>CM077350.1:45597628-51065705 GCA_039655645.1 Ammopiptanthus mongolicus
AATCTTTCCTTCTTAGCCGCATCCCCTTACTAAATCTCCTCAATTCCGAAATCTCGCACCACCAACCCGCATATTGGTCAAATCTCGTTCAATCAAGCAAGGTAGATGACTGTTCCTTCCATTTTCGTTTTGAATCAAGGGATCTAATTGAATTTTTCAGCAAATTTTCAGGGGAAGGGAATCAATAAAGCATTTAAGAGGGAATGACTCTATAAAAAAACGCAGAACACGCAGAAGAAGGGGGATACGAAAAAACAGAGAAAAGACACACAATGAACACACAGAGAGTGCAAATTGATAGGGGTGACTCAGTGGCATAAACAGGGACAGAGAACCAGGGAGAGAGAGAAGAAACAAAAAAAAAAAAAAAGAGAGCAGCAAAAAAGCATACCCATAGAGTACAAAACAAAGGTGAAAAACAGGCACAGGGAGCGCGAAAGGAGAAGCAGAAAACGCAGATACGGTACTAACGAGGAAGGAGTGCGTACAAGGGACGAAACGAGGAGCTTTTAGTTTTCTTTTTCATCTCCCTGTGCTCGAGTCTTTCAAAGGAAGAAGAAAAGGCAGGGGTTGAGCCACCACACGTAGACCCCATCTTTGGTTCTGATCCAGGTTGAGATTTGTTCTAAGTTAGGTACTGGATTTGTAAGATTAATAATGTGATGGAATTGTTTTTGTGATCTATTATGGTGTTTCAATGAGTTTGGACACTTGTATATTTTTTGGTGCATTATTCTGATTTAATCACTTCCTGGTCTCACTTGTTTGCGTATGAACATAAACTGTTTGACAATATGCTGATACCGAATTTTGTCCTTGATGAATAGATTGGCCTAGTTATATGTTCCTGTTTACGGAATTGTTTAATGGTATTTCCCAGTGACTTAGCATATTTATATGTTTAAGTTTACTAATATGGCTCCCTAATTTGGTGAATAATCATGTTGATAGTATTTGATTAATTGCTAATAGTTCAATGAATGTCCGGGTACTTTTGCAAATATGTTGTGTAAAGTACTGGTGTGTGCATCATATTGTTTTGTAAAAAAAAAAAAAAAAAAAAAAAGAGACATAAAGAAACTGCATGTTTATTTTGGGGAAGCCATGTGCTTTATCTTTGGAGGCAATACAGGTTGCGTTTTTCACCTATATAGCAGGAAGGGACATAAGTCTTCAAAATAACTTCATGGTTCTATCTCTCTAGTTTTTTTTTTTTATCGTGAATTTGGCTTGGAAATAATGAAAAGTTGTAATGCAATTCTTGTCAGGCTCAGTGTGTTTCTTCCTTGTAAATAAGTTTCAAAGCTTTGCTAGAGATGTATTTGAATGTTGAAATTTGTTAAAAAATAAAATAATAGCTTAATGTAATTTGTATTATGTTGGGGTTGGTCTATGAGAAGTATCATGCTCAATCCCTTAGATTTGAGGTTGCTTTGTGAACCTATGTGGCATGTTCAACCTCATTCAGGACTTCTTATTATTAAAATTTTAAAATACGAAATCACTAAGAAAAACTAAAATAGATAACTAAATAATTTTCTCCTTCACCTTTTATTTTGTTTTTGTGAAGTTTGATTCATCGTTCTTTTTATATTCTCATAAAAGAATTTTTGGGGCAAAATAAATATGTTAAAGTTCGTTAATTATTTGTACAATTAATTTGGGTAACCGTTTTTATGAGTGCATTAGGGGTGCTGTGGGGTTAAGTCCTCATCCTTCCCCATGCGCAGTCGGCTCCCGAATTTAGTTTTGGTTTCAAAAGCTTTTTTAAAGGTTTTCCAATTTTTCCTAAAGTAAATAAAATTGGTGGCGACTCTACATGTCTTTAATAAGATCTCTTTTTTTCGCCGTTTCCTTCGCGATTACGGTCGCGACAATCCCTGTGGTGTTTGTCGTTGCGTTTCGGATTAAGTTGCTAGCTTAGTGTTACTCTAAGGTAAGGTAATCAACCCTGTTCATCCTTTTCTTTGGATCCTTTGAGTTTGATGTTGAACCTTTTTCTTCCTGTCAAACCAAACTTCGTTGTTTGTGTGCCAGTGCTATGAATGGCAACTAGCAAATTAGTTCCCCAAGGATCTAATCGAGATATGTGCATAACCCTTGTGTTAATTCCCTTCCTTTTCTTGTCTGGGAATTAACTTATCCTTTTTGCCTTGGCGTTCTTGGTCAAAGCTCGTTGAACCTGTTGAACCCCGTTTGGAGGAATCAAGCGTAGACTTCGTTCTTGTTAGCTCGTAGGCTGGTATCGTCATGCCAGGTGTGGGGAGAAGGGATTAGTATAACATATAGGTTCTAAGGTAGCGTAAAATAAGGGTTAACCTATGACCCTATTTGTGTGCTATATGCCTTAATTGTTGTATGGAGTTGTTATGGTTGTTTATACATGATGCGCATTGTCCAATTGATTATATAATCTTGGCATGACATTTATGATGTTGTTCATGATGCTGTTTATGATGTTGCTTATGATGTTGTTGATATGCCATGATTGTATAAGTTGGTGGGTTGGAACTGCTATTAAATCTATGTTAATAAAAGATATAGGGATGTTAGCGCTAAGCCTAAAACTATGATTAGTCTAATTGATGTGCATAAAACATAAAGATGTTGATGAGGGGTGAGATTAATGTCAATGGATTAGTCAAGAACCTTAGGATTGATTTGGAGGGTTGAAATCTAGAAAAAAGCTGCTAAGTTCCCAGAACTGAGACGTTGTAACAGCGTTGAGCACGCCCGTGCTCTCTGCTCAATAAAGCCAGCACGACCGTGCTCTCAGTAGCACGCCCGTGCTAGAAAACGAGAAAAGTGACACTGTTTAGAACGCTCGTGCTCTCGTGCAGCACGCCCGTGCCATTTGGCCAGCACGCCCGTGCTCAAGCCGTGCCACTGTCAAAATTAAGAAAACTTCACTGTTATAAATAACAACAGATTTAATACCTTTTTTATAATAAAAATATGGCATAAGAGGTCATAAAATACGACCTTGAGGATATTTAATGAACTAGGACAATGACATGATAAAGTGCAATAATGGTTACTTAATAAAGAGATTAATTAATGAGAAGATGATGCTATCGGCAACGACGTACTGTTACCGATGTGGTTGGTTAAATCATTCTTGATGCTTAATGGTCAAGATTGATGTTGATGAATCACTTTGATGCTTATTGGTCAAAGTTGATAGCCCGTGTTAATGGTGTTGATGGAGGTGGTTGCCATGTTGTTTGTATGTTAGCAATGCATGCATCATGACATGGTGTTGTTAGTTTGGGGGAAGTTACGATGGCTGAGGAGTTCGTTCGAGAGTATGGCTGACAAGCAACTCGTGGGGATTCATTCGAGAGTAAGGTGAATCATTACTCATGGGGGTTCATCCGAGAGTAAGGTGAACAGCTAGTGTTGAGAGTTCACCCGAAAGTTTGGTGGATAGGCAACTCGTGGGGATTCATCCGAGAGTAAGGTGAATCGTTACTCATGGGGGTTCATCCGAGAGTAAGGTGAACAACCAGTGTTGAGAGTTCACCCGAGAGTTTGGTGGACAGGAAACTCATGAGGATTCATCCGAGAGGAAGATGAACATCCAATTTTGATGCATGGTGGTCAACAAATTGATATACTCTGAATCGTCTTCCTGAGTTAGTTATTGGATCCACATTGCATATGGAGTAGTGGAGTAGTTATGCATCGCATAACATGTTATTAATGTGATATGATGGTATGCACTATAATATGTATGTTACATTATGATGTTTTATATGCTGCATGATCATCTTGCTAACTGTTCTATTATCGTTTATGTTTATACGTATCGTTCCTTACTCCCTATCTGTTTTTGTTGTTTTGCATGTACATTTGGTTATGCAAAGGATGGTGAATAGCTAGCTGAGGAGTGATCCTAATGAGATCGCTTACTCATTATATAGTTTACTTTATGTTTAGTTATGTTAGTTGTTTTTCCGATATAATATCGGTAGCGGTTACCAGCTCTGATTATGTGACATCGGGATTTGAGTTATTTTATGTTATGTTTTTCCGTAACTTTATTTATGTTTAAAACTTTTTCGGATCATGTGGTACCTGCTACTTTTATGTTAAAGTTTTTATTTTAACTTGTATGCTTTATTTTATATTTATCGTATGCAGGATAGCGGGTGTCACACTAGTAACAAGATCATAAGACATGAACATAAGCACGAAACGTTTTGCTTTAAGATAGTAGTTCGATGACGGGCTGGAGGGTCGGGACCCAAGAACATCATCTATCTGTATTGGTCTTGTGATGACTTGATCCCGGAGGGATCACGAGATTTATCTGATGGATAAAAGGTATGAATACACTTGAAATTGGGTAAGAAACTCTTAATGAATATATTCATGTGGAATCACGAGGTTTAGCTGGTGGATAGACATTTTATCGATCGTATCTGCCTTTTATGTGTGAGCATTGGCATCATTTGCATAAGCCAGTTAAAGCCTTTAAGCCTAGGAGTTGAGCTTACACCTTGTGCGGGTGCAAATATAGTGGTGTCGGTCGGTTTAACCTAGGGGAGGTTTGGGTGTGTTATTCCACATATGGCCAGTTGGTAGCTCTCCTATGCCGTGGTAAATCAGGATCCCACATAATTCTCCCAACTAGACCCTGCCTTATTCAGATTGGTGTAGAGTTTCTTTACAAAAAGCCAGTATTCACGCGTGGTTACGAATGTTGTACCACTTATTGCCAAATGACTGGCACATGCAAAGCATGTACTCCCGATCACTCTTTCATACGATTGTTTAGCTCCATTGAGTAGGAGTCTGAGTCATACCCATTTTCATAGTGAATGCATCATGAACATCGCATAACATGACATGGATTTGATGATATTGTTATGTGGCTTAACTGTATTGTTGTACATTTAATCATTCATGATGATATGTTTAATGTTGTGTTTTCTTTGGTATCGTACTATCTTCATTTATTGTATATTTTTGTTGATGATTGGGAATCTCACCCATTACTTGTATTGTCCTGCTATGTATCTTTGTTGTTTCTGTAAAGACTTCCATGGTGGGATTGCACTCAATGTTGCTGGTGTATGTATACGTTACCCTAATTGATCATCCAGAGGGATGGACGCTTTGACTCGAAGGCGGATCGGTGGAGCCTTCTAGAGATGTCATTCACACGTTTCAGATGGTCTAGGGTTTTAACATGGGAGCTTTTATGTCTATTTCTCTCCTCTTTGAGTCGAGTCTGTCTATTGATGGTTTGTGGGCCATTGGTTGGTCTAATACCCCGAACCATCCCATGTCGTTACCCTTGTGGTACACGCGGAAGACGTAAGGGCAAAGTAGTTACCAGACTGTCCCTATCTAATTCATTCAACCCTCATTTCAAGAGGGACTAGAATGATGATCTAAGGGTTGTGCTGATGAATGACTCTTCCGTTTAGTGCCTTTTGGTCAACTTAGGGCATCTGTGTTTTGGGTTATCTTTTGAGGAGTTGCGTCTCCATGTAACTTATGTTTAGGAGTGGTGTCTCAAATTCTTTATGTTGAGTCTCTATCTTCTGTATTTCTTCTGCGGTCGAGTTGGATTTTATGTAAGTGTCTTTCGGATTTATGAGTACTACATTGTGAAATGTTTAACGTTTATCTTGCACGTGAAAATAATTGCAAATCTTTATATTAATATCTCGCAAAAAAGAAAAATTTATCCTTGTTTTTAATGAGAACTTTAATTAATCCGTTTTCGGTCTTAGAGTTTCCTAAAATGTCACATAAAATGTAGTGTCTGAGAAGGACGTTACAAGGCTCCCCTATGGGACTCGTATGATGTTTATAAAAAAAATAAAATAAAACTCAGATTAGTTCAATGACAAATTATTTAGAGCATATTAATTTTGTTGCTAAGCCCAAAATAAAGTAGTCAATTTTGTTGGGTTTATTGTAAAGCACTCCTCATGAGTTTCTTTTGTTAGGTCCTATATATGGGTTACTATATATGATGGGTAGGTCAACTCATATTGTTGTTTTATATACGCATATAGGAGAGTCCCTTATTCCTAATTAATATCAGAGCCTACAGTTGCCCCATTTTGAAACTGACACGTGAGCGCTGAAGTGAAATAGGAATATTTACTCTCCTTAGTTCGTGATTGCAATATCAATCATGACTTCCTCATTATCGTCTTTTCCAGGTATAAACCTCAATCATCTCCTATGATATTTTTTATATGTGTGTTTTATTGTTGTTGTCATTTTATTTGTATATGTTAATAATGGATACTATTTTGTGTTTCTAAAGTTTCTAACCATGAAATATAAGTTAGCTAAAGATTAACTCTACCAAATTAGACGGGACCATAAACACTTTGTGATTAAGTACTCATAAAAGATTGCTAAGTAAGTTCGAGTTCAATGGTTAAAGGGTGGAATACCTAAAAGAAAATAATTAAGTTGTGATAGATTTTAAGCCACTAGCTCCTACTACCGGACTCCACAACACCAAAACACACCCTTCTCCTTGGTGCCAACCTTGTTTTGTGTGTACCTAGGGTGTCCACCAGCCGACAACCAAAGACTAATCCCTTTCAAGGCGGAGTGTTAGGAAACATGGCAGAACCCATAGAAGAAGAAATAAATAAGAGCAAATTGAAAAGTGTATTGCTTGGAATGAGTAAAAGTGATACATTTGTGATATAATGAATGTATAGTAGCCTTTATATACTACATATGCTAGTTAACCATCCAACTAATCTCTAGATAATCTATAGATGTTCTAACAAACTCCAATACCTCCACAAGCTGGAAGTGTGGATTAGCACTACCAGCTTGAGATCGGTAGTACAATAAAAAATATACAATATAATTGGCTAAAAGAATAAAAAACTAAAGGACAATCCGTAATCATATCGGCATATCAAGGAAAGCTGACAAAGGAAGTGGCAGCGACAGAGCTGCATAACTCCTAGATGTCTTCGACCTACTTGTGGGCCCCTGTGATATTATTCCAGCGTCTCCAAGACACTCACTCCAAAAGAATCAAGAAACCCCAATTTTGGGAGCAATCTTCAAATGCCAAACTAGACAAGCAAAGGAAAACTACCAAACAGAAGCCACAACTCAAAGCTTAACCACTTGGCAGAAGCAAAAACATGTATCAATGGTTAACCGCCCAAGTCAGATTCTCACATCAATGCTTAACCACCATGGGCATAAGCTTACAACAAAGCCAACTTAGGTTGTACAATTATGAAGTCAATCTTTACCCCAAAAAAAAGCAATTCATGGAATGTGGTAGAAATCATAAAAAAAAAAACTCCAGCAAACCACTTTAAATTGAAACTGTCTTCAAAGGAGACTAAAACCAAACGTCTCGTGAGCACAATATTCAACTCACAAATGATAGATGTTTAAGGAATCCAACTATCTACCAACTGTGCTACGCCTTGTTGCTTCCTTGGTGCCAACCTTAAAAGTGTATATTATTATTTATAGCTGCCTAGCTATCCCTCCACAACCTTTTTTTGAAACTGTTTGATCTGAGATCGAATTTTATCTCGGTTGCCCTTTTCATTTCTATTTTCCACGGAGTTATGATATTTGGACACATATTTATTGTCCAATATCGTATAAATATACAATGCAACATTTGTTTATCATTTTTTTTCTCTCATCATATATTCTCCAAAGCTCAAAAACCAAGTCCCCATATGGTGTCCCCCAAATCTGTGTCCAAATATCATAATTCTTTTCACGTCAGGTGTGTGGTGGTGGGGGGACTTTTAATGGAAATCACTCAAATTAAACATCCCCGTGACTCTGATTCCCAAAGGCAAATGCGAATTACTTCCTCCAAAAGATTTTGAAAATATATTCCAGTTGATTTGATTTTCCTATATGACACACTAATTCATTGAAGTTGAGTTGGTAGTAATAACTAATTAGCATATAAAAGACCCTACTAGAGACATCTCATTACAACCACAAGTAAATGATATAAAGATTTTATCCACTCTAAATATGTGAATCCATCTACATATTTCATGTGCACATACAAAGACCAATAAAAGAAGGCACTGGAGAAATGCCTCAGCTATGAGACCTAAAGCCTTTCACTCTAGCCATGCCTGGTCCAGTATCTTGAGCTTAACATCTTCCTCTGTGCAATCACTGGAATCCATATCTGTTTCCAATGGTGGCACTTTATCAAATGTTTTTAATCTTGGAACTAACTTCTCCAGTGGATAGCCATAGTCTTTCCCTTTTCTATCAATGCTAAGAAAATCTGTCAAAACTTTATCCACCCCTACCCCACGTTGGGAAAGGCAGCTGCTGTTGATGAATGGTGATTCTTCTCCCTTTGCAGGGTTAATAATCCCTTGTGCAGGAGTAAGGCTTGGTGTGCTAAAGGCTGATTTATATGGTATATTTGGGATAGGCACTGGGTATGGAACTGAAATACTCTTTTGAGTAATTACACCAACTTTTGAGAGAGGTGAGAATTGATCACAATGTTTGGTCATGTCATCTACATGAATCACATCATCTATGCGTGCAACAATATTAGATGCCAAACTCTCTAGTACTCGAGAGTAGCTCTCTAGAATCGATTTCCCAACATCCTAGACAACAAAACAAAACAGTTAGAAGCACCAAAATGTGATTCGAATAACTTATTCGAATAACTTCTCGTGACACATGATAGTTTATAAGCAAAGTACACATATTTTGTGGATAAAATTATTTAGTCGCAGGAACATATCTAAATCAGTTCTTCAAATAATATTAATATCAACCTTTTTAACACTTAAAAGAAATAAAAGACTTTAAGTTGAAGTAATATAAATACAAACCTTGTTGCACTGGATTTTGCTCATATCTAAGGCTGTTTGGGGGAGACCTGGAAAACGCTGCTTCAAGGAGAGCAAAAGGTTTTCTGCTCTGTCTACAAGCAATTCTCTTTTGTCTCCCTCGACGATCAGATCCTTGAACATTTCCCATGATGATCTTGAACTGAATCTGTTGATGCGACCTGCATGCTTTGAGTTGGTCTTTTTATGCCAAATGTAAATGGAAGCCTCAACTCTGTTGGCAATCTCTGTGGCTTGATGTTCAGAGGATAAATCAAGTGAAGCTAGCAAACACTCTGGAGAAAAATTATCTGATGTAATATATCTATAAATTACATCCCCCAAGCTGGCTCTTGCAGTCTGAAAGAGAAGTTTGGATCAGCAATTTGACCATTGTGAAGCATGAACATGACACGGGACACGAATACGGACACAAGGATATAACAAATTAAAATTTAAAATTATAAGATATGACACGACTATGTACATATATAAAATTAGTATAAAATTAACATAAAAACATAGATTTTAAATTAAAAGAGAAATAATATTTCAAAAGTTAGCTTTGAGTCATTATAACTAGGGAAAAGTCCATACAGTCCCCTAACTTTAGTATATTTGCAAATAAGCACATTCAACTATTGTTCCTTCCCAATTAGTCCTAAACTTCTACTATTAGTGAAATTGATCCTTCAATTATTTGTTCGTCTCGATTAGTCCTTAACTTCTACTATTAATAAAATCAATTCTTCTATTAACTTCCAGTGTACATACAAAAGTAATTTAAAAATTTTATACCACTTTATATATTTGAAATTTATGTGGAGTTAGTATTTTCCTACAATAATTGAGTTGATTGAGGCAAAAAAATGTTTAATAAACCAACAAATTCATGTTAATATAGTTAATTAAGTACGAGTTTAAGAACTAATTGCGACGAAAAAATTGTTGAATGATCAATTTCACTAATAATGAAAGTTTAGGGACTAATTGAGAAGAAAAAATAGTTGAAGGAGCCTATTTGCAAATGGGCTAAAGTTTAGGTGGGTGTTTGCATTTTCCCCTTATAAATATAATAAAATGCTATCATTTAATAAATTATTGTGATATTTTTGTTTATATTGATTAAACTATTTGGAAGTCTCCATCCTTCATACTTTGACCACATAATATGGAATTAAGAAGGATCATTCATACCTTTGGAAGAGACTCCAAATAAGTATCTGGAATCTCCATTTCAGCTAAAGTAATACTGTTAATGGCCATTGCAGCTTTTAATATCTGGTTTGTGCAGTCGCGCTTGTGCTGCAACTGCTTTCTTGAATTTTCATGGAGACCACAAGGAGGGACTTGAGGTACAGGAAGCCACCACTTTTCCTCTTGTCTCTGAAGTGCTCTCCGAAAAGAAGATGAACCATCAGCATTTGGAACCAGAACCCCTTGGTCCACATACCTGAACTCTGTATTGTTAAAACTATCTAGTATCTCCTGTGAAAACACAAAAACTTTTAGAATGGACTACTTCATGAAACTGGACTAATGTACATGGAATGCAATGAAGTCTTACAAGAAGCATGTTATCTAATTTTCTTAGAGCTGGCAGATTGACATAAAGATCTGAGCGGGGTCTACAAGTCATGACCTGATTCACATTTGAGAATTGACACTGTTAAACATCAAGAAACTTTCTATAATATCCCTTATTAGACAGCAAGGCTAACCAAACAAAAAAGAAGAAAGCATGGAGACAACATTAGAACTTTTCTCCTGCATCACTAAAAAATTCTCTGTTTTCACTGTTCAATGATGAAATGAAGCACTATATCAAAACAGCAGCAACAACATCTAAACCTTTTCTCATTCATCTAAGAGAGAGAGAGAGAAATGGAAAAAATATATGATCAGTTGATTACAGAAATATCAAATAAAACTAACCTAAGATGCATACATGTAATGTAAATCTAATTTTATATACACTTCAAAAAATTTATCATGATCAAGTACTTTACTCAGCTAAGTCATGTTAATTTTCAAAACAGGTGTATCTTCATCTAGCACAAATTTGTAGAAAGCTTTCAGCTTAAGTTTACAGTCCTGAATTCTATCATAATATACAACTAATGGTACAATTTTAATTCAATATTCACCAGACATTTCAGGAATTCATAAAACAATATGGAAAGAGAAGAGGGAATTCTTTTCTCTAACAGTCTTGCCTTTCAAATGCCAAATGAGAAATATGTCAAGAAGGTTGAGGGGCAAAAGAAGCACATCTTTGCAACCAAAACCTATGTAATGGTTTTAAATTGCGGTTATAACTACATTGTGTTTATCACAATTGCAGGAAAATGGCAATGCCATTGCGGAGACTACCAGAACCACAATACAGCGGCCGCTATTAAGATTATTTCAAAAGTTGTACCTCAAGCTTGCTCCCATCAGGAAAGGTCTGCCATGTAGGTTTCAATTCAACAATATAATCACTGACACAAAGAAGCCACTCCATCTCTCTTCTCCACATGGTTTTCTTCTCTGGAGGCAGAGGTTCTAGTCTCCAAAGTTGCCCAAAGAGTGTAGCTACAGATTCAGGAATCAGAAGCAGATATGCAGTCATTAAAATTCAGGACAGCCAACTTGCCTCAATTAATAAAGCATATTAGCATACCAACCAAAACAAGAACATAGAAAATGATTCATGGGTGCATACCACATAGATTAGTTATGGCATTGGATATAGCCAAAGCTGTAGGGACCCCATTTCCACAACCTGACATATCTTCTCCAAGTAACAATTTTGCAAACCTCTCCTTCATCATCTCAACCTCTAACACTTAGAATTCAAATCAAGTTAGAAAAGATATTATGCTGAGATTATCAGCTAGTGTACATCATTATAGAAATTAGACATAGATTATGTACATAGATACACATTGAATACCTGGCAATATAGAGACTTGTTTCTCAAATTTCTCATCACCAAATTCCTTTTTCTCTGCATCTTCCCTTCCATGTGGACTGGTACAATTTGATGCAGCAGTTTCCTGAACCGGCCATTCCATTGAAGGTGGTGAAGATGAGTCCTCACCACTACTCTGACTCTGTTCTTCAAGCCCTGTCATCTCAGATGACAGAATTTCAGAGCTGGAACTGCTCTCTCCACCCTTTTGTTCAATCAAATCAGCAAAAGTCTCATTTTTACAACCATTTTCCCATTCTTTATTTCCTTTAACAACTTCATTATCCTCATTAAAACCAACACCTTCCATTTCAGCTTTCCCTTCTTCAACAAAACCAGGTTCAGCATAGAATACAGAGTTGTTTACTCTCATGCCATTGTACTGAGTCCTTCTTAAACAAGACCCTTCTGAGAGTTGAACACTATGGTGCAAACTTTGAAGAGATTTGGACACCCAGAACCTTAAAATGGAAAATGGTTTCTGATTAATGGTCCTTGTAAGCCTCACCAATGGGGCACATTGCTTCAGCTGCTGATGCTGTTGGGTTTCTTCTCTTTCTTTTTGTTGGGTGAAAGCACCTTCCATAAGTAGTTGTTAACAATATCTGATAGTGAATGGTACATAGATAGATATGTGGACCATTCTGTGGGCTAGCTCTGATTGCTTGCTTATATGTGAAGGATGAAGCAAAATAGGATTACTGTGATTGTTGCTCAAAGCACATGATGTGAGAGAGACATAAGGGAAAATCCTATACTTGACCTCATTTCATAGAATGCTCTCCTTAGCCATGCACCATTTTTCCTCCTTACAACTTTAAAGTAAAAATGCAGGGTGGAAATGAGGGAGAGTATGTTACCTCATACGATATTTTTTGGGCTTAATTTTTGTTTATGAAAACATAAAAGTTTGATCTAAAGCTTATTCAAATGTTTATAGCTGGCTTCGAGGTAAGTTACAAAACCTTAAACAAATTTATTATATTCTATATAAATTAAATACGTTATACCAATATATAGCTAACAAATTATGCAAATACTATAAATTCTTAAC
The DNA here is from genome assembly GCA_039655645.1 of Ammopiptanthus mongolicus. Taxonomy (NCBI): domain Eukaryota; kingdom Viridiplantae; phylum Streptophyta; class Magnoliopsida; order Fabales; family Fabaceae; genus Ammopiptanthus; species Ammopiptanthus mongolicus. The sequence continues at coordinate 45,610,476 of CM077350.1, forward strand.
TATATATATAAAGATACTAAATAAATAGAATAATATGATAGGTTAAATATACTTTTTAAAAACTCATACTTAATTTTTGTAATTAAATAGCTTTTTCTAAGAATATAAATTTAATTTGTTTGCTAAATAAGTTAAGTCTATATAAGTCGAAAATAGGCTAATTTGTAATCTCGCTATAAACTGTATTAACATATTTGAGTAAAGTGCAAGTGATTCTCCCTCTATGAATCATTTACTTCAGTTTTGCTTAAACAAGGAATAATATATTTTATTTTTTAATATAAATATTTCTTAACATAAATCGTGAGAGGGTTTTTTTTTTTTTTTTTTTTTTGGGGGTGTACAAATCGTGAGAATATTAATTAATGTAAATATGTTTGAAAAAATATAATAAAGAAGTTTCATGGCAGTGTAAGTCATGGAGATATAATGACTTGCCAATTTGTGATTCATTATCTTCATAAACCCTTAAATAATGCAAATAATTATTTGAGAATTCAAAACTTATTTGATTAGTGAGTATTCACTTTTACCAACAGATGTTAGTCCAAGTGGTAAGAAGTTTGATTCCCTTTAAAAAAGGTCTCAGACTCGAGTCTTATAAATAGAAAAAAATAGACGCGAGAAGAGCATGTGATTTCTGGATGTTAAGAGTCGCAAACCAAAAAAGCAAGCATTCCCGATAGATGAGAGACTAATCTTTCGAGGTGCAGTCAGACGTCTAAGCGAGGACTTGATCCATCTTATCAGTGTTTCCATGCACATAGATATATATGGATCGAATCCAGGACAACATGCGTAAGAGACTCAAACCCCTTCCACTTGAACCAATACACTTCGGTAAAGAAAACATTTTTTGAATACTTGAAATAGTATATCCGTATAAATACAATATATACTAATATGAATGTGAATAATATCGATATATTCCACATTTTAAAATAGAATAAATGTATCCTACGCAAATGTAAATATAAGTGTAAGAATTATTTAATTGACATGCACTATTAGTGTAAAGATTTTTTTACACTATATATCAACCAATAATAAATTATCATATCATTAAAAATATTTGACTCTTATTCTAATTATATTAAAAGTCACTAATACCATGATTTATGATTGGTTGATAATGCAAAAACTTTACAGTAACGATACATACCAATTAAACTATTCGAATCCTGACTCTTGTTTATGGGGAAAAAAAACCTTATTGGGAGGGGAGAACTCATCTTTTGTATCCAACAGGTTCCTCGACGAAAATTAATCACTACTAATGATGGTAGATACACCGTACCTATAACATGATGATAAAAAAAAAAAAAAAAAAACTCTTCCAGTAAGAGTTGATTGTGAAATTACCGATCATTATTGCACATTAAGGTATTGTACTATATATTGTCACACTTTATTATGCTTCTGCTCCAATACGATCTTCACTACTCAATAATCGGATTTGAGGTTTGTTGGCTCTTATGGGCCAGTGTTTGATGGTAACAAGGGATAACCATAAAGGGATGTTTCTGTCTCTAAGTGCCTCTCATCACATGGAGAATCCCCGAGAATCAGAAAGTCATATGGCTATGGGTAATGCCCGAATAGAAATTTTCTAACATTTAGGGTTCCAAAGGAATATTATCAAACTGCATTGAGGGTGCATTATTAGAGAACCCGGATCCGCTGTAGTTAAATTTTCATATATTCATGCATTCATTAAATGTGTGTCGTTGGATTAATATTGGATTTCCTCAAACACTTGTAGTTAATGATCTAACGGTATACATTTAATGAATGTGTAAATGTATGCAAATTTGACGGCTGGGGATCCATTTTTGTTATTAGTAGCTATGCTTAGGCTTAAGAGGGGTAAGATATTTGGTGATTTCAAGATGTATCCATTTCCTAGTATTTTTTCCTACTTTGTTCCTTCATTTCTCATAGAAGATGCTCTTTTAAAATAAACTTATAAATGGATATGTAAAAATACATTTATTCTTAATTTTTTTTTAATCCCACATTTATTCTTAATTTTTTATTTGAAGTGAATTATAACCAATTAATAGTATATATAACCTTACTTACTTTACATACAAGTTTACTTTAGAAAAGTATTATGGTATGTTTCGTCTAGATTTTAAGGAGCAAGTTGGTGGAGAAAAAATGTTTCGGTTGCCTCTTATTTTGAGTGTCACTAGCTGCACAAATGACCCATATCTGGTCATGATGACAGACATAAATTTGCCTATGTTTCCTTTCCTGGTACCCATCTTATTTTTAAGTGTAAGTTTAAAAAAAAAAAACAACTAAATGTAAGGACACAAAATATAATTGTGAAAAACCACTAGCAAATCATAGCAAAAAGGACATTAGTTTAAGATAAGTTGGTTGCGGTTGGGATCTGATCAATACCTCAACATAATTTCTTACTTTCCTTGCAAGGCTTTACCTCGTCTCAAAACTTACACAAATTTCCTTTTGATCACAGTGCCGGTTGTTCCAACAAAATTTGCAAACAGAAAAAGAAAAGAGCTCCTACAAAAGGCTAACACGTACGGCAACTCGGTGTGTATAAAAAAATTTAAAAGACTTGAGAGGGAAAAGTAAACTTCTGACTCAAGATTTTTGTTAGTTTGGTGCATCTCCATTTGTTGATTTTTCTTCTTTAGTATGCCAATTCTCAAAGTCACAAGTTTAGCGTAGTCCTTCTTTTAATTCGTGAAGGCTCTAGTTGAAGTTTCGAATGAAGGGAGTTAATATTTGATGATACTAGCTCATTTATTGCCTCATTTGGACAGGCATTGTTTCCCATCCTATTAAATGTTAACTTGGCATGTACGTACTACGTACATTGGCACAATAGTGCGGAAACTGAAGAGTAAGACGAAATGGTGATTTCTACTTTTTTGAAATTTAAATATCAAAGTGAAAAGAATATAGAGCTCTCCGGAATGGAAATAGATTCTCTACAGTAAAACAAATGATGACATGAGAACCTGACTATAAATTAAATTTTGTGTATTGAAAATATATTAATGCAAAAATAATTGTATGTAATCCTGCCCGTAGATTAATTAAGGTGAATGCGTAAATGCAGAGAATTCGTGACTGCAGGGAGTCCGGATCCTAGATGAATCCACCCTCATTGCTTTTTATTGAGAGTGGATTAATATTTATTCTACTTTCCCTGAAAAAATGATACTTAATTATCATTTTAACTTTTGTTCTATTTAAACTTTTTTTTATTGACTGTTCTCTTTAAACTTAAATTCTTTAAATTAACGGTTGTGTTACAGGGGCGGATCCACATAGGGCCCAAGGTGTGCACATGCACACCCTCATTTTAAAAAAAAAAAATATAAGTACCTTATATAATTTTTTTTGCCCCCAATACTTGGCAAAATTGAACCCATGCCACTGGTCAATCTCAGCACCTCTCACTCACACCAGTAATGCCAACAGCTCCGCCTCCAAGGGTCCACCGCTCCTTTGGGTTCGTCGGTCGTCTTCTAGCCGTTCGTCGTCGAACCTTTGCCACCGAATACCACAACATTTTTGCTTTATAGGAACAGCTAAAAAATGTAGTCATAGCAAAGAAAAATGTTGCCTAATATTTCAGGCAACAATTCCCAGCATTGCCTATTCGAGCGTTACCTATTGTCCAAGGCACATTTTTTTTTTTTACCTTCTGACCACATTTTTCGCATAATTGTTGCCTATACTATAGGAATAGGCAACAATTATCAAACAAGAAGTGTTGCCAAAGATATAGATTCTATGGCAACAGTTGTAAATTATTGACTAATGTACTCTGAGGCAATATTTTTCACCTGTTACCTATTCGAGCATTACCTAAAACAAAAAATGTTGTAGTGGAACCTCCTAGTGGGAAAGATTTGAATCAAGAAACTAGCCTCAAACGACCTGCTGATACTCGTTGGGGTTCAAATTATGCAACTTTGATCAATTTAATATTGATGTATTTTGCTATAGTTGATGTTGAAATTATAAGAGAAGATGGATCAAGTGCAGATCAAAGAGCTGAAGCCAATGGTCTTTTATGTTTGTTAGGGATTTTGATTTTGCATTCACATTGCATTTGATGAAAAATGTCTTGGGTATTTCAAATAAATTGTCACAAGCATTGCAAAGGAAAGTTCAAGACATCATCAATGCTATGAACTTGGTTAACATCACAACGCAATGGTTACAAACTATGAGGGATAATGAATGGGAGTCTTTATTGCAAGAGGTTGTATTTTGCAATATGCATGATATTAGCATTCCTAATATGGAAGATATATTTTGTTCTATGGGGAAATCACAACTTCTAGGCAATGCTCAAGCTATCACAATAGATCATCACTAGCGTATTGAATTATTTTATATTGTTGTGGACATGCAGCTTCGGGAACTTGATGATCGTTTCACTGATACAAATACTCAGTTCTTTGTATGGCTTGCTTGAATCCAACCAATTTGTTCTCTACTTTTGATATGGCAAGGCTGATTGAATTTGCGAAGTTTTATCCACTTGAATTTTCTTCAACTGAATTAGTGATGCTTGATAATCAACTTGAGACTTATATCATTGATATGCGTAGCAGAGTTGAATTTGCATCTTTCAAAGGAATCATTAATCTTTCAGAGAAGTTGGTTGAAATTGAAATACATTGTTTATCCATTAGTTTATCTTCTTTTGAAGTTAGCAATGATTTTGTCTGTTGCCACAACAACCGTAGAAATAGCCTTTTCTGCTATGAAGAATGTGAAAAATAGATTGTGAAAAATGATAGCATGGATGAATGATTGTCTAGTGACTTATATTAAGAGAGATGTGTTCAATAACATTGACAATGAGCTGATCATTCAACGATTTCAAAACATGAAATCATGTAGTGGACAATTATGAGATATGTAATTTATCTGATTAGATACATTAACATTTTATGTCTTTCACATTTATGTATTTATCTTCATATGTATGATAGTAATTATTTTTAAATTTTTTAAAAATAGTTTGCCCCCACTGCCTCCGAGTCCTAGATCCGCCACCGGTTGTGTAACTCGTGTTAATATGTGACTTAAGGTATATATTAAGAAATAAAATAATATTTATTACTCATCATTAATTACTTAAAGAAGAAATTATTTAAATATTTTTTGATTTGACGATATTATAAACTTTTATTTTTCATTTAATAGCTTATAGTTATTTTCTTAATATATGCTTTACGGGCACATGTTAAACAAATTCTTTAAATTAGTGTGCATTTATTTTTATAATTTTATAAATTAATATTTTTATTTTAATACTTAACTTTTTTAAGTCTGCCTCAATTCAAAAACCCCGTACAATGCATACTAGCTAATTTGTAATAAATTATCCATTCATTCCATCAATTGAATCTTGTCTGTTTGCTCAAGCGTAATATTTCCAAACTACCAATGCACTTAATTTTCAATTTTTTTTTTTTAAAAAAAAGGTAAGGGCGTAAAACAATCTTTGAGAAAGATGAACATTAATGTTTACCAAAAAAAAAAAAAAGGATGAATATTAAGGGTGCATTTAATCTGCATAAAAATACGGGACATAATAGTACAAGAGTATTTATTTTAAATGGTTTTTTTTTAACAAAGATTCAAGAAATAGTTATAATTATTATATAACATAATATTATATATTATATATAATACATAATACTTATTTAATATATATAATATTAAATAATATTATATATTATAAAGCGTATTTAAGTAAATTTTACATTACTTTACTTGTTCTGTCCATTGTCCACCAAATGATATATGGGACAAAGAGTTGTACTATGACTCAAGTATTTGTTCTACACAGTTCTCCTTATCCTATACCTCAATACAAATCAAACGCACCTTAAGTGATATAACTAGTTAGTGTTTGGTCCACCAATAGAACAGGATGTAATAAAATCAACCAAGGGTTGATCGAGTGGTAAGCATCTCGATTCCATAAGAAGGAGAATGCAAATTTGAATCCTGATGACAGACACTCTAGTTGGGAGGTTGTGAAAACCAAGGATTAATTCTCTACTCTAAACAGTTGACCGAAGATTAGTCTCATAATTGGTCTAAAGGATTGAAGCTTGTGGGGATACACTGGAATGAGTAGGGATCCTCTCCATTTTTCATGAGAAATGGAGATGTCCATTACTAAAGATTTGGGATAATAAATGGACGGAGGGACTACATACATGTGTATAATACACATTTATTTGGAAAAAACTTTGGAAATGCACAGAAATGGAGAGATAAAAAAAGGAGAGGATTTTTTTCCCACCGGAATATCACTAGTGAGCCAAAGGCCCTTATTACGGTAGTTCATAAAAAAAAAATATGATGTAGTAACATGTTTTCTTCTATTCTCTTTTGTTTCGCTACTTTTAGTAGAACCAAAATATTCTACTTTATAATGTTCTTCTTAATAAAATCAATTGTATAGTATATTAAAATTATCTTTCATCTTGATGCAAAATGCTGGAATATTCTTTATTTAATTATATTTCAATGTCATGATGTAGGTAGATATCGTCAATTAATTATATTAGCTATTTATCAATTAGGAGCCTTAATTAATATGTGATCAAATTAAGTGATAAGGCTAATTAGATTTCTGATTTGATAATAAATTAGTTAATTGATATGGGTTAAATATGAGTGGATGTCATTGATGGCCCATTTCGGAATAATGGGAACCCTAATTGGCCATCACCCTATATATAGGCATGATCCCTAATACATCGGACAACAATGCATACCGCCTCTTCTCCCCATCTGAAAAGCGACTAAGGCATAATTAGTCCAGGTTGAGGAAGAACCATAAAGTCACCGCTAATCATAATTGTTATCATCATGTGTTGATTGTCAAAGGTTTTCCGTACAAGAAGACAATCAACCCCTTTTTGTTCGTGATAGATTGTCTGTGAAGGTTGGTGATTAAGTTCACCCTTTTGAAGAACGCTTAAGATCAGGAACATACAATGGATCCAGGTATTCTTAATATCTTTGATAAATCAGCATATTATAGATCCTAAGGGTATCAAGTTTTAGTTGTTCTTGATAATAGAGATGCATGCTATATATGGTTATTATATTTCCGTAATCAAGTTTATGACAGCATGCATTGTATATGATTATTGAGTTTAAATCTTACACCAAAATCTTATTTTTATGATTCTTATTATTGTTGAATAATGGTTGCAACTGAAATTGGAAGAGTCAAAATAAAATTAATTTTGTCATGTATAATAACAGAGTTTGAGTCACGAAATTTGATTGTTGGACCAAGTATTAATATATCATAAACTTAAAATTCCTTTGTTTTAAAAAAACCTAATTATCATATATATTTATTTATATTACTTCTTGATTAATATAATGAAAATCACTTCGACATATAAAAACTATAAATAATAAATGTTATCAAAGAAATTTTAAAAAAATGTTATCAAAAGTCAATTTTGAAAGAACCTTTTTTAAATACAAGAAGGAGGTGTAATTATGTTTCTTAATTTTTAAACTTTTTTTGCAAAACAAATAACCTTTTAGCAAAGCGTGGACGCAAAAGCAAAGTTATGGACGCAGAACGCGTAAACAAGAAAATGATGGACGCACTCTTAAATGTTTTCTTTAAAAAACACTTCTTAAGAAAACAATTTCAATCCCAAAGATTAGTGATAAACAAACTAATGCGCAGAGATACGGGATAGAATATCATACAAAGATATTATGTTTGTTCACTCTTAACCCAAGAGATACGTGCAGTCCCTTCTACTTGAAGGCTTTTTTCACTAAAACACTATTTAGCTATTACAAGTATTCTACAACCTCTTCAGTTACAAGTATTCTACAACCTTTTCAGGTACAAGTATTCTTTTTCAGGCGAGCCTCTCCACGCTCAAACTAGATTGTTTGAAAAGAGTTTTAAACAAGTTCTAACTCACTATGTGTGAGGATTGAAATTTAAGTACGACTCTTAAAGAACTATACACAGAGAGTGAATATGAAATATGTCTAGCTCATAGACTAAGAGATTTTGAATGCTTTGAATTTCTTGTTCGCGTATGCTTTCTGCTTGCAATGTTTCTGTAACTTTGCTTCGACAAAGTCTTCAGTATTTATAGGCTTCAAGTCTAGAGAGATTTTCTTCTTCAACAGTGGCACAAGAGCCGTTCTGAATGAGCATTAAATGTATAATTCCGTTGAGACAGTTTGGTCTGATAACTTGTATTGAGACTTCTAAAAAGCAGAGTAGGTTATAAGAGAGCTAAAAGTAGAACTGACAGCTTTTCGTTGTACCCGAAAGTTGCCTTTTGTCTTTCCTTCTTGAGTAGAGTCAACTTCGTTGATTCAAACATGTGTTAGGAACATATAGACGCTTATGCTTTCGATGGTACTATATTCAGAGACTTTTGTACAATACATATCGTATTGTGCCTTTTGCACTATGGTACTATTTTCATTGGTCCATAAAAGAATAAACAATTATATATCGTTGGCCGTTTAATCGGAGAGATTTGAGAGATGCGGTATGAGTCATTGGACTCACAGTTGCTTCTTTTACAGTAAGATCACAATCCAAAAGACTGAGTCCATTAATCGTATTGTTTACATTACAATAGACTTTATGATCTTAAGTCTCTTAAGTCTTTGGACTTAAATATCTGCACACTTCAAACAGCACCATTAGTCCACAAAGAATCTTTGTTTATCTAATTTAATACTTTTGTTACCATCAAAACTTTAGGAGTCCTGAACTATAACCACTTTGGTTCTAACAATCTCCTTTTTTTTTATAATGACAAAAAATATTAAATTTGATTGAACACAGCCTTTCTAGAGAGCTAGAAGGCTCCCCCTAATAAAAAGCTTCTACTAAAGACTAAGCTTATCATGTTATTGGACGATGTTAAAAGATTAAGACTTTAGCAGATATAGCATAAGATATATCAGATCAAACATATAGAAGCATATATAAAGCAATTGAGCATTAATATGACAATTAGAATGCATTGTTATAAACTTAATCACAATAAACTTAATCAAAATTTCCATTCGTTCTCCCCCATTTTGTCATCAGACAAAAGGTGAAGATCAACATCATTGTCAGTCTTAAAAAATATTTCAAAGAAGAAAAAGAAAGAAAGAAAGAAAGAGAGAAAAAACTAAGAAGTGGGAGGATGAGGAGGAGGTGGTGGCTATTGCTAGAAGAAGGCCTTAAGCATGGTCTCAAATTTCTTAAACATGGCTTGTTGCGAGTCATGAATAGCCTTTTGCACAAACTCTTGGATATCTGATGACACAATAGGCTTGGCATTTTCAGCAGTTGGGTCCAAATTATCTCTTCCTAGCACAGAAATGAGAGCATTGGACTGTGCTAGACCAATAAGTTGAACAACTGAAAGAGGCTGGGGCTGCGTGCTTGGAAGTTGAGAGGCAACTTGCTCTTGTGCAGAGCCACCAACTTGTTCTTGGCCCAATGTTGGCTGAAATGGCACAGTGACACTTGGCACTTCCCATTGACGGTCATAGTCATCATAAATCGCAGTGCTCTTGATAGGTTCCTCCTTCCCTTGCACTTTCTCATCTTCTTCGAACTTCTCAGTTGCAACTCTATTCTTTTCGTGAAGCACTTCAACACTTGGTTCATCAATATTATCTTCATTCATCAGTAAAGAATCCCCCTTTGGTTCCAACAAGCATAGGTAGCCTTAGACAGAACCTTGGAGGTACCATTCCAATGTACTAATGATATTGGTTGATGTCAATCCCCGGTAACGGCGCCAAAAACTTGATGGAATTTTAGAAAGTGTACTAAATCGATGCAAGTAATATAAAACTTATGAAGTTCCGAGATTGAACACAAGATTGGTATGGACAATTATCACTTCTCAATATCAATAACTATTTGAATGCCCAAATTTTGATTTAAGAGATTAAATTCTAACTAACAAAATAAACTAAGAATTAAGAAATTCAAGATTAATTTCAAGAAATAAAGATAAGAAAGCTTACTTCAAGATATTAAATCTCTAGGGCTCTTACTTCCCCAATCTGTGAACCCGAATTCTCAAAGACAAAAAACCTGTCTTCATATACGAACTCCGGCTTGGCTCAATTATGGCAATCCATCCTATTCTCTAATCAATTGCAATTATCAACCAAGAATCCTATTCTATTCTAATGTCTCTCTCGAGCACACTAAAACACACCCCTAGATTTCTAACCAACTATATTTCTATGATGATTATAAGCCAAGAAATTCATTAAGATTAATGATTCTCTATAGAAGTTGGATAAGGCTCTTATCTCCTCTCGGTCTCAAATTACCCTATGGTTTTCCCCCAATGCCCTCTCGATCTCATTATGATTGGCATAACATTCAACTATTTCTTGAGCTAATAATTGAAAGCATTATGATTATGAGAAAAACATAAAAGCACTGGAAAAAAAACTAGGATTTAGCCATAACATAACCAAACCTTCATAAGTGGCTACATCTTCACCCTAGAATTAGGAGATTAGTTCATGATTGTAGAGACAAACATAAATCCAATTGAAAGAACTTCACCATCCATAACCATTGTTGATTATTGATGAAAACCAGGTTTCTACAGTGCAAAATGCAACCTAAGGAAGATTGAAGATAACCTAATCACGTTCACAAATTACGCCTAAGAACACGCTGATCAAACCGATTCGCTAAGCGAATTTAACAATTGAAGCCCAGCCCATAATTAGAGCATTCGCAAAGCTAATTTCTCCTTCCAGCATGCTTCAGCTTCTCTTTATTCTCCTCTTCCTTGCTTCCAAAGCTTCACTTTTTGGACTATAATTGAGTACCTGAAAGCATGAATACCCAATGACGTATAATCGACTCAAAAGTATAGAAAAATACTAAAACAAACTAAAAAGACTCAAGACACAACTTAAAGACAAACAAAGACAAATGTGGGCAAAGTTGAGAATAAACTCAACTATTCTTATTAGATCCGCAATTAAATCATAGTAAAAACTTGATAAACCAACATGTTATCAAAATACCCCAAACTTGAACTTTGCTTGTCCTCAAGCAAACTATGAATTAAAAAGACTCAAACAAAGGACTAAAAAATAGCAAGTTCTATTGACCCAGTCATAATGCATTCCCCACACATACCAATCCACTCTCTCTACTCCAAAGAGCAAATCCCCTTATGATGAAGGTACTACAAGCAACAAAACTTAATAGATAGCTAAAGAGATTAATTTTTACACAATACACCATTATCAATCAAATAAGAGCTTGGGAGCACCTAACATAAAAATCAAAGAATCATTTGGATCCCTTCCTCACGATGATTTGTTTCTCTCTAACACTCAAGTGTCTAGGCTTATGTTTGCAAATTCTTTCTCGCAAATTAAGCACACAACTTCATGAGTTTGCTTTTCATCTCATCGTCGATCCCATAAAACATATGAATGCAAATCAAGAGGTCTTTTCAAAGTTGTAATGTGGTCAAGGTGATAGACAGGAATAAAACCAATCAAAAGTCTAAAACCTTACAAATCAAAGGAGTAAAGACAAAATGTATATTTTTCAACACTTCCCCATTTTTTTTTTATTTTCACCAATCAAGTACTAAGTTTCACAACTTTTTACTCCTTTTTTTTTTTTTTTTCACTCTAAGCCTTTTTTTCTTTCCTTATTTTGAACCATTCAAGCATTTTTCACTTTAACAACTTTTTGTTGTTTTTTTTTTCTAGAACCATTTTTTTTATTTTTACTTGTATGGTTCACCACTTTGAAATTCTCTTTCCCACCCCAAACTTAGTACTTGATACATTTCCTAATATATACCAATGCTCCTATCATCAGTAAAGGTTGAGTAACATAGTTTTTCAGATTTTTGGCTCATAGATAAGGCTGTCAAGAATAGGCTAAGGCTCAAATGGCCTAACAATTGAGGTTGTTCGGCATGCCCGTGCTCATGTTCGACAAGTCTGTGCCGATAGAGCACGGTCTAAGCCGCGCCGTGCTAACTAATAGCACGCTCGTGTTGGAAATTATGCAAACTTTGACGCTGATTGGCACGGCCGTGTCAATCGCGAGCACGCCCATGCTCTATGTCTTGATGCGTTAAAAATAAGTTTAAAAATAGGGAACCAGTGCAACAATATATATACCATCTTATAACACCCTAGTGCGGCAAGAAACCCTTTTTGTACCCTAAAACACCTTAGTAACGGCTGTGGAGCATCCTCCTGCTTGGGAGATGGGGTGGCAACAAACAATGAGTTTGGAAGGAGAACAATAACAACAACAAGAGGTAGAAGAAGAAGAAGAAGAAGAAGATGATGATGAAGAAGAAGAAGAAGAAGAAGAAGAAGGAGGAGGAGGAGGAGGAGGAGAAGGAGAAGGAGAAGGAGAAGGAGAAGAAGAAGAAGAAGAAGGAGAGGGAGAAGGAGATTCAAGGTTGAGGAAGGCGACATCTAGAATTCACTATGCGGGTACGCTTGGAGATTCTTGGAGGTCTTCAAGAGGTGAGTAGAAATACTCTTCCTCACCCTTCCATGGTGCAAATTGTCTTGGGGTTGGGTTATGCTTTCAAAAATATGTTTTTTTTGGAAAATAATCATGTGTTTGGTCAAATCCTGATTTTCTAAATTTGGGGCTTTCCTTCTAAGGTGTTTTTGCTGTCAATTAAATGTTTATTATTGAGATTGATGTCATAACATGAATGATTAGTACATGATTTGGTTGATTGACATGTTGTATTTGACTATATGATAATATTGGGGTTTATGGCATGATTCAATAACTGTAAATGTGATGATTGTTGTTTGCTACAATACCGCCTATGATAGGGATATCGAAAGTATCACTGCCAATGAATTGGGATGTCGAAATATGAAATACCGCCATAATGGGGTATCGAAAGCAACATCGCCACACGTTGGGATGTCGAAATGAGTAATACCACCAGTGTACAATGGTTGGTATCGAAATGAGTAATGCCACTGAAGAGAAGGTGACATCGAAATACTTTCATGAGTAAGGTAGGCAATGGGACGCCAATGTTATGTGCAGTTTAAAAGTCATATGAAATATGAGGATGTTGAGATTAATTGATATATGAGACTTTGACATGCTTGAATTATGATGTGTTGATGATAAATGATTATTGCCAATAATAATAATAATAATAATAATAATAATAATAATTATTATTATTATTATTATTATTATTATTATTATTATTATTATTATTATTATTATACATTATTTTGAAAATAGCGGGTACCATGGACAGTTTTTCCGGTTACCGCACCGGCTGAGAACAATGCTTTTGTGAAAACCTTTTAAAGTGTATTTTTGTTCACTGGGATTTTATATCTCATTAATAGTATTGTTTTCAGAGCCTGAAGACGTCCCTGTTGAACAACCAGACGTTTTGAAGACTATTTTCCTAGTTTTAGAGCTTGGTTAGTATTGTATGGCATATGCTAGGAGGACCTTTATTATCTTTTAATTATTCTCTGGTGCGAGATGTTATAGACCCCCGATTTTGAGGTTCTGAAACTTATAATATTTTAGTTTTTGAATTAATGTAAACAATTATTTTGGATTATTATTATATTAAGTATTTATTCAACATTTATTTAAGAAAATTTTTATTTACCTTCTTTTTATTTAAATTAATTATTTTGGGTTACTAATGTAAGGAAGGGCGTTACACAATTTACGATAATGAATGCAAACTCGCCACCCTGTGAAGGTCCTTGTTGGTATCATTTCATTTTTTTCATTAACCACCACAGTAGTGCCTCCCTTCTTTCGTGCTACATGAACTAGACTCACCTAACTGTTATCTGAGATTGGATATATAATTCCTGCAATCCAAAAGCTTCATCACCTCCTTCCGCACTGCATGTTTCATTACCGGATTCAATCTTCTTTGCGATTACACAACTGGCTTGTAATTATCCTCCATGAGTATTTTGTGTGTGTAAAAGGAGGGACTAATGCCCTTCAAATCTGAGATCTTCCAACCAACAGCAGTTCAGTGGTCTCTTAACAACCTCAGGAGCTTCTCTTCTTCATCCTTCTTCAAGGCATTAATTGTTGATGATCACCGGATATTGTCCCTCCTCACATTAAAAATGCATTCCTTGGGTGAGTTGGGAGTTGTTTAAGCTCCGATTTTTGTACCTCTTCATCTTTCTCTTTCTTGGGAAGCTCTTCAATTTGAGACTCTTTTCTTGGTAGAGATGATAATGCATCCATTTGTTACTTACATTCTATAATTTCAGCATTATCCTTTGTCATGACCCGAATTTCGTAGCCATGACCAGCTGAAAGGGAAAGATTCTTTTTCCCCTTCGCAGGCTGTCAAGCATACATAAATTCGTTTCATTCAAAGTAAAAATTTCATTCATTAATTACATCAACATAATGAATATAATACATCAGAGTAACTAAACAAAACAGAAATTACAAAGTCTTGATAAAACTTTATACATTTAAACTATGAGTATCAACCCATTCTAAGTTGTCCACATGGCATCCAAGGCTTCCGGCGACTTCGCAGAAACCTGCATCTGAAATGTTAAACGTGTGGTGAGTCCACTGACTTAGTGAGGGCGTTTCCCCAAACACATGCAGTCATGCATTTCCGCATACATCATACCATCACAATACATAACATAACTATAACCATGCATAGGCAACAATGGACCTCTTGTCCTCAAATTGGGTATTTGTGGAATGACTTGCACATAAATCTTATTCTTATAGCTCATGTCTCGCTCATTAAGACAAACCGAGCATAAACATAATCATATCGAGTCTTTGGGGTTCCGGGTTGCTCACTAATGTCCCCCGTCTCGACAGTTTTAATTTCGTATCCTAGAGAAACTGCCATCTCCGGCCATCAACATCCCTCCTCAACTCTTGGGTTGCTCACTAAGGTCCCCAACCTCGACGGTTTTAGCTTATATACCGGAGATACCGTCCCCACTGGTCGGATACTCAAAGATTCATATATCAACACCATATCAATTCATTCTACTAAGTACTTTCCATATAATTCACAAAATGAACATACACACGAATTTACATCCTTCAATATTATCAAAATAAACAAGACTAACACTTACCATAGTAACACATATCCATAATTTCATTACAAAGAGAATCAATATATCTTCTCTTTATAGCAACATCAACATAATTTAATTATAGGAATACAAATCATCATCAATCATAATCCATTAAGTAACACACCAGACAACATTCCAAGTTTTATAGCATAACCAAAGGTTAATCATAAGAGAATCAATATCCTCTTCAACCATTCTATTCGACATTTATATTCAAGATACTAGATAACATCACCAAACTAAAATTTATTTTCGCTTCCAAATCCAATAGCACTGTAAAATATAAGAACCATCTTTGATGAAATGATGCTTAGCATGTTTGATTTGTATTCATTGAATTAATTGATTACATGATGTGCTATTCTATTTATAGAACCATAGAATAGCCTGCCTACAAGCTGTTTGTAACAAACAAACTAAACAAACTAACAACTCTAACAAACTAACAGATCTACTGACTTGTAACTATATTAACTAACTAACTTCACTAATACTCATATAGGCATATTCCTTCACTCCCATTCAAGTTGGTGCATGTAGATTCTTAATGCCCAACTTGGTAAGTAGAAATTCAAATCTCCCCCTGCCTAATGGTTTAGTAAAGACATCTGCCACTTGGTCCTTTGTTCCAATCTTCAAAGCTTCTATATCACCGATTGAATCCTTTCTCTCATAAAATAATAATCCATCTCAACATGCTTTGTCCTTTCATGATAAACCGGATTCATTGCTATATGCAATGCTGCCTAATTGTCACAGAACATCTGAGTAGGTTCTGTTTGTGTTGTCTCTAATTTACCTAGCAGCCACCTAAGCCATATTAACTCACTCACAGTTGTTGCCATAGATCTGTATTCTGCCTCTGCTGATGACTTTGCAACGACTGTTTGCCTCTTTGTCTTGCACGAAATAGGTGATCCTCCAAGCATAATTAGATAGCCAGTACATGATCTTCTGGTGAGAGGACAGCCTCCCCAATTTACATCACAGAAAGCCTATAATTTCATATCATTATTGCTTGACAGCAGAATTCTTTGGCCAGGAATTGTTTTTAAGTATTGAAGGATCCTTTCTACTGCATCCATATGAACCTACTTAGGTGTAGTCATAAACTGACACAGAGTATTCACAACATATGTGATGTCCGGCCTTGTAATGGTCAAGTACAACAATTTTCCCAACAACCTTCTATACCTTGATGCATCAGTATCAGGATCATCTTTGTTGATTCTGAGATTGCATTTCTGTTCCATGGGAAACTTGCTTGGCCTGCTGTTTTTCATCTTTGCTTCATGGAGAATATCTAAAGTATATTTCCTTTGGCTTAGAACAATGCCTTCGGGTGACCTTGCAACCTCAATACCTAAGAAATACTTCACAATTCCCAAATCTTTGATGCTGAAAGTCTAGTCAAGGTATCCCTTTACTTTTGTCATAAACTCAGAACTATTTCCTGCTAGTATAACATCATCCACATAGATTGATGCAGTAAGAAAAACTCCTTTTGCCTTGTAGATGAATAAAGAATGATCGGCCTTTGACTACATGAAACCAATAGCATTGAGTGCTGTTGTAAATTTATAATACCAGTTTCTATATGCTTGTTTTAAGCCATAGAGTGACTTCTTTAGCTTGCAAACACGAGTGTCTCCTTCCTTTGCAAAAACCTTGTGGTATTCGCATATAAATTTCTTCACTTAGATCCCCATGCAAGAAAGTATTATTCACATCTAATTGGTGAATAATCCATCCTTTCTTTGCTGCTACAGTCATCAAACATCTTATGGTAACAAGTTTTGCCATTGGTGCAAAAGTCTCATGAAAGTCCTCTCCTTCTATTTGAGTAAATCCTCTTGCATTTGCCTGCCAAAAGAGTCTCCAAAGTCCAGGTTCCATTGCTTTCCAAGGCTTCAATTTCTTTCTGCATTGCATATCTCCAATGCTTATGAACAACAGCCTGTCTAAAAGTCTTTGGCTCATCCTTTGAAGAGATGGCCGCTAAGAAAACCTTATGTGAGTGAGACAATTTATCATAAAAAATATAGTTAGAGATAGGATAAATGATAGAGTTACCCGAGGAACAATTGGATGCGGGTGCTATAATGGAGGATGGTAAGTCAACTTCATAATCCTATAAATGTTTAGGTAAATGCCTTACCCTCTCACTATGCCTTTGTTCATTTTGCACTTTATCTTCTATATTATCAATCTATTATTGTCCATTGCCAGATCAACTTCATCAATTGTCTGCAATTCCTGATTGTTCAAAACTGTCTCATGTGTATTCTTATCATGAAAATGAGTTTCACAATCAACATTGCCTTTACAAGTGACAAATTGATCATAAAAAATTCTCTCCTAAGAATTATGCAGAGATTTAAAAGGAAACTCATTTTCATAAAAGACTACATCTCTTGAAACAAAAGTTTCTTTGCTTGTTGTATCATATACCTTATAACCTTTCTGACCAGAGGGATATCCTATGAAAACAAAAGCTCTCCCCCTTTCATCAAACTTTCCCTCCCTTGTAGTTTTAAAGCATGAACAAGACAACCAAAAACTCTTAAATGATCATAGCTTGGTTTCCTACCAAACATCACTTCCTAAGGTGTTTTATTATTGATTATTTTAGAAGGCAATCTGTTGATGAGGTGTACAGCAGTGAGTACACATTCACCCCAGAAGAAAATGGGAAGTCCTGAGTGAAATCTAATGGCTCGTGCTATTTCTAGGATATGCCTATGCTTTCTTTCCACAAATTTGATGTGGAGTGTAAGTGCAAGTAAGTTCCATCATGATTCCCTTCTTCTCATAAAATTTTTTCATACTATTGGAAGTGAATTCTAGGCCATTATCAGATCTAACCCTTTTGATTCTCTTTTGAAATTGAGTTTCAATCATGCATATGAAAGTTTGTAAATAGTGATCAACTTCAGACTTATGCCTCATAAGGTATACCCATACACCTCTACTAAAATCATCTACAATAGTGACAAAGTAATGAGCTCCTGAAATAGAACTTGTAGCATACCTACCCCATATATCACAATGAACTAATTCAAAACAAGAACTAGATTTTATTGAACTCAAGGGAAAAGGTAGCCTGGTTTGTTTGGCCCTTATGCAAGAGTCACTGGGTACATTATTATGATCACTAACAAAAATAGATATAAATCCTTTGCTAATCATCTTAGCTTCTGAAGTGTGACCTAGTCTAGAATGCCACAATCTAGAATCTATGGATTTACCAACCTTCATGACTGCCCCTCCATCATTTACTGGCTCAAGAAAGTAAAGACCATCTTGATGCCTACCCTTTCCAATCTGCTTCCTTGAGGGTAAGTCCTATATAGAGCAAGAATCAACCATAAAGGTTATGGCATAATTATGTTCTTTTGTAAGTTTACTGACAGAGATTAAATTGTAATAAAAATCAGGAATATGCAAAACATTATTGATACTCATCCCATTAGGAAGATCAGTTTTTCCTATTTCCTTCATAGGTACACTTGTACCATTGGGAATTTTCACTAGTTGCTGATTAGAAATAATGATTTCTTTCAGCACATTCTTATCACAAGTGATATGTTTAGTTGCCCTAGAATCTATGATCCAGAGCTTATCAAGAAAATAGTTACCTGCCATGTTTACAGTTGGTGGAGGTTTTTGTTTCCCTATCACAGGTTCTGTATCAGCCTACAATTGCTGCATAAGTCTCTCATACTGCTGCAGTGACAGACCTGGAATAGGGCTTGCTTCAGTACTTACCTGAGCTGCTTTAGTCCCTCCTTTCTTGCAAGTCCAAGATCCATTCTTTTCTTTTCTTTCACAGTATGGCTTTCTCCAATCTTGTGGAAAGCCTATGATTTCCCAGCATTCATCTTTGGTGTGTCCCACCTTTTGGCAATGATCATATGTAGGTCTTTCTTTCTTGCTAATCTTGCGATCATTTTGAAACTGAAAAGCAGAAGCCTCTGCCATTGGTTTATGCATAGCTAGGGATGGCAATGGGTATCTTACCCAGTGGGTACCCGCAAAAATTATCCATGATGGGTCGGGTAATTACCCGCACAATGGGTACGGGGGCAGGGACGGGTAATTACCCGCAAGATTTAATGGGTATGGGTACGGGTACCTTAGTATCCAGCCCGCCCCATACCCTCATATATATATATATATAAAACTTGGGTTACCTCTTTGGTGATTCTGGAACTAATTCCTCAGTGTGAAGGATGTTTTTCATTCGAATCTACCATATGTAAAATACATACTATTGCTTTGTTACTACACCAGTGAACTTGTTTCTTGTGTAATTGGACCAATTGTCTAGACAATGTTAGAGTGGCTGATGGCCGAAAACTATGCTAATTCATAGGTTTGTTGTGCTATGAAATTATGTGGGTTTCAACTATAGAAATTTATTGCGTGGACGATATATATATATATATATATTAAAACAATTGATTGAATTGAAATGAAAGTTAGCTTATTACTTTCCTATTATTCCTGAGTTCCTAACGCCGTTCAGTTGTTCATCACTTGAGTTCCTATCCTTCCTATGTTTCTATTCTTCCTAGTCCTATAGTTCCTAGGACTTTAATAATGTTCTTTTTATTATATATTATCATGATATTTGTTTGAGAACATACTAGAATACTGTGCCTTATTATATACTATCATGATATTTTAGACTTTAATAATGTTTTTATTTATTTATTGATTTTTTAGTTAATGAAAGTGAGGGTATTGGGTGCGGGTATGTGTACTTAGATACCCAGCGGATAAGGGTACGGGTACTTCAGTTGCTACCCACGTGGGTATGGGTCCGGGTACGGGTATTTTTTTAAAAATCGGGTATGGGGACGGGTACTATAGTACCCTACCCATACCTTACCCATTGCCATCCCTATGCATAGCAGAGATCAATCTTTCTTGTTCATCTTCTGCTACCAGATGGTATGCATGTCCAAGAGTCAATTTTGGTGCCATGCTGAATATTTTAGTCTTCACTGTGTTGAAAACCTCATCTAGGCCCATGAGAAAGTCATACAAATGTTTCCTTTCCCGCATCTGCCCCAGTTGTTTCTGCACATTGCATTTGCAGCCTCCACACTTGCATTCGGGCCATGGTGCAATGGATTGAATTTCATCCCACAACCCCTTGAGTTTTGTAAAGTATGAAGGAACAGATTGCTTAATGTGACATCCACTACCCCGCATATGATAAATATTAAATAAATCTTATAAATAAATTGTATGAGTATGTAAGTTAAAAACAAGT
The DNA here is from genome assembly GCA_039655645.1 of Ammopiptanthus mongolicus. NCBI lineage: Eukaryota > Viridiplantae > Streptophyta > Magnoliopsida > Fabales > Fabaceae > Ammopiptanthus > Ammopiptanthus mongolicus. The sequence continues at coordinate 45,630,931 of CM077350.1, forward strand.
TAAAATCAAATCTTATACAAAGGAGTAGCAAGTACCACATCTTTCAACACATTACTTATAAAACCAGAGTAAACTGAAATGTGTTTTATAGACATAACACTGCAGAAAAACATAAAACCCGAAACCCGATATCATATGATCAGAGCTGGTGTCCCCGATAACACATTGGATAAACAACTATCCAATATAAAATTGGAAATACTAAACTACTAGAAGAGCGATTTCCACGCGATCACTCCTCAACAGTGGGCTCGCCCTCGCCTGGATATACAGGTTACATGCACAAAGATAGGGAATAAGAAATCATACAAATATGAATATAAATGGTAATGGAATAGTTTACAAGATGAGCATACAACAAGGAAGCATGCATATCATAGCATATTACAAAAACTGGCATATACATCTCAATCTTACAATAACTCATGCACATATTCGTATCATAGAGCTAAGAAAAATATCTCTTTGCATTCCATGTCATGGATCGTATCATTAGCCACCAACAGACTCCTTAAAGGTAACATGTAAAGTGAGTTACAATGAGTTGTTAGGATTTTTTTAAAGTATAAGTAATATTTTATTGATTATAATATGATTTATATTAATGGAAGTGAATAACTTGATTACTAGAGACATTATTGGATTATTCTTGATTGTTAATTGATATTATGATAGAGATTATTTTGGAATTTAATTGATTATTTGAGACGTTGGTAGATTCTCCTGAATATGAGATTGCTTATTTCATGTGTTTTAGAAAAGATATATTGATCCTCTTTATGATTTGGTAATGGATATATTAGAATGTGATGTATTGTTTGTAGATGAGACTCAGCTCGATGAAGCCTGTTTAGGAGTACTCACTTGTGAATGTTCATAGTGTGAAACCCAGCTCTGACGAGCCTGCTTTTTGGTATTCATGTGTTATTATTGTATGAGACCCAGCTCGGAAAGGCATGTGTGGGACCCAGCTCGAAAGAGCCTGTGTGGGAACCAGCTTGTGATGAGCCTGTGTGGGAACTAGCCTAAAATCATTCTAATCTCCAATCAAATCCATTTTATTTTTATAAACAAAACACTAGTCTATAAAATCAAAAAAAGTATAATGACATGGTGATACTTCGAGAATCACGTTGATGCTATATCTCATAGTAACTATTTATTAAACATTACACACACAATATATGATATTATAACCAAAATCTACGTCACCGATTTATATAAAATTACATAATTATATATATTATGGGAAGTGATATATATATATAGCTGCACTATATCACAATCGCAATGTCGTTCACGTGAACAAAGACGGCTCCAGGAGGTTTGAACATATACATATAGGTTAGGAAGCTATGTTTTCAATTATACTAAAAATATAATATTAGTGCAATTTTAATTTCTCTTTTTGCAGCAATAGCTGCTCAATTTGTAACTGATCGTTAGAAAAGATTTTTACTCGTCTTGGATATCACAGCTTTAGGTGACCCTCTCCACCGACAGAAGATCGTCGCACAGCATAGGAACAGAAATTGTTTGCTTAATCCAGAAACAAAATAATCAAGGTATAATAAATTCATGTTAAATTCATATATAAAAAACAAAACAAAATAACCAATCTCATACCCATAATCCACATGTTATCAACTAATTAATATATCACGTAATAAATCACATAATAATGAAATCACATAGCAACCTTCATCGAATACATATTAGCATACAATAAGGTCATGGGATAACCCTTCATCTTACGCTACCCCAAAATCTATATATTCATATTGAGCTCTTCCCCCCATATCTTGTGTGATGAATCGAATTCCTAGAAGAAGAAAAGAAAGCAAGGTTCACTCTTGATCACTCATCACAGATTCAACGCTTGATTAGAACCTTCCAAAAGCAACACCAACTACAAGATATGTTCTTGATGAAGAACAACCCAAAACAAGGATTGAAGGATTGAAAATTTAGGGAGAGACTAAGGATTCAAGGAGAAGTCAAGAGAATAGATGAGAGGCAGCTTTTAGAAGTTAGCAGCTGATAATTTAGGTTTTAGGTCACATTGTAGAGTTTAAAAAGAAAACGAGTTAAGACGTAACGGATCGCTTAAAACCCAAAAAATCTAAAACTTAAATTCGCTGGAAACTTTAATGTCGCTAAAAAAATTGAAGGAAGTCGAATTAGGCCCAGACACCTGTAAGAAGATTTGTAGATAATTCTCTAAGCTTTTCAACGCCTCAAAGATCAACTCAAAAGGATATCTATAACTCAAGATATGACCAAAATAGTGAAACTGGTCATTTGGACATAATTAGATTAACTTTTTTCTAAAGACTAAGCTACCCCAAACATGAACCTAAACATCAAGAACAAACATAACAAAAATATATAGGACAAGACTAACACATAATAACATGTATTAACATATGGTGAAATTTGGGGTGTTACAATTCCACCCCCACTTAAAAAAAATTTCGTCCTCGAAATTTCTACTGATTATCTACCCTCCCATCGATACTTGACTGCTAAATTAACATTTCTATGGTTTTTCTCGAAGATCTACTTCCTACGAGGCTTTCACTGGACATTAACTCAAAATCTAATCATCTATAAGGTAGCAACTAGGTTGATAACACACTCTCCAAAGTAAAAGCTAAGAAACAATTATGCTTCTACCCAACATAACACTAAGAATGGAACGTTAAGGGCGTATAGTGCCCGGATCAAAAGCACAACTCAAGGAATTCTCTAGGCGAGACAAGTACCTTGTACCCCATGGTCGAGTTTCCAGGCCTTAGCGCCACTAAGAGCGCAGACTCTGCCACCCGTCTGTAGTCGATTGACTTGCGAGTTCTGACCACCGCTTCTCTGTTCCTTCTTAGGATTAGGACAATCTCTCCCAATGTGACCCTGTTTCCCACAGCTGAAAGAAGTCACAACAGGATCCGTGCACTCACGAACAAAGTGTCTACGCTTGCCTCACCTCATATATCTCACATCACCCAAAGTACCTCTTGCTCCACTACCATCTCCATTAGTGTTATCAACTGCAGACTTCTGACTATCGCCACCGCCACCATATGGCTTCCCACACTCCTGATTTCTCAGTTTCTTTTCCTTACGAGATTCCACACTTTTGTAGTAAGCTGCCTTAGCCTTGCTATCTTCTTCATAAATGCGACACTTATTCACTAATCTTGGGAATTGATGAATCTCCTGATAGTTGATGGCTTGCTTGATCTCTGGACGCAGACCATTCACAAACTTCACGCACTTGGAGCGTTCCCCCGCATCACCCGGATAATGCGGGTAATACCTTGATAGCTCTTCAAACTTAGTGATGTAGTCAGCCACGGTCATGTTGCCCTGTTTGAGCTCCAGAAACTCCATCTCCTTCTTGTTGCGAACATCCTCAGGGAAATATTTCTCCAAGAATCTCTCTTTGAAGTTTTCCCAAGTGATTGCTACTGTATCAGCCTCCAAACGTTGAGGGTGTTCTCCCACCAATACTCGGCCTCCTCAGCAAGCATGAAGGTACCAAAGGTTACCTTCTGAACGTCAGTGCACACCATTGCCCGAAATATCTTCTCGAGCTCTCGAATCCAGTTTTGTGCACCATCAGTGTGACACCCTCAAACCCAGTGCCACTTTCGTAACTCAAAACCCTTAATGAAACGATAAATAAAATTTCGCTGGTTTTACTTTCGGAAAATATATCTTTTGTGTAAGCAGATTCTGGAAATCGTGACCAAATTTTTTCTCATTAATACATAAACTCACCACTCCGGATAACAGAACTACTCATATACAATAATTAGAACAAGATATATATATATATATATATATATATATATATATATATATATATATATATATATATATACATATGTATAATGGACAACAAGCCCCTTTACAAAAGAACGAATGATTACTAAAGCTATAAAACTAGGCAGCGGCAGTCTGGAACCATATCTCTAAAACCTATGGCCATCAGTAGCCGTTAACAGACTACCCAAAAACCACTGCCTCAAAAAAAGGTCTACACCCTAAGCTGGTCCGACTAATGGAAACCATTGGACAATCCCCCGGAGGGAAGTCCAATGCTGGAACCAGAGGAAGAACTCTGGGAACCTACATTCCCGTTCCCCTGTGGATGGGGATCGGAAGTATCCGAAGAATGATCCTCCGGGTCTTCCTGAGGATCCTCCTCAGGGTCTTCCTCTTCCTCCTCCTCCTCCACATCTTCCACGACGTGCTCGCCCGCTACCAAAACAAAAGGCGGGGGAGGCGTCTGGGGTAGCTGTTGCTGCGGGGACTGTGCAGCGGGGGCGACCGACTCGATCACACCCTGCTCCATAAGGGCCTGCAGCATCAGCCCGATGGGAGGGAGAGGCACCTAGATGGTCTCCACTGTCCGAGTACTCTTCCGCGGTCCCGTCTCCGTCGTTCCGCTTACAGTGCAAACTGGTCCAGTATACGCTGCACTTTCCACCCCTGGGTGGATAACCCAAGCGGCTGGGTCTGTCCTTCGATCAAACGCTAGGACGCGCATCCCGGAGTGCGCTAGGTGATCCGGCTCCGGTTCCATCTGTAAACACGATACAATATATACCAAAGGACAACCCGTCCAAAAACATGCAAGGGTGAGAAACCAATATATGAATCCATAAACAACAACTATATGCCCAATCCACACAACAGACTCATATACTGTGACTCACTCAAATCGTCATATAACATGGCATATATCATTAAGTATAAATGGCAATAAATGCACAAGGGCTTCGTACCCCACAATCAACGTTATCTCCTAAACGTATGCATGGCACTTCCATATATCTCAACTAATATTCACACTAAATTACTAGATTTCCGGAAATCCCATCACCATTCGAAATGAGCTGATCAGGCTCCAATATGTGGCCCAAAAACGAGTACTTCGAATCCCATGACACTACGCGATTCTCACATGGGGGCGCAATCAGAAGTACTCCACAAGAAAACGGTCATACTGCATTGTCCAACTCAAGGCACAATACGTTCCCAGAACACGTATGACACCATTGTCCATCAAGGCACAATGTTATGACAAACAAGTCATCTCAGGTTCTCCCTGTTTATCAAGGTCCCCCGTATCACGGCACGTCTGCCCCGCATTTAATGCATGAGAAACCTATCTAGTTTCCGATAATTGATCTTTGTCGCATCAATGTTTCCTCGTTGTAGCATCAACGCTAACAACCACCATAATGTCTTAGACTCTTTAAGCCTCAAGAACACATTTTCTCAAAACAGGACACTTAGCCCAAAAACAACTTAAATCCCAACACCCCTAACCGATGCACCAGTCAAGGACGTTGGATTCAAGATTATAAAAACATCCTCAAGCTTACAGGACCACAAAGATTGTCCCTAAGCCGACAGGACCATAACTAACACGGATCCTTGATCCACGTGTTCTGCAGAACCCTAGAACCCCGACGTCTCGGTTTCTAGTTTCTAAGCTTTAAGCTTTAAAACCACTTTCCTTGAAAACTCGAAAACCAAAAACCCAAAATCTCAGATACTTACACAAAGTCATCGGGATCGGTTTTCCATAAAACAAAACTTGGTCCAGAGACCATTTCTTTTTTTTTTTCGTTGTTTTTCGGTAAAATACGAACTTAAAACAAAACTTGCACAAACTCATTTTTCTTGAATAAACTCAGTATGACTTCGGAAACCACATTACTCAAAAGGATTTTCTTATCAAATTAAGACATAGTGAAGGTTTCTAATGCCCTAATTGCTTTTAAACTTCACTTTTCCTTATCAAAACACATTTCAGACTTTTAAAGCTTTTAAGTTACACGATGTCGGATCCTAATCAAAATTAGGTCCCCTAATGCCTAAATCCCACAGCAGGGCACACATTACATCCATATAACCATTCAGCAAGTATAACATGCATTCAACTATATCAACAGTTACATCAATACATCAGCACATCAATGCATATTCCAATCAACAACAGTCAATCAAGAAATTAACTAACATCATGATATAATTATTTAAATACAATACAAATACAGTACAAATACAGTACAAACACCGATGCAGCACATAGCCGTCGGAAATGGAATTCCTCAGGTTTATCCCCTTACCTCTTGTAGCTTCCAGTTCAACTCGGAACACCCGATCAACTTGTTTCTCGTCCCAACACGCTGCCGATCACTACATACACGTAAAACATATCGGCATTAACTTACCAAACGAAGATTTCTCCTAATGCACCACCCCTAGGGTTCGGCCCTATTACACTAAAAATAGCTAGGGAGCTCCAAAATTTCTCATTTTCTGGATAACACCCTAACTAAGTGTGACAGCCCTAGATATCAGATCAGATCATCAAAAACCAACCAAAACCCTACCCTACACCCATAGGGGGGTTTCGGCCCCTACCTAGAAAACATAGCTAGAGGGATTTCTTGGCTCTAAGCTCTTAGATCATACAAGTATGTCATGAACCTAGGCCATAGAAACTGGTTTGGTACAGATACGATTTTCCTACAATTTTTCATGGATTTTCAAAGATTTTAGGGACAAAACCCTAACATCCTTGATCATGAAAATATAAGGAGAGAAAGGAGAGATTGAGAGAGATAGAGTTGAACTACTACCTCCTATGATGATCCACTCCAAGTTTGGTGAAGATTGCTCCACAAAAACTCAAGCTTTCCACCTCCAAAAATGGAGATTTTGAGAAGAAAAGAGAAAGAAGAGAAAGGAAGAGAAAAGAAGAAGATGAGGTGACTTTGGGGGAGGGGGCTGCCGAAAATGAGAGAAGAAAAGTGAGAGGTTGAGAGTAAAAGTGGTTAGATATTTAGGTTTTATTAGTTTAATAATAGGAAAGGTAAATTGGTAATAAAATTAACCAAGGGCAATTTGGTCAATTCACATCCCGATATTTGGAATCGTCCCGACACTCGTATGAATTCCTCAAATTACTTGATACAATTTTGGTATGAAAAACATCTGATCGTGGGTCTCGAAAAACCCTAAGACAGCTCGAATCGTCTCCTCGATCGATTATCGGCCCGAATATAAAATATTATTTATATTTTGGACGTCAGGACACATTTTAGAAAAAAGATAGAGGAATATATTCTAAGACTAATGGTTTCGTTCGTTAGTCCAGATTAGGTCGTGATAGTAGAAAATACTATCATCTGAAAAACGTAGATCGGTTTTCGTTTGAGTTTTCGGCCCAAAACTTAACCGAAGGCTCCTATGATTTTATGAAACAAGACTATGATCTTAGTTTTCCCAAAATCATTTTCTAAAACACAGATAAAAATATAAACTCATTAATTGGATTTATCGTCCTTAGAAAGCACGAAAAATCGGGGTGTTACATTACTATCCCCCTTAAAATAATTTCGTCCTCGAAATTACATACCTGTGAACAGATAAGGATATTGCTCTCTGATGTTGTCCTCAGTTTCCCAAGTTGCTTCTCCAGTTGTATCATCCCAAATAACCTTGACTAAAGAGATTTGTTTTCCCCTCAGTTGTCTGACTCTCTTGTCCTCAATCCTTACAGGTGCGGTCTCATAAGACAGATTCTCTTTCAAGGGTACTTGATCAGGTTCAATTACATGAGATGGATCAGGAATATACTTCCTCAATTGTGAAACATGAAAGACATTATGTAAATTTGAAAGAAAAGGAGGTAAAGCAATTTGGTACGCTACTGGACCAATACGCCGAAGAATTTGGTATGGTCCAATGAATTTAGGAGTGAGTTTTCTGGATTTCATTACCCGGCCTACCCCAGTCGTTGGATTGACTCTCAGAAACACATGATCGCCTTCTTGAAATTCGAGAGGTCGTCTTCGCTTATCCGAATAACTCTTCTGTCTGCTCTGAGATGTCCTCATTCTTTCCCGAATCTGTTTGACTTTATCAGTCGTCTCTTGCACAACCTCGGGTCCTAGAATTGTACTCTCTCCATCCTGATACCAACAAAGAGGAGTTTGACACTTCCTCCCATACAGAGCCTCATAGGGTGCCATCCCTATGCTTGAGTGATAACTGTTATTATACGTGAATTCAATCAGAGGTAACAGTTCATCCCAACTTCCTCGATTATCCAACACACAAGCTCTTAGCAAATCTTCTAACGATTGAATCGTTCGTTCTGTTTGTCCATCTGTCTGGGGATGGTATGCTGAACTTAGACGTAACTTAGTCCCCAAAGCTTGATGTAAGCTTTCCCAAAAACGCGATGTAAACTTCGGATCTCGGTCCGAAACAATACTCGAGGGTATCCCGTGTAATCTAATTACTTCTCTTATGTACACTTCAGTCAACTTTGCTACTGTGTAGTTTGTCTTCACAGGTAAGAAATGTGCCGATTTCGTCAACCTATCCACGATTACCCAAATCGAATCAAAGTTCCTTGGTGTTCGGGGTAAACTTACTACGAAATCCATAGAGATACTCTCCCATTTCCATTCCGGTACATCTAGGGATTGCAACATCCCTCCAGGTCTCTGATGTTCTACTTTTGCTTTTTGACAAGTTAGACATGATGCAACGTATTCTGCAACTTGTTTCTTCATACCTGGCCACCAAAATCTTTGTTTCATGTCCTGATACATCTTGGTTGCACCAGGATGCATACTCAATCCACTCTTATAGGATTCTTCGAGAATCATCTTTCTCATCTCCGGGTTGTTGGGTATACAAATTCGTCCATTACACCTTAAGATTCCATCTGCTCCCAAACTAAACTCACTAGCTCTCCCTTGTTCCACCAACACCCTTTTCTCTTGAAGAGATTCATCATTAGCTTGTTGCTCACGTATCTCTTCCATCAAACCATTAGAGATCTTAAGCATTCCAAAGCTTAGTTTCTTAGGACTTATTTCTAATCCCAAGTTCAGATCACGGAACTCTTCAATCAGTTTCAATTCTCTCACCATCATAGTTGAAATATGAACGGCTTTCCGGCTCAAAGCATCTGCCACGACGTTCGCCTTCCCTGGATGGTATTGCAACGTGAAGTCGTAATCTTTTAAAAACTCCATCCATCGTCTTTGCCTCATATTGAGCTCCTTCTGGTCGAACAGATATTTCAAACTCTTGTGATCACTGAAGACATCGAATTTTGCACCATACAGATGGTGTCTCCATATCTTTAGTGCAAAAACCACTGCAGCTAATTCTAGATCATGGGTGGGATAATTCTTTTCATGAATCTTTAACTGTCGTGATGCATAAGCCACAACTTTGCGGTGTTGCATCAGCACACAACCTAGACCTTGATGTGAAGCATCACAATATACTTCATAAGGTTCACTCGGTTCTGGAAGTATCAGCACTGGTGAAGTAGTCAGAAGTTCCTTAATCTTTTGAAAACTTTCTTCACACTGATCAGTCCAAACAAAAGGTTGATCTTTCCTCGTCAATTGAGTCAATGGTGACACAATCTTAGAGAATCCTTCAATAAACCTTCGGTAGTAACCGGCTAATCCAACAAAACTTCTTATCTCGGTTACAGTCTTTGGTTTTTCCCAAGAAAGTACGGCTTCTACTTTAGCAGGGTCCACAGAAATTCCTTGTTTTGTGATAACATGACCCAAAAATCCGACTTCTTCAAGCCAAAATTCACACTTAGAGAGTTTCGCATACAACATCTTTTCCCGCAAAACATGAAGGACTTGCCGTAAATGCTCCTCGTGTTCTTCATGATTCTTAGAATAAACTAGAATATCGTCTATGAACACTACAACAAACTTATCAAGAAACGGACGAAAAATCCGATTCATGTAGTCCATGAAAACAGCAGGTGCGTTTGTCACTCCAAAAGGCATCACGAGATACTCGTAATGTCCGTAACGAGTTCTAAAAGCAGTCTTTGGTATATCCTCCGTTTTCACTCGAATCTGGTGGTATCCTGACCTTAAGTCAATCTTTGAGAAAACAGCAGCTCCTCGCAGTTGATCCATCAAGTCATCAATCCTAGGCAACGGATACTTGTTCTTGATCGTAACCTTGTTCAGCTGACGATAGTCCACACAAAGTCTCGAACCTCCGTCCTTCTTTCTCACTAAGAGAACCGGCGCTCCCCATGGCGAAACACTTGGTCTGATGAACTGCTTGGATAACAAGTCCTCGACTTGGGTCTTTAACTCAACAAGTTCAGTAGGCGACATTCGATATGCAGCGATCGATATCGGTCCGGTTCCTGGTATCAGATCGATGGAGAATTCTATGTCCCTCACAGGTGGCAAACCTGGAACATCCTCTGGAAACACCTCGGGAAAATCTCTCACAACAGGCATCTGACTCAGCTCGGTCTTCCCCTCGACTTCAAAGTTGGTTAAAAGCACGTATTTCGGATCTCCTTCTTTCGAAGAAGTTCTAACATGGTTGGCGGTTAAAAATCCAGAAATCTCAGTACTAGGAAAAACTAGGGTTTTATGTGCACAATCTAATAGGATCTGGTTGGAAGATAACCAATCCATGCCCAAAATTACATCTAACTGTATTAAAGGCAAACATATTAAGTCAACAAGAAAATGTCTATCCTGGATAACAATAGGACAGTTTAGACATATAGAATTCACAACAACAGGTTCAGCAGTGGGTGTAGAAACAATTAAATCAAATGGCAAGGAAGAAACAGATAACTCTAAACGTTTCACACAATCCATAGAAATGAATGAATGGGTTGCACCTGAATCAAAGAGCACTAATAAGAGATTACCGTCTATGTCACACACACCCTGTATCAGATCTTCGGAGTTCGAAGCCTCAGCACCACTCAGGGTATAAACTCTTCCCCTAGCCGTCGGTCATTTGGCTCCACCACTCCTGTCCGCAGTTTGGACTGGATTCTGGGCTCTACAATCCCTGGCAAAATGACCTGGTTGTCCACAACGATAGCAATGGTCATTCCTCACAGTACAGTTGTTTGCCAGATGCGTTGAATCCCCGCATTTGAAACACTTCCTCCCTTGGTTTTGCCCTCCTTGACCTCCACTGCCCGATGCACGAGCAACAGGCCGATAAGGTTGTTTCTGGAAGTTCCCAGGTGGTCGAGAATATGGTTTCTTCTGAATCTGTTTCCCTCTCTGGTCCTGAGATTGACCCTTGAATCTGAAAGGTCCTCCGACGTTCCCTCTATTGTCTCTCCCACGCTTCATCAGTTCTATTTGTCTGCTTTTCTCAACGAGTGCTTGAAAATTTCTAATTCCTTGCGGTAGGACCGACTCTTTTATCTCATACCGCAGTCCTCTCTCAAAAGCTTCGCATTTCCATTCTTCCTCAGGGTTATTCTGAAAGAAACGGAAATACTTGGCCAACGATTCGAATTTAGCTGCATATTCTCCGACTGACATATCTCTCTGTTGTAGTCGCAAGAATTCTTGCTCTTTCTCTGCTCTTGCACTCTGAGGGAAATATTTTCCCAAAAAGCGATCCTTAAACAGCGTCCACGAAATCACCTCGTGATTTACCTCCAGTAGTTGTTTCGTTCCCTTCCACCAATATTCCGCATCTCCTATCAGTAGGAATGTGGCATATGGCACCTTCACTTCTTCGGGACTACGTATCAACTCAAAAATTTTCTCAACTTCATGAATCCAAAGATTAGCTTTCTCAGGATCCACGTCACCAGAAAATTGTGGCGGATTCTGACGCCTGAAAGTAGTCAAGCTTCGACCCTCAGCGGCCTGGTCAGCACGGAGTTGTTCCTGAGCATTGTGGGCGTTCATGGTTGCAGTTTGGACAGCAATAGCCGCAGCCATGTTAGCCATTGCCTGAGCAGCAAAATCCATTCCAGTTGCTCCAGCAACATCCTCAGCTTGGACACCAGCTCCCCGACCGCGACCACGTCCACGGCCACGTCCACGTCCACGTCCACGTCCTGCTTCTGCTCCAATTTCTAGTTCCATATCTGACCTACAAGGCCCAAATTCAGTCAAATGGCAACCAGAAAATAAAGCAAATAAGCAGTTATAAACATACAACATATCCAAGAGTAGTAACATCTCAACCCTTGGTTTCGCTACGCGAAACAGATTCGCTACGCGAACCAAAGAGTCTGCCTGAGAAACAAGGAACAGCTCCTCGGATTCGCGACGCGAACACTCATTCGCCTCACGATCCTGGAAGCCTACATAACTCTCGGCCTCGCGACGCGAAAGTTCCTTCGCCTCGCGATAAGAAAACATGCCCTCTGCTTCGCGACGCGAAATCCAGTTCGCTACGCGAAACAGGGGTCCTGTCCGAGACACCACTCCTCTGCCTCGCGTCGCGAATCCCATTCGCCACGCGATGCAGAGAACACATCTAGAAAGCTTCTTTGCCTCGCGACGCGAAATACATTTCGCTTAGCGAATCAGAGGCCATGCAACTCCACTCCTCTGTCTCGCGACGCGAACTCAATTCGCCACGCGACGCAGAGGACCTACCTGAGAGACAGAGCACTATTTCTCTGGCTCGCGACGCGAATTTCGGTTCGCTACGCGATCCAGAGAGCATGCAACTCCCCTCCTCTGCCTCGCGACGCGAAATCCATTTCGCTACGCGACGCAGAGAACATACTCGAGGAACAGAGCATCATCTCCCTGCCTCGCGACGCGAATTCCCATTCGCTACGCGAGACAGAGAACATGCCCTAAGAAACTTCTCGGGCTCGCGACGCGAATCACTTTCGCCTCGCGAATACAGAGATCACACAACAGCAAACACAACAGACCTATTCCCCAAGGATTCCCGAAAGACTCGACCAGCTCTGATACCATTTGTAACGGCCCGGACTGCTTTAAGGATTGCCGACTGTCCCCACAAACCAACACGGGTCTCTTCAGCGTGCTTTGTCCTCACTCACACGCTTCCTAGGAAAACTTCCCAGGAGGTCACCCATCCCAGAATTACTCCAAGTCAAGCACGCTTAACTTTGGAGTTCTTAAGTGATGGGCTACCGAAAAGAAGATGCATCTTGTTTGTATAGGTAGTACCAATCAATTCTTATAAGCCTTCCCTCAACTGTACAGTCCCATACCTGCACAGCTTCAGGATCCCTCTCATTCCGGTGTGAATTGGTTCATTCATGTATCCCTCCGCCTAGAAGCCTGCCAGAGCCGCTCCTTGTCCGTGCCTCATGCACCGGCGATCACTCCCCGCCCTCGTCAGCCCCGGGTGTTACATGCCCACCAGCTTCCGCTTGGTTCGTCCCCGAACCACACCGTACTGGGAGAGGGCCGCTCTGATACCATTAATGTGACACCCTCAAACCCAGTGCCACTTTCGTAACTCAAAACCCTTAATGAAACGATAAATAAAATTTCGCTGGTTTTACTTTCGGAAAATATATCTTTTGTGTAAGCAGATTCTGGAAATCGTGACCAAATTTTTTCTCATTAATACATAAACTCACCACTCCGGATAACAGAACTACTCATATACAATAATTAGAACAAGATATATATATATATATACATATGTATAATGGACAACAAGCCCCTTTACAAAAGAACGAATGATTACTAAAGCTATAAAACTAGGCAGCGGCAGTCTGGAACCATATCTCTAAAACCTATGGCCATCGGTAGCCGTTAACAGACTACCCAAAAACCACTGCCTCAAAAAAAGGTCTACACCCTAAGCAGGTCCGACTAATGGAAACCATTGGACAATCCCCCGGAGGGAAGTCCAATGCTGGAACCAGAGGAAGAACTCTGGGAACCTACATTCCCGTTCCCCTGTGGATGGGGATCGGAAGTATCCAAAGAATGATCCTCCGGGTCTTCCTGAGGATCCTCCTTAGGGTCTTCCTCCTCCTCCTCCTCCTCCACATCTTCCACGACGTGCTCGCCCGCTACCAAAACAAAAGGCGGGGGAGGCGTCTGGGGTAGCTGTTGCTGCGGGGACTGTGCAGCGGGGGCGACCGACTCGATCACACCCTGCTCCATAAGGGCCTGCAGCATCAGCCCGATGGGAGGGAGAGGCACCTGGATGGTCTCCACTGTCCGAGTACTCTTCCGCGGTCCCGTCTCCGTCGTTCCGCTTACAGTGCAAACTGGTCCAGTATACGCCGCACTTTCCACCCCTGGGTGGATAACCCAAGCGGCTGGGTCTGTCCTTCGATCAAACGCTAGGACGCGCATCCCGGAGTGCGCTAGGTGATCCGGCTCCGGCTCCATCTGTAAACACGATACAATATATACCAAAGGACAACCCGTCCAAAAACATGCAAGGGTGAGAAACCAATATATGAATCCATAAACAACAACTATATGCCCAATCCACACAACAGACTCATATACTGTGACTCACTCAAATCGTCATATAACATGGCATATATCATTAAGTATAAATGGCAATAAATGCACAAGGGCTTCGTACCCCACAATCAACGTTATCTCCTAAACGTATGCATGGCACTTCCATATATCTCAACTAATATTCACACTAAATTACTAGATTTCCGGAAATCCCATCACCATTCGAAATGAGCTGATCAGGCTCCAATATGTGGCCCAAAAACGAGTACTTTGAATCCCATGACACTACGCGATTCTCATATGGGGGCGCAATCAGAAGTACTCCACAAGAAAACGGTCATACTGCATTGTCCAACTCAAGGCACAATACGTTCCCAGAACACGTATGACACCATTGTCCATCAAGGCACAATGTTATGACAAACAAGTCATCTCAGGTTCTCCCTGTTTATCAAGGTCCCCCGTATCACGGCACGTCTGCCCCGCATTTAATGCATGAGAAACCTATCTAGTTTCCGATAATTGATCTTTGTCGCATCAATGTTTCCTCGTTGTAGCATCAACGCTAACAACCACCATAATGTCTTAGACTCTTTAAGCCTCAAGAACACATTTTCTCAAAACAGGACACTTAGCCCAAAAACAACTTAAATCCCAACACCCCTAACCGATGCACCAGTCAAGGACGTTGGATTCAAGATTATAAAAACATCCTCAAGCTTACAGGACCACAAAGATTGTCCCTAAGCCGACAGGACCATAACTAACACGGATCCTTGATCCACGTGTTCTGCAGAACCCTAGAACCCCGACGTCTCGGTTTCTAGTTTCTAAGCTTTAAGCTTTAAAACCACTTTCCTTGAAAACTCGAAAACCAAAAACCCAAAATCTCCGATACTTACACAAAGTCATCGGGATCGGTTTTCCATAAAACAAAACTTGGTCCAGAGACCATTTCTTTTTTTTTTCGTTGTTTTTCGGTAAAATACGAACTTAAAACAAAACTTGCACAAACTCATTTTTCTTGAATAAACTCAGTATGACTTCGGAAACCACATTACTCAAAAGGATTTTCTTATCAAATTAAGACATAGTGAAGGTTTCTAATGCCCTAATTGCTTTTAAACTTCACTTTTCCTTATCAAAACACATTTCAGACTTTTAAAGCTTTTAAGTTACACGATGTCGGATCCTAATCAAAATTAGGTCCTCTAATGCCTAAATCCCACAGCACGGCACACATTACATCCATATAACCATTCAGCAAGTATAACATGCATTCAACTATATCAACAGTTACATCAATACATCAGCACATCAATGCATATTCCAATCAACAACAGTCAATCAAGAAATTAACTAACATCATGATATAATTATTTAAATACAATACAAATACAGTACAAATACAGTACAAACACCGATGCAGCACATAGCCGTCGGAAATGGAATTCCTCAGGTTTATCCCCTTACCTCTTGTAGCTTCCAGTTCAACTCGGAACACCCGATCAACTTGTTTCTCGTCCCAACACGCTGCCGATCACTACATACACGTAAAACATATCGGCATTAACTTACCAAACGAAGATTTCTCCTAATGCACCACCCCTAGGGTTCGGCCCTATTACACTAAAAATAGCTAGGGAGCTCCAAAATTTCTCATTTTCTGGATACCACCCTAACTAAGTGTGACAGCCCTAGATATCAGATCAGATCATCAAAAACCAACCAAAACCCTACCCTACACCCATAGGGGGGTTTCGGCCCCTACCTAGAAAACATAGCTAGAGGGATTTCTTGGCTCTAAGCTCTTAGATCATACAAGTATGTCATGAACCTAGGCCATAGAAACTGGTTTGGTACAGATACGATTTTCCTACAATTTTTCATGGATTTTCAAAGATTTTAGGGACAAAACCCTAACATCCTTGATCATGAAAATATAAGGAGAGAAAGGAGAGATTGAGAGAGATATAGTTGAACTACTACCTCCTATGATGATCCACTCCAAGTTTGGTGAAGATTGCTCCACAAAAACTCAAGCTTTCCACCTCCAAAAATGGAGATTTTGAGAAGAAAAGAGAAAGAAGAGAAAGGAAGAGAAAAGAAGAAGATGAGGTGACTTTGGGGGAGGGGGCTGCCGAAAATGAGAGAAGAAAAGTGAGAGGTTGAGAGTAAAAGTGGTTAGATATTTAGGTTTTATTAGTTTAATAATAGGAAAGGTAAATTGGTAATAAAATTAACCAAGGGCAATTTGGTCAATTCACATCCCGATATTTGGAATCGTCCCGACACTCGTATGAATTCCTCAAATTACTTGATACAATTTTGGTATGAAAAACATCTGATCGTGGGTCTCGAAAAACCCTAAGACAGCTCGAATCGTCTCCTCGATCGATTATCGGCCCGAATATAAAATATTATTTATATTTTGGACGTCAGGACACATTTTAGAAAAAAGATAGAGGAATATATTCTAAGACTAATGGTTTCGTTCGTTAGTCCAGATTAGGTCGTGATAGTAGAAAATACTATTATCTGAAAAACGTAGATCGGTTTTCGTTTGAGTTTTCGGCCCAAAACTTAACCGAAGGCTCCTATGATTTTATGAAACAAGACTATGATCTTAGTTTTCCCAAAATCATTTTCTAAAACACAGATAAAAATATAAACTCATTAATTGAGTTTATCGTCCTTAGAAAGCACGAAAAATCGGGGTGTTACAATCAGGGTTGCAAGCTCCCTTGAAAGTTGGCGGGTTCTTCTATTGAAAGTTGTCTAACCCTTGAAACTCAGCGGCTCCAGCGTCCCTATTCTGCGCTCTTTCCATGGCTTGAACCATGGCAATGAGAGCATCAACTAGCGCCCGATGATTTCTACCAGCAGCCATTACTTCCTTCACAAACCAGAATTCAATACTGGATGCGACAAGGAAGGTAACAAACAAGATTCAAACAAACAATGCACCAAAACAACATAAAACAATTCACACAACTTAACAGAGTTCATGTAGAAAAACATAAGAGACGCACAACGCACGGTCTGAGGGACAGACCGAGCTCTAACAACCCGACCTCACAGTCCGGTTAGAGCCGAACTGCTCTGATACCACTTAATGTGACATCCACTACCTGCATATGATAAATATTAAATAAATCTTATAAATAAATCGTATGAGTATGTAAGTTAAAAACAAGTTAAAATAAAATCTTATACAAAAGAGTAAGTACCACATCTTTCAACACATTACTTATAAAACCAGAGTAAACTGAAATGTGTTTTAAAAACATAACACTACGGAAAAACATAAAACCCGAAACCCGATGTCATATGATCAGAGTTGGTGTTCCCGATAACACATCGGATACACAACTATCCAATATAAAACTGGAAATACTAAACTACTAGAAGAGCGATTTCCACAAGATCACTCCTCAATAGTGGACTCGCCCTCGTCAGGGTATACAGGTTACATGCATTAGAGATAACCAAAGATAGGGGGTAAGAAATCATACAAATATGAATATAAATGGTAATGGAATAGTTTACAAGATGAGCATACAACAAGCAAGCATGCATATCATAGCATATTACAAAAACTGGCATATACTACTCAATCTTACTATAACTCATGCACATATTTGTATCATAGAGCTAAGAAAAATATCTCTTTGCATTCCTCGTCATGGATCATATCATTAGCCACCAACAGGCTCCTTAGAGGCTGGTTCCCACACAAACTCTTCAAAGGCTAGTTCCCACACAGGCTCTTCCGAGCTGGGTCCCACACAGGCCTTTCCGAGCTGGGTCTCATACAATCATAACACGTGAATACCAAAAAGCAGGCTCGTCAGAGCTGGGTTTCACACTATGAACATTCACGAATGAGTACTCATAAATCGGCTCCATCGAGCTGAGTCTCACCCACAAACAATACATTACATTCCAATATATCCATTACCAAATCATAAAGAGGATCAATATGTCTTTTCTAAAACACATGAAATAAGCAATCTCATATTCAAGAGAATCTACCAACGTCTCAAATAATCAATTAAATTCCCAAAATAATCTCAATCATAATATCAATTAACAATCAAGAATAATCCAATAATATCTCTAGTAATCAAGTTATTCACTTCCATTAATATAAATCATATTATGATCAATAAAGTATTACTTATACTTTAAAAAAAAATGCTAACAACTCATTGTAACTCACTTTACATGTTAAATTCATCCCTAACAAAAACATTCTAATCTCCAATCAAATCCATTTTATTTTAATAAACAAAACACTAGTCTTTAAGACGTTGATGCTATATCTCATAGTAACTATTTATTAAACATTAACACACAATATATGATATTATAACCAAAATCTACTTCATAGATTTATATAAAATTATATAATTATATAATATATGGGAAGTACTATGTTATATATATATATATATATATATATATATATATATATATATATATATATATATATATATATATATATATATATATATATATATATAATTGCGGCACTATATCACAATAGCAATGTCGTTCACGTGGACAAAGACGGCTCCAGGAGGTTTGAACATATACATATAGGTTAGGAAGCTATGTTTTCAATTATACTAAAAATATAATATTAGTGCAGTTTTAATTTCTCTTTTTGCAACAATAGCTGCTCAATTTGTAATTGATCGTTAGAAAAGATTTTTACTTGTCTTGGATATCACAGCTTTAGGTGACCCTCTCCACCGACAGAAGATCGTCACACAGCATAGTAACAGAAATTGTTTGCTTAATCCAGAAACAAAATAATCAAGGTATAATAAATTCATGTTAAATTCATATATAAAAACAAAACAAAATAACCAATCTCATACCCATAATCCACATGTTATCAACTAATTAATATATCACGTAATAAATCACATAATAATGAAATCACATATAAACACATACCAACCTTCATCGAATACATTTAGCATACAATAGGGTAATGGGATAACCCTTCATCTTACGCTACCCCAAAATCTATATATTCATATTGACCTCTTCCCCGCATACCTGGTGTGATTAATCGAATTCCTTTGAGAAGAAAAGAAAGCAAGGTTCACTCTTGATCACTCATCACGGATTCAACGCTTGATTAGAACCTTCCAAAAGCAACACCAACTACAAGATATGTTCTTGATGAAGAACAACCCAAAACAAGGATTGAAGGATTAAAAATTTAGGGAGAGAACAAGGATTCAAGGAGAAGCCAAGAGAATAGATAAGAGGCATCTTTTAGAAGTTAGCAGCTGTTAATTTAGGTTTTAGGTCACATCTTAGAGTGTAAAAAAAAACGAGTTAAGACGTAACAAACTGCTTAAAAGCCCATAAATCTAAAACTTAAATTCACTGGAAACTTTAATGGCGCTTAAAGAATTGAAGGAAGTCAAATTAGGCCCAGACACCTGCAAAGATTTGTAGATAATTCTCTAAGTTTTTCAAGGCATCTAAGATCAATCCAAACGAATATCTATAACTCAAGATATAGCCAAAATAGTGAAACTAGTCATTTGGACATAATTAGATTAACTTTTTTCTAAAGACTAAGCTACCCCAAACATGAACCTAAACATCAAGAACAAACATAACTAAAATATATAGGACAAGACTAACACATAATAATATGTATTAACATAAGGTGAAATTTGGGGTGTTGCACTTTTCTTGTCTAAGGTGTGTGATTGCACGATGCAATTCATAGACTCTCGGTGCACTACCCTTGGCAAATCTTTCTTCAAGCTCCATCCAAATCTCCCTAGTAGTGGCAGCATATCAAACACTGCCCCTTACCTCTTTGTCCATGCCATTCTATAACCATCCTTTGACCATGGCATTGCAGAGCATCCAGTGAGCCAAGTTTTGTGAATTGACCTCTGGCATAGGAATTGTTCCATCAATGAAGCCAATCTTGTTCTTGGCATACAATGAGTTGCTAATATCCGCAATCCATTCACCATAGTTGCCATCGTTAAGAAGCTCATTGACAAACAATTGACCAGGTTGATTCGAGGCATGAAGAAAGAAGGGAGACTTGATGTCAATGCTACCTTCATTGCCTATGACGGTTTTCTTCTTTTCTTTCGGAGAAGGTGGTGGATTATCATCTTTGCTTGGAGAATGCTCACCATCTTTAGACATAATAGATGATGACTAGCAAGAACAGAATCTACAGGTTTCGGCTCAAGATACCATGTAAAATATAAGAACTCTCTTTGATGAAATGATGCTTAGCATGTTTGATTTGTATTCATTGAATTAATTGATTACATGATGTGCTATTCTATTTATAGAACAATAGAATAGCTTGCCTACAAGCTGTTTGTAACAAACAAACTAAACAAACTAACAGCTCTACTGTTTTTGTAACTATATTAACTAACTAACTTCACTAATACTCATATAGGCATATTCCTTCAAGCACCTCATTCACATAAAGCAATTTTATGGTTGTGTCCAAAAGAAAGGCACCCCCCAGAATTCAAACCACTTGTAAACCCCTGCTAACTGATTTCACATAAACTCAAATTAAGTCCATGCAACACCTTACCATTATTATACCCTCCAACAATTCCATTTCTTTCACAAAAAAAAAAAAAAAAAATTATCCAAGAAAGTTTCGCATACTACCGCTTCCCATCACCCTAAATTTCATCCACAAAATTCCAAATCCCACACATTCTCTCCCCTAGGCAGTTTCACGCCACTCACCTCACAATTCCACATCCAAAATTTTTCAAAACTTTCCCCTGGACAAATTCACGCTACTCACCACACAATTCCATACCCAAACTTTCAAAATTCAATGTTAGTCTCTCCTCTGGGCAATTTCACTCAATGCTGGGCAAAAATAGAAGCTTTACTCTTATTTATAGAATGTACGACACTTACGAAAAAAAAAAAATCATGACACCAAAAGCAAATAAAATGATCACAGAGTCTCATACATGTCAGGCAAATAGGGGGGAAAAACATATGAAGGATAAGAGTAGATTGATATGAAAAAGTATATTACTGAATATTGAATGAATGAATCGCATTACAAGAGAGAAGAGCTATTTATATTGTCCATAGGCTCCTCTAGATCCTAACTACTTGCAGTTATTGATAACAAAGAAGTAACTAACATAAGAAACATAGTAACTAAATAATACACGTGTGTTTACCAGTTTGAGTAGGCTCATCATCCGGTAATACCCCCCGCAAGCTGAGGGTTGGTAAATATCGACCATGCTTAGCTTAGAGAGAAACTGATGAAAAGGGCGAGGCAAGAGAGACTTGGTGAACAGATCGGCAGGTTGATCGGCAGAAGCAATAGGGAGGAGCTTCATGAGACTCGAGTTACATTTATCACGGACCACATGACAGTCAATTTCCAAGTGCTTAGTGCGTTCATGAAAAACGGGATTTGCAGCAATGTACAGCGCAATATGATTATCATAGTAAAGAACAGCTGGCCGAGTGCAACGGATAAGGAGATCAGCAAGAAAAAATGTTAACCATTGGAGCTCGCAAGTGGCTGCGGCCAAGGCACGATACTCAGCCTCGGAGGAAGAACGAGCAACAGTCGGTTGTTTCTTAGACTTCCAGCTGATAAGAGAATTGCCCACAAAGAAGCAATAACCAGTAATAGAACGGCGACTGTCAGGGCAGCCATCCCAATCAGCGTCAGTGAAGCCCATGAGCTGAAGATGGGAAGAATGAGGAAACAAGAGACCCTTGCCGGGACAGCCTTTAAGGTAGCGCAGAACATGAAGCGCAGCCTTGTGGTGTTGCATAGTAGGCTTAGCAAGAAACTAACTAAGTTGCTGCGCCGCGAAACTGATGTCCGGGCGAGTGGTAGTGAGGTAGTGCAAACGGCGAATCAACTTGCGATAGCCAAGGACATCAGAGTAGAGCGGGCCATCATCCTGATAAAGTCTTCTTGATAACGGTGATTTCAGGAAGAGAATTCCTAGTGAGCACAATATCATCCATGTACACCAAAAGGGCAGTGAATGAAGCCCCAGATTTCTTAAGAAACAGAGAATGATCCGAAGAAGCCTGAGAAAAACCACACTGAAGAAGTAAAGTGGAGAGCTTCTCATATGATTTGCGGCTTGCTTGCTTAAGACCATATAGAGACTTGAGAAACTTGCATACTTTATTGGGAGGAACAGACTGTAAACCTTGAGGAACCAGCATATAAACATCCTCTTGCAACTCCCCATGAAGAAACACATTGTTTACATCAAGTTGATGGATATGCCAATTGTGAATAGAGGCAAGATCAAGGAGCATGCGAACTGTGGTGATCTTAGCAACCGGGGAGAAGGTGTCGAAGTAATCAAGCCCCTCTGTTTGGGTATACCCCTTTGCCACAAGACGAGCCTTAAAACGCTCAATGGTTCCATCCGAATGGCGCTTGATCTTATAAACCCATTTGTTCCCAATGGGGATGACACCGGGTGGTAAATCAACAATGCACCATGTATGGGTGGCTTCCAAGGCCTGAAGTTCCTTTTGCATAGCATCGAGCCAACATTGATGCTTGCTAGCCTCAGTGAATGAGGTGGGTTCAGTGACAGTGGATAGAGACAGGGAGTAGGATTTGTGAGAAGTGGAGAGGTGATGGTAGGAAGAAATAGGGTAAAGTGAAGTAGGGGTGGAGGAGGCTTGGTTACAGTGAATTTCCAAAAGGTGTTTGGGTGGCTGCCTGGTTCTAGTGGATTGACAAAGGATAGGAGGGGGAGTTGGGTTTTCGGGTGGTGCAGGTGGAGAACCAGAGATAGGTGGGTCGAGTGTGGCAGAGGGCTGATCAGGAGGGGTAGGGTCAAGGGTTGGAGTATGCAGGTCATCATATAAGCAAGCAGGATCAGGAGGCTCAAGTGAGTACCATATAAGGGAAGTATCTGTGGCCTTGTAAGGTAGAATGAGCTCATGAAAAATAACATTCCTGGGCACTATGATTTCGTGGGAGTGCACATCACAGGCGATATAGCCTTTGGTTGCTGCTTTATAGCCAAGGAATGCACATTTGCGAGCTCGGGGATCAATTTTGGATCTGTGGGAACATAATCTGGACATGAAGCAGAGGGACCCGAACACTCTGAGATCTGTCAGATCTGGAAGCCTACCAAACTGCAGTGCATAAGGGATTTGATCATTGAGAACCTTGGAAGGGACTCTGTTGATGAGGTACACTGCATATTGAATGGCATAATTCCAAAATTTCTTGGGCAAACTAGACTGAAACAGCAGTCCCCTAGCCACTTTAAGAATATGCTGGTGTTTCCTTTCAACCCTTCCAATTTGTTGAGGGGACTCCACGCAGCTAGTCTGATGTAAGATGCCTTTGGAAGCATAGAAGTTGGGAAGATTGAACTCAGGCCCATTATCACTCCTCACTATCTTTGTTGTTACACCAAAGTGGTTCTCTGCCAACAAAATGAATCTCTCTATATGGGACTGCACCTCATACTTGCCTTTTAGCATAATCACCCAAGTGTAACGGCTATAGTCATCCACTATAGTTAAGAAATACCTGTAGTTATGAACTGAATTAACCGAATAAGGTCCCCATTTATCCATATGCAGGAGGTCAAATGATTGCCTAGCTCTATTCTTACTCAAACAGTAAGGTAGCTTCTTTTGTTTAGCAAAATGACAAATATCACAAACTCAAATTTTATTGATGTGAACATACGAAAAATCCTTACAGAATTTTTCTATCTGAGAATAAGAGGCATGGCCTAACTTGAGGTGACAAAGGGCTGACTTAGGTATTATTACAGAATTACAAAAGACATTGGAAGAAGAAACCTGGTTGGAGTAAGTGGGAGCCTCGGATGGCTGATCCTGAATGAACTTCATTATGTATAGTCTGTTCAGCAGGTTACACGAACCAATCTGCTTCATATGAGCATCTTGTATGCAGCAGCCATTGTTATCAAAGAGTATGTGTAACATCCCAGTTTTCGGAAACCTTAATTGAGGTAGATCGGGTATTTATGTGTTTGTTGATGATTATTGTCTTGGCTTGAAAGTGTGTTTGGAGAATATGTTAAGAGTAAAAATGTATTGGATGAGAGAAGAATAAAGGACAAAGGATCAGGAACATAACGCTCAAGCATGGACCAATGTAACGCTCAAGCTGATAACGCTCTAGCGTGGAGAGTTTTGGACGCTCAAGCGTGGACCCTCTGACCAGTGACTGGCAGTGATGGGACGTAAAGTGACAAGTGTCGGTTGCGCTTCGCAGCTGACACGTGATGGGCGATGCCTTGGAGGTGAGGAAACGTCAACGCTCAAGCGTTGGAACGCTAAAGCTTGGAGATCAAGAAAGCTAAAGCGTGGTCAACAGAGTTTTACCTCCTTTACCTCTATTAGTGAAGTTTTGATTGAACTGTATTGATTTCTGATTGTGGTCTGTTGTGAAGGATCAAACGACATTCGATCGTTCGAAAGCGCATACGATTGACGGTTGCGGAGCCGCAGTCAAAGTTGCACGGAAACATTGTTCAGGTGGGGGAGAGAACTACAATATCATCGGGGAGGCAAGATTTAAAATAATATATATATTGATATGCGTAGGGTGACCTAAACCCTAGTAGAGGTCGTTTGACCGATAGGTTGATTTTATCATATATTGAGGATGTATGCTCTGTGATAGGATGTCTAATATAATATATGTGATATGTATGTTATGTCTATTATATGTTTATGGTTATTTAATTATTTATCTGTGAGTTGATTTTATTATTGAACCTGTTTCTGGTTGTTTTATGATGTGATGTTGTGACTGCTGATGTCTGAGTAGAGATAGGTAGTAAATTTTGATAAGTTGGGAGATGAATATGTGGTGAGAAAATCGAGGATATATATATGCTATAGTGCTCAGCCTAGAGATCCATTTGATCTGTTTGCGTTGTGATTTAAAGTTGATACCTGATTAAGCCGGAGAAAGTTGGTCGTGGTTGTTATAACTCGTGATTGAGACACTAAGTGTTGATCCGAGATGAGTCGGTGAGATTCATGTTGCACAGTTGTTGTTCATCACTGTGTTGTCGTACGAGCGATCGATCTTGCCAGCGGAGAGATGATGGTACTGATTAATTGTGAACGGGTGAATGTCCCGACCTGGCCTGCGGGCTGGGGGATATGTCGTTACCGTAAGTTGCGTTGTTGAAGGGCCAATATTCCGACCTGGCCTGCGGGCGGGGGAATATGTCGTATCCATGAGACGAGTTGAGCCTACGGGCTATTGGCCGAACCTTGCATTACGGCGGGTGGCACAGAAATGAACGAGGCATCATGATCTTTTAGGGATGTCGCGTCGTGACCGCGTCCATATAGTCGTTAGTTGCATGAGTGTAAGAGACAGTAGTTAAGAGAGAATGATTTGGGAGTTGATTGATTGACACTGTTGTGTTGTTGAGTGATGCTATCTATATAAATTATTTTATAGCTGTTTTCCCATTTATGATGAGTTGTTGTTTCTTATCCCCTATATTTTCTCTATGTCGTATTTTATTTATTCTCCATCGCACGAGAAGGTCCTACTGAGGAGTTGCCAAAGGAGAACGATGGCATACCTGTTGAACCGGATGCGGCGGGAGAGCCCCGAATCCTAGCACTGGAGGACTGTAGACTTGGGGGTTTTCACTACTCTTGTCATAGTCGTATGGGGATTAGTAGTCTTAGTTATTATGGTCAGTACATGGGTTTGAGCGAAATGTATTTTTGGGGCCAGGAGAGGAAGTCGCATGTATTTTATTTTACTACCATGCTTTCATTTTACTTACAAGTTGCGTACTCGGAGACTTTTTAATGCCGGTTGTTGTAGGCTGTACTGATGGAGCCAGTACTCTTATGTCAGTATAAATTATTATGGTATTAGTGTATGGGATGTTTTAATATTTTTGCATTTTTATATTACCATACTGCGCTGCAACGTTAAGAATTTGAGTTCGGGTTACCAATGGGACCTCCGAGGAAGGGATTGTCTCACACACCATTGATGATTTAGGTCATCTAAGGATCCATAATGCTTAATCACAAAGAATCACTTATATAAAATAAGTAATGTTTCCGTGATAGATAAGTGAGAATATATGATGAAGGAATCCTTGTGGATTCTGTTTTCCATAATACGTTAGGATATGGAATAATATATCATAAGACATGAACATCGTCTTACGTATGACAAGTTGTATGTGAACGCAGAAATGGAACCAAGCATGGGCGACTGATGGCAAGTCGTGTGGAAGTGGGTCCCGTAGGGGTGCCCTGTGGTTTATTAAGAGATAAACGTTGTGCTACAGTAATGGTGTATTACTTGTTTGGTGTTGTGACATTGTCTTGACATGCATACGCATCTGTGCATGAGTTGGGCGTTATGCCTGGGAGTTGAGCTTACACCTTGGTGCAGGTGCGATTGTCTGAGGTTACGATCTTGAGGATCTAGGGGACGTTAGGGTTGGGAAGAACACATGTGGCCAGAGAGTAGCTCCTCTGTATCGTGGTTACCCATCGAAAAACACTGACGTCCTGACTTAATACCGGGCAAATCATGATTTGGGTAAAGAACGTGTAGCGTGAGCCGTTATAACAATTGAAATCTTCTGATATGGCATTGTGGGGCTGAGATAACACAGACAATGTTCCCGCAATCACTGACTCTTGTAATGTTTAGCTCCATGAAGTTGGGGTCTGAGTCATGTTGCATACCGTGTCATTGCATACTTGAGTTGATGATTGACCCATACTGTTGTTAATTGATATATTAACTGTGATGCCATGTGATTAGTTGATATGTTGTGTATGCCATGCGCTATATGTTGTTTGGGTGTGTGTGTGTGTATGTGACTTTTACCACTGCTATTCTAGTTGTGTGATGTGCGGAATCTCAACTCATTACTTTTGTCTGTGATGTCCTTGTGTGCTATGTTCCTTTCACCCGTGTAGTCATGGCTGGCGATTCGTCATCACCCCTGGTTATGGACTTGATTCTGTATGATGGAGATGAGGCAAGGACAGTTCACCCGGACGGGCGACGCACCTATACTGGAGCTGCTAGTTTTACGGGGAGGCGGGAGTCACTTTTTTCAGCGGTGTCCTTATCCGACACGACTTGCACTTTGAGGATTAATGGAGGAAGTGCTCGTGGTTTGTCACAGCCACCACCACCATCCCCTGCTGTTCAGCCTGTGGAGCCCAGGAGCGTCTTCGTGGATCCCGTTCCACAGCCATCACCACCTGCTGTACCCTCTACATCTGCTCATCCACCTTCTCCCGTTGTGCCATCGGTCCCGCCCATTCCAGCATCCGGGCCTGCTTTCGTGCCCTCTAAGCTGCACCCTCATGTTCCCCGTCATCGGGAAAACATGCCGGTTACTGATCCTAAGAGCACACCGTATCATGCTCGGGTATTCTTCTCCGCTCCCCTTGTCATTCTCTCCTTCGACGATGAGGAGATGGAGGAGAAGGAGGAAAAAACCCCAGAGTATGTGCCGGAGGTTGTACCTGAGGCAGTTTCCGCAGGAGCGAGTGTTAGGGCGCCATGGACGAGGTACAACGATGAGATGTTGCGGTTGGTTGAGAAATATATGAGTGGCTACGATGCGGAGCCCTTGGAGGCAATGGTAGTATGTGAGGAGGACTCTGAGATGGAGAAAGACCCGGAGGAATCGGAGTAGTGCTATGTAACACCCCGATTTTTCAAGCTTTCTAAGATCAATAAACTGTATAAATGAGTTTGTATTTTATCGAAGGTTCTAGAAAGTGAATTTAAATAAACTGAGACCATAGTCACACTTTACACTATCGTAGGGAGTTACGGTTAAATTTTGGGTTGAAATTTCAGACGGAGTCTGGTCTGCGTTTTCACTGACAGTAAGATTTTACTGATCCGAAGACCTAATTCTGACTCGTGAACGAAACAGTTAGGTTTAGAATCGAATTTTCAACAATTTTGATAAAATTGGTTTTTCGCACTAAAAAGTGAAATAATATAAGTTATTTGGGCGAAATCTTTAATCGGGTGAAGAACGGAGCTGAATAGGGATTTATCGGGACCCGCTAACATATAAACTTGAAGTCACGTCAGGTCAGGTCAAATCACCCAGGAAAGCGTGCCAGTGTCATGATGACTTTAGAAAATATTTGGACTCGAAAAGACCAAAATGCCCCTAACCTTTTTCATAATTACCACTTGCCCTTGTATGAAAAGACCATTTTGCCCCTTAAGTGAAATTTTTTGGACACCCTTGCCCCTCCCTTCACCTCTCCCACGCCCCACCTTCATCAAATGCACCATCCGTTTCATTCTTTCTTTAACACATTTTCTTCCTCACTTTCTCTCTTTTCTTAAGAAAATCCTCAAGTGATTTTGTGAAGAAAAGTTGATAATCTTGCTCTCTAACATCCTCCAAGCGGTATGAACCCTTCATTTAATCTCT
Source organism: Ammopiptanthus mongolicus (assembly GCA_039655645.1). Taxonomy (NCBI): domain Eukaryota; kingdom Viridiplantae; phylum Streptophyta; class Magnoliopsida; order Fabales; family Fabaceae; genus Ammopiptanthus; species Ammopiptanthus mongolicus. Next base: position 45,659,699 of record CM077350.1, read on the forward strand.
TAATCTTCATGTTCCTCATTGAAAATCTTGTTTTTCCAACTATGTTCAAGTTTGAACCTTAAACTTCATAAATCTATAGAAAAGTGTAGAAAAATCCTATGATCATGAAATCAATTTCTATGAACCCTCCATGATGTATAGATTCAGTATCTAGAAGCTTGAACCCAAAAGAAATTTCTTCCCTATTTTTCCAAGCCATGGCCAAACCCTATATGTTGGGGAAACATGAGTTTTGTTTCAAATTTTTGTGTAAAGAGATTTGTTTTAGTGTTAGGTATATCTAAGGATCATTCATCCAAGAGATAGGAAATTTTAGACATCTCTAGCTAATTTTTTGAGCAAGTGGCCGAACCCTAGGTAGAAGGAAATAGGAAAATTTATGTTGTTAAATGTTGATGTTTGATTTGATTGTGTGAATGTAGTTGGTGTTGAGTAATCGGGTGTGTGATCAGAAGATTCGCGGACCAACCAGACGACTTTTCATTTGGAGAATTTCTTCAAGAGGTAAGGGGAGATAACCTGAGGAATTCAATTTTCGATGGCTATGTGTTGTCTGTATTGCGTGAAAATGTGTAGTTGTGTTGTATTGTAATTATTTTGTGGAGTGCTTTATTTATTGCTTAAATATGCTTGGTTATACTTAAGTATGCTTAATTATGATGTGTATGCTTAGCATGATGTGTTGATTTAAAATGATAATTGGTATTGTGCCAAGGAACCTAACATCGGTCAGGGTTCAAAATCGAGTAAAGTTAAAAGCTTCAAAAAGCTTGGGGTGTAAGTAAGTAAATAAAAGGCTAAGAGTTTTTGAAGGAATTTGAAAATAAGAAAGTGAATAGATTTGATTAATAAAAATAAAAGACATAAGGAAAGAAAAGTGAAAACAATTATAGTTCAAGAAAAGTAAGCTTTCAGTAGGAAAAAGTGCTTTTATAAATCATCTATAGTTTTAAAGCGATAAAACAAATCATTTCAAGCAAAAGTATTTTCACGTGGTCCAGTTTTGAAACAAATTGTTTTATCCAAGAAAAAGGGTTTTTCACGAGCCGTATTTCAAACTTTTGAATGGTTTACCAAAGTACTTCAAAAAGAAAAGTGATTTCGACCAAAAGTTTGTTTTTATGGAAAACCGATCCCCGAAGGCTTTGTGTGTAAGTTTCGGAGATGTGTGTTTTGTTTTGGTATTTCAAAAAGAGAAAAGTTAGTTTGGAGGTGAACCTAGAAACCGAGACGTCGGGGTTCTATGTTCTGCAGAACACGTGGATCAAGGATCCGTGTTAGAAAATTGGTCCTGTAAGCTTGTGGATAATCTCTGTGGTCCTGTAGGCTTGTGGACGTTTTTGTATGCTCTAGAATCCAAAATCCGAGACTGGTGCATCAGTTGGGGATTTTTGGGTTTGAGCTGTTTGGAATGTGTGTCCTTTTTGAGCTTTTGACTGTGGGTCCTTTTTGGCAAAATGTTGAAAAGACTTGAGAGTCTAAAAGTTGTGGTGGTTGATAGCTTTGAGCTTCAACGAGGAAATAACGATACGACAAAGAAAAACCGACGAAAACAAAGGTTTTCTCATGCATATGTTTTTGGCAGACGTGCTGTTTTAAATGAGGGTATCTTGATGGCAAGGAAACCTGGGATGACTTCGGTCATTGGGTATCATTGTGCCTTGGAGGATAATGGTGTCATACATGTTCTGGGAACGTATTGCGCCTTGAGTTGGACAATATAGTATGACCTGATTACAATTGTTAAGTACCTTTGATTGCGCCCCCATGTGAGAATCGCGTAGTGTCATCGGATTCATGTACTTGTTTTAGCACAGTGGTGATGGGCATTGTTGCCTAAGGACCAATGTATTGCGAGCCTGATCAACTCTTTGAAAGGTGATGAGATTTCTGGAAATTAAGAATCAGATATTAGATGATATATGTGGAAGTGCCATGCATACGTTTCAAAAATGACGATGACTGTTGGGCACGAGACCCTTGTGCTTTATCTTTATTATTATGATATTCTGCTATATGTTTATCATGTTTAAGAATGGTGTTTGATACACACACACACACACACACACACATATATATATATGAACTGTTGTTTGTACTTGATGTATGTAGTTGTCGTATTTTGAGTTCATATATTAGTTTCTCACCCTTGCTATATCCTTGGATATGTTGTTTTTCTCTTGGCATATATTATTATCTGTATACAGATGGGACCGAAGAACGAGATCCTAGATCACTCGGGGGTTCGATCCCTCATTTTTTATCAGTGTGAGGACCCTGCTGCGTGGGTGTAGCACGGCCTACACTGGACCCATTTGCACTCTACGCGGAAACGTCGAGGTGGGACCTTAGAAGGAACGCACACTGTGGAGACGATTCAGATCCCTCTACCGCAGATCTGGATGATCCTGCAGTATTTGGTGGATCAGGGGTCGTTGCAACACGAGATCCCAATCACCCAGCCCTTGCAGCAGCGGCCTTTGACTCCTCCCCCTTCGTTCGTCTTAGTAGCAGAGGGGCAGGAGGAGGATCAAGAGGAGGATCCTGAGGAGGACCCTCAGGAGAACGGGGATGCTCCGGCTATGGGAGCCGCGAAAGCAGGGATGATCAACAGGGATGTAGATTCCCCTAATCTCTCTTCTGACGTTGACGTTGGACCCTCCTTTGGGGGACTATCCAACGGGTTTCACTAGATGTAGACCAACCTAGGGTGTCAGTTTTGAGGTAACGATTTTTGGGTAGTCTGTTATCGGCTATTGATGGCCATGAGTTTTAGAGATATGGTTTCCAGACTGTCGCTACATAGTTTTTAGAGTTGATAGCATTTTTACTCTTCTGTTTATATCTTTTGAACGGACATGTTGTCCAAAGTTTATTCATGTACATGACTCTCTGATGATGCATATATATATATATATATAGATGATGATCTTGAGTATTTGTTAATTACCGTTGTAAGAAGAAAAAATTTTATCACGATTTTCGAAGTAAGTGAGATTTAAGTAAAGAAATTCTGTTTTCCGAAAGTAACCAGCAAACTTGTATTTCGTATTTTATGTTGTTTTTTGGTCACCATGTGATGCCAGATTTGGGTGTCACATACTATGCTTGTTTATGGCCAGACTCTAGTGTTTCCCCCGTGTCTGTATGTTTATGATATACCCCTTCCCCCTTTTCTTTTGTGGAGCTGCGTCTCCAGTAGTATAGGGCTAGTTCTCCGTTATGTTGCCTACCTTCCTTCTGTATAGGGATGGCAACGGAGCGGGGCGGGCACGGATAGTAGTTACCCGCTACCCGCCCCGCGGGGAGAAAATCCACCTCTTGTCCACCCGCTACCCGCGCGGATATCCATTAAGAAGCTATCTGCGGATTTTTCAAAAATCCACGGGTATCCATGGATATCTACTAAAAAAAAAACAAATATTACCACTGAAACACAATAAAATTCTAGTATTAACTCCATAAAACAAAAATCCGAATTCCAATCCAATCCAAATTCAGGTCGTCATTGGTTTACTGAGGCGGCGCGGCTGGAGGAAAGAAAGGGGAAGGGAGAGGCGGAGACCGGAGAGGGCGCGGCTGGAGGAGAGAAGGGGGAGGGGACAGGTGGAGACTGGAGCGGCGTTGTCTCTTTTGTCTCTGCGGCGGCTGGAGAAGAGAAGGGGGAGGGGAGACTGGCGCTGGTGTGGACATGTGGGGACTCAGTCTGATGAAGGGTGAGGTTGAGTGAGGCTATGAAGGTCTTAGAAATTAGGGTATTAGGAAAAAAAAGTATTTATTTTAGTATATGCGGGTATCTGCGGGCACAGATAGTACTAAATCCGTAACCGCCCCGTTAACCAGAGGATAGTAAAAAAATCCGTTAAGACTTACCCACGGATATCCATTAAACTATCCAAATCCGATCCGTGACGGATTTTACCCGCGGATATATTTTTTTGCCATCCCTACTTCTGTAGTTAGTTGTTTCGAGAACTGCTAATATATTTTGGGAAGCTTTATTTATTCTAATGTTTGTGGTTATATATATATATATATATATATATATATATATATATATATATATGTATATATATTCTTATGATTACAGGTATACTTAAATGTTTTTCAGACCTTGTGTATATAAAAAAAAAAAAAACCCCATATTTTCGGTATGCTTTTTACATTTCCGCATTTTATTTTCGTCTTGTGTTAAATAATCATGACCCCTAAAGTGGGGTGTTACAATTTGAGCATCCTCATCCATGTCAAGCATAACAAAATCAGCTGGGAAGATAAACCTGCCCACTTTGACTAATAAATCCTCAAGTACTCCATAAGGATACTTAATTGAACGATCTGCTAGTTATAAGGACATCATACTGCTCTTTACCTCTCTAACGCCAAGTCTTCTCATCATGGAAAGTGGCATCAAATTGATGCTAGCCCCCAAGTCACATAGTGCCTTGCCAAAAGTTAACTCCCCAGTGGTGCATGGTATACCGTATACTAAAAGAGCACAGATCCTTCAACTTTGGAGGTAGCTTCCTTTGTAAGATGGCCCTATACTGCTCAGTCAGAGCAACTGTTTCTTCATCATTAAAACCTCTGCTTCTTGGAAAGCAACTCTTTCATGAACTTTGCATATGACGACATATGCTCCAATTAATGCCTCTGCAAAAGGAATATAGATTTGAAGCTTGCGGAAGACATCAAAGAACTTTGAGAATTATCGATCTTGCATAGGCTTCTTTGATCTTTCAGGATAGGGAACTATAACATAAGAAGGAAGATCCTTTGCTTCAATATATTTCTTTTTAGCAAACTCAGGATCAATCAACTTGAAGTTCTCCTCCTTCCGTTACACTTTCTCTGCTTCTTCGAACTTCTAAGTTGCAACTCTATTCTCTTCATGAAGCACTTAAACACTTGGCTCATCAATATTGTCTTCATACATCAGTAAAGAATCCCCATTAGGTTCCAACAAGCATAGGTATCCTTGGACGGAACCTTGGAGGTACCATTCCAATGTACTAAAGATATTGGTTGATGCCAATCCCCGGCAACGGCGAAAAAAACTTGATGGGATTTTAGCAAGTGTACTAAATCGATGCAAGTAATATAGAACTTACGAAGTTCCGAGATCTAACACAGGGATTGGTATGGACAATTACCACTTCTCAATGTCAATAACTATTTGAATGCCCAAATTTTGATTTAATAGATTAAATTCTAATTAAAAAAATAAACTAAGAAATTCAAGATTAATTTCAAGAAATAAAGATAAGAAAGCTTACTTCATGATATTAAAGCTCTAGGACTCCGACTTCACCAATATATGAATCTGGATTCTCATAGACAAGAAATTTGTCTTCATATACGAACTTCGGTTTGGCTTAATTATGGCCATGCATCCTATTCTCTAATAAATTACAATTATCAACCAAGAATCATATTCTATTCTAATGTCTCTCTCGAGCACACTAAAACACACCCCTTGATTTTTAACCAACGATATTTCTATGATGATTATTAACCAAGAAATTCATTAAGATTAATGATTCACTATAGAAGTTGCATAAGATTGTTATCTCCTCTCGGTCTCAAATTACACAATGATTTTTTCCCAATGCTCTTGACACATAAATCTCCTCTCGGTCTCATTATGATTGGCATAACATTCAACTATTTTTCGAGCTAATAATTGAAAGCATTAAGATTATGAGAAAAACATAAAAGCACTGAAAAGAAACTAGGATTTAGCAATAACATAACCAAACCTTCATAAGTGGCTATATCTTCACCCTAGAATGGGGATATTAGTTCATGATTGTAGAGACAAACATAAATCCAATTGAAAGAACTTCACAATCCATAACAAGTGTTCATTATTTACGAAAACCAGGTTTCTACAGTGCAAAACGCAACCTAAGGAAGATAGAAGATAACCTAATCATGTTTACAAATTAAGCTTAAGAACACCCTGATCACACTGATTCGCTAAGCCAATTTAACAATTAAAGCCCAGCCCATAATTGGGGCATTCGCTAAGCGAATTGATATTCCCTAAGCGAATTTCTCCTTCCAACATGCTCCAGCTTCTCTTTATTCTCCTATTCCGTGTTTCCAAAGCTTCACTTTTTGGACTATAATTGAATACCTGAAAGCATGAATACCCAATTACGTATAACTGACTCAAAAGTATAGGAAAATACTAAAACAAACTAAAAATACTCAAGACATAACTTAAAGACAAACAAAGACTAATATGGGCAAAGTTGAGAATAAACTCAACTATTGTTATTAGATCCGTTGTTAAATCATAGTAAAAACTAGATAAACCAATGGGTTATCACCATACCTTTGCAAAATATATTCATTCATTAAGTGTTATCTGGTTGACTAGCTTACTGTAATATGAAGTTGCTGCTTCAAAAACAACTCATATCTTTGAGATGCCTGAAGAGGCTAGTATAAAGAATACTGGGACAAAATTACTTGTGCTAGCAGATCTAACAAGTGACTTGTTTTCAGAATTGAAGTGTTACACTCTTGGTATAATTTTCAGTATTTTGATTGCAATGGTGTATCTTGAATTTTGTATTATGATAACTGCTCGCAGATACTAAAAGATTGTCAAACTTACGGAGGAAAATAAGACATTGAATGTCAAGGCACCTTATTGTGAAATTATTGATGATAAACACTTATGTGTAGCGCTTGGTTGAACTATGCACTTAATGCAGTTCTTGATGACCAAATTGAAGATTGTGATAATGAGATTAGATAAAATTTGAAGTTATCCTAGAAATATTTTGAAAGAAAAAAGGAAGAAGTTATCATTCCTATTTGATTTTTATATATTTTAGAATTTTGGATCTTGATGACTCTTATGGGCGGTTGGAATCTTGGAAAATTATTATTTTTTGTTTTTATGATGATATGGAATTTTATCTGTGTTATTGAGATGATGTGATTCTATGTTGTGAAAAAAAATTGTTATTGGTTCCATGGGTTCTCGGTTAAGAAAGCTATGATGGTTTTAGTTGAAAAAACATTGTGAAGGTTTTGGGTGTTAAAATCATAAGGAAGGTGATAGTATAATGTTATTCCACGAGTATTGTGTTTGAGAAACTTCTTACAAGTTTGGTTTCTTTGACGCTAAACTGGTGGGCAACCCTTATGATACTATTTAACACTCGTTTGAAAGAAAAATAAAATTGTGTGAGGTACCATGATTATGGTACTCTATATAGTGGTTTTTCACTGTATTAAAAGGATACAGTGATGTTAACATTGTTGGATATTGTATTTTTTAAAATAATTTATTTTGAGCTTAAATTTGAAATGTTTTAAAATTCGTTTTTGCTACAATTTATTTCTCTTTGAATTCAAATTAAATATGATGAGAAATATTTTTGGTTTGGTTTTGGTTAGTGAGAAAAGAAAATAGAATTTTGTTATTTGTTTGAAGTAATTTTGGGAGCGCTTTCTAAATTTTCTCTTTATTCTGAGTTGATATCAATCTTGTTGTTCTGAGTACCCAGAATAATCTGGAAGAGTCTGTTAAATCCTGGGGGATATTCGCATTATTATAATTACTGTGGCGAAATAATCCTGAAGGACAGTATGATTTCACACGTCTCAGACTATAAACAAATTTGTGTTCTTTATCCTTCTCTCTATTTATTTTATTTATTTAATTTTATATATTATTTTTCTAACAATTTTAAGGATTATTTCGCCCACAGAAATAATATCTCAACTTGCGAAACTCCTCCAGGATATAATAGACTCTTCTGACACGGAGTCCAGGAACACAGAACAACGGGATCAGATACCACTCAAAATATTTTATTTTTTTAACAACACCTAAAAGAACTTTTCTTATACATATATATTGTACTACTGGCATTCCTTTTCCGTTGAAAAAAGTCCTGCCGAGAAGTTGTCAAATTGAATAAGAGTAATGGCAATTTATTTTCATCGAAAGCAAAAGAGTATGTTACACTTCCAGACAACCAAATAATAGCCATTAAATAGTCATTAGAATTGCTTTTTCAAAATAGTGTATCAACGGAAAAATTCTAAAGAATAGTGTACGTTCCCAAATGCATTCATCAATCATATTAAATAATTGTTTTAAAACGGCAAATTGATTATAACAAATTAATGAATCAATTTTTACATATTGCACATGGGAAAATTTGAAAGGCTATTAGATAGTAATAAAAATCAGGTGAAAACAATCCAAGTAAATTAAAAGATTAAAGATACAATTTCGAAAGTTAAATGGTAATAAACATTTAAAATTCTTTTAAATTCAAATTAAATTTTTTTTAAATAAATTAAATATACAACAATCCCCCACATATTTCAAAAAAAAAATTTGAAAATAAATCCTGAGTTAGGGAACATCATATGTGTAAATGTTTCGGACCGGATGTCTCTTAGACTATGAACTAGATCTAGACTGATAGGTCGATTACCTATAATGTATTGGTGAAGTTTTAAACTTCTATGAACCAATACACTTTGTGTAAGCAGGAATCCTACCTTAGCTAGGACTAAAAATTTAAAAATTTAAAGAAAAACATTTAAGAAAATATTTAAGAAAAACATAAAAAATATTTAAAAATTTAAAGAAAAACCTTATGTTTTATTATCATTTATTTTCTATAATTTTTTTTTTGTTGTTTAAATTTAACCTTTAGAAATAGAAACCTATTAAAATCAATTTCAAAACTAAAATTGTTCAAATAACCCAATCGAAACTGTGCTTAGAGAAAAATTCAATTAGCACATTCAAAACATCAAACCATAGTAGATTTGAATAAGAACCGGATTGTAACAAATGTTAATAAAATAAAAGATATGCTTTCTAGGCTTCCTTCTACCAGGTTGTAAAACCTGTGTCCACCCACTAATCAAACTTGACAAGAAATAATAAAATATTTATTTATTTATTTTTATAAATTGCAGTGTTTTTTTTCATAGAAAATAATCCTTAAGATTGTTAAATCATAAGGAAGAGTGGTAGTATGATGCAATCACTAGAACGATATATTGATAAACTTCTTTAGCTGTTTTGACATTGTGAAGTTAAACCATTAAGTACCCTTTTATGATGCTAACACTCAATTAAAGAAAAATAGAGGCATCTCTATTGCTCAATCAGAGTATACCCATAATATTAGAAGTTTATTACAGTCAACCGATTTAATGAGTTTGTTTAAAAAAATAAAAAATAAAATAAAAAATTAGTGGGCTTGTTAGGCTCATGCAATATTTGAGAGGTGCCATAAGTTATGGTATTGTACACATTTGTTTTCCCACTATATTGGAATAATATAGTGATGCTAATTGGAGTTGATTCATGTAAGAATAAATCTAGAAGTGGAAAGATCATGTGATCATGCATTTCAATGCATATGTATGAAGAGGCATGGCGAACCTCCTTACCCAAGGGCAAACTTGGTTTAAGGAGATGATAAATATTGTGGTCAGTTCTCATGCTAGTCTAATGCTAAATGTAAAATAATGGATGGTAGACTTTGCGGCTACTGATCATATTTGTGCAAATAAAGATGTTTTGCCTCCTAAACTTTTGTAGGGGATGCACTATGATATTCAATTATGGATTTTCCATTGTATTGTAAAATATACAATGATGATAACCGGAACTCAGGTTATGTGCTCACCTTTGTGGTGGTGTAATTACTTAGAGTGCCAAACTAATTTTATTGTTAAACATACAATGGGTCAGAGTTAATTACTCTGGAATTGGCTGATAAAGAGGCTGAGTGGTTAAAAAATTGCTTAGCAAATATTTTATTGTGAGTTAAATTAACTCCTTATGTATTTATATATTGTGATTGCCAAGTGGCAAATTGAATATATTTTAGAGACATACGTATGTGCTATAATTTTGGAAAGTATCTACAAAATGATGGGGCCTAATTTTTTAGAGGTCAAAAATGAATTTGACCGATTTTCTCATAAAGCAAAAAGCTAGTGAGTAAAACATCGAGGGGAATATGAGACTTATAGCCACTGTGAAATTAACAGTGATGGTAACCCAACCTTTGTGATTGGAGATCCCATGAAGAAGGTTCATATGGGTAAAAACAAGTCACTTGTTAGTTCTGCTTGCACAAATAATTGTCCCTTCTTATGGTGTAAGAAATGCTAGACTGCATTTATTGTGAATTTCATATCCCTTATGGATGGTGTATAAAGTGCAGTATACACTTGATGAAATCACCTATATGAGTGTGGAGTGGGGCCGCTCCTATGAAATTGTGGCATAATTTCTAGAGCACTCATGAATTACAAGGCGCGCACATGGCCTATTAGCGCAAGACAACATAATAGCAAGAATTGTGGGGGTGTAATATAATTGGTAGACCTCTAACATACTCTAAAGTGTTTTGGTTCATAGAAGTTTACTTCACCGACTCACTTGTATGGTATGTTTATTAGTCTAGGTCTGGTTCATAGTCCAAAAGACACCAGATTCAAAGCATTAACATCCATGTCATCAATTTTGAATTTTATTAATTCTTTTCACAAATTATTCTCAAATTTGTGGGGGTTTATTGGAAAATTTATTTAAATATTATTTCAAAATAATTTGATATTTAAGGTTTTTAAATTCACACTTTATTATGTTTTATTATCATTTATTTTCTATAATTTTTTATTGATGATTTGATTTCTTTTTATTATTATTTAATGCTTTGTATAATAGCATCTTTCCAACATGTTAATTCTATCTTTTATGGCATTTTATATCCTTTAAAAGTTATTAAATTATGTTATTAAATAAAAACAAAACTGTGCAGCTTTTCTCTTTTATTTCAAACGGTACAGTGGCTATAAATAAAAGGTAGCAAATGCACAAAAGGGATACAGATTGAGACCTTTTGTGAGAGATAGAGAAAGAAAGAGAAATCTTTCTTTTGTTTTAGTTTCAATGTTTGTACGTGGTTTTTATATGGTTACAACACGATTTTCTTTTAAAGTTTTCCTTCTCCTTTCTTTTTACTCTTCAACTGTATTAGAGTTGATATCTTTCTTGCTGTTCTGTATATTCAGATTATTCTGGAAGAGTCTGATAAATCCTGGGGGATATTCGTATTATTATTACTATTGTGACGAAATAATCCTTAAGGACAATGTGTTTTCACACGTTTCAGACTATAAACAATCTATCGATATTCTTCATATATTGCTCTATTTATTTTATTTGTTTATTTATTATTTTTACAACATACTTTGGGTGAGTTTGGAGAGGCTATGTATGCAAACAATACTCGTTGATCATTTGAGCCTGGAGAGGCTAGGTATGCAAAGAATATTCGTTTTAAATCTAATAAATTATAGTGAAAAACTTAGTTAAGCCAAGAACTGGATGTAGCTCAAAGGTTAGGGTGAACCAGGATAAATCTTGCGTGTTCTTCTCTTTATCACTTTATCTTTAACACTACTTTATTATTATCTTTTAATTATTTGTGATTAACCTTGGGATTAAAGCTTGGATATTCAAATACTTGTTTGTGAAAAGGTTTTTTTGTTCAAAACTGTTTTTGCTTTGATAAACCAGACATCCGATAGCATTTGTGCCTTTGTGTTGCTTCCGTCTCTTTGTTAAGCGTCTGCTTTTCACAAAGCTTTGTTTTAAAACTTGTTTTTCAAAATAATTTGAGTAAACGTAATTCAACCTCCTTCTTAGTGTTTACTTGTGGTACCTTCACATATGTTCTTAATAGGACAAAAGAAACACCCATCATGATATCTGGACAGTGGATGCTCGCGACATTTGACATGAGAAAAGTCTATATTCCTAGATCTCCAACATAAAGATGGTGGACACGTTACTTGTTAGAAAGTATGAGAAGAATGATGTTGTGCCATGACAATAACCATTGCCCTAAAAGCAAATTCCGGAGGACCTCCCACTACAACATTATTCAGATTTAATAACATTTGAAAAATGTTACTAAATTATCAAAAAAATGTTACTATTTACATTAGTAACATTTTGACAAGTGTTATATATAGACCATGTTACTAAAAGGTTTTAGTAACATTTTAACATATCATTAGCAACATTTTAAAAATGTTACTAATTTACCTTTTTGATAACATTTTACAAATGTTATTAATTTACCTTTTTTTTTTTTGTAACATTTCAAAAATGTTACTAATTACTTTTTTTAACATTTTAAAAAATGTTACTAATAACCTTTTTGCAACATTTTAAAAATGTTACTAATTACCTTTTTTGTAACATTTTAAAGATTTTACTCTAAAGATGTCACAATTCCGTGGTAACCAAAACAAACACAAGAAATAACCTAAAAATAGTTCATATATAACCAAATCAAATGAAATTTATTTGTCTCCATCACATTTAAATTAAAATCAAGTTTTACAATAATGTCAATATCACAAAGAAATTAAACCAAATTTGCTTATTGAACAACTACAACATATAAGAGCTTGTTTACTTTTGACATACTCTACAAGTTAGAGTTCATACATGCATCTTAATGCAAATAACACAAAAATGTAAATGCTGAGTTGCAAGCACCAACAAACTTTTTTCTTTTTAGTTGGATTCTTCTTTCTGCTTGACTCTCCCATATATGCCTTGAGTCCTTTTGATTTGCTACACAATTTCCAAATGAGAATCAATATAATCAATATTAAATATTCAGAAACAAATTGAAGACTTAATTAAGTGGGGGTGAATTTACCTCTCAATTGGCTGCCAGAGGTTAATTTAATATGTCATAATGACCGCCACTACAGAGGTTAACACATTTAGTAACTCCATCAGGCATCAAGTATTGGCTCTTATCATAGATAGTAGTCATTCACTAATAAAAGATGGAAAGCGAAAACAATACTACAGTACATCCCAATTGGTCACCATATGGTCTAGTGCGAACCCTGGTCTAGTGCGAACACCCAGCACATTAATCAGAAATTTACATCCTGTAAATATAGGGATGACATGAAACTAGTAACAGACATGGACATTTGCTCAAAATGATGATCCATGTGTCAAGAGACATGTATATAAAGCTTGCAGCAAATAGACAACAAAAGGAAATTATTTGTTTTATCAAATTCATCACCATTTTTATAATGACAATGTCGAGAACTCAAAATAACAATTAAAAAAAATAGTCACAAATATCAAGAAAAGAAAATGTTTCCCTCAGGTTCTCAAATTCATGCCGTCTTCTTTAAAAGATTTGAACAATTCATAGCAATAGCAATTGTGTATTATTAAAAACATGAAGCACAAAATTATTCCAAACCCAGAAATAGACTCTTGTTTCTCAAACTTCACAGCTTAAACTCAAAATGCAGGCACAACACCCCAACATTTATGTCATTTCATACATTAAGAATCAAAAAGCACAGAAAAGTTACCTGCTCCAAGCTAATATAGTTATCATCTATCCTTGAATACTTCCTGTCTAACCTCTTTCTTTGCTCTGGAGCATGACCACCACCATAGCTTTGAGATGGATTCCCATTATACCCCTGAGGCACATGATCATGAAATTATCAAACCTCACAGTATATTCAAAGATGACAGTATTTCCAAACTGTCATGGAGAGCAACAGTATTTCAAAGAATGCTTCTCTCATCAAGTCCAGACTGTACAGTAGTACCATTTGCTAGTTAAAACTTAAAACTAATGCAATTACTCATTTCCAAGATGACTACAAGATATATTCGAAGATACATAAAGAAGGCGACAAGAACTCAAATCATCAAAGCTTGGCACTAATTGGCATACAAGATATGTTAAATTGTTTTTTAAGCAAGCTTATCATGAATGATGACAAGTTGACAATCTTCACAAAAGAGGGAAAATCAATTAGCAAATATCAAGCAAATATGCTTCTAAAATAAGGTACAACAACATCATATCACATACGTTTTGAAGGCTTTTCAAGTTTTCAGCCATATCAACTGCACCGTACAGTGCACCAATTAATCCTATTACCCTATTGCGCCATTAAGCCACCGTTAAATGAATTAATTACTGAATTAAGCACAATTTTTTTGATAAGCAAAGAATATTATTAAGAGCTACAAGGGGAGATGTAAATGCCAAGCACTAAAGAGCCAGGAAACATTGCACCACCTTTCAAAAGAATTACCACCCAACAAGCCATTATGGACAAATGACAATCCAGGTGCCAAACGATGATAAAAGAAAAACCATAACAGAGATAAATTTTCTTCATACCAACAGTCCTAGGCAGTAAAAAAAATGACAGGCATGTACAATAGAGACTTAATAGGTCTCTCCCTGATTTCTTGGAACCCATTTATATCATCATCACTCTTTGTCTGATTCCTAAAAATGGAAGGATTCAATCTCCATATTTTGTAGTCAATAACAAGTGAAAGAATGAGAAAGGATTGGGGAGAAATGTTCCTACCTCTTTCTTCTATCATCAGAAATTCAAATTTGATTTGCCACAAACAAAAGCATCAAACTCCTCAAATCATCGCAGCTGTGAATACAACAGGAATATTCAAAGCTAAAATGACCAAAAACTAGAGAATCCAGGCTCATAAGAACAAATCTAAACATAAATATCAATAAATACCAATCAAACAAACTCAAACATTTAAAACATGAAAACAAAGAAAATGAGATTGCATACCACTTAGGAAACGAACTCGAAATTTTAAGTTTGAGAAAAATCGAATAAATGAGTTGAAGAGATCTGAGATTTGAGTTTACCTTTGAAAATTGTTGATTACGAAGCAATTGCCAAATTGTTGACTCCATTTTCAACTTCAATTCCACATCACTGCATCCAATCAAAACAATGAAAACAAAAAAATTGAAAACCCTAACAATCACTTCAATTTCAACAACAAAAGCTCACCAACCTCACTGAGTTTGAAACAGGAAGCAAAATCAACCAACGGAAAAGCATGCATGCCGAAATTGAACCGAGAAACGAAGCTCGATTTAATGCTATCGGTTGCCGGAAGTTCAAGAGAAGCAGTTTCGTTCTTTGGTGATTCACATTTATGGAGGTAAAGGATAACGAAATCTGACGAGAGAAGCCGAACAAGAAGGAGACTTGAATTGACGATGATCGGAGAAAGAGGGAGCGAACAGAGAGGTGAGAGAGAGAAAGTGTGTGCAAGCAAAAAACAAACAGAAAGATAAAAGAAAGAGAGGCACAAATTGCTAGTGCTGAACAGGGTAAAGTTAATGACAAAGGGCCCATATTTTTTAGTAACAGGATTTAGCAACATTTTACTCAATAAATGTTACCAAACATGCTATTTTATTTGATTTTGTAACATTTATTAAAATGTTACAAAATAAATGTTGCTAAATCTAATATATGTAGTAGTGTCCGGTGCAACCCAATAACCGGTTTGCTTGCCAAGGTTTACACATCGGCGTGTCTGGACCCGTGCACTCGAGGCCAGAAGCATGTTGGAGCCTTGCAAACAATGCCCAGAAGAAGAGAAAGTAGAAGAGAAATCCGAAGAAAAGATATAGCAAGTAATGAAAATTGAGAAACTTGTTCCCAGCCCCACAAGACTCAAGCTAGCAAACTTATATAGCAGTACAATTAGTCTGTTGGCGAAGGTCCACGAATGACTTGCAATTCTTAAATTATTTCTCATAAAAAGCTAATAAAACCATTTGATTGTAAAATGATGCCAACGGTAACAATGAATTGATAGCCATTAAACAAAGGAATATGGGGTTACTAAGTGAAAAGTATAAAATTGACACTTTCAAGTAGCTCAATAGATTGACTAGTGTTACTCAATAGATTGACTGACTAAAATAAATGTTACTTAATAGCTTGATTTGTGCTACTCAATCTATTGACAAAGATAGGAAGTGACAGACACTTGAATGTCATTATAACAACAATCCCCCACTAATGGCAAGCAAGTGAAAAACAAATTCTGGGCAAGGAAAGGTTTTGTGCTTAATTGTTAATGTCCTGAGGATTGAATTAACACGTAGTGAGGTGAGGCAACACCTTATATCCAAGAAGTGAATTACTCTTGAACTTAATGGATTTAAGATGAGACCCTCACAACACACGCTTTTACCTTTAAAATTGTGATAGCTCCGCATTTAAATCTTTACATAATAATTAAGGCCTTTATATATATTTACCTTGGCTTGCTCATGACTGCTCTAGAAAGATTGCCTAAGTCTTTCATGGAAGGTGGCATGTGCCTTCACACTCACGTTGGTAGATACATCAAGTGCGTTTCTGTAGCACCACCCATACCAAGGGCTATGTATCTATTAAGAGCTCAAGGCTCAACCTCACATCAAGCACTACTGCATGCCATAGGGATGAGAAGTGTAGTGTAGAGGAGTATTCATATGGCTTCGTTTGACCACTAATTGGGTGTCCACCATATTTTCCTCCACTCAAGGCTTTAAGCCCATCCCCCTTGACGTATCCAGAACAATTTTCCTGGTTAATCCTTTTGTAAAAGAATCTATAAGATTTTTCTCACTTTTCACATGCTCAAGTGAGATATCACCTTTTTTAATTAGGTATCTAACAATACTATTTCTCATACGTATGTGCCTTCTCTTAATAAGCACTACTATTAGCCACACCAATTACAGCTTATAAATCACAATTGAAAGATATAGGAGGTGTAGGTCTCCCCCATAATGGTATATCAGCTATTAGGCCTCTCAACCACTCTGCTTCTTGACCTGCAAGTTCAAGAGCTATGAATTTTGATTCCATTGTAGATCTTGTTATACATGTTTGCTTTGTTGATTTCCAAGAGATAGCACCACCTCCTAATGTAAACAAGTATTCGCTAGTGGAACTTACCTCATCGTTATATGAGACCTAATTTGCATCACAAAATCCTTCTAAGAAAGCTGGAAATTTAGCAAAATGTAAACTCCAATCCGTAGTACCTTTTAGATACTTTAGAAGGCGCAAAAGGGCATTCCAATGATCACTATTGGGATTATGAGTATATCTACTCAATCTACTTACAGCATATGCAATGTCAGGTCTAGTATAATTCGTTAGATACATAACACTACCAATTATCTTTGTATACTCGGATTGAGAGATACTAGTTCCACCATTTTTCTTAAGATGAATACTAGAATCATATGGTGTTCTAGCAGGTGAAACATCAAACTGTTGAATTTTCTTAATAGCTTTAGTACATAATGAGCTTGACTTAGAGAGAAACCATTTTCACTTTTCGTATTTTAATGCCCAAAAACACATCAGCTTCTCTAAGTCTTTCATTTCAAAATTTGGAACTTAAAAACTCTTTAATTTCAATTACGACTTTCAAAGAAGTTCCAAATATCAATATGCCATTCATATATAAACATATAATAACACAGTCAGAATTTATCATTTTAGCATACACACAAGAATCATAAGTGTTTACTACGAAACCATGCTTCACCAATGTGTTATTAAACTTTTCATACCATTGCTTAGATGCTTGTCTTAAGCCATACAAAGATTTTCTAAGCTTGCATACCTTGTGTTCTTGTCCCGGCACAATGAGCCTTCTTGTTGCTTCATGTAAATTTCGTCTTTTAAATCTCCATTTAGAAAAGCGGTCTTTACATCCATTTGGTGTATAACCAAATTATGGATTGCTGTCAAAGCTATTAAAGCACGCACAATAGCAATTTTGATTATAGGTGAATAAGAGTCAAAAAAGTCTATACCCTTTTTCTGAGTAAAGCCCTTAATAACCAATCTAACCTTGAATCTTTTTTCTATTGACCCATCAGGCCTATATTTCGACTTGAAAATCCACTTACTACCTATGGATTTACTACCTTTAGGCAAATCCACTAGCTCCCAACTGTGGTTACTTGTTATGGAATCTAGTTCAAATCTAATTGTCTCTTTCCAAAAATTAGAGTCTATTGATTTTATTGCTTCCTTATAGGTCTTGGGATCCTTTTCTAACATATAAGCATAAATTATTTCTTCATACATATGCATTTGAAATGCATAATGACATGACTTTTTTTTTTGGTACTCACATAATTATATGACTTTACACTTATAAATTATCATCCCCACAGATAAAAAAATATCATAATATAGTATTTCTCATAACACATGACTTTTTTTTTTGGTACTCACATAATTATATGACTTTACACTTATAAATTATCATCCCCACAAATAAAAAATATCATAATATAGTATTTCTCATAACACAACTTGTAATCATTTCATCAATCTCAACACATCATAACACATTGTCATGATAATTTGCATGCTCTTTAAAGCAACCCAAAACACGTTGAACATAATTTATTCTACCATCTGCTCACTGCACATAAACCTTTTTTATTCATATATAACTCCTACAGGTATTATTATAAAACACGTATTTATCAAACCATCAATTGCAGCTTTTACAGAAAAGATAATAAACCTTCCTTATTTTGATATCTTTCAATGGTAGGATCACAATTGAATTTTTAAATAACAAGAATATGTTAACAAAAATGCAACTTATAAAATTTATGATAAAATTCTATTACATAATAGTACATGCAAAGCTCAAAGGTGGAACTTGCTATTATTATGTAACTAGTATGTGACCCGTGCCATGCACGGGGTATATCATATTGTTTATGCGTTATAAAAAGTACATAAATGTGAGTTTTTTTGAAAAAAATGAAGAATATTGTTTTCTGTAATAGAATGCTGCCATAATAAATCAACCTATAATTTGTAAATGAAAGATTAAATACTGCATTATTTTAGGAAAAAAACATTCGTGAAATAGATTAAGTACACAAATAAAAAAATAAAAACAAAAAAGAGTGTTAATACATCCAAAAAAACAAACAGTCAATTATATTTCTTAAAATTTCAAAAAACAAACAGGAAAGAATGAAGCACTTGTTGTAGAATCCTGCATAAAATAAAATAAGGTAAAATAATGTTAGACACACATATAATGAATATTAGGAAAGAATAAATAGGTATTCAACATCCCGGTTTGTAAACTTGCCTTGTATAATGGACCAACATCTTACAGATAATACCAATATTTTGGTGTAATTGCACTCATTGATCCACCATAGTCATATACATAATAAATGTATGGATTCATATAATATATGTGAATTTTAATAAAGTACGCTGACTTATAATTGTTAAAACTCTAAACTTTGTTCAAAATAGCATATGAAACTTACAAATTGATTTATAAACTAAAACCATGTTTAATAAAATAAGCTAACTTATAATTGCCAAAGTTCCTCACTGGACAATCTATAGAATATAACAAAAGAGAGTTATATCCAGTGAAAATTTTAACTGGTGGCATCCTCTGATGCAATGGCTTGATGGATAATTTTCTAAAAACCTTGCCAAAAATAGCAACTTTTCAGGAGTGAATGATGAAATGATTGACCACTCATTATTTATTTTTAATACTTTAAAATATTACTTTAACCAATTTAATATTTTAGTCTTAAAAATTACTCCCTCCGATACTTAATATAAGAGGCAAAAATATCTTTTTTTCTTCCAATATATAAGAAAAAGTGACCATTTTTTATGCTAAATTCCATTTCTATCCTTATTTATTGTAAAATTCATATTAAAAAGACTCAACAATTCTTCATGCAAGTGTTTTGGTTTTGCTTTACTCATTGATCAGATAGCATAGTGCTTGAATTTAGGAATAACTAAGTTAGTTGAATTAGAAGTAATTAAATGGGTATTGCTATGATACCAGCCAAAATCAAATGGCATTGATACATTGTCAAGGTGGACCAATGAATCACCGACTAGACTTTAAAAAACTGCCACATCACTTGGTTTATTATTTAGATGGTACAGTTTCCTTTATTGCATTTTAGTCCTTGGAACTTAAATAATTTTTTGCACTACAACCCAGTCTGTAAATCGTTTGGTCATCCTCTCTCCCCAAACCTTTCGTCTTTCTCTCCTCGTTCGCCCCTGCTCATGTAAGTCGTCGTTCGCCATTCACCACTGCTTCTCTTTTTCGATTGTCGTTCGCCCCTGCTGCTCCAGTTCGACGTTTCCCTTCTTCTTCCCAGGTTTTTCTTTCTTCCCTCTCTTCCTTCATTGCATATCTCATCTCCCTTTCTGGCACTGTTTCAATTCGGAAATTAATGGCTTGCAGGCTTGCAGATTCCTTGATCCTAATAGAGGTTGTTAACCGATTTTCATTTTATATCCACTCCCCATCTTCCCCTTCTCACTGCTCCCCCTATTCTTTTTCAGGCCTCTCATAACAAGCCACTTCACACAACAAACTACTGACCAGGTATGCATTTTCCATGAGTTGTTGCTGTTGTCACTTCCCAATTAATTATTTGAATAATTAATTGTCCTAGTGCAACAACCATATTTAATCTAAAGGTAAAAGGTGACGGGCTTATCCACAAAGGGTTCACGCATCAAACACATTTTATTCCTTGGATTAACAAGAATGTTACTGCCATCTATGTGTTTGGTGTCGTAGTGAGTGTATTGAGTGTTCTATGTTTCGTGTCTTAAATAAATTGTTCAGTGCCTAGATTGTCTGCTTTGAATGTGTGGTTTCATTTGTGGTTTGGATAGTGTTGCTCTGTTGGAAGATAAGGATTGTTAGTCTAGTGAGGTATTCCATATGTGTGTTTAAAGAAAAAGGAAAGGATAAGTACTGCTATCCTTGTTGGGTCTAAATTTGCTTTTTGTATTTAGTTGTATCCTAACCAATTCTGTATGGTTCACTAGTGGAAAATAGACTTTTCACGTCAGGCTTTTAACATCTGTTAAAGAAAAACAGATGTTAAAAATAGATGCGGTGGCAAACTTGTAAATAAATAGCGTATGGAGCAGACTTTTAACATCGGTTATAAGGAACCTGATGTTAAAATGTACTTTTAACATCCGTTTCTGGTAAAAGTTTCTTCCTTCCATTCCATATTTACTGGTGCTAACTTTTTAACATCGGTTCTTTCTTAACCGATGTTAAAAGTAACTTTTTAACATCGGTTTGTTATATAACCGATGTTAAAATAAATTTTAACATCGATTTTTTCTAACAACCGATGTTAAAAGTTATTAAAATTTATAACGTTAACTTTCTCAAACCTTCTCTATCTCGCGCCCTACATTTCAATGTTATAGTGTTCTCACTCCCGCGACCTACTTTTCTCTTTTCTTCACTGACCTCCTTCTCCTCCGTTCGTGAGCCACCATAGAACCACCACCATAACTTCCTCTTCGCAAAGGTACGTAACTCTCTCTTCCCTATGTTTATTTGCTCAAACCCTCATTTGCTAAATACCATTTTTGCTAATATTTGCTCAGAACCATTTACAACTGAACTATCGCAATTGAACCACCCCAACTCCCTCTCTTCTACAACTGACCACCGCATTTGAACCTCCCCAACTCCCCTTCTGCTTGGTAATCCTTCTCTGTTAGTTACTGTTTAGCATTGTCTCTGTTTTAATGATTTGAATATTTCATGAAATAATGAAATGCATTTTGAGTTTTTTTTATACTTAAACACTTTGATGTTACATAATATTGAGCATAGACTTTTAGGCTTTGCTTATAATCTCAATAGTCAAGGGGTTTGGGTTCTTTTAAAAAGTTAGGTCATCTGGATTGGTTTGATCAATAGTCGAGGGGTTTAGTTTCTATTATAGGACTTAAAGTTTAGGCCTATAATTTCAAATACTGCTCTTTGAGAGTCTCCCCTCTTATGCTCATATTGTATAAATATGTGTAAATCTACAGAACATGGATATGGACCGTAGTTGGATGGTTAGTAAACGCACAAGTGATGAGTATCGGGAGGGAGTGGAAGAGTTTCTAGAATTTGCTCAAAGAAATCTTCCTGATAGTAATGGAAGATTTAATTGTCCTTGTGTTAGATGTTTGAATATGAGGAAATGTGAAGTTAAGAAAATACGTGATCATCTTATTTGTGAAGGGATTTGCAAGAGTTATACAAGATGGATATGGCATGGTGAAGACTTGTTAAACATGCCAAGTGTGTCCCAAAGTGAAGAAGTTGATGTAGATATGGAGGACGATCGACTAGAGGACATGATCTGTGATATTGGACAAGAGTCATTTCAGCGAGCACGTGTGTATGATACTTTGTGCAGTGATGCGGATACGCCTTTGTATCCGGGGTGCACTACTTATACAAGGTTGTCGGCGGTCTTAAAATTGTTAAGTGTGAAGGCGAGAAATGGGTGGAGTGATAAAAGCTTCACCGAATTGCTTGAGTTGTTGAACAACATGCTTCCAGAAGGCAACACACTGCCAGATCGTAACTATGAGGCAAAGAAGATACTCTGCCCGATGGGTATGGAGTATAAGAAGATACATGCATGTCCTAATGATTGCATACTATACAGGGGTGTGTATGAAGGGATGCACGACTGCCCCAAGTGTGGGGTATCGCGGTACAAAGTGAAGGATGGTGATTCTAGTTGTGATGTGATCACAAAGGGTCCTCCTGCAAAGGTGTTGTGGTATCTTCCAATAATTCCAAGGTTCAAGCGATTGTTCGCTAATGTAAATGACGCAAAGAACATTAGATGGCATGCAGATGAGAGGAAACGTGATGGAATGCTTCGCCATCCGGCTGATTCTGTGCAATGGGAGAGAATTGATAGTTTGTTTCCGAATTTCGGAAATGAGCCAAGAAACCTTAGGCTTGGACTTGCTACGGATGGAATGAATCCATATGGTACCTTAAGTAGTATCCATAGTTCATGGCCTGTTCTCCTCGTAATTTACAATCTACCTCCTTGGTTGTGCATAAAGCGCAAATACATGATGTTATCTATGATGATTTCGAGCCCAAAACAGCCAGGAAATGACTTAGATGTTTATCTAAGTCCCTTGATTGAAGACTTGAGAAAGCTTTGGGTGGAAGGCGTTGATGTGTTTGATGGCCATTACAAAGAGACTTTCAAGATGCGTGCCATGTTATTTTGCACCATCAATGAATTTCCAGCATACGGGAACTTGTCCGGGTATAGTGTTAAGGGGCATAAAGCATGCCCAATATGTGAAGAAGGCACATGTTTCACACAATTGCAGCATGGAAGGAAGACAGTTTACCTTGGGCATCGGAGATTTCTCAGACGTGATCACCCATATCTTTCAATGGATTCCAAGAGAATGGAATTGCTCCGACGGCCTTTAATGGAGAGAAAGTTTATCAAAGGGTGAAGGACATTAATGTTATGCTCGGAAAGGCTCAAAAGAAGGCTATTGAGAAAAACATATGGAAGAAGAGGTCGATCTTCTTTGATCTTCCATACTGGTGCAAACTTGATGTTAGACATTGTATTGATGTCATGCATGTGGAGAAAAATGTATGTGATAGTCTAATTGGAACGCTTCTCAACATTCAGGGTAAGACAAAGGACGGTGTGAATGCTCGTCTAGATCTGGTTGCGATGGGTATACGAGAGCAGTTAGCTCCACAACCAAAGGATGGTAAGCGGACATATTTGCCTCCAGCATGTCATACCTTGTCAAAAAAAGAGAGAACAAGTTTTTGTGAGTGTCTACGGGGCGTCAAAGTGCCACAGGGTTACTCTTCAAATGTCAAGAGACTTGTCTCAAATGATCTAAAATTGGTTGGCTTAAAGTCTCATGATTGCCACGTCTTGATGCAACAACTACTACCAGTGGCTATTCGTGGTATTGCTCCTAAAAATGTTAGACATGTCATAACTAGGTTGTGCTCATTCTTCAATGCTATATGTAGCAAAGTCATTCACCCCCAGAAGTTGGATGAGTTGGAAGATGAGGCTGCTATAATCTTATGCCAATTGGAGATGTATTTTCCTCCTTCATTTTTCGACATCATGGTTCACTTAATTGTTCATCTAGTGAGGGAGATTAAATTATGTGGCCCCGTTTATTTAAGGTGGATGTACCCAGTTGAGCGATACATGAAGATCTTGAAAGGTTATGTGAAGAATCCACACCGTCCTGAAGCATCTATTGTTCAAAGTACGTTGCAGAAGAAGCTATTGAGTTTTGTCAAGACTACCTTTCAGAAGTGGAGGCTATAGGGATTCCTAAGCCTCGTCATGAGGGAAGATGTGCCGGTAAGGGTACACGATGTATAAAGGTTAATAGCAAGGCTCGGGAGGAAGTGTTTCAAGCCCATTTGCACATTTTGAATAACATTGATGAGGTTGCACCTTACTTATGTGCTCACAAACAAGAGGTCAAGGAAGAAAACCCTAGAAGGAACGAAAAATGGTTGTTGAACCATCATAACAAGACTTTCGTAGCCTGGTTTAAAGAAAAAATTACAAATGATCATACTGCTTCCGATACATTACAATGGCTAGCACAGGGGCCACGTCTTGAAGTCATATGTTGGAGTGGATATGATATCAATATGTTTTCCTTCTATACAAAGTCCCACGATGACAAGAGTACCATGCAAAACAGTGGGGTTATGATCGTATCTGAGTCGATGCACTTCTCTATATGGCATCGAAATCTTACTTTGGAGTCATTGAAGAGATTTGGGAGGTCGATTACACTAAATTTCAAGTGCCTGTTTTTAAGTGTAAGTGGGCTGACAGTAACAGTGGTGTAAAAACTGAAGAATTAGGATTTACATTGGTAGACCTTGACAAAGTAGGTCACACGGAAGAGCCTTTCATCATGGCTTCACAAGCAAAACAAGTGTTTTATATCAATGATCCTTCTAACAAAAGGTGGTCAGTTGTTCTCCAAGGAAAAAGCATGCATAATGGTATCCATGAAAATCAAGATTCAACTCTTGATATTCCAGAAACTCCTTCTTTCTCAACACAGATGCCTATTTTCGTCGAGGAAAATGTAGTGGACGATGTACTTGCCACTCGTGATGATCATCATGAAGGGATATTGATCTAAACTTGACCATAGTGTAAGTTATGTTTAAATTAAAGTATTCTTTTTTTATTTATCCATGTTAAAGTAGACTTATTTTTATTTCTCCATGTTAAGTTAGACTTATTTTTATTTATCCATGTTAAAGTAGGCTTTTTTATCCATGTTATAGTAGACTTTTCTTTATTTATCCATTCTTATATACTGACCTAATTTATTACTTTTTGTCTAAATAGGCATACATGACTGATCCAGCAGGCATTCCTCCTTCTCCTTCGCATAGTGGGTCAGGTGGTGCACGCCCCAAAAAAAGGGGTAGAACAGCCACAAAGTTATGATCGTTGGCCCTGAGTCGTTGCGGTAATCAGAGGCTTCCGGTTGAGTTTGATACATATGGGGGGGCCATAAGGCCGAATGCTAACAAATTCACCGGTTTTGTGGCCCTGGAAGCTCGAAACAGGGTTAGCATTCTGATTGAGGAATGGGCTCAGGTACCGAGTATGGTGAAGGATCAAATTTGGTCTTCAATCTTGGTATTTTACTTTTATCCTCTCTATTTGTATCTAAATTGTATTTACTTATATTATTATCATACTCTAATATATTTCCTCCATTTTGTTTTGTACTATAGTTGACCTTTGATGTCCCGAATACTCCTGAATGTAAGAAGAAATGGCTTTCTTTTGCCGCGAAGCGGTGGACGGGGTTCAAGACCTATTTGGGAAAGAGATATATTTTTGAGAAGAAAGACGACAAATCTCCACTTGACACATACTCTTTCATTGATAAGGAGACGTGGGATAGGTTTGTTGTGAGCCGACAAGACCCTGCCTTTCTGGTTAGTTTCCCGTTATATTTTTTATAATAGGCCTATCTAATTTATTTATTTAATTGAATTGAGTACGTGTTATTTGTAACAGGAGAAAAGGAAAAAGGCCAAGGAAATCCAGAAAAACAATGTACACCCACACCATATGTCTCGTGGTGGCTATCGTATGATTCGGCAGAAAATTATGAATGAGAAGATGAAAAAGAAGCAAGAAGAGGCCAAAAAGAAGCAAGAAGAAAGTGGAGCTGATGAAGAAGCCGAAGCCGATGGAGAAATAGTTGTTAATCCTCCATCTCCACCCGAACGCCATGAAACATGGATGGAAGCCCGAAAGACAAAATCGGGAGCTTTTAAAGCCGAGCCCACACGCATTGTCGCTGAAAAGATTGTAAGTAATTAATAGATTACTTCTACTTGTAATTAATACAGTTAAGTAAACACTATCTTACACATATTTTGTGAATTTCCCCCTTGTAGACATCGCTGGTGGAACAAAGCTCGCAAGGATCATTCGTTCAACATGGACGTAGGGATATCCTGAGCACTGCCCTAGGTAAAGATGACTACCCTGGCTTTGTAAAGGGTGTTGGAGGGCTAGTGGGCATTCGGCAATATCACGGACGACGAGTCCATGTTGGAAGCCGAATTAGCAGCCACGAGCGGGAAAGCATTAAGGAGGAGCTTAAAAGAGAGATGTTTCCGGAGCTTATGGAATCATTCATAAAGGAGATGTCATCTAGGGGGTTACAATTTCCCAACCAAGCCCAATGAGTCAACCTTCTCAGCATGTGAGCACCGTTGGGAGCTGTGAGGATGCACATAAGCCAGTTGAGATGCCTTTATCCCAGGTATGCATATTAATTTCATATTAATCATTTAATTACTTATGTCTTATTTATTTACAAATGACATTACTTAACTAATGCCTTATCTTTGTTGCTTAGAACATTGATAAAAAGCTAAGATCGAAAGTAGCTCATTTGGCCGCATTTGCTGCGGATGCGCCGGATAAAGAGTATGCTATTCCCTTGGAACACGAAGGCGCTTGCGACTTGCCAGCCTTTTTTTCTCTGGGAAGGATACAGGTAACATATGTCTGCCGGGTAATTGGCTAGCCAATACCGTTCTGAGTATGTGGTGCACGTAAGTACACTGTTGACATGCATCTTAGGTATTTTAATTCTATAATTTATTTCAATGTCTTAGGTATTTAACATTATTTTATTCTAATATCTTAGGTATCTTCATCGCTTATGTATGGAAAGAGGCAACCAGAATACGTATGGATTCTTAGACCCAAGCGTAATTCAGGGAAATTACTGCACTAATGGGGATGCGATGAAGACATACATCCTGAAGCTACTTGGTCAAACAAAGAAAGATATTTATCTAGCACCAATACTTAGGAGTGGTCATTGGCAGTTGCTCATACTTCATCCTAGCCAGCATCGTGTCGTCTTCTTATGCTCGTTGCACTATAGTCCGACATCTGAATTGAAGGACGTGATTGACATGTAAGCTTTAATTTAATTTGTAATTCAAATTGCTTTTGCTTTATTACATGAACATAATTGACATTATTATTTTTAATCATAGAGCTATGGTTGCAAGTAGCATGGCTTGTGCAGATGGCAAAAGTAGGCCATCCAAGTCAAAAAGAAAGCCTGAATGGATTATCCCACTCGTAAGTAGTTTATTATTTCTTACAAAAAAATTACAACAGTAATTATTATTATATTAGTACTGTACTTGATATTCAATTTCATATTGTCTTGTAGTCTCGTAGACAAGCTGGCGGCTAGGAG
The DNA here is from genome assembly GCA_039655645.1 of Ammopiptanthus mongolicus. Lineage (NCBI taxonomy): Eukaryota > Viridiplantae > Streptophyta > Magnoliopsida > Fabales > Fabaceae > Ammopiptanthus > Ammopiptanthus mongolicus. Next base: position 45,687,251 of record CM077350.1, read on the forward strand.
TGTGGATACTACGTGATGAAACATATGTTGAACGTGGTCTCCGCCACTATTATTGACGGATGGCAACAGGTAATAAATATAAAGTTTTGCAAAAGTTAAATTATATTTTGTTTTGGTTGAAGATTTAATGTTGAGTTTATTTAAACTTGTGCAGGCTTTTGACGATCAAACTTCACTTGATAAAGAAGAGATGAAAGACCTGAGGGAACGTTTTGCTAATTTCTTTTATGAGTATACTAGGCAGCATAATGTAGATTGTATATGATTTTTGCACTTGTATGTATTGCATGTGACACATTTTGGACTTTAGGTTATTGCACTTATAACACTGTATATATGTAATGTCATTATAATATAGTTTAATTATTCTGGACTTGTGTAACTAGTACTGTAATATATATTGTAATTCCGGAACAGCAATCTAGCTATATGAGTTAATTACATGTTTGAATCTGTTTCTGGCATTATGTTGTGTACTGAATTGTGGATGATATACTGATGGATATGCAGGGTAGGAAAGAACTATAAATGAAACAACCATATAAAAAAAAAATTTACTTTTAACATCGGTTGTTATAATAACCGATGTTAAAAGTAAACTTTTAACATCGTGTGTTCCTAAAACCGATGTTATAAGTATTTTTAACATCGGTTTCAGATACAACGGATGTTAAAAGTGTACTAAACAGAGCACAACTCTGACTGAGACCACACTTTTAACATCGGGTGTTATATAACCGATGTTTAAAGTTTACTTTTAACATCCGGTTTTTTATTAACCGATGTTAAAATTAAACTTTTAACATCGGTTTACAACTGATGTTAAAAGTCACACTTTTAACATCCCTTTAATTAACGTCGCCACTATAACCGATGTTAAAAGTATTTTTTAACCGATATAAAAAGTGCTTTCTGTACTAGTGGTTTTTGAACATGGACATATTTTGTAATAAGTTCAGTATCAATATGCTCTTGTGTAGTTGAATGTTTATTTTGTTTTTATGAAAATGAAAATAAAGATTTTTTGTGAACAATGTTTAGTTCTGCATTGCTTTCAGATCCATTAGGGGAATAATAATGAATAGAAATTGAAACACTTATGTGATATTATAATAATGAACAGAGTTGTTAAGGTTGAATCCAATCAATTCCTTTCACCTTGATTGTGGCCTTTGTTTAACAATGGGTCAGTCATAAGTGTGATTATTGCCTTTGTTTTTTAAGCATTTTGGTTAGGATATGGATATTGCTAGATCAATGGCCTGTCCATTTTAATGAAATGTGTATTTCTGATGTATTACTTGCTTAGCCAATCATGCTATTCTAGGTGATATTATATACTAATAACAGGTTTCCATGAATCCAACATTATACTAGTATAAATTGAAATGGTAGCGGATGTTTCCATCCTTTATGTGTTGTTTATAATTTAAAATATTGTGTGGATTTTCATTTCAGTCAGCATCTGCAATGGAGAACTCTTTTTCATCGTGTAATAGCAGCATGCCCTCATCCATTGTGACTGATGCAGCTAGAAACTGCACTTGTGGTGCTGTTGGTAAGCTTCAGCTATCATGGACTGAGAGAAACCCGAGTAGAAGGTTCTTTGGTTGTGGAAGATATGATGGATCGTACTTACACTGTGGCCACTTTGTTTGGTATGACCCCCCTACATCAACCTTTTCAGCCAAGGTTATCAATGGGTTTTTGAAAAAGAATGAAAAGTTAGTGGAAGAAGCTCAACAGGAAAAGATTATGGTCTTGGAGCAAAACCTGGTAATAAAGAAAGCAGATAAGCAATTGTTGAATAGGAAAGCTGAGAAACATGAGGCAGAAGCAAAGAAGTATCAATTGGTCATTGTTTGCATATTGTCTATTGTTATTTTAAATTGGCTTCGATTTTGGGGCAGGATAGGCGTAAAGTAGTTGGTAATGGTGAATGAGATGATCTTGTAATTTTAAACTAAGTTATTGGTTATGTATGGTACAATTGCTGCAATGCTCAGAAATGTATTTGGAATGTGTCTAGTAATTGCATCTTTTTTATGTATTTGAATTATGTTTGCCACTGCACTTTTATCTTGGAATGTGTCTAGCAATTGCATCTAACATAAATGATCCTATAGCACGATGACTTTTTAGGAACATGAATCAAGTGATTGGCAGTGTGATACATGAATCAAGTTTTATAAATTAGCAAAATTATCACTGCGACGTCTTCCATTAGTTCTCATCTTCTTTTTACTTTGATTATCTGTGGTTCTTGACTTCTATGTCTATGCTGCTATTGAAGTTGGAAATGGATTTTCTGTTTATAGAGATAATTATATTAATTTGAAAGTTTTGAATATGTTTTTGAGTCATTATTCTTGTCTACTATGAATAAAGAGTAAAGACATGGCACACACATTTCGATAGGCATTTGTTCTCATTTCTCACATTTTCCTTTTCATGTTTTAACTTTTAATGTTTGTCTAATCAAGTAAGAGTTTTGATGTTTCAAGAAAAAAAAGTATCAATATGCTAGAAGATTACTTCCACATTTCCATCTTTTCCTCACTATCTCCCCTATAACCACTTTTACTTTCCTTTCCAAAATTAATATTGTGAATTATGTAATCCAGTAATTTTCAGTTAACTAATTTCAGGGCATTATAATGGTTACTCTATCATAATAAAATCGAAGAGAATATATTTGGCCTTTCTTCCCATAAATTGTTGAGAAGGCAAGCCGATATCATATTTTGTTTAGATACGGTGATATGCATTTTATCACCTCAACAGGTTGTTTACTAATGAAGTTAAAGAATAAGGGTAGTAAATAACCTAGTAACAACAAGCAACAACAAACACTGATCCAAATTCAAAAAAAAAAAAACAAAAACAAAATCAAAATACAATAGTTCTCCAGATAGTAAATAATCCTCTTGCCAGCCTTGTAAAAATCATTTGTCCAAGTCTTCACTAAACTCTTCCTTTTTGCTTCGAAGTCATTCCAATTCTTAAATGCTTTCCTTATCACCTTGTCCTTAATTTTGTTGTAAGGGTTCAAAACCAAATCGATAGCAATTCGCATCCTTGATGCTGCAGGATTAACCTGTCCAATTGGGAGATAGTCATTAAATTTATTATAATTATCATCTAACCTAAAATGCTAAAAAGGCAACAATATTGATAAAAAAAAAAAAAAAAAGCTGATAATGGCATTACCAAAATTTTGTCATACTCGTCAAACCAAACACAGTCAGTCATCCAGTGTGCAACCCAAACTCCACAGTCAAACCTGACAAGGTGGGAAACAATAATGTCGATGAAAGCAAACATGCTTTATATTTGGGAGATACAAAATTTTTCCTTAAATAGAAATAATTGAGTTTTATGGATATACCCATTGATTTGTTGACCAAGACCATCAGGCTCAACCAATTTAAATTCTGATATCAATGGTTTAGTTGATTATGGCTCTATATTGCTTGTCAGCAGAATCTACATTTTCTTCAGCATCATTTTGATCAAAATCTTCATTACAGTCTTCACTACCACTAGCATCAGATCTACCACCATCATCACATATATCATCTCCATCATCATCCAAATTAACAACTGAATGATCACCACTGTTATCCATCTGCATTACATTGAAGGTTTCAGAGAGGTGTGATTAACTAAAAGGGATAAAGTATACAACAATTGAAGATTCAGGCTCAAATCAATTACACAATCTTGAACCAAAATTTAGCTAAAACAAACATATCTGAATTCTTAGAAAGTGAGAATTATATTATTTGAATTAACAATAAACTTCCATGCTAACCCAGAAAATAAAAAATTACATAATTGACTTATAACATGTGAAGGGTAATTGAAAGAGTGGCAAGGGCGGTGACCACTCATATACAATGACCAAAAACCATCAAGACCGTTATCACTTGTAGAAAAATGTGGAGACGATATTTAATGTTGAGGGCAGTAAACAAGTTTGTCCACTACAAAAGTCAAAATTCAAACAGCTATGGTAATTATAATTGGGGCAATTTTGGTAGCTGCTTGAAGAAAGGGGTTGCCTTGTGCTTTACAGTGTTGATGCTAAGGAGATGAGCCAACACTTATTTCTCAAGACTCGGACTTACTGCAATCTAACACTCTTATAGTCTTTATCTATTTCTAATGAGAATTCATTGAAAGAGGTGACAATTCATTGAGAGTGTATAAAGAAGAAAGACTAATAATATTTGCTGATAAAATTTGCCCAAATCAAGTTTTCAAGCTGTCACGGAAAAACTGAAAAACTTTGAATGTGCGGCTTGTATAAAGAAGAAAGAATAGTTCAAATATCCCAATGATGTTGCAAAATGTGAAAATAAAATTACTCAGAAAAACCACAAACTTCACAACAACAACAAACTACCAATAACATATTTTAACATCTACATGTGAAAGCATGAAAATGAACAAACAATCAATAGCTTACTTCCATTCAATCGCAGAGTTCACGAACAAAAAAGGGATTAGGGTCGGAACTGATTTTTCTTCTATCGAAGATCCCCTTCAAATACAAACGACAACTTCACCTGGGATTTTAGAAAGTTAAAAAAAAAAAAAAATCATAAACGTTGTTATAACCCGTTATTATACAACAATCAACAACTAATTTTGAAAACAGAGCATTAAAACCATGCTTGCCTTCAGAATGAGATTTCAGAACAGGGGGTTAGGGAAAAAAATGCAAACCAGCATTCGAACAGAGAGGAACAATTACAATTCGTGTCTAATGCAAAGCGAAGGGAGAGATTTTCAGAAGGGATGAGAGGAACGACGGGTTGCGTGTGCACGAGGAGAGAAATACGAAGGTGGGAGGAGAGGTACGATGGGCAAACGACTTTCAAACTGGGTTGTATTGCAAACAAAAAATGAGTTGCAAGGATTAAAGTGAAATAAAGGTAAATAATAAAACAAGTGATGTGGCAGTTTTTTAAACTCTGGACACCGATTCATTGGTCCACCTTGACAAGGTATTAGTGCCATTTGATTTTGGCTGGCATCATAGCAATACCTAATTAAATAAGGACATTTGTGAAATAAAATTTAAAATGAATTGATTTCAATAGTTTTCCTTGGTTTCAGATGTTGGTTTCAAAAATATATTTTTATACAGATTGTGATAGTTATCTATTTTTAAAGAGTGATAATTGTAACGACATTTTTATATTTTTTAATTTTTTTTACAAAAAGAAGATAAGGAATTATTAACTAATAATTAAAGACAAACATTCAACATACTCCATAAACTTTAAATGTAAATGCTACTCAAACATGGCCTAAATATATGAGATATAGCCCCCATAATAATGAATACATATCCAAGATTGAAAGCAAAAAAACTGAAGACTGGGAATTGACTAATAAAAGTCTAGGTTGCAAGGGGAATTAATGCCACAAATGGCCAAAACAAATGGGATATAGTCCTCTAAATATGGTGGACACGTTACTTGTTAGAAAGTATGAGAAGAATGATGTTGTGCGGTGGCAATAACCACTGCCCTGAAAGCAAATTCCGGCGGACCTCCGGTGTAACCCAATAATTGGTTTGCTCCCCAAGGTTTACACAACTGCGTGTATGGACCCGTGCACTTGAGGACAGAAGCACGTTGAAGTCTCACAAACAATGCCCAGCAGAAGAGAGAGTAGAAGAGAAATCTGAAGAAAAGATATAGGAAATATGGAAATTGAGAAACTTGTTCCCAGCCCCACAAGACTCAAGCTGGCAATCTTATATAGCATAGTACAATTAGTCAGTTGGCCAAGGTCCATGAATGACTTTCAATTCTTAAATTATTTCTCATAAAAAGCTAATAAAGCCATTTGATTGTAAAAAGATGCTAACGGTAACAATGAATTGATAGCCATTAAACAAAGGAATATGGGGTTACGAAGTGAAAAGTATAAAATTGACACTTTCATGTAGCTCAATAGATTGAGTGGTGTTACTCAATAGATTGACTGACTAAAATAAATGCTACTCAATAGCTTAACCTGTGCTACTCAATCTATTGACAAAGATAGGAAGAGACAGACAATTGAATGTCATTATAACAACATTACCTTTGGAGGTAACCAGAAATGAAAAGTGGTTGGAGTAGGAAAAATTGGTGGTAAACCTCCTCTACCCTCTATCTCTAATGTCTTATTGGTTGAAGGACTAAGACATAATTTGCTTAGCATAAGTCATTTATGTGATAGTGGATTTATTGTCTCCTTTACCAAAGATGCCTTCATAGTCAAAGACAATAATGACAAATGTCTCTTCTATGCTCAAAGGCAACAAAATATTTATAAGATTGAATTAACTGAACTCTCATATCAGGATGTCATGAGCGATCAATCACTGTGTAATGCGTTTGGCTTGGGAAAATTCTGATTTTCAAGCTGAGCTAAGGATAAATGTGACGCATGTTCTAACTTCGCTGCGCCAAACTCTGGTTGCAATAACCAGTAGAGAATTTGCTTAAGGAGCTAGACGAGTGTTCAATTGCCTTGGACCCAAGCATTCAATTAATGAATGAGATGGATAATCCTTAGAACCTATGATGGACCCAGTAAACGAACTAACTCCACGAATATTAGTTGTTTCAATCTCTACATTTAAACCCCTTTTAATTTATGTGATTTTACATTTAATCTAACTTCACGAACCCCTTTTTTCCTTTATTGTTATATGTTCTCCTAAGTTGTTTGCTTTACAATTGATCCTTGTGAGGACGATCCTGGTGTTAGCACCTTGTACTTGAAATCTCATTAGGGTTTGATTCTGTTTTTGATAGCCACGTGCGACAATGAGCTCCGTTCAAGTTATTTGTTTAATTTACTAATAACTAATATTTATTTGGTAGCTAATTTTGCAGGGGTAAAATATGAAGAATATTATTGGTTTCAAAATAAAAACATTTTTTAATTTAATCAGGTTTGACAAATATATCAGATTAAACTCAAAAATATTTTTTTTTCAAAATAAAACTTGTTTCCTTGGAATTGAATTTTGCCAAACATACTCCAAGTCTTTAAATCTTTTAGTAGTAGAGACCAATTTAAAAAAAAAAAAATTATGTGTAGAGATTTAATTAAAAACTTTTAAATTGTAATTACCTATTTGGCTTAATTGTAATTTTGGCCCTTCAGGTATTACGATTGTGCAATTTTAGTCCCTTAAGTTTTAATTGTGCCAATTGGGTCCTCCAAGTATCACGATTGTGCAATTTTGTCCCCCCAAGTTTCTATTGCGCCAATTGGGTCTCCCAGGTATCAGATTGTGTAATTTTCGTCCCCAAGTATCACAATTTTGAATTTTTAATGCCAATAGCCTACGTGGCCCATGTGGGACTGGTTCAGCACTTAGCGAGGTCAACTTGACAGCTTGCGAGACATTATTATGTGGCATTATTAAGTGCCACATAGGAATGACGCATAAACTGTCAAGTTGGTCTCACCAAGTGCCAAATCAGTCTCACATGTGCTTCATAAGCTATTAAGTTAAAAATTGCACAATCATGATCCTTTCGGGAGACCAAAATTGCACAATCATGATACCTGAGGGACTCAATTGGCACAATTGAAACCTGGGGAACCAAAATTGCTCAATCGTGATATTTGGAGGATCAATTGTTAGAACCCGGAGGACTAAAATTGTACAATCGTAATACGTGGGGGACCAAAAGTGAAATTAAACCTACCTATTTTTATAAACAAATAAGTGCATTAAAATGATTATTAATATAAATTATGACAAAAATGAAACTGCCAATGATAATATAAATATTAAAATATGATAATATTTTATGTAAATGATAATCCGCTAGCTTATCATGTTTTATCTATTATTTTAAAGTGGATTTCAATAATTAAGTTGAGTTAAATGCTTGATTTTACCCAAATTAGACCTTATTTGTTTTTTATGTTGTTTAGAGTTAATTTATTTATTTTTTTAATCCATTTTAATTAGATTTTAATTAGTTTTTCTTTTGTTTTGCATTTTGTGATTTTTAGGAAATTATCAAGGAGAAAAAGAAAAGATTGAAATTGAAAAGAAGATAAGCAGTTAGAATTCAATTTGTAATTGAATTGAAATTGAAAAGAAGATAAGTAGGTTGAATTAGAGATTGAAGGAGATAAGGTGACTTCAATTGGTTTCAATCAGATAAGGCAAATTCAATTAGAGATAGAAAAGAGAAACAAATTAGTTCAACAGGAACTTCGCACACTGCTTAACACTATGTTTGGTATAGGTGAAATAGAGAAGAAAGAATGTGGAGAGAGAGAAATAGAAGAGAGATAACCTATTTCCCTCCTTTGGTTCAACAGAGAGATAGAGCAGAGAGAAATGAAATTGGTGGGCCCTATCCAAATTTATTTCTTCCCACACCTGCGAAGAAAGAGTGGAGAAAATAACTTCTTTTTATCATTTTCCAAATTTGCCCACGATTTTGCAAAACCCATTACCCCATCTCTTGGTCGTGCCTTCTTGCATTCATCCCACATGGGCAGTTCCCTCTTTCCTTGCTCTCTCTATCTTCCTTTCTTCCTCGATATGAAGAGCAGCTAGTAGAGCTATAGCATAAAAATGTTCCTGAAGCAGAAAAACATTTGTTTTGATTGAGCATCTTGGTGGAATCAAAACTCAGGCCCTCTTTCCTCATCCCAGCAACCGGAAACGCACCTCACAAAGCAAATCGACAGAGAGGTTCATCCCCCTTTTTGTGTCCTATTTTTTGTGATTCTACCATGAATTTCCATGCTAATTTTGCATAGAGTTTTCATTTTTTGTTGGATCTAGAACACTTTGCCATTTGGGTTTGCTGATTAAGCATGTTTTGTTCTCCTTTTTTGTTCCCCTGTTTTTGCACTCTGGCCTCACATTCTGGGTTTGTTGATTTAACACATTTTGTTTCCATTTAGTAGCATTTGTTACTTGTCAGTAGTTGTATTTCTGAATACATATAAAAATGGATGCTATCATCCCCTTCGTCACATTTTCTAACCTAATCCTCATTACTACATTACTGCCTCCACTTCCAGGACATTTACAACTATTGTAGATTTTCCGTAATAAATATATGTAGGAAAGACATATATATATATATTCCATAGACTACAGGACCCAGAGTATTTCACAACCATATATATTCCATGTATGATATAATTTTACTTATGAGTTCTCAGTTTTTTTTAACTAATGTCCAATGACACTGATGAACTAGCTTTAAACATATCTGATATAATGCTAGTATACTAGCCATTAGAAACAATAAAGCATCTAGAAAAATAATACATTTGGGTGGTTTAACACTTTAAGAAATACACAACACGTACTGCATAGAAAAAGAGTGTTATCAATGCATAATAATAAGGAAGATTTTTCAATACACAATAATAAGGAAGATTTTATCAATACATATCTGACTATATGCTTAATAGTTATTATAGGATGATTATTATTGGAAGATTTTTCAATAACAATAATAATAATAATAATAATAATAAGAATTCTTTATTGAACTTATGCTTTTTTTGTTCTTCATGTGGGAAAAGGTATCTTGAGATTGACTTATGGAGAGAGTGATGAATGTGGATAATGTTGAAGAAGGAAATAATGATGCCATTGTGGAAATGATGAATGTAGTCGAGTTGGACGAAGACGAAATGATTAACATTGGAATGTCGGTTCAAACGCAAATTATTAAAAATGCTCAACAAGAGTTGGAAAGGAGACAATCTATTGGTGCTGCTGTCCTGTTATGTTATGTTGTCCATGCATTGCATTTGCTTGAATATTTGTCCACATGTCTTCATAGTCGAGTCGGTGATGTCTCCCCACAAAGAGAGCATAGGCGTCGCGAGTTAATGAGATATCTAGTAGATACAGAAAAGTGTAGGGACATTATACGCATGGGGCCTCAAGCATTTTTGCAGTTGTGTCAAAGATTGAGGGGCACTGGTATAGTAAAGGATAACATACGATCTACAGTAGAGGAGCAAGTGGCTAAATTCTTACATATTATAGGACACAATGTTAAGAATCGTACCGTGTCTTTTTTTTTTCACCGTTCCGGAGAAACAGTTAGTCGTCACTTTCACAATGTGTTACATGCTATCATTTCGTTAGAGGGAGAATTTTTTGTCCAACCATCGGGTAGGGATGTCCCACCACAAATACTTAACAATAGCAGATTCTATCCATTTTTCAAGGTACCATTGCGTCTTTTATTTAGTTACAGTTATTATAACCCCTTATCATCCTTTCTGTCACTTACTAAAAGCATTTATCAACCTAGGATTGCATTGGAGCTATAGATGGTACACATATCCGGGTGAAGGTTCCAAGGGAAGAAGCCCCACGTTTTCGTGGACGGAAAGAGTACCCCACTCAAAATGTTTTTGCCGCATGTGATTTCTACATGAAATTCACATACGTGTTACCTGGGTGGGAAGGAACGGCATCTGACTCTAGAATATTAAAAGATGCTTTAAGTAAGGAAGACCCGTTACAAATTCCTGTAGGAAAATTTTATATTGGGGATGCGGGATTTATGCTAAAATGCGGGATATTGACGCCATATAGAGGTGTGCGTTATCACTTGAAGGAGTATTCAGCTCGAGGCCCACAAAATTGTAGAGAATTATTCAATCATCGACAATCTTCCCTCCGAAATGTCATAGAGAGAACTTTTGGTGTACTTAAAAAAAGATTTCCTATTATATCCAGTGGCACCGAACCCCATTATTCATTTGAAACAATGAGGAACATAGTACTTGCTTGTTGTATACTACATAACTTTTTAATGGGTGTGGATGTTGATGAGTCCTTAATTGCCGAGGTGGATCGTGAATTGCTTCAACGTGACATAGATAGATCCCAAACACAACAACGTGAAGAGGACTATAGACAAGGAGCACTTTTAAGGGACTCTATTGCAACAGAGATGTGGAATGCTTATCAAGTTTAATGTGACTGTGTCATATTCCAATGTTTTCATTCATGTAATTTGTAGTGTAGACATTAATGTGGAGAAGTGTTGATTTTCAATTAGACATTTTTTATGTTGAGTTGTCAGTTTTCAGTAGTGGAGAAGTGTTTCTTTTCCAATTAGACATTTTCATTCATTCATGTAATTTGTTTTATTTGATTAATGTGCTATGCTAATTTTTATGAATGATCAACATGTTTTTGTCTTTGCTAATTTGTGTTTCTGGAGTTTCACCAGAACAGAACGATTTAGACTTATTTTGTGAATTGGAATTTTCTTTGCAATGGAAATTATTGCTTGTCTTGTATGTGTTGACATCCATTGTATATATAGGTTCAAAGATGGCAAAGGGGAAAGACCAATCCGGGGAACCTATTCAGGGTGGTAAGGATATATTAAGGTGGTCTGAAGATATGGACCAGGTCTTATTGAATGCATTATGTGAGGAGGCTACCAAGGGAAATAGGCATGATGGTTCGTGGACAACAGAGGCATATTCCAATGTAGTTGAGGCTTTGCGCCAAAACATTGGACCACACATGACGAAACAACACATTAAAAACCGGATGAAAACATTGAAAGATCACTTTGCTGAGTCATATGATCTATTTAATGGTCTAAGCGGATTTGCATGGAATCCAAGCACAAAGAGGTTCGAGGCAGAGGAAGAAGTGTGGGAAGATTTAAAAAGGGTGAGTCCCATTTTTTTTGTTAAATAAAATTTCTAGTCCTGTTATTTATTAGAGTTATAAAGTACATTGTACTAACTCATGCATGTGTTTGATGAAAGGATAAACCGCATGCTGCTAAGTGGCAAACTATGCAAATCAAGCATTATGATACATTGAAGGACCTTTTTGGTGCTGATCGAGCGACCGGAAAATGAGCCTTTACTGCTAGGCAAAGACAAACACAACTGCACCAGGAGACCATCGACTTGAATGAGTCACACGATGACATTTCTACGCGTGAGCCGGAGGTTGGTCTCTTTGATGAAGGGCAATTTTCACCTCCTAATTTGGACACATCTAGTCCAGCTAATGCACAATCACATCAGTCTAATGGGACATCTAGGTCTCGGGGAACAAAGCGGAAGGCACCCATGATTGACCTAATGGAAGCTCAGTTGGAGAAAATGACAAGTGGACTTGGACTAGTGGCTGATGCAATGAACAACGGTAATTGTGTATTTGAGAAAATGCAAGCTGCAGCTACTGAAAAACGAAATGATATTTTTCAGCAGCAGATGACCATCATGCAACAAAGTAGGCATCGCGTCTATTCTGAACCGGAGGTATGGGAAATGCTGGCTGAATTTAATTTGATGGAACCTGCTCGCATGCAATGCTATGAATTCCTATGCACCAACGAGCAAAAGAAGCGACTTCTATTTGGTGTTCCATCCCACATGCACCTACAAGCTCTAGTTCAAATGATGAATGGCAATATAGGCCACTAAAAAAATATTGTGACAGTGTATGTGGTCCTGCTTTTTTGGGTGTATATATAGGGATCAGATTCCACATGCTGCCATGTGGTATAGTTTTTTGGGTGTATATATAAACTATTTGCCTGAACAACTTATTTGCATCATATCACTTTATACTGTATATATTATGACCTGGAACAATTTAAGATCTTTTAAAACGCCTCCCTTGCATGGTTTACTTCCCTGAGGTTATCAGTTGGTTTAGTTATCAGTATGGAATATGGATGTTAGTTGCTGAATTAGAAACCAACATTTTCCTCAATGCATATCAGGATTCTTATTGTAGTCTATGCTTCTATATCAGGCCTATTGTGGCACTCGAAGATGCTAGTCTTTTAGATGCTAATTTTTGCTTTCTTGCTAAGTATGCAGTAGGGAATGTGTTGCACAATTTCTTTTGTTGTAGTTCAAATGTCAGATGTTGGATAAATGGTTTAGGGGGAACTGTTATTTTAATATTCCCATGTGTTCTGAGTTGGTGGGCAGGGTGTTTAAGTTGTTGTTTGTGTAGATGTTGGATCGTATGTTTTGAACAAACTTTGATTAGCAGCTGTATTGGTGAATCTATACCTTCTGCTGGTGTTTTCTTTTAGGCGTTGGTTTTGTATTTTTTAGGAGTGTGCTGCAGATGATTAATTTGTTGTGTCAATATAGTTGGGATGACTCTCTTCTTTGTGATGTATTTAGATGCTACTTTATTTACAAATTTTCTGGATTATTTTGTAAATGGGTTAAAGTACCCCTTCTACTTTTTGAATATATTTTTTAGCTTATAAAAAAAATAATCCTATGTGTATGACAACATCCTCTTTTACCTTTTTACAATGTAAATTATAATAGAGCAGAATGCCCAAGCGTTTAGTCAAATCTTTGCCAATTTATTCACTTATAAGGTGAATATAGCTAAACCTTCATACTTCTCGGTGTTGTTTTATAAATATCGATGTAGTTGATGATTTCCGTTCGCAAATATAGAAAATTTTTAACAATTGGTTTTATGGTTGAAATATCTATTGTATAAGGCATTTCACCTACCAGGTTTTCTTTACTTTTTTTTTTTTTTGACAGGAATTATAGATGATTAATTGATATCACAGGATTCAAGGTTTGAATGTCATATAACATAAACACAAGTTCTATGAACGGAGAGTTGTAATTTTGATTTGGACTATGTGCTCTAACCACCTGACCATGTTTTAGTAAAAATAATATTTTTAAACAGTTTAATTAAATAAGTATATTTATTTATTAATTTCAAAAATAAATTTATCATTAGAAAATATTTTTTGATTTTTTTTGTACAGCAATTTTTTGATTTTTTTTAATTAGTATATAATTTAAATTTAGACGGAAAACAATTATGAATGTTACCAAGGACATAATAGTCTATTCAACAAAAACACATTCTCTCTCTTTTCATTTTCTATCCAACCAAACAAATGGAGAGAGAAGACTCACACATCTTTCTCTCCTATTTCTCTCATAACAAACAATATATAAAATCCACTCTTTTTCTCACCAACTTCTCTCTTTCCATTTTCTCTTTTTTCATTTTCTCTCTTTCCAATTTTTCTTCCAAACCAAACAAAGTGTAAAAGAAGTGCCACAGTGCCGCACAAGAGATAATTCATCATTCTGAGAACTATTCAACAATTTTAGTTTTTATTTTTATTTTTATTTTTACTTCTTCTTCTTCTTCTTTTATTTTAGTTATGAACTAAACCCTTTTTCTAGGGTGACGATGTAACTGCGCCATGATAGCTTGGTGATTTATTTCAGTATTTCTTAATTTCTTCTTCTCTTCTATTTCTGTTTTATTTCCATTCTTAATGCTTCTAATTGCTTGATCACCAATTAGACGATAGGCTAATCATAATGAGACTGTGAGGAGATTTATGTGTTAAGGGTATCAACATAAAACCATAGGATAACTTGAGACCGAGAAGGGATAGGAGCCTTATGCAACTGTTATAGAGAATCATAGATCTTAATAAATTCTTCGATAAATAATCATCATGGAGATATAGCTGATTAGATATCAAGGGGTAAATTTTAGTGTGCTCTAACCCAGACATTAAAATAAATTAGGATTCTTGGTTGACATTAGAAGTAGATTAAGAGATTAGGAAGAATTGATATAATTGAACCAAACTAAGTGGGATTAGGATTCCTTGTCTATGAGGAATCTATATTCATAGCGTTGGTGAAATCGGATCCCTAGAATTTTCTTTCATTGTTTGTTCATCATTTTATTTTATTTTTCTAATTAATTAATTCGAAAACTCAAAAATATTTATTTCCTTGTAGTGTTTCTTTATTTTCCTTCCAAATCAATTTATTGAAGTCTAAATAGTTGTTGATTTTGCGAAGTGGTACTTGGTCTACCAATCCTTGTGTTCGATACTCGGTTTCTCACCGTTTTATTATTACTTGCTTCGATCCGGTACACTTGCCGGAGCCCATCAGTAAATAATATTTAATTTTTTTATTTTATATTATAAAATATTATTATTTAATTATTTAATATCAACATGAAAAATTTATTAGTTATTAAACATTTTTATTTAATATTAGTTATTAATTATTAAATTTATCAATATTTAAATATTTTATGTGAAATACAATGTATTTCGTTTATTATATTCTTATTATAAAATGTTTCTAATTATTTTTTCACCCACACATGTTACACAAAGGAGAAAGCATTCGATGAGAATTTAGGGTGTGCTTGAATAAAAAGCTTAATTATGTACTTATTCAATAATAATGTTTTAAATAAGCTTAAAACAACTTATTTTCATAAGCTTCTCTGACATGTTTATGAAAACAAGCTAAAAAGAGCTTATAAGAAGTTCATAAATTATTTGCATAATTTTATTTTCATAAGCTATTCTTTTAAGTCAAAATAAGCTCATTCAAATACAACCTTAAAATGTGGAATAAATAGTGTCAGGCCCTTGCACGAGAGAGAAGACATGTGTCCTTTTATTCTTAAGTAAGAACTTTGAAATGTATTATTGGTAGAAGTAGCTTAGTAGGATATTAGCATGTTCTTAAATATTCTTTTATTATATAATATTTCTATTTAAGTATTAAGTATTAAACATTAAAAATACATTTAACTATGACACAAATTTAAAATGATTAAATTATTTACAAGTTCAAAATAAATTTGAATTAAAGGGGAAGATAATATCTTATCCTTAAGATCCTCTTCTGTTTTTTTTCAATCATGTTTAATGTTATGAAAGAGATAGATATAAGAGTAATCTATGAGAAGACATTAAAAATAAATAGTGGATCCAAATTGCTTTAAAATATATTTATAGGAGAAGATAACAGTAAAATATACATTCATAGGAGATGACACATAAAATTTGTGCTATAGACAAAGCCTTGAATTGCACAAATAATAGTAATTGATATTAGAGGAAGCCACCTACCACCAACTCCACCAAATACCAGTCCGTCAATGTTGACCAAAAACATCACAACTAAGACCAAAACAAACTCCAAATTCTAACTTACCTTATGTTCTATAAAGTCCAAACTTATCTCATGATCAGAGCTTAATAATCACGTTAGTTTGCTTCACAGTTCAGTTTTGAGCTCCAATAACCGACCACTAAAAATGGCTGCAGAGCATGAAGAAGTGAGGGTGTTAGGCAAATGGGCAAGCCCATTCAGCAACAGAATAGACCTTGCCCTGAAACTCAAAGGAGTTCCATACAAATACTCTGAGGAAGATTTAGCCAACAAGAGTTCTGACCTTCTCAAGTACAACCCTGTTCACAAGAAGGTACCCGTTCTTGTTCACAATGGAAAACCCATAGCTGAGTCCCTTGTCATTCTTGAATACATAGATGAGGCATGGAAAAACAACCCCTTTTTGCCCCATGACCCTTATGAGAGAGCCTTGGCACGTTTCTGGTCTCAGACCCTTGATGACAAGGTATGTAACTTAGTGTCTTGTTTTCTTCTTGCACTGTTTTGATTCTATTGAAGGCAAGGTTTTAATTTGGGATCGCGGTTGCGATTGCTTTGCATTTTTCCTTATTACGGACAATTGTAAAAAAATATGACCAATGGTACCGCGATGCGATTTCGAAGCCTGTCAAAATCATAACGTCACGACTACAATTGCGGTTGCGGAATCAGATTTAAAACCTTGATTGAAGGTAAATTTCTTCAATGTTTCTTTTTTGGTTTTTGGATTCAGATCTTGCCTGCTATATGGAAAGCTTGTTGGAGTGATGAGAAGGGGCGTGAGAAAGCTGTGGAGGAAGCCTTGGAAGCTCTAAAGATACTGCAGGATGAGCTGAAGGACAAGAAGTTCTTTGGAGGAGAGAACATAGGACTGGTAGATATTGCAGCTAATTTCATTGGGTATTGGGTTTCTATATTACAAGAAATTGCAGGGTTGGAGTTGTTGACAGTTGAGAAATTTCCCAAGCTGTTTAAATGGAGTGAAGAATTTGTCAATCACCCTGTGATCAAGGAAGGACTGCCTCCAAGGGATGAACTTTATGCTTTTTTCAAAGCTTCTGCTTCAAAGTAGAACCATTTTAGAGGTAGGATACCAAAATAATCCTTATCTTGTAGTATCCAAAAACCAACTGTTTTCATTTGGCTATGATTTGGTTGCTGGGTATCCGCTATTTCAGTTTCAAGTCAAAATGTAATGCTGTGTTGTTGCCTGATTTTTTAACTAAACTGAACCAACCTGAGAAGTTTCTTTCATTGGTGAATTGTAGGAATTTTGGTGCAAGAGGTTTAAGAGTTATTCTTATAGTTTTCTTCATTATCAATGGTCCTATCTCCATCTTAGTTGGTGTCTGGTGGTGGTGGGCATAAACCATAGGTCAAATTTCATTAGATCTTGTATCTGTTCTATTTCAGTTAAGAGTTTGGGAACTAGAATGATGGATTGCGCACTAAATAAAAGCATGATCATTTATGATTACTTAAAAAGTCTAAACTATGACAAGTATGACATTGATAGGATATTGTTAATTAGGATTAGAAATTGAGATATTAGATGTAGGCCTTAACTAATTCATGTCATTGCCACCCGTACACATCTCAACAATTTTGATTGCAATGGTTTGTTGAACTGGAGATATAACACTGCAGCAAATGAAAAAAGAAAAAGGAACAAATATGACTCTAATACCAACGATATAGCACTGGACATTATTGATAGATGGTAAAGAACTGATACCTATCTTACCAAGGATCATGTCTTGAACATCCACTGTCTAAATACCACTTTTCTTTTTGTTTCTTGCTCCATAACACACCTCTTCTTCTTCACTGTCAGCATTTGCCATCATGTGTATGTGATTAGACTCGGTGTTCTCATCCTAACTTTTTTATGATGATTCATCCATGTCCTCCGTAGTTGTCATCATTCCTCTCTTTTTTTCTTAAATTTCTTGGAAGACTTCTTAAGTTGATGACATTCAGTTCTAATGTCGCCAGGCTTTTTGCATTTATAGCAAATGACTTGATTCTTGTCTTGACCACTCGATTCTCCTTTCTGATTGCCTTTCTTGGCTAGGATTCCTTTTATGAAGTTGCCTCGTCTTCTCAGAATCTTTCCGATTTTTTCATTAGATGAGAGAAAGTTCATCATCATCTAAGAGCGTCTCTAACTGGCAACAATTAAGCAAGTTTATCTCTTGTCAAGAGGGTCTCTTTTTTTTTTTTTTGGTTAAGAGAGTCTCATTATTCCACTTAACATTTAAGCAATTCACTCATATTTTGCTCCAATAGGCAACACTTAAGCAACTACTTTGGGTAGCTTATATTTTATCAATAGGATTCCACTATGTCGCATAATATTTAAGCAATTCACCCACATTTGATCAAAAATCATTTTTTATTCATAAGCAACTCATCATTTGGTTTCTTATATAAGTAATGATACCTTATTTTAAATAACCCACACTATCAGCTAGATCAACTCCAATGGGAACAAAATTACGCAACGATTCCTTATTTATCACTTAGATTTAAGAATTCAACAAACAACTCTCATTCGAATTGCTCTAATAGTCATCAAAATCTTCTGACTCTTCATGAGCATTGACTTCAGCCATTTGAGATGAAGATTTGCCAGTTCTTATATTGGCTTTGAGGGCTATAGATTTTCCTTTCTTAGGAATGTCTTCATCAGCTTCAGCCAATAATAATTCATGAGTTTTAAGAGAGACAAACAACTCTTCTAATATGAGAGAACGAATATCTTTAGTGCTATGTCTACTAAATTTTGATAATTCGTAATTAAAATTTAATTAGAAATAATGCTTTATAATTTGGATTTCTCTTGAATTATAATAGCTTAAATAATATTTTTAGGCATAGCTAGGGTAACTCATAATTTGACACACCTTTAATAATTCAAATAGATCTCTATAGTGAAGATGGTAAAATAATATAACCCTTTTCCTAAAATACCCGACCCCATCGGGCAATTTCGTCCCAAAGTTTGTGGATTTTGGCTTGAACTTCCTAACCGAATTCAGTTAGTTAGTTACTTAGGTGCTAACCAACAATTCAGCTTATATATAAGTTGTCTTATTGAAGTAGAGAGTAAGAGAATAAACAAATCTGTATCGGAGTGCTGAGTGTATCACCCGTCTGTGTGAGTTGATCACCCGTTTGTGTGAGTTGATCACCCGTATGTGTGCGAGTGATACCCGTCTGTAATACACGTCTGTAATATTTGTTCTTGAAGATAGTGAAACTTTACTCCCCTGCCCGTGGATGTAACCAAGTTTGGTGAACCACGTAAATCTTTTGTGTCATATGTGTGTGTGTGTGTGAGATCTTTTGGTGCTCTGTCCTTCTTTGGTATCTACAGCTTTTGGTTGGATCGTTTTTTCCGCGTCTGAAAAACCACGATCTGCTTGCGGTGGGTTATCAAGATTCACGCAAGAACCATGGCTAGCACCATCAAGATCGAGAAGTTTAATGGCAGAAACAGTTTTAACCTCTGGCGCATTAAGATGCGCGCTCTGCTCAAGAAACAAGAAGTGTGGGCTCCTCTATCAGGTCCATCAGGCAAAGCTCCAAGGGATGTCACTTCTCCTCTCCCTGTCAGATGAAGTTTTATATGAAATTGCTGAAGAAACTATAGCTGCAGGCCTATGGTTAAAACTGGAAAACCTCTACATGACTAAGTCCTTATGCAACAAACCGTTGCTCAAAAGATGATTGTTTGGTCTTCGAATGAAGGAAGGTAAACATCTAAAGGGTCATCTTGATGAATTGAATTCTATTTTACAAGAACTTCGTGATATTGATGTTAAGATGGATGATGAGGATGTTGCCATGATTCTGTTAACTTCTTTACCACCATCACTTGAAAATTTTGTTAATTCTTTTAGTGTTGGTAAAGATAGCATAACTCTGGAAGAGGTTAAATCAAATCTGTTTTCTAGAGAACTTAGACTGAAGGCATCAGGTAATGGTGATGATAATGCTGCTGCCGGTTTGATAATCTCAAATCAAACAAAACCCCAACACAAGAAGAAAGGAAAGGGGAAGGCTAGGTTCAAGGTTAATCCGAAAGATATTTGTAACTATTGCAAGGAACCGGGCCATTGGAAGAAAGATTGTCCCAAGAAAAGAAAGAAAGAATCTTGGTTCTCTCCATAGTTGATGATCAACAACATCAAGCTTACAAATGGGTTCTAGACTCAGGCTGCTCTTATCATATATGTCCCAATAAAGATTGGTTTATGACTTATGGTGAGAAATCTGGAGGAAATGTTCTCATGGGCAATAATGCTCCCTGCATGACAGTTGACATAGGTTGTGTACAAATCAAAATGCATGATAATGTTGTAAGAACTTTGACCAATGTAAGACATGTTCCAGAGCGGAAAAGAAATCTCATTTTAGTTGGAGCTTTGGACACTAAAGGCTTCACATTTTGTGTTGAAGGTGGAGTGATGAAAATAAGAAGAAATGGGAAATCTGTGGTCATGCAAGGAATAAAGCAGGGACACGTATACATTCTTCAAAGTACAACAGTGATTGGCTCTGCTGCAACAATATCAAAACCAGAAACTGAGATCCCTAATGATAATTCTTTATGGCACATGCGACTAGGTCACATGAGTGAAAAGGGACTTGAAATTCTCAGCAAGCAAGGACTTCTTGGAAGAAATAAAATGGGACCTCTCAAGTTTTGTGAGCACTGTGTTTTTGGGAAGCAACATAGACTGAAATTCTCAAAAGCAATTCACACTACAAAGGCCACTCTTGATTACATTCATTCAGACTGCTGGGGACCTTCAAAAGTTCCATTTTTAGGTGGAGCAAGATATTTTCTCTCTATCATTGATGACTTCTCAAGAATGACCTGGATCTTCAGGATGAAGCATAAATCAAAAGCTTTCAAATGGTTCAAACAGTGGAAGATTTTGATAGAAAATCAGATAGGAAGAATCATTAAGCGGCTAAAAACAGATAATGGTTTGGAATTTTGTTCAGAGGAATTCAAGGAATTCTGCAGAAATGAAGGAATTGCAAGACAATATAATGTCAGGAATACTCCACAGCAGAATGGAATATCAGAAAGATTGAATAGAACACTGCTAGAAAGAGCAAGGTGCATGCTTTCAAATTCAGATCTTAGCAGGATTTTCTGGGCTGAGGCAGTCAGTACAGCTTCTTATTTGGTGAATAGATCTCCATCCACTGCCATCAACTTCAAAACTCCTATTGAGGTATGGTCTCATAAACATGCTGATTATTCAAATTTAAGAATATTTGGATGTCCTGCATATTATCATGTTAATGAGGGCAAACTAGAGCCTAGATCAAAGAAAGGGATTTTTGTAGGATATGGAGAAGGAGTAAAGGGATATCGGATCTGGTCACCAGCAGAAGGAAAGGTAATTCTTAGTCGAGATGTAATTTTTGATGAAAGCTCTCTAATGCACACCAAATCTGAATCTGAATCGGCAGATAAAATCAGTAAAGTTACTGAGCAGGTGGAGACTGGAAAGGGAGATACAAATACTGAAACAGAAAGTGATCATGCTGAGACTGAAGTTGATGATGCGATCCATGATATTCTAACTCAACTTGACAAAGCTGGTTCAAGAAAATCTCAAAGGAACATAAGGCCACCTGAGAGATATGGTTTTGAAGACATGGTGTCATATGCTCCGAAGAAGTTGACTCACTAGAACCAAACTCTTATCATGAAGCAGTTAGATGTTCTGACTCACACCACTGGATCACTGCTATGCATGAAGAAATGGAATCCCTATTGAAAAATGAAACTTGGCATCTAGTGAAGTTACCTGAAGGTAGAAGAGTTATTGGCAGCAAATGGATTTTCAAGAAGAAGCGTGGTCTAACAAGTAATGATGGAGTCAGATACAAGGCACGACTTGTAGCAAAAGGGTACAGCCAAAAGGAAGGTGTGGACTACAATGAGATTTTCTCACCTGTAGTCAGACACACTTCTATCCGTGTACTTCTTGCACTTGTAGCTAATCTGGATATGGAATTGGAACAACTTGATGAAAAACAGCTTTCTTGCATGGAGAATTGGAAGAAGATATTCTCATGAGGCAACCAAAAGGTTTTGCAGTGCCAGAAAAGGAAGAAATGGTCTGCAAATTGAAAAGATCTCTATATGGTTTGAAGTAATCTCCAAGACAATGGTATAAGAGATTTGATCAATTTATGGTTTCCCATGAATACACTAGAAGTCCTTATGATTCCTGTGTTTATCACAAAAGGGTGGAGGATGGTTCTTACGTATATCTACTTCTATATGTAGATGATATGCTCATAGCATCTACAGATAAAGCTTCAATAAAGAAGTTGAAGAGTCTTCTTAGCTCTGAATTCGAAATGAAGGATATGGGGGCTACTGCAAAAATCTTAGGCATGGAGATTTATAGAGATAGAAATCAGAAGAGATTGTTTTTATGCCAAAAGAAATACATTCAAAAGGTTCTAATTCGATTTGGAATGACAGCTGCAAAACCAGTAAACACACCCTTGACTTCCAATATGTATATCTCTGAAGTTCAGGCAACTCAATCAGAAACTGAGAAGGAATACATGAATCGAGTTCCTTATGCCAGTGCAGTTGGCAGCCTCATGTATGTCATGGTCTGCACTAGACCGGATCTGGCTCAAGCAATTAGTGTTGTGAATAGGTACATGGGAAAACCAAGAAAAGAGCATTGGCAAGCAGTGAAGAGAGTGTTCAGGTATCATAAAGGGACATCTGACATAGGCCTTATCTATGGAAATGATTCTTCATGTACACTTGCAGGATTTTTCGAATCAGACTATGCTGCTGATCTAGATGCTAGAAGATCTATTACTGTTGACAGCTCTTTGGTTAGTTGGAAAGCTACTCTTCAACCTACAGTGGCATTGTCCGCAACAGAGGCAGAATATATGGCACTTACCGAAGCTGCAAAGGAAGGAATTTGATTAAAAGGGCTTATTACTGACCTCGGTTTTCCACAAGACAAAGCAGTTATATTTTGTGACAATTTGAGTGCAATTTGTTTGGCCAAGGATCAAGTTCATCATGAAAGAACAAAACACATTGATGTGAGATACCATTTCATTCGAACTGAGAACAAAATCAAAGTGCTGAAGATTGACACCAAGGAAAAATCCAGCTGATATGTTTACTAAGCCTGTTCCTAGAAGCAAGTTCATGCACTGTTTGGATTTGCTAAATGTAGACATCTGGAAATAACAACAATGAAATGGCAGTAATAGGGAGTAATTCTGAAGCTTGATATCAGGACAAATGGAAGACTTCAATCCAAGGTGGAGATTTGTGGATTTTGGCTTGAACTTCCTAACCGAATTCAGTTAGTTAGTTACTTAGGTGCTAACCAACAAGTCAGCTTATATATAAGTTGTCTTATTGAAGTAGAGAGTAAGAGAATAAACAAATCTGTATCGAAGTGCTGAGTGTATCACCCGTCTGTGTGAGTTGATCACCCGTCTGTGTGCGAGTGATACCCATCTGTAATACACGTCTGTAATATTTGTTCTTGAAGATAGTGAAACTTTACTCCCCTGCCCGTGGATGTAGCCAAGTTTGGTGAAACCACGTAAATCTTTTGTGTCATATGTGTGTGTGTGTGAGATCTTTTGGTGCTCTGTTCTTCTTTCCATATATTTTGCTCGGCTTAATCATAACAGTTCTCTTATAAAATGGAAAGAAAGGACCGCATATTTTTGGTCTACTCTGGAGATTAGAATAAAGTAAGAGTGAAATAGAGAGAGCATTGGTGGTCTTGGAGATTTTGGGTCTCACAAAGCATGGAGGTCTTGAGGACCACCTCTTTAACCTCTCAAGAGAAGGATTGACCTTCATCTTCACCTCCTTTTTCTTTGCATTTTCAAGTCTTTGGAGCCCTAGTTTTGTGTCAACTGAAAAGGTGATGAATTTTGTGTGTTTTTGCTTGCTATGCTTTAGTGGCGTAATGGGTATACTTTTTCTCCAATTGTTTTCTTATAATATGTTGAAAGGATGAATTTTCCTTGGTTTCTTATGGGATATGAAGGAAATAGTGGAGAGGATATGAGGATAAGGGAAAGGCTCTCAAACTCTTCTTTGAAACTCAATTGATTTTGATCTCTTGGCTTGTCTTGCAAATGCACAAGTACAACGGTGTTTATAGATGCAAAACATGCCTATAGACCCATACAATACAATGAACTTATTCAATGCACTAGTTTTGCACATGTATCATGCATATTTTGAGGATTTGGATTCTCTCCATTTCTTCTCTCCTTTTTCTCCCATATTATGAGATGAAAAAGACACCCAATCAAGTTATAATGGACCCACATACAAAAGCAAATTTGCTTTTGTGTCTTTCTCTCTCTAACACAAGAGGAAAAATGAGAGAAGAAAATGAGAGGATCCAAATTCATACTTTGAAACTCTAACTTTTTGAAACTTCAAGTCTTAAAAACTACATTAACATCTAAATACATGCATAATAAGTAATCAATCATGTTTATATTTCCAACACCCCCTTCAACTTGATTCTTCTTGGTACGTAACTCTAATCCATGATCGCATCTCCAGAAAATCTTCAAACTTCTATTCTTTTGTTAGGAAACATGTCATCCAATGGAAGATGGAAGAAGATGAGAGAAAAGTATGAAATGTAAAATTGATAGAATGAGAAAAGTTATTACAAAGTGATTATATCATGCCTTTATATAGGCTAACTAAGTATCAACAAACTAATAGACTAATCAACAAACTAATCATATCTCTAATAGCCCCCACAAGCCGGAAGTGCTAGCACTTCAAGCTTGGGAATGAACTACACATTACAAGGTGAAACAGAAAGAACAATCATGAATGAAAAAATACAAAAGTACAAGTTGTGATTACATCGGCTAATCAAGAAAAATTATGCAATGATATAGGTAACAGTCGAAGTTCATTGATGTGAGAAGTCTTCGTCCACCTTTTGGGCCTCGTCGATATTTTACCAATATCTCCACAGCAATCATTCCAAAAGCAAAAAAATTTTTCCAGAATGAACATTGGCAAAAAAAAAAAATATGAATATGTATATGAAATGAGTTGACTCACTAGAATTAACATTAGTAAAAAGTCATTCCAAAATTCGGCACTATAGGCCTCCAAGTATCAAGTCAATTTAAGGCAAATGCTTAACCACCATCATGGGCAGAAGCAAGAAACAATTATGAACGCTTAACTACCACTATGGATAGAAGCAAGAAAATAAAACCAATTACACAAATGGAAGCAATTCCAAATTATAGAAGCAAACCCATGTCAGAGATTTGCGCAAAAAGAAAAAAAAAATTGGAGTTTAGCCCTTTTGGGCAAGAAAGAAAAAGAATCGAACGTCCCTTTTTCTTTTTTTCTTGGATTGTCGTGAATGCCCCCAAATTGCTGGTGTTGGCCGTGGCGATAGCGAAGAGTGAAGCGTAGATGCGGGGGTGGTGATAGCTGCTGGGTATTGCCACATACATATGTTAGGTTCTCCTTCCAAGAAATAAAAAGGCCTTTGGGTTTTTCCGAGAAAAATAGAAGAAAAGAGAAAAAAAATGGTGCTTTCCGGGGAAAAGTAAAAGAAAGAAAAAAAACAAAAAAAAAATGCAACGAAAAAATTCAAGGTGGATGATATCTCTCTGATACCATGTTAGAAAACATGTCATCTAATGGAGAATGGAAGAAGATGAGAGAAAAGTATGAAATGTAAAATTGATAGAATGAGAAGAGTCATTACAAAGTGATTACTCCATGCCATTATATAGGCTAACTAACTATCAACAAACTAACCATATCTCTAATATTTTTGGTGAAAATATTAGCTCCTTGATCACTACTTTTCACATAGAAGAGCTTGACCTCTTTGTTCTTGATAGAATCCATTATGAAATGAAACTTTGTATCTATATGTTTACTTCGATCATGGAACATGGGATTTTTCCCTAATGCTACAGCAGATTCATTGTCGATGAACATAGTAATGGCTTCATCTTGAGTCACATGTAGCATTTTCAACATCCTTTTTAGCCTAATCGGATGACAAACAAAAGAAGCAGCTGCAACATTTTCAGCTTCAGATGTAGAAAGAGTCACAATGGGTTGCTTCTTCGAGCTCCAAGTGAAAGCATGTCACCCATGAAAAATATAAAACCACTAGTGCTTTTTCTATCATCAATGTCACCTCCCCAAACACTATCATTATAGCCAACAAGCTTGAAATTAGAAGATGGTGAATAATATAGGCCATAGTCAGTAGTTCATTTGATATATCGAAGGATCCTCTTAGCTATTGTCATGTGAGTAGTAGTCAGTGCCTCCATGAAACAGCTAATAACTCCTACTCCGAAGACAATATCGGGCCTTGTGAAAGTCAATTACCTTAGGCTACCAACAAGACTCCTATAAAGACTTGGATCCACCTTTTCACCTTCATCATAACTTGACAATTTTGTTGCACAATTGATTTGCAATTTTTCATCTTGAATTTCTCAAGGACCTTTTTTGCATAAGCCTCTTGAGAAATAAATCTCATAATCATCTCGCATTACTTCAATGCCAAGGTAATAGGACATGAGTCCTATATCGGTCATTTCAAATTCTTTAGTCATCACCTTCTTGAACTTGTCAAATATCTTTGGATTATTGCCCATGAAGATTAAGACGTCAACATATAGGCAAACAAAAAAATGCTTCCATCTTCACCTTCTTTGACATATAGAGTGTGTTCTTGTGGGCATTTAATGAATCCATGGCTTTGGAAATAGTTATCAATGCGGCTATACCAAACTCTTGGAACTTGTTTCAAGCCATACAATGTCTTCTTTAACTTCAACAATGTATCTTCATGTCCTTTCACTACATACCTTAGCGATTGTTGGATATACACCTCTTCCTCAAGGTAGCCATTTAAGAAGTTAGACTTGACATCCATTTGATAAATCTTCCACTTATTTTGTGCATCTACTGAAATGATTAATGAAATGTCTCCAATCCAGCCAAGGGAGAAAAACTTCATATAATCAACTCCATGTTGTTGACTGATGAACCTCGGCAAGTGCACCGAGTCGATGCAATTAATAAAATGCTGAGTACCGAATATTGTTCTCAAGGATTTGGTAACCAAGTACCAATTCTCAAACTTGATAACTATTTGAACGATCTATTTAGTGGTGGTGAAGGTAATTAAAGATAATTAAACTAACAATTAAAGAAAGCAAATTCAGAGCAGGATATAATATTTTCTGAATTCTCAATTCTTTTGAAAATATATAATACCAAGCTTGGCTTACCTGATCAATTGAATCAATCGAATCAGATGCAAATTTGCCTAAGTATTGGGATACAACACCATCAAAGAATATTAAAGAAGTAGATTTGTCTCATCAATCATATCTTATACCTATGAAAGCGAAACATTATGGTTTGAATCAACATCAAATGATGAAGTATGAAGATTAATTGATTGATGCCAAGGAACTGCAATTATAACATCCCAAAAATCTTATATTTGTCTTAAAAACTGTTTGTGTGAATAACTTGACTGAAAATCGAATTTGATTGATTTTGATCATAAAAATAATTAATAATTGAAAATTCATATTTGAATTTCAATTGTGAACTTAATAATCATAAAACATTGTTTTGAGCCCGATATACTGTTCTGAGTCGGCGCCGACAAAAATATTATTATTTTAATCGGGACCGCTTTACCTTGGGATGCATGCCAGGACCGAGGAAATAATCTGGCCAGGGTTCGGGAAGTTACTTTGGCTTGAAGTCGGGAGAAGTTCATGACGGTTTTTCATGCTTCCCGGGACATTATCACCTTCTTAATCAAATCATGTCACTATGTCAACTTCACAAATATGGAAAAAGTGAATCTACCTAATTTTGGTTAATCTTGTCAACTTTTGTTATGGAAGCAACACCTATGTACTTGGCTTAATCTCAGCCATCTAATTACTTACACTAAATCACATCATAACTTCGCCAAAATTTCGATAATGCAAGCCATAAGGCCTCATGGCCACCACCTCCCAAAAACACTTCATCATTTGCATTTTTCTCTTCCAAAAGATCAAACTCATCTTTTCTCTCAAATTTTCAAATTCTCTCACTTCTCTCTAACTTCTTTCTACACAATTCTTCATCATAAATCATCAACCGATTTTCATTTTCATTTTCATTTTCTAAGACCATACACCTTCTAGTCTTGATCTAAGAAACATTTTTGGTGAAGAAAGTTTCTTAATTTGGAGAAGTTGGTTCTTGAACCTCAAGACCACCATCCAAACCTTCAAGTTGTTCTTGCTTTGGTGAGCTTCTAAAACCTTTGCCTTTTCATTTCCTTACTTCATACCATGGGTAATCATCTTCTAGTTATCTTTTTCATGAAACAAGTTTCAAAACCTTGTCCTTTTTCATGTATTGGGTTCGACCATTTTGAGTTGTAAGGGCTTGGAGTTTTGAAACCTCTTCACTTAAGGTGTGAGGGAGTGACCTACATCACACCAAAATTAGTAGAATGTGAAAATGGTTTGTTTGTTAATTTGTGGGTGAAACCCTTGCTTGGGACGTTCATCGCTTTGTTGGTGAAGTTCTCTATGAAAACATGTTTGTAATAAGGTTTCTATGCTTGTTATGTGCTTATGATGATATATGCTTTGTTGGAAAAATCTTTTCATACTTGTTGAAAATCATACTTTGATCTCTAGATCAAGTACGGATTTTTATGTTTGTTTATGGTTGAATGGTGTATGATTATTACTTAACATGTTGGTGAAGCAAAATCTTCACATCCTTTTCAGTGTTGAATTCGGCCTTAGGGGGAAGAAAATGATGAACATGAACTTGTTCTTGAATCTTAACTGTTTTGGAAATCTATTAAGTGTGTTAATGACTTATGTTTCAAAATCAAACAAGGAGTAGTTTTGATCCAAAGATCACTAGATGAACTGACATGCGTGCACCCCTCCACGCTTTGACATGGACCTAACCCCACGCTCGAGCGTCAACGATCAACATTTGAGCATGAGTTACTCAACATCCAAACGTTGGATGCTGAGTTAACCTGTTCTTTCACGTTTTTTCACTTTCTGAGCTCGTTCCAAGGCCAAATTCCCTCTAATTTGGACCACAACTTCCTCAACCCATAAGGAACATAATTAAACCCTTAAACTTGCTTAACTCGTATCCTAAACATTAGTTGAGAAAACGGGATGCTACAACTTGGCTGACAAAAGCATTTCCATTTTCCAATCTATCAAGTTTAAAAAACAAATATTGTGTTGGAACAAAGATGATGAACCATAGCGATAATGAAAAAAATATATATGAAATACTACATTACATAATTTTTTTTTAGGATCAAGATCTTCTTTGATATTTGGATTAATAAGCAACTTTGTTCGATGATAAGTATTTGAAATGCCCATTTTGCGTGACAACCAATGATAACATATTAGTATGAACTCTCATAATCTATGAATGTGATAATAATGGATTCATAAAAAATAACCTTTATCTATATTAATCAAAATCTACTTCCCAATCAGAAAACCTTAATCTATACCACCCAATATTATAGGAAAACTAACAAATTTTTTATAAAAAAATTGGAATATTCTTGGCTTCAGTTTGGATGCATTTCGTAGTCCCCATAAAACTCAACTTAAACCTATGCTGACTTGTCCTGAACTTAGGTTCATTTTCCGCAATCAAGAAATTTTCAATGATAAAAGTTCATCCTCCGTTTAGCAATCCTTCAAACCTTGAATGAGGCTACGTTTAATGAAATAAGCAAATTTTAACATGATAAGAAGTGTACTTATCATCAAGCAAAATCATTTCAAGACTATTATTTTGAAGAGAATTCTTGAAATTGGGCACCATCCTAAACGTAATCTTCGGAGCAATTGAAATGTTAGAATCAATGATCAAAACGTCAGAGTCTATGATCAACGTCGAGGAACAATGTCATTCAGTAAGCGTAATCCTGAGAGCCATTGAAATGTTATAATCAATGATCAAAACACATCAATAATTAATGATTAAATTCCACAATTGTTACGTGAAATGCCATATGAGAATCGATTTCGACGATGTTATATAGGGAGGATTGTAATTCACTACCAACATATTTTTTCTAGAGTCAATTATAAGTAAAAAAATGATCAAATGTAATGAATTTAAATATAAGCAAATATCAACTAATCTATTTATATTTAATATTTTTTTCAAAAACATCCTTAAGTTATTAATTCATTAATCTTGTGAGCATCATTATGACTAAGGGTAGTTTAATAAATGTATTTATTTTTTTTTTACATGAAATCAATAAAATTAAATACACTTAACTATCATTCTTAATTAATTTACAAGTAGATATTTTTGCTTATAATTGAGTGTGGAAGCAGTATCTATATATATTGATCGGCTATGGTTCTCCTTCTTCCTATATGCAACGTAAAGTTAACTATATTTAATTACATATTGAACGGCACATTAATATAAGCATAAATTCTGACATTGAGATTCCATTCAAGGTCCAGATATCTCTGTATACGTTAACTTTGTAATAAGCATTCTCTTTAAAATTACATTGAAGTTTTTATAGCAAAACTACAAATGGTGATATAAAGCAATATGTAGCAAATTTTTAATGCTCTACAGTTTTACAGCAAAACTAAAAACCATTACATGACGTTTACTGCTTTCAAATTTTATCTACTTTAAAATTAAACAAAATAAGTTATTTATAATCCTTTTATACAGACATCCAATCATAAAATTTCACATCACTAAAAGAATTGACTTTTATCTTAACTACCTTAAAAGTCATCAATATCATGATTGATGATTGGTTGACAGTGTAAAAAAATTTACACTGTCAATGCATAGCAATTAAACTCTCTCTCTCACTCTCTAAATTCGCTAATCTATTAATCTATTCACAAATCTTCTGCAAATTCTTGAAAACAAACTCAAATGTCATCATAACCCAGAATCTCATGCTTGCCACATCCACATTAACACCGACATCCTTCACAGACTCATCTCTTCCCTTATTTTTTTTGCCTTTTTCAGAACCTGTTGAACAGTGACTTAGATGTCAAATATGCGAAAGGGTTCCTCTTTGAGCATCCTCGCGTGATCTTGTGGGACTTGTCGGGTAGGGTTTCGAAATCCAAAACGAGTATAGAAAGGGGTATCGAACGCCTTCCCCAACACTGGCAACAACAAGGTGGTCAGGTTGAGGGGATTTTAATGCAATCTGAAGGGAGATTGCATTGAAGGAAAGATGAGTGTTAACGACGAGAAAGTTAATGTTTGGGTTTTACTAATTGCCCTTTCGGGACGGCAAATGAGGATGATAGAAATACTTCACATGACAGGAATCGAGGATAGGAGCGGGAGTACTCCTCACCCCATCTCGCCTCTTTGCCATCCCTAACTCTGATTCCAAAAGTCGCCATCCTTACATGTGGGTGGAAAAGAGAACATTGTACAAAAATGATTAAAGGAATCGATTTCCTTCGAAATTCCAACAGTCAAAAAAGAGGAGGCACATATCAATTTCAATTTGTGCTTTTGGTTGGTTCTTCTACCCTATTATTCAAGTTTTGCCCTATCTTCTTCATTATTTTTGAACGTTTAAGAAAATATGAGTCAGAACATAGTAATGGAGATGTAAACTTTTAGCAAATAATGATAATAATACAATTTTTTTTATTAAGTTATATTCTCTTATTTTTAAATTATATTTTAAAAAGAATATAAAATATATAAAAATATATTTTTCTAATATTTCTCATTGTCAAAAAAGATATTAGCATCTACCAAACCCAAAGTAGTACGTCGTCTCACTCCTTTGACACCCCGTCACTATCGGGAAAAACTGAAAGAAAAAAGTTTTTATAACATCAGAAAAGGGGACACCCCCTTTACTTTTGGGAGTATTTTTAAGATGTGTGTATACCTAAGAAGATAAAAAGTAAGTGAGAGATAGAGATAAACACATATGGTGTCTAGATTTTGATATTCAAATAACACAACTGAAATTGAAAACCTGGAAATTCAATGAATACAATTAATGAAAAGGATCAAACTTAGGTATAATACCATAGGTGTTGTGCCACTGTTCTTCAAGAAAATACACTAAAAAATACTGAAACTATTTTACCCTAAAAATTCGCTGGAAATCAATTTAAGGCGGTAATGATTCATTTACAGTGCAGAACAGCACCTACAGTGCCTAGGGTAGAACAAAACTCTGCTGTGTCAAAAAATGGTGTCTCGGTGTGTCCCACCAATCAGAGGCTGAGGATGTGCATAGATGTTAATAAGTCATGAAATTACCAGTGCTAAGTTTTTTTCGAAAATGAAAAATGCTAATTACATTAGTGCAGGAAACCCTTTTAAATATGGGACATTTAAAGAAGGGGTGTGGAGTGGTTGTATGGGACATCTGGTTTAAGCTTGTCCCTTTAGTGTTTACCAAACCAAAAATGTGGATATATAGAAAGCAAAAACTGTTAATATATTGGAAGCTTACCATTATAGGAAGCAAAAACTGTCAATATATTGGAAGCTTACCTTTAGGAAGCTTACATTTTAGGAAGCAAAAAATGTGGTTAGTAAATCAATTCAAATCTCTTTTTTATAACGAGTTTCAAACATGAAAACTAATTTTTAAATTAGATCAAATCAAATCTTTCCAAACCAGCAAACCTAAGCGAAAACCTAAATGAGAAATAATAGTTTTAATGGAAGCTTATCTTTAAGAAGCAAGACCAAATGGTGGCCGGAAGATTAACGACGGTGAGGATTGCAGACTTGAGGAGCGAAAATGACCTAAATGATAAAAGAAAGAGGAACAGAATGAGGGGAAAAAATAAGGGAAGAGAAACGAGAAAAGAGAGAGGGAGAAGGGAAAGGATATATACCAGCCAGAATGAGACGCGACGGTCGTAGCAACAGCGGGCGCGACGGTCTCAGTGGCAGAGAGAGTGAAGTTTTTGAGAGAGAGAGAGAGAGAGACGTTGGAATAGTGAAAGATGAAGATGGCACACGAACGAGACTTAACGTTCTAAAAATTAAAAACTTCTTTTAACGTCTGTTACATAAGAAACAGACGTTAAAAACATCTTTTAACGTCGGTTATTATATACCCCAACATTAGAAAGTCATTATTTAACGACGGTTATTAAAATATCCAACGTTAAAAATCTTTGTTTTACTTTTAACGTCTGTTTTCTTAATAACCGACATTAAAAATGCTTGTGGTCAACAATCTATTTACGATACTGCCACCACCTTTTTTTTAATATCTGTTTTAATTTAATCAACATTAAATCATGTCATTAAAACCATGTTTTCCACTAGTGTTAATACATACCGTTTCTTACGAATGTAGTTTCTCTTCAGTTTGGTTAATGACCATTTCGTTAATTTTCATACTAAAACTGTGGTACTTAATAGCACCGCTCTAGAAATAATTTATGTGGCAATAAGGCACTCAAATCACATTATTATTCCTTCAATAAATTCAAGGATTGAAACTTAAAACAGTATGTCGTTATAATCTCAGTTCTCAATTTTGAAACCAAAATACATAGAAAAGCAGAATATGATCCACTAGAGCTCAAGCACAATGCAAGAAACAGATCATTCCAGATCTATAAATGCCATGCCAACCAAATTGATCATAATTAGTTGCTGCTGCTAGAATCCTTGACAATAGTAACAGGGCAAGGGGCATGGGTCATCACAAAGTTGCTTACACTTCCCAATAATATCCTGTATTATTTTTTTTCAGAATCACACAAAGAGATGTCAATGAGACCCATATTTCAATAAATAAAGACAGATAAACATGAAGTGCCATCACACCAAAGAAATACAGTAACAAATTAGGAATGTCATATGCAGACTACATGAATGTGGTTTTTAGCGAAAAGAAACTAGTTTTGGTATGAATGAATGAATTCCGAAAAGAGATCAAACATCAATGCAATTATTCAAATAACCACTCTAACATGTGGTCGGATGTTAAAAATATTAATTCATTTAAATTAACGTATTTTTAATTTAATTTATTTAGCTCACTCACAGTTTAAACGGGTCAAAGTTGGGTAGTTTGCTTTATGTTTTTAGGATTTAATTGATATGAATTATTATTGTAAAGATTTTTTAGATAATAAACCTATTATAAATGGCACATCATTATAAAAGTTTGACTTTTAATTCCAAAAATCTTAAAAATCACTCATATCATGATTTGAGATTGATTGACAATGTAAAAATCAATCATGTTTTTAATTACCAAATAATATAAATTAAGGATTTGATTTTATAAATTTAATATGTTTTGAATTTAATGAATAATTATATTTTTGTTTTATTTTGACTTAAGAATTTTAATTTTATGAAAAGTATGTTAATTTAAATTTAAAGAATGAGTTTAATTGTTATGCACTGACAGTATAAAGTTTTTTACATTGTCAACTAATCAGAAATGATGGTATAAGTGACTTTTGAATTAGTTAGGATAAGAAAAAACATTTTAGCTTATGTAGCAATTTCTAATTGATCCCATTTGATTATGCACAATCTCTTAGGAAATGATTAAGCTTACTAATTTTTATAATAAAATGATACTTTTTAACTAAAATACCCCTATTTAAATTATACGGTTGGATAGTTGTAATTACTCACCAACAACTACACTCCTTGATAAAAAAAACTCATTAAAATAGATTGGTTGAGATACAAGGGGTATTTTGCGTAAAAAGTAATTAATACTTTTTGATTTTCTAAAGGAACAAATAATTTGAGACAATACAATATTCCAAATGGGACAAGTAAAATGAGACGGATGGAATATTAAAAATTCACATTGCTAAACACACTCTTTCTCAATTTCCTAATCACGTACAATATTAAGGAGAATGTTAACCAGTGCTCTTAGAGATTGGTTAAGGAGTTAAAAAAATGTAAGTTTTCATTGAAAATTATGAATTTAACATACCCAAAAATGATGTCTTTAGATTCTCAATAGAAACCTTTTATTTCTTGATTTCTTAACCAATATCCTTAGGGGATTTGGATATGGTGCAGTAGAAAAAGTACGCATTTAGTGCATTTAGGCAAGTCTCAAGGGTGTTTTGGCTTTACAGCATTCAATAAATCTTGCTTCAAACCACCTCTTTACAAAATTTTGCCTAAATGTACCAAATGCGTGCTTTTTTTACTGTACCAAATCCAAATTCATCCTTTGGTTAGTATAACCCAAATATTAATGTTGTTTGTAAATAGTAAAAATATCGTTTGTAAATACCAAGATCCTTCTATAATTATCACCTTGAATTATCTCTATATGATTAATGATTAATGATTCATTCTCCCGAAATTAATGGTGACACAAATGCCAAAAAGCAGGAAATTTGCACCAAAAAAATAAAAATAAAAGCAGGAAATTAGGGGAGAAAAGAAAGTAAAGTAGGCACCTTTTGATTGTGCTGAGACCCCTGCTTCCCATAACCAGAGAATCCAGCTTCAGCTCTTCAACAGAATCCAAAAGTTTCTCTCTAGCATCACCCCAGTACACTTTTGCAACAATATTCACCTAAAAGAAAATCATAATCTCAATCACAAGCACCAAAAACATGAGCACTCAAAAAATGGTTGTCTAAATTGAATTTCATTATGCAGAAACTCAGTTGAAAGATAGAAAAACAAAAGAAAGAAAGAAAGAAAGAAAGAAAGAAAGAAAGAGAAAAATAAAAACCTCTTTTTGACTGCAAGCAGTGTCAAGCATATCAAGAACCTCAATATCAATTTGGACATCGTATTTGTTCAAAATCTCGGGTTGTCTGAACTCTATCAAAGGAATAAGAGCTGCAAAAAAAAAAATCAAAATAAAAATCAGATCGGATGGGATCGGATCAGAGAAAAATAAAGAACAACACAGCAAAAAGAAAATATACCCAAAAGAAAAAACAGAAAAATACTACTCACGAGAACCAGATTTGGCCCATAGCTTGTTGCGGGACTCGTCTAGAGTGTTGGGGTTGATGTGGATGATGTAAAAGGTGTCACCTTTATCAGCCAAGTTGTCAAGTGCCCATCTCAGAGCATTCTTGCTGCTCTTGGAGAAGTCCACAGCCACACCAATTTTCCTATCATTTGCCATGATTTCTTCCCAAGTTTGGATGTGAACGTGAAGAGACAAAGTTTAAGAAGAACAGAGCTGGTGTCTAAAAATCTTAAACTAAGGTAAGGTTGACACTTGAAATGTTGTCTAAGTGGTTTGGTTATTGATAATGCGTGTATATATCAAACACTGAAATGACACTTTTTTTTTATATATAATAATATGTTTATGTTTATTTTAACTTTTTATTGAATGAATTTAATTTTGTTGTATTGTATTTAGCTTGTTCCAAGAGATTTTTTTTCTGTGACCTATCCTATGCGTGTAATTGTGGAGATTAATTTCACAAGCTACTTGATAGTAGTCAAGGGTTGACATCTCTCAATTAAATTTTCTCTATATGCAAGAACTGAAGATCGAACTCCTAACCACTTGCTTAAGAGATGCGAGCCCATTATCACTCGGATGAAATACATGTTGGTGATTGTTCCAAGAGATTAATTAATATACACGGTGAGTGTAAAATTTTTTATGCGGTCGATTAATCACAAATAATGCTATGAGTGACTTTTAGGTTATGTTTGGTTCAAAGGAGGGACGAGGAAAGAGATTTTAAGGGAAAGGAAAGAAAGGGAGGGGATCAGTTTTAATTAGGTATTCTGTTTGGTTAAGAGGAGGGTAGATGAGAGATTTTCATGGAGGGGAGGGAAAATAACATTTTTCATGTTTGGTTCACAAGGGGGAGAAGAGAGATGTTAAAACTAATTTACTCTTATATTTGGATTTCAAAATACATAAGAAAGGTTGTTTTAGTCAATTTATTCAAAATATTTTAAAACTCCTCTCCTCCCCTCCAAATCCTCCTATATGGGAGGGAGCAAAAAATGAATGAGGAGGGATTTTGCTCCCCTCCAAAAAATGAACCAAACAAGAAAAGTTTATAAAAACATATCCCTTCCCCACCATTTCCCCTAACCAAACAATATGTTAAGGTTTGATAAGAGCCAAACAAATTTAATGATTAGTCAATTTATGATTGATTGACAGGCATAAAAAATCTTTACACTGACATCGCATACCAATTACTAATCATTGTTCCAATATCATTTGATGTATAATTTTAAGATTTAATTAGTATGTACTGTCAGTGTAAAAAAAATTTATAATGTCAATCAATCATAAATTACCACATCATTAAAAATGTTAGACTCCAATCCTAACTACCTTAAAAGTCACTCATACCATGATTTCTGATTGATTGACAGTATAAATTTTTTTACACTAACAGTGTATACTAATTAAATTCTAATTTTGAAATTATTCATTTTATGTGTGACTTATTAGATAATTATCATAAATGTACAAAAAAAATCATCAAAAAAAGTTTAAATTTTTTTTTACACATAACATACCATTTAAATCTTATTTTTTTACAATGTCCATTTAAATCTTATTTAATAAGACAATAACATATAGTAATTGATAAATAATATCAAAACTTTTAGGAGAATGCTAACGAGTGAGTGCCGACGGTATTGGTTAAGGAATTTAAACAATATATTTGTATAGAAAGTTGTGTATTTGATACATTGAAAAATGATACACTTAAGTTTTCAATTAATAATTACTTTTTAGGTATTCCTAACGAATGTCCTAAGGGCTCTGGTTAAGAAACTCATAAAAAACAATTTTTATTGTAAAGCTTATTATCCAACTTCTCAAAATATTAAATACATCATTTTTTTTCATAAAAAAATGTTCTTTTAATTCCCAAACTGATACCTTTAAGATACTCGTTAGCACTTTTTTTATTTTTTTAAGATTCTTTAACCGGTATCTTAGGACAACCATTAGGGACACCCAAACTTTTATATTGATATTACATCACAATTAATTTCATATTAAATATACTAGTATATGGATTCGTGTCATGCATGGGAAATATTTTATTTTTAAAAAATTTCATCAAAAAATATTTAATTATCAGTTTCACGTTTTTTGTTTAAAATTTTTTGTCGGAAATTATATAAAAAAATTATTTTGTCTAATTGTCAATCACAAAGTGCAACAGAAATTAACTTAATATATATTATTGATATTATAATATAGATAATGACTCTTAAGTGTAAATATTAAGTACTTACTATCTACTTACACAATTTTAATATTAAAAATATAATTTAAAATAAAAAATATATAAAGAATAAAGAATATGTAAATATATACCATGTTATTATAAAAAAATAAAAATTATAATAAAAAAATTATATATATATATATATATATATATATATATATATACACCATGTTAGTTAAAAAAATGTTATTTCTCCTCTTTTTCCGTGCAAATTAACTTTCTTTTAGAAAATATTTTTATTTATCATATTATTTTTTTAGTTGGTCAAAGTCAATTTGATTTATTTGCCATTTTTTTCGTGCAAGTTAACCATTTTTATAAAATATATTTATTTATCATATTATTTTTTCTTCTCTCTTCAAAATTTATTTGATTTATTTCTCTTCTTTTACCCTTCTAAGTTTACCATTTTTAGAAAATATATTTATCTATCATATTATTTTTTATTCTCACTTCAGAATCTTTTTGTTTTATTTCTCGTCTTTTCCCGTGCAAGTTAAAGATTATTTTGATATTCAATAAAGAAAAGCATAAACTATTTTTGTTTGTTAAAAATTCTAAAATTATTTTTTAAAGATTTTCGCCTCTACATTCATTTTCTCTATCCTCCATCATAGCCTCCTTTCTCTGGAAGCTAATCAGATTAACCTATCATTTTAAAAATAAAATGATTTTTCAAAAAAATTGATTTTTTAAAAAAGCTTAAACAAAAGCAATAAAAACCGTTAAATTAAATTTTAAATTAAAAATGATTTTTATCATAAAAAGTGTTAAACAAACACACTTTTAACCATTCTTAAAAAATATATTTATTTATCATATTATTTTTTCTTCTCTCTTTAAAATCTGTTTGGAGTGCAAGTTAACAATTTAAAAAAAAATATTTTTCTATCATATTATTTTTTATTCGCTCTTCAAAATCTATTTAATTTATTTCTCCCATTTTTCTCATGCGAGTTAACTATTTTTAGAAAATATATTTACCAACCATATTAATTTTTTCTTCTTTCTTCAAAATCTATTTTATGTATTTCTCCTTTTTTTCCATGCAAGCTAACCATTTTTATAAAATATATTTATCTATCATATTATCTTTTTTCTTCTCTTTAAAATCTATTTGATTTATTTTCACTCATTTCCCGTGCAAGTTACCATCCAGAAAATATATTTATGTATCATATTATTTTTTCTTCTCTCTTGAAAATTTAGTTGATTTATTTCTACTATTTTTCCGTGCAAGTTGACCATTTTTAGAAAATATATTTATTTATTATATTATTTTTTATTCTCTCTTGAAAATCTATTTGATTTATTTATCATGTTTTTTCGTACAAGTTAATCATTTTTACAAAATATAGTTATCTATTATATTATTATTTTCTCTATTGAAAATCTATTTGATTTATTTATCATGTTTTTCCATGCAAGTTAACCTTTTTGTAGAAAATATATTTATCTAACATATTATTTTTTTCTTCTCCTTTGAAAATTTATTTGATTTATTTTTACTATTTTTCCGTGCAAGTTAACCATTTTTAGAAAATAAATTAGTGTATCATATTATTTTTTCTTCTCTCTTGAAAATTTATTTGATTTATTTCTACCATTTTCTCGTGCGCAAGTTAACCATTTTTAGAAAATATATTTATCTATCATATTATTTTTTCTTCTCTATTGAAAATGTAATCGATTTATTTGTTCTCTTTTTCGGTGAAAGTGAACCATTTTTAAAAAATATATCTATTTATTATACAATTATTAACAATTGACATTTATCCCAATACCTTCCTATTCTACTTCTCTCAACATTTAATTTTATAATGAATTGATTTTTTTCTTCAAAGCAAAATTATAAATTGGCACTAAACTTTTCTTTTTCCACTACCTTGATATTGTAGTGCAAAGTATGTTGTTGTTCATAGAAGCCTAGAAAATGAACACTGCTATACTATATATGATAGAAAAAACAACTTACAAAATAAGAAGAAAAAAATTATTCTCAATTATATATAATATATATGATATATTTGTTGTCATTATATGCTTTACTTTATTAGGTAAAACAATAACGATGCCTTTTATTAAGTGCATGTTGTGATCATCACTTGTATTTGCTATTATTTTTTAATTCAATTTAGTTTTTTTATTTTATATTCGTAATAATTATTAAAAATGTAAATGCGTAGAATATAAATTTATGAAAAAATATGAAA
The DNA here is from genome assembly GCA_039655645.1 of Ammopiptanthus mongolicus. Classification (NCBI taxonomy): domain Eukaryota; kingdom Viridiplantae; phylum Streptophyta; class Magnoliopsida; order Fabales; family Fabaceae; genus Ammopiptanthus; species Ammopiptanthus mongolicus. Next base: position 45,727,804 of record CM077350.1, read on the forward strand.
ACGCATGCAAGGATATCATCATCTATGCATCAATTTGAATTATTTTCTCAGTAAAGAATGTTATAATTGTTAATATATTATTACAAATTATTATGATAGGACAATTATTATTACAGTTTATTAGATTCATAAATTTTAATAACAATAGACTAGTTATTATGAATATAATATTACAAATTTATTTCAATTGGTGCAATGTCAATCAATATTTTAAATCTATTAATATCGAATTTATACAATTAGCATTTTACCGTTATATAAATATTCTCTTCTTTACATCTCAATCAGCATTAAAGTATAAATAATCACAATATAATAAATATTAATAAGTATAATTTGAGACTTTATCAATTAATTTGAAAAGTTTCCTTCTGTACATTATTTTACCTATTAATTTTATATTATGTCAAAATTTGTCATAATTCAACAATGCAATAAATGACAATAACATACCAAATATTTCCGAAAAAGAATGCAGCTAATTCTGAATTGCTCATAATTTGACACATGAAGTTTTGACTGTTAGGCAGCGACACGTGTAAATGTAGTGTTTTTTAAATGGGGCATAAGCCCCTAAATGTGGCCTTTGAGAAAAAGGCTTAAATGTATATAGTATAGATTATATTTTAATTCAATTTAGTTCTTTGATTTAATATTCGTAATAATTATTATAATTATTAAAAAATACAAATGCATGGAATAGAAATATATGAAATAAAAATATGAAAACAAAGAGAATGCAAGGATGCCATAATTAGAGCATTAATTTGAATTATTTTCTCAATAGAGAATGTCATAATTTTTAATATATTATTATAAATTATAATTTTAGAGCAATTATTAATACAATTTATTTTTTTGTCGTAAATTAATAATACAATTTATTAAAATCATAAATTTTAATAATGATATTAATGAATATTTTAAGGACAAATTTATTTCAATTGGTGCAAGGTCAATCAACATTTTAAATTCATTACTACCAAATTTATACAATCAATATTTTACCATTATATAAATGTTTCCTTCTTCACATTTCAAATCAGCAATAAAGTATAAACAATGGCAATAAATAAATATAACAATCATGATATGGGACGTTATCAATTAATTTGAAAAATCTATTTCTGTATAATATGTTTATGTTTATTTTAACTTTTTATTGAATGAATTTAATTTTGTTGTATTGTTTTTAGCTTGTTCCAAGAGATTTTTTTTCTGTGACCTATCCTATGCGTGTAATTGTGGAGATTAATTTCACAAGCTACTTGATAGTAGTCAAGGGTTGACATCTCTCAATTAAATTTTCTCTATATGCAAGAACTGAAGATCGAACTCCTAACCACTTGCTTAAGAGATGCGAGCCCATTATCACTCGGATGAAATACATGTTGGTGATTGTTCCAAGAGATTAATTAATATACACGGTGAGTGTAAAATTTTTTATACGATCGACCAATCACAAATTATAGTATGAGTGACTTTTATGTTATGTTTGGTTCAAAGGAGAGGTGATGGAAGAGATTTTAAGGGAGAGGAAAGAAAGGGAGGGGATGAGTTTTAATTAGGTATTCTCTTTGGTTAAGAGGAGGGTAGATGAGAGATTTTAATGGAGGGGAGGGAAAATAACATTTTTCATGTTTGGTTCATAAGGGAGAGAAGATAGATTTTAAAACTAATTTACTTTTATATTCTTATAATTTTGGATTTCAAAATATATAAGAAATGTTGTTTTAGTCAATATATTCAAAATATTTTAAAACTCCTCTCCTCCCTTCCAAATCCCCCTATATGGGAGGGGAGCAAAAAATGAATGAGGAAGGATTTTGCTCCCCTCCAAAAATGGACCAAACAAGAAAAGTTTATAAAAACATATCTCCTCCCCTCTATTTTCCCCATCCAAGCACTATGTTAAGGTTTGATAAAAGTCAAACAAATTTAATGATTAGTCAATTTATGATTGATTGACAGTATAAAAAATCTCTACACTGACATCGCATACCAATTAATCATTGTTCCAATATCATTTGATGTATAATTTTAAGATTTAATTAGTATGCACTTTCAGTGTAAAGATTTTTTACACTATCAACCAATCATAAATTGTCACATCATTAAAAATGTTAAACTCCAATCCTAACTACCTTAAAAATGACTCATACTATGATTTCTGATTGATAGACAATGTAAAATTTTTTACACTAACAGTGTATATTAATTAAATTCTAAATTTGAAGTTATAAGTGTCAAATATTTTTTAGAGATTAAGCCCCAATTTTTTTAAAAAAAAATTAATTTTGATATATTGTCAGTGTAACTTTTTTTATATTATTAACTAATCACATTTCATTTTATATGTGACTTATTAGATAATTATCATAAGTGTACAAAAAAATCATCAAAAAAGTGTAAATTTTTTTTTTAACAACATACCATTTAAATCTTATTTTTTTACAACATCCATTTAAATATTATTTAATAAGGCAATAATATATAGTAATTGATAAATAATATCAAAACTTTTAGGAGAATATTAACGAGTGAGTGTCCTGAAGATATTGATTAAGGAATTTAAACAATATGTTTGTATAGGAAGTTGTGTATTTGATACATTGGAAAATGATACACTGAATTTTTCAATGAATAATTACTTTTTAGGTGTAACACCCTGATTTTCGTGCTTTCTAAGGATAATAAACTCGATTAATGAATTTATATTTTTATTTGTATTTTAGAAAATGATTTTGGGAAAACTAAAATCATATTCATGCTTGGTACGATCGTAGGAATCTACGGTTAAATTTTGGGCCGAAAACTCAAACGGAGCCCGGTCTACGTTTTACGGATGGTAGTGTTTTACTACTATAAAGACCTAATTTTGACTAATAGTTAGAACCATTAGTCTTAGAATTCAATCATCTACCTTTTTGCTAAAATGCATCCTAACGTTCAAAAATGAAAATAATATATTATATTCGGACAAAGAATCGCACTGGGTGACGATTGAAGCCGTATAAGGGTTTTACGGGACCCACGAGCTGATAATCTTCATGTCAAGTCGGTGTCAAGTTATCTGGGGACTCGTGCCAGTGTCATAATGATTTTCAAAATATCTGGACGCAAAATGACCAAATTGCCCTTGGTCTTTTTACAAAATGACCATTTTACTCTTTTTTTATCTCTTAAGATTACCTTAAGTGAAAAATATCTAATCTTCACTCTCTCGCCCCTTGACCCACTCGACCAAACCTCTTCTTCACCCCATCTTCACATTTATCTCTTTTCTCTCATTTTCTTCACTTTCTTCCATTGTTGAAAGTTGAAAAAGCTTGAGTTTTTGTGAAGAAAACTCATCCATCTTTGAAAGAGAATCATCTAGGAGGTATCCATCTCCTGTATCTCTCTCAATCTCTCCTTTCTCTCCTCTAAAATCTCAATTTTTCATGGAAGTTAGGTTTGTAACCCTAAACTTCAAAAATCCATGAAAAATTGTAGAAAAATCCTTTTAATACCAAACCAATTTCTTTGGCTTAGGTTCATGATATCCTTCCATGATCCAAGAGCTTAGGGCCAAGAAAATTTTCTAACCCTTTTGGATAAGAAGGGCCGAGACCTCCATGTAAGAGGAGGGAGAGGTTTTTGGTTGATTTTTGGTATTTTAAGCTTGTATCTAGGGTTATCTCACTTAGTTAGGGTAGTATCCAAGAGATGAGAATTTTTGAAGCTCCCTAGCTATTTTTAATACAATAGGGCCGAGCCCTAGGGGTGGAGAAATAGGAGAAATTTTTGTCTTTTGTGTTAATACATTGATTGATTGTATATGTGTAGTAATCGGCGGATAGTTGAGCGAAGTTTCGGAACAATTAGGCTATTGCACTACCTTGGGTGAAATAGACAGATGCAAACACTAGAAGGGGGTTGAATGGTGTTTGACAAATTTAAGCGGAATTATAAACTTTTTCGCAAGCACAGACGGATGTAAGGAACAGACGAATATACTAAGATAGGTCAATCAGACTAATAACTCGTCTGAAGGTTTTCACAGAAAACACACAATCATGCAAGATGAAAATAGTTTGATAAACACAATTATAACCCCTTTAGTTAAATGATAGTTAAGATAAATAATCAAACTAAAGAGTTAAGGAAAAGAGAGAGATCACATAGCAGATTTTATCCTGGTTCACCCCTCAACAAATGAGGCTACGTCCAGTCCTTGGCAGCACCAAGTTTTCTCACTATAACTGAATCAGGTTACAAGATAGACAAGTATTATTTTCACACCTAGCCTCTTCAGGCTCCAGACAAGTAGTGTTTGCACACCTAGCCTCTCTAGGCTCAGACAAGTATTGTTTGCACATCTAGCCTCTCCAGGCTCAGACGGGTATTGTTTGAGAGAAGTTTGTAAATAAGTTACACTTTGCAAGTCTTTCACAAGCACTCAGACGAGTGTATTCAATGTGAAGTTCTAAAAGATTGCGTAATAACTTCAAATGATTGAAGAATAAATAATGAAAGAATGAAGATATAAATGCACAGAGTAATTGCTCTTTGAATGCTGTGTTCGTTCTCTGCTTGAATCTTCAAAATCTTCTTCATTAAATAGGCTTCAAGGTTTTAAAGCCGTTAGACACATTATTTGAAAGCTTGGCCTTTTGCAGATCTTCATTAAATGCAAAAGAGTCGTTCTGGTCAGCCATTAAAGCTTTGGGAACTTCGCTTGTTCTCTATCATTAAAATGATGAAGACTTCTGATACACCTTTGGTCTTAGCAGGTCTTTATACTTGCTTTTTGCCATCAGAGGGAAGACTTTCCCTTTTAGTGTAAGTTACAGTTGTACTCAGGTAAAGCACTTTGTTGTGATTTCCTTTTCAGAGACGAGACAGCTTTCATCCAATATATTCTTCAACGTTAGTTACCAAACGGGTGAGTAACTTCATCAGACGGGTTGACTCTTAATAAAGAGATGACGTCAGTTTGCGTAGTCTTTCAGACAGATGAGTCTTTCTTTGATCAGACGGTTGATTACTTCATTAGACGAGTTGAAGGGATTTCTTCAACGTTGCTCAACAGACTGGTGAACTTTCCTTAGTTCAGACGAGTGAACTTTCCTTAGTTCAGACGAGTGAACTTTCCTTAGTTCCAGACGGGTGATAACACGCTAAAGCTCAGTTCATATAGCCACTTAATGTTTTAATCTGCACACTGAGTAGACGAGTTAACCACCATAGACGGGTTTAATTAAATCATTGAATGACTGTTTTAATCTCATCAAAACTATGGTAAATGCACATCAGCCATTTTGGAGACTCAACAATCTCCCCCTTTTTTATGATGACAAAACATATTAAATGATTTAATGAACTTAAGAAAATTCACGTAAAGTAGACATTTATGTGTATCAGACAGGTTAAACGTTGTTCCATTATTTAACATACTCAGACAGATAAGCATTGTTCTCATGATCTTTTTATCTTAGTCTTATCTTAGTATTTTCTCCTCCTTTTGTCATTATCAAAAACAATAACAAGAGACATAGAGAAAGGAAAAGATACTAATATTTATCCATATTGGCTGTGTACAAGGTAATTTAAAGAAAATTACAGAAAGGTACTAAAAAGAACTAAAAGAGTGTCTACTCTATCTTCCAGATCAGCTTTAGCTCTTCTTTCTTCAGCAAGATCTTTTTGAGCAGCTTCTACCAAGGTTCTTAGAGATGCCACTTCAAAAAGCAAATCTTGAAGAACTCGTCTGGGCACAGGAATGTGATCAGCAGAGTCATCAGAATGCCAGGGAAGAGCATAGACAGGTGGTGCAGAAGGGATAGAGAAGGATTCAGAAATCCTAGGAAAGAAACTTAAGTGAAGATTTCTATAGAAGATAAGAGGTATAAATGTGATCATATGAAAAGCATCATCAGAGGAGTTATCTTCTGGAGGTGAGGGAAAGACAGAGGACAGACTAGAGTGATAAGTGTCAATTTTACTTACTTTTTGATTTTAAAGATTGACACTTATTGAATTATTTGAAATGAATTGAATATGTTCTACCCCAAAAAGATTAGATTTCATAATGTGTTCAAATAGGTATTAATATGTTTAGAATTAGGATTTTGTTCCATTTTAATCCCTTTTTGAAGTGTTAAATAGGTTAGGAATTGAAGTGGAACAATGGAACAAAGAATCCAAGCAAATGGGCCGAAGAATGAAGAATAAATTGAGGATCGAAGCTATTCAAAGCAGATCTAGCCCAGCCACAGGATCCTGGCTGGGCGAGACAAACTCAGAATTGAATCCAGGAAAATTACACTAGCTCGCCCAGCCACCATTTCATGGCCCAGCGAGACTGGGTTTCTTCAGATGCAGGAAACTTGAGATTTGTCTCGCCCAGCCACCATAATATCGCCCAACGAGACAGCTTAAATCAGCCCGCGAATGTTCTGTTTTTGGGCTGATATAAAAGGGATCCTTTCTCTTAATTTTGGGGGATTCTGATAACTAAAGAGGTGGAGAAGAGAAGGCACGAAGGGAACTAGAAAGGAGTGAAGATTAGTCATAGGAAAGCTTGGAAAAGTGGTAACCTTGATTGTTCTTCAATTCCTAATCTCATATCTTTGTAAAGCTTCCATGGAAATGGATAGCTAACTCTTCTCTTATTGGGATTGAATGTAATCAACTCTTATTTATGTATCTATAAGAGATTCTAGTGTTTTCATATTAATCTATGTATTGGTTTATTGCTTCTAATATGTGTTTAATGCTTGGTTTGGCTTGATCAACCATTTCATGATCTTGGATGTTTGACTAGGTTGGAAAACTGGTTTTACATCTGAACTTGTTAGAATCAACTGTAATATTATAAAGAGAGTGTAAATAGAAAGAATAAGGAAGAAAATTTAGTCGAAAATACCAGAGAAAAAGAAAAGAGAGAAGGAAAGAAAAAAATGAAAGAAGTAGAAGGTGAGACAAGTGGAGTAAAGAGTCCTCCAGTGCAGCATCTCCCTTACCCACATGCTCCCACAAAGAAAGACAAGGAAAGGCAATTTGCAAGGTTTCTAGACATTTTCAAGAGACTTCAGATCAATATTCCATTTGCAGAAGCCTTAGAGCAAATACCTACTTATGCCAAGTTCATGAAAGAACTCTTGACCAAAAAGAGAAGATTCACTGATGAAGAAACCATTGAATTGGAAGCTGGGTGCAGTGCTATTATTCAGAAACCATTGCCTCAAAAATCAAAGGATCCTGGAGGTTTTACACTTCCTGTCACTATAGGAAGAGGATAAGGGTTTAGAGCAGAATGAGGGAGAATCAGGGATTAACATATCAAGATATTCCATGAAGGAATACGATCCAGTAATGAGAATGAAACAAGGTCTAGAGAGGTTAGGAAGAATAACTACAGAGTTAGGGTGGGTAATGTAAGGATCAGGGTGATGAAAAAGGATAACAATAGGTTCCAATAAATAAATATCTCTACAGATATTTGTAAAGTGAGATGGAGGAGGAGGGATGACAGGAAGGTTAGAGACACTTGCATGCATTAAATGTTGCAAGTCAGACTTGAACAAAAAGGATGCAATGTCAACTGTTTTGTTAGGAGTTGAATCCCTTGAAACATGACATACATCAGACACAATTAAGAAGGATGAGGAAAGAGATGAGTGATAGGAGATTTCCTGAATGGGTGAAGCCATATGTGCAGCATGAAATGAAGAGGATGTGGTTGAAGATGAATAATCTCCAAGGGTAGAGTTTTCTGACATTCTAAGCTTCTTGACTCGTCTAAGAGCCTCAAAGACAGCAGGGTGGTTAACAGGAGGAGCTACAGCAGCAGCTACAGCTATTATGCCAGATCTCTTCCTTTTAGGAATAATGCCTGGACAAAAAGCTGGTTGGTCCAAGGTTTTTCCTAAAAGCTTTGTCAGCTTCTCCCCCTGAGCAGGTGCAGTCTCTTTACTAGAGACAGTCTCACTCATCACAGTTTTGGAAGGGGCAATTTCCCAATCCTCCACTACAAGAGCTTTCTTCTTGGGAGACAGTTGCCTCCTCTTGAAAGTGAGAATAGGAGCACTTTCTTCTGACCCAATGGAAACAGTTGGGTGACTAGAAGAAATGTGCTGGCTTTGGCTAGCAATCTTTCCAGAGGGTTTCCAAATGTTTTCAGATGCAGGGGCCTTGGACTCATCTGTTGATTCAGCCGGAGTTTTACCCTTCTGATCCTCACACGCTTGATTTGAAGAGGATAGAGCAGGGGTTGAGAACCTCATTAAGGAGATAGTCTGTTTGGCTAAAGGACGAGCCATGTCCACAAAGGTGACATCTTCCGGGACAAAGATTTTGATTCTAAAGAGCTTTGTCAGAAGCATGCCATAGGGATAGGTAGGAGAACTAGGTCTCTTAATCAATGAAATGAAATGTTTGAAGATGAGGTCATTGATGTCTACCTTGATTTTGTGGATAAGATGAAAAAGGGCAAAAATATCCATCTTAGAGACATAGTCTCTTGATCCCTTTCTAGGTAGGACACATTCTTGCAAAAGCTTGAGCAAGAATCTGCATTTGGGAAAAATGGTTATGGATTTAAGGTTTGGAAGGTTAGGGTTACCATAAAAGGCGATGTTGATGTCGCTTTGGCTTAAGGAGTTTTCCCAGTCTTCAACATAACCAGCGCCATGCCTAGGGCATCCAATTGCGATTTCCAGAGTATGGAGGGAGAAGGAGAAGCGTTGGTTGTGAACACACGCTTGAATCTCCGTGGGAAATCCACTTGGAGAGCGAATGATGACTGCATTGGTCCAAAAGTCAGTAACCAACTTTGGGTGCACAAGCTCCTTCATGTTGAAGAACGGAGTCCATTTGGAATAGTTGAGTTCTTCAAACACATCCATACCCAACCGACTTAGAGCCGTAAGATCAACTAGTTTCACAGGGATGATCTTTTTAACAGTTTCAACATCTAGGTTGTATCACTTAGCAATGACAGCAGCAGAGAGTTTCTTTTTGGGTGCCATTACAGAGAAGTTAGGGTTAGAGAAGTTTGGGAGTCAGAGAGAGAGAGGAAGATGAAACGAGATTGAAACGAAAAGAGAGTGATTTGAAAACGTACGGATGGAGATTTTAGAATGAACGGTTCAGATTTAAAATAAAACAAAATCAGTCATGTACATATTTTGCCTCAGATAATAAAACGTCAGGGAAGGATAATAACCATTTAAAAAATATTATTTCAAAAAAGAGTATGACTCATAGGGTCAGACGGTTAATCACAGACGGGTAACGTAAAATTCATTAGACAGGTTATTCAACAAAGCAGTGTATATTCAAGTTATCTCTTATATACTTAAACCTATCCTCAGCTAATGGTTTTGTAAAGATATCAGCCCATTAATTTTCAGTTTTAACAAACTTAACATCAAATACACCTTTTTGAACATAATCTCTTATGAAGTGATGTTTGATTTCTATGTGCTTAGCCTTAGAATGTTGTATGGGGTTTCTAGTTAAGCAAATAGCACTTGAATTATCATACCAGACAGATATATTATGCTCAAATATAGAGTAATCTTCGAGTTAATGTTTTACCCATAAAAGCTGTGAGCAAAAACTTGCAGCAGAGACATATTCTGCTTCTGTAGTTGAGAGAGCAATAGTCGTCTGTCTTTTGCTTGACCAAGAGACTAAGTTTGCTCCAATGAAGTGACATCCTCCACTGGTGCTTTTCCTTTCAATTCTATCTCCAGCAAAGTCAGCATCAGAAAAACCAACTAATCTGTAATCTTGTGTTCTTAAGTATATTAAACCAAGATTAGTAATTCCAAGCAAATATCTAAATATTCTTTTAACAGCCTTAAGATGAGATTCTTTGGGATCAGATTGGAATCTAGCACACATACAGACACTAAACTGAATATCAGGTCTGCTAGATGTTAAATAAAGAAAAGATCCAATCATACCTCTGTAGACAGTTGGGTCTACCTTTTTACCTTCCTCATCTTTGCTTAGATTAGCATTAGGTTGCATGGGAGTTTTCATGACCTTTGAGCTATCCATTTTGTACTTTTTTAGAATTTCCTTGATGTACTTTTGTTGATGGATGTAAATACCATCACTCGTATGCTTGATTTGCAGTCCAAGGAAGAATTTCAATTCTCCCATCATACTTATTTCAAATTCTGCTTGCATCAGCTTAGAGAATTCCTTGCACAATTTTTCATTAGTAGCTCCAAAAATAATATCATCAACATATATCTGAACTACTATGAAGTTATCTTTTGAGCATTTCTTAAATAAAGTTGTATCAACATTTCCTCTTATAAAGTCATTATTCATAAGAAAAGAACTAAGTCTATCATACCACGCTCTAGGTGCTTGTTTTAAACCATTAAAATCTTTTTTAAGTTTGAAAACATGATCTGGTTTTTCATTATCTTCAAAACCAGGAGGTTGTTTGACATAAACTTCTTCTTCAATTATTCCATTTAAAAAAGCACTTTTTACATCGATTTGAAATAAAGTGATTTGATGTTGTGTAGCATATGATATGAGTATGCGAATAGCTTCTATCCTAGCTACAGGTGCAAAATTCTCAGTATAATCAATACCTTCTTGTTGGTTGTAGCCCTAGGCTACTAACCTTGCTTTGTTTTTTACGACTTTGCCATCTTCATCTAGCCTGTTTCTAAAAACCCATCTTGTTCCTATAACAGACTTGTCTGTTGGTTTGGAGACAAGTTTCCAGACATCATTCCTTTTGAATTGATTAAGTTCCTCTTACATAGCAAGAATCCAGCTTTCATCTTCAAGAGCTTCCTCAATATGCTTTGGTTCAATTTCAGATAAAAAAGCCATATTGCTTGACTCTCTTAAGACAGATCTGGTTTTAACACCTTCAGAGGGACCTCCAATGATAAGATCTTCAGGATGATGAACTTTGAATTTTCAGTCTCTTTTAAGATCATCATGCTAATGTTGACTTGACTGATGACTCGTCTACTCCACTTGTCTGACAGATTCCTCAGCAGACTCAATTTTAGATACGTCTGGCTGTTGACTTATCTGTTGGGTAGGGTCGAGTCTTGTAAGATCATCTTCTAGATCTGATAGTTTCCTATCAGTCTTTAAATTATCATTGAATTTTACATGAATGGATTCATCAACAACAGAGGTTCTAGAGTTAAACACTCTATATGCCTTAGACATTTCAGAATATCCAATGAAGATAACTTTGTCTACCTTGGAATCAAACTTTCCAAGTTGATCCTTAGTATTTATGATGAAGCATTCACATTCAAATACATGGAAGTAAGATATGTTGGGTTTTCTACCTTTCCACAATTCATAAGGAGTCTTCTTTAAGATAGACCTTATAAGTATTCTATTTTGCACATAACATGCAGTGTTTACTGCTTCAGCCCAAAAGTCATTAGGGAGATTATTTTCATTGAGCATTGATCTAGCCATCTCTTGCAGAGATATGTTCTTTCTCTCACCACTCCATTTTGCTGTGGAGTTCTTGGTGCAGAGAAGTTGTGAGAGATTCCATTCTCTTTACAGAACAGTCTGAATTGCTCATTTTCAAATTCTCTCCCATGATCACTTCTAAGGGTAGAAATACAGAAACCTTGCTCATTTTGTACTTTCTTACAGAATACAGAGAGGGCCTTAAAAGACTCATCCTTGTGGGTTAAGAAAAGTATCCATGTAAATCTAGAATAGTCATCAACAATGACAAATCCATATTTCCTTCCAGCTAAACTGGCAACACTAACGGGTCCAAACAGATCCATGTGTAACAACTGAATAGGTCTAGAGGTTGATACAAGGTTTTTTGATTTGAAACTTGATTTTACTTGTTTACCTCTCTAACATGCATCACATAAAACATCTTTCTTAAAACTAATATCAGGCAATTCTCTCACAAGGTTATCCTTTTTCAAATTCGAAATAAGTTTCATACTAGCATGTCCTAGTTTCTTATGCCATAACCATCTTTCATCCTCTTTAGACATCAAACATCTTACACTTGATTTGAAAGTGTGAACCATATTGCCATATAGGTTTTGATGTTGACAAATAGAGTATAAATCAGAGAATACATTTTTTATGTTGACAAATAGTATATTAAGGGGAGAACACAGTTTATGTTGTCAAATGATATATCATTGTACTAACCTTGAATGGATTATATACATGTGTTATATGATTAAAATGATTTATTAGTATATACACATGTGACAAATACTTGTTATACTTGATATATGTATTTGATTAAAAGGCATAGAAATTAAATTTGATATTATCATATATGTCTATGGAAAACTAATTATGAAGTAATGTGATTATCAATTTAGCATAAATGAGGAATACATTATTAATATTATTTGATCACATTTAAATAAAGACATAAGAATAATTAATTGGAATATTATTTTACAATATGTCTTTATATAATATATGGCTTTGGGCATAGAATTAATATATCTTGAACTAATATATTCCATGAGAAATATTTTTAGAAAAGTTCAGGTGAATGTTATAAAGCCAAATGAAGCAAAGAGCCAAGATTCAAGATCAATCAGGATTACAAAGCTTGAGAGAAGAAATGTCAAAGAGCTTGAAGAGCAAAATTTATTAAAGACATTTTCTAAAAGAATCTCAAGAAAATCAAGAATTCAAGACCAAGAGATATGAGCTTCAAAGATAGTTATATAGAAAGGTCTTAGAATTAATGTAACATATGAGAAGGTGATAATGGCTCAAGTTTTCTAAAAAGATCTTTTAAAAAATTGTTTTAAAATTGTTTTATTAAAAATGTTTTTGAAAAATTTCTTTGGTTTCCCTTTTGGTTGAAAAAGGTTTTATCTTTAAAAAAAAAACTGTTTTTGGGAAACAATAATCAATTAGGATAATCGATTATGGTCAGTCTGTGTTTCAATGTGAAAATTTTTTTGGCTGACAGTAAAGGTATAATCGATTATGACTATTTACGAAATTGGATGGTTTTTACAGAGAAGTCTTAATCTATTAGGATAATCGATTATGTATATTTTATAGAAAATCCCAGCTATGACAGAAAAGCCACAATCGATTATGGACATATGATAATCGATTATGATGCGCTTAAATCAGAAAATTCTATTTCTTTATCTGCTATATTTAATGGCTCCAACGGCTAGTTTTTCAAATTGATATACCAAAAAAGGAATTTGTTTTTAATTAATAAAATATTTTTTTAATTCCTAACGGCCATATTTCAAAAACTTATAAATATATCTTGAGGGGGCTTTTGAGAAAGTTGAGAGAGAAAGAAAAAGAGAGAACGCGCTATTATTTTGATTAAATCATTTTCTACTTTTTTCTCTTCATTTTGAAAATCACTCAAGCCATTGTTACACTTTGATTATCATAAGTTCTTGAGTGTATTTTTATTGTTCTTCAAAGTGAGTGCATTATATTGGTAGAGTCAAACGACTCAATCCATTTCTTTGAGTACCAACGTGCTCTGAAGGTTGCCAGCACCTGTTAAGCTTGGTTGAGACTCTATCACTGGGGGAGGTTACATCCCTGATCTGTGAGGAGTGCTCGGAAGGTTGCCAGCACCTGTTAAGCTTGGTTGAGACTCTATCACTGGGGGAGGTTATATCCCTGGTCTGTGAGGAGTGCTCGGAAGGTTACAAGCACCTGTTAAGCTTGTGGTTATTTGAGGCTTTTTCACTGGGGGAGGTGATATCCCTGGTCCGTGAGAAGTGCTCTGTTATTACAAGCACCTGTTAAGCTTGGTTTTGTAAAACGGTTGCAAGCACCAGTTAAGCTTGTCTTTATAGTGGAACAAAATCCCAAAGGTGGAGTGGGGACTGGATTAGGCCACTGGCGGTGCCTGGCTGAACCAGGATAAAATACTTGTGTCCTGCTATTCTTACCTTATCTATAATTGTTTATCAAACTATTTTCCGCTGCAAATTCTGTTTAAATTTATCAAAGGGTTTTTTATTGTGAAAAAAGTTTTCATTTTCATTTCATAACCCAATTCACGCCCCTCCTGGGTATTGGTTGCCACGGCCAACAGAAAGTTCAGTTAGCTCAATCTTATACAAATTTTGCTGTCTGTTAGCTAAAAAGAGGGTCTTGCCACTCTTGTCCTTGACTATGCATTCATTTTTAGTGAAGGAAACATCAAATCCACTATCACTTAATTGACTTATGCTAAGTAAATTATGCCTTAGTCCTTTAACCATAAGCACATTAGAGATTGAGGGAAGAGGAGGTTTACCACCAATTGTACCAACGCCAATTACTCTTCCTTTTTGGTTGCCTCCAAAGGCAACATATCCACCATTTTTAGACTGGAGGTCTTGGAACACAGACCTTTCTCCTGTCATATGTCGCGAGCAGCCACTGTCCAGGTACCAGCAGAGGCGTCTGCTTTATCCTATTAAGGATATCTGCAACAAAAACTATTTTATCTTTAGGTACCCATATTTTTCTGGGTCTTTTTCTGTTAGTTCTAGGAGTCTGTGAGGACTTTCTCTTCTTCTTGCGAAGACACTTAGACATAACATGTCCATCTTTTCCACAGAAGTTACAGACGGGTCTAATTCTAGCTGGAATGGGTTTAACATAGACAGTTGAGGTTTTTTTTGATGCTTTATGATCAGCTTGATGATCATATCCAATGCCTTCTTTGTTAAGAGAGTGTCTCTAACATTCAAGCAGTTTTGTCAGATTATCTCTGCCATTAACAAATCTAGCAAGATCAGAAGTGAGCTCCTTCACTTTCTGTTGAAGTGTGACAACTTCTTCAGAATGTGATGTTTCACTTGAGATCGAAGCTTCATCAGACTTTTCAGTCCTCAGCTGGCTATTCTCTCTGGCCAGCATCTCACACTCTTGAGATTTTTGTTTATGCTCGCTAAAGAGGTTAACATACTCTCTCTTGAGGGATTTGAAGGCCTTAGATAAGCCTTTGGATTCCTCTACCAGCTCTTCATAAGCATCATGCAATTCCTCAAGTTCAGAATATACCTTAGTTTCAGGTTCTGAATCTGTGTTGGCCATCAGACAGAGATTAGCTTCCTCCTCTGTCTCTTCTCCTTCAGAAGATGAACATTCAAGATTGGCTATCATTCCTTTCTTCTTCTTTCTGAAGAATTTCTTTTTGAGAGCTTTCTTTAAAAGAGGGCATTCAAGTTTGATGTGACCAGGCTTCTTGTACTCATAGCAGACAATAGGACTCTTGTCTGTTGAGGTGGATTCCTTGTTGACTTTTCTACAAGGCTTCTCCTGTCTAAACTTCTTCTTTCTCCAGAGCTTTTTCATCTTTCTGGTCAAAAGAAAAGTGTCTTCATCACTGTCAGAATCCTCATTTTCAGACTCGTCTATGTCACAGTCTGACTCGTCTGCCCTCAAAGCTTTTAAGGCTTTAGATGCCATTAGATCAACCTTTAGAGCAATGACTTTGCTCTTTTTGATTGACACGTCTTCATTGAGCTCTTGTTAATGAACAGTGAGTGTACTAAGAAGTTCATCCATAGTCGAGGAAATGAGATCCTTGGCTTGAGATATAGCAGTGACAAGAGGTCTCCACTGCCTTGTAAGACTTCTGAGAATCTTACCAACTTTCTCAGCATTAGTATATATTTTACCAAGAGATTTCAAATAATTTGTAATAGTTTGGAATCTACCAATCATTTGAGCAACAGATTCACCTTCATCCATGGTGAATAATTCATATTTTCTAACAAGCATAGAAATATTAGATTCTTTTACCTTAGCAGTACCTTCATGTGTGGCAGATAAGGAGTCCCACATTTCTTTAGTAGAATCACAAGCACATACCTTTTCAAATTCTTTTGGACTGAGAGCACAGATTATAGCATATCTGGCTTTATGGTTTAGATCCCATCTTGTCTTTTTTGCAGGTGTCTACTGAGCCTTTGGCTTGTCTGAGCCATCATCATTTCGAGGAGTGTAAGGACCATCAGTGATGACATCCCATACATCAGAGTTTGTTGACAAAATGAACCAGTGAAATCATTTTTTCCAGTAGTTGTAATTTACACCATTGAAGAAAGGAGGTCTGGTCATGGAGCCTCCTTCAGGTTGGGGGTTTCCACTTGAGCTTACTCCAGAAGTCATTGTCTATTCTTCAGGATCTTTTCCCTACACTGTTAGGTGCTCAACCCGGAGGCTGAGCTTTGATACCAACTGAAATAGACAGATGCAAACACTAGAAGGGGGTTGAGTGGTGTTTGACAAATTTAAGCGGAATTATAAACATTTTCGCAAACACAGACGAGTATACTAAGACAGGTCAATCAGACTAATAACTCATCTGAAGGTTTTCACAGAAAACACACAATCATGCAAGATGAAAATAGTTTGATAAACATAATTATAACCCATTTAGTTAAATAATAGTTAAGATAAATAATCAAACTAAAGAGTTAAGGGAAAGAGAGAGATCATATAGCAGGTTTTATCCTGGTTCACCCCTTAACAAATGAGGCTACGTTCAGTCCTTGGCAGCACCAAGTTTTCTCACTATAACTGAATCAGGTTACAGAACAGACAAGTATTATTTTCACACCTAGCCTCTTCAGGCTCTAGACAAGTATTGTTTGCACTCCTAGCCACTCCAGGCTCAGACGGGTATTGTTTGAGATAAGTTTGTAAATAAATTACCCTTTGCAAGTCTTTCACAAGCACTCAAACGAGTGTATTAAATATGAAGTTCTAAAAGACTGCGTAATAACTTCAAATGATTGAAGAATAAATAATGAAAGAATGAAGATATAAATGCGCAGAGTAATTGCTCTTTGAATGCTGTGTTCGTTTTCTGCTTGAATCTTCAAATTCTTCTTCATTAAATAGGCTTCAAGGTTTTAAAGCCATTAGACACATTATTTGAAAGCTTGGCCTTTTGCAGATCTTCATTAAATGCAAAAGAGTTGTTCTGGTCAGCCATTAAAGCTTTGAGAACTTTGCTTTTTCTCTATCATCAGAATGATAAAGACTTCTGATACACCTTTGGTCTTAGCAGACTTTATACTTGCTTTTTGCCATCAGAGGGAAGACTTTCCCTTTTAGTGTAAGTTGCAGTTGCACTCAGGTAAAGCACTTTGTTGTGATTTCCGTTACAGAGACGAGACAGCTTTTATCCAATATATTCTTCAACGTTAGTCACTAGACGGGTGAGTAACTTCATTAGACGGGTTGACTCTTAATAAAGAGATGACGTCAGTTGCGTAGTCTTTCAGACATGTGAGTCTTTCTTTGATCAGACGGTTGATTACTTCATTAGACAAGTTAAAGGGATTTCTTCAACGTTGCTCAACAGACTGGTGAAGACTTCATTAGACGGGTGAACTTTTAATAGTTCAGACGAGTGAACTTTCCTTAGTTCAGACGAGTGAACTTTCCTTAGTTCCAAACGGGTGATAACACGTTAAAATTCTGTTCATATAGACACTTAATGTTTTAATCTGCACACTGAGTAGATGAGTTAACCACCATAGACGGGTTCAATTAAATCATTGAATAACTATTTTAATCTCATCAAAACTATGGTAAATGCACATCAGACATTTTGGAGACTCAACATTGGGAACGTCAAGAGGTAAGGGGACAAACCTGAGGAATTTCAATTCCGACAGCTATGTGCTGTAATTGTGTGTTTGGATTTTAAATATTTATCTGTGTTGGTGATTTGTGCAATGATTTATTTTACTGCTGATAATTGACTATGCACGATATACCTGCTTATGTGTGGATGTATGGTATATTATTGGAATACATGCATGGATGTATCGTGTGCCCTGTTGTGGGGATTATTGCATTAAAGAACCTAATACCGATTAGGATCCGACGTTATGTAATTTAAAAGCTTCAAAAAGCTCGAGAAGTGAATTAAGGAAAAATAATAATATTTTATTGTTTTTCAATTAATTTTAAGAGAAAAAGAAATAAATTAGTTTTTTGGAATAAAATAATAGTAAACGTTTGCTTTTTAAGGGTAAGTTAACTTAAAAGGCAAAATCGTGAAACCGTGGCTTTAATAAAGAAAAATGAAGTTTTTAGGATGAATAGGGTTTTGGAAAACTTTATTGGTTTTTAAAATAATAAAGTTAATCTTTTGAGTAAAGGCGTTTTTCGAGAAACGTGATTTCAAATTAGTTGGTTTTATCCAAGAAAAATGGTTTTTACAAACTGTATTCCACGGTTGTGATTTACCGAAAAACGACGAAAAGAAAAGAAAATGGTCTCTAGACCAAGTTTTGTTTTAGGGAAAACCGATCCCGAGGACTTTGTGTAAGTGTCGGCGATTTGGGTTTTAGTTTTTGAGTTTTCAAGGAAAACATGGTTTTTGGGCTTAGAAACTAGAAACCGAGACGTCGGGGTTCTAGGGTTCTGCAGAAACACGTGGATCAAGGATCCGTGTTAGTTTGGTGGTCTGACCAGCTTGTGGACAATCTTTGTGGTCCTGTAAGCTTGCGGATGCTTTTAGGCTCTTGAATACAAAATTCTAAACTGGTACATCGGTTAGGGATTTTTGAGTTCGAGCTATTTTGGACCAAGTGTTCTGTTTTGAGAAAAATATTGTTAGGGCTTAAAGAGTCTAAGACATTATGGTAGTTGATAGCGTTGATGCTACATCGACAAAATATTGATACGACAAAGATAAATAGACGAAAACAACATAGTTTTCTCATGCATTTATGTGTTGGGCAGACGTGCCGTGAAACGGGGGACCTTGATGGCAAGGAAAACTTGAGATGACTTATTGTCATTATGTAACATTGTCCCTTGATGGACAATGATGTCATACGTCCATGGGTTGTGCGTATTGTGCCTTGAGTTGGACAATATAATATGACTTATACATCGTAAGTACCACTGACATGCGCACCCATGTATTGTTATTAATAGGAGGTTAAGTACTTATGTTTGGGCCAATTTTGGTGATAATCATTATGGCCTGCGGGTCAATGATTTTGGAGTCTGATCAGCTCATTTCGAATGTCGATGAGATTTTCAGAAATTAAGAATTGAACGTTAGTGGAGTTATATGGAAGTGTTCATGCATACGTTTAGCCAATAACGTTGATTGTGGGGTACGAAGCCCTTGTGCTTTACTGTTAGTACATTGATATATATATTGTACTATATTATGTATAATGATATTTCGTGAGATATACTTGTATGAATCTGTTGTTTGTGTTTGGGCATGTAGTTGTCGTTTTTGGATTCATTATTAGTTTCCACCCTTGCATTTTCTGGACTGTTCTGTCTTTCTTGGTCTATATATTATATCCTATTTACAGATGAAGCCGATGTCGGAGCAGTTAGCCCATTCAAGGGTGTGCTCCCTGGTGTTTGATCAGCGGGAAGACCCAGCTGCGTGGGACATCCATCCCGGAGCCCATAGTGCAGCATATACCGGTCCAGTCTGCACACTGAAAGGGACAATGGAAGTGGGACCCCAGGAGCGGACCTATACCATAGAGACGATCCAGATTCCTCTACTGCCCATATGGATGTTATTGAAGGCTCTTATGGATCAGGGGCTGATGGAACATCCTATCCTAGCTGCACAGCCCCTGCAGCAGCAACCACCACAGACTCCTCCCTCGCCTTTTGTGTTAGTGGCGGAGGGGCAGGGAGTGGATGAGGAGGACGAGGAGGAGGAAGACCCTGAGGAGGATCCTCAGGAGGCTCCGGAGTACCATCCTTTGGATGCTCTTGAGCCCCAGCCCCAGGAGAACGAGCATCTAGGTTCCTCTCCTGACTCTAGTGTTGGATCCTCCTTCGGAAGATTGTCCAATGGGTTTCACTAGGCGTTGACCAGTTTAGGGTGTAGACTCACTTTTGAGGTAGCGATTTTTGGGTAGTCTGTTAGCGGCTGCTGATGGCCATGAGTTTTAGTGATATGGTTCCGAAAGTAAAACCATCAAGTTTTATTTAGTGTATTAATTGGTGTTTTTGTGTTACAAAAGTGATGCTGGGTTGAGGGTGTCACATTAGGTATTGCTAACGAGTGTCCTAAGGGCACTGGTTAAGAAACTCATAAAAAACAAGTTTTTATTGGAAAGCTTATTATACAACTTCTCAAAATATTAAATACATCATTTTTTCCTTAAAAATTGTTCTTTTGATTCCCTAACCGATACCTTTAGAACACTCGTTAGCATTTTTTTTTTTACTTTTTAAAGATTCTTTAACCAATAAACTTAGAACAACCCTTAGCAACACCCAAACTTTTATATTGATATTACATCACAATTAATTTTCATATTAAATATATGTATGCCAAAAAGATAAAAACACGGATAGATGCCAACAGGCAACAGCATAGATAATATGAGGCAATAGGACAAAGCAATAGTTGTGTTGCAATAGGACAAACATTATTATACAATTTCTCAAAATATTAAATATATCATTTTTTTTTATAAAAATTGTTCTTTTGATTTCCTAACTGATATCTTTTAAACACTCGTTAGTATTTTTTTTTACTTTTTTAAGATTATTTAACCAATATCTTAGGACAATTCTTAGCAACACCTAAACTTTTATATTGATATTACATCATAATTAATTTCATATTAAATATATGTATGCCAAAAAGATAAAAACAAATGATGGATGCCAAAAGGCAACAGCATAGACAATATGAGGCAATAGGACAAAGCAATAGCTGTGTGGTGTTGATGGTTTTATTATTCTGGAATCAGTACCTTTTACTGTTTGATGGTTTTACTTGCATTGCAACCGTATGATGTTGGTATATGTTAGCATCATTCATCACAGGTTTACTTGAATCAAGCTGATTTGTTAGTTTAGGGGGCCCACATTGTGGGTTAAGATGCTTTGCCTAACGTCGCGTGCCGCAATTAATGTCCAAACCTTAAATAAATTTGAAAAGAAAACACCGAGCATCTGAAAGACGGAAATCGAAAACCATGCTTTGGTAACGTGATTTGCTTCACGATATGCGGCGACACCTGTGTTAAATGTACTAGTACATTCTCAAAAGTTTTTTTTTTTTTGATTAAACATTCTTAAAAGTTTTAACTATCAATTGATTGTCTGTTAACGTGCCTTTGATTTGTTAAAAAAATAAGGAACTAGATAGCATAAAATTATTTATTCTATATTTGATTTGAGGATAAAATAAGGGATAAATAAGTCCCTCACCAAATTATGAGACAAAAAATTGTCCTAAAAACAAATTATTCAAAAGATAAAAATTTACCTCTCTCAATATATTTATGTCGGGTTAATATTATATATATAGACTATATCTAAAACTATATAATACAATATATTATTATATAACATAATTTTTTTTGAACATTATAACATAATATTATACATATATTATTATGTATTATATATTATATATAATACTTATTTAATATAATATTATAAATTATATAATACTTCTATATATATTGTATATAATATAGTATGTATATAAAAATATATAGGATGATATTACTTTGTATTAAATATTATATATTATAAAGGGTACTTAAGTAAATTTCATATTGTTTTACTGGTATTGTCCATTGTCTATCAAACGGTATATAGGACAAAGAGTTGTGCTGTGACTCAATCATTTGTCATGTGTTATTCTCTTTGTCCTGTAACTCAATGCAAATCAAACAGACCCTTAAAGTTGATCAGTAACTCATTGGTTTTTATCATTTCTCAAGATTCGGTTTAGCTAAAGAATAAAAAAAAATTTATTATTAAAAATTAAATATATTAATTTTTAAATTTACTAAATACATCACTTCAATATAACTTTTTAACATAAGTCTTCTCTTTTTGGTTTGGGAAATGATACTTAGTACCATAAAATTTTCATACAAAACTTCACGAATGAATTGTTGCCCACCATGTATTCATTTTGTTTAAAAAAAAGTGAAGACTAGAGTGCAGCGTCATGGGTGTTGTATTGGTGCAACATTAGTTTTAGCCTTCGGATATATTATTAAAATAATTGATTGATTTAAATTAAAACTTCATAATGGCTGAATAGGTAATCCAAAAAAATTAAAAATACAAATTTGTCCTTCACCCCATCCCACCCACAGTCCCAAAAACCCTCCATCGGAAAACCAATTTTAATCTTCAAACAACTGCTTGATGCAGCTCGACTCACTCAGCAACCACTTCCATTTGGTGGTGCGGCGGAGGCGCGACAGATGACAAGTTTGAACTGATATGCGATGACTGGACGATGGTGGGAGGTGCGATGGCTTGGTGGCGTCGTGGACGGAAGATCTGGGTTGTGTGGCTCGCGGTAGTGCAGTGATGGTTGCAGGTGTACAGATTCTTTGGCAGCTTCTGCACTTCGTTCTTTACCTCTTGACCTTCAATCACTACCTCTTTCATTTCTCCTTCTTGCTCTGACACCTCTTTCAAATTCACATTCACCTCTCCACCAAAATAACCGTTCCCATTCTAGTTCAACCCCATGAATTCTGTTGTCAAGTAAGCACCCTCTGACCTTGACCCAGACCCATAATTTTTCTCCCCCGAAACAAGAACTGGGTTGATGCTTATTGTACCCACATGCAAAGGGATTGCCCCAGCTTGATTCAGATTATAACCAAACTCCAAGTGTCTTAAGATATGGAAATATCTGTTTTCAAGTATGCAGATGATGGAAATATCTTCCTTTATTTATGAAAATGAAAGAAAAGATCTGCTCCGCTCGGTATGCCGATGACATGCTCGTAGCAATCGAGGGTATTGGTGGTGGTGAGGGGTGAGGGTACAAATGAGATTTACAAAATAAAAAAATAATAAGAACTTAACCAATGACCTGAAAACTGGTGCTGCACCAATATAGCACCCATGAGGTGTTTCACCCTAGTCTTCACCTAAAAACAATTAACTGCCCATGTATGTTGGTCTTTCAGCTTATTGGTTAAGAGACTATTCGTCAATTTCGTAGAAAAACAATTCACATTATATAGCATAACTCTTTTAGTTACTTAACTATTGTCCTATGATTAGCAAATCAAAATTGCAAGTAATAAGTAGAATATTATAAAGTAACAGGATCTAGTGCATAGTTGGATTTATGTTGGAATCAGGTCAAACGTACGTTTGGGTAAAAACAACAAATTCTTGCTTTTACGTTTTTTGTCTCGTAAAGTGTGTTTTTTCGTTAAACGTTGTTTTAAACGCAAATCCAAACACACTAGTCTTTGAAAACTTTGAAAATTTTGCATAAAATTTGGATGGTTTAATGAATTTATCGGTCCCTACAAAGTGAGCAAGATTTGATTTTGATCCTACACCTTTTTTGTTGATTTTCGCCCCTAAAAGTTCAAGCTGTCATTGACTCACCGTTAAGTCCTGACATGACTAACCGGACACCACATCAGCACTGTCACCTTTATTATATTATTAAATTATATTTTTTATAAAATCTGAATCCAACTAGAAGCTTAGTTAATCGTTAAAAGTAATAACATTATAATAAAAATAAAAATAAAATATTTTAATTATTATATAGAATAAATAGTATTATTAATAATAATTATAAATTAAAAAATAAATGATTTTGCTATGTGGCATTAAAAAAAATAATATTTTAATACAGATGGTAGTGCTTACATGGTGTCCTCTTAGCCACGTCAGCACTTAACGGCATGTCACTAATGACAGAGACTAAAACCAAATATTTTGAACTTGCAGGGACGAAAACCAATAAACAAAAAGAGTAGGGGCAAAAACCAAAACTTGTCCACTCGAAGCTTGCACAACGGCCTCTGGGATAGATCTGCGAGGTGGCAAGGTGTTGCGATCGACAAACAAGGGGCCAAATCTACAAACAAGAAGATCTGCAAAGTGAGAACGAAGAAGATCTGCGAAGAAGATTTACACCTTTGTCTCTCTGCCGTCATCTTTGTTGCTACATGTTATAATCTGCGCTAGATCTGCCAACGAAGAAGAAGAGGTGTTTTTTTTGTTGAAAGTTTGATATCTTTGTTAAAAGTTTGAAACTTTATGGGTTTATGTGCTTGTTTGTTTATGGGTTTATTCTTGGCAAGAACTTCTATTCCCCTATTCATGCTTTTTCTTTATGGTTTGAGATGAAGGTCTGGTTTTTGTAACTTTGATGTATTTCTATGTTTCTGGATTTGTTGAAGATCTTGAAATTCTCTGCTTTTTTTTACATTTTTATTGTTTGATTAAAACCGCCTGTCACCCGCCACCCGACCAAACCGTTCCCTAAACGGACAGAAACCGGCTACATATTACCCTATTCGATTTTGGTGGTTAGAGATTTTTTTTTTGCCCCAATCAGACCGAAACTTGTTGAGTCTCCAAAATGTCTGATGTGCATTTACCTTAGTTTTGATGAGATTAAAACAGTTATTCAATGATTTAATTGAACTCGTCTGTGGTATTTAACCGGTCTACTCAGTGTGCAGATTAAAACATTAAGTGTCTATATGAACTGAGTTCTAGCGTATTACCTGTCTGGACCTAAGGCAAAAGTTCATTCGTCTAAACAATGGAAAGTTCACTCGTCTGAACAATGAAAAGTTCACTCGTCTGAACTAGGAGAAGTTCACCCGTTTGAACTATTGAAAGTTCACCCGTCTAATGAAGTCTTCACCAGTCTGTTGACCAGCGTTGAAGAAATCCCTTCAACCCGCCTAATGAAGAAATCAACCGTCTGATCAAAGGAAGACTCACGTGTCTGAAAGACTACGCAACTGACGTCATTCTCTTTAATTAATAGTCAACCCGTCTAATGAAGTTACTCACCCGTCTGGTGACTAACGTTGAAGAATATATTGGATGAAAGCTGTCTCGTCTCTGAAAAGGAATTTCAACAAAGAACTTTACCCGAACACAACTGCATCTTACACCAAAAGGGAAAGTCTTCCCTCTGATGGCAAAAAGCAAGTATAAAGACTTGCTAAGACCAAAGGTGTATCAGAAGTCTTCACCATTCTGATGAGAGAGAACAAGCCAAGTTCTCAAGGCTTTAATGGCTGATTAGAACGACTCTTTGCATTTATTAAAGATCTGCAAAAAGCCAAGCCTTCAAACATTGTGTCTAACGGCTTTAAAATCTTGAAGCCTATTTAATGAAGAAGACTTTGAAGATTCAAGTAGAGAACGGACACTGCATTCAAAGAGCATTTACTATGCGCATTTATATCTTCATTCTTTCATTATTTATTCTTCAATCATTTGAAGTTATTACGCAGCCTTTTAGAACTTCACATTTAATACACTCGTCTGAGTGCTTGTGAAAGACTTGCAAATTGTAATTTATTTTACAACTTCTCTCAAACAAACCCGTCTAAGCCTGGAGAGGCTAGGTGTGCAAACAATACTCGTCTGAGCCTGAAGAGGCTAGGTGTGCAAACAATACTTGTCTGGAGCCTGAAGAGGGTAGGTGTGAAAATAATACTTGTCTGTTCTGTAACGTAAATCAGTTATAGTGAGAAAACTTGGTGCTGCCAAGAACTGGACGTAGCCTCATTGTTAAGGAGTGAACCAGGATAAAACCTGCCGAGTGATCTCTCTCTTTCCCTTAACTCTTTAGTTTGATTATTTATCTTAACTATCACCTAACTAAAGGGGTTTATAATTGTGTTTATCAAACCTTTTTCATATTGCATGATTGTGTACTTTTT
Organism: Ammopiptanthus mongolicus; assembly: GCA_039655645.1. NCBI lineage: Eukaryota > Viridiplantae > Streptophyta > Magnoliopsida > Fabales > Fabaceae > Ammopiptanthus > Ammopiptanthus mongolicus. The sequence continues at coordinate 45,753,480 of CM077350.1, forward strand.
CTGAAAACCTTCAGACGAGTTATTAGTCTGATTGACCTGTCTGAGTTTACTTATCTATTATCACCTGTCTGTGCTTGCGAAAAAGTTTCTTAATTCCGCATAAAATTGTCTAACACCATTCAACCCCCCTTTCTATTGTTTGCATCTGTCTATTTCAGTTGGTATCAAAATTCAGCCTCTGGGTTGAGCACCTAATAGTGTAGAGAAAAGATCCTGAAGAATAGACAATGACTTCTGGAGCAAGCTCGAGTGGGAACCCCCAACCTGAAGGAGGCTCCATGACCAAACCTCCCTTCTTCAATGACAAGCCAAAGGCTCAGTGGACACCTGTAGAGAAGACAAGATGGGATCTCAATCATAAAGCCAGATATGCTATAATCTATGCTCTCAGTCCAGAAGAGTTTGAAAATGTATGTGCTTGTGATTCTGATAAAGAAATGTGGGACTCCTTATATGTCACACATGAAGGAACTGCAAAGGTAAAAGAATCTAAAATTTCTATTCTTGTTAGAAAATATGAATTATTCACCATGGATGAAAGTAAATATGTTTCTCAAATGATTGGCAGATTCCAAATTATTACTAATGGTTTGAAATCTCTTGGTAAAATATATACTAATGCTGAGAAAGTTGCTAAGATTCTCAGAAGTCTTCCAAGGCAGTGGAGTCCTCTTGTCACTGCTATATCTCAAGCCAAGGATCTCACCTCCTTGACTATGGATGAACTACTTGGCACACTCACTGTTCATGAGCAATAGCTCAATGAAGATGTGTCAATTAAAAAGAGCAAAGCCATTGCTCTAAAGGTTGATCTAAAGGCAACTAAAATCTTAAAAGCTTCAAAGGCAGACGAGTCTGACTAGGACATAGACGAGTCTGATGATGAGGATTCTGATGATGATGAAGAGACTTCTCTCATGACCAGAAAGATGAAAAAGCTCTGGAGAAAGAAGAAGTTCAAAAAGGAGAAGCCCTTCAGAAAATTCAACAAGGAATCCACATCAACAGACAAGAGTCCTGTTGTCTACTATGAGTGCAAGAAGCCTGGTCACATCAAACCTGAATGCCCTCTTTTAAAGAAAGCTCTCAAAAAGAAGCTCTTCAGAAAGAAGAAGAAAGGAATGATGGCCACATAGGAAGATCTTGAATGTTCATCTTCTGAAGGAGAAGAGACAGAAGAGGAAGCTACTCTCTGTCTGATGGCCAACACAGAAACTAAGGTACATTCTGAACTTGAGGAATTGCATAATGCTTATGATGAGCTGGTAGAGGAATCCAAAGCCTTATCTAAGGCCTTCAAATCCCTCAAGAGAGATTATGTTAAACTCCTCAATGAGCATAAACAAAAATCTCAAGAGTGTGAGATGCTGGCCAAAGAGAATAGCCAGCTGAGGACTGAAAAGTCTGATGAAGCTTCGATCTCAAGTGAAACATCACATTCTGAAGAAGTTGTCACACTTCAACAGAAAGTGAAGGAGTTCACTTCTGATCTTGCTAGATTTGTTAATGGCAGAGATAATATGACAAAACTGCTAGGATGTCAGAGACACTCTCTTAACAAAGAAGGCATTGGATATGATCATTAAGCTGATCATAAAGTATCAACAAAATCTTTAACTATCTATGTTAAACCCACTCCAGTTAGAATTAGACCCATCTGTAACTTCTGTGGAAAAGATGGACATGTTATGTCTAAGTGTCTTCACTAGAAGAAGAGGAAGTCTTCATAGACTCCTAGAACTAACAGAAAAGGACCCAGAAAAATATGGGTACTTTAAGATAAAAGAATTTCTGTTGCAGATATCCTTAATAAGACAAAGCAGACACCTCTGCTGGTACCTGGACAGTGGCTGCTCGCGACATATGACAGGAGAAAGGTCTATGTTCCAAGACCTCCAGTCTAAAAATGGTGGATTTGTTGCCTTTGGAGGCAACCAAAAAGGAAGAGTAATTGGGGTTGGTACAACTGGTGGTAAACCTCCTCTTCCTTCAATCTCTAATGTGCTTATGGTTAAAGGACTAAGACACAATTTACTTAGCATAAGTCAATTATGTGATAGTGGATTTGATGTCTCCTTCACTAAGAATAAATGCATAGTCAAAGACAAGAGTGGCGAGACCCTCTTTTCAACTAATAGACAGCAAAATCTTTATAAGATTGAGCTAACTGAACTTTCAGATCAAAGTGTAAGCTGTCTGGTGTCTAAAGAGGATGAAAGATGGTTATGGCATAATAAACTAGGACATGCTAGTATGAAACTTATTTCGAAATTGAAAAAGGATAACCTTGTGAGAGGATTGCCTGACATTAGCTTTAAGAAAGATGTTTTATGTGATGCATGTCAGAGAGGTAAACAAGTAAAATCAAGTTTCAAATCAAAAAATCTTGTATCAACCTCTAGACCTCTTCAGCTGTTACACATGGATCTGTTTAGACCCGTTAGTGTTGCCAGTTTAGCTGGAAGGAAATATGGATTTGTCATTGTTGATGACTTTTCTAGATTTACATGGTTACTTTTCTTAACCCACAAGGATGAGTCCTTTAAGGCCTTCTCTGTATTCTGTAAGAAAGTAAAAAATGAGCAAGGTTTCTGTATTTCTACCCTTAGAAGTGATCATGGGGGAGAATTTGAAAATGACCAATTCAGACTGTTCTGTGATGAGAATGGAATCTCTCACAACTTCTCTGCTCCTAGAACTCCACAGCAAAATGGAGTGGTTGAGAGAAAGAACAGATCTCTGCAAGAGATGGCGAGGTCAATGCTCAATGAAAATAATCTCCCTAAGTACTTCTGGGCTGAAGCAGTAAACACTGCATGTTATGTGCAAAATAGAATACTTATAAGGTCTATCCTAAAGAAAACTCCTTATGAATTGTGGAAAGGTAGAAAACCCATCATATCTTATTTCCATGCATTTGGATGTGAATGCTTCATCCTAAATACCAAGGATCAAATTGGAAAGTTTGAATCCAAGGTAGACAAAGGTATCTTCATTGGATATTCTGAAATGACTAAGGCATATAGAGTTTTCAACTTTAGAACCTCTGTTGTTGAGGACTTCATTCATGTAAAATGCAATGATAATTTAAAGACTGATAGGGAACTATCAGATCTAGAAGAAGATCTTGCAGGACTCGACCTTACCTAGCAGATGAGTCAACAGCCAGACATATCAAAAATTGGGTCTGCTGAGGAATCTGTCAGACAAATGGAGCAGACGAGTCATCAGTCATGTCTACATCAGCATGATGATCTCAAAAGAGACTGAAAATTCAAAGCTCATCATCTTGAAGATCTTATCATTGGAAGTCCCTCTGAAGGTGTTAGAACCAGATCAGTCTTAAGAGAGTCAAGCAATATGGCCTTTTTTATCTGAAATTGAATGAGGAAGCTCTTGAAGATGAAACCTGGATTCTTTCTATGCAAGAGGAACTTAATCAGTTCAAAAGGAATGATGTCTAGAAACTTGTCTCCAAACCAACAGACAAGTCTGTTATTGGAACAAGATGGGTTTTCAGAAACAAGCTAGATGAAGATGACAAAGTCGTCAGAAACAAAGCAAGGTTAGTAGCTCAAGGCTACAACCAACAAGAAGATATTGACTATACTGAGACTTTTGCACCTGTAGCTAGAATAGAAGCTATTCGCATACTCCTGTCATAAGCTGCACAACATCAAATTACTTTATTTCAAATGGATGTAAAAAGTGCTTTTTTAAATGGAATAATTGAAGAAGAAGTTTATGTTAAACAACCTCCTGGTTTTGAAGATAATGAAAAACCAGATCATGTTTTCAAACTTAAAAAGGCTTTATATGATTTAAAACAAGCGCCTAGTGCATGGTATGATAGACTTAGTTCTTTTCTTATGAATAATGGTTTTATAAGAGGAAATGTTGATACAACTTTATTTAAGAAATGCTCAAAAGATAACTTTATAGTAGTTCAAATATATGTTGATGATATTATTTTTGGAGCTACTAATGAAAAATTGTGCAAAGAATTCTCTAAGCTGATGCAAGCAGAATTTGAAATGAGCATGATGAGAGAATTGAAGTTCTTCCTTGGACTGCAAATCAAGCAAATGAGTGATGGTATCTACATCCATCAACAAAAGTACATCAAGGAAATTCTAAAGAAGTATAAAATGGATAGCTCAAAGATCATGAAAACTCCCATGCAAACTAATGCTAATCTAAGCAAAGATGAGGAAGGTAAAAAGGGAGACCCAATTGTCTACAGAGGTATGATTGGATCTCTTCTTTATCTTACATCGAGAAGACCTGATATTCAGTTTAGTGTCTGTATGTGTGCTAGATTCCAATCTGATCCCAAAGAATCTCATCTTCAGGCTGTTAAAAGAATCTTTAGATATTTGCTTGGAACTACTAATCTTTGTTTAATGTACTTGAGAACACAAGATTACAGATTAGTTGGTTTTTGCGATGCTGACTTTGCTGGAGATAGAATTGAAAGGAAAAGCACCAGTGGAGGATGTCACTTCATTGGAGCAAACTTAGTCTCCTGGTCAAGCAAAAGACAGACGACTATCGCACTCTCAATTGCAAAAGCAGAATATGTCTCTACTGCAAGTTGCTGCTCACAGCTTTTATGGATAAAACATCAACTCAAAGATTACTCTATATTTGAGCATAATATATCTGTCTGGTGTGATAATTCAAGTGCTATTTGCTTAACTAAGAATCCCATACAACATTCCAAAGTTAAGCACATAGAAATCAAACATCACTTCATAAGAGATTATGTTCAAAAAAATGTATTTGATGTTAAGTTTGTTAAAACTGAAAATCAATGGGCTGATATCTTTACAAAACCATTAGCTGAGGATAAGTTTAAGTATATAAGAGATAACTTGAATATACATTGCATTGTTGAATAATCTGTCTAATGTGTATTGAATTACCTGTCTGTGTTTAATCGTCTGACCGTTTGAGTCATACTCTTTTTGAAATAATATTTGTTTATTATCCTTTAATTGACGCTTTATTATCTGAGGCAACATGTGTACATGTTTTTTTTTGTTTTCATTTAAAATTAAAACTATCTTTGGTCTTTAAAAAGGGAAAACCTTTTTTCTTTTACAAGGTATTTCGTTCTTACGTTTTCAAATCTCGTTCTCTTCGTTTTTAAAACCATCAAGAGGATGCATCTGCTCAGGGGAAGCAGTTGAAGAAGCCTTTAGGCAAAACCAAAGGACAAACTTGTTTTTAACTTTTTTTGTTCTCTTAGTACCTTTTTGTAATTCTTTTTTAAATTACCTAGTACATAGCCAATGATGGTTAAATACAATTACCTCCTCTGTTTCTCCATTTATCTTTTTGCTGATGCCAAAAGGGGGAGAAAGCTAAATGAAAAATGTTTTAATGTTATAAGCTGATATGAACAATTGTTTATCCGTTTGATATGGAAATGCGATGAATAATATGTATATTTTGTTTTCTCTCTGTTTATGTTTTATTGCTTTTGATCCTGTCAAAAGGGGGAGAAAATACTAAAATAAGACTAAAATAAAAATATCAATGCTTTCAAAGCTTATCTGGCAGATGCTTATCTGTCTGAGTATGTTGTAATAATGGAACTATGTTTAATCTGTTTGTCATGTTACAATTGTCTAATACATATACATGACTATTTTATGTGAATTTTCTTAAGTTCATTAAATCATTTAACATGTTTTGTCATCATCAAAAAGGGGGAGATTGTTGAGTCTCCAAAATGTCTGATGTGTATTTACCTTAGTTTTGATGAGATTAAAACAGTTATTCAATGATTTAATTGAAGTCGTCTGTGGTGTTTAATTTGTCTACTCTGTGTGCAGATTAAAACATTAAGTCTCTATATGAACTGAGCTTTAGCGTGTTATCACGCGTTTGGACCTAAGACAAAAGTTCATTCGTTTGAACAATGAAAAGTTCACTCGTCTGAACAATGGAAAGTTCACTCGTCTGAACTATGAGAAGTTTACCCGTTTGAACTATTAAAAGTTCACCCATCTAATGAAGTCTCCATCAGTCTGTTGACCAGCGTTGAAGAAATCCCTTCAATCCATCTAATGAAAAAATCAACCATCTGATCAAAGGAAGACTCACGTGTCTGAAAGACTACGCAACTGACGTCATTCTCTTTATTAAGAGTCAACCCGTCTAATGAAGTTACTCACCCGTCTGGTGACTAACGTTGAAGGATATATTGGATGAAAGTTGTCTCGTATCTAAAAAGGAATTTCAACAAAGAAATTTACCTGAACACAATTGCATCTTACACCAAAAGGGAAAGTCTTTCCTTTGATGGCAAAAAGCAAGTATAAAGACTTGTTAAAACCAAAGATGTATCAGAAGTCTTCACCATTCTGATGAGAGAGAACAAGCGAAGTTCTTAAGGCTTTAATGGCTGATCAGAACAACTCTTTGCATTTATTGAAGATCTGCAAAAAGCCAAGCCTTCAAACATTGTGTCTAACGGCTTTAAAATCTTGAAGCCTATTTAATGAAGAAGACTTTGAAGATTCAAGTAGAGAACGAACACTGCATTCAAAGAGCATTTACTCTGCGCATTTATATCTTCATTCTTTCATTATTTATTTTTCAATCATTTGAAGTTATTACGCAGTCTTTTAGAACTTCACATTTAATACACTCGTCTGAGTGCTTGTGAAAGACTTGCAAATTGTAATTTATTTTACAACTTCTCTCAAACAAACCCGTCTAAGACTGGAGAGGCTAGGTGTGCAAACAATACTCGTCTGAGTCTGAAGAGGCTAGGTGTGCAAACAATACTTGTCTGGAGCCTGAAGAGGGTACGTGTGAAAATAATACTTGTCTGTCCTGTAACCTAAATCAGTTATAGTGAGAAAACTTGGTGCTGCCAAGGACTGGACGTAGCCTCATTGTTAAGGGGTGAACCAGGATGAAACCTGCTGAGTGATCTCTCTCTTTCCCTTAACTCTTTAGTTTGATTATTTATTTTAATTATCATCTAACTAAAAGGGTTTATAATTGTGTTTATCAAACCTTTTTCATATTGCATGATTGTGTTCTTTCTGTAAAAACCTTCAGACGAGGTATTAGTCTGATTGACCTGTCTGAGTTTACTCGTCTATTATCACCCGTCTGTGCTTGCGAAAAAGTTTCTTAATTCCGCATAAAATTATCAAGCACCATTCAACCCTCCTTCTAGTGTTTGCATCTGTCTATATCAAAAGTGACCATTGTCCACTATATGATGGTCTTTCCGGTTAGGATTTATTTCTTGGTGTTGAGTAGGATGTACCTTTGTTGACATTAACCACCATAGTGCGAAATTATAGGTTGACCTCCATCCTTAATCAAATCCATCACCAACTGCAACGCATAATACTGTTACCACCACCTACACCCATTCCATTATCCAACATCAGAAAAGCTACGTATACCATCATCATTTCAGCTTTTGTCGTTCTGGGTTTTTCATATATTTTTTTTTGAGACCTTAACAAGATTAAAAAATACAGAAAGGAGTGGGCAATAAAATCTTAAGCCAAACCCAAGGAGATGATAACAACAACTAGAAAAACCGAAACCAATCATAGATATGTCTTTTCAGCTTTATATAGAGTTGTTCGAACAATTGTTGCTTTTCACTTTTGGCTTATTTTTCATCGCAAAAAATTTAAATATTCCTAAGATTCAAGAAAAACTAAAGCCTTAAAATAGATCAAGATTGTTAAATTGAAAAGATAAAAACCACATTACATGGATTGGTTCAACATAAAACGGGTTATTACCTATGACTAGTCAATCTTCTCTAAGCTCACCATCCTCAAACTTTGGCAAAATATCTAGAGATTTGGAATAAAAAAAAAAAAAATTGTTCTACAATTTTGTGATTTTTATTCCGTGATCTTTCATTTTTTGAAAGATCTAGCTTTCTTCGATATAGGTTGGATGGAGGCATGGTCAAGCTTAGAGCATTTGGTCTTGATAAGGTTGAAAAGGTGGAAGAAGGAAGGATGATGGTGGTGCGGGAGTGGAAAATGAAATACAATATATATTTCAAATTAAAAAGTAATAACTAATAAATTGATTTTAACCTGAAATGTCGGTCATTTCCAAGGGCACAATTCCCATCCCAATGATCCGTCCTCACTCGAAGTTAGTTGCGTTTTGGTTCGGTTTTAGAAAATACATACATGTGTTTTCTAGTCAGGTTCGAGTCATACTTCTGTTCTTTCGAACTCGACTCGATATTTAAGGATGGCAACGGGACAGGGCGGGGACTGAAAGTACTACTCCTCATTCCCATCTCCCGTTTTCCCCTATCCCCATCCTCGTCATGGGGAGGTTTTCTCCCCTGTCCCCGTCCCATGTGGATCCCTGCAGGGAGTTCTGGGAGCTTGAAAATCCATTGAAAAAATAGCAGGTAATATACTAAAATTCAATAAAATACAAAAATATATAAAACTATAAAAAAAAAAAAAAGTTAAGGCACTCTCCAAGACTAAAATATAATTTAATATAAATAAATTCTATTTTTGGTATATATCAGAAAATGAGAATTATCCAGTCATATATCAGAATAAATATCTAAATTGATTTTCTTTGTGAGAGACATAGAGTTTAAACTTATTATTCTTGCTAAACATAATAAACAAAGTAATGATATTATTAAAATAATATCGTGCAGAGAATTAGTGATATCAAGGATGAACTGATGAATCTAATAGGATTAGGAATTTAGGATTGGTTTTCTCTCTCAATATTTTTTTAATTTAATAAAATAATATTATATATATATATATATATATATATATATATATATACACACACACATACATATTTATAAGGATATTTCTGTAATCTTCGGGGGATTTTATCCCCCCTCTTCCTGGAGAAAAAATCCTCACCCGAGAGGCCCTTCTCGGGACAGTCCCTGCGGGAATTCCCATGAACAGGTGAAAACTCCCATCCCTATCGATGTCCCACATTCTTTTAAAGTTTAAATGTTATGATTAGTATAAATAATAAAATTTCTAGATTAAAAACAATAACTTTAGAAAAGGAAAAAAAAAATAACTTTTTGCATAGTATGACAACATATTTGTATTAAGTGGAGTGCTGCCAACATACTCTCTTTCTAATATACTCTTTTCTATTGGTTAAAATTGAAATGAGTACCACTAATTCATATGGGTCCTATTTGAATTTTTTAGGACCCACATGAATTTCAACCAATAGAAGATAATGTGTTGGAAAGAGAGTGTTAAAGAGTGTGTTGCTAGCATTTTTCTTGTATTAATATTATTTGTTTTAAAATTTATAATATAAATATATCTTAATTTTAGTTTTCTATTTTTAAATTATATGATTTATTTATGTTTAATCAATAATGGTCAAATATATTATAATCTATTAAACCTCACCCTCAAAATCTACCTAAACACCTCAGCCACATTTTTGACACCTCTTACAAATTTTTCCACTAACTAAATCATCTTACTTGGCTGCTCTCTATTGTATGCGTTCAGATCACAAATTTCTCTCTGCACTCTGCGTGTTGTTCTCTACCTTTACAATAGAAACACAAATTCATGGTTGCCTCTATCCGTTTAAAAAGTATGATAATTCCCTTGTAAGACCGACGCCCGAAAAGATAGATATAAATGAAATGAACGGTGATGGAGGATCCATGGTGCGTGTCGGCAGTCTGCAACTGGCGTGGAGCGAGGATGGCGATGGAGGATTAGTGGTGTGTGGCAGATTAGGCTCGGTGGCGCTATACCCCTGCTTCGGCGTCGTCAGAGGAACGACAATGAGTCACCGAGACTATTCCTACCTCTGCTTCGTCGTCGTGGCCGCCATCGACGTCCTACGACAACGTAACTAGCGCGACACAGTGGCGTTGTTGTACTCTTTTGGCACCCCTACTTCCTCGCTGCAGCAACCATCAAATAATCTTATGTAGCTGCCTTTAATTTCTATGAATGGCAAAAGGGAGAAATAGTGCAGAAAAAGAAGATTGAAGTGAATAAAAGATTGATGCAGAAAAGTAAACATGGCATAATAGAAGAAACGCAGATCCACCGCCCTCATGTAGAGGGGTGTTAAATTCTTCATGTAGAGGGACTGAAATATGGAGGATTGGGAATTTTTTCAATCAGTTCCATGCCCAAAACTGAGTACGAGAAATTCTACATGGGAGATACTTACATCATCTTGCAGGTGTAAGCATTATCCAGTATTTCCTTAAATGTGTTTATATATGGCTATACTTTGTGTCATCGTGTGCTGACACTAAGGGCTGAACGTTCTTGCCGCTAGCTAGCTTCTATTATGGACAATACTAAAATGAGTACGGTTAGCTTCTATTATATGCTTTCCGCTTGCTAACTTCGATTTTTAATGGATAAAGTTGTCTTCTATTGGTTTGGTACCTTTGTTTACTTTCCCTTCAAAGTACTAAATTTTGACCAATTAATGATTGGAAAATTCTAGCTTTTATGGACTTCAGCCTCTCGTGTTTCTATAATGGACCTACACTTAATAGAAGCATGTCTTGTGCAGAGTTTGTTTCCCTTGCAAACTAAGTACCAGAGAAAGGATCCTAAAGAATTAGGTGATTTGCCAAGAGTGCCATTTCCTAATTTGCCTACTTCTAAATAGCTATCCAAAGTGCTTGGAATCTGGCTCAACATCTCTTAAATAATGTCCTATGCCCTTCACTCTTGATCAATCATATGCTATGTCTGATTAATGTAAACAATTTTTTTCATAAGCTAAGGAAAGGTATTAATATTTTTTTTTTGATGAATAGAAAGGTATTAATATAAAACAACTAAAATGTAACCCAAGGAGTGCGACAAATTAGCAGTAATGAAAGTACAAAGACTAAAATGTAACCCAAGGGCAAACATCTAGCCCCAAAAGCATAGCAGAGGATGCAAAAGAACATGCTCCTATATTTAAAAAAAAGGCTACAATACCATTTTGGTCCCTTAACTTATTTTTTAGTTTTAATTTGGTCCCGTAACTTGTCTATGTTAACACAAGTTATTCCTCTCCGTCAATGACATAAGAAAATGATTTTCAAATTGGTCCTTTAAATTGTTAACAAGTTTCAAATTGGTCCCTTAACTTTTAAATGAGTTTCAAATTGGTCCCTTAAATTTTAATTGAGTTTCAAATGGTCCTTTAAATTGTTAACACATATGACACTTTCGTCACTTTTGTATATATCATTGATGGAGATGACTAACTTGTGTTAATAGAGAGAAGTTAAGGGACCAAATTGGAACTTTTAAAAGTTTAGGGACCAAATTGAAACTAAAAAATAATTTAAGGGACCAAAAATGTATTTTAGCCTTTAAAAAATCCTAACACCCTTGCATATTGCACATTGAACCTGGAGCCAAATACAAATATTGATTCAACAATAGAAGGACCATTAAGAGACTTGCCGATATCTCATAAATCGAAATTATAATTGGTTTCACATATTCAACTCAAAACATTGGTCCTCCTATTTGATAACTAAGCTAACCCTCCAGCAAAAATAACAATATATATCTACTGATATGAATGACACCTTCATGATATGGTACTGATGCTATAGTTTCATAAAGCACCAAACTAACCAAAAAAAATGCTAACATAAAATACTCTTCCCCTGTGTGTCTCATCAGAATCCTCCTTAATCCATTCACTCCAACAATATTGAGAACATACGTAAGAAGACATAAATAACATTGTCCATAAGAAACTCATTTCGCCATTCAAAATACTGAAGGACTACTTCTAATAATTGTGTCTTTGTCAAAAGATTTCTTGATGGTGAGTTCATCATACTACTTGTTGAAAAATGAAACTTGGCAACTAGTGAAGCTACCTGAAGGTAGAAGAGTTATTGGTAGCAATTGGATTTTCAAGAAGAAGCCTGGTCTCACAAGTAATGATGGAGTCAGATACAAGGCACGACTTGTAGCAAAAGGGTACAGCCAAAAGGAAGGTGTTGACTACAATGAGATTTTCTCACCTGTAGTCAGACACACTTCTATCCGTGTACTTCTTGCACTTGTAGCTAATCTGGATATGGAATTGGAACAACTTGATGTAAAAACAGTTTTCCTACATGGAGAATTGGAAGAAGATATTCTCATGAGGCAACCAGAAGGTTTTGCAGTACCAGGAAAGGAAGAAATGGTCTGCAAATTGAAAAGATCTCTATATGGTTTGAAGCAATTTCCAAGACAATGGTATAAGAGATTTGATCAATTTATGGTTTCCCATAAATACACTAGAAGTCCTTATGATTCCTATGTTTATCACAAAAGGGTGGACGATGGTCCATACATATATCTACTACTATATGTAGATGATATGCTCATAGCATCTAGAGATAAAGCTACTATAAAGAAGTTGAAGAGTCTTCTTAGCTCTGAATTCGAAATGAAGGATATGGGGGCTGCTGCAAAAATCTTAGGCATGAAGATTTACAGAGGTAGAAATCAGAAGAGACTGTTTTTATTCCAAAAGGACTACATTCAAAAGGTTCTAATTCGGTTTGGAATGACAGCTGCAAAACCAGTAAACACACCTTTGACCTCCAATATGCATATCTCTGAAGTTTAGGCAACCCAATCAGAAACTGAGAAGGAATACATGAATCAAGTTCCTTATGCCAGTGCAGTTGGCAGCCTCATGTTCATGTATGCCATGGTCTGCACTAGACCAGATCTGGCTCAAGCAGTTAGTGTGGTGAGTAGGTACATGGGAAAACCAAGAAAGGAGCATTGGCAAGCAGTGAAGAGAGTGTTCAGGTATCTTAAAGGGACATCTGACATAGGACTTATCTATGGAAATGATTCTTCATGTACACTTAGAGGATTTTCCGATTCAGACTATGCTGTTGATCTAGATGCTAGAAGATCTATTACAGGTTATGCATTTACTGTTAGCAGCTCTCTGGTTAGTTGGAAAGCTACTCTTCAACCTACAGTGGAACTGTCTACAACAGAGGCAAAATATATGGCACTTACCGAAGCTGCAAACGAAGGAATTTGGTTAAAAGGGCTGATTACTGACCTCGGTTTTCCACAAGACAAAGCAGTTATATTTTGTGACAGTTTGAGTGCAATTTGTTTGGCTAAGGATCAAGTTCATCATGAAAGAACAAAACACATTGATGTGAGATATCATTTCATTCGAACTGAGAACAGAATCAAAGTGCTGAAGATTGACACCAAGGAAAATCCAGCTGATATGTTTACTAAGCCTGTTCCTAGAAGCAAGTTCATGCATTGTTTGGATTTGCTTAATGTAGACATCTGGAAATAACAACAATGAAATGGCAGGAGTAATTCTGAAGCTTGATATCAGGACAAATGGAAGACTTCAATCCAAGGTGGAGATTTGTGGATTTTGGCTTGAACTTCCTAACCGAATTCAGTTAGTTAGTTAGTTAGTTACGTAGCTCTTGTGATAACCAACAAGTCAGCCTATATATAAGTTGTCTTATTGTAGTAGAGAGCACGAGAGAGAAGAAACAAATCTGTATCGGAGTGCTGTGAGTATCACCCGTCTGTAAGATTGATCAACCGTCTGTGCGAGTTTATCACCCGTCTGTGTACGATTGATCACCCGTCTGTCTGCGATTGATCATCCGTCTGTGTACAAGTGATACCCGTCTGTAATACACGTCTGTAACATTGTTCTTGAAGATAGTGAAACTTTACTCACCTGCCCGTGGATGTAGCCAAGTTTGGTGAACCACGTAAATCTTTTGTGTCATTTGTGTGAGTGTGTGTGATATCTTTTTGGTGCTCTGTTCTACGTTCGTTTATTTTGCGCTGCTTAAACATAACAGCGCTATTATAAGGTGGACTTTAGATAGCGCTTCCTATCTAAAGTCAAACTAATACTAGCGCTTTATCAAGAAAGCGCTATCTAAAGTCTCCCGCTTCTTTTTTAATAGCATTTTACTTAAAAATGCTATTAAAGGTGCGCCATTTGATCCCTTTGCTGGCGTAGTGCACATAACTCGTTTGGTTCTTGCATTTAAAAGAATACCCAGTCGCTCCAAAATGGCGTATGAATCGGAACTTATTGAGTGCCTCCATGATTTCCTCCGTAGCTCCGACCTAAACACCACCACCACAGCCAATTGCAGAACGATTTTGAAAACGATTTGTCGGATAAGAAGGCTTCATATGGGAACAACCAACTAGAGAGAGAGAGAGAGAGAGTATTGCGTCGCCGTCGCCCGACCCCAATCGATGGCACATCGGTGGTGCCGTGGCAGGTGAGGGTTGGAGAAGGGATGCGGGACTCCATTGCAAAATAACAATTTTTATATGTCAAACCACACAAAACTTACATTTATAATACATGCACCGAATTTACTTGTTAACGGATTATATTGGTAGTTTATCCACATAGACCACATATTAAGTGGTCCATCTTAGACATCGCCGTATACTGCATGTACAATATTTAAGTCTTTAAAAAAGTTCAAAGTATTTTGAGCATTGCACTCACAATATACGGGTGGTAATAGTATACAATAAATTCTAATAATTATATATTCCTTCCCAAAATTAATGAAGTTACAGGTAATGGTATAGTTGTGCTAGTATCAAGTAGCATTTTTATACTGGAACAACTTCAATTTTTTCTTGAAGACGTTGGATATGTTACTTTTTCATTTAATATATTTTTAATTAATATTAGGGGTTGGAGGATTTTATAGTAGGATATAACTAACCCTTTATAGTTACCTCCTTTAATTAAGATCTCAATGACCATTTGTGATGAATCCAATTTCCTTTCTTTGTATTTTCCACTCTCAATCTGATTGCCTTTCTGATTAAATAATTTATGTATGACATACGATCTACACGGACCGACCAAAATATTTTACATAATTAGATTCAATAATGGAGAACAAGAAATAGAAAAATGCAGCTGATAAAATAGCTTCCCTTGTCTAATTTGGCATGATAAAAAGAAAATAAAATAAACTAAAATTAAGCTTTGTCTTGACAGCAAAAAAGAAGATAGATAACAGAAAAGCTATTATCACAAGGGGATTCCAAATAATATTAAGCGTCATGCTAGTGGGGGATCAGTCGTCGAAGTATTTTATTTTTTCATTCAAAATTAGGACCGTAATTGTTCCATTCAAGTTCTAAGTAGAGATGAAGACTCTTGCTAATGGTACTGAAGGTTTTGAAAGTCGTTTTTTATGATTGATGTTGTTGGCCTTTTATAGAAGTAGATCTAAGTGATGAAAGTATGATCTCACCGTTCCATTGAATCAGCTCTGTTGGTTAAGTTACAGAATATGAATTGTGCATACACGTGTTCAAATCCTCAAAATGTGCTTCATCATTTTCCCTTCACCCTTCCTCTTCCTTTATATAAAACCTCTGGATTTGAATTCAGTGACTTTGAGATTTGATAACTTTGGTACCTTTAGGCATTTTTTGGAGAGAGAAAGATGAGAGAAAAAAGAAATAAGATGACAGAGAGTATCAAATAAGAGAGAAATGCCTAAAAGAATCAAAGTTACCAAATCTTAAAATCACTGAATCCAAATCCATAAAACCTCTTATGAGTCTCCCTTTAGTAATCATAGGTTGTTATGAAGTGGTTCAAATCTTCAATGGGAGTGTGCCATGTGGCCACCTATTCTTTCTCTAGTAACTGACTGCTCTATGATATTCCGCATGTATGAATAAACTTGAGCAGTGCTCCCATTTTGTGGGCTTCACAGTATACTTGGGCTTCATCTTATGGAGTCTAATGATGAAGCCCAAATGCAATCCAAAACCTCAGCTTGGAATCATGAAAGAACGATGGAGCTAACTGAGCGATGAAGACTTAACAAGCTAGCTCAGCCAATAATATCCCTTGTTTTTAACTTTCATTGGCAATGAAAGGCTTATGTTTGAATTTTTTATTTTATTTGATTTTTTAATTATTGTATTCTGCTGGCCTACCAATCTTAATCTTTTGATCGTTTATGTGTTACTTATTCATCGTCCAGCTAGCATCATGTTGTTTCTTTATTGTGGATTTCTTATATTTTCTGATAATTCAAAGATTTGTTTCGTCCTTTAGTACGAAAATCTATTTATTTATTCCGCCAATGACTGTACACAGTTTGGTTCTTTGAAATTGTTTATTCTCACGCTTTCTTTAACCGATCGTTTTCCAACTATTTTTTGAAGAAGGTTTTTTTACTATGATTCATTGGATATTTAGCAAAGGGGTTTAAACAAAAGATAACAAATCTCATTTTTAGAATATTTAAACAAAAGCTAATAATTCTTACTTAAAACATCATCTTATTACAAACTAATTGCAGCATTTTTTTTTTCTTTATGCCCTAGAAGACGATTATATACATAATAATAATAATACATTCACTGTGTCTTGTATCATTTTTTTTTTTTTTATTGAAGTCTTGTATCATGTTATTTCATTAATAAAATAAGACATTTAATTTAGGACAAAACGTACCTGTTCCATATGTGCTGGTAGTGCTGTTGCCCTATCATAACCCAACAAGTGGAAAATATTTTCCACGTCACGAGCACTCAATTATTCAAAAAACTAACATCGTTACTCAATCTCCATTAACATCAGTTCTGATTCTTCTCCTTCATCCCCCATTCCCGAAGGGTTGGTGTTTATTCTGGGTTGGTGAAGAGCAGTGTCCCAAACCGATTCGCTATTCTGGGTCACTCCAATGTCGATAAGTCTTCTCTCATAAGTTCCAATGTGACATAATCAAGTTTGCACAGATGCATAGATGGTGTTTGATGAAATGACAACTAAAGATATTGTGTCTTTTGTGATTCATGATTGTTACAATGGTGGCTCGGTGAGTAGTAAATACCAAATTCTTAATTTTTTGATTTGTGATGTTGGTTTGGCAGAATATGTATGGGATGAGAAAGGTAGACTAACAGGAGGTTCAGAGGGGCACAATGAAATGAAGAGCTTTGTTCATGGTGGAGAAGAAATTCTCGTCGTTCATGAGGAAGAAGAAGAATGATTCAGTTTCTAAACGAGAGATAACGGTGTGGTTATGAGAAGAGGAGGTGATGTGGCGCTGATGTATTTAAAAATAATACAGATGTCATATTTTAATTGAAGAACAGCACCATCAGTATGTAAGGAACTTTATGTAAGTTTTGTCCTTTAATTTATTATGTTTGTATTCAATGTTGAGTTAAATAATTACAATAACGTTCTTATGGTGGTAAGTTCCATACCATATAATATCAAGTTGTTAGTTAGATCCTATTGGATACAATTAGAACACTACTCTTAAATGTTTTTAGTAGAGTATTATTGTGAATTAGGAAAATAATATGAGCATCTCCAATTGTACAACTAATTATTGGAGTTGCTTAAATCTTATTTTTATGGAACCTATTATGTTATCTCACTACTTTTTACATTATACTACTTTAAGCAACTTTACACTCTAATGGTATAACACTTAAAAGTTCACCAAATAGGTCCCACAAGTTACCTCACATCTTTATTTATATTTATTTTTTATTTTCAATTTTCGGAGGAAGGCCTATCATTTCCCTCTCTTTTCTTTTATTCGTAGTTCTTATATTAGGACCAGTTGCGTATAAAAGCAAACTATCCTTACATGTGAAATCCACGTCAGCTTACTTCAATGGTGTAACTCAATAAGAACATGTCCTTAATTTTAAGAATTAATTAAGCAACTCTCATTGAAGATACTCTGATACATAAAGACTTGTATGTATGGAGACTAATGATTGCACCACACTAATAATATATATGAGATATCAAGTATTCACATAGATAATATTAGAGTAAGGATATACTAAATTGACCCGTCATGAGAACGTTACGTGGGTCATTATATGAGTGTCATATTGTCATAGTGATATAATAGTGCAAAATAAACACCTATAGCAACAAAAAATGGTAACTAAAAGCAGTAATTTGGTCACTAAATGAGTTAGTGACTGAATTACAACGATTGTGAAAATCCAAATCGCTAACCTATTTAGCGATTGAAATAAGGATCAATAGCAAATAATGACCACAAAATTTAATTAATAACATCGATCATTGATTAATGGCCATAACATCTTATTAATAATATATTTGCGATCGACAGTAGTAGTTTCTAGTTGGTTGCTATCATAAAAGTAATCACTACACTAGATTCACCTTTTAATAGCGCACCTTTAATAGCATTTCCACACAGAAATGCTATAAAAATGAGGCGGAGACTTTTAATACTGCTTTCTTGAGAAAGCGCTATCTTAGTGGGTACCTAAGACAGCGCATCATCAAGGAAGCGCTATTAAAAGTTGATAGGTAGGAATAGATAGCGCTTCCTTAAGGAAGCGTTCTCTTAGGTACCCCCCCTAAGATAACACTTCCTCAAGGAAGCACTGTCTTTTCTTTTTCCTAAAATTAACTTAGAACAAGTATGTACTTGTTCCCTCCTCTTACACACATCTTCCTCACCCACAAACCCTTCCCACCATAATCAGAATGAAGAATACTCTCACCACAAACCTTTCACTCACGCCTCCTTCTCCTTGCTCCTTCATCATTGACTCACTATTCTTCAACTACGTACCACCTCGTTCTTCAACTCAGATATGTCGTCTGGCCTTCTTCAACTCAGATATGTCGTCTGGACTTCTTCAACTCAGAGTCACCACCGGCCACATCCAGCTGACCACCGCACAACGGTGTTGGCAGCCCGTGCGGGGCCGTTGGGGCGACGGGATGCATGGTCCGAGGCGGAAGCGACGGAAGACAACCACACGACGACCTTCCAACCACACTCCTTCTCGCACCTAGATGCTTTTTCTTATGTAATTTGTGTGGATGCAGTCTCTGAAGCCAAAGTTGGGTAGCTTTGTTTTGTTATTGTTGTTATTCTTGTTCTGACATTTACTTCCTTTCCTTCTCTAAATCTCTCTTTCAGTTCCCATTTTGATTCAACTTTGAACTTTTCTTCATTTATATATCATTATCTTTTCTTTTCGGTCTCACTATGTATGTAAACTGATTTTTATTTTATGGGTTCCTTTAATGTAAAAATTTGAGTTTGTGTATTCAAAGTAAGAGCTTTTGTTTTGGTGTATTATTGTATTTAAATTTTGAAACTTGGGTTGGTGATCAGATTCTGATCTGATTGTAAAAACCCATTGGGATCTGAGTTGTGATGGAAGTAGCAAAGGATGATGGAGGAGTTGACTTCAAGTCTTCCTGCTGCTATATGCAAAAGTTCAAGCTCTATAAGACCCGTTCGGTATACTTCATTTTCTTCTCTACCCATTAATCCGCTGCGTTAATATAACATGTTGTTTCTTTGGTTTCAAATTCATGATGAGCCTGTGTTCATTCATGATGCATCTGGGAAAGATTGCATTGTTGATGCTTTGCACCTACACCTTTCACATTCAGATCTACCACCTTCATTCTATTATTCTTCTGCTACCTTTTCTTTTGATTTTATTTTTAGTATTGAGAGGATTGGCTTGAGATTGCGTTTGGATTATACGGATGCTATTCTGAAAGGGGTCAGATTTTGAATTTTTGGGGTTAGGGTTCATAATGAATTGGGTTGATTTTGTTGAGATGTTTTTGCTATATATATGCAGTGTAAACATTTTTTTCTTTTTTACAAAAAGGGCGAATAGATAGCGTTTGTTTGAAGAAGCACTATCTTAGAGGTGCTTAAGACAACGCTTCCTCAAGGAAGCGCTATCTTAGGTGACTTAAGATAGAGCTTCTTCGAGGAAGCGCTATCTTAGGGTACTTAAGATAGCTCTTCTTTGAAGAAGCGCAGTCTTAGGTGACCTAAGATAGCGATTCAGAAGTGCTATCTTTTTCTTCCAACCTTTAATAGCAAGTGAATAGATAGCGGTTGTAAGCGTTTTTAAAGGGCAAAAATAAACGTTATTAAAGCCTTTTTGGGGAAATCTCATCAGAAGGTCTTTTTGAAGGGTCGAAGTTGTGGCAAGAAATGAATAAATAAGTTGTTTGAACCATATGTTGGGGTTTCAAGAGGGATAAATTTTAAAAGCAATTTATAAAAACCTCTTGAGCGGAAAAATCCCTTTACTAAAAGACAACGTATTGCACATGAATCACAAGGTTATTGTGTTTACCTCTTGAAGTGTAACTTTACCGCGAACACTGTGAGCGCGCCAATGACACCGGTTAGTCAAAAACGCTGATACTTGCGATGCTCATAACTTTCGCTCCAGACCTCGTATAGTAAAACTGAACAGTGAAGATGTAGATACACATGTCACGAACCGGCTGTCCAAAAATCAGCCCGATCCAACGGTTAACGAATCTTGGATCGTGAGATATGATAACTGTCCAGCCATAACCACCATAAGAAAAGGCTTCTCTATCACCGGTATTGCAAAGTAGCAATACCTCTACTCAGTCCACGCGAGCAAACAAACGTCAGAGATAGCGTAGTGCTAGCTATCAGGATTGGGAGAGGCACGACACACAGAGAGAAAACAGGGTGCGCATGTCAAGGGTGTACATCGACCGTTATGAGTGCTCTGTGTTGTGTGTTACTTAAGTGACGTGCACAGCTTACTAATAGTTGTCACTCACTTAACCTAACTCACTTGGGTAACTGTACGCTACAGGCCCAATGTTTAATTATTAATTAAATCATATTTAATTAATAAATTAAACTTATCCTTATTTAATTATTAATTAAATCATATTTAATTAATCAATTAATTTAATTCTCTGAACATTTGCGCTACGCGTGTGACCCTATAGGTTCTCAATTAATTGGCAATAATATTAATTATTATTAATCATATTAATAATCAATTAATATTATAAACAATGAGCGACATCTAGCAATACATCATTACTACCCAATTAATTAGAATATTGGTGATACAATTAAAACCATATTGTAACCATATATAATGTGAAGTCAACGTCCTTTCGTCACAATGTCTTAATTGAACACAATGCATAAATGTGTCATCCTTGTTAAGTCCAATTATTTATTTCTTGATCTAGTAATTGACGTACGATCATGTGGGCCCAATATCTTATATTGTCTCACCTTAGCATGGACATACATTTCTACATCGCATACCATCAAGAGGCCTATAGACATTACTCATGTTATGTTGGAAGGACGAATCCTATCTACATCACTCACATTCCTCAACATGTTTCATTGCAGACCCAATAGCTATCTTTATAGTTATCCTGTTACAGACAACGTTTAATAGTATTAAAGCCTATAACTACATATGTTAGGAATTGTAGTTACTTCAAATCGAAGGACTACTTCACTATGTTCACCATGAGAATCGCTTATAACACTTACATAACTATTATGCAGCGTTCTCATAGCGGGTCACTCCAGTATAAATATTCCACTAATATTTATACCTATGTGAAGACTTGATATCTTATATCTATGACCCGTGAGATGTGGTCATCAGTACTCTCACATAATAGTCTCAATGTATTATTATTGTCCTTATTAATAATAATACTTGACTATGGATATTTAAAAATAGTGTTTTATAATTTAATGGCATCTCACGGTCAAGTCATACTTGACGTTCCATTAAATGAACTATCTATTCTAAGGACTTTATTATGTTATAAATATGATCATCAAATATAACATAATAAATAAATGTCTTATACATATATCAAACATATGATCAAAGTCATGATACAAATGATTATCTATTCAAAATAGATTGACCACTAGGGCTTACCCCAACACCATATATAATAATTATGTAATACATCAAGGTTACAACCTAAATAAACCTACTCTAATTTAGCTTCCAGGGGCATACCAAATCTTTTTTATCTGTGGGATCCCTAGACCCTGGTGCTCGTGGCAACTCCCCTGTCTATTGCACAGAGGGTGATGGTGCAAAGGAGGATGGTGCGGAGGATAATGGTGCGGATGATGCTGTGCAACCGATGTCTCGATACCCGCAAGCGGGGTAGCTAGTGACAATCCAACATGAGGCGGGGTTGGCGGGTCCATGGGAGCAGAATCTCTTCCACCATGACCTTTACCTCGACCTCTACCTCTATATGTGTTTGCCATCTTTATGCAAAAAATACAAAAACCACCATTAGTAAGTATAATAAATAATTAATAGAAAAAATATAATGGAATCACAACAAATAATATGATTTTATACACAAGCTACTTTAATCGAATATATATCACTGAAATCACTCCCCCTCTTAGTGTGTGTGTATATATATATATATATATATATATACACACACACACACTAGATTCATCTAAATCAGATTGATTTAGTAATACTCAATCAATTTCCTCTCCACCACTATCAACATCCGCAAATAAACATCCATGTCAACATGCAATATACGTGAAGCTCATGAACTTCATCATCATGATATGAAATCTCTTTCTGCATCTGGATAACTACATTATCAGTGATTGTACTGCGTTCCAAACTATTTGACTTGTTGATTACAAGGTTTACCAACCGAAGTAGAGACCGATAAAATTGCAACTACAGTAATCAGTAGCAACTTCAGTTGCTGAACTCAATTAAACTAATTTCGCAACAGCTATCATCGTTGGTACCTATTGAGGTCATCATCAGTGACCGACATACTTTTGGTCGCTAATTCATAATTTTCTTGAAGCAGTATATGCAAACATTTTACCTGAAGTCAGTATAATTCTCTATATGAGGAGTTGTATGCTTTAATGTCGTCAGACGTCACCCTTAACAAGATTGATCATAAAGTAGGTAATTGGATACACTATGAATCATGCATATGGATATGAGTTCTATAGATGAAATTTGTCCCTTCTATGTAACAAGAGTGATATCTTTAGGTCCTGGATTGAGCGAGCCTACAAATACATGATCATGCTCAAATGAGTATGAGATAATGATCTTATTTGTTATAATAAATCTAATCGAAGATCAAGAAACGAAGGGTTAAACTAAGCAAGAGAGTCACATTCCATTGATAACATTGATGTCAAAATGATATCTCGACAAAGGGACTAGACTACACGATAACATTAATCTCAAAATGATTATGTTAAAACATTTCCGTATTGGATAGTAGTGATATGTTGCTAGATATAGATCGTTGTTTGTAATATTAAAATATGATTTTGATATTGGTGCCAACGTTACATAAACCTACAAGGTCACATAGCTAGAACAAAAAATTGGAGTAATGGGAATCCAAGTTGGACTAATTCCAGCACGGTCAGACTCATAACAAATAGGTCTAGCGTAGACCACACTAGCCACACTCTCTCTTTCTCGTGTGAGTTGTTACTATTATAAACAATATTGTTAAGCAATGCTAGCGACATGTGTTACGAACCTTGCTACATCTGACAAAAAACAACGAGAGAGAGAGAGAGAGATAATGATAGGCAATTCTTCTCTTCATAGCTAGCACTGCATCTAGAGTGGAGAGGCTCCATAGCCGCAGACATGGGACATTCGTGAGTCAATTTGTGTGGATATCATAATTGCGTTGCAATTGTTGTATTGCTTGTGATTTGAAACATAGATCTTTTCGCAAAGATCTTTCGTGGGAATACGATTTATAAAAGGTTGTATGTTGCATGTATGATCACGAATTTTGTGACTGATTTGAACACTTAAGTAATTTTCATCATTATTAATCTTTTTTTAGAATATCACTATATCATTTCGATCAGGCCTGAATTTGAACTTCCTCAACATTCCCAGTAGCTACCGCAAAAAAAATCGAGTCTAAAAGCAGGTCATGCTGTAAGTATACATTCAATTATGATTTGATGTATGACAAAGTTTTATTTCAACTAATGGAAATGATACTAATATATATGCAAGAAAATGTGGTTGTCCAGAAATCAAGGACACAAATCATCAAGAGAAGCTCAACTATGTGAGGAGAATCAAGTTTGAAAGGCATCAAGACCAAGGAATTGAGGAATTAGGTATTTGATGCTTTTGTAAGGGGAAAAAATCATTTTGATCAATTGATAGCTCATTGATATGCATGAAAACATGTTCTATAAAGTTTGCGTACACTTAGTTTTCATCAAAATAATTTTCAAAAGAAGTTAAGGATTGAAGTTTGCATTTTGACTAAATTTATAGATCCATGCATAAATTTTATACACCTGGGCATAAATTTTATACACCTGTGTATATCACAAGTCAGAACTTGTGTTTTTGTAGAACCTTACAATATATAGATGTATAATCTTATACACTCGTATAATTTCAAGTCAGAAAACACAAATCTTGATAAAAGATAATATACATCGATGGGCTTTGCTAAGAACACCCCCCAAATTACTAAGGACACCCTCATGAATAGTGTATTTACTAAAATATCCCCACCAAAGAGGCATTTTTTATTCTTCACTCACAAATAATATTTGCGAGTATTTGCTTTACTCGCAAATATCATATTTGAGAGTAAAGAAGATATTTGTGAAAATGTTATACTTTTTTGCGAGATTCCAAAAAAAATTACCAACTCGCAAATACTTTATTTGCGAGTGAAGAAATTTTTTTCACACTCGAAATACCTTATTTGCGAGATCATCCCGTACTCGCAAATAAGGTATTTGCGAGTGAAGGAAATTTTTCTTCACTCGCAAATATGATATTTGCGAATACTTGCTTTACTTGTAAATATCATATTTGCGAGTGAACAATTCTCAAAAAATAACTCACTCGCAAATATCATATTTGTGAGATTGCAAACATTTTTTCCACTCGCAAATAACATATTTGCGAGTGAGTCAAATGAAAAAAAAAAATTTAAGGGAGTATTTTAATAAATACACTATTCATTAGGGGTACCCTTAGAAATTTCGGGGGTACACTTAACAAAGCCCTTCATCGATTCATAAGTCTACTCAAATAGAAGCCGGCAACAATTACCCTGCACCAAATTGATTCAAATTTACGCAAACATATGATCCAATCACTCAAGTGTACTTAGATGTGAGCAATTCATTCACATTAACAATAACACACGATACAAACTTTGCCTAACTTTGGCAAGCACAACTTAGCCATATATATCGATATCACCTCTCTAAAAAATTTTACAATAATTTCCATTGTGGAAAGAAAGCATTGCTTGCTCATATACCAGAACATCATGCTTAAATGACAAGTTATCTACTAGAAAATAATTAACCAAGAATATAATCCTGCATTAAATTAACTTAGCAGCCATATTTGTTGGGAACCGGGAATCCTATTTGTACCGTACATGTTTCCACACCATGGTATGATATTGTCCACTTTGGGCTTACACCCTCATGAATTTACTTTTGGACATCACCCAAAAGACCTCATACCAATGGAGACATTTCTCATGCTTATAAACCCAAGTACCTTCCCTTATTTGAACAATATGGGACTTGTTTGTACCTCAACAATCCTCCCCTCAAACAAAGGATCATGGTTCATGCCCCATCCCTGTTTGTACCAACAATTACTCTCATACTCGTCCAAACCGTTTATATCAACGGCTCTGATACAACTTGCTGGGAACCGGGGATCTTGTTTATATCGCACATGTCTCTACACCATGGTATGATATTGTTCACTTTGGGCTTACACCCTCATGGATTTGCTTTTGGACATTACCCAAAAGGCCTCATACCAATGGAGACATTTCCCGTGCTTATCAATCCAAATACCTTCTCTTGTTTGAACAATGTAAAACTTGTTTGTACCTCAACAATATTGATATTTAATAAGTGACAGTTTTGGAAAACTAAGAACATGTAAAACAAACCCTGACTTTGGAAAGACTAACTGACACCAATCAAGAATGAATTTCAGCTTCAAATTTTATGATTAAAAGATTTATGCTTTAGCTTTCCAACAAAAAAAAAAAAAAAAAAAAGCCACAGTTCTGCATCAAATAGTGTTTGCTGCCAGAATAGGAAATTATGCAGAACAAACACGAGTTTGAACCAGAACTATGTCCAGCTTGGTACGAGTCTAAAACCAAAATTTTTCCTTCTGTTGAACACCTCGTGTCTTAGGTTTTTAACAAAACAAACGGAGCCAAAATTCAATGTGTCTACCTCCAGCTATGAACACTAAAGCAGGGGCTGCCCAACACAATACAACATGTGAAAATGAGCTCCATAATCTGACTTATGCATAAGGCCCATTCAAACAACTCAAACAATCACCCAAACTCATATAGGAGACACCAACGAGTCAAACAAGGAAATTCTCAAAGTTTACTAAGTCAACTTTTCCTTTTAAAGATAAAATCGTATAGCTGACATGAACATTTACTTAGAATTTAAAACTATTAGTTTTATCAATAAGTAAAGAGACAAATTCAACATAGTGCCTTCTTTCTCAGCTCAAAGATGCTTCGAGAATAAACCAACTGACGTTTTACTTAGACCTTCATCTAGATAAGAGAACAGAAATACTGATAAATATTTGTGTTTGGATGGGGTAATATTAGAGGGTACTGTATTTTAAGAGGGTAATTGAAATACTTTGAATTGAAATATGTTATTTGGATGTTTTATTATGAAGTATTTAAAATCTTGGAATTTAATGGGCTATTTGTTTTAATTAAAAAGGAGGGAATTTCAAATTCCATCTAAATAGGTGAGAATTCTAAATTCCTCTCCTCTCAACCATCATCCACCACCGGACCGCCGCCACCGGTAGCCGGACCACCGTCGTTGGCCACCCACCACCTGTGGAACACCGCCGACGGGCGTCGAATCACCATCTCTGGACAACCAGTCAACACCACCGCCTCAAATTTTTTAAATTTTTGAAAAATGAAATTTTACAATTGAATGAAATTAAAATCATTTATCTAAACAAAGAATTTTAAATACAAAGAAATTGAACTATTCTGTCTAAATAAAATATTTTCAAAATGAATGTAATTTAAATCAAGTATTTCAATTGACTTGTATTTTAAATACTCTGAAATTTTGAAATATCCTATACAAACACAACCGAGAAGTTAAAATTTTCAGCACATACTAAGAAAACAGAAAGATTGATACAAATTCCTAAAAATCTATGACATATTTTTCATAAAAATTCAAACGCTGAACCAGGCATCAATTCACCTGGCAATAACCACTCAAAACATCAAACACATATTTAAACAAAATTAATATAAATTAATCCCAAACGGTTAATCATCCTTTACAGATAGAACCAAGCTAGTCTTATTGTAAACATGAAGGTTGCTAACTTCTTTGCCCTGTATCTTAGCTAGATATAAAATTTAACAGAAATAAAAAGAGGGGCACTCACCAGTTAGATATAAAGCCCGTCCAGTTTCTCGGGTACTTAGACCTAAGTTTTTAAGATTACAGTGGCCCATACTTAAGTATTTTGCAGGAAAAAAAATCTAAAGATCTCATCACTCATGATATGACTTTCATTGCTTCACATACTTATCCTTCATTATTATGAGGTTCAGTAATTAATGAATTAGCTGATGGATGATTCCTATTTCCTGATCAGAAAAATGTTAATAATATATTCTTTAATATATTTTTTTAACACACATTCTCATATTGATTGAAATTCATACGGGTCCTACAAAATTCAAATGGGACCCACATGAATTAGTGGGATCCATATGAATTTCAACCAATAGAATGATATGTGTGTTGAAAAAAGAGTGTTAAAAAATATATTACTAAACACTCCTCTCTTGAAAAAGTTTATAATTCTACGTCAGTTGTGGAAAGGTACAAAGCAATAATGATTTATTTAAATCATAGCTTTCCATTTAATTCTAAGAAGATTTCCCTGCATCTAAATTTAAAATAAAAAAGGGCCATGATGTGCAACAACCAAAAAAGGCCATGCTGAGCTCTCAGCCGCACATTTTGATTTGTTAATATTAATTATAGGAATAAATTGTTGAAGATTATCTTATAGACAAAATAGTAAATAGACTCTTGCTAGGCATCCCGAGAATTGAGAGCCCAGAGGGGCCATGCTTTCCAGTAACCGCATTTGATGTAGACATAAGGCCCAAAGTATTTGAGAGGGGCAAATGGAAGTCCATTAACTGGTTCCAGAAGGTGCAAGCACCTGATAACACCCATGAGAGAGAAAAGCATAACTAACTATTGTCATGCTGGCAATAGTTGCGTGGTAAGCCAAGGGGATACAGGCAAGTAAGGAGAGAAAGTCCCCAGGCTGGAATTGGATTCTTGGAACCTTGGGAGAGAACTAGCCACTCTCAAACTTGCCTAGCTACGCGTTTCCCTTTTATCTTTTTCTTCCAAGTACTATAATACCTTGTTATAGGTTAGGAATATAAATAAAACAATACTTTCTTTTTTATATTCTTCTATTATTACTTGATACCCAGCAATTGGTATCAAAGCTCTTTCCTGGAGCTTTTGGTCCTCAAGTGTTACAGAATGGATAATCGAGTGGAGAACTTGGAGTGGGGAGTTGATGAGCTACGAACTAGGATGGGAGGCTTGACGTGAATGGTGGATGAGACGAGACAGCTTTTGCTGAGGCTAGATCATCACTGGAGAGGACGACCGCGTCATCGCAAAACCCCGATGAGAGAGGAGGAAGGCGAAGGAAGTGTAGGGAGTGATTAGACTTAAGGAGGAGGTACAGGCCGAGTTGAAGCTGCACACCTCTGAAACTCTATCCGAGTTAATGGATAGGGACCTCTTGCTCAAGGAAAAGAATTGTGCCTTGAGAAAAGGAGGGATTATTCTGGAGGAGCGAAAGGGATAGAGGGACAAGGAAGGATCAGTGGGAAGAGGAGGCAGGGAATTCTTTAGGGGCAAAACCTTTACTCTACGAACAGAAGTGGCAGGGAAGGAAGCGACTGAGACTAAGGCTCCGGAAGGAAAATTTCTAGAGAAAAAAACATTTGGGGGAGGGAAGTGTTCGCAACCACATCGCGACGGGAGCGGCGAATCAAAATTAATTTGTTACAAAAATGGAGTCGTCACCAAAGTTTATTTATAAGGGAAAACATTGGAAAAAAATCCTTTTTAAAAAAGAATGGTCTTTGAAACCAGATTTAGAGTTCGGGAGTCGATTATGTGGAGGGAAGGTATTAGCACGCCACAACATCCATTTAGAAAATGGATACCTATAATTAATTGTGCAAAATTTTATGTTATCATTTAAAATATTTATTTTACCCCTTTTATTAAGAAATTAATTAAGAAACTAAAAAAAAAAACTCTTTTATTAAATTTTATTTTTGGGCTTGACAGAGATGGTCCCTGCTCCTATGTATCCTCAAGTGCGATAAGGAATTCAAAGCCGCATAGTTCTTTAAAAATATTGATATTATTATTACTATTATTATCTTTGAAAATTTAATAATTTTAATCATCACAATAACCAAACAGGAAGAGGATCCAAAATGGCTATCATAACAACCTATTTTAAATTATATGAAAATGTAAGGTGCCTCTAATAATCAAACAGAAAGTAGATCCAAAGTGACTATCATTAGCAACTTAATTTTAAATTAGATTTAAAAGTATTCGTGATAACCAAACAGGAAGTAGATCAAAGTGACTATCACTAACAACTTATTTAAATAATTATTCGAAAATGCAAGGTGCTTCTGATAATCAAACAGAAAGTAGATCCAAAGTGATTATCGTCAGCAACTTAATGTTAATTTAGATTTAAAGGTGTTCATGATAACCAAACAGGAAATAGATCCAAAGTGATTATTATTAATAATTTATTTTAGTAGTTTTTATATATTATTGTATTGTGAGGAAATATTTGTATATTAGAACAATAAACATATAGGAACAAATAATAGTTGCAACAAAATCAACATTA
The DNA here is from genome assembly GCA_039655645.1 of Ammopiptanthus mongolicus. Lineage (NCBI taxonomy): Eukaryota > Viridiplantae > Streptophyta > Magnoliopsida > Fabales > Fabaceae > Ammopiptanthus > Ammopiptanthus mongolicus. The sequence continues at coordinate 45,783,374 of CM077350.1, forward strand.
TAACTTCAATAAATCATTTTCAATTATATATATTATTTAATTTTCTTTAATAAATTTTGTAAGATTGTATTTAAATAATATTTTTTATTTAAAATTAGTCTTCTTCCTAATCCAAAATACATTCATGACCCAAACAACTTAAAGATCCCAAACCAGAAAATATTTTGGGCCAACTAATGTAGCCCATTCGTATAACCAAAAGCCACTAAAAACAAAACCAACTACATGTTAAAATATTATGCATTCAGGAAGCTAAATAAAATGACTAAAAAGCAAAAGAAATCAGTAAACGGAGCTTAAACTCCTGGTTTTAGAAATATGAACCTAAGATCGCGACTGTAAGAAGAAGGAAACAGTGGATGACGACTTTGTGGCGGCGCGCGGCGCGGAGGTTGGGCTGTGCGCGGTGCTGTACGCAGAGGAATGGCGCTGCACGGTGGCTTCCGGACGTGGTGACGTTCTGGGCGGAGCTGGTCATGCGGCGGCGTATCCGAGGCGGTGCTCTGCGCTTGGCCTGGAAAGGCGGTGCTGAGTTGCTGTTTTAGAAAAATGCTTCTGGATCTAGTCTTGTAGAAAAAATTGAAGCGAAAATTATCCTCCCTTCACTGTGTTGCTGTTGTCCCCTTTATTGCAATGTGTAGATGGATGAGTTTTCGTTTTTTTAACTGACTAAATCCATTAACAAAGATTTTTATTGGTCATTAGAGGTGAATAATTGTCATTAATATTTTCTTTCATTTGTCTTCCATTACAAACTTATGATGCATAATGTGAGTGTTAAGAAACCATCACCAAAATTCCAAAAGCCACTATTCTTTGTTTTTCATTTAATCATTTTTTATATTTTTATTTTTTATAATTTTTATTCACTTCTATGATTTTCAATAACAAATAAAAAATAAATAGAATATCCAAACAAAATTAGGGGTTCACAGGAAGTTATCCCAGGATGAGCCAAGAGAAAGAAGCCGCAAATGACTATGCTTCAAATGCGGTGAGAAATGGGGCCTGAGCATGTCTGTAAAATGAGGCATTTCTAGTTTGTATTGATGGAAGACTATGAGAATGGAGAGGAAGCACCCGAGCAGGAACCAACGGAGGAACCGGTAGTATTAGAGGCCAAAATCCTGCGGCTATCGTTGAATAGCAAAGAAGGACTCACTTCCAACAGGTCATTCAAAACGTAAGGGCAGATTGGAGATCGGGAGGTACTGGTGTTGGTAGATTTTGGGGCCACCAGCAACTTCATATCTCGAGAAGTAGTTGAGAAACTCAAGTTGGAAGTAGTGGACACTTCGGAATTTATAGTGGAGGTGGGCACGGGAGCACGAGTGAAAAATAGTGAGGTATGCAAGTATTTGGAACTGATGATACAAGGAGTGAGAATCAGACAACATTTTTTTCCTTATGGAACTAAGAAGGATAGAGGTGGTGCTAGGGATGGATAGGCTTGCAAGTTTGGGAAACATAAAGGCCAATTTCAGGAATCTGGTGTTGAAATGGGGTGAAAAGGGTGAGAAGAAGGAGTTGAGGGGGGACCCCTCTCCATGCAAGGCTCAAGCTTCTTGGAAGGCCATGTTCAAGGCCTTGCAAGATGAAGGAGCAGGGTTCTTGTTGGCTTATCAAGGGGGGAGGCAGGAGAGTTAGCAGAGAACCAGAAGTTGCTGCCGATTGAAATTGAAGCAGTATTGGAAGACTTTGAGTATGTTTTCCAGGAACCAAAGGGCTTACCTCCACACAGGGACCATGATCATGTCATCACCTTAAGGGAAGGAGCTACTATACCTAATATTCGACCCTACAGGTACCCTTACAATTAGAAAAATGAAATTGAAAAGATAGTTAGGGAGATGCTCCAAGCTGGGATTATTAGGGCCAATACTAGTCCCTTCAGTAGTCCTGTGATAAGTTTAAAGAAAAAAGATGGAGGATGGAGATTCTGTGTTGACTATAGGGCTCTAAACAAATTAATTGTGCCAGATAAGTTCCCCATTCCCATTATAGATCAGTTATTAGACGAATTGGGAGGGGCCATTATTTTTTCTAAGTTGGACCTAAAATCTGGATATCATCAGATAAGAATAAGGGAAGGGGACATCCCTAAAACAACTTCTAGGACATATGAAGGGCACTATGAATTCTTAGTCATGTCTTTCGCGTTAACTAATGCCCCATCTACCTTTCAAGCCCTCATGAATCGAATACTAAAGCTATATTTGAGGAGATTTGCCTTAGTGTTTTTAGATGGCATCCTCATCTATAGTGAGAATGAAGAATGTCATAAGGAGCATTTAAAGCAAGTGCTGCAAATTCTGAACAGGGATGGTTTAATGGTCAATACGAAGAAATGCTCTTTAGGCCAAAAGCAACTTGAATATTTGGGCCATGTGGTTTCTAGACAAGGGGTATTTGCAGACCCCAACAAGATCAACGATATGTTGGATTGGCCGGTTCCAAAGGATGTTAAAGGGTTCCTCCTAGGATTCTTAAGATTAACTGGATACTATAGAAAGTTTGTAAAAAACTATGGAAAAATGGTTTGGCCACTCACTCAATGTAAAACCCGTCAAAAATAGCATAAGGTATAATTAAAAATAGAGAAATAAATATAGAGGAAAGTTTTAAAATTTGTTTGGCATGTTATTAATTATTTATAACATGAGAATATTAGTATAGTGTAAATAAAAAATAATATTAATGTGCATAAGAAATGCAAATAAAATAAGATGGCTTTTATGATAAAGATAGGGACATATTTCCCTTTTTACCCAAGTGTTAAGTTATGAGTTAACTTAACATCAAGGGCTTTCAGTAAAAGTAATGAGGTATAAATAGTTTGATAGAATAGGGTGGGCAGACATTGACAACCTTAGCAGAAAAGAACAAATGATGCAGAGAAAAGAAGATAAAGAAGAAGAAGAGAAGAATAAATGGGAGAAGAGAAGGAGAAGAGGAAAGAGTAACGACATATGAAAAAAGAAAATAGAGACTCAAGATAGTCAAACAAGGAGAGAGATTTGTGATTTGTTGTGAGTAATTTTCGTAGGTGTTAGTTTGGGATATGAAATGGGTTGGTGATGGTTGAAATGATTATGTTTGTGACATGTTTTGAGTGAATCCATTTTATGAAAATCATTTATAACATGTTTAAGTTGATTATTCTTTGACTTATATGTTGTTGGTGAGTTATTATAGTTTTTTGTTGGTTGAAAAGTATGAAAAGGGGGTTTTGGGGTGAAAATGGCGAAATAGCAGCCTTCTGCTACGTTTCTGCGATTTCCAGCCAACGCTGGACGCCCCGTGTGTAGCGCTGAGTGCTGGAGCACCCGAAAAGGGGTCTAGGAAGATGATACCAGTGCTCAGCTCTGTAAACCTAGCGTTGTGCGCTAGAGACAGAGACAAATTTCAAATGTGCATAACTTTTCATCTATAATCTGTTTTGGGTGAATGATCCCTTGTTGGAAACATTTGTCAATCTACTTTCATATGAAACTTGTTTCATGTTAAACTTCCAAGTATTTTTAAAGTTATGGTCAAAATAGTGATCAAAGGTCAATGTTTTTATTTTCTAAAAATGTGGTGTTTTGTTCATTTGAGGCGTGAAATGTTGGATATGATTATTTTTATGAATTATACAACAATAAAAGGGTTTTAAAGAGTGGAACCTAATGTATATGATACCTTGTTATAAATTTGTTGAGGTGAGTTAGGTAAATGTTGAATTTGGCGTAAGGTTAGTTATATGATGGTGATGTAAACAAATGTAGTGGTGGGATTATTATATGATACAAATGCTTGCTTAGAGTGAGATAAGCAATGCTTATGTTCTTGGCGAATCTAAGAATGGTTCGTGAATATGTGAATTATTGTTGTATTCTAAGCTTATGATGGTCAATGGACACTGAGCTTTTGTTCACGTGTTTATGGAATTATAGGTTTATTGTACTTTTGTATATTGAGTTTTAAGCTTCGAAAGCGAAATGAATGCTTATTGCGTTGGATAAGGTTTGCTGTGAAATTATTTACAAATTCCAAGGTAAGTTTCATTGACTCAACTATGTATTTGCGTACGAAGCAAATGTTGAAACTGATTGGTGAAATGCTTCTAGTTTTTGAATGAAATGTGTATAATGTTATCTACATGTATTTATGATTAAGATTATTATGGAATTTATTGATTGCCATTATAATGGTTATGTAAGCTATGTTGAGGCACATAATGAACATGTGATATTGTGAGTTGATTTGCATGAATATGACATGTGTATGAAAAGGGGTTTGGTCTTGGACATCGAGCAATACTTGGTGTATCCCACCGGTCAACGGACACGACCAAGATATAAATGTGACCACTAGAGAAAGGGACTCTAGTGAACAACCTTGAAGTTTGGAGGGATGTTATGAGTGACTGAGGTCACTTACCGGTTAGCGGATTCCGATCACGATATAAATGGGGCCGCTGGAGCGGGAGACTTAATTAAACAACTCCAAGGGGATACACAAGTATTTGACTCAATGGTAACTTAAGAATATGGCGAGTGATTATTGCTAAGATTGGTTTTCAGATACTGAAAAATATTATATGGTTTGATTATGATTGCATGATTATGTATGTATTTACATTTTTTTGCATTATTGTATGTTTTGTTTACCTTCACTGAGTTCTAGGACTCACCCCTGCCCTTTTTGGTTTTAGCTTCAGGTACTATGCGAGTGGAGTCATCTCAGGAAGCTCATGAACTTGTGTAGTGTGAGCAGCTGATGCTGTCTCAGTTTCCTTTTAGTTCGGCTTATTGTCACGTGAGATTTCTCCGCCGACTGAAGTTTTGAACTTCATTCTAGTTGTAAACTCGTTTGGGCTATGTTTTAAAACTCTTGATTTTGACTCAGGGTCACCTTTGGCTTTCTTTTGGTATAATATTTTACTCTAATATTTACCTACAATATGCAACATATCTTGTTATGATGTGACTTATATGTTCTTGAAAGGCCTTGAGAATGGAATGACAGAGTTCCATTCTGGCCTGTCAGGGACGTCTAAGTTGGGTCCTGTCACTCAACAACTCAAGAAGGATCAATTTCAATGGAATGAGAGTGCTCAGGTTGCATTTGAACAACTGAAACAAGCCATGACTTCAATCCCAGTGTTGCCTGTCCCTGACTTTGAGCAATTATTCATAGTGGAGATTAATGCTTCTGGAAAAGGAATAGGTGCAGTGTTGGTGCAAGATGGGAGGCCAGTAGCTTACATGAGTCAAAACATTTCAGCGAGGGCCCAGAACATATCAGTTTATGAGAGGGAATTGATGGCAGTGGTATTGGCAATCCAGAAATGGAACCATTATTTGCTTGGGAGACACTTTGTTGTGCATACAAATCAAAAGAGCCTCAGGTTCCTTGCTAATCAGAGGCTGGTAGGGGAAGAACAGAAAAGGTGGATCTCAAAACTGCTAGGATTTGACTATGAAATAGGGTACAAACCAGGGACTAAAAATAAGGCAATTCATGCCTTATCCAGAAAATTACAGTTCTCAGCTATTTCAACTGTAAAATTCTTGGACTGGGAGGACTTGGAGGAGGAGATTGCTAGAGATGAGAAACTCAGGAAAATAACACAAGAATTAGTGACTGGCAGCAAAGGCAATCCAGGGTATGAACTAAAGAAAGGCAGGTTGTATTACAAGGGGAGAATCGTGATTCCTAAACAACATACCAAGATCCTTTTGATCCTAAAAGAATTTCATGATGTTGTAATTGGGGGTCACTCAGGATTTTTCAGAACTTACAAGAGGATTTTTGGACTATTCTTTTGGGAGGGCATGAGAAACAGGGTCCAACAGTATGTCCAAGGCTGGGAGGTTTGCCCAAAGAATAAGTATGAAGCTTTACAACCAGCAGGTCTCCTACAGCCACTGCCAATCCAAGCTCAGTAGTGGTTCGTTATTTTTATGGATTTCATTGGGGGGCTACCAAAGTCTGGGGGGATGTACACTATTTTGGTGGTAGTTGACAGGCTAACAAAGTATACTCACTTCATACCCTTAGCTCACCCTTTCAATGCCAAGGAAGTGGCAGAAACATTCCTTAAAGAGGAGGTAAGGCTTCATGGGTTCCCTACATCCATAGTCTCAGACAGAGACAGAGTATTCATCAGTTCCTTTTGGATAGAGTTGTTCAAGTTAGTTGGCACCAAATTGAAGTTTAGCTCAGTCTATCACCCTCAGATTGATGGCCAAACTGAGGTGGTGAATAGGTTCTTGAAAACATATTTAAGGTGTGTCACGGGGACTAAGCCAAAGAAGTGGCTTAAATGGCTTAGTTGGACAGAATTTTGGTACAATACCGATTATCTTTCAGCAACCAAGATGACCCCTTTCAGCGCCTTGTATGGAATGGATCTCCCCACTGTCATCAGGGGTGATGTGGAGCAAACTACCTTAGAAGAAGTGGACAAACTGACAGCTGAAAGGAATGAAATGTTGGAAGAATTATAGAGGCAACTGCTCTAGGCACAGAATAGAATGAGTCGGCAAGCAAACAAGCACAGAAGAGGCACGAAATATCAGGTAGGGGAGAAGGTGTATCTGAAGATTCAACCTTACAAACTGAAAAATCTGGCAAAACAGATCAATCAGAAATTGAGTCCTAGGTACTATGGTTCCTATGAAATCAGTGAGAGGGTTGGTGCAGTGGCCTACAAACTAATGCTACCAGAACGAAGTAGGGTGCATCTGGTGTTTCATGTGTCCCTACTTAAGAAGAATATGACTAAGGCAATAATGGTGTAACCTCTTCCACCTTTCATGGCTGAAGATTTGGAGCTCCAAGCTCAACCTGAAGAAGTAATTAGAGTCAGAACTCACAGCTCAGCAGGGCCTAAGATATTAGTGAAATGGAAGGATTTGCCAAGCTGTGAAAATTCTTGGGAAGGAGTAGTTGAATTCAAGGAACAATTTTCAGAATTTCACCTTGAGGGCAAGGTGAATCTTGAAGGGGCGGGTATTGATGCGGACATGAGGCCCAAAGTATTTGAGAAGGGCAAATGGAAGCCCATTAATTGGTTCCAAAAGGTGCAAGTACCTAATAACACCCATGAGAGAGAAAAGCATAACTAACTATTGCCATGCTGGCAATCGTCACGCAATAGAGAGTGTGAGGATGTGAATTCAGTTGTTGAGCCAAGGGGATATAGTGGAGTAAGGAGAGAGAATGTCCCTAGGCTGAAATTGGAATCTTGGAACCTTGGGAGAGAACTAGGCACTCTCGAACTTGCCTAGCTACTTGTTTCCATTTTATCTTCTTCTTCCCAGTACTGTAATACCCTGTTACTTGCTAAGAATATCATTAAAACAATACTTTCTTCTTTATATTATTCTCTTATTACTTGGTACCCAGCAACACTGCAATTTTTTTAAATTTAAACTAAATAAAATAACACCTAAAACTAAAAGCTTAGTTGTAAGAGTGGAATTTTAACTCATATCAGGTTAGACAAGTTGTAATCTTATTAAAAAAAAAATATAGTTTGAATAAGATGTATGAAACATAGGCACTTGTAGAATAATATCAATATGTTGAACAGTGATACTCCTTCATAGAACAAGTTTACAATAAACTTACAACAAAAAAATTTCCTGCCATTCAACGAGAAAGAGGGGGACTTGTTGGCAAGAAATTGTATGAAATTTTGCATGGCATGTGGTGTGAGACCAAGCACACAAAAAACCTAAGAAAATAATTATAAACAATTGAAGTAGTCAAAATGCAACGTTTAGTTCATATCCATGCATAGTACCAAGAGTTGGATTAACACAAAATTAACAATTTTAGTGTCAAGATTAAAGGATTTCCCATGCCAAGTTCAAATAAAACTAGTGGCTGAAAACAGTAGATTAAGGAAATCGGCATTATCGTGTTTGTGCCTGTGTGGCTTTGTGTTTTTGTGGTTGTTAGTGACTTAGTGCTACAACAAATATACAATAAATATACAATCTGATGATTCTAATTTGCAATGAACAGAATTATAATATGAAGATCCTTTGTCTGCTGCTTCACTGTAGTATGCTGAACTTTTTGAACTCTAATTTCTTCCATTCACCACTGGATCTAAAGAATGCTTTCAACTTCAATTTTTCATCAAGATATAGTTGAAAGCAATCCGTAGCAACCGTGCGCCTTGATGGGATAGTTAGTTGGGGCTGCAGTTGTTTATAGAGGTTCTTACACCCATCACCTTCAACAACCTTGAAGGGTTGTTCATCTAGAGTGACAGAAAGAGCTAACACCTTTTTGCAAGCTTGAAAATTGAATCTTGGGCTTGCAGAAACCAAACCACTACCATTTCCACTAGTAAATGTGAGGGTTGTTTGATTGGGGTCATTGATTATTGCGGGTGGATATTTTGGACAGGTTTTAAGATGTGCAAGTAAGTTTGATGTCCCATGCTGCTTGGTGTAACACCCCGATTTTCTACGATTCTAATCGAGCTAGTTAATCTCGATTAGGGCTTTGGATGTTCATGTGAATCAATTTGTATTAGTTTAAGGCCTATTTGGAAACTTAGGAATAGGCTTGAACAAGGTTGGAAGTACCTAAGGTGTTAAACAAGTAACTGTGGGAGTCAGACGTTTGGGGGATTTTTCCCAGCGGAGCAGCACGCTCAAGCGTGGGAAGGGAGCACGTCCTAACATGCCAACGCTCTAGTGTGGAGCAGAGTGGACGCTCAAGCGTAGTCCCTCTGACCTGTTGATGGACACTGATGGGACATAAAGTGGCACATGTCAGAATGCCTCACAGCTGACTTTGGAACGGCGATGCAGAAATGTCAACGCTCCAGCGTTGAGAGGGCTAACACTCAAGCGCTGGAACGCTAAAGCGTTGAGATCAAGGACGCTTAAGCGTTGTCAGCTGAGGGTAACTTCTATAAATAGAGGTCATTTGTAATTTTGCATGAATTTTACTCCCCAAAACAGTGAAAACAAGGCTGAGAGAGAGAAAGTGAGTGTTTGAGGCTATTGAGCTGCCGGAACGCGATTCGGACTGCACAGTTGTGATCGCGGCTAAGTTATCCTCAACTTTGACGGATTACTTTCTCGATTCGTCCAAGGTAAACTCGAATCCCTAACACGTGTTCTTCGTGTTCTTGAAGTTCTTCGAGTCGTTACCTCTTTCTTTGATCTTTTGAGCTTGCCCTAGGACTAACACTATCATATATGTGTTGTGCTCGTGCTTAGAGAAAAGTTCGCGCTCGTGATTTCTTGTGGATTGAAGATTGAGACCGCGGCTACCAAGGGGTATTTAGAGCTGTTCGTGGGTGCGTGAGACGACGCACCGGTGATTATCTTGGAGGTCATGCTACGATTGTTCAGGTGGGGAAAAAGAGTATTGCTGCCATCGGAAGGCAACAGCAGTGTAGGATGTTTTCTGCTATGTGTAGGATGTTTTCTGCTATGTGTAGGAAGCCGTAACCCTACTAGTGGTTAAGCCCTGATAAAATATCTAGACCCTAGGTTTAGCTTACTTTGGGCTACCGCCGTTAAATTTGGAGACCCTAGGCTAGTAAACTGTTAATTGAGGATGTTTGATTTTGTATGGTTGTATGTGTGTAGCTGTTGATTGGATAATCGGACAAAGTTCGAGTCGATCAGGAGATTTATCGCTGCTTTAGGAACTCCAAGAGGTAAAGGGACAAACCTGAGGAATTCCAATTCCGACAGCTATGTGCTGTAATTGTGTGTTTGGATTGTAATTGTTTATCTATGTTTGGCTGTTTGTGGAGTGGTTTCATTTATCTGCTGATAATTGCTTATATTTGAAATTATTTGTTTATGCCTAATTTTATTACTTGGCGTTGGATTAAAATGTATGAATGCATTGTATAACTGTTGTGGTGATTATTGCATTAAAGGACCTAATATCGGTTAGGATCCGAAATCGTGTAATATAAAAGCTTTAAAAAGCTTGGGATGTGAAATAAAGAAAAATAATGTTCAAAAGTTTTCAAGGAACTTTGAGGGAAAAGAAATAATTTGGAATAAAAAGAAAAAGAGAAAGAAATGTTCTAATTTAGAAAACGAGGTTTTGAGGTGAAAAGTGTGTTTTTAGAGGCTTTAATCGTTTTGTAAAATGTTTTTGGTAAACGTAGTTTCAAAATATTTGGTTTTACCCAAGAGAAAGAGTTTCTTTATGAACCGTCTTTCGAAGTATTGTGTTTTACCAAAATACAACGAAAGAGAAAAGAAGTGATTTTCAACCACGAGTTTTGTTTTATGGCAAACCGATCCCGAAGGCTTTGTGTAAGCTTCGGAGATTTGGATTTTGGTTTTTGAATTTGTAAAGAGAAATGTGGTTTTTGATTTGGAACCTAGAAACCGAAACGTCGAGGTTCTAGGGTTCTGTAGAACACATGGATCAAGGATCCGTATTAGTGTGTTGGTCCTATAAGCAAGTGGACATTCTTTGTGGTCCAAAGGGCTTGTGGACGTATTTTGAGCTGTAAAATGCAAATTCCGAAACTGGTGCATCGGTTGGGGATTTTTGGGTTTGAGCTGGGTGGACTGCGTGTCCTTTTTCAGTTTTGGACTGGGTGTCCAGTTTTTGAGAAATTGTTGGAAAGGCTTAAAGAGTCTAAGACATTATGGTGGTTGATAGCGTTGATGCTTCAACAAGGAAATAATGATACGACAAAGATAAACTGACGAAAACAAATGATTTTCTCATGCATATGTTTTTTTGGCAGACGTGCCGTGAAATGAGGGGGACCTTGACGGCAAGAAAACCTGGGGATGACTTATGGTCATTGTGTAACATTGTGCCTTGACGGACAATGGAGTCATACGTGTTGTGTGTTCGTATTGTGCCCTGAGTGGACAATATAGTATGATTGATTACATCGTAAGTACCACTGACATGCGCGCCTATGTGCTATTTCCTGGGAGTCAAGTGCTTATGTTTTGACCAATTTTTGGTGTTGGTCATTGTTGCTTGCAAGTCAATGATTGTGGAGCCTGATCAGCTCGTTTTGAATGGTGATGGAATTTCCGGAAATTAAGAACTAAACGTTAGTTGATATATGTGGAAGTACTCATGCATACGTTTTGAAAATAACGTTGGTTGTTGAGCACGAAGCCCTTGTGTTTTTACTGTTAGTACTCCGATATATTGTACTATATTATGCATGATAATATTTTGTGAGACATGCTTATATGAATATGCTGTTTATGTTTGGGTATGTAGTTGTCATTTTTGGATTCATATATTAGTTTTCACTCGGGAGTCCGCTCCCTCACCTTTGAGCATAAAGAGGACCCGGGGGCATGGGTCATCCACCCGGGAGCCAGTAGTGTTGCCTATACTGGATTTGTTTGCACCCTGCGCGAGAATAAGGAGGTGGGACCTCAGGAGCGGGTACACACCGTGGAGACCATCCAGGTCCTGCTGCCACCGATCTAGATGATCTTACAACATCTGGTGGATCAAGGAGATCTACAGCACGATATCCCAGCAGCTCAGCCTCTGTAGCAGCAGCTGCCTTACACCCCTTCCCCTCCGTTTGTTTTGATGCCCATGGGACCGGGGGAGGAGGACGAGGAGGATCCCGAAGAGGAGGAGCACACCTGAGTACCATCCTCTGGAAAATGGGGATGCTCCAGCTGAGGGAGTCGGAGGTGCGAGAATGATCGATGGGAATGTAATTTCCCCTGATCACTCTTCTGATGGGAACGTTGGGCCCTCATTTGGAGGACTGTCCAACGGGTTCCACTAGTCTTGATCAGTGTAGGGTCTAGACTTTCTTTTTGAGGTAGCAATTTTTGGGCAGTCTGTTATCGGCTACTGATGGCCATGAGTTTTAGTGATATGGTTTCCAGACTATCGCTACCTACTTTTTAGAGTTTTAGCATTTTGCTTCTACTAGTTTTATTTTGAAAGGACATGTTGTCCACTGTTCTGTTGTATATCCTAACTGATTATGCATATATATATAAATATATATATACGAGTCTTCTTGACATACTCTGAGCTGTTGTTATTTGTGGTTATAATAAGAAAAAATTTTATCACGATTTTCGGGACTTAATAAGATATATTTAAATAAACTGTTTTTCTGAAAGTAAACTAGCAAGCTTTATTTAGCGTTTGGTATGTGTTTTGGGTAACAAATGTGGTGCCGGATTAAGGGTGTCATACTTGGTGTCACATTTGGTGTCACATAAATATTTCTTCTTACAGTGTTTGCATGCAGCAAATGGTTCCTTGCATTCATTTTTAGGTAATTTAATGAAGTTGTCCCAGGCAGCAGATGTTTTCCGAGGACCACTTGCATCTGGTTTCCTTTTCTTTATGAGCGGAGGATTGGGGTTAGCCCTAGAAACAACAAGTGCAGGTGCAACTCCTGCCTCATCAGTAGGCTGAGATCCAACACCAATTTGTGTTGATTCTGGAGCTGTTAATGTAGGAGGCAGGTTTTGACAACACTGCTCCATTTGCTAAAAGAATGAAGAAGTCATAGTCAACATTTGCCAACAACATTAAGTGTATAAAGTCTCAATGATTATCAATTGTTTAGTTTATAATTTATCTGTTTATCATTTAAATATATTATGGTTTATCAATTAACATATTTTAACTCTTACAGTTTTATCATTTTATAGTTTAACTATACTCCATTTCTTTAACTATAAACCATTTTATAGTTTATAGTTTATAGACTCTATACACTCCCTACACAACTATGAAAGGAGTGTGCAAATAAAACATACAAGTAATTCATTATCTGTTTATCACTTAAATACATTATGATTTATCAATTTATAGCTTTTAACTATTACAGTTTATCATTTTATAGTTTATAGTTTATAAACTCTATACACTCCCTTCATAACTTCTATGAAGGGAGTGTGCAAATAAAACATGCATTCATTCATATGAGCATGTATAAATTTAAGCATAGCAATCGGAATTTAAGCATGAATTCAAAATTTAAAGATAGCAATTTAAGCATGCAATCAGAATTTAATAATTGCAATCAGAATTGTAAGGGTCATACAATTTAAACATGCAATCAGAATTTAAGCATAGCAATCAGAATTTAAAGATAGCAGTCAAAATTTAAGCATAACAATCAGAATTTAAAGATAGCAATGACATACTTTCAGTTCACATTCATAAACAAAGCACAATTCACATACTTTCATATCACATTCATAAATTTCTTAAACCAATTGTAAAGGTCATACAATTTAAGCATGCATTCAGAATTTAAAGATAGCAATCAGAATTTAAGCATACAAATTATCAACTTAACGCTAGCATGTATCAATAGCAAAGCATATAAATTATCAATTTAAAGATAGCAATCACATACTTGCAGTTCACATTCATGTAATAAAGCACAGTTCACATACATTCCGTTCAAAAAATCCATACCTTACAACCGTAAGCTCCTTTGTCCTACTTGCTTGCTTCGACCAAAATACGTACAAGGAACAATAATTATCCTCTGTAACCAAGACAGAATAGAAACGGAACTAATTAGTCAAATATATCTCAAAATTTCGAAAATAAAAACCTAAACCCAAAAATTACAAAAGAAGAAACCCTAACCTCGGATCTGAAAAATGTGTTTGAGATTTTGTTATCACTGTTGTGTTGTGAAACTGAAACACATAGAAGATCAAGCACGGGTTAGTCAAATATACCTCAAAATTTCGAAAATAAAAACCTAAACCCAAAATTAAAAAAAGAAGAAACCCTAACCTCGAATCCAAAAAATGTGTTTGAGATTCTGCTATCATAGTTGTGTTGTGAAACTGAAACACAAAGAAGAGCAAGCAAGGGTTAGTCAAATATACCTCAATATTTCGAAAATAAAAACCTAAACCCAAAATTGAATAAGGAGAAACCCTAACCTCCGTCGCTCTCCAAGAGCCCAAGGCTCTTCTCAGCTACGGCTTCCGTTCCCAAACAACCACAAGATCAAATAATAGAAGCCGAGAGACAGGAGGAGTGACGCTAGGGTTTGAATGGTGAGACGAAGGAGAAAGTGAAAGGAAGGAGGAAGACTGAGAGGTATGGAGATGGTGGAAGACAAATGAAGGAGGAAGAGGAGGAGGAGCGGCGATAGGTTTTCAATGGTGGAAGACGAAGAAGGAGGAAGCAACACTAGGGTTCAAGTTTTGGGAGAGATACTCGAGCGGCGCTAGGGTTGACATTCCGAAGAGAAGCACAAATGAATAAGGGTAAGTTTAACCCTGGTCTTGACCCTCCTCATGTACACAAAACGGTTTCATACTATATAAAACTGATGGGAAGAACCCGCCTGCCCGCCTGTATCTGCCGGGTTCAGTCAGTAGCGGGGAAAAAAAAACCAAAACCGAACACGCTCGCTCGTATCCACATGAAACTGATGAAAAGAACCCGCGCCCCCTCCTGTATCTGCCCGTTTCCTCACTTTCCCTTTCAAATCACTCGGGTTCGGGTCAAGTCGGGTGTGTTTGTCCAACCCTAGTCAAAAGCTTGCAGTTACTCATGTATGGCAACATTTATGGCAAATTTCAAGCTTAAGATTAAATTTCACATTGAACTGAAGAACTAGTATATAAAGATTCATTTATCTAACCTAATAAGAAAAATCATGTTAAACTTACCAATGGTGTACAAGTTGATCCAGCAGCAAAGCATATGGCAAAACCATATAATCTCTATTCATAGCCAGATAACTTATTGGTTAAACTTTGAGTATAGAAACTTGTCGGATGAATTAAACAAAAATTTCCATACGACAGAAGAAGTTTGTGTAAGGAATAAAACTTGAGCAGGTTGATGCACACTTAAGTAGAAGCTCAAAAATATAGTAGCAAGTAGCAAAAAGAGAATATAAGAAAAGTATAAGCTAAAAACAGCCTAACCATAGAGTTTTTTTGGTGTTCCCAAGGGTATCCCGATCGAAAGTCGGATACTAATCTCTCGCAGAGATCACCGAAGTAGGTTTTGCCTTTCTTAACAAATTATTTTCCATACGCACAACAGGAATCAAACCCCCGACAACATGCTTAAGGAACTCAGCTGTCTACCAACTGTATTGGGCCTTTTTGGTTAGCCTAACCATAGAGTTAATCCACTACTTCAATAGGTCTCACGAAAACATAAAGAAAAACTAATAAATCAGTCCTTTTCCACAATTCTAAGTCCTAACAGACCAATCCCCAACAATAATTTGTAATTAGTAATTTGTATAAAAGAAACATAATTTTGTTCCCCTAAGTCCTGTGTATACTTTGGTTTTCAACTCGTAATTCCTAAATCAAATGTAATAACTGCATGTAATTCTGAGTCCTCCAAACAACAAAGATCATCCTCCTCCAAAACCAATTATTTGAAACAACATAAATTGTTATCGTTGTATATTTTAAATTACACATGTGCCGATTAACGAGCTCCACCGCCACACCCATACTAGGAAGGGTACTGGCGAGTATGTAGATGAGCGTTCTAGGCGCACACAGGTAATACCTCATTTATTAATAGTTTTGAAATGTATGATTTTAATATATAGTCTTCATTAATTTATTTGATTATGCATAACAGGAGGAGTTCGAGGAGAGGATGTCTCAGGCAACAGCATCTTCCTCCACCCCACTTGAGCCCGAGGAGCGGCGGCGGCTTGCACTGCGTGTTTGGGCTGAGGTTGTTAGCGGCAAGAAGAAAGGTCATCTCTACGGTGCAGGAGACCTTTCCGGTAACTATCGGAAAGGATCTTTGAGTTTGGAAATCATCGCCATAGCATCCACCGGAGCCAGTCGCCACACTGATCAGGAGATTGCTGAGCTGAGGCGGAGACTGGCCGAGTCTGAGCGACGTGCCGAGGAGCATGATCGGCGTGCCTAGGAGCATGAGCGGCTTGCCGAGGAGCGTGAGCGGCGGATGGAGCAGATGCTACAGAGCATACTACAAATGTATCAACAGCCTCCTTAGCAGCAGCCCCCTATCCAGATCAGCCGGCCGGTTGCACCAATGTCGATGATGATAAGGAAGACTCTTTCGATGATCTTATCCAGTCTCCTCATCATTGTGATAGAGATTATTAGATTTTCTTATTAGTTTTTTTATTTATATTTTTATGTATTGTAAGAACATATATTATTCATTATTTGGATAATTTTAAATGTTTTAATGTTATTTTTAATTTTATTTTGCAATATTTATTTATTTAATATTTATAAATAATTAATAATAAATAAAAATAATTAATAAATATAAAATATAATTTATTAATAATTAAATAATCATTTAAAATGTTATTAAAGAAAAATTATATATACCAACGGCCTAAGCCGTCGGTGCCGTCGGTAGTACTCCAGCCTAGCCGTCAGTAACTATTACCGACAGGCATAGCCGTCGGAAACTACCGACGGGCCTATCCGTCGATAATTACCGACGGGCATAGCCGCATAGTCGTTGGTAAATATTACCGACAAGCCTATTTCCGACGGATAATGGACCGTCAGAAATCCGTCGGAAATGTGTAGTTACCGATGGTTTTTGTTGATTACCGATGGTTTTTGGCCGTCGGTAATCAATTGTTTTCTTGTAGTGACATCTAGTGGTTTGGAGTTTATTCTCGGGAATATCTAAAATGGTCCTTCAATAGTCTGCTTATCTCCGCTAAAGTAATAAAATTAGATCATACAACATATATGAGCCATTCATAGAGCAGAGAACATGCCGCTACCATGATGAGGAGGGGGACGCACCACTCACAATGATGATGATGATGATGATGATGATGATGAAGAAGAAGAAGAAGAAGAAGGTGAGGAAGAGAGGAACAGAGACGAATAATGATATAGTGGAAGAGAGGCAGAGAGACAAGACAAGTAGGTGGTGGTGTTTTTTGGTCGTTCTCGAGTGAGCTGGGTGATGGAGGAATTAATGAGACAGTGGAAGTGATGGAGGAAGAGAGACGAGAGACCTAATTAAGGGGCTTGCGAGTCAATTTGGATTTAAGATTAGTGAACGAATAATTCAATGGTTAACAACTTATTTTAATTCCACCGTTAAATAAATCATTAAATGTTTTTATTCGGTTGCTAAATGGTGAAATAATAAATTAAATAGTTATTTAGTGATTTAGTCATCATTAATTCGATCGAAAAAAAAAGTTATATTAACTTTCTGAATTCTTCGTTTAACTATTAATATAGCGATATTTTTTTTCAATCGTTATATCAATCGCTAAACTTAACAAAATTATATTTTTTATTCACTTAATCGATCGTAAAGACGGTAGCTATTGGTGATGGATAAAAAAAAATGGTCACTAATATCGGTTGATAAAGAGTATTTTTTATTGAAATTTCTTTCCTAATATTGTTCACCTAAGATTATTCTCTTTTTCTTTTTCTTTTTTACTTTATGAGGTGTTTTTATATCTTTCATGTGTGGAACTGATTCACATTCGGGTGCTGATAGAGATAGAGTGACCTAGTTATAAAGTACTTTCGAAAGGAGTCAAAATCCTGTACAAGTAAAGTAATCATATGATAACTCAGATTGCCAATTGAGCTACACCTTATGATTAAATTATGACTAAAGGCTCAATTTAATTCCTACTAATAAATTTTGGGACACTTTTAGTCCATGAAAAAATAAATGAATCATTTAATCTTCAAATTTATAAAGGCGGGACACGTTGGTCCTTTTTTTCAATTCCAACGCCGATTTACTAACCTGTGTCCCGTTAGTCATTCTGCATGGCTCGTTAGTGACCTCACATGACCTATGAAAATTGAATGAAAAATAAAAAAAATGTGCACAATTTTAAAACCTATATATCTTAGAATTGTGCACATTTTTTTCACTTTTTATTAATTTTTCACAATGAAAATTCATCATAAGCCACACAAAACCCTAATGAGCCAGGTTTGATGGTTAACGGAACATGTATGTAAGCAAACGGACGTTGGAACCAGAAGAAAAGATTAACATGTCCGGCGTTTGTAAATTTGAAGGACTAAGTGGTTAATTTATTTTTTTCAGAGACCAAAAGTGTCTGTGGATACTTTTAGAGAGCAAATTGGATATTTAGTCTTAAATTATTCTTACTTAAGTCAATGATGTAGGGCTAAAGTAAAAATTAGACAACAAATTTCATATGCTCGATCTAAAATCTTGAAACAGTGTTGATCACTACTACATATAGGAGTTTAGTAACATTTATCTAGTTACATTTATAAAAATGTTACTAATACATTTGATAAAGTTTATTTTGCAACATTTATTAAATTAAATGTTACCAATATTTATTTATTTTTTTTAATTCTTTTAATAATTTTGAAAAGCAAAAAAGTAAGAGTCCTCAAATCAGCAACATTTTCGTGAATACTGTCATTTTCTGGACCTGAAAATATTGGCATACCTTAAGTTCCATACCTTAAGAGATAGTGCTGTTGATGCTTGAGGATCTCAAAGATACGATAATAAGAGTCGTTGGCTCATGAAAGAAAACATCTTTCTAATTGTTGAATAGGCAAATATAGTTTAGTTTCTTCGTAATATTGACATAATTATAAAACCTGATTTTACTTTAAATGTGAATGGAGATGAATAATTTTCATTTGATTTGGTTATATATGAATTATTTTTAGGTTATTTCCTGTGTTTGTTTTAGTTGTCACAAAATTAGTTAACATCTTTAAAATGTTTCAAATTAAAAGATAATTAAAAACATTTTTAAAATATTACAAAAAGGTAATTTGTAACATTTTTAAAATGTTAAAAAGATAAATTAGTAAAATTTGTGAAATATTATAAAAAAAGTAAATTAGTAACATTTTTTAAATATTGTTAATGATATGTTAAAGTGTTGCTAAAACTTTTTAGTAACATAATCAAGTATAAAACACTCATCATAATATTACTAATGCAAATAGTAACATTTTTTAATAATTGAAAAATTTTACTAAAAATAATGTTGTAGTGTGAAGATGCTGAAGTTTCCATTAGCTCATGACTTGATCAGTTCTTCCTAAAAAAAACATAAAAATCGTTTGATCCGTTCTTGATTTGTAGGATTTGGATATCTCATTGTTAGTTTTAAAATAATTTTATTATTTTAAATGAGAGAAAGTGGATAATTATATATGTATTACGTTAGCGAAACCTCGAGCAGCTATATATGACTTGCGCAATATAGCAACTACGCGTGGAGTAAATCCCAGCAGATATTGTTTAGCATCCAAAGCATACCATGCGTGGGTCACAGAGATCTTTTAATTAATTATTATTCGATTTTTATTATAAGTAAAACTTAAATAGAATATATATATATTAAAAAAATTAGTTAATCTCATTTAATGTTATTAAAAAATTAAGGATATTATCTAAAATAATATTTATAGAAAACTTCAATTTTTACTAAATATATCTTATATTGAGTTATTGAAAAATATAATTAACATTATACGAAGGGTATTTTAGGAATAATATTATTAAATAGGATATAAGTAATTGAAATTTGCTTATATATTTAATCAAAATTTTTTAAACATTTTTGCTTATAATAAAAAACGAAGGGTGTATATCATATTGGATTGAAAACTTGGACTAATTAATTAGTCTGACATCAAAGTTAATTCTAAGATCATTTCTCAAGGTATAATCCCCTATCATAAATCAATCAATTAATCATCAATCAATTATTAATCAATCAATTAACTATATAATAAAACAGGAGGACACTTGTCAAAAGATTGGAAACACACTTTCCCACCTATAAACATCACTCCTCTTTTCTTATATTTGTGATTTATTATTATTATTATTATTATTATTATTATTATTATTATTATTTTCATTTATTATTTTATTTTGTAAAAAATTTGAATTTCGTGTAATCTAATCATTTTCTCTACTCTGAACACTTCTATATTGTTAGGACTGTGAAAAATGACTCAAAATTATAAGTTTGAATCTATTGTAATTTTGCTAAGCGAAATTGGTTTCGCTAAGCGAAATTGATGTTCTTCAAGTCTTTGTTTCTGTCTCATTTTCGCTAAGCGAAAATAATTTCGCTAAGCGAAAAATAAAGGAATTTCAGTGTTTCGCTTCTGTGTCAATTTGGTTAAGCGAGTGGAATTTTGCTAAGCGAAATCTTCGTTTCGAAAATCTGTTATAAACTCCAGAAACAGAACGTTCAAGAGAAGAAATATAATTTCAGAGATCAAAGCATTCTTGGAGCGATTTTGTGTGCGAATCTTCATAGAGTTCTTGAGAGAATAACACTTGATTGTAAATTGAGAGAATAACACAAAGTGATATTTGGGTTCTAGGGTTGAGAGAAGATAGAGAGACATTGTGAATTAGGGTTTTGCTAGATTAGGTAAGAACACCATTGTTCTCTATTGCTGTAATCGGATCCGAATTCGTTTGATTATAGTGGAGCTGCTCTCTCTCGTGGATGTAGATAACATTCATCGAACCACGTAAAAGTCTTGTGTGTGATTCTCTACTCTTTCTTTTTAATTTCTTGCTTGTAAATATTATGCATACCAAGTGTTTGTTGTTTGTACTGTGTGGCTGTTGTTTTCTTTGTGTGTTTGTTTGTGTTTAGGGACTTTGTATCTTGTATCTGATTCATTGGGCCAACAAGGACAACTCATGACCATTACATGGACCACCATTTCACTCTACTTTTCTTTTCTTTCTCTCATTTCTTCTTTCTTATCTGTTGTTAAAAAAATTAGGCTTTTCTGCTCTTCACATATCTGTCCATACAAAGCATCAAACCGGTGAGACTTTTCAATTTGTTCGGAAAACTTAAGGTTTTCTGCATACCAAGTTTGTTTGTTCTTCTTTCTTCTCCATTGCTCAAAAAACTTTGGATTTTCTGCATGCCATGTTTGTTTCTTCTTCTTTCAACTCCATTGTTCAAAAAACTTCGGGTTTTCTGCATACCAAGTTTTTTTCCGACATTACCTTGGGTTTTATGTCGCGACTCATCTCCAATTAGTTTGGAGTTAAGAAGCTAAGGGTAAATAATTTCTCCAATTAGTTCCGGTTGCGCAACTGCTATGCGTGGTGTTGCACGGTGGCCTTAACGGGAGAAATCACTGCGGGGTTGATTGAGGTTTTAGTTTAGAGGTTATTGCCGTTATGCCGTGGAATCATAGGGTTTTTGTTCTATATTTTAATAATAAAATAAAAAATCGATAAAAAATTAATAAAATAAAATAATCACCTTTTTCTTAAAAGAAATTTCAAAAAAAAACTGGACTTCTTACAGTACAGTGATTTTCTTAATTAAGGATCTTTTTTTTTTTTTTTACAATAGCCAACTTATTTAATTTCATTCATAACAAGAGAGGCAATACAGGTTGGAATCAAGTAAAAAACATGGCAACTAACATAAAATCGACATGCTCTAGCTAATGTATGAGCGACTTAATTAGCTTGGCTCCTAATGAAACTAACCCCATAGTTTTGAGAAGCACTAAGACTAGCTTTACAATTTGCTAAAGTGACCCCAAATTCAGTTTGATGAGAAATGTCTCCAATGATGCCGTCTACCACTGGCTTGCAATCCAGCTCTATGGTAACATTGTGGATTCCCATTTCCCCTAGCCACTTGATAGCCTCTAATAAACCCAACGCCTTCGCCTCCTGTGCTGGTGGAACTCCGTGGTGCCATAAAGTTTGAGCTCTTTGAAAAGCTCCATTAACATTCCTGAAACACATCCCCAAGCCAAAGCAGTTTTGATCACGAAAGATGGCCGCGTCCACGTTGCATTTGTATTCACCTGCAACTGGTTTCAACCACTGCTGAAGCCTAGCTTGCGAGCCTTGGATCATGACCCGGATTGGCTTTTCTCTAGCTTTCTCCCATTGATGAAGAGAGTCATGAGCAAGGTTCACTAACACTTGCACCCCTTTCTCGTTCCCTTCCCAGACCTTCTCGTTCCTTTGACGTCAAAGACACCAAAAGACCATGGCCGTATCCTTTTTCTGGGTTGCTGTAAGAGTTTGGAGCAGCAAAAAGATAAGCTCTTTGATACCTTCAGCTGTCTCAACCTTGTCCTTTATTAATCCCCACAAACCTGCTACTTCCCAAACTCCAACTGCATGAAGGCAGCGGAAGAAAACATGCCAATCGTTCTCTATGTTCACCTCACAGAAAGGACACATAGGTGTGCATAGCATTCCTTTAGCTTGAAGTCTATCTCTTGCGGGCATGCATCCTCTATCTATTCTCCACACTTAGAGCTTGACCTTTTGTGGGATCTTCAAATGGCAGATGCTCATCCAGTCTCCAAGTGTTTTTAAATGATCATTTTCAATGCGGGACTCCATTGCATGGTAATATGCTGACCTGACCGTGTAAACCCCATAATTGTTGAGGTTCCAAATGAGTTTATCTTCCCTGTTAGTGTGCACGAGAGGAGTCCTCAAAATTTGTTCCACGTCTTGTTGTTGGAAAATTGCTGCAATAAGACCACTATTCCAGACCCCTTCCTCGATGTTAATTAGATCGCAAACCCTCAACTGTTCCAGTCCTTGTATCAGAGTACTTTTAATATATGGGCTTTCTATGGTTCTCAGCCACGGATCGTTCCACACATTGATATTTCTTCCATCTCCCAATCGCCACCTTAGGCCCCTTTTAACCACCACCTGTGAAGCATGGATGCTACGCCATACATAACTTGGGTTATGGCCCAACCGAGCCCCCATAAAATCATCCTTCGGATAGTATCTAGCTTTGAAGACACGTGAAACTATAGCATCATGATCAGTTGTTAACTTCTAACCCTACTTCCCTAGCATGGCTAAATTGAAACCATAAAAATGTCGGAAACCCATACCTCCATCATCCTTCCTCATTGTTAAGTGATCCCTGCTAAGCCAATTGATACCTTCCTTATTGAATTACTATTCTTATATTTGTCATTGTTTTAGATTGCTACATATTGGAAAATAGGTAGCATCTAAATCAGTTTAAGTTGTTGAATATATGAGAATTATGCATTGCATTAACTTTTCTAATCCCAAATACATATGCTTTATAAATCAAACATCATCTGTATAAACATTGCATTAACTTTTCTAATCCCAAACACACATGCTTGATGTTCAAATCATATTACTAGTTTATTAGTATATTATTAGTGTTGGAATCAAAGTGGTTATGGTCCAAATAATCCCTTAAGTTTTGATGTTAACAAAGGGCTAATTTAAGAAGAACAAAGATTTCTTATAGACTAACGTTTTATGTTAAGTGTGCAGGATAAAATTTAATTGAGTCCAAAGACTATCCAAAGTCCAAAGACTATCCTAAGTCCAAAGACTTTATCTCGTCCAACCTTTGAATATGGTTTGCGTCTTACTCAGACTGGACGGTAATAAAAAGAACCATGAGTCCAAAGACTCTTTTAGCTACTTTTGTAATAGCTAGTCCAATAGTGCTTTTATATTTTAAGCGCGAATATCTTGTAAAAGCATTTGAATTTATTATTCCCTGTAAAAGGTTTATATCCTTGGGACGAAACATTCCTTGTAATATTCGTTCAAAATGTAAAGCGTAAGCCAGAATGTCTCTGTCACTAAAGAAGTTGACCTTCTTCTTTTGGAAAAACAAAAGGCAACTTTCGTTCTACACAGAGGATATGTTAGCACCACTTTTAGATATCATCTTGATAGTCTATCCTGCTGATCAGAAAACTTCAGAAGCTATCAGACTCAACAGATCAAATGCATTCAATGCTCATCAGAATGGATCCTTTTCCATCGGTTGAAGACTGAAGTCTGCTCAAAGACAAGGCTATATATACCTCCATCCCTTGAATATGCATGACTATCGAACTTGAGCAAAAATACAAGTGAAGCAATACTTAGCTATTCAAAATCTTTCAAGAGAAACAAGCAATCATCTGCTCAAGCAATCAAAGAGAAAATCTCAAGCTTGCAAAGCTAGCAAAGCTACTCTGATCCTCATTTTCATATCACTCTCTGTGCAGATTTTTTAAGAGTCTAAGCTTTAGTTTCGAATTCTCACATTCAGTGAGTTAGGAGAACAAACTTTTTTCAAAACCTTAGTTTGGCTGAGCCTGAAGAGGCTTGCCTGTAAAAGAATACTTAGAGAACCTGAAGAGGTTGAGAATACTGCCTGAAGAGGTGTTGAATATTTTGTAACAAAGGGTTTTTGTTGTAGTGGATAAAGCTCTCAAGTAGAGAGGACTGGACGTAGCTCTTTGGTGAAGAGTGAACCAGGATAATATCTCGGTGTTCTTTTCTCTCCCTTACCTTTACTTTAGTTTGTTATCTAACTAACTAACTGGGATTGAATTGCTTTTTCCTACGCTGTTTTCTTATCTTATTCAAACTAAGTTAGCGTCCAACTTAGTGTTTGGAAGAGCTCTCTTTGCTTTTAATCATTTTAGCGTCCAACTTTACGAAAATTATTATCTGCTTACGAAAAGATTTTAAAATCCTCAGAAACACAATTCAACCCCCCTTCTTGTGTTTCAAACAAGTTCATTCAGTTGGTATCAGAGCTCAGCCTCTGGGTTGAGCACTTTGCCGTGTAGAGGAAAAGATCCTACTGCAGATATGTCTGGACCAGGTATGCCAAGCAGGAGTGAACTAGTTATGGAAGGTACTTCCATGACCAGACCGCCATTCTTCAACAGTACTCACTACCTGTACGGGAAGGAGAGATTCAAAGGTTTCATCCTCAGTACAAAATCAGCTCTTTGGGCCAGAATCAAAAACGGTCCTAATGTTTGTCTCAACTCTGACGGGATATACAAAGCAGAGGACGACTGGACTGATGCTGAATGGGCTAGAATGGAACAAAATCATAAAGCAAGATATGCTTTAATGTGTGCTCTCAGCTCTGACGAATTTTAGAAGATTCAGGCATGTGAATCTGTCAAACAAATATGGGACACCTTGTCTAATCTCCATGAAGGGACAACCAAGGTGAAAGACTCTAAAATCATCATGCTGGTTGGCCAGTATGAAATGTTCACCATGGCTGAAGGTGAGTCCATCCTAGACATGATGGGTCGCTTTCAGACGATCATCAACAATCTGAAATCCCTTAGAAAGATCTACACTACCAAGGAGAATGTCACCAAGATTCTTAAGAGCCTGCCTAAGAAGTGGAGACCTCTTGTCACTGCAATCACCCAAGCCAAAGATCTCTCTACTTTGACTCTGGATGATCTTGTCGGGACGCTTCAAGTTCATGAGCAGGAGCTTGATCTTGACAATCCTGGAAAGAAGAACAAAGGGATTGCCTTGAAAGCTCATAGGTCCAACAACTCAAAAGCTTTAAAAGCTGATGAGTCCAGTGATGAAGCTGATCAGTCTGATGATAATGTATCAGACGATGACGAGCTATCCTTTATCTCCAGAAAGATTCAGAATATGTGGAGAAAGAAAAATGGAATGAAAAGGATGCCATTCCAAAAGCAAAGCTTCAAGGATCATGCTGAACCCAAGGAAATAAGTCAGCTGGTCTGTTTTGAAAGCTAAAGGACAAGAAGAAGTTCTTCAAAAAGATGAAAAAGAACTTCATGACAACTTGGGAGGACTTGAACTTTTCTGAAGAAGAAGAAGAAGAAGAAGAAACAAATGAAGAGGCTAACTTATGCCTTTGGTCCAATAAAAAAGATGAAGACTCTTCGGAAGATGAACAACTTGTTGTTCCCGGAGAAAGAAGTCAGGAGTCTACCTCTGAAGGAGAATGGAATGTTCCACCCATCTTCAAGGGAACAAACTATCCTCGTTGGAAATCAATTTTCCAAATATACGTCCAAGCTCAAGATTATGAGTTGTGGAATGTCTTCACTGATGGAGATTATCGTCCAACGATTACCCTTGAAGACGGATCAACATCGTCCAAACATGAAGCAGACTAGACGAGTGATGATATCAGACGGTGTTCTCAAAATGCTCATGCTAACTGGTGTCTTGTCAACGCCCTTGATCGTCCAAGACTGGACATGGTCTCGCGGTTCCAAACAGCTAAGGAGAAGCTGGACGCTTTGGAACATCGGTTCCGATCAAGGAGCCCATCAACCTCAAATCTTTGTCTGATTGTCAAAAGCTCTTCGGACGCTAAATCAGAAGATGGCGAGGTATTTGTTTTTGATTCTCTTCAAGAAGCATATGATGAACTGCTAAATGATTCTTCTCTATTGCATCATCAATACATCATGCTTAAAAGAAAACTGTCTAAAGTGAATAAAGAGTTGGAAGAGTCCAACAAACTAAATGAGCAGCTTGTTGAAAAGAATGATAAGCTTAAAACTGAGAATGTTAGTCTAACTGACAAACTCACCTCTGAGTCCAGTGAACCCCACGAGGTAACTAGACTGAAACAAGAGGTATTTGATCTCACCAAAAGCGTATCTAAGCTTGTTGGAGGATCAGAGAAGCTAGACCTGATATTTAGGTACTCTAGATCACCTTATGATAAGTCTGGCCTAGGCTATGACTCTGAGAAACAAAGTGCGTCTCGGAATATATCAGGGTCCAACAAACATCACAAGGCTTTTCATTTCTATGGAAAACAAAAAGAAAACAAATTGCATACATGCAGAACTTACTTTAAGATTTGTGGAAAGAGTGGTCACAATTCTTCAAAATGCATTTACAAGAATAGAAACAAAATGCATGGACGAAGACCACCAACTAACCCAAAAGGACCCAAGTCTATCTGGGTACCTAAGAATATGATAATACCTGTTGCAGATCTGCTTAGCAACACAAAAAAGACCCCAGTCCTGGTACTTAGACAGTGGTTGCTCACGTCACATGACGGGAGAAAGGTGTATGTTCTAAGAAATCCGTGAGAAGACTGGTGGATGGGTCACCTTTGGAGGAAACCAGAAGGGAAAGATAGTAGGAATAGGTAAGATTGGTAAGCATCATCTTCCCTCTATTGATAATGTTCTTCTAGTTGAAGGATTAAAACACAACTTGCTTAGCATAAGTCAATTATGTGACAGTGGGTCTGATGTTTCCTTCAATAAAGGTGAATGTATGGTCAAGAACCCTGATGGGTCCATCTTATTCACTACCAAAAGGCAAAATAATCTGTATAAGATTAACTTGGGGGAACTCTCAACTCAAAGTGCATCATGTCTAGTGTCTGTTGAAGATGAGCGATGGATCTGGCACAAAAGACTTGGTCATGCAAGTCTAAGATTAATCTCTAGACTACACAATCATAACCTCGTAAGAGGTTTACCAAAGATTGTGTTTAGATCAGACGCTCTCTGTGACGCATGTCAAAAAGGAAAACAAGTTAAGAACTCTTTTGAGTCCAAGAACATTGTTAGTACTTCTAGACCACTAGAATTGCTGCATCTTGATTTGTTTGGTCCAACAATGACTGCTTCTGTCAGTGGTAAGAAATATGGACTTGTCATAGTAGACGACTATACTAGATGGACATGGGTTAAGTTCCCTGCTCACAAGGATAAGTCTATCAAGGTCTTTTCTATATTCTGTAAGCGAGTCTAGAATGAAAAGGCATATTCATCAGCTCGATCAGAAGTGATCATGGAGACGAATTTGAAAATGAGCTTTTCCAAAGGTTCTATGATGAAAGTGGCATTCATCATAATTTCTCTGCCCCTAGAGCACCACAACAGAATGGTGTTGTTGAGAGAAAGAACCGATCTCTTCAAGAGATGGCTAGGGCGATGCTCAGTGATAATTCTGTCCCTAAGCACTTCTGGGCTGAAGCTGTAAATACTGCCTGCTACATTCAAAACAGAATATACATAAGACCAATCTTGAATAAGACTCCTTATGAATTGTGGAAAGGACGCAAACCCAACATTTCTTATTTCCACTCCTTTGGATGTCAAAGCTTTATTTTAAATACTAAGAATCAACTAGGAAAGTTTGATGCGAAAGTAGATAATGGAATATTGTTAGGATACTCTGAAATGTCCAAAGCTTTTAGAGTCTATAACTCTAGAACTTTGATTGTTGAAGAATCCATACATGTTAAGTTTGATGACAAACAGCCTGATAAGAGATTATCAGAGCTAGATGATTCTTTTGCAGATATGAATCTGAATGATTCAGATGCTCGTCCAACAACCAACAAAGATGAGGCATCAGACGCTACGCAGGACGCATCATCGTCTCAGCAAGCTTTAAACACCCCTCGTTCATGGCAATTTAGGACTTATCATCCTGAGGATCAAATCATTGGCAAACCTAATGATAGCTTCCGGACAAGGTCAACCTTCAGAGAGCAAGCTGACTCAGCTTTCATCTCTGAGATGGAACCAAAGTCTGTGGACGGAGCCTTACTGGATGAATGCTGGATCCTCGCTATGCAAGAGGAGCTCAACCAGTTTCAACGGAGTGACGTTTGGACACTGGTCCCCTTGCCTAAGGATAAGTCTGTCATTGGAACCAAGTGGGTCTATCGCAACAAGCTGGACGAAGATGGCAAAGTTGTAAGGAATAAAGCAAGGTTAGTTGCTCAAGGCTATTCACAAGAGGAAGGTATTGATTATACTGAAACCTTTGCTCCAGTAGCTAGATTCGAAGCTATACGCATCTTACTCTCATATGCTGCACATCATAACATCACGCTTTATCAAATGGATGTAAAAAGTGCATTCCTAAATGGTGTAATTAATGAAGAAGTATATGTTATTCAACCACCTGGTTTTGAGATCAAAACCATCCTGAGCATGTATATAAGCTTAAGAAAGCTTTATATGGACTCAAACAAGCTACTAGAGCTTGGTATGAGAGACTCAGCACTTTCCTAATGGAGAATGGTTTCTTAAGAGGAAAAGTGGACACAACTCTATTTAGAAAAATAAATAAAAAGGAATTTATTGTTGCTGAAATTTATGTTAATGATATTATATTTGGTGCAACTGATGAATCTCTTTGCCAAGAGTTTTCTGACTTAATTCAAAGGGAATTTGAAATGAGCATGATAGGAGAACTAAAATTCTTCCTCGGACTTCAAGTAAAGCAAACTTCAGACGGAGTGTACATTCATCAGACGAAGTACACAAAGGAGCTTCTGAAACGCTTCAAGTTGGACGAACCTATGAATACACCAATGCATCCAACGTTCGTGCTAAACAAAGATGATAAAGATAAAAAGATAGACCAAAAGGTATATAGAGGTATGATTGGTTCCCTCTTATATCTAACTGCGTCCAGACCTGATATCATGTTTAGTGTTTGCTTATGTGCTCGTTTTCAATCCGATCCAAGAGAGTCTTATCTCTCAGCAGTAAAAAGAATCTTTAGATATCTAAAAGGTTCTACTAATCTGGGTCTTTTGTATAAGAAATTTGATGAATACATATTATTTGGATTCTGTGATGTTGACTATGCTGGAGATAGAATTGAAAGAAAAAGCATAAGTGGAGGGTGTCACTTCATTGGTGCTAATCTTGTCTCATGGTCAAGTAAAAGGCAAAGCACAATTGCTCTATCAACTGCTGAAGCTGAGTATATTGCTGCTGCCAGTTGTTGTTCACAACTGCTTTAGATCAAACATCAGTTCGAAGACTATAACGTGTTTGTAAGCAACATCCCTATCATGTGTGATAACACTGCTGCTATTAACTTGTCAAAGAACCCCATACTGCATTCTAAAGCAAAGCATATAGAAATAAAGCACCATTTTATTAAAGCCTATGTATAAAAAGGGACAATAGATATTCAATTTGTTGATACTGACCATCAATGGGCAGATATCTTCACTAAACCATTAGCCAAAGATAGATTCACTTTTCTAAGAAAATATCTAAACATGCATTTCATTGATTGACTGAGAGTCCAATGCATGCGTCCAATATTTGCATTACGTCCAATATATGCTCGTCCATTGTACATTCTGTTTGCTCGTCTAATGCATTAATGGAATTCAGTCTTTGTCGAATGATCTATTATCTCTCATTCCCTTAACTGAGTCAGTTTTTGTTTTCTTTGTTTGCCAAAAATGCTTTTTACGGTTGCAAAGTCTGAACGTGTGTTAGGCATTAAATGCATGTCGTTTCGCTTTCTCTCTCTCTTTGAAAATACGAAAGGTTTTCGTTCCCTCTTCTTCCCTTTAAAACCTAATTTTTGTTAAAAATCAAACCTTTACAAAAGCTTTCATCTTGTTTCTGAAGGAACCTGTTTGAAACACAAGAAGGGGGGTTGAATTGTGTTTTAGAGAATTTTAAATTCTTTTCGTAAGCAGATAATGTTTTTCTCAAGATTGGACGCTAAAACGATTGAAAGCAAAGAGAGCTCTTCCAAACACCACGTTGGACGCTAACTTAGTTTGACAGCGTAAAGAAAGGCAATTCAATCCCAGTTAGTTAATTAGATAATAATCTAAAATAAGAGTAAGGGAGAGAAAAGAACACAAAGATGTTATCCTGGTTCACTCTTCACCAAAGAGCTACGTCCAGTCCTCTCTACTTGAGAGCTTTATCCACTATAACAATACCTTTTGTTACAAAGTATTCAACACCTCTTCAGGCAGTATTCTCAACCTCTTCAGGTTCTCTAAGTATTCTTTTACAGACAAGCCTCTTCAGGCTCAACCAAACTATGGTTTTGAAAAAGATTATTCTACTAACTCACTAAATG
Source organism: Ammopiptanthus mongolicus (assembly GCA_039655645.1). Lineage (NCBI taxonomy): Eukaryota > Viridiplantae > Streptophyta > Magnoliopsida > Fabales > Fabaceae > Ammopiptanthus > Ammopiptanthus mongolicus. The sequence continues at coordinate 45,814,004 of CM077350.1, forward strand.
TGAGAATTCGAAACTAAAGCTTAGACTCTTGAAAATAGCTCTACACAGAGAGTAATATGAAGGTTAGAATCAGAGTAGCTTTTCTAGCTTTGCAAGCTTGAGATTTTCTCTTTTATCTCTTGAAGGATTTTGAAATGCTATGTGTTGCTTCACTTGTATTTTTACTCAAGTTCAGTTTCGTTCAACGTTTCTTGATTATGCACTTTCAAAAGATGAAGGTATATATAGCCTCTTTTCTTTGAGCAGTCTTCAGTCTTCAACGGATGGAAAAGGATCCGTTCTGATGAGCATTGAATGCATTTGATCCGTTGAGTCTGATAGCTTCTGAAGTTTCTGATCAGCAGAATAGACTATCAGGGAGATAGCTAAAAGTGGTGCTGACATATCCTCTGAGTAGAACGAAAGTTGCCTTTTGTTTATCCAAAACAAGAAGGTCAACTTCTTTAGGTGATAGAGACATTCTGGCTTATGCTTTTCTTTTGTACGAATCTTACAGAGAATGTTTTCTCCCACTGGTATAAGCCTTTTACATGGAATAATAATTTCAAATGCTTTTACAAAGATATTCGCGCTTGAAATTTAAAAGACATTTATTGGACTAGCTATTACAGAAGGTAACCAAAAGAGTCTTTGGACTCAATGGTTCTATAAGTTATCGTCCAGTCGTAAACCAAGAATAGGTGTTGGACGAGATAAAGTCTTTGGACTATGTTGGACGAGATAACGTCTTTGGACTATGTCAGACGAGATAACGTCTTTGGACTATGTTGGATGAGACAAAGTCTTTAGACTCAATTTAGATTTGTCCTGCACACTTAATATAGAACATTAGTCCATAACAAATCTTTGTTCATCTTAAATTAGCTCTTTGTTAACATCAAAACTTAAGGGATTATCTGGACCATGACCACTTTGGTTCCAACAGTTTCATCTTCAAAAAGGAAAACTCTTTCTGAAAAACCCTTCTTCTCAAAGACCTCTTCTCTGAAACTATGGCAACCTCTTCTACTGCTGCTCTAAGAGTAAAGGAAAAACCTTTAATGCTCAAACTGCTGATGTCATGGTCGAGTTCAAATTTAATCTTCAATTCCTGGCTAACAATGGGATTGACATTTTCTCTAACATCCATGCTGCTGGATGGTCAAGCTTCTTCGAAGGTTCTCCGGTAATCTACCCTGCTCTAATTAGGGAGTTCTAGACAAACCCTACTATCTCTACAAGGGAGATTCGTAACAAAGTGCTTGATACTGAAGTAATAGTATCTGAAGCAACCATTTCAAATGCGATTGGGTGCTCCCAATCTGGAGTAACTGTTGAGAATAACTGGGAGGAAGAGATTGGTGATGCTTCCACCATCAGAGACTGTCTGTTGAAGAACTCGGGTGACAAACTCATAGCCTCAAAAATGACTGACAAGGCTAGGGTTCTTCACCAAATCCTGAACAAATATGTCCTTCACAAGGCTGGGTCGAAGGATAATGTATCAAAGGCTCACCAATTCTGCCTGGTTCATTTGATACTGGAGAGGCACATAAACCTTTCCCACCTTCTCTTTTCTTTCCTCTAATATGCCATTGAAGGCTCTGGGAAGAATACTTCGATCATCTATGCTGCTCTTCTCTCAAAAATCTTCGAGAAGCATATGGTCTACGATGACCTAAAGAACTTGGCTCCAGAAAGAAAAGTCAAATACTACGATGTTCATGGTATTGAACGATCGCATCAACCTGAGTTTGCAGGCAAAGCTTGGTGATGATGCAGTTGGACTACCTCAAAAAGTCCAAATCTAAAGGGAAACAAAAAGGAGCTTAGACGCAAGTCTCAGAAGAAGCGTATGAACAACGAGTCACTGCTGGACGCTCAACTGAACTAGCTCGTCCAATACCTAGGACTCCTCCTTCTTGTCCAAAGCTCATCGTCCAACCATCCAGAAAAAGGAAGCTGATTCTAGCTCCCATTGATGAGGACGAAGAGGACGACTTGCACATCTCCAGGGTAGTCAAAGGTCCATGATTGGAGACATCATCTATTGCACCCCTGCCTAAACCTATTTCAACAAGGGCAAGGTCTGCTCGAGCAAAAGCAAAAGGTAATACTGAACCCATCTCTAGTTCAGTTATTACTTCTTCTGATGTCCAATCTTATGAGATTGAGGACTTGACCTTTGAACCTTCTTTACCATCCTCACCCACTGCCCTACCACAAACACAAACCCTAACCTCACCAAATAAACCCGAAGACTGGTTCACACCATGGGGAGATCACCCCTTCCAACCTTATGGTGCTCCCTACCCAAGAAGAGTTTTTTCGCAAAAGAAAATATAGACGCATCCTAGGAATGAACCACAGTAACAAATGCTCAGTTTGGGCTGAGGTCAAACGCAGCTTCCCTGTTCTATTCCTTGAACACACATCCCCCCACTACTGAACCTCACCCCAAAAGCCCTATTCCACTACCTGAATATGAATATGAACAACCACTCACACCACCCACCTTTGGACCACCCCCTGAACATGACTACTACCCCATCCCTCACATATCAACTGAACGTTTGGCTACTGAGATGTACACAGATCTTGGACCCTTGGTTGTCTGCCTTGACAAGAAGACGTTTCCTCGAAGGAAAATCTATCCCAACCTCATCAAGGACAAGGCATTCCAATGGTGCCACTACAATGTAAAAAGGCACGTAGCTCCACGTAATGAAGACAAGAAAGGCTACAAAACTGAGTACGAAAGGAGAGCAAGGACGTTTGGTCTAACCAACTACATCCTTGATCCTGATCTGTCATTCATTCCAAGCTACCCGACAGCATGGAAGGAGTACTCTGATGTTCGTGACTTTCTTCCTTATTATGCCGTGCGCAAGGAGTGTGACATGTCTCGGGAAGCTAAGATTCATCACATCCTTCCAATGAAGTTTTGGTCAAGGTCTTCCGGCACAAGAGTAGGAGTTGTTCCTCCTCGAGCTTGTCCAAGGATTCCTATTCTGGATCCCAACAAGAATAAGGACCCTCGCAAAAAGCTTGAATCGTGGACACTGCCTTACAGAAATGCCTTTGATCCCTTGTTTTGGAAGAAACCTCGAGATGATTCTGGGGCTCTAGCAAGCATCTGGAAGAAGGACCCCAGATTCAGATATGACCCAGATGCTAAGGTCTACTAGGAAAACCACATCTGGAGATGCTCTCAAGAAGCATCATCATCTGGACTATCACTTGAGGAGAAAGAAGAGATTCGTGTCTACCCAAGACAATATCGAATCTATGAGGCTGACTTCATGATCATAGACGATATCTTTGGGATACCTATTTATCCTAGAGATGTGTTGCCTTCACCTGCTCCCAGATGGAGAGAAAACAATTTTGATGATGCTGAGATCATCCTTGAAGTGCTGCTACCTCCACCTCAACCTGTCATTGATCCTGATGCTCCTCCTCCTCCTCCTCCTAAGCCAGTTATAGCTGAAGAAACTGGGGACACCGAAATTGTTTATGAGGAACCCTGTTCTGAAACTCATGCTGAGGAAATGGAACAAGTTGCAGACTCAGCCCCGTCTAAGTCTCAACCTATCCCTCTCTCAGTGCTCCATCCTGTTGACCCATCTCCTTCTCAGACTCTCACTGTAGTTCCTGAACAAAGAGCTATGGACGCAACCAGGGCCACAGCTGAGAGCTCCGCCTCGGTTATTCCTCCTGAGTTGCAAAAGTTCGTCCAAAGGTCCATAGAAGCCAACAATGCGGTGCTCATTCAGCAAATTGCGGCTATGTTTAAAGATTACCTTCCAAAACCTCCTCCTCCTCCTCCTCCTTAAAATTGTTCTATTTGTTTTGTTTTCAAATAATACTGACTACGATGTGTTTCTCACTCTTTTGTCTGATGACAAAAAGGGGGAGAAAATGGGTTGATTGAACTTAAATATCTTGATTGCTTTTATAACATGTCTGGCTATCCATGCTTAAATGTTTATATCTGTCTTATATGCTTTAAATGTTTAGATGCTTTAAATGATTAGAATGTTTGTCTTAGGGGGAGCTTTTCAGCTCTCCTAGGACTTTTTGTTCAATCAAATTAGTATGTTTTGTCATCATCAAAAAGGGGGAGATTGTTGGAACCAAAGTGGTTATGGTCCAAATAATCCCTTAAGTTTTGATGTTAACAAAGGGCTAATTTAAGAAGAACAAAGATTTCTTATGGACTAACGTTTTATATTAAGTGTGTAGGATAAAACTTAATTGAGTTCAAAAACTATCCAGAGTCCAAAGACCATCCTAAGTCCAAAGACTTTATCTCGTCCAACCTTTGAACATGGTTTGCGTCTTACTCAGATTGGACGATAATAAATAGAACCATGAGTCCAAAGACTCTTTCAGCTACTTTTGTAATAGCTAGTCCAATAGTGTTTTTATATTTTAAGCGCGAATACCTTGTAAAAGCATTTGAATTTATTATTCCCTGTAAAAGGTTTATATCCTTGGGACAAAATATTCTTTGTAATATTCGTTCAAAATGTAAAGCGTAAGCCAGAATGTCTCTGTCACTAAAGAAGTTGACCTTCTTCTTTTGGAAAAACAAATGGCAACTTTCGTTCTACACAGAGGATATGTCAGCACCACTTTTAGCTATCATCCTGATAGTCTATCCTACTGATTAGAAAACTTCCGAAGCTATCAGACTCAACAGATCAAATGCATTCAATGCTCATCAGAACGGATCCTTTTCTATCCGTTGAAGACTGAAGTCTGCTCAAAGACAAGGCTATATATACCTCCATCCCTTGAAGATGCATGACTACCGAACTTGAGCAAAAATACAAGTGAAGCAATACTCAGCGATTCAAAATCTTTCAAGAGAAACAAGCAATCATCTGCTCAAGCAATCAAAGAGAAAATATCAAGCTTGCAAAGCTAGCAAAGCTACTCTGATCCTCATTTTTATATCATTCTCTGTGTAGAGTTTTTAAGAGTCTAAGCTTTAGTTTCAAATTCTCACATTTAGTGAGTTAGGAGAACAAACTCTTTTCAAAACCTTAGTTTGGTTGAGCCTGAAGAGGCTTGTCTGTAAAAGAATACTTAGAGAACCTGAAGAGGTTGAGAATACTGCCTGAAGAGGTGTTGAATACTTTGTAACAAAGGGTTTTTGTTATAGTGGATAAAGCTCTCAAGTAGAGAGGACTGGACGTAGCTCTTTGGTGAAGAGTGAACCAGGATAATATCTCGGTGTTCTTTTCTCTCCCTTACCTTTACTTTAGTTTATTATCTAACTAACTAACTGGGATTGAATTGCTTTTTCCTACGCTGTTTTCTTATCTTATTCAAACTAAGTTAGCGTCCAACTTGGTGTTTAGAAGAGCTCTCTTTGCTTTTAATCGTTTTAGCGTCCAACCTTGCGAAAATTATTATCTGCTTACGAAAAGATTTTAAAATCCTCAGAAACACAATTCAACCCCGTTCTTGTGTTTTAAACAGGTTCCTTCAATTAGTATATACACAGATATTTTCAAGAACATGCATAAAAACCAACGCGACCCGTGCGAATGCACGGGTAACGTACTAGTTGTACCCATTTAAATGAAGTCTTATGAGCCCCAATTTGTGAAATAACCAATTCACCTAAATATACGTGCTTCCTTTTGCTGAGGGACCTACTTGCTAAACACAAAAGAAGAATATTGAAAAGCGAAAAAGAAACCTGAAGACCAAAAAAGAAAGTTGGTTCAAGAAAGGTTAGAGTGATAGAACTTTTCTTTTCCACATAATTGAAGAGAGACATAGCTAAAAAAAAGCACCAGAAATCTAGGTGTTGAGAAAATTGGGGACAGTGCAGGGAAGAAAGTATAATTTGAGCAAGCTTAGGAGACATTCAAAAAGATCCCCAAATCCAAATGGAAAATATTATTGCTGGTGCAAGTGTAACAAATTCATTCTCATATGTAGGGATGGCAAAACGGGCCAACCCGGCCCGTCCCGCCATGTCATTAACCCGCCCAAAACAGGGCGGGACGGACCAACCCGTTTTGGTCATATAGGTTGTACCCCCCAACCCACCTCGCTTAATGGCGGGTTGGCCCGCCAAACGCAGAAACTATAAATATGGGTTAGCAGGTTGACTCGTTAAAAAATTAAAAAAATAACAAATTCATATAAAATTAAAGAATAAAAGCCAATAAAAAAATTAAAAAAACAACTATGCAGTACAACAATACAAAAACTCAAAAACTCAAGAATAATCTTATAAGTTATACATTAATACAGTCTGAAAAAGATAGATAGAGGGAAACACGATTTCTGGTTCTGGAACAAAGAGAGAGAGAGAGAGAGGGAGGGGGTACCGTCGGAGATCAATGCAGAGGCCGAAGATCAATGTAGAGGTAGCCGGCCAGCGGCACTACAACAAGGACGAGAGAGGCTGAGGTATACAAGTAGCGGCGGCGCGAGTACGAGGCAGTCGTACGAGGTGCACGACGGGAGAGGTAGAGACTGAGGCAACCTGGCGAAGAGCAGCGGCGACGCTTCTGGCTTTGCGTTCTTTCTGAGAGAGTGAGTGAGGGTTAGGGCCTAAAGGGCAGGGGCTAAGACTGAATGAGTGAATGTAAACCCTAAAACAAACTCTCTCATTCTAATTTCTAAATTTCTAATTTTATATTTTCATTTTTTAGTAGTAATTTTTTTTTAATTTTTTAATTTTTTAATCTGAAGGATTGGCAGGTCAACACGCGCCCGACCTGTCACAGATCAGTTTTGGGGTGAGTTAAGCGGGACCGGTTAAAGTGGGTTGGTAGGTTGAAGATCCCAACCCACCCCTCCAAATTTTGACGGGTTGACGGATTAACCCGTGGATCAAAACCCACTTTGTCACCCCTACTCATATGCACACATGTTGCCCTAAGAGGCTCACTTGTAGTTGCCTTAAAATGAGAAGTTAGGAACTGTATGGCCCACAAACCGTCCTGTAAGGCCCACAAACCGTCCTCGGTTCCACTCAGTCACAGTCAGTCACCACTCACCACCACTCACGGCTTCAATTATCATTTCAATGTTGCTACTTTTTCTTTTTTTCATGGTACTTCACGTTCTTTTATGAATCAACATAAGCTGCTGTATTTGGAACTTTTTTTTTTTTTTTGATGAAATGCTGTATTTGAAACTTGTTTAAAAGTAACAATGAGTCAAATTATAAAAAAAAAAAGGTAACTATGAGTCAGGGTGGCTTCTTTCTTATAAAATTTTGTCTTCAAATAAAATAAATGTTATCTTTAGATAATATTTAGCAGCCGCCATAAGCGAGAGCAATTTTTATGAAGATAATGTTCAAAAATGTTTCTTAACTACTAGTACTATTTAAAAAATAAAAATAAAACTAAGAAATTGCCTTCAGCCGTAAGAACTTTTGAACATCTTTCAAAAATAGCGCCTTTTAATATATAAAAAATGAAATAATATGAAGAAAAAAAAGCATCAATATTGAAATAAAAAAGCTGACTCCCACATTATTTTTTTTTTTTTGGTGCCAACTCTCACATTGTTAGCGTCACTTAAATTTACTTTTTTTTTTCCTTTTAATTCCTTTTATTTTACGTTTCTTATATTTGAAACAAGTAATAGGAAATGAAACTATACTAATTAGAGATTCAATATTTTTATTTAAAATATACAGTAACTTAATTTCATCTGCATCATTTAATTTTTTTTCATCATGTTTAAAAAAATTGTATTTAATCTTGTTTTAGAAGTTATATATTTCAATTTTAAGATTATGGAATCTAAATTGAAGCGAAATTAAATTACGTTGTCGAGCATAAAAATAATACATATAAACTTCATTTTTTTATCAGACATATAAACTTCATTTGAAACATTAACTTCAGAAATTTATATTTTTAAAAGATACTAAATGCTGGCTTAAATTATCGGAAATAAAAATAAATTTAAATTTTTGGTTAAAGTAATAATTTAAGCCCTATACGTGACATGAATTCTTCATTTAGTCCCTATACGTAAAAAATTTGAAAATGAGTCCCTACATGTATAAACGTTAGCAAATTTGGTCCCTACACGTGCAAACGTTAGCAAATTCGTCCCTGCCGTCAGCAAATTAGTCCAAATACGTGACACAAATTTTTGATTTGGTCTCTAAATTTAAAAAAAAATTAAATTGGTCCCTATATGTGCAATCGATAATTATTTGGTTCCTATCTTCTGTCAAGGAGCTCGGACCCAACTAAAGATTCTTTTCGTATTGATTATTTTTTTTATATTATATCAATTTATTTCTTCTATTGAGAGTCAATTTGGATAACTTTCAGAATATAAAACTATTTACACATCAAATTATATAATTTTTATTCTCAATAGAAGAAATAGATTGATATAATATATAGAAAATATTCAATACGAAAAGAATCTTTAGTTGGATTCGAGCTTCTTGGTAGATGGCAGAGACAAAATTACTATCGATTACATATATAAGGACCGATTTAATTTTTTTTTTTAGGTTTAGGGATCAAATAAAAAATTTGTGTCACGTATAAGGACAAATTTACTGTCGACAGGGACGAATTTGCTAACCTTTGCACATATAGGGACCAAATTTGCTAACGTTTACGCATGTAGGGACTCATTTCCAAATTTTTTTACATATAGAGACTAAATGAAGAATCCATGTCATATATAGAGACTAAATTATTACTCTAACCATTTTTTTTTTTTTGTCAAAACCATGGTATCCAATACGCAATAACGGAGACTAAAATAAGGTTTATTTTTGTTATATTATTAGAGTAAAGTTTCTTATACTATCAATAAATAACGAATCATTATATATATAACTTTAAAGGTAGTTATTATAAAAGTTAAATATTTTTTAAAATATAATAATTAATGATTAATTAACAATATAAAAACTTATCTTGAGAGTGAATAATTAATTAAATTCATTAAAAATTGTTGGAAGTAATACCAAAAATATGGGTATGGGATCGGATCTCTCCATTGGACTTAAAATTTGATACCAACCGCTAGTTTTTGCTTTTTTACCTATCTTGTTAAATGATTGGCATTGGTATTCATCATGAAAGACTTTTTACGATCACTATAATCACTGCATATTTGTTTTATTAACACTTAATTTGGATGCGGAGAGAGAATGAGAGTAAAGGAAATGACAAAAAAACAAGAAAAAATATATATATATATATATTTTAATTATTTGGATGAATAGAAGAGAAAAGAGAGAGAAAGAAAAAGACAAAAAGAAACCCAAGCAACAAGAAACAGACCTATAATGTAACCTGAATCAGAATTTCAGTGTAGGATCAAACATATCGGAGGTAGAATTTGGTTACTGTAAAGTGAGAAAGTAATAGTGTATTTATTCTTGGATTATTTTTAGTGGGTTAAGATCTCTATGTATTTATTGAATCAATGATGGATACATCCTTACTTTCTCACTTTAGAGAGATTCTCACTTTAGAGGAGTCAAATCCCTCAAGGAAGGTCATATTTTCTCCCTTCTCATGTATGAGATTAGAACATACCTAACATTTACAAATTAAATTTCAATTTTTTGCCTCTATCCAAATAACAGAACGGAAGAAAAGTTCCCCGTGTAAAATAAGAGAAAAAAATAGTCCTTTTCTAGGGTTTTGTTTGTTTTTTTATGGGTATCTCCACATGGAAGTTGTGAGACTAACCTTCGAGTCGGAAGGTGATGATTAGGTAAAGTCCTCCCCAAAATGATGACTTCAAGATTGGAACCCCTGATATTGTAGATGAAGGTTGTCTGGGGTCGCAGTCCACTTCCATTATTACCAACCAGTGTTGGGTTTAAGGGTGTTCATAGGTCGATTTGATTCGGATTTACATAGAAAAAAATTGAACCAATCAAAATCAATTGGTTTAGTTCAATTCAGATTTGAAGCTTTTTTTTCTTAAGGAAATCCGAACCTGAATGGGTTGGTTCGGATTGGACCCGAAAAATATGAAAGTATTAGAAATTAAAATCATGGTTTCAAATTGCGGTCTGCATCAGCTATTGTGGCCGCAACAAAACAATATCGGCAGCGACCGAAACCGTATCAAACTGCTATTGCGGTGGGAATCCAAATCACGAAGAAATTCCGCAACGAAACAGTGTTGCAGCCGTAACAGATGAGACAACGCCGTTTCGGACCGCAATAGAAAATGTTCAATCCCAACCCCATTTGCGTTTGACTTTCCCAATATAAAAATCCAAAATATTTGGCTTTTTGCATTAGAAATCAACCCTAATATGAGGAAAGAGATTCCTACTTCTAATTCCTTCCCCTCCTATGGGATTTGTAACACTCTAGTTTTCGTTTGCTTGTTATAAAGTGTTGTTATGTGTAATATATGCTTGTTTATGTTTGCTTTTTATGCCTTTGTACATAGTTGGGGTAGAATAGCCTCTAAGAAGGTAGTCAATGCCTTAGGAGGAAGAAGAAACTCTTTTTCATAAAAGGAGGGAACCATAATCGATTATCCTTGGAGGCATAATCTGTAACACTCCGATTTTCTTAATCTTTTAATTAATCAGTATTTAAGTAATTGTATTTTATTGGAAGGTCTAGAAAATTTATTAAATTATTCCGCGGCCATAGTCACACTCTATGCCATAGTAGGAGCTATGGTTAAGTTTTGATCCGAAAACTCAAACGGAGCCCGATCTATGTATTTTCGGATGATAGTATCTTTCTACTATCAATACCTCATTTTGACTAACGGTCAGAACCATTAGTTTTAAAATTCAATCATCCACCTTTTTGCTAAAATATGTTCTGACGTCCAAAAATATAAATAATATTTTATATTCGGGCCGAAAATCGATCGGGTAGACGATTCGAACTGTCTTAGAGTTTTTCAAAAACCTTGAGCCAATGATTTTCATACCAGGGCTATGTTAAATCATTTGGGGACTCCTATCAGCGTCGTGAGGTTTTTCAAAATGTTGGGATGTGAATTGACCAAATTACCCTTGGTTAGTTTTTACTAATTACCTTTTACCTATTTTCTTAATGTCTTAAGTTAATTATTTAAATACACTCTTCTCTCACACTCTCACCCTCATTTCTTCGAGCAACACAGCCTCCAAACCTATCTTCTTCCTTTTCTCTTCTTTCTCTTTTTTCCTCACTTTCTCACCATTTTTCTCCATTTTTGGAGCTTAATCCTTGAAATTTCTTGAAGCAACCTTCACTCATTTTTGAAGGAGATCATCCTAGGACATAGTCCCTTATCTCTATCTCTCTCAATCTCTCATTTTTATCCTCTAAATTTCATGATTAGAAATGTTTGGGTTTTTATCCCTAAATCTTCAAAAATCCATGAAAAATTATAGAAAAATCATTTTAATACCAAACCAATTTCTATGGCCTAGGTTCATGATATACTTGCATGATCTAAGAGATTAGAGCCAAGAAATCTCTCTAGCTATTTTTTTGAGAGAGAGGCCGAAACCCCCTTATAGTGTAGGGTAGGGTTTTTGGTTGGTTTTTAATGTTTGGAGTTGATATCTAGAGTTATCAGACTTGGTTAGGGTGTTATCCAAGAAATGAGAATTTTTGGAGCTCCCTAGCTATTTTTCATATTTTTCATTCAATAGGACCGAACCCTAGGGATAGCGCAATAGGAGAAATCTTGGGTTTTTTGAGTTAATGCCTTCATTGATTATGTATTAGGGACCCTAAGGATCATTGATCCAAAAGTTATGAATTTTTAGACATCCCTAGCCTAATTAATTAAATAGGGGCAGTAACTAATCCTAAGGAATTAGGAAGTTTTTGATTTAACTATTTTAATTTCTGGTTGTGTTTTGTTGTATAGAATTGAACAGGATTTGAACGTTCGACAGCGCACCCGACTGACTGTTGTGGGGTCGTACCCAGAGCTGGACGTGAACATTCCTAAGGTGGGGAGAAAGAACTAATATCGTCGGGAATGAAAGCTTAATATATATATATATATGTGTGTGTGTGTGTGTGTGTGTGTGTGTGTGTGTGTGTGTGTGTCTGTGTGTAAGAGAACCCTTAAACCCTACTAGAAGTTGAGCCCTGGATAAAGTGCCTAGACCCTAGATGTAATTACTTTTGGGCTATCACCACTAAGTTGATATTATGGATGATGAAATTGATTTAGATTGATGTGTTGATTTGTTTAATTGATTATCTGGTTACCCATTGTGTTAAACTGTTGGAGTGATTTATTGTTATCTGGCTTTATAGTGATGTTTATACTGGATAAATTACTATTGTAATGTTATTGTGATTTGACTGGTGGTTGAGTGTTAATGAGAGTATGATGAGCGATGATGTTGTTCGGGTTGATATTGTTGTGGTCCCGACCGTGAAGCTATGGCTCATAGACGCAATGCGTCGTGATGCTGATGCTGATGTGATGTTGATGATGATGTGATGTTGATGTTGATGTTGATGTTGATGTGATGTGTCGTGGTCGTGGACGAGTGCTTAGGCGTGAGGTCCCGATATCAACCTACGATGAATGTTTGTTGCATTTTCATATCATTTCATACCACAACATTTGGTCCCAAATGGGGATGTCCAATTGGGGACGTGACTTAAAATCCCCAGGCGGGATGTGATGTAATCCCGATGGGGATGTCCAATTGGGGACGTGATGTATCGGCCGACATGCATATAGGGAAGTCAGCATATACATAGGGACAAGTATCCCTCTTATAGGCTTATTTGAGAGAATGATGTTTCAGATGATTGTGATGGGTGACTTAAGAGGTGAGTGATATTGTGTTGTATATGTTATCTGTGTTGTGTGATGTATATATATATGCTGTACTGATGCCCCTCTCCCATATTGATGAATTATGTTTCTTATCTCCCTTTATTTTCTATATGTGTTACTTTTTTTAATGGGAAGATCACGAAAAGGAACTAGCTGCTGAGGAACTGGACGGCATTCGGTACGAGCTTGACGCCGGAGGACGGGCCACGAACCCTAGCCTCGAGAGGTTGGGCATTGATCGTGATTAGCCGGAGAGCTATCTCTCGGCCTATCTTTCGTACTTTTATTTTGGTTTGTACTAATATATTCTGTATGTACTATTTTATACTATAGCCCTACTGATGGGGCAATGATGTATGTGATATATTTATTTATATTTTAAAGATGTGTACTCTGAAGCATTGCGTGCCGTGTAACACCCCGATTTTCTTAATCTTTTTATTTAACTAGTATTTAAGTAATTTTATGTTATTAGAGGGTCTAGAAAATTAAATAAATTATTCCGAGGCCATAGTCACGCTCTACACTATCGTAGGAAGCTATGGTTAAGTTTTGGGTCGAAAACTCCGACGGAGCCCGGTCTGCGTTTTTCCTTGACAGTAGTGCTTTACTACTATCGAGACCTAATTTGGACCCGTGAACGAGACAGTTAGTCTTAGAATCACGTTTCCTATATTTTCGAAAAAGTTCGTCCTGACGTTCGAAAATGAAAATAATATTATTATATTCAGGCCGATAATCGTTCTAGGAGACGATTCGAGCTATCTTAGGGTTTTTCGAGAATCTTGAGCCAATGATTTTCATACCAGAGCTATGATAAATCATTTGGGGACTCCTACAAGTGTCGTGAGGATTTTCAAAATATCGAGACGCGAAATGACCAAATTTCCCTTGGTCTTTTTACTAAATTACCTTTTTACCCTTTTCTTAACTCTTAAGTTACCTCAAATGAAAATATCTAAATTTGCATGACTCACCTCACTCTCTCTCCATAATTTCGAGCTCCCTCTCTCCTCTCTCACCTTCATCTTCTTCTTCTTCTTCCTTCTTCTCCTCCATTTCTCTTTTCTTCCTCCATTTTCAACTTCATTTTCCTCAAGCTTCCTCAAGGATTTTCAACCAAGTTTGTGAAGTAAAGTTTCTCCTCTCATCCTCCTCTATCACCTAAAAGGTATAGATTTCATCCTTGAGCTCTCAATCTTTATTTTCTCCATTTATTTTCATGAATTTCAATTTCTAGATCTAAACTTCAAAAATCTCTAGAAAATTGTAGAAAAATCATTTTGAGACCAAACCAATTCCTATGAGCTAGTATCATCCCCTACTATCATAATCCAAGAGCTTTTAATGAAATAAAATCTCTAGCCTATTTATCTAAAAGGGGCCGAATGGGTTGTTTTAGGGGGAAAATGGGTTTTTGTTCTTTGTTCTTGATTCCACATGTTGCATCCCTTAATCATGTAGTCCAAGTGATTAGGAGGCCAAATCAAACTCTCACCTATTTTTCATGGTGATGGCTGAAACCCTACTTTGTTGGTTTAAGGGGTTTTGGTTCAAATTTTTGATAATTGATCATTGATTATGCATTAGGTATACTTAAGGATCATTGATCCAAGAGTTGGTAGAATTTCAATATCCCTAGCCTATTTAATTAATTAAGGGCAGTAGCTAATCCTAGAGATTAGGTAGATTATGGTTTCATTATTTTAATTTCTGGTTGTGTTTTATTGTATGGAATCCGACAGGACTCGAACGCTCGATCGCGCACTCGATTGACTGCTGCGTAGCCGCATTCGGAATCTCTCGGGAAAATCATCAAGGTGGGGTAAAGAACCACAATATCGTCGGGGAGGCAAGCTTTAAATAATATATATTGATATGCGTAGGGCGACCCAAACCCTACTAGAGGTCGTTTGACCGTTAGGTTGATTTTACTGCATATTGAGGATGTATGCTCTGTGATTGGTAGTCAATGTGATATATGTTATGCTTACTATATGCTTATGATTGATTAAACATGATTTATCTGTAAGTTGATTTTAATGTTGTGTATATATTGTTGTGACTGTTGATGTCTGAGTAGAACTAGGCAATGATTTCTGATAAATCGGGTGATGAATGTGTGCTGAGAAAGTCGAGGTTATATATATGTTGTAGTGCTCAATCGAGTGATACAGTTGATCTGTCTATGTCGTGATGTGAGTTGATACCCGGTTAAGCCGGATGAAAGTTGGTCGTGGTTGTATATAAGTCGTGGTTGAGGCATTAAGTGTTGATTCTGAGATAAGTCAGTGAGATTCATGTTGCATAGTTGTTATTCATCACTGTGTTGGCATACGGGCGATTTCGATCATACCTGCGAGGAGATGGTCATACCGATTAGTTTGGCGTAGGGGCGATTTCGATCTTACCTGCGGGGAGGTGGTCGTACCCGTTAGTCGAATTGTAGACGGACGGGCGCATATCTCGACCTAGCTGCGGGCGGGGGGATATGTCGTTACCGAAAGTTGAGTTGTTAACGAACGGACGAATGCTCCGACCTAGCCTGCGGGCGGGGGAACATGTCGTTACCGTAAGTTGCGTTGTTGACGGGCAAATATTCCGACCTGGCCTGCGGGCGGGGGAATATGTCGTATCCATGAGACGATTTGGGCCTGCGGGCTTTAGACCGAACCCTACATTTATGAGGGTGGCATAGTGATGATTGGGACACCTTGATCCGTTGGGGATGTCACGTCGTGATCGCGTCCATATAGTCGTTAGTTGCATGAGTGTGAGAGACAGTAGTTAAGGGAAAAATTATTCGGGAGTTGTTTGGTTGTCACTGTTGTGATTTGGTGTGTTGCTATCTATATACATTATTTATATCGTTGTTTTTCCCATGTATGACATATTACTGTTTCTTATCCCCTGTACTTTTCTATGTTGTATTTCTTCGTTCTCGACTGTACGAGAAGACCCCGATGAGGAGTTTCCAGAGGAGATTGACGGAATACCTGTTGAGCCTGACGCCGGCGGGAGAGCCTCGGATCCCAATGCTGGGGGACCTTGAGCGCTAGGAGAGGATCTCTGACGTGCCTTTATTTCCGTTGTTATGTTTTTTTTGTTTTATCTACTGTATACTCTGAATCTTATATGTTTGGCATCAGTTGTTGTAGGCTCTACTGATGGAGCCGATACTCTTATGTCTGTATATATATTACTATGGTATCAGTATGTATTGTATGTTTTATATTTCCGCAAATTTTATACTACTACGCTACGCTATAACTCTAATAATTATAAGCGTGATCACCAATGGGACCTCCTAGGAAGGGGTTGTCTCATGCCGTATATTTGTCTGCTTCCGCGCTCAATTTTACGCTTCGCTTCGTATTAATAAGGCGCGCTAACATTTACAATGCGATTAAGGTTAGTTAATATCGTAGGTTCTACTGATAGGACGGCGGGTCGTCTCATAATCGATTATGGTGGCGATCTCAATCTGGAGTTTTGAACAGAGGCTTCATAATCGATTATATGTCATTCCATAATCAACTGACCTCTAGACGGAGACTTTGTAATCGATTATCCATCGGGGAATAATCGATTATCATGTGTGTTTCTGCAGAACGCGTTTTGGACCTTTAATACGATCTGTTACGTCTTAACTCCTTTTAAACCCTTCTAACATGAAGAAAACCCTAGTTTCACCAGTTTCTAAACCTCTGGAAAACAACTTTCTCAATCTCTTAGGATTCTCTCTTAATTCCTTTGAGATTCATCGAGAACGTGAACTCATTTTCTTTGGAAATCACCACAGTTGATGTGGGATCTTTGCATAGCCGCTCTTCCTTGTTCTTGCTAACCTTAATAAGTTAGGACTGGGGTAAATTCGTGTACCCTTGTCTCTCCTTCAATTCTCTTCGAGTTTTCTTGAATTAGAGACAGTTTTTTATCGCTTTTGTGTTCCGTTTATCATCGTCATGCAACTAGTGATGGACTAAAGCGAAGACAAGCCTTCTCTTCCTTGCTCTAGAATTGCGTCATCATACCAGGTATGGGAGGAAGGGGTCAATATGAATATATAGGTTTTAGGGTAGCATAAGATGAAAGGTTAACTCATGACCCTAGTTGCATGTTATTACATGATATTCTTGACGTTCGAATCTTAATTATGTATTTGTGTATGCCTATGACCGTTTATGAGTGTGGTATGTATTCTTCTTGTTATGAAATCACTGGATGAGGGATGATTTGATGTTATAACATGTGTATATGTTCTAAGTTCATGATTTACGATATTATTGATGAGTTGTTGATGATGAGCTTGATGTTTATGACATGAATATGATGTGATGATATGCTATAAGAACATAGTTATAGGTTGAGGAAAACCCCATAATAAATGAGTTTAGCATGAAATGTGAGGTTGATAACCTAAGGATTATAGTTCAAATACATAGGTATTGATTTATGAGTGTTAAAGACGTTTAAGGTTAGATAATGCCCTAAAAACAACCACATAGAACTGATGCCAGGAAGAATAATTGATTAAAAGGTTAGAAATAATCGATTATCAGGTTGGTGATAATCGATTATTAGGTGTGGTCTGATTTTAGAAATTTCAATGGAATATGGTCGAGTGTTGGAGATTCCTTGAGAGCTGTATAGGAATGAAATTACGATACCCGATGGTGTTAAATAGAGAAAGTCAGTGAAGAATATGACATAACATTCTAAAATTGGAAAGGATATGTTTTGAGGATAGTGAATGGAACTAAGTAGGAATATTAATAAAGACATTGATATGCAAATAAGATTTTTAGTTAAGTAAGATAATCCTTAATAAAGATGATGATATTAATGGTAACGATGTGTTATTATTAATGATGTTGATGAAGACAATAACAAGGAATTATCGTCCAATGTTATTGATGATCATCGTTGATGGTCAAGGTTAATAATCATTGTTAATGATTATGGTGGAGGATGGTTGGGCATGTGGTTCCATGGTTGTTGAACATTGCCCCCATCATTGCATAGAAGATTTTAGTTTGGGTGGAAAGAAAATGTTGAATTGCGACGGTGAAGGCCACGATGGGTGTTATCCCGTCATTGAAGGTAGAGTTGGGTGAGGAGGTTCCTTTATGGCATGGGCCTGCAATCCGTGGCTAGAGTGTCCTTTCAACAAGAGCTGACTACCCTGACTAGCCACAGTACGTTATCAGGATTAGTGAGAGTATTCATGGAGGTCATCTGGTATTGTGATTCGTCCAACGTTGGTTTAATGGATATGTACTCCTAGTCGTCTTTCCTGAGTTAGAGTTAATGGATCCACATGGGCATGAAGTAGTGATGTTGCATCGCATTGCATGCGTTCTTTAACATGATATGATATATCTTTTGCATGATTGTGTGTTGTATGTTCATCTTATAAACTATTTCGTTATCGTTTTATATTCATATATACAATTTCTTACCCCTATCTTTGTTGTTCTATGTATGTACTTTGTTTATCATCGAATTTGGTTCGATTTGGTGATTCGGATCTTCGGATAAATCGGGTCGATCTGATCCAATGAATACCCCTAGTTGGGTTACGATTTTTGTTTGTTGAATGTAAAGGACTGTTATTAAGGCAAAATATATCGGATAGATTTGTTATTTCACACAATTTTATCTCACCGTTGTCCACTTTCTTTGCACATGAGGGAAGAAAATTTTGAGATGGGTCCACCATATTTTTTTTCCCTCTCTTTTCTTTTTTTTTTCTTCAGTCAAATTAAAAAAAATACAAAATCTCTCTTTTTTCTTTCTTTTCATTGTTTCCTCCCATTTCACCCAAAACAAATGTGTAATTGTTTTATTAAAAACAAACAAACACACATCAAAGCTATTTGACAATTCAGAAGAAATTTGGTGGATTTACATTCGTTTAAAACAAGCTAGTAAAATCCGATTAAAAAAATTGAGATGAATCAAATAGACATGGAGTGAACAAGTGTTGAAATATTAAAGTCATATCAATTTATTAAATGTAATAAGAATTTATTAGGATGGATTCGAGATGGATATTGCTAACAAAAGGAATAAAAAAATGCACAACACATTATTCCAGACAAATTTTCACACTATTATTATATTTGTATATTGAAAATAAGTTAATAATGTATATACGTATTTATTAAAAAATATATTTTTAAACATTATACATGTTAAACAGTTAACTAGTTGATACATGGTGTTAAGTAATTTTTTTATACATTATTAGCTCACAAAAAGAAAAGAAAAACATAACTGATAATAAAATTAGTTTAATTGTTACTCACACATTCAATCAATTTATATGAGTGACTTTAATTTAATATAGTTAGGATAAAGTCAAACATTTTATTGATGTAATAATTTATGATTAGTTAATAATATAAAAAAATTGAGTAAATTCCTAATTTAGTCCTTAAAATTATAAGGTCGTATTAACTTTGTCCCTGACATTTTCGAAATTTCAAAAATATCCCTAAAGTTATCAAATGTTAATCAATCTAATCCCTCTGTCAGAGACCAAGTTGTTACGAACCTTAAAATTTCAGGGACTAAATTGGCACGATAAATAAATTGATATGAACTTATAATTTTAAGAATCAAATTGAGAATTTATACATAAAAAATTTATACTGACAATACATTTAAGTTAAACCCTGATATAATACCAAAAAAAATAAAACATAACCGATAATTTTGCCATCGTCGTGATCTTAGCTGACTCCATAGATTATTGTTCGTAGTTGTACGTGGATAACGTGAGAAACAATAAAAAATTGTGATAAGAGTACGTTCCCTCAAAATTAAATATGCATGACTAGGGGTGTGATCCACGCGCCACTGAAGTGAGAGTTGAGAATGGGAGTGAGTGAAGGACGAGTAACATGCGAAAAGAGTCTGGTCGTGTGTAGCAGTAGGTGGTGATGGGTTAGAATAAGACATTGATTGGGCCATTTGGTCTGTTTGTCGACCTCACCTGCGTGGCTGCGTAGGACCCACCATTCTAGGCAGGTACGTGACTGCATGTTAGCGGATCACATGCTTTGTTTGAGTTGAGCCCCCACCCGCCTACTTGGGATCCTCATACCTTCATGTGAGAAGAAAAATGAAGATATCCATTATTAAAATTTTGAGATAATAAATATATGAAGGGATTATATACATATGTATAATACACATTTATTTAGAAAAAACTTTGGAAATGGATAAAAATAGAGAGATAAAAAATGGAGAGGATATTTTTCGTCACACCCATTACCTCCTAATTGGTAAAAAGATCCTCTTCATCTTTTATCTCTCCATTTCTATCTATTTCAAAAGTTTTTTTCAAATAAATGTATATTATATACATAAATGAAGTCTCTCCATATATTTATTATCATAAAACTTTAGTAATGGACATCTCCATTTCTTATGAGAAATGGAGAGGATCCTCACTCCCCTAATTATCCACTAAGCATGTATAACCCCAAAACAAAAACCACCAAGCATCCCCAAACTCAACCAGCTCCCAAAATTTCATAACTGTTTTCTGGCTTCTTTTTTAAATGTTTCCTCTCATTTTTTTTTATCACTTCAAAAACATCATTTATCAAAACATGATTTAATTGATATACATTGTCGGTGTAAAGATTTTTTATATTATCAACCAATCATAATTTGACATATCATTAAAAATACTTGACTCTTATCTTAACTATTTAAAAAATCACTCATATTATGATTTGTGATTGATTGACAGTGTAAAAACTTTTACACTGATAATAGATATCAATTAAACTCTTATCAAAATATTGTTTTTTCTCTCCTAAAATCCTAGTATTCGAAATTTATATTGGATTTCGGCTAATTTAAATCGAGTAGGGAGGACTCATTTAAGAAGATAAAGCTCTCTTAAGTAGTATTTGGTAGATGTGTTAGAATGAAAAGAAATAAGACATATGGGTCCTATTTTGTGTTTCGTGCCTTTTACAAATAAAATAGAATGTAACATAATATTAGAGGTGGAACATTTTAGTTCCACTAACAGAAAGATGGGGAGGTGAAATCAAAGAGAACAAGAACATAACATATTATTTTGTCGACACATCAAACCGCACCTGAATGTCTACTTTCCTCACTTGTAAGACTCAAACTTGAGACTTTACTTAAGAGATATCAAGCTCATCGCCACTCGAAACGCATTAATTATCAAAATATTGGTTGTGTGGGGAAGAAGAATTTTTTTATATAAAGTTTGAACACAATTTTTAAAAAATAACAGTTGTTTGGGCCGACCTTACGCACTTTGGACTAGTTTGATTTTTGCCAACCTTACTCATTCTAAACTATCTTGACTCATTGACTTATTGACTAATTTGGATTCTTAACCCTCTTTCAGTGGACCTACAATGTCACATAGGATTTAAGAACTCTAGCTAGTTTTCACTCCAATGGTAAAACTCAAGTTGGGTTCTTAATTTACTTTTAGTGGGTCCCTTTTCCCCTTTTCCCATCCTCTCTTTTCCTTTTCCTTTTTTAGTTATTTTTTAATCGAAGAACTGAGTTCTTATAGAAGAACCCATTTATGCACATCACTATGCTCCAGTGGTGGAATTTCTTAAGAACCAGTTCTTGTGTTAAGAACCACAATTCAAGATGGCGTAAGAAATTCCACCATTGGAGCATGGTGAGGTTCTTAAATGGGTTCTTATATAAGAACCCATTTCTTAGATTAAAAAAATGATTAAGAAAGGAAAAGGGAAATAGGGGGAAGGAAAAGAGGGGGGAAAAGGACCCATTAAAAGTAAGTTAAGAACCCAAGTTTGAGTTTTACCATTGGAGTGAAAACTAGTGAGAGTTCCTAAATCTTATGTGGAATTGTAGGGTCCTCTAACAGAGAGTTAAGAACCCAAATTGGGTTCTATGGTTGGAGATGCTCTAATTAAAGTATTATCCTTGCATGAATGAACTTTCTGATTGTTTTATCATGCTTTTGGTGGTTCACTCAAGTTTGAAGATTACTTAGCATATCTTGCTCTAATCATCTAGTTGTTCCGAAGATTGATTTAGAGTGCGTTTGGCCCATCACAACATTAACGGAACAACTAGCATATCTTGTTCTGATCATCTAATTGTTCTGAAGATTCCTATCTATGCACAACTCTCCTTTTATCTTTTTTTTTTGTCTCCCATTTATTCCCGACGATTCCCAGATCATCTAATTGTTCTGAAGATTCCTATCTATGCACAACTCTTCTTTTATCTTTTTTTTTGTCTCCCATTTATTCCCGACGATTCCCACTTTTTCGCACTCCACCCTTCGCACAAAAATCACCTTGCACAACACCAACCTTAAAGGAACAAACCCTTCAAATTCAACCCTGCACAACACCGCCTCTGCCCTTCACAACATCACCGCTCCACCTGCACCGCGCCGCCCATCACCGTGCACAGCATCGCGCCTCACCCAATGTCACCCCTCACCCTACACAGCATCCTATCATTTCTCGTCCAACCGCTCTCTGCTTCTCCAGTACGATACCTCCTCTCTAGCTTTTCCTTTTGTTTTTCTTCGATTTTGGTGTAACATGTTTAGGTTGAAATGTCAACAAAAAACATACACAAGAAAAACAACCCAAAAGTTCCTATCCATGCACAAATTCGCCGCATTAACCATGAATAGTGATAAATGTATTTCCAAACATTCACTACTCATCCAGTAGGCCAACTATTAAGTAGTGAAAAACAAACTCATTCAAGCTAGTTATGTTGGGTGGGTCAAACTTTGGCATGCTCTGGAAATTTTCTGATCCTACATTTCATCCACAGTTGGAATATTATTTTTCATGAAATCCACTAACATTCAAGTAGACCCCGAAATAGCACCTGGCCTAGAGGAAGTGTAACACCCTTCTTGAGTGGTACATTGTTTGTGACACTGTTAACATTTTATAAGGCCGAAAATAAAATATGCGGAAAGTAAAACTTAGGTTTGTTCGTAAATGCAGTTTCTCTTTTCGAAAACATTAGGTAATAATCGAGATCATAGCTAGACGCATGCATTATCACAGTAAGTTCAAAGTACGAAATAATTTTCTTTGAAAATATAAAGTTAAATCAAAGAAGGGGTTCCATAGCATAAACCAAGTAAATCAAATATCTGTTACAATTCCAAATGTAGAGCTGGAATAAATATAAAAAGAGACTAGGAGTCGCAGCTCCTCAAAATAAAGGTATCAGACTCAAGGACAAAGACAACCAGACTAGCCCAACATATACACTACCACTCCGAAGACTCTTCAATGGGCTCGACCATCATCTTAGGATCCTCCTCTAGGTCCTCCTCCATGTCCGCCTCTGAGTCCTCCACCAAATCCTCCTCTGTGTTGTTAGGAATCACAATCGGCACCAGCTCCCTCAAGATAGATCTACGCCTATAGAGAATGTTCTTCCGGGCCGTATACTGAATGTGAGGGTGCAATGACACAACAGGTGAATCGCGGGGTGGAAGCACCGTAGGGAACATCGTCATCCGCAACAGCAACTGGAAAAGCAGGTGCAGGTATCGGCACCGGCGGTGCAACCAAAGGGGCAGCTGTAGATGCTATGACTGGAGGTACAACCGGCGGAATATTATCTCCCCGTGAAGGGAAAGCACAAGAAGAAGCAGAGGAACGTGGCTCAATGACCCTGATCTTGGTCACTGCCCACAGACCTGTCCTCCTCCTCTAATGCCACTCCATGTGGAGAGATAGACGATGGTGAACCATATAAAGCCGCTCAAGCTCTCCTGGATGGTGATAGAGACGTCTCTGATGTATTCCATGTGCCAGGTGTATGTGTGCCCGATCCATGAGTCATCTCCCTTGTGGAACTCAACGTAAACATAGGGAGGCATCGTTCTCGTCTGGAACAATGTCGTCTTTACAGCAAAAGGGGAGAAAGCATAACAGAAGCATAATAATAATATGTGAGATTCCCATTCATCAATCACAACATAAGGTAGATGAAGATACCATAACGCAACAAACAAGGCATACTCGTATAGTCATCTATACATGTTATATCGTCATGATCATTCATATAACTTCAAATCATAAGGCATCTCAATTAAACAAATCAAAGTCATGTGGGATGATGTCATGATGCAAGGACCAACAATGCATTGATGCGACACAATCCCTACTCCATGGAGCTAGACAAACGTCGGAGAGAGTGATCGAGAGTACATGCTTTGATTGTGTCAGCCAGTCGGCTATATGTGCTACGACATTCGTAACCACACATTGATACTGCCTTTATGCAAAAACACTCTACACAATCTTGAACCAGGTAGTGTCCAGTCGAGAGTGTTGGTGTAGGATCTTGATTTACCATGGCATAGAAGAGCTATCAACTGACCACATGTGGAGTTACACACCCCAACGTCTCCTAGGTCAAACTGCCTGTCACCACTATATTCGCACCCGCACAAGGTGTAAGCTCAACTCCTAGGCTCACAGGCCTTAATTGACAACAATATGCAACATGTTGAACTTCACATGCGAATGCGATAAATGTGCGTTCGACGTCTAACGACGTGTTTCTCTAAGAAACTAGCCATCACTAGGCCTCATAAGGTAACTTAAGTTACTTGATCGATCTCCACGCCTTCTTACGTTAAGTTGTTATCAAACACGTGGTTTCGTTCGTGTTCATGTATTATTCGATTGTCTCACAATCCTATATGTCATATGAAGGAGGATTCACAATCCTTCCCTTAGCAATTCTTCAATCCTTACTAAGACATGATCACTTGTTGATCAAGTATTTATGAAATATTCTTTGTTATTTAGGCATTATGGTTAACTTGTGACTAAGTTACCAAGGGTATGAAATGTAGTCTTGATCCACTACATGACACACTTAAGTATTCATATCATAGAATTCTAAGTCCTTTCTTGACTTAGGCTATCATTTCATAAAAAGCTTTGTCTCATAATTCTTTAGTTTTCTTTTAAGGTTAAGATAGAAAAATCCATTTCCTCTTAGAATTATTGAAAAAGGAGGTACATTGGTACCTTTGGTTATCTTTAGGTAAAGAAAATTTATTGAAAGACAATTGAGTTCTAAAGGTACATAGACCTTTATCCTTACTCAAAATCTCAAAGTAATTGAGTGATAGTGAACACAAGTCAACCAATGAATGGATATGGGGTTCAAGTGCTTACTCCTAAATGGTCCATTCAAGCCTAAACCGTGTTTGCACATCTCAATCCACTTTGGTTTGAAAACATTTGGAATCAAAAGGTCCTTAAGCTTAAACTTCAAAGCCATTCCTTTTCCAATAGGTAAGTCCAAAACAAGGAGAGGGGGAAAAGAGTGTGTAAAACACTCCCTGCCTGTCATGACCGTGGCCACAATCACGGCCAAGTAATGAGAGGTTCTGTTCCTATCACACAGAAAGATCATGACCGTGAGTCTCTTCGCGGCTAGGCCGTGATGCTCTCTGTCCCTCCTATTTTGAGTGATCTCGACCGTGAGCCATTTCACGGCCAGGCCGTGATACTCTCTACTTCTCATTTTATGGGGTATCATGGCCGTGACACCCATCAGAGGCAGGCCATGATCCCTACTGTTTCGCCCAAAAATGTTTTCTTAGGTTTTCAAAAACTTCCTTGGTCCTCTTTTAGGTTTTTCATGAAAATCAAGACATGTTATAGTTCCAAAAACTCATAAAACTTTATATCCTTTAACATCATAAGTTCAAAAGCATGATCTTTGGATCATTCATAAGTTCTTTAAGTTTAAGAGGTAGTTTTCTCCCTTACACACACTCAAGCAAAACTTGTCATCACAAGGCTAAGAGTGAGGTTTCCACTTCACCAACACAATCTCATAGTAAGCCTAGCAAACACATGAATATGATGAACAACTCATAAACATCATAAATCTAAACATACCATCAAAATCTCCTACCTTGACAAGGTCAAGGCTTAGGTTTTCATCATTTTCAAATCATAGCATCATGTAAGATATCAAACAAACATATAGAACATGAAACTAAGATTATTCCAAACCAAGTCACCAAATACATAACCACACAAGATAGGAAGACCTATCTACACAACTTAGGGTTTTCACCCAAACTAGAAGCCATTTTCATCCACCTATGAGGTGAGATGAAGGTTCACTCCCCATTACCTTTGAAGATTTCGAAGGTTGAGAAGAGAAGAGATGGAGTTCCAAGCTTCCCAAACTTGCTTCCTAGCAAGAGAACATGAAACCCTTAAGAATGTCATTTTCGAAAATGTCATGAACATGACAAGGAGTTCATGTTTTTGAAGTAGAAAATGAAGAGAAAGATGGAGATAGGATGCTCACCACAAGAGCTTCAACCTTGAAAGAGATAGTGGTTCTTGACTCTTAGCTCAAATCCTCAAATGAAGAAATCTTCTTCACTAAAGATGAAGAACATGAAGAAAGGATTAGAAATATGAAGTTAGTTCTTAAAAAGAACAAGAAAAGGTGTAACGTAGTGTGCACTTCAAAGGTCCATTAATGGAGTTTGAAGATGAACACTAGGTTTCTTAGCCTTAGAGAAAATGAAGATGGAAGAGAGCAAATGAACTCTTTGTCTCCCTTTGGCCTTCTAGGTCCGAATATGAGGAGTATGAAGGAGGGGAAATGAGTCTTGCAATCCAAGTGTGATGAGATGAAGGGTTGAGATGGGTGGAAGGGATTCTGACTTGTTGTATGAACATTGCTTGATATGGGAGGAGACACTTTGGTTGGTAGAGAAAAACATAATGGTCTCTTACCATAAATGGTAAACGTGAAGATCTTGTTGGCAAAAGTGAATACAAGGAGAGAGGTGTGATAGTGACATGTAGGTGAGGATATTAGGTTATGGGACTTGACCCAACTCCAGGCCCAAAGATTTCTGGCCTCGGGCCCAAGCCCAAAACTTTGCGAACCCGATAATATTTTTATTAGTTCCGCTCTAAAACAGCAGATAAAACTCAATCAACCTTTTATGAGATTAGGGTTTAATTTTGAATTCTCTAATGAATTCTAGGTATCAACCTCTGATTATTAATTATGATTAGCTGAATTATGTTTTCAATCAATTTATTCACAACACACAGTTAAATATAACAGATAAGGATATTCGGGGCGTTACAAGAAGATAGATGGTGCTACCTTGGAGCCATTATTTAAGGTTGCCATTTTCTTATGTATGCACAACTGTGAGCCTTAGATCATTTGCTTTATTATATTTAATATACAATATATTGTTGTTATATTGTTGATGCCTAAAATGTTGTTTGGTGAAATTGTTTTGTTGCTGTGTTTTGTTTCTTATTTTTCGGTGCTGTGTTTTGGGGCATTTACGTGTAGGATCAGGTTTTGGGCTCCTATGTTCAGT
The DNA here is from genome assembly GCA_039655645.1 of Ammopiptanthus mongolicus. Lineage (NCBI taxonomy): Eukaryota > Viridiplantae > Streptophyta > Magnoliopsida > Fabales > Fabaceae > Ammopiptanthus > Ammopiptanthus mongolicus. Next base: position 45,841,191 of record CM077350.1, read on the forward strand.
TTTTGTCTCTTTTTGGTTGCTGGACATGGTTTTGGAAAGATCTTGAACTTGGTTATGTTTTTCTAATACATTGCAGCCTATGGCTAGCAAAGAAAGCCTTCTGAAAGTACAAGCAGCAAATGGGATTCTGTTAATACCAAAATCTTACTTGAAATTTGTATGGAAAAGATTCGTAAAATTGGGAGACTTGGAACTGCATTTAAAAGTAAGATATAAGAAGGAATACGTGATGAATTCCATAAATGTGCTAATAAAGACTATACACAAACAGGAACAATTGAAGCTGATGCCACATGGTGGGATGCTAAGATAAGGGTGAGTATTTAATGCTATTTTATTTTTATATCTATTGAAAGATAGAGGCAGAAATTGGATTGTCTAAATGTTATTTCTTTTTTACGTTATGTAGGAGAATCCAAGCTATAAGAAATTCTGATATCAAGGATTGGAATTTCATGAGGAATTATAATTCATATTTGGGGAGATGGTGGCAACAAGTGAAAATGGATGGACACCAGCAACGAGTGTACCAATTGAATCTAGGTTCAAAAGCATTGATTTAGATGTGGCATATGAAGTTGAATCCAATGATAGGGAAATCAACCTTGATGATGATTTTAGCCCTGGGGAAAACTCCCAACCAAACAAGAAAAGAAAGGCATCACAAGATATAGGTGACACAGTGGCAAAGGATAAGTCAAAAGTAGGGACTGCAACGACTATGCGAAAAACTTTAGAAAGGTTAGTTGAAGCTGCAAAAAGTAACAATGAAGTTGAAAAAGAAGAACTTGCAGCCACATCTCATCTCTATGGCCAAGTACTCCATTCCCAAGTGTGTTGAAGTCTTAAAAATTCTAAAGGAAGGAGACTTTTGAATGGTCGACAATTTATCTATGTTTTAGAATTGATTAAAGATAGTCAAAACAGAGCCATACTCATGTCTTTAAAAGATTCAATGGATGCTTTGGTGGATTGGCTTCTCCCTAAGTATGACATGTAGAAATTGTGGGCATTGTGAACTTTGTAGTGACATCTATGTTTATGCATTTGAGTTGTTTATGAGACCAACTTGTAATTGCTTTATGTTTGTTTTTCATATGTTAAAGATTGAGAATCTTATAGTGACGTTTATGTTTTGAATTTGAATCATGTTTCTGAGACCAAATAAATTTTTTTTTATGCAAAGGCATCATTGTTTTACTAGACATCCTAATTATGTTGGCACCCCTAGAAAAACCCATTATTTGTAACACACCTTGAATTTATTAATAAACGAAGAACAAAGAATACAAAAAATGGGGGGGGGGGCATGAACCTAACCCATGAAAAAATCATCTAAATCTATACTTAGGAAAACTAATTCTATCATAGAAAAAATCCTCCTTAATGAAGTCAGGAATGGTATTCCACCAAGCTAATCCATTAATCGTAGTTCCATAATTTGCTAACCTATCAGTAAAAACATTGCCTTCTCTATATACATGAGAGTTAACAAAATACATTTCTTTTGTTAAAAGTATCATGTTCCTCCATCTGTTCCTAAGACTCCAAGGAACAATCAAATGATTTTTGAAAGCTTGAATTGCTAATTGTGAGTCACATTCCAGCCAAAGATAGTTCCAACCTCTTCGAAAAGCTGTTTCAATTCCAAAAATTATGCCAATAAGTTCTGCTTGCAAAGCAAATGTGCTGCCAATGTTCATTGCAAAACATCCCAATGAAGCCGCATGCTTGTCCCTAAAGATGCCTCCACAGGCTGCTAGACCAGGAGTTCCTTTGGCTGCTCCATAAGAATTGAGTTTGATCCAGTGAAAACTTGGAGCTTTCCAAATGATCTCCTTGATGTTTTATGCCTTACTTCTTTTAGCAGAAACTCGAAATTTCTCCAGAATAGCCTTATCAGCATCAGAAATAATACATGAGCTATTAGAAATATCCCCTGAGAGAGATATATTTTGTCATACCCGATAATTTTAATAATTTTAATTATAAGATTTAAATGATGTTATGCCTGGTAAGTTTATAAATTTTTTTCCTCGAATAAAGGTAACATGATTTTTTTTTAAAAATATGTTTTTTTAAAATAATAAAGTATGCTATAATCCAAAAATGTTCTTCGATTTTCTTTAGATATTTAAATGAGGATTTTAAGACGTCAATAGACTAGTGCATAACTTGACATACCCTTAGCAAGTTAATCAAAATTTAATTAGTAAGTTAATGTTAATCTATAAGACTTGCCTATATTGTCTTTTTAGTGAAGAATATTATTGTCCAATGCCTTAGGATGAGTTTTTATATAATAAAGTCTTTCCCTTCTTCCCTTTTCAATTTCCAAAGTTAGAAAACCCTAAGAGAGAGGAGGAAGAAGAGAGATCGGGAGAAGGAGTAAAGGGGGAGACTTGGAGCTTGTGTTCTTTTCTTCTCGTCTTCTTTTTCATTTCTACTCTTGAAGCCTAAGCATCTTCAACCCAAGGTGAGGGATTTTCTTTGGTGTTTGTGATAATTTGTTTGTGGGTTTTGATTTGGGGAATTGCTAAGGGTGAATATAATTATATATGCTAAACTGAAAATATTGTTCATGAGTATTTGCTATTAATGAAACTTGTCATGAACCCTTGTACTCAAGTGATATGGTGCTGAATTCTTGTGTGTATCGGGGCTAAATACATATTGATTTGCTCTCTGTATTTTCATTTCGTACTGGACCACCATTAGCAAAAGGGACAACGATCTTTTTTGGTTCAAATATTGGGCTGATCCGTATAATGCAGCTATGGTTGGAATATGTCTATGCGTGATCTTTTACTTTGATACTTGTAACTTTGTTGGCTATTAATCTGGTACAATGGTGCATGTTTACATTTTGGAGTTCATGCTAAATTGCTAATTACTAAATAGAATAGAAATCAAGTTTGACTTTAGTGCTGCAATAATTGGAAGGCAAATGGATTCTCACCTCTGTATAGTGTAGCTACAGTTGCAATTCTTTGAAATTAAGTGCCACGAAAAGAAACAAAAGTATGACTTTATGAGTGAATCATGGCGGATTCTTTGGTGCTCCAAACAAGAGTGGAGTGTTTCATACACCCCACTTTTTTACCTGTAATAAGAAGTTTTTACATATTTATAAAAATAAGTCCCCAAATCATAATATTAGCAAATAAATCCTAAAATCCCTTTAACAAAAAACCCAACCAAAATCACCATCTTCTTCAACCTTAACTCACACCACCGCCCACCCTTCTCCGTTGAGCTCCACCGCTGCACACACACTACCCACTGCGACGCCGTCGAGCCCAGCCACCACGACCTCCACTGGCAACCCGTGAGCCACCGCCACAAGCTTCCATCTTTGTCAACCCGTGAGCCACGCCAACCACCAGTCCCTCCGCTCCTCCACGAATCACCAAATGTCCAAATTCGTTGCTAGAGCTGAAGCTCCGGAACCTCTGCGAACCACCGCCATCACCTCTTCATCGGAGTTCAGCCACGCCGCGCGTGACCCACCCGATCTTGTCCCTCGCTCCTAGCTTCACCCAGAAGCACCTCCACGTCTCTCCGCTGCACCAGAACGAGCACCGCCACTTCAATAGGACGCACTGTCTAATCGCCGCGTGGGTCACCAACCGCCATGTCCCTCTTCTACGTCCAACACCCTCTCTCTCTTCTCATTCCTGCGATGGTGCGGCAAACTACCAGGATGGTGGGGTTCGGTTTGACTACTAGTGCTAGGTGGAGTGGAGCAGGTGGTGGTGATGTTAGATTTGTGATGGTGGTTGTTCGGCGGTAAAGGCGGTGGTGGGTGGTCATTGGACGGGTGGGGCGGTGGTTTGGTTAGGGTGGGAAATAGTCTTATCTGCAAATAGCTCTAAATTAAATCATTTTTTACAAATATCATAAAACCTGGTCAAACTGTTACCGGTTATCACTTTTTCCATATTATGACAATCCAATGGTGAGGATAGGGTAAGCATGGGTGCACCCCATTTTTTGGGGTGCATAGAAGACGACACCTTGAATCATTATATAAAGTATAGATATTTGAATACCCTGTTTCTATTTTGTTCAATTTCTTTTTATATTAGTTATCCTTTAAGGTGTGCAATAATGCTTAATCAAAGGCATCTTGGATGGAATACTAGAAGCATTTTGCCCTTCGTGTGGTATGGGCATAAAAAAACAAGGTGCAACTAATTGTGTTTTGTGTCATGGCTTGAGATTAATCAAAATGGTTTTACACATTTATAGTTGTTTCACGATTTAATATTTTATTATTTTTATATATATATTTGCGGGTGTTAATAAGTACTACTATATAATTAACTTAGATTTATGAGGATCTATAGCTATGATGGTTTACCTTTCTAAGTCTTGAGATTGAAGTGAGCAAGGATGGAATGCTTACTATGTGTTTGATTGGGAAATTATATGAATTTATAAAATATGTCATGTCCTATCGATTGTGGTGCGATGGATTAAATGGTTGATCTTGCTTTGAATGTTGTTGCCATGGGCTATAAGTGATAAGGACCTATAAATGTGTCAATAATTGTCTATTATGCTTCTTTTGAGAATACCTTGTTATATATGGTTATTGATTTATGTATGAGTACATCCATGATGCTATGTTCATATTTGATGGAATGGATTGTCAAATGTTTGTTGTGAATCTTTGGGTATCCGATCGGAGGGAGCGGTATCTCCGGAATATAAGCTAAAACCGTCGAGGTTGGGGACCTTAGTGAGCAACCCCGGAGTTGAGGAGGGATGATGATGGTCGGAGGAGGCAGTATCTCCGGGATATGAAATCAAAATTGTCGAGGCGGGGAGATCTTAGTTAGCAACCCCAATTGAAACCCCAAAGACTCAATATGAATATGTTTATGCTATGTTACCCCCCTCTTTTGAGCGGGAACATGAGTTATGAAAATAAAATTTATTTGCAAGCCATTCCACAGGTAATCTATTGAGGGACAAGATATCCATATGATAATTTGTTTGTTTCTCGATATATTTGTATATGAATAGATGGTTGTGACATGTAGCTTTGAAATGAGTATTTATATGTTTGAGCTAGAGTTTTGCATGATTGTGTTCCTTTATTTTTGCTCTTGCTTATGTATGACTACATGTGTTTGGGGGAAACTCTCTTACTGAGTCAGTGGACTCACCCCATGTTTAATATTTCCACTGCAGGTATCTGCGAAGTCGTCGACAGCCTTGGATGTCATGTGGAGAGTTTTTAGAAGGGGTTGTAACCTTTGTTTTATCTTCTTTCAGTTTAAAACAGGGCTTTGTAATTTTTTTATTCTTTACTCTAATGTAATTATATTCATTATGTTGTTGTAAGTAATGAATGTAACTGTTTACTTTGGATGAGACGAATTTATGTACGCTTGTGAGGCTTCGAAGGTGAAAGCGGAGACTTTCCCTTTCGGCCGGTTATGGCTACGAAATTCGGGTCATGACATATGCCAATAGCTTGATTTATTTCTGTTTCAACAGTGACTTTTCTGTTATCTAATCTTGCAGCATTCCTGGAAGTCCAAATTGCATAAATCGAATTTGCTATACATGAAAGGATTGTGTCCTGAACTTGTGGTTTCTAGTCCATTTGCAAGATAGAAATGGACATCATAGAAGAGTTATCAATTTGAACACAGATCATTGATGAAAGCCATTTCCAGATTCTAATTGCAAGGGGGCAATGTAGAAAAAGATGCTCTGTAGTTTCATAACTCATGCTAAAAAGATTACACATAGAGACAATGTAGCATCCTCTAATCCATAAATTTTCATCCTCAGGGACTTTATGATGCATAATTCTCCAGATTAAGAATGATTTCGATGGAGGAATTGCCTTGCTCTATATTAGCTCTGGCCATTGCAAAGAATTAGTACTACTATGAATCATAGCATAGGCATCTTTCAAGGAAAGAGTTCCTGCCAAAGATCCATTCCAAACCAGCTCATCTTTTACTTAAAACTTAGGAGTTACCACCTGCTGTATCTCTCTATCATGGGATGAACTTCTATCAACCAACCATAGAGGGACCAACCACTTACCATCTTTGATAAAATCCTTCACAAAAGCATTGAGAAACTACTGCAGATTTTGTGGAATTTGAAGGAAATCCACTATTGGTTGAGATAGCCATCTATCATTCCAAAAATTTATTGAGGAACCATCCCCCAAGAGCCATATGATGTTTTCCAAAATTGTGTTGATAAAAGGCCTTAATCCAAGCCAAACTAAAGATAAGATATGATGTTGAATAGGTTTTTGCCTATTAAAAAATCTAGCTCGAAACATTATAGCCCATTGATCATTTGAAGAAACTAATTCCCAACACAACTTCATCATTGAAGCTTTGTTGATAGATTTGGTGGACTTCAAATTCAAACCACCTTCTGCCAGATATGTGCACATAGTTGACCAAGGGACTATCATAATCATCCTAGTACTGATATGGCCAGACCATATAAAGTTTCTACACCATTTATCAATCAATTTAATAAAGATATAGGCCAAGAGTATATATGAAATGAATACAACAACATGCTATGCGTTCACTACAAGAAAACAGTTGATTACCGACGGCCAAAAACCGCCGGTAATCAACAAAAACCGTCGGTAACTACACATTTCTGACGGATTTCCGATGGTCCATTATTCGTCGGAAATAGGCTTGTCGGGGGTCGTCGGTAATGACTGGAGTACTTTACCGACGGCCTATATATAATTTTTTTTTAATTACATTTTAAATGATTATTTAATTATTAATAAATTATATTTTATATTTATTAAATATTTTTCTTTGTTATTAATTATTTATAAATATTAAATAAATAAATAATGAAAAATAAAAATAATAGTTAAACCTTTAAAATTATATCCAAATAATAAATCACATTGTTCTTACAATACATAAAAATATAAATAAAAAAACTAATAAGAAAATCTAATAATCTCTATAATAATGATGAGGAGACTGGATAAGATCATCGAAAGAGTCTTCCTCATCATCATCGGCACTGGTGCGACCGGCCAGCTGATCTGGATAGGGGGCTGCTGCTGAGGAGGCTGTTGGTGCATTTGTTGTATGCTCTGTAGCATTTTCTCAATCCGCCGCTCACGCTCCTCGGCAAGCCGCTCACGCTCCTGGGCATGTTGATCACGCTCCTCAGCTCGTCGCTTAGACTCGGCCAGTCTCCGCCTCAGCTCAGCAATCTCCTGATCAGCGTGGCGACTGACTCCGATGGATGCTGTGGCGCTGATATCCAAGCTCGAAGATCCTTTCCGATAGTTAACTGCACTGTAAAGACGACCTTTCTTCTTACCGCCAACAACCTCAGCCCAAACACGCAGTGCAAGCCGCCGCTGCTCCTCGGGCTCAAGTGGGGTGGAGGAAGATGCTGTTGCCTGAGACATCCTCTCCTCGAACTCCTCCTATTATGCATAATCAAATAAATTAATGAAGACTATATCTAATAAAACCATACATTTCAAAACTATTAATAAATGAGGTATTACCTGTGTGCGCCTAGAACGCTTATCTACATACTCGCCAGTACCCTTCCTAGTATGGTTGTGGCGGTGGAGCTCGTTAATTGGCACCGGTCCCTTTCTCTCCCTAGCCTGTACGTACACAAACATAAATTATAAGTAAACAATGATTAAAAAACAATATGAATAACATATGTATTAAATATGAATAAATGTACCAGACGCTCACAGTGCTCCGCCTGGCGAACGGAACCTCCTGTGTGCAGGCTCCCACCCTTCTCTGATGCCCTATTTTTCTTTGCTCTGGTTGATTTTTTCTGGAAATCAGCAGTAACCCAGTGGCGGCATAGGGCATCCCAGACTGCATCTCCCATCCATGAGGGTCGCTCGCCCCTCAAGCGAGCTGCCCTGAGCATATCGGATAGGCGATGGGAGGCCTTCATATGAAAGTTCCTCTAGAACAATGCTTCATGCTCGGCTCTCTAAGCAACTTTTGTCTGCATTAGAAATACATAAATAGTAATTTATTATATTAATAATTTATATGAAATAATAAGCCAAAAATATTAAGTAAACTGAAAGTTTCAACTTACTCGATAAGCGTTAAAGAAACTTAGCTTTTCATTGTCCTTGAGCTGTCCCCAGGTGACCCAAGGATAATGGAACATCGACTCAATAACAGCAGTGATGTTCTTCGTAGCTACCTTCGAAGGAAGTAACCATAACAATAAAAGCATGTGAATCAATATCAAGTAAAAACATATAATTAAAATTGAATAAATTTATTTTACTAATTCTTACCCTTTACCAGATGGCCTGATGATAGGTCGACCATCGGCCATGACCTCAACCTCCTCCACATCCGCCTCTGAAGGTGAGGGTGTATACCCTGGACTATACTCCTGCTCCTGCTCTGTAGCCTGATGACCAGGTGACGATGCACCCACACCAGCTGAACTAGAAGCGCCCTGATGTGTGTGTGTCACAAACCCCAGGGTGGGAATCATATTGATCCCGGATGCTGTGAATGGTGTAAGTAAAACCGATAGAGTATATGCAGCCGGTGGAGGCGATGCTGCTCGCGGTGTATGTGGTCGCTGTGTATGTGCAGGCGGGCATGATGGGAGTGCAGACATAGCAGGGACAGATGTCGAAGGGATAGACACGAAACCATCTGCAACGTCACGAGTAACAATGCGAGGTGCCCTGGTCCGACGACGAGTCGAACTAGAAGCAGTGTCAACACCCTTACCCTTACCACCTGGGGGTGGTATGGGTGGTGGTGGATCACGTCCTCCAGATGCCATGTGTCTATAAAGCAATTTAATGTAAAGATGAAATAATAAAATAATAACATAATAAAATAATTATGAATAATCATCTAAGATAGAACAATAATTATCTAAGTTCCATTCATAGATTTGACAAGTTACAGGATCTAATTATAAATGTTACATGATTTTAAGTTTTATTCAGAATTTGACAAAAAGTCTCCATCATCTTCAGATCTAATTTCAATATTTTCTTCTCCAGAATCAATGACTTCGTCTTCTTCATCCAAATGCTCTTGAACGGATGACAAGTTTTCAGTATCCACTTCTTCACCAGCAGCTTCCAAGTCCCGTAAACCAACAATACGCTCAACTTCAATGCCTTCATTACACGAGACATTTCATCCACTTGATAAGGCACATCTTCCTGCTGATCATTAGCTTCAATGCGACCCCTTGGTTTCATCTTGATGACGACACACCAACCTCGTTTGTCCTTTCGGGTTGCTGGGTACGGGACATAATAAACTTGTCTCACATTCTGTGCTAGGATAAACGGAACAAAGTTCTGATATCTACTACCCATGTGAATGTCCACCGTATTATATTTGGGATTTCATTTTGTGCCTCTGATGGATGGATCAAACCAATTACAATAAAATAGAACAATTCTTTTAGTATAGTCTAAAGTAGTATACGCCAATTCATATATATGTTGGATTACTCCGCAGAAGTCATCTTCACCTCCTTCTGATGCCCTTCACGTAAACCCCGCTGTTAATTGTTTTTTTACCCTCCGTCCATGAATGGGTATGAAATTTGTACCCGTTCACGAAGAATTTGTTCCATTCTTTGACACATGAATACGGACCGTTGGATAAGTTCCTTCAGTGTCTGTTGAGAGGAGTTGGTGCCTCACGGGAAACTTACGTATGGATAAATTCCTTATGTTAGATGAAAAAAAATTATGTAATCCTACGTACAGAATTTGAATATACTTATTTGTTGCCTAAACCACATTGGAAAATTTGCATGTATACGTGCAGACTGTTCTTGCTCACTTTCGTTTTCAGATAACAAGAATGCTCTGTACAAATTGGACAATTCATTTTTTTAGCATAGTAATATTTATTATTTTATGTAATTGAAAGAAAAAGATATGCAATACATACTCAAGGTATGACTTAACTTCGGTGCAATTAATTAACACATGGACATGAGCTGACTTCCTCTCTGCATCTGTTAACCAATGGGTCAACTCCATCCTGGAATGACGACCCGGTTGACAAAAGACTGACAAGGCTAAAAGATGTCTTTCACTTTCATTTTCCATTTCATTCCTACTATTTCTTGGTGACAACATGAAGTTGTTGAAATAATGAGAACAAAAATGAGTTGTCTTGCGATGTAAGTTAGACGCACAAATTGATCCTTCAACCCTAGCCTTATTTTTCATCGTTCGTTTTGAATCACCTATGCAACCTTCCCTTGCTGACATCGGCACATCTTGCCAAATTCGAAGAAAACCGTCTGGCATCCTTAGTTCTGTTATCCACTCACAAACTAACTTTGCTTCCTCAACAGATAAACTATAATTGGCTTTGGGCTTTAATATTTTCCCATTAGCATGCTGCTTCAACTCCAAGTCTGGTCGCCTACAGTACAAAGCTAAGTCCATTCTTGCCTTCTCATTATCTTTGGCTTTGCCACTCACATTCATGACTATGTTGTATATGTTGTCAAAAAAATTCTTCTCTATGTGCATGACATCGAGATTGTGTCTCAATAAATTATCTTTCCAGTACGGAAGATCCCAAAAAATACTTCTTTTTGTCCAATTATGCACCTCCCCGTATCCTGGTAATCTAGACACACGACCATTGTCACTGACTTTGGGCAGCTCCATGACTCTCGTCCAAATCTGTTCTGGTGTAAACCTAGGCGGCAGCTCATCTCTTTCAACTTCTCCCTTTTTGAAGGCGTTCTTGTTTCGTTTAAATGGATGATCTCTTGGTAAGAACCTACGATGCGAATCAAACCAGGAACTTTTCCCTCCATGTTTTAAAGTAAAAGCCTTTGCATACTCCATGTAATGCGGACATGCAAATTTGCCATGAGTACCCCAACCAGACAACATACCATAAGCAGGGAAGTCATTAATGGTCCACATCAAAGCTGCCTTCATTGTAAACTTTCGCTCCCTTGCAATATCATACGTTTCCACGCCGGTCCACAACTTCTTCAGATCATCGATCAATGGCTGTAAATAAACATCAATACCAGTTTTCGGATTCGATGGACCCGGTATGAGCCAAGTCAAAAACATATAAGGTTTCGACATGCACATTTTAGGAGGAAGATTATATGGGGTAGCAATCACTGGCCAACAAGAATACGGCGTAGCCGACGCTTGAATATAAGGGGTAAAACCATCAGAGTATAAACCAAGTCTTATATTACGGGGATCCGCGGCAAAATTTGGATGTACGCGATCAAAGTGCTTCCATGCTTCGCCATCAGAAGGATGGCGTAACACGCCTAAACTTGTTCTGTTCTCATAGTGCCACGTCATTTTTCTTGCAGTTTGCATTTATGCAAACATTTTCTGTAGCCTTGGAATTATCGGAAGATAGAACATTGCCTTAACAGGAACTGGTTTGTTATTACTTGTCCCGGTCTTGCGAGGACAATACCTCAACGCTTGACAAAATTTGCATTCAAGTAGCGCACCGTCTTTTTTGCCGAATTCATTATCGTAAAAAAGCATGCACCCATTCACACAATAGTCAATCCTCTTAGCCTGTAGTCCCAACTTGGATACTAACCTCTTCGCCTCATAATAATTTTTGGGTAAACCGTCTTTTACAGGCGTCACATCCAAAAGCATTTGGGAAAAATAATCCAAACACTCATCGGCAACATTCCAATTGGACTTGCAAGTTAACAGTCTAACGCATATCGATAATTTAGAATCTGAGGCGCCTTGATACAATGGTTTATTTGTCTCAATCAAAATATTAAAAAATCTTTGTGCTTCCTCATTCGGCAGTTCTTCGGTGTTATCATAATCATACGCCTTATTCACTCCGAGAGCATCACCCACCACGTCCTGCATTGACACAAATTGTTCCCCATATCCCATATCTGCGCAACTGCTTGAGCACCCGTGCAATTCTCATCAACCCCTAAATCAACATTTGGCACTTCTTCACCATGACCAGTCCAAATCTAGTAATTGTCCTTAAACCCAACTTTATACAAGTCTGTTTTCACCTCATCATCGCTCTTAATATGTTGACATTGACATTTAAGGCACGGACATCTAATTCCCCCATCATTAATGAAACGTTGTTGTCGCTTCGCTTGAGCAACAAATTCTTCAACCCCATGTACAAATGATCGTTTCAGACCCCTTCTTCCCGGATATACCCTATCATACATCCAACTACGATTCGAAGGATAAAAATCCATCTTCTACATGTTAAAAGAATGCAAAACCATTAAATTTGGACAACATGCCAACTTAGATATATCCGCATTCACTTTCTTTATTTGGTATGGCCCTATCCCATTCGAGAAGAAACTTTTTCAACACCTGATCTTAGTATTAATAGTTATTACCTAATTCATATGCCTTATATTTGGCGAAATTTCGGCAGCATTTCCCATTGGTCTCTAAGTACAATAGTTGACCGCAATACTGCAGTCAAGTTTGCACCCAGAGAACAAAAGAAAATATATTGGACCGATATTTCGTCAAATATAAAACATTAGAAATAAGCAATATTACTATTACACAAGTGAAGAAAAAAAATTTCCCAAACTGTCCTCCTTGGACAATTCAATGTTCAATACAATGAGCGGCACCTCTATGCGATTACATGCCTGCTTAATAATATTGAACCTTAAACGGGAAGTTAAGGTTTTGCTTCAGTATTAATAACTCGTGTAGAAAATAAAACTTTAACCTCTATGAGATAATTTTACTTCAAAGTCAAGTTCATAGGGTAAAGTGCATAGGGACAGATCAAAGTTGCAAATAAACCAACAAGTAACTATTCTAAGTCATATGAACCTTAACACCTATTTTAATTGATAAGAAAAATTGGTACTGTATTCCTTGTTGCGGACTTATTTATTTTATTAACCTATTTTGTTATTTAATCATTGTTGTAATTTAATTTTAATTTCAAATATTTAACCTCTTTACTCAATTAATCAAATATTATTTATTATTTCTACCTTATTTAAATTTTTAATCGATTAAATTTTACTCACTAATTAGTTTCGCCACATTGCACTATCCGCTACCAAACCATCTACAATTTGCCATGACCCCACCATCACCGTCCCAACATTTATCTTAATTTATTTTATTTATATTATTGTATTATTTATTATATTTATTTATTTATTTCACTTTATTTATTTATTTGATTTTACTTGACTAGGTCCTTGGGTCGATGTTTCTAACTTAAACTAAAAAAAATAATTATACGGTGACTCTTTTATTTTTTAAATCTTATGTAATTAAACATGTAGTTTATACTAAAAAATTCATGAGTGAAATTAAACACTACCACTACAAACATGCAAATTAAAATTTCATAAATATAATTTGAAATAAAATTAGGGAATTAAAACAAATAAAAAAAACAACCTAAGCCTCAATTCAACCTAAGCCCTACACAGCAAAACATACAATTTTACTAATTAAAACAAATAAAAAAAACAACCTAATCCTCAATTCAACCTAAGCCCTACACAGCAAAACATACAATTTTACTAGCAATACATAGTTTGACACTGCAATTTCAACAACATAATACATGTTCAACAACTACAATTTCAGCAACATAATACATGTTCAACAACAATATAGTAATGCAAAGAAAAACAATACAATCCAATGGGGGCTTTTGAAATGACTCACTAGACATGGAGGGGAGATGTCTAACAGGGAGGTAGCAAACAGCGGCGAGGTGGTGCTGGGGAAGAGGTGGTCCGGCGAGCTTGTGCTGGCGAGGTGGTACTGGCGGTTGGTGGTGGTGGCCGACGAAGAGGCGGTGCAGCGAGGTGGTGGTGGCCGCGAACAGCAGCTGCAGTGAGGAGAGGAGATGCGGCGGCGAGGACAGGAGAGGAGAGGAGGGGACGGTGGCGGAGGAGAGCAGACGCGGTGGCTGGGGGAAGGGACAGTGGCGGAGGAGAGACGAGGGGGAGGGGGAGGGGGTCGAGGGAGAAGGAGAGAAATGAGGGGGAGAAGCCACGGGTCTGGTATAAGTGGAAGCTTACCGTCGGTAAGAGTACCGAAGATTAAGGCCGTCGGAAATTCAGCGGATTACTTAAAATACCCTTACCAACGGTTTAGGCTGTCGGTAAATTGAAATGTGACCGTTACATTACCTACGACTAAAGTCGTCGGTAAGGGAAAATACCATTACCGACGGTCACGGCTGTCGGTAATTGAGCGGGAACATTTGTGCCAAAAAATACCGACGGATTTACCGACGGTCTAGTGCTCGGTAAATGCACCGACGGCTAAAGCCGTCGGTAAAGTCACTGCCCATTTTCTAACAGCTTAGCCTGTCGGAACGTCTTGACTTACCGATGCCGTAACGGCCAATCCGTCGATATCACCGAATTTTCTTGTAGTGGTTACTTCCTGAATCACCTGAACCCTTCCCATTATAGAGAGTAAAACCTCTTTCCATGTGGCTAGCTTAAGCTTGATTTTGTTTGCAAGAGGTTGGAGATAAATTCTCCTTGGCTTTCCTTTGAAGAGAGGCACTCCAAGATACATGAAAGGCAAGTGATCGATACCAAAACCAAGCATATTAGCAATGTTTGATAGCCTGCTATGAGGCATGGAACCTGAGAAAATTTTTGACTTCTCACATCTCACAAACTGACCAGAGACTTCACTGTATCTGTCAAGTAGGTTCATTAAAGAATTAATATTTCTCTTTATACCCATAGGTTTGATATGCCCCTGCTTAAGACTTCTCTTGCCAAGCAAAATAAAAGAGGAGATAAATGATCTCCTTGCCTCACTCCCCTTTGGTAAGAAAAATATCCCACTGAGTGACCATTGATGTAATTGAAAGTTTTGCTGACTTCAAAATTACTTTTATCCAATTACAAAAGATAGGATCAAAACCAAAAACATTTAAAACTTTAAGCAAAAACCTCCAATCTATAGAATCAAATGATTTCCTTATGTCAATTTTAAGTGCTACATTTCCACCATAGCTCTTTTTGGCCAACAGATTCATAGCTCAGAGGCTACACAGATACAATCCGAGATGTTTCTACCATTTATAAATCCTCTCTGATTAACTGATATGAACTTTGGGGCTATTTTTGCTAACCTGTCTGCAATCACCTTAGTAATTATCTTAAACTAGATTGTGAGCCGTGCGTTGCGCGGTTGCATTTTTCATTTATTATTTTATAGGATTCATTTGCTTGTATTATATTTCCTTCTTGTATGTTGTCTTTGAAAGTTGGAACCATATTTTTTCTAATTGCTCCATGTAAAGGTGTTTCCTTTGTAAAAGAAATCAACAATGTAAAGATTGTTAATGTTGATTGTGAGTAATAGATACTTTTGAATAAATAGTAAAGTAAAATAGGTTGATTGATCCTGTACGTTTTTTTTTTATTTTTCACTTTGGTCATATATGTTTTGTTTATTACATTTTGGTCCTATACGTTATGTTTCATCACCATGTTAGTCCTAAAATTGACGCTCTCAAGAAGGAATTGATGAAAACGACTAATATAGAAGATATAATATAATGTATAAGACCAAAATGAAAAAAAATAAAATGTATGTTCCTTTTCATTGCTTCTCATTTTGGTCTTATACGTTATGTTTCGTCTTCCATATTAGTCCTAAAACTAACGTCGTTATGTACGGATTGACGGAAAGGACTAACATGCTAATAGAACATAACGTATAAGGCCTATTTGAAAAAAAAAAAAAAAACTTATAGAACCAATGTGAAAAAGAAAAAAAAACATATCGGACGAATCAATCTATTTTGCCAAATAGTAAAATGGTTAATAGTATTTTTCTTTCAAAAATATATTAAATTTAATTTTTTTTTATATGTATACCAAATTAAAGTTGAATTTTTTTAAACATTCGTTTTTATTGCTTTTTATTATTTTGTTTAATTTATATTTATACTTTTCAACGTGTTGATTCTTCATTTGATGACATTTCAATATTCTTTTTAATAGCATTGAAAGTATTTTATGTTAAGGAACATGCAAGTTACTTTTTTATCAATTCATCTGGCTCTTCAAATATTGCCATAACATGTTTTTAACTTCCTTTATTTTTGAGATGTTGGATTAAATTTGTATATTGTTTTTATGAATTGAAGAAAAAGGTGGGAGAGGAGTAGAGAAAATGGTGGGCAAAAGATGAGGCTTACAAGGCAGAATTTTACTTATGTGGCACAATTGCGGTTACATGGCACAAATGTAGATGATGTGTCGACTCTAGGATGTGGGGGTCTGTTTTAATATATTATAATAGATAGATAACAGAAGATTGATAATTGTCTAAGGACATTGGTCTCTATTGCCCAATTGCATCAGCATTTGCAACTTTTGGAATCAACACCACATTGTTTGCATTGATATTAGGGAGAATCCAACATTGCTTAAAGAACTGAGTTACAACGTTAAATACATCCTTGCCAACTATATCCCAGTATTTTTGATAAAAGAAACCCCCAAAACCATCTGGCCCCGAAGCCCCGTCTACATTCATGCCAAATACTGCATCCTTACTTCAAACCAGGTTGGCAGCTTTGTTAACATTTCATTGTCTTCATTGCTTACTATTGGCTCATTGCAGAAGCTTTGTTAACATGCCAAATACTCGTGTCTTCATTGTAGAAGATCATGCCATAAAACTCTTCTTGTTCTATATAATGTTGAAGCATATGTTGCAGAGACATATATGATCTGATTATCCCACAAAACAGAAAAAGACACATGTTGACTAGCTGTTGCAATAACCACTGGATTTATAGCATTAGAACAAATTCACCACAAATTTGGAATTAAGTCACCCCTACTATTAACTGTAAAGACTTTTTAATTCATTCTAGACCAAAACCTTGCAGGGAGTTGCTCCAACAAGATCATAGGTTCAGATATAAAAATTAAATCTGGCTTATTAGATAGGATGAGAATCTTTAAAACCAACCTTGTATCTAAATCAGCCACTCCTCTTGCATTCCAAAAAAGGATCTTCATTTATCTGAGTTTGCTTGGCCTGCTTTGGATCGAGTTGTTCCGACCA
This sequence comes from Ammopiptanthus mongolicus, assembly GCA_039655645.1. Lineage (NCBI taxonomy): Eukaryota > Viridiplantae > Streptophyta > Magnoliopsida > Fabales > Fabaceae > Ammopiptanthus > Ammopiptanthus mongolicus. The sequence goes on from CM077350.1 coordinate 45,858,292, forward strand.
CTTCATGGCTTTTCTGCTGCTCCTTGGAGTTCTTCTTTTTCAACTTCTTCTTTTGAGGTTTTGTCAAAACCTCATTGAAAACATCCTCTAATTGAGATTCCTTTTGTGGAGATTCACTATGCACTGTAATATCATCCTCTTCTTCTGCTTGATCACTCCAAAACTTTCCAACAGTAGCTAAATCTATAGCTGCTGCATTAGATATGAACTTTCCTCCCAGATCCTCTTGAACAACCATTGACTTTCCTTTAATGCCCTTTTGAAAATCTACACCATAACCGATCTGATTTCTTTGTGACTTTCCGTTTCCATCCTTATTCTCTTGATCTGGAACATCAACTAAATTGTCTGTGCTATTCTGCTGTTGACCATGATTGCTTGATATTTGAAGCAAATCTTGAGTTTCCTCAACCCGAAAGGATGAATTACTTGTACTGCTAATGGATTCATGGCTTCTATAAGCTGAACCACTTTCAATTTCCTTTGCATGATCAGAGTTAATAAATCCTAGGATTGGTCTTGGCTCTGCCAAGAAATCATCAATCTGTTGCTGAGTAAACATTCTTTCTTTCGGCAAAAATGTTTCTAAATCAATGACTGTGTTATCTCTCATAACATTTGCATCTGAAATTGTTGGAGAAGTCAAATCTTTAGATTGATTATTATCATCAAAATGCTGATTAGCATTACGCACCATTTCATCCTTCCTGGAGATTTCATCCTTCCTGGAGATTTCATCAACCATCCTATCTTTTGGAGTAGCATTATTATCTTTCAAATGACTTTCATCATCAAAATGCTGATCAACCATATGCAACATCTCATCCTTCTTTAAGTTCTCATTAGCCATCATGTTCTTTGGAGAATCAAAATCTATCACACCATCCTTTTTGGAATTTCACCGGCCATCATATCCTTTGGAACATATTTAAGATTGGGCTTCTTCAATTTCAACACACCTCATCCTGAATTCTATTCTCATTCCTCTTGTAGTTTACTAATGAATGACCAATGATTTGACATTTCGAACAAAACTCTGGCAGTTTCTCGTATTCCACCCCAACAAAGAAAGCATAATTTTCTCTTTCAACTAGAATCTGATTTCTAAGCTTTGAGTTTAAATCAAGATCTATCAACACCCTTGCGAAGTGACCAAATGTCCTTTTGTTTGTTGCCACATCAAGACAGATTGGAACACCAAGACTTCCTGCAATGGAAAACAATATTCTTGGATGCTAATATTCCTGTGGTAATCCAAAGAACCTCACCCCAAACTTGAGCATTGGTCTGTTTTTGCGAGTAAGGATTAAAATCCTTTGTCCAAGAGAAAAGTCTTAAACTTCCAGGGTTTAGATTCCACAAACCAATGGCAAGAACACTACGCATATCTTCCAAAGAGGAGAAAGAGAATTCATAGAAACCCTTTCCCAAAGAGATTAACTCCTAATGACCAATCTTGTTCCATAGAGTAGATAGCTTGTTTTTCAAGTCAATTATTTTTATTGGAGAATTACCTTTAGATAGCAACAATCTGCCAGGGAGATGATGCTTGCAACCTTCCAGCCCCACTAGATACTCATTTTCTGGAATCTTAATGGAAATTTCATCGCCTTTTACACATGGCTTTGGTAATTGACTCAGAGGTACAATGCATGAATTGCTCAATGCTTGAGCAAAAGATTTGGTTTGAATCCAAGTTTTGGATACAGAATTCAAAATTGGAGAAGAAGAAGAAGGAGAAGGGGGTAGAGGATACTCAGGAGAAAGCACATCCCATGGGCAACCAGAGTTGATTGCCATGGTGAAAAAGGAAACTAGCGATTCAAGAAAGCAAAACCCTGGCAGAGGAGAACATCATTAGGCTATCACCTTCACAGTTACTTCAATCAAGACCAAATTATATCAGCATACTTGTTTATAAACTCAAGAGAGCTATTGCGATATATGTATGTTGCTACTAATAGTGTACAATATCTTTGTTTGTTTGTTTTTTATTTGTGCTATTGATGGTGCTACTGAGACCAAATTATTTGTGCTATTGCTACTGTTCCTCACTTTCGCTGATAGTGGTACTAGTGCTACAAAAAGCTATAAAATATTGTGATTTCTTGGGTTGGGTCCATACACTGTGATTTCTAGGTGCACATCCACTTGAAAATACTCACCAACTGGTCACTAGTCACCTATGTTTTCCACATGTTAACATGTGGCAAGAAAACCATCTACAGCATCCGTAGGAAAACAAAATTAATTTATAATATGTATTGGCAGAGTTGTCAAGGATTTATTAGCCATGGTTGTCAGTTCACAAGAAATTCAATACATGCTTTTATGTTTCTGAATCTCTTCGTTAGTGCTGAATTTCTGTTCACCAACGAAACAGAAATTTGTTTAATTATGAATAATTCTATATCTATTCGAATAATTCTATATCTATTCCATTCCATACATTTCTTCAGGAACTAAACACATTGTTTAATTGAAAGATAATGCTCAGTGATAGTATGATTTTAGAGATCAATGATTTTACTTGCCCGTATTGTCTGCATAACAAGAAGTAGACTGATCAGGAAACAAGAGAGGAACTAAACCAAATTGAACTTGCTTTTGTGCTAAGGATCTGAAGCTGCATATGACAGTTTGGTTTTTTTTAACAGCATGGGTACCATTTACGGCAAATCCATATAGGTTTGGCTGTCTTTTTTCCAATCCAAGGCCTTGTACAAGGAGGTGGGCAATCAGTCATGTTTTGTGTAGCATGAAGCGATGGACTTTGTGTATGGTTGCAGGAAAGACTAATCAATGCTTTTAAAAATGAAGCATTGGCTTGCTCCTTTCTCTACTGAAATGCCTTTGGAATAATTGAGAATGAAGTGTGGAAAGTGGCTAGTGTTGAAGCATTTTTGCTCTGACTTCTTGAACACCTGCAACCGGTTTCTCGGGTTCAAGTACAAGATGATACATTGACTTAGAGTGACATATAGCATGATGGTTTGGCACTGATGCTGCTATATGTCAGATCTTTGGTCCTTTATCTAGTTGAATTTGTGCAGATCGGTGAACAATTAGGAGCAACCTTGTCTATTGATTTTAGGGGAATGAAAAGGGATTGAGTTCTACACATATTTGTGGTGCGGCTAGAACTCAAGGGACTACACGTCTTAGTCTCAGGGGGAGTAAATTTGGTGAAGTGCATGTTGGCTGGGTGCACGGTTTTGGCTTTTGGACTGGGGTTATTATTGGGCTATTCTATCTTGTATTATTTTTCCTGTTGGCACAGGATGGTGTAATACCAATACTGCTGCTTTGTTAGCAGTAGCTTTTTAGTTACATTAGATTTGTCCTTGTACACTTTATCAATATACTTTTTGCTTGTAAAAAAAAAAATGTTCACTTTAAAACCATAAGTTATAGTTTTCATAGGGTTCAACAATGCAGAATACTACACTAAAATAAAAGAATCTTGGATATCATAATTCTCACTATGCCATTAACAGCTATTAGGAGAGTTCAAGAACCTTACCTAGATCCATAGCCTTTTTCTTGTTTTTGATTCTTGTGGATTTTCTCCCCTTTCTTCCTTCATTTGCTTGTGTCTATGATGATGAAGACACCTTCAATTTTCTCCTTTCTTATTCTGATAAAAAGCCAACTTCCTTTCTATCCTTTTCCCACTAAATAGTTATCTTTGATAACTTCCCGAAAACTACTCATTCAAAAAGGGAGAGGGGAGGGATTTAATTTTGAAATTCAAAATTAACCCCCCACTAACTTTAATTACCATTAGGCCAAACAACCATCACATTAGGCCATCTTTTATTTAAAGCTAGTCTATTAATTACATGGGTCACTTATATAGATTATTAAAATAATCTAACAATCTCCCACTTGACCATGTGACAACTTGAAGATTCAACAATAAACCATAATTGTACACCATACATTGAAATTATCAAGTCATCATCTTTAATTGAATTAAAATGATTGGATCATGGCGGTCATAGGTTATCCAATAACTTGATTCCTTCCATGTATCACAAATCAACTCAACTCAAGCAACTTTAATCAATATTGTAAATTTGTGTCTTTAATGTCTTTTCAAAGACACATCCTGTTATCACACCATAACAATACAAGTATACCCTATAACATGGATAACAAGAAACAAAGCAGAAACATAACTTTAATTGAATTCACAAGTGTCATACAATACGAGCATTACAACCATACATCCATATACATACACCAAACTATAATGTTAACAAGGACTTATCCATAATGCCCATCCTTTCAACATGACCAATGAATGTTTTGGGCGGCAATCCTTTAGTTAACGGATCCGCTATCATCTAATCTGTACCAATATGCTCAATAGACACTTTTTGTTTCTGCACTTCTTCTTTAACTGACAAGTACTTCAAATCCATGTGTTTCGTACCTTTCGAATACCTGTCATTCTTAGAGAAGAAGACAGCTGCAGAATTATCACAATAAAACCTAAGCGGCCTAGCTATACTGTTGACAATACCAAGCCCTAAGGTAAAGTTCCGCAGCCATAATGCTTGAACTGTGGTCTTAAAGCACGCCACAAATTCTACCTCCATTGTAGAGGTAGCAATCACAAATTGTTTTCCACTTTTCCATGATACCGCTCCTCCAGCTAGAAGAAAAACATACCCAAATGTGGATTTTCGTGAGTCCACACATCCAGCATAGTCTGAATCCGAGTAGCCAACCACTTCAAGGTGATCTGACCTTCTGTACGTGAGCATGTAATCTTTGGTGCCTTGTAAGTACCTAAGAACCTTCTTTGCAGCTTTCCAGTGATCTATTCCACGATTACTTTGATATCGGCCCAACATTCCAACTGCAAAACTGATATCCGGTCAAGTACATGTCTGGGCATACATCAAGCTCCCAACCAATGATGCATAGGGAATAGACTCCATTTCCTTTCATTCCAAATCATTTCTAGGCATTTCACTAAATTTATCCCCTTTCTGAATTGGAACTATCCCTGCGGAGCATTTTTTCATTCTGAATCTCTCTAATACCTTATTGATATATCCTTTCTGAAACAATCCCAACAGTCCTTGTGATCTATCACGGAATATTTCTATTCCTATCACATAGGATGCCTCACCCATATCTTTCATTTCAAAGTTATTAGAGAGAAACTTTTTTACATCATGTAACAAAACAACATCATTGGCAGCAAGCAGAATATCATTAACATATAAGACCAAAATTATGAATTTGCTCCCACTAACCATCATATAGATATACCGATCAACAGTGTTCTCTACAAAACCATACGACGTAATGGTATCATTGAACTTAAGATACCATTGTCTGGAAGCCTGTTTCAGTCCATATATTGACTTCTTTAATTTACACACTAGATTTTCCTTTCCTGTAGTCAAAAACCCTTCGGGTTGGTCCATATAAACCTCTTCCTCTAAGTTACCATTTAAAAAGGCGGTCTTTACATCCATTTGGTGAAGCTCTAAGTCATAATGAGCCACCAAAGCCAAAACAATCCTTAAAGAGTCCTTCTTTGAAACTGGAGAGAAGGTCTCTTTGTAGTCTATGCCATCCTTTGGAGTGAAACCTTTGGCAACGAGTCTAGCTTTATGCCTTTCGATGTTGCCTTTTGAGTCACGCTTGGTCTTATAGACCCATTTACAACCGACTCGTTTTGAACCTTCAGGCAAGTCAACTAGATCCTATACCTTATTGTCATCCATTGACTTCAACTCTTCTTTCATAGCATTGAGCCACTTTTCAGAATTGTTACTTTCTATGGCTTGTCTGAACGAGACTGGATCCTTATCAATGCTTAAGTCACATTCATGTTCAAGTGAATAAACAATATAATCGTTTGAAATAGCTGGCCTTCTTTGCCTTTCTGACCTTCTTAATGTTATTTCTTGCGCTTCTTCTATCACTTGTTCATTTGCGACTTCTACGTTATCTGCTGGTTCATTAACTATAGGTTCATTCTGTGGATTTTGAATATTATTTTGTTGTCTCTGTGTGTTATGTGATGGTAATACAGCAAGAGGGACAACAACCTAAGAAGAATCTTTAGGTGAAGAAGATGAAATAGACAGATGCAAACACTAGAAGGGGGTTGAATGGTGTTCGACAAATTTATGCGGAATTTAGAAACTTTTTCGCAAGCACAAACGGGTTATGACAGACGAGTAAACACAGACAGGTCAATCAGACTGATAACTAGTCTAAAGGTTTTCACAGAAAACACACAATCATGCAAGATAAAAAAAAAAAAAGGTTTGATAAACACAATTATAAACCCCTTTAGTTAGATGATAGTTAAGACAAATAATCAAACTAAAGAGTTAAAGGAAAGAGAGATCACTTAGCAGGTTTTATCCTGGTTCACCCCTTAATAATGAGGCTACGTCCAGTCCTTGGCAGCACCAAGTTTTCTCACTATAACTGATTTAGGTTACAGGACAGACAAGTATTATTTTCACACCTAGCCTCTTCAGGCTCCAGATGAGTATTGTTTTCACACCTAGCCTCTCCAGGCTCCAGACAAGTATTTTTTGCACACTTAGCCTCTTCAGGTTCAGACGGGTTTGTTTGAGAGAAGTTGTAAAACGATTAAACTTTGCAAGTCTTTCACAAGCACTCAGACGAGTGTATTAAATGTGAAGTTCTAAAAGACTGCGTAATAACTTCAAATGATTGAAGAATAAATAATGAAAGAATGAAGATATAAATGCATAGAGTAATTGGTCTTGATTGCTTTGATCGTTCTCTTGTCTACTTGAATCTTAGAATTCTTCTTCATTAAATAGGCTTCAAGATTTTAAAGCTGTTAGACACAAAGTCTGAAGGCTTGGCTTCTTGCAGATCTTCAATAAATGCAATAGAGTCGTTCTGATCAGCCATTAAAGCATAGGGAACTTCGCTTGTTCTCTTTCATCAGAGTGATACAAACTTCTGATATACCTTTGGTCTCAGAAGGTCTGTATACGTGTTTTTTGTTTGCAGAGGGAAGACTTTCCCTTTTGGTGTAAGATGCAGTTGTGTTCAGGCAAAGCACTTTGTTGAAGTTCCTCATCAGAGTCGAGACAGCTTTCATCCAATGTATTCTTTAACGTTAGTCACTAGACGGATGAGTAGCTTCATTAGACGGGTTGACTCTTTAACAAAGAGATGACGTCAGTTGCAAAGTCTTTTAGACGGGTGAGTGATAAGTTCCACATTTAGCTAATAACATTAGAAATTTAAGGTACTTATCGAACTTAAATGGGTAAAATTTAGTCACTTGACCCCCAAAAGATTAATGTGTAAATAGTTTGATCAATAGAAAATATTTTGTGAAGTTTTTTTAGAAGATTATATCTTAAATCCCTGTTTTGTGTCTACAGGTGAAGAATTGAGAAAGTAGAAGATTTTGAAAAGCCTTACAGAGCCCAAGCTGGAGAAATTTCGCTTAGCGGAATTTCTGTCGCTAAGCGAACATGTCCCAGGTGATCAGACGGGTGATCTCACAGACGGGTGATCCCACAGACGGGTTAAAGATTCGCTTAGCGAAACTAAATTCGCTTAGCGAGTTTGTCCCACATTGAGCAGACAGATCCCACAGACGGGTGATCCCACAAACGGGTTAAAGATTCGCTTAGCGAAACTAAATGCGCTTAGCGAATTTGTCCCACATTGAGCAGACAGATGAGCACAGATGGGTGATTCCACAGACGAGTGATCCCACAGACGGGTTTTGAAGATTCGCTTAAGCGAAACTGAATTCGCTAAGTGAATTTGTCACAGCAGCGGGGATGTTTAGAGAATCAAATTCGCTTAGCGAGATCATCTGCGCTAAGCGAATAACTTTCTTCAACCTGAAGAATTCTTCATTCGCTTAGCGAATTTTTATGGGCTAAGAGAATTAATCATTTACTGGTTGCCCTGTTTTGGAATTTTGGGGGATATAAAAAGAAGAAAGGGGCTCCCTCTCAGACACACTCTCTTCTCTCTGATGAAGAAACGAGACAGAAGCTACTTCACCTACTCAATCATTAAGGAGATTCATTCTTTCACCTTTTTGGTAAAAGCTTCCATTGAAATGGATAGCTAACTCTTCTCTTATTGGGATTGAATGTAATCAACTCTTATTTATGTATCTATAAGAGGTTCTAGTGTTTTCATATTAATCTCTGTTTTGGTTTATTGCTTCTAATATGTGTATAATGCTTGGTTTGGCTTGATCAACCATTTCATGATCTTGGATGTTTAACTAAGTTGGAAAACTGGTTTTACATCTGAACTTGTTAGAATCAACTGTAATATTAAGTCACTAGGAATAGGATTAATGTTACAATCTTGTTTACCTGAACTTAATGCTTTTGATTAAATCACTTGATTGAGGAATCATCATGTATTTAATTCAAATGATCAATTCAACTTTAACTAAGGAATTCGTATAGTTGAAGGATTTGGTAAGATAAATCAATACTAGATTTGATATGGAAATGCAACGAATCAACTAGATACCGCTAAACGGAGTTGATGAAATTCAATCTCAATGCCTTTAAGAATTTGAATCACAACCTTTTAATTTTTGCTCATGTTACAATTTTAAAACCGCATCAAAATTCTCTTTACACTTCACATTAGTATAAGAATAGTTGAATGGCCTGTTACTATTATCAAGTCCCTATGGATACAACCCTGATACACTGTATTAGGACTACTATAAGGCTTATTCACTGAAAAGGCTTATCAGTGAGTCTTCCTTTGATCAGACAGTTGAAGACTTCATTAGACGGGTGAACTTCTCTTAGTTCAGACGAGTGAACCTTAGCTAGTTCAGACGAGTGAACTTATCTCAGTTCAGACGAGTGAACCTTAGTTGGTTCAGACGTGTGAACTTAAGTTAGTTCAGACGGGTAAACTAATCTAAGTTCAGACGAGTGAACAGTTCATATAGACACTTAATGTTTTAATCTGCACACTAAGTAGACGAGTTAAATACCACAGACGGGTTCAATTAAATCATTGAATAACTGTTTTAATCTCATCAAAACTAAGGTAAATGCACATCAGACATTTGGAGACTCAACAATCTCCCCCTTTTTGATGATGACAAAACATGTTAAATGATTTAATGAACTTAAGAAAATTCACATAAAGCAGTCATGTATATGATCAGACAGATTAAAAACATTGTTCCATAATTATAACATACTCAGATAGATAAGCATTTATTTTTTTATCTTAGTCTTATCTTAGTATTTTCTCCCCCTTTTGACATTATCAAAAGCAATAGAATATAGACAGAGAGAAAAGAAAAGATACATCATATTTAGATAAACATTTGTTCATATCAGACAATTGTAACATTAAAACATTTTTCATTTAACTTTCTCCCCTTTTTGTCATAATCAAAAAAGAGAAACAGAGGAGGTAATTTGTATTTAACCATCATTGGCTGTGTACAAGGTAATTTAAAAAGAAAATTACAAATAAGTGTTAAAAAGATCAAAAAGAGCTTCTACCCTAGCTTCTAAAACAGTTCTAGCTCTTCTTTCTGAAGCAAGATCTTAGTGAGCAGCTTCTACCAAGTTCGTGAGAGATGCTACTTCAAAATGCAAAGCTTGAAGATCTCGTCTGGTCACAGGAATGTGATCAGCAGAGTCATCAGAATGCCAGGGAAGAGCATAGACAGGTGGTGCAGAAGGGATAGAGAAGGCTTCCGAAATCTGGGGAAAGAAGCGTAACTGAAGATTGAGATAGAAGATAAAAGGTAGAAAGGTGATCTTATAGAAAGAATCATCAGAGGAGTTATCTTCTGGAGGTGAGGGAAAAATAGAGGACAGAATGGAGAGAAGAGATGGATGAAAAGATGCGGGTAAAGGTTCAACATAGAGTGAGGGATAATCAGGGATTAATAGATCAAGATATTCCATGAAGGAATATGATCCAGTAATCAGAATGAAACAAGATTTTGAATAGTTAGGAAGAATAACTATAGAGTTAGGATGGGTTGTGTAAGGATCAGGGTGATGAAACATGATAACAACAGGTTCAAATAAACACAGAGCTGTACAGGTATTGGTAAAGTGAGATGGAGGAGGAGGTATAACACTAAGATTAGAGACACTGGTAGACATTAAATGTTGCAAATCAGACTTGAACAAAAAAGAAGAATTGCCAACAGGTTTGTCAGGAGTTGAATCCCTTGAAACATGACACAAATCAGGCACAATGATGAAAGAGGAGGAAAGATAGGAGTTTTCCTGAATGGGTGAAGCCGGAGGTTCATCATGAGATGAGGAGGAAGAGGGTCATTACTTGCCAAGAGTAGAGTTTTCTGACATTCTGAGCTTGATGCGTTTAGGAGCCATAAAGACAACAGGTTGGCTAACATGAGGGGCTTCTATGGCAGCAGCTACAACAGGTATGCCAGATCTCTTCCTTTTAGGAATAATGCTAGGACAAAAAGCTAGGTGGTCCAAGGTTTGTCCTAAAGGCTTTGGCAGTTGCTCCCCATGAGCAGGTGCAGTCTCTTCACTAGAGACAGTCTTACTTAGTATAACTTGAGAGGGGGCAGAATCAGAATCCACCACAACAAGAGCTTGCCTCTTGGGAGTCAGCTTCCTCTTCTTCAAAGTGAGAATAGGAGCACTTTCTTCTAAAGAAAGAGGCTGGCTTTGGCTTGCAATCTTTCCAGAGGGTTTGCAAATATGTTCAGATGCAGAGGCCTCAGACTCATCAGTTGATTCAGCAGGAGTTTTACCCTTCTGATCCTCAGATGCTTGATTTGAAGAGGATGGAGCAGGGGTTGAGAGCCTCATTAAAGTGATATTCTGTTTGGCTAAAGGTCTAGCCATGTCCACAAAGGTGACTTCTTTAGGGACAAAGATTTTGATTCTAAAGAGCTCGGTCAGAAGCATGCCATAGGGATGTGTAGGAGAGCTAGGTCTCTTAATCAATGACATGAAATGTTTGAAAATGAGGTCATTGATGTCTACCTTGATTTTGTGAACGAGATGAAAGAGGGCAAACGAATCTATCTTAGAGATGTAGTCTCTTGAGCCCTTCCTAGGTAGCACACATTCTTGCAAAAGCTTGAGCAAGAAGCGGCATTTGGGACCGAGGTTACTCGATTTGAAATTTGTAGGGTTAGGGTTACCAAAAAGGGCGATGTTGATGTCGCTCTGGCTTACTGAATCTACCCAGTTGTCTGCATAACTAGCACCGTGTCTAGGGCATCCAGTTACCAGTTCCAGAGTGTTGAGGGAGAAGGAGAAGCGTTGGTTGGAAATACGAGCTTGAATCTCCGTGGGAAAGCCACTTGGAGAGTGAAGAACGACGGCGTTGGTCCAAAAGTCAGTGAACAACTTGGGGTGCACAGGCTCCTTCAAGTCGAAGAAAGGAGTCCAGTTGGAGTAGTTGAGCTCTTCAAGCACATCTAAACACAACCGACTTAGAGCCGAAAGGTCAATAAGTTTCCCTGGGATGATTTTGTGAACAGCTTCAACATTGAGGTTGTAACGCTTAGCAATGACATCAGCAGAGAGTTGCTTTGGGGGTGCCATTTCAGAGGAGTTAGGGTTAGAGAAGTTTGGGAGTCAGAGAGTGAGTGAAGAGGGAAGAAGATGAAACGAGAGTGAAATAAAGAGAGTGATTTTGAAAAACGTACGGATGGAGATTTTAAAAGAAAAAAGAGCGGTTCAGATTTAAAATAAGACCAAAAAAAATCACGTACATATTTTGCCTCAGATAATGAAACGATACTTAAAAGAAAATAAATAACCACTTAAAAAGAATTTTTAAAAGAAGAGCGAATGACTCATAAGGTCAGACGATTAAACATAGACGGGTATCATAAACACTCATTAGACAGGTTATTCAACAAAGCAATATATATTCAAGTTGTCTCTTATAAACTTAAAACTATCCTCAGCTAAAGGTTTTGTAAAGATATCAGCCCATTGATTTTTAGTTTTAACAAACTTAACATCAAATACACCTTTTTGAACATAATCTCTTATGAAATGATATTTGATTTCTATGTGCTTAGCCTTAGAATGTTGTATGGGATTCTTTGTTAGGCAAATAGCACTTGAATTATCACACCAGACAGGTATATTATGTTCAAATATAGAGTAATCTTCTAGTTGATGTTTTACCCATAATAGCTGTGAGCAGCAACTTGCAGCAGAGACATATTCTGCTTCTGCAGTTGAGAGTGCGATAGTCGTCAGTCTTTTGCTTGACCAGGAGACTATGTTTGCTCCAATGAAGTGACATCCTCCACTGGTGCTTTTCCTTTCAATTCTATCTCCAGTAAAGTCAGTATCACAAAAACCAACTAATCTGTAATCTTGTGTTCTCAAATACATTAAACCAAGATTAGTGGTTCCAAGCAAATATCTAAAGATTCTTTTAACAGACTTAAGATGAGATTCTTTGGGATCAGATTGGAATCTAGCACACATACAGACACTAAATTGAATATTAGGTCTGCTAGATGTTAAGTAAAGAAGAGATCCAATCATACCTCTGTAGACAGTTTGGTCTACCTTTTTACCTTCATCATCTTTGCTTAGATTAGCATTAGTTTGCATTGGAGTTTTCATGATCTTTGAGATATCCATTTTGTACTTCTTTAGAATCTCCTTGATGTACTTTTGTTGATGGATGTAGATTCGATCACACGTCTGCTTGATTTGCAGTCCAAGGAAGAACTTCAATTCTCCCATCATGCTCATTTCAAATTCTGCTTGCATCAACTTAGAGAATTCTTTGCACAATTTTTCATTAGTAGCTCCACAAATAATATCATCAACATATATTTGAACTACTATGAAGTTATCTTTTGAGCATTTCTTAAACAAAGTTGTATCAACTTTTCCTCTTATAAAACCATTATTCAGAAGAAAAGAAATAAGTCTATCATACCATGCTCTAGGCGCTTGTTTTAAACCATATAAAGCTTTTTTAAGTTTGAAAACATAATCTGGCTTTTATTATCTTCAAAACCAGGAGGTTGTTTAACATAAACTTCTTCTTCAATTATTCCATTTAAAAAAGCACTTTTTACATCCATTTGAAATAAAGTAATTTGATGTTGTGCAGCATATGACATGAGTATGCGAATAGCTTCTATTCTAGCTACAGGTGCAAAAGTCTTAGTACAGTCAATACCTTCTTGTTGGTTGTAGCCTTGAGCTACTAACCTTGCCTTGTTTCTGACAACTCTGCCATCTTCATCTAGCTTGTTTCTGAAAACCCATCTTGATCCAATAATAGACTTGTCTGTTGGTTTGGAGACAAGTTTCCAGACATCATTCCTTTTGAACTGATTAAGTTCCTCTTGCATAGCAAGAATCCAGCTTTTATCTTCAAGAGCTTCCTCAATATGCTTTGGTTCAATTTCAGATAGAAAAGCCATATTGCTTGACTCTCTTAAGATAGATCTGGTTCTAACACCTTCAGAGGGACTTCCAATGATAAGATCTTCAGGATGATGAGCTTTGAACTTTCAGTCTCTTATGAGATCATCATTCTGATGTTGACTTGACTGATGACTCGTCTGCTCCACTTGTCTGACAGATTCCTCAGCAGATTCAATTTTTGATACGTCTGACTGTTGACTCGTCTGCTGGGTAAGATCAAGTCCTGCAAAATCATCTTCTAGATCTGATAGTTCCCTATCAGTCTTTAGATTATCATTGAATTTTACATGAATGGATTCCTCAACAATAGAGGTTCTAGAGTTAAAAACTCTATATGCCTTAGACACTTCAGAATATCCAATGAAGATACCTTTGTCTACCTTGGAATCAAACTTTCCAAGTTGATCCTTGGTATTTAGGATGAAGCATTCACATCCAAATGCATGGAAATAAGATATGTTGGGTTTTCTACCTTTCCACAATTCATAAGGAGTCTTCTTTAGGATAGACCTTATAAGTATTCTGTTTTGCACATAACATGCAGTGTTTACTGCTTCAGCCCAGAAGTACTTAGGGAGATTATTTTCATTGAGCATTGATCTAGCCGTCTCTTGTAGAGATCTGTTCTTTCTCTCAACCACTCCATTTTGCTGTGGAGTTCTAGGTGCAGAGAAGTTGTGAGAGATTCTATTTTCTTCACAGAACAGTTTGAATTGCTCATTTTCAAATTCTCCCCCATGATCACTTCTAAGGGTAGAAATACAGAAACCTTGCTCATTTTGTACTTTCTTACAAAATACAGAGAAGGCCTTAAAAGACTCATCCTTGTGGGTTAAGAAAAGTACCCAAGTAAATCTAGAATAGTCATCAACAATGACAAATCCATATTTCCTTCCAGCTAAACTGGCAACACTAACTGGTCCAAACAGATCCATGTGTAGCAACTGAAGAGGTCTAGAGGTTGATACAAGGTTTTTTGATTTGAAACTTGATTTTATTTGTTTACCTCTCTGACATGCATCACATAAAACATCTTTCTTGAAACTAATATCAGGCAATCCTCTCACAAGGTTATCCTTTTTCAATTTCGAAATAAGTTTCATACTAGCATGTCCTAGTTTTTTATGCCATAACCATCTTTCATCCTCTTTAGACATCAAACAGGTTACACTTTGATCTGAGAGTTCAGTTAGCTCAATCTTATAAAGATTTTGCTGTCTATTAGCTGAAAAGAGGGTCTTGCCACTCTTGTCTTTGACTATGCATTCATTCTTAGTGAAGGAGACATCAAATCCACTATCACATAATTGACTTATGCTACGTAAATTGTGTCTTAGTCCTTCAACCATAAGTACATTTGAGATAGAGGGAAGAGGGGGTTTACCACCAATTGTACCAACACCAATTACTCTTCCTTTTTGATTGCCTCCAAAGGCAACAAATCCACCATTCTTAGACTGGAGGTCTTGGAACATAGATCTTTCTCCTGTCATATGTCGCGAGCAGCCACTGTCCAGGTACCACCAGAGGCGTCTGCTTTGTTCTATTAAGGATGTCTGCAACAGAAATTATTTTATCTTTAGGTACCCATATTTTTTTGGGTCCTTTTCTGTTAGTTCTAGGAGTCTGTGAAGACTTCCTCTTCTTCTTGTGAAAACACTTAGACATAACATGTCCAGCCTTTCCACAGAAGTTACAGACGGGTCTAATTCTAACTGGAATGGGTTTAACATAGACAGTTGAAGATTTTGTTGATACTTTATGATCAGCTTGATGATCATATCCAATGCCTTCTTCGTTAAGAGAGTGTCTCCGACATCCTAGCAGTTTTGTCAGATTATCTCTGCCATTAACAAATCTAGCAAGATCAGAAGTGAGGTCCTTCACTTTCTGTTGAAGTGTGACCACTTCTTCAGAATGTGATGTTTCACTTGAGATCGAAGCTTCATCAGACTTTTCAGTCCTCAGCTGGCCACTCTCTTTGGCCAGCAACTCACACTCTTGAGATTTTTGTTTATGCTCACTGAGGAGTTTAACATAATCTCTCTTGAGGGATTTAAAGGCCTTAGATAAGCCTTTGGATTCCTCTACCAGCTCATCATAAGCATCATGCAATTCCTCAAGTTCAGAATGTACCTCAGTTTCAGGTTCTGAATCTATATTGGCCATCAGACAGAGATTGGCTTCCTCTTCTATCTCTTCTCCTTCAGAAGATGAGCATTCAAGATCTTCCCATGTGGCCATCATTCCTTTCTTCTTCTTTCTGAAGAACTTCTTTTGGAAGCTTTCTTCAAAAGAGGGCATTTAGGTTTGATGTGACCAGGCTTCTTGCACTCATAGCAGACAACTGGACTCTTGTTTGTTGATGTGGATTCTTTGTGGGATTTTCTGAAAGGCTTCTCCTTTCTGAACTTCTTCTTTCTCCAGAGCTTTTTCATCTTTCTGGCATGAGAGAAGTCTCTTCATCATCATCAGAATCCTCATCATCAGACTCGTCAATGTCACAGTCAGACTCGTCTGCTTTTGAAGCTTTTAAGGCTTCAGCTGCCTTTAGATCAACTTTTAGGGCAATGGCTTTGCTCTTTTTGATTGACGCATCTTCATTGAGCTCTTGCTCATGAATAGTGAGCGTGCCAAGAAGTTCATCCATAGTAAAGGAGGTGAGATCCTTAGCTTGAGAAATAGCAGTGACAAGAGGTCTCCACTGCCTTGGAAGACTTCTGAGAATCTTAGCAACTTTCTCAGCATTAGTATATGTTTTACCAAGAGATTTTAAACCATTAGTAATAGTTTGAAATCTACCAATCATTTGAGCAACAGATTCACCTTCATCCATGGTGAACAATTCATATTTTCTAACAAGAATAGAAATTTTAGATTCTTTTACCTTTGCAGTTCCTTCATGTGTGAAAGATAAGGAGTCCCACATTTCTTTAGCAGAATCACAAGCACATACCTTTTCAAACTCTTCTGGACTGAGAGCACAGATTATAGCATATTTGACTTTATGGTTTAGATCCCATCTTGTCTTTTCTCCAGGTGTCCACTGAGCCTTAGGCTTGTCTGAGCCATCATTATTTTGAGGAGTGTAAGGACCATCAGTAATGACATCCCATACATCAGAATTTGTTGACAAGATGAACCAGTGAAACCTTTATTTCCAGTAGTTATAATTTAAACCATGGAAAAAGGGAGGTCTGGTCATAAAGCCTCCTTCAGGTTGGGGGTTCTCACTTGAGCTTGCTCCAGAATTCATTGTCTATTCTTCAGGATCTTTTCTCTACATTGTTAGGTGCTCAACCCAGAGGCTGAGCTCTGATACCAACTGAAATAGACAGATGCAAACATTAGAAGGGGGGTTGAATGGTGTTTGACAAATTTATGCGGAATTTAGAAACTTTTTCGCAAGCACAGACGGGTTATGACAGACGAGTAAACACAGACAGGTCAATCAGACTGATAACTAGTCTGAAGGTTTTCACAGAGAACACACAATCATGCAAGATAAAAAAAAAGGTTTGATAAACACAATTATAAACCCCTTTAGTTAGATGATAGTTAATACAAATAATCAAACTAAAGAGTTAAGGGAAAGAGAGATCACTCAGCAGGTTTTATCCGGGTTCATCCCTTAACAATGAGGCTACGTCCAGACCTTGGCAGCACCAAGTTTTCTCACTATAACTGATTTATGTTACAGGACAGACAAGTATTATTTTCACACCTAGCCTCTTCCGGCTCCAGACGAGTATTGTTTTCACACCTAGCCTCTACAGGCTCCAGACAAGTATTGTTTGCACACTTAGCCTCTTCAGGCTCAGACGGGTTTTGTTTGAGAGAAGTTGTAAAAAGATTACACTTTGCAAGTCTTTTACAAGCACTCAGACGAGTGTATTAAATGTGAAGTTCTAAAAGACTGCGTAATAACTTCAAATGATTGAAGAATAAATAATGAAAGAATGAAGATATAAATGCACAGAGTAATTGCTCTTGATTGCTTTGATCGTTCTCTTGTCTACTTGAATCTTCGAAGTCTTCTTCATTAAATAGGCTTCATGATTTTAAAGCCGTTAGACACAAAGTCTGAAGACTTGACTTATTGCATATCTTCAATAAATGCAATAGAGTCGTTCTGATCAGCCATTAAAGCATAGGGAACTTCGCTTGTTCTCTTTCATCAGAGTGATACAAACTTCTGATATACCTTTGGTCTCAGAAGGTCTGTATACGTGTTTTTTGTTTGCAGAGGGAAGACTTTCCCTTTTGGTGTAAGATGCAGTTGTGTTCAGGCAAAGCACTTTGTTGAAGTTCCTCATCAGAGTCGAGACAGCTTTCATCCAATGTATTCTTTAACGTTAGTCACTAGACGGATGAGTAGCTTCATTAGACGGGTTGACTCTTTAACAAAGAGATGACGTCAGTTGCAAAGTCTTTTAGACGAGTGAGTCTTCCTTTGATCAGACGGTTGAAGACTTCATTATACGGGTGAACTTCTCTTAGTTCAGACGAGTGAACCTTAGCTGGTTCAAACGAGTGAACTTATCTCAGTTCAGACGAGTGAACCTTAGTTGGTTCAGACGTGTTAACTTAAGTTAGTTCAGACGGGTGAATTTATCTAAGTTCAGACGAGTGAACAGTTTATATAGACACTTAATGTTTTAATCTGCACACTAAGTAGACGAGTTAAATACCACAGACGGGTTCAATTAATTCATTGAATAACTGTTTTAATCTCATCAAAACTATGATAAATGCACATCAGACATTTGAAGACTCGACAGAAGATTCACCACAAGTCTCCATAATATCCACTTTTTATGATTTCTCACTCCCACGGAACTGGCCATTCTCAATAAACCGAGCATTACCAGACTCAACTATTCTTGTACTATGATTAGGACAATAAAACTTGTAACCTTTTGACTTTTCGCGATAGCCACTGAAAAAACACTAATGGTTCTTGCATCAAGCTTCTTTTCATGTGGATTATACAACTTTACTTCTGCTGGGCAACCCCAAACATGAAGATGCCTTAAACTGGGCTTCCTTCTCGTCTAGAGCTCATAAGGAGTCTTAGGAACTACCTTACCGGGAACCCTATTAAGCAGATATGAAGCGGTCTTTAAAGCGTGCATCCACAACGACAAAGGTACAATACTATAATTTAACATTGACCTAACCATATCCATAAGAGTACGATTCCGCCTTTCAGCTACACCATTCTATTGCGGTGTGCCAGGCATAGCATACTGTGCACATATGCCCCGACTTTCGATAAACTTTGCAAATGGACCTGGACATTGTCCATTCTAATTATATTTTCCATAATATTCACCACCTCTATCAGATCTCACAACTTTTACTTTTCTTTCCAGCTGCCTTTCTACCTCATCAATGAACACTTAGAGGATGTCCACTGACTGAGACTTTTCATGCAGAAATATAAGTAACAATAACGTGAGTAGTCATCAATGAAGGTGATAAAATACTTTTCACCGCTCCAAGATGGAACGTCAAAGGGACCACAAATATCAATGTGTATCAATTCAAGGAGTTCACTACTTCTTGTAGCCGCATTCTTTGATATGTGTTTGGTTTGCTTTCCTTTAATGCAATCCAAACATATATCCCAGTCATTAAAATCCAAATGAGGTAATATTTCACTTTTCATTAACCTCATTATCCTTTCTTTGGATATGTGACCTAACCTTTGATGCCACAAATAAGCAGAACTCTCATTATGCACACTACGCTTACTACCAACAACATGGTCAACATTAAACAGAGATTCCATAAATTTAACATCAAGATTGAAACGATATAAACCATCTATTAAAGTACCAGAACCATAATAGTACGTATGTTTATATAAGGAAAATACACCATGTCCAATCCTAAAATTAAAACATAAGTCATCCAACTTTCCAACAGAAACTAAATTCCTAGCACATCTTGAAACATAGAGACAATTTTCTAGATCTAAATGGCAACCACTATCCAAGATCAATCTGTACGTCCCGATTCCCTCTATGCGTGCCTTCATTCTGTTCCCCATATACAGGAACTTTTCAGTTCCTTTTATGGTTTGGATCGAAAGGAATCCCTGCATAATATGTGACACATGAGTAGTTGCACCAAAATCCAACCACCAGGTATTATAAGGAACCTCAACAAGATTTGATTCAAACTTACGGAAACATAATGTTTACCTTTCTTTTCGAACCAACTCTTTCTTTTCGGATAATCCTTCTTGAAGTGTCCACTCTGTTTGCAGAAATAGCACTTCTTTTCCTTTCGAACTCCACCCTCATTAACCTTTATTGAGGCTTTTCCCTTTTTCTTGTCCTTATTACCCGGTTTGGCCTTGCTGCTGCTAGCTCCTTCATGAGTCGATAAGTGAATGGAGTGGTCCTTTATCTTCTTGAACCTCCCTTCCTCTTGAACCAACATGACCTTGATTTCTTGAAAGTTCCATTTTTCCTTAATGATGTTATAATTCACCTGGAACTGACCAAACTCAGGAGGAAGTGAGTTGATAATGAATTGTGCCAGGAATGTATCATTCACCTCCATTCCCATCGACTTCAACTTTGCTGCTAGGTTTGCCATACTTGTCACATGATCATGAATGGGCTAAGACCAATCAAATTTCTTGGTTGTCAGTTCACTCATTAAGTTTCCCATAATGGATTTATCAGTAATATCCGATTGTGAGTACTCCTTAATCATTTTCATGAATTCCCTTGCATTGTCTGTCTTGGGCATAAATGGCTTAACATTTTCAGCCATAGTAATCTTCATTAAGCTCAAACTCAGCCTATTAGACCGCTCCTAAGCCTCAAAAAGTGGCTGGTCAGCCTCTGTACTTGTCTCTGTAATGGCTGCAGGCTTTTCATCCATTACTAATGCTAGATCCAAATCCATGATACCCAGTTGAAACTAGATCTGTTCGGACCAATCAGCATAGTTCAGCCCATTGAACTTAGTCATTCCATTGCCCAAAGCTAACATATTATTGGTGACTGCAAACATTTAAAACAAGCCCACACATTAATGCTTTGAGTAAAACTTAAAGGATTCAAATTAATATCAACTTTAATTATGTATCTAAGTTCACCTTTGGGTAATACCTAAATACATTAACATAATAATAATGATGCTAAACAAACATACTTTAATGGACAATCATTCATACTAATCTTAACATCCATGTCATCTTTGGATAAACAAGCACTTAATAAGTATGACATAAAACCTTTAATATCATTAATTATAAGCAATGATCCACCTTTGGGTGATCCATATATGCCTTATAATAATGAATTTCAATGAACTCAAAATTGTTATTCACATAGCATCACAATCAAAATACAATTATATAATTTGGAATCATAAACTTTATGGATTTGATCATTTTGATGATTAACAAACCCCAACTTTAATATATATTTCCAAATTAATTTTTTTTTAATTAAAACAGGATCACGGCCGTGATATATATCACAGGATGACCGTGATCCTTTCTGTCAATTTTTTTTTTATATCACTGACTCCAATAGCAACGTAAAACACATCCAGCCATTGTTAAAGGCTTAATGCCATGTACTGGATCCAACGAAAAGGCAATTTATTTAACACGTTCTGGACCATGCGTATATATAAGGCATAGCAAAAATAATTTATGCCAAAACACATTATATGATACTCGTCTCATTTAAACCTTTCATATGCCATTTTCGCAACTTTTATTGTATCATCCGGAACCCACTAAATCAATCTTGTACATATCAATATTACTCTAAAATCAAAAGGCAAGAACTTTTCATGGCATACAATTTGTTCACAGTAGTCCAGAGGAAGGAAACTTTTTAGAAACATTTTGGATCCAAAACAATTGATGTGCAACCGAAATTAATCACAGTCCCAAATTTTAAGGTTAGGGTTCATATAATTTGGGGGAACAACCATTCAAGGAGAATCACAATATCCCTAACCATGCTCTGATACCAATTGTTAACTTTAAAACCATAAGTTGTAGTTTTCATAGGGTTCAACAATGCAGAAAACTACACTAAAATAAAAGAATCTTGGATATCATAATTCTCATTATGCCATTAACATCTATTAGGAGAGTTCAAGGACCTTCCCTGGATCCATAGCCTTTTTCTTGTTTTTGATTCTTGAGGATTTTCTCCCCTCTCTTCCTTCCTTTGCTTGTGTCTATGATGGTGAAGACACCTTCAGTTTTCTCCTTTCTTATTCTGATAAAAAGCCTACTTCCTTTCTATCCTTTTCCCACTAAATAGTTATCTTTGATAACTTCCCGAAAACTACTCATTCAAAAAGGGAGAGGGGAGGGATTTAATTTTGAAATTCAAAATTAACCCCCACTAACTTTAATTACTATTAGGCCAAACAACCATCACATTAGGCCATCTTTTATTTAAAGCTAGTCTATTAATTACATGGGTCAGTTATATAGATTATTAAAATAATCTAACAAAAAAAAAACAAATTGAACTTGTTAAGATTATACTGAAGTAATGCCTGTTAGATTATAAGATCATTAAAAAATTAACAGGCTTTTATGATTTATCACAAGAGAAAATGGTTTTGATGTACTATTTTTTAGTGTCATGTTTATGAGACCAACTTGTAATTGCTTTATGTTTATTTTTGCTACAAATTTCTTCTAATTTTACCAATGAACAATCAAGAAAAGTTAAAAAAAGAGACGCGCAAAGTTTTATAGAATAATTTATGCTGCAACAACAATTGCATATGAATATCATATGAAGTATTTGATGAAGCAAGGTAAAAGATTTTTTTTATTCTTATGAATGGAATTGGGTTCGGCAAACTCTTAACACTCCTGGTGAAAGTTACAATATGTTTAAGATGGAATCTCATGCTATCTTGAAACTTGAAGAGGTATTGGTGAGTAAGGGATGGTTATATCCATATAAAGAAATGACATCGTTGGAAGCACTTGCTATATTTCATTGGAGTTGTGCATATAGTGAGACAAATTGAAATATCCAAAATAAATTTGGAAAATCATGAGAGACTGTAAGTAGGAAGTTTGGTGAAGTTCTTGATAGTTTACATTTATTGGCGAAGGAAATTGTAAGGCCTCCAGATTTTAACTTTGTAGAAGTGCCAACCAAAATTAAAGATGATCATAAATATTGGCCTTATTTTGAGGGATGCATTGGAGCTATAGATGGAACATATATTCCTGCCATTGTTCCTACAAAAGATCAAATACGTTATATTGGTAGAAAGGGATATCCAACACAAAATGTCATGCTAGTCTGCAACTTTAACATGTTATTCACATTTGCTGTTGTTGGTTGGCCCAGTATCGCATATGACACTCGCATTCTCTCATCAATGCTTGAAGAAATGAAAAATGTGTTCCCTCACCCTCCTGAAGGTACTTAAAATAAAATTTGTGATTTATATATTTATTTATTTGTATTTTTCATATAAACTAATAATAAAATATTTCATTTTTTTAAGAAAGTACTATCTAGTGGATGATGGATATCCAAACATGAAAGGGTATCTAGCACCATACAAGGGTGAAAGATATCACATTCCTGATTTTAGAGATGGCATTCAAGCAGAAGGTTTACAATAAGTATTCAACCATGCGCATTCTTCAATAAGAAATGTTACTGAAAGAACAATTGGGGTGTGGAAGAAAAGGTGGCATATATTATGTGATATAAGACAATTTCCTTTGATCAAACAGCAAAAAATTATAGTTGCAACAACAGCACTTCATAACTTCATTAGATTATATGGTATTGAAGATGAGGAATTCAACAGATGTGATCATCTTCCCGGATATATGGCTGATTACGAGGAGGAAAGGAACACTAACATGGAAATGACTTCATATAATGCTAAAAGAGTAGTAGATGGTGGTTATATGGATAGAGTTTGCACTCAAATAGCAGTTGCATGATGAAAAATAGAAATCATTAATATCTTATTTTATGGTTGTTTTTTAATTTTTTTATAAAATATTTGTTCAAATATTTTGTTTTTTAATTGATGTATTTTCTTCATTATTTTAAATATTTCATTTATCAGTAATATATAGAACTTTTGTAATTTGATACCTTATATTTTAAACTTACATAAAACCAAAATCTTAAAAGGAGTATGAAAAAAAGTAGCTTAAAAGTAGGGGTGGCAAAAAAATCCAATTGTCCACCATCCATCCAGTCCATCCAAATAAAAATTCATCAAATCCATCCATTACGAAAAAAAAAAAAGTAACAATGGATTGGATGAATTGAATTATTTTATTTTATGGATGGTTGTGATCCATCCACCATTATTCTAAAATCCATTGGACCACTTCATAAAAAAAAATTAATCCATTGGAAAAAAAATGAAAAAAATAAATAAATGATAAAAAATCATGACTTCAAAAATTAAATGAATTTGCTGCTATTATAAGCAGAACAGTATATTTTTTGGTGTTTGCTATCACGATTTGGATTCCTTGTGCAAGTGGATTTGTGATGAATTGTTAATTACAAAAAAAATAGGTAAAAAATTATTTTGGGAATTTTTTTTGTGGATGGATGAGAGATATTATTTGAAAATAGTCATAAAAATTATTTCATTTTTTAAAATATTTTTCATGGGTGAATTGGATATCCATCATTAAAAAAATTGTTAATGGATGGATTGGATGAATTTTTTTACATGGACCATAGATGGATTGGATTTTTTTAATGAAATTTTAATAGATCATAATGGATTAATGGATTGTTTTTAATCCATCCATTATAATCCGAATAAAAATTTATCCAATCCATCCATTTGCCACCCCTACTTAAAAGTACCATTTTATACCAAACAACTTTTAGCTTAAAAGTAGTTTTTAAGTTAAAAAAAATGAAATTACAAAACAGCCTTAGCTTTTAATTTTAAAACTCTTATTCCAAGCTTCTCCTTTGAAGTAGCTTTTAAGCCCAAAAAAAGTTAGGCCAAACGAGCACTTAATCCTTTTAGGGCCCGTTTGGTGCACCTGATAGGAGGGATAGGATAGGATAGGATAACTATCCTATCTTATTGTTATTTTATGTTTGGTGCGCCAATGTGATAGGATAATTTTTTCCTTATCCTATCCTGTCACGAGACTTTAGTTCAAATCTCTAACCCATCGATACCCCTCGGATAGAGAAGAGCTGGATAGGATAACAAAAGTATCTCCTTACTCATCCTCCTCTACTGATTTCAGAAACGCCATCCTCCATAGCCGACGCGAGCACCACACAACCTTGGGTCAATCTCGCTCTCACTCATCTCCGGTGTCGATCTCGGTCTCTCTCATCTCCGGCATCATTCTCTCTCTATCGCTCATCTCGACGTTCTCTCTCTATCACTCATCTCCGATAGATTTTCTGCTCCAAATATATTCTCACTTTAACTTTCTCAGTTTTGCTTCAAATATTGTGACTATGATTTGATTTACTTTCTATTTCTGGGTTTAACTTTCTCTTTCTGGGTTTTGTTCAAACCTTCTCTCCGGTGGGTATTTGAGCAAGCACCTCTCAAATTGGTGTGCTGCATTTGGGGGTATTTACAGTGTATCATTTTGGGGTTGAACAATTTGAGCCAAATTCTGATGTAAGAAGTCAAGGGATCTTCACATTCTTCAATTGGAGGTCACGGGTTTTTTAGACCATGTGTTTATGGTTGGTGGCTATTATACATGGTGGTGGCTGTTCTGATTTAGTGGGAGGATTGCCACGGGTTCTTCTTTCTTGTGTTATCAGTGTTGATGCAGACTGATATTTTGGTAGCTATGCTTCAATTTTTTTTAATTTCATATGGATTGGGTATGCTAGTACTCCTTAATAAAATTCTTTTGCTTATAAAAAAAGAAAAACTTTCTCTCCCACATTGAGTTTTGGGTGTTATGAGTTTGTGTATCTGAGTTGCCACCTATTGATGTGTAGTTGCTGCTGTTTGGTGAGCCAATGTGATAGGTTAAGAGTTTATCAGGTCTATATCCTATCCTCTTATTATCCAATCTTCTATCCTATCCGTCCTTATCCTATCCTGACACCAAACGAGCCCTTAGTTCATGAACCTTTTTGAGGAAGTGAGCTGCTGATGCTTTGAGTATTCTAACTATTATATAGCCTTCGATATATTCAAACTTCCTTTTTGAGGTTTGTCTGATTTAATCAACATTTCCCTGTGCTTATAAGACATGTCTCCAATACAATCATTAGTCTTTCTCTTTTTAGAAACACATTAATTTGTTTCAAAAAGTTTCTTTCATTAAAACTCAGTTCAAGAGGATTTTTTTCTCAACACTTTGTTCTCCCTCCCACATAGAGCACATAACTTAAATGGATCACCAAATGAAATGTCCCTGTTGGTAGTGCTTTAGTCATCACGACAACACCATTATCATCAATATGAGCCAAAGGCCAACTCCAACAACTTAGCATCCATCAAACTACTGATTGTTCCAACAAATATCTACTGATTGTTCCAACAACAGGTGCTATATCTAGCCTTATGCACACCATTGCATACATCAAACTACCCACAACAGATGCATAAGGAACCAGTTGCATATCTAATTTCTCAGCTTCATTTGAAGGACTTTGTTTAACACTCATCTTAAAATGAATAGTAAGAGAAGTGTTTACCGCCTTAGCATTTTTCATCTGGAATCTCTGCAGCACCATTTTAATATATTGTTCTTCTCACAGCCAAAGCTTCTTCTCTTTTCTGCCATGCATGATTCTTATACCAAGAATCCGTTTAACAGGTCCCATGTCTTTCATGGCAAATGACTCGCCTAATTGCTTCTTCAACCTGTCAATCCTGATGATATTTTCCCAACAAAAAACATGTCATAAACATATATTAACAAGATAATTAAGTCATCATCAGAAAACTTTTTAACGAAGACAATATGGTCAGAAGTAGTGTTCTTATAGCCTTGGACACGCATATCAGACTCAAACTTCTTGTACCACTACCTTAGAGCCTACTTTAAACCATATAGGCTCTTTCTCAGCCTACACACATAGTCTTCCTTGCCTTCAACTTGAAAACCATCAAGTTGTTTCATGTAAATCTCTTCCTCCAAATCACGAGGAAGGAAAGCCATTTTCACGTCCATTTGCTCTACCTCCAAAACAAGAGTAGCAGCCAAACTCAACACGGTTTTAATGGATGACATTTTTACCATAGGTGAGAAAATCTGATTAAAATTGATCAACACCCTTTCTTTGACGAAAACCTTTCATCACTAATCTGGCTTTATACCTTAGAGACTCAGATCTTATGTTTCACCCTATAAATCCACCTATTTTCCAAGGCCCTCTCGCCCTTAGGCAATTTCACTTAAAAAAATATATATACACAATTTTAATAAAATATTCTTCTATCTATTTTTTAATAAAATAATAACTATTTATTAATTAAAACATAAAATATTTACTAAATAAATATTATAATTTTGATAAAGTTCAAGATACTAAAAATCTTTTTTCATTAAATACATTCTATTTTTTCTCTTTACATTTTTGTTACTTTTAATTATTTTTCCTTCAATAAAATTGGTAAGTTTAAGCTGTTAAATCAAATCAAAATCAATTGTTAAAAATTGGTATAAGAGAAAAGTTTGACACCTGGTGTCAACGGATCCTGACTCTCTCTATATATATACACACATAGGGAGCGACTCAAGTGAGGGAGTGTGTTATTGTGAGATGAGAAGAGTAAATCTGGATCTTTGGATCACACATGAATGGTCAAGATTAAAACATAAAAGCGTATGACTTTTTTAAGTGATCACATGACCACCAACTAACTTCTAATTATGACCATCCATATATGATTTAATAACCCAGATTTATTCCTCTCACACTCACAATAGTACAATCCTCTCACTTGAGTCACCCCCTATATTTAAAGCATATCAAGTGAGAGGAGCTTGTTAATATAAGAGACAAGAGGAGTAAACACTAATAATTAGGCCATACTTAAATAGTCAAGATTAAATTTATTTTTTTTGGTAACAAAATAGTCAAGATTAAATTCTAAACACTATCTAATTTTTAATTTTGATCATTCTTATTTAAAAATGGGTCACTTTCTTTTTAAACTTTATTTGTCTTTTAATGCAATTATACTTTATTTGTCTTTTAATGCAATTATACTTTATTTGTCTTTTAATGCAATATATGAATTCTAACTTTTATTTTTAAATGTGTATTGACACTGATAATAACAAGGGAATTCTCCTTATACTTACTAGTGCATTGACTGACACGATTTTACGTGTGTATTAATTAGTATTTATTAAAATCGTCATAGAAAAAAAAATAAGGTGGAAAATTATTTGAATTTTATTTTTGTATTTATTTTTGATATTTTAGAAGATTTATAAATTTAAATACATAATAAGATGAATTTATAATTTTAGTTTCTTTATATTTATTTTAAAATTTGTAAATTTGTAATAAGATATAATGAAAATATTATTTTTCATATTTATATTCGAATTTTTAAATTAATAATTAATAGTGATAGTTATAGAAAAAAAACATAAATTTGACATCAAAGTTAGAAATATATTATAAATAGCATTGTTTAATATTAATATTTAAAATAAAAATGATTTATGAAGTATTTATTAAATTTTCAAATATTTACATTTATTATAAAATTAATGTTAACAAATACCTAATAATTCGTGATAATGACATTAGCAATAGAACGTAAGATACCAATTTTCTGAAAACAATTCAAGGCATAGTCAATACGCGTTCTTACAATTTTGTTATAATTGTTTTTTCAGGAAAACAAAGCCAAAGGAAAAAAAAATATGGTAGACCAAAAAAATAGATAATCATTAATTAAGAAAATAAAATTATTTTAATATACTGTTAATGTAATTTTTTTCGAATTTAATCTATCACAAATCATTATAAATATAAATTTAAAAATAATTATAATAAAAATTAAACAACGATAAGAAAATTATTGATGATTGATTTATATTATAAAAAAGTTTAATTGATATGTATTGATTGTATAAAATTTTTATATTCTCAATTAATCAATCAAAAATTATGATATAAATGATTTTTAATGTAGTTAAAATAAAAATCAAATAATTTCATTTATGTATATTTTCTGATTGATTGACAAAATAAAAAATCTTTATCCTCAAAATTCATAACAATTAAATCATAACAATTAAATCAAGAATCAAAGAATAAAAATAAAAACCTCGTAAAAAAATATATAATAAAAATAAAATATTTAATTTACAAAATCATGATTGGCGTGAGGTGATTTGAATCTGATTGTCACAACTCACATGCTTCATCCATCCAAGTACAACCCATATAACATAGAGAAACCGTAGCAAAAACGGTAAAAAAACAAAAACCCAGTGTCATTGCCAGCTGCATGGATGGCGCGTGTATCGACACTCATTCTACCGCGTGTAACACCATAGCACCGCCTCTTTTCCCTCTTTCTCTACATAATATATATACATACCTCTCTTTCTTCTTTTCGGCTCTCAATATTTCTCTCTCTTTTAACAAAGAAACCGTTTCTTAACTGAGTTGGTTCCATTCCATCCCCAGTCCTAAATTCAAATTCAGATTCAAATTCAATTATGGCTGAGAATTTGGATGACGGTGAGTTCTGGCTTCCGCCTCAGTTTCTTACTGACGACGACAACAGTAACAACCTCACAGCGAAAAACGACGACGTTTTTTACGCCACTTTGAAGGACTCGTTTCCTTGCGAGTTCCCTTTCGAGCTAAGTTCCCCTCTTGAGTCCGTGGTGGGGTCCAGCGAGACTGAGAGTAGTGACGAGGAAGATCACATGGCCGAGTTGACTCGTCGAATGACTCACCAACTCGTTCTCAACCGCTCTGAAAATTCCAAGGTAAAACAAAATAGAACACCACTCTACTCATTCATTATTTGAGTCTTTCTTTTTCTCTTTTTTGTTTTGAAGTGGGTCTTTGTTTTTTTTTTTTAGGGTAAGGTTGTGAATGGTGGTTCACCGCAGAGTCCTAACAGCGTTTGTCAGATGAATTCACCCACGTGGGATCTGCTACACGCGGCTGCAGGGGAAGTAGAGAAGATGAGACACTTGGTTCCACCACCAGTGACCCAAACCAAACCTGGAGTAGGATTTTACAACCAACACTCGCTTTCTCACCAGCAATTGCAAATAGCACAAGTAATCACTAACACCACAGTGCCGTCATTATCTTTTTTTTTACCCTATTTTTTAATTGTTTTAATAAAAATCAGGCAAACACGGCGCTGTAAAGCTTCAGCGCTAGGCAGGTTTAGTAAGGTTAGACCCACTGGGTCTAGAGTCTTTGTACTTGCAAGATGTTAATTTTAAGACCCAAACCTAACTTTTAATAAAAGTAGGCAAACACGGCGCTACAAGCTTAATTCCTAGGTAGGTTTTGTGGGTCTACAGAGGGGTTGATTTTACTACCTGAACCTAATTTTTTATTAATGAAAATATGAAAATAGGCAAACAAGGCGCTATGAAGCTTCAGCTCTAGAGGCTGGTTTAGGAAGGGTGGGACCCACTACGTGGGTCTACAGTCTTATTTTGGGTTAGTCTTACTTAAGTCGTAAGCTTGTAACAAAATAATTTATTACAAAATAAATTAAAAATAATTTATTTTCTTAAGCTTTAATAAACTTAATAAGGTGACCAGAGTTTATAAAAAGCTCATAGAAGAGCTAACTTACGAGAATGATTTATGATAGTAAATAGTTGAGGGTCTTCTCATGATTTTTGTAGTTTATTTTCGTAAACTTGTTAGAAAAATTTATAAAAAATAAATTGCTTATAGCTTATTTGAAAAAGTTTATTAAAGAAGTGTCTAATTAAGTTGTTTTTCTAAACATATCCCATTTTTTATTTTCCGAGCTTAATTAAGTTTAACTTTTTTTTTAAGTTCTTCCAAACAGCCGAAACCTATTTTTTTTAATATGGGTATTTATTTTTGTTTGCTTTTTGTTGTTGTTTTGGGGTGTTTAGTTTCGGATGCTGAGGGAGCAACAAATGGTGAAGCAGCAACATGGTATGGTGTGGGGTTACCAACAGAGGCAAAATAATTCTCAGATGGCAGGGAATAGAGTAAGGAACAGTGATGTTGGTGGGGGCAGAAAAGTTGGGGTTACTATGGGTTCGTCTCCTTCTGCATGGCCTCATGTGCAACAGGCCAAGCAGCAATATCAATATGTGTGTGGCATGAGAGGTGTTTTTTCTGGTAAAAGGGAAAGTACCGGAACTGGTGTCTTCTTGCCTCGTAGTGTTGTTGACTCTCCTGCTGAATCACGAAAGAAGCCAGGTGAATATAAAAAATGTATCAAGGTTTTCTTTTAAATCGTGGACCCCATTTACAATTGCAATTGGAATATTTTGGAACCTGAAATAAGATAACTTTCAACGCACATTAATGCTGCTTATTATTTGCTTGCTTCTATCAATGGTTTAGTTGCATTTAGTCTGTTAATTGATAGTTATGATGCTGAATTGTTGGTTCTGTTGTTTTGGGCGTAAGTCTTTGCTTGGAATTTGTGTGTGTGCAAGTTAGTTACTTTTTATCCTTTTTTTAAACAGTATTGTTGATTGTTGATTTTATTTTTTAACTTTTTAATGTTTGTGTTTTTTTGTTTTTGCTTGACAGCTTGTTCAACTGTTTCTGTTCCAACGAAAGTGGTGCAGCAGGCCCTGGATTTGAAGCAACAACGCCAGACTCGTTGTAATGAGACTTTAAGCATGGACTATGGTAAATTTATTAATTGGAATTGATTCATTGATTTGTGAATTTCTGTATGTTTCTGTTTGGTTTTTTTTTATATCTTACGTGTAATGATTTATTTGTGATTCTCTGATTTTTGCATGATGCAGCATCAGCTTTTCCAAGAATTCAAAGTAATTATGGCATTTCTCAACAGAAGCGCAACATAAGGTTGCAGCCACCAGTGAACCATGAGATCCGGCTACCTCAGGAGTGGACTTACTGATCTGTAGTTCTACTTTGGTTGGTCTGGGTGATGAATATTGTCTTTTTTTCGTTTTAGGGGTTTTTAAAAAGGGTAGGGAAGTTCGATAGTTTGGTGGAATGGATGATGGTAGTCCTTAGTTATTATTATAGGAAAAGAAGAAATAGGGTTTTTGTTTGGTTTGGAAAAGAATATAAAATAGGCTCTTGTTGAAGTGATAATAGGAAAAGGAATAGTGATTTTGGTTTTTTTTTTTTTTTTGGGGTTAGCCATAGTGAAATAGAAAATAATTTTGGGAGCCTCTTGGAAAAAGCTAATGATGCAAAGCAGCGGCTGCAGAAATTTGTAGTGATCATTTGGGGAATTGGGCAATTGCTTTCCTGTAAAATCTAAATACAGCCTGTCCTCTCATTACTATAAATCATTATAAAAAATAATAGATTGAATATTCATCTATTTCTATATATAGGTTAAATAAATCATTTGGTATTGGTTTTGAATTTGGTTCTTGTGTGTGAAAATTTTTGAAATTCGTCATTACATATGTAGTTATTTTTAATTTGGTTGTCGTTTATCGATATTATAATATTATTATGTGATAGAAATTAAATTCAAAATAATTGTTATATGTGGGGATTAAATTGAAATTAATTGTTAGGGTTGAATTTAAAATAAATATTTGAATTTGATTCTTATATATTTATATATTTTAACATCAATAAAAGATGTAATGACATTAATAATAAAAGTTGTAATGACATTAATAAATCATGAGGATTAAAAATTTTAAAAAACTTTCACATGATTAAATTTTAAAAAATTTCACATATTTAGAAATTAAATTCAAAATAATTGTTATATGTAGGGTTTAAATTGAAATTGATTGTTATATATAGGATTGAATTCAAAATAAATACTTGAATTTGTTTCTCACATGTGATAATTAATTTTAATTTGATTCTTATATTTTAAAATCAATAAAAGATGTTATGACATTAATAATAAATCATGAGGATTAAATTAAAAATAAATGTATATATAGGATTCGATTTTAAATTTGACGTCACATATAAGAATCAAATGATTAATTTAATCTTTTATTTATATTGTTAAAAATAGTAGGAGGAAAAAAATTTTTTAAAAAATAAATGTATTTAATATTTTGATCGGTTGAATATATTTAGCTTTTTAAGAAAATTTATTTCTTATGAATTTTTTTAATTAATGTCAGTAGGATATTAGGATAATGGCTTCTAAGATACCTATTTTTATTTCTACACGGTTACTATAATACTTGCCCATCACTTTCCTGCTAGTTTGTATTTGATGGTTCTGGTTATTATTATTACTGGTAATTGGGAAAAGTAATTGGAATTGTTAATGTAACTAATCATTATCTTAAATTGGGACAGGAAGGCTTTATGATTTTTTTGGGGACTTCGCTTTTGCTGCTAGGATAATTTAAAGTTGCTTTTGCTTACCCCAAGAAGCGGTGGTAGCTGGATGTTATCGATTGATTATACTTAATATAAATTTTAAACGATTTCTCTTTCCAATGACTTTTTGTATTAAAAAAAAATAGAATAAAGATTTAAATTAATTCTCAATAAAAAAAATAAATTAAAATTATTGAGAAATAAAAAATATTTATTTAATATTCAAGAATTTAAAATATGAATTAAATTGATTCTTGACAAGTATTAAAAATTAAATTTCTTTTAAAATTGATTCATTTGATTTATATTTTATTTTATATTTTATATTTTTAAAAATTAAATTGATATTTTTATTTTTTTAAAAATCAAAATGTCAATATAATTATTTATCAAGGATCAATTTAATTATTTATTCAGAAGAAAAATTGAAAACCTTCCTAGCGACTTCGCGAGGGACCCTCGCCCCTTTGCTTTTTTGAAATTTGAGCCTTTACTTGGGAGGGAAGTTTCTCTTTAACTGGGTTGGTTAGACCTTGTAGGTCATGTGTGGTCGTTTTCAGATATTTGCTTTCATTAATGGCAAAAGATCTCTCTCTATCTTGGAACTCACCATCACTGGTGAGCGGTGGCTGATTGATTTTCAACTTTTCAAGGGTTTTCATTAGGGGTGGGCATGGGTCGGGTTGGATGAGTTTTGATGTATTTAAAGATCCAACCCAATCAAATAAATATGGGTTGGATTGGATCGGTTTCTTCGAAAATTTTCATGTAACCCAAACCAACCCAACCCAACTTCATACGGGTTGGTTTGGGTCGGGTGACCGGATTTGGTAGTAAATTATTTTGTTTTTATCAAAAGCAAATAATGGGGAAAAATAGGGCAGAAAAATACTATCAATGCATTAATTTGAACTTTCAAATACAAAATGAAGCATACCACTTCAATTTGGGGCACAATATCCATCAAAATTAAACAAACAAGTGAAATAAAAAATAATAATAATGTCTTCAAATAATTTCTAAACAATTTCACTGACTATGTCTTCAAGCTATTTCTGCATGTCTTCAAACTATTTCTGTTCATGTAACCAAAAAATGGTCACTCCAATTTAGGAGGCTGAGTATTAAAGAAGAGTCATCAAATTCAAGATAGAAGAGTCCCTCCACGCTCCAGTAGCTGGACTTATAATATTCCTCTCAATATGTGGGTTGGGTTGGTTTATAATCTTTGGACCCAGCACCCAACCCATAAGCTATGAGTCTACTTATTTAGAAATCAACCCAACCCAATGACCCGAACCAACCCAATATTTATGGGTTGGATTGGATTGGGTACACCGAATTCGCGGATCGACCCATACCCATGCCACCCCTAGTTTTCATGGAAACGTAGCAATCCATCTATGTTGCCTGCGCCTGGACATGGACATAGGCATAATGGCTAAAGGGGCATACAAGTACATGGCAGCAGGGCGTAAACATTTAAAAACACTGTTATGCTATGTTCCGAATGCTAAGAAAAGTGCTTTTTTGGGGCTGGGGTCCACAACAAAGCGCGTGAAGGACGATGGTTGAGGGATTCGATGCTTTGGTGGATGTCTGGTAGTGATGGTGAACGTGCTATGTGTAACGTTGGGTCATGTTGGGTTATGTGTAAAGTGCCATCGACTCGGTCATTGCTAATGCTGAGGGTGTGAGAACAGTTGCTGTACACCAAACCCCACGCCTTCGTTTCGGGCCCCGCATTTTCTACTTTCTCCTTTTCCCTTTTTGGGGAGCTCCTTGCTTTTTAGAGTTGTAAAAACAGGTTAACCTGAGACATTACGGGTTGAAAAAAAAAAAAGGATCAATCCAACTGGATTTATATTTTTGATTAGTCAAAAAATAGTCAATCAGGTCAGGCTTATCATGGATTGATGGATTATGTGATTGGCTCATCTAAAATTAAAAAAATTAAAAAAAATTTGAAAAAACCAATGTTGATCTATTTAATTTTTTTTCATTACTCAGAAAATTATATTTGGACTCATAAAAATCCTTCGTCATTGAAATCATGGGCTGTTATATTGAAAATCTCCATTTTCAAAGTACGCAATCAGAGCAACGTAGTTTTTGCTCATCAGCCTGAGTTGCAAGCATCAATAAGCGAGTGAGATGGAGGAGATATCAGATCGAAAGTGGTGCTCATCCACCTTTGATTTCTAGGGTTCAATCACATTTTCTGGAAAAAGGAGAAGAAACGAGAAAGGGACCACGCGTTTTGATCTTATAGTCCTATACTTTGCGTTTTGATATTTTTTTTTTAAAAAGGATGCAACTTGTGAGCCAACCCGTGTTAAATCCATCCAACTTATGGGTTAGGTGGGTCGGGTTATAATTAACACGAAGTAACGATAAGTCTGATTTTATCCAACCCAACTTACTGGTGAGCTGGATTGAACCGAGTTGACTCACGAATTACAACCAATTTTGACAGCTCCACTTGCTTTACACCAGGCTTATTTGTAAATTTCAATGTCATTTTCATGTCTTGATTTTTTTTATGAATCACTTTAATTAGGTCTTTGGTTTTTCAATGTCATCTCGGGATATCTCGTCCCTTGAATCGACTATGAGATTAATCATCAGTCGACTGTTTAGAATAGAAAATTAATTCTTAATTTTCGCAATCTCTTAATTAGAATTTCTGATATCAGAATTCGAACTTGTGTTTTTTCACTTTATGGATCAAGATGCATACCATTCAAAAGAACCGTGGTTGGTTCATGTCTTGATTTCTAATTTCAAAATTCTTCGAAGGAAAAAGAGTATAAGCTACTAGGAATTTTTTCCTTTACAAAGTATTTTTGTAATTAATTTTCCTTTGACATAGCTGAAAAAAAGATCCTTTTAGAGGAGTTGCTTTCTTAAAAATAAGAATTAATGAATAAATATTAAATTTGGTCCCTAAAATTTTAGGGTTGTATCAACTTAATCCCCCATATTATCAATATTCCAAAATAATACCTGAAATTGCAGAAAGTTAATCAGATTCGTCTCTCCGTCAATATTTGCATGGACTATAATGACATTAAGTTGGTAACGTCAGGGATGCATTTGAAACTAAGTGAATAATGTCAGGGATGTATTTACTACATTTTGCAATTACAAGGATCATTTTGGAATATTGATAATGTGGGAGACTAAGTTGATACGATCCTATAATTTCAAGGACCAAATTGAATATTTACTTAAGAATTAATTCTTAAAAATACAAAAAAAAAAATTTCTGTACAAAGTATTTTTATAATTAAATTTTCTTTGACATTGCTTAACTTAGTTCTTAAAAATAAAAATTACTTCTTAAAAAAAAAAAGGTTCTTGCTGGGTATGTCAGTAGAGTCCGGAAAATGTGACATTTACCTATAAGGACACTTGCTTATGGGACAATTGCTTCGATAAGAAATTAATTTTTATACAAGAATCCAATAAAAAATTATAAAAAAAAGAAAAAATAATATAGAGAAAAAGAGATAATTTGTGGGACCTATTGGACGAACTTTTTAGAGTTGTACTATTAAAGCGGAGAGTTGCTTAAAATAGTATAAAATAAAAATTGGTGATGTGAATAAAAAGGAGAGTTAATCAACTCTGATGAGTTGCACAATTGAAAATGCTCTTAAATATTATTTTTATTTAAAAAATTATATTAATCTCTCTTTGAGGTTTGATTTCAGTTTAATTATACTTGGTGCACTTCTTTTAAAAATTATAATGACCTTTGAGATACATATTATTATTACACTTATTACATTAAAATTTATGTTGATACTATACTTAATTATTTAAGATTTATATTGTTACTCTAACTAACTTATGAATAATCACATTTGTTTGTCTCCTAATAAACTCTATAAATAAGTTGGAAAAAGAGAAAAACAGCTGTTTACATTGGGAGATAATAACACCAAATCCAAAAAGATCCTCCTTTTAATAATTCATGTTATCCACAACAACATTACAATCCATTTCAAAAATCACATTATCCCACTTCAAACAAAGGCCATATAATTGTTAAGGGGCCTTTATTTCAAGCTTTGAAATTAGTTTTTTCCCCACTAAAATGGTGCAACGTGGCTCTGATTTTACCTTCATGATGCAAACGAAAAAGAAATTCTATATTGAGGCGGGTTGTAGATGTCAATCACGACTTGTGTTTTTTTTTTAAAAAAAAGAAAATTAAAAGTCATTATTTTAAATCACGACTTGCACTTTTTTTTTTAATGGAAGTGGAAGTAGCTATTGGAGGAAGTAGCTATTTCCAATCATGACTTGTAAGTCAATACTAGTGGGTTCAAAGGACTAAGTTCGTTTGAATTTTTGCTACCAAAATTGTTTTGAAGCAGCTCCTTTAAACCCATTACTAGGGACACAAATTAATTATTATATTAAACAACCACTACTTGGTAAATACTGTGGCATGCATGCGTGAGAAGGGAATACATCGTTCCACTTTGAATCCATGCGTTAAGTGAGGGAATGCACGCGTGAAATATGCAAGCGACTTGTACTTTTATTTAAAAACTGCAAGTCGTGATTGGAAATAACATATCTAACTATTTTTTTTTTTTTAAAAAACAAGAAGGACTTGAAAAATTGGTTAAGGAATAAAAATTATATTTGGAGAAGGGCAACCAATATCCTTATACATTGGTTAAGAAATCAAGTAACTAAATTTTTTATTAATACATGATGTATTTAATACAATGTTGTTAAAGCCAGATCAGACATCAAATCAGAAAAAGTTCCGATTTAGGTCCAACCGATTTAACCGATTCAACTGGATAGTCTGATCGGATGATATATATAACATGTAATATTATTATAACATGCAATATTAAAAAAATATAAGGAAAATAATCAAAACACACAAGATCAAAGTGTTATGCTATTCTGCATTGTCGGACGAGACGAATGGTTAGAGGGACCAATATCTTTTGTTGTTGTGCACTGCCGCATTTATGAAGGAAGGACTGCTAGATCTGAAATACAAGATTATTCAGCCGATTAGGTTTTATCTTTATTGTTTCACTTTTTCACTTTTTTGTTTTTCAGTTTTTAAATTTTACTCTCTCTAGAAAATCGGTCAAATCCGGTTTAATCCTGTCCAACCGGGATTTTGATCGGTTCAAAGCGGTCTGATCGTAGAAACGATTTTGACCCCTGACCAAGATCGGACAAGAGTCCGACTCACGGTTCAACCGGTCCGTCCGGTTTTCATAACACTCATTTGATATATTGAAAAATGTTATATTTATTTTTTCAATACAAATTTTCCTTTTGTTGATTCTTTAAATAATGTCCTTAGGGTAATCGTTGGCGAGACTCATTTTTTTCGTTTCTTTACATTTGTTTTTTTTTTTTATGATTGTTACATATGAATTAAGAAAGTCATTGAATAATCTCGATTACAAGCAAAAATAATTATATTTTTAAATTAATTTTTACTAAAATACTCAGAATAAAATTCTTTTATCTACTAATATTTTCTCTCCTATTAACACTAAGAATAAAATTTCAAACTATTGATTTATTAAATTTCTAAAATATAAGATAAAATGGGTTTTTTTTTTTCTAAAACGTGAGATAAAAGGAGACAGAGCAACAAATAAGACATACAAATTTTATGTTACAATATTCGTTTGCAATTTTATGTTACAATATGAGTGTATGTAAGAATTTGAAGGATTTGAAATTTAATTTGGGTATTCCTACAATGACTTCGAAAATCTGTGGGCATCGGTGCATATATTATGTGACCGTAATGTAATATTACAGTTGCTACACTTAACCCACGTCATGGTAGTTGCTATATCTTTGTAATATTGCATTTAAGTCCTTTAAGTCCTTCTTGATTTTTGTTTAGTCCTTCCAATTATAGCCCTTTGTCCGAACCCACAACCCCAACCATCCCAATACGGAAATTCGGTCGCTAAATACAGAAATTCGATCGCTAAATCATTTGGTGGTCGCTAAATCGGTCGTTAATGTGAAACCCCATTAGTTTAAATATGTTAAGTTTTGATGATGACAAATATTGTTTGTTGAAATGTCAAACATGTCACACAGATGTATTTATAAAATGGAATATTGTTTGATGATATGTGTTATAACATACAAGCATTGGATATGTTTCTAAGTGTTCTGTGCATTATAATAATTAATTGATGAACACTAATCTTAAGCATGTAAGACAAAAAGAAAATATATTTTACAAACATGCAGGTACTCAAAGTTTAGCAAAGCAAGAAATGAAAAAGTTTGAAGTACCAAAGTTTCAAACATCAAGACCTTAAACAAGATTAAGTAAATATATTAGGTCTCAAATATCTTGTAAGGATATAATGACTAAAACTTGATTTGGCTCACTTAATCAATTTAACTAAAATACTGCGCTATTTGAGAAAAAGGTTTTAATCAAAACATTCGATTTGCAAAATGTTTTTCAAACTAGCTTCATGTTAACAATGTTCTTTTTCTCAGGCAAAAAAAAAAATGTATTTAACTTGTTGTTCAATTAATTTACAAATCATGATTTATTTTCATTCAATTATCATATTTTATAAATCCAAAGTTATTCAATCAGTTGGCATACTTATTCAAAACGATTTATAGTTTCTGAAAGCCATTCCATCGATTGCCATATTATCTTTCAATCCATATATTTTGGTTGAAATCAATTTCATTCAATTAAATAAACTTATGAATCAGTGTATTTAACTTTCAATATATATATTGAATTCAATATGTGTTATACATATAAGCTTCAATTGAATATATTTTTATATAGAACTCAAAACACTGTTTTCAATCGATTTCAACAAATTCTTAAAGCTTCAATCGATTTAGTATGAAGTTAAAACGATTAACATTAAATTGCTTCAAATCAAGTTGCAATCGATGTATATACTATTTCAACTGATTGACTTACTCTTTGTCAATCTATTAACTAAGCTTTAAAATCGATTCATAGGTTCTAAAAATATATCCTAATTGAGTTTGAAATTGAATTAATCAATTGACTCAATTTGTCAATGCATTAGCAACGGAAAGAAGTGCACAACGGATAGTTTTTTGTGAAATCAGCGTTTTCCTTAATTACTCTTCAACGTTCAGTATTTCTATCCTTATAAAAATGGGCTTTTGGTGCACAAAAAAAAAAAAAAA
The DNA here is from genome assembly GCA_039655645.1 of Ammopiptanthus mongolicus. NCBI lineage: Eukaryota > Viridiplantae > Streptophyta > Magnoliopsida > Fabales > Fabaceae > Ammopiptanthus > Ammopiptanthus mongolicus. The sequence continues at coordinate 45,898,424 of CM077350.1, forward strand.
AACGAGAAGAATATTGAACAAAAATGATCTTACAATCTGAAATAATTTGAGCCAAATTTTGTGAGAATATCATCATACTCATAAGCTTCAATTTGTATCATCTGCACTGTCAAGAGTGCTTCATTTTCCTCTACTCCTTGTATCAACTCAGAAATAGGATGAGGTATCCCTAGGTTGAGGGTGAGGTATCTTTCTACTGTAAAGGGTGGGGCATCCCTTTAGTGTGCGACTTTAGGCTCAGACGCACAGGTGAGGTATCCTGGGGGCGCAAGGGAGAGTGCTAAAGATCGTTGGGGCTCTTACACGTGGGTGAGGTATCATATAAGGCGTGGTTAGAGTGCTATGTGGTGTAAAGGTATTTAAGTAAGCTTGGTATTAGTAGATAAAACCCGGGAATATATTCTGGGGACTGGACGTCGGTCACCAAGGGTGGGTGGCTGAACCAGGATAAATCTAGTTTGTAAGCTTTTCTTCTCTATGTCCTTTCTATTGTGATTTATTGTTTATCTCATTCTTCATTGTTTCAATTATTTTCATTATATGCACATTAAGTTTCAATAGAGAATTCGCTTTCGCTAAATAAATCTATAAAAATTTTCCCAATAAGCTTAACAGCTTAGAGTAAAAGATCCCCTTTGCTGGCAACCTTAAAAGCTTTCTTTGAAAAATGAGTTATTTTGAGTTTGATAAACCACCATCTTTTGATGGTGTGGATTTTGTATATTGGAAAGCTAAGATAGAAATTTTTATGCAAGCAATTGATTTTTATTTCTGGGATATTGTGGTAAATGGTTTTATTTCAAAACCCAAATCACAATGGAATGAATTTGATAAAAAATGTTTTTCCTTAAACATTAGAACTATGCAGATTTTAAGAGGTTGTATGGAAAATGATGTTTATGATAAAATTAAAAATTGCTCTAGTGCTAAGGACATTTGGGATGCTCTTAATGTTATTTATCTTGCTAACAATGATTTTGTGGATAAAAGTATAAATAGAAAGCAAGAAGAGCAAAAGCCTTTGAGGAAAGTGTGTCTTGAAAAATGCCCTCCAGAAGATGTTCAAAGTGATGAAGGAAGCATAACTCTTCTTGACAATAATATTGTTCCACTTGAAAAAGAGAAAGAAGAACACTCCCGTGAGGAGTCAAATATGCTCAAAGATGAAATAATCAATCAAATGGCTCAAACAAATTTGGAGGTAAATGATACTAAACTCAATCCTGTGAATGGTGAATTATTACATGCATACAATGAAGTGTATGACGAGGTAGTGAGTTCAGAAAATGAAAATTTAAAATGCTTGAAAAGTATTTCGTCTACTAAAAATCAAATTGAGATTTTAAAAGACGAATATTGTTGTGTGAATATGGAAATTTTGTGAATTATCAACCCTCACTTGACTATGAGAATTGTATTAATGTTGACAATGTTTTAGAGGAGTTATCTCAAAAATCTGCTCAAATTGAAAATCTTGCATGTTCACATTTCGTATTTAAAGATAAAAGGGATGATAACGATTTTGATCATGAGAATATAAGTGCAGCTAATGACAAATACTATGTTCATAACAAACCAAAAGCTATTATTGTCAATTCTAGAAAATTGAACTTAGTATGTAATTATTGTGGAAAAGTTGGTCATATTTCTCATTTATGCCATTATAGGAAAAAGTTTTATATGGGAAATAAATTAGCTTGGATACCTAAAGGCGCTAATTGTGTAGTCACTAACCGCCAAGGACCCAAAATAAAATGGGTACCAAAAAGTCCTCCCATTGTTTCTAATATGCAGAAAAAGTATCAAGATGGTGGACTAATGGGCAAATACGAAAAGCAAACATCAAGGAGGGAACCTCCCATGTTCAACAAAGCCACTACCAATAAAAGAAAGCAAAAGGTTGAAAATTTGAGTCAAACTAGAAGGAAGCAATCAAGGAAACCATGGCCAAGAACCAAGAATGAAAATCATGGTCAAAGAAGAAAGGACTCATTAATAGAAGCTCCTCATATGGAAAATGTGCAAATCAATCCTGCAAAGAAGGAGCAATGGGTAAGGAAAAGTTTACTTTTGCTCTCCAAAACCCAGGTAACAAAAGCCTCTACCTCTTCTACATGCCCCTATGTGAAATCAACTTATTGGAGGTATGAACATGAAAAATGTCCTATAAATTCTAAGGCCAAATGAGGTATTCATCTAAAGACTTAAATATGAATATTGAACACATGAGTATGTTACCTTTAATTGAATCATGATGCTCTTGACTTAGCAATATCTTTTAAAAAAAAAAAAAAAACCACGCATCTATAACATGCCTTGGAACATGCTCATTAAGATGATATTAGCTTGCTGCAATTTTTAGAAATATATGTGCCATAAGGGTCTTGCGAAAAAGAGTACAACTTCCAATCAGATCTTAAGTCAATTATTATTTTTTGACTCAAGATCATAAGTCAAATTAGAGACTTCATATGTTGATGAAATATAAACATATGCATATATTTGAAGTTAGATGATGCTTGATAAAAATCATTATAAAAAAAACATGAACTTCATTCACATAGAATCTTTGTAAACAGCGTGCTTGTTCTAATTAAATGTCATGTCAAAATCAAAACAAGCACATGTTAGAGGTGTAAATATATGTTTCCACGAAGAGCTAAAATAAACTGAAAAATCATGTAGGCTAAATGAAACTTGTCTATGCCAAATACATGATTATGATTCTTTTTGGTGGATGCTACATGAAATGACTAAACTTGTATGTTATACCTTGAAAAAGAATCTTCCATCAATAAACATGCCTTGTATGCACAATATGGTACTAATGTTATGAGCAACTGACACCTTGTGCTAATCCCATGGATCCAATTTGTTGGATACCAAACGAAATTTTGGTGTTTATTTGCTTGTAGGTTTACTCAGAGGCGAAAAGGTCTACTGTTGCGATATTATGCAGAAACAAACACAAATTGATAGAATTCTTGACTCCAATCCATTGAGAAATCTTAAGCTAAAGAACCAACATAATAGTTCTAGACAAAAAGGGTCAGAATGAAGTTGAAGGCGAGTAATTGATCACCAGAAGGCAGTAATCGATCCATTACCACGGGACAAAAGGATCACAGACAAGTCAGACATCCAGGCTCACAATTATTTATTAATACAATTGGTGATCTATATCCTTCTTATACTTTAAGGGCTCGTTTGGTGGTCAGGATAGGATAAGGATGGATAGGATATGAGAGCTAGATAAGGATAGGATAGGATATGAGCATGATAAGCTCTTATCCTGTCCAATGTTTGATATGCATCAGATAATGACAGGATATGATATAAAAATATCCACAAATGATAAAATTATCCTTATATCAAAATTATATTTTTTTCAAAAATAAATTTTGATATTACGTAGTTGTTTTATACATTTAAATTAAAAAATATTTAATAGTATATATTTTTGACTTTTTAATTATAAATTAGTCCATTTTTTTAAATTATAAAAAATTAACTTTTTTTTTTCACTTTTTATAAAAATTGTTAATTAAATCACATATTTTAATTAGTATTAAGGTTGACTAATTAGGTTTGAATCCGTAATTAAATAATAACAATATTAAAGGTAAGAGATAAAAGAAAGCATTTTCTTATCCTATCCTGTTGGTTCTAACCCAGCTCCACCCTCAGGATAGAATTATAACTAAGTAACAGGATAGGATAAGCTAACAGGATAAGCTTATCCTATCCTGCTGGTTCACCAAACTACAGATTAAAACAGGACAGGATAGCTTATCCTATCCTGCCTCCCTTATCCTGACCACCAAACGGGCCCTAAAATGATGTGACAATCTTATTGTCTTGATCTTAATTTTTTTTTAAAATTGAATCTGCACAAAATTAATTTCACTCCTTTCTACTATGTGCTTGAAAGTATTACTTGATTATATGGAGTTTTGAAGTGTTAAATGCTAAAAACCCTCATGTTGGAACTACTAAATATATACATATTCTTCAAATAAAATGAATGAAAGGTTAACCTAGTGCTTAAGAGCAGTGTTCTTTAAACTTTGATGATCCTCATATTTATGAAGTGAAACATATATGATTTGAAACTGAAAATCATACAAATGTACTTCTTCTCTTGATTGGCATATGTGCATGGTTGAATTTTTTAATTAAAGACTATATGTCATACATGATCATTTTCACCCAAAAGTGCTTATATAAGTTTTGATGATGGTCTTGTATTTCTTAGAAATCTTGTATCTTAACAGTGCTAAAACTATAATTTGGAATTCAAGTTCACATGTGGATAATTTGTCCTTATTAAATGATATAGTTGATAATGTGCCACATAAATTATATTATACCTATGTCTTGCTAAATATGCTTAAAAGTTATTTGATGCTAACCTTGAATTTGGAAGCTTTATAAGTTTCGAATATAGCAATCAAATATTGGAAGTACAAGCCTATGAGTACAAAAGAAGAGGGTGAACAAGAGACATTCTTCAAGTGATGAAAATCTCAAAGGAAGAAATCTCAAATTCAAAGAATTACCACAAAGACAGTGCGCATCTCTCCAATAAAATTAATAAGTATATCTATCCATGAACTTTATATATTATATACCATCGACTGTACGATGATAGTTGAATACATATCTTCTACCCTTTTTAAGATTTTTTTTTTTGGAATGAAGTGCATATTTGCAAAATTATTTTTGAAAGGGGGAGAAATTACTGCATCTTAAAGGGGGAGTATGAGAGTATAAAAATGCATGTCTAAGGGCAATAATTTAGCATGAAAACCTTTTGGTACTTGATGGACATTGTGAGGGAGATTTTTTATTTAAACTGCGCTTCAACTCTGTATAATCTGCTTAACAATGTAAAAGTTTTTTCTTCTTGACATCATAAGTTTCATATAAAGGGAGAGAAAATATGAGAAACAAAATTCTTATTTTATCGTACTATTCTCTTCCCAAAAATCTTTTTTGTTGATGTCAAATAGTGGGAGAAAAATTAGGGAGCAAATATATGACATAACAAATAGTTTATCTTGACAAATGATTAAAGTAATATATTTGCTTAGTGATTTGTCATCATAAAAAAGGAGGAGAATGTGAAACCCCATTAGTTTCAATATGTTAAATTTTGATGATGTCAAATATTGTTTGTTGAAATGTCAAATATGTCACACACGTGTTTATAAAATGGAATATTGTTTGATGATATGTGTTATGACATACAAGCATTAGATATGTTTCTAAGTGTTCTGTGCAATATAATAATTAATTGATGAACACTAATCTTAAGAATGCAAGATAAAAAGAAAATATATTTTACAAGCATGCAGGTACTCAAAGGTTAGCAAAGCAAGAAATGAAAAAGTTTTGAAGTACCAAAGTTTCAAGCATTAAGACCTTAAACAAGATTAGTGTAACTGGATTCCTTGCTGTAACTGCATCAGGCAGTTACAGCATAATAACAAATATTGTGTAAAGTTGATTTAGTAAAGGTGTAATGTGAGCCGTCCGATCTCAAATCAATAGCCAAGATTGTTTACTGCATGTAAATGTGTGTTTCTATTACATAGGGAATCCGGATTCGTAAATATATTAGGTCTCAGATGTCTTGTAAGGGTATGATGACTAAAACTTGATTTGGCTCACTTAATCAATTTAACTAAAATACTGCGCTATTTGAGAAAAAGGTTTTAATCAAAACATTTGATTTGCAAAATGTTTTTCAAACTAGCTTCATGTTAAAAATGTTTTATTTATCAGGCAAAAAAATGTATTTAACTTGTTGTTCAATTAATTTACAAATCATGATTTATTTTCATTCAATTATCATATTTTATAAATCCAAAGTTATTCAATCAGTTGGCATACTTATTCAAAACGATTTATAGTTTCTTAAAGCCATTCCATCGATTGGCATATTATCTTTCAATCCATGTATTTTGGTTGAAATCAATTTCATTCAATTAAATAAACTTATGAATCAGTGTATTTAACTTTCAATCGGTTGAATACGTTCTTAATCAATATATATATTGAATTCAATATGTGTTATACATATAAGCTTCAATTGAATATATTTTTATATAGAACTCAAAACACTGTTTTCAATCGATTTTAACAAATTCTTAAAGCTTCAATCGATTGAGTATGAAGTTAAATCGATTAACATTAAATTGCTTCAAATCAAGTTGCAATCGGTGTATATACTATTTCAACCGATTGACTTACTCTTTGTCAATCGATTAACTAAGCTTTAAAATCGATTGACAGGTTCTAAAAATATATCCTAACTGAGTTTGAAATTGAATTAATCAATTGACTCAATTTGTCAATGCATTAACAATGGAAAGAAATGCACAACAGATAGTTTTTGTGAAATCAGCGTTTTCCTTAATTATTCTCCAACGTTCAGAATTTCTATCCTTATAAAAATGGGCTTTTGGAACATGAAAAAAAGAGAGAAGAATATTGAACAAAAATGGTCTTACACTCTGAAATAATTTGAGGCAAATTTTGTGAGAATATCATCATACTCATAAGCTTCAATTTGTATCATCTGCATTGTCAAGAGTGCTTCATTTTCCTCTACTCCTTGTATCAACTCAGAAATAGGGTGAGGTATCCCTTTGATTAGAAGTTGAGGTATCCTTCTGTTGTAAAGGGTGGAGTGTCCCTTTAGTGTGCGACTTTAGGCTCAGAAGTGCGGATGAGGTATCCCGGGGGCGCAAGGGAGAGTGCTAAAGATCGTTGAAGCTTTTACACGTGGGTGAGGTATCCCATAAGGCGTGGTTAGAGTGCTCTGTGGTGTAAAGGTATTCAAGCACCTTGAAGCTTGGTATTAGTGGATAAAACTCGGGAACATATTCTGGGGATTGGACGTAAGTCACCAATGGTGGGTGGCTGAACCAGGATAAATCTGGTTTGCAAGCTTTTCTTCTCTATCTCTTTTCTATTGTGAGTTATTGTTTATCTCCTTCTTCATTATTTCAATTATTTTCATTTTATGCGCATTAAGTTTTAATAGAGAATTCGCTTTCCCTAAATAAATCTATAAAAATTTTATAAACCCAATTCACCCCCCTCTTGGGTAATGGTTGTCTGGGCCAACAGTTAAACTATTTAGAGACCCATTTAGCGACCGAATTCCATATTTAGCGACCGATTAAGTATGGTCGCTAAATGTTTGGTCTCTAAAATACCATTTTTTTGTAGTGAGTAGAAGCTTTTTCTTAGGGGGAGTCTTCTAGCTCTGTAGAAAGGCTTTGTTCAATCAAATTTAATATGTTTAATTTGTCATCATAAAAAAGTGGGAGATTGTTGAAACAAAAGTGGTTATGGTTCATGACTCCTAAAATTTTGATGTTAACAAAAGGATTAAATTAGATGAACAAAGATTCCTTGTGGACTAGTGGTTTTGTTTTAAGTGTGCAGATATATATAAGTCGAAAGACTAAAGATCAAAAGTCTATTGTTATGTTAAATATATGATTAATGGACTCAGTCTATGGACTGTGATCTTACTTTAAAAGAAGCAAGCGTAAGTCCAATGACTCAGACCCCGTCTCTTCAAGCTTTCTGTTTAAACGTCCACCGTGTTATATTTGTTTATTCTTTTATTGGACTAACAAATGTAAATCACAAATATTTTAAATGAAATATTCAAATATTGTTGTACAAAAGTCTCTGAACATAGTACCATCTAAAACATAAACGTCTATCTGTTTCTGACACAAGTTTGAATCAAAGAAATTGACTCTACTCAAGAAAAAAAAGACAAAAGACAACTTTCAAATACGAAGAAAAGCTGTCAGCTCTACTTTCAGCTCTCTGATAACATACTATACTTTTGGTCTAAGAAATCTGGGAAGGGAAAAAGGCCTGGAAAAGGTGGGAATTGTTTTTGGAAATCCGTTGGACTTGGATTTAAGACTCCCAGGGATGCCATTGAAGGAACCTTATATTGACAAGAAGTGCCCCTTCACTGACAATGTTTCTATCTGTGGTCGTAACCTAGCCGATACTTGTCACAGTGCTAAGATGACCAGGACTATTATTGTTAGGAGGAATTATCTTCATTTTATCAAGAAGAATCGGAGATATGAGAAGCGACATTCAAATATTCCTACTCATATATCACCTTGCTTCCGTGTGAAGGAATGATATCATGTTATTATTGGCCAATGCAAGCCAAACTCGAAGACGGTGTCGGTGAGGTTCAATGTGTTGAAAGTGATCCCAGCTGGATCTTCTACTGGTGCGAAGAAGGCATTTACTGAAATGTGAGATTTGATTTTTCAGTTCTCATTGAAGGGCAATCTTACCTTATATGAGATATTAGAAGCCTCCGATTATTTTTGGATTTCTTTTAAGGCTTTGGTCTCTGAGTATGGTTAAATGTTAAGGATTTCGGTATTCATTATGGTTCTTGAATACTAGTTACTTCTATTTTTGACATTCTGATTTTGCTTACTCTTCATCTGTTTAATGATTATCTCTATTTTACTTTTAGCTAAAAAATATTGAGTCATATTTTTACCCTAAAAAATACAATTTTAACCCTGACCCTAACCTTAAACTAATACCCTAAATAAAATTGCTTGGAGTGGGGATTGAGGCTTACGGAAGTTTGAAAACACAAATCATGTGGGAGTATATAATTAACAAATGAAATTTGAGGCTTACGGAAGACTTCCTACTTGGGGAAAAAATTTCTCATGTAGAGAAGTCGGCAATGGGGGCTGCGGTTTCTCATGAAAGAAAAAAAGTGAGTAGATTGGTAAATAAAGTGGGAGTGTGAGTATTTTGGTAAATAATTTTTTTTATGATTATAATAATCAAAATTTCTCTCATGATGTTAGGGGTGTTCATAAGTGATCACTCTTTGAAATAAGAGTTATTTGTACCTTTTACAGGCTTACATTTTTTTATGTTAGTGTTATTTTTTTGTGTTTACCTTAAGTTTATTAATTGTTTTAGGAAATTAATATCTATGCGCAAGAGTTTTTAATATTTTAATATTTTAGTCTAATTTTGGGTTCCTGATTAAATGGTTTATTTTGCAGAATTGTTCCAGTTTTGGTGTGGGAAAATGCTGTGGAATGTTGCAGCATCTGATGTTGACCAGAAGTCAACAAGCGCCAAGCTAGATAAATTACCTTCTCGCTGTGTGGGACCCTTATGCTTTTGGATAGGCGTGTGTGAAAACTTTGTCATTTTATGATCTCAGATATTTTGTAATTAAGGGTTGCTGGGCCAAACATTTATGATTCTAAGAAAATTCCTTTTTGCCCAATAAGGGACAAGTTTGATTTCCCCCTTACTTTTTGGTCCCCCATGAGGTAGCAGTAGATGGATGGAAGGATCCTTACCCTATTAGGTTAGGAATTAAGCTGAGGGAAGGGTACAGAGAATATTCACCTTCGCTCATTCCTTCTTTTGAACTTTTGGAGCTCCTTGGAACCTATGCAAGCTGAGTGTGAGCTGAGAAGAGAAAGGTGAGTCAAGATTGCTGGAAGAAAATGGAGCCACTCTTGGAAGAGCTGTTGGAATCCTCTCTTTCTCTAGGTTTATTTCTGCTTTATCTCATTTACTGCATACATTAAGCTTGTAATGGATTCTGCATTGCTATTCTTAATGAATATATTTATGTCTATTTTTAAGCTCAACATGAGCTAAGTCTCTTTAGCTAGATTGTGATTAACTTGCAATGAGTATGTGTGGAAAAGAATGCCAAATTTGTAAGGGATTTTCAAAAGTTGCACATTATTGAAAGGTTGCATGTTACTAACGGTTTAAATAAATATAACGATGTTAAATTGGCATGACTTCGCTGCATAGCGTAGTGGTCGCGTCGCTTCTAATAAACCTTCTGGGTTCGAGTTTGATTCCTGTTGCTGCCGTTTTTGAATTATTATGTCTGTTATTTAAGAGAACGATATTTAATTAAAGAGAAGCGCTGGAAGGGACTCCAACATCATACCTGATGGTGAGAGGGACACCTCTGCTGGCCACCAGGCCAACAGATCTTTTATGTTGTGGTAGTAACTTTAATGTTACTTAAGCCGTTATTGTTACCGTTGCTGAAACCCTTGGAGGGTTGTTTTCTTTCATCAAGTGACATGAGTTGTTTTATAATTAGAGGCATACTACGTGCAGATTGACTGCTCGAAATTTGCAAAGTCTCCACTACTCCAAATCATTTTCTTTTCTCCCTTGTGCGTGAGAGGTAAGAAAACTATTGTTCTGTAAATTGTCATTGACGATAGGCTTGATTTAGGGTGTGCAAACCAAATCAAGGTTTCTCCATTGTATCCTGAAGGGGATTCGCCGTTACACCTGTTGCATCCAATCTAGAAAGAGATTGGTGGGGGCGAATCGAACCTAAAGCCTAGTGTCTGTACACGCCTTGAAGATTGCTCCTTTTTTTTTGTCCTCTCTTCTTTGTTGCAGATCCACACCCTTTTATCTAATAATCTTTAGGTTCGATTTTCTATAAAAATGGCTACAACTTTGAAGGAGATGACATCCGACATTGTAAAACTAGAAAGGTTCGAAGGGGGAAACTTTATCCGTTAGCAGAAGAAGATGCACTTCCTTCTCACCACTTTGAAGGTGGTGTATGTGTTGAACTTACCAAGACCAGAAGATAGAGAAGATGAAACCATCAATGAAACTCATGAGAAGAGCAAGTGGGATAATGATGACTACATTTGCATGGGGCATATTCTGAATGGGATGTGTGACACACTGTTCGACGTATATCAGAATGCTGGATCAGCCAAGGAATTATGGGAAAGCTTGAGGCGAGATACATGACGGAGGATGCAACAAGTAAGAAATTCCTTGTTAGTAGATTTAATAATTATAAAATATCTGACGGTAGGCCAGTTATGGAACAAATGAATGAGATTGAATGTATTCTCGACAATTACAACAGCACAAGATGCATATGGATGAAACCATAATTGTCTCCTCAATCATTGATAAACTTTCTCCTTCATGGAAAGACTTTAAAAAGAGTCTAAAACATTGGAAGGATGAAATTTCTCTTGAATAATTGGGTAATCACCTTCGCTTAGAAGAAGAGTATCGCAAACAAGATGATACTAGAGAACAAAATGTTCATGAGAAAGTGCATGTAATGGAGGAAAGGAAATCTGGTAAGTCCTCAAAGAAGAGGAATCGAGATTTTGGAAAATCTCATGAAAACAACAATAGGAATGACTACCAAAATAAGAAAAAGAAAGATAGTTGTTTACATTGTGGTAAACCGGGACATTTCAAGAGGGAATGCCGCCTTTTGAATAAGAGCAATAAAGGGAAGCAATCTAGTGCAACAAAGGCCAATCTTGTTGCGGTCATTTCTGAACTCAACATGATAGAAGATGTTGGATCATGGTGGATTGACTCAAGTGCAACTTGCCATGTATATAAATACAAGGATCTCTTCAAAACAATTTATGAAGAAGATGGAACCATTCTTTACATGGGAAATGCATCAACTGCCCAAGTCAAAGGCAAAGGGACAGTAGAACTAGAGTTCACTTCGGGAAAGACGCTCACCCTCACCGATGTTTATTATGTACCAAATGTAAGGAAGAATGTAATTTCTGTACCGTTACTTAACAAGTACGGGTTTAAATGTGTATTTGAGGGAGATAAGTTTATCCTCTCCAAGGGGGGAAAGTTTGTAGGGAAGGGATACCTTTGTGAGAATATGTTCAAACTCAATATTATTAATGATAATGGATTTCTTTTTGCTTATATCGTTGATTCTTGTGATTTATGGCATATGCGTTTGGGACATGTTAATTTTAGGAAAATGGATGAAATGATGAATTCATGTTTAATTCCTATAATAAGTAGAATTTTGGATGCATGTACAACTTGTATGCTAACTAAGATAACTAGGCTTCCTTTTCCTAGAGTTGAAAGAAGTTCTAAAGTGTTAGATCTAATTCATTCTGATGCATGTGATTTACATGGTTGGCCCACCATAGGTGGTAAAAATTATTTTGTGACATTTATAGATGATTTTACTAGGTATTGCCATGTATATTTAATGCATTCTAAGGATGAAGTCGTAGACAAATATAAGATATTTAAGACAGAAGTAGAACTTCAACATGAAACCTTTATTAAATGCTTTAGGAGTGATAGTGGAGGAGAGTTCTATAACTCTAGTTACTTTGAGTCTACTGGAATAATTCATCAAACAACCGTGCCTTATTCACCACAACAAAACGGTATAGCTGAAAGGAAAAATAGGGTATTGGAGAAAATGATAAATGCCATGTTATCCTATTTTGGTCTAGCAAAAGGTTATTGGGGAGAAACTGTGTTGACGGCTTGTTATATCATGAATAGAGTTCCAAATAAAAGGAGCAAGATAACCCCATATGAGCTCTGGAAAAATAGAAAACCCAACCTCGACTATTTCAAAGTTTGGGGTTGTAGGGCGATAGTGAAAGTTCCTGAACCAAAAAGGAAAAAATTAGGTGAAAGGGGAATCGAATGTGTGTTCCTGGGATATGCTAAAAATAACATAGCATATAGATTCATGGTTATAGAATGTAATGACTCATATCCTGCAAATACAGTAATTGAGTCTCGGGATGCAATCTTTCAAGAAGATAGATTTAACTCAATTCCAAGTCACATGGATAATGTTCATAGTAATGCATAAATCCGGAAACCAATGTGTCTAATAACGATACTTTGGAAGGTTCGGAACTTAGAAGAAGTAAGAGAGCTAGGAAAGAGAAAACTTACGGACTAGACTTTTTCATGTTCCTGGTTGAAGGAATAAGAGAGTCCATAGACAGTTATGGACACATCTGTTATAATATAGAAAATGATCCAGAAACATTTGAAGAGGCAATAAAGTCTCAAGATGCCGCTTTCTGGAAAAAGGCTATACAAGAGGAAAAGGTTATTGGGGAGAAACTGTGTTGACGGCTTGTTATATCATGAATAGAGTTCCAAATAAAAGGAGCAAGATAACCCCATATGAGCTCTGGAAAAATAGAAAACCCAGCCTCGACTATTTCAAAGTTTGGGGTTGTAGGGCGATAGTAAAAGTTCCTGAACCAAAAAGGAAAAAATTAGGTGAAAGGGGAATCGAATGTGTGTTCCTAGGATATGCTAAAAATAACATAGCATATAGATTCATGGTTATAGAATGTAATGACTCATATCCTGTAAATACAGTAATTGGGTCTCGGGATGCAATCTTTCAAGAAGATAGATTTAACTCAATTCCAAGTCACATGGATAATGTTCATAGTAATGCATAAATCCGGAAACCAATGTGTCTAATAACGATACTTTGGAAGGTTCGGAACTTAGAAGAAGTAAGAGAGCTAGGAAAGAGAAAACTTACGGACTAGACTTTTTCATGTTCCTGGTTGAAGGAATAAGAGAGTCCATAGACAGTTATGGACACATCTGTTATAATATAGAAAATGATCCAGAAACATTTGAAGAGGCAATAAAGTCTCAAGATGCCGCTTTCTGGAAAATGGCTATACAAGAGGAAATGGATTCAATAATGGGGAATAAAACTTGGAAATTAGTAGACCTCCCACCTGGTTCCAAACCAATAGGTTGCAAATGGATTTTCAAATGGAAAATGAAGGTAGATGGAATCATAGATAAGTTTAAGGCAAGACTAGTTGCTAAGGGATTTAGGCAAAAGGAGGGCATTGACTACTTTGATACATATGCACCTGTGGCAAGAATTGCCTCAATTAGAGTGCTATTGGCATTTTCATCCATCTATAAGTTTGTCATTCATTAAATGGATGTGAAAACGACATTCCTAAATGGGGAATTAGATGAAGAGGTGTATATGGCACAACCTGAAGGGTATGTGGTTAGTGGGCAAGAAAAGGTGGGTAAATTGAATAAGTCATTCTGTGGACTAAAACAAGCTCCTAAACAATGGCATCAAAAGTTTGATCAAATAGTGCTAGCTAATGGGTATAAGATAAATGAATCTGACAAGTGTATTTATAGTAAATTCCATAATGGAAATGGTGTCATGATTTGTTTGTATGTAGATGATATATTAATTTTTGGTACTGATCTAGATGAGGTGGAAAAAACTAAAAGTTTCCTATCTAGTAATTTTGATATGAAAGACTTAGGGGAAGCCGATGTGATTCTAGGAATTAGAGTAATAAAAGATGGTGAGAATATAGGATTGTCTCAATCTCACTATATAGAAAAAGGTATTAAAGAAATTTGAACATTTTGATTGTCAACCTGTTGGTACTCCCTTTGATCATAACATTCACTTAGTACCAAATAAAGGTAGTCCAGTAGCACAACTTGAATACTCAAAAGTAATTGGATGCTTGATGTATGCCATGACATGTACCGGACCAGACATTGCATATGCTGTAGATAGACTAACTAGGTATACATGTAATCCAATTAAAGACCATTGGCATGCTGTCCGAAGAGTATTGAAATACTTGAAGGGGACAATGAGCTATAGTTTAAACTATAATGGTTATCCTTTGGTATTGGAAGGATACACAGATGCCAGTTGGGTAACTTATACAGAAGACCATGCTTCAACAAGCGGTTGGGTCTTTACACTTGGTGGAGGTGCTATTTCTTGGGGTTCCAAAAAACAGACATGCATTGCCGACTCCACCATGACTGCAGAATTCATAGCATTGGCTGCAGGTAGCAAAGAGGCAGAATGGCTAAGAAATTTGTTGTATGAGATAACAATCTGGCTAAAACCAATGGCACCAATATCCATACATTGTGACAGTCAGTCAACACTATCAAAGGCATATTTCCAGGTATATAATGGAAATTCTAGCCACATAGGACTAAGATATAGCTATGTAAAGGAATTAATTACAAATGGAGTAATATCCATAGTCTTTGTAAGAATAGAGAGGAATCTTGCAGATCCTTTGACGATAGGATTGACAAGTGATATGGTGTTGAAAATATCATTAAGGATGGGACTCAAGCCCACATCTAAATGATCACCAATGGTGGAAACCCGACTCACACTTGAGTAGCATCAAGTCTTGAGTTCAATGTGGCCAAAGTACACTATTAGAGTGATTGCAAGTACTTGACAATAGATACACCCCGAGGTTAAAAAGTACTTGGACCATAAGGAAATATAAGAGGGAGGATGAGCTTTTGCTCTTAATGGACCTATAACATATGCTGAAGTGCTTTAATATGGAGGCGCTTCCGAGAGAGTCTACCTATATGAGAGTGAAGTGGGACCGCTTCTCGTATTACCGAGATTTCATGTGTAAGTTATGCTCGCTTGTTCTAATGAATATTTGGTTCAAAGCTTGTCAACCATTTTATTCGGGACAAGTGAAACCCATTTCTTACTAAGCAAATGTTTAAATCCCGGAGATACCTTTGTTTGAAAGTATGCGATTTCAGGAATAATGGGATTTGTGTTTATTTTGAAAATGGTGGGGGATTGTGAGGGATTTTCAAAAGTTGCACCTTATTGAAAGCTTGCATGTTATTAACGGTTTAAATAAATATAACGATGTTAAGTTGGTATGACTTCGCTGCGTAGCGCAGTGGTCACGTCGCTTCTAATAAACTTTTAGGGTGCGAGTTCGATTCCTGTTGCTGCTGTTTTTGAATTGTTATGTCCCTTATTTAAGGGAACGAAATTTAATTAAAAAGAAGCGCTGGAAGGGACTCGAACATCATACTTGATGGTGAGAGGGACGCATCCGCTGGCCCCCAGGCCAACAGATCTTTTATGTCATGGCAGCAACTTTAATGTTACTTAAGCCGTTATTGTTACCGTTCCTGAAACCCTTGAGGGTTGTTTTCCTTCATCAAGTGGCAGGAGTTGCTTTATAAATAAAGACACTCTACATGCAAATTGACTGCTCGAAATTTGCAAAGTCTCCACTACTCCAAATCATTTTCTTGTCTCCCTTGTGCGCAGAGAGAGTCAAGAAAACTATTGTTCTATAAACTATCATTGACGATAGGCTTGATTTAGGGTGTGTAAACCAAATCAAGGTTTGTCCATTGTATCCTGAAGGGGATTCGCTGTGACACCTGTTGCATCCAATCTAGAAAGAGATTGGTGGGGGCGAATCGAACCTAAAGCCTAATGTCCGTACATGCCTTGGAGATTGTGCCTTTTCTTTTGTCATCTCTTCTTTGTTGCAGATCCACACCCCTTTATCTAACAAAATGTGCCTCATAGTTTTTAACCAAGTGCTTTGCATGTTTATATGTTCTAGACTGAGTTTGATCATCTTGCTTTGGAATAACAATTTGTTAATATTCGAAAAAGTTAATGAATGGACATACGTGGTTGATATGGATTAAGTTGGTAATTGGAAAATTAATCAACGTTGGTTGGGATAGAAATATTTAACCAATCCATACGCTAGCTGAGACGTTTAAAATGAAGGCAAGTATAACTAATGTGTGCTTAGGAATAAGGGATACTTAGTGAAACTTTGGCTAAAACGTGCTGGAAAGCACATCAGCTTTTATTCTCTGAGCCAAATGCTGTAGCAGGCTGAAGAATTCCTAACCATAGAAGTTGCAAGGGATTCATAGCCTAGCTGTTTTCTCCACTGTTTAATCAAAACTTGTCCTCTTTGTTCTTGGTTTAATTGTTGCCTTTCATCACTTTATTTCTTGCTTAGAATCAACTCAAAACTTTGGTTACCTGAATCTTGTTACTTGGATTTTTACTAGTTGCTCTTTAACCTGAAACCTTGGCCAATTTCATCACAATCTCTGTGGGAAGATATTTTACTTACTTTTTTACTTGTTTGATGGTGTACACTTGCACATTTATAACTATATGTATACAAATCAACAATAAACCGATTCAAACCAATGCAAACTGCAAAAATCGAAAACATAAAGAATCGAAAATCGCAAAACCATTTTTTTCATTGGATTGGATCGGATTTCGGACCCCTTAGTGAAAATCGATCCAATTCAATCCAATCCAAGCCGACTTACTATATATGTATAATATTATTTTTGAAATTATAGTACTACTTATACTTGTTGGAGTTGTCAAATAGACGTATTAGAATTTGTATAGTTATTATGCTCCTAGGAATCAATAGTTATTCATGTACCAAAAAGATTTCATGCATGTACTTAGAAACTAGAACTACATGAATGATTCGATAGAAAACGTTCTCATATGATGTTGAAAAATGTTGTTAGACATTTTGATATGGTGTATTTAATATGTCTATTAATTGGTAGTATGGTGGAAAAACTTTCTTATTTGATATGCTGAAAAACGTTACTCTGTATTGATTACTTGGTATGTTATTTTGATGGTGAAAATAAAACAATGGATAACCTGGAATATGGAAATCGGAGCCAAACTACATGAAATTAAATGTATATACAAGTTTAATGTTCTGTTCAATTTAGCTTGCAATTATATAGCTTTTTTGACGTAATATAATCGAACTATTCAATCCAATTGAAACAGCATTTGATTGGATTGGATGTGATCGACTTTTTCAATGAAGTAAATCGATCCAATCCAAACCGCATGTTGTTTCCATCTTTGGATCGGATGCCTTTTTGGCTCAAAACCAATCCAATCCGTGAACACCCCTACATGATATGAATGTTGTAATTTTATAACAATCCTTTTGTATATGGGTTATGTTCTAGAAGTAAGTTTTCATTGAAAAACTAAAGGCAAAATAGGTTGATTAGTCTTATATGTTTTTTTACTTTTCAAATCAGTGCTATAAGTATTTTTTTTTTTTTCAAATTGGTCCTACACGTTATGTTTCGTTTTCATGCTAGTCCTTTCCGTAAATTTCGACCTAACACCGTCAATTTTGACCTGACGTGGCTATCATGTTAGTCCTACACGTGGCTTTTTATCTGACGTCGTAAGGTCGAAATAGACGGAAAAGACTAATGTGAAAACAAAACATAACGTGTAGGAACCAATTTGAAAAAAAAAACTATAGCACTGATGTGAAAAGTAAAAAAAACATATGGGACTAATCAACTTATTTTGACAGAAACTAGATATATCACTTTTTCAAATATTAAATACATTAATTTTGAATAAATACTTTTTTTCTTAATTCTTTAACGAGTGTCCTTAGGGCACTCATTACCATTCTCCATGAGATATTGATCCTAGGTTGTACAATAGGCACTATAAAAATTCGCGTCATTACCGACGGCTAAAACCCGTCAGAAATGATAAAAAACGGTCGGCAACTGCGACTTGGTTTGGATCGGATTTGGGGTAATATAGTATTCAATTCAATTAAATTTGATTGGATCGAATTGGATTAGATTTTGCAAAAAAAATTTATATGAATCCGAACCGAACCCTCTTTTTAATTTACTTTAATTTTAATTTCGAAAAAATAGTAAGAAATTCAAAAAAATTCAGAAAAATATTGTTAATTGTTAATAAAAAGAAAAAAAATGTAGTTAATATATTAATTTTGTTAATAAAAATAATAATATTATAATAAAATTTATAATAATATTTTTTTTAAGTTATTGGTTTTGTTCGGATTGGACGAGTTCAAAATTTTTGAATCTGATATCTGAACCGATTATTTTCAGATTCCATAATTTCAAATCCGATCCGGTGAACCCTCCCAAACCACCAAAATCGGTTTAGATCTGG
This sequence comes from Ammopiptanthus mongolicus, assembly GCA_039655645.1. Taxonomy (NCBI): domain Eukaryota; kingdom Viridiplantae; phylum Streptophyta; class Magnoliopsida; order Fabales; family Fabaceae; genus Ammopiptanthus; species Ammopiptanthus mongolicus. Next base: position 45,917,115 of record CM077350.1, read on the forward strand.
TGGTTTGGATCGGTTCAGATCTACCAAATTCGCTGATCGGACCCGCTTACACCCGTGCATAGACCATTCAATAATTCAATAACCCGTATCGTACAAGACCCAAGAAGCTAGGGTTAGTCCAATTGGCCTCACCCCAAGTGAGCTGTCCACCTTGATTTGATAAATTTTGTGAACTCAATCACCATCCGAGACCCTTGTTTAAGCACCCTAGACAATAAGGCTATGAGTGAGGTGATAATAATGGAGTGTGATTGGTAAAAGGATTTAACTCATTATTTGTGAGTTTAGTAAGTAATGGAATGAGATAGTAATCCAAACCACTCTATCCGATCCAAACCTTTAATTTTTATATCCTCTAAATTGGGGATTTAGGATTCCCTCATTAAACTTCCAAACAATGGAGTGATATACTTTTAATTACCTCTCCACTCCATCTTCTTTAAAACTATCAAACATAGGCTAAGAGCTAGACATATTTACTTTTTTCTACATTTACTTTTTTATCACTATCTTTACATTGAGATTATTTGGTTGGAGTATCTTTGAAGGAACTCATCCCTCTACAATCAGCCGACTGCCAGAAGATCAATGTGGAGCTCACATGTTATCCCCCCCTGATTTAGAGGACGAATTGAAGCCATACCCACGTTAACATCACAGGAACAACGTAAAACAAGATTCAAGGACTAGTTTGATACGAACTTGCCCTTTTCTATTTACTTTTTTGTCTTTATCTTGGATCATATGCATGCATCCATGGACCGCAAAGCACAGATCTGACTAAACAACCAACTTAAGGGTACCAAACCATAAATAAAGACTATCCAAAACTACAATTAGTTAGTTCCCTTGTTTTTGTATCGAGCCAACTCTTCAGTACATCCACTAGTTTGCTTCTATGGTGGAGTGTTGTGTGTCTCCTTTTGACTCACAAATTTCAACTTCAGTTCATATAAATTTAAGTCAATAGAAGTATATAAATATTTAACCATCGAATAGCATTTAAATTCCACAAAATACTTGTATTAGAGCATATTGATGCTCATGACCTGAAAGCAACATTCTTTTATTTTATTTTATTTTTCTCATACATTTCACGGTTTAAACACTATTAGAGGAGGGGATATATGGCTTGGTGAAAGGTTGAACCTTTGTTATTTGTTATCTGGCCTTAATTGTTGGGAGTTCCAAGTGTGAGTAAAGATGTGGATAAAGAAGTTCCATATTGAAAAGATGTTAACTAGTTGAAGGCTATATAAGTGGAGAAGACTTATAGACCTAATGTCTTAAGGTTTTGATTTAAAATGTAGTGTAAAGCTCACTTATATGATTCTTCACTTAGCCCATGAAAGAATTTCGTAGCTCATCGAATAAGATCTCCCAGTGTCACTCTTAAAAGGGTGACGTTGGTGTCAATTGAACTTCAAAAAATCATTATAGTGTTGCGCTAGCTAAAGTCGCACTTAAGGCAAGTTTACTTATCGCTCAAGTAATAAAGAAGTATATGAGACTCCAAGTTATCGAACCCAAAAGGATTGTCGGCAATTACTAGTTTGAGCATATATAGTGTTGAGTATTATTTCTAGAACTAGGCTCCTTAATAATTCCCAAGCTCTTCAACTCATGCATATATAGTGTTGCGCTAGCTAAAGTCGCACTTAAGGCAAGTGTACTTATCGCTCAAGTAATAAAGAAGTATATGGGACTCCAAGTTATCGAACCCAAAAGGATTGTTGGCAATTACTAGTTGGAGCATATATAGTGTTGCGCTAAAGTCACACTTAAGGCAAGTGTACATATCGCTCAAGTAATAAAGAAGTATATGGGACTCCAAGTTATCGAACCCAAAAGGATTGTTGGCAATTACTAGTTTGATTAATTCCTTATGTTATTCAGACAATCAAGAATCGAGTATTAAGGTGAAAATTACGAATTAAAAAGAAACCAAAAATAAAGTAAGGAAACCAAAGAATTGCAAGCAAAGATTCAATTATGGAAAACCTAGGGTGTCTGGTTTCACTTATGCCACCTATGATATTGCCCAATTCCTCATTGGTATGTGTTTCTTATCAATTTCCATTCACCTACTCTTATCCTATTAATACCCAATGGTATGCAATATTAATATTCTTTTTCTCAATTAGAAACCCCCAATGGTCATGCAAGGCAAGCAGTCAAGAAAAACATAAAGATCCAACATGTTTGTTAATTCAATAACTGATAAAAAATAAGGAATTGAGTTTGGTCCTTCACAACCCAAATCCAATTTATCCTATGGTTCCATTAACTAATTGTGGTACTGTCACTAATCAATTAAATAAGTTTGCAAAGGGTGATCAATCCTTTTTAGAAATCAAAGCAATAGGACAAACCCAATTGAATAAAGGAAACACAATATTATATTAAAATTAAAAAAAAAAAACATCAAAAGTATCAATGCAGAAGATCCACCATAGCCCTAGCTATGGGTTTAGTTACACATAAGCAAATAAGAATATAAATCAAGAACTAAATCCGTGAAAGAATTCGTAATTGAAAATAGAAAAGACAAACAAGAACTAGAGACCCACTTTCGGTAGGAATAACCTTTAATGTCACAAGTTGAATCGGCCTCTCGCTTGTAATCAACGCCAAAATCCTTAGGAAGGATCCAAAACAATGCCCAAATGGTGCTCACCGACTGCAACAGCTCCAAAAATCGCAGATCGCTTTGTTAATCCTAATTTGGGGTATATATATTGAAAATTGCAACAAAAGAGTTCAAAATTGTTCTTGTTACGTTGCATGGTCATGCACGATCGTGCTTAAAATCAAAGGTTGTGCAACAGTTGTGCAAAATTAGCACGGGGCACACTGATTAGAACGGTTGTGCTTAACTTGAGCATGGTCGTGCTTAAATGAACTCTTTCAGCCTTTATGTCTTCATGAAAATTGTAACCATGTCTCTTAGCTTTCCATATGCACCAAAATTATCTCAATTGGATGCTTGTAACTCAAGTTATGGCCTAATAAGTACATGTTGCTCAAGTCCCAGCGTCAGCACCATTACTTATGACTTCTACCCCAATTGTGATCCATTAACCGTCCATTCCAGGCTCTTACAGTCGTCATGAAAGTAGTAGATCTTTATTTTAACATTTCCACAACATAAATTTCATAATTTTGAGACGTCTGTAACTTAAGATATATGCGAAATACAGAAGAGAAACACTCAATGAATCTACTCTATTTTAGTTCAAAACTCTCCAAAAACGACTCCTTAATGCCAAATTTCTGTAGCAACATTGAACTCATCAATTCTGCAACAAATAAGGGGAAATAGGGTGAAAATCCAACATTAAATACCCAAACAAACAATAAAATGCACCCAAATTTCTAGCAAATAAGCAGGCAGAACGACAATTTATCATACAGTCATATAAACTTTTTATATACTTTTATGAGTTCTATTATATCAACATTAAAGTATGAATATGGAACACTGTACTTTTATATGGTGGTGTTGGGAATTCATGGGAGATAAATGATTTATAACCCGTTGGCGGAAAACAAAAATTACCTTTAAGGATCTCAACGAATGAGCAGGACCATTGTTATAGGGGTTTACCTTTGAAGTGAAGCTTTGTCACGAACACTGTGAGCGCGTCAGGTACTCTAATTGACCACGAACAATCACGATCACAACAACACCTTGATCAACCTCGCGGCTATACCCACCACGAGAGGAAGAAGATGATGAAGAACTTTATCACCAAGTGCTGTAAGGTAGCAGCACCTCTACTCAGTCCACGTGAGCAAACCACCGTCGGAGATAGCGTAGTGCTAGCTATCAAGAAATGGGGAAAGGGCGTGACACACACAAGGAGAGTAGCCACCAGGATTAGCAACTTCCTATGTAACTTGTGTTATTTCAATTGTGTGCTTAAGTGAGGTACATAGCTTTATATAAGCTATCACTCACTTACGCTTTACCCTAATGGGCTCCTGTGCACTACAATCCCATTATTTAATTATTAATTAAATCACATTTAATTAATCAATTAAACTAATTCTCCGACCATTTGTTCTATACATGTAACCCTATAGGTTCTGATTAAGTTGACAATAATATTAAATCCCATTCAATATTATAAACAACGAGCGGCATCTAGCAATACATCATTGCTACCTAAGTAATGAGAATACCAGTGGTACGATACAACCTTAAATGTGACCATATATACAGTGTAGCCAATGTCCCTTCATCACAATATCTTAATTGAACACAAGGTATAAACGTGTCATCCTTGTTAAGTCCAATTATATGTTTCTCGATCAAGTAATAGAAGTGCATTCATTTGGGCCCAATATGTCATATTGTCCCAACTTAGCATGGCCATGCATTTCCACGTCTCACACCATCGAGTGGCCATAGACATTACTCCCGTTATATGGGAGGGACGAATCCTATCTACATCACTCACATCCCTCTGCATGATTCATTACAGGCCTAATTACTACCTTTATAACTATCTTGTTACAGATAACGTTTGATAGCATTAAAGCCTACAACTCCTCATGTAGGAATCATAATGACTTCAAGTCGAAGGACTACTTCACCATGGTCACCATGAGAAACGCTTATGACACTTACATAACTATTATGCAGCGTTCTTATAGCGGGTTAATCCAGTATAAATATTCCACCAATATTTATACCTTTGTGAAGACATGATATCACATATCCATGACCCGCGAGATGTGGTCATCATGTCACTCACATAAATGTCTTGATGTATTATTAGTGTCCTAGTTAATAATAATACTTGACTACTGATACTTTAAGAATAACGTTCTATAGTTTAGTGGGGTCTCACGATCAAGTCACACTTGGTCCATTAAACGAATCGTTTATTCTAAGGATTTTATCATGCTATATATATATGATCATAACAATAACATAATAAATGAATGCCTTATATATAAATATATAAATCCAATATATTTAAACCTAAGTCATGATACAAAATACAAATCTAATAAAAAGATTGGCCACTAGGGCTTACACCAACAATCTCCCACCAGCACGAATGCCAATCAGGCATAAACCTAATACCCATTGACCTAGTGTGAGCGTCATGCTTCTGCTGGGCAAGAGGCTTCGTAAGTGGGTTTGTAATGTTGTCCAGTGTATCAACTCTGCATATCTTCACATTTACTCTATCGATAATCTCTGGAATGAGATGGAAGCGCTTAAGTATGTGTTTGGATGTTGGTGAGATATAGGTTCCTTGGCTTGCGCAATTGCTCAATTGTTATCACAATAGAGATCAATCGGGTCTGCAACACTAGGAACTATACCAAGCTCAATGATGAACTTCCTTATCCAAACGACCTCCTTTGTTGCATTGGATGCAACAATATACTCGGCTTCTGTAGTAGAATCAACAACTGTCTCATGCTTTGATCTCTTCCAGCTCACAGCGCCGCCATTAAGGTAAAACACGAATCCTGACTGTGATCTTGAGTCATCCTTATCGGTTTGGAAGCTAGCATTTGTGTAACCCTTTACAACGATCTCCTGCTCACCACCATAAATCAAGAATGTATCCTTAGTTCTTCTCAAGTACTTTAGGATATTCTTGGCTATCGTCCAGTGACCTTCATCAGAATCAGATTGGTATCTGCTCGTCATGCTCAAAGCATACGAAACATCTGGTCTAGTACATATCATGGCATACATAATAGATCCAATTGCAAAAGCATATGGAATCTTATTCATGTGTTCCCTCTCATCATATGTAGCAGGGGAATGTCCCTTGGACTGGTACACGCCATGTGGCATAGGCAAGACACATTTCTTGGAATCATGCATATTAAAAGCACTTTGTCAACATATGTACTTTGAGTAAGGCCTAATAATTTCAACGATCTATCTCTATAGATCTTGATTCCCAATACATAGGAAGCTTCGCCTAAGTCCTTCATTGAGAAACAATTCCCTAACCATGTTTTCACATTTTGTAGTGTAGGAATGTCGTTTCCCATAAGTAGTATGTCATCCACATATAGTACGAGAAAAACAATTATGCTCCCACTAACCATCTTGTACACACAAGGTTCATCTTCATTCTTGATGATTCCAAATTGTCTTACAGCTTCATCAAAACGAATACTCCAGCTTCTGGAAGCTTGCTGTAATCCATAAATGGATCTTTGAAACTTGCATACTTTGCCAACATTCTCTGGATTTACAAAACCCTCTAGTTGTGTCATGTACACATCCTTAAGAAGATTCCCAATAAGGAATGTTGTTTTGACATCTATTTGCCATTTTTCATAGTCATAGTATGCTGCAATAGCAAGTACAATCCGAACATATTTAATCATTGCGATTGGGGAAAAAGTCTTATCATAGTCAACACCATGAATTTGATTGAAACCTTTTGCGATCAGTCGCGCCTTAAAGGTATTCACCTTTCCATCCATGTCAGTCTTCTTCTTGAAGACCCACTTGCAACCAATGGATTTTACCCCTTCGGGTGGCTCTACCGAGGTCCACACCTGGTTAGCGTACATGGATTCTGTTTCGGATCCCATGGCTTCTAGCCACTTCTTAGATTCTGGGCCAATGATGGCCTCTTGATAAGTCACAGGCTCATCTTGATCCATGAGTAGTACATCACCTTCCTGAGTTAGGAATATTCCATATCTCTCAGGTTAATGACGTGTCCTATTTGACCTACGCGGTTCTTGTGTTACTTGAATTGGTGGTTCTACCGCATCTCCTTGCGGAACCAGTTCTTGTTCCATTGCAGTTTGATCAGTTTTTTATGGTTCTTGGATTTCTCCAAGTTCTATATTTCTCCCACTGTCTTTTTTGGAGATGTATTCCTTCTTAAGGAACACTCCAGTGCTAGCGACAAACACTTTGTCCTCAGAGGGGTTATAGAAATAGTACCTTTTGGTTTCCTTAGGATACCCCGCAAAAATACATTTATCCGATTTGGGTCCAAGTTTATCAGTAATTAAACGTTTCACATAGACATCACAACCCCAAATCTTCATAAATGACAGATTAGGCCTTCAACCCGTCCATATCTTATATGGAGTCTTATCAACCACCTTAGATGGAACACGATTTAGTGTCAAAGCTGCTGTAAGTAATGCATATCCCCAGAAGTAGTTTGAAAGTTCTGAGTAACTCATCATAGATCGTACCATGTATAACAAGGTGCGATTCCTCCTTTCGGACACACCGTTCCATTGCGGTGTTCCAGGAGGTGTGACTTGGGATACTATCCCACACTCCTTCAGATAGTGATCGAACTCCTAGATAAGGTATTCACCACCACGATCTGATCGTATGGCCTTAATACTTTTGCCAAGTTGGTTTTCCACTATGTTCTTGAACTCTTTGAACTTTTCAAAGGTTTCGGATTTGTGTTTCATTAGATACACAACCATATCTACTGAAGTAATCAGTAAATGTAACAAAGTAAGGAAAACCACCTCTAGCAGATTAGTTTAGTGGTCTTCATACATCACTATGTATTACCCAAAAAATCATTTGCCCTTTCACTATTACCTGTAAATGGGGCTTTAGTCATCTTCCCCCAATAAGCAAGATTTGCACACCTCAAAAGATTCATAATCGAATGAGTCCAATAATCCATCTTGATAAAGTTTGGAAATGTATTTCTCATTTATGTTGCCTAAACGACAACGCCAAAGATATGAAGGGTTCAAATCATTTAGTTTTACCCTTTTCGCATTTATGTTATATATGGGCATTTCGAGATCAAGGACATAAAGCCCATTACTCAAAGGTGCAATAGCAAATAAAACATTATCCATATAAAGAGAACAACATTTGTTCTTAACCATAATATAAAAACTTTTCTTGTCCAAACAAGAAATAGAAAAAATGTTTTTGCTAATAACTAGAACAAAATAACAATTATCAACTTCCAAAAGAAGCCCAGTAGGTAAAGTCAATACATAAGTTCCTATAGCTAATGCAGCAACCTTTGCTCCATTTCCCACTCACAGGTCAACTTCACCTTTGATCAATTTTCTGCGATTTCTTAGCCCCTGCACATTATTACAAATGTGAGCACCACATCTAGTATCAAATACCCATGATGTTGAAGTAGATAAATTAATCTCAATAACATAAATACTGAAGTGGAAGTCTCACTTCCTTTCTTCTCTTCCAGGTACTTCTTGCAGTTCCTCTTCCATTGCCTAGTTTGGCCACAATGGAAACAAGTGCCGTCCTTAGCTACTCCGCCCACAGGCTTTAAACCAGAAGTTTCAGGCTTAAATTTGCCTTTTCCTTTTTGTTTCTTGGATTGCTTGCCTTTTCCAGAATCAACCATCAATATGGTCTTGCTCATTCCCTTCATAATGTTTTGTTCAACAGTTCTCAATATGCTTAACAATTCTGGTTGAGTTTTAGCAATGTCATTCATATTATAGTTCATGACAAACTCATTATAGCTTTGTGACAATGAGTGCAAAACTAAGTCAGTGGCCAACTCTTGGCCCAAAGGAAAACCCAATCTATCAAGGTTCTCAATGTAGCTAATCATAAGGAGCACAAGAGGTCCCACTGGCTCCCTTCTGCCAGCTTACAGTTGAAAAGGGATCTGGAAACTTCAAACCTCTAATGCCTTGCGTGCTCTTGGTAGAGCATATTGAGACGTTCGATCATATCAAACGCCTCCATGTTCTCATATTGCTTCTGCAGCTCAGAGCTCATGGTGGCAAGCATAAGATAGCTAACCTCTAGGGCATCATCCTGATACTTCTTATGAGCATCTCTGTCAACCCTAGATGCATCCTCGAGTAGCAGGAGCAAGCTCCTCTAGAACATACAACTTTTTCTCAATCCCGAGGACAATCCTCAAATTCCGATACCAATCCAGAAAATTTGTTCCGGACAACTTATCCTTCTCAAGGATTGATCGCAGTGACTTGTGATAATTATTTGTCGTGTTTGGTGCCATGGTTATCTGCATAAAATATGCAAAGTATAAGTATCATGATTATTAAAACATATTTAATAGGTCTTTATTAAATACGCTCCCACTCTTTTACTCAAATCAATGACCCTCCTCATTGACTCGGAAAATTCCGTTGAAAGATTTTCTAGTAGGACCAAGATCCATATTTCACCTCGTCCTGATTCAACTATGGCTGATCTCCCAGAACTTGGTTATTTAGGCAGGAAACTTTTTCCAATTACATCTCTATGTAATTCTTGGATCAATTGGGTGGATAACTCCTTATTCTAATCCATCCTATGGATTAATGCCCAACCCCATGCTTCTAAGCCATTTCAATCCTATTGAAATACTTAGTTAAGTCAAACCCAATGGTTGGCAGTAGGATATTTCACCTTTCGCTCCTCACCAAGAATAAATCAAAGTACTCAGCTTTAGCATGATGCACACTCAAAGATTCCGGCCTTGATGAGTGCCACGCATCAGGAGGCATATTAAAACTTTATTCAATTAAAGGAATTTTATTAAGTGATCTCACCGGTTTTTGTATCGCATAAAAACGTCTCTCATAGCTTAGCTGGCAAACATGCTTTCATACATTCATCTAATATATAAAGCATATGAGACATACATGCATATAAACATACATCTCATGCATCGCATACATAAAAATACAAGACATACATGGTAATATGCTTATGGCCTCCTAATACCCAATAATTAAATAACTAAGTATTACAATCTTTGACCCACGAGCAAACTTCTCAAGTCTTGCCCACTGGCGTCATCATCTGGTATTGCCTCCAAGTCAACCCGAGCAATTACATGATTTAAATAAAATAAATAATGTAAAAGTCATGACACGCAGGTCGTATTTATAAAATAAACCACGACATGCATGCCGTATTTACCAAGTAAAATAAACACCAAAACTAGTGCCACAACCATACACCGCACATTTAATAAACAATTTATAAAGGTGCAAAAGAGAAAAATAAACATTCTGTCAAGCAGCACGACCTTGCTTCGCTGAGCACGGTCATGCTGAAAACTCACTAACGTTGTCCAACATGTGCACGGTCGTGCTGGGAAGGAGCACAGTCGTGCTCAGTGTTCGTTGATCTATTTGAAGTAGCACGGTCGTGCTACAATGGTGCACGTCCTTGCTTTGCGTTCGATGACGCAGATTCAAACCTGCATGGCCGTGTAGCAGGGTTTCAAGACGCGAAACCTAGTATGTCAAGAGCACAACCAAGCATGCAAACATGTTAAACAGATTCATATCACATATAAATCATACAAACATGCATTTAAACACATATATCACATATATATATCAAATTAATTTCGCAACAAATTCATATGCAAATCCTAAAACATGATATTGTTCTAAGAATATACATGCATATGACAGATAAACATGAAACAAGGTCATGGTTCTGCAAACCAGCTCTGATACCACTGTTGGGAATTCACGAGAGAAAAACGATTTATAACCCGTTGGCGGAAAACAAAAATTCCTTTTAAGGATCTCAACGAATGGGCATAACCATTGTTATAGGGGTTTACCTTTGAAGCGAAGCTTTACCATGAACACTGTGAACGCTTCAGGTACACTAATTGATCACGAACAATCACGATCACGACAACACCTTGATCAACCTCGCGGCTATACCCACCATGAGAGGAATAAAATGATGAAGAACTTTTTCACCAACTGTTGCAAGGTACCAGCACCTTTACTCAGTCCACGTGAGCAAACCACCGTTTGAGATAGCATAGTGCTAGCTATCAGGAAAGGGGAGAGGGCGCGACACCCACAATGAGAGCGGCCACCAAGATTAACAACTCCTATGTAACTTGTGTTATTTCAGTTGTGTGCTTAAGTGAGGTACATAGCTTTATATAAGCTATCACTCACTTACCCTTATCCCTAATTGGCTACTGTACATTACAGGCCCATTATTTAATTATTAATTAAATCAAATTTAATTAATTAATTAAACTAATTCTCCGATCATTTGCTCTAGGCGTATGACCGTATATGCTCTCATTAAGTTGGCAATAATATTAAATCACATTTAATATTATAAACAGTGAGTGACATCTAGCAATACATCATTGCTATCCAATTAATGAGAATATCGATGATACGATACAACCTTAAATGTGACCATATATATAGTGTAGCCAATGTCCCTTTGTCACAATGTCTTAATTGAACACAAGACATAAATGTGCCATTCTTGCTAAGTCCAATTATATGTTTCTCGAACAAGGAGTAGACGTGCAATCATTTGGGCCCAATATCTCATATTATCCCAACTTAGCATGACCATGCATTTCCACGTCCCACACCATCGAGTGGCCATAGACATTACTCTCGTTATGTGGGAGGGACGAATCCTATCTACGTTACTTACATCCCTCTGCATGATTCATTGCAGGTCCAATTACTATCTTTATAATTATCCTGTTACAGATAATATTTGATAGCATTAAAGCCTACAACTCCTCATGTAGGAATCGTAGTGACTTCATGTCGAAGGACTACTTCACCACGGTCACCATGAGAAACGCTTATAACACTTACATGATTATTATGCAGCATTCTCATAGTGGGTCAATCTAGTATAAATATTCCACCTGTATTTATACCTATGTTAAGACATGATATCACATATCCATGACTCGTGAGATGTGGTCATCACATCACTCACATAATAGTAGTCTTGATGTATTATTATTATCCTTGTTAATAATAATACTTGACTGCAGATACTTTAAGAATAACGTTCTATAGTTTAATGGTGTTTCACGACCAAGTCACACTTGATGTTCCATTAAACGAATTAAGACGACCCTCTTTTCTCAGAAGGATAATTCTATTAGTCCCAAACTTATATTATTAACTATGTCTTACCGTATTAAAGCGATAGCGTGGTATTCAAACAACGTAGCGAAAACAAATGACTTTAAAGCATGCAAACATACAGAAAGCATAGATCACATCGTATAAGAGTAAACGCAGATAAAAGAACTATACAGATTCCATGCATAACCTAGCCCCATCAGTAGGTCATTGTACATACGTATACAAACAGCTATACATAAGTCGGAAAAAAACAAAGATATATCCAAAAGTAGAAGATAGAAACTCTCGCAACTCACTAGCACTACCTGCCCCCACTCAAAAATACATGAAAGCTCTTAGCTCACAAACTAGGATGCACTCCCACCCTCAGTATTGAGATTGCCCTAAACTACCCTGGCCCTCGCCATGAGTATGCCTGTAGGTCACTAGAGGCTCATACTTCGACGATGAGCTGGACACAACAACCCTATGCCAACAGTAGGACCTCAAATACTGCTCTGTCCTCTGGCGTTGACCTCGGTAGACGTAGCCTCTCCTTTTTGTCACTTGCGAAGAAGCTGGCTCGACCCAGGTGTAGTCCTTCTCATGACGCCTCGGTGGTAGCCACATGCGTGGGAAAGGAAGGAATTGCATGACTTTGAATGGTCCCATGATGTCCTCCCTATGCGGTGCCCCTCCTCGGAACAGTATGCTCACCGGCCCTATGTATATCGTCAGGAAAGTAGAGGGGTCCATGCGCCACCCCCGGTGATCGTGATAGATGATCTCGATCAGGCCCAACACCGGCATCCTCGTCGCCGATGTGATATAGGGGTGCGCCCTCGGGTCCATCAGTTGACTCATCGTCTTCACGCGAACCAAAAACAAAACATACAAACAAGAAGCAGTAGGGAGATAAGAATACGGTGCAGGCAAAGTCGGAACAACAACAATAATGCAGTAAACAACATGTAGCATGTAGCAGATATAATAGATATAGCAGTTACTGCACTCCAACAAACGTCTCTCGAGACAACACATACGACAAATATCCATCTCCATGAGTCTCACACTCAGATCAATCTTCTAGACCGGGATACTAATCCCATACAGCATGTCGGTCGAAAACTCACAAAACTGGTTCCACACCGGAACGGTTCCACACCCGAACAAGTCCACACCGGAACGGGTTCTGTGTCGGAACGGAGTTAGTTTGTCCAAGAAATCAAACCGCTCGCTATGACCAATAAGAGTGCATCCCTCTTCCACACTAGAACCGGGGTATCTCGGTCACCTCAAAACGTTAGCCTGGAACGTGGAAATCTCAGGGATTAGTCGGGCAAACCGAAATGGATCGGGCGTCACGACAGGATAGGAGCTACCTCATCCGTCACTGTAAACTATTCCTGAGACCGGCAACATCCCCAAGGTCACTCACTTGACCACCCCTTCTACTTTCTGTATCTGTACTCAGGTACAACTAACCTCGTATGACGCTGGCAGCCCATACTACCTGTCATACGGCATCGCCACTTGGCAGCTGATGATATGCAACAAACATCCTCAACGGACTTGATGTCAGATCTCATGCCTAAGCACTCAATCAGAAATAACACGATGCCACTGCATCCACACGACCACACCCTCGACGCCACTCATCCATGAGCCCCAGCTCAAACATCACGGCCACAGCCTTAAGAAACCAGCATAACAGCAACGGCACCATCCACGGTATCAAACAACATGACACACAGCCAAACTTAACTCTACGGCATTCTGCCACCATACAACAATTACCACAAACATCATAATAGCAACAATAATAACATCAATAGTAGCACCTAGCAGCATATCACATACACCAAGTAGCATATAAGATAGCAACAACATAAATCAACATCACAACAGTCATACGAAGTAGATCATCCTCAATCAACAGTTCGCTAACCTAGGGTTTCCAAACTTAACGGCGATAGCCCAAAGTAAGCTAAACCTAGGGTTTAGTTACTTTATTGGGGCTCAACCACTAGTAGGGTTAGGGCTTCCCTACACATAGCAGAAAGCACAACTACACTACTTTTGCCTTCCTAACGGCAGCTGTACTCTTTCTCCCCACCTGAACTGTCGTAGCATGTAATCCAAGACAAGCTCCTCCACTTGCAGCTGCAAGTTCAGCCACATACAGCTCCGAATCCCTCTGGTAGCCGGGGCCTCAAGCTCCCAACTGGAGTAATCACGAGAACAAACTTTGTCGTAATCACGAGCACAACACGTATGCAATAGTGTTAGCTCTAGGGCAAGCTCAAAAGTTGAAGAAGAAAGGTGAAGACTCGAAGAACCACGAAGTACACGAAGAACACGTTTTAGGGATTCGAGTTTACCTTTGGGGAATTGAGAAACCAATCCATCAAAGTTGTAGATAACTTCGCCGCGATTGCAACCGTGTAGTCAGAATCACGTTCCGACACCTCGATCGCCTTCAACCTCAAGTTTTATCACACTAGAACATTGTTCCTCTCTCTAAAAGCTCAACAACTCTCAAGCGTTTCATGCAAGAATGAGGAAGATGAAGAAATTCATCCAACTTGACCCACTGTGCACGTTTGAGCATGGGGCTCCCTCCATGCTTGAGCGTGGAACCTTGTCCACTTGTTCACCCTGGCCTGACACGTGTTGCACACGCATCAGAAAGCACACCAGCTGGCAAACGCACTCAGCACGCTTGAGCGTGCAACATGCCAACGCTTGAGCGTTGGCACGTTAGGGTGTGATCCCTTCCCACGCTTGAGCGTGCGCTCCGCTGGGGAGAGCCTTCCAAACTTCTGACTTCTACAGTTTATCGTTTAACACCTTAGGCACCTCCATCCTGGTTCAAGCCTATTCCTCCAACTAGGTCTTAAACTAGCACATTACAATTCAAACTATCATCCAAAGCCCTAATCGAGATTAACCAACTCGATTAGAGTTACAGAAAATTGGAATGTTACACGAATCATTTATTCTAAGGACTTTATTATGCTATATATATGATCATAACAATAAAATAATAAATGAATGCCTTATATATAATTATATAAATCCAATATATTTAAATCCAAGTCATGATACAAAATACAAATCTAATAAATAGATTGCTCACTAGGGCTTATACCAACAATTTTCCACTAGCATTAGTGCCAATTAGGCATAAACCTAATACCCATCGACCTAGTATGAGCGTCATGCTTCTGCTGAGCAAGAGGCTTCGTAAATGGGTCTGCAATGTTGTCTAGTGTGTCAACTCTGCATATCTTCACATCTCCTCTATCGATATTCTCTCAAATGAGATGGAAACGCCTAAGTATGTGTTTGGATCGCTAGTGAGATCTAGGTTCCTTGGCTTGCGTAATTGCTCCATTGTTATCACAATAGAGATCAACTGGGTCCGCAACACTAGGAACTATACCAAGCTTAATGATGAACTTATTGATCCAAACGGCCTCCTTTGCTGCATTGGATGCTGCAATATACTCGGCCTCTGTAGTAGAATCAGCAACTGCCTCTTGCTTTGAGCTCTTCCAGCTCACAACATCACCATTAAGGCAAAAAACGAATCTTGATTGTGACCTTGAGTTATCCTTATTAGTTTGGAAGCTAGCATCGGTGTAACCCTTTACAACGAGCTCCTCCTCACCACCATAAACCAAGAATGCATCCTTAGTTTTTCTCAAGTACTTTAGGATATTCTTGACTGCCGTTCAGTGACCTTCACCGGAATGTATCCTTATGTCTATGTTTGACGAAGGTAAGTATAAATCCTTTCCTTTTTAATTTCCAAATTGTGATACTAATGGAACTTCCTTATTAGTTTTCAAATCACAATCTTGCCCAAAGAATTGACTGTGTTCTGTGTTGAATATCATTTCCTAGCTTTGAATATCTTTTCAATTGGCAAGTTTGAGTATTGAATATAGGAAATTATGATTATCTTTTATTTAAAAAATGGGAAAAAGATAGCGTTTCTTCAAAGAAGTGCTATTAAAGAGATCTCTGTGGTAGCGCTTTTGAAACACAATCTTTGATTACCCCTTTAATAACGTTAAGATAGATAGCGTTTAAAAGCGCTATTAAATGTAAAAAATAAATGTTTTAAAGATCTTTTCTATTATAATGTGTACTTTTAGTCTTTTAAAATGCAAAGACTCAGTTAAACGTGAGAATGCTTTATTGATACATCTCCTTGTCCTATGCTTCCACCAACTTAAATTAGGGTAGTTATGACATCCCTGACATAGGTTTAGAACATATCTTTTTTTTTTTATGTACAATTTAATGTATCAACAAATAAAGCATATCTTATTGGATTAAAGATCATCCAAACTAGATTGCGGGTATGTATCAACAAATAAAGCATACCTTATTATATTGAGTAAAGATTTTTTTGACATCAAGAAGCAGATACCATACGGTGTCCTTTTTTTTTTTTGGTGTATTTTTTAAATGCGTGTATATTTAAGAAGATAAAAAGTAAGTGAGAAATAGAAATAAACGCATACGATGTCTAAATTTTAATGTTCAAATAACACAACTCTATTGTATTTAATGTATCAACGTTGGCCTTTAATTTGAGGCTATGTCCTCAGCATAGTTCTAAATTGCGGTCCACAGCTGCAACTAAGACCACAATATTATGGTTTTGGTAGTTATAAGTTGCATCACAACTGTAATTACAGCTACATCGATCACATTTTTTCACAATTATTTGCAGTTACGATATTCGTCTTATATGTAAATAGCCCACTGAAAATTAGTTATAGTGTGGTTCCACCTCGCAAAGAGAACAAACGATAGATTGAAGATCAACGAGGCTTAATCAAATAAGGAAAATGTTTTACGGTACGAAAACGAATTTCGTAATGTATTGATTTCAAACGTGATTGGTGGATGGTGTCTCTCTTTACCCCCACTAACTCTCTGCATATTTTTCTATTGGTTAATTTCAAGTTCGTTTGATTCGTAGAGCAATTATGTCGTACCATATAGCACTGCTCATCAAATAATCAAGGAGAATTGCATGCTGATTGAAAGAATCACATGATTAGATCGGAAGCCAGAATAAAAGAAATACAACCTAGAACTCTCGCACCGGTGAGTGAAAATCTTCATTAGGAGAGAGAAGGACTCAATGGTAAAATATTAATATTTTTAAAATAATATTATTTTAATCCTTGAGTTTTTCTCTCTATTACTGAAAATTTCCGATCACCGAAGAAGATCCTCTTCCCTCATTAACTGGACATGATTGAGTGGTATAAAATTGAAAAGGTTTGTACCTGCCAAACAAAAAAAATGAAGTGGTATGTGGAAAAGAGTTTGTAGTACAATATGTGATGATGTGAGAGATTTCACCGGCTTTCTCCCCAATCAAATTATTTGCACTTTCAATGTATTAAAAAAATTGAAAAGGTTATTGTGTTAATTCTTGAAGGTATGATGATACAAATGCAAAAATTAAATAAATTAAAATTCACATTTTTTTTGAAACCATTAGATTGTTTAGATTTGTGTGGCAAGAGGGCAGAATCGTGTGTAGCAAGAGAATAATATTTACTGTTTTGACGTTATGGTTGGCCATATTCTGCATGTGTATGATCTTATATTATTTTTATGCACATGTCTGCAAACAATTTAATTGCTGCTCTCTCTTTTTATGCAATTTTGAGCTAGTAAACCAAAGCCATACCTTCTCTAAAAGCAAAAAAATTAACTATTGCCAAAAAAATTAATCTGTGCACAGTATACTTAGGTTTTCCTGCCTCGTTTAAAAGTTATATCTCCAAAGCCTTTAAGTACTATCCTAACACAAATGAAACAAATAACCTAATCATACAGATAGGACGTGGTCTGAAAGGAACTAGATAAGTCTCTGCTGTGAACAGCTCTAACTTTTGGACAGTGGTCGTCCTGATCATGGTTGAGGTAGGCGACCGTCCAGGGTCCCATTTTTTGGGAGACACTAGATAGTAGGTAAAATTTTACTTAGTATATATAAATATTAAATAAAAGTTTTATATAATTATTTTTTACCAATAAAAAATAAGTATTCACAAAAATTAATAATAGAGTAATAGGAAATAATATGACAAGTGTATCTGAGTATATGACAATATCTTTTTAATTTAATATATTTTAAAATTTGTTACACTCCTAATTATTTTTACTATTTAGACTTTTCTTATTTCCTAATTCTCTCCTCTTTTTCTCTCTATCTCAGTCTCTCTAACTTTCTGTCTTTCTCAATCTTTTGGAATCAAGAAACGAATCATTTGCCTGTAGAAGAAAAGTTTACCCTTTTAATTATTATTCAGTTTATTCTTCTTTTATTTAAGTGAAACTATGAAAGAAGATTTTCATTCTTTTTCAGAACTTGGTGCATTTTTATATCTTTTAATTATTATTGGCTATTTCTTGGACGCCTTGGTACTTGGTTGTATAATATCGTAGTGGACAATTGGACTTTGTTATTCTCTATGAAAGAGAAAGAACGTTGCATTAGGTTGCAAATTTGCAATTGCATAAACATTGTTTTCTTAATGCATGCCTAACTTATAGAAGAATATTTACTATCCCTGTTACTGTTGCATATCAGCTGAGAGATGTTTTTCTAACTTGAAATTTTTAAAATTTTATTTGCGATATACTATGTCACAAGGTAGATTAAATAGTCTTACTTTGATTTCTATCGAGAATGATTTTTTAAAGAACCTTGATTATGAACTGATTATCAATGATTCTGCAGCAAAAAAATGAAAGGAGGACAATCTTCAAATGATTATGAGGGCACTATTTTCTCATTTCGCACAAGACACCCAAAATCTCAGGACCGGCCCTGTTTTTGGAAATCAGGACCCCCATTGCATCTTTATAATGTCTATTCAAAAACATGGAGCACGGCCTCTGAGTTTTAGAAAGACCAATGGACCATTTACTATGATTTTCATGCACGAAAAGAGCATATGGCTACAGCCTCACTGGCATGTTGGTATAAACTACTTCAAAGAAACAAGTGTGTATGTGTATATATAGATTTATAAGAAGTTGCAGGTGGCCAAAAGAGAAAGGGAGGTAGTGGTAGCAGAGTGGCACAGAGTGTAAGAGGATATGGGTGGTGTTGCATGGACAGAAGAAGAAGATAACCTGCTTAAGAAATGCATACAACAATATGGAGAAGGAAAGTGGCATCGCATCCCTCACTTGGCTGGTAAACTGTCTTCAATATAGTTCTTTACTATTCCATCACTTTCTTCCTTATTGGAACTTGCTAGTTTTATTTTGCAAAGGAGAAAGCTTTAAGCTTCAATTTATTAATTTTGCACTCGTTTGTTCAAGATTAGCAATTAGCTATGCCTAGTGACTCCATTTACATAAGAATGTGAGAGAGCACAACTATAATTGTATTTTCATTCAGAAGGAAACTCTTAACTTTATTGTATTAAGGGAGAACTATGATTTAAGAAATACTGATGAACATAACGACTGCCTAATTGAAGTTAGAAAGGATGGTCAATTATTATTCAATTACAGAGTAACTAAATAGTTAAAAAATATAATAAGAATTTAAATAGTTAATTTGTTCCCTATTTAGAAATATGTTTTGTAAGGATCTCCTGAAGTGTAAACTGTTTGTGTATAATATTTTTTCAATTGATTGATTAATCTTCCAACATTGAGCTGGTGTAGGTCTAAATAGGTGCCGAAAAAGCTGTAGGCTAAGATGGCTGAACTATCTTCGTCCCAACATCAAAAGAGGGGATTTTAGTGACGAAGAAGTGCAAATGATTGTCAAACTCCACAAATTATTGGGTAATAGGTCAGCTTTCTTCTTATATTAATTCCTTGGTTGTCATTAGGAGCATTAGGATAGTGATAAGAACTATATGATTTGTAGGTCTTATGTATGAACATTCGATCAGTCAATGTACTAACATAGTATTTAGTTGGAGGGGAATGGAAGGGAGGGTAGAGATTTTTTTTAACATTTGTTGTTTGATTCATTTTTTATGAGGGGATAGAAGGGGAATAGATGGGAGCAAAATCCCTCCTCACCCAATTTTGGCTCCCCTCCAAAAGTAGGGGGATTTGAAGGGGAGGAGAGTAGTTTTAAAACATTTTGAATGGAATAACTAAAATAACCCTACTTATGTATTTTAAAATCTAAAATTATATGGATATAAAAGTAAGTTTTAAAATCTCTCCCCTCCCTTTGTGAACCAAATACAAATAGTGTTACTTTCCCTCTCCTCCATTAAAATCCCTCCCCTCGCCTCCTCTCAACCAAACACAATAGCTAATTAAAATCTCTCCCATCCCTTCCCCTTCCCTCCCCTCTCCTCATTTGAACTAGACACACCCGAAAAGATTATTTGGATAAGATTAAATTTTACTCAAGCATTTGTTTTCATGGTAAAAACTGATATTCAGTAGAAGTAGCTATGTTTGGATAAACTGCTTAAATTGCAAAACAATTATTTTTATGAGAAAAATGTTGTTTTTAGAGAAGTTTGAAGTTTCTTTAGATTATTTTGGAACCAATAACATTCTTCCTGTTTCACCCTTGTTAAACTAGCTACCAATCAAATATTATTAAATTAAACAAATAACTTTATACTTTTTTTTAATTTACTAAATAAAAGTGAATTTTTTTCACAATACAAACGAAATAGATTATCTTAAAATCATTTCTCAACAAACACATCCAGACGTAAAACTAATTTTAATCGAATATAACAATAATCGATTGGAAAAGGCTCCTTTAACGTGAGATCCTCTCTAAAGTGAACAAGTAAAGAGATTTTCACCCTTGATTTGATAAAGTGCATAGAGATTTGAACTTAATAAACCATCTAAAAATGGAAACACTTTTACTTGTTCACTTTAAGAGTATCTCACTTAGAGGAACCTTATCCTAATCGATTATATGCATATAAACAAAACTGATTATACATATAATCAATTAGTGAAGTAATCATTTTTTTGTAGCTAATTGAAACACATTAAAACACACCAACAACAAAAAAAGGTTCCCTTAGGTGCTTGTGTTTGTGAATTAGATTCATATTTTATTTATAGGATTTTATGCTTATAGTTGCTATCCTTTTTTTTTCCAGGTGGTCACTTATTGCAGGAAGGTTACCGGGAAGGACGGGCAACCATGTAAAGAACTATTGGAACTGTCATTTGAGTAAACAACTAAATGCTCTAGAAACTGAAGAGAGACAGATGGTGAAAAACGTTGAGGTTATTATACCCCAACCTAGAAACATCGATTCAAGCTCAATCGGTAGGAGTCAGGGAGATGCAAGTCACCCACCAGGTCCACAAGAGAGTAGCATCTTCTCGCCAACATTTGATGTTGATGGACAGAGCCAGATGCTTGAATTAGAAGAAGAGAACATATATTCATGCTTGGACCAACAGGGCATTGTTGGTGTGTTGCCAATGAACTTTCAATTTAAGGAAGTTAAAGCAACGAGTAATGGAGGGAGTGGCAGCCTGTGGGATTGGGATGACTTGCTCTTTGACATGGATCTGTATAACGATTCTTTAGACTCTTCTAATGCTCCTCTCTATCGTATGCCAGCTAGGCATTAGACTCTTCTAATGCTCCTCTCTAACGTGTTGCCAATAGACAATAATTCGATTCCTATCAAACTTGGACGGAAATCATTTTCTATTAGGATTCTTAGGTACTTAAAGATTTGTTCAAAACAGAATGTCAGTAATCAATTTCAATTAATTAGTGAAAGATGTGTGTTAGTTCCTGATATTCTTCTCTAATGCTCCTCTCTAACATGTGCCAGCTAGGCTCTTATCGTCACTGGAGAGGAGGGAGTGTAGCTGCAAAGACACTTCAATGCCTAAGTCAGTACCCTGATATGGGGTATTTCAGTAAGAGAAATATCAAGAATGAGATAGAAGAGGAAGATGTCATCCTCTTTGCTTCCTGGTAGGTAATATTTATAAGGCGTTGAGGGAGCTTATGGGCTCATTGGCCCAATCAACACTCATGATGATTAGCCCAACCACTTGCATGTGGGGAAAGCGCTATCATGTCTATCACATCCTGGTCAGCCATCCCTGCAGAGGTACAGTCTTGTTGGTCGACCATGGCCCGCCTCAGTGGTCGGCTGTAACTTAACACTCACTCGGTGTTACGTCTCAACTCAATGCGAAAATGTAAATAAATGAAAATGCTGGTTGCTTTCAGAAAATATTTTAAGTTAATAACTACGATCGAAAACGTGGCTCTAAAATTTTTTCTTTGCAATAAGATAATTAAGGCGCAAGGACGATAAATTAAACCGCATAGCATATATCAATACATAACGTCGACGAAAACAACATAAATGTATTATGCCGAAGGGTATAAGTTTCTGAAAATAAAGATTACAATTGACAGAAAAGATCTTAGTCTACTATCAAGAGGGTACAAACTCTAAAAGCCAGATATACATAACCACAACAGATAAGGTACGACTGTAACCTCCTGTTTTTCTTTAAAAGCTTTCTAAAGACAATAAACAGTATTTATGAGTTTGTATTTTATTGGAGGGTCTAAAGAGTAAAATAAAATAAACTGAGACCATAGTCAAGCTCTACGCTATCGTAGGAAGCTACGATTAAATTTTGGGTCGAAAACTCAGACGGAACCCGAACTGCGTTTTTCACTAACAGCAGTGTTTTACTACTCAAAAGACCTAATTTGGAATCATGAACGAGACAGTTAGTCTTAGAATCGAATTCTCTACAATTTTGCTAAATTTGGTTTCGCGCTCTAAAAAACGGAATAATAATGAACTATTCGGACGAAATCTCAAATCGGGTGACAAACGGAGCTAGATATGGATTTACCGGGACCCGCTAATGGATAATCATGAAGTCACATCAGGTCACATCATCCAGGAAAGCGACTAGTGTCATGATGGTTTTCAGAAAATATCTGAACGCGAAATGACCAAAATACCCTTGAACTTTCATAAAGTTACCATTAAACCTATGGTGAAAAATCCTTTTTACCCTTAATGAAAAATGTGAACCTCCTTATCTCTCCTTTCTTTCTTTCCCACACCTCCCTCCTTCATCTTTCACTTTTCTTTTCTTTTTTCTTCTTCTTCATCTTTCTTCATCACTTTCTCTCATTTTTCTTAAGGATCCTGCAAGCTTTTTGTGAAAAGAAAGTTGATCACTCCCTCATCTTTGTCATCTAGGAGGTATGAACTCCATTCTTGAGCTCTCGATCTCCATACTTCTCCACTTAATTCTATAGTTTGTGCTATGTTTCAAGTTTGAAGCTTGAACTTCAAAAATTCATGAAAAATTATAGAAAAATCCTTTCAATGTCAAACCAATTTCATTGAGCTAGATTCATTGTCTTCTTTCATAATCCAAGAGGTTGTAACCAAAAAATCTCTCTAACCCATATGGGTATGAAGAGGCCGAAACCTATATATGTTGAAATCCTAGATTTTTGATTCCATTTTTGAGTAAAAAGACTTACTCTAGTGTTGTGCATGCTTAAGGATCATTGATCCAAGAGTTGGTAGAATTTAAACACCCCTAGCCTATTTAAATAAATAGGAGCCAAACCCTAGTCATAAGGATTAGGGAAGTCTTTGATTGAACTGTATTAATTTCTGGTTGTGATCTGCTGTGAAGTATCAGAAGACATTCGATCGTTCGAGAGCGTGTATGACTGAAAGTTGCAGAGCCGCATTCGGAGTTGCACCAGGAAACTATTCAGGTGGGGAGAAAGAACTGCTTTCGTCGGGAAGGCAAGCTTAGTATAGAATGTATACATGTGTAGGGGAACCTTAAACCCTACTAGAGGTTGAGCCCTGGACAAAGTGCCTGGACCCTAGGTGTAGGTACTTTTGGGCTATCACCACTAAGATGATAATCTAGATGATGTGATTGATTGAGGTTGATATGTTGAATTGTTTATATGCTTATCTGTTAACCTGTTATGTTGAACTGCCTGTTTAATTAGCTGTTTGTTTGTCATCGTGATGATATTTGTATTGGCATAATTACTGTTATGATATTTTATTGTGATTGGCTGGATGATTGTTGATGAGAGTATGGTGAGTTGTGATGTTGTTTGGGTTGATATCGTCGTGTTCCTGACCATGGGGCTGTAGCTCGTAGAGGCAAGGCATCGCGATGTTGTTGTTGGTGTTGATGATGATGTTGATGTGGATGCAGTGCATCGTGATCATGGCCGAGTGCTTAGGTGTGAGGTCCCGATATCAACCTATGATGGATGTGTGTTGCATATCTTAGTATTTCATACCACAGCATATTTGTCCCAAAGGGGGATGTCCAATTGGGGACGAGATGTTTTTAATCCCGAGGCGGGATGTCCAATTGGGGACGTGATGTTATCCCGACGGGGATGTTCAACTGGGGACGTGATGTATCGACCGACATGCATATAGGGAAGTCAAAATGTACATAGGGACTAGTTTCCCTCGTATAGGTTTGATCTGAGAGAGTGACATTTGAGATGGTTGTGCTGTATGACTCAAGGGATGGGTGTTGGTGTGTTGTTTGTTTTCTGTATGTGTGTGCTGCATGTATATATATGTTGTACTGATGCCCCTCTTCCATATTTGATGATGCATGTTTTTATCTCTCTGTATTTTTTCTATGTGTTCTTTTATTTTATGGGAAGACCCCATGGAGGAACCAACTGTTGAAGAACTGGATGGCACTCCTTATGAACTCGATGCCGTTGGATAAGCCCAGGACCCAAGCTCCGAGAGGTTGGGAAGTGATCGTGGTTAGCCAGAGAGTTGTCTCTCGGCCTTTTCTTTTAATATTTTGCTTGTCGTCTGTATTATGCACTTCGTATGTATACACTAATACTGTAGCCCTACTGACGGGGCAACCGATGCATATAGGTGACAACTCTAAGAAATAAGAGTTGTTATTATCCTTTTAGCTTCATCATTGTTCTTGTTTTGATTAGTTTTGGAAAAGAAATTCAAGATTTGTTTGATTAAGCAAATATCTGTTAGAATATGATTAAATGCGAAAAAGCTGTAAATCCTGATCTGATATTGCTGAAGGTTTGATTTAGTTTTGAGCAGGTTTTTAAAGATGTAATTGCTGAAGGAATTGCTCTGGAATATTTTAGAATGCTGCAGCTTCTGGGAAGCAAGTCACTACAAGATAAAATCATTTCCTGCTCAGCTAATGCCCACTAGAAGACAAAATACCTGCTGCGCTGTGCAAAAAGGAAGAGAGAGAATAGAATCCAGCGGCTGTGTGTACTTGGGAATTGGGCCAAGGAATATTGTAGTATTTGAATTTTGCAAAAGCTCAAAGAAGTGAGGCATGAGAGAGACAGAGAGTAACCCTATTTTAGGAGGTAGTACAAGTAGTGAATGTGACCTTGCTTTTAGGGTCAACCCTTGTACTGTGCAGCAGCCGTCAGCTCCATTGTCCCCTCTGTTATTTCATTTATGCATTATGTCTTTATTTTCCCTCTCTTTAGCTTGTTTTGTCGTTAAGCTCATTATGAGCTAATTTCCTTTAGTTAGGATTCTATGAATTTGTAATTGTACTGAAGGGTAATTCAATGTTATGGATGTTATTCATTTTCTTCTCTTCTGATTTAATGTTTAATTTCGGGTTAGCCTGATCAGCTGATCTGAAATATTAACTAACTAAGTTTGGAAAAACCAAGTTAGTGGACTTGACTAGAAGATAAAGATAGAGCAATTGATTGGAAAATTAATTGTGTTGAATGAGCTAGGAATAGTCTTCAAGTCTTTAAGTAACGGGACATTTTTATCTGACAACTGAGAGAAATTAATATGAACTTAGGAATAAGAAGCTTTTAATGAACTCAGTTCTACTGCTGGAAAGCAAATCTTAATTCCTGGACTAAATGCTGTAACATCCTGAAGCATAAATTACCTTGAAGTTAAGATTACAAAGAATTAGAATTCTAACTGTTTCTATCTCTGTTTTACAACACCCATTTATAGCTATTATTAATCCCTTGCATTTATTACTTATTGATATGATACCTAATTACTCCATTTACTTTACATGCTTAAATTTACTCTTTATTTTATTAAGCTAAGGAGAAAAGGTTAAACTAGAATTTGTATTCAAGTCATTTAAATCCTCGTAGGAACGATCTTTATTCACACTTTATTACTTGTTACGATGGTGTACACTTTCACATATCATCATTAATTTTCACAACAAGTTTTTGGCGCCGTTGCCGGGGATTAACAATGGTGTTGAATATCTAAATTTTGAGTTTACTTTTTCTATTTAGCTAGTGCTGAAAAGTGTTGTGTGCTTTGTTCAGTAACAGGTACTAAATCTGTATGCGCAGCAAAGGTACACCTGAGTTCCAAATTGACCTTGAGATAGAGAAAACAACAAAGAAGCTAAGGAAGAGAACTAAAGAACAAAGAGCTCGTGATCAACACTCTGACTTAGGCTTCATGGCTCATATTCTAGTAAATGAAGATGAGCCACCTGGAATGATTGAAATGGCTAATGACAAGGATAGGCCCATCAGGGGCTATGCTATGTTTGATCCTTAGACCATGAATACTGGGATAGTGAGGCCAGAAATCACCACTCAAGAGTTTGAATTCAAACCTATGATGTTCCAAATGCTGCAAACTGTTGGGCAGTTTAGTGGTGCGCCTACTGAAGACCCTCATTTACATCTGAGGTAATTTCTGGAAGTGGCTAGCAATTTCAGGACCCTGGAGTGAGTGAGGATTCATTCAAGTTGAGGCTTTTCCCATACTCTCTTAGGGATAGAGCTAAGACTTGGTTGGATTCCTTGGAACCTAACACCATCACTTCTTGGAAAGCCCTAGCTGAGAAGTTTTTGACTAAGTACTTCCCTCCTATCGAGAATGCAAAGATGAGGGGAGATATCACTGCATACAGGCAAAATGACGATGAAACTTTATATGACACTTGGGAAAGACTCAAAAGTCTGTTGAGGAAATGCCCACACCATGGAATACCAGCTTGCATTCAGCTAGAGACTTTTTATAATGGGTTGGCGCCTCCTTCAAAACTAATGTTAGATGCTTCATCAGGAGGTGCCTTGTTGACTAAATCTTACAATGAAGCATTTGAGCTGATTGAAAGCATAGTTGCTAATAGCTATCAATGGCCTACAGTGAGAACTAATTCTTCCAAAACTGCAACTAGTATGCATGAAGTTAAGGAGATGACTGCGATGTCTGCTCAGTTAGCTACTATTACAAACATGTTGAAGAACCTGACTACTACAAATGCAAGCCAGGAACCTAGCATGACTGAACCGGTAGCTACAGTAGAGGCAGTATCATGTGTATTCTGCGGTGAAAAGCATCTATTTGAAGAATGTCCTAACAACCCTGTTTCAGTAAATTATGTGGGTAATAGGAGCAGTCAATATTCCAATAATTATAATTCGGGATTTAGGCATCCTCATCCAAATTTCAATTACAGCAATCACAATAACATCCATAATCCACCTTCTGGCCATGTTCCACAAGGTCAGAACAATCAGCAGCAAACTCAAGTCCCAGCTAGAGAACCTTCTCTTGAGGCTATTCTGAAGGCTTTTATGACCGAAACTAAGACTCAAATTCAGAACCAAGGGGTGGCTATGAGGAATTTGGAAAATCAAGTGGGTCAGTTGGCCACTGCACTCACCAATAGACTAGCCGGTACCCTCCCTGCAGCTACAGAGACTCCGTCCTCTTCAACTAAAAAAGGGCAGGAGCATATCAAGGTTATAAATTTGAGAAGTGGCAAAGAGCTGCCAGATGCTGTAGCATTTAAGCAGCCGGCAACAAGGAAGACTGAAACAGCTAAGATAGAAAAGGAAACTCCTGAGGTAACCCCAATAGCTGAAGATAAAATGCAGGATACTCCTAGGCAAAAGGAGACCAAATTGACTCCAGAATTACCACCTCCACCATTTCCACAAAGGTTGAGAAAGGTAGCTCAAGAAAAGCAATTTAACAAGTTTTTAGAAATCCCGAACCAGCTGCATA
Organism: Ammopiptanthus mongolicus; assembly: GCA_039655645.1. NCBI lineage: Eukaryota > Viridiplantae > Streptophyta > Magnoliopsida > Fabales > Fabaceae > Ammopiptanthus > Ammopiptanthus mongolicus. The sequence goes on from CM077350.1 coordinate 45,945,020, forward strand.
TAAACATACCTTTGGTTGAAGCCCTGCAGCAGATGCCCAATTACACCAAATTCATGAAAGATATCCTTACAAAGAGAAAAAGGTTGGGAGAATTCGAGACAGTGGCAATGACAAAGGAGTGCAGCCAGCTGTTACAGAACAGGGTTCCTCAGAAAATGAAAGATCCGGGCAGTTTTACAATCCCTTGTTCTATAGGGAATACTTATTGTGGAAAAGCTCAGTGTGATCTTGGAGCTAGCATTAATCTGATGCCTATGTCCATTTTCAAGCAACTAAAGATTGGTGAAGCCACGCCTACCACAGTTACTTAACAACTTGCCGACAGGTCTATTGCTTACCCAGAAGGAAAAATTAAGGATGTCCTAATCAAGGTGGACATATTTGTATTTCCAGTGGACTTCATTATCCTTGACTTTAAGGCTGAAAAGGAAGTCTCAATTATCCTTGGAAGACCTTTTCTTGCAACCGGGAGAACATTGATAGATGTGCAAAAAGGAGAACTCACTATGAGGGTGAATGATCAGCAAGTGACTTTCAATGTCTTTAATTCACTATACTATCCTGATAAGAAAATGGAAAGTTGTTCCGTTATCATTGGTATTGAATCTCTGGTGCAAGAGCAACTGATAATATCAGAACCGTAATTGGAACTGAATGAGGAAACTGATTCGGGAAATGAAGAGTTGAAGCTTCTAGTAGAAGGGAATTTGCCACACAGATTTTGGATTAGAAAATATGAATCATTAGATGTATCGGCAGACACCTTCAAGGAGAATATTCTCTCTATTGAAATACCTCCCACCCTTGAATTGAAGCAACTACCTTCACATCTGAATTATGTCCTGATAAGCTAACTTGATTAGAAGACCCCAAGTCATTTACTTCAATCTCCAATACCGTTATAGTGTTTGTGATTGTGGAGATTGGTTGAAGTTGATGTCATCCAAGAGTAAGAAAAATCCGAACAGACAATTTTAGACTTGCCCTAATTGGAAGGTAAGTGAAATTATTTTTTCGAAATTCATCCCCAAACGTGATAGCACTGACGTGGCGTGCCAATAGCAACGATAACACTTAACGGATGAACACTAACGACACGGACTAAAACCAAAGTTATGGAACTTTCGGGGACTAAAACCAAATTTCTATAATTTTTAGGGATCAAAACCAATGAAAAAAAGTTTAGGGACCAAAGCCAAAACTCATACACTTTGCAGGGACTTCATTGAAACTAATCATACGTGGAATTAATAATTATTAAATTAGCCTACGTGGCGGTGCTGATGTGGCTGGCAGTGTTGACGTGACGCACCGTTAGGCACGTCAGCACTTAACATATGGATACTGACGGCAGGGACTAAAACCAAAATTCTGGAATTTATAGGGACCAAAACCAACGAAAAAAATTATAGAGACCAAAACCAAAACTCGTCTACTTTGTTGGGACTAAAAAGTTCATTAAACCTTAAATAAATCAAAATTGACATTTTTTTTAAAACCATTAGATTGTTTAGATTTGTGTGGCAAGAGGCAGAACCGTGTGTAGCCTGAGAATAATATTTACTGTTTTGAGGTTAAGGTTGGCCGTATTCTGCATGTGTATGATCTATAATATTTTTATGCACATGTCTACAAACAATTTAATTGCTGCTCACTTTTTTTATGCAATTTTAAGCTAGTAAACCAAAGCCATGCCTTCTCTAAAAGCAAAAAAATTAACTATTGCCAAAATAATTAATGACTGTGCACACTATACATATGTTTTCCTGCCTAGTTTAAAAGTTATTTCTCTAAAGTCTTTAAGTACTATCCTAACACAAATGATAACTACTAAAAATTTATGAATTACTTGCGGATTTTTTTGTGGATTTTTCGTATAGGATTTTTCTATGAATTTTTCTGTAATTTTTTTTAAAAAAAGATTTTTTCTTGTAAATTCAAATTTGTAGGAAATTTTGACATTTTTTACGAATTTAAATTTTTTCCATGAAAATTTGCAGGAAATTTCCTGTGGATTTTAAAATTCGCAAGAAAAAATTACCCACGAAAGTATTATCTATAGATAAAAATTCATAGGAAAAACTGTAGGAAACCTGTTCCTACGAATTTTTGTATAAAATCCGCACATAGTTAGAAAATTTTCTTGTATTGAAATAACCTAATCATACAGATGGGGCGAGAGTTTGGTCTGAAAGGAACTAGATAAGTCTCTGTTGTGAACAGCTCTAACTTTTGGAAATCAGGACCACCGTTGCATATTTATAATGTCTATTCAAAAACATGGAGCACGGCCTCTGAGTTTTAGAAAGACCAATGGACCATTTACTATGATTTTCATGCACGAAAAGAGCATATGGCTACTGCCTCGCTGGCATGTTTGGTATAAACTACTTCAAAGAAACAAGTGTGTATGTGTATATATAGATTTATAAGAAGTTGCAGGTGGCCAAAAGAGAAAGCGAGGTAGTGGTAGCAGAGTGGCATAGAGTGTAAGAGGATATGGGTGGTGTTGCATGGACAGAAGAAGAAGATAACCTGCTTAAGAAATGCATAGAACAATATGGAGAAGGAAAGTGGCATCGCATCCCTCACTTGGCTGGTAAACTGTGTTCAATATAGTTCTTTACTATTCCATCACTTTCTTCCTTATTGGAACTTGCTAGTTGTATTTTGCAAAGGAGAAAGCTTTAAGCTTCAATTTATTAATTTTGCACTCGTTTGTTCAAGATTAGCAATTGGCTATGCCTAGTGACTCCATTTACACAAGAATGTGAGAGAGCCCAACTATAATTGTATTTTCATTCAGAAGGAAACTCTTAACTTTATTGTATTAAGGGAGAACTATGATTTAAGAAATACTGATGAACATAACGACTAACTAATTGAAGTTAGAAAGCATGGTCAATTATTAATCAATTAAAGTGTAACTAAATAGTTAAAAAATATTATAAGAATTTAAATAGTTAATTTGTTCCCTATTTAGAAATATGTTTTGTAAGGATCTCCTGAAGTGTAAACTGTCTGTGTATAATATTTTTTCAATTGATTGATTAATCTTCCAACATTGAGCTGGTGTAGGTCTAAACAGGTGCCGAAAAAGCTGTAGGCTAAGATGGCTGAACTATCTTCGTCCTAACATCAAAAGAGGGGATTTTAGTGACGAAGAAGTGCAAATGATTGTCAAGCTCCACAAATTATTGGGTAATAGGTCAGCTTTCTTCTTATATTAATTCCTTGGTAGTCATTAGGAGCAGTAGGATAGTGATAAGAACTATATGATTTGTAGGTATTATGCTTGAACATTCAATCAGTCAATGTACTAAAATAGTATTTGGTTGGAGGGGAATGGAGGGGAGAGGAGGGATTTTTTTAAATATTTGTTGTTTGGTTCATTTTTTAGGAGGGCAGAGCAGAGGAGCAAAATCCCTCCTCATCCAATTTTGGTTACCCTCCAAAAGTGGGGGGACTTGGAGGGTTTTAAAACATTTTGAATGAAATGAGTAAAATAACCCTACTTATGTATTTTAAAATCTAAAATTATAAGGGTATAAAAGTAAGTTAGTTTTAAAATTCCTCCCCTCCCCTTGTGAACCAAACACCAATAGTGTTGCTTTCCCTCACCTCCATTAAAATCCCTCCCCTCCATTCCCTTCCCCTCCCCTCCCCTCATTTGAACTAAACACACCCTAAGAGAGTATTTGGGTAAGATTAAATTTTACCCAAACATTTGCTTTCATGGTAAAAACTGATTTTCAGTAGAAGTAGGTATGTTTGGGTAAATTACTTAAATTGTAAAACAATTGTTTTTATGAGAAAAATGTTGTTTTTAGAGAAGCTAGAAGTTTGAAGTTTATTTAAAAAACTGTTAGATTATTTTAGAACCAATAATATTCTTCCTGTTTCACCCTTGTTAAACTAGCTACCAATAAAATATTATTAAATTGTACAAATAACTTTATACCTTTTTTTAATTTACTACATAAAAGTGAATTTTTTTTACAATACAAACGAAATAGATTATCTTAAAATCATTTTTTAACAAATACATCAAAACATAAAAATGATTCTATTATAATCAAACATAACAATAATCGATTGGAAAAGGCTCCTCTAATGTGGGATCCTCTTTAAAGTGAATAAGTAAATGGATTTTCACTGTCGCAACCGTCCTGTCTGGACGCCGCGAAAAAGAGATTATTTGTGAGGTTCGGAGGAGTCGCCACCAATATTATTTTAATTAGGGAAAAAATGGAAAACCCTAAAAAGTTGATCTTTAACCAGAAATTAGGTCCGGGAGAGTAGAGAAGGTATTAGCACCCTATACATCCGTTAAAAAACGGTTGCCTCTAACTAATTGTGTAAAATTATAATAACTTATGTTTTACCCCTAAAAGCGAAAGATTTATTATTTAATTAATTTGAGCTCTAAAGTAAGGAAGAAGAATTAAAATAAAAAAAATTGTTTAGCTTGACAAGGATGGTCCTTGCTCTTACGTATCCCTCGGTGCGATAGGGAATTCAAAGCTACGTAGTTCTTTTAGAAAATGATTGTAGTTTAGTTGATTTTATTTATTTATTTTTGAAAGAGATTCGGTTGATTTTATTTGTTTATTTATTTGTCTTTTTATTATAGAGTTGTTTGAAGGACTTTTGAGCTGTCACAACTCATACGTCCTTAAAGATGGGCTAAATTAGCTGTCACTGCTAACTTAATCCCTTACAATAATGATTTTATTATTTTTCAAATGAGGTTGTTTAATTTAATTTATTAAATATTTTTTTATTAAGGATGCTCTAGGATTTCTGAGTTCTCTCAACTCATGCATCCTAAGCAATAAAATTAATCTAGCTGTCATAACTAGTTAATCCCTAAATTTATTTTTATTATATTTAAATACTTACTTTATTTTTTTATTTTTATTAAAATCTAGATCGAATGTTCTTTGCCCCTAAGAGTCAAGAAATCATCAGCTAAAAATATAAAAAATATAATTTCAGCACATATCCCAAAAGAAAACACCACACCTAGGGCCCAAGCAACATCAGAATCAAAGCAGGAAAAAAAAGAAAACATAAAAAATATAAACTAAAATAAAAGTTAAACTAAATAAAAGAAATAAAAAAAATAAAAAAAGAAAGTTAAAAGAACAAAAGAAAAGAAGCAGAAGCATCTTCTTCTACTACACCTACGCGACAAAGATGTGGAACCAGAGGGGGGCGCTCGGTGGCGGAACGGGCAGCGAACGATGGTAGTGCGACGACGGCTCGACTGGCAAGCAGAAGTCGCGATGGTGGGTCCTCTGGGCTGGATCATGTCGTTCCTGATATGAGAAACGCCGCGATGCTGGCCTGATCGGCGACGAAGCCGGCGTGTCTATTCACAACGTCATTGCTGTGATGGGAAGAGGTGTGGCGGCACGCGGTGGTGGTGGTGTTGAGGGTGTTCTCCTATGAAGGTGGTTCCACAGTAGGATGTTTAATCTTGTTTGGTATCAGTGGAAGAAAGAAGTGAGATGAGGGGGAGATGGTGATGCCAGAACCACTTCTACCACTCCTCCTCTGAAAAAGCTCCTCTCCCTTTAAGAATTTTTTTGATCCTCTTTATAATTAGCAATTAGGTTAAGAAAGGATTTATTTGGCATCAATCATCACCAAATTATTCAGATTTTGATTCAATTAATTTTATTAAGATCAATCTATCAAACCCCTTTTTATTTTGTCATTCAAATCTTTCTAATTATGGACTCAATTGAATCAATTTTTAAACCAAAAATTAATTTGATTGGAATCCTACCATTAATGGTTTTATGTAGTTAATTTCATTTCTTATTTTAAAATTAAAAAAAAAAATCAACTTGACATATTATAACTAAATCAATGAGGATGATTTTGTGAAAACTTACCAACTTTGGGCAAACAATATTTTATTTTATTATTCCATGATTTTTATTTTCTTATTATTGTAATTATCCATTTTAGCCCAAAGCCTAGTGGACCGGTTTATGACTCCCTCTGATCCAAATTTATTACTCTTAATTTATGTTTTAACCGAACAAAATTAGCTGTTCACATTCACCCTTGATTTGATAAAGTGCATAGAGATTTGAACCCAATAAACCAGCTAATAATGGAAACACTATTACTTGTTCACTTTAGAGGAGCCTTATCCTAATTGATTATATGCATATAATCGATTATAACAATAATCAAGTATATGCATATAAACGAAACTGATTATGCATATAATCAATTATTGAAGTAATCATTTTTTTGCAGCTAATCGAAACACACTAAAACACATCAAAAAAAAGAGGTTCCCTTAGGTGCTTGTGTTTGTGAATTAGATTCATATTTTATATATAGGAGTTCATGCTTATAGTTACTATCTTCTTTTTTTTTTTTTTTTCAGGTGGTCACTTATTGCAGGAAGGTTACCGGGAAGGACTGGCAACCATGTAAAGAACTATTGGAACTGTCATCTGAGTAAACAACTAAATGCTCTAGAAACTGAAGAGAGACAGATGGTGAAAAACGTTGAGGTCATTAGGCCCCAGCCTAGAAACATCGATTCAAGCTCAATCAGTAGGAGCCAGGGAGATGCAAGTCACCCACCAGGTCCACAAGAGAGTAGCATCTTCTCGCCAACATTTGATGTTGATGGACAGAGCCAAATGCTTGAATTAGAAGAAGAGAACATATATTCATGCTTAGACCAACAGGCCATTGTTGGTGTGTTGCCAATGAACTTTCAATTTGAGGAAGTTAAAGCAACGAGTAATGGAGGGAGTGGCAGCCTGTGGGATTGGGATGACTTGCTCTTTGACATGGACCTATATAATGATTCTTTAGACTCTTCTAATGCTCCTCACTAACGTATGCTAGCTAGGCATTAGACTCTTCTAATGCTCCTATCTAATGTGTTGCCAATAAACAATAATTCGATTCCTATCAAACTTGGACAGAAATCATTTTCTATTAGGATTCTTAAGTACTTAAAGATTTGTTTAAAAACAGAATGTCAGTAATCAATTTCAATTAATTAGTGAAAGATGTGTGTTAGTTCTTGATATTCTTCTCTAATGCTCCTCTCTAACGTGTGCCAGCTAGACTCCTATCGTTGCTAGAGTGGAGGGAGTGTAGCTGCAAAGACACTTCAATGCCTAAGTCAGTACCCTGATATGGAGTATTTCAATAAGAGAAATATCAAGAATGAGATAGAAGAGGAAGATGTCATCCTCTTTACTTTCTGGTAGGTAATATGTATAAGGGGTTGAGGGAGCTTATGGGCTCATTGGCCCAGTCAACACTCATGATTATCAGCCCAACCACTTGCATGTGGGGAAATCGCTATCATGTCTATCACATCCTGGTCAGTCATCCTTGCAAAGGTACAATCTTGTTGGTCGGCCGTGATCAGCCTAGGCCAATGGTCGACCATGGCTTGCCTCAGTGGTCAGCTATAACACTCACTAGGTGCTATGTCTCAACTCAATGCGAAAATATAAATACATGAAAATGTTGGTTGCTTTAGGAAAATACTTTAAGTAAATAACTACAATCGAAAACGCGGCTAAAATTTTTTCTTCTCAATAAGATAATTAAAGCATAAGAACGATAAATTAAACCACATAGCATATATCAATACAAAACGTCGATAAAAACAATATAAAGGTATTACGTCGAAGGGTAATAGTTTATGAAAATAAAGATTACAATTGACAAAAAAGATCCTAGTCTACTATCAAAAGGGTAAAGACTATAAAAGCCAGATATACATAACCACAACAGATAAGGTACGACAGCCTCAAAAAGGATAAGACTCTACTGCTGGTCGGGCTAATGATAGCCATTGGGGAGACCCCCCATCATCAGAGGATTCGAAGGGATCCTCCTCGTCCTCCTTGTCATCCTCGGAGGGATCCTCCTCCTCCTCGTTGACAAAGTCAAACGCCTCAAAACTATGTCTGTTCGGGCAAATCACCCGCTTCCTCGCACTCTCTAGAGTACGAGGAGCAAGGTGAGGCCCCACGGGCGCGAGAGGGGGACCTTGGAAGGAAGGGATTCGAATCACACTCTTACGAGTGGTGCGAACAATGTGGGGTCCTCCACGTTTTTGTGGGGAGGTTATGGAGCTTTCTCCCGTCTCAGCTAGGTATCTACGTATAAGTCTGGCTGGTGGTAATGGCACCTCCATTGTCATGTTGCGGCCTATGCATGATAAAGGTGCAACATTGGTGCCCTCAGTAGAGCTGACATGACCAGTTTAAGTGGCGTGTCGGGCCTCGGGGTGGACGACCCACACGCACTCATTGTCACCCCATCACTAGCGTCCCCGAGTGACTGGGGGACCTCTGGGCAGCATCTGAACATGTAACCAAAAGCACAACAGGAAAACCCAACATTTTCATAGCAAGGGAGAGATACTCGTTCACAAGTTTATTGTAATAACCGCATAAGCGACACAAAAATATAAAAGCATATTGACTTATAAACATAGTCATGTCATTAAATATATGTACAACATAATATCTAAACAAGATAATTTCGCACAATAGGGTTCCTCAAACATCATCAGGAGTTATAATAATGCATGAGATTACTTCATTTACTCTGGAGATTCATAACTTCCCTTCATCAATCGATAGGACATAATACTCCCATAACACAATTGTTCTCATGAGTCAGCCTCTCAATTTAAATCTGACCTCCAGTTGTTCAAGGGTATCACGTCATAATGTATCATGAAGTAGTCCAGTCTCTAATCAAGTTCATCCGTGTTTGGCAGTCGATTTCCACGGCATGAGTTGCTACGCCTCTGCCTTTTGTGGAGTTCGAACACAAGATGCCCCTATAAACTTAGCGGTCTTAATTGGATCATATTCTCAACCACATGGATTGTTGCTTGTTAATTTCCATGGCACGTCTGCTGATTTATGTATGTACATAGATGGTTTTCTGTTTTCGTTTTCGTTTATTCATTCTTGTCAAGGTACATAGCTCACGACTCATTTAAAAGGACATTTAGCCCGATCATTCGAAAACACAAGACACATAGTCCGAGTGCTCAACTCACAAAATGCTAGCTCGACGTCTCGGTCACTAGGTTTGCAGACTTCACAAAGTGAAAGGGTAATCACCATTTTTCATTTCCGCGTTTCATTTTCGTATATATAACTTAGAAAAAACTCAAAACCTCATTGGCATGAACCAAAAACACTTTCTCTTAAAAAGTTATTTTCAATAAATCTTTTCTATGTAAAGCTATTTTCTGAAGCTAAAACCTCGAAATTCATTTTGTAAAGGTTTTTGATTTGAAAAGTTTTTTCTAAAGGTTTCATCATTTGAAAACATTAATCTAAATATTTTCATTTAATTGGAAGTTCATATAAGAGACTTTTTCTTTTGAAAAGATCCAATACTTTGAAAAGGTTCTTTCTTTGATAAAACAAAAATGCTTTCAAGATTTTCTTTCATTCCAAAACATATCTCAATCTTTGATTAAGGCTTTTAAGCGTCTTAATTTCCATTATCAAGCTATACCCGATGCTATGCTCTCAACCAATCCAGTCAAGAAAATCATTATCCAAGATATACATATATGGCATTAAATCTTAAAAAGCAACATCATACATATATCCAATCCAAGGCAAATAACATCACAAATCTTATTTAAACATCCAATCACATATTTACCAAATATATCAAACATACCTAACACATAGTATATTCACAAAAAAATCATCAACATCACTCCAAATAAAGCAATCAAAATCATCCAACAAACAAGTTCATAAGACCATCAAACTCATTGTAAGTAATCTTCCTTTACCTCTTGTAGTCAACTAAGTTCTTCTCTTTGATCCTTCAACACTTTTTCTCCTCCACAACCAAGGCAACATAAACCAATCTCCAACTCACAACCTTCATGAACAACCATTTATTCAATTAATGACAAGAAAAATCCAAGGAGAAAAATATTAGTAAGATCACAGCCAGAAAGGGGTTCAAGGGGAGGAAAATTTTGCTCACGTTGAGCTTTGACGTACATGAAGACAAACACATTTCTATGGTGGAAATGTGATCAAAAATCTAAAAACAAACACATACTAATTTTAGGGATTTTTTCCAAAAATCAAGAGGAAAAGGACACTTGAAATACAATACATAGATATCAAGACAATGAAAAAATGAACGAGTTTGATAACTTGAGTCAAGAAAGTTTACCTCTTGGTTGATGGGAAAATGAAGAAGAAATGAAGAACACTCAAGAACTCTCAAGAACAAATAAGAGAAAATGCAAATGCACTTTTTGATGTTTGAACTTGGTAACTTAGTAAGATTTTGGTGTTTGTGAGAAAATGAAGTGAATGTGTGTGTGTTGAGTGTGTTGGCCGTGTATAAGGAGAGAGATGGAGGAAGATATTTTCAAGTTTGGTCCATTGGGTAAAGATAAAAAGGGTGATTTTGATGTGTTTTGACATTTGAAAGCTTGTTAGTTAAAGGTCATATCGATCACTTTATTGACATTTGTAGCGCACACTTCCTAAGGTTGCATTTCCTCTGCTACTCCAAACTCCCCACCAGTTCTCCTCGGACGCCCAGGGTTGGCACGTTTTCCCATAAAGTCGCTATCGAATAAAGTATCAACATTTTATTCTGGCGCCAAAATTTTAAAAACATTTCAAACAAATATAGAACACTCTAGGCATTCACAAATCTAATATTTATATTTTTCGGGTCAAGTTAGGATTTTCTAGCCGGTGTAAAAATACAGTGTCAGTCAGAACGTAGGTCGGGTTCTGTCTGAGTTTCAAACCCAAATTCGAACAAATGCTTCCTGCGATATAATAAGTTATAACTATGATTTTCTACAAACTTTTTTTCTTGATCACACGAAAAAAATATAAAAACATATAAATTCCGGTAACAAAACGCATGTAAAGCACAAATAAAAGTAGGGTGTCACATCGGCCATTTTGTGCCAGCCACCAGCCAACACTCATGATGATCAACCCAACCACTTTTGTGAGGGGAAAGCGCTATCATGTCTTCACATCACCGGTTAGCCATCCCTACAGAGGTAGAGTGGTGTGCCAGGTTGTCTTGTTGGTCGGTCATGATCGGCCTAGGTCTGTGGTCGGCCACGACTTGCCTCAATGGTCGGCCATTTGGTATCAGGCCACACGACTAGTTAAGAATAGTTTCCCCTAGGCCAGCGCATTGTTAAGCAATGTGTCGAGCTCTAAAGTGTGTATGATTTATGCATGGTTCGGGGTCTTAGGTCGTCTTGGGGTGTTACTAGTTGTGCCCCCAAGCTTGTGGTTGTTCTATGCACCTGTCTTTAGGAAACGATGCTCGTTCGCTCATAGGGCATGAATGCCTTGGAGGGGCACACAAATGTGTTCAAGAGAACTTCACTCACTCGCTCACTAGGCATGAGTGCCTGGAGGGGGTGCATTTTTTTCTCGCGTCAGCTTCAAAAGTTTGCATCAGACGACACCTAGGAACTTTTTGGAACTCCTTTTTCTCTCGCCAGGGGGCTCTTCACCTCCCCGGTGGGATACCGTTCTTGAATTTTGATTACTGGTTGATGCCACTCTCGCTAGTAGGCTATGTAGCATGCCAATTTTCAATGTTGTGCCTATATTTTGTGAGGTGCTAAATGTACCTTCTCATTCTTAAGTGACTTTTGGACGACACCACACTCATCGAGAGGCTCTTCACCTCCCAAGTGGGAGCCCTGTTCTTCACTTTGATTTTGGATTGCACTACTCTTGTCGGGGAGCTCTTCACCTCCCTGGTGGGGTTCCTGCTCTTCATTTTGATAATTGGATGGAAGCACTCTTGTCGGGGGGCTCTTCACCACTCCCTGGGGTCCCTTTCGTCGCTTTGATTTTTGGATGGGACCATTCTCGTCGGGGGGCTCTTCACCTCCTTGGGGGTCCCATATAAGCTTGTACGATGCCTCTTCATCTTGGGTCCAGTATAATGTTTGTTTGGACTTCCAGCAACTTTAAGGATTTAGATTGCTTTTTTGTGGGCTTCTGTGTGCCTGGACTATTTTAGCCGGCGACCTTCCTTTCTTTTGTAGGAAGTATCAACATACTTTACTGAAAATACCACTTTATAAAATTTGATACAAGTGAGGGTTTCAAAAAATATATAATGACTAATAAGCAGTTATAGAATTTTGTCAATGATAACTACTAAGTTGTTAAAAATAAATACCAGTTAGGCATTCTATTTGAAACTTAAAAGAGCATAAAAAATTACTTGTTACAACCCTGAAGATACTTTTTGGTAGATGATTGGGATCTAATATCAACCATTAGACTGATTAACCTTCTAGCAATTCGCTTTTTTTTTTCTTCATGTTTTTGGTTTTAGATTTGAAAAAGGAGTGTAGGCCTTTGTTATCTCCTTTTGGTGCTCATACACCTACGCTCATTTTCTAGTCCAAAGTTACCCACTGACTTTGTCATCCATTGTTAAAGCGTTCTTCAAAAATGATTTCAGAAACCGAGACTAGTGCAACAAATTGAATCAACCACAACAAAAACAAAGTTAGCTTCTTTAGCTCATAAACATATATACATTCTTCGCCATTTGCAGATTGTCAGGTTTGTGCTGAGATAAGGGAGGTCGATGAGGAGGCTGAGCTCGTCGTTGGTGGCCGAGCGGTGGAGGACGAGCTGCGGGTGGCTGAGCAATGGAGGCCGAGTTCGTTGTGGGTGTCCAAGAGGTGCAGGTTGAGCTTACTGTGGATGGTCAAACAACGAAAGTCGAGCTCGCTGAGGGTGGTCGATCTTGCTGAGGGTGGACGAGAAGTGGAAGCTGAGTTGGTCGTGGGTGGCCGATCAACAAAGGCCGAGCTCACCGTGGGTGGTCGAGAAGCTGAAGCTGAGCTCATCGTAGGTGGCCGAGCAGTGGTCGCAAACTTCGGGCAACCACGTTTACGGAAGTTTCTCAGCATTTTTTCATCTGATTGTACTCGAATAATTAGGAGAGTGTAACCTATACGTTTTGACAGGATACCTTGCAACGTTGCCTCATTAAATGAGATTCACTCTTTAAAAACCTTGAGTGCTCTTTTTGTTTTTTCCACTAGCACTTAAGTGCCTTTTCTTTAGCATTTGGCAAAAACACATGCGCATTACTCTGCCTAATGTTTTGGAAAGCATATTTTCTCTCTTCACATGAAAACCATTTGTTCTCTTTTACGGAAAGCTTATGTTGTGCAGGCTTATCGACGTACACCTCTTCTTTTTGAGCTGCTCCATTATTTTTGCCAAACTCTAGGGCAAAATTTTTAAATATATAAAAAAATATTTATGTATGTTGAAAAGCGTCAAACCACTTTTCCTTTTGAAACTTGAATACTGGTCGATTTTTGCTTTTCTACAGGCACAACGTGCCTTTTTTATTCGGACATTGCCTCTTGGAACCACTTTCTGACTCCCCTTGAAATATGCCTCCATGTGATTGCCTCCACTCCCCTGCATCTCCACCATTGAAAAGCTCCTTCTCTACATACTTCTTATGCTTCTTCATTTTTTTCTACTGTTCTTCTTGCAGGATGTTGAAAGATGGTTGAAAGGGACGATGCGACCGAATAGCTGGAGTAATGCCATTGTGCACCTTAGCAACAACGATGGCCACGTCTGGCGGGATAGTGACCGTAGTCGTGGGCTGGCTAAAAGGATGCTCCTCCAACTGGGCTCACAATGTTTGATGGTGACGTGATCTGAGCGTGAGGATACGACGGGGCTAAACATGAGGTGGGCATTCTGGATCTAGTTCGAAGATGGTGCAAAAACGTGGATATTGGTTTCTATACCACTATTTTTGTAATTTTTGGGTATGATTTTAGTTTCTAAGATTTTTGTTTGTGAAATGAAGTGGGAGATAAAAGTGGTTCGCTTGCAGATCTAATAGTAAGAACAATCTTTTACTTTTGTGGGCTTGTTAAAAAGAAGAAAAATGGGAGGACGAACAAAGTAGTTCCGTTTTTGGGTTTTTCTTCCTAAGGCTGGCGCAACCATGGAATAAGGAAGTTTTCAGTGGGGTGGTGGAAATACGATTTTACCGTTCTCAGAGGCACAACAAATGTTCGTTCCTGATATTCTTCTTTGATGTTCCTCTCTAACGTGTTCGGTTAGGCTTTTACCGCTGGTGGAGTGGAGGGGGTGTACTTGCAAAAGCACTCCGATATCTAAGTCAATACCCCGATACGGAGTATTTCGGTAAGAGAAATATCATGACTGAGATAGAGAGGAAGCAGTCATCCTCTTTGCTCCCTGGTAGGTGATACTTCAGGGATCTCACGGGTCCAGCCACATTGGCCTAGCCAACACTCATGATGATCAACCCAACCACTTGCGTATTGGAAAAGCATTATCATGTTTGTCACATCATTGGTCAGCCATCCCTGCAAAGGAGGGTGGTATGCCAGGTTGTCTTGTTGGTTGGTCATGATTGGTCTACCTCAGTGGTTGGCCACGATCTGCCTCAATGGTTGGCCATTTGGTGCTAGACCACAAGATTGGTTCAAAACACTAGCCAACACTCATGATGATCAACCCAACCATTTGCATGTTGGGAAACCTATCATGTCTATCACATCACTGGTTAGCCATCCCTACTGAGGTAGGGTGCTGTGCCAGGTTGTCTTGCTGGTCGTCCATTTGGTGCCAGGTTGTCTTGCTGGTCGGCCATAACAAGAGAATAAGAAAAAAGATGTACAAAATGCAATAAAGGTAAACCGCATTAAAATAAATGAATCAAAAGGATAAGTGAAGGCAATATAATTAAAAGTAAAAAATGTAAGATTAAGGGTAGAATCCAACCAATTATGTGCGTTTTATCAAAATCCAGTTTATGGTAGAAAAGCCATAATCGATTATGGCTATATCATAATAGATTATGATGCATTTAAAAGGAAATATTCTATTTCTTTATCTGCTACAATCATGGCTCCAACGACTAATTTTCAAATTATTTTAAATTTCAGTTTTCAGAAAACAAAAATGTTTTAATTTACTAATTTCCTTTTATAATTCTAAAAACGATAATTTCAAACTTTTTAAATATCCTTTGAAGGCTTTTGGAAAAGAAGAGAACGCTACATCGGATCTAATGTCTTCTCCTAATTAAATTTCACTTTGACTCTTCTTAAGCTACAATTTAATCTTTTGAAAATCATAGATTATTGTTGCGCTTTCTTTTGTTCTTCAATTTGCTAATTTGCACTATTAAGAGTGCATTTTCTTGGTAAGTGTCGTTTGACTAAAACCCATTATCTTTATCAGTTTTGGGTGTAATCCCTATCTGTCTGGGGTGTGATTCCCAGGTGGTTAAGGGTGGTTTTCCCCTTGTGGTTTCATCCAAGTCTCTTTCACTGAAGGAGGTGATATCCCGGTTTGTGGAAAGTGTTATATGTTATGAAGGTTCCAAACACCTGTTAAGTCTTGATTTGTAAAGGTTACAAGCACCTGTTAAGCATGATTTTGTAAACGGCTACAAGCGCCCGTTAAGCTTGTTTATTTTAGTGGAAGAAAATCCCACAAGTGGAGTGGAGGCTGGACGTAGGTCACTTTGTTTACAAAATTGTTTGTCTGCGGTAAATCCTGTTTTATCTTCGAAAAAGGTTTTGGTTATTGAAATTTTTTTTCTTTTTATTCAAACACCCAATTCACCCCCTCTTGGGTGTGAATACCCAATTTTGTGTGGATGCTTTCTTTTTATTTATTTATTTTTATTAAAATTAAAAAATATGATAAAAAAAATGCAAAAAATGGAAGTTCAGCCTCTTGGCCATCTCTTTTTTAACCAAGCCCACTTACACAATATTAGCTCAAACAAAAAAGTCTTATTTTTTGTTAAAATAGAAAAACTAAACAAAAAAAGAAAAAAAAAGGGAAGATGCAGGTGTGGAGAATCAGGTGTATGAGGCCAAACAAGTGAGACAAATTTTAGTCTTGCTATAAAAAGATAACCAAAAGGAAAGTCATCTCTGAGGAAATTGGAAAAAATAGGAAGAAATTAAAATCAAAGCATCATAAGGGAAATGAATAGCTGCACCCATTAGCCTTTGTCTCCTTTGCAGTTGAACTCAGAATTTCAGATCAGAGAGCCGAAAAGGGACTTAGCAAGGGAAGGGAAATATGCAGCATAAGAAAGAAGAGATGCATAGACAAAGAGGCTGGGAGCAGAAATTGGAGAATGAGCATACCTTTGGTGCTACCAAGGTGAATATTTTCGGTTTCCTTTGTAATATCAACAAGGAAAATCATGAAGCAATTCCTCTATAAAAAGGGATTTTCTCAGTGAGAATGGGTTTCAAAAATTTGAAGAAAAAAAAACAATACCGTTCATAATCGACACCCCATAGCATTCCCTATTTTTTTTCTTGTTCCTCTTGGCTACCATAGCCATTGTTGGAATTCCCAAAATCCATATTCCGAAAGCAACACCCACTCCAGAAACAGAGAACTCATCTCCTTTCACCCATCCTGGTTGAACCAGTTCCACCACAGTAGACGTGCTCCGTTGTTACGCTATCTAGGACCACCGTAGTAGCCTCTGTAGCCACCGCCGTGTGATCCATGAGACGTCCCGCCTCATTAAGGAACCTAATTATCTAATCCTAAAACATGCGAAAAATTTAAAACTTAAAATACATATAAAGAATACATACAACACACTGATATATATATATATATATATATATATATATATATATATATATATATATATATATATATATACACACACACACACAATCATCCCTGAGTATATTAATCAGAGTATGCCACTAAGATCATATAGCAAATACAACAACTGTCAACAGGAAAGATATATAATAAGCCACCCCAAAAACAACTAATAAAACATGCTATCTCTCGTCCCAATCCACCTTACCAAAATACATCAAAATATAAACGCTCAAAACTCTCGTGCCTACTGAGACGCACTGGCCAGGCATTCATATCAATGAAGATGATATGGTGGTGGTGAACTACCCTCTACTCCAAGTCTCTCGCTACTGGCATCTGCAGCTCTCCCACCAGCATTAGGTTCATAAGGAATGTCGTCCTTCTCAAGAATCGGCTCCTCAACTGCGGTATCTTCTCGACAAACCAGAAGAGAAAACATACATAGAAAAGATAGGGAGATAAGGATTTACAACAAACATCATATATGGGAAAGAAATCATAGGATAGCATATATTAACATCACGCGCATCACATAAGCATGTACACAAACATCTCCAGGGATCGTACATGTCAGTCATGAAATAGATAGATGCAACTGATTTAGGTTACATGACAGACGAGTATTGTTTGCACACCTAGCCTCTCCAGGCTCCAGACGAGTATTGTTTGCACACCTAGTCTCTTCAGGCTCAGACGGGTATTGTTTGAGAGAAATTGTAAAATAAATTACAATTTGCAAGCCTTTTACAAGCACTCAGACGAGTGTATTAAATGTGAAGTTCTAAAAGACTGAGTAATAACTTCAAATGATTGAAGAACAAATAATGAAAGAATGAAGATATAAATGCGCAGAGTAATTGCTCTTTGATTGCTTTGTACGTTTTCTTCTCTACTTGAATCTTCAAAGTCTTCTTCATTAAATAGGTTTCAAGATTTTAAAGCTGTTAGACACAATGTTTGAAAGCTTGGCCTTTTGCAGATCTTCAATAATTGCAATAGAGTCGTTTTGGTCAGCCATTAAAGCATAGGGAACTTCACTTGTTCTCTTTCATCACAGTGATAAAGACTTCTGATACACCTTTGGTCTCAGCAGGTCTGTATACGTGCTTTTTGTTTGCAGAGAGAAGACTTTCCCTTTTGGGGTAAGATGCAGTTGTGTTTAGGTAAAGCACTTTGTTGAAATTCCTTATCAGAGACAAGACAGCTTTCATCCAATGTATTCTTTAACGTTAGTCACAAGACGGGTGAGTAACTTCATTAGATGGGTTGACTCTTTAACAAAGAGATGATGTCAGTTGCATAGTCTTTTAGACGGGCGAGTCTTCCTTTGATCAGACGGTTGATTTCTTCATTAGACGGGTCGAAGGGATTTCTTCAACGCTGATCAACAGACTGGTGAAGACTTCATTGGACGGGTGAGCTTCTCCTAGTTCAGAAGAGTGAACTTTCCATTGTTCAGACGAGTGAACCTTAGCTAGTTCAGACGAATGAACTTTATCTTAGTTCAGACGAGTGAACCTTAGTTAATTTAGACGTGTGAACTTAAGTTAGTTCAGACGGGTGAACTTATCCAAGTTCAGACGAGTGAACAGTTCATATAGACACTTAATTTTTTAATCTGCACACTAAGTAGACGAGTTAAATACCACAGAGGGTTCAATTAAATCATTGAATAACTGTTTTACTCCCATCAAAACTATGGTAAATGCACATCAGTCATTTGGAGACTCAACAATCTCCCCCTTTTTGATGATGACAAAACATGTTAAATGATTTAATGAACTTAAGAAAATTCACATAAAGCAGTCATATATATGTATTAGACAATTGTAACATGATCAGACAGATTTAAACATTGTTCTATTATTACAACTTACTCAGACAGATAAGTATTGAAAGCATTGATCTTTTTATCTTAGTCTTATCTTAGTATTTTCTCCCCCTTTTGACATTATCAAAAGCAATAAAACATAGCCAGAGAGAAAAGAAAAGATATATATTATTTATCATATTTTCATATCAAACGGATATCATATTTTCGTATCAGACGGATAAACATATTTCCATATCAGACAGATAAACAATTGTTCATATCAGACAGTTGTAACATTAAAACATTTTTCATTTAACTTTCTCATTTAACTTTCTCCCCCTTTTGTCATAATAAAAAAAAAAATAGAGGAGGTAATTGTATTTAACCATCATTGGCTGTGTACAAGGTAATTTAAAAAGAAAATCACAAATAAGTGTTAAGAAGAACAAAAAGAGTTAGAAGCAAGTTTGTCCTTTGGTTTTGCCTAAAGGCTTCTTCAACTGCTCCCTCTGAGCAGATGCATCCTTTTTAAAAAAGAAGAGAACGATTTTTGAAAATGAAATACCTTTAAAAAAAAAGTTTTTCCCCTTTGAAAAAGGTTTTAATTTTAAATGAAAACAATAAAAAGATGGAGGTTTTTTTTTTAAAAAAAAAGGTTACATTTAAAATAAAAAAAAACAGCTATGTACACATTTTGCCTCAGAGAAAGAAATGACATTAAAGATAATAGCCATTTAAAGAAAATATTTCAAACAAAGAGTATGATTCAAAGAGTCAGATGGTTAAACACAGACAGGTAACGTAAACACTCATCAGACAGGTTATTCAACAAAGTAATGTATATTCAAGTTGTCTCTTATAAACTTAAACCTATCCTCAGCTAATAGTTTTGTAAAGATATCAGCGCATTGATTTTCAGTTTTAATAAACTTAACATCAAATACACCTTTTTGAACATAATCTCTTATGAAGTGATGTTTGATTTCTATGTGCTTAGCATTAGAATGTTGTATGGGATTCTTAGTTAAGCAAATAGCACTTGAATTATCATCACACCAGATAGGTATATTATGCTCAAATATAGAGTAATCTTCTAGTTGATGTTTTACTCATAATAGCGGTGAGGAGCAACTTACAGCAGATACATATTCTGCTTCTGCAGTTGAAGTGCGATAGTCGTCTGTCTTTTGCTTGACCAGGAGACTAAGTTTGCTCCAATGAAGTGACATCCTCCACTGGTGCTTTTCCTTTCTATTCTATTTCCAGCAAAGTCAGCATCACAAAAACCAACTAATCTGTAATCTTGTGTTCTCAAATACATTAAACCAAGATTAGTGGTTCCAAGTAAATATCTAAAGATTCTTTTAACAGCCTTAAGATGAGATTCTTTGGGATCAGATTGGAATCAAGCACACATACAGACACTAAATTGAATATCAGGTCTGCTAGATGTTAGATGAAGAAGAGATCCAATCATACCTCTGTAGACAGTTGGGTCTACCTTTTTACCTTCCTCATCTTTGCTTAGATTAGCATTGGTTTGAATGGGAGTTTTCATCACCTTTGAGCTATCCATTTTGTACTTCTTTAGAATCTCCTTGATGTACTTTTGTTGATGGATGTAGATTCCATCACTCGTCTGCTTGATTTGCAGTCCAAGGAAGAACTTCAATTCTCCAATCATGCTCATTTCAAATGCTGCTTGCATCAACTTAGAGAATTCTTTGCACAATTTTTCAATAGTAGCTCCAAAAATAATATCATCAACATATATTTGAACTACTATGAAGTTATCTTTTGAGCATTTCTTAAATAAAGTTATATCAACTTTTCCTCTTATAAAGCAAATATTCATAAGAAAAGAACGAAGTCTATCATACCATGCTCTAGACGCTTGTTTTAAACCATATAAAGCTTTTTTAAGTTTGAAAACATAATCTGGTTTTTCATTATCTTCAAAACCAGGAGGTTGTTTAACATACACTTCTTCTTCAATTATTCCATTTAAAAAAGCACTTTTTACATCCATTTGAAATAAAGTAATTTGATGTTGTGCAGCATATGACATAAGTATACGAATAGCTTCTATTCTAGCTACAGGTGCAAAAGTCTCAGTATAGTCAATACCTTCTTGTTGGTTGTAGCCTTGAGCTACTAACCTTGCTTTATTTCTGACGACTTTGCCATCTTCATCTAGCTTGTTTCTGAAAAGCCAGCTTGTTCCAATAACAAACTTGTCTGTTGGTTTGGAGACAAGTTTCCAGACATCATTCCTTTTGAACTGATTCAGTTCCTCTTGCATGGCAAGAATCCATCTTTCATCTTCAAGAGTTTCCTCAATATGTTTTGGTTCAATTTCAGATAAAAAAGCCATATTGCTTGACTCTCTTAAGACAGATCTGGTTCTAACACCTTCAAAGGCACTTCCAATGATAAGATCTTCAGGATGATGAGCTTTGAATTTCCAATCTCTTCTGAGATTATCATTCTGATGTTGATTTGACTGATGACTCGTTTGCTCGACTTGTCTGACAGATTCCTCAGCAGATTCAGTTTTTGATACGTCTGGCTGTTGACTCGTCTGCTGGGTAAGGTCAAGTCCTGCAAGATCATCTTCTCGATCTGATAGTTCCCTGTCAGTCTTTAGATTATCATTGAATTTTACATGAATGGATTCCTCAACAACAGAGGTTCTAGAGTTAAAAACTCTATATGCCTTAGACACTTCAGAATATCCAATGAAGATACCTTTGTCTACCTTGGAATCAAACTTTCCAAGTTGATCCTTGGTATTTAGGATTAAGCATTCACATCCAAATGCATGGAAATAAGAGATGTTCGGTTTTCTACCTTTCCACAATTCATAAGGAGTCTTCTTTAGGATAGACCTTATAAGTATTCTATTTTGCACATAACATGCAGTGTTTACTGCTTCAGCCCAGAAGTACTTAGGGAGATTATTTTCATTGAGCATTGATCTAGCCATCTCTTGCAGAGATCTGTTCTTTCTCTCAACCACTCCATTTTGTTGTGGAGTTCTAGGTGCAGAGAAGTTGTGAGAGATTCCATTCTCTTCACAGAATAGTTTGAATTGCTCATTTTCAAATTCTCTCCCATGATCACTTCTAAGGGTAGAAATACAGAAACCTTGCTCATTTTGTACTTTCTTACAGAATACAGAGAAAGCCTTAAAGGACTCATCCTTGTGGGTTAAGAAAAGTGCTCATATAAATCTAGAATAGTTATCAACAATGAAAAATCCATATTTCCTTCCAGCTAAACTGGCAACACTAACTGGTCCAAACAGATCCATGTGTAACAGCTGAAGAGATCTAGAGGTTGATACAAGTTTTTTTGATTTGGAACTTGATTTTACTTGTTTACCTCTCTGACATGTATCACATAAAACATCTTTCTTACGGCAATCCTCACACAAGGTTATCCTTTTTCAATTTCGAAATAAGTTTCAGACTAGCATGTCCTAGTTTCTTATGCCATAACCATCTTTCATCCTCTTTAGACATCAGACAGGTTACACTTTGATCTGAGAGTTCAATTAGCTCAATCTTATAAAGATTTTGCTGTCTATTAGCTGAAAAGAGGGACTTGCCACTCTTGTCTTTGAGTATGCATTCATTCTTAGTGAAGGAGACATCAAATCCACTATCACATAATTCACTTATGCTAAGTAAATTGTGTCTTAGTCCTTCAACCATAAGCACAGTTGAGATTGAGGGAAGAGGGGGTTTACCACCAATTGTACGAACACCAATTACTCTTCCTTTTTGGTTGCCTCCAAAGGCAACAAATCCACCATTTTTAGACTGGAGGTCTTGGAACATAGACCTTTCTCCTGTCATATGTCGCGAGCAGCCACTGTCCACGTACCAGCAGAGGCGTCTGCTTTGTCCTATTAAGGATGTCTACAACAATAATTATTTTATCTTTAGGTTCCCATATTTTTCTGGGTCCTTTTCTGTTAATTCTAGGAGTCTGTGAAGACTTCGTCTTCTTCTTGTGAAAACACTTAGACATAACATGTCCAACTTTTCCACAGAAGTTACAGACGGGTCTAATTCTAACTGGAGTGGTTTTAACATAAACAGTTGAATATTTTGTTGATACTTCATGATCAGCTTGATGATCATATCCAATGCCTTCTTTGTTAAGAGAGTGTCTCTGACATCCTAGCAGTTTTGTCAGATTATCTCTGCCATTAACAAATCTAGCAAGATCAGAAGTGAGCTCCTTCACTTTCTGTTGAAGTATGACAACTTCTTCAGAATGTGATGTTTCACTTGAGATCGAAGCTTCATCAGACTTTTCAGTCCTCAGCTGGCTATTCTCTTTGGCCAGCATCTCACACTCTTGAGATTTTTGTTTATGCTCACTGAGGAGTTTAACATAATCTCTCTTGAGGGATTTGAAGGCCTTAGATAAGCCTTTGGATTCCTCTACCAACTCATCATAAGCGTCATGCAATTGCTCAAGTTCAGAATGTACCTCAGTTTCAGGTTCTGAATCTATGTTGGCCATCAGACAGAGATTGGCTTCCTCTTCTGTCTCTTCTCCTTCAAGAGAAACATTCAAGATCTTCCCATGTGGCCATCATTCCTTTCTTCTTCTTTCTGAAGATCTTCTTTTTGGAAGCTTTCTTCAAAAGAGGACATTCAGGTTTGATGTGACCAGGCTTCTTGCACTTATAGCAAACAACAGGACTCTTGTCTATTGATGTGGATTCTTTGTGGGATTTTCTGAAGGGCTTCTCCTTTCTGAACTTCTTCTTTCTTCAGAGCTTTTTCATCTTTCTGGTCATGAGAGAAGTCTCTTCATCATCATCAAAATCCTCATCATCAGGCTCGTCTCGTCTACCTTTGAAGCTTTTAAGGCTTTAGCTGCCTTTAGATCAACTTTTAGAGCAATGGCTTTGCTCTTTTTGAATGACACATCTTCATTGAGCTCTTGCTCATGAACAGTGAGTGTGACAAGAAGTTCATCCATAGTAAAGGAGGTGAGATCCTTGGCTTGAGATATAGCAGTGACAAGAGGTCTCCACTGCCTTGGAAGACTTATGAGAATCTTAGCAACTTTCTCAGCATTAGTATATGTTTTACCAAGAGATTTTAAGCCATTAGTAATAGTTTGGAATCTACCAATCATTTGAGCAAATTCACCTTCATCCATGGTGAACAATTCATATTTTCTAACAAGAATAGAAATTTTAGATTCTTTTACCTTTACAGTTCCTTCATGTGTGACAGATAAGGAGTCCCACATTTCTTTAGCAGAATCACAAACACATACCTTTTCAAACTCTTCTGGATTGAGAGCACAGATTGTAGCATATCTGGCTTTATGGTTTAGATCCTATCTTGTCTTTTCTGCAGGTGTCCACTGAACCTTAGGCTTATATGAGCCATCATTATTTTGAGGAGTGTAAGGACCATCAGTGATGACATCCCATAAATCAGAGTTTGTTGACAAGATGAACAAGTGAAACCTTTCTTTCTAGTAGTTATAATTTGCACCATTGAAGAAGGGAGGTCTGGTCATGGAGCCTCCTTCAGGTTGGGGGTTCCCACTTGAGCTTGCTCCAGAATTCATTGTCTATTCTTCAGGATCTTTTCTCTATACTGTTAGGTGCTCAACCTAGAGGTTGAGCTCTGATACCAACTGAAATAGACAGATGCAAACACTAGAAGGGGGTTGAATGGTGTTTGACAAATTTATGTGGAATTTAGAAACTTTTTCGCAAGCACAGACGAGTGATAAAAGACGAGTAAACTTAGACAGTTCAATCAGACTAATAACTCGTTTGAAGGTTTTCACAGAAAATACACAATCATGCAAGATGAAAAAAGTTTGATAAATACAATTATAAACCCCTTTAGTTAGATGATAGTTAAGATAAATAATCAAACTAAAGAGTTAAGGGGAAGAGAGAGATCACTCAGCAGGTTTTATCCTGGTTCACCCCTTAACAATGAGGCTACGTCCAGTCCTTGGCAGCACCAAGTTTTTTCACTATAACTGATTTAGGTTACAGGACAGACAAGTATTATTTTCACACCTAGCCTCTTCAGGCTCCAGACGAGTATTGTTTGCACACCTAGCCTCTCCAGGCTCTAGACAAGTATTGTTTGCACACCTAGCCTCTTCAGGCTCAGACGGGTATTGTTTAAGAGAAATTGTAAAATAAATTACAATTTGCAAGTCTTTCACAAGCACTCAGACAAATGTATTAAATGTGAAGTTCTAAAAGACTACGTAATAACTTCAAATGATTGAAGAATAAATAATGAAAGAATGAAGATATAAATGCGCAGAGTAATTGCTCTTTAATTGCTTTGTTCGTTTTCTTCTCTACTTGAATCTTCAAAGTCTTCTTCATTAAATAAGCTTCAAGATTTTAAAGCTGTTAGACACAATGTTTGAAAGCTTGGCCTTTTGCAGATCTTCAATAAATGCAATAGAGTCGTTCTGGTCAGCCATTAAAGCATTGGGAACTTCGCTTGTTCTCTTTCATCAGAGTGATAAAGACTTCTGATACACCTTTGGTCTCAGCAGGTCTGTATACATGCTTTTTGTTTGCAGAGGGATGACTTTCCCTTTTGGTGTAAGATGCAGTTGTGTTTAGGTAAAGCACTTTGTTGAAATTCCTTATCAGAGACGAGACAGCTTTCATCCAATGTATTCTTTAACGTTAGTCACCAGACGGGTGAGTATCTTCATTAGACGGGTTGACTCTTTAACAAAGAGAAGACATCACCATAGTCTTTTAGACGGGTGAGTCTTCCTTTGATCAGACGGTTGATTTCTTCATTAGATGGATTGAAAGGATTTCTTCAACGCTGATCAACGGACTGGTGAAGACTTCATTGGATGGGTGAACTTCTCCTAGTTCAGACGAGTGAACTTTTCATTGTTCAGACGAATGAACCTTAGCTAGTTTAGATGAGTGAACTTTTTCTTAGTTCAGACGACTGGTGAAGACTTCATTGGATGGGTGAACTTCTCTTAGTTCAAACGAGTGAACTTTCTATTGTTCAGACGAGTGAACCTTAGCTAGTTCAGACGAGTGAACTTTATCTTAGTTCAGACGAGTGAATCTTAGTTAGTTTAGATGTGTGAACTTAAGTTAGTTCCGATGGGTGAACTTATCCAAGTTCGGACGAGTGAACAGTTCATATAGACACTTAATGTTTTAATCTGCACACTAAGTAGACGAGTTAAATACCATGACGGGTTCAATTAAATCATTGAATAACTGTTTTACTCTCATCAAAACTATGGTAAATGCACATCAGTCATTTGGAGACTCAACAAGTCATATCCAACTCATCATTTCGCTCGTAGTCGCCACTTATACTATATGTATCTCGTCTCTACATGCATGCCAACCGATATCTCAATACTCGTTCTCAGTCTCGGAGAACTTAAGTTATTTGTCCAGGTAACTTTTCCGCTCACCGTGACCAATAAGAGTGCATCCTCACTCAAACTCTCGGGAGGGGTATCTTGCTCGCATCGGAATGTCCACCTGCGAAGTGGAATACTTAGGGTCCAGTCGGGATAACCTAGCTCTAGCGGGCATCACGACAAGATAGGAGAAACCCCATCCGTCACATGTGATAAGTCCCAAGCACGATTACATCCCCAAGATCACGAAGATCATCCCTTTTGTAATCCGTACCCACACTCAGGTACACTAACCTCGTGTGTCTCATACCACATGGCTCGCCACTTGACACATGATTTTGCTATGCATGTCAACCAACACTTGTGGCACCAGTATCTCAATAAACGGCTCAATCCTTATATCATTTTTTTCACAATACTATAGTATTCATCACTTTTTCTTCACACATGCATTGTGGCACTTTCATTTACTATCAACATCATCATCATTCATAAACATGCAGACGTCATATTCAATATCTCAACATACCACCTTAAGCATGTAAGATCATACAATCCATATTATCAAGCATACCATTCTAAAGTTATAAACACATAAATCACATAAAACGCATATTCACAATCACACCAAACATACCAATCATCCTTCCAGCAATAGTCGTCTAGCCTAGGGTATATTCTTAGCGGTTATAGCCCAAAGATACCTTATACCCAGGGTTTAGGTACTTTGTCAGGGCTCAACCTCTAGTAGGGTTTAAGGTTCCCCTACATATGACAATATATACTATTCTACTCTTGCCTTCCCGACGAATATGTGATTCTTTCTCCTCACCTAATTTACGCTATGTATATGTTCCTTACATGAACAGCCTTTACCCTCGAACTCACGAGCAAATATCACGAACAAGCAACTCCCACACCCGGTACCAATGCAAAACAGTTTGTTGCTTCCTACCTTGGTTCCCTTGCTTGCTTTCCTACCTTGTTTCCTTTCAACTTACTTGCTCCTTCGAAGATAGAAGGCCACGGTTTTTGGGATAGTATTTTTGTGGCTAAATTTGCAAAGAGTTTATGAAGATTCATTCAAGAGAAAGTGTAACAAATTTTTGTCATGGACTTTGGTATTTATAGGTGAGATTCTTGGCCAACTAAGTTCCTTAAGTGTAAGGAAATTCCAATTTGTTTAATGGCTTTAAATGGTGAATAATCAAGGCTAGGAAGCATGACTAAGCAAAGCTACTAAAGTTGGCCGAAGTTCTTACATGCTAAGAAAGCTTCACCATTTGTTCAAGTAGGTGGTGGCATTTAGGCAAGTAGGAGGTGTCCACATGAAATTTTGCATGTTGCTTACAATTTCTATCTACAGCCGTGAAAGTTGGTCAAAAAAATCAAGACTTCATTTAGCTATGTTAACAAGGTTTAGTAATGGTAATCTAGTCATGGTAAAGTGATTTAACTAAGGTAAGTGCTCAATTAAATGATTTGAGCTTAATTAACTCTAATTAGTTTAAGTAAGCCTCCAACTTATGATTTACTAATCCAATTTAGTTCATTAAGTTTACGTAATCATGAATCATAGAAAAACATTCCTAATTAATGATTAATTAAGCTTAAGTATCTTAAACTAGTTAATAAATCGAGATTAGTGTTAGTTAATCATGATTAGTAAAACTTGAGTAGGTTGATCATAATTAGTTAACTATGATTAATGTTTATATCTATGACTAATTATCTTGTAATTTGATTAATGATAAGCTACCTTAATTAAGGTTTAAAATTGTTGTGCTTCACTTAAGGGGCTTTGAGGTGCTTCTCTATAGGAAATTTTGAGGTGTTAGAATTTTGTTATAAACTTGCATATGTGTTTAGATTCTTAAATGATTTTGATTTATCTAACCCTTACTTTGTTCTTAGTTCCTTTTCTATTATTTCCAACCTAAATTAGCTTAACTAACAAATTCATCCAAACCTTGTTAAGGTATTAATTTTCATGCACTAAAAGACAAGATGTTACAACCCGCACGTCTCCGCTACGCCCTGACCCGCGAGTGTCGTCCCTCTACTGTGAACCACCACTCAGGTGCGAGCACAATCGTGTCATCGCCGGTCACGGCACCACCGTGACCTCCCTGCATCGTCGTCGACTGTCGACTTGTTGCTCCGCTGTGTCACTGTGTTGGGTATACCTAGTTCCAAACCCATATATTGTGTATTTGTCCTTGTTACCGTATGCTCTCTGTTGTTATCTTTCATTTTTGCCGTTTTATCTTTCTTTTTTGTGTATTGTATGCTATTGATGGGTTTGTATTTTACAATATGGGCCTAGGAGTTAGTTTGTTTGGATGCTTCAATTGTGTTTTGTTTTTTGGGTCAAGTCTGATCCATTTCTCTTAGTTGTGTGTGGCTGCTGGTTTCTTTGAAAAATGCAAAAGAAATTTGTTAGGTTTAGTAGTTTTTTTAGTTTGTTTATTGGACCGAGTTTTTATTAGAAATTGGGCTAGCTGATTGGCCCAAACAGAAGTTTTTCTAAGGAAAGTTTGAACTTGGGATTGAATAATGTAATACATAGGCCACATTGTTTCTAAAAATTCCTAAAAATCACAAAAAATGAAAAAAAAAGCCTCTTAAAAATGTTTTCACGAATAAGAAAATGTTTTTTTTTTAAAAAAAGCAATAAAAAAAGATTTTTTTAAAAAATAAATTAAAATCAACCAACAAATCAAACATTTTTTTACTTAAGAACTATGTGACTATGAGTTTCCATCGCACCTAGAAATACATAGGAGTAGAGTAATCATTCTGTCAAGCCAACATTTTATTTTCATGTTTTTTTTTGTGTGTTTATTTTCTTTTATTTTTAAAAAATAGGGGTAAACTTGATATTTCTAAAGTTATTAAAACTTTTGCACAATTAAATGGAGGTACCGTTCTTAGAACGAGCGATGTAGAGTACTAATAACTTCCCTACTCGTAATCGACTCCCCAGCTCAATCTCTTTTTTTTTAAAAAAAAAAGACCAATTTCTTTAAGTTAATGGATTTTTCAATGTTTTCCCAAATAAAAAATGTTGGTAGCAACTCCTCTGTTTTTTACCTTCTTTTCATGGCGCTGGGACGGGACAGTGGCAGCATTGGATGATGGTTGTCATGGCCAACACTCTTCTCTCAAGACACTGCTAGCTGCTGGGAAAGGAACTACCTTTCAATCTCTCATTATTTTTCGCCTCCTGTAGTTAGGTTTTGTAACACATATCATTAGCAACACTCAGCACTACTATGTATAATAGTAGTTGTCTCATCGAGATAAAGGACGCATGGCGTTTGATAGACAAGTTTTTTTGTTCACTGAAATCATGATTCCAGTGAATGTTAAAAATGTGTTTGGTAGACCTTAAACATTCTTGAGAATCTTACTTAAGAATATTTGATTCTTATGTTTGGTTTAAAGGCATCTTCTTAGGAATGTTAATATTACTTTAAAAAATATCCTTGAATATAGATTAATTGACAATGAAAAATGAAAACTAAAACAAAATGTTAAAAATTAAAATAATTAAAATAAAATAGTGCAGATCAGTATCTGTTCATACCTTGATTTTATACACGCGTTCTTTTTTACCAAACAAAAATATATTTTAACATAATATTGATATTATCCATGAGACATTAGGGTATTAGTCTTTTCAAATAACAAAAACTTTCTCATATCCATGAGAAACCTAGATTCCCACCCCTCTCTTATGGGAATGCTAGTTGCGCGGGAATGTGTTTTTAAAAAAAAAAATATACCAAACATGAGAATTTAGGATTCCCAAATTAGGATTCGTGGGAAACCAAAAAGAATCACACTACCAAATGACCGTAACACTTTGTTTGGAACGAAGGAAACAACAAGGAAGGAGAAAGCAAGGAAAGAAAACACGCATATCGAAGTATTTCCACCGTTTGGAGTTAACAAGAAAGAGAAGGGAAAAGAAAAAATATATTTGGGACCCACATAGTTATGTCCTAGGATGGGAAGAAAAGTCATTAGAGGACAAAAGTTTTGTGTCTTTTCCAGTATTATCCTTATCTTTTTATAACATCTAATTTTTATTTAAGGATATTTATATCATTTTAAATGTATATTTTTTCTTTCCTCTCATTTTCTACACAATTAAACAAGAGGAAAGAAAAGTTTTAGTTTTTTACTTTTTCCATTTTCTCTCATACCAAACAACTAAACAATCATCTCGTTTTTTATTTTTTGGCTTAATTGCACTTTTGGTCCCTCAGGCATCACGATTGTTCGATTTTGGTCCCCCAGGTTTTAATTGCGCCAATTGGATCCCCCAAGTATCACGATTGTGCAATTTTGATCCTCCAGTTTTCAATTGCGCGAATTGGGTCCCCTAGGTATCACGATTGTTCAATTTTGGTCCCCCAAGTATCACAATAGTGCAATTTTTAACGTCAGTAGCCTACGTAGGACACATGGGACTGATTTGACACTTAATGAAGTCAACTTGACAGTTTACGGCACATTCTTATAATATATCATTGACATCTTACATAATTTAATGGTCAAATGCACATCATTAAGTATTACATAAGAATGTCATGTAAGCTGCCAAGCTAGTCTCATTGTCTCATTAAGTATCAAATCAGTCGCACATGTGCTTCGTAGGCTATTGATGTTAAAAGTTGCACAATCGTGATACTTGAAGGACCAAAATTGCACAATCGTGATACTTAGGGACCAAAATTGCACAATCATGATACGTGGGGGACCCAATTGGCGCAATTGAAATGTGGGGGTCTAAAATTGCACAATCGTGATACTTGGAGGATCCAATTAGCGCAATTAAAATCTGGGGGACCAAAATCGAACAATCGTGATACCTGAGGGACCAAAAGTGCAATTAAGCCTTATTTTTTCTCTCATTCTCCTTTATTTCCTTTCACTTTATTTCTTACAACCAAACAGAGGGTAAATGTGTGACCCCACACATTCTAAATTTTCGTGACATTGATAATAATATTAAAATATTATTTTAATATTACAAGCAAATAACAACATCTAACTAGTGACGGACCTATGTGTGCTCCAGCGGTGCACTTGAACACCCTGGATTTTTAAAACCATTTATTAGTATCCTAGGTAAAAAAAAGTGTCCTCATAGTTATCAAAAATTGCACCCATGTTATTGGATCTTTTGACCCCCTCTCTCACATACTCTACTTTTTGACCCTTTGACCTTCTCTCACACACTCTACCTTTTGACCATTTGACCCTCTCTCACATTCTGAAGTTGGGGTTTTGATTTAAGTTGTTTACTTTATTGTTCAAGATCGGTCCCTAGATTTTGGGTGTTCTGGACGAACTAAGAAAGTGGTGCCCTTGTAATTATTTGAATATTATTCTTCTTGCATTTTTTGTTGTAAAATCATTAATAATCCATTAATAACCAAGATTCTTTAAAAAATCATTTTTAATAAAAATCAAAGTAAGACTACTTAACCTATTATGTGACATAGGATATCGCAAATAAGATTTTAACAATTTCAATTTAAAAAAGCTTCTTTTAACAGATGCAACAGTAGCACGGATAGTTAATATTATTCTATAAGTCGTGTATGCATTAGGAAAACAATGAGCTGATTGATAACAATTTCAAAACATGAAATCACATAAAGGACAATTATGAGGTATGTAATTTATTTGACTACCTGTATTAAAATTTTATGTTTTTATCTTCATATGTTTGATAGTAATTTTTATTGATTTTTTTGGAAATAGATTGTCCTTTTTGGAAATAGATTGACCCCTTGACTCCGGGTCCTAGATCCGCCACTGCATCTAACATTACATCAATCTACCCAAGTAATGAAAATATCATTAATTTGACATAAACTAAGGTCAAGTCTTAAAGCAGATCAAGTGAAGTGATTAGTAATAAAGTGATTTAGAATGAAATAAAGTGAAAAGATAAAAATAGATCACTCCATTATTCGGAGGTTTTAACGAGGAAATGAAGGAAAATATCACTTAATTGTTTTGAAGTTACAAAAATAATCAATGGAGTAGCAACTTCACCTTATCACAAACCCCAAATTGAAATGAATGAAAGTTGAAGTATCTGGTTGGGATCACGACGGATCCCCAAGTGTGCGACTACTTCTAAGTGGACGCAGATGCAACTTCCGCTTTTCAATAAAATTAATTACAATAATGTCCTGCCGATCATGATTTGTTATCCACCGTGGTTTTGTGCCGCTGTACCAAACAGAGTATAAGTGGTTTGATTTCCATCTTAAAGGATTAAAACCATTCTACTCCTTTACTTGTAAAAAACTCCTACACAATAAACCAAGATTTTTTTACCACTTCATTTCACTCTTCGTTAACAACTCCACTCTACCCATCCAAAACCAATAGTCTAATAATTACTTGTTCCATAGTAAAACATCAAAAAGTTACATTCCATTCCACACACAGTTCCTCGATTATTCCATTGGCGGGCAGGTTCCCCGTTCTGTGAGCGGAGATTGAAGAAAAGTCAACCTGTTGGCTCGATCCGTACCTATTCCTTTTGAACCTCAGGTGACGAAAATATCCACCTCCTCTTTGATTGCCCCTCAAATTTCAATGTGGATTTTATGAAAATCTGATTTTGGCATCCCACAAAGTTATTTGGTTTGGTTTTGGTCACCTACTCTCGCCACCAACTATTTTTTTGCGGAGTAACTACCTTCTGAACTTCCGAGTTAAGAAAGAATGAGAAAAAAAAAATCATTCTGAATTTATTAATATCTTCCTCTCAATAGTGGATAATTTTCATTTAACAACTATTGAGCACAATCAGAACACACTTCTGCAAATTGGGTTTCCTAAAAGACTCAATTTTGAATCTAATTGATTGTTGATTTCAGTTCTAGGTATCTATCTATCTGGGAGCTGAAACCCTGTTTCAGGAAGTAAAGTGATTTCGCTTATTGTCAGTGACTATGGCTGTAAATGAAGATGCTGAACAGGAATATGCACCACAAAAGAAGAAGCCACCTTCTGAGGACGAGAAGAGGTATTTTTATTTTCAAATGTTTTGGTTCTTGTGGTTCATTTTACTTGTGGGTGGAGATTGTGTTCTAAATATTGTTTCTTTGGGAAAATAAAGGAAGAAGAAAATTGTGCCTGGGAGTTTGATGAAAGCTTTGATAAGGCCTGGTGGGGGTGATTCTGGACCTTCAGATGGTGATCAGGTTATTTCTGTATTTACTAGGCTGTAGATATGCATTTTTTTTAATATATATAGCCAAGCTAGAAGTCTAGAAATAATTTGGAAAGGCAACCAATACATGTGAACTGTGAAGTATTCTATAGAGGGTTGATGTTCATGAAGAATTATGTTATGTTATATGTCTCAGGTTATCTATCATAGCACAATTCGAACTTTGGATGGAGTAGTTGTGGAATCTACGAAGTCAGATTATGGAGGTGAGCTGATTTAAGCTGCTTGGAACATTTTTGGTGTGTTTTGATTTATTGGATGAGTGCTGGTTATGGTGATTGTCGTGCATTTTCTTCTGAAAACTGACTTCTCTTTGATCCTGTATTTCTGCTTACTTTTACTTGATCTTGTCTTTTTGTTTGAGAATTAACTTGGATGTGTACTTCTTGTTGGCCTATCGACGATTCCTAGGGATGACAAAAACTTGACTTCTATTCCTTTGTTTGAGACTTGACTTACCAATTTCGTTGTGAAACACCCCATTGCAGAAAATGTTGGAAGTTAGAATTTCAGATTTGGTAATTAGGCTCCTTTGTTTTTTTAATAACAAGGTTTGGGTAATTAAGCTTTAAGTAAAGATAGTAATAGTATTAATGCTAGATTATTGTCTTCTGTTTTAAACAAAGTTGTTGGGTTAGATGACCTATTTTTATCATTGAAACAGGCAAGGGAACGCTGATAAGACATGTTTTGGGCAAAAGCAAGATGTTATTGGGCTTGCTAGAAGGTATTCCAACAATGTTGAAGGGTGAAGTGGCAATGGTAACATGCTATTTATTGAATTATGTCGTCTTTCTGATCTATTCTAGACATATGTGATGGTGACTAAAAGCTCAAGTCATCCTGTCTGATGCTTAATCTTTATTCCATTGGGGGCTTTTCATTGATCCTTAGTTGTTATGAAGTATGATAACTTAAGACCATAATTTAACGCATACTGCAATACAGGGGCAATATCACCTGTTTTATTGGTAGATTTAACAGAAAATTGCATTTATTGTACCAAACTAACAGGGAAACTGCTATTATCATCATCGTCGTCATCATCTATGGCTTCTACTATTATAACAAAAGAGGACGAAAGTTGGCTTTTACTAACTTACTTGATCCTCCCCCTTTGGATGAAATATTGTTATTTTTCTTGAAAATCTTGTTTCCCACTTTATTTTTATATACTTTAATCTATGGTTTGATTTAAGGATTTGAGGGATTTTCTATGAAATATATTTTTAATTTTCTTCAGCATATTGACAATTTGAGGGATCAAATTCATAGGGAAACAATGGATGTTAAATAACAATATAAGTTGGGATTTTCTAATGGTTTCTTTGGGGTATAACGTTGATGGATCTTTAGTTGGATATGAGGACAGTTTTAGGCTGATGTCTTATTCACTTCCCCCTCCATTCTTGCTCTCTCTCTCTATTAGGTGGAGATCTTATCTTTTGTTTTTCTGATATTTTTTCTTTCAGTAAATTTTTCTTTTAACTGAAAATGAATTATTTAATTCTACTGTATTAGTTTTCCATTTACTAGATTGTATAATTTATTCTTGCAGTTCAAGATGAAGCCCCAAATGCACTATAGTGAGGAAGATTGTCCTATTTCCGCTCCTGATGGTTTTCCAAAGGATGATGAACTTCATTTTGAAATTGAGCTGATAGATTTTTTCAAAGCCAAGGCAAGGATGTGAACTTTGTGTTCCTTTGTTTTTGTTCTTCATCTTTCTTGTCCTGGTGATTCTTTTGGTGTCAGTTTACTCGTGGCACTTACAGAGCATCATTGATTGGGGTTCTTTAACTGAGCATACATACATACATGCATGTTTGTTTGTTTATCTTGTTCAACACTATTGGGTTTTATTTGCAGTGTCTGTTTATTTTCATCTTATTCAATATTCTTGTTTTGTTCCCACTGTATTGGTTTTCTAGATTTATATGGAATTTTTTCTTTTCAGAATAACTATTTCTTGTGATTGTGTTCTAATCCTTTTTTATGGCTTTTGTGTATATTTCCAGGTTGTCACTGATGATTTGGGAGTTGTGAAAAAGGTATAAGTGTTTATAATGCTTCGCTTCGTACTTAATAAACTAATTTTGTACATGTCCTTATGATCTTGGATGGCTCTAATGGGAAATATGAATGATAAACCAAAGAGAAAAAGGGAAAGAGTTGCGTTGTGTCTGACACAAGTGTTCAATGCATATCAAACATGGACATTGGTCCTTTTTGAAGTGTCTGATTCATATTCTAAGATGAAGTCCGAGTGTATGGTTTATTATTATGATATTCTTGTAAAAGAAATATTTATAAATGTTCATGTGTAATATCGTGATAGAGTTCAATGATATTAGAAATTTAAGAATTCATGTTGAATCTTGTGGATTCAAGTGGAGTAGCCAACAGTTAGAGGTAAAGGGAGACCAAGAAAAGCTATAGGTGAAACTATTATAAATGACTTAGATTTAAATGGCCTTTTTGAGGACATGGCTTATGGCAGAACACAATGGCGTGATTTGATCCATGTAGCCGACTCCGCATAGTTGGGAAAAACCTTTGTTGTTTTATGTTGAATCTTGTGGATATTTACAGGACTTTTTTTGAGAATGTTCGAATTGTATCATGACTTTGGATCGAAAGTTATCCATACTTTGGGCACATTTTCTTACAACATGTGTTTGCACGCTACATCTTATGTTCAACAAGTCGAAACTGGAAAGGAGGATTCAATCTAAAAAGACATCCCCTTTGGGGGAGAGTTGTGATTATTTTCAATCAATTATCTCAATCACATTATATTCACCATTTAACTCTTTTTATGAGTGCAGGTAATGCGTGAAGGGCAGGGTTGGGAATCTCCCAGAGAACATTATGAAGTGAAGGCATGGTAAAACAAATCTTTCCCTCTTTTCTATTGTTCATCTCTATGTCAGGCTGTATAGTGGGTTGATGGAAGTTTCTGATGATAATTTGTTTGGTCATTACCAGGATTTCAGCAAAGACAGCTACTGGGAAATTGATTATGTCTCATACAGAAGGAGAACCATACTTCTTTACATTTGGAAAATCAGAGGTAGTTAAATTACTTCTGCCTTTTTTGTTCTCCTAATGCTATTATGGTGGAATTACTTGTACTGGTAATGAGTTGGTCTCTTCTTCGTAATGCTTTTTTATGTCAGTTTTATTTGTCTTCTTCTTCTAACATGGAATTTTCATTCATGTTTGGAATTTCATTACAGAGAAGTTACTAAATTAGAGAGTCCCTTTTGGTTTTGGTTGAAATTGTCCAATTTTTCTCTGACCAGGATGAAAGAGTTTGGTTACTTGATTCTTTGGCAATCTTTTGTAAATTATTTTCAGCTCCTGATTAAATCTCTTGATAGAGAAAGATTCCTTTTGGATAAACCCATATGGAAATCCAAAGCTCCCCCTGAGGTCAAATCTTTTGTTTGAACTGCTGTTCTTCATAGGATTAACACTAATGACATGTTACAAAAGTGCGGACCTATCATTGCTTAGTTCGAATAACGGGACTCATATCTATTTGCATTGTTCTGCTGTGCATTTTCTTGGGAATAAATTTCTTGGCATCTTTGGAGGAACCGGGTTTTCCCTAAGGATTTGCATTAGTTTCTTTTTGTTAATTTTAGGGGTTTTGATTTCCGTAAAGATGTTGAAATTCTATGGCAGTGCGTTTTGCTGTGCTATGCTGCTAATGGTTGGAAAGGAATGCTAGAATCTTCAAGGGAACTTCTTCATCTTTAGATAACATTTGGTATAGGGTTTTTTTGGCTTGTTTATGGTGTTCTGACCGTGGATTCTTTAGAGGTTTTTCTTTGTTAGATATGCATAGAGATTGACCTGCCTTATTACATGACCCAATCTCTTAGCTCTTAAGTGTTTGTTTTCTTAGGAGGATCCGCATAGTGTTTGGGATCCGTTGTGCATTGTTTTCTTGAGTTTATTGGCTGGTTTCTCTGTATTTTTATCTCTGTAGTTTCTTGGTAAGGATATCTTATCCTCCCATCTTGGAAATCTATTCCTTCTTAATTTTTTTGTATCAAAAAAATATTTCAGCTATGACCTGATAAGGTTTTGTCCGTATTTCTTATTTCGCGATACCAGCAAACCATGTTGCTCCCCTAAAATAAATAAAATTTGTATGTGACAAGAAAACATTGTATTTCTTAAGCATTGTTGTGCTAGCAATATCTTAAAAAATTGCTTTTTGATGTTATTATTGATTTCTGCTCTTTGCATCTTGGCGATTCTGCTGCCTATGTACAAACCAGGTACCTAAAGGTCTTGAAATGGGGATAGGAACAATGGTTCGGAAAGAGAAGGCTGTAATATATGCTACCAGTCAGTACTTAACTCAATCTCCTCTTATGCCTGTGATAGAAGATAATGACGAAGTCCAGTTTGAAGTGGAGCTCATTCACTTTATTCAAGTGAGCAAGATCTTCGTCACTATAAAATCATGTTTTATTACTGAACTTGTTTGTTGTAGCAGCATCTATATTTCTTTAGTAAGATATAATATGATGAAGAACGAATAGTTCTCAGTTCTCTTCCTTCGTTATCTACTTTAGTAATGTTACTGAGGCATTCATAGATTTGACTTTCTATCACATTGTTGAGTCCTCATAACTAACTTCCGAGTTATATCTTGCATGGTTGTGTATGCATTCTATAAAAATGTCAAATAGGTTTTTATATTAGGCACTAAAAGATTTTGGTATTGGGACCTGGAAATATATTTCCTGGTCAAGCGGAGAGTTCCTAGGCTAGATGGAAAATCCATTTGGATTATGGTAATTCTTTCAGTCATGGTAAACTTTTTTTTTTCAGGTCCTCCCATTTAATAGCAAAAAAAAGTTGCACTCTTTATTTTTTGTTTGTAAATCACTGGTGTGATAAAAAAACTTTTTGCATCATTTGGGGACTGAATACTATCGGTCTCAATATTACACTAGTCATAATTGAGATTTTAGTCATAGTTATCAATCCCGGATAGTGGCGCGTAGCGTCTCACCCCCGAATCCGCTATAGCAGGATAGTGGGAGCGGGATGGGCGCTATTGCAATGTATATACACACAATCTAAACAATTAAATATACACATGTAAATGCTAAAACATAACAAATTACCTAAAATTGCAAACACAAACTTATGATTAATAATCATGTTATAATCTTCATGTCAATAACAACAAAAGTAAAAAAACTATCAAATGTGAAGGAGGTAGAGATGAAAATTATTTAACCTAGGTCCTTAAAACTGACAATACCCCCAAATATGACCGTTAGATGCCCATTTGAGGAGGGGGAAAATGGGTTCTTAACACACTTTGATGGAGCGGCCGCTATTGCCTCTATTTCCTGCTTTTAGAAAACACTACGCTATTCGAGCACTGTAGCGGCCAAGGGCTGCTCCGCTCCGCTACGCCACTATAGCGCGCTATTAACTACATAGATTTTAGTAGCTACTATTTTTATCAAGTTGCTATAAATCTGGGTTGCATGATACGGTAAGGGTACCTATACCAGTATATGTATGAGGTAGGCCAAAATTTTTAAAACCTGATATTCAGATTCAGGGGGATATACTATATAAAAATATAAAAATTATAAACAATCAAGTATCAAGTAATCAAATTGAAAGTTAAATACCATTTCCACAACATTTTAACTCCATGTTTTCAGCACAACTCCATGAAGTGCATTGTACAGGGAAAAAATACCTAAAGAGGAGACTCTAAGGCAGGTCTTCATATTTGAAGGGGTGGATTAGTTGTGTTTCATTTATTAACAAATGAATAAAAACCTTTCAGTTGCAAAATGTTGATTTTTGCGACCAGCTTGTAGTTGAGTCATACTGGATCATTGTGATAGTAACTTAGATATCGAGATGTACTCGATAGCAAAAAAATTTATCTCAAGTGTTCCTAGTATGTGCCCATGTGTACCAAGTAGTACGAGTGCTGCAGCCATATAGGAATACCACTCACTCGTTATGATTTTCAACGCTTTTATACTTGAAAGGTGAACTAAGTGTTAGAGGTCATTCTCGCTTATTGGCTTACACATTTGTTTTTCTATTCTTGTTCCTTCATGCCTTAATTCTTCATATACTTAATCTTTTATGAAGTTTTGCATGAATTATGAGTAATCAGCTATATTACTACATGAATGTCGTATCAAGCATTTTATACATGAAATGTAGATTCTTTTGTGATTAGGGACATGTGTCCTTAAATTCATGTGTACTGTGGTTGCTGTTTTCCTAATCCTATTCGGAGATTGCAATTTTATGCTTCATAGTATTGCCAGTAGTGTCTGAAACACTTGCTTATGTAATTTTGTTTCTTTTACTTGACCAAGACATTGAGGATTTGAAATTTCTTGCTGGTAATACATCAACAGGTAAGGGACATGCTTGGAGATGGGCGCCTAATAAAACGCCGGATTCGTGATGGGAAAGGTGTGTATTGAGAATCTTGACTTATTGAATGGTACTAATCTTACAAGGAGTGCATTGATTATAGGAAGCTTCATGATTTCACTTTAGTGAAAACAAAAAAAAAAAAAAAAAAACAAAAAGGAAAGAAATAGAAAATAATTTTGTGGAAAATAGCTGGCTGATGCTTGAGTTATTGAGTTCTACTTACCATTTTTTGCTTTATGTGATTTTTATTCTTCGCCTTTTGTGAAGATGGTTTTTTTGGGAGAGGGAGCTAAATTCTTTAATTTTATGCTTGCATTCACATGGTTTAATTGCCAGTTGATTATTTCTTTTCCATGTCTTATTATGGTATTGCATGTTTTTTTGTAACAAATAGGTGAGTTTCCAATGGATTGCCCTCTTCATGACAGTTTACTTCGCGTTCATTACAAGGGCACGATTCTCAGTGAAGAAAAGAGGGTATTCTATGATACAAGAGTTGACAACGATGGTCAGCCATTGGAGTTCAGTTCTGGAGAAGGGTTGGTGAGTTTACAACTTGAAACATAAATAAGCTAAAAGTTTATTATGTACTGTCAGTTCATAAATTGTCACATTATTAAAATTGTTTGACTCTTATCATAACTACCTTAAAATTCATACATAGAATGATTTGTAATTGTTTGACAGTATAAAAAACTTGACAGTGTATCAATATTAAACTCTTTAGTATTTTGGGTTTTTTTAAGGTTTTTTTGTCAGGAAATTCCTTATGGTGGTGTTTGGTTCATGGAATATTTTATTCCTACCCTCACACATGGGAATGAAGTTTTCCACTTTAATTCACAAATTTTATTCATGGGCATCTTTATGCATGGGAATGATGTTTTATCCCTCGTACCAAACATGAAAAAGTTTTATTCCCTACCCCACTTTCCTGGGAATATTAAAACATGTCTTATACCAAACGTCACCTATGTGTAACTGTTAATTTTAGAATGTCTGTAGTCTGTAGTCTGTTCTTTCATGTTCATGCCATTCATGCAAAGACATGAACATTTACATGGGTTGTTGCACTGAAATCTCGAATTTTCTTTTAGGTGCCAAAGGGATTTGAAATGTGTGTTCGTCTGATGCTTCCGGGAGAACTAGCTCTTGTCACATGTCCCCCTGACTATGCTTATGATAAGTTTACGAGGTTGCTAATAAAACTACTTTTACATCATAACCTGTACTTCAGATTTCTTGAGCATTTTAATGCAGGAAATAGCCAATTGAATATATTTTTTTATCTTAACGTCCACTATCATTCTGTTTTATTCCTATGCTTCAAAATATAATTGGCATACGTCCTCATTTTATGATCAGGCCAGCAAATGTTCCTGAGGGTGCTCATATTCAATGGGAGATTGAGCTTCTTGGTTTTGAAATGCCGAAGGTATTTACAAATTATTTATTTAAACTCAAGTTAATTACATTAATAGTTGCATATTGTTGAAATTTTAAGATTTAGGTAGAGAAGTGGTAAAAAGATAAGGTAATGAACAATCTTAATTAGATATTGATTTGATGTGATATGAAATGATATGATATAAAAAACAAAGCATTAACCCCTATTTATACTAGGAGTTAGCCTGAACATGGTAATCATAATTGCATGATTGGGATTTGATTCATGCAATTCGATGCGATTCATCAACCCAGTAATTCAAGTCGCATGAACTTTCGCTTGTGTTCTAGAGTCGCACCAGGAACCTCTGAATCATGCAAGAATTGTGAGAATCACGATTTAGATGCAAACCATGTGATTCTCACACCGCTCGCTGTTCTGCATGGTGTCTCTCTGGTTTTCCAGTCATTTCCTGCACAAAGCGCTCCGATGAGGCTTTTACGGCGACACCCAGACATCACCACCTCCGGTCGTCTGCTTCTTGCTGTTGTTTGGCTCTTTATCTGTCATTGCAATGGCTGCCAGTAGACAAATTGTTGTACAGAATGAAGGGAGAGGCTCAGCAGAAAACGAAAAGGCAGATAGAGAATGCAAAATGATATTAGGTTAAAAAGATAAAAATACAAAAATTTAAGAGCTGCCTACTACTTAATATGCACAGCTTTGCATTCTCTTCAATACCGAGGCACACAAGTTTTCCTTAAGTAGATGCACAAAATCAGTACCAGTATTTTAAAATGGATTAATTTACTCATTTATTTAGACTCTAATGAGTTATTTGACTTTAAAATATTAATATTTAAATGTCTATAATGTTTGATTATGTGAAAAATTACTATTTTATATTATTTTTGATAATTGATCATGAATCTTACGACTTACGATTCTCGATACATTTTGATTTGCAATTTGGAAAATAAGCTTTCTGATTCGCGATTTGATATCCATGAGGCTAAGTACTAGACTCCTAATCGTATTTAAAAGGGAGAACAGATAACTCTGTAAAGATAAGATAAAACCCCTAGATAAGCTTCCTAAAAAATAAGGTAACACAATTATCCCTATAATAACAATTAACAAGTAAAAATAACCTAAAATTTTCAAATCTATTATGTGTATTTCTCTCCCTCTAAGATATTTTGTAGATGTTTCAACACACATTAGCATGTAGCAATCATAAGACCTGCAATGCTCTGTGGTAGTGAATGTCGGGCAGTGAAAGTGCTGACAAGAGCAAAATAAGTGCTGTGGAGATGAAAATGATGAGTTGGGGTGGACATATGATACAAGAAATGATAAGACTAAGAATGAATTTATCTAGAAGAAAGCTGAAGTAGCACCTATTTATGACAAGATGATGGAAACTTGCCTAAGGTGGTTTGATAATGTGAGAAGAAGGCCAACAAAGGCTCTAGTGAGAAAAGTTGATCAAATTGAAAATAATCGTATTAAAAAGGGTAGAGAAAGATCTAAGACAACTTTAAGATAAACCATTAGGAAAGATGTTGCCATAAATGGTTTTACCGAAAATTTGATTGTAGTTAATCCCAATGGCATCGGTTGATCTATGTAGCCAATCCCACCTAGTGTGGTAAGGCTTTTTCTTTTTTTGTATCGTAATTTATCTTTAAGACAGAGTGGAATTTATTATTCAACAGTGGTGTTTGTAACTGTTTGGTAAATTCAATTTGCTACTGTTTTTTTGCTTTTATTCTGGGCATAAACAGTTTTTATATGTGGATAAAGTTGAGTTAGGTATTAAATAGTATTTGGTTACCAAAAGTTATGTTTGTATTTTTCTTTAAATTAAAATTTTCTGTCTTCGGTTTCTGTAAGCATTCCTTAAATGTTCTTTAATGGGGTAGATTTCGCGTTTAAATGAAGTGCAAGTATTCTATGATTTTGGTCCCTGGCTCAACTATGGTAGTTTAATTGTGAAACAGAATTTGAATAATCACAAATGGAGAATTGAATTTCATCATCAAACAATATAAAGTTAGCTTACACTATTTTACAACCCTCCTTAATCCCTCGTTTCTATTTTACATGCCGTATACTGTATTCTGTATACTTATTACTGTGCCTAATGCATTATGAACTTTAATCTTTATTGCAGGACTGGACTGGATTGGACTTTAAAAGTATAATGGATGAAGCTGAGAAGATCAGAAACACGGTATGCAAAAGAACCTGCAAAATATTCTGTATCTTATCCTCAGGTTTCTAATATTAGTGTCATGATGCTACACGACATATTTTTCCAAACATTCTTTTGCAAATATTGTGTGTTTTGAGCACAGTATGGGGGAAGGAACCGATATACCACTCCTGTTGAATGGAAGCTTTACTGTTGTTTCATTTGTGTATAAACTGCAATGTGTATAAACTACAATACTACATATTCTCCCTAACGGAAAGATGTCAACTTTTTGATCAAGCAATAAAAGAGTGTTTTTTTCTTTAGTTCAGTTGTTAGGTGATTATTTTTGAAGAATTATGATTTTAATCTAAGTTGTCTACTCTTACACAATTTATTTCTAATCTATTTAACGGATAGATGTCAAGGCCTGCATCCTATTTTCTCATTTCTTTTTTTTTTTTTTTTTTAAAATGTAGCCTATATTTGTGGAAAAAGGCTTGGTTGTTGTTGTTGTTCTAGGCTATATTTTTTTAATTTAATTTTTTTGGGTTATTGTTGTTATTGTTCTGTCTGTTTTCTGACATTGTATCCTACATAGGACACTTATGTTAAACATGATTTTTACATTTTATGGGACCAAAAAAGTTGAAGAATAAGAAAGGGAAAATTT
The DNA here is from genome assembly GCA_039655645.1 of Ammopiptanthus mongolicus. Classification (NCBI taxonomy): domain Eukaryota; kingdom Viridiplantae; phylum Streptophyta; class Magnoliopsida; order Fabales; family Fabaceae; genus Ammopiptanthus; species Ammopiptanthus mongolicus. Next base: position 45,988,938 of record CM077350.1, read on the forward strand.
TGAGCTGTGAGGCTCTCTTTAATGGTTATGCTTCATTGTTGTTCATATCATCTGTTGGTGATCCATGATTCCTGATCTCTCAGCTATGCGTGCTTAACATGAAGAAATCATTTATACTGAAATAATCATGAAGAAACTTGAGTAATACAAGGAAACCTAATTGGTATCCCTGAATGTCTTTCGGTATAATGCTATGCAATTTCTTGTTACATTAATTTTTTATTTTTTTAAATATTGATAGTGGATGATTATTTCCTGAAGGGAGTGTCCTCCGATTGCTTTTAAATCTTCCTCCTTTTATAAAATTCTGGCTTCATTGCGGTTTATTTGGTTAATACTCATTATTTTGTTTTGGACGTGCACTACAATCACTTGGGAAGGTAGTATACAATGTGATGGGTATTACCTACTTTTTGTTTTGAATGAAGTTGCATGTCTCATGCTGTTCTCTTTCAGGGTAACCGTCTGTTCAAAGAAGGAAAATACGAACTTGGCAAGGCAAAGTATGAAAAGGTAACCCTTCTATATTGAGCTAATACATGAACTAAAGGTAATCTTTCTATATTGAGCTAATACATGAACTATTGTAGCATCCTTACATTGTTCTTATATGTTTTGGTTGACATATTTCTATTAGAATAATTGGGCCTAACTCTACCCCAAAAACTAGTTCAAGAGGGGAAGATTGTCCAAGTTATTATAAATGGTTCCTTGCTCATATACTCAACCAATAAGGGACTTTAACACTTAACTCACCCCCTCACGCTGGGACTGAACATCTGGAGCGTGAAGTTTATAAGAATGAACATCTGCGGGTGGCCTAATATTGTGATAGGCTCTGTTACCATGCTAGAATCATTGGGGCTAACTCCACCCTAAAAGCTAGCTCACAAGGGGAGGATTGTCGAAGTTATTATAAATGGTTCTTTGCTTATATACTCAGACAATGTGGGACAGTAACAGTTAACAATTTCTATTAGAAAATTTCTTGCACTGGCGCCAGAATTTTTCGATGGAGCAGCTGTAGTTGCTGCTGCATTCTGAAAGAAATCAGGAATTTGCATCTAAAGCTGCTGCATCCTGATAGAAACTATGTATCTAAATATTATTTTCATTGAATCGGTGCCAGCTAGTTGGTCATGTGATGGCACATACCTTGTTCTTTTAAGGATGGGGGAGTTGATTGCCAGGGGCCTGCTACTTCCCTCCCAAGGTCCTCAGGACCTATAGTTATTGTGCTTAAAAAAATGGCATCAGCTAACAGCTGAATAATTTACTTTATTTTGACATTTTGCTTCTCTTATCCATATTCACTTGAATTTGCAGCGGTAAGATTTGATTGCTATTAAATTTTGTTTATTTCATTTCTGTTGGAATCTCTGAACTTTGTTAAAAAGAAGATGGCTAAAGTAGCTTTATATTCACTTGTTTTTTTGGCTCTGGAAGTCTCATTTTACCATCAAACTTTTTAACATTATGTAGTAGTTGGTGACAGGTGCTTCGAGAATTTAATCATGTTAATCCACAAGACGATGAGGAAGGAAAAGTATTTTTAGATACACGTGTAAGTGATCTTATGTCTCTTCCCCAATATTTTTTATTAATATTCGTAAGCAGGGAAGCATATTTATGTAACTCAGGAGTGATAGGTCGATTTGAATTTAGAGTTTTAGACTAAATCTTTATCTGTATATCTTTCATTATTGAAGAATTTGCTACACCTGAATGTTGCTGCATGTTATCTGAAATTGGGTGACTGCAGAAAGTCCATTGAGACTTGCAATAAGGTACGCTTATCATGTAGTTTTTATTTATTTCATTGAATTTGAAGTAAGTTTTTTTGTTGGTAAAACAAGTTATTGATTTTATCTAGATTAATTAATAAAGTTCTTATGATGATGCGGCCGCTAAAATAGCAATCTGCTAAATGTGTGATGTTAGTAGGATTCTGCTTTCTCTCTTCAAGTGGTCTCTTATATGCATTCAAACATCCTGGTGATTCTCTTTTTCTCTTCAAGTGGTCTTTTGTCTCCTTTCCAAAATCCTGGTGATTTCAATTTTAGTTGACAACTTGTCCGGCATCGAGAAGAGATGCTAGTCTTACTGACTGAAGAGTAAGGAGGTTTTTTTAAAACTCCCTCTCTCTCTCTCTCTCTCTCTCTCTCTCTCTCTCTCAGGGAGAGAGATGTAATGTCAGCTGTAATGAAATTGAAGTTGGAACTTCTTGGTCCTTGCAAACCCTTGCTTGGGCAACTTTGCAAAATTTAAGCCTTTCTAAAGTCCCAGGCAGATTCAAAAGTTTATCTCCAATTAATTTTAGGTCTAGGCATTGATTGAATAATAGTTCAAGCCTTATGGCAAATACACAGATGTATTTTTCTGTCCGCGTTGTTTGGGATTGGTAACTGCTCATATAGTGTCCAAATTATATATGATTGAAGGTCATGGAATTTTCCCTCCATTTTAAAATCCTGGTGAGTTGGCAAAATATATACCTCAAACAATAACTTTTTGGGTCGTTCTGATCATTAACTGCCCCCATATCCATTAATTGATTCTGTACATTTTTTTTACTTAGCATGATTAGGAAAATAGCATAGTGGTCTTTAATTGCAAAATGATGCATCTCCATGAACAGGGTAATGCTCTTTATTAGTAGTTACTACTAGAAACTGTCGGCATTGTTGTGGTTTCTTAGCTGCTGCTTCAATCTTCATGACTGGGTTAATCTCACTGCAGGTTTCAAATATAGTCAGAATTAACGGAAAGAGGGAGGGTGGATTTGGGTGATGGAATAATGTCATTGTAGTGTACAGATGATGTATTTTTTAATTTTTTTGGGAATACTTAGAGGAGTTGGTATTAATTATGTTGCTGTTGCTGTATGCTTATCAAGGCCCTTTTTTTCTTTTCTTTTCTTTTTTTCGTTTCTCAAAATTGGATTTTATAAGTTTGCATCTTGTCATGTGTTCTTCATTGAATCATGCAGGTTCTGGAAGCAAACCCTGCACATGTCAAGGGTCTTTATCGGCGTGGAATGGCCTACATGGCTGCTGGGGATTTTGAAGAAGCAAGGAGTGATTTCGAAAGGGTAGAAATCTTTATACTTAACTTGATTTAGCATCTAAGGCGTATTGTTGTCCATTTCTGAAGTCATTTGTAATTTTGTATGCTATGCTTGTAGATGATGAAAGTTGACAAGTCAACTGAATCAGATGCAACTGCAGCTCTTTCAAAACTAAGGCAGAAGGAGCAGGTGCGTTTGAAATCAGTTGTTCAGTTATTCTCTTATACACTTGAGACGTAAGGAAACACTAGGACTTTATTCTTAATACCAATTCATGTGCAGGAAGCTGAGAGGAAGGTTCGGAAACAATTTAAAGGGCTTTTTGACAAGAAGCCTGGAGAAATTGCAGAAGTTAAAGCTGATGAAGATGGAGATCAGATGACAAGTGAAAGCCAGAAGGACAATGAAGTACATGGGAATTCAAATGGAACAAAATTAGAGGATTCACATGAAGCTGCACCCAGTGCACGTCCAAGGGGTTGGTTCTCTACCTTTTTTTGGTTCTCTCTCTTTATTTTTGGGTTGGTTCTCTCTCTTTTGGTCTACTGGCAGAAGACTTTTTCTTATCTTGGGCTTCATAGAGGTGCCATACTATGATTTAACTTAAAATATGCAAATTAGCCATAGTACAATTTCTTGAAGGGGTCACTCTAATTCTGAGTTTGTATTTTAAAGGAGGATTTATTATTATTATTATTTTTTATAAAGGAGGTCTATGACTTGGGATAGTTATCAGAGGAAGTTATTGCCAGTTGAGTTCAGTGTTATCAAAAAACCGCCATGGCGGATTGCGGTGGCGGATTTTTGGCCAACCGCTATGACCAATTTATGAAGGATGGCGGCACCATGGCCGCAATGGCGTTTTGAGGCGGCTTCAAATGGCGGATTTTTGGCCTTCCGCTATGGTCCGCCATCCGCAATTGATAACTTTGGTTGAGTTAAGGCATAACCATTTTGTTAAGTGTAACTGTAAGAATGTTTCTAAAAATGACACAGTTGTTAAAATTTTAGCGTTATTTGTAAGAAAAGCAGTGGATGAAAAAGAAAATAGCTGAAACATGTTGGCCCTAAAAAGAAAGCAATTTTGAGAAATCAAATAAGGGGTACAAATCTAAAGGTACAAGCCCAAAATGAGTACATGCTTACTTAACAATGCATGCAACATTTTGGAAAATGTTTCATACACATTCTATAGTCACAATACTCTATATCTGTGTAAGGTGACGGAATGAAAGTGTACTTATGTATAAAACGAGATCGGATTAACGGTAATTTAAGAGTAAAAATGTGAAGTAATATGTATGTTAGTGTATATGTGTATAGCATTATTTCATCATTTTTTACTTCATAGCTGTGGACTACAATGAGGAATTGGATGGCATTGGCTCATCTTCGATCTGTTAATGCTCGAATTGATTAGTTATTTTGGGCTGTTTTGAACTATGTGTGCATAGCTGCATTGGGACTAACCGTGTGATACGTTTCGTTGAAAACCCCGGCTGCTTATTGTTGTCTTCATTCATACTTCGACAGACATTGTCATGGAAATTGTTCTACATGCGCTTCCTTCCAATTAAATTCAGCATTGCGTTCCCTCTTTAATGGAATAAAGCTGTGTGAATCATTTGCATTAAATAAGTTGGTTTATAAGGCCTGCTACATAAAGTATTTTATTAAAATCAAAGTATGCGTGAAAACTATTTGGCTTGTTAGGATCTCCAAAACCGTGAGCAAACAATTAGCTGTGACAAGTTTTGCTTAACAGGTTTACCCACGACCAGAGTTTAACGCTACTTGCAAAGCATGTTAGTGGAATAATATGGAGAGTGGAGAAACTTTACATAAAGAAATTTCCATTGAATTTACAGCCTAATTAAGAGCTCTAAGGCAGTTTACATGAGACCACCTAAGAAATATATTTGACGATAGAATTCTGTTATTTGAACACATAAAAGCGACAATCAGGCAACACTATATTCTCATCTGCAGTATATCCATTTCAGCTTTACATACAATATGTAAGAGGAGAAATGTTATCTGTACAACAAATAAGGACACCAAAATTTGACAACAAAATTCGTGATTAATGCAGTTGAAAAACGTGGTTAATGAAGTATTGAGTTTGGTTAATAGATGTACAAGGTATTACAATTCATTAACCATTCACTTAACTTCATTAATCATGTTTTTTAGCGTCATTGATCATATTTTCTAGGTGTATTATTACATTTTTATTTGACCACCTGAAAATCATGGTTAATAACGTTCAAAATCGTGGTTAATGAAGTTCAGTGGATGGTTAATGAATTGTGTCACCTTATATATTCATTAACCGCGTTTTTAAATTACATTAATCACGAATTTTGGTGTCCCTTGTACAAATAACGCAACTGTCAGAATATCATATTTCACTCACATAATGGTTCAGTTGTCTCATGGTGTCCCAACTAGTACGAAAAATATTTTCCTCCATGATATATATATATATATATATAACTTGAAGAACACTAGTACTGATTGCACATTAATTGGTACCATGGCTAAAAGGGTAATATGCATGAGGGAATGTGTTTGAATCCTCGACTATTTCAGACTCAGTCCTCTATTTCTCTTTACATGTTTGTTATATGGCATAGGGGTCCTAAATCTGTGTCCCTTCCTCCCTCAAACAAAGCAAAAGCTAGAAAATCCTGAATACATTCAATAGGAAGCTTAACAATTAACAAATTAACACAATCAGGCACCACTCCTCCATCATCTATAATAGAAGAGAAACGTTTTTTAAAGTAAACCATGCTACATGATAAGCTTACTACAAATGTAGAATATTTAAACTTTATGAGTAATGGAGGACCCGTGCTGTTCTCTGTTGACAATAGCAATAGCACGACACTTGGCAATGAAGAATCCCAAGGTATGGCCAGCAACAGCACCTACGAAGATTCCCAAGTTGAAGGACATGACAGCAAGCATCACCAAGTAAAGGAAACAGATACGAAAGAGGTAAAAGGTAGCCTGAATCAACCCTCCAATGATGGGGCTAGTCCCATGCTTGATGATGGGTTGGTTAGACATAATCTCAGCAATCATGGCAAGGAAAAATACTAACAAAATAGCTAAGATGTACATGCCAACACTGTGGTTAGGCCACCCAGAGAAAAGCACTATGGCATCTTTGCCCCAATAGAAGCTCATCTGCATCTGCATCATCATATTATTGGTGCTATTAGACATGGGCATGTCTTGAACTAGAGGCATATTCATCTCTTGATTGATACACACCAACACTTACACTTTTAGAGAGAAAGAGAGAGAGATAGAGATGGAGGCTTGAGGTTTGCAAGGTTTTGTAGCTGGATTTATCTCCTATTAATGAAAAGAACAAGGACCAGTAATTGGAGATTGACGATCAAAACTGAGCCACATAGAGGATTTGGCTGTATTGTAAGATTCTTATTTTCTAGGTTGTCTTTTCTTATGGTCGTTAATTTATTAAAAACTACCTTAGTCCAGTGTCTTGATCTTTTTTGGTTTCCCAAGTATCCTCTGCGCGCAACTGTGGAGACTAATCCCATAAGGTACTGGACGACATTTAAGGGCTGATCTCTCACAATCAGATTTTCTCCATCCACAAGTGTCATGGATCGAACCTCTGATCATTTGCTTAAGAGACCCGAGCCCTTTACCCCTGTCCAGTGCTTGATCTTTAAGCTGATTGGAAACCATTTCAACAAAATTTGGAAAGAAAAAAAGATTCTCATTTGTGGTGATTAATTCATTTATATTATAATAACTTAGTAAAACATTGATTATCTCAATGGAAACAATTTGAAACTCTCCTCGAAGTATACGTACAATGTTACGATTCTTTGTACAAAATAAGAGTAAATGGAGGTTTATAACTATTTCTAGTTCTTAACGAACTTGGGTTATGACGTCTTATCTTCCTAAATACTACCAAAACGAGCTAAATAAAACTTTATGCCCTTACTCTTGTGATATGTATACTTGAAAAAAATGCAATTTAGCTCCTTCAACTTAAACTCATGTATACTTTAGTCCTTAAATTTTAAAATTCTGTAACTTGATCCAGAAAGTGCAAATCGAGCATTTTCTCCAAATTAATGAATACATTTCAACCACCTGCAAACAATAACTCAATCAATTACCCAATGTAGAATCAAAACACAAAACAAATTAACAGGACACACACTGCAACCAGATTTTTCATTCATCCTTCCTACAAAACCAATGACCACCATTAGAGAAAGTGGCCTTCGATGATGTGCTATTTGAGAAAATGACTTGTGCAATCAAGGTGCAGGATGGTTGAGATATTCTCCAAGCAATGTTTTCTTTAAGTGACAAACAGAAAAAACATGTTGGTTCAAAAGAACGAGAAGGAGAAAGAATATATGATAATTTTAAGATTAAATGCTATAATTGTTTCAAATATGGTGATTATACTAGTGAGTGAATGTTGGAGTTGTCCCACCAATGAAGAAAAGTTCATCTTGTTGATGAGAAAGAAGATGAAGAGCATCTAGAAGAAGCCCACCTTATTGAAGATAAAGAAGATGAAGAACAACTAGACGAAGACCATCCTATTGAAGATAAAGAAGAAGAAAACAACCTTTAGTATTGTCAAGCAAAAATGAGACAATGTTGAAGTGAAAGAAGATGAAAAACAACAAAAAATGGAGAATCGCGTGAATGAAGAAAATCATTGAATTGAGAAGAATGAAACATGGGACCTTTCTACTCTTTAGGGATGACAATGGGTAGGATATGGATAGGGTACTATAATACCTGTCTTCGTACCCGCGTTTTGAAAAAGTATCTGTACCCAGATCCATCCCTTTGTGGGTAGTAATTTCAATACCTGTACCCTTATCCTTTGGGCACCTAAGTATCCGTACCCGCATTCGTTATCCACCCTTTAATATAAGAAATTTTAATTAAACAATAAAATGCCTAACTCTTCCATTCCAAACTAAAAATGCAATCTTGCATCTAATAATCAATTTGTGAACATGAATGCAAATATTTTAATATAAAATATCCAATAATCAATCTCCAAAACATCAAGTAAATATTATAATAAACTTCTAAGAACAATAATTCATAAAGTTGGCACTCTTGAGCTGCTGCCACTCTCCAAAATCTACTAAAAAAGATACATTACACTAATTAATTGTAATTGTAAATTAAAAATTAATGACACATTGTAAAGTAAACAATGATACATTACCTCATCATCAGAATCAGAGTCCCTAAAAGACTGCAAACGCTTATCTTTTAAATGTAAATATTGTTTTGGTCCAATAATGCCAATAGAAAGTAGAACATAACAAGAAAGTAAATGATTAGTCTAATTGATTAAAAGTAACAAACACAAATTTAATTAAATAAATAGATTAATGCAACATTTATTACCTTCCTTTTTCTGTTTCAACCAGCTTTGTGCACACATAAGTGCCTTTAATTTTAGAACTATCCCTTTGATCACTAGGTACACTTTCATGTTGTGTGGGATTAGTACATATAATTGGAGAAAAGCTACTTGCAGATTCCTTTGGCTGAGTGACTCCTTCCATCTATGAACATGCAGTATCATTAAAGTCAATAAAATTATATTTCTATATCAGTTTAGGCATTCGTCAATTTAGACATTCAGAAATGGAAGAACATTGAAAAGGCAAACTCAGAAATGGAGGCATATTAATTTACTCATAAGAAATGGAAGCATATCAGTTTACTCATCAGAAATGGTAAGACGTTCATGAACTTGAAACATAAGAATGAAGGTGAAGAGGGGAATTGAAAATGACACCTGAGTGAATGAGGAAGCTGACACAACAATGAAGGATGAAGGTGAACGATGAAGCGATGCCGGAAACAAGACGATGCCGGAAATATGGCGGCGCCGGATGCCGGAAGCTGCGCCTGAAACGATGAAGGATAAAGGTGAAACAGTGAGAAAAAATGAAGCAGGACGCCGAAGTGAAGGATAGCGCCGGAGAAAATGAAGCAGGACGGCAGAGCAGTGAAGCCTGAAGCGGCGCTGAGGAAAGTAAGACTCACAGTGTTTTTTGGAGGAAAGTGAAATTTGAAAACTAAAATAGGTTATTAGGTTTTATTTTGGAGGATGCGGGCCAAGGGTCACAGACTCACTGGGTTTTTTAAGTTTTTCTAATTTTTTAAATTAATATATCATAATATAATATATATATATATATATATATATATATATATATATATATAGCGTGGGTATGGGACGGGGTGGGTACTAAAGTAACCGTATCTGCATCCATCCCCATTAATTTTTGCCAATAATTACCCTACCCATAGCGGGTAAATTTTGCGGGTAGCCAACGGGTCTAGTACCCATTGCCCCTACTACTCTTCTTATTGGGCTAATGGTCATTGGTGTCAAACCACTATACAAAGTCAAAAAAAATGCTAAAGAAAAAAATAAAAGTATTTTACATAGAGAAAATAAAATGGGAGTTGCTTAACCTATTCTTAAAATTAAGGACGGGTTCTTGGTGGGATGCGCTAGTGGAGTAAATTTAGATAGATGCCATATGTAAGGACGGTGGTTGCTTATAGAAGCAACTGGTTCTTTTATAAGAACCACTAATAAAAAAGAGAAAAAAATACACATGAGTTAATATTTTAAATAAAAACAAAAATAAATGTAAATAAAGATGTGAGGTAATTTGTGGGACTCATTTGGTGAACTTTTAAGAGTTACACCATTGGAGTGTAGAGTTACTTAAAATAGTATAAGGTAAAAAGTGATAATATGCATGGTAGGACCCATAAAAAGAGAAGTTAAACAACTATAATGAGTTGCATAATTGGCTATGCTCTTATGAGCGTATATGTTGATCAAGATTTTTGAAAAATTCAGAAAGGTAATGACACAAGAATGTGAGATGATCAACAATAAACTTAATTGTGACCTATTATCTCAGCATTGAAGTAATGCAAGATGGAAATGGAAGCTGTATTTCTCTAGAGGCTTATATAAAGAGAGTACTTTTTTTTTTTTTTTTGACAAAATATAGAGAGTACTTGACATGCTCAAAATGAAAATTAATAAATTTGCTGACAATCTCATTGATCTAAATAGTTTTCAAATGTTGTATTACAAAGCGAATTATAAGAATAAAAATTAAAAAACAAATCCTAAGGGCCTTAATATTTTTAAATATTAAAACATTTAATTTTTTGTTATAAAAATAAAATAATTTAATAATACTAAATATTATTTTTTATTCTTTAATGCGTTACTTAAGCGAAGAGAAGGTCAAACAACTTTTGCATAGAATTTGACCTAAAACATACTGAGATTTCAACATTCTATCAAAGTTAATGTAAAATAATAGTAGACGTAGTTCAGTGTTTGTAGCGCGTATTTCATAGCTAAAAATAAATGGGAAATTTGAAATTGTTAGGATTGATGCATTGTATCACTATTTTTTCCGCAAATAAAACGATAAAACCAAATGGAACTTTGGTGTCTTAATGCAGCCCGTTGGTCAAAATAGGGCACGTTACGAAAGAAAATGCACAAAATTTAAACTTGATTGAAAAAATTATCTGGAACCAATTGGTAACGGAACCGGTCAAACCGGAATACTCTTTACGGCTTATGTGGTTCCTTTCCTATCATTTCTTGTTCTTAGCCATGCGAAGGAAGCGACATTCATATTCCTTGTTTCTTTGTCATCTTAGCCGCACAGTCGTTCACTATGCAAACTTGTGCAGCCCAAGGTCGACCCAATAGCGAGTGAGGCCTAAAACAAATTTGAGTGAGACCTTTTTATTTTAAGTGAAAGAATGTACCTGAGTCAGGTTATACTTTAGGTTAGACATTTTTGTCAGCATGTGTGACCTTTTGCTTTATAAAAACTAAGAGTAAATAATTTTTTTGTTGGTGGGTCTAAAGTCAGGGCTTTAGTTGCCTCACCCTTGGGCCGGTCCTAGCTCAGCCACGACCGCACTATCTAAGTGTCTATGAATATTAGCATTGCAATTTTTCTATTATCATTATTTTGGACATATCGGCATGTTTAATTTGTAATTATATATATTATTTCGTGTTCATGTTTTGGAGATATTGACATGTTTAATTTGTAATTATACATATTATTCTGTATCTATGTTTTGGAGATTTTGTTAAATATTACACGGTGACCTGAATGCATATTTTTGGAGAACTCGTAATTAATTGGTATAACCATTATGTAAACTATTTTGTTTTTATGTTAGTTTATTGTTTTATATCGAACATATCATATAAAATTTAAAATATATATTTAATTAAAACCAATTGAACTACGACTTGACAACGATTGGAGCAGTGAATCGTGAACCAAAGCCTTCACCAATTCAATGATCAATCAGTCCGATTTTTTAAACATTGCAAATAATTATTCAAACTTCAAAAACCGTATTAGTTGGCTTATGTTAATTATAAACTAACAGATAAAAGACTGGGTGGTGTGGGTAGAGCTGTTAGTTCGTTTTGGATCAGTCCACTCGGGCCAATCCGTGACGAGCCAACATATTCACTAGTCGGGTTGGGCCGAGCCAAATTAATTGTGGGACAATAATTTTCTAGCGCTACCCGACCCAATCCTTAATGGGTTACGGGCTAAACAGGCTGACCGATGGACTCATATTTTTAAAAAAAGAATAAATAGCCAATTTGGTCCCTGAAAGTGTAAGGTGGTATCAACTTAGTCCCTGAATTTAACTAAATAGCAAAAACATCCCTGAAGTTGTAAAACGTTAATCAACTTGGTCCCTCCGTCAACCCCAGTTAGTTGACGACGTTAACAGCGCTGATGTGACATGTTAAGTACCTTGTTGGCACCGTTGTCACTGGTTAGGTGGTGTCCACGTGGTCAGGGACCAATTTGAAACTCTGAACCAGGGACTAAATTGATACTCGCAACAGTCTTCTTCTTCTTCTTTATCTGTCCCCTTTCTCTCTCTGCTCTCTCTCTCTTTGCTTCCTCTGTCTCACGCTCTCTCTCTAACCACCCGTCTATAGACGGGTGGTTCTATAGATGGGTGGTTAGAGAGCGCAAGACAGAGGAAGCAAAGAGAGAGAGAGAGACAGAGCAGAGAGAGAAAGGACCCGTCTATCGACGGGTGGTTAGAGAGAGAGCGCGAGACAGAGGAAGCAAAGAAAGAGAGCAGAGAGAGCAAAGAGAGAAAGGGGAAAGATAAGGAAGAAGAAGAAGAAGATCTGTTGTGAGTATCAATTTAGTCCCTGGTTCAGAGTTGGGAGTATCAATTTAGTCCCTGGTTTAGAATTTCAAATTGGTCCCTGACTACGTGGACACCACCTAACCAGTGACAACGGTGCCAACAGGCCACTTAACGTGCCACATCAGCGCCGTTAACGGGGTCAGCTAACTGAGGTTGACGGAGGGATCAAGTTAATTAATGTTTTACAACTTCAGGGACGTTTTTGCTATTTAGTTAAATTCAGGGACTAAGTTGATACCGCCTTACAATTTCAGAGACCAAATTGGTTATTTACTCTTAAAAAAATCATTTCTTAACAATATAAACAATATAATGAAAGGCTAAAATAAATTATGCTTGATTTTTCATTTTTAACAATATAAATAAAATGTTTGACTTAATTACGTTGAAGATTAAACAAATTAGATATCATCATCCTTCAAATTCAATAATGCATGGCGATGCGAGTACTATCCACCTTCAATACAAATTCTCTTTTCGAAGTTTCCAATACAAATCCTCTTTTAATTATTTTTCTAGCACATTTTATTGTATTAATAATAACATTACTTATACAACATAAATAATTTTTTATTACATTTTTAAAATATTGTTGGGCCAACAGATTGGCCTAGTCCACCACAGGTCAGTCCATGTCGGGAAAGCGAATCTTCGGACCGGGTCAAGTCAGGCTAAAAATATTTCAGACTTAAATTTTATTAACTCAATTCATGCTTTATATTAAACTAATCAGGTCAATCCATCGTGCTCGACCCATTGTAACACTCCTAGTAGTGGGTGCTACTACAAAAAATAAGGTCTTGTTAACTTGTATCAAAAAGTGAAAAAATATAATTTTTATTAAAAAAATTAAATAATGACTTCTCTGCATATTATATATATATATATATATATATATATATATATATATATATATATATATATATTATTTTTTATATAAAATTATTTTTTTAAGTTTCTTAATCAGTGTTCGGTTATCATTTGCCTGAAAAAGCGCCATAAACAAAAAAGGGAAAGGACACTTACCTTCTCTTCTGTTGTTGCAAGAATAAGAATTTTTTTTTTTTTGGAAGAATAAGAATTATAATTGAATTAACAGAGTTCTAGAAAAGAAACCTACTAGAAAGGCCCATGTCACACTATGGAACCTCGTAAAAACATTGTGGATATATCATATATGGAAACTCAATAATTATGCAAATGCAATGCGTAAAGTAATCGACTACTTTAGTGTTCCAAAAACTAAAACTTTGTTTTATATAAGAAAGTAATCGGCTACTTAATAAAAGTAATCGACTACTTGTGATATTTTTCAATCTTGGCTTTCTGCTATAACAAAGTAATCGACTATTTGAGTAAAGTAATGGACTACCTTGTGTCCGTTAAAGAAAAATGAAGTTTCTTGAAAGAAGTAATCGATTATCTTCTTGAAAGTAATCGACTACTTTAAGATTTTCAGTACCAGAATTTTAAATTCAAAGGCTTCATTTTCTAAACTTTTTGTCTTTATAAATTGGCATCTTCTTAGCACGGAAATTAACATTTTTTGAGAACCTCCCGTTACTCTGCCAATTTACAATCACAAGCTTTACAAATACATTTTCTTAGATTGCTTTATTTGTAATTGATAGTGTTAGGAGTTTTTTACTCTACTCTTTTGTTTTTTGTTTTAGATTTTGGGTGAGGTATCCCAAAGAGGTTTTCAAGAGTGAGGTATCTCTTGAGGCATTGAAGCTTTCTGGGTGAGGCATCCTATGAAAGCTTGTGTAGTTTGTATTAGAGTGAGGGATCTCTAAGAGGATTGTACAAACTATTGAATATAGTGGAAATACTCAAATACTTGCTTGGGGACTGGACGTAGATCACTCTGGTTGTGATTGAACCAGTATAAAAATCCTCGTGTGATTTTTCTCTTCGCTTAACTCTTTACTTTTTGCAATTATTGATAAATTGTTTCGATATTATTTTAATTGCTTTGTTGCTTGTTTCAATTTTGTTGCTAAAAGTATTGTTATACAATTCTCTTCTTCTACATCTCTTTCTTTTGTTTTTCGGATAGTTAATCTTTTCAAGAAAGATTTGGTATCCTTATTTTAACACCATTCAAAAAGGAGTGTTTTTTTTGAAGAAATTTTTAAATACTCAATTCACCCCCTCTTGAGTATGCCCATTATTCCAATAGTTTCGAGTTTCATTATCTGGATATCATGCACTCAAGCTTCAAAGTCCTATAATGGAGTCCACTCCTCTCTCTCTCTCTCTCTCTCTCTCTCTCTCTCGTGCTCTTTGTGAAAGTGGAAAAGTAAAAAACTCTTCTCTCAGTGAAAATGGAGGAAATTCACAGGGGTTGGGATCCCCCGAGAACGCTAAAGCGTTTTGGTTTCCCATGCTTGAGCGTTCCAATGCTATTGAGCATTGGGTCTTCTCCACGCTTGAACGTTGACCTTTCCTCACGGCAAAGGCACCGCCCCTCACGTGTCACCATTAGCGTGTGACCACCGCGTATCACTTTAAATCCCATCACTGCTAGTCAACTGGTCAAAGAGGCCACGCTTACGCGTCCCGACTATCCACGCTTGAACGTGCACCTGGTCCATGCTTGAGCGTGCTGACCAGTTCCACATGCTTTCTATTCTTCTCTTCTCCAATTCAGCCCTAACTCTTAGCATACTCTCAAACATAAAAAACACATACCAACCAAACACATATTCATGTCCATCTACCAATTAGGGTTATGAATTTGAGGATGTTATTGAGGGTTTTCCACGTTAAAAATTAGATGTCTCTCTCATTTATTTTCTGTCTTGTGTGTTTGGTTAGCTGAGAAGTATTATTACTTGTTGCCTAGAATTTTGTGGAACCTATTTTAATTGTATAGGGGGGAAAGAAGATCCTATTTAGCTTCCTCTTGTTAGATAATATTTGTTATCTTTCCCCAACAAGAAGATGAAGAAAAACTAGAAGAAGACCATACTATCGAAGATAAAGAAGAAGAAAAATAACCTTTAGTATTGTCAAGCAAAGGAGACAATGTTGAAGTGAAAGAAGATGAAAAACAACAAAAAATGAAAAATGGAGAATTGCAATGAATGAAGAAAATAAATCAATTGAGAAGAATGAAACATGAGACCTTTCTACTCTTCTTATTGGGCAAATGGTCATTGGTGTCAAGCCAGTATACAAAGTCAAAAGAAATGCTAAAGAAAAAGATAGAAGTATTTTACTTAGAGTAACTCAAATGGGAGTTGCTTAATATGTTTTTAAAATTAAGGACAAGTTTTTGCTGGGTTGCTGCATTGGAGCAAGTTGATGTAGACGTCATATGTAAGGATGATTGCTTATAGAAGCAACTAGTGCTTATATAAGAACCACCAACAAAAAAAAAAGAGATAAAAATACATAAGTTAATATTTTAAATAAAAATAAAAATAAATGTAAATAAAGATGTGAAGTAATTTTTGGGAACCGTTTTAAGAGTTACACCATTGGAGTGTAGAGTTGCATATAGTAGTATAAATTAAAAGGTGGTGATTTGACATAGTAGGACCATAAAAAGAGAAGTTAAAGAACTATAATGAGTTCAACCATAGAAGATAATCTTATGTGCTTATATGTAGATGAATTTTTTTTTTTTTTATAAGCAAAAATATATTGATGAGAGTACAAAGGTTACTCTAACCTATATACAAGGGAAACCTAAGACGACCCGCCGTCCCATTAAAGAACCTAAGATATTTAACTATCCTTAATCGTTTTATAATCGTAGCGCCTTATTAACACGAAGCGAAGCGAAAATTTAAACTCGGAAACTAAACGAAATTAAGTCACGCATTGACTCAGAGTACACAGCTTTAAAATATAAATCAATACGTACATACATCATTTGCCCCATCAGTAGGGCTACAGTGTTAACATAATACATACAGAGTATATTAATACAGACCAAAATAAAAATATGAGAGTAGGTTGAGAGACAGACCAAAATAAAAATATGAGAGTAGGTTGAGAGACAATTCTCTGGCTAACCACGACCACTTCCCAAGCCCTCGAGGTTATGATCTTGGGCTAGTCCACCGGCATCGAGCTCATACGGAATGCCATCCAGTTCCTCAGCAAGCGGTTCCTCCATAGGGTCTTCCTATAAAATAAAAGGACACAGAGAGAAAAATGCGGGAGATAAAAACATGCATCATCAAATATGGGAGAGGGGCATCAGTACAATGTATATATACATGCATCACACAATACAGATAAAATATGCAACACAAGATCACCCATCTCTTAAGTCATACAGTACAACCATCTCAAAAGTCATACCATCGGGATAACATCACATCACGCCCCCCGTTGGACATCCCGCCTCGGGATTAAAAACATCACGTCCCCAATTGGACATCCCCCTTTGGGACAAATATGCTGTGGTATGAAATGTTATGATACGCAACAAACATCCATCGCAGGTTGATACCGGGACATCATATCTAAGAACTCCGCCACGACCACGATACACCGCATCCACATCAACATCAACATCACGACGCGTTGCATCTACGAGCCACAGCTCCATGGTCGGGACCACAACGGTATCAACCCGAACAACATCACGACTTACCATCTTCTCATCAACACTCAACCAGCCAATCACAATAAAATATCGCAGTAGAAATTCTTCCGGTACAGATATCATCACAAAGCCGGATAACATTAAATCACACAAACAGTTCAACACATCAACCTCAATCAATCACATCATCCATATTATCAACTTAGTGGTGATAGCCCAAAAGTACCTACACCTAGGGTCCAGGCACTTTATCCAGGGCTCAACCTCTAGTAAGGTTTAAGGGTTCCTTTACACACATATTTATACTCTATACTAAGCATACCTTCCTGACGATATCAGTTCTTTCTCCCCACCTTAGTAATGTTCCTGGTGTAGGTCCGACTGCGGCTCAGCAACTATCACTCGTGCGTGCTGTCAAACGCTCGAACACCGTCGGATCCTTTACAACAAAACACAATCAGAAATCAATATAGTTTAATTAAAAACTTTCCTAATCCATATGGTTAGGGTAATGCCCCTATTTAATTAAATAGGTTAGAGGTGTCGAAATTCTACCAACTCTTGGATCAATGATCCTTAAGCATACCTAAGACATAATCCATGATCAATTGTCGAAGAATTGAACCAAAACCCCTTCAACCAAAAACATAGGGCTTTGGCCACCCCAATTAAAAATATATTGGATTTTGATTTGGCTTCCTAATGACTTGGATTACATGATTAAGGAATGGAATATGTGAAATCAAGAATCATTTCACACAAATTGAACAAAACCCATTTCCCCCTCCCAAAATGCATAGGTTCGGTTCCTCTTAGTTAAATAAGCTAGGAAATTTATTTGATTTCGTGCTCTTGGATTATGATATCAGAGGATGAAACTATATTATCGAAATTGGTTTGGCATGAAAAGGATTTTTCTACAATTTTCTAGAGATTTTTGAAGTTTGAAACCCAAACTTGAAATCATGAAGTTTCAATGGAGAAAAATGATGATTGAGAGCTCAAGAGTGAATTCTATACCTCTTAGATGATAGAGGAGGATGAGGTGATCAACTTTGCTTCACAAAGTTTCTTGAAAATCCCTGTGAAAGCTTGAGAAAAATGGAGGAAAAGTAAGGAAGAAAATGGAGAATGGAAGAAGAAGAAGAAAAGAAAGGAAGAAGAAGAAGATGGAGGGGAAGAGAGAGAGAGAGAGAGAGAGAGAGAGGGAGGTGAGTCATCCAACTTTTTAGATATTTTAGGGACACAAATGTCCTTTAGGAAAAGGACCAACGGCATTTTGGTCTTTTCGCAGTGTGAACGCGTTCAGATATTTTCTAACGTCATCATGACACTGACACGCATCCCAATGTGATGTGACTTTATGTGACATCCAGTTTATCCATTAGCGGGTCCTGGTAAATCCCTATTCAGCTCTGTTTGGCTCTCAGGTTCGAGTTTTCGTCCGAATAATTTATATTATATTCATTTTTTAAGGTCAAAAACCAATTTTAACAAAAATGTTGGAAACGTGATTATAAGACTAATTGTCTCGTTCACGAGTCAAAATTGGGTCTTTATTATAGTAAAACACTATTGTCAATGAAAAACACAGACCGGGCTCCGTCAGAGTTTTCGACCCAAATTTAAACGCAGCTTCCTACGATAGAGCAAAGCATGACTACGCCCTCAGTTTATTTTATTTCAATCTCTAGACCCTCTAATAAAATACAAACACACAAATACTGTTTAATTAATATTAGAAAACTCTTTAAAAAAAACGTGGTGTTACGTTACTACCCCCTTAAAAAGAATTTCGTCCTCGAAATTCGACGTACCTTAGAATAAATGTGGATATCGCTACCGCATATCCTCTTCACGTTCCCAGGTGGCTACTCTTGTTGTAGCATCCCATATGATCTTGACTAAGGGAATCTGCTTCCCGCGGAGTTCTTTCACGCTCGTGTCTTAAATCCGTACAGGCAATGCTTCGTATTCTAAGTTCTCCCTTATCTGAATTGATTCAAGCTCTATCACGTGTGATGGATCAGGATGGTATTTTCTGAGTTGGGATACATGGAATACATTATGAATATTGGATAGGTTGGGAGGTAAAGCAATTTGGTAGGCAACTGGACTAATTCGGCGAAGAATTTGAAATGGTCCAATGAATCTAGGGTAAGCTTTCTGGATTTGATTGCCCTGCCGATTCCAGTTCTTGGAGTGACTTTCATAAACACATGATCGCCTTCCTGAAACTCCAAAGGTCTCCTCCTCTTGTCACTGTAGCTCTTCTGCCGATCCCGTGCGACTTTCATCCTTTCCCGAATTTTCTTAACTTGTTCCGTTGTTCGCTGTACTAGTTCCGGTCCAATCAACTGATTCTCCCCGGTTTCATACCAACAGAGTGGTGTTCTGCACTTTCCCGTATACAATGCCTCGTATGGCGCCATGCCAATACTCGAATGGAAACTATTGTTGTACGTGAACTCAATTAGTGGAAGGAATTCGTCCCAACTTCCTGTGCTTTCCAAAACACATGCTCTTAAAAGATCCTCCAAAGATTGAATCGTCCTTTCAGACTGACCATTCGTCTGCGGATGATAGGCTGAACTCATCCTTAGCTTCGTTCCCAAAGCATTGTTTAAACTCTGCCAAAACATGGAAGTAAATCTCAGATCCCTGTCCGAAATTATACTCGAAGGTACTCCATGCAATCTTACCACTTCCTTGATGTAAATTTGGGTTAATCTTTCCAAAGAATACCTCTGGTTGATTGGCAAGAAATGAGCACATTTCGTAAGCCTTTCAACGATTACCTAAATTGCATCGCACCTCTTTTGCGTCCTTTTGTAGTCCGGAAACAAAATCCATTGCAATGCTATCCCATTTTCATTCTGGGATGTCCAGTGATTGCAATAACCCTACTGGTTTCTGGTGTTCAATCTTTGCCTTTTGACACACCAGACAGGATTTGACATATTCTGCTACTTCCTTTTTCATCCCAGGCCACCAAAACATTCCCTTTAGGTCCTGGTGTTGGAACCAAAGTGGTTATGGTCCAAGTAATCCCTTAGTTTTGATGTTAACAAAGGACTAATTTAAGAAGAACAAAGATTTCTTACGGACTAACGTTTTATATTAAGTGTGCAGGATAAAACTTATTTGAGTCCGAAGACTATCTAAAGTCCAAAGACTTTATCTCGTCCAACCTAGTTTCTTAGACTGGACGGTACTAAATAGAACCATGAGTCCAAAGACTCTTTCTGTTACTTTTGTAATAGCTGGTCCAATAGTGCTTTTATATTTTAAGTGCGAATACCTTGTAAAAGTATTTGAATTTATTATTCCCTGTAAAAGGTTTATATCCTTGGGACAAACATTCTTTGTAATATTCGTTCAAGCGTAATAGCATAAGCCAGAATGTCTCTGACACATAAAGAAGTTGACATTCTTCTTTGAGAAAAACAAAAGGCAACTTTCGTTCTACCCAGAAGATATGTCAGCACCATTTTTAGCTATTCCCTGATAGTCTCTCCTGCTGATCAGAAACTTCAGAAGCTATTAGACTCAACGGATCAAATGCATTCAATGCTCATCAGAACAGATCATTTTCCATCCGTTGAAGATCAAAGTTGATCAAGGCTCGAAGCTGGCTATATATACCTCTCTTCTTGAAGATAAAAAGAAGAAGAGAACTTGCACAATAACAAGCGAAGCAATACTCAGTGATTCAAAAATCTCTCAAGAGAAAACAAGCAAACAACTACTCAAGCTATCAAGAGAAAATCTCAAAGCTTGCAAAGCTACTCTGATCCTCATTTTCGTATTACTCTCTGTGTAGAGTTTTTATCTAAGAGTCTAAGTTTTAGTTTCTAATTCTCACATTTAGTGAGTTAGTAGAACAAACTCTTTTTATAACCTTATTGGTTGAGCCTGAAGAGGCTTGTTTAGAAAGAATACTTAGAGAACCTGAAGAGGTTGAGAATACTGCCTGAAGAGGTGTTGAATACTTTGTAACAAAGGGTTTTGTTATAGCGGATAAAGCTCTCAAGTAGAGAGGACTGGACGTAGCTCTTTGGTGAAGAGTGAACCAGGATAATATCTTTGTGTTCTTTTCTCTCTCTTATTCTTGCCTTAGTTTATTATCTAACTAACTAACTGGGATTGAATTGCTTTTTCCCTGCGCTTCTTTCTTATCTTAATCAAACTAAGTTAGCGTCCAACTTGGTGCTTGGAAGAGCTCTCTTTGCTTTTAATCTTTCTAGCGTCCAACCTTGCGAAAATTATTATCTGCTTATGAAAAGTTTTAAAATCTTAAGAAACACAATTCAACCCCCCTTCTTGTGTTTCAAACAGGTTCCTTCAATTGGTATCAGAGCTCAGCCTCTGGGTTGAGCACTTTGCCGTGTAAAGGAAAAGATCCTACTACAGATATGTCTGGCCAGGTATGCCAAGGGGGAGTCAACCAGTTATGGAAGGCACTTCCATGACCAGACCGCCATTCTTCAACGGTACTCACTACCTGTACTGGAAGGAGAGATTCAAAGGTTTCATCCTCAGTACAAACTCAGCTCTCTGGGCCAGAATCACAAACGGTCCTAATGTTTGTCTCAACTCTGACGGGACAGACAAAGCAGAGGACGCCTGGACTGATGCTGAAGGGCTAGAATGGAACAGAATCATAAAGCAAGATATGCTTTAATGTGTGCTCTCAGCCCTGACGAATTTCAGAAGATTCACGTATGTGAATCAGCCAAACAAATATTGGACACCTTGTCTAATCTCCATGAGGGGACAACCAAGGTGAAGGACTCTAAAATCATCATGCTGGTTGGCCAGTATGAACTATTCACCATGGCTGAAGAAAAGTCCATCCTGGACATAATGGGTCGCTTTCAGACGATCATCAACAATCTGAAGTCCCTTGGTAAGGTCTACACTACCAAGGAGAATGTCATCGAGATTCTTAGGAGCCTGCCTAAGAAGTGGAGACCTCTTTTCACTGCAATCACCCAGGCCAAAGATATTTCTACTTTGACTCGGGATGATCTTGTTGGGACGCTTCAAGTTCATGAGCAGGATCTTGATCTTGACAATCCTGGAAAGAAGAACAAAGGGATTGCCTTGAAAGCTCATAAGTCCAACAACTCAAAAGCTCTAAAAGCTGATGAGCCCAGTGATGAAGCTGATCAGTCTGATGATGATGTATCAGACGATGACGAGCTATCCTTTATCTCCAAAAAGATTCAGAATATGTGGAGAAAGAAAAATGGAATGAAAAAGAGGCTATTCCAAAAGAAAAGCTTCAAGGATCATGCTGAACCCAAAGATAAAAGTCAGCTAGTCTGTTTTGAATGCAACAAACCAGGACAGAGGCTAACTTATGTCTTTGGTCCAATAAACAAGATGAAGACTCTTCGGACGACGAACAACTTGTTGTTCCCGGAGAAAGAAGTCAGAAGTCTACCTCTGAAGGAGGATGGAATGTTCCACCCATCTTCAAGGGAACAGAATATCCTCATTGGAAATCAATTTTCAAATATACGTCCAAGCTCAAAACTATGAGTTGTGGAATGTCTTCACTAACGGAGATTATCGTCCAACGATTATCCTTGAGGACGGATCAACATCGTCCAAACATGAAGCAGGCTGGACGAGTGAGGACATCAGACGGTGTTCACAAAATGCTCATGCAAACTGATGTCTTGTCAACGCCCTTGATTATCCAAGACTAGACATGGTCTCGCGGTTCCAAACAGCTAAGGAGAAGCTGGACGCTTTGGAACATCAATTTAGACCAAGGAGCCCACCTACCTCAAATCTCTGTCTGATGGTCAAAAGCTCTTCGGACGCTGAATCAGAAGATGACGAGGTATCTGTTTCTGACTCTCTTCAAGAAGCATATATGAACTACTAAATGATTCTTCTCTATTGCATTATCAATACATCATGCTTAAAATAAAATTGTCAAAAGTGAATAAAGAGTTGGAAGAGTCCAACAAACTAAATGAGCAGCTTGTTGAAGAGAACAATAAGCTTAAAGCTGAGAATGTCAGTCTAACTGACAAACTCACCTCTGAGTCCAGTGAACCCCACGAGGTAACTAGATTGAAACAAGAGCTATCTGATCTCACCAAAAGCATATCTAAGCTTGTTGGAGGATCAGAGAAGCTAGACCTGATATTGAGGTACTCTAGATCACCTCATGATAAATCTGGCCTAGGCTATGACTCTGAGAAACAAAGTGCGTCTCAGAAAATATCAGGGTCCAACAAACATCACAAGGCTTTTCATTCCTATGGAAAGCAAAAAGAAAATAAATTGCATCCATCCAGAACTTAACTGTAAGATTTGTGGAAAGAATTGTCACAACTCTTCAAAATGCATTTACAAGAAGAAAAACAAAATGCATGGACGAAGACCACCAACTAACCCAAAAGGACCCAAGTCTATTTGGGTACCTAAGAATATGATAATACCTGTTGCAGATCTGCTTAGCAACACAAAAAAGACCCCAGTCCTGGTACTTGGTGTTGGGGTAAGCCCTCGTGGCCAATCTATTTTGAATAGATAATCATTTGTATCATGACTTTGATCATATATTTGATATATGTATAAGGCATTTATTTATTATGTTATATTTTATGATCATATTTACAGCATAATAAAGTCCTTAGAATAGGTAGTTCATTTAATGGAACGTCAAGTGTGACTTGACCGTGAGATGCCATTAAATTAGAGAACACTTTTCTTAAATATCCATAGTCAAGTATTATTATTAATAAGGACAATAATAATACATTGAAACTATTATGTGAGTGTACTGATGACCACATCCACGGGTCATAGATATAAGATATCAAGTCTTCACATAAGTATAAATATTAGTGGAATATTTATACTGGAGTGACCCGCTATGAGAACGC
This sequence comes from Ammopiptanthus mongolicus, assembly GCA_039655645.1. Taxonomy (NCBI): domain Eukaryota; kingdom Viridiplantae; phylum Streptophyta; class Magnoliopsida; order Fabales; family Fabaceae; genus Ammopiptanthus; species Ammopiptanthus mongolicus. The sequence goes on from CM077350.1 coordinate 46,012,765, forward strand.
TGCATAATAGTTATGTAAGTGTCATAAGCGATTCTCATGGTGACCATAGTGAAGTAGTCCTTCGACTTGAAGTCATTACGATTCCTAACATATGTATGTAGGCTTTAATACTATTAAACGTTGTCTGTAACAGCACAACTATAAAGATAGTTATTGGGTCAGAAATGAAACATGTTGAGGAATGTGAGTGATGTAGATAGGATTCGTCCCTCCTACATAACAGGAGTAATGTCTATAGGCCTCTTGATGGTATGCGACGTAGAAATGCATGGCCATGCTAAGGTGGGACAATATGAGATATTGGGCCCACATGATCATATGTCAATTACTAGATCAAGAAATAAATAATTGGACTTAACAAGGATGACACATTTATGCATTGTGTTCAATTAAGACATTGAGATGAAAGGACGTTGACTTCACATTATATATGGTTACAACAAGGTTTTAATTGTATCACCAATATTCTAATTAATTGGGTAGCAATGATGTATTGCTAGATGCCGCTCATTGTTTATAATATTAATTGATTATTAATATGATTAATAATAATTAATATTATTGCCAATTAATTAAGAACCTATAGGGTCATACGCATAGAGTAAATGTTCAGAGAATTAATTTAATTGATTGGTTAAATATGATTTAATTAATAATTAAATGAGATTGATTTAATTGATTAATTAAATATGATTTAATTAATAAATGAGGATAAGTTTAATTGATTAATTAAATATGATTTAATTAATAATTAAACATTGGGCCTGTAGCGTACAGTGGCCCAAGTAAGTTAGGTTAAGTGAGTGACAGCTATTAGTAAGCTGTGCACGTCACTTAAACAACACACAACACTGAGCACTCATAACGGCCGTTGTACACCCATGACAGCGCGCCCTCTTTTCTCTCTCTGTGTATCGTGCCTCTCCCAATCCTGATAGCTAGCACTACGCTATCTCTGACGTTGGTTTGCTCGCGTGGACTGAGTAGAGGTATTGCTACTTTGCAATACCGGTGATAGAAAAGCCTTTTCTTATGGTGGTTATGGCTGGATAGTTATCGTAATATCGCGATCCGAGATTCGTTAACCGTTGGATCGGACTGAATTTTGTATAGCAAGTTCGTGACATGTGGCTCTACATCTTCACCGTTCGGTTTTGCGATAGGAGGTCTGGAGCGAAAGTTATGAGCATCACAATTATCAGCATTTTTGGCTAACCGGTGTCGTTGGCACGCTCACAGTGTTCGCGGTAAAGCTACGCTTCAAGAGGTAAACACAATATCCTTGTGATTCATGTTCAATACGTGGTCTTTTAGTAAAGGGGTTTTTTTCACTCAAGAGGTTTTTGAAAATTGTTTTTGAAAATTATCCCTCTTGAAACCCCAACAGTGGTATGAGAGAGTCTGGTCGTAGTTTGCCATGTATCCTATGATGTTTGCCTTGTTTGATAACATGTTTATTGCTTTTGAATGTGATTCAATAGAATGCCTGTTATCCCTATGCGTGTGACTTTTAAAATTGTTTTAAACTTTCACTATGCAATTCACGTTCCTTTTAAAATTGATGTTTAAAATTTGTTCTAAATATCACTATGCGCAATTATCCAATTTGAAGTTTAAAGTTGGTCACTATGCACAATGATATAAATTGCGCGGCGTATATTTTGACAATAAATTGGTTTCAATTTTTATTTATTTTTGAAATCAATTAGGGACCATGTGTATGATTTGATTTCAAATTTATTTATTTATTTTTGAAATCAATTGGAGATCATGTGTATGATTTTTCCTTTTAATAAATTGTTTATTAAATGTGAGGTATGTGGTTATGGCCATAGATTGTGGTGTTATTTTATTTGGTAAATAAGGCCTGCGTGTCGTGACATTTATTTTATTTATTTTATTTTAAATTTTGTAAATTGTTCGGGTTGACATGGATGCAACACTAAATCATGACGCCAGTGGGAGGAACTTTAGAAGTTTGCTCGAGGGTCAAAGATTGTAATAATTAGTTTTAATTATTTCACATTAGGAGGACATAATCTTAATACCTTTTATATGTCTTGTATATTTATGTATGTGATGCATGACATGTATGAGATGTATGATTGAAATTTGGAATTTAAATTGTATGATAGCATGTATGTCATTGTATGCTTAATATGTTTTGAATGTATGTAAGCTAGTATGCCATGTATGCTATGAGAGACGTTTATATGATAAACAAGCCGGTGAGATCACTTAATTATTAAATTCCCTCAATAAATTAAGTTATTAAATGCCTCCTAATGCGTGGCACTCGTCAAGGCCATAATCATTTAAGTGTAGGTCATGCCACAGCTGAGCAGCTTCATATATTCCGGTGAGGCGCGAAAGGTGAAATAACCTACTGCCAACCATTAGGTTGAACTTAACTAAGTGTATTCAATAGGATTGAAACGGCTTAGAGGCATGGGGTTGGGCATTAATCCATATGATGGATTAGAATAAGGAGTTATTCACCCAACTGGTCCAAGAATTACATTGGATGTAATTGAAAAGGAGTTTCCTACCTAAATAGCTGAGTTCTGGGCGATTAGCCACAGCTGACTCAGAACGAGGTGAAATATGGATCTTGGTCTCACTAGAAAATCTTTCAACGGGATTTTCCAAGTCAATGATGAGGGTCATTGATTTGAGTAAAATAGTGGGAGCGTATTTAATAAAAGACTTATTAAATATGTTTTAATCATGATACTTATATTCTGTATGTTTTTGTATTAAATAACTATGGCTACAAATACAACTATAATTTTATTGTTGCGATACATCCTTGAGAAGGATGAGTTATCTGGAATTAATTTTCTAGATTGGTACATATTTTGAGGATTGTCCTCAAGTACGAGAAAAGAACTGTATGTTCTCAAGCAATTAATTCTCAAGCAAATGTTGCTACTGCCATAAGGTTCGAAAGGAATGTTTAATAGAAGCATCAAGTCGATGCCATTGGTGTACGACATCTCATGCTTGCAATCATAGAGACGTATGATATGATCATGCACCTTATGATACTCTAACAAGAGGTAGCAAGGCATAAGAGGTACTAGAAAGAGTAAAAAGACAATAAAGGAAGTATGACTTCCTATCTAGGCATATTTGTTATAAAAGTCAACATATCTACTCCAACATTATGGGTATATGTACTGCGTATGGATCTCACATTAATGTGAAGGATCAAAGGGAGTAAGACATTGACTAATAGATAAAGGTCTACCCTATGAGTAGAGATGAAGCAAAAGTTGCTACATTGACTATAGGAGTTTGAATTTATCATTAGGTAAAGGTCTACCCTATAAGTGGAGATAAAGCAAAAGTTGTTACATTGACTATAGGAATTTGAATTTACCATTAGGTAAAGTTCTACTCTGCGAGTGGAAATGGAGCAAAAGTTGCTACATTAACCATAAGAGTTTGAATTTGCCTTATGGGCATTAATGGAAGTAAATAACTATTATTTTATTCCAGTTGATAATAGAAACATCATTTCTATATCTTGTATAGACAAGAAAGAATTTTAAATTACAATAAATGGACAATTGTTGTTCCATTTATTCAACTGATTTCTTCAATGCTTGTATTTATGTGAGATATGGAGTTTGTGTCCTTGATCTCGATATGCCCATCTATAACATAAATGCGAATAGGGTCAAACCAAGTGATTTGGACCCTCTATGTCTTTAGCAATATATTTAGACCATATAAGTAAGAAACACATTTCCAAGCTCCACTAATTTGGATTCTTGGACTCATCCAATTATGAATTGTTTGAGGTATGTGAATCTTACTTGTTTGGAAAGATGACTAAGCTCCATTTACTAGTAAGGTGGAAGGGTTGGTAATCTTTTGGCAAGATACATTGTGATGTATGAGGGCCTCTAAACAAGTTTGCTAGAAGACAAATTTCTGTACTTCGTCTCGTTTATTAATAACTTCAATGAAGATGGATTTATGTAAGACACAAGTCAGAAATCTTTGAAATGTTTAAAGAATTCAAGAACAAAGTGGAGAACTAATTTTGGAAAAGTATTAGGATCGTGCGATCAGATTGTGGTAATAAGTACTTAAACCAATTGTTTGATGACTATCTGAAGGAGTGTGAGACTATATCTCAACTCACTCCTCCTAGAACACCATAAAGGAATGGTGTGTCCGAGAGGAGAAAATCGAACCTTGTTGGACATGGTAGGATCTATGATGATTCAATTAGACTTCTCTGACTCTTTCAGGGGATATGCTTTACATACAATAGCTTTCGCACCTAACCGTGTTCCATCTAAGACAACTGAAAGACACCATATGAGATATGGACTGGTATGCGACCAAGTATGTCTTTCATTAATATTTGGGGTGTCAAAATTTATAGAAACGTTTGGTTTCAGATAAACTTTGACCCAAGTCTGACAAATGTATCTTTGTGGGATATCCTAAAGAAACAAACGAACGCTATTTCTACAACACCTTCGAGAACAAAATATTTGTCGCTCGGACTGGAGTGTTCCTTGAGAAGGAACACATCTCCAAGGGAGACTGTGGGAGGAATGTAGAACTTGGATAAATCCAAGTACCACAGAGTACTGACCCACCTACAATGGAACAAGAACCGGTTCCATAAGATGTTGTGGTCCAACCACCAGTTAAAGTAACATAAGACTCGCGTAAGTCAAACAGAACATGTCATCAACCTGAGAGATCTGGAATATTCCTAACTCAAGAAGGTGATTAACCGCTCATGGATCATGATGAGCTTGTGACTTACCAGGAGGCCGTCGTTGGCCTAGATTCTGAGAAGTGGCTACAAGCCATGGGATCCGAAGTAGAATCCATGTACACCAACCAGGTATGGACCTTGGTTGAATCATCTGGAAGGGGTAAAACCTATAAGGTGCAAGTGGGTCTTCAACAAGAAGGCTAACATGGATGGGAAGGTGAATACCTTCAAGGCGCGACTGATTGCAAAAGGTCTCAAGCAAGTTCATAGTATGACTATGATAAGACCTTTTGTCCAGTTGCATTGATTCAGATCCCACTTGCTATTGCTTCATAGTATGACTATGAGATCTAGCAAATGAATGTCAAAACAACATTCCTTGAGAAGGAATCTTCTCGAGGATGTGTACATGACACAATCTGAGAGTTTTGTCTATTCAGAGAATGCTGGAAAGGTTTTGCAACTTGAAAACATCCATTTATAGATTAAAGCAAACTTCCAGAAGTTGGAATCTTCATCTTGATGTAAACTGTAAGACAAGTTTGGATTCATTAAGAACGAGAATAGACCTTGTGTGTACAAGAAGGTTAGTGGGAGCATAATTATTTTTCTCGTATTGTATGTATATGACATACTGCTTATGGAAACAATATTCCTACATCATAAAATGTGAAAACATGGTTAAGGAATTATTTTTCAATGAAGGCCTTGGGCGAAACGTCCTATGTATTAGGAATCAGGATCTATGGAGATAGATCGCTAAAATTGTTAGGCCTTAGTCAAAAGGTACATAAATTGACAAAGTGCTTGGGCACTTTAAATGTGCATGATTCCAAAAGGGGTATCTTGCCTATGACACGTGACGTATATGTCCCAGGGATAGTCCCTGTTACATCAGATGTAGAGGGAATGCATGAATAAGATTCTATATGCTTCGGCAATTGAATTTGTTATGCATGCCATGATATGTACTCGAACAAATGTCTCGTATGCGTCGAGCATGATGAGAAGGTACCAATCCAATCCCAGTGAAGGTCACTGGACCGAAGTCAAGAATGTCCTTAAGTACTTGAGAAGAACTTAGGATTCATTCTTGATCTCAAATGGCGAAGAAGAGCTCATAGTAATGAATTACAGTGATGCTAACGTCCAAACCGATAAGGATAACTTTAGATCGCAATCTGGTTTTGTTTTTTGCCTTAATGGTGGCACTGTGAGCTTGAAAAGGCTCCAAGCATGAGACAGTTGCTGATTTTATAATAGAGGCCGAGTATATAGTTGCCTTAAATACAGATTTAAAGGCCGTTTGGATCAGAAAGTTTATTTATGAACTAATCGAAGTTCCTAACTTTGCGAACTCCATAGATCTCGTTGCGATGATGATGGAATAATCGCTTAAGCTAAGGAAACTTGATCTCACCAGTGATCCGAAACATATACTTAGATGCTTCCATCTCATTCGATAGATGATCGATAGAGGAGATGTGAAGATGTGCAGAATGACAACACTAAACAATTCACTGTTGGAGTCTCTTGCTCCGTGGTAGCATGACAGTCACACTAGACCGATGTCGCGACCGCGATCGCGAAGGAAACCGCGAAAAATAGAGAATTTTAAAAAACCATATAGAGTCGCCACCAATTTTATTTATCTTGGTAAAAATTGGAAAACCATTACTTTGTAAAAAAAACAATGTTCTTTGGAGTCAAGACTGAGTTCGGAAGCCGATTGTGCATAGGAAAGGATGAGGACTTAACCCCACAGCACCCCTAATACATCCGTTAAAAGACGGTTACCCAAATTAATTGTACAAATATTTATTTTACCCCAAAAAAAATTTATAAGAAATAGGTTATAAATTAACATTAACATTAAAAAAAAAAAGGCAAGATGAAAAATAAATTGCTCCATGTTCTATGGTTTATTTCTATTTTTAAACATTGATAAATCCTAAATGAGGTTGAACACGACACATAAGTCCGTAGAGCAACCTCACACCTAAGGGATTGAACATGACACTCAAGGTCATAAGGCATCCCAAAAGCAAATTCCAATTATTTTGATTATTTTTATATTTGTCATTGTTAATGTCGCTATGATTTACACTAAATAAAGAACCAAAAATAGAATGTCTTGCTGCACTCTTCAGAAGGAAAAAACGTGATCAAGGCAGGGAAAAGAATTGCTGCCAGCGATACTTCTTGAAATAGAGGTGAATCAGAGTGTATCTCATCCACTCAATCACAATTAATTAACCTGTACACCATAAAATGCTCAAACGTGAACAAAAATTCAGCATATCAATACTTATTATTCAATAAATATTAATTTGAATAAAAATGACAACCCAAGGGGAAGCTTGACCACAATCCCTACAACTCCAAGCTTTATTCCGAATAACTACAAAACAACTAAACCTATCTCTAACCAATATCATTTGCTGCAGCCACTAAACAACAAGAAGTTATATTCCTGGCAATACTTGGTTGCAAGCATAAACAAAGCAAAAATTTGCAGTCATTGTGACAAGCCTGGGAAGAGCTAGAAGACCAAATATTAAAGCTTTTGATCACACATCAACAAGTTCAAAGATTCAGTTTCACAAACCATATAGCGGCCAAAGCAAGTGCAATATAACAATATAGGAACCCACCATCCATTCTACACATGAAAGGACTATAACTCCACAATTCATTAACTCAGTCACTAAAAAAAAGGAAATTAAACGAAGGAGTTGTGATGTAGTGGAACTGCACATGGGAGAGGGGTAACATTAGGAGGAAGATGTGACTCCCAGGAGTAAGCACACAGGTTCTTCAACAAAACAGGTTATGTGCAATACAGAAAAACACATTAGACTACCAAAACTGTGTCTAACAAAAATCAAATCATCATCAACTCAAGCTTTACATCAAACATGCGGCATGCATTGCAGCAAGGAACATGATATTACAATATCTGTGTCACAGGGTATCCACAAATGATTAAATCCAAGCCAACAACCATTTCTCTATTATATATTCATCTAAAGTATGAAGTAGAAATATTCAACAACCATACCCCAGAAAGTAAGAACAGGACCAAAACCTATTAAGGTGATTTCAAGCAAGCTAGAAATCGCGGTAGGGACGACTGGGTCTGCGTGGTGCCGTTCGGTGGGGTGCTGGGACGGCGGTGTAGCGGCGGACTACGGGGCTGGATGAAGACGCGTCAAGGCCGCGTGAAGAGGATCGGTGACTCGCGGACGGCGGTGCTAGGTATGAAATGGAAGCTCTTTCTCCTTGCTGCTGCAGTTTTTTCGTGACTGCGTTTCTACCTTCCTTTCTCTCCCTGTTCTGTTTCGAATTTCTGCCTCTCTCGGTACTGTCCCCCCTTCTGGTGCGGCTTTTCTTGCTTTATAGAACCCAGCTCGCGAAGCTGTCACAACTATCGCGCTAATCCTGCGACAATATCAGGAAAAAAAACGCATTTAATTCGTGATTGAGGGCAAAAAAAAGCAAGAAATGATGCTCACCTTGATGATTACCGCAAAAAAGGAAAGAAAATCGCATTAGGGTGCGAGATGTGTGCGAAAATGAGAAAGGAAAGAGGGATTTGGGGGTAGGTGGATGAGGTTGTGCGGCTGGGATTTGTGAAGGGGATGAGGTGTGGCTGCTAGGGTTTCAGATGGGTGAGGGAGAAAGAAAGGGAATCCGGGTTTGGGCCATAATAATGGATAATGGGCTTGGTTCAGCAATGGGTAAAGATTCCTGGTCTAGGCTTGGCTGATAAAAACTAGAACAAATCTTTCAAACTAAATGAATAAGAGATAAAATATTTTCGTGATTTTTTGAAAAAATAAATAAATAAATTTTATTGACAAATCCAAATAAGATGGCAAGGCAAAATATTTTTATGATTTGTCCTTTTTCTAAAAAAAGCAAACATGGAGTGCAAAACTCAGCTCTTTCTTATTTCTTCCCAAAATTTTGATATTTTAATGATTTTGATCTTTTTCAGTCTTTTTGGATTTTTGGTAAATTTAAGTGAAAAACAAAAGGGAACTGGTCAAAATGGGATGTTCACAGTTGCCCCTTCTTTACTTGTTGCTTACTAGACGACATGAAGGGTCACGACTGTTCATGTGATGATAGGAAGGAACGAGTAAAGAAAAGAACACACATTTTGTTTGAGAGTGCATGCGACTATACATAGAGATTAAATGCGAATGATGCAGGCACAACACCAAGCGACAGAAAATTAATGGACCTCTGATCCCGAAAAATTAAAGGACGGTGGGTTTCTGAGTTCGAAAATTAAATGATAGTGGGTCTTTGATCCCAAAAATGAAAGCGAGCCTCTGAGCTCGAAAATTAAATGGCAGTGGGCCTCTGGTCCCTAAAAATTAAATGACAATGAGCCTTTGAGCTCAATTAAATGACATTGGGCCTCTGATCCCAAAAAGATAACAATGAGCCTCTGAGCTCGGAAATTAAATGGTAATGGGCTTCTGATCCCAAAAATTAAATGGCAATGAGCCTTTGAGCTCAAAATTAAATGACAGTGGGCCTCTGTTCCCAAAAATTAAATGACAATGAGCCTCTGAGCTCGAAAAAATAAATGATAGTGGGCCTCTGATCCCAAAGATACTAAATTGCGATGAGCCTCAAGAATTAAATAACAATGGGCCTCTGATCCCAGAAAATAAAAGACAAAGAGCCTCTGAGCTCGAAAAGTAAATGACATTGGGCCTCTGATCCCAAAAAATAACAATGAGCCTCTGAGCTCGAAAAATTAAATGGTAATGGGCCTCTGATCCCGAAAATTAAATTGCAATGAGCCTTTGAGCTCAAAATCAAACTTTCTCTTTATTTCTATTTTACCTTTTCTTTAGACAAACTGGAACCAAACGCTTCCCAGGAAAACTTCGACCAATCATACCCTTGTTCACTAACACCTTTGAGTTGAAGCACCATTTATTCCCTTTGATGACATGGTTTCTTTTGCAAAAGGCGCAGTCATGAAGAGATTTATTCTGGACTGTGACCTGTGGAGACTTTCCTTATTCTTTTAAGTCCCCCACTCGGCGTGCACTGTCATCTTACTTATTGACTTTGAAGTGCTGAGTCTTTGTTGGTCCAACCATTCATTAAAGTCACCATTAAAATTATCAAATCATACTATCAAACTCATATTTACTTTGATTGAGACATAATTTTAATGCATAAAACATGATTTGAGCACAAAGGGGTCATGAATAAACTTTTGCATTCACATGTGACTTTGGATTATACATAAGGGAATCAGAAAGGATAACATGGGGAGGGGAAGTGCAAGGGGAACACAAAGGATAAGAGCGAATAAGAGGAAAGGAATAAAATATGATAACCACATAAAAAATTTGCCCCAGTATCGGTTCCTTGATCCTCGTTCAGATGATTCCCATTGGCCACTGACGTCGCAAACCCTGGCCTTAGTCTCAGCTTCTCTTGATGTGCATTCCTCCTTTAACCCTCCAACAATTTTCTTCGCACCCATGTACCCAATCACAAGCAAAATTGCCTCAGTGTGGTGGCCTTTGTGCTATTTTCTTCACTTAAGCTGCCCTTGCAGGTTTTCAGCCCAAGATTTATTTTCTTTGCCCTAATTTTTGCTTAGGTTGCCCTTTACGGGTTTTCAACCTAACGGACACTGTTCTGCCCTAACTTTTGCCTAAGCCGCCCTTACGAGTTTTCGACCTAGCGAGCAAAATTTTTTTTTATTATTTTTTTTATTTTTATTTTTATTATTATTTTTTTTTATCAGGCATAAAACTTTTTCACAGCATCAGAGTTCATGGGCCTTGGTAACTCTTGCCCATCTTCATCTGTTAAGATCAATGCTCCGCCTGAGTATGCCTGCTTTACAATATATGGCCCTTCATAATTGGGCACCCATTTTCCTCGAGCGTCTTCTTGATTGGGGAGTATCTTCTTTAGTACCAAATCGCCTGGTTGAAACTCCCTAGGACGAACTTTCTTATTAAAGGCTTTAGCCATTCTTCTTTGATATAATTGTCCCTGACAAAGGGCCACCAATCTTTTTTCTTCAATCATGTTCAATTGATCATACCGAGCCTTCATCCACTCGGATTCTTCCAAGTCTGCTTCCATCAACACTCTTAATGAAGGGATTTCGACTTCTATGGGAGAGACAGCCTCCATTCCATACACCAATGAGAAGGGTGTTGCCCCGGTACTTGAACGTATATTGGTGCGATACGCATGCAAAGCATAGGGTAACATTTCATGCCAATCTTTATAGTTCACGACCATTTTAGCGACAATCTTCTTGATATTCTTGTTCGCCGCTTCTACCGCACCATTCATTTGGGGCCTATAAGGAGCAGAATTATGGTGTTTGATTTTGAAGGTCTTGAGCAACTTCTGTACCTCTGCCCCATTAAGATTGGAAGCATTGTCCGTAATGATCCTTTCAGGTATTCCGTACCGACAAATGACATCTCTTTTGAGGAACTTTGTGAACACCTTTTGAGAGATACTGGCATATGATGTCGCTTCTACCCACTTTGTGAAGTAATCTATTGCCACCAAGATGAAACGGTGCCCGTTTGAAGCCTTAGGATTGATTGGCCCGATTACATCTATTCCCCATATAGAGAAGGGCCAAGGGGACACCAAATTGTGCAGTTGGAATGGAGGAGCTTTGATTCGATCTGCATATATCTGGCATTTATGGCATCTCCGGACATACTCCAAGCAATCCGTTTCCATGGTTGACCAGTAGTAACCACTCCGTAAAATCTTGCGTGCCATCATATGACCATTGGCATGCGTTCCACATATCCCTTCATGTACTTCTGTCATGACAGTTCGGGCTTCACGAGCATCAACACATCTTAAGAGGACCCCATCATGGTTTCTTTTATATAGAACTTCTCCGTCCAGAAAAAAGGCCATGGATAACCTGCGAATAGTCTTCTTGGTCCCTTCATTTGCTTCAGCTGGGTATGCCCTACTCTGCATATACTGTTTGATGTCATGATACCAAGGTTTACCATCGGGCTCTTCCTCCACATGGGCACAATATGCCGGTTCACGCTGGACCTTCACTTGGATAGGCTGGACGGTGGTACAAATGTCCAGCTTGGTCATAGCAGCTAACGTGGCTAAAGCATCTGCGAACTGGTTCTTGTCTCGAGTTAAATGCGAAAAGGTAATATCATCAAATTTCGCAATCAACTGAGTCAAGTACTTCTGATATGGAATCAACTTGGAATCTTTGGTTTGCCATTCGCCATTGACTTGATAAATAATTAGAGCTGCATCCCCAAAGACCTTCAATTTTTTTATTCCAAGGTCAATTGCTGCTTGTAATCCACTTGCACATGCTTCGTATTCCGCGATGTTATTGGTGCATTCAAATTCAAGCTTAACGGCCACTGGGTACTGCTTGCCATTTGGCGAAACCACTACTGCTCCTACACCTCTCCCGTGCATATTAACTGCTCCATCGAAATACATCTTCCACACGTTCTCATTTGCGGCTTCATCTTCCTCTAATGACAATATCTCTCCATCTAGGAATTCGTACGTAACTGGTTGTCCACCCTCGAGAGGGTTTTCAGCTAAATGATCAGCAATCGCACTCCCCTTGATGGACTTTCGAGTCATGTATTTAATATCAAATTCTGATAATATCACTTGCCACTTTGAAACCCTTAAGGAGATGTGAGGACTTTTAAAGATATACTTCAAAGGGTCCATTCGAGAGATTAACCAGGTAGTGTGATACAACATGTACTGCCTGAGCCTCTTGGACGTCCATACCAATGCACAACAAGTCTTCTCAATTGCCATATACTGGGCTTCGCAGTCATTAAACTTTTTGCTCAGATAATAAATCGCATGTTCTTTCTTGCCAAATTCATCATATTGCCCTAGCATTGCCCCCATTGAGGTCGGTAATATAGTGAGATATAATATCAATGGACGACCTCGAATCGGTGGCAATAATACCGGAGGACTAAGCAGATATGCTTTTATCTTGTCGAAGGCTTCTTGGCACTCCTCATTCCAACTTCCAGGATTACTCTTCTTCAGGAGCTTGAAGATCGGCTCACACGTGCTAGTCAGGTTAGCAATAAACCGTGCAATGTAATTCAATCTTCCCAAAAAACCTCTTACTTCCTTCTCATTCTTGGGAGCGGGCATGTCCCTTATTGCCTTTACTTTGTCCGGGTCCACTTTTATTCCTTCTCTGCTAACAATAAAACCAAGCAACTTCCCCGTTGATGCCCCAAACACACATTTTGTAGGGTTGAGTCTCAACTTGTACTTCCTCAGTCTCTCGAATAGCCTCCGCAGAACTGCTACATGACTTTCTCCTTCCTTGGATTTGGCCACTATGTCATCCACGTACACCTCTATTTCTTTATGCATCATATCATGGAACAATGCTACCATAGCACGTTGGTAGGTGGCCCCGGCATTCTTCAAACCAAAAGGCATTACCTTGTAACAAAAAGTTCCCCAAGGAGTGGTAAAAGTTGTCTTCTCCTTGTCATCGACGTCCATGAGAATCGGATTGTATCCAGAATATCCATCCATGAAAGAGAACCTGTGGTTCCTTGCTGTACTGTCTACGAGGATATCGATATGAGGGAGCGGGAAATCATCCTTTGGACTGGCTTTATTCAGATCTCTATAATCCACACACATCCTGACCTTCCCATCCTTCTTTGGTACCGGCACAATATTAGCTACCCACTCCGGATGTCTCGACACTTCCAGAAAACCAGCTTCCAGTTGTTTAGTTACCTCTTCTTTGATCTTAAGCGACATTTCTGGATGCATGCTCCTCAATTTTTGTTTCTTGGCCACCATATCTGGGTACAATGGGATTTTATGTGATGCTATCTCTGGATCTAAACCTGGCATATCTCTGTAGGACCATGCAAACACATCTAGATACTCTTTGAATAGTGCGACCATTTCTACATGCTCTGGGTTATCCACTACCTTCGACTCCTTCTTGTCTTCCTCTGTCCCCATATTAACCATTTCTATGACCTCATCATTCAAAGTGAACCCTTTTTCAGAGTGTTCCATTAACTTGGAGAACTCCTCAATTGCTTCTTCTTTATCATCAGACCTAGGATCACCTTTGTTCATAGCCGCAAGGGAATCAATAAATGAGGCTTCAGGGTTCCTTTTATGAAGCAAACTTTCAGTGGGAGGGAGATTCCTGAAAGAAATTTTTTGCAATAGGAACAATATAGACAAGAGTTTTATTTGTTGAAGAAGGTGCAAGCAATATAAAGCAATGAATAGAGGAAGTAAAAGAGTGGAACAATGAGAAAACATGCTGGAAAATCATGCTAAAACATTTTATTCATGTCTCAATTAAAGTAAACACCAGTTCATTTCTTGTACAAACAGATAATTACTTTATGGAAATAACATCAACAAATGGTTCAGACCGCCAATTGCTAAGAACTTCATTGTCACCAGAGAGATAGATAACATGGTTTCCTTCTTGCTCTTCTTCAAGTGCACTGATGGTGAAATGAGGGGAGGTCAACTTTTCTGGCTTGATCACTTCAGCTGGTGTTGGGAAAGTCTCCTTTAGATGGGGAACATACTTGTTTTCTCCCTCTCCTTCTTTTCTTCCTCTGAGAGTCGTGATCTTCATTTTTTCTGCCAGAGAAGGCTCATACCCTAGTCCATACTTTCCCTCTCTGGAAATGGCTTCGATCGGTTGTGGGATCCCTTGAAGCTTAGACCCCAAGCCTCTTCCCTTCTGGTATCCACTCCTCTCCATAATATGAAATATCACTTCATTCACATTCTTTATTGGTGGCTCTTTCCTCTGGATCTCTGACCTCAAAATTTCAAAATTGTGCAAAGAGTTATCCTCAATTTGCTCTGTATTCTCTATATAAGGTACTGAAACGGGCTTTGTCAGCATGATTTCCTCTTCACCACGAATGGTAATTACCGCCCCATTGTGGATGTACTTCAAGCACTGATGTAATGTTGAGGGAACAACTCCAGCGCTATGAATCCAAGGCCTCCCTAGAAGCATAGTATATGTTGGTTGAATTTCCATGACTTGGAATAGGACAGGGAAATGACTAGGCCCTATTTCAAGTGGCAGAGTTATTTCCCCTAAAATTCCTCTTGTTGTTCCATCAAAGGCCCGCACAATCATCTCTTGTGGTGTTAAATCTGTTATACCCATGTTCAATTGCTCCAGAGTAGACATTGGAATCACATTCAATGCCGAGCCGCCATCTATGAGTACCTTCGCAATCACAAAACCTCTGCACTTTAAAGTAATGTGCAGGGCTTTGGGCCCACTACCCTGCCTGGGAACCACCTTATCTTCCGAAAAGGTAATCATGTTGACGCGCTTCACCGGATCTACCATGTCTACCACATTTTCGGGAGTGACATCAGGCTTGACATAAGCTTCACCCAACACCCTCAACAACGCCTTACGGTGCAATTCTGATGTTAGAATAAGTGATAAGAGAGAAATCCTGGCTAGAGTCTTCTTTAACTGTTCTATCACATCAAACTCACTTTGCTTCATGATCTTCAGGAACTCTTCTTCCTCTTCCTCCACAGCTTCATTCTTCTTTTTATCTTTGGGATTCTTCTTTATTTCTTCTTCTTCAGGGCCATAACATCGCCCACTCCTCGTAATACCCTCGGTCCTTATCACATTAGCAACTTGGGCCTTCGAAGTATCTCCTACAGCCGTCAGCTCAACTTTTGTTTCATAGTTCCATGGCACAGCATGAGTGTCGTCATAAGCAAAAGGAATTGGCTTTTTTACCCTTAAGATCACTTTTTCTGGTGTCGGGGCCTTATTAAGGGGTGGCACTCGAAGTACAATCTTTTCGACTACGTTGATTCCCTCAAACGTACCTCGCCTGACTTGTATCACTCCGAGGGTTAGTAGTCCCTGAACTCGGACCTTAAAGTCCCAACAACTCTCAATGTCATGTCCTGCCTGCCCATGGTGATAAACACAATTCAAAATTCCATCATCCTTTTGTTCTTCTTCTTTTACCCCCGGCGCGACGGTGTCATACCCTACTTTCTTTAGTCCATCAAACACCTCTTGCATAGGCGTTCGTAAGTGGAGGACCTTCTTAACTTGATACCCCTCTATTTCCAAGCTATTCACCCTGTTTTCTACATTATGGCTTGGGATTGGATTGTTAACAATGCTAGGCCCCGATTCCTCTTCAAACCCCAATCTTCCACAAGCGATTATTTTTCTCACTGCTGTCTTAAAGGCTTCGCAATCTTCAATGGAGTGCCCTGAGACATCCATGTGATATTTGCAGGTCAAGTTTGGATTGTACCAAGCAGGGAAAGGTGGTTGAAGGGAACGTACAGGGTTCCCCGCAATCAAATGACGGTCGAACAATTGTTGGAATAATTCTGCATTGGAAACGGATAGTCTAGGGAAAGATGGCAGGTTTGGAGTGGTGGGGTGTCCTTGATTCTGGAAATTTGGTCGATTATCGGTTGGGCGATATGGTTGGAATGCAGGGGGATAACGTGCGTATGCAGGGTGAGTAGGGTTATATGGCTGAGGTGCGGGGACATTATTTATCTGGTTTTGTGGTTGAGTGGTGCTTGGCAAGGCTTGTTGAGGTGGGTAAAGTGGTGTTTGAAGGTATGGGATGTGAAGGTTCGGGTTATATGGTGCTTGGTACGTTGGGTATGAGGGAACATGTCGAGGTCCAACATTCTGTTGGTGTTGTACATAATTCGCCTCAGCTTCCTTCTTCTTTGGTTGGAATCCCTTCTTAGGTGCACTACTTTCTGCATCAACCGGCAGTTTCCCAGCTCTAGCTAAAAATTCAATTCTTTCTCCTGCAGCTATCAAGTCGGAGAAATCCCTGTAAGCCGCTCCTGCCATTGCCCCTATAAAAGGGGCCCCGAGAGTTCCCAAAAAGTATGAGCACATTTCTGATAATGTCAACGGGGGCTGAACTTGTGCTGCTAAACTTCTCCACCTTTGCGCATATACTTTAAAGGATTCCTCATTTCTTTTCTGCATTGAGGTTAGTTGTTCACGGGTAGGAGCTGCATCCAAATTGAACTTATACTGGTCCATGAACAAGTCAGCCAATTCCGTCCATCGCGAAATCTTAGAGTGGTCTAGCTGAAGGTACCATTCTAATGCAATACCTGTCAAACTCTCATGAAAGAAGCTAATGAGGAACTTGTCTTCCTTTGACCAGATGGCCATTTTGGTGGCATAGCTGATAAGGTGAAACCGAGGATTCCCACTCCCATCATACTTTGAAAAATCAGGGATCTTAAAATCCTTAGGTATCACCACGTCCGTGGCAGGACAAAGTTCTTCTATTTTTAGAGGGCCATAGGTACTTGATCCTTTTATCGCTTTTATCTGTTCTTCCATCTTTTCCATCCACTCATCTTTCACCTTATCCTTCTCTACCTGAGCTCCTATGAACGGTCCAGGGATGGATATATGGGGTTGCTCCCATGTGGGTCCTGCATAGCCAGGAGCTTCATGATAGGCATTCTCAAAAGGGCAGTATCCTTCTCCGATGGGAAGTATTATTGGTGCTGTGTGTTGCTGTTGTTCATGGGAACGCATTCCCTGAGTAAGACCTATGTTGATGCTTGAAAACATAGGTGCCGATACTGTGGAAAGGGCTGGCTGTACACTCACATAGGGATCATCTTCATTTGCACCTCTATTTGCGCCAAGCCTATTGAGAGATTCTCTCATATCTTGCAATATCGCCTCTAGCCTTGCTTGGGTTTCAGTCATCTCAGCTATTCTTCCCCTTACTTCATCTAACTCTAAGCTCAAATTTCTTCCCACCTCGGCATTATTATCGGCCATTCTAGTCCGAGGTCTGGTGTTGTGAACTCGGGTTTGATTGGTGTCGTCTTTCCTGGGTCGCGCAATGGTTCCTGAATTTTCTAATTTAAACCTATACGAATACATTAAGAAATTTAATTAGTAAAATCAAAGTTATGTCTATCTCATTCACATTTATTAATTCTTTTTGTCAAGGAAAGACCGTCTCTGTAGCAAGAAATTTCCATCCCATGCGCAACTCTAGGGGTACGTCCCCCTTAGATTGTGCATGGTTGATGACATATCCATGAGGGCGTGCATCTCTCAATGGATCGCATCACTCACTAGCAATGCAACCATGCAGGCAAACTTATAACACAAAGAGGAAAGTAAAGGAGAATTCATCGATGGACATAACGTGAAAGATAACTTTTATTTGATTGAAGAGCAGTACAACGTCCGACATTTAACAAAAATTACATCAAAAGTTTCGAGGTTCTCTTTTTGAATCCACTAGCAAGACTTCTACAATACTTTATGAAGCTGGCTACTTTTGGAGGTATTAGAGATTCAGCGCTCATGTGAACCTGAATGGACGCCTCCTCGAGGCGATCCATGAATCGAGAAGCATGGCATTTCAAGCTTCCCGACAAGTATTCATATCTTCTCTTCCAAGCATTTCTACCAGTCTTCAGTTTCTCTGCCACTACATGCCAGTCTTCTAACCATTCTTCTTGCTGATGGATCTCATCCTCATATTGCTTTTTCTCTCTTTCAAGCTTTCGTATCTTCATCCACAGTTGGTCTTCCTTCTCTTGTGCCTTTGCCAATGATTCGCGATACGTTGCAGCTGCATTCAAACCTTGATCAGAGTAGCGCTCAGTATGGGTAAATGCCTCTTGCAAGGATCCTATTCTTTTCTCCAATATCTTTATCGTTTGGACATGTACCCCGACGTTTGCCTCCAACTTTTCTTTTTCTTTGAGAGTTTTTGTCAGTGCTCTTTCTTGATCTTCTACCCTTGCTCGCAACCCTCGGACTTCTGACCCTTTCACATTCTCTTTCCTCGCCCTCTTTGTTGGACCGACGGCTTCATATGCATCCGCACATTCATCTCTCAACCGTTCTACTTTCATGTTTAACTTATGGACTTCATGTTGAAGTGTGGCAATGGTGATTCGAGCCGTTTGATTCACCTCCTCTAGCACCCCCATCTGAGCCATCAAAATCTCAGTCTTCTCTAGCAACTGTGCTTCAGTCTGAGGAATCTCATCATGGTGTGGGATCGGCTCAGGATCGGTGATGTTCTCTCTCCTTGCTTTCCTCCAAGCGAGGTAGTTTCTAGTGTAAGCAATGATTTGCCTCCCCAACTCATTTGATCCCACTATACGAATATTACTCCAAGCCAATCTAATCGCTATTGATGTATTCTTGACAACTTCGCAATCTTGGAATAAGAAAGAGATCCCACCCATCACTTCTTCAGGAGGTTCACATTGAGTCCACTTCAGTTGTCGAATCACAAGTGCTGGAGAATATGAAACACAACCTCTTGGCCCCATCAAGGGGACATTCGAGAAATTCCCACAGCTGAAAATAACAGTATCTCCTCTATACCAAGGACACATCCAATTAAAGGATTCTGAATCAATCTCATCAAACTCTCGCTTCCATTCATAGGATTTATTTGGCTTTAATGGTATGCGGTGGAATCTCTTCAAAGGGTCATCCGTCTCGCTAATGTGCTTGCGAGCATACATATGAGTCACGATCCAAACATACATCAATTGTGTGCAACACCGCAATTTACCTTGCTGACTTTCGTGGCAAACTTGCAGTGAGAGGAACGTTTCTGCCAAAATAGCAGGGACATGATTCACAGCATACTCTTCAACTTTGTAGAAGACATCCATAGCCGCATAATCCACCATGTCCGGTATAAAAGGAAATAACACCAATCCATAAACGGTTAGAGCTAACACTCGATTGAAAACCACCCAATTTTGTTGTCGAGCCAATTCCCTGAGATAAACCTCGAGGAATCTCCTCTTCAAGCCTTTGACGATTCCTTTTTCCATTTTGTCTGATGGCTTCGGTTGAACTCCTAATAATTCTGCCACTTTCCCGTCACTGACATGTTGGCCATAGTAGAGGTAAACACGAAGCTCCTTCGGAAGAGGTATGCTTATCATGTAAGCATATTCTTCTATAGTTGGTGTCGTATCCAAGTTTGGCAACTCAAAACATCTCAGGGTAGGATTCCAATACTGGGCCAAAGCGCTCAAGCCCGCAACATCTGTAGGAATATACAACAAGTCCAAAATTCTCCCATATTTGCTTGCAAACTCTGAATGTGTCTCTCTTGGCATCAACTGACTGATTTCTATTAAGGTCTTCACATCATTTACCTTCACATCAATCCTAATGTTCCTCCTTGAGCTGATCGCATTGCTAGAGTGAGATATTTCCATTACTTGCTACGTGGATTGTAACGGAATCTTTCCTTCACAAAAGAGCTCACTTGTTAAAAAAAAATAAAAAATAAAAAAATGAGAAACTAAGCACAAAAATGCGATGCAAAAAGGAGTCCTTATAGGGTTGTAAACCCAAAGGACATGGGACGTCTAATGCATTGTCCCTCCAGTGACCCATTTCGATGGATCATTTGGGCCCAAGTCGATAGGAACCCATTTACCTTTTTATCTTCTATTCTTTTTTGTTTTCTTTTTTTTATCAATTTTTTTTTTTAAGAAGAACGAAATAAAACACATAATCAAGAATAAAAGAGAAGAGAGAAGATGCATGCCTCCAATTGTCCTAAGAGGGAGGTCCTATAGTCAAGGGTACCTATGACGACTCTTAAATTAGGCAGCCACTAGGTTAATCTATGAGTGCATTGGTGGTTCTAGACTTCTAAAGGTCATGGCTCCCAGATTGTTCCAATCACGAAAGACAGGGACCCAGCTCATGATCCTAGCCACAAGTAGGGATAAACCCTCCAGGATGACTAATCCATGATACTAGTAACAATCTGAGTGGTGAATCAACAAATATCAGAGGGGCACTAGGCCTTCCAATGACAATGTTGAGGCACCGCCTACTCCTAAGGCTTCCACAAGCTCGGGTATAGAGCTGAAAATGTGTGACACGAGTGATTGCGATGTGTGTGCTGGAGGCATACAAACCTATAAAATCCTAAAACTAAAAAAAACCTGCAAAACAAAGTCATATATATATACAAAAAATCAAATGTCATCTACCCTAGAGTTCAAATAATATATTCCAAGAAAAAAAATGTTATCTACCCTAAAGTTGAAAAAGCAACCAAAAATCATCAACAATACACACAAAGAGAGAAATAAAATAAAACAAATCAAAACAAAGTATATTCTCATAAAATAAAATGAAACAAATCAAAGCAGAGTATATTCACACAAAAGTCATGCTATTTTTCATCTTTTCCAATTTTGTTTTAAATATTTTTTTTTTATATTTTTTTGAGAGGAAAAAAAAATCAAAACACAAACAAACAAAAAAATATATAAAAAACACAAACGACTTTTTTTCAATTTTTTTTTTTGCTCTTTTTCATTTTTTTTTAATTTTCATAAAGGATAGAGAAACAAAACATAAAAAAAACAAAAAAGAGTAAAACAAATAGGTTAAAATTTATTAAAGATTTGCACAATTAATTTTAATGGGCTTGACTTTCTAAAAATGTCCCCAGTGGAGTCGCCATCTGTCGCGACCGTGATCGCGAAGAAAACCGCGAAAAATAGAGAATTTTAAAAAACCATATAGAGTCGCTACCAATTTTATTTATCTTGGTAAAAATTGGAAAACCATTACTTTGTAAAAAAAAACAATGTTCTTTGGAGTCAAGACTGAGTTCGGAAGCCGATTGTGCATAGGAAAGGATGAGGACTTAACCCCACAGCACCCCTAATACACCCGTTAAAGACGGTTACCCAAATTAATTGTACAAATATTTATTTTACCCCAAAAAATTTTTATAAGAAATAGGTTATAAATTAAAATTAACATTAAAAAAAAAAAAGGCAAGATGAAAAATAAATTGCTCCATGTTCTATGGTTTATTTCTATTTATAAACATTGATAAATCCTAAATGAGGTTGAACACGACACATAAGTCCGTAGAGCAACCTCACACCTAAGGGATTGAACATGACACTCAAGGTCATAAGGCATCCCAAAAGCAAATTCCAATTATTTTGATTATTTTTATATTTGTCATTGTTAATGTCGCTATGATTTACACTAAATAAAGAACCAAAAATAGAATGTCTTGCTGCACTCTTCAGAAGGAAAAAACGTGATCAAGGCAGGGAAAAGAATTGCTGCCAGCGATACTTCTTGAAATAGAGGTGAATCAGAGTGTATCTCATCCACTCAATCACAATTAATTAACCTGTACACCATAAAATGCTCAAACTTGAACAAAAATTCAGCATATCAATACTTATTATTCAATAAATATTAATCTGAATAAAAATGACAACCCAAGGGGAAGCTTGACCACAATCCCTACAACTCCAAGCTTTATTCCGAATAACTACAAAACAACTAAACCTATCTCTAACCAATATCATTTGCTGCAGCCACTAAACAACAAGAAGTTGTATTCCTGGCAATACTTGGTTGCAAGCATAAACAAAGCAAAAATTTGCAGTCATTGTGACAAGCCTGGGAAGAGCTAGAAGACCAAATATTAAAGCTTTTGATCACACATCAACAAGTTCAAAGATTCAGTTTCACAAACCATATAGCGGCCAAAGCAAGTGCAATATAACAATATAGGAACCCACCATCCATTCTACACATGAAAGGACTATAACTCCACAATTCATTAACTCAGTCACTAAAAAAAAGGAAATTAAACGAAGGAGCTGTGATGTAGTGGAACTGCACATGGGAGAGGGGTAACATTAGGAGGAAGATGTGACTCCCAGGAGTAAGCACACAGGTTCTTCAACCAAACAGGTTATGTGCAATACAGAAAAACACATTAGACTACCAAAACTGTGTCTAACAAAAATCAAATCATCATCAACTCAAGCTTTAC
Organism: Ammopiptanthus mongolicus; assembly: GCA_039655645.1. NCBI lineage: Eukaryota > Viridiplantae > Streptophyta > Magnoliopsida > Fabales > Fabaceae > Ammopiptanthus > Ammopiptanthus mongolicus. The sequence continues at coordinate 46,035,430 of CM077350.1, forward strand.
ATCAAACATGCGGCATGCATTGCAGCAAGGAACATGATATTACAATATCTGTGTCACAGGGTATCCACAAATGATTAAATCCAAGCCAACAACCATTTCTCTATTATATATTCATCTAAAGTATGAAGTCGAAATATTCAACAACCATACCCCAGAAAGTAAGAACAGGACCAAAACCTATTAAGGTGATTTCAGGCAAGCTAGAAATCGCGGTAGGGACGACTGGGTCTGTGTGGTGCCGTTCGGTGGGGTGCTGGGACGGCGTTGTAGCGGCGGACTACGGCGCTGGATGAAGACGCGTTAAGGCCGCGTGAAGAGGATCGATGACTCACGGACGGCGGTGCTAGGTATGAAATGGAAGCTCTTTCTCCTTGCTGCTGCAGTTTTTTCGTGACTGCGTTTCTACCTTCCTTTCTCTCCCTGTTCTGTTTCGAATTTCTGCCTCTCTCGGTACTGTCCCCCCTTCTGGTGCGGCTTTTCTTGCTTTATAGAACCCAGCTCGCGAAGCTGTCGCAACTATCGCGCTAATCCTGCGACAATATCAGGAAAAAAACGCATTTAATTCGTGATTGAGAGCAAAAAAAGCAAGAAACGATGCTCACCTTGATGATTACCGCAAAAAAGGAAAGAAAATCGCATTAGGGTGCGAGATGTGTGCGAAAATGAGAAAGGAAAGAGGGATTTGGGGGTAGGTGGATGAGGTTGTGTGGCTGGGATTTGTGAAGGGGATGAGGTGTGGCTGCTAGGGTTTCAGATGGGTGAGGGAGAAAGAAAGGGAATCCGGGTTTGGGCCATAATAATGGATAATGGGCTTGGTTCAGCAATGGGTAAAGATTCCTGGTCTAGGCTTGGCTGATAAAAACTAGAACAAATCTTTCAAACTAAATGAATAAGAGATAAAATATTTTCGTGATTTTTTGAAAAAATAAATAAATAAATTTTATTGACAAATCCAAATAAGATGGCAAGGCAAAATATTTTTATGATTTGTCCTTTTTCTAAAAAAAGCAAACATGGAGTGCAAAACTCAGCTCTTTCTTATTTCTTCCCAAAATTTTGATATTTTAATGATTTTGATCTTTTTCAGTCTTTTTGGATTTTTGGTAAATTTAAGTGAAAAACAAAAGGGAACTGGTCAAAATGGGGTGTTCACAACCGATGGGTGCTATATTGATGCCCGATTGGCACTAGTGCTAGTGGGAGATTGTTGGGGCAAGCCCTAGTGGCCAATCTATTTTGAATAGATAATCATTTGTATCATGACTTTGATCATATATTTGATATATGTATAAGGCATTTATTTCTTATGTTATATTTTATGATCATATTTATAGCATAATAAAGTCCTTAGAATAGGTAGTTCATTTAATGGAACGTCAAGTGTGACTTGACTGTGAGATGCCATTAAATTAGAGAACACTATTCTTAAATATCCATAGTCAAGTATTATTATTAATAAGGACAATAATAATACATTGAGACTATTATGTGAGTGTACTGATGACCACATCCATGGGTCATAGATATAAGATATCAAGTCTTCACATAAGTATAAATATTAGTGGAATATTTATACTGGAGTGACCCGCTATGAGAACGTTGCATAATAGTTATGTAAGTGTCATAAGCGATTCTCATGGTGACCATAGTGAAATAGTCCTTCGACTTGAAGTCAATACGATTCCTAACATATGTAGTTGTAGGCTTTAATACTATTAAGCATTGTCTGTAACAGGACAACTATAAAGATAGTTATTGGGTCAGAAATGAAACATGTTGAGGAATGTGAGTGATGTAGATAGGATTTGTCCCTCCTACATAACAGGAGTAATGTCTATAGGCCTTTTGATGGTGTGCGACGTAGAAATGCATGGCCATGCTAAGGTGGGACAATATGAGATATTGGGCCCACACAATCATACGTCAATTACTAGATCAAGATATAAATAATTGGACTTAACAAGAATGATACATTTATGCCTTGTGTTCAATTAAGACATTGAGATGAAAGGACGTTGACTTCACATTATATATGGTTACAACAAGGTTTTAATTGTATCACCAATATTCTAATTAATTGGGTAGCAATGATGTATTGCTAGATGCCGCTCATTGTTTATAATATTAATTGATTATTAATATGATTAATAATAATTAATATTATTGCCAATTAATTGAGAACCTATAGGGTCACACGCATAGAGCAAATGTTCAGAGAATTAATTTAATTGATTAGTTAAATATGATTTAATTAATAATTAAATGGGATTGATTTAATTGATTAATTAAATATGATTTAATTAATAAATGAGGATAAGTTTAATTGATTAATTAAATATGATTTAATTAATAATTAAACATTGGGCCTATAGCGTACAGTGGCCCAAGTAGGTTAGGTTAAGTGAGTGACAGCTATTAGTAAGCTGTGCACGTCACTTAAACAACACACAACACAGAACACTCATAACGGCCGCTGTACACCCATGACAGCGAGCCCTCTTTTCTCTCTCTCTGTGTATCGTACCTCTCCAATTCCTGATAGCTAGCACTACGCTATCTCTGACGTTGGTTTGCTCGCGTGGACTGAGTAGAGGTATTGCTACTTTGCAATACTGGTGATAGAGAAGCCTTTTCTTATGGTGATTATGGCTGGATAGTTATCGTAATCTCGCGATTCGAGATTCGTTAACCGTTGGATCGGACTGAATTTTGGATAGCAAGTTCGTGACATGTGGCTCTACATCTTCACCGTTCCGTTTTGCGATACGAGGTCTGGAGCGAAAGTTATGAGCATCGCAAGTATCAGGGTTTTTGGCTAACCGGTGTCGTTGTCACGCTCACAGTGTTCGCGGTAAAGCTATGCTTCAAGAGGTAAACACAATATCCTTGTGATTCATGTGCAATACGTGGCCTTTTATTAAAAGGGTTTTTCCACTCAAGAGAATTTTGAAAATTGTTTTTGAAAATTATCCCTCTTGAAACCCCAACACTTGGACAGTAGTTGCTCACGTCACAAGACGGGAGAAAGATGTATGTTCCAAGAAATCCGTGAGAAGGCTGGTGGATTGGTCACCTTTGGAGGCAACCAGAAGGGAAAGATAGTAGGAATAGGTAAGTTTGGTAAGCATCCTCTTCCCTCTATTGATAATGTTCTTCTGGTTGAAGGATTAAAACACAACTTGCTTAGCATAAGTAAATTATGTGATAGTGGGTCTGATGTTTCCTTCAATAAAGGTGAATGTATGGTCAAGAACCCTGATGGGTCCATCTTATTCACTTCCAAAAGGCAAAATAATCTATATAAGATTAACTTGGGGGAACTCTCAACTCAAAGTGTATCATGTCTAGTGTCTGTTGAAGATGAGCGATGGATCTGGCACAAAAGACTTGGTCATGCAAGTCTGAGATTAATCTCAGGACTAAACAAGCATAACCTTGTAAGAGGTTTACCAAAGATTGTGTTTAGATCAGACGCTCTCTGTGACGCATGTTAAAAAGGAAAGCAAGTTAATAACTCTTTTGAGTCCAAAAACATTGTTAGTACTTCTAGACCACTAGAATTGTTGCATCTTGATTTATTTGGTCCAACAAGGACTGCTTCTATCAGTGGTAAGAAATATGGGCTTGTAATAGTAGACGATTATACTAGATGGACATGGTTTAAGTTCCTTGCTCACAAGGATGAGTCTATCAAGGTCTTTTCTATATTCTGTAAGCGAGTCCAGAATGAAAAGGGCATATTCATCAGCTCGATCAGAAGTGATCATGGTGCCGAATTTGAAAATGAGTTTTTCCAAAGGTTCTGTGATGAAAGTGGTATTGATCACAATTTCTCTGCCCCTAGAACACCACAACAGAATGGTATTGTTAAGAGAAAGAACCGATCTCTTCAAGAGATGGCTAGGGCGATGCTCAGCGATAATTCTGTCCCTAAGCACTTCTGGGCTGAAGCTGTAAATACTGCCTGCTAAATTCAAAACAGAATATACATAAGACCAATCTTGAATAAAACTCCTTATGAATTGTGGAAAGGACGCAAACCCAATATTTCTTATTTCCACCTTTTCGGATGTCAATGCTTTATTTTAAATACTAAGGATCAACTTGGTAAGTTTGATGCTAAAGTAGATAACGGAATTTTGTTAGGATACTCTGAAACGTCCAAAGCTTTTAGAGTCTATAACTCTAGAATATTGATTGTTGAAGAATCCATCCATGTTAAGTTTGATGACAAACAGCCTGATAAGAGATTATCAGAGCTAGATGATTCTTTTGCAGATATGAATCTGAATGATTCTGATGCTCGTCCAACGACCAACAAAGACGAGGCATCAGACACAACGCAGGACGCATCATCGTCTCCGCAAGCTGTAAACACCCCTCGTTCGTGGCAATTCAGGACTTATCATCTTGAGGATCAAATCATTGGCAAACCTAATGGTAGCGTCCGGACAAGGTCAACCTTCAGAGAGCAAGCTGACTCAGCTTTCATCTCTGAGGTGGAACCAAAGTCTGTGGACGAAGGCTTACTGGACGAGTACTGGATCCTCGCTATGCAAGAGGAGCTCAACCAGTTTCAACGTAGTGACGTTTGGACGCTGGTCTCCTTGCCTAAGGATAAGTCTGTCATTGGAACCAAGAAGGTCTATCGCAACAAGCTGGACGAAGATGGCAAAGTTGTAAGGAATAAAGCAAGGTTAGTTGCTCAAGGCTACTCACAAGAGGAATGTATTGATTATACTGAAACCTTTGCTCCAGTAGCTAGATTAGAAGCTATACGCATCTTACTTTCATATGCTGCACATCATAACATCATGCTTTATCAAATGGATGTAAAAAGTGCATTCTTAAATGGTGTAATTAATGAAGAAGTATATGTTATTCAACCACCTGGTTTTGAAGTTCAAAACCGTCCTGAGCATGTATATAAGCTCAAGAAAGCTTTATATGAACTCAAACAAGCTCCTAGAACTTGGTATGAGAGACTCAGCACTTTCCTAATGGAGAATGGTTTCTCAAGAGGAAAAGTGGACACAACTCTGTTTAGAAAAATAAATAAAAAGGAATTTATTGTTGGTCAAATTTACGTTAATGATATTATATTTGGTGCAACTGATGAATTTCTTTGCCAAGAGTTTTTTGATTTAATGCAAAGAGAATTTGAAATGAGCATGATGGGAGAACTAAAATTCTTCCTTAGACTTCAAGTAAAGCAAACTTCAGATGGAGTGTACATTCATCAGACGAAGTACACAAAGGAGCTTCTGAAACGCTTCAAGTTGGACGATTGTAAACCTATGAATACACCAACGCATCCAATGTCCGTGCTAAACAAAGATGATAAAGATAAAAAGGTAGACCAAAAGGTATATAGAGGTATGATTGGTTCCCTCTTATATCTAAATGCGTCCAGACCTGATATCATGTTTAGTGTTTGCTTATGTGCTCGTTTTCAATCCGATCCAAGGGAGTCTCACCTCTCAGCAGTAAAAAGAATTTTTAGATATCTAAAAGGTTCTACTAATCTGGGTTTTTTGTATAAGAAATTTTATGAATACAGATTAGTTGGATTCTGTGATGCTGACTATGCTGGAGACAGAATAGAAAGAAAAAACACAAGTGGAGGGTGTCACTTCATTGGTGTTAATCTTGACTTATGGTCAAGCAAAAGGCAAAGCACAATTGCTCTATCAACTGCTGAAGCTGGAGTACATTGCTGCTGCCAGTTGCTGCTCACAACTGCTTTAGATCAAACATCAGTTGGAAGACTACAACGTGTTTGTAAGTAACATCCCTATCATGTGTGATAACACTACTGCAATTAACTTGTCAAAGAACCCCATACTGCATTCTAGAGCAAAGCATATATAAATAAAGCACCATTTTATTAGAGACTATGTGCAAAAAGGGACAATAGATATTCAATTTGTTGATAATGACCATCAATGGGAAGACATCTTCACTAAACCATTAGCTGAAGATAGGTTCACATTTATAAGAACATATCTGAACATGCATTTTATTGATTGACTAAGAGTCCAATGCATGCGTCCAATATTTGCATTACGTCCAATATATGCTCATCCATTGTTCTTTCTGCTTGCTCGTCTAATGCATTAATGGAACTCAATCTTTGTCGAATGATCTATTATCTCTCATTCCCTTCACTGAGTCAATTTTTGTTTTCATTGTTTGCCAAAAATGCTTTTTACGGTTTCAAAGTTTGAATGTGTGTCAGGCATTTAATGCACGTCGTTTCGCTCTCTCTCTCTTTGAAAATACGAAAGGTTTTCGTTCTCTCTTCTCTTCTCTTTAAAACCTAAGTCTTGTTAAAAATCAAACCTTTACAAAAGCTTTCATCTTTCTTCTTTCATCTTCGGAAAAGGAAAACTCTTTCTGAAAACCCTTCTTCTCAAAGACCTCTTTTCTGAAACTATGGCAACCTCTTCTGCTGCTGCTTCTAAGGGTAAAGGAAAAACCTTTAATGCTCAGACTGCTGATGTCTTAGTCGAGTTCAAATTTAATCTGCAATTCCTGTTTGGTCAAGCTTCTTCGAAGGTTCTCCAGTAATCTACCCTGTGCTAGTTAGGGAGTTCTGGACAAACCCTACTATCTGTGCGAGGGATATTCGCATCAAAGTGCTTGATACTAAAGTGATAGTTTCTGAAGCAATCATTTCAAATGCGATTGGGTGCGCTCAATCTGGAATAATTGTTGAGGATAAATGGGAGGAAGAAATTGGTGATGCTACCACCATCAGAGACTGTCTTTTAAAGAACTCGGATGACAAACTCATAGCCTTAAGGATGACTGACAAGGCTAGGGTTCTTCACCAAATACTGAACAAGTCAATCCTTCACAAGGCTGAGTCGAAGGATAATGTATCAAAAGCTCACCAATTCTGTCTAGTTCATTTGATACTCGAGAGGCAGATAAACTTTCCTCACCTTCTCTTTTCCTTCTTCAAGTATGCCATTGAAGGCTCTTGGAAGAATACTTCGATCATCTATGCTGCCCTTCTCTTAAAAATCTTCGAAAAGCATATGCTCTATGATAACCTCAAGAACTTGGCTCCAGAAAGAAAAGTCGAATACTATGGTGTTCATGGTATTGAACGCTTGCATCAATCAGAGTTCAGCAAGCAGAGCTTAGTGATGATGTAGTTGGACTGCCTCAAAAAGTCCAAGCCTAAAAAGAAACAAAAACGAGCTTAGACGCAAGGCCCAGAAGAAGCGTCTAAACAACGAGTCACTGCTGGACGCTCAACTGAGCTAGCTCGTCCAACAGCTAGGACTCCTCCCTCTCGTCCAAAGCTCACCGTCCAACCATCCAGAAAAAGGAAGCTGATTCTAGCTCCCATTGATGAGGACGTTTTGCCCATCTCCAGGGTAGTCAAAGGTCCAAGATTGGAGACCTCGTCTGTTGCACCCCTACCTAAACCTGTCTTAACAAGGGCAAGTACTACTCGAGCAAAGGCAAAAGGTAATACTGAACCCATCTCTAGTTTAGTTATTACTTCTACTGCTGACCAATCTTTTGAGATTGAGGACTTGACCATTGAACCTTCCTTACCACCCTCACCCACTGCCCTACCACAAACACAAACCCTTACCTCACCAAATGAACCCCAAGACTAGTTCACACCATGGGGAGATCACCCCTTCCAACCTTATGGTGCTCCCTACCCCAGAAGGATTTTTCGCAAAAGAAAATATATACGCATTCCAAGAAAAACTTTCCTAAATGAAAGCTCAAATTGGGCTGACGTCCAACGTAGATTCCCTGTCCTATTTCTCAGACACACACTCCCTTCTATATTACCTCACCCCAAAAGCCCTTTACCACCACCTGAATACGAATATTACAAAGAATGTTTGTCCCAAGGATATAAACCTTTTACAGGGAATAATAAATTCAAATATTTTTACGAGGTATTCGCGCTTAAAATATAAAAGCACTATTGGATTAGCTATTACAAAAGTAATAGAAAGAGTCTTTGGACTCATGGTTCTATTTATTACCGTCCAGTCTAAGAAACCAAGTTGGACGAGATAAAGTCTTTGGACTTTAGATAGTCTTCGGACTCAAATAAGTTTTATCCTGCACACTTAATAAAAAACGTTAGTCCGTAAGAAATCTTTGTTCTTCTTAAATTAGTCCTTTGTTAACATCAAAACTAAGGGATTACTTGGACCATAACCACTTTGGTTCCAACAATCTCCCCTTTTTTGATGATGACAAAACATACTAATTTTGATTGAACAAAGAGTCCTAGAGAGCTGAAAAGCTCCCCCTAAGACAAATATTCTAACCATTTAAGCATGTAAGACAGATATAAGCATTTAAGCATGGATAAGCCAAACATGTTATAACACGCAATCAAGATATATTCAATTAGCCCATTTTTCTGGTATATCTTTGTAGATCCGGGATGAAAACTCAGCTTGCTCGTGTGCTTATTCCAAGATCATGCTCCTAACTTCTCTATCCTTAGGCACACATATCCTGTCTGCAAACTTCAGGTGAACTTTGAAGTCTTTCCTTCTTCTACCATCTGGTTCCTTTCTTGTAGGTACTGATCTTCTCCTTGCTTTCTCCAGATCAAGTTCAGAAAATCACTAGTGATAGTGACCATTCCTAAACTTATCTTATCTTTGGATAACTCCATGTCTAGATTCAGATTCCTGAACTGTTCCAACAGTTCCAGTTCTTTCACCATCATAGCGGACATATTCAAAGAGTTGCGACTCAATGCATCTGCCACCACGTTGGCCTTTTGGGTGGTACTGTAGATCAAATTCATAATCCTTTATTAATTACATCCATCTCCTCTGCCGCATGTTCAACTCCTTTTGGTCGAACAAATACTTTAAACTTTTATGGTCGCTAAACACACTGAATTTAGCGCCATAGAGATAGTGTCTCTATATCTTCAATGCAAACATTATTGTGGCCTACTCTAGGTCATGGGTTGGGTAATTCCGTTCGTGCACTTTTAGTTGTCTAGAAGCATAGGCAACCACTTTCCTTTCTTGCATGAGCACGCAATCCAAACCTTGATACGATGCGTCACAGTACACATCGAACGACATCGATGGATCTGGCAAGACTAGTACCGGAGATGTTGTCAACCTCTTTTTTAGACCTTGGAAACTAGCCTCGCACTCTTCTATCCATTCATATGCTTTTCCCTTTCTCATTAATTGCGTCAGAGGTAATGCAATCTTCGAGAATCCCTCGATGAACCTCCTGTAGTATCCTGCTAGTCCAAGAAGGCTTCTGATCTCGATTACTGTCTTAGGGCTTTCCCACTTAACCACAACTTCCACTTTTGCAGGATCTACTGCTATGCCGTCCTTGTTGATCACATGTCCAAGGAATTGTACTTCCTCCAACCAGAACTCGCACTTAGACAACTTGGCATAAAGTTGTCTGTCCTTAAGGACTTGAAGTACAACCCTCAAATGCTCTTGATGTTCTTCCTTGTCTGAGGAATAGATAAGGATGTCATCGATGAAAACAACAATAAACTTATCAAGGTACAGTCTGAAGATTCTATTCATATAATCCATGAACACTGCAGGAGCATTAGTCACACCAAAAGGCATAACTAGATACTCGTAGTGTCCGTACCAACTCCTAAAAGCCGTCTTCGGTATATCATCTTCCTTCACCCTTATCTGATGATAACCGAATCTCAGATCAATCTTAGAAAATACCGTTGCTCCCCTCAATTGGTCCATAAGATCGTCAATCCTTGGTAACATTTATTTATTCTTGATTGTCACTTTGTTGAGCTGTCGGTAGTCCACACACAACCTTGAACTATCGTCCTTCTTCTTGACGAACAATACAGGTGCTCCCCACGGGGAAACACTTGGTCTTATAAACTGCTTCTTCAGCATGTCGTCCAATTGCTTCTTCAGCTCTGCCAACTCCGTTAGGGACATTCGATAGGGCGCTATCGAAATTGGTCCGGGTCCTGGTGCAAGATCGATCGCGAACTCTATCTCCCTCTTGGGTGATAATCCTGAAATATCATCCGAGAAAACATCTGGAAACATGCGCACCACCAGCAAAGCATCTAGACTCGAAGTTTCCTGGCTTCCAAAGAAAACAGCACCATGCACTCTCCTGATTGTACACCTCCTGACACACCATCACTGGCAGGCAATGATCCAGATTGCTCAGAAAAGCAAAGGGTTTTATTTGAACAGTCTAGTACCACATGGTTGGCCGAAAGCCTGTCCATGCCTAAGATAACATCAATCTGCTGCATAGGCAGACAGACTAGGTCTACAAGAAAAGATCTGTTCTCTAAAACAACCGGGCATTTTAAACAGATAAATAGGGTTGTCAGGGAATCACCCGTAAGTGTAGAAACAGTCAAATCATATGGTAAAGATGAAACATGCAAATTCAAATGATCCATACACGCTAATGAAATAAAGGAATGGGTACAAAACAGATAAGAGTCTCCCAGCAACTAGGCACTTACCTTGTATCAGATCGGGACATTGAGAGGCTTCAGATCCTCTCATAGCAAACACTCTTCCCTTCGTCTGTGGCCTGCTCTGTTGACTTGCCACTTGTTGTCTTGCTCCCGCATTCTAAGACTCGCGCCTCGTTGTTGAACTTGACTTCTCCCAGTACCTCCTTCCGACACTCATTGACATAGTGGCCCAGCTCGGCACAACGGAAATCGTTATCACACTCGATAACTTGCGCATCGGACGCTTTACCCCTTTTCTAACACAGTTGGTATCCAATGTGGATCCAACTTATCAAGCCAGTACACTTCCTAAACCTCACAGTCCGATATTAGAATCGAACTGCTCTGATACCAATAAATGAGACGATCCGCCGTCCCATTAGAGAACATAAGATATTTAACTATCCTTAATCGTTTTATAATCGTAGAGCGCCTTATTAATACGAAGCGAAACGAAATTTTAAACGCAGAAGCGAAATGAAATTAAGGCACACATCGTCTCACAGTACATAGCTTTAAAATATAAATTAATACGTACATACATCATTTGCCCCATCAGTAGGGCTACAGTGTTAACGTAATACATAGAGTATATTAATACAGACCAAAATAAAAATATGAGAATAGGCCGAGAGACAATTCTCTGGCTAACCACGACTATTTCCCAACCCCTCGAGGTTAGGATCTTGGGCTCGTCCACCGGCATCGGGCTCATATGGAATGCCATCCAGTTCCTCAGCAAGTGGTTCATCCATGGGGTCTTCCCATAAAATAAAAGGACACATAGAGAAAAATGTGGGAGATAAGAAACATGCATCATCAAATATGGGAGAGGGGCATCAGTACAGCATATATATACATGCATTACACAACACAGATAAAATATGCAACACAACATCACCCATTTCTTAAGTCATACCTTACAACCATCTCAAAAGTCATTCTCTCAGATAAACCTACAAGGAGGATACTAGTCCCTATGTATATGCTGACTTCCCTATATGCATGTCGGTCGATACATCACGTCCCCAATTGGACATCCCCGTCGGGATAATATCACATCACGTCCCCCATTGGACATCCCGCCTTGGGATTAAAAACATCACGTCCCCAATTGAACGTCCCCCTTTGGGAAAAATATGCTGTGGTATGAAATGCTATGATATGCAACAAACATCCATTGCAGGTTGATATCGGGACCTCACACTTAAGCACTCGGCCACGCGACCACGATACACCGCATCCACATCAACATCAACATCACGACGCCTTGCATCTACGAGCCACAGCTCCATGGTCAGGACCACAACGGTATCAACCTGAACAACATCACAACTCACCATCCTCTCATCAACACTCAACCAGCCAATCACAATAAAATATCGCAGCAGAAATTCTTCCAGTACAGATATCATCACAAAGCCGAATAACAGTAAATCACACAAACAGTTCAACACATCAACCTCAATCAATCACATCGTCCATATTATCAACTTAGTGGTGATAGCCCAAAAGTACCTACACCTAGGGTCGAGGCACTTTATCAAGGACTCAACCTCTAGTAGGGTTTAAGGGTTCCCCTACACACATATATATACTCTATACTAAGCTTGCCTTCCCGACGATATCAGTTCTTTCTCCCCACCTTAGTAATTTTCCTGGTGCAGGTTCGACTGCGGCTCAGCAACTGTCATTCGTGCGTGCTGTCGAACGCTTGAACACCGTCGGATCCTTTACAACAAAACACAATCAGAAATCAATACAGTTTAATTAAAAACTTTCCTAATCCATATGGTTAGGGTACTGCCCCTATTTAATTAAATAGGTTAGGGGTGTCAAAATTCTACCAACTCTTGGATCAATGATCCTTAAGCATACGTAAGATATAATCCATGCATGATCAATTGTCAAAGAATTGAACCAAAACCCCTTCAATAAAAAACATAGGGTTTCGGCCACCCCAATTAAAAATAGATTGGAGTTTGATTTGGCTTCCTAATCACTTGGATTACATGATTAAGGAATGGAATATGTGAAATCAAGAATCATTTCACACAAATTGAACAAAACCCATTTTCCCCCCAAAATGCCTAGGTTCGGTTCCTCTTAGTTAAATAAACTAGGAAGATTATTTGATTTCATGGTCTTGGATTATGATAGCAGAGGATGAAACTAAATTATAGAAATTGGTTTGGCATGAAAAGGATTTTTCTACAATTTTCTAGAGATTTTTGAAGTTTGAAACCCAAAATTGAAATCATGAGCTTTCAATGGAGAAAAATGAAGATTGAGAGCTCAAGAGTGAAGTCTATACCACTTACATGATAGAGGAGGATGAGGTGATCAACTTTGCTTCACAAAGTTTCTTGAAAATCCTTGTGAAAACTTGAGAAAAATGGAGGAAAAGTAAGGAAGAAAATGGAGAATGGAGGAAGAAGAAGAAAAGAAAGGAAGAAGAAGATGGAGGGGAAGAGAGAGAGAGAGACAGCCAAAGTTGAAGCGAGAGAGAGAGGGAGGTGAGTCATCCAACTTTTTAGATATTTTAAGGACATTTTGGTCTTTTCGCAGTGTGAACGCATTCAGATATTTTCTAACGTTATCATGACATTGGCACGCATCCCAATGTGATGTGACTTGATATGACATCAAATTTATCTGTTAGCGGATCCCGCTAAATCCCCATTCAGCTCCGTTTGGTTCCCGATTCGAGTTTTCGCCCGAATAGTTTATAATATTTTCATTTTTGAAGGTCAAAAACCAATTTTAACAAAAATATAGGAAACATGATTACAAGACTAACTGTCTCATTTATAGTAGTAAAAAACTGCTGTCAGTGAAAAACGCAGACCGGGCTCCGTCTGAGTTTTCGACCCACAATTTAACCTTAGCTTCCTACGATAGCGTAGAGCTTGACTACGGCCTCATTTTATTTTATTTCACTTTCTAGACCCTCTAATAAAATAGAAACACGCAAATACTGTTTAATTAATATTAGAAAGTTTTTAGAAAGCTCTTTAAAAAACGGGGTGTTACAAAACCAACAAAAGAAAATAAAGAGGTATACAAAAGCATCAAAAAAGGGAGAGTCATATCCCCGCTATCTTAACACCACAAGCCCCGACTATCATTTACAGACACCTAAAAAATAAATAGAACAAAGACCCCACATAGAGTATGCTAACCGAAAATATCTCCCACAGAAAACAAACCCCCGAAGTCCCTGAAAACAAATACAATACTCTCAGCCTTGGAAACTGTTGCATGTACACTACACAAAAGCTTTCACATAAAAACTTGCTTCAAGCAAGGCCGGCCCAACATATATTGAGGCCTGAAGCGAATTTTGGATATGATTTTTTTAAAACTAATAAAAATATTTCGAGTGAAACCTTTTTATAACTAATAAAAATATTGAGGCCTAAAAATGATATTTATAGTTATATATGCAAAATTTAAGATCATTTTGGGGGCCTAAAGCTGCTGCTTTAGCAACTTTACCCCAGGGCCGGCGATGGCTTCAAGACCATCCCGACACCAAATCTAAGACATCCAACGCAAATTCCATCCAGCCACCCATGATGTATATGTAGATGAATTAATCTGCATCAACAACAATCCAAGATTGTTGAAGAATTCACGAAGGAAATGCCATAAGAATGTGAGATGATCAATAATGAACTTAATTATGGCCTACTATGTCGGCATTGAAGTAAAGCAAGATGAAAATAAAAGTTTTATTTCTCTAGAGGCTTATACAAAAAGAATACTTGAAATGTTGAAAATGAAAAATTGCAAATCACTTGGGGTCCATTTTGTTTTAGATTTTGATAGAATCGATTTTGATAGAATTGATTTTGAAAGAATTGATTTTAAAAAACTCGAGATTAAAAAAATTGATTTGTGTTTGGTAATGATATTTTAAAAGTGAGTTTAGAAAAATTAGTTTTGTTTGGATAGAATAAAGTAGAATCACTTTTGAGGTAAAATTACTAAAATGGGCATAAGTAGTGCTGATTTTCCTTTCCATGTTTTTTCTCATTGACTTCAATATGTGAGACAAAAAATTATACAACTTATATGCAATTTGCACGGCTCTATACCCATGAAGAAACATAAGCCACGACTATTAGTTTCAGTGAGAAACTAATACCCAATTGCATCAGTTGGGTTGTAAAAAATAGATTGAAAAGAAAAGAAAAAACAAATACACACGAGATAGAGCAAAAAATTAGAAGAGATCTACGGAAAAAAAAATAAAGAAGAGCAAACCTTGAGTTACTCCTGCAGATGGAGTGAACTGAACTGATGGAGGAAGAAAGAAAGATGGTTGTAGATTGAAATTAGAATTACTGTTGGGAGTAAAGAGGGGTTGTTGGGTGAGAGTTGGAGAGAAAAGAATGAAATAAATGAAGGGTAGTAATGTAATATGTGTTTTCACGTTGATGTTTTCAAATGGGAAAGCTCTCTCTTGGCTGCCAAAATAATCAATTTTCAACCCTTTCAGAACACACTTTTATTTGAAGCAAATTTTATCCAAACACAATTTTACTTTCTAAAATCACTTTTTGTCATAGCAAACGGGATTTTGAGAGTGAAGAATCTTAAACAAACAGGTATTTAGACAAATATCTGGAATCCATTGACAAATAATCTGTGACGAACCAAAATATTTACGGGACTTGGTTGGACTGGATCAAATAAATTGTGGGTTAATAATTTTCTAGTTCAGCCTAACCTTTTACGGGCTAAACGGACTGATCAATGGACGCATATTTTTTAAAAAAATCATTTATGAACAATATAAATTATTTGAAGACCAAAATAAATTAAATACTCTTCATCCTTCAAATTCAATAATGTATATGAGGTTAAAATAATAATTTGGTTCCTATACGTGACACAGATTTTTCATTTAGTTCCTCTACATAAAAAACTTGGGAAATGAGTCCCTACAGGTGTAACTGCTAGCAAATTTGGTCCCTATATGTGCAAACGTTAGCAAATTCGTCCCTGCCATCAGCAAATCGGTCCTTATACGTGACACAAATTTTTGATTTGGTCCCTAAACCTGAAAAAAAAATTAAATCGATCTTTATATGTGCAATCGATAATAATTTTATCCTTGCCCGATCCTTGGATAAAAATTGTATCATTTGGTCCGTAAATGGTTTTATATTCTGAAATTATCCAAGTTGACTTTCAATAGAAGAAATAGATTGATATAATATATAAAAAATAATCAATACAAAAAGAATCTTTGGGTCCGAACTCCTTGGTAGACATAGGGACAAAATTATTATCGATTGCACATATAAGGACCAATTTAATTTTTTTTCTTTAGGTTTAGGGACCAAATCAAAATATTTGTGTCACATATAAGGACTAATTTGCTGACGGCAGGGACGAATTTGCTAAAGTTTGCACATGTAGATCGAATTTGCTAACGTTTACACATGTAGGGACTCATTTCAAAATTTTTACATATAGGGACTAAATAAAGAATCTGTGTCACGTATAGTGACCAAATTATTAATTTAACATGTATATGACGAGCACCATACACCTTCAATACAAATCATCTCCCCACACATTCAATACAAATCATCTTTTAATTACTTTTCTAGCACATTCTATTATTCTAATAATAACATTTTTAATGCAACATATAAATAAATTTTATATTTATTATATTTTTGAAATATTGATCGAGCCAACTGGTTGGCCCAGTCCACCACGGGTCAGTCCATATCGGGCAAACGAATCTTCGAACCAAGTCAGACTAGGCTAAAAATATTTCGGTACTTAAAATTTGTTAATTGAATCCACATTTTATATTAGACTAATCGGGTCAATCCATTGGACGCGATTCATTTTAACAGCCCCGGTGGTGGGAGGTACTACAAAATATAAGGTCTTGTTGAATAGTGTATAAAAAATAAAATAAATTTTATTAAAAATTTAGATAATTACTTTTCTGTATATTAAATATATTATTTTTTTTATATAAATTTATATATATTTTTAAGTTTCTTAATTATTGTTCGGTTATCATTTGCCTCAAAGAAAAAGAGCCTACTTTTTCATGGCCATAAACAGAAAAGCAAGACGACAAGAAAGCTCACTTCCCTTCTCTTCTGTTGTTGATAAGGAATAAGAATTATAATTGAATTAACAGTGTTCTAGAAAAGAAACCTACTACGAAGGCCCTTGTCACACTAGAATCTCGTAGAACATTGTGGATATATCATACATGGAAACTTAATAATTATGCATATCGAATAAGCCCGAAACTTCACGAGCCTATACCCCACTTTCCTATAAATAACCATTCGGTTTTCTTTCACTGTCATCATCACTGGACTTCGAAACACTGCTTACTGAACCAGCAAGTTGATTTCTTCTAACACAAACCCACCTCGATCATTTTCTTTAAGCCTCAAAATGTCTCTGATTCCTTCTTTGTTAGGCAACAGGAGCATCCTCGACCCATTCTCCTCTGATATCTGGGCTCCCTCTGGCTCCAACAATGAAATTTCAAGCTTTGCAAATGCAAGAGTTGATTGGAAGGAAACCCCAGAAGCGCACGTGTTCAAAGCAGACTTGCCAGGGCTGAAGAAAGAGGAAGTGAAGGTCGAGGTTGAAGATGGACGAGTGCTGCAAATCAGCGGAGAGAGGAGCGTAGAGAAAGAGGACAAGAACGAGAAGTGGCATCGCGTTGAGAGGGGTCGTGGCAAGTTCCTGAGGAAATTCTGGTTACCTGAGAATGCTAAAGTTGATGAAGTGAAGGCTTCAATGGAAAATGGGGTACTCACTGTTACTGTTCCAAAGGTGCCAGAGAAGAAACCTGAGGTCAATACCATTGAGATCAGTGGCTGATCAGCCTGACACCACAACGCTTATCTCTGAGTTTGATGTCGTTTTTTCCTTGTGAATGTGTGAGAAACTTGAATATCTAATGTGCAAAATCATGTTATGATGTAATAATGTGTTGGTTTCTTATTTTGTAATAAAAAAGACATTATGATTATTATTATTTTGTAATTCTAATAATCAAGGCTTTAATAGAAATATTTAGTAGTGGGTAAAAAAGTTAAAAGGAAAAGCCAAAATAAGTTAATTGATTTTGTATGTTTTTTTATATTTTTTATTGGTCTTATATGTTTCAGGTAAAACTTTTTGATTGGTCCTTAAAGTTTATTTTTTTTTTTCGATCTGATCCTTTAAATATATTGTGTCAAGTTGGTTTCGTATGTTAGGTTTGGATGACAAAGTTTGATTTTTTTTTTTTACCATTCCTTCCAAATATATCAGCTTTTATCCTATGTGGCATTTCGAACCTAGCTGGTTTGTTGAAGTGTCATTTAAAATAATAAATTAATAATTTAAAAATAAAAAATTAATAAATAAATAAAATTTGTTTTCTTTTTTCTCTCTCATTATTCTCCCAAGTCTCCATCTTCTTCAAGACCACCCACTGGCATCCGATGGCGGCAATGACTAGGCGGCGACGACAACTGGAAAACGACATTTTCAGCTTCAGCTCGTCTTCTCAGTATTTCACTACCTCAAATCTCAAAGCTTCCAACTTTATCATTCTCATCCAAACGGTTAACTTGGATTTGCTCCTTCTTTGAATCCTAAACTGGACCTCCATAAAATCCATCACTTACTGGTCTTTTTCGTTTCTGGGCTTGTTGGATTTTCGGCATTGAACAATAAGAAGAAAAAGCATGTTTCCTCGTTGACATCGTCAAATTAGTCGTTGGCTCTGCCATCGACGGCTCCCGCAAAATCATCCTTGGTCGGTGCTCCTCTCTCCCTCTCCCTCTCCCTCTCTCTTGGTGGATGCTTGCCCAGTAATCCAAAACATGCATTTTGTTTCTGAATTATCGTTAGCTATAATGCCATTATATTCACAATTCAAAAATGGGTTATTTTCAAAAAAATACAAAAACAAAAAAATCATGGGTATTTTTGTATCCTCATATAATTACTAATTACTAAAGTTGGTTCCTTTTGTGTATCTAGGAGTTTTATGTTTACATGGTTGGACCTTATAATTCATGGCCTTTTGTTCAGAATTTAAGTGGATGATTTAATGCTTCCAACACTGATTAGGATAGCAATGGTCCTTATGGTTCCAGTTCATGGCCTTTACATGGTCCAACTAAAGTTTTATGCCTCAAATTGAAAATCGAAAAACAGAGAGATATAGTGCCTGTTTAGTTTAGATTATTTTCAACGCAAAGGTAAAAATAACACTTCTCGAGATAATTATTTTAAAAGCTATGTGAGAGGAGCTTTCTCTCAACGTGATTTTCAAACGTGATTTTGTCTTTGCAGAATCTAAAACAAACAGGCTCATGGTTGGTTCCCAATCGTTGCCGTTGCCGTCACCTAGTCGGTGCCACTGCCGCCGAAAAAGACTTTCGGAGAAGACAAACCAGTGGGGGGTCTTGAAGAAGTTGAGGACTTGGAGAGAATAATGAAAAAAAAAAAAGAAATTTATTTATTTATTTTATTTATTAATTTTTTCTTTTTAAAATTATGAATTTATTATTTTAAATGACACGTTAGAAAGCCAGCTAGGTTCGGAATGCCACGTAGGATAGGAGTTGACATATTTGGAAGGAATGGTAAAAAAAAATTTAAACTTTGTCATCCGACCGTAACTTATAAGACCAACTTAACTCAAAATAAACTTAAGGGACCGGATTGAAAAAAGAAATAAACTTAAGGGACTAATCAAATAGTTTTGCCGATGTTTTATTTTTTACATTTGCTTTTATACGTTATGTTTCATCACCATGTTAGTGGGTAAAAGAGTTTAAAGGAAAAATATAGTGTGAAGGCCCATATTGGTTTTTGTAAAATTTTGAGGACCTACTTTCAGTTCCTGAAAAAAATAAATTAATTATTTAGTCCCTCAAATTTATAAATGTGTGACACTTTAGTCTCTCAGTTCAATTGCAGTATTCATTTACTTGTCTACATGTCCTATTAATCAGTCTACCTGACTCATTAGTGGTTTCTTATTTTGTAATAAAAAAACATTGGGATTATTATCTATTTATAATATATTAAAACAGAGCCCAAAAACATAACATTGACATCTCATAAAATTTTTGCCACATAATACCATTTGTTCCACCTCACTAATAATCTGACGTGTATAGCTTAAGAATTCTCCAACCCTCCATCCCTCTTTTACGCCTTCTTCTACGCTATTCTCCCCCCTCTGTCTCTTCGCGCCTCCAGATTCTGCTACTCTATTCACCCACTGTCTATGTCTATTTCACGCCCTCCAGATCTGCTCGTGAACTCGCGTGACGACCGACCACAAACGCATATCCACCACGCTCGCTCCCCTGTTTCTCCACTTTGTGCCTCCATCGACACAGATCCGTGGCAAATCGTCGTCGTCCAACGCTATCATGAACGCTTTCTCCTCCAGCCGCCATCCTTCCTCACGGCCACCACTGCCCATCCTCCTCCACTGTGCACGTCCATCGATGCAGCTCCGCTGCTCTAAACGCATTCACCTTGAATCGACCTTCTTCCTCGCGGCCACCGCATAGTGTGTGTCCATCGCTGCAACTCTGCCGCTCCACCGTCACCACCTTCTGGTCTCAACACAACCCAAAGGTGGCTCTACCGTCAAACTGCATGGGCGAATGGGCAAAACGTTCTCAGTGGTTCCGGTTCCTACCTCCGTAAAGGGGTCTAATACATAACTATGAAAGTTGTCAGAACATGTGAAGCGATGTCAAGAAAGGATTTTCATTTCTAATTGTTAGTGAGGAGAATCTAGAACAACAATCCTAAACTATGGTAACGTGAACATATTGGAGCATATAAGGACAAATCCTGAACCTTTCTTACGGTGTTGATCACCAATAATAAGCATTAATGTGCTTTCACCTTCGAAGAGTTATAATTCTTTATATCCTTTAGTCATATAAAACTAACCATATGATACTTCTGATGTTTCCATGATGCAGGTAATATAATTGATTCACTATGTAGTCTTAGTTGAATCATAGTCAATCCAATATGTAGTTATGTAAGACTCACGAGTAGAGTTCCAAAAGTCCAAGATTGAGTGGACAAGGAAAGAAGGGGAGGGGAAGACAGTTAATCTATGCATTTGATTACAATGAAGGATCCTCAACTGGTATTTGTTGAACTGGTACATTAGGTCACATCTTCACCTTTTTTCTTTATAAGTTCATTAAGACCTTTGTTGTAGTAGGAAACTCAGAATTTGTTGTGTATATGTTATATCGTCAAATTTCAAAAAACCTTAATTCTTCCCTGTCCTCCTGTTGCCCTTGAACCAGCCAACATATTTGGCTTAAAATATTGAACTCTCTAGACTTGTACCTTCAATGTTGGATTGGATTTATAGTGTCTATCTTTGTTGTCATCTTGGTGCTTCATTCATTTGAATGGGATTTGGGAATTTCTATGCATTATGGAAACCTTTATGCTGACAATGCTTGTACGGGATGCTCCAGTGCTTGGTGCTTTACCACCTGTTCAGGTCAAACTTGAAAAATTGGATTCTTGATAAAAATAGGTAAGCAAATCATGTACCTTACAACATTATCTACCTCATACTTCTTACTTTACTTCTTCCTCCTCCACAAATGCCTCCTTTCAATACTTATATCTTTTTCATGTTGGTCATAATTTTCTTAAACTTTGATACACAACAACATATTCCATTTAACAATAAACTCATAAGTTGTCTTCTTACTTATCAATTTACATTTTCTCAACAGTTATATCTTCATCAAAATAGTATATAAGAATAGCATCTTCTAAAGGCTGAAACTGAAACTGAAATTCATCTCACTCTATTAGCTTGACTAAAATTGGGATGGGGTGGCAATGGATGGATCTACAAATACTATGAGAATCATGATGGGTATCTTTTATTAAATTTTTTTGCTTACATGTGCACGACTCTATATTGAGAAATTAGATACTTTATGACTCATGAAAGTTGGAAGCTTTAGAGCTCATCGAGGAAGATATGTGCCTTAATAGACGAACATCAAGTTTCTGCAAATGCACAGAGTCCTATTAGTTCTTTAACTACAACTTATTAGAGTAAAATTTAAATCATCTTCAACTTTAAATCCCAAAGGTATACTGGTATAGCATATAAAAAACGACTATTCACTATACAACATGCCAGCAGAATATAAGTAATTTCAAGGATATGTAATACAAACAATAGTATATCTCTTTTCATGTATAAAACAACAAAACAACCAAGTATTTTTAATACTGAAATTTTGTAGTACCGATTCAAAGTGGACATAAACCACTTAGTACTTTAAATATAATACAACAATCTATTGAATTCTATCATATCTTAATTTTACTTCCTTAGGAAAATTTTTTTGCAGCTGATGAGGTAGTAGAAGATCTACTGTGTAATCATCCATGATCCATTCTGTTCCTTTGATCAACCACGTCAGTCACCACAAAAGTTTTTTGACTGAACTGACCAGAATTTATCAGGACTAATGCTTTATCTTTTTGAATGCCATTATGTGTTATGCCTTTTAACTTCTTCAATACATTGCCCATATGGATGATTTGATCATCTTCAGGTTTTTTGTGCTTGATCTATTATATTAATATTAACTCTTAAATATGCAAAATTTATTTGATTTTTTTCAAATAATTCACATCACTTATTCCATCTACTCTCTTCTACATTAATATATTATATACTCATTTATTATGTATTAACTAATTTAATAGTAAATTTCTTACGCTTTACCTGCCACCATCTTATAAGTCATCTTGACATATTAAATTTTCATTTTATTTCTATTGATAGAATAATATTGGAGAAACACAAAGGAAATTTTAGACATGTTGAACACCAGAAGATCCCTGCACATCTTGACTGATATGGATAGTGCACTTGGGATGCCTTTTGCACTGAAGTGAGGACACAAGGAATAAGAGAAGGCCTTCAAAGGTACGTTGTAAATTATCTTCACCTATGTGATAGCCTTCAAATGTTGAGAATGTCATTGGTAATTTTCCATTATCGAGTTACAAATCATATTGATAGTCCTTTTGGTTTGTGGTTGACAGACTATCATCTATGAGATCTGGTTTGCATTCTCCAGGGTGTTAGAACAGTTTCCTAAATGGTGTCCAGTAGGCAAACTTTTATTGAAAACTATCAGCAAGGAAATGGACAAAGTTGTAAAATATTTTGACATGTTTTGCCTTGTGCTTTAAGGATGATTTGAACCAAAAAATCATAATGAAGAATAGGTTGTTTTAGTTTCTGCTTCTTCCCTATTGGGAATTGTGAAAGGTAATCTGTAAAAATGAAATCAATGGATAATATATAGCAAAAGCTTAATTTTGATATAATGTTAGTGTAAAAAAAATTACCGTATGATCCAATCATGTGTTGTCACATTATTGAAGGAGTTTGACTATGGTAATAATTACCTAACAAGTAAACACTTTTAATGAAATAACAACGATTAGAAATTGGGTAAGTTTTACACTTCATGAAATTTAAATAAATAGTAAAGGAATATTTAAATTAAATGTGAGAGTTGATACTGAGTTTTTACGTTTGATGTTGATTCTCACTTTTATAATGCCATGCCAGGTTTGAAAGAGAAGGTGAACCTGCTAGGCTTGCTTCTGTTTTTAAATGCTATTTTTTTTGTTGAAAAAAATACTCACTTATTAACAGTGTTGGTACTATTTGTTCAAAATTATTTATCACTCACAATCAATATTAACAATCTCTTAATTGTTCATTTTTTCTACACGGGAAACATCTTTACATGCAACAATGTAACAATTAGAAAAAATTTGAAGCAACCGCGCAACGCGCGGGTCACAATTTAGTTATTTTGTAATTGTAATACTCAAGGCTTTAATAGAAATCTTTAGTAGGTAAAAGAGTTTAAAGGAATAGACAAAGTAGATTGATTGCTTATGTATGGTTTTTTTTTTCACTTTGGTTTTATATTTATTTTTTTGCATTTTGGTTCTATATATTAAGTTTCATCGTCACGTTAATCCTAAAATTGACACCGTCAAAAAGAAATTGATGGAAATGACTAATCATTTTGATCTCATATGTTATATTTTGTCTTTCACGTTAGTTGTAAAACTGATGTTGTTATGTATGGAGTGGTGGAAATGACTAATGTACCAATAAAACATAACATATAATACCTATTTGAAAAAAAATGAACTTATAGGATTATTGGAAAAAAAGAAAAAAAAAATGTATGGAAAGAAACAACTTATTTTAACAAAGGAAAAATATTAAATCTATCCAATCACGTTATTCGGGCACAGTGTATGAGTTCCAATTCATACTAAAGTGCATCCCCAATAGACCGTGAGTAAAAGTCCACTACTCAAGTCAGGAAAAAATTATGAGAGAAAAACAAATCAAAGCAACACTTCTTAAATATCATAGATGAAAACATATATGAAAGTAGTGAAGATTTCACATTTCAATATCATTCATCCAATATCATACATTTGAAGTTCTAGCTTAGTTAAATCTATAACATGTAAAGAACCCAAACAACAACACCTCAAATCATGCCTTAATTGAAGCAACTGATCAAGACAAATCAAGTAAAGAATTATGGGAAAACATTAAATCGTTGGAAGCAAATATTAGTAAGTGCACAGCCTTGATTCATGGACTCAAACGACCCATCAGTATCCACTATATGCTGATATATCTGGATTTGGATTTGGTGCAGTAACTGCGTCACGCAGTTAGTGTAGAGTAATAAATAATGTGTAAAGTGAATTTTGTAAAGGTATAATGTGAGCCGTTGGATCTTAAACCAATGGTTGAGATTGTTTAATACGTGTAAATGTGTGCTTTTATTAATGTAGGGAATCCGGATCCGATATATCTCCTGATATATCTTTTTCTCTTAATATATATTTTGTACTGTTAGAGCTATGTGTGTATATATACACTATGCAATCTGTTGTACGGTGAACAAGGGATTTTGACTGAATAAGAAGAATTATTAATTTTCCATCAATTTCATTATGGTATCAGAGCTATCCAAGATTCATTGAGTCACCCATCATATTATTCATGCACCAAGCCCAATAGTACTAGGCGTAATGTATTGAGAAAAAAAAAAACTCAAGTTCCACATTGACTAGAGATAATGCCTAAAAAGAGCTTATAAAGCTTTGATAATCCTTACCTCTTGTACTTACTTTTGGGATTGAGTTGGACAATCCACATTGGAGTTCACTTCATGACCAGCTGTCGCCCAACACCGAAGATAGTGAAGCTCAACTCAAAAATAGCCTTTATGGTTTATCGAAAGGGAATCATGCCTTGGATGTATACATCAGAAAATTCATAGAATTGTGTGACAAACTCTCAGCCATCGGAGAGCCACTTTCAGATGTCGACAAAGTATTTCAAATCTCGAATGGACTTGGAAATAGATACAAGGAATTTTAACTTGCGGTTTTATCAAACCCCCATATCCTTCCTTTAATCAATTTATTATGTCATTGCAAAACTTTGAACATGTTTATCTTATTGAAGAAAAGTCTTCCATTGATCACAACCAAACCTTTTTTGGCCAATGGGGACGAGGAAGAAACATACATGGAGGCAAAGGAAATTTTAAAGGACGTGGCTCACACTCCTTTATACAAAACCGTTGGAATGACAACAATCAAGCCTCAAACTCCACATCACCGCCAAAGTTTAACAATAATTAGAGAGGTCCACCAAGACAACAAAACAAAGAACCTTGTCAAATTTGTAGAAGAACGAATCATACTACCCGAAAATACTACTATAGGTATGAATATAGTATAGAAAATAAAAATACTTACTAAGCATTGGCAGATATGAATATTAATGAAGAAAGCGACCTAAATTTCTACGCTGATTCAAGAGCAACAACTCACATGACAAATCAAGGAGGTATTTAAATTTAAAACCTTATTTTGGAACTGATACTGTTTTTGTTGGAAATGGACAAGCTTTACCTATAACCCACACACAGGTAAAGCATTGCTCAAAACCACTCAAGGTAAGTTTCACTTAAATAATATGGTAGTAGTGCCTAAATTCAAAAAGAATTTGTTATCTATGAGTCAACTTATTAATGATAATTCATGCACATTTGAATTTAACGTTAATGGTTTTGTTATTAAGGATAAAAAAACACCCGATCCTGACCAAAAGGACATAAAAAAGGGAGCTTGGATGCACTTGAAGGTGGAAAAATTGAAGCTCTTATTGCAGTCAAAGAAGCGTCCTCTGAAGTTTGGCATGCTCGCTTAGAATGTCCCAATTTAAAATTCTTGCAAATTCTAGAAAATAAGAAAGTTATCAATGTTTCAAATTGGTTAATAAAAGGTGCTTTATGTAGTAGCTGTCAATTTGGAAAACGTTGCAAACTTTCCTTTAATAAATATGATTCAATTTCAAGATTTCCTTTAGAAAAAATTCATAGTGATTTATGGGGCTCAGCTCCTACACTCTATTCGCAAAAATTTCAACACTATGTAATTTTTGTTGATGATTTTACTCGTTACACATGGTTATATCCTTTAAAAAATAAATCTAATTTTTATACATGCTTTCTTAAGTTTCAAGCCTTTGTTGAGAATCATTTTTACAGAGTGATGGTGGTGGTGAATTCACCTCAAAGGAACTCTCTAATCACCTTGCTCATTGTGGTACCTCTCAACAAATGTCGTGTCCTCACATACCAGAACAAAACGGTCTTGCCGAGCGCAAATATTGACATATTGTTGATACATGACTGACTTTACTTTTTCATGCCAATGTTCCTCTAAAATTTTGGGTTGATGCCTTCCTGACTATTGTTTACCTTATAAATCGGTCACCTCTCTCCTATATTGGTTAGGAAACTCCATACTCTAAATTTTTTAGTAAGAATCTTGATTATTCTGAAATACGAATTTTTGGATCTCAATGTTTTCCCTATTTAAAAACACCTGGATTACATAAATTTTCTAGAAAAACCATTCCTTGTGTTTTTATAGGATATAGTCCTCTTCGCAAAGGTTATCGATGCCTAGGATACACACTCATCGTGTATATATTTCACAACATGTTTTTGATGAAAATCATTTTCCTTGTTTCCCTCAAAAACAAAATTCAATGACTACATCCTCTCATGACTCATCTATCACTACCTTTCCTAATTTTGATGAATGATTTTCTGACAAAATGAAGGATGCCTCTATACATGAAGAACCTTTGGATGCCACTACTAAACACTTATACTTGGACTTACCAGATATACCTATGCCTACTTTAGTCTCTTCCTCCTCATCTTCCCAGAATTCAATTTTACCTTCCTTTGATTTTGAACCATCTCTTTTTTCACTATATTCCTCATCCTCTACATCCATACCTGATCCAAACCCAAACAATAATTCTTCATCACCTAGTGACATTGCTACCCTACCTATCCCTCCACCTACCCGACCTAGTCGAAACAAATGCCCTCCATCCTACCTGCAAGACTATGTCTGCTCTTTCTATTCCTAACCCATCAACATCCTATGATGCCCTTATTATCTCCACTGAAGAACCTAAAACCTACAAAACTGCTCTTAAATACTCAAATTGGAAGGCAGCCATGGAAGATGAAATTGATGCTCTCCACTCTAATGAGACTTGGTCTCTTGTTCTGCGGCCACTTGATGCAAACGTTGTAGGATCCAAATGGATTTTCCAAACCAAAATTAATGAAGATGGCAGCATTGATCGGTTCAAAGCTCGTCTAGTAGCCAAAGGCTACACACAAATTCCTAGTCTTGACTTTGGAGAAACCTTTAGCCCAGTTGTCAAGGCTCCCACCATCCGTGTCATCCTGTCTCGAACTGTGCACTTCAAATGGCCTCTTAAACAATTAGATGTAAAAAATGCATTCTTATATGGAACTCTAAATGAACGTGTTTACATGGAACAACCACCAGGTTTTGAACATCCACAACTCCTACATCATGTTTGCCAACTTCATAAATCCATTTATGATCTTAAACAAGCCCGACGTGCTTGGCTTGAAAAGTTGTCCATGTGCCTCATTTCCTTGGTTTTATTTGAAGTAAACCTGACTCTTCTATCTTTATTCATCGTCATGGTACTAACTTCACTCTCTTACTTGTCTATGTAGATGATATCATCCTCACTAGCAATACTCCTTCCTTCCTTTCTCATCTAGCAGAACAACTTAGCAAGAAATTTTCTCTAAAAGACTTAGGACAACTCCATTATTTACTAGGCATTGAAGTCAAGCACTTCTCTGGTGGCATCACCATTTCCTAAACAAAGTATGCCCATGACCTTCTAAAAAATGCACATATGCTTGACGCCTAAAAAATCAACACTCCCATTGCTCCAAAACCTATCCCACTTATAGATGATGCTATGCCAGTTGAGCCTACCGAATATCGTCCTTTACTCCAATATCTCACCTTTACTCGACCTGATATCACTCTGCATGCTGTCAATCTTGTCTGCCAACATTTTCAAAATCCAACTCAAAAAGACCTTCGAGCTGTCAAACACATTTTGGATTATATAAAAGGGACATTAACACATGGATTTCGTTATTTAAATCAAAGTTCTCTTAATCTTAATGCCTTTTGTGATGCAGATTAGGCATGATGTCCTACAACTTGAAGAAGCACCATAGGTTTCTGCATCTTTTTCGAAGCCAACTGTGTATCATGGGCTTCAAAGAAACAACCCACATTATCTCGTTCAAGTGTTGAAGCTGAATATAGAGCCTTAGCAACAACAGCTGCTAAACTTACATGGCTTCAATATTTACTACATGACCTTGGCATCCAACTTGAACATCGTCCACTCCTTTATTGCGACAACCAAAGTGTCATTCACCTCTCTCACAATCTTGTCTTCCATGCCCGGACCAAACACATTGCCATTGATTTTCACTTTATCGGAGAGAAAGTTATTGCTGGTAATATCCAACTTCATTACCTGCCCACTGCTCAACAAATCACAGATGTGTTCACTAAACCATTGCCAAAGGATTCTTTTGCTTCCTTTTGTTACAAGCTTGGCATTCATTCTCTGTCACTGCCAAGCTTGCGGGGGGGAAGGGGGGTTCAAGAACCCAAACATCTCAGCACCTCAAATCATGCCTTAATTGAAGCAACTGACCAAGACAAATCAAGTAAAAAATTATGGTAAAATATTAAACCGTTGGAAGCAAATATTAGTAAATGCACAGCCTTGATTCATGGACTCAAACCAGACCAATCATTATCCACTACATGCTAATATATCTCCTGATATATCTATTTCTCTAATATATATTTTGTAACGTTAGAGCTATGTGTGTGTATATACACTATGTAATCTGTTGTACGGTGAACAAGGTATTTTTACTGAATAAGAAGAATTGTTATTTTTCCATCAATTTCATTATAACAGTCCCAAAACCTCAAAAAATTTTAACATGAAATTATTTCTATTTTGTGTCAAAATACATTTAAGATCGACTTGACAAACCACCATATTGTACTATATATCTAGAAGTATGGCTCAATCAGCGCAACATCCTATGAGTTTGTTTCCCTCATCTCTCATTTCTCATCAGGAAAAAAGGCGGTGAGAGTTGAGAGAATCAAGGTGAGGGAGTGGGAGAGAAATAGAGAGAAAGATGTGAGAATTACCGCAAAGGAGAGACCATATAGCTTTCACAACCAGTATTTAGATGGTGGAAGGAAGTATAACCGAGATCGGTATTCCCATAATTAGAGAGGACTTGTAACAGGAAAGGGGGCGAAGGGACATAGTGAAAAAGGAAGCTTTTACATAGATCAAAGGGGGATAACTTCCTTCTTCATTAATTTCCCGGATAATTTAGGAATTGCGGATATGTGGAAAATTTTCATCAAATGGGAAAGTTTAAGAGATGTATACATCTCTCCAAGGAAGAACAGGTTTGGGAAAACATTCGGGTTCGTGAGATTAAACGATGTTACTAGGATGACAATTCAGATCCTACCTATTGGGTAACGGCAAAAAATACTCATAATGTATAGGTTAAATATCCGTTTTATGGGTATGGGTCCAGATCTGGATAATTATCCGTAAATTTGAATGTGTATGGGTGCGGATACGGATATTCTAGTACCCACCCCGTCCCGCACTCGCATATATATTTATATATTTAAATGGCTACAACTAGTTTTAATTTTCTTTAATGCTAGAATTTTTCTTTCTTTGATTCTTTCTGCGGTGTTGCTCACAAAGGCTTGTCCATTGGTTTGCTGCCATGATGGTCCTTCACCAACGATAAAAATTGGGATTGGGTTGTGTCTGTTATTATAAATACAATTGAAGGTTTGGAGGTTGGTTCTCTAGGTTTTTTTAGAGGTGCGGAGGGTGTTATGATAAGTCAACAGGGTCAGAGAATGCTAGATAGGTGAGTCAAAATTAAATGGCCATGGACTTTCTCAAATGGCCATGGACTTTTTCAATGTTATTGAGAAGATGTAAACAATATGAAAATAAGAATAAGAATAAGAATATATAACATTTGATACTTCCTGCAATATTTAGCTAGATTTATTATTTTGATATTATTAATATATTGTAATTAATAAATTTTAATAAAATAAGAATATTCTTTATTTTATTAATATTTTTAATTTATATATAAGAATAATTTAATTGGCATTATTTTTATTATTATTGGAGAATTTGTGTTTATATATAACATATTGTTTGCATTAATTATTTTAATTGAGTTATAATAATCTTTTTATTATTTATTGCTTTTTCTTAGTTAAAGTGCGGGTAACAAAGCAGGTATGTGTATTTAGGTATCCAGAGGGTACAGGTACGGACACTAAAGTTGTTACTCACGCGGGCACATGTATGGGTATATGTATTTTTTTCAACTGCGTGTATGGAGACAGGTACTATAGTACCCTATCCAGACTCTACCCATTGTCATCCCTAGATGTTACTGAACCTCAAGCTATGGAGGCAAAGCTAGACTAAGAGCGACCCTGAGATTTTGGGTGCTCCGTACGAAGTGAAAAATTGATGCCCCCATAATCATTTGGGTGTCATGCAGCCTGTGTGCATGACACTGTTTGAGAAAGAGAGAGAGAGAGAGACAAAAAGTCAAAGAGAGAGAAAGAGGGGAAGAGGAAAAATATCAATCAAGCAAGAGACTAATCGATTTTAGAAAATGTATTAATTTATAGCGATATTATAATATACACATGTCATATTATTTTCTATTAGTCTATTGTTAATTTGTTGGAACAATAATTTTTATTGCTAAAAACATAATTATATAAATAAAGATATTTTAATATTTATATAGACTAATTAAATTTTCTGCATACTATCTAGTGGCCCCTCAAAGTTGAGCTCTTATGATCGTCCCTCTCGATCTTGCTCAAGCCCACCACTGACTAGACTCTATATATATGGGTAGGTGATAATACCTTCTTAAGGTAAACATCCCAATGTTTGACTATGAAAAACAGAGAATGATACCGCCCACACAACTCAAAACCAATCTTTCAAGAAAAACAGACAACCTGACTAGAGGAGGGACCACATACGGAAAGGTGGTGGTAGATGGAGTTATAAATGAACCAAAATTGGGTACTCATAATGCTATTAAAAAGGGATGAAAAAGAAATAAATGCTCATGAGTGGAGGAGATTAGACTTCAACGTTCATAAGCAAAAAATGGCTTGACTGGAAGGTAGCTATGTGGGTCAACACATTCAACATGGAAGGTGGTTTCAACATTCAAGAAAAGCTTCAAATGGAAGGAATTTTTTTCCATAAAAGCTATACCCATGGGCGGGAACTTGGTGTTACTGAGTTCTGACGAGAAAGAGGAGATAAACACAATTCTTAAAGATGAATATAAATGTCTATCGAAGTGGTTCGCAAACATTAGGCCTTGGTGCCCTGACACGGTAACAAGGGAAAGAGAGGTCCGGATCAAGTTCTTTGGTGTGCCTGTTCATGCATGGGGGGATGATTTTTTCAAATTCCTAGTACACACAGTAGGAAGGTTTGTCATCGTCGATGACACCACCAGGATGAAGCTTAGATTTTATGTGGGTAGGGTGTTAATCACAACCTCTACTCCAGAGGCCATCGATAAAGTGTACAAGGTGAAGATCAATGGATAATTTTTCTCAAATAGAATGGTCGAAGAGATGTACAATGACAATTTTATTAGGATAAATTCGCATTGGAAATACAAACTCAGCAACGATATTTCAACATACGATTCTGGTTCGATCATCGACAGTTTAGAGGGCATGCAAAAATCTGAATTGAATGGCAGTTTCCGGCAAGATGAGTTGCAACCATTTGAAAATGAAATTTCAAATTTAGTCAGCGACAAAAAATAAATTTTCGATAAAGGTTCCGAACATTGCAACAGTGAGTCGCCTGTAGTAGTCGTCCTTACCAAAATCCCATACTAGGTTAATGACCCTGTTTTAGGCATCTTTGGTCCTGCCCAAGAAAATAGGGACACAGCGACAAACATATATGATGGGGACAGGGTCCGAGTAGGGGTCAAACAAATAGAATGTTTGACTCATATAAGTCAAACAAAATTGGTGGGTCACATATCACCGTCAGATGCTAGCCTGCACAGTGATGCAAGAAATTGCGTCGAGCCTTATTGTGAGATTATAGGGAGGCTGGGCTCAGGCAACAGGCAATTTGGGCCTAATCTGGGCAGCAAGCGATTTGGACCGAATCAGCGATCTGTTTTCCTGTGACACTCATGTCATTAGAGAGTTAGACTGCTGAACCAACCTCAATCTTGTTTTGAAAAGAATATTATATTGAAACCATGGAAACTATACATCCCATTCCCCACATATGGGTTAAAAGTTTGAAAAATATTTTTTTTTCATATATGTTAAATATTTATTTTATTTTATACATTACGGTTCTATCACCTATCCGTGTATAATAATTATGACAATCCAGCCTGTATAAATTTGGGTTTAAATTCTCCTGCCCAATGAGTCTAACTTAACCACCCTATAATTGCCAACAATGATTTGATATATAATGTATATTATATAATATGACGTTATATGTTAATTGAAAAACTTTTGTGCCTTTGTCATGTGAAACCTAAAGTTCCTTATTCTTCCTTGTAGGCTCTACTCAATAATAACATATATGTAGCGTCTGAAGAACGTTGATAAGGTGGATATCCGCCTGATACCAAAAGAGTAGTTCTTCAAGCTCTACTCATCCCTATCCACCTTCATAGCATTAATACCGAAAAAGTTAAATCCCCAATCCATAGGAGACTATATGCCTATTATTCTAATTGGCTTCCTGTAGAAAACCATTTCCAAGATTCTGGCTAGGAGATTAAAAAGCGTTTTGAGCTCAGTCATATCAAAAAATCAATCGACTTTCCTCTCTAGTAGACAGATTTTGGACGAGGCGCTAGTGGTAAATAAGTTGACTTTGAGGAGGCTTACAATTCGGTAAACTAGGGTTTTTTAGATGATATGCTAGTGAACCTGGGCTTTGGTGAGAAAGAGACTTTGGATGAAAGTGTGCATTTTCTCTGGTTCTACTTCTATTTTGGTGTATGATTCCCTATCCAATGAAATAAAGATCTCTAAAGGAATTTGGCAAGGCGATCCTCTTGCGTTGTTCCTTTTCTTTATAGCTGCGGAGGGTCTCTGCGGCTTGATGTCAAGAGTTGTGGAGACGAGGGCTTTTCAAGCATTTAGTTTTTGGGGAAAGCTGATCTGAAATCTCCCACTTACAGTTTGCAAATGATATGATTATTAAAATCAAGCTCTGATAATTTGTGGACTCCTAAATCTAGTTTTCGTTGTTATGAGTTGATTTTAGGTTTAAAGGTGAACTTCCATAAGAGTAGTGTATTTGGTGTTAATGTTCAAGAAGAGTTCTTGTCGGTAGCCTCATAGTTTTTGCTCTGAAAGTTTGGATGCTTGCCCTTTTCATAATTGGGATGAACGGTGGGTGCAAATCCAAGAAGAATAAAGACTTGGAAGCTGATGATTGAGAAGTTTAAATAAAGATTCTCCTCTTGGAAGGCAAAGCACATCTCTTTGTCCAACTTACTAGTTTATTACTTATCCCTCATGAAAGATCCTAAAAAGGTGATAAAGGTTCTAACAAAGATTCGACGTACTTTCTTATGGGGAGCTTTAGAAGACAAGCATAAAATTGCTTGTGTGAGTTGGGAGGAAGTTTGTAAACTAAAAACAAAGGGCGGTTCAGGTCTGAGAAATTTGGAGACCTTTAATATTAGCTTGCTAGGCAAGTGGAAGTGGAGAATGTTACACAACAAGGAAGCAATCTGGTGCAAGATCATGGAGGAGAGGTATGACAGTTCTTTTAATCCTTGGCAGCCATCTCAAGGAAGAGCTTCAAGGCTACATCTCTCCAATTGGCCGAGAGACTTACGCAAAATAGAAAATCAAGTACAATCCGCAAAAACAGCCATGAAATGGGAGGTCAACTTTGTTCTGGTTGGATCATTGGGATGGTAATTTTGCTTTCTTTGATAGATTTGATAGGTTGTTCCGAATTTCGGTAAACAAAAATGATATGATAGCTGCTTTGGGTGATTGGTGTGATGGTATTTGGGTTTTGGAGATTTAGGATGGAGAAGGCATCTCTTTGTGTTGGAGGAGGAACTTCTGAATGAATTAAAGTTGATAATTAGCACTGTTGAATTAAAAGGAGATAGGGAGGATAAGTGGTTGTGGGTTCATGACTCAACCGGTCTTTACTCCTCGAAATCGGCTTACTTGCATATCCAGAACATGTCTTCGAGATTACCCAATCATTTGGACACTCAAAATCTTAATTTCTTAAAAAAAAATTGGTTCAACTCGGTTCCAATGAAAGTGTTGGTTTTTGCATGCAAATAATTCTAGATAGGATCCCAACAAAGATTAACCTTGAGAGGAGCTGGAACATGCTATAGGTTCACCAAAATGTAAACTGTGTTATGTGTCTCCAAGAACAAGAGACAGTGGCCCACTTATTCTTTACTTGTAGATTAGCTTTCTTCTTTATGGTAAATTATATTCTTGGCTTGGTTGAGGTTGCTTTATCTCATAAAGCTAAAATGCATTTTTGAAATCATTATGGTTTGGTGAGAGGAAAGAAGCTAAAACAGGTATGGATGGTAGCTTGATTTTCTACGGTGTGGTCCACTTGGTTGGCAAGAAACAATAACATTTTCTCTCAAGAAGGGATTGACCTCAATATTCTTGACCAAACCAAAATCAGATCATGGCAATGGGTTAAAATTAAAGTTGGTGGGACTTTTTCGCTCTCTAATTAGAGCATCTTCCCTTTGGAATATATGAAATTGGTTGCTAAAGTATAGGTGTTGTGTTTTTATGTGTCTATGTGTTTCTATGATCCTGAAGAATCCGTAATATCAGGTTTCAGTTTCTCCTTGTGAACAATCTCCTGATCGATTTTTTGGCCATTTTACATTGATTCTATATATCCTAGTGCTGCTAATGTTTTGGTCTTGTTTTTTCCTTAGTTTTTTGTTTTACTACTTTTAGGGAATTATGGTTGCAATGCTCTAAAAGTGATCAAAGCATTAGTATGTGTTTTTGTTTTGCTTCTTTGGTTGCAACATGAATCTTGGTGGAAAGTGATTGAAGGCTATTGCGATCTGCGTGTCCTCGTCTTGTGTGTATAAGTCACTGCAGCCCAAAAGCCTGACCTTGTCATTATGAGTAATGTATTTGTTGGAGATGGCGATAGTTGTGGTTCCATGCATGGCATCAATGAGACCACCATGAATGTTAGTTAAAGAGCAATGATCAACTTATATTTGTCTTGAATTAAAGATGGACACTCCATCACAGTCTGATACAGTCCGAATGATTGGAAGAAACTAGGCATCAAGAGTTCAGAACACATATGTAGGGGAGGCTTTTTTGGCAGTGTTGCTAATACCATGTAAGCACAGGGCATTGACGGAGGGGAGAGGGTACTAGTACCATGCAAGCACAGGGCATTGACGAATTTCAGGCAAGGTGGTGCACTTTGGTAGTTTTTTCGAAAGGCTTTTCTTAAGTCTAGTGGTTATACATGGTTCATTTTCGTTGCCTGCAAGGAATTCAACTGATATGGTAGGCAGGCTCTAAAATGAGGCGTGGATGGAATGTCTAATGTTACCGGTGGAGCAAATTAAGTTTGTTCTTTTTTGTTTATGCTTTTTTGGTTCTAAAAAGGTTTACTTGTGCAATAGGCACACTGGTTTTCTAGTTTATTAGTACCAGTATGGTAATTACATAGGCTTTCCCTTTTTTTATTCTTTTTATGTACGGGTAAGAGTACCCCTTAATACTCCCCCCTGTGTGTGTGTGTGTGTATATATATATATATATATATATATATATATATATATATATATATATATATATATATATATATATATATATATATATATATATGACATATCTAGTGAGAGGAGTTTTTTTATGTGAGAGCGAGAGAAACAAATCTAGACCATTAAAACCATACATGGATTATTGATAACTCTTTTTATGAAGAGTTATTTGTACCTTTTTCACTTGTGTTCTTGTGGTCTTTGAGTATTTTGAGTTTATGTTTTTAATGTTTTAGTGTGATTTTGTGTGAAGTGTGTTTTATAAGAGTCTTTTGTAAGTTTTAGTGTTCTGGTGTCTTTTCGAGCTGTTTTCAGTATTTGAGTGTGAGTTTTCTATGCAGGGCAATTTTTGGAGATCTATGCGCTAAACTGGAAACGTTGCTCTGGTATATGCTGTAGCAATTGTAGCTGAAGCTGACTATGCACAAGGACAAAGGCTCAAAACATTCTCTTACACATTGAGTTGTTCTTCGCTGATAAGGATAGTGTCCTACACGTGGGACTGATGTTTGGTGCATTAAATTCAGGGAACAGGGCCAAGGACACTTGTCCTAATCAGTTTATAGCCCAAAAAGGATGAGAGAAGAAAGGGCCTTGAGACAGGCTGGAAAAAGAACCCTAAAAGGGGGACAACAGGAGAGAGACCAGACATCTTCTTCTTCCCTACTGGAGCAAGGACAGCAGCTGCGCCCCTTTCTCTCTCTCCTCTCTTGTAATGGCTTCTTCTTCCATTTCTTATTTTTCTCTTTGTTTTTGTATGCTCAATATGAGCTAAACCTCTTGTAGCTATGGGATGTTGAACTTGTAATGGATTTCTAGTGAATGTTATGTTATGCCTTGCTATTGCATTTTCTATAAATCTGATTTGGTTGTGTTTTAAATGAGCTTGATCACCTTAGTTAGGACTTGAGCTCACGGCTGCTTGGAAAAGCTAAGTGTAGCAGAACTGTTTTATAGATAAGAGTAAAATCATTAATTGAAAAATTATGATGAAGAGTGATTTAGGAATGAACATTCTAACTCTTAGGCTAACTGGAACGAGTTTAAGTGAGGCGTGAATGTACCTAATATAGACCTAGGAATAGGAGACGTTTAGTGAAGTTCATCTCAGAACTGTTGGAAAACAAACTTTCATTTCCTGGAGCCAAATTGCAGTAGCATTGCAAACGCATAACTGAACTAGACTGAAATTGCAAGGGATACTTCCCCATAGCTGTTTTCCCATTCTGTTAACAAATCTGTTTTTATTGCTCTAGCATTTATTTTCCCAAAACTGTCCTGGATACACACACAAATTATTTGTTACTCTTTATTAATCTTGATTAATAGAACCATTATTTCAAACTTGTACTCGATTCACCATATAATCCTCGTGGGAACGATCTCTCTTACATTTTATTACTTGTTAAACGATTGTGTATACTTGCACAAGCACATCAATCATGATTTGATCCAAAGACTAAGATTTGCTACTCTTACTCTCATATAAAAACACTCCTCTCTCTCTCTCTCACACACACACACATACACACACACACACACACACACACACACACATATATGAGGATGGATCAAATTACACTGGTGTAACACTTGGGCATTGTTACACCATTCAATAACATCCCACTGGATAAATATTTTTCAAAAGCAACCGTTGGATTGAAAGTTATTATCATATAAATCATATCTATAAATTTTTACATAAATCTATAGTCATTTGCTATGTCATCAAGATACGTCAAGATTAACGTCAACGTTGTAATTGTATATAACGTTAATCTGGATGATATAGCAAATAATTATAGATTAGTGTAAAAATTTATAGGTATGACCTATATAATAGTAACTTTCAATCCAATGGTTCATTTTAAAAAATATTTATCTGATGGAATGTTATTTAATGGTGTAACAATGTCCAAGTATTAAACCGGTATAATTTGATCCCTTCTCTCTCTCTCTCTCTCTCTCTCTCTCTCTCTATATATATATATATATATATATATATATATATATATATATATATATATATATATATATATACATATCTAGTGAGAGGGGGTTTTTATGTGAGAGTGAGAGGAGCAAATCTTGGTCATTAAAATCATACGTGGATGATCAAGATTAAATGTTGGTTAGTGGTCATGTGACCACTTAAAAAAGTCATGTGACTTTATGTTCTAATCTTGACCATTCATGGTTTGATCCAAAGACTAAGATTTGCTCATCTCACTTTCATATAAAAATACTCCTCTCACTTGATATATATATATATATATAATGACTCAAGTGAGAGGAGTGCATTATTGTGAGAAATGAGAGAAGTAAATCTGGACCTTTATATCACACACGAATGATGAAGATTAGAATATAAAGTCATGTGACTTTTTTATGTGATGATATGACCATCAACTAAACTCTAATCCTGACCATCCATATATAGTTTAATGGCCCAGATTTATTCTTCTCATTCTCACAATAACACACTCTTTCTACTTGAGTTTTGAGTCCCTAATCATGACATAGTCAAATTTGGGTTTTCACTTTTAGAAGAAATCTTGATGAGCCTCATGTTGGAAATTTCTGAAATCTCTGTTTCTATGTTTCCCGTTTTTGAACTTTTAAAGCAATGATAGGTTGGAACTTGGAATATAAAAAACGGACTCGTGTTAAATATGATGAGTTATTCGTCCAATTCACCTTTTCCTCCAACATTCCAGGGTGAGTCTAACCTATTTAAGTTTGTTAAATTTTTAGGGTATATTTGGAACCATTTGAAAAATTAAGTTTTGGCAAACTGATTTTTGTACTTTATATTAGTTTGGAAACATGCTTCTTCCTTTTTTAAACCCAAATAACTAACTACTATTAATTATAATTTCAAATATTTAAAATATATTTTCTCTTTTTTTTGGGAACATTAATGATCATACATTCCAAACTTTTTAGAAACTAATTAAAATCTCATAATTTTCAAGACTTGTTCAAAGTCTCATGACTATAAAATTCATGCACTCTCATTTAGTGTTAAATTTTAGCCAACTATTTATAATTAGTTTGAGCACATGCATTGCATATTTCTTCCTTTTTCTAAACTCAAGTATTAATGTATTACCATTTATTATAATTTCAAATATCTAAAATACATCTCTGTGTTTTTTGTGGAACATTAATGACCATACATTTCAAGCTTTAGAAACTAAAATATCATGATTTTCAAGATTAATTTGTTCAAAGTCGCATGAGTATAGTATGTATGCACTCTTTATGGTTTCTGGAATTTCTCCGTCACGTTCTCAAGCTCGGTGACCAAACATTAATTAAGACAATAGCAGGCTTTAAATGCTGACGGCATGCCTTATTAAGCTGAGCCGCTGAATAGTGGAGTTGCCTTGTGGTACAGAATCTGCGTCTATCATCTACAATGGCAACGGAGCGAGTCCTTCACATGAAGGGCGGTGAGGGAGAAACAAGCTACACAAACAACTCCTCAGTTCAAGTACATTCTCTTATTTATGACCTAAAAATATTCCTTCTACTACATATTACTTTGGTTTACATCTAGAATGTTATATTTTAATTACGCAACTGTGTATGTGTTTGGCAATATGTTGAGAAACTCCAAACTTAGTTTTGATGAAGCTTTTTAAACATGTTTACAACTTGTTTTGTCAATTAGCTAGTGATAACTGGATTTGGTAGTCAAATCTTAGAGTACAAAAGTTCACTTCTCTGTCTATCAAAATTCAATTTGGGTTTTCAATTACTATTTCGATCATAATATCCTTTGAAATTAAATTGTTATGGCATCAGCTTTTTAATGTTTATATTAAAAATAATTAGAATGATTTCTTGTTTGTACTGTTACTAAACATATGATTGGATGCTTAATATCTAGTAATTGTGCTAATTTAATATTTTTATTACTTATTTAATTTAAATTGTGATTTTTTTAGTAGGTTTCAATCTAAAAGTTAAAATCTTGTTTAATTTAATGATACTAAATTTTTTTAAAAATTCTGCATCAACATTTGTTTCACTTTTTAATAAATAAAAAATAAATGATAAAATACAATTAAAGGTTAATTTAGGAATTATACATCTAAAAGTCATTTTGATTAACATACTACCAAAATTTCTAAACCCATGCTAAGTGAAATTTAACATAACAGGGTCACACTTGTTCAACAATTATTTCTTTCATTGTTTTATGGCTGTACCTATTCTATATTATGTTTATATTAATTTAGTCATATAAAATATTATACGATATATTGACCCAAATTAAAATTTTATGCAGAGAAATGTGATACTGAAAGTGAAACTCATACTTGAAGAAAGTGTCAAAAGGATGTTGTCCTCCTACACCACTCTAGAAAGCGTTTTGAATGTGGCAGATTTAGGTTGCTGTTCAGGACCAAATGCCTTTACGGTCGTTTATAATATTATGAATATCATTGATAACACCTACCAGAGCTTGAGTCGTGAGCCACCCGTAGTACAATTTTATCTCAATGATCTATGTGGAAATGATTTCAATACCATCTTCAAGTCACTCCCTGATTTC
The DNA here is from genome assembly GCA_039655645.1 of Ammopiptanthus mongolicus. Lineage (NCBI taxonomy): Eukaryota > Viridiplantae > Streptophyta > Magnoliopsida > Fabales > Fabaceae > Ammopiptanthus > Ammopiptanthus mongolicus. Next base: position 46,075,967 of record CM077350.1, read on the forward strand.
TATCAACGGGTGCAACAAGAGAAGGGAAACAGGGTTTCCACATGCTTTATTAATGCAACACCTGGAAACTTTTATGGGAGGCTCTTTCCCAATAACTACATCCACTTCTTTCATTCCTCTTATAGTATCCATTGGCTCTCTCAGGTTAACTGCACCAAACAAAATTTTAAATCAAAGTATTCTCACTTCATAAACATTAAAGTTAACTACTTTTTCAATTTTTTTTAATATAATTTTTACAACTACAGGAACCACAAGACTTGACCAAAAGATCAGAACCATTCAACAAGGGAAGTATTTGTTTAACAACTACAAGCCCTCCAGCAGTCTACAAAGCATATTTTGATCAATTTGAAAAGGATTTCAAACTTTTTCTAAAATTAAGAATGGAGGAACTAATGCCTGGTGGTTGTATGGTACTAACTTTCATTGGTAGAGAAAAATCTCATGAACTTGGTCGTCCTCCCTGGGCGGTAATTGACATGGTACTCAAAGACATGTTCCTAGAGGTAAGGGATGAAGTTTTTTTTAAGGTGTTCCGTGTTGCTAACTCGTTCCCTTGAGGATACTGTTGTACTGGTTAAGGAATCAAAAAAATAAAATTTTTATATTTGGAAGTATATTTTTTAAACTTTGATCATATTGAATGCATACCAATACAAAATTTCTATATTTGGTTTCTTAATCAGTACTTTTGGTTAACAATTGCATTTTTTTTAAGGAGATTCTAGATACTAATTGAAAATTTAAATGTTTTATATTTTGACTTGCCTTCTATAATAATAAATGTTCTTTATAAGCTGTAGGGTTTGGTTGACGAGGCAAAGTTGGATTCCTTTAATATGCCATTATATGGTCCTTCAGTAGAGGAAGTTAGACAGGTGATTAAGGAAGAAGGATCTTTTAGTCTCCAAACACTGAAGACCTTCAAAATTAGTTGGGATGCTAAACTTCAAGAGGATGTTGATGATTGTGTTCTTGATAACAATATGAGAGCAGAGATCATAACTCCGGCCGCTAGAGCAGTTTTCGAGCCTATTTTAGAGGCTGAGTTTGGCAAAGATATCATGGATGAATTATTCTCAAGGTTCACAAAGAAGGTTGCACAACTTTTGGAGTTAGAGACATTGGATCTCACTAATATAGTTGTGGCCTTGAGAAAAGATTCTTGAAATGGATCACATTTAGGACGTACTTTCTCTAAATAAAATCCTAGTGGATCACAATAAAGAATGAATAAATATTCAACTAAACAATTAACATTTATAAGTTTGCTCGATTTAACTTTTGGTCTCTTAATTTATTTATTTTATCTTTATGTCTTGTTTTTTTTTTTGGGATTTCGATTTATTTCATTATAATAGTTTTTCCCATATTTTTCATAGGCTCTATACATTTTACTTATTAATATATTGCGTCCTATTTTTGTTAAGAGATGATTTATATAAAATCCTAGTGGATCATGTTATAGAATGAATAAATATTAAACTAAACAATTAGCATTTATAATTTTGCTCGATTTAACTTTTGGTCTCTTAATATATTTTTTGGATATTTGTCTTTATGTCTTTTTTGTTTTTTTGGATTTCGATTTATTTCATTATAGTAGTAGTTCCCATATTTTTAATAGACTCTATACATTTTACTTATTAATATATTGTGTCCTATTTTTGTTAAGAGATGATCCAATTATAGTTACAAATTAATAAAGGACCAAAATACAAAATAGTAAAATTATAAGAACCAAAATCTAAAAAATAAACTTTTTTTTGATAAGTATAAGAACCAATATCTAAAAAATAAACTATAAGAACCAATATCTAAATAAGGAGAAACTATAGGAATTGTTTATTTTAGCGAAGAATAAAGATATTGGTTAAGAAAAATAAAATAAAATATAATCAATGAAGACCCCTTTTATTTTTTGCTGAATGAAATAAATTGAGGATTAAGAACTGGATACTGAATTATTTAGATGTAACAAATGAAGTAACTTTATGAAGTTTATGAACTTCTAAATCCTCAATTAGTTCGAACAAGTTTTTGCGTCTTAAGAATGCCAAAGCTGATGTAGCCAATGCCTGGACGAAAAATAGGTGCTCACTATTGCGGTTTCAAAGGTTCCACGAGAATAAGCCTTTGTTATATATTTTTATTATGATTTATTGTCTGAATCAGCTTCCATGCACTTTTGATTAGTTTAAATAAAAAAATAAAAAATTCCAACAATTCTAAACTGTTGGAATTCTATTTATTTTTAGGCTAAATTACTCTTTTAGTCCATCATTTGTTTAATTTATTCAACTCGGTCCCTTTATTTTAAAAATGTTCAAGTTGGTCCTTTACTTGCCAAAAGTTAAGTAATTTCATCTTTTTTCAGTGTTAAGTTTTTCTCTCGCCGGAAAACTTCTCCTATATATGGAAATTTAATTTATCGAAAAACTTTGTCAGAATCTTCCCCTCTCTTCCCCTCTCTTCACCCACTTGAAAAACAAGAAAAACATGAAAAAAAAGCTGGCTGCTGCGTCCAGGCACTCTAACCACCGCATCGGCAGCTACACAACCTCCATCGAACCACCGCGTCGCCATGCCTCATCCAGAGATCACAATCACGTGCCTCTGCGTTGCAAACACCTAGACCGCGCCACCCACTTCACGGAACCCCCGTCCACGATGCCAGTGCGCGCGAGGTTGCTATCACGAAGTTTTCGTGATTTGGATGGTGAGGTGCGGCTGAGTAGAGGGGTGAAGGTAGGGACGCCTAGGGCTTGATGGGAGGATGAGAAGAAGAAAAGAAAAAAGTGAAGCGTGTTTGGGTCAAGCTCCGGTTTTCTCCACAGAGAGAGGGAAAGAGAGAGGAGAGGAGAGGAGAGAGAGAGAGATTCTGATGAAGTTTTTCGACGAGAGAAAAACTTAACTGTGAAAAAGGACCAAATTGCTTAACTTTTGGCAAGTAAAGGACCAACTTGAACATTTTTGAAATAGAGGGACCAAGGTGAATAACTTAAAACAAATTAATGAGGGACCCAAAGAGTAATGTAGCCAAAACTTAACAATGAAACTTAACGGAAAGGACCAAATTGCTTAGCGTTTGACAAGTAATGGATCAGCTTGAATATTTTTAAAATAGAGGGACCAAGTTGAATAAATTAAAAACAAAATGAGGGACCAAAAGAGTAATTTAGCCTTATTTTTATAGACAATGGGGCAAAGAGCCCAAATTACGTAGGTAAGAAGCCAAAAACCGAGGAAACCGAACACGACTAAGATAAAAAATAAAAGCAACAAAAACAAAAGATAGGGATGTTAACCACCCAATCCATGGACAAGAGACTCTTCATAACATTTACTAATGGAGCATAAGCATGCCGATTCTGATAACCCTAAGTAATAAAGTGAAGAGCAAAGATAGGTAGAGTGAGAGGGAGAGAGAAGAAAGAGTTTTGGACTCCATTATTTCTAACTCATAGTTTGCATTTATAGGTCACAGAGACAAACTTTAGATGATGTTGTCATTATTAACGAAATAGTGGATCATGTAAAAAGGAGGGGTTCAACGAGTGTGATTTAAAGTTGATTTTGAGAAAGCTTATGAATCGATAAATTGGGATTTCCTTGAATATATGATGCAAAGGTTTGGCTCCAAAATAATTGATAACTGGCCGGGATAAAGGCATGCTTAAACGTTAGCTCAACTGTTGTGTTGGTAAACGGAAGTCCTATAATGGTGCTTGTACTGGCCGAGCATGGATAAGGTCGGATAACCGAGCATGGTAAGATCGGATGGCTGAGCATAAGCAAATAGAGACGTCGGATGGACAACTAGCTCGGTACAGACTCGATATAACACATAAGATTAGTTATGGATCTGGGTTAAGTATTCACATTACGGCCCATTTAGACCACGTTCTCTTCGTGGGAAAGAATTAATGGTTCGACCCTCCAGTTACGGACGATGATTCCCCTCTCTTCACTATTAACACGTGCAAGTATAGCATGATGGGGGATAACCACCACATTTTCCCACAACTTAGTTACACGAAGGAATATTATGTTCAGGGAATAACTATCATAGTGAGAATTATAAAAGAGGGTTCATCCCTTTAAGAGAGAACTACGTTTTAGCTTTGATTCCAGATCGGATACGTAGGAGCAGAATAGATTATTTTGTCAAGCTATTCATTGAGAGATTCTTATTGTGAGGAAAACACTTGTGAGATTAAGAGTATCATACTGATTCCCTTCACATATCTCGGATAGAGATATTTGGACGGAACATTTGGCGCCCACCGTGGGGCTGAGGCAAACTTTCCTTTGGGCACACTTTAATTTATAACATGGTGTTAACATGGAGCAGTGCGGGCGGAAGCAGAAGAGATTGACAAGAGCATCATCAAAGGGATGAAGTGACGGATGAACATCAACAATCTCAGAATCCTTTGTTGGAAAACCAACCACTTTTCTAGGAAATGAGGATCCAAATGGAGGATTTGAGAAGCCAAAATGAGGAAACGCAGCAGAATTATGATCGCCTTCGAAGAGAAAGAGAAAAGAGTAGGGAGAGGACTGCATCATCTCGTCACGGTGAGGAGGATCACCCGAGCTATCACCCTCAAGAGACTACTCACACCAGAGTCACTTGTACAAATACAGGGCGTACTCAGCATCAAACCCAGAAGACAACCCTGAATGGTGAGGCTAGTTATGCTGAGAAGGTGCAACATGATCAGCATGGAGGACAACAGACAAAAGTCTCGAGAGTAAGGAAGAGCCCACTCACTGACAAAATTATCGATACCCCCTTCCACAAGGGAGGAAGTCGTTAACATTAGAAAGGTATGATGGTACTACAGATCCAGATAATCATTTAGATGATTATGTTACTCAGGTAAACATAGTTACGAATGATAATGCTATTCTTTGCAAAGTCTTTCCTATTTCTTTAAAGGAGGCAGCATTGAACTGGTACACTCGGCTGCGGCCGAGTTCTATTGATAGCTTCGAAGTTTTAGTTGCCAGGTTCAGCGCTCAATTTGCTACAAGTCGAGCTCATCAAATGACCTCGGCTGCGTTGGTAAGTCTCAAGATGGAAAAAATGAGTCTTTAAGAAGCTTCATGGATCGATTTGCAAAGGTGTTCGCAAATATCAGAGATCTTAACCCGGCGGTTGCATTCCATTCTATGTTGATGGCTTTAAATCCGGGCCCGTTTATCGATCACCTTTGCAGAAAACCACATGTTGATATGGACGAGTTCAGAGCCCGAGCTGCTGGGTATATTCAAATGGCAGAGCTATCTGAATTCCAGAATAGGGCTCGAGCTGATATGGAACGCAGGGTAGAAGGAAAAGACAAAGGGAGACAGATAAATGATAAGGGAGTTCGAAAGAAGGAGAAACTTTACAGAGGATCGAAATATGACTTCTACACTCCTCTGAATACTAATAGAGCCAGAGTGTTAGAAGAATTATATCACACCGAGTTGATAAAACTCCCCACACCGTCGCGCACTCTTGATTCCGCTAACCGATCTAAACATTGCAGATATCATGGAAACTATGGTCATGCAACCGAGGAATGCACAACCCTTAAGGACAAGATAGAAGAACTCATACAAGCTGTGACACCCTTAACCCCAACATAGATTTATTATATAAATATTGATTTGTGAAAAGATTCTTTACGAAAAAAGATATGAGTTCTACCATTAATAAATATTTTCGCAATAGTTAAGAGTATCATCATTCATAAACTCAACTTCAAATCCAATTAAATTAAACATATTGTCATAATACGTTTACAAATTCCGCATAGATAATAAATAGTTTAAACAAGATAATCCCCTAGCCCGATGTAACATGGATCAGAGCTAAACCTATGAAGAAATAAATAACATGATCCAAAGCCTAAAGAACAACATCAAAGTGAAAACAACTCCTAATAAAGCATCCACAACTCCACGTAAACTCCAATGTGTTACTCCTCAATCCCTTGAGAATCATCTTTACAAATCGTACATTATACAAGAAGAGACACAAATACAAAGGGGTGAGAAGACATACTCATATACATATGTTATTGAAGTAAAATGGAAATTAAGGCGAGTGCATACACACAAATATACATATATACGTATACATACATAAACATATAAGTACTACACACCCACAAACATGTCATAATCATCTTCGTAAATCAAGTCAAATCATCTCATAACATTTTAAGATATCATTTCATTATATTTGTAAACATGTCGCATTACAATCACAAGCAACAATGTCCCCTCGGACTCATACAACACACATTTTTGAGTACCCACAAACAGGCTCTCTAGGGGCTAGGTCTCATCCACGGGCTCTTAGCGGCTGGGTCTATAAACGGGCCATTCAAAGCTGAGTCCCATCTCAGGCTTTGCAGAGCTAGGCGTCACACAAGCAATCACAAATGAGTACCTATCACAGGCTCCTTAGAGCTGGGTCTCACACACAACATCCACAAATGAGTACCCATCACGGGCTCCTTAGAGTTGGCTCCTTAGAGTTGGGTCTCACATACAACATCCACAAATGAGTACCCATCACGGGCTCCTTAGAGCTGGGTCTCACACATAAACAATACATCACATTTCAATATAGTCACAATCATAATCTACATGCATTCATCCTTAAATATAAATCAATATTCACATCTTATAATCTTAAACCAATAGTCATATAATTCATGATCAAAACATTATTACAATAACATTAATAACACCATACCACTTATAGTAACACATACATATTTATAACATCATTATAACAATACATACACGTTTTCATGATATCACAATCATACAATAGATTCAATGCAATAATCATAGCACATAATCATCTAAGCCATTGCTCCAACAATGGTATCAACAAATCACTCAAGGCACAAGGGGATCATGGGAATCCCCAATCACCTCATTCCCATTCTCAACTTCCCGTATGATATGATCATCTTTTTTTCCCATACCTGGTATGACAATCACAATGAACAAAGGAAGAGAAAAGGTCCGGAAAAGGTTGCGTCTCACGAACACTCGATCTCACGACACTTGATTTCACGATCACAGCCCCAAAAGGTTCAAGAGTAGCAGCGAGAAAGAGGGATTGTGATGGCAGTGATGCTCCTCAAGCGAAGGCGGCGAAAAACGATTAACAAAGGTGCAATCTCCTTCAGGAGGTTTAACAATCCTTGTTTAGAGAGAGAGGCAGTTTCTAAGAGTATTTCGAGTTAGAAAATAGGTTTAGTTCGAGTCTTATGGTATAAATATGAGTTAGGGTCATTATGGGCTGATTAGAAGCCCAAAAACACGTTCCTGATGTGCACCAATTTGCGAGGCAAGTCAATTTTCGCCCCGTCGAACCAGAGAGTTGCAAGAATCTGTCTGCCAGATTCGCGAGGCGACTTTGCCTTCGCTAGGCGAATAGATAGAAGCCGAATTTGGCCCTGACACCTAAAATAATACTTGTATATAATTCTCTAAGCTTTCCAACACATCCAAGATCGCCTCAATCGAACCTCTAGAACTCAAGGTATGGACAAAACCGTAAAACAGGTTTCTTGGGCTCGAATGGATTGACCCTTTCTAAGGGTTAAACTATCTCAAACATGAACCTAGACATCAAGAACAAGCATAACAAGCATATATAAACATATATAATCAAGGATAAACAAATTATAATCTAAGGGTGAAAATTGGGGTGTTACACAAGCTGGCCATCTCGATCAATTTGTACAAAGACACCATGGAGGTCGGGGACGTGCAAGAGGTAGAGGTGGATACCATCGAGACAACGGAGGAAGAAGTTGTGGTCGTGATAATGACGGAAACAGAACTCAACAGGCATCAAATTGAGATGAGAGAGAGAACAGAAGAGAAAATACAGATGAAGCCCGTGGTGTAATCCACACCATCAGTGGAGGATTTGCTGGGGGAGGATCAACCAATTCAACAAGGCGAAGATACCTCAGAGCAGTCAGACATGTGAATTCAATATTAGGGAAGCCTCCAAAAACTTCTCCTTCTATTGTATTTACTGATGATGATTTCAAAGGTTTAGATATTAATCAAGATAATCCAATGGTGATAACCCTGGGATTAGCAAATTTCTCGATCAAACGAGTATTGATTGGTCAGGGGAGCTCTGTTGATATCTTGTACTTTTCAACTTTCCGAAAGTTGGGGCTATCTGAAAATGATATCAAGGCATATGAAAACAAGCTAGTTGGTTTTGCTGGTGAGCAAGTGGATACTAAAGGCTACATAGACATGCTGACAACTTTCGGAGATGAAAGATTGTCCAAAACCATCTCAGTCAGGTATTTGATAATTAATGCTGCTACATCTTAAAATATCCTGATCGGTCGTCTAAATGAATTAGGTGCGATAGTCTCTACACCTCATTTAGCCATGAAATTTCCATCCAACTCGGATAAGGTGATCACCATTCGGGCAAACCAGAAGATGGCAAGGCAATGTTATGCAGAGAGCTTGCGTGTAAATAAAGTCAAAGATTTATCCTCCGTCAAGGACAAGTCGGATTATCAAATGATAGCTCTTGGAGGCTCAGTCAGTTCGGTTGAACTAGACCCAAGGATGGAAATTCTCGAGCAGAGACCTCAACCATGTGAAAAATTGGAGGAAATTGAGTTGGGGAGCAAGCCCGGCCAATGCACAAAGTTAGCTGTGAATTTGGACCCTCAGGTAAGGGAACAAATTGTGAATATTTTGATTGTCAATGCTGATTTGTTTGCTTGGGAACCATCAGATATGCCAGGAATTGATCCAGAGTTCTTGTGCCATAAGTTAGCCATATGTCCTGAGGCTAAGCCAGTAGCACAAAGAAAGAGGAGATTGGGGGAAGAAAGAAGACAAGCAGTAGAGCAAGAGACAGCCAAGCTTGTTAAGGCCAACTTTGTTCCGAGAAATAAAATACACAACATGACTGGCCAATGTGGTGCTGGTCAAAAAGTCAAATGGCAAATGGCGAATGTGTACCGACTACACCGACTTGAACAAAGCCTGCCCTAAGGACTCTTATCCACTACCGAGTATAGATCGATTGGTAGATGGAGTATCAGTTCACAGAATGTTAAGTCTCATGGATGCTTATTCAGGGTATAATCAAATTAGAATGTATCCTCCTGATGAGGATAAAACAACATTTATAACTGAAGGGTACAATTATTGTTACCATGTTATGCCTTTCGGTTTAAAGAATGCTGGAGCTACCTATTAGAGGCTGATGGACAAGGTTTTTAAAGATCAGATTGGGAAAAACTTAGAAGTATATGTTGACGATATGATTGTCAAATCGGCCAGTTCGGATTCGCATGCTAAAGACCTTGATGAAATTTTTACTCAACTCCGGAAACATAATACGAGACTCAACCCGGAAAAATGCACTTTTGGTGTACAAGGTGGAAAGTTCCATGGTTTCATGCTGACGCATAGAGGCATCGAAGCAAATCCGGATAAATGTAGAGCTGTCACTAAAATGAGAAGTCCCCAAAATGTTAAGGAGGTACAAAGGCTAGTAGGACGGCTAGCATCACTTTCGAGGTTTTTGCCCAAATCGGAAGAAAAGGCTAAGCCATTTTTCAAGTTGCTTAAAAGGCCCCAACAATTTATCTGGGATGATGAATGCGAAGTAGATTTTCAGGAGTTCAAGGAGTTCATTTTTGAACCTCCGATCTTATCCCGACCATACCCAGGTAAGGACATTTATTTATATCTTTCAGTTACAAAAGATGTCGTTAGTGCAGTCATTGTCCAGGAGGAATATAAGCAACAAAGGCCAATATATTTTATTAGCCGAGTTCTGCATGATGCCAAAACTCGATACCAAGTCAATGAGAAGTTGGCTCTAGCCTTGATCACAACAGCAAGAAGATTGCAACCCTATTTCCAAAGCCATCAAGTGATTGTTAAAATAGATCACCCTATCAAACAAGTGTTGCAGAAGCCAGAACTTGCTGGAAGGATGATTGCCTGGTCGGTTGAGCTGTCAGAGTTTGGTTTAAAATATGAACCAAGACGGTCGATGAAGGCCCAGTGCTTATCAGATTTTGTGGTTGAATTATCACCGAAGCCCACCCCAGTTGAAAAATCGTGGAATTTATATGTGGATGGTTCATCCAATGCAAAAAGCAGTGGAGCTGGAATAATCCTCAAAGGACCAGGAAAGTTGATGATAGAACAATCTTTGAAGTTCAATTTTAAGGCATCCAATAACCAAGCAGAATATGAAGCTTTCATAGCAGGGTTAAGATTAGCATAAGAAATGGGTGCAAGGTCCATCAAATGCCAAAGTGATTCTCAGCTGGTCATTCGACAAATCTTGGGCAATTTTCAAACCCAGGACCCTCAATTGACCATGTATTTATGTAAAGTTGAAAGCTTGCTTAAAGATTTTGATGAGTTTGTGATCGAACACATTCCCAGGGAGGAAAATGCTAGAGCAGATCTTTTGTCTAAACTAGCAAGCACCAAGAAGCCTGGAATGCACAAGATTGTGATACAAGAAACTGTATCCGAACCAAGTGTGCAACTCGGTGAGGTTATGACCAATGAAGAAATTGATAGAGGTTGGATGAAGGAAATTTGGAATTACCTTAAGAAGGGTGCTTTACCATAAAAAGAAGATAAGGCTCGAAAGATCAGGCTCCAATCCAGTCATTACATCATTTAAGGCGATGACTTATACAGGCGGGGATACTCAACCCCAATGCTGAAATGCTTAACTCCAAGCCGAGCTGAATATGTAATGGCAGAGGTCCACAGAGGCATATGTGGAATGCATACTAGAGGTAGGTCAATGGCTGCTCGAGTTATCAGAGCTGGGTATTATTGGCCCACATTAAGATCAGATTGTGCTTCATGATCGAAGAGGTGTGATGAATGCCAAAGGTACGCAAATTTAAATCATGTTCATCCTGAAGAATTGCACAGCATAATATCACCTTGGCTATTTGTTATTTTGGGGCTGGACATTCTTGGTCCTTTCCCCATGGCAAAGGGGCAAGTAAAATTTCTCTTGGTAGGAATTGATTACTTCATAAAATGGATAGAGGCTGAACCTTTAGCCACAATCACTACACAAAAAGTTCAAAAATTCATGTGGAAAAGTATTATTTGTAGACACAGTCTGCCACATTCAATTGTCACTGATAATGGTAAGCAATTCATGGATCGTAGCCTTAGCAATTTCATTGAGAACCTCGGAATCAAGCATCATGTCAGCTCGGTGGAACAGCCCCAGACAAATGGGCAAGCAGAAGCAGCAATCAAGATCATTTTGGGAGAACTCCAAAAGAGGTTGGGCTGAGCTAAAGGGTTATGGGCAGAAGAATTACCAAGTGTATTGTGGGCTTATCACTGCACCCCGTAATCTTCCACTAAAGAGACTCCATTCAGACTCACGTATGGATCAGATGCAATGATCCCAGTAGAGCTTGGAGAACAATATATAAGGAGAAAGAACTATAATGAAGCAGACAATGAAGAAAGCTTAAAGGTGAAGCTGCAATTGCTAGAAGAAGATAGAGAACAGGCAAAGAAAAGGTAGGAGGCATGCACACAAAGGATTGCTCGTCTCTATAATTTAAATGTTAAATCAAGAAGTTTCACAAAGGGGGATTTAGTATTGCGAATACATGGTCAAGCTCGGAAGGATCCAGTGGAAGGAAAATTGGTAGCCAACTGGGGAGGACCATTCAGGGTTGTTGAAAGTCTTGATTATGGTGCTTATAGGCTAGAGGAACTTTCTGGAGAGATGATTCCACGAACTTGGAACGCATCTCACTTAAAGTTTTACTTTAGTTGAACAAGCTGTAGTAGATGAGTACTCTTTTTCCTACCATAGTGTTTTTATCCCATATAAAAAAAAAAAAAGGTTTTTCACTATGGAGGTTTTAACGAGGCTCATCCTTAATCAATAAAGAGGAATTTCAGAATATCATTGTGCAATTTATGACACAATTTCAATTTTGATTTGTTTAGCTAAGGCCATGAGCCTCATTTAGCATTGCTAAGAAATAAATTTAGAGAGCCGAGTTTGACTTAGCATTGCTAAGATATAATCTTAAAGAATCGAGTTGGAGCTCAAGGCCACTGAGCGTAAGGCCATCGAGCATAACTTAGCATTGCTAAGATATAAACTCGGAGAACCGAGTTCGAGCTCAAGGCCACTGAGCCTAAGGCCATCGAGCCTAACTTAGCATTGCTAAGAAATAAATTTAAAGAGTCGAGTTTGACTTAGCATTGCTAAGATATAAACTCGAAGAACCGATTTCGAACTCAAGGCCACCGAGCCTAAGGCCATCGAGCCTAACTTAGCATTGTTAAGAAATAAATTTAAAGACCGAGTTTGACGTAGCATTGCTAAGATATAAACTTAAAGAACCTATTTCGAGCTCAAGGCCACCGAGCCTAAGGCCATCTAGCCTAACTTAGCATTGCTAAGAAATAAATTTAAAGAGCCGAGTTTGACTTAGCATTGCTAAGATATAAAATTATAGAATCGAGTTCGAGCTCAAGGCCACCGAGCCTAAGGCCATCGAGCCTAACTTAACATTGCTAGAAATAAATTTAAAGAACCGAGTTTGAATTCAAGGCCAACGAGCCTGAATCAGTAAATATTACGCAACTAAGAATTGAAACGTATTCAAGGTTAGCGAACCTAAAATGGATTAGGCCTAATGGCGTAGTACTAAGGAATTTATATTAAACATTAAAAGCTAATCATACTTTATATTAAAAAGGGGTCAAAAATCCGAATACAAAATAAGTTAGCAAGCTGAGTCCAAAATGATTAAATAGCATAAACATAAAATATATCCTTAAGTAGCTTTGTCTCCATCTTTTAAAATAGAAGCGACTTCCTCATCAACGGGATTCTCTTCACCTTCTTCATTGCTGAGTTGGCTTTCATTGATAAGTTCACAATTCTTCACATCTTTATCAACATTAAAACAAGAAAAGTCGGCCCCAGGAGTGAAAAGTTGAGTCTGCCGAACTGCTTTATCGAAACCAGCAATATGTTGAGCAATGATACTATCTTTAGCAGCTTCGAGCTTTTGTTTATAGAACTTCTTTTTCTCTTTCTTTTTGGTCAAGGCTGACTTCAGTTGCGATAGCTCTTCTTCAAGTGTTGATCTAGAGCTCTTTGCTTTCTCAAGTTCGGTTGAAAGAACTTCTTTCTCTTGTAAGGCCGTCTTCAGTTTAACTTCGTCCTCCCGGGCTTTCATTTTTAGAGCAGTAACTTGAGAGCTCGACTCTTTATTTTTCTTGGACAGCTCGGCTAACTTAGTCTAGGCCTGGGATAACTGGTTCTTTAGTTTAGAAACCTCTACAAATTAAGTTTGCATAACCTCCATCTTCTTATGGTTACTCGATTTCTTGTTCCAAAAACTGAGCAATTGCAATAGCTCGAAGGCACATGACTTGTAGACCTTCGAGGCTGGCTTTAGGACCTTGCTTTCGTAGAGCTAGAGATGGGGTGAAGTCATTCCCAAAAATAGTTGATGAACCTGGCTTGGCAGCCAAATTGTACTATTTAGTTGGGGGAAGGTTAGTTGGCTGGTCAGTTGTAGGTTGGGAGTTTGGGACATTTGCTCCCAAAGTTAAAGATGGACGTTTGGATTCAGGATTCTTAGGTGATGGAGTCCCGGAACCTCCTTCTCTTCTCTTTTTTGGTTGAGTAGTAGAAAAGGGTAAAGATTGAAGATCGGGGACTGAACTTGCTGGGATGACAACGTTCCCTTTATCTTTAGGGTCCCCGACAGAAGAGGAGGGAGTAGTTCCTTTGCCTTTCTTCAAAGAATGAAAGTCAAATTTTCCCATAATCTATGCACAAAAAGAAACAATGATTAATATCATTACCAATAGTATCAATGCATAACAAAAATAAGACACTCACGCTTCAAATCGGCCTTTAGGGTACTTGAGGTAGGGAGTCCTAATAGAAGTTTACACTTCAATGGCCTAGGCAACTTATTTAATATTGAAATATTTTCTCTTTCTTCAACGGTCATAGCATCAAGACACCATCCAAAAAATTTAATGGGACATCTCGTCCAATAAAAAGGAAAATGAGGTTTTCCTTGAGGATCGAAAAATAACCCATTGAAGCCATCAGCCGTACGAACTGTAAAAAATTCTCCCTTAAAATCTTTATAAGAGAATTTCAAGGGACCAATTATTCCACCCGGGTCCCCACCACTCAACGAAATCCAACCAATCAACTCGCCAAATCTAATTCGGTAATAATAGAGGAAGATAGCTGCGGTAGGAGTGATATTTAACGCTAAGCACAAAATTTGAAAAGCTTTCATAAATGCTCAACTGTTCAGATGAAGTTGGGTAAGGGCGACATTGAAAGCCGACAACCATCCACATTCAAAATTCGAGAAAGGAAGAGAAATGTGAAGCATGTCAAAAAGAGTTTTATATACGTAAGTATAATGGGGGCAACCTGCAGTAGCCGAAAAGAACACATGATCGGAATCCGAACATGGTTCAACCACAAATCTATCAGCATACTGAGGTGTGAAAAGGGAAGTAGAATTCTTAAGTTCAAGAATTGACTCAACCGTTTGGAAGGATGAAAAATATACTCCAACCTGGCTCTTTACCCATTGATAACCAGGAAGGGTAATAAGGGGAATGGGGTCTTTTTCAGCCCTAACAATCTTCTTGCGGCGTTTTGGGGGAGAAACCCTAAGGGAAATTTTTTGCACGTCTTTGCCTTCTTCAACCTCAGGAGTTTGACGTGAGGGGGTGTTATGTTCAAAATCAGTAACAATGTTAAGGGAAGTAGACGTTTGTGAGGGCTCAAAAGAATCCATGATAAGCGACGGAGAAAAGGACGATAAAATATAACGGGAAGGAAGTAAACGTACCTGAAGAAATGGGGGAAACAGAGGTACGCCCAAAAAAGTTGCAGAGCAAAGAGAAAAGGAAGTGAAATCAAAAAAGGTCTAAGAGTCACTATTTATAAAGTCCAAACCAGAAGATAAGTGAGAGGTAATCGAAGAAACATACCTCATAAATGAGGAAAATGGCAAAAAGACACATAATTTGGCAAAAATAAAGCGTGTGTAACACGTTGGAGAATCAAAAGACGCGCCTTCCCACTTCCAGGCAATAATAAAGAATATTAAAGATTTTGGAAGAAATCATTATTACAGGGGAGTGAAAAGACATGTTGTACGGCTTGTCACAGTAATGAAAGGCGTAACCCTTGAAAATAGGCGCTTGTCTCGGAAAGGAAAGCTAGGCTAAACGTAGTTATGAGTTAGCTAAGAAATGACAAAGTGAAAAGACACATTCGTAGATGCCACGCCTGTAAGGATTCAACCAACTAAACCGCTGAAGAGATTAACGGAGGTTCGGCTGTGGTGATTCATCATTAAGCTTTTTCACTTGAATAAGTTCAGAGCTTGGGGGGCTTGTGTACTAGCCGAGCATGGTAAGATCGGATGGCTAAGCATAAGCAAATATAGACGTCAGATGGACAAATTGCTCGGTAAGTACTCGGTATAACACTTAAGATTAGTTATGGATCTGGCCTAAGTATCCACATTGCGGCCCATTTAGACCACCTTCTCTTCGTGGGAAAGCATTAATGGTTCGAGCCTCCAGTTAAGGACCATGATTCCCTTCTCTTCACTATTAACACGTATAAGTATAGCACAATGGGGTATAACCACCACATTTTCCCACAACTCAACTACACGAAGGAATATCGTGTTCAGGGAATAACTGTCATAGTGAGAATTATAAATAGAGGGTTCATCCCTTTAAGAGAACTATATTTTGGTTCTGATTCCAGATCGGATACGTAAGAGTAGAATAGATTATTCTCTCAAGCTATTCATTGAGAGATTCTTATTGTGAGAGAAACACTTGTGAGATTAAGAGTATCATATTGATTCCCTTCACATATCTCGGATAGAGATATTTGGACGGAACAGTGTTTAAGATGAACAATGGATTGTGACAAAGAGACCAATGGCCCATTTTTTTTGTTGGTTGTAGAAGTGTTTTATGGGCCTATAACATCGACAGTTGAAAAATATATTCTAAAAGGGTACCCGTTTGGAGGATATATGACTTATAGTTCACATTTTCAATATATAGATGATACAATATTTATTTATGAAGCCTCTAAAGACAATATGTAGGTGTTAAAAAACATCGATCTTGCGGTGCATTGAATTAATTTAGAGTCTTAAGGTCAATTTTCACAAAATTAAGTCGCTTACTTTGGGTGAATGCATATGATCATGTTTTAAATCATTTATTGATTTTATGAATTACAAAATTGCTCAAGTTCCATTCAAATATTTGGGACTACCAGTTGGGGCTAATCCTAGAAAAAACAGCACATGAAATTCATTAATTGATACAATGAGACAAAGGCTGTCAAAGTGGAAGGGCAAATCCCTTTCTTTTAGTGGTCAGATACCTCTCCTAAAGTTTGTTCTCTCCTTCCTTCAAGTTTATTTCCTCTTAATGTTCAAAGCATCAAAAGGATACTTTTTATCCTTTCTAAATATCAAAGAAATTTCCTTTGGGGAGTTAAGACAAAAGAAAAATTGCATGGGTTAAATGTGATCAAGTATGAAAGGGAAAAATAGAAGGTGGGTTATGGGTTGAAAATATTGACTTATTAAATCTAGCTATATTAGGAAAATAGAGATGGCAGTGTGTCTAAGAAAGGAAGATACTATGGAATAAAGTGCTTGTATCAAGATATGGGTCTCATCTTATGGGTTTTTGGAATAGTTCCAGGAGGGGACCTTCTAAGAATGTTCTATTTTGTTGAGGGTCTCATAAATTGTTTAATAAGGTGGATACAAGTCTTGTAAAGTTTGTAAGAATTGGAAACAGTACTTACTTTTGGCATGATGTGTGGATAGATGTTAAAAAATTGTGTGATAGATTTGCTAGAGTATTTTCTATTCCAAACGACAAAGAAGGTTTTGTTAGTGAGTTGGGAGAGTGTAATAATGGTAGATAAAATTAGCGAATCAGTTGGAGGAGATCTCCTTTGAGTGGGAAATTGTAATGCTTATGAATTTTTGCTTTTAATCAATATTGACTTTTTGAGATTTGATCAGGAAGATACTTGGAGGTGGGAATGGGACTCATCTGGTGTGTATTCAATTCGGTCAGCCTATTACCAAATGCAACAACATGATGCAACTGTAGATAGTTTGTTCTACAAAAACTTCAGGGTTAAATGGTTCCATTGATGCTGTAGGGATCGACATCGAAAATATTGCAATACAGGTTACCAACAATGATGGAGAAATTCAAGAATTAATAAATGGGAGTGCATCAACTCTGTAGGGATCTACTTGAAAACATGAGATTTTTTTAGTTTCCAATGCTTGAAATGTGTGCTCATTATTGTTCAACAAAAAAGAGAGAAGATATATTTTAGATATTTGAAATTGTAATTAATATTAGTTAATACTTGCACTATGCCAAAAAAGACATATAATGACACCCAATTAATAATGTTTGAAAGCAAAAACACTATTAAAAAATGTGCGAAAATGTTTAATAGCGCTTCCCCATTCTAAAACTAAAAAAAAAAAAAAAAACTGCTCAACCTTTAATAACGCTTTCATGAGGAAACACTATCTTAGGATTCAGATCATCTACAATCACCTAACCCTGCAGTCACCTGCAGTCAAATGAATATCTACCGTCAAATTAATCCAAGCCTCCATAATAATCCACGTCATCTATTAAACGAAAGAGACATGTCTTCCTGTTTTTGCGACACCGCCACTGTTGTTTCAACCTCACCGGCTTGGAACCAAATCATAGTGGTCATTGCTTGGAACAGTGGGGATGAAACCGTGGCTCTGTTGATGGTTCTCCGATTATGGTGGTCGTGGGTTCATGTGGGCGAAGGTGGATGGAGGTCGTGGGACACAGGGGCTTCCAACCGGTTCTTATAGGGGAGAAATTAGAATAGGGGATAAAAAGTTGATTATACATGTGTTTGATGTCTCCGTGAACCCATTGCAAAGGAGTCCATTTTTACTTGTAGTTGTCTTTCTGATTGAAATGTTAAAATACAGGGGGTTGGTGGTATTCTCTTTATGTTTGGTAGCACACTTGCATCCTTTCTTTTGGTAAGGGTTTCCTCTCTTAGCTCTTGAATGAGTAGACCTTGTCATTCTTAAATATACCCTTCTATTTGTGTTTTTGGCTGATGGTTTTTTCTTTATATGAACCTAATATATGTGTTCCTTTTTTATGCAGAACATAGCCATCAAAAGGCAATGGTGAAACTATGAATACAGAGCAATGTTGAAGGAAAGGAGGAGGTAACCATAAACACCCATATACACAACCTTGCAAAACGAAAGGGCTTGGGCAATGCTAATGATGAAACTATAGAGAGCCCATGGCTTCTTTTAGCAGACCAAAGTTGCAGAGCACAAGCAAAGGCGCCAATTTTTTTGTTTATGTGACATAGAAAGAACGTGGGTTTCTTTCTTTTAATAGATGAAGATGTGGATTATTGTGGAAGCTTGGATTAATCTGACGGTAGATACTCTTTGACTGTACGTGACTGCAGGGTTGGGTGACTGCAGATGATCTGAATCCCTATCTTAGGTGTTTCTAAGATAGCCCTTCCTTGAGGAAGCGCTATCTTTTCTCAATTTTAAAGGGCTATCAACGAACTGTCTTTGCACTCTGAACCTTCCACGTCCAAAATGGATGACCCCACCCTCACCACTACTCTCCACCTTCAACCATCAAACCCTAGCTTCATTGCTGTGACTGATAGAGAGAGAAGGAAATATAGGTTTGTGTTTCTGAGAACAATCGAAAAAATGAGGTTACAAAGAATTGGGGCATGCCCACCAATAATGACATTCATATATCTGATTCCCCTCCCTATGCCGAAAGAGAAAAGGTCTTCGCCCAACATACTACCTCTTCTCCTACTAAATTAATGCTTTCTATTTCATTCTCTAATTATAAATTCATTTGACAGGGAAAAATTGGTGTCTTGTTACAAAGATTAGTCACGTCGAGTACGAGCATAATCGATGGAGGTTCTTTGTTCATTATCTCGTAAGCATTTTTTTTCTTTTATTGCATTTCTCTTCGTTTATCGTGTTCTCCTTTTCTCAACATTATCTATTTATTTTTTTACTTTGTTGCTTGGATGTATTGGATGGCTTTCCTTATTAATTTTTATTTTTTCGTTGATTTGTATCTTTTAAGTGTTGGAAGAAAAGGTAAGCATATTGTGTACTCTGTTTCATGGAACAAGAGTTTTAAGATTAGCATGAAGACGCCATCAATGCCATTACCATCTTCAACGACAACATCGTTTACACAGCCTCCACGGATGGGTGCATCAAGGTTTGGGAGATAGCAGCCGCCTGCTGAAACAGCCACTCGATGGTCTCTCATCAATTGGGTTTTCCCTAGCGAAACAAGTGGTCGGCATTTGAATTATCCTATGAGGGACTTACGATAGCGCTTCTTTGGAGAAGCCCTATCTTAAGCCCCTATAAGATAGCACTTCAGAAAAACTATCTTTCCTTACCCTCTTTTTAATAACGCAAACATAGATAGCGCCTAAAAGCGCTATTAAATGTCTTTTTTGGTTTAGTGGTGGGTTTAGAAAAGTGGAAAAAACATGTACCCAAACTAGCATAAATAGTGGCTAGAAGGTTAGTGTAAGCAAGTCATATTTGGAGCGAACTACTACTTTCTCTAGCAACTCAGGATTGAGTTCTTCCTCTTGACTCAATATATCTAAGGTGGACTCTTACATTGTATTTAGTTTGTACTTACTCTTGTTCTTCCAATTCTTATTTCTATTTCATATCTAACATCAGGTTGGTATCAAAGCTTTGGCTCTTTACATGGCGAGTCGTGGTCGTCGACAAGGTGCAAAAATCACCCATGAATGCGAATTGAGACTAATTGAGAAGGTCAGTTGTAGGTTTAAAAATGGTTGATGTGCAAGTATACACAATCGTTTAACAAGTAATAAAGTGTAAGTGAGATCGTTCCCATGAGGATTATATGGTGAATCAAGTACCAAGTTTGAATTAATGGTTCTATTAATTAAGTTCAACAAAGAGTAACAAATAGTTGGTGTGTGTCTCCATAACAGGTTTGGGAAATAAATGCTAGAGCAATAAAAACGGTTTTGTTAATAGAATAGGTAGAACAGCTATAGGGAAGCATCCCTTGCAACTTCAATCTAGTTCAGTTATGCGTTTGCAGTGCTACGGCAATTGGCTCCAGGAAATGAAAGTTTGTTTTCCAACAGTTCTGAGATGAACTTCACTAAACGTCTCCTATTCCTAGGTCCATATTAGTTACATCCACACCTCACTTAAGCTTGTTCCACCTAGCCTAAGAGTTAGAATGTTCATTCCTAAATCATTCTTCATCATAATTTTCCAATTAATGATTTACTCTTATCTATAAAACAGTTCTGCTACACTTAGCTTTTCTAAGCAGCCGTGAACTCAAGTTCTAACTAAGGTGATCAATGTAACACCCGGAGCTGACGAGGGCAGGGAGTCATCGCCGGTGCATGAGGCACGGACAAGGAGCGACTCCTGGCAGGCTTCTAGGCGGAGGGATACATGAATGAACCGAATTCACATCGGAATGAGAGGGATCCTGAGGCTGTACAGGTATGGGACTGTACAGTTGAAGGAAGGCTTATAAGAATTGATTGGTACTACCTATACCAACAAGATGCATCTTCTTTTCGGTAGCCCATCACTTAAGAACTCCAAAGTTAAGCGTGCTTGACTTGGAGTAATTCTGGGATGGGTGACCTCCTGGGAAGTTTTCCTAGAAAGCGCGTGAGTGAGGACAAAGCACGCTGAAGAGACTCGTGTTGGATTGTGGGGACAGTTGGCAATGCTTAAAAGCAGTCCGGGTCGTTACAAGTGGTATCAGAGCGGACCTCTCCCAGTACGGTGTCGTTCGGCGACGAACCAAGCGGAAGCTGGTGGGCATGTAACACCCGGGGCTGACGAGGGCGGGGAGTGATCGCGTCCATATAGTCGTTAGTTGCATGAGTGTGAGAGACAGTAGTTAAGGGAAAAATTATTCGGGAGTTGTTTGGTTGTCATTGTCGTGATTTGGCGTGTTGCTATCTATATACATTATTTATATCGTTGTTTTTCCCATGTATGACATGTTACTGTTTCTTATCCCCTGTACTTTTCTATGTTGTATTTCTTTGTTCTCGACTGTACGAGAAGACCCTGATGAGGAGTTCCTAGAGGAGATTGACGGAATACCTGTTGAGCCTGACGCCGGCGGGAGAGCCTCGGATCCCAATGCTGGGGGACCTTGAGCGCTAGGAGAGGATCTCTGATGTGCCTTCATTCCCGTTGTTATGTCTTTTTGTTTTATCTACTGTATACTCTGAATCTTATATGTTTGGCATCAGTTGTTGTAGGCTCTGCTGATGGAATCGATACTCTTATGTCTGTATATATATTACTATGGTATCAGTATGTATTGTATGTTTCATATTTCCGCAAATTTTATACTACTACGCTACGCTATAACTCTAATAATTATAAGCGTGATCACCAATGGGACCTCCTAGGAAGGGGTTGTCTCATTTTGTGATATCAGAGCAGTTTGATTCTTAATCAAGGACTGCTTGGGTTATGTTGTGATTTCTGGCCGTGTCTAGTTGAACCCGCGTTGGGTATTGACTATACTTAGAAGTGGGTAGAGCGTCCGATGTGCAGGTTATCGAGTGTGATAACTGCTTTAAGACATATGATGTACCAAGACTTTCTGTCTCGCGAGGCGAGATTTGGTTTCGCGAGGCGAGGCAAAAATGCTGCATTTTATTCCTCGGACAGACTTTCTGGCTCGCGAGGCTAGAGTTTGTCCGCGTCGCGAGGCCGAGAGGCTGTACCTTATTGATTAGTCTAGCCTTCTATATCGCGAGGCGAGAATTGTTTCGCGTCGCGAGGCCGAGGGATTATATTTTTCTGCTGGGACTGATCCTCTGGATCGCGAGGCGATAATTGTTTCGCGTCGCGAGGCCGAGGGATTATATTTTGCCGCTGGGACTAATCCTCTAGCTCGCGAGGCGATCATCGTGTCGCGGGGCGAGTGTCTTTTCCCTTGTTTTCCCTTTTTCTAGCCTTCTTTTATGTACCAAAGCTAATATTTTTCTTCACCAGGGGAAAAAAAATGGTTCGCGGACGACCTAGAGGACGTGGCGAAAGGGCCACAGCGAGTGCCGCTGAACTCGGACTTGGATACGAAGCAAGATCCCACGCTGTCGATGGGATAGAATCAACTGAAACCCTGAGGACAGTTAGGGAATTGGCAATGTGCACCAAACGCAGCAGAACGCTCAACTGTTATAGTTGACCATGCAACAACAGCAGAGACAAAATCAGCAAGGTGAAGTTGTGAGGAAAGACACCGGGCTGAATACTTTTCTGAAAGGGAAGCCGCCACAGTTCAATGGCGACTTCAACCCAGAAGGAGCTGAACTCTGGATACAAGAGCTGGAGAAAATCTTTGCGGCAATTCACTGCCGTGAGGACAGAAAGGTAACATATGCGTCCTTCATTCTGATAGGAGGTGCAGAACTGTGGTGGAAAGGCAAGCAGAGGATGCTTGAAGCTGAAGACAGACTTATTAACTGGGGACTGTTTCGGGAATGCTTTCTGGAGAAGTATTTCCCCAGGATGATGAGGAGAGAAAGAGTTTATGGGTCTGAAGCAAGGGACCATGTCTGTTGGGGAGTACTCTGCAAGATTTGAGGCGCTGCTCAAATTTTCTGAATTCTACCAGAGGTTCCCTGATGAAGAATGGGTTTGCAGGCGCTTTGAGGACGGCCTGAAATATGAATTGCAACGGGTAATTGCACCACTGAACATCACCCGACTGCCTGAGATGCTAGAGAGGTGTTCTGTCATCGAGAACATTGACAAGGAGCGAGAGCTGCAGCAAGGTAGAACTGGAGGACCTGCCTGGAGGTTTGACCAGAGAGGTCGAGGCGGAAAGGGAAGATTCCAGACGGGACGGAGGCCTTATGACCGTCACGCCGCAAGACAGACTGAAGAACAACTCCAACCAAGTGGCTGCTTCAGGGGTGGAGGAACACATACAATTCGGGACTGTCCGATAAAGGAGACTCGCCAGTGTTTCCGATGTGGCCAAGTGGGTCACATAACGCCAGAATGTACACAAGGAGCGAGGTACAATACAGGCAGGTAGGGCCCAGTGACCAGGACCCAAGGAACCGGACAGCAAGCAGTGAGACCACAAGCCACCGGAAGGGTGTTTACCATACGAGGAGCTGAATCCTCTCAATCCCCTGATCTGATACAAGGTATGTGCCTAGTGTCAGGTAAACTCTTATCTGTATTGTTTGACTCGGGAGCTACTCATTCATTCATATCCCAAGAGTGTGTGGATCATTTGAAGTTGCCTGTCTCTTTACTTCCCCATGACTTAACTGTTTCTACCCCTACCAGTAATTCCTTGACAGCCATAACTGTCTGTTTAAATTGCCTGATTGTCATTGAAAATCGAACTTTTTCTATTGATCTCATTTGCTTACCTATGCATCAACTCGATATAATTTTAGGCATGGATTGGCTTTCGGCTAACCATGTAGTGTTAGACTGTTCTCAAAAGACCTTATCTTTTCCTGAGCAATCTAGATTAATGCCTGCCAAGGATAGTAAGCTAGGTAGTAAATCTCAGAAACATGTGTTGCTACTCTCTATGGAAGCTAAGGAATCTCCTACGTTGGAGTCGTTGCCTGTAGTGCGGGAGTTTCCGGAAATTTTCCCTGATGACGTTCTGGGTTTACCACCGGAGAGAGAAATAGAGTTCGCTATAGATCTGGTACCGGGAACTGGACCGATTTCGATAGCACCTTATCGAATGGCTCCAGCGGAGTTAGTGGAGCTTAAAAGCAATTGGATGACATGTTGGATAAGGAGTTTATAAGGCCGAGTGCTTCACCTTGGGGAGCACCGGTGCTATTCGTCAAAAAGAAGGATGGAAGTTCGAGGCTGTGCGTGGATTATCGACAGCTGAACAAGGCGACGGTTAAGAATAAGTATCCGTTGCCTAGGATTGACGATTTGATGGACCAGTTGAAAGGAGCGGTAGTATTTTCAAAGATTGACTTAAGATCTGGTTATCACCAGATTCGAGTCAAGAGAGAGGATATACCGAAGATGGCATTCAGGAGCCGATATGGACACTACGAGTACCTGGTTATGCCTTTTGGTGTAACTAATGCTCCAGCAGTATTCATGGATTACATGAACCGGATTTTCCGACCGTTCTTAGATAAGTTTGTTGTTGTGTTTATCGACGACATTCTTATTTATTCCTTTGATCGGGAAGAACAACAGGAACATCTTAGGATTGTGCTTCAAGTGTAAAAGGACCGACAACTTTATGCAAAGTTGTCCAAGTGTGAATTCTGGTTAGAAGAAGTACAATTCTTAGGTCATGTGATTAATCGTGATGGGTTAGATGTAGACCCAACAAAGGTTGAAGCTGTGGTGCATTGGGAAAGCCCTAAGTCGGTGAGTGAAATACGGAGTTTTCTGGGCTTAGCTGGCTATTACCGAAGGTTCATCGAAGGATTCTCGAAGATCGCGTTGCCAATGATGCAGTTAACAAGGAAGGGAATATCCTTTGATTGGACGGATGAATGTGAGAAGAGTTTTCAGGATCTAAAAAGGAGGCTGACTACGTCACCAGTATTGACGTTACCGGATTCTTCAAGACAGTTTGAGGTGTACTGTGATGCGTCATACCAAGGACTGGGTTGTGTCTTAATGCAAAACCGGAGAGTGGTAGCATATGCTTCACGGCAGCTAAGAACTCATGAGAGGAATTATCCGACTCATGATTTGGAGCTAGCAGCTATAGTGTTTGCTTTAAAAATATGGCGACACTATTTATATGGAGCTAAGTTTATAGTGTACAGTGACCATAAGAGCTTAAGGTATCTATTTGATCAGAAAG
This sequence comes from Ammopiptanthus mongolicus, assembly GCA_039655645.1. Classification (NCBI taxonomy): domain Eukaryota; kingdom Viridiplantae; phylum Streptophyta; class Magnoliopsida; order Fabales; family Fabaceae; genus Ammopiptanthus; species Ammopiptanthus mongolicus. The sequence continues at coordinate 46,101,038 of CM077350.1, forward strand.
AGTTAAACATGAGGCAAAGGAGATGGATGGAATTCATAAAGGATTATGAATTCGATCTCCAATACCATCCAGGGAAAGCGAATGTAGTAGCGGATGCGTTAATTAGGAAATCCTTGCACGTATCTGCTATGATGGTGAAAGAACTGGAACTGGTTGAACAGTTTAGAGATTTGAATCTAGGCATGGAATTATCTAAGGATAAGATACACCTAGGAATGGTCACAGTAACCAGCGAATTTTTGAAGACAATCAAGGAGAAGCAGGAGGTTGATCAGTATCTTCAGAAAGTAAAGGAACAAGTGACGGAAGGCAGAACTTCTGAGTTTAGGATGAATCAAGATGGAGTCTTGAGGTATGGTGATAGGATTTGTGTGCCAATGGATATAGACCTAAGGAGAATGATCTTAGAGGAAGGGCACAAGAGTAGGTTGAGTTTTTATCCAGGAGCTACCAAGATGTACCAAGACTTAAAGAAAATGTTTTGGTGGCCCGGAATGAAGAAGGAGATAGCCGAGTATGTGTTGGCTTGCTTGGTGTGTCAGAAGGCGAAGATAGAACACCAAAAGCCAACAGGACTGCTACAATCTTTAGATAACCCAGAATGGAAATAGGATGGAATATCTATGGATTTTGTGGTTGGTTTGCCGAGGACTAACAAGAGGCATGATGCCATTTGGGTAATCGTTGATAGGTTAACGAAGTGTGCTCACTTCCTACCTATTGGCGAAAGTTATACGTTGGAGAGGTTAACCCAAATCTACATCTAGGAAGTAGTAAGGTTGCACGGAGTGCCTTCTAGCATTGTTTTCGACAGGGACCCTAGATTTACATCTAGATTCTGGAAGAAATTACATGAGGCTTTGGGAACTAAGTTAAGGTTGAGTTCTGCTTATCATCCTCAGACGGATGGTCAGTCGGAGCGAACGATTCAATCGTTGGAAGACCTCTTAAGAGCGTGTGTTTTGGAACACGCGGGAAGTTGGGAGGAGTTCTTACCATTGATTGAGTTCACCTATAACAATAGTTTTCATTCAAGTATAGGTATGGCACCTTACGAAGCATTGTACGACAGGAAGTGTAGAAAACCTTTATGTTGGTATGAGAATGGAGAAAACCAAGTACTAGGACCGGAGGTAGTGCAACAGATGACGGAACAAATCAAGAAGATACGGGAAAAGATGAAAATCGCACAGGACAGGCAGAAGAGTTACAGTGATAAGAGAAGAAGACCTTTAGAATTCCAGGAAGGTGACCATGTTTTTCTGAGAGTGACTCCGAGAACTGGAATCGACAGGGCAATAAAATCTAGAAAGCTTACTCCTAGGTTCATTGGACCTTTTCAAATTCTTCGCCGAATTGGTCCTGTGGCCTATCACATCGCCTTACCCCCAAACTTATCCAACCTTCATGACATCTTCCATGTTTCTCAGTTGAGAAAGTACTACCCCGATCCATCACACATCTTAGAACCAGAGTCAATACAATTAAGAGATAACCTTGAGTATGAAGCTCTACCTGTAAGGATCGCGGATAGAAGGATTAAGGAACTCCGAGGTAAACATATTCCGTTGGTCAAGATCATATGGGATGAAGCTACCGGAGATGCTACCTGGGAACGCGAAGAGGACATGCAACAACAATATCCGAGCCTATTTTAAGAAAGTACGTCGAATTTCGGGACGAAATTCTTTTAAGGGGGTAGTAATGTAACACCCCGATTTTCTTTTATCTTTTGTTTAACTAGTATTTAAGTAATTTTATTTTATTAGAGAGTCTAGAAAATTAAATAAATTATTCCGAGGCCACAGTCACGCTCTACGCTATCGTAGGAGGCTATGGTTAAGTTTTGGGTCGAAAACTCAGATGGAGCCCGGTCTGCGTTTTTGCTTGACAGTAGTGCTTTACTGCTATCGAGACCTAATTTGGACCCGTGAACGAGACGGTTAGTCTTAGAATCACGTTTCCTATATTTTCGAAAAAAGTTCGTCCTGACATTCGAAAATGAAAATAATATTATTATATGCAGGCCGATAATCGTTCTACGAGACGATTTGAGCTATCTTAGGGTTTTTCGAGAACCTTGAGCCAATGATTTTCATACCAGAGCTATAATAAATCATTTGGGGACTCCTACAAGTGTCGTGAGGATTTTCAAAATATCGGGACGCGAAATGACCAAATTGCCCTTGGTCTTTTTACTAAATTACCTTTTTACCCTTTTTACCTTTCTTAACTCTTAAGAGAACTTAAGAAAATATCTAAATTTTCATGATCACCCTCACTTTCTCTCTCTTAATTTCGAGCTCCCTCTCTCCTCTATCACCTTCATCTTCTTCTTCTTCCTTCTTTCTTCTTCTCCTCCATTTCTCTTTTCTTCCTCCATTTTCAACTTCATTTTCCTCAAGCTTCCTCAAGGATTTTCAACCAAGTTTGTGAAGCAAAGTTGCTCCTCTCATCCTCCTCTATCACCTAGAAGGTATAGATTTCATCCTTGAGCTCTCAATCTTTATTTTCTCCATTTATTTTCATGAATTCCAATTTCTAGATCTAAATTTCAAAAAAATCTCTAGAAAATTGTAGAAAAATCATTTTGAGACCAAACCAATTCCTATGAGCTAGTATCATCCCCTACTATCATAATCCAAGAGCTTGTAATGAAATAAAATCTCTAGCCTATTTATCTAAAAGGAACCGAATGGGTTATTTTAGGGGGAAAATGGGTTTTTGTTCTTTGTTTTTTATTTCACTTATTTCATCCCTTAATCATGTAATCCAAGTGATTAGGAGGCCAAATCAAACTCTCACCTATTTTTCATGGTGATGGCCGAAACCCTACTTTGTTGGTTTAAGGGGTTTTGGTTCAAATCTTTGATAATTGATCATTGATTATGCATTAGGTATGCTTAAGGGTCATTGATCCAGGAATTGGTAGAATTTCAATATCCCTAGCCTATTTAATTAATTAAGGGAAGTATCTAATCCTAGAGATTAGGTAGTTTATGGTTTCATTATTTTAATTTCTGATTGCGTTTTACTGTATAGAATCTGACAGGACTCGAACGCTCGATCGCGCACTCGATTGACTGCTGCGGAGCCGCATTCGGAATCTCCCGGGGAAAAATCACAAAGGTGGGGGAAAGAACCACAATATCGTCGGGGAGGCAAGCTTTAAATAATATATATTGATATGCGTAGGGCGACCCAAACCCTACTAGAGGTCATTTGACCGTTAGGTTGATTTCACCGTATGTTGAGGATGTATGCTCTGTGATTGGTAGTCAATGTGATATATGTTATGCTCACGATATGCTCTTGATTGATTAAACATGATTTATTTGTAAGTTGATTTTAATGTTGTGTATATATTGTTGTGACTGCTGATGTCTGAGTAGAACTAGGCAATGATTTCTGATAAATCGGGTGATGAATGTGTAGTGATAAAGTCGAGGTTATATATATGTTGTAGTGCTCAACCGAGTGATATAGTTGATCTGTCGATGTTGTGATGTGAGTTGATACCCGGTTAAGCCGGACGAAAGTTGGTCGTGGTTGAGGCACTAAGTGTTAATCCTAAGATGAGTTAGTGAGATTCATGTTGCACAGTTGTTATTCATCACTATGTTGGCATACGGGCGATTTCGATCTTACCTGCGGGGAGATGGTCGTACCGATTAGTTTTGCATAGAGGCGATTTCGATCTTACCTGCGGGGAGGTGGTCGTACCCGTTAGTTGAATTGTAGACGGACGGGCGCATATCTCGACCTAGCCTGCAGGCGGGGGGATATGTCGTTACTGAAAGTTGAGTTGTGAACGAACGGGCGAATGCTCCGACCTAGCCTGCAGGCGGGGAACATGTCGTTACCGTAAGTTGCGTTGTTGACGGGTGAATATTCTGACCTAGCCTGCGGGCGGGGGAATATGTCGTATCCATGAGACGATTTGGGCCTGCGGGCTTTAGACCGAACCCTACTTTATGGGGGTGGCATAGTGATGATCGGGACACCTTGATCCGTTGGAGATGTCGCGTCGTGATCGCGTCCATATAGTCGTTAGTTGCATGAGTGTGAGAGACAGTAGTTAAGGGAAAAATTATTTGGGAGTTGTTTGGTTGTCATTATCGTGATTTGGCGTGTTGCTATCTATATACATTATTTATATCGTTGTTTTTCCCATGTATGACATATTACTATTTCTTATCCCCTGTACTTTTCTATGTTGTATTTCTTTGTTCTCGACTGTACGAGAAGACCCTGATGAGGAGTTCCCAGAGGAGATTGACGGAATACCTGTTGAGCCTGACGCCGGCGGGAGAGCCTCGGATCCCAATGCTGGGGGACCTTGAGCGCTAGGAGAGGATCTCTGACGTGCCTTCATTCCCGTTGTTATGTCTTTTTGTTTTATCTACTGTATACTCTGAATCTTATATGTTTGGCATCAGTTGTTGTAGGCTCTACTGATGGAGTCGATACTCTTATGTCTGTATATATATTACTATGGTATCAGTATGTATTGTATGTTTCATATTTCCGCAAATTTTATACTACTACGCTACGCTATAACTTTAATAATTATAAGCATGATCACTAATGGGACCTCCTAGGAAGGGGTTGTCTCAATCAAGCTTAATTAAAACACAACCAAATCAGATTTATAGAAAATACAATAGCAAAGCATAACATAACATTTACTGTAAATCCATTACAAGTTCAACATCCCATAGCTACAAGAGGTTTAGCTCATATTGAGCTTACAAAAACAAAGAGAAAAACAAAAAATGGAAGAAGAAGCCATTACAATGGAGAAGAGAGAGAAAGGGGCGCAGCTGCTGTTCTTGCTCCAATAGGGAAGATGATGTCTGTCTTGATTTTCCCTTGGTTGTCCCCTACTTAGAGTTTTTTAAATATCTCGAGGTCTTTTCCTCTCTCATCCTTTTTGGACTAAAAGTAGGTTAGTACAAGTGTCTTTGGCCCAATTCCCTAAGTCCAATGTACTAAATATCACTGTCCTAATCAGCGAAGGATACCTCATCATGTAAGAGAATGTTTTGAAATTTTGTCCTTTTTCCATATCAACTTCAGCTACGACTGCTGCAGCAAATCCCAGAGCAACGTCTCCAGTTCAGCGCCTGATTTTCCAAAAATTGCCCTGCATAGGAAAAGTCTCAATTAATTACCAAAAACAGTTCTAATAATTTCTAAAAACAGTTCTAAAGGACACTAAAACATGAAAACTCACAAAGGACTCTTATAAAACACACTTTACACAAAATCACACTAAAACACTAAAAAAATAACCTCAAAATACTCAAAGATCACAAAAACACAAGTGAAAAAGGTACAAATAACTCTTCATAAAAAGAGTTATCACACCCCCAAACTTGAATCATTGCTTGTCCTCAAGTAATGGAAACAAAAGAAACTAAAAAGAAAAGACAATTTTTTTCTAAACCTCCACACATGTGCTCAAATTAGCTCAAACACAACTTTTTTCTTTGCAAACCAATTTCTTCACAAGGCATACTTGACAATGCATCAACAATCATGAAATTCAATGAAGCAAGCATTCCTGGATGTCCTCATTTTTAACTCTCAGCAACATGCTACAACACTACACTCTCAGAATAGTGTGTTCTTCCTCTCTTCTCAAGCTAAGATAGGTACTCTCAATCATCATTCAAATGCACATTCAAACACGACCTTGACAAGCTTCTAAACACATCACTCATAATCAAAACTTCAGATTGCTAAAGGACTTTATTTGGTTGCGATGGGGCTTGGGTTCAGGCAGGAACAGTTCTGGGAAGGTGGCTGCACTAGATGGAGCTTAGGTATGCTTCCTCTTTTTGATTCACAACTATTTCTTTCGTGGCCCAGCTCACATAAGTTAGGGAGTACTTTTTGATCTTTTTCATTTTGTCTGATTCCTTTCCCTTTTTTTTTTTTTACTTCTTTGAATTTTGTTTCCTCCTTTGTACCCTCAGAGCAATTGTTGTAACATTTCAGCATTTTTCCTTGCAACTGCCCTGCTGTTTTCCTTTTCTTTCTTTCTTTCTTTTTTATTTTTTTGCAAACTATTGCTTTTTACCAGCAACAGTTCGATTTCTCATATTCTGTCACATAACAGTTCCATAGCACCCCCAAACTTAAAACTGTGCTAGCCCTCGAGCACCCCCAAACTTATGTTATAGCATGTAAACACAGGAAGCACACTAGCCACTCCAACTAGTTAGGACATTGGTTTTTCAGGATATGGCTTGTAATGTGGGTTCATTAGAAACAAAGGGCTTGCAGGCTCAAAGGGGTTCACTTAAAGGTAACATGCAAGGGTAGGCTATTTAGGCAATGCTACGCTTAAGAAAACAAATTTTGCCTCTAGCAAAAGTGTGTGTAGCAGAGATGTGTACAAGTATGAAAGCAGCAAGGCAAAATCATAGAAGCATGCACAAGAATGGTATTCACATAGAAAGAAGGATAAAACTGTTTTTGGACCAAAAGCTCACAAGGTAGATCGGAATTGCTACAGCATGTGCCTCGAGCCTCAAACAATTAAATCCAATCACACAAGCACAAAAGAAAACAATCAAGTCAAAGCTGCCAAAAAGGTGCATTTGTGGAATTTCAAAATAGACAAGTTTCATTAAACAAAACCCCTTGATGGGGATGGTTGGGCACATGGTGGGGTCACACACAAAGGACACTAAGTACAAACAGAAAACAGTTGGGGTCAAAGTCAGCTGACCCACACACAACTAAAAATAAACAAACTAACAAACTGATAGATTCTAAGGACCATAATGCAATAACAGGGAAAATGATTAACCTGGGAAATAAGTAAAACTGAGCATGAAAGGAATAAGGTAAAACAAATGGGAAGTCCTGATTGGATTGTTGCAGCATGCTGCAATTCTAAGCTCATTTGCTGGAGCTTCTCCTGGTGCTTCTCCTGAGGCCAGATCATTCATCTTGATAGGAGCACAAGACTCTTTTTCTCCAGTTTTGGCCACCTTTTTCTCCTCTTCTTGATCTGGGGATGTGTCTTCATCTCCCACCCCTTCATTTTCTGTAGCAATAGGCTTCTTGATTCTCACTTTGCTAACCCCCCCTCCTAGGCTGCTTTGCTTTTTTAACTGATGTAGGGTTAGGCTGCTCCTCTTCTTTTTATTCAATTATTCGTTGAACATGATGGAGCTTTTCATTGACCTTTCTTTTTCTCTTTCCCTTGTAATCCATGTGAATCCTCCACCCAGTAATAGTTCTGGTGGGTTTCAGCTCATTTTTATCATTGAAGATCATTGTCACACCACCCTTCTTGAGAACACACTGTTCAGGGTTGACCCACACACCCTCAGAAATGGGATATATGATGCTTGGTACATTAGAATTTATAAAAATATTGATGATCACTGGTAAGGTTTCAAGCTCCCCAAAATACACACATTTCATATGGGCTGGGAGCTGTTTCAGTCCAAGAACAGGTGGCTGATCCACTAATGACACATTATTTTTGAAAGTTTGCTCAGTTACCTTTAATGATTCAAATTTCCCGGCCCATCTACGATGTATTTGCTTGCTCTCAACTAACTCAGTAATTTCTTTATCATATGAATCATCATTCTCAATTTGGATTACATCATTAGTCATAGCAATTTGGTCTTTCCAAAATTGTTTCTCCACTAGGGTGTCAAATGAATGCACAGAGAAACATTCTTCCATCCCCCCTATCAGGGTACTTCAGAGCATTAATCACCTTGCCACATTGCTTGTTTTGGATAGCTTTCTTCAATCTTTGGGGAAAAAGTGGTGGGGGCCTCTCGGGAACCAGCTTAGGCCATGACTGTTCGACAGAACATGTGAGGGATGCTGCAGCATTTTGCTGCTGCACTATTGCTGCTGTAGAGTATGTGGAAGATCCAGCATTGTTTGTAGCAATTTTCTCCAAATCAATTTCAGCTTCAAGATCATTGCCTTTATCCTTGTTATCTTCATTTTTCCTTGCTGGTGCAGAGATTTCCTTCCCATTTTTGAGATGTATGGCATTACAATGCTCCTTCCCATTAGGAGTTGGTGGATTTGTTGTTTCTATTGTACTAGGCAATGATCCACTTGGCCTAGAACTCAGTGCACTAGCCAATTGCCCTAGTTGATTCTCTAAGTTTCTTATGCCCGCCCCCTGACTTTGAATTTGAGCCTTTGTTTCTGTCATAAAGGCTTTAAGCACAGCCTCAAGTGACATTTCCTGATTTGCTGGTTGAGCTTGCTATAGTATCTGTTTGGGATGAGCTTGCTACAACATTTATTGGGGTTGAGCTATTCGAATAGGGTACCCTAGTGGAAAGGTGGGCCTGATAGGATCATTAAAACTGCTTGCTGCTGCATTGTTACTCCATGAGAAATTTGGTTGTTGCTCCCACCCTGGATTGTAGGCATTTGAGTAAGGGTTGTCACCCATGTTGTTATTCCCAACATAATTCTCTGAAACTAGGTTGCTCGAACACTCCTCATACAAATGACCCTCCTCATACAAATGACCTCCTCCACAATAGGTACAAAAGATGGAACTCATTTGAGAAACATTCTGCACATCAGTTACTGGTTCTGTCACTACTACTAGAGATGTTGTAACACCTGGATATGCAATGGTGACATTTTTCAGCATGTGAGTAAGAGAGGCTATCTGAGATGATAGGATAGAAACTTCATTTAAATCATGAGCTCCAACAATATTTTTAGTTGAACTGATCCTTGTAGTGGACCATTGGTAGCTATTAGTTGCAACAATCTCAATCAAATCATAGGCTTCATTGTAGGATTTTCTCAATAAAGCACCACCCAAGGATGCATCCAACATTTGTCTTGAGGGTGATAACAAACCCACTATAGAAGGTTTCCATCTGAATGCAAACTGCTAGCCCATGGTGTGGACATTTCCGCAACAGTTCTTTGAATCTTTCCCAAGCCTCAAACAAGGATTCATCGTTACGTTGTTTGAAAGAAGTGATGTCATTCCTCATTCTAGCATTCTTGATAGGTGGAGAGTATTTGGTCAAGAATTTTTCACCCATTCTATTCCATGATTCCGCTGAGTTTGGCTCTAAAGAATTAAACCAAGCCTTGGCTCGGTCTTTCAAAGAATAAGGGAACAACATCAGCCTAAATGCATCATCAGTGACACTAGGATTTTTAAAATTGTTAGCCACTTCCAGAAACTATTTCAGGTGCTGATATGGGTCTTCTTGAGGTGACCCACGGAATTGCCCCACAAGTTGCAGCATTTGGAACATCACAGGCTTGAACTCAAAATGATTTGCAATAATGTTAGACCTCATAATGCATGAGTTCCTAGTTCCAGGATCAAACATGGCATAGCTCCTGATGGCAGCAGTGCTGTCGTTGGCCAGAGCCATGCTATCAATCTGATCATCATTAGCCATCTCAGAGATATTACTAGTTGCTTCAGCAACAGTTGTGCTCTGCCTGTGCGTACAGTTTTAAGTACCTAATGCTACAGCAAAACACCTCAAAGATGATAAGTTATCTCAACTAATAAAACTATCAATTTAAAACTTATTAATTAAACACCATTACAATCCTCGGCAACGGCGCCAAAAAATTGTTGGTTTAAAAATGGTTGATGTGCAAGTATACACAATCGTTTAACAAGTAATAAAGTGTAAGTGAGATCGTTCCCACGAGGATTATATGGTAAATCATGTACCAAGTTTGAATTAATGGCTCTATTAATTAAGTTCAACAAAAAGTAACAAATAGTTGGTGTGTGTGTCTCCAGAACAGGTTTGGGAAATAAATGCTCGAGCAATTAAAACAGTTTGTTAACAAAATGGGTAAAATAACTATGGGGAAGCATCCCTTGCAACTTCAATCTAGTTCAGTTATGCGTTTGCAGTGCTAAGGAAATTGGCTCCAGGAAATGAAAGTTTGTTTTCCAACAGTTCTGAGATGAACTTCACTAAACATCTCCTATTCCTAGGTCCATATTAGTTACATTCACGCCTCACTTAAGCTCGTTCTAGCTAGCCTAAGAGTTAGAATGTTCATTCCTAAATCATTATTCATCATAATTTTCTAATTAATGATTTTACTCTTATCTATAAAACAGTTCTCCTACACTTAGCTTTGCCAAGCAGCCGTGAGTTCAAGTTCTAACTAAGGTGATCAAGCTTAATTAAAACACAACCAAATCAGATTTATAGAAAATGCAATAGCAAAGCATAACATAATATTTACTGGAAATCCATTACAAGTTCAACATCCCATAGCTACAAGAGGTTTAGCTCATATTGAGCTTACAGAAACAAAGAGAAAAACAAGAAATGGAAGAAGAAGCCATAACAATGGAGGAGAGAGAGAAAGGGGTGCAGCTGCTGTCCTTGCTCCAATAGGGAAGATGATGTTTGTCCTGATTTTCCCTTGGTTGTCCCCTATTTAGGGTTTTCTAAAATATCTCAAGGTCCTTTCTTTTCTCATCTTTTTTGGGCTAAAAGTAGGTTAGTACAAGTGTCTTTGGCCCAATTCCCTAAGTCCAATGCACTAAATACCAGCCCCACGTGTAAGTCACTGCCCTAATCAGCGAAGGATACCTCATCATGTAAGAGAATGTTTTGAACTTTTGTCCTTTTTCCAAATCAACTTCAGCTACGATTGCTACAGTAAATCCCAGAACAACATCTCCAATTCATGTCCTGATTTTCCTAAAACTGCCCTGCACAGGAAAACTCTCAATTAATTAACAAAAACAGTTCTAAAAGACACCGAAACATGAAAACTCACAAAGGACTCTTATAAAACACACTTTACACAAAATCACACTAAAACACTAAAAACATAAACTCAAAATACTCAAAGACCACAGAAACACAAGTGAAAAGGGTAAAAATAACTCTTCATAAAAAGAGTTATCACTAGTGCAGCAACTACGACGACAACTTGAACGTCTTCAAGCTATACACCATGATGATCAACGTAATGGTCCGAAAAATGGTGAAGAAAAGGAAGGGACTAACCATTTTCACAATAATGTATTTGATTCATCTAGTGAGAGGGCTTCCACCTAACTTAGCCAAAAGGTCGTGTCTTTCGTGAAAACTATGGTGTCAAGATTGACATTCCCGATTTTGAAGGTCAATTACATCCAGAGGAAATCATAGATTGGTTGGCTAAGATAGAATGAGTTTTCAATTACAAAAACATTTCTGAAAACAAGAGGGTCAAGTTGGTGGTTATCAAATTGAAGAAGCATGCTTCAATTTGGTGGGGAAATTTGAAGAAGAAAAGGGGCGTGAAGGAAGACAAAAGATCATTACGTGGGAAGAGATGAAAAAGGAACTTAAGAAGTAGTTTCTTCCTGCAACATACGGGCAAGATTCCTCCTATCAATTCCACAATTTCAAGCAAGAGGAGTTGTCCGTGGAGCAATATATCGCTGATTTTGATCATCTCATGATAAAGTGTGATGTCGTGGAGCCCGAGGAACAAACAATTATTCGGTATATTGGCGGTCTTCGATAAGAAATTGCAGATGTTATCTAATTACAACCTTATTGGACTTTTCATGATATTTGTAGATTGACGATTCGAATAGAGAAGTAATTACAGGAGAAAGGTTCTCGCAAGAATTGGGCAATGAGAAAATTGCTAACTGAGGGGATGTCGCAACTCCTAAGCCTTTTCCACCTAACAATCCTAGTTCTTCAAAGGCAATTCAAAAACAAGGGAGTGGTTTTCGTAATTCTTCTAACTCCACCTCGAAGTCATGCTTCAAGTGTCGAGGTTTTGAACACATTGCTTCTAAGTGTCCCCATAGGAAAATTATATCTATTATTGAAGACAATGAACATGAGTTGGTTTTTTTAGGAGAATGGGGGAGATCAAGCAGAAGTCATCACTTATGGAGATCAAGATGAGGATATAGTGGTTCAACGCATCTTGAAGTCCACGCGTATTGAGGATGACGAATGGCTCCAACACAATATTTTCCATACGTGTTGCACTACATATGTGAAGAGATATGCACGGCTATAATTGATAGCGATAGTTATGAGATCGTGGTTTCCAATACCATTGTAAAGAAATTGCAACTTAAGGTGGAGAATAATACTGAACCTTACAAGTTATCCTGGCTCAAGAAAGGCAACGAGGTACATAACGTTGTTTGGTTCGTTTCTTTATTGGTCAACATTACAAAGATGAGATTTTGTGCGACGTGGTTCCTACGGACACGTGCCATTTGCTTCTTTGTCGACCATGGTTGTATGACCGGGGAGAGTGCTTTATGACGGCTATAAAAAACATATTACTCTTTTGTCAAGGAAGGTATCTAGATTACATTGAAACCTTGTAGAGTGTAGGACAAACCTAGCGCTTCTAATGCAAAGGGGAGTCTTTTCTCTCAAACTCTCAATTTCTTCAAGCCTACACCTTTATGATCAAACATAAGGCCGGTACCCAAAATCAAGGCGCTGATGGATTAAGCAGGAGATGTTAATTGATTTCTCCAATGAAGATTAATCGATTATTTATTCCCCAATGTTTCTTGTGAGAAAAAATAATTAAATAAGTATGCGGTGGAGGATTTGGACGACATTTTTAGCAAGCTAAGACTCTTGTCTTTGTTCAAGCAAAATTGTACTGGCCTAATATAGTTCGCAATGCTTGAAGGTACGTGGAACGATGTAATATGGCCAATGGTCGTACTCAAAATACAAGTTTATATACCCTACTTTCAGTTCCCAATGCACCATGGGAAGACGTAAGGATTGATTTCATGACTTTGGATGCATCTCATATGGCAAACATATATTTCAAAGACTTTGTCAAGTTTCATGGTATTCCAAAGGCTGTCACTTCTACAGTAATACTAAGTTTATGAGTCATTTTTGGCGAACTCTATGGATGAGTCTTGGAACTACCCTCCAGTTAAGTTCCACTTATCACCTATAAACTGATGGGCAAACAAAATTTTTCAATCGAAGCTTTGTAATTTATTGAGATCATTTGTGAAAGGGAATATTATACAATGGGATCTTCAATTCTTTTTGTGGCGATGCTAAAAAGAGAGCGAAAGATATTAAAAACTTGTACTATAAGGTTCGAGAGAAGATTTTCAAAATGAAAAGTATAAGAAGCAAACTGATGAATTCCAGAATCCAGCAAGTTCAAAGGAAGGAAATCTTGTATGGATTCATCTTCTTATAAACGATTTACACAAGGAAACTTTGGGAAGCTCAAGCCTAAAGCCGAAGGTCCATCCAAAGTTCTGAAAGACTTGGTGAACATGCATACAAAATTAAGTTACTAGGAGAATATGGAGCATCAGGAACAAAGAAAAAAAAGAAGAAGAGCTCGACTTAAGGAGAAGTCTTTTTCCAACCAGAGGAGAATGATGAAGAAATTCAAGAATTAATAAATGAGAGTGGATGAACTCTATAGTCATGAGAGTTTGAACAATAATTGAAAACATGAGATTTTTTAGTTTCCAAATCTTGAAATGTGGCGTCATTAATGTTAAAAGAAGAGAGAAGATGCATTTTAGACACTTGAAATTGTAATTATAGGTCTCCTTTGAGTAAACAACATATTTAAGCACTTATATAAGAAGGACTTATGTGAAAAGCTTTTATGTCATGAACTTATTTTAAATTAAGTTATTTAGTGTTTAGATGCATACTCGAAGAAGCACTTTTAAAATCTATAAAATATGCAAAACAGCTTCTCATATAAGCTTTGACACAGTTTTTCAATAAGCTAAAAAATCTGGCTTCACAAAATAAACTAAAAACAGCTTTGGGGGGGATAATATGTTACTTATTTAAGTTTATCCAAACGCCGTTTTTTTAACATAAAAACACTTTTACGAGCAGAGAAGCTCTAATAAGCTGTAGGTTGTGTTTTCCAAACGGGGCCTTAATAGTAATTAATACTTGGGTTTAGAATAGGGGAAGAAGCATGTACCCAAAATACTATGAGCCTGTTTGGTAAAATTAGTTGTTAGCGGATAAGCTAGCTGATAGTGGATAGCTTATAGCTGATGAGGTAGCTGATAGCGGATAAGCTAGCTTATTTTCTGTAAAAGTGTTTGGTAAAATTAGCAGTTGAACTAGCTGAAAAATAGAAAATGACATAAAAGGACATCTTCATTAATGATTTTACATAAAAGAGAAAGAAGAGGATAAAAATAGAATTAAATTAAGATAATAAGGATAACAGTGGATAAAAAAATGAAACGCTATAAGCTATAAGCTCAAACGCTACTTCAAGTAGCCGTTCGGAAAAAACGCTATAAGCTCGTGAAAAAACGCTATAAGCTCGTGATAGAGGCGCTTGCCAAACAAGGCTACTTTCTCATCCGCTATAAGCTCGCAGAAGAGGCATGTCAAACAGACTCTATATATAGGTGGCTAGAGCTGGGTGTAACCAAGTCATATTCGAAGTAAAATATACTTTCTCTAGCAACTCAGGATTAAGTTCTTCCTCATGACTTAATATATCTTAGGTGGATTAGTAAGGTGTATTTAGTTTGTTCTTACTCTTGTTCTTCCAATTCTTATTTCCATTTCGCATTCGATGTAATGCCGTTCACTTCATTAGTAACGCAAAATAAGTTCACCATTCAAATATGGGTAAATAAAAATTTAAATAAATATAATGGTTTGAAAATACCACAATAATTATTAAAAGAAAATATTTATAATAAATCCTTACATAAATAAAATTAACTGTCTCAAAACCCGAGCGTCTACTAAAAATAACCCAACGGCAACAATAAAATAATATGGTTCTAGCCATAAGCGGCCCCTTATTGAACATAATACTAACCAAATATGATACATAGCTAGATAAAAGTACTAAGTCTTCAAGTATCCTTGGTCTCAATGGTGACATCCTCGTGCTCTAAAAACAACACTTTTAATGAGATTTATAATCCAAATGAATAAAAACATTTAATAAAAGATCGCATATAGTGTGGTTCTCAGCCGGTGCGGCAACCAGAAAAATCAATCATGGTACTCGCAGAAGTACACACAATAATTCCTTTAGATCAAGCACACATAAATTAATCAATATCATATATAATAAAATAAATATCTCAGAAGGCAAAACATTCACACCTCAAAGCATTTAATCATGTCAACCATATATACTCTATGCAATACAACTCCATGAACATGACTCGGTGATTCCCAGAATCACTTGACTTGTCCCTTTAGTTCCCAGAACCGGTGTGAATCTCAGATTCATTAAGGTCTACGATCTCATATCCATGCAATGGCGTCCCACTGCCTTCCCCATCCCAGATGGAGGTATCTAATATCTCATCCTATATTTGGATACTTTTAAAAGTCTGATATCTCATCCCAGATGTGATATCTTTCATCCTATTTCTGGAATAGAATGTATACCATCAACCCTTCCCAAAAGGTGATGACAAACTCATGCATAAAGTTATATGTCATCCCAGATGACTACCAAAATTCTCTAATGCTCCATGCATCAATATATATATATATATATATATATATAAAAGCCTTTCAATCAACAATAACCCATGCTATAATTAAACAAAATTTAAATTTAAAATCCAATTAAATAGAATCATGTACGAAAACCATGCATCTGAGGGAATATGATCAGGAACGTGAGGAACTTAAATTCCAATTCAAATATGAATTGGTCTTGACCTGTGAAATTGAACTTCACGCTCACAGGGAAAAGAATTCGAAACTCACCGTCCCATTCAGTAGTTTTGCCATCAAACAATTAAAGAAAGGAATGTATGCGAAACATGACGAATTTAATATAAAACTATTTCTTTATAACTCCAAGAAAAATGTATCTATTAAATCAATTCATCAAATGCATTAAAATATTTCAATAATCTTAAATCAAGAATTAAGAACCGGAAAAACCCAAAATTTCAGAATAAATAATCATACATATGAAAATCTCAAATCTTTGTATCATGAAAAGGTGAGAAAAAAATGTTTTTACTCGTCTCTCATGGATCTCAAAAAGCTTGAAATATTATTTAAGACAAATCCTAATATATCACCAAAAATTCATCTTTTCTTCTAATTGATGTTCTTGGATTTGTGTGACTTCCTGCTAAGCATTCACTGCAAAAGAGCAATCGACCCTACTCTTCAATTTTTATTTCTTCACAGTTCATCAGCCACAAGTTCTTACTCCACTTTCTATTCAAGATCAGAGTTAGGGTTTATTTTTTCTTTACTGTACAATTCAAAAGAAGACTTCCAAAACCATCTTTATTATCGGCCCAAGCAATTAATGACAAAAGGTCTGTACGAGAATAACTCTTTCACATCATTGTTTGTTTTACATTTTTTATATTATTTTCCCTGCGAATTACAATCCTCGATGCCTTTGTGCTCTCCTCGTGAGAGTTTGGATGGCCAAACTCTTCAATTTCTTAGCAACCTGAACCCCATCCCCTCACTTTGCCTTTGTTTATATAATTTCTTTTTCTTTTTTTTTTTTTTAATTCAAACTTTGTATCTCTTTTATACTTGTTAAACAATTCTTATAAATTTTATACTAACAATTTCTACACTAAAACTCATACTGGCTTAATGTTTTTATTAAAATAATTATATTAGAATTTTAGGATGTTACATTTTCTTTCATCCTTAGAGAATTTCGTCCCTGAAATTAACACCATACGCTAGTGTCCATCTAACATTTAGTATACTCAACAACAAAAAGAGTTATTGTACCTTAATTAGCGAGATCCGGATATTGATGCATAACATCCTCTTCATGCTCCCATGTAGCTTCTTCTGGAATCAACCCTTCCCAAATCACCTTCACCAATGGAATTGTCTTGTTCCTTAGAGTTTTGGTGCTCTTGTCAATGATCTGAATAGGTTTGGGCTTATAGATTAAATTATCTTTCAATTGCACTGATTTAGGAGCTATCACGTGTGAAACATCTGGTATGTACTTCCGGAGTTGAGAAACATGGAAGACATCATGAAGATTAGATAATTGTGGTGGAAGAACTAATTGATAAGCAACAGGCCCAACTCTTTTTAAGATTTAGAAAGGACCCATGAAACGAGGATTTAATTTTCTGACTTTCATCGACCTCCCAACCCCAGTCTAGGAGTGACTCTCAAGAATACATGTTCACCTTCTTGGAATTATAAAGACTTTCTCCTCTTATCGGCATAGCTCTTCTGCCTACGCTGCGCAGTGCATATTTTTTCCTTAATCATCCCGATCCTGTCTGTGGTTTGCTGAACCAAGTCAGGTCCTATCAAGGTCTTCTCGCCTACCTCACACCAACATAAAGGGGATCTACACTTTCTTCCATAAAGAGCTTTATAGGGTGTCATGCCTTTGCTAGCGTGATAACTATTGTTATACGCAAACTCTATGAGGGGTAAAAACTTATCCCAACATCCACCTTCATCTAAAACACATGCTCTAAGCATGTCCTCAAGGGTCTAAATGGTCCTCTCTGACTGACCATTTGTCTGGGGGTGATAGGTTATGCTAAAACTCAACTTAGAACCAAAGGCTTGCTGAAAAGCTCTCCAAAATCTAGGGATAAACCTCGGGTCTCTATCTGACACTATAGAGTGGGTATACTATGAAGCTTGACTATCTCCCTGATATATAAGTCTGCCAACTTATCCAAGCTATAGGTTGCCTTAATTGGCAAGAAGTGAGCAGACTTGGTCAACCTATCCACTATTACCCATGTGACATCTAAACCCAAACGAGTCCTAGGTAACCTGATAACTCTTTTTATGAAAAGTTATTTGTACCTTTTTCACTTGTGTTTTTGTGGTCTTTGAGTTTTTTGAGTTTATGTTTTTATTATTTTAGTGTGATGTTATGTAAAGTGTGTTTTATAATAGTCTTTTGTGAGTTTTCATGTTTTGGTGCCTTTTAGAACTGTTTTGGTGATTAATTGAGAGTTTTCTGTGTAGGGCAGTTTTTGAAGAATCAGGCACTGAATTGAAGATGTTGCTCTGGGATTTGCTATAACAATCGTAGCTGAAGCTGACTTTGGAAAAGGACAAAACCTCAAAACATTTTCTTACATAATGAGTTGTCCTTCGCTGATAAGGACAGTGACCTACACGTGGGGCTGACATTCAGTGTATTAAAGTTAGGGAATTGGGCCAAGAACACTTGTACTAGCCAAATTTTAGTCCAAAAAGGATGAGAGAGGAAAGGGCCTTGAGATATTTTGGAAAACCCTAAATAGGGGACAGTAAAAGGGAAAAGGATCAGGCATCATCTTCCCTATTAGAGCAGGACAGCAGCTGCGCCCCTTTCTCTCTCTCCTCCATTGTAATAGCTTCTTCTTCCATTTCTTGTTTTTCTCTTTGTTTTTGTAAGCTCAATATGAGTTAAACCTCTTGTAGCTATGGGATGTTGAACTTGTAATGGATTTCTAGTGAATGTTATATAATGCTTTGCTATTGCATTTTCTATAAATCTGATTTGGTTGTGTTTTAATTGAGTTTGATCACCTTAGTTAGAACTTGAGCTCACGGCTGCTTGGAAAAGCTAAGTGTAGCAGAACTGTTTTATAGATAAGAGTAAAATCATTAATTGGAAAATTATGATGAAGAGTGATTTAGGAATGAAAATTCTAACTCTTAGGCTAGCTGGAACGAGCTTAAGTGAGGTGTGAATGTAACTAATATGGACCTAGGAATAGGAGATGTCTAGTGAAGTTCATCTCAGAACTGTTGGAAAACAAACTTTCATTTCCTAAAGCTAATTGTCGTAGCACTGCAAACGCATAACTAAACTAGATTGAAGTTGCAAGGGATACTTCCTATAGCTGTTTTACCCATTCTGTTAACAAATCTATTTTTATTGTTCTAGCATTTATTTCCCAACACTGTTCTGGACACACACGCACCTACTATTTGTTGCTCTTTGTTAATCTTGATTAATAGAACCATTAATTCGAACTTGGTACTTGATTCATCATATAATCCTCATGGGAACGATCTCTCTTACACTTTATTACTTGTTAAACGATTGTGAATATTTGCACAAGCAAATCACTCGTTTTTATCGCAACATAGCCCCATCACAAAATCCATAAATATTCTCTCTCACTTCCACTCCGGAATTTCTAAAGGTTGCAACAGACCTGAAGGTCTTTGGTGCTCTATCTTAACCTTTTGGCATACTAACCACCTAGACACAAAGTTGGCAACATCCTTTTTCATTCCTGACTACCAATACATCCTTTTAAGGTCCTGGTACATCTTAGTTATTTCTGAATGTATGGTGAACTTTCCCTTATGTGCTTCCCCTATCACTCTTTCCCAGAGGCTCCCCTCCTTAGGGACAACGATCCTACCCTTAAACATTACTAAGCCATCAGTAGACAACTCATAACCCTCTTGTCCCAACAAAGATTGCAATTCTTGTTCTAAAAGCTATCCACGCCTAATCTCCTCCCTAAGTTCACTATGAATTTGCCCTCTATTCAACCTCAAACTCAAAGCATTCAAAAACACCTCCAAATCCATATCTCTAAACTCCTCTAAAAGGCTCATCTCTTGTACCATTAAACTAGACATGTGTATGGATTTCCTACTAAGGTCATCGGCCACTACGTTAGCCTTCCCTGTGTTGTACTTCAACTCAAAGTCATAATCCTTAAGGAACTCCATCCACCTCCTCTGTCTCATATTGAACTCTTTTTGGTCAAACAGGTACCGAAGGCTCTTATGATCACTAAAAACTTTAAACTTAGCACCATACAAATAGTGTCTCCAAATCTTAAGGGCAAAAACTACTGCTGCCAACTCAAGCCTATGTGTAGGATAATTCACCTCATGGATCCTAAGCTGCCTAGATGCATAAGCCACTACCTTCCCTTCTTGCATCAACACACATCCTAGACCATTCTTAGAAGCGTCGCAATAAACGACAAAGTCCACTGAAGGGTCTAGAATGATGAAGACTGGTGATGACACCAACCTCTTCTTAAGCTCTTGGAAGTTCTCCTCACACTCTCTGTCCCACTCAAAGGATCTCCCTTTCCTAGTCAACTTGGTCAAAGGTAAGGCTAATCTAGAGAAACCTTCAATGAACTTCCTATAGTATCCTGCCAATCCTAGAAAGCTCCTCACTTCAGTCACTGACTTAGGTTGTTCCCACTCTAAAACCGCATCTACCTTAGAAGAGTCAACTGCTACCCCTTCTTAGAAATGGTATGGCCCAAAAACTTCACCTTATCAAGCCAAAACTCACACTTTTCTGGTTTGGCATATAGGTCCCTCAAGATCTGTAACATTAACCTCAAGTGCCCCTCGTGGTCTTCTAGCGTCCTAGAATATATAAGAATATCATTTATGAACACCACCACAAAGCTGTCCAAAAATGGCCTAAAGATACGACTCATGTAATCCATAAAAACGGCCGGGGCATTGGTCCCACCAAACGGCATCACTACATACTCATAGTGTCCGTACCTAGTCCTAAAGGTTGTCTTAGGAATATCCTTGCCTTTAACTCTAATCTGATGATACCCAGATCTCAAATCTATCTTAGATAAAATCGTTGCTCCTCTCAACTGGTCTAACACGTCATCTATCCTAGGCAAAGGGTATTTATTCTTGATGGTTACCTTGTTCAACTGCCTATAGTCAATACACAACCTCATACTCCCATCCTTCTTTTTGACCAGGAGCACTGGTGCTCCCTAAGGTGACACACTTGGCCTAATGAACCCCTTTTCTAACAACTCTTCGAATTGTTTCTTAAGCTCACTCAGCTCTAAGGGTGCCATTCTATAGGGTGCTACTGAAACAGGTCCACTCCTAGGTACTAGATCTATATTAAACTCAACCTCCCTAGTTGGCGGTATACCAGAAACTTCCCTAGGAAAAACATCCTGGAAGTCGCACAGTACAAGTATTGCCGCTATTTCACTCTCAGCCTATATCTTAGCAGAAAAGAGAAGTATGTATCCTTGAGCTCCATCAACTAAGCAGTTATGGCAAGACATAACAGACCCAATAGAATTTGCTATACAAGGATCAATAGTCATAGGTTGTGTAGCAATGGATATGATTTTATCAGAACAATTTATAACAGCATGGTAAGAGGACAACCAATCCATACCAAGGATGACATCTAGATTAGACATAGGCAAGCATATAAGATCAATAGAATAAGACACATCCTGATATACTAAAGGGCAGTTTAAACAAGCAAAAGAAGTAACAAGCTTATCCTTTGCAGGAGTATCAACACTCAAATCATATGGCAATTTAGAAACAGACAAAGATAAATCTTCCCCACAATCTAAAGAAATGAATGAATGAGTTGCTCCTGAATCAAACAATATATTAATTTTTATTTCTTTAATTAAACTCATACCTTGTATCAAACCATCAGACTATTTCACCTTTTCCCCTTAGAGCGTAAAGACTCTCCCCTGGCTCAGTGGTCTAGGTTGGACTTGCCCTCCACTCTTGCAATTTCTAGCATAATGTCCCACCTTGCCACACTTGAAGCAAGTAGTCTGCGCTGCAAGACATGCAAGTGGTGAAATAGTGTCCCACTCTTGCAATTTCTGGCATAATGTCCCACCTTGCCACACTTGAAGCAAGTGGTCTGCACCGCAGGACATGCACGATCTCCATGAATCAAGCTACACTTATGGCACCCGGTGCCCCTGTCAATATGAACTCCTTACACCTGCTTCCCCTTGTTCATAGTGGACACGAGTCGCAAATGCTTCTGAAACTTGTTATCTTTGTTCTGGAACTTCTTCCCATCAAAACTAGCTTTCTCCTTAGGCTTCTTCGCCATCAGTGCTTGCATCTTCTGCTTGGCTTCCCGACACTTATTCACCAATGTGGGGTAGTCTCTGATCTCTAAGATGCCAATAAAACTTTGCAGTTCCGATTCCAGACCTTGCTCAAACTTGATGGCCTTTCAGTCATCTTGGGGATGCTCCCTCAGATAACGAGAAAACCTCACCAAGCTCTCAAACTTGGCCACATACTCAGCCACACTCATGTCTCCTTGGTGGAGCTGTAAGAACTCTGCTTCCTTCTGGATGCGGACATTGTGGGGGAAGTATTTTTCTAAGAACACCTCTTTGAACCTGTCCCAAGTGATCGGAGCTCCCTGAGCTAGCAAACCATCTCAGGCACAATTCCACCAGTGCTCAGAGTCCGACTCCAACATGAAAGTGGCAAAGTCCACCTTCTGTGCATCTTCACATCTCATCACTCTAAAAATCTTCTCTAGCTTTAGAAGCCACTTCTCGGCCTCCACTGAATCCGAACTACCACGAAAGGATGGTGGGTCATTTTTCCGAAATTCTGACAAGCCCACATACTAACGATGTTGAGCTGTAACCATTCCAGCGCTGTTCAAGTTACCGTTATCCCTCTTTTGATGGAGTGTCTCCGTCTGCTCTTATATGACTTGAGTCATTTCGACCAAAGCTGCCGCAAGTGCACCATTGGCGTTAGCCCCATGCCCGCCAGTAGCAATAAATCTGCACACCACCAATCAAACACTGGGTTGATCAGGTCCAATATCTCAAAGAATAGCATGCATCATATATAACTCTAACGAGCAATCCTATGAGCCCATATTTTGATTTTAGAAAATAAAACTCATTACCACAGTCCAATTTAGGATTGAACTGCTCTAATACAAAAAATATAACGCTCTTCGTTACATTACTAACCCAAAATAAATTCACCATGTAACACCCCTCCTTCGGGTGTCACTTTTGTAACCCCAAACACTATAATGACACGAGATAAAATATTTGCTGATTTGCTTTCGGAAAAAAGGTTTTCTTTACTTATGTTCTTATTTCTCATTAAGTCCTGAAAATCGTGAGAAAATTTTTTCTTCATACAACATGATTAACAAATGCCCAAGACAACATCATCATAACTCAATATATATATATATATATATTCCATTAGTTAACACTATACATAGTGCACCTTGGACAACTCGTCCGTCTCCAAAAGAGAACTAACAGAAATAAATACCACAAGTCTACGAACTAGGTAGCGATAGTTTGGAGATCACAACTTCAAAACCCTGGCCATCAGGAGCCGATAACAGACTAGCCCCAAAAGTATCTACCTCAAAATAAACCTAAGTTGGTATGACAAAAGAAGTCTACAGGTAACAGAGCGCACTACCCCGACATCAGTCGTACCAAAGGGACAGGGTCTCGTCGTCACCAATCCACACCTCTTCATCGTCAACTTCCAGCACTCAATATATAGGGTTCCAGAACGATCCAGAGGACTGCTAACAAACATCTGTACGTGTATCCAAAAACACAATAGGATGTCCAACACGTACAAGCGAGGGTGAGACACCAATTTATGAACTCAAAGTACAACTACTGCATACCCAAACACAAACAGTAGATGCATATAGGCATATCAAACATAGTTATTAAACATGATAGACATAACACAAAATATCATGCCAACACAGATAAATCCAGGGTCTCATACCCAACAGTCAGCGTCATTTTCAAATCATATGCATGACACTTCCATATACATCCTCTCCCACTCAAATCTTAATTTTCGGAAATCCCAACACCAAATGAATGAGTTGATCAAGCTCAGTTGCCAATCAAGGCACATAGTATTTACCATATCATGTTGTCCAATCTAGGCATAACGCTTCACATTGTATAAATTTATTTACCATGTCACGTTGTCCAATCCAGGCATAACGCTTCACATTATATGGATTTTAGTATCATATCACACTATCCACACAGGGCATAGCGCTTCACTTTACATGGATTTCGTTACCATATCACACTGTACAAATGCTTCACATTATATGGATTTTATCATTGTCCACCAAGGTACATTGACACACAATGACTTAAAGTCATCATAGGGTTCCCTATCCTCACGGTCCCCCATCCCATAGCACGTCTGCCAAAAACAAATGCATGAGAAAACCTTTTGTTTTCGTATGTTTTTTTGTGTCGTATAATTATTTTCACTTTGAAGCTCAAAGCTATCAACCACCACATCTTTTAGACTCTCAAGCCTTTTCAACATTTTCTCAAAAGCTGGACGCTCAGTCTAAAACTCGAAAAGAACATGCAGTCCCCACAACTCAAACCCAAAAATCCCTAACCGATGCACCAGTTTCGGATTTTGGATTCTAAAGCTCAAAACACATCTGTAAGCCCCTAGGACCACAAAGAATGCCCTCCAGCTTACAGGACCAACACACTAACACGGATCCTAGATCCACATGTTCTATAGAACCCTAGAACCTCGACGTCTTGGTTTCTAGGTTCTAAACCAAAAACCACATTTCTCTTTTGAAAACTCAAAACCAAACCCAAATCTCCGAAGCTTATACACAAAGCCTTCGGGATCGATTTTCCAAAACAAAACGTCACCTGGTTAAAAACCACCTTTTTCCTTATCGAAGGATTTCGATAAAACACAAAACCTTGAAATACGGTTCGTAAACCACTTTTCTCTTAGATAAAACAATTCATCTCAAAACGAGATTTCTTGAAATCACTTTGTCATGTTAAGACTGTCTATGTCTCCAAAACGCACCTTTTGTTTCCAAGCCTTACTTTTCTCAAACTAAAATCGTTTTTTCCCATTTTTCTCTTTTCGTCAACTCTTTTCCCAATAAAGCATATTTTATCTTCTTTACTCTCTAAAAAGACATCAATTCCTTTTGTTTTCAAAATCCTTTGAACTTTACCCATTTTATTTTCTTATTTTACTTTCCAAGCTTTTTGAAGCTTTTAACTTTACACCATCACAAACTCTAACCGATGTTAGGTTCCTTAGCGTGATACCCATCACTATTCCATCACCATACCATGTTAAGCATACATAGGCATAATCCAACATGCTTGAGCATAATAAAATGCAATCACATATACTTAAGCAAAAACAAGCATAAGCACATATGATTAAGCAATAAATGAACCACTCCACAAAACAATTAATACTACACACCACTACACAAATTTCTGCCAAACACACATCACAGACAGTATATAGCCGTCGAAAATTGAATTCCTCAGGTTATCTCTCGTTACCTTTCGGAGTATCCTCCGGATGAAAAGTCGCCTGATCGATCCTCGAACTCTCCCGATTATTCGTCCGATTTCCCAATCACAACTACAAACACACAAATCAATCACACATCAACTTCAATCAACATAAATTTTCCCAAAATCTCTTGATCTAGGTTCGGCCATATGCTCCAAAAATGGCTAGGGGTGTCTAAGAATTCCCATCTCTTGGATGAATGATCCTTAAGTATAGCTAACACTAAAATAATTCTCATTATTTAAAACAAGAACCAAAAACTCAAGATTTCCATACACTAGGGGTTCGGCCATATATACCCATATGATTTAGGGAAATCCTTTGATTTCAATCTCTTGGATTATGATAGAAGACAATGAATTTAGTTCAATGAATTTTCATGGATTTTTGAAGTTTATGGGTCAAAATTCCAACCTCTATGAATCAAGAAATCTAAGAGGGAAATAGAGAGATTAAGAGAGCTAGGAGAGAGTTAATACCTCCTTGATGCTAAATATTAAGAGAAAAACAACTTAAATTCACCAAAAACTTCAAGTTTTTCAAGATCAAAGTGAAGATATGTTGAAGAACAAAGGAAGAAATGAAGACCAAGTGAGAGAAGAGGGGGGAGAGAGAGAGCCGAATGGCCAAGTGAGAGAGTGACTTCATAAGATATTTTCTCATTAAGGATAAATGGGTAATTTACCTTAGGACAATTTGGTAATTTCATTAAAAGACCAAGGGTATTTTGGTCATTTAGCGTCCAGATATTTCGAAAAACCATCATGACATTGGCACACATCCCTGGGTGATGTGACTTGATGTGACACTGAGTTTATCCATTAGCGGATCCCGTTAAATCCATCTACAGCTCCAATCGTTTCCCGGTTCGAGTTTTCGTCCAAATAGTTTATATTATTTTCACATTTTAACGTCAACAACTAAATTTAGCAAAATTGTAGAGAATTAAATTCTAAGGCTAACTGTCTCGTTCACGGGTCAAAATTAGGTCTTTATAATAGTAAAATACTACTATAAGTGAAAACACAGACCGGGCTCCGTCTGAGTTTTCGACCCAAAATTTAATCGTAGCTTCCTACGATAGCGTAGAGCGTGACTATGGTCTCATATTATTTTATTTCACTCTCTAAACCCTTCAATAAAATACAAACACAAAAATACTGTTTAATTAGTATTAAAAGGCTCGAAAAATCGGGGTGTTACAACCATTCAAATATGGCTAAATAAAAATTTAAATAAAGATAAAGGTTTGAAAATACCTCAATAATTATTAAAAGAAAATATTTATAATAAATTCTTACATAAATAAAATTAACTGTCTCAAAACCCAGGCATCTACTAAAAATAATGTAACGACAACAATAAAATAATATGGTTCTAGCCACAAGCGGCTTCTATTGAACATAATACTAACCAAATATGATAAATAGCTAGATCAAAGTACTAAGTCTTCAAGTATCCTCGGTCTCAGTGGTGACGTCCTCGTGCTCTGAAGACAACACTTTTAATAAGATTTATAATCCCAATGAATAAAAAAATTTAATAAAAGATTCGCAAATAGTGTTGTTCTTAGCCGGCGTGGCAACCGGAAAAATCAATCATGATACCTGCAAAAATACACACAATAATTCTTTTAGATCAAGCATACATAAATTAATCAATATCATATATAATAAAATAAATATCTCCGAAGGCAAAACATTCACACCTCAAAGCATTTAATCATGTCAACCATGTATGCTCTATGCAATTCAACTCCAAGAACATGATTCGGTGATTTCCGGAATCACTTGACTTAACTCTTTGATTCTCAGAACCGGTGTGAATCCCAGATCCACTAAGGTCTATGAGCTCATATCCATTTAATGGTGTCCCACTGTCTTTCCCATCCCAGATAGAGGTATTTGATATCTCATCCCAGATATGATATCACTTATCCTATTCTCGATATAGAATGTATACCGTTAACCCTTCCCGAAAGATGATGACAAACTCATGCATAAAGCTATATGTCATTCCAAATGACTATCAAAATGCTCTAATGCTCCATGCATCAATAATAATGAAATATCTCATGCCAATCAACACTATAACATCACCGTGTGTATATACACACACACACAAGCCTTACAATCAACAATAACCCATGCTATAATTAAACAAAATTTAAATTTAAAATCCAATTAAATAGAATCATGCGCGAAAACCATGCATCTCAGGGAATATGATCAGGAACGTGATGATCTTAAATTCCAATTCAAATATGAATTGGTCTCGACCTGTGAAATTGAACTTCACGCTCACTGGGAAAAGAATTCGAAACTCACCGTCCCATTTAATGAGATTGGCTTTAGTAATAGTTTTGCCATCAAACAATTAAAGAAAGGAATGTATACGAAATATGACGAATTTAATATAAAACTATTTCTATATAACTCCAAGAAAAATGTATCTATTAAATCAATTCATCAAACAACATTGAAATATTTTAATAATCTCAAATCAAGAATTAAGAATGCGAAAAATCTAATTTTTCATAATAAATAATTCTACATATGAAAATCCCAAATCTTTATATCATGAAAAGATGAGAAAAAAGCGATTTTACTCATCTCTCATAAACCTCAAAAAGCTCCAAATATTATATAACACAAATCCTAATGTATCATGCTAATTGATGTTCTTGGATTTATGTGCCTCCCTACTAAGCATTCACTGAAAAAGAGCAATCGACCCTACTCTTCTATTTTTATTTCTTCACAGTTCGACGGCCACAACTTCTTACTCCACTTTCTATTCAAGAGCAGAGTCACGGTTTATTTTTTCTTTACTGTACAATTCAAAAGAAGACTTCCAAAACCGTCTTTATTATGGGCCCAAGCAGTTAATCACAAAAGGCCTCTACGAGAATAACTCTCTTTCACATCATTGTTTGTTTTACATTTTTTATATTATTTTCACTAAGAATTACAATCCTCCATGCCTCTGTGCTCTCCTCCTGATTAGCAACCTGAACCCCATCCCCTCACTTGCCTTTGTTTATATAATTTCTTTTTTTTTTTTAATTCAAACTTTGTATCTCTTTTATAATTTTTAAACAATTCTAATAAAGTTTATACTAACAATTTCTACACTAAAACTCATACTAGCTTAATTTTTTTATTAAAATAATTAAATTAGAATTTTAAGATGTTACATTCGACATCAAACAATCCCAAATTTGTTAAAGCATGAAGTTCTACGTGTTTTATCCCCCCCACACACACACGCATGAAGTTCTATGTGTTTTATCCCACACACACACACACACAAGTAGATAAGGGCTCACCAATAGAGCATACACTACAAACGCTGTCATCAGAGCGCAAAATCAAAACAAACAGAAGCATGGTAACAAAAAGATACATGAGATTCCCTCTCCTCGCTCAAAATACATAAACACACAATAAAGAGACTCACTAACCATAGACACTAAGACACTACTACGGGTATTAGGAACTTCCCACAGACGCCCTCTAACATCGCTGATACACATGAAGAGCCTCATACTCTGTCGAATTGCTAGACATCACCACCCGTCGACGGCTAGCCTCTCTCCTCTACCTCTGAGCCCTAGCATGTCTGCCTCTCGCCACAAACCCTATGCGAGATGTAGCGTACGAATGCCATCCGAAGTCTGAAACACGGTGATACTCCTACGGTCTATGCCACATCCTCTAAACGGCAGTCTCTCAGGCCTGGCCCAAGGGGGCAGCAAGTGAAGCAAGGACTTTAGGCCTCTAATTTTTTTTTTACTATTTACTTTAATCATTTTTTTCAAAAAAAGAAAGAAAGTTAAGAGCCAGTAAAAGATTCTTCATCTTTCCCTGACTCCCCTAACTCTATCCCACTATCCCTCACTCATGTATCTCTCTCTTATTTAACTTAAACAATTTTCTTTTACAAAAAAAAAAAAAAAAAAGAAAGCCAAAAAACTCTCCCTTACGGCCTCACTCACGTATGACATCTATCTGCTTTTTGTCTCCCTTGCGTCTCTCTCCTTTCTATCTCCCTGCGTTTTTCACTCTATCTGCTTTGTTCACTATAATTGTAATATGTAAATTGTTTTGGAGCATCAATGATTGATAAGTGAGCAGCAACTCTCACGGTGAGCATCAATGATTAAAAATGGCTTTAGCCTTTATTTTTATTTTTTATTTGTTTTCCAGATTTGGCTCCAATGCTCTACATTTATATCATCATATTTGGCTTGATCAATTTAGATCATTTTTTTTTCTGTGCGCTATATTTTATAACTCATACAGAAATAGTACTAAAAAAATTTAAAAGTTTTATCATATGTGTATCTTTAATTCTTTATATAAAATAACAAGAAAGTGATAAATTATTTTCTCCGCCTATTATAGAATTCTTGTACCTGTTCATGTTGCATTTGACCCAACAAGCACCCAAAAGAAACTTTTATGTGAAATAATCTCTTTGCAATCAGGTTTTACTATTCTAATTTTTTCACTTTAGTCTTGACTTATAGTCGTTTAATTTAATTTTGTTAAACATTCATTACTTTTAAATGGACTAGATTTATTATCAATTGAAAAATAAATGACTTTGCAAGCATGAAAGATAAGATTTAATTAAAAATATAATAATTTTAATAAAATATTGTTCGCTTTAAAAAAAGCCTCACTTCTGAGTTCGCTTTAGGCCTCGGTAGGTGTTAGGCCGGCCCTGCAGTCTCTGTACGATGCGGAAGTCTCCTATCAAGCAGCTCCTAGGTGATCCCCGCACGCGTAAATAAACTGTAGTTGGTCCCGTATATGCAACATAATATCGGGAGTAGTCATACTCCTAGTATCGCTCATCTTCGAAGTGGTAGTGAAACTCAAGATTTCCTAGATCTGGGATCTGAGGCTTGTCCACCAGCATCAGGCTCGTAGGGTATGCTATCTGGCTCCTCAAGGATCTCCTCAACAGGGTCTTCTTATGACAACAATAAACATAACACAACATAGGGGAAAAGGGAGATAAGAAACAACAACACATCATAAGTAGGGAAGTAATAGTAAGACAGATACACGGATACCTCATACACGCGCACACATACAATAGCACAACAACCATCCTCCGAGTTAGTTTCACTTACTGTTAATCTCACTCGCTCATGCACCTAGATCTTACATGGACGCGGCCACGACGCGACATCCTCGACCCTTCAAGATGCCTCATCCATCACCGTGCCATCCCCAGCAAATCAAGATGATCATCCACTATCACATCGCACAGTCACGACACATCCCCATCAGATCAGGATGTTCGCCTGTCATCAAATCTCGTGGTCACGACACATTCCCAGCAGAACATGATGTTCACCCGTCATCTAATCACACGGTGATGAATACAACAACAATGTTGCATCTACCTCACCGACTCATCTCTTGATCATCTTCTTAGTAACTCAACCCCACAACCTGTATATAACTAAGGACTGACACCCCCAACAGATCAGGGTGCTCCTTACTCACATCAACGGAGTTATTAGGTTGAGTACTACAGTAAACGCATCCTCAATCCATCTCACCACACACATCATTTGATCCATAACGATCATTACTTAGCTCTAGTCATACAACAGTTCCGGCCAACATTTATTCTTAAACTCAGATATAGCATATCATTTCAGGCATTATTAAACGTAACATAGTAAGTAAGCATATTATAACATTATCACATCCAATATATCTCTGATGCGAGCATATACTCATGTAACCCTAAAGCATGTTACTAGCATCATCCAACACATACATCACCAAACACATTATAGCAAGAAACTATATCATATTAGACATGCAACCTCGATTCAACAATGATAAACCTATCGGTGATAAACCTACAATACATAAACCTACATTGGTACCATATCATAGTAATTGCCAATGTGATATAGGTATTGTCGGTTACTCGACCACTAGTAGGGTTTAGGTCGCCCTATGCATATCAATATATACTATTTTACTCTTACTTTCCCGACAAGTTGTGATTCTTTCCCCCACTTGATATCAACTGTATGAACGCGTCCACGACCGATAAGAGCACAATGATCTCCACTAACTCCCTTGCATAGGCGCAGCCTCCACAAGTGTGATCACGAACATAGATTCGAAAATTACCCTAATCACGCAAACAACATGCAAACTACATTAGTAACCCTAAAACGCATAGAAAACGAAGATAAAAGCTTGAAACAAATGATGAACAAGCTAAGCACGTCGATGTCAACAATGGCGGCATATACGTAACTTCGGCTTACCTTTGACGTTACAATGATTCGATCGGTTAGAAATGTAGTAGACGAAGATACGGACAAGATGGCACAATTGGATTAGGGTTACGATCATCGAATGACATGAACGAAGCTCCAGAAGGTCCTTCAATGACCTCTTTCTCTGTCTCTGCATTTTTGGAGGTAGAAGACAACTACAAGTCACGTAAAAGTTGAAAAGTGAAGTGAAACTTCACTATTTAACCTGACTGGGCATGCTAATGCATGTTGATATCCGTCGTCTGTTGAACCACATCTGGTCCTAACACTTGACTTTTTCCCATCTCGTACCAACATATCGGAGTCCTTCACTTCCTTCCATACAACGCTTCATAGGGTGTCATCCCTATACTTGAATGGAAACTGTTATTGTAGGTAAATTCAATCAAAGTTAAGAACTCATCCCAACTTCTTATGTGTTCCAACACACATGCTCTTAACAGATCTTCCAATGATTGAATCGTTCGTTTCAACTGACCATCTGTTTGAGGATGATAAGAAGAATTCAACCTCAACTTAGTTCCCAAGGCACCATGTAATTGTCTCCAGAATCGAGATATGAATCTAGGATCTTTATCGGAAACAATACTAGAAGGCACTCCATGTAACCTCACCACTTCCTTGATGTATATTTGTGTTAACCTTTCCAAAGTATAACTTGCACCAATAGGTAAGAAGTGAGCACACTTCGTCAACCTATCAACGATTAGCCAAATTGTGTCATGTCTCTTTGGAGTCCAGGGTAAACCAGCCATAAAGTCCATGGCCATATTATCCTATTTCCATTCTATGATGTCCAAGGATTGTAACAACCCTACAGGCTTCTGACGTTCGATTTTAGCTTTTTGACATACCAGGCAAGCTAGAACATACTCAACCACATCTTTCTTCATTCCAGGCCATCAAAACATCTTCTCTAAGTCTTGGAACATCTTTGTGGCTACTCGATGGAAACTCAACTTACTCTTGTGTGCTTCTTCAAATATCATCTTCCTAATCTCTATATCTTTTGGCACACAGATACTATTACCATACCTTAAGATCCCATTTGTATCCTTTCTAAACTCGGAAGTCCTATTATCCTATATCATTTCCTTTACCTTCTGGAAATATTGATCCATCTCTTGCTTTTCCTTGATGGAAGAAAAGCTTAATTCCAGAGTTGGTCACGCCCTAGCCGTGATGAGCATCAGGGCCGTGATGGGCAAATGGAGACATTAAGAGATGTTCACGGGCTGGCCGTGACTGAGGTCACACCCGTGACGCGACCCAAAACTGCGAGTTGAACTTTAGAGGAGATCACAGCCCAGCCGTGAGAGACTTCACGACCATGAAGGGAGAAAAAATGGACTTTCAGAAAGTATCACGGCTAGGTCGTGATGAGCATCACGCCCGTGAATCCTTCTGAGAAAAATTTGATGAAGTGTCAGAGGCGTTCATGCCGAGGCCGTGACCGTGGTCACAGGCATGAAGGGATAATTAGTCAGAGGCATAACGTGTCACGAGGATCAGCGACAATCAAAAGATTTATTTTCCCTTCTCTGTCACTTTCATGTAAGTAGCCTCCCTTCTTCTCCTTCATTCTCTCAAACCTTCATCCTTACCCATTTTCTTCCTCAAATCACCACAAAGTGACTCCCAAACATCAACCCATCATTATCCCTCATCTCTATTCCATCTCCTTTCTCCTCTTTCCCAACCACTCCTTCATATCCATTCCACCAAGGTTTGATATCTTCCTCCTCTACCCTAACAAAGTCAAACCAACCTCATTTCTTTCCTACCTACCAAACCACCACCAAAACCCACAAATCAAGTCCACCAATCAGGCCTAGCAAAAGGCCATGCTTCAGCGGCTCTGTGACTAGCATTTGAGCCAGCAGCATCGTACACCGATCCGACTTGAGTATTTACATTTGGGACAATGTAAGTTTCTAAGCTTGGGGTGGGTATTCATTTTTGCATTTTTTGCATTCATTTTTTTGCAGTTTGCATGTTATAAAAAAATAATTTATTTTTTCATGTTCATATCCTTAGATTGCCCCTTGCATTGAGTTTGCATCTTCTTGTTAGAACTTTGTGCCAAATTGTTAAGATAGTGAATTTTGGCACCCAATTGTTATATTCTTGTGACATGAATTTTTGGTTTGAGATGATCTTTTGATGGTTAATAATTAATTAGCATGTGGTTCCTTGAGAATGTGTTTCTCATTGACTTTTGAACTTATAAATGTGAGACTTTTGAGCCTTAAGGGGTATTTGGTATGATTCGCCCCTTTTTTGTGTTGAGTAATTATTCCCCATTGATTGTGCTCTATAGAACTTGACGTGAAACCATTTTGAAATTTGAAATTTTTGGAACACACATTTGAAAATTATTGAGGCATTAAGTATTTCTCAGGCCTTCAGAACTTTTAATGTATATATGTTGTCCCCTTAGTTGCCCAATTTTAAGCCTATTGAAATTAAATGCTTTTCTTGGTACCCTATTTGATTTTGATAAATGATGCATGGTATGGTGCCTTTTAGAGTATTGGGAAGGGCAATGAGGTAGTATAGAAAATAAAAAAATTGGGAAGAAAAATGAAATATTTATTCTTGTGCTAAAATTTTTTCTCTTCTCCTAATTGTTGAAAAAGAAGAGTGAAATAAAAGAAAAAATGGAGAAGAGAATGAGAAAATTGAATTAAAAAGTTGAAAGGTGGAAAATAAGCTTAGAAAAACCCAATGGATATTTTAGAAGGTTGCCATGCTTATGCTTGTTTGATATTTTGCTTAGCCTTTTGAAATCTCTTCCTTGGTTTCCCCACCTAATGTTTATCCCATGGCCTCATTACAACCCAAAGAAAGACCTCATGATTCTTGTGTGTTTTCAATAAATGAAATAGAGATTTTGGTTGATGGTCAAGCTTATAGTAGGGTACTTTCTTTGAGGAACTTGAGCGAATTGTCATACACCCTTGAAACACTTGAGTAAGGTAAGGAGAGTGTCCCTGAATTGGTGAGAGACATGAACATAACGAACCTAAGCCTCTAATTGAACTTGAAATTGATTATCTCTTGATTAATTGCTAGCATGCCTATTGCTCGGATTTGTTGTTTCTCGGGTTCCTGATTCATTGTTAATGTTTTGATTGATTATTTATGTCTAGCCTTAGTAATTCCTTGAGGACAAGCAAAATCTTAAGCTTGGGATAGTTTGATTGGTGTGATTCCTCATCACATTTCATTGTCATTTTGCATGTATTTTCATGTTAGTTTAGGCATTTTATTTAATATTTTATTAGTTTTTCTTTTAGAATGGATTACTGGGGTGTTTTGTGTGTTTTGGTGCAGATTTGATGCTAATTGAAACTTGGAAGAGTTGGAATGAAGCTTTTCTTGATTTGATATGAAGTTAGGAGCTTAAAGATGCAAAAAGGGCCAAAATAGAGTCCATCATGACCAGGGGGTGATCGCCATCATGGTCGTGACTCAAAGGAGCACCTGAAATTGAAATCAGGACATCCAGAGCCTATCATGCCCAGGCTGTGATTTGCATCATGGTCGTGATGCGCAATCGGAATTCTGAAAATTATGTGTTTTAATTAGAATTTGAGTGGGATTTGGACTCTTTTTGACCCTACATTATAAATAGGACACTTAGGCTCGAAACTGAGCATCTTTCACTTGGCTTTTGGTGGATTTGGTTAAAAATTAGGATTTCTGTTCTCCTCAAATCTCTTCTCTTCTCCCCTTTCGGTTTTCATGTTTATCTTGATCAAGCTCGTCATTGCTATGCCTATGCTTGAGTAGTTACTTTATTTCTAGGAATTGGAGTAATGCCCAAGACTTGTTTTATGTTATGAATTGTTGTTTACCTTTGTTAATTTCAATTTGCTTTCGATTCAATTCTTATTGTTTTAATTACTTGTGAATTTGGCAGCCGAGTATTTGCATTTGTTAGATATTCTAGGGAGGGACTGAGAAATGAACCTAGGTATTGGATCTATAGGGGGTTGAACTTAGGACTTAAATCACGAGAGTTAGAAGCGGTCCTTCGAGGGTTCAATGAATTGTCATAAACCTTAATGAGTTCAAATTAAATACAATTACCACAAGAGTAGAAGTTGGTTTATTTGGGCACAATTCTTGTATCTCGAGAGGAAACATTAACTTTATTAGGATAAATTCACCTTCAAAGCAATTGTTAATTAATAAGGGGTAGTCGATTCAGAAGCATAAGCAATTTTATGGTAACCCAATTCCTGGAAATTCATTTTCCTATTTACAAAGCCCGAATCCTGATTTCACAAAACCTTTTCTTTATTTTCTTTTCTTTCTTATTTCAATTTGTTACTTGGTTCTAAATTCTTAATCAACCTTTCGTGTTTGGTTTAATCGATTTATTAATTAATTGGTATTCATAATCATGGTCCCTATGGATTCGATCTTTTATTACTTGACGACGAAACCGTACACTTGTGAATTTCACGCATCGACTTTCATCATATATTTGATATATGAATAAGGCATTCAGTTTATTATGTCCTTCTTTTGTGCATAATAAATTTCTTAGAATAGGCAATTCATTTAATGGAACATCAAGTGTAACTTGATCGTGAGACCCCATTAAACTATAGCACACTATTTTTAAAACATCCGTGGTCAAGTATTATTATGTTATTTAGGATAATAATAATACATCGACACTATTATGTGAGTAGACCGATAATCATATCTCATGGGTTATGGATATGAGATATCAAGTCTTCACATATGTATAAATATTAAAGTGATATTCATACTGGATTGACCCACTATGAAAACGCTGCGTAATAGTTGTGTAAGTGTCATAAACGCTTCTCATGACGACTATAGTGAAGTAGTCCTTCGACTTGAAGTCACTACGATTCCTACATGCGGAGTTGTAGGCTTTAATGCTATCAAACGTCATTCGTAACACGATGATCATAAAGATAGTTCTTAGGCCTGCAATGAAACATGTTGAGGAATGTGAGTGATGTAGATAATATTTGTCCCTTCTACATAACATGATTAATGTCATGGGTCTCGAGATAAAGTGAGATGTGAAATATGTGTGGCCCCGCGGAAATGGGCCGATATGAGATATTGGGTCCATTTGTGATTACACATCTAGTCGCAGATCGAGGAACATATAATTGGACTTAACAAGGATGACATATTTATGGCTTGTGTTAAATTATGACATATGGACGAAGAAAAATTTACTACACGGTAAATTGGTTTTAGTAAGGTTAAAATCAAATCACCGATTTTCTCATAAATTGGGTAGCAATGATGCATTGCTAGATGCCGCTCATTGTTTATAATATTTGATATTATAATTAATATGTGATATTATTATAATATTTAATATTATTGCCAATTTAATGGGAACCTATAAGGTCACACGCATAGAGAAAATAGTTGAAGAGGAATTAATTAAATAAATACGATTTAATTAATTAATTCTAGTTTGGGCTTGTAGTGGACAAGCCCATCAGGGTTATGGCATGAAGGGTGAAGGAGCGTCAATCTTTAAATAGATGGCGTGTCTCCCTCACCGCTAACGCTTGTCATATTTCACATCGCGCCAAACCCTGTAAGTCGTCAGTTAGTACAAGACGAATTCCTCCAACGGACGTTTGCTCGAGTGGACTGAGTAGAGGTGTTGCCTCTGTCGCGGTATTATTGATTCGGAGGACGCCTTAAGGATTGTTTTGAAAGCACGCTCCAAGAGGTAAAAACAATAGCCTTATGTGATTCATGTTTTGTAATGCGCAATCCATAAGGTATGGTTTTCTTCCGCATTGAGACATGATTTTAAAATAGGTTTGTCTCACGAAAGTCCAACATTGGTATCAGAGCGTATCGTCGTTATTACCTTGAATCCTAAGTGTTTGTTTGCCTTGGTTGATAACACGATTTATTGCCTTGAATGCGATTCAATTTTACTCATGTTATCATTTTATGAGCATATGTATGTTCTTGGCATTCTTGATATCTTCTTCATGATCACATGATTAGAAAGTTTGTTTTTAATTTATATATGAGATATGTATCTTAAAGACATGTTCTTTTGAAATTGATTTGGTAAATCTATAGATTTGAAATTGATTGTCTTTTTTATTTGGTAAATCTATATATTGGAAATTAATTGCCTTTTTGATTTGATGAATCTATAGTTTTGAAATTGATTGCCCTTTTGATTTGGTAAATCTATATATTGGAAATTGATTGCCTTTTTGATTTAGTGAATCTATAGTTTTGAAATTGATTGTCTTTTTTATTTGGTAAATATATAGTTTTGAAATTGATTGCCTTTTTTGATTTGGTAAATCTATATGTTAGAAATTGATTGCCTTTTTTATTTGGTAAATCTATATATTGGAAATTGATTGCATTTTTTATTTGGTACATCTATATATTTGAAATTGATTGCCTTTTTTATTTGGTAAATCTATAGATTTCAAAATTTATTATTTTTTGCTTTAATCAGTTTAAAATTATTTAAAGATATTAATAATAATAAAGAGTTATTATTATTTATAATTAAATAATTTTAAATATGCAGTATGGTTATGACCTTAAATTATTGTGTTTATGTATTTTGGTTAAATACGACCTGCGTGTCGTGTCTTTTATTTATTTATTTATTTTATAAATGATGTAATTGCTCAAGTTGAAGAGGAGGCAACACCATATGATGACGTCATAAGAGAAGCTTGAGAAGATTGCTTGAGGGTCAAAGAATTGTAATAATTAGTATTTCATTTTTGCACGTTAGGAGGCAATAACCGTTATACCTATATTGTATGTTTATGTATGAGATACATGAAATGTATCAGATATATGTTTATGTATGAGATGCATGAAATATATGAGATATATGCTTATTTATGAAATGCATGAAATGTATGTATGTATGAATGTATGTCTTGTATACTATATATGTTTGTTAAATGTATGGTAACATGTATGTCATGTATACTTAGAGACGTTATGTATGAGATACAACGCCGGTGAGACCACTTAATTAAAATTCCTTCAAATTAATATTAAGTCTTAAATGACTTCTGATGTGTAGCACTTGTCAAGCCCAGAATCGAATAAGTGTGGGTCTGCCAAAGCAGGGCACCTTCATTTATTTTGGTGAGGCGCGATGAGATAGTAGTAATATCCAATTGTCAACTGGGTTTGACTTAACTAAGCGGATTCAATAAGATTGAAATGACTTAGAGGCAAAGGAGTTAGGCATCAGTTTATTAGATAAATTGGAATAAGAGTTATTCACCCAACTGATCCAAGAATTACATGATATGTAATTGGACAAGAGTTCCCTGCCTAAATAACTAAGTTTTGGGTGATCAGCCAAAGCTGACTCAGAACGAGGTGAAATATGGATCTTGCTCCCATTAGAAAATCTTCCAATGGGATTTTCCGATTCAATGATGAGGGTCATTGATTTGACTAAAATAATGGAAGCATATTTAATAAAAGACCTTATTAAATATGTTTTGATCATAATACTTATGTTCTGTGTGTTTCTGTCGTTAAAATTACCATGACGTAAAATACTATAGTTTTTACTGTGATTGTCCTTGAGAAGGACAAGGTACCCAAAATTAATTTTTTGGATTGTTACAAGAATTTGAGGATTGTACTCAAGCATGAACGAAAGTTGTATGTTCTGGAGCAACCGATTTCTGAGCAACCTGCTCCTACTGCCATTAGGGTCGAAAG
Source organism: Ammopiptanthus mongolicus (assembly GCA_039655645.1). Taxonomy (NCBI): domain Eukaryota; kingdom Viridiplantae; phylum Streptophyta; class Magnoliopsida; order Fabales; family Fabaceae; genus Ammopiptanthus; species Ammopiptanthus mongolicus. The sequence continues at coordinate 46,140,215 of CM077350.1, forward strand.
GGATGCTTATGAGAAATATAAAGTCGATGCCCTTGGTGTAGGATGTCCCTTGCTTGCAATCATGGAGGCTTATGATATGATCATACACCTCAAGATATTGTACCAAGAGCAGGCAAGGCATGAGAAGGTACGAGGTTTCCCGAACCATTTTTCAACTGCAAGCTAGTAGAAGGAAATCCAGTGAGTAATCATGTGCTTTATGTTATTGAGTAAATTGAGAACCTGATAGTCTGGGATTTTCTCCAAGCCAAGCGTTGGCGAATAACTTGATCCTACAAACGTTGCTGGATAGTTACAGTCAATTCGTTATGTATGATTTTGACATTTCTCTACCAGAACTTGTAGAATGTTGATAACTTCTAGAAATACGTGAGAGAGTGCAAAAGAAGGATGAAAGTAAGACTTCCTCTTCAAGCAATTTGTTATATAGAAGTCAACCTATCTACGTCTCTACACCATGGGCATTGGATGCCAGATGTAGATCCCACATTTGTACAAATGTGAAGGACCTGAACGGGAGTAGGGCGTTGACTAAAGGCGAAGTCAAACCACAAGTGGAATTGGAGCAAAAGTTGCTACATTAACTGTGGGAGTTTTTGACTTTGCCTTCGGGGCTTGTTGTGGAACTGAATAATTGTTATTATATTCCAGCTACTGGTAGAAACATCAGTCATATGATCTTTTCTATGCTAGCACATTTTGGATAATGGACTTTGTATCCTTAATCTTGATATGCCCATCTATACTGTAACGCCCTTCGTTACATTAGTAACCCCAAAACAAAATGTTTTAAATAAACTATAGCGAAATAAAAATTTTCTCAAAATAATATAATACTTAATGTAAAAATAATAATTCCAAAATAGTATTACATTAATAGTTCCTTAAATCTGAAATAACATCAATAAACCAAAATTAAACTCTTAAAACAAGGCGCCAACTAAAACCCAAACGTGTAAAATGAACTAGGCTAAGGTCTAGCCATAAACAATTCCAGTATATCATAATACTAACCAAAGCTCTAAGAATACTTATATGAAATCTCTAGTCTTCAAGCCTCCTCGGTCTCAGGAATATCGTTCTCGTGCTCTGAAAATAACACTACTAATGAGATGAGAATCATAGTGAATAAAAACAGTTATAAAAATATTTTCACAAACAGTGTTGTTCTCAGCCGGCGAGTAACCGGAAAAAACAACCATGACACCTGTTACTTTCAAAAATAATATAATTTTCTATAATATCAATCATGTACATATATAGACCAACACATCACAGAATTAAATCATCAACCATATCATTTAACCCGAGCATTTATTCTACCAATCATAAGCACACAACAATGGCGTCCCATTGCTCACGCCTACTCATGAGGAGTGTTTCGATCTCACCTGTTGTGGTGAAGTTCCCAAATCAATACCCCTGCAGTGATGGTATTTTTCAACATCCCTGCTGTGGTGATGTTTCTCATTTCAATACCCCTAATATGGTGATATTTTTCAACATCCCTGCTGTAGTGATGTTTCTCATTTCAATAGCCCTATTATGGTGATATTTTTCGACATCCCTGTTGTGGTGATGTTTCTCTTTTCGTTACCCCTATCATGGAATATTTCTCAATCTCAATACCCCTACAATGGTGGTCTTGTCAACATCCCTACAGTAGTGATGTTTTTCACAAGGTCAATACCCCTACAATGGTGGTATTGTCAACATCCATACAATGGTGATGTTACAATGGTGATATTTTCTCAAACTTTAATACTCCTATTAAGTACATGCCAAACAAACAATAAACCATTCTTTTCATGGTAAGCATACATGACATATTAATCTCATTTAATAACACATCATATATGTTATATAGCAACATACCAATTCAATCATCAAAATTATAAACAAACATTCATAGCATTCATATCATAAAATTCCCTAGTTAAACATTAATTTCGTTTTCTATGAAAACGACCAAATTTGAAAAATAGGATTTGACCAAAATATGTATTTTCTATTAAAATCTCTCTAAAAATCATCTTATAATTCAAATCCCTTTTCCCAAATTCTTTTACATTATGGAAGGGTGAGAAAAATTTATCTTTACTCATTTCTAAAAGACTCCCAAAAGCTTCCAACATTTTTACAGCGAATCCTTGTTGTCACCTTCTGTCATTTAAATCATGAAAGACATGATGTTTCTACTCGTTTGCAGCACTGCACAATCCCACTTTTATTTTTATTTCATAGACCATACGCTGTTGTGGCAATATTTTTGCTTCTTGCGGCACAGCGATTGCCCCTTAAAATTGCGTGAGGCTGTGCTGTGCGAGGCTTCTCCCTTCTCCTCACGTTCTGCTATCTAAGTCCTCTTATAAATTCCCAATTCAAGAGTCCCGTTTTAATTCCCTTCTTAGGTTCTCGTTCTTCTCACGTGGACCCCTGCTTTCTTTTCCCAATCTTCACGTATCGCCATTTCTCAAATTGCAACTCCCAAAACTGAAGACCAACAGCCAAAATTATACTACCTATTAAGTGTACAATATCAATTGTAATTGGTTATGGGCCCATTGTGATTCACATAATCTTTATTCTCCTTTTCAATTCCAAAATTTGTATCTCGTGGGGGCCATCGTCCTTTTACTATTCAAATGCCAAAGCAAGTCATTTCCTGTACGAGAATTGAATTTAGCTAAGCCAAAATTCAATGAATGAATAAAGAGGGCTTGTTCATATTGGTTGAGAACAGCCCTTAAGTTCTTTGTTTTTTTTTTTTTTTTTTAATTTCAATATTTTTTTATTACTAAACAATTCCAATAAATTCTTATATTAAGAATTTTCTATGTTAAACCTCATAATAGCTTAATCCTTTTATTAAAATAATTATATTAGAATTTTTGGATGTGACATATATCATAAATGCGAAAAAGGTCAAAATAAGTGGTTTGAACCCTACATGTCTTTGGCAATGTAATTTAGGCCATATAGGTAAAGAATGTATTTCCAAGCTCCACTAATATGGACTCTTGGAATCATTCAATTGTGAATCATTTGATACATGGAAATCTTGCTTATTGAAAATGATAACTAAGGCGCCATTCACCGATCAAGGTGAAAGGGCTAGGGATCTTTTTGGCTTGATAAATGGCAATGTTTGTGGGCCCCTAAACAAATATGCTAGAGGTGGTTTTCCTTACTTCGCTACATTTACTGATGATTTCAGTATATACGAATTTGTGTATCTTATGAAGCATAAGTCTGAAACTTTTGAAAAGTTCAAAGAGTTCAAGGATGAAGTAGAGAATCAACTTGGCAAAAGTATTAAGGCCATACGATCGGATCATGGTGGTGAATACTTAAGTCAGGAGTTTGATGACTATATAAAGGAGTGTGGGATATTATCCCAACTCACACCTCCCAGGACACCACAATGCCTCTTTCTAGGGATACGCTTTACTTACAGTTGCATTCACTCTTAATCGTGTTCCGTCCAAAGCGGTTGAAAAGACTACATATGAGATATGGATGGGCTGAAAGCCCTGTCTATCATTTTTGAGAATTTGGGGTTGTCAAGTTTATGTCAAACGTCTAATGAGAGATAAACTTAGACCCAAATTGGATAAATGTACTTTTGTGGGATATACTAAAGAAACCAAAGGATACTATTTCTACAATCCTTCCGAGGACAAAGTGTTTGTCGCTAGGACTTGAGTGTTCCTTGAGAAGGAATACATCTCCATAGAGCCAGTAGGAGGAATTTAGAACTTGGAGAAATCCAAGCACCACAAAGTACTGATCCGCCTACGATGGAACAAAAGTCGGGTCTACAAGACGTTATAGTTTAACCAACAGTTCAAGTAATATAAGAATTGCATAGGTCTAATAGGCCACATCACCAGCCTGAGAAATATGGACTTCTCCTGACTCAGGAAGGTGATGTGTTGCTAGTGGATCAAGATGAGCCTGTAACCTACCAGGAGGCCGTAATTTGCCCAGAATATTAGAAGTGGGTTGAGGCCATGTGATCTGAGATGGAATCAATGTACACTAACCAGGTATAGACCTTGGTAGAGCCACCTGATAGGGTAAAATCCCTAGGATGCAAGCAGGTCTTCAAGAAGAAGACTGGCATGGATGGTAAGGTGAATACCTTAAAGGCGCGGATGGTCGCAAAGAGTTTCAAGCAAATCATGGTGAGGACTCTGACAATACCTTCTCCCCAGTTGCAATGCTTAAATCTGATAGTATTCAACTTGATATTGTTGCATATTATGACTACGAGATCTGGCAGATGGATGTCAATACTACATTCCTTAACGGGAATTTTCTTGAGGATGTGTACATGACATAACCCAAGGGTTTTGTCGATCTAAAGGATGCTAGAAAGGTGTGTAAATTGCAGAGATCCACTTATGGATTAAAACAAGCTTCTAGAAACTGGAATCTTCATTATGATGAAGTTGTAAGACGGTTTGGATTCATCAAGAATGAGGATGAACCTTGTGTGTACAAGAAGGTTAGTGGGAGTGAGATTTTCTTTGTCGTATTGTATGTGGATGACATACTACTTATCGAAAGCAATATCCCCATGCTACAAAATATGAAAACATGGTTAGGAAACTGTTTCTCGATAATGGACTTAGGCAAGGCTTCCTATTTGTTAGGACTCAGGATCTATAGAGATAGATCCCTGAGGTTATTGTGCCTTAGTCAGAATACATATGTTGACTAAATGCTTAGGCGCTTGCACATGCATGATTCCAAGAAGGGTCATTTGCCTGTGTCACATGGCGTATAATTGTCCAAGGGACACTGCCCTTCTACATCAGATGAGAAGGAACGCATGAGTAAGATTCCATATGCTTCGGCTTGATCTATCATGTATGTGATGATTTGTACTCGACCAGATGTGTCGTATGCTTTGAGCATGACAAGAAGGTATCGATCTGATCCCGGTGAACGTCATTCGACTGCAGTCAAAAATATCCTCAAGTACTTGAGAAGAACTGAGGATGCATTATCGGTCTACGATGGTGAGTCACAGCTCATTGTAAAGGGCTACACTGATGCTAGTTGGCAAACTGATAAGGATAATTCAAGATCGTAGTTTGGATTTGTGTTTTGCCTGTATGTTGGCACTGTGAGCTTGGAAAGGGTTCCAAGCATAAGACAGTTATTGATTTTATTATAGAGGTTGAGTGTATAGTTGCCTCAAATGTAGATTTAGAGACCGTTTGGATCAAGAAGTTCATTTATGAACTAGGAATATATCCTAACTTTGCGAACTTCATTGATCTCGCTGTGATAATGATGGAGTAATCGCGTAAGCTAAGGAAACTTGATCTGACCAGCGATCTGAACATATACTTAGGTGTTTCCATTTCATTCGATAGATGATCGATAGAGGAGATGTGAATATGTGTCGAATGACAATACTGAACAATCCGCTAATGGAGTCTCTTGCTCAGTGGTAGCATGACACTTACGCTAGAGCAATGGGTGTTAGATTGATGCCCGATTGGATCTAGTGCTAATGGGAGATTGTTGGTGTAAGCTCTAATAGGAAATCTATTTAGAATAGATCATTATTTACATCATGACTTTGATCATATATTTGATATATGAATAAGGCATTCAGTTTATTATATCATCCTTTTGTGCATAATAAAATCCTTAGAATAGACAATTCGTTTAATGGAACATCAAGCGTGACTTGATCGTGAGACCCCATTAAACTATAAAACACTATTCTTAAAACATCCATAGTCAAGTATTTTTGTTATTTAGGACAACAATAATAGATCGAGACTATTATGTGAGTAGACCGATAACCACATCTCACGGGTTATGGATATGAGATATCAAGTCTTCACATAGGTATAAATATTACTGGATTGATCCACTATGAGAACGTTGCATAATAGTTATGTAAGTGTCATAAGCGCTTCTCATGACGACCTTAGTGAAGTAGTCCTTCGACTTGAAGTCACTACGATTTCTGCATGTGGAGTTGTAGGCTTTAATGCTATCAAACGTCGTCCGTAACAGGATGATCATAAAGACAGTTATTCTGCCTGCAATGAAACATGTTGAGGAATGCGAGTGATGTAGATAGAATTTGTCCTTCCTACATAACAGGAGTAATGCCATGGGCCTCTCGATAGAGTCAGATGTGAAATATACGTGGCCACGCGAAAATGGGCCGATATGAGATATTGTGCCCGTTTGTGATTACACATCTACTCAGAATTTGAGGAACATACAAATGGAGTTAACAAAGATGACACATTTATGCCTGGTGTTCAATAATGACATATGAACGTAGCAACATTTACTATACGGTAAATTGGTTGTAGCAAGGTTAAAATCGAAACACCGATTTTCTCATAAATTGGGTAGCAATGATTCATTGCTAGATGCCGCTCATTGTTTATAATATTTGATATTTTAAATAATATGTGATATTATTATAATATTTAATATTATTGTCAATTTAATGGAAACTTATAGGGTCACACAAATAGAGAAAATAGTTGGAAAGGAATTAATTAAATAAATATAATTTAATTAATTAATTCCAGTTTGGGCTTGTAGAAGACAAGCCCATCAGGGTTGTGGCATAAAGGGTGAAGGAGCACCACTCTTTAAATAGATGGCGTGCCTCCCTCACCGCTAATGCTTGTCATATTTCACATCTCGCCAAACCCTATAGGTCGTCATCTAGTACAAGACGCATACCTCCAACAAATGTTTGCTTACGTGGACTAAGTAGAGGTGCTGCCCCTGTCACGGTATTGGTGATTCGGAGGACGCCTTAAGGATTGTTTTGAAAGCACGCTTCAAGAGGCAAACACAATAGCCTTATGTGATTCATTTTTTGTAATGCGCGATCCATGGGGTATGATTTTCTTCTGCCTTGAGACATGATTTTAAAATAGGATTGTCTCACAAAAACCCAACAATCTATAGCAAACTCTATTTCTTTTTCTGGTGGCAAACCTGGAACATCATCACAGAAAACCTCTGGAAACTCTCGCACTACAGGCAAAGACTCTATCTGAGGAGCCTCCTTAGCTTCCACCAAAAACAGGATCACGTACTTCTGAGATTTAGCACTCAGCAAAAGATTTCCGTCATTGGAAGACATCCACTTCTCCGATCATTTCTCCGCACCGATCCTCCACTATGTTGTTGTGACTCTATCTTCTTATCAACATTTTCTATCACCGAACATCTCTCCGACATCTCAGGGAACCTTGAAATGTTCAAAGGTGCAATCATTCTCTGTAGCTCATACTTCAAGCCATCTTCGAAGCGCCTACATACCCATTCTTCCTCCGGGTACCTACAGTAGAATTCTGAAAACTTTAGCAGCGCCTCAAACCTTGTTGCATATTCTCCTACGAATATGCTTCCTTGCTTCAAACTCATAAAATCTTTCTCTTTCTCCCTCCTCATCAACCTAGGGAAGTAGTTCTCCAGAAAGCACTCCTTAAATAGCTCGCAGTTGATCGCTCTGCCTTCAGCTTCCAACATCCGTTGTTTTCCCTTCCACCACAGCTATGCACCTCCCATTAGCATGAAAATGCATAGGTCACCTTTCGATCCTTGCGACAGTGCATAGCCGCAAAGACTTTTTCCAGCTCCAGTATCCACAGTTCTGCACCCTCCATATTGTAGTCACCATTGAACTGAGGTGGCTTCCCTTTCAGAAAATTAGTCAATCCAGTGTCCTCAGTCTTTATATCATTTCTCTGATTCTATCTTTGTTGTTGTTCGTAGTCATTTGTAGCAGCTGAGTATTTTGCTGCGTCTGCTGCATCATAGTAGTAGCTAACTCGAGTAAGTCCTCAAAGTCTCTATAGATTCCTCCCCACCACCAGTGTGGGAAGTCTCTTCATGTCCATTTCTCTCTTCTGCAACCCCTTCAGTGGCCCTTCCGCCACGTCGTCTTCCTTGGACTCCTCTACCGCGTCCCCAAGCCATAGATTTTCTATAGAAGAAATCATTAGCTCACATTCATAAGACATACAATACTACATAAAAATATGTACGAATTATAAGCCTTACAAACGAACGAAATAGTTATCCCTTAAGATAACTCATGTATCAGACATTCTACCTAACTTCTAAACATAGTCAGTACCCGTTGTGGGTCCAACTAGACACGGCAAGTAACAACATCCTACCTCGCAGTCCTAATCGGACGAAACTGCTCGGATAACCTAACCACATTGTCTGATTAGAATCAAACCACCATGATACCCCCAAATGAGAAGTCCTCTCGACATCCCATTAAAGAACCTAGTTAACTAAGCCTGAATCCTAGTTCTATTCAATTTCGTTGTTGCTTTTTGAATGCCAACCCCTCTACGAAAACAATTAACAATCAATGATCATGAGTTGCAATAATCTTTTCCCCAAATTAATTCCTAGTTTTGTCATGCAAGGAATTCAAACCTGAAGAAAACATAAAGCATAGAGAGGTTGATTAACAATTAACTTGAGTGGAAGTTTTGAATTAAAGGTTGATCATACATTAACCCAAACCCCATTTATCCTATATTCTACCAATTAATTGCAGTATGGTCGCTGATCAACGAACTAATTATTAGCATGCAAAGCGTGATCAATCCTAATCATGGGATGAAAAATAATAGAATAACGCTAATCAAATTACAACCTTGAAATCAAATGTAATTCGAATTAAAGCTAAGAAATAGAAAAAATGGTTTCTACTAATACAAGATTCACCATAACTCTAATGATGAAATTAGATATCCATAGACATAGATAAAACCAAAATCAACATGGGGAGATGCATCTTGGAGAATTGAGAAGAAGATGAGAAGCCCCCCACTTAACCTCCAAGAGTAAATCCTACTCCAGAAATCTAAACCCAAAGGAAAACAAACTACTAAAACTAATAAAAGCTATCTCTAACAACTGATGCCGATAGTGGTGTTGAGGGCTTCTATTTATAAGAAAAATAGGAGAAAAACCCTAATATTTGCTGTCAGCGCCGCATGCATGAACGTGCTTTTCGATGCACAGGCATGCTTCCTTCATACGCGGCCGTGCTTCATTCAGTATGGGCACAAAATTTCGTAACATCAGTGTCACTATGGCACAGGAATGAGCACGAGCGTTCTTCATCTAGCACGGGCGTGCATCACAATATGTACGACTGTGCTTCTTTCTGCACAGGCGTGCTTTGACTTCAAAGGTCAGACTTTAGACTTTTGCAAAGGCGTGTTTATATTGGTTTGAACAGACAGGTATGTACCACCGTGCTTCATAGTGCACGGTCGTGCTCCGTGCTTAGGCCTTCAGAAATCTTCTTTTAAGCACAAAAACCTTCAACTTTCATGAATTGTCCATCAAGCAGCCTTAAACGTCAATTCTATAAAAACTTAGGCAAAATGGTGACATACCAGAATTGAGGTTTATCAGTAAACAACAACTTGAATAGTTAAGTGTGAGTGAAGCACTTAATCCGAAGAGGAGTTGTGAGGAGGATTCATGTAACATTTCAATGGTGTCTTGAATTGCAACATTTGGGAATCATGAGATCAAGGGAATCAGTGCATTGTTTCTATGATGCATGTTACATTTTCTGGATTGATCAAGAATGAAAACCTATATGGAATTGGTCCGTGAGACTACACTCTAACCCCATGTTGCCTCTATTAGTTTGATTAAGGACAAGCAAAAGTTTTAAGTTGGGGATTGTAATAATTCTACATCAAATGTAGATTTATGGAATTAAAGTGAGAAATTGTATAGTGAATAAGTGAAATCAGCTAGCCTTAAGAACTACAAGTGGTATGTATAGTGTGTATACTTGTTCAAAGCATATAGAAGAATTCATGGCATTTTTCACTAACTATAGATACATTTTCACATGATCAGAAGCATAAGTGAATTCAAGTCAAGCATCACTGATCAGCGGTATTTATCCATCGCCCATCGAATTGTGGAAAGTTCAACACTATTGTTCGTCGCCCTGCGTGTAACGGCTGGGCTGCTTTCTAGAATGACGATTGTCCCCAAAAACCAACGCTCTCTTCAACATGCTTTGTCCTCACTCACATGCTTCTTAGAAAAATTTCCCAGGAGGTCTCTTATCCCAGAATTGCTCCAAGTCAAGCATGCTTAATCTTGGTATTTCTAAGTGATGGGCTCCCGAAAAGAAGATATATATTGTTGTTATAGGTAGTACCAATCAATTCCTTTCAAGCTTTTCTCACACTAATCTAGAATAGGTTTTTTTATAGCATTTCCATGTGGAGTTTAATAGCGCTTAAAACTGCTATCTATTCTGCCATTATAAATAGACGTTGTCACTAAAGATAGTGCTTCTGAAGCGCTATCTTAAGTCCCCCCTACGATAGCGCTTCCTCCAACAAACGTTATTTGTTCCTTTTTTATAAAGCAAAGCTATAAAGCTTCTCTCACCAACAACCGTGAGCGGCTGAGATAGGAAAGCCCGGATTTGAGTCCCTTTTATCTTCCATCAAACAAGCAAAAAACCAGATTTGCACAAGGTGCGGCAGTGGACGCACGACGGAATGGGGTTCGATAATGATTTGTTTGAGCGAAGCGGATCTAGACGTGTGGTGGCAGATAGAGGTGCACTGACGCGTTTCTGGGACGTGATGGCAGCACGACGTCTAGACGTAGTGGCGGCATGGAGTAACGCAGTGGGGAGGACAGATATCTTCATGCAGCTCGTCAAGGTGAAGCGTGGCTGACTTCACAATGGCCCTCCATTTGGGTTTGGTTTCGATTTGTCATTTTCCGAGGATTCTTCCCAAGGATGTAATCACCGAAGGTTCTTCCCAAGGATGTAATCAATCTGCAAAATCGCCAACAAGAGAAAAAATAAAAATTAACCCAGACACCTCATATCGATTTCAATTATGCAACTTAAAGGAGCAAAATATTACACACCTGGGTCATGGCAAAGTCTCTAAGAACATCAGTTGAAAAGAAATTGGGTCCACAATACCATCCAAGTGTATCAGCAGCATCGAGATACTGGAGAGGCTGAGGCCTACCACAGTTTAATTGAATCAAGCCCCCTGGGTTCAAAAAAGTATCAAGAGGGAAGAGGGAAATGTTATGCGATTTGTGTTTTGTAGGAGAATGTTTAAGAGGGGGGAGTGAAGTTAGAATTAAAAAACGAGCAAAGATAGCGGTTTTCGAAGGAAGCGCTATTTTTTCTCGCACCTAAGATAGTGGTTTCCGAAGAAAGCGCTATTTTTTCTCGCACCTATTAAAGGTTGAGCATTTTTAAAAAAAAAAAGATAGGAAAAGATATTGCTTCCTTGAGGAAGCGCTATTAAATATGACCTCTTTAATAACACTTCCTTAATGAAGCGTTATTAAACATTACCAATCATTTTTAAAGAGCGTTTCTGCTTTAAAATGCTATTAAATGGGCATTATTATATGTCTTTTCTGACGTAGTGTCAACTGTAAAGTCCTACACCTTCAGAGTCTTCGTACCCTCATTTGTATACCCGAATAGTCTCAAGATCCCTCTCGTTCCGGTGCGAAGTCGGTTCATTCATGTTTCCCTCCTTCTAGAAGCCTTCCAGGAGTCGCTCCTTGTATGTGCTTCCTTTTGCACTGACGACCACTCCCCACCCTCTTTAGCCCTGGGTGTCACACAACGAAAGCAACCATCACACATTGAATTACGAGTGTGTCAATTCTATTTGACTTTCGCTCAGCGATGAAGAAGCCTCATTGAGCGAATTTGGAGAGGAGTTAGTTCTGTTAGCCATCGCCCAACAATGCCAACTCCTACCCATCGAATTTCCTTCCACTCAGTTATGTGTTTCAGTGCCAAGCAAAGTCTTCTTGATTCCCAATGATACTTGTGGTCATTTCTCAACGATGACATATTTTCGCTGAGTGATGACGATTTTTCTGATCTCTATAAATACATGGAAAAGGCCATTTGGGTAGATCTTTTGTAGGGAAGTCCTGGGATCAGATCTAATCTCTCTATTAGTTGAAGATTTCAGTGTTTGGGGACTTCCCAGAAGATTCAATGTCTTCTCTATCTCTTTTCTACTTTAATTTCTCTAGTTTCAATATTTTTAGCATGAGTTTTTAAATTCCATAGGTTAGGATAGGAGGAACTTCAATTGGAATCTGATGTAAGGTATTTGTTTCTATTAGGTTTGTGCTTAATGCTTCCTTTGACTGATCACCATTGTCAGCGATTTCACACGTGAATTCTCTATTGGAAAATTGATGTTCTTTGTTGGATCTGACCTAATAACCATGGATTTCGGTTTCCTAGGGACATGAATTGAAATGTATGCATTCCTCTATATTCCTAAGCTTAAAGTTTGTTTTCAATTAGGATCACCTAAGAGATTAGGGTTCTTAATTGGGAAGAAAAGGATTTTCCACCAAGGAATTGGGGCTAATCTAAATTCGTGATTTCGAATGTCAATTGCATGTGTATAATTAGAACTATGGATGAAATCGTTTACATTAGATGATAGTTGAGAAGATTATGAATCTTAACCGTTTGTCATACCTTGATCATTTTTCAATCACTGTATTTCATTCTATCTTGATTTTAGTGTTGCAAAATCTCCGATTATTACATTTCATTGTTCTTTGTTCGTCTTCAATTTTTAATTCGATTCGATCAAATTGTAAACCATGTCATTCGTTGGTTCAAATAGAAATCTATTGGTAGTTGTTGGTAATTGACGTCGATCCTCATTGGAACGAAACTCTATTCATCACTTTATTACTTGACACGATTTGGTAGATTTTCCAATTAATCCTACATGTGTAGGGCAAAATGTGATGGTGGCTTAGAAATGAAAAACTTTGAATGGTTTAACCAGATTCTTTTGAAAAAGTGGAGATGGAGACTTTTGAATTAATTATCTGCTCTTTGGTGTACTGTTTCATGTTCAAAATATGGGAATCATTGCTCCATTTCTAATGACTTGAGCAGAGGTTGGAACCCACGAAATTCGTCATATTGGTGGAAAGATATTTGTAATATTGACCAGTTTCAAAGAAGGACGAAGAAGGGACAAGGTGAAGGGAATAATATCAAGTTTTAGGGTTGATGTGTGGTTTGGTGATTTTACTTTAAAGGAGCTTTTCTATAGATTGTTTCTGGTTTCAGTTGATAAACATGTTTTCGAGGTGAATGGACACCTGTTGGCTGGATATGAAACTTAAAATGGAGAATGAGTCTTTAATTTTCTCTTTGGAAGAAAATATATACGTTAATCTATTGCATTCGGTAAATTTGATTAACGGTAAAGGAGGTGAATGGTCTTGGTCTTATGATTGTTCTGGTTCTTTCTCTACACTACACATTCTGCATATTCGTTTCTACAAAATCACTTGAATAACAGAAATTGTTGACTGCCTTCTTTAGATGTGACTATTTTAAAGCATTTTTTTTGAAGTGTATAGCATCTTCAAAGGTGCTAGCCTTTTCTTGGTAAGCCTTATTGGACCGTATTCCTACAAAATATACTTTGTATGTTAGAAATGTTTTGTCTAGACAACAACAATTGAGGTGTGCATTTTGAAAAGATCATCAAGAAAATACGGAACACTTGTTATTTTCTTACTTAGTGGTTTATCAGGTTTGTTAAAGTTGCTATTCATGGCTTGGATTTCATATTGCCTACCACCTGACATTAAAATGCATTACCTTCAGTATTCTGGTTTCGTCAAAGGGAGAAAGGTAAATTTAATTTGAAAATTATATATTGTGGCATTCGGTTATATGGTCTATTTGAATGGAAAGGAACACTATTGTTTTTAATTAATTAGTAATTAATGACTCCTTTGATTTGGTCAGTTTGATGAATTTGATTAAATTTAGATCATGGTCGTGGGTTACAGCTAAGGTTTAGAGAGCTATATTTTCATTTTTGGATGGTCATATAGTCTGCTAAACTGGGTTTTGTAATGCTTACGGGTTAGGTACCCCTATATACTCATATTAATATATATTTTACTTATAAAAGAAATAGTTAGAAAGCTAAACTGGGTTTTGATGAAAGGAAAAGTAAAAATTGTTGGAACCCGATATTAGTGATCTGATTAATTGAGCTCATTAGACTACCAAAAGGAACGTGATATGAGGTTAATGAGTGAATATCAGTATTGGCCCATTAGGGGTTACTAGAAACCCTAATAGGTTTTAATACGTAAAGAATGGTTATTGTCCCCAATACACCAAGTCAACATATTCCGTCTCTCCTCTCCCTATTTGAAGAGAGTATAAGGTCCTACTAAGAAAGTGAGGAGATTTGGTTGAGGAATAACCATAAGACCACCGCTTAACATCTGTGTTGATTGTCAAGGTATTCCGTAAAGGTTGACGATCAAGTTCTCCCTTTTGAAGAACGCTTAATGTCAGGAACATACGATAGATCTAGGTATATTTATAATTAATGAATCCTAGTAATTTGGCATGATGTAGATCCTAAATTATATGGTCTATGTGCTTTAGGATGTATTCCTTATAGATAACGCTTCCGCATGAAGAATCAATAAAGAAAATCTAACAAAAAAATTCTTACTTTACATTAAGAATTTTTTAAAAAAGGAAGAGATTGTTTTGTTAAGAATAAAGAAGGGTACATATAACTGTATGATAATAGGTATATAATGGAGATTTAGTATTATCTGTAAATACATCCTTATCCATCCTTAACGTTATATAATATATTGTATATTCATATTGAGCTCTTTTAAAGTGAGTAGAGCTCTAAAGTGAGAAAGTAAGAGGCTCTATTCACAATTGATTTGATTAACTATATTGAGATCTAAACTCACTAAATGATATAAGAGTGTATTGCCTCTTACTTTCTCACTTTAGAGCTTCACTCACTTTAGAGGAATCAAGTTCATTATATTCATGAATAGTGCTAGCAACACACTCTCTAACACTTTCTTTCCAATACACTCTCTCCTATTGGTTGAAATTCATATGGATCCTACAAAATTCAAGTGGGAGCCACATGAATTTTAACCAATAAGAAAATGTGTTGGAAAGAGAGTGTTAGCGAATCTGTTACTAACATTTCTTTTATATTCATACTTAGGCGGTGGCAAACATTGGGATGGGACAATAGCAGGCTTTAAATGCTGACTGGAGCGTATGGCAATGGTGTTGCCTTGTGCAGCATCTGCGTCCATCATCTATGGCAATGGAGCAAGTACTTCACATGAAGGGCGGTGAGGGAGAAACAAGCTACACAAACAATTCCTCACTTCAAGTATTCTCTTATCTATAACCTAATAATATTCTTTCTACTGCATATTAGTTTGGTTTACAGCTTGAATTTTATACTTTAATTACGCAACTTAGTGTGTGTTAATTAGGCCCTATGCTGAGAAACTCCAAACTAAGTTATGATGAAATTTTTCAAACATGTTTAGCAGTTTGTTTTGTGAATTAGTTGTAACTGTGTTTTCAGACTTAGTCTTTGTCAACTAATAATCATTACAACAAATTATTGTCACTATAAGTTTTACCTACGATCCTCAAATATTTACCTACAGTTGTATTTGACTGTCAATAGACTTTACCTACGGACCATCTACCTTTATCTACAGCTTGACTGACACTAATATTTATAACTACAATTTTAACGATTGTCATTAAAAATCTCCATAGATATATGACAAATTTATTGTAGTGAATCAATTTGAGTTTTTATATAAAAAGACTCAATTTGAGTTTTCAATTACTATTTTGAGCATAATATTCTTTGAAAAATAATTCTTATATCCTCCTTTTTGGACGTTTACATAGAAAATAATTAGAATGGTTTCTTGTTTGTACTTGTTATTAATATGAACATTTAATTGGATGTTTAATATTTAGTAATTGTGCTAGTTTAACATTTTGTATGTCTTATTTAATTTAAACTGTGAATTTTCTAGTAGATTTCAATCTCAAAGTT
The DNA here is from genome assembly GCA_039655645.1 of Ammopiptanthus mongolicus. Taxonomy (NCBI): domain Eukaryota; kingdom Viridiplantae; phylum Streptophyta; class Magnoliopsida; order Fabales; family Fabaceae; genus Ammopiptanthus; species Ammopiptanthus mongolicus. Next base: position 46,156,183 of record CM077350.1, read on the forward strand.
AAAATTTTGTCTACTTTAATGATAAGAAATATTTTTAAAAATTTCTACATCAACCATTGTTTCATCAATAAATAAAAAAATTAATTATAAAATGAAATTAAAGGTTAATTTAGTAATTATACAACTAAGACTCGTGATTTATATATATAATGCAAGTAATATTCATTATACCAAAATTAACTTTAACAATATAATATCCCAACATAAATAAGTGATTACAAATTTACTTTTACTCAAAACCAAGTTCACTAAAACTAATTGATGAAAATTTAGTTTCACAAACAAGTTTCTAAACACATCCTAAGTGATATTTAACATAGCTGGGTCACAATTGTTCAACAATTAACGATAGCGGAGTTCTGGCAACATATTTTTTAACACTCTCTTTTCAACACATTATTTTCTAGTAGTTGAAATTCATATGGGTTCCACTTGAATTTTGTAGGACCCACGTGAATTTCAACCAACAGGAAAGAGTATGTTGGAAAAAGAGTGTTAAAGAGTGTGTCGCTAACATTTTCTTAACTATATTATTTTTTTCATCTTTATAAGGTTGTACCTATTGTATATTATATTTATATTCATTAGTAAAATTAAATATTATTATACGACATTGACCTAAATTAAAATTTGATGCAGAGAAAAGTTATACTGAAAGTGAAACCAATACTTGAAGAAAGTATTAGAAGGATGCTGTCCTACACCACTTTAGGAAGCGTTTTGACTGTGGCAGATTTAGGTTGCTCTTCAGGACCTAATGCCCTTCTGGCCTTTTATAATATTATGAATATCATTCATAAGACTTGTCAGAGATTGACACGTGAGGCACCCGTAGTACAATTTTATCTCAATGATCTATTTGGAAACGATTTCAATACCATTTTCAAGTCACTCCCTGATTTCTATCAACGGGTGCAACAAAAGAAGGGGAACAGAGTTTGCACGTGCTTTATTAATGCAACACCCGGAAACTTCTATGGGAGGCTCTTTCCTAATAACTACATCCACTTCTTTCATTCCTCCTATAGTATCCATTGGCTCTCTCAGGTTAACTTAACTGCACCAAAGCAAATTTTAAATCCAAATTATTCTTACTTCATAAACACTAAAGTTAATTGCTTTCATTTTTTTTATATGCTTTTTACGGCAACAGGCACCAAAAGATTTGACCAGCAGATCAGAACCACTAAACAAGGGAAGTATTTGTTTAACAACCACCAGCCCTCCGGCAGTCTATAAAGCATATTTTGAGCAATTTCAAAAGGATTTCAAACTTTTTCTAAAATCAAGAATGGAGGAATTAAAGCCTGGTGGCTGTATGGTACTAACGTTCATTGGTAGAGAAAATGCTCATGAACCTGTTGTTCCATGGGCTGTAATTGACATGGTACTCAATGACATGGTCCTAGAGGTTTGTGATGAAGTTTTTTTAAAGGAGATTCTACATACTATCTGAAAAATATGTTTTATACTTGACTTTTGGTTCACCATTAATAATAAAAAATGTTCCTTATAAGTTGCAGGGTTTGGTTGATGAGGCAAAATTGGACTTCTTTGATATGCCAATATATGGTCCTACAGTAGAGGAAGTTAGACAGGTGATTAAGGAAGAAGGATCTTTTACTCTTCAAACACTTCAGACCTTCAAAATAAGTTGGGATGACAAAATTCAAGAGGATGTTGATGATTGTGTTCATGATAGCAATATGACAGCAGAGATCATAGCTAAGTCCATGAGAGCTGTTTTTGAACCACTTTTAGAGTCTGAGTTTGGCAAGGATATCATGGATGAATTGTTCTCAAGGTTCAGAAGAAAGGTTGCCATGGTGTTAGAGACATTGGACCTCACTAATCTAGTTGTGTCCATGAGAAAAGATCCTTGAAATCGATCACATTTAGGAGGTACTTTCTCTCAAGAAAATCATAGTGGATCATAATAAAGAATGAATAAATATTACACTAAACAATTAGCATTTATAATATCCTCGATTTAACTTTTGTCCCTTAATTTATTTTTTAGATATTAGTCTTTATATTTTGGTTTTGGATTTCGTTTTTTATCATTGTAATATGAGTTTAATTGCTATGCACTATCAGTGTAAAGATTTTTACACTGACAATCAATCAAAAATCATGATATGTGTGACTTTTAAGGTAGTTAGGATAAGAGTCAATCACTTTACCTTATGTGGCAATTTCTAATTGGTTGTTTGTGTAAAAAATCTTTACACTAACAGTATATACCAATTAAATCCTTATAATATTAGTTCCCATATTTTAATTTTGTGGGTTTTAAGGTATGTGCACTATATTAGAGAAAACCTCTAATAACATCTATTTAATTGTGTTTGTGTGGAGGAAACATCATAAAAAATGTGTGAAGGTATTTGAGAGAGCTTCTCACTACATGAAATTTTGTAATTTGCGACAGTTTGTGCTAAACGGCCGCCGATCATAATTAGCGGCAGTTGCCGCGGTGGATACACTAAACCACCGCAAAATTGAAAAAATTACGAAGGTTTGTTGTAATTTAACGACGGTTATGAAAAAAAAGGTGACCCACACTTTCCCTCGAACCCTCACTCACTTCCCTCTAACCCTTAGCCACTTCACTCACTCAATCACTGTCGTCCTCTGCCATGCAGCAACGCACCTATTGTCGTGCCTCACAGTCACCACTGCTTCGATGCGTGCTGATGCCACCCACTACAAAGCAACCGCGCAATAGCTGAGCACCCATCCTCGCTATCGCAGATCACCTTCATCCTTGTTCAACGTCGCGTCGCTAGAGCACTCTGTTGTATATTTTATTTTATTTCTGTGAACACCTCATTTTGTCCAAGAGGCTTTTTATTTTTAATTTAATTGATAAAAAAAATGTTAAAATTCTGTTTCATTTTTATTTATTTATTTTATTTTTTATTCATTTTGAAAAAAAAATAATAAAAATAAAAAGAGGATGTCCAAACACCCTTTTAGGCCCAAACCTGATCTATTTGGTAACTTATGATTCAAACCCAGATCCAGGCCCATTCTCTTTCTTCCCTCTTCCGCTGAAACCCTAGCAGTCACCTTCCCCTCTCAAGCTTCCCCAATAATTTCCAAATCCCGTAATTCCCTCATTCATCATCAATGGCAGATTTCGTCCTCCTTTTCAGCAATCCACGAATTCAAAATGGAGAGGGCAAGGGTTAGCCCTATAAAAACGTGAAGGAGAAGAACCAAAGGGAGGCTTTTTTCTTTTCTGGCTGAAATTTCTTTGAAGCCACAGCCCCTTTCTCCCCCCAAAAGAAACGCCAACACTGTTCACTCTCTCTGTGTATCAAGGTCGCGACACCACCGCACGCCGCTGCCACCGTCGTCGGCCATTGCAGAAACGCGACCGCCGCTCCGCCTCTAGCTTCCTTCGTGCGACGCGCAACGTCGCCCGTGAGGTTGCTGCCGTGCTCGCCGTGTTGCTGCCGTCCTCGCCGTCGTTCAGCCGCGTGAGTCACCGGCGTCTCGCCTCTCCAGCCTTGCACCACCGTCGGCTGCATCTAGCAGAAGCACAGCTTTCTGTGCCTTTAGGTTTATAGCTTCTTTTTCTTTCTTTTATTTTATTTATTTCCCTTTTTTTTTTTTGCATATTTTATTTTTCCTATTTTTGGGTTTAATTGTTGTGCTTTTGTTTTATCATTTGGCCTTTCTTTATTTTATCATTTAGCAGAAGCTTTTGTTTTTTTTTTTTATGCTTGCTGGATTCCTTTTTATTGGGATATATACTTTAGTTGGTGGGTTTATGCTTTTAATTTTTTAGTGGGCTAAATCATTTGTTCTAAGTTTCTAATACAAATAAAATAGGTATTTCAATTAACAAAAAATAAATTTAGGGATTAACTAGTTGTGACAGTTAGATTAATTCCACTCTCAAGGACGCATGAGTTGAGACAACTCAGAAATCCCAAAGCATCTTTCTTTAAAAATATATATAATAAATTAAACTAAACAATCACATTTTCGAAAATAATAAAAATCATTATTGTAAGGGATTAAGTTAGCAGTGACAGCTAATTTATCTCATCTTTAAGGATGCATGAGTTGCGACAGCTCAGAAGTCCAAAATAAAATCTCTTTCAATAAATAAAAAATAAAATCAATAAAATCTCTAAAAAACTAAATAAATAAAATCAACCAAACACAATCATTTTCTACAAGAACTACGTAGCTTTGAATTCCCTATCGCATCGAGGGATACGTAGGAGCAAGGATCATCCTTGTCAAGCTAAACAATTTCTTTTAAATTTTTCTTCCTTACTTTAGAGCTCAAATTAATTAAATAACAAATCTTTCGCTTTTAGCGGTAAAACATAAGTTATTATAATTTTACACAATTAGTTAGAGGCAACCGTTTTTTAACGGACGTGTAGGGTGCTAATACCTTCCCTACTCGTAATCGACTCCCGAACCTAATTTTTGGTTTAAGACCATCCTTTTAGGGTTTTCCATTTTTTCCCTAATTAAAATAAAATTGGTGGCGACTCCTCTGAACCTCACAAATAATCTTTTTTTTCGCGACGCCCGGACGGGACGGTCGCGACAGCTGGCGACTCCACTAGGGAACAATTAGAGAGTCAGGCCTAATATAATTAAATGTGTAAAATTATTATCTTTTATGTTACCCTTTTTCGATTATTTATTTATTTATTACGCTAACACTAGTTAATTTCTTTTTTTTTTTTTACACGTGCATTTTTGGTTCTATTATGTATTTTCTTGTAGGTTGGGTAATTTAAGTTTTGCTCCCTTCACACATTATACTTATACATTCTCGAACATTTGTGAGTTTATGAGTGAGACCCTATACCCGGGCCTGAGTGCAACTTAAGATTAGAAAGGGGTTGAGTAGTGGTAGCCTTCTGGATGTACATCCTGTTTGGTTATCATGAAGGCCTCACCTAGAGTTTGATTCCTTTCGAGGGTATTGTTACTTCTCATAGTTTACCTATGGTTGTGGGCAATATTTCGAGACGGGATCCTTGGCTCTAGGGACCGAATCTAGGTTATTGAACCACCTATTGGGAAGGTCCACATGTTAGAAAGACCCATAGGCTCCCTTACCTTAAGGAAACCCTATGTAGGGCACAAAGGATGCATCCCCCACCCCTGCATTGTTTTTTTTTTCCCTCTCTCTCTCTCTCTTTCTTTCCTTTATATCATCATAATCATCATGCATGGTATTTCTTGTTTATATTACATGCATCCTTCTAAAATAAAAGGGCTTCATATTATATTACATTCATTTCCAGGAAAACCGTAAAACCTAAAGTTTTTTGAGTATCTTTGGAAAGGAGGTAATATGGGATCAAACTATGCGTCAGACTCAACTATGCTAAGAAAGACTTTAATATTGAAGACAAGGAAGCTCGAGGTGAAGAGTTTGATAGACCTTAGCCGCAAGTTGAAGAAGACGCAATGCCTAACTTTTCGTAGAAAATATGGGAAGATCCTTGACCTACTAGATGTAGATGTGCAAATGGGGGCCCTCACTGCATTGGCCCAATACTATGGCCCCCCTTTGAGATGCTTCACTTTCCAAGACTTTCAATTGGCCCCGACGCTTGAGGAGTTTGAACGCATATTGGGTTATCCTTTAGGGGAGAACAAGCCATATCAATATTTGGGGCATTACCCTTCATTAAATACAATTGCTGAAGCATTGAAGATCCACATAAGGGAGTTACAAGAAAAGAAACAAAACAAAAGTGGTGTGGATGGTTTCTCAAGGAAATATCTGGAAGACCGAGCACAATATTTGGTAAAGACCGGAGATTGGGATCTTTTCATGGATATACTGGCCCTAATCATTTACGGGATTGTTTTATTCCCTAACGTCGAGAACTTTGTGGATTTTGCAGCGATTGATGTTTTCTTGGCCCTCAAGCACAGAGGAGAAAACCCAGTACCGGCTATCCTTGCCGATGTATACTGCACTCTTAATCTACGTTATGAGAAGAAAGGCGGGGTGATCCTATGTTATTTGCCAGTTTTATATGTTTGGCTTACCACACACATGTTCAATAATGTATGTCAAGTGGGGATCAAAAATAATCGTGAGTGGGCCCAAAATTTAGCAAATCTTAATGAAAAGACAGTCCATTGGTATTCAAGAGGACAAGAGATACAAGAGGTAATTTATCAGTGTGGAAATTTTCCCAATGTGCCCCTTATGGGAACCAAAGGATGCATAAATTATAATCCAGCTCTAGCTTTGAGCAACTTGGTTATCCCATGATGGGACCACCATCAGAGGAGATGTTGATCCCTTTTGTTCTTTATAACATGGGCTCACAAAATCTGGAATTGCTGAGGAAGATCCGCTAAGCATGGGATAATGTCATCAGGAAGGGGCGAGAACTTGGACCTAGGAGTTGCGATGCGAAGGAGACTTATCGCCAATGGTTGAGGAGTAGAGTCCTGGAGGTCAAATTGCCATTTCATAGTACGATCCCTACCCCTGAAGCAATGCCGACACAAGCCTTTATTCATGTTGAGGAAATAGAAGGATTAAAAGCAGCTCTATTGAAGACAAAGGGAGAGAAGGAAGGGTTGCAAAAAGAGCTAGAGGAGGCCCGACAAGCCTACAAGGCCCTACATCAAGAGAATACGCAGAACTTGCTCCTTTTCGAAAGCGAAAGTAAAAGGGCAAAGATAGAGGAGAAGTGCAGGTCAAAGACTCAAGAATGCTTACGAGCTGCAAACAAAGAATTGGGGTTACGAAGAGGAGAAAGAGATGATGCGATATTCGAAAACCAACGGTTAAGGGAATTGTTGAAACATTCTTGCACAACTCAGAAAAGTGCAGAAAGGCAACTCGAAGATTTGAAGCAACAATTGGAAAAAGTAGTAGTAGAGTATGAAAGTAGAATTAAGAGGGAGGAACAACACAAGGGGGAAATCGTCTCATTATATGAAGCCACCTTGAACGAAAAGCAAGAAGGCATATTGAAGTTGAAGAGCTATATAGAAGAACAAGAGAAGACAATAGAGGAATTCAAACAGGAAGGCATGTTCTGGATGGATCGATGTTCTAAATTAGTATGGTTAGCTAACCAAGCTATCCGGGATATTCCAAGGCTTCTGAGAGCAGCCGAGGGGATGGTCAACCCGCTTTGTACCCCTGTTGAAATTTCTGAATTTATTGGACTGTGCAAAAGCTTAATTGAGCATATGAAAGATTTGATTCGTGATTAATCAAAGAGTGTAGAACTTCGGATGCTTTAGGGCCTCCATTTTTATTTTTAGCTTCGTATCTCATGAGAGAAGTTTGTTTTTTATTTTTGATCAAATGTAAGGAGACTTTCTCCATTTCTTTGGGTATTTAATAAAGGAATCTTTGGTTCAATTCTTGACCGCACATTGCCACTCAATGAAACTCGATACTTCCGAACGAGACGTTCGGTAAGTAAGGAATCCTCAGTCTAATCCCATATTGTCACTTAATAAAACTCAATACTTTCGAACGGGACGTTCGTTAAGCAAAGTTAACTGAGATGCTCACAAATAAACAACGATATTTACGGTTCCTGGAAATCCTCACTAAGATAATTAAATAAAGTGGTTGCACATCCATGACATTCATTTTCTTTTATACATACTCATTACATGTCCCTCTTTAGAAGGATAACCTTCCGCGCGAAAAAACTGTTTCTTCGGCACCCATATCGGACTCGGTCACAAGCCAAAATCATGGCTGAACTAGAAGCATCTCAAGAGCTCAAAGATGAAGTCAACCAACTCAAAGAACAGATGGGCCAGATGTTGGAGATACTGCAAGCTATGCAGAAGGAAAAAAGTACAGATGGGAATCCTTCACCCTCAAACGAAGATCCTCTGACCACACCTCCACTTCCTCCAGGTTTCACTCAGGGTCCTCTCCAGATAATGCCACTCACGGTCTACTCTCATAACCCGACACAATCTCGAGAGACTCATGTGATGACAGACCCACCATACGGCCTTCCTCCAGGTTACACGCCACCGTTTGCTACCGATTCTCAAGGCAATAACCAAAATCCACCAAATACTGTCCAAATGCAAGCACCTCTCGCCAACACCAATGCAACCTCCCAAACACAGCACACTACTCCCCCAACTAGTGACCATGTATTCCCACATACCGCCAACTTTTCAGGAGGTGCCAATGCCCAAGCTCCACCATGCACTACCCACACCTATGCCAACAGAACCCAAGTTGTGCCAAACCCAACACCAGCCTACATACCACCATTTTTTCCCCAAAGGACAGTTAACGAGAACCCCTACTTCGAAGAAAATCTTCAGTCTAAAGAGAAGTTTGAAATTCTTGAGGAAAGATTATGGGCTATTGAAGGAGCTGCTTATGGTCTTAAGGATGCCTCGGAACTTTGCCTTGTCCCCGATGTGGTTGTTCCACCTAAATTTAAGGTGCCAGAGTTTGATAAGTACAAAGGGATTACTTGCCCAAAGAATCACTTAACCATGTATGTTCGGAAGATGGCTTCATACGCCCATGATGACAAATTGCTGATTCATTTCTTCCAAGATAGCCTAACTGGGGCAGCTTCAAATTGGTATACCCAACTGGAACGAACTCGTATCCGATGCTTTAGAGACTTAGCTGATGCTTTCATGAAGCAATACAAGTACAACATGGATATGGCTCCAGACAGATTACAGTTGCAGAACATGTCGAAGCAAAATACTGAGACCTTCAAAGGGTATGCCCAAAGATGGAGAGAGGTGGCTGCTCAAGTAGAGCCCCCGTTATCAGAAAAAGAGATAGTTACTATGTTCATAGATACACTCCAATCCCCGTTCTATGACAAAATGGTTGGAAGTGTGTCTTCAAGTTTTTCCGATATGGTGGTCATCGGAGAGAGAATAGAAGGTGGAATGAGAAGCGGCAAGATTGTCGAAAACTCGGCTGGGTCGGCTAGCTTGAAAAAGGTGCCTTTTGTGAAGAAGAAGGAAGGGGAGGCCAATGAAGTGTCCTTTGATCAAAGGATAGCCAATAAAAGGGGACAAAACCAAGCATTTGCCAACTTTTACCCATCCTACCCTTATTACCCACCAACGCCATATCCTCAGCCTAACCATCCCTATATAGCTGCTGTCTCCCAGAATCCCGTTCCCCGACCTCATCATACTTCCACTGTGACACCACAACAACCTACCTACTCTTGGGGTCAAAATTCTAGTGCAAATCAAAGAAGGACTGACTACCAGGAGAGGAAGCCCGTGCAACTTGACCCCATACCTATGACCTATATTGAGTTATTACCCCAACTCTTCAAAAAGAATTTCCTAGCACCTGTTCCAACAAAACCGGTACAACCTCCCTACCCTAAGGGTTATGATGCAAGTGCTAAGTGTGATTATCATGCCGGAGTGGTGGGTCATTCCACAGAAGATTGTAAGACCCTGAAGTACAAGGTGCAAGGCCTTATTGATGCAAAGTGGTTGAGCTTCGAAGATGATATGCCTAATGTAGGGCACAACCCTTTGCCCAATCATGGAGGTTCTAGTGTCAATGCTGTAGGAGAGCTCTCAGGGCCACCCCTCATAAGCCAAGTTGCTCAGATTAAAACTTCTATGGCATTAATTTTCGATGGGTTATGTAAATCCGGGTTGATGCAAGCTTCGATTGAGAAAGGAGAAGATTGTGACGAGAAGACACTGTGTGGTTTCCACAGGAATAATGGGCATTCGATTGAGGAATGTTGTGAATTTAAACAAGTCCTGCAAGAGTTGATGGACACAAAGTTGGTACAAGTCGCTCGCCAGTACAATGACGTCAGCATAAATATGACCGCAGAATTCACAACTCCTAGAAAGGGAGTAAAGGTTCTATTCAACGGTCCTCAGCCAGTCGTTGAGCAAGCTGTGACCTATCCAAAACCCTTGGTGATCTATCACGCTAAGCGGGAGCCTCAACCAACCTTAGGTGGAATCGAGCCGCTCGTTATCCAAGTTCCACGTCCTTTCCCTTTCAAAGATACTAAGGCGGTACCTTGGAAATATGAGGTACAAGTCCGCACTTCCCAAGAGGACCCACTAAAGACTCCCAAGGAGACCACCACTGTTACCAACATCTCAGGGGTTGGAGGAATAACCCGAAGCGGTCGTATTTATACTCCAGAGATATTGCGGAATGAGCAAATTGGAGACGAAGGGAGGAATAGCAAAGGAAAAGGGAAGATGGAAGAAACTTTGCCCAAGGAAGCAAGGAAAAATGATGAGGTCCCAACAAGGCAGCATGAGTATAAAAAGGATGTATCCAATGAAGAAGCGTGCGAGTTTTTGAAGTTCATTAAACAAAGTGAATACAGAGTGGTGGACCAATTGAATAGAACTCCAGCAAGAATATCACTGTTATCCCTGTTGTTAAATTCTGAGCCACACAGAAAGGTGCTAATGAAGGTATTAAATCAGGCACATGTCTCGCATGACATTACTGTTGACAAGTTTGATGGCATTGTCGGCAACATCATAGCTGACAATTTTGTTACCTTCACCGATGACTAAGTGCCTCCTGAAGGAATGGGGCATAATAAAGCTCTGCATATTTCTGTAAAATGTCGGGATCACATCATGGCCAGGGTACTCATTGACAATGGTTCTTCCTTGAATGTATTGCCGAAGTCAACACTGTCTAGACTTCCCTTTGATGGGACCCATATGAAACCAAGTTCAATGATAGTGAGAGCTTTCGATGGAACACGAAGGGAAGTTGCTGGGGAAATTGAGTTACCAATTCAGATTGGTCCTTGTACCTTTGAGGTTCTGTTTCAAGTTATGGATATTGCGCCAACCTATAGTTGCCTTTTGGGACGACCATGGATTCACTCCTCTGGAGCCGTACCCTCCACACTGCATCAGAAGGTGAAATTCATTACTGGTAATAAGTTGGTGATTGTTTCAGGAGAGAAGGATATGTTGGTGAGTAAACCGGCGTCCACCCCTTACATTGAGGTAGCCGAAGAAGCTCTTGAGATCGCATTCCAATCATTTGAGATTGCCAACACTACTTATGTGAGGGAAGGAGCTTTGCTTCCAAAGCCACGACTCTCTAGCACATCCATTATGGTGGCCAAGATCATGCTCGAACATGGGCATCAGCCTGGCAGCCCTTTAGGAAGAAAAGGCCTAAGTATCGCCAATGTCATGATGCCTATTGAAAATAAGGATAGGTTTGGGCTAGGGTACAAGCCCACCAGAGCCGATAGAAGAAGAGTGATGGAAGAGAAAAGGGAAAGGAGGTTGGCTCGGTTGGAAAACCGTGAATATGAGGGCAAGAGGATTCCCATTTGTGATATATGCCAGAGCTTCTACAGTGCGGGGTTCATCTTTCCAGATCAAGTGAGCTCCATTGAAGACGGTTACCCCACCAATCATGGTGTTAACTTAGTGTATCCATGTCCTCCAAATACAGAGCTCACTAATTGGGAGATCGTTGATCTTTCTGAGACCATAGATGTTTTCTCAATGTAATTTCATAATGCTACTCCTTTAGCTATGCCCAATGCTTTATGGAGTTCTTTTGTAAATGGGCTTACTTGTTTCCATTCCAGAATAATTTATCAATAAAATGCATGTTTTCAATCTCTCTTTAGTTTTTTTCCTTACCTTTTATTTCAAACCTTCATTCATTCACATTCTTTATAACGACCAACAATGCAGATGCGAAAATGATGCTCTTGAAAATGGCAGTGTTGGTAACTCATCATATAGTTTCGATCATCTAATTAACCACACTGATGAGGATGTTGGTGATGACTGGGAAACCCCCCTGAATTAATGAGGTTAGTAGAGCATGAGGCTAAAGAAATTCAACCCCATCAAGAGCCAACTCAAGTTATTAATTTGGGAACTGAGGATGATAAAAAAGAAATCAAGATTGGGACCTCCCTGGAGAAAAATGAGCAGAACAGGTTGGTCAAATTGTTATTTAATTACAAGGATGTTTTCGCGTGGTCATATCAAGATATGCCGGGACTAAACCCTAGTATAGTAGAGCACAAGTTACCATTGAAGCCCGAATGTCCTCCGATCAAGCAAAAGTTACGAAGAATGAAAGCAGAGATGTCCTTAAAAATCAAGGAAGAGGTCAAAAGGCAATTGGACGCAGGTTTCCTAGCAGTTGCGAAGTACCCTCAGTGGGTTGCTAATATTGTCCCAGTCCCGAAGAAAGATGGAAAAGTCCGGATGTGTGTCGATTATCGTGATCTAAATAGAGCTAGCCCGAAGGATGATTTTCCTCTACCTCACATTGATATTTTGGTTGATAACACTGCCCATCATGCACTATTTTCCTTCATGGATGGTTTTTCAGGATATAATCAGATCAAAATGGCTCCCGGAGATATGGAAAAAACTACATTCATCACCTTATGGGGAACTTTTTGCTACAAAGTTATGCCCTTTGGTTTGAAGAATGCAGGGGCAACATATCAGAGGGCTATGGTGGCCTTGTTCCATGACATGATGCATAAAGAGATAGAAGTATATGTGGATGACATGATTGCAAAGTCCAAATCTGGAGAAGACCATGTTTACAACCTACAAAAACTCTTTGAACGATTAAGAAAGTTTAAGCTCAGGTTGAATCCTGCAAAATGTACTTTTGGGGTGAAATCCGGCAAGCTTTTGGGTTTTGTGGTCAGCCAAAAGGGAATAGAAGTCGACCCCGATAAAGTTCGAGCAATCCTTGATATGCCGGCTCCTCGAACAGAGAAAGAAGTTCGCGGGTTTTTGGGGAGATTGAATTACATTGCTAGATTCATCTCCCAATTAACCGCGACATGTGAACCAATCTTTAAGTTGTTACGCAAGAATCAAGCTGTGAAGTGGAATGAAGATTGTCAACGGGCATTTGAAAGGATTAAGCAATACTTGTTGGAACCTCCGATTCTGATCCCCCCAGTTCCCGGAAGACCCCTCATTATGTATCTGACCGTGCTAGATGAATCTATGGGTTGCGTGTTAGGGCAGCATGATGAAACGGGGAGGAAGGAACACGCCATATACTATCTGAGTAAGAAGTTCACCAGTTGTGAAGCCAAATACTCGCTGCTGGAACGGACTTGTTGTGCTTTGGCATGGGCAACCCGTCGCTTAAGACAGTATATGTTGTGTTATACTACTTGGTTGGTTTCAAAAATGGACCCAATCAAGTATATATTTGATAAGCCTGCTCTCACCGGAAGGATCGCCCGATGGCAAGTCTCGCTGTCAGAATATGACATTGTCTACGTCACTCAAAAGGCAGTGAAAGGAAGTGCTCTTGCCTATTATCTAGCTAATCAACCTGTAGAAGATTATGGTTCAATGCATTATGACTTCCCAGATGAAGATATAATGGCCCTATTTGAGAACAAACAACCGTCAGAAAAGGAAAAGTGGATTCTATTGTTTGATGGAGCTTCCAATGCACTAGGGCATGGAATCAGGGCCATACTGATCTCTCCAGAAAAAAATTTCATTCCAATTACAACCAGACTTTGTTTCAGCTGTACCAATAATATAGCTGAATATGAAGCTTGTACCATAGGGATTCAAGCAGCGGTGGAATCGAAAGTAAAAATTCTGGAGGTATACGGGGACTCTGCCCTGGTCATTCATCAATTGAGAGGGGAGTGGGAGACTCGAGATGCCAAACTGATTCCTTATGTTGAATACATCAAAGGTTTGGTCGAACAATTCGAAGAAGTCACCTTTCATCACATACCTCGGGAGGATAATCAATTAGCCGATGCGCTATCTACTTTGTCATCAATGTTCAAAGTGAGCGATGGGAAAGACTTGCCACTTATTAAAATGGAAAGTCGTGACGATCCTGCATATTGCCTTGTAGTAGAAAAAGAACCTGATGAGAAACCTTGGTTTCATGACATTAAATTCTTTCTCAAAAATCGGGAATATCCCTCAGGTGCTTCGGAAAACGATAAAAGGACTCTGAGAAGACTCGCAATGAGTTTCTTCTTAGACGGAGAGGTACTTTACAAAAGAAACCATGATATGGTACTTCTAAGATGTGTTGAGGCAACAGAGGCAGAACAGTTAATCAAGGATGTGCACGAAGGATCCTTCGGGACTCACGCGAATGGTCATGCAATGGCAAGAAAAATCTCGAGGGCCGGTTATTATTGGTTGACAATGGAGGCTGATTATTTCAACCATGTGAGGAAATGCCATAAATGCCAGACATATGCTGACAAGGTCCATGCGCCACCTACGCCTTTGAATGTTCTAACAGCACCTTGGCCCTTTTCAATGTGGGGAATGGACGTCATAGGACCAATAGAACCAAAAGCCTCGAATGGAAGTCGTTTCATCCTGGTTGCAATTGACTACTTCACAAAGTGGGTTGAAGCTGCTTCTTACGCGAGTGTGACAAAGAATGTGGTGATTAAATTTGTTAAAAAAGAGTTGATATGTCGCTATGGGTTGCCAAACAAGATCATCATTGATAATGGTACTAATTTGAACAATAAGATGATGAAGGAGATGTGTGGGAGTTTCAAAATTCAACATCATAACTCTTCACCATATCGTCCAAAGATGAATGGAGCGGTAGAAGCAGCCAACAAGAATATCAAGAAAATAATTCAGAAGATGGTAGTAACGTATAAAGATTGGCACGAGATGCTGCCCTTTGCTTTGCATGGTTATCGTACTTCTATCCGTACTTCAACTGGGACAACTCCATACTCTTTGGTTTATGGGATGGAAGCAGTACTCCCAATTGAGGTGGAAATTCCCTCATTAAGAATTTTAATGGAGACAGAACTAGAAGAAGCTGAATGGGTCCAATCACGATTTGATCAGTTGAACCTCATTGAAGGAAAGAGATTAACTGCCTTATGCCATGGTCAACTTTACCAGAAAAGGATGATGAGAACCTATGGGAAAAAGGTGCGCCCTCGACAATTTCAAGAAGGAGATTTGGTACTAAAAAAGATCCTACCTATCCAAAAAGATCCTCGTGGAAAGTGGGCTCCAAACTACGAAGGGCCCTATGTCGTGAAAAAAGCCTTCTCCGGAGGAGCCCTGATTCTTACGAACATGGATGGAGAGGATTTGCCACTACCTGTGAATTCAGATGCTGTAAAGAGATATTTCGCCTAAAAAAAAGAAAAAAAAAAAGAAAAAAAGGAAAAGGCTCGCTAGACTAAAAACCCAAAAAGGCAGTCTAGGCAAAAGTTAGAGTAACCTATGAAAAAGAATTGATAAAAAAAAAAAAAAAAACTGGTAGGTTGAAAACTCAAGATGAGCAACCTACGCAAAAGTTAGAGTAAAAAAGGGCGAAAGATCTCCTCAAACTAATAAACTGGGGCAAATCTAGCAAGGGCAAACCGCAGGATATTCATGACTGGGGCAAGGTAGGTTCTCAGAAGGTGGTTATTGGATAAGAAAAGCCATGTGTTGGACACTCACACTAGTCATTGTAAGGAGTATCACCTGAAAAGCTGTGATTCTTCTCTATCTTTTGATAAATGTTTCAAGCCTCGAAGTTATTGTGTTGTTTGTTTTGTACCCTTTGCATTGTTGGCATAATAATATTGCCTCCCATTACCATCTTGCTCTCCTTCCTCTATCAATCCAACATGCATTTTACATGATAAACATATACTGAAATGTGAAACTTGTTTTAAAGAAAAAAAAAAGGAAAAAAAGAAAAATGGCATTTGAAATCATCTTGACAAAGCTTGAGGGGTCAAGGGAAGCCTAATGTTTTCTCGACTGATGAAAAGAAATAATCGGGTAAACCGTTCGTGGGAATGATCACTATAAGGAGACACATTTGCCTCAAAGCTCACCCAATCCATGCACTCAAAGCACCTACCATGCAAACACAGAGCTCGTTCTAGTTCATCCCTGAGACTGATTGTGACCAGTACGAGACAAATGGTGGTTCGCCAAATAGCAGAGCTTTAAGCGAGCATATACTAAAACTACCTCATGCATCACATGCATATGCAAAATTAACATCATTATTGCATTTAAGTTTTCGGGTCCCTGTACCCATCGCAATTAAGGGTCCCCGTACCCATTTAAGTTTTCGGGTCCCCGTACCCATCATTTAAGGGTCCCCGTACCCGTTTGAGTTTTCGGGTCCCCGTACCCATCTCAGTTAAGGGTCCCCGTACCCATTTAAGTTTTTCGGGTCTCTGTACCCATCGCATTTAAGGGTCCCTGTACCTATCGTTTAAGGGTCCCCGTACCCGTTTGAGTTTAAGGGTCCCCATACCCATTTAAGTTTTCGGGTCCTCGTACCCATCGCAGTTAAGGGTCCCCGTACCCATCATTTTTGGGTCCCCGTACCCATCGTCTTTAAGTTTCAGGTCCTTTATCCCATCGCATCTCCTGGTGTTTGCATCCAATGTCCTCTAACAAAATTGGAGTTCTTGTCTTTACTCGTCACTTACAAAGATAAAATGCAAACTACAGTTATGTCTTTTATCTAGTAAGAAACAAGTAAAGAGGGGCAGCTGTGAACACCTCATTTTGTCCAAGAGGCTTTTTATTTTTAATTTAATTGATAAAAAAAAAATGTTAAAATTCTGTTTCATTTTTATTTATTTATTTTATTTTTTATACATTTTGAAAAAAAAAATAATAAAAATAAAAAGAGGATGTCCAAACACCCTTTTAGGCCCAAACCTGATCTATTTGGTAACTTATGACCCAAACCCAGATCCAGGCCCATTCTCTTTCTTCCCTCTTCCGCTGAAACCCTAGCAGTCACCTTCCCCTCTCAAGCTTCCCCAATAATTTCCAAATCCCGTAATTCCCTCATTCATCATCAATGGCAGATTTCGTCCTCCTTTTCAGCAATTCACGAATTCAAAATGGAGAGGGCAAGGGTTAGCCCTATAAAAACGTGAAGGAGAAGAACCAAAGGGAGGCTTTTTTCTTTTCTGGCTGAAATTTCTTTGAAGCCACAGCCCCTTTCTCCCCCCAAAAGAAACGCCAACACTGTTCACTCTCTCTGTGTATCAAGGTCGCGGCACCACCGCACGCCGCTGCCACCGTCGTCGGCCATTGCAGAAACGCGACCGCCGCTCCGCCTCTAGCTTCCTTCGTGCGACGCGCAACGTCGCCCGTGAGGTTGCTGCCGTGCTCGCCGTGTTGCTGCCGTCCTCGCCGTCGTTCAGCCGCGTGAGTCACCGGCGTCTCGCCTCTCCAGCCTTGCACCACCGTCGGCTACATCTAGCAGAAGCACAGCTTTCTGTGCCTTTAGGTTTATAGCTTCTTTTTCTTTCTTTTATTTTATTTATTTCCTTTTTTTTTTTTGCATATTTTATTTTTCCTATTTTTGGGTTTAATTGTTGTGCTTTTGTTTTATCATTTGGCCTTTCTTTATTTTATCATTTAGCAGAAGCTTTTGTTTTTTTTTTATGCTTGCTGGATTCCTTTTTATTGGGATATATACTTTAGTTGGTGGGTTTATGCTTTTAATTTTTTAGTAGGCTAAATCATTTGTTCTAAGTTTCTAATACAAATAAAATAGGTATTTCAATTAACAAAAAATAAATTTAGGGATTAACTAGTTGTGACAGTTAGATTAATTCCACTCTCAAGGACGCATGAGTTGAGACAACTCAGAAATCCCAAAGCATCTTTCTTTAAAAATATATATAATAAATTAAACTAAACAATCACATTTTCGAAAATAATAAAAATCATTATTGTAAGGGATTAAGTTAGCAATGACAGCTAATTTATGTCATCTTTAAGGATGCATGAGTTGCGACAGCTCAGAAGTCCAAAATAAAATCTCTTTCAATAAATAAAAAATAAAATCAATAAAATCTCTAAAAAACTAAATAAATAAAATCAACCAAACACAATCATTTTCTACAAGAACTACGTAGCTTTGAATTCCCTATCGCATCGAGGGATACGTAGGAGCAAGGATCATCCTTGTCAAGCTAAACAATTTCTTTTAAATTTTTCTTCCTTACTTTAGAGCTCAAATTAATTAAATAACAAATCTTTCGCTTTTAGGGGTAAAACATAAGTTATTATAATTTTACACAATTAGTTAGAGGCAACCGTTTTTTAACGGACGTTTAGGGTACTAATACCTTCCCTACTCGTAATCGACTCCCGAACCTAATTTTTGGTTTAAGACCATCCTTTTAGGGTTTTCCATTTTTTCCCTAATTAAAATAAAATTGGTGGCGACTCCTCTGAACCTCACAAATAATCTTTTTTTTCGCGGCGCCCGGACGGGACGGTAGCGACAATTTCAAAATTTAAATTTGAAAATTGATTTTAAATGTAATTAAATGTTTTATTTTTTCTTTTATTATAGTTTTGTTTCAACCTTAACTTGAATGCATTAATTCTTTTTCCATTGTTTTGATTATGTCTTTAGTTGTTTGGTCTGATTACCTTCTGTAGTTTCACGTGGAAAACAAAGAAATGATGCCAATTGATTTTACTTTAGAGAATGCTAACGAGTGCCCCACTCGTTAAGGTTTTAAGAAAAACAAGTTTGTATGAGAAAGTGATGTATTTATTATTATAATATGTTGTATATTTAGTTTTCCCATAAAAATATGTTTTTTTGGTTCCATCAAGAGTGCAGTTAGGGTACTCGTTAGCAAAACCTGTTTACTCTATTCCTTCTTTTATTTCCTGAATGTGAATAGTGCTGAACAAACAATAACTTTGGTGTTATTGCTTTTCAATTCCTCTTTTCTTCTTAACGTCTTTTAAACGGGAATTGGTATTGGATTAATGCCTTGACTGATTGGTTTCACTACCATTTATTAGTTAGAATGGCTTTTCAAGTTTTGGTTTTTGAATGAAAATTTATGGCCATTATATTGCCTTCAATAGGCCATCTTTACATTAAAAATTTATAAGCCACTAAATGATTCATTTTCATTTTGTCGTTGTCTTCCTCAATGGAAAGCTTCAGGTGGTTTTATATATATGCAATGGAAAAATCAGTTGGGGCGTGTGATACAAAATTCTGAGTGATATAAAAATTTGGACTTTGTTGTTCTGTGTGTCTGGACTTCGTATCCAGAAGAGTTTGTTATATCCTGGAAGAGTTTCGCAAGTTGAGATATTATTTCTGTGCACGAAATAATCCTTAAGGACAGTGTCATTGTACACGTCTTAGACTTTATCTTCTTCTCAATATTCTATTCTTTTGATTATTATTGTGCAACAATCTTAAGGATTATAATGGAGAACAACTTCGATGCCATAAACAATGGTGTGATTGCTGACAATTCCAATGCATCTCTTGTTGTTGTCTATGTCGTCCCTTAGCCAGTTACTCTTGTTGTCGCCTATGCCAAACCATTTCCAGATATTTCGAAAATTGAGATGTTTGGATGCCAAAACTATAGACGAAGGAAAGAGCGCATCCTCTCCATCATTGATATGCACGGTGTTGCTGCAGTACTGATGGGTCCTAAACCTCCACCATCTGCTAACCCCAAACAAATCGAAACTTGGACATATGCTAACACGGTATGTAGGCATACGATTATTAGTACATTAATTAATGATTTGTTCGATGTCTATTGTTCTGACAAGGAAGCCAAGGAGATTTGGGATTCCATGAATTTAAAGTACACTGCTGAAGATATTGGGAAGCAAAAGTTTGTTATTGGAAACTATTACAAATGGGAGATGACAGAAGAGAAGGACATCAAATCACAGATCAACGAGTACCATAAATTAGTAGAAGATCTCGAGGCTGAAAACATCACATTGCCAGATGAGTTCATTGCAGGTTTGTTGATTGAGAAGTTGCCAGAATCGTGGAAGGACTATAAACAACAACTTAAACACAAGCATAAGCAGTTATCACTTGCAAAATTGATTACACACATAATCATTGAAGATACCAACAGCAAGGAAAGCAAAGATGCAAGGGCAAAGGCATTACTCGCAAGGGCAAATTTTGTGCGAAACAAAAAGAAGTACAAAAATAAAAAACCTGATCATGTTTCCTATGTACCTGAAGTTGCTTATAACTAAAGGTGAGCATAACCCGGCCCAACCGGAGAGCATTGGGCCAAACCCGTGTTTAAAGTGGGACGAACTCGTGTCCCTTCAGGTGACCCGATGCCGGGTCAGGGACGGGTTAGGGTTGACCTTAGGGTCACCCGACCCGGCCCGAGTACTCATAATTTTTTAATTTTTTTTTTTTTTTTTTTTTTAAAATTATAAACTTCAGTTCTCACTAGTCACTAGTGTTCTCAATCTCGTACCTCACCAAAGGGGCAAAGGCAAAACATCACTCTCAGCATCCAGCCATTCACGATTAGGAATTAGGGTTACACGCCATCCGCCGCCTCTGACCGCGACCGCGACGCCTCACCACAACGAACATGTGTCCAGTCACGACGTCGTTCTTCACCAAGATTTAGGGATTTGGTTCCCCCATTCTCAGTTCTCCATAGCGACCACAAACAACAGTCCGACAACAACCGTCCGACACGACCGTCCGCCTTCATTCGCATTCTTTCTGTAAGCTTCTCTTTCATTAACCCTTCTATTTTCCTTCCCTTACTGCATCAGTGCATCTCATACTTTTTCTGATTTTCTTTCAATTTTGGTTTCAATGTTTTAAATGTTTCATTGTCATCTCAAAGTACCCAAATGGATATTTTCCTTCCCTTTTCATTGCCTACTCTGTCCCCAAATGGATATTTTCCTTCCCTTTTCTCTTTAGGGATTTTGGTACAGATTGTGTTTGGTTATGACTGTTTTAAACTCTGTTAACTTGTTGAACTTTGTTGTGTTATGCACTATGTTTTTGTACAGTTTTTCTAGTTTGAAAGGTTGCAATACTCTAGCTGGTTGTAGGTTTAAAAGGGACTTAATTTCCCAGTTTGAGCTTAAAGGACTTGTGCTGCGAGAGAAAAGGGTAACTCTGAGAAGGCTAACTGAATTAGCACCTCCTAGTTTCCCAGTTTGTATAAACTTAATTTGTAGTTATTAAATGTGTCTGAGCATGATGTTGAACAGCTACTGGTGTCACTGATTTCGGATAACAAAATTCAAGGACATATCGATCAGAGGCTGCTAAAGATTTGCCTGAGGAGGAGGTTGAGAAAACATCAGAGGCAGTTGGTTATGGTGTTGTTAAGTAAGCTCCTTTCACACTAAATTCTTCTTACTTTTAAGCCAAATGAACATTCTTTCTTGTATTAATGTAGAGATAGATGTATTGGCTATCAAAACTCGTTGAATGAATTTTTAAACTGATAACATTAGTTTTTGTTGACATCATTTCAAGTCAGTTTTTAAACTGATAGCACTCGAGTCAGTTTTTGAACATTATTTCAGTTTCTGTAGATGCCTGTGAGGCTCTTTGCATTATTTCTTCAAACTGATGGAAATTATCTTGTTGTGAGTTCAAATTGAAAGTATCTTGCTGATGGTGATTGCAAAGGAAACCTTGATATATTCACTTTTGCTGCTGGTGTAAATAATGCTCCTGTATTGCTTGGAAATAGAGCCATTGAAATAAATCTGATTGATTGTATTGCTTGGTGTAACTAAGCTCATGTGTTGCTCGATGGAAATAAATCCTGCCACTAGCCACGATGATGCTCCTGTATTGCTTGGTGACCGTTGTCACTATTTTTGAACCTGAACCTGATTGTTCCCATGGCTCTATTGAAATAAATTTTGTGATGGAAAATAAATATTTTCTATTCAAGAAGTTTAGTTGGTTATGTTGCAATATGTTGGGACATAATGCTTTTGTTTTCATTTATTTTTGGTGCATTGCATTTTTCGATAATTAGAAATGACAAACTTTGGTGGGCATATTACAATTTTAGAGTGATGAAATAATTTCGGGTCAAACCGGTCCCGTCACACCTTGGTCCGGTCTTTAATCAAACCCGCATATCATCGGGTTCCTTCGGGTCTAGGGACGGGTTCGGGTTCACACAATTGGCTCAGTCACTATTTAGTGTCGGGCGAGGGACAAGCTTAACCCATCCTAACCCGTCCCACGCTCACCCCTACTTCTAACCCCACTTTCAAGAAAAAAAGGAAATTGTTTTCTTTGTGGAAAGCCAGGTCATTTTGCAAATCATTGCAGATATAGGAAGAGGAATGACAATCCTCCTAAGCCAAAAGCAAATTTGGCTGAAGGAGATGACATAGTTGTTGCAGTCATTTCTCAGGCCTATCCGATGGCCAATGTGAAGCAATGGGTGGTAGACTCTGGGGCTACCAGACACATTTGTGCAAATAAAAATGCATTTACCTCCTACACTTCTATGGGGGATCGAGAAGAACTTGTGTATCTTAGAGATTCCTGAACTACTGCTGTTCTTGGGAAAGGAAAGGTTCTTCTAAAGCTCACGTCAAGCAAGACCTTGGCTTTGAATGAAGTGTTTCATGTGCCTAATATTAGCGCAAATTTAGTTTCTGTAGCACTTTTAAGTAAATCGTAGCACTTTTAAGTAAAGTTGGGGTTAAAGTATCATTTGAATTTGACAAGATTGTAATGAAAAAAACTAATATGTTTGTGGGCAAAGGATATTGTGATCAGGGACTCTTTGTACTCCATGTTGATGAATTGTTAATGAAAATGCATTTTCTTATGCTTACTTGATTGAATCGGATGATATGTGACATGCAAGATTAGGACATGTTAGTATTTCTTATATTAAGAAGAGGCATGATCTTGGTTTAAACGTGAGATTTGTATTGAATCTAAATTAACTAAAAAAATCTTGTCATTCTATTTAAAGAGAAACTGAATTACTTAATTTAATTCATATTGATTTAGGTGATTCAAAACAAACCATGATTAGAGGTGGTATAAAATATTATGTTACTTTTATAGATGATTTTTCCTGATTCACCAAGGTATATTTACTTAAAACCAAGGATGAGGCCTTTGACATGTTTCTTATTTATAAAGCAAAAGTAGAAAATCAATTGAATAAAAGGATTAAAAAAGTTAGATCAGGTAGGGGTGGTGAATATATTTTGTTTAATGATTTTTGTGAAAATGAAGGTATAATTCATGAAATTAATACCCCTTATTCACCTAAGTCTAATGGACTTACAGAAAGGAAAAATAGGACATTCAAAGAAATGATGAATGCTTTACTTGTTAGTTTCTTTGCACCTGATAATCTTTGGGGTGAAGCATTATTAACTGCATGTCATTTACAAAATAGAATTCCTTACAAGAAAGCTGGTATAACACCGTATGAGTTATGGAAAGGTTATAAGCCTAACATAAAATATTTAAAAGTGTGGGGGCGTATGGCTAAGGTAAATTGGTTCTTGATTGCAATACTATTATAGAAACTAAAAATGCTAAATTTTTAGAACATGTATTTTCTTTAAAATTTGAAAGGTTACCTCCTTCACCTTCTCAAAATATTGGTGTTTCAAATGAATTTTCTCAAAATAATCTTGAAAACACGCATGAGGATTTGATAAGAAGTAAAAGACAAAGAAAAGAGACTTCTTTTGGAAATGATTTTTACACATATTTTGTGGAAAATGACCCTTTGAGTTTTTATGATGCAATTAATTCTTCTGATGCACATCTTTGGAAAGAAGCTATTAAATTTGAAATTGATTCTATTACAAATTGTAATACATGGGTTTTAGTGGATTTACCATCAGGAGCTAACCCTATAGTGTGCAAATGGATTTTTAAAAGGAAATATAATCCTGATGGTTCTATTGATAAATATAAAGCTAGATTGGTTGCAAAAGGTTGTACTCAAAAAGAAAATGTCGATTTTTTTGACACTTCTGTCCATTCGAGTTTTAATTGCTTTAGCGTCAATTTATAAACTTGTTATTCATCAAATGGATGTTAAAACAACTTTTCTAAATTGTAATTTAGAAGAAGAAATTTATATGACACAACCTGAGGGTTGTGTTGTTTCTGGACAATCCTTGTATGGTTTGAAACAAGCACCAAAAAAATGACATGAGAAATGTGATCATGTTTTGATTGTGATGGATTTTCATCTCTGGAAGGTGATAAGTGTGTATACAAAAATGGTAAATGGTGAATGTGTAATTATTTGCTTATATGTGGATGACATGCTTATTTTTGGTACTTGTCATGATATAGTAATTAAAAATAAAGAATTTCTTGCTTCAAAGTTTGACATGAAAGACATGGGTGAAGCAAATGTAATATTGGGTGTTAAAATTATAAGGAAGGGTGATAGTATAATGCTATCACAAGAACATTATGTTGAGAAACTTCTAAAGACGTTTGGGTACTTTGAAGGTAAACCAGTAAGCACCCCTTATGATGATAACACCCAACTTAAAAAAAATAGAGGCAATCCCGTTGCTCAATCCGAGTATGCACAGATTATTGGAAGTCTGTTGCATTTAATGAATTTTTTTAGACCTGACATAGCTTATGTTGTGGGCAGATTGAGCAGATACACACATAATCCCAATAATGAACATTGGGATGCATTAGTCAGACTAATGAAATATTTGAGAGGTACCATAAGTTATAGTATTCTATATAATGGATTTCCCGTTGTATTAGAAGGATACAGTGTTGCTAATTGAATCTCATATTAAGATGAGACAAAATCCACCAGTGGTTATGGGTTCACCCTTGGTGGTGGTGCAATTACTTGGAAATCAACCAAACAAACTATTATTGCTAAATCTACCATGGAATCAAAGTTTATTGCTCTAGAGTTGGCTAGTAATGAGGCTGAGTGGTTCACAAATCTCTTAGCGAATATTCCATTAGGAGTTAAACCAACTTCTCCAATATATATGCATTGTGATTGCCAAGCGACAATAGCCATTGCAAAGAATAAGACTTACAATGGCAAGAATAGACATATTCGATTGAGACATGATGTGGTTAAGCAGCTGCTAAAAGATGGATTTATGTCCATTAATTATGTGAAGTTAGAAGTGAATTTGGCCGATCCTCTTACCAAGCCTTTGAGAAGAAAATTAATAAATGAAACATCAAGGGGAATATGACTTAAGCCAATGTGAAATTAACGGTGATGGTAACCCAACATTTGTGATTGTAGATCTTATGAAGAAGGTTCATATGAGTAATAACAAGTCAGTTGTTAGTTCTGCTAGCATCATTAATTTTGTCCCTTCCTATGATGTGAGAAGTGCTAGACTGCATTTATAGGGAGGATAAGCTGAAAGTTTTAAATGAATTTCATATCCCTTATGGGTGGTGTATAAAGTGCAGTATACACTTGATAAAATCACCTATATGAGTGTGGAGTGAAGCCGCTCCAATGAAATTGTGGCATAATTTCTAGAGCACTCATGAATTACTAGGCACGCGCATGGCCTATTTGGCGCAAAATAGCGTAACAACAAGATCTGTGAGAGTGTAAAGTGATTGGTAGGATTCCTGCTTACACAAAGTGTATTGGTTCATAAAAGTTTAAAATTTCACCAATATATTATAGGTAATCAGCCTATCAATCTAGGTCTGGTTCATAATCTAAGAGATACCAGGTCCGAAGCATTTACAAACATGATGTTTCCTAACTCAGAATTTTATTTTCAAATTTTTGGAATATGTGAGGGATTGTTGTATATTTTATTTTATTTTATTTCAAAAATTTAAATTTGAAAATTGATTTTAAATGTAATTAAATGTTTTATTTTTTTCTTTTATTACAATTTTGTTTCAACGTTAACTTTAATGCATTAATTCTTTTTCCATTGTTTTGATTATGGCTTTAATTGTTTGGTTTGATTATCTTCTATAGTTTCACGTGGCAAACAAAGAATTGATGCAAATTGATTTTACTTTATTCCTTCTTTTATTTCCTGGAAGTGAATCGTGCTGGACAAATAGTAACTTTGGTGTTATTGCTTTTTAGTTCCTCTTTTCTTCTAAACGTGTTTTAAATGGGAATTGGTACTGGATTAATGCCTTGACTGATTGGTTTCATTATCATTTATTAGTTAGAATGGCTTTTCAAGTTTTGGTTTTTGAATGAAAATTTATGGCCATTATATTGTCTTCGATAAGCCATTTTTACGTTAAAAATTTATAAACCACTAAATGATTCATTTTCATTGTGCCGTTGTCTTCCTCAATGGAAAGCTTCACGTGGTTTTATATATATGCAATGAAAAAATCCATTGGGACGTGTGATATAAAAATTTGGAATTTGCTGTTTTGTGTGCCTCGATTTCGTATCGAGAAGAGTCTATTATATCCTAGAGAAGTTTCGCAAATTGAGATATTATTTCTGTGGACGAAATAATCCTTAAGGATTGTATCTTTATACACTTCTCAGACTTTCCCTTTTTTTCAATATTCTATTCTTTTGATTATTATTGGGCAACACACTCCACCATAGATACATGGATTGGGGTTGTATCGTTTTTGTGCTTAGTAGATGTGGTTAGGGTTCTTAAAAGTGGGGATTTGGTTAAGATTTCAATTTTTACTGTATAATACAATTGATTATCTTTCTAGAATCAAGCTTCCTTACGATTGGGATTTGTTCCATCTGTTGTATCGTAATCCATATCCATGAATGTTTTGTGTGATTTTGTCTCCTCAAATATGTAAGATGATAGAAAAACCCTATATTTTGTGGTGCATTTATCACTTATATTCATAACAGTTTCGGTTTTGTTTTGGTATGCCTGTCGAATTTAGTTACTGAAATTTTCTATAAATTGGAACCTATTCTGGAGTAAAAGGGCTCGAAAAATATCTAATAACTACTCTTCCTCTGTTTCTAATAATTCTTCCCGGACATCACTGGTTATCATCACTAAACCATCATAGTTCAATAAGAAAAACGCCACCATAGTTGTCAGCCAATTGCATTCTCCACTACCAACCATCGCACCAGTTTCATGAAGATCCAGAAGTTCCACAACAGCTATCGATCGTAAGGCTCCATCAGCCAGCAGAACCACAACGCCAGTCATCGAAGTCGTTCCTCCCATCGCAGCAAGCTGCCGTGCTCCGTCCCACCGTTCTCGTAGCTCTGTGCCATGGTCAAGGAGTACCACCTCAACATTCTGGTTCTTTTCTGTTTTGAATTTTAAAGGTTAACGATGATGTTTGGGTTAATGTTTTGGGCTAGGTCCTTTCAGCTATGTTTTTAATGACATTTAAAAACGAAATATCTTAAAACAAAAAATGAAAATTAGTATAAAACGTATTTTTAAGAAAAGTATAAAAATTATTCGTTTAGTGACGTCTCTCGCAAGACGCTGAGTTTCACTCATAATTAATTTAACTCTGACGGCCTATCGATCCATAACCCCTTTATTGAGTCATTTTAGTCGAGACGGCTTGATGAATTGAAATGTTTCAAATAAAATCAAAAAAATCAAATTTAAGAAATTAAAAAGAATCAATTTAGTCGAGAAGGCATGTTGATCTCATTTTCTTTTCAAATCATTTTAGCCGAGATGGCTTGATGATTTGAAATGCTTCAAATAAAAACCTTCTAAAAATCTTTTCAAAAATAAAATAAAATCAATCAATCAATCAAACATTTTTTTACTAAGAACTACGTGGCTTTGACTTTTCTATTACATTAGGGAGTAGTAGGAGCGAAATTAATCATTTCATCAAGCGAAAATTAAATTTTCAATTTATGTGTTTCCTTCCTTTTTATTTCTTAATTTCCAACTCTTCGCTTTAATTCAAATATACTAGTTAAATTTTGAATGAGGTCTCTGGCAAGACGCTGAGCTTCATTCATGATTAGTTTTGCCCTAATGGCTTTTTTAAATTATTGTAAAATCAAGAGCAAAGGCCCATTTTGATTCCTGACAATATGCGAGGACCCAAATTTAGTCCCTGACAAAAATAAATTCACTCGTTAATCCTTGACAATTATACAATAGGGACACATTAGTCCATCCGTTAATGACCGTCACGAAAGCTCTGCTACTCTACTGATATGGACCGTTAACTATGCCAGTTGTCTATTACTTATCCCAGGTGGATTTTTTTTTTTATTTAAAAATTACCAGCTCCCCATTTACGCAGAAACGACATCGTGTCCATTCTAAAGCAGTAACCCTCTTCTTCTTCCATGAGCCGCTGAACCCAAACCCAAACGTGAAGAACCCTAATTTTGGTAGCTAAGATTTCCCCCCAATCCCATGCGCAATAACCCTATTATTTCCCCTATCAATCCGCACAAGCAATAATCTGCAGTAATATCCCCATTTTTCATTTTGCTTTCTTTCACATCTTGCCCTTGGAACAGTATGAGTTGGACTTCCAATACCGTGTCCAGGCGTGACCATAGTTGGAATGCTTCTTCAAGCTTTGCAACCCCAAAGTTTGATCCCAAAATGTAAAAAACCACAACCATGTTTAGTGTACATATCAAAAACATTGAAGAACCCAAACAGAGCATTCTATGAGTGCCCTTATTTTAAGGTAAAGAAACCCCTATTCTGTCAAATTTGGTCTGGCTTGCCATCTTTACTTGCTTACTGTTTTATGGTTGTAAGAGAAGAAACACTATTGTAAATATTTTGTTTGGGTGGATGAATACGAGGAGAATCAAGTGACAACGGTGAAGTTGGAAGAAGGGAGAATCAACCAGCTGGAGATGGATATCAGTGACAACAAAGCAAAGATGAATGAAATGCAACTCAAGATGAGTGAAATGCAACTCAAGATCAATGAAGTTACACGTCTCGAAAGATCTCTTGGAATAGTGATAGGGGTTGTGTTCGTTGTTGTGGTTTTGATACTTTGTGTTTGGAAGTCACTCTAAGTGTTATTAACAAATAAATTTCAGTTTGTATTCCTCAATGTTATTAAGTTAGTCTAAGACAAGTCCAAGTGTTATTAACAAATGTATTTCAATTTGTATTCCTCAATGTTATTAAGTTAGTCTAAGTCAGTCTGCTTATTCATTGTAATGAAATGGATAGTTATCCTTTTAATTTACTTTTGTCTTCTTCATTTATGCTTTTTCTAGTTTTGAGGTAAAAAGCATTAAACAATCCACAACAATCACTAAAGAGGTGGTAAACTGTTAATGAACCTATAATATCCTTCCTCAAGGGTATTCTAGTCTTTTCATTTCAGATTTATCTATTTATTTATTTACCATGGGTGTGATTGGATCCTTTTATATTTCATAATTGTGCAATTAAATGATTGATTGAATTATGAAATAATTATTTGTTGATTAAAGAGAGAATAGAATTTTTTTTATATATACAATTGAGTTGGGTTAATTATTATTAATCTAGAATTTTATCCTTTTAATCACACACACATACACACACCCACTTATTTTAATCCTCCTTATCCATCTCTATTCTTAGAAAATCCATGAAAGGACCAATACCTTTTAAGCGAATCTTGCCTAATTGGTGAACCAATCACCTCTTCCCCTCAAGATGAGGATTTCGACCAACCATAGGGAGGGAGAGTTGGACATCTATTTTTCATTCTTTCATTTTGGACTCAAGAAAAAACCTTTCCCCTTCCTCTCATCCTCTCCAAATTTTCGGCCAACTTTCACCCACACCACCACCACTTTCTTTCTCCATTTCTTCTAACACCATCATAAAACCTACATCAATCTTCTTCTAACATCCTACTCCATACACATACCCACTCATAAACACCCAAACCAAGCAAAAAAGGCAACAATACAAGACCTCTTAACCCCCTCAAAGATTTCAGGCCAATAGATCTAGTTAGCTTTGCTAAGAAGAATCCTTCCTCTAACAAGCTCCAAGTATGAAATTTCAAAGGGCTAGAAGGACTGTCTTTTTTTCCCTTCATTGAGAGCTAGGAACCCCTGCAGTTGGTGACCAAAAGGGGAGTAAAGGTCAGCTTAGGAAGGAACTGAAGAGAGACCAACATTAACAACCTTGATTCTACTACATAGTAATGTGAGTTTTGTTGTTTGTAACATTGGGTAACCATAAATCCCAATTTCTTGTTAAATGTTTCAATTGATTCTATAAAATGCATGATTGAACTCATAATTGATGTTGAACAACTGATTTTTGATTGCATGTTTTGATTTTGATGAAAAATTGATAAGGGTGTTGTAAAAATGTCTCAAACCCGTATGGACCCCTGTCAGTCTTTCGTCCATAACTTCCTCCAAAGAGTTTGTTTCGAAGTGATTCTTGTACATTTGAAAACTAGACTTAATTCCCTTCTACATAGGCTCTGGAATGGTTAAATTTCATTATGTATTGAGGGAGAAAAATGATATGCAAGTTGTTGTTCATGTAGGAAATTCTATACTGGTACTGTTGCGATGTTAAATTCGTAATAAATTGCACTAATGTTGGATTGAGTTAATTACTATGCCATTAGAAAATTGACAAAATTTGTGATAGTATAGGCTTTGAAATTTCGAAATTTGATGCAGTTTGGATGTTGAAAACTCATTGTAAGTTGCTGAAAATTCCTGCTGACAGATTTTGAAGAGGATAATCCTTTAAGTTGTATGAATTTGGTTTATGGATATTTTCAAACTTGTTATCAGTATTTTATTGACATGTTCAGTTTTGGTTGATTCCTTTATAGCTCCTAATTGTTATTTGGATTGGATGGATGTTTTGAGTTGTGAATTAAATGGTGTGAATGGTAACCATAGACATCTCTTTTCAAATTGTGATTGTTTTGCTAATTATAAATGATGGTTTGGTACTTGTTGACAATAACACTTGCTGTCTCCTTTGTGAATGGATATGAATTATGAGAAAATGAATTATAGAATGGCATTAAAAAATTTAAAATGGTCTATATTTGGTGAAACATAAGGTTTCAAAACTAAATTTAGTCATTATGGCAACAATAGCAATTGTGGGTGAGATATGTTTTTCGTAAGTCCTTCATCTCCTTGAAGGCTAGGATATGGTACTAGCAATTAAGAGACACCTGATTGTTGTCATAGACCTCTGATTGCCATATCAAAATCTTTTTAAACTAGAATACTTAAAGTCCCTCACACTTGAAGTTACCTAGTGAATGTTTTATGTTAAAATGCCCATGCTCAAATTCATTTTCAATTGCATAATAGGTATTGATTATTCATATGTTCTTGTTTGAAGTAAAAGCTCGCTGAGAATTATTTTCTCACTAGGCTCCCTATTATTTCAGATAAGCAGGTTTAGGTCTCTCGGAGGATATTGAAGATTCGAAGGAATTAACCTTGGACTCAATATGTATTTTGAGAACCTTTATTATGTACCTCTGGACTTCATAAACTGTTTTAATGAAGTCTCTAGATTTTATTCTCTTTAAGATTTCGAAAATTACTATGTAATGTTTTGAGATTTGTAAGGTCATGTATGACCGTTATGTTAAGACTATTAGTTTGAATATCAAATTTGTGGATGTCTTGTGTTAGAATCTAGACGCTAATTTAAGGCATTACAAAACCAAATTTCATTAAAATCCATTCCAAAATACATTATACTGAATTTGAGTCATCAATGTACTTACATTCACAAAACTCAAAAAGTGTATCATGGCCAATCACTATACTTACATTCACAACTGAACCCAAAAAAGCCAAAATACATCCCCCAAAATCAACGACTGTACCAAAAAAAAAAAAACATCAGAACCCTATTCATCAATCTATTCACTTGTTGTTTGAGTTGGTCTCTGCAGGTGGTGGCCGTGGTAGTGTTGGTGGCCTAAATCCAGGTGTTGGCATGAATCTCAATTCAGTGGGAGTGCATGGTGGTCCCAGTGGTTGAATTGACAGAGTTCCCACTGCTGTAGATTGTGTGAATGATGGTGGCATTATAGATACTGTGGGTGTCCTTTGAATAGGTTCCCTAATAGGTGGTGGCCTATTGACCATATGCGACAAACTGCAAAAACGTAACCCATATTCAAGCAAAAACCCTAAAATTGCAAAATCACAAACCAAATAGAGAGAGTGAAGTTAAATAGAAAAATGAAAGTAAGAATACTCACGATTTTTGTTGATTATTGTCCAGAACGCCCAAAATTTCCAGATTGTTGTTGATTAGGTGATGTTGCTTATTCGTCAGATTGGAGTTTTTTGCTAATGGTTGGGGTTTTTTTGCTGCTGCACACTTTGTTTTCAAGGGGAGGGAACGTTGGGGTTTAATTTTGGATTGGAAACGGCGTTGTTTCTGCGTAAATGGGGAGTTGGTAATTTTTAAATAAAAAAATCAACCAGGGACATGTAACGGACATTTGGCATAGTTAACGGTCCACAACAGCAGAGTAACGGAGCTTTCCTAACGATCATTAACGGAGGGACTAACATGTTGTGTAATTGTCAAGGACTAACAAGTGAGTTTATGTTTCCCAGGGACTAAATTGGGGTCCTTGCATATTGTCAGAGACCAAAATGGGCCTTTACTCTAAAATCAATTTTGGGCATTTTGAGTCAAGTGATATAAAAATATTTTTGTAGTGACGTATCTGGCAGGATGCTGAGCTTTAAGCACATTATTTTAAAAATGGGTAAAATAAATATTTTCAAAGTTATTAAAAGTTTGCACAATTAACTTGAGATACCGTTCTTAAAACAGGCGATGTAGGATGCTAACACCTTCCCTACTCGTAACCGACTCCTGAGCTCAATGTCTTTGTATTTTTTATAGACCAGTTCCTTAAGTTAATGGATTTTCCAGTTTTTTTCCCAAATAAAAAATTTATGGCAACTCCTCTTTCTTTTCTTCGCGACGCCCGAACGAGACGGTTGCAACAATTTACTAGACTGTTTTCAATTCCAAATGCCAAAGTATGTTATCCTTGTGAGTTAGGAGAGTGTAATAATAATAGAAGGAATTAGCATATCAAGTAATAATTTATCTTTATCTTTCACTTACTTTTTATTTTATTTCTATACACACATTTCAGTTAAATTTTGGATATCATATATATTTTTCTCTATCATTTACTTACTTTTTATTTTATTTCTATACACACATTTTAAAAATATAAATATGAAAAAAAAAAGAAGCAAAAGTACACCATATGAAAAAAAATATCAAAAACAAAACTCTTAAATAATTGAGTCGATACAATAAATGCCAGGCAGCTTCCCCCCTACACAATAGTGTTTGGATTAGGAAATGTAAATATTTTATTAATTATTGTTCTTCTACAAAATGCATTTTACAGATAATACTATTCACTTACCTTCATTGATCTTATAATCTTAATCAGATCCTCTAAATTATGAAGAGAGGAACCATACTCTTTAACACTATCATTAGCCTTTTTGGCTATCTCATCCATTGTTCTTGCGAGCACTTCTCTATGATTCTCCATCACATCCCTCACCATCTTCTCCACAACAAACCTATCACATGTCCCATTCATATCAAGCCCAATCCTCCATTGCTCACTCACACACCTACTATTGACTGGTTGATCAGCTATAGAAGGCCAACAAATCATAGGTACACCTTCACTAATACTTTCCAATGTGGAGTTCCAACCACAATGGGTCAAAAACCCACCAACCGAAGGGTGGGCCAGAACCTCTTCCTGAGGGGCCCAATCCACCACTAACCCTCTCTCTTTAGTACCCAACTCAAGCTCCAATGGCACATTGTGATCCAAATCACCTTTTCTAATCAAGTCCTGGCGAATAACCCACAAGAAAGGCTTCGAACTATTCACCAAACCATGCCAAAACTCTAATAGCTCCTCATGTGACAGCCTCACCACAGTGCCAAAACTAACATACAAAACAGACTTCAGCTTTTGATGATCAAGCCAAGTTATGCAGCTTGTGTCTTCTTTTCTTAGACGACCATCTTTGTTGGATGATGGACTATTTTTTTCTACTTTGGCCTTGAGAATAGTGTGGAGAGGACCAATTGTGTAGACTTTGGGAAAGATAGTGACTAGCTTAGAGATGATGGGGGATTCTAGCTGGTCAAAGGTATTGAGTATGAGAGCTGAAGCACGAGTCATGGCTAAGGTTTCTTTGATGTAGAAATCATGGCCGAAACTTCTAGGTTTCAATCTGAAAACGGATGGAAGATCTATGTCTCTTAATATGTTTTCCAATCCCGGAATGCTTGTGATCAGTTTATCCATGTCATCTGCATTTTGTGTATCATGAAATTATCAATTTTCATGCTTATAAATTATAATAAGAGTGAAGTACTAGTATCACCTCAAAAAGTAAAAAAGAAAAAGAAACGTACTAGAAGATCTAATTATCAAGAACTGAAGCAAGCTTATAGAAAAGCATAACTAATAGTTTTTGTTAAATCTAGAAATGAAGCCAGCTTTTCTCCATTTTTCTTTATTCTGAATTCTCTAGATAAGTTAAAAGAATATTTGAAATATATTTAGTATCAAAGCACTTTTATTACTAAGTTAAAATTTACTTAATTTAACAAAGCATCACGATGACTAAGGAATCTTTTAAAATATCCAAGAGGAAAAATATATAAAACAAAGAACTATACTGGTAAGTCATAATTGTCTATCCATAATCTTCATCAAAAAATTGTCTATCCATAATTATTCATACGGATTATTTTAAAAACGTTAGTAAGCATGCAATTTCTTTGTTTTCTTTAAACCATTTGAATGTGAGATTAATTCTCACTTAAATATTAAAACTTATAAGATGCCCATCTCTCTTCTACAAATTAAACGAAATCATCTCCATGGAACCAATGGTCCAAGGTCCTAAATGGTTTAGGCCCCAATTCACTTCCATGTTTTCTAACAAAACTGCACAATGGTCAGAAAAGTTAGTCCAATCTACTCATAGCACTCCCATCTGCCTACACGAATAGTAGATCCACAAACTCAAGAGTCCACTATAATTTTTCCGAAGTCTCTCATTTCTATATTATTTGATACTGATCAACCCTCCAGACTTCCCTACTGATGGTTTAAACACCATATCTTAACTATTCTCACCCTATAATTCCAAACCAATAGTTTTGTCCTCCGTTTCAAATTTTGCTTCTTGAATGACAACAAAATTAATTTTTATTATTTTATTGCCATCTCCCTTACCTCCTTCCTCTTATGTCTCCCCTATCCCGCTAACATTATATGTTAATATCTTCATGGGGCAATAGGAACACCCCCGGGTGCTATTACTTGCTCCTTCTGTCTAGACTTTATATTTTCCACTTTATCCCTTCTCTCGATCTCCACTAATTTCTCTCTCAACTCATTACTATTTCCCTCTACAACTACTCCTAAACGCAGACCCATCTCCCTTATGTTTTTACTTCTAAGAACTCAGATCTTTCAATTGTCTATTATAATTTCTAATATCTGAATCTGATAAAGACAAGGAAGTTGAAAACTGAGTCAAACCAGATTTATTCACAGGTTGTTCCATCCCCTTTTCGATTTGTCCAAATTGTGCCTCCTGTTGATGATAACCTTTGGCCTCTTCCTATGGTTTGCCGACTGTGACTCATGCCTCTACATCATATCTGACCTCACATTTTCCTTAATTGATATTTGTCGTTCCAAGCTTCTTTCTTAATCACCTCTTGTTGAAATAGGTACAAGTTCCACCTTGCAAGCATCTGGATTTCACCACTGCATCTTGAATCAACCGCAACTAGGTTAATATTAGCAACCTCCACCATCCTTTGCGCATCTTCAAAATTATGGACATTGTCAATTGAATGTTGCTTTTTCAATATCCTTTCAGCACTTTTGGATGTTGAAATCTCCAAATCCCTCATTTCCTTCCCATGAGTTTTGCCTTTATCTCCCATTTCGAGGTCAACGATGTCACTTACTGCCTTCCTAATGTTTCCTTATACCGAACTCTTTACGGGCTTGTCTTCCGCCCCTAGTCCAAGTTCTTGGTTTCCAATAATTGGTCCTATTTCACGACTACAGCCCAAAAACGTCTCCTCAGACAAATTTTGATCGATTGCCCTTTCTAGTAACCATCTTTTTGTTCCCCTTCAGTCCTATACCTGCCAGTTCTGATATCGGAATCACGTTCTGTCCGATGGTGTGGATAGTGTCGCTAGTCCTCGCTTATGATGACGAACCCAGGCCCGAGGGGATGTGTTGCGAGTCTCACATCGGATGGTTAACAAGCCTGACCATTACTGGGTAGACCACCCCTCAAAAGTCGATTTTTGAGGGGATCATTCGGATGTCTAAATTCTTAACACAGTTAACTCCCCAATGACAATGGAAAGTAATTACATAGGCTCTAGAAAATGAGAGAACCAGAGAGACCAACAATGAGGGAGAGACCAAACATTAATTAGTCCTTTAGCTTATAGAGTAATCTAAGTAAACACTAGGGACGGGGAGAAGGAAAAAAAATGGAAAGGAAAGAGGACAAGTATAAAAGAGGTAAATTTTTGAAGTTCAATCAAGGCTTACTGAAGCATGCAACAACGTTTTTCTTCATAAAAGTTCTAGATTAATGGACTACGTGGGATGTGTGGAAGGAATTCAAATAACATGGGAGGTTCTACAAAATTACATTCCAAGAAGAAGAGATATAAATGAAGAAAAAACATCGGCTTAGTGAGATACGTGGAGGTTCTTGATTGGAAGGGTTTAGAGAAAAAGTTAAATGAGATAAGAGTATGATCTTATAAATTAAGAGAAATTGTTGCCAGGTTTAAGTGGATCAAAGTGATAAAAATCGTATGCAAAATAGAAGATATTGCAAAAATAGTGCTGGTGTCAGAAGTTAGCAGATGTAGTGAAGGCAAAAAAACATAGATGTGAGAAAGAGCGGGAATGAAGGCGGGTTGTGGAGGTATCTAGGGACGGAGCCATGTTGTGGCATAGGAGGGCACTGACCCTCCCGACTTTTTTCTTTCTGTATTATATATATATATATATATATATATATATTCTTATATTATCATCTAACTGTCGATTGTGAGTTACTAGTATACATTAAAAAGAAAATTGTTAGAAAGTTTAGTATAAATTTAATAATAAATGATTTTCCTGTATGTAAGAGAAACATTGTGTGTTTTGCTTCCTTAGATTGGTGTAGTATTCCTTTAAAATGCTTAGATGTGTAGTCTTGATCATATCATGTTGTACTTAAAATGTTTAGCTGGTAGTATATTTTACTGTCAGATTCTTTTTGTTTGAATTGGTTTAGTTTTTTTTTGCTAGAAGGTTTTTTTTTTTTTGTGATTAGAATTCTGTTTTGGATGTATTTTTGTAAGGATTAGAAAACCCCTTTATATATATATATATACTCTAATATCAACAATTTTTTTTTTGCTTAAATAAGTTTTTATCCCTTATAAATATGACTTTTTTTTTTGGGTTTTAATCTTTATCTAAAATTTATTTTTTTAGTACCTAAAAATACCAAAAACACGGTAATTGACTGAAAGCAAACTGTCTTTTATAAGGAACCCAATCCCAAAAATCATTGTATTTACAAGAACAAAAAACTTATTTTACACACTTTCGAATTCGTTTTAAATTTGGACTACAACTCATGGGTAATTCATTATAGTGGCAGACCATTGAGAAATGTAATATACAGAATTTAATATATCCAAATGATAGACAAAATAAAAATTGATCAATAGAATATCTTCAATTTTTGTCTACTAACCTTGATTTGTAACTACTCCTTCCTGAATAAGTTTGCTTATATGAATTGTGATCCAGGTGCAAGTAGCACTATAGGTTCGAAAAATGATGAAAGGAACATGGAACTCTTCTGCAACACTCATGGCAATCGTTGACATTATCCCGTCCGCTATGATGCACGATGGTGGCTGCCACTGACAAGTTTTCTCGAGCAAACTCACGAACAATTCTCGAAACTCGAGAGCAACCATAGACCTGGCTTTCGGAGAGATCATGGGTTCCAAAAAATCGAATAGAGTAGAGCGAGGATGATCATTTGGTACGCCATCAGTGATGGATGTGAAGTGGAACATAGGAAATTGAGTATGGAAGGTTGATAAGTCAGTGAAGTGTTGGAGAAGAGCGTGGTTGTGATGAGAGTTCACAAATGTGATTCTGAGGCCTCCGTGGCAAAGAAGTTTGGCTAAGTTGAACATTGGTTTGATGTGGCCTTCTGCTGGGAAGGGTAAGGCTAGAATGTGAGGTGTTGTTGACTGCTCCATCTTTACTGTGAGAGCGATTCGAAAAAGAGATGAATTGATGCCATATAAAATGTGGGCGTAGGGATATTGTCGAGAATATCATTTTATGGAAGAGTTATTATTATTTGAATATTAAATTTTAAATATTAAATTTGATACTACATATTTTTATTTTTTATTATATATAGATCTCAAAAATAGATAAAAGAGGTTTATTGATTTTATATGTTTATTTAATTTTTCACATCGGTCTCATAAGTTTTTTTTTTCAAATTGATTTTACACGTTACATTCCGTTTTGACGTTACTCTTTTTCGTCAATTTCGACCTAACGCTGTTAGTTTTGAGCTGACGTGATATGATATTAGTGTGACATGTGACTCTTTATTTAACGGCGTTAGGTCGAAATTAATGGAAAGGACTAATGTGAAAACGAAATATAATGTGTGAGACCAATTTAAAAAAAAAAAAAATTATGAAACTGATATAAAAGATTGAATAAACAAATACGATCAATCATGTGCAAGATACATTGATAATTAAGGAATCTTATTATCATCTAAAATAAATAAATAAATTAACTTTTGAATCAAACGTCCTTTTAAGTCTCTCTATAGTCTACATTCAGTATTTTCTTTTCATTTTTTTTGTATATCGTTTCCATGTAATTGTGAAGATTAATCTCTTGAGATATTAAATAATATTTAAGAATTGACCTCTCCTAATCAGATTTTCTCCATAGATAAAATTTAGGGATCGAATCCCTAATCATTTATTTAAGGGATTCAAACTCGTTATCACTCGAATTAATTATATATTAATTGTATATATCAGTATTATCCGCAAGGTAGAATAAAATAAGTTTCTTTTTGGTGAAATATCTACGATGTGTCATACTCTAATTTGCTGCCAAGATTACAAGGTCCCACCCTTGTTCTACAACCTTATCTCTCACGTGAGAAAAAATTCATTTCCATCGGTATAAGTCATTATTTATTTATATTTTATCTCAATTCTTGATTTTATTTTTATCCAGTAATAATTATAATTTTCACTTTAGTAACCGTTCAATAAAAATAAGATCAAGGAATGAGATTAAATATAAATAAAAAATAACTTACACTAATATAAATTCATCTCTTTTTTTGATATATATATATAATATAGAGAGAGGGGGAAAAATTTAAGATATATTGATACCACATTTAGAGATCAAATTTTACTCTTACACCAAGTTTCATCCATCAATTTTAATTTAATCTAACGAATTAAATTTATCATTTTTATTGAAAATAGATAATAATTAAAAGTAATTTTAATAAGGAGAAAAGAAAAGATTTACTTAACAAAAAAATGCTAAATATCTTGACTTTTTTAATAAAGTTTTAATATTTATTTAATAAATATTTTATATTTTTAATTTAAAAATATTTATCATGCGATAATTTTTTAAACGATAGATTGAAACTAATGAAAAAGTTATAGTGTACGCTAAATATTATTAGGTATCATATAATGTTATATTATATTTAATAAATATTAATAAAATGTATATAAGAAATATTGACTTATAACATTTTTAGGTAAAAACTAACTCTCAAAAATAATACATTTTTGGCCAACAATTTTATTTGGTACAATATATATTTTTATAATACCTATTATTCACTAATGGGTAAAGAATTAATTTAATATATACTGTATCGTTTAATTATTTATTAAAGAGATAAAAAATATAGCAAAAATAATTAAAATATAATAAATGAGTTTAATTGTTATGCACTGTCAGTGTAAAGTTTTTTACACTGACAACCAATCAGAAATCACGGTATGTGTGATTTTTAAGGTAGTTAGGATAAGAGTCAAACACTTTAGCTTATGTGACAATTTCTAATTGATTGTCTGTGTAAAAAAATCTTTACACTGACAGTTTATACAAATAAATCCATAATAAATACCAATGAATTAAAATATAAAATGTTTATTAAATAAGTACTTTATATTTTAAAATTTTATATTTTAATTTTTAATATAATATAATCATTTTATAAATATTTTATTTCATCGATGTTATTGCTTATTTAATAAGTTTGTAGTCTTTTTATCACTTAATGAAAATAATTATTTTATGATAAAACAAGTAATAAATTAATTATTTACCAATATATGAAAGAAACATATTTTGCCTATTAAAATCATTGGAAAATAAATTAATATTTTTGAGAATCGATTTTATTAGTAATTTTATTACCTAATCAATTTTGAGAATCAATTCTGAAAATATAAAAAGGTCAATATTTATTATATATATTTTATTAGTAACTTACTAATATCTTTTATTAATATATAAATAGTTAATTTAATATTCATTTCATTATATAGTTATTTTAATAAAGAGAATAAATAATAAATATCGATGAATTAAATATATAAATATTTATTATCAAATGTTTATAGTTTATTAAAAATATAAAATTACAAATTTTATAAATATAAAATATTTATGTAATAAAGATTTTATATTTTAATTCATCAATATTTATTATTTCTTTAACTATCTCTGTGATGTTTTTATCTCTTAAAATAATTTTACAGTAAAATATATATTAAATTAATTCTTTACCTATTAATGAAAGGTAGGTACTTAGAAAGATATGTATTTTACCTAATAAAAATAAAAATATTCGTCAAAAATTAGTATTTTTGTGAAATCAATTTTTACTTAAAATATTGTAGGTCAATATTTATCATATATAAATTAATAATATTTTATTATTATTTATTGAATATAAATTTAAATTTTACGATTTTCTATAATGTTGATGGTACACTAAAATTCTTTTATTAAAGTGTCATTGGATCGTTTAAAATTTTTTCACATAATAAAATATTTTGCTTTAGAAATATAAGATGCTTATTAAATTATTAGGATAAAATTCATATAGACCCCCTAAACTTTAACTCGTTTGCAAATAGACACTCCTAACTATCAATTCTTCAAAATTAATCCTTAAACTCTAACTATTAGTGAAATAGATGCTTCTGTTAATCAAAAGTTAGATCATTAATAATGATCGAATTCAACCATTCATTTATCTTAAATCTGAACTGTTGTTTATATTTTTTAATTTATTTATAAAAAAACAAAACAGAGACAATATTCATTTCCGCTTCTTCTTCGTGCTTTTAGTGGTCGTGTTCTTCTCTGATTCTTTGCACGTTTAAATCTTACTATGGTGATGGAAACTCACGTGCAGGACCAGTCCTGTGATTTTGGGTGTCCTATGTAAATTGAGAAAATGATGCCTTCGTAATCATTTCAAGATTGTCTTCCTTGCATTTTTTTCTACAAAATCATTAATATTTCGTTCATAAACATAATCAAGGTTTTTTAAAAAATCATTTTTGATAGATATCAAAACAAGACTATTTAATCTACCTTGTGATATAGTAGATCACAAATAAGATTTTGACAATTTCAATTTAGAAAACTTCTCTCTGCTGATGTAACAGTATCAAGGATAGTTAATATTATTCTATAAGTTGTGTATGCATTAGGAAAACAATTAAATGTCTTCAAAAAAACTCAATATCATAAAGCTTGATTTTGATTCAACTGTTAAAACCTTGCTGATGACTTTTAATTCTTCAAATAGAATTTCTCCTCAAGATCATAAGAATTATCATGTTTTAGATAAGATTCAAGATGTTTGCAACATAATTTCAAGTCTTTATCATAGAATGATCTAAGTCTTTCAATACTAAACCATAAACCAAAAATCTCCTCATATGTGCTATACTGCTCAAATCTTCTATTAAGTGAGCCAATTGCTTGATCTACAATGTTTAAAAAATAATGGATCCTAAAAGACTCCTCAGTTGACTCAAAATTTGGTTGTTTAAAACTTTTATTTAATATTTATATATACTAAGTAAAATTTTACCTGTTTATCTGGTGCCCCCAAAAGACGGAACCCTGGATGGTCGCTCACCTCAACAATGCTCAGGACCACCACTGCTCACGTGGATGACCATCTCTGTTTTTATTCCTCACAGTTTTGGGCTCATTACTCTTGTATTGGATCTCCTTCTATGGCCTTTGATGTTTTCAGCGGGTTGGGACTCAGGAACACAATTATTAAATATATTTTATTTTTCTTTCCTTGTTAAAGTTATTTTTAATTATTCTCTCTTTTTAAGAAAAATAATAAGTTTAGCTATTAGATTAAATTAAAATTAATGGATAAAATTTGATGTAAATCTAAAGTTTGACATTTGATGTCACCGAATCTTATTTATATATAAGTTCCATTTATCCGAACTCAAGTGACTGAGGTGTCCCAAGTCATCAGTTCTCGGCCAGGGGTGAGAATTCTCGGTCCAGCAAGGCTCGAAAGATTCCCTGTCATTTATTGACAATGATAGAACACACTCACATTCACACAACTAAAAGAAAGAATTGAGAGAAAGAGTTTATTACTGAAAAATCAATACTGTAGAACTCATCTGCTTTTATTCAATAGCATACATGTATTTATAGTACATAACTACTGACTACTCTTAGCAATTAACAACTAACTGCTGTAACAAACTAATTACCAAAACAGTTACAATGTATTTGAATTATTTACAACATCCCCCCTTAATTCAAATACTCTAAATTTATAACTCCTAACTCTATCCTTAACAACTCAAACCTATCAATCTTCAAAGCTTTAGTAAGCACATCTGCTACTTGCCTATCAGTTGAACAATGAACCACTTCAAGTGTCCCATTATTCACTTGCTCTCTTAGAAAGTGAAATCGAGTCTCTATATGTTTGCTTCTACCATGGGAGACCGGATTCTTGGCCAAGTTGATAGCAGACTAGTTGTCAATCAACAACTTCATTGGTTTCTTCAACTCAACCCTCATTTCAGTCAGCAGAGAACTCATCCATATAGCCTGGCATGCAGCATAACACCCAGCAATATATTCTGCTTCACAACTTGAAAGTGCCACTACAGGTTGTTTCTTGGAGCACCGTGAGATTGGTGCACCTTGAAACTTAAACATATAGCCTGTAGTGCTCCTCCTATCAGTCTTGTCCCCACACCAATCAGAATCAGAATAGCCAAAGAGTTCACAAGTTTTCTGATCTGCATTGATAGGGAACAATACACCATACTGCAATGTTCCTTTAACATACCTCAGAATTCTCTTTGCTGCTAGCAAATGAGATTTCCTCGGCTGATTCATGAACCTGCTTACTAGTCCAACAGCAAAAGAAATATCAGGCCTACTATTACATAAGTATCTTAATGATCCAACCAATTGTTTAAACATGGTAGGATCCACTGCCTCTTCTTCACTGTTGCTATCGAGCTTCACATTTGTCTCTGCAGGGGTAATAACAGGATTGCAATCTGTCATATTGAACCTCTTCAATATCTCAGATGCATATCTCCTTTGATGTAACACAATTCCTATGGAAATGGTTGCAAATTCCATTCCAAGGAAGTATGACAGTTTGCCTAAATCTGTCATCTCAAATTCACTCATCATCAATGCTTTAAAGCTTTCAATTTCCTGCAAGTCACTGCCTGTTACTAGCAAATCATCCACATAAAGACAAATCAGCAATACACTTGCACCTCTTCCCTTCTTCACATATACCCCATGTTCGGTTGTACATTTAGAAAACTCATGTTGAGCCAAGAAGGAGTCAATTCTTCTATTCCAAGCTCTAGGAGCTTGTTTGAGGCCATACAAGGCCTTATGCAGTCTATACACCAGATGCTCCTTTCCAGAAATTTCAAATCCTGGTGGCTGAGTGACATACACAATTTCTTTAAGAGGACCATTTAGGAAAGCAGACTTAACATCTAGATGAAACAAAGACCATCCACTTCCAC
Organism: Ammopiptanthus mongolicus; assembly: GCA_039655645.1. Lineage (NCBI taxonomy): Eukaryota > Viridiplantae > Streptophyta > Magnoliopsida > Fabales > Fabaceae > Ammopiptanthus > Ammopiptanthus mongolicus. The sequence goes on from CM077350.1 coordinate 46,200,136, forward strand.
TTGCTAGAGCTATCACCAATCTTATTGTTTCAAGCCTAGCAACAGGTGCAAAAACTTCTTTATAATCCACACCATGTTGCTGCAAGAAACCTCTAGCAACCAACCTAGCTTTATGCTTGATAATGGATCCATCCGGGTTCAGTTTCAGCTTGAAAACCCATTTAACATCGATTGGCCTTTTATCTATTGGGAGTTCACATAATTCCCAAGTGTGATTTCTTTCAATAGCACTCAGTTCTTCCCTCATTGCTGACGTCTACACTTGTTCCTTCAGTGCTTCCTTGAAGTCAATTGGCTCTGCATTAGCCATTAAGGCAAAATGGACCAGTTCTCCATCTGAAGTTACTGCATTGTCACTGAAAAGTTCATAGTCGGCTAGTAGTTGTGGCCTCTATCTCTGCCTTTGTGGTCTCTGATCCAGAAAGTCATCAGGTGCTGTAGCATTATTCTCTACTGTTGGATCATCAATGACTACAGGAACTGATGGATTGAGACTGCTATTTTGCTTCTGCCAATTCCAGAACTCAGTTTCACAGACCAACACATCCCTGCTAACTTCTACTTTCTGCTTCATTGGATTGTACAGTTTGTATGCCCCAGTAACATGATATCCAACCAAAATCATAGGCACACTTTTGTCATGTAGCTTCTTTCTCTTCTCATCAGGTACATGTGCATAGCATAAAGAGCCAAAAACTCTCAAATGACTCACAAAAGGTTTTCTGCCACTCCAACATTCTTATGGAACCTTCTCCTTGAGTCTTTTGGTGGGACATCTATTCAGCAAGTAAGCCGATGTGGTGACTGCTTCACCCCAAAATGAGTGAGGAAGACTTTTCTGCTTCATCATACTCCTGGCCATGTTGAGTACAGTCCTATTTCTCCTTTCAGCAAGGCCATTATGCTGTGGAGTATAGGGAGCTGTTACTTCATGCTGAATGCCTAGCCTTTCACAGAAATCTTTAAATTCATTAGAAGTATACTCCCCTCCGCCATCTGTTCTCAATATCTTAAGTGCTTTTCCACTTTGCCTTTCAGCCATCAATCTGAATTTCTTAAAGATTTCAAAGACATCTTTCTTAGCCTTGATCAGATACAACCACGTCATCCTGCTGTATTCATCAACAAAGAATACAAAATACTTGTTTCCTCCTAGAGAAAGTGTCTCAAACGGGCCACACACATCAGAATGCACAACTTGTAAAAAATTAGAAGCTCTAATAGGTAAATAGGATTTAAAAGAATTTCTTGATTGTTTACCAACTAAACAGTCTGCACATACTTTCTCAGGTATATTTAACATAGGCATTACTATTACCATTTCTTTATTGGCTAGTTGATGTAAGCTTCGAAAATTTAAATGACCAAACCTGATGCCAAAGCCAGCTTTCCTAATTGTTCACTGTTGCTGCTAGACAATCCACTTCAGGTGTGCTGAGTTTGGTCTGAAAGGTTCGGTTGCTTGAGAGAGATGACTTTAGTATTAACCTATGAGTGGGACCAAAAAGCTTCAAACAGTCATGCTGCATGGTGACTGAGAAGCGTTTCTCAACCAGTTGTCCAACACTCATGAGGTTACACTTAATGCCAGGGACAAATAACACATCTTCGATTACAGCTTCTTGTCCATCTTTCCTTCGAATCACCACATTGCCAACTCCCTCAGCTGCTATAGTTCTGTTGTCGGCTAGCCTCACCTTGCTCTTTCTGGTTGTATCAAGATCAATTAGCCATTCTCTATGGCCTGTCATATGATTCGAGCACCCGGTATCAAGATACAAAGACTCAGAAGCAAGATTCCCATCAGTGGTTGTTACCATCAGCAAGACTGGTTCATCTGAGTCTGTTTCACCATCTTGAGCCACATGGGCTTCATCATCATTGGATTGTTTCTGCTTTCCTTTTCCATGCCAACACTCACTGGCATAGTGACTGATGGGATCACGGCAAGTGTACCGGATCGTTGCAAGTCATAGAAACGGTGAAACCGGATATCGTTCTCAGGGATCGAATGCCAAATATCAATTCTCGAATTCAACTACTAGTTAAACGAATATTTTGGTTCAAAGGGAGCTCAGGCAGATTCACAAAGCACAAAAGATAAACACAAGAACAGAATTTTGGTAATTTTCGTTTTGACAACTTAAAAAACACTTAGAACGCACAAAGGGTTGAAATTCAATTAGAGGAAAGAGTTGGGATTAAGTTTCATTTGACTTCATTTGCTGCACTTTAATTGGGGTTAATACAAAAATACTTCACCTATTTTGTTATCGGATTCTCCTAATTTTCCAAGACCCAATTCCTTAGGCCAAAGAACTTTAATTCCTAGTTTAAATCCCTAATTCCTTAGGTATCTCAAAAAGGGAAAAATCATGAAGTTCAAGAATCCAAAAGATAACAAGCATTCAAAGACTATTCCTAGTTCAAGAATCTCAAGGTTCATGATCCTAAAGAAGTTCATACTTCAAACTCTCATTCAAAGCATAAACCAAATAAATCATTCCAAGGATGATCAAACCCTAGAAAGCTTTAAGAACAAAGATGATAAACTCAAAATAGAAGAAGTCATGCATAACACCCAAGTCAAATACAAACAAAATCCATCAAAATCCACTTAATCCCAACAAGGGCAGGTTTAGCTAAACATAGAACTAAAGAGAGAAACTAAAACAAAAGAGAAAAGAGAAAACTCCATGATGAACTATGAAGATGATCCAAGCTTCCACTCTTCTCTACTCCAAGCCACCACAAGGTTTCCAAATTAGGGTCCAGCCCCCTATAATCTCGTGTCCCCCTTAAAACCCCCCAAAATTAGAATAGAAAGGGTTTCTGCTGTGCAAATAGGCCAACTGAAAAATGGGCCTGCGTCCTTAACACCGCCCAGCGGTAAAATTACCGCCCAGCGGTGGGAGGTCAGAAACAGCTACGTGAAAATATGGGACTCACCGCCCAGCGGTCATACGGCCACCCAGCGGTACGAAGTCAGAGAGAAAGCAAAGTGTGAGACACCTCCACCGCCCAGCATCCAAATCCACCGCCCAGCGGTATGCTGACAATACTCATCCTTATATTTTAGGCGCTTTTCTTCCTGTTTTGAATTCCATCTAATCTCTTTTACTCGCTGCAAATAAAATAGCACTAATTAGCCCTGAATACTCAATTAAACAGCCAACTTCAAGAGATTTATGCAACTACCTATTTCATTCAATCATGTTCAAAACCAATGTTAATTGAGGCAAAAACAAGGTTAAAAGTTGGATACAAATGGTTTAAATCCTTTCAAAAGCATACCCAAAATAGATAATTCGCAGGATTATCACCACTCCAAACTTAAAACTTTGCTTGTCCTCAAGCAAAAATAGAAATGAGAAAACAACTTTGCCAACTCAATGAAAACTAGTGGAAGAAAACACAAATGTGACCCACAATCTCAAAAACATCAGTGAAAAAGAACTTGGAGTCATACCAATAATGCACTCACCATCACAACTTGGCAGTTCATACATATGGCATCTAAGTTGTGCAAAGTGATTTTCTTCTTTAACCTCTCATTTAGGAAGATGCTCTCTGATTCACTCATGTTGTGAGTTTGTGTTTCACTCGGTCAACACAATTTGAGCCCATCTTCCATGAATTTGATTTCTTCTCAAGCACACACTCATGATTCACACAATGCACAAACCAAAAGGACTTAACTCTAGGATGTAATGGGGCCAAGGTACAAGGTAGATGAAATAAGACATTTAAGCTGCTACCATTCGAGACTAAGTGAGCATTGTACAATTAGCACCCTTCCAAACTCACACCTTGAACCCTTCGGTCATTATTTTTTTTTTATTATTATTTTTTTTTTAGCTGATATTTCCCCAGTAACCTACATGGTCTCAAAGGGGTACTTGATCATCAAGTCAAGTATTTTCCCAGTAACCCATCGGTCTCAAAGGGGCACCTGATCATCACCCACTCCAAACTTAGTTTCTTCTTAACCCTTCATTCATGATTTTCAATGCTCACCTAGCCTCCTCAGGTGGATAAGACATCAATTATGTGGCTAGGCTCAGTATTGAGGGTTTAATCAAGAAAAAGGGATCATTGGGCTCAATGGGGCGAAACAAAGGATATCACAACCTGGTTGGCTATTTGGCTATTGGCTCAATCAACAAAAACTGCCTTTATCAAACTTCAAACATTGTGCAAACCATGACATGCATACAAGAATCAAGCAAATTCGGGAAGATAAGGCATCAAAAGTGTCCTCTCAGCAATAAGATCATAAGGCTCAACAGTACTACCCAGGACAAGGGAAACCACTCACAAAACCATGCCAACATGTTTTAACAATTTAAGCCACAGGATTCATACATAAGAGATATGACACCAATTTTTACTCCAAGTTGGAAATAAATTGAGATATGGGCTCCCATTGCATTTATCTCCAACAACTCCACATAGAGCTCACAAACAGCAGACCAATTGTACCCTTTTTTTTTTTGTTTATATATGCATGATTCTTATCTACTCCTAGCTACGATGCATCTATGATTAGCAGTAAAAGAAATTAACAAAGTGAAGGTGAAAAAAAAACAAAGAAAAGTAGCATGCAAGAAGGCAAAAAAAAAAAAAAGTGGAAGGGGAGAAAAGGAAAAGTTATCTGCTGGGTTCTGAGTAGAACCCACAATAAAGCTCCTCAAGATCCCTTCTCCCCCGAAAATGCGTGGATTACTCCTCTTCCGACTCTTTCTCCTCAGAGTCGGTCTCTTCCGCTTCTTCTTCGATCTCTTCTTCTTCTTCTTCTTACGTCTCTTCTTCTTCTTCCACCTCTATAGGGGCTGCAGAGCTCTCCCCAAAAGGTCTCGAATCTACAAAGTGATCCAGCTCTGATGGACTTCTTCTTGCTGCAGGAACAAAATTCGGATCGGGATTCTGCCCTTGTATCAACAAATCCTCCACCCTCAAGACATCCTCTCGGGTGACTTGTAAATATCTGAAGAGGGCCCCCATATTATGCCGCATCTCAGCTCTTTCTTGGTCAACTGAATATGGATCCCCTGAAGTTGAGCCTTCATTTTGAGCCCGTAGTTCCCGTCTAGTTGGTGTGACTCTAGGGGGTCTTCCTCTACCCTCTGCAGGCTCTAAGTCTTCCACTAGGCAAAATTTGGTAACAAAGGTTAGGTCAATCTTTGAGGGATCCTTTGTTGGTGTTAGACCCGCCTTTGATACCCTGGCCTTCTCACAGAGAATAGTGATCAATTAGGGAAAGGCTAGTGTTGCTATCTCTGAGTTAGCGATGCTCTGAATGGTATAAGCAATAATCTTCCCGATGTTTATGCTCTGACCACTCATGATCATCTGGATCATCGTTGCCCGATCAAACTTGACATCAGACTTGTTTGCATTGGGGAGGAGATTTGTCACAATATATGCTGCCCAAACTTTAGGAACTGATTTTAAATCCACACCTTCCAACTTTCTTAGAATTGGGGGGTTCCCCTTTGTAAATGCCCAAGCAGCACCTGGCCGGCATAATAGCCTCAACATCTCATCCAGCTCACTCTTCTTGATGAACTTGAGATAGTACTTCTCTTGTTTAAATAGTTGCCAGTCATCTTTTGCTCCCCAATCGTTTCTCACATTTAATGTTCCATTTATGGTGTCAGGATCAAAGAGGATGGTTTTTCCTCTGAAGAAGCTAGTGTATGGTGGAAATTCCCCAGTTGGATTATAGGCATTAGCATAGAACTCATTTATCATCTCTACATACCCTTCTTTGGGGTATGCCACAAGTGTATCCCATCCTCTTCTCCGGATCTCTTCTGTCATAGGGGGAACAGCAGTGAATGTAGATGAAACTATTTTCCTCTCCCAAATTGTCCCCCGTTTATGCATGGCTTTGTGCATTGTCCAGCATTCGGCGGATCGGAATAATTTTTTATCAAATGTGGATCTGCTAGAAGATGATGCCTCAACTTTCCTCTTTTTGGGGTCTTTCTTCACAGGTGCTTTAGAGGCCATGGCACTTAACCTGTAATAAACCTCAAACTATGATCAGTCCACGATAACAATCATAACCAAAATTTAAGTGACCTTAAGAATTCTCAAAAATTAATGGCAATATCATGCGATAACAACATAGTGCAGTCACAACAAAATTTATCACTCATTCAACAGCCACTTCCTTTTTAAACCCATCAATAGCATAGAGGTCGATGTTTAAGAGAAATCAATCCCAACCAAAAGCTTTCACAAAAGGCTAGGGACACATTACATATAACTTTAATTACAAGTCAAGAGTCTCAATTTGATGATCAAAACATTCCAGATTGCAAACCCTCAAATTTGGGATTATTCATACCCTTATAAAGTAGTTTTCTAAATTGATGCTCCTCAAGGGTTAAATTCAAAGAATTGAAAGTGGAATCATATTAGTTAGGAACCTATTTACACATTCCAACAATCAATTTGAATAAAAATTTGTGCCACAAGAAAATCCCCAAATCTATCATAGTTTAAAACCCTAGAATGCCATTTTCTCAATTCCACAACATTCTCACTCAATTTCCATAACCCAACAGTGGAATCATGTTAACAATGCACCCAATTGCAAGATTAAACCATCAATTTAGCACAAAATTCATTCCCCTCAAAATCCCCAAATTGAGATTTTTGAACCCTAAACCCCAAATTATTCATAACTGAAGAACATTCTCATCATCCACAGTAGCAAGGAAATCACCATTCATTTCACAATAAGCAACAAATCAACATGAATAATTAAAACTGCAACAAGGTACTTACTGTAAAAGAAAAGGGAGAACAAGAGAGATGAGCTCGAGGGGGGGGAAGAGAGACAGTGCCAGGAGAGAGAGATGAGCGCGAGAGGAGAGAGAGCGCGAGGAGAGAGAGACGAAGGTGTAGTGTGCGGCGTTGCAGTGTGTGTGGCTGTGCTGCGCAGTGGTGGGTGGTGCTGGTGTGTGAGAGTGAAGTGTGTGGGTGCTGATGGTGGCTTTCTGGGTGAGAAAGAAAGAAAGTGTGAAAGAGTGAAAAGAATGTGTGCGTGTGGGTGCTGAGTGTGGTGAGGGAAAAGAGAATTTTAAATTTTTTTTTTTTTTACCACCGCCCAGCGGTATAATTACCGCTTAGCGGTACCAACACAGTGGCCACAAATGCGTGTGATTCCCTACCACCGCCCAGCGGTATAATTACCGCTTAGCGGTGAAAGCCCAGAAATTTTCAATTAAATTGCCCAGAAAATACCACCGCCCAGCGGCCACTTTATCGCCCAGCGTCCATGTAACGCCCAGCGGCCACTTTACCGCCCAGCGTTGGGATATCTGCATAATTATGCAGCAAACCCTTTTAAAGTCCACCGCCCAGCGGTAATAGTAACCGCCCAGCGGTATGCACACAGTGGCTCGAAACACATACACCGCCCAGCGATAAGTGTTACCGCTCAGCGGTGAAGAGCCAGAAAATTCCCAGTAAATTTGGCAGAAAATGGAACCGCCCAGCGGCCATATCACAGCCCAGCGGTGGTATTTCTGCATACTTATGCAGCATTCCCAAACATGAATATATACATAAACTAATCATGAAAACCATGCATGAAAAATGAACTAACACACTCCAAACTTATATAAAACTATCACACACTAAATCCTAGAAACACTTATAACACTAAAATTGCAATAAGACTAATGATGCAAAAGAAAAACTAAAAAAAATAAAAGGAAAGTGTAGAAAAAGCCTGAGCATGGGTTGCCTCCCATGAAGCGCTTGTTTAACGTCCCGAGCTTGACGGTGTGCTTCTCAAGTAGAGATTAGATTGATGGATTCCCTTTTCCGCTCAACATCCCCACCGAGGTAGAGCTTGAGTAGTTGACCGTTCACTTTGAAGCTTCTATCCGAGTTCGGATCCTTCACTTCAACTGCACCATAAGGGAATACTTGCTTGACTTCAAAAGGTCCCGACCATCGAGACTTGAGTTTTCCCGGAAACAACTTGAGTCTTGAGTTGAATAAGAGTACTAATTGACCTTCCCGGAACTCTTTTTTCACAATCTTCTTGTCATGCCACTTCTTTGTATTCTCCTTGTAGATTTTGGCATTTTCATAGGCAAGATTCCGGAACTCCTCAAGTTCATGAAGCTGCAAGATTCTTAACTCACCCGCTTTAGACAAATCAAAATTCAAATACTTTGTTGCCCATACTGCCTTATGCTCCAATTCAAGAGGTAAGTGGCAAGCTTTGCCATAAACCAATTGGAATGGAGACATACTAATCGGATTCTTGAAGGCTGTCCTATATGCCCAAAGAGCATCATCAAGCTTCAATGCCCAGTCCTTCCTAGAAGAGTTCACTGTTTTCTCCAAAATTTGCTTTAATTGGCGGTTGGACACCTCAACTTGCCCGCTTGTTTGTGGGTGATAGGGAGTGGCAACTCTATGATGAACATTGTACTTTTTAAGCAAAGTCTCCAACTTCCTATTGCAAAAATGGGTCCCCTCATCACTTATCAAGGCTCTAGGCACCCCAAACCTTGAGAATATGTTCTTTTACAAGAAACTAATCACCACTTGTGCATCATTGGTTTGGACCGCTGCAGCTTCTACCCACTTTGAAACATAATCCACAGCTACCAAGATGTACAGCTTAGAGTAAGAAGAGGGGAATGGACCCATGAAGTCAATTCCCCAAACATCGAACACTTCAACTTCTTGTATCGGGTTTTGAGGCATTTCATTTCTCTTTGATATGTTTCCGGTTCTTTTACATCTATCACATCTTTTAACATATGCAAAGGCATCCTTGAAGAGTGATGGCCAAAATAAACCGGATTGGAGAACCTTGGCTGCTGTCCGATCTCCACTAAAATGACACCATACCCGGAATCATGACAATGCCACAAAATCTACTCTTGTTCTTCTTCGGGCACACACCTTCTCAATAACCCATCAACACCTCTCTTGTACAGAAATGGTTCATCCCACACATAGAACTTGGCTTCATGGAAGAACCTCTTCCGTTTTTGTGGGTTAAAATCCGTGGGAACCACTTGTCCAACCTTATAGTTCGCTATATCCGCATACCATGGCAAACACACCATCGCTAAAAGCTTTTCATCACAAAATTGGTCATTGATCGGTCTTTTTTCTTTGCTTTCTTCTGCACTTTCTAACCGAGACAAGTGGTCCGCCACTGAATTTTCGCTTCCTTTCTTATCCCTTATCTCCAAATCAAACTCTTGAAGCAATAAAATCCACCGGATAAGCCTTAGTTTCAAGTCTTGCTTGGCAAATAGATACCGGACAGCTGCATGGTCCGTGTATACGATCACCTTGGAGCCTACTAAGTAAGATCGAAACTTGTCAAATGCATAAACAACAGCCAACAATTCCTTTTCAGTGGTGGCATAGTTAAGTTGTGCAGTATTTAAAACATGACTCGCATAGTAAATCACATGTAACAACTTATCTTTTCTTTGGCCTAAAACAGCACCTACAGCAGTGTCACTCGCATCACACATAATCTCAAATGGCAAAGTCCAATCAGGTGCAGTGACAATCGGTGCAGTGATCAATTTATGCTTCAAAGTGTTAAAGGCTAACATGCATGCATCATCAAATATAAAGGGGGCATCTTTTACAAGGAGATCACTAAGAGGTTTAGCAAATTTCGAAAAGTCTTTTATGAATCTCCTTTAAAAGCCAGCATGCCCCAAAAAACTATAAATGCCTTTTACATTGGTGGGAGGGGGAAGTTTTTCAATGACTTCCACTTTAGCACGATCAACTGCTATCCCTTGGTTAGAGACGCGGTGCCCTAAAACGATTCCCTCTCTCACCATGAAATGACATTTTTCCCAATTTAAGACCAAGTTTGTTTCTTCACATCTTTTTAACACTAATGACAAGTTATGCAAACATATATCAAATAAAGAACCAAACACAGAGAAATCGTCCATGAAAACTTCGATATGTTTTTCAATCATATCGGAGAAGATGGACATCATACACCTTTGGAATGTGGCCGGTGCATTGCAAAGTCCGAAGGGCATCCTTCTATATGCGAATACTCCATAAGGGCATGTAAAGGCTATTTTCTCCTGATCCTCTGGAGCCACAACAATTTGGTTGTAGCCGGAATATCCATCCAAAAAGCAATAATATTCATGGCCGGCCAACCGCTCCAACATCTGGTCAATGAACGGAAGTGGGAAGTGATCCTTCCTTGTAGCATCATTTAGCTTCCGATAATCAATGCATACTCTCCATCCCGTAACAATCCGAGTGGGTATCAATTCTTTGTTTTCATTTTTAACCACTGTTGTCCCGCCCTTTTTAGGCACAACTTGGACGGGACTAACCCACGGACTATCCGAGATAGGGTAAATAAGACCGGCATCAAGAAGCTTGAAAACCTCCTTTCGAACCACCTCCTTCATAACCGGATCAAGTCTCCTTTGTGACTGCACTACTGTTTTATGGTTCTCCTCCATGAGTATTTTGTGCATACACAAAGAAGGACTTATTCCTTTCAAGTCCCCAATTGACCATCCAATGGCCTCCTTATGATCCCGAAGAACACTCAGCAGTTTTTCTTCCTCCACTTGGCTTAACTCAGAACTCATGATGATAGGGTAAAAATCACGCTCACCAAGGAAGGAATATTTCAAGTGTGTAGGCAATGGTTTGAGCTCAACCTTCGGTGCTTCATCTCTCTTTGGTTTGATTTCGTCTTCTCCTCTCACCAATTCCTCCCATTCCGGTTGTACATTTTTAGGATAGGAAGGTGACTCTTCCAACAAGCTAAGTACTTCTTTCACCGCCGGATCATCCTCCTCTTCAACTTCCACCTTTGATTCAACAAGTATTCTTTCAAGAGGCAAAGTGGGGTTGTCTTCCCTATATGAGTTGGAGACCATAGGATCAATCATATCAATGCTAAAACACCCTTCTCTATCTCCCGGATGCTTCATAGCTTCAAACACATTAAAAGTAATAGCTTCATCTTGGACCTTCAATGTCAAAGTGCCATCTGCTACATCAATGAGAGCTCTACCGGTTGCAAGGAATGGCCTTCCCAATATCAATGGAATATCTCTATCCTCTTCCATGTCAAGAACAACGAAATCCACCGGAAATATGAATTTATCAACTTTCACCAAAACATCTTCAATCACACCATATGGATGCTTCATCGATCTATCCGCAAATTGGAGGGTTACCATGGTGCGTTTTATTTGTCCAATCCCCAATTGCTTGAAAATGGATAAAGGCATGAGACTAATACTCGCTCCAAGATCGCATAGGACTTTCCCAAATATCCTATCACCAATGGTGCAAGGAATTGCAAAACTCCCGGGATCCTTAAGCTTTGGAGGAAGTTTCTTTTGTAAAATTGCACTGCACTCCTCTGTAAGCATAATGATCTCTTCATTCCCAATCCTTCTCTTCTTGGATAACAACTCTTTCATGAATTTCACATAGGAAGGCATTTGCTCTAGAGCTTCGGCAAATGGAATGTTGATTTAAAACTTGTTAAACACCTCTAGAAACTTCCCAAACTGTTTTTGTCTTGTTCCTTTTTGAGTCGTTGAGGGAAAGGTAACTTGATAGTTGGCGATGGCATTTTCCCTTCTTGTTCCGTTGGCGCCTCTTTCTCATTAGAGTCATTGGGTGGAACTTTTTCAGATTTTTCAGCTTCTTCATGAGGCACTTCTTCACTAGGCTTCTCTTCTTTTTCTTCACTCTTCTTCTCCTTCCTTGGTGGAGGCTCAACCACCTTCCCACTCCTAGTTGTTATAGCTTTAACATGCTCATTACCTCTAGGATTTGGGACTGTGTCACTTGGTAAAGATCCAAGAGGTCTTTCTGAAAGTTGCCTTGCTAGTTGGCCAACTTGAGACTCCAAATTCCGGATTGACGCTTCTTGATTTCTGAACCCACCTCTTGTCTTATCCATGAAATCGGTAGTCTTCTGAACAAAAGAGGAAGTCTGCATAGTTAATTTCTCCATTGCTATCTCCAAAGTGGACTTCTTCTCATTGGGTGGTGGTTGTGATGAGGAGCTACCCTGATACCCCCCTTGCTGTCTTTGAGGGACTTGATTACCTTGATCTTTTCATGAGAAGTTCTGATGATTCCTCGGCCCCTGATTATATGTGTTGGAATAAGGATTGTATTGTTGCCTCTAAGCATTGTTAACATAATTCACTTGCTCCGGGTTGTCTTGAGTGTTCAAAGAGGCTTCACAATCAACATTAGCATGGCATCCTCCACAAAAATCACATGTTGGAGGAATGGAATCAACTGTATTAACCTTCATATTTCCCATTTGTTGAGTCAAAGATGTCAACTGTTGAGTCATAATCTTGTTCTGGGCTAAAATAGCATCTAAGGTCCCCACTTCTAGCACTCCTTTTCTGTGTTGTCTATCAAAATGTGTGTTGAAACTATTTTCAGCCATTGCCTCCATTATCTCAAACCCTTCTTCAGGTTTCTTCAGATCAAAAGAACCCCCACAAGCGGCATCTATCATCACCTTAGTGTTGGGAACTAGGCCATTATAGAAAGTTTGAGCTTTGAGCCACTCCGGTAATGAATGATGGGGACATCGTCTAAGCAAATCCTTGAATCTATCCCAAGCATCATAAAGAGATTCTCCCTAATGTTGAACAAATGCAGCGATCTCACTTCTCAACTTTGAAGACTTAGATGTTGGAAAGTACTTGCTCACAAACTTATTGGCTAGATCATCCCATGTCGCTATGCTACCTTGTGCTTGCGCTCTGAGCCAACTTCTAGCTCTATCCCTTAAAGAGAAAGGGAAAAGCCTTAGGCGAATGGCATCATCACTGGCTCCCTGCGACTTCATTGTATCACAAAGTTGGATAAAAAGCTCTAAGTGCTGATTTGGGTCTTCCGATGAGGAGCCGAAGAATTGGTTCTGCTGCACAACTTGTAAAAGACCCGGTGGGATTACAAGGGTTGGACCATCAATTGGAGGTCTCACAATACTCCCATAATATGCATTTGCAGTGGGCATAGAGTAGTCTCTCAAGGTCCTTCTCGGATTGTTGTTATCACCCATTATCACTTCTGGTGTGTCACAAACTGGTTCAGCTAATGAAGATTGACCTTCTCGTTGTCTTTGTCTTTCTTCTCTTTTTCTTTGCTTAGCTCTTTTTCTATTGTTGCGGGCTGTTTTCTCTATCTCTGGATCAAACAATAGGTGATCAAGATGAATTGTACCTCGCATACAATGAAGAAAGTAAAGTAGAACAAAGAAAAACTAAATACTAAAATAAACTAAAGAAAACAGCACAAAGTTTAAACTAATAGCTGCCTTCGATACTACCGATATTGGTAGAATCAATCCCCGGCAACGGCGCCAAAAACTTGATGGGACCACGGCAAGTGTATCGGATCGTTGCAAGTAATAAAAACGGTGAAACCGGATATCGTTCTCAGGGATCGAATACCAAATATCAATTCTCGAATTCAACTATTAGTTAAACGAATATTTTGGTTCAAAGGGAGCTCAGGCAGATTCACAAAGCACAAAAGATAAACACAAGAACAGAATTTTGGTAATTTTCGCTTTGACAACTTAACAAACACTTAGAACGCACAAAGGGTTGAAATTCAATTAGAGGAAAGAGTTGGGATTAAGTTTCATTTGACTTCATTTGCTGCACTTTAATTGGGGTTAATACAAAAATACTTCACCTATTTTGTTATCGGATTCTCCTAATTTTCCAAGACTCAATTCCTTAGGCCAAAGAACTTTAATTCCTAGTTTAAATCCCTAATTCCTTAGGTATCTCAAAAAGGGAAAAAATCATGAAGTTCAAGAATCCAAAAGATAACAAGCATTCAAAGACTATTTCTAGTTCAAGAATCTCAAGGTTCATGATCCTAAAGAAGTTCATACTTCAAATTCTCATTCAAAGCATAAACCAAATAAATCATTCCAAGGATGATCAAACCCTAGAAAGCTTTAAGAACAAAGATGATAAACTCAAAATAGAAGAAGTCATGCATAACAACCAAGTCAAATACAAACAAAATCCATCAAAATCCACTTAATCCCAACAAGGGCAGGTTTAGCTAAACATAGAACTAAAGAGAGAAACTAAAACAAAAGAGAAAAGAGAAAACTCCATGATGAACTATGAAGATGATCCAAGCTTCCACTCTTCTCCACTCCAAGCCACCACAAGGTTTCCAAATTAGGGTCCAGCCCCCACTAATCTCGTGTCCCCCCTTAAAACCCCCCAAAATTAGAATAGAAAGGGTTTCTGCTGTGCAAATGGGCCAACTGAAAAATGGGCCTGCGTCCCTAACACCGCCCAGCGGTAAAATTACCGCCCAGCGGTGGGAGGTCAGAAACAGCTGCGTGAAAATCTGGGACTCACCGCCCAGCGATCATACGGCCGCCTAGCGGTACAAAGTCAGAGAGAAAGCAAAGTGTGAGACACCTCCACCGCCCAGCGTCCAAATCCACCGCCCAGCGGTATGCTGACAGTACTCATCCTTATATTTTAGGCGCTTTTCTTCCTGTTTTGAATTCCATCTAATCTCCTTTACTCGCTGCAAATAAAATAGCACTAATTAGCCCTGAACACTCAATTAAACAGCCAACTTCAAGAGATTTATGCAACTACCTATTTCATTCAATCATGTTCAAAACCAATGTTAATTGAGGCAAAAACAAGGTTAAAAGTTGGATACAAATGGTTTAAATCCTTTCAAAAGCATACCCAAAATAGATAATTCGCAGGATTATTAGTGACCCCATTTTTCACAATTATAGCACTGCACCTTCCTCTTATTTGTCTTTCTTGACCCTCCTTTGTATCTGCCTGACCCTCCTCTTTTGCTTGAGGATGCAGATCTATCACCATCAGTCCTTGGTCTTTCTTGAGCAGAAAGCCAATTTCCTTTGGTGAATTTCCCTTTACCTTTCTGGTACTTCTTCTTCTCAGTCCCTTCCTTCTTGTGCACAGCAGCCTGCAAAGCCTGATCAGAGGTCTTAGCTGCACCTCTTTCAATCAGCTTCATTTCATGTGCCTCTAGTGAACTCTGAAGCTCTTCAAGCAGCATATTCTCTACATCTTTGGCTTCTTCAATAGCCACAACAATGTGGTCAAACTTAGGTGTGAGGGTTCTCAAAACTTTCTCCACCTGCTGCTGATCAGTGATAGATTCCCCACACGACCTCATTGAATTCACCATCAATAGAAGCCTGTTGAAGTAATCCGTAATGGATTCCTGATCATGCATTGACAGTAACTCGAACTGCCTTCTGAGAGACTGCAATCTTATCTTCTTGGTCTTCTCAGCACCCCCGTAAGCCTTCTGAAGGGTGTCCCAAGCCTCCTTAGCTGTCTTTGCTTTGGAGACTTTCTCAAAATTTGCAAGATCCATGCATTGGTGGAATAGATACTTTGCCTTATAGTCCTTTTTCTTGGGAGCATCATCATCTTTATCAGCAACTCCATTTTTCACTATCTCCAGGAGTTCTTGATAGCCAAGAATGGCTTCCATCCTTATGGCCCAGTAGACATAGTTCTTGCCATTAAGGATTGGTAAGTTGGAAACAAAGCTGCCATTCCCATTCGAAGAAGCCATGATCATAGCACACATGCAGCAGTATACACACAGGCCCTAATCTTCTTGCTACTGATACCACTCTGATAGAACACACTCACATTCACACAACTAAAAGAAAGAATTGAGAGAAAGAGTTTATTACTGAAAAATCAATACTGTAGAACTCATCTGCTTTTATTCAATATCATACATGTATTTATAGTACATAACTACTAACTACTCTTAGCAATTAACAACTAACTGCTGTAACAAACTAACTACCAAAACAGTTACAATGTATTTGAATTATTTACAACTGACAAAGTTACATCTACTATCTTATGCTACTGATATCTGATTTTCCTCCACCCTCATAACACCACCATCATTGTCATGATTACTCGTTATAGCAGGATGGAGTAGGGGATGAAACAATCTGGAAGAGACGAACTTCATTCTACGTTAGCTGTTGGAGATCAGTCGGGCAGTTGGAGTGGTCTATGACAACGAAGGCCGAGGAACATATTCCTAGATTCCGATATACAATTTTCGTATAGAACATTTGACGTGCACTGTGGGATGATGATAATTTTCCTCAGCCGCACAAAACAGTTTATATCTGGTTGACACGTAGTGGCAACAGACGAAGGACATGCAGGGGTGATCGTGCAGAGGCCATTGTCAATGGAGGAAATGGAGGAAACAGAAGAAATTGATGTTTGGATGTAGCACCCTCCTCAGCACTACATTTTACGTGACGTTTTAAGGTCAAAAAATAGTGGAATATTAAAATTATTAGAAAATGTGGGATAAAATTTTCCTTTTTGCAAGATATAAATATAAGGCTTAATTGCACTTTTAGTCCCCCAACTTTTTTAATTGTGCGATTTTAGTCCCTTAAAAATTTTAATTACACTTTTCGTCCCTCAACTTTTTTCATTGTGCGATTTTGGTTCCTAAAAGAATTTAATTGCACTTTTCATCCCTCAACTTTGTGAAATTGTGCAAAATTAGTCCTTCTAGGGACCAAAATAAAGGCTTTCATTGCACAATTTTAAAAAAATGAGGGATTAAAAGTGCAATTAAAATTTTTGAGGATCAAAATTGCACAATTAAAAAAGTTAAGTGACAAAAAGTGTAATTAAAATTTTTGAGGGACTACAATCGCATAATTAAAAAATTTAGGGGACTAAAAGTGCAATTAAGCCTTATATTTATATCGTGCAAAAAGGAAAATTTTATCCCACATTTTCTAATAATTTTAATATTCCACTATTTTTTGACCTTAAAACATCACGTAAAATGTAGTGCTGAGGAGGGTCCTACATCCAAATAGAGATGGCAATGGGTAGGGTATGGGTAGGGTACTATAATACCCGTCCCCATACCCGCGTTTTAAAAAAGTACCCGTCCCCATACCCGCGTAGCAACCTTGATACCCATACCCTCACCCGCTGGGTACCTACGTACCCGTACCCGCACCCATTACCCGCACTTTTTATATAAGAAATTTGTGGATTTTGAAAACAAGATAAGTAAATATGGTATACCCAAAGGTTTTTGATTGATATAATTTTCATATTATTCACTTTAAATAATAAAATAACTTATTTTTGTAGTTACATAAAGTTACGTTCCACATAGTATATGTCTTGCATGCCAAACTAAAAATGCAACCCGCAGATTTAATAATCAATTTGTGAACATGAAATGTATGAAATGCAAAGGTTCAAATACAAAACGTCAAATAATCAATCTCCAAAACATTAATTAAATATTGCAATAAAAAATGATACATTACACTAAAAGGAGTGTTAGTAAAAAAAAAAAAAAAAAGAAATGCTATTGAATTGCAGAAAAAACAATATTAATGCCTCCTTTTTATTTTATTTGCCAACGCTTGATGATTATCATTATTGTCAGGTTTGTTCACAAGACAGAGAAAAACACATCGAGATTATTATAAATATTAAGATACTAAATAGAGAAGGAAAACATAGCAACCTAGGCATTTCCATAGGAGATGATTTGATCATATTAATCAAGAAGTAACATACAAAGTATAGGCGACAATGAAGCTAGCCAAGTGAAACTGACGATGAAGCTCTAGTTTTTATTTTTTATTTTTTTAATGTAATATATTATAATTAAGGCATGATGAAGTAATATAAAGTATAGACGACGATGAAGCTAGCTAAGTGGAACTGACCATGAAGCTTTGGAATTAACAATGAAGCTCTAGTTTTTTTTTTAAAATTTTTTAATGTAATATATTATAATTATGTATATAGAAAATAAATATATAAAAAAATAAATAAATATACATAGTGCGGGTATGGGACGGGGTGGGTACTAGAGTACCCGTACCCGCACCCATCCCCATTAATTTTTGCGGGTAATTACCCGCACCCGCACCCATACCCATTAAGCGGGTAATTATCCTATCCGTCATGAGTAATTTTTGCGGGTACCCATTGGATCCGATACCCATTGCCATCCCTACATTCAAACCTCAATTTCCTCTGTTTCCTCCATTTCCTCCATTGACAATGGCCTCTGCATGATCACCCCTGCATGTCCTTCGTCTGTTGCCACTACGTGTCAACCAGAAATAAACTGTTTGGTGTGTTTGGTTCAAGTGAGAGGAGAGGAGGAGAAGGGAGGAGAGAAATTTTAATTAGCTATTGTGTTTGGTTGAGAGAAAGGGAGGGGAAGAATTTTAAAACTAACTTACTTTTATATCCTTATAATTTTAGATTTTAAAATACATAAATAGGGTTATTTTAGTCATTCCATTCAAAATGTTTTAAAACCCCTCCCCTCTCCTCCAAATCCCCCACTTTTGGAGGAGAGCCAAAATTGGATGAGGAGGGATTTTGCTCCCCTCCATTCCCCTTCCTTCCTAAAAATTGAACCAAACAACAAATATTTTAAAAAATCTCTCCTGTCCCCTCTATTCCCCTCCAACCAAACACTCTGTATGGGAGTATTTGATTGAGTATAGTTGCCTGCAAAGAACTTATTTGTTACCTGAATCCAGACATGGAATATGATTTTCTGAACTCTGTTATAATGGTTAGTAGATACTTTAGAAAGAAATAGCAGAAAACAATAACTGTGGCATGATAGCATTGAGTGTAAGCAAATCTTCTAAGCTATTATCCTCTTATGAATAGTATTTTACCATTTATTTGTGCCTATTGTTATAAACCATTACATTTTGGTTATCAGGAAGCCAAAGCAATTGGAAGAACATTTGCCTCTTTGAAGGTATCAAGGATGATCTCTGTGTGGGAGACGGTATCGATTATATCTTTGTGTTTGTGGATCATTATTCTATTTACCTAAAATCTATTTGTCTTGCAATGACTATTTACCTGGAAGTTTTTCAATGTACGAATGTTGATGAGTCAATTCGTGTTTGAGTCTGTGGAATGAGATTTTGGATGCTTGATTGATGTCTTTTGTTTGCTATCATAAATTCAGTCAATCAAAATTTATAGTTGATTACTAAGAGTTTGTAAATTTGTTTCAACTTTCAAAATCAAATCTGGTGACCCCTGTGATGCATCTTTTGATCTTCTTGATATAGAAACATAAGGGGAGGGTAATATAGGTAGAATTCACGATTTTGGGGGCTGTTTTTTTTTCTTTTTTATTTTTGTTACATGTGTTGTAGTATCAGTGAGATGACATATGTGGTTTGCAGATAGTAGGAGAGAGAGATGGCAAACTCGAACCTCAGTCTGTCAAAATGGTTTATAAAGATCACATAAGTTGTGGGACGAATTTTGTGGTTAGTTCTAGGTTGCTTCTTTCAATTTTCGTTCATCCGCGACTTTTTTTGGTTCGTTAGAATCTTGCAAACAACGGAGATTCTATTTGTCATTAACTTTGGGGGATAATCAAATGAAGGTTTAATTTGCTCTGATTATTCACTATCCTTTATTTTCTGCTCGGATTTTCATTTTCTTGATGTACCTAAATTTGAATATGAATTAGAATTTGATTTACACTAAACTCTTGGACTCTTGATCACTGAAATATAATCTATAAGTATGAAGAGTTTTTCTCTGATAGTCTTGGACTGGAGAGAGTAAATTTTGAGAGGGTTCGGTTTTATCTTTGAATAAAACTCAATTCTTTCATAGGCGTTGGAATTAATGCTCATACTATCGATCCCTTTTAAATTTTACTTATCAATTAAATTTTCCTCCATTTGCAGCCTGTTGGTGAAAACCATGCCAATCCAAAGACTTGCTTCTTCCATGTTCTCTTTTTATCTGATTGTGCTCTTTGTATATCTTTCCATATAAGGCATCTTCGTTTCACAAACTAATTTTTTTTTTGTATCCAGCAGGCTACATCCTTGCCATTTTACATTCTATCAGCCCTCTTTATTGATAACTTTGTCATCATTTTTGCTGGCCATAATTTTTGTGTAGTCAAGAATGTGAGTGGGAGAATTTTGTGGTTTATCATGGTTCCTTATATGATGGCACACAAGTTGTTGTCAAAATGATTTTATAAAGATCACCTCAAGGTTCTCAGCATGCTTCTCTTCATAGAAATCTAAAAAGCTAAATTTTGAATTTATAGAAATTTCCTTGCTAAAATAGATTCTGTGTAATTGCAGGCTCAACTCTTAATGCGAGTTCATTATAGTAACTTTGCTTCTTTTCTTGGATACTGTAGCGAAGTTGGACACACTGCTATCATCTATGAATACATGGCTTATGGAAACTTAGAGGAGTATCTTTCAAGTATATTCATGTGTTATCGTGTTCATTTTATGCTTGCATACATACTTGATTAAAGACGATATTTGAGTAAACTAGGAATCACACTCTATTTTTGTGTTTGAGTAGATGCAAGGAGGGAACCACCGAGTTGGGGACAGGATTCTGATAACAGTGGATGCTGCTCAAGGTTAGCAGTGACACTGAATATGTTTCTTAGTCCATTCTTGACTTTATTGTGACTAAAAAAATACTGATATTGGAACTTATATGTGTGTCTGAGTAGATGCAAGGAGAGAACCATCGAGTTGGAGACAGGATTCAGATAGCTGTGGATGTTGCTCAAGGTTAGCAGTGACACTGAATATGTTACTCAATCCATTCTTGACTTTACTGTGACTAAAAAGGATTAAGAGTGCAAACAGCCTGAGAATGGCTTATGCATTCTTAACAAGGTGCTGGCCGTTCCATTAGCTTTGTGTGGTAATTGTGGTTCACAATTTTTCAGTTCGGTGTCAAGTTTTCTTCTATTTTTCACATTAGCCCGAGAACAACAATCCGGGTTGGAAGGCTGAGTTGGTGCAGTTGAGAATGGCAAGTGTTTGGTGGATGGTGCTACAAGGTTCGAACTCATAATTAGAAAAATCTCAATTCTTTCTCTTCTATGCCTCTGCCGTTGAGTTGAATGAACAAGAAGAGAAAGGTTAAGTGAATGTAATAAAATGTTAATTTGTATACAGTGCAGGATCAATGTATTTAATGTTATGTTTATAAAAAAATTTACTGCTGTCCGTTTGTTTTCTATTTAAACTTCATCATCACCATTGCAGCTTCCTCCAACTTCCACCACAAAAGCATTTTGATTCACCCGCACCTCTGATTCTAAGCATACTGATACAACCACCACTATTTCAAAAACTGTCACTCACCCAACTGAGCCAAAAAATGAAAGGAATGAGCCTAAGGAATAAGAAAAAGAGGTTAAGAAGAACAAGAAAAATAAGAAGTTGAAGAATTTGGTTTGTCCTTCATCAAATTCATCATTGACCCATCACTTGAAAAATACACCAGCAATTATTTCTTGCTTGAGGATTCTGATGATAGGGGCGATGACACACTGGAAGCAACTTGGAGGATTATCATGGAAAGACAAGATAAACTACATTTAATTTATTGCACATGTTTCCAAAATTATGTATTTCAAATATTTTTTATAATTTTTTAAATGTATAATATTGAAATTGAAATTTGTAACATCCCGATTTTCACTGTTTTCTAAGAGCGGTAATTTATATAAATAAGTTTATATTTTATTGGAGGTTCTAGAAAGTGAATTTAAATAAACTAAGATCATATTCATACTTTACGCTATCGTAGGGAGCTACGATTAAATTTTGGATTGAAAATTCAGACGGAGCCCGGTCAGCATTTTCATTGACACTAAGATTTTGCTGATCAGAAAACCTAATTTTGATTCGTGAATGAAACAATTAGGTTTAGAAACGAATTTCAACAATTTTGATAAAATTAGTTTTTTATAAGTTATATGGGCAAAATCTTAAATCGGGTGAAGAACGAAACTGAATATGGATTTATCGGGATCCGCTAATGGATAAACTTTAAGTCACATCAAGTCAAATCACATGGGAAGGTGTGCCAGTGTCATGATGATGTTCTAAAATATCTGAACGCGTTCACACTGCAAAAAGACCAAAATGTCCCTAGACTTTTTCCTAAATGACATTTTTGTCCTCAAAGGAAAAGAACGTTTTGCCCTTAAGTGAAAAATCTTTGGACCACTTTAACCCTCCCATTCCCACGCCTATTGCCTCTCCATGAAGCCATCATCCATGACTTTTCTTCAAACTCCATTTTTCTCTCCAACTTTCTCTCATTTTCTCTAAGTAAAGCTTAACAATTTTGGTGAAGAAAAGTCTTGATTCCTTGCCTTGTTCATCATCCAAGAGGTATGGTTACTTCCTTTGATCCTTGGAGTTCATGTTCTTCATTCATTTCTTGTTCTTCAACTCATGAATCTCTATGTTTCAACTTATAACTTCAATCTTCAAAAATCTCTAGAAAATCATAGAAAAATCCTTTTAATGTGAAATAAACTTCTATGATCTTGTTTCATCCTTCTCTATCATTATCCAAGAGCATATAATCAAATGACATTCCTAGCCTATTTTTTGAGGAGGTGGCTAAACCATGAACTAAGGGGAAACCATGAGTTTTGTTTCAAGTTTTTGAGTAATGGGACTTGATCTAGTATTATGTATGCTTAAGGATCATTGATCCAAGAGTTAGGAACTTTTAGACTTCTCCAACCTATTTTTCTCAATGCTGGCCGAACCTAGCTTGTGTGAAAACTATGGGTTTTGCTTCAAGTTTTTATATGATGTAACTTGATTTGGTGTTATGTATACTTGAGGATCATTCATCCAAGAGTTAGATATTTTTAGACATCTCTAGCTATTTTAAACCTTGATGGCCGAACCTAGGTCCTAGGAGACAAAGAGATGTAATTTTGTTAATGTTAAAGTTGTGATTTGTTGTGAAAGATCAGACTGTGTTCGATCGTCCTAAACCTTGCTAAAGTGTCGATTGCGGAGCTGTGTTCGGGAGCTTGTACGGGAAGGCGAGTGTGCGTAGCAGTTTCAGGTAGGGAAAAAGAACTGTTATCGTCGGGAAGGCAAGCGTAGTATAGAATGTATACATGTGTAGGGGAACCTTAAACCCTGCAGCTAGAGGTTGAGCCCTGGACAACGTATTTGGATCGTAGGTGTAAGTACCTTTAGGCTATCACCGCTAAGATGATACTCTAGACGATGTGATTATTGAGGTTGATATGTTGAACTGGCTATGTGATTAGCTGTTTATCTGTTATGTTAAACTGTCTATGTGATTATCCGTCTGTTATGTTGAACTGCCTATGTGATTATATGTTATCTGTCAATGTGATGATATCTATATTGGCATACTTATTGTCGTGATATTTTATTATTTGATTGGCTGGGTGATTGTTGATGAGATTATGGTGAGATTGTGATGTTGTTCGGATTAATACCGTCGTGGTCCTGACCATGGAGCTGTGTCTCGTGGACGCAAGGCGTCGTGATGTTGATGTTGATGTTGATGTTGATGTGGATGCAGTGCATCATGGCTGTGGTCGAGTGCTTAGGTGTGAGGTTCCGATATCAATCTGTGATGGATGTTTGTTGCATATCATAGCATTTCATACCATAGTATATTTGGTCCCAAAAGGAGATGTCCAATTGGGGACGCGATGTTTTTAATCCTGAGGCGGGATGTCCAATTGGAGACGTGATGTTTTTAACCCTTACGAGGATGTCCAATTAGGGACGTGATGTTATTAATCCCGACGGGGATGTCCAACTGGGGACGTGATAAAATCGGCCGATATGCATATAGGGATGATAACATGCATATAGGGGTTAGTATCCCTCGTAGAGGTTTGATCTGAGAGAATGACTTTTGAGATGATTGTGCTATATGACTCGAGAGATAGTTGTTGATGTGTTATATGTCTTCTATGTGTTATGTGCTACATGTATATATGTTGTACTACTGCCCCTCTCCCATATTTGATGATGCATGTTTCCTATCTCGCTATATTTTCTCTGTGTGTTTATCCTATTTATGGTAAAACCCCGTGGAGGAACCAGTTACTGAGGAGCTGGATGACATTCCTTACGAGCCTGATGCCGGTGGACGAGCCACGAACCCTAATCTCGCGGGATTTTGAGTTCTGCACCAGAAGTATGGCTAGCATCAGAGTTCTCTTATCTTTTGATGTTTTTTGCTTATAGTCTGTACCGACGTACTCAGTATGTATTTTTCAGAAAGCCCCAACTTTCGTAAAGTTGAAAGGTACAAGATATCAACAGAACTCCCCTGATCAATCAATAATCGTTTGACCGAGAAGTTAGCTAATCCCAGGGTTATCACCATTGGATCATCCTGATTAATATCTAAACCTTTGAAATCATCATCAGTAAATATAATAGAGGGAGAAGTTTTTGGAGGCTTCCCTGATATTAAATTCACATGTTTGACTGCTCTGAGGTATCTTCGCCCAGCTGAATTGGTTAATCCTCCCCCAATGAATCCTCCATTGATGGTGTTGATTGCACCACGGGCTTCATTTGTATTTTCTCTGATCTCAATTTTCTGCCTGTTGAGTTCTGTTTCCATCATTGTCACGACCTCTACTTCTACCTTCGTTGTCTTGGTAGTGTCCACCTCTACCTCTTCCACGTCCCCGACCTCCATTGTCTCTTTGTACAAGCTAACCGAGATGGACAGCTTGTATAAGTTCTTCTATCTTGTCTTTAAGAGTTGTGCACTCCTCAGTTGTATGGCCATTATATCTGCAATGTTTAGATCGGTCAGCCGAATCTAAAGTGCGCGATGATACAGGGAGTTTTATCAACTCGGTGTGATATATCTCTTCTAACACTCGGGCTTTATTAGTATTTAAAGGAGTGTAGAAGTCATATTTTGGTCCTCTGTAAAGCTTTTCCTTCTTTCGCACTCCTTTATCATTTATCTGCCTCCCCTTATCTTTTCCTTCTATTCTGCATTCCATATCGGCTTGAGCCCTATTCTGGAATTCAGATAACTTCTCCAGTTGAATATAACTAGCAGCCCGGGCTCTGAACTCGTCCATGTCAGTAGGTGGTTTTCGGCAAAGGTGATCGACAAACGGGCCCGGTTTTAAAGCCATCAACATAGAATGCAATGCAACTGCCGGGTTGAGATCTCTGATGTTTGCTGACACCTTTGCAAATCGGTCCATGAAGCTTCTTAGAGACTTATTTTTTTCCTGCTTGAGACTTACCAACGCAGCCAAGGTCATTTGATGAGCTCGGCTTGTGGAAAACTAAGCACTGAACCTGGCAACTAAAACTTCGAAGCTATCAATAGAACTCGGCGGCAGTCTAATGTACCAGTTCAAGGTTGTCCCCTTTAAAGAAGTAGGAAAGACTATGCAAAGAATAACATCATCATTCGTAACTATGTTTACCTAAGTAACATAATCATGTAAATGATTATCCGAATCTGTAGTGTCGTCATACCTTTCTATAGTTAACGACTGGCACCCGTGAGGAAGTTGAGTATCCATAATTTGATCTGTGAGTGGGATTTTCTTTACCCCTGGAGTTTTTGTCTGTTGTCCTCCATGCTGATCATGTTGCTCCTTCTCAACATGACTAGCTTCACCATGCAGCACCGTCTTGTGGGTTTGGTGCTGAGTGCATCCTGCATTTGTACAAGTGACTTTGGTATGAGTAGTCTCCTGAGGGTGATAGCTCGGGTGACCCTCCTCGTCATGACGAGATGATGCAGTCCTCTCCCTGTGTTCATGTACAAATATGGATATAGTCATGATGTGGTCTTCAATCTAAATGGGTTGTGATATGGATACTCAGCCCAAATCCATAACATACTCATGTGTTCTAATGTGTATGTATCGAGCTGGTTGACCTATCCTTGTATACTCGGCCTCCCGAGTTACTTATGTTCGACCTTACCCATATTCGGCCAGTACAGAGATAAACTCACTTTAGATTAGTCTTTAAAAAATGTGCTTATAGTGGGTTGAATTGGATAACAATTTGAAGTTTTATTAGGATTTAAAATGAGGTAATGCAACCGCAGTTGAGACCGCGGCATTGTGGTTTCGATAGTGTGCGAACCGCATCGTAACCGTAATTATGGTCACATCAATTGTATTTTCCCACAATTATCCGTAATGATGGAAAATGTAACACGACCACAACAATAATTTAAAAGTTTGACTACCATTATCAAAGTCATTAAATAATAGTGCAAGCTTGACGATATAGGCTTAAACATTCAAGAATACAATATCTTCTAGAGACTGGGTGTACAGATAAGGCGTCGACCACATTGGAAAAGTAAGGGATTAGGTCCTAGAATCTAAAGCCATAATTGTACTAAGGTTCATTGGGTTCATGTATTCGGTGGATCTAGTCATGAATTTATCTACGATCAGTCTATTCGCTCTCTCGGATGGATG
The DNA here is from genome assembly GCA_039655645.1 of Ammopiptanthus mongolicus. Classification (NCBI taxonomy): domain Eukaryota; kingdom Viridiplantae; phylum Streptophyta; class Magnoliopsida; order Fabales; family Fabaceae; genus Ammopiptanthus; species Ammopiptanthus mongolicus. The sequence continues at coordinate 46,226,536 of CM077350.1, forward strand.
GAAGGGATCCCAAAATGCAAATATATCCCTGTTTGGCATAAGTTAGAGGCCGGAGTGCAGAGTCCAATTCCATTATATGCTCCTTGACCACAACATGCTACTTTGGATGTAACAAATCCTGCATATTATAAGTAGCAAGGGTAATAAATGTTTCCAAGTCGAAACATAGCATAGAATCATACTTCGCACTGCTCCTCTCAAATTATTAAACCAACAAAAGCTGATAATGGAGAATAACCCTTATAATAGGAATATTGCAAGTGTTAAAAACAGATTTTCTTAAAATGTTTAAATTAAAAGAATCGAATTTTGATCGCTGCTCTGATGTTATTTTAAAAATTAATTATTTTAAAAGTTTATTTATTTTGCTAATTAAAAACTTTGGATTTTGTTGATATGCATTATCAGTGTAAAGATTTTTTACACTGTCAACCAATCAGAAATTGACACATCATTAAAAATGTTTGATCTTTATCCTAACTGCCTGACTTGAGAAGTTATTCATACCATGATTTTGATTGATTAGCGGTGCAAAAAAACTTCACATTGACAATGCATACCAATTAAAATCATCAAGAACTTTTACTAATTTATACTTATGGGGCAGTGCAACCCTACCTGTGATATGTCAATTACACAAAATGGTCCCCCAAGGCCAATTCCCCACACCATTTAATTACCCTGATTTCTACAACTCCGTCCATGGGGATTGGACTACAACTCATGGGTAATTCATTATAGTGGCAGACCATTGAGAAATGTAATATACAGAATTTAATATGTCCAAATGATACACAAAAGAAAAATGATGCATTCTCCGGTACCCCCAATAATTTTGGATAAAAGTTACTTTGTCTAAGTAGAATACGTCATCTCAATTATATAAATCATATTGGTGGGTCAACTCAAATTGTTCTCACAATCTAATTGGGTCATCTAGGAAGGGTAAAGTTATCCTCGAGTAGAATATCTTAAATTTTTGTGGACTAGCCTTGATCTGTAACTACTCCTTCCTGAATAAGTTTGCTTATATGAATTGTGACCCAGGTGCAAGTAGCACTATAGGTTCGAAAAATGATGAAAGGGACATGGAACTCTTCTGCAACACTCATGGCAATCGTTGACATTATCCCGTCAGCTATGATGCACGATGGTTGCTGCCACTGACAAGTTTTCTCGAGTAAACTCACGAACAATTCTCGAAACTCGAGAGCAACCATAGACCTGGCTTTAGGAGAGATCATGGGTTCGAAAAAATCGAATAGAGTAGAGCGAGGATGATCATTTGGTACGCCATCAGTGATGGATGTGAAGTGGAACATAGGAAATTGAGTATGGAAGGTTGATAAGTCAGTGAAGTGTTGGAGAAGAGTGTGGTTGTGATGAGAGGTCACGAATGTGATTCTGAGGCCTACGTGGCAAAGAAGTTTGGCTAAGTTGAACATTGGTTTGATGTGGCCTTTTGCTGGAAAGGGTAAGGCTAGTATGTGAGGTGCTATTGACTGCTCCATCTCCATCTTTACTGTGAGAGAAATTCGGAAAAGAGATGAATTGACACATATATATAAAGGATTTAGGGGAGTATTATTCTCGAGAATATATCATTTTAAGGAACATCCAAAGATTGCAACAATCCTGCTGGCTCCTGGTGTTCAACCTTCGCCTTTTGACACACCAAACAGGATAGGACGTAAGTCGCTACTTCCTTTTTCATCTCTGGCCACCATAATAACTTCTTCAAATCCTTATACATCTTAGTAGCTCCTGGATGAAAACTCAACTTGCTCGTGTGCTTATTCCAAAATCATATTCTTAACTTCACTATCCTCAGGCACACAGGTTCTGTTGCCAAACCTGATGAGACCATATGAACCCATCTTAAACTCAAATGTCTCACCTTCCTCAATCGACTGGTTAACCTTCTTAAGGTACTCATTCTCAGCTTGCCTTTTCCAAAGCAGATTCTGGAAATCTCTAGTAACCTCGATCATCCCAAGATTCATCTTATCCTTGATGATTTCTACATCTAGATTCAAATCCCTAAACTGCTCTAACAACTCAAGCTCTCGTACCATCATCGCAGATACGTGTAGGGACTTCCTACTGAGCGCATCCGCTACGACATTCGCCTTGCCTGGATGGTATAGCAGGTCGAATTCGTAGTCCTTTATGAATTTCATCCACTTCCTCTGTCTCATGTTCAACTCTTTTTGGTCTAACAAATACATTAGGCTCTTATGGTCGCCAAATATGCTGAATTTAGCACCATATAGATATTGTATCCATATCTTCAATGCAAACACTATTGCAGCTCCTTCCAGATAATGAGTCGGATAGTTCCGTTCATGCACTCTCAACTGTTGGGAGTCATACGCCACCACTTTTCCTTCTTGCATTGTGAACACCCCATTTTGACCAGGTCCCTTTTGTTTTTTGCTAAAATTTACCAAAAATACAAAAAAAAATGAAAAAAGAATCAAAATCATAAAAATGTTATTTTTTTTTTTAGAAAAAACCAAAAAAGAGTGGACTTTTATTTTATTTCTTCATAAAAATACAAAAATAAAAGAATAAATAAAAAAATCACAAAAATATTTTGCCATTTATTTACTTTATTGTTACATTTGTCATTTTATTTTGTTTGCTTGTTATGGACAGGACCAGCCCATTTTACTCAGCCCACTATCCATTTTCTCAACCCATACCCGGATCCATTATCACTTCATTCCAGAATCCCTTCCCTTCACAAAGAAAACCCTAGCAGCCACACCTCTTCATCCTTCACCCTTTCATCCTTCACCAACCCAAGCCGCACCAATCCCTCTTTCCTTTCGCAGATGCACGCAAATCTCGCACCAGCAATCAACTTTCGATTTCTATCCATTCTTACGTTGTTGATGAGTGACAAATGAATATTATCTAGGGGAGCATCGTTTCTTGCTCTTTTTACTCTCAATCAAGAATTAATGGTTGTTTACCTTCTGATTTTTCGCAGGTTAGCGCGAGGGTGGCAGCAGCTGCGGGGAGGCCAACTGATATACTGTGTTGAACAGACCCAATGATAGACAAACACATAGGGCATGAAACAGAGTTTCACACTCTTATGCTCCGGGTGAGGTTGGTCACAATAATATGGGGAGGTGTGCACTCGAACAGAGAATCAGGAAGCATACAAGGAGGAGATGAACTGAGTACCTGAGGAGAAAGCAGTGCAGTCAACAATCAGAGAAGAGAAGAATAGAGAACACCTGGAAGAAAGAAGAAAAAGCAGCAAAAAGCCATTGAGGGATGGAGCAGCATACAACAGAAACTAAGCTACGAAGAGTTGGTTAAGAAAAGTGTTTCTTGTAACATTGCAGTGGGATGTCTATTCTTCTTTGTTTAGTGACTTTTGAGTCATGCCACAGTGGTGTTCTTTGATTTCTCATTCTGTATACCAGGTATTTGATACAAAATTCAATGATAAATTGTGTTTTGGTTGTTGGTTCATGTTTTAAAATCGTTCAGTGTTGATGAATGTCTCTGTGATATTGCTTAGAATTGTCAAATAATTTTCGGTAAAGTCCTCATAACATGTTTGAGATATTCCTTATGAGATTGTATGTGGACATGCCATTCTGAGGTTGCCCAGGATTGTGGAATGCCAAATGTTAGTTGTTCATTGAGGGCATTAATGTGAAAATTGATGGACTAATGAACATATGAAAGATAGACTATAAATGTTTGATTTCTCTTAATAAGCTTTCTCCGTACGGCATCCTGGTGGTGAACTGGTGATGTGAATATGTTGGTAAGTCCCTGTTTCTATGACAATTGATTTGCACGTGAAGTTTGGTATATAAGTAGTATTTATCATAGTAGTCACTGATAGCAGCTGGTGTTCATGTTTTTTTTAACTCTTTTTGTTTTTTGTTTAGGTAAAATAAATTTTAAGTTTATTAATTATTTGCACAATTAACTTGGGTAACCGTTTTTTTAACGGGTGTATTAGGGGTGTTATAGGGTTTAATCTCCATCCTTATCTATGCACAATCGACTTCCGAACTCGACTTGGTTTCAAAGACCATTTTTTTAAGGGTTTTCCAATTTTCTCCGGAATTAAATAAAATTGGTGGCGGCTCCATGTTTTGTCTAAATCTCTTTCATTCGTCGTTCCTTCGTGATTTTCGGTCCCGATAGATGGCGACTCCACTGGAGACAATTACAGAGTCAAGCACATTAAAATTAATTGTACAAATATTTATTGAATTTTAACTTATTTATTTTACCCCCCCCCATTTTTTTTCGCTTGTTTTGTTTTTAAAAGAGAAAAACTAAAAAAAAAATTGAAAATTGAAAAAGATGAAAAATGCCATTTTTTTTTTTGTTAATTTATTTGGTCTTATTGTGTGCTTTATACATGATATTTTTTACTTGCTATGCTAACCTTAAGGGTAGATGACCTTTGTTTTTTTTTTTTTTTTTTTTTTTTTTTTTGTATATATGTGTGACTTTGTTTTGCACGATTTTTTTAGTTTTAGGATTTTATAGGTTTTTATGCTCTCTTCACACAGATCACTACCACTTACCTGACACACCTTATGGGCTCTATACCCGAGCCTAAGTGACATCATAGGATTTAGTAGGGGTTTTAGCGATGTTATTGTGTAGCTTTATGCTCCCTTGACTTGCGCTAATTCTCCAGCTCAGATTGTACCTAGTGTCATGGGTACGACTATATTGTGGGGGTTTATCCCTCCTTATGATCTATTCATGATGCTAGATCCTTACCCTTTGGTTAGGGGCAATATAGGGACCATCTTCCTTTAAAACTTTAGAACTGTCCATAAGAGCCATGCACTGATAGATGGAACCTAGTCATATCCAATCATTAGGTTTCACCTTACTACGACACAAAGGGAGCATTTTTCTTCTTAGCCCCCCTTCTATCCTTCATGGTTTTACATTTTTTTTTTCAAAAAAAAAAGGTTCCCCAATAAATCAAAAAATAAAAAAAATTATCTTTGAGTAGGTAGTAAAACTTCTTTCAAAAAGAGAGAGAAAAATAGAGAAGGAGAAAAAGAAAAAGAAAAAAGAGTGAGAAAAAATGGAAAAAAAAATTGAAAAGAGAGAAAAAAATGAAAAAGAAAAGAAAGAAAGAAAGAGAGAAAAGAAAAAGAAGAGCAAAAAAAAATAGAGAAAAGAAAAAAAGAGGACTAAGTTCATCATTTTAATGTGGATAAATTAAACCAGTTGCTTTCAAAGAAGGTTTAGACCAATCAAACCTTGGTTCATAACATAAAAATGGAAGCATGTGAGCGAGGAATGAGAAGAACCTTGATTCTTGAGGTGGAGGTAATGAAGAAGCAAGTGAATAAGATAGCTCAGGGACAAACAAATCTGAAGATATGTTGAGGATACTTGCAGGCCCATCAGAAAAGTTTGTATAATCTCCTAGCATACTTAAATGCTCAAAGGCAGTAAGGGGTGACACAAACCATATGATTGGGTAAAGTCAGAAGATGTGGAGCTATGATTGTCACACAAAGATTGTTTGATCATATTGTTTCTTGCGTTTGCTTCATTTTGAAGCTTTATGATAATGGACTTGCATGGATTGTTTTTCTGTCCTCTATATTCGAATAAAATTTTTTGTCCTTTCGTGTTTACAATGAGCATCTATAGTCATTGGAAGAAGTTCCAAGTCCCCTATTCAAAAAAAAAAGAAAAAAGAATAAGGAAAAAATAAAAGGAAGAACAAAAATAAAACAAAGAAAAAAATGAAAAGAAAAATAAATGGGAGCGAATAAATGAAGGTGCAGTTTTTACCATGTATTAATTTTGTCTCAATTTTGTCTCAAGATTAATTCTTTATGTGAAATGAGTAACTAAAATTTGAAATGAGGATTGACCATCTTTCTATATCCTTCATGAAAAATCATTATCCTTTGTTATCTCTGTTGGGCCTTAGAAATTCTTTCATATAACCTTAGACCAGGATCACCCCTACATTAGGGGTTGGCACTAAATAAAGGTTGTGTGCAACAACAATAGCTGGGGGAAAGAAGGAAAATGTGAAAGAGAAAGAAAGAAAAGGAAAAGAGGATGATAATGATGGAGGTGATACCGAAGAAGGAAAAATGAAGAAAATGTGAAAGAGATGATAAGAAAAAAGATGAAGAAGAAGAAATGGGAAATAAAGATGAAAAAAAGAGAAAGAATAATAAGGAAAAGAAGATGGCAATACTAAAAATGAAAAAAGGGAGGGAGGTTCACAAAAGCATATCGTTTGATTTGAAAAAAGGAGGAGAAATGAACAAAAGAGGAAAAAAAAATAAGACTTTTGGGTTCGAGATAAGCCAAAGATCCTTGGTCTCATTCACCCTTAAACACTTGTTTGAGCCTCTTATACCTTCCTTTTCTTAACCCTAACCATGGCCACAATAAAACATTTAAAAGTCCATTCTGATCAATGAGGGGTTGCTCTTATTTTCACAAAAATCTTGAGATAAAGTGTTCACACCTTCAATATTAAAAATTGTTTTGTTCCATAAGAAAAAAAAATGAGAAAAAAGAAAATGAGAAAAGCCCGTTAGGTTGAAAACCCGCAAGGGCAGTCTAAGCAAAAGTTAGAGCAAACAAAAAAATAAAATGAAGAGGGGTTTACATAGGGTCAACTTTCTACATAGTTCAATCCAACCCTTTTCTAGGGAAAATCTTTTGGTCGAATGTGACCCAACACTGGGGAAAATTCCCCGTTGTTCATGTAGCACTACACTAGGGCAAATTCTCCTTTGTTCAAGTCAACCCTACACTGGAGCAAATTTCCCTGTTTTTCAAGTCAGCCTTACACTGAGGCAACAAATTTTTTGTTCAATTCAACCTACATTGGGGCAAATTTTTGTGACTGTTCAATTCACCCTTACACTGGGGCAAGTGTCCGCATTGCTAAACCAAAGCTTTTGCAAGTTTGAGTTGGCCTTACATAGAGGCAAATTTCGGTGTTGTTCAATTCAGCCCTACACTGGGGCAAATTTTCGCGTTGCTCAACCAGGGCAATATTTTCAAGTTCAAGCAGGCCTAATACTGGGGCAATTTTGTTTTGGCACTCAAAAGGTCACATCAGTCAATAAGTTTTGATCCATGACATGAGAATCAAAAGGACCTTCTTTGAGGCAACCCCATTTGATTACTTGCACTCGAGCTTTCAAAAATCGTCAAAGAAGCTCTTTTAATATCCTTCTTGAGTCACTTGCAGATCCGTGGATGTCCATTAGGTAATGCTTCATGATAATTGAACATAGGTTCAACAATATGATTCAACAGTCCAATGGCAATCTCCCTAGGAACTGTTCAAGCCACAAGGAGTTCATAAGGGTGGAAGATGACATACTCAAGGAGCAATCAAGATTGTGAGGTAGTTTGATTTTCCATTTGAGGCTTGGAAATTTAAGGAAGATCAAGACCAGTCGTGTTCAAGATGCTACATTCTTAGGCAACAAGAACACAGTCTCGTATAGATTCAACATGTCAGGAGGTGTCTGAATAATCGTTTGATTAGTTGACACTAGTTGAGAAGCACTCGGTTCAATTTATCCGCATGGTTTCTCTTTTGCGAGTCAGTGTCAAGTTGGCCCACCAGTGAAGATGTTATAGAAAAATGAAAACGAAATCAGAAAAAAAAGAGAGAAAAGGAAAATGTGAGTCCCAAGCTGAGAGTTTGTTTCCAGTTCACTCGCGAATGGAAAAAAAGGAGAAGAAAAAAAATGAATTGTATTTCTGTTGACTTATAATTTTTCTGTCTCAAGGCTCATCTTTGGCTCATGGCCTAATTCAATTTTTTTCTCTGGCTTAAGGCCATTTTCTACTTGTTTAAAAGCTCATGGCCAGGCCAACTGCAAATTTTTGTACTCAAGCCTGTTTCATAATTTTTTTTTTTTGGCTGAAAGGCCAACTAAAAATTTTTGGGCTCAGGCCTACTTTACATTCTGGTTCAAGGCCTGCTGCATAAAGTTCTAGGCCAATTGCATAATTATTTTGGCTCAAGGCCTACTCACTGTTGCATGGAGTTTTTCTAGCTTGTGGTTCAAGTCATAAAGTTTTTTGCCTCAAGGCCAATTGCATAATTCTTTTTGGCTTAAGGTCTACTACATGAAGTGTTCCAGCTCATGGATTAATTGATAAAGCTTTTTGGCTCTAGGCCTACTGCATGAAGTTTTACAGCACAAGGCTTAATTGATGAAATTTTTTGGCTCAAGGCCATTTGCATAATTATTTTGGCTCAAGGCCACTTGCATAATTCTCTTTGGCTCAAGGCCCATATCATAAAAGTCTTTTGGCTCAAGGCCAATTGCATAATTCTTTTTGGCTCAAGGCCTACTGCAAGAAGTTTTCCAGCTCACATAATTCTTTTTGGCTCAAGGCCTACTGCAAGAAGTTTTCCAGCTCATGACTCAATTCATAAAGTTTTCCTGCTCAAGGCCAATCACATAACTTATTTTTCGAGCTAGGAGACTCGTCACTTTTCTTTGAGCTAGGAAGCTCATTGCTTTCTTTTTCGAGCTAGGAGGCTCGCTACTTTCTTTTTTGAGCTAGGAGGCTCACTGCATTAGAGCTAGGAGGCTCGCTGCATTTTTTCTTTTAGAGCTAGGAGGTTCGTCGCATTTCATTTTTCGAGCTAGGTGGCTCGTCACTTTTTCGAGCTAGGAGGCTCACTGCATTCGAGCTAGGAGGCTTGCTGCATTTTTTCTTTTAGAGCTAGGAGGTTCGTCGCATTTCATTTTTCGAGCTAGGAGGTTAGCCGCTTTCTTTTTTGAGCAAGGAGGCTCGCTGCATTCTTTTTGGAGCTAGGAGGCTAGCTGCATTTTTTCTTTTCGAGCTAGGTGGCTCGTCGCATTTCACTTTTCGGGCTAGGAGGCTCGCTGCATTTTTTCTTTTCGAGCTAGGAGGCTCGTCGCATTTCATTTTTCGAACTAGGAGGCTCGCCATTTTTTCGAGCTAGGAGGTTCACTGCATTCAAGCTAGGAGGCTCGTTGCACTTTTTCTTTTCGAGCTAGGAGGTTCGTCGCATTTCATTTTTCGAGCTAGGAGGCTCGCCGCTTTCTTTTTTGAGCTAGGAGGCTCGCTGCATTCTTTTTCGAGCTAGGAGGCTCGCTGCATTTTTTGTTTTCGAGCTAGGAGGCTCGTCACATTTCATTTTTCGAGCTAAGAGGCTCGCCACTTTTTAGAGCTAGGAGGCTCGCTGCATTTTTTTGGAGCTGGGAGACCCATTGCATTTTTTTTTTTTGGAGCTGGGAGGCCCATTGCATTCTTCTAGTAAGCGACATGTAAAGAGGGGCAACTGTGAACACCCCATTTTGATCGGGTCCCTTTTGTTTTTTTGCTAAAATTTACCAAAAATACAAAAAAATGAAAAAAAGAGTCAAAATCATAAAAATGTCATTTTTTTTAGAAAAAACCAAAAAGAGTGGACTTTTATTTTATTTCTTCATAAAAATCCAAAAATCAAAAAATAAAATAAAATAAATCACAAAAATATTTTGCCATTTTTTTGCTTTATTGATACGTTTGTCATTTTATTTTGTTTGCTTGTTTTGGACAGGACCAGCCCATTTTACTCAGCCCACTACCCATTTGCTCCACCCATACCCGGATCCATTATCAGTTCATTCCAAAATCCCTTTCCTCCACAAAGAAAACCCTAGCAGCCACACCTCTTCTTCCTTCACCCTTTCACCCTTCACCAACCCCAGCCGCACCATTCCCTCTTTCCTTTCGCAGATGCACGCAAATCTCGCACCAGCAATCAACTTTCGATTTCTTCCTTTCTTACGTTGTTGATGAGTGACAAATGAATATTATCAAGGGGAGCATCATTTCTTGCTCTTTTTACTTGTGAATCAAGAATGAATGGTTGTTTACCTTCTGATTTTTTGCAGGTTAGCACGAGGGTGGCAGCAGCTGCGCAACCTGGACTCTATAAAGTAGAACTGAGATAGCAGCTCAAGAGGTCCAGCAACAAGAAGGGAAGGGAAAGAGAGACAGTCCCAAAAAATCGAAAATACAAAGGGGGGAAGCCAACTGATATACTGTGTTGAACAGACCCAATGATAGACAAACACATAAAGCACGAAATAGAGTTTCACACTCTTATGCTCCGGTTGAGGTTGGTCACAATAATATAGGGAGGTGCGAACTTGAACAGAGAATCAGGAAGCATACGGGGAGGAGATGAACTGAGTACCAGAGGAGAAAGCTGTGCAGTCAACAACCAAAGAATGGAAGAATAGAGAACACCTGAAAGAAAGAAGAAAACGTAGCAACAAGCCATTGAGGGAAGGAGCAGCATACAATAGAAAATAAGTTACGAAGAGTTGGTTTAGAAAAATGTTTCCTGTAGCATTAGAGTGGGATGCCTATTATTCTTTGTTTAGTGACTTTTGAGTCATGCCACAGTGGTGTTCTTTGATTTCTCATTTTGTATACCAAGTATTTGATACAAAATTCAATGATAAATTGTGTTATGGTTGTTGATTCATGTTATAAAATCGTTTAGTGTTGATGAATGTCTCTGTGATGGTTGCTTAGAATTGTCAAATAATTAAAGTCCTCATAACATGTTTGAGATATTCCTTATGAGATTGTATGTCCTCATAACATGTATGGGGTTTAGTCTCCATTCTTATCTATGCACAATCGACTTCCAAACTCGACTTGGTTCCAAAGACCATTTTTTTAAGGGTTTTCCAATTTTCTCCTGAATTAAATAAAATTGGTGGCGGCTCCATGTTTTGTCTAAATCTCTTTCATTCGTCGTTCCTTAGTGATTTTTGGTCGCGACATGCATGAGGACACAACCTAAACCTTGATATGACGCATCACAATATACGTCAAAATGCTCTAACGGATCTGGCAAAACCAACACTGGCGAGGTGGTCAACCGATGTTTCAACTCTAAGAAACTTTGTTCACAAGCTTCTGACCACTCGAACGTCTTTCCATTTCTTGTCAACTGCGTCATGGGCAACGCAATCTTAGAGAATCCCTTGATAAGCCGCCTGTAGTAGCCGGCCAAACCAAGAAAACTGTGAACTTCGCTCATAGACTTCGGGCTTTCCCACTTAACCACTGCCTCGACTTTAGCAGGATCCACCATGATTCCATCCTTATTAATCACGTGTCCTAGAAACTGCACTTCTTCCAACTAGAACTCACACTTAGATAACTTCGCGTATAACTGCCTATCCTTCAATACTTGTAGCACTACTCGAAGATGCTCTTGATGTTCCTTTTTACTCGGAGAGTAAATAAGGATGTCATCGATAAACACGACAACAAACTTGTCTAGGAACAGTCGGAATATCCTGTTCATATAGTCCATGAACACAGCCGGAGCATTAGTCACACCGAATGGCATAACCAAATACTCATAATGCACATACCGACTTCGAAAAGCAGTCTTCGGTATATCCTCCTTCCCCACTCTGATTTGATGATAACTAGATTGCAGATCGATCTTGGAAAACACAGTTGCTCCCCTCAACTGATCCATCAAATCATCTATCTCGTCAACAGATACTTATTCTTTATCGTCACTTTATTTAGCTGACGATAATCCACGCTTAACCTTGAGCTCCTATCCTTCTTCTTGATGAACAGTACCAGAGCTCCCCATGGTGACGCACTAGGTCTGATGAATTCCTTACCTAGCATCTCATCCAACTGTTTCTTCAATCATCCGGAAATACCTCTGGAAATTCCCGCACAATCGGTAGCGCTTCCACGTTTGGAGTTTCCTTTGCTTCCAAGGAGAACAGCACCACGCACTTTCCAGATCATTCACCCTTCGGAATATCTTCATTAGCAGGCGGCAATCCAGATTGCTCAGTGAAACAAAGAGTCTTATTTGAATAGTCCAGTATCACATGGTTAGCCGAAATCCAATCCATACCTAAAATAACATCAATCTGCTGCATAGGCAGACAGACCAGGTCAATAATGAAATATCTGTTTTCTATCATGATAGGGCATTTCAAACACAAGAACAGGGTAGTCAATGAATCACCAGTAGGTGTAGAAACAGTAAGGTCATAGCGTAAAGATGAAACTGGTAACCCTAAATGATCCATGCACTCCATAGAAATAAACGAGTGAGTAGCCCCCGAATCAAACAACACAGATAAGAGCTTGCCCGAAACTAAACACTTACCTTGAATCAGCTCTGGGCATCGAGAGGATTCAGCTCCCCTCACGGCAAACACTCTTCCCATAGCTTGTGGTCTCGCCACCTGTCCACTCACACCAGACGGTCGTGCATTCCCTTGCCTGCAGTCCTTAGCCATGTGCCCTTGCTTTCCACATGCATAACAAGTTAAAATTCTCCTGGGCACTTGACTTCTGCAGTCTCGAGCCATGTGTGGTCCCCCACACTTGAAACAACCTTGCAATTCCTGAGTTGCACTTGGGCCTTGACTTCCAGCCTTTCCAGCCCTCTGTGCTGGTTTCTGATATGGCCCCCGGCCACTCTGAAATCTTCTGCCTCTACCTCTCTGGTTGCTGCGGATAGGTCCTCCACTCCCGGTTGCCACTTCTCTTATCTTTTCGATGTTCTCAATTGTCGAACACCGATCCAGCATGTCGGGAAATACAGAAATGCCCAACAGTACTATAGCCTTCTGAATGTCATAATTCAGACCATCTTCAAGCCTGCGGCACATTTATTCTTCATCTAGGTACCGTTGATAAAACTCTGAGAATTTAAGTAGCGCCTCAAACCTTGCCGCATATTCCCCAATTGTCATGTTACCTTGCTTCAGACTCTGGAACTCCTTGTCTTTTTCCCTCCTGGTCATCCGAGGAAAATACTTCTCCAAGAAACACTCTCGGAACAGCTCCCAAGTTACGGCTTTTCCTTTGGCTTCAAACAGCCTCTGCTTCCCTTTCCACCACATTTTTGCTCCTCCCACCAACATGAAAGAAGCATAAGAAACCTTCTGAGCTTCATCATAGTGTGTTGCTGCAAAAATCTTCTCCAACTCTTGAATCCACAACTCTGCCCCCTCGGGATTGTAGTTCCCGTTGAACTGAGGAGGATGTCGCCTCATAAAGGCATCCAAACCAGCATCTTCAGTTCTAACATGCCGTTGTTGCTATTGATTCTCACGGGTCAGTTGAATAAGTTGAGCATTCTGTTGCGTTTGCTGTAGCATAGCAGCAACCATATCCCTCATAATCCTGAGGGTTTCCAGCGACTCAGCTACATTCCCAGTATGTGAAGCTTCAGCCTCCTGACCTCCATTGGGTCCGGTCCTACCTCTACCTCTACCTCTACTTCTTCCTCAAGCCATTGGTTCCTGATTCAAGTAACTGTTAGCTCAGAGTTTCAAACATGATAAGCAACATAAGTACATACATCTACTTATTATTCATACAAGCACTACAACAATCGTCACGTTCATTCTACCCCTCTAGACACAGTCGTACTCCCTTACTGAGACGACAAACTTTGCCAGTTCAACTTCCTAATACCTTACAGTCTTGGTCCCCGACTTCCACAGTCCAGATAGGACCAAACTGCTCTGATACCACCTTAATGTGACGTCCCCAAGTCCCACTCGAGGAAATCCCATTATTTTAGAACCCAAAACTAATATTAATTATAACTTAACGATTACGCGCATATTAAATCAACAATAACATATGATCAATATACAAGCGCATAATATCAGAGTAAACACAACGGGATAAACGAAACATCGACACGCAGTATATATATATATATATATATATACACACACACACATGGTGGCCCCATCAGTAGGGCTAAGTGATAATACAGACGGAAGTACATAACAAAACTGAAAACATAAACAAAGTACATACAAGGACCTCCAAAAGAAACTTTCATGGCTCACCAGCACTCTCCCCAACCCACTCTTAAAATACATCAAAACCTTTCCACCCAATCCTAGAGACGCACTGGCTGGCTCTCACCCTCAGTGGTGAGGATGCCCTGAACTACCATGTCCTTCTCCATGAGTGCGCCTATAAACCTGCATAAGTTCATACTCGGATGAGGAACTCGAAACTACGATCCTACACCTCTGACCTGCCCTCAGGTACCGCTTAGTATTCCTGTGCTGTCTTCGGTGGGCAAATTCTCTCCTGCTGGATACTGCACAAGACTGGGGTGCCACCTGCCTCGAAGGGTGCAACATCCGAGGGAAGATAAGAAACTGGTACACGCGATAAGGTCCGATGATGTCCACATATGGTGGTGTGCCACTCCGGAAGATCAAGCTGACAGGTCCGGTGTCGACGGCTAAAAAGGTCAAGGGGTCCACCTGCCATCCCCTCTCATCATGGTAGACTATCTCAATGTCCCCCAGCACCGGCATCAGCGGTGCCCCCGTGATAAACGGGTGAAGCCTCAGGTCCATTCTGATCCTCCGCTAACTTGTCGTCTGTCCGCAAAACCGAATGTACATATACAAGAAATACAGGGAGACAAGATATACAACACATCTATAACAGGGATGATGCAATACAGAACATAAAGCACACACAATCATCTCTCAACATCACAACACCATGGTCGTTCCCTAATTAGATGTACACATACTCTTTCTATGCATGACGGCCGGTACTAAACACTCTACTAAGGGCAACATCATGTCCGCATATCGGACAACAAGTTGGTTTGTTCTGGTAATCCGTTCCGCTCGCTGTGACCCATAAGAGTGCATCACCGCTCAACTGTCTCGGACAAAGAGGGTTAACTAGGCCTCCTCGGAAGATCCATCGGTAACTGGAAAGACTCAGGGTCCAATCGGGATAGTAGGACGTGCCCAGAACAGCCACGACACGATAGACGATACCATACTTGTCTCATGTGAGTACACCTGTGTTCAGTATATCCCCAAGATCTCTCAGACCTTCCCTTCCATTTTTCGCACCCGCACTCGGGGCACCAACCTCGTATGCCTCACAGCATATGGCTCACCACTTGGCATCAAATGCATATGCTATGCATGTCATCCATCTCTCCTGAGCTGATATCACAACACATGCAAACTTGCTCTCAGTAACATGAGCTCCAAGCTCCATAGGCACACGTACGAGCTCCAAGCTCCACTGTAATCATACGAGCTCCAAGCTCCACTTGTACCCATATGAGCTCCAGGCTCCCATCACGACCTTATAGCTCCAAGCTCCACTATACCTCAGATCTCAATCATCAGCTCAAACATCCACCACGGGGTCAAAGCCCTAATCATGCTAAACTTCTGAATCTCATACATACGCACATTTCCAAATATAATGCAACAGTCATCATTTATCAACATGCTCCATAAAGAAATAAATAGCATACATACCAACATGCCATTATCATCAACATATCATGCATCTCTTGCAAATAACAAACATCGTAAATATCAAGTACACGTATATCAACACAAAGCACATATTATCTTGCGTCAAAAATCTACTAACTCAGGGTATCAAATATAACGGTGATAGCCCAAAGTAGACCAAACCTAGGATCCCCCATAAACATAAAACATACAATACAGCTATATGGACTACTCTTGCCTCCCCGACGTGTGTAACCCTTTCTCCCCACCTGATAGCAAAAGTGGTAATAATCACGAACACAACGAGCACTCCTCTACTCCTCTCCTTGCCTCACAGCTGCAGCCCACCTACCCCAACGGTTCCACACGCAACTTCCAACTTGCCCTAATCACGGAAATAACACGTAGACTATAGCATTAACCCTAATACGAAGTTAAAACCGTGGAAAGAAGCTTAAACCAAAAGAGAACATTGTATAAGTACAATGTAGGTAGATACGGAACCTCAGCTTACCCTCGTTGGATCACAAAAGTAAACCGGTAGAATTGGAGTAGGAGTTGCGCTGATCACGAAAACACGATCGGAATTGGAATCGGATGGACGAACGGATCACAAAATTGGATTGAAGCTCCCAACCCATCTCTGGTCTCTAGCTCAGCTCTCTGGACTTATGAGGTTTGTAAAATCGTCCATAGTGAAAATGAGCAAGTATTTATAGAGGTAAAACTCTGCTGCAAACGCTTTAGCGTCCTGGAACTCCACGCTTTAGCGTTCCCTTCCTCAACGCTTGAGCGTTAACGTTTCCTCACCGCCAAGGCACCACCCATGACGTGCCAGCCGCGACTCGTAACCGACTCGTGTCACTTTACGTATCATCACTACCAGTCACTGGTCAGATGGTCCACGCTTGAGCGTCCAAAGCTCTCCATGCTAGAGAGTTATCACGCTTGAGCGTTCCGTTGGTGCACGCCTGAGCGTTCTGCTCCTGATCCTTTGTTCTTTATTCTTCTCTCATCCAATTCATTCCTACTCTTAGAATACTCTCTAAAGACACTTTCAAGCTATGGAAATAATTATCAACAAACGTATACATACTCAATCTAAACCATCTATCTTTCTTGATAAGGGGAAACGTCATAGTGAGAGCTCAGATGATGCTTTTGGCTATGATGAACTCGATTATCGGGTGGGGGCATTGGTGGATTTTTTTCCGATGAAGAGCTAGTTTTGAATTTTGAAAGTCGTGTTAAGTCGTTAGAGAACAGTTATAGAAAGGAAGATTTTGTGGAGGAAATAAAGGAGTTGGGATCCTTTCCATTTCTTTTGCGAAATGGAGGCTTCGTTTAGAAGATAGATAGACACAAAGCAGAGATTTATGTCTTAAGCTTTATTTATCATTTAAAAAAATTTTAATCATTAAAACCCCTTTGTGTCTATTTTTCTCCTAAATGGATCCTTCCATTTCTTTTGAGAAATGGAGAGGATCCCAACCCAAATTAGAGGGGGTTTCATCTAAATCATTGGATTATCAGTTTGTTCCGGATTCTGTGGTTAGTGAGATTTTAAATTCAGATTGTTTTAAGCATGTCGGTCTTTCAAATATTAATAGTCAACCTGAGGGTTGTTTGGAGTGTGGGTTGGGTCAGAATTATCAAGCCCAAATTAATGAAGTTACTATAGGAGTTAACGGATCTCAAGCCCATGTTACCAAAGTTGTAGCGGGTGTTAATGGTCAAACCATTTATGTTGGTGTAAATGTTTTTTCATTGGATAGGGGAGCGTCTTCTAGAAGAAGAAAATGTTTGTCATTTTCCCTTTTCGAAGAGGCGATAATGTTGTTCGTGGTTCATCTCAAAGAGGAAAAAGGAAAGTTGATTGTGGTGTTCCTCGGCGTGTTCTTCCATTTCAAAATTCTAGCTCTTCAATTTGTTTAAATGGTAGTTTTCTGGGGAGTTAGGGGAGGAGCACAACGAATCTCATTCAGGTTCTTCTCAAGGGGCAGTTTTTTGTCAGAAATTCCATTGCAAAGAAGCTAGTTTCGATGGTTCCCTCAACGTTGCTACGGTTATTGCAATTACTGATTCTGCTATCCCAATGTGTAATAAGAGGTTGTTGCAGCAGCATAATGGTGGGGTGGCTGAAAAGGTGTGGGGTATGGCAAAGGGTTTGGGGGTTATTGGTTTGGAAGAAGATGAGAGCTATGTCAAGCTTTTACAGAGTATGGAAGATAGAGATTGTTTGTCTAAAGTTCAAAGAGGGTTGCAAGTTGGTTTATCATGAAGTCTATATGACTTAGAATTTGAGAGGGTTGGGAGATCGATCCAAAAGAAGTAGGATTCGTTCTCTTGTGTTATCAGGTCAGTTGGATATTTGTTTTTTTGCAAGAAACTAAGTGTTCAATAGTTGATAAGAAGTTGTTGTCCAATATGTGGGGTGGGTTTGATTTTGAGTAGGTGGATAGGCTTTCTGATGGTCTCTCAGGTGGTTTGGTTGTGATATGGAGAACTGGTTTGTTAAGAGTTATTTTCACATTCACAGGGGAAGGTTTTTTGGGTGCTTATGTTGAGTGGATACAATCAGGTTTAAGGTGGTTTATTGTTAATGCATTCTTCTTGCTCTTTGTCTGGAAAACGTAAGTTATGCAGGGATTTAACCATTACTCAGAGGGGGTTTGGTAGTAGTCTTTAGTGTTTAGCTGAGAATTTTAATGTTGTTATTTCTGGAAGAGAAAGGAGGGGGTTTCAGTGCATGACTTTTCTTGTGAGCATGATGAAGTTTCTTCTTTTATTGAGGGAATGGGCTTGGTTGATGTTCCTCTTTTGAAGAAAAATTTCCTTGGTTTTAGGCTGATGATTCTGCGATGAGCCGGTTTGATTGATTTTTAATGTCTAAAGAGATGACCTCTTTGTGGAATATTTTAGCTCAATGGGCTGGTAAAAGAGGCATTTCAGATCATTGTCCAATTTTATTAAAGGCTGATTCAAGTAATTAGGGTCCCAAGCCGTTTTTGTTTAATAATGGTTGGCTTGAACATAGTAACTTCCTTGATTTTTTTTTTTTCTTTTGCTGCTTGCTGAGGAGAGTTCAGGGTGGAAAGGTGGATATTATATGCCTTTAAGGAGAAGTTGAAGTGTTGGAATAGGGAGATTTTTGGCTATTAGGATTTGAATATTGATAAAATTGTTGGGGAGATGAATGATTTTGATGAGTTGGCTTGTAATGGCTCTTTGGTGAATTTTTCACATAGAAAAGCCCTTTCGGTTCAGTTTTGGTAGTAGCTAAGGCTTAAAGAGAGTGTGCTTTGTCAAAAATCTAGATCGAATTGGATTCGTGAAGGTGATGCAAATTCTCGCTTTATTCATTCTTGTTTACATTTGAGGCAAAGACAAAATCATATCGTAGCTCTTAATTTAGGTGATCGATGGGTTGAGGGGGTGGATGATGTAAAAGTGGTGGTTAAAAAACATTCTCATTCGGTGTTTTTTGAACCAATGATGGAGGGACCTACTCTTGATGGGTTATTTTTTCAGCAAGTGTCTTTAGTTGATAATGTCTATCTTACAGGCCCTTTTTCGGTTGATGAGATAAAGAGGCAATTTGGAGTTGTGATGGTTCTAAGAGTCCGGGACTGGATGACTTCGTGCCTGTTTGATTTAGATATTTTCAACGCAAATGTGAAAATAACACTTCCCAAGGCAATTATTTTGGAAATTATGTGAGAGGAGCTTTCTTCCAACGTGATTTTTCCCTTGCAGAATCTAAAACAAACAGGCTTTTCAACTTTAATTTCTTCAAATCTTGCTGGGATCTTCTTCAAGTAGAGCTATATGCTTTTAATGATGAATTTTATCATCATGCTACTTTATCTAAAATTGTCAGATCATTCTTTTTAGCTTTAATTCCAAAGAAGGCTCATCCTCAATCACTTTCTCCTTTGCTAATCTTTTGTCTTTGAGGTTAAAAAGGGTGCTTGGTTCGGTCATTTCTAAAGGTCAATCACCTTTTTTGCCTAATAGACAAATGCTTGATGGTGTTTTGGTGATTAATGAGTTAGTGGATTTGTTGAAGAAACGTAGAGATTAGAGCTTTTTGTTTAAAGTTGATTTTGAGAGGGCGTATGACTCGGTTAGTTGGGGTTTTTTGGACTATATGTTAGGGATAATGAGCTTCAATGATATTTGGAGACAAACAGTAGTCTGACTGAGGAGGTTGTTGTTTAAAGAGGGTTGCGGCAGGGAGATCCTTTGGCTCATTTTCTCTTTTTGATAGTGGCATAAGGTCTTATTGTGTTTCAATTCTTGTTTCATGAGGGTTTCAGATATATGGTTTTGGAGACTTGAAACTTCTGGAATTTACTCAGTCAAATATGCTTATAAGGCAATAGTGAGTTCTTGAGCTTTATTAGTGGATAATTTTTATAAACAGGTTTGGAGCAAGCTGGTTCCTTCTAAAGTGGCTGCTTTTTCATGTAGAGCATCATTAGATCGTATTCCTACTTTGGTCAATTTGAAAAGAAAAAAAAAAGGAATTGTACAGGAATCAGGTGCCTTTTGTCCGGGTTGCAACTTGACTATAGAAAACACTGCACATTTGTTTTTTGAATGTCCTTTTTTCTCAGCAGTGTGGAAGGAGTTCTTGAGTTGGGTGGGTTTTGATACAACATTTCACATTGATTGTCGGACCCATTTTGTTCAGTTCAAGGGACTTACAGCCTGTAATTTTCAAGTGAGACAACATTGGCTAGTAATTTGGTTCGCAATAGTATGGTTGATTTGGCTTTGTCGGAATCAAATGGTGTTCAACAATCAAGTAGCATCAGTGGAGGAAATTATAGAGGCATCAAAATTTAGAGCATGGTTTTGGCTACATGGCAAGGCGAACGGATTTCAATATCCTTTCTCTTCATGGTTATTGTATACTTTGGCTTGTTTGAATTTATGCTAATGCTTTAAGGATACTGTTTGTAACTTGATGTTGGTAGCTGTGAAAAGGATTGATGTGAAGCCAGTATGTTCAATGTGGTTTGTTGGCAAATTAAAAATTTTAGTGGTATGTTCAATGTGCTTACCAAATAATTGATTCAAATTTTAGTTTATAGATGCATAGATTTATCACACTTTGAAGAACTAGGCAAATCTTGATTAGCACAATCATAGATCAGATACATTGTATCAAGTTCTAATTTAAGCTCATCTATGACCTTCATTAGTTTTAGAATTTCATCATTATGTTTAGATATCATAGATTTTGGCCTAGACACTGTTTTAACAAGTCCTAAAGATTCTTCATGTAATCCTTCAAAAGCTAATTGCAATTCATCATAGGATGGTAATGAAGATTCGGAATCACTTACCTCATCATTACTTTGGTGACTTGCAAGCAAACAAAGTTGGACTATCTCATTTTGTTCACTTTCATTTGAGGAACTTTTTTCATTGTCCTCCCAAGCTATGTATGCTCTTTTCTTCTTCTTGTCATGGGTCTTTTTTATACAGAGATCAGTCTGTTCTTTTGTGATCATTCTTTCCACATTCATAGCAAATTATGGAAGATCCTTTTCTCTTTGAGCTTTGCTTCTTCTTTAGGAATCTTTTAAATTTCTTCATGAGCAACTTGTGGCTTTCTTCATCGGATCACTTTCACTTTCTTCTTCATCCGAAGAGCCTATAGATGATGCTTTTAGAGCAATGTTTCTTTATGTTGTTGGCTTCTTCATGCTCAAACAATCTTGAAAGTTCTAATTTGTGTTCTTGAAGTTTCCCGAAAAGTGTGGCCAAAGACACTGTTGCTAGATTCCTTGATTCCGCTATACCCCTTATCTTTGATTTCCATTGCCTACTTAAACATCTCAAGACTTTGTTAATAAGATCTTCATTATTAAAACTTTTGCCAAATGCACTCAATTGATTAACAATATGTGTAAATCGCTTTTGCATGTCATATATAGATTCACCTTGATGCATTCTAAACAATTCATATTCATGAGTTAGAGTGTTAACCCTAGATCTTCTCACTTCACACTACAAGAAAACAGCTCATTACCGACGGCAGAAAGCCGTCAGTAATCACCAAAAGCCGTCGGTAATGGTCCTTTTTCTATGGCTAACCGAAGGCCAAAAATCTGTCAGAAATAAGCTCCTCGACAATGCGTACCGACGGCTAGGCCAGTGATAATCACCCACGCATATTACCGACGGTAATGACCTAACCACTTTACTGAAGGTCGGGCCGTCGGTAAGCACCTAAGCCGTCGGTATGTGCATTTACACCTTACCGACAGCCTAGCTGTCGGTAAATTTAATTTAATTTTTTTAAAATTTATATTTTAATTGATTAATTAATTATTATTAAATTATATTTTATATTTATTAAATAATTTTATTTGTTATTAATTATTTACAAATATTAATTAAATAAATAGTTCAAAATAAAATTAAAAATAACATGAAAAAATTAAATAAATAACATGTTCTTACAATACATAGAAATATATAAAATAAAAAAAAAAAACTAACACGAAAATCTAATAATCTCTATCATAATGAGGAGGAGACTAGATAAGATCATTGAATGAGTCCTCATCATCGTCGTCCCCGGTGCGATGGGTCAGCTGACCAGGATGGGGGGGCTGTTGTTGGGGTGCTGCTACTGTTGCATTTGTTGTATAGTCTGTAGCATCCGCTGCATCGATGCCTCCATCCGACGCTCATGCTCCTCGGCACGCCGCTCGGACTCAGCTAGTCTACGCCTCAGCTCAGCAATCTCAGCAATCTCCTGATCATTGTGGGGACGGGCTCCAGTGGATGCTCCGGCATTGATATCCAAGCGTGAAGACCCTTTTCGATAGTTACCAAAATGGTCTCCTGCACCGTACAGACGGCCCTTCTTCTTGCCATTAACAACCTCTGCCCAAACACGCAGCGTAAGCCGCTCCTTCTCCTCGGGGTCAAGTGGGGTGGAGGAGGAGGTTGTTTACCGAGACATATTCTCCTCGAACTCCTCCTGTTATGCATAATCAAACAAATCAAGACATTTATAATATATAATAAAATCATACATTTTAAAACTATAAATAAAAGGGGCATTACCTAAGTGCTCCTAGAGCGCTCATCTACATACTCGCCAGTATCCTTTCTCGTATGGGTGTGGTGGTGGATCTCCTTAATCGGCACTGGTCTCCCTCTGTCCCTACGTGTGATACACAAATCATAAATTATAAGTATACAATAATGAAGAAAACTATATAATAATATATGTATTGCATAAGAATGAAAGTATGAATATAACAGACGCTCAAAGTACTCCGCCTGACAGATGGAACCTCCTGTGTGCAGGCTCCCTCCCTTCCCTGATGTCCTATTTTTCTTTGTTTGGGCTGATTTTTTCTGGAACTCAGCAGTAGCCCAATGGCGGCATAGGTATCCTAGACTCCATCTCCCATTCATGAGGGTCACTCGCCCCTCAAGCGAGCGTCCTTGAGCATATCGGATAAGCAATGGGTGGCCTTCATGTGAAAGTTCCTCTTGACCAATGACTTATGCTCGGCTCTCAAAGCAACTTTTGTTTGCAACCGATGGAGTAGGTGCAGGTGGTGGAGGCGGTGTTGCTCGCGGTGTATATGATCGCTGTGTAGGTGTTGGCGGGCGTGATGGGAGTGCAGACACTGACACAAAACCGTCTGACACATCACGAGTAACAATGCGAGGAGCCCTGGTCCGACGACGAGTCGAATGAGGAGCCCTGGTCTGACTACGATTCGAAGGATAATAATTCATCTTCTGCATGTTAAGGAAATGCAAAACCATTAAATTTTCACAGCATGACGTCGACTTAGATATGTCCACCAAATGCTTCACAATCCAAAACCACTTTCGCTTTCTTTATTTGGTGTGGCCCTATTCCATTCGAGAAGAAATTTTTTCAATACTCGATTCTAGCATTAATAGTTATTACTTAATTCACATACCTTATATTTGTCAAAATTTCGGCAGCATTTCCCATTGGTCTCCAAGTACAGTACTTGATCGCAATACCGCGAGCAAGTTTGCACCTAAAGAACAAAAGGATATGTATCGGACCGAATTTTCGTCAAATATAAAGCATTTAGAAGTAAGCAATAAATATTATACGAGTGAAGAAAATTTTTTATTCCCAAATTGTCCTCCTTGGACAATTCAAGGTTCAATACAATGAGCGGCACCTCGATGCGAGTACACCTGCTCAATAATATCGAACCTCAAACGGGAAGCTAAGGTTTTGCTCAAATATTAACTCGTCTAGAAAATAAAATTTCAACATTATGAGATAATTTTACCTTTTGAACTTGAAAGTCAAGTTCATAGGATAAATGCAATTGTTTAAATCCCCGCACTTTCATAAGGGACAGATAAAATTGGTAAGCAAAGTCATAATTAACTATTCTAAAAAAAACTAGGCATATAAAAAACAATTTTATACTTCAATTACTTCTATACTTTATTTATATTTTTTACGGGTGTAATTTGTTATTAACTTGTTTTGTTACTTAATTACTTTTGTATTTCAATTTTAATTATTTTATTCATTATTTATTTTTGTTTTAAGTCTTATGAGACTTAACACCTTTATAAGTGCTAAGAGAAATTATGATTTGATATTTAATTAATATTTAATTATTTAACTATTTAACTATTTATGTTAATAACTTATTAAATATTTAATTTTTATATTTTATTTATTTAGTTGCGTCGAATGAGCCGCTGCCCAACCACTTGCAATCTGTTATGACCAGGCCACCAACGAATGAGTCGCACCACTGCACGATTCTAATTAAGTGTCTCTAACTTAAGCTTATTATGTTCATGTCTCTAAGTTAAGCTTATATTGTTAATTAATTTTGTTGTTTTAAGTCTTACAAGTCTAAACAAAAATATAAGTGTTAAGAGACATTTTTATTCTACATTAAGTATTCCTATTTGAATTATTATTATTTAATTTAAATTATTTAATTGGTAATAAATCATTTTTATCCAAATCTTCTACACAAAACATCATGTTAACATCATTCTAATCACAGGCAACATCATGCTAATCACAAGCACCTAACATAGGCATATTCATTTTTATCCAAATCCTCTAACACAAAACAAAAGCAACAAGCCAATTTATCTCAAATTCAGAATATGAAAGTATCGCAAAAAAAAATCCGACTATGAAATACAAGGTGAAATGGGCAAACCTGGGAGCAAAGCGACTGGAAAGACAGAGAGTTGTGGTGGTCTACTGACTGCTCTGATGGTGCTCTGGTTGCTGGTCCACTGAAAAAATATATAAAAAATAAACAAAATTAAAAAAATAAAAGAAAGGGACAGAGAAGAAGAGAAAAAGATGACTTATAATGGAGAGGAGAGGGAGATGGCGCGGTGGCCGGAGCTTGGCCAACAAAAGCCGCGGTGGCCGGAGCTTGGCGAAACAGAGAGAGGGAGAGGGAGATGTGCGGTGGCTTGGGAGAGGAAGAGGGAGAGGCGCGGTGGCTTGGGAGAGGGTTGGGAATGGCGCGGTGGTGAAAGAGGAGAGGAGAGAGTTGGAGTGAGTAGAGGTTCTGAGTTGAAGAGAGGAAAGGAGAGAGTTGCAGGGAGGAGAGGGTTGGGAGTGAAAGAGTGAAAGAGGAAGAGAGCACGTGCGAGTTGCATTAAGTGGGGATTAAGCCGTCGGAAAATAATAAAACCCTTTCCGACGGCCAAGCCATAAGTAAGGGAAAAATTACGTTTCGACGGTTAAGGCCGTCGGTAACGCCAAAAAGAGACGTTATGTCTCATAATACTAAAAGACAATTATCGACGGTCTGGATCGTCGGTACTTATTTCTTTCCTTACCTATGACCATGTCTCGGAAACATCACACGCTTAAATTCGCGTAAATACGTGCCAAATTTACCTAAGTCATCGGTAAATAAGAAATTCAATACCGACGGTCTTAGACCCAAGACCGTCGGTAACTACAAGCATGACACTCCTTTTTACCAACGGGTGCAGCCTTCGGTAAACACGTTATTACCGTTGGCTCAATGGCCGTCTGGAAAAAGCCCTAGGTAACACAACGAATTCTTGTAGTGTCACTAGTTCCCTCATGGGTAACTTGTAGAGTGTCCCAAATATCTTTTGCACTTGTGCAATTTGAGATCCTAAAGAACTCATCAACCGTTAAGGCGGTAGTGAGGATATTTTTTGCTTCAAGATCTAGTTGAACCTTTCGCTTCTCTTCATCGGTTCATAAGCTTCTTGGCTTATCTTTCTCTTTATTCCTAACTTCTTGTTTAGGAACGTAAGGACCTTTTTGAATGGCATCCCATAGATCTAAGTCTATGCCTTAAATAAAGATTTCCATCCTAGCTTTCCAATAAGGATGGCCTTCATCATCAAAAATAGGAGGAGTTGTAGTTGCCATTTTTTTCGAGAAAAAAAATCTTGAAAGCGATTAAGCCTTAATCAAGATCCTAGCTACTGATACCAATTGTTGGAATAATGGACACACTCAAGAGGGGGATGAATTGAGTATTTAAAAAATTTCTTATAAAAACACTCCTTTTTGAAGATGTTAAACTAAGGATACCAAATCTTTCTTGAAAAGATTTATTATACCAAAACCAAAAGAAATAGATGAAGAAGAAGAGAGTTATAGAACAATACTTCTATGAACAATATGTATCAAACAACAAAGCAATTAAAACAGTATTGAAACAATATATAAATAATTTCAAAAAGTAAAGAGTTGAGGGAAGGAAAAAATCACACGAGGATTTTATACTGGTTCGATCACAACTTGAGTGATCTACATCCAGTCCCCAAGCCAAGCTTGAGTATTTCCATTATATCAAAAAGTTTGTACAACCTAGAGATACCATACTCTACTTACAAACTTTCACCTTCATGGGATACTTCACCCACAAATCTTCTCCTTCAAGAGATACCCCACCCTTGAAACTATTTGGGATACCTCAGCCAAACTTCTTCTACCTTCAAGAGATACCTCACTTTTCAAATCTTTCTTTGGATGCCCCACTAAATACTTTGATCACCTTCAAGGATGCCTCACCTTGAATGTTGCAGCAATGTTGCTTGTAAAAGATAGTAACAAATGCACTCTAAATTCTAGAGTAAAACAATATAACAATTGTAACTAGATCTCTCTCTCGAGTATGAAATTTGTAGAGCTCAAGTGTCTATTTTGGCAGAGTGACAATAGTGTAAAATTTCTTAATTTTCGAGTCACGACTGTGTCAATTTATAGTTGAAAATGGTTTAGAAATTGAAGCCTTTGAATTTAAAATTTTGTTGCTGAAAATCGTGAAGTAATCGATTACTTTCAAGAAGGTAATCGATTACTCTTCTAAAGAAACTTCATTTTTCTTTAACAGACACAAAGTAGTCGATTACTTAAGTCAAGTAGTCGATCACTTTGTTCTAATAGAAACTCAAGATCCAAGAACATATACAAGTAACCGATTTATTTATCAAGTAGTCGATTACTTTGATCTAAAACAAAGTTCTAACTTCTGAAACCATAAAGTAGTCGATTAATTCATCAAAATAGTCGATTACTTTACTTGAAAACATATTTTTCACTCTAGTACTTTATCTTATCAACTTAGAATCTTGAATTAGAATAACTAAACCTTTTTCAATTATCCTACTTATTAAGCTTAATTTCATACTTAAAGATATTTACACAATTATCCTACTATCAACTATCATTTTTGTTTTCAAGTTTCTTCAATGCATTTGATAAGTCTTCATCAAAATCGATAAAGAGTTGTATGAGCAACTTGAGAAATTTGTTTGGCTTTTAAAAAACAATCTTGTAAATGGTAGTCTGACTATATGTGCGTAAAGCAGTTGATACAGGTATCTTTAATGATATTCATGTAGGTCAGGACATTCACTTTTCCGTTTTGCAATTTGCGAATGACTCTATGCTGTTTGGGGAAGCCTCATGGGTGAATCTTTAGGCTTTAAATACAATTCTTCGCAGTTTTGAGTTAGTTTCGGGTTTGAAGATTAATTTTTCTAAGAGTAACCTGTTTGGGGTTAATGTTTACCCTTTTTTAATTCAGCAACTACCTTTATGCATTATAGTGTGGGTTGCTTTCTTTTTCAATTTCTTGGAATCCCAGTGGGGGCTAATCCAAGAAGATGCTACACTTGGGAACCAGTAATGTCCTTACGAGCAAAAGGTTGGTTTCTTGGAAAGGGAAACAACTTTCTATGGCAGGTATGATTACTTTGATTAATTAGGTTTTAACAAATATACCTTTGTTCTTCTTTTCTTTTCTAAAAGCACCAAAAAAGGTGTTGAGGACTCTGATTGGAATTCAAAGGAGTTTTTTATGGTTGGAAGTAATGCATCCAAGAAGATTAATTGGGTCCAGGGGGTCGTGTTTGTTTGCCAAAGAGTAGAGGAGGCTTAGGTGTAAAAAAAACCTAGAGCTTTTTAATGTCAGCTTATTGGCCAAATGGAGGTGGTGGCTTTTGGTGGATCATGATGCTAGTTGGTCTAAGTTGCTGCGTTTTAGATATGGAACGTTAGAGATTCCCTCAAGGTTGTCTTCTCTTGGTGGTCATAATTGTTCTGTTTGGTGGTGAGTCATAATATTGATTAATTTGAATATGGGTTTACATTCTGGTTGGTTTTCTTATGCTATTTCTCGGAAGCTTGGGAATGGTGTAAATATTCGATTCTGGCATGATTGCTGGATAGGTCCCTGCTTGCTTGAAGGTTGGTTTTCACAACTTTTTCAGAGTTCTTTAGATCAAGATGCAATGATATTTGATATGGGGGTGACGATCTGATAATTGGTTTTGGATTTGGAGATGGCGTCGTGGTATGTTTGTTTGGGAAGAGGAGTTATTTGTTGCTTTGATTGATTTACTTGTTAATGTTTTTGTGCATAATTCTTTGGAGGCTTCCTGGTTGTGGAAGGTGGATTCTTCCCATTCATCTACGGTTAAATCTTCCTATAATTTGCTTTTTTCTCAGCAGGTTTTTCCTTCTTTGAATGTTGACATTGAAGTGGTTGCTAAGAATCTTTGGAGATTGCAGTTCCTTCAAATATTTTGGTCTTTGCTTAGAGACTTTTGCAAGATCGTTTGCCCGCTCGGATGAATCTTCATTACAGGGGTGTAGTTTCTGATGTTCAGGGTTTGTGTTGTGTCTTTTGTTTTAGTCATCAGGAGGATACTAACCATTTATTCTTCAATAATTGTACCTGTTACTATAAGGTCTGGTGCTGCATTTATGATTGGTTGGGTTTCCATGGGGCTTTTCACATTGATGTTGTGCAGCAATTTGTTCAACATGGGTTCTTTTTTAGGGGAAAGCATCTTAGAAGAGTTAATCATTTAATGTGGCTTGTTGTCACTTGGTCTTTTGTGTGGTTGTTAAGAAATGAGATTATTTTTAATGATCATGCTTTTGACTTTATTGCTGTTTTAGCACATGTTAAGGCTCTTTCTTGGTGGTGGCTTATTAATAAGAAGGGTAGGGGAACATACTTATGCTTTTCATATTGGTGTACTAGTCCTTTTCAGCGTTTGATTTTTGGTCGGGTTTTATGTTGATCTTCTTGTATATGGATTAGAGTACTTTATGTACTTCTTTTTTAATATATTCTTTTTCTTATAAAAAAATGATGGAAAACACAACACTCCTTGCAACTGCAAGTTAAAACCTTCAGTACTATCATCAAAAGTCATTAATAAAGTCAATAAATAATAGTGCAAGCTTGACTACATAGGCTTAAACATTCAAGAATACAATATCTTGTAGAGACTGGGTGTGCAGATAAGGCGTCGACCACAAAGGAGAAGTAAGGGATTAGGTCCTAGAATCTAAAGCCATAATTGTACTAAGGTTCATTGGGTTCATGTATTCGGTGGATCCAGTCATGAATTTATCTACGATCAGTCTATTCGCTCTCTCGGATGGATGGAAGGGATCCCAAAATGCAAATATATCCCTGTTTGGGCACAAGTTAGAGGCCGGGGTGCAGAGTCCAATTCCATTATATGCTCCTTGACCACAGCATGCTACTTTGGATGTAACAAATCCTGCATATTATAAAGTAGCAAGGGTAATAAATGTTTCCAAGTCGAAACATAGCATAGAATCGTACTTCGCACTGCTCCTCTCAAATTATTAAACCAACAAAAGCTGATAATGGAGAATAACCCTTATAAT
The DNA here is from genome assembly GCA_039655645.1 of Ammopiptanthus mongolicus. Taxonomy (NCBI): domain Eukaryota; kingdom Viridiplantae; phylum Streptophyta; class Magnoliopsida; order Fabales; family Fabaceae; genus Ammopiptanthus; species Ammopiptanthus mongolicus. The sequence continues at coordinate 46,256,083 of CM077350.1, forward strand.
AGGAATATTGCAAGTGTTAAAAACAGATTTTCTTAAAATGTTTAAATTAAAAGAATCGAATTTTGATCACTGCTTTGATGTTATTTTAATAATTAATTATTTTAAAAGTTTATTTAGTTTGCTAATTAAAAACTTTGGATTTTGTTGATATGCATTATCAGTGTAAAGATTTTTTACACTGTCAACCAATCAGAAATTGACACATCATTAAAATATTTGACCTTTATCCTAACTATCTGACCTGAAAAGTTATTCATACCATGATTTTGATTGATTAGCAGTGTAGAAAACTTCACATTGACAGTGTATATCAATTAAAATCGTCAAGAACTTTTACTAATTTATACTTATGGGGCAGCGCAACCCTACCTGTGGTAAATGCAATATATATAAGTCATTCTTAAATATCTTTTTTTCTACTTTATGTTCATGTAGATAAGAAAATGAAATATATTCACTTTCAAAGCTATAAATGAATCAATAGATTTATTAAAATTTTAAAATATATTGGAGTAATAGCATATTAGTTAATAATGCTGCAAATTATCTAAGAATGCAAAAGCAGAGGTTCAATTACATACCATATGCTTGAGGATCACCAACGAAATCCAAATGCATTGCGAAGGCATTTGCAGAAATGAAGACATCTGAACCAATTTCAGTGTTAAGCTCGTTCAGCAGTTGCACAAGTTGAGGGTTGAACAGGTTAACAGCTTCTTGCAGATCTGCTGCACATTCCCCATTTCTACCATGCAAGGCCAATTCTGCTGGCACACAACCTAATGGTCCTGTGCCTGTGACCAGAACCCGTCGTGCTCCCAATTCATAGAGGCTCTGCATGCATTTAATTGAATGTTATAACACAAAACAGCAAGAATTGCTTAGTGCCTGAAACTCAAGTACGTAAGGAATGAGAGAGAGAGAGAGCATTAATTATCCATTTATACTATGGTTGCCCACACATTAATTACTGTTTGTTATCTTGGCTAAGGAATTCGTGTGGATTTTAATATCAATCGGCACAATACTCGCTGGCTTCAACCACCTATTGTATCTCACCATAACTCACTTTCCTTACAAATACATATCTATCATATGAAAAAAAAAATATCTACCTTTAAATGAGTTGTCATGCTACACAAGTAGGGATGTAAATGGGGCGGTGTGGGTACGAGTAGTAGCCCCCCGCTACCCGTCCCGTTAGATAAATTTCCTGTCCGTTCCCATCTCATATCCTTGCGGGTATCCATCTTGCGGGTTTTAAACAAATTTATCAATATTTGCGGGTATCCACGGATATCCATGGATATTCAAACACCTCACAAAATTATTGAATATTATGCTATATTTTTTGTTCAAATGTCACACGTAGTTTAATAAACCAAACAAATAATAATCCGTAGCAAAACAATAGACCATTCATTAACAGGAATTGTTTGACATCATTCATACTAATTATATTCACTAATAGGAACCATGTAAAAACAAAAGCATTCATTCTCAACAAATAAAAACCAAACAAACAATAATCAAGCATTTTGTTTATATATGTACAGGGTATTTTAGTAATTTTAGTTAGCGGTCACCCGCGGATATGGATACCACATTATCAGGCCCCGCCCCATTAATAAATGGGTAGAGAAAATACCCGTTTATTTTACCCACGGGTACCCGTTAAGGTATCCATTTTCTATCCGTTGCATATATTATTTGCGGATATCCGTAGATACAGGTAAAATTTACATCCCTATATACAAGTGTTTTTCATGAACATGTAGATTCTCTTTTCGAACATTTATTATTTTTCAACTTTAAAATAAATAAATAATTGCAATTTATTAGTAATTAATTAATTAATTAATACTCGATAATTTATTAAGAGACTAATGCTTAAAAAGAAAAAAATAGATATCAGAATAATCCGTAGTATTGCCAATTTTTTTAGAAATACTTAGTTTTACTACATTATTAAAAAGAAGTTAAATTCTTTATTAAAAAAACTGTAAGTTGAGTGAAGACTCTTCTCTTTATAAGGTTAGGATAAACTACCAACCTCAACTAGGATTTGTAATTGCCAACCCATGATGGATATGAAGATTGAAATCCAAGTCATGTTGTTATCATGAGTGGAATGTTAACTAGGTTAATCACCATTGGCTAAAACAGAGTTAACATTGCTACTATGCTAAATTAACATTTATATAGTTAGAAAACAAATAATTATATATTGTTGGAGTAAACGAAAAGTTAAATAGGATAGGTTTATCATGTTATAACACAAGTTAACATAGCTTGAAACTTCCTTTCTTTTTTTTTTTCCTTTGTTGTTTTAACCATTGCTGGCTTATGTCTTTTATGGTGAGATGACCCATGTGTTAAGAGCAACCGCAATGACCCAAAAAGTGTAATGCAGTACTAATACTGATAGTAATTATACTAGCGAAGTAGCTAGAAGGATAGGAATACCACAAGAATTTTGCGATACTCGGAAATGAGGAAGACAACATAATCTGGAAGAGCAAATTCGCGAGATCTTGCAGAGAAAGGCAGCAAGTAATAGTTGTTGACAAAATCATTGCCACCTAAGGTTATGAGGACCAATGCTTGGTTCACTAAATTTTGAGCCTGCTCTTCTCCAATTAGCGCACTCACTCTCTGCTGATACTGTTTGAAGTACTCCAATTGGTTGGCAATTCGGATTATGTTTATCTGCAAATGTTGGTAGTTAGGTAGATAACGGTGTACCGGATAAAACATACTCCCATCTTTCCATTTTACTTATCCCATTTGATTATGTATACCTCTTTAGAAAATGATTAAATTTATAATTTTTATAATAAAATGTCACTCTTTGATTAAAATACCCCTACTTAAATTGTACGGTTGGATAGCTGTAATTATTCACCAACAACTACACTCCTTGCTACTTAAATACAAAGGCTCATGCTAAACTCAATGCAATATAAATTGGTTGAAATACAAGGGGTATTCTTTTTTGGAGGGGGTAATTAATACTTCTTGATTTTCTAATGGTCCATTTGGGAGTTTGGAAGGGAAGAAAGGGGAGGGATTTGAGGTGCAAGGGACGAGGAAGGAAGGATAATTCCCCACTTTGCATGGGGGTTTATTTTCCAACAAAAGAATTGAACTAAAATCCCCCAATTTGGGGTAAATAAAAAAATGAAATAGGGGAGGATTTTGGAAGGGTTGGGAGGACTTTTAAATTTTTTTTTTTACATCCTTCTTTCTTTTATAAACTCTCAAAATGTTTTACCCTCCCCTCCTTTCCTCTCCAAACTCCCAAACAAACCCTAAAGCAACAATTAATTTGAGACAATACATTCCAAATGGGACAAGTAAAATGAGACAGGGGAGTACCGAACAAGATGTCTGCAACATGCAGTTTAAATCAGAAATAGGCAAAATAGGTTGATTGGTCCTATACGTTTATTTAATTTTTCATATCGGTCTCCTAAGTTTTTTTTTTTCAAATTGGTCCTACACGTTTCATTCCATTTCCACATTAGTCCTTTCCGTCAATTTCGACCTAACGCCGTCAAATAAAGAGACACGTGTCGCATTAATATCGTGCCACGTCAGCTTAAAACTAACGGCGTTAGGTCAAAATTGACAGAAAGGACTAACGTGAAAACGGAATGAAACGTATTGGACCAATTTGAACAAAAAAAAAAAAAAAGACTTATGGGACCGATGTGAAAAATTAAATAAACGTATAGGACCAATCAACCTATTTTGCCTCACAAATAATAGGACTGAGTTCCTGTAGTAATAATTTGAAGAAAAAAATAAAGAAAAGAAGTCATGTATTTATAATCGATCTACCTAACCAGGGCCCAAAAAATTAATAAAAACTACATACACCACTTCTCATGTATTAAATATTTTACATTCCAATAAAAAGCTACCTTTATATTATGTCTATATCTTTGAATTTTATGATAATTATGTTTTTACCATGTAAAGAATTCATCATGAATAAAATCTATACTAGCTAGCACAACTCATATTAAAACTGAAAAACTTTTAGACATACAAACTGAACTCCAGTGTCGTTGAGAATTCCTATCCCAGCAGAAGCAAAATTGGCACCAACAAGTAGCCTCTCACCATTGAGCTCTGGACTCAAATATGGTAATGTGGGTTCTGAACCAATTTTCTCACCTACATGCATGATACACTTCACATATAAATATATTGCTTACAAGAGAGTTCATAGACACAATTAAAACACCCCCAAAAAATATACGGAGATGAGAGCTACTAAAATTTTATATATATAGTATGATAAGTGATTTATTATGAGGGTGAGAGGAATAAATCTGAACTTATAAGTTACGAGCACTTAACTGATAAGGTCAGGAATGTTGAGGCCATTGGAGAAACGACCAGAGGCTCTATGAGATGGAGAATCAATGCCATAAGGATATGAGTCGGCACGGGCAGTGGTGGCTAGGTAGTTATTGTTGCCATTGTCCACGAGGGAATCGCCAAAAACAAAAAAAGCTCGTGCCTCAGCTTGTGGAGCAACAATGCTCCAAGTTATCAACAGACATACAAACATGATCGAAGAAGAAACAACAATCCTACGGTTGTTTTCGTCCATATGGGATTGTCACTAAGAAACCCCGGATAATGTTGAATGTACTCCTTATATCTAACCAAGGTCCTGCATCAGAACAAGGAAGTTAAGTGACTTTATATAGTGCTCAATTTTCATGATTTTGATGTGCTGTATTTAATAGCATTTGCTATGACTAGCAGTCAAGGTTTTAAATTGCATTCATGTTTGTGTTGTATTTATTGTTGTTGTGGACATTTGTGAAAAAATTCGGTCGATGTGATTATAATTATAGTCGTGATACGGTTTCGGAGAGTATCAAGCTTTTAAATAGTGATTGCAGTAGCGATTATGTTGCATTTATCGTTATTATGAAAAAATGCAGCCGATGCAATTGCAATTATGGTCGCAATGCTGTTATAGAAATTAACAAAACCACAACTCTACGGTCTCAATTGCGGTTGACAATATGTAAAGGAAAAGAAAACTGACAAATATAGAGGAAAACTTTTTAGGTTGCCAATATGTATCCATCCTATGCATTGAAATTAATATTATTTTTTTGATGCTCAATGCATTGAAATTAATATTTAAACAGAGACTCAAAAGACACTGTATTCCTATTAATTTAGGGGAGCTGTTATGATACCTTAGATAATTTAACTATTTTGGAACAGTTTTGGTTTGGATCAATAGATGAAGAACTATCATTTAATGATTTAATATTTTAATGTTATGTCATTTATTATTCAGTATATCAAACTTCTTCTTTTACAATTCTATCATTTATATCAGAATTTTTTTTAAAATTTCCTTTTAATAATTTAATGTCACGTGTCATTTAAAAAAAAAAAGATGTTTTAAAAAGTTTTAAAAATATATATTTAAAAGCAATTTTTTTATTTTTAAACTTTAAACTTTTAATATTTTAATGTCACCTGACATTTTTAAAAAAAATAAAATAATATAGTTTTTTAAAAAGTAAAAATTTTAAAACCAGATTTTTTTGGAATTTCTTTTAATTCTTTGATTTTTTTTATTACTTATTCTTCATTTTTTTTATCCCACTAATAAGAGGCGCATAACAACTTTTAAAATAAAGAATAAATATAAAAAATATAAAAGAAATAAAAGGAATTCAAAATATCTTGTTTTAAAATTTTAATTCTTTTAATTTTTTCAAAAATGTAATTATTTTAATTTTTAGAAACAAATTAATTTTTTTATTTTTTTAAAAAAATGTCAAAACTATAACTTTTTTAAAGGTAACAAATTAACTTATTTAGTTAGTAGGGACAAATCTGTAAAAATAAAAGTTTCAGGCTAAAAAAATAAAACTTTGACTTAATTTCATTAAATGCATTACTGCTCATCTATTGGTCAATAAAAAACTGTTTCAAAACCTTTATTTCAAGATACCAAAGAATTTTTTTTATTTAGATATGATATATTCATTTTAGTTTTACGTGTTTTTATTACTATTCTTTTTTTCTATTTGAATATATTATTATATATGATCACTTTTATTATATATGATCACTTTAACTATACTTTTAATAATTTTGCTATAGTGATACATATTCAATTTATACAAAATTAAAAAATATATCTTACTTTTAGAACAGTTACGAATCTCTTAAGCAGCTATAAAATTATTCCAAATAAAGAGAGACTACATATTGATTTATAGAGCTTCAATTATTTCTACAGGTATTAATGTGTGTTAAATGCAACATGGCCTACAACTAGCTGTTCTTTGTCATCCTCATTTCTTTTTCTTGCTTTTATCTTTGCTGTCACCGTGTCACCGTAGTTATTATTTATCTACTATGCCTTGACCCTAGAATTTACGTCCACAAGCACTGCTGGCCCACAGGGTGGTTCGAGGTTTCAGTTTGTTAGAGATAAATAACCCTTTGGAAAATTTTAAGAATGCAAAAAGTGATCGTTGATTCAATGAGGTTTAACGGGGTGCACTGTGCGGATACCTGTGGATCTCCAATATTTATATATATTTCATAACTGGCACCACATTATATTTTCATCAGTGATATTATTTGTACATCTGGATTTTGGATATCTAGATGACACCTATTTTACATGGTTAACGCAGTTCAAATACGTGATTAATTACGTTTAGTGGATGGTTAATGGATATAACAAGAGGTCATAACTCATTAATCATCCATTGAATGTAATTAATCACGTATTTGAACTGCATTAACCACGATTTTTAAGTGTTAAACTGCGTTCAGTGAACGTAATTAATCACGTATTTGAACCTGAAAATCGTTGTTAATGCAGTTCAAATACGTGGTTAATTACATTCAGTAGATGGTTAATGAGTTGTGACCCCTTGTTATATCTATTAACCATCAATTAAACGTAATTAACCACGTATTTGAATTGCGTTAACCATATAATTAACCAACCATGCATCCTACATAGGTGCATGTTATTTTTTTGTACACCTTCAAACTTGGTTCATAGTGATCACAATCATGGTTAATGGTGTCTTGAACTTGATTAATAGTACAAGAGATCACAATTCGTTGTTAACCATCTAATGAATATAATTAATCACGTATTTGAACTGCATTAACCAAGTGTAGCAGGTCTCACCCAGGTGTCCAGAATCCAGGTGTACAAATAACATTACTCTATTTTCATTCCTTTTTAATTTTTTCAAGGAAGGTGTTCCCTCCAAATATCTCAGATCCGAGTGAGTGGGAATGATCTGGCTCTCTCTTAACTTACAAGTGTTTCACTCTAAACAAAGTTTCTGATGTAATTAGCTTGACCAAAAAGTATATTCTTCTCCTATGTATCCGATTTGGAATCAAAGCTAAACGTAATTCTCCTACAAGGGAGAACCTTCTATTTATATTGTTAAATGGAACAATTACTACTCGAGGCATGATTTTGGTGTCATTGCTACTGGACGTGGGGAATATGGATGATTGTCCCTATCATGTTATGAAAGCACGTGTTTATTATGTTGAGGTTGAGAACGTGAGTCTCTTCTTAATTAGATCGTGGTATAGATACTCGGGCTATTTGTATTATTGATATGGCCGAGTTATATCCATCAATAATTGCATAACCAATTTGATTAAACTATTCTTACATATTCAACTAATATGATACTCAGCCAACCACCTTACTTACTTGGCTAACACCAAGTGTAGGCTTACCAGTCAGGTCATAGATGGGCTTGTCAATGAGATCCTATCTAGTCGTCTAGTCGACCTTATATACTCGGCCAGTACACAAACCCCCCGAGCTTTGAACTTTATCAAGTTAAAGAGCTTACTAATTGAGCGTCATGGCCAACCATCCATCAATATTTTCATTGATTTTCATTGTTAACTCTTCAGGGAAGACCACCTAAGGGTGTATCTTTTCATAGCCGTATTTGTCAGTTAAATCATGATTATATCTAATCTCTTTGTCCTTTTCGATACAAGTGCCTACTTTCCAGGGCTACATTTTTCATTATTGATATCTGTCCTATACAAGACTCTTCGCATTACTTGTAATAAAATTTAAAATGTTTGAAAAACTACAACTATTGCAAAAGATAGAAAGGCCGCGTCTTTTAGTTTTACTAGCGTGTTGTACACGCTTTCTATTCTCAAGCCCACAAGAACGCCGATTCACCATCTTTCTTATTGATAAGACGCGACTCTTCACTTGCACCTCTTCATTATTTTCAGAGTTTATAAGTAGTTAATGGTGTCTGTTTTGCCTTTCATTTCACTTCATTCTTCCTTATTTTACACTTCGCTTTTTTGGGTTCACCTATTCTTTCAGGTACATCTACTTCCCACTCATTCTACATTTCTTATATTTTTGGGTCATTCTCTACATTCCCTTACCATGGATTCCTCTGGGTCTTCCCACAAATCTACCTCCCTAAAATTGTCACCGATTTTGAGCATAATGCTCCCTCAAATCAAAGTCATGGAGTCGAAGGGAGTGAGGAATTAGAGGCAACTTCTCCTAGGGTTCCTCCTCCTAAACTCCGTAAGAAAACCACTAGGATTTAAAAGGATCTCATTCCTCCTATTACCCTTCCTGGTTATCAATGGGTGAAAGGTCAAATGGGGGTTTATTTTTCATCCTATCAAACTCTTGCATCCGTGCTAGACCTCAAAAGTTCCATTTCTCTTTTTTCCCCTAGATATGCTGATAGATTTGTACTTGAAGAATGTTTAGATTCCGAGCATGTGTTTATGTCAGCTTCTGGAGGTCGCCCCCATTACACTTATGAATACAAAACCCTCTTTGATACTCTTCACATTTCCCTTCCTTTTTCGAATTTTGAGTGTGAGGTACTGGCTGCCCTCAACGTTGCCACTACACAACTTCATCCCAATAGTTTGGCATTCATGAAGGCCTTTCAAATTCTGTGCTCAGTGTTAGATATCACCCCCACCGCGGAGATTTTCCTCTACTACTATCGGATTCGATTCGGCAGGTTGATTGGTTGGATTTCCTTGAGTGAAGGGGATCAGGGTGGAATTATTGGTCCTTTGAAATATTCTTATAAGGATTTCAAAGGGGAATTTTTCAAAGTTCGCCCGGATGAAGGTTCCAATAGTTTATTTGTTAACCTTCAAGGGAAACCCTGAGACGACTCGCCGTCCCATTGGAGAACCTAAGATATTAACTAACCTTAATCGCTTTATAATCGTTAGCGCGCCTTATTAATATGAAGCAAAGCGGAAAATTGAGCGCGAAAGCAAAACAATTTACGGCACGCAACGCCTCAGAGTACACAGCTTTAAAATATAAAGAAATACATACATCATTGTCCCATCAATAGGGCTACAGTATTAACGTAATGCATACAAAGTATATTAATACAACCTGAAATGAAAGTAAGAAAATAGGCCGAGCGACAACTCTCCGGCTAGCCACGATCATTGCCCAACCTCTCGAGGCTAGGGTCCGTGGCACGTCCTCCGGTGTCAGGCTCGTAAGGAATGTCGTCCAGCTCCTCAGCAACTGGTTCCTCCTCGGAGTCTTCCCATAAAATAAAAGTAACACATACAGAAAAATGCGGGAGATAAGAAACATATATCATCAATATGGGAGAGGGGCATCAGTACAGCATATATATACATACATCACACATCACATATAAATTATACAACACAACATCACCAATCTCTTAAGTCACCCATCACAATTATATCAAAAGTCACTCTCTCAGATAATCCTATAAGAGGGATACTAATCCCTATGTATATGCTGACTTCCCTATATGCATGTTGGCTGATACATCACGTCCCCAGTTGGACATCCCCGTTGGGATTACATCACATCACATCACATAACGTCCCCCATTGGACATCCCGCCTCGAGATTTAAAGCATCACATCCCTAATTGGACATCCCCATTTGGGACAAAATGCTGTGGTATGAAATGATATGCTATGCAACAAACATCCATCGCAGGTTGATACCGGTACCTCACGCCTACGTACTCGACCACTACCACGACACATCGCATCCACATCAACATCATCATCAACATCAACATCACGACGCCTTGCGTCTACGAGCCACAGCTCCATCGTCGGGGTCACGACGGTATCAACCCGAACAACATAATCACTCACCGTACTCTCATCAACACTCAACCAACCAAATCACAACAGAGTATAACAACAATAATTTCACCAGTACAGATATCATCATAAAGTCACATCAACAAAATAAACCAACAGATAATCAAATAAACAGATCAACACATCGACTTCAATCAATCACATCATCCATATTATCAACTTAGTGGTGATAGCCCAAAAGTACCTACACCTAGGGTCCAAACACTTTATCCAGGGCTCAACCTCTAGTAGGGTTTAAGGGTTCCCCTACACACACACACACACACATATTTATATATATATATATATATATATATATATATATATATATATATATATATATATATATATACACACATATATCATATACTAAGCTTGTCTTCCCGACAATAAAGTTCTTTCTCCCCACCTTAGTAAAGTTACCGTGCAGCTCCGGCTATGACTCCGCAACTGTCAGTCGGGTGCGCGGTCTAACGTTCGAATCCTGTCTGATTCTATATCACAAAACACAACCAGAAATCAGTACAGTTCAATCAAAAACTCCCCTAACCTTGAGACTAGGCTGCTGCCTCTATTTAATTAAATAGGCTAGGGATGTTGAAATTTACCAACTCTTGGATCAATGATCCTTAAGCATACCTAAGACATAATCCATGATCAATTATCAAAGATTTGAACCAAAACCCATTAAACCAACAAACTAGAGTTTCGACCATCACCATGAAAAATAGGTGAGAGCTTGATTTGGCTTCCTAATCACTTGGATTACATAATTAAGGAACGAAATGGGTGAAATTAAGAATCATTTCACAAAATTGAACCAAAAACCCATTTCCCCCAAAAGCAATAGGTTTGGCCTCTTTAAAATAGTTAGGCTAGGAAGATTATTTGATTTCATGCTCTTGGATTATGATTGTAGAGGATGAAACTAGATTATAGAAATTTGTTTGGCATTAAAAGGATTTTTTTACAATTTTCTAGAGATTTTTGAAGTTTGGATCTTAAAACTAGAAACCATAGATTTCAATGGAGGAAAATGAAGATTGAGACTTCAAGAGTGAAATATATACCTCTTAGGTGATAGAGGAGGATGATAGGATCAACTTTGCTTCACAAATCTCCTTGAAAATCCCTGTGGAAGTTGAGTGAAAATGGAGGAAAATAAATGAATAAAAGAAGAAATGGAGGAAGAAGAAGAAAAAGGAAGGCAGAAGAATAAGATGGAGGGGGAGAGAAGAAAGAGAGGCTGCCGAGTGAATGGGTGGGATGAGGGGTGAGTTGTCAAATTTTTTAGATATTTTAGGGACGTAAACGTCCTTTAGGAAAAAGACCAGGGGCATTTTGGTCTTTTCGCGTTCAGATATTTTCGTTTGTCATTATGAAAGTGTCGAGTCATGGCAAGCTTCCCGAGTGATGTGACTTGGTGTGACATCAAGTTTATCCCATAGCGGGTCCCGGTAAATCCCTTTACAACTTCAATCATCTCTCGGTTCGAGTTTTTGTCCGAATATTTTATATTATTTTCATTTTCGAACGTCATGACGAACTGTTTCGAAAATGTGGAAAATGTGATTCTAAGACTAACTGTCTCGTTCACGAGTCCAAATTAGGTCTTGATAGTAGTAAAATACTATTGTCAATGAAAAACGCAGACCGGGCTCCGTCAGAGTTTTCGACCAAAATTTAACCATAGCTTCCTACGATAACATAGAGCGTGACTATGGTCTCGGATTAATTTATTTTACTCTCTAGACCCTTCAATAAAATACAAACACACAAATAGTGTTTAATTAAGAAAATCTTGAAAATCGGGGCATTACAAACCTTGTTTTCCTTTGTTTTAGACGAGGTGTCCCATCAAATTCTCAGGGTGGTGTCTTGATGCTTTGACCGTAAGGAAAGAGAAAATATTTCCAAATTAAATCAGTTACCTAGGCCATTGAAGTGTAAACTTCTCTTAGGACTCCCTACCTCAAATACCCCAAAGGCCGACTTGAAGCATGAGTATTTATCTGTTTGTTATGTGTTCATGCTATTAATGATAATATTGATCGGTTTCTTTCTTATAAAGAAATTATGGGAAATTTTAACTTTCATTCTTTGAAGAAGGGCAAAGGAATTACTCCTTCATCCTCCGTCGGGGATCCCAAAGAAAAGGGGGATGTATCCATTCCAGTAAGCTCGGTCCCCGACCTTCAATCTGCACCTTCTTACATTACTCAACCGAAGAGAGGAAGAGAGAGCGGCTCTGGAACCCCATCTCCTAAGAGCCCTCTATGTAAATGTCCATCAGTTACTTTGGAACCCAATGTTTCGGCTTCTCAACTTGCGACTAACAATCCATCCGGTCTTCCTCCAACTCCAGCTCCACTGAAGTGGTATAATATGGCTACCAAACCCTGTTCATCAACGATTTTTGGGAATGACTTCACACCCTCTTTAGCTTTACAGCACAACTTCCTTAGGCCCGCCGATATGAGTTTGTTAAGAAAGCAAGGTCTCAAGGCCAGCATTGAAGGTCTACAAGTTATGTGCCTCCGAGCCATTGTGACTGCTCAGTTTTGGGGACAAGAAATTGAAAACAATCAGAAGAGGATATAGGTCATGCAAACTGAATTCGCAGAGTTTCCTAAGTTGAAAGACCAATTATCCCAAACCTCGGCTGATCTGGACGAGCTGTCTAAGAAAATGAAGAGCTGACCTCCTCGAGTTGCTTCTCTTAAAAAGAAGGCCAAGGATGATGAAGTCAAGCTGAAAACGATCATGCAAGAGAAGGAGACTTTATCAACTGAGTTTGAGAAGGCGAAGAGTTCCAAATCAGCACTTGAAGAAGAACTCTCGCAACTGAAGTCAGGTTTGTGTAAAAAGAAACAGAAAAAGAAGTTCTACAAGCAAGAACTCAATGCAGCTAAAGAGGGCATCATTGCTCAACACATTGCTAGGTTTGCTAAAGCAGTTCAGCAGGCTTGTCTATTCACTCTTGGGGTCGACTTCTCTTTTTTTAACATAGAAAAGGATGTGAGGAATGGAGAACTCATCGATGAGAGTCAGCTCAACGATGATAAGGATAAAGGGTACCCTGCTGATGAAGAAGTTACCTCGGCCTTGAATGACAGGGACAAAGCTCCTTGAAAATTTGTTGTTTTAACTTGTTCCTTATCTTGAACCTGACTTGTCTTGTTTTGTTTATCCTGGCCTATTGGCCTTTTTTATGTAACTGTCTTGTTGGCCTTTTTTAACGTTAAGTAAAATTTACCTATTCTCTTTTGCACTTGGAATATTTTATTAAGTTAAACTCTTAGCTTTAGCTAATAGAGATGCATATTTGGCACGTGATTTCAATCTTTATTTTCACGATGCCTTTCTTAGCCTTTGCTAGGTTAGGTTCAATAGCCTTAGGCTTGGTGGCCTGGAGCTCGGCTTCGCTCTTAACTTTAATATCTTAGCATTTGCTAAGTTAGGCTCAATGGCCTTAGGCTCGGTGGTCTTGAGCTCGAACTCAGCTTTTTATTTTAATATCTTAGCATTGCTAAGTTAGGCTCAATGGCCTTAGACTACGTGGCCTTGAGCTCAAACTCGGCTCTTTATTTTAACATCTTAGCATTGCTAAGTTAGGCTCAATGGCCTTAGGCTCGGTGGCCTTGATGTTTCATGAATAAAAACTATTAAAATAAATACACAACAAACAAATTTCTGAAATTCCTCATTTTATTGATAAAAATGAGCCTCGTTAAAACCTCCTTAGTGAAAAACCTATGTGATAAAAACACTAAGGTAGGAAAAAGAGTACTCATCTGATGTACATTGTTCAACTAAAATAAAATTTTAAATGAGAGGCATTCCAAGTTTGTGGAATTGCCTCTCCAGAAAGTTCTTCCAATCTGTAAGCTCCATTTCTCAGGCTTTCTTCCACTCTGAAGGGGCCTCCCCAAAAGGCTGCTAATTTTCCCTCAGAGTGCTCCTCCCTAACTTCTCCTTGCATTCTCAATACCAAGTCTCCTTCCTGAAAATTCCTCGGCCGCAACTTTGAATTATATCTCTGAGCTGCTCTTGTCTTGCTAGCTTCCTCCCTAATCCGGGCTTCTTCTTTGACTTCTTCTGCCAGATCCAATTCGATCTTCATGCTTTCTTCATTATGGACTAGATAAAAAATCTTTCGCCTTAAAGATGGTTCACCAATTTTCACAGGGATCATGGCATCAGTACCATAAGTAAGTATGAACGGAGTTTCTTTGGTAGTGGATTGAGAAGTGCATTGGTAGGCCCAAAGTACGCTCGGTAACTCTTCTACCCAACCTCACTTTACTCAGCCTAAGCGTTTCTTGAGTTCACCAAGGATGACCTTATTAGCGGCTTCAGCTTGTCCATTTGCTTGCGATTGTTCAACTGAGGTCACATGATGCTTTATGCCTAAACTAGCATAAAATTCCTTCAAACCTTTAACCACAAATTGAGTTCCATTGTCGGTTACCACTGCGAATAGGAGGCCATGCCTACAAATGATGCTCTTCCAGACAAATTTTTGAACTCGGTGGGCTGTGATCTTTGCTAAAGGTTCAACCTCTATCTATTTGGTGAAATAATCAATACCTACCAACAAAAAACTTTACTTGTCCTTTTGCCACTGGAAATTTCCCCAGAATGTCTATTCTCCACATAGTAAATGGCTAGGGGAAGACTATGTTATGAAGCTCGGCTGGTGGAACATGGTGCAAGTTAACATGTTTTTGACATTCTTCACACCTTTTCACCCAGTTAGCACAATCGGCTCTTCAAGTAGGCCAATAATATCCCGCTCTAATAACTCTAGCCGCCTTTGACCTTCCCCCTGTATGTATTCCACAGATCCCTCTATGTACTTCAAACATAACATATTCAGCTTGATCCTTTGTCAGACACTTCATTAAAGGGATTAAAAATCTCCTTCTGTGCAACTGCCCATATTCAATTGTAAAATAACTTGACTTCAATCTTATCTTTCTTGCTTCCTTTTCATCACTCGGCACAACCCTCGAGCTCAAATAATCCCAAATTGGCTTCATCCAACCTCGATCAATTACCTGATTAACCAATAACTCCCCAAGTTGTATACTTTGCTCAGTTATTATGGCTTGTATAATAGTTGTATATTGTCCAGGTCGTTTTGTACTAGCTAACTTAGTTAATAAATCAGCCCTAGTATTTTCCTCTCTGGGAATATGCTCAATAACAAATTTATCAAAAGACTGAGTATTTGGATTACCTTGTGAAAATACCGAGTAAGTTGAGGATCCTTTGTTTGGTAATTCCCATTTATTTATCCAATGATTAATTGAGAATCACTTCAGCACTTCCAACTACCAGCGCTTCATATTCTGCCTGGTTATTCGAAGTTTGGAACTCAAACTTCAATGATTATTCCAGCACAATATCTCCCAGACCTTCCAAGATTACCCCAGCTCCGCTACCTTTTGGTTTTGATGATCCGTCAACATGTAGTGTCCACCATTCAGCTTCTGAGCTGGGTTCATGTGAAAGCTCCACCAAGAAATCAGGTAAGCTTTGAGCTTTCATTGGGCCTCTTGGCTCTTATTTCAATCCAAATTTAGATAGTTCCACCGACCATGCTATCATTCTTCCTGCTAATTCCGGCTTTCTCAGCACCTGCCTTATTGGGTGATCATTTTTCACCATAACTTGATGACTTTGGAAATAAGGTCGCAACCTCCGAGTTGTTGTTACCAATGCTAACGCCAAATTCTCAATGACCTGATGTTGTGTTTCAGAATAATGTAGAACTCAGCTTATAAACTTCACCGGAACCTGCTGCTTATCCACCTCTTGCACGATCACCGGGCTTATTGCATCTTCAGTGACCGAGAGGTACAATAATAATTCTTTCCCGGGTTGTGGCCGAGTTAGAATTGGAGGTTAAGATAAAAATACCATGAAGTCTTGAAAAACTGCTTCACATTCACCATTCCATTCAAAGTGTTGAGGTTTCTTCAATAGCTAGCTTGAAAAATGGCCTTCCCTTCTCCGTCGACTTTAGTATGAAACAAGATAATGAAGCAAATCGACCTGCCAACCTTTGAACCTCCTTCACATTTTTTGGACTCCTCATATCTATGATCATCTGGCATTTGTCTGGGTTAGCTTCAATTCCTCTATGTGTGTCCGGATTCAGCCTCATGTTATATTTTCTAATATCTCCTAATATCCCCTCCAAGTCGGCTGTATGTTGAATTGGTTCATCATATTTCATCACCATATCGTCCACATATCCGTCAACGTTCCTCCCGATCTGCTTCGCAAATACTTTCTCCATGAACCTCCGATAAATAGCACCAACATTCTTCAATCCGAAGGGCATAACTTTGTAACAGTAGTTAGCACCCTGCGTCACGAAAGTTGTTTTATCTTCATCTGCAGGATGCATCCTGATCTGATTATAGCCGGAATAAGCGTCCATGAGGCTAAGCAGTCGGTAACCTGAAGCTCCATCAACAAGTCGGTCAATACTCGGCAAAGGATATGAATCCTTTGGACATGCTTTGTTTAAGTCCGTGTAATCAATGGTCATGCGCCACTTTCCATTTGCTTTCTTTACTAGCACCACATTAGCTAGCCATGTTGTGTACGCTATTTCTCGTACTACATCAATTAATTTTGCAGTCTCCTGTTCTACTATTTTCCTTCTTTACTCAACCAACCTTCTTTTTCTCTAAGCAATTGGTTTAGCCTCAGGATATATAGATAATTTGTGACGAAGAAAGTTAGGATCAATACCTGGCATGTCAGAAGTTTTCCAGGCAAACAGATTAACTTGACTCCTCAGCACCCTGATTAACTCATTTCTCAGACCGGGTTCAAGTTGAATTCCCAGCTTTACTTGTTGATCCGGCTTCTCTCCAATTTGGATTTTCTGTAAATCTTCAATAGGCTTTGGTCTTTAATCATGCATGTTTACCCTCGGATCAAGTTCTACCACGCTTACCAAGTTTAGTTTCACAGAGAATTTCTTCCCCTTCTCATCTTCCTTTTGTAACTTCTTCTGCTCACTGACTTTTAAGCTATCAACATAACATTGTCGAGCGACTTCTTGATCTGCACATATTGCTATGATGTCTCTCGATAAAGTTGGAAACTTCATTGTCAAATGTGGAGTTGACACTACAACACCCAGATGTTCAATGTGACCTTCCAATTAGAACGTTATATGAAGTTACGGCATTGACAATCAGATACCGAACTAAAATTGTTCGTGTCAAGCTCTCAGTTCCAAATGTGGTTAATAAATCTACATAACCACATGTGTCAACTTGCTCTCCAAAGAATCCAATCAACTTGTTTTCATATGGTTTGACTGCACTTTCAGGAATTTCTAACTTCTGAAAAGTTGAGCAGTATTGTCTTCCTGATTGAAAATTTGGCCACTTCTACAGTTATCACCAGAGGATAATCCTGGTTGGGATCTACCCCCTGAAATTCGTCATGAGTGAAAGTAATTGGCTTGGAGGCCTTCGTAGGTTTGTGCGACACTTAGTTAACAACTCGGGTGGCTCGTAGATGTCTCCGCCAAGCTGAACTAGTAGTCCCTCCTCCTGCAAAACCTCCTGATGTGATGTCGATTACTCTCCTTTCTTGATTTACTTCTCCTTCTCTAACATTCTCCTTGTTTCTTCTTTCTCCTTGTTGTCCTCTTCCACCACCTTGGCTCTGTCCACCACATCGTCGTGGATTGTACGTCCTACCTTCATTCTTTTGTACAAACTGACCAAGATGACCTACCTGTATGAACTCCTCGATCTTGTCTCGGAGAGTCCAACACTCCTCGATCGTATGACCAAAATGTCCATAGTACCTGCAGTGTTTGGATCGGTTTGCCGATTCTGGGGTGTTCGCCGGTGGTGGAAGCTTCAACAACTCCATGTGATAGATTTCTTCTACTACTTTAGTTTTGTTTACATTCAAAGGGGTGTCGAAATCATATTTCGGCCCTATAAGTGATTTGCTCTTCTTGCTCTTATCCTTCTCAGCTATCTGTTTTCCCTTATCCTTGCCTCCAGTTCTTCGATCCATATCAGCACGAGCGCAGTTTTGGAATTCTGATAACTCCTCCATTTGAATATACCATGTGGCTCGAGCTCTAAATTCATCCATGTCTAATGGGGGTTTTCAGCATAGATGATCAACAAAGGGTCCCCACTTCAAAGCCATCAGCATAGAATGCAATGCTACTGCTGGATTATGATCTTTGATATTCACTGACATCTTTAAAAATCGATCCATGAAACTCCTCAGTGATTCGTTTCTTTTCCGTCTAAGACTTACCAATGCGACCGAAATCATATGATGAGCTTGGCTTGTAGCGAATTGAGAACTGAACCTGAAAACTAAATCTTCCAAACTATCAATGGATCTCGACGGTAATCGAGTATACCAATTCAAGGCTGCCCCTTCAAAGATGTAGGAAAAACTTTACATAGAATTCTGTCATCATTTGTAACTATGTTTACCTGGGTAACATAATCATCAAGATGATTATTTGGATCGGTAGTACCATCATACCTTTCTAAGACCAATGACTTCCATCCTTGAGGAAGAGAAGTGTTCGTAACCCGGTCTGTGAGTGGACTTCTTCGGACTCCAAGAGTTTTTGGCTGTTGTCCTTCACATGGGGCCTCCTGCCTGTGTTCAGCTTGACTCACTTCACCTTGTGGCCCTGGTGTGAGTCGTCTCATGAGGATGGTAACTTGGTTTAACTTCTTCGTCATGCCAAGATGATGCCATTCGCTTCCTGCTTCTTTCCCTTTCTTTTTGGAGGCGATCATAGTTCTGCTGCATTTCTTCATTCTGTCTCCTCAGAGCTTCCATTTCAGTCCTCATCTCTTGGAGAAATGGATGATTCTCCAGAGGGGGATTTTGAATTTGTTGATGTTCATCTGTTACTTCGTCCCTTCGATTGTATTCTGCAAGCTCCCTCCTACTTCCTCTCGCACTACTCCTGGTTAACACCAGTTCTTTACTCGAAGTCTGGCCAAAGGAAAATTTGCCTCGACTTCATGGTGGGCGCCAATGTTTCGTCCAAATATCTCATATCCGAGATAAGTGGATGGAAATGATTTGACTCTCTCTTAACTCACAAGTGTTTCACTCTAAACAAACTTTCTGATGTAATTAGCTTGACAGAAAAGTATATTCTGCTCCTACGTATCCGATTTGGAATCCAAGCTAAACGTAGTTCTCCTAGGAGGGCGAACCCTCTATTTATATTTTTAAATGGAACCGTTACTCCTTCAGGCACAATTGTGGTGTTAGTGCTACTGGACGTGGGGAACATGGATGATTGTCCCCATCGTGTTATGAAAGCACGTGTTTATTATGTTGAGGTTGAGAATATGGGTCTCTTCTTAATTAGATCGTGGTATAGATACTCGGTCTATTTGTATTATTGATATGGTCGAGTTATATCCATCAGTAATTGCATAACTAATTTGATTAAATCGGTCATACATATGCAAACGATGTGATACTCGACCAACCGACCTTACTTACTCGACTAACACTAAGTGTAGGCTCACCAGTCAGGTCATAGATGAGCTTGTCAATGAGATCCTATCTAGTTGTCCAGTCGACCTTATATACTCGGTCAGTACAGAAGGATATAATTAAATTAATAGCATCAAATTATGGGGTATTCACGGATCGGTTTGGTTCGGATTTACATGGAAAAAAAATCGAATCAATCAAATTCAATTGGTTCGGTTCAGTTGGATTTGCAATTTTTTTGAGGAAATTCAAACCAAATCAACATTCTTAAACAGAATTGCAATTTTTGTTATTTCTCACCCTTGTACCTAGGTTTCACATTGAAATCGAGTTATATTATATTTTATGTATTTTATATCATCTTTTGTATCACTTATGCATATGTACTATATTTTATGTTTATAGCAAAAAAAAATTTATATACTAATTTTTGTCCCAACTATTCAAAATTTCTGGATCTGTCACTGGGTGAAGACTAATCTTGGGATCCATCCTAGAGTATCCTCACAAGCATCGACCGTTTGGACAGGCTATAAGAATAATCTTTGATCAGTTGCTTAGAGTATGGAATTAATCTTTGGTTTTTGCAACCTTCCAACTAAAGTATCTATCATCATAATTCGAAATTACGTTCTCTTTTATCATTTCGTTTTCTCATATTATGTAAATTGAGGTTAAGAACTCTTAATTGATAAAAATATTTAAAAGAAGTTTAGTAATGAATTTAAAATAAATAGACAGAAATACTAAATAGTGCAAAACTAAAGCATTTACGAATGTTGCTGATTTCTGTTACTTGATTTAGGGGGGTGTATTGGATTATGATTTTAAAAGACTTTTTTAGTATAAAAAAGTCTTGTAGATTTTAAAAGACAATGTAAGAATCTATTGACTTTTAAGATTTTTTTTAACAATCCAGATTTTCAAGTTTGGATTTTAAAAGATTTGTATTATAAGAATTTGTAGGATTTTAAAGGACTATATGGATTTATAAGATTTGAAAGGAATATATGAATTTTTAGCAAACATTCAAACTTACATGAGTCAATGAAAAAGATAATAAAGAAATGATAATTTTCCGATAAAGAAAAGTAAGACCCAATACAATTTTTTTCAATATTTTAATAGTCAATTTGATCTAGCTTCATGTTCTCCTAAGTAGCATTTCTCCACATATCTAATGCCATGCTAGACCTCTATGCATTAGCATCTTCTCGTTCATGCTCTTGGGTTTGAACAATAGGTTCAAAATTATTGCCTTCGTTAACTTGTAATACTGAAGATGGAGATTCGTCTATCAGTTCAATTGGAAATTCATCAGAACGACATTCTTTTCGAGGAAAGTTATGTAATGCTACACATGCTAACACAAGCTCTACTTGTGTCTTAAATAGAAATGGAGGCGCTGACTTAAAAATTGTGAACCGGGATTTAAAAATACCAAATATCCTCTCGGTCACATTCCTCAAAGATGCATGACGAAGATTGAATAATTCATTTTCATTGTTAGGGTCATTACCATGACCTGCAAAATCTTTTAGATGATATGGCACACCTCGAAATGGAGCTAAAAATTGGCGTCAATTAGGAAATCCACAATCCACAAGGAAATATTTACCTAATTACATATACAATACATATAAAATTAGTAAAAAAAAAAAAAAAAACATATTTATCATTTAAAAAATAAGTACTCACCTTGGGGCACTTTAAGTCCATTCCTTCTTGTCAAAGCATCACCTAGTAGCTTGGAATCATGAGCTGAACCCTCCCAACCGCTAAGAACGTACATGAATTCCAAATCAAAGTTACAAGCTGCTAATACATTTTGTGATATCTTTCCATGACGATTACGATAACTGCTTACATCTCGTCCCCTCACTGTTGCCGGAATATGTGTACCATCAATAGCTCTGATGCAATCCTAAAAGTATTCATATATTGCAATAACCATATTATGAAAAGTACATATTATAATAGTGACAATTATAATTACAATTTTATTTAAATACGATAACTATGACATACCTTGAAATAAGGGTAAAACCTTGTGCTTTCTCTTATTTTAGCGGGCACAACTGGTCCTGGTTTAGCCATCAAATCAGATGCTATTGAATTCAAGCCCTTCAAAATCTTGTGAAAATTTTCACTTGCAGCAAATTGTGATCGGCCAAATGTATTACAAATTACACAATATCGAGTATTTTGACCGACAATTTGTAGAAACGATGCATGCATTTCTTCAACACAAATAAATCTTGTATCCTCCAAAGGTGTTTTTTCTCTAAGAATTGTGCATAACTTCCAGAATACATCTGGATACATTCTATATACTTGTCGGAAGATTGCAGGATCATCATTCAATGCATGATGTATATAGTCATATCTCATGCTAGTAATTCGTCGTCGGGTTAATGGACGTTCAACATGTTCACCATCCATCATAGTCATAAACTGATTTAACACATACATTAATGCATAAATTGCCATCACAAATATGTACATGGCTTCATAAAACTCTTCTTCTATTTCTTCATCATCCATATCTTCATCCATTCTGTCTTCACCTATTTCTTCAGCATTAATTTCTTCTTCCTCTATGTCATTACCTTCATACATGCTTGGTTGTGACATTATTGTATATAAAAAAATATACGAGACTGTAACAATAAAAAGAAAAAATATAAAAAATCAACTTAGAAGAAATAAAATGAATGCACGGTTATACGAAAACCATCTGAGTTGGTATAACTAGTCAAACCAAAGTACAACCATAATAGTTCAACCAAAATCCAAATACTTTAACCAAAGTACAGCTAAAGTAGCACTCCAAGACATATGTTAAAAAAAATATCCAAGATAATTAAAGTAATTTTTTTTTGTAAGAAATTATCTAAATATTAATCACATTCCTAACTTGAATTTTATCCAAGATGAGCGTTCTTCGAGTGACATCTTCAAGAACAAGTCCTTCTTTGATTTAGTATTAAGCAAATCAGCCGCCATGTAACGAGTGTTGTCATCCAAATTCGGGACCTCTTTTATAGCATCCATTAGGTTGGATATTTTCTCAAAATGAACAGCAATAGTGTCAATGCCAATAGAAAGATTTTTTAGAACTTTGGCTTGATTATTGGTCCCAACTGAGCTAGCACTCCCTTCATACTCGGATCTACTTCGCTTATGACGGCTTGGTTTTTCTATGGGAACCTCTGAACCTAAAGGGGAATGAGATGGTTGACTACATTGGCGAGGTGATGGAGGTTGGTATGGTGGTTCATAGTGATTTGGTGCTATGAAGGCATCATTGTTAGGATCATATGAAAAACCCTCCATTCCAAAATCTCTGTTTTCTTCCCCAAAAGTCGTTGCTTCAGTATCATCAGTGCCTAATGCAATGGAACCATTCCCATTAGCAATTCCACCCCCAACGACAATCTTCAAGTCCTCATAATCAATTATACTCTTTTCTCGAAGTTTACCGTGACTTGGGTGAGACTAGCAAAGAAAAATTATGAACTTGTTAATATATTGCAATACATAATGTACTAAACTTGTAAGCTATTAATATATTTAAAAGATTATGAACTAGCTCACCTTCAAGTAATCTTTCCATACTTCATCGCTAGCAGTGAACGTCTTTGTAATTAGGTCCCACCCAAAGCCAGAGTTGT
This sequence comes from Ammopiptanthus mongolicus, assembly GCA_039655645.1. Lineage (NCBI taxonomy): Eukaryota > Viridiplantae > Streptophyta > Magnoliopsida > Fabales > Fabaceae > Ammopiptanthus > Ammopiptanthus mongolicus. Next base: position 46,279,482 of record CM077350.1, read on the forward strand.
TACGCATAAGCGTTGACATCTTGTTATATTGATTCTTAAACCATTTCATTCGGCTCAAGTAATGATTATAAGTTTTAGGAAATCTAGTTTTCGCATTAAGACGAGGAAGTATCAATCTTTCTACATTTTGCTTGCTAAGTGACCCATTAGCATCACGCAATCCACTATTTATAGCATCCACCAGGAGGTGCAACAACTCATTGCTATCCTCCATGGTCCAAGATTCATAGTTTTCTTTTTCTTTGCCCTTTCCTTTATTATTTCCTTGTTGTGAATCCCCCATTTGATTTAATGCTACAACATATATAAGAAACTTATTAATTATTTCGCAAGAATACCTATATTACCAATCAAGAAAGAAAAAGGATCTGTCACAATGAAAATAATCTGCTATATCAAACGGTAAATATCATGTGATAACAATTGCAACAGATATATTGATGTGTTGCTAAATAGTTGCAAGCGATTACAATTCAAGGTAGTATTCAAGAATTGTTAATAGCAAGAATAATTGAAAGAATTGAAGCAGTGCTACAATCGGTGAGTGATAGAAATAGTATACAGAAATAATGATAGAAATTCAAGCAATGAGTGATAGAAAGTTACCTATCAATAGTGTTCTCAGTGCTCCCGTGATCAAAAGGTATCCAAGTCAAGTTTCAGAAAGAAGGTTTCAGAGAAACGACTGAATGATGGAAGAGTGAGCGAAGAAAAAAAGTCTTACGGGTTTGGGTGGGATTTTGGGAGTGGTTTGGTATTTATACATCTCACTAAAAAGTTTTATGAAATCCAATCTTCAAAACAATCCATCAAAATCAATAAATTTTGAATACCAGAAGACTTTTTTTAAGTTGTAAAAAATCTTAATTGAATATCACTAGATTTGGACGTATTCTCTAAAAAATCCTAATAGTCATAATTAAATACCACAAGACTTTTTTAAATTATTTAAAAATTTTAATTGAATACAACCAAACTTTTTTATCATAAAAAAGTCTTTTAAAATCTTATGAAATCCTATTCCAATACACGCTCGTGCTTTCCTTTATTTCTTTTAATTTGTATTTGATGGCTGAAAAATAGCCACGTTGCTTCGTATTTGTTTTCGCAAGAAAATATTCTCACTGTATAGCACTTCCGATAAATATATAAGAGTGCCGCTATTTGGCCTAAATAGAGTTTGACGAAACAGGTACAAATTATTTAGCACACTACTCCTACAAGATTTCACTGCTTTACCAGACAAATTAAAATTAAAAAACAAAATCAGAAACACTCATTTATAATAAATATACACGATGGATGTGCATTTGTAAGTGATTTAGTCGTACAGTTAAGCATTTCTCAATTTATTATAATTAACCTTATAGAGAGACACTTTGCTTATAAAATCTTTGCCACAATATGAGCACCTAAGGGGGGTTGGTCCTCTGACCAAGCTTTTGCTATCATGGTGTTGAGTGTAAAATTATAAATTTCAATTTAATCGAAGAATTAGAATAAGAGATTGAATCTGACGAAGATCAGTGAAGATTGTTAAAGAATTCGACAAGTTGAAGTCATTCGACATTGACACTTAGAAGGTTCAAGAGTTTCAAGATGTTAACAATGGAAAGAAGGCTACAGGACTTTGCAACAAGGATGAGTAGCTCTTTTAGTATGAGGCTCGAGCTCCAGTGTCAATGCCTCAAGACGGGGACATATTGCTTGGGAATTCATGCCCTTATTGAAGGGACGTGACATTGGGTAGGAATGGCGCATCTCAACATTATTGTGATAGTGTTTTTGTGAAATTTTGGATCTTGCAACTCTTCATATGTCTGAAATATTCTTAATCGTCCATATTTTCTTGCTCGTGAACCGTTGAAGTGGTCTAGAGAATCACAAGAATGATGATTGAATTGTGACCCTTCAAAATTCCAAACTATTACACAAAAACACTTTCTGAAGGTTTACTCAAGCTTCCACTTGGTGTTTAGAAAGTTAATCAGATCATTAGTAGTATACTCAAAAAGGTTTGCTTTCTGATGTTCAGAATGAATATTTAATAGCCTTCTAAGAAAACTAGTTGCTAAATAGAAATTATTCTCTTGATAAGAAAACTTTCTGAATGAAATAATGCAAGACAATAAGTGTAGAACTACGTTCAGAAACCTTTGATTCAGAAAGCTATAACATCAAAAGGCTTCTATTTAAAAAAGAAAACAATTCAGAAGGCACTTTCAAAGTTTAGAATGAGTTTCCTTTACGAACCTCAAATTATAAAATGCTTTAAGGATAATAGAGTAGAGTTAAAGGAAGTGATATTGCATAGCTATTAATCTTGTTTCACCCAAACAATCCTTGGGCTATATCCAGACCCTACGCTCCGCGAGATTTTTCACTATTGAACTTCAAAGTACAAGTATTATTTTACCTCAGCCTCCTCAAACTTAATACAAGTATATTGTTTCACACTGCCTCTTCAGACTTCTTCAAGTACATGCATTCTTTTACCCCATTTTTTGCAAGCTTAAAACAAGTATTCTTTATTTCACAGAGCCTTTTCAGGCTTCTACGCAACCAATAATTTTTTTTCCAACAAGCCTCTACTGACTTCTCAACTCTCAACCAACAATAACTCTACCTAGTTAACTTGGGAGAAATAAACCAGATGTAATACTGTAGATGTTTGTGGGTTACATCCTAAATACACTCAAAGAGTGGATAAACAATAAATAATAGAGCAAACTAACACTCCTATTCGGGTATACAAGAACTATTTAGACTTAGGAATAGAAATAAAGGAATTAATGGACTTTGAATATGCAGAGCAGTGTTTTCATAGTAAGCGCATAATTTTGTTATCTCCTAGATTTTGATTTTGAATTCCTTGTGTATTTATAGAGATATCCTCCTTGTGTAACCGTTTATGATCGTTTGAGATGGTCTTCACCTTGACTCTTTAGCTTGTGTCTTCTGGTCTTAAGCCGTTTGGTCATGATTGTGAGTCGTTGTATGGTCTGATCAAGTATTGAATCGTCTTATGCAAGTCATTTTATCTTCAGATGACTTTGTTTCATACCTTCATACGAATTTCATTTTGATTGGTCCTTTTTTTAAGCATTCTCAACATGCAACCATTACTATCATAACTCTCAAAATACTTGAAATTTGTATCAGAAAATTTGTTGTCATTAGAACCTTGGTTCGAGAGGGTCTTTGACTCAACAATATTTTTTCTTATGATGACAGACAATATTCAAAATTGTCCATGTTTATCTAAATATCGGGTTGGCTCGATCCTAACTTGTTCATTACTTGAGTCATGATCAAGTTGGGTTGGGTTTAGATTGTTGGCCTCTGAAATAGTGGGTTAGGTTCCAACCAGGTTAAACCTGAACCAAGTAATGACACTTATTAGTAGGAGAGTTCACATGAAAACTACTCTTAACCTACTATTATGTTTTCATCGCACTATTTGTGAGTTGTAGGTTCTTCGGTATCAATGTTATACTTTACTTTAAAATCATGTATCATATTTTAAGTAATACCATTTTGTTATGATTTATTCAACTATTTAACATTGATTAAAGATCGAACTTGATCCTCTGGTTCAATTGGGAAACAGTGAATAAAAACACCTATCAAAATTGGTAGAACTGTTTGTTTTAAAAATAAATAAATTATTTCAAAAAACAATTTTTGAGTCGAATAGAGACCCAATGCCAGTTACAAAGATCCACATATAACGCCCCGAAAAAGCATGAGAAGGCTTGACTTTCATATAGGTTCCATGTTTGGTTTTTTTCCCTCACGGCTGCTTTTATGGTGCTCCCCTTCGATTGAGGAGCACCGATGTGCCCAGCCTACCCATCATTGGATTTATCATCATGAAAAACGAATGGCTAATAAGGCATTACCTTCCACTTGTTAAACCACTCAATAGTCAAAGTATAAACAACAATTAATATTTAGATTATAAGTTGCTGTGAAGTATTATATTTACATATAAGTCCCTCTTATTATTTATGTAAAATTTGTTATATATATTTATATTTAATTATAGGTCCCTTATCATATTAAATTAAAATTTCCTTATCATATTAAATTATTGCCATCCCTTCCAACCTCATTTACACAGCTTCTTGCACAACATTGACAAAAGCCCTGGAGCTACGCATCACCATATCCTCAAAGTTCTCCTCAAATGGTTTCAATTGAGAAGGATGGCACCAAGCAAAGGTTTCATCCCCAAAGTAAGCAACCAAGAGTCTATTCTTTTGTCTCAGCTTCAAAGCAAAATTTGATGCATCAGAATGGTCATAAATCTGTCCAGGCTGCCAGGGATCATAGACTGTACTATCTAAGCTATCACCGCCCCACCTTCCCCCACTCTTCACTTTTTCTGCAAGAAGACTGCAAAAATAAACTTAACCACGCCGTTCAGTTTTCCTTAATCACGGGAATAATCTGAAAAAATAAGAATAAACTTTATTTTGGAAAACCCATAACATTCATCACCCAAATCTTCCATTTCCAAATCTTGTTCTCACTCATCTCCACAATTGGAACATCTATATAGTCACAATTTTCCCATATTGGTCATCTTTATGCTCACTTTTCTTCAAATCTTTTCTTCTCCCTTCCATTCCAACCCCAAAAAGAACCATAACGAACACAATGGAACAGGAGGCGATGCAAAGGTGAGGGTCGGATTTGCACAACTCTAGCAGTTAACAGATGGACGATGCAACGACTGACTATGGCAGAGAAATCGAAGGCTGGACGATGGTCGTGGATAGTGCTCGTTGGGGCTGATGGTGATGGTGAGGAGGGTTGAAGAAGTTGAGAATGCGAATGATTTTTAGATAGAAAGAAGGGGCTCATTAATTTTGTCAGAACTTGGACTTTGAACGTGAAATGAGTTAATAAATTTAATTTACAAAAATACCCTTTCTAATAAAACCTTCTGTATCGATTGTTTTTTAATAAAAGATCCAAAATCCACCTATTAGTGAATTAGTCAAAAAGTATTACCGGTGCTCCCCAAAACATTGGGGTGCATCATAAAACTGACCTTCCCTCACTATCTATTCTTGTGGAACTTTTAAATGCCGCCTTCTATTAGCCTTTTTTATGTATATTGTATGTCTCCATTCATTGCACAATGTGGACCTCCTATTAGCTTTTATTATTTCGTATTTTTTTTTTATTAAAGCTAGTATTTTTGTATTAATACTATAATTTTTTTAAAAAAAAAAAAAACATAATGTTGAGAAGTCTTAGAAACCGATATTTCAAATTAAAAAAAAAATTAACGCATCAATAATTACTGTTCCAATTACCGTATATAGAAAAGTAAAAAAAAAAAAAAAAAATTGATTATTTCAACCAAAAAAACTTCCATTCCTAGATCCATTAACAATACAACGCCACAGGCTTGTATGGATACCAACACTAGGCCTATTCCTCATCATAATAGCCTGTTTCCTCAACAGAAGATCAATATAATTTTTTTTCTCGAATTACATATTAAACATTATTGCTATCTATACACTACGAAGCACTTTCGTATGAAATCTCGACCGACCCACGTGCCAAACAATTATTTCCTTCTATTATGAGTAAAGGTCTAAACTGATCTTCGATAAAATAATATGATGATATTTTGATTTTTGAGAAATGAAAAATATCAATTGGATTCCCAACATTATAAAATATGAATCAAAATAATCCCTGATAGAAACTAAAATGTTCTTAAAAATTACCTTAAAAAATACTAATTTGACCTGCATTTTATATTGTTGATGATCAAATTTGAATTTTTTATTTCTCAAGGATCAAAATGTCACTATATTTGTTTTGTCGAGGACCAACTTGAATTTTTACTCTTCTTCTATTAAAGGAAGTATTAAATAAGAGATAAAGCTAAAATGTACTTTTGGATGCAAATCACCCAAGTATATCTTCTGTAATTGATTCGAGTGGTAAGGGATTCGCTTATCTTAAGCAAGTGGTCACATGTTCGAATCTTGGTTCTTGTGTATGGAGAATAACTTGGTTGGGAGAGGAGAACTCATCTTTATGTGTCCAAAAAGTTCCCCGATAGAAATTAATCACTGTTAATAATAGTAGATACTCCATACATATAACATTTTCATACCTATAAAACTGTTATAAAAAAAAATGACGCAAGTCTGAGTACTAATTTTCATTCCATACCAGAGACCAATTCCCTATAATTGTATATAGAGGGAATATCTAATGAAAAATTTCAGAAATCCTCGTTTAGTCCTTGAAAAAATAAATTAATTATTTAGTTCTTTAAATTTATAAATGCGGGACACTTTAGTTCCTCAATCTAGTACGAACGTTTATTTACTTGTTTATGTGTCTCATTAACTATCCTACGTGACTCGTTAGTATTTATGCGTGACTTATGATAAATTTCCTCTGCGGAAAACTTATAAAAAGTGAAAAATGTACACAATTTTAAAAACCAAATACTTGAAAATTATGCACTTTATTTCACCACGAAAATTAGTTATTGGCCACATAAGACCACTAACGGGTCAAGTAGGATGGTTAATGGGACACATAGGCAAGTAAATGGACGTCGAAATTAAACTTAGGGACTAATGTGTCCCATATTTATGAATTTTAGGGACTAAATGATTAATTTATTTTTTTCAAGAACTAAAAGTGGGTCCCGGAATCTTTCAGGACCCATTTGAATCTTCAATCTAGAATATTTCCAGTAATGGTTATTCACGGACAAAGTAAACTGTGACATCGGCCTACGAAAATTTACCTTAATCCAGGGATTCGAAGTTGAAGTTGTTATTTTGAGCAGTACTTTACCTAATTATTTCTCTCAGTTCGAAATTGTGTAAGCTCAAAAATAACAACAACAAAAAATAGAAATAGAATATTGCTCGATGAGTGTTAATTGTATAAGTTCACAGAAGTGAATCTTGTCCATTTCTGTTCAACAACCTCGTCCGAGAACTTGAATAGAGAAGGATTTCCCGTCGCACAACAGTTCTTCCATACCAACTTAGCAGCTTGGCGCTGCTATTGGCATAACAACCGGAACACCATAGGTGCAAGATTAGAATATAAATAAATATGTAATTTTTTAATCGATTACTTGACTTTTTTGTAAATTTTAACTTTGACCACACATATATATGGCTTTGTTTGGTAAAAACTAATTGATAACAAATAAACTAATTGATAACGGATGAACTTATAGCTGATAGTAGAGTTGGATATATGAGTCAGTCTGAGTCGTTTAGGCTCGACCCGTATCGGCCCACAAAGAACGGATCGGACCGAATTGGCCTGCAAAACTAACAAACCTAATATTCACTAGCTCGCTTTCAATCCACCTAACCTGCAGGTTAAACGGGTTGACCCACGAAATCATTAATAAAAAAAAAAATGAGAGCGTTGTGTTGTTTTGTTTGCTGAGATTGTAACAACTGAGAGTGCTAGTGAACTTTAAAAAAGGGGTCATCCATGCATTATGAGATTGTGTGCATGTAAGACCTATTTGGACAGGTTGTGCACAAATATTGATGGACTATACTTATTTAACATCCAAATTACAGTGTAACAAAGCTATAATCAAATATGAAATAATTCTCCAGCATACATCAAGTGCATGTGTAAGATATTTATGTAAACTAGGGAGAAAAATACTATAAAGTAATGATAGAAAAATTCGTCGTCGATGGAAAATTGGAAATGACCCAAACTAAAGTCAGGTCAAAGTTCTTTAATTTTTTTTTTCAAGTCCGCGGGCAAGTCCATTAACCCGCAAACCTAACTCGTTTAACCTACGGACTAAACAAACCAGGCTGAAAAGGCCCGCATTTAAATGGTCATATATTTTGCCTGGTCCTAACCCGCACGGATCGCGGGTTGAACGGCCCGTCCGCAGGTCCAAGCCTATACGCCCAGCTCTAGTTGATATAGGAGAACCTAGTTAATTGGATTTGAAGTATTTGGTAAAATTAGCGGTTGAACTAGCTGATAAATATAAGAGTACATAAAATGACATGTTTATATGATTTTTTATATAAATTCTCTATACATATATTATTTATCTAAAAATAATTATTATTTTTAATACTTTTAATTTATTTAAATTATTTATTATCTTAAAAATTAAAATAATAAATTTTTTAATTTTATTTTTAATTATTTTAATTAAATAAAATGAGATAATATAAATAAAATGACATGTTGGTATGATTTTTTATATAAAAATATATTATTTATTGATCTAATTGCTATACATATTCAGTGTAAAAAATTTATATTGTCAACCAATTAGAAATCACGGTGTAAGTGACTTTTAGGGTAATTTAGATAAGAGTCAAACATTTTAGTTGATGTGTTAATTTATGATTGGTTGACAGTGTAAAATATATTTACAATATCAGTGCATACCAATTAAATCCTATTTTTTATCCTAAATATATATCTCTAGTTAGTGAATTTAGTCCTTAAATATATATTTTGTTAATTAAATTAGGATATTAGGATTATGATATTTTATTTAATAGAGGACAACTGAGGAATTTACTTAAAACAGTAAGAATATGAAAGATACAAAAATAATAAGTTATAAGCTCAAATGCTACTTCAACTAGCGTCAGAAAAACAACGCTATAAGCTAGTGAGCAAAATGTTTACCAAACAGAGCTATAAACTTATCCGCTATAAATTAGTGGTTTAACCTTGCCAAACATAGCCATGATTCTTTAATCAAGATTAACTTATTTCAATGTTAAATTTTTTTTCACTAAGTATGATTACACACACACACACACACATATATATATATATATATATATATATATATATATATATATATATATATATATATATATATGGGGATCAATTCTTTTTTTGAAGCAATATATAGGGATCAATTAACACCCGTGTTAGTCACAAACATTCTTATGTATAAATTTTTATAAAACTCCTATCAATAGATCATATATATAAAATTTTATATTAATTGAAAATTGTTTAACATTTCATTGATATATATTAGGATTAACGTAATACATATTTTTAAGGATATGAAAACAAGAGGTATTTGAACATATTTTTATTAATTGATACTCAAATTTTCTAAAATTTGAGACAAATGATTTAGATGACATATAGTTATAATTCAATTATTGGATTAATAATAATTATATTATATAAAAAGTTATTGTATAACATAAGAGTATCAAAGCTTATGCACACATATAATTTATGTGTCTCTGTTTTGTATCCTAGACAGTAGTTTTTGTTTGTTTCCTCTTTTTCACCAAAAATATATAATATGTGTGGGGTGGGGTGGGGTATTCACTTACTCCAAGAGTAAGGTTTGTCATACTTACTCTCTTTTATAACTTATTATGGATATCGAATTTCATTAATCCAAAAATTGAGTTAAAGAGTTCTTATTAAGTTTATCATATCTACAAAATTTCATAAAATTTAAGAATTATTTGATATTTCATAACATTATTTTATATGAAATTTGGTTTCATAATCTTTAAGATAATATAATTTAAAAAAGAGGAGTTGAGTTCTGCGCTTGGACTCCTATAATAATGAGAATTAATAATGAAGTAGAAAATGAATTTGAATCCTCTCTTTTTCTTCTCTCAGATTTGAAGAGAGAAAAAACAAGAGCAAATTTTATTTGATCCTATACTCAAAAATAAATTTGCTTTTGTGTTTATATCTCATACACGGAAAAAAATCCAAATTCGTAGGAAATTATATTCTGTACACTCCCTGATTTGTAAAAGTTAAGATTGATGACAGCAAGCCTCCTTTTTGGAGGATCCCATGAAGTTAATTGAGTACGTTAACAATTCTTCTTCATTGTCTTGAGTCTCATGACCCTTCTTCGGCAATATAGAACAATTATTGCAAGTCAAAATATGAAAGGTCATCTATAGTAAAGATGAAAATGGCTTTCTCCTATTTCATGCCAATTTTTCACTCATAAATGATACCATATCGCTTCTTTCTCCTTTATTAAATTAAAGCATACCAGTCTTTTCCTTTTCGGCTGAGTATATCATAATATCGCGCCTTTATTTTAAGCCAGCGGAGAAAAATATATATAAAGAAAGAGATAGAAAAGAATGTAATGAAAAGAAATAAAGTAGATAGAGATTTTGAGGACATTGAAACGCCTAACGTTTTGAATTTATTATGAAGAATAACGTTATCTATACAATTAATTTTGTATTTGGATTCATATATGACAAAAGGGAACTATTGATACAGTTTTTATAGTGAAAATTTAGCTGGTTACATTTTTTAACAGAATCACCACATTTTTTATACAAGAAAACACATTTTTAGGTAGTTTTTCTTTATACATACCTTTAAAACATATTTAACATAAAAAAAAACTTGATCAGAAGGTAAAATGCTACATTTCCCCAATGAAATATAACAAAAAAAAAAGTAAAAATGTAATGCAATAAAAAAAACAAATTACATGACACCAACAATGGTGTCACGATTCATCAAAAAAAAAAAAATGGTGTCACGCCCTCATAAAATGACCAATGTTTAAACAAAAGAGAAAGTAATTATTGAGAGGGTTGGGACAGTGCCTAAGAAATTTCCTTGTAATGTCCCTAGTCAATAGCCAAAAAATTGATGTTACTTCAAATCACTTCTATTTTATTATTGTCCATAATTTTAATCCCAAGTTTTTTTTTATCTCGAGTTATGTTTTGTAATTTTTCTTTAATTTGTTATGAATTTTGAAATTAGCTTCAAATTCGGTGGAGGAAATGAGAAATGAAAATGGACTGTCAAAGGGAAAGAATTTTTGTTAGCTGGTATGAATGGTAGGTAGCCATACATATCATCGAAAGAATTGCTTGATGGCAAATACATAATGAACATTTTGACTTGCATCGCATTACTTGTATAATAAGTATATACAATCATGAATATAAAAGTTATAAATTTGATATATTGTTAACGTTTTTAAATCAAATCAGTACAATGTTATTATATATATAACTTTTAGGGTTAATGAAGTTTATTGTTCCTGAAAATAGAGGATTTTTTTATTTTAGTCTCTATCTTTTATTTACTTTATTTTCTGTGTCTGTTATTTTCAAATTTTTGTTTTTGGTCTCTGCTGTCAACTCCAAATGTTAACTGCTGACATAACAGAAAGAAGTCCACGTCAGCAGTGACACGTGATAAAATAATTATTTTTTTATTTCATAAGAACCAAAAATAAAAATTTAAAAATTACAGATATTAAAATTAAAACAAATAAAAGATAAGAAGTAAAATCAGAAATCCCTATATTTTAAAAGATCAAAAACATCCTTAAGTCTAACTTTAAATAAAATTATTATAAAAATCAAATATTTTAGACAATATTATAATGCATGATTAGATGTTTGGTATAAAAAATGTTTACAGGTTTTACAAGATTCCAGCATGTAAAGCGTCCAAATAAAATTTTCCACTATTATTTCTTCGCGTTCCAAACCTAACCTAGACTAATGCTTCTCTAGGACTAGGACTAGGAGTAGAAGTTTGATACCCGTGTACTAGCAACTTTTGTTCTATGCTTTGTCAATTTATGAAGCATGTCACTTTCCATTTCTAATGGTGCAGCCGTATGGCCGTGTGGCCAATCATCATGCATTCGATTCTAATACTCTTTCGCACTCTAAATTCAAAGCTTCACTCATTAAAAAAAATAAAAAAAAAATTACATTTTTCGTGTCTTCCTAGTTTTTTTTTTTGAGGGAAAATTGTCCTTAAATTTTTTTCAACATAGCAATATTAATCCTTCCCTTAGTGTGTCGTCTAAAAACTAATGGAAAATGTCTATATGTGAACATTCTGCCAAGTGACACGTCCATATAAGACTATTTTAATAAAAAAATATTAAAATAATTATATTAATTAAATAAAAATATTTGGAATATAAAATAATTTTTTAATGTAACCTTCTTCGACCCCTTCTTCTTATGAACGCATTATTGCCTCTTTTAGGGGTGGACATGGGTCGGATTGGGTGGGTTTTGGTACATTTAAAGACCCAACCCAATTAAATAAATATGGGTTGGATTGGGTCGGTTTCTTCGAAAATTTTCATATAACCCAAACCAACCCAACCCAACCTCATACGAGTTGGTTTGGGTCGGGTGACCGGGTTTGGTAGTAAATTATTTTGTTTTTATCAAAAGCAAATAATGAGGGAAAAATAGGGAAGAAAAATATTACTAATGCATTAATTTGAACTTCCAAATACAAAATGAAGCATACAACTTCAATTTGGAGCACAATATTCATCAAAATTAAACAAACAAGTGAAATAAAAAAAAATAATGTCTTCAAACAATTCCTAAACAATTTCACTGATTATGTCTTCAAGCTATTTCTGCATGTCTTCACACTATTTCTGCTCATGTAACCAAAAAATGGTCACTCCAATTTAGGCGGCTGAGTATTAAAGAAGAGTCATCAAATTCAAGATAGAAGAGTCACTCCACGCTCCAGTAGCTGGGCTTATAATATTCCTCTCAATATGTGGGTTGGGTTGGGTTGAGTGAGTTTAAAATCTTTGGACCCAGCATCCAATCCATAAGCTATGGGTCTACTTATTTAGAAACCAACCCAACCCAATGACCCGAACCAACCCAGTATTTGTGGGTTGGGTTGGATTGGGTACATCGGGTTCGCGGGTCGACCCGTACCCATGCCCACCCCTAGACTCCTTCACCCACCAACAAGACCCGATCCAGCCCCATCCTCTACCATTAAACTAGGCAAGCAAAGTTGGATGTGTTACTAAAAGTAAGTGAGAAATGTGTTAGTAAGACCATCCTTAATTGGGTGCTTGTCAAGGCCCTTGGATGCCGTCCTCATCCAACCAAAGTTGTCATAAAAAGGTACCAATCATGTCTTCAGAAGTAAGCATCTGACATCTTTAGAAGCCAATAGTTACCCCTTCCCAATCCCAACAAGCAACCTAGTCATAACTTTTGCTAACCTCAAATCTGTGAACAGTCAGTGCTTTAGGATGTGCTTCAGATAATTCTAATTGAGATGTCCATGTCTTCAAGAAACCCTCACTTATCTATCTATCAATTAAATATCCAAAATCCAATGCAAATTATCTGTCTGTCGGACAATTTGACTAACATCCTACAACTCCGAAGCTGCAGCCCGCAAAAAGTGATGGCGAAGCCATTGCAAACAATCATCACATGCCAAGTATAATGACTCCTTCCGAATATCATTTTGGGATGAGTTTTCACGAAGCATCTTGGACACTAACCCTTTCATCTCATGCCTGGCCTTCTCATCTTTGCCTTCAAGAACCACATGAATAGGTTTCAAAATAACTTCGTCATTATCATTTCCTTCTTCATTTCCATTGGTAACTTCAATTGAAACTACCTTTAAAACTTCCCCAATAGCCACAGTTTCAAGATGAAGCTCGGACAAGAGTGAGGCCACCTTCTCTTCTTCATCCTCTGTACATGGGGCTGCTTCCAAGTACTCTAAACAAGATAAAACCCCAACATCAAATCCACTTTTCATTGAAACCTAAGACACCCAAACCATGATAAAGCAAGAAAAGTTGTAAATAAAATAGTAGTAGCGAAAGCCGGATGAATACAAATTTGTTTCTTGTTACCCACAAAGAGTTGAAATCCAAAATTCAAACTTTACTATTCCTATCGTTGATGCCATCTTTGGAGGTGAGGGTAACGTTGATATCGCTCGAGACATGGTCATTGAACTGGTTCGGAGAAGAAGAAGAAGAAGGTTAAACCATTTTATATTTTAAATATTATTATTTAAAACCATTATTTTATTATTTAATTAATATTATAATTTTAATATTATTTTATTATAAATAGTCCTAGTTAGACGTACCACTTGATAGAACGTTTGTCACGTAGGCATGTTTCGTTAGATTTCAGATGACACACTGACAAAGGGATGAACTTGCCAATTGTGACCGAAATTGCCACCATTTCAAAGCCGTCCCAAAAAGGCCAGTCGCTAACTAAATTGCAATCGCTAAAAGAAAGTTAAACCATTTTATATTTTAAATTTTAAATATTATTATTTAAAACCATTATTTAATTAATATTATAATTTTAATATTATTTTATTATAAATAGTCCTAGGTAGACGTACCACTTGACAGAACATTTGTCATGTAGGCATGTTTCGTTAGATTTCAGATGACACACTGACAGAGGGACGAACTTGCCAATGGCGACTGAAATTGCCACCATTTCAAAGCCGTCCCAAAAGGGTCAGTCGCTAACTAAATTACGATCGCATCGTGGTACCGGTCGCTATCTTGCGATCGCTTGCTCGGGTCACAAATGTAAAAACCACGATCGCTATTTAAGGGTCGCTCTTTTCTTGGAAACCAATGTTGCCACCGATATACCAACCGCAAATTTGGTTACTATAAAAGCGATTCCTCGGTCGCTATTTAGTTTCAATTATTCTTTTAAAAAATAATTTATTAAGTATTAAATATTAAAAAAAAATTAAAAATTTAATTTAGTATTTGTTATATTTAAAATTCTATTTTCATTATTAATATTATTATTATAATTAATTTTTTTATTTGATTTATTATATTAATAGTACCAATAATCAATATTGCATATATATATAAAATTGCACTACAAAAGAAAGAGAAACAAAACAAACATGGTATATATAAAATTGTAACAAAACAAACAATACTGTATCAATACAAAACAAACAATGTATCCAAAATACAAAGAAAATAAAATCATGGAGGTGGGATATGGTCCTGCTAGGTCTCAGTGTCGTCCCTGTCGTCGGCCCCGTCGTCATCTGCCGTAGACAGTGGTGGAGAGGTGGTGGTGCAACAGGTTCAACTAGAGGTTGAAGCCTGAAGTGCTCGAAGATGTATCGAAGCTATGCGGCCTGTGCGGCGATCTCGGCATTAAGTCGTGTGATAGTGTCTCGCGTGTCCTGTATCTCCTCTGGAGGAACGTTATGCATGTCCTTGTGTCTAGCCTGATGGGACGACGAGGCTATATAATGATCACTTAGCTGCCCAAGCCCATACGCGTGTCCCTTCTTATTTTTACCTCCAACAAAATCCAAATACATGGCATTATCATCGACGGAGGCAGGAGACTCTTGAATAGAAGAAGAAGCACCCTCCGGTGAGGCACGTGCATAAGCCTCAAGTAAGGCCTCATGATATGTATCCTACATAATAAAGTTGAATGTCATATTATTAACAATTAACAATAAATAATTAAGCTGCCAAAATTAAAGTAATATTGTAAGTAATATTAACAATTAAACTTACATGAATCTTTTGGGACCTATCATTGGTCCACTTGCCGGACTTCAGCTTTTTTTGTCTTTGTTAGCATCTCAATGGCTGTCGGGGGTAGACCCTGCTCCTTACACTGTATATGTTAAAATAATCATTAAATGCGAGTAATAACAAGTAATGGATTAAACTGATAGAAAAACAAATAATTATATAGAAAATAAATTTACCATCCTATCATAATGCTTTCCAGCAGAGACAGAGCCTCCTGTGTAGGCTAATGGACCACTCTTTACAGCCCGATTCTGCCGGCCAATGGCGCTCCTCAGCTGGAACTCGTCAGTGGCAAAATAAGCCTCTAATTGCTCTCTGATATGAGCTAAAATCCACGACCTCTTAGTCTTGCCCTTTCGCAGCTTGTTCATTACATTTGTGATAATGCACATACCCTTGTGATCAAAGCCCTTCTTGATCTCGTCCTCGTCCCGGGGGTTCCATGTAAACTTTTTCTGCATAGCAAAAATATTAGGCGACATAGCATATATAATACATACAAAATATAAATTAAAACTAAATGTGAGCCTGTGCATTACTTTAAAAGATATATATAATACTTTAATTTACCTTGAACTCTCTCCACCATAACTTCTTCACATCATCATCAACCTCGCCATAAGTGGCCCATGGAGACTCGAACTTCTCTTTGATGATTTTTGAAATCTCATCAATAGTAATGACCACCCCCAACATCCACAAGAGGATCGTCAATGACGTCTGGCTAAATATGTTGTACCACATTAAGCCCTTCAATGATATCATCTTGGTATGGAGCCTCCATCCCAACTTGACTGACTGTAGTATCTGTGATTGTACTGTGTGCCTTTGTCTTGATGACACCCAACCAACCTTGATGACCCTCGGGAAATGGAGTGTAATAAACTTGCTACACTTGTTATGCAAGTATAAAGGGGTCGTAAGCCTTATTTTATCTCCCCAACTTCTTAACTTCGACAATTCCATACTTATTATATACTTTTGTCCCTATATTAGGAGTATTATCGAACCAATCACACTTGAAGAGAACTAACATCATCACAAGCTCCCCGGTACCGTTAGTACTTGAAATTCAAGTTCACAGGGTAAATACAATTGCAATGGTCCCATCACTTTACATAAAGTGCACAGAGACTGAAAAAATTGTCAAACAAACATATAATTAACTAAATTATAACCACATAACCAGTTCCTATTGAGCTCGGCTCTCCACTAACAAACAACATATCAAATTGGCATACACATGCATAGTTTCTAAATTATCAGTACACAACCAGCTTCCTATTGAACTCCGCTCTCCACTAACAAACAACGTATCAATCAACAAATACATGCATTTGACTAATTTTAGCATACAACCAATATCCTATTGAGCTCTGATCTTCACTAACAAACAATAAACCAATTCACATAACACATTACATATACAACACAATCAACTAATTAAATCAATTCAAAGTCTTTAAGCAAGAGAGAGTATTTGACCTACCTCAACTCCAAGCAAGCAATGAAAAGAAAGAGAATGCGAACTGAGAGTGAGGACCTGGAAAAAAACATTTATAGGAAGTGTTACACCAAACATAGGCATGGCAGCATAAGAAGCATAAAACAAACACCAAATGCAACAAAAATGTCCACCAAAATGTTCTGCAATAATTAATTCAGCTAAAGAAGCATAAGACAAACCCTAAAAAACCAAGTCATTTTCAATTTCAATCTATAAAAAACTACATTACAGGCTATAAGAGATTCAAAAATTAATTCACAAGCCAACATTACAAAACATAAGAACAAGACTTCTCATCACATTGCACACAAATTTACGTTTAGTTAAAGTGTACCTCTTGACTACCCCAAACACACAACCATAAGAACAAGACAATAAAAAGCATACCCAATATTATTCCAACAAAGAAAAAAGAGCTCCCTTTCAACAATTAGAGAACAAAGAAAATAGCATAACCAATATAATATTCAACATCTCACACCATCTCCCAAAATAAATTATATAGAAAATCCAACACAGGGCAGTGAGATACAGATACAACACAATCATAAAACAATCCTCAACATCTCACACCAACATCTCAGAAGTAATTAATTTCCAGCAAACCAAAATGCACATCAATAACCTAAATGCAGAATAGAACCTAAAGGAGCCAACAGGTTTGAGAATTACCTGAGCAGAGAGGCAAAGACCAAATGGGGCAGCATAGAACAAAGATAGGGGTTTGTTCCTCCTTTCTTCAAGAGACAGTGAAAGAGTGAATCAGAGAGGGAGATTGGGTAGGGAGAGAAAAAGAAATAGAGAAATAGAGAAAGAGAGAAGAAGAGATTACCTGTTGTGGTGGCCAGACGATGGCCGATGACTGCAGATGGGGGGATGCTGCAAAGAGGGAGGTAGAGAGGGACGCCCGCGGTTGTTTCAAAGAAGAAGGACGTTAGCGTGTGCTGGTGCGGTGGCAGACGGTGGTGCGTGCGGTGGCAAAGGTGGTGCCCGCAGTTGTAGAGAGAAGGAGGTTCAAGAGAGATAGGGGAAGAGAGAAACTGAGAAGAGAGGAAGAAAGGGGGTTGGTCCCGTGTTAGGGATTTAATACTGAGTTACCGAACTACATCAGTCGTTTTGCCCGTCGTAAATACTAAAAACCTAAGATTTGTCGCTGTTGCGGTCGCTAAATGGCTCCCCTTGAGTTTTCATTTACGCCACTTAGCGACCGATTTTTAATACGGTCGCTAAATGGCTCCCATCGCTAAATGACTATTTTTTTGTAGTGTACGCAACCTCCCAACTTGAGTGTCTGCCACTAGAATTCGAACTTGCGTTCTCCTCCTTATGGGGTCGAGATGCTTACCACTCGACCAACCCTTGGTTGGTGCAAGAGGGATAACTAGAATTGCCATGGAATAGCTTTTATGTGGTCATAATCCAGAGTCTGTGTATCTTAATTATTCATGAATTGGAAATATGATGTAGAAGTCTGAGATTTGATGCCTAATCGGCCCATACTCCATACCATCATCATCAATGCAAACTATCCACCACCATTGGCTTCGTTCAATTCTCCTTCTTCGCTATAAACAGAACAACTCTGGAGTTGAAGGAACTGAGCTCGCAATGTGGATTCTATGTCAGATTTGGAAGACCAGGCCACATTTCAACTAAACCATTTTCCATGCCTCAGGAATGTAAAAATGAACATGTAACAATTATGCATTAATTGTGGGAGATGGGATTTTTTTCTCGTCTTTCGTTAGAAGCAGGCCATACTAAATTAATTTTGTTTTTAAAGCGAGGGTCTATTTTAATTAGCACCCTAAGAACATCTCCAATGAGAGTTACTTAACAGTTTTATAGAGCTAAGCAACTATTCCTTACACAGTTGCCATTGAAGCAAGTTTGAGTTAACATGAGTTGCTTGTAATAGTTGCTTCTATAAGCAATCAGTTCTTATATAAGATTCTCTGATAAAATAAGGAGAGAGAACAAGATTGAGAGTTGTATTGGTTACCTTCCTCTAAAAATTGAAATAATAATAAATGTGAATAAATATGTGGGTAACTTGTGGGATCAATTTGATAAACTTTTTAGAATTGCACCATTGGAGTGGAGAGTAGCTTAAAGTAGTATAAAGTAAAAAGTTATGAGGTGGAATGGTAGAACCCATAAAAAAGAGAAGTTAAGCAACTCCAATGAGTTGCACCATTGGAGATGCTCTAAGGGCATTGATTAAGGAATCAGGATAAGGTAATATTTATGGAAAAATTAAAAACTCCACTTCTCTATGCATTGATTATACCATTTTTCATAAAATTTTGTCATTTTAATTCTTTAACCAATGCCCTTAGCATTTCCCTTAAAGTGAATCATGTTTTTTTAAGGATCTTGCAAACGATTAGGGCACTAGTTAAGGAATCAACAAAATGAAACTTTGTATTAGGAAGATAAGTGTAAACATTTTCAATATATTACGTACATCATTTTCTCATACAAAATTTCATTTTTGGATTTTTTAATCAATGCCCTTAGGAACTGGTTAACATTCTTATTTATTTAATAGGTTTAGGGTACTTTTTATACCCCGTAATTTTGGTAGAATAATTCTAGATGTCATACTCAATTCTATTACTAATCTTCGTACTTATTAAATAAAAAAATATTAAATATTTTTTTATATTTAAAATACATTAAATGCACTCTTTTTCATTTTATATTTTCTTTATTTAGCAATATAAGAATTGGGAAGGGGATTTTGTGGAAGGATATAGCAAAACTCATTTGGGGATAAACTACTTTTGGCAACAAAAAAAAAACAGTTTTGAAAGGATGTTTCAATATTTGATGTAAATAATCAACCTCTATATATTATATTAGAGTTCTCGTAAGTCGGGGCAAAGCTACTCGTTTGGTAAGGAGGGTCCAAGCCCGCCCTGACCTTTTTTTACATATATATATATATATATATATATATATATATATATATATATATATATATATATATTTATTGCTCTCATCCAGATCCTTATAAAAAAATTATTATTTGTTTAACTTCGGATGTATTCAAAAGTTGTCAACTATTTCTCATTCCAAGTTAGTGGGTCCTACAATTCTTTTAATTTTAAATATTATTAATTGATTTCAATTCCTCTCAAAAAAGGGATTTTTTTAACTTACAATCTTACTTTTCAGATAGCCTAATAAATATTTACAATTGCTCTTAATCTCCCATTATTATTATTATTATTATTATTATTATTATTATTATTATTATTATTATTATATTCACTTTGTTTTTGAGAAACACGTAAATCCTCCATCCCTCCACCAGTCTTCTCTAGCAGGCTGCAAGTGGACCGCTAACTGTGCTTGTGTTCTACAGACTGCAACTCTGCAAGTGACACTTCAATGTAAGACTAAGACATGTAACATTTTTTATAGTTTTCTCGGCAACATGACATTAACATATACTTTTTTTTTTTATTTTTTTCCTTTCTTAATTTTATACTTTTTTGTTTTTCGACACTACAAATCCATGACCTCTATGTCACTGTTTGCAGTTTGCACTAAGGGTGGACAAAAACTTGCGACTTGACCCGAACCCGAGCTACCTGACTATAAAAGCAAACAAATGGGTGGGTTGGGGCGAGTCAGCGAGTATAAATTTTGGCCGTAGGCGGTTGGTCTCAGGTGGGTTCGGGTTGCCTAAAAAAAATTTCATCCGTACTCGACTCGGCTGACCATGCCTAATGAATTTTTCTGAACCAACTTCAGCAACGTCGTTTTGGTAAATACTAACTCCTTTTTCATTTCTCTTCTTCGAATCTCACTTCTCACTTCTCATTTCTCTTCGTGAAACCCTAGTGCCGCTCTATGAGTTCTCTCTCTCAATCTCTCTTTCTCAATCTCTCTCTGACTCTGTCAATCTCTCTGCCTTCTCACATAACACATTCCTCTTCTTCTTGTTGTTCTTCTTCGGCATGGCAGAGAAAGGTTTTGGAGTGCTTTGCGACAGAGACGGTGATTTCAGGCCTTGGGACAAAGGCTTTCCCAGGTGATTCCGAGCCTTGCGACGTTTAGGCGCCATGGCAGAGCAGGGTCTTGGAGTGCCGATTGTTGAAATTTAAATGTTAGGGTTAGTGCTTTTTTATTGGTTTAGGATTTTCGAAATGCATGTTACTATTTATTCGACTAACATTTTGATTTTGTTTGATTTATATAGGTAAAAAAAATATTGGATTAACTGGGGGTTTTAGATTGACCTCGATTTATATAGGTAAAAAATATTGGTTTCTCTGCTTTTGGAGTTATTTTATAATATTTTTCCCGGGGGTATTCTCTTGTAACTCATGATTTTCTTGGGAAATATATAAAAGTTATCATGAACTAATCTAATTTGTTCTCCTGGTTATTTAATTTACGAGAACCATATATTTGGAAATTTGTTGAGACAAGCTTGATTCTTTTGCATCATATCTAGATATTCTTTCTTCTTGATGCATTTTTTTGAATAAATTTTCAAGTGGATTCATTAATACTATATCGTTACAAACTTTAAGCTTAAGGCATATGTTTATCACTTTTGAACTATGTTCTCATTCATCTGAATTTCAAGCATCTGTTAGTTTATAATGACCAACATGCTCTTTATATTGGATTATCTTTTTTTTTTTTTAATATTTGCAGCTGCTAGAGCCGACCCCAATCCTCCTCTCACAAAGAAGAGGAAACCAAATGCATGTGGTCATTGGAAAACTTCTGCTTCTTGGGACCACTTCATTAAATTACCTGAAAAAAGAAGCAAAGGAACCAACTGTTGCATGTAAACACTACAACAAGAAATATTTATGTAACACCAAACATCATGGGACATTCAACTTACTTGCACACTTTAAATCCTTTCCAAAATACCCAAATGCTATAATCAGTGACCCCAATCACACAACCCTCACATTTACTAATGGAGGGGTAGTTTTTTGGTTTTTGCAAGCACAAGATTCAATCTTCAAGCTTATATAAAGGCGTTATCTCTTTTTGTCACTCTAGATGAACAACCCTTCAAGGTTTTTGAGGGTGAGGGATTTAAGAACCTTTGTAAACAATTTCAACCCCTATTCACTATCCCATCAAGACGTACGTAACTAGGGATTGCTTTCAACTATATCTTGATGAAAAATTGAGGTTGAAAGCCTTCTTTATATCGGATTGTAATAGGGTGACACTTACTACTGACTGCTCGACCTCCATTCATAACCTTAACTATTTGACCCTCATTGCTCGCTTCATAGATATTGAATGGAATTATCATAAAAGAATAATTAGCTTTTCTTTAGTTCCCAATCACAAAGGTGAAACAATAGCTAGGAAAATTGAGGAGGTTATAAGGGATTGAGGACTTAGGAATGTGTCTATAATCACCGTTGATAATGTATTACCCAATGATGTAGCTGTAACATATTTGACGAAAAGAATTAAGAATATGAAAGGGTTAATGGTGGATGTGGATTTCTTTCATATGAGGTCATGTTGTGCTCATATTTTGAACCTAGTAGTCACTGATGGTTTAAAAGACATGCACAACTCCATTTCTAGCATTCGGAATGCTATTAGATTTGTTAGGTCTTCATCCCAAAGGTCTGCCAAGTTTAAAGAATGCATTGAATTATCAAGAATTACATGTAGCCAAATAGTATATCTTGATATTCCAACTAGGTGGATCTTGACATACATGATTTTTGATGTTGCTGAAATGTTTCAAGTAGCCTTTGAAAAGCTTGAGGATGAAGATCCAAGCTATGTTGACTTCTTTGGGGATCCTGGTCCCCCTACCTTTATTGACTGCGAGAATGTATGTGCCTTTGTCAACTTTCTGAAGATTTTCTATGAGGCAACTCGAGTTTTTTCATTGTCACACAAGTGAGTTTACTTACTGCATTTCATCAACTTGCTTCCATCCATTGTGAGCTTAGGCAATCTTCCATGAACTTGAATACTGTTTTGGCCACTATGAGTTTTGAAATGAAAAGAAAATATGACAAATATTGGGGCAATAGGGTAAACATATATAAACTTATTTATTTTGGTGTTATTTTTTCCCCTCGATATAAGTTGAGATATGTGGAGTGGTCATTTAATGACATATATAGTGATCAACCTATCTTTGCAAATGAAAAACAACATAAATCTGGACAATCTACTAAAATGTACAATTGGTACAAGTTAGCATATGAAAAACAACATAGATCTAGACAGTCATCAGCTGGTCCATTAGAGGGCATTTCCTTTGCTAAAACATCTATACTTGTTGAAATTTCATCATATTTGGCAAGGGCAGATGCCTTTAAGAAGCACTTGAAGTGAAAAATTCCATTGATAAGAGAAATGAAATAGAGAGGTACTTGAGCGAATTATGTATGGATGAGGGAGATAAATTTGACATTCTACTTTGGTAGAAACAAAATTCTTCTCGATACCCCATATTTTCAACCATGGTTAGAGATGTTTTGGCCACACCAGTTTCTACAGTGGCTTCAGAGAGTGCATTCAGTACGACGGGGAGGGTTTTAGACACCTATAGAAGCTCCCTAAACCCAGAAATGACCGAAAGATTGATTGATGCTCAAAGCTGGTAGAGGCCCTCTATCTGCTAATTCAAGGACCTCAATCTTAATCAAGAGTTTGAAGTATCTGAGAATGTTGTAATAGGTAGCAATTTGATATTTTGACTGTGACATTCTTTAGTGTTTGTGGGTTTGCATATAGATTAAATCAATTTTTTCTTTGAATAAACCATAGAATTTCAAGGAGGTTCACTAGGTTTTGGAGGGGCTGGTGGAGCAGCTACAGGTGTTGGAACTACTACTGGAAATGGTCCATCATCTCAGTCACAACCAACTGGCTATGATTGAGAACATCACCCGAGGTTGTCCCTTGATTATTACTTGCTCAAATTTAGTTGGTTTGTTCTTCTTAATCTTTGTATTAATTGATTTTTCTGTATCATTAAGTTGTAACACTTTTTGCTTTTTGGAGTCATTTACTAGACATGACTCAATCTGTGACTTTGTGGTAAGATTAAGCACCATTGACCTGGAATTCATCTTGTGACACATGACTCAAAATGCGTTTGGCATACCAACTTTTTGGGTTAATTGTCATTTTCATATTTGGGTTACTTTATCAGTTGAACTTTTTTAATTTTACTCATGTTTGTAGTGTTGTGGCTTTGTGCAGTGCAGTGTTGTGGCTTTTGTGGCTTTGAGATGATTTGTATGCTTTATTTTGTTCATGGAATATTGGTGATATTGTCTTTTATGGTATGTTATGTTTTTGCCTTCTTTTTTATTGGTTTAAGGTAATCTGTAACACCCCGATCCTTTTAATTAATCAGTAATTAAGTAATTGTATTTTATTGGAGGGTCTAGAAACTTTAATAAATTATTCTGAGGCCATAGTCACACTCTACGCCATTGTAGGAGACTATGGTTAAGTTTTGGGCCGAAAACTCAAACGGAACCCGATCTATATTTTTTTTTCGGATGATAGTGTTTTTCTACTATCATGACCTTATTTTGATTAAAGGTCAGAATCATTTGTCTTAAAATTCAATCCTCTACCTTTTTGCTAAAATGTGTCCTGACGTCCAAAAATATAAATAATATTTTACATTTGGACCGAAAATCGATCTGGTAAACGATTCGAGTTGTCTTAGGGTTTTTCGAGAACCTTGATCCAATGATTTTCATATCAGGGCTATGTTAAATTATTTGGGGACTGCTATCAGTGTCGTGAGGATTTTTTCAAAATGTCGGGATATGAATTGACCAAATTGCCCTTGGTTATTTTTTACTAATTACCTTTTACTATTACTTAACTCTTAAGTTTTCTACATAAATATCACATTTTCCTCACACCCTCACCCCAAATTTTCGATCAGACCAGCCCTCCCCCCTCCAAACCTCTTCTTCTTCCTTTTCTCTTTTTTCTCTTCTTTTCCTTCTCTTTTCTTTCTCACCATTTTTCTTCATTTTTGGAGCTTTAAACCTTGAGATTTCTTGAAGCAATCTTCACCAAACTTGGAGTAGATCATCATAGGAGGTAGAATCTCATCTCTATCTCTCTCAATCTCTCATTTTTATTCTCTAATTTCCATGATCTTAAATGTTAGGGTTTTTACCCCTAAATCTTCAAAAATCCATGAAAAATTGTAGAAAAATCATTTTGATAACAAACCAATTTCTATGGCCTAGGTTCATGACACACTTGCATCATCCAAGAGATTAGAGCTATGAAATCTCTCTAGGGTATTTAATCATAGAGGGGCCGAAACCCCCTTTAGTGTAGGGTAAGGTTTTTGGTCGGTTTTTTATGTTTTGACTTGATATCTAGGGTTATCACATTTAGTTAGGGTGCTGTCCAAGAAATGAGGATTTTTGGAGCTCCCTAGCTATTTTTTCATATTTTCCATTCAATAGGGCCGAACCCTAGGGGTAGTGCAGTAGGAGAAATCTTTGCTTTTTGAACTAATGCCTTCATTGATTATGTTTAGGGATACCTAAGGATCATTGATCCAAAAGTTAAAAATTGTTCGACATCCCTAGCCTAATTAATTAAATAGGGGCAGTAACTAATCCTAAGGAATTAGGGAGTTTTTGACTTAACTGTATTGATTTCTGGTTGTGTTTTGTTGTATAGAATCGGATAGGATTCGAACATCCGACAGCGCACCCGATTGACAGCTGTGGAGTCGTAGCTGGAGCTGCTCGAGGAAATCACTAAGGTGGGGAGAAAGAACTAATATCGTCGGGAAGGCAGTATATATATATTATATATATATATATATATATATATATATATATATATATATATATATATATATATATATATATATATATATCTGTGTGTGTGTGTGTGTGTAGGGGAACCCTAGAACGCTACTAGAGGTTGAGCCCTGGATAAAGTGCCTAGACCCTAGGTGTAGGTACTTTTGGGCTATCACCGCTAAGTTGATATTATGAATGATGAGACTGATTAAGGTTGATTGTGTTGAATTATTTAATTGATTACCTGTTGATTTTGTTTTGGTAAACTATCTGTTTGATGAATTACTGCCTAAATTTATGATGATAACTGTACTGGAAAGATCTTCTGTTGCGATGTTTATTGTGATTGGTTGGTTGAGTGTTGATGAGAGTATGGTGAGCGTTGATGTTGTTCGGGTTGATATCGTTGTGGTCCCGACCGTGGAGCTGTGGCTCGTAGACACAAGGCGTCGTGATGCTGTTGCTGATGCTGATGTGAGATTGATGATGATGTGATGTCGATGTCATGTTGATGTTGATGATTGATGTTGATGTGATTCGGTGTGTCGTGGTCGTGGACGAGTGTTTAGGCATGAGGTTCCGATATCAACCTGCGATGGAAATTTGTTGCATTTTCGTATCATTTCATTAGGTCCCAAAGGGGATCTTTCGTACTTTTATTTTGGTTTGTAATAATATACTAGTATGTATTACTTTATTACTGTAGCCCTACTGATGGGGCAATCAATGTATATTATATATTTCTTTATATTTTAAGCTGTGTACTCTGAGGCGTAGCGTGCCGTAAATCGTTTTGCTTCCGCGCTAAATTTTTCGCTTCACTTCGTTTTAATAAGGCGCCCTATCGTTTATTATGCGATTAAGATTAGTTAATATTTTAGGTTCTACTGATGGGACGGCGGGTTGTCTCATTTATTGGTATCAGAGTAGTTCGATTCTAATATCGGACTGTGTGGTTTAGAAAGCATTGGTATTGACAGTTATGTCCGCATTGGGTACTAACTGTGTTAGAAAAAGGGTAGTGTGTCCAATGCATATGTTATCAAGAGTGATAACTGTTTTATTCGTAGGGCACATGATATATATATATATATATATATATATATATATATATATATATATATATATATATATATATATCGGTTGATTTATATTGAATGTTGCTTTATTCTTGTTTGGAATAGCTGAGAATTTGGAGAATTTCGCTAAGCGAAACAGTTTTCGCTAAGCGAATTTTTCCTCGCTGAGCGATCCCGAGAAGTTCCAATCACTGTCTCAATTTCGCTAAGCGAAATTGATCTCGCTGAGCGATCCAGAGAAGTTCCAATCACTGTCTCAATTTTGCATGCGAAATTGATCTCGCTGAGCGATCTCGAGAAGTTTCAAATGATGCATCACTGCCTCAATTCCGCTAAGCGGATGGATCCTCGCTAAGCGAAATTCACCCAATTTCGCTAAGCGAATGGAGCTTCGCTAAGCGAAATTCTCAATTTCGCTAAGCGGATGTAGTTTCTCTAAGCAAAACTTTGTTTTTGCCTATTCTCTTGTTTTCTTCATTTTCTTTCCTAACTAACAAACTAGATATGACTTATGAATTTAAACTAACGCTTCCTTTACTAGGAAAGAATGGCCAGAGCACGTGGTAGAGGAAGGGGAGCACTAGTTGGAACCGGGAGGCCCGACAGTAGTGGGGATACCTCGGGAGTTGGAGATAGCGGAGATCAGAACGAAGCGATGAGGGCCATGAGGGATTTAGCCGCTGCAATGCTGCAACAAACACAGCAGAATGCTCAGTTCATGCAGCGACAGGAAGAAAGGGATGCTAGACAACAACAGAATTCGGTCGGAGGAGGTGAAGTTGTAAACACTGGACTAAATGCTTTCATGAAGGGGAATCCTCCCCAATTCCATGGGGAGTACAATCCGGAAGCTGCTGAGTTATGGCTACAAGAAATCGAGAAAGTCTTTGTGGCTATCCAGTGCAGAGAGGATAGGAAGGTTACTTACGCTGCTTTCATGCTAGTCGGAGCAGCTGAAGCATGGTGGAAAAACAAACAAAGACTGCTGGAGGCTGAAGGAAGACTACTGACCTGGGAGGTATTCCGTGAGAGCTTCTTGGAGAAATATTTTCCAAGGAGTGTTCGTCAAAAGAAAGAAAAAGAATTCCGAAGCCTGAAGCAGGACCAGAAGTCGGTTGGCGAATACGCCATCAGGTTCGAGGCGCTGCTGAAATTCTCCCAATTTTACCAAGTGTACCCGGATGAAGACTGGGTGTGCCGAAGGTTCGAAGACGGACTAAGGTCCGAGCTGAAGAGAGCCATGCAGCCGTTGAGTATCCGATCATTTCCTGAGCTAGTGGAAAAATGTACCATACTGGACGGACACAATCAAGAGAGAATTACACAAACTCCAGTAACAAGCGGTGGACCAGCCAGGAGCTTTGGTCCGAAAGGCCGAGGAGGAAAGTTCCAACCAAGGGCGAAGCCTTACAGTCGCCCGAATCAGCAACCAGCAAACTATGGAAGAGGAAATGTCAATCAAGGGCAATCAGGATTCTTCAAGTGCTTTCGATGTGGCGGGCCGCATCAAGTGAAAGATTGTGCTCAGGCACCGAATGTCACTTGCTTCCGTTGTGGTACGTGGGGCCATTATGCCAACGAGTGTCGAACGGGGGATGTTGGTAAGGGCCAAGTTCAACAGCAAGCCAGGAGGGCTCAGAGTGTTGGGGCTGGACAACAAGTGGGGGGCCAGCAGAACAGGCCGCAGACAACGAGAAGAGTGTTGGCCGTGAGAGGGTCTGAAGCCTCTCAATGTCCCGATCTGATACAAGGTAAGTGCCTAGTTGCGGGGGGACTCTTATCTGTTTTATTTGATTCGGGGGCTACACATTCCTTTATTTCTTTGGCGTGTATGGATCACTTGAATTTGCCTGTTTCAACCCTACCATATGATTTGACTGTTTCTACACTTACGGGTGATTCCCTGACAACTCTATTTGTCTGTTTAAAATGCCCGATTACGTTAGAGAACCGATCTTTTCTTGTGGACCTAATCTGTCTGCCTATGCAGCAGATTGATATTATCTTAGGCATGGACTGGCTTTTGGCCAACCATGTAGTACTAGAGTGTTCAAATAAAGCCCTCTGCTTTTTCAAGCAATCTGGATCATTGCCTGCCAGTGATGGTGTATCGGGAGGTGTACAATCAGGAGAGTGCATGCTGCTGTTTTCTTTGGAAGCCGAGGAGACTCCAAGTCTTGATGCTTTGCCAGTGATGTGTGAGTTTCCAGATATCTTCCCGGATGATGTGCCAGGATTGCCACCCAAGAGGGAGGTGGAGTTCGTAATCGACCTTACACCCGGAGCCGGACCGATTTCGATAGCACCCTATCGAATGGCCTTAACAGAGTTGGCAAAGCTGAAGAAGCAATTGGATGATATGCTGCAGAAGCAGTTTATCAGACCGAGTGTTTCACCATGGGGGGCACCAGTGCTGTTCATCACGAAGAAGGACGGCAGTTCAAGGTTGTGTGTGGACTACAAACAACTCAACAAGGTGACGATCAAGAATAAATACCCATTGCCAAGGATTGACGATCTTACAATTAAGGGGAGCAACGGTATTCTCTAAGATTGATTTGAGATCTGGTTATCATCAAATAAGGGTGAAAGAAGATGATATACCAAAGACGGCTTTCAGGAGTCGGTACGGACACTACGAGTATCTAGTTATGCCTTTTGGTGTGACTAATGCTCCTGCAGTGTTCAATGCCTACATGAATTGAATCTTCAGACCGTACCTCGATAAGTTTGTCGTTGTTTTTATCGATGACATCCTTATCTACTCCTTAGACAAGGAAGAACATTAAGAGCATTTGAGGATTGTACTTCAAGTTCTTAAGGACAGACAACTCTATGCCAAGTTGTCGAAGTGCGAATTCTGGCTGGAGGAGGTACAATTCCTTGGACATGTGATCGACAAGGATGGTATCGCAGTAGATCCTGCAAAAGTAGAAGCTGTGGTTAAATGGGAAAGACCTAAGACGGTAACCGAGATCAGAAGCTTTCTTGGACTAGCAGGATACTACAGGAGGTTCATCGAGGGATTCTCAAAGATTGCATTACCTCTGACGCAATTAACGAGGAAAGGAAAAGCGTACGAATGGACAGAAGAGTGTGAAGCTAGTTTCTAAGAGCTGAAAGGGAGGCTAACTACATCTCCGGTACTAGTCTTGCCAAATCCATCAATGTCGTTCGATGTGTACTGTGACGCATCGTATCAAGGTTTGGGTTGTGTGCTTATGCAAGAAAGGAAAATGGTAGCCTATGCTTCTAGACAGCTAAAAGTGCACGAACAAAATTACCCAACCCACGACCTAGAGTTGGCCGCAATAGTGTTTTCATTGAAGATATGGAGACACTATCATTAAGGCGCTAAATTCAGCGTGTTTAGCCACCATAAAAGTTTAAAGTATTTGTTCGACCAAAAGGAGTTGAACATGCGGCAGAGGAGATTGATGGAATTCATAAAGGATTATGAATTTGATCTACAGTACCACCCAGGAAAGGCCAACGTGGTGGCAGATGCATTGAGTCGGAAATCTTTGCATATGTCCTCTATAATGGTGAAAGAACTGGAACTGCTGAAACAGTTAAGGAATCTGAACTTGGACGTGGAGTTATCCAGAGATAAGATAAGTTTAGGAATGATCACTATCACTAGTGATTTTCTGAACTTGATCTGGAAAAAGCAGGAGAATATCAGTACCTACAGGAAAAGAACCAAATGGTAGAATAAGGAAGGACTTCAGAGTTCAAGAAGGGTACTGATGGAATCCTGAAGTTTGGAGACAGGATATGTGTGCCTAAGGATAGTGAAGTTAGGAACATGATCTTGGAAGAAGCACACAAGAGCAAACTAAGTTTGCATCCCGGATCTACAAAGATGTATTAGGACCTAAAGGGAATGTTTTGGTGGCCTGGGATGAAGAAGGAAGTAGCAGAATATGTCCAATCCTGTCTAGTGTGTCAAAAGGCAAAGATTGAACACCAGAAACCAGCAGGGTTATTGCAATCATTGGACGTCCCAGAATGGAAATGGGATAGCATTGCCATGGATTTTGTTTCTGGATTACCGAGGACGCAACAGAGATGCGACGCAGTTTGGGTAATCGTTGACAGGCTTACGAAATGTGCTCATTTCTTGTCGATCAACCAAAGGTATTCTTTGGAAAGATTAACCCAGATTTACATCAAAGAAGTGGTGAGATTACATGGAGTACCTTCGAGTATAATTTCGGACAGGGATCCGAGATTTACTTCCAGGTTTTGGCAGAGTCTGAATGGTGCGTTGGAAACTAAGCTCAGAATGAGTTCAACTTATCATCCGCGGACGGATGGTCAGTCTGAGAGGACGATCCAATCGTTGAAGACCTTTTAAGAGCATGTGTTTTGGAAAACACAAGAAGTTGGGACGAATTCCTTTTATTGATTGGGTTCACCTATAATAATAGTTTCCACTCGAGTATCGGCATGGCGCCATACGAGGCACTGTATGGACGAAAGTGAAGAACACCACTCTGTTGGTATGAGACAGGGGAGAATCAGTTGATAGGCCTAGAGATGGTACAACAAACGATGGAGCAAGTTAAGAAAATTCGAGAAAAGATGAAAATTGCACGAGATCAACAAAAGAGCTACAGTGACAAGAGGAGGAGACCTTTGGAGTTCCAGGAAGGCGATCATGTCTTTATGAGAGTCATTCCAAGAACTGGAATCGGCAGGGCAATCAAATCCAGAAAGCTTACACCTAGATTCATTGGACCATTTCAAATTCTTCGCCGAATTGGTCCAATTGCCTGCCAAATTGCCTTACCTCCCAACCTATCCAATATTCACAATGTATTCCATATATCCCAACTCAGAAAATACCATCTTGATCCATCACACGTGATAGAGCCCGAATCAATCCAGGTAAGGGAGAACTTAAAATACGAAGCATTGCCTGTACGGATTGAAGACACGAGAGTGAAAGAACTCCGCGGAAAGCAGATTCCCTTAGTCAAGATCATATGAGATGCTACAACAGGAGATGCCACCTGGGAATGGGAAGAGGATATGCAGCAGCAGTATCCACATCTATTCTAAGGTACGTCGAATTTCGAGGACGAAATTCTTTTTAAGGGGTAGTAATGTAACACCCCGATCTTTTTAATTAATCAGTAATTAAATAATTGTATTTTGTTGGAGGGTATATAAACTTTAATAAATTATTCCAAGGCCATAGTCATACTCTACGCCATCGTAGGAGACTATGGTTAAGTTTTGGGCCGAAAACTCAAACGGAGCCCGATATATTTTTTTTTCAGATGATAGTGTTTTTTTTACTATCATAACCTCATTTTGACTAACGGTCAGAACCATTAGTCTTAAAATTCAATCCTCTATCTTTTTGCTAAAATGTGTCCTGACGTCCAAAAATATAAATAATATTTTATATTCGGACCAAAAATCGATCGGGTAAACGATTCGAGTTGTCTTAGGGTTTTTCGAGAACCTTGAGCCAATGATTTTCATACCAAGGCTATGTTAAATTATTTGGGGACTCCTATCAGTGTCGTGAGGATCTTTTCAAAATGTCGGGATATGAATTGACCAAATTGCCATTGGTTAGTTTTTACTAATTACCTTTTACTATTACTTAACTCTTAAATTTTCTACATAAATATCACAATTTCCTCACACCCTCACCCCAAATTTTCGATCAGACCAGCCCTCCCCCCTCCAAACCTCTTCTTCTTCCTTTTCTCTTCTTTCTCTTCTTTTCCTTCTCTTTTCTTTATCACCATTTTTCTTCATTTTTGGAGCTTTAAACCTTGAGATTTCTTGAAGCAATCTTCACCAAACTTGGAGTAGATCATCATAGGAGGTAGAATCTCATCTCTATCTCTCTCAATCTCTCATTTTTATTCTCTAATTTCCATGATCTTAAATGTTAGGGTTTTTACCCCTAAATCTTCAAAAATCCATGAAAAATTGTAGAAAAATCATTTTGATACCAAACCAATTTCTATGGCCTAGGTTCATGACACACTTGAATGATCCAAGAGATTAGAGCCAAGAAATCTCTCTAGGGTATTTAATCATAGAGGGGCCGAAACCCCCTTTAGTGTAGGGTAAGGTTTTTGGTCGGTTTTTGATGTTTTGACTTGATATCTAGGGTTATCACATTTAGTTAGGGTGCTATCCAAGAAATGAGGATTTTTGGAGCTCCCTAGCTATTTTTCATATTTTTCATTCAATAGGGCCGAACCCTAGGGGCAGTGCAGTAGGAGAAATCTTTGCTTTTTGAACTAATGCCTTCATTGATTATGTTTACGGATACCTAAGGATCAATGATCCAAAAGTTAGGAATTGTTCGACATCCCTAGCCTAATTAATTAAATAGGGGCAGTAACTAATCCTAAGGAATTAGGGAGTTTTTGACTTAACTGTATTGATTTCTGGTTGTGTTTTGTTGTATAGAATCGGACAGGATTCGAACATCCGACAGGGCACCCGACTGACAGCTGCGGAGTCATAGCCGGAGCTGCTCGAGGAAATCACTAAGGTGGGGAGAAAGAACTAATATCGTCAGGAAGGCAAGCTTAGTATATAGTGTATATATATATATATATATATATGTGTGTGTGTGTGTGTGTGTGTGTGTGTGTGTAGGGGAACCCTAGAACTCTACTAGAGGTTGAGCCCTGGATAAAGTGCCTAGACCCTAGGTGTAGGTACTTTTGGGCTATCACCGCTAAGTTGATATTATGAATGATGAGACTGATTAAGGTTGATTGTGTTGAATTATTTAATTGATTACCTGTTGATTTTGTTTTGGTAAACTGTCTGTTTGATGAATTATTGCCTGAATTTATGATGATAACTGTAATGGAAAGATCTTCTGTTGCAATGTTTATTGTGATTGGTTGGTTAAGTGTTGATGAGAGTATGGTGAGCGTTGATGTTGTTCGGGTTGATATCGTTGTGGTCCCGACCGTGGAGCTGTGGCTCGTAGACGCAAGGCGTCGTGATGCTGATGCTGATGTGAAGTTGATGATGATGTGATGTCGATGTGATGTTGATGTTGATGATTGATGTTGATGTGATGCAGTGTGTCGTGGTCATGGATGAGTGTTTAGGCGTGAGGTTCCGATATCAACCTGCGATGGATGTTTGTTGCATTTTCATATCATTTCATACCACAGCATTTGGTCCCAACGGGGATGTCCAATTTGGGACGTTACTTAAAATCCCGAGGCGGGATATGATGTGATGTGATGTGATGTGATGTAATCCCGACGGGGATGTCTAATTGGGGACGTGATGTATCAACCGACATGCATATAGGGAAGACATCATATACATAGGGACTAGTATCCCTCCTATAGGCTTATTTGAGAGAACTTGAGATGATTGTGATAGTTGACTTAAGACATGGATGCGGTTGTGTTATATATGTTATCCGTGTTGTGTGATGTGTGTATATATATATATATATATATATATATATATATATATATATATATATATATATATATATATATATTGTATTGATGCCCCTCTACCATATTGATGAATTATGTTTCTTATCTCCCTTTATTTGTCAATGTGTTACTTTATTTAATGGGAAGATCCCGAAGAGGAACCAGCTGCTGAGGAATTGGACGGCATTCCGTACCAGCCTGACGTCGGAGGACGGGCCACAGACCCTAGCCTCGAGAGGTTGGGCAGTGATCGTGATTAGCCGTAGAGCTATCTCTTGGCCTATCTTTCGTACTTTTATTTTGATTTGTAATAATATACTCATATGTATTACTTTATTACTGTAGCCCTACTGATGGGGCAATCGATGTATGTCATATATTTCTTTATATTTGAAGCTGTGTACTCTGAGGCGTAGCGTGCCGTAAATCGTTTTGCTTCCGCGCTAAATTTTCCGCTTTGCTTCGTTTTAATAAGGCGTGCTAACGTTTATTATGCAATTAAGTTTAGTTAATATCTTAGGTTTTACTGATGGGACGGCGGGTCATCTCATAATCTGGACTCATGTTTGCAGAATTAGCACAATCAACAAGCATAAGTCTAGGATTGCTAGACTGTTATTCTTCTTATATGCTAAGGCCCAAGTTTTATAGTCTGCCTTGTTTGCTATGAGTTTTGTCATTGGCTGTTTTAATTGATTGCTAATTTTGCTCAAAATTGTTGTTAAAAAATTTCTAAGTGTTGTTCTATGCCAATAGCATCTGTTTGATTTAATAAAAGGCACCACAATTTTGAGGTGTGGACACACAATGCATATGGATTGCTGTCAAGAGATGAAACTAAAATCACTTATCCTTGTCGAAGTCAATATTTGATATAGGTCAGGACTGCTCAAAGTCAACATTAGATATGGTATAGAAACATGATATATAAATGTGCTAGCATGAAAATATTACATATTTTCTTGAGAGAATTATAAATATGTAAGCTTCATGTGCAACATGCATTTTATTGGTTGAATCTGGCTCTTGTATTAAGCATCATGAGCAGCAAGTATTTTACTACTAATTTGTTGAATCTTGTTGTTGTATTAAGCATCATGTGCAACATGTATTTTATCTTTGCTTAATTGTGGTTCTTACCCTTTTTCTTGTTTTAGACTTGGATGTACTGCCGAAGAATGCCATGATTGTGGGTGAAATAATAGAGACTCTGGCATCTGCAGCAAGCAATTGAGAGGAAGTGGATTAAGTTTAATAGTTTATCTTTGCTTAATGTATTCACATAATCAGTTCAATTTAGTCTTTGGGTTTTGGTATAAAGAAGGCTTTAGATGAATAGGTTTTCAAAATTCACCCATCTTTCATGACAAGTGGATCAAGTTTAATAGTTTATCTTTGCTTAATGAAATCATGCGTTTTCCCAAAATAAATTAAAAGCAACATCATTGCTATTCATATTTAGGTCCAAAACTAACGAATTTGGTGCACAACTGCACAGATAAAAGTAATCGAAGATTGGGTCCAAAATAGTGACAAAAATTTTGACAAAAAACAAAAAAAACTCAGAAAAGTGATTGGGCCCAAAAAACTGACCTGGCTAAAACAATGGCCCAACCCGCAACCCGACCCATCCGAGAGGCCTAGCGGATGAATTAGGCCACATTTTTGCAAACTCGATTTGGGTCGGATTAAGACTTTTGGGCCCGAATCCGCCCGTTGTCCAACCCTAGTTTCCACGTTACTTTAGTTTTATACTTTTTCATGTAGGTTTTCTTATTATTGTATATATATATATATATATATATATTCGTTGGGAGGTTTGGGGATTTGTGTTATGATTTTTTAAAATTATTATAGATATTGTTTATTAGATAGATTTAATACTAGTTTTTTTTTTTTTTTTTAATTTAAAACCAACTTTTTATTAATTTATTTTTTGTCTCATTTACATTTATAATTTTTTAGATGAAGAAACCATCTACAACACATTCTTTAAAAAGAAGAATGTTGAAATTAAATCATCTAATCAGTCGTCAAATCTATCTATGGGGAATGATCAATTGAATTCTAACGACCGTCCTGCAAAATCTTTAAGAGTTGAAATCAAAGAAGTATTTGATATCAACTCATTAGAGCGTGATTCAGGATTACGACCACAGATATGGAAATATCCAATTAGAAACGTGACAAAGTTCGAAGAGCTTGTATTACAGCAGGTCCATATCAATATATGCTTTCTACATATCCAAAATCTACAAAAAAAACATGCTTGTAGTTTTCAGCCATCATGGTTTACGCTATTTCCGTCTTGGTTAGAATATTCTCCCAGTGTAGATGTTGCATTTTGTCTACCCTATTTTTTATTCCATAACAAAGATGGACCTCATGCATTAGATACATTTACTATTAATGGATTTCGATCGTGGAAAAGGGTGAGGAGAGTATCTCACTTCTGCTCATAGAAGCGCTGAGAGAGTGTGTGTAGATCTTATGAACCAACTATCACATTTAGCAAGAAGGTTTGAGAACTTCACATCGCAAGAAATTGTAGAAAATAGACTTCATCTGAAAACCTCAATTAAAGCAATTAGGTGGCTTATATTTCAAGGATGTTTTTTCAGAGGTCATGATGAGTCTAAGACATCAGAGAATCGTGGAAAATTTTGGAACTATTGATTTTGCAGGTTCTTATAATGATAAAGTGGTAGAAGTTTTGGATAAAACTCCACGAAATGCCTCATATACATTACCAACAGCACAAAAACAAATTTTACATGTCTTAGCAAATAAAGTGAGGAATACCATTCATGAAGAAATCGGTGATGCAAAATATTGCATAATAGTTGATGAAGCTTGAGATGAATATAAAAGAGAACAAATGTCACTTGTTTTGAGGGTTGTTGACAAAGATGGCTACGTGTAGGAGCTCTTTTTTGGGTTTATTTATGTCGAAGACACTGTTGCATTAACATTGAAAAAAGGTATTTGTATTATCCTTTCCAATCATAATCTTGATGTTTGATCTATTCGAGGACAAGGTTATGACGGTGCAAGTAATATGCATGGAGAATGGAATTGTTTGCAAGCTTTGATTTCAAGCGAATGTCTTTATGCTTATTATGATCATTGTTTTGCACATCATTTGCAATTGGCATTAGTTGATGCATCTAAGGAAGTTATTCATGTCCATAAGTTTTTTATGAAGTTGAACTCTATTGTCAATATTGTTGGTGCATCATGTCAACGTAATGTCCAATTAAAAGGTGCTCATGCTGCAAATGTTGCTCATTTACTTTAGAATTGTGAGCTTGAAAGTGGGAAAGGGCGTAATCAAATTGGTTCTTTACAAAGACCGAGTGATACTCATTAGAATTCTCACTTGAAATCCATGTCTAGCTTGATGAAGGTGTTCAGTGCGACATGTGAGATTTTGTTGAATATTATTGAGGATGGAACTATAGCTGCTCAACGAATTGATGCAGATTTAGCTTATGAGGTGTTAACTTCTTTTGAATTTGTTTTCATTTTGCATCTTATGAGAAATATTTTGGATTTCTAATGCGCTTTGTCAAGCTTTGCAACTCCAATCTCAAGATATTTTAAATGTGATGCATTTGGCTTCATCTACTAAGTCGCTCATTCACAAGTTGAGAGATGATGAATGAGATGAATTGGTTGCAAATGTCAAATCTTTTTGCGAATCAGTCAACATACCCATACAAGATTTTAATGCTCCTTATATTGTAAGACGAGGAAAGGCCCGCCATAAACAAGATTACATTACAATCGAGCATTATTATAAAGTGAATATTTTCAATGATGTGATAGACTCTCAATTGCAGGAATTGAATAACAAATTCAAAAATAACACGGTGGAACTACTCATTCTTAGTTCAGCTTTGGATCCGAGAAAGATGCAAATATAATTCAGAAATGATGATATTTGTGAGTTGGTAATGAAATTTTACGCACAAATCTTTGCAGAATATGAGATGATACAATTAAGGACGCAATTTTTGTCAGAAAAACTGGCTCTCTCCTTTCTTCATTGTATTTCCTCTATAAATAATAGCATGAGCATTTACAAGCATTTACAACTATTAAATACAAATATTCTCTTGTCTGATATGTCTAGCTAATTTAGGAATGCTAAATATATATAATTAAGGAGTTGTCTCCTTTTCCTAATTTATTCAGCATACAAAAGGGAGCAAATCATTCCCTCATTAACATCCCCCCTCAAATTGATGCGGCTGGTCAAGGAGCATCAATTTGCTAATAAGGAATTGATGACGCGGACGAGGAACTGCTTTGGTGAGGATATCCGCAACTTGAAGTTGGGAGGCGATATGAGGTAGAGAGATAACATGATCATCATAGGCCTCTCGAATAGAATGACAGTCCACTTCAATATGTTTGGTGCGCTCATGAAAAACGGGATTGGCAACAATTTGAATAGCACTGGTATTGTCAGCATAGAGAGGTGTTGCTTCTGGCTGGATAAAGCCAAGCTCAGCTAGAAGACCTCGAAGCCAAAATTTTTCAGAACAAGCAGTAGACATAGCTCGGTACTCAGATTCAGTGGAGGATTTAGAGACTCGTGCCTGCTTTTTACTCTTCCAAGAAATCAAGGCAGAACCAAGAAACATGCACCAACCGGTGACAGATCTTCGAGTATCTGGACAACCTGCCCAATCAGCATCACTATAAGCGATCAATTTGATAGCTGTCCCAGTGGGAAAGAAAAGACCCCTCTGAGAAGTGCCTTTCAAGTATCGAATTATGCGACGAACAGCGGCCAAATGAAGGTGGCGAGGGGAGTGCATGAATTGACTGACCTGTTGTACCGCAAAAGAGATGTCAGGCCGTGTAATAGTGAGGTAATTAAGACTACCCACGAGCTGACGATACAACAAAGGATCAGGCAAAAGATCACCGTCATCACGATGATATTTAACATTAACCTCTAGAGGAGTATCCACCGGAGTAGCTGATTGGAGACCGGCCAAAGAAATTAAGTCCTCGGCATACTTGTGTTGATGTAAAAATAAGCCCTTGGAGTCAGAATGAACCTCAAGGCCGAGGAAATAGTGAAGATTACCAAGATCTTTCATATGAAATGAATCTTGTAACTGCTGTTTAAGTTGCTTTATGGATGCATGATCAGAACCAGTAATGACCATATCATCAACATAGAGAAGGAGAAGAACAATACCAGTACTGGTGCGATGAATAAACAAAGATGAGTCATATTGACTTTGAGTAAAGGAAAACCCAAGAAGAGTAGAACGGAATTTCTCATACCAGGCCCTGGGAGCTTGTTTCAAGCCATATAATGATCGTTTGAGCTTGCACACACCCGTAGAGGATGAAAAGTGACCCGAAGGAGGAGTCATATAAATATTTTCTGTCAGATCACCATGAAGAAATGCATTCTTCACGTCCATTTGATGGAGGGACCAGCCATTAGAGGCAGCAATAGAAAGTACCGTTCGGACAGTGGTCATCTTGGCCACAGGTGCAAACGTTTCATCATAATCAATCCCATATTCTTGCTTGTTCCCTAAGGCAACTAGTCGAGCCTTGTAAAAACTATTTCTGATCTATGTCATTGGCTGATAAAAACTATAAAAGCAGAAGCTTATCCTCTTGTGTATAAAGTGATAACTCTTATTCTCACACTTCCCGTTTCTACAGCTACTACAGAACGATCTTTTTCAGCTATGAATATATTCAAGACTATACTTTGTAACAAGATGGAAGATGAATTTTTAACTGACTAACTGCTAGTTTACATTAAAAAGAAAATTGCTAAAGAGTCTAGTATAGATTCAATTATAGATGATTTTCGCGACATGCATGAAGGACATTTTGTGTTTTGATAGATTACTCATTTAATTAAGGTTTTGAGACATATAATTATAAATATTTTATATGAAATTTGATGCGCACGCACACACACACACACACACACACACACACACACACACATATATATATATATGACTTAATTACATATTTTATCCCTCAACTTTTTCAAATGTGCGATTTTGGTCCCTCGAAAATTTTAATTGCTCGTTTAGTCCTCTACTTTGTTTAATTGGTGATTTCGAACAATTTAACAAATTAGAGGACCAAATATGCCATTAAAATTTTTGAGGGACCAAAATCGCACATTTGAAGAAATTGAGTGAAGAAAAGTGCAATCAAGCCTATATATTTTGGATGAACTTTGATTTTTATAGTTGGCACTCTCCATCATCCAAGTTTGGCTTCGTCCCTGTTCATAAGGTTCTCATAATTGAACGTAAGTCATTTTCAAGAACCTTTCTTCCTTAGTGTCCACATGTCATTTTCTAAATACATTTTCAAATCTGTTTACTTATTTATATTCATTTAATTATTTTCCTTTTCAAGTCAAATATTTTTAAATACTATAATCATCTAATTCCCAAGAGGCTGTTTCGTTTTTTCTATTTAATTGTTTTACTTTTTAGAACAAATATTTTTAATTACTAATATTAATTTCAGGATTATGTATTAATTGTTTGATATTAATTTCTGAATTTTTTACTACTATTTATTTACTATTATTCAACCCCGTATATATTAAATTAGAGTACTCATCTTTAGATGTGAGACATTTTCACAATGTTTCCCTTCCTCGTAAACCATGTGATGTCACCTATATTAAGTATTTTTTTTTAAATTTATTTTTAATATATTTTCAAATCTACTCATTAATAGTTATTACTTATCACAATTAAATCTGCATATCATTTACTTTTTTACATTTAATTTTTTTAATTTTTCCCAATGTATTCTCTAATTTACTAACTAATAGTTATCACTACCAAAAAAAAAATTTTTGATTAAAAAAAATTAGATTAGGGGAAGGCACGCTCCCTTGTAAGGTCAGAAAAGACTACCAACCTCAACGTGAATTTATAGTGAAATTTGCATATCGCTTACCAATAGGGAAAACCTGATAATCGAACCTAAGAAATAATAAGTATGGGCGGAAGACTTGACCAGATGTGTCAACCCCAGTTGGTTATCACTACCAAATTAGTTGATCATTAACTTATTTTTATTTCATTTTTTTCCTTTTCATGAACAAAGATTTTTTCAAGAAAAATATTTGTACCCTATATTAGATTAGAGTATACTCTCTCAAGAGTGATTAAATCTTTTAAGCTACTTTCATTTATAGGATGACATACGTAATTCTTATTATTATTTTTTAATATTTAATATTTTATTTTTTATTTATAATTTTTAAATTTTACTTAAATTAATTATGTATGTATCATTTATGATTTTAAATAATTTTTAAAATATTTTGTAAAATTTTTTTTATATTTTTCCAAATTTACCGTGGATTTGCACGGTATACTTGCTAATATCTATTCACATAGGTGATTTATAAATATTACAGAGGATTATGACATGTTTTAGCTTTAATAAGATAACCTTGCATCTGTTACCAAAAAAAAAAAACACAAACCTTGCATCTAATGTAAAATAAATAAATCTTGCCTCTTATAATAAATTTAACGTAAGAAATAAGACTATAATAAATACATGTAATAGCAAAAATATTAAAAAAATGAAAAAATAATGTGAGTTGTGATGCGACTTTTAGTCTTCTACTGCTCTTGGCGCAACGGTAAATCCGGATCGCAGTTCCCGCGAACTACGTGCATTTTTGTTATACAAACGACAAATCATTAAAATAAAATAAAGAACTAAAAAAAAAAATAGAATCTTTATACCAAAAATAAAATAAAATGAATGAACAATATAAACGACACTAACTAAGAAATAAAAAAATATCATTTTTTATTTGAACGCTAAACATAACATTTTTTAGGTAACGTTTAATCCAAATCTTTTTTGGATTTTTTTCTTCTTAGAAAGTAGAAAATAGGACAAACACTTTTTAAAAGATACTCTTAAAAAAGTAACTTAGTTACAAAGAAAAAATTTATAAAATAAGAGTTTAAAAAAAATATATTTGAATAGCTTTTGTGAAATTTATTCAGAAAGTCCCTCTTCAATTCCTAACTTTTCCTAAATCTTATCTTTGTTTTAAAAAAAATTTTACTTTTAAAACTCTTATTTTCTTACTTTAACTTTAAAATAATATTTAAACTAGAAAAAATCTGAATCAAATGCTATCTTACTCTGGGAACATCACGTCTAACCCTATTCCAAAACATTGCTCTCATCTACGGAGAAAAGGATAATTTGGAAAATTGAACAATATATTTCTAATAAAATCTTACTTTGTTTTTTAATTCTTAATTCTTAATTAATTTTTGTAGAGTATTTATTATCATTTATCAATAAAATAAAAGTTTTGTTATCGAGTATCTTAAGACATTTTTTTAAGAAAATAACAAGAAAATTTTTTATTAAAAAATTAAGTATAATATTTTTTAAAATATTAAATACAATATTTATCCTTAAAAATTCTGTTTTTGTATTTCTTTTGATACATAAATATAAGGGGGTGCTGTTTACCCAAAAAATATAAGGGGGCGTTAGAAAAATCTTTATTAATTGGTGAATTGTTTGGTATGTTAACCGTAATTTATTAAAAGTTATCATGTTCAATCAGAATGTGAAATCTCAATTAAATAGATTATATTAATGAATCAAGTCATACTAATTTTAACATCTGATTGAATCATCTAAAATAAATAAAATTATCCTTAAAATATGAAAAAATTTATTATAATCATTTAACCTCTTCCATTAATATGATTTATTTAATTAGGATAACACATTATCAGACCGAATAAGTTATTACGTAATGCGCGAAGGATAAGGATTGATATTCTCCTAAAATAAAATGTGCTCACTCGTCAGTTCAGTCCGCACACTCACTCACTCACTCCTGACCTAGTGACCTCACCTCAGCATTTCAGAAATGGCAACACGTAAGTGGACCCTACACTGCTCAACGTCGGGATTCGTGACAGCGAAACAAGTCTCCTTAATGGGACCCACTCTTTTGCCTTTTCACCGTTTTCTTGAAAACGAAACGCTCTCATTCTCATTCTCACTCACTCACTCTCTCTCCCTGTACCACAATCCAATGATATTTTCTTTTTCTTACATTAATAAGAAAAAAAACGCTCCAATAAATACAAATAATATACGAAGACGAAATAAGAAGAAACAACCGATGATGAATTTCCCCAAACACTGCCCTCATTGATTTTATTTCATTCTTCCCTCTATCACCTGCAGCAATTCTTTACTTCGCTTATAATCTACGTCCCTTTTTTATTTCCCATTACGTTTCGGATCTTTCTCAAGATCATTGCAGCCATTCTCACATTTTCTTCTTCTTTGTATTTTTTATTTTGGGTAAGTTATGTTCTTGATTATAAAATCTCATATAGTGTTTAATTTGGATGCTACATTTTTCCATCACTATCTTGTTCAAGCTCATTTTTTTTTTTTTGTTTTTTTTTTTTTTTTGAGGCGGTAAGTGTGGAGATAATGAAGGAAAAATCGAGTCTTGGGTGGAAAGGAAACGAATTGATCGATGTTTTGTATTTCTTTCTTTGATTAAAAATGTGGGTTTTGTTGCTCTTGATTTTCTATGAAGAGGGTA
This sequence comes from Ammopiptanthus mongolicus, assembly GCA_039655645.1. Classification (NCBI taxonomy): domain Eukaryota; kingdom Viridiplantae; phylum Streptophyta; class Magnoliopsida; order Fabales; family Fabaceae; genus Ammopiptanthus; species Ammopiptanthus mongolicus. Next base: position 46,323,342 of record CM077350.1, read on the forward strand.
CCTTGCTGTTTTTGTTCTTGTTACGATGCTTTTTATGCAGCCAAACAGAGCTCTAGCTTAGTATTAATTTTATGATTTTTTTTAATTATAAATTTGGGTTCTATTTCGGTTTCTAAGAAGAGGTTATGTCACAGTCTATAATTATGAGTTGTTAGCATTAAATTTTAGAAAACGCATATGGTTAGTGGTTAATGGAAATAAATACACTGTTGTTATTGTTTTGTTCATTGAATTGGGACGTGGATGGTTTGGGGCATGTTGATGTGCATTTCCTTTTGTGTAATACATTCAATTGCTTCCCTTTCACTGGCCTTTCTATCATAATTCTTTCTGAACAATGTCAAAATCATGTTTCAATGTTTTCAGAATCAATATTATTCGTTGTATTTTGGTGCCATAATAAAAGTACTAAAGTATCCCCTTTGATGTTGATTATCTCAAGGCTTGAAGTTGAACCTTTCATTTCATAAACCTTGTGTCCATTTATGTAGATAATTTGATAGAGTAGCATTTTAACTATATTTTTCTAAATCATTTTTTTACAATTTTTTTCTTGCATGACTTTGGGACTGATTCAATTGTGAACATTTCCTGAAACAGGTAACTGAAATAGTGAGGAAGAAACTCCTTTGCAGCATGAGTTTATGGGTGAAACTTCAGAGTGAAGGGTGAAGTTTGAGTGTATATTTTGTCATGCCATTCAATAAACACCCAAGTAATGAGTTGTTGAAACCTGCTGAGGACATGGGATTTAGTTTGGAGCTCAAAAAGATCAGTTCAAAACGGCAAAGCAGCTCAAAGGCAGCAAAAGAAAGTTCTGTATTGCCCCAATTGAATCCAAGTCCAAAGGATAAGTTCAAATCAAAGAATGGTGTTGGTCCACAACACAATGATCTCAAACAAAAAGCAAAGCAGGTTGCAGAAGGGAAGACTCGAAACCAGGAGGGTGTGAATAAAAGTGCAACTGCAAGTGATGAGCTTGTCAAGCACATGTCTAATTTGCCAGGTTATCTTCTGCATACTGATAGAGAAGAAAAATTTCAAGAGAAGGCTTTCAATGTTGGGGTGCTAGATTGGTCGCGACTCGAACAATGGAAGCACAAGTCCAAGCATATCCCGGTACCAGCTAGCAACTTCACATCATTCAATAGCAGTGAATCATCATCAAGAACAGCCACCAAATCATCTACTAGTGTTGGTGGCAAGGAAAAACTTGATGACAATAAAGGTTTGCTTTCTTCCGGTATCAGGCCATCTTCTAGGGAATGCCTTCATGAAAGTACCAAACACCCCATTCAGAATAGGCCGAATAGCAAAGGATTTGAATCTTCTAAAAGTGAAACTAAGAGCATTGGTAATGAGCAGAGAATGACATCGTTGGCATTTGAGTCCTTTGGAAAATCTCAGTCAGATATATCGCTTGAAAAGGAGAGGAGGAATGACTATAATAAAAGAACTTCACAAGTTCAAAACTTTGCATCAAACTTGCAGCGCCATGGGGTTTCACATGCTGCTAATGAAAATGCAAATGGCAAGGATGATGGTGCTAAGCAGAACATGGAGGGTTTGCACCAGCATAAGCGCAAGAAAAAAGAGAGAAATCGTAAGTCTAGCTATGATATGGGACAGCCATCAGTAAAATCAAAAAAGAAAGGGGTCTCATTCAGTTCTAAGGAATTGAGTTCCAGCAGCAGTGGAAGCAAGAAAAAGGTGGATCACTTGCAGGTGTTAGACTTTGACATTGGTCGTAAACATAGCCATAGCAAGCCAAGTGATATTGTGCTGCATTGTCCCAAAGAAACTCTGCAGTCAAGTTCTTCAGAGGATTTTCGGCTTTCTGAATTAAGAACATCATCTGATGAAATTTTTTCGGAATCAAGCCAAAGTAGTTTGTCATACGTTTCCCTTCCTGAGGAGGTTTTCACAGAAGATGTATGCTCTAAAATCCCACATTCGAGTGCACTGCCTTCTCTGGCTGAGCTTACTTCTTCAGAAATAATGCAACACAGAATTAGCACTGAAAATAATATGTCTAGCCTGCAATCTATAGGTGCTTGCTTTGAAAAGGATGTGTTATTAGACACTAAGCTGAGAAATCAGTGTGTTTTCAGTAATTTAAAGGAATCACTGGACCAAGAAACTGCTGAACTGACAGCTCAGAGAGGCATGATGAATCCATCCCACAATCGTCGGTTTAGCTTCAGCTTAAGTCGTATTGGAAGAAGTTTCAGTTTCAAAGAGGGGTCCAGTCTTCCACAATTTAACTCCACGTATGTCAGTGCAAAGTCTAGTCCAGTGACACCTCAATCTTCGGTTCGTTGGGATACTTCAAGCAAAGAGAAGGCAAATAGTCATAACAAAACCAGGTCCAGCCCCTTGCGGAGATTATTATACCCCTTATTGAAGCACAAGGCATCAGACATACACCATTCAGCTGAAAGCAGTCAGATAAGTAAGGGAAGCATGAATTCAAACAGCTTCACAACAATCGATGTCAATGAATCACTGCATGCTGAAAAGAGCAAGGGATCATCAGTTCAAGGCCTCTTGCAGCTTACAATAAAAAATGAAGTGCCTTTGTTTAAATTTGTGCTCAACAATGAAAGGAAGATTTTTGCTGCTACCAGTAAAAGTTTAGCATCACTGGAGAAGGATGATTTAGGTTGCTGTTTTACATTCTACCTGGTTAATGAAATTAAGAAAAAAAGTGGTGGATGGATGAGTCATGGAAGTAAAGAAAAAAGCTGTGGCTATGCCTACAATGTTGTTGCTCAGATGAAGTTTTCTAGCTCTAAAATCAATGAACCAATCAAGCAGAACTCCAAGAGACAGCGTCTGGTTAAAGAATACGTTCTATCAGGTGTTGAACTTTGCCAGACTGATCAAGGACAACCAAACTTCATCCAGAGCAGGGAGCTTGCAGCTGTTGTTATTGAGACCCCTTGTGAAAACTTAAGTAACGAAGGACTGCATGGTGATAAGAATTTGCTGAAGAAGGAATGCTTAAAGTGCTTGGCGGCGGACGAAAGATGCTTGTGCAGTTCAGGTGAAAATGGTATCATTGGTAGTACTACAGTTATACTACCAGGTGGTTTACATGGTTCACCAAACAAAGGGGAACCTTCACCATTGATCTATCGATGGAAAACTGGGGGATCATGTGATTGTGGAGGTTGGGACATTGGTTGCAAACTGCTTGTGCTCTCCAACCAGAAGCAAAGTTCAAAACCTTACCATGACCGTTTTCAACTTTTTGTTCAGGTATAGCTTTTACATTTTTGCCTAAGGCCATGCTTGTATATAAATTATAGATATTGTGGATTATCCCATTTATAATATCTATACCATCCTTGTCATTACTTTCAGGAAGGAGCTGAGCAAAACACACCCCTTTTCACTTTGTTGCCATTGAAGGATGGATTCTACTCCATTGAATTTAATTCAACAATCACTCATTTACAGGCATTCTTCATTTCGGTTGTGGTTTTAAGCTGCCAAAAACTACCAAGTTCCTTAGAAATGAGTAGCATGCTTGAAGAGATCCTTAAGGAACCCAGTTCCAAGAAAAGCAGCAGACTTCAAGAGAAAGCACCTGTAAAATATACCCCAATTCCACCACTCTCCCCTGTCGGTAGAGTTTAATTTCAGAGAAGGTTTTTTTTGTTGTTAAATGTTCATACTTCATAGTTAGCTTTTAAAGATATTCAGGTAGCTGAGGATGTAGCAAGTTAATGCAGTGCAAAACATTTCTCTATTTTCTTGTTTTTATCTTTCATACATGCAAGCCGGTATAGTAATAGTTCATTCACCAGAATACATATTGTGGCAAAACACGGAATTCTCTGTGTACTCTTGTATTCTTTGTACAAAAGAACCGCTGCACCAACGTCATCTTTGTACAAAACAAAACGTCAATAAATAAAACCAGCATGATTGTCCTCTGCACTACATGGGAAACTCAAAAGTGAACAACTGAAACTATAAATCAGAAACCCTCTCTCAAAATCATTGCAGATTATTGGTGTGAGGATAAATCTCAAAGTATATGGTATGCGTTGATTTTCTGTTTTGACATGATTACAGTATCTGCTATTGGAATGTTTGCTTCCAAATTTAACGACAAGCATTTTTATAGATTCAATTGTATATTGTTTTACCTATTTTTTTTGTGGGGTGTTTTTTTATTTTCCGAAGTATCCTCCCATCCGATAAGTGAGAGATTAATCTCCCGAGATTCCGTAAGGCGCTTAAGTGGGGATCCCTCTCAATAGTTTTTTTTTTTTTTTTTTTTTCATACACATGAATCCAGGGATCGAACCCAACACCACATGCTTAAGGAACTCAAGCCCTTTTCACTTGGACTAACACATTAATTGGATGGGGGACTGTTTAGTTTTTTCATATAAGAAAACCAATTTATTTCTTAGCTAGAAGACACGGTTTCTTCCTAGCTTCTGAATATGATTAGCACGACTTGATAACACTGATTAATAGGTGTTTGTTATGATTAAGTATTGCACGCCAAAATGATATGCAAAATCTGAATAGTTTAATATGGTTCATAAGTCCAACAAGACTTGGAAAGCTGCAATGTGTGTAGAGATGTAATGTAAAATTGCCAATAGCATACCTCGGAATAAGTAGAGTGGGTTAAAAGCTTGTTGAACGTGGCAGCGCAACTGGCCGGTTTGCAGCAAGATAAGTCAAACGACCATATTACCAGCTTGTCTTTGGAATTTAAGGGTTGGATGCACTTCAAATTTCTTAATGTAAAATTGCCAATAGCACACCTCGGAATAAGTATAGTAGGCACCGTCTATTATAAATTCTTAAATTATTATTTAACATGTTTAAAAGCATTTTTCAAAAGATTAATACATTTCTAACATGACTCCCATAACGTCAAAAACAATTCTCATAACTTTACATATGTTAGGTGTTAAAGAGTGTTACCAACACATTCTTTAACACTCACTTTCCAACACACTCTCTTCTATTGGTTAAAATTCAAATGAGAGCCCACTAATTCATGTGAATCCCACTTGAATGCTGTAGGACCCACATGAATTTCAACCAATAGAGAGAAAGTGTGTTAAAAAGAGAGTGTTAGAAAGTGTATTGATAGCATTTCGTATTAGGTGTTTATGATAGACCATATCTACCTAAGTTCCCAATATGGGCTTAGTATAAACGGTTTGAGTTAAAGACAGAATTCTTCACAAGGTAGGTCGTAGGCATGAACTAGGCGTTGTCTGAGGCTGGATGCAATTTATCATAAATTCATTCATCCACATCCCACAGCTTCTGCATATTATTTGTGCAGTCAAGTTGTGAAACTTAAAAGGGAGTATTTGGAGATGGATGAAGCTTTAGCACAACCAAAAACAATAATAGAAACAGACATACAAAGTGAAAACGATATATGAAAGGGAAGGAACATAGGAAACTTCATATTTATATCATAAGTACATTCATAAGTCTACTGGGGAAGCATGATGGATACAAATAAACCACTGGCCATTAATCCTCTCAAACACATTCGTTACAAATTGTCCTCCCCATCTGCCTCCTTTCGTCTTTACAAACTCCATGCATGTAACATACCCCATATCCCCTCTAGCATGAACTTTAATGTCATCTAGTTTGATTTCTAGTGGAAATTCATAGTTAGCCCATACAAAATTCCAGCTCTCAATAACATCATCATAACCAGATATTCCTTTCAAACCAGGGTGTACACAGCATACCTCGTCACTTTTCGCCCACAGGGCTTGCATTGCTGCAAGGTCACCGCTCCTGAATGAATCATAAAACTGGCTGTTTACCCCGAATACTGTTGTCTTTCTATCTTTCTGAAGGTTTTTTAGAGTATCCCTTATTTCTGCTGCTTTAGCATAGTTCTCTTCAGCAATGGCATTCTGTAGCTCCTCCTCCAATGTCTGTTCATCCAATGCAATGTTCTCACCACTCAAGATGCCTTCTGAGTCTTCACCTTTTACTCTCTGTCTCCCTGATAGAAACCAGAGGTATATTTTGAGAATGCAACACTGAATTTAGCAAAATATTGAGTGCTTAAAACTTGGGGTTGTAGACCCAAAAAAATTGGACTCAACCAAAATCAAGATGAGAAAAAACACACTGGCCAGCGGATACCAATTTTTATGCCACTGAGAAGACTAATAATATTATCCAAAAGGTATGTCCCAATATGAATTATATATAAGGTTTTAAGCAAAGATACTTACTGCATCTTCCCATTTGCAAGTCTCGACATTGACCAGGCAAAAGACACAGTTGGTCTCCTCCAAAACTTTTGCCCAAAACTAACCTGGTTTGAGTAAAGGAAGGCAGAGAAACATGATGGAGCTTCTGAAAGTTATTGATGAATGAACCCGGCAAGAAATTAAACTCCTTGATAGTAGAAGTAAGTCCCTTCATATAAAATTTCAAATCAATCACAATGAACCAAGGGAGCAAACTAAATATTAGATTTCAAACTACAGAATAATTTAAAGGGAAAATATAACATTATCCTCATTCCTCAGCAAGTGATAGTCCATTTTCTTCGGCAAAATTCATAAAAGGTTAGATCTGGATGGTTAGTCTAATGGGTGGTTGAGTTAGTTAGGCTGGTAGTTATACAGAGGGATTGATAGTTAAATAGGTGAAGCTGTACAGGAGGAAGCATTCTTTGGATTTGTGAAGTTGTAAACAGAGGTTCTGCTCAGTTTATGAAAGGGGAAACCCTTCGTGAAGGGGAAAACCCTTGGGGGAGAATTCTTTCTCCTTTTTCTGTCAAGATTCAATAATACATATCAGTTTACTTTTCTTTCTTCATTTCCATAGTGGGTTCCAAACAATACATGAATTATATCCTGGCTTTCCAAAAGAGTGAAATCAGTTACCAGCAGCTTAAATTTTGCCAAATTTCCATTTTAAGTAGTTTAATTTAATCTAAACTCAGTATCGGATTCTTTATTCAATAGATTGCTCTTATATGGTAATTTTATTCAATTCTAAATCAGAGACTTCTCTATCTCAGAAAATATTAAACGAGAAAATAACAAAAGTGAAATGTTGGGTTAAGAAAAAGGGCAGCTCACATTGAAGGATAAGGCAGTTCCATGAAGTGCCATATTTGAAAATGCTAATTCAAGAATTACAGCTACCAGTATCTAGGAAAAGGACTTTGATCAGGTGAGCACAAACGGCAGATAAGGATGCTTATCCTGACAATCACAACAAACTAGTGATAAGCTTGAGCATGAGCATGGCTGTGGGTACAATTTACAAGTATAAGGATTAAGTATGTTTGGACTTCATACCATAACAACAACAATAACCAAGTTTTTCCCCATTAGGTGGGATTGGCTACATGGATCAAACGACGCCATAATGCTCTATCGTAAATCACGTCTATAGACAAACCATTGACCTCTAAATCCTAACACTTCATACCATAACATGAAGATAAAAAAATAAGCTGAATACTTTTTTTTTTTTCACAAAAAAGGAAGACATAAACCAGCATATACTATTAATATGAGTAAATCGTCAATTTGGTCCCTGAAATTGTAAGGTCGTATCAATTTGGTCATTTTGTCAATTTGGTCCCTGAAATTGTAAGATTTATATCAATTTGGTCCCTGACAAAGGGGCTGCATTGTCAAGGACCAAGTTGATACAACCTTACAAATTTAGGGACCAAATTGCAGATTTACTCCTACTAATATGGATGCAAAGTCTTCCTCCCATCATATGGTTGAAATCAATCAATATATATATACGAGTAAACTCCCATTTTAGTCCCTGAAATTACAAGTATCAATCATATTAGTCCCGACTTTCCGAAATTATCATATTAGTTCTTGAAATTGTAAGCATCAGTCTTATTAGTCCCGTATGCCAACCCTTGTTAAGTCAAATTCATCCTCATATAAGGACCAATTTGAATGACATTTTACAATTTCAGGACTAATTTTTAATTTCTTAAAGTCAATTAGTAATATCATCGGTAATTATAATATATAAACATGTTACAGGGAAGAAAGAAACAGTGAAAGTGCGTCCATTATGAGATCTTTACCACCGGAGCAAAATTGAAATGTGAAAATGATTATTAAAGATTCAGAAAGAAAACTTTAAGAAATTGGGATTAAGAAATAACGCATTAAAGAAGGATAATCAACTTGGGTATGTATATGTGGCAACTTCACTGGCTCAGTCACGTAACAGAACAAACAGAAGAAAAAGAACAGTAACTAAAAATGAATATCTGATAACCGTTATAGCACAGTAAGGATTCAGAACTTGCGATGAGGCGAAAGAGAGTGAACCTGTAGAAGAGGAAAATCGAAAACGCTGGTGACGAGGGAGAGGACACAAGTGCCAATATGGACTTTGTTGATTGAAGGATGGAAGAAAAGAGGCTAAGAAGGGTGCCGTTTCGTCTGAAACGTGTTGTTTGTTTACACGAAAACCTAGATGCTCCTGTACTATCTATCTATTCTATCATATATGGCTGCTCTGACAATAGATTGGTGTTTTTTCTTCATGCCTCTAAGCAACGAATAGATTAACACTACGTTTGTTTTAACAGAAAGTGCGGGGGAACGAAAAGTGAAGAAATGTTATGGTTTTCATAGATTGGTTTAGAGATGAAAAAGCAGGATCCGGATTCCCTAAAGTCAAAAAAACACACATTCATTAAGTGTACATTATTGGATCAATTACTGAAAGTGTTTGAAAAAATCTAAGATTGATCAAATGGTGCATACTTAAAAAATATTTTGACATTAGGAAATTCGTTTCCGAAAAAGCAAGTATAGAAAATTATTAGTGGGTCCCATGGCCAAAATCTTTCCGCACGGATTGAGGTCAAATTTAGAGGGAAAGCATTATTTTGGTGCGAAAAGACCGAACTAGCCCTGGAGTGGCTCTACTTATATTTTCTCCCTAGACCCATTTCTCTCCTGATTTGAGGTTAAAACCCATTTCTTTGCATCAACCATCGTCAACCATGGGTATAGATCCGAACTCTCTTCTTCCCTTTCACTCAAAATTCGTCTCCTTCATCTTCTTCTTCTTCTTGTTTCTTGCTGAGTTTTTTCTACCTTTTTAGGGATGTTCATTTTCTTCACCTCTTACTATTATTTTAGGAGTTTTTTATTAGCCTCTCTCACATTAGCTGGTTTTCAGTAGATTACATCTTTGTTGGGTACTCATTTATATATCTTTTGTTTTGGTGGTTATGTCAAGTGATTTGGGGTTGATTTATTTTTAAGTGCTTTGTCAGCTACATTTTCTCCTTTTCAGTAATTTTTTTTTTTGCCATTGTTGTATTGAAGAACTTGAATATTTTTTTTGCCAATTTTTAAGATTCTCACGAACTGCATCTTTTTGGTTTTGTGTTCTTAAAAAAAGTTGTTTGCTGACTTTAGTAGTTGGCTGCTCTTGGTGGCGGATTGTTTATGTGAGCATCATTTGCATTCGAAGTGTTTGTCAGTGTTTTATAGTGATAAACGTAACATTTCACATCAATTATATAAGGCTCTTAATCTATTGTCCACAATCAAGAATACAAAGCAGGTATTTACATCTATCTATTTCAAGTAATAGTCAAGTGTGAAAACAAATGTGCAAGGTGTGTAATAATGGTTCATTCCTTGCATCTTCTAGTTCTGTTGTACACGTCTTAGAGCACATGCCCGGGGTAATATCATCTCCAGATGCACGTATGGATATGGGTTGCAAAAGTTGGGACTTTCTCTTGTCTGATTGAATATATTGTATATATTGTCATCTAATTTGCATGTAGGGTACATTGAGAGTGTTATGAGTTTCAATGTTGTGCTTAACTGCTAATTATGGACATTATGAGGCTGGGTAGAAAGTAATGATGCTTTTTGTGTATAGAGTGTACTTTTCTCAAAGGCACGTTGTTAGGTAATTGCCAGTAGGTACAAAATGTTCAGTGAGAGTATATTTTAATTCTTTTTCTATTTATTACAACCCACTTTTAATAAAGGGTATATTGATCATTTTACAATTATATTTTTTTCTTTCCTCACATTTTCTCTCCAACCAAACAACCAATTAATTCTCTCATTTTCTATTATTTTTCTTTCTTTCCACTTTTTTTTTTCTCATTTTCTCTCCTACAACCAAACAAAGTGTAAAAAATGGATATCATACATTTTGATCCAAAAAAAATGGATATCATACATAAAAGAACCTGTACCCAAAAAAAAAAAAAAAATCATACATAAAAGAAATTTGTCTTATTCAATTAATTACGTGAAATTTAATCTTAACATTTTAAATTTAGATTTGATACTTGACTCCATTAAAAAATTATAATTTTTTGTTATACAAAAAAATAATTATAATTTTTTTTTATCTATGTGGTTAACATTTGAAATTTCTCATGGTACCTATCTTATTAATGACTTATTTTATTATTAGGACAAAACTTACATATAGTACCTTAGCTACATATGGTATGATACTATTCTCCTATCTTAAAAGGACATGTGGAATTTTTTGGATCAGGATTCTCTGCGGTCAAAATATGACTGCAGGAACCTGAATTCATCATCCAATAATCATGAAATGGATACATTATTTTTGTTTCAATATTTTTTATACATACAATTTTTTTTACATGGTGAGGATCAATCAAGATATATGATGATACCTTTAGATCTCATCGGTGTGTACAATTGCGTTTCTGATAAGCAACAGATCAAGCTTTCATTGCATTTTTGATTGAATTATAAGAGCAGCACATAATGCCATCAATATGATCCAAAGTAACTGATAAAAAAGAACAAATGTGAAAAAGACCTTGAACCCTGATTGGATTTTGGAGTTGAGGTTACTGATCCAGGGAATCTAATTTGGGGAAGAGGGTTAAGGGAAGAGGCAAAGTGATCATGGAGGAAAGTGGCGATAGCACCGAAGAGAGAGAGAAGCGTTTGGGGGAAATAGAGAGACAGAAGATGACGCCGAACAGAGAGGGGAAGAAGGGGACTAGTAGCCAGGAAAAAAAAGGATGAAAAAAAAAAAGAGTAAATCATCATTTTGGTTTCTGAAAGTCTGAGGCGTTGTCAATTCAGTCCTTGAAAGTAGCTAAATTACAAAAAAAGTCCCTGAATGTTAATTTCCTTAGTAAAATTAGTCCCTGACAGGGACTAACTTAACTAGCTTGAGGGACTAATTTGACTGAAAAATTAACATTGAGAAACTTTTTTCATAATTTAACTACTTTCAGGGACTGAATTGACAACGGTTCATATTTTCAGAGACTAAAATGATGATTTACTCAAAAAAAAAAAAAAAAAGAATAGAGTTAACGGTGTCAATATATGTTTGCTGAACTGAAAAAAATTCCACATATCCTTTTAACATAAGGGAACAGTACCACAAGCATTTAAGGTATTGTATGTAAGTTTTGGCCTTATTCTTAATGTTTATTTTCAATTTTTTTTGCTCAATGACATAATTTTTTTAAATTATTTAATTCATAATATTTTCAAATTATAAATTTTCCATTATACACTAAATTAAGGTTATATTTTCTAAAAAACCAAAACATAGGATTTATTATTTAAAAATTACTTTTACTTAAGTATATATAATATTATGTTATTTTTTTCTTTAATATTCTTATTCCCTTGGGAAATAGTGTTACAAAATAGAAATTAAATTGATGAAGCTATATTGTCTTCTTTTGAGTTTTAGTTTTATTACATTTGACATGTTTTTTTAGAAGTTAAATAATTTCTCTTAAATTTTACATTATTGTTACACTCATATCCCTTCGAGGATGATAATAATTGAAATTATATCATAGTAAATCTTGGGTGGGAACACACACTTCTAACACATCACCAATGGGCATGATCAATCAAAAATTAACAACATATTAAATTATAACAAATTAAAATAAAAGTTAAAAAATAATAAAACTCTCATCTTTTCTCTTCTATAAATTTCAGTTTGAAATTTGTCTTTCTTACCAAGAAAAATATTTTCTCTTTTATCGCCACCACCTTGGTCCCAAAAAAAGCGCCGCACTTGAGTAATTGTTGCACTTGGGTTATCGTCCTAGATGATTTTTAGCAGTAGTCTAAGGGTTCATGAGGCGGAGAATCGCGACTCCATTGATGTTGGTGTCAAAAATTGACTGTTTCTTCGATTATAATGCTTGCTACGAAGAACCCCTCGATGTCTACTTGTGAGATTTTCAAACAAAATGAGAAGGTGGGGTTCGTGGCGGTTTCCCTACCCAGGGTTTATACTTTGCAGTTTTGATTTAAAACTTTTTATTTTGATTGATCCATAGTTTCCTAGTTGTGAAATGTTGGAAATTTTAATTGTAGTCTATTGGAATGTTTTATTTATGCTTTGCGGGTTTGATTTAATTTTTTTTTAGGAGTTCAAACTTGTAATCATATTTTTTTTGTAGTTATGGAGCACAATGAATGTCAACACACATGAAAATGATGAGTCCAACATTTTTCTTGGTCAAGTTATAAATATAAAATATGAAACTTTTAACTTATATTAAGCACTTGCTTTCAAAATGGGTTTTAGTGTAAGAAAAGGGAAGGAGTTGTTTTATGATAATGAGAAAAAGAAGATATGTTTGAAAGATTTTTATTGTTCTAACAAGGGATTAAAACACAATGAATCTCCAGCTGAAATGACTTATGAAAGGGGGGATTCAAGAACAGGTTGCAAAACTATGGTGCGATTTAATACGAGCAAGGAAGAAGTATGAAAATTGCAAAGTTAGTAATGGATCACAACCATGACTTTGAGCCAATTGAGCAAAAACATTTGTTATGTTCTATGAGAAATGTATCAACTATTAAAGGAGGCATCATAAAGTCTGTGGTGAATGTTGGTATGAGAGTTACAATATATGAAGATATTTAGGGGAAGAGGTTGATAGACTTGATAAACTTGGTATAACAATGAAAGATATCGAGAATTATGTCTACACTAAAAGGTTAAAAATGATTGAAGTTAGGGTTGCTCAGTCTCTAGTGAATCAGTTACAGAGTAGACAATCCCAAGATGCCATTTTCTACTACAGTGTGTGATTAGACCTAAAGTCACATTTGACCAATGTCTTATGGAGAGATGGTAAATCCAAAGTTGATTACAATTGCTTCGGAGATGTCGTGATTTTTTATGCAACTTCTCATACTAATACTTACAATTTGATTTATGCCCCCTTTGTTGGTGTAAATCATTATTAACAAAATACCCTGTTTGGTTGTGCCTTGTTAAATCATCAGATATTTTTATGTTGTTTATAGTTATGGATTACTAACTTTTGATTAAATGATAGTAGTATCAACCAACATGTGGTTGGTCTGAGTGGTAACGGGCTCGGACCCCTTAAGCAAGTGGTCAGAGGTTCGATCCCTGACTCTTTTTTACTGAAAAAACCTCGTTGGGAGATATCAATCCTTCAATGTTGTCCAATACCTCATGGAATTAGTCTCCACAATTGCGCATGAGGATACTCGTGGAATAAAACACAAGGTCACTTTTAGTTCCTAGAAAAAGAAACTAATGATTTAGTGCCTGAAATTTATAAACGTGAGACACATTAGCCCTTATGTCCAATTTGGCCCCTAAAATTTCTATCATGACCTAGTTTGGTCCCTAGATGCATAATATCTAATCACTGCTATCATTTGATATATTTTCTTATAGATAAGAGTGATCAAATGATAAGTGATCAGACGATATGTATCCAGAGACTAAACTGAGTTACAATAAAATTTTTAGGGACAAATTTGACAGAAGGACTAACGTGTCTCACAATTATAAATTTCAGAAACTAAATGATTAACCGTCTTTTCTCTAAGGACTAAAAATCTCTCGTGTAGTTTTTCAGGGAACCTCTATTCTTTGTGTTTTTAGAAGAATAAGTTCAATTAATTTTAAAACATTTCTTTTTATTGTGCGATGGAAATTGTTTTTTCTAATTACTATTGGAGCCAAATGAATGAAAGATGACGGAAAAACTAATGCATCCCACATTTATTAATTTCATGAACTAAATAGTTAACATTTTATTTTAAGTAATTAAAATATTCCTCTATTTTTTATTTAAGGACGTGTTTGGACTTTTATTCAAAACACAAAATATTAGAGCAAGGGAGCCTCCCTCCATTAACACCCGTTTTAGACCAAGCCACCTTAATGCTAGCAGATATTTAACCTTGTCCAAGGTCAAAGCAAGTGAAGCCCTTATTTTAGGTCTCTCAAAAAAATTTCTTTTAAAAAAATGTCCACTTTTTATTTTTTATATTATCTTTTGAGTTATAGGAGTATATACTAACAATGTAAAACTTTTTTACACAGTCATCCAATCAGATTTCACCATTATGTCACTTTGTTATATTACTTCCAAGAATATCTCAACAAACATCTAAATGGTAAAATTTGATTGGACGACTGTGTAAAAAAGTTTTACACAGTGCATACTTCTTTGTTTTTATAACCATGATATAGGTATGAAGTATCTATCATCATTAACAGTGACTAATCTCCGTCGACAAATCTATTGGACACATTAGGTGAGTTCTCCAACTCTTATTTTTTTTATATGTTTGGTACATTAACAAATATAAGTTAGCTCATTAATGTGAAAGGCTACTATTAACTGCAACATCCGAGCATCAATTGTTATTATATACAAAATAATTAATTTTATATGAGAAAATTATTAGATTAATTTATTATTAATTTTAAAATTGTCTCTTCAGAGAATTTGTTTTAGATGTTTTGTTGACTGATGCACTCCTGTCTCTACAACCTTACTGAATCCCCAAACCAAGCGCGCCAAAATTGGTTCAATTGATAAATAGAAAGAAAGAGGGTCAATTCATAGAGGAACACTAAAGTTGTTCGACATCAGAATTTGGATACAAGGCACCTCAAATAATGAACACTGACATGCTCCTATTTAACCGATGAATGAAAATGTACCAAACAGTCACCAAATATGAGAGAAATTGCATCAAACCAGCCAAAATGTATTCAAGGGTAATTGACATAACTAAGTTTTGTTATAATTTTACATCACACGGTTCCTATAAAAACTTGAATTATATCAAATGGTAGGGTATGAAATAAAATCATAAAAAAGAAATGAAATTGTTTATACCCGTGTTTGCTTAATTGCTTGCTTGTTGAGTTCGACTATGTATATATAAAAATCTCAACTTTGTAATTATTTTTATTGGGGTTACTTTACATTAGTATGTATCTATCATATAAGTCTTTCCATTAAGTTTTGTGATTTTATTTTTATTTTTTGAGTTCACATGATTCACCCTCTGCTGTTTGTATTTTACTTTCAGAATCGTTTTGGATTTGGCCACAAACTGAGTAACTCCAAAGCATTGGCTCAACTTATCCAAACATATGCACAAACTAAGGATTTAGGCAAAGGAGAACAGTTGCATGCTCAACTGATCCGAAGAGGGTATTTACTATGCACCTTCCTCACGAATCACTTCCTTCACATGTACTCCAAATGTGGAGAAGTTCGTTACACTATCAAACTGTTTGATAGAATGTCACATAGAAACATGGTTTCTTGGACAGCAATGATTACTGGGTTTTCTCATAATTTGAGGTTTCGCGAGGCTTTGAATACCTTTTGTCAAATGAGGGTTGAAGGAGAAATAACCACACAATTTGCCTTGTCAAGTGTGCTTCAAGCTTGTGCCTCTCTTGGGTCAATTCAGTTTGGTAAACAGGTACATTGTCTTGTTGTCAAATGTGGGTTTGGCTGTGAACTGTTTGTGGGTAGTAATTTGACTGATATGTATTCGAAGTGCCAGAAGGTGCTTGATGCTGGTAAAGTTTTTGAGGAAATGCCTTGTAAGGATGAGGTGTTGTGGACCTCAATGATTGATGGCTATGTGAAAAATGGAAATTTTGAGAAAGCTCTAATAGCTTATAAGAAAATGGTCATTGATGATGATATTTTCATTGATCAGCATGTACTTTGTAGTACTTTGAGTGCTTGCAGTGCACTTAAGGCTTCTAGTTTTGGGAAGTCCCTTCATTCAACTATTGTGAAATTTGGATTTGAATTTGAGACTTTCATAGGAAATGCCCTTACAGATATGTATTCAAAGTCTGGAGATATGGTAAGTGCTTCAAATGTCTTCCAAATTGATTCTGGTTGTAGAAATATAGTGTCTTTTACTGCTATTATTGATGGTTATGTTGAGATGGATCAAATTGAGAAGGCTTTAAGTGCGTTTGTTGACTTGCGGAGGTGGGGAAGTGAACCTAATGAATATACTTTCTCTAGCTTAATCAAGGCTTGTGCTAACCAAGCAAAATTAGAACATGGGGGCCAGCTTCATGGCCAAGTTATCAAATTCAACTTTGTCAGAGACCCTTTTGTTTCTTCAACACTTGTTGATATGTATGGAAAGTGTGGGTTGTTTGACCACTCAATCCAGTTGTTTGATGAGATTGAAAATCCAAATGATATTGCATGGAATACATTATTGGGAGTTCTTGCACAGCATGGTTTAGGAAGAAATGCTATTGAAACTTTTAATCGAATGGTCCAAAGACGACTCAAACCAAATGCAGTAACATTTATCAATCTTTTAAAAGGATGTAGTCATGCAGGATTGGTTGAGGATGGGTTAAACTACTTTTATTCCATGGAGAAGATTTATGGGGTTGTGCCTAGAGAAGAACATTATAGCTGTGTTATTGATTTGCTTGGTCGAGCTGGAAAGCTTAAAGAAGCAGAAGATTTTATAAATAGCATGCCTTTTGAGCCAGATGCGTTTGGCTGGTGTTCTTTTCTTGGGAGTTGTAAAATCCACGGTGATAAAGAAAGGGCCAAACTTGCAGCAGACAAATTGATGAAGCTTGAACCTGAAAATAGCGGGGCTCATGTTTTGCTTTCAAATATTTATGCAAAAGAAAGACAATGGGAAGACGTAAGAAGTTTGAGGAAGATGATAAGAGATGGCAACATGAAGAAGTTGCCAGGTTACAGCTGGGTTGATATTGGAAATAAAACCCATGTGTTTGGGGTAGAAGACTGGTCTCATCCTCAAAAGAAAGAAATTTATGAAAAGCTTGATAGTCTTCTTGATCAGATAAAGAGTATTGGGTATATTCCTCAAACAGAATCGGTTCTGATTGACATGGATGACACTTCGAAGGAGAAGCTTCTTCATAATCACAGTGAAAGAATTGCTGTTGCTTATTCACTAATAACAATGCCAACTGGGAAGCCAATCATTGTCAAGAAAAACTTAAGAGTTTGCTCTGATTGCCATTCTGCATTAAAATACATTTCTAAGGTTACTGGGAGAAATATCATTGTCAGAGATATCAGCAGGTTTCATCATTTCTCCAATGGTTCATGTTCCTGTGGAGATTACTGGTAATGCTTGAAAGCTTGAAGGTTTTTGAAGAAATCTGATGCTCCAAGCTATAAAACCAGATGATGGAGGCAACTTGGATCATATCACCAGAGTGAAGGAATTTCCACGGACTAGAGTGATTATCTGCCTTGCCAGTTAAAAACAGGTGGCATGTCCATGGTGCACCAATTTATTATTTACCAGGGTTGTGTGTTGAAGTTTTCATGGTATCCATGTCGTGAAATTATTTAAGATGGGATTTATTAAAATTTATTTCTCCCTGGATGCCTGACCTCATTTGGCTGGTTGCCTTATTATGTTTCACATGGGGATCAATAAGGCACTCAACAAGATATAATATTCTTCAGCTTCAAATGTTACTGGTATCAGTTCCCCAAGTGTTGATGCTTCAGCTACAGTACCAGGGAAAAGTGCAAGGGTTGAATTGGAACAAGGTGCCTTTCACAGCAACATATAGTGTTGTGTCACACAGTTATCAAAAGCAGCTGAGGCATGGTGGGTTTTTAGGGCAAAGATGGGGTTTCACTTTCAATGACTTTGGAGTATATTTTCCCAATGTTGGTTATTTGGTTTCATTTCCAATCACTTTTACAGCCTCATGTTGTGGAAAAACTCAACCAAAAACTGTATTCACTTTGGTCCTTCATTCCCTCACTGTTCCTGACTCAATGCCATCACCCTATTCAGGGTTAACAGAGTTAATAAACCCCATTAGTTGTTGTTTCTCTTCTGAGCCAGCTCTTGCTCGGTGTGAAAGTGAGATTAATTTTGACTGAGTTTTGGGGAGTGACAGTGAGGGGCTGTGCTCAAAAGTCAAAATATTATAACATGATGGATGTCAAAATCTTATTACTTGATCTGTTTCAGGTGGCTGGAAATTCATGCTTGTATTTTATAATGTGATTCTCTTAATATGACAATCAATGGATTCTGAGCTGGTGGCAATCTAATTATAATTCAGTAACTATTTTAATTATTTACTGATGCACTTATTCAAATTTATTTCACAGATAATTTCATGAAAAGTTTCCTGAGGTCCTTTTGACTTAATTTTTCTCTTGTTCTATCTGTTGCTGCTGAATTTTTTTTTCATGTTAATAAGAAGCAATAGAGTCTTCCAGCTTATAACTATCCACTGTATTTTATTATTGTGAATGCTTTTAATTCTGTCGTGTTACATGTAGTAAGATGTAAATTTCCTGTGTAATTGTTATGCCTAGTTAATTTTGTCTTTCATAATTATATGGTCTCTTTCATCGCATTTATTGTTATTTGGAAAATGAAAGAAAAAAGCTAAAGGATTGTAAAGCAAAAGAACAGGTGAAGCAGATAGGGTGGAGTGTGGACCCTTCAATGGAGTGTGTGATTCTTGAAACTATCGATGAAGGAGCCAGAAAAGGTCATAAACCAGGCATCTAACAAACTCATTCCTGTATATTTGTTATGCTGTTTAATGAAGATTAGAACTTACACGTCTTTTATGGCTATGTGTCGCGACCGTCCCGTCCGGGAGCCGCGAAAAAAAAATGGGGTATGAAAAATAACAGAGGAGTCGCCACCAAAATTTTTATTTGGGAGAACTTTGGAAAACCCAATTATTTAAGGAAAACTGGTCCTAAAAAAACAAGACAGAGATTCGAGTTCGGGAGTCGGTTACGAGTAGGGAAGGTGTTAGCACCCTACGTCGCCCGTTCTAAGAACGGTGCCCCAAGTTAATCGTGCAAAAAATTTTTAATAACCTTTGAAAATATTATTTTACCCCATTTTTTAAAAAAAAAAAAAAAAATAAACACAACAGGAAGAAAAATAAAATTTTGGCTTGACAGAATGATTATTCTGCTCCTACGTATTCCCCGGTGCGATGGAAAACTCAAAGCCACGTAGTTCTTAATAGAAAAAGTTTGATTGGTTGGTTGATTTTAGTTTTTTTTTTGGGAAAAAGATTTGATTTCGAAAAAGGGTTTTATTTCGAAACTGGTTCGCTTTTGCACAAGGTTAAAGAAAGCAGTGCTATACGATAAACCCTTACAATTCTTATGACACTTGAGGATGGGAGACCATACATCAACGTCATAAATTGTCGCGCGAATTTTAAAATATTTTACTCAAAGAAGAATTCACTCTTGCACGGGGTTAAAGATAGCAAAACTATACGATAAACCCTTACAATTCATGCGACACTTGAGGATGAAAAATTCATACATCAACGTCGTAGATTGTTGCGTGAATTTCTTTGAAAGCCAATATTATTTTTTGTTTTTTCACTTTTGAACAATTTTTCTATCACAACAAACTTCATGAGCCAAGCCCAATCATAAACCAAAACAAACTAAGCCCAAAACCTAAAACAAAAGGAAAAAATAGAGAAAAGAAATAAAAAGGAAAAAAGAAAAGAAAAGGGGATTAAACTGAGAAGGGGAAGGCTTCTGCCTTCACGAGAGAGAGAATGAGACCAGAGGAGAGGGGGGACGGCGCAGGGGGCACGGCGGCGGCGGCTGGCTGGGCAGTGGTGTCGCGCGGACGACTCGAAGCGGCGATGCGGCGGCGGTGGCTGGGACTCGCGGTGGACAGCGATGGAGACTCGAGCGGCTCTCCTCGCGTCTGGAAGGACAGCCCGCGGGTTCGGGGCTGCTGAGGCGGAGCGGTCGTGCGGCGGTGGTGTCTCTGCTGGGCGGACGAGCCTGCAAGCGGCGGACTGCTGAACGACGGTGGCAGACACGGCTGGGCTCTGGTTCGCGGAGGTTCCCGCGGTGATACAGCTCGGTGGAGCAGCGGCGCGGCTCGCGGTGGCTGAGGGAGCGAGCGGCGCGAGCTCGTGCGGCGGCGATGGTGGTCTCCGGTGGGAAGCTCGGGTCCTGCGTAGGGAGGGGGCTTGAGTGGCTTCTGGAGGTACAAGACAGCAACAGGGAAGCAAAAATGGGGGTTGAGTGGAGAAGGAAGAAGGAGAGGGAATAGGAATGGAAGTATGTCCTTTTTTCCCCTATTTCATACTCATTTTACCCGATTTTCGTCCCCCTTTCCCCTCTGTTCTCGTTGAATTTATAGGCAACAACAGATGAGAATGATTCCAAAATTTTTGCTGCTGGCTTGTTGCAGGAGATGTACAATGCAGTGCCTTAGGAGGGGGCAGATCAGCCTTGTTCCCTGTCCTTGGGGAGGTAAAGGTGCCAGAGAGCAGATGTCCTTGCCATTGCTGTGGCCATTGCTGTGGTTGCTTAGGAGAAAAGGGAATAAAGTAAAAGAAAACAAAAAAGGGAAGAAAAAGAAAAAGGAGGGGACTTCCAGAAATGTAAAAGCAGAACCCTTTCATTATTATCATTATTTTTTATCATTTTCGTTTTATTTTTTTATTTTATTTTTTTGAACAAGAAATGGGCTTTTAAGTGGGTTAAACAAAAATGGGATTACGGGCCAAAGCCTACTCAATTTTTTCTTTCCTTTTCTGATCACCTAATCAAAAGATTAATTAACCCGGACAAAATTGGGCGTTCACAGCTGCCCCTCTTTACTAGGTTCTTATTAGATAATAGGTGTAACCGTAGTTTACCTTTTATCGTTATAAGAAACGAGTAAAGACTTGAACTTCGATTTTGTCCAGGAAAATAAGATTCCCAAAGGTCAGACTGCCTACCGAGACTCAAATTAAAAAACTTGTGGGATAGACTGCTCATTAGAAGCTTGAACAGAAACAAAAAGAGCCTACGGGGTGGATTGCCCGTTAGAAGCTTGAACAAAGGATAAGGAGCCTATGGGGTGGATTGCCCATTAGAAGCTCGAACAGAAGGATAAGGAGCCTATGGGATGGATTGCCCATTAGAAGCTCGAACAGAAACCAAAAGAGCCTACGGGGTGGATTGCCCGTTAGAAGCTCGAACAAAAGATAAGGAGCTTATGGGATGGATTGCCCATTAGAAGCTTGAACAGAAACAAAAAAGAGCCTATGGGGTGGATTGCCCGTTAGAAGCTCGAACAAAAGATAAAGAGCTTATGGGGTGGAGTGCCCATTAGAAGCTTGAACAGAAGATAAAAGAGCCTACGGGGTGGATTGCCCGTTAGAAGCTTGAACAAAAGATAAAAAGCTTATGGGGTGGAGTGCCCATTAGAAGCTTGAACAGAAGATAAAAGAGCCTACGGGGTGGATTGCCCGTTAGAAGCTCGACAAGAAAGGTACCAAAACTTGCGGAGTCGGGTATCCGCTGAAGCTAACGAATGCAATGCAATGATTGGCCTAAGAAATGATGTTATGATGCGTGATGTAAAAGCTGCTTTTGAAAAAGATGGTATGATATGCAAGAGATGCTTTTGATGAAACCATGATGATTTTTTTTTTTTTCTTAATTTTTTATTCTTGGTATTTTGTTTCTTCAAATCATTGCTTGATCCTCGACCCTTAAGATTCGATCACAGCGGCTTGAGGATGAACTAGAACAAAGCCCATTACTCCTGGCATGTTTGTTAAAGGCATGGTTCATCCGTGATGATTGCCCTGATGGATGGAGAAATTGTTGTTTCCCCAGCATCCCTGGTCGAGAGACTACCACGCTCCTCCCGAGTTTTAAAACCTTCAAAGAAATCTAAATGCTTTTATGATTACGTGTTTCTAGTTCAGTATACGCTTATCATAATGAATGCACACAGTTGATAATGAAAGGTGAGAGGTATACAACAGGAATGGAAGGAAATGTCATGTATTGAAAAATGGAAAGGTGTACAAGGTAAATATCACAAATCACAAAGAAACTCCAGTTTAACAAGCAAGATTGTAGTGTGGAATCACATCTCTTTAACGACACCTTCTACAATGACTAGAGCTAGTATCTCGCATTTAACCTCGAACACCCATTAATCCACTTCAAAGAACATGATTTGCCCCAGCCAAGACTGAACATTGCCCCAGCTTACTAGTTTGATGACACTTCCTTCGTTTGCATTTTTAACCCTAACTTTTGCCTAGACTGCCTTCTCAGGTTTTCAGTCTAGCAGGTCGCTCTGACTTTTGCCTAGACCGCCTTTTCAGGTTTTCAGCCTAGCGAGCCATCTTTTTTCTCTTTCCCTTTCTTCTTTTCTTTTGCTATTTTGGAAGTGCGCTCAAGCATAGTACCTTTTGACCGCATCTGAGTTTATAGGGAGTGGCAGATCCTCACCATCTATCCTTGTTAGGATTAAAGCTCCTCCGGAGAAGGCCTTTTTCACAACGTAAGGTCCCTCATAGTTTGGAGTCCACTTCCCCCTGTGATCCTTTTGGATGGGTAGAATCTTTTTAAGCACTAAGTCCCCTTCCCGAAACTGCCTTGGACGCACCCTTTTCTCATAAGCTTTCATCAACCTCTTTTGGTAAAGTTGGCCGTGACACAACGCGGTTAATCTCTTTCCTTCAATGAGGTTCAATTGGTCGAGTCGAGCTTGTACCCATTCAGCTTCCTCTAACTCGGCTTCCATCAGCACCCTTAGTGAAGGGATCTCTACCTCGATTGGGAGTGCTGCTTCCATCCCATAAACCAGGGAATATGGAGTTGCCCCAGTTGAAGTACGAATAGAAGTGCGGTAGCCGTGCAAAGCAAAAGGCAACATCTCATGCCAATCCTTATACGTCACCACCATCTTTTGAACAATCTTCTTGATATTCTTATTAGCTGCCTCGACTGCCCCATTCATCTTCGGACGATATGGGGAGGAATTATGATGCTTTATTTTGAAACTTTCACATACCTCTGTCATCATCTTGTTGTTGAAGTTGGTCGCGTTATCAGTGATGATTTCACTTGGCAACCCATAACGACAAATCAACTCTCTTTTGACAAATCTAATCACAACATTCCTAGTCACACTAGCATAAGATGCAGCTTCAACCCATTTTGTGAAGTAATCAATCGCGACTAGAATGAAGCGATGCCCGTTCGAGGCTTTTGGTTCTATTGGCCCAATGACATCCATTCCCCACATCGAAAATGGCCAAGGTGATGTTATGACGTTTAAGGAGGTTGGCGGCGCATGAGCCCGGTCGGCGTATGTCTGACACTTGTGGCACTTCCTTGCATAAGAGAAACAATCTCCCTCCATTGTTAACCAATAATAACCGGCCCTCAAGATGTGTCCACTCGCGTGAGTCCCAAAGGATCCTTCGTGCACATCCTTGATTAACCATTTCGCTTCTTCTGCATCGACACATCTTAAAAGCACCATATCATGATTTCTCTTGTAGAGGACATCCCCGTCTAAATAGAAACTCATTGCAAGTCTCCTTAGAGTCCTTTTGTCATTCTCTGAAGCACCTGAGGGGTATTCTCTTTTTCGGATAAAACTTTTGATATCGTGGTACCAAGGTTTCCCATCGGGTTCTTCTTCTACCACTTGGCAATACGCAGGATGATCACGACTTTCCATCTTGATGAGTGGCAAGTCTCTCTCGTCGCTTACTTTGAACATTGAGGACAAGGTAGACAGCGCATCGGCTAACTGGTTATCCTCCCGGGGAATATGGTGAAATGTAACTTCATCAAACTTCTCAATCAAACCCTTGATGTAATCATGATACGGAATTAACTTGGCATCCCGAGTCTCCCAATCCCCTCTTAGTTGGTGAATGACCAAAGCAGAGTCCCCATATACCTCTAGCACCTTTGCTTTTGATTCTATTACTGCATGGATCCCTAGCGCGCAAGCCTCGTACTCGGCGATGTTGTTCGGACAACCGAAGCAAAGTCTTGCGGTGATTGGGAAAAAATTACCTTCTGGTGAAATCAAGATGGCTCCGATCCCATGCCCCAGTGCATTAGAAGCTCCGTCAAACAACAGGGTCCACTTTTCTTCTTCTGACGACTGCCCCTGCTCAAGCAAAGCCATTATGTCTTCATCTGGGAAGTCACATTGCATCGATCCATAATCCTCTATAGGCTGGTTGGCTAAATAATCTGCGAGAGCGCTTCCTTTTACAGCTTTCTGTGTGACGTAGACGATGTCGTACTCGGATAGCAGGACTTGCCAGCGGGCAATCCTTCCAGTCAGAGCAGGCTTACTAAAGATGTACTTGATCGGGTCCATTTTGGACACCAACCAGGTAGTATAACTCAGCATATAATGCCTTAAACGACGAGCTGCCCATGTCAAGGCACAACATGTGCGTTCCAGCAAGGAATAGTTGGCCTCACAACTCGTGAACTTCTTACTCAGATAATAGATGGCATGCTCCTTTCTTCCTGATTCATCATGCTGCCCCAGCACACAACCCATAGATTCATCTAGCACCGTTAAATACATGATGAGCGGTCTTCCAGGGACCGGAGGTACCAATACCGGAGGTTCTTGCAAGTACTGCTTGATCTTTTCAAACGCCTTTTGGCAATCCTCATTCCATTTTACCACCTGATTTTTACGCAGCAACTTAAAGATTGGCTCACATGTCGCGGTTAACTGAGAGATGAACCTGGCAATGTAGTTCAATCTCCCTAAAAACCCACGAACTTCTTTCTCTGTTCGAGGTGCTGGCATATCGATGATCGCTCGCACCTTATCGGGATCGACCTCTATCCCTTTCTGGCTAACTATGAACCCCAAAAGCTTGCCCGATTTCACTCCAAAAGTGCATTTGGCCGGATTCAATCGAAGCTAGAACTTTCTCAACCGTTCAAAAAGCTTTTTCAAATCGTTAACGTGGTCATCTTCAGACTTGGACTTCGCAATCATATCATCCACATAAACTTCTATCTCCTTATGCATCATGTCATGGAATAGAGTCACCATGGCCCGCTGGTATGTCGCCCCTGCATTTTTCAAACCAAAAGACATAACTTTGTAGCAAAAGGTACCCCACAGAGTGACAAACGTGGTCTTTTCCATATCTTCCGGAGCCATTTTGATCTGATTGTATCCCGAAAATCCATCCATGAAAGAGAAGAAAGCATGATGAGCATTATTATCCACCAGAACATCGATGTGAGGGAGAGGGAAGTCGTCTTTCGGGCTAGCTCTGTTCAGATCCCGGTAATCGACACACATCCGAACTTTTCCATCCTTCTTTGGAACAGGGACAACGTTTGCAACCCATTGAGGGTACTTCGCAACTGCTAGGAAGCCTGCATCTAATTGCTTTTTGACCTCTTCCTTGATCTTCAACGACATCTCTGCTTTCATCCTTCGTAACTTTTGCTTTACCGGAGGACACTCGGGCTTTAGAGGTAACTTGTGTTCTACTATGCTAGGGTCTAACCCCGGCATGTCTTGGTACGACCATGCAAAAATATCTTTAAAATCGAGTAGCAACTTGACCAGTCTGTGTCGCTCACTTTCTTTCATGGAAATACCAATCTTGACCTCTTTTTTATCGTTTTCTGTTCCCAAGTTGATCACCTCAGTCGGCTCTTCGTGGGGTCGAATTTCTTTGGTTTCCTGTTCTACTAATCTCATTAGCTCAGGGGGAATTTCTTCACTGTCATCAATATCCTCGTCAGCATGATTAATGGGATAATCGAAATTGTATGCGGGAACACTAACACTGTCATTTTCAAGAGAGTCACTTTTAGATCTGCATTTTGATGATTATCAGGGAAAGGTGAATAAATAAAGGGGAAAAGGTGAAAACTGTATCATTGATAATTATTAGGGAAACAAAAAAAACAAAGGGCGGAAGAATAAAAAGGGACCGAATGCATGCATTTATTGATAAGTTAATACTGAAATAAGAACAAGTAAGCCCGGTACAAAAGACATCCTAAAGCCTTGGGCAGAGCTAAAGGATAAGCATTACAGAATTACTTTGACAAAGATTCTATGGTCCTCGGGAATTCAATGGTCTCCCAATTGCTGAGCTCTGTATCAGGAGAGCATGGATAAACAAGATTGACACTGCGATTGGTGGAATCATCATCTCCGAGGGCTGCTACTTGGTCAAGGAACACGAACCCTGTACTGCGGAAGCTTTGTCGTATGTCACAGATAGGAACCCTTTCAGCCTCGTACTCACGATTTTCCAAACGAGCAAGCCTCTTCTCTTTCCTCTGTTCTAGAACTCTCCTCTTATCCGCCTTGGTGGGTTTGTATCCTAACCCAAACCTATCCTTGTTTTCAGTAAGCATTATGATGTCGGGAACCCCTTGGTTGCTTTTTCCCAATCCGTTCCCAGGTCGATATCCTCCTTTAAGCATAACCTTCACCATCATGACCGATGCTTTTGACGGCCGCGGTTTTGAAAGCAAAGCCCCCTCTCTTACGTAAGTAGTATTGGCAATCTCCAGTGATTGGAAAGCGGTCTCAAGGGCTTCTTCTGCCGCCTCAATGTAAGGGGTCGTTGTTGGTTTGCTCACCAGCATGTCTTCTTCTCCAGAAATAATTACCAATTTATTATCAATGATGAACTTCACCTTTTGGTGCAGCGTGGAGGGTACAGCTCCGGAAGAATGGATCCAAGGTCTCCCAAGGAGGCAGCTGTAGGTCGGTGTGATATCCATTACTTGAAAAAGGACCTCAAAGGTACAAGGACCAACCTGAATAGGCAATTCGATCTCACCAATGACCTCTCTTCGCGTGCCGTCAAATGCTCTTACTATCATTGAGCTCGGCTTCATGTGGGTCCCATCGAAAGGCAGCTTAGACAAGGTCGACCTTGGCATCACATTCAAAGAAGATCCATTGTCAATGAGCACTCTAGCCATAATATGATCTTGACACTTCACGGAGATATGCAACGCCTTGTTATGTCCCATTCCCTCAACAGGTATTTCATCATCGGTGAAGGTTACATAATTATCGGCGATGATGTTGCCCACAATGTTATCAAACTTATCAACAGTGATGTCATGAGAAACATGAGCTTGATCCAAAACCTTCATCAACACCTTTCTATGTGGTTCAGAGTTCATGAGCAGAGACAAAAGAGATATTTTGGCCGGAGTTCGATTCAACTGGTCCACCACCCTATATTCACTTTGTTTGATGAACTTCAGAAATTCGGAGACTTCTTCATCGGATACTTCTTTTTTGTACCCATTCCCTCTTGCGCCCTCCTCAACAAGAGTTTCTTTTCCTTTTCCCTTGCAACTTCCTCCTTCCTTTTCTGTATCTTCTTTTCGCAACGCCTCCGGGGTATAAACACGACCGCTCCGAGTCATCCCGCCGACTC
The DNA here is from genome assembly GCA_039655645.1 of Ammopiptanthus mongolicus. Classification (NCBI taxonomy): domain Eukaryota; kingdom Viridiplantae; phylum Streptophyta; class Magnoliopsida; order Fabales; family Fabaceae; genus Ammopiptanthus; species Ammopiptanthus mongolicus. The sequence goes on from CM077350.1 coordinate 46,350,909, forward strand.
CCGAGACATTGGTGACTACAGTGGTATCTTCAGAATATTGTGGTTGAACCTGCACGTCATATTTCCATGGTACTGCTTTGGTGTCCTTGTAAGGAAAAGGACGTGGAACTTGGATGACGAGTGGCCTCGGCCCACTTGAAGTAGGTGATGGTACCTCTTTGGTATAGCATATCACCAGCGGTTTTGGGACGATTGTTTCAACAACTGGCCGAGGATCGACCCGGATGGTCAAAGGAGTTACATTGACCCGCATCGGGGAGACTGTAGACTCAGAAACCACATTTATGCCTCCCTCATCCAACTGGCAACCAATCAAGATCATCTTCATATCTAATAACCGTTGTACAACCTGTTTGAACTCTGCACAATCTTCAATTGCATGACCTTTCTCCCCATGAAAGTCACATCTTAAGCCTTTGTCAAGGTTACTTTCCTCCTCAATCGAGGCTTGCATCATCCCATGCTTACACATCTCCCTGAAAATAACTCTCATGGGGGTCTTGACCTTGGAGACTTGATTGATGAGAGTATACTCCATGAAGTCCTCTATGGCGTTGATGCCAGGACCCCCATGATTTGGTAGAGGATCTTGCCCCACATTAGGCTGCTCGAAGCTCAACCACTTAGCGTTAATCAACTCTTGCACCTTAAGTTTCAAAGCTCTACAATTTTCGGTGGAATGACCTGATGCCCCTGAGTGATAGTCACATTTAGTATTTGGGTCAAACCACTTTGGATACTGGGGTTCCATTGGTTTTGTTGGGATAGGAGCTAGCATAGAGCTTTTCACGAGTTGGCGTAGCAGCTCGGTATAGGTCATGGGTATCGGATCAAAATGTACAGGTTTTCTTTCCAGGTCATGAGGTGGCCTTCTCTGGTTTGTGTTCGGGTTGTGATGTGGTGGTTGAACTGTTTGGGATGGTATGGCGGGAAGTGTTTGGTGATGGGTAGGGTATGATGGCCGGTAAGGTGTCATTGGATGCTGAGGTTGGGGGTGTGGAAATTGTGAGGTGGCGGCAATATATGGATGGTTAGTTTGGTGGTACGGAGTTTGTGGGTAATACTGAGTTTGGAAATATTGCTGAGGGTGGACAGGCATCAAGTTTGGTCTCCACTGGCCAGGCTTATTCTGGTCAAAAGTCACAGCATGGGCTTCTCCTTCCTTCTTCTTTACAAACGGGGGCTTCTTCGGGCCAGGTGCCCCAACTGAAGTCTCGACAATCTTGCCATTCCTCATTCCACCTTCAATCCTCTCACCGATAACGACCATATCTGAGAAATTTGACGATACACTACCAATCATCCTATCATAAAAGGGTGACTGAAGTGTGTCAATAAACATCGCAACAATCTCTTTCTCTGCCAACGGGGGCTCTACCTGGGCTGCCACTTCCCTCCAACGCTGCGCATATTCCTTGAAAGTTTCTGTGTCTCTTTTAGACATATTTTGCAGCTGCATCCGATCAGGCGCCATGTCAACATTGTACTTGTATTGCTTCAAGAAGGCATCGGCCAAATCCCTGAAAGATCGAATATGTGCCCTCTCCAGGTGCGTGTACCAACTCGAAGCTGCCCCAGACAAACTATCCTGAAAGAAGTGAATCAGCAACTTATCATCGTGCGCGTATGATGCCATCTTTCGGACATACATGGTTAAGTGGTTCTTGGGACAAGTGGTTCCCCTGTATTTGTCGAAATCCGGGACCTTGAACTTCGGTGGGATTACGACATTGGGCACAAGGCAAAGCTCTGAGGCATCTCTGAGGCCATAACTACTTGCTCCTTCAATAACCCTTAATCTTTCCTCTAGTGTCTCCAACTTTTCCCTAGATCGGGGGTTCTCGCCGGACCGATCCATATGAGCTTCACCGTACATGTTCTGTGGAAGGTACTGTGGCATGTAGGCGGATGTGAAGTTTGGTGCCGCTTGAGCCCCATTGGGTCCAAAGTGCAGGGTGTACGGTGGGAGCTTTGGATTAGGAGAAGGTATCACTGCCGGGGCACCACCTTCCGGAGGGTTTTGTGGCGGAGGGACCCCCTGTGTTGGGAATGTGAGGACAGAATTTTGAGGGACTTGGGCAGTGTCTTGGTGGTTAGGGTTATTGTCCTGTGGACCAGCAGCAATTGGCGGCACATAACCTGGAGGAAGACCGTATGGAGGATGGTTCATTACAGTAGACTCATGATGATTGGCAGCTGAGGAATGAGTCTGGTTGTTTGGATAAATAGCGAAAGGCACCATGACTCCTTGTCGGTTGAATCCTTGCATTTGCACAGGAACCTGAGTGAAACCAGGTGGAAGAAGAGGCGTAGCCGGATGCTCTTCATTCGAGGCCGAAGGGTTCTCATCTGCGCTTTTCTCCTTTTGCATCGCTTGCAACAACTCCAACATCTTTGCCATTTGTTCTTTGAGTTGGTCTACCTCTTCTCTCATCTCTTGGGTTTGTTCTAGGTCAGCCATAACTTTAGCTTGCGAACGAGTGCGGTAAGGGTGTCGCGGAGCAATGGTTCAAAAGATCACTGTTTAATTACAACAACGAAAAAGAAAATGAATAAAACAAAAAGGGATAAGAAAACACAGAAAACATATTAACCCTTTCGAGATGCTTGAAATTATTAAATTTTATTTTTCAGAGAGTTAACGCCCCAACGATTGACAAGAGATGGTCCCTCCACTCCATTCAGAGGGCATTTTGCCCATAAGACGGCGTGGGGTTGACAACGAATCTAGGGGAGAGGATCCTTTCCACAATAGATGTCGTCTTTAGGCACACTAGCATTGCTGATTCCGAGTCGAGGAAGTAACAACTACACTTTACACAGAAGGATAACTCTTATAAGGCAAGGACGTAGTTAGCAACATACTAAAGGGAGATTACGCTCCACGATAGGCGTTGTCACGAATCAAGTATAAGAGATGGAGAGCGAGAGAAAGTAAAGGCGAGAAAATGCGCTTCATTTCATTGAAACCTCCGAGGGTAGTACATAGATCGAAACAACATCAAAACATAAATTCTCAACAACACTTTTATCCTAAAGTCAACAACTTTGATCTTTTCCTTTTTAGGCCTCGGGTGAACCCATCACACATCTGCATGAAATCTTCTAACTCCGGAGGGAGACGTAGCATAGGGTTCACGCGAATCCGCTTGTTAGCCTTCTCAAAGCGTTGAACAAAGGTCGGGATGCAATGACTTAGCTCATTAGTCATACTTATGTACCTCTTCTTCCAGATGTCGACATCCAATCCTCGCTCTTCGGCTTCTCCCCTCCACCATTTCATGGCATTCACCGCTCGCGTCACTGGTCATGATAATGTTTGGCTGACGTCCACCCTAGGTCGCAACTTTGTTTGATTTCGAACAGCAAGGCATTCAGGTCCTCGACCTTCTGTGCCAATCCAGCCTCCACCCTACTGTGCGTACAGATCTGGTTTTTTAAATCATCATTGGCCTCCCTTTGTCGATTAATTTCTGCCTCTAATGCCTTTCCTTTCTCATCTCGCCGATTAACTTCGTCTTTCAACTGGCGTGTCTCTTCCTTTAGTTGAAGCTTATCCTTTGTCAAAGTCAACATTTTCCCTTCAAGTTTCTGGATTCTGGCCATGAGGCTCGCTGGAACCTTATCTGTTGTTCTTTTGACCCCTGAGGTTGTGGTGATGTCGGCGCACATGTTTTTTAAGTGCTCATTTTCTCTTGCCAACTTCTCGTACCGCCTTTGATTGGTGACTGCCTTCAGCTCAGCATCTTGTTTTTCTTGCTCCACCGCTTTCATTTGTGCCTCCATGATCTTTAATTTTTCTGTCATCTGAGTCACCAAAAGGGAATGATCTTCGCCTTTCGGATTCTCTTTCGGAATACCGATGGGAACCCTCCTTGCTTTTCTCCATGTTTCATACTCTGAGACAATGATTAGGATCGGCCTGCCTAATTCGGCTCTCCCTGCCATCTTCACATTTTTCCATGCATCTCTGACCCTTTTCGCTGACAACTTGGTATCTTCACCGTCCTCATATCGGAAACAACATCCACCGAGTTGTTCTTCTCGCGGTACAGTTTGTGTCCAACAAAGCTGTCGCAGGGCTATGGTTGGTGTGTAGGATATGCATCCCCTCGGGCCCATTAAAGGCACATTTGGGAACTCGCCACAACTGTAAATGATATCTTGCCCTTGTTGACCTTCGTACCATGGGCATACCCACTTGAAAGAGCTGCCATCCACTTTGTCAAACTCGTTTTTCCACTCTTGTTCACTTTGCTGTTTTACTGGGATATTGTGGAAGCCTCTCAGTGGATCTGAATGTCGGTTGACATGGCCTTTCGCATACATGTGAGTGATGACCCATACATACAACAGTTGTGCACAACATCGAAGCTTCCCCTTTTGATGGCGCTGGCAAAAATCTAAGGTCAGAAACGTCTCAGCTAATATCGCGGGAACTGGATTCCTTTTCCTTTCCACTGTAAAGAATACGTCCAGTGCAGCTTGGTCGATCATATCCAGTGCTGATGGAAACAACACCAGCCCATAGATGACAAGTGCCAATACCCTTTCAAAAGTCCCCCAATCTCGTTGATCTTTCAACCTTTTCAAGAGGTTTTCAAGGAATGTTCGAGTCAATCCCCACGAGTTTGAGTGTCCGGTCAAGTGGACGTCTTTTTCAGGAAGCCCCAGCAACCCTGCTATGTTGGTGACGGTCAGGTATTGCCCCATATGGAAATAAATGACAGGCTCGGTCTCCATCGGTAATTTTAACAAACAAGCATATTCTTCGATGGTAGGGGTAATGTCCATGTGAGGCAATTCAAAACATCTGAGCTGCGGGTTCCAATACTGACTCAGAGTGCTCAAAACGGCAGTTTCAACTGGTATAAAGATAAGGTCCAGAATCCCTCCATACTTCTTGACAAAGCTTCTTCGATTCTCTTGAGGTAATGCCCGACTTAGCTCCCTCAGGTTCTCCAGCGAGTTCATTATCACCTTGGAGCTCTTGCTAGTGTGCCTGGCTTTTTCCATCTCTTGTTTTTCAAAGAAAGGGTTAACTCTCACCAAATTAATCTGTGAAAGGGAAATTTTTATTAGCAAAATTGAAAAATGAATGCACTCTATGAATGAATGAGGGTGCTGGTACGCATAAAAGGGGCGTGAACCCCTTAGGGTGCGCTATGTATTACTAGCGCATGACTGTCCTTGCAATTGACTGCGTTTCGAAGTGCAATGGAAACGTAGCATAATGCTCAAGTCAAGGACGACATCGGTCATCCAAGCCTAACCTTAGGCGCAACGATGCATGAAAAAGGAAATGAGTAATATGCTTGAAATCATGATGGATGTGAATACGTATGCAGCAGAAAGGAAGGCGGAATGTGCTCTTCTTTGTCCTACACAGGTTGCATCCTATGGTTGGGATTTCTGAAGTTAAAACCCTAATTCGGACGGCTTCTATTGGCAACTTATGTGCAGAACTCTTGGCATAGATCTAGACTCCTAAAAGGCCCCCAGATTACCCTCATCTAAAAAGATAAGGACCCGGATCTATGAACCTCACCACAGGGACAAATAAGTCACAATATGGCAGTCCATGTACCGGTAGCAATCTGAGCGGGAGAATCAGTGACTGCCAGGGATGCAAAAGCATCACAATAACACCACTGAAACCCCTTCTAAACCTATGGCATTCCAGGACTCGGGTATAGAGCCCAACAGTGTGTGAAGCAAGTGATAGTGCGGTGTGTGCTGAGAGCATACAAACCTGTACAAAATCCTATACAAATAAAAAATTCCCCAAACCTGCAAGAAGAATCAACCCACAGCACAATGGTTTGCTATCCTAAGGTTGCAAGAATATATACAAAAAAGTATTAGAGAAAAGGAAAAAAAAAAAAATAATAATAATAATAATAAATAAATAAATAAATAAATAAATAGATAAAATAAAAAATAAAACAATGTACCAGGTAACAACAAAAAGGGGAAAAATAAATAAATAAAAGTTATTAAAGATTTGCACAGTCCACTATGATGGGCCTGACTCTCCAAAGTCCCCAGTGGAGTCGCCAGCTGTCGCGACCGTCCCGTCCGGGAGCCGCGAAAAAAAAAGGGGGTATGAAAAACAACAGAGGAGTCGCCACCAAAATTTTTATTTGGGAGAACTTTGGAAAACCCAATTATTTAAGGAAAACTGGTCCTAAAAAAACAAGACAAAGATTCGAGTTCGGGAGTCGGTTACGAGTAGGGAAGGTGTTAGCACCCTACGTCGCCCGTTCTAAGAACGGTGCCCCAATTTAATCGTGCAAAAAATTTTTAATAACCTTTGAAAATATTATTTTACCCCATTTTTTAAAAATAAAAAAAAAAAATAAACACAACAGGAAGAAAAATAAAATTTTGGCTTGACAGAATGATTATTCTGCTCCTACGTATTCCCCGGTGCGATGGAAAACTCAAAGCCACGTAGTTCTTAATAGAAAAAGTTTGATTGGTTGGTTGATTTTAGTTTTTTTTTTGGGAAAAAGATTTGATTTCGAAAAAGGGTTTTATTTCGAAACTGGTTCGCTTTTGCACAAGGTTAAAGATAGCAGTGCTATACGATAAACCCTTACAATTCTTATGACACTTGAGGATGGGAGACCATACATCAACGTCATAAATTGTCGCGCGAATTTTAAAATATTTTACTCAAAGAAGAATTCACTCTTGCACGGGGTTAAAGATAGCAAAACTATACGATAAACCCTTACAATTCATGCGACACTTGAGGATGAAAAATTCATACATCAACGTCGTAGATTGTTGCGTGAATTTCTTTGAAAGCCAATATTATTTTTTGTTTTTTCACTTTTGAACAATTTTTCTATCACAACAAACTTCATGAGCCAAGCCCAATCATAAACCAAAACAAACTAAGCCCAAAACCTAAAACAAAAGGAAAAAATAGAGAAAAGAAATAAAAAGGAAAAAAGAAAAGAAAAGGGGATTAAACTGAGAAGGGGAAGGCTTCTGCCTTCACGAGAGAGAGAATGAGACCAGAGGAGAGGGGGGACGGCGCAGGGGGCACGGCGGCGGCGGCTGGCTGGGCAGTGGTGTCGCGCGGACGACTCGAAGCGGCGATGCGGCGGCGGTGGCTGGGACTCGCGGTGGACGGCGATGGAGACTCGAGCGGCTCTCCTCGCGTCTGGAAGGACAGCCCGCGGGTTCGGGGCTGCTGAGGCGGAGCGGTCGTGCGGCGGTGGTGTCTCTGCGGGGCGGACGAGCCTGCAAGCGGCGGGCTGCTGAACGACGGTGGCAGACACGGCTGGGCTCTGGTTCGCGGAGGTTCCCGCGGTGATACAGCTCGGTGGAGCAGCGGCGCGGCTCGCGGTGGCTGAGGGAGCGAGCGGCGCGAGCTCGTGCGGCAGCGATGGTGGTCTCCGGTGGGAAGCTCGGGTCCTGCGTAGGGAGGGGGCTTGAGTGGCTTCTGGAGGTACAAGACAGCAACAGGGAAGCAAAAATGGGGGTTGAGTGGAGAAGGAAGAAGGAGAGGGAATAGGAATGGAAGTATGTCCTTTTTTCCCCTATTTCATACTCATTTTACCCGATTTTCGTCCCCCTTTCCCCTCTGTTCTCGTTGAATTTATAGGCAACAACAGATGAGAATGATTCCAAAATTTTTGCTGCTGGCTTGTTGCAGGAGATGTACAATGCAGTGCCTTAGGAGGGGGCAGATCAGCCTTGTTCCCTGTCCTTGGGGAGGTAAAGGTGCCAGAGAGCAGATGTCCTTGCCATTGCTGTGGCCATTGCTGTGGTTGCTTAGGAGAAAAGGGAATAAAGTAAAAGAAAACAAAAAAGGGAAGAAAAAGAAAAAGGAGGGGACTTCCAGAAATGTAAAAGCAGAACCCTTTCATTATTATCATTATTTTTTATCATTTTCGTTTTATTTATTTATTTATTTTTTTTGAACAAGAAATGGGTTTTTAAGTGGGTTAAACAAAAATGGGATTACGGGCCAAAGCCTACTCAATTTTTTCTTTCCTTTTCTGATCACCTAATCAAAAGATTAATTAACCCGGACAAAATTGGGCGTTCACACTATGTGAGAGTAGTTTCTCTTCTACTCATTCACATGAATTGTCACTGAAATGTTTTACACGTATTGCAACTTGCAAGATTTTTCCATACCTTGGATTGAGATTATTTCATCAGTTTTGCTTGTTTTGATTAAATTAAATTAATCACCAACTGCCAATATACAGAGTAATAAAATACTCAATATTAAAACTATAGATGTATCTTTCACCTAAAAATAATATGATGGTGCAAAATAGTTTTCACTTGTATCTATTGAAATATTGTCACAAGAGGAGTGTTTATATTGGATCCAATTCAAACAAAAACAATAAATCGATCCAAAAAATTTTTGAAAACTAATCAAATTGACTTTTATGGACCAATCAAATTGATTATAAACAACATATTGGTTTGATTCCGTTTTATATTTTAAAACCAAACCAAACCAATCGGCGTTCCTATATATGTATTGTAGTCTAAATTACACATTTACATTTAGTTGTTTTTGTTACATAGTATTCCTTTTATTTGGATTTATTATCTCTAAAATGGAACAATTCGTCATATTACTTTGGTTTTCTCTTCTTTCGTTTATTTATTTAAAAGATCAAAATAAAAAAGAAAAATTTAAGGATTTTTGGTAGAAATAAATATTAATAGTTGAATGACTTTGAAAATAAAGAAGAAAAAATTGTTTCAATGATCTTATGAATGGTTTATATGACCTTATAAATAGATAGAAGCTTGGACTTTGAATGCTATTTTAGTTGCTGTTATTTACACATTTACATTTTTTTGTTATTTTTTGAGTCAAAAACCGAATTATCCAATGTTATTCACATTTTTGTTATTTTGTTATTTACATTCACATTTTTGTTATTTTTAATTCATGATATAAAATATGTATATTTTATAATTCTCTATGCATGCTACATTACTAAAAGAGATAGATATAATATACACCTTTTAATAGCATGTTTGGATTTGCGATAACATGGCACAATAGCGCGTCGCCACCGTTGAAGCTACTCACAGTAGCTTCTGCGGGACACACGATTAACTCCTTATATTTGAAATTCCAAACATGCTATAAATCAATTTATTTATTTTAACTTTTTTTCCTCTTAAAATTTTCAATAAATCTATTATTATATATTTGGCTAATAAAGACATAACCATATTTGTACAATGCAAATCATAATATAATATTACTTAATTATTTATTGTAAACGATAATTGATATATGTAATTTTTATACATAATTTGACTAATTTATAAACTTTACCAGTTTTCACATAATTTTTTTGAAATATATATTATAATAAAAAAAAGAATCCATACATTGCATGAACTACTAACCAAAAAAATATAAAAAAAGATTGAGTTTAGTTTTGATACATTGTCAATATAAATTTTTTTACTCTGTCAATTAATCATACATTACCCTATGTATGACTTTTGTGGTACGTTTGGTCAAATAGAAATAGGAGAAATGGAAGTAAGAGGAGAAAAGTGAGGGGAGAAATATTATTTTCAGCTCTTTGGGATAGAAGAGAAGTAGGGAGGAGAGAAAATATGTGGTGCATGAGACCCACATGAAAAAGAAATCTCTTCCTTTGTGTCGAGATTTTGCAAGGAGAGAGGGAAAAAAGTTGAAACCCCTAATCTATCCTTCTGTTTTGGACTATGCAAATATATTATTTGGGGCAAATATGTCTTTACAAGAAAACACAATTTTTCTTTCTTTTTTACTTCTTTCAATCCAAATAACCTAAAAGTCTACCCATTTTCTATTCATTCTCTTTTTTCTCCTACTTCTTTCCCCCTAGGTATTTCCTGATTCAAACAAAGCATTAAGGTAGTTATTAAAAAATTCAACTTTTTTTAATGATATGACAATCCAAGATTAGTTGATAGTGTAAAACCAATTACATTTACATTTTTTGCTGGGTTGCACCATTGGAGTAAGATGAAATGACAACCATATGTAAGGACAAATACTTATACAAGCAATTGGTTCTTATATAAGAATCCAATAAAAAATCATAGAAAAGAGAGAAAAACAAGCTAAAGAAAAAGTGGGTTAACTTGTGGATCCATTTAGTGAACCTTTTAGATCAGTTTTACTGTTTGAGTGGAGAGTTGCTTAAAATAATATAAAGTAAAAGTAATGGTATGAAATGGTGGGATCTATAAAAATGAGAGTTAAGAAACCCCATCGAATTACATCATTGAAGATGCTTTAAGTGCATAATATTGCTGAAGTGTCACCACTCTCTTAATTTATTTGATAAATTTAGAATATTTAAACTGAAAATAAGGGGTTAGACATCATCTTATCATGCATTATGGCATTCAATTACTCTAATCTACTCATCAGTCTCCACCGCACCCAATTCTTAAATAAAAGTATTTTTATATTAATTTTCTAAAGAAAATAAAAAAATTACAAATACCTAAGCCACTATGTTTGTACAATTGTAACTATATGAACTTCTTAGGCAATATCTGTTGCGTGAAGGAAATATCAAGAACATAAAGATATTGGAGGAAACAATAAAGCTTATATCCAAGTAAGCATTCTACGACATTTGGTATTTGCTTTTTGTGAAATAATATTATTGAATATTATATCCTACAGCCACATTTGAGAGCATCATTGGTGCAAGTTGGTGTCTTCATTTGAAGGATCTAAACTAGCGTTTCCCTTTTTTGCTTCAGTATTTCACTAACAACAAAATCTTTTTGACATCAGAAAAGAAAAGGATATTATTATATACATTAACCAAAAATTTTGATTAGTGAGGACAAGAAATAATCTTAGTTAACAATATCCTTTTTGCAAATAAGCTATTCGGATGTCATTCTCTTCGTTAGGATGATCGCATGATATTTTTCTTCTCTTCCGAATCAGTAGGAAGATTTTTCGAATCAACTTATAAAAGTATCTTTTTTATGGATGATCCTAATAGTAATATTTCTCCATTTCCAGCACACTAAAAAATATATAAAACTAATTAAATACTTAATAACTAATTGAAATTAAAACAAAACACTATATTTCTCAACTCTACAAATAATCATATTTAAACTAGCATTACAAAATTTACTCAAATTTAAATACTTACATTGTGCATCTATATAACATGAAATATAAGAATTTTCGTTGTGCAAAATGAATATCAAAGTAATTTGTACCTTAAGAAAATGTTTCCTTGTCTATCTTTGATTAAAACAAAAAAAAGAGAAGTAAATAATTGTGAGGAAGCAAAATATAAAGGAAAGAGAAGGGACTACATCTCTAACTAAGGACTAAAACAATAGAATTTTCAACTAAAAAACAGCAGTACCTCTTTTCTTTTTTTTTTTTTGTGGTTTCTCAGGATATCTCATGCGCAACTGCGGAGACTAATCCCTCGAAGTACTAGACGATATTTAAGGGTTGACCTCTCCCAATTAAGTTTTCTCTGTATGCGAGAGTCAAAGATCGAATCCCTGATCACTTGCTTAAGGGATCCGAACTCGTTATCAATCAGACTAATCACATGTTGATAAACAACAACAACAGTAACTCTAGTCTAGGCTTTGCACGAATAGATTTGAGGTAGAGTCATGGAGAAATGAGTCGTGTATTTAGTAAAGTGAAGTGCTAGAAAGATGATGAGGGAAAAAGAATTGAGTGAGAAAGGGAAATGATTTTTATTTTCTCTCTCTTTATCTCTTATAACTTTTTATATTCATTTCTTATTGGCTTCTAGTATTCTTTTTAAATTTATAACTGAAATAATTCTTAAAGTCAATATTATTTAAAAAAATTAGTGGGTGGGACTAACAAGATAACTGGTGATGATTTAATATGTGAGGATAAAATCTAATTTTTTTTATGCTAATAAAATCTAAATTTTTATAAGAACAAAAATATTACTAGATATATTAATTTTTTAAAAAATTGCTTTGTGGGAACAATTATTCCCACCCCACACTATATAGTATTTTTTTAATGTATTTTTAAAATATAAATATACAAAAAAAAATAAAAAAAATAATCAAGAGATAAAAATAAATATTTGTCATATCAAATATTATATTCAAAATTTCATATTCAACTAACACGTTTTCCCGCAAGATGGATACAAATTGAAATAATCAAATCAAAGTCAAGGCTCAAGGGTGAGGGCCTTGACCAACAATCCCTGGCCGCCTAGTCAATGTTTTCTATAAAGGTGGCTTATGGCTACGAGCCTATGACGAATGCGAGCACATATAGCCTATTTTATCACTTTTTTTATTGTAAGATATTGTTTTGAATTAATTTTTCTAACAATTTGTATGGCAATGAATCAAGAAGACAAATAATTGATTTCAATAATGGAGAATTTTTTCCAGAACCACATATACGGATGACAATCAGTGGAGTTTGGATATGTTAATAAAGTGCATATTTTAATGGCATTTTAGAAAAATACTCATCTTTGTTCTCATATTGGTGTGGGTGATAACTTCAATGTCCAATTTTATACCCTCTAAATATCAATATACTCATATACAAATTCATGACCGGTGTTTTAGTTTTTTTTGTAACAATTACCAATGTTTTAGTTAAATAAAATATATTCTTCTTTTAATATGTCTTTTAGTTAAAAAAAATAGTTTAATTATTATATATTTTCAGTATAAAGTTTTTTTATACTGACAATCAATCAGAAATCATGATGTGTGTAACTTTTAAAATAATTAGAATTAGAGTCAAACACTTTAATTTATGTGATAAATTTTGATGAGTTATTTATATAAAAAATCTTTACACTGACAATATATATCAATTAAATTCTAAATAAAATATGTTTTCCTTTAATATCTCCTCAACACAACTACTCATCAAAAATGCAAGACGCAATGAACATGGATATGGAAAAGACAAATAAAAAACAGGCAAATGGAAAACTATTATTTGAATTCGGCATAACATTCAAATACTCGAAAGTTAATAGAACTCAGGAAAAGGATATGAAAAAAGCAAATAAAAAACAATCAAATAAAGGAGTGGTGTTGAAGTGGTCAATCATTAAAGCCTAATCATTATAGATCAATCAAATAAAAAAACAACAATGAATAACAGTAGCGGTGATGTACTGAGAGAGACACTATGGTGTTGAGGTGGAAGAGTTGGATGCTGAAAGGAAAGGCTCTGATCTGAGGTGGAATTGAGAGATGGGTGGCACGGTTGAGGGAAGAGAAGGTTCTAGAAAGGGAATCTCAGAAATAGAAGCAGAGAAAAAGAAGGTTCTAGAAAGGGAATCTTAGAAGCAGAAGCAGAGGAAGAGAAGAGTTTGACCCTTGTAGACATGGGAACCTTGAGGCTGATCGAGAGCTTCGATATGCACAAGAAGCCAAAAACGAAGGCTGGAAGTCTGGAATGGTGGGGAGTGAGAGTGAGGAAACTTTGGATGTGTGATGACACTAAAATAATGTTAGGGTATAGGATAAGAAGTTAAAACAGGAAAAAAATAATGAAAACCATTGATTTTTTGCACGTAATTACCAATTCTCGTTCCCACTTAGCCGATAAATCCCTTATAAATTGTGGGTAATTTTTGTGTGTATCGACTGAGTTTGGATGTGTAACACCGTTTTTTCAAGGGTGTCACTAATATGGAAAATAAATATTTATAAGGTCGAAAAACAGGTTAATTTTAAATCGTTTATAAAAGATGGGATAAAATTTTCCTTTTCATAAGATACCATATATACTTCATAATTTGGTTCATAAGTTCAAAAGAGACTTACATAAGAACCCAACCTGACTAAAATCAAAGAAACAAAAGAATGCAACTTTAAACGTAAAGTCATGGAGATGCAGCTCCGCCAAAGAACACACTTAACAATAGTAAAAATAGTTTAAGATGGCCCATCGGAAAGAACACCACTCAGAAGATGTTTTGAGTCGACCCGTCTTCCCATCAGTATAACCTAAGATATTAACTAATCTTAATCGCATAATAAACGTTAACGCGCCTTATTAATACGAAGCGAAGCAAAAAATTTAGCGCGGAAGCAAAATGATTTACGGCACGCTACGCCTCAGAGTACACAGCTTCAAATATAAAGAAATATATCACATATATCGGTTGCCCCATCAGTAGGGCTACAGTAATAAAGTAAAGCATACAAGTGTTTTAATACATACCAAAATAAAAGCAAGAAAAGTAGGCCGAGAGACAATCCTCCGGCTAACCACGATCACTGCCCAACCTCTCGAGACTAGGGTCTGTGGCACGTCCTCCGGCATCAAGCTCGTATGGAACGCCGTTCAGCTCTTCAGCAACTGGTTCCTCCTCGGGGTCTTTCTATTAAATAGAAATAACATATACAGAAAAATGCGGGAGATAAGAAACATGATTCATCAATATGGGAGAGCGGCATCAGTACAGCATATATATATATATACATCACACAACACAAATAACATATACAATCATAACATCACCCATCTCTTAAGTCACCCATCATAATCATCTCAAACATCATTCTCTCAAATAAGCCTATAAGAGAAATACTAGTCTCTATGTATATGCTGACTTCCCTATATGCATGTCGGTCGATACATCACGTCCCCAATTGGACATCCCCGTCGGGATTACATCACATCACATCGCATCACATCCTGTCTCGGGATTTTAAATAACGTCCTCAATTGGACATCCCCGTCGGGATTACATCACATCACATCGCATCACATCCTGTCTCGGGATTTTAAATAACGTCCTCAATTGGACATCCCCTTTGAGACCAAATGCTGTGGTATGAAATGATATGAAAATGCAACAAACATCCATCGCAGGTTGATATCGGAAACTCACGCCTATACACTCGTCCACGACCACGACACATCGCATCACATCAACATCAACATCAACATCACATCAGCATCAACATCACCATCAGCATCATGACGCCTTGCGTCTACGAGCCACAGCTCCACGGTCGGGACCACAACGATATCAACCCGAACAACATCGACGCTCACCATACTTTCATCAACACTCAACCAACCAATCACAATAAACATCGCAACAGAAGATCTTTCCAGTACAGTTATCATCATAAATTCAGACAATAGTTCATTAAACAAACAGTTTACCAAAATAAAATCAACAAGTAATCAATTAAATAATTCAACACAATCAACCTCAATCAGTCTCATCATTCATAATGTCAACTTAGCGGTGATAGCCCAAAGGTACCTATACCTAGGGTCTAGGCACTTTATCCAGGGCTTAACCTCTAGTAGGGTTTTAGGGTTCCCCTATACACACAGACACACACACACACATAGATATATATATATATATATATATATATATATATATATATATATATATATATATACTATACTAAGCTTGTCTTTCTGACGATATTAGTTCTTTCTCCCCACCTTAGTGATTTCCTCTTGCAGCTCCGGCTACGACTCCGCAGCTGTCAGTCGGGTGCGATGTCGGATGTTCGAGTCCTGTCCGATTCTATACAACAAAACACAACTAGAAAGCAATACAGTTAAATCAAAAACTCCCTAATTCCTTATGATTAGTTACTGTCCCTATTTAATTAATTAGGCTAGGGATGTCTAAAAATTCCTAACTCTTGGATCAATGATCCTCAGGTATCCCTAAACATAATCAATGAAGGCATCAACTCAAAAAGTAAAGATTTCTCCTACTGCACTACCCCTAGAGTTCGGCCCTATTGAATGAAAAATAGCTAGGGAGCTCCAAAAATTCTCATTTCTTGGATAACACCCTAACTAAATGTGATAACCCTAGATATCAACTCAAAACATCAAAAACCCTACCCTACTCAATAGGGGGTTTCGGCCCCTCTATGGTTAAATACCCTAGAGAGATTTCTTGGCTCTAAGCTCTTGAACCATACAACTATGTCATGAACCTAGGCCATAGAAATTGGTTTGGTATCAAAATGATTTTTCTACAATTTTTCATGGATTTTTGAAGATTTAGGGATAAAAACCCTAACTCCTCTACTCATGAAATTTTGGGGAGATAAATGGGAGAAAGAGAGATGGAGATGAGATTCTACCTCCTATGATGATCTACTTCAAGTTTGGTGAAGGTTGCTTCAATAAATTCAAGCTCAAAGTCTCCTAAAAATGGAGTTTTTGTGAGGAGGAAAAGAGAGAAAGAAGGGAAACGAAAGAAGAAGAGTGTGGGAGGGGCTATGTTCTGCCGAGAAATGAGAGAGTGAGGGTGATGAGAGTGTGATATTTGTCTTAAGCTTTCTTAAGACTTAAGTAAAGATAAATGGTTAAAAAAAAAAGTAATTAGTAAAAATTAACCAAGGGCAATTTGGTCAATTAACATCCTGACATTTGAAAAAAAAAAACTCACGACACTGATAGGAGTCCCTGAATAATTTATCATAGTCCTGGTATGAAAATTATTGGCTCAAGGTTATCGAAAAACCCTAAGACAACTCGAATCATCTACCCGATCGATTTTCGGTCCGAATATAAAATATTATTTATATTTTTGGACGTCAGGATATATTTTAGCAAATAGGTAGAGGATTGAATTCTAAGACTAATGGTTCTGACCGTTAGCCAAAATGAGGTCATGATAGTAGAAAAACACTATTATCCGAAAAAACATAAATCGGGCTCCGTTTGAGTTTTCAGCCCAAAACTTAACCATAGCCTCCTACGATGGCGAAGAGCGTGACTATGGCCTCGGAATAATTTATTTAATTTTCTAGACCCTCCAATAAGATATAATTACTGAAGTACTGATTAATTAGAAAAATCGGGATGTTACATGCTTCCCAGACTCTATGCAACTAATAAGAAACCTTTTTACTTAAGAAGAGGCACTAAACGCATCGGTGGAAAAGTCCACCTAGCATTCCACTCACAATAACCACACAAACGACAAAACAAGTGAAGATTAGCAATGAGGCAAATACGACTCCTTCCTCTACGATTCTTGCCGATGGTGATCGAGACCCATACGAGGTACTTCATCAACCGATCCATAAAACAGACGTCCAAACACTCGCACCGTAGTGAAGTCCATATAGAAACCCGTCTAAAGCATCAGATGAAGTCTCGACATCGTCGTCCTCTAAAGATTGCACACATACAAAGAAAACGAAGCAATCGAGCAATGGAGGTATGTTTCCCGTAATCAACACAACTTACAGTGAAGGAAAATGGTACGACTCACAGATATATCAGACATAACATAGCATACGATACATCATTAGCACACAGTTCATGACAACAACATGGCATGTTATATATCATCAATCAACATTATATAGTCCATATCAAGAACAAGATAGCATGACATACCATATATCATCAATCAACAGTGTACAGCTCATAACAATAACATGATAACATATAATCCAAACATATGAGTTATGATGTCTTGATACAATCCAAACATGTATTTTTTATGACTATGGTGCAATCCAAACATGCCACTGTTACAATTATGATTTCGATCCGTTCAATCACAGGCAACCGACATGACTCAGATCCCTACTCCGGAGTTAACATGAGACAAATCGGAAGGAGTGGTAGTAGTACTACATGTTTCTCATATGGCGGTAGCCTTGGCCAATTGTGCTTACAACAATCGTTATTACATGTGATATTGGGCTTTCATGAGAACAATCTAAAACCGTGGATATATTGGCATCTAGTCGCGGATGTCAAGGTTTTGCATGGAATGTCACGACTCAGAAGAATCACCAGCTGATCATCCGTGGAGTTTCTAACCCAGACACCGCCAAGATCAGTGAAGATCGTCACCCCAATATCCGCACCCGCACAAAATGTGTAAGCTCAACCTACTAGGCACGCAGGCCGTAACTCAAAGTTTTATGCAATATGGTTAAGCTAACAAGGCGAATGCGTTCATGTTTATCGATCCGGATAAACTTCGACGTTTCCTTCGGAAACCGTTGTCTTTCAAGATAGTTCCCAACCTTTTGGATCCAAACACCTCATTCGGACTATCATTGGTTTTTGATATTGTAAACGGTGCTTTCATGTTTATTCATCGAATAAACTTCAAAAGTTCCCTTCGGGAAATCAATGCCATATTACAAGGCACACCAGGTAGTCCAAACTTTTGGATCCAAACACTGGCTCTCAACGATTAAGTATATTATGAAGGTGGATTATCTAGTCCGACCAATACTTATCTTTGGGTCCTTCCCAAAACGAAATCACTTGTCGAGCAAGCAATTCAAAATACTTTTTGTTATTAAATATTATGGATCCTTTGATGATATAAATCACCAATGGTATATCATGAAGTCTTGTTCCACAACATGATACACTTAGATGTTCATCTCTTAGTGTTTAAGTAAAACATTGGTTTAGTAAAACACTTTCCTTTGAAACCTCAAATCATTGAGTTTCTAAAATCCTTTGAAATATGAAACCTTTGGATTTTCTAAATTATTTTGAAATGTATTACTTCTCGTCCACACTTGTTCGAAATACTTTGGTACCAAACCTTGAATTGAACTTTCCTTTAACATAAGAAACACAAACAGTTCTAAAGGTAAGAACATTTTCATAACTCTTAAAACTTCAAATGAATGAACTCTTGTGGGCCAACAACTGTCAACCAATTGGCTGTCACGTGAAAGCTTAATATTTAAACCCTTAGTGAAACAGAAACTCATCCAAAAGCCTAAACCATGATGTCACCTTTCATTTCATTTGATTTGAAAATATTTTTGAGATAACATTTAACTTGAAGTGTGTAAAACCACAAATTTTACTAAGTCCTTTTCTTTTCAAATCTTTTTGATCCAATTGACTTGTGACTTAATTAAAGTTATTAAGTCATGAACTAAGGTTCAAATTAATTTTGGAAACTCTAAAACTCTAGCTTGGCCAAATTGCCCTCATTCTTTGAAATGAGTTGTTTTCTTGAAAACGTAATTTCCTTGATTACACTAACTCCATCAAAATCAATTAAATGATTAAATCAAAATAAAACATTTCCTGAGTGGGATTCAAAAGCTAAAACCGAATTCTAATCCCATCTTAGGCTAAAATGTTGTTTCAACTTTCCTTTGTTTTCAATCATGCTTAAGTTCATCATTAAGCACACTAATCAACTTAGTTTCCAAAGACAATTTTTTCCTCACATTTTTCTGAATATGGCCGAACCTCATTATAGTATTTTAGGAGTGTTTTTGTTCATCAAAATATCTCACAATCAAGTATACCACATAGATCAATATGTTGAACAACAATATCACAATCATATCCAAACATACAACAATATCACATCCATTTTCAAGATCCAAAGTCAACCCGTATACCACATTATTTTTAGCATACAAGCATCAAATTGTAACACACATTTGATAGATCAAACGAACTCCGATTTGGAAAAACAAGTACTCAAAAGAAAGCTTAGGATGTCTACTTTTTGTCTATCAAATTAGTTTTCACAAACATTCATCCAATCAATACAGTTTCATGAAAAACACATGCTGACCCGAATCCAAGACAACACCCTTAACTAGTTTTGAAATAGATTTTCAAGGATCAAATCTTTATGAAATCAAACGAAATTTGTGACCAAAATGAATCCCAAGATGCCTAATTTTAAGATCAAAAATAATTTTCGAAATCCAATGTCTAGTTTAAGAGAAAAAAAAGCAAGGGGTCAAGCAATGTCATGAAATCCAACAACTACATTATTACAAAATCAAATCACAAAAGAACTCCACAACAAAGTGAAGCCCTTTTTCAACAAATAAGACCTTCAAGAACACTTAGAACACATTCTCATTCACCCTAAGGTGTGATCTTGGTTCACTTCCCCATACCTTAATGAATCTCCATGAGTTTGCTTGGAAGGAGAATGATGAGGGCACTTTCAAGAGTTAAAACTTTGAAAAGAATGAAAGTTAGTCTTAAACATGTCATATCATCACTAACAAAGTGGTGATTTCCATGAACTCAAAGAGTTAAAGTTGAACAGGAAGAGTATATGAACACTTACTCTTGAAGAATGAAGTTAAAAAGGTGAAATCTTAATGACCCAAAAATCAAAGTGCTCCAATGGAGAAGCTTCCTTCATGAAAGTTGTAGAGCTTGAAGAGTAGAAGAAGATTATGTAGTTTGTTTGAAGAGAAGTAGTGAGATGAGTGGTTCTAGAGAGAGAAACCAAAGCTATGGTTATGGAGGCTGGGGAGAGAAAGTTAGAGAGAAGGTAGAGAAAAAGTTAAAGGAAGAAGATGAAGTGTTTATGTGAGTGAAAAAATAAAATGTGAGTGTGTTTGTGAGGGGGGAATTTCGTGGGTTTGCTCACTAAAGGGGAGCGAAATTTTTAATTTTTGAATCAATGGTGATTGATTCATGTATGAGAGATTTTGCTTGATTTGGCATAGGACAAAAAGAGTTAAGGAAAAAGCAATTTGGTCTTCTTCCAATTTGGAGTAAGTTTTAGATATACATTTTGTTTAAAAGGTGATGGAGACATTTAGATGGTGTAGCTGAGTCATATATTTTCTCCCGACTTTTGCCCGAATATTTCCCTTGCTTCCGGGATCGAACTCCCGAAACTTCACAAATCAAGAAAATACTATTTTCGCCAGTTCGCGACTAAATAGCAGATAAAACTTAGAGTAAAGACCCAAATTGGTCCTCGACAAAAAATCACAGTGACATTTTGGTCCCTGAGAAATGGAAAATACCAATTTGGTCCTCAAGAATGTAAAATGCGGGTCAAAATAATCTCTAATAGGGACCAAAATGTCCCTAAAAATTACCCTAAAAGGACCAATTTGACCCGCATTTTATATTATTGAGGACCAAATTGTTATTTTTCATTTCTCATGGACCAAAATGTCACTGTGATTTTTTGTGAATGACCAATTTGGGCCTTTGCTCTAAAACTTAACTGTGTTTTCTAGGGATTTAGGTTGGCTCTCTAATTTATTATGACTCCCGGCTTTGGGTCAGAATATCTCCTGGCCTCAAGGCCAATTCCTGAAACATCACACAAAGACTCAAACTCTTATATTATGGTTTATCGGAGTCATACTCTTTCTCTCAGGTCACTAGGGTTCACAAATCATAATGTGAATTCCTATTGTCTACTGAAACGCAGTCCAGTTTTTATCTGAGTTCTCAACTATTCGGATGAATTCTCAATTATAAACATTTAATATTATTTACAATTGATTACTTACAGTTTCAAACAATTTATTCACAAAATTTAATTATTATCAGATCCAAGATTTTCGGGGTGTTACAGGATCCAATTGTCATCCTTAGCCACAGAGAATAAACATATTCATACCTTGTCCTACAAAATTGAGTTTGTCATTTTTTAAAAATAAATTTGATTTCATGTCATGTATCATGTTTAAGGTGTGACAAGCCAATAAAATTAGTTGCAGTTGCAACAAGCGATAACAAAATTACCCATACCAACGGATACTCGTGGGTAAAACTCGCTATGAATTTGGTTTAGGTAGCTTAACAAGTACTCGCGGGTAAAATGAACGAATTTTTCTCTATATCTGCTTATTAATGAGGCGGGAGCGGGTATTAAGGTACTCGTGCTCGTGGGTACCAGATATATGAAATAATTAAATACCTCGTAACTTATATAAAGAAATGCCGCCCTACTTTTTGAAAAAAATATCATTACATATGTGATATATAGTCACGATTAGTCAGATAATTGAAAAATATCTGTTTATTATATGGTAAGAAAATATTTTATTTTGTTTTGAGATTTTTCTATATACTTAAGAATTTTCATGACTTAATAGATATCCATAAATATCCATGGATACCCGCGGATATTCATAAAATCCATTTAAAACCGGACAACGGATATCCGTGTGGGTACGACGCGGTGCGGGGCGGGTGGTGGGTGGCAGGGGATTACTACCCGTGCCCACCACGCCCCATTTCCATCCTAATTACAACCATAGGTAGGCAGTATATTTTATGCCATTTCAGGTAGAAAAGAAATATTGTAAATGTAAATAACAATTTTTTATTGTGTGCCTCTTTATTCACGTTTGCCAATTTTTTCCCCGCTCTCTTTAGGTTGCTTTTTTCACCAATCATTACTAAAATGTAGCATTGTTGGTCAGATACACTTAATTGGCCTATTAAAACAACAAATTAATAAAGTGATGAGAAAGGAGGATTGGCATGAATAATACTACAATGTTATTGTAATGTTCTTGCTTTTGAAATTACGAAAAACAAGAAAGTTTTGGAAGGAGTAGATGTTCAACCTTCTGATATCGTTCTTCAAGCTTCTTGGCTTGCTGCTGAGTCCAACAGTTTCCTTTTTGTATCTTTTTCCTTCTTTGTAGATGTATTTCTATAAGTTTGTGTTAGGAAACATGACACCCATGGAATAAGAAGATAGAGAATCGGGAAAGTGTATTGATTGAAATGAGTAAAATGATACAATGAGTAAAAAGGTTGAAAAATACAATGCAATATAGGCTTATATAGCTAAGTAAAGCAACTAGCAAATGTAACTAATTCTAACTACCTCTAACAAATTCTAACTATATGTAACAACCCCCGAAAGCTAGAAGGTAGTATGTAGCAATTCCAACTTGGGATGATCGAAAAGAAGAAGAAATAGGATAATGCTAGATCGAAAAGAAAAAACAAGGATAATACTAAAAATCATTGGCCAATATGATAGGCATGCAGACCAACCACAAAGCCAGAAGCTACATGAGACAACCCCTCCTCGGAGGTCCCAATCAGTAACTCGAACTTATATACTCAACGTTATAGTAGAGCGCGATCATATATTATGCGGAAATATTAAAAACAACCAACACTGATACCACAACCATACATAACATATAAAGGTACTGGCTCTCTCAGTAGAGCCCACAACCGACATCAACCGACAAAATCTCAGAGTATACGACATATACCAACTGAAAGCATAGTAGTAAAATAAAATACATAAGTACATGAGACTTCCTCTCCTCACCCCCATAATACATATGCTCACTAAAGAGAAAAGACTCACTGTCCATAGCTCCTACGACCACTACCCCCGACAAAAATCTAACGGGGATAACGGGAACCCCCCCACAGATGCCCGCTGTCTTCGGCGGTAAGTCTGCAATGCCTCATACTC
Organism: Ammopiptanthus mongolicus; assembly: GCA_039655645.1. Taxonomy (NCBI): domain Eukaryota; kingdom Viridiplantae; phylum Streptophyta; class Magnoliopsida; order Fabales; family Fabaceae; genus Ammopiptanthus; species Ammopiptanthus mongolicus. Next base: position 46,374,134 of record CM077350.1, read on the forward strand.
GATCTCGCTCTCAGACATCACGATCTGGCGACGACGATACTCCCTCACCCTCCGCTCAGCACGACGACGTCGGCCTTGAGCCACATATCCAGTCTTGGAGGATGCCTGAGATCTCCAACCAGCATCTGAGTCATGATGGTAGTCCCACGACCTGTTCCACAGCCTCTCGGTAGCCTCTGAGCAATACGGAAGTCTCCTACAAGGTATCTCCTGGACGATCCCCAAGCTCTGAAGTATAAGGTGGTCGGACCCGTATATACCACTCGTCGCTGAGAGTAATCAACCTCCTAGTAACAGTCATCGTCCTCGTACAGTAACTCAAAATCTCCCAACACTGGCATCCAGGGCTCTCCCGCCAGCATCAGGCTCAGTAGGGGTGCCATTTATCTCTTCCGGCAACTCCTCGACAGGATCTTTTCGTGTGATCGAGAAATAAATGCAACATAGAAGAATACGGGAGATAAGAAACAACAATACATCATAAATAGGGAAACAACTATAAAATAAGCTATATTGATAGCAACACATAACAGCACAACAGTATCAAGCAATCATCTCCCAACCCATTCTCTCTTAGCTACTATCTGTCTCACTCATGCAACTAGCGACTATATGGACGCGATCACGACGCGACAGCCCCAACAGATCAACATGTCCCGTTCATCACAGTGCCAACCCCCGCAATGCAGGATTCGCCCAGGCCAGGTCAGAATATTCACCCGTCGGCAACGACATATCTCCCCACCCGCAGGCCAGGTCGGGACATTCGCCCGTCAATAACTGATGGGTACGATCATCTCCCCGCAGGCAAGATCAATCGCTCGTACGCCAACACAGTGATGAACAACAACGATGCAATATGAATCTCACCGACTCATCTCGAGATCAACAACTTAGTGTCTTAACCGCGACTTATACACAACTACAACCAACTTTCTCCGGTGTAACAGGAATCAACTTTATATGTCAACATGAATATATCAATCGGATCTCTAGGTTGAGCACTACAACATACACATATCCTCTAAATCTTCACCACATGATCATCTCCTAATTTATCAGGAATTACTGCCTATCTCTACTCATACAACAATAATCACAGATATCATAGGCAATCATAAACATGCTCAATCAACATATATATCATCATATCCACTCAGAGGCATATATTCAAGTAACCCTAAGCATGTTACTACGCATACATGTACATCAACAGGTATCATTTTGAGCATACAAACACACAAGCATATATCCTCGACATAGCATAAAATCAACCTATCGGCGTTAAACCTACAATGCCTAAAACTACATCGGTACCACCACCTAGTAGTCACCAATGTGAGTTAGGTGTTGTCGGTTACTCAACCACTAGTAGGGTTTAGGTCACCCTACATATATCAATATATATTATTTTACTCTTGCCTCCCCGACGATATTGTGGTTCTTTCTTCCACCTGATAGTAAATGTATCAACGATCACGAACTCACGAGCCTCCAAGCTCTCTCTACAAGCCTCACAGTCGCCGCCTCTTAACTCCAAAAAGGTTCCGAATTCAACTTCTAAACTTGCCCCTTGACGAATCACGAAAGCAAACTGGTAGATTGAAGTAGGCGAAGAGCTGATCACGAAAACATCAACGGAATTGGAATCGGATCAACGAACTAGTCACGAATTGGGATCAAGGTCTCAACTTCAACTCTGAACCTCTAACTCGAGCTCTCTGTAAATTTTGGAGAAGATGAAAACTTCTCCTCGGTGAAAATGATGAAGTATATACAGAGAAATATTCTACTATCCACGCTTTAGCATTGGAAATTCTCCACGCTTTAGCGTTCCAACGCTTGAGTGTTGTCCTTCTCAACGCTTGAGCGTCGACGTTTCCTCACCACCAAGGCACTGCCCATCACGTGCCAGCTGCGACGCGTAACCGACACATGTCACTTTACGTCCCATCACGGCCAGTCAACTGGTCAGAGTGGCCACGCTTGAGCGTCCACCCTGATCCACGCTAGAGCGTTACAACGCTTGAGGGTCCTATTGCTTCACGCTTGACGTTCTGCTCAGAGTCACACACTCTTCATCCTTCTCTAGTCCAATTCAACTCCAACTCTTAACCTACTTTCTAAGCATACCACCAAACCAACATGTATATACATTTAATTAAGGTGATGAAAATGAGGATGTTACATCTCCACCCCCTTTAAAATAAATTTTGTCCTCGAAATTTGACGTACCTTAAAATAATTGTGGATATTGCTGCTGCATATCTTCTTCACGTTCCCAGGTAGCATCTCCTGTAACTTCATCCCATATGATCTTGACCAATGGAATATGTTTACCTCGAAATTCCTTAACTCTTCTATCTGAAACCCTTACAGGTAAGGTCTCATATTTAAGGTTCTCTCTTAACTATATTGACTCTGGTTCTAGAATATGTGATGGATCGGGGTAATATTTCCACAACTGGGATACATGAAAGACATCATGAAGATTGGATAGGTTTGGAGGTAAGGCAACATGATAGGCTACAGGACCAATTCGACGAAGAATTTGAAATGGTCCAATGAATCTAGGAGTAGGCTTTCTAGATTTGATTTCTCTGCCAATTCCAGTCCTTGGAGTCACTCTCATAAAAACGTGGTCTCCTTCTTGGAATTCTAAAGGTCTTCTCCTCTTATCACTGTAACTCTTTTGCCTGTCTTGTGCAGCTTTCATCTTTTCCCTTATCCTCTTAATCTGTTCCGTCATCCATTGCATCACTTCCGGTCCTAGTACTTGACTTTCTCCTGTCTCATACCAACATAACGGTGTTCTACACTTTCTCCCATACAACGCTTCGTAAGGTGCCATACCTATACTCGAATGAAAACTATTGTTATAGGTGAACTCAATCAATGGTAGAAACTCATCCCAACTTCCTGTATGTTCCAAAACACAAGCTCTTAAGAAATCTTCCAATGATTTAATCGTTCGTTCAGACTGACCATCCGTCTGAGGATGATAAGCAAAACTCAAACTTAACTTAGTTCCCAAACCTTATGTAACTGCTTCCAGAATCTAGATGTAAATCTAGGATCTCTGTCGAAAACAATACTAGAAGGCACTTCGTGCAACCTTACTGCTTCTCTGATATAGATTTGGGTTAACCTCTCTAACGTATAACTTTCACCAATAGGTAAGAAGTGAGCACACTTCGTCAACCTATCAACGATTACCCAAATTGCATCATGCCTCTTCATGGTTCTAGGCAACCCAACCACGAAATCCATAGATATACCATCCCACTTCCACTCTGGGATATCCAAGGATTGCAACAACTCTGCTGGCTTTTGGTGTTCTATCTTCGCCTTCTGACAAACCAAACAATCCAACACATACTCAGCTACCTCCTTCTTCATTCCGGGCCACCAAAACATCTTCTTCAAATCTTGATACATATTGGTCGCTCTTGGATGAAAACTTAGCCTACTCTTGTGCACTTCTTCCAAGATCATCTTTCTTAGCTCTATATCCATCGACACACAAACCCTATCACCGTACCTCAAGACTCCGTCTTGATCCATCCTAAACTCAGACGTTCTGCCCTCCATTACATGGTCCTTCATCTTCTGAAGATATGGATCATCTTTTTGCTTCTCTTTGATTGTCTTCAAAAAGTTGATTGTTACGGTGACCATTCCTAGGTGTATCTTATCCTCTGACATTCTCATACCTAGATCCAAATCTCTAAATTGTTCAATCAGTTCTAACTCTTTCACCATCATAGCAGACACGTGTAAGGATTTCCTACTTAACGCATCCGCTACTACATTTGCTTTTCCTGGATGGTACTGTAGATCAAATTCATAATCCTTTATGAATACCATCCACCTTGTCTGCCTCATATTTAACTCTTTCTGATCAAACAGATACCTTAAACTCTTGTGGTCACTATACACTGTAAACTTAGCTCCATAAAGATAGTGTCGTCATATCTTTAAAGCAAACACTATAGCTGCCAAATCCAAGTCATTAGTCGGATAGTTCCTCTCATGACCTCTTAGTTGCCGCGAATCATAAGCCACGACTCTCCCTTCTTGCATAAGGACACAACCTAATCCTTGGTATGACGCATCACAGTATACATCAAACTGTCCTAAAGGATTTGGTAACATCAATAGTGGCGATGTTGTTAACCTCCTTTTCAGCTCTTGGAAACTCTCCTCGCACTTGCCCTTCCATTAGAAAGACGTTCCCTTCCTGGTTAACTTCGTCATTGGCAATGCAATCTTCGAAAATCCTTCTATAAACTTACGGTAATAACCAGCCAATCCTAGGAAACTTCGCACTTCACTTATCGACTTAGGACTTTCCCACTGCACTACAGCTTCAATTTTTGCTGGATCTACCACTATCCCATCTCGGTTAATCACATGACCTAAGAATTGCACTTCGTCCAGCCAAAACTCACACTTAGACAACTTCGCATAAAGTTGTCGGTCCTTTAACACTTGAAGCACAGTCTTAAGATGTTCCTGATGTTCTTCCCGATTAGGGGAATAGATAAGAATGTCATCGATAAATACAATTACATCGGAAAATCCGATTCATGTAATCCATAAACACCGCTGGAGCATTAGTCACACCAAATGGCATAACCAAATACTCATAGTGTCCATACCGATTTCTAAACACCGCCTTCGGTACATCCTCCTTCTTGCCTCGAATCTGATGATAACCAGATCTTAAGTCAATCTTTGAAAATACTAACGCTCCCTTCAACTGGTCCATCAAGTCGTCAATCCTAGGAAATAGATATTTATTCTTGATTGTCACCTTATTCAATTGCCAATAATCCACACATAACCTTGAACTTCTGTCATTTTTCTTGACGAACAACACTGGTGCTCCCCATAACCTTATCCAACATATCATCTAACTGCTTCTTCAACTCCGCCAACTCTGCTGGAGACATTCAATAAGGTGCTATCGAAATTGGTTCAGTTCCTGGTACGAGATCTATAGCGAACTCTATCTCCCTCTCCAGTGGAAACCTGGAACATCATCAGGGAAAAATTTCGAAAACTCTCGTACTATAGGCAACGAATCTAACTTAGGAGATTCCTTAGCTTTCATAGAAAACAACATCATATTTCTGAGATCTACCACTTAACATAAGATCTTTATCCTTGACAGGCATCAATGTCGATTGCTCATGAAATACTAGGGCCTTTTTAGAACAGTCCAACACTACATGGTTAGCCGAAAGCCATTCCATGCCTAATATCACATCAAGTTGTTGCATAGGCAAACAAACGAGATCAACAAGAAAAGTTCTATTTTCAACGACGACAGGGCATTTCAAACAAATAGTCATGGTAGTCAAAGAATTACTCGCAAGAGTAGAAACAGTTAAGTCATGAGGAAGTAAAGAAACAGGTAGTTTCAAATGATCGACACACTCTTGGGATATTAAGGAATGTGTAGCTCTGGAGTCAAACAGTACCGATAAGATTTTACCCGACACTAGGCACATACCTTGTATAAGATCAAGGGATTGAGTGAATTCAGCTCCTCTGATAGTAAACACTCTTCCCGTGGCTTGCGGTCTTCCTGCTTGCTATCCTGCTCCTTGAGCTCTGGTTACTGGGCCACGCCCACTTGTGTTGTACCTCACTCCTTGCGAACATTCTGGAGCTATGTGACCCACCTGGCCACATCGAAAACATCGGCAACTCTCCCTCACCGGATAATCTCTAATCAGATGCGATCCTCCACATCTGAAACATCCACTTGGTTGTTGCTGTTGTTCAGCTGGTCTTGCTACCTGACGGTCATAGGGCTTCCTTCCCGTCTGAAACCTTCCTTTTCCTCTTCTACCTTTCTGATCAAATCTTTGGTTAGGTCCGCCAACTCTGCCTTGCTGTAACTCTCTCTTCTTATCAATGTTCTCGATAACTGAACACCTTTCCAGCATCTCAGGTAATCGGGTGATATTCAGTGGCGCAACCACCCTCTGTAGGTCATACTTGAGGCCGTCTTCAAAACGCCTGCACACCAATTCCTCATAGGGAAATCTCTGATAGAATTCAGAAAATTTGAGTAACGCCACAAACCTAGCAGCGTACTCACCAACAGACATGGTCCCTTATTTCAGACCCATGAACTCCTTCTCTTTCTCTCTTCTCATCAATCTAGGGAAATACTTCTCCAGAAAGCATTCCCTAAACAGTCCCCAGTTAATAACTCTCCCTTCAGCTTCCAACATTCTCTGCTTGCCTTTCCACCATAATTCTACACCTCCCATCAGCAAGAAGAATGCATAAGTCACATTCCTATCTTCACGATATTGCATTGCTGAAAAGATTTTCTCAAGCTCTTGTATCCAAAGTTCAACACCTTCCGGATTGAAGTCACCATTAAACTGCGGTGGCTTCCCTTTCAGAAAAGTATTTAGCCCAGCATCTTCTGTCACCACCTCGCCTCTCTGATTCTGTCTTTGCTGTTGTTGCATGGTCACTTGCAACAATTGAGCATTTTGCTGCGTCTGATGCAGCATTGTTGTAGCCAATTCCCTGACTGTCCGCAGGGTTTTAGTCAACTCTGTCCTATCCCCAACATGGGAATTTTCACTGTTACCATTTCCAGGTTCAGGGGCACCCATTGTGGCCCTTCCGCCACGTCCTATACCACTTCCGCGAGCCGTTTAATTTCCTGTAGAAGATATTATCAGCCCACCTTTGTAGGACATGCAACACTATATCATCACATACATGCATTTTATGCCTTACAAACGCATGAAACAGTTATCTCTTCTGATAACTCCCGTACTGGACACTCTACCCAACTTTTAAGCATAGTTAATACCTAAGGCGGGTTCAACTAGACATGGCCAGCAATCACATCCTAACCCAAGCAATCTTTGATTAAGAATCAAACTGTTCTGATACCATAAAATGAGACAACCATCCTCGGAGGTCCCAATTAGTAACCCAAACTTATATACTCAACATTATAGCGGAGCGCGATCATATAATGTGCGAAAATATTAAAAACAGTCAACACTGATACCACAACCATACATAACATATATATATATATATATATATATATATATATATATATATATATATATATAAGGGACTGGCTCTCTCCGTAGAGCCCAAAACCAACATCAACCGACAAAATCTCAGAGTATATGACATATGCCAACCGAAAGCATAGTAGTAAAATAAAATACATAAGTACATGAGACTTCCTCTCCTCACCCCCAAAATACATATGCTCACTAAAGAGAAAAGACTCACTGGTCGTAGCTCCTACTACTACCCCCGACACAACTCGAACAGGGATAACGGGAATTCCCCACAGATGCCCGCTGTCTCCGACGGTAAGTCTGCAATGCCTCGTACTCGGTCTCGCTCTCGGACATCACGATTCGGCGACGACGATACTCCCTCATCCTCCGCTCAGCACAACGATGTCGGCCTCGAGCCACATATCCAGTCCTGGAGGATGCGTGAGATCTCCAACCAACATCTGAGTCATGATGGTAGCCCACGGCCTATTGCACAGCCTCTCCAACCGTAGCCTCTGAGCAATATGGAAGTCTCCTACAAGGTAGCTCTTGGACGATCCCCAAGCTTTGAAGTATACGGTGGTTGGACTCGTATATACCACTCGTCGCTGAGAGTAATCAACCTCCCAATAACGGTCATCGTCCTCGTACAGTAACTCAAAATCTCCCAACACTGGGATCCGAGACTCTCCCGCCAACATCAGGCTTAGTAGGTGTGCCATCTATCTCTTCCGGCAACTCCTCGACAGGATCTTTTCGTGTGATCGAGAAATAAATGCAACATAGAAGAGCACGGGAGATAAGGAACAACAATACATCATAAATAGGAAAATAGCTATAAAATAAGCTATACTGATAGCAACAAACAACGGCACCACAGTATAAAGCAATCATCTCCCAAGCCATTCTCTCTTAGCTACTGTCTCTCTCACTCATGCAACTAGCAACTATATGGATGCGATCACGACGCGACATCCCCAACAGGTCAAGATGTCTCATTCATCACAGTGCCAGCCCCCGTAATGCAGGGTTCGGCCAACAACCCTGAGGCTCAACTCAACTCATAGCTACGACATATTCCCCCGCCTGCAAGCCAAGTCAGAATATTCGCCAGTCGGCAATGGCATATCCCCCCGCCCGCAGGCCAGGTCGGGACATTCGCCCGTCAACAACTGATGGGTATGATCATCTCCCCGCAGGCAAGATCGATCATCCCTACGCCAACACATTGATGACCAACAACGATGCAGCATGAATCTCACTGACTCACCTCCAGATCAACAACTTAGTGTCTTAACCGCGACTTGTACACAACTACAACCAACTTTCTCCGGTGTAACCGTGAATCAACTTGATATGTCAACATGAATATATCAACTGGATCTCTAGGTTGAGCACTACAACATACATATATCCTCGAAATCCTCACCACATGATCATCTCCCAATTTATCAAGAATTACTGCCTATATCTACTCATAAAACAATAATCACAGATATCATAGGCAATCATAAACATGCTCAATCAACATATATATCATCATATCCACTCAGAGGCATATATTCAAGTAACCCTAAGCATGTTACTACGCATACATGTACATCAACAGGTATCATTTTAAGCATACCAACACACAAGCATATATCCTCGACATAGAATAAAATCAACCAATCGGCGGTAAACCTACAATGCCTAAAACTACATCGATACCACCAACTAGTAGTCACCAATGTGAGTTAGGTGTTGTCGGTTACTCAACCACTTGTCGGGTTTAGGACGCCCTATACATATCAATATATATTATTTTACTCTTGCCTCCCCGACGATATTGTGGTTCTTTCTCCCACCTGCTAGTAAATGTATCAACGATCATGAACTCACTAGCCTCCAAGCTCTCTCTACAAGCCTCACAGCTGCAGCCTCTTAGCTCCAAAAGGGTTCCGAATTCAACTTCCAATAGAATGGAAGTAGACGAAGAGCTGATCACGAAACACCAATGAAATTGGAATCAGATCGACGAACTAGTCACGAACTGGGATCAAGGTCTCAACCACAACTGTGAACCTCTAACTCGAGCTCTCTGTAATGTTGGAGAAGATGAAAACTTCTCCTCGGTGAAAATGATGAAGTATATATAGAGAAATATTCTACTGTCCACGCTTTTGCGTTCCAGCGCTTGAGCGTTGTCCTTCTCAACGCTTGAGCGTTGAGGTTTCCTCACCGCCCATCACGTGCCAGCTGCGACGCATAGCCGACACGTGTCTCTTTACGTCCCATCATTGCTAGTTTGGTCAGAGTGGCCACGCTTGAGCATCCACCCTGATCCACGCTAGAGCGTTACAACGCTTGAGCGTCCTATTGCTTCACGCTTGAGCATTCTACTCAGAGTCACGCACTCTTCATCCTTCTCTAGTCCAATTCAACTCCAACTCTTAACCTACTTTCTAAGCATATCACCAAACCAACATGTATATACATTTAATTAAAGTGATGAAAATGAGGATGCCAATTAAGGCACGAAGCTTAACCATCAATAGCAGAAGCTAAATATGAGGCCTAACCACTCAAGAAAAAAGCAAAAACACAAAAAAAAATCCGTGCTAAACCATCCATGGCAAAAGCTCAGATCAATGCCTAAGCACCATGAAAAGAAGCTTACAACAAAGCCAATAGAGGCTGCAAACAATTTGTAATTGAATTTGCCTTTAAAATGGATTGAACACAAATACATTGTGAGCACAATTTCCAACTGATCAAACTATCCAAAGAACAAAGTCAGAGCAGAACGAGCCAACACTGAAGCAACAAAGAACCAGTTGAAGTCATCACCAACGACAACGGAATCTAAAACGTGAGCCATTGGGATCCAAAACCATAGTCAGTGACCAGAACTAAGCCATATTAGAAGAGTGAGAACAATTTTAGGAAGATGCAAGAATCAAATTATGCAGATCAGGAACACTTCAAGAAGGCGCATAAGCCACTTCATGATAGATACAGAATCATCGATCATCGCCAAAGAACCAAACACAATTGCAAAAACCAACTAAGATCCAAGACTCAAGGAAGAATAAAGCAACGAACTTGATGGCGGTGGATAAAATGTCGTTGACGAAGAGGATGGCGTCAACCAAGAACCTTCACATCGTCACCCAAGGTATGCACCAGTGGTCACCACCATACTAGATCTACCAGATCTGAAATTGAATAAACTAGAAACCAATGCATGGAATAACCGTCGTGTGGCTTCGCCGGAGAAGGCAACACAGCAACTCAACACAAAGAGGCTCAACATAGAGCATAGAATCCAATCGACCACGCACGGTTCCAGATTCATTGAACGAAACAAAGTGCAAAAATAGCTCCAAGAACAAACTATTAAGCCAAGAAATAATGAATTATGGATTGAATCTTTTCCAAAGTGAAGAGAAACCAGAATCGAAATCGAAAGATGGGGATGAATAATGAAGCCTTTCTCTTTATCGTCTCCATCAGTGATTCCTCTGCCATTGAAACTGGATTTCTCATGTCCGAAAAAACCTTACACTTCGATTTTGGTTTGTAGAAATGGAAATCGGAGTTGGTTCTTTCGATGTGTGTGATGATAAGGTGCTACAGTAGCAGTAGAAAGGATAATGGAGTAGAAAATGGATTTTCTTGGGAAAAATAAAAAAGAAAATAAATTAACTAAAGAAAACTGAAAAAGAATATGAGTGCAGCGGAAATAAAACTGTTTGGAAAATGAGAAAATTGTTTAGTGTTTTAATATGAGGGTTAATTAATATGAGGGTTATTTTAGGGCACTAATTAGAAGGTTACAAACGGTTAACCTTCCAACATTCTTCTAATTGGCCTAAAATTTGAAAAAACCACAACATAAGTATGATACATAAACATTCATGTACCAAATCTCATCCATATGAATACATAATTACCTTAATATAATACAACACTAAGTGTGAGTTATGGCAGTCATGTATTAGTTTTCAAGGCACATTTCCTTCCATATACCACAAACACTAGTCCTTTACTATACAAGGTTCTTAAGCAACATATAAAATTCCATTCTGATCCCGTAAATGTTTCTGGAACATTCATGTTATAACTCATAAGTATAATTATATGTACATGTTCCTTAAATGTCTTTGGTTGTAATCCCTTAGTTAACGGGTTATCAATCATAAGGTATGTTCTTACATGCTCTGTAGATGCTCTTTGTTTCTGAACTTCCTCCTTAACGGAGAAATACTTTAACTCCATATGCTTTTCACCTCTTGAGTATTTGTCAATCTTGGAGAAAAAAACTGCTACAAAATTATTACAATAAATTTTCAGCGGCTTGGCTATGGTGTCAACTACTCTAAGCCCTTAAACAAAATTTCGTAGCCATAACGCATGAATTGTAGCTTCAAAGCATGCTACAAATTCGGCCTCCATGATGGATGAAGCAACAACAGTTTCCTTAGCAGTTTTCCATGATATGTTCGCTTCTCCAAGAAGGAATAAGTAGCCAAATGTAGACTTCCTACTGTTAACAAATCCACCAAAAAATCTGAGTCTAAATATCCAACTACTTCTAACTGATTGGATCTTCTATACATGAGCATATACTCCGTAGTTCCTTGTAGATACCTCAAAACTTTCTTTGCAGCTTTCCAATGATCAATTGCAGGATTACTTTGATACCTACCTAACATTCCAAACGCAAAACTAATATCCGATCTCGTGCAGGTTTGCACATACATCAGACTAGCCATTACAAAACCATATGGAATTGATTCCATTTGTTTTCGCTCTATGTCATTCTTTGGACATTGCATATGACTGAACTTGTCCCCTTTCTGAATTGGTACAATTCCAGCAAAATAATTCTCCATATTAAATCTCTCTATAATTTTCTTTATATAGGCATTCTGAGATAATCCCAATAATCCTTGTGATCTGTCTCAGAATATTTCAATTCCAATCACATTGTGACACCCTTTACCCCGCGTACGATAATACATAAGAAAATCATACATGCTTTTAAAATAATATCAATATAATATAAATCTTAAAGGTAAAATGTATCACATCATCCAAAAACATAACATGAGAATCTGAATAAATCGAAATCCTTTAACATATAACAATCTGCAGAAAAACATAAAACATAAAATATAAAATATAACCCAAAACCCGATGTCACATGATCAGAGCTGGTATCCCTAAACATACATCGGATTAAAAATGAATAACATAAAACATAAATCCTAACTACTCAGAGAGATCTCCTCGAGATCACTCCTCGTCAGCATGCTCACCCTCCTCTGCATATACCACAACATATGCACAAGAATAACAAAGAGAGGGGTAAGAAACACAATCATGAATATATGTAAATGGAATGGAATAGTAATTAAGATGGCATACAACATACATCAATCACCGCAGATATAATCAATATATATCAAAGATGCATGTTAATGCGAATGCAACATCACTACTCCGTATGCATGCGGCCAACAACTCTAACTTTGGAAAGATGATTAGGAGTACATGTCCGGTTATCAACGTGGATGATATGCTAGACCATGGGCCATCCCCGAACACTCTCACTAATCCTGATAACGTATAGTGGCTAGTCAAGGTACTCAAGCTTATTCATTTGGTCACTCCGACAATAGTTAGCTAGCCCATGTCACCTGAAACTTCCATTCCAATGTACCCGCAAGGCCGGGATAACACCTATCGTGGCCTTCACTATCGCGATTCACCGTTTGCTTTCCACCCAACATATCAATGTCAACTTATGATGCATGCTATGCTCAGCAACATGCAAACACATGTCCCACCATCCAGCATCATAGTCAATCACATTGATTATCAACAATGACCATCAAACAACTAGGCTCCAACCATCGTTATTGCCTCTATCAACATTGCCAATATTATCATATCGTCATTATTAGTATTAACGTTCTTCTCTATATTATCAACTTGAATTGTTATCTCACAGTCATTTTCTCATTACCTTATTCAGTTACTTCTTCACAACTGAATCTGGGTGAGAAACCCAGATTCGCTAGGCGAATCGTGGCTCGCGAGGCGAGCCCGAGAGCTCTTAAACAGGTTCTCAGATTCATTAGGCGAATCCTGGTTCGCTAGGCGAGCCAGAGAGCCTTAATATTTGGTTCTCTCATTCGCCTCGCGGACACGAATGGTCTCTTTGTCTCGCCTCGCGAATTGAGATTCGCTAAGCGAATCGCGACAGATGTGGGAATCTTAAGAATTTCTCTAAGTTATCCCTATGCCTATCATCCCATCTCTCAAGAATCATTCCTATGGGTTTCCAAAACTAATCCAATATCATTAATCTCGCCTCTCATAACAACTCATTCATTATGGGGTGCCAAACATCCTAAAACTATGCTCTTTCACTGATCCTATTTTCGTCATAGTAACGCACATCATCATCAAGTCATCATTATCAATGCACATCATACATCTCATCAATGCATATCATACTATGTACATACTAATCATCGCATATCATAGTATTTCAATCATATCATCAAGACAACACCAACAATCATAATCATAGAACCATAGACATATATATTTATACAATATTCACATAGACATATACATAACATACCTATCGTTACACTCATAGCATATACATAGGCATTTACAACGCATATAGACAAATATATAGGGGTCATAGGTTAACCCATTCATCTTAACCTATCCCAAAACCCACATACTCATGATCTATTTCTTCCCCTCATACTTGGAATGACGATCACAATGAACAAAGGAAGGAAAAAAGGTCCGGAAAGGTTGTGTCTCACGAACACTCGATCTCACGACACTTGATTTCACGATCACCGCCCCAAAAGGTTCAAGAGCAGGAATGAGGAAGAGGGATTGTGATGGCAGTGATGCTCCTCAAGCGAAGGCGACGAAGAACGATGAACAAAGATGAAATCTCCTTCAAGAATACTTAGGAAGGGTTTAGGAATCCTTGTTTAGAGAGAGTAAGGCAGTTTCTAAGAGTGTTTCGAGTTAGGAATTAGGTTTAGGTTGAGTCTTATGATATAAATATGAGTTAGGGTCATTATGGGCTTATTAGAAGCCCAAAAACACGTTTCTACTGCGCGCAGATTCGCTAAGCGAATACAGTGTCGCTAGGCACTAGAGAGCTGTAAGAATCTGTCTGCCATATTCGCTAGGCGAAGTTTCTTCGCTACGCGAAACTATAGAAGCCGAATTTTGCCCTAACAACTGAAATAATACTTGTAGATAATCCTTTAAGATTTCCAACGCATCCAAGATCGCCTCAATCAGACATCTATAACTCAAGATATGGACAAAACCGTAAAATAGGTTTATTGGACTCGAATGCATTAACCATTCCTTAAGGCTGAACTACCCCAACTATGAACTTCAACATTAAGAACAATCATAAACAACATATATACAACATATATAAGCAAATATTAATACATATAAACATAAGGTAAAAAGCAGGGTGTTACACACATAGGATGCCTCTCCCAAATCTTTCATTTCAAAATTTTTAGAGAGATATTCTTTGGTCTCATGCAACATACTCAAACTATTAGATGCCAGCAAGATATCATCAACATATAGGACCAAAAACATAAACTTACTCCCACTGACCTTTCGGTATATGCATCTATCAACTACATTTTCTTCAAAACTGAAAAAGGTAATTGTATCATTGAACTTAATATACCATTGCCTTAAGGCTTGTTTCAGTCCATATATTGATTTCCTAAGTTTACACACCATATGACCTTTTCCTTCAAATGGAAAACCTTCAGGTTGGTCTATGTAAACTTTCTCTTCAAGACTACCATTTAAAAAGGCTATTTTCACATTCATCTGGTGTAACTCTAAATCATAATGAGCCACCAGTGCCATAATAATACGCAATGAGTCTTTCTTTCAAACAGGAGAAAATGTTTCTTTATAATCAACACCATCCTTTTGAGTATATCCTTTAGCAACAAGTCGGGCTTTATATCGTTCAATATTGCCATTTGAGTCACACTTGGTCTTAAAGGCTCACTTACAGCCAACTCGTTTAGCACCTTCCGGCAATTCAACAATTTCCCAAATTTTATTTTCTTGCATAAATTTTAACTCTTCTTTCATGGCATCAATCCATTTCTCCGACTCAACACTATTCATGGCTTGTGAATAAGAAACTGGATCTTCATTAATTCCAATATCTGACTCTTGCAAATAAGTCTCATAATAGCTTGGAATAGCTGATTTTCTTACTCTTTGAGACCTTCTCAAAGGAACTTCTTGAGACTCATTTCTTTGAGATCCCTGTGAGTTAGTTTCTTCATTGGGTGTGTTGTCATTCAAAATTGTTCATTGTTGGCAGAGTATTCTACAACAGTCGGAACAATATTTGAAACAAGTATAGATGAAGGAACACTTATAGGTATAGAAATATTTACCTTAACTTCCTTTATGTCCGAATTCTATTGTTACTCACTCCCACTAACTTCACCATTTTCAAGGAATTTTGAATTATTAGTTTCCACAATTCTTTGACTATGATTAGGACAATAAAAAAAAAATATACCCTTTAGACTTCTTCTGGTAGCCAATAAAGTAACAGCTTACTGTTCGAGACTCTAACTTCTTTTCATGCAGATTATATACCCTTGCTTTTGCCGGACAACCCCAAACATGCAGGTGTCTTCAACTAGGTTTCATGTTTGTCCAGAACTCAAAAGGAGTTGTAGGAACTACCTTGCTAGGAACCCTGTTTAACAAATACATGGCAGTCTTTAATTTATACATCCACAAAAATTTGGGTAACGAGAGTTTCTCATTATACTCCTAATCGTATCCATTAGTGTTCGATTTGCCTTTCTGTCACACCATTTTGTTGTGGTGTGTATGGCACTGTGTATTGCGCACAAATACCATGTCTTTCAAGAAGTTTTGCAAATGGACCTGGACATTGTCCCATTTCACCATGTTTTCCATAATATCTTACGACTTTCACTTTCTTGTCAAGTTGCCTTTCGACTTCATTTATGTAAATCTCAAAAGCATCATCTGCTTGAGACTTTTCCCTAAGAAAATAGACATATCCATAACGTGAAAAGTCATCAATAAAGGTGATAAAATATTTTTCTCCACCAATAGATGGAGTGTCAAAATGTCCACATGCATCATTGTGTATAATTTCAAGAAGTTGGTTGCTTCTTGTGGCACTTTTCTTGCTATGCCTGGTTCGCTTTCCCTTAATGCAATCCACACATAAGCCAAGATCAGTAAAATCTAGATTCTGTAGAATCTCATTCTTTACTAACCTTTCTGATCTTTCCTTGGATATGTGACCCAAGCGTTTATGCCACATGTATGCAAAACTTTCGTTAAGCATGTTATGCTTAAGTCCAATACTTTGGTGCTTGGTAAGCAAAGATTCATAAAATTGATCATGAAGTTTCAATTTATATAAACCATCAATAAGAAAACCAGAACCAATAAGTTTAGAATTCTTGCATAAATTGAAACAACCATGTCCACAATTAAATTCAAAACCACAATTATCCAACTTTGAAAGCGAAACTAAACTCCTAGACATTGAAGGTACATAAAGAGTCTTAAGTAGATCCAAGTGATAACCAGTATCTAAGATCAAACGGTAAGTCCCTATGCCTTCAATTGGAGCTTTCATACGGTTTCCCATATAGAGAAACATCTTACTTTGACTTGCGGTTTCGATCGAAAGGAATCACTGCATCATGTTAGATACATGAGTAGTAGCACCAGAATCAAGCCACCAAGAATTATGAGGAACATTAATTAAGTTTGATTCGAAAATACATACATATGTCTCATACATACCTTTCTTTTCGAACCAAGCCATACGTTTGGGACAATCTTTCTGAAAATGTCATTCTTTAGCACAGAATTGACATTTATTTTGTTGTTTATCATGTCTCGTATTCTTCTTAAATTTCTTGGCCTTTGGCTTCAGTGCTTTGCCAGCTCCTTGAACTAGGTTGACAGAATGACCTCTAAAGCTCTTAAGTTTGTTCTCCTCCTGAATGAGTTTTCCAATCAGTTCATTAACATCCCACTTGTCTTTCATAGTGTTATAGTTAATTTGGAAAGCTCCATACTCAGAAGGCAGTGAGTTCGGAATAAACTAAACCATGAAAGAGTCATCTGCTGCCATACCCAAAGACTTTAGTCTTGTCGTAATATTAGTCATCTCAATGGTATGCTCTTGCATGCCTCGCGGCCCATCAAACTTCATGGTCGTGAGTTGAGCCATTCGTGTACCAGCGAGTGACTTATCAGCAGAGCGAAAACGTTCTTCCACAAACTTAAGGTATTCCTTAGCACTTTCTGTTTGTGGAATTAGTAGTCTTAATGTTGTTTGCAATAGTCATTCGCATAAACTTAAGGCTCAATCTGTTAGACTGCTCCCCTGCCTTAAGCTTGGATTTCTCATCCTCAATACTGTTATCAATAACAGTGGGTTCTCCTTCCAAAAGTGACAAGTCAAGATCCAAAACGCCTAAGTGGAATTTCACTTGTTCACTCCATTCAGAGAAGTTCAAACCATTAAAAACAGTAAAAGGTGTAGCTTGCGAATGAAGAGAAATTGTTGCAAAATAATCATAAAATGCTCATATTAAATTTATCATACACTCAGATAAAACATGAAAGCATATTATAGTTTACCTTTGGGCAGGCACTACAATATTTTTTTTTGGTGAATAATCGAGGCTAAAGCCCAAAACAAGAAAATTACATCACCTTATTAAAAAGAGTGCCCGAACTGTCTGAAAAAATAGCAAGAGAAAGGAAAAGGGGCATTTGGATAAAAACATGAACACCCGAAGTCATGAAGTGGCCTTGGTGCGCCAGAAGATCTGCACAGCAGTTTGCTTCTCTATAGGTATGAACCCCCTTGACAGAAACAAAATCCTTGATGATATTCATGATGTCATGCACAATGGAGGAACAAGGATGTAGGATCTCACAGCCATTATCTAAGAAATGCAGAGCAATCATGAAGTCAGACTCCACCAGCACAGTCCCCATACCATTAGCTTTAGCCAACCTGAGACCTTGCCAAATACCAAACAATTCAGCCTGAGTAATTGAGCAAGATCCCAGATTACAAGCAAAGCCAGATAGGAACACACCATGTTCATCACGAAATAATCCTCCACAAGAAACATGAGCACCCCCATCCCGAACCGATCCATCCGTATTAAGCTTGACCCAACCACGTACATGGAGGTGGTTGCCAGCGGACCTGAATAAACGGGTACCAATCTGGATGGGAGAGATAAGATTACTATATCCAAACACAATACTAGTTTCCTACACCCTCTTCTGGATTCTGAAAAAAGTCTCTAAAAGCTCATAAGCCTTATTCTCAAAGACAAACTAATTTCTAGCATACCAGAATGTGTCCAGAGACAAGGCAAACACCAACTGCCAATTACTGACCTCCTTTCAGCCAAAGTTCTGGGTCAGATTCCTCATACGCCATTCCTCTTTATTCCAAATAATAAAGTCATGCCAATGAACTGGATCTACTAGAAGAAACCAGATGCTCCTGATATTATGACTATCTCTAAAAGCATGAATCGTGGCTTCACTACTAGCAACACAAATCGGACAAAGGCCATCATGAGTAAGGTGACGCTACAGTCTGACCTGATTAGTGAGAAATGCATCTCGCGCAAGAAGCCAAAGGCAAGACCTCACTCTCTGCGGCCCTCGCCATTTCCAAATAGTTCTATAAATCCGACTAGCCCCATATTATGATCTTCGGCCACAGACATATAAGCTGCTTTCAAAGAAAAGGCCCCATCCGAGGATGAGTTCCAGGCTACTACATCAGGAATATCTCTGCAAGTAGGAACATGCATTGTTACAATTTTATTGCAGATTCTGGAAGGGAGTAGATTAGACAATTTAGGAATATCCCAGCCCCCCCCCCCCAAAGGCATAAAAAACTATCCACAGTGCAACCCAAATCAATATCATCAGGGTCCAAAGTAACATGATGAATGAGAGGTCCTTCATCGGGGACCCAAGAATCAGTCCAGAATTTAATTAATCTACCATTACCAATTCTCCAAGACATATTCTTGGTTACCTGCTCCCAGCTCCCACAAATGCCACACCATAAATTAAAGGAGTCTCTTTTCCTTTCAACTTTAGGAATCACATCATTTCAGCTACAATATACTATATAAATAAATGCCACTTTTATCATAATCGAAAAATTAAAATTCTCAACCAAACACATAAGTCATCTTTGGACAAAATATATATTTGATCCAAGAATTTTAATTTCTCATAATCATGTTTACTAATCATAGAATAAGATTTTCCTTTGGATAAATCTAGTCTTCATGATTAATTAACTGTAACATTCTTTAATGACATTTTTTTTATCATTCTAACCTGGCCACTTTGGTGTACACAAGTTTTAACCAAATAGCATAACCCTTTGTCTTTACCTTCTGGAAGTCACGTTCACAACTTTTCTTCAATAACATTCAGCCATAAATAACAATTCAAATAACAAAATAATGCATATATATTATTATAATAAAGAAAACTTCATTTGCACCTATTGGCCAGATTTGATATAATCAAACATATATACATTTCAAATAATACAATAAGTATTGCTTAAAGGCTAACAGCAATGGATAGTGGTTCATTATGTTATACCCAAACCAGTTCAGCATAAAAATAATAATCATAAATATGCAGCGGAATAATTTAACAATTAATTCATAAAATTTCTAATTGAAACATAGGGTTCATTATACTTGAGGGAGATTAAAACACCCTTCATGGAAAACCACAAATTTCACAAGCTAATGCTTTGATACCATATGTAAACTACTAAGCGCACATACAAACTTAAGTAGAAGCATTCATGAACATAAGGATCATGAAAGTTATGATTTTCACATACCCGGATTTGATGAAGAAGGCATAGTCTTAAATCTTTGACAGCAACTGATAGTATAAAATTGATTTCTCTCCCTTCTCCCTTCTTCCAAGACATCCGCAAGGATGGAAATTATTCTGTAAACATGAGCAGAATGAACGTGTCTTTTGGGGGCAGAGAGAGGACCAATTTATATGTAGTGTCATTTAATCTGATACGTCCATCAAGTATCAATATCAACGGATGAGATCGATTCCCTTAAAATTCTAGCAGTTACTAACCTTTAGCTTTCCAATAAATATTAACTTTCAATAATTATTACCTTAATTATTTTAGGCCACTAATCAAAAGGTTACAAACAGTTAACCTTCCAACATTTTGGGCCTAACTCTCTCATTAGAGGTCCAATTGGGACATGTAGGGGAATCAAGAAATATCCCTGTTGTTATTTCTTTTTTATTCTATCTTTATTACTTTGATTTTATTTTTATTCCCTTCCTTAATTCTAGGAAGTGGATTTATTGTAAACACTCTATATATATATAGTCTTAGACTATGAATAAAATCATAACAGCATTTTATCATTGCCTTACTATATGGTATCAGAGCTTTAGGTTAAGGTTAGGGTCTTTCTTTGCCCTCCCTCATGGTGGCACGCCCAAATGCATGGAAACATACTCTTACCGGCGTCTCCCACAACTATGACTCCACAGCAACCGGAGATAGCAGAACAACCAGTGGTGTAAGTGGTGGCGTAGGAGGCGGCCCAAGCAGTGGCGACGCCAGTGTAGGTGCAGGCACCGACGCTGGTGCAGGAACAGGAGGCCGCACAGGTGCAAGCAGCGGTGTAGGCGCAGGTGGTGGTGCTGGCAATGGCTTGAACTACCATTTTAATGGCCATGAGGGTTTCTCTAATTCCCTCCAGGTTAGTGTTCCGCGACTTCATGGGAAAAACTACATAGAATGGTCCCAAGTTGTTAGATTAATTCTAGAAAGCAAGAGAAAATATGGATTTCTTACATGAGACACATCGATACTTACAGGTGGCGACCCAAATTTCATGTTTTGGAAATCTAGAATTCCTTAATCATTGCTCGGTTAATTAATTCTATGGAACCAGCAATTAGAAAGCCCTTCATGTTCTTGCCAATCGCGAAAGATGTCTGGGAAGCGGTCAAAGACACGTACTCTGACATTCATAATTCCTCTCAGATTTTTGATTTAAAATCCAAGTTATGGCATGCCAAACAAGGTAATCGGGATGTGACTACTTATTATAATGAACTAATAACTCTATGGCAGGAATTGGATCTATGCTATGAGGACAATTGGAAGTGTATTGAGGATAGTATTCTATTCATCAAAAGGCAAGAAAATGATTGCGTGTTTATGTTCCTTGCTGGACTGAATAAGGAACTTGATGAAGTAAGAGGCAGAATTCTGGTACAGACACCTCTTCCATGTATTCGTGAAAATTTTTTGGAGGTAAGAAGAGAAGAGGTCAGACAAGGAGTTATGATGGGTAAAGCAGCCCCAATTTCAGAAGTGGAGGGCTCTGCGCTTGCTATTAGAAACTACAATGAAGAGGGGGAAAAATGGCAAGAAATCCGATAAATGGTGCGATCATTCCAAGTGCTCGTGGCATACTCGTGAGACATGTTGGAAGCTTCATGACAAGCACCCAAGTTGGAAGAAGAAAGGTGGAAGTGAGGGTCGTGCTTTCCAAGCTAGTACCTCTGATAAAGAAAAGCAGTCTCCTTCAAACTCGTTTCCTTTCACTAAGGAACAATTAGACCAATTGTACAAGCTTCTTAAGTCTCAAACTCCTTCTTGCTCCATAGTCCAGAAAGGTAACTTTGTTAAAACTGTCCTTCTTAGTGTCAACCATACTTGGATTGTTGATTCAGGTGCTACTGATCATATGTCAGGAGAGTCTAGTTTCTTTTCTTCATATAGTACTTGTGCAGGTAACCAGAAAATTAAAATTGTAGATGGCTGCCTATCAGCCATTGCATGGAAAGGTTCTGTTGTCCTTTCTCCAATGATAACTCTCTAAGATGTCCTTCATGTCCCAAATCTGTCATGTGGTCTTTTATCTGTCAGTAAATTAGTCCCGGATAAAAACTGTCAAACTAATTTCTTTCCTTCTCATTGTGTGTTTCAGGATTTGAACTCAAGGCAGATGATTGGCAGTGCTAAGGAGAGTGGAGGACTTTACTACTTTGATGATGGACTTGGATCAAAACAACAATCCCAACCAATAGGTTCTTGCTTTGAATCAAGTTTTATTACAAATAATAAGGATGATAGTATGTTATGGCATTTACGGTTCGGTCATCCCAATTTTAGGTACCTAAAACATTTATTTCCTAAGTTGTTTTGTAATAAACACTCTTCTTTGTTTCATTGTGAAACATCCGAATTTACTAAACATCATCGCTCTTTTTTTCCTATGCAATCTTATAAGCCATCAAAACCGTTTGCTGTTATTCACAGTGATGTTTGGGGTCCTAATAAGACTAGTACACTCACCAACAAAAAATGGTTTATCACTTTTAAGGCTGATCACACTAGACTTTGTTGGGTGTACTTGTTAAAAAAAAAATCAGAGGTTGGTCAAGCTGTAAGAAATTTCTTTAAAATGGTGCAGAATCAATTTCAGGCAAATATTCAAGTCTTGAGAAGTGATAATAGAAAAGAATATTTTAACATGATTTTGGGGAATTTCTTTCTTGAAAATGGGATTGTGCATCAAAGTTCTTGTGCTAATACACCCCACCAAATGGGATTGCGGAGAGAAAAAATAGACATTTGCTAGAGGTGGCTAGAGCTTTACTCATCGCAACAAAAGTCCCTGAATACTTGTCGGGTGAAGCTGTTTTAACTGCTGCATATTTGATTAATCGTATGACATCCAAAGTTTTACAATATCAAACTCCCCGTGATATTTTTAAAGAATATTTTCCTATGGCTCGTATTTCAACTGATTCACCTTTGAAAATATTTGGTTCAACTGCTTTTCTCCACGAACATACGCATCTTGGGAAGCTAGAACCACGTGCTATAAAATGCATTTTTATTGGATACTCACCAACCCAAAAGGGATACAAGTGTTTTGATCTAAAATCAAAAAAGATTTTTGTAACCATGGATGTCACCTTCTTTGAAAACCAACCATTTTTTAAGGACATTTATCTTGAGGGGGGAATTCATATGAAGATTCATTTGAAACCATAATTTTGTATGATAATATTTTGACTTCACATGATTCTGAGCCTTGCACTACTGCACCAACAATATGAACACCCCATTTTGTCCGAACTGGATTTTAATTTATTTGTTTTAATTTTAATCTTACTAGGGTTTGAAAAAAAGAAAATAAATAAATAAAAAGAAATAGCCCAAACATACAAGAATGCCAATCAGAGCTTTTCGTATATCAAATCACAATAATTGTGGGAGTTAATTGTCTCCATTTATGTTTTGTCTCCCAAATAAGGTAATCGGATTTCTCTAATTTCTTTTACAAATTGGGAAATATTCAAACAGTAAATAAGATCCCATTAATAGCAATTTCATGACAAATCTGTTTCTGATTTCATCTCAAATATTCTTGGACCAAATCATTATGCAAATCGTCCAAAATATTGCAAAAAAAAAAAAAACTCAAATCCAAGATTCTATAAAGAAACAGCACTAAGACGAACAAAGGGGTTTTTCTTTTTTTACGTTTAATGTTTTACAACCTGAGAGTTACAAAAACCTCTCTCACCATCATCTCCAAACAAAGCCAGAGACCTCACACATAAAATCAATCCCCACCATCTCATCTATCTCAATCCTTTTCTTCTTCTTGCTTAACAGACATCCTAGCAACACTGTGAACCACCTAGTCACACTCATCGAGCTGCCACCCACGCGAGCTTCGTCGCAACATCAAAACCACCGCATGACCAGCCAGAACGCGTGCTCCGACCTCCACCCAATCAGCCACCGTCTAGGTCACGCAGCAGCACTTCGAACCCATCGCAGTGTCATCCTTCCTTTGCTGCGAGCCCTACCGGGTCCGCCCCTATGCATCACTGCTCCGCCGCGTTAAGCCCAGATCCAACCATTGTGTACTCGTCAGCTAAATCTTCCCAGAACCGTTGCGACTCACGAAGCTCCACCCAACTATCGCGGGTTGCACCATCCCCTGTCGTTCCAACCGCGCGAGCCTTCGCTCCACACTCTGGCAGCCGTCGCTTGCTCCTCTCCCCGAATGTGAGGAACAAACTAGAGAACTTATCTGGTGCTAGGGGTGGATAATAGACAGGTTGGGCTTAAAATCCACAATCCGGCCCAAACCGGCGCCAGCAAAATCTGGCCTAATTCCATCCATACATCAGGTCGGGTTAGTCGGGTGATGGGTTGGGGGGTGATTCGGTTGGGTTAGTTCGATTTGGGCCATATTGGGTCAAAGCATGTTTTTTTAATAATTTTTTAGAGCCTTCTTTTTTTCCAGATCCTTTATCAAATTTTTAATACAACTTACTTGAATGGGCTTACATAATACATATACGAAACGGGCCATTTAAATTTCAATTGAAATGGCCTGTAGGCCCATGTTAAAAATACTATGATAGTCCAGTTCCTTAACATCAAATGGGTCTAAGATCCTGTCCATTCAACAAATTACAGAGATTATTGAAATTAATGAAATTATTGATAGAAAACAATATAGGAAATGGGCATAATCAATTTGATAGTTTTGTGCCTTTGTGGTTGCGTATGGTTGTGGACTGTAGTGCTACTACTAATGTACAGAAGTTTATGATAATTATAATTTTCAATTATCAGAATTCATTATGAATTCCTTTGACATCCTTCAAGTCACAAGCAAAGCACCTCCTTTGTGAGTGTCAGCAAAACACCTCACTATCTCTAAAACAGTTTCAACCTCTGAAAATTCTTCACATTCTTTTGATTCTTTGATAACAACTGAACCAACATCCTGCATTTGCAAGTGATCACATATTAACATAAGGAGGCAACATAATACACCCAAACAAATAGATGTATAAGGAAAACAGTAAATAGTGCCAAATAATATAAGGATAATTGCCCCAGTGAAAAAATAGTCCCACAAGATTAATTTGATGCAAATGCATATAGTTGAATTTCATAAAGTTAGATAAATAAACCAATAGTAAATTGCCACTCACCCAAAATTTTTGTAAAGCACACGAAGTTCTCTTAGGCCTCTATCAGCACCTCTCATCTCCAATTGTTCCTCTTCAGCCTGACTTGAAAAGTGTAGTGGTAAAAATAATAGCACAACTTCATAAATGCTGCAAAAACATTAAAGCAACAGACCATCCTAAACCAGGAAATCAAGTGAGAAGTTTGAAAAACAATACTTGATATCAAGAGGTTCTTCACAACAAGTAAAGCACATTTGCATTCTCATCGTTCTCCAATGATAAACAAGCACAAAACAAAGTGAAGTACATTTTCAGAATGATAATCACGTATAGTGAAACAAAACAAAGGAATTTATCATTCTCCAAAAAAAGCACAAAGCCACAACACTGCAAAGAAAAGTAAAAAAAAAAAATCAACAACACAAGTCTTAATGTATGCCAAACAGTTTGAGTCATATCTCACAAATGATGAAACTGGGCTGAAATACAACAAAATTGATAACTAACCCAAAAAGTGTGTATGCTAAACAGTTTGAGTCATATCTCACAATTGACTCCAAAAAAGCAAAAGTCTAATAACTGTAAAGATTTCACAACAATAGTCAATTAGTACAAAAATAAAACAGATTAAACAATATGAAATTCAGCAAGTCAATCATCAAATAAGGGACAAACCCTCAGTATTTTCTCAATCACAGCCAATTGGCAATGATTGAGTTGATGGACCACATCCACCTGCTTGTCCAGCACCTGCTGCTGCTCCCCCAACCCCTCCAAGAAATTTTATGGTACATTCAAATTAAATATTTACTTAATCTATATCCAAATACAGAAATGCTAAGGATTGTAACTGTCAAAAATTATAAATTGTTACATGTTACAACAGTCTCGGATACTTCAAACTCTTGATTTAGATTGAGGTCTTTGAATTGGCAAATAGAGGGCCTCAAGCAGTTTTAAGCACAGATCAATCCTTTCGCCATTTCGAGGTTTAGGGAGCTTCTATAGGTGTGGCCACTGTAGGTTTAGGGAGCTTCTCTGAAGCCACTGTAGAAACCAGTGTGGCCAAAATATCTCTAACCATGGTTGACAATATGGGAAATCGAGAATAATTTTGTTTCCACCAAAGTAGAATGTCAAATTTATCACCCTCACCTATACATGCTTCACTCAGGTACCTCTAGTCCATTTTTCTTATCAATGGAATCTGTTTCCCTCAAGTGTTGCTTAAAAGCATCTGTCCTTGCAAAATTTGATTTAATTTCAGCAAATGTAGATGTTTCAGTTGGGGAAACACCCTCAAGTGGACCACTAGATGACTGTCCAGGTCTATTTTTGTTGGTCATATGCTAATTTGTACCAATTATAAATTTTAAACAGATGGTTTTGTAAACTAGTGGACAGTTCGTCCGCAAAGACAGACTGATCACCATACATGTCATTAAATGACCACTTCACATATCTCAACTTATATCGGGGGGTAAAAAATAACACCAAAATAAAGTTGATTGATGTTTGCAGTATTACCCCAATATTTTTCATATTTTCTTTTCATTTCAAAACCCATAGTGGCAAAAACAGTATTCAAATTCATGGAGGACTCCTTAAGCTCACAATGGATGGAAACAAGTTGATGGAATGCAGTATATATACTAACTTGCTGTGATGTCCTTTGAAAAAGCCACCGTGGAGTATGAAGATGGTAACAAAATGTTGACTAAGGTCTACATGTCTGACCAAGTTCCAAAATAGCTTTATGTCCCCTGAAAAGATGCTTTGATAGTGAAGTTGTTGGGTAAGCAAATTGGCTACAATATCATGAAGGAGAAGCTTACATTTATATGGAAGCCTTTGGATGGGTTTGATATTATGGATGTTGGTTAACACTATTGTATGGTGAAGTTTGATTTAGAGAAGAATTATTTTAAAGTCATCAATGAAGGTCCTTGGATAATCTTTGACCATTATCATTCTGTCCAGACTTAGGCCTGGGATTTGTTCACTTTTGCAGAAACTATATATAAAGAGGAGAGATCCGTTTACACCAGTGTAAGTCATTTTTTACTTACTCTCAATCTTAGCCCTTAATTTTGTTTTCATCCAACGGTGATTGTGATTTTAGCTTTTGTAGCAGTTGGATGAAAATAAAATTAACGGTTGTGATTGAGTGTAAGTAAAAAATGACTTACAGTGTTGTAAACGGATCCCTCCTCGTATATCAAATCATGGCTTGGATTTTTTTCCCTAGCCTAAACTTGGCATTTTATGTTGAAAGCCTATCAAGGTTGATCTTAATACTATTAAAGTAGCTAGAAAGAAGTTTGTAAGGATGTGTGTTAAAATTGATCTAACTCAACCTATTGATGCTAGAGTTTGATTTAACAATCATTGGTATCACATTTTTTTTTAATTTTTTTTTGGTTTACAGGAAGGTTATCGCCCAGAAAGAGCACTAACTAACTAGAGCACGGGGGAAGGAAATCCCAGCAAGATCATGAAGAAGAAGAGCACCATAACCCTCTGGAGGTGAGTTTAAATGGAAACCAAACCCCATAGAATGCGCATAATCCGCCAAAAAATCAGCAACACGATTCCCCTCTCTCAAGACATGGGTTATACGGACCTCACAAGAGTAAGAGAACATATCATTAATAGCTTTAATCATTGCAACATAAGGATAAGACGAAAGATATCCTTGACTAACAAGACGAACCGCGACTCTGAATCACTCTCAGCCCATATTTTATTATATTTATGATCCCAAGCTAGTTTGAGGGAAGTTAAGACTTCACAAAGGTCTGCCATGAAAGCGTTGGAAGACCCCAATTTGCTAGCAAAATCGCCAAGCCACCAACCAGTAGTATCCTGAAGACTCCACCACAAGTTGCCATCCTATTACCTTACCAAATAGACCCATTGGTATTAACCTTGACCCACTGACCCGTGGGAAAACTCCATCCCACCTAAATTTCTTTCGAACTAGAC
The DNA here is from genome assembly GCA_039655645.1 of Ammopiptanthus mongolicus. Classification (NCBI taxonomy): domain Eukaryota; kingdom Viridiplantae; phylum Streptophyta; class Magnoliopsida; order Fabales; family Fabaceae; genus Ammopiptanthus; species Ammopiptanthus mongolicus. The sequence continues at coordinate 46,402,330 of CM077350.1, forward strand.
TCCCTGCTGCCAGCAACCTCGCTAGTAAGGGAAGTATCATGACAATAACTATCTGCAACAACTATGATAGAGTAAGTAAAAAGAGGTTCATTGTTCAACAAATTTTTATTTCTGAAATTCCAGATTTTCCAGATCATTACACCAAAGAAAAGATGTGCCAGTCTTCCACGAATGAGAGAGCTGTCAACTTTCAAATTTATTTTCAACCAAACCTTTAGCGAAGCAGATAAGAAGTCTCACACATAGCTCCCACCAAAGCAAATATCCCAAACCTGTTTGGTGACCATACAATCTCTCAAAATATGTAAAGTTGACTCATCCTCACACCCACACAAAGGGTATAAAGCAGAGTCTCCCATGTGGTGTAGCCTGCGGTAGGTATTAGTAGGAAGACCCTCATTCACCACTTTCCAGAAAAAACACCTGCCTCTCTGTAATCCAGGCCATTTCCAAATAACATCCCAAAAAAATTTTCTGTGCAACTGAGTCCTACCCGTAACTAGCTCATAGGTCATTTTTGTTGTGAAAGCACCATTAGATGTTTCTACCCTCACGATCCTTTCAGTATCCAACTACGCATTAGGAGCCATATGAGTTAGGATCTCCAAAACCACCCCTTCAGGAAGTAAGTCTCTGAATCTCTGCACGCACCACTCACCTCTATCATCAACGTAATTAGCCACTTTTAGCACGAGGTTAGCTTCATGGATAGGATTAACAACAACATCTTGAAGCAATAAACCCAAAAAGAGCCATTTATCCACCCAAAAATATGTAGTCTAACCATCTCCTACATTCCAACGTAGCCTCTGCATGGTCCAAGTGCTACAAACACCTTTCCATAGGCAAGACTCACTAGTCACAGACTGAACCTTTGGCATTATGTCATTGCCACATCTATACTTGCTACGTAGAATTTTTACCCATAAAGCATCTATGTCATTAATGAGTCCCCACCTAATTTTCATAATGAGAGCTTTGTTAAAGCTATATAAGCTCTTAAACCCCATAACTCGATTCCACTTTGGCAAAATTGTTGCCAAGCAACCGAGTGACACCTACGCAAGTCCTCCTTAGAGCCCCAAAAAAAGTCCCTACTCAAGCGTTCTAACCTCAAGCAAACATAATTCGGAAGCATTGTTGTTTGCATTGTGTATGTAGGAAGAGATGCAACCAAATTGAACCAAAGTAATTCTACCCGCAAATGAGAGAGACTCTGCCCTCCAACTTGAGAACCTCTGGTGCGTACGTGTTAAGTCTCCAAGCGTTTGATATTGCTTTAAACCTTAAAGTTTTGATGAACCCAAACATTTATAGGATGATTTAATAAACCATATGATATCTTCTAATCATCTTATTCAAGTGTACAGACGTATCGTCAAATAAGACAGGACTTAAGGTTATATTCAAAGCGCCTGCTTATATACAACGTCTTATCTGAGCTATCGCTATCATCTGTTATCCGCATATCAAGCGTCTGAGCTAGATATCTTTTGAAGAATAAGATCCAAGAGTTTCAAAGAAGACAGACGTGACTTCTCGCGTTGTCTAATGCGTCTTTACTTTCTTCCTCAAGTAACGGATATGAATCTTTTTAAATTATGTTGGGAACATATTTGAAAAAACATTACAAAGACTCTTTATTCGCAAAGTCAATCGGACTAAAGCTACATCTTCTAAGCATCGTACCTGACACCTTTACTCTTCGTATGCAACGAAATCACTTTACAACTGATAACTCTGAGTGATTACACTAACGAAGAAAATCTGCAATGCAAAAATCTTGATGATCTGCTTTTCTCTTTGCTTTACGATAAAATGTTGTACTTCAGTACAATAATACCCTCAACATCTTGCAACATATTTAATGCATCAGTACAACAACTTTATTGCATTGATAGTTTCTCTGAAGACTTGAGATGAAACAAGCATCAAAGACTGAATGTCTCACAATGAATTTATTGCTAAGAAGTCTATAAATAGAAGACTCTGAAGTTTTGAAGAATAAGAATCTTTCAAGCAAGCTGAACAAACTCTCATTTATTGTATAGCTTTTAATTCTTCATTTCTTCATTTACTTCTCAATCATTTGTAAATCCTAAGAGAAGTTATTGCACAGTCATACCCTACATACTTCATATTCACTCTGTGAGTGTAATCTAGTTAACTTGCTCATTCAAGCTGAAGTTGCTTCTTCAAAAACAATTTATTTGTTTCGTTCAAGCTTGGAGAGGCTAACTGAAAAATACTTGTTGAGTCTGGAGAGGTTAGGTGTGCAAACAATACTTGTTGATCGAGCTTGAAGAGGCTAGGTGTGCAAAGAATGCTTGTCTGTAATTTGATCAGTTATAGTAAAACTCTTGGTTAAGCCAAGGACTGGACGTAGCTCAAAGTTAGGGTGAACCAGTATAAAATCGCTGAGTGTGATTCTTTCTTTCCTTCAACTCTTCATTATTATTGTTGAGATAACTAGTTATTTCTAACCAGGGATGAAAGTGATTTGATCTTTAAAAACAAACTCATTTGTTTCATTTTCACTTCTTCAGACGACTACTTGTTGTGCATGTTTTTCATACAATGTCTTAAGTTTAAAACGTTTGGAAAAAGTTTCTGTTTACACAAAAAGTTTTAAGTAAACACTATTCCAACCCTCTTGTGTTTACTGAGTTTATTTCAGTACGTTCTAAAAGATGTTGATAAGTATTCTTATTAGTTCGACGATGAATCAATGGAACTCCTAAATACTTCCCCAAGTCCCCTGTTAGGCCAAAACCCGATCCATCTCTTAAGTCCATCGCAACATTATGATTAACATTACGAGATACCAACATTTTGGTTTTTTCCACAATAACCAATTGTCCCGAAGCTCAGAAAAACTTCTCAAGACACTCAAGAATAACATCCATTTGCGATCTAGAAGCCTCACCAAAAAGCAAAAAATTGTCTATGAAGAAAAGATGAGAGATAGGAGGACCAACTTTGTTTAACACAACTGGCTTCCATATTCAGCTAGTCACCTCATCATGGATACAGTGAGCCAACCTTTCGACAAACAAAACAGAGAGATAGGGAGAGAGCGGATCCCCTTGTCTAATGCCCTCGATGGGGAGATCATTGATATCATATTAAATATGAAGGTTTAAACCTCATTTATCTTCTTATGGGTAGTATAGTCATGTTGGCTGGAATTTTAAATCAAAGATTTTTAATGGTAATTAGGATTCCATTGAGCTTGCTTTCTTCTTCACTGATTATGCCCACTCTATCTACTGGAACACCAATACTTACAAGCCCGAACCTTGCACCTTTATCGTTGAATTGTGAGTGACTAGTGGTTACTCGGAAGAAAGGCAAACAGAAAACGAAATCTCATGAGTATAGAGACTCTAAATTCAATTCAGCTATTTCTCAGGAAAATTCCTTCAAAGAATTAGTATATAAGTCAAATTAATGATGTGGTTGTTGACGTCTATATTCACACTTCTCAACCACTAGGTGCTAAAAAAATAAGAAAATTCAAAATGTTATTGGGTCCAAATGTGATTCAAAAACTTGGATTTCCCAAGAAAACGCATCAAATATTGATCGGGATATTGGTCAAACTAATGATAAGCTTGTCAGCATATTTATCCATGCATGCTTCTCAACAATTAGGAGCTAAATATAAGGAAATTAAAAATGTTGGCAGGTCTCAATGTGATCTAAAGACTTAGAAGAAAAGATATTGCAAGGATGATTCCATTCAATTTTCTAGTTTATTTAAGTTGGTGAATAAGTCAGTTATTTCAGGATTAGTAGGAAATTTACGCTCCAAGGTGCTAGTTCAATGGAAATCTCGATAAACTCCCGCAAAGGAGCAAACATATCCAACAATGAAATTTGGAAACATATTCTCTTAACCCACATCAAATTCCTTAGCTTAATTTTGGAGGAACATCTACTAGGCTAGGGGGCTCAAGATCTTGTTTTCTTGTATCATATAGCCATTCCACCATCCTAGTTCCAATTTATGGATAATCAGGATCATAGTCATCTAGACCCAGGCGAATGCAACACTAGTGCTACTGGGCTCTAGAGTGGTTAGATGGACTAAAGTGTTTCTAATGGGGATCTGTTAGCTTCCTACCACGTTAGGAAACTCTTAGACCAAACATAGGCTATGAACATTGACTTTAATAACACGGGGGCTTGACATTAAAACTTTGACTTTAACTTATACACTTTTTTAATGATTGAATTTAATAACCTTTTCTTCATTACCGAAATACCAAAGGAGTAGTAAAAGATTTAGAAAAACGTTATGTTAAAAAGCTTATTAGGAAATACCATCCTGACATCTTTATTGTTATTAATATTCACATTCAGTTTAGTAATGCTTGTTGGTTCTGTAGAAAACTTGATTTTCTCTAGCAACTATTGTGGAGGCATTAGGGAAATTTGGAGATATTTGGATATTGAGATACTTTACTTATTTCGCTATTGATATTGCAGACTTACACCCTCGAATGGTTACCATATGCATTTCAAAAGGTGACAAATCTTAGATGTTTTCTGTTGTTTATGCTAGCCCAACACCTTCTATATGTTCCCACCTTTGGGATCATATGGTTTCTATTCAATTGGTGATTTTAACAAAGTCTTGTTTCTTGTAGAAATAAGTTGCGATGTTTTCTTGTCTTACAGAGTTGTAAGCTTTGCTAATATGATAAATTATTGTAACTTTCTTCATTCAAGTGCTATTAGGAGTAAGTTTACATGGCAAAAACATATTCATATTGGAGATTTCATTTCTAAACGACTTGATAGGGCTTTAGCCGGAGTTTGGTGGAAGAGTATTTTTGTTAAAGTTGTCGTGAAGAACCTATGCAGGCTATACTTTAATTGCCATCCTGTCTTTTTGAGCTATTGTCGAGATCCTCTTATAATGGCTATGGTCCCTTTAAGTTTTAAGCAGTATGAGTTACTCATTCAAATTATTATGCAACATTCTTTCATGTTTGGAATCATTGCAACCACAAGGTCACTATCGGGCCTGATTAGGTATAAGAAGACTCATTGAAACTTAAATTCGACATTTGTTTGAGGCACATATTAATGACATTAAAAAAGCTTGGTTGTGCATAATTCCTTGTTTTTCTTCCAATTGCAATGTAACGTCTCCCCAGCATCATAGTGGTATTGAATTAGGGATTTCAAGTTTGCGAACATCTCATTACTTGACAAGTTTTCAACAAATTGTTGCATAGTTTAGATAAGATTCAGGTTCCAAGCTTTAGATAAGCATATCCCTACTAGATGCTTCTAGTAGGTGTTGCTCCTCTTATGTTTGGAGATCTATTCTTCTTGCTAGCTTAATGATCAAACTAGGCTTTGACTTTAGGATTAGGGCAAATAGTGTTACGTTTTGGTATGATAACGAGATGGAGCAAGGTCTTCCAAACTAGCTTAATATCTTGCTATTATTGTCAAAACAAAACCTTCCTTTCCATCCTTATTTCATCCTTATCAATGATATCGAATAGTCATTACAAAAAAGTTGAGAAGTTCATTTGTTGTACATTCTGTGTGAAGACAACAACTAACCACTTATCCTAGCTCAACGCATCTAGTGAAGTTCGTCTCCCGATTTGAAAATTGTCTTCTCCAAGCATATCACTCTTAATATTAATAGACTTTACGAGAATGTTTTTTTTATTTGTAGTTAGTTTTTTTTATAACCTATCCAAAATAAGATTTAATAATAGGGTATAATTACAATTTTATTCTTTATATATATATATATATATATATATATATATATATATATATATTTGAATCTGGAACTTGGTGAAGTTATGGTGGTGCCTAGTGGCAATGCCTTGTAATATGGTGGATCCAATCACGACTTATGACATTGCGTAATGGGGCTAACAGACATGTTGTCTTTTTACGTGTCTTTTTACTCCCTTATTTTCACACTTATTCAGTTGATTCGTTGGATCTCCTTTTCCATCCGTCATGAAGTGTCCTCATCTTCCTTGTTCTGCGTTGTTTTCATCTTCACATCCCTTTTGGGTTCGAAAAAAAACTTGCACCTTTTCTTCTTTCCACTTTTCAATTTTAAAATTTGCAAACAAAATGAGGGAGTGAGATATTTGAGAGTCATTTTTATTTCTTTTTTTTATCCTCTCATTATTCGTTTATGATAACATAAACCCCCTAATCCTAATTTTAGGTAAAATAAAGATTTTTTTTTTTACTGAAGGTAAAATAAAGATAAAGATTATCAACTTGCTCATTTTAATTGGACTCAACTCAATGCATCTACTTTTATAGGGAAAATAAGCAGCACCCAAAATGTCTTTTATTTTATTGTAAGCTAATCTATCTGTATATAATTTAACAGTAAAAATTATATAAAATATAAACCAAGCCGAGGTAATTAAAAATATCAGCATGCTACAAAAAATATGAAAAATCTATGGTATCTTTTAGGTGTCATATCCGTGTTTATGTGGTCCAATCATATTATAAAAATTTAATCCAATGTGATATTAATATGACCATTTAATTGAAATATCATATTCTAATTAAACATAAAATACTCAAATTCTCTATTTTTTTAGAATATCGTAACAATGCCCTACAAAATATTATGTAAACAAAATCACTCGCAAGCCAATACAAAAATTGCCACGCCAGCCCAGGCGGCTGGAGGATGATAATGGAAGATTGGCTCTTGCTCTCTCTCTAGTCAAGTCTTAAAAAATCTGCTAACCAAAAAAAAAAGTCTTCAAAAATCATATCATCATCTTATCTTTACGACTAATTTTAAAAAAAAATAAATGATTATTTTTTTGTTTGTTAATTTGCTAATGCTAATTGTAATTTTCCAAAGCTTAGAAGATTCTATTTGTATCGAGGTTTTGGTCTCATTCCCTCACTTTCGTAGTAACAGCCTCAACAAGAGAAGGATAGAGTGAGAAAGCGGTTGGCGTTAAGGAAAAGTAGCTAGCAAGCGGCTATATGCCTATATTTAAAAAAATTATTATTATTATTTTTAATATATTATTTTTACAATAACATTCAATTATATATGGCCGAGTCATTTAAAATATTTAAATTTATAATAATTATTTGAAAAATTTCACATATAATAATCTGTATTTGATTGAACAGTAATTTTAAAATTAAATTCTATTATTGTTATTGTTAAACTTCAAATAAAAAATAGAAATATCCTATTTACGTAAACTAGGGATTGATAGGCAGAAATTAAATTTAATATTTTTTTAGGGAAAAATACATACCCCTTGAACTCTAGCATATTTGTAAATAAACACAATCAATTATTATTTCTTTTCAATTAATTCTTAAATTTCAAGTATCAATGAAATTGGTCCTTCTATTAAGTTAAAATTAAAACACTAACAATACTAAATTTCAACCCTTCATTTCACTTTAATATGAACCATTCATTACATTTTTTTAATTTTTTATAAAAGAAAAGAAGATCAGAGTGGATTTTCTCGATGAATTTTCTTTCATGCTTTCTTCTTCGTCTTGCCATTCTTACGTTCATGATTTTGTTCATTTGATTTTTCAAAGGTGGAGCAGCAAAGTTAAAGGGGGGAGAGCTTGAACGGTTCAAGATTAAAGTAAAATGAACGGTTAGACTCGATTACTCTTAATGATTTAACTTTGAGTTAACAAAATGACTGATTTCACTAATACTTGAAGTTTGAGGATTAATTGTGAATAATCAATAATTGATGGTATCTATTTGCAAACGGTTAAAGTTTAGGGGAGGTGTAAGCATTTTTTCCTATTTTTGTAAGTTAGGATTAGGAGAAAGTTTACTGCGTCTAAATTTATTGAATTACTTCCTCTACGAAAATGGATTTTCTAAAGTAAAAAAAGAATACAATCCACAAAAAAAAAAAATAACTGCATGAGATTCTGACCATAGATTAATTGTCGTAGATTAATTTTTGTGTTTAGTAAATATATTAATACAAAAATAATTACATAAAATCTTAATCATAGATTAAAGTAAATGTGTGAACATATGAAATAACTGAATGTAGAAATCTGAGTCCTTCCCTTTACATGTCAGTTTTTTTGTTAGGCAATTTAGGGATATGAATGAAGGTGAATATTATTTGAGTTATCAAGTTATAAATGGAAGAAATAAGAGTATATTCACTTTTAATTAATTAAAGTGATTTAAGATTATACTCAAACTTACTTCAAAGAAAATTTTTCCAAATAAAATCAATGATATTTTAAAAATAATAAAGTTGAACACCAATTAAACAAATAGGATTCGTCTAGTGGAAGCATGCTAGGTCGATAAGGTAGGACGGATGGATACAGGATACTCTCAAGCGATAGATCTCTGATTCGATCATCGTCTTGTGCAAAATAAATCTCATGGGGAAGGCCCCATCCATGTTGTTCCATACCCGGAGTGGTAATTGACTTCTTACCATTTATTGTACCAAAAAAAAAAAGTTGAACACCAATTGTTGCAATCAATTATTACTATTTTTTGCAAATAAATTTCAAGTTATCATTTATTTTAAAAATATTTGTTATTTCCTTCAAAAAATATATGTGTTATTTTATTATTAAAAATTAATATTTTTTTTTTTTAAAAAAAGAGTAGACTTCTTTATAATTTTCTACTCTCTTCTCAACTGTCTCTCCGTGTTCATCTCGCGTGCATAGCAGTCAGAAAACACAGAGAGAAAGAGAAGAGAATCAGAGAGAGAAGCATCCGAGGAGGAGAGAGAGAAAGGAAAACCCCTTTTGAACTATTGCGCCTTCAGAAGAGAATCCTTCTTTTTTTTGTGTAATATTTTTTCTCATTGATTCTGCCAACCAAAGCCTTTTCTGATCGTGCATCGGTTTTATCGATCTCAACTCAGATCTTATTCAGTTTCCTATTCGAATTCGAATACCCAGTTGGTTTCCCTTTGGTTTTTCTTTCTGGGTTTGGTTTTTTTGTACCAAAGTTTCGTTTTTTTTGCTTTACAGAGCGTGATAGTGAAAAAAAGGGATTGATTCTTCTATCTGAGTCTTGATGAGATTGTGTTAATTAGTGCAATCATGTTCACTTTAAGAGTGTTGTTTTGAAGTGATATGGAACTGGTCGTTTCACGCATAAAACAAAACCAACAGCAACAACAACAATAACAACAATAACATGTCGTTTTACATTGGTCGTGAGGCTTCAAAGGTTTTTTTTTTTTTTTTTCTATTGTTATTCATCTGGGTTTGTGTTGTTTATGTTTTGATGTTTGGTTCTGGATGTGAGTGTAGCTATTGAAGAGGATTTGTGCAGAGGTAACTACAGAGATCAACCTCCTTGCAGAGAATTGGAAGTACCTTCTCGCTGGTCTTGTTTTTCAGGTTTTTTTCCCTATCCTTGTTTAATCAATCTCATGAAATGGTTGAGTGTGATTTTTCCAGTTGTGGCTACCCTTTTGTGAAAAGAATGCAAATTTGTGAAAGTGTACTCTTGGTTGTGGGAACTAAAACTATACATGAATGATATAAAAGAGTTTCCTTCTTCATGTGGTTGGTGTGGTCACTTGTACAAATTGCTTGTTTTCTTTGTTAGGAACGAGGTTTATGATACTATCTTTTGGTTTAGTGACTGAACCTTGTTTTGACAACACGATTGTATTAAGTGTCAGAGTTTGATGGTTTGGTGTTTTGATGAGGGGATTCAAGGAACTTGTAACTGTTTGCAGTATCGTTTGTCATGTTCTGCAAGGATTGTGCATTCTATGATGCATGCTTTGGATTTGGATCAATAGTTGTCAGCAAAAATGGGTCCTCTCCATTACAAATTTACTCTCAAGTCTATGTGGAACTATGTGGCTCTCTGTTTATCCTCATAGGAAGCCTTTAATAGTTTGCAGGTAGTTGGTGAGGGAAAATATAAAGCACAAATATTTTATTGAGAAAAGAAAAAGAAATAAGAATGACTAATTTTTGTAATGTATATCTTTGTTTTTTTTTTTTTCGATGCTTGTCTATCTTATTCATAAGGTTTAACAGTATAGTACATTGGTTTACTTGGTTATTTGACATGCATCTATTTTCTTTCAATGTTTGATATCTAAATATGTACTGTTTCCCTACAGTACATTCATGGTTTGGCTGCCAGAGGAGTTCATTATTTACATAAGCCTGGCCCTATTCTACAAGATGTTGGATTCTTCTTTCTTCCGGTTTGTAATTGTCCTTCCCTTCTTTCTTTCTCTCACTGAAAAATCTGTCTTACATACAATGATATAAATGCCTTTGTAATTTTTAATCTTGGTGCTGTTATAGGAGCTTGGGAAAGACAAAGCTTACATCAGTGAAACTCTGTTCGCCAGTATCTTTATATCCTTTGTCTTGGTAAGAATTCTCCCCTTTCTTTGTCTCCCTTTCCTTCTCTTAGCTTTCGTATATTATCTGTATGAGTATATTTTGTTAGCATTTAACTATTATGCTCACATTTTTCTTATATCTGGGAGGTGGCCCTTGAGATAGGTTATATTTTACCTAGCTACGACATCACGATTCATAAAGACAGAATTCTATATTCTAGTTGGAATCTCCATTTTATTTTTTGGTGTGACAATTCTCAAGTTAAATATGGCTGGAGCATGTAATGCATGCCAAGTTATCTGATTAGGCTGCCACACTCTGGTGTTTCCTTGAAGTCAAAATTGCTAAACTGTTGAAATGTCATGGTAGTTAGCGTGTGTTTGGTGCTGCTTCTACCCAAACGTGGAAGTGATTTTGCATAAGCTACCCAGTGGTAGCTTTCACGTTATTGGTAAAAAGATTACAATAATGACACCACAAAGGCTTTTAGGCATTGTAACGCAGAACCAAACATAGGCTTAGTAGTTACCACTTACCAGTGTTGATTTCCTACTGACTGCTGAGATTGACTTGTCAAAAAAATTGGAAAAAAAAAAAGGAATGACAAATGAAATGAAAGAAACTATCATTTCTCATTTTGTGGTTTGAAGTTTTCTTTTAGAGGTTGAGTACTGATTTTAAAGAAGGATTACTTGTTCTTGATTCTATGGCTATATTCCTTTTAAATATTTGCTCGATGTCCTGCTATTGCAAGAACCCACAGCCCCACACCTTGCGATCAAGTTTCAGATAGTCATATAGCATAACATCCTCTCTAAGTGGCACTTTCCTTCCCCTTCTTTTGGCCAGTTTGGCTTATTTTCTGTGAAGTTCTCATTTCAGCAGGTATCACTTCTTTTTGGAAGTTGTAATAATTTCTTCTTTGATATGTTCTTTTGCAGTGGACATTTCATCCTTTCGTATTGAAGAACAGAAAGATCTATACGGTTCTAATATGGTGCAGGGTTCTAGCATTCTTAGTTGTAAGTGTTGATCACATCATGTCATGTTTATTAAAATGTGGTTTAATCTTTTTTGAATCCTAATTGAATAGATGAGTGCTTAGGGTGATATATCGTTCATTGGATAAGATTGGTTTGTTAGCATAATATGCAGGCTTTAATGTCAACGTAATGTTGATTATTAAACGATGTCATTATGCCTTGCTTCCTTTTTCCTCTTGTGTAGTCAGCAGAGTATATTTCTGGCCATCTAAATGTTTTAGTTTGAGTTAAGAATATATTATGTATATATGAATATGCCACTTTTCTCATTACATCTGGCTCTTTTGTTTTTGTTTACTGCAGGCTTCTCAAATTCTTCGCATAATCACATTTTATTCAACACAGCTTCCTGGTCCAAACTACCATTGCCGTGAGGTATAATTGTTTAAGAGTTGAGACTGTGCTTATAAAATATCATGTCAATTGCAGTGTTTAAATACTACTTCTCTTTATCAATGGTAAATTGCATGTGGTAGATAATTTTTTTTAGATTCATATGATTTAACCCTGCTTTAATGTATCATGCAGGGTTCTAAACTTGCCACATTGCCTCGTCCAGACAATGCTCTTGAAGTCCTCTTGCTTAATTGTTAGCACACATTATTTTATTGGAGTTGATTAGCTTTGATGCCTTTGTAGTTGTTTTGGCACTCATTTCATTTTTAATGTGCAGTTCCGCGTGGTGTGGTATACGGATGTGGTGATTTGATATTTTCATCACATATGATCTTTACTCTTGTCTTTGTGCGTACATATCACAAATATGGGACTCGAAGGTAAAAATCTCTCAAAAATTTCTTTGGCATGGGCCTGGCTTGTACTCATTGAAAAAATTGAGGTTGTCGAGATTTTACTGCTGTATTTTTTGTTTGGTTGCTTTATGATTCATTTTATAACATGCCATCACTGTCATATATTTTGTTACGTTTTAAAAAACAATTCTAATTTGTTTTGATTATCGATGAACCACTAGGTGGATAAAGCAGCTAGGATGGCTTCTTGCTGTGATTCAGAGTCTTTTGATAGTAGCATCTCGCAAACATTACACGGTCGACGTAGTTGTTGCCTGGTAAGGAGCATTTTCTGCTTTGTGATGGGGGAAAACTGTGGTCTATGCCCCTGGTGATTTAATCTTCTGGTGGGCTTGCAGGTACACGGTGAATTTGGTAGTATTTTTTATTGACAATAAATTGCCAGGTTAGCACATTTGTAGATAAGTATATATGTTATTGTCCTTTACTTAAGCAGCTATATTTGCTGTTGTTCTGACATGGTTATTCTGCAGAATTGCCAGACCGGTCAAGTGCAGCTGTGACCCTGCTACCATTGAGCACCAAAGACAAAGATGGCAGGACCAAAGAGGAGAACCACAAACTATTGAATGGGAATTCTGGAGATCCTGCTGATTGGGTATGGTGAATCTACTTGTCCTTTCTCATGTTCCTTTTATGTAATGTCTTTGTCTGTGATCTGGACACAACATTGTTATTGTCACTTGCTCAGAGGCAGAGAACTCAAGTAAATGGCAAGATTATGGAAGATGGCAATACACTCCATGCAGACTCTGCAATGAATGGTGCATAGATATAGGAGCCTCTGCTGTACAAATTGGATCTACTGCAAGATTGTTGTTGGAAAGCTGCAACCTTCAAATAGAAGATTTAGTTGCCTGAACACTCACCTCTTAACTCAAATTAGTAACTTGATTTGCATGTAAAATTGAAACTGGGTTGTGCTTTTCAACATTTTGCAGCCTTGATCTGTTGTCATGGTTAAATTATCTAGCATCAGCATGTGCCATAGAAAATTTTCCAATTCCTCTTGCCTCTATTATTGACAGCATGTGCATATTTCCTCCTTGTCTATTTTTGTTGGTTTTTTTGTTATCTCCTTGCAGTCACATGGTGACCAAATGATCATGAGTCAAGACTATGTAATAGGCCTTTCTAATGTAAAGAAAAGTAATACAGATTACTAGACCAATCATGCCTCTAGTTAAAGCAAAATCCAACCCCTAAACACTTGTTGCTTTCTGAAAAGGAGTTAATTAAGGTGCAGGAAATAAGATTGAGGTTATTACTGGTTGTTGGAGGGTTCATGGTGTCTGAAATGATGAGGTTGTTGGTTATCAAAAGGCAATGAAACATGTCATATTCTTAAAATTTGAAATGGTGACAAGTGAACATGAGCAAGCACATGGTGTTTTGACCGTGCATGTGCCTTTTTACGCATAGAAGTACTTTATGTCGATTGTCCCATTCTCTGTCCCTCGTTTTCAATCCCAATTTGGATGTTCAAATTTCTCTTGTATTGAAAAATGTATCAATTTTTAATCTATTAAATATATTATTTTTTAATAAAAATTTATTTATTTTTATTCCTTAACCATTATTCTAACAACAATGAATAGCAAAATCTGTATCTATTAAAGGTAATTCTTTGGTATCCGAAGAGGAATTTTATCCTGTCTAGGTGGTCCAATCAGATGATAAAAATCATTTGACTTAATTTACTAACACTATTTATTTAGTTGAGGTGACGTATTCTAATTGGGAAGAATAATTTTTATTCCAAAATTATTGGGGGTATCTGATTATTAAAATAGGTTTCCGTTTATAATACAAAATCATTGCAGAGGCAGCACATCTCAAGCACCGTCCTCCTTATCACATGGGCCAACACCGTCGTCCTCTTCACGCGTTTTATGACCCTTTACATTGCTCAAGCACTTGGTCTAACCAAATGGGGAGTAATGACAGAAAAAAAGAATATCCTATGGGTATTATTGTGTTTCTCAATAATGTTGTCAATCCCCCAACCATGAATTATTTTTGAGTTGGCACTGGTTAATAAATACAAAAAAGATAAAAAAAATTTATGAGTCTTAGGGCACTGGTCAAAGAATCAAAAAATAGTAAGTTTCCATTGGGAATCCAAGGACTTGTTTAGTTTGTTTCTAGTTTACTGTTTTCATTTTCTATTTTTATAAATAATTACAACACAAATAATTACAAAATTATCACATTATTTTCATTCTATTTCTTTTTTTCAAAAGTTTGTCTAGGAAACACTTGTTTTCAGTGTTTCCTATACAAATCTTTGGAAACAAGAAACAAAATGAAAACAATATGACAATTTTATAATTATTTGTGTTGTAATTATGTTTGAAATCAGGAAATGGAAACAAGAAACTAAAAAAAAAAAACCAAACAGACCCTAAGTGCATCATTTCTTGATAGTTTAAATACATCATTTTCCAACAAAAACTTATATCTTTTGACTTCTTAACCATTACCTAGCACTGGTTAGCATGTCATTTTTTAATGAGAAATAATGTATTTAATACATCCATAAGTAGTAATGCGTCTAGATTCTAATGAAAATTTACCATTTTTTAATTTTTTAAGGGTCTTGCCAAGACATTGGTTAAGAAATACAAAAAAGACAATTGTTCATTGTAAACCTAAGAATATCACTTCCCAATGTATTAAATACACCACTTGCGATAGAATCTTACTCTTTTAAATTGCATCATTAATGTCTTTAAAACACTAATTGGCATTTGCCATTCTTTTTAATGAGTGACCTTTTTGAGTTAAGTAATGGTGTACTTGTGGCTCCATTAATTACAACCAACACTATCTTCTCAGCTTGCGCTATTTATTGCATGATTAAAGCTAAATCTAAGGATCTTTCAAGGGTGGCATCATCATTGCTTCATATATGCACCCTTAGGACCTACACAGAGATCCCAGTTTTCCCATCCAAATTGGTCAATAGTATACCTAAACATATGTGAAAATAAACATTTTCTGAAAACTTGGTTCTTGAATTTATTTGTGTATGAGTCAATCCATAGATTTATAAATCTCGTGTCATGTTAATTCTTCTAATATCTTTAATTGACAAAGTTAAAAGACTAAATGATTCGAGTTTTATAAATTTAAACACAATTCATTCACGTATAAATAAACTGAAGGGCAAAACTTAAGTGAGGGATATTTCTAAGGACAAAGCTTATTTACTCCGAACAAAAATCACCAACATTTTAAGAAATTTTATAGTGAATGCTCAAGGGTCAAAAAGGGTGATGTGTGCCCCTTCTAAAGATATTTTAGCTTACCACGATGTCCATGCAAATGAGATAAGATTTTTAAATTCGAAGTTTTAAGTCAAGCTAAAAGGGCTGGCCTAGGGGGAAGCTACTAAAACCCTAGTCTTAGATCTATGAGTAAAAAAGTTATTTATTCTTAGGGTTTGTTTGAGAGTTTGGAGGGGAGGGAAGGGAGAGGAGGGGAAGACATTTTGAGAGTTTTTTAAAAGAAAGAATGGTGTAAAAAAATTTTAAAAGTCCTTCAAAATTCTCCTCTAGTTCATTTTTTTATTTCTCCAAATTGGGGGATTTTGATTCTTTTGTTGGAAAATAAGCCCCCATGCAAGATAGGGGACTATCTTCCCTTCCTCATCCCTTTTCCCTCCCTTCTACTTCAAACTCCTCCCCTCTATTCCCCTCCAAACTTTCAAACAGACCCTTAGTTTTTATAAAGCAAAAAGGCCACACATGCAAAAAGGCCTCAACCTAAAGTATAACCTGACTCAAGTATACTCTTTCAGTTAAAATAAAAAGGTCTCAATCAAAGTTTGTTTTAGGCTTTACTCACTCTTGGGCGGTCCTGAATGAAAATCCACCTAAATCGTGTTCTGAAAAGGTTCCATTCGAGTTTACCTTTAAAATAAACAAATAAAGATGTATTTAAATCATATTTAATGAATTAAGATTTCTTTTCATTTTATCAAATAAATATTAAATAATCTTTACTTATTTATTTTAGAGAAAAACTTTATAAAATCCTTGTCCATCACTGCCTACCTACTGTGTTGTTTATTATACTGTTGCTTATTCAAAATTTGAAGGATACCAATTGTAATTACAGCTATGTTAGCCTGGTCATGCATGTGGTTGTGGCCTTTCTGTTTAACACTAAACAGCAAAATGTCTCTAGGAATAAAATAAATATATGATATTCCAGATGCCCTATACGTACACCAACGATGGCTTCAAACAAAAAGGTGGTGCTTGCGCAATTTAAGCTGGAAAAGATAGTCAATGCAGAAAAGGGAGCATACTCATTCTGTGAGACAACAATGACACACATAAACACACTCACACACAGAGAGATAGAGCGCAATGATAGGGCTGTTACGTGAGTGATGCAAACCATCATGGAGGCATGTCTACAAATCCAAATAACGACCACTTTCTTCCTTTACGTGCTGCTCCTTTCCCTGTATGAGGGTCCCGTTGATCCCCATATTGGTGGTATGAATAATCACACCACCTCTTACTTTGTGGATTGATCCATTTCATATTTTGCTTTTGTTTTCAATAAATTAATCTGGCCAATTATCTGGCTGTGATCATGTCATGCGCTCTCAATTCTATCTAGCATTTTGTGAATTTTGTGAAGACATGCACTTTTCTTTTCCCTTTTATGAATGGAAATTAAAATAAGGTAAATGTTAACCAGTATACTAAAAGCATTAGTTAAAGAGTCAAAAGAGATAAGTTTTTGTTTAAAAATAATGTATTTAACCATTCGAAAAATGATATATTTAGATTCCTAATAGAAACTTATAATTTCTTGATTCTTTAATCAATGTCCTTAAAACACTAGTTAGCAAGACCTTTAAAATAAAATGGAGAAAGTATGTCAAAGAGGATACTACCTATGGTGCACCCTCTAAAAAAGGGTGCATCAATGTACCTTTCATCTCAACTCTTGATTTATTAATTATAAAAATTGAAAGGTTAAGATTGATCACCGGTTACCTGAACAACTAGTTTTACAAAAAAATCGTATTTGCAAAAATGATCTTCCATCCCATCCCACTGTGACCACCAACCACCACCCACCTCCCACCACCATTCTCCCTCACCACCACCACAATATATCCTACAATCTCTTTGATACCTGCACCAAAACCAGAATGCAAAAAATCCAACACTCCAATGCAGTAGACTGAGCTCTCCTCACCCTCCTATGTCTGGCGGCCTTCCCACCAAATCTGTCCTCGTCGATGATGAACTCGAGGTTGATGAAGAAGTTGGAGTCCATCAACATGACGATCTTCATAAATTTGTTATTGTTCATAAAAAGAATGATGCAACAGGTCAGTTGATGAAAAAAATGGTAGAAATTATTTTTCAAATGCATGCATTGTTTATAGAATATTATTGATAATAACCTCTAATTGTTGCCACCGTCGAAAGAAATTTTCAAAATTAAATTTGCTTAAATCTTAATTGAGATCAACTATGTTATAAGATAGATTGAATATGAATTAATCATATTATCTATTGAGGGTAAAATGTTAGAATTACATGATTGTAAAACTTTGATAAATGATTTTGCAACTCAGAAAGTTAGAAGAGTAAAATGAGAATTGGTGAGATATTAAACTAAAACTTAAACATGAATTTTGGCTAAGGCTCTAAAATTTATAGACACGATCATGGTTTAGTTTTTTAGTAATTCAATCTTGTAATGGTTTTTATTTTTATTAATTTGAAAAACCAAATTATTAACATTTCCAATGTTATTGACATATAATAACAAAGTGACAACAAGGATAGAAGAAATTTCTTATCAAAAAAAAAAAAAAAAGGATAGGAGAAAATAAAACCAAAATTATATGAAAGTGGAAATTGTCATGATAATATTTCTCACCAAGAGCTTTGATATTTGGACAACCAAAAGTTGTCCCACACCGTATAAACATACAATATAACATTTTTTATTGTTTTATTCTCTCTTTTGTTTCCAAACTTCACTAAAAAACATACCGTGTCCCTTAAAGTTGTCCAAATTTGTTGTCAAAATATCATTTTTCTTTTTAGAGATAATAAAGGTATTAACTTGATACTTTGTCTGACAACTTTTCTTTTAATTCAATAGTTCCTTTCTACATAGGGATGCAGATCCCTGCAGTCACCCATCTTTATCTTTCTTTACTTGTATTTTTTGGACAAAGCAAATTAAGGGTTGAGAGTATGAGAGAAGCAAATCCAATGGTGGTAGCCAATGGTGTGGTAGAGTGGCTGAATGTGTGAATGTGGGATTTGCTTGACTGCTGGGGATATCGATGCCGTGGACAGTACCACTTCCCAATTAGCTTAATTTTATGGAGAATGTTAGGGCACTCTTTAAGAAATTAAAACATGAAATTTTGTATGGAAAAATAATGTATTCAATATATTTAAAAGTATTGTATTTACTTTTTTAATACAAACATTCCTTTTCTTTAT
The DNA here is from genome assembly GCA_039655645.1 of Ammopiptanthus mongolicus. NCBI lineage: Eukaryota > Viridiplantae > Streptophyta > Magnoliopsida > Fabales > Fabaceae > Ammopiptanthus > Ammopiptanthus mongolicus. Next base: position 46,421,044 of record CM077350.1, read on the forward strand.
GGTTGATTCTCTGGTATCCCCAATAATTTTTACTCCGCCTAGGTGGTCCAATCAGATAGTGAGAATCATTTGACATGACCCACTAACATGATTCATTTAATTGAGGTGACGCATTCTGGTTGGGCAGAATAACTTTTATCCCAAAATTATTGATGATATCGGAGAAGATACCTTTCTTTATTCCTTAACTAGTTAGCAAAATCCTAATTTTATTAGTGACTGCTCAAATTTTAATACCTCAAATACGGCATCCACATCCAAGTTTAGTCTCTGCTTGGCTACATGCACAGCATTTTCCCAAATAAGACACAATAGTTGTTAACTTCTAAATAGAATTAGAATGGGCAACATATCAATAAAAAAATGCTTCCAAAGTAGGCCAATATTGTATTTGCACCCTAAAGTATGAGCGGGAGAAAGAAGCAAGGGTGAATGTTGGAGCAGTGATTACTTTGATTTTGTTAAAACTTGCATTGAATTCCACGCCTGATTATAAGGTGAGTGCTTCAAAAGTAAAGTGTGGTTTATCTAAAGATAAATGAAAGATATAACCTGTACCATTTTAACAAGGAGAAGTATTACAAAGAATTATATCCGACGTGAACAAAATGTGTTTTTTAACACTAAATGTCTACATCATTGACTAAGGCATTGTGATTTCGAATTAATATGGATTAATTCATTTGTCAAAAAGTCATGAACTGTTGCTTTCTTTCAATAGCAATTGACATGATTATCAATTAAGTCCTATACAAATCTTTGATTCAACCTTATCTAGTTCTAGCTAATATGAAACAGTTTATTTTTCACTCATACATCGCATATAAAAGGGGAGAAGGCTAAGGTCCTCTCTTTAAAATCGAAAGGACCGGTCTACTTGTATTGTGAGATGTTAATAAATTAATTAAATAGAGGAACTATCCAACTTTTTTACCTGAAACTTTTTTACACGTTTTTTTGGCATTTGGAACTTGTTGCTCAGCAGCCTCTGATCGACCCCATGCATGATCAACATTCAAGCTCTGGAGTTGCCAAATCTGATGATTTTTTCCCCTCCTTTTCGTGGTTCGCAGAGGAAGGGGGCTTGTCGAGAGACAAGAATGTTACCCAAGCTTCTGCTGGCGTTGCTGGGCTACACACGATAGCAGAGGCGTCAATGGCGACGAGGGTGGTGCAGAATCGAGAACATGGGATGTGGATAAATGAAATTTGTTTCCGGTATTTCGTCAAACACCTAATGTGCACTCTGGTTGGGATGAAGGTTGAACTCTGCCATAGCTAGAAAATTGAGAAGGATCGAGCATCATAGGTAGGTGGTGGTGGTGGTGGCTGATAAGTAGGAAATTGGATCTGAGGAGACAGATAACCATAATCAAACCGAAAGTAACATGCAACAACAATGTGGCCTGGTTTGTTGCACACTTGAGATACAATAGTGCTTCTACCACTAGATCTTTCACCTCTACCTTGAAACTTAACGCCTCTCCTCTTCCATTGTAATTGCTTCTATTTTACATATTTGGATAAACATTGAGAGAATTTCGCTGGGATGAAAACTGAGAATTAAAACTGGGAGGAACAGTTGAAGAAGATCCAATTTGAGATGCATGTGACTGAGGAGCCTAAGCAACACTTGTTGAGAAAGAGTCAGGAATCGACTCTTTGACATTCTTCTGTAACCTAGCTTCATGAAGGAAAAATAGAGACCTAAGTTTTGCAAGAGGTTCAGTTATGCTTGAAATCAATCTCTCGAGGATCGAAGAAGGATTCAATAGCGTCCATTCTCTCTCTCACTCTCTCTTGTGCATTTGGATCTGAGAATTGATATAGATGTGGACTTTTTTGAAATCTTTTTCTCTTTCCCCCCTCCCCCTTTGTAACACCTAGCTTCTTTGAATTCCTTTTTCGTTAATCATTTATCTTTCGAGTTATGATTTTTGGGTTTGTCTTGTAATGAATAAAGAGGCAAGCTTAGAAGGATTTCCAGAAAGCCATGTGTTTTCAGAATCGAATTCCTTTGAGAATGGGGGAGCTTTTGGAGAGGATTTTGAGAAGAAGCTCATCAGACAGAAGGGTTCGATCGATAATGGAGAAATTGGGGATTAGGGTTTTGTCGGACTTGGGAGAGGAAAGGGAATGGAGCTACATGGCGAGAACCATATGGTTGAGGGGTTTGGTTAGGGGGGCCTCAGGGTGTTCTTTCCTTCTTCAATGGAGGACTTGGAGTAGGGTTTGGCTTATGCGATGGTGGTTCAGGTTCTCAGATTGAAACAACATTCTTAAGTTGTCTTCTTCTTCTTGCGGATAGTATAACTGGCGTCATTGTCGGAGACGTCGCCTTCTTTTGATATTGAAGATCGTTAGAGACATTGTTTTCTTTTTTCAAGTTTTTTTTGCAGGTTGTAACTGGCTATAACCAGTTATTTTGTTTGAAGGATTGATGCTCAACGAAAATGTCGGAGGACCTTAGCCATCTCCTATAAAAGGAGGTCTTTAAATTTTATGAGAAGAAGGGAAATTTAAATGTATTAGGAAATTCCGATTTGTTGGACAAGGAATCCAACTTATTTTTTTTAAAAGAAATAAAAATTAAGTGTCATCAAATTATAAAGTTGTTGTCAAATAACAAACATAGCTATGATATATTAATGTAGTTTATTGACTTCTAATTCAATGATTATAATATGCTTTCTTTTCTTTTCTTTTTCATATAATACAGTTTCTCTTCTCATCCCATTTGAGAGCATGTTTGGTACACTGTTTATAACCTTCAAAATTGGGTTTGGAGTCACTTTTGTGTTTTTTAGTTTGTGTGACATCTTCAAAAGTTTGTTAACAAGGTTTGACCTTAAAACCTTGGTCGAAGAAGAAGTGAAAATTTGTTATGTTTCCGTTTGCCAAAATTCAGTTGGCATTTTAAAGTACTGCTTTTACTATACTACCCTCAAAAGATTAATGAAAAGATAAATGATAAAATAAAATTAAAGAATAAATTGATAATTACATATTTAAAAATCAATTTAAATGACAGAATCCAAATTTCAAACAATGGTGATTCTTTTTTTTTTTTTTTTTGATGCTAAAACAATGTTGATTTTATGAAAACTACTTCTAACAATAAAATATCCAAACCTAAATTAATTACTTTAAACTTACTTTTAATTAAATCAAATTTGCTAAGTTTAGTCCATCAAAACTCAGTTTCCAACGTTGTTAAAAAAGACACAGTTTTTGCTTGGTGGTTACTCTTCAATAATAAATGGATGTTTCCCTTACTTAATGTGTGTTTTTTTTTTTTTTTGAGTTTCCCAGGGTATACTTCGCACGCAACTGGGAAGACTAATCCCTCGAGATACTGGACGACATTTAAGGGCTACCTCTCCTAACCAGGTTTTCTCCTTACTCAAGAGCTAGGGACCAAACACCTAACCACTTGCTTAAAGAGCCTGACCTCGTTACCACTAGGACCAACCACATGTTGGTTACTTACTGTGTGTTTGGTGTCATGGTGGGGAGCACCGAAATTGCTTTTACACTTATCAAATGTGATTTTAGTAATAAAACAGGTGTTTGGTTACACATTTGGGGAAACAATTTTGTTTCCAGAATCAATTCTACCATAAGCAGATTGGACTCCCTCGAGGTACTAGATAACATTTAAGGGCTAACTTCTCCCAACTAGGTTTTCTCCGTACGCAAGAGTCAAGGATCGAATCTCTGACCACTTACTTATGGGGCCCGAGCTCGTTACCATTCGGACCAACTATATATTGGTTACTTAGTGTGTGTTTGGTATCACGGTGGTGAGCACTGAAATTGCTTTTGCACTTGTCAAACGTAATTTTAGTAATAAAATAGGTGGTTGGTTACACATTTGGGAAAACAATTTTTCTTCCAGAATCAATTCTATCAGAAGCAGATTGGAGTCCCTCAAGGTATTGGACGACATTTAAGGGCTGACCTCTCCCAATTAGGTTTTCTCTATACGCAAGAGTCAGGAATCGAACCTCTGACCACTTGCTTAAAACGTCCGAGCTCGTTATCACTCGGACAACTCATATGTTAGTTACTTAATGTGTGTTTGATATCATGGTGGGAAGAACCGAAATTACTTCTGCACCTGTCAATTTTGCTTCCAGAATCAATTCTACAAGAAGCAGATTGAAGTAGCTTCTGCTTTTGGATTAAAAAATCGCATTAAGTTTTAGATCAAATTTACTTTCAAAATAAAAATATCCAAATATAAATCACCACTTCAAACTCAATTATCTTCAAATTAATTTTACTTTTGTGATAGGACCATTCAAACACACGCTTGTTCAAGATGCAAACTTTAGTAAAAAAAAAAAAAAACGATAAGATATAAGGAGCAGGCTATTGGAATTCCAAAAAGAGAACTATTTCATATTCATTTCCATTAGATATTTACATCTAATATATTATTTTACTTATATAATTAATACAAATAAACCCAAAACAAAAAAGAAAATATTTTTTTAAATTATGTTTTATTAAATGTCAAGCAAAATGGTGAGAAGGTAGGAAAGCGAAAAGCTGAAACCAGAAAGGTAAGAATAGCAAAGGCCCTTTACTAATTGAGCCACACAAGAAAATGCCTCCTTCAAAGAGAGATTGGCATGTTTGGATAAATAATTTAATTAAATACTGATAGGATAAACACTTATTATATAAGCGCTTATGTATAAACTATTTCTATAATAAAAAAAATATATAGTCAAATTTTTTCATATAAGTTATAAGCTGTTTTCATAAACTATTTTAAAGAGTTTATCAAAATAAGCTGAAAATAGCTTATGAACATATCATAAGCTGTTTCCATAATGCTTATCTGCTGATATAAGCGCTTGTCAGAGTATTTGGGAGAGCTTATGGAACGGCTTATGACATGTACATAAGCTGTTTTAAGCTTATTTTGATATGCTCTCCAAGATAGCTTATGAAAGTAGCTTATAACTCATATGAAAACAGTTTGACTATATTTTCTCTTTGATTATAGAAATAACTTATACATAAGTGCTTATATGATAAACGCTTATAGGATAAGCGCTTAATTAAGATGTTTACCCAAACATGTCCATAGTGAGAGAGAAAACAAAGGACAAAAATTAGCTCAAGTTGTATTGGTGTGTGTGATGCAGTTTATTACCAATGTCACTTTTTTAAGGTAGCATGGATGAAATATAGAATTTTATCTATAAAAATAAGGATATTGCTATCGGTTAAGGAATCAAGTAATGAAAAATTTTAATTGAGAATTTAAGTATATCATTTCTTGATATGTTAAATATATAATTTTTCAATCAAAACTTACTTCTTTTGACTCTTTAACCAATGTCATAAGGATACTCATTAGCATTATTATAAACATTAAAAAAAAACCTTTATTTAAATTTTGTTAAAAAAGGCCAGTTAGGTAAACAAGCAACTTTTACATTATAACAACAATTAACATCTTGTATATACCCAAAAAAAAAAAAAAAAAACAATTAACATCTTGTATTTGTGTAGTGTATATGAGCAATTGAGGTAAAATGGAGAGTTGTTGAAGCAGCTTAAAAAGTATTCAAGTAGTAACCTTTCGAATTGTTAACTCTTAGTCTTTCCATCTATGCTCCAACATAACACAGACACAAGAATCATAGACCAAATGAGTTCCCAACAACAATGAGCACTGTCTGATCATTCTACATTAGCCATTAAAGCTTCAGCTTCAGCTTCTTCTTCTTCTTCTTCTTCAATTGCACTTAAATGGGGGCTCGTTGCTCTAAATTCTCTCTCTGCTGGTTCCACTCTCACCTCAAACCCTCTGTGCTTGAATCCTCAGACCAAGGTTTGTTTTTTGTTTTTTAATTTTTTTCAGTTCGCACACCCTTTTTCTAGAATCTCTTGCATTGTTTAAAAATGGTATCTTTATTGCAGAAAATGGTGGCAAGAGTGAAATAAACTTGGGGCCTAGTTTTGGTGAGTTCAGCTTGGAGCAACTGAAGGCTGCCACAAATGGGTTCTCCTCAGAAAACATAGTGTCTGAACATGGTGAGAAAGCTCCCAATGTTGTTTACAAAGGGAAGATTGAAAATGGATACTGGATCGCCATCAAACGCTTCAACAAGTTCGCTTGGCCTGATTCTCGCCAATTCCTTGTTTGTTAACTTCCACTTCCACTTCCATATCCTTTAACATGTGCCCTTATTAAGGAATTAAGAAAAGAAAGTTTTCGCTCGGAAGTGATATATTTATTATTCTGAGGATTGGTATATTTAGTTTTCCATTAAAAAAAAAGCTTTTTTTTTTAGATTCCTTAAGGGCATTTGTTAGGAAGATCTTTATTTTATTTATTTATTTATTTTTACTATTTTTGCACTTGCTTTTTCTTGTACTAAGCATGACAAAATTTGTTATGTATTTGTTTGTAGGAGGAAGCCAGACAAGTGGGGAGACTTAGAAGTGAACGTTTGGCCAATTTGATTGGTTATTGCTATGAAGGGGATGAGAGGCTGCTAGTAGCAGAGTTTATGCCCCATGAAACTCTGGCTAAGCATCTCTTTCATTGTGGGTTGTTTGTGATTACTATACCTTTTGTGTTAATCTTTTATGCTTTTGAAGAAAAAAAATTATGGTTGATTTGGTGTAGGGGAGGCACAGCCCATGAAATGGGCAATGAGGTTGAGGGTGGCATTCTACTTAGCTCAAGCTCTAGAATATTGCACCAGTAAAGGACGGGGTTTGTATCATGATCTCAATGCCTATAGGATCTTGTTTGATAAGGTATGTGGGGATTTGGTTTTGTGAAATATATGCTTCAAGTTCCTTTTCTAATCAATCCTTGCTCCTTGCTTTTTGTAACTTGGATTGGCTTGTTTTTCATCAATAGGATGGTAATCCCAGGTTGTCTTGCTTTGGGCTCATGAAGAACAGCAGAGATGGCAAGAGTTACAGTACAAACTTGGCTTTTACCCCTCCTGAGTACTTAAGGACTGGTAAAGATTTTGGGATGTATGTGTGTGCTGCATGAGTACATGTCCTCGATCTTTGGCACAACATCAGAAGTCTCTAGAATAAGAGAAATCTGAGGAATCTGCCTCTGACTCAGCCATAAAAAAATAGATTGGTCTGCATGGTCATAGACCTCTAAATAATTTTACAATGTCCTTGTCTGTTAGACAGGATCTTTATTTATTGCATCTGATTGGGGGCTTGCATTTAATATTACATCCTCTTCTGCAAATAAGTTGAAATAAGGTTAATTAAATATATATTTTTTCAACTTGAGGAATATAAAATTTTGCTAAATTATATAGAAATTCATGTTAAAATTCATTTTGTAAAAGGCAGCTTCATTCCATTTTTTTTCCTTGTTTCCCTACCCTAAAGATAACCCTCCTTTTTATGATCTCTCTTTAAAATTGGTAGCATGAAGAGGGAAACATTCGTGGAATCAGTTTGTAATATGCTTGCATATATTGTGGTATGTGACAATTGTTCTTTTGTACATTTGGGTTTATATGCAGGTAGAGTGACACCAGAGAGTGTGGTTTACAGTTTTGGAACCCTTTTGCTAGATCTCCTGAGTGGTAAACATATTCCCCCAAGCCATGTGAGTTTTCCTTTCCATAGTTTTGTCCTGAAGAAAGTGTAACTCTATATGTGATCTTTGGACAATTGATTTTGGACAAGGATATAGTTTCTAAAGAATACACATTCAGCATGTAAAACATACTATCATTTCTATAGATATCATAAGCAAGAAACTCTTTTATATACTTGCTCTCAGTTGGCTCATAAAAAAGGCTTCAAAAAGGTCACCGGTAATAGTATTGAATAATAAACCAGTTTATCGCTCCTTTTACAGTGCAAGTCTTTATTGATCTTGGAGAAATCAGTAGATTTTAAATAACTCTTCCTCTGATCAAGATTAATATGTACTAAACTCAAGATAATTCGATTGATCTAATTCTTTTCCAGTTAATGAAGTACAAAGACTGGATTGTTCACTGCATTCATTTCTCTTTATTTGCAGGCACTTGACCTGATTCGTGGCAAAAACTTTTTAATGTTGATGGATTCTGCCTTAGAGGGTCACTTTTCAAAGGATGATGGAACTGAGTTGGTTCGTTTGGCTTCCCGTTGTTTACAGTATGAAGCTCGTGAGAGGCCAAATGCAAAGTCTCTTGTTGCTTCTCTCATGTCACTTCAGAAAGAAACAGAGGTATCCACCATACTTGATAAGCTTTGAGACTAGTTTGCATTTAGGTCCGATAGATCTATTCTAATTGCTATATTCTAGCTGGCCTCTTTCTTCTATCCAAATGTTTCATCTTTCCTGATTTTTAAACCTGGTTTTGAGCAGCCTTGTGGAACTGTGATCCTTTTAATCATGTTGATGAAGTACACTTTCTATATCCTTTTCCAGTTGTTGTGTTCCATAAGATGTCTGATTATCACTTTAATCTATTGAAATTTAACTATGTGATAGTTGTTTTACTTGTTTAACTGTAGTTTGGTAGTATGCAAATGTTTGCATGCATTTAATTACTGAAGTTTATGCTTGATGGGATGTATGCTCAATGAATTTGAAAAAAGTATAATAACCATCTTGGGAAGACTATAATTTCTCATTTGGATAGTATATGAGCAGGTCCCCTCATATGTTCTGATGGGTCTCCAGCATGAAACTGCATCCTCAACAAAGCCCTTGTCATTGACACCTTTTGGTGAAGCTTGTTTGAGGCTGGATCTTACTGCAATACACCAAATATTAGAGAAGATTGGTTACAAGGATGATGAAGGAATTGCCAATGAGGTTTGCCACCATCTTCACTTTACATGAGAGGGTTTCATCTCACTTGAATACTACTGTATAAAAGAGAGGGAAAAAAAGAGCATTGTGTATAGACTTTGCCCCCTACTCTCTGTTATTAACTCCAATGTTAATCCTTCTTAATGTTGGAAATTGCAGCTTTCCTTCCAATTGTGGACCAGTCAAATGCAAGAGACCTTGAATTTGAAGAAGCATGGAGATACTGCTTTTCGAGCTAAGGACTTTGTCACTGCAATTGACTGCTACACGCAAGTAAGTGCTTTTTGAGGACTGTTGCTTAAATTGGATGCTATGCATAATTAATGTTAATGTTGCAGTGAGTATTATGTGGAATGCTATTTTTGCTAAACATCTATATAGGAGTTTAATCCCCTAGAACCATATTAGTTGATGATGTGAAAATATGGAAATGCATCTTTAAATGTTAAAACAAGACTTATCATAGTATGCATTGCAAAATGTGTAGGTTTGTTCCTTCTTCCAGCATTAACCTATGTGAGGTATGGAGCTAAGGAATGGTTTACATTACATCTAAAATAAGTTTCTTAATTTTTTTCAGTTCATAGATGGAGGGACCATGGTATCACCTACAGTGTATGCAAGGCGTTGTTTGTCTTATCTGATGAATGACATGGCACAAGAAGCTCTGGGGGATGCAATGCAAGCCCAGGTGGTATCTCCTGAGTGGCCTACTGCTTTGTATCTTCAAGCAGCTTGTCTTTTCAGCCTAGGAATGGAAAATGATGCACGAGAAACTCTCAGAGATGGGATTAACATGGAAGCCAAAAAGAACAAAAATTGAAAATTGTATAGATTTTTCTTTTTCTATCTTTAGCATTATTTGATGCTTTTTTTTATTGTGGGCAGTTTTGTTAGGCTTTGATTCCATGTTCATGTATTATGATTTTTTTTGGGTTTTATTGCATTCCATTACAGTATAAAACTTCAAAGATAATGACTGGTTTTCAGTTTTATATGCGTGCAGCTAATTTCTTTTTCTTTCATCTCCTTCAAAGCACAATGCTGATATAACTTCTTTATTTGAGGAAATTGTAGGGAACTTTTACTTGATCTGACTTAATTGCATCTGACATCTTTTTATTTCGGAAATCATACCTGACTCCTTTGAGATTTATATTATTACTATACTACGCTAATTATTTTTTAAGAAGTATAGAGTGTAATATTACAGGACCTCAGTAGAAGTCTTACAAAACTTACTATAAAGCTCAATCATCACTGTCAACTTGTCTAACCAGGTTTCAATCTTGTTCTCTCCTATCACTGTGAAACAAAATATCACATTTTCTAATCTTAATTGTATCATCCTTCTTACCTTAAGCTCCGTCCTTATAGGCTTAGATTCTAGTCACGAGAAACCAAACGAGCTCACCCTAAAGAAGTACTTCATTGGATTCTTTTGCAGAATCGGTGCAGGTTTGTTGTTATACCAGTGTTGGATACAATTCATAAGTTCTATTATTATGAAATGATGGAAGTGCAGCTTATAATGGAGATTGTAGCAACAACATAGGCCACCACAGGCATGATATATGACAGTGGATTTTCTGTAATGACAACATAAATCTCGATGGAATCCAGTGTAATTTTTGAAAAAAAAAGTTCGGTATAAATTTTTCTTTTTATGTAGTATTGTCACTTGGTTCCATTGTCCATTGATCGAGTATGAGAAATAATGCATGTTTGGATTTATGTTGAAAAGGATTCAAACGTAACTATCGTTTGAATGAAAGCAGCAAAATGTTGCTTTTACCTTTTGCTGCATTCGAAAGTTTGTTTTTATGTTGTAATGTAAATCCAAACAGGTGGTTGTGCACATGATGATAGTTGATCATGATTTGATAGTAGATGGGTATGTATTTTGGACATTTCACATAATAAGATATTCTCATATAATGGAAATATGTAACATCCCACCTGATTCTGAAGTAACGGGTAAGATGTCATTTTAAGTTCTTATTTTGGTTCTTACTCTCTGTATAGTGGAGCTTCTGAGTTGACTAGAAAGAAAATTTTCTTATGACTTGAGCTATTTTAAGGTTGGTTTGTTCTCTAACCTTATAATTAACTGAAAAGCACAAGTTTACCTTTTTGAACTTACTATGAACTAAATTTTTACTCAGCCTTTCATTGCTAAACAAGTGTATAGTTCATTGTCAGTTCTCTTGCTTAAATACTAGCAGATTATTATGGACTCCAATATTAAATTGGATTTTTCACTTCTGAAAGAAAGTAATTTTTCACACCTACTTTTCTTCTCAATGTGTCATGTGAAGGTGGCAAGATGGCTACCGGATTCGCTTCAGGTGGCCGATCCGGATCACGAGTTATATGGGATCAAGTCAAAAAACTAGGATTCAATAAGGTCCAGCAAAATGGTGTCAAACCCAACCCTATGTGGGTTTCGTACTTGTTCAGGTCAACGTAGTGATAACTACTACTTTCAAAAATAAATAAATAAATAAATCCTTGTAAAATATACTACCTCCTGTCCAAATTATAAGAAACATAAAAATAAATTACACAGATCACGAAAAAGTTTTGAAATGAGATAATTTTAATTAATGCTCCTAAATATTTAACTTATTTTTCAAAAATACCCTTCATATATGATGGGTTATAATTAATGACACTAATACAAATTTTATTAACTTAATTCATCAACCATTCAAGTCAATAATAATAAATAAAGTCTACATAGAATATTTAATATATATTTACCTCATAAATATGAATCATATTATAAATAAGGGTATAATTAAAAATGAGCAATTAATATATTTGAAAAATTGATAAATATTACTTATATTTTAAATCAAAAGATTGAATCATTTTATTTCTTATAATATGGATCGGCGTAATATATACTTAGTTCCTCAATTGAACTTTTAAGTCTGTAACAATAACTACGTGTTGCCAAGGACAGCATGGAGTTCAATTATCAAATTCTCTTCCTGCTACTTGACGTCTTTTAGCGTCCTGCTGTAGCTCTCCATTGCTTGCTTCAAGTAAAGATATTTTCTGTTTAAGAGTCTAAAAGAAGAAAAAAAAAAAACAAGAATAATGGAAACGTATAAAAAGTAAATGAATAAATCATCATTTTGATCCTTGAAAATATAAGTGCCATCAGTTCAATTCCTAAAAGCAGTTAAATTATGAAAAAGTCTCTTAATTTTAATTTTGTCAGTCAACTTAATCCCTTAATGTTAATTTCATTAGTCACGTTAGTTTTTGTTAGGGACTAACTTTACTAACAAAATTAATATTCAAGGACTTTTTCATAATTTAACTGCTTTTAGAGACTGAACTGACAGCGTCTCACACTTTTAGGGATCAAAATAATGATTTACTCAAAATAAATTGGTCAGCAACTTCTGACACTTACTAAAATAATGATGTACCTGAAGCTCCTTTTTTTTCTTAACCAAGGTGATCATGTCATCATTAATTACAATGTTTTAAAAATCTGTCAAATCGAAGGATTAAACAGAAGATTGGTTTAAGGTTCAATCGATTCAATCGGTTTAACCGATGGTCGAACCGATATATATATACACATTAATAAAGAGATTATTCAACAAGTTAAAGAACAAATACAACTTTTAAGATGCATGATAGTTCAGAATATTTAAGTTAGAAGTATGTTAATCTTGCATGCTAAGATAATATGTCCTAATTGACTAAAATAGTTAACCAAAGATGCATATTGAGTGGATTTTAATAACTCAAGTCCTGAAGCCCCAAAATAAATTAGACGAAAGGACAAAAGTACATTTACTTTTAAAAAAAAAATAAATTAAAACAATGAATCGATCGGTCTCTAAAATCGATCTTACGTTGGTTTAACCAGTTTTAGACTGGTTGAACCGGTCATGTTGGACCAATTTTTAAAACACTGATTAATTGATAAAAAAGAAGTAAAACAAAGAAAACAAAATCATGAGAGGGCATAAACCAAAATCCATGCAAAATAACCACGAATCAAGTAAATCTAGGATTAAACTTTCTATTCTTTCTTAGATTATATTTCTAAGATTTATACATAACCAATGTAAAATTAGAATCATCCTCAACAACATTAACATTAACATTATTCTGCCCTGCTGAGAGATAGAAGTAGATCATCCTTGTCCTCATCTCCAAAATACTTAAGCAAGTACATTTACATTCATATCATGAATAACATTAGGATGCATACGGGTAAAATTAATCATGGTAGTCTCAAAAATCTTACCACTAACTGTCAAATCACAAGTTGCCATGGAAGTATTATGATCTGAATTTACAGAATTTGAATTACCAATATTATCAGGAGAACCAACATCATTCATGTTTCCATTATCACTAGGAACAGAATTAGCAACAAAGATAGGAGATTTTTTATTTAAAAAATCATTATGTTCAAATATATAGTCCTCCTTATCCACATTTTCAACCGAATCTTTAGCAGAGTTATCACTAGCCTTATCCAAATTATCAGCTAAAACGGTAGCAATTGGATCTTGAATCTCGGCCACATTCCTGACACTATCATTTAAAACCCCTTCGTGCTCAATCAAGATTTCTCTAATCCCTTTATCATGAATTACCTCAATATGAGGATTTCCAATCACCGGGTCTATCTCTAGAGCAACAACCCCTTTATTAGTTTTTGTTTCTTGGATAAGAGCAGAAATTTTCTTGAGAACAAAAACTATTTTAGTTTCCAACTAAGAATATTTATGAACCTTGAGTTTAGAATTACCAACCTTGCTTTTGCAGTTATCAACTGAATGACCAATCGACTGACAATGAGAGCAGAAATATGGCAATTTTTCATATTCAATGCCTACATGGAAAGCAAAATTTTCCCTCTCAACCATAATTGAATTTGGCAAAAAACTTGTTAGATCAACATCAACAAGAACCCTAGCAAAATGACCAAAGATCTTGTTTCTTATATTCTCATTAATCGAAATTGGAAGCCCTACACCTCTAGCAATTTCAAATAGAAGTTTTGGCCTCCAATACTCCTATGGCAGATCATAATCCAACACTGCACATGAGTCTGTTTTTGAGAATTAGGATTAAAATCCGGACTCCATTGTGATAACCTTAAAATACCTGGTTGTAAGTTCCAATAGCCTGCTGCCCATATGCTCCTCAAGTCTTCTGGAGATGCGAAATTAAACTCATAGAAACCTTTCCCAAGGGGAACCATACGCTATTGCTCAATAGGTTTCCATAATTTCAACAACTTATCACGCAAGTCATTAAATTTGATCGGTTGGTTACTTTTTGAAAGAAGAAGAAGACCATGCAAGTTATTCTTGCAACTTTCCAGGCCCTTTAAGTATTCATCTTTGAATATTTTAATAGAGATCAGATCACCCTTCACACAAGGTTTCAGAAGTTGACTAACTGGAATGTCAAAGGAGTTATTCAAAGCTTGTGCAAAGATCTTACATTGAAGAGAGACAACGAAAGAGGAAGAAGGAGGAGAAGGAGGGGGAGAGGAGGAATGAGAAGGAGAGAAAGATTCAGGGAAAAGAAATTGCCATGGGCAAATTGAGGGATTAGTCATGGAGAAAGCATGAAGAAACCCTAAAACCTCATTCGTAACTTCATTTTGGTCATTTATCTATCAATAGTTGCACAATTCGTCATTTCCGTCACTTCCGTTACAGATGTCGTTAACCTATCTCCTACATTGATGTTAACGTCTGATGTGGATGGGTTTAGGGACGCATTCGCCTTATACCTGTGCGAAAATGAAGACAAATCCATTGTGGTTGCAGAGGGTTAAAGAACCCTAGTTTGGAAATTGGGGGTGAAGGGATCCTTCTTAATCTGGTTGCTGACAATAGCATCGTTTGTATAGGCATGACAGAAATGATGAATTTGTGTAACGTTTGAGAGACAAAGGACCAAAATGAATCTTTTTAAAGATAAATGACCAAAATGAATTTTGACCAAAGGATAAAAGATCAAAAGTATATTTTAGCATATATATATATATATATATATATATATATATATATATATATATATATATATTATTTTTATTGTACTCATTGCATTATTTATTTTTTATATGCTTTAATTAATTGCATTCATCGTTTTTATCTCCTAATTAACTATAGAGTTTAATTGCTATACATTATCAGTGTAAAGTTTTTTACACTGTCAACCAATCAGAAATTTGGTATTAATAACTTTTGAAGTAGTTAAGATAAAAGTCAACTATTTTAACTGATGTGTCAATTTCTGATTGGTTGACAGTGTAAAAAAAACTTTACATAGTCAATAAATACTAATTAAATCCTTAGTTATATCATTTGTTTATATTATTTTGATTTAACATATTTCATAATCACATCATTATGTGATTTATTTTGACCGTCGTAATAAACAACATTTGTGAATGTAATTATACCCTTAACCATTGCATTAAATTATTTATACAATAGACAAACTATCATAGATAAAAAGAGAAGAGAAATATTAATCAACACATTTCAGCCCAATTGGTAGATAACTGAGTTTTTTAATCATATTATCATGAATTCGATTTCTATTGTGTATATAAAAAATACTTTGTTGGGAATGACAAAACTCACTTCGATAATCTTTACGTCTCGAAAGGAATTAATCTCCGATCTCGTTTTTAAAGAATGCAAATGCTAATCCGAAAGTTTTTTTTATAAGTAATATTTTTAATATATTGAAAATTTAAAACTTATACTTCTCCATGATAACTTTTTATCTTTCATTTCTTTAACTAGTTTCTATAAAACACTCAACTAAGACTCTTTAAATAATAAAGTAGCTAACCACCTTCCTCCTTGTTCTGTGATACAAGTTAATATGTTTAGGCATTTAGCATCGAAGCCTTGATGCAGATAAGTTAACCACACATCATATACGAGCCATTTTAGTAATATGAATGAACTAATAGAAGCAAAACAATCATGCATGAAAAAGCATTGGAGCAACAATATATATATATATATATATATATATATATATATATATATATATATATATTGTATATTGTATATTATATTAACATTTAATAGTTGTCTATAAATCACATTGATTTTGAATGATAAAATAAGAGGCCATTGGAAAGCCCCATTAATTTAGGGAGACTGCACAACAGAAATGAGAAGCTGTTTACTTGCGTGGAAGAAAAGGATGCAATAATTCTACCTATGTAGACACAATAAGGCCTCAATTTGTAAAATCATTAATTCTCTAAGAAGCAATATCTCTAGAATATAGTTTCTAGATTCGGTTTTTCTCTTCTTTTCTTTCCCTCTTC
This sequence comes from Ammopiptanthus mongolicus, assembly GCA_039655645.1. Taxonomy (NCBI): domain Eukaryota; kingdom Viridiplantae; phylum Streptophyta; class Magnoliopsida; order Fabales; family Fabaceae; genus Ammopiptanthus; species Ammopiptanthus mongolicus. The sequence goes on from CM077350.1 coordinate 46,437,207, forward strand.
TTTTCTACTCTCTCTTTTTTGCCCCCTAATCAGCTTTCACTTTTCTTTAAATTATAAATTATAAAATAAAGCTATGCCTCAGGAAATTACGATTGGGGCAAATTGAAGTGAAAAAGCCATGATATGACAAATGCAAAAACCATACAAGCAAGCAGAAAATTCAGGAATCGATGGCCATGCCAAAATCTTCGAGTTTCTACAGATGGAGCAGGTGTTGAGATTGTGGATGGTGCAGTAGCATTGTTACTGTCACTCAAAGTCTCTGTTGTCTCCTCATTTACTCCATAAACATTCCGTGCAACAGAATGACAAATTTCACAGGTCCTATTAAAATTTAAACAAACATGAAAAAAAAAAATTAGAAAAGTACAGATTTTAAAATTAAAGAGAAAGGTGTTCAGATAGATTGCCACAACTATAATTGGGGCAAAACTTACCTAAAGTTTGGAGTACTGTTCACTAATAAAATAAAAATATAACATGTGTATTATTTTCATACAACTCATTTATAAAGTGACTAAAAAGTAGGACTTGTGTTATATGATCTTATTAGTGAACCTTATAAGTTTTCTCCTAATAATTGTACAGTTAGATGACTTGAAGAAACCAGATATTATAAATCCTAACAAGCTAAAGCTTTTATGCTCATCCCCTAACTGACATAGAATGTAATCAATTGTTGGTATCATTCACTATATACTATTTATCAAGTCATTCAAGTGCAATATTATCATAACCAAAACTAGATGATTAAAATAAACAAGCAAAAACTAAGAACTAACATTGCATGTGACAATTCAAGATAGAAACAAAATAGTAAAAAAGGCCAAGTTGTCAACAATCACGAATTCAAAACATAATATAACAAAACCGTGAGAATTTTGTACTGATACATAGAATATGGGAATGGTAAAAGGGTAAAGCAATCATTCCCTCACTCTTCTTGCAGCTAAGGGATTTGATTCAAAATTAATAAAGTGTATCATCAGTTAACATATCTGTTTTTACTAATCTGTCATAGCAGAGCAGACAGGTTTAACTAATTGGAATTGTGAGTGATTTTGAAGATTAACCGCTTTAAGCTCTACTTTGCCCGACCCCAATTTGATACCTTCCCTTTACAAATCTACATTTGTCTTCGGGACTATGACAAAGGATCACATGATAAACCATGCAGCTTTTGGAAAACCCATAGACAAAGAAAAAGGTTGATATTATAAATTATTTTCCACCTAGCAAAGCATCAACACATATTAAAGAAGAGAACAGATTCAAATTCTGTTTTATTGTTGAAATTTAATTAGCCATGAATCATCACTTGGATGGAATTCAATCAAGAATTAGAGATATTAACAAAAGATCCTTCCTCCCCAAGCATTGGACAACAACAGCTAATCCATCAATAAAGTAGCCCCCCCACCCCCACTAAGTATTCAAAAAAGCAGAGAAAAATAGTAGCATTAATTTGATTTAGAAGTTAGGGATTGCAATTAAAATCAGGGATTATCAATTTAGCAAAATGGCAATGAGTACAGGTTTTAACTGATCTACTATCTGCAAGTGACACTGCGGAACCTTTGAAGGAAGTATGAAAAATATTTTACCACAAAGTACTTCAACTAGGATATGGACAATTGTACTGACAATGCAGTATCTTGTAAAATTACAATTATGCACACTAAAAGTTAGATTAGATGTCATCATCATACATCATAAATGAACAAATAATCCTAGATACTTAATTTTTTTATTAAAATATCCTAGGTGGCACATCAACAACCTGTGAGCATCCACAAACAAAAATGAATGCATGAACCGAAGGCTGAAGGAAAGGAGTCAAATCTCCACTTTGATTGTGAGAAAAAGAATTAAAAAGAAGTAATATGAAGATTACAGAAAAGGGACAAAGCAGCAAGGAATCCCACTGTGCTTAGACATGTCAGCGAATCACTGGGACTGGTTAATGCTTTACGACTTTCTTTTTCAATCATCTTCTTTAAATAACTTAATCTTCTATAACTTTACCCTATCATGAAGAAATAATTGAGCCTGCCTCTTTACAGTGTTGTTCCTAACTATGCATCCAAGTACTTTTTCCACCATCATCAAACTTAAATTCAACATTTAATTATAGTTTAACTTTGATATAGAGTCGATGTAAATACATTAACAATCAATCACAAATTATATTAGGTGTGACTTTTAAGATAATTATGATAAGTATAAAACATATTTAATGATATGTCAATTTATAATTAATTGACATTGTAAAAATCTTTACATTAACAATGCATATTAAATACATCATTTAATTAATCCATCTACAACTTAAAATTGCCAACTAATATACTTGAGTAATAGTTCAGAGCTTTTCTACAATCATTAAGTGCGTGTTTGATTACACATAGAGACATTCCACGTAAAGACACCTAGAACTGTGTTTGCCCCCTATCGATTTTAATAAAAATAGAGATATTTGATTTTGCCTTCAAAAATGATTTTAATAGAAGTTACAGGAAGTAACTTTTATATTGAGTTGAAAAATTTGCACCAAGTTTTATATCAAATTTGCTTTCAAAGTAAAAACATTCAAACATGAATCATTTTACTTCAAACTCAATAATAACTAAATCAATTTCTTTCAAAATGACGTTTATAAAATATCCTTCAAAAGATGCACTAATATCATACCATTCATGAAAACATAAAATGTCAGCAATATGTTGAAAATTTTCTGGCATCAAGGAGACATGACGTGACTAATTAAGGAGTTTCATTAATGAGTTAATCATTAACTATAAATGTGATCATTAAACAACTTATTAACCATCTAATACATGATTAATCATGAATCTATACATCATTAAACAGTTGTAAAAAAATAGTGTAAAAAAATAGTGTGAAAATATAAAGATTGTTTGTTGTTTATGTTTTCCAAAACCATGAAAGTTTAGCAAAAAAATCAAGTTCCAGAATCCAAATAAGAAAAGATAGGGTTTTACACTCACCTATTCCCTTTAATCTTGAACCAGGCCTCCGCACAGTTCTTGTGAGCAGCAGCTAAATCATCCTTACAAGAACAACCCAATTCGATGGGAACTCCAGACTCATGACTATCACTCTCCAAACCCAAGTGACAAATCCTACAATCCCTCTCCACTTTAGCCAAATGCACCTTAATTTCAGGAACCCCACTTTCAATCTCCACCTCCACTGAACAATCAGTAACAGAAGAAGCCCTCCCAGAATCAACAATACACCCAACCTCAGGATCAGAAACACAAGAAAAGCTGTAATCATCATATGAGCCACCATTTGTTGAATAGAAATGGGAATAGCAAGAACCATCATCAGCATCAGAGAAGCATATGCTCATGTCACTTCCAGAAACAGAACAGTTGTGGTGACTACTCCCTTGCTCCAAATCCACATGAGAAATCTGTGTCTGTATTGTTGACATTATCCAAGACACAGAAGAGAAAAATAACAGAAACAAAGCTTTCTCAGAGGTTGAAACAGAACATGAAACCTCAAAGTTTGTAGCTTTGGGGTTTGTAGCTCTTCACAAGGCACCTCTTGTACTAGAAGAAAAAGTGCTTCAATAGTTTTGGATCCTCTTATCACATGCTGAATAAAGAAAATATTAAATATTTTTTATTTAATATCAGAAGAAAATATATCAAAACTCGAATTGTATATATATGTATAGATATAATAAAAATAAAATGTATTCCAGGGTATAAAGAAATTGAGAATTGGATTAGGTGACCCTTTCCTTCCACCCCATTAATGCATTATTCCAAAAAGTTTCAAGTTTTGGAACAAGGTGAGGAAAGTTCCATCCTTTCAAGGCTCCGGGCTCAAGAATACTAGATTAGAGAGAGAGAAAAGGGAAAGGATGTGTAAGCAAGGAAGCAAACAATGGTCTATGAGACATAGACTCTTGCTCTGGCTGAAGACACGGACAGTGACACTGCAAACAACAACAGAAAACGTACAGTGAGTGCACAGAGAGAACTCAGAACAGATTGCATAGATAAATGGGTTGGGGACATTCAAAACAAAAAGAAGAGAAAGATTAACATTAATAAAGTAAGTGGGAACTCTTCGTTGTGGTATCTTGCACAGTTGGTAACATAAAAATCTTAATATAAAATTTAATAATTATAAAGCACAAAAATATCATATATTGGAATGCTATAACAACTTCGTAAATAATAATAATAAAAGCAGAGAAGAGAACTTGCTGAGGTGACGCCAATGGTTTCTTTTTCGGTATGTTTGATGGGATTGAGCGTTGAAGGGTGTATATTATGATACAAGTCACGATAAGTTTGACTTAATTTGAATTTGATCTAATATTATGATTGAAATATTTTTGTAGATTTTGTATCAAAATTTTCTTCTTCTTCTTGTTTGTTTTTTTTTTTTTTTTTTTTTTTTTTTTTTTTTTTTTTTTTTTTTTTTTGTAGATTTTAAGCTAATTTGGTTATGACCTAATAATAATTAGGTTAGAATCAACCCAATATATATGTAGATATGGGTGTGTTCCATTGTAATTAGAGCCTTTTGGCTCCATAATGAGTTTACATGGAGTATTTTCACAAGCTTAAATTTTTGATCCGTTACGAGATTAATCTCCGTTCGAATGTTTAGTCGTAGTTAAGGTTTTTCATCCCTTTTCAAGGATGTGTTCTACAAGATTCGAACTCAGGTCCTCCCCCATCAACTCAGTCTGTGCAACCGATTGAGTCACACCTATGGGTACCTTTATTTAAATTTAAATAAAAAAAATTTTAAAAACAGAAATTTATTACTTTTACATAAATTATAATTTATTTAATCAATATGTGGTTGGTCTGAGTGGTAAGGGACTCTGACACCTTAAGCAAGTGGTTAGAGATTTGAATCCTCACGCGTGTGTATGGAAAAAAAAACCTGATTGAAAGGGGAGAATTCATCTTGTGTGCCCAACAGATTTTCCAATGGAGTATGCACTGCTAATAATGGTGAATACTCTGTACCAATAACATAGTTATAAAATAAAAAACTGAATTAAAAATATATCAGATATAATATCTAGAATCTAAGATCGTCTCAATTAATCTTAGACAAGATAACATGAGTTATTATTAAGATAAAATTGAGTCTCACACTTGGGAGCATAGAATCACCCATTAAACGCGTGGCTCGTGCTCATGGACGTGGAGCATAGATTGCTAGGCAAACTTGGGAGTTGGGGCTGAAGTAGAAATTATTTTGAGTAAATGGTCAATTTGGTCCCTGAAAGTGTAAGGTAGTATCAATTTAGCTCCTGAATTTAACTAAATAGCAAAAACGTCCCTGAAGTTGTAAAACGTTAATCAACTTGGTCCCTCTGTCAACCTCAGTTAGCTGACGCCGTTAACAGCGCTGATGTGACACGTTAAGTGCCCTGTTGGTACCGTTGTCACTGGTTAGGTGGTGTCCACGTGGTCAGAGATCAATTTGAAACTCTAAACCAGGAACTAAATGGATACTCGTAATTCTGAATCAGGGACTAAATTGATACTCATAACACTCTTCTTCTTCTTTATCTTTCCCCTTTCTCTCTCTCTCTTTGCTTCCTCTATCTCGTGCTCTCTCTCTCTAACCATCAGTCTATAGACGGGTCCTTTCTCTCTCTGCTCTCTCTCTCTTTGCTTCCTCTGTCTCGCCCTCTCTAACCACCCGTCTATAACCACCCGTCTATAGACGGGTGGTGAGAGAGAGAGCGCGAGACAGATGAAGCAAAGAGAGAGAAAGAGTAGAGAGAGAAAGGGGAAAGATAAAGAAGAAGACTGTTGCGAGTATTAATTTAGTCCCTGATTCAGAGTTGCGAGTATCAATTTAGTCCCTGGTTCAGAGTTTTAAATTGGTCCTTGACCACGTGGACACCACCTAATCAGTGACAACGGTGCCAACAAGGCATTTAACGTGCCACATCAGCGCCGTTAACGGCGTCAGCTAACTGGGGTTGACGGAGGGACAAAGTTGATTAACGTTTTACAACTTCAGGGATGTTTTTGCTATTTAGTTAAATTCAGAGACTAAGTTGATACCGCCTTACACTTTCAGGGACAAATTGACTATTTACTCAAATTGTTTTCTTAAATATATAAATAATACTTTAATTTTGTGTAAAAACAATTCTTTAAAAACTTCATTATAAAAAGAAGCAATATGAAAAACAAAAGAAAAGAGAATTAATTTACCATTAAATGTTGCTTATTCGAGAAAAAAATATCATTAAATGTTGTTATTTAGTCCAAGATGAGGGATGAGGATCTCTTGTCCCATTTTGGTGTATCACATCATATCCCAATCAATAATATCTTATCATGTAAGTTAAAATTTTATTTAATATTAAAAAAATAAAATACATGACAATATATTATTAATTGAAACATGATATGATATATCAAAACGGAATAAGAGATCCTCATCTCAATATGAGATGCTTATTGAGATGCTTATGATCACATCTCCAATAGGAGCTCGGATCTTCTCCCGTCCTTAAGGGTTCGTTTGGATTGATGGAATAGAATGGAAGGGGATGGAATGGAAAGGAGTGGAAGAGTGTTCCATTGTTTGGATATGATAAAAGTAAGTGGAAGGGAATGGAAGTTGATGGAACCAGTTCCATCATGTTCCACCATTTTATTTCAGTTTTCTTACCACCCAATTCGGATGGAATTTGATGGTATCACCGGTTGAGAAATTCTAAAAACTGTAAAATTACACTTATATCCTCATCAACCCACACGATGCTTTATTTTAGCTCACGTTGCAACTGCTTCTAGCTCGTATAAAGACACAGGCGCAAAGTCTTTATTTTTGTTAAGGACACAAGCAAGACACAGGCGCAGAGTCTAGATCGACGAATTACCGACGTCGTCGCCTCTCCTCCATCAGGAAGCTTTGTCCTCGCCGCTCCATCAAGAAGCTCTGTCGCCGCTGCTCCATCAAGAAGCTCTGTCGTCGCTGCTCCATCAAGAAACACTGTCGCCGCCGCTCCAGCCGCATCATCGATCCGCCATAGAGAAGGAGAAAGGTAAGTCTCTTCCACTTTTCTCTCTCTATCTATCACTCTTTATTGCTGTTCTTATTTGTTGAACCCTTCTGAATCTCCTGATTTGTTAATTCGTGAATTGCAGCAAATTGATGTGTTGTGTTTTGTTAGCATCAAATATTGGGTTGTGTTTTGTTAGCATCAAATCTTGGGTGCGAATTGATCCTAACCTTGAAGCTGCAAATTGATGTTTTGAGAATTTCTGGAGCTATATACTAAAGTGTCACCACTCTATTTGCAAGCCGAAAATATCATAAATTTTTAGAACCCCTCTTTTGTCTATTAACAATTTAGAAGCTGTATGTGTCTGTTCCTATCATATATATCTCAGTTTTGCTATTTGGATGCATAGATCCTGTCTGTATATATGAGCAAATCGTTGTTAGGAGCAACAATGATTTTTTATCAAAAAGAAAATTTTCTTCACACAAAGATGCAACAAGCAATCATGATTTCTTTTTGAAATTTTCAGAACCCCTCTTTTGCATGACCCCCTCTTATTATATTTGCATTTTTTTGTGTTATTTTTTACATTATCATAGATGAACAATGAAGATTTGGAATCCAACTATATGCGATTGGTTGAAATGGTGATTGTTCAAGTATCGTGCTTTATGGTAGTAATTTGTGCACTGAAAAACAAGTCTAGAAGATCTGGAATACCTTATAGAATCACAGAACATAGAGAAAGAGTTAGAAATGAACTAATGAAACAAGTAGTGGGCAGCGATCGATGTCGTGATATAATTCGTATGGGTCCTCAAGCTTTCTTAAACTTGTGCACTATATTAAGAGATCATGGTGGACTTGGGCATACACGACGAGCAACAATTGAGGAACAAGTCGCAAAATTTCTTTACATTGTAGGGCACAATGCCAGAAATCGTGTGATGTCCTTTTTCTTTAGACGCTCTGGTGAAACTATTAGCCGTCACTTCCATAGAGTATTACATGCTTTGATACAATTGGAGGATTTATATTTGAAACAACATGATGGGACACAGGTTCCTCCAGAGATACTTAACAACCATAGGTTCTACCCGTATTTTAAGGTAAACATATACTATATCTTATACTTTATCATTAATAAAGTATGTTAAACACATGTTTATTAAGATACATTAATGTCAGGACTGTGTTGGAGCAATTGATTGTACGCATGTGCGTGTTAAAGTTCCATCGGAACATGCCCCTAGGTATCGTGGTAGGAAAGATTACCCCACGCAAAATGTATTCGCGGCATGCTCTTTTGACTTGAAATTTACATATGTCTTGCCTGGATGGGAAGGAACAACATCAGACTCAAGAATAGTAAAAAGTGCATTGACACGTCAATATCCTCTTAAAGTTCCACAAGGTAATGAAAAATATAAAAAATATTTTAGCTTGTAGTTTCTAGTTTAGCCAAATTAATAAACTCATCAATTTTTTTTTTTATTTTCTAGGAAAGTATTATCTTGGCGATGCTGGATTTCCTTTAAAGGCTTGTCTCCTCACACCTTATAGGGGACAACGATACCACTTGCAAGAATATTCTACAAATCCACCGCGAAATGGTCGCGAATTATTTAACAAGCGACACTCGTCATTACGGATTGTCATTGAATGTGCATTTGGAGTGTTAAAGAAGAGATTTCCAATCATACAAACTACAATTGACCCCACATTTGGTATAAGAACTCAAAAAGAAATCATTGTTGCTTGTTGCATCTTACATAATTACTTGATGGGTGTAGACCCCGATCAGAATATAATAGATGAGGTACAACATGACCTTGCAAATGAAAGGAGTTCTCAAGAGGGTCATCAAACACATAGAGAAGATAATGAGGATACAGCTAGAGGAGAGTTAATTAGGGATCATATTGCAGCTTCTATGTGGCTAAATTACTAGAAACATCTCTTGTTATTATGTTTTTGGATTTGTTATGATGTATTTTGATGTACTCGACTTGGGTTCATTTCGTTGTATATACTCTGATGTATTGTGATTGGATTTAATTTGACTTTGTGATATGTACTTTTTTAGCTACTATCTTTATTATTTAGTGTTGCTAGTGCAAACTTTTATTTATTATTGTTTGTATTCACAAAGTGTTATATATGTTATTCATTTTTCTGTAAGGCTAGATATGGAAGCAAATGCAAAAAGGGCAAAGAAATATAAAGGTGGTGCATGTTTTTGGACAACATCCATGGATGAGGTATTGCTTGATGCATATTTGCATCAACAAACTATGGGAAATAAAAATGGTAATTGTATGACAACTGCTGCAATGGACAGCATTTTACAAGAAATGAGAACACACTTTCCCGATAAGCCTATTTCTAAAGAAAAGATAAAAGATCACATGAAACATATCAAAACGAAATTCAATGCTTGTTATGATCTTTTCAAGAATGGCCTAAGTGGATTTGCATGGGATGCAATGACAAGCATGTGGATTGCTGAACCTGAAGTGTGGGACAAGCTTATTGAGGTATATTTGAAGTGTTAAAATTATTGGGATTTTTAATTTAAGTTTACATATTGATACTTTTTTTATGTAATACTTGGTTAATTTACTTTAATTGCAGTCTAAACCTGAAGCTGTTGAATGGAGAAACAAGCCGATCTTATTTTATGATAAACTAGCTCAACTTTTTGGGAAAGATCGGGCAACGGGAGAACATGAAGAATCACCAGCTGAAATGAGAGCAAGAAAAGCTACAAATGGTGGGAACAATAATAATGACACCATAGAAGAGATTGACAATTTGATGTCCGCCAATAGAGTTACTTTAGAGAGCTTTGAAGTTGATGAGGAAGTCCATCCTTCTGCTGGTAATTCTGAGGAGGCAAACGCATATAGGAATAAGAAACGGGCAAAAAGAGTTGTGGAAGATGATACAAACATGGGTGGTATTGCTAAATCTCTTCAAAAAATTGCTGATGTGTTTGAAAAGAAGTCAGATGATCTTAGAAGACAAAAGGAGGTTGCTATTGCTGAGAATATTTGGGCACAATTGGAGGGCATAGGCATTGAACCAGCTTCCTTGAGTCATGTATACGTGCACCTTGTTCAACATCCTGAAGCCTTGATAGCTTTTAATGGAGCTCCAGTTCACAAGCGCAAGGAAATCTTAGCCCATTTGGTGCCAGGCTATTCACCTAGTTATTAGTTGATAAAAAATGGAGTCATGTGTTTGTTTCTTTTAGTTAACAGATTTGTTTTAACTGTTTTGGAATTTTTTTTGGTTTAACAGATTCTGCACCTTATTATTAGTTGATAGTTGATACATACTAGATTAGTTGATAAGCTTTGTTATTTCGTGAACCTCTTGTTTCAATACATGTTGAATATGACAGATCTATGTTGAATATATATCTTGGAGTGTATGAGATCTTTTTCTTTGTTACAGCCTTAAGACCAGTGGCTATTTTGATGAACAGTTCCAGTTGTAGCAGATAAAGCTGCTTTGGCATCTGCAATGAAGATGCCATCTCTTGATCTTAGCACATTTGATAAAGCATGTAATTTGGTTTATTTTGATGACCCCTGGAATAGTGTCATTAGATTAGCTTTTATTTCTGATTCAACTGATTCAAGAACTGCAGCTGGACTAGGCCAATCTGTTCCATTCATTGGAACTAGTTTCCATACACCACGAGTGACTTCTGAAGAAAAGTCAGCAATAGACGCTGGGAGAAAATCAACAAGGTCCCTCAGACCTGCAAGTGAAATGGCACATGAGTTTTTAAGTGATAAAACGAAGGTAGCACAAGAAACACATGCTTTCTGTCAAATAACTGTTGTCTGACTTTAACAACCAACTGTTTTCTATGTATTAGTTGCATTCACAATTGATTAAGAAGAGTATCAGTGTTCCTAAATTACTCCAATTTGATGTCGTTATTGGACTTCTTTTCTTTTATATATTATAATAATTAAAAACAACGACAACAACAGCTTAATAAAATTAAATAGAAAGCATGCTAGCTTTGACAAATCGAGCAAAATTTTAACATATCCAGAAGAGGATATTGATAAAAAAGAATGGGAATCAGAGAGATTATTTAACTTTCATGATTTAGTTATCATATCATATCATATCATATATATATATATATATATATATATATATATATATATATATATATTAAAGGGGCATAAGCAAGGTGGGACCAAATTGATGGAAACAGTAAAAACTGATTGATTGATAAGTAAAGCTAGCATCTCGCCAACCTGTTGTCAAGTCCCGTGATGAAAGCCTCCCATGAACACAAGCAGTTAAAATTGCTTCAAGGACAAAAAGAAGAGCTTCCAATATTTCCCATGCAGGAAGCATCGGTCTTTGAAAAGCATCTTCACAAGCATTTACTAGGGAGCTACACGAATTACTGCTAGTTGGAGTTGGTGATGAGGAATTACTTGATGAAATTCCAGCTTTAGTCATCTTATGGTAAATCATGCTTAAGATCATATTAGCAACTTGATGAATAGAATTTCCAGGAGAAAGGCCAGAAAGGGGCGAAGCAACACAAGATTTGTGTTGACAACACCAGGCCTGTAATTTTGGAAATGAATCAATATATACAGGTTTAGCAGATGCAGATTCAAAGACACTATGATTGCTTTTCAGCTTATCTTGAGAAGACATGATGCGATTGTTGTGCAATGACAAAAGGAACTCCAAACCTCCAGCTGCACCTCCTCCTTCGGTGATGCAGTGATCAATAGGAGGTCTACAGAATTTCCATAAATGAAAAAGGAAAAGAAATGCTAATGAAAAAGTCATGCAAGGGTAATTTTGAAATAAAAATGTTATAACTCATTCCGTTTTGTCCACTTCCCAGACGAAGGAATGAGAATATTGTTCCATTCCATCATAGACTATCCAAACAATGGAACAATTATTTTATTCCATTATGCTCCACTCCATTCCGCTCCATTATATTCCATTCAATTCCACTCCATCACCTTCCATCAATCCAAACATAGCCTAAGGAAATAGAGAGTTCCAGTCCATTCAATCTGGACTGTACACGTGACTACAAAAAATTGAATGGTTGTCATTTAAAATCAAATTTCTAAAAAAAAAAAAAAAAAAAAAAAAGTCTCTGGAACCCCTAAACCCTTTTCCATTCGCTAAAAAGCCAGACTCTCCATCCCTTCCCGCCGTCGACCACCACCTCTGGTCCGTCCCGCCTTTGTTCTGCCAACCACCACGCCCACTGCACGCTTCCGCCCCTACCGCCTTTGTTCCCTTGAAGGTCCGCACTTTCCCCCTTCGCCTGAACGCCCCTTCACCGCGCCCCATAACCGTGTCGTCCCGTCGTGCCTCCCTTACGCCCCACCGCAACATCGCCTCCACTCCTCTCCGTTCCGCCACTTCGCCTGAGTTGCCACTGTGTCATTTCAGGTTTGAATGAATTTTTTTAAAAATCAGTCACTTGGGTTATTATTTGGTCTCTAATCTTTGTTTGGTTTGGGTTTTCAACATCATGGCATGTTTTGATTTGTTTTTTTTGAACTATTGACATCTGTATGGCTGGGTGTGTGCTTTGTAGTTTGGCCTGACTGAATTTTTCTATGATCATTAACATGATGACTCTATGTTTTTTTCTTTACAAAACATGAATGCGGCATTAATTCCAATATTTGATGATGTAGATAAATGGGTCAACAATATCCATGAAAAAATTGTGCAATATCGTCAAGGGAGTGTTGTCAGTCACCACACTTGAAAATTGAGTTTTAATCTAAGGTAGGAGAAATGGGTTTGGTATTGGTAGAGAATATACAAATAAAAGCAAAAGAGATGGAACTCTAACTTCAAGAAGATTCATATGCTTCAAAGAGGATAAACGAGGTGCTGACAAATGAGATCATTCGACAAAAGAGCCTAGAGCAAAAACTAGAATAGGATGTGAAGCACGCTTGGTTATTTCACTTGATTGCAAGATCGGGAAATACAAGGTTGTTTACTTTGCAGCACAACACAATCACCCTCTTCAACCGTCGAAGTCTAATCATATGATTCGCTCTCATCGATATATATCTGAGTCACAAGCATCACAAATTGTATTTGCTAATGAATCTGGATTAAGTCCAAAAGATTTTCATGAATATGTGTCCAAGTAAGTAGGTGGAATGGGCATTACTGGTTATATAAGACAAGACCTTAAGAATTACCTTCAAATCAGAAGGAAGCAATCACGGGTAGATACAATAATAAGTACTCTTATCACAAGATTTATACAATAATACACCTAGTATTGTGATTGTTTAATACAAACGGGATTTTATTTTGTATTACTTTGATCATTATATCTGCGTCTCTTTTTATCTGTTTTCGGATTTTGTATTAAGGGCCAAAGGTCGAATTTTTTTTGTAGAAAAATGATCATGAACTTCCCTATAAATATAGCACCTTAGAAAAGTTTTAAAACTCAAACCAATCACATTCACTTCTTTTTTATTTTTTTTTTATTTTTTATAACCATGACATAGGTACAAAGTATTTATTACCGTTAGTAGTAACTAATCTCCATCGGAGAACCTATTGGATACACAAGCTAGGTTTTCCCTTCTCAACCAGGTTTTCTCCATACACAAGAGTCAGGATTCGAATCCCTGATCACTTGCTTAAGGTACCTGAATCCCTTATCACTCGTACCAACCACATCTTCTTCCAATCACATTCCCTTCTATGCTTTTAGGGTCCTTTTAATGATCAGGATAGGATATGGACGGATATGATAAGAGAGATGGATAACAATAGGATAGGATAAGGACCTGATAAGCTTTTATCCTGTCATGTGTTTGATGTGCACCTGATAGCAGACTGGATATTATTAGCTTATCCAATCCTGTGTTTGATACGTACCTGATAGTGACATGATAGGATATATATCATATTTAAATGAGAAAATTACCCCTGTAAAAAAATTATGTGTAATTTTTCCAAATTATCCTCTAACGTTATTTACTATTACAAATTAGTGAAAATTACTAAAAAATTATATAAGAAATTAAATAATTTTATATAATTTTAATAAAACTCTTTAACTGTAACTAAAAAATAATTTTAAATTATAAAAAATCATATAAGTAACTCAATAATTCTGTATAATTTTAATATTATTTAACTGTATAATACATTAAAATTAATATAAATTATGTAAAACGTTGTGTCAAATTAAAATAACACGAGATATATGACAAACCTAATATGTCATCAACAAAAATAACATGAAGAATGAGTATATAAAGTTCATTGAACCATCTAGAAATTTCACCAACAAAAACAAAGTTCATCAAAATGTATCTAGAAGAAATAAAGTCATGTACTTAAATATAATAGATAATCTCTATTAAAACTACTATATTAATGACTTAACAAATGCGAGACGATCAGTATCGTCACAACCCCAAAATATGTGCAATCGATGTGGCACAGATAATATTTTGTCTGCTGCAGCAAAACGCTCTTGTTCTGTTAACTCCATTTTCTTCAACTCATTCATAATGCTCCTGGAATCATCAAAGACATCTTTACCAACTCCAAGACGATTTGTAGCTTCACCCAATCTTTCTGAGCTTTTTTCAAGCCAATTCCCAAAAGTATTGCCTAACTCAGATATACTATTAGCAATTACATTTGCTCCCCTGTTTATTTTCCTTGATTGACTCTCCAAATGGTGATGCTTTCTTTTAGATTGTGATTGATTAATAGATGGTGATTGAGTAATTTCTACTTCAATGTCCTCGTCATTATTTTGTTCTTCCTCTTCTTTATCAATCTCCTCAACATTATCACTAGGGGGAGCATCTCCCTTACCATTAGCACGATCTTTTCCAAAAGCATGAGCAAGCTTATCAAAAAGTGGGATTGGAGTATTCCTATAATGTTTTGCATTTTGGTGACTCTACACAAGAATATAAAATATAATTTTTATTAAATAATCATAAATAGAATGCAAAACAAAAAAAAAAAATTAATAAACACTAACCTTTACATAATCGTTCCACACTTCATCACTGTCCACCTTAATCATTTTTTTCTCATCATCCCAACCAAATCCACTTTGATTTAGCATATCATAAATTATTCCATAAATTGTCCTTAATCTCTTCATTGCAGATTCAATGTGTGGTTTTACCTTGATTCCACATGCAGAAAACTTTTCCTCCAATTTTGTCTCAGTAATTTTTAAGGTATGTGCTTTGAATTGTCCACTGTCACATCTTTGACCTTTGTTCACAGCTTCAATCAATATATCAAGAAAGGCTTCATCCTCCTTATCGGACCATTGTCTACGATCTCTCTTTCTCTTGTTATTTTGTTGCATGTTGATCTGAGATTCCATTCCTATTGTATAACCAAATTATAAATTACAAAATATTATATACAATGTATTCCAAGAAAATAACCAATATATAATAATGTCATTGACCACGATAAAAATTCAAATTACAAAACATAAAGCAACAAATACAAAAACAAAATTGTCATAACTCCTCATGAAAATTACATAAACTGAGCTAACAAAACAATATAAAATAACAAATAACTCAACTAATTACTAAACAATCAATTCATGTGTCTATTAGCAAGCCATTCATTCCAAATTTCTGTTGCTAAGTTTTCCCTCCAAGCAGACCATGCATCACTGCCCTCTATCGTATTAATAGGAACCGCATGTGTGATATCTTCATTGTGTACTTGTGCTTCCATCCCTACGTTTAATTCTTGTTCCATAGGGTCAATAGGCATTTCTCTTCGAATAAAATTGTGTAACAGACAACAAGCATTTATAATGCGATTCTGGGTTTTTATTGGGTAGAAAGACCGACTTCTAAGTATAGCCCAACGCATTTTTAGCAATCCAAAAGTTCTCTCTATCACATTTCTTGCCATAGAGTGTCTCATATTAAAGAGCTCTTGCTTATTCGATGGTATGTATCCTCGTCTCCATTCACTCCGATGATAACGACACCCTCTATATGGAGCTAGAAATCCTTCACAATTTGTATATCCAGCATCCACAAGATAATAGTAACCTATAAAAAATAGAGTTGTCAAATAAAAATATAGCTATTACTCTTTTCTTACCATTATAATTTTTATGTCATGTGATTATTCTAACCTGTTGGAACATTTAAACCATTCCTCCTAGAAATGGCATCCCGCAATACCCTCGAGTCTGAAGCGGAACCTTCCCATCCAGGCAACACATAAATAAATTTCATATCCCTAGAACATACACCTAGGACATTGGTAGATATATCCCCTTTTCTATTACGATATCGGGGTTTATTAATTGCCGGTACAGTAACTTGGATATGTGTTCCGTCTAATGCCTCGAGACAACTCTATAAGCAAATATCCAAATAAAAAAGTGAATGTTTCAGGGAAAAATATAACACATTAATAAAATTTTTGAAAAAGATTCTAACACCATACCTTAAACCATTTCCATCTTTCATCTAAACAATTTTCTGGGACAGGATCAGGTGCTCTAAGAAGTGTTTCATGCAATCGTAAGACCCCATTCAGCACTGAATTAAAATACCTACTAACTATTTGTCCAGATCGTTCAAATAGATTCTTAACAACACGATTTTTAAAGTGATGTGCCAATACGTGTAAGAACATAGCCACTTGTTCTTCAATAGTTACTAGTCCATCTTCTTTTAATTTACCTTCTGTACGAAGGAGAACACATAATAAACGAAAGGATCTAATATCCATGCGAAGTTGATCAACACATACACCATCATCTCGGTTGATCAATCTGTCTAAAAATTCTCTCCTTAATCCTTCACTATCCAATGAATGTTGCCTAATGCTATGATTTTCGTAAGACCATATTGAAGAATAACTCACTACCATAAAAATTGCAAAACAAAGTCCAACCATCTCTAAAAATGTTTGCTCCAAAATTAGATAGAGCATGATATCATGTTGTTCCTCAGGATTCATTTTTACCTAAAAAAACATTTGCTTGGATTAGTTTTTTTTATAAGGACAAAAAAATAGCAATCAGCACATGTGGCGCCAAAAGTTAAGAGAAAAAATAGATACAAACAATAAAACTAAAAGGATAACATCAAAACAAGAGCAATTGCTTTAAAAAAGTCAAAACAGGGTGAATTATGTAACTGATTCCTAGTTTTTATAATTCAATATGATATGAAGAGGGAAACAAAAAAAAGTGTAGCCACATGTTTCCAGCACTTAGAAAACCAATTCCATAAGCCATAATTATGCCTTCTAAAGCTTTAGAAAGCAACTAAGCAGTTGCCTCTCTTTTTCACGTTGCCTTGTACCATCATATTAACAAAAACAAAAGCCACATGTTCCATTGAAAACAGATGTCACATTGATAAAAGGGATAAAAGCCACACGTCCTGCAATCCCAATTTGTCATTTACCACTAACTCACATGCCACATTAGTTCTATTATTATAATCACTCATATATATGGGCATTGTGTTATACTATAGGTTCTGTGGGTTGACCCAATGGGACAAAAAAAGAAAAATAATCAATCGTTGATACAGGTGTAAAAAACACCATAATCAATCGATATTGCTTGAACGAGACAATAATAAAAGCACCATAAAAAATCACCATAAGCATGGGACGAAACAAGAAAAAAATAAGAAAACCTTCTCTATGAAGAGGCATCGAAAGAGATGGAACAAAGAGATAACAGAAATTGAGAAACAAACAAAAATAAGAAAAATTAACATGGAAAAAAGTAAGGTACCGTGAACAAGGTGAGAGGCGCCGGCGTTCACTTTTCAAGAGGAAGAGAGCACTGCGTCGTCCACTCGAGTGGGAAAGCAAGGACGATTCAGTTTCTGAGAGGGAGACCTGCGAGAGAGAGAGAGAGAGAGAGAGAGGGCAAGTGGGGGAAATAATTTTTTAATCCTATCCTACTTGTTTCTAACCCAGCCTCTATCCTGGGATAAAAATTACAAAGAGGCAATAGGATAGGATAAGTGAAAGGATTGGGCTATCCTTTCCTGTTGGGCCATCAAACAAAAACTTATGGTAGGATATGATAGCTTATCATATCCTGCCTCACTTATCCTGACCATCAAACGGGCCCTTAATTTCTACAATAAGTTATGTGGAATTTTCAAATTTGCTGAAAGGCATTTACTTTGAATTTTTAAACGTTCTAAGGTGTTAAAATTGAATGTAATCAATCACTTATTGTTCAAGTTAATATTTTCTTTTGGTTAAAAAGTTAATATTATTATTATGTTGAGTATTTTAACATTTAGAATGGAAAAAATGATTTACATAAATGTTAAGTAACTATATCATTTAACAGAAAAAGAATTAATTTTTTTTGTTACAGAAAAAGAATTAAATTCTACTATGCTTAATATAATTCTTTTTATATTATCATTAAATTATAGGTTGTCATATCTTTAGAAATATTCAATCTTATAATAATTATTTTAAAGATTACATATGTGATAGGCAATGTTATTTACATTTTAAATTGTTTGTCCACGCTTTCTATTAATTAATTATAATTTAGTTTTTCATTTGATAAATTATTGATTAATGACAAGTGTGAATAAATAATTTACAATGCCAAAAAATTTATATGAATGGTCCAAAAAATTTTTGCACTTACATAAATTAAACTCAGAAATATTGGTGGCCAAATTGCCTTTTCCTTTTTTGTTATCTATTGAAAACCATTACCCTTTTTAAATGACACAATAGTACTTTGCTTTTTCGACTAATTGTCACAGACACACACGGAATTTGTTTGATTGGATTTAATTCCTCTCATTTGAGCTTGTCTCCAAAAGGATAAGGTATAAATATACCTATCCTTAAATTATTTAGTGAATTATCAATTAAGAATTGATCGAATAATAAGCATCTCGATTTCATAAAAAGGTGAATACAAGTTTAAATTCTGATGACAAACATTCTAATTGGGAGGTTGTGAAAACAAATGGTTAATTCATGCTTTTAGCAGTTGATCGAAGATTAATTTCATAATAGGTCCAAAGAGCCGAAACTTTTGAGAATACCTCGGGATGTCACTATGGAACCATAGATCCTAATTATGGTGGTTCATAAAAAGAAAAAAGACCATTTAGTAAATTAAAATCTTTATACATTTTATCAAATAAAGGATAAATATACTCTTAGTTTCTTATTTTATAAGCCAACTCATTTTATTAATTTTTCTTTAATTATGGGATTGATTCCATAAAATCTGGGATTAAACTATTCTAAACTAAGTTTGAGTTTAAAATGAAAAAGAAGAACATATATGCTCTTCATTAATTAAAATTAATTGAAATATCAATACATTTTAATTAATTTATAATTAATAACAATTACTTATTTACTTTATCCTATACTCAATTTAGAAAAGTCTTATTCTAAAATCATTTCACTTTGAAACTGGATTTGCATCTTCTTGTCAAATGATTACTTATCACAAAACCGGTGGTAAGAAAATGGAAACTAAGGCTATTATCATGTGCATCGCGCATGTAACTCATTGATAGATTCTGAAGTTCAAGTTGATGCGACTAATCTTGATGAGACGTAGTAAACAATTCACGGCAAGATGATTGACAGTTCATTGAGAATGATAGACACGCGTAACATTTAAGTTAATAATGTTGTTAACATGTAAGTTAATAATGTTGTTGACTAGGGGTGGACCACCTCAACGTAACGGAGCCTCAATGACGGTAATAAATATCGCTTTGCGTGAGCAACAAGGGAAACACGAAAGCCCTTTTTGTTTTTTCCTTTTCCTTTTTAATTTTTAGTAAGTAAAAAATAATAAAAAAGTGAAGAATTCAATAAAAATAATCGGTGTGCAACCGAAAGAAGAAAAAAACATAAGATAATTTCAGGTTTGATTGGTACCCAAAATCAAAATCATTTTTTGAATGTATTTGGATCCTCACGTATTTACTCTTATATTATGAAGTAAAAGCAAATTTGTAAAATTAATTACTATTCAAATCTTTTTTAATTACTTTTTTCTGTTTCTTTTGGTTGAAACTCACTCTTAGTACTTTTGGCTTCCCAATGGGTCTATAAAATATTTCCACAAGCTTAATCCTTGGAACTCGTTATGAGACTAATATCTGTTAGGATGTTTAGTCGCAGTTAAGGTTCTTTACCCCTACACAAATATGTGATTTTACGAGATTCGAACTGAAGTTTCTCCCACAAGATCAGTCTGTACAACTAACTGAGTCACTCGCATTAACTTACTTTTTTATTATGTTTTGTAAACTACAATGTTAGGTTTTCAAATTTCTTTTTCTCCATTTTGTTATTCTTTTTTGAGTTATATTATTAAAAAATCATATATTTTGAGCTTCATATTTGATATTGTATAGATTTATTTTCATGTCTCACCTATTTTTTTTTTTATTTTTTTTAATATATATGCATTTTAAAAATACATAAAAAAATAAATAAACAATTTATGATCTCACTTCTTTTATTGCTGGAGAAGTGTTTCCATTCTTCTTCTATGTTATTTTCAAGAGTGAGCTACTGTTTTGAGTGGTAGCATTACAAACATTTTTGAGCTTTTTGACCAAACTGTGATACTTTTATAAATTATTTATCAAAAAGTGATCATTTTGAAATATATTACCAAAATAAGGTTGTTTTTGTCAATGTGATATTTTTTAATTTTTTTTAATGCTAACGTAAAAGACGTCACTTGGACTGGCACCTTCCACAACAGTACTAAAAAAATATAAAAAAGTGTCACGTGTCAACACATGATTGGTTGTTACAAAATTTTAATTAATTTTTAATTTTTTAAAAATTTTAGAAAAATAAAAAGAAAAAAAGAAAAAGTCAGCCCTTGCCACGTGTAGCACCAGGCACAGTGGCGGCTTTCATAGGAATGCGTCACGTGGCATTTTTTAATTTTTAATTGACCACATTCAAAAAAAATTGTGATCTCATTAAAAAAAATTAGAAAAAAAATTTAAAAAAGCAACTTAATGGCCATACATCACGTGGCACATAGCATTCATGCAATTGCTTCCTACTTCAGACTACTACACACAACAACTTTTTTTATAGATAAAAATTTTGTTTGTAATCAACAAGTAGTCGATGTGAGACTTAATTCCCACTTCAGACCACCACATACAACAATTTCTTTTATAAACAAAAGCTTTGGTTATACTCAACAAATAGTCAATGTGAGACTTAATTCCCACTCCAGAACACCACATACAACTTATTTTATAGACAAAAGATTTGTTTGTATTCAAACAATAGTCAATGTGGAACTTAATAAATTAAAGGCAAAATAGGTTGATTGGTCCTATAAGTTTATTTAAATTTTCACGTTGGTCCCATAAGTTTTATTTTTTTTCAAATTAGTCCTACACGTTATGTTTCGTTTTCAGGTTAGTCCTTTCGTTATTTTGACCTTACGACGTCAGATCAAAAGCCACGTGTAACACTAATATCATAGCTACGTCAGGTCAAATCTGATGGCGTTAGGTCGAAATTGACGCAAAGAACTAATGTGGAAACAAAATATAACGTGTAAGACCAATTTGAAAAAAATAAAACTTATGAGACCGATGTGAAAATTTAAATAAACGTATAAGATCAATCAACCTATTTTTCCTAAAATAAAATACAAAGACAAAATGCTATCCTTCTTTATGATAAAATACGAGATTATTCTATAAAGTCCCACGTCGAATACTTGTTGAGTACAAACTATTGTTTTACGTATATAAAGAGGGATAACATTAGTCTTGTATTCTACTTTATTACTTTATTATTTGTTATTATATTTATTATTTATTATTTATTATATAGTATAGTATATATATATTATATTTTTATTTTTATTTTATTATTTTATTATTATTATGATTATTTATATTTATGTTATTATTATTTATTATATAATATATATATATATATATATATATATATATATATATATCATATATTTTATTATCATATTTTATATTTTATTATTATTATTATTATTATTATTATTATTATTATTATTATGTCCCACATTCACTATTTGTTGAGTACAAACAAATTTTTTTGTCTATAAAACAAATTGTTGTGTGTGATTGTCTGAAGTGGAAATTAAGTCCCACATCAACAACTTGTCGAGTACAAACAAAACTTTTGTCTATTAAAGAAGTTGTATGTAGTGGTGTGAAGTGTGGGAAAATACCACATTGACAGAAACAACCTCATTTTGGTAATATGTTTCAATCCTATTTCTTACACTTTGAAGAAAGGATAATTTTTTTTAAAGAAAACTTCAAAGACTCAAATCAACCAACTCTCTTATGAGTTTGTCTTTATTCCAACATAACCAAACCAAATCAAACCAATGAAAATGATAGGTTCAGATTTTATTTTATCCTAAACCAAACCAACTCGTAAACACCCCTACACACATGCAACCATAGCTCATTAGGCAAAGTTGCCATGTGTGCGTAAGTGTAATTGTGTCTTGGACTTGTGGTTTGAAGCAACATAAGAACTTTACTCGGAAATGCCAAAAGTCAAAAATAATTTGATAGATAAATATATTTTTTACTAATATGCCAAACATGTAATTTGTGTTTATACAAATTACATTCAGAAATGAGTAATCAGCTTGAAATATAATTGTTGCTTTGAAAACATATATATAGTATTAGATTTTCAGAGAAGTACAATACCAAGTTAGTGGGAAAAAAATGGTTAGTGTTAATTTATAATTTTGCTTTGAGCAAAGAACCTAATTCAATATAAAACTGAATGTTGAGAGAACTAGAATACCAAGATATTGAGAGAAACGGTAAATGTTAAAAATAATACGATACATAAATATATTTTCTAAAAATGGTTAACTTCTATGGGAAAAAATGGAGAAATAAAGCAAATAGATTTTCACGAGAGAAGTAAAAAATTTCATATGATTAATAGGATCATTGGCAAGTGTTTGACCTGTTTAAATAAATTATATTGAGAAATGGTTAATTAGCTTAAAATGCAGTTGTTGCTTTGAAAACATATAAATAGTATTAAATCTTCAGAGAAGTACAATACCAAGGTAGTAGACGACAAAATGGTTATTGTTAATTTATAATTTTGATTTGAAGAAAATCCAAATTCACTATAAAATTGAATGTTGAGAGAAGTAGAATAGCAAGATATTGAGAGAAATACCAAATGTTAAAAATAATATGACAGAAAAATATATTTTTTAAAAATGATTAATTTGCACAGAGAAAATAGGAGAAATAAATCAAATAAATTTCAAGAGAGAAGAAAACAATTTCATGTAATTACCAAGATCATCGGGAAGTGTAATTAGCATTTGTGTTTAAACAAATTATATTCAGAAATGATTAATCAGCTTGAAATATAATTGTTGCTTTGAAAACATCTATATAGTATTAAATTCTAAGAGAAGTATAATATCAAGGTAGTGTGAGAGAAAAATGATTAGTGCTAATTTATAATTTTACTTTGAAAAAAAAAACCAAATTCACTATAAAATTGAATGTTGAGAGAATTAGAATACCAAGGTATTAGGAGAAATGCCAAATGTTAAAATTAATATGATAGACAAATTTATTTTCTAAAAAATGATTAACTTGCATAAGAAAAATGAGAAATAAATCAAATAAATTTTTAAGAGATTAGAAAATATTTCATATATTACCAAGATCATTGCGAAATGTTTATCATTAGTGTTTAATTATAAAATACATTGAGAAGTGATTAATGAGCTTGAAATTCGGTTGCTGCTTTGAAAAAATATATAGTATTAAATGTTGAGAGACATACAATACCAATGTAGTTTGAGAAGAAATGATTAATGCTGATTTATAATTTTGCTTTTGAAAAAAACCAAATTCACTATAAGAACAACAATGTTTGCAACTAATTACTTTGTTAGTTTATTTTATTTACATCTCTTATATTTTTTTTTTATATATATCTATTTCAATATAGTACGTTATAACTGTTAGATAACATTTTCAATATATACCATTTGTAAAAAAAAAATTTATCTTTTTTAATAAAGTGTGTACTTTATTTATATTTATATTTATCAACTTATATTCTCAGTGTACACAAACCTTTTAAATTAAGTTATAACATTTATATTTTATATTTACATAACATTTTCAAATATTTCTATCGCAAAAATTTAAAATTACAATTTTCTATGTTCAATGCAAACAACCATAAAAATAATTTAATCATGGCTTAATGCCGAAAATATAGGTTGTTTTGATTTTAGTCCCTATTTTTTGTTTGTTTTGTTTAGTGTTTGTAACTTTTACTTTTTTATTTTTGCTCCCTGTCGTCAAGTTCCTCTGTTAAGTGATGATGTGTAAGACGGAGATCCAACTCAACGTTGCCATGTGGCCAAAATATTATTTTTTTATCGCCACGTGGATTTTGAAAATAACTTTTTAATATAATTAATATTTTTAATGTTAATAGCCATTTCATTAAATTTTTTTAGTTAATTATTATTTGTTGTTGTTAGAATTAGAAATGAGAAATGAGAAACCCTTGTCCTTCTCACTCTCTTTCGTCCTTCTCATACGATTCATACCAAACTGGTCCGATCCTTGAATCTTGTTCTTTTTCTTGTTCTTGTGACATTGATGCTAAATGGAAGAGGCAGGGGATGGGGGCGTAGAAAGCGGAACGGTGGTGTTGAACGGCTGTGCAAGGTGTGCAAGGCAGTGCAGGTGGTGCTGAACGAATGAAAGTCGTCGGGGTTGGGGGTGTTGAGCAGTTTTGCAAGGCGCACGCAGTGGCTAGGCGGAGCTCACGATGGACAACCGTGGCTCATCGATGATGGCCTGCGTGAAAGGGGAGGCGAAGAGAGATGGGGGATGTTAGAGAGGGAGATAGATAGGGCTTGAGAGAAACAAAGAGTTTGGAGGTTTGGGGAAATTTGGGGAAAAAATAATACCTCTAATCTGAAATTCTGTAACTTCTGTTCATGCTTTTCTTTGGCTATTTGGAGAGTGGGTGGAAGAGATTGTAAGTTTGGATTTGGATATGAAGAAACAAATGTTATGTGATCCAATCAGATGATGAAAATCATTTGATTTGACTCATCAACATAACCCATTTAATTGAGGTGTCACATTCTGGTTGGACAGGATAACTTTTACCCAAAATTATTGGGGGTACCGGAGAATGCACCTTATTATTTTACTAATAAAAAGTTCTAATTTAAAAGCTTTTCCACCTATCATGTCATGTGGCAATAAAAAATAATATTTTGGCCACGTGGCAATGCAGAGTTGGATCTCCGTCTGACATGTCATCACTTAACGGAGGGAGTCGACGGCAAGGACCAAAAACAAAAAATAAAAAGTTACAAACACCAAAAGCAAAGCAAACAAAAGATAAGGATTAAAACCAAAACAACCTATATTTTCAAGGACAAAAAACTTCATTAAGCCTTAAATCATACATAATATAACCAAGTCTCTTGGCCCAGTGGTTGTAAGGCCTGCCTTGGGACACTCTAGGGGTTGACTCAGTTTGCTCTCGGGTTCGATTCCTGGTGGTGTTAAAATAATGCTTGGCCAGCGGAAGCCACGTCCCGCGAACAATGATTAGTCCTTCGATGACCACAGAGATTAGTCCCGCACATGCACAAACACTAGTGTATATTATATATATTGCCCGATAGGCAAAGTTGCCTTGTGTTCAAATTTGGCCCCAAACACACAAATTATATGCTGCTACCCAGCGTAAGTGTAATAGGGAATATATCATTTTTCTTCTTTCAACCGAAATAGATTTCGCTGTCTTGAAACATTTAAAAATTTTGATTATTTCCAGGGACACTGGATCCCACAAATGACTTCTAAGTAAATACGACATGTAATACAACCTGCTATCACAAATACTAACCTTAATATGATTCAAGTTTGCAGCAGGAGAAGACATCTTTTGAGATGCAGAACCAACTTTCAGAATGTAGCAATGATACAGAGCCTACAGAAGTTTCCAGTAAGCATTGCATGAGACAATCAATAGAATCCTACATAAACTATATCTAGTATCATGTTTGATCATGCACTACGAAAATTAAATAACTGTTTTCAGTAACGATTTCATTTCAGCAACTCTAAGTGCAATTACCTTTATCATATATGAGCTTTACTCCATGTCACTCTGTAAGAAAGTGAACAACAGCAACTCAAACTGATTGAAAAGCAAGAAAACCCCACACCCTGTTGGCTCTACATGGTGTTAGTTAGCAATTACAGCTTTCCACCAGGACCTTAAATCCTAATCTGTGATGACCCAAAAACAAAATGAGTGTTCCTTGAACTCATGAACCTTATATTCTACTTTTAACTAGAATTATTACAATGATTCACATAGTACCAAATCCTCCAACTTTAGTTGCCTAAGTACATTTGTCAGACAGACAGGTCGGCATCGCTATAGCCTTCATGCCCACTATTCTCCCCCTCACTCAGAAAGGGACTGATCATTTCCTTGGCTCGCTAATGGCCAAGATGCACTTCATATCATTTCCTTGACGTTATTATTCTCCAATCCACTTTTAAGCCAAGCAAGGTTACTAATATCTGTAGCTATTGCAGCCAGCTCAAAACTTGGGAAAGATGGAGGTTCTGAAAATTCAATGAATTCTGGTCCCAACAAAGAGCTTTTGGACTTGTTACCATCTGAAGCAGCACAACAACCATGGCCACACTGGTGAGGCACTGACCGGTCACCATAAATTCCTTCAATCATTTTATAAATTTCATTATCTGGTTTTGATGATTGTAAAATGGGTCCTTGCATTGGAACAGGTCTTTGGATTGATGTTGATGGCTGTAAACCATCAAAAGAGTGATATACACTAAAAGCACTAACACGTGCAACTGGCCGAAAAAGGGTAGGTGGATCCTTGACTTCATGGTATAATTGTCCCTCATTCTGTGCTCTGTCTTCATATTTATCATCCATGATCTCCATAGAACTGATATCTCTTCCTTCTGAAGACTTCAAGGAATTAACATCTCCACATGATAGAGTGTCTTCCGATGATGCTTTAGCTTTGTCCAAGCTAACATCTTCCACTATGTTACTAGATTCTAACTTAATCTTATCATGTTCAACTCCCCGACGCCTCAAAGTGGAATTCCAGTGGTTCTTAATGGCATTATCTGTTCTTCCTGGTAGAAGCCTTGCAATAGCTGCCCATTTGTTCCCATGGATTGCATGAGCAGCAACTATGATCTGGTCCTCCTCATCTGAAAAAGAAATTGTACTTTGTTTACTCTTGATTTTCATGAAAGTGGCATAATAAGATTTAATAAATGAAATATACGTTTCTAAGCAAATATAAATGATATAAATTCTAATGTAGACAACTTTGAATGCTGGAAGCTATATTGTACCATGCATACTAAGGATTTGAGTTTTACGAAAAGTTTGACAAGAAACTCTAATTTCCTAAGAGTTAGACTCTATTTAATTCTTGGTCCTCCCGTGTAACCCAAAAAAATAATTGGGTTGGTGCGCTATTTGGGTTCGTGGTACGTTTTAATTAGTACACAGCAACCCAAATCACAAACGTAGCGCAAATCTGTATGCACGAACTGAGTCGCAGTATGACATCAGTGGAAGTGAATTTCCAATGAGACTTGGTGCTACTTGAGCTAAGGCTCGGGTGTATATTTATTCATTTAACTTGTTGATGGGTATCATTTTAGCTAGCTCACTACATAATAGGAATATACACATTTAGTGAATACATCACATAATTTCACATAGCATTATAAAGAATCAGGCTTTAAAAGGAAAATGAATTAAAAAAATAGGGATTAAAGTAAAATTTTGAAAACTGAAGGTAAAAAATTATTATTTTCACCATTATTTCAAATGGGATTCCTAATTTCAAAACCAAAAAACTCAAAATTCAAAAACTAGATGCAAAACCTACTCTTTGCAATACAAGAGACTGTTTAGAAGAACCATAAATCCATATTAGGTATGAACTTCAATTAGAAGCTCATTTGATCAGCTTCCAAAACATCAAGTTCATTATTATTTTCTAAATGTTGCACCAAACCCAGTTACAATCAGATGGGTCTCTCTTTTGAGTGTTCTGCCCTAGAAATGACAAAATTTGCATATCCCTTGAACAGGACCAACTAAAACACAATAGTGTATGACTTAAGAGCTATCAAGAAACAGTAATGCACAAAAAATTCTGCACATAGCCCTAAGACTTTGTACATTGTATAATTGCATCATCCATTCAACACTCCTCATCATAAAATCTCAAATTTCCAAAACCATTCGATCTACTTCCATAATTCTACTACTGTCAAAGCTCAATTTGAAAATTTCATAAACCAAATTAAAATATAAAAAAAAAAAAAATCACAAAAACACAATCAAAACCCATTCATTAATGTTGGAGATGAAATCAAGAAACATACTAGTAAACGGTTTGCGCTTAACTGCTGGGTCGAGCTGATTACACCACCGGAGGCGACACGATTTGCCGGATCTTCCAGCGATCCCGCGAGCGATGAGGCTCCAATTTCTGGCACCGAACTTGCCCACGAGACGGCTTAGAATGGCATCCTCTTCGGGAGACCAAGGACCCTTCACTCTGTCTCTGCTAGCTTCAGCGGAGCTGCTACCACCACCACCACCACCATCGCCTAACACGAGCAACTCATCGTCGCCGCTTCCGGCTTCGGCACCGCCCGTTCCGGCGGAGACTCCGTCGAGGTCGACGGCGGGGGTGGTTTCTTCCGGTTCCATCACTAAACTGAGTGAGTTAAGAAGTGAGTGTAAAGAAAAGACAGCAAAGAGAAAATAGAGTTCGGCAAATGTTTCGGCACTCACTTAAACAGAAGGGTTTGATCAACATGGGGACTACGTCCACGTGTCCCTGTCTTTTTTTCTTTTTTTTTTTTTATGAAGTTGATCAATTTCTTTTTATGAAGACGTGTCCCTAACTTTACTCTTTAACTTACAATTCTATTCTTGCTTCTTCTTTTCTTCTTTTTCCACTAAAACAAATACAACTTTTTTTAAATTAAAGAGAAAATTTAAGGAAAATCTATTACCCTTTAGGTATCATACCCGTACTTATGTAGTCAAATTAAATTGTGAGAATTTAGTCCAATGTGATATTGACATGACCATTTAATTAAGGAGACTCATTCTGATTGGACTTAGGGTACTTAAATCCTCTACTTTTCAAGGGTACCATAGTAATGCCTTAAAAAATATAGGATTAAATGAGTTCTCAATCCCCATAAACAAGGGTTGCTTTGGTTTTAGTTCTTAGGAAATTCTTTTAGCGGATTTTGTCCACGAAAAGTATAAATATTTGGTTGAAATTCATACCTTTAGGATACTAACATTAAGTGGTTATCACCATGCAAACGTGGCATTACTGGATTAAAAAACATTAATAATAGTTAATTTTTTTTATAAATGTTACAATTATTTTGAAAGTGTGATACTTCATTGCTTCAATGGTGACATCCTCACCCTTTTCCCATCTTCTTCTTCCTCACTTCACAATAGACTGAAAGAGGCATTCTTCCTCATTTCCAATCCTTTTCTTTCACTCCTTTGCGTGGTAGGTATTTTGTACCTTAGTCTTGCACATGTGCGAGGGAAAGCATCAAGAAGCAGCCAACTCATTCTTCTTTGTCATTCACCAATCCATCCTTCTACTTTAGTTAAAGGTGTAGCACACCACCCATTCGACCATTACCCAAACCGAAACCATAAGCCACCCCTTTGATAAGAAGAACCCTTCATTTGACATGGGTGTTAGCCACAAGTCCTTCATGTCAAGCATCAATACCCAGAATAGGGTTTGTGGATGTGGAGTTAAGTTGAAACTGATCACACTTAGGATCAAGAAGAATCTTGGAAGACGATTTTGGACCTGCTCTAATTGGAAGATAAATGAACTTCAGTTCCCCAATTCCAACCCCCTCCCCCCCCCCCCCCAAATTTGCCCTAACTCTAACCCCAAAAATTATTTGTGTCACAAATGAAGCATAATTGTAATTTCTTTGCGTGGGTTGACGTTGTGGTTTTAGTTAATTCTCCCACTATAGAGGATGATGATTTGGTGCACGACGCAATCATTGTTGATGACCTGCAAAGGAATAACTCGAGCTACAAATGAAGTTAACTAGTGAAAGAATAAAAAGTCAAATTCCAATAGGGGCTTTTTTTATGTCTTTGGGAATTGCAGTTGGTTTTGTATATTAATTCCAATAGGGCCAAATTAAGAGGTAGTTAGTGAGACTAACCTGTTAAGGCTTGGCGCCATAAATATTGCTTCATCAGCCTTCTGATCCTACACCAGTGGAAGATAATTTGGAAAGATATTAAATCTGATTGCATCGCTGTTTAACTACTCACCACAGATTAAAATGTGGAAACTTCCACTCTATTATGTATTTCAATCATATGAAACCAATTGTAAGTGATACATTCTATGAGATGCTAAATAAGAGAATACATGTATGTTGATATAGTTGTGAGCCAACAATGAGATTTACATTACTTGTGTGAATCAAAGTGTACAAACCATTGATGTCATAGGTGAAAAATATATTATTTAGACACTGAGCGGATAATTGTATTATGTATAATATTAACAATATAGTAAAATTAGTAACCCACACTGTATGAATATTAACAAATTGTCGGAAAGCCAAAGAGACATGTCCAATGTTTGTGGACCACTTGGCAACTAAAACAGAACATTTTCAAAAAGCTTGGCTTTAAGCTCTCATCACGACTAACATGTAATAGCTAATATATAACTTGCTTATATAATAAAACTTGAAGGCTAGTGAAAACATGTATTGAAACACATCCCACAGGCCAAGATGGTGATATGATTTTGCATTAAAAGGAGATTGCTCATATAAATGGTATGGCATAATGCTTGTATTTTATTCCCTAGTGCTTATGTTCCTGTCAATCCAGATTATTGTAAAAATCTTCTATAATATGTACCAATGGTTCGACCCTTCCTTGGACTCTGCAGGAGCTTTACAACACTGGGTTGTACTTTTTGTGTTGCCAAAATGAATGACCAAATAGGATTGTTTATGATTCCGTGTTGGTGGAGAAATTGTATTGGATCTATGTTTTTCAAAGTGTTTTTAGTGCTCATCCTATGGCCAATTGGTTAACAAATATTGCAAAATTTCTCAAACATTGATTAAGATGTTGCTAACAACAAATAAGATCATAAGTTGACACTTGTTGATGTCCTGATGATACAATAATAACTTGACAAATTCAACTGATTTTGAAACATATATCATGTGACATTATTTATGTGTTCAACTGTTCGTGTCATTTACTTCTGGAGGGACAACCATTGGTGTGCAGTAGTTTCACTTTAATTAAAAATGTATTTAACTATTATTCTACAATATTTCCTCTCACTTTTCTTAAAAAGAAGGCCTTGGCTTATAGCAGCAATATATATTGAAAATGGAAATCTAATTCAAGTGATCAATATGAGACTGAAATTTGAGCAGCAAAATTCATTGTAGGTAAGCAAAAATGGTATAAAAATCACTACCCATTTAATAGAAATGCAAGATCACTTCTAGATGTTACATGGTTCAGAATTCATAGAGAAGTAATAATGTCATGCAGGTTGAGGCGGAAGTATGAAGGTTGTAAAAATTAAAGTCAAGCAAAATGAAAGAGCTTGTATTGAAGAAGAGAACAGAGGTAGAGGATATTTGTCAAAAGACTCATTTGGTTCAAGAAGTAGAGAGTGCAGTGGAATATGTTGTTGAAGCTATAGAGTCCACGGTGCAGTACGTGGTTGCTGAAAGGTTGTTGTTCTTGAAGCTTTGGTTTTGCGATATTAATTTGATTCTATTGTTAGGAGTTTAAGCTGGTACAAACCCATAAAAGGTACTTCCATTCAAAAAATTTAATACAACCTTTTTTTTTTCCTTTTGGTAACAGCAGCATCCAATAAATTAAATAGCTTTTCCATCAATCATATTGATTTTGTATAATAAAGATTGGTGTGTATTGGATTTACCTGAGTGCAAAATTGAAAGACTTGTGGATGGGAGGCATATAATTGTCGCAGCACAACGCAAGATTCTAGGATTTTGGGGGCGGTTTGGCGGCGATCGAGATTGTAGATGATGTTTTCCCCATCCACGTTTGGGTTGTGGTCAGTGCGGAGGATGACGGTGGCTTGTGGCGAAGCTGAAGCGGTGGATGCTGAGAGAGGAGAAACTGGTAGGTGGATGCGGTGGAGCATGACTCACGGTTGAGCGTACGATGGGCGTCTTGGTGGTGATGGAGATCGGAGACGGTGTTTTCCCCATCCACCTTTGGGTTGTGGTAAGCTCGGAAGACGTCAGCGGTTTATGGCGGAGCTAAAGCGGTGGACGCTGAGAGTGGAGGAACTGAGTGGACCATGCCTCGTTGAGCGTATGATGGGCACCTGTTGTCTCAAGGAAGGAGGCTGGGTCGAGGTGTACGCATTCGTCATAGCGGCGGAGGACGACGTCGATTTGCGACGGAGCTGCATCGGCAGACGCTCAAAGTGCAGGAGTTGGGCGGCCAGGAGGTGGGGCTACGTCTCTCGTATTTGGTCGCTTGGGTTCTGGATGGCATTCAAAAAGAAACACGGAGCGAGTGAGAGAAATGAGAAGTGATCAGGGTGGATTCTCAAGTCAGACACGTCAGATTATCAGTGACGTGGTAAAATTGGTATGAGATGGCGAAAAATTAGATGAGATGTCAATGCTACAGCTATTGGCTCAGTTTTAATAAATTATAAATAGATAAATAGATTATAACTAACTCTTGGGATTGAATTGTTTTCTTAAACATTTATCTTTAAAAGTAAACAAACTTAGCAAGCGTCCAATAGTGCTTTATTCATGCTATATGTGCTTGCTAACTTATTTGCGTCCAAACCTTTACGAAAATATATTTGCTTGCGAAAAAGATTTCAAAATCTTAAGAAACAAAATTGAACCCCCCTTCTTGTGTTTCAAACATGTTCCTTCAGAAAGACTCAAAGAGGAAAAATCATGAGCAAAGCAAAAGGAAGACAAGTTTTAGATACAAATGTGAAGGGTTACTCACTTTTCAATCTTATAAAGCTCTTAAGAAAACAAGGAAATTGATTTTCAAAAGTAAAGAACTTTTTGAAAGTAAACTTATAATTGAAAAGGTTAATTAAAGGAATTGTACAAATGTGTATACATCTGTGTACTTTCCGTTAATTAACTTTGTGTGAAAAGTTGTTAGTACATCTATATATAACATTTATACATCGAATAGTTCAAGGATTACAATGAAATCAGAATGTTTTAAAACATCAGTACGTCCATTAGTACATCTGTGTATACTCAGAACAGAAGCTGAAAGTCTAAAGTGACTAAAATAAATCGATTAGCATAATCGATGTATTAAAGTTCTAGACTTAGAATATACAAATATGAAAGACATGCATCGATGTACTGAAGAACTCAACCGATGTATTCATGAAGAAACAATGAAGTCAATCGATGTACACAACAAATCAATCGATGTATACATGTTCAGAAAGTGAAAAACTTGATTAATACATCTTTGTACTAATCGATTGACCTGTCACAACATTTTAATAATTCAATTCTGTTATGATTTTAACTGATTAGTTATGCATGTCCAACGGATCTATTTTGTAATTCAACTATATAAGGACATGATCATACACATTTTGAGTAAGAGAATTCATATTTTCGAAATTGATGACTTAAAAATCCAAATGATGAGCTTTGTATTTAGAAAAAGTGAGAAACACTTGTAGTGCTTCAAGTTGTAAAGTTTGGTTTCATAGAATCTGTATTCAAATTCTATTTTCATATTTTTTGGAACAAGAGAGGTTATCTCTTGTGGGCTGTTCAAAAGTAGAAAGGACTCTTGTGTTGAGAAAGATTGCTGAAAATTTGTCATAAGGGTAGAAGGAACCTAGAAGTGAAGCTTTGTAAAGAACCAATTCTTTCTCAAAGATAATGTCTCTAATCTTATCTCCCTCCAAACTCAATATCCTCAAAGAACTAGTTAGTTCCTGTCTCAAGGTTTCTTTAATTTGGGATTAAAAATTCACATACCCCTTTGATCTTTCAGAGTATCAATAAGTTTTCCGCTCACTATTTGGAGGGCTCCAATTTCCTTCGCGAGACTTATAAGGCCTTGCCATAGTTGGATATTCCCATACTTGAAAGTGATTGGTCGGTTACTTTAGTTGTTACTTTGTCAAGCATTTAAGTTGCAATCTTTAGTGTTACTCCCATAGTGGCTCTGGTAAGGTAGAGTGACTAATCATACTCCTCACCATCATTTAAGAGTCATTACTAGGACTTAACTACATTCTTGATAGCCATGTTCTGATCTATTTAACTTTAATGCATTTAATACAAACAATAAAATGTTTAAGGCCAATGGAATCATGGATTCCCTCATACAAGTTGCTCAACTCTATTTATAGAAACATGCCCTAAATGTTTGTATCATAGTGCTCCTTAATTTCACTATCAACTTTACACTTAGTGTCATATGATTCCTCGCTCAATGTTTTACAATAAGAGGTTTCAACACCAAGTGATTATAGTATTTCCAGCCCATAGCTTGATTGGTTCCTACAATATTTGAATTTAAAAGACAAATTGAATCCATCGTTTCTAAATGAACAAAATTATCCTGATTTGTTCAATAAGAAACCCAAACCAAATTTCATCTAAATGATGACTAAACCAAAATGTCTTTTAATTTCAAATATTAGCTAGTAACAACAATCTAAAATGTCAATAGCCTTATCCTTTACTGACTTGGTCAAGTCCAATATAGATGCATCTTTCAGCATCACTTGGCCTTCATCAGTTCAGACAATCTTTTATAGGCATGCCAAACATGATATTTGGGACATTTCTTCTTTAAATACCTGATGTCCTTATAAAAGAAATAATTTTTACCCTAGTTATTTCTTTTGAGACGGGCCCTTAGCAGCTTTATCCTTAGTTTTCTTTTGTTAGCCCTTATTCTTGGAGGTATTTGTCAAATGAGCACTATTTGTCGTCTCTTACTTCATTGTTTCCTTTCTTGCACACCTTATGAAGCGAATCCATTCAGATATCATTTCTCTTTATAACAGCTATAAGCTGACTTAAACTGACTGAATTGTGCATGAAGGAATACCAAATGCTAAATGCATGAACAAGCCGTTAGATAGCCCACGTTTTAACGCCTTAAGTTTATGAGCAAGATTGGACATTTCCATAATGTGCTCCTTACATTTCATTTGTCTTTATACTTAATGAAAATCTAGCTCTCCAGTGAGTGCTTGTTTTCGTCTTTATTGCTTTCAGAAAGCACTTTTAATTTCAGCAAGGAAATCTCTGGCATTAATTATGCCATCCAAAATAATACCCCTAAAGATCTCTGGAATATATATCGTCCTTTATGATAATAAGACTCGTGTAATTGGAGAGATCCCATTTCCTACACTTGATCATCTCTTTAGAGAAATTGAATGTTTGTGAGAGAAAGTGATTTTCTCCATCCTTATGCAAGTTCAAGATCCAAGAACAATCTTAATGTTCTCCTTTTAATCCCAAAAATTCAAGACTTTTGAGGACCGAAATTGAATTAAATCAGCAGATACATAAGCAATATTAGCTTAAAGAGAACATAAGTACCATAAAGATACTCACCAAAATACCCTGTGCATCATTAATATTAAGTCTTTGGACAATAACATGAATTGCTGGCGGTATTTTGTTGTAATGATCAAACACTGATGATAATTTTTGTCAAACAACAGCTATCTTTGGATACTCTGTTATTCACTTGAAAAGGATCTTTATAATCACTATGTGTGTACCATCACAGGTGTGAATGCAACCCTGCCAAATTTTAACCTTCCTTTGGGCCGATTAATATCCGCATGGATGTACACCCACATAGTCTTTAATATTTCTTTTGAATGATTTCCATAAGAGAGGTCACCTTGGCGACTTCATGCTATAAGTGACTCACACTCACTCGAAATCCAAATTGGCAAATTGAAGACCTAAACAAGATATCAAGCGCACCATTAATCCTCAATCTTCGGATTGTAAGAATTAACTGCAAGTGATACTCTCAACGCAATGATCAAATATTGGTGATAAGTCCTGTCAAATAATGGCCACCTTCGGACATCCCATTATCCACATGGAAAATATTTTATAATCACCACACATTTACCATCACAGATATGTAATTATCCGGTCAAGTTGTGTCTTCCTTCGGGCCGACAATAGCTCACATGAATAACTCTATACTACATCTTTTGTAAATTTAATTCAATTAAATTTACGCAACAAAGGTTACTTTGGCAACGTTTTGTTTCAACCAACTCAATCAAAATTACCAAACAATTTTAATGAAAATGGGGGGTCCCGAATTTGCCATTTTTCACACAAAACGTGAAACCTGAATGCTTAGTGTGAAAAGAACCCTAAAAGGGTTCTTCTAATATGTGAACTTTCCCAATAGGTGGCTCTATAGTTCTAACTTTGGTCCTTAGAGTCTAGACCCATTTCGAAATATTGCTCACAATCATAGGTAAACTATTAGAAGTGACAATACCCTTGAAACGAATCACTCTAGGTCAGGTCTTCGTGATAACTAAACAGGATGTACATCCAGAAGGCTACCACTACTCAACCTCTTCCCTATCTCAAGTTGCACTCAGGCCTGGGTATAGGGTCTCACTCATTCATAAGTGTGTGAGAAAAGTGTAGGTGTAGAGTATAAGACCAACAAACCTGTTGCTCAACACTGTGATACCATAAAACATTCTGGAAAAACAAAGACTTTTTCCCACACAATGTTCACGCTAATAGTCTCCATGTTTGCAAATGCCTCTGCATCCAATTCTTAATATCCATAGAAAAAACAAAATAGCAAACACAAAAACAAAACAACAAAGGCAGGGTACCCCTGGATGAAGATGAAGCCAAATACCATAAGCCATCACTCAAAAAATAAAATCTGGTGTTCGTTCATTCACGTTGCAGTTGGTTCATATTATATCAATAACCAATATATACCAATGCAAATTCTTCGGACTGGTGCGCAGAGAACATAAAGCCCCAAATTCTATAATGCAGGATTCATACAAATTAGGAAAACATCATCCTTGATCGAGGATCATAAAATTCCATAAATCCTAATAATCTAACAACGATGATTGCTTTGATACCACTTGTTAGATATTTTCTTTTGGTTCTTTATTCTTTATGCAGAAGCGTTAAATCTATAGGCATACATCCTAGAGCACATTTATCACATAGCCAAGGATCAACATCATGTCGGATTACTAGGATTTGTTATTTATGAATATACCTGGATCCATAGTGATTCTTGAACTAAGCGTTATTCAAATGATGAACTTGATCACCAACTCTTCACGACCAGAGGGCGGCAATCCTGAAAACAGAGATGGGGAGAGAAAAGAGAGACGGGTAATGAACACCCGTTGACTTGTGGTTCTTCCTCAACCGGGACTCCTTATGCCTTAGTCGCTCTTCAGATGGGGAGAAGAGGCGGTATGCGATATTGTCTGGTGTATTGCGTACCATGCCTATATATAAGGTGATGGCCAATTAGGGTTCCCTTTATTCCGAAATGGGCCATCAGTGACATCCACTCATATTTAGCCCATATAAATTAACAAATTTATTATCAAATCAGAAATCTAATTAGCCTTATCACTTAATTTGATCACATATCAATTAAGACTCTTTAATTGATAAATAGCTAATATAATTAATTGACGACATCTCCCCACATTATGACATTGGAATATAATTAAGTAAAGAATATTCCAACAAGGTTATCTCTTGCGGGCTGTTCAAAAGTAGAAGGGACTCTTGTGTTGAGAAAGATTGCTGAAAATTTGTCACATGGGTAGAAGCAACCTAGAAGTGAAGCTTTGTAAAGAATCTTGTAAAACGGTTTGTTTTGACAGTGGACAAAACTCACAGTAGTGTGAGGACTGGATGTAGGTTACCGGTGGAGGTAGCTGAACTAGGATAAAATCGATTTGTGTGTTTTTCTTTCTCTTATCTTCTTGATATTTGTTATTTGATAATTGTTCTTGTTAAAAGCATATTAGGGAAAGCTTTAATTGCTTTGTCAAATTCACATTTCTGAAAACTAGCAAAAACAACTTTGTTTTGTTGGTTGACAAAGTCTTTTGAAAAGGAAAGTATTTCAGTTTTTGCAAAAAGTCACAAAAACTTGAAACACTCAATTCAACCCCCTTCTTGATTAAGAAGCCACAACCAACATGTTTTTTGACGTTTTTTTTGATAAAATTGTCTCGTACTCCTCCGCTATTCATTCTCAAAAGACTTCCATTCTCCCGTAAATCTTCATTCTTTATCTTGATTTAGTTTTTTGATAGTTTAAAGATTCTCAAGAATGGGATTTAAAGTGATTTTCCACTAATCTCGCTAGCATTTTTTCTTTTCTCTCCATCTTTCCCATTGACATGATGTTCCTACTTTTTCTAGAGGATATTTTTGTCTGTGCCCCTTGCAACTTCTTAGAGAAACTTTGTCTTTCGAAGTTTTTTTAGAAAATTGTCTCGTACACCTATTTCATTCGTTCTCAAAATCCACACACATGATGTTCCTACTTTTACTAGAGGACATTTTTGTCTTTGTCCCGTAAAGCTTTGTTATTCAAAGTTTTGTAAGAATAATGTGTGGAAGAATATCACAAAAAAGTTTCAAGAAAGAACCGGTTATGCTTATGATCGCACAAAACTGAAAAATAGATGGGATGGATTAAAAAGGGAGTTTTCATCGTTTGCAAAGTTAGTTGAAAAAGGGACCGAACTCAGATGGGATCATGATAAACAAACCATCCAGGCTGATGATGAATGGTGGGCTGGTAAGAGTAAGGTATGCTTGTACAGGAAGAACCGCAAGCGGGAAAAGAAAGAGAGGAGAAATAACAAGAAATATGACAAGCA
Organism: Ammopiptanthus mongolicus; assembly: GCA_039655645.1. Classification (NCBI taxonomy): domain Eukaryota; kingdom Viridiplantae; phylum Streptophyta; class Magnoliopsida; order Fabales; family Fabaceae; genus Ammopiptanthus; species Ammopiptanthus mongolicus. The sequence continues at coordinate 46,476,395 of CM077350.1, forward strand.
TTCTAAATAAAAATCTTATAAGGGTAGACTTTTTACATAGAAGCATTTGTACACCTCTATGTGTGTGTTTTCTTTTGGGTTAATTTTAGTGTTAATTCATAGATGAGAAGTAAAGCAAGTGGCAAGAGAATGGTAGAGGATAAGGAAAAGAAGAATCGAAAGAGGGAAAAGAAAGAAAAAAATGAAGGATAAGAAGTCTCACAAGCAATGCAAAGAACAAAGCTTTTTAAACATGAAAATTTAATTGGCCAATATGTTTAAGTATTAAACTTCATCAGTCCTTTATTTCTCTTATTTATTGTAGGAGTAGGACATAGAAACCACTGATTGATTTTCAGAACTTTATTATGAAACTTATATACATGACACTTAGGTGTTAATTGTCTCTAGTTTGGAGAACAAAGCTCAACATGGTTAGGAACTTTGTATTAAATCTTGAATGACTGAATAAGATATGTTGCGATGTGGTTTGGAAGAGGGCTTAAAGGTGCTTGATTCTGCTCGATTTTACCCACTCACATGATGTTCTTACTTTTCCTAGAGAACAATTTTGTCTTTGTCATTTGAAGCTTCTTGGAGAAGCTTAATTGGTTTTTTGAAGTTTTTTGCGAATATTGTGTCATACACCTTTGCTATTCGTTCTCAAAATCCCTGTTCTCAAACTTCTCTACTCTCGAAAAGTTCAGTCTCTATCTTGCTTTAGTTTTTTTAATAGTTTAAAGATTCTCAAACATACAAAGTTTTTTGAGAATATTGTGTCGTATTCCTTTGTGTTGGTTCGCATTGTTAAGCTCTTATGTGTAAGTTTCTAAACCTGGAATTAGTATGTACAACTGTGTATGTTGTGTGGAAAATTATTCAGTCATACAATCAATTATTTAATGCATGGAATGTAGAGTAGTAGTTTAAGATGGAAGAAGTATTTGATGCAAGTTCAATCAACTAATGATTTCAGGGCTTTCTTTAGGTTGTCATTTATTGAGTTCATAGTACCGGATGCCTCTTTTACTACATGGCTGAAATTCATGATGGACATACGTGGCTTGGGATAGCAATGGACGTTCATTAATCATGGGGAAAAAATACATAGCAGCAATTTATTGGGCAACTACTACCATGTCCACAGTGGGATATGATGATTTACATGTGGTAAATGAAGGAGGGAGGTTGTTTTGCATTATGGTTATGGCATTGAATATTAGGTTGCAGGCCTATCTTATTGGCAACAACGTAGCCAGTCCGGTGGCACTATCACATGCTGATGAATGTCATCCTATGGCACTGAGAGGCTAATTCCTTTTGAAGGAGAACCCGAGGAGGGGTTAAAGGAGGCATTGGAGGCTTCAAAGAAGAAGGAGCAAATATTCCAAGAAGTTGAAAGAGAAGTGAAAAGGAAGTCATGTGTACCTAGGCGAGGCTACGATTCGGCTTGAAGGGGCGAAATCAAAATAAGATGGACTAAAACAATCAGTTGTGTGACTCAACTGTCCACACTACTAGACACAGATAGAATTAGAATAGTGTGAACACCCCCATTTTGACTGGACCTTTTTATCTTTTTGTCTAAATTTACCAAAAAAATTGAAAAAAAAATCAAAATCATAAAAAATATGTTGAATTTTGAGAAAATCCAAAAAAGATTGTAGTTTTATTTTATTTCTTCATAAAATTTCAAAAAGATGATAAAAGAAAAAATCACAAAAATATTTTAATTTCTTGCATTGGACCAAAAAGTCAAGTCTGAGCTCACTACCCATTATAAAATTCTGGTCCAAACTATCTTTTTTTTAGTTAGTTTTAGTTTAAAATTTTTTTTTTGTGAAAAAATAACAAAGAAAAATAAACAAGATGTCCAAGCACTCTTCTGAGCCCAAACCATGCCCAACTGTTAACACACTACCAATTTTGGAACCCAAACCCAGATCCATCATCATAACCTCCTCTCCCCCAATTTCTTAACCCTAGCCGCACCACCCCTTCCCTTCGGTCTCACATTTTTCTTCCAAATCTTTCGAATTTCCTCACAAATTTCCTTCTCCCCTTAGACCAACTGTATGGGGCCGTATGTGCCCTCCAAACCTATACAGCTCCCAAAAATTTCGCGGCGCATCTTCATTGCGCGGATTTGCCTGAAAGGATAGGAAAGTAATGATTTGTTCGCAACAAGAGCTCCTAATCCCGCGTCTAAACAAGGTAAGTATCGATTCCATTTATTTTTGAATCATGAAGATTAATTTTGATTCTTTCTTCTTTGTAGAGACAGAGGTAAAGGGCACGACCTTACATCTATAAGACACATAGAACACAACGAAAAAGGGGACCGAAGATAAAAAAGAGTGTAGAAGGGAGGCGCCCGCACACACAGAGCTTAAAAGAGAGGATGGAGAGTGACCCACGACCAGGAGAGAGCTGAGCGGTCACACCCACAGAAGGATGATCTTGGGTTTTGTTTGAGGATTTGAGAGAAATTTTCTTCTACTTTTTTTCGGTTCTAGGTGAGGAAATTGGGAATTTTTGTTTTGTATTTTTGAGAGCATAAGAGTTGCTAGAGAGGATGGAATTTGAGTAACTTCTTCTCCTTCTGTTATTGTAATGAAAATGCTGAAGGAATGGATATTAATTTGTTCTTCATGTTCCTTGGTGATTGGTTTATGATTTTTTTTCTCTCTCTATTTAATTGAGTCTTAATTTGGTTGTTAATTTCTTTGATAAAATGCCTAAGTTGTATGTTATCTTTAATCTGATTCCTATCTCTAGTTATATGCTGCTGGACTGGTGGTCATATCTCTATCATGCCAAGGAAATATTGTCTGATATTTGCACCAATGTTTGTGGGTGAATCTTGTCAAAGCGCAAGATAATCTGAGTTAATTCTCATCTCATTAGACTTGGTATTTGCTAGGTTATTGGTTATATCTAACTTGTTTCCATCATGATCAAGGGTTAGACTCTAATTCAAAGTGGGTAGATGATCATTGTTTTGTTGAATGAGGTGTGTTTGTTGGAATATTCTTTATTAATTATATTTCAATATCATAATGTGGGCAGATATCGTCAATTAATTATATTAGATATTTATCAATTAAGAGCCTTAATTGATATGTGATCAAATTAAGTGATAAGGCTAATTAGATTTCTGATTTGATAATAAATTAGTTAATTGATATGGGCTAAATATGAGTGGATGTCACTGATGGCCCATTTCGGAATAATGGGAACCCTAATTGACATTCGCCCTATGTATAGGCTATGGTCCCCAATATATCGGATACAACGCATACCGCCTCTTTTTCCCATCTGAAGAGCGACTAAGGCATAAGGAGTCCAAGTTGAGGAAGAACCACAAGCCATCATATGTTCATTACTTGTCTCCCTTTTCTCTTCCCCTCTTCATGTTTCAGGATTGCCGCCCTCTATTTGTGAACCATAGAGCCACCATTAATCATCTTTGTTATCACCTATGTTGATTGTCAAAGGTATTCCGTCAAAATATTGGGACGCTAAATGACCAAATTGCCCTTGGTCTTTCTTTTCACTGATTACCTTTTTACCTTTGCTTAACTCTTATGTAACTAAACTTAAGAAAATATCTCTCAATTTCACTCATCCTCACCCACTCACTCTCGGCCAAACCTCATCTCACCATTTTCTCTTTTTTCTCTCTTTTCTCTCCATAGAACTCCATTTGTGGAGCTTGAGAACTTGAGTTTTTGTGAAGCTTCTTCACTAGTTTTTGAAGGAGAATCTCCTAGGAGGTAGCTCAAATTCTATATCTCTCTCAATCTCTCTTTTCTCTCCTCAATTTTTTTATGATCATGGAGGTTAGGATTTTGTCCCTAAAACTTCAAAAATCCATGAAAAATCATAGAAAAATCCTTTTAATACCAAACTAATTTCTATGGCCTAGGTTCATGACATACTTGCATGATCCAAGAGCTTAGATCCAAGAAATCTCTCTAACCTATTTTACTAGTGAGAGGCCGAGACCCCCCTTAAGTGTAGAGTAGGGTTTTGGTTGGTTTTTGATGTTTTGAGTTGGCATCTAGGGTTATCTCACTTAGTTAGGGTGTTATCCAAGAGATGAGAATTTTTGGAGCTCCCTAGATATTTTTAAGGTCAAAGGGCCGAACCCTAGGGATAGTGAAATAGGAGAAATCTTTGTATTTTTGAGTTAATACCTTGATTGATTGAGTGTGTGTAGTGATCGGCAGATAGTCAAGCGAGGTTTCGGATCAATCAGGCGATTACTGCTTACCCTTGGAACTTCAACAGGTAAGGGGATAACCGTTTGAGCAAAAGCGTTTTGAGAAATGTGATTTTCAAATTATTGGGTGTTATCCAAGAAAAAGGGTTTTTACAAGCTGTATTTAAGGTTTGTGTTTTACCAAAAAAAAACGAAAGGAAAAGAAATGGTCTTTAGACCAAGTTTTGTTTTATGGAAAACCGATCCCGAGGTCTTTGCGTAAGTGTCGGAGATTTGGGTTTTTGGTTTTTAAGTTTTTCGAGAAAAGTGGTTTTTAAGCTTAGAAACTGGAAACCGAGACGTCAGGGTTCTAGGGTTCTGCAGAAACACGTGGATCAAGGATCCGTGTTAGTTGTGGTCCTGTCGGCTTAGGGACGATCTTTTTGGTCCTGTAAGCTTGAGGATGTTTTTATGCTCTTGAATCTAACATTCTAAACTGGTGCATTAGTTAGGGATGTTTGGGTTCGAGCTGTTTTGGACTAGATGTTCTGTTTTGAGAAAAAAGGTTTTTGAGGCTTAAAGAGTCTAAGACATTATGGTGGTTGTTAGCGTTGATGCTACAATGAGGAAATATTGATGCGACAAAGATCAATTATCGAAAACTAAATAGTTTTTCTCATGCATTTTACTTGGGGCAGACGTGCCGTGAAAACGGAGGACCTTGATAGGTAAGGAGAACCTGAGGTGACTTATTTGGCATGACATTGTGCCTTGATGGACAATGGTATCATACTTGTTCTGGGAACGTATTGGGCCTTGAGTTGGACAATATAGTATGATCGTATATGTTGAGTACTTCTGATTGCACCCCCATGTGAGAATCGCGTAATGCCATGGGATTCAAAGTACTCATTTTTGGGCCAGTTATTGGTGATAATCATTTGAGCCTGCGGGTGAATGATTTAGGAGCCTGATCAGCTCATTGCGAAGGTTGACGGGATTTCCGAAAATCTAGAATTGAATACTAGCTGAGATATATGGAAGTGTCATGTATACGTTAAGAGAATAACGTTGATTGTGGGGTACGAAACCTTTGTGCTTTTACTGTTAGTACATGGATATATATGTTGTACTTTGTAATGCATGATAATGTTTGGTGAGATATATTGTATTAATCTACTGTTTGTGATTGGGCATGTAGTTGTCGTTTTTGGATTCATATATTGGTTTCTCACCCTTGCATATTTTTCTGGACTGTTCTGTTTCTGGTTATATATATATATACACACTATATGCACAGATGAGCTTGGGGAGCGAGGGATTGGCGTACACTGGAGTCCGCTCCCTCACTTTTGATCATCGTGAGGACCCTGCCGCCTGGACCATACATCCCGGGGCTACCAATGCGGCTTACACAGGCCCAGTTTGCACCTAGCGAGGGAACTTTGGGGTGGGACCTCAGGAGAGGATACACACCGTCGAGACCGTCCAGATCCCGTTACCACCTATCTGGATGATGCTGCAGTACCTGGTTGACCAAGGGGAACTTCAGCACCATAATCTAGCAGTCGAGCCTCTACCTCAGCTACAACCTCCCTTATCCCCTCCACCCCCCATTTGTTTTAGTGCCCATGGGGCCGGAGGAGGAGGAGGATCCTGAAGAGGACCCTGAGGAGGAGGAGCTCAACGCTACACATGAGTATCATCCTCTAGAAAATGGGGATGCTCCGGCTGAGGGAGTCGGGGATGGTCAATGGGGATGTAGTTTCCCCCGACCATTCTCCTGATGGACTTGTTGGACCCTCCTTTGGGGGACTATCCAACGGCTTCCACTAGTCTGACCAGCTTAGGGTGCAGACTTTTCTTTTGAGGTAACGATTTTTGGGTAGTCTGTTAGTGGCTACTGATGGCCATGAGTTGTAGGGATATGGTTCCAGACTATCGCTACCTAGTTTTTAGCTTTTTATCAGCTTACTTTTGTAGTTTCTTTTGAAAATGGACATGTTGTCCATAGGTCGTCTGTATATGACCAGTTGTTGATGTGTATATATATATATATATATATATATATATATATACTCTGAGTTGTGGTTAATTATAGTTATCAAACAAGAAAAAATTTTATCACGATTTTCAGGTCTTAATAAGATATATTAAATGAATCATTTTTCCGAAAGTAAAACCAGCAAGTTTTATTTAACGTCTTTATTGGTGTTTTGGGTTACAAAACGTGATACCGGATTGAGGGTGTCACATTAGTGGTATCAGAACTGGTCAAGTCTTTCGGGAATCTTTGGGGAATAGGTCTGTTGTGTTGATGTTGTGTAATCTCTGTATCGCGAGGCGAGATAAGTTTTCGCGTCGCAAGGCCGAGAAGCTGTGCTTTGCTTCTCAGGCAAGCTTTCTGGATCGCTAGGCGAGAGAAGTTTTCACGTCACGAGGCCGAGAAGCTGTGCTTTGCTTCTCAGGAAGGCTCTCTGGCTCGCGAGGTGAGGAAGTGTTTCGCGTCGCGAGTCCGAAAGTTAGGATGTTACTGCTCGAGCTGGCCTTATGCCTCACGTCGGGAGCTTAAGGTCGCCAGGCGAGTAACTTGTTTCCTTGTTTCCTTCTTTTCATTTACTTCTTGGAAGTAATGTATATGCATAACTGCTTATCTTCTTTAGTTTCTGGTTGCTGTTTGACTGATTTGGATCTTGTAGGTCAGATATGGAACTAGAAATTGGAGTTGGAGCAGGACGTGGACGTGGCCGTGGCCGTGGACGTGGTCGCGGAAGAGGAGCCGGTGTTCAGGATGAGGAAGCTACTGGAGCAACCTGAATAGATTTTGCTGCTCAAACAATGGCAAACATGGCTGCAGTTATTGCTGTTCAGACCGCAACCATGAATGCCCATAACGCTCAAGAACAACTCCGTGCTGACCAGGCCGCTGAGGGCTGAAGCTTGACTACATTCAGGCGTCAGAATCCACCACAGTTTGCTGGTGACGTGGATCTGGACAAAGCTGATCTGTGGATTCATGAGATCAAGAAAATTTTCGAGCTGATACACAGCTCAGAAGAAGTGAAGTTACCATATGCCACATTCCTACTGATAGGAGATGCGGAATATTGGTGGACGAGAACCAAATAATTACTGGAAGCCAATCATGAGGTGATTTCGTGGGCACTGTTCAAGGATTGTTTCTTGGGAAATTATTTCCCCCAGAGTGCAAGAGGTGAAAAGGAGCAGGAATTCTTGTGACTGCAATAGAGAAACATATCAGTCAGGGAATACGCGGCCAAATTCGAGTCGTTGGGCAAGTACTTTCGATTTTTCCAGAATAACACCGTGGAAGATTGGAAGTGCGAAGCTTTCGAGAGAGGGCTGAGATACGAGATTAAAGAGTTAGTGCTGCAGTAAGGAATCAGGAATTTCCAAGCACTTGTTGAGAAGAGTAGGCAGGTTGAGCTGATGAAGCGTGGGAAAGACAACAGGGGAAACGTCGGAGGACCTTCCCTATTCAAGGGTCAACAGTATGATCAGAGGGGGAAGCAAAGTCAGAAGAAACCTTATTCCCGACCCCCGAGGAATTTTCAGAAACAACCTTATCGACCTGTTGCTCGTGCATCGGGCAATGGAAGCCAAGGAGGTCAAGGCCAAGAGAAAAAGTGTTTCAAGTGCGGAGATCCGTCACACTTGGCGAACAACTGTCCAACAAAGAAAGACAACTTTTTCCGTTGTGGAGAATCAGGGCATATTGCCAGGAATTGCAGAGCACCAAACCCAGTCCAAGCTACGGACAAGAATGGTGGAGCCAAAAGACCGACGGCAAGGGGAAAAGTTAATACCCTAAGTGGTGCTGAGGCTTCAAACTCCGAAGATCTGATACAGGGTGTGTGCGACATAGACGGTAATCTCTTATCAGTTCTTTTTGATTCGGGTGCAACCCATTGTGTGAAACGTTTGATATTATCTGTTTCTTCCTTGCCTTTTGACTTAATTGTTTCTACACCAACTGCTGAACCTGTTGTTGTAAATTCTATATGCTTGAACTGTCCTATTGTTATTCAGCATAGACATTTTCTTGTTGATCTAATATGCTTGCCTTTAATACAATTAGACATAATTTTGGGCATGGATTGGTTATCTTCCAACCATATCCTATTAGATTGTGCACATAAAACTTTAGTTTTTCCTAGTACCGAGATTGCTGGATTTTTAACAGCCAACCACGTTAGAACTTCTTCGAAAGAGGGAGATCCGAAATATGTGCTTTTATCCAACTTAGAAGTCGAGGGGAAGATCGAGCGGAGTAAGATGCCTGTTGCGAGGGATTTTCCTGGGGTGTTTCCAGACGATGTTCCAGGTTTGCCGCCTGTGAGGGACATAGAATTCTCCATCGATTTGATTCCAGGAGCCGGACCGATATCGATTGCTCTATATCGGATGTCACCTGCTGAGCTTGCTGAGTTGAAGGCTCAAGTGGAGGACCAGTTGTCGAAGCAGTTCATTAGACCGAGTGTTTCGCCGTGGGGAGCGCCAGTGCTTTTGGTGAGAAAGAAAGACGGAGGTTTGAGACTTTGTGTGGACTTTCGTCAACTGAATAAAGTAACAATCAAGAACAAGTATCCGTTACCAAGGATTGATGTCTTGATGGATCGACTGCAAGGAGCTTCTGTTTTCTCAAAGATTGATTTGTGGACGGGATACTGAGACGACCCCACTTACGTAGGATAATCCCATTGTAACCTAATTGTCTAATCCTAAAACATGTGAAAATTTAAAACTTAAGATATATAACAAATTAGCATATATACATATGTATAAGTATCATTATCCTTAAGTACATTAATCAGAGTTGGCTACTAAGACCATATAGTTAATACAACAACCTTCAATAGTAAAGATACATAACCAGTCATACTATTGTTCCAGTCTTCTCACAAAGTACATCAAGATTTAAACACTCAAGACTCTTGTGCGTACTGTACTGGCCAGACACTAATACAAACTATCCTCTATTCTGAATTCTTCACCACTGGCATCGACGGATCTTCCACCTGTATCCGAATCATAAGAGATGCCATCCTCTCCAGGAATAGAATCCTCAACTGAAGTGACTTCTCCATGAGCCATAAGAGAAAACATACATTGAAAAATAAAGGGAGATAAGGATCTAACACAAACATCATATATGGGAAAGAAGCATATAGAATAACATATATGAACATCACACACATCACATAAGCATATACACATCCACACATCACATAAGCATGTACATAAACATCTCCCAATTACATCACTCAGGATCAATACTTATACTATATGTATCTCATTCCTACATGCATGTCGGCCGATATCTCAAATCTCGTTCTCAATCTCAGAAAACCATAGTTAGTTGTCCAGGGACTCCAGGGACCCTTTCCGCTCACCGTGACCAATAAGAGTGCATCTCGCTCCAACTCTCGGGAGAGGTATCTTGGCCGCCTCGGAAAGCCCACCTGCGACGTGGAATACTTAGGGTCTAGTCGGGATAACCAGGCTCCAGCGGGCATCACGGCACGATAGGAGCAACTCTATCCGCCACTTGTGATAAGTCCCGAGCATGATTACATCCCTAAGATCACGAAGATCGTCCCTTCCGTAATCCGTACCCGCACTCAGGTACACTAACCTCGTGTATCCCATACCACACGGCTCGCCACTTGGCACACGATTATGCTATGCATATCAACCATCACTTGTGCCACCAATATCTCAATATTCATCTCAATTCTCAAATCACTTTATTCATGATACCATTATATCCATCACCTTATCAATATCCATCACTTTTCCTCACATATGCATTGTGGCACTTTGATTCACTATCCATATCATCATCAATCATAAAACATGCATACATGATATTCAATATCTCAACATACCAACTCAAACATATAACATCATACAATTCATACTATTGAGCATATCATTGTACACTTAGAACACATAAAGCATACAGAACACATATTCACAACAATCACAACAATCACCCCAAACACATCAATCATCCATCAAGTAATAGTCATCTAGCCTAGGGTGTATTCTTGGTGGTGATAGCCCAAAGATACCTACACCTAGGGTCTAGGCACTTTGTTAGGGCTCAACCTCTAGTAGGGTTTAGGGCTCCCTTACTCATGTCAATATACATTATTCTAATCTTGCCTTCCCGATGGATGTGAGATTCTTTCTCCCTACCTTATAGCAGTGTAGTAATTCCCACAAGCTCACTAGCACCTTCCCACGGTCACAACCTCGTTCCTCCAACTGATAATTGTACACACCTTAGAGCACTTGAACACGATCTTATCCTTCATCACAAATTATAATCACAATTAGTAAAATAAAAAAAACACACCTAGTCCTTAGGAACTAGGGTTCGGCCCCATAAGTAGGAAAATGCTAGAACTGTTAAAATTTCACAAACTCTTAGATCTATCATCCTTAAGCACAGATAAAGCTAGTGTAACACTACAAGAAAATAGTCATTTAGCTACAAAATTTTAGCAACGGCCACGACTCCAGCGTTAATTTCGGGAGTTAGCATCGGCCTCTTGGACTCTAAGTCATCGCGAGGATGCGAAAATATTTTTTGGACACAAAGGCTTTCACCCTGAAATATGTTGGAAAAAATTCTTGGTTTGATTGTCATCATCGATTCCTACCAGCAGATCATTCTTTCAGAAGAAGTAAAAGGGGTTTTAAAAGAAACATGGATGAGAAGGATGGTCCACCTTACATGTTAACAGGGCAACAGATCTGGAAATTTGTTCGTGATTTTCCAAAAGTGATAGAGGTTGATTGGGACAAATTGTAAGGGTATGGTGAGTTTCATAATTGGACCAAACAAAGTATAGTTTGGGATCTGCCATACTGGAAGGACAACTTGTTAAGGCACAACCTTGATATGACGCATATAGAGAAGAATTTCTTTGATAATGTGTTTAACACTGTCATGAATGTTAAGGGTAAAACAAAGGACAATGAAAAGGCAAGAATGGATATATCTGTGTTCTGTGTATGCAGGGACTTGGAGATGCAAATCTTACCTAACGGAAAGATGGGAAAGCCAAAGGCAAACTACACTTTGTCACCAGAAGATGCAAAGTTAGTGTGTAAATGGATTATGGAACTGAAAATGCTGGATAGCTATGCTTCAAACCTTGCTAGGTGTGCCGATGTATCCAAGGGTAAGATGCAGGGAATGAAAAGCCATGACTGTCATGTATTCATGGAGTGTTTACTCCCAATTGCCTTTCGTTCCTTGCCAGAATGTGTATGGAAGCCACTGATTGAATTAAGTCGATTCTTGAAAGATCTATGTTGTAATGCATTAAGGATGGACGACCTAGTTAGATTGGAGCAAAATATTCCCATCATCATATGCAAGTTGGAAAGGATTTTTCCATCAGGTTTCTTTGATTCAATGGAGCATCTCCCGATTCATCTTCCTATTGAAGCAATCCTTGGTGGTCCGGTTCAATATCGATGGATGTATCCATTTGAAAGGTAATTAAATTATTATTTTTTAAATATTCACATCTTGATTTATTTGAACTTTAGAGATGTATGGTCATTTTACTAGAAGATTCATGGGAGACTCAAAGCGGTCAGTGAAAAATAAGGCTAGAGTAGAAGGTTCCATATGCGCTTTTTACTTACACTGTGAGACAACCTATTTTTGCTCTCATTATTTCAAGACCTTCAGCTTGTTGCCAACCACAAGTTTTAGGAATAATCCTCGATCGGGACATGAGGGCGTCCACCCAACGTTGTCACTCTTGAACAAATCCGGTCGTCCTAGCGGGAAGCCTCAACCCTATTATCTGACAGTGGACAAAACTCACAGTAGTGTGAGGACTGGATGTAGGTTACCAATGGAGGTAGCTGAACTAGGATAAAATCGATTTGTGTGTTTTCTTTCTCTTATCTTCTTGATATTTGTTATTTGATAATTGTTCTTGTTGGAAGCATATTAGGGAAAGCCTTAATTGCTTTGTCAAATTCACATTTCTGAAAACTAGCAAAAACAACTTTGTTTTGTTGGTTGACAAAGTCTTTTGAAAAGGAAAGTATTTCAATTTTTGCAAAAAGTCACAAAAACTTGAAACACTCAATTCAACCCCCTTCTTGATTGAGAAGCCACAACCAACATGTTTTTTGACGTTTTTTTGGTAAAATTGTCTCGTACTCCTCCACTATTCGTTCTCAAAAGACTTCCATTCTCCCGTTCTTCATTCTTTATCTTGATTTAGTTTTTTGATAGTTTAAAGATTCTCAAGAATGGGATTTTAAGTGATTTTCCACTAATCTGGCTAGCATTTTTCTTTTCTCTCCATCTTTCCCATTGGCATGATGTTCCTACTTTTTCTAGAGGATATTTTTGTCTGTGCCCCGTGCAACTTCTTAGAGAAAGTTTGTTTTTCGAAGTTTTTTTAGAAAATTGTCTCGTACTCCTATTTTATTCGTTCTCAAAATCCACACCTTAGGTGTTAATTGTCTCTAGTTTGGAGAACAAAGCTCAACATGGTTAGGAATTTTTGTATTAAATCTTGAATGACTGAATAAGATATGTTGTGATGTGATTTGGAAGAGGGCTTAAAGGTGCTTGATTCTGCTCGATTTTACCCACTCACATGATGTTCCTACTTTTCCTAGAGAACATTTTTGTCTTTGTCATTTGAAGCTTCTTGGAGAAGCTTAATTTGTTTTTTGAAGTTTTTTGCGAATATTATGTCGTACTCCTCTGCTATTAGTTCTCAAAATCCCTGTTCTCAAACTTCTCTACTCTCGAAAACTTCAGTCTCTATCTTGCTTTAGTTTTTTAATAGTTTAAAGATTCTCAAGAAAGAGAGATTTGAAACGATTTTCCCTTGATCTCTAAAACATTTTTTTCTTTCTCTTCATTTGCACTTGTTAGCAAAATTGTACTGTAAAGCTTCTGTTTTCCCACTCACATGATGTTCCTACATTTTCTAGACTACAATTTTTTCCTTGTCCTTGAAGCTTCTTAGAGCAACTTCATTTTTTGAAGTTTTTTTATAAATCTATCTTGTACTCCTCGTCGATTCGTTCTCAAAATCATTGTTCTCAAACTTTTCTTCTCCCGTAAAACGTCATTCTCTATGTTGCTTTAATTTTTTAATAGTTTTTAAAGATTCTACAGAATCTTTAATAGCATTTTTCCTTTTTCTTCATTTGCACTTGTTAGTAGGATCGTCTTGTAAAGCTTCTGCTTTGCCACTCATATGATGTTCCTAGTTTTCCTAGAGGACATTTTGTCTTTGTACCTAAGTAACCTTGTTTTTCAACCTTTTTTGAGAAAACTTTCACGTACTCCTCTTCTATTCAATATTAAAATCTTCGTACTCAAACTTTTCTTCTCCCGTAAAGCTTCATTCTCTATCTTGGTTTACTTTTTTTTTTTTTTATTAGTTTTAAGATTCTCAAGAAAAATATTTAAAATGATTTTCCACTAATCTCTAACATTTTTTTTCTTTTCTTTGATCTTTCTCACTCACATGATGTTCCTACTTTTTCTAGAGGACAATTTTGTTTGTGTCCCTTGAAGCTTCTTTAAGAAGCTATGTTTTTCGAAGTTTTTTGAAAAAATTGTCTTGTACTCCTCTTCTGTTCGTTCTCAAAATCTTCATCCTCAAACTTCACTTCCCCCATAAAGCGTTGTTCTCTTTATTACTTTAGTTTTTTAATAGGTTAAAGATTCTCAAGATAGAGATAAGAAATTATTTTTCTTGATCTCTCTAGCACTTTTTCTTGAAAGTCAATACGATTATTTCATTGCTTGTTTAGGTATTATTATGTTAGTAAAAGCCACTATGTAGATAGGAAATAAGAGTGATTTTTTCTGTCTCAACTACATAATATTAGGGCAAGGTCAGTCAAATTATGTTACATAAATGACAGAATACTTTTATTTTATAAGTAATGAATATATTGATAAGACTAGACGACGTACTCTAATCCAAGCGTCTTATCCTTGTTTTCTCTCGTCTTACCCTTAAGTTTTTCAAAAGAGTTTCTGTCTTCGAAAAAGATTTAGGTAAACTCTAGTCAACCCCCTTCTTGTGTTTACTTTGAATATTTCATGCAAAAAACAGACACATCATCTGCCATATGCAAACTATGAAAATTTGGTGTTAAGAATACATGGTAATAATAACAACAACAACAACAACAACGAAGAAGAGTAGTTCCTACACATGCAACTGCACCTGACGGGAAACCATACATATGCATAACAGCAAAAACAGGGGCAATTTGTGCATCATCATCATCATAAATGAACCATGACAGCAAAAACGCAAATCTCATCCACCCTTGGCAAAATTTATGAACATAGTGTTAGAGATACATTGTAATAACTTTTACTTGAAGCATAAACATGTATTAACTTTTTTTTGTTGCATAACTTTTCTGCATTAGCTTTTGTAAGATGAGTAAATCTACTTTTAAAGCATACCTCATCATATCACATTCCAAATAAGATGTTAGCTTCGTACAAAAAAATGTGCTAATAATGCAAAACCTGTAATGTTATTTGCTTGATGACAACTCTCTTGTTGGAACTAACATGGAATTCGTAGGATATGGTAGACGTTGGTTTTTTTTATGGTACTCTTTACTACATCTATTGTACCATATGAACTTTGTTTCCTCAAGACTCAACCTAGAGTCCTCCTCGGTTTGCATATCTTTGTCGATTTCTCTTTTTCATTGATTTTTTCGTCACACATTACCTCACGTCGTATGTTTACAAGACTTCAAAGCTTTTGGTTGATGATCATAAAATGATTTGGAAGAAAAGTAAGAAAACATTGTTACTCTACCTTGATGGTTTCTCAACCCTGGGTTTACTTACTCCAATAATACCATCTTTTCTCCCGGACCAACTTTGCGTCATGCCATTCCTCCTTTTGCGTGTTTGGAGTGTTGGTGCTTTTTTTAGCATATACCATTTAGACTTTACCATTAAAGGATATTTTATTTCTTTGTCATATAATTTTAAATTATTATGCTTTTCAACATTCCTGACCAAAAAAATTATGCTTTTCAACATGATGGAATGTTGGCTTGCATTTAGTAAGTGTTGGTTCGCATTTAGAAAGTGTTTTGTGTTGGTTCGCATTGTTAAGCTCTTATGGGTAAGTTTCTAAACCTGGAATTAGTATATACAACTGTGTATGTTGTGTGGAAAATTATTCAGTCATACAATCAATTATTTAATGCATGGAATGTAGAGTAGTAGTTTAAGATGGAAGAAGTATTTGATGCAAGTTCAATCAACTAAAGATTTGAGGGCTTTCTTTAGGTTGTCATTTATTGAGTTCATTGTACTAGATGCCTCTTTTACTACATGGCTGAAATTCATGATGGACATACGTGGCTTGGGATAGTAATGGACGTTCATTAATCATGGGGAAAAAATACATAGCTGCAATTTATTGGGCAACAACTACCATGTCCACGGTGCGATATGATGATTTACATGCGGTAAATGAAGGAGGGAGGCTGTTTTGCATTATGGTTATGGTATTGAATATTGGGTTGCAGGCCTATCTTTTTGGCAACAATGTAGCCAGTCCGGTGGCACTATCACATGCTGATGAATGTCATCCTACGGCACTGAGAGGCTAATTCCTTTTGAAGGAGAACCCGAGGAGGGGTTAAAGGATGCATTGGAGGCAACAGAGAAGAAGGAGCAAAAATTCCAAGAAGTTGAAAGAGAAGTCATATGTACCTGGGCGAGGCTACGATTCGGCTTGAAGGGGCGAAATCAACTGATTTGGTATAATAAGATGGACTAAAACAATCAGTTGTGTGACTCAGCTGTACACACTACCTGACACATAGATAGAATTAGAATAGGGTGAACACCCCCATTTTTACTGGGTCTTTTTAGCTTTTTGTCTAAATTTACCAAGAAATACAAAAAAATTGAATAAAAATCAAAATCTTAAAAAATATGTTGAATTTTGAGAAAATCCAAAACAAATTGGAGTTTTATTTTATTTCTTCATAAAATTTCAAAAAGATGATAAAAGAAAAAATCATAAAAATATTTTAATTTCTTGCATTAGACCAAAAAGTCAAGTCTGAGATCACTACCCATTATAAAATTTTGGTCCAAACTGTCTTTTTTTTAGTTAGTTTTAGTTAAAAAAATTTTTTTATTAAAAAGTAACAAAGAAAAATAAACAAATGTCCAAGCACTCTTCTGAGCCCAAACCATACCCACCTGTTAACCCACTACCAATTTTGGATCCCAAACCCAGATCCATCATCAGAACCTCCTCTCCCCCAATTTCTTAACCCTAGCCGCACCACCCCTTCCCTTTGGTCTCGCATTTTTCTTCCAAGTCTTTCAAATTTCCTTCTCCCTTTAGACCAACTGTATGGGGCCGTATGTCCCCTCCAAACCCATACAGCTCCCAAAAATTTCGCGGTGCATCTTCTCCAATGCGCCGATTTGCCTGAAAGGACAGGAAAGTAAAGATTTGTTCACAAGAGCTCCTAATCCCGTGTCTAAACAATTTAAGTATCGATTCCATTTATTTGGGAATTTTTGTTTTGTATTTTTTAGAGCATAAGAGTTGCCAAAGAGGATGGAATTCGAGTAACTTCTTCTCCTTCTGTTATTGTAATGAAAATGCTAAAGGAATGGAGATTAATTTGTTCTTCATGTTCCCTGGTGATTGGTTTATGATTTTTTGTCTCTCTATTTAATTGAGTCTTCATTTGGTTGTTAATTTCTTTGATAAAATGCCTAAGTTGTATGTTATCTTTAATCTTATTCCTATCTCTAGTTATGTGCTGCTGGACTGGTGATCAAATCTCTGTCATGCCAAGGAAATATTGTCTGATATTTGCACCAATGTTTGTGGGTGAATCTTGTCAAAGCGCAAGATAATCTGAGTTAATTCTCATCTTATTGGACTTGGTATTTGCAAGATTATTGGTTATATCTAACTTGTTTTCATAATGATCAAGGGTTGGACACTAATTCAAAGTGGGTAGATGATCATTGTTTTGGTGAATGAGGTGTATTTGTTGGAATATTC
This sequence comes from Ammopiptanthus mongolicus, assembly GCA_039655645.1. Taxonomy (NCBI): domain Eukaryota; kingdom Viridiplantae; phylum Streptophyta; class Magnoliopsida; order Fabales; family Fabaceae; genus Ammopiptanthus; species Ammopiptanthus mongolicus. The sequence goes on from CM077350.1 coordinate 46,493,681, forward strand.
TTTATTAATTATATTCCAATGTCATAATGTGGGCAAATATCGTCAATTAATTATATTAGCTATTTATCAATTAAGAGCCTTAATTGATATGTGATCAAATTAAGTGATACGGCTAATTAGATTTCTGATTTGAAAATAAATTAGTTAATTGATATGGGCTAAATATGAATGGATGTCACTGATGGCCCATTTCGGAATAATGGAAACCTTAATTGACTATCGCCCTATATATAGGCTATGGTGCCCAATATACCTGATACAATGCATACCGCATCTTCTCAAAATCTTTGCTCTCAAACTTTTCTTCTCCCGTAAAACTTTATTCTCTATCTTGCTTTAATTTTTTAATAGTTTTAAAAGATTCTACAGAAAGATATTTGAAATTATTTTACTATGATCTTTCTAGCATTTTTTCTTTTTCTTCATTTGCACTTGTTAGTAGGATCGTCTTGTAAAGCTTCTGCTTTACCACTCATATGATGTTCCTGTTGGAATATTTTGTATTTAATTATATTCCAATGTCATAATGTGGGCAGATATCGTTTATTAATTATATTAGCTATTTATCAATTAGGAGCCTTAATTGATATGTGATCAAATTAAGTGATAAGGCTAATTAAATTTCTGATTTGATAATAAATTAGTTAATTGATATGGACTAAATATGAGTGGATGTCATTGATGGCCCATTTCGGAATAATGGGAACCCTAATTGGCCATCACCCTATATATAGGCTATGGTCCCCAATACACCGGACACAATATCGCATACCGCCTCTTCTCCCCATCTGAAGAGCGACTGAGGCATAAGGAGTCCCGGTTGAGGAAGAACCACAAGCCAACGGGTGTTCATTACCCGTCTCTCTTTTCTCTGCCCCCTCTCTGCGTTTCAGGATTACCGCTCTCCGTTCGTGAAGGTTGGTGATCAACTTCATCCTTAGAAGAACGTTGAGTTCAGGATCATATGCTGGATCCAGGTATTCCTAATATCTTTGATAAATCAACATGTTGTAGATCCTAAGGATATCAAGTTTTAGTTGTTCTTGATAATAGAGATGCATGCTATATATATGGTTATTATGTTTCCGCAATAAAGACTTATGATAGCATGCCTTGTATATGATTATTAAGTTTAAATCTAACAAGTGGTATCAGAGCGGTCTTCATGTTTGATTTATTGGGATTATTTGTATGAATCCTAATTTTGAAAATTAGAAATTTTGAAAGGAAATATTTTTTTTTAATTGGCACGTGGTATTAAATATATATACCTCCAGTACGTGATCCAAATTTTCTTCTTCTTTCGAAATCGGAATCCAGGATTCTGTATTAATAAATTATAATCAATTTTCGATCTTTGGTGAAAGTTTGGAAAGTGAATCTGGAAAGTTTGATTCATAAGGTTTCTTTCATTCATGGTTTTTTGGTTAAAAATAATATATCTATCTTGGTTTTTCAATCTTTGAATATATGAATTGATGATGATATATTTTTTTATTAAAATTGTCTGGTAATTTTGGTTGAGTTGGTTGAAACAACACGTTGCCAAAGTAACCTCTGTTGCGTAAATTTGATTCAATTGGATTTACAAAAGATGTAGTATTGAATTATTCATGCGAGTTGTTGTCGGCCCGAAGGAAGGCACAACTTGGCCGAATAATTACATACCTGTGATGGTAAATGTGTGGTGATTATAAAGTATTTTCCATGTGGATAATGGGATGCCCGAAGGTGACCATTATTTGACAGGACTTATCACCAATATTTGATCATTGCGTTGAGAGTATCATTTGCAGTTAATTCTTACAATCCGAAGATTGGGGATTAATGGTGCGCTTGATATCTTGTTTGGGTCTTCAATTTGCCAATTTGGATTTTGAGTGAGTGTGAGTCACTTAAAGCATGAAGTCGCTAAGGTGACATCTCTTATGGAAATCACTCAAAAGAAATATTAAAGATTATGTGGGTGTACATCCATGCGGATATTAATTGGCCTAAAAGAAGGTTAATATTTGGCAGGGTTGCATTCACACCTGTGATGGTAAACACATAGTGATTATAAAGATCATTTTCATGTGAATAACAGAGTATCCAAAGATAGCTGTTGTTTGACAGAAATTATCATCAGTGTTTGATCATTACAACAAAATACCACCAGCAATTAATGTTATTGTCCAAAGACTTAATATTAATGGTGCACAGGATATTTTAGTAAGTATCTTTATGGTACTTATGTTCTCTTTAAGTTAATATTGCTTATGTATCTGCTGATTTAATTCAATTTCGATTATCAAAAGTTTTGACTATTTTTGGGATTGAAAGGAGAACATTAAGATTGTTCTTGAATCTAGATCTTGCATGAAGATGGAGAAAACCACCTTCTCTCACACAATCTAGTACCTCTAAAGAGAGAATCGAGAATAGGAAGTGGGACCGCTCCAATTGCATGGGTCTTATGATCATAGAGCACAATATTCTAGAGATCTTTAGGGGTATTATTTTGGATGGCATAATTAATGCTAGAGATTTCTTTGCTGAAACTAAAAGTGCTTTTTGAAAGCAATAAAGACGAAAAGAAGCACTCATTGGAGAGCTAGATTTTCATTAAGTATAAAGAAAAGGAAATATAAGGAGCACATTATGAGAATGTCCAATCTTGCTCATAAACTTAAGGCGCTAAAACATGGGCTGTCGAATAAGTTGCCCATGCATTTAGCATTTGGTATTCTTTTATGCACAATTCAGTCAGTTTAAGTTAGCTTATAGCTGTTATAAAGAAAAATGATATTTGAATGGATTCATTTCATAAGGTGTGCAAGAAAGGAAACAATGAAGCAAGAGACGATAAATAGTGCTCATTTGATAAATACCTCTAAAGATAAGGGCTAACAAAAGAAAACTAAGGATAAAGCTGCTAAGGGCCCGTCTCAAAAGAAATAACTAGGGTCACAATTATTTCTTTTATAAGGACATCGGGTATCTAAAGAAGAAATGTCCCAAATATCATGTTTGGCATGCCTATAAAGAAATGTCTAAACTGATGAAGGCCAAGTGATGCTGAAAGATACATCTATATTGGATTTGACCAAGTTAGTAAAGGATAAGGCTATTGACATTTTAGATTGTTGTTACTGGCTAATATTTGAAATTAAAAGACATTTTGGTTTAGTCATCATTTAGATGCAATTTGGTTTTAGTTTCTTATTGAACAAATCAGGATAATTTTGTTCGTTTAGAAACGATGGATTCAATTTGTCTTTTAAATTCAAATATTGTAGGAACCAGTTAAGCTATGAGCTGGACAAACTATAATTGCTTGGTATTGAGAACTCTTGTGGCAAAACATTGAGTGAGGAATCGTACGACACTAAGCGTAATGTTGATAGTAAAATTAAGGAGCACTATGACACAAACATTTAGAGCACATCTCTACGAATAGAGTTGAGCAACTTGTATGAGGGAATCCTAGATTCCATTGGCCTTATACATTTTATTGTTTGTATTAAATGCATTAAAAGTTAAATATATCAGAATATGGCTATCAAGAATGCAGTTAAGTCCAAGTAATGACGCTTAAAGGTATGGTAAGGAGTATGATTAGTCATTCTACCTTACCAGAGTCAATACGAGAGTAACAATAAAGATTGCAGCTTAAGTGCTTGACAGAGTACCAACTAAAGTTACCGATCAATCACTTTCAAGTATGGGAACATCCAACTAAGGCAAGGCCTTATAAGCCTCGCGAAGGAAATTGGAGTCCCCCCAAATAGTGAGCGGCAACCTTATTGATACTCTGAAAGGTCAAAGGGGTATGTGAATTTTTAATCCCAAATTAAAGAAACCTTGAGACAGGAACTGACTAGTTCTTTGAGGATATTGAGTTTGGGGGGAGATAAGATTAGAGACATTATCTTTGAGGAAGAATTGGTTCTAATTCCTGAACCAATTCATACACTTGCTATTGGTGTAGCAAATTTGGATCCTTGTGAGGATATTGTTGTTATTCTTCCTATTCAAGAGAAGAAAATTATCCCTGAAGGTCAAACTCAACACCCTCAAGAACTAGAGCATTGGGAGCCGATGCATTTTGCCATGATCCACTAAAGAAAGGATGAATACTACTTTGGATAATTATATAGTATTTCTCCAAGAACATAAGATAAATGGTATAATGGAAAGTGATTCTATCAACTCCCATCAAACCGTATGACGTTTCTATTCGGAAAAGTGGATTGAAGGTATGAGTACAAGCTTTAGCTAAACAATAAGGTTTGAAACTTATCCTGTTACCTGAAGGTTTCAAAGGGTAATATGGAGAGGTATAAGGTTTGTCTAGTGGCAAAAGGCTATACTCAAAAGAAAAGATTGCTTGTAAAGAGACATTCTCTTCAGTACCATTGAATGACTCTTTCAAGGACAATCATGGCTCACGTTGGTTATTATAATTTGGAGCTTCACAAGATGGAAGTCAAGACGGTGTTTCTCAATGGCAACATTGAGGAAACAAATGTATATAATGCAAACCAGGAAACTTTGTGTCGAAAGACATAGAGAAGATGTTTTGAAACTTGACGGAATCTATCTATGGGCTAAAAAAGACGTCTCGTTAGTGATATCACAAGTTTCATCAAGTGATTGTCTCATTTGGTTTCGAGATGAATATCGAGGACAACTGTGGGTATTACAAGTTCAGTGGGAGTAAGTTCATTTTTCTGGTATTATATGTTGATATTATGCTAGCCAAGAACGATATAGGCTTATAGCGCGAAACCAAGAAATTTCTGACAAAGAATTTTGTGGGGAAAGATTTTGGGGACGCTTCTTTTGTCTTAGGAATTCGATATTTAGAGATCATTCTCGAGGTATCTTTTGGGTTATCACAAAAGAGCTATATCGATATAGTTTTGGATAAGTTCGATATGAAAGATAGTAAATCAGGAGATATCCCGGTCACTAGGGGAGACATTTTAGTCTCACTTAAATGCCCCTATGAAAATCTGGAAATTCAGGAAATGCAAAAGATTCCATATGCTTCGGCTGTGGGAAGTCTGATGTATGCTCAAGTTTGTGCGCATCCGGAAATAGCGTACATAGTAGGATTATTAGGCAGATACTTAAGCAATTCAAGGATTATTGAAAAAGCAACCATAAGGAATGTGAGATACTTAAAGAGAACAAAAAGGCATATGCTCACATATCGGAGATATGACAGTTTAGAGATCATGAGAAATTATGACTCCGATTTTACAGGATGCCAAGATAGTAGGCATCCGACTATGGGATATGACTGGAGTAATTTTTTGTCACTTGGTTGCATTTAGTAAAAGATATTGAAATACCACTCAAGTCATGTTGTGACAAATAAGTCAGTTATATTGTACTTCAACAACAACATAAGTTCTACAAAGTCGAAGTTCATCGACATCAAGTATCTTGTAGTTAAGAAAGAGTTCAGGAAAAACAGTTTTCCATGGAGCACATAGAGACAAATTCTATGCTAGCAGATCCACTAACTAAAGGCTTAACACCTAAGGTTTTTTCACGAATATGTTGCTCATATGGGTGTTGTCACCGAGGATGCCTTAGTTTAGTGGGAGTCTCTATTTGTGTTTTATATTTGAGATACAAACCTTTTGTTATTTCGGATTTTCTGCAGAAATAAAGTTATGTTTATGAGTTCATTATGAACTTGTTTGTATCTTGTTATGTGTAAAATTTATTTACACATTAAGGACTTTGGTTTGCAAAATTAATTTTTTGCAAAATTGATCTCACTAAAGACTTAAGTTGGACCAGTTGGAAATAGGCATGATTCAGAGATCACATTGCATGAAATTTTCATGCCACTCATCCATATCGATCTATGTCATCTAGTGCATTGATGTGGCGGTCGTCGGGGTTTAGTCACAATAGACGTTAGTGACGACAGCCGCGGTGGTCCCATTGTTGATGTATGAGGTGGACCAGATTGTAAAGAGGAAATTTAAAGATAAATAGCATTCGGATGCGCGCCTAAAGAATTCTGATATAATTATTACGATATATTGCCCAAGTGGAAGATTGTTGGAATATTTTGTATTTAATTATATTCCAATGTCATAATGTGGGCAGATATCGTTTATTAATTATATTAGCTATTTATCAATTAGGAGCCTTAATTGATATGTGATCAAATTAAGTGATAAGGCTAATTAAATTTCTGATTTGATAATAAATTAGTTAATTGATATGGACTAAATATGAGTGGATGTCATTGATGGCCCATTTCGGAATAATGGGAACCCTAATTGGCCATCACCCTATATATAGGCTATGGTCCCCAATACACCGGACACAATATCGCATACCGCCTCTTCTCCCCATCTGAAGAGCGACTAAGGCATAAGGAGTCCCGGTTGAGGAAGAACCACAAGCCAACGGGTGTTCATTACCCGTCTCTCTTTTCTATTCCCCCTCTCTGCGTTTCAGGATTACCGCTCTCCGTTCGTGAAGGTTGGTGATCAACTTCATCCTTAGAAGAACGTTGAGTTCAGGATCATATGCTGGATCCAGGTATTCCTAATATCTTTGATAAATCAACATGTTGTAGATCCTAAGGATATCAAGTTTTAGTTGTTCTTGATAATAGAGATGCATGCTATATATATGGTTATTATGTTTCCGCAATAAAGACTTATGATAGCATGCCTTGTATATGATTATTGAGTTTAAATCTAACAGTTCCTACTTTGCCTAGAGGACATTTTTGTCTTTGTACCTAAGAAGCCTTGTTTTTCAACTTTTTTGGGAAAACTTTCCCGTACTCCTCTTCTATTCATTATTAAAATCTTTGTTCTCTAACTTTTCTTCTCCCGTAAAGCTTCATTCTCTATCATGGTTTACTTTTTTTTTATTATTTTTAAGATTCTCAAGAAAAATATTTAAAATGATTTTTAAAATGATTTTCCACTAATCTCTCTAACATTTTTTTTTCTTTTCTTTGATCTTTCTCACTCACCTGATGTTCCTACTTTTTCTAGAGGACAATTTTGTTTGTGTCCCTTGCAGCTGCTTTAAGAAGCTTTGTTTTTCGAAGTTTTTTGAAAAAATTGTCTTATACTCCTCTTCTGTTCGTTCTCAAAATCTTCATCCTCGAACTTCATTTCCCCCATAAAGCGTCGTTCTCTATATTGCGTTAGTTTTTTAATAGGTTAAAGATTCTCAAGATAGAGATAAGAAATTATTTTTCTTGATCTCTCTAGCATTTTTGCTTGAAAGTCAATACGATTATTTCATTGCTTGTTTGGGTATTATTATGTCAGTAAAAGCCACTATGTAGATAGGAAATAAGATTGATTTTTTCTGTCTCAACTACACAATATTAGGGCTAGGTCAGTCAAATTATGTTACATAAATGACAGAATACTTTTATTTTATAAGTAAGTAATATATTGGTAAGAGTAGACGACGTACTCTAATCCAAGCGTCTTATCCTTGTTTTCTCTCATCTTACCTTTAAGTTTTTCAAAAGAGTTTCTGTCTTCGAAAAAGATTTAGGTAAACTCTACTCAACCCCCTTCTTGTGTTTACTTTGAATATTTCATGCAAAAAAGAGACACATCATCTGCCATATGCAAACTCTGAAAATTTGGTGTTACGAATACATGGTAATAATAACAACAACAACAACGAAGAAGAAGAGTAGTTCCTACACATGCAACTGCACCTGACGGGAAACCATACATATGCATAACAGCAAAAACAGGGGCAATTTGTGCATCATCATCATCATAAATGAACCATGACAGCAAAAATGCAAATCTCATCCACCCTATGCAAAATTTATGAACATAGTATTAGAGATACATTGTAATAACTTTTACTTGAAGCATAAACATGTATTAACTTTTTTTTGTTGCATAACTTTTCTGCATTAGCTTTTGTAAGATGAGTCAATCTACTTTTAAAGCATACCTCATCAAATCGTGTTCCAAATAAGATGTTAGCTCCGTAAAAAAAATGTGCTAATAATACAAAACCAGTATTGTTGTTTGCTTGATGACAACTATCTTGTTGGAACTAACATGGAATTCGTAGGATATGGGAGACGTTGGTTTTTTTTTTATGGCACTCTTTACTACATCTGTGGTACCATATGAACTTTGTTTCCTCAAGACTCAATCTAGAGTTCTCCTCGGTTTGCATATCTTTGTCGATTTCTTCTTTGTCACTGATCTTTTCGTCACACATTACCTTACGGCGTATGTTGACAAGACTTCAAAGCTTTTGGTTGATGATCATGACAGGATTTGGAAGAAAAGTAAGAAAACATTGTTACTCTACCTTGATGGATTCTCAACCCTGTGTTTACTTACTCCAATAATACCATCTTTTCTCCCACACCAACTTTACGTCATGCCATTCCTCCTTTTGCGTGTTTGGAGTGTTGATGCTTTTTTTAGCATATACCATTTAGACTTTAACATTAAAGGATATTTAATTTCTTTGTCATATAATCTTAAATTGTTTTGCTTTTCGGCATTTCTGTCCAAAAAACTTATGCTTTTCAACATGATGGAATGTTGGCTTGCATTTAGTACGTGTTGATTCGCATTTAGAAAGTGTTTTGTGTTGGTTCGCATTGTTAAGCTCTTATGGGTAAGTTTCTAAACCTGGAATTAGTATGTACAACTGTGTATGTTGTGTGGAAAATTATTCAATCATACAATCAATTATTTAATGCATGGAATATAGAGTAGTAGTTTAAGATGGAAGAAGTATTTGATGCAAGTTCAATCAACTAATGATTTGAGGGCTTTCTTTAGGTTGTCATTTATTGAGTTCATTGTACTGGATGCCTCTTTTACTACATGGCTGAAATTCATGATGGACATACGTGGCTTGGGATAGCAATGGACGTTCATTAATCATGGGGAAAAAATACATAGCAGCAATTTATTGGGCAACTACTACCATGTCCACGGTGGGATATGACGATTTACATGTGGTAAATGAAGGAGGGAGGCTGTTTTGCATTATGGTTATGGTATTGAATATTGGGTTGCAAGCCTATCTTATTGGCAACAACGTAGCCAGTTCGGTGGCACTATCACATGTTGATGAATGTCGTCCTATGGCAATGAGAGACTAATTCCTTTTGATGGAGAGCCCGAGGAGAGGTGAAAGGAGGCATTGGAGGCTTCAAAGAAGAAGGAGCAAAATTTCCAATAAGTTGAAAGAGAAGTCAAAAGGATTCTCTCTAACATTTTCCACTAATCTCTCTAACATTTTTTTTTTCTTTTCTTTGATCTTTCTTACTCACGTGATGTTCCTACTTTTTCTAGAGGACAATTTTGTTTGTGTCCCTTGAAGCTTCTTTAAGAAGCTTTGTTTTGCGAAGTTTTTTGAAAAAATTATCTCGTACTCCTCTTCTGTTCATTCTCAAAATCTTCATTCTCAAACTTCACTTCCCCTATAAAGGGTCGTTCTCTATATTGCTTTAGTTTTTTAATAGGTTAAAGATTCTCAATTTAAAGATAAGAAATTATTTTTCTTGATCTCTCTAGCATTTTTTCTTGAAATTCAATACGATTATTTCATTGCTTGTTTGGGTATTATTATGTTAGTAAAAGCCACTATGTAGATAGGGAATAAGAGTGATTTTTTCTGTCTCAACTACACAATATTAGGGCTAGTTCAGTCAAATTATGTTACATAAATGACAAAATACTTTTATTTTATAAGTAAGTAATATATTGATAAGAGTAGAAGACGTACTCTAATCCAAGCGTCTTATCCTTGTTTTCTATCGTCTTATCCTTAAGTTTTTCGAAAGAGTTTCTGTCTTCGAAAAAGATTTAGGTAAACTATATTCAACCACCTTCTTGTATTTACTTTGATTATTTCATGCAAAAAAATACACATCATCTGCCATATGCAAACTATGAAAATTTGGTGTTAAGAATACATTGTATTAATAACAACAACAACAACGAAGAAGAGTAGTTCCTACACATGCAACTGCACCTGACGGGAAACCATACATATGCATAACAGCAAAAACAGGGGCAATTTGTGCAACATCATCATCATAAATGAACCATGACAGCAAAAACGCAAATCTCATCCACCCTTGGCAAAACTTATGAACATAGTGTTAGAGATACATTGTAATAACTTTTACTTGATGCATAAACATGTATTAACTTTTTTTTGTTGCATAACTTTTCTGCATTAGCTTTTGTAAGATGAGTTCATCTACTTTTAAAGCACCTCATTAGATCACATTCCAAATAAGATGTTAGCTTCGTAAAAAAATATGTGCTAATAATACAAAGCCTGTAATGTTATTTGCTTGATGACAACTCTCTTGTTGGAACTAACATGGAATTCGTAGGATATGGGAGCCGTTGGTTTTTTTATGGCGCTCTTTACTACATCTGTGGTACTATACGAACTTTGTTTCCTCAAGACTCAATCTAGAGTCCTCCTCGGTTTGCATATCTTTGTCGATTTCTTCTTTGTCACTGAGTTTTCGGCCCAAAACTTAACCATAGCCTCTTATGATGGCGTAGAGCGTGATTATGGCCTTGGAATAATTTATTAAATTTTCTAGACCCTCCAATAAAATACAATTACTTAAATACTGATTAATTAAAAAGATTAAGAAAATTGGGGTGTTACATTACTATCCCCTTAAAAGAATTTCGTCCTCGAAATTCGACATACCTTAGAATAGATGTGGATATCGTTGCTGCATATCCTCTTCGCGTTCCTACGTGGCATCTCATGTTCTACCATCCTATATGACCTTGACTAAGGGAATCTGCTTTCCGCGGAGTTCTTTCACCCTCATGTCTTAAAGTTGTACAGGCAATGCTTCATATTCTAAGTTTTCCCTTAACTGGATTGATTCGGGCTCTATCACGTGTGATAGATCAGGATGGTATTTTTTGAGTTGGGATAGATGGAATACATTATGAATATTGGATAGGTTGGGAGGTAAAGCAATTTGGTAGGCAACTGGACCAATTCGGTAAAGAATTTGAAATGGTCCAATGAATCTAGGTGTAAGCTTTCTGGATTTGATTGCCCTGTCGATTCCAGTTCTTGGAGTGACTCTCATAAAGACATGATCGCCTTCTTGGAACTCCAAAGGTCTCCTCCTCTTGTCACTGTAGCTCTTTTGTTGATCCCGTGAGACTTTCATCTTTTCCCGAATTTTCTTAACTTGCTCCGTCGCTCGCTGCACCATCTCTGGGCCTATCAACTGATTCTCCCCGGTTTCATACCAATAGAACGGTGTTTTGCATTTTCCTCCATACAGTGCCTTGTATGGCGCCATGCCGATACTCGAGTAGAAACAATTATTGTATATGAACTCAATCAGTGGAAGGAACTCGTCCCAACTTCCTGTGTTTTCCAAAACACAAGCCCTTAAAAGATCCTCCAAAGATTGAATCATCCTTTCAGACTGACCATCCGTCTGCGGATGATAAGCTGAACTCATTCTGAGCTTAGTTCCCAAAGCACCATTTAAGCTCTGCCAAAACCTAGAAGTAAATCTCGGATTCCTGTCCGAAATTATACTCGAAGGTACTCCATGTAACCTCACTACTTCCTTGATGTAAATCTGGGTTAATCTTTCCAAAGAATACCTTTGGTTGATCGGCAAGAAATGAGCACATTTCATAAGCCTGTCTACGATTACCCAAATTGCGTCGCATCTCTTTTGCGTCCTCGGTAGTCCGGAAACAAAATCCATTGCAAAGCTTTCCCATTTCCATTCTGGGACGTCCAGTGATTGCCATAACCCTGCTGGTTTCTGGTGTTCAATCTTTGCCTTTTGATACACCAGACAGGATTGAACATATTCTGCTACTTCCTTCTTCATCCTAGGCCACCTAAACATTCCCTTTAGGTCCTGGTACATTTTCGTAGATCCAGGATGAAAACTCAGCTTGCTCTTGTGTGCTTCTTCTAAGATCATGTTCCTAACTTCGCTATCCTTAGCCACACATATCCTGTCTTCAAACTTCAGGATTCCATCATTACCTTTCTTGAACTCTGAAGTCTTTCGTTCTTCTACCATCTGGTTCTTTTCATGCAGGTACTGATCTTCTCCTTGCTTTTTCCAGATCAAGTTCAGAAAATCACTAGTGATAGTGATCATTCCTAAACTTATCTTATCTCTAGATAACTTCACGTTGAGATTCAGATTCCTGAACTATTCCAGCAGTTCCAGTTCCAGTTCCTTCACCATCATGGCGGACACTGTTAGGGTAAGCCCTAGTATCCAATCTATTTTGAATAGATAATCATTTGTATCATGATTTTGATCCTCTATTTGGTATATGTATAAGGCATTTATTTATTATGTTATATTTGATGATCATATTTATAGCATAATAAAGTCCTTAGAATAAGTAGTTCATTTAATGGAACGTCAAGTATGACTTGACCATGAGATGCCATTAAATTATGGAACACTATTCTTAAATATCCATAGTCCTTATTAATAATAATACATTGAGACTATTATGTGAGTGTACTGATGACCACATCTCACGGGTCATAGATATAAGATATCAAGTCTTCACATAGGTATAAATATTAGTGGAATATTTATACTGGAGTGACCCGCTATGAGAACACTGCATAATAGTTATGTAAGTGTCATAAGCGATTCTCATGGTGACCATAGTGAAGTTGTCCTTCGACTTGAAGTCACTACGATTCCTAACATACGTAGTTGTAGGCTTTAATACTATTAAACATTGTCTGTAATAGGACAACTATAAAGATAGTTATTGGGTCTGCAATGAAACATGTTGACGAATGTGAGTGATGTAGATAGGATTCGTCCCTCCTACATAACAGGAGTAATGTCTATAAGCCTCTTGGTGGTATGCGACGTAGAAATGCATGGCCATGCTAAGGTGGGACAATACAAGATATTGGGCCCACATGATCATATGTCAATTACTAGATCAAGAAATAAATAATTGGACTTAACAAGGATGACACATTTATGCCTTGTGTTCAATTAAGACATTGAGACGAAATGACGTTGACTTCACACTATATATGGTTACAACAAGGTTTAATTGTATCACCAATATTCTAATTAATTGGGTAGCAATGACGTATTGCTAGATGCCGCTCATTGTTTATAATATTAATTGATTATTAATATGATTAATAATAATTAATATTATTGCCAATTAATTGAGAACCTATAGGGTCACACACATAGAGCAAATGTTTAGAGAATTAATTTAATTGATTGATTAAATATGATTTGATTAATAATTAAATGGGATTGATTTAATTGATTGATTAAATATGATTTGATTGATAATTAAATGAGGATAAGTTTAATTGATTAATTAAATATGATTTAATTAATAATTAAATATTGGGCCTGTAGCGTACAGTGGCCCACGTGGGTTAGGTTAAGTGAGTGACAGCTATTAGTAAGCTGTGCACGTCACATAAGCTACAAACAACACAGAGCACTCATAACGGCCGCTGTGCACCCTTGGCAGCGCGCCCTCTTTTCTCTCTCTGTGTATCGTGCCTCTCCCAATCCTGATAGCTAGCACTACGCTATCTCTGACGTTGGTTTGCTCGCGTGGACTGAGTAGAGGTATTGCTACTTTGCAATACTAGTGATAGAGAAGCCTTTTCTTGTGGTGGTTATGGCTAAATAGATATCGTAATCTCGAGATCCGAGATTCGTTAACCATTGGATCGGGCGGATTTTTAGACAGGAGGTTCGTGACATGTGGCTCTCCATCTTCACCGTTCAGTTTTGCGATACGAGGTCTGGAGAGAAAGTAATGTGCATCACGAGGATCAGCGTTTTTGGCTAACCGGTGTTGTTGGCGCGCTCACAGTGTTCGCGGTAAAGCTGCGCTTCAAGAGGTAAACACAATACCCTTGTGACTCATGTGCAATACGTGGTCTTTTAGTAAAGGGGTTTTTCCGCTCAAGAGGTTTTTGAAAATTGTTTTTGAAAATTATCCCTCTTGAAAACCCAACAAACACATGCAGAGATTTCCGACTCAATGCATCCGCCACTACGTTGGCCTTTCCCGGGTGGTACTGTAGATCAAATTCATAATTCTTTATGAATTCCATCCATTTCCTCTGTCGCATGTTCAACTCCTTTTGGACGAACAGATACTTTAAACTTTTATGGTCGCTAAACACGCTGAATTTAGTGCCATAAAGATAGTGTCTCCATATCTTCAATGAAAACACTATTGCGGCCAACTCTAGGTCATGGGTTAGGTAATTGCGTTCGTGCACTTTTAGCTGTCTGGAAGCATAGGCCACCACTTTCCTTTCTTGCATGGGTACGCAACACAAACCCTGATACGATGCGTCACAGTACACATCGAACGACATTGATGGATCTGGCAAGACTAGTACCGGAGATGTAGTTAGCCTCCTTTTCAGCTCTTGGAAACTAGCATCACACTCTTCTGTCCATTCATACGCATTTCCTTTCCTTGTTAATTGTGTCAGAGGTAACGCAATCTCCGAGAATCCCTCGATAAACCTCCTGTAGTATCCTGCTAGTCCGAGAAAGCTTCTGATCTCGGTTACCATCTTAGGGCTTTCCCACTTGACCACAACTTCTACTTTTGCAGGATCTACTGCTATACCGTCCTTGTCGATCACATGTCCAAGGAATTGTACTTCCTCCAGGCAGAACTCGCACTTCGACAACTTGGCATAGAGTTGTCTGTCCTTAAGAACTTGAAGTACAATCCTCAAATGTTCTTGATGTTCTTCCTTGTCTAAGGAATAGATAAGGATGTCATCGATAAAAACAACGGTCTGAAGATTCTGTTCATATAATCCATGAACACTGCAGGAGCATTAGTTACACCAAAAGGCATAACTACATACTCGTAGTGCCCGTACCGACTCCTGAAAGCCATTTTCGGTATATCATCTTCTTTTACCCTTATCTGATGATAATCGGATCTCAGATCAATATTAGAAAATACCGTTGCTCCCCTCAACTGGTCCATAAGGTAGTCCACACACAACCTCGAACTGCCGTCCTTCTTCTTGACAAGCAGCACAGGTGCTCCCCATGGTGAAACACCCGGTCTGATAAACTGCTTCTGCAGCATGTCGTCCAATTGCTTCTTCAGCATTGCCAACTCCGTTAGGGACATTCGATAAGGTGCTATCGAAATCGGTCTGGCTCCGAGGGTAAGATCGATTGCGAACTCTACCTCCCTCTAGGGTGGTAATACTGGCACATCGTCTGGAAAATATCTGGAAACTCACGCACCACCGACAAAGCATCCAAACTTGGAGTCTCCTCGGCTTCCAAGGAAAACAGCACAATGCACTCTCTTAATTGTACATCTCCTGACACACTATCACTGGCAGGAAATGATCCAGATTGCTTGGAAAAATAGAGGATTTTATTTGAACAGTCTAGTACTACATGGTTTGCCGAAAGCCAGTCCATGCCTAAGATAATATCAATCTGCTGCATAGGCAGACAGACTAGGTCAACAAGAAAAGATTGGTTTTCTAACATAACCGGGCATCTTAAATAGATATACAGAGTTGTCAAGGAATCACCCGTAGGTGTAGAAACAGTCAAATCATATGGTAAGGTTGAAATAGGCAAATTCAAATGATCCATACACGCCAAAGAAATAAAGGAATGTGTAGCCCCCGAATCAAATAAAACAGATAAGAGTTCCCCCACAACTAGGCACTTACCTTGTATCAGATCGGGACAATCAGAGGCTTCAGATCCTCTCACGGCGAACACTCTTCCCGTTGTCTGTGGCCGGTTCTGCTGGCCCACCACTTGTTGTCCAACCCCAATATTCTGAACTCGTCCGACTTGCTGTTGAACTTGGCCCGTACCAGCATCCCCCGTTTGACACTCATTGGCATAGTGGCCCCACGTGCCACAACGGAAGCAAGTGACGTTCGGTGCCTGAGCACAATCTTTC
The DNA here is from genome assembly GCA_039655645.1 of Ammopiptanthus mongolicus. Lineage (NCBI taxonomy): Eukaryota > Viridiplantae > Streptophyta > Magnoliopsida > Fabales > Fabaceae > Ammopiptanthus > Ammopiptanthus mongolicus. The sequence goes on from CM077350.1 coordinate 46,509,655, forward strand.
ACTTGATGTGGCCCGCCGCATCGAAAGCACTTGGAGAATCCTAGCTGTCCTTCACTGGCATTCCCCTTTCCATAACTTGTTGGTTGTTGATTCGGGCTACTGTAAGGTTTCGCCCTCGGTTGGAACTTTCCTCCTCGGCCTTTCTGACCAAAGCTCCTGGCTGGTCCACCGCTTGTTGCTGGAGTTGGTGTAATTCTCTCTTGATCGTGTCCTTCTAGTATGGTACATTTTTCCACTAGCTCGGGAAAAGATCGGATGCTCAATGGCAGCATAGCCCTCTTCAGCTCGGGCCTTAGTCCATCATTGAACCTTCGGCATACTCAGTCTTTATCCGGGTACACTTGGTAAAACTGGGAGAATTTCAGCAGCGCCTCGAACCTCATGGCGTATTCTCCCACTGAATTCTGGTCCTGCTTCAGGTTCAGGAATTCTTTTTCTTTCTCTTGACAAACATTCCTTGGAAAATATTTCTCCAAGAACCTCTCACGGAATACCTCCCAAGTCAGTAGTCTTCCTCCAGCCTCTAGCAGTCTCTGTTTGTTTTTCCACCATGCTTCAGCCGCTCCGACTAGCATGAAAGCAGCGTCAGTAACCATCCTATCCTCCCTGCATTGGATAGCCACAAAGACTTTCTCGATTTCTTGCAGCCATAGCTCAGCAGCTTTCAGATTGTACTCTCCATGAAATTGGGGAGGATTCCCCTTCATGAAAGCATTCAGTCCAGTGTTTACCACTTCGCCTCCTCCAACATGATTCTGCTGTTGTCTAGCATCCCTCTCTTCCTGTCGCTGCATGAGCTGAGCATTCTGCTGTGTTTGTTACAGCATTGCAGCGACCAAATCCCTCATGCCCGTCATTGCTTCGTTCTGTTCTCCGCTACCTCCAATTCCCAAGGTATCCCCACTACTGCCGGGGCTCCCGGTCCCAACTAGTGTTCCCCTTCCTCTACCGCGTCCTCTGGCCATTCTTTCCTGGTAAAGGAAGCATTGTTTAAATCCATAAGGCATAACTAGTTTGCTAGCTAGACAAAAAAATGAAGAAAACAAGGAAAAGGCAAAAACAAGGTTTCGCTTAGCGAGATTGCATTCACTTAGCGAAATTGAGTGTATTTCGCTTAGCGAGACTCCATTCGCTTAGCGAAATTGAGATAGTGATGCTTAACTTGGAATTTCTCTGTATCGCTCAGTGAGGTGCATTTCGCTTAGCAAATCTGCTGAAATTTTCTCTGAATCGCTCAGCGAGATAAATTTCGCTTAGCGAGACCCATTTCGCTTAGCGAAATTCCCTAGATTTTGAATCCTTAAAACAAGAGTGAAGCAACATTCAATATAAATCAACCGATATATATGTCATGTGCCCTATGAACGAAATATTTATCACACTCGATAACATGCGCATCGGACACACTACCCTTTTTCTAACACAGTTAGTACCCAATGTGGATATAACTGTCATTGCTAGTATACTTCCTAAACCACACCGTACGATATTAGAATCGAACTGCTCTGATATCAATAAATGAGACGACCCGCCGTCCCATCAGTAGAACCTAAGATATTAACTAACCTTAATCGTATTATAAACGTTAGCGGTGCCTTATTAATATGAAGCGAAGCGGAAAAATTGAGCGCAGAAGCAAAACAATTTACGGCACGCTACGCCTCAAAGTACACAGCTTTAAATATAAAGAAATATGCCACATACATCATTGCCCCATCAGTAGGGTTACAGTATTGAAGTAATAATACGTAGAGTATTTTAATACAAACCAAAATAAAAGCATGAAAATAGGCCGAGAGGCAACTCTTTGGCTAACTACGATCATTGCCCAACCTCTCAAGGCTAGGGTTCGTGGCACGTCCTCCGGCGTCAGGCTCGTAAGGAATGTCGTCCAGCTCTTCAGCAACTAGTTCGTCCTCGGGGTCTTCCCATAAAATAAAAATAACACATATAGAAAATAAAGGGAGATAAGAATCATAATTCATCAATATGGGAGAGGGGCATCAGTACAACATATATATATATATATATATATATATATATATATATATATATATATACATACATACATACATCACACAACACGATTTAATCGTATGACACAACCTCATCCATCTTTTAAATCACCCATCACAAACATCTCAAAAGTCATTCTCTCGAATAATCCTATAAGAGGGATACTAATCCCTATGTATATGCTGACTTCCCTATATGCATGTCAGCCGATACATCACGTCCCCAGTTGGACATCCCCATCGGGATTACATCACATCACGTCCCCCATTGGACATCCCGCCTCGGGATTTAAAGTAAACGTCCCTAATTGGACATCCCACTTTGGGACAAAATGCTGTGGTATGAAATAAAATGAAAATGCAACAAACATCTATCGTAGGTTGATATCGGGACCTCATGCCTAAGCACTTCTCCACGACCACAAAACATCGCATCACATCAACATCAACATCAACATCAACATCACATCATCATCAACATCAACATCAGCACCAACATCAGCATCAGTATCACGACGCCTTGCGTCTACGAGCCACAGCTCCATGGTCGGGACCACAGCGATATCAACCCGAACAATGTCATCACTCACCATACTCTCATCAACACCCAATCACCAGTCAAATCACAATAACATTACAACAGTAATTCATTCCAGTGTAGATATCATCATAAAGTTGAATAACAATAAAACACAATAACAGTTCAATTTTCAATAAAATAAAACCAACAGATAATCAAATAAACAATTCATCACATCAACCTCAATCAATTACAATATCCATATTATAAACTTAGTGGTGATAGCCCAAAAGTACCTACACCCAGGGTTCAGGCATTTTATCCAGAGCTCAACCTCTAGTAGGGTTTAAGGGTTCCCCTACACAGATATATATATATATATATATATATATATATATATATATATATATATATATATATATATATATATATATATATATATATATATATATATATATATATATATTCTATACTAAGCTTGCCTTCCCGATGATATATGTTCTTTCTCCCCACCTTAGTGATTTTCACGTGCAGCTCCGGCTACGACTAGCTGTCGATCACTACATACACACAATCAATAAAGGCATTAATTAAAAAAAACAAAGATTTCTCCTATTTCACTACCCTAGGGTTCGGCCCTATTGAATGAAAAATAGCTAAGGAGCTCCAAAAATTCTCATTTCTTGGATAACACTCTAACTAAGTGTGATAACCCTAGATATCAACTCAAAACATCAAAAACCAACCAAAAACCCTACCCTACACCATAAGGGGTTTCGGCCTCTTTCTCAAAAAAATAGCTAGAGAGATTTCATGGCTCTAATCTCTTGGATCATGCAAGTATGTCATGAACCTAGGCCATAGAAAATGGTTTGGTATTAAAATGATTTTTCTACCATTTTTCATGGATTTTTGAAGATTTAGGGACAAAAACCTTAACATTTATGATCATGAAATTTAGGGGAGATAAATGAGAGATTGAGAGAGATAGAGAAGAGAATCTACCTCCTAGGATGATCTCCTTCAAAAATAAGTGAAGGTTGCTTCACAAAATTTTCAAAGATCAAGCTCCAAAAATGGAGTTCTATGATGAGAAAATGAGAAAGAAGAGAAAGAGTGGAGATGGGGGTTTGGGGCTGTTGCTTGCTCGAGAATTTGGGGGTGAGGATGAGTGAAGAATAGGATATTTATTAGGTGACTTAAGCCTTTAGAAATAGGTAAAAATAATAAAAGGTAATTAGTAAAAACTAACCAAGGGTAATTTGGTCAATTCACGTCCTGACTTTTTGAAAATCCTCACGACACTGGTATGGGTCCCCAAATGATTTAACATAGCCTTGGTATGAAAATTACCAGCTCAAGGTTCTCGAAAAACCCTAAGACGACTAGAATCGTCTCCCCAATCGATTTTCGGATCAAATATAAAATATTATTTATATTTTTGGACGTCAAGACATATTTTAGCAAAAAGGTAGAGGGTCGAATTCTAAGACTAATGGTTCTGACCATTAGTCAAAATGAGGTCTTGATAGTAGAAAAACACCATCATCCGAAAAATATAGATCGGGTTCCGTTTGAGTTTTCAGCCCAAAACTTAACCATAACCTCCTACGATGGCGTGGAGCATGACTATGGCCTCAGAATAATTTATTAAATTTTCTAGACCCTCCAATAAAATACAATTACTTAAATATTGATTAATTAAAAATATTAAGAAAATTGGGGTGTTACAAATCTCATCCACCCTATGCAAAATATATGAACATAGTGTTAGAGATATATTGTAATAACTTTTACTTGAAGCATAAACATGTATTAACTTTTTTTTGTTGCATAACTTTTCTGCATTAGCTTTTCTAAGATGAGTCAATCTACTTTTAAAGCATACCTCATCAGATCACATTCCAAATAAGATGTTTGCTTCGTAAAAAAAAAAAAATGCTAATAATACAAAACCTGTAATATTATTTGCTTGATGACAACTCTCTTGTTGGAACTAACATGGAATTCGTAGGATATGGGAGACGTTGGTTTTTTTATGGCGCTCTTTACTACATCTGTGGTACCATATGAACTTTGTTTCCTCAAGACTCAATCTAGAGTCCTCCTCGGTTTGCATATCTTTGTCGATTTCTTCATTGTCACTGATCTTTTCGTCACACATTGCCTCACGGCGTATGTTGACAAGACTTCAAAGATTTTGGTTGATGATCATGACATGATTTGGAAGAAAAGTAAGAAAATATTGTTACTCTACCTTGATGGATTCTCAACCCTGAGTTTACTTACTCCAATAATACCATCTTTTCTCCCAAACCAACTTTCCGTCATGCCATTCCACCTTTTGCGTGTTTGGAGTGTTGGTGCTTTTTTTAGCATATACCATTTCGACTTTACCATTAAAGGATATTTAATTTCTTTGTCATATATTCTTAAATTATTATGCTTTTCAACATTCGTGTCCAAAAAAAATATGCTTTTCAACATGATGGAATGTTGGCTTGCATTTAGTAAGTGTTGGTTCGCATTTAGAAAGTGTTTTGTGTTGGTTCGCATTGTTAAGCTCCTATGGGAAAGTTTCTAAACCTTGAATTAGTATGTACAACTGTGTATGTTGTGTGGAAAATTATTCAGTCATACAATCAATTATTTAATGCATGGAATGTAGAGTAGTAGTTTAAGATGGAAGAAGTATTTGATGCAAGTTCAATCAACTAATGATTTGAGGGCTTTCTTTAGGTTGTCATTTATTGAGGTCATTGTACTGGATGCCTCTTTTATTACATGGTTGAAATTCATGATGGACATACGTGGCTTGGGATAGCAATGGACGTTCATTAATCATGGGGAAAAATTACATAGCAGCAATTTATTGGGCAACTACTACCATGTCCAAGGTGGGATATGACGATTTACATGCGGTAAATGAAGGAGGGAGGCTGTTTTGCATTATGGTTATGGTATTGAATATTGGGTTGCAGGCCTATCTTATTGGCAACAACGTACCCAGTCCGGTGGCATTATCACATGCTGATGAATGTCATCCTATGGCATTGAGAGGCTAATTCCTTTTGAAGGAGAACCCGAGGAGGGGTTAAAGGAGGCATTGGAGGCTTCAAAGAAGAAGGAGCAAAAATTCCAAGAAGTTGAAAGAGATGTCAAAAGGAAGTCATGTGTACCTGGGCGAGACTACGATTCGGCTTGAAGGGGCGAAATCAAATGATTTGGTATAATAAGATGGACTAAAACAATCAGTTGTGTGACTTAGCTGTCCACACTGCCACACACATAGATAGAATTAGAATAGTGTGAACACCCCCATTTTGATTGGGCCTTTTTAGCCTTTTGTCTAAATTTACCAAAAAATACAAAAAAATTGAAAAAAAAATCAAAATCATAAAAAATATGTTGAATTTTGAGAAAATCCAAAAAAGATTGGAGTTTTATTTTATTTATTCATAAAATTTCAAAAAGATGATAAAAGAAAAAATCACAAAAATATTTTAATTTCTTGCATTGGACCAAAAAGTCAAGTATGAGCTCACTACCCATTATAAAATTCTGGTCCAAACTATCTTTTTTTAGTTAGTTTTAGTTTAAATTTTTTTTTGCGAAAAAATAACAAAGAAAAATAAACAAGATGTCCAATCATTCTTCTGAGCCCAAACCATACCCAACTGTTAACCCACTACCAATTTTAGAACCCAAACCCAGATCCATCATCAGAACCTCCTCTCCCCCAATTTCTTAACCCTAGCCGCACCACCCATTCCCTTTGGTCTCGCATTTTTCTTCCAAATCTTTCAAATTTCCTTCTCCCCTTAGACCAACTGTATGGGCCGTATGTCCCCTCCAAACCCATACAACTCCCAAAAAATCCGCGGCGCATCTTCTCCAATGCGCGGATTTGCCTGAAAGGATAGGAAAGTAATGATTTGTTCGCAACAAGAGCTCCTAATCCCGCGTCTAAACAAGGTAAGTATCGATTCCTTTTATTTTTGAATCATGAAGATTAATTTTGATTCTTTCTTCTTTGTACTGACAGAGGTAAAGGGCACGACCTTACATCTATAAGACGCATAGAACACAACGATAAAAGGGCCCGAAGATAAAAAGAGTGCAGAAGGGAGGAGCCCGCACACAGAGAGCATAAAAGAGAGGATGAGTGACCCATGACCAGGAGAGAACTGAGCGGTCACACCCACAGAAGGATGATCTTGGGTTTTGTTTGAGGATTTGAGAGAAATTTACTTCTACTTTTTTTCGGTTCTGGGTGAGGAAATTGGGAATTTTTGTTTTGTATTTTTGAGAGCATAAGAATTGCCAAAGAGGATGGAATTCGAGTAACTTCTTCTCCTTCTGTTATTGTAATGAAAATACTGAAGGAATGGAGATTAATTTGTTCTTCATGTTCCCTGGTGCTTGGTTTATGATTTTTTTTCTCTCTATTTAATTGAGTCTTCATTTGGTTGTTAATTTCTTTGATAAAATGCCTAAGTTGTATGTTATCTTTAATCTGATTCCTATCTCTAGTTATGTGTTGCTGGACTGGTGATCATATCTCTGTCATGCCAAGGAAATATTGTCTGATATTTGCACCAATGTTTGTGGGTGAATCTTGTCAAAGCGCAAGATAATCTGAGTAAATTCTCATCTCATTGGACATGGTATTTGCTAGATTATTGGTTATATCTAACTTGTTTCCATCATGATCAAGGGTTGGACACTAATTCAAAGTGGGTAGATGATCATTGTTTTGGTCAATGGGGTGTGTTTGTTGGAATATTCTTTATTAATTATATTCCAATGTCAAAATGTGGGCAGATATCATCAATTAATTATATTAGTTATTTCTCAATTAAGAGCCTTAATTGATATGTGATCAAATTAAGTGATAAGGCTAACTAGATTTCTGATTTGATAATAAATTAGTTAATTGATATGGGCTAAATATGAGTGGATGTCATTGATGACCCATTTCGGAATAATGGGAACCCTAATTGACCATATAGGCTATGGTCCCCAATATACCGGATATAACGCATACCGCCTCTTCTCCCCATCTGAAGAACGACTAAGGAATAAGGAGTCCAGGTTTAGGAAGAACTACAAGCCATCAGATGTTCATTACCCGTCTCTCTTTTCTCTTCCCCTCTTCATGTTTCAGGATTGGCACCCTCCGTTTGTGAACCATAGAGCCACCACTAATCATCATTATTATCACCTGTGTTGATTGTCAAAGGTATTCCGTACAAGAAGACCATCAACCCCCTTTGTTCGTGATAAATTAGCGGTGAAGGTTGGTGATCAAGTTCACCTTTTAAAGAACGCTTAAAGTCAGGAACATACGATGGATCCAGGTATTACTAATATCTTTGATAAACCAGCAAGTTGTAGATCCTAAAGGTATCAAGTTTTAGTTGTTCTTGATAATAGAGATGCATATATGTTATCTATGATTATTATGTTTCCGCAATAAAATTTATGATAGCATGCCTTGAATGAGTTTAATTCTAACAAGTGGCATCAGAGCGGGTCTTAATGTTTGGTTTATTGGGATTGACTATTAGGGGCTATTGCATGTTTTGATGTTATAACATGAAATTGATATATGTTTATAGTTTATAACATGTATATGGTTGATCAAGCATGCGAAACTTTAGTTTTATAGCGATTAAATCATGTTTTTCGGTGATTTTTCTGGGTTTTATCGTGTTTTCGCGAAATTGATTGCGCCCATCACCGCTGGCTAGACACTTTGAGCGCTAGGCTATGGGCTGACAACATAACCTATGTCATCAGGCCGCTGGGCGGTGGGTGGCAATTTTTTTTCATGGTCGCCTCTGTTTCCAAATCGTTGGGCGGCCATGTGTGCCGCCGGGCGGTGGTGCCATTTTTTTTTTGGACTGCTAGGTGGTCATTAGACTACTATGCAGTGTTATAAACATACAGTAAAGATTGTTCCTACACCTATGTGTGGAACTTATGTGAATTTGAGACCTTCCCTTTTATTTTATTAAATTGTCTGGAATTCTTGGTTGAGTTGGTTGAAACAACACGTTGCCCAAGTAACCTCTGTTGCATAAATTTGATTCAATTGACGTTACAAAAGATGTAGTGTAACACCCCCTCCTAGTGTCACATTTCGTAACCCAAATTATCTTTTTCCTTGAACTTTTTCAAAAATAACTCTATAGAGTGTTTGCGGAAATCTGATACGAAAAGGAAATTGTGATAACGCACCCAATAAAATAAATAAAATAATTTAAGCAAATAAAATTAATTATTAACATATATAGGATTTTTGTGGTGTTACATGTAGTACGGAATTATTCATGCTAATTGTTGTCGGCCTGAAGGAAGGCACAGCTTGGTCGGATAATTATATACCTGTGATAGTAAATGTGTGGTGATTATAAAGTTTTTTCCATGTGGAAAATGAGATGCTCGTAGGTGGCCATTATTTGACAGAACTTATCTCCAATAATTGATCATTGCATTGAGCATATCGCTTGCAATAAAGACTGTGTTTATAAATGGTGACATTGAAGAGACAATTTATATGGTGCAGCCAGAAAATTTTGTGTCTGGAGACCCAAAGTCTATGGTTTGCAAACTTAAGAAATCCATCTATGCCCTTAAACAGGCTTCCTGCCAATGGTATTACAAATTTCATCAAGTTGTTACCTCCTACGATTTCGAGACTAATAGAGTAGATGATTGCATATATCAAAAGTTCAGTAGGAGTACATATATTTTTCTGGTATTATATGTTGATGATATCCTTTTAGCAAGCAATGATATAGGCTTAATGCACAAAACCAAGAAATTTCTAGCAAAGTATTTTGAGATGAAAGATCTTAGGGACGCCTCCTTTGTATTAGGAATCCGGATACTTAGAGATCGCTCTCGAGGTATTTTGGGATTATCACAGAGGAGCTATGTCGATACAGTCTTGGATAGATTCTTCATGAAAGATAGAAAAGCAGGAGATACACCCGTTGCTAGAGGAGACATGTTTTGTCTCAAACAGTGCCCCGTTACGAATCTTGAAAAGGAAAAGATGTATAAGATTCCTTACGCTTCTGCAGTGGGGAGTCTCATGTACGCTCAAGTTTGCACTCGTCCCGACTTAGCTTTCATTGTGGGAGTTCTTGGCAGATATCTGAGCAACCCTGGTATGCAACACTGGACGGCGGTAAAGCACGTGATGCGCTACCTAAGGAGAACTAGAGACTTCATGCTTACATATCGGAGGTCAGACAGCTTGGAGATCATTGGATATTCTGACTTCGATTTTGCAGGATGCTTGGATAGCAGCCGTTCCACATCTGGTTACATCTTCCTTTTAGCTGGAGGAGCCGTCTCCTGGAAGTCTGCCAAACAGACTTTAATGGCTCCTTCGACCATGGCAACGGAGTTTGTGGCTTGCTTTGAGGCATCAAATCATGTGTTGTGGTTGCGGAATTTTGTAACGGGGCTACGCATCATTAGGAGCATCCAGATGCCCTTGAAGATTTTTTGTGACAATAGTGCAGTTGTGCTCTACTCGGACAACAATATGAGTTCTACAAAGTCGAAGTTCATCGACATCAAGTATCTTGTTGTGAAGGAAAGAGTCTAGGAGAAAAAGATTTCGATTGAACATATAGGGATAGACTATTTGCTAGCTGACCCACTAACCAAAGGCTTGACAACTAAGGTTTTTCATGAGCATGTTGCTCACATGGGTGTTGGTTTTGAGATTGCCTTGGATTAGTGTGAGTCTTTCCCTTATTTTGTTTCATTCTATATGTTCTACGTTTTGAAATTGGTACAAACATTATGTAATGTTTGAATTTCTGCAGAAATAAAGTTTGAGATTATTGTTATTATAACTGTCTTCGGTTTTATTTTTGGTGACGTGCAAATATTTAATTTGCACTTAAGGAACTTCAATTTGATCTCACTAAAGACTTAAGTTGGACCGGTTGGAAATAGGCATGATTCAGATATCACATTGCATGAAATTTCCATGCCAGTCATCCATATTGATCTATTCCATCAAGTGCATTGATGTATGAGGTGGACCAGACTGTAAAGGAGAAATCTAAAGATAAATAGCATTCGGATGCGCGCTTAAAGAATTCTGGTGTAATTATTACGATATATTGTCCAAGTGGGAGATTGTTGGAATATTATTTATTTAATTATATTCCAATGTCATAATGTGAGCAGATATCGTCAATTAATCATGTTAGCTATTTATCAATTAGGAGTCTTAATTGATATATGATCAAATTAAGTGATAAGGCTAATTAGATTTCTGATTTGATAATAAATTCGTTAATTGATATGGACTAAATATGAGTGGATGTCACGGATGGCCCATTTCGGAAAAATGGGAACCCTAATTGGCCATCACCCTATATATAGGCTATGGTCCCCAATATACCGGACACAACGCATACCGCCTCTTCTCCCTGTCTAAAGAGCGACTAAGGCATAAGGAGTCCAGGTTGAGGAAGAACCACAAACCAATGGGTGTTCGTCACTCGTCTCTCTTTTCTCTTCCCCTCTCCGTGTTTCAGGATTATCGTCCTCTGTTCATGAACCATAGAGCCACTACTAATCATCTTTGTTATCACCTGTGTTGATTGTCCAAGGTATTCCACGCAAGAAGACGATCAACCCCCTTTGTTCGTGATGAATTGATGGTGAAGGTTGGTGATCAAGTTCACCCTTTGAAGAACGCTTAAAGTCAGGAACATACGGTGAATCCAGGTATTCCTAATATCTTTGATAAACCAGCATGTTATAGATTCTAAAGGTATCAAGTTTAAGTTGTTTTTTATAATAGAGATGCATGCTATATATGGTCATTATGTTTCCGCAATAAAATATATGATAGCATGCCTTGAATGAGTTTAATTCTAACAGTTTTGGGTTGCTGTTTGTCTAAATGAGGTTATTCATATTGTAACATGTGTCTTGCTGCATTTTAATGATCAAGTGTGCTAGGATATTTTAATCTAACCTTTCATCTGATGTTTGTGTGGATTGTATATGCTAGAAGCTCATGTTATGCGTGGTGGTTATTTGACATTTCATAACATGTTCTATTCAATAGTGAAATTTCAAGGTGTTGCTTTGAACAAGTGGAGCAAGATTGGTGTTGCTAAAAAAATATTCAAGCAGTCTGAATTTTTAGCATGTGTGAATGATCTTGTACAGAGGATATGTGGTTTTGTTTTTAGAAACAACCTGCAAGTAAGGTGTTTTGGTTTTTGCTCTTAGGTTTTTTTTAGATATTAACATATATAAGTGAGAACAGTGCTTCAATTCTTGTTAGTTGTTATTAGGACAAATGTTTTTCATCTTCCAAGCCAATTATTCAGCGTAAACAATTAACAATGTTTTTCTTCCTTTTGTTTATTAAGTTGACTCCTTTTTTATATATTTTGTTTGCATAAAAATGGAAGAAATTGAATAGGTAAAACTAATTTTAACTACTATTTAGGGATGTTTTATGAACTTGAATATTAAGTTTTATTCCTTAGATTTGAGGTTGCTCTATGAACTTATGTGTCATGTTCAATCTCGCTTAGGATTCTCCGACTTCTAAAAAATTAGAAGTAAAAATAAATAGAAAAATAAAAAATTCATAAACAATAATACCTTTTTGTTTTGTTATTATAATTCAACTTGTGTTATTTAGGACGCTTTATGGACTTGAGTGTCATGTTCATTTTCTTAGGTGTGACGTTGTTCTATGGACTTATGTTGCGCTTTTAACCTCATTTAGGATTTATAAATGCCTAAAATTCGAAATCAAATCATTTAAAAATTATAAAATATCATGAACAAATTTTCTTGAATTTTGTAAATACCAATTCCTAATCTTTTCATTGTTATAAGTAATTTTTTTGGGCTGAAATAAATACGTTAAAATTCATTATTATTTGTACAATTAATTTGGGTAACCTTTTTTACAAGCGCACTAGGGGTGGTTTGGGGTTAAGTCTCCATCTTTCTCTATGCACAAGCAACTCTCGAACTCGATTTGGTTCCAAATACCATTTTTTAAAGGTTTTCCAATTTTTTCAAATTAAATAAAATTTGTGGCGACTCTCATGTTTTTTTTTTCTTTCATCGTTTCCTTCGCGATTTCGTCGCGACAAATAGGAGTTTATGTTTTTTTATTGTGCAACAGAAAATACAAATATAGTGTCTATACTCGACCCTGACTCTGTTTTTGATTCATATTTTATAGCTTCTCTATTATTTGAACTGGTATGCTATAATTCTTAAATATCATGTGTTCTAACTCTTATTCAGTTGGTTCGGATATCGTTGTCAAAACTACAGCTAAATCTCGTGGGTTGTTATGATGACCAAATATTGGTGTTAGTCTTCATTACCTGGTTTTATGTTATTGCTTAAACTTTCTTTCAGACCGCTTCAACTAAATAATCGTATTGATTTCAATCTTAATCAATGATTTTGCTCCATTTTGCCCACTCACATGGTGTTCCTACTTTTCCCAGAGGACATTTTTGTCTTTGTCCCTTGAAGCTTCTTAGAGAAGCTTTGTTTTTCTAAGTTTTTTGAGAATATTGTCTTTGTCCCTTCTCTAGAATTCTAGACCGTACTCCTTTTGGTGTAACTCTCAAGAAAACATGATCTCCTTCCTGGAATTCTAAGGGTCTTCTCCTCTTGTTACTATAACTCATTTGCCTATCTTGTGCTGCTTTCATCTTTTTCCCTATAAGCTTAACTTGTTCCGTCGTCTATTGTACCACTTCAGGTCCTAAGATTTGATTCTCTCCCGTCTCGTACCAGCATAACGGAGTTCTAAACTACCTTCCATACAAAGCTTCATATGGTGTCACACCTATACTTGAATGGAAACTATTGTTATAGGTGAATTCAATGAAAGGCAATAAATTATCTCAACTTCTCGTTTGTTCCAACACACAAGCTCTTAACAGATCTTCCAATGATTGAATTGTTTCTTCAGATTAACCGTCCGTTTAAGGATGATAAGCTGAACTCAACCTTAACTTAGTTCCCAAAGCTTCTTGTAGACTCCTCCAAAACCTTGATGTAAACCTCGGGTATCGGCCCGATATAATGCTTGAAGTTACTCCGTGTAACGTCACTATCTCTTTGATGTATATTTGGGTCAACCTTTCCAAAGAATACCTTTCATTGATAGCAAGGAGATTCGCAGATTTCGTTGATCTATCAATGATTACCCAAATTGCATCAAATCCTTTCAGAGTCCTTGACAATCCTGTAACAAAGTCCATTGTTATGCCATCCCATTTTCATTTTGGGATATCCAGAGATTATAACGTACCAGCTGGCTTCCGATGTTCAATCTTAGCTTTCTGGCATACTAAACAACACAACACATACTCCGCTATCTCTTTCCTCATCTCTTATGGCACACAACATCACAGTATACTTCGAACTTTCCTAAAGGATCAAGTAACACCAAAACTGGAGATGAAGTCAACTTCCGTTTAAGCTTTTGGTCACTTTGTTCACACTCCTCCGTCCATTCAAAAGCTTTTCCCTTCCTCGTCAATTGCGTCATAGGTAACGCAATCTTAGAAAATCCTTCAATTAATCTTCAGTAGTATCCAGCCAAACCCAAGAAACTTCTGACTTCACCGATCGTCTTTGGGTTTTCCCATTTCAACACAGCTTCTAACTTTGCAGGATCCACTTATATTCCCTCTTTGTTGATTATATGCCCAAGAATTGAACTTCCTCCAACTAGAATTCACACTTAGACAACTTCGCATAAAGTTGTTGGTCCTTCAGAACTTGGAGTACAATCCTAAGATGTTCCCGATGCTCTTCCCAATTAGGGGAAAAGACAAGAATGTCATCGATGAAGACGATAACAAACTTATCTAGATAGGATCAGAAAATTTTATTCATGGAATCCATGAACACAGTTGGAGCATTCGTCACGCCGAAGGGCATAATTAAATACTCAGTGTCCATAGCGAGTTCTGAATGCAATTTTCGTTACATCCTCCTTCTTGACTCGAATCTGATAATAACCAGACCGTAAGTCAATCTTAGAGAAAACTGCAGCTCCTTTCAGTTAATCCATTGAGTCATCAATCCTTGGCAACAAATATTTATTCTTGATGGTAACTTTATTCAGCTGTCGGTAATCAACACACAACCTTGAGCTTCCATCCTTCTTCTTCACAAACGACACCGGTGCTCCCCATGGTGAAACACTTGGCCTTATAAACTCCTTCCTCAACATCTCATCTAGTTGCTTCTTCAACTCAGCCAACTCTGACGGAGACATTCGATAAGGTGCTATCGAAATAGCTCTCGCCCTTGGTACTAGGTCTATGGAAAACTCCACTTCTCTCTAGAGTGGTAAACCCTTAACATCTTCAGGGAATACTTTCGAAAATTCTTGCACTATAGGAAAAGATTCTAAGCTTAGATTCCCTTTCGCATCCATAGAAAACAGCATCACATATTCTTGAGCTTGATTCTTTTGTAAAACATCTCTGTCACCGACAGGCACAAATCGAGATTGCTCGGAAAAGATAAGAGATTTCTTGGCACAATATAAGAGTACATGGTTAGCCGAAAGTCAATTCATGCCTAAAATCACGTCTAGTTGTTGCATGGGTAGACAGATCAGATCGACTATGAAATTCCTATTTTCTACTACAATAGGGCATTTCAAACAAACAAACATAGTAGTCAAAGGACTACTAGTAGGAGTAGAAACAGTCAAATTATATGGTAACGAAGAAACATGCAATTTCAAGTGATCCACACATTCCAAATAAATAAAGGAGTGAGTCGCCCTTGAGTCAAACAAGACAAATATGAGCTTCCCTGAAACTAAACACATACCTTGTATCAGATCAGAAGATTGAGAAGATTCAGTTCCCCTCACAGTAAACACTCTTCCCATAACTTGTGGACTTGCTTGTTGATTTGCCACCGGTGGTCTCGCTCCCGCTCCTTGGGGTCTACTTCCTTGCTCTGCAACACTGGGTCTCTCCATCATTCCTTGTCTGTAAAAACAAGCAATATGGCCAGACTTGCCACATCAAAAGCAAACTGAGCCCCCACTTGACTTGGACTTCGACAGTCTCTAGCAAAGTGTGATCCTCCACACTTGTAACACTTCAGCCGTCCTTGCCTTTGATTTCCCCTGACATTAACAACTTGATGCACTAGTCGGTTGTAAGGTCTTTGTCTTTATTGAAACTTTCCTTCTCTTCCCTTCTGATTGTTATTGTGAATTGTTCCACCGTTCCTTCATTCGACCATTCCGCTACGGTCATGTCCTTCCAACACTGTACATTTCTCTACTAATGCCAAAAAGTTACAGATCTAGAAAGGCAAAATCACTCGCTTCAGGTCGGGCCTCAATCCTTCCTCAAACTTCCTACTCGCCCATTCTTCATCTAGATGTACTTGATAAAACTGAGAAAACTTTAATAGTGCCTCGAAACGCATGAAATACTCGCCAACCGACATTCCTCCTTGCTTAAGATTCATAAACTTTATTTCCTTTTCTTGTCTGACACCCTTTGGGAAATATTTATCCATAAAGCTTTCTCGAAACACCTCTCATGTGATAATCCTTCCTTCAGCCTCCATTTGGTCTTCCACCAATGCTCCGCTCCTCCAACCAACATGAACGAAGCATAAGTCACTTTCCTATTTTCCCGACAGTGTATCGCCATGAAGATCTTCTCAATATCTTGGATCCACAACTCAGCAGCTTGAGGATTGTATCTCCATAGAAATGTAGAGGATTTCCCTTCATAAAGGCATTCAGTCCTAACTCCACATTTCCTCCTCTCTCACCGTATTCAGTTATTGAGATTGTTGTCGCGCTTCCTTTTCTTGTTGCATGTACTATGCGTTTTGTTGAGTTTGTTGCAACATGTCTGCCGTGAAGTCCCTCATAGTCCCCATAGCTTCAGCCGTTTCCTCATTACCCCCCTCTCGAGGTTTCTCCTTGATGATTGTTATCCTCAGTTTCCACAATGCGACCTCTACCTCTTCCCATCCTTCCATTTCCTGTGCCACAAGCCATTGATTTCTATAAAAGTAACCGTTAGCTCAATAGTCCCGAACATACTAAGCAAACTATTGGCAAACAATTACACCTATCATACAATTAAATCCGTTATCCTCGTCCCCAAACTATTGGAAACAAGAGATAACTCCAAAAAACAGGCATTCTACCATTCTAGACATAGTTAATTCCTCCTGAGGTCTCTACAAAACGTGGCCAGTTCCAACAACCCATGCTCACAGCCCGGTTAGGGCCGAACTGCTCTGATACCATCAAATGAGACATCCTGCCTCATTAAGTAACCTAATTACCTAATTCTAAGACATGTGAAAAATTTAAAACATATAGTAAATGCATACAATATACTGGTAGATGTAATACATGCATCCATGAAGTACGTTCATCACAGTACACAGCTTAATGGCATACTGCCTACACAACAACTGCTAAATGAAGAACAGGCCATACCAAAAACAACTAATAAAACCTGCTATCTCTCATCCCAGCTCACCTCACCAAAATACATCAAAATACAAGCACTCAAAACTCTCATGCCTACTGAGACGCACTAGCAATTGCGGCTCTCCCGCCAACATCGGGTACATAGGGAATGCCATCCTCCACAAGAATCGGCTCCTCAGCTACAGTATCTTCTCCGCAACCCAGGAGAGAAAATATATGTAGAAAAGATAGGGAGATAAGGATCTACAACAAACATCACATATGGGAAAGAAATCATAGGATAGCATATGTTAACATCACACGCATCACATAAGCATGTACACAAACATCTCCATTGATCGTACATGTCAGTCATCTCAAACGCATCATTTCGCTCGTAGTCTCCATTTATACTATATGTATCTCGTCCCTACATGCATGTCAGCCGATATCTCAATACTCATTCTCAGTCTCAGAGAACTTTAGTTAGTTGTTCAGGTAACTTTTTTGCTCATCATGACCAGTGAGAGTGCATCCCCACTCCAACTCTCGGGAGGGGTATCTTGGTAGCCTCAGAATGTCCACCTGCGACGTGGAATACTCAGAATCTAGTCGGGATAACCATGCTCCAGGGGGCATCACGACACGATAGGAGCAACCCCATCTATCACCTGTGATAAGTCCCGAGCACAATTACATTCCCAAGATTAGGAAGATCGTCCCTTCCGTAATTCGTACCCGCACTCAGGTACACTAACATCGTGTGTCCCATACCTAGGGATGGCAAAGTGGGTCAACCCGCCCCGCCATTAACCCTCCCAAAACAGGGTGGGGCGGGCCAACCCATTTTAGTCGTATGAGTTGAAGCCCCCAACCCACCCCGCCTAATGGTGGGTTGGCAGGTTGGCCCGCCAAACACATAAAAACATAAATTGGGTTGGTAGGTTGGCGGGTTGGTAGGTTGATCTGCTATAAAAATAAAAAAAATTTAAAAAAACCATGTAACATTTCTTTTTTTTTTTTTGGGTAATCTTCATAGCCTTCCTTAAATTATTATTAAAAAATTGGAATAATCTTATTTTATAGCATGCAATTCGTGTTACAAAAGTAAAGACATTATTTTTTTAGTATGGAATAATTCCAAGTAACAATTAAATTAAATAATATTAAATAACTAATAAATTAATAAAAAAATTATTTTAATTTGGCGGGTTGGCCCCGCCATTGACCCGTTTTCGAGTGGGTTAAGTGGGGCGGGTCAAAGTGGGTTGGTGGGTTGAGGATCCCAACCCACCCCGCCAAATTTTGGCGGGTTGACCCGCGGGTCGCAACCCACTTTGCCACCCCTACCCATACCACACGGCTCGCCACTTGGCGCATGATTATGCTATGCATGTCAACCAACACTTGTGCCACCATTATCCCAATAAACATCTCATCTTAATCCTTATATCACTTTATTCACAATACTACAGTATCCATAATTTTTCCATCACACATGCATTATGGCACTTTCATTCACTATCGGTGTCATATGAGCATGCAGCATAATATCCAATATCTTAACATACCATGTTAAGCATAAAAGCACATAAATCTCATAGAGCATATTAAGCACATCAAGCATACTAGTCATACCAAACATATCAACCATCCACCAATAATAGTCATCTAACCTAGGGTATCATTCCTATGGTGATAAACCCACAATGCGTAAATCCTCATTGGTACATACTTCATAGTAGCCCCTAGTGTAGGTTAGGTGTCATCAGTTGCTCAACCTCTAGTAGGTTTTGGGTTTCCCTACGCATATCAATATATTCTATTCTACTCTTATCTTCCCGACAAATGTGTGATTCTTTCTCCCCACCTGATTTATGTTACCCGTATATTCCTCACACGAACAGTCTCGACCCTCGAACTCACGAGCAAAAGTACCTTGTGCACACCTACACCCAAGCATGGTTCCTTGCAAGTGAGGGTGGCTCCTTTGTTTGCTTCCTTGAATTCCTCCTAGATGTTGATCTTAAACGTGGAGTAGTCTAAGCCGAGTAGGATGAAAGTGATGGATAGTTTTGGACTAAAGTAAGCCAAACTATATATTTTAGAGAGATAGAATACGAATGGTTAGTGTTTGGAGTGTCTGAACTTGTAATCTATTATGTGATTAAAACCAATTGAAAGGAGAGGTTTTTTGCTGAAGTCTTATGTCGTGGGAAGCAAAGGTATTCATAGGAATTTCCCATGGTTCAACTAGCTTATTTATTCTTAAGGCTTATGATAGGTTTGCACCCACCGCATTGTTGTCGTTTTCCCCCTTAGGTATTATAACTCATCAAAGCTACTTTGTTGACTAAGCAAGCCCAGTTGAGTGAATAAGTAAGCCTAGATCATGTGCAACCGGAATCTTTGACCTTAGTAGGCTTATCTAAACTTACCTTCATATGGTTTAATCATGATATTCATACACTTGTTTCTTTAGACCGTATACTAGTTTGCCTTAATTTCTAATCCATTACATTTGTTCAACTAGTTCCTTTGGTGCAGCTTTCTAATCAATTAAATTTGTTTAACTAGGTCTTTTGGTGCAACTAAATTACGTAGAAGTAGTTACATTAGTTTGGTGCTTTATTAAGTAGGAGGTGTTAAGCAAGCAAGTAGGAGGTGTCAACCTATTAATGTTTGTCATCCTTTTCAAGTAGGAGATGTCATCAAGTTAGCTATGTCATGATTTTTTTTTTTTTTTTAGCAAACTGAAATGATATGCAAAAGCATCACTATAAAGACTAACATCCCAACTAGGTTGGCACCTTAGCCCTTATCAATCATCTGCAGCATAGCATTAAATTTTATTAATAAATGAAGAAGAATACAAAAAGAGATGGGGGGGACTAGGCCAAAACCCCAACTGAAAACAACTCAAACAAATCCATAACAAGGAAGATCAAATCTATTGCGATTAAAATCTTCCAAAAGAAACTGTGGTGGAGAGTCCCACCAAGAAAAACTACGATGAACAAGGCCAAAATTTGCCAACTTGTCAGCACAACTGTTCCCTTCTCTGTAAACATGAGAACAATAAAATTGCATATGTTTAAGCAGTGATCGACAATTCTTCCATCTGATTAAAAGCTTCCAAGGAATAATGTCCACATTGGAGAAAGCCTTCACCACAAGCAACGAATCACATTCTAGCCATAAATTTAACCAACCCTTAGAAAAAGCTAGCTCAATAGCTTTCATGGCAGCAAGAAGCTCAGGATAGAGAGAACTGTTCACACCATAGAAATCAGAGAAACAACCTAAGAAAGCACATCTAGAATCTCTAAAAATAGCACCACCAGAGGACAGGCCAGGATTGCCGCTAGATGCCCCATCAGAGTTGACTTTGATCCAACTACAAGGAGGCTTATACCAAATTACTTGGATTATGCTGTTAGCTTTAGGAGGCTTAGCATCCACTGTGAAGTTTTTAAACATTTGGAGCTCGTTCATAGAGTTGTAACAATGACCTTTTGAATGTTTCCCAGACAAAGCTACTGCTGCTTTAACCATAGAAATTGCCCTGCCCATACTAGCTTCTTTGTTACAAAACCTAGACTGATTTCGCATATGCCCAATAGCACCAACAGTATGAAGAATAGCTGATATTACTACTTCTTTGCCTTGGGAACTCCACTATCTTTCCATCAACCCGAGCACAGAAAGAATATATGAATGATCAAAGTTGCATAGCAACATACTACTAAGCCAGCTCCACAATTTGGAAGCAAATTAACATTGAAAGAAAAGATGAGCAGAGGACTCAGCTGCAGCAAAGCAGAGATAGCAGATGGAAACAGTCACACATCCTCTATTAGCAAGATGTTCATCAGTTGGAAGTTTGTCATGAATCAGTCTCCAAGCTAGAAAAGATTTGGAAGGAGGGACAATAGCATTCCAAATTGTCTTACCCCAATTTACAGGTTGTCCTTGCAATCTTAGTTTTAAGTGAGCATCCTTGAAAGAAAGCTGTCCATGATCAGTTTCACTCCAAACTAACAAATCCTCCCAACTATCTAAAGGGAGAATAACTTGCTGAATGATACCCGAAATAGCTGGATAAAGCACAGCAAAGGAGGAAGGAATTCTCCAAGAACCATTATGAATAAAGTCAGAAACCTTGGCTTTGAGGGAAGCATGGACAGAAGGAGGAAGTTCCAGCATGGCTGCAATGGAAGACTGATTAGGAAGCCAATGATCCATCCAGAAATTAACACTAGCACCATTACCAATTAACCAAAAGCTATTGCCTCGAACAGAATTGATGTTGCATCTCAAAGAAGGCCAAATTGAGGATTTAGCATAGTGAGATATTGGCCTATTATGCCTGAAGAATCTAGCCTTCAAAAGAGAAGACCAATCTGACTTTGAAGAGAAGAATTTCCATGTTAATTGCAGCATAGCAGCTTCATTAATAGATCTAAGGGATCTCAAGCCTAGACCCCCTTCAATTTCAGGCTTGCACAGTTTACTCCAAGCAACTGTAACCACCTTCCTAGTTTGAATGTCTCCTGACCATATAAAGTTCCTTATCCAACTATCCAACAACTTTAGAAGGGAAATTGGCCAAGCATACACATGAAAACTATACACAAGCATGCCTTGAATAACTGATTTCACTAATTGGACTCTCCCCATAGTAGACAACAAAGAACCTTTCTAATCAGAAAGTTTGTTCATAATTTTATCCATAATAGGCTGCAAATGGATTCGCTTAGGCTTCACTTGAAAGATAGGGACTCCTAAGTAGATGAAGGGTAAACGACCTGCTGAAAAGCCAAGCTGATTTTTGATCTGATTGATTCTGGTTTGAGAGATAGAACCAGCAAAGAATTTGCACTTTTCAAGACTTAAGGCTTGACCTGATGCAATTTCATAATCCTTGAACAAAGACATTAGCATAGAGAAGCCTTGCAAAAAATCATAATATCATCTGCATACAGGACATGTGTTGGAACAACACAATCCTTAGGGCCTGTCATTGGCTTCAACAGGCCTCAACTAGTTAAGAGGCTAATACCTCTACTTAAAGCATCCTCAGCTAAGCAAAATAGTAAAGGAGATAATGGATCACCTTGTCTAACCCCTCTTTTGCAATCAAAGTAGCCTGCAGAGTGCCCATTAACAGAAATTGATAACTTAGCAGAATTTAAAATGACCCTGATCCAATTACAAAAGACTTGATTAAAGCCAAAGGCCTCTAGAACTCTTAAAAGGAAATGTCAGTCGATTGTGTCAAAAGCTTTCCTTATGTCAAACTTTAAGGCAATATTTCCACCAAAAGACTTGCAATCGAGCATGTTAATGGCTTCTGAAGTAGTGCATATACAGTCTGCAATCTGCCTCCCTTTGATAAATTCCCTTTGCTGTTCACTGATGACTTTAGGAGCAATCAAAGACAACCTGTCCGCCAGAACCTTTGTAATAACTTTGAATTGGAAATTAGCTAAGGCTATTGGCCTGTAATCCTCAATCTTCTCAGCCCCTTGAAACCTGTAATCCTCAATCTTCTCAGCCCCTTGAAACTTGGGAATAAGAACAACTAAGTTCGAATTCATATGAGGAAGGATCCAGCCCTGTCTGAAAAACCGCAAAACTGACTTGTACAAGTCATTACCAACTATATCCCAGCAAGATTGAAAGAAAATACCACTGAAACCATCAGGTCCGGGTGCCCCTGACCCATTCATATCAAAAATAGCTGCTTTCACTTCATCTAAAGAAGGCAAACAAGTGAGAGATGCATTATCTTCAACTGAGACCAACCTGGGAATCACCTTATCAATGAAGTCATAGCCAGAACAAGAGTTTTAAGTAGCATAAAGAGATGTGTAATAAGATAACACATGCTGCTCAATGTCCTGTTGATTGTCTAAAATACTGTTTTCAGCTTTCAGAATGGACATTTGCCGTGAAGAATTTCTGATTTTGGCTATTTTGTGGAAGTAGGATGTGTTCCTATCTCCCTTGGTAAACCATGAAACTCTAGCCTTCTCCCTCCAGAATTCCTCTTAATAAGACAACGTAGTATGCAAATCTTTTTGAGCACTTAATTCCCTAGCTAGAAGATCATCATTAGGACTCTGATCATCAATCTGTTTCTAAACAGAATCAAGAGCAGACTGAGCAGAAACCACTAGCCTATGCACATCACCAAATATCTCTTTATTCCAAATTTTGAAAGCAGATTTCAGATTCTTTAATTTTTGAGAAAAAACATACATAGGACAGCCAACTATATCTTCCTTCCAGACATCCAGGATCAACCTTCTGCAGTTACTATGATGTAACCACATCCTTTGAAATTTAAAAGATGAGAGGAAAGATTGAATACCTCTTTGTCAGATAACCAGCAAGGGATGATGATCAGATGCATTCCTGGTCAAGGTACAACAGGAAGTAGAAGACCAAAAGGATAACCAGTGCTCATTACAAAGAGATCTATCCAATCTCCTTTCCGTAAGAGCATTTGATTGCCTTCTGTTGGACCAAGTAAAGGCAGCCCCTCTAGTAGGCAAATGGATCAGATTACAATTCTCAGCCCAATTTCGAAATTCATCACATGCAGTAGCATTGGGAATTCCACCTCCTCTTTGCTCATGAGCACCAAGAATTGAGTTAAAGTCCCCCACCACAAGCCAGGGTCCAGATGAGCAGTGTAAAATTTCCAAATCATTCCATAATTCCCTTCTAATAATGTGACTGGTAGAAGCATACACAGCTGAGATAAAAATATCATGTTGCTCCCAAGACAAAGAACTAGTTAATTGTTGCTTTGAAGATGAAATTACAATCGGATCCAAATTAATAGAACAGAACCCCCATAAATTAGGAAGAGCAAACCCTCTACAATTTTGAGCAAAAGGCTTTAAATTTAAACCAGTCCAAAAATGACTAGGCACCTGATCAATGTCAACCCAAGGCTCAGACAGAAACAGGAAATCTGGCCTATTCATATCACAAAATCTCTTCAACATAAGCTTTGAATTTAGATTTGCTATACCTCTCACATTCCAGTAGAAGACTTTCATCATTAAAAAGAAATGGATTGAGACTCAGCCCTATTTCGGGTATTATAATGACTTGCTCTAATCTGAACCTTCTTTCTCTGTTTTAATTTTTTCTTTTGAGACTTAGATAGCACAAAGTTACCTTCCTTGTCAAGCAAGTCATTGTTCTCAGAACTAGCAGCAGCTGCAACAACTAAATTATCAACCAATTCCACCAAATCAGCTTCATCAGCCCAAAATCTACCAGAGCCCCGATGTGTTGTTCTCAAGTCCATGTCTATAGTCTGATTCGAACAGTCTTGCAGAGTAGGAGGAGTCACTGGATCCTTATCGGAAGGGTCCTCAACCACTAAAGGTCCATTAGCTGAATCGGGAGAGACAGTGTTTCCCTTCTCAGATATGAAGGAATCAGATACCTGGTATATGGAATCATGCATCCCAGATCCAGACCCATGAGCCTGGTCCTGGCTACCTTGATGAACCTGCTGGATAGGAGCTTCAAGCTCCCCCTGCCTCAAAGCTTGATTTGATTTAGTAGCCTCTGATTCTGCAATTGATTGTGCTGTTTCATCAAATATAGTTTCTGCAGAATCCGAATCTTCATTTCCCTGATTCCCAGTATCTTCTTTTCCGAGATCATTATGATGAATTTGTTCCAATACGTAAGGAACATTAGCCGATAGAACCCTGATGCTAGAGTCTTCATTATTCAACACAGCCTTTCCTTTGTCAAGAACCTTAGAGGCAGCCCCTCTAACATCAACAGTCGATTGATTTATGACCTTCATACTTTTCTCAACATACTTCTGCACTATCTTCTTATTAGCCTTCCCTCTCAGGCCAAGATCCTGAAGCTGAAAACCAGCATTATCATCTTGATTCTTTCTACAATTTGACAAAGTATGGCCAATCATCTTGCATGTATAACAGAATGCAGGCAAAGATTCATACTCTACCCCAACGAAGAAGGCAAACCCTTTCCTTTCATCCAAGATCTGATCCCTCAACTGATTATTCATGTCAATATCAACCAATATTCTGGCATAATGTCCCAGTGTGCAATTTTGAGTGGCATCATCTAGGGACAAAGGGGAACCAATGCCTCTTGCTATTGAATATAAGATCTTAGGTCTCCAGTACTCAAGAGGCAAACCAACAATCCTAATCCAACACTGGACATGGGATTGTTTAACAAGGGAAGAATTGAAATCTGGTGACCAGGAGAACAATCGCAATAAACCCAGAGCAAGATTCCAAGAACCAGCCGCCAATACCCTCCTCATGTCCTCTATTGAGAAGAAAGAGAATTCATAAAAACCTCTTCCAATCGGAATCAATTTCCATTGAGTAATGGGACTCCATATGTTAGTTAACTTGACTCGCAAGTCATTGACTTTGATAGGATTATCTCCCTTTGACAAGATAATTCTACCATGCAGGTTATTTTTTGATGCCTCCAGACCAGCTATATACTCCTCTTCTGGTATAGTGATTGCCAATTCCTCTCCTTTGAGACAAGGTACAGGTAGTTGGCTCAAAGGTATAACACATGTATTGTTTAGTGCCTGCACGAAAGACTTTCTATGTGGGGCCGAAACCGCAGGCAGAGTAGGTGAGCAAGAAGCGGGTGCGTGAGGAGGGAGAGGAGGGGATGGAGGGATCAGAGGAGCAAGGGACTCAGGAAACATGCATTGCCACGGCTGAACATCCATGATGAAAGCATGCAAACCCTAGACCCTCATGTGACAAAACCCTAGCAGAGTTAGTTCACCACTAGCCTAGCTTTGTTTCTTACTCCTGTCATGATTTTTATTAAGGTGGAGGTGTCACTTAAATAGGCTACTAACTTAGCAACTTTGTAGTGAAATTCTTTCTTGCTTAGCTAGCTGTATAGGTAGTATACGGTTCTTTTACCATGCTATAACTTGTAGTTTTAAAAATTGTAATCAATTAAATTTTAAGTTGTAATCAATTATTTATAAGACCAGTGGATTGATATTTTGGGTATCATCCCAACGAAGTAACCGCTTATCACCATTTATTTCTGGATTGATACCCAAAATATTTTGGGAATATATAATCAAGTGGCACTGGATCCAAACAAAATCTTTTGGGTATCCGGTGCAAACTGAAAATTTGATATCCAAAATCTCAAGGTTGGCCTTCACTACAATAAATAAAAGTTCAGTGTGAATGTTATATAAGGTAATATTCCACAAAGACAGAAGAATGGGAGAAGAAGCTTAATCGAAACAATATTCCACAACATCAGCTTAAGCCTGAAGCCGAGGAAGAAGATAGCAGAATAGCAAAAGTTTATGCTACATAAAACACACAGTGCTTCATGATGAAGAAGGACGTGATGCTTGCAGTTTAATGAAATCATGCTTTGTGCCAGTCGTTTCGAAGCAAAATTACGAGTCCTATATATAGAGACCTCTCGAGACTTTATGTTTGCACGATTATGTATGCGTATATTAATATAATCATTACAATTATAATTATAATTATAATGCAACGGGTTTTGACGTAAGCATTTGAATTTTCCCAACATTAGGAGAAGGAAAATCGCTATCAAGCTAAATGTGTATTTGAGTTTGCGATAAGAACAATTTACAAGAGACAGGAATAACAGTTAGTAAATAACGTGTTGTTTTGATCTAACCGGGAATTTTGAATGTGATGTCCCTCCGATTTCTGACTATACGGTCAAGAAAATATAACCATTGTTTATTTATTTGTTTATATGTTGCTTCTAATTTTCCTGATTTCAAGTTTTGTAAACTTTTACCGTTTCCATAGTAGCTAAAGTTTGATAGATCATCACAGAAACTACTTGTAATTAATTAAGCACATTTTACATGAAGACGTGTTCGAGCTTGGTTAATAACAAGTAGTCCAACTTGTAATGAAAGTCAGAATGTCGGTTTTTTAACAATTCAAACAAATTCACAGTAGGAATGGGAGAAAAAAATAAGGCAAAACTGGGGCAGGTTGATATATATCTTTTACAAGGAAATGATGTAAGTTTTCTTATTAATAATTACTTTTCCAGAAACAACTTGTTTCTATCTACTTTTATGATTAAGTATTTAATAATGATTATTTTGGTGATGTTAAAATTGAGATATTTAAGCCACTTTTATGTAATTGTTTTAATTCTACTACCAACCGCGTTGTTAGTCACAGTGAAAGTGAACTGTGATCCTAGAACACTTTCACCTGCAATGTCAGGGGTTCGAATCTTGGAGCCGTCATTCTATGAAAGGTTTTACCTAATTATCATCCCGCCAAGGGTTAATTTCAGAATTTGCCTATGAGAATAACCAATCAAAAACTACCGGTGTACTTAGATAATAAGGCCTTATTTATTTAGTTTTATTTAGGTTACTTTGATAACCACTAAATCAGAATTTAAAAAACTAATAATTACAAAAATATCATATTAATTTGTTTTGACAAGTATGCACATTAATGTGTATTAATTAGTTATTAATTATTAATTATATAGGAACATATATAACCTTGATTTTAATTGGTATGAACTGTCGGTGTAAAAAATTTTAATTTTGTCAACTAATCATAATGTGACAAATCATTAAAAATGTTTAACTATTATTATAACAACTTTAAATTAAAAATGACCCATATCATGATTTTTAATTAATTGATAGTATAAAAATTAAAATTTTACACTCATGATGTTTGCCAATTAAGCTCAATAACAGAAATAGAGACAGTAAATTGATGACTCATTATACTGACAGGAATTGTATCGTCCAAATTAAGAACACCTATAGACCTCTGTTTTATAAGGAAAGAAACAGGAGTAAAATCATAGTTTCTTTCCTTATAAACAGGAGTAAAATCACAGTCTTCCCGTTGCCAACTTGCCATGGTAGTTAAACTACGATACGTAATTAGAGAAACAAATTGTAATTAATTATTAATTAGCTAAGCACATTGTACATAAAAACACGTGTCCGAGCTAGGTGAATACTATAGTCTGTCTTGTACGTAATGAATTTATATTAATTTATGTAGCAACATGTATAATCTTTTTGAAATACTTAGTAGTTGACCCAAACTTAAACCATATCTTTAAAGTCAAGTAAAAAGATAATAATAATCAAACCGCGCGTCAAAATCGATATTAATTTGTCACTTTTAAAGTGTGTCACTGTTAAGCAAATAGCGAATGGTGGATTGGCTATCCTGAAGATAACATATTAAAAAATAAAGAACACATATTTAAAGGCAAACAGATGTTATTTCACAGAGTTGTCAAAAAAAAAAAAAAGATGTTATTTCACAGAGTGCATAGACTGACTATGTATCAAGAGACTTGGTCGAAATAATAGGCTAACCCTTCGCCCTTTATTACACTTAATCAAATCAACAAATCAAATTAGTAGTCCACATTACAGAATAGTAAGAGTGGAGAAACATTAGCAAATCATTATATTTTTTATATTTTAAAATTTATAAGGTTTGAATGAAATGGTGCACTTAATTAGCACTTGGGCAGATCAGCAGGTGGCGGAGGCAATGTGGATGAAGGAGTAGGTCCATTCTCGATCTCGAAAGCCATGCCTAGTCCCCATGGCAAATGGTTTTCCAAATGGCAATGCACAAGCCAAATACCTACGAAGTGTTTAAAAGGTTAAAAAAATTAATTACAAATATATAAGACGGAAAATTGATAATTAAATTCCATGAATGTAGCTAAGAGTCCGTTTGTTGTGAAAAAAATCAATTATTTTTAAAAAACAATTACTTATTTTGAAAAGAGAAATGCTAGCAACACACTCTTTTTCCAACACACTATCCCCTATTGATTAAAATTCACGTGGGTTCTACAAAATTCAAGTGGGGCCCACATGAATTGATGAGACCCACATGAATTTAAACCAATAGAAAAGAGTATATTGAAAAAAGAGTATTAGAGAGTTTGATGCTAGCACTCAGACCTCTTTTGAAAAACTATCTATTTGTTTAAACTTTTGAAAATAATAAGAATCTAACAAATTCATTACTCTCAAACATTTGAAGCTATTTTTGAGTAGTTTCTCATAAAAAATATATTTTGAGTAATACTTAAAAATCTCTAAAAAATAATTGCTAAATTATTTCTTTAAAATCATATTTTTTTAATTTTAAACAAACGGACCTTAAATTTATTTCATCATGCAAAAAAAAAAAAAAAAAAAAATCTAGTCAATAAACTGGAACTGAAGAAAACCAACCTGGATTATTTGCTTGGAATCTTATGACAGACCATCCTCCCACTGGCACAGAAATTGTGTTACGTATTTGAGGATTAACAAAATTAAACTTAGATTCATCTGTAGTGGAGTTGTAATTTCCAAACCCTTGAGCCAAAACATGGAAATTGAATCCATGAATATGAATAGGATGATTCTCCGTACCAAGAATAGCTGTATTCTGAAGCACAATCTCTATCGTTGAATTGAACTTCAAAGTCTTCACCTTTGTCGATTTAGGCGCAAAGCTACTTACACTCACATTTGGGTTGGTATAGTCAAACACAAATGGAGGATTATTTGGAAAATCTTTGGTGTACACCCCACTAACATTGCGGTAAAATGCTTCCAACATTGACAACCCTTTACCGCTAGGAAGAACAAAAGACTCATTATTCATGCTTGCAGATAATCGATTATTACTAGGTATCCTACAACTTTCGTTTTGACTACATTGAGCGAGGTTAATACCAAAAGTGATGAACATGTGCTCGTCCACGTTATGTGGAACAGGAACCCAATGAGGGGCACCAACCAAGCTTGTTAAATTGGTGTAGAATTTGTGAGCTGTTGGTGTATCAAAGGGATCAGGTAGGTTTGGCATTATGGGTGGTGTTGTTGATGAGGCACCATAGTAAACTACCACTCCTCTTGTGGTTGAATTGTTGAGTGCTACGTTTGAGGAACGGTATGGAGTGAAGGCCATGTAATAAGAACCCACGGCTTGGTTTGTGTAGAGGATTGCATCAACGGTTTGGCCTGGTGCTAAGACGATAACGTCGGTGATATAGGGTTTGGTATAGGTAGCATCTATGGCAACGACTTTGAAGCTGTGGTTGGCTATCTTGAAGAAGTGTTGTTCATTGAGTGCAGCGTTGATAATGCGTAGCAAGTAGGTTTGTCCTTGCTTCACATTGAGCCGGTAAGTCTCTGAATTACATTAGTCAAGTCAAAAATTGAAATTAGAGGGTGTATTAGACACGGTCCAATACTCCATTAATTGTGAATGCAGGAAAAAATTCGAAAGAAAATTAGACGTTTCATAAGGGTTGAAAATATTGAAACATATGAATTAAAGGCATATGCATATAAAACTGAGTTTAATTTTGATACATTCTCAATGTAAAGTTTTTTGCTGTGTTCGTTTGGTTCAGATTGACAGATCAGTTTTGATCCATTACAGATTCAATCAAGACTTGGGTATCAACGTTACAGATTCGAAGATATGGATATTCCCGTCACTTTGATTTTGTCACATTTGTAGGCATTTTGTTGTTTTATGCTATTAACCTGGGTGCTGTGAGTTTGTTACCAAATTCATCCTTTTTGATTTTTAGCGAAGTTGAATTTGTGTTGTTTTCCAATTTGAATGAAAGAATATCTTTTTTAGTAAAAAAAATGGTTGAAAATATTGAAACATATGAATTAAAGTCATTTGCATATAAAATTGAGTTCAATTTTGATATATCTTGTCACATTATCGGTGGGGACAGGATATGATACACTAAAATAGAATAAAATATGGTACACTCTCAATGTAAAGCTGAAATTTCTTGTAATTTAAAAAAGATAGAATATGTGGCTAGATATTATTAGTGAGAACGGGATATGGTACACCAAAATAAGACAACAAATCCTTATCTAAGTTTTTTACATTGTCAATTAATCACATATCATCCCATATAAGATTTTTAACTTTTAAGTTAGTTATTGTAAGAGCCAAACATTTTTTTGTGATATGTCAATACATAATTGGTTGATAGTGTAAAAAAATCTTTATACTGACAGTGCATTACAATTAAAATCTATAAAATTAAAAGGGAAAGTTTTTTTTGAATCAACTCCCAGAAGCCACCATGGTGTCCCTATTTTTTGTCTTATGAAGTAACGGAAAGAAAAAACAAATATAAATAAATGTATTAAGAAATAAAAATAGTACAATATAATAAGTATCCAAATGGGTTGTACAAATAAAATAAAAAAACTCAAATTATGAATGAATAGGTGATAAGCCTTACGATTTTGAGAGCAGTTGTAGAGATCGCCAGGTAAGCCATTAATTGTGTAAGCATCTGAATCGATTGGAGCAAGACCAGTTGCCAATGCATTGTTCTCAACATCCACAACATTAGCACTCCACCACTCCCCTGCAATTAATTATCAAATGTTTTCAAAAAGTTCCTTATTAAGTACAATTGTTAGATACATGCATATCTTTCATTTGCAACTTGGAAGCCATAAGGAAATACAAAGTGTAGTAGTAGTAGTAGTACCAAGCAATATGGGGACTTCTTGATAAACTTTAGGGAATGGGTATGAGTATCCTAGTCGAGGGCGAATGATAAGGGCTCCATAGACATTAGCACGTAGAAATGATGAGTGTGCATGCCACCAAAGTGTCCCTTCTTGTCCTGTTATGTTAAATTTATAGGTAAAACTGCCACCACGAGGAGGTATTGGGCATTGAGTTACTACTTCGGGCCCATCTGACCATGCACTTAAAAACTGAAAAATTCCGTGCCTGCACATATAATATACTTTAAAATATAACCAGATAGAATTACATGCAGAAAAATGTGATAGTAATTCAAGAAGAAGCCTGAAATTCTCATGTTGGGTTTTTTTTTTTTTTCGAATGATGATATCAGTGGGAAGAAAAAATATATTTTTAACTAATTCTAATATGATATATATAAGAGTTTTCTTTCGTTTTGAATATTCCAAAATGATACTAAAAATTAACTTAACTTTTGTAATGTACAAAATATTTAAGCCTCAATTTCTTAAATATTAAAACAGTAAGTGTGAGAGGTGAAGAGTTAATTAAAAATAACAATTTTGCTATTTTTATTTTTTATATAATATAAAAGAAACTGAGGTATTATTTAGGAAAATAAATTATACAAAAAAGGAAAAATCAAAATATATAAACATGTGAGATAGACGAAAAGCACATCATAAGAATTATATAAACATGTTCTTTCGATTTCGGTTGTTGTTTTGGTCTGTATATTAGTCATAATGATGGTATAGATAAGATTAATATGGTTCTTATATTTGATCTTTCCTTTTTTCTTTTTCTTATATTAATATATGGGTTCGAGTATCTCTTAAATACTCACGTTTGTTTATAAAAAAAAAAAAAAAAAGAAACATCTGCAGTACCCAAAAAACACTGCACATTTCACATGTTTGGTTGAGATGACGTGTAAATTACCAATGAATAGTAATATTGTAGGGTGAGTTGTTCAATACATGGACGACAAGAGTGTCACCCTCTCTAACGTTAATTGTTGGTCCTGGCAGGCTTCCATTGACAGCAGTGATCACTTGTTGATTGCACAAGCGCTGCAAAGAAGTGTTCTCCACCTGCAACAAATGAAATTTCAATCAATAATATGTAAACTCTGATTTTTTCAACAGAGGCTAACTTGCCATTACAGAATCTCTATCGATTATCATCATCTAAAGGAAAAAATGGAGAAGAATGAACGAGCTCATGCATGCATACATTGAAGGTATGTTCCACAACAGCAGCAGAAGCCAAGGAACAAGCTAGAAGAAGAGCAAAAGCCCATGCTAGAGAAAACACAAAACGTTTCATGTTGTAGTATCGTGATGCTTGTTGTTGTTTAATGAAATGAAGCAATGTTTTTCTCTGTTAATTAATTGTCTTGAAGCATGCATGATCACGTATCCTATATATAGAGAACCCTTGAGTTTGACGTTTCCACCATTGCGCGTTTTAGTTATTATCATTGTCATAATAATACAATAGGCTTTGACAAAAAGCATTTGAATTTTCGCCGGATTAGGAGGAAGATGCAAAATTGTTAATTTTTTATCAGACAAAACGCATGTTCAGTTAATTAGCCATAAGAAATATCCAAAAGGAAGAAGAATAACATGCAATTAGTCAAAGGCTTGTCATTTTAACCTAACCGGAAAATTTGAATGCGATTTGCTTCTCTGAGTTCTGACTATGTGGACCAGAAAATATGACAACCTTATTTATTTAGTAATATGCTACTGTTACCTATTTTAATTGTGTTCAAATGTTGTCAACTTTTACCATTTCCATGTAGTTAAAGTTTGCTAAGTCATTACAGAAACAAATTGTAATTAGTTAAGTACGTTGTAGACGAAGAGTTGCATGTTCGATCTTGGTTGTTGTTAATCTGTATTGTAAAGAAAAACAGAGGTGGGTTTTTGAACTATTCAAACACATCCACAGTGGGAAGGGAAGAAAACAAGGTGAAACCAGGTGCGGGGTTGATATATTTTTATTAGTTATATTATTGTTTATCCAGAGTAGGACATTTAATAAATATAACACTTTATTCGCATCTATTTACAATATATTTATTTTAACAATATAATAAGAAGTTTAATTTTGATATATTATCATTATAAATTTTTTTTACATTATCAACTAATTAATCATAAATCATGATATGAGTGACTTTTAAAATACTTAGGATAAGAATCAAATATTTTCAATGACAATATGACTATGTGACAATTTATAATTAATATAAAACATAAAAAATCTTTATACTAATTACTAAACTTACATATTAATTAAATTCTATCATAATATATATCAAACTTTGCTAACAAATGTATGGGCCGCGTTCCACGTGATGTAAAATTAGGGCATACAACAAACATTACTTATATGTTTTTACAAAGAAATAATAAAAGTTTCCTTACGACAAGTTATACGCGTGAAGACAAATTATTTTGATGATGATTAGTTTATGATAATATATTTTGACAATTTTTCTTTTGCTGCTACAAACAAAAAATGGTCAAAATATATTATCATATATTTTGACAATTTTTTTTATTTATATATTTTGACAATTACATAAACTAAAAGTACTAAATGTATTTAAAATTAAATTTATTTTACAATAATTTATAGTCACTGATTTATTTCCCGGTGATTTATGCCAAAGCCATATTTTGAAAGATGAAAAAAATAATTTATAATTAAACATATGACTAATATATCCACCTAAAGGATGAGTTAATATGCTAAATAAGCTTGAACCCAACTAAAGCTGTCAATATGGATTGGAACTCGTAAGTCAATTTGGCTCAACACGTCGGCTCACCGATGGGTTGGGTTGGACAAAACCTGACTCACTTTTATCTCGGATCATTTTGACCCGGCTCACTTAACCTGCGAGTTGGACGGGTTAGAGTCGGGTTAGCTAACAGGTTCCAACATTTTTTTAAAAAAAAAAAATTGTATGATCCACCCACAGCCCAACCCAATGGTTCCCAACCCAAAGTTCTAAAAGTGTTACTGAAAATGCCCATTATTGGATCCCTTTGCAAAGTGTTACGGCCCAATCTAACGTCTCCCAACCTAGCTAGGCGCCCTCCATCCCTTTGACTTTCTAATCTTTCATGCACTCTCTCCATCCCTCTGAATCTCTTGAACCCAAGGCGACCTCCATCCCTCTGGTGAACGACTGAACCCTACTACCCCAAGCGGCCTCCATCCGGACCATCCCTAATCGTCTCCCTCCTGGCTCCTGTGGCAACCATCCGACGGAACACTCTCTGCCAAGTTCCCTCTTTGACGCTGACCTAAGAGAACGCACATGCACGGCAGCTGATATCCCTTTCTAAATTTGAGGTTTGCCTCTTATCACCTTTTCATTTCTCCACTTCGTTTCTGGGTTTCCCCGCATATCTTCTCTTCCAATTCTCAAATTTTAGTGGGATTGTTGTAACACCCCGAAAATCCTTATCTGTTATATCCAATTGTCTGCTGTGAATAAATTGATTGAAAACGTAATTTGGCTAATTATAATTAATAATCAGAGGTTGATACCTAAAATTCATTAGAGAATTCGAAAATCAACCCTAATTCCATAAAAAGGTTGATTGAGTTTTATCTGCTGTTTTAGAGCAGAGCCGGTAAAAATATTATTGGGCCCGCAAAGTTTCGGGTTTTGGGCCCGGGGCCAGAAATGTTTAGGCTCGGAGCTGGGATAAGGTCCATAACCTAAAATCCTCACCTACATGTCACGATCACACCTTCTCCCTTTGTCTCCACTTTTTCCCAACAATATCTTCACCCTTACCATTTATGGTAAGAGACCATTATGCTTTTTCTCTAGCAACCACTTTATCCCTCCCATATCAAGTAAGTCTCATCCTCCAGGTCAAACTCATCCTAGCCACTCATCACATCACATTTGTATGACAAGCTCATTTTCCCTCCCTTCATACTCATCATTTTCGAACCACACTAGCCAAAGGGAGACCAAGAGTCCATTTTTCTCTTCTCTCTCATCCATCTTCACCTTCTCTAAGGATAAGAATCCTAATGTTCATCTTCAAACTCCGATGATGAACCTCTGAAAATGCACACTACCTTACACCTTTTCTTATTCTTTTTAAGAACTAACTTCATATTCCTAATCCTATCTTCATGTTCTACATCTTTAGTGAAGAAGATTTCTTCATTGGAGAACTTTGAGCCAAGAGTCAAGAACCATTCTCTTCTTCAAAGTTGAACCTCTTGTGGTGAGCATTATACCTTCATCTTTCTTTTTATTTTCTACTTCAAAACATGAACACCTTATAATGTTCATGGCATTTTCAAAAATGACATCTCAAGGGTTTGATGCTCTTTTGCTAGGAAACAAGCAAAATGTGAAGTTGCTCAGCCGTGAAGAAATCAATTTTTGTGAAATAGAATGTATCACGGCCTACCCCTGATGTGTGTCACAACCGTGATGTACCATGAAATGAGGAACATAGCGTATCATGGCCTGGCCGTGAAGTGGCTCACAATCGTGATCTCTTAAGATAGGGGAAAAAGAAAGTATCACAGCCTGGCCGTGATCTTCCTGGGAGATAAGGACAGAACCTCTCACGGCATGGCCATGATGATGGCCACAGCCATGACAGGCGGTGAGTATTTTACACACTATTCTCCCTCTCTTCTTGTTTTGAACTTATCTCTTGAAACGGAAATGGTTTTGAAATTTAAACTTAAGGACTCATGATTTCAAACATTTTCAAACCAAGGTGAATCAAGATGTGCAAATACGGTTTAGACTTGGATTGACCCTCTAAGAGTAAGCTTGTACTTGCTCTGCATTATCCATTCATTGGTTGACTTGTATTCACTATCACTCAATTATCTTGAGGTTTTGAGTAAGGATAAAGGTCTATGTATCTTTAGAACTCATTTGTCTTTCAAAGAAGTTTCTTTACCTAAAAATAACTACACGGTACCTATAACACCCCGATTTTCTTATTCTTTTAATTAATCAGTATTTAAGTAATTCTATTTATTGGAGACTCTAGAAAATTGAATAAATTATTGCAAGACCATAGACACGCTCTACGCTATCGTAGGAGGCTATGGTTAAAGTTTGGGTCGAAAACTCAGACGGAGCCCGGTCTGTGTTTTTCATTGATAGTAGTGCTTTACTACTATTGAGACCTAATTTGGTCCCGTGAACGAGACAGTTAGTCTTAGAATCACGTTTCCTATGTTTTCAAAAAAATCGTCTAAGTAAACACCCAATTTGGTCCCTGAAATTGTAGGGTCGCATCAATTTAGTTCCTCACATTATCAATATTCCAAAATGATCTCTGGAATTGCAGAAAGTTAATCAGATTCGTCCCTTCGTTGATATTTGCATGGACTATAATGACATTAAGTTGGTAATGTTCGGGATGCATTTGAAACTAAGTGAATAATATTAGGGATGCATTTGATACATTTTAGAATTCCAAGGATCATGTTGGAATATTGATAATGTGGAGGACTAAGTTGATACGGCCCTATAATTTCAGGGACCAAATTGGGTGTTTCCTCGGGCCGATAATCGATCTGGGAGACTATTCGAGCCGTGTTAGGGTTTTTCGAGACCCATGAGCCGATAATTTTCATGTCAAGGCTATGCTAAGTCATCTAGGGACTCATACCAGTGTCGTGAGGATTTTCAAAATGTCGAACGTGAAATGACCAAATTGCCCTTAGTTATTTTTACTAATTACCTTTTTACCCTTTTTACCTTTCTTACTCATTAAGTCACTAAGTGAAAATATCTTCACTTTCTCTCTCTCTTCAGCGCTGATCTCTCTCTCTCTCTCTCCCCTCATCTTCTTTTTTCTTCTTCCTCCTCCATTTTCTTCCATTTTTTTCCTCCATTTTCACCTCCATTTTTCTTCACCTTCCTCAAGCTTTTTCAACCAAATTTGCGAAGCAAAGTTGCTCCTCTCATCTTCCTCTATCACCTAAGAGGTATAGATTCCATCCTTGAGCTCTCAATCTTTATTTTCTCCATTAAAATCCATGAGTTCAAGTTTTTAGATCTAAACTTCAAAAATCTCTAGAAAATTGTAGAAAAATCCTTTTAATGCCAAACCAATTTCTATGAGCTAGTATCATCCCTACTATCTTAATCCAAGTGATTAGGAAGCTAAATCCATCTTCCACCTATTTTTTTGGGTGGTGGCCGAAACCCCAAATTTTTGGTTTAAGGGGTTTTGGTTCAAATCTTTGATAATTGATCATTGATTATATATTAGGTATACTTAAGGATCATTGATCCAAGAGTTGGTAGAATTTCAACGTCCCTAGCCTAATTAATTAAATAGGGGCAGTAGCTAATCCTAAGGATTAGGTAGTTTATGATTTAACCGTATAAATTTCTGATTGTGCTTTGTGGTATAGAATCAAACAGGACTCGGACATTCGACAGCGCACCCGATTAAAAGTTGTAGAGCCGCATTCGGAATCTCTCGGGAACATCACTAAGGTAGGGGAAAGAACCACAATATCGTCGAGGAGGCAAACTTTAAATAAAATCTATTGATATGCGTAAGGCGACCCAAACCCTACTAGATGTCGTTTCACCGTTAGGTTGATTTTAATGTTTATTGAGGATGTATGCTCTATGATTGGTATTTAATATGATGTGTTATGCTTATTATATGTTCATGAATGATTAAATGTTATTTATCTATAAGTTAATATTACTATTAGATCTATTGCTGGTTGTTGTTGGTTGTTATATACTGTTGTGACTGCTGATGTCTGAGTAGAGCTAGGCAGTGATCTCTGATAAGTTGGGTGATGAATGCGTGGTGAGAAAGTCGAGGTTATATATATGTCGTAGTGCTCAACCTAGTGATACAGTTGATCTGTTGTTGTTGTGATGTGAGTTGATACCCGGTTGAACCGGATGAAAGTTAGTCGTGGTTGTTTATAAGTCATGGTTGAGGCACTAAATGTTGATCCTGATATGAGTCAGTGAGATTCATGTTGCAGAGTTGTTATTCATCACTGTGTTGGCATATGGGTGATTCCAATCTTACTTGCAGGGAGGTGGTCGTACCCGTTAGTCGAATTGTAGACGGACGGACGAATGTCTCGACTCAGCCTGCGGGCAGGGGAATATGTCATTACCGAAAGTTTAGTTGTTAATGGACGGGGGAATGTTCCGACCTAGAGTGCGGGCAGGGGAACATGTCGTTACCATAAGTTTCGTTGTTGACGGACGAATATTCCGACCTGGCCTGCGGGCGGGGGAATATGTCGTACCCATGAGACGAGTTGGACCTGCGATCTTTTGACCGAACCTTACCTTATGGGGGTGGCATAGTGATGAATGGGACACCTTGATCCGTTGGGGATGTCGCGTTGTGATCGCGTCAATATAGTCGTTAGTTGCATGAGTATGAGAGACAGTAGTTAAGGAAAAAACTATCCGGAAGTTGTTTTGTTGTCGCTGTTGTGATTCGATGTGTTGCTGTCTATATACATTATTTAGATCGTTGTTTTTCCCATTTATGACATATTACTATTTCTTATCCCTTGTATCTTGCTATGTCATATTTTATCCTTAATCTCGATTCCACGAGAAGACCCTGATGAGCAGTTTCCAGAGGAGATTGACGGCATACTTGTTGAGCCTGATGCCGGCGGGAGAGTCTTGGATCCCAATGCTGGGAGACCTTGAGCACCAGGAGAGGAAGTCTGATGTATTTTTATTTTCGCTGCTATGTATTTAGTTTTTATTTACCATATACTCTGAATTCTTTTATATTTGGTATCAATGTTGTAGGCTTTACTGATGGAGCCAGTACTATTATCTCTGTATAAGCTATTATGGTATCAATGTGTTGTATGGTTTAAATATTTCCGCAATTTTTATACTACTATGCTACATTGTAACGCTAATAACTATAAGTGGGGTCACCAATGGGACCTCCGAGGAAGGGGTTGTCTCCGTACCATTGTACCTCTTTTTACAATGTTTCTATAAGGAAAGGGATTTTCTTATCTTAACCTTGAAAGAAAACTAATGACTTATGAAACAAAGCTTTTGTCAAATTAAAACCTAAGTCAAAAAGGACTTAGAATCCTAAGATATGAATGCTTAAGTTTGTCATGTAGTGAATCAAGACTACATTTCATACTGTTGGTGACTTAGTCACAAAGGTAACCATAATGCTTAAATAACAAAGAGTATTCCTAAATACTTGATCAACAAGTGACATGTCGTAGTAAGGATTAAAGAATTTCTAAGGGAAGGATTGTGAATGCCTCCTTCATAAAACATATAGGATTGAAAGACAATTGGATAATACATCAAGATTAACTAAACCATGTGTTTTACAACAACTTACCTCAAGGAGACGCGGAGATTGATCAAGTAACTTAAGTTACCTTATGAGGCCCAGTGATGGTTAGTTCTTTGGAGAAACACGTTATTGTACATCGAACGCACTAGATCGCATTCGCATATGAAGTTCAACACATTGCATATGGTTGTCAGTTAAGGCCTATGAGCCTAGGAGTTGAGCTTACACCTTGTGCGGATGCGAATATAGTGGGGACGGCTGGTTTGACCTAGGGGGTGTTGGGGTGTGAAACTCCACATGTGGCCAGTTGGTAGCTCTCATGTGTCGTGGTAAATCAAGATCCCACACTAACGATCTCAACTAGACACTGCCTTGCTCAAGATTGGTGTAGAGTGTCTTTGCAAAAAGCCAGTATTCACGCGAGGTTACGAGTGTTGTTGCACACTTTGCCGAATGGCTTACTCATGCAAAACATGTACTCCCGATCACTCTCTCTGACGTTTGTCTAGCTCCATGGAGTAGGGATTGTGTCGTATCATTGCATTGATGGTCCTTGCATCATGACATCATCCCACATGACTTAGACTTGTTTAATTGAGATCTCCTATGATTGAAATGACATGAATATTCATGATTATATGACATGTATATGTGATTATGTGACTATGTTATACCTTGTCGTGATGTCTTTATCTACTTAATGTTGGGATTAATGAATGGGAATCTCACTTTTTACTATTCTTCGTCTATTATGCTTTCCTTCTACTGTAAAGACGACATCGTTCAGGAAGTGAACGATGCCTCCGTACGTATATGTTGAGTTCCACGAGGGAGGCAACTTCTGGATCGGGCACATTGACACCTAGCACATGGAATACTTGGGAGGTGCATCTATTACCATCTGGAAGTGCCGGAATGGCTGCTTGTGGTTCACCATCCGCCTACCTCTCCACATAGAGTGGCACTAGAGGAAGAGGACTGGTCCTTGGGCAGTGACCAAGATTAAGATCATCAGGTCACGTTCCTTTGCTACTTCTTGCGGCTGCCCTCCAAGGGGAGATGGAGTTCTACCCATTGTACCTTCCGTCGTAGCATCTATAGTTGTTCCTTTTGTACACCACGGGTGCCTATTCCTATTGTTCCAGCTGCTGCTGCTAATGATGATATCCCTACGGTTCTACCACCCCGCGACCTACCTGTTGTGCCACTGCATCCTCACATTCGGTACACGACCCGCAAGAATATCATGTATAGGCGTAGACCTATTGTGAGGGAGCCAGCGCCGATTGTGATCACCAGTGACTCAGAGGAGGATCCGGCGAAGGACTCAGAGGAGGACATGGAAGAGGACCCCGAGATGATGATCGAGTTTGTTGAGGAGTCTTCTGAGTGGTAGTGTGCGTTGGGCCAGTCTGGTTGTTTTGTCCTTGAGTCAGAAACCTTTTATTTTGAGAAGCTGCGACTCCTAGTTTTATTTACGACTTATTTCAGTTATACTTTGGGATGTAATAGATATTTGTGTTTTACTTTAGGCTAAAATATACTTTTGGTCTCTTATTTTTATTTTAGGTTTCATTTTGGTCCCTTTTTTATTTTTTGTTCCACAATGGTCCCTTATTTTGCAAAGTTATACCAATGTGGTCCCTCTTTTATTTTTTGTTTCGAAATGTTCCCTTATTTTGTAAAGTTATATCAATGTGGTCCCCTTGTTTTGTTCTAACATGATCCTTCTTTTATTTTTATTTTTTTGTTCTGAAATGGTTCCTTATTTTATAAAAGTTATACCAATGTGGTCATCTCCGTACCAAAATTTAAACGGAAAGAACCACATTGAAACCTAAAATAAAGATAAGCGACTAATTCGGAACACAAAAAAAAAAAAGAGGGACCAAATTAAAACCTAAAATAAAGATAAGGGACCAAAAATATAATTTAGCCTTTACTTTACTTATTTTATGAAACTCTCTTATTTGGTTTAACTTCGCATTTTGGAAAGCACCTTTATGTTTCAAATTGTCGTGAGAAGACATATGTTTACGCTAGTTATGTTATTGTTAATTATCTTATGTTTTTTAAAAGAGAAAGCGCATTTCTGAACAAACCTAAGTTTTATTTTTCGCATATTTTACTTTAGGCCTTATAAAATGTCAATAGTGTCGCAAACAATGTACCACTCGAGAAGGGTGTTACAATTGTTTTTTTTCTTTCTTTCTTTCTGTTTTTTTTTTTTATTAGTTCAACTTCTTTTGCACTTCTCTTTAAAAATGTTTTTCATTGAAATGGCAGCGATAGTTCATTCTTCACCTAAATAAACCCATTCGGTAGCAGACAAGAGAGAATCTAGGTACACTCCTAACATGTAATCTTCTTCACCAAAATAAAATTATGTTCTTCTCTGTTTTTTAAATTTTAACCCTTAATAATCATTCACCTGAGAACTCTGATATTTTGGGCGGCTTCTAAGGTGAACCTCAATAGGTGCTTCACCATAAAACACCATTTCTAACCCTTGGATTTATTATTAAAAAAAATGAGTGGCTAAGATGAAAATAGGATAATTGTTCAACACATTACCAAGAAAAAAGAAATCTATAACTTTATCCTTCACCTATCTACCCACAGTCTTACCACCACCACCATTTTGGGACCGACCACCTCCACACCTTCTGCTCCACCCTCCCCTGCTGGAACCATCGCTGGAAGATCCATTTCATCTTCTGCGAGAACCACCGCCAAGAAGTTCTTCTGTGCCTCGTTCGTCTTCTACGTCGCCATCTTCACCAACACCAGGTCCAGAAATAGAAATCCTCCGAAAATCCACAAACAGAAACATCACTGAAAAAACCTTGCATCATCTCCTTACATCACTCAACTTTGCATCATTCATTGTTGCCAATATCATCAGCCACCATCCATCATTTCCAAGCATGTTGCATCTAGAAACATAACTCCACCGCAGAAACAAAAACATACCCATTCCCCAAATTTTACTGAACTCCACAAAAAACGGAACTGATATTTCTCTTGATCTAAGATCTAAAGTTGCTCAAAAACGGTAAAAAAAAACTCTTTTGCGATTTCTTAATCACTAGATCTGGTTGCAGATCTGTTCTATGGTGGCGGCGACGAGACGGGGGGAGGTTGTTTTCCATAGTCGACGACGTCGGGTTGGAGGTCGGATCTGGGTTGTGCTTACAGTGGCGCGACTGGATTTGGTGGGCAAGGGAAGTTTGCAGCTAATGGAAGTGGACGCGGATCTGTGTACGTACAGTGGACGACTGATGGACGATCTCCTCTGCGAGGGAGTTTACCGATTCATTAATGGCGCCAAAGAGAACGTTGGTCAGGCTTACGTGGAGGAGGAGGATGGCATCTCCATCGGACAAGGGAGGCATTCTCATCGGAAGGTGGAAGTGGGTGTGGCAGTGGTGGTGGTGGCGGCGGCGACGGCGGCGGAGGGTGGGATGGTAGAGGTGGGAGGAGGAAGAGAAAGTGAGGGTAGGAATGATATTTCCAAAATATAAAATAAAAATTTTAAAAAAATTAAAAAACCTGTTAATTGACTGGAAAACTGGTGGTTCATGGTGAAGCACTTATTTAGGTACTTCACCTATAGAAGCCGCCAATATTTAGCGGTGCAGGATCAATGAGACCTAAGAACTCTAATACGTTGTGGATCAAATTATCTGGTGCATCAGTGAGGTTTGAAGTCCAAATTATCTGGTGTAGAATCAATTTACATTCTTGTGTTGTGTTACCAAAAATGTTATTTGACCATAAATGTATTTTTTGTATTATTCTACATTTTTATGATTTGTCTTTTTATTTTTCAGTAACTTTAAATGAACCAACCTGTTTAACCTACCAACCTGTGATGGGTCGAGTTGGGTTGACTATTTCTTGGCTCACCAAAAAGTGAGCCGGGTTGGGTTGGCTCACTTTTTGGCCAACCCCGAATTGACAACTCTTTACCCAACAATGATGTGAGTTTAAATTTTAGAAAACAACTATGCTATTAATTACAAAAAGATATATAGTGTGAAACTTTTGAGCAATATCTAAGTGGCACATAGCCACACATTCATGGCAATTTTTTTAAACAAGTTAAAAGAGCGAAAACCATGATCAACAGTGAATAAAAATTCACAACGAATTCGTTTCGTACTATTTATCATTTCTGGAAAAAAAAAAACAACTCTAGTGGAAAGATTGCATAACTTTCATGCTCCCATTGAAAGGGAATTACACTACAACAACAAAACTTTTAATAGCGTTTTCTTGTGATTTTTAATAGCGCTTAAAACCTCTATTTATTATCCCGTTATTAAAGTTGTAACTAAAGATAGCGCTTCCTCGAAGAAGCGTTATCTTAAGTAGCACTTCTTCGAAAAAACGCTACTATCCTTTTTTTTCCAAGCAAAGTTGTAGAGTTTCTCTCACTCGCTCGTCCTCCCAAAAGCTCTACATTGAAGTTCGAAAACCCTAATTTCATTGCAATATGGTTTGAACATTCGTTTAATTTGAAGCGATTTAAGCAGTTGACCCAAATTATCCGTTGTCAATTGCCAAAATTGATATTTGTCACTTTTCAAGTGTGTCATGCTAATAGCGAATACTGGTGGATCAATGCACAACAAACAAATATATATAACTATTTGTTAGTTAGATTTGTAATGATCATGAGCTCGAAATTACCCAATCAATTGCGCTTTCTTCCCAAAGTAAAACTCCTTCCAGAAAGGGAAGAAATTGTTTCAGAATTGACA
Source organism: Ammopiptanthus mongolicus (assembly GCA_039655645.1). Classification (NCBI taxonomy): domain Eukaryota; kingdom Viridiplantae; phylum Streptophyta; class Magnoliopsida; order Fabales; family Fabaceae; genus Ammopiptanthus; species Ammopiptanthus mongolicus. The sequence goes on from CM077350.1 coordinate 46,554,401, forward strand.
TGGTCTCTTCCTCCTTTATTAGGCAAACGTTGACAATTTTTTACCAATTTGATAATTTGCAAGACAAGATTAGATCGATGAAACCGACTACCTAGTCACTAGTATTTGCACCGACTACAAAGGAAGTCCTGCCACCGAGTTAGCTTGTAAAGACTTCTTGATGTAATATGCTTTTTACATTACTTTATTTTGTCTGATTAAAAAAAAAAAAAAAGTTATGCCACCTGATTTACATATACACGAGTGTTGTGGTAGCGGTATATTCAACATACTTCGGGATGTCGCAATCTTGTTTAAATTGACTTTTATACATGTTGCTGAAATGATAATAACGCTAATAACAAAACTTTTCTTTTTCCCAAGACTTGTGTTAGGGTTCACTAAGATAACGGATTTTATTTATGGAAAGTCACCATCAAAAAAAGGGATGAAATAAAAATGAGAATAAGTAAAATTAGTATGGCTGTTACCTTTTTTTTTTTTTTTTATGTTTTACCACACTACTATCAATTATCCAAAAATAACTATCTATAAATCAATTAGATCCAGCACAGTTGGTAGATAACTGAGTTTTTTAAGTATGCTGTCAGGGGTTCGATTTTTATCATATTTATGATCGAAAAATGTTTTATTGGGAGAGACAAAACTCATTTCGATAAAACTCATTTCAGTGATTTTTATGTCTCGAAAAGAATTAATCTCCGACTATTGGATATCAACTGTGGTGTGGACCTAAAAAAAAATAACTTCCTATATTTTACTTTTTTTTTATAAAGATGTTTTTGAAAAACTAATGGTGAGGACACTTTTCTATTGAATCCTGGTAAGTGATTAAAAAACAAACCAAAAAAACTTCTTTTCTCATTTTTGGAGTGGTTCTAGTCCTGAGTTAAACATATTTTTTTCTGTTATTATTATACCTCCGTTCAAATTGGGACATGCTTGTTACATCCTAAGATTTTTTGTCTTAAGGAATAAATCATTGAGAATAATATGATTTCACATGTCTCAGATTTTTGGATGGTTGTTTTTACATATGTTTGTAACTTGTTGCGTTGCTCGCTTATAATTGGACACAATCTAAGTGTGAATGAGTTGATATATATGCACATATTTGTGGGGTATTTTTTTAACAAATTTATTTTTTAGGTTACAATTTTTTCAACATTTTTACTCTGTATCATCAGTTCAAGTTTAACATTTTCGAAAAGAAAATTAGTTTTGCCCAAATAATATGTAAAGCGTGAAAAATATTAGTGAAAAGATATGCTTAATAGATCTCGTTCAAACAACCCATGGATTTTGTTATCATTTCAAATTGGATGGCCATTAAGGAATGATGTTCTTTGCAATAAAATCTATACCGTGGAATTTAACATATTTGGGAAAGATTTTCTCAAGAGAAATAATAACTTATTTTTAGAAACTTTCTCGTGAAACTTTTAATTATAAAGTGTCTTTTGAGTACAAAAATAAGCTAATTCAAATATAGGATGAGATCAAATGACACCAGCTGTCAAACCTAACTTTGATATCAAATCTTGTCCCTTAATTATGGTTTGTTCTAATGATTTAAGCTTATCACTTTTATTGAAGAGAGAGAATAATTAAAAGTAACTCTAATATGGATAGAAAAAATAGGATTTATTTAATAAAAACAGATACTAAATATCTTGATTTTTCATTAAACTTATAATATTTATTAAATAAATATTTTGTATTTTTAATTCAAGAATACTTAGGGCCTGTTTGGTTTGCATTTTCATTTCCTGTTTTCATTTCTTGTTTCTATTTTTTGAAAATTATTTTCATTTTCAAATTTTGAAAAATTTGAAAACGTGTTTGTTTTGACTTCCTGTTTTCTGTTTTCATTTCCTATTTTCAAAAATCTAGGAATGAAAACATTGAAAACAACTATTTTTTATTTTCAGATTTGGATCCAATTCAGGAAATGTTTTCAGTGAAAACATTTTCACTAAACTCAACCAAACGCATTTTCAAGCTCATTTTCTATTTTCATTGAAAATGAAAATAGGAAATGGTCAAACCAAACAGGCCCTTATTATGCGATAATTTCTTATAAGATACATTACCACTATAATAAAATAATATAATGTACGATAAAACTTAGAATTTAAATGATATGCACTGTCAGTGTAAAAATTCTTTAAGCCGTCAACCAATCATAAATTGTCACATTAGCTAAAATGTTTGACACTTATCCTAATTACATTAAAAGTCACTTATACCATGATTTCTGATTGGCTGACAATGTAAAAAACTTTACACTTACAGTGTATAACAATTAAACTCTAAAACTTATTAGGTACTATATAATTTTATATTTAAATAAAATTGTATAATATAATATAAAATATCATACATATACGATGAATCTACATTTTATATTTTAATTATGAACATACATTACAATCAACCAAAGCATTAATTTTACAATACATTATATTAAAAATTATAATTTTATTGTAAAATATCATATAATTTTACCTTAAAAACAGTATTTGTCAGTTATTTCATCATATAATTATTTCAATAAAGAGATAAAAAAATATATATAAAAAATAAGGAGATAAAAAAAAAAAAAAATTTATTAGATAAATAATAACATATTGAAAAATATAAAGTATTTATAAAATAAACATTTATATTTAAATTTATCGTTATTAATTTTTTTATTTATCTTTGTAATATTTTTTAACTTTTTATTGAAATAAATAAAAAATAAAATATATATTAAAGTATTAATGAATGATAGGTATTAGAAAAATACTTATTTTACCAAATAAAATTATTGATCAAAAAGTTAGTATTTTTCAGAATTAAATTTATACCTAAAAATGTTGTAAGCCAATATTTCTAATATACATTTTTTGTTGGTACACAATATATATTTTACTATTATATATTAAATAAAATATAAAATTATACTGTACCTTATAATGTTTATCATTCATTATATTCCTTTATTATAGTGTCAATTTATTATAATGTCTATGTAATTTAATAACAGAATATAACGTAGAATGAAAGTTATTAGGAATATAACGTGCTTGATTGTAATGTATGTTCATAATTAAAATATAAAATGTGGATTAAGAATATATGTATGATATTTTATATTATATTATATAATTTTATTTAAATATAAAATTATACAGTACCTAATAAGTTTTATTGTACATAATATTATTTTATTATAGTGTTAATGTCTCTTATAAGAAATTATCGCATAATAAGTATTCTTGAATTAAAAATATAAAATATTTATTTAACAAATATTATAATTTTAATGAAAAATCAAGATATTTACTATATGTTTTTATTAAATAAATCCTATTTTTTTTTCTCCTTATTAGAGTTACTTTTAATTATTCTCTCTTCAATAAAAGTCATAAGTTTAAGCCATTAGATTAAATCATAACTAAGGGACAGGATTTGATGTCAAATTTAAATTTGACACCTGACATCATTTGATCCCATCCCTTTCAAATATACATCTAAACTTCAAATTTTTCACCTTCTTAGATTTGGGTGCAAATATGCATGTGAAATCAAGGCTGGGGTAGCCAAACTCGAGTGGAGGTTTTTCTTGATAATCTTTGGTGTACACCCCACTCACATCATTGAAGAATGCTTCCAACATATGATGGAATTATATATTATATTTTAAATCCAAAATCAATCACGTAGATATGCAATACAGCAAGTTCGTCATAGATATAAAGGAATAACAGCGAAGCATGTATCTGGCACTGAGAAAGAATCCATATTCTTGTGGTTAAAAGTTGTGATATGATAAATTGAGCGAATGTTCTCTTTACCTAATAAGTGTGTGTTAACTGCCTAATAGAAAAACATTTTTATATCTTATCAGATGAAAATAAAGACCTCTCAACAAGTATAAAAGTGGATAGCCCAACTCATTACAGGTCATCCATAACAAGAACTGAATTGTAATGTTCATCTACTAATCAAGTGTTATAGTAAATAATTTCCATAATTAATATATCAATAATTTAAAAACATATTCTAGATAGTTGATTAATGCTAATCCACAAAATATAAACATTCCTTTTCCACTGGCGAGAACCAAAGATTCATTGCTCATGCCGGCAAAGATCCTGAACTCAAATGGGCCTAAACATGTACCATTCTTTGGTCAACGTTTGAGCTAATGCTCGTCCACTTCATTGTGGATATGGAACCCAATAACGCCCATTTTCGAGCCCAGTCTAGAACTAGTTGGCTGTCGTTGTATCATGGTAGACAGGCACGATTACAGTATGATACCTATCAAGATGACTATGCAATGCCCTTTATGGATACATTACTACATGCAACGTCCAGCCATCGTGCCTTAAGCCTAATAGATGGTCACCAGTATAATCAAATATACAATGGAAGAAGAGGGTGCCGACAAGACACGGATAAGATGTTCAAGTTCTATTGGTACACACAAATGGGTGGTGTAGTGTCTGTTGGGCTAAAAGAATATTGGTGCGACATATAAAATGGCAATCATTAGATTAAAATATATTTTGATCATTCACTACAAAAAAACAGCGTTTTAGCCACCGAAAAATCGGTCCCTAAATGCACACAATCGGTCCCTATATTTATTCGCGACCGATTTTGGGACTGATAAGTGAGGGTCCCTAAAACAGTGGTCACAAATGGTTTAGGGACTGATTTATAAATCAGTCGCGAATTTAGAGACCGAATTTGCGGTCTCTAAATCCAGTCCCTAAATGTGGTCACAAAGGCATATTTCGGGACCATATTTCGGGACCGAAATATTTAAACTTAGAGACCGAATATGCGGTGGCTAAATATTTCAACGGCTAGTTTTAGCCACCGCTAATTCGGTGGCTAATTCGGTCTCTAATATAAATATTTTAAAAAAAATAAAATTAAATATATTTTTTAAAATTAAATTATATTTTTTATGTAAAAGATTAAAAAAAACTAAAATAAAATAAATTACAGAATAATCACTTAGCCCAATAATAAAATAGAAGAGGTCCAAAATTATATATATAATCCAAAAGTTTAATATATCATTTGATCCATCAAAATATAACTATTAAATAAAGGTATCTCCTAATCACGAGGGGGTGAAGGTAATGGACTCAAATCATCATCGGCGTCCTCATCATCGACATCCTCATGATCAACCGCATCATCGTGCACGGGGCCTGAACCTGAACCCGAACCACTAGCCCGCATCATCTGGTAAAGCTCATCAATCCTAGAACTCTGATGCGTTAACTCAGTCCTAATCGTCAGGATCTCTTGGTCTTTCGCAGCTAGCTCCCGATTCAGGTTGAGGATGACCTCTCGACAGTCCACGGTAGGGCAGGGTTCGGACTGAGTACATGGCGTTGATGAGGCCACAAAGTCATCCCCCATCGGCCCTAGTCCATAAACATACCCTTTCTTGTTCTTCCCTCCTGCCGCCTTCAAGAAAAGGGCATTATCAGAGGCGGCAGAGTGCTCCTGCCCTTGATTATCAGCCTCTCCTCGGAGGCGATGAAACTCTTCCTGTATAATATCACAAACATTAGCACTACTGTAATTATTAAAAATAATTTTTTTATAAGCAAAAAAAAAATGAATTAATCAACGCACTAAGGTTGCTCTAACTCATATATTAGGGGTGAACGTAGGACGGGTTGGGACAAGACCGGATTGACCCGACATGTAATGAAAAAGTAAAACAATCAAAAATTAATTCAAAAGTGTAAGAATTTTCGACAATAGTAGAGTTACACCATGTGTCAATAAATAGCAGTGCCAACTCTACTGTCCATATAAGTAAACAATATTAAACTGTTAACATACACCATGCACTATGTGTGCAGTTCGCCCTTTAGGGTCCAGCTATAGCAAAAATATTACTACTAAAATGTCCAAACTCATGTCCAACATAATTCAAGAACTACAAAACAGAAACCTTATTATAGTCATGACAAGCAATACAAGTGGACCACATTTTACCACTTGGATGGTGCACCACCACACCACTTTGGTGGGTGGTGCACCTTAGACAACACCACACATAAGTGACTGAATGCACAAAGAAGCACCCTTGGACAATGGACCTTTTGTATTTTCATACTAAGCAAATCTACAATAAGAACAGTAACAGAGAAACTCGACCTAAAGTAATGTTACACAAACAGCAATAAAAAATAGTAACAATTTTGACAGAATAATATGAAAGATAGTTGGGGAATGAAATAAAGTGATATCTCACCTATCGAGTAGTCAATAAACATGTTAATCATTCTGTCAAAAAAATTCGGGCAAAAGTTCTGATTGTCTAGCATTTTTCTTAATTATATTGATATCTCAATGAGAATATATTTATAAAGTTTTAACTCTAGAAATTTCCGAGCATTGGATAATGCATGACTTGTTGAGCAAATTGATTGTGTTGTGAGATCTAGTTAATTAATTTCATCCACAAAAGTATTTCTAGCTTCATGAAGTTAGGTTCAATAGCACAAGATGAATGCCTTGTATATATGATCTGTTGGGTTATATATGACTTATGTCTAACATATTGAATTTGCTATAATTGAATTGCTGATAATGGCTTGGCCAAGATTCTCCATGAGTTAATAGAGATCAATCACGGATACAAGAGAATAATTCTTTCACTATGTCTGTATAACAACAATATGAAGACACAAAACCAACCTTTTATCATTCATGCATAGGGAACTTGAAACAAGTGATCTATTAACTTACTCAGCCTCTAATATGTATGTACTAGTACAATTCAACGCATACTCAGATACCAAAACTGGTCAATTAAAATTAATTATAAGTTGATATTCTAACTGCTGAGTCCTGATCCTCAAACCATGATTAACACCCCAAATAAAAAGGAATAAGCCATAAATTTTCAGGCAAATTCCATCATGTTCAGCAGGGTCCGTGACGGCATAGGTAGGTAATAAGACCTACCATGAGCCTACCTTACAATAACCAACCAGGAACTGGAAGCACATCCTCATATGAATCAGCATGCAAACTGAACTCATATGAAACTCATAATGCCAGTAATTGTTGACACCATTGTACATTTTTTTACAAGGTGGTACTTAATGTTTTTGTGATATTTTATCCCATTCCACACTGGATAAATAAACAAATAAGGCCACATAAAATATTTCACAACTTTCCAGATCTCAGTATTTCGAATGATCAACATGTCTAGTACTTCCATCATCTAAACCTATGTTAGGGTCCTAAACCAAATCCTTATAGTCAAAAGCAGATTTTCTGTTTATATGCGACCAAGAAAGTTCACAAACACATAAACACTTCCTGCAAGCATAACATTGCTCTAGTGCTTAAAACATGAGATGTAGAATCATTTTCTTTTGTAAATAACACTAGTACCAAAACTAAAGTTGAGAAAGATGTGGTGGACATTGGGAACCAGGTGCATGCTGTGTCAAGTAATTCCCAAAGGAAATCTACATGAACAAAGAACTGTTTGCCAATAGAAACAGTCACTGTCCCCTTCTCTCTCATCTACAAAACCCATTAGCTGAACAACACATAGATGCTAAGTATTCATTATTTGGCTCAGATAACTGTACATAGAAGGGGGAATTTGGGGAGGAAAAGAAGCACCAATAAAGACAAAGCAAAAACCAAGCACCAAAAGGCCCTGCTTCAAGTTTCCACCGCTACAACGGCATCAAACTTCAATACCTTTAAATGGGGTGTGATCCTTTCACAGAGAAGAAACATAAACATAGCAATAATTTCCCTACCACCAATTCCATCAATTCGTAGCAAGCCACAAGAATACAAACTCACTTACAGCAAAGCTGATATGAAACAGGACATGCGAAGAACACTTACAGCAACTCCCGCGGACTTCTCGTTGACCCACACCCCACTCTTAGTCTTCTTGGTCACCTCCATGACCTCGTATGCAGTGGGGTCTCTCTGAAATTTCTTCTTCTGCATATATAGAAGCAACACTTAATGTTTATAATTAATAATAAAAAATAGCAAGGTAAGCTAGAAAATAAATTTATTGAGAATTTTACTTACCAACTTTTCAAAATGACTAGGAATAGACCTGGAGCCGCCGGTGTACCGAGGAGCAGTAGGATCCTTAGCACGGTTTCGCTTCCCAATCGCGCTCTTTTGGAGGAACTTCGGGTCCTCGGCCCAATACTTCCGCAGGCCCTCTAGCACATGTGGGAAGAGCCAATCACCGCTATCCTCGCCACTCCGGATCTTATTCATGGCATTCTTCACCAGCCTGCCTCCTCTGGACTCGAAGGCCTTCCTAATCGCCTTCAGGTCTGAAGGTAACCACCTAAACTTCCCCTGCAAGAAAACATCATATTAGGTAACGATATTTAATTTGACAATATGAAAATGAAAATAAAAATTAAAAAACCTACTCCAAATTCCCTAAACCACACGTCACGAACATCCTTGTCCACTTTTGTCCATGTGGGCCACGGGTGGTCATATTTGCCCCTGTATAGCTTCGCAATAGCCTCCGCAGGTGCTGATGGGGGGTCAAAGCTGTGAGCAACAAACAATATATATATATATATATAATATATATATATATATATATATATATATATATATATATATATATATATATATATAACTTAATCAGTAAACATAATTAGTAACTAAATTAATAAACATAAACATTATGAATAAATGTAAATCAAAATTACTCTAGTTTGCCGGCAGGGCGAATCCAGATCCTCCTATCTGTGGGATCTGTCGTCCCTGGCTCAAAAGGCATCCCCCCATGCTGTGCACAAGATACATGTGTGGCTGCTGTGGCCGGCATGGCAGGTGTGGGTGGTGTGGGCGATGTGGGTGGTGATGGTGCTGCTGCTGGGGGCCCCACGGTAGACCGTGATCCTGTCGAGCTCACATGAGGCGGGGCTGATGATGGTGTGGTTGATCGTCTCCCCCGACCGCGACGACCACCATGACCGCCACGAACTGGTCTATCTCCACCTGTGCCGTCTGCCATCTGTTATTTAAGATAAAACAAATATCACTGTTATCAATTATATATAAATATAAATATAAATATATATCATTAATTGATAGATATTTGTTGGATCCTATCCTGTGGTTTTCTAGCCTAAAACAAGTGAGTCAGCTTCTCACTCATGTTCATTGTTTCTTGTTTAATGCACAAGCATAATCAGGTACTTGACACATACAACAAATAAGAAATCATAGAAAATATTTTTTTCATATACAAATTACCTAAGTGGAGTCTCCATCACTGAAATCGCTCTCACTCTCTTCACCGTCGGATGAGATACTTGTATTCTCGCTTTCTTCGTCCAAATCATATTGATTCAGTAATGATGTGTTAACTACCTCGTCGCCACCCCCAACATCCACAAGAATATCATTATAATCGTCTGGATCAATATGTAGCATTACTTGGAGCCCATCAATTTCATGGACTTCTTGGTATGGAGCCTCTGTCTCGGCCGTACTGTCTACATTATCTGTAATCGCACTACGTGCCTTTATCTTAATTACACCCAACCAGTCTTGATGTCCCTCAGGATACGAAGTGTAATAAACTTGCTCCGCCTGTTGTGCAAATATGAACGGGTCATACACCTGATATCTTCGTGATTGTCTGACTTCAACAGTCCCAAACCTATTGTCTACTTTTGTGCCTCTATTGGGAGTATTATCGAACCATTCACACTTGAATAGGACTAACTTTTTCGTTGGACGACCATAGTACTCTATTTCAATAATATCAGTCAATATTCCAAAAAAGTCATCCTCTAATTGACCGTTGGTCCCTCGTACACAGACACCAGAATTAGAAGTTTTCATGCCTTGACCCCATACCCTTGTGTGAAACTTATAGCCATTTATAATGTAAGTTTCATATGTTGTGACCGTTCTAAGTGGGCCCCACGCCAAATCTATCAAAAGCGGATCTTGAATATGATTTGTCGTATCTTGAACCTATACATAATGAATATGAAATTGAGTTTAAGAATATACAACATGTTACAAGGACAAAGTTAGTAACTGACATGATGTTTGAACCACGTCGGAAAATGGTTGGCAATGTCCAGTTGAATTTGTGAGTTAGATTTGTCGGCATCAAGCTCTCTTAGCCATTCGGTATATTCACTACATCATAATAAAATAAATAGTTTAAACAAAGTACATACAAAAGAGGGTAAATGCCTGAAAAGATGATTTGACATCAACTTACTTTAGATATGGCTCCACCTCTTCGCAATTTAGAAGTACGTATAACTCGGCAACTTTAGCATCACGTGCACTCAAGTATACTTTATGGGATGCACCACACGCACGACCAGGATAATTAAAAATTGATATTTGAGGACTAGATGAAGGACCTTCACTTGCGTCAACATTACGTGAGATTCTGGTCCTCCTTGTTTCTATTTCGGATGGATAGTAAAAAGAAGCAAAAGTAGAGGTCTCCTCCACTAAGTACGCTTCACAAATGGAACCTTCTATCCTAGCCTTATTTTTTACTTTATCTTTCAACGAACGCAAGAACCTGAGAAATAAGATTGTTTAGAGATATGCTAATTGATGAAAACATATATATTAAATGATCTAAAAGTAAAAGAGATGTATACCTCTCGAAGGGATACATCCAACGATATTGTACTGGACCACCAATTCTTGCTTCATACGGTAAGTGGATTGGAAGATGTTCCATAGCATCAAAGAAACTCGGAGGGAATATTTGTTCCAGTTTACATAACAAAATCGGAACCTCACGTTCCATAACCAGTAATTGTTCAACATTTAAGGTCGTGGATGTCAACACTCTAAAAAACTGACTGAGCTCAACAAGCGGCTTCCAAATATCATTCGGTAAAGAGTCGAATGCAATTGGAAGCAATCGCTGCATGAATACATGACAATCATGGCTTTTCATTCCATGCAATTTTCCTTCCCTCATGTTGACACATCTTGATAAGTTGGAGGCATACCCATCAGGTAACTTGAGTTGTTTAACCCATTCACAAACAGCTACCCTTTGGGGTTTACTCAATACATATTTAGCCTTTGGTTTTTGAAGTTTGCCACCCCCGATATCCTTCAACTCAAGCTCTCGTCGTTTACATATTTCTGCTATATCCAATCGAGCCTTAGACGTATCCTTCGTCTTACCATTGACATCCATAACCGTGTCAAACACATTCATAAACACATTTCGTTCTGTGTGCATAACATCAATGTTATGACGGAGCAAATGCATTTTCCAATAAGGCAAGCTCCAAAAGATACTCTTTTTGGTCCAATTATGTTCATCGCCATACCCAGGTATCGGTTCTCCTCCAGATTCATGGATGAATGGAAATGACTCAATTTGGTGCCATATCTGCTCTCCAGATAAATGTGGGGGAGGGGGAGCGGTCTCAACACGCCCCTTCTTGAATGTTGTTTTATTCCTCCTATAAGGATGATCTAAAGGAAGAAATTGGCGGTGGACATCAAAATATGAAGTCTTGCGACTGTGCTTAAGAGTGAAACCCTTTGGTTGCCCCATACAACAAGGGCAACCAAGCCTCCCCGCAGTCATCCAACCCGACAACATCCCATATGCTGGAAAGTCGTTGATTGTCCACATCAAAGCTGCTTTCATCATGAAATTCTGCCTCAAGGATACGTCATATGTTACAACACCATAATTCCATAAATTGTTCAACTCTTCTATCAGAGGCTGCATGTACACATCAATCTTACTTTTTGGATTTGACGGACCTGGAATTATGACTGTCAAAAACATAACCTCCCTCTTCATGCACATCCCAGGTGGGAGATTATACGGAGTCACAATAACTGGCCAACACGAGTAAGCTTTACCATACTGACCAAAAGGATTGAATCCATCCGTACATAACCCCAATCTCACATTACGAGCTTCTTGAGCAAACTCTGGATACATCCTATCAAAATGCTTCCATGCTTCTCCATCCGATGGATGACCCAAGATAGTCGGATCTCTCCGATTGTTAACATGCCATCGCATATGGGATGCAGTTGCCATTGAAGAGTACATTCTTTGGAGTCTAGGAGTGATCGGGAAGTACCACATTTTTTTCAGGGCGGTCTTTTTTACAATGCCTTTTCTAGTGGTTCTGAACTTGTACCGGTCAGCGCCACAAAATCTACAACTAACAATGGATTCAGTCGCATATTCATTACGATACAACATGCATCCATTCTGGCAACATTCAATTTTCTCAACTCCCAAACCCAATTTTGCCACTGACTTCTTTGCTTGATAAAGATTACGAGGCATTCGGTTGTCAGACGGCATGGTCTCGCCCATCAACTCAACCACACGGTTGAAACAACCTTCCGACATGTTGAAATCGGACTTGATGCTAAGAGCAACCAGAGAAGCCGACAATTCTGAGTAATTCTGACATCCATCCCATAACGGAGCTTGTGCAGCCTCCAGCATCTCATAAAATCTTTGTGCATCCTCATTTGGATCCTCTTCTATATGTTGGTCTCCCGTTGCACTGTCCTGTTGAATGGCTCGACCAACTTCGGGACCAGCATGATCCATAATCATCTGCTCGAAAGGATTGTATTGTTCTCTCTGTTCACCACCACCGTAATATGCATCGTTCACCACAATCGGGGGAAGAGATGGCATAGACTCGCCATGGCTAGTCCAGTAGTAATAATTAGGCATGAACCCCCTCGTGTACAGATGTGTCATCACATCGTCCCCAAAGTGCATCCGTCTACACTGACATTTCTTACAAGGACACCTCATTTTTGGGTTTTGTTGTATTAGAAAGTTCGGGTCGTTGCGAGCAAACGTAACGAACTCCAACACTCCCTCCATGAACTCGGTTGTCAATCCTCCATCTTCCAACCTTCTATCCATCCACCTCCTATGCTCGGGAGCTTCCATTACTGCTAACTAGAACAACAATACTTAGTCTAGGATCCTCATTTGGATCCTCATTTCGTTTAATTAACTAAATTACTAGCACACTATTGAGCTCTGCTCTCTACTAACAAACAACACATCATTTAAACAAACACATGCATTTGATTTATTTTTCAGCACATATTGAGCTCCGCTCTCTACTAACAATCAACACATCAATTAAATAAACACAGCATTTGAATTATTTTTCAACACACATACAATATCCTGGATATCAACATACACCCTATTGAGCTCCGCTCTTTACTAACAAACAAGAAATCAATTCAAGGATCACACATATTGAGCTCCGCTCTCTACTAACAATCAACACATCAATTAAATAAACACAAGCATTTGAATTATTTTTCAACACACATACAACATCCTGGATATCAACATACACCCTATTGAGCTCCGCTCTCTACTAACAAACAAGAAATCAATTCACATAACACATTCACTTAACAAATATCCAATTAACCAAATTCAACAATAAGACATACACAGTGATCATCAAAGCTTCAACTTGTAGCAAGCATACACAGATTTCAGCAATAAGATATACACAGTGATCATCATTATAGCAACCAAGTACCATTATAGCAACCAAGTACTCATTTTTCATACATATTCTCATAATTAAACAATGAACTGTTAGTACCTGCACGTGTGTTGTTTGTGAAGAGTCTGAACACTAGAGCAGCTGGGACAAGCGAGAGTTCCTACCACATGGAATAGAATTCAAGTCATGAGTATAGTCACGTAAACCATATCATGTAAAAGTTCAACGCCGACATTACTAGCGCCAACACAGTTGCAAATTTTGACATACAACATAAGCCGGTTGTTCATAAAAAAAATATAACACTTCAACACTCACACTTGACTTTCCATTATTGTCTATATACCTGAGTTTATGAGTTTTCATTATTTTTATTTCAGAATAAAATGTTTTACCAAGGAGAAGAATGCCTACCAATGCCAAACTTCTTCTTGGAAGTACCTTCACCATCATTTTGAATTAGGGGGTGTGTTGCGAGTAATTCAGAGTTGGTTAGAGTTTGTTAAATAAGCAGTTAGTTAGTTTATAACAACTATGTAGAAGTTGTTAGGAGTATGCTATAAATTGTTATCCATATGAAAGTTAAGCAAATAATATACAAACAGAGGTATATTCAAAGAAATCATTTTTCTGTTATCTTCTATACATGAGAGTGAGTGTGCATCATTGTGAGAGATAATCAAAATCTGTTGGAACAAACTACTCACAACACAAGTAAGCCCATAGCTTAACAAACACAAAGCATAGAAAAATAAAAACAGGATTTGAAATGCACCAAACTAGGAAAAACAGGGCACAATAAAATAATAAAAAGAGGCCAATGTTAGTAGAAATCAAACACCAGTGGTTTCCCTAAACCATTACGAGGACCTACATTAATCCACCCTAAATAGTTTCTCTAAAGCTTTAATTGCAGATAAAAAACTCAGTGTCCAGCAAGGCTTTAGAAGAGATTGATGAATACTATATAGGCTTCTAACTTACAGCACACTTAACAACATAGTTAATGATAATGTAAGATTGATGAATAATTGAATATTGTACATCAATCTGATTTGTCAGTATGCTAAACTTTAAAAGCATTCGTTGTCACCCTTTCTTTGGATGTGCACCTTTATTGGAGAAGTAATTAATGTCTTTAATTAATATATATTGTTAATATAAAAATGTTTTACCCATGAATCGATTATAATTTTTATATTATCATAAATATTTGATTTTTATTATAATTATCTTTAAACAATCAAGTATACATTTTCAAAGTAGGGTTTGTTAGACGCGTTAGAATGGGTTCTATTTTATATTTAATAATAATGTGTTTTATAAATAGATCAATACAGTACATGAGATTAAAGGGTGGAACTATTGAGAAAATAATAGGTGTTCCATCATCCTATTATGTCTGCACTCAAATGCCACCCAAGTAGATAAGTTTGCAAGTATTGAATTGCTGTACCTTGCATGCCCCTTTTGGTATGATGGAGGAGTAAGAAGCAGAAACCAAATCCAGAATAATAGCAGTAAAAATAGAGAGCAATTTGAAAGATGAGAAGGGATTTTATCGAACTTAGTAACTGCGAGTTGGTCACTCAATTACAGAACAAAAGTTAACAAATTGCATACTCTATTATGCAGTACCTTTGTTTGGATGACCTATACTCTATTAGTAACTTTTAATCTTGTAGTAATGCTGTTTGTTTTCTACACTGGTTTTAAATTCATTCTGCTGCACCTTAATTGCTCTTCTTTTGGATGTCACTCTACTGGTTTGACACTCTTCTTCTCTATTCCTTCTCATTCCATTTTTTTTATGTGTTGTGCTGCATACATACAATAAAACAAACCTTGGTGTGATTTGTTTTATTTCTTAGTTCTAATAGCATTCTATTCTCCTGTTATTGCAACTCAAGGTGCACAATAACATGCAGCATAATAACATCCAGCATAAAAAAAAAAACATTGCACTCTTGATGATTCTTAAACCGTGATTTATGCTAATATTTACGATAGTCACTTAACTAACTGAAATCTTGGCTGGTCTTTAGTGTTACGGGAAGCATTTAAATGCAACTTGTCATCTCTAATCTACTAATCGTTTTGCAGCAAATCGTATAAATATTTTATGTTTTGTAAAGGAAAAGAAATGGAGCTCACATAAGTACTAAATTTGTTAATCTGCTTCTGCATAAGCTACTTTTTGACGTACTACCAGTACAGATTGCATATCTTCCTTTATACTGGTCCAAACTGAGTGAAACCAGTTTTGAGTGAAATCTATCTTCCCCATCTAGGTATGGTAAGAATAGTAGGGTATTGGGTGCATAATCTGCTCCCAATGGCAGAATGAATATCACTTAAATTCTGCAAAACTTGCCTCCTAACAGCCTGTGCGATTTTCTGCATAACTTATGCTATACTTATCTAAATCAAGTGAAGCTAGTTTCATTTGAAAAGTAACATTTTGGAGGTTTTGTTATTAAAATTTCAGAATTTTTGGGCCTGTATATTAACAACAGTTTTAATTTGCACTCGGGCCAAATCCTGGTGAAGTTAATTCTAAGGCAGAGTCTGTATTACAGATTGCATATGCAAACTCTTGCTCTTGATACCATAAAGTACAACAGAACCTAATCCAGTCATTACATGTCATCTTTCCAGTCATTACTCTAATTACTTGTATTAACAAGTAAACCAAAAGGCAATTGTGAGAATGTATCAGTTTATTGTGAGAATGTATCAATTTATTGTGAGATTATTGCGAGAATGTGAGCAGTGCCTATGGTGCGTTGTGTAACCTATGGTGCCATTCTGGGAAGAAGAGAGAAAGAGGGAAGAGGGCTTACTCCGCCGTCGGACGAGCGCCGCGTTGCAGAGAGAGGAGGTGGGGACGAGCGCCGCGTTGCAGAGAGCAATGAACCACGATTCGGTATAGTTGACTCGAGTGAGTGAGTGAGTGAGTGAGTGAGTGAGCCACGAAGATGGAAGGCCCACAGCGGCCGTTTTCCGGCGTGCTTCGGCAACCGAGTCACTCCCTGAGGATGGAAGCTCCACAGCGGCGCAGAAGAGTGAAAAGAGAGAGCGTGAATATAGAGAGAGTGAAATGTGAGTGATGAAGGGGGGAAAAATCCCGCGTAGTAATTAGGGATTTAGTTTTAGGGACCGAATTTTCGGTCCCTAATTTAATCTTTAATAATAAAAGGTTTGGCCACCGAAAATATATCGGTCCCTAATAAAAAGCACGTTTATCGGTCCCTAAATCAGTCCCTAAACGAGGCAACAAAGTTGACTTTTTATTTTTCAATTTAGGGACCGAATTTGAGACGGATTAATTTGCGACCACTACTTTCGGTCCCTAATTCGGTCCCCATATAGGTATCAATAACCAATTTCTTGAGAATACCATTCCGGTCCCTAGATCGGTCCCTATTAGGGACAGATTCAATTCGGTCCCTAAATTCGGTGGCTAAAACGCTGTTTTTTTGTAGTGATTTATCTTTTATTTAGAATTCATTTTGATCCTTATTTTTAAAAAAAATTATTTTAGTCCTATATCTTTTAAACATTATACAAACTTGTCATTTCCGTCATCTTATTAAACCTAGTAACGGAAGTATATCAATTGAAGTGCTTATTTAAAAACTCAAAAATGAAAAAACTTACCGAAGTCCACATGTCATGCCATATTGTAAGATTTTTTTTTCATGTCATGGACCAAGGAGGAGAGTTAATGGCCACGTCAGATGATATTAACGTCGTTTGTAAGGGAGATGCCGAAAAGGATGAGTTTGTGTAATGTTTGAGAGATAAAGAATCAAAATGAATCTTTTTAAAATTAAATAATCAAAATGAATTCTGACCAAAAGATAAATGATCAAAAATATATTTTAGCCCAATGATTATTATCCTCCCTCACATGATTAGTAAATTTACGCAAGTTTACTCCCACAATGTGTTCTGTCCATTTCCCAGTCCCCACTTTCATCATCCCATTGCTCTTGTAAGGATAAAGATTCTTTCCATTTCTCATGCGGAAAGGTCCATTACTATGGTCTTTGATAAATAAATGAAATGGAGATTATATATGATTATACTTATTGGAGAGTATCGTTTATTTTCTCAAAACCTTAGTAATGGACATCTACATTTCTCATGAAAATGGAAAGGATATGTTCTCCTCTTGTAAGGCCTACTATAAACCTCCTCTTAGATAAAAAAAAAAAAACAAAAAATCATATCCTCATTATTAAAATTGAAAAATGAAGAACAATTTATCTACAGAGAAGAACACCAAGAATCGTCGTCAAAGTGAACGTGGATATGGATCCCCAATGTCTCTCTTGTAAAGAGAAATTAACCAAATTAGAATTTAGAACTCAGTTACTCACCCAATTCTAAATTAATTGTAGAAAAATAAATGTTATTGATTTTCCATGCACAGCATATGCTTAATCTTTGTTGATTTATGAAGTAGAAGTTAGGGGCGGACTCACATATAATTGGGGGCGTGCAGATGCACTCACTCAATTTCAAAAAAAAAAAAAATATTTAGGGTTTTTTTGATTTTTGTTTTCAAACACTGTTTTTAGTTTTTAAAAATTAAAAAACAAAAAAACTTGTTTGGAGAAAGTTTTTATATTATTAATTTTCAAAATTTGTTTCTGTTTTTAGTTTTAAAAAACTAAAAAATAAAAATATCTGGAGGTTGTTTTTGTTTTCAATTGCAAAAACTAAAAACATGCGGAGGAGAGTTACTTTTCATTAATGGCATGATTGTAAATAAAAACAGAAGTTCTTCATACGTCAAATTATTTCCATACGTCAACTATTTTCATATTTACTGATAAAGTATATATTATATTTTATATTTATAATTTATAATAAGAGTAAAGACCCAAATTGGTCCTCAATAAAAAATCACGATAACATTTTTGGGTCCCTGAAAAATGGAAAATATCAATTTGGTCCTCAAGAATGTAAAATGCGGGTCAAAATAGTCCTTAACAGAGACTAAAATGTCCCTAAAAATGATCAATTTGATCCGTATTTTACATTCTTGAGATCCAAATTGATATTTCATTTCTCAGGGACCAAAATGTTATCGTGTTTTTTTTTGTCAATGACCAATTTGAACCTTTATTCTTATAATAATATATAAAAATTGAAGCACAAACCTCTGCTCATACGTCAACTATTTTCATCACATAACTTTATTACAATGAGTTTGAAAGAAAATGATTTCATTCTTATTTATATTATTTTTGAGAAATAATATCAATTTTTTTTTCCATTTGATCCAAGAAAATTATGATATATAATAAGTTAAAATACAATCAAATAAATTTTCTATTAATTTGTTTTCAAAACATGTTTTCACAACAAATTTATCAAACAAAATTTTTTTTTATTTTTTCATCTTTAAAACAGTTTTCAAAAATAGGATTACCAAACAAATTTTTTATTATTTTCTTCTTAAAAATAATTTTTAAAAGTTGATTTATAAAATAATTTTCAAAAACTAAAAACCAAAACACAATCAAACAGATCCTTACTTTCTTAGATTTTTTTATTTTGACCCCACTCACTATACAATTTTGCACCCACCACGCTCTACATTCTTTTTCATCTCTCGAGACGTGCTGCTACCCTCGCCTTCTTTGTTTTTTTTTTTGTTCGATCCTATTCTTTCCCTCTCTATCTGTCAACGCTCCTCGCCCTATTGTTAGATATGTGTGTGCTTGGAATAGGTTTATTATTAGGTTTTATTTTAGATTTCTCTATGTGTTTAGATTAGGTTAATTATATTTTAGTTTTTCAATCCCCTTACCATACGTATGTCGGTATGTGTGTGACGTTGTGTATGCCTTGTGTATTAGTTTTTAGAGTTTTTTTAAGTTTTATTTATTATTTATTTATTTAATTGTTTGTAATTGTTGTTTTTTTGCTTAAGCCCATTGTAATTTTATTCTCTTTCATTAGTGTCTATCATATTTAATTTTAATAATTAAAAGAAGTTATTTAATCAAATAAGATATTTTATCAAGTTTAAATAATTTGAAATTTAAATAAAAGGAAAACCATTTTTTATGAATAGGTTAGCTAAGATGCGACATCTTGTTGACTCTTGATCTTTAAGACGTTTGAGTTGTGATAATTTGGCGATCATAAATCCTTTAAAAAATATTTAAATAAATAATAAAGGAATTAGTTGAGATATGACATTTTGTTAATATATTTAGCGTACTTGAGTTGTGATAACTTGATGATCCCAAACTTTTTAATATCAAGGGTTTTAATTTCAAAAATTACATAATTAAAAGCAACCAGTTACACACAAGTGTTTTTTAGAAGAACTACATGACTTTTTCCTCATTGCATCGGACGATATGTAGGATCGGGGATCAACTCCCATCAAGTCAAATTTAATTTTCATAATTTAGTCCCTTGTAAATATTCTTTTTTTAGTCAATATTATTTTATTTAATTTTGGGGTAAAACAAATAATTTAGAACTTATTAATAATTTGTATAAAATTAAATTGAAGGCAATCGCCTTGGAACAGGTGTATTAAGAATGCAGTGAAATTTAATTTTCTCTCTTCTTTATCTATAATCGACTCTCAAATCTAGCCTGATTTTTAAAGATTATTATTTTATTTGAAAGAGTTTCTCGAGAAAAAAATTCATCTAATAAATTTGTTCCCACCGATGGAGGGTGGTAGATACGCCACTGAAGAACCACTTGTATCAGTATGAACCCCCATGTGTAAGAAAGAAACAGAAACATAATCAAACAATACTCATCTAAACTCGACCACCAAAGCCTAATGGAAGAGCGTATTGAAGCAGTACTTGCCTTTATGTGACCAAAGAAGAAATAAGTCCAAAATTTTATAAATATTGAGAACAACATAATACTACAAACCTATCAATTTTAATTATTACATTAATCAGAACCGAACCCATAAAAATGAACCCATATTCCCTCTATATCCTCTGATATGATGATAATATAAACATAATGGCTCGCCCAATTTACACCATCTCTTCAAATGAAAGTGAAATTTCAAGGGAACAAAATTACTGGGGAGCTGGGGCAGGTCCTACCACAATGTCCTCTGACACATCAGAAACAGGGCCAGGGGAAGCTCCAGAGCTCACAAGCTCAATCATAGCACGACGAGGGTTGGTCTTGTGCTTCTCACATAGTTCCGGCAAAAATACGCCTGCATCACATCAAAGCTAACTTCGTTAATGTCTATGTTAATTCACAACAAAAAGAAAAAAAAGAATGAATTATACAAAATAGAGTCCTCTTCAAGTAATCAAATAGAAAAATATACATTACAAAATTGTATGCCACAAAATGAAGCAAACCACCCCACGCTTCTCTTTTTTATTTATTTATTTATTTATGTATTTATTTATTTATTATTTCTGTGTTTTTGTAAAGAATAAGAACAACATTATTATTGGTATGTTCATTTCCAACTAACTTCAGGACAACTTTACTATTTACAGCGCAAAGTACAAATATTTTGTGTTACAAAAATTATAGGTGTCCCAAAGTTATCGGAAATATATGGTCAAAAAACTTTTTCTTAACACCAACAAGTCAACTATGATCATGCATAGAAGTTTTGGAATTAAACATTCCGGACAACTTTACTTTTTATGACGTATAATATGCATACTATATGTTATAAAAAAAGGCAAAACTAATGACTTTGTCACGTATGTTAATTTAATTTTTCAAATTAATCCCTTAAATTTTTTTAGTGACGAACAAGTCTCTTAAATATTTTCGTGACAATCAACATAACAATTTAAGGAATCTATTTATCACAAAAAAAACACCGAAAGGATCAATTTGAAAATTTAAATCCCTATAAAAAATAAAGTTGGCTGAAAGTCAGAATGGTTGTTCAAATAACTTTATTGTAATTGTTTACGCGTTGAAATGGACAAACATGTGAAATGGTAACAACGAACAATTCTTACCCTCTCCAGCAGCCAAATTGAAGAAAAGGTCTACAATGTTGGGGCACTTCTGGTAACATGCTGGGGAGCAAAGCTTGCCAGTGAATTGTGGCTCAAAGAAGGAATCAGATGAAATCCCAACAGAACCCCTATCAACTCCACATGCCTCCACACATTGGTCAGTTTCTATGTACTCTGCCATCCTCTCCACCACCACTTCTGATGTCCTGCATTGGTACTCCACGCCGCCGTCAGCAGCCTTCTCCGTCTCCAACAAACACCTCTTCCCTGATGAAGCTATTGAGAAAGCACACACGTCCTTTGGCAAGTCCTCACATACCATCTCACCTGCCAATTCATGAATTTGATATAAATAATTCGAGAACATATCATATAAAAATGGGTTGATTATGTTTTTTATTCCTATAAAATTCAGAAAATTTGATTTTTGTCCCTAAATAATTTTTATTCGTTTTTAGTCCCTACAAATATAAAAAATGTGTTTATAATATCTAGTGAGGGATTAAAAACACTACTTTTTATTAAATTTAGGAACTAAAAACAAATAATTTTTTTTCATAAGGATCAAAATCAAATTTTATCAATTTTATAGGGATCAAAAATATATTTGACCCTATAAATACTAAAATATATAGGTAAATGAACAAAACATTGAAAATATCAAAATAGCAGGATATACGGACCTAAAGATGCATGAATGAAAAGGGATGAAAATAATAGAACCAATGGCAATTTGGTTGAGAAAGACATGGTTCAAAATTATGTGAAAGAGAGAATTAAAAGGGTTTTGTGTATATATATATTAAGAAGTATTGAAGAGATGGGAACAATATGATTTGGAAAAGGAACCAAAGGGGTATATATACTACCAGGAAGTGGTGAAACTGCGCGTCCCTATGTAACCCAAAAAAAAAACATTGCGCGTCCCTAATGGACTTATGGACGCGTTTGGAAGAATTGACAAGTTGAAGTCTTAGATCATTCTCTATCATTTTTATTATTAAAAAAAGACAATCTTCTATTTAAATTTTGGTTCAACTTTCTTGCGTTTGTTGTTGAGTCGTTTACTTTCGTGGTTGATACGAGTGCATGATTATTTACGATTAATTAAGACGTGTTTGGATGTATGATATGAACTTTGAAGTTTCCAACATATTAAGGCAAAGTCAATCACCATTTGTTTATATTCCAATTCATTCATATTTACCGAAGACTTGTCCACTTATATGTATCGGCAGCATCTTTGCTTCCAAAAAATTTCAAGAAACAGACTTACAAGGTTGTTATTAGTGGGGTAGCGTGTGTCTAAAAAAGTTCCCTTCACCATTGATGAAGAAAGCTTGACAAGTTTAAATGCATTAGGGACAGCAAATGAATGGATTAGATAAATTTTTATTCAGATTATAATGGATGGATTAAAAATAATTCATTATGATCTATTAAAATTTCATTAAAAAAAATCCAATCCATCCATGATTCATTTAAAAAAATTCATTCAATTCATCCATTAGCAATTTTTTTACGGATGGATATCCAATCCATCCATGAAAATTATTTAAAAAAATTAAATAATTTTTATACCTATTTTCAAATAATATCTCTCATCCATCCACAAAAAAAAATTCCAAAATAATTTTTTTGCCTATTTTTTTTTATAATTAACAATTCATCACAAATCCACCTGTACAAAGAATGCAAATGTGATAGCAAAACACCAAAAAATATACAATTTTGCTTATACTAGTAGGATTAAATTTTTGAAGTTATGATTTTTTATCATTTATTTATTTTTTTCATTTTTATCCAATGGATTATTTTTTTGTTTTATAAAGTGGTCCAATAGATTTTAGAATAATGGTGAATGGATCACAACCATCTATAAAATAAAATAATCCAATCCATCCAGTCCATTGTTACTTTTTTTTTTGCAATGGATGAATTGGATGAATTTTCATTTGGATGGACTGGATGGATAGTGACAATTGGATTTTTTTGCCACCCCTAAAATGGACACAACTAGAATGTGGAATATATGATATTAGTAACAACAAGGATTTTAACCTGACAATAAAAGTTATTAGAAGGATTTAATGTTTTGAGTTTAAAATTTGGTGCTCAAGAAATTAATGTTGTTTTATTTTAATTTATATTATGGATTAACATTAATCAATTTTTTATAATTTTTTACGGGATTATTAACTGTATTAATTATGGAAAATGATTTAATAGTTAATCATAGCGCATCACTAATTAATGGATATTGTATTGCGTTTTGACATGAATAGCTCGTTATGGGTTGGGTTATTTATATAATGTCTTTAGAGAGGTCTGTGCTCTTATCTCCTATAGCATCTCTTGTTGACCCATTAGACAAAGGCATCATTTTACGTGTAAGATAAAGAGCAATTAACTCTCTGCAATCCTAATCGAGATTATCAAGAGGAAAACATCAAGATGGATCCTTCCTTGGTATTTGATACACAGTTTCAATCTTTAATCCTCAATATGCATCTTCTTAAACATGTTAAAGTATGAATCTACATGACATAATCGATCCAGATGATTTCATTATTTTCCATCAATTGGTTTCAAAGCGACGGTTCGGCTGGGCAGAGTATTTTGAGACGGTGGTTAGTGCTTGGGTTTTGGTCATAACCCATGTTGTGGAGCACATTGAAAAGACTTGCAACTTGGTTGGCTGAGACGACCCGCTGTCCCATTGAAGAACCTAAGATATTTAACTAAGCCTTAAACCGTATTATAAAAGTTAACGCACGCGCTTTATTAAGATGAAACGCATCAGAAAGATTAAAACGCGAAAACGAAATTGTATTAAGGCTATGCCAAAGCATGCATAAATCAGAGTAACACAGTTTAAACTTAAAGTATACATACATGCATCGGTTGTCCCGTCAGTAGGGTTACAGTAGTAATGTACACATACAAAGTACATCAGTACAGACCATAAGTAAAATACGTCAAAAGACAGAGAGAAGACTCTCAGGCTAATAGCGGTCGCCACCCAACCTCTAGAAGCTGGGGTCCGTGGCTCATCCACCGGCATCAGGCTCGTAAGGAGTGGCATCCAACTCCTCAGCAACGAATTCATCCACAAGGTCTTCCCATAAAATAAAATAAACATACAGAGAAAATACAGGAAGATAAGAAACATGCATAATCAAATATGGGAGAGGGGCAATAGTACAACATATAGACATGGGGTACACAACACATAGAAAACATATAACTCGCCAACCACCATCTATTGGGTCACACAACACAACCATCTCAAAAGTCACTCTCTCATATCAAACCTCTACGAAGGATACTAATCCCCATATGCATGTCATCATTCTTATATGCATGTCGACCGATATCATCACGTCCCCAGTTGGACATCCCTGTCGGGATTAATAATATCACATCCCCAATTGGACATTCTCGTAAGGATAAAAACACCACATCCCCAATTGGACATCCCACCCCGGGATTAAAAACATCACGTCCCTAATTGGACATCTCCCTTTGGAACCAAATATGTTTTGGTATGAAATGCTATGATATGCAATAGACATCCATCACATATTGATACCGGAACCTCACACCTAAGCACTCAGCCACAGCCATGATGCACTACATCCACATCAACATCAACATCAACATCAACATCACGACGCCTTGCGTCCACGAGCCACAGCTCCATGGTCAGGACCACGACGGTATCAATCAGAACAACAGCGCAATCTCACCATACTCTCATCAACAATCATCCAGTCAATCACAGTAATAAAATATCACAACAATAAATATGTCAAAACAGATGTCATCACGTTGATAGATAAACAGCTAATCACATAGGCAGTTCAATATAACAGATCAACAGATACGCAAATAAGCAGTTCAATGTATCAACCTCAATCAATCACATCATCTAGATTATCATCTTAGTGGTGATAGCCCAAAGGTACCTACACCTAGGGTCCAGGTACTTTGTCCAGGGCTCAACCTCTAGTAGGGTTTAAGGTTCCCTACACATGTATATAGTCTATACTAAGTTTGTCTTCCTGACGATAACAATTCTTTCTCCCCACCTAAAACTGCTATGCACGCTCGCCTTCCCGTACAAGCTCCCGAACACAGCTCTGCAATCAGCACTTTAGCACGCTTTAGGGCGATCGAGCACAATCCGATCCTTCACAACAAATCACAAGTTTAATTTTAACAAAATATCATTTCTAGTCTCCTAGGACTTAGGTTCGGCCACCAAGGCTCAAAATAGCTAGAGATGCCTAAAAATTCCTAACTCTTGGATGGATGATCCTCAAGTATACACAACACTAGAGTAAGTTTTATTACACAAAAACTTGAAGTAAAACTTATAGTTTTCCCACAAGCTAGGTTCGGACACTTCATGGCAAAATAGGGTAGAGGTGTTTAAAAATTCCTAACTCTTGGATCAATGACCCTTAAGCATACAAAACACTAAATCAAGTCTCATTACTCAAAACTTGAATAAAAACACACAAACTTTTCTCACCATAGGGTTTCGGCCATCTATACCCATATGGGTTAGAGAACTCTTTTGGTTGCACGCTCTTGGATAATGAAAGAGAATGATGAAACTAGATCATAGAAGTTGATTTCACATTAAAAGGATTTTTCTATGATTTTCTAAAGATTTTAAAAGTTTGAATCTAGAAGTTGAAACACATTGAATCTTGGCTTTAAAACAAGGATTAAGTGAAGAATCATGAAGTTCATAGATCAAGAGAGTAGCCATACCTCTTGGATGATGAAAATGTGCAAGAATCCAACACTTTTTTCACGAAATTTGGTTAAGATCACACTTTGAATTTGAGAGAAAGTTGAGAGAAAAGTTGAAGAAGTAGAAAAATGTGATGGATGGCCTCAAGAATGGAGAAATAGGCGTGGGAATGAAGGAGGGATAGGATGGTCCAACCATTTTTCATTTGAGGGCAAAATGAACATTTCACCTAGGGACAAAAATGCCATTTTATGAAAAGTTAAGGTATTTTGGTCTTTTCACCTCTAATTTTCATAAATATCTAGATATTTGTTGGATGTCATGATGAGGGTGAGGGCAAAATGGTCTTTTCACATAGGGACAAAAAGGTCATTTAGTGAAAAGTCTAAGGGCATTTTGGTCTTTTCGCATCTAGATATTTTATAAAATCATCATGACACTGGCACGCTTTACTGGGTGATGTGACCTGATGTGATTTCATGTTTATCCGTTAACGGGTCCCGGTAAATCCCTATTTAGCTCCGTTCGTCACCCGATTGAAGATTTCGCCCGAATAACTTATATTATTTCGCTTTTTAGTGCGAAAAACCAATTTTATCAAAAAATTAGGAAATTCGATTCTAAGCCTAACTGTTTTGTTCACAAGTCAAAATTAGGTCTTCTGAGCAGTCAAATCATACTGTCAGTGAAAACGCAGATCGGGCTCCGTTTGAGTTTTCGACCCAAAATTTAACTGTAACTCCCTACAATAGCGTAGAGCGTGAATATGGTCTCAGTTTATTTAAATTCATTTTCTAAAACTCAGATAAAAATATAAACTCATTTATATAGTTGATCGGTCTTAAAAAGCATGAAAATCGGAGTGTTACATTGATAATCCCGTGAAAACTCAGAATCCATGTGAGTGCTGGGACTCACATTTGAGGGGAAGAATGTTGGAAATTCATGTGAGTGCTGGAAGTGACATATTGGTAAAGAATGGGTTAAAAGTGGAGAGTATATAATTAAGTGGGGAGACACGTAGACTCATTGTCTTAAGGTTTTGGGTTAAGATGTGATGTCAAAATAATTTATGTGGTACTCTTAGCCCATTCATGGAGATCTCCATAGCGTTTGGGCTCCCCATACGACCCAACAAGTAGTATCAGAGTCTCGAAGTCTGAGTAGATTACATATTATGGTTGTTCATGTAAATTTCTATTTTTAAATTTATTTTCAATAATCAATCCAGTGCATAAACCCTAATTTTAGTTTATTTAAAATTCGGCTCAAATTGAGTGATAAAAATTGGGCTCAAATGTATGACATACATAGAGTTTGTTTGGTAAAACTAGCTGTTAGCGGATAAGCTAATTAATAGCAGATAACTTATAGCGAATAGCGGATGAGGTAGCTGATAACGGATAGTGGATAGTGGATAAGCTAGCTTATTTTGTGTGGAAGTGTTTGGTAAAACTAGTGGTTGAACTAGCTGAAAAATATAAAATGACATAAAAGAACATCTTTATTAATGATTTTACATAAAAGAGAGAGAAAATGATAAAGGTGGATAAAAGTGAAAAAAAATTTGAAACGCTATAAGCTCAAACGCTGCTTTAAGTAGAGTCTGAAAAAAAAAACTATAATCTCGTGAAAAAATGCTATAAGCTTGTGATCAAGGCGTTTGTCAAACAGGACTATTTTTTTATCCGTTATAAACTATCCATTATAAGCTCATAGGAAGGACGTCACAAACAGCCTCTATATACATCATACACTGTAAAATAATTAACGGAATCAAACACAAGAACCCACGCTGGCAATCCTTGTTCTTTGTTATTTTTCGTCAATTTTCAAATTAAAATTAATCTCGAAATCTTTTATGAAACTTAGATTTCAAATGTTAAATGTAGAGCAACTAACAGTGAAATTAAATTGCTTTCTTGACTCGATTGATTTTTTAAAGGTAGATATTTCTCTGCAAAAATTTTCCCGTTACAATTTGCTTATGGTAAGTGCAGTAGGATACAATAAGCCGGAATTTTTTTCTTCAAATATTTGGTGCTAGAATGGGGAAGATGCAAATATTTTCTCCGCAAGTTTTTCGTACAGTGTTTGGGGAAGATGCTCCAGCAATTGCAGTAGGGGGCAGTGGAGATCTCTCCATTTTTTCTTTTATTTAGAAAATAGATAGATATAAATTTTTAATGATTTATTTATTATTTAAATAATAAAAAAATTGAAAATATAAATCTCTTTTTTATATTTATATATCTTCTAAATGATGAGGATCTGAACTCTAGTTGGCGATGTGTTCGTATACCAAGTTTAAAGGTTTGGTTTTTCGGTAATTTTTATTTTCAATTAAAAATATTAAAAGTATGAAATAATATCAGCCATTGACATATGTAATGGTAAAAATAAGTGTACCTTTCACTCTATGAGTTTTATTTGTTATTTTATTGAATCATATTAAAGTAAGCGACATGCCCATTGAAGACTCGGTTTTGTTTTTGTTGGGATGATTGTGGCTCACTAGAAAATTATCATGTATTACCGATCAAGGATTGGTCGAGTGATAAATATATCGATCATAAGGGGGAGAACGTAAATTTGAATCTTGATGATAAATACTCTAGTTGGGAGATTACAAAAATCAATGGTTAATTCTCTGTTCTAAACAGCCGATCGAGGATTAGTCTCATAGTCGATCCAAAGAGTCGAAATTTGTGAAAATATCTTGAGATGCCACCGAGAAACAAACATCCATAATTATGGTGGTTCATAAAAAAAAAATATCATATATTATATATAATTTTGGTGCACATCCTATTATTGGATACTAAACTCTTTGTTTTTTTTTTTTAATTAAAAAATTTACAAGCGAGGAAGAATGTGTCGATATTATATGTTGTGTCAATGTAAAATTATATAAGTTTGAATGTGTTGGTTTCGAAAATTTATCTAAAATATTTTCTATTATTGTGTTACATTTGAGGTAAAGCCAAATTAAGTCATCTTTGCGGTTGCATTTTCTATATGTAAAAAATTTGAGAAGTAGAGCTTAATTTAATATAAGGTTTGTTATTGTTATTTTCTTATGAACTACCGTAATTAGGGTCTTTGGCTCCTCAATGACATCCCGTCATCTCGGGAGTATCTGTTGAGTCTTCAAATGTCTGATGTGCATTTATCATAGTTTTGATGAGAGTAAAACAGTTATTCAATGATTTAATTGAACCCGTCTGTGGTATTTAACTCGTCTACTTAGTGTGCAGATTAAAACATTAAGTGTCTATATGAACTGTTCACTCGTCTGAACTTGGATAAGTTCACCCGTCTAAACTAACTTAAGTTCACACGTCTGAACTAACTAAGGTTCACTCGTCTGAACTAAGATAAAGTTCACTCGTCTGAACTAGCTAAGGTTCACTCGTCTGAACTAAGGAAAGTTCAATCCGTCTAATGAAGTCTTCAACCGTCTGATCAAAGGAAGACCCACCCGTCTAAAAAACTATACAACTGACGTCATCTCTTTGTTAAGAGTCAACCCGTCTAATGAAGTTACTCACCGTCTGGTGACTAACGTTAAAGAATATATTGGATAAAAGCTGTCTCGTCTCTGAAAAGGAACTTCAACAAAGTGCTTTGCCTGCATCTTACACCAAAAAGGAAAGTCTTCCCTCTGCAAACAAAAAGCACGTATACAGACATGCTAAGACCAAAGGTATATTAGAAGTCTTCACCTTTCTGATGAGAGAGAACAAGCGAAGTTCCCTACACTTTAATGGCTGACCAGAATCTTTGCATTTATTGAAGATCTGCAAAAAGCCAAGCCTTCAAATATTGTGTCTAACGGCTTTAAAATCTTGAAGCCTATTTAATGAAGAAGACTTTGAAGATTCAAGCAAGAGAAGCAAAGTGCAAAGAGAAGACAACGAACAAAGCAATCAAAGAGTAACTACTCTGAGCATTTATATCTTCATTCTTTCATTATTTATTCTTCAATCATTTGAAGTTATTATGCCGTCTTTTAAAATTTCACATTTAATACACTCGTCTAAGTGCTTGAGAAAGACTTGCAAATTGTAATTTATTTTATAACTTCTCTCAAACAAATCCGTCTGAGCCTGGAGAGGCTAGGTGTGCAAACAATACTCGTCTGGAGCCTGAAGAGGTTAGGTGTGCAAACAATACTCGTCTGGAGCTTGAAGAGGCTAGGTGTGAAAATAATACTTGTCTATCCTGTAACCTAAATCAGTTATAGTGAGAAAACTTGGTGCTGCCAAGGACTGGACGTAGCCTCATTGTTAAGTGGTGAACCAGGATATAACCTGCTGAGTGATCTCTCTCTTTTCCTTAACTCTTTAGTTTGATTATTTATCTTAACTATCATCTAACTAAAGGGGTTTATAATTGTGTTTATCAAACCTATTTTCATCTTGCATGATTGTGTGTTTTCTGTGAAAACCATCAGACGAGTTATTAGTCTGATTGACCTGTCTAAGTTTACTCGTCTATTATCACTCGTCTGTGCTTGCGAAAAAGTTTTTTAATTCCGCATAAATTTGTCAAACACCATTCAACCCCCTTTTAGTGTTTGCATCTGTCTATTTCAGTATCACCACAAACTTCGGTCCTTTGGACCGACTATGAGACTAATACTCGGTCGACTGCTGAGAATAGGGAATTAACTATTTGTTTTCGCAATCTCCCAACTAAAGTGTCTACTATCAGGATCCGAACTTGTATATTTTTTCTTATGGGGTCGAGATGCTTATGATCACCCAACCAACCCTTGTTTGGTTGTTATTGTTATATAATGTGCATGGTGCAAACCGTTTGGGAAAGTTATATAAAGTTTTGATGATGTGCCACTAAGTTTGCTTACGCTTTTGTTGGCTCCAAACACAAGGATGACAGACACACTATCTAAGATCGGTAATGAACCATTTTTGGTTATTGACATGTTGTATAAATGCATAAGTGGATAAATTTTTTCTCAGATGTGACCTCTTCTCCCTCTTCATGCCAATTTTGGAATATGCATCTATGTATGAGTGTAACAATTATTCAGAATGATGTGGCATGAAAATTATGGAACTCGATAACAAATTTTGTTAATTATTGATTATCATAATATTTGTATTATTTGAATATTAGATTTTAGATATTGCATGTGACACCGTATTTTTTTATCTTTATCTCTCACATACTTTTTTATCTTCTTTGTATACACGCGTTTTAAAAATACATCAAAAAATAAAGGACACCATATTATTTTTCATATTTTGATGTTCAAGAAACAATCATAATATCATTTTATTGTATTATCAACTATAATGGGAGTCAAACGTAATAAAGTTTTTTTCTTATCACTTCTTATGGTTAAATGTTGGGTTAAATATGATTTTAATCCCCTAGAAAATGAGTAAATTTTGATTTTGGTCTCTGTAAAAAAACAAATTTTGTTTTCATCCCTCTAAAATATGAAATTACTAATTTTAGTCCCTATAAAATGAACAAATTTTGTTTTTGATCCCTGTAAATTGTTTTCCTTTGATTTCCATCCCTCTAAAATTTAATATAACTGTTTTTAGTCTCTAGCATTTATTTTAAGATAGATAAATATAATTCACTTTTTGGTTCAGGAAAATTTTGTGAGGAACCATATGGTAACATGATACCACAGAGGTCATTGGGTGTCCTTTGGGATGATCATATAACCTTTTGTTAGACACATGAGTAATTAATTGATGCCACATGACAATAAGGATAAAAAAATAGTGATTTTAGATTTTAAAAAAACAAAAATTAAAAAAAATTTTATAGAGATCAAAATAAAATTTCACCTATTTTAGAAGGACCAAAAAAATATATTCAATCCCTAAATGTTTTATCTAAGAGCTCAATTCTGGAGTTTTTAAAATTATTTTGGCGAGCTTATTTCGCAGATCGTGCGACCTATTTTCTGCAATGCGGGGTAGGGCAAATGATGCCATAATATGAAGCCCACACTCACCAAAAGCGCGTGAGAGAGTGTGGCCACATGCCACATCTTTTTCTTTTTTTTTTGTTTTTTTGCCATTTTTTATATTTGATTAATATGTATTTTTTGAACACTTTATGTATTTTATTTGAATAATCAAATATTAAAATGTACTTTTCATTATCGCACTGTCCTTTTTTTTTTGTTTGGGATGGACCTTTTTTGCTGCTTCCTCCTTGCGCTTATCGCACTCTCCTTGAAAACATTATTTGCTCACAGAATTAGTTTTAAGTCCCAATATGGTTCAAATCTTATATAATTTTGATTAAATTGATGTGATTTTATAGATCACTTAATTTTGTGATATTCTATTTAGCATCTTACTATTATTTTGTGTGGTTGTGATCTCCCTTATCTTGGATACAATTATGAAAAATATTATTGAAATTAAATAAGCATGCTTACTATTATTTTGTATGGTTGTCATCTCACCTATCGTAGTTACAATTGTGTAAAATATTTTGAAATTATATAGGGGTGGCAAAATGGGCTGGGTCCGACTTGCCAATCCGTTTAACCCGCCTATTTTAACGGGTTGGGTTGGGGTTTTCAACCCACCAATCCGTTTTGACCCGAACCGCTTAACCTACCAATAAAGCGGGTTAAAGGCGAGACGGGTTGGCGGGCCAACCCGCCAAATCTAAAAATATATATATATATATTTAGTCGGGTTGACCTGTCAATCCGCCAACCCATTTTCTATTTTTATGCCTAATTTTCTATCTTTTATAATTGTTTTCATAGCTTTTTTACTATTTTTTGGCTGGTCAACTCACCAGCCCATTTTTCTAGTTTTTTGGTTTTGGCGGGCCAACCCACCATTAAATGGGGTGGGTTAGGAAGTCTAACAAATTTTGTTCAAGCGGGTCAATCCGTACCGTCTCGTTTTAGGCGGGCCAATGACGGGTCAGAGCGGGTCGGCACGTTTGCCACCCGTAAAATTATATAACTTAATTTCTCTCTTAAGAACTTTTATGAATACTTACATAATTCATATATTTGATTATAAGTTATAATTGCATTGGTAATGTTGTACCTTGTTGATATGTTGTTATTGATTCAATATGTTATTGGTACAAAATATTTCTTCCTTGGGCTTATGTCAATTATTATTCAAATACCCTATCGGTATTGGAATTTTGGTGAGATGAGATTATATACATTACATTCTTATATTTCTTATGTATTGTGATTCGATACGGCGTGATCATGATGATTGATTGAATAAGAAATCTATTTAAAGACATGTTTTGACGGTGTACGCGGAATCATTTATTTCATAGTCCCATGTAAATATTCTTTTACATGGATATTAAATGTTTCCTTGTCAATCCTAGTGACGGCTTCTTTGCCTTTGAATTTGACATCTATCAAAGCTCTAAATAGGACTAACTTTGAGCATTGACGAACCTACATTATGCCCCCATATAGTAAATTTTTTTCTTTAAAGTTTTAAATACTTTTTTTCCCATGAAAAAATAAATGTTGCCCCCATAATGCTACAACCGTACTCTACATAACACTTTCGAATTTATTTTTAACTCGCTTTTGATAAAAAAATTATTGGGAATTACTAATGAATTGTCTCAAGCATTGCAAAGAAGTAATCAAGATATTGCAAATGTTATGACAATGGTTAGAATATTAAAGGAATCATTGCAAAGCATGACAAATGATGTTTTACGTATTTACTCAATGAAGTATCATTGTTACGTAAGAATCATAATATTGTCATTTCAAATATAGATGATGCAATCATGACACAAGGAAGATCAAGACGTAAACTTGAAAAGGTTTCAACCTTACATCACTTTCAAGTTGAGGTATTTTATCAGGTGATTGATAGACAACTTTAAGAGTTTAATAATAGATTTATAGAGGTAGGCACTGGATGCTTATTTGTGTGGGAAGCTTAAATCCAAGATATTCATTTTCTGCATTTGATAAGGAGAAATTGATTTCTTTTGTAGAGTTTATGGGCTTGATAGTCAACTTTAAAATTATATCATAGATGTTTGTTCTGATAAACAATTTTCTAATTTAAATGGGATTAGTGTTCTTTTAGAAGTGTTGGCGAAAACTTGAAAGCATATTGCATATCTGATGGTATATTTACTTCTGAAATTAGCTATTTTCCCGTGGCAACTACAGCAGTTGAAAGGAGTTTCTATGCAATGAATTTTGTGAAGAATCAAATGTGCAATCATATGGGAGATGAATTATTGAATATTTGTTTGATCACATACATAGATATTTTTTTTATATAGTATTGAAAATGAAAAAATCATACCAAAATTTCAAAATATGAAGACATGTAAAGAGCATTTATAATTTGTAGAAGTTGATGTGTCTTCAATTTTTTATCTATACAATGATTTAGTTTGTGTGTGAGATATTGTCATTTAGGCGTGATTGGGGATTTGGAGACAGTGAGGATTGTTTTTGTATTCTTCAATTTCTTGCTTAATGATAATGTTGTCATTATTTTATCACTTATGCATTTATATATTTTTTTATAAAAATATTTATAGTATACTATTTTGCCCCCACTAGTCAAAATTTATGCATCTGTCCTTGACTTTGAGGACTAGAAAAAGTCTACGGATCTTTATTTAGCTATCACTAACATGGATCTAGCCTTAATAAAGGAAGAACCTCCTCATGTGATTGCTCAACCTACTACTGCTAATAAGGTTTATCGTGAAAAATAGGACCACTCAAATAAGGTGTCTTATGGTGATAAAATACACTTCGGAGAGGTTGATTATACAAAGCATTCCAGAGACCAAAAATGCTTAGGATCAATGCATCTATCTAAATATGAGTGAGAGTAATTTTATATTTCTTGTTTTATATGTCTATGACATACTTCTCTAGTAGTCGTGTTAAACTTTTGAACGAGACGAAACAAATGTTAAATAACCAATTTGATATGAAGGACCTTGGTGACCTTTACTTGTTGTAGGCATCCAAATTTATTGTGACAAGTCACATAGCATCCTTGGAATGTCTCAAACGATTTAGCATGCGTTCTTGCTCCCATGTGTTAAACCTATTCAAAAAGGTGATAATCTCTCTAACTATCAGTGTCCTCAAAACGATAGAAAGGGAGATGAGATGAAATATGTCTCATATATACGCTTTCGTTATTAGTAGCCTAATGTATGCTCAAGTCTATAATCATCCTGATATTGCATTTGCAATTAGTTCTTTAATGAGATATTTGAGCAGTCCAATTTTGGATCATTGGAAAGACGTAAAGAAAGTCACGAGGTACGTGCAAGGTACCGAGGACTATATATCAACTTATAAGAAGCCTTATTAGTGTCATGACCCGAATTTCGTAGCCATGATCGGCCAAAAGGGAAAGACTCCCCTTCCCCTTCGCAGGCTCACAAGCATACAAAAATCCATTTCATCCAAAGTAAGAGATTACATTCATTAATTACACAAGGAATGTAATACATCAGAGTGATTAAAAAAACGTAAATTACAAAGTCCTGCTTTAAACTATAAACAACTTTAAAACTAAGGGTATAACCCCTAAAACTGCCCACATGACATCCAAGGCTTCTGCCGGCTTCACAGATACCTGCAACTTAAATGTTAAACATGGGGTGAGTCCACTGACTCAGTGAGGAAATTCCCCCAAACACATCCAGGCATGCAAGATAAAAAACAATATTACACAGTTATGCAAGCACTCACTCATATTCACGCATAATCCAACTCAAACAATTATCACAAAAATAATACTTAACAACATTCATATTGTAAACATAGCTCAAGAGGGCATCTCATTCATTCATCGAGTACTTATGAATTGCCTTGCACTTCATCTATTTCTCATATCTCAAGTCCCTTACAAGGAATCGATACATTTTTCATATACACATATCACATATCGTGACATCATCAAGTCTTTGGGTATCCTAAGATGTGGGTTCACTAAGGACCTCCTACCCTGACGGTTTTATTTCCTACCCCAAAGATACCGTTTCCTCCGGCAAGCACCAACATCTCTCCTAACGCCCGAGGTATCTAACATGGTCCCCTCGTCCCCGACGGTGATATTTATATACCGGAGCCTCATGTTCCGCGGTCGGCCTACCCAAAGATTCATAACCATCATTTGACAATTCATTCCACCAAGTACTTTTCCATATGTTTAAACCACATATATCAATCATCATCACATATAAATTCTTTATCAACCTCATAGCCAAAGTATTTCACATTTAACCTTCATCCATGATATAATTAGCTCATTAAGCAATCTCAAGAATAAAAGGAATATGTACCTTTCAATTTCATAACATATGAACAATACACCATATCATCACTCATGTTATCACCAACTTATCCGTCCTCCCAAATTCACATTAGAAACATATAACTAGTAAGTTCAACAATTTACCATTTAACACATCTTCACCTCATAACAAGCATTACCTATGATACTCTCTCAATCATTATATAAATCAATCTCAAGATACATCAATGAGCTCATATATTATCATATCAATATATCACAATAATACATCCACACCATAAATGTATTCATCAT
This sequence comes from Ammopiptanthus mongolicus, assembly GCA_039655645.1. NCBI lineage: Eukaryota > Viridiplantae > Streptophyta > Magnoliopsida > Fabales > Fabaceae > Ammopiptanthus > Ammopiptanthus mongolicus. Next base: position 46,591,323 of record CM077350.1, read on the forward strand.
ATAAACGTTTCCACCAAAGCTAACCATAGAGGTAATCAGTTCACATCCTCTTAGTGTAATTACATTCGGTTAATCATCCATAACATTTAATTAATATGATCTCATGACATACTCCAAGTATCTCACCTTAATCAGGTCCAAATCTTCTTATAGGTAGTGCATAGTCAATAATATGACACTACGGTTATATTCAACTAATACCCACAAGGACATATAATAGATCTTTCCAAGCATTTAAAATGAAATGAGAGAATAATCCGACAATTTTATAAGTCTTTATCATCAAAAACACCTCATACACATATTCTCAATACCATGATCATATATTTCCTTTCACAACAATAAATCAAATTCAAACTTTATCATAACATGCATCCCAATCATATCAACTTGAATCGTCTTAGCGTCTCATCATCATATTTATATACATGCTCCAAAATACAAGAGATACATCAATGAATGCATAAAATGTCTTTAAATACTTCAAAATGTTCAAGAGAAATGTTTCAAAAAGTAAAAGAGTGTAACCATAAAAAACTATGATAAAACAACTTTTTTTTTTTAAACATAGTACCCTGACCTTTGATCACAATTTATATCATAATTTTCAAAATACTTATTTTTTTATCCGAAAATTGTTTCTTATGAAAATAGACTAAGAGAGCTTTCCAACATAGGGTCATTTGCTTAAAACAGGAGAAGGAATGAACAAGTTATGTACGTTTGAAGTTGGCAGGTCTGTTCTCGTTCACCTTTGTGCCCAACGCGGACGAGTCATCAGTCAGGGTTCCTCTCTGGAACCCTTGTGCTCAGAGCAGCATACCTTGCACAACACAAATTCTGCAAGAATCAGGAAGTCCTGTTGCTGTATTTTTATCCCGTTTTCTCTATTTTATGCCAAATCCAACAATCAAAGACATTTTAACACCAAAAACAACTCAAATATGGTGAATGAATTAAACATTATAAACTTGAATTAAAACATTTTCTTGAGAGAAAATCATCAAAACAACTCCCAAAAATCAATATTTCATCAATATCATCATTTTGCCTAAACCTCAACAAGGCCCACGAAATTTCACTCACATAAACACACAAATCCTACCAAAACTCTGAATCGGTACTCCCAATTAATAAAAAAAAAGAAGAATAAGGCATACTCATACCATAACCAAAGCAAAATCTAGCATAAACACATAAATCCCTCACCTTTTTGGTAGCTACTATGCTAGGGTTCCATGAAATCGAAAATGGGAAAGAAGGTGAGACAGGGAGACCCTCCATCGATTCCTCATCCTCTTCCTTCCTCTTCCTTCATTTTCCCCCTCTTTCCCTTTCTTTCTGTGCTAGGGTTTCAGAAACCCTTGAAGCAAAACAATGAGAGGAAATTCGTCCTCTCTCTATTTAAACACAAATTAATCCTTGGACAAAAATGCCCCTCATTGTAGGGGCATTTAAGGCAAACCTCTGAATGATTATCAACTTACAAGTTAAATTTAATTAACTTGCTAAGGGTATGTCAAATTATACACTATCCTATTAATGTTTTAAAACTCGTATTTAATTTATTTAAGAACGTCCAAAAGCATTTTTTAAAAGAAATAGCGTATTTTATTACATAAAACATATTTATAACTAAAAAAATTATCAGGTACAATTGTTATACGAAGGGCAACTTTAAATTACCAAACATAATGTAATTTAAAACTTATAATTTAAATTATTAAAATTATAGGGTATTACAATTAGCTTCAATTTATTGTTTTTTTTTTTTTTTTACAGCACGCCAAAAATTTATTAAAAATCCTAAAAGAATACAAAAATAGACATGGGGGGACATTAAGCCTTAACCCATGCAAAGAATCAAGATAATCTAAAACTAGGCAATCCCAACTTATTACGGAAGAAATCTTCCCTAATAAAATTAGGAATAAGATCCCACCAAGTAAAGTCGGTACTAGAAACACCATAAGCAGCTAGCTTATCTGCACAACTATTTCCTTCCCTAAAAATATGAGAAACTCTAAAGTTCATATCATTACAATAAACTTTACAATTTTTCCATCTATTTTGCAATTGCCAAAGTACTGGAGCACTTGATTTAAATGTATCCATCACCAACCTAGAATCACACTCAAGCCAAAGGTAGGACCATCCTCTCTGTTGAGCTATCTCTATTGCTGTCATTTCAGCTATGAATTCAGAATGAAGAGCGGAAAGGTTAGATTTCACATGCTAAAATATTTAAATGAAGAAGGGTTAGATTTCACACCTTTCTTCATGACTAGCATAATAGGAAAATGATTAGATTGAGAACTTGTGAGAGTGTAACAGGAAATGCTACTACAATAAAAAACCCAAGCATCATTAATTATTTCTCTGTCCTATCTTTTTTCTGTACGAGATTCACCAGCCTTCCATTTGACCAAGTAAAAATTGCTCCCTTTGTAACATGAGTCAATTTAGAAGAATTTGTCCATGAGTTGAAATCATCACAGGAAGCTTTAAGGGGAAGGCCAAGACCCCTCTTTTCATGAGCTCCAAGAACAACATTGAAATCACCTATAAAAAGCCAAGGGCTAGACTGATCATGCTCCAAAGTAGATAAATCTTTCCAGAGATCCTTTCTAGACAAGTATGCAGTGGAGGCATAAATTGCAAAGATAAACAACTTATGGTTATTCAATGTAACAAAAAAAGCACACATTTGTGATGAAACATACACCACATCTGAAGATAGGGAGTTCGCACTTAAACATCAGAGATTAGGGGACCTAGAACCTCTGTTATTAAATAGAAAAGGCTTAAAACCAATGCTCTTCCAAAAAGAACTATGAATTTGATCAAATTTAATCCAAGGTTCTACTAAGAAAACCAAGTCAAGTCTATTCTTCAAACAAAGCTTTTTTAATACTTGCCTAGTTCCAACATTACCTAGGCCTCTTGCATTCCAATAAAAAATTCTCATCATGCAAAATTTCTTGGACCAGCCATTCTCCGAGCATCGACCAGATCAGCCTTAGTAGGTTTATAACTTTTCTACCTAATCTTCTTCTTTTGAGACTTGGACAAAACTGTTGTGAATTTTGGAGATGCACCAGCATTGTGAGCTCTAATTCCTTGCAGTGAGTGATCCTCTTCTATGCCCTCCCCATTATCATCACACCAGAGCCTAGAAACAATCCTTAAATCATTTCTAATGTAACATCCCAGTTTTCGGAAGCTGTAATTGGATAATTATATATTACTTTATGATTATTATTATGGCTTGAATGTGCGTTTAGAGAGTATGTTAAGAGTAGAGATGCATAGGGTAGGTAAAGGATAAAGGACAAAGGAACAGGGGCAGAACGCTCAAGCGTGGACTCGTATAACGCTCAAGCGTGAGGACGCTCTAGCATGGATGGCTTTGGATGCTCAAGCGTGGACCCTCTGACCAGTGACTGGCGGTGATGGGACGTAAAGTGACACGTGTCAGTTACGCGTCGCGGCTGGCACGTGATGGGCGGTGCCTTAGCAGTGACAAAATGTCAACGCTCAAGCGTTGATGAGGACAACGCTCAAGCATTGGAACGCTAAAGCGTGGAGAATGCCAATGCTAAAGCGTGGACAACAGAATCTTTCTCTATAAATACTTCATCATTTTCACCGAGGGGAGTTTTTACCAAAACTCCAGAGACAGAGAGAATTCGAGGCTGAGAGTTCTAGGAACATGTTGAAGCTTTGATCTTGAGTTGTGACTCGTTCGTTCGTCTGATTCCAATTCCGATCGTGTTTTCGTGATCAGCGCAACTTCTACTTCAATTCTACCGGTTTGCTTTCGTGATTTGTCAAGGGTAAGCCGAGGTTCCACATCTACCTATATTGTACATATACAATGTTATCTTTTGGTTAAAGCTTCTTTTCACGGTTTTAACTTCGTAATAGGGTTAATGCTATAGTCTATGTGTTATTTCCGTGATTAGGGCAAGTTTGGAAGCTGCGTACGGAACCCTTTGGAGCTAGAGGGCTGCGGCTGCAAGGCCAGGAGAGGAGCAAAGGAGTGCTCTTTGTGATCGTGGTCATCACCGTAGTCGCTACCAGGTGGGGAGAAAGAGTTACACACGTCGGGGAGGCAAGAGTAGTCCATATAGTTGTATTGTGTGTTTTATGTGTATAGGGGAACCCTAAACCCTATATGAGGTTGAGCCCTGACAAAGTAGCTAGACCCTAGGTTTAGTCTACTTTGGGCTATCACCGTTATATTTGGTACCCTAGGTTAGCAGATTCGTGATGCATGATAAAACGTGATAATTGATGATATATGTGTACCTGCTATCTATAATAACTGATACTCGCAAGAGATGCATGAGATATTGTTGATGATGGTATTTTAGTATGTTATGTTGTTTATTGCTTTATGGAGCATGTTGATAATTGATGAAATATTGCATTATATCTAGAAATACATGTACGCATGAGATTCAGAGGTTTAGCATGATTAGGGCTTTGACCCCGTGATGGGTGTTTGAGCTGATAATTGAGATCTGAGGTATAGTGGAATTTGGAGCTCATAAGGTTATGATGGGAGCTTGGAGCTCATATGTGTACCCGTGGAGCTTAGGGCTCGTGTATGTATCTTTGGAGCTTGGAGCTCGTATGTGTACCTATGGAGCTTGGAGCTCATGTTGCTAAGAGCAAGTTGCATGTGTTGTAATATCGGCTCAAGAGAGATGGATGACATGCATAGCATATGCATTTGATGCCAAGTAGCAAGCTGTATTCTGTGAGGCATATGAGGTTGGTGCACCGAGTGCGGGTGCGGCAAATGGAAGGGAAGGTTTGTGTGACCTCGGGGATACACTGGACACAGGTGTACCCACAAGAGACCGATGAGGTAGCTCTTATCGTGTCGTGGCCGTCCTGGGCACGTCCTACTATCCCCACCGGACCCTGAGTCTTTCCAGTTGTCGGTGGATCTTCCGAGGAGGCCCAGTTAACCCTCTTTGTTTGGGACAGTTGAGCGGTGATGCACTCTTATGGGTCACGGCGAGCGGAACGGATTACCGGAACAAACCAACTTGTGGTCCTTTAAGCGGACGAGATGTTGCCCTTAGTAGGGTGTTTAGTACCGACCGGCATGCATGGAAAGAGTATGTGTACATTTAGCTAGAGAACGACAGTGGCGTCGTGATATTGAGTGATGATTGTGTATGCTATATGTTTTGCATTGCATCATCCCTGTTATAGATGTGCTGTATATCTTATCTCCTTGCATTTCTTTGTATGTATACTTTCGGTCCTGCCGACAGATGACGAGTTAGCAGAGGATCAGAATGGAGTCGAGGCTTCACCCATTCATCACAGGGGCACCGCGGATGCCGGTGCTGGGAGACCTTGAGATAGTCTACCACGACGAGAGGAGATGACAGGTGGACCCCTCGACCTTTTTGGCCGTGTATACCGGGCCTGTCAGCTTGATCTTTCGGAGCGACACTGTGCCGTATGCAGACATCATCGGACCTTATCGAGTGTGCCGGTTTCTTCCTTCTCTGGGATGTGGCACCCTCCAAGGCAGAGAGAGCGAGACTACTTGTGGACGGCACCCCAGTCTTCCGTAGTATCCAGCAGGAGAGGCTTTGTGCATCGAGGACAGCGCAGGCGCTCAGAGCGGTACTTGCGGGCAGCCTAGAGGCGCAGAATTGTAGTGTCGAGTTCCTCGTCCGAGTATGAGCCTATGCAGGTTTATAGGCGCATTCATGGAGAGGGACATGGTAGTTCAGGGCATTCTCACCATTGAGGGTGAGAGCTAGCCAGTGCGTCCGTATGATTGTGTGGAGAGGTTTTTGATGTACTTGAGAGTGGGCTGGGGAGTGTGCTGGAGAGCCTGAGAGCTTCTTTTTGGAGGTCTAGAGATGAACTTTGTTTATGCTTTCAGCTTTCAGTTACTTTTTATGTATTTTAGTTCGTATTGTTACTTAGCCCTACTGATGGGGCCATCATGTATGTATGTATGTATGTGTATATATATATATATATATATATATATATATATATATATATATATATTAGTACTGCATGTGTTTCTTATAGCCTGTTGTGCTTACTCTGATGTTGTGTGCTTTTAATGGATTATATGTTATCATGGTTTTTAATAAGCGCATAATCGTTACATTATGATTAATAGTATTTTTGGGTTCTGAATAATGGGACTTCCTCGAATGGGACTTGGGGAAGTCACATCTAACATTAGGTGGAAGTGGATTAGACATAAATTCAGAAGAATCTACCTCATTCCCACTTGCGTCGTGAAGTCTGGTATCTAAGGAATCAGGCACAAAATTCTGAGAATCCATGCGAACATTATCTGCTCGAGCACCGAGATTTGGACTCATTGCACCTTGACAGGCCAAATCATTAACATCTGTGTTATCGGGCAAGTTAACCTGAGATTCATCGTAAATAGTTTCAATTGAATCACTGTCAACATCATTGTAGTTGTCATTAGCATTCAAACCATTAATCTACAGATCACTAGAGACCATTTGCACAATCATGCCATCATTGTCCAAAGTCAATAAATCAGTTCTTCTTCCAGGACCAGTAGAGGGGTCAAAAACTGGATCCATCCTATGAGCAGATGGATTATGATCCAAATTTAATTGCATAGAGATATTAGGCTGAGCATAGGAAAAACCAGCACCATGAGTCACTTGCTAGATAGGGGAGAGCTAGCAATAGCAATTGCCTCACCTTTAGAAGTCTGGACAATCTGATCAGGAGCAGATACATTGGAGTTCACCTTTCTAATAGAACCACTTGGAATACTCTCACCTGAAGCACCAACCTCTGAGCTTTTAGCAACATTCTCTCCCGTATCAACCATAGGTTTTATAACACCTTCAACATGAGGAACAACTTCATGATTCTCCAAATTAATTACCTCAATTGCCTTACCTGACTCATCCAACTTAGACTTAGGGACATATAGCTTTCTTGATCTGATAGCAACATCCCGATGATCCTTTTTCTCAAACTTTCAAGAGGATTTCAAGCAATTTGCTAATGAATGTTCTATGGACTGACAAGAGGAACAAAAATCTGGAAGTTTTTCATACTCCACACCAGCAAAGAAAGCATAATTTTTCCTTTCAACCCGAATTTGATTTCTTAATTTAGAATTCAAATCAAGATCGATCAAGACTCTAGCAAAGTGGCCAAAGGTTTTTTTGCTCATTGCCTCATCCAAATAAATTGGGACCCCTAGACTACCAGCAATAGAAAAGAGTATTTTAGGACACCAATACTCTTGAGGTAATCCAAAAAACCAAACCCAAACTTGAGCATTAGATTGTTTCAAAGAGAAAGGGTTAAATTCTTTGGTCCAAGAAAACAATCTCAAACTTCCAGGATCAAGATTCCATAAACCAATTGCTAAAACACTATATGCATGTCCTCTAAAGAAGAGAAAGAGGATTTTGATCCCTTTCCCAAAGATATTAATTCCCAAGGCCCGATCTTCTTCCACAATGACAATAGCTTGCATCGCAAGTCAGCAATCTTTAGAGGATTGTTAATTTTTGCCAGAAGTAAACATCCATGCAAATGGTTTTTACATCCTTCCAACCCAACCAAATACTCATTCTCAGGAATCTTTATAGAGATCTTATCACCTTTAGCACAAGGCTTTGGCAATTGGCTAAGGGGGACTGCACAAGAATTACTCAATGCTTGACAAAAAAGATTTGGTTTGTAACCGAAACTTAGAGCCAAAATTTGTGTGAGAAGATGAAGGAGAAGAGGAAGGAACCACTGACTCAGGGAAAAGAAAGTCCCATGGGCAATCAGAGATGATTGCCATGGGCGAAGAAGAACCTTAAAACCCATGAAATCGCAAAACCTAGCAGAACAAAACTAGGTCATTCTTCACGTCAAATTGATCCCATCTTGTTCAAGCATTATCGCTGACCACCAGGACAACATTTCTGTTATTCTATCTCAAGTTATTGCTATTCCAATTCTGTTTTTGTGTTGTCTAGATGATAAAAATAATGTACTTCTAGTTTTTCTTTATGATGACAGGAAGAGCAATTTCTTTGAAAAGTGTTAAGCAGGTTCTAACAACTACATCTACTATGAAAGCAAAGTATGTTGTTTGCTATAAGGCTACTTGTCAAGCCATATGACTGAAAAATTTAATCTTTGGATTTCATATTGTTGAAAGCATACATAGGTCACTTGTTATATATTGCGACTATTCTATTGTTCACTTCTCTCAAAACAACAGAAACTCTATGCACCCAAAGCACTTTGAAATAGAATACCTTTTTGTTAGAGATAAAGTTCTAGAATTTCATACTCGACTTGAATGCATTGCTACATAGCGCATGTTAGCAGATCCAGTGATAAAGGGCTTAACTATTGGAATTTTCGGATAACAAATAATGTAACCCATATAAGTTTAGTTAAGTTCTTTTGATATTCTGGCTTAGTGAGAGCCTGAATTTGTACAATTAGTTTATTTGTAATTATTATTCTTTTTATCTCTCAGATTATATATCCTCCCACCCTATATGTATGAGATGACATGTCAAGTATATTATCATTATCATATCTCTTATAGCATCATGGAGATGCTTAGACCATTTGTGTTAAATATTACATATATATTCTCGTTTATCTAATAATGTTTATCCATATTCACGATTATTTTATATGAAGTGTGAGCATATAAACATGATATTTATCCTCGTCCGGTACAATTTTCTGCATTGTTAAGACTTTATATTTCATTTGGATTGTTGGTTAATATGTGTTTTGGTCATAATTGATATTCTAGTTATAATAATCCCTTTCTTTTTTATAATTGACTAATGTTATTCAAATGGGTGAATGTTGTTTTATTTTAAGGTGAATTCTCTGGTACCCAGAGTAATTTTATCCTACTTAGTAGGCCCAATCAGATGGTAAAAATCATTTGACTTGAACGACTCACTAACATAAATCATTTAATTGAGGTGGCGCATTCTGGTTGGGCAGAGTAACTTTTATCCCAAAATTATTGGGGGTACCAGAGAAGGCACCTTATTTTAATTTATATTATGGATTAACATTAATCAATTATTTAGCATTGTTTATGGGATTATTAATAGTATTAATTATGAAAAATAATTAAATTATTTAATTATAACACATCACTAATTAGTGGATATTGTAAGGATTTAATTGATATGCATTGTCAGTGTAAATATTTTTTACATTGTCAATCGATCATAAATTGTCACATCAGTAAAAATGTTTGACTCTTATCCTAATCATTTTAAAAGTCATTCATATCATGATTTGTGATTGATTATTAGTGTCAAAAACTTATAGTGACAATATATAAAAATTAAACTCATATTGTAATGGGCTTTGACATGGATAATTCGTTATGAGTTCAGCTATTTATATAATGTTATTAGAGAGGTCACATCTTGCATCTCTAGTTGCCCAATTTGATAGAGATATCAGTTTGCATATCAGGTATAGAGTAGTTAACTCTCTTCAATCCTAACCGACATTATGATCGAGAGGAAAACATCAAGATAAATATATTTTACTGGTGTTAGGTACGTAGTTTAGATCTCTAATCATCAACATTCATCTTCTTGAAGATACTTTGGTATGAATCTACAAGAAATAATCGATTTAGATGAATTCATTATTTTACATCACTTAAGGTCATGCCATATTTTATTGTTCTAAGGACACGAGGAAAGGTGATTTCATAATAATAAATGCTTTTGCAATTAGTCAAGCTAATCAGCCCGTGAAAAGAAAATATAATTAAAGATCGATATTAATATAAATTTATATAACTGAAAGTGAGTACTGGGTGTCTGTGTGTGAATGTGATAGTTATATATCCAAAATTGTAATTGACAATTGTGTGACTTTATAATAGGGGGAATGAATTTTTAGGTGATAATAATCAAGTTTCCTCAACCATATCCATGTAAGACAGAAACTGACTGCTAAGACGTATAACTGTCCCTTACAGCTACTTATATATGGACAAAGAGATATAACAACCAAGGGACGACAAAAGCAATAAATATGTGGATTTATACTGTGTGCAGTTTATTAAGATATAAAGGAGATTTGAGAATAACATGGCTTGTTATATGTTGTCAAGCATTCCACTCATACTCGTTGTGATTTAGGTTCGGTTATCAGATTTTTCCTATTATTAGATGATATGTAAATTTCAGTATAAATTATCATTGATGTTAGTGGTATTCTCTAACATTGGAAGGGGACGTATATTCCCTTAATCTAAACTTTTTTATTAAAAAAAAAAAAGATTTGAGAATAATCTAATATGGAAAACCAAAGATATACTAAAATTACAACAACGTAAGCAACAATATAACGCGGAAATGAAAATTTTCTAGAGTTTAATTGGTGTATATTATATTATTAATGTGAAGTTTTTTTATACTGTCAATTAATCACAAATTATGTTATGAGTAACTTTTAAAGTAGTTAATACAAGATTCAAACATTTTCATTGATTTGATAATTTATAATTGGTTAATAGTGTAAAAAAATCTTTACACTAATGATATATATCAATTAAATTCAATTTTTTACCGAAACACTTAAAAAAGAATAATATTTTATTCAAGAGAATCAAGATATAAAGTTTAGGGACATTTGTTTGAAGGTTTAGAATCACATACCCGAGAATGTTATTATCAGAAATGTCATTGTTGGTATCTTATAAAACATGTTTGTTTAGCAATTAAAATTTATGAGAAACTCTCTTGAAATTTCCAGAAATAATTCGAAATTTTGTTTGGTTCATAATGTATATTTTTGGTTATAAATGTTGTAATTATCAAAATATCTTTGTCATATAAAATGTTATTTAAATATTAATTATTCAATGTAATTGATAAAAAAAGAAATAAAAATTTAAAAAGGACACCTTAGGTCTCAAATCCCCAATAATGGCTTTCCGTGGGACGAAACCCAGTTTGCACTTCACCAGTAATGCAGACACCACTAGCCTTGTGTACAATGTCATAAACCAATTTTAAGTACCCCAGCGCCAATTCAAATGGTCCTCCAACTCCCTAGAATAAGCCATGAGGAAGACGAATTCAAGCTTGAAACAAATAAAGAAATCTTATTGAAACAATTAATTTATGGAGCAAGCAACAGAAAAACTAAATTTAGGTTTTGAAGACTAGAGAGAAATAAAGATAGAACGGAGTGAGACAAAATGGTGTTGAAATACCAGAAACACAAAGAAGGAGAAAAAAGTGTAAGGGAAAGTTGTGCCAAACATATATGAAGAAGATGAAGAAGAGGCATCGTGCGCGCAACGGGAAACAAGAGGAAAGGGCGAGGGTAGGGATATATCGGTAAATTTGAGCGAAAAATAGTGGAGTTGTGCGTGGGATTGAAATATTCCCCATTTCCTCCATGAGAATGGAAACACACCTCAACGTGGGAACATAATTTAGAAGCTCTTCACAAGCTATCAAACTCAACAGGATTAAGCAGATAATGCTCTTCAAGACGACTCTCTTGCCAACTGTTGAAGAATCAAGATTGCTCAAGTCTTGAAGGCTATAAATACTCTTAACTTTGAAGAAGCAAAAAGAGATCTGATATGAAATAAAACAAGCTTACAAGCAATCAAAGAAATCAATTCAACCCCTCTTTTTGTGTTTCTAATAGGTTTCTTCAATTGGTATCAGAGTTCAGCCTCTGGGTTGAGCACTTTGCCGTTTTAGAGGAAAGATCCTTACAAGCAGAAATGGAAGGTCAGGACATGCCTAGTGGGAGTCAACCAGTTATGGAAGACACTTCTATGACTAGACCACTGCTCTTTAACGGAACTAATTATCTATACTGGAAGGAGAGGTTCAATGGTTTCATTCTGAGTACAAACTCAGTTCTCTGGTCCAAAATCACAAATGATTCAAATGTTTGTCGCAATAATGATGGTTCCAACAAAGCTGGAGAGGAATGGACTAAAGCTGAGAGAGCAAAGATGGAATAAAATCATAAAGAGAGATATGCTTTGATGTGTGCTCTAAGTCCTGATGAGTTGCAAAAGATTCATGCCTGTGAATCTGCAAAACAAATCTGGGACACTTTGTCCAATATTCATGAAGGGGCTACCAAGGACAAGGACTCCAAGATTATCATGCTAGTGGACCAGTATGAAATGTCCACAATGGTAGATGGAGAGTTCATCCTGGACATGGTGGGTCATTTTCAGACGATCATCAATAATCTAAAGTCCCTTGGGAAAGTTTACACAATCAAGGAGAATGTTACAAAGATCCTTAGGAGTTTACCTTAGGAATGGAGGCCACTCGTGACTACAAATCACCCAGGCCAAGGATTTGTCAACCTTGACTCTGGATGATCTGGTGGGCACTCTACAAGTCCATAAGCAAGAGCTCAATCTGGAGAATCCCTCGAAGAAAAACAAGTCTGTTGCCTTGAAAGCTCATAAGGCAAGTAGATTAAAGGCCTTAAAGGCTGATAAGTCAAGTGATGATGGTGAACAAACTAAAAACGAACCATCGGACAATGATGAGTTATCCTTTATCTTCGGAAAAATACAAAATGTGATGAGAAAGAAAAACGGCATGAAAAGAAGGAATTCCAAAAGAAAAACTTTAATGACCATAGTGAGCCCAAGGACAAAAGTCCAATGGTCTGTTTCGAGTGCAAAAAGCCAAGCCACTTCAAAGCTGAATGTCCTTTGCTAAAAGACAAGAAAAAGTTCTTCAAGAAAAAGAAGAAGAACTTCGTGGCCACATAGGAAGATCTTGATTCCTCTGAGGAAGATGAAGAGGTCAAGGACGAAGCCAATCTCTGTCTTTGGTCTTCTGAGCAAAGAGAAGACTCTTCAGACGATGAACAACTTGTTGTTCCTGAAGAAAGATCTCAGGAAGTTATTCCTGAAAGAAGAACTATTCGAGGTCCCTCAATAAATGTTCCACCTGTCTTTAATGGAACTGACTTTTCCTACTGGAGAAATCTGTTTGAGACATATGTCAGAGCTCAAGAAGATCTTGATCTCTGGGATGTTTTCACTGTTGGTGACTATCATCCAACCGTAATCCTTGAGGATGGCTCAACTGCGTCCAAGCCTGAAGCTGACTGGACGGATGACGACATTAGGAGATATTCCTTAAATGCTCGTGCCTGCTGGTGTCTCACATGTCTGGACTGACAAAGAATGGAGATGGTCATGCAACTTCAAACATCAAAGGAAAAGCTGGAGCCATTAGAACCTGTAGAGAATAAGAAGTTCAACTATGTCCAAAATTTGCCTAATGGCTAAAAACTCTTCGGACGATGAATCGGACGAAGATGAGGTATCAAATTCTGTCTCTCTACAAGTAGCCTATGATGAGTTTCTCAATGATTATTCTTTATTATATCATCAATACAAACTGCTTAAAAAGAAGTTTTCAATAATTAGTAAAGAATTTGAAAATATGAGCATTCAAAACAAAAAGCTTATTGAAGAAAATAATAAGCTGAAAGCTGAGAATGTCCGTCTGACTGACAAACTCTCTCTGAGTCCAATGTATCTTATGAGGTCGTAAGACTCTAAGAGTATATCAAAGTTAGTAGGTGGATCAGAAAAGCTAAACTTGATACTAAGGTACACTAGATCGCCTCATGAAAAGTATGGCCTAGACTATGACATAGAGAAAGTAGAAATTTCTCACCAAGTATCAAGGCTGCATACAACTCATAAGGTTTCAAGATTTTCAAAATATCCAAAAGAAACCAAACCACATGCATCTCATATTTATTGCAATATCTGTGGTAAAAATGGTCATTTTACGTCCAAATGCTTACATAGAAAGAAATTTGTTACGCATGGACAAAGGCCTCAGACTAACAAGAAAGGACCCAAGTCTATCTAGGTACCTAAGAAAATGATAATACTTGTTGCGGATTTGCTTAGCAACACAAAGGAGACCCCACTCTTGGTACTTAGACAGTGGATGCTCATGTCACATGACAGGAGAAAAGTCTATGTTCCAAGACCTTCACAAAAAAGCTGGTGGATGGGTTACCTTTGGAGGTAATCAGAAAGGAAAAATAATAGGGACATAAGATTGGTAAGCATCCTTTTCTTTCTATTGATAATGTCTTGTTAGTTGAAGGGGTAAAACACAACTTACTTAGCATAAGTCAAAAATGTGGTAGTGGGTCCAATGTCTCCTTCAATAAATGTGAATGTATGGTTAAGAACCCTGATGAGTCCATCTTATTCACTATCAAAAGGCAAAACAATCTTTACAAGATTGACTTGGGGGTACTCCCAAATCAGAGTGTATCATGCCTAGTGTCCGTTGAGGACGAACAATGGATTTGACACAAAAGACTTGGTCATGCGATTCTGAGATTAATCTCAAGACTAAATAAGCATAAGCTCGTAAGAGGTCTACCAAAGATTGTGTATAAATCGGATGCTCTTTGTGACGCATGTCAAAAGGGAAAACAATTCGAGAACTCTCTTGAGTCCAAGAACATTTTTAGTTCCTCAAGGCCACTAGAGCTGCTACATCTTGATGATTTGGTCCAATATGAACCGCCTCTTCAGTATTAAGAAATATGGGCTTGTCATAGTAGATGACTATACAAGATGGACATGGGTTATGTTCCTTACTCACAAGGATGAGTCATTGAAGGTCTTTGTTGTATTCTGCCAAAGTTTACCGAATAAAAATGACATATGTATAAGCTCAATCCGAAGTGATCATGGAATTTGAAATTGAGCTATTCCAAAGGTTTTGTGATGAAAATGGAATTCACTATAATTTCTCTGCCCCTAGAAAACAATTACAAAATGGTGTTGAAGAACCGATCTCTTCAAGAGATGGCTAAGGCAATGCTCAATGACAATTCTGTTTCCAAACACTTCTAGGCTGAAGCTGTAAACACTGTCTGCTACATTCAGAACAGAATATACATAAAATTAATCTTGAATAAGACTCCTTATGAACTGTGGAAAAGACGCAACCCCAACATTATTTATTTTGACCCTTTTGGATGTCAATGTTTTATTTTGGATACCATCGATCAACTTGGTAAGTTTGATGCTAATGTAGATAATGGAATATTGTTAGGATATTCAGATACTTCAAAAGCTTCTAAAGTCTATAAGTCTAGGACCTTAGTTGTAGAATAGTCCATTCGTGTTAAGTTTGATGACAAGAAGCCTGATAATAAATTAACAGAGCTAGACGACTCTTTTGCAAATAAAATTCTAAATGACATAGAAGAACGTCGAACAATCAAAAAAGACCGATCATCAGACGCAACACAAAATGCTTCAGATACATCGATGTCTCAACAAATGGACAATACCCAACGTGCTTGGCAGTTTAGGACTTATCATCCTGAGGAGTAAATCATTGGTAATCCCAGTGATAGAGCTCGGACGATGTCAACCTTTAGAGAATCTCTGAGTTGGAACCAAATTCTATGGACGAAGACTTAATGGAAAAAGGATGGATCCTTGTCATGCAATAGGAGCTCAACAAGTTCCAACGTAGTGATGTTTGGACACTGGTCCCTCTGCTAAATAACAAATCAATCATAGGAACAAAATGGGTATATAGAAACAACCTGGACGAAGATGGCAAAGTTGTGAGAAATAATGCAAGGTTAGTTGCTCAAAGCTACTCTTAAGAGGAAGGTATTGATTACACTGAAACCTTTGCTCTTCTAGCTAGATTAGAAGCTATATGCATTTTGCTATCACATGTTGCACATCATAACATCATGTTATATCAAATGGATGTAAAAGGTGCACTTCTAAATGGATTTATAAATGAAGAAGTTTATGTCATGCATGCAAACCCCGGGTTTAGAAGATCAAACCCATTCTGAGCATGTATATAAGCTTAAGAAAGCTTTAAACGGACTCAAACAAGCCCCTAGAGCTTGGTATGAGAGACTCAGTACATTCTTAATGGAGAATGGTTTCTCAAGAGGAAATGTTGATACAACCCTCTTTAGAAAGTCTATTAAAAAGAATTTTATTGTTGCTCAAATTTATGTTGATGATATTATATTTGGTGCAACTGATGAATCTATTTGTCAAGAGTTTTTTAAGCTGATGCAGAAAGAATTTGAAATGAGCACGATGGGAGAACTCAAGTTCTTTAGGATTGTAAGTTAAACAAACATCGATCGGTGTGTATATCCATCAGACGAAGTACACAAAGAAGCTACTGAAACGCTTCAAGATGGATGACTGCAAACCAATGAACACTCTTATGCATCCAGCGTCCATACTGAACAAAGATGACAAAGATAAAAAGGTAGACCAAAAGTTATATAGAGATATATCTAACTATGTCTAGACCTAATATTATGTTCAGTGTTTGTATTTGTGCTCGTTTTCAATCTAATTCTAGAGAAACTCATCTCTCAACAGTTAAGCGCATCTTTAGACATCTTAAAGATTCAACAAATCTAGGTCTGCTTTATAAGAAATATGATGAGTACAGGCTAGTTGGATTTTGTGATGCTGACTATGCTGGAGACTGAATAGAACAAAAGAGTACCAGTGGAGGTTGTTACTTCATTGGAGCCAATTTAATCTCATGGTCAAGCAAAAGGCAAAGCACAATTGCCATATCAATTGCTAAAGTTGGGTACATTGCTACTGCAAGCTGTTGCTCACAATTTATTGTAATCAAACATCAGTTGGAAGACGACAACGTGTTTTTAAATAACATAGCTATTATGTGTGATAATACAGCTGCCATAAATCTTTCTAAAAATCCTATATTACATTCTAAAGCTAAGCATGTAGAGATTAAGCATCATTTCATTAGAGATTATAAGCAAAAAGGAGTAATTGATATACAATTTATTGATACTGAATATCAATGGGCAGATATCCTCACCAAACCTTTAGCTGAAGATAGGTTCACATTATCTGAACATGCATTTTATAGATTGATCACGAGTCCAATGCATGTGTCCAATCCATGTTAGAGTCCAATGTATGTGAATCCAACAAATGCTTTACGTTCTTATGCTTGTTCATCCATAACATTAAATGAACTAAATCAATGTCGAACACAAATTAAATTCACATTCCCTTAACCAGTCAGTTTTCTTTTCTTCATTTCAAACCGCTGTTTTTACGATTTTCAAAACAGGAACGTGTGTCATGCATTTAATGCGCATGTCGCCTCAACTTTCTTTTTCTTTTATTTTTAATTTATTTCAAAAAGAAAAATGTGAAACAGTTTCTTCTTAAAGGTAGCTCTTTTAAAAGTTCAAACCTTTACAAAGCTTTTTAATCTTCAACTCTATCTCTCTCCAACTCTCTTGTGAAAAACCTCTGTTCTCTTATCTCTTCAAAAATGGATGCTACCAGTTCTGCAAAAGGAAAGGGAAAGACCTTGGATGTCGAGAATGCTGAGATTCTCGTTGAGTTCAAGTTCGACTTGAAGTTCTTTGCTGACCATAGGATTAACATTTCATTACACATCCAAGCTGTTGGTTGGGTGAGCTTCTTTGAAGGATCACCAGCCATCTACCCAACACTGATAAGGGAGTTATGGACATACGGCACCATCACTGCTAGGGAAATCAGAAACAACGGTTCTGGATACTGATGTAATAGCATCGGAGGCAACTATATCCAATGCTGCTGATTGCGCTCAGTCTGGGACAACTTATGCGGATGAATGAGAAAAGGACTTGGGAGGCCAAGACTTGGTCAAGAGCTGTATGATGAAAAACATTTATGACAAGCTGATTGGTTCCAAAATGACAGACAAAGCTAGGGTTCTGCATCAGATTCTAAACAAGTCAATCATCCACAAGGCAAGTTCTAAAGATTCTGTTTCAAAGGCACATCAGTTCTGTCTAGTTCATTTGTCGCTTGATAGACAAGTGAACCTTCCTCATCTTCTCTTTGGTATCTTCAAGGCTACCATTCAAGGGATTGGGAAGAACACGACTATACCATATGTTGCTCTCTTGTCCGAAATATTTAAGAAGCATCTAATATATCCAAGCCTAACAATTTTGTCCCCTAAGCGTAAACAACACTATTTTGGAAGCTTAGTTTGGTTCAAGCTGTGTTTGGGTAGCTTAATCTTACGAAAATGAAGCTTGACACAGTAACAACCTTTTTGGAAGAATAAGCCAAGAAGAGAAAAGAAGATCAAATGAAAGTTGTCAATGCAAGTCAGACGCAGGATGAGTCTGATGATCGTCCATTGACAACTGGATGCAAAACTGGGCAAGTGAGTCCAACTTCTGTTGGCCAATCCATTGTTCGTCCAATAGTTCCTTCTGTCCAACAGAAGCGGAAAAGGAGATTGGTTCTTCAGACTGTGCCAGATGAAGATGATGATGATGATCAACCTATTTCTAAGGTGATCAAAGCTCAGAAGCAACAGACACCATGTAACACCTCAGTTTTCGCTTGCTTGTTATATAGTGTTGTTATATATATGTTATGTGTTGTTATGCTTGCCTTAGATGTTTAAGGATGTGTTTTAGGGTAGTTAAACCTTAGATCAAGCTTATCAGTAATTTTGATAGGTGAGTACGCCCGTGCTCCCGTTCAGCACGTCCGTGCTCTCGTGCAGCATGCCTGTGCCAGTTGTTCAGCACGCCCGTGCTCTACGCTCGCACCAGAAACACGTTTTGGGCTTTAGGTTGACCCATTTCGTCCCGATCTTTTTTATACCTCTTTTGATCTACCTAAAACTCATAGTCGTCAATCCTGAAGTTAGAAACAACCGTCTTTTACTTTTCTCTTGGGTTCCCATTGAATCCTTGAGCGTTCTTCAATCCTTGTTGGGTGTTCTTCGTCAGGAGCACATCCTTGTGGTGTTTGTTGTTGTGTTTGGGGTTAAGCTGCTAGCTTAGTGTTACTCTGAGGTAAGGTAACCAACCTTGTTCATCCTTTTATTTGAAACCTTAAGTTTAGCGTTGAACCGTTTTCTCCCTGTCAAACCAGACTTCGTCTTTCATGTGCTAGTACTGTGAACGGCAACTAGCAGATTAGTTCCCCAGGGATCTAATCGAGCTGGTTGAACTTGTTCAACCCGTTGGAGGAGTCAAGTGTGGACTTCGCTCTTGTTGGCTCATAGGCTGAAATCACCACGCCAGGTATAAGGAGAAGGGATTAGTATAACATATAGGTTCTAGAGTAGCATAAGATGAGGGTTAGCCCATGACCCTATTTGTGTGCTATATGTCTTAATTGTTGTATGAAGTTGTTATGGTTGTTTATTCATGATATTAATGGTTTTTATCGATTTATATGACATTGGCATGACGTTTATGATGTTTGTGATGTTGTTTATGATGATGATGATATGTCATGATTGTATGAGTTGGTATGTTGGAACTATTGTTAAATCTATGTTAATAAAAGACACATGAATGTTAGCACTAAGCCCAAAAACTACGATTTGTCTAATTGATGTGCATAAAACATAAAGATATTGATGAGGGGTGAAATTATTGCCAATGGATTAGTCAAGAACCTTAGGATTGATTGGAGTATTAAAAATCTAGAGAAGCTGTTAAGTTCCCAGAACTAAGACGCTGTAACAGCGTTGAGCACGTCCGTGCACATTATCGGCACGCCCGTGCTCTTTGCTCAGTAAAAGTCAGCACGCCCATGTTGGAAAAGCTAGAAAAGTGACGCTGTTTAGCACGCCCGTGCTCTCGCACAGCACGCCCGTGCTCAGGTCGTGCCACTGTCAGAATTAAGAAAACTTCATTGTTTTAAATAAAAAGTAATTTAATAACCTTTTGAAGTAAAAATATGACATGAGAGATTATAAAACATGACCTTGAGGATAGTTAACGAACTAGGATAATGATATGGTAAGTGTAATAATGGAGACTTAGTAAAGAGATTAATTAATGAGAAGTTGATGTCATCGGTAACGACGTACCATTACTGATGTTGTTGGTTAAATCATTCTTGATGCTTAATGATCAAGATTGATGTTGCTAAATCACTTTGATGCTTATTGGTTAAAGTTGATAGCCATTGTTAATGGTGTTGATGGAGGTGGTTGGCATGTTGTTTGTGTTAGCATTGCATGCATTATTGACATGGAGTTTTTAGATGGACGAAAGGAAACGAGGAGACATGAAAGTTCACTCGAGAGTTAGGTGGACAACCAACTCGTGGGGATTCATCAGAGAGTAAGATGAATCGTTATTCATAGGGGTTCATCCGAGAGTAAGGTGAACAACCAGTGTTGATGCATGATGGTCAATAAGTTGATGTACTCCAAATCGTCTCTCTGATTTAGTTATTGGATCCACATTGCATATGGAGTAGTGGAGAAGTTATGCATCACATAGCATGTTATAAATGTGATATGATGGTATGCGTTATAATATGTATGTTATATTATGATTTTTTATGTACTGCTTGATCATCTTGCTAACTGCTCTATTACCGCTTATGATTTACGTACATTTCTTTACTCCCTATCTGTTGTTGTTCTTTTGCATGTACCTTTGGTTATGCAAAGGATGGTGAGCTGCCAGCTGAAGAGTGATCCTGAGGAGATCGCTTGCTCATAATATAGTTTAGTTATGTTAGTTGTTTTCCGATGTAATATCGGTAGTGATTACCAGCTCTGATTATATGACATCGGGATTTGAGTTTTGTTTTATGTTATGTTTTTCCACAGTTGTTATTTATGTCTTAAACATTTTCGGATCATGTTGTACTTGCTACATTTTATGTTAAAGTTTTTATTTTAGCTTGCATGCTTTATTTTATATTTATCGTATGCAGGGTAGCGGGTGTCACACACTAGCTAAAGCACCAAGGCCAAAGCTGATTCTGAGAAGGCCAAGGCCTTCAAGGACCAAGGACATTGCGTCCATTACTGGAGCTAATACTGAACTTCTTACTTCGTCTGGTTCAATTATTATCCGTGTTGTTGAACAACCTGTGTGGTTGAAAATATTATGACTGAGATGCAACACAATCAGAGCACTTCACCTTTTCCTCAAACACAATCATCTCTTTGTGTAGAAACTAGGAAAAGTCTAGGAAACTTCTCCTTTAAAGATGACTCTCCTATCCACTTATCTTTCCAAAATCTAGTTTTTTCACCATTACCTATTTTTGTCCAGCAACCATTGTGTATTGTTATCTTATACTTTTCATCCCATCCTTCCACTGACCTTATTGAGCTTCAAATCCCACTGATTCGTATATTGTTTGGAGTATTCATTAGTGAAGCATCTTGGTCCATGTTATGGATAGAATATATTGTTCTCTTCTATAATGGATTACCCTCATTGGAGAATATCCACCACCATTTCAAGCGTATGGCTGCATTTTTTATTACTAGATTATCTACACCAGAACACCTCTATTTTTTTTATTTTTGGATGTCTTCCCACTTTATGAGGGGAATCCCTTTTTTATTTACCGTCCAAAAGAAATTCCTTTGCACCTTTATGATCTGCTTCACCGCTTGCTTAGGCATCTTAAACAAACTCATATAGTAAAGTGGCGGACTATTCAATACTGATTTAATCAATACTAGCCTCCCTGCTGTCGATAGTGCCTTAGACTTCCAAATGGCAAGTTTTTTCTGTGCTTTGCTAATTCTTGGGCTTCATACAGTCGCCTTCCTTGGGTTTGTCCCCAATGGAATACCCAAGTAAGTGATCGGTAATTCCACCAAATTAAAACCCAATTTTTCAGCCATACGCTCTCTCCATTACCTTCCTTTTTCTAATATAATGACGCCGGATTTAGTAAAGTTTATCTTCAGCCCTAAAAAAATTTGGAAGCATTCCAACATCCTTTTTATATTAGTTAGTACTCTTCTTTTGGCTGGACAAAAAACTAAAGTATCGTTAGCAAATTATACTAACTGTTGTCTTCATCATTTGGTTAAATGCCTCAGTAGCTAGGAAAAAAGAAAGGCACAAAGGGGTTCTCCTTGTCTTAGGCCCCTTTATTTTTTGAATGGGGTCGTAGGGGAACCATTTATTAGTATAGATATAGAGGTCGTGGATAGGCATTGGCTAATCCATTTTCTCCATGTTTCCCCAAAACCCATTATCTCCATAATATGATCTAGGAAATTCCATTTAATGGTGTCATAGGCCTTTTGAAAGTCTAGCTCCAGTAAAGCTAACTCCTTGTTTTTTTTTTCCTATTTTAGCCTAATGGATTATCTTATTTGCAATTAGAGCCCCATCTAAAATCTGCATCCCTACAACAAAGGCAGTTTGTATTTCCCCTATCAATGAAAGCATTACCCTCCTAATCCTCAATGTCAATATTTTTGCAATTATTTTATATATGCACCCAACCATACTAATGGGTCTGAAATCTTTCAACACAGCTGCACCTTCAATCTTAGGGATTAAAGTGACCCAAGTTGTGTTCACAGCCTTTGGAAATCTCCTTGTTTAAAAAAAATCCAATATCATCTCTATGAACTCATCTCTAACTAAATTCCACATCTTTTTAATGAATCCGAAATTGAATCCATCATACCCGGGAGCATTAGTGGATTCACAGCTCTAGACAGCATGTTTTATCTCTTTTCTTGAAGGAATATTTTCAATTCCTCCTTTTGTTGTTGTGTCAATCTAGGGAAGCCAGCCCCCGTACGTCTTACATTTATTTGGTCATCAGCCAAATATAGGCTTTTAAAATATTTAATTATCTCTTTCTTTATACTCCTCGGGTCTCTCAGCACCCTATTCCTACAATTTAGGCTACCTATCAGCTTTTTCCCTTTCCTAATTGATGCCATTAGGTGGAAGTATTTGTTACTTCTATCTTTTTTCGTTAGGGATTTAACCCTCGATAATTGGAACCAATATTTCTCCTTCCTCTTCAGCCATATCCATAGTTGTGTCTTAAATGCTTTCTTTCTAGCCAGTTCAACCTCACCTAGAGATTGATTATTACTCAAGTCATCCAGAATCTTGATTTCCTGCTCTAACTCTCCAATCTTTCTCCCTATGTCACCAAAGGATTCCTTATTCCATCTTTTGATAGGATTTCTCAGTTTTTTCAGTTTGGCATGAAGTGAAAAATTATCCATTGTCCTCCACTCATTCTCTACTAATTTAACAAAAGTGGGATTTGAGAACCAGACGTCTAATGATCTGAAAGGCCTTGGACCCCAGTTGATTTTCTCTCAATCCACCTAAGAGGACAATGATCCGATATGGATCTTTTTAACCCCCATACCTTCATTTCCTTAAAAATATCAGCCACCCTACATCAGTAAAAACCCTGTCCATATAGTTTAGCTGAGTTGTTTTTATACCATGTGTACTTCCTACCCAGCAAAGGTAACTCTATCAAGTTCAAATATGCTTGCCACTTCTGAAAATCTCTTATACTAGTTGATACCACTGAATTACCTTTTCTCTCCTCAGGTTTCATCACCTCATTAAAATCCTCCAGGACCATTATAGGGGATGGGATCCCCTGTTTTAAGTCTTTGACCTTTTCCCAAAGTTTCCACTTGTCCTCTCTATTGTTTGGCCCATACACAAGGATGAAAGAAATTAAACACCTTTTGTCTATTAATTTTCATTCTATAAAAATCCATCTATCTCCTATCCTAGTTTGGAGTTTTTGAAAATCACTTTCATCCCACACTAGAATCAAGCCTCCTCCTCCATTTGTGGCTGGGACATCAACCTAGTCAAAGCCATCCTTACCCCCACCATTTTATAACAGTCGATGCTCGAGTCTTTAGTCTCCACCAAACCCATAAGAGCTGGATTCTTAGCAAGGGTCAGATTACAGATTGATGTAGACTTATCCGATCCACTAACTCCCCTAACATTCCAACAGATAAAATTCATAGACATAAATACAGATATATCACCCCTTACCTTGGCCGAGAGCAGTGGCTATTGGAGCTCCGCCATTTCTCCCTTCCTGCTGCTCCGTCTAAGGGTTGCAATTTTTGGATCATTTCTTCATCTCTTAGGTTTGCTAAATTGATCCTTTCCCATTTCCAAAGATAATCTAGCCTCCTTGTCCACATCACTATGTTCATCATTAGAACTGGAAATGGAGTCGCGAGATGCAGGTAAACTTTGTGCCTTCATTTCCAACGAATTGGAAGGTGTTGCTAAGGGAGACGGTTTCGCAGATGTCCCTCTCAACCCGCTGCATGTATTAGGACCTCCCTTTCTCTTTTTGTGCATTTTGTCTTTCTAGTCACCTGCCCCTCTTTTTTTGGGTTGTTCTCTTGCAGACTGAGTATTTTAGTTGGGCATTTGTTGTGAATCGCGGTGGCCCATCCTCACCTTCTAACCATTGGCCCAATACTTCCCTCTCTTGCTCTAAATCACAGCTAACATTTGTTGATCCTATTTTTTGTTAGGACTCTACAGGTCCATCACTAAACCACTCATCAAAACAATTGGCCTCTCTATTGATTTCTCGGTTTCTCTCGATGGAATCATTATAGTCGCTTCATTAAAAGTCTTCCCACCCAATTCCATTTTGCTGTCGTTGTGTGCCTGTTGCTCTTCCCTAGTTTCTGCTTCATTAATGTGTTCATTAAATGTTTCTTGGCTCTGATTTGTTGAATCTCACACAACATCATCATGCTCCTCTATTCTGCCCTTTGGTCTTCCTGCTGTTTACTCTACAACTCTTGAGACAGACATCGACTTGTCTAATGGATCTACTAAAACTAGTTTGGGTTCTAGCATTGCGGTTCAGTATTTGAATACAGTGGCCTCTCTAATTCCTCAAAAATGACTTCATACTTAATTCCTTCAACCATAAGAAAGAGATGATCTTCAATAAAGGGCATGTGGATTGTATGTATAAGTAATTTGGCTGACTCCATTGATAACCCAGTTTCTATTATTGCATCAACACTAACCAATTCTCCCACTTCACTTATTATTTTCTTCATATTCTGTGTACACCATACATGTGGGGGAATTCCGAATATTTGAACCCAAACTCTCCTCTGCAAGCAAGCTTTTGAAGTGGACCATTTTCTTATAGTCATTCCCTGATGTTCCAAATCGTCAATCCCCATCATGAGTGCATTCTCCATATCAGCTGTTGATTCGAAAGAATAGAGGAACTTGAACGTCCCTAAGTCTCTAATCATAGACATAGATGGCCATACTTCTTTTAGAGTGCTCAAAACCTTCTTTGCTTTCCATTTTGTCTTAGCTTCAACGATGATACTCTTCTCTAGCCATACTAAATTATTAGCAGCTATCTCAACATTAACTAATCTGATATCCTCAGTTGGAAATCTTTTTTGCGCCTCCTCATCCTTTTGGTTCTGCATCACTACCTCCTTGTAGGATCTGCCGTCTCTATAGGCTTGTAGAGGCCCATTTTCTTTGTCCTTAAAGTCTTTCCTTTGATAATTTCTATCAAGTTTCCCTGCCTTGCTTTCCTGATGAAGTATGTCCTTTCTGCAGAATCTTGCCCACTTAAAAAACAAATTCTCTCTATCAAGGAGTCGTCTATTCATCCTCTTAATTGCTTCTATAGCATCACTTCTTTTGTCAGATCTGTCAAAACCGAAGCATAGTTGTTTTTTTAGTCTTTTCTTTCTTGAGATATAAAGGTCCTTCACCTTTGCCACCCTCTGAAAAGCTTCTTTCGGTTCTTTATTTGTAGTTCTAGGATGAATATTATCAATGAATAGGGTGTAGGAGTTGTGGTAGTTATGTCCTCTATTCTGGTTATGGCGTTCTTCTCCTTAATTTTTGTTGTCTCTGTTTTCCACTCTCTACCAAAATTGTCTTCCTTTTGGTCTTCTCCTCTTGCTCCCCACTCTTTCCCATCTTTCTCGATCCATCTCCCTCACATGATTCTCAGTTGATGGTACTCCATGGCCTCTTTAGAGTATGGATACTCCATAACCTCTTTAGGAGTATGGATACTTCACCATTTTTAGGATTTTAATATAATAAATATAAAAATTGAGATTGAAATAAAAATTTAAGATATGGGTTAATGCAAAAAGAAAATTAAGGTCTTTTTTAATTTCTTAAAAATTGATGTCGATGGGTCAAGATTTAAGAATACTTAGAGCAACCGCAATGTGGGGTGCTTATTGGGTTCTTAACAGTAAGAACTTGGTGCTTATTAGGGTTCTCCGTTAGAATGGTTTCTTATACAAGAACTTGGAGAGGGAAGGTGCTTATACAAGCACTGGTTCTTATAATAAAAATTGGGCCTTTTCAGTTTTGTAATAATAAAGTTGTTGTAAAATAAAGCAAATTGTTCAAAGAATGTTTTAAGAGTTTGTAAATAGAAGACAGAATGGTGTCTGCACAAAGGCCTACGCCACAACAGCGAGAACCGCTTGACGATGGAGGAGGGGATTTGAAAGGTTAGGATAAGAGGGATTCTTTCAAGGATAAACTAATGGGCAATAAGACTGCTTTGCCAAGAAGGGAAAAAATGGATCTGATTGCATAGGTATTGGTCAAGATTGAGCTTGAAAAGGGTAATAGGGTGCTTCCTAGAATCCATATTGATGAGAACATGTTCAAGGAATTATGTAATCCTTGGTAAGAAGCATTAGTAATAAAACTTTTGGGAAAAAGAATGGGATACAAAATCATACAACAACGTCTAATTGCAGTTTGGAAGTTAGTAGGAGATTTTGACTTGATGGATATTGATAATGGTTTCTTCATGGTGAAATTTGAACCTGAAGAAGATCGGGAAAAAGTTATTGGTGGTGGCCCGTGGAAGATTTTTTATCACTATCTCGCTATATCGACATGGAGTCCTAACTTCGTTTCGTCAACGGCTAAGGTAGACAGGACCATGGTGTGGATACGGTTTCCAGGTATGAATTTGGTGTTCTATAATGAGAAACTACTCTTAGCTATGGCCTATGTTGTTGGAACACCCGTTAAAGTGGATGGGAATACGCTCAAGGTGGAAAAAGAAATATTTGCTCGTATTTGTGTTGAGATTGATCTCAGCCAACTAGTGGTAGGAAAAATTTGGGTTAGGGGAGAATGGTATAAGGTTGAGTATGAGGGACTCCATATTATTTGCAGCCAATGTGGTTGTTATGGGTATACTTACAAGGATTGCCCCACACCCACTGTTAATGGAGATAAGCAACCGTTTCAGGCTGAGGTGGTGGCCGGCAAAGAAGAAGATCGGAAGTTGCCAACAAAAAACCCTAAGGGAGTTACAAAATCGCAATCATCAGAGGAAGAATTAATTGCAGTAAATGCGGCATTAAATGATGATACAATGATTGCAACTAAAAATCCGGAACCACTCATGGAGACTGGCTCGTGATTTCAAAAAGGAATAAATATTTAAATGGGAGCGCAAAATTTAAGTAGAATGATAAGGGGAAGGCTAGGCAAAAGGAGAAAAGTAACATTACAAATACCAAAAGCAACAACAATAAATTCTCTGCACTTTCTAAAGCTGACAAATCAGAAGGGGCCCATCAAATTAAAAGTAAGAATGTAGCCCTAATGGATATTGCAAGACCTAGGCCCTCAGGTACAAAATTCATGGGCCACGATAAGATTATGAAGGATTGGACCAACAAAAGGTGCAGGGAGGAGTAGTTCCAAAAAAGTCTTTAACCCCTCCAACCAAAACTAAAGGAATAGTTATTAAAGAGAGACAAGGTGTAGGGATCCTAAAGCCAGTGATTCAGCAAAAAAATAAGGAAGTGGACACTATATTGGACCTAGGGGAGGCATCAAGACTACGATGGATGGCATGAAGATTTCTACCAACCATTTGGTTTTCACGGAGCCCAGTAAACAGAATCTTCCAACCCGTCCAATCTCAGGTGGATAACCTCACTCTACTAGGGGACTTACTCAGGTAATCCAAAAAGCGAAAGACGTATCTCAGATAAATATGGACTGCGAAATAGCCCATATGATGTGCAAGGAGATTCGAATGGGGCCACAATCCTGAAGTCTCAGTGTGCTCTAATGACTCAGGCCTCATGCAGATATGACCACGTCCAGGAGGTGGCTCCAACAACAAACACTAATATAATGCTTGATTCACACGATTTTTTAGTGTTGTGTTGGAATATCCGTGGTTCAGTGAACGCTAAAGGAAGAAGATATACTAAGGAGCTTGTATTTCACTATAAGACTTCTTTGGTGATCCTGGTGGAAGGAAGAAGATATACTAAGGAGCTTGTACTTCGCTATAAGCCTTCTTTGGTGATCCTGGTGGAGACACACTGTATGTTCATAAGAGCAGAGAGATTTTGCAGTAATCTGGGTTATGAAGCAGATGGTTACTTAGAGGCACAAGGTCATGCAGGGGACATTTGGGTCCTTGTGATGAAGGAACGCAGGTTTTCTATAACTATGGAGGATATTTTCCACCAATCGGTAACAGTCTCCACAAAAAAAGATAATAAACATTGGTGTTGCTCTGCCATTTACGCCAGTGCCATTCTAGTGGTAAGGGAAGCTCTTTGGAATCATCTTTGCCTTCTGATAAATTCCATTACTATTCCGTGGCTGCTTATAGGTGATTATAATGAAGTTTTACTACCATCCGAGGTGCTGGGTGGTCTATTTTCAGCTAATAGAGCCAACAAATTTTCTAATATGATGGAAAATTGTGACTTACTATATCTAGGAGCTAAAGGCCACTTGTTTACCTGGTATAGAAAGAATGAAGGCTCAAGGAGTGTATCGAAGAGACTGGATAGGGCCTTATCTGATAGTGACTCGAGGCTCAAGTTTCCAGAAGCTTTTGTCGAGAACCTATTCTGTCATCATTCTGATCACTGCCTTATGCTTCTACGCTGCCATGGTGAAACACCTAGACAGAATTCGCAACCTTTCAGGTTTCAAGCCATATGGTTGACACACAAGGACATTTCATCCGTTGCTGAAACAACATAGCAGAGGGGTCGACACAGGGTGGCTAGCAGCTTAGATTGTATCAAAAGTGATGCTATGGATTTCAATAAAAGTACCTTTGGGAATATTTTTTAGAAAAATAAAAGACTGGTAGCGAGGATTAAAGGTATCCAGAAAACACTAGAAAGGGCTGACATTTACAAGATGGTTGTTTTAGAAGAGGAGCTTCAAAGAGAGTACCAGATATTTTAAAACATGTCCAAAAATTGCGTGAAAAGTGGGTGAAGTTTGGGGACTGCAATACAAGATTTTTCACACACGAACGGTTATTAGAAGACGAAGAAACAAAGTCCATGGGTTATACACTGAAGATGATACATGGTGTACTGATCATGACACCTTGAAGGAGGAGGTCACGCGCTTTTATAAACCCGTTTGCCACCAATATTGTTACAGACCCATCTAGTTTTAATGTTCCTTTGGTCCCTCAGTTAAGTGAAGCAGCTGTGGACTCTCTTATTGCTCCAGTTTGCAAGGAAGAGATTCGTAGAGCTGTGTTTAGTATGAAATCTTATAAAGCGTCAGCTTCGGATGGCTTCCAGCCCTTATTTTTTAAACATTTTTGGCATACGGTGAGTGATGACCTATGGCTTTTAGTTAAAAATGTTGTGACTTGGGGGTTCTTTGAAGAGAGTCTTGCGAAAATTCTTCTTGTCATCATTCCCAAGATTGATCAACCAGTATATCTTAAATATTTTTGCCCGATTAGTCTTTGTAATGTAGTATATAAGGTGATTACTAAGCTCCTTGTTCAGAGATTGAGACCTTTTCTTGATGAGTTGGTTGGTCCTCTTCAAAATAGCTTTATCTTGGGGTGAGGCACTAGGGATAATGCAATTTTAGCCCAAGAAGTGGTCCACTACATGCACCATCCCAAGTCCAAAAAAGGTATTATTGCTTTTAAAATTGATCTTGAGAAGGCATATGATAGGGTGAGTTGGGAGTTCTTGGAATAGACTCTTAAAGAATTTGGGTTTCCGGCTATAACCATTGCATTGATAATGTGGTGTGCTAAATCTGTTAAATTATCTATCCTATGGAATGGAGAGAAAATGGACAGTTTTTGACCATTAAGAGGCTTGCGTCAAGGTGATCCTTTCGTATTTATTCGTGTTGTGTATGGAAAGACTTGTTCTGAATATTCAACATAAAGTGAATATGAGAG
Organism: Ammopiptanthus mongolicus; assembly: GCA_039655645.1. Taxonomy (NCBI): domain Eukaryota; kingdom Viridiplantae; phylum Streptophyta; class Magnoliopsida; order Fabales; family Fabaceae; genus Ammopiptanthus; species Ammopiptanthus mongolicus. Next base: position 46,621,423 of record CM077350.1, read on the forward strand.
CTTGGAATCCCATTAGGGTTTCAAGGGATGGACCTGCGTTATCACACTTATTCTTCGCCGATGATGTCATGTTGTTTTGTCAGGCAAAACATTAGCAAGTCTCTATAGTGATGGATACAATGAGGGATTTTAGTGAACCTAGTGGTTTGAAGGTTAATGTTCAGAAATCGAAGGATATGTGCGAAGCCGGGATTTCACGCCAAAGACAAAAAGAAATTTTGCTGCAGCTACAAATATAAATTTTGTTAGTGACTTGGGACCTTACTTGGGTTTTCCACTAGTCAAAGGAAGGGTCAGTAGCAAACATTATTCTTTTATTGTGGAGCACGTTCAGAAACGCATGGCTAGCTGTAAAGGTAGGCTGCTTAAGAAAGCAGTAAAAATTGGCTTGAGTAAATCTGTTACTGCTTCTATACCTGTGTATCCCATGCAAACACACTGTCTTCCCAACAACATTTGTAATTCAATTGACTCTCTCACCCAAGCCTTCATGAGACTACCCGCCGTCCCATCAGTAGAACCTAAGATATTAACTAACCTTAATCGCACAATAAACGTTAGCGCGCCTTATAAATACGAAGCGAATCGAAAAATTTAGCACAGAAACAAACAAATATACGGCACGCTACGCCTCAGAGTACACAGCTTTAAATATAAAGAAATATATTACATACATCATTGCCCCATCAGTAGGGCTACAGTATTAAAGTAGTACATACAGAGTATATTATTACAAACGAAAATAAAGGTACGAAAGATAGACCGAGAGATAGCTCTCCGGCTAATCATGATCACTGCCCAACCTCTCGAGGCTAGGGTCAGTGGCCCGTCCTCCGGCGTCAGGCTCGTACGGAATGTCGTCCAGCTCTTCAGCAACTGGTTCCTCCCTGGGGTCTTTCCATAAATAGAAATAACATATACAGAAAAATGCGGGAGATAAGAAACATAAGTCATCAATATGGGAGAGGGGCATCAGTACATCATATATATATATATATATATATATATATATATATATATATATATATATCACACAACACAGTTAACATATACAACACAACATCACCCATCTCTTAAGTCACTCATCACAATCATCTCAAACATCATTCTCTCAAATCAGCCTATAAGAGGGATACTAGTCCCTATGTATATGTTGTCTTCCCTATATGCATGTCGGCCGATACATCACGTCCCCAATTGGACATCCCCATCGGGATTACATCACATCACATCACATCCCGCCTCGGGATTTTTAGTAACGTCCCCAATTGGACATTCCCCTTTGGGACCAAATGCTGTGGTATGAAATGATATGAAAATGCAACAAACATCCATCGCAGGTTGATATTGGAACCTCACGCCTATACACTCGTCCACGACCACAACACATCGCATCACATCAACATCACATCATCATCAACATCACAACAGCATCACGACACCTTGCGTCTACGAGCCACAGCTCCACAGTCGGGACCACAACGATATCAACCCTAACAACATCAACGCTCACCATACTCTCATTAACACTCAACCACCAATCACAGTAAACATCGCAATAGAAGATCTTTCCAGTACAATTATCATCATAAATTCAGACAATGGTTCATCAAACAGACAGTTCACCAAAATAAAATCAACAGGTAATCAATTAAATAATTCAACACAATCAACCTCAATCAGTCTCGTCATTCATAATATCAACTTAGCGGTGATAGCCCAAAAGTACCTACACCTAGGGTCTAGGCACTTTATCCAGGGCTCAACCTCTAGTAGAGTTTTAGGGTTCCCCTACACAGATATATATACTCTATACTAAGCTTGCCTTTCCGAAGATATTAGTTCTTTCTCTCCACCTTAGTGATTTTCTCGTGCAGCTCCGGCTACGACTCCGCAGCTGTCAGTCGGGTGCGTTGTTGGATGTTCGAGTCCTGTCCGATTCTATGCAACAGAATAAAATCAGAAACCAGTACAGTTAAATCAAAAACTCCCCTAACCTTAGGACTAGGTTGCTGCCCCTATTTTTAAAATAGGCTAGGGATATTGAAATTCAACCAACTCTTGGATCAATGATCCTTAAGCATACCTAACACATAATCAATTATCAAAGATTTGAACCAAAATCCCTTAAACCAACAAAGTAGGGTTTCGGTCATCACCATGAAAAATAGGTGAGAGTTTGATTTGGCCTCCTAATCACTTGGATTACATGATTAAGGAAGGAATTAGGTGAAATCAAGAACATTGAACAAAAACCCATTTTCCCGCCAAAACTTCATTTATTCGGCCCCTAAAAGATAAATAGGCTAGAGAGCTTATTTGATTTCAAGCTCTTGGATTATGGGTATTACCCGCTAAAAATGGTCTATTTGGTCCAAAATTGTTTAAGTTAAAATTATTTAATTAAGGGGGAAAAAAAGAAAAAAAGTCTTAATAAGTATGAAAATGTTTATTATATATATATATATATATATATATATATATATATATATATATATAATCAAAGGGGGGAAATAGAGTTTGATGGTAAGTTATGTTGGAGGTTGTCCTTTTTACCCCTAGTGCCAAGATAGGAGTAACTTAGCACTAAGGACCTTTTTGGTAAGCCCAAGAGTTAAGTAAAAAGGGGGAAAGGTTCACAAGATTTAGGAGAACCCTACCATCCCTAAATCATTCTCCAGCGAAATAGAGAAAGGAGAAGAACGACAACCCAAGATTGTAGGAGCGTGTTCGTGGTGCGAGGAACCTTCTCTTCCATTCCTTTATTTCTTTTGGCATCAAATTAGGTGAGGGGTTTAGATTTTAGGTAGGATTGTGGTTTGAGTTTAGGGAAATTCGGAGGTATGATAATATAGGTTTTTAGGTTATGCAAAGGTGCGGTTTTGGCATGAAATTGTCGTTAAAATGTTTGGGTATTGTTGATATATGAATAACTATACTTGCATTGTCACATATGTTGTTAAACACCAAGTTGTGCATGTTTTTGTATGATTTCGTATCTGTTTGGGACTTGGTTTGGGTGAAAATTCTGTAGAAATCGCGTTTTTGCGATTTTGCAGAATTCGCACCAGTGCTGGGTGCCAGAATTCCTGAGCTAAGCGCACGGGTGCCCGAGAGCACACCTGATGAATGCTTCCTAGCGCTGAGCGCCAGAGACTTAGCGCTGAGGGCTAGTGTCCAGTGCAGAGTGCCATAAAACATGCGCTGAGCGCTGGGGTGGCAGAGAGCTAACCCTGAAAACTTGACCCCAGCACTGAACGCTACCAAGGCTGCGCTGAGCGCTGGGGCACGGGCAGAAAACTTATTAAACTAATATAATAAACATGAATGGCTTGCACCAATGGATGATATATTTATTAAATATGTTCTAATGTGGTTATATACATGGGAGAAGACCACTTGTGAAGGACATCTTGTTATATGGATGATGGAAACGTATGTTTCTCAATGAGCCTCGTTGTTTTAATAGATATGCAAACTGTGATGAGGAGATATTGTGGTTTGATAATGATGGCAATACCTGTTATGTTATTGAACATTGAGTAAGACTTGGTAGGTCTGACCGGTCAGCGGACTCGACCGGTATATAAATGTGACCGTCGGAGAAGGGGACTCTAGTGAAAGAACCTCGGAGTTTGGAGGGTGGTTATGCAGTGGCTGAGGTCACTTACCGGTCAGCAGGTCCGATCGAGGTATAAATGTGGCCGTCGGAGTGGGAGACTCTAGTGAACAACTCCAAACGGGATACAAGCATCTTACTCAATGGTGGAACGATTTGGATGCAAACTTGAGAGTTGCTATGGTTAATCCAATTTATGTATGTGGTATTGTACAGTACGGTAAAGAACATATACACATTTACTTTCTTAATTATATGTTCAAGGTGATATACTTGTTATGTTTGTATACCCTCACTGAGTTCTAGGACTCACCCCCGCCCTTTTTGGTTCAGCTTCAGGTACACCACGTGGGGAGCCATCTCAGGGAGCCCATGCACATGAGTAATGTGGGCAGTCGCTGCAGTTTCTTTGTCTCTTTTGTTTCTGTTTAGTCATATGAGACATCTCTCCCTTGTTATGGATTTTGGGACTATTTCCCTTCTTGGTTGTAAACAGTTTCTTCTTTTTTTTTAAATTCTAAAAGTGAACTCAAGGCCACCTTGGCTTTTTGGTTTGGAATAATCATTTACTCTGATAGTATCTTTTGTATGTTAAATGTCTTGTTACAATGTGACTTTAGTGTGCTTGGAAGGCCTTGGTAATGAGACAGTGAGGTCTCATTCTGGCCGGTCTGGAACACCTGAGTTGGGTCCGGACAAAGTGGTATCAGAGCCAATGGTTATAGGTCCTGAGCAAGATTAGAAACTAATGAGTTTTGTGATAGTTCCCGAGCCTGGGCGGGAGTTGTGCCAGAAGTCATTAGTAGCTAATCTGGTTTTGATCAAAGTGAAACATTAAAAAGAAGATGTTCTCATATGACTACCGAGAGCAGCGACCTAAGATGGATGGTGTATTTATTCCTATGGATTAGGGGTTGATGTAGGGAATTTATGTGTAGAAACTTGAAATTTGAAATCTGATGTTTGCTTTCCTTTCGAAGGATGGCAAGACCTAGGGGAAGGGGAACAGCTCGACCCCGCAGAGGCGTTTCAAGGCCTCCTCAAGACGGAGATCAGAACCCACCACAGCAGGAAGTGGTGATTCCTGAGGCTCTTCAAGCAACCCTGCAACAGATAGCGCAAGGGATTACTGTGATACAGGGAGCTTTAGTAGGAGGTGGTCGTGGAAGGACTCCGATTCCATCACAAGGTGAGGTCCCTCTCCCATCACCTCCGATGACGAGGACCTCCCTTGAGCCCTCTATGAGCACAGATGCTGGAAGTAGAAGGAATGCAATACCTAGGCCAAATAAAGAGGCCAACCTTTTTGCTTCATTGACTGAGTTCCGTAAGATGAAGCCGCCCACCTTTGCAGGAGCTGGTTCAAATCAGGACCCATCCTTTTTCCTGGAGGTGGTGGAGAGATTGTTAAGGGCCATGGGATGCTTATCTGAGAGATCTGTGGAGTTGGCCAGTTTTCAGCTGAACGGTGTCGCTCGGGAGTGGTACACTGCATACAGGGCACACAGAGATTTGGATGCTGAGAATCTCGAATGGAGGCATTTTGCCACTGCTTTCATGGAGACTTTCTTACCCAGAGGTGAGCGGGAGAAGAAGACTCGAGAGTTTGAAGTGCTGAAACAAGGAGAGAGGACTGTAATGGACTACCGAAATGAGTTCTTGCGGTTGTCCAGGTATGTGCCACATTTGGTGAGTGACCCCCAGCAGCGGGTGTCACGGTTTGCTTATGGCCTTCGGTTTAACATTGCGAGGTCCGTGCCGATTCTGGAGAATGCCACATTTGAGCAGGTAGTCAGCTTGGCCATTAGAGCTGAAAGTGTTTTGATGAGGCAAAAGCTGAATTCAAACAACAATCGAAAAAGAGGAAGACAGAACATAGAGGTGAGGACTCAGGGGTGAAGTTAGGACATCATCAGGGTAACCAGTGGGCTCATTCTGGTAGGGCAAACAGTGTGCCTACTCGTCGTACCCCTCAACAATTTCCAGGGGTGTCATCGGAAGGTCGCGGTGTTTCCTATGGAGCAACTAGTTACCCCACTTGCAACCATTGTGGGAAGCGACATGTTGGCTTGTGCACTAAAAGGGGAGAGCGGGTTTGCTTTTCTTGTGGACAGCCTGGACATTTCAAGAGGGAGTGTCCTATGACAGCGGAGCCTGCACCAGCTCATAGTGCTCTGGTCGGGTCATCAGCACCAAGCGGGAACCAAAGGTCAGGAGGGTGAGGAGGAACTTTGCCAGGATTGGGTCGTGGAGGTAGCAACCGCTCTACCGCCCGGGTGTTCGCTCTTAGCCAGCAGGAGGCTCAGACTGATCCCGATATGGTCACAGGTATTCTACCAGTTGGTCTTTCACATGCTAGAGTGATATTTGATTCTGGTGCTACTTCGTCATTTGTGGCCGAACATTATGCATGGGTTACGAGGATGCCTTTGAAGGCACTTCCATACCCTTTGATTGTTTCTACCCCACTTGAGGGTAATCACATAATGAACAACTATGTTTGGGATTGTGAGGTCAGAGTCAACAGTTTGAATCTTCCGGCTGACTTAATTTTGTTGGGTATGCTTCAGATGTCTAGGTATGGGGCGAAGGTAGACTGCGGAGATACACTAATAACTTTGCAGCCAACAGTTTCTGACACCATAGAGTTTCAAGAAGACCGCAGCTTGGTATACCAGAATGTGTTGTCCGCTCTTAAGGCACAAAAGTTGCAAAGACGTGGATGCATATGTTTCTTAGCCACGGTTAATGTAGTGGACAAGTCCAAAGGTGGTGACATGTCAATGGTTTCGATAGTCAGGGAGTATGCTGATATATTCCCCGATGACCTGCCGGGAGTACCACCGCCTCATGAGATTGAATTTTCGATCGACTTAGTACCAGGGACACGATCTATTTCTATACCTCCATATAGAATGGCCCCAACTGAGCTGAAGGAGCTCAAGGATCAGCTAGAGGATTTGTTGAGCAAGGGGTTCATACGCCCTAGTTCATCACCTTGGGGGGCTCCAGTGTTGTTTGTGAAAAAGAAAGATGGATCATGGAGGATGTGCGTTGACTATTGTCAACTTAACAAGGTCACGATAAAGAATAAGTATCCGTTGCCGAGAATCGACGATCTGTTTGATCAATTGCAAGGGGCACAATTTTTGTCAAAGATTGACTTAAGATCAGGCTACCATCAGTTGAGAATCAGGGAATGTGACATTTGGAAGACAGCTTTCAGAACCAGATATGGCCATTATGAGTATCTTGTAATGTCCTTTGTGTTGACAAACGCCCCAAAGCCGTTTATGGATCAGTTTGTAATTGTGTTCATCGACGACATTTTAATATATTCTAAGACCAAGGATGAGCATGAGCAACATTTGAGGTTTGTGCTGGAAACCCTAAGGAATCAACAGCTTTACGCCAAATTTTCCAAATGCGAATTTTGGCTCCCAGAGGTCTCTTTTCTTGGGCATGTTGTTACTTCAGAAGGGATTTCAGTGAATCCGAAAAAGGTGGAGGCGGTATAGGATTGCCCAAGACCTACCAGTATCTCGGAGATACGTAGTTTCTTGGGTCTAGCCGGATATTATCGGAGGTTCATTGAGAACTTTTCAAAGATAGAAGTTCTTTTGACTCGCTTGACTCAGAAAGGAGTTAAGTTTGAGTGGAGTTCGAAATGCGAAGAAAGCTTCCAAACATTAAAGGATAAGTTGACTGCCGCTCCAGTATTGACTCTTCCATCGAGTACAAGTGGATTTGTAGTGTTTTGTGACGCATCTCTAGTGGGTTTGGGATGTGTGCTAATGCAGAATGGAATGGAAAAGTAATTGCTTATGCTTCCCGTCAGCTAAAGAAACATGAACATAACTACCCGACTCACGATCTGGAACTAGCAGAGGTGGTTTTTGCCTTAAAAATCTGGATGCATTTCTTGTATGGCGAGACTTGTGAAATATACACGGATCGCAAGAGTCTCAAGTACATTTTTGATCAGAAAGAGCTGAACTTAAGGCAGAGAAGGTTGTTAGAGTTGTTGAAAGACTATGACTGCACAATAATGTATCATCTTGGAAAGGCTAATGTGGTGGCGGATGCTTTAAGCCGCAAGTCAATGGGCAGTTTAGCACATTTGAATGTTGAAAGGCGAGGGATAGCGAATGAGTTCCATAAGGACATAAATGCTAGCTTTTGAGCCAAGGGAGGATGGTATCTTGTTAGCGCAACTTGGGGTCAAGTCTAATGTCTTGGAGGATATTAAAGCGTGTCAGGAACGTGATCCTGATCTAGTCATGTTGAGGGACGTTGTTGATTCAGAGAGTGGTAAGGGCTATACAATGGACAATGAGGGGATGCTTCGGTTTAGTGGATGGGTGGTAGTTCCTACAGAAGCTAGAAGGAAGCTCATGGAACTTGCCCACTCTTCTTCATATACGATGCACCCTGGATCCAGAAAAATGTATCAAGACATGAAACAATTTTATTGGTGGATTGGTATGAAGCGAGACATAGTTGATTTCATTGCCACATGATTGACGTGTCAACAGGTGAAGGCGGAGCACCAGAAGCCAGTGGGGCTTCTTCAGAGTTTGGAGATTCCAGAATGGAAGTGGGATCACATCACCATGGATTTTGTGGTAGGTTTGCCCAAGACCAAAGCGAGTTATGATTCCATTTGGGTTGTGGTGGACAGTTTAACCAAGTCTGCTCACTTCCTCCCTATAAAAACCACTTTCACAGCGGAACAATATGCGAAGTTGTATCTTCGGGAGATTGTATCCTTGCATTGAATTCCAGAATCTATTGTTTCTGATAGGGGTTCACAGTTTACCTCCCATTCTTGGAGGTCGTTTCAGCAGACTTTGGGAACCCAGGTACATTTTAGCACAGCGTTTCATCCACAAATGGATGGTCAGTCAGAGAGGACCATACAGACTTTGGAGGACATGCTTTGTGCATGTGTACTCGAGTTTGAGGGCACTTGGGATGTGCATTTGCCGTTGATAGAGTTTGCGTATAACAATAGCTACCATAATAGCATTCAAATGGCACCGTTTGAGGCCCTTTACGGCAAGAAGTGTAGAACCCCAGTGGGATGGTTTGAGACAGGTGACCTTCAGCTTTTGGACCCGGATCTGGTTCAGGACTCGATAGAGAGAGTTAGGATAATCAGGGAGAGGCTTCGGTTGGCACAAGAACGACAAAAGAAGTATGCCGACGTCAGACGGCGAGAATTGGAGTTTCAAGAAGGGGAACATGTATTCCTTAGAGTGTTACCCTTTAGAGGCACTCTACGTTTTGGTCAAAAGGGCAAGTTGAGCCCGAGGTACGTGGGACCATTTCATATCACTCGGAGGGTGGGGAGGTTGGCATATGAGTTGGCTTTACCACCTGAGTTAGCTTTCCAGTGTTTCATGTCTCCATGTTGAGGAGATACCTTCGAGACGATACTCTTGTGCTACAACCACAACCGGTCGAGGTAGATCAACGACTAGAGTTTGAGGAGGCTCCACTGAGGATTGTTGAGAGGTAAGTGCGGAAGTTGAGATCGAAGGAAGTACCATCAGTGAAAGTGGCGTGGAGACATCCCCGGGGTGAGGAATTCACCAGGGAGTCTGAGCAGATTATGATGCGGAAGTATCCACACCTTTTCAAGCAAGGTACGAATTCTAGTTTCTCTCGCTGATGGAATTCAGGACGAATTCCATTGAAGGGGGGAAGAGTGTAATACCCGCTAAAAATGGTCTATTTGGTGCAAAATTGTTTAAGCTAAAATTATTTAATTAAGGCGAAAAAAAAGAAAAAAACCTTAATAAGTATGAAAATGTTAAATTCATAATGTCAGTGGTATATAAATATAAAATAATAATAATAATTCAATGTATTGTTGAGAGGCAAGTGCGGAAGTTGAGATCGAAGGAAGTACCATCAGTGAAAGTGGCGTGGAGACATCCCCGGGGTGAGGAATTCACCTGGGAGTCAGAGCAGATTATGATGCGGAAGTATCCACACCTTTTCAAGCAAGGTATGAACTTCTAGTTTCTCTCGCTTATGGAATTCAGGACGAATTCCATTGAAGGGGGAAGAGTGTAATACCCGCTAAAAATGGTCTATTTGGTGCAAAATTGTTTAAGTTAAAATTATTTAATTAAGGGGGAAAAAAAAGAAAAAAACCTTAATAAGTATGAAAATGTTAAATTCATAATGTCAGTGGTATATAAATATAAAATAATAATAATAATTCAATGTATGTATATATATATATATATATATATATATATATATATATATATATATATATATATATATATATATATATATATATATAATCAAAGTGGGAAAATAGAGTTTGATGGTAAGTTATGTTGGAGGTTGTCCTTTTTACCCGTAGTGCCAAGATAGGAGTAACTTAGCACTAAGGGCCTTTTTGGTAAGCCCAAGAGTTAAGTAAAAAGAGGGAAAGGTTCACAAGGTTTAGGAGAACCCTAACATTCCTAAATCATTCCCCAGAGAAATAGAGAAAGGAGAAGAACGACAACTTAAGATTGTAGGAGTGTGTTCGTGGTGCGAGGAACCTTCTCTTCCATTCCTTTATTTCTTTTGGCGTCGAATCAGGTGAGGGGTTTAGATTTTAGGTAGAATTGTGGTTTGAGTTTAGGGAAATTTGGAGGTATGACAATATAGGTTTTGAGGTTATGCAAAGGTGTGATTTTGGCATGAAATTGTTGTTAAAATGTTTGGGTATTGTTAATATATGAATAACTATGCTTGCGTTGTCACTTATGTTGTTAAACACCAAGTTGTGCATGTTTCTGTATGATTTCGCATCTGTTTGGGACTTGGTTTGGGTGAAAATTCTGCAGAAATCACGTTTTTACGATTCTGCAGAATTCGCACCAGCGCTGGGCGCTAGAATTCCTGCGCTGAGCACAGGGGTGCCCGAGAGCACACCTGATGACTGCTTCCTAGTGCTGAGCGCTAGAGACTTAGCGCTGAGCGCTGGGGTGGCAGAGAGTTAACCCTGAAAACTTGACCCCAGCGCTAAGCGCTACCAAGGCTACACTGAGCGCTGGGGCATGGGCAGAAAACTTATTAAACTAATATAGTAAACATGAATGGCTTGCACCAATGGATGATATATTTATTATATATGTTCTAATGTGGTTATATACATGTGAGAAGACCACTTGTGAAGGACATCTTGTTATGAGGATGATGGAAACGTATGTTTCTCAATGAGCCTCGTTGTTTTAATAGATATGAAAACTGTGTTGAGGAGATATTCACTACTACAGAAAAGGGATTTACCAGCGTTTATTTTAGGCCTTCAGCAGCGCTTTCGGGCGCTGACTATTTATCCGCGAGCGAAAGGGGAAAAATTTCGCCAGCGCTTAATAAGCGCTGGTAAAGGTTCACAATTGCCAGCGCTTCCTTTAATAAGCGCTGGTAAAGGTTAAACAATTGCCAGCATTTCCTTTAATAAGCGCTGGTAAAGGTTAAACAATTGCCAGCGCTTCCTTTAAGAAGCGCTGGTAAAGGTTAACCTTTACCAGCGCTTATTAAAGGAAGCGCTGGCAATTGTTTAACCTTTACCATCGCTTATTAAAGGAAGCGCTGGCAATTGTGTAACCTTTACCAGCGCTTCTTCAAGGAAACGCTGGCAATACCCTTTTTTTTTTTATATATATATATATAATTACTAACTATTCCCCCTGTTTTCCATTACAATTTGCTCAACACAAGCAAAACCAGCAATATTCAAAACCAAACAGGTTATATATATATATATATATATATATATATATATATATATATATATATATATAATAGCAAAACCTCAACAATTAATATGTTTATATATATATATATATAACAAGAGCAAAAAAATCTTGGACTATCACAGTAGCTTAATTGATTGAAGAAAGAAGAAGCCCTCGATCAATCTTAGCACAGTATATTCATGTACATATTCATACAGTTAGGAAAACCAACAATATGTTATATATACAAGAGCAAAAACCAAAAAATAATCCTAGCTAGTACTAGCTTGATTGAAGAAGCCCTTGATCAATGAATCCTTTGCTTTCCCTTCAACAAAATCCTTGCTCCCCTTCAATAATATCCAAATAAACATTGTTAAGTTCAAAATGGTATATAAACTCGAAATGACTACAATAGATCACACTTATATATACCTTCATTCGATAAAATCAACAATATAACGGCACCACTCTTGCTTGAGTGCGGTAAGTTGATCATCAGAGTATACCGGACATTTACGTTCTGGATAGTACTGCGAAACAAAAATTAAATCAAGTTTGTACATTTTCAATATGGTCAAATGTGAGAGTAATTAAATATATAAACTGTGGTGAAAAGGGAAGAAGAAATCCACACACACTACTGAAAACAGAGTATTTAGAGAGAAAATATATATGCTGAATAATACTCAAAATTAACTCTTTATTGAATTCATATACCACTGCACTTACAGTACTTTCATGCACACATTTATAGATCTGCTAGACCTCTAATTAACTAATAAGTCTAACTAACTCATCTAACTCAGAGCTAACCACTTTTACTGTTATAATCATCAACAGTTCATAACTACTAACCACTAACTGACTTTGAAATACTCTGTCAACACAACCACCTAATTCGAAGTTCACTCAACACACAAGATATGCTAATTTAGCATCACGATGGAGTCTAACATTCCAACTAGGTTGGCACCTAGACTCCATCTATCATTTGCTGCACATCAAGTTTGAATCAATTCTCTTATTGATACAAGTTTCAAAAAACTCCTTAGCTCTTTGAATCTCTCAATTTTCATAGGCTTGGTCATGATATCTACTTTATGAAATTCAAATCACCTGCAAAAGCACAATTGCAGTTTCCCTTTATTCACTCACGCAAGAAGTGAAATTTAGTCTCAATATGTTTACTCCTCCAATGAGCCATTGGATTTCTTGCCAAACTGATTGCAGATTTGTTATCACTGGATTTCCTGCAGATTTGTTACTAGGTCACAAGGAAAGAAAGATCATGAGCAATTTGTTTGCAGAAGAGGTAACAAATCATTTTACATTGACAACAATATGTACACTTTAGCACATTTGTGTTGAGCAGCTTTTGTTTGGTTTTGTAGGGTTATTTTATATATGAATCTTTGCGATGGCCACTGGTCTATACTCTTTAGTCAAGAAAAGCACATCCAAGGGCACACTTCAAAATCTGAGATTTACTTTGTTGAGCAAAGAAACTTGATTTTTTTCTTAAACCGTAGTGAAACTTTGGCTAAACAAAGGTACCAATATATATGCTATAAAATTATAAAATTTTATATATAAATATTATTGCTTGTTAGATTTTGAATGTCACCGGAATCACGCCATTTGGGTTCCTACAACCCGAGTTATGCGCATTGCAACCTAGGCTGTCCAGAACTAGCACAACAGAAAAAACTTTTCTGCATAATGGCCTACTAGGAATTCATTTGTTGACCAAAAAATATGAATTTTCTCCATCATTAATGTTTGCGTCTTAGCTTTAAATAGCCACCGGAATTAGGTTAAAAGGATTTCGGTAGCCCGAGATATGCATCTTGAAATTCAGGCTGTCGGGAATGGATTCTGCAGCACATGAGTCAACTTTGAAGTTTAAACTGTATCCATCCATAAGACTAAAAATTCAGAAATTTCCATTGAGTGAAGGTATTTGTCTTAGGTTTCTAATTTCTCTGACGGCATGCAATTTCAATTATTATACATAGAGTTATGCATTTATAACTCTACACTGTTCAGAATCTTATTTCTGCAAGATTCTGCAGAAATAGAACCGTTTTCAAAGAACTATTGAGAATCATACAATGATCCATAATTCTTGAAATTTTCACCAAATGTGGCCTTGGATCTTATCTTTCAAATGACACTAACCTTATACCTACAGGAGGTCCCTACCCCGAGATATGCACAAATCTTCGCCTGCTGTTCTGCTAGGACAGTAGGGAGTTCATAGAGTTGATATTTGTGTTTTTTTTTTCTTCAAAAGCAGATGAGTTGATGAAATTCATCATGTTAGGGCTAGTGAATACATTCTTAGTTGTGTTGGTATTCAAATGCATGTAGAAGAATGATATACGAAGGACTAGGGTGTTCAAACTCCTTGTCATCCTTTTATGCATTATGAATTAAGTTCAGTTGCAAAATTGTATTTTAGAATGGTACCATTGTAGCATCAGCAGCATGGATTTGAACTTGAAAGGTTCTGTTCTGAGCAAGAGGAGGCTTCAGAATTCTTCTATTGTGAGCATCAAGAATCTCCATGTGTTCATGCTGCATGTGCATCGTGAATCCCTTTTCAAGCAACTAGCCATTACTGAGCACTTACACTTCACAGATTTATAGATGTAACCAGACCTTTAACAAAAGGTCTAAATAAATCATCTAACTAGCTCAAAGAGCTAATATTTACTATTATAACTGTCATCAACAGTTCATAACTACTAACCACTAACTGACTTTGAAATACTCTTTCAAGATAAACTAGAACGAAAAGTACATACCAATGATGGGATTTGAGTTTGGTTCTCAACGACGATATCCTTCAAAAACTTCATTACATAGTAGCCACAGTCGATGTCGTTGGGTTGACGGGGGCACTATAAAAGCTCAAATAATAAATTAATTGTTTTCAGTTTTTAATTTAAATAACTGCATATATAAGATAGAACTTTTAATTTGTAAATACGTACATCCATAAATATCCAGTTAGTCTTGGATGATGAAGAAAATCGGGACTTGCCTCCTCTGCTCTGGGCATGATGAATTTGCAAACCCCTAAGTGCAAAATCAAACAATTCATCAAAGTATATAATTTGAATCATCATATATATTAAGATAAAAATAAATGTGTATACTTACTTATTGTATTGATCCATCATTGGTTTGCGATAGGTATAAGGGACATGCAACGGGTCAAAATAGTACACAATGTCTTCATGGGGATTGATTGCTAATAATACCCAATGTCCCCTACAAAAATGAACAGAGTTGGCAAATCCTAAGCCTAGATAATCACATTTCACAAAATTTATAGAAGTTAATTAAAATGACTCACCCTACGTTGCAAGGTGACAAAAACAATGACTCAATACCAGGTTCAGCTAATGCTAAGCGATCGGCTATATATTGTTTTTGCCCAGTTATTGACTTGTACAAAGCTGTTTTATGTGGGCACAAAAACACGAACCTCCGAGTCCGTTCTTCTGGGATCAATATCTCATGATACAAGTACCTTAAATTAAAAAATGTAAACAAATTAATGGATAAACTATAACCGTACTTGAGATAGAAAATATAAGTTCGATGTAATACCTGAGATATACTGTAATAACAGTCTGAGATAGTATCTCATGACGAAGAACTTCCTTGATTTCGAAATGAAGGCCGAGAAACAAAGTGGTCTCATAACCCAGCAGTTCTGGCTCCAATGGCACTGTAACATCTGGTGCATTCATATTCCCTAACATATAGGCTTCAAGATAAGCCATATAATCTGCACCATGAGCCGTAGGAGAACGGGAGACCTGAGAATTGCTCTGGGGCTGAGATTTGCTCCCGTTCTTTACTAGGGATGTTATTGACCCTTTTGTTTGCCCCTTGCTAACTATAGGAAGGGAAAGTCGGGATTTGTCAGTTGTGTGCTCCGACACTTTGCCCTTACCATTGTCCTTGGCTTTGGATTTTGAGGGTACCTGGATATTTTGCATTGCAAATACATTAATTAGTTAGTGAATGATTTTATGATAATAAATCATGCATGTTTATTAACTTATATCATGTTACTTACAACTACGAGGCTGATTGGCCATGCCACATAGGTGCCTATTACATCTTCCACAGTCAACACATCTGCCTCCTCAAGTGGTACAGGCAATGATGCATTCCCTTCAACCGCATGGTCAACTCTAACTTTCACATGATCGGGAGGTAATGGTCGGTTGTGCAATAGTGTTTGAACTGTTTCGTTAAACATTATCCCCTTACCAACCATTCGACGAGTTAGGCTTGACAAATATAGGTTGCATGCAGAGGTGTCCTGAATAAATGATAAACAAAATATTAATATTTAAATTGTAAATGGATTAAATACGTTTAAGTAAAAACAACGTATGAATTATTAATTACCTCGGGTGACAGCATAGTGCAACCATCTCTGGCGCTATATGGGGTAGGGGTAGGGAAAGCAGGCTCATGCGCCTCCACTGGATGCCTGTCTTGCATGGTGCTTCTCAATTCATCTACTTCTTTCCGTAGACAGCGTATCTCACGCATCATCTCTTCCATTCTATCATTAGTAGCACGCGTTTGTGGTCCGAAAAGAAGGCTCGAAGTGACACCAAATCCCGTACCCCTTAGGCGACCAGGGTACTCTTTCCTTGATAAGGCTCGGGCAAGGATGTCTTGACGACCATCACAATCTGTTATATCCCCTTGTGATACAGACTGTGATATGCTATCCTGAGACACAAATGAAAATGTTAAATATTATCATAAGAAAGTTAAAAATGAAAACGCTTGTTAACTAATGCTTTCATACTTACAATTTGTTCAACCACTTGCCTAGTGGTGGGATCAACAATTTCTCCGTTCTCATCTCGACGACTTTCCATCCACAAAATATGGCGTTGAACTATTTTGTTTGTAACATCGTCCCCTGCCGCCAACAACTATACATTTGAACAATCAAATATTAGTAAACATTAGCAAATTATAACCCAATTATAAGGATATTGTACATACCAACTTTTCCTCAATGCCGGAATACCCCTGACTTCCACCTCTATAAGGGTATTCAGGATTTGACGCTCTCTGCCGATTTTCATTGCTAAGCCTCTACATAGACACAGAAATATATATATATATATATATATATATATATATATATATATATATATATATATATATATATATATCAATGCATGCATGGTTAATTAATGTCATATATACAAGTCATAAGGATATTTATTGTACATACCAAAAATTCTTCATCTGTTGTGCGTCTTGCTACAAAAGCTCTCCAAGCATCCAGTGAAATGTACTCTGCATATTGAGCTGGAGGCTCAGGTCTGACATTCCCTTCCTCATCTCTCAGGTACTTCGTCGTCAATTAAGACCGGAATGATCGGTGCATATTTCCGGCCATCTGAATTATCATTTTTTGCCGACATTTATCAACATCAAAGGTCGTCTGCAAAATTAATGTCATAGTATAAGTATGTTTACATAATTAAGAAACACTATAACTAATCAATGTTAATTAATTTACCTCTATATTATGCCAGATGTCTTCTTTGACACGGTGCAAAGAAGAATCCCTCCAATCATTGCAGGTAATTGGGACCGACTGCCGCACTAAGGTCCCAATGTAACTCTTCATGTCTCTGCTGACTTTACCAACGGGCTGGCCTTTAACATTCCATTGAACCTGAAAAAATTGAGTAAGTGTATAAATTTATATAACAAACAATAAAATGAAACAGTTAATTATATTATATTATATATATATATATATATATATATATATATATATATATATATATATATATATATATATATATATAGATATCTTACCAAAGGTCTCACTCCTTTACTCCTTTGTCGAATGACATTTTTCTTAACTGTCGGTCCGCGACGCCTCACATTTTTCTTCGCCTCAAGACTATCATGAGATGGAGATGCCATTTACCTGCAAAAAAAAATTAGACACAAGTAAAAACATTATTTCATAATCATATATGCAAAAATCGATGAATATAAATTTAATTAGCCTGGAACTTAAAAAAACACAATCACTAGCTATACTTACATATTTAAGACAATCTTTTCCTTTTTCTCGTTGGATTGAGACTTGTGTGTCCCTTATTGGTACGAAATAATGGATTGACCCAAATTCCCTCATCATGATCATTTCTAATATACATATCTTCCTCTCTAGTTGGATTACCCTCAAGTGAATGTGATGTCCCAAAGAAAGGATCGTCCTCTATATTGGCATCTCCATGTGTTTGATGATCATCAATATCATTAACAACCATTTTGTTAGACAATAGAACAATAGACCAATTTGTATCAGCTGGATCGGTGACATAGAACACTTGTTGAGCTTGTGATGCTAAAATAAAAGGCTCATCTTTATACCCCACCTTATTGAAATCAACACGCATGAACCCCAACTCATCCATCTGTACACCGTTATTATTGTCAACCCACTTACACCGGAACACAGGCACCCGAAACATTGTGTAATCCAACTCCCATATACCTTCGATGACCCCGAAGTATGACATATTCGCATATATGGGGTTTCTGTCTTTGGCACTTGAGATATGCATAGATTGAGCTATAAGAGTCACCCCACTATTTTGCACTGTACTTCGATCATCTTGTTCTTTTGTATAGAATGTGTACCCGTTCATCAAATAACTGGTGTAAGATAAAACATGTAGACTTGGACCTTTCGCTAACCATCTCAATCTTTCTGAAACTGAGGTAGGATTTAGAGCATACTCAACAGAAATGTGATCTTTTAGCCACGTTATAAAACACTGAATATGTTCTCTTTGTAACCAATTTTGATTCTTATTTGGGTACAAATTCTTAAGTATGTCCTTGTGTTTTACAACATATGACTCAACTTCATCGGCGTTGTGTAGAACATACAAGTGTGCTTGCTCCCATTCTGTTCTTGGTATAGTCAATATTTCAATTCCAGAAATCCCTTGCCCTATGGTTCTTCCTGTGTGATGAGACTTTGGCATCCCTGTGGAATGTTTGACATTGGATAAGTATTCGGTACAGAATTCAACAGCTTCTTCAACTATATACCGTTCAACAATACAACCCTCTGGTCGTGATCGGTTTTTCACATACCCTTTTAATATTTTCATGTAACGCTCAAACGGGTACATCCATCTCATATAAGCTGGCCCACACAATTATGTCTCTCTAACCAGATGAACGGTTAGATGAACCATTATGTCAAAGAATGAAGGTGGGAAATACATCTCAAGCTCACACAAAGTCACAACTATTTCTCTTTGCAATGCTGGCAACTTTTCAGGGTCAATCACTCTGCTGCAAATTGCCTTGAAGAAGAAGCAAAGTTTAGTTAAGGTCTCCCGCACTTTGTTGGGCAAAATGGACCGTATACCGATGGGTAGCAAACTCTCCATAAGAACATGGCAATCGTGGGACTTTAGACCCTTCAACTTGAGATCTTTCATCGACACGAGGCTAGCAATGTTTGAAAAGTACCCTTCTGGAACCTTCACTCCATGAAGAAACTTACAAAAAGAAATTTTCTCTTTTCTAGATAGAGTATGAGCTGCTGGTGGTAGATATGTACGTTTCCCTTTCTTCACCGGTCCCAATTCTCGTCTCAATCCCATACTAACCAAGTCCAACCTTGCATTGATGCCATCTTTAGTCTTCCCTGGCACATTGAGTAAGGTACCAATGACACTATCAAAGATATTTTTTTCAACATGCATCACATCAATGAAATGTCTTACATATAATGACTTCCAATACGGCAGCTCAAAGAAAATCGACTTTTTCTTCCACCCTCGTGTCACAAGCTCTCCGGCAAAAGGCTTCCCAAATTCGATACTCAAATTTTTTACCTTTTCAAACAGTTGCACACCTGTCAACGGCAAAGGAGCTCTACGTTCTTCTATATTCCCATTGAATGCCTTTCTCCATAACCGATAATGATGACTTGAATGCAAAAATCTACGATGTCCAAGGAAGACATTCTTCTTACCATGTTCCAACCGCATCCAATCTGTATTATCTTCACATATAGGGCATGCACATTGACCTTTGGTACTGTATCCTGACAGATTACCGTATGCTGGAAAATCATTAATTGTGCCGAAGATCATAGACCTCAAGGTGAAACTTTCTTCTTTATACCCATCGTACACCTCTACACCTGTCTCCCACATTTGCTTCAAGTCTTCAATTAAAGGAGCCAAGTATATGTCGATATCATTTCCTGGTTGTTTGGGCCCAGAAATTAACAGAGACAGCATCATATATTTGCGCTTCATGCATAGCCATGGAGGTAGGTTCACCAAAATCACAGGCCATGTACTGTGAGAGCTACTCTGAATACCATGCGGGTTAAATCCATCAGTAGACAATGCAAGTCGGAGGTTTCTTGGATCTTGCCCGAAATCGGGATAATCATGGTCAATTCTTTTCCATTGAGGAGAATCTGCCGGGTGCCGTAGCTTGCCATCTTTAATCCTTTCATCCTCATGCCATGTAAAGTGCTTTGAATCTTCTGAACTACTGTACATGCGCCTAAATCTAGGTATTATTGGGAAATACCACAAAACCTTCTCTGGAGCTGATTCTTTCTTCTTATATCGTGAGGCATTACATTTAGGACATGTATTTAACGATGCATGTTCATTCCGAAATAAAATGCAATCGTTAGGACAAGCATGTATCCTCTCATAGCTCATGCCAATAGAGCGCAACATTTGTTTAGCCTCATATGTCCGACTAGGAAGCACATTATCCTCCGGCAACATAGATTTCAATAGTGTGAGTAAGTCATTAAAGCTCTTATCAGTCCATCCATTGCCCGATTTCAAGTTAAACAACTTTAACATCGCCGACAATCTTGTGAATTTAGTACAACCCTCATACAACGGTTTCTCTGCATCACTTATCGACTTCTCAAACATTTGAGGACAATCACGAAGATCTTCTTCAACCACGTTTGCCATCTCTTCAAAACGATCGCCCTCATATGTATTTGTATTGGCATCATTTGACGCATATTTCCCACTATTCCCCATATCACTAGATTCACCTCTGGTCTCACCATGCTTTGTCCAACAAGTATAACTTTGATCAATTCCATTGCATATTAAATGTCCTTCCAAGTCAGGTACACTAACTCGTCTTGTATAACAACAACCTAAACATGGACATATGATTCTACTAGGGTTTTCTGCGTGTCCAACTGCAAACCTAATAAAATCTTGCACTCCGTCCTTATATTCCTTCGACAAACGATTGGCAGACATCCACTTTCGATCCATATTTTCCCGATCTACAGCAATTATTTTGAGTTTAAAGAGGTTGACATCTACATTCAATAGTACTACATGCAGGCATGATGCATGTCTACTTCATACTAAAGGGTGGGGTCCTATCCTATCCAAGATTGTAAACTTCGCATTATATTATTGTATATATGTCTTAATTACTTCTTGTTCTAAGAAAATTTCGGCAGCATTTCCCCTTAGTTCTCCAAGCACACAACTTAATTCAGGTGGTATTACGACCCAAATTAGGTATGTACACAGAGAACAATGAGAAAATACAAACCAATGACATTCTTAGATCAAGAAGCTAATGATTAAGACATACAATAATATGGATTGAATGCGATTTTACATTCTTAGACTGTCCACTTTGGACAATTCAAGAACAACTTGTATATTGTGTCAAAAACAATATACAAATCATTATTGAACAGGAAACTAAGGTTAATGCATGTGTACACCGATAAAAATAAATATGTCTAATGATTATACTGCTTATAAGAGATTAAAAAAAGATAAATACCTGGTAGGAGTAAGAAATCTGTGGTAGACAATAAGAAAATCAAGACATGACCAAAACTGCAGATTATCAAGTGACAAAGATAAAGTAAAGGTAAAATTAGACAAAGAAGGTGAGACCAAAAGCAGAACCACGGACAGCATGAAAGAGAAGAAAACTAACCTATTTCGATATGTGAGAAATGGGATGTCCCTATCACTCCATGAACGAATTTCTTCTAAGTGATTCCCGCTTGGTAATGTGCTGCTTCAATTATCACATGTTAGAATATATAAATGAGAAACAGAAAATAAATGAGTTTAATTTTCATTATATCACATGTCACATTATTATTAAATCAGTTTGACTATAATAATAATCATTAAATTCAAGAATATTGGGTTTCCATTAAATTTTCTCTGCAACCAAACAGAAACTTTTTCACAGTTAAAATTCATCCAAATCAAATAAATCACAGTAAACCAAAAAATTAGATCATGAAAGTTTTTTTAAAAACAATTGACAAAAAAATGCAACAATTAAGAGTTTTACCGAAACTAACTCTCCAATTCAAACACCTACTCAATTCCTAGACTAAAATGTATATTTCATTTATAATGGGAGTATCATGACCAATTAGCATGGCAATAGCAGCAGCTCTGCCATTACAATCAAAAGGCTAGCAGCAGCTCCGCCATTACAATGAAAAAGTATCCTACTTTCAGTAAGTTCATGACTACCAGGTCTTAGGATACTCACAGGGTCAAGGCCCCAAACAATTAATCAATTCCTAGACTAGAATGTATATTTCATTTATTAGAGCACAAAGAATAAGTATACAATCTACTCTCAAGCCTAAAAGTAAAACATGAAAATGAGGTATGAAGAACAATTAATCAATTCCATGACTAGAATGTATGATAGGATTGCCATTTCAATCAACAAAATGGCAATTAAATTTTAAGTCTGTCATTCTTCAACTTCTACTAATGCAATTTAATCGAACAATGTATATAAAGGACTAACAAGAAGCCATTCCAAAACCCTGAAAAACAGTAAAGAAAATGAAAATTAAAAAAAAATAATGGTTTGTGAATCATCAAGCCTAACAAAAAATTCGAAGTTCCAAATGAAGAAAGTATGATCCAGCATATCAAAAAGTGTCATCAAAATGCAATCATTCATCATCAATTACCAATTCACTAAATCCAACGCGTTATGCTATAACATCATCAAGCCAAACCAAAAAAATTAATTTAGCATGCTCTCTAAATGGTTATGCAGTGTACGAATTCCATGCAGCAACTAAGATAAAATTAATTTAGCAACATGGAGCTGGAGCAAGTAAGATACAAAAATTCATTATCCTTCTATGAAATTCTAACATTCCACCTGATTACTAAATATGTAGCATAGCAATAGTGAAGAACCTTAGAATGTGTGTGGATTGTCACCATATGGCAAAGCTGGTTTCAGAGGCTTACAGTAGGGAACTAATAGTTAGGGATAAAACCAGATTCCATCATTTCAGGCATGGTTCATGTTCATGTAATAATTTCTGGTGAGTGGTGAACATTTTAACAAATAAAAAGATCCTAAAAGAGTAGCCACAAGTAGCTAATGTCAATTTAGATATTCATTTAATCATTATAGAAATGGAATTCTCCTGGGTTATATGCATTTTATTAGTTGCTAAGGTCAAAACCACATGCTAATCTTGATGGAGCTAGTCTATAAACAATGATAGAGGTTCCATTGCCAAATCTGAAGGGCTTTAATCTGGAATACTAAGAGCTACTTAATGTACATAAACAAGTCCTTACACTTGTGGATTACTTGCCGAATTAAGTAGAAGGCCACTTGTTGCAATAAAATTGAAGATAACTATAAATTTTCTATCTTATCATCACACAGACATTTTCTCAGTAAAGCAGAACCACAAATGTACAATACATATGCAACAGAGCTTATCTACACAATTGTGACACATTTTTTTCTTTGATGAGAAGTTGATCCACTTATAAGTCCACCTAGGTTCCAAGCTTAGAAAAAGATTTAGAATTTGCTTGAAAACTCTTGAGTGAAAGTTAAAATCCATTTAGAATTCTTGTGCTCTTAGAGCCGTAGTTAATTAGTAGCCTAACCTGCCTACAAGGCTAAGACAATGAGAAGTCAAGTTTCATTAAGGATTCAAACAGAGACCTAACTCATATACAACATTCCATCCCAATTAGAGATTTGGGGAAAACATATTAATTTGGAAAGTCCAAGTAAGTAGAATTCAAAAACTAAGTTCTAATTAACCTAAAATTCTACCTTGATTAGGGAACTAATCTAACTTAGACTCTAAAGTTTATGTAAAACCCTTTTGGTCAGTAGCAAAATCCAAAGGGACCTACTCCATCTTTTGGCAAATTAAAAGAGTAGTAGAAGATGCAGTGCAACATGTAGAGTAAACACAAGTTGGATAAAAATGAACATATAAGCAATTATCCAAGAGATGGATATGTTCCAAAATGCATGACTGACCCCACAGAATAATAATGAATATGCACCCAAAATGTATGCTTCAATGATGGGAATACATCTGTTGAGAAGAGGGTTTGAGGAGAGAACCGTGAGGTTTCGCGGAGGCGCTGAGCGTTAGTGCTTAGGTCGTGAGTGCTGAGCGAAGAGAGAGATTGATCTAAAGCTGCATCAATTTTGTGGTTGTTTTGTTACTTTGTTGTTCTCTGTAAACCACGCTAGCTGGAAGACTGAAAATTAAAAAACAAAATAAATAAAAAATCTGAAAAGCTTGGATAATTTGTTGGGAAAGCACGAGGTGTAGTTCAGCTCACGTGGCAACCTTCGTTCTCACCGTGGAGGAGAGGGTTGTGGACGCGCGGTTGTGGGGAGCGGATTGAGGGTCGCTGTGGTGGAGGAGAGGGGTTGAGTTCGCGGTTGTGGAGGAGATGAGGAGGGTTCAGTTCGCGACTGTGAAGAAGATGAGGAGGTTTGAGTTCGCGGTGAGAGTACTGTGCATGTGAAGATACTATTACTGAAAGCGCGCGCGCGAAGTGAAGATAGCACACTGATCAGTAATATAAATCAAAAAATTATACTTATATAGAAATTGAGTATTGCCAGCGCTTTTCCAAATAAACGCTGGTAAAGGACAAACATTTGCCAGAGCTTCCTTAGGAAAGCGCTGGTAATACTATTACCAGCGCTTTCCTAAGGAAGCGCTGCCAAATGTATTTGTCCTTTACCAGCGTTTATTTGGAAAAGCGTTGGCAATACTCAATGTCAGAGATTTGCTTGCGCTTAGATAAAAAAGCGCTGGTAAATCCCAATAATTTGCTAGCACTTACCAAAGAAAGCGCTAGTAATACTTCTCCGCCTCATATTTTCTAGCGTTTTACGGGAAAACGCTGGTGAATGTTGCGTCAATTTTTCCCTATTTTGGTGTAGTGATTGTGGTTTGATAATGATGGCAATACCTGTTATGTTATTAAACATTGAGTAAGACTTGGTAGGTCCGACAGGTCAGCGGACTCGACCGGTATATAAATGCGATCGTCGGAGAAGGGGACTCGAGTGAAAGAACCTCGGAGTTTGGAGGGTGGCTATGCAGTGGTTGAAGTCACTTACCGGTCAGCGGGTCCGGTCGAGGTATAAATGTGGCCGTCGGAGCGGGAGACTCTAGTGAGCAACTCCAAACGGGATACAAGCATCTTACTCAATGGTGGAACGATTTGGATGCAAACTTGAGAGTTGCTATGGTTAATCCAATTTATGTATGTGGTATTGTACAGTATGGTAAAGAACATATACACATTTACTTTCTTAATTATATGTTCAAGGTGATATACTTGTTATGTTTGTATACCCTCACTGAGTTCTGGGACTCACCCCCGCCCTTTTTGGTTCAGCTTCAAGTACACCACGTGGGGAGCCATCTCAAGGAGCCCATGCACATGAGTAATGTGGGCAGTTGTTGCAGTTTCTTTATCTCTTTTGTTTCTGTTTAGTCATATGAGACATCTCTCCCTTGTTATGGATTTTGGGACTATTTCCCTTCTTGGCTGTAAAAAGTTTCTTCTTTTTTTTTAAATTCTGAAAGTGAACTCAAGGCCACCTTGGCTTTTTGGTTTGGAATAATCATTTACTCTGATAGTATCTTTTGTATGTTAAATGTCTTGTTACAATGTGACTTGAGTGTGCTTGGAGCGCCTTGAGAATGAGGCAGTGAGGTCTCATTCTGGCTGGTCAGGAACACCTGAGTTGGGTCTTGACATTATGATAGTAGAGGATGATGCTAGCTTATAGGAATTGGTTTGTTATCAAAATGATTTTTCTACAATTTTCTAGAGATTTTTGAAGTTTGGACTCAAAACTTAAAACTATGAAAATCAATGGAGAAAAAGAAGATTGAGAGCTCAACGATGAAATCTATACCTTCTAGGTGATAGAGGAGGATGAGAGGAGCAACTTTGCTTCTCAAACTTTCTTGAAAAACTGGAGGAAGTTGAAGAAAAATGGAGATGAAGAAATGGAGAAAAGAGAAAATGGAGGAAGGAGAAGGAAAGAAGAAGAAGAAGAAGAAGAAGAAGAAGAAGAAGAAGAAGAAGAAAGTGAAGATGATGAGGGGGAGAGAGAGAGAGAGTCAGCGAGTGAGGAGAGAAAGTGAGGGAGTGAGATATTTTCTTAAGCTTTCTTAAGAGCTAAGAAAGCTAAAAAGGGTAAAAAGGTAATTTAGGTAAAAGACCAAGGGCAATTTGGTCATTTCGCGTCCCGATATTTTGAAATTATCACGACACTGGTATGAGTCCCTAGATGACCTAATACAACCTTGACATGAAAATTATCCGATCATGGGCTTCATAAAACCCTTACGCGGCTCGAATCGTCTCCTAGAACGATTCTCGGCCCGAATATTATATATTATTTTCATTTTCGAATGTCATGATAAACTTTTTTGAAAATATAGGAAACATGATTCTAAGACTAACTGTCTCGTTCACAAGTCCTACTTAGGTCCTGATAGTAGTAAAACACTACTGTCAGTGAAAATCTCAGACCGGGCTCCGTCTGAGTTTTCGACCCAAAACTTAACCATAGCCTTCTACGATGGCGTAGAGTGTGACTAGGTGTGTAAATGAGCTGAGCCATTCGTGAACTATTCGAGCCCGGCTCGTTAAATGTTCGATTAAGCTCGTTCGTTTAATTAAATAAACAAACCCAAGCTTGAAGTTGGGCTCGATTATTTAAATGAGCCAAACCCAAGCCTTATAGGCTCGACGTTAGCGGCTCGTGAATAGCTCGTTTATATATATATATATATATATATATATATATATATATATATATATATATATATATATATATATATATATATATATATATTTATATATATCCCAAATTTCTAATCCTAGTTTTTGTAATTATCTTAGACAGTGCAAACTTGTAACTAAAAGAAAAGTAATGAAAAGGCGGTGGCAAACCAGTAATTATATAGGGGTAAAAGTTTGGAACCTACAGAATCTACTAGTTCTACTTCTCGTTTACCACAAAGATTACAACCCTCAATTGGTTGGTCTAAGTTGATAAATTATGTCAAGTAAAAGGAATCTACTCCAACTTCCAAATCCGAGATGGAATTCTATCTAGATGAGAGTCCGATCATATATGAAATGGATCGAGAGCCTTCTCATCTTGTAAAGCTACTGCATACTTAGTTTTGATTTTAACCTCTATAATTGGTTTTATAGATCTAATAGGTTCCTTTAATCTTTCTTTTTTTTATCTCATGTATATTTGTTAGAGTATTCTTATACAGTTGTACTGTTATCAATGTACCTTTTGCTTATAAAAATATATATAATATTTTATTAAAAATTGATAAAATTAAGAAATAATTTAAGGAAAATTTTCATAAATGCAAAAAATAATTAAATTATAAATGAGCTAAGTGTGATGTAAATGAATTGAGTTTATTCGTGAACTATTTGGGCTCGGCTCGTTAGTTAACAAGCCAAACTCAAACTTTTGGTTAGACTCATTTAAATAAATGAGCCAAGCTCAAGCTTCCCATTTTTTTCACAAGCCAAGCTCAAGCTTTAAGTGCT
The DNA here is from genome assembly GCA_039655645.1 of Ammopiptanthus mongolicus. Lineage (NCBI taxonomy): Eukaryota > Viridiplantae > Streptophyta > Magnoliopsida > Fabales > Fabaceae > Ammopiptanthus > Ammopiptanthus mongolicus. The sequence continues at coordinate 46,648,770 of CM077350.1, forward strand.
CGGCTCAGCTCGACTCGTTTACACCCTTAAGTGTGATTATGGCCTCGGAATAATTTATTAACTTTTTTAGACCCTTAAATAAAATACAATTACTTAATTACTGATTAATTAAACGATTAAGAAAATCGGGATGTTAACGGAAGAGATGGAAATACTAGGGACTGGAATCTAGTAAAATGGGACACTCTCACTGCACCCAGGGTTCATGGAGGATTGGGAATTCGAAGTGCAAAATTTACAAATATTGCTCTACTTGGTATACTTGTGTGGAGTTTGCTACAAACCCAAGTTCCATAGCTTTGGGTCCGCTAGCCCAATCATGAATTTCCTACCTCCAAAGGTAAATTCCCTTTTTGGCCGGTTGTGGGTGAGGAGGGATTCGAACCCCCGACACTGTCATAAAGGGACAAATTATGGGTGCAAGTTCTTGCACATAAGTATTTGTGGGCCACCAATCTTTATGGTCTGCTAGTACGCATGCATCATTTTCTGTAACATGGAAAGTTATTATCAAAGCTGCAAACCATCTTCGTGAGGGATTCTCTATGAAACTTAACTCAGGAGACGTCTCGTTTTGGTATTCCGATTGGACAGGTGAGGGCAATTTATGCAATGTGGTTGATTATGTAAATGTCTCAGAAACTACAATGCAGGTCAGAGATGTTTGGGATAATGGTGGATGGTGCCTTAACAGGTTATCAACTATACTACCTGATCATATCAAAGCTACTATTAGTAACATGCCTGTGCCCATGCAAGCTCAACAAAACCTCAGGAACAATTGGTGTTGGAAGGGGAGCAAGGATGGTGTCTACACCACTGCAACGGGGTATAGTTGGTTGATTTCACAAAATAGACCTTGGAATAATGACTATGACTGGAGCTGGAGCTGGATCTGGAAGGCTAGAGCACTTGCTAAGGTGCAATTTCTACCATGGTTGATTTCCCATGAAGCACTCCCCACCAATGCCTTGCGACACAAAAAGGTTTGCCAGATAACCCTCGTTGTGCAAGGTGTTCAGGTATGAATGAGGACATGAACCACTACTTACGGGACTGTCCCCATAGCCGTGAAATATGGCTTCACATGGGTATGCAATACAACAGCAGTTTATTCTCACAGGACATTTCTAACCAATGGCTTCAAAGCCAATGTAACAGTGACAAGGGTTGCATTTTCCTTGCAGCCCTTTGGTGGATTTGGTGTTGGAGAAACCAAGCCATTATAGGTGATGAAGTTTGGGACATACACTCTGTCTTGCGGAAGATCAAGCTAGCTTATGAAGATTACACCATCTTCCTCAAATCCAATCCTCATGTTGTGGCTAGAAGTCTCTTCTGCAGGTGGACCCCTCCTACTTCTGGGACAATGAAAATAAATGTAGATGGTGGTTACAACCATACAACTTCATTCATGACCACAGTTGGCCTTATTAGAAATCATGAAGGTTGTTGGGTTCAGGGTTTTTCTACTTGTGAAGGACAAGGGGATTGTCTTCTTGCAGAGCTTTTAGGAGTAAAGAATGGTCTGGAATTTGCTTGGGAGGAGGGATTCAGAGACATCATTTGCGAGTCAGATTCAATGGAGGTTGTTTCCTTGCTCCAAGGGGATAATTAAAGATCTCGACTTGCATGAGTATGCAACTTTAATTCTTCAAGTTCGTCAGTGGCGTGACCGTGCTTGGAGAGTATCTATATCCCACGTTTTCAGAGAATGTAACCGCTGTGTGATCACCTTGTAAGGTTGGGTGCTAATCAAGTCATGCAGTGGAAGATTTGGAAGGAAGCTCCAGGGACATTAGGATCCTTACTCCTGAAGGATTCGTTTGGTTTGACGGGTGGCACTTAGCTTGTTCTTTTCTTTTTTTCTTATTTCTTCCCTTTCACCAAAAAAAATAAAGCAAATTGTTGAAGAAATATAAGGATGTGAGGTAGTTGGTGAGATTCATTTAATAAAAAACAATTAAGATGTTGAATTGGAGATATAAGTTATTTAAGTTGTAAAAAATAAAAATGAGTAATGTATAAACGCAAGACCCATTTAAGAACCAGAAAAGTAAAAATATGGGATTCTTGATTGTAGATACTCTTATACTCCATCTTTCTTATAAATTGACGTTCGTTGGTCAAAATTTAAGAGTATTTCTTAAAAATAGGATGTTTTTTATTTTAAGTCTTCATCCAAATTGTTATTTGGTGCGAAAGGAAAGAGTCGAAATGACTTGACAATAGTGAGAAAAAAAAGAAACGGAATTCCAGCATAAAATTTGGGTGAGAAAAGATGCAAGTCATCAATTAAAATGAGTTAATTGAATATGTACGAATTTCGTAGTTTACTCGTTGGCATTTCCCTTCGTGTTAGCATATGTAAGTCTTCATCCATGGAAAAAACGAATGAGACGTGGCTTAAATTGAATAGCAAAGTCAACTTCTTACGGATGATATCAATTTAATTATTTGCATTTGTCAAACCCTTGAAGTTGAAGGGGTCAGAGTCAGAGATAGCATTACGTATAGTAGTTCCCGTCATTATACGTATAATATCACGCTTTTAATTCTTTTTCTAGCGTCCTTTTTTGCTTCTCCCCCAATCAATTTTTTGTGTACGCAACTAATTTTTTAAATTTTCTAGGAAAAAAGAAAATTAAATTTAATATGAAAGAACCAAAAACAAAAACAATGACATCGTGGCTGCAAAAAGCTCGTTTTAAGTATCCTGTGAAGTTCTAGATGTGTTGACTCAGCCATCAAATATTGATGCTAAGATATATGCGAAGATTCCAGTGGAGACCAAAGCACTGCCACTAGCATGCCTTGAGAATTTTACGTGGTTTGAACCAAATATAATAGGATCATAGCATTTGTGTCTATTATACCTTCAACAGAAATAAATAATTCAAGACAGTGGAGGTTGTTTGCCAGGGAAGGATGAATACAGCATCGGTTTTATTGTTCTCAATCAATTAATCAAAATTAACCCATTTTTATAATCATTGAAAAAAAAATTAGGCTGAATATAAAATTTTATTTTATTTATTCAATCAAATTAATGCAAGAGGAGGCATCCTAACACCTAGGAGTGTGAATGGCCCAAACCGTTTGTCAGGGGCCTATGGCCTAGCCTATTTAAGCCTTAGCCTGACCTAACTTATTTAACAAAAAGGTCAGGTCAAAACTTTTTAAAAGCCTATATAGTTAAAGAGGTCGGGCTAAGGTAATTTAAAAAAAACCTATTAGACCTATCAGGCCGACTTATTTAACACACATATATATAATATATAATTTAATATATAATACTATAGTATATTATTTATAATATTTATAATATTTGAAAGTAAAGGATCATTGGCTCATTGTCAACTTGCACATTTATTTGTGAAGGTCTAACGGCCTATTTATCAGTATAGGCCTAGCAACCTTTTTATCATTAGAGGCTTATAAGCCTATTTATAAGTGAAGACCTATGACCTATTTATAGGTGGAGACATATTTGAAGGTCTTGTTGAAAAGTAGACTTTTAATAGGCTTCTAGGTCAGACTAAACTTTGAAGTGGGCCACGTCAGGCCTTAAAAATTGGTCTATATCAGACTAATGGGACAGACTCAGACATTGAGATTGGAACACAGGTCAGACTCAGGCATGTTAGTGCCTAACTCGGTCTAGCCTATTCCCACCTACTAACAGCTAGGGCTACAGAGAAGCGGGGTGGCGTATCCTAATTTATTTTCCATTTTTCTGTGGTATATTATATCTCCTTATAGTAAATATTATTAATAGAAATGATTATTGAACATCAAAATAGGCAAGGTCGGTCCGAAGCCCAAGCTAGTGAGCCCTAGTTTTAAGCCTCTAAAATAAATTTCTTTTAAAAAAAGGCCCAATTTGTATCTTTTTGTATTATTATCATTTTGATCTGTTTGGTATATCAACAAATACGAGCTAGCCCATTTGGTATAAAAGGTTACCATTAGGTGCAAGGTCCAAGAATCAACTCCTTGTTGTGTACAAAATAATTAATTTTGTATGAAAAAATTGTTGGGTTAATTTGTTATTTTTTTTTTAAATGGCCTCGCTGTTGAGTCTTTGTTTTTCCTTAAAGTTATATTAAGGTTTTGATAAAACCAAACAAGATAAATATGATTAAAATGAACCTTATGAACTTTGCTGATGATCTACTTTAAGTGTGCAGTAGTTGGCTAATGAGTGATCTACATACAAAAAGCTGATTTATAATCACTCACCAGAACGTCTAAATCAAGGAAATTAAGACATACGTCTTACAGTCCTTGCGTCTCCTCGAGCTTCAAGATAAGCGTCTAAGCGGATTCTTAATGTCAGCACTCACTAAAGACAAAGTCTTAAGAGCCGCGTATCCATCTAATCATATATTCCCACTAAGATCTCACAAAAGTCTACACCAATGGACTAATGGAAGCATCCGTACTTCAAGCATTTGAATCAAATTATCACAGAAGCATCAAAGGGTAGATAAAGCTCCCTTGCAATCAGAAGAGTGAAGCAGTTACTTTATCTAAACCGTACTCTGACTCAAAACAAGAAGCGTCTGTGCTCTGCGCCAAAAGGCTAGATAAAGATTCATCTCTCAAGGACCTTAGACGACTACATATATCCAAAAAGGATCATTATATTTTACTCGTCTGATCTACTTTAGCTATCAATTGACTTCAAGAATCATCTCATGAAAAAGGTTTCCAAAATAAATCTCTTCTTAAGACATTTTGTCTTATCCAATATCAAGCATCTGTTGCGATGAGTTGCACCGTCTAACCATGCCTGTCCCAAAAGCAGAAAGTGCTACAGAACAAATTCTTCCATCGGATCTTATGGAAAAGCCATATAAGCACAAATCATCAGATGCATCCTTGAAGAAATTCTAGAAAAGGTCTAAGGATAAATATGTCTTATCCAAAAGCTCAAAGTCAAATATCTGATGAAAGTTGTTTTTCAGAAATGAAGATAGCTCGTTTAAGAAGTCTGCAAAAAGACTTTCTTCTGAGGCACTTGCGACTTACACCGAAAAGGAAAAAGCCTCATCAATCTGAAACAAAAGTTCTCTTTTATGATCTGAACATCTCTCCTCTCTGTTCAAAGTGAAACCAATATTTCTCTACTTCTGATGGTACATCTCAATGGATCTATTTCATCTCAGCAGCCAGAATATCAACGGATCTTTTATTGAGAAGAATATAAATAGAGAACCTAAAGACGAAGAAACATAGCTAGAAGAATATAGAGAAGATGATGCACAGATATATGTGTATATGCTATATCAATCTAAAAGAGAAAAAAATGAGAAATTGAAGAGGCATGGTAGATGATAAACCTGAAGAACTGAAAATGCACAAGTTAGTGTGTATCACTACCATTGTAGAAGAATGAGAAATGAAGATATTGTAATCTTCATCATAATAGGAATTTCTACTCATCTTAGTCATTCTATATCCACTCAAATGAGTGTTATGAGATATTTTCTTTAGTTCTTATGAACTCCATTATATATCCACTCTTATGAGTGTAGGAAGAACATTTTATATGTACTTCATTGTAAATACACTCTGTGAGTGTTGTGAGAATATTTTTAGGTAATCTTCATCAAAATTCAACGAGTCTAGAGAGGCTATGAGAAAAGAATACTCAACAACCTGGAGAGGTCGGTTAAAAACAATACTTATTGAGCGTAGAGAGGCTATGTATGCAAAGAATACTCAACGGCCTGAAGAGATCAGTTATGAATAATACCTGAGCCTAGAAAGACTAGGTGTGAAAATAATACTTGAGTCCGGAGAAACTAGGTGTGCAAAGAATACTCACTGTAGTTATCTGTTTTGATAATGAAAGAAAATTCAGTAGATACTGGGGACTGGATGTTGCTCATGGTTTTTATGAGTGAACCAGGATAAATCGCTTGTGTTTAATTAATTTATCTTCCTTTCTCTATCTCTTTTACATTTAATTATTTCCTTTGTCTTTTACAATTACAATATTTATATTGTCCTGACAGAATCCTTTGTTTCTGTTCTTGTTAGTTTGACTAACAGGGGATTTAATAAGTCTCTTTTAAAACAAGGCATATTTATGTTTTAAACTCAAGGTGCTTTATATCAAGAATATATTCAGACGAGTCATGCGTCTGAGTATCTGTCAAATGAGATCTGTTTGCGAAAAGTTTTTAAGTAACTACTATTCAACCCCCTCTTCTAGTGTTTGTTTGTTGTACTTTCACTCGTCACAGAGTTTGCTTTGGGCCTCAATAGTTGTTGGGCCTGCCCTGAAAATAAGGATAACAATATGGTATATAAAAAAGATAAAAAGTAAGTAAGAAATAGAAATAAACATATATATGACACATACGGTACCCAATATTTGATATTCAAATAACACAATTGTATTATTAAATAATGAACATCTAGGTTTAAGATCCACCATTTCAATATACACACACAATTCAAGATTCTGCAAAGATTTTAAGAGAATATTCCAAACTTTGTTCTCTTAGCGCTGAAGTTGAGTACACTACAAAATAGTAGTGAAAAAAGAGTTGTAAGCCTCCTCAAATGGTTCTCGTCTGCCCGTGGGCCTTAATAAAAGCTGTTTGGATCGGTGTTCTAGTAATAAGGCTTTTGAAGATAATAATAAGAGAATTTCATGGGATATTGGGAGGCGTTGGTTCCTCATATTTTATAAGGCTTAAATAAGTTTTCTGTCCCTCAAAATATAGTTATTTTTGGTTTTTGCCCCCTATCTTTTTTCCTTTGCATTTTTCCTTTGCATTGTGTATTTTTATCTTTTCCTTTTTTGCATTTCATCCCTGTCGTCAAAATCTTCCATAAAGTGCTAATGTGGCTAACGAATTGTCACATAAGCACTGCCACGTGGTAATTTTATAATTTTTTTTATTTTTAATAATTAATTTTTATTACACAAATAAATTAAAACATTGGTTAAATATGTTTTAGATCCCCATAAAATTGGTAGAATCTGATTTTGGTCCCTACGAAAAAATTATTCGTTTTTAGTCCCTACATTTTATAAAAGTTGTGTGTTGTTAGTCCCTCACTAGGGATGTGGTTTGATGAAATGCTTCACGAATGACCACTTTTTATTGTTTTGTGGATTTTAAGGTGAATGTGAAAACATTGTTTGATGGAAGCAAAGATAGAGGTAAATCAGTAGGAAGAAAATAGCAAGAACAGTACTTCAAGGCAATGCTTTGGCCCTAAGAAACATGCGGCAGGTCCCCCTTATTTTATCTTCATGATCCTTAAGCTTATTTGAGTGGTCATGAAACGGCTATGTTCAACTTCCATCATTCAATGCATAATCCAAATTACTTTCTTCAATATGGGGATCCTTTTACAAACGAAGAGGTTCAATGCTAGCACCATTTGCTGCATTTATTAACAGTCGATTCCCTGATGCTCCTAACGATCTTGTGTTATGCCGTCAAGAGATCTCAGGGGGCATTTGGTCCACATGTTGATAATTATAGAACTGGCATTCCTCTAGTGAGCGTTCAAGAAAAACAACTGCATACGAGATGGCCTAGTGACTTCAACGGATTGGGTTTATTTGGAAATAAGACCATGCTACCAAGGCTCAATGCCTACTCGTATCGATGAGGGGGACACCGGCGGTTGGTAGAGGGGAAAGGACTCGGCAACGGTGGAGGTAGAGGGGAAGGAGATCTGGCGTGGAAGGTTTGGTTTATTAAGAAAAGTATTTATTAAAGGTTTGGTAAAATTTTATTTATTTTCCGGGATCGAAAACTTATTTAAGCCATTTTAGAATGAATTTTATTATTTAAAACTTATAATATAATATTTAGATGATATTTTATTTACATTTGTATATTGTATATTCATTTCAATATATAGTAGGGTTAAATATGTTTTTAGTCCCCGTAAAATGAGTGATTTTTTGTTTTGGTCCCTGTAAAAAATTTACTTTGGTTTTTTCCCTCTAAAATCTAAAATCATTATTCGTGGTCTTTACCGTCATGTGATATTCATTAACTACTTATATGTCTAACCGAAGGTCATACGGTCATCCCAAGTGACACCTAATGATCTATGTGTGTTATGTTAACATATGATTCCCCTAAAATTTTCCGTAAACCCTAAAATGAAGTATATTTATCTACTATAAAATGAATGTTAGGGACTAAAAACGGTGATATTAAATTTTAGAGGGATGAAACCCAAAGAAAAATAATTTACAGGGACAAAACCAAAATTTGCTCATTTTATAGTAATCAAAATTAGTAATTTCATATTTTAGAGAGATAAAAACCAAAGAAATTTTTTCATAGGAATCAAAACCAAAATCCGATCATTTTCTATCACTAAAAACACATTTAACCTTATATATAGTATATGATAATATGAAATCATACTCGTATATCCTATAATGTGTCAAATACCAATGTACAAAAATTATTATTGATTTAGAAACGAATAGGTTAAGTCAATGGAAATGTATATGACATAATTCTATGATCGAACTGACTCAATTTGTCTGGTCGTAAAACTCCTTATCTAAATTTTGGGTCAATTCAATTAGGAATTTGGATTGTTCTTCTATAATCACCAACCAAACCTACCTGATTCTTATTTCAAGAAAAAAAATTGCGAAATGATTTTTTACTTTTTTTTTGGCTAAATTACGGGGTAACTTCATTTCCTTCCTCTTCTCACTTAACTTGTTGAGTCAAGTATAGGTTAAATTACTATTTTGCTCCATCATTTTTTTCTAATTTTTTCAACTTGGTCCCTAGCTCTATTATTAAAATGTTCAAGTTGTTCTCTATTTGTTAAATGTTATACAAAATTGGTCCTTTTTGTCTCTTTTCTCACTAACGTCGTTAAGTATCACTAATGTCGCCACATGGTTTCATCCTCCGCTTTGTCTCTCCCTTCATTTCCCTCTCTCTCATCTACAACCAACAATGATGAACACAAGTTTGAAGAAACCCTTTCCTGGCTACTGAGACAACCCCTTCCTTAGAGGTCCCATTAGTAACCCTAAACTTGTATTCTTAGCGTTAAAGTGTAGCGTAACGAGATAAATAGCGGAAATATTTAAAACATACAACACACTGATACCATAATAACTTATATAGACATAACAGTATTGGCTCCATTAGTAGAACCCACAACAACTGATACCAAATATAAAAGACTTCAAAGTACGCAGCAAAAAAAAAAATGAAAACATAGCAGAGGAAATAAAAATACATCAGACTTCCTCTCCTGACCCCAAAATATACATTTCACTCAACCCATGTACTGGCCATAACAAAACTAAGACTGTCTACCCAACCACGACTCTAACGTATACGGTAATCGGGGCCCATATACACTACTCTTCGCTGAGAATAGTCAGTCTCCCCGAGACGGTCGTCCTCTGCATAGAGCAGCTCAAGGTCCCCCAGCATTGGGATCCGAGGCTCTTCCGCCAGCATCAAGTTCAACCGGTATGCCATCAATCTCCTCAGGCAACTCCTCAACAGGATCTTCTCGTACAGTCAAGAATAAAGGAAATACACCATAGAGAAATACAAGGGATAAGAAACAGTAATATGTCATAACTGGGAAAATAGCTATATAAAATAATTCATATAGATAGCACACTCAACAGCACAACGGTGACAACCAAACAACTCCCAGATGATTCTTCCTTAACTACTTTCTCTCACACTCATGCAACTAGCGATTATATGGACGCGATCATGACTCGACATCCCCAACAAATCAAGTTTTCCCGATCATCACTATGCCACCCCCATAAGATAGGGTTCGGTCAAAAGCCCGCAGGCTCAACTCATCTCATGGGTACCACATATTTCCCCGCCCGCAGGCCAGGTCGGAATATTCGCCCGTCAACAACGCAACTTACGACAATGACATATTCCCCCGCCTACAGGCTAGGTCGGAACATTCACCTGTTCGTTAAAAACTCGACTTACAGCAACGACATATCCCTCCGCCCGCAGGCTAGGTCAGGACATTCGCTCGTCCGTCTACAAATCAACTAATATGAACGATCATCTCCCCGCAGGCAAGATCAGAATCGCCCCTATACCAACACAGTGATGAACAACAACTATGCAACATGAATCTCACCGACTCATCTCAGGATCAACACTCAGTGTCTCAACCACGACTTATGAACAACCACGACCAACTTTCATTCGGCTTAACCGGGTATCAACTTACATCACAACATCAACAGATCAACTGTATCTCTAGGTTGAGCACTACGACATATATATATATCCTCGACTTTCTCACCAAACATTCATATCCCAAATTATCAGAAATCACTGCCTAACTCTACTCAGACATCAGCAGTCACAACAGCGCATAAACAACAACCAGAACAGATTCAACAGTAAAATCAAATTACAGATAAATAATATTTAATCAATCATAAACATATATATCACATATAATATATTAAACATCCAATCACAATCCAAACAACCTCGATATACAGTAAAATCATCCTATCGGTTAAACGACCTCTAGTAGGGTTTGGGTCACCCTAAGCATATCAATATATATTATTTAAAGCTTACCTCCCCGACAATATTGTGGTTCATTCCCCCACCTTAGTGATGTTCTCAGGTGACTCCGGATGCGGCTCTGCAACTGTCAATTGGGTGCGCGGTCAAACGTTCGAACACCGTCGGATTCTCTACAACAAACCACAACCAGAAATCAATACAGTTAAATCAAAAACCCTTTAGTCCAAATGACCAAGGTTCTGCCCCTAATTAATTAAATAGGCTAGGGATGTTGAAATTCTACCAACTCTTGGATTAATGATCCTTAAGCATACCTAAGGCATAATCTATGATCAATTATCAAAGATTTGAACCAAAACCCCTTAAACCAAAAATTTAGGGTTTCGGCCATCACCTCTAAAAATAGGTGAGTTTTATTTGGCTTCCTAATCACTTGGATTACATGATTAAGGAATGAAATAGGTGAAATCAAGAATCATTTCACAAAAATTGAACCAAAACCCATTTCCCCCAAAATGCATAGATTCGGCCTTCCTAAGATAAATAGGTTAGAAAGCTTATTTGATTTCATGCTCTTGGATTATTATAATAGAGGATGAAACAAGATTATAGAAATTGGATTGGCATTAAAAGGATTTTTCTATAATTTTCTAGAGATTTTTGAAGTTTGAAGAACAATCTTGAAACTATGAACTTTCAATGGAGAAAAATGAAGATTGAGAGCTCAAGAAAGAATTCTATACCTCTTCGGTGATATAGGAGGATGAAGTGATCAACTTTGCTTCACAAATTTTCTTGAAAATCCTTGTGGAAGCTTGAGAAAAATGGAGGTGAAGTTAAAGAAGAAAATGGAGGAAAATAGAGAAGAAGAAGAAGAAAGGAAGGAAGGAAGAAGAAGAAGAAGATGAAGGTGAGAGAGAGAGAGAGTGGCTCGAAAATGAAGAGAGAGAGAGAGAGGGTGGGTGAGGTTGCTTTTTAGATATTTTAGTGACGTAAATGTCCTTTAGGAAAAAAACTAGGGGCATTTTGGTCTTTTCGCGTCCAGATATTTTCGTTTGTCATTATGACAGTGTCGAGTCAAGGCATACTTCCCGAGGTGATGTGACTTGATGTGACATCAATTTTATCCGTTAAAGGGTCCCGGTAAATTCCTTTACAGCTCCAATCGTTTCCCGGTTCGAGTATTCGTCCGAATATTTTATTATTATTTTCATTTTCGAAGGTCAAGACCCATTTTTTCGAAAATGTAGGAAACGTGATTCTAAGACTAACTGTCTCGTTCACCAGTCCAAATTAGGTTTTGATAGTAGTAAAACACTACTATCAATGAAAAACGCAGACCGGGCTCCGTCTGATTTTTCGACCCAAAATTTAACAATAGCTTCCTACGATATCGTAGAGCTTGACTATGGTCTTAGTTTATTTTATTTCGCTTTCTAGACCTTCCAACAAAATACAAATACATAATTACTGTTTAATTAATAAAACTTGAAAATCGGGGTGTTACAGCTACGAAAGCGGCAGATTTGATACCTCTCCTCCTCATCTGCTCCCCTTTCATCCTAATCCTTCTCTTCGTTGCCAAGCTTTGCCTCCAGTGCCGCCTCTGGTGTAAGTCCTTCGTTACATTAATAACCCAAAATAAATATTTAAATAAAACAAGATAAATAAAAGTTTTCTTAATTAAATAAATACTGAATAAATACTTATTATATTAATAATCCAAGTAATTGTTTACACCAAAACCGAAATAACATAATAAGTTCAAAACCTTCAAAATCGGGAGTCTAATACATCTTGCATAAGAAAACAACTAAACGATAACAAAGGTTCTCCTGGCATATGTCATACAATACTAACCCAAGCTAAACTAAAGAGTAAAGTCTTCAAGCGTCAGTGTGCTCAACAGGGTTGTCCTCGAACTCTGAAAACAATACTACTAATGAAATATAAAATCCCAGTGAATAGAAATACAGTTATAGAAGGTTTTCACAAAAGCATTATTATCAGCCGGCGCGGTAACCGGAAAAACTGTCCTTGGTACCCGCAATTTTCCAAAATAGTAAGGAATACATAATAATATTAATTTAAGAAGTCAAAACAGTAATTAGACACCATCATCACATCATAATACAAGTGTATCCATTGCATATATGTCAAGTAGGTATCCATAAATCTCAAGTGTCATATGACTGTCAAACTTCACATAACAATGACGTCTAATTGCCTACCTCTACTCATGAACGGTATTTCAATGTCACATTCTCTTCAGTGACATTACTCATTTTTTATACCAGCCATTATACACCGGTGGTATTACTCATTTCGACATCCCAATATATGGCGATGTTGCTTTCGATACCCCATCATGGCAGTATTTCATATTTTCGACATCCCAACTCATTGACGATGTTACTTTCGATATCCCTATCATAGGCGATATTGCAGCATACAACAACCATCGTGTAAAATAGTTAATTAATCATGCCAATATAACATAAATCATCATATAAACCAAAGAGAGAATGTCAATCAACCAAGTCAAGTACAAAACATACATATCATAGTATCGTACTCAAGAATATAGACGCAATTCAAGGTATGAACATTATAAAGGAAAAAGCCACAAATTTGGAAATTAGGATTTGACGAAACACAAGACAACGTTTGCAAAAGCCAAATTTTCAAATCATACCCCAACCCAAGGACAAATTGCACCATGGAAAGGGTGTGAAAGAGTATTTCTACTCACCTCTTGAAGACCTCCAAGAAGCTTTAAGCATTTGTCACGAACACGTCAAGAATGCTCCTCAAGAATCTTCCCCTTTCTTTCTTCTTTAGGCTCATTCGTCTCCAAAATCGCCTTCTCCAAGCTCTTCAATCCTCAAAGGCAAGCAAGAGAGTGTTTTAGGTGTAAAAAGGGTTTCTAGCCGCACTAGGATGTTATGAGATGGTATATATAAGAGTTGCACTTGTCTCCCCCTAAAACCCTCGTGTTTTTACGTTACTTACGTCCAGCACGGTCGTGCTCTTATCCAGCACGGTCGTGCTCCTTATTAAGAGCAAGGGCGTACTAATCTAAGCATAAGCGTGCTCATCAGCATCTTTTTTTTCACGATTTTTGACACAAGCGTGCTCCCCTTGAGCATGGGCGTACTCACACGAGTAAGGGCGTTCTCACATGAGCAAGGGCGTACTACACATGAGCATGGGCGTGCTGAACATGAGTAAGGGCATCCTCATGTGTCAGGAAGTGATTTTCGCTTAGAAAATCACACATAAACATTTTTAATTATCTTTAATCAGTTTTATTTGAATTGATGGTTTTTGCTTAAAAAAAGTTGCTTTTCCTTTCATTTTTCTATCCAAACATTATAGTTAATATACCGTGTCCTTACTTGCATATAGGGACAATAATGATGCAGTTGCCATAATATAATTCTATTGTATGCAATTATTTTAAACGAAGTTATATTCGTGATAAATTAATACTGAACAAAAGAGTTTAAAAACGCTAGAAGGAGGGCTTGAACCTCCGACCTTGTGGTTAACAGCCACACGCTCTAACCAACTGAGCTATTCCAGCTGATGTTTATATTGTGCTCCCTTTATTTAATAACGGTAAATAAGCTACGAAGTAAGAAACCCAACGAAGTAAGAATCCTCTGCCCTCAGTTGCTATTGAAATTAAAAAATGATACTTGCATAAATAAAATTCTCACAAAATCCTGCATGTAAATTATTACTTGTTAGATCAAAGTATCAAACATCCCACTGTATCATAATAAAATAGGTGCAAATATCATTACTGACTAAAATATCCACCATGCAAGTCTCTCATCACCAGTGTAAACAGAATTTCAAGTAGATATCATACATGCTTTATTATGCATGATTAGTTTTGAGAAAACATGGCCATAGTGCAAAAGAAACACAGTACTTTGTTAAGGAAAAAATTAAGAAACAAAGGTGTCACCATTAGATGGAGTGAACTCCTCTAAAATGAGTTTGAATATAAAGTATGAAAGTAATAATGTATCCACTATTGATTAATTAAAATGGATTGAGATCTTAATACAATATAACGAATCAAAGGTTAATGCACATTTACTTGTTTATTTTACACTCAAACTCACTTATGAACTTAATTCAATACCAACAAAGTTTGTTCTTGAAGGCCTATGAGTGAAACTATCATCATCCAATCAGAAATGTAGAACTTCAAATGCAATTGTGTACTGCAGTCAAATTCATGCCTTTTAAATCCAACCACATAACAAAAGAAGAAGGCAATTTTGTTGTTGAGATTAAAGCTAAACCGGCTCGGCTTGCTGCAGTTACCTTCCTAAAAACATTCTAATGTACACAGAGTCGCATACTGCAGATACAATAAAAATAAGAATTCTATTATATAAATTATAATAGAATTCTTATTTATCATTTTAATGTTGACTAAAAAATATTACATTTTTAAATTGATTCTTTCAATCTCGACGATTGACTAAAAATCCATTATTATGATTTCGAGTAAGCTGCTATGGTGAAATTGATAGATACGCTGTTCTTAGGAAGCAGTGCTAAAGCATCTCGGTTCGAGTCCGAGTGGCGGCATGATTCCAAAAAAAATATGAATTGAGTAAAAAAAAAAAAAAAAAGATTCAACAATCAATACGAATAATCCAATAATTTACGAATCACCCATTCCAATTCAATCTATTAATTGGACAAATAATAGGATGAATTGAGACGGTATTTTGTAAATACATAATTATCTTGAATATATTAACTATTTCTTTATTTTCCGATCGCCTGGAAAGAACAAAAAAAAACATCTTTTTCTTTCTTCAACAATTTCTGATCTCTAGTGGACCTCTCAGTAGGATTCGAACCCAGATGAAGTTCTGACCATCTGTCAGAGAAAAAAGAACGATTGGCTCTTGTAGGATTCCCACATATATATATATATATATATATATATATATATATATATATATATATCAAAAGATGACTGGATGAGTGGCATGACTCGCGGATGCATTTTAAATTCTTAAAGTATTAGATCCAAATTGGTCCTCGATAAAAATCACGGTAACCTTTTGGTCCTTGAGAAATGAAAAATATCAATTTGATTCTCAAGAATATAAAATATCGATCAAAATAGTTCCTGTCAGGGACTAAAATGTCCTTAAAAAGGATAAATTTGACCCTTATTTTATATTCTTGAGAACCAAATTGGTATTTTTCATTTTTCAAAGACCAAAATATCATCACATTTTTTTTGTCAATGATCAATTTGGACCTTTACTTTTTAATGCGCCGTTACATTTGTAAATAAGTTCAACTTTGACCCGCATTTGATGATGACATCAGGACCAGGCCCAAAACTGACCAAAATAAAAACGAAGCAGCTGCTAAGATCATAACAAAGGGGTGTATACGTGAGTCGTGACTTCAGCTGAGACGAGATTGCCTTTTTTTTTATTTTTTATGCGGAGACGAGTTTGCTTTAAATATAAATGATATACAGATAAATAATGTTTAAAAAATATAACTATGTGAGAGGGGTAATCCGTAAATATTGTTCGGATCGGTAATAGTCCAACTTTCACCCTTAGATTATAATATGTTAATTGTTGTTTATATATATATTCATGTATGCTTGTTATATTTGCTATTTATGTATAAGTTCATGTTTAGATAGTTTAGCCTTTAGAAAGGGTCAATCCATTCGAATCCAAAAAACCTATTTTACGGTTTTGTCCACATCTTGAGTTCTAGAGGTCCGATTGAGGCGATCTTGGATGCGTTCGAAAGCTTAGAGAATTATCTACAAGTCTTGTTTCATGTGTCAGGGCCAAATTCGGCTTCTATCAGTTCGCCTCGCGAAGGCAACGTCGCCTCGCAAATCTGGCAGACAACTTTTGGAGCTCTCTGGTTCGCCTCGCGAAAAGTGATTCGCCTCGCGAATCGGCGCGCAGTAGAAACGTGTTTTTGGGCTTCTAATCAGCCATAATGACCCTAACTCATATTTATACCATAAAACTCGACTTAAAACTATTTTCTAACTCGAAATACTCTTAGAAAATGTCTCTCTCTCTCTCCAAACAAGGATTCCTCAACCCTTTCCAAGGATTCTTGAAGGAGATTTCACCTTTGTTCATCGTCACCTTCGCTTGAAGAGCATCGCTGCCATCACAAACCTCTTCCTCGCTGCTGCTGTTGAACCTTTTAGGGTTATGATCGTGAAATCAAGCGTTGTGAGATCGAGCATTCGTGAGACGCAACCTTTCTGGACCCTTTTCTCTTCCTTTGTTCATTGTGATCATACCAGGTATGGGGGAAAAAGATGATCATATCATATGGGAATTTGAAAATGGGAATGAGGTGATTGGAAATTCCCATGATTCCCTTGTGTCTTGAGTGATTTGTTGATACCATTGTTGGAGCAATGGCTTAGATGATTGTGTGCTATGATTATTGTATTGAATCTATTATATGATTGTGATATCATGAAAACAAATATGTATTGTTATAATGATGTTATAAATATGTATGTGTTACTATAAGTGGTATAATGTTGTTAATGTTATTATGATAATGTTTTGATCATGAATTATATAACTATTGGTTTGGGATTATAATATGTGAATATTGAGTTATAATTAAGGATGATGTATGTGAACTATGATTGTCATTATAGTGAAATTTGATGTATTGTTTATGTATGAGACCCGGCTCTAAGGAGCCGTGATGGGTACTCATTTGTGGATGTTGTGTGTGAGACCCAGCTCTAAGGAGCCTGTAATAGTTACTTATTTGTGATTGGTTGTGTGTGAGACCCAGCTCTAAAGAGCTTGCGATACGCACTCATTTGTGATTGCTTGTGTGACCCCCAGCTGTACAAGGCCCGAGATGGGACTAAGCTCTAAATTGCCCGTTTATGGACCCAGCCATGGAATGGCCCGAGATGGGATCCAGCCGCTAAGAGCCCGTGGATGAGACCCAGCCCCTAGAGAGCATGTTTTTGGGTACTCAAAAATGTGTGTTGTATGAGTCCGAGGGGACATTGTTGCTTATAATTGTAATGCGACATGTTTATAAAATATAATGAAATGATATGTTAAAATGTTATGAAATGATTTGACTTGATTTATGAAGATGATTATGTCATGTTTGTAGGTGTGTAGTACTTATATGTTTATGTATATATATATATATATATATATATATATATATATATATATATATATATATATATATATATATATATATATATATTTGTGTGTATGCACTCGCCTTAATTTCCATTTTACTTCCATAACATATGTATATGAGTATGTCTTCTCACCCCTTTGTATTTGTGTCTCTTCTTGTATAATGTACGATTTGTATAGATGATTTTCAAGGGATTGAGGAGTAACGCATTGGAGCTTACGTGGAGTTGTGAATGCTCTATTAGGAGTTGTTTTCACTTTGATGTTGTTCTTTAGGCTTTGGATCATGTTATTTATTTTTTTATGGGTTTTTGTTTAGCTCTGATCCATAGGACATCGAGCTAAGGGATTATCTTGTTTAAACTATTTATTATTTATGCGGAATTTGTAAACGTTTTATGACAATATGTTTAATTTAATTGGATTTGAGGTTTGAGTTTATGAATGGTGATACTCGTAACTATTACGAAAATGTTTAT
Organism: Ammopiptanthus mongolicus; assembly: GCA_039655645.1. Lineage (NCBI taxonomy): Eukaryota > Viridiplantae > Streptophyta > Magnoliopsida > Fabales > Fabaceae > Ammopiptanthus > Ammopiptanthus mongolicus. Next base: position 46,667,010 of record CM077350.1, read on the forward strand.
TAATGGTAGAACTCGTATCTTTTTTCCGCAAAGAATTTTTTCGCAAATCAATATTTATATAATAAATCTATGTTGGGGTTAAGGGTGTCAGAAAATCCCCCGACGGAAATTAGTCACTGTTACGACGGTAGATAGTTTGTACCAGGAACATGTTTACCCAAAAAAATAATATATTATCTATTATTTGAAAAGATAAATTTTGTTTGTAAATTTTAAAATAATAACAAAATAAAAAACTAATGACTATTTAATATTTTCTTATAATAAAAAGTATTAAGAAAACTAACCATTCATGTGATATAAAAAAACGTATTGAAAATTTAACTTAAAAAAATCAATAAATTTAATTGCAAAAAATCCTCATGAATTCCTAAAATAAGATACCTTATTTTTATATTGGTTTATTTGCCTACTTTAATTTTTTCTAAAATTTGATCATTGTCCCTAAAAAAATTTACAAAATTACCCCTAGATTATCTTAATTTTATATATAAAGATAATTTATTTTTATATTGGTTTCATTTACCTAGTTTAAGAGTTTAAAAAAAATTAATAATAATTATTGAATTTACCAAATTGTTCGGATGATAATTTATAAATTATCTCTAGATTAATTTAGTTTTATAATATAATAATAATAAAAAGGATTTAATTGATATATACTGTCAATGTAAAAAAATTTTACGCATACAACCAATCAGAATTTGCCACATAAGCTAAAATGTTTGACTCTTATCCTAACTATCTTAAAAGTCACACACACCATGATTTCTGATTGGTTATCAATATAAAAAAACTTTACTACTGACAATATATAACAATTAAACTCTAATAAAAATATCTCATGTCATCTCACCACATTGACATAAATCTACTGTATCCCGTATGTGTCAAATTAAATTTGGATGCATAAAGCATCATTGACTCGGAAAAACAGGGGCGGTGCCTCTTGTTTATATTAATGAGAGGAAGATTCGATGATATCCAAGAGGTATCATATCCTTATCTATGTGAATCAATCAAATAATGAGAACTTAATCTTATGTAATATTGACATGACTCAATTAATTGAGGTGGCGCATTCTAATTGGATATAGGATACCTAAATCCTCTACTTTTCAAGGATACTATAACAACGTCCATAATATGATAGCTACTTTAAAAAAGGCTTCCGTTGCCGGGACTCGAACCCGGGTCTCTCGGGTGAGAGCCGAGTATCCTAACCAACTAGACTACAACGGAGACATGCCTATTTACCTAATTTTGATTATTTCTTGAGGTCCAGTGGGAGGACAGGGTCCCATCCCATGCATCATAGATATGTCAGGCAGTGGGAGAGTTATTCTGGCAACTAAACTCTTGATATCCAACATTGATGCTGCAGTGTCAACTGCGTCCATTTTTGGGATATATAACCCCAATGATTTGATGAGTGCCTTACAGACACCATTGATGATCCCACAGTGAGTCTTGCATGGCTTCTTTCATTTTATCCAATCTAAAATATTCAATTGGATCCCTATATAGAATAAACAGAACTCCATTATCATGCTAAAATATTGTAGTTAGAAGCAACTTTGAAAATGGATTTATAATGGGCTTCACCATTAACTGTATTGCATATGGTAGTTTGCAGAGTGAATGTGTGCCAACCCGTAAACAATCTACTTGCAGCTGGTTACTGCATGTACTCTAGCTTTATAATCTTTGTGTTTGTTGAAAAAATTAGGTTTAGGATTAAGGAATAACAAAATTGATATATGGTATGTGATAGTAATGTGGTTATGATGTGATTATAATGTGATACATAAGACAAACCCAAAAGTTCTACTTATACTAATAGCAGAATCCTAGTCTTAATTAAATAAGAATACAAATCAGAAAATAATAAATATAAAATAATTTATAAGTGATAGTCTGAGATATCTTAAAACATTCTAAGATACATTAAAATATTCTAAGATACACTAAAATATTATGAGTTATCGTCCCGGTATTCTAACACTTCCCAAGCTTTAGGTTACTACAATTAAACATAACAAAAATAAAATAAACAAAAGTCTTGAAAAAACGCAATAAAAAAAGCACTAATGTAAGGACACACAACAAAAGAACCAAATTGCATCCAAAATGGAATCATATTGCATTTGAGACAAGCGTGACAGAAGGGTCAATCTACATATGGGATGAAACTATACTACATTTGGGCTAAAACCACATAGCTAATCTTTTAGGTTGGATAAGATAGAACTGATCGAAGGCACAGGGATCAGGCGAAACTAATTGGAGACATGAAATCAGGCAAAACTGATCCAGGCGTGAGGATTAGGTAGAATTGATCGGAGATCAAACGGAACTTATCGAAGACATAGGATCAGGCAGAACTATGCTTATCAAAGATGCATGTAAGAGGTGAAACTAAATGGAGATGAATATCAATAATACATATCAGAGGTAGAACTGAATTTAGATGCACATCATATGGCTATCAGAGAATATTTGACATTCAACCAGTGGAAGTATTAAACTTCACCTACCTCTGAAGTTTGTAGTTCTCACTTTTCATGATAAATCTCACTCTCTATGGGCTTATACCGTTACCTTTTTGGCACAGATTTGCTCCACTATACATTGGAAGCGTAGAGAAAGTATAGAAGGTGTTGAAGTAACTGGCTGAAAGGATATGTTTAGACAAAGAAAAATTAAATTGTCTGTGAATATTATGCTCAGTTGAAACTTCTAAAGCAATATACTGAAGTGTTTTTAAAGAAAGATCCTTTTTCTCACCATGATCTTTTTTTAGCTCACAGCATAAACATTGATTATTTGATTCCAAGGTCTCTAGATTATTTCTGCAAGAATTGTCTGTAAAAATTCATAAGAATCATGTATCAACATCACATATACATCATCAATAGACCTTAAAATGTTTCGTTCACCTAGTTGACAATTTCACTATATTGTTCTCATTTGTATTGTCCAAGTTATACTTATGAAAAGTTAATAAGAGGAAAAGGCAATTATAATGAAACTTGGCATACTCTATTCCACTATTTTAATCAAAGCCCCACACTTGAAGGAGTCCATTCTGGTTTCTACTCTTGAAGACAAGGCAAAACAGATACTCGACTTGGACCACATAGTTGAAGGCTTTTCAACTCAATGCTTCAATATACCATCCCACATCAAACCGATTGTACAACATAGACAACAACTCAAATGAGAGTATTATCAGTTTATACGAGCCAGATAACAAATTACTGGTTGCAGCCTATTATATGCAATCTATGGATTGGAGCTCAGTGGTTTCAAAGTCATCAGTATCATATAAGGGTGAGTTCACTTGCACTGGATCCCATTAATAGAGGTTGAGATCCTCTCCATTTCCTCTCTCCATTACTATAATTTTAGAGGGATAAATATAATAATGTGACATTGGATGAGATTCAAATATCCGTTATATACCACAAAGCCATAGTAATGGAGCTCTCCATTTCTCATGAGAAATGGAGAGGATCTTTACCTCATTGATAGGGTCTTTTTGTGTGTGAAGATTTGGTAATAAATCAAAACAAATATATTCAATGACAATAATTTTGATTTATAAAAAAATGACAGAAAAGTTGAAGAATAACTGACCCATCAAAGTATCTAAAAGAATAAGATCGGGATAAACCAACAGGTTCACCAGATAATTGTTCATCAAACAAGTTAGATTATCTAATAACTTTCTACAGATGGAGTACAAGACAATCCTATAAGCAGCTGATGTTGTTAGAAGAAATATTATCTTCATGATTTAGTTAAAACAAGACCAAGGATTTAAATAACATTTACAATCATATTTGTTACTGATCAAAGTTCAAACGCACAAGAATTGCAAATTCTGAATTCATGAAATTACAGTAATCAACTTAAAGGTTCTGACAAAATATCTTCCTGGCATGTTCATTCTCCCCTTCGCCTCTTTTTCCAATAGAAGGTTTTAGCTGTTTCAACTTGAACCAGAAAAATATGTTCAAAGAACTTGTAGACTTAAAAACTAGGTTGTTAATTGTTGTCATTTTTAACATCTAAACAAGTCCAACTAAAAAATTGATCTTTTAGTCAACCAAAACAAGGGAGGAAGCTATCTACAATCACTAAAAGAGTCATCATTTGTGCTTGCCCTGGTGACCAAAAAGCCTTATAGGCTACGGAATCAACGAATGGTGTTAACACCTTAAGTGCAACTGCAGAGTACCATTCTTTGCTATAATAAACATGAGCATCTTTCGCAGCATGAAGGGTACCAAGTCAGCCTGAGTCATTCTTCGTATTGTCACTTTTAACAATTCTCCTGATCTAAAAACCGCTGGCGGCTTTTCACTGAAGGCATAATATAGCCAGAGTTAATGTTTGGATCTTTGAAGAGAATTTATTGAAAAAACACAATAGAACAATTGAAGAATAAATTTACCAGGGCTTAAAATTGTTGTGCATTTTGTGACAGATTTCATCGCATTCAGACAATCAGGGTCTGCAAAAATGAGAGCTGATCAGTAAATTGTGGTCTATATCAAAATTATGAAGATACAAAATGTGTTTCATTACCTTGTACATTCATGTCTTTCTCAGATAGAACTTCTTCTGCTGTTGATAATTCAGGTATAACTTGATTAACCTTGCATTCATTAGATGACCTGTTCAAATAATGAAAAAGGTCAGATAGAAGCGTTGGAATTGTTGGGCAGTGTTACTCAGAGTTGAGGCCCAAACTAGTATTCTGTTTGGGCAAGCCCACTGAATTTGCTGATCTGTCTCGGTTTTCTTCTCCTGCTGGTCTCAGCCTCTTCTACCTATCTCTGTGGTTGTTATGTTAGTTATTTTGGTGATTAACTATAACAGAATCTGTTAAGCTTTTGAGTGTTAGGTAGAGTATATATAATTGGGTGTATTTGGGGCTTAGGGTAATTTTTAGAGAGATATCATCTTTTGTGAGTGATAGAAAATCAAAGGGAAAGGAGAAAGAATGAGAATGTGAATTGAATCAGCAAGATTCAATCTCTGTAGTTGTTGTAAACATTGTTCTACATAGTGAAACCTTCTCAGTCGGATCTTGTCCCCCAGACGTAGGAGCGAAGCTCTGAACTGGGTTACCAATCTCTGGTGTTCACTCTTCCTCTCTAATCTCTTGTTTCTACTTTGATTTTTACTACATTTTATGTTTCTCTGTTTTCTGCATATTTGCTCCACTAGCATTGTGTGTTTGCGATTTTCAGGTTACAGGTTACATTTAACGGGAATAATAATAAAGAGGGACTTGCAGTATTAACAGAAACAATACCCTGAATTATCCTTAGAATGACTTGATGCTGGATGGTAAGAAAAATCAATGCCTTCACAAGGGATTTCCAGTTCACTTAACATTTCAGTGAATGAGAAGTCCAATTCAAAGGAATCTAAGTTGGGAAAATCAGAGTCAAATAAGTCAACATTCTTCTCAGACTCGGATGTAGAAATCTCAATAGGCAATGATTCATCCAAGCTGTCAGGCACATCAGAGGCATCAAAGTCCAACCTGCTTCTTACATGATCCCTCTTATTTACCTTGTCTAAATCTGTCCTGACAGAAATGCACTGACTCCTCTCTATATAAGCCATCTGTTTTGAAGGGCTAACCATTACTCTCTTGGTTGATATTACACTGTAACATGTGGGCGGAGCCTCCCCATTGCAAGTTGCAACCGGAGAAATATCAGGAGGGGATATATATGTATCATTGTGAGAGGAATTTGTTTTGGTAGGTGTCTTTGGAACAGGTGAATTGGTTGGAATAGGAAGTGAAGGCTGATTAAATAAGCATTTAACGACACTGGATCCTTGAACCTGTGATCCACTGGGTATGCAGTTCTGTGGTGATGGTTGAGTTGTAGAAGAGGGCTGAGCAACTACTTGATTATTGACAGCATTATCTGGTTGTGGCAATGTGTTTTGACCTGACAATGAAGATAGAGCAAATATGTATTTGATGGCTTTATGAAAGATTAACAAGTTACTTATCAGATGCACAAGGTAGGGGAAAACTATACCTTGGACAGGAATTTTCCTGCTGGATGATCTACCACGAGATTTCTTTGCAGCTGAAGGGGCATCCACTGTTTTAGTTTCTTTTCTCTTTCTGTTAGACACATTCATCATGGGAGTTGAGAAGTTTCCAGTCTCTGCACTGGTGTTGATAGACTGAGGCAGCGAGTGTATATTTGATGTGTTTTCCATAGTAGTAGTAGTAGGAACACCTAACAAGTAACCAAGATCACAACTAAGCAATGTCATTATGTCAATACATCATTCAAATAACCTAGAAAGTTAAAGGCAAAATCACCTTTCAATTGAACCTTAACCCTATTAAATACATTAGGGTAACGTAACCCAAAATTGATAACCATACTTAGCTTACACGTCAAATTAACAAAAGAAAAATGAGACTAAGTGAAGGAGACATGATTTACTGATTACAGCAAAAACAAGTCAACCTGAGTTCTACAGTCTCCTTGATTATAGATACCTTCAAGTCTCCATTATTCTTTCAGAACCAAAATCTGAGAAATTACCCCAAAATAAACCTTATAATATGAATTTTCACATTAACGGTCATTTACAAATTATTCATAAACAAAAACACCAAATTAAACCTGCCCACCCCACAAACATTAAAAGGGTGGCCCAGTGCACGAAGCTCCTACTTGGTGGGGTCTAAGGAGGGTAGATGTATATAGTCTTACCCTAGCAAGCGAGAGGATGTTTACCAGATTTGACCTGTAACATCCAAGTCACAAGACAGTAACCTTAACATTGCGCCAAAACTCACCCTCCTTACCACACAAACATTATTGGTATAGAAGACCATAAACTTTATTTGCTCAAGTTTATGACATAATGCACATAAAGGTTTTCAATTGCAGCCACGATATAACAGTTTTGGAGTGTCCACAACTGTGATTGGAGCTGCATTAGCAGCATTTTTCCTCGCAATCATCATCAACAAGAACACCAAAAACTTCATTTACTCAAGTTTATGACATAATATCCATAAAGGTTTTCAATTGCAGAAGCAATATAACATTTTTGCAGTTTCCGCAACTGCAACACAGCTGCAATTGAACCACATTAACTGCATTTTTCCATAATTGTCCACAATTTTTATAATCACAATGAATCAACACCTCCACCGCTATTTAAAACCATCATAACTGACATAAACTAAAACAAGAACATCCAATGATCACCAATAATGATTAATCAGAGACAAAGAATTGTACCTTTCGGTTGAGGAACAACTGTATGTTTCACTATCGGTGCGGCCGCAACGTTGGGCGCAGGGAGGCTTCTACTACCATTGTAAACATTCATGACATTCTGCATACCTAGCAACAGATTCTGAACCCGGTTTTTCTCTTGCTCTAAGAACACCCTTTCACGATCCAGCATCACCTTCTGCTCCTTCAAGCATATATACTCATCCAACATCTCACCTAAACTCAACAAACTCTTTGGTACCTAAAAATAAAACAAAAATAAAAAAAACCAAACTTTGGCATAGAAAAGAACGACCCACATGCGAAATGTTTGAATAAAAAGGGAAAATAATCAAAAGGGGTTGCAAAAGACGCAAATGGGTCGAAGAAAACCTCGTTGATTGGAGAATTGGCGATGAGGGAAGATGCTTCGTTTCTGAAGCTGGACCGCGTTTCGGAGTAGTTGTTGTCGCATAGGTACCTGTCGACGATGAAGGCGATCTGGATAGGGGTAACCTTACCCTTTCCAAACGACTCTGGTTTTGTGGGTTTGGATTGTTTCCCCATCGTCGTTTTACGTTTGTCAACTACGAAGACAAAGAGCTGTGGTGAGAGTTTCAGTTCAGAGTTCAGAGAGTGGTTTAGGAAGAGAAAATGAAAGGGAAATGGGTGCTTCAAAACGCGGGAGTTTTTTCAAATTTATGGGCCGTTTTGGCGGTAGAGGGTATAACAAAAAAATAATTACCGCTGATTCACTTTTTGAATCAAGGGTAAATAAAAAAAAGTTTAATTTGAATAAAGTTTTTTATATAGTTAATCAATCCAAAATAATCATGTATAAGACTTTTAATATAATTATTATAAGAATCGTATATTATTAATAATATAACAATTTATGATTTATTGATAGTGTAAAAAAAATTACATTAACATTATATAACAATTAAATAAAAAAAAGGAAATATGCACCCAAAGGAAAGTAATCAAACAAATATGAAAATAATTTGATGATTATTTCATTCTGGAGCATATTTTGCTTATGGTTTTTTTTTTTTTTACTGAATATTTTACTTATGGTTAACATCTCTTGATTATAATAAATATATTAGATACTAGATCTCCTTTGTATATAAAGAAATAAAAACTCCCAGATATTTAGAAAATAATATGAGGAAATATTAAGCTGGTATAACAACAAATTTGAAAAAGTTTGACGGTATTACAATGTATTATGCCATACTATCTTATGCATCCAAACATGATTAATTTAAATTATTCAGAAAAGTCCCCAAAAAAAACCTTACCATATCGTGAAGTCTAATACCACCATTCCACCGGGTCGATTGGATTGCAATGATCCATTTCTTGATGCCGAAGTTGACCCAACATCCATATGACCCATAGAAATTATAAGTTATTGCTCAGCTTACTCAAATCAGATCCACAAGGACCACATATGGTTGGTCCGAGTAGTAACGAGCTTGGATCCCTTAAACAAGTGGTCAGAAGTTCAATTTATGGCTTTTGAAAATCTGGTTGGGAAATGTCAGTTAAATGTCGTCTAATACCTCGAGGGATTAGTCTCCGCAGTTGCGTGCGGAAGATACCTTGAAAACCAAAAAAAAAAAGACCCACAACATATCACTTGACCCACCTTGTCAAGCTGATCTTGAACCAATTCATGACTAGTTGTTAACATCATCTAAAATATCTAATATCAGTTAGGACATGTGTCATTATTCATATGGAGAGTTTTTCTTTCAAACATGATTAGTTTAACTTATTTACATAAGTCACACAAAAAAATTACCATATTGTGATTCTTGTGACACCATTAACATGTCTAACCAAATAGTACATAGAAAATATTGTAATGAGTTAATTTTAGATTAAATTGAGCTAAGAGTATCACAAGTTACCTTAAGTTACCTTAAGTTACCTTAAATTACCATTTGAACCTTATTAATTTATAAGGAAAACCCCAAACTAATCCCTAAAAAAAGAATACAAAGACACTTTTAGTCCTAGAAAAAATAAATCATTTAGTCTCTCACAATTTCAAAAAACGTGAGACACGTTAGTCCTTTTGTTAGATTCTATTTGTTTGAGTCAACTTGAATTGACGTTTTAGCCTTGTGGCATGTTAACTCCCTTTCATGGTACAACATTGATAGGACTGTAATGGTTCATTTCTTGATGTGGTGGAGCCTGACCCAACATATTGTCGGAAAATTTATTTCAAAATAATTTGATATTTAAAATGTTTTAAATTCACCATTTATTACATTTATTTCACCTAGCATATGAATGTGTGTCGACTGCATGTTTGATGTATGATTGGAATTATGGTTTTGTTTGGAGAAGAAAGGATAAGTGTGTGGAATTTTGGTTGGTACGCTCAAGCGTGGTCTGAGCCAACGTCAAAAAGTTGGAACGTTAAAGCGTAGGAGCAAGCGAACGCTCAAGCGTTCTATGTCGACCAAGTGACTAGCAGTGATGGGCCGTGCAGTGACACGTGGAAGTATCATGTGTGCGGTCACAGGCAAGGGCAATGCCCTTATCGTGAAGGTAAGTCAACACTCAAGCGTGGAGAAGAGCCAATGCTCACATGGGAAACTCCCAACGCTAAAGTGTTGACCGCAGAATCTAAACTCTATAAATAGCTTCCATTTTCATCTTGCTCGAAGTTTTACCTCTTCAAAACTTACAGAGAGCTCCTGAGGGAGACTGAGAACAAGTTCCAAGTTCTTAATCCAGTTTCGATCAACCCGTATGCCTGATTTCAGTTCTGATCGTGTTTTCGAGTTCAACTCGACTTTTACTTCTAATCCACCCGATCGTTTCTTTTATTCGTCGAGGGTAAGTCGATGCTTTGTACCTACCTACAATGTTATTTCCCTATGTTCTTCATTCGTTTCCTATATTGATTCTCAGTTTTGATTCGTTTTAGGGTTTTCGGTATAGTTTACGTGTTGTTTTCATGTTTAGGGCAAGTTTCGGGACAACGAGCATGTCCATGTGGGTGCAGTTGATATACAACCATGAGGAAGGGAGGAGTGTTTGTGAGCTTGTTCGTACACTCGTTATCAGATGAGAGAAAGAATCACATTCGCCAGGGAGGCAAGAGTAGAGTATAATACATTGATATGCGTAAAGGATCCTAAACCCTACTAGTGGTTGAGTAACCGACAACACTTAAGCCCACATTGGCAATTACAGTAAAAGTGGTACCAATGTAGGGTTAGGTATTGTAGGTTTATCCTCGAAGGTTGGTATGATGTTGATCGAGGTCGTATGGTTAACCTGCTTATATGCTTGTCATGATGTGTTTGTGAATATATGTTTTACCATGATCATGATTGTTAGGTTTTCATGAGACAAACCTTTTTTAAAATCATGTCTAAAGGTGGAAGAAAACCATACCAGATGGATCGTGCATTACAAAGATGAATCACATAACTGTTATTATGTTTATCTCTTGAAGCACGCTTTCAAAAACAATCCTTGAAGCGTGCTCCGAATCACCAGTGCCACAACAGGGGCAGCACCTCTACTCAGTCCACGTGAGCAAATGTCCGTTGGAGGAATGCGTCTGTACTAGCTGACAACTACAGATTTGGCGCGATGTAAAGTATGAATAATGTAAGCGGTGAAGGAGACACGTCATCTATTTAAAGAGTGGTGTTCCTCCACCCTTCATGCCATAACCCTGATGGGATTGTACACTACAAGCCCAAACTGGAATTAATTAATTAAATCATATTCATTTAATTAATTCCTCTCCAACTATTACTCTATGTGTGTGACCCTATAGGTTCCCACTAAATTGGCAATAATATTAAATATTATAATAATATCACATATTAATTATAATATCAAATATTATAAACAATGAGCGTCATCTAGTAATGCATCACTGTTACCCAATATATGAGAAATTTGGTGATTCGATTTTAACCTTTTGCAACTAATTTACCGTGTAGTAAATATCCCTTCGTCCATATGTCATAATTGAATACAAGGCATAAACGTGTCACTATTGTTAAGTTCAATTATATTTTCCTTGATCTCCGAGTAGGTGTGTAATTACAAATTGGCCCATTTCAGCATGGTCATACATTTTCACAACTCACTCTATCGAGAGGCCCATGACATTGCTCTTGTTATGTAGGATGGGCGAATTACCTACATTGCTCACATCCCTCAACACAATTCATTATAGGTCCAATAACTACCTTTATGATTATTCTATTACGGATGGTGTTCGATAGCATTAAAGCCTACAACACGACATGTAGGAATCGTAGTGACTTCAAGTTAAATGACTACTTCACTATGGTCGCCATGAGAAGTGCGTATGACACTTACATAAATATTATGTAGCGTTCTCATAGTAGGTCAATCCAGTATAAATATTACTCTAATATTTATACCTATGTGAAGACTTGATATCTCATATCCGTAACCCGTGAGACGTGGTTGTCAGTCTACTCACATAATATCTCGATGTATTATTGTTGTCCTAAATAACAATAATACTTGACTACAAATGTTTTAAGAATAGTGTTTTAATGTTCAGTACGGTCTCACGATCAAGTCACACTTGATGTTCTATTGAACTGAACTTACTATTCCAAGGACTTTATTATGTACAAAAGATATAACGTAATAAATTGAAATGCTTTTTATTATAAATGATAGACATTATAGTCATGATACAAAAGTAAATTTAATAAATAGATTGGCCGCTAGCGTTTACACCAACAATGATACTATGCTTTATTGTCATATTTGGTGGTGTGATGATAACATGTTGTGTGATGATATGATAATGCATGCGTGATTGTTGGTATGCCTAGAGCTAAGAGATGATCATTATGAATTGGGTGATGGGTGAGGTAAGATCATTTGGTGGTATCGAGCTACTATACACAACCTAACAAAATGATCGAGGACTGTGATTAGTTGTGAATACTCTGCTTGGTAGGGAGTGTTGGTGCTCAATGTGTCAGGTGGTGAGGTTGATTTACTAGGCTATGGATCAATGAGTCGTGAGGATTCATGCTAGATTGCATTGTATGTGATGTCACAGCCGTGCAGATATGGGATTACGCGAGGTCAGACCGGAATCACATATAGATGCTTGGTAGGTCTACTGTGAGATTCTAAGATCCTTGATGCGCATTTCTAACACTGAGGCAGCTATTTCTGTAACGCCCTGATTTTCACGTTTTATAATTCTTCAGTATTTAAACGTTTGTATTTTATTAGAGGGTTTAGAGAGTGAAATAAAATATTTTGAGACTATAGGCATGCCCTATACAACCGTAAGAAGCCATGGTTAAGTTTCGGACGAAAGCTCAAACGGAGCTCGGTCTGCGTTTTTCACGGATAGTAGTCTTTTTCTACTATTAAGACCTAATTTGGACTCGTGAACGAGACAATAAGTCTCAGGATTTAATTCTCTACATCTTTGTTAAAATCCTTCCTTACGACAAAAAATTAAAATAATATATTATATTCGGCTGTATAATCGAACCGGGATGCGTTTGGAGTCGTAAAGGGATTCAACGAGACCCGCCAACGGACAAGCTTGATACCACATCATGCCAGATCACTTGGGAGAGCATGCCAGAGTCATCATGACGTTCAGAAAAATATTGGACGCGAAATTACCAAAATACCCCTAATCTTAACCTTTTTCACTTTTACCATTTTACCCTTGAAGCAAATAACCATTTTACCCTTAATGAGTTATTTAGAAGGCTGAACAGCCCTTCTCCAGCCCCAATCACGCCCAAATTCTGGTCTTGAAGAGCCAAGAACACTTCATCTTCTTTCTCCTTGAGAAGCCACCATTTTTCTTAAGAAAAAGCTAGAATCCTTTGAAGAAAACCTTGAATCCTTGATCAATCTTCATCCATTCTTAAGTAAGATCACTTCTATGATCTCCTAGCTTCTTGAATCTCTCTCAATCTCATGATCAAAATCATGAAAATCCATTTTATGATCCAAAACTTCGAAAATTCATAGGAAATTGTAGAAAAATCCTTTTAATGGGAAACCAATTTATTTGAACTCCCTTCATCATTCTCTACCTAAACCCAAGAGCTCATGATTCAATTCTCATTCTAGTTCTTAATCCCCAAAGTGGCCGAACCCTAACAAGGATGATGAATATTGTTTTTGATCAAATTTTTGATTTCTAACTCTTCATTCCATCATTAGCTTTCCTGTTGTCTTTGAATCCAAGTGATGGAAAACCAAATCATTTTCTCACCCCTTTTTCCCTTCATGGCTGAGACCTTTAGGCATGACGAACTTTGAGTTTTGTTTCAAGTTTTGAGTAATAAGACTTGTTTTAGTGTTAGGAGTATGTAAGGATCATCCATCCAAGAAATTAAAATTTTTGAACATTTCTAGCTTATTTTCACATAGAGGAGCCGAATCTCTAGTTGGTGGGAATAAGGGATTTTCGTGTTGTTTGATGTTTAATGTTTGTTTGATGATGTTGTTTGTAGCTGGTGATGAGTAATCGGGAGATTCACGAACCGATCAACCGACTTTGATCCAGAGAATCGATCATCAACAGATATGGGGGGTGAACCTCATCACACCAAAATTGGTGGAGGTGAAAATGGTTGTTTATGCTTGTGTGGGTGAAACCTTTTTGTTTGGGTTCACTACTTTATTTGTTAAGTTCTCTTGGAGAACAAAGTTGTAATAATTAGTTTATGCTTTAGTGTGCTCTAGCATGTGTTTATGATGATGTTGATTGGATGAAAATCATTTTCATGTATGTTGAAAACCTACTTTGATCTCTAGATCAAGTATGGATTTTTATGCTTGATTATGATGCAATGATGTGTGATTGTTGTTTGTCATAATTTTTGTGAGCATTTTGAACTATAACTTGTCTAGTTGGTGAAGCAAAATCTTCACTTTTTCCTTGAGGAGGCTTGTGGCCTTAGTGGGAAGAAAATAGGAGAACATGTGTTGTTCTTGAACAATGAAAGTCTTGAAGCAAGAAATGGTTTTAATAACTGATGTTTCAAAAGAAAAGAACCATAAGTGACTAAGCGCAAGTAAATCGCTTAGCTAAAACAAAATTCTTCATGCTGAAGAAATATCATTCGCTTAGCGTAAGTATTTTCGCTAAGCGATTTCAGGTCAGCCAAAGGATGACATTCTGGGACAATTTCGCTTAGCGAAATCAAATCGCTTAGCGGATTTCTACCAGCTTTACTTCCTTTCTTAAATCATCTTCATTTTGATCCAAAGATCAAATAAAGTTTTAATCTTTAAGTGTTTTTACCAAAGTGAAACATGCCTTTTATTTTAACCTTAGTTCATCTAGTTAACCAAGTGATTTAAAAATGAAATAAAGAAGTGTTTTTCATGAAAATTAAACATAGTTTCATAAGGCATTATCTTTATCTTAGAACAAGGATAATGTTCCTTTTTCTAAACATAATGGAGACTGGAGACCTCTATCCTTAAGTTGATTAAAATGAATCATAGTTAAGGAAGTTAGATGAGATTACATTTCCTTTCCTTTAAACTTAGAACATGGATTGCACTAAGTTAGTAAGGAAAAACCCTTTTCAAAATTTGTTAAGGTACATTGCTTTAAGCAAGTCCAAAGATATTTCAAAGCAAATGAGTTTTCAATGAGAACGGTTTTGTTACAAAGCGAGTTTTCAACTCTTAATCGTAAAGTTTTACGCGTGAAAACCTAAGTTAAGGTAATTAACTTAGAGTTGAAGACAAGGGATAATTAAGTATGGTATATGGTGGAACAAGACCATATGATATACCATTGATGACTTAGTTCATCAATAACTTCATAAAACTTAACTGAATCAACACTTATTTCATTAATTGAAAAACAAGGAGTTAATATCTTAGAAAGGCTCAAAGACTTATCTAAGAGAATTCTCAATCCTCATTCATAATGCTTAGGACTTGGGACATAATTCATAAGACATGAACACAAACATGAAACGTTTTGGTTTTGAAACAGTAGTTCGATGACGGACCGGTGATTCGGATCCATGTTAATCATTCAATTGTTTCAGTCTTGTGATGACCGGAATGAGAGAAATCCTAAGACTGTGCAGTTATGGGACTGTATAGTTGAAGGAATCCTGAGGCTGTGTAGGTATGAGATTGTATAGTTGAAGGAAGGCTTATAAGAATTGATTAGTACTACCTATACCAACAAGATTTATCTTCTTTTCGGGAGCCTAGAATATAAGAACTCCTTAGTTAAGTGTGCTTGACTTGGAGAAATTGTGGGATGGGTGACCTTCTGGGAAGTTTCCCAGGAAGCGTGTAAGTGAGGACAAAGCACGCTGAAAAGACCCGTGTTGGTTTGTGGGGACGGTCGGTAATTCCGAAAGCAGTCCAAATCATTCCAAAGGAATCATGCGATATTTATCTGGTGGATAAATGCTTTATATTACAAAAACACGTATGGTTCCTAAGAAAGAGAACCTTGAGGTTTATCCTGTGGATAGACATTGTTTTATCGCATCCGCTTTGTGTGTAAGCATTGGCATTTTCATTGCATGAGTTTGTAAGGCCTTGAGCCTAGGAGTTGAGCTTACACCTAGATGCCGGTGCGAATCTTACGGTGACGATCTTAAATGGTCTTTTGGAGGTATCAGGGTTGGAAGGGCTAACATGAGACCAGTTGGTGATTCTTCTGTGTCATGGTGAATCCATGCAATACACTGATATCCTCTACTAGATGTCATACTTTTAATATTTGGTCGAGAGTGTTTCCGTAAAGCCAGATACGTGCAAGTTACGAATGTTGTAGCATCTTGCTCATGGCTGGCAATAACCGGAACATGTCCTCCCATTCACTCTCTCCGATGTTTTGTTAGCTCCATGGAGTAGGGGTCAGAGTTTTACCCTGTGGCATATGGCATCGAGTCATGTACATTGCACTGCATTGCATGGCTATTGATGATTACATTTATTCGTTATACATCGCTGTTCTATATTTTTGAGAATGCCTTATTTTATGCTGCTAATTGTTTAATATGATTTATATTGAGAATTATAATGAGCATGTTGGGTTCGTAGTTACCTGGTGAGTCATCCCGTTTTTACTTCTGCTATTTTGTTGTGTTGATGATCGAGATCTCACCCATATTTTGTATATCTTTTCTGCTGGTATTGCTATTGCTACTTTAACAGATGGACGTGAAGACGGGGCGGTTCAGCAGTTACTTTGAGTCCGTAGGTGGACTCTTGTTGCTGTTTAGTTTTGTCTTAGCCAGACTGTGTCAGTATCTGTTGTACCTTTTGGGAGCTGTGACTCCTAGTACTTATTATATTCATATGCCAGTTATGCATTAGTCCTATGTCTGTATACAGTATTATTTCTATTTTCTGTTTCTGTATTTCTAATACAGTATGTTCTAGAAATGCATGGTGAACCTAAGTTCATTTATTAGTATTATTTACCTTTACTAATCCCATTACATCTTTGTGAAAAGAAAAAAAACCGTATTTTCCGCATTAATAAATATTTTTGGCCTTATAAACGTTCGGGAATGTGACACTCGGGAAAGGGTGTTGCAATTCCTATCGGGAATGAGGAATAGTGTCACCCTGCTTGGAAGGGGTGAACATCCTGCTTGGTAGGGGATGTAATGTACTCGTGAGTGTAACGGAAACTGCTGCTCAGACGATGTTTGACTTTCATCTTGCTTAGTAGAGGATGAGTATCCTGCTTGGTAGGGGATACATTGTGACGTAGGAAGGTGGTTGCGTCTTCATGTAGGTCCAGGTGCATAAGGATGTGAGATAAATAGTTAAGTCAAGTGAACCCTGAGGATGGTTGATGTGGTGATTGTGTGTGGTTGTGTTATCTATGTCTACTGCTTTACTTTTATCTCTATTATATGATTAGATGTAATTCTTATCTTCTACTTCTCTATATTTACGTATGTCTCTCTTATTTCGTGAGAAGACCTGGTGAAGGAACTAGTTACTGAGAAGCTAGATGGCACACCATACGAGCCAAATGCTGGTGGAAGAGATGCGGATTCCAGTGTTGGGAGATCTTGAGTCTTAATACCATTTTGAGGACGAGCGATATTGGGAGTTCGACTACTTCCGATATCGTGCTGTATATATAAGGCCAGTCATTGTTTATTTTCGTGTATAGGGTTTGAGTAGTGTAATACCCTATTTTTTACCTCTATATTTATATGTGTTAATCCTTGCTTGTATATGTTGTATATATGTTGTTTATGCTTGTCTTTGGTGCTTAAGTTCATAGTTGGAGTAGTTCAGCCTTTAGGAATGCTCGATCCATTCGAGTCCAAGTAACCTGTTTCATGATTTTGGCTGTATCTTGAGTTCTAGATGTATAATTGAGGTGATCTTGGATCCGTTGGAAATCCTACAGAATTATCTACAAGTCTTATTTCAATTTTCAGGGCCAAAAATACGTTTTGAAAGGGGAAATCGATTTCCAGCTGAAGAAATCGATTCCAGCAAGTGGAAATCGATTTCTTTAATAAGGTAATCGATTTGATAAATGGGAAATCGATTTCCATGGTTGTGAAATCGATTCTCATGCCTGTCAGAGCTTATGTACGCGTTTTGAACATGTTTGTGTTATCAGGCTATGCTGTGTACGACCCATTCGTCCTAAAACGTCCCTAACAATTATATATGTTAGAACCAAAACAGTTATGGTTTATGACCCCTCAAAGTTTTAATGATTAAAAAAATTATTATATGTCTATGAAAATAGTTTAAGTCCGGTGGTTACTAATCAATAAGGTCAAAAGACATTCTCTCTGTTTTTGACTTCAGATGGACTCACAAAAGTACACTAAGTTTCAGCGTCCAAAGTTATATAAAGTTCATATTGAACTGAAAGATCAAAGTGTTTTCTGAGTCCAATGGTACAAATTGTTTCTCAAACAAAGATGCGTCCAAAGAAGATTATGTGGATTGTCCAACTGGTCCTTGGACTTTATTCTTGAAAAGATAAGTGTCTTGCGTCCGGTAGTCACAAGCAAAATTCATATTGCGTCCAATCTTATTATATTACTTGTGTGTCCACTAACTTTATTTTGCAGATGATGTGGCACATGTTTTTCAAAAGTCTTTGAAGATCATAAAAGAATAATATCTTTTATTAAAGACAAAACAAGGTACAACATAGTACCCACCGAGCCACGAAAAGCAAAAGCATTGCAACAATGAGAAAAAGGACAACCTGCTCTTCTCATCCTGCTACAATCTGCTATCACTGTTGTACTACCAAAAAGCATACATACCTCCCTGCTCACTCAAAGAAAGGACAACTATGTACAGAAGACAACTTGCAAATGGACATGTGTCTAAAAGATATTCAACCAAGTCTAAACGGACATATTTCATACCGTTTGAAATCCTGAAGATAGCAAGACCCTTTATAAAGTCTAGAAAGCATCATTTTGAAGCCAACAACAACAAAAAGAAAAAACAAGCAAGAAAATAGAGAAGCATACACGCGAATCATCAAAAGCTATTAAGCTTTCTAGTTGAAGAATCTGTAAACCTTTCATACTTTCTTTGTAAAGTTTATATTGTTTTCAAAGAGCTAAACATTGTAATATCCTCACAAATAGTGAGTTAGTCAAAAGCTCAAACAACCTTCAAATCTTGGATTTGGTTGAGCCTGAAGAGGCTTGTAAGTAAAAGAATACTTGGAGTCTGGAGAGGTGTAAAATACTTGGAGCCTGGAGAGGTGTAGAATACTTGGAGTTGTAGAGTCAGGAGTGACTAGGAGACAACTTGTTGATACTAAGAGTTTTAGTGAAAAACCTTCAAGTAGAAGGGACTGGACATAGCTTTTCGGTTTGTAAGAGTGAACTAGGATACATCTTTATGTGAATCTCTCTATCTCTATTCTTTTCAAGTTTATTTATTTACTAACTTGGGGATTGAAAGCAAAGTTTCTTAACGTTATTTAAAAACTTGCTTCTGTGTGCTTACATTCACATCCTGCTTGCTTAAAATGCTTTCGAAAAAGGATTTTCAAAAGGTTTAAGAAACACAATTCAACCCCCATTCTTGTATTTCCCTGTTTCACTTTCAATATACACAGCATATGACCTAAACCTAGTCTTTACACTCTCTTATACTCATAAGTTGCATCTTATCATCCTTAAGAGCTCTCACTGATCTCTTGTTCTAGAAAACCCAAAAGACGAATCATGTTTTGGTATTTTTCGTCAAGAACATGCCTTTGCTTGGCAAGTCTATCCGTGCTGCTAGAGTTAATCTTCCTAAGTTAGCAACCAAGGTGAGTTATCAAATCCTAGAGTTGGTTTCCCTTTTCAATCCTTGACTAAAGGTCGACTCTGTTTTCCAGTGATGCGATCGTAAGCAAGTGTTGAACCCGTAAGGAGGAACCGTAGCGAACCTTGGCTCTTTTCTCTTTCCCCTAGGCTGTGAATCACCATACTAGGTATTGGGGAGAAATTTGTCATGAATATGTGGGTTTTGAGATAAGTTAAGATGAAAGAGTTAACCCATGACCCCTATGTATGCCTGCGTATGCCTATGAATGTTACGATGTTTTCTTGTTATCTGAGTATTGATTGATGAATAATTTGATGTCATAACATGTTTATAATTCTGAGTTCATCATTTATATGATGTTGGCGAGTTGATGATGATGAGCATGTTGTTTATGCCATGATATGGTGTTTTATTAATCTTATGCTATAAGAACATAGTTATAGGGTGACAATATATAAGCGAGACGAGACTGATGATCAAGGATTAGTTCAAGAACACTTAGGCTGTGATTTCAGAGTGTTAGGCTAATTAAATTGGTGATAAATAGCTTAGTTTTGAATGATATATCAATTCGAGAACATAGAATGGTCTGATAGTGCATAAAACCTATTTTTGCACGACCTAGCACCCAGAAATCTATTTCCAGCACATGGAAATCGATTTGAATATTCCAGAATTGATTTTCATGGTGTGGAAATCGATTTGGCCTTGTGGAAATCGGTTCCCATTATGGGAAAATCGATTTGGGACTTTTGGAATTGAGTCTTGACTTTGAGGAATCGATTCTCGCGGGTTCGAAAGTAGTTTTGACCCCTTATGTTTGATGGATAGTGTTATGTAGGCTGGATATGATCAAAGGATTTTAGGTTACCCTTCGAAACTTAAGAGCACAAAACCTTTGACCTTACTTAACACTAAGATGTAACCTTATGATTTAAAATAGAACGAATTAGAGAAGTATATCATAAAATAATAAAGATAATAATGAAGATGTTGTGAATAATGGTAACGATGGGTTATCATTGTAATATTATTGATGACCATCGTGGATGGTCATAGTTAATAATCAATGTGATTGATTATGGTGGTGGATGGTTGGCATGTGTTTGCATATTGATGAGCATTGCACACATCATACGTTGTAGTTGATATGTTGGGTGGAAAGCAAATGATGAATCGAGACTGTGGAGGTCGCGATGGGTGTTATCCCGGCCTTGAGGGTAGTCGGGTGTGGAAATTCTATGTGACATGGGTTAGCTACCTATTGTCGGAGTATGGGTTAGCTACCTATTGTCGGAGTGACCACTCAACCAAGCCGGAGTACCCTGACTAGCCATAATACGTTATCAGGACTGGTGAGAGTATTCGGTGGAGGCCATCTGGTATGGTGAGTCGTTCAAGTTGATAATCGGATATGTACTCCCTGTTGTCTTTCCAGAGTTAGTGTTGTTGGCCACATATGCATGGAGTAGTGGAGTTGCACTTGCATTGACATACATATCATGATATATGTGTTATTGTGACCTGCTGATTGATGTATATTGTATGTCATCTTAATAACTATTCCTTGACAATTACATATATTTATGATTGTGTTTATCACCCTTTTCTTTTGTCGTTCTTGTGCATACGATGTTGTATGTGCAGAGGAGGGTGAGCATGCTGACGAGGAGTGATCCCATGGAAATCTCTCTTAGTAGTTAGGATTTATGTTTCAGTTGTTTAGTTTTTCTTATGTATTATCGATATATGTATACCAGCTCTGATATGTGACATCGGGATTTGGGTTATGTTTATTGTTTAAGTTTTTCGCAGTTTTGTTTTAAAGGATTTTGATTATTTGAGATTCCTATGTTTTATGTTATAGATGATGTGATGCATACTACCTTGGTAATATGTTTTTATTTTAATTGATATATTATTTTAAAGACATGTATGATTTTATTCATGTCTTTTTTATATGCGGAGTAGTGGGTATCACAAGTAGGAAATGTTTGATAGGAGACTTCTGTATTGCACAGAGGTTACCTTTTGAGCATATGTGGAGCCGATCATGGGAGTACCATTATGACCCTGACACTGCTTGACGTTCACACGCTACATCTCACCAGGGGTTCGTGGCTAGAGGCAAACATACTATGGAGCAGAGGCATCAACGAGAAGCTAAACGTTGAAGGGTTGTGATATCCAACAGTTCCACGGAGTACAAGGCGCTGCACATGTATCATAGGCATCAGCGATCATCTGTGGGGAGTTCACGTTATCCACGCAGGGGTGGAGTGTGTTAGTGTCCTAGTATGTATGGCCCGTGAGTATCTTTTTTGAGTGTTGATGTATTTTGTGGCGAGGAGAGGAAGTCATTTATATTTCCTTTTTACCATGCTTTCATGTTTTAGTTTATGCACTCTGATGATGGTGACAGTTGTTATGTAGGCTCTACAGAAAGAACCATTACATGTTTTCTGTTATACGTATGTATATATATATATGTGTGTGTGTGTGTGTGTTAGGTATCAATGATGTGTGTTTAGTTTTAAATACTTACGCAAATCTAATAAGTGCACTAACGTTAATAACGTAAGTTAATTAGGTTTCTTTAATGACGCAAGAAGACCTCTTATATTCTATCTGGCATTCCTACAAATATCTGATGTGCAGCACTAATAAATGTAAATTATTAAAGTTGCATTTGACCCCTTAAATATGTCTAGGCATGGCAAAGATGACAAACAAATATCACAATTGAAGGTTTTGCCAACTATAATTGAAGATCAGTTTTCGATCTCACTGTATTGATAGTGTGCATTGGCATAGTGAGTGAAAAAGTTTGAGGTTTTGGATTAGTTGGGAGCATATTTGTCCAATTTATAAATTACTATGCATATTTATACATTTTTATAACATATACTTTTTATTCACTACTTAAACAAAATAATTGAATTTTACCACACAAAAAAAAACAAAATAATTGAAAATTATGAGAACTCCCAAATCCCAATTCCCATATTGGTCCCAGTGGAGTAGGGGTGTTCATCAACCGATCCAAACCAATTCAAACCGCAAAAACCGAATCGAAAAATCGAAAACCGACTCAACCGAAAATCGAAAAACCGAAAACCGAAAAAACCGCTTTTTTTTCATTGGATTGGATCGGATTTTGGATCCCCTAGTGAAAACCAATCCAATCCAATCCAAACCGACCTACTATATACATATACTATTATTTTTTCAATTATAGTACTACTCATACTTAAGCATTGTTTTTCATACTTTTATGAACGAATACTCTCATTCTCTTTAATATTTTTGTTGGAATTGTCAAATACTAAATGTATTAGAATGTGTATAGTTATTCATGTACTTAGGAATCAATAGTTATTCATTTACTAGAAGATTTTATGCATGTACTTAGGAACTAGAACTACATTAATTCTAGTATATATAGATTTAATGTTGGTTTTCGACTTAATATAACTATGTAACGATGTATCGGTAAAAACCGAATTATCCAATCCGATCCAAACCGCATTTGATTGGATTGGATTGGATCGGATTTTTTTAAGGAAGCAAACCGATCCAATCCAAACCGCAAGTTATTTTCATCCTTGGATCGGATGATTTTTTGGCTCAAAACCGATCCAATCCAATCCGCGAACACCCTACAGTGGAGTAATAAACAAATGAAAAATAGATGGAAAAAATAAATAAATAAACACGAGACAGTATCCTCGGTGATAGAAGGATGAAAGGTGTGCTTCTACCATGGAACCCAACCTTCCACACTCTCTCTCCACCCTCTCTTCCTTCTCTCTCCTTCACACTCCATCAAACCAGAAGACCCTTCAACCTCTCAATCTTTTCTTCTCTTGAATCCACCGATACCCAACAACAACAACAACTCACTGCTAGAGAGAGAAGGCGTCTGAAAAATGAAAGAAGAGAGAGCAAAAGCACCATGAATTGGAGAGAAGAGGTGGAAGAGAGGCTCATGAAGAAGCCCAAAAAGGAGAAAACTTCGTGGACTGAGGAACTCAACCTTGACAACCTCGCCAAATTGGGTCCCCAATGGTGGGTCATTCGTGTGTCGCGGGTCCAGGGTCAGTACACTGCGGAACTACTAGCTCGTTCTCTGGCTAGGAACTTCCCCGAAATGGATTTTAAGGTTTTTGATGTTCATATTCGAAAAATCTTTGTTTTCTTATGGTGCTTTGAGATGGATAAGAATGGTTTAGTTTTGGGTTCATGAAATTTGTTTTTTTCTTTCTCTAGTTCTATGTTATAATAAAGTTTAGAGACTGGCTATGTTAATGAGAGGTGTTATTTGTATAATTATTCCAGACAAGTTTTTGCATAACTTTGATTTTTATAAGAGTTTAATTTTGACAGCATAAAGTTTTTTTTACACATTCAACCAATTATATAAGTTCTATTTATAATTTCTAAGGTATTTGGAAGAGTCAAATATTTTTAATGACGCGATAATTAGTGATTGACAGTTTAGAAAACCTTTATACGGAAAATGCATTATCTTTAAATCCTTTTTTATAATGCATACTATGTGTTATAGAAAGCAAAATTGTGTGGAAGTTGTCGAAAATGGTTGTTCAAATAATTTATTATTAAGTGAACATTGATTTCATAATGAATGTTTGAATTCTATTGGCAATAATGAGCAGATAATGAAATGCTTGACAACCTACTAATTGATTTTCTATCTAAATGAAGAAAGTTGTTAATTTGTTGTCATTTGGTTTTGGGGGTGGGAGTGGGGAGTTAGGGGGTTCATTTCTTTTAATAAAGGCCAAACAACCCCATCAGTTGATAAGATTGAAAAACAAAATATACTGAGAAACAACAAATGATGTTTCATATTATAATTTTTGTTTTACAATGTGGTAGTGTTTGGTTTCAGGTATATGCTCCAGCTGTCCATGTGAAAAGAAGATTGAAGAATGGTTCCTACTCGATTAAACCAAAACCCCTGTTCCCAGGTTGTATTTTTTTAAGATGTGTACTCAACAAAGAACTGCATGACTTTGTAAGAGAGTTTGATGGCATTGGAGGCTTTATTGGTTCTAAGGTTGGAAACAAGTAAGCATCTGCTGCTTTTGTTTAATGTATTGCTACTTATTTGCAGTTATTATATCTTTTGCCATGTAGAATTTTGTTGCCTAGGTGCTGTAAATTTGTTTAAAGATAGTTGATTCTTGTGCAAACAAGTTGCATAAAATATAGTTGAGAAGTTGAAGATATGTCTTTAATTGATATAAGTTATAACGCTCTGATCACAAACTAGAGAACAATTTGAGACAATTAATCATCAAAATGATATTTCTTTCTTGTTGCCCTTGGTTTACCTGGCATATCAATCATTGACAAAAATAATGAAGCATAGGTACTATAAAATGTTTTATGTTTCCTGTACTGGTGTCAGATTTGTATATGATACCGAAACGGTATCAGATACTTGGGTACTTGATATTTGGTAAATGTTAGTTTGTACTGTATTTGCAATGACTAGGCTGAAAATAAAATCTTTTTTCTACACTTTTTCCCCGATACTTGGAAAGACGATCCACCACCACCAATATAGTGTCATACCCTCTTGATTTAGGGGAGCTGTGATAAAATCCATGGCAATGGCTTCCCAACTCTGTTGTGGAATAGACCAAGGCTGCAACAATCCAGCAGGAGACCGAGCAAGAGATTTTTGCCTTTGGCATACATCACAAGACTCGACAAAATCCTATACCTGCCGTTTCATACCTATCCAATAGAGATTTTCAGCCAGCCTTCTATATGTCCCATAGAAACCCGAATGGCCTCCAACCAGTGTGCTATGGAACTCTTGGAGAAGAATAGGAACCCAAGTGGAAGTGGAAGATAACACCAACTGGTTGTGATATAATAAAACTCCTTGCTGCCACGAAAAACAAGGCTTGCTGTGGGGATCTTTCTGCAAAGCAGCCACAATGTCTTGTATGATAGGGTCGTCCAAAGCCTCCTTGATCATTGCATTTGCATCCAGCCAATTAGGAACTGATTCCAGCATCTGCAATTCTCGATCTTCATATATTCTAGAGAGAGAGAGAGAGTCTGTGGCTGTATTAGTAGAACCAAGTTTATACCTCACGTCAAAATGATAGCCCAACATTTTAGCTAACCAGCACTACTAATCCGGGGTTGTAATGCGCTGTTGCAGCAATTGTTTAAGGCTCCCTTGATCTGAAAACACCACAAACTGTCTTCCAAGTAAGTAAGGTTTCCAATGCTGAATAGCTAAAGCCAGCGCCATTAATTCTTTCTCATATGCTGACTTGGACAAATTCCTGTCACAAAGTGCCCTGCTGAAAAATTCTAGAGGACAAATGATAGGGACTTGGGTATTATGGGATGCCTAAGTCCCACATCGAGTAGTATGGGCTGCTCGGTGGGTGTACATAAGTGGCTTGGTTCTCCCCCCTTGATAGCTTGCTTTTAAGGGAGGGTTCTCCAAGTGCTTGGGTGCTTATCATTTGGTATCAGAGATTGGTTGCCGATGTCTCGGAAAGGGCTACCTACGGAGGGGCTGACTGGAAAACGAGTGAAGCGTCGCAGAGTGCAGCCGTCGGGACGTCGGCTCTTAGGGGCGATGCTATGATAGGGACTTGGGTATTATGGGGAGCCTAAGTTCCACATCGAGTAGTATGAGATGTTCGGTGGAGTACTTAAGTGACCTGGTTCTCCTCCTATGATAGCTACCCTTTAAGGGAGGGTTCCCCAAGTGCTTGGGTACTTATCAATGACCTTCTTGCGTCAAGACAGCCCCCAACCCTTTTCGGATGCATCACATTGATAAATTCCTTGGATAAATCTGGAAGTCTAAGGACTGGAGCTATTGTCATCTTTTCTTTCCACGGATCAAATGTTGCCTGAGCTTCTTCTCCACCTCTAAGCCCATCTTTCTTGGTCAACTCAGTGAGAGGCTTAGCAATTTTACCATACCCGTCAATAAAGTTGCGGTAGTAGCTGGTCAAATCAAGGAACCCACAGACCCCTTTAAGAGTTTTTAGAGTAGGCCATGCCAAAACTGTTTGAATCTTTGCAGGATCCATCGACACCCCTTTTTCAGAAATTATGTGCCCCAAATAATCTACTGACCGTCTACCAAAATGACATTTCTTCCTGCTTGCCACCAACTGATTCTGCTTCAAAAGATCCAAAACTGCCCTTACATGTGCCAAATGAGTCTCCCAATCCTTGCTGTAAATCAGTATATCATCAGAGAACACTAACACATTTGCCTAAAAAATAGTCGGAATATATCATTCATAAGGCTTTGAAAAGTAGCCAGGACATTAGTGAGACCAAAAGGCATTACAAGGAACTCATAATGTCCATTATGTGTTCTAAAGGCTGTCTTGTGAAAATCAGCTTCCTTGACTCTGATGTGATGATAGCCTGACCTTCAAATCTAATATATTTTCAAAACTAATATAGTAAAATAACTGGCAGCATGCAATTCATCAAGTAACTCTTCAATGACCGGAATGTGATACTTATCTGGTATAGCGACCCTGTTTAGTGCTCTATCTATACACATTCGCCATGTTCCATCTTTCTTTCTTAGCAAGATCACTCGACTGGAATACGCACTGGAGCTCGGTCTGACTCCAGCCTGCAGCAATCCTGCCATTTGTATTTCTATCTCATCATTTTGATGGTGTAGGTAACGATATGGGCTTACATTGATTGGTCCTTCCCCATCTTTTATGTTAATAGCATGGTCACGAGATCCAGATGAAGGTAAACCTGTGGGAGACTGAAATTGTTAGGACCCCAAAGGAGTATGTGGGCCCAAATGGGCAATTAACACATCAGCTGTCCAAGTCTACTGTGTGGAGAGTCACACTAGGAAAGAAATATAGGAAGGGGGAGGGAAAGAGTGTGACGTGGCAGAGGGAGAGAGGGGTGAGCCAATTGTGTGACCATTTTCTGTTATAAGAGGATGGGAAGAGATAGAGGGGATATCATGGAAAATCATTTCAGTTAGGTATGGGCAGAGAGCATTGCTCTTTGTAGGAGCTTAGCTCTGTGGCAGTAGGAGGGTTCTCCACTGTAATTTCTCTTTTTCAGCAATAATATTATCATTTCTCAGCTTTCTACTGTTTCATTCCTCTCTTTCATTTTGGGTTCCTATCAAACTGGTCCGACCTGCCGGATTCGTCATGCCGGGGTCAGCGCTCGAGGGAGAATAGAGGCGGAGACAAATGCCACCGAAGAAGATGGAGGCTAGGATCATAGCATTAAAGAATGAGGTGACCAGCATTAAATCTATGCTCACCAATATGCAGCTCAAGATGGATGAGAATCACGAGAAACTCATGGCGATGTTAACGAAAAACCGAGGCCAGAAACGCCAAGAAGGTGAGGAGATGTCGGAGAATGACGGAGGTCATAAAACAACACCAGAGAAGGCGAACAAAAGATGGGGGAATCGTTCACCATCGGAAAACTCAAATGGTAATGAGTTGGTGGGTCGTGATGATGATACCCAATCTTGTGCAAGAAAGATGAGTGCGTCAAAGAAAATTTCTCAGCAGGTGAAGTTGTCAAAAGAGACACTGGAACAATCGAAGGTAGAGGAGAAGACTCTCCATATGAATATCGCAGTAGAAGAAAGGAGAAGAATCGAGGGAGAGGGCCAAACAACAAAGAGCCCGATTGCCCATAAACCACCGCCGGAACCGCCAGACATCGGTCCACGAGCGACGGCCCCTCCACACTCAAAGCCATCGGCCGCTGGACCACTTGCGGCAGCCATCCAGTCGATGGAATTAGAGATAGCTGAATCGTCGGGCCTTGGTCCACTAGAGACGGCCCCACCAGGACCTGAGCAGCTGGTCGCTGACCCACTTGCTACAACCATCTGGTCGTTGTTGGCAGACTCGCCATGGACACTTACGACGGTAGATCTAGTTCTGAGAAAGAAGGGAGACATGGCGGTAGATCTAGTTCTGAGTGAGAAGGGAGACAAAAAGGGTAAAAAGGGGTTAGGTTTAATTCTAGACATAATGGGTCAAGACTCAACCCAAGGAATTAAAGGTTTTTTGTTGTTTCCGCAAACACCCTCTTTGGGCTTAATGAGTCGAGCCCAAGTAACTTGCAGAAAGAAAGATGGCAATGAGGATACGTTTTTTGGTGAATCGACCAGGCAAGGTTATTACTTCAAGGTTCATCGAGCAAAGTCTGATTCAAACCTGAAGTTCTGGAATCCAAGGTATCTATGGATCTCGAACCACCTCTTCTACCTGTCTGAGAGCTTTCCAAAGTTCCAAAAGGTGTTGTTCCAGGATGACGATACTACCCCTGTTTCAGACGGCACAAAACCGAGCGCCACATTTCAAAGAAAACAACTTGTTGGGAGTAATCAAGCGATGACAAGACAGAATGGGAATGTAAGCAAAAGCTGGAAGACTAAATCAAATTTGGGGAACTGGCACGTGATTGCAGAAAATTGGAAGGTCTCCACAATTACCAAGAGTGTAACAAGTTCTGAGTCACACAAGACTGAATTAGCCTTACTAGATCGCTATTCTGGTTGTGGAGACATGTCAACTGGATTATGCTTAGGTGCCAGAGTTTCATCAGTCAACCCTGTGACAAGATGGGTTGTAGACAGTGATAGGTCTGCAAGTGAAAGCTTGAAACTAAACCATCCAGATACACACGTGAGAAATGAATCTGCTGAGGACTTTCTGGAACTATTGAAGGAATGGGAAAAACTATGTAAACATTTTAAGGTCAATGATGTAGAAAGAACTTTCCCGTTACAGTCAAAGAGCCCAGAAGGAGCCAAGAAATTGGTGAACTCTCAAGGTCATGATATTCCGGTTGGTGAACTTGAAGTTTCTAGGTTTAATGATATTCTCTATGGTGATCCCAGTGAAATTGGGGAACGTGGTCTAGATTTGAAGGTTCATTGGAAGGGTTACAGTGCAAGTGAAGATACATGGGAACCAATTGAAGGCTTAAGTAAGTGTAAGGAAAGTATACAGGATTTTGAGAGAAAAGGGATGAAATCAAAAACCTTGCCCCTCCCTGGTGAAGTTGATGTTATTTGTGGGGGTCTTCCTTGTCAAGGAATCTGTGGATACAATCGCTATAGAAGCACTGCATCACAATTGGATGATGAAAGAAATCATCAAATCGTGGTTTTCATGGACACAGTGAAATTTTTGAAGCTGAAGTATGTTTTAATGGAGAATGTGGTTGACATATTGAGATTTAACAAGGGTTCACTTGGAAGATATGCTTTAAGTCGTTTGGTACATAAGAATTACCAAGCAAGACTGGGGATGTTTCCTGCTGAGAGTTATGGTCTTCCACAATTTCAATTGCGTGTTTTCTCGTGGGGTGAGATTCTACCCCAATTTATGCTGCCTACACATGATGTTATTGCTAAATATTGGCCTCCAAGGGAGTTTGAGTGCAATGTTGTTGCTTATAATGAAGATCAACCTTGTGATATTCTCGAGAAAGTTGTTGTTATTCAAGATGTCATCTCTGATATTCCTACTGCTTCCATATTTGAAATCATTGATAGGAAGTCAAAGATAGATCCAAGTGATGAGACTGGTAGCACACTGGATAGTGTGACGGGAGAAATAGAACTTCATCATGTAAGCTTTAAGTATCCATCTAGGCCAGGTATACAAATTTTTCGAGACCTTAGATTGACTATCCATTCTGGCAAGGTTGGGGCTCTTGTTGGAGAAAGTGGGAGTGGGAAATCCACAGTGATTGCCTTGTTAGAAAGATTTTGTGACCCTGATTCCGGTCAAGTTACACCTGATGGGATAGAAGTTCAGAATTTACAACTCAAGTGGTTACGGCAGCAGATGGGTCTTGGAAGCCACGAGGGGGGCATTTCAGTGTTTGGATCCGACCTTACCCAAATTGTGAATACTGCACTCATGCTCTTTGCGTGTACTGCTGAGTTTGTTTTTCAGTGGCGCCTTGCCTTATCATCATGCTCCCAACAGTGGGATCCTGGGGGCAAGGACTTGGCTTTCAACAACTATTGCACAAGGAAAGTTCAGTTTTTATTTCAGCGGCAAGGGGAGACTGTGGAAAAAGCTACATGGAAGGGAGAGATCAATGTTAAGAGTCAATTTCCCAAGCCTCGACTTGAGGACAAGTCTGTTTTTCAAGAGGGGGGCAATGTTAGGACCCCAAAGGAGTATGTGGGCCCAAATGGGCAATTAACACATCAGCTGTCCAAGTCTACTGTGTGGAGAGTCACACTAGGAAAGAAATATAGGAAGGGGGAGGGAAAGAGTGTGACGTGGCAGAGGGAGAGAGGGGTGAGCCAATTGTGTGACCATTTTCTGTTATAAGAGGATGTGAAGAGAGAGAGGGGATATCATGGAAAATCATTTCAGTTAGGTATGGGCAGAGAGCATTGCTCTTTGTAGGAGCTTAGCTCTGTGGCAGTAGGAGGGTTCTCCACTGTAATTTCTCTTTTTCAGCAATAATATTATCATTTCTCAGCTTTCTACTGTTTCATTCCTCTCTTTCATTTTGGGTTCCTATCAGAAATACAGCTTCAAATTCATCAAGCAGCTTCTTAAGATCTTCACCTTGCTGTTGTGAAACATGTTCATCACCATTTTCATCTCTACACTGCACCTGCACAGCCCATAAAAGTCCTTCTACAGCTGCCATCGGAGGCCCCCTTATGTTTCCAAAAGAATCATGATCCTTATTATTATAAGTTTGGCCACACAACTGCATTTCTTGGCCTTGCTGCATGAACTTCATTATTTTCTTCCGCCAATCAGTCAACACCTCCCCTAAAGTCTCCAACCAAGCTATTCCCAAAATGACATGTTGTGAAATATTAAAAGACACAAGTATTTCTGAATAGCTTGGGTGAATAATGCACTCAGCAGAAGATATATTTATGCAGTTGATTTACATAGGAAATAACATGCTAAATACAATTTACAAGGTAAATAACTAGACTAGAATTAATGTGGACGATGCATTGTATCTACTCTACTTCTATACAATGAATATAACTACTTGGAAAGGGACGTCATAAATACTGCTATTTCCAACACTCCCTCTCAAGCTAGTGAATAGGTGTTCTCCATTCCCAGCTTGGATACAATTCGTTCAAAAATTGGGCTACTCAACCCTTTGGTGAGAATATCCGCAAGTTGCCCTTGTGAGGGCACATATCGAGTGCAAATTAATCCACTATTGAGCTTCTCCTTAATGAAATGTCTATCAACCTCGATATGCTTAGCTCGATCATGATGAACAGGATTATGTGCTATACTGATTGCAGACTTATTATCACAATAGAGCTTCATAGGTCCTTCCCTTTTAATCTTCAAGTCTTCTAAAATAATTTTTAGCCAAAGTAATTCACAAATGCCTTGTGCCATAGCTCGAAATTCAGCTTCAGCACTAGAACGTGCTACTACACTTTGCTTTTTACATCTCCAAGACACAAGATTTCCTCCAAGAAAGGTACAATACCCTATAGTAGATCTCCTATCAACAATCGATCCCGCATAGTCAGCATCTGTGTATGCCTCAAGTGTTATATTCCCATTTCTTTTGAACAGAATTCCTCTTCCTGGAGTCCCCTTGAGATACTGCAAGATCCTATGAGCTGCCTGTAGATGAACCTCTTTCGGACAATGCATGAACTGACTAACCAAACTTACTGCATATGCAATATCTAGCCTGGTGTGAGACAAGTAAATTAATCTTCCTACCAAGCGTTGATACATTTCTTTGTCCACTATAGCATCTTCTTCTGTATTTCCTAATTTCAAATTCGGATCCACAGGAGTACTCGCGGGTTTGCATGCTGTTTTCCCTGTATCCTTGAGCAAATCTGTAATGTATTTTTGTTGGGATATAAAAATGCCTTTCCTTGAGTGAGCCACCTCAATTCCTAGAAAATACTTTAGCTTTCCAAGAGTTTTTATTTCAAACTCTTTGGCCAAACACTGGCTCAGGACTTGTTGCTCTTTCCAATCATCTTCGGTTACTATGATGTCATCCACATATACTATCAGCACTGTTACTCCCCCTGTTGTCGAGTGCTTGATGAACAAAGTATGATCTCCTTGACTTTGCTTGTACCCCAAAGTTGTCATAACCTTTGTGAATCTTCCAAACCATGCTCGGGATGATTGTTTCAGCCCATATATTGCCTTTTTCAACCTGCACACTGTATTGGCAGTAACCTTTCTATCATATCCTGGTGGCAGCTGCATGTAGATTTCTTCCTCAAGTTCCTCATGTAAGAAGGCATTCTTTACATCAAATTGTTGCAATTCCCAACCATAATTTGCAGCAAGGGACAAAATCACTCGGCCTGTATTCATCTTGGCAACAGGAGCAAATGTCTCTGAATAATCAATCCCATAGGTTTGTGTGAACCCTTTGGCGACCAATCTAGCTTTGTATCTTTCAATTGATCCATCAACCTTATATTTTATTGTGTATACCCATTTACACCCAAATGGCCTTTTTCCTTCTGGTAAAGTCACTAACTCCCAGGTTTCATTCTTCTTCAATGCCTCCATCTCTACATTCATGGCTTGCAACCATTTTTCATCGGATAATGCCTCAGAAACAGTAGTGGGTGTGAAAGTAGTGTTTAGGCTGGTAAGGAAGGCTCTATGGGTTGGTGAGAATTTGTTGAATGAGAGGTAGTTGGAAAGGGGATATAAAGGTTGTTTGGTACATTTTCTAGTTCCTTTTCGGATGGCAATTGGGAGGTCTAGGTCATCATCTGCTGTTTGGGCTTTCATTTCATCCTATAATTCTGGAGAATTAAAATTAATTACCTCATTCAAAGGAGTTGAATTGGGCTCTTGAACGTGTGTTGATTCAGGAATGACCTTTGACTTTCTTTTGAAGACTTGATTCTTTCCCCATCTTACATCCACTTTTGGGCCAGGTTCAATTGATGTGTCTGACTCAGCTTCAGGTTGAGTTTCAGGTCTAGACACAAGTGTATTTGACTCAAGACTAGGAAGATCAAGTGTTTCAAGTTCAATTGATGAGTCTGACTCAGCTTCAGGTTGAGTTTCAGCTCTAGACACAGGTTTATTTGACTCAAGACTAGGAAGATCAAGTGTTTCAAACTTATCTTCCCTGAGATTCTCCCCCTGAAGAAAAGGTTGAGAAAAATAAGCTTCCCCTTCATGAAAGGTTACATCCCGCGACACAAAATTTTTTTTAGATGGAGGATGGTAACACTTATATCCCTTCTGAGTGGAGGAATATCCAACAAAAACGCACCTTAAGGCTCTAGGATCCAATTTTCCCCTATCTTGACTATGAATATGAACAAAAGACACACATCCAAAGATACGAGGTTTAAGATTATTCGTGGCTGACAAATTTGGATAAAATGAAGAAAGGACATCCATTGGACTCTTGACCCCTAAGACTCTAGAGGGTAATCAATTAATGAGATAGGTGGCTGTGAGAATTGCTTCCCCCCAGAACACAAGAAGACTCATGGATAATTCCCTCCTTTTGGCAGAATGAAGTAAGGACAGAATTGAAGTTTTCTTTGCCATTGTCAGATCTTAGTGTTTTGATGTTTACACCAAATTGATTTTTAATCATGTAGAAAAAATTTGGGAAAACAGTACTGACATCAAACTTGTTTTTAAGTAAGAAAATCCAAGTAACCCGGATATAATCATCTATAAAAGTCACAAACCATCTAGCACCAGACACGGTTGGAACAGTAGAGGGACCCCAAACATCCGTATAAATAAGATAGAAAGGAAAAGTGCTTCTTTTATTGCTTGAGGGAAAAGGCAGACGCTTGTGTTTTGCAAGCTCACACACCTCACAATGAAGACTCTCAACATCTATCTTAGTAAACAGAGATGAAAATAAAATTTTAACGACTCCAAAAGAAGGGTGACCTAATCGACAATGGAAGAGAAGTATTTTCTTTATCAGAGAGAACTGTCTCTGACATGAATGAGTGAGACAAGTGGTTTTTTGTCGACAGACCTGGTTCTTCAAGATAGTAAAGGCCATTCCTTTCTCTGGCACGTCCAATCGTCCTTGTCCTGAAATACACAAATACACAACAATCACTGTAAAAAATCACATTACAGGATAAATCTTTGGTAAGTTTTTGTATAGAGACAAGATTTGTGGATAGTTTTGGGACGTGGAGGACATTTTTTAGGGTTATGGAGGAATTTAGTTGAATGTTTCCTAGGCCGGCTACAGTTACAAGGTTACCATCTGCAGTGATAATTTTCTTACTGCTGGGACAGGGTGAATACGTGGAGAATTGGGTAGAAAAAGGTGTCATGTGGTCGGTGGCTCCAGAGTCTAATATCCAGAATGAAGTAGGTGTTTTTGAGGCATTAAATCCAAATGAAATGGAAACTTGCCTGATTACACCACGGAACAATTACCTGATGGTTTCTCAACACAGCGGAGTAAAGCCCTCATCCTTTCTATCTCCTTCTGGTGACTAGGTTTACTATCCCTTCACTGTTTGACATGGCAGAATCGAAAAAAACACCAAACAGAAAAGAACAAACACCAAGCCAAATAGAGATCCAAAAAAAAGAGGAGTCCAATCCAGAAAATAACCCCAAAACAGTTCTAGGAAGCGCCGACGATCTGTTCTGTGCAAGTGGCGTCGCAAACGGAGGTCCAAAAGGCAACGCGTGGACAACACGCGCCGAAGATGCAGTACGCGTGAGACAGCCCGTGAGGGAGCGTGAGGAAGTTTCCAGCGACTTCCTTCTGGGTTTTGTCGATCTCTGAGCTGCGATCTTTCGGGTGAAGTTTCAAGCTGAAAGGCGCCGGTCAACGCCGGTCAGTGGTGGTTAACGATGGTCAACAGTATTCTGATGGCACAATGAAGGTGTCACGACAAAGTTCTAAGAAGGGTTGCAATAAAGGCAACCAAATGCGGAAGCAGAGCCCCCTAGATCGGGAGCTCTGATACCATGTGAAATTTAAAAGACACAAGTATTTCTGAATAGCTTGAGTGAATAATGCACTCAGCAGAAGATATATTTATACAGTTGATTTACATAAGAAATAACATGCTAAATACAATTTACAAGGTAAATAACTAGGCTAGAATTAATGTGGACGGTGCATTGTATCTACTCTACTTCTATACAATGAATCTAACTACTTGGAAAGAGACATCATAAATACTGTTATTTCCAACACATATATATCACCCAAATCAATGGCAAATGGTTCAATGGCAATTGTTAGCATCCATCTCACCTCTACATTAGGACACCTCCCTTGTACTAGAGCTTTGTGACCATCTCCAAGTTGGATTCCCAATGCTTTGGTTTGACAAAATTCTAATTCCAAAGCATTGACTGATTTCTTGGAGATATAATTATGGTGGCTCCACTATCCACTAATACCCTATCGGCACCCTTTACTCTCCCCTTTTACTTCCTTGTTCTAGGATAGGATTGATCAGAATTCATTATACAAGAAAGATCCAACACACTGCATTCCATGTATTTTATCTCCTTTTCCTCCATCTCAACAGCAAGAATTTCTCCTTCTGAATCAGAAGAATTCTCTTCATCCACCACCAAAAGCTTCAATTGACGGTCAGGACATTGATGCAAAGGATGACAAGTACCCCCACACTTATAACACAACCCCTTTCGGCTTTCTATTGATCAATTCTTGATAAATCAAATGACGAAATCCTCTATCTCTAACCCCCTGTCATCTCGAATCTCCTGGTTTCTGCCCCCTAAAATTACTCCTCTTTTCTTTCCCCATTTTGCGGTGCTCCAATTTATTTTCCCAAGGCCGATCAGCAGTTAACTTTCCTTGCATTCCCTTGTCATCCATCACAACAGAAAAAGAACTTCTATGGTTGTCTCCACTCCATGTTGCCGTTTATTTTACCCGTGGGTACGCGTTAAACTACCCACCCCTTGCCCATATCGGGTTTTATCTGCAGGTACGAGTAATTTTGCCATCCCTAATAACTACTATATAGTTGTTGAATTGGAAGGTTTTAGGTAGAGAAGAGAGAGAGAAATACAGTATCAAATAATAAGATTGATATTGATTTGATATGGTGATTCAAAAGACAACCTAATAGTCTTATTTATGGTAAATGTAGAATCCTAATCCTAATCAAATAGGGAATCAAATCATAATATATAAATAAGAAATAAATCTTAAGAGATCACCTATGATACTCAAAAATATTCTAAGATATAAAAAAGATATTATCAGATATTTCTCAGATTTTTTAATATTCCCCCTCAAGCTAAAGCTTACTAAGCTTTAATCTTGTTACACGAAAACAATGCAATCCCCCTCAAATAAAAATAAAAAACTGAGCTCCACTAAGATAATGGTTGGAAGGCAACTCAGGGAAGCTGAAGAGGCTGGTGAGAGTTGCTGGAAAGATAACTTAGCAAGATAGCTGGAATGATCATCAGTCTGACAGAAATTTCTTGGCAAGCAATCTTGCAAAGCAAGGTCCGAACTTCTTAAAACCTCATTTGGAAGCTTCAAAGAACTTTATCGGAGCCCCAAGTTATTAGACAACTACTTCCGGGACTTAGACGAGGCCAATGCATCTGGTACAAAGACGGGGCCAGTGCATCTGGGACAAAGACGAGGCCAGTGCATCTGGGACAAAGGGTCAAGACCAGTGCATCTGGGACAAAGAGCCAGGGCCAGTGCATCTAGGACAAAGACCAGGCCAGTGCATCTGGGACAAAGGGTCAAGACCAGTGCATCTGGGACAAAGAGTTGGTCTAGTGTGAGTCAGTCAATAGTCAATAGAAATAGAAGTCACCACTAATATGATTCATCCATGGGAAAGGAGTCACCACCGGAATGATCATCGGTGGGAAGAGAAGCCACTGGTATGATCCATTAGTGGAAAAGAATTGCATGACAAACACTGGGGAATAGAACAGAGGAGAAAGAGGCCGGAAAAGTTGAAGGACACATCGTAAAAGAACACATCGTAAGACAGAAAAAATGACAGGATTTTTTTTTTTTTTTTTGTATGGCTGAGAAGATGATTCGAGTTTCTTCATACCTAGTGGAACTCAGCAGCGGAATAGTAATGGAACAGGTCACGGAGGATGATACCTCTCTGATACCATGTTGAATTGGAAGGTTTTAGGTAAAGAAGAGAAAGAGAGAAATAAAGTATCAAATAATAAGATTGATATTGATTTGATATGGTGATGATGTGATTCAAACGACAACCTAATAGTCTTATTTATAGTAAATGTAGAATCATAATCCTAATCAAATAGGAAATCAAATCATAACATATAAATAAGAAATAAATCTTAAGAGATCACTTATGATACTCTAAAATATTCTAAGATATGAAAAAGATATTATCAGATATTTCTCAGATTTTCTAACAATAGTAAAGCGGAATGTTGTTATGTTTTATTCATCAGTCTAGGACTGGTATGTGTGTGTTTGGGGTTGCTGGATTTTTTGAGTTTCAGCTGTTTTTGAGGAAAAAATCAATTTCTAAAATAATTTGTGTTGTTTGGCTTTTAGATTAAATTTGAAGAAAAGCTTTTTTTTGTAGAATAAAGTTGTTTTTATGCTATCTCATAGAAATGACCGGTAGATGGTTTTCATTTGATTATTTTTTATCCTAGATTTTTTTCCCCAACTTACCCCCAACATGTTACGGTGCTTAGTGTTGTGTGAAGCAATTTTTATAAGTTTTACAATGTTACTGTGCTTAAAATTGAACATGAACTTTTTTAACATGTTATGGTGCTTGTGCTTCTTTGTTGTCGTGAAGCATATTTTCATAATCATGAATTTTTTTGTAAGTTTTATTCAATTTTTTGTAATAGGAAAAAATTGATGACAAATATAGAAAAATAAAAATTTCAACAAGTTCTAATATTAAAAAAACATCAAATATTATTAATATAAATCAATAACTTCATACCATTTTTCGTAATTTACTATGTAAAAGCGATTTTTTTTACACCAACCAAACGAAATAGATTATCTTAAAATCGTTTTTCAGCAAACAAACACAAACAAAAACTTTTGATTATAATCAATTATACAAATAATCGATTATTGATTTAATCTATTTTTTTCAGCTTTTCTAAACACATTCTATATATAGAGAGTTTACAATAAAGCCTCTTCCTAAAATTAAGGAAAGAAATAAGAATAAAATCAAAGTAATAAAAAACATAAAATAAAACACAATATTTTAGATTCTCCTACCCCCCCTCAAGTTGGTGCATAGATATTTATCATGCCCAACTTGCCTATCAAATTTTCAAACACGGGTCTTGCTAGGCTCGTGGTCAAAATATCAGCCGTTTGTTGGTTGGAAGTCACAAAAGGCAGGAAGATAATTCCAGCATCCAATTTCTCCTTTATGAAGTGGCGATCAATCTCAATGTGTTTGATTTTATCATGCTGGACCAAATTGTGAGCTATGCTTATTGTTGCTTTGTTGTCACAGTACAGTTTCAATGAAAGGTCAACCTTCATCTTGAGTTCCTCCAAGACTCTGTAGATCCACAACCCTTCACAAATTCCGTGGACCATTACTCTAAATTCAGCCTCTGTACTAATTCTAGCAACCACTCCTTGTTTCTTGCTTCTCAAAGTTACCAGATTCCCCCACACATAGGTACAATACTCTGAAGTGGATTTTCTGTCAGTGACTGATCCTGCCTAGCTGCATCAGGAAAAATGGCAACATTCCTCTCACTGGTTTTTCTAAAGTGTAGACCTTGCCCAGGATTGGTCTTCAAATACCATAGAATTCTGTAAATCGCCTCAAGATGTTCTTCGTACGGAGAGTGCATAAACTGACTTACAACACTCACTGAAAAAGCAATGTCGGGCCTGGTATGAGCCAGGTAGATTAGTTTGCCAACTAATCTCTGGTATCTCCCAATATCAACAAGGACATCTCCTTTCTCCCAAAGTTTCACATTTTGGTCCATGGGATTATCGGCTGGTCTACAACCACTCATTCCAGTTTCCTCCAAAAGATCCAGAATGTACTTCCTCTGAGAGACCACAATTCCTTTCTTTGATCGAGCAACCTTCATGCCAAGAAAATATCTCAATGCTCCTAAATCTTTGATTTCAAATTCTGTTGTCAAGTTTTCCTTCAATCTTCCCATTTCTACTACTTCGTCCCCAGTAAGAACAATGTCATCAACATCCACAATTAGTGCAACAATTTTCCCTTGCTTTCTAGGATCAATCTCACAGTTTGGGACCATTCTGTGTGATTTTTCTCATGAAGTCATGGAACGTTGACAGGAGGGAGTTAGAGAAACCCTCTTGGCCATTATGATTCCAGAACAGACCGCCGCCACTGCCAGCACCTGCACTGCCGCCGTCGGCGACTCCTCCTCCTGCTCCAAAGTCGATGGCTCCTCCTCCTGCACTAGCGTCGACGGCTCCTCCTCCTGCTATGCCGCTGCCTATCCCAGCGCCTCCTGTGCTGCTGCCAGGGCTGCCGCCGCCACTGCCTGGGCGGCCTCCTGCGCCGCCACCTTCACCACCAGTCCCATTGCTATCTGCATCATCGATGTGCGGTTGGGGTTGGGAGGCGCCTATAAGGGCATGCTTCCATAAATGTGGGCGTGCCATCATGAGGGAGGGGAAAAGATCCCTAACCCTGACCTAGAGCTCTGATACCATATAGTAAAGCGGAATGCTATTATGTTTAATTCATCAGTCTAGGATTGGTATATATAGAGAGTTTACAATAAAGTCTCTTCCTAAAATTAAGGAAGGAAATGAGGATAAAATCAAAGTAATAAAAGATAAAAGAAATAAAATAAAACATAATATTTTAGATTCTTCTACATACTAATACATAATAATAGCTGCCATAACTGCCTTACATAAATAACTACTAATTTTCCTTCTTATTTCTCCTAGATTAAACAAACTTAACTACTGGTTTACTTGCACTAGAACTTGGTTTCCCATCAATATCTGTACCTGTATTTGTGCATATATAAATAAGTTTTGAAGTTATGTAGTTTCTAGACTGAAGGGAAGTTTGATAAATATGCTTTCGTTGAGGAGTATAGAAAATGGGATAGCTGATTAAGTTGAAATGAGTTACTAACTACTTACTGGCCGTATTTACTAAGATTTCATGTGGGTGGTGTGCTTTTAGCTTTCATATACATGTAACTATCGATTTGAGATTTTGAAAACATCTTAGATCTTATTTATGTAATGCATATTTTTTCCTGTTGAGCCTAACTGGAAACTCAATTCTTTTCACATTTGCAGAAAGAGACAGATTAACAAACCAAGGCCAGTGTCTGTTGATGATATGGATGCAATCTTCAGACAGGCAAAAGAAGAACAAGAAAAAACTGACATAGCATTCGAGGAAGAAGAGAAAAATGCTGCCCTAAACTCTGGGATACCCAAGACAGAGTTAGAACCAGATGATGTTTCAAATTCTACTGTTGATTCTAAGGCTAGAAGGCGATCCATAAAGACTTCTGACCAGGTCACAGTTACAAATGCTTCATCTGCTAAAAAAGATTATAAGCGCCTTATTCCAGGTTCCACTGTTCGAGTTGTGTCTGGAACATTTTCAGGGTTTGCTGGCACCCTAAAGAAGCTGAATCGCAAAACCAAAATGGTGAGCTGCTTCCTTAACAAGAATAAATTGTCATCAATTTTTTTTTGTCCCCAAATAAAAAAAGACAAATAAGTTTATATGATGAGAAGTGCTGGACTGCCAATGTGTAAATTTAAATGGCTGTGATGGCTGTAAATAGTGTGAATTGGTGGGTCACGAAGGAACCTCAATTGTTTTTTTCTTCTTCTATTTTTCACCCTTTTTGTATATTGACTCGGTAAACCTTCTTCATGCAGGCCACTGTGCTTTTTACTCTATTTGGGAAAGAGAACATAGTAGACATAGATGTTGGTGAAATTGCTCCAGAGACAAACTGATGCCTGTAGGTTCTCTCCCCGTATTTTTATGAAATGGTATACTTCACAATTTCTGCAGGGCTCATAATACACATGTACGTACATAACTTTGGATCTTTGCATCATTGAAATTAACCCCCCCCCCCCCCCCATAAAAAATAACTTTGAAGAGTTCTGAACACTGCATGATCTTTCCATTTGTGGATGGATGATGATGGAATATTTAAAAGAAAAATAAAAGCATTCTTACCTACTGCTTACTTGTGTAGTATGAGTCATGCGGAAGTTAAGCAGTTTACTCTCTATTAGTCAGATTAGCAGGACATGAGTGGAAGCTGTTTGCCGGTTCTTCATTCCCACGTTGACATGTGAGATGCCTAAATGCTGAAGGCCCAAAATTTGAAGGAGTTAGTTGCAACTTGCTATTGCTAATGCACATTTTATGACTGAATCCCTCATTTGCCCTGGCTCTGAGGCCTGTAGTTGACAAGCATTTTTTATGCCATCCTGCTAACTGTGTGTAAGATCCTAACTCGTGGCAATTTTTTCTTCTCATATCTAACAAAAAGATGTTGTAAGATGAGTGTAAGATGAAGCCAGAAAATTTCGAACAGTTTGTTGTTTGCTAGTGCAGCTAAAAGGTTGCTTTCTTAATATCAGATCAGATCAAATGGTTCAGACACAACCAGTTTTTGTGTTGTAAGATTTCCAAGAGATGAGTGCACGGATTTTATTATAGTATTTCGTCCTTATTAAGTAAAAGTTGACAAGCGTATTGAAAATTGGAAGAGTATTCTGGACCTAACCTTGAGAGAGACAGACAGAGAGAGAGACAGTTTAAATTAGCTTTTCTATCTACATGGCATGTGAACATATTCTTTGATGCCACATTGTAGGTGGTCTCTGACTCCCGGTAGAACAATCGTTGATGCTAATAAGCTATTATGGCAGCACTCCTTATAATAAATATCTCTTACTGCCATAGTTTTATCTGTTGGGGTATTAGGCTAATAGACAGATTTCATGCTTTAATAGATATTGTGCGCCATGCAAACAGAGAATCTGTTATCTTTAGAAATAGTTAAATCAGTGTGATAGAATAGCACTTTCAGTTGTGTGCTACACATTTTTAACAAATTTACATGGCAGAGGTCTCTTCAATAGCTGCAATATCTACTTGCTAATATGCACACCCCATTTGATAGACCTACTTCAGTGTTGAGTCTCTAAGCGTTTGATAAGCGTTTGCGTTTGATAAGCGTTTGATATAGCTAATTATCCCAAGTTTTGATGAACCCAAAAATTTGGAAATGATTTAAGTGAATCATATCAAATCCAGTAATGAATCTGTCAAAGATCCTTTGTTTGCCAAACGTTGGATGTGTCTTTGTGTTTTTTAAGCGTCTGTCTCTCTTTGTTTTTGAAAGAAATTTTGTTTTTCGAAAAGATTTAGGTAAACACAATTCCATCCCCTTTTCGTGTATACATTTGTTTATTTCATTCAGTTTGTTGTGACAAATCATTAATCTATTTCTATGGTTATGGAAGTTGCAACAGTTGGCTATTATTCTAGCTTTGCTCTTTTATTAGTGGCTGCCAATGTGTGCCAAAAATATCAGAACAGTGGCTGCCTAAATGATCAATTAATTGGCTAGTCATATTCATTATATAAGGAAGATGTATAATGGATTAAGTGAACTCCTGCGGTTGTCATTTAAGTTATTTCACTATAATTTAAACACCATTATGCTTTTACATGTTTGATTATAAAACTATCTTCTTGTATAGTTGCCATTGCCTTTATATAATATCCTTTCCCCTGTGAAATTTCAAATTCTGGTTTTATTGAATTGACCTTATGCTGTCATTGGTTATATTGGTGTTACATTACACTAGGGGTGACATCGGGTTTGCGTCGGGGGGCGGGGGGGATTGGACCCAAACCGATTAGAACTGACCGGTTCTCGATTTGGCTTCTGTGCCTTTTCTGGCTAACCCGAACCGATCCAACCTGATCACATTTGGGTTAGGGCGGGTCGGGTTATCGGAGCAAGAAAATAATTAGAAAATAAAAAAAATTAAATAACTTAACAAAAATAAAACACATACAAACAACAGGACCACTAGTAGAGAGTCTAGAATTTAAAAAAAAAAAAAAAAAAGTACACAAACCCTAAACACACTTTTCACACCTATTCACTAAAATACCTATGAGAACCACCCTAAATGGAGGTACCCACTCATTCGCTGATGCAAGAGGAGCAACAGAGGGTTGATTTGTGCTTGCATAGTGGTTCAAGCGCGACAACGGCAGATCTGCACATCAGGTTTGGCGTCGACGGCGGATCTGCATAGTGGGTTTGGCGACGACGACTACATAT
This sequence comes from Ammopiptanthus mongolicus, assembly GCA_039655645.1. Taxonomy (NCBI): domain Eukaryota; kingdom Viridiplantae; phylum Streptophyta; class Magnoliopsida; order Fabales; family Fabaceae; genus Ammopiptanthus; species Ammopiptanthus mongolicus. The sequence continues at coordinate 46,710,970 of CM077350.1, forward strand.
CTGCGCAGCGGCTTGGGTTGTGGTGAAGGCAGATCTGCTCAGTGGAGGGTCAACGGTGTCGTGGATATGTCCATTGTGGGTTTTGATCTACCCTTCTTTTCTCTTCTCTTCTCTTCTCTTCTCTTCTTCCCACTCTCAACAGATCTAGCCTTCTGTTATGGCACTAGTTGTTAGTTTTTATGGGCAGGTAGGGTCGGGTTTGAGACAACCCCTTCCTAGGAGGTCCCATTGGTGACCCCACTTATAATTATTAGCGTTTTAGCGTAGCGTAGTGGTATGAAATTTGCGGAAATATTAAAACATACAATACATACTTATACCATAATAAAAGTATATATATATAATAGTACTGGCTCCATCAGTAGATCCTACAGCATTGATACCAAATATAAAATACTTCAGAGTACGAAATAAATAAAAAACTAAAAACATAGCAGCAGAATAAAATACAATTAGACTTCCTCTCTTGGCGCTCAAGGTCCCCCAGCATTGGGATCCGAGGCTCTCCCACCGGCATCAGGCTCAACAGGTATGCCATCGGTCTCCTCTGAAAATTCCTCATCAGGGTCTTCTCGTGCAGTCGAGAATAAAGATAAAATACGAAATAGAAATAAAGGGGATAAGAAACAATAATATGTCATAAATGGGAAAACAGCGATATAAATAATGTATATGGATAGCAACATACCAAATCACAACAGTGACAACCAAACAACTTTCGGATAATATTTTCCTTAACTACTGTCTCTCACACTCATGCAACTAACGACTATATGGACGCGATCACGACGCGACATCCCCAACGGATCAAGGTGTCCCAATCATCACTATGCCACCCCTATAAAGTAGGGTTCGGTCTAAAGCCCGCAAGCCGAAATCGTCTCATGGATAGGACATATTCCCCTGCCCGCAGGCAAGGTCAGAATATTCGCTCGTCAACAACGCAACTTACGGTAACGACATGTTCCCCCGCCCGCAGGCTAGGTCGGAGCATTCGCCCGTCCGTTAACAACTCAACTTTCGGTAACGACATATCCCCCCGCCCGCAGGCTAGGTCGAGATATTCGCCCGTCCGTCTACAATTCGACTAACGGGTACGACCACCTCCCTGCAGGTAAGATCGGAATCGCCCCTATGCCAAACTAATCAGTACAACCATCTCCCCGTAGGTAAGATCGAAATCGCCCGTATGCCAACACAGTGATGAATAATAACTATACAACATGAATCTCACTGACTCATCTTAGGATCAACACTTAGTGCCTCAACCACGACTTATATACAACCACGACCAACTTTCATCCGGCTTAACCGGGTATCAACCTCGACTTTCTCACCACACATTCATCATCCGATTTATCAGAAATCACTGCCTAGTTCTACTCAGACATCAGCAGTCACAACAGACATCAACAACAGTTAGAATATATATTCAACAGTAAAATCAACTTACAAATAAATAACATTTAATCAATTATAGCATATAATAGACATCATATACATATCACATATAATATATCAAAGATCCAATCACAGCACAGACAACTTCAATATGCAGTAAAATCAACCTAACGGTCAAATGACCTCTAGTAAGGTTTGGGTCGCCCTACGCATATCAATATATATTATTTAAAGCTTGCCTCCCCTACGATATTGTGGTTCTTTCCCCCACCTTAGTGATTTTCCCGAGAGATTCCGAATGCGGCTCTGCAACAGTCAATCAAGTGCGCGATCGGACGTTTGAGTCCTGTCAGGTTCTATACAGTAAAACACAACCAGAAATTAAAATAATTAAATCATAAACTACCAAATCTTTAGGATTAGCTACTGCCCTTAATTAATTAAATAGGCAAGGTATATTGAAATTCTACAAATTCTTGGATCAATGATCCTTAATCATACCTAATACATAATCAATGATCAATTATCAAAGATTTGAACCAAAACCTCTTAAACCAACAAAGTAGGGTTTCGGCCATCACCATGAAAAATAGGTAAGAGTTTGATTTGGCCTCCTAATCACTTGGATTACATGATTAAGGGATGAAATAAGTGAAATCAAGAACAAAGAACAAAAACCCATTTCCCCCCAAAAACCCATACATTCGGCCCTTAAAAGATAAATAGGCTAGAGATTTTATTTCATTACAAGCTCTTGGATTATGATAGCAGGGGATGATACTAGCTCATAGGAATTGGTTTGGCATCAAAATGATTTTTCTACAATTTTCTATAGATTTTTGAATTTCAGATCTAGAAATTGAAACTCATGCAAATAAATGGAGAAAATAAAGATTGAGAGCTGAAGGATGAAATCTATACCTATTAGATGATAGAGGAGGATGAGATGATCAACTTTGCTTCACAAACTTTCTTGAAAAAGCTTGAGGAAGCTTGAGAAAAATGAAGTTGAAAGTGGAAGAAGAAGAAGGAAGAAGAAAGAAGAAAAAGTCAGCTGCAACAGCTGGCCAACGAGAATGAGGTGGAGAAAAGGTGAGTGGGTGAGAGAATATTTTGATATTTAAGAAGATTTAAGAGTTAAGAAAGGCAAAAAGGGTAATTAATAAAAACTAACCAAGGGCAATTTGGTCAATTCACGTCTCGACATTTTGAAAAATCCTCATGACATTTGTAGGAGTCCCCAAATGATTTAACATAGTCCTGGTATGAAAATCATTGGCTCAAGGTTCTCGAAAAACTCTAAGACAACTCGAATTGTTTACCCGATCGATTTTCTGCCCGAATATAAAATATTATTCATTTTCGAACATCAGGACGAACTTTTTCGAAAATATAGGAAACGTGATTCTAAGACTAACTTTCTCGTTCATAGGTCCAAATTAGGTCTCGATAGTAGTAAAGCACTACTGTCAAGAAAAAACGCAGACCGAGCTCCGTCCGAGTTTTCGACCCAAAACTTAACCATAGCTTCCTACGATAGCGTAGAGCGTGACTATGGCCTCGGAATAATTTATTTAATTTTCTAGATCGTCTAATAAAATATAATGACTTAAATACCGGTTAAATAAAAAGATTAAGAAAATCGGGATGTTACAGGGTTCAACGTTGAAGGAAACGAAACCTGATACCAGACCCGAGATGAACAGGTTCTTATTATGCGGAACCGAATCGACCCATGGAACCGAACCGAATCAGGTTTTCCGGGTTGATCCAGATCGTGTTAGTCGGGTTGGTTCGACCCAATTCCACTCCTACAACACACACCAAAAGTTGTTGACAAAATTGTGTTTTTCACTTAAACACACAAAAAAATTGTGTTTTTCACTTATTATGACATAATTGTTTTATTCTTATATATATCTTCTCTGTTTTGTTCTTATATAATGTGCATTTCTATTTTTCTCACTTGAATTTCCTTACACTCATAGGTTTAAAATAGTAATGGAGGACTGGAATGAAGAATTTGTGGATTATAACAACATTATTAATATTATTAATTTAGATATTCTTAGCAAATAATGAAATGAAATAAAAAAGTAATATTAATATTACATCATAAAACTCATATCCTTTTCAATAATTACAGGTACAAGTGTTTTTTATTAGTATTATCCAAACAAACTTCATTTTGTCAAATCTACTTTTGGAATAAAAAAGTATCCAAATAAATTCAGTTTTAATCAAACATAAGTTTGTAAATTGTAATTGAGGCAAATTCTAGGGTGAGAGACCCTCACATGTCTCTCACCATGAGCAAGTCTTTATATGCAAATTTGTTATCATTTTAAAATTCCAAAAATATTTAAATTTAAATTTTGACCTCATCTTTTTCTTCCTCACCCCTTCTCTCACACACACCTTTAACACAGGAACATTGATTTTTCTTCGAAATGTGAAAACCCCCAAACTCAAGGCATCACTGGAGAAGATTTCGAATACCAATTAACCTTCTCCTTATGCGTTGTCCCTTCATTCTTCTCATCAACATGGTGCCCCAATTTATAAGATGAACCCTAAATTATTTGACCTAAAATTTCTCTCATTCGATTCTCTTCAGTTGGACTCTTCCCCTCCCTATATCTCTCACTATATGCTATACAGTACAGTACCACCAATCTCCACTCTTATCACAATAAACTAATTCTAATTAACAAATCAAAATCACCGTCGACCTATATGGGCATACATATTTCTTTTTGTTTTTTTTTTATTCTTTGAATCCTCTCCGAGTATGTATGAGATTCTATTCTATCTATATGTTTGTATGCTCTCAATTTTTGTTGCTATGGCGATGCAAAGCAAATTGAGAGCAAGACCATGGAGTAAGGGAAACTGAGGATTAAGGACTATGGAATCGAGGCTTTGAACAAAAAAATCACCCCCACCGTGATCCAGCCGGTGAAGACAAGTCCCCACCGCCAACAATGTCACGCAGCGCCACCAGTCCAACCGCACCATCACAAGCCAAGCTGTTTACCGTCGTTCCAGACTTGTGGACCGCCACCCAGCAGTCACACCACCATCCCGTCGCCGCGCACCCCCAGGTCCAGCCACCCTTCACAATCGCGCGCACTGCCCTAGCCGCATTGTCCACCGCCACACAAACCAACACCATAACGAGCGGTCCACCCAGAATCCCGATTAACGTCCCGCCTCCGCCGGATCCACTAAGTCAAAGCTGTGACCTCCCTCTCCCTATTCTGGACATACTGCTTCTCTCCCTAAGGTCGGGGTTCCTCCAAATAAATATTTAATTGCAAAAAGGTCCTCACATCAGGAGCATCTAATTATTTTCCACATAATCAGATGGTTATAAGCTGTGATACACCATGAGCGACTTGATAGGATAGCTCACGGTAGAAGTCGCCTTGTAATTGATTCAAACTTGAGTTTGCAAACTTTAATCTAAACACAAAGTGCCTGTTTGGTTTAGATTTTAGAAGGTCTAAAATCACGTTTGTCTCCAATAAAAGTGATTTTGGGATTCTGAAGATGTTTGTTTTAAATTTATCATTCAATAAAATCAATTCTGAGTTGGGTAGAATTGATTTTAAGAGATGCAAGAATTTTTAGCTTTTTCGTTGAGAATAATTGATTCTAGGTGTGGGACCCACAATATTTTTTATATTTACATCTCAAAAGTAATTTTACTTTATTATCTAAACAAAAATAATTTTTCTAAATTGACTTTTAAAATATCATTAGCAAATACAAATCAATTTTTTTAAAATCAATTCTTTCAAAATCAATTCCTTCAAAATCTAAACCAACCAGACTCAAATCATCACTTATTGTTTTCTTTTCGTGGAATCATCACTTATTGCTAATCCTGCCTATAATGGAATTATAGTAGATTTTGTGGCAATGTTTAAAATCCTGGCGCATTGGGCAGGGACCACAAATTCTGTCGGGTGAGAATTTTGCGGGGGTTACGTGCCACACGATCGGAAATGTATATTTGTTTAATAGATTGAGTGGGTAAATCTTTAATTTGGTTCGTAAAAATCTGAAATGATAAGGTTATATTAATTTGATTTCAGTATAAATTTTGTATTAATTTGATCTCTGAAATTATAAGGTTTATATCAACTTAATTTCTGACTGAAAACTGGATTGATTAACGTTTGATAATTTTAGGGATGTTTTTAAAATTTCAAAAATATTAAAGATTAAGTTGATAAATCTTATAATTTCAAAATTTTATTCATAAATAAAAGGTGGGATCACAGGATTACCCAATCAATAACCGTAGATCCCATTCTTCAGCCTTTCACTCCACGAGCACAATTTTCTTTTACTGCAATCTAACAATGAATCATACACATCAAGAATATTTCCTAAGGGCGGATGCCCACAGCTCGAATTTATACTTGCCGGGTGTGAGGCGGCGCCGAACAAGCTTGCAGACCGGGTAGAGTTGGACTTGAGCCCTTATTCTTCAACCTAAATTGTCTTAGGAATTTTTTGTCCGGCCCAATAAAGTACAAACCTGCATCGGACTGGCCCGTTATGGACCGGATAGTTCGTTTTGCCTCCTCTGATTTGACATGTATCCTTAAAACATATTTTTTTATTTATAATATATTTTGCTATTTTTATTTTGAGATTTAATGAAGATTTATATATATTTATATTTTTTATTTTGTAATGGAATTTTTGATAAATGAGCCCGTAATGACAAAAATAGTTAAAAGATGCTTACAATTTATTTAATAATTATTTATGTGAATCGATTATTATAATTAAAGATATGTTATTTGTTATATCTTTTAATTTGGTAAGTACTCTAAATTTTAAACAAAGTCAGGATACGTGACGTTAAAGTTTATTTCATTTATTTTGTGATTTTCAAATTTTATTTAAAATTGTTAAATATCAGTAAATACATGTTTTTTTTTTTTTTGTGCACATCAGTAAATACATGTTTCTCTTCTAGGCAGTAGTCATTAGAAATGAGCAAGGGCGGGGTTATCAGGCCAAATTTCAATAACCTAACTTCAATCAAAAAATATTTTAAACCTAATTTTTGTAACTTAACCTGATCAAATTAGTTGTTTATAATATTATTCAATGAAAAATATGTTTACGCAAAGGGGAACATGCAAGGTTATTAAAACCAGATCGGACCAGCCGGTTCGACCGTGAACCGTCTTGTTGTCCGGTCCGGAGGATCCCTATAACCGCTTTGTAAAACCGGGGGAACCGTCCAAAACTGGTGGTTCACCAGGTTTCAACGGTTCCCGAAAAACGTTTTTGGTCCTCCGTTCTTCTTGAATCCGACGACCTCCGATGACCGTAAAGGGGGCGAGAGAAAGCAGAAAGAAGAAGAGAGAAGGAACAAGGCATGAATGAAACCAGAAAGAACCACCATGAAAGTCACATGGGAGAGGGACGGAGTTTGATGACAAGTACACAAAAATCAGAAAGGAAGGTGAGAGAGGATGGGGCGGGTTTGGGTCCAAGCCCAACCCAAGTCCTTGTAAGCTTTGCAAAATACAAGTGTGCGAGAAGATCAACTAGCTGAACTTACACCACCATAGGCACTTCAGTTTTAAACTTTTAATATGAACTATTCAACAATAAGCTTGTGATCAAGGAATTTTCCGTCAACAAGCTATAGTTAGGATTTTACAATTTGGGCTCGATTATTTTTGTTTAATGGGATATAGTTTTTCTTAGTTTTTTTACTAGACTAAACTATTAAAAAAATTTAAAATACTAATAACACTAAAAATATATTTAGTATTAATATGTTATTCTATTATATAAATTAAAAATATATATTTAATTAAAACCGATTCGACCACGATTGGACCATTGAACCGTGAACCGGTGTCTTCACCTGTTCAATGACCGGTTCGATTTTTAAAACATTAGGGAAATGATACAAATTGCATCGACATGAAATCGGGCTGTTGATGGTATGTAAAAGGAGAGAAAGAACGAAAAAAACAAAATATTACTTTCATTCCTGAAAATTTTCATCAATTTCACATAGTTATTGAAATTTTAAACCAAATATGAAGTCCTTCAAACATTAATTTATTAAGGAAGTTAGGGTGGGTGCTAGTATGCACCTTGTTAATCTTTGGTGCAGGCTGCACTTTCATGTCTGACCTATTTGTATTACTTTATGACCGGTTAGTGATATTTTATTATAAATTGTTTATATTGTCTATTATTTGCAAATAGATCCCTTTCAATTGAATACAGCTATACCTATAGACGTCCTTTTCACCGTGGTGCCCCTATTCCACATCCTCCCTCTTCCTCCTCTCTCTCCTCAACTCGTCATCCATTTTCTTGCCATTCCCCCTTCATTTGTGGTGAAGCTGAGCTGCGGTGTTAAATCCATCCACCCATCATTGTTCACCTTTTAACCTTCGATTAAGGTTTGCGAGGGGTGCGCAACAGGTTGTGGATCGACATCAATTTTTGTGGGAGGTGTGGCTCTAACCCAGAATCTGTAAGTTTTTTACCCCCTAAATACGTAGGCTTCCCGTTCTGCTATTTTGGTAGAATATAAAGATGCAATTTTTCGTTAATAATCAGACTTCGTTCGTTAATGTTAATGATATATTTTGGGTACTCCGTGTTTAGATGTTAGTGTTAGGGTCCAGGAGTTATTATCCCATGAATGGTAATAATATGCATTTTTTGACAGTATTGAAGATGGAAGACGAAGTGGAAGGTTCAAATTCGTACCACACTACAAACCCCATTAATGAGGTAACCCCATCACGTGGTTCTTCCGACATTACAGATCACTAAAAAAATAAAAACAACTACAAACTTCTTCGGAATCACAAGTAAGACCACCAGGCCTTGGATCACGTGGTTCTTCCGACATAACAGATCACTAAAAAAATATAAACAACGAATTTCTCCGGAATCACAAGTAAGACCACCAGGCCTTGGATCACGTGGTTCTTCGGACATTACAGGTCACTAAAAAAATAAAAAAATAAAAGCAACAACGAACTTCTCCGGAATCACAAGTAAGACCACCAGGCCTTGGATCACGTGGTTCTTCGGATATTATAGGTCACTAAAAAAATAAAAAATAAACAACAACAACGAACTTCTCCGAAAACACAAAGTAAGACCGCCAGGCCTTGGATCACGTGGTTCTTCCGACATTACAGATCACTAAAAAATAAAAACAACAACGAACTTCTCCGGAATCACAAGTAAGACCACCAGGCCTTGGATCACATGGTTCTTCGGACATTACAGGTCACTAAAAAAATAATTAAATAAAAACAGCAACTAAACTTCTCCGGAATCACAAGTAAGACCACCAAGCCTTGGATCACGTGGTTCTTCCGACATTACAGGTTACTAAAAAAATAAAAATAGACAACAACAACGAACTTCTCCGGAATCACAAAGTAAGACCGCCAGACCTTGGATCACGTGGTTCTTTCGACATTACAGATCACTAAAAAATAAAAAAATAAAAACAACAACGAACTTATCCGGAATCACAAGTAAGACCACTAGGCCTTGGATCACGTGGTTCTTCCGACATTACAGATCACTAAAAAAATAAAAACAACAACGAACTTCTTCGGAATCACAAGTAAGACCACCAGGCCTTGGATCACGTGGTTCTTCCGACATTACAGATCACTAAAAAAATAAAAACAACAACAAACTTCTTCGGAATCACAAGTAAGACCACCAGGCCTTGGATCACGTGGTTCTTCCGACATTATAGGTCACTAAAAAAAATAAAAAATAAGCAACAACAACGAACTTCTCCGGAAACACAAAGTAAGACCGCCAAGCCTTGGATCACGTGGTTCTTCCGACATTACAGATCACTAAAAAAATAAAAACAACAACGAACTTCTCCGGAATCACAAGTAAGACCACCAGGCCTTGGATCACGTGGTTCTTCGGACATTATAGGTCACTAAAAAAATAAAAACTAAACAACAACAACGAATTTCTCCAGAATCACAAAGTTAGACCGCCAGGCCTTGGATCACGTGGTTCTTCCGACATTACAGATCACTAAAAAATAAAAAAATAAAAACAACAACAAACTTCTCCGAACTTCTCCGGAATCACAAGTAAGACCACTAGACCTTGGATCACGTGGTTCTTCCGACATTACAGATCACTAAAAAAATAAAAATTAAACAACAACAGTGATTTTTTCCGAAATCACAAGTAAGACCACCAGGGCTTGGATCACGTTGTTCTTCAAACGTTGCAGGTCACTAAAAAAATTATAAATAAAAAACAACAACGATTTTTTCTGAAATCACAAGTAAGACCACCAGGGCTTGGATTATATGATTCTTCGGACATTACCGGTCACTAAAAAAATAAAAAAAACAACAACGAACTTCTCCGTAAACACTATTATTATTACATGGACACTTTTATTTTTTATATATATATATATATATATATATATATATATATATATATATATATATATATATATATATATATATATATAAAACGTACTAATAATATGACATTGTAATAAAATTGTATACATTCCTCTTTAAAACTTATTTAATATTAATATATAAAAATATCTTTTTCATTGCTTCATTGTCCAAAAATATTAATCGGGCCATAATACATCAGCGAAATGGACCAACAATTCGTCATCCACGCACCGGAAATAACCCACCTTATATGACCCAACTAATCCACCGGTTTAGTTTGTTAAATGGGCCGACTATCAACCAACACCAAAAAAATCATTGTCATTATCGGGCACAACACTTCAAACAAATTTTAGGACCCTCAACACAGTACTGTCGTTAAATATGGACCTGTACCCGTTACCCGATATACATCATCTTCCTTACCCGACAGTAATGTTGTCTCATCATTCATAGCCAACAAAGCCATTTTTGCCACCACTTTTCACAACCACCTACTCAGTCACCTCCTGCCACCATTTTCTTATGCACGGTTGGCGTTTCGGTGTGCAAGAACGGCAGTGAAACGACCGACTACTATTAACAATAAACCAACCACCAAACACGGGAATCATCCCAAGGCACACTATCAACTTCAAACCCCCTAACCATTCTTTTTGAAATGGCCTAAAGGGGAGGGAGAAAACTCAAAGAGGACGAAGGACAGTTTTAATTTTAGTCCTTCAAATATCTCACACTTTTATTAAATAAATTACCCACACAAAAACCATTTTTTTTCATAAAAATTTAAGCCATAACTGGAGAAGCCAGTAACAAGTTAAGTAATATAACATCCCTTTCTTAAATAAAAAAGTCTACCTAGAGGGCTTACAATGAATGAGCATGCTACACCTTCATTTGAATGTGCATCTTAGACGTCCCTAGGAAGTTAGTACATAAGTTGTCTCTGGTGTAGCTTATAAAAACAAGGTTGTCTCTGTTTTTATTAACAGATTGACAGAAGTGCTAGTATGACGCGTTTAATTGCTAACGTGGCTATCTGGTGATACTAGCATGGGAGGGATTTAAGCAATTTAAAAATGGTGACGTTAGCAGGTGTCGCTTGATGGCCACGCTAGTAGCTGAAAATGGCACATTAACACTTATGTTGAGGCTATCGATATTAATTCTTAAATATTTATTCATACTCTTTAATAGAAACTAGGGTGAGAATTACTGGTAGTTGTTGAAATTAAGGATATGTTCTTTCTCAGTTATATTATTGGAGTAAATTGATATGGATGTTATAGGTAAGAACATTTGATTTTATAAGTAATTAATTCTTATATAACTATCACCAATAAAAAAGAGAGAAAAATAACAAAGATCTTCCTCCGAATATTAAAAAAGAAAAAACAAATCTAGATAAAAAGGTAATATAATTTATGAGACCCATTTAGAGTTGAGAGTTGTAATATTGTAGTGTAGAATTACTTAAAGTTGTATAAAGTAAAAAGTGATGAAGATTTGATAATATGGTAAGACCCATAAAAAGAGAAATTAAGCAACTCCAATAAATTGTAACATTGGTGATGCTTTAAACCAATCGTAATTTTGATTTTTTAATGAAATTATGAGTGATTAATAAAAAGTGTAGATAGAGAACTAAGAGTATCAATAATCTCATTCCAACACTACAATTGACAAAAATGAGGATAGCTTAAGTCAAACACTGACTTGCTGAACCAACACAAAAACAATTTAAACCATAAACTAACTTGCTGAACATATTAATGTTTGAGGGACTTAGTGTTGGGTTTAAGAAATTTAAAGACTAAGGAAATGCATAAAATTTTTAGGGAACCATCGTGGTATTTTTTACTTAAAACAAAATTGTTAGTAATATTAGTTTGGGAAGTGAGAAATTTTATGGGAAATGTTTTTTCTACCACTGATTAGGATACCAAGTGGGACATCCAGAATTTTACGTGAGTCGGTCCAACATCTATTAAGACTTAAAGCAAATTCTGTGATGAAATCTTTTTAAAAATTAAATTATTAATTATTTTGTATACAATGAGGAGTTGATCCTTAGACCTTATAATTAATGATAAGCTTTTATACCAAATGAGCTAACTTATGCTTGTTGATGTATGAAATATATCAAAAAGATAATATAAAAAAAAAATACAAAATATGCATTTTTTCTAAAAAATCTTATGTTTTTGAGAAACCTAAAGCAAGGGCTTGGACCGCGTTATATTCGAGTCGGCCCTGTGTGAAGTTGAATATTATCATATTTGTATAAAATTGAAATAGAGTTACTATATATGTTAACGTGAATAATGCGTCGCTTGTCATATTAATTGTGTAAGCGAGTTGTTGAGCTTGCTTGTCTTCTCTCACTTCGCTGGGGCATATCCTTAATATAAACTTTAATTGCACCAAAGAAAAAACAATTTGTTTATGTGCATGTAAATACGAAAGTCTAAATGTAATTAAAATTTAAGAGGGTGTTTGGGTAAGATTAATTTTTACCCAAACAGCTATTTTTCATAGTAAAAGTTGTTTTTCAATAGAAGTTGATATGTTTGGGTAAACTGATTAAATTTCAAAATAGTTGTTTGTATGAGAAAAAAGTTGTTTTTAGAGAAGTCAGAAGTTTGAAGCTTATTTAAAAAGTTGTTAGATTATTTTGAAACCAATAACATTCTTCATATTTAATCCCTACAAAACTAAATACCAAATAAATATTATTAAATTATACAAATAACTTCATACCGTTTGTATTAATTTACTATATATAAGTGATTTTTTTATACAACCCAAACGAAATAGATTATCTTATAATCGCTTTTCAGCAAATTAATCCAAACATAAAACTGATTTTATTATAATCGATTATATGATTATTAAAATAATCATTTTTTTGCAATTTGATCCAAACAAACAGTAAATATACAGCCAAGATTGTTTGCAGATTGATTTAGAACGAACTAATCTCTAACCCAATAACTAAAAAAGTGCATGACTAATCATAAGAACAATTTTAGATGCTAAATCTTTTTTAGCTTAGAGAAATGAAATAAAAATCATTTAGCAAACACTAGAATTTTATGACAAGTTACTGTTGTATGTGAGTGAAGGAATGGCCCGATAACTAATATAATTTCAGGTTCTGGTAATTTTAGACTTTGTTTGATATTGAGGAGGAAAGGAAAAGAGGTTACGATAAAAAAAAGAAAATAAATAAAGGAAGTGAAAAGTGAAAAAATTATCCCATATCTTATTTTTTTCATCAAAATCCCATATCTTATTTGATATCACTAATGAAAAAGAAATTAAATATATGTAAAAATAATAATAAATTATTTTTACCCTCTTTCATTAAATAAAATAAATAGAGTAAAGTGGGCGGAGTAGATTAGAATTATCATTTTCCTCTCAATTCCTCCAAAAAGAAAGTAAAGAAGTAATGGGAGCCATATGAAAAGGAAAAGGAAAAGAAGAGGAACTATTTTCTTTCCATCTTTAAAAGTTTGTTTGGAATTGAAGGAGAGAAAGGAAAAAAAAAGATACTATATAAAAGAAAAGAAATAATAGAAAAATAAAAATGAAGGAATTATCACTTCCCTTGTTTATTACTACCTCCGGTCCATATTATAAGAAATAAAAAGGTCCAATTTTTTGGTCCAAAATATAAGAAACATATATCAATTTTTAGATATATTAAATGTTCATTTTCAATTATACTCTTATTTATAATATGATTTATATTTAGGACGTACATATATTAAATGCTTTATGTGGACTTTGTTTATTGCTATTGGTTTAAGTGATTGGTAAATTAAGTTAGTGGAATTTGTGTTAGTGTCACTAATTATAATCCGTCATTTATGAAGGGGATATTTTTGAAAAATAAGTTAAATATTTAGGAGTATTAATTGAATATATCTCATTTTAAAGCATTTCCTTGATCTGTATGATTTAGTCCTATGTTTCTTATAATATGGATCGGAGGTAGTATCGTTTAAGGAAAAAGAGACGTTTTATTCTTTGATTTGATTTTTTCATCAAAGAAAAGAAAAGAAATATGTGTAAATAAATATAAATGTAGGTAAGCTTCGATGCATTTAAAAATTGAAAGGCATCAATGCCTTGTCAACGTGGCCTTATCATCTCCATACACTTGTTTCACTGACTCCACGTCAGGTAATTGCTAAATTCTTTTGACTATTGCATTTCAGTCCTTTCCCCTTTGTTCTTTAGCCCTTCTATATTAAACCTGTTTAGCATGCAATGTTTTCATCTTCCAACATCCTTCATTATGGATTTGCCATGAGGGTTTCTAAAAGTCTAAGTTCTAGTTTGGATTGCTACCAAATTGTTTACGTTGGGTTCCGGGAAGCAGGAAGTATAGCAGAATCGGTTTTGTTCTTTTGGCCTTCAAACTCTCGCAAATCTAATACCCAGGCCTAGCTATCAACCCTTCACATGCACCACCTATCATCTTGAAGTGTGGCTAAACATTTTCAAAATATCAATTTCAAATTAGATTAGGAAACCAATGTTATAGCAAAAGAAAGGAGTAGGCCAATGATCTGATGCAGGTGATGGCAATAGCTCTTAGCAACATTTATTTCTTGAGCAAGTTAAAGTCAATTTATTTCAGTTTACAAAGTTTCAAGAAATTCACCTTGATTGAATATTGGCTAGAAAAACTAAATCCAAAACAAGTATGATACTTAGTCCAATCATGCCTTTGGACAATCAATATGGATCTAAGAGTAGCATTGGAACCTTGTAATTGAGATGGCCAATCGTAGAGTGGAAGCCTATCCTTCAAATAATTAATATCAAATTAACAGTATTTTCAATTCAAACACCTAAACGTACTTTATAATTAAGCACCATATTTTCACATTGTTTCTTATGCTTTGAAAAAATGACATCCGACATAGACACACTGATTTAAAATTCATTACTGTATACTAAATGTTTGTTAATAACCTTATCACTTGGAAGAGGAAAACATGCCTTGTTGCACCAGATACATATCTTCACTTTTTCATAGATTGATCAAAGTTGATATAGAGAATGATTCACGTCATAGGATATGCAACTTTGGATTGGTGGTATATTTGAACTACCAGTATTTTATTTGACCATAACAAATAAGTAACATGGGTTGTGCTTTTATTTTTCTTTAAATTTGTTTTTGGTAGACCTGTTATTGGTATACTTTATTCCTTTAAGTTAACCATAACTTTTTGAAACCCTTGATGTATTGTAGATGGATAACAGTGGTGACCGTTCATTTGTTAATTTTGATGATGATGGAGATGACATATATGATGATGGTGGTAGATCTGATGCCAGTGGTAATGAAGACCATAAGGAAGATTTTGATCAAAATGATGCTGAAGAAAATGTAGATTCTACTGACAAACACTATAAACCATAATAGAATTGAATGAATCAGTGTTTGTTGTTGCTGGGTTATACCCGTTAGACATTGTGGTTTGTTTATGATAATCTTAGACATTGTCATTGTGTTTGAAAAATGAATCAGTGTTCGGTTTTCTATGGTAATCCCGCCCCATCTATAGTATACTATTTGATTGCCTAATGTTTGTTTCAAAGCTACAATAAAATAATGTGGAAGTTATTTGAGCTAGTAGTTGTTTTCTCCTCTTTACCAAAGTTTTTGAGCTAGTAGTTTTGCACTATTTGCGAGTCACTTCCAGATTAGTTAATTAGATGGACAGTTTAGTGACACAAGTCTTCCTTCTTTACTATGAGTATGTAATTGTTTTAGCATATATATTGAACCATTCAATGGACTTTATGGGTTTGCTTTTGAAAATGTTTATCGCCTACACATGGGGGTCCTTTGATCACTGCCCAAAATGACACCCAGGGAAGGAGTTAGGTGAATGATCTGAAATACCTCCATGTGGGAATGCACATGAGTTGGTCTATGCCACTGTTGAAACAAAGGGGGATCCAAATGTAGGCAATTCAAATATCAATATTAATTGTGTATTCACTGTGGATCCAAATTTCTCCTATTTTATTCTGGTGCACTTTTGTGAAATCATAAGCAAATCACTCAAAATTGTATTTAAAGCTGGTATAATAGTGTTTCAAATTGGAGGGCTCATTATAGCCATTACAATGGCACTCAAAGCTGTTAACACAAATCTTATAGCCATTACAAGAAAAAAGTACAATGGCAAACATAATTCAAATACAAAACAAAAGATGCAATTACTAGATACATTCCAAAAACATTCAGTACTGTAGCAAGTGCGCATTACATAACCAACAACTTAATTTAAAATCACATGACCATCTCATTCACTATTGCAAAATACTTTACACCAATCCTCCCCACAATTGTAGCCAATTTAACTTCAGCCGTGGTTGCCTTTTCATGGCCCAAGTCTTCTTAGACCTGCATCTGTTAGAGACTAGGAAAGAGTCCAATGACACACCATCATACATCCTTGCATATTCATAAGTAGGAAGAACATGGTTTGTCCCACTTGCATCCTCACCAACACTCTAAGGTGTTCATGGCCCTAAAGACACAGAATCTGCACAGGATATTAACATTTGACAGGCATTTAGGATTCTAGGATTCTTGAATTGTCATTTATAATTTTTTTTGTACGTGAAAGTAGTTTGCAAAAAGAAAGATACAGAGTGCAAGTGTCTCACATGGACACAGCACCTGAATTATATACTAAAATTGTAAATAAGAAATATCACTATGAACCAAGTTTTCCTATGATGGATTGACATTGGAAGTTATAAATGGTAAAACCATGACTTCCACCAGGGTGGGCTTGGGATCCTGGATAAAAAATCAAAATACTTTTGTAAGTTATTTTTCTCTGCTAAAAGAGAAAATAAACTGGAATTATAACATGACAGTTTAAGAAAAATGCCAACTATTTTAAAGCATCATCTTGTTCACTTTCTTTTCAAAACAATGAAATTCAAACATACCATAATCAGCTAAGCTTTAATGAATAGCATTATGTAAAATTTCCCGAAGTCTTGCAGAGGTCTAAGCGTCTAGCTAATGGCTCCAAAGTAAATAGGTCTATACTCTATAGCTATACCTTTTCAACGAGCTCATGACAGTGTCCTTAATACGAAAGTAGTATATAAACAAGGACTTAAATTTAGTGGATCATTTTTTTACTAAACCATAGACCATAGTAAGTTGGTTCTATGACTTATGTTCAGAGTTTAATCACAAACCTAGTTAGAGAAATATTAAATGAGTAAGCTGGCTTTCCCCAACAGCTTAATGCCAAATGCCTCACTCTAACGTTCTCTCCATTTTCAACAACATCCAAAGAGAGAAGTGTTCATGTAAAAGTGGTGATTTTAGTAGGCAATACCCACTGGAATAACCACAAAATACTAATTAATTGTTCACTAACCAACAATAACATATAAACTGCAACAGAAGTTAGTGCAATCACATTCAACTTTCAGGTGCAGCACTCAATGACAGATTAATAAGGTTCAATGTGAAGAAATCAACTTTCCGGTGCAGCACTCAATTCATTTTATTCAACAAAATAAGGAGCACTCAAAAACTAAATTCAGGAAGAAAAAAGCAAGAAACAAGACTAAGATCCTAGTCCAACAATCACCAACTTCAGGACTCCAACAAGAGATCAATGCAAGTGTTAAAAATCATGGAAATTCAACACAAGAACAAATCAAATTGGCTCAGGCATTTTATCAAACAACATACACTCATAGGTAAATGTATGAAATTGATGAAACTAGGCGGTACAAACTCAGATTTGCCATTATACATCAAACAAAGTAGGAGACCGGATGATCAAAGATCCCAATAATCCATTACAGTAGCTTTTTGATAAAAACAAAAGAGCAATTATGTTACCCCTAATGAAACCGATAATGGCTATGACAAAAATGAATTTCAAACATGGAAGAGAGAAAGGCAAACATGATTTCATACGATTTTGCAAACAAAAAATAAATGAAGAAACCAAACTTACCTGACGACGGTGAAGACGAAGAGCACCGATCTCCGTTCAGAGAACCAGTTGCCATTCAGATTTCGTACCCTCGGCGTTCACATGAACTTTAGACTGCGTGAAGGATGCTCCTGGAAGATGAAAATATTGCATACTGAACAGGTTCAATGTGGAAGGACTAAAGAATAAAAGGTAAAGGAGTGAAATGCAATAGTCAAAAGATTTCAGCAATTGCCTGACATGGAGTTAGTGAAACATGTGTAAGGAGATGGTAAGGCCACGTTGACAAGGCATTGATGCCTTTCAATTTTTAAAGGCATCGAAGCAATGCCCAATGCCCAAGATATAATGGAGCACACAAACTTTTTTTATTTTTCCTATATTTCTATCTAAATATCTAAAAGTAAAAGTACAAAAATTTAGGAGATCTTTGAAAATATTATCCCTTCACATCATTGTCCTTTCCATTGAATAGTTATGGAATAGTTAATTTATTTTTTTCAAAGATTAAAAGTGATATCCAAAATTTTTTAGAGACCAATTTACATATTCACTCTGCAATTTAATAAGCAAGCACAATCCTTTACTTTTCACCCTAATATGATAAGATATGATATCAAACAAAGCATGAATTAATACCCAACAAAGGAATAGTAATTTCTTTCTCCTTTCCACACTAAAATGCTATCCCAAAGAAAAAGCCAACAAACATGACACTGGAAAGTGAATTTTAATGTGAGCTTCGCCAATGCCAAAGTGGGCACGATGCACAACTCACCCCACTTTCTCCATGTCAAATACCAACTGAAAAAGTGCCTCTTAGAGTGCTGTGGAGGGTGTGTATGCGAATGCATATGGATATATGAGCCCCTTTGTGCAAAGCCGCAAAGTGGAATCCTCTCTACGGTATAGGGGGATGGGTCATGTTGAAAAAAATATGAGGGGTTACGTTTTTAATCCTTATTATTCAAACCTCTTATCTTTTATTTTAAACTAGGGGTGACAAAACGGGTCGGGACGGGTTGATCCGCTTTAACAAAATGGGTTAGATCTCTTAATCCATCCCATTTAGTGGTGGGTTGGCGAGTCAACCCGTCCCGCGCTCCAAACTATTAAAATAGTAAAAAAAACTAGTTAAAATATATATATATATTTAGAATAGGCGGGTTGGCGGGTCAACCCATCCCGTCCCTTCCTGCCTCTGACCATCTTTCTTGGAGGGTTAAGCGAGACGGGTCAAAACGGGTTGGTGGGTTGAGAACCCCAACCCAACCTATCAAAATAGGCGGGTTAAACGGGTTGGTCCGTCGGGCCCAACCCATTTTGCCACCCCTGAGCCCAACCCATTTTGTCATCCCTGGACCTAACCCATTTTGCCACCCCTGTTTTAAACATACTTTTTCTCTCTTTCAACATGTTAGATGAAGGGTTGAGATTCAACATGAGAAAAAATAGCATGGAAGAATCCATTTCGAGAGTATATGTGTTTACTAGATATATTTATGAGTTGACTCATCTCAACTTGTTGTATATCCATCAAGTAATTTGAATAAAGATTATCAATAGAATTGTTTTTGATAAAACAAAATTAAAAGTTTTTAATAACTCAATTCATTACTCGTGAGTTTGAAGCCACATACCAATAGATAACTTTCACCGTACTTTTCTCCCCATAACAATTAAGAATATTATGATTATGATAATGTGATTATGAAAATAGAGATAATAAACTCAAGCGCATCTAATAGACCATTGAGATAAAAATTTAATAAAGAGCTACGCTACATAGTTCGAATTCTTTTTCTACGAAAACAACGAACAGTCCTTTAATCAATAAGGTGATAGACTACCACCATTCCCGACACTTAAAAAAGTTATGAAATAGAATAAAGGTTTAAATTAGTTTTTGATAAAAAAATAAGATGATATTTTGGTCTTTGAAAAATAAAAAATATCAATTTGATCCTCAAGAATGTAAAATGACGGTCAAATTGATCATTTTTAGGTAATTTTTAGGGACACTTTAATCCCTTTCAGGAATTATTTTGATCTGAATTTTACCTTCTTAAGGATTAAATTAATATTTTTTATTTCTTATTGACTAAAATATTACCATGATATTTTGTCAAAGATCAGTTTGAACCTTTACTTTAAAAAGTATAAATGGGATAGGTTACTATTCCTTCATCAAAATTGGTACGAAAATATTTTCCTACTAAATATCATTTCCCTTTACTAAATCAATTAGATGACAAAAAGTATTTTAATAAAAGTTGAGAATAAAATAAATAATTGAGTCAAAAAAAACAAAGAATGAAATAAATAATTATATTGATTCATATCTTATATATGATGACCATGCTTATCAAACATGTAGTTGATCTGCATGATAATAAGTTTGGATTCTTTAAGCAAATGATCATGGTTTGATCCTTAACTCTTACGTACTAAGAAAACCTAGTTGGAAGAAGTCCATCATTTAATATCGTCTAGTATCTCGAGAGATTAGTCTTCGCAGGTTATTCGAGAAGGATATCCTGAAAAACCAAAAAAAAATTATGATGACATTGATTTTAATAAGATAACATAGTTCTTTGCTTGTGGTTTTTTAGCCATGTTTTCGGTGGATCTCGCCACCTGAAGGGTTTGTTAAAATCAATGTTGATGGAAGCTTCATTCCTTCAACCCAAGTTATGGGCACCGATGGGCTTATCTGATCGAGCCAAGCAGTTTGGATTATTGGTTTTTCTTGCTTTGAAGGGCAAGGGGACATCCTCATGGTTGGGCTTCTTGCTGTGAAGCATGATTTATCCTTAGCTTGATAAGGTGGTTTCTATTGTGATTAATTCAGTAAGCTAAGTGGTGGTTATTAGTAGTATAAGAGTTAGTTTTCTGTTGTAACTAATATAGGCAAATAACTGCTATAAGGAGAGAGTGTAGTTGGTTAGATTTGTTAGTCTATAAGTAGATCATTTCCTTCTATGAAGTAAATATAGAAGCATTAATTCATTCTCTATTTCTTCCTTTCTCTCCCTCCTGATCTCTCTCTCTCTCTCTCCATCAATCACCCAAGTGTATTCAGTAACTTTGGTCTAACAGTTTCAAGAAGGTAATATGTGAAAGTGACTCGCAAGAAGTAGCTCACCTTCTTCAAGATAACAGAAACCATGCTCCACATCTTGGCTCACACTTTGATGGAGGTCATGGAGCTGTTGAGTCGTCACTGGGATGTGAGCATTGTTCATGTGTTCTCAAAGCAGTGTGTTGGTTGGAAGACATGGGATCAGATCCCTCAGTTGGAGACCCTTCTTCTTAGAGATAAGCTTGGAATGAAGTTTTTATTTCATTTTCTTTTTTCCCCTTCCTCACCAAAAAAAGTTTAACTAAAATATTATATTTATATTATGTGTAACAAATTTTTATTCAGTATATATGTTTTAGCAAAAAAAAAAAAAACAAAAAAGATAAAATAGGTTGATTGATCCTATACATTTTTTTGTTGCTAAAATATCATTTTCGTTCCTTAACGTATTTTTTTGTTTCAATTTGATCCCTTAACTTTTAAAAGTTTCAATTTGGTCCCTTAACTTGTCTCTATTAACAAAAATTAGTCCTCTCTGTTAATGAAATAAGCAAAAGCGATAAAATTGTTGTAAGTATTAATAACTTAAAGGATCAATTTAAAACTCATTTAAAAGTTAAAGGACCAATTTGAAGCTTGTTAATAATTTAAAGTATCAATTTGAAACTCATTTGCTTATGTCATTGACGAAGATGACTAACTTGTGTTAATGAAGACAAGTTAAGGAACCAAATTGAAACTTTTAAAAATTAAGGGACCAAATTGAAATTAAAAAATAAGTTAAGGGACCAAAATGATATTTTAGCCTCTCTTGTTTTACTTTTCACATCCATCCTATAAATTTTATTTTTTTCAAATTGGTCCTACATGTTATGTTTCGTTTCTATGTTAGTCATTTCCATCAATTTCGACCAAACGATGTCAATTTTGACCTGACATGATTATCACGTTAGTCTAACACGTGACCTTTGATTTGATGTCATAAAGTCGAATTTGACCAAAGGACTAACGTGGAAACGAAACCTAACATATAATATCAGTTTGAAAAAAAAATAAAATTTATATGATCAATGTACAAAGTAAAAAAAAAAGATCATATAGAATCAAACAAATTATTTTGCCAAAAAAACAACAATACATGTCACACTAACAAATTTGACCGACACTAGTTTGATATGCTCATCAATTCTAAAAATGTGGGAAGATTTACCCAACTCCTTGAACATACAAATACCCGTGGTTGAGAATTGAGATGTCATGAGGAATATTGCAAAAGAAAAGCCTCAAAGTGCAAAAAACTTGACTTTATTATATTCCCTTGGTCATCTGTCACTAAGAAAAAGTGAAGCACTAAGTTGCAGAAACCGGTAAAACGCATTTATTTTTCACAACCTCCAACCCAACTTCCCCATTATTCTTTACTTTCTTCCTCTCCTTTCTTCCATCTCAAACCCTAAACTCAAAAATTCCACTTTTGATGCTAATGGCATCAACCCGCCAACCCTAGATTCGTACACCAACAAGGTTCATCTCAAACCACCCACTTCAATTATGGCAGCATTTACCACTTCCCATTACTTCAAGGCCTTAACTTTCATTATTTTATTCCTCAAAACCCTAGCTTTTGACCCAATTCCATTGTTTTCTTTAGCTGATTTTGAAAAAGATCCAAAATTTAAGTCCAATGTTGTTGCCCTTTATGGTAATGCAAATGTTGTCAATGGTGGTGGTGGGTCTGAGATTCATCTTCATGGTTCTGGGAGTTCAGGCACTGGAAGAATCATGTACAAGAAACCCATCAAGGTTGTTGAAGGTAAACCAAAGCAATTAGTGTCCTTTTCAACTTACTTTGCATTTTCAATCTTCTTGGACAATGGGGGTGGCTTGGCTTTTGTTATGGTTCCAAATGGTTCTGAGAGTGATGTCTTTTATAAAAGTTCATCTGGGTTTCCTTTTGGATTGAAGAATAGAATATCGAAGGTTGTTGGTGTTGAGTTTAGTGCTTCTAGAGATGATAGGAATGGGGTTTCTACTTTTAGTAATGTGGCAATTAATGTGGGTAAATCAGTTCTAGCTAAAATAAGTAACAGTTCCTCTATCAATTTGGCTCTAAGAAATGGTAAAAAACTGCATGCTTGGATTGATTATGAAGCAAGTTCAAGGCGCTTAGAAGTCAGATTGAGTCAACATGGTAATTCAAGGCCATCTGATCCATTGCTCTGGCACTCAATAGACTTATCAAATGTGTTGAAAGAGAAAGAAATGTTTGTGGGATTTAGTCCTGTGAAAGGAAACCCTTCTCAAGCATGTTTTCTTTATTCATGGAGCTTTGTTCTAAGGCATTTTCCACACTCAATGCATTCAAAGCCTTTGGATCCAAAGGTCCTTGCTAAGAATACTGAAACTCCAATGGTTAAATTAAGGAATGATTGCTTTTTAAGAGTTCTTGCTGCAATGATATTTGGTACTGGATGTGGAGCATTGACAGCTTTTGTTGTGCTTTATTTGTGTACCATCTTTGGTAATAAACGTCCAGTGGTGCCTGAGGAGTGTGTTATGCAACCTGTAGATGTTGAGTATAGGAAAGTTAGAATTGTTGTAGATAAAACCATTGAAGATAGTAAGTAAATCTTCAAGAGGGAACTAGGTGGAAGCTTGTGTTTGTAAATTAGTGTTTCTTGTATTTAGGTTTTGCTATGTTGTTGGTAAAGATCTATCTAATTTGGTTTTTCTTGAGTTGTCTATTATTATTGTTGAGCAAATTGTGATTGAAATCCAACTCTGCAATAATGATTGCTTACTTTTTTAGAAACATGCCCAATAATTGAAGTTTTTTTTTTCCTTTTGACTTGAAAATGAAGTTAATAGTACTGATTGATGTTGCTGACATAGATTTTATTGTATGATGATGACAAATAACCACAATCAGTTGTATATTATTGATTGACTCATTATGTAAATGGGTCTTCCTCTGCATGACACTTTATGACATTGTCCATTGTAAGGATCTCGAAGGCTCCATGCCCCGGGTTGAACAGATTTGAGGGTGTGCTTGGTAAGAGTGGGAATGAAATGGAAGTGCAGGTGTATTACATCGATGTCTCGATAATCAGTCCAAACTATGATTTTGTCCAAACCATTCTTCAAATCCCTTCAAACCAATAAAAAGAAATTTTCATGAAAAATTAGTGTATTTAATTTTTGAATAAATGAAATACTTGATTTTCAAATAAAAACTTATTTTTTTGTGAATTTCTTAATCATTATCCTTAGGATATTCCTTAACATGACCCATTGATTTTTTATATAATCTTTACTAATCCAAAAACACATCATGCTTTTCTATATAAGAATCTCCAACAGTTTTATTTACTACCTGACTAGTTTTCAATAAGCTCAATTGCATTACTTGTTGACAAATCATTTCAGATCGGTTAGTGGAAAATACCTCTCAACAAACAACTACTCCAAATACACGCAAGCTTTCCTATAAAAATTGACCCCCAACCTTAAGTAATCCAAAACACACTAATGCTTTTCTATATAAAACAATTTTAATTACTACCTGACAAGTTTTTGAATAAGCTCAATTGCAAATTGCAAATCCTGTTGATAAATTATTTCAGATCGTTTAGAGGAAAATACCTCAAAAACAACTACTACAAATACAAAAACAAACTCATGCTTTTCTACATAAGACTCCCCAACAATTTTAATTATTACCTGACAAGTTTTCAACAAGCTTAACTACAAATCTTGTTGCTGAATTATTTCAGATCGGTTAAAGGAAAAATACCTCTCAACAAACGCAACTACTCCAAATACACGCAAGCTTTCCTATAAAAATTGACCTCCTAACGATATTGATTAATTCTCGACTGATCGAAAGTGAAAATTAACATTCCCTTCAAACTTCACGACACAGGTCATTTATCAGTCAACGAATTCCATGAAAGCCATGAAAGCAAATGTGCTAAGCTTTAAAAATATTAGGATCAAACATTGAGCGCATTGATGCTTTAAAATAATAGTTGTTTAAACAGCACTGTCTTTCTTCCCTACCAACGGGTACATAGAAACAGAAATAAAAATAAAAAACAAGAAACAGTTTATAGAATAGAGAATGGCAATATAAAACTAGTGCTAGCCGGAACAGTTACTATCACCATAACGAAGCAATGAACCGGCAACAGGAAGTTGCGGCATCAGAATGTAATCCACCTTCATCAAAAGCCACCGCAATACACCAAAGATCAAAATCACATATCATGTTGCTGATAGTCTTCCTCTTCCTCTTCATACTCATCATCATCAGCAGTGGCATCTTGATACTGCTGATATTCAGATACCAGGTCATTCATGTTGCTTTCGGCCTCTGTGAACTCCATCTCATCCATGCCTTCCCCTGTGTACCAATGCAAGAAAGCCTTTCTCCTGAACATGGCAGTGAACTGCTCGCTCACCCTACGGAACATCTCCTGAATCGATGTTGAATTTCCAATGAAGGTCGAGGCCATCTTCAAGCCTGTTGGGGGAATATCACAAACAGTCGATTTAACATTGTGTGGAATCCATTCCACGAAGTAAGAGGAGTTCTTGTTCTGAACATTGATCATTTGTTCATCAACCTCTTTGGTGCTCATCTTGCCTCTGAACATAGCGGACGCAGTGAGGTATCGCCCATGCCTGGGATCAGCAGCACACATCATGTTCTTTGCATCCCACATTTGCTGTGTGAGCTCTGGCACACTCAAAGCCCTGTACTGCTGGGAACCCCGGGAGGTCAAAGGAGCAAACCCCACCATGAAAAAGTGAAGGCGAGGGAATGGAATCAGATTCACAGCAAGTTTCCTCAGGTCAGAGTTAAGTTGACCTGGGAACCTCAAACAACAAGTTACACCAGACATGGTTGCTGATATCAAATGGTTCAAATCACCAACTGCACAACACAAAATCAACAGAGTCAAAATAAAATCAACATTAAACAAACAATCTCCTCAATTGACAAGGCATAAAGATTAAAGGGTCAAAAGGGGGTGTAAAACAGCTTACAGCTTGGTGTGGTGAGCTTCAAGGTACGGAAGCAAATGTCATATAAGGCTTCATTGTCAAGAACCATGCATTCATCTGCATTTTCAACAAGCTGATGAACAGAGAGAGTAGCATTGTATGGTTCCACCACCGTGTCAGAAACCTTAGGAGAAGGGAAAACCGAGAAAGTAAGCATCATCCTATCTGGGTATTCTTCCCTGATCTTTGAAATCAACAGGGTACCCATTCCAGACCCAGTTCCTCCACCCAGAGAATGGCACACTTGAAATCCTGCAAAAAGAAAAAAAAAACCAAACCCATTTCAAAATCAGCCACAAAATACTTCAAAATGATACACAGTTTCCACCTTTCATGGGGGAAAAGAACAACAAACACATACGCGGTTCAAAATCGCCGTCAAAACACTTCAAATACCAATTTTCATGAAAAATAAAAAAAAAATACCAAATACCCAATTCAAAATAAGCCACAAAGAAAACAAAAGCTTCCACCTTTCATGAAAAAAAAAAAACAAACCCATTTCAAAATCAACCCTACAATACTCAAACACCACAAAATTTGACCTTTCATGAACAAAGAACAAATAACCATTTCAAAATCACCCCTAAAAACTCAAACACACAATTTCAACTTAAAAACAAACATAAAATTAACCCTAAAATACTTAAAAACAAACACAAAATTTCAACTTTCATAGAAACAGACAAAATCACAAACCCAATTCAAAATGAACCACAAGCAAGACAAAAAGCTTCCACCTTTCACTAAACAAAAGAAAAAACAAAACATACCCTGCAAGCAATCGCAGTTCTCAGCTTCTTTACGAACAACATCGAGAACAGAATCGATGAGTTCAGCGCCTTCGGTGTAATGCCCCTTAGCCCAGTTGTTCCCGGCACCTGACTGGCCGAAAACGAAGTTGTCCGGTCTAAAGATCTGTCCGTACGGTCCAGACCGGACGCTGTCCATGGTTCCCGGTTCAAGGTCCATCAGAACCGCCCTGGGAACGAACCGGCCACAACTGGCCTCATTGTAATAGACATTGATCCTCTCGAGCTGAAGTTCGGAGTCGCCGTCGTACCTTCCGGTGGGATCGATGCCGTGCTCGGCGCAGACCACCTCCCAGAACTTGGCACCGATCTGGTTGCCGCATTGACCACCCTGGATGTGAAGGATCTCACGCATTTTCAAGGGTCTAGGTGGTGTTTACAAGGTGTTCGGGGAAATGGCTCTAAGAAGAAGAAGAGAGAAATCGAGAAAAAAGATATAGGGTTTGGGTTTTTTTAGGTTTTGTGTGTTGTGCGGGCTAAAGGGGTTGGGGGGTTCTTTTTTATAGAAAAGTTGGTGGCTTTTTGTTGCAACGGTTGGATTTTGGAGATTTGATTTTGAATGGTTTTGAGTGAAAAAAAATGAAAATGTGAGCTGTGAAGTTTTTAAATGGATCGAATTTTATTTAAAACAAAAAAACAAAAAATTTTGAAATTTGAAACACCAGCTGGATGGGTCTATTTTTGTTGTGTTTTTGCTTATTTATTTATTTGGGGGAAAGAGACAGATTTTCTCTTCAAGGATAGAAAGTAAGTAGCTGGCATTGGTTAGCCAAAACTCAAACGGGCAAATTTTTATTGAGATTTGAAACTTTTCCGTTTCTCCAAAAACTAAAAAGGTTAGTTGATTAAGGGTAATTTTAAATTAGGAGGGAAAAATTGAAAGGAAATGTCTTTTTCTCTAATATTAAGGGATAATAATATAAAAGATATAGTAAAAATTAAGGATTTAATTGATATATATTATCAGTGTAAAAATTTTTATACAGACAATCAATCAAAAATTATTATATAAGCTAAATTATTTAAATTTTATCCTAACTATCTTAAAAATCGCATACACCATAATTTTTGATTAACTATCAATTTAAAAAAATTTATACTGATAATACATAATATTTAAACGCAAAAATTAAATTATTATATGATATAATTTAAATATCTTTTATATTATCAATCAATCATTATTTAATATATAAAATACCCGTTAAAAAAACATAGATAACATTATATCTTTAATTGATAGTATACAAAATTGGATTTAATTGGTATACATTGTCAGTGTAAAGATATTTTATACAGACAATCAATCAGAAATTTTCAGGTAAGGTAAAGTGTTTGACTCTTATCCTAACTATCTCAAAAATCACATATACCATACTTTTTGATTGGTTGTCAATGTAAAAAACTTTACACTGACAGTGTATAACAATTAAACTCTAAAAAATTTTAGACTCATATTATATCAAAATTAAACACAAAATAAAAACCATTGCTGTTGTAGTTTGTTTGTTGTTTCAGCAATTGAGCGTTGTTCCCCTTTATTTAAAAGAAAAAAAGAAAAATCTGATTCAAAATAATGAAGTTTTTGAGAATAAAAAAAATAAGGGAGTTTTTGTTTTCAAAATTAAATTTCGAACGTTGATTGAAAATTATAAAGTACAATCAAAATTCAAACTAATACATAATAGGCAAAATAAGTATATTGATTTTATACGTTTATTTAATTTTTCGTATCGGTCCCATATGTTTTTTTTTTAAATTGGTCCTAAATGTTTCATTCTGTTTTCACGTTAGTCCTTTCCGTCAAATTCGACCTAACCCCGTCAAATAAAGAGACACGTGTCGCACTAATATCGTGTCACGTCAGTTCAAAACTAACGGCGTTAGGTCAAAATTAACAGAAAGAACTAACATGAAAATGGAATGAAACATGTAGGACCAATTTAAAAAAAAAAATATATGAGACCGATATAAAAAATTAAATAAACGTATAGAATCAATCTACCTATATTATCAAGATAATATTACATGTTGCCATAAGTCTTGATTAGCGGGCCCATTTCGTGAGGTGTAACAGATATTCTTAAAAAGAAATATCATGAGTGCTACTTATATTAATTAAAATATTACAACATGTCGTGTACTTTTGTACATTTTATGGTTTTTGTCTAAATTAATTAAACTAGTGTATAGACCATGTCATTAATAGTGAATATGCTATTTTTTAAGGATTTTATATAAAAAATATGTAATTGTTGATTTTATGTTTTGGATTAAAAAAATTTGTAAGGAATTGTATATCAAAAATTGTTAAAGAATTATATTTTTTGAATCGTCGATCACAAAGTGTAACATATACTCCCTCTGTTCCTATATAAGTATCGTTTAAGGTTAAATTACACAAACTAAGGCAGTGGGTTTTTGTTAAATATTTTTCTTTTATACCCTCATTTTTCTCTGTTCCATTTATTCTCTCTCAATTAATTTTCACTGCAGCAGACTTTTTAACCACACCATTTATTCTCTCTCCAAGTACTGGTTCATGTGCATTATCTCCACTGATACATATTCCATTTACTACTCACGTACATACTCTCTCTCACTCTCTCAATGAAACAAACGGAACAACACACACATAATTGTGTTGGGAGAGAAGGAGTAATTAATTTTATGGAAAATAGTAAGTAAGAGTAAAGAAGGGTATAATTGACTAAATGCAACAAAATGACAGTTAAATAGTAATAATTTTTTTCCTAAAAAACCGACAATTAAAAAGGAACGGAGGGAGTATTAACTTAAGGAGAATACTAAGGAATGTCCTTAAGGAAGCAAAAAAGGAAATTTTTCATTAAAAATTGATGTATTTAATATTTGAAAGGTGGTATATTTAGTTTTCCAATTCAAAGTTGCTTTTTTTTTATTTCCTTAAAGAGTGCCCTTAGGGCACTCATTAGCATGACCCTTAACTCAATAACTACTCCCTCCATCCCATTATATATGTCACATTTATAAACAAAAAAAAAAAGTTGTTGCCCTTAACAAACAAAATTTTTAATGTGTACATCTAGCTAGGGAACAACCGTAGTGTCGTAGTATTGAGAGATGGTTGTGTTTACTATATGTTTTGCATTGCATCATTACTGTCATAGATGTGTTGTATATCTTATCTCTTGGTGTTTCCTTGTATGTTACGCTTTGATCTGCGAGCAGACGACGAGTTAGCTGGAGGCGACTATGGACCCGAGGATGCATCCCTTCCTTCGGGTAGCATCGGGGATCTCGATGCTGGGCTAGCTTGAGATCATCTATCATGACGAGCAAGGGTGGCTGGTGGACCCATCTACGTTTTTTACCGTATACACCGGACCAGTGAGCTTGCTGTTTCGGGACAATACTCCACCACGAGCAGACATCATAAGACCGTACAGAGTGATCCAACTTCTTCCCTTTCAACAGATGTGGCACTCACCCAAGTCGCGTGAGCAGGACTTTATGTGGGATGCCCCATCATCATCTCACGTGACCAACCGCAGAGGTTTCGTGCTGAGAGGATGTAACACCCCTGTTTTCGGTAACCCTAATTAAGATGGATAATCTTAAATAGGTTTTCGCTTAGGTGTGTGTTGGGTTGTGTGTTGGTTATAAGTCTAGTTGGATGTTTAGAACTAGGCTTGAATCTAGTTGGAAGTGCCTAAGGTGTAACACGAGAAACCGGGAAGTCAGGAAGTTGGGAGTTCTTCTCTCGCTGAGCTTGACGCTCAAGCATGGGAGAGCGCCACGCTCAAGCGTTGCGACGCTGAGGCATGGGAAGAGACGGACGCCTCAGCGTTCTAAGTGCGTTGCCAGCTGTTCTGAGTTTTGACGCGTGTAGAGCACGTGGCAGGCCAAGGTGAAGGCGGAGTGGACGAGGTTCCACGCTCGAGCGTGGCAACGCTCAAGCGTGCAAAGTGATCTACGCTTAAGCGTGGACAGTAGAAATCATAAGTGGAGCTTCCACTTTCATCTTCTCATTTTGCACGAACTTGGTGAGCTTTCTGCGAGTTTGAGAGAGAAGCTCTGAGTTTTAGAGAGAGAAAGCTTGAGGTTAGAGGTGATTGAGCCGCCGGAACGCGATTCCGACTACACGGTGGCAATCGTGGCGAAGTTTTCTACGACTCTCACGGATTAGTTTCTCAATTCGCCACAGGTAAACTCAAATCCCTAACACGTGTTCTTCGTGTTCTTGGCGTTCTTTGAGTCTTCACTTTTTCTTCGATCTTTTGGGCTTGCCCTGGGGTTAATACTGCTGCTTGCATGTTGTTCCCGTGGTTAGGGCAAAGTTTGAGGAGGAGGTGGTGCTCGTGGCGGAAAGAGGAACTGCTGCTATGCGAGGAGGTGGTGGCATCTACGAGCTCGTGGTGGTCATAGGCGTGTTCGAGGTGTTCGTGAGATCGAAGGTCATGGCTGTCCGTTGGTACAGGAGCATTTTGGAACGAATCACCAGGTGAGGAGGAAGAAACTACATATATCTGAGAATTGTAGGCGTAGTTTATAATTGTTAACATGTGTAGGGCTCCTCAAACCCTACTAATGGTTGAGCCCTGATAAAGTACCTAAACCCTAGGTTTAGCTTACTTTGGGCTATCGCCGTAGGATCGATCTGTGATATCTGTTGATTGAGGATGTATGCTTATCTGTGGTAATTGATAACGTGAGTAAATGATGTCGTACTTGATAACATGTTAGACGAGATGGTTGTTGTGATAACATGCTTAATTGCTAGTTGGTATACATGCAATGATGTTATGCTGCTATACTATGATATATTGATATGATTGTGATTGATGTGATCTTGATTGATTGTGGAGATGGTTGGTATGTTGTTAGAAGGATAGAGTGGTTGGTGTTATTAGATTTGTAGTCAATGTTGTAAGCCAGTTGATCTAAGTTGAAGGTGGCTCTCATAGTTGGAGAGCGACATCCTCATAGTTGGAGGATATGGACCTTGAGACGTTGGATAAGTTGTTGTTAAGACGTTATTGAGATGATTGGTGCATAATCATAGCATTTGCATTGTTGTGGTGGAAAGCCGTGGGATTTAATGCAACAGCCGTTTGAGCAGTTATCACACGAGTGTCGGAACTTGTGAACAACTGCAACAGCCGTTTGAGTGGTTGTCACAAGGGGCTGTATGATTAGCTGCAACAACCGTTTGAGTGGCTATCATATAAGCTGGTACCTGTATACAACTGCAACAACATTTTGAGTGGTTGTGTACAGGGAGCCGTGTGTATGGTTGCAACAGCAGTTTGAGTAACTATCACACAAGGTTGAGGAGCCATTCTTACCTGGTGAACATCCACCCTCGCAGTTGGAGATTGGATTGTCATTCCTCACAGATGGAGGTCGACTGTTGTATTCCCATGGTAAGAGTGTGCGTTGTAGAATTGACCAATCATGTATATTCAGTTGTGCATGTAGAGTATGCGGTGATCCCTAGTTGTGATAACTTGGAGGTTGATTGTTGTGATGAACTCGAGAGATGAATGTGTTTGCTGGTTGTGCCTGCTATTGTGTATATTGATGTGTTATATGCTACGTGATATCCCTTTGCATGATATTGTAGCGTTTATTACTTCCTGTGCATGCTTCCTTATGTGTTACATGTATGTCATTGTTTGGGTCGTGATCCGAAGGTGGAGGTGTTGATTGGTTGATGAGAAGCTGCAGCGGGTGGAACTGAGTAGAGACGAGACTCCCATCGTGAACAAATTTGACGTAAACGCTCATTGAGCAGAGAGAGAGACCCTTGAGGTATCGTTGAGTCTCTTGTGAGTTGTACCACGGCCACTGGGACGTCTGTTTTGTTGTTGATGTTTTTGCGCCATGGTTTCCGGACGAAACTCTGATGTGTAATTGGACTGTATTAACTGTTTATTTGCTTAAGTTTCTTTTGAGCGTTATTTGTATGTTTAAGGTATCAGAGAGAGTGAGGTTAAGTTTTGGGGGCATCACAGAAGACAGCGCAGGAGGTCAGAGCGGTATTTGAGAGCCGTCAGGCGTAGGCGGATTGTTATGTCTAGTTCTTCCTCGGATTATGTGCCCAGTGCATCTGTCATAGGATGTGAGGTGAAACTATTTTGATATATTTTGAGAGGGGATGGAGAGAGTATGTGAGTACCAGCGTCGAAGTCCCTTTTGTTTTATTTGCTTTACTTTCAGTTTGTTTTGTACTTCCGTCTGTATTCGTATGTAGCCCTATTGATAGGGCCACCATGTATATATCCGTGCTATGTGTGTTTGTTTTCGTTTATCCTATTGCGTTTACTCTGATGTCGTATGCGTTTATATTGAATGCATGTTATACTGGTTCACGGTTCAACCGTGATTGAATCGATTTTAATTAAATATATATTCTTAATTTTATATAATATATTCAATAATAGAAAAACAAATTAACATACTAATATCTTTCACTTGTGGATTTATTTTATAGAAGTTAAAAGAAACTTACCGGTCCTTTCACTTTCATAATAAATTAACATACTAATAAGATACTAGTTTTCCATAAACTCCACCCTTTCAATAATTTCCTTCCTCCAACGCAAGAAAACTCAACTAAAATAAACCCAACATAACCTCCAGATCCTAACGCAGCGATGGCAGCTTTATGAGCTATACTATTGGGCCCTGAAGTGAAATCAAGAGAAAAAGGAAATCTATTAGATGTCTTGTAAACTAAGAATCCACTAGTGCCTCGTAGAAAAAGGAAATCAAGAGAAAATGGAGCGATACTCTCCGACAGATGGTACTCAGGATCCAAGCCATACAGCTTCGTGCTTCTTGGCGGAAGCAGATGGTAGAGCATAGGTGGCTGAAGGATCCGACAGATTCGCTTGGATCAAGATACTCTCCGACATTGCTGATTAACAAAAGCACCAATTGAAAGGGAAACGCGTGGGGTTTTGGAAAGTGGGAACGCAGAACTGCAGAAGAAGAAATAAGCAAAGGGTTTTCGAGAAAAGGGGAGTCCCACATAGGTGAGTCAAGGGGAACAGTTTGAAAGGATGAGTTATAAAAATAATGTGTGTGAGAAAGCGAAAAGGGAAAAACTGTAGGAGTCAATTTTTTCAACCGGTCCGACCATCAGACCACTGGTTTTGTACTGGTTCAGTTGGTTTTAGTCTGGTTTCCATGAAGGCCGGTTCCATGGGCTTTTTGGATCGGTCGTTGGATTGGTTTTCGATCGGTCCGATCTAATTTTAATAACATTTATTTATTTATTTTAATTCAGTGCATAATTGGAACTTGGGGATCGATCCGGTCCGATTTTAATAAAATTTGTTTATTTTAATTAAGCGCATAATTGGAATTTGGGGATCGGTCCGGTTCGATTTTAATAACATTTGTTTATCTTAATTAAGCGCATAATTGGAACTTGGGGATGACACATAAGATTGGAAATATTTATTTTCCCGTATTTAGTATAAAGAAATTAAAAAAAATTCTTTGGAATAAATTATTCTTGGTATTATGTTGTTTTTAATCTCGTGAATAGGATTTGTTTTGATATAGTGGCCATCAATTTTATTAGTGAAAAGCCTTTTCTATTCTCACTATTTTATTATTCCTTGGATTTTTATCAATTACATTGACTAATTAATATTTAAATAGCGTTTTATATAATTTTGATGATCATATCATTTTTGTCAGATGGATTGGTTTCCAGTTGAATCGGTTGGTCCCGTCCGATTTTAATAACATTTGTTTGTTTTAATTAAGCGCATAATTGTTAGGTCATAGTATTAATTTAAAGTTAATAGGATTTCTTCGAGTGAAAATTGGGGATGACACATAAGATTGGAAATATTTATTTTTCCGTTTTTAGTAGAAAGAAATTAAAAAAAATTATTTGGAATAAATTATTCTTGGTATTTTCTTTATCTCATGTTAGTGTTGTTTTTAATCCCATGAGCATAGGATGAGAAGGATTTGTTTTGATGTAGTGGCCATCAATTTTATTAGTGAAAAGCCTTTTTTATTCTCACTATTTTATTATTCCTTGGACTTTTATCAATTACATTGACTAATTAATATTTAAATAACGTTTTATATAGCAAATGTATTTTGATGATTATACCATTTTTGTCAGAAATATGTATAATGAACCAAGCAAAGTTTTGAATTATTCCCTGAAATTTCAAGAAAGATTCACAACAACTTTAATTGTTAAACAAACATGTTTTGCAAGGAACTCAACAATAACATTTCGGGTGATAACACTCCTGTGTTTGTGATTTCAGGAAAACTTTTCTCAATCCGTGAAACAAACACCCCTTTGGGGTAATTTTGTTTCTTGGGCTAGCAAGTATATCAACTTGACTTTTTTTTTTTATGTCTCTTTAGCTAATTACGATCGGGCTATAGGGGATGCATTCGATTGAATATAGAAATATAGAATTAAAACCCAAGACGGCTGATGGAGACTTACATGATAAAGTTGGTGAAAAAAGAGATGATGGTTTTGCAGTTCTCAAAATAAGATGAAGAAAAAATTGTAATTATTTCTCAAATTAAATTTCTCTATAGCTCCATTTTGATACAGAGCAATTGAGCAAAACGATAATTTTGCACACGAATGGATCATACATAGCAGTTTTGGAGCCCAAAAAAGGTACAAGATACCACTAAATTAGACATGGACAAACCATTTGACATTTTCTTTTTCGTTTCTGTTACATTTGTAGAGAAATTGCTTCTCGATAATCTTCCAAGTCGTATCTTATTACTATTTCTAAAATTAATCTGTGAACCCACATATTGGTACGTAGAAAATTATCAATGAAAATATTTAAAGTTATGAATTTAATTAATTTTATTTTTTTGACAAGAGTTTAATTAATTTTTTTTACCAATAGTTTAATTAATTTTTATTTTTTTTATTAGAAAATATATTATTCCATCAAATGAAATGATTCAACATCTATTAAAATTCAGTAAATTTTTTTTATAATTATGTCACATAATTGCATTTTATAGGGTTTAAACACATCCCAAGGATAAAACTTAATTTACAAATCTTGTAATCATTGGTGTCATTCTTCAGTATAATTAAAAACAAACATATCATACAAAAATCACTCATTTTTAGCAATGATAAAACACGAAGAAAAAAATTCATAAAAGTTTGTTATATATAGCGACTTTTATGTATGCAATGTAAATTTAATCGATCAATATTTATTTTTTGCTTTCAATTAAATATATGCACCAACATGTGCTTATATATAAAATGTAACACATTCAACTTAATTTACACACCAAGAAATGAAGATTTGAAGTCACACATATGACTTTATATTACTTTTATGCCAAATATTGTTCTATTTGTCAAACCTATCAATTTATTACATGCAAGCTAAATATATTTCAATATTACTTACTTCAAAATCAAACTCATACATAAAATTGTTATTTCATTTATTATGCAAATATTTAGAATTTACAAATATAAATTATGAACAATAATTATTAAAAAACTGTGTGAATCCCGTGCATCGCACATGTAACAATACTAATATGTATATATGTGCAGGGTTACGAATTGTTTGCCCCATGTAAACGAAAATTTTTTAAGAGGATATTGAGCGGGCTCAATTTTTGTTGTTGAATGTAAATTAGTAATAAATAAAAGAAATAATTACAGTGAACAAAATGAATAAATACAATGAATGTAATTTTCTATTTTGCATATGAATTAAATGTTTTAAAATAGAATTTGATTCCTCTAAAGTGAATAAGTAAGAGTTTATGCACCCTTAGGTCATTTAGTGGGTTGAGATCTATATGTAGTTAATCAAATCAATGATGGATAACCCCTTATTTTCTCACTTTAGAGTTTCACTCACTCCTTCAAAATATTCCTATAGACTACCTTCCTTTTATATATATATATATATATATATATATATATATATATATATATATATTCCTACAGAAATAACTAGCAAGAAGAAATCAGAAACTAGAGAAGAAGAGTGAAGAAATTTGGGAGGAGCGAGAGAGAGTTATTTCGGAGGAGAAAGAGTTGTCAATAAAGGAGGGCATGTGAATCTTTTAAATTAGTGTTTTAATCTGTGCCTTTGATTTTAAGCTAAAGGTTGAAATTAATCTCTCTCACTCTCACATATAAAGGGCACTCTCACTTGATATGCCTCTTTTATATATATATAGATTTGCCCCATGTAAATGAAAAAAATTTTAAGAGGATATTGGGCGGGCTCAATTTTTGCTGCTGAACATAAATTAGTAATGAATAAAAGGAGTAAATACAATAAATGTAACTTTCTATTTTACATATGAATTAAATGGTTTTAAAATAGGTAACAATTTATGCCGATGAATAAATCCAAATTGCCCTCTTTTTTGGCCAAAAAATATATATAAAGATAAAAATATTGTCAATGACTCGTATATTTTTATTTAGCATTTACCACTTATTCTTTAATAACATTTTGCATTTTGTAAAATGCTCTAATAATAATATATATTTATCAATTTGACACATTTATGTAGACATACAAAAAATATTACTAATTTTATTCAATTTTTTTAATAGAAAAATAATTGATGATGAACACACAAAAAATTACATTTAAAAATATTCAAAAAACATCAAATATTATTAATTTAAATAAATAATTTCGTATTTTTTTTAAATTTACTCCATAAAAATAATTTTTTATACCATTCAAACAAAATAAATTATTTTAAAATCGTTTTCTAACACAAAAAAACATTCAAACATAAATTTGACAATATTTTAAATAGATTATAATAATAATAAATTATATATATAATCAATTATTAAAATAATTTATTTTTCACAATTATCGAAACACATACTAAAAACTGTGATTAAATTAAATCTAGAAACAATTAACAGGTTATAGGGGGGTATTGAAAGAAATCTTCAGGAAAAAAAATCCACAGAGAAAAAGCAGCAAAAGAGCCAAAACCTTGAGGTCGTGGACAAATTGAGTCCACAAATTCATGGCAGCATGGCATAATCATCGCCATACCATTCCTAGGCAAAACTCCAAGTTCCTAACCCCTTCCCAAGAAACACAGCATCATGATGTCACCTTCTAGAATAATCAAGAGTGCAAACTCTTCCATCACTTCTATGTCTTTATATATGGTATTGAAGAACACAACTTTATCTTATCCAAACCGCTTATTGCCATCTCTCAAGTCTCAACTCACCCTTTTCCGTTCTCAGTCCGTGATGGGTATGGTATTCGGAAAGATTGGTGTTGAGACCCCGAAATATGAAGTGATCAAATCCACAGATGAATATGAAATCCGCAAGTATGCACCATCTGTAGTGGCTGAAGTCACATATGATCCATCACAGTTCAAGGGCAATAAAGATGGTGGGTTCATGGTTTTGGCTAACTACATTGGCGCTTTAGGGAACCCCCAGAACACAAAACCTGAGAAGATTGCAATGACTGCTCCAGTTATAACAAAGGGCACAAGTGGTGGTTCTGGAGAGAAGATTGCTATGACAGCCCCAGTTGTGACCAAGGCTGATACTGAAGGAAGGGAGAACAAGAAGATGGTTACCATGCAGTTTGTTTTGCCAGCCATGTATGGCAAAGCTGAGGAAGCACCTAAGCCAACTGATGATAGGGTTGTGATAAGAGAAGAAGGTGAGAGGAAATATGGGGTGGTGAAATTTGGGGGAGTGGCAACTGAGGAAGTGGTGAAGGAGAAGGTGGAGAAGCTGAGGTTGAGCTTGGAAAGAGATGGGTTTAAAGTAATTGGAGATTTCTTGTTGGCTAGGTACAATCCCCCATGGACAATACCTGCATTCAGGACTAATGAGGTTATGATCCCAATTGAATGAATTCATATGGGCGATGCCAATGATACAGTGCATGTTTGGTTTAAGGTTGAAAAATTGTGAACTTATTTTGGATTAAAGTTTCTTCTGGTTTAAGGTTGAAAAATTGTGAACGTATTTTGGATTAAAGTTTCTTTAGGACAAACATATGTTTGGATTCAACAATACATTTGCAACGATAACATAGCCAAACTTTTTCAGTACTTTCTGTTTGTTAGGGTCCTGTTTTTATATTGCATGATGTTCATGTTAAGAACTTTGAATATGTCGTAGTGATGCTAAATGTGATTAAGTTTTATAATACACAATAAATGAATGTTTTGATATGCCAGGTTTTTAATTACCATTGTTTGTCCTATTCCAGTTATCATGTCTTGCCACTTCATTCCAAATTATGCTGCTTTAGATTTCAATTATGACGATGATGCCGCTAATAGTTTAAATTTTTACCAACAATGCCCCATAAGTCATGTATCTCAAGCTTGCATTAGCGTCCTGCATTATCAAAACAACCAAAAGAAATGACAAATTCAAAGGGAATTGAGAATGATAATCGACATACATCAAATACTGATACGGCTGATGAATTCTGCTCATTATACCACTCAATTGAATTTTATAGGATTGTTTGCTTTTCAATGAGTACAAAACTCAAAATTTAGCTATGCACGTTATCCCGAGAACAGTTTGTTGTCTAATGTTGGTCAGCAACACTATATGAACCATGAATCACAAATCACGAACAAAGATGATGAAAACCTGAGACGTGTGAAATCATACTATGCTTAAGGATTCTTTCCTCTTATGGTGTAACCCCTCAAGATTTAACACGCTCATCCCAATCATAGTTGAGGTATCAGATCAAAGAGCATAAACCCAAATATGTAACCCAGGAAGAAAGAAAAAAATACATAAGAGAAGATAGAGCTGATCTCTATCAAAAGTTCATAAAACTCACTGAGTGAAGTTAGTCAAACTCACTTTGTTAAAGACTTATTTAAAATTTTAAAATATTAACAGGTGTGTTAGAAAAGATAAGATACCATAAGATAGTAACAGATAAGATAGTAACCAGATAAGAAATTTTGGCCATCATCATACAAGACCAATTAAGTCAAAAACAAACTCAATATTACTTTCACTTCTGGATAAGGCTTCTATATTTCAAAATATAAAAATATCAAAATCACACCCAATTTTAAACTTTTGAAATACATCAAAATATCCCAAAGAGTTTCATTCCAATAGTGAAAATATTGAAAAGAATAAGGGGAAATCTTAAGAATTGAATGGCAAATATGAGCCCTATCACTCGCCCTTTGAGGGAATTCCTCCTAGGTGCTGTCATTTCTGCCATTGTCCATCCTCTTGGAGCAAGGAACCGCTGCTCATTCAATATTGCCAATGCATTTGCAAAGAGCACAAAACCTTGTAGCGAAGTCCAGAAGAAACCCATCTTCTGGCAGAAATACAAAGGGTGTCCATATCAGTACCATGTGGAATTCACAAGTTGCAGTGTATTTTTCACACAAGAATCAGTCAAAGAAAATCAAATAGGCAATGAAAATCATCACGCGCAACCTAAAGATAGACATGGAATCATTGAAAGTATATTTTTTTTACACAACACACAGAAATCTTACATCCAAAAACAAATGATAAACACATGCTGCAAGCAATTCATAAGTCTACCTGACTTGAACTGGAAAGACCAATGCTTTAGCTTCACAGGATATCAAACTATAAAGCTAGAACTCAACTTATCCAAGTAAATTAGAGTCTAGTGCATCTCATATTTGCCTATCCTGACTAAGCTCAGACATGGTATGCAAACACAAACTAGTGTAACATTCTATACAGAACTGACAATTGTATGTAAAATTATGGAGGAAATACAAAGAGATGTTGCTAAGATGTTACTTCCCTCTACAATCTTACGTGTCTCTGAAATATCAGAGTGCAATGCAACACATATTTTCTGTTTGCCTATCACGACTAGGCTCAGTTAGATGGTATAACATTCTACTGTTCTACACAGAATTAAAAATTGAATGTAAAACATTGGAGAAAATACAAATATATGGTACATTGATTGCCAAACTTATACTCATTTTACAAAGAACCCAGAAAGATCTGTTCAAAGGCGAGCTGTTTTTCTTGGGTATAAACAACTTACCTCTTTGTTTGGAGCAATAATTACAGTGGCTTTAAAACATCCATTTTTAATGTGAAAAAAAACATTTCTTAGAAACAAAAGCACACCTTGACATGGCAAAAAATAGGGGGGAAATTTACACACGGATCATTACCTCAAATCACCAACAGAACAACCAAATTTCATATACAGAAACCCGTGCAACTTAACCCAAAAAACCAACTCATAGAGAACAATATGGACCCCAGGCGACACAAGTCCAAGCCTCATAAACATATGGCCAAAAATTTCACTATAATGAGTTTTATGTCTTCTACAAAGTTACAATCACCACAAAATAGATCCTAGTAACAAATGTAAAAAGCACATGATTCTTAGTTGTAGTGGTACAAGATAAAATCAATGCTGCTGATTATATATAGCAAGATAAAAATGGAATGACAAAGGGATATTAGTAAGTTCTGGTTATCTTCAATTCCTGTAGGGAAGTTGCAGATAGATAACACAGTTTCTCAGTAACATCAATGATCCTCAAATCCAACCATATAAGAATAAAAAATTCATTTTTTATGTGAATGTATTATGAATTACTAGGCTTCAATTTTAAGAATATAGCATGTAAAAGATTAAAGAATCTATAACCAATCACTCTCCATAATTTTCTTCACTGGCAATCAAAGTGCAAGTATAACAATCAAATTAATTCATCACCAATGCTCATATAACACTTTTTACATCCAATAGATTCCAAGTAGCCTTTGTACAACAGTAAGGTTGCTGCTGCTTTGGGACCTGAAGGTCACAGGTTCAAATCCTGAAATAGCCTCTCCACTTGCGGCGTAAAGCTACGTACATCTACTCTCTCCACCTCACCAGATAGGAGCCTCATGCACAAAGGGTGGCCTAAAAATGTTTCCTTTATTTAACCTTTAGTTTTAAAAAAAATGTCTCTTTATCTCAGAAGCAAAACAGTGAATTACAGTCGGAGGTTATTAACTCAGAACATGAGAACACCACAACTAGAAAAAGCAAAACTTGAATGCATGCGCAAATCCATATAAAATTGTAAATTTAACAAAACTACCATCTCATAAAAATATTATGTACCCATATCAGCCAAATGAATTTTATATCATCCACAAAGCTAAAATCACCGCAAAAACGGTGTCAATGAGGTGTCAATGAGGGGCAACTTGCTAGGATCATTGAGACAAGACATTAGAAGCTAACACAGAAAGGTATAGTTTTTATCAACTTCCTCCAACAATTTAATCCAATGAAAATGTGAACAGACTAATTAAACCTAAAACAAAAACGAGAAGAGTTGTTACCTGTAAAAGGGAAATTAAACCAAACAAAGCAACTTACGAGGTTTTGGAAATTTGAAACTGGAAACCCACTCTTTTATAAGAATGAAATTTCGAGAAGACGATCGTAGGACTCTCCGGGAACATCATCTAACGGCTCAGAGCGTTCTCGCCATCGTGTTCTCAAGGTAATATCCGTTGGATCACAGGTCTACGTGATAATCAATGTTGCACCCCGTACCGGATCTTTCTTTTTGAGGGATTTTTTTTTAAGGGTGCATTTGTTTCGCATTGAAGTACAGGACAAGGAGAACAGCACAAAACAAATGCTTGAGTCAACACACAATTTTTTATCCTGCATATTGCGTGGTGAACAATGGACAGTACAAGTAAATGAATATAAAGTTTACTTAAATACTTTTTATAATATATAATATTATATTAAATAAGTATTATATATAATATTATTATAACTGATAAAAAATAAAGAATAAAGAATAAAGAAATATATAATATTATTAAATTTATATATATAACTGATTGAGTGACTGAGAGAGAAAGAGAGTATAATAGTGGATAATTTTGTCTTTTAGGGTAGTATATCAATAGGACAAAAAATTGTGCCATAGTTTATTGAGGGATAAAATTTTGGGTTTTTATGCAATCCTTCATCACCTTTTTGTCCAGTCCCGTCATCACTTTATAAATCAAACATGGAATAATTATTTTTGTGTTGT
This sequence comes from Ammopiptanthus mongolicus, assembly GCA_039655645.1. Taxonomy (NCBI): domain Eukaryota; kingdom Viridiplantae; phylum Streptophyta; class Magnoliopsida; order Fabales; family Fabaceae; genus Ammopiptanthus; species Ammopiptanthus mongolicus. The sequence continues at coordinate 46,753,895 of CM077350.1, forward strand.
CCGATCCTTTATTTATTTGCAAATCAAACGCACCCTAAGGGTCTCTCTAACTAGTAACGAGTGCCCTAAGGACATTCTTTAAGGAATCAGAAAAAACATGTTTTTATGGGAAAACTAAATATACAACATCTTAGAATAATAAATACATTACTTTCCCATACAAACTTGTTTTTCGTGAAACCTTGGGGACACTCGTTAGCATTCTCCTTTTTCTAATAAAGGCACAAACCGGTGCTCGAAAAAAAAAACAGAGTGACATTTTGGTTCTTGAGAAATGAAAAATACCAATTTGGCCCTCTAGAATGTAAAATGTTGGTCAAAATAGTCTCTGATAGGGACTAAAATATCCCTAAAAGGACTAATTTGGTCCGCATTTTACATTCTTGAGAATTAAATTAGTATTTTATATTTCTCAAATACCGAAATGTCACTGTATTTTTTTTATCAAGGATCAGTTTGGACCTTCATTCTTTTTTTCCATATCTAGTTACCGTGTATGGATTAGATAAAAAAATGATTTTTTTTTTGTGTTAAAAAAATAACTCAATATTTCAATATTCGAATATATGTTATTGTACATTATAATAGAATCAGTTTTATATTTGAATATATTTTATTGAAATCGATTTTAAGATAATATATTTCGTTTGAGATGCATAAAAAAATATTTTTATATAGTAAAGAAGAAAACTTATTTACAATTTCTTAGGTACTTCAGATGGGGGAGTAAGACCCGAACCAACAACCCGATGAATCCGAAAATCCAAACCGAACCAATTAAATTGGTTTGGATTTATTGGTATTCGGGTCCGAACCGAACCAAACCCGATGGTGATTGGTTCGGTTCTTAGATTCAAGGATTCTGAACCGAACCAAAGCGAACCGAGTCAATTACTACATTTTAATATTTTTATATATATTTTAATATATAATATTTATTATTTATATATTTATTTTATTAGTCTAATATTTTAATATTTATTATATTTTATTTTTTTACATATATATTTTAATATTTTAATATATTTAATATTTATATATTTTAATATTTAATAATTTTTGGGTCCAAAGTCCAAACAGAACCGAACCATAGCTCAGCAGCTTTCGGATTGTATTCTCCATGTAATTAGGGAGGATTCCCCTTCATAAAAGCATTGAGTCTGGTGTTCACCACTTCACCTCCTCTTACTGGTTGCTGTTTAGCGTCCCTCTTTTCCTGTCGCTGCATAAACTGGGCATTCTGTTGCCTTTGCTGCAGCATTGCAGCGGCCAAATCCCACATAGCCCTTATCGCTTCGTTCTGATCTCCGCCACCTCCGGTTCCCGAGGTATCATCATTACGGTCGAAGTCTCCGGTTCCAACTAATGCTCCCCTTTCTCTACCACGTCCTCTAGCCATTCCTTCCTGGCAAAGGAAACATTAGCTTCGATCCATAAGACATACAATATCAATCAACAGATATACATATCATATGCCTTACGAATAAAACAGTTATCACACTCAACAACTTGCCCATTGGACACTCTACCTAATTTCTAACTAAACTCGGCATCCAATGGGGATTCAACTTATCAAGACAATACACTTCCTAGACCAGCAGTAATGGTTCCAGACTCCACTATTTCCGGCTCCAACCCGGACTGTGTGGTCTCAACTACCCTCAAGGCCCATTATAGAACCAAACTGCTCTGATACCACTAAATGAGACGACCCGTCATCCCATTGAAGAACTTAAGATATTAACTATCCTTAATTGTATTATAAACGTTAACGCGTCTTATTAATACGAAGCAAAGCAGAAGATTAAACGCGGAAACGAAACGAAACTAAAGTAAGGCATGCCGCATATCAGAGTACACAACTATGAAATATAAGATATATTTATATATGCATCGGTTGCCCCATCAGTAGGGCTATAGTAGTATTGTATATATACAGAGTACGTTGGTACAGTCTATAATCAAAATCCATCAAAAGATAAAGAGAAAACTCTCAGGCTAACGACAATCACCACCCAACCTCTAGAGGCTAGGATCCATGGCTCGTCCACCGGCATCAGCCTCGTAAGGAATGCCATCCAATTCCTCGGCAACTGGTTCCTCCACAGGGTCTTCCCATAAATAAAAGAAACATACAGAGAAAAAGACAGAGAGATAAGAAACATGCATCATCAAATATGGGAGATGGGCAATAGTACAATACATATATACATGCAGCACACAACACATAGAAAACATACAACACACTAACAACCATCTCTCTAGTCATACAGCACAACCATCTCAAAAGTCATTCTCTCAGATCAAACATCTAAGAAGGGTACTAATCCCCATATGCATGTCATTATCCCTATATGCATGTCGGCCGATATCATCACGTCCCCAGTTGGACATCCCCGTCGGGATTAATAACATCGCGTCCCCAATTGGACATCCTCGTATGGATTAAAAACATCACGTCCCCAATTGGATATCCTGCCTCGGGATTAAAAACATCACATCCCCAATTGGACATCCCCCTTTGGGACCAAATATGCTATGGTATGAAATGTTATGATATGCAACAAACAACCATCACAGATTGATACTGGAACCTCACACCTAAGCACTCGGCCACAGCTATGATGCACTCCATCCACATCAACATCAACACCAACATCACGAGGCCTTGCGTCCACGAGCCATAGCTCCATGGTCAGGACCACGACGGTATCAATTCGAACAACATCACAATCTCACTATACTCTCATCGACAATCATCCAGCCAATCACGATAATAAAATATCACAACAACAAATATGCTAATACAAATATCATCACGTTGACAAATAAACAACTAATCGCACAGGTAATTCAACATAACAGATCAACAGATAAGCACATAAGCAGTTCACCGTATTAACCTCAATCAATCACATCATCTAGAATATCATCTTAGTGGTGATAACCGAAAGGTACCTACACCTAGAGTCCAGGTACTTTGTCCAGTGCTCAATCTCTAGTAGGGTTTAAGGTTCCCCTACACATGTATATAGTCTATACTAAGCTTGCCTTCCCGGCGATAACATTTTTTTCTCCCCACCTAAAACTGTTATGCACGCTCGCCTTCCCGCCCAAGCTCTCGAATACGGCTCCGCAGCCGGCACTTTAGCACGCTTTAGGGCGATCGGACACAGTCTAATCATTCACAACAAATCACAACTTTAATATTAACAAAATATCATTCCTTGTCTCCTAGGTCCTAGATTCGGCCTTGGTGACTTAACTTAGCTAGGGGTGTCTAAAAATTTCTAACTCTTGGATGAATGATCCTCAAGTATACACAACACTAGAGTAAGTTTTATTACACAAAAACTTGAAGCAAAAACCCACGATTGCTTATGATATAGGGTTCGGCCATCCCTTAGAAAAATAGGTTAGAGATGTCTAAAATTTCCTAACTCTTGGATCAATGATCCTTAAGCATACATAACACTAGATCAAGTCTCATTACTCAAAACTTGAATAAAAAACTCAAACTTTCCTATATGTATATGGTTCGGCCCTCCTATACCCATATGGGTTAGGGAACTATTTTGGTTACATGCTCTTGAACAATGAAAGAAGATGATGAAACTAGCTCATAGAAATTGGTTTTACATTAAAAAGATTTTTCTACAATTTTCTATGGATTTATGAAGTTTGAAGTTCACACTTGAACATAGTTGGAAAAAAAAGATTTCAATGGAGAATATGAAGCTTGAGAGATCAAATGAGGAGTTCATACCTCTTGGAGGATGAAGATGAGTGAGATTGTCAACTTTTCTTCCCAAAATACTTGAAGATTTTTCTAAGAAAATGAGAGAAAGTGATGAAGAAATGTGTTTTAGGAAGAAAATGAAATGGATGAGGTTTTGATGAAGGGAGGGGCGTGGGAGAGGTGAAGAGAAGGGTAGGATAGTCTAAAAAATTTCACTTAAGGGCAAAATGGTCTTTTCACACAAGGGCAAATTGGTAATTGTGAAAAAGGTCAGGGACATTTTGGTCTTTTCGCGTCCAGATATTTTCTAAAGTCATCATGACACTGGCACGCTTTCCTGGGTGATGTGATTTGATGTGACTTCATGTTTATCTGTTAGCGAGTCCCAGTAAATCCCTATACAGCTCCGTTCTTCACCCGATTTGAAATTTCGCCTGAATAACTTATATTATTTCGCTTTTTAGTGCGAAAAACTGATTTTATCAAAAATTTTGAAAATTCGATTCTAAACCTAACTGTTTCGTTTACGATTCAAAATTAGGTCTTCTGATCAGTAAAATCTTATTGTCAGTGAAAATGCAGACCGGGTTCCGTCTGAATTTTCAACCCAAAATTTAACCGTAACTCCTTACGATAGCGTAGAGTATAAATGTGGTCTTATTTTATTTAATTTAATTTTCTAAACCTCAGATAAAAATATAAACTTATTTATATAGTTTATCGATCTAAAAAGCATGAAAATCGGGGTGTTAGAAAGTAAACCATTTTTAGAAAATATATTTATTTATCATATTATTATTTTTATTCTCTCTTGAAAATTTATTTAATTTATTTCTTCTCTTTTGCTCGTGCAACTTGACCATTTTTAGAAAATATATTTATCTATCATATTATTATTTTTATACTTTCTTGAAAATCTTTTTGATTTATTTCTTCTCTTTTCCTCGTGTAAGTTAAACACTTTTTGAAGATAAATATATCTATCATATTTTTTCTTCTTTTTTGAATATATATTTGATTTATTTCTCCTCTTTGCCCCATGTTCCAGTTTGTGTTGTGTCGTCTTTGAAGGAGTTGGGCAAAATAGCTCTCAATGGAAAGTTTATGGAGACTAAACATTTGTTTGACAAGATCTCAAGGAAAAAAAATCAAAGAAATGGCTACAATGCTTGCAAGACCGAAGAAATTATTTGTTGTAAATGATAAGAATTTGTTTTTTGTTAAACAATTAAGATATCTATAATCTATAATCTATTAAAATGTTTTAGGAACCTACATGCAGAAAGTTTTTACGCGTGTCAGCTTATGACAACGCCTCAAAGAAAAGAGGATAGATGTCATTCTGTCAATGCACAAGAATCACATTTCGAAAATTACTCTTCCATTTAATCACTGCATATTAAATACAAATATTTAAATGTGCAAATATATTTAAATTTCTTTTATTTCCATTAATATATTAAATACAAATATTTACAAATGTGCAAAAAATTAAGTGCAATTCGATCTGATGTGATTGCTCTTGGCCATTATTCCATTTAAATCATTTTGGCAAGTGTTTTTTATTTTTGAGTGCATGGCCATTAAGGCCAACTTTTAAGTTGCATATTGATGAGCCAATATTAAAGGAAAATATTATTCATTCCAATGATGTTATTCTCTACGATGGGTGGCCTTCAGTGAGATTTGCTCTCGGTGTAAATCTTAGGAGATTCCCTTTTTATATCGTTTCATTCTATGGCACGGGTTATATAAATATCAGATTCATTGTCAAACTAGATGAAAAGCCAATGGAGATGGCGTTCAATTGCATTTATAACCCGTGCTCTCGGTGTAACTCTCAGTTATAGAGTTATGCACTTGTCTTTTTCATTCTTCTATTGCAGCTATTACTTGAGACCTTTGATTGAAGGCGATTATTTTATATTTTATGATGATTAATCTTTTCTATAATTCAGCCTCTGTATTTTAAATCTTAATATATGCATGTATTGATAACTTTTGTTCATTTTGTTGTCACCTTTATATTGTTGTTATTCTTGTTGGTGCAAGAATGCACACACTCAATGTATAGAGAGATTGAGGTAGATGAGAGAAAGAGAGAATTATTTCCAACACTCCCACGTAATTCAGTTTTCCCAATGACTCTACTTTCTTCAAAAGATGCCTCCACATCCTTATCATAGAAGGCTTCCAAATCACTAGTGCATAAAACACTTTTAACATTGGTTAAAAATTACTTTTAACATCGGTTGTTCTAACGATGTTAATATAAGTAATGTTAAAAGTATGACTTTTAACATCGATTATTGACCGATGTCAAAAGTCACTTTTAACATCGGTTCTAAAGTACACAACTGATGTTAAAAGTGAACATTTGACATCAGTTGAAGGCCACAACCGATGTTAAAAGTCCACTGTCCACTTTTAACATCTGTTACCGTTACAACCGATGTCAAAAGTACATTTTTAACAGGTTCTATGAACAACCGATGTTAAACGTGTACTTTTGACATCGGTTGAATCCATAACCGGTGTCAAAAGTTAATTTTTTTTTTAAAAAATCTGGTTTTATTTCTTAATTCCGTTCTCTCCTTGCAGAATTAGTACACACTATACATATATCTAGAAGTCCAAAAATCAGTACAACAATTCCAAGTCCAGAATTCAACAATATATAACCATGAACTATATATATATAAATCTAGAATTTAACAAACATAAATCTAGATCTTAGAAACTCATATACAAACATAAATCATAAACCCTAAACTTATAAATCTAAATTAATACTATCTATAACCTGAACATATTCAAAAGAAATAGTAAATTAATGAGCAATGAGAAGACAAATAGAGTATATACCAAAAGAACTAGGCATTGGCAAATTTCTTATAAAATGTGCCATATAGCAAAGTCATAACAGATTAACAAAAAATATCATGCATGCAAGTCACGCACCGGAACCAAGGATGGATTAAAAAGAATATCAAAAATCTTGAATTTATCAAATCCAATATCAATTATGGTTAAATAATTATTGCAGGAAATAAAAGAGCACATAAACCAGAAGAAATTATTAGACTTGAAACCAACTAAGATATTGATACACATAAGAAAACATAGATTAGAAACATACAATTTAAAGATGAAAACCATAACTCAATGGATCCTCACTATTTCAATAAGAGTAAAGTTGGACTCCCTGGCCATCAGGAAGTTCATATGGGGTCATTGGAATGTAAGCATACGCACTCTTTGCAATGGAAAAGAATAATAATGGATGTTAATTCATTATGGAAACTAAAAACCATCAACTTCATTGTAACCATAAAGGTAAAAGCATCATAGAGAACTATAAAATATTAACAGAAAAGGCATATCAGGTTTTTCATTAGATCAAAGCATTGAAAAATCATGTGCAAATGAGCTAATCTATCTGAAAATATAGAGAGCGAGTGAAACAAATCAAAGAAAGCATGACGAGTGAAGCCAAAATATGTATAGATTGCAATAGAACAACTGTGTAAGCTGTTTAAATCTTGGAGTTGCAAGCATAAAGATCAGATGTGCTACTAAAATAAGAATTATCAGAATAAATTAATAAAAGGTAAATTATTAGAAGCTAATTAACCCATACATTGATCTCGTAAATTAACATACAAGACAATTTTTACACAATTTATATCAATTATTCAAGAATGGAATAACATATTATTTTGAAGAGAAACATGAGATTCTACCACCAAAGATGCTTATGCATAAGGCATTTATCGGTGTATGTCCCTATAAAGAACACAATGAAATAACCAACGGGATTCAAAACATTATATGAATTTATAACATCTGGAACACAAACCATCATATGGAGAATCTGGTGCTCGGCAAACGCATTCCTTGATATCACTAGCAATCACCCTCTGTCAAAATAAATAGTTAGCAAGAAAAGAAGATATGAGATATCAAAAGAAAATTTTAGGCCAACAACCGACATGGGAGTAGAGTTTGTAGCTTTCCGTTGTATGTGGGAAATCAAGGTTAACAATTTGAGGGATTCAGGAAAAAACAAAGATGTAATAAGAATTACGTAAATCATGCTAAGAGTAACAGCACAAAACTGAATTGCATTCGTGAATCCATAGTGACATGGATATGAACCAGCAAACAAGAGGTAAATGACATCATGTTAGTTTCTAAACCCAAAAACTAAAAAAAACAACAATTGAAGAAACGTAATTTTAGGCATCCCTGAACCAAGATAAATCCCTAAACTAAAACAACAAGAGAAATCCCTAAACCAAAACAAGAGAAATCCCTAAATCCTTAAATCTAAACCAAAAATGTAAACCAGAAACAAAAACAACTGAAGAAACGCGGTGTTGTGGAGGACTTACAGTGGCGGGGATTATGGACCTCGCGGTGGTGTTCTCTTCAGGCGGTGAACCTCGCGATGGTTACAGTTGCTCGCTCGGTGGACGGCTGAAGAAACGCAAAGGCCAAACGGCATAAGTGAGTTAGAAACGCGATGTTAGGGCTTGCACAGAATAGAGATGATGAGCAGCGAGAGTACTATACGCGATGAAGAGAGAAATACGCGGGACTTAGAAATAAAATTTTGACATCTAACATCGGTTGGAAAAAGGAACCGATGTTAAAACTCACTTTTTAACATCGGTTGCTTTTTAACCGATGTTAAAAGTCACTTTTAACATCGTTTAAAAAGTAATCGATGTTAAAAGTTTGTTCCATCAACCATTTAATCACAGTATGTGCCACCGCCTCTACTTTTAACATTGGTTGTAAAAGTAACCGATGTTAAAAGTGTGTTCATTCAACCATTTATTTACAAGTTTGCCACTGCCTCTATTTTTAACATCGGTTTAGAAATAAACGATGTTAAATCCTGACGTGAAAATTTTATTTTCCACTAGTGAATGGAACAAATTGGTTTGCTGAAATGTTATGACTTTAACAGTTGGAATGAGTTGGCCTTTTGACACCGTTACCTCAATCATAAACATTTGGTCTACCACTGTGTTTTCCATTACTAGTAACTGCAAAGATACCTTGCTTAAAGTTGGAGCTTCTTGAATCAGATTCCATACTGGAAAGAGAATTTTCCTTCGCCATTCTGACTCTTCCACCTCCTCTAGGATTCTTACTGCTTTCAATCCATCCCTTACCCTTGGTTCACTAGCTGTCGTAGAAGACTTGCTACCCCAATCCTCACTATTCTTAGAATTGGTCCTAACAACAAAACCAGATCCAAGTGCATATCTAGAATCTGAACTAGAACCACAGATCGTATAATCATCAGAAAACCCAACATTTCCAAGCATATTCAAAGACCCTTCACTTTTTTCCTTAGCATCACACAGAAAAGGTTGGATTTCACTTATATTGGCATTAAAAATAGAAGTAGTGAATATATTGCTACCTCGAGATGAGCGTTGACCTTTAGTTATATATTCTTTTAGATATTGGACCTGATGAACCCAGTGTTTGATTGGTTGTGTGCAGATTTATGACTGCTAATAGGCGTGAGGCTAACGCTAATGGTGCGCTTGCGACAGCTTTGGCCCAGATGACCCGAGCCATGCAAGAGCAGACGAAGACTCTCCGTCAGATGAGGGATAACGGTAACGTGAACAACGCTGGAATGGTTGCAGCCCAAGATCCTCAGTATGTGGGTTTATCACAATTTCGGAAAAATGATTCACCATCCTTTCGTGGCAATTCAGACCCTGTGGAGGCTGAGAAGTGGCTTTAGAAGCAGGAGAAAATAAATATAAGTAAATATACTTGAGAATTGAGATAGATAAATATAAGGATATGCTCACGTATGCAATCTCTTGGACGAAATTGCTTTAACAATTTATTTAAGATTTGTTTTGTCATATGTCAGATAATTATGCAAATATAAAAAGATTAGTAAATTACATTAATAATTAGTTTGTTTGACAATTTCCAAAAATAATAATTTGATTGTTAGAATGCTAGTAAAAAATATCTTATTTTTATTAAAGGCAGAGTAAATAAATATTACCGTTTTTAAAGTAGGGTAATATATGAATAAAAAAATTATGACTCATTCTACTCCGTTCAGTTTCCAAACGATGGAATGAAACTTTATTCCATTCCATCATAAAATATCCAAACAAGGGATTGAAATTTTTATTTCATTCGGTTCCGCTTCGCTCCATTCCATTCCATCGCTTTTCATCAATCCAAACATAGCCCGAGGGAAAACACACACTCTTTCTATAACTTGCAAAGGTAAGATTGATCCCGTAGCAATAGCTCTAGGAGAAGACAGATGTGGGGTTGAGAATTCAGTGATGGTGTCGTTTGAGTCACCTTCGACAGAGACTTTAACTGGGTAAGGGTTTTTGATTTGAATGATTGTAAAGTTAGAATGACTTTGGATTTTGTGTGATTTGGGGCATGGCTTTCTCAGATTTGAAGGGTGGAAGTTTCAAATTTGATAGAGGTGAACATAACGGAGGCTTTATGGAAGGATTTTATGATTTATCCATATTGGACTTTCCTACATTCATTTGTACTTTGCTATTTGAAATTATGCATTTAGAAAATTGGATCAAACAAAAATAAGTAGTTTTTAGTCGAACAAAACTTTGATAAAGTATCATGGGTGCCTTTGGTATTGTTCCCCTCTTATAATTTGACATATTGATTACTTTTTCCACTTCATTAACATCTCATCATTGTTATACTTGACACTTGAAGCCTGATTTTGATATAGGGGTGGCAAACGGACGGATCGAATGGATTTTGATTCGGATTATCCCCCAATCCATTTCGATCCATTAAAAATGTATTAAAAAAATCCAATCCATCCATGACCCATTTAATAAAAAACCATCCAATCCATCCATTAATCATTTTTATATGGATGGATATCCGACCCATCCATTTTTATTTTAATATTTTTCACATACAGAATACAGACTGGGTCGCCGGTCGGCTGATAGACCGGTAGGCAGTCGATGGTCGGTCGTGCCGGTCCGAGTTTATGAGAAAAAAATTGTTAGAAAGACTTTTGAAACATCAGAGGTTAAATTCAATGCCTGAGCAACTGGGGTATATGCAGGACTGCAAGCTAATGCCGATTTTCTATGCCATTGCACGTTGAGAATCTGAGGTGTAACATGGAGAAGAGCCGGTAATCAAGAATCACCGGCAACAGACACTATCACTCCTCTTATATGTCCCCTAATAATTAATCATCATCATGAAAGTTTGTTTTGATATTTAACTCCACCTTTTACAATATTCCACGAAGTTTGGGTACCATTTCCAAAAGTCCAAAATGCTTGGAATATAAGGTCGAAGGGGGTCCCTATCTTCTCACTTGATTTTTTTTGTTTGTGAAAAATATTTTGGAATGGATAAAAAAAATCCATTATGTTTTTTTTTTTTCTGGTCCAACGGATTTACAAAAAGCAATGGATGAGTCATGAACCATCCATTAAAGAAAAGAATCCAACCCAATCCAACCCACTTATTTTTTTTTATAAATGGATGGATTTGATGGATTTTTTCATGGATGGACTGGATGGATAATGGGTCCACGGATTATTTTGCCAGCCCTATTTTGATAACACATTTGTTCCTTTCATTCCTCAATTCCATATCTTCTCTTTTTTTCACACACACAACACACCCTTTGAGAGAAAGCACACTATCTCTCAATAACTTGCAAAGGATATTGAAGATGGATCTCCTGGGGCTAGCTATAAGGGAATACCGGCAAAGGAGACAACAATTTCTACAAAGTTCTCCTCTGACATCACCTGCCCCCATCCGACAATCGTATTGTTCTTCCAATGAATAAAGGAATCAAGCTCATCCCTTTGCAACTCTTATCTTCGGTGCTAATTGATTAACGGTATGGTGGTGCTCCTACAAATTTGAATTCCAATTTTTTTCTTATTTTAGTTTTATGGTAAGTTGTAGTTGTGCGGAAAATCTTGTGAGCCGAAAAATTAGGGGAGGATACAAATAGGGTGTACACATCATTCAAGCAAATGAAAGGTTGGAATTGTTGTGCTCTAAATGTAAGATCACTTTTTGCTTTAAAACACTATATTCTTGTCTACGTCAATTCAATATGATGATATATTGATTTATAGCAGACTTAAAGGTATAAGAAGTCCAATATTTTGGCTGTTGATGCAAGAATGTTTCGCAAAAAAAAAAAAACTTGTTGTCAAGGGAAACAAACCTGAACCAATGCCTTTTGGTTCAAAGTGCACACCATTTGAAAGAATGTGCTTAAAAATCAACTATTTTTCCTTCGCAGTATTTGCTAAATTTTTATTTTAGAAAATGTTATAGTTGTTGGAATATAATTAATTTTACTAGTATTAACTAAACTTGAAGTTGATTTGGTGCATCTAAACGTATTATCATTGTAATTAATTTATTGTTCTTATCATCAAATAACACTACGCCTCTTATTATATATGGAAATTGTATAGCTCATGGTGTTTTCTTAATGTCCAAATTATTGTATTTCATTTCTATGTTATCTATGGATTTGCGAGTTTTATCACTTGGAGTTTATTCAATGATTTATTATCAATAATTTGCATTCAATTTGAAATTGATCAAATGATATTACCCCTAGGCTTTAGCTTATAGTTGTGATATGATGTAGATCGTGCATCTAAGGCTTTACAAAATTGATAGCAATAGTTGTATCGTGGTTTCAAAATAGAGATAGAAAGAAGGTTTATGAAAAGTCTATTGTTAAATTCAATGCCGAAATGTTGTTGATGGTTTTATGTCCGCAGCTTTGGGACAGATTTGGCATATGTGGGTGATGAGAAAGATCGCTAAGAAAGAAAGCCGAGGGCATCTTTTGCTCAACAATCGGTACTTTCGACTACATAATAGGGAATGTGGTTGTTTAAGCTTGAATCTATATTTTGTTTTTCTCTTTAGCATTTCTTCTGAGTTTTAAGAGAAAAGAAACCTTTCAACTTTTATACAGTTCTTTTCCAAGCATTGCATAAAAAATCTGAAGGTCTGTTTTCTCTTAAAAGTCATTAGGAAGGAAAAAAAGAAATAAAAAACCACATATTCAAGCTTGAACAACCATATTTCTTGTTATATAGTTGAAAATACCAATTGTTGAACAAAAGATGCCCTTAACTTTCTCTCTTCACCATCTTTTTCATCACCCACATTTGGCGCATCAATCCCAAAGCTGGAGACATAAAATCATCAGCAACTTTTTAGCATTAGATTTAACAGTAGACTTTTCATAAACCTTAATTCCATCTCTATTTTGAAACCAGGATACAACCATGCTATTAAGTTTGTAAAGTTTTGATGTAGAATCTACATCACACCACCACCATAACCCAAAGCCAAGGTTGAAATCTTTTGGTAATTTTCAATTTGATTGGAGAATGTCGACAATCGACCATTGGATAAGCTGTAAGTGATATCTCTTGTAGATCCACATGTAACGTGGAAATATATAAAAAAAAAAAAATTACAGTGATTTAGAAATTAAGATTACACTATGGGCTATAAAATTTCCATATACGCTATAAGGCGTTGTTTTATTTGATGATGAGAACAATAAATGAAATACAATGATAATAAATTCATATAGACTAATTCCCTTACGAGTTTAGTGAAATTAGTTATAATTCAAAATTTATAACATTTCTTCAAACAGAAAATTACAATGTCTGCAAATACAAAAACAAATTACTTTGTGCACATTCTTCTAAATTTTGTGCACTTTGAACTATAACTTATTAGTTCATGTTTGTTTCCTCTTTCTTGTGGAACACTGATGAATCAGCAGTCCAAATGCTTGATTTCTTGCTCCTCCAATCGCTATAGATCAATGTATCAACATATTGAATTGAGTTAGGTGAGACTGTAATGTGATGCAGCCAAAAGTGAGCTAGGTTACATTTAGAACACAAGAATTCTAACCTTTCATCACCGCCTCCATTTTGTCCTGCCCAATTTTTCGTCATGTAAGATTTTTCACACAACTCCAAAAAAACATAGCATAAAACTTATAGATGAAAAATCCTCACAATTGTAATCTAAACCAGTAGGAGCATCAATATCACCTTTGATCCATTGACATCCAAAGCAAGAGCTTCACGAAAGAAAACGAGCTCAATTCCACTAGTCAAAGAAGGAACAATGCGGTTGTGGGATGTAGCTGATGATGCTTGAGAAGAGGTAGCCAAAACTGTTGTCACTTTCGTTAGTCTTCATCTATACATCCATCTTCTGAGGCAATTGCAAGTAACAAAGAAAGAATGTGTTTTTGCCTTATAGAGTATGAAAGAAAAATTAGTGATAAACAAAATCAAATAATACAACAGTATAATAATGATGAGATATCTATTACTATATAATAAAATTTGGTCCCTCCGTGGACATGTGTCCTTCATCTATGAAATTTTTTCTCGCTCAACAATCTCACCAATCTCCTCTGCAATGTGTCCCTGTTCCTCTGTTTCATGCTATTTTGTTTCACTCTTATTACCTGCGAATTCTTCGGTACCTCCTTAAAATTGAGGGTAACATCTACCATGTCTAAGTGACCCAAGCAAGAGGTGTCACCTCACCCTTGACTTGGATAGGCCATCGCTATTTATTTAAAAAAAATCCTCCAATTTTTATCTTATAACTTTAGCCCCAAAACGATCTACTTGTGTGAACACCCCATTTTGATCGAGTCCTTTTTGTTTTTCACTTAAATTTAAAAAAAATTCCAAAAAATGGAAAAAGAGTCAAAATCATAAAAATATCAAATTTTGAAGAAAAAATTTATAGAGTTCTTTTTAGTTTTATTAGAAAAAAAAAAAGAGAAGAAAAAACAAAAGAGAAAATCACCAAAATATTTTACTATTACAGCTTGTCTTCAGAAAATAAAATTAGAAGCATTTTTATTCATTTAGTCTTTGTCTTATTTGTTCTGGTAATAAAGAAAAATTAAAGAATAGAGTCTTTTAGATCAAAACCCAAGTCCAGAATCAAACCCTTTTGCCTGACTCGGGTCCAAGTCCAGAAACTCCTCTTCCCTCTCATTCCGAAACCCTAACCTCCATCTCCTTGTCTCAATTTGGAAACCCAGCAGCCTAACCCGCATCCACATCAGAAACACTCTCTCCCTCACTCAATGTTTGGACCGAATCATACTCAAAGATCAAGAGTAATGTGGTGATTGAGTTTCCCTATCTGAATCGTGCACCATATCACCTCCATCCCGTAGATCGCGTTTCACGCCTTGCTCGCAAGCTGAAGGTGCGAGATTACAGGGATGTGATTCTTATCCCTTTTCCATAATCGAGGTAATATCGTTACTCTTTATGGTTGATTCAAATCAAGATATTTGATTGTTTTTTTTCATTGATTGACAGGAAAGGGAAATCAAAGAGATGTAGAGGGAGTCACTCTATAACGGGCAAGAGAGAACTCCTAAAAGGGGGAACCAGCTGACAGCAAACACACACACGGTCATACACAAATTCAAAAGAAAAACAGGAAGTATGAACTGACGCAGAAGGCAGTAACGCACTGACAAGAGGAACACACTCATATACAGAGAAACACCACCACAGACAACAAAAAAGGGCAACGAAGGAGGAGAAGACACAAAGAACGCAGAGAGCATTGGAAGAGAGATACTTAGAGCAGTACAGGAAGCCATACACATAGAAGAAATTCACACTGCCAAACCAGAAGAACTCGAAACAGGGGAAGGGGTTATTGCTGAGTTGCCAACGAGTTTGAAGTAAAGATAGCAGCAAGAGGAAAATAATTGGTTGGAACTTCTATTTGATTTTATTGCTATTTGAATTCTCTGTCAGAAGTTGTAATGGGTTTGGCCATACTGTTGGTTTAATTCTTTGGGATGCATTTTCAGTCCTGCTCATTAAATGTTTGATAAAATGATATGTCCAATAATGTTGAACCTGAGATGTGCTGCTGCTTTCCTTTTCTTTGTCCTCTTCTGCAAAATACCTCCTCACCAAAGCTTTGAGTTTGAATGTGATTTATATATATGATTTCAGAAGTTCATCTTCTTAATTTGGTGGTCTACTTTTGATGGCACACTAAATATTTGAAAGAATGTCAAGAGGGATGAATGTCTTCTGTTATTTGTTTTTAATAAAAAATTTCTCTTGCAAATAGATCTTAGTTAAAATAGGTTGATTGTTCCTATACGTTTATTTAATTTTTCACATCGGTCCCATAAGTTTTTTTTTTTCAAATTGGTCCTACATGTTACATTCCGTTTTCACGTTAGTCCTTTCCGTCAATTTCGACCTAATGACGTTAGTTTTGAGCTGACGTAGCATGATATTAGTGCGACATGTGGCTCTTGATTTGACGTCGTAAGGTCGAAATTGACGGAAAGGACTAACGTGAAAACGGAACATAACGTGTGGGACCAATTTGAAAAAAAAAAAACTTATGGAACCGATGTGAAAAATTAAATAAACGTATAGGACCAATCGACTTATTTTTTACATAGACTGGTGCGCCTGAATGCAAGTCACATTGCTCAAATTTCTACTTCATGTACTCTTGAAAGTTCTGTCTTGGATTTATTATTGCACAGATAAATACTTTCAAGAGGAGTTTAAGAAAGAATAGTCTAAGGCTGATTTTATGGTAGTGCCCTTCAAATGGGCAGCACCGGTGGTGCCTTCCTTGCTACCGTTGGATCTGTTGTAATGCAAATTGTTGACTTTTTATAAAAGGTGAATTTGGGAGTGTTTGTTAAATATAATTGGTTGACCGGTTTATTTACAAATATTGCAGAAGGATCTTATAGAAAATTGTAAAAGAATTAATCATTATAGGATTTACCCTAACTCTAACTTGGGACAAAATTAATGAGCCCCTTCTTGCTCCAAGTGACCTCTTCTACCAATCTACCATACTCAAACGGCCACTCCACCACAACTCGACGACATCCTCCTCCCCTTTTGCCAGCCATTGTCAGCCAACAACGTATCAACTATCTGAAGCACCTTGTCCAACCCTCCTGCCTCACTTCGCACCTTCATCATGAACTAATAGCTAGCAACATCCAGATCGAGCTTCTTCACCATTAGCTCAAAGAACGCCTCCGCCTCGTCGATCTTCCCAACCTTAACCAAGCCATCAACCAACCTATTGTAAACAGCCAAATTCAGCATCAACCCCGATTCCCCATCTTCCTAAAATATCCATCAAAATGCGATTACTCGGATTCCACCCTGATTGTAAATTGGTGGTTACTTTTAGGTTAACTATTGAACCAATTGCATTTTCGATGCTTTGATAGTAATCAAACTCAAGTACACAGTTAAAGCCCAAATTTTGAAATCAACAAGAGATCCTGAAACGTTGGATCTAAACTAAAAGCTGAAACGAAAAACTCAAAAAAAAAAAATGTTGCCATTTGAACAATGCTTGCAGAAAATTGAAATCACAATTATCCATCAACAATACATAAGTGACCTCATCAGGGTTCACCCCTTTCCCCTCCATTTCTCCATAAACCTCCTCAGCTTCTACAATCATCCCATTGTTACACAACTGCGCCTAAATTCCCCCATTTTTGAACCGCTCACCAGCAAGCAGATCCGAGAATCAGAAGCCTCCACCGCCACAGCAACGGCGTCCGGCGCTTCCACGCCTCAGCAACTCGGACCACCACAAGTAGCAGCGCCATACACACCACCAGGTCAGGCCACCGCCGGATCAGATTGCACCAGCCACCACGAGCCCAGCGATGTCCGCTCTTGTGCATCATCGCTCCATCGTGTGAAGCCCAGATCCGCTGTCCAACTGCCACCGCGAACCTAGATGCTTCGGCCATCGTCGAACCTCAGCTTTGCCACGTGCTCCGATCTCCACCGTCGTTGAATCCCTTCTCCCCGCCTCCTTCCTTTGGTGAGTGTGGGGAAGGCATCATCCTAAATCCTAAATTAGAAAATTAGTAAATGGTTTTTAATTCAAAATGTCAAGGGACTATTAAATAAATATCAACATCCATGAGTATTTTCCCTTAATTTATGGAAGGGACTTATATATAAATATTACAAATTTACAGTAGCTTGTATAATAAATTTTAATAGTACTTTAGACTTGTAATGTCACAGTTTTGACAATTACTAGGTAATGGCCTCATCACCCTTCATTTCAAAAGTATACACAATCAATGATAGGAATGAGGGCACTATCGGTGGTACCCATTTAATGGGCACTACCATAAAAGGCGCCATAGTCTAAATGCTATTATCACATGATTGTCTTCTTGGTCCCATGATGTATGTGATGGGTCTGATACAATTGATTTTATTGGCAGTGATTGATTGGGGTTATGTGTTTAGGGTCCGATACAATTGCAAAATGCAATTTCATCTATAAAAAAGTGTTTATGCGCGTACTAATGTGTTCTCCAGTGAGCTTTTTTTTGTTATATATTTTTGGAATTCTCTAACATGTTTTAAAAAAAAAACAACATAAGTGTACATATATGCTAACTGATTTATCTAGTCTTGCGATTGAGTTTTTTTTTTTTTTGGGTAAAATA
Organism: Ammopiptanthus mongolicus; assembly: GCA_039655645.1. Classification (NCBI taxonomy): domain Eukaryota; kingdom Viridiplantae; phylum Streptophyta; class Magnoliopsida; order Fabales; family Fabaceae; genus Ammopiptanthus; species Ammopiptanthus mongolicus. The sequence continues at coordinate 46,772,227 of CM077350.1, forward strand.
AATATGTTGAAATCTATTAAACATTTGCACAAATAATCTGGGTAACCGTTTTAACGGGAGTATTAGAGGTGTTGTAGGGTTAAGTCTTCACCATTCCCTATGCACAATCGACTTCCGAACTTGACTTGGTTCCAAAGAGCAATCTTTTTTTCTAAAAGGTGAAAGTTTTCCAATTTTTCCTAGATTTAATAAAATTGGTGGCGACTCTACTCTTTTTCCTAAATTTTTTGTTTTTTCACCTTTCCTTCGCGATTTCGGTCGTGACAATTTGCAAAAATAATAATTAAAAGCCTTCTAACTTTGTGTTATTATTTTTGGATCCAGATGTACTATTTTGTAAAACTACAACATAAAATTGATAGGGTTCCTTTGCAAAATTAAGCCCCTTTTCTGAGATTCTCAACAATGTTGAACCCTACACATATTCTCACCTTTCTGAGTTTCTCGAAGAACATGTTGAACCATATACCTTTGAGCAGACACCACCATTGAATGTTGAAATGAGCACCACTCGAACCAGGCACAAAGGAGATGTTAGATTTTGCGCTGAGCTGTCAGATTTGATGGAGCTATTGCGACGGCGGCAGAGGTGTCGTGGGAGTAAGTCACTATCAAAAATGCATTTCCACTTTGCCCTCCATAATGACCACACGAAAGGATGATCTCTCTTGCTTCTAGGTAACTGCGTTCATAGATATTTGGCTTCTCGTTTTGGGTGACTTGGTAGTTTTTTAAAATTTATTTTTTTATTTGATTTATTAAATATTTCCAACAAATATTTTGGCCAAGCTTCTTTCTATCAGACAAGGCTTTCTTTTGGCTTGGAATCATGGTGTGAGAAGTATGGTGTGTGAATCAGATTGTTTAGAAGCTGTTAACATGGTTAAAACTGCTGATGTCAAATTCCACATTTATGGAGGAATTATTAGTGATATTAGAGCATGGTTGCGGAAGGATTGGAGTGTGGTTCTTCAACATGCTTTAAGAAAAGCCAACGAAGTTGCTGACTTCATGGCAAAGCTTGGAGCAAACAACCAGGAAAGTTGTAGAGTGTTTCTTTCTGTGCCCGCTGATGTTAATGCTGTTATTTTAGCAGACAGTATGAGGGTCTTGTTTTTGCGCCTTTAGGGGCTTTTCCTTTCTTCCTTTGTTAACCAAAAAACAGGGCCGACTCAATACCTATTGAGGTCTCAAGCAAACTTTGTGGCGAGTCCTTTTTAAAACTAATAAAAAATTAACTAAACAATTTTTCCATACAAAAATAATTATTTTGTACACAATGAGAGTTGATATCTGGACCTTACAGCTAATGGTAAACTTTCATACCAAATGGGCTACCTTATGTTTGTTGATGTGTCAAACATATAAAAAATATAATATAAAAAGATACAAAGTTAGCCTTTTTTAAAAGAAAAATTATTTTTTTAGAGGCCTAAAGCAAGGAACTTGCTTTGGCCTTGGGCCGAGCCTGATTTTAAATTTTAATGAATTAGTTTATAACCTCAATGAAGTTATATGAATTGTTACTCTATCACTAAACAAAAGTACTGTCAGCATTTTTTGTGGGTCACATTCAGGAAGTTTCAACCGCATATTCAATGCTAGGCCTAGCTTCGATGATCTGCAATTGATGTTCCAGGATCTGCAGTTTTCCAGGAAGGCGATTCACACAGTTAATGTTCCACACTTGCATTCCTCGAGGAACAAGTCCATCAGATGCTTAGCGAGTGGAAGGTTGAGCTCAATGAGCCTTCTTTTGCTTATTCTTTGCAGCAAGTAAGTTCATGTAGTACATATTATTCACTAAAATTTGTGGACTTAGTTTGAGATATCTATCATGGGTTCTAGGAGAATGCGAAGTTTGGCTTTGTGTCGGGTGAATGATATGTTTTTTGCAACTAGGTAATACAATCATTTCATTCATGAACTTATGTTTCGACAATTTTTTGAAAACTTGCCTCATTATCAAAATTTACTATTTTCTAATTCTTCATCTCGCTTACCTCTTTCCATCTCCCAGCTTATGGCGAAAGGCCAGTTCATGCATTATTCTGACATGACCATTAGTGGTTTAAAATCTCATTTTATCCTCGGATATCTGCCTATATAAATATGATGAAAACATAGCTTGTGTCATTCTTTGCACCCTTAGTTTAAATTTCAGTCTTATGTAAGATGTTTTTCGGTGATACAAGCTTGTTATATTCTTATGAGTCAGATGTTGCTCATTTTGTGAATGCTTGCAGTGCTTTGGATGGAGTGGTCAACTTGTGGGAAGTTCATTGGACCGGTTATGTCTTAGTTTTTCACTTTTTGTCATAAAGCCTATTCATTTTATAGCTCTCCATATATGTCCTACGTGTTGATTGACTGACAAAATATCAATTAAAATATGAGATAGGGTCGTACAAATGAGCTTAAATTATGGATTTGATTAAAGTATCTGCAAGATAATGGACTTCATCTATTAAAATATGAGATAGGGTTGTACAAATGAGCTTAAATTATGGATCTGATTAAGGTATCTGCAAGATAGTGGACTTCATGCTTCTTGCTTATAAAATGGCAATAGGTCTAATGCATGAGAGGCATTTTGTTTTGTCTTCATCTTTTTGTTATATCATATATGATAATTTTCTATTAAAAAGAGAAAGGCATTCATTGTTAAACCTACACCAATATACTACTTCAGAATATGGTAAGAAAAGTTGTTGAGTACTTAAGTTCATTTGTTCCTTCCTCAATATATGCAATTTTAGCTATTTTCTTGCTCCTTTGTTATCTCAATGTTTCTTTCTCCCCATTTGAATTGAAATTGTAAATCTAGCTATATGATTGCTCTTTCCTCCACCAGTGACAGTTTGTACCTTGTGTGTGTCTATCTATATATATATATGGGGGCGACTCAAGTGAAAGGAGTATATTATTGTAAGAGTGAAGGACCAAATCTAAGCCATTAAACCATATATGGATGGTCAGGATTAGCAGTTAGTTGGTGGTCATGTGATCACTTAAAAAAGTCACATGGCTTTATGTTCTAAACTTGACCATTCGTGTGTGATCCAAAGGTCCAGATTTACTTCTCTCATCTCTCATAATAACACACTCCACTCACTTGAGTCGCTCCTTTATATATATATATATATATATATTGTAAAACCCGCCAAAAATGGCATAAGGTTTACTTAAAAATAAATAAATATTGAGGAAAGTTTTAAATTTGTTTGGCATGTTATTAATTATTTATAACATGAGAATATTAGTATAGTGTAAATAAAAAAAATAATAATAATATTAATGTACATAAGAAATACAAATAAAATAAGGTGGTTTTCATGATAAAGATAGGGACATATTTCCCTTTCTATCCAAGTGTTAAGTTATGAGTTCACTTAACATCATGGGCTTTTCAATAAAAGTAACGAGGTATAAATAGTTAGATAAAAGAGGATGGACAGCCATTGGCAACCCTAGCAGAAGAGAACAAATGATGGAGAGAAGGAGAAAGGGCAAAAGAGAAGGAGAAGATGAAAGAGTAACAACGGCATAGGAAGAAAGAAAGTAGAGACTCAAGAACGTCAAACAAGGTGAGGGGTTTAGATTTAAGGTTGGATTGATGATGTATTTTGGGGAAATTTTGGAGTTATGATAATTTGGGATTTTAGGTTATGACATTGTGTGTTTTTGGCATGAAATTTGTGTTAAGTCGGTTTGATGTTGTTGATATGTATGAGTAATGTTGTTTGGTTAGTCAAATATGATGATATACAGAGAGTTTTGAGCTTTTCTTCATGTATTCAAGTTATTTTTGTGCATTGAAATGGTTGGATTTCTACAGAACTCGCGTTTCTGCAGAAATCGCGCCAGTGTTGGGCGCCAGGAACCCAGCGCTGAGCGCTAGGATGACAGAGAGGGATTGATATCCAGCGCTGAACGCCCAAAAACCAGTGCTGAGAGCTGGAGCACCCGAGAGCAAGACCTGAAAAATCGACCCCTGCGCTGAGCGCCACTTTACCTGCGCTGAGCGCCAGTAACAGACAGCAAAATAATTATTTAGGCTTCTGTGTTTCTCCACTCTTGCTCTTGAAGAGGTAAGGAATTACAATGAGTGTAAACAAAGTAAAGTAAATGTGGAGTAATATGATATCAATGGAGGTTTATTAAAAACATGTTAGAAAATATTATGGTGAAATTGGTGATAAAAGGAAAATTTTCAAGTGACATGTATGTAGATGTATGAACATGAATAATTTGAATTATAAAAATTGATGAACTATATGTTAAAGTTCTTTGTGGCATAGTATGGGGTAACAAATAAGTTGATGAAATGTCGAACATATACATATGATAGGATAGTTATGATGTGCCAATAAAATGAGAGATTTGAGAGATAACATGATAATACTGCTTTAATGCTATTATAAGTAGGGTTAAGACATGTGTAATTAAGAGAAGTATAACTGGTGTTGTCTTATAATCTTGAGTATGATTGATTAACGTGAGAATGTGTTTGAGGGTCGTGAATAACTTATTTTTAGTTGGTGTAAAGTAATAATATCAAAGGAGAGGAACATAATTGCGGACTATGTTTATAGGATGTGAGATTACGAAACACAAAGGGATGAAGAGGAATGTATGAAAACTGGAATGAAGCTATATGATGGTGATTTAGACAAATGTAGTGGTAAGATTGTTATGCGGTACAAATTTTTGTTTAAAGTGGGATAGTCAATGTTTATATTATTGTTAAATCTAAGAATGGTTCTTCTTTATGATTATGTTGGTTCTTATGAAAAGAATAGAGTATAGTTGCAAGCGTTACTGAGTAACTGTGCTAAATACGATAAGGAACGTTATTTAAGATGGTCAATGTACACAAGTATTATGAAGAAAGTAATTAAGTGAAAATGAAGTAGATGTATATGTGAATTATTGTTGTGTTCTATGTTTATGATGGTCTATGGGCAATGGCCTTTTATTCACGTGTTTATTGAGTTATGAGGTTATTGTACTTTTTGTATATTGAGTTTTAAGCTCGAAAGCGAAACAAATGCTTATTGTGGTGAACAAGGTTTGCTGTGAAATTATTGACAAAAGTCAAGGTAAGGTCTATTGACTCAACTATATATTTGCGTATGAAGAAAGTGTTGAAACTAATTGGTAAGATGTTTCTGATTTGTTAATGAAATGGCTATAATGTTGTCCACATATATTTATGATTGAGATCATTATGAAATTTATTGATTACCGTTGTAATGGTTATGAAATGATTATCGTCGGAGTGGGAGACTCTAGTGAACAACTCCAAGGGGATACACAAGCATCTTGTCCTATGTTAAATTGACATCATGGCAAGAAATGATCAACTATGTATGGTTTCGTACGTTGTAATTTACATATTGGCATATGCTTAAATATATGGTTATATGTTATACTATTTGATGTTATGTTTTGTTTATCCCTCACTGAGTTCTGGGACTCACCCCCGCCCTTTTTGGTCTAGATTTAGGTACTTCATGAAGGAAGTCATCTCAGGAAATCCTCGCACGTGTGTAGTGCTTGGGTAGCTGCTGCTGGTTCCTTTTGATTTGTTTTGTCATATGGGAAATCTCCTTGTTTTAGAGTTTTCAATCTCCTTATGATTTGTGAACTCTTTCGGTTTGTTTCTTTTTTAAAACTTCGGTATTTTAACTCAGGGCCGCCATGGCTTATGTTTTGTATAATCGTTTACTCTGATAATTACTGCTAATATGTTACATATCTTGTTATGATGTGACTTATACGTTCTTGAAAGGCCTTGGGAATGGAACAACAGAGTTCCATTCTGGCCGGTCAAGGGCGTCTAGGTTGGGTCCTGATATATATATATATATATATAGTCTTGGAGTATAAAATAAGTAATATTCTAAATATTCCTACCCCACGTTATATATTCTACATTTTATATTCCCCATCTCGATTTGTAGATCAGGAGCCTTTCTACGTGGCAATATTGATTGTTTATCCCCAAATCAGAGGTGATGGCAAGAAGATATAGCTTGGCACTTAGACGAAAACAAACTCTTTTCAATATATAGTGCTGATTGTCAAGACACTCAAATATCAGTTATGAATTTGAGTAGAGTACAAGGGGAAGGGGTAAAACTTGTGACACAAATATGTTGGCACAGAAGATGCACTTTGGAATTGGAGTTCTTTTATAGTTGAATGATATTGATATATGTAAAACATGTGTTTGATTGACAGAGAAAAGATATCAATTTTAGAGGAAAAACCTTATGTTAAGGGTGTTATCAATAACATAGTTTTTCTGCTCTAGGAAAATTCTTGTTTTGTAATTGGGGGTAGTGACCATGCTGTTATACTCTGGAGTGAGGACGGTGAGAACAAATGGAAGACAAAACCTTTGCACGAGAATCTTCATACTTCTTCTATCATGGGAGTTACTGGTGTGCATCAGAAGCAGATTGTCTTGCTTGATGGTAAAGACGAGATTTTTGGGATACGATGCTTATGCAGGAAGAAAAGATTTCATGTATCATATTGTTAGTAAATGCTTCAATGTCCTGTCAAGTCTTTGCCAGGAAAGGGGGCAAGGAACTCAAACTACCCTCTGATTATTTTCTTTATTTTGGAACTATAATGTTTTAAGATTCGTTACTTATGGCGTTAAATTGTGTGTATTTTTGGCTTATATATGGTGCATATATCTTGAAAAAAATTTGTTCCAAACTAAAGCAAATAATCAGAGGGCAGTTCAAGTTCCTTGTCCCCTTTCTTGGCAAAGACTTGGTAGGACATTGAAGCATTTACTATCAATCTGATGCATGAAATCTTTTCTTCCTCCATAAGCATCGTACTCCAAAATTCTCTTGTCTTTACCAGGAGACAACACAATTTTGCTTCTGCTGCATACCAACAATTCCCATGACAGAATAAGTATAAAGATTCCCGAGCATAGGCTTTGTCTTGTTCTCACTGTCCTCACTCCAAAGTATATTGGCATGGTCATTTCCCCTAGTTACAAAACATGAATTTTCCCAGGTCAAGAAAACTATGTTATTGATAACACCCTTAACATGAGCCTTGTCCTGTAAGAATTTGATATCTTTCCTCTACCAATCACACACGTCTTACATATATTAATATCATTCAACTATAAAAGAACCCCAATTCCAAAGTGCAACTTCTGTGCCAACATATTTGTGTCACAAGTCTTGCCTCTTCCCTTTGTACTCTACTCAAATTCATAACTGATATTTGGGTGTCTTGACCATCAGCACTATATACTGAAAAGTTTGTTTCCATCTTAGTGCCAAGGTTTATCTTCTGGCCATCTCCTCTGGTTTGGGGATAAACAATTCGTACTGTCTCCTAATCTACAAACCAAGATGGGGAAAATAAAATATGAAATATATAACATGGGGCAGGAAGTTTGAAAATAATATTTTGTACTCCAAAACTTCATATATATATATATATATATATATATATATATATATATATATATACACACACACACACACACACAATGGATAAATTGAAACTGGTGGAGGAAAGAGCAATCATATAGCCAGATTTGCAGTTTCTATTCAAATGGGGAGAAAGAAACAGTTGAAATAACAAAGGAGTAAGGAAATAGCTACAAATTGCATATGCTGAAGGGAACAAATGAACTCTAGTACTCAACAACTTTTCTAACCATATTCTGAAGTAATATATTGGTGTAGGTTTAACAATCAATGCCTCTTTTATTTATAGAAAATGATCATATACGAAATAAATAAATGAAGACAAAGAATATTACAATCTTGTATCACCGAAAAAACATGTTACATATGACTAAAATCTAAACTGAGGATGACAAAGAATGACACAAGCTATGTTTTCCTTATATTTATATAGGCAGATATCTGAGGATAAAATGAGCTTTTAAACCACTTCTGGTCATGTCAAAATAATGCATGAACTACCATTTGGCCAAAAGCTGGGAAATGGAAAAAGATAATCGAGATGAAGAATTAAAAAAATTGTAAATTTGATAATGAGACAAGTTTTCAACAAATTGCCGAAACATAAGTTCATTAATGAAATGGTTGTACTACCTCGTTGCAAAAGGCATATCATTCGCAGGACATAAAACTAGACTTTGCAATCTCCTGGAACCCATGATAGATATCTCATACTAAGTCCGCAAATTTTAGTCAATAATATGTACTATGTGAACTTACTTGCTGCAAAGAAGCATGAGAAGGCTCATTGAGCTCAGCCTTCCACTCGCTAAGCATTTGATGGACTTGCTCCTCAAGGAGTGCAAGTGTGCAACATTAACCGTTTGACTCTCCTTCCTGGCAAACTGCAAATCCCGGAACATCACTTGCAAATCATCGAAGCTAGGCCTAGCATTGAAAATGCGGTCAAAACTTCCTGAATGTTACCTACAAATAATGCAGATAGTACCTCTGTTTAGTGATTGAATAAAATTCGTATAACTGCATTTAGGTAGGTTAAATAAATTAACTCATTAAAATTTAAAATAAAATACAATAAAAACTAAAATTGCATTTTAAAAAACTACAAATCAAACAACTTGAAAGTCATCCAGAACGAGAAGCGAATTATCTTTGCTATAAGACTTCTGCATCCGTTCGTGTGGTGGTCGTCATCGAGGGCAAAGTGCAAATACATTATTGGCAACACGAAATCCAACAACTCCTCTGTGCCTGGTTCAACTGTTGCTCGTTACAACATTCAATGGTGGTTTTTGCTCAAAGCTTTAGGTTTCAACATGTTCTTCAAGAAACTCAAAAATGGGAGAAAAAGTTTAGGGTCCGTCATTATCAAGAATATCAAAAAGAGGCTTAGTTTTGCAAAGGAACCCTTTCAATTTTATGTTTTAGTTTTAATAAAAGTACATATGGATCCAAAAATAAAACAAAAAAAGTTAGAAGGCCTTTTAATTATCATCTTTGTAGGTAGGTCCTTTTGGGGTTAAAGTTAAAAGATAAAAACTTGTTGGTTTTTTAAATAAATAGTGATGGACTATCCAATTCAAGGGTGAGGTGTCAAACTAAACCTTAGATGACCCCTTCTGATTAGGCCACTTAGGTAGGATAAATGTTACCCTCAAATTTAAGGGGTACCGAAGAATTCACCCTTCTTACCTGTGTGGCAACACATGTATATGCACTACTTAATTAATAAATTGAAAATAATAATTCACATGTCATATTATATGAGAGGAAGAGTTTCAACATTACGTTGGTTTGAGTGGAATTGGGTTCAGATCCCATAAGCAAGATCTCGGGTTTGAGTCTCGTGGATGGAAAAAAAACGTGGATAGGTGGGGAGAGCACACTAAAGGTGGCCAACCAGGTTCACTGGCGGAGATCAGTCATCGACGAAGTTGGTGATTACTTCGCACCTATAACACGCTAAAAAAAGAGGAGGAGTACCACAAATACCTATTATACTTTATCAAATTTTTATCCTACTAAAAGTTTATTATTCTTATGTAAAAAAAATTAATTATTCTTGTTTGACCCAATTCTTTTTTGTGTGTATCAAGGCATCCCTAACCAATAGTTGAAGACAAATTCTTTTCGAGACGTAGAAATCACTGAAATGAGTTTTATCTCTTCCATCACAGTATTTTCTGTACACATGACAACATGATCTTATCCGACCCGATTCCGTTAATGCAAAATTTCAAATAGCTGGTGACCCGATATGGTTCTGCAGAGTGCCGAGGAACATAGCAATATGGATAAACCATAAAACCCTTTCATAAATCCCAACAATGGCATCAATTCAACTTCTTCCACCCTTCCCTTCCGTTCGAAACTTCCACCCTTCAAACTCGTCCCCCAAATTACGGAAAATCCAAACCCATTCCAAATTCACAACCTTTCAAACCAAAAACCAACACCCATTTAAATCCTCCGCCAAAGGCAGCGACTCAAACGGCGCCGTCGTCGAATCCCCAACCCCAAAACGACGTGGTCGAAAGAAGAAGCCCCCAGTTTCTTCCGAAACGCCGAAGAGCGAAACCCAGGCCCAAAACGGCACCTTGGGAGCACAAAACGCAGAAGAAGAACTAGAAGATTACGACGACGGAATAGATTTCCCTTACGAGGAACCACCTCTGATATGCTGCTTCGGTGCGGTGCAGAAGGAGTTCGTGCCTACGGTGCGGGTGCACGAGTATCCGATGCACCCGGACATTTATTCCCAGTGGAAGATGCTTCAGTGGAAGCCGCCGGAGTTCGCACGTGCCCTAGGGGGACCGCCTTCGAACGTGGCTGTGGCCCACGTGAGGCTCGGCGGTCGCGCCGCGTTTATGGGGAAGGTGGGGAACGATTCATTTGGGAAGGAGCTTGTGTTGATGATGAACAAGGAGAAGGTACAGACTAGAGGTGTCAAGTTTGATCCTGATTATAGGACTGGTTGTTCTTTTATGAAAGTTAAATTTGAGGATGGGAAGATGAGGATGGAGATTGTTAAGGAGCCTGCTGAGGATTCTCTGCATATCTCTGAGTTGAACCTTGCTGTTTTGAAAGAGGTAATGTTAGTTTGCTACTTTAAGCTATGATTGTTGATATGTTTAGGCTAATAGCATTTGGATGCATTAGAACTGGATGAAACATAACATTTGAAATCTATGTTATTTTTGGTCTATTTTATAAGACACTATCAATGTCAAGTTAACACTATCAACCAATCACGAACCATTTAAATGAAGTTAGTATAAGAGTCAAACATTTAAATGAAGTGACAATTTATGATTGGTTGACACTATAATTTTTTGCATACTGACTGTTGATAACAATTAAATCCTTTTATGAGTGGAACATAATAAGACCCAAGGTTTAAAAGTGGGACATTTTGGTTCCAATGTAAGTGGTGGAACTTCGATCAAAGAGAACAGAACATTTCTTGTTAAAGTTTGCAAAATGACTAACGCAATTCAAATTATCAAAATTATTTATAAAAGAGTCTACATATATTAACTACTAATTTCATTGTGACATTTACTTCATAAATACCTTAAATAAGTTAAGGATGATGATTACTTTTAAGTTAAGTTGTAACTCATTACCGTAATCCCCTTTTGCTGGTTAAGTATATATAGATTTCTGGTTAAATAGGTTTGATAGTTGATTAGTTAGGTTGATGTGAAGTGGCATCCATCCAAGTGTGTGTGTGAGTAGCATAATTCTTGTAAAATTGATTTGGATGAACTTGATTTTGCAAACTTGGTTTTAGTCAGAAGTGGGTTTGCAATTAACTGATTTTGATAATTTTGACCATAAACACTTCCAGGTCAATGTAAAAGCAACTCTCTTTTACTTTCACTCAAACCATGGTTTGAGAATTGAGATCAAAATCCCATCACACACATCAAACTGAAATATTGCCAAACATTTTGAATTGAGGATGAAACCGAATTGCACCCTCTAAATGTAGGTTGAAGTTGGGCAAACTATCAGTGGGGATTAGTTGGATATGAACATTGATATAAAGATTTCCTGGTTGTTTCCGTGAGGAATTTTTGCTACAGTTGCATTTTTCAAGTACTCTAACATGGTTTCATCTACTATGTATTGTATGGTCTTGTTAAATGTTAATGCAGTTAACAAATTTTTTGTTGAACTGAGTGTGGATACACGGAAGTGTTTATTTTGAGCAATTTTTTTAAAATCTGTTGCATTGCTGATGAAAATATATGAGCATAGCAATTAGTTTTGATGTAATGGAACTTGTTGGGGAGGATTGCTTCAGCAGTTAAGCGCAATGAGGGTGGATGACAATTTAAGATGTGTTCAACATGAGAAAAAGTAAAAGGAATTGTTGAAGGAGAAAGAATGAAGATCAGCAATAATTACAGCATGCATAATAATTGATTACATTGTCAGTTTTGACTTCTTTTCCCGTTTCAACGCTTATCTTTTCACTCAAACCAACCAAGCACACCTTCATTTTGATGTTATAAAATTTGTTGGGCAGGGAAATTTGTCTGTTAGGTTACATGATATAAATAAATTGGTTGCAATGGCAATAAGTGTTAGTTTATGAGTAAGACTGTTCTGCTTGGATATGTTCGCTGGGTGAAGTGTGAACTGAATTTATTGGGACTTCTTTTGTGTGGACTAGTGCAGGCTAGAATTTTCCATTTCAACTCAGAAGTTCTAACATCCTACTCAGTGGAATCAACTCTATTCAGAGCAATCAAGTGGTCCAAAAAGTTTGGCGGCCTTATTTTTTTTGATTTAAACTTGCCATTACCTCTGTGGAGATCACGTGATGAGACAAGAGAAATAATCAGAAAAGCATGGAATGAAGCAAATATCATTGAAGTTTCAAGAACTGAGCTAGAATTCCTTCTAGATGAAGAATTTTATGAGAGGAAGAGAAATTATCGGCCACAATACTATGCTGAAAATTATGAACAAACCAAAGAAGGACGACGAGATTATTACCATTACACGCCTGAAGAAATCTCACCTCTGTGGCATGATGGACTTAAATTTTTATTTGTGACTGATGGAACACTTGGAATTCACTACTATACCCCAACTTTTGATGGGGTTGTGGTTGGAACCGAAGATGTGCTCATAACCCCATTTACTTGTGATAGAACTGGCTCGGGTGATGCTGTTGTGGCTGCTATTTTAAGAAAACTAACCACTTGTCCAGAAATGTTCGAGAATCAAGATATTTTGGAGAGAGAGCTACGCTTTGCTGTTGCAGCAGGAATTATAGCACAATGGACTATTGGTGCAGTTAGAGGTTTCCCTACTGAAAGTGCTACACAGAATCTCAAAGAACAAGTTTATGTGCCTTCAATGTGGTGATAAAAATGGTTTGTGTAACTTCAATAGAGCTTAGCACAGTCCTGAGACATCAGTTGGTAGTTATTGTTTGATTATTTATTTTGATATTCTCCAAGAGGGTTTCATCTCAAATGGTAGCAGGCAGAAGAACACTGTCAAGATTGCACAAATTGTTTGCTTGTTTACTTTTTGCGCCAACTCATGTCATCCAATACCACCTCTCAAATGAGCAGGTGGTGGGTATGAATTGAAAATTTTGTAGGTAAGAATTGGACTTAAACTATTCTTGTAATGAATTTGCAGTTTGCATTCCTAGTACTCTTCATTTTCTTAATCGTTGTTTTGCTTCTGCTTTAGTATTATGTGCCTTTCCAACATTCCATACATGCCTGAGTCCACGATTAAATTGTACTGTAGAAATTGTCCATATTTGCTGGTTGATCAGTCGAATGATTAGCAAACTTGTAACTATCGATCCTCCATGATCAAACAGTTAAGATCACGGAAGGACTATGTTCCTTGAGTGTGCGTTCCTAGGATGACTAAAAGAAAGCAAGCGTACAAAGGATAAATGATAAAAGTAATGAAATGTAACGCTGCAGAGTAAAATGAAATATTGAGAAGTAAAGTGCTGAAAGCTAGTGTAAATGAAAAGTGTTGTATTGATTTGATGATTTTTTTTATCGTAGTCTTTTCTTTTTTTATAAGCAAATGTTAGTTTGTTAGTATTTGTTATGTTAGTGAGACATTTTGAATCCATAAACTCTTTATTACTTCAAATTTTATGTCTTTTCTCCCAAATCATCAAGTCACCTTATGACTCTCTTTTTTTATAAGCAAATATTAGTTTTTTAGTTTTTGTTATGTTAGTGGGCTCGCGGTGTGCCCGCACTTCCAAGGCTGGGGATTGGTCTTTGTCATGAGGTTGCGCCTTGTGTTGGGACGGAACTTGCACCCCTGACCTTGGTCTATTGCTGAGAGGCCTTCTTTTGATTTGTGAGGGAAGCCTTTTGCCATCCCATCGCCAATCATGGTTTCTTGTAGTTTGCCTTCTAGTGTGAACCACGTTGGAGATTTGGGTAGCGGTTTAGCATTTCTCGTAGATTGTACCGATGTTCTGAATTAGGATAAGAGGTGTGTGCCTACAGACGGTTTTGAGCGATTATTGAATATTGAAGTTAATGACTCCTCCTCGCCTTGTGGTGGGGAAGGGAGAAGAGAAATTTTAATTAGTTATTGTGTTTGGTTAAGATGAGAGGAGAGGAGGAATTTTAATAGAGAGAAGTAAAAATAACACTATTCATGTTTAGTTCACAAGGGGATAAGAGATTTTAAAACTAATTTATTTTTGTATCCTTATAATTTTGATTTTCAAAATACCTATGGAAGGATATTTTAGTCAATACATTCAAAGTGCTTTAAATCTCTCCCCTCCCCTCCAAGTCCCCCTAATATTGAAGGAGATCCAAAATTGAGTGAGGAAGGATTTGCTTCCCTCCATTCCTCTTCTACCCCTTTCAAAAAATTGAATCAAACAAGAAGAGTTTATAAAAATTTCTCTTCTTTCTCCTCTATTTCTCTTCAATCAAACACTATGTTAGGGTTTACACTAGAATGGGGTAGAGCCCAATGGGATCAGTGACTACAGGAGGGACTTAACCGGTATTTATAGTCCATTTACTTTCATCATAACTATTATTTGAAGAGATACTATTTTGATATAATTAGGACCGGTAATTATGAGAGAATTTGATCCCTAATATCTTCATCAAAGAGAGATTCTACTAGGATATGATAGTTACCCATTACGTGAGTAATTAATTAATTAATTATGAGAGTTGTATGTTACCTGGGGCTACAATTGGGCTTGCGAGGTTGGATTGCTTATATTGGACCTGGATCCAAAATGCTGTTCCAGAACAGGTTGTGTTAATAGTTTTGGGCCTTTTCTAGTTCATTTTCATCGGCCCTTCCTTCCAAGATAGCCCACATATTTTAATTGAGCACACTTTACCTCTTAATTTTGGGTAGCTTTTGGTATCAATCAAATTTTAATATTCCCTTGAAAAGTGACGTGGGAATAAAATTGTGTCATGGTTGGTACAAGGGAATAAAATTTTTTTCAGACATAAAAGATGTTCGGGAATAAAATTTGTGATAGAAAGTTGAAAATTTTATTCCCATATGTGAGGGTGGGAAAGAAATACTCTTGGGAATGAAATTCTAGGGAATGTAATTTACCTGACGATAAAACATTCGATGAATCAAACATCACCTTGGACTAATAGATGACAAAAAGCATACCGCTCAGTTAGATATACCTTTCCATCTTTATTTGAGCCCAAACAAAAAGATATACACAAATCTGCACCCTCTTAGTTTGTGGCCGCTACAAGCGCACTAATAGCAGTTACAATAGTCGATGATACTTTTGATGCTTGACTATTTGCATTACTCGTAACTAACAAGTTGTGAGATGAAGAAGAAGATACTAACTTTCCACTCCTTAAACACATGAAACCATTAAGTTCGTGACACTGAGAGTTACTCTGAACTCGTTCCACCGGGTGTGCCAATTTGTTTACGGTGACATTTGGTTAAGACCAAATCCGACAACAAATAAAGATATTCAAACGAGTATGGGTTCAAGTTATGCGGTAATTTCATTTTCAAAGAGAACTTTTAAGAAAAGAAATGAATGTTAATGAATTTAAAGAAACGGTTACATACAAGAATTAAACGTATAAAGAATTTTAAAGTGTGGAAAATAGTAAATGCAAAAGGTAAAGAAAAACATTTAAATTTGACTTGAAAGTAAATGAAAAGAATTTAAAAGAAATCAGTAAAAAGCAAGAACATAAAGGCAAGAAACTAAAGAACTTGAAATCTAAAGAACAAAGCTTGAGGAAGAAGTAAGTTTAAATGGCAATTGCATTAAAGTAAATGACTTCAAATGAAAGTGGAAGGCATACTTGATGTTTATTTGTTAATCTGCTCGTGTGAGATGTTAAGACTTTGATCAAGAAAAACCAACCCTTTGCACATCGTAAGTGCTACTATTTATAAGCAAACTACGAAATAATTGCTTCCAATAATGTTGATATGCATAAGGCAGTTTTAAATCACGTTTTATTTAAGTCAGTATTTACAAACTTCTATGAATACATTGTTGAAACTTATAAAAACGCACTCTTTAGCTACTGTTGGTTAAAGTTGTGTTATGTGCAAGTGGACACAGTCGTAACAAGAAATAAAGTGATAAGAGAGATCGTTCCCACGAGGATTATATGGTGATTAGTTTTCAAACTTAAATCAATGGTTCTATTAAGTCAAGATTCACAAAAATAGGTTGAGGTGTGTGTTCAATATTCAGATTTAAACGCAATAAAAAGCAAGCAAATAAGGTTGTAACAGAAGTGGAAGAAAGAGCTATAAGCAGGAATCCCTTGTAATTTCCAAACTAGTGTTACTTATGCTCTGACATGCTGCAACATATGGCTCCAGAAAATTAAAGTCATGTTTTCCAACATATTAAAGATAAGGTTCATTAAATGCACCTATTCCTAGGTTCAAATTAATTACACTTACTTCTATTGAAGCGTGTTCCAGTTAGCCTAAGGACTTGAATGATTATTCCAAATTCATTCAACACCAACTAATCTTCCAATTAATGATATAACCCTTATCTATTAAACAAATCCACTCACTTCACTTTTCCAAGTATCAGCAAACTAGCATTCTATTGAAGATGATCAGACTTCAATAAAACAACGTTAAGAACAGATTAAGAGAAAATGCCTTGCAAATCTTTGCATAATAAAAACTAGAAATTCATTACAAGTTCATCATGCTCATAGCTATCGCAAGTTTAGCACATAATGAGCTTACAAACATTAAGAATAAAATGTAAAATGGAAGAAGAATTCATTACAGAGAGAAGGTATAATGGAGACAAAACAAAAATGGAGAAAAGTGAAACTACTCCAAAAACAACCCTGCTTTCTGCTGTCTCTGATGAAAAGAGAATGTTCCCCCTTTTAGGGTAAGACTAGGCCTTCTAGAAGCATCATTTCTCTGTTCTCCAATTGGGCCACTCGGTTAGGACAATAAATTGTATGGCCCAAATCCCTAACTACAGCAACACTATAGTCCAAAACCACGTGTCTGAACTTTCCCTATCTTTTGGGACACCTCATCAGGAGAGAGAATGTTGGAGGCTCATACCCCTTGTTAAGTCAACCTTATATGATGCAGCATTATCCGGAGCATTGCTTCCAGTTATGCATTCATTTAATTGAGACTTGCTCAGTGCCAGAAATCACATCATTATCCTTCTAAAATCACAGAAATAAAATAAAACTCAAAAAAGAGCACATAGACCTTAAACTACTCTAAAACAAATGGAATACCCACATAAAGCACTTAAAGATCAAAATAACTCAAGCTAAGAAAGTGTGGATAACTCTCATTTCTAAAAGTTATCACACCCCCAAACTTGAATCGTTGCTTGTTCTCAAGTGATGCAAAGAAAGATAAAAGTGAAAAAAAAAAAAAAAAACTAACAACGCTTTACCTAGAACACAAGCCAACTGACACAACAAGATATCATCAAGGTGGAGCCCCAAAATCAAACCTCTTACTTTATCAACATTCATGCATCTCAATCATGTGGATTTTCCTGACTACAATCACTTTCAACACAGAGCAACATGCTGCAGCAATTAACTCTCAGAACAATGTGTTCTTTCGTACTCATGACATAATCTGGGCACACTCAATCATCATTCACATGCAACTCTTTCTAATCTTGACAAGTTTCTAAACACATCTTAACAACATCAAAGCATTACACTGCTAGAGGACTTTATTGGGTGGAAATGAGGCTTAGGTCAGGGTAGGATAACCATTTGGGAAGTAGCTAACACTAGGTGGAGTTGAGATATGCTTTTCCTTATTTGCATTTCACATCTTTGTTTTCCACAAACCAAAACAGAACTTATAACATCAAGCGAATGCTATTTTCCTCTTTTCATCCTTGCTTCCTTTCTCTTCATTCCCTATTTTTTTTTAAGAGAAACTAATGTGAACAATTTCTATTACCAACAAAAGTCCATCACTGCTGGTCGTCCATCACTGCAGACAACCAGCTGCATAACACCCCCAAACTTAAAATGGTGCATGTGGTTGCAGTGGTCAAAGTCCATCACTGCACACAATCAGCTGCATAGCACCCCAAACTTAAAATGGTCCATCATTGCACACAACCAGTTGCGTAGCACCCCTAGTTACATCATATATACAAGAAAATCATAGCCTCCACTCCACTTAGTTAGGTCAATTTGTTTTTTAGGGAGTGGCTAATAATGTGGTTGCAGTAACAGAAACAAAGAGGCTTAAAGCTCAAAGGGGTTACACAATGGAAATCACGTCTTGGTTGGCTAATAGGCTAAATTGGAGTTTGTTCAAGAACAAAATGTGCCTCAAGCAATCATTGCAGCCGAAATGTGTGTAGGTGATTCAGACACGAGTCAAGTCCAGCAGAGCATACAATAGAATGGCACACATGACAAAGAACCAAATAGTGTTTAGGCACAAAATCTCACAGGTTAAACAGGTTGCTACCGCATGTACCCGAAGCCTTCAATAATTAAGTCAATCCAAGACACCGAAAAGAAATGCATGGTTGTTAATATTTCATTAGTTTAACAAGTGGATACCAAGACAACATATTATATTTCTTTCAAAAGATTCCCCTTTGAAAGGGGTTGTACATGCTTGGGTAGAAGAAACTAACAAAAGAAACACACAAACACAACAACAAAGCAAAACAAGGGTCAAAATCCACTGACCCTACACAACCACTAGGCATCTACATCTGATTGAAACTAACAGGTCCTAACGAACCTAGTACATGAACAGAAGTATGATAAAACTAGGCAGTAAGAGGAGCAATGGGAAAAATGGGCATCCTGATTGGTTGCTGCAGCAACTGTATTGTTGAGCTCAGATCAAGGATTTTTCTTGCGAGAGCTCCTTTTTGTGCTCCCTGGTTTGGTCATGCTTTTCTTCTTTATCAGGGCAGGAGTCGCCACTTCTTCAGTCACCTCTAGCTCTGGTTCTTCCTCTTGGTCTTCAGTTTAAGCTTTTTCTTCTTTTTATCTTTCAAATGATGTAGCCTCTTCATCCTGAACCTTGCTTACTGTAGACACTTTGATCTTTTTAGCCACAAGAAGGACATTGTGCTCTTCCTCTTCTTCAGAGACAGGGTAGTCGGAGGCAATCTTGCCAATAAAATCATCATAGGAAACTCTCACATTCGTAGTAGGATGCCTCCTGGATAGGGTTGGCGCTGGAGACTTGACTTGCTCAACCTCTTATTCTTTTGTCCTTTCTTTAGTGGCCCCCTGGTCCTGCTGGGGGCTCTCATGAACTTTCTTCTTACCTTTGTCTAGCTTAGTGGTGGTGGTCTGTTGCTGCTTGGACGGTGGGTCAGACATCCAATTGGATGAGTCAGATTTAGCATGAGTAGAACGAGTGCTGGTGGTGATCTTCTTTGGGATAGGGGTTTTTTCTACAGGCTCTTGATCGACAAGGAGAATGTGTTCTAGGAATTGTGGAATTGGAGGGTAGGTATTGGAGTTGCTAAGCTCCAGGCCCCTTAGTTGCCATTTGAAGTGCTCATAGGAGAATTTCCAGAACAGCTACCGATGCTACATATGTTGCTGCAGCCTCTGTTCCAAGGAATCCACTTTATGCTCAAGCCCCTTAGAACGATCTAGCTGTTTTGAGGGTTCTCCTTTCTTAACTGACTTGGCCTTGGCAGCTTTAGTGGAGTTGGTGAAGAAGCGTTGGATAATAGCAGAGTCAATACCATCTTGATTTCTTTCTTCATCCTCTCCTTGTTGAAACTCAACTCCACTCCTCAAACAGAGCTCTGTGATCAAACAGGAGAAGATCAACTGCCTTTTTGTGCGCATGGAGCATTTGAGATTTTCCTTTCAATGATCTCCCCCACATTTATCTTATGTCCCTTCATAATGCAGAACAAGACCAAATGCTCCTTCTCCACAGTCTCAATATGAGCTGTTGGCAACAACTTGTGCCTCAGAAAATGATACCATACCTTGGCTAACGGCTTCAGCTGTGGCCGCGCAATCTTCTACTAGTTTCCAGTGTTAGGTAGCCAAGATGTGCTTGTGACTGCTAACTCTGCCTTCATCTCACTCAACTTTTTGTCAGAAACTCCATCTAACAAGGGCCTATATTCATCCTCGACTTTAGTCAGTTTCCATCGCATGTTAAGGGTTGCTGCAGAGAACGAGACATGAGCTCCACGTACCAATGAGTGCCTTTGTTCTGGACAGCCAATGTTGGCACATAACTCATGCACCAAGGGTGTGCAAAACCTACAAGGATGCGCTGCAAACCTCTTCCTTTCCGCTCATCAATGACAGCGCCGCCCTCCTTAGTAAGTCCGTAGCGGGGATCATCGGAGATGGTGAACCCTTTCTTAACATGTTGCTTTCTTTTCAGGGTTTCAGTGTTGTACCTAGTCATTGCTTCATCATCAATGAACTTAGGGTACATATCAAACTCATCACTTGAAGTGGGCTGGGTTTTCTTCACAGCTACAATTTTTACACGAGGCATAGCTGGGGTGTTAGGGAAGGTTGAAGGTTGAAGATTATAAAAATTTGGGGAGAAGAGTTATTTTAGAGTTGAAGAAATTTGGGGGTAACAGGAAAGAGGAAATGTAACAAGGGTAGAGTGTGGGAATGGGTGAGAGAGGAGGGGGTATTTAATGTGCGATGGGTGAATGATGTGGGTAGTGGGTGGTTGAGAGGTGATTGATGGGTTTCTAGGGCAGTGTGTGCAGCAGGTTTGCGCATGGAAAAGGAGAATCCCGCCTGACTTTTTCCGTCCCTTTTTTTATCAATTCATAAAGTTTCAACTCTTTCCCACCAGCCCTTAGCGCTTGACCTTGCTGGGCCTCATAAGTACACTTAGCCCACCACGGAAACACCACCACCAAAACACTAAGACAAATCCTGCAACCACAACTCACATTTTATTTTTCTCCAATTATTTGATTAATTAAACTAACAGAAAAAAACACAAAATTAAGACATAATGAATATATATACTTAAAAAAAAAACAAAATAAAGCTGGGCAACCTCCCAGTAGCACTTAGTTTAAGAGTACTCAGCCTGACTTGGGCCCTTGAGACCATTAGGAATTGACCATTATTGTGGTGGCTTTTGATCTACTAATTGGCTCACCCCAGTAATGTTTAATTCTCTGACCATTTACCTTGAAGCTTCTGTTACTTGCTACTTCAAGTAGCTCCACTGCTCCATGAGAATATACTTTGACAATGGTGAATGGTCCAGACCACCACGATTTGAGTTTGCCAGGGAAAAGCTTTAATCTGGAATTGAAGAGCAACACCTGCTCTCCCACAACAAACTTTCTTTTTTGTATCCTCTTGTCGTGCCAAGCTTCTTTTTTTTTGGCCTTATAGACCTCTGGTCCTTCATATGAAAATATTCTGTGTTCATCCAGCTCATTAAGCTGCAACATTCTTAATGCCCCAGCTTGGGTCAAGTCATAATTGAGTTTCTTGGTCGCCCAAAATGCCTTATGCTGCAGCTCTATGAGCAGATGACACACCTTGCCGTAGACCAACCTATAGGGAGATATCCCTAAAGGCGTCTTATAAGCAGTTCGGTAGGCCTATAGTGCATCATCTAAGTGAAAAGACCAATCTTTTCTAGATGGGATGACTACCTTCTCAAGGATCCTTTTAATTTCTCTATTAGATAACTCGGCCTGGCCATTTGTCTGGAGGTGATAAGCTATGCAATTTTGTGTTTTACCCCGTATTTAGCTAGAGCACTCGCAAATAGCTTGTTACAAAAGTGAGTGCCCTCATTAGAGATTATTGCCCTTGGCGTGCCAAATGTTAAGATATTTTTCTAGATAAACTTAATCACCACTTTAGCATCATTTGTTGGGAATGCTGCAGCTTTAACCCATTTAGAGACATAGTCTACTGCAAACAGGATATATAGATTTCTAAAAGAGGGTGGAAAAGTGCCCATGAAATCAATCCCCCATACATCAAACAGTTCAACCTCTAAAATAAAATTGAGAGGGAGCTCATGTCAGGAAGAAATGTTTCCCACCCTTTGGCATCTGTCATGACTTTTAACATGATTATGAGCATCCGTGAATAGTGAGCACCAGAAGTAACCAATGTGTAACCTTTGCTTCTGTCCTCATTCCGTCATAATGACCCCCATAAGGTGAAGAATGACAATGAACAAGAATATCATGGATCTCGTCCTCAACTACACATCTTCTAAGTATGTGGTCAGCACATTGCTTGTATAAATATGGCTCATCCCCGTAAAACTGGTTGGCTTGCTGATAAAATCGTTTCTTCTGTTGTGTATTGTTGCTTCCAAAACACACTTTAAGGGCTAGTGTACCCTGTGGCAGAAGTAATATAGGACGGAAGTCCAGATATCGTACCCAAGAGATTAATTGTGATATGCAGGTGATAAAGTAAGTACTGGAATAAAGAAATCTTTGTGCTATTTAGACTAAATGAATACTAATAATAATAAGATAAAAATGTAGCAGGTGCAAAAGATAGTGAAAGAGAAATAAAAAAGTTGAGAATTCAAGAGTAAAAGAGCCTAGAGTCGTGGTTTCACTTATACTTTCGATACCCCTCAAATCCTAGTTCTATTCAATTTCGCAGTTGCTTTTCGAATATCAATCCCTCTACGAAAACTATTAATTGTTTGTCAGACAATCAATATTCTTTTCCCCAGATAAATCCAATGGTTGTCAGGCAAAGAGTTTAAATGATTAGAAAGCATAAAGAGCAAAGAGGTTGAATGACTGAAAGGAGTAAATCACATTTGGTCTGCTATAATTTAAACCCTGGTTATCCTATAGATCTGCTAATTTAATTGGGCTTGATAGCCAAAATATCAATCAATTGATTAAGAGCATACAATGGGTGCGCCATCCTAGTATGGGATGAAGAACAATAGAATAACATTATTCAAATCGCATAATAATACAAGATAAAAGGGGTTACTGCTAATACAAGATCCACCACAACTCTAATGGTGAATTTAGCTATCCAAAATAATAGATAAAACAAAGTTCAACAACGGAAAACGCATCCTGAAGAGTTAGAAGAAGAAGTATCTCCAACTTAACCCCCAGATGCAAATCCTACTCTAGAAAACAAAACTAAAAAAATCTATAAACTAGAAAACTATTACAAAAGAGTATAGTACTCAAAGAATAAAAGATGATGTTCAAAGGATGCTTAAGAATGGTACACAGGGCCTCTATTTATAGGAAAATATGAGAACAGAGCCCAAAATTAGGTCTTCTGCACAGCCAGCACGGTCGTGCTCTTTATTATGTCATGACATGCTCAATTCTGTACGGGCGTACCAACTTCATAAAACAACGTTGTAGTGCACGGGCTTCAGCACAGGCATGCTCAATGTTCTGCACGATCGTGCTCTTCAGTTGTAAGGCCGTGCTCAATTCAATTAGGCCTTGCTTCACTCTGGCATGGGCGTGCTGGTGTTTGGCACAGCCGTGCTAAATCTTCAGAGATCAGCTTTAAGTCATTCTGGTAAGGCTTTGCTGGGATGGATGGCTTGGAGGGCTTACACGGGCGTGCTCATGCCTGGCACGACCGTGCTTATCCTCAGAACATCAGTAATCTCTCTATTTTAGCTCAAAAACATTCATCTTTCTTCATAAGTTCATCAAACTGTCTCTAAACATCAATTCCGTCAAAACTTAAGTACAATGGGTGAAATACAATAACATTTATCATGAAATGCATCAAAATTCAACTCAAATACCCCCTATAAAATACACAGAATTGATGTTTATCATGCATCCATATTTGCTGGGGCAACACCACTGGCCAGATAGTTTACCAAGTCAGCATAGTGCTTCAGTGTTCTCCACTACCAACAAGTATTCATCGGGAAACTGTTCGTGGATCTTTGAATTCCTAGTTGTTCCATTTTCCTCTGCTAGTCTTGATAAATGATCCGCCTCCTGATTCTCAACTCCTTTTTTGTCACGGATCTCTAAATTAAATTCTTGTAACAGAAGAACCCATCTAATCAACCTAGGCTTGACATCCTTTTTAGCAATCAGGTATTTTGGAACACCCCAGTTTTCGTTTGCTTGTTATATATGTTATCCTTGTTATTATATATGTGTTATATGTTGTTATGCTTATGTTAGATGTTTAGGGACGTGTTTTGGGGTAGCTAACCTTAGATCAAGCTTATAAGTGATCCTGTCAGGATGGCACGCCCGTGCTCCCGTTCAGCACGCCCATGCTGGTTGTTCAGAATGCCCATGCCAGTTGTTCATCACGGCCGTGCTAAAAGTTAGCACGCCCGAGCTCTTCGCGCGCACTAGAAACGTGTTTTGGGCTCTTTTGGTTAGCCCGTTTCGCCTCAATCATTTTTATACCTCTTTTGCTCGACTTAAAACTCATAGCCGTCATTCCTAAAGTTAGAAACAGTCGTCTTCAACCTCTCTCTTGGGTTTCCATTGAATCCTTGAGCGTTCTTCAATCCTTGTTTGGATGTTCTTCATCAAGAATACATCCCTGTGGTGTTTGCTGTTGTGTTTTGGGTTAAGCTGCTAGCTTAGTGTTACTCTGAGGTAAGATAACCAACCATGTTCATCCTTTTCCTGGAATCCCTTAAGTTAGTGTTGAACCGTTTTGTCCCTGTCAAACCAGACTTCGTTGTTCGTGTGCCAGTGTTGTGAACGGCAACTAGCAGATTAGCCCCCCAGAGATCTAATCGAGGTATGTGCATAATCCTTATGTTAATTCCCTTCCTTTTCTTGTTGGGGAATTAACTTGTCCTTTTGCTTTGGCGTTCTTGGTCAAAGCTCGCTGAACCTGTTGAACCCATTTGGAGGAGTCGAGCGCAGACTTCGTTCTTGTTGGCTGGTATCGTCACGCCAGGTATGGGGAGAAGATATTAGTATAACATATAGGTTCTAGGGTAGCGTAAGATGTGGGTTAACCCATGACCCTATTTGTGTGCTATATGTCTTAATTGATGTATGCAGTTGTTATGGTTGATTATACATGTTGTTAATTGTTTAAATGGTTTGTATGATCTTGGCATGACATTTATGATGTTTATGATGATGATGATATGCCATGATTGTATGAGTTGGTATGTTGGAACTGCTGTTAAAACTATGTTAATAAAAGACATAGGGATGTTAGCTCTAAGCCTAAAACTTGGATTAGTCTAATTGATGTGCATAAAACATAAAGATGTTGATGAAGGGTAAGATTAATGCCAATGGATTAGTCAAGAACCTTAGTATTGATTTTGAGGGTTGAAATCTAGAGAAATTGCTAAGTTTCCTAGATCTGAGACGCTGTAACAGCGTTGAGCACCCCCGTGCTCATTATCGGCACGTCCATGCTCTTCGCCTAATAAAAGCCAGAACGCTCGTGCTCTCAGTAGCACGCCCGTGTCGGAAAAAAGAGAAAAGTGACGCTGTTTAGGACGCCCGTGCTCGGGCCGTGCCACTGTCAGAATTAAGAAACTTCACTGTTTTAAATAAAGAGAGATTTAATACCTTATTAGGAATAAAAATATGATATAAGAGATTATAAAACATGACATTGAGGATAGTTAATGAACTAGGATAACGATATGTTAAGATGTAATAATGGAGACTTAATAAAGTGATTAATTAATGAGAAGATGATGTTATAGGTAATGACGTACTGTTACCGATGTTGCTGGTTAAATCATTCTTAATGCTTATTGGTCAAGTTTGATGTTGATAAATCATCTTTGACCAACATATCTTTGATGCTTGTTGGTCAAAGTTGATAGCCATGTAATGGTGTTGATGATCGATGGTTGGACATGTGTTTGCATGTTGGTTGAACATTGCATGCATCATTGTATAGAAATGATAGTTTGGACGGCAAGAAAACGATGAATCGCGACGGTGGAGGCCACGATGGGTATTATCCCGGCCTTGAGGGTAGAGTTGGGTAAGGAGGTTCCATATGGCATGGACTTGCAACTTGTGGCCGGAGTGTCCTATCGATAACCTGACTACCCTGACGAGCCACATTACGTTATCAGGATTAGTTGAGAGTATCCACGGACGTCACCCAAGGTTTGGTGAGTGTTCCAACATTGATGCAGGATGGTCAACATGGATATGTACTCATAATCGTCTTTCCAGAGTTAATGTTTTGGATCCACATTGCATATGGAGCAGTGGAGTAGTTATGCATCGCATAACATGTTATTAATGTGATATGATAGTACGTGTAACACCCCGATTTTTCACAATATTTTTAATTAATCAGTAATTAAGTAATTATATTTTATTGGAGGGTCTAGAAAATTAAATAAATTATTCCGAGGCCATAGTCACACTCTATGCCATCATAGGAGGCTATGGTTAAGTTTTGGACCGAAAACTCAAACGGAGCCCGATCTATGTTTTTTCGGAGGATAATGTTTTTCTACTATCAAGACCTCATTTTGACTAACGGTCAGAACCATTAGTCTTAAAATTCAATCCTCTACCTTTTTGCTAAAATATGTCCTGACGTCCAAAAATATAAATGGAATTTTATATTCGGGCCGAAAAACGATCGGATAGACGATTCGAGCTGTCTTAGGGTTTTTCGAGAACCTGGAGCCAATGATTTTCATACCAGGGCTATGTTAAATCATTTGGGGACTCCTACCAGTGTCATGAGGATTTTCGAAATGTTGGGACGTGAATTGACCAAATTGCCCTTGGTTAATTTTGTTACTAATTACCTTTTACCATTTTTTTTACTATGACTTAAGCCTTAAGTCTACCAATTAAATACCCTATTCTTCACCCTCACTCTCTCATTTCTCGGCAGACCCGGCCCTCCCCCAAACCCATCTCCTTCCTTTTCTCTTCTTTCTCTTATTTCTCTTCACAAAAACTCCATTTTTAGGAGACTTTGAGCTTGAATTTCTTGAAGCAATTTTCACCAAATTTGAAGGAGATCATCATAGGAGGTAGCTAGTTCTCTCTATCTCTCTCTATCTCTCATTTTTCTCCTGTAAATTTCCTGATTAGAAATGTTAGGGTTTTTATCCCTAAATCTTCAAAAATCCATGATAAATTGTAGGAAAGTCATTTTGATACCAACCAATTTCTATGGCCTAGGTTCATGACATACTTGTATGGTTCGAGAGCTTAGAGCCAAGAAATCACTCTATGGTATTTAACCATAGAGGGGCCGAAACCCTCTGTTGAGTAGGGTAGGGTTTTTGGTTGGTTTTTGATGTTTTGAATTGATATCTAGGGTTATCACATTTAGTTAGGGTGCTATCCAAGAAATGAGAATTTTTGGAGCTCCCTAGCTATTTTTCATATTTTTCATTCAGTAGGGTCAAACCCTAGGGGTAGTGCAATAGGAGAAATCTTCATTTTTTTTTTTTAGCTAATGTATTCATTGATTATGTTTAGGGATACCTAAGGATCATTGATCCAAAAGTTAGGAATTTTTAGACATTCCTAGCCTAATTAATTAAATAGGGGCACTAACTAATCCTAAGGAATTAGGGAGTTTTTGATTTAACTGTATTAATTTCTGGTTGTGTTCTATTGTATAGAATCGGATAGGACTCGAACATCCGACAGCGCACCCGATTGACAGCTACGGAGTCATAGCCGGAGCTGCACGAGGAAATCACTAAGGTGGGGAGAAAGAACTAATATTGTCGGGAAGGCAAGCTTAGTATATATATATATATATGGGAACCTTTAAACCCTACTAGAAGTTGAGTCCTGGATAAAGTGTTTGGACCCTGGGTGTAGGTACTTTTGGGCTATCACCACTAAGTTGATGATATGGCTATTGTAATTTATTGAGGTTGATGTGTTGAATTGGTTATTTGATTATATGTTGGTTTTATTTTGTTGAACTGCCTGCGTGATGAATTGTTGTCTGACTTTATGATGATAACTGTACTGGTGGAATTACTGTTGTGATGATATTGTGATTTGAATAGTTGAGTGTTGATGAGGGTATGGTGAGTGATGATGTTGTTCGGGTTGATATCGTTGTGGTCTCGACTGTGTAGCTGTGGCTCGTAGACGCAAGGCGTCGTGATGCTAATGCTGATGCTGATGCTGATGTTGATGATGATGTGATGTTGATGTTGATGTTGATGTGATGCGATGTGTCGTGGTCGTGGACGAGTGTTTAGGCGTGAGGTCCCGATATCAGCCTGCAATGGATGTTTGTTGCATTTTCATATCATTTCATACCACAGCATTTGGTCCCAAAGGGGGATGTCCAATTGGGGAGGTTACTTAAAATCCCGAGGCGGGATATGATGTGATGTGATGTAATCCCGATGGGGATGTCCAATTGGGGACGTGATGTATCGGCCGACATGCATATAGGGAAGACAACATATACATAGGGACTAGTATTCTTCTTATAGGCTTATTTGAGGGAATGATGTTTGAGATGATCGTGATGGGTGACTTAAGAGATAGGTGATGTTGTGTTGTATATGTTATCTGTGTTGTGTGATTTATATATATATGTTGTACTGATGCCCCACTCCCATATTGATGAATTATGCTTCTTATTTCCCTTTATTTTCTATATGTGTTACTTTATTTAATGGGAAGATCCCGAAGAGGAACCAGCTGCTGAGGAACTGGACGGCATTCCATACGAGCCTGACGCCGGAGGACGGGCCACAGACCTTAGCCTTGAGAGGTTGGGCAGTGATCGTGATTAGCCGGAGAGCTATCTCTGGGCCTATCTTTCGTATTTTTATTTTGGTTTGTAATAATATACTCTGTATGTACTACTTTATACTGTAGCCCTACTGATGGGGCAATGATGTATGTGATATAATTATTTATATTTTAAGCTGTGTACTCTGAAGCGTTGCGTGCCGTGTATTTGATTGCTTCCGCGCTCAATTTTTCGCTTCGCTTCGTATTTATAAGGCGCACTAACGTTTATTATGCGATTAAGGTTAGTTAATATCTTAGGTTCTACTGATGGGACGGCGGGTCGTCTCAGTACGTGTTATAATATGTGTTATATTATGATGTTTATATGGTGCATGATCATCTTGCTAACCGCTCTATTACCGCTTATGTTTATACGTGCAGTTCATTACTCCCTATCTGTTGTTGTTGTTTTGCATGTACCTTTGGTTATGCAGAGGATGGTGAGCTGCCAGTTGAGGAGTGTTCTCGAGGAGATCTCTTGCTCATAGTATAGTTTAGTTATATTAGTTGTTTCCGATGTAATATCGATAGTGGTTACCAGCTCTGATTATATGACATCGGGATTTGGATTTTGTTTTATGTTTATGTTTTTCGCAGTTGTTAGTTATGTTTTAAATGTTTTTCTGATCATATCGTACGTGCATGCTTTATTTTAATTTTATCGTATGCGGGATAGCGAGTGTCACATATTTGATGACAGCATGGTCAATATAGACAACCACCTTTGTTCCAAGCAGATATGCTCTGAACTTTTCAAAAACAAAAACCACTGCTAACAGTTCTTTTTTAGTAGTAGTGTAGTTTAATTATGCATCAATTAGAGTCTTATTGGCATAGTAAATTGAGTGGAAGATTTTGTTATGGCTCTGCTCCAAGACTGCCCCAACTGCGTAGTCACTTGCAACACCGCTTAGACCAACCAAGGGCAACTATTGCTGGAGCAGATACCAGATCCTTCTTTAAAATCTAAAAAGCTTGCAAGCATTCTGAGGTGAACTCAAATGGACTATCTTGCTCCAACAATTGACACAGGGGCTTGACGATCATTGAGAAATCTTTTATAAATTTTCTATAAATATTCTCAGCACTCTTTTCAGCATTGGTCTTGTTCTTTCCTAAAACGTTTTCAGTACCAGGCTTTTCACTCTTAACTGCCTTTTTCTTCTCGGTTAACTCAGGTGGTTCAGTGCCACTCCTCATATGAATGGCCTTGCACTGTTCTTTTCCAACAGAAGTAGAGGTATTTGGAGTCTCAGTGGAGGCTGGCAACGTACCACTTTGCCTCTTGTTCAGAGCATTGGCCAACTGACCCACTTGGCTCTCCAATTTCTCATAGCCACGCCCTGATTTTGAATTTGTGCCTTGGTTTCTGACATAAAGGCCTTTAACACAGCCTCTAAAGACATCTCTTGACTAACCGGTTGGGCTTGTTGCTGCTGAGGTGGCTGTTGTTGCCTTGGTGCTTGCTGTGTTCGGAATCCAGGGGGAGTATTGACATTTCTAGGAGGAAAGATGGAAATGGAACTCCCAGGTTACAGAGTGTGGTTAGTGTTACTCCACTGAAAATTTGGATGATTCCACGCTGAATTATTACTTCTGTTGTAGTTTCCCATATAATTGACTGATGCGTGGTTTCCATAACAGTTTTCAAATAAATGTTTTCCTCCACAGAACACACAAGATACATTACTAGTTTGGAAAACTTGTTGTTCATTCCGCACAAGTTCACTCATGGTAGCTTGTTTCTGTGAAGTGGATTGGTTACCTATAGCCAAAATTTTCACCATGTTTGTTAAATAGGCCAATTGAGTAGAGATAGCAGTTACCTAAGTTACATCATGCATTCCTGCTGCGGCAACAATCTTGCTGGAACCGAGCCTATAAGTTGGCCACTGATAGCTATTGGCTGCTATGCTTTCAATCAGTGCATAAGCTTCATCATAAGACTTGTTCAACAGTGTGCCTCCTGCTGAAGCATCTAGCATCATTCTCGCAGCAGGAAGCACTCCATTGTAAAAGTGCTCCATTCCTAGTGTAGCAGTAGTCTTGCTGGAACCGAGCCTAGAAGTTGGCCACTGATAGCTATTGGCTTCTATGCTTTCAATCAGTGCATAAGCTTCATCATAAGACTTGTTCAACAGTGTGCCTCTTGCTGAAGCATCTAGCATCATTCTCGCAGCAGGAAGCACTCCATTGTAAAAGTGCTCCATTTGAATGCAAATAGGAATGCTGTGGTGGGGGCATTTTTTTAAGAGTTCCTTAAACCTCTCCCATGCTTCATACAAGGGTTTATCATCCAACTTCTTGAATGAAGTAATATCATTCCTTAGCCTTGCATTTTTCGTGGGTGGGAAGAACTTAATTAGGAATTTATCAGCCATATTATTTCGGGTGTTAACAGAGTTGGGCACCAACGCAGTGAGCCAGTTCTTGGCCTTACCACTCAGGGGAGAAGGAAACAGTCTTAACCTGAAGGAATCATTAGTAACTCCTTGGTTCTTAAAGTTGTTTGCCACATTCAAGAACTATTTCAGATGCAAATGAGTATCTTCAGTAGCAGCCCCACTGAACTGTCTCATTGCTTGTAGCATTTGAAACATGATTGACTTGAACTCAAAATGCCCACCAGTTATTTCAGGCACCACTATGCCCGTGCTCATAGTTTCTTGATCAAAGACAACATAACTTCTGATGGCACGGGTCCTATCATTGGCCAGTGCTATACTATCAAGTTGATCTTCTTCATCCATCTTGGAATTCGCAGAGCTTTTAGGGGACACAGTGATTAGTCTGCCCAAATCAACTAAACCTTGATTCTCTCTGGTAAGCCTTCTGAATGTTCTTTCAATCTCAGGGTCTAGTTGAAATTTTGGTGCGCTCTGCCTATGCATCCAGAGTAAGAGTACCTGATGCTAGAGCAAAACACTTCAAAGATCAGTTATCCCAACTAACAGAACTACGAATCTAAACCTTTTAAATTAAACGCCATTACAATCCCCGGCAACGACGCCAAAAACTTGTTGGTTAAAGTTGTGTTATGTGTAAGTGGACACAGTCTTAACAAGTATTAAATTGATAAGAGAGATCGTTCCCACAAGGATTAAATGGTGATTAGTTTTGAAGCTTAAATCAATGGTTCTATTAAGTCAAGGTTCACAAAAATAACAAAAATAGGTTGAGGTGTGAGTTCAATATTCAAATTTGAACGCTATAAAAAGCAAGCAAATAAGGTTGGTAATAGAAGTGAAAGAAAGAGGTACGAACATGAATCCTTTGTAATTTCCAAACTAGTGTTAGTTATGCTCTGACATGCTCCAGCATATGGCTCTAGGAAATTAAAGTCATGTTTTCCAACGTATTAAAGATAAGGTTCATTAAATGCACCTATTCCTAGGTTCAAATTAATTACACTTACTTCTATTGAAGCGCGTTCCAGTTAGCCTAAGGACTTGAATGATTATTCCTAACTCATTCAACACCAACTAATCTTCCAATTAATGATTAACCTTTATCTCTTAAACAAATCCACTCACTTCACTTTTCCAAGTATCATCAAGCTAGCATTCTATTGAAGATGATCAAACTTCGATAAAACAATGTTAAGAACAGATTAAGAGAAAATGCCTTGCAAATCTTCGCATAACAAAAACTAGAAATTCATTATAAGTTCATTATGCTCATAGCTATAGCAAGTTTAGCTCATAATGAGCTTACAAACATTAAGAATAAAATGTAAAATGGAAGAAGAATTCATTACAGAGAGAAGGTACAATGGAGACAAAAGAAAAATAGAGAAAAGTGTGGCTGCTCCCTAAAAACAACCCTACCGTCTGCTGTCTCTGATGTAAAGAGAATGTTCCCCTAAGACTAGGCCTTCTAGAAGCATCATTTCTCTGTCCTCCAATTGAGCCACTTGGTTAGTACAATAAATGCTATGTGGCCCAAATCCCTAAGTACAACAACACTACAGTCCAAAACCACGTGTCTGAACTTTCCCTATCTTTTGGGACACCTTATTAGGAGAGATAATGTTGGAGGATCATACCCTTTGTTAAGTCAACCTTATATGCTGCAGCATTATCCAGAGCATTGCTTCCAGTTCTGCTTTCATTTAACTGAGATCTGCTCTGCGCCAGAAATCACAGCATTATCCTTCTAAAATCACAGAAAGAAAATAAAAACTCATAACAGAGCACATAGACCTTAAACTACTCTAAAATAAATGAAATACCCACATAAAGCACTTAAAGATCAAAATAACTCAAGCTAAGAAAGTGGGGTTAACTCTCATTTCTAAGAGTTATCAGTTATTGCGTGATTCTTTCGTCGAATCTAACACTTAACCAACCTTGGTAGTTGAATGACTCTTTTGTCGAGTTTGACACTTAGCCAAATTCAACAGATGTATTTTGACTACGACACTTCAATTTACTCACTTGATCCACTATGATTATGTCTTCGTCGAATTATAACTTTTGTCAAACTAAAACTTGATAACTTTGTTGAACAATCTTAACTTCAAATCCTTATACCATACTTCACCGATTTGAAATTCACACATTCACCATGCTTTCCCGTCAAACTAAAGACGAAATTCGACACCCAACACTAGGTGTTTGTTTTATAGAAGTTATGAATACCTTTTTTATGATAGTGAATGCCTTGCCTTAGCATTATAAAGGCTCTTCTTAATGCATTATTTGAGTGGTACAGTGTCTCATCCATTGGTTTGCATCTAGTTTACTACTAACTCTAAATTATAAGTGTTCTAAATTAAACATTTGAAGTTGATTTCAGTTTTTTATGGTTCCTACCCATGGTTAGGGGTGTTCACGGGTCGGTTTGGTTCAATTCCATAGGGGAAAAAAATCTGAACCGATTAAAATCAATTGGTTCGGTTTGATTGGGATTTGAAATTTTTTTCCAAGAACACCGAACCAAACCAACCCGATCTTGAATGGGTTGGTTTGGTTCTATTCGATTCAACCAAAAAAAACCTGGTTCAAAAAGTATGAAAAAATGCATAAAACTATCATAAAAAAGACATGATTAAGAGGGAAATCTTCAAAGTAGACAATATATGAGAATAAAAGTATCAAAAGCTAATATGTAAAGAATTTAAAAAAAAAAAAATATAAATACATATATATATATATAACCGGTTCGATTCGATTTCAGGAACGTTGAATCTGAGAACCGAACCAATTAATATCATATCTTAACCGATTCAGTTCGAATTCAACCCGGAAACCCAAAAAAATTTGAACCAATTTTATTAGTTCGTTTCGGTTTTTCGGATTTGTTAAGTTGATCCTAACGAATGAACACTCTTATGCATGGTTACAAATAAACCCTAGTACTTCCAATCCATCATCCTCACCACCAGAACTATCACACACAATTGATGACCGACTTGATGGCCTGGTGGCCGAGGATGCACAACTAGATCGAGATCCTCCTCAACCAAAAAAGAATAATGAGGAGATGGAGAAGTTTGTTGATGGGGAATGAGATATTTACCCAAAGAATAGGGTAATAATTATTAACTTAAATCATATATCTATAAATATTACGTCATATAATTTGTGTTTGACATTTTATTTGCTTTTTAGATTTCGTCTCTACAGGAAGGAGAGCTCTGCTTTTGACTATTGGTAATGAAGAAATTTCTTGCAGTGAATATTTTTATCGTTACATACCCGACTTAAGATTATTTTGACCAGTTGTGCTAGTCGGGTGATAATGAAGCTTTGTTTGCAATTTGTTTATAAGCATTATAGTTATTGCATATAAACACTCCATGATGAGATTCCTACATCTACTTGAAGAGTTATAAGCAATGTTATAAAACTCAAATCGATCATAGATATGGTCAGGTCACTGGGGTAATGGATCATTGGTCGAATGAGTCAGTCACTGGTTGAACTGAATGACTCAATATATATTAAAAAATTCCAAAAAATTCATAATATAAGTTAACATAATTTGAAATATATAATAAAATATCAAGGAATTCTTTGTAACAAATATTAATGAAGAGAAAATAACAGTTGTACAAAATGCTTATTCAAACAAATAAAGAGCTTGCATGGTCATGTGGTGCCTAACACACTTTGTTTGCAATTTGGTATTAGTTTTTTTTTTCTCTTTTTGTTTATGTTTTCTTTTTACTACGTTACATGCTTTCGTATCAACATATCATTCTATCTATCATTTGTTTTTGTGTATACTTTCTATGTACATCGCTTTAGACCTTCACTTCACTTCACTAGTTTTTTTCCGTATTAAAAGTTGTATCGATTCTTCACTAAGCTACAATTGTACAACACAAAACGTCAAAACCATTCTCTCTCCCCTTTTCTTTCAGTCTTCCTCTTCATCTCTCTCCTTTTCATACACAACCGTAGCCGCTCCGTCGAGCGTTGTCCGCACACCGTTGTGCCCAGCTCCGGTAGTCTCCTTTGTGTGCAATCGTCTCCACGTTCACCTTTTTGGAACCAAAGTGGTTATGGTCCAAGTAATCCCTTATGTTTTGATGATAACAAATGACTAATTTAAGATGAACAAAGATTTCTTGTGGACTAACGATTATCTTTAGTGTGTAGGATAAATTTCATCAGAGTCCAAAGACTTTAACTCGTCCAATCTCGAAAGTGGTTTTCGTCTTACTCAGACTGGACGATAATAAACAGAATCAATAGAATCTTGAGTCCAAAGACTCTTCTGATAGTGCTTTATTTATTAAGCGCGAATACCTTTGTAAAGCATTTGAATTTATTATTCTCTGTAAAAAGCTTGTATCCTTCAGTTAAACATTCCTTGTAATACTCGTTCTAACACAAAAGCAATAGCCAGACTGTTCCTGAAACATAAAGAAGTTGACCTTCTTCTTTGAGAAAGACAAAAGGCAACTTTCGAGTACAAATAGGTTATGCCAATCCCGTTTTTAGCTATCAAGCCCGATAGTCTACTTTGCAGATCAGAAGCTTCAAAGAGATTATCAGACTCAACGGACCAAAGGCATTTAATGCATGATCAGAACAGATCTTTTTCCATCCGTTGAAGACTGAAGATTGCTCAAATCCAAAAGGCTATAAATACCTCCACCTGTTGAAGATGCAAGGTTACCGAACTTGAGAAAAATACAAGCATACGAGAAAACACAAGCTATCAAGAGAAAACTCTGCTTACAAGCTTACTTTGTTCTTAAACTTTTATATCACTCTCTGCGTAGAGTATTGTTTCAAGAGTTCTAAGCTTTAGTTTCGAATTCTCACACTTAGTGAGTTAGTAGAATACAATCTTTTTCAAAACCTTAGTTGGTTGAGCCTGAAGAGGCTTGCTTAGAAAGAATACTTGAGCCTGAAGAGGCTTGTCTGTAAAAGAATACTTAGAGAACCTGAAGAGGTTGAGAATACTTGCTTGAAGAGGTGTTGAATACTTGTAACAAAGGTGTTTTGTTATAATGGATAAAGCTCTCAAGTAGAGAGGACTGGACGTAGCTCTTTGGTGAAGAGTGAACTAGGATAATATCTCTGTGTTCCTTTCTCTCCCTTATCCTTGCTTTATTTTATTATCTAACTAACTTTCTGGGATTGAATTGCTTTTTCATTGCGCTCTTTGCTTATCTTTATCAAACTAAGTTAGCGTCCAACTAGGTGTTTGGAAGAGCTCTCTTTGTCTTTAAACGTGTTACCGTCCAATCTTGCGAAAACTTTTTATCTGCTTGCGAAAAGTTTTTAAAATCCTAAGAAACATAATTCAACCCCCATTCTTGTGTTTCAAACAGGTTCCTTCACACCTATGTCGTGCACATTGTTCTCTGTCGTGTTGTCTTTTTTCGCGCGTGCCCAGATCTCCTCCCCACCTCCGCATGCCGCCCTATTCTCCGACCATCTTCATGATCGCACACTCCCCCTCCCCCACAAGTCATTCTTTCCCTCCAGGGTTCTCTGCTTTCTTCTTCATCTTGACTCTGAGCTACATTTGTATGATATCGCAATTTGGATATCTTTGGCCTTTCTTTCTTCTTTCTTTGTTTTTTAATTTTACATGACTCGGATGGTTTATGGGAACCGATCCGGTAACCAATTTTTCTAAATCTTGGCCGAGTGGAACCGAGTTATACCAGTTTATATGCATGAGTAATCCAATGAGTCGCTCAAACCACTCATATGTCTGATTTTTGGCTTAACCGGTTCGACTGGACGGTTCAAGCCAAAATTTTTAACATTGCTTATAAGTACACCCAAAGTTTTGCAATTGGAGCACTCTCGATCCCTATGTCAACTGAAACCTTTAAGCTATTTTCCTTCCTTGATTCTTAGAACACCTCTGGAACCAAGTTGGGATACTCTCTATTTCTTAAAAGAAATGAAGGTTCCATTTAGGAGAGATTTGTGTTTCAAACTTTTTTTTATCATTTTAAAAAATTTAAATTATTAAAAATCCTTTGCATCTATCTCTCTCCTAAATGTAGCTCGTCATTTCTTTTGAGAAATGAAGAGGATTCCAACTAGGGGTGTAAATGAGATAAATTATTCGTGAATTATTTGGGCTCGGCTCGTTAAATGCTCAATCAAGCTCGTTTGTTTAATTAAATAAATAAATCCAAGCTTGAGATTGGACTCGATTATTTAAATGAACCAAGCCCAAGCCTTGCATGCTCGATATTAACGGCTCGTGAATAGCTCATTTACATAAATATATATATATATATATATATATATATATATATATATATATATATATATATCATAAAAAATTTAAAATTATATATATGCTACTTTTTTTGTATAAAAACACTTTAGTATAGTTTTCGAATGGCAATTTTTTATGAAAAATGTTTTTTATTTGTGAGTTAAACGTATGGTTATAATTTTTTTTTAAAATAAATAATAAAGTAAAAAAACTAGTGTTTCAATTATTTCCAGTTTCCCACTCATTTTTTCCTTTTCCTTTGTCCCGTAACTCGCAAGTAGGATGTAAACGGATTGAGCTATTTGTCAACTATTCGAGCTCGACTCGTTAGTTAACAAGCCAAGTTCAAGCTTTTGGTTAAGCTCGTTTGCTTTTGGTTAGGCTCGTTTGCTTTTGGTTAGGCTCGTTTAAATAAACGAGCCAAGCTTGAGCGATCTATTTTTTCCGCAAGTCAAGCTGAAGCTTCAAGTACTCGGCTCGGTTCGACTCGTTTACATCCCTAACCCATTCCCCCATTTGCCCAAACATTACTCGTCTTGGTATCTCTTGGACTTTGAGCCCAAACATTTGCCTACATTACCATTTGGTTGACCAACGAGTTGTTTTTTTTTCTTTCTTTTTTGTAGCTATGAGATAAGTACGAAGTATCCACCACCGTTAGTATTGACTAATCTCCGTCGGGAAACCTGTTGGGCACACACGGTGGGTTCTCCCCTTCCAACCTGATTTTCTCTATACACAAGAGCAGGATTCGAATCCCTAACAACTTGCTTAAGATATTTGAATCTCTTACCACTCGAACCAACCACATATTGGTGGTTGACAAGCGAGTTTTATTATCCTTTTAATAAAAATAAAAAATAAAAATATTTAGTATCTTGAAAATATAAAAATATTCAGAGAAAAGAGCATACAACCCCTCTAAACTTTAGGAGGTTTGCAAGTACTTTTAACTATTGATTCTTCCCAATTAATTCTCAAACTTTAAGAATTAGTGAAATTGATCTTTCTGTTAATCCAAGGTTAAATTATTAACTGTGATTAAATTTAATCATCCATTTTTCTTAAATCTGAACTGTCCATTATTTTTATTTTTTTATTTTACTACTTTCAAATGTGAAGCGTGGATTATTTTAATTTTTTATTTTATCTATTTTCAAACATAAAAATAACCTCCAGCTGCCCCATCCCTCTCTCTCTTTCAACTTCTTATTTGCAATGTCTTTATTATGACATTGTAGAAAGCTTTGTCTTTTTATTTTTATTTTAAAAAAAAATAAAAAAAGACACCAAGAGACGTAGAAAAGAAGAACCAGCACCAAAGATTTATTTTATTTTTTTAAAATAAAAAATAAAAATAAACGACAGTTCAAATTTAAGAAAAATGGATAAGTAGATTTGATCACAGATAGTTATTTAATCATGAGTTAACAAAAGGATCAATTTTACTAA
This sequence comes from Ammopiptanthus mongolicus, assembly GCA_039655645.1. Lineage (NCBI taxonomy): Eukaryota > Viridiplantae > Streptophyta > Magnoliopsida > Fabales > Fabaceae > Ammopiptanthus > Ammopiptanthus mongolicus. The sequence continues at coordinate 46,811,068 of CM077350.1, forward strand.
CTCTTGAAGTTTGAAGATTAATTGGAAAAAAATTAGTTGATGGTCCCTATTTGCAAACAGCCTAAACTTTAGGATGGTTCTATGCTCTTTTTTTGAAATATTTAGTATTTTAGTAAATTAATTAATTAATAAAAGGATATTGAAGCAAAATTTAGAATTATTCTTGACAAATTTGGACCTCATGGAGTCATGGGTGCAACAATCGGTTATGTGCCTCACAACGTTTACGTAACAAAAACGGTTTTCATATAGAGTTGACCACCTCGCTTAGGAGTTGACGTGACCAAATAAAAACCATTTTAAATAACTAATTTTCAAAGAGCCTCATTTCAATAAATGAAAGAAAAAATGAAAGTTTAAAAAAACTCTTGTTCTTATGTCAAAGACTCGAAGCAGTAAAAGATAGTGAGTTCAATTCTCACTATATGCTAAAAAACACGTTCTTTTCATTTTAAACATCCTTTCTTTTCTTTTCTATTCTTAAAGCATTTGGATTACATAGTGAAAATGAATAACTTTGGGATCTGGATCCTCTTCATCCGGATTCCTCCTCTATTCTCTTTCTATTTAAATGTCAGCCATTAGATTAATTTAATGTTTAATATAAAAGATCTCTCAATCGTTAGATTAATTCAACGACTGATATTTGATTAGAGAGGGTATGAAGGGAATCCAAATGGAGAGAACCCATTTTCACAACTTTGAGATCTAACAGTTAAACAAGGAAAATAACTTTCGTTGACAACTTGTTAAGTGAGAAAATTAGTTTTGCACTCAATACTAGAGTCTAACGACTAACATGACTTTTTCTTTCCAGAAACTCTGTTGAACAATGTCATTCTTATTTGCTACTTTAACTTCCTTAATGATTGAATACCTAATCCACTTATCCAAGTATAGTTTTATGTGTTTGTGATAACCCACTAAGGATTGATCAAACTTCGAGGAAGCTCAAAGAAAATCTTTCTTTGACTTAACTTGGACAAAGTCAACTAGTCATTCTTTGCTATTTCCTCAGAATATTGACTTAAGTGCATCATTATAGGTTTGAGTCGTCCACATTTAGCTGATCAAACTTCCTTGAAATTTAAAAGCCAAAGTGGATGCATGGCTTGACTGATTCAATACATTGAATTTTCAGGAAAAATGGAACTTTGAGTGCAAAATATTTTGGGAACTAAAACCCGTTTACTTGGCCTGTTTGATTATTGTTTTTGAAAACTGTTTTTTGTTTTCAAAAACAAAAGAATAAAAAAACTTGTTTGAAAGTTTATTTTGTAAAAAATAGTTTTAAAAACAATAACTCTTTTATAGTTTTTAAAACAGGGATTTGGAGAACATCTTTGGATTGTTTTGGTTTTATTTTTTAGCTTTCTATTTTTGAAACAAGAAAAACACGGAGAACTGTTGTTTTCATTAATGGCAAAACTGTAAATATTGTAAAATAGAATAATCTTCTAGCCTACGTGTTACTGGATGCAAGTGTTGTTGTTTGTACCATTTCATTCACCCCCTCTTACTCATTGCTTTATTCCTTTCTGCCATGTTAATTATCAATACAAGTATATATTTATCAATACATGAAGAACCATTGAGAATCAAATCAAGATATCGGTAAAGTGTCATTTTATGTATATATTTTTTTAGGCTAAATTACTCTTTTGATCATCGTTTGTTTTAATTTATTCAAGTTGGTTCCTTTATTTTAAAAATGTGCAAGTTGATCCCTTTAAAACTTTAAGCAATTTAGTTCTTTCCGTTAAGTTTCACAGTTAAGTTCGGACTAAATTACTCTTTTGGTCTTTTATTTGTTTTAATTTATTCAATTTGATCTCTTATTTGTTTTAATTTATTCAACTTAGTGGGAAAACCTAACGAGAAAGATCAAATTGCTTAACGTTTGACAAATAAGGAACCAACTTGAACATTATTAAAATAGAGAGACCAAATTAAACAAATTAAAATAAATAAGAGATCAAAAGAGTAATTTAACTTTTTTTTTTTTTACTAATTTGATTTAACGAAGCACCGTTGACTTGAATGACTGAGCTTGTAACTAGGTCTATCTTAGAATCAAACAACTTATGATTGCTGAATATTTCTTTACAAACTTTTTTAAATTCTAGTAAAGTACTATAATAAATCAAAGCCCCTAGCGGGCTATTTTTCATTTTGTGGTTATTGAGTTTGTTAAAATGAATTGGTGGTGAAAGTTTTGATAATTGGGTGAAACGATTTTCATTGAGTTAGATGTTGATGCATAATTTTTTAATAGGATGTCCCTACTCAAGAAAAGTGGAGCTCAAATATTTTTTGTATAATATGGCATAATTAGTTTTATTCATATTACATCATAGAAATATATCTAAAAATCTCACACATTTTCAAAAAATAAAAAATGAAGTTAAAAATAAAAAATAAAAGGTCAAACAAGTATTTTTTTATTTTTTCATTTTAAAAACATATTTCCGGAACAAATTTACCGAACAGATCTTTTTGTTTTATAACTGTTAAAACTGTTTCTAAAAATAGTGTTATCAAACATATTTTTTTCTTCTTTTGTTCTGAAAATTAGTTTTGAAAAATTACTTTATAAAATAGTTTTCAAAAACATAAAACAAAAACACATTCAAACAGGATTAGACCTCATTTTCTCCTTTCATTTTCTATTTTCAATAATAATTATAAAAATATCATATTATTTTTATTTTATTTCATGCTTTAAAAATATATCAAACAGACCCTAATTTATACATATTGCCCTACCGGTTGAGACGAGAATTCAGGTAGAGTCCCTAAGATTTACCAACAACCAAAATAGTTCTACAATTTTTTTTATAAACAAAATGATGTGATAATTACTTATAAGACCTTTATTCTTTTAAAAAAAATATTTATTAAATAATTTAAATCTTTTTTCCCAAAATCCTAACGCTACCCAATTATTCAGTCAAATTAGTAGCGTATTATCAATTTTATACCTTTCAAATTCTTTAATTAACAATTAAAATAAGTAATTTTAATATGAAAATCACTTAATTATCAAATTTTTTTTTGGTGACAACTTAATTATCAATTTGAATGTATGGTTCGAGGAAGGATGAAGGAAAAACCAGATGGAGAGGGTCCGGATAGAGGAAGTCAAACTGATAGATATTTCACCCTGTCAAAATAAATCTTTTAAACTACAACAGATCAATTCTAGCCTCTCTTTCTTTATTTTCAATTTTTTTTGTCTGCCTTTCCCTCCATTCATAAGGGATAGGCTCAAGGACTGCTTCTAAAAAGAAGAGTGCCAAGTACAAGGTAAAGCGTGAGATGGGGCTTTCCTTTCAACTATTACAAACAACTTCAATATAAAAAAATAGGTTTAAGTAATTTCTTGGGTTAATTTTGAGAGTAGCCTAGCTAATATACATTGGTAAGAGTAGTGAAAGGTTGGAAATGATTTGAGAATACCAAATTTGGTTTGCGTTTCCATTTTTCCGGCTCCGGACATTACCCTTCTAATGGCGAAGATATATATATATATATATATATATATATATATATATATATATATATATATATATATATAACTCTCACTCTCACTCTCACTTGACTTGTCCCCTAAAGAAACATATAGTGTAATTCAAGTGGCAAATTAATCTTTACGGAGATGGAGCTCCTATTAATAAAATATTTTGGAGAGATAATGGGCTTCTTCACGTCTAATTAAATGAAGGATAAGATTCTTCTAAAGCGAATTTATCTCTAAAATGAGCAAGTAAAGATGTTTCCATCCTGAATTTAATTAAGTGCATAACGATCTTAATTCACTTTATTAAATCAAAGATGATAACACCCTTACTTGATCACTTTAAAGATAAACTCATTTTAGATGAGCTTTTTTCTTAAATGAATTACATACGTGTTGATTAAGTTTAATTTGCCACTTCATGTCACCCTAAATATATTTAGAGATTAATGTTCAAGTTTGACTATTTTAACACCGACCTTAATATTGCCAAAAAAAAAAAAAAAAAAACAGACCTTAATTCAGTAAAAAACAACACCAACCTTAATCGAGTTTAATCAATTGTACATGTATTGTAAAAGATAATAAATAGATAACTTACTCAAGGCTCTTGAATCAAAATAGGATACACGTATTTGCCCGACATGGAATTCTTGTGTTTTCTGTTTTAATAACCAGGAATCTGTAGAACACATTTTCTTCATGTTAGGAAACTACGCAAAATTTTCCCATGATCAGATTAGTGGAAGAGCGAAAAATAAATAAATGCGGAAGCACACACAAAATTGATAACGGAGTTCGGTTAATTATGCCTACGTTTCCGGGCTGATGCAAATCTTTTTACTGAAAAAGGAAATATACACTGTGTTTATAAACACTCACTCTCTCACAAAACCCACAACCCAATTGCACCCAAAAATATTTCTTTCTAAATATTTCTCACTTTCTCTTGGTTGTAACTCATTGACTACAAATTCTCTCAATGTTAGAATGAATTTTCCTCATCTCTCACCTTCCTTTTATAGGCACTAAGTGGCCAAAATTTGCTGAACAGTGTCCAATTTTTTTTTCTTTCTGTCAGCGCAAATTTTGCTGCCACCATAGAAAAATAGAATGCACCATTCGGTGCAATTAATATGGGTTGTTGGGGAGGTTTGACCAACAATCTCTCACTTGAAGACTGATTTCAATCGGTATTCACACCTTGATCTTGCAGCAGCCTTGCCCGGTCTGTTACTCGAGCAGGCCAACTGAAGTTGAGCATAAATAGTCACCAACTTTGTCAACATGTCAACCGGGTTCTTACTTCCTTGAATCTTCTTCAACATTAACACCTCATCCTCAAGTAGAGATCTGATGAAGTGATAGCGAAGACCAATGTGCTTCGTTCTGGAATGAAAAGTTGAGTTCTTCGCTAGATGTATCGCACTCCGACTATCACTGTGCAAAACACTCTTCTCCTGTGTGAACCCCAACTCTGTTAACAATCCCTCAAGCCATATCAGTTCTTTGCTGGCTTCTGTTACTGCTACATACTCAGCCTCTGTAGTGGATAAAGCAACAATCTTTTGTATCCGTGACATCCAACTAATAGCTGTAGTACCAACAATTAAGATGTAACCAGTGATACTTCTTCGGTGATCTACTTCACCTCCAAAGTCTGCATCTACGTAGCCTTGTACTTGTAATTCTCCTTTACCAAAGTACAGACACTTCTCTGTAATGCCTCGTAGATACCTCAAAATCCATTTTACTGCTTCCCAATGAACTTTACCTGGATTTGACATAAACCTGCTAAGTACTCCCACTGCATGTCCAATATCTGGCCTTGTACAGACCATCGTGTACACCAAACTTCCAATGGCTGAAGCATATGGAATCTTCGCCATGGATTCTCTTTCTTCCTCCATCTGAGATGACTGTTCCTTGGATAGGCGAAAATGACTGGCCAAAGGTGTGCTAACTGGTTTGGCGTTGCCCATGTTGAATCTTTGCAAAACACGATTGATGTACTTCGCCTGAGATAACTGCAAAATTCCTTTTTGCTTATCTCTCGTGATTTGCATTCCAAGGATCTTCTTTGCTGGACCTAAGTCCTTCATGTCAAATTCTTTTGACAACTGCATCTTCAAGTTTCTGATCTCGTCCATATCTGAACCTGCTACTAACATATCATCGACATAAAGTAACAAAATGATATAACTGGACTTATATCTCTTGAAGAAACAACAGTGGTCGGCGTTGCACTTCTGGAAACCTTCCTTGTGCATGAAGCTATCAAACTTCTTGTATCACTGTCTCGGAGCTTGTTTCAGGCCATACAAGCTCTTTTTTAATCTGCACACCATACTTTTATTCCCGCCTTCTGAGAAGCCTTCAGGTTGGTGCATGTATATCTCCTCATCTAAGTTTCCGTGAAGAAACGCAGTCTTCACGTCTAACTGCTCAAGATAGAGCTCTTCACTGGCAACAATACTTAACACAGACCTGATAGTATTGAGCTTCACAACTGGAGCAAAAATTTCGGTGTAGTCGACGCCTTCTTTTTGCTGGAATCCTTTGACAACTAGTCGGGCTTTGTATCTCTTGGAGCCATCATTCTCCTCCTTCACACGATACACCCATCTGTTGTGAAGTGCCTTCTTTCCCACGGGTAACTCAGCTAGTTCCCATGTTTGATTGGATATCAAAGACTTCATCTCGTCTTTCATGGCAAGCTCCCACTTGCTAGCGTCTGCGGTTTGACATGCTTTTGCAAAGTCTTCAGGCTCCCCTCCATCAGTTAACAACATATAGTTCATGTATCTCCTGTTAGGCACAGAAATTCGAGAAGACTTTCTCACTATAGGAGCTGGAGTAGAAGGCTCTGGTGCTTTAGACTGCTGTTCTGTGCACTGTTCAGTTGATTCCTCTGACTGAGGATTCTCAACCATAGGACTTTCTAGGACATCGTCCACCTCTGCATACACTGGCCTACTCTGTTCTGAGTTGCCGGTATTTGTGTTATGCCTGTCCTTGTACATAACTCTTTCATTGAAGATCACATCTCTACTGCGGATCATCTTTTGGTTTTCATCATCCCAAAGGCGGTGACCAAACTCATCCTCACCATAACCAATGAAAGTGCACTTCTTCGATTTAGGATCAAGCTTATTCCTGCCTTGACCACCGATATGCACATATGCTACACAGCCGAAAACTCTAAGATGTGAGACTTCTACCTCTTTTCCGCTCCATACCTCTTCTGGTATTCTGTGCTCCAATGGCACCGATGGACCTCGGTTGATCAAGTAAGCTGTTGACTGCTTCTTCCCAGAACTGCTTTGGTAAGCTTGACTGCACACGCAAGCTTCTGGCCCTTTCAGTCAACGTTCGGTTCATACGCTCAGCTACACCATTGTGTTGGGGCGTACCTGGCATGGTTCTCTCCATTCTGATCCCGTGCTCATAACAGAACTTCTTGAATTTGGTGTCTTCATATTCACCCCCATTGTCGGTTCTGAGCTTTTTGATATTCAACCCTGTCTTATTTTCTACCATGGCTTTCCACATCTTGAAAGCCTCGAATACTTCAGACTTATGTTTCAGAAAGTATACCCATACCTTCCTAGAGTGATCATCGATAAAAGTCACGAAGTATTGCTTCCCACTAATGGATGAGACAGTCGTTGGACCCCAAACATCAGAGTGAACAAGCTCGAGTTTCTCCTTCTTTGGGGTTCTTCCACTTGTCTAAAAGCTAACTCTTTTCTGCTTCCTAAGTATGCAGTCTTCACACATGTCAATTTCTACTGACTGAAGACCTGGCAATTTGCCCTTCGAGTGCATGATTTTCATCCCTTTCTCACTCATATGGCCTAGTCTCTGGTGCCATAGATTGGGATTTTCATTTGCTGCAACTGCAATCAAATGGCATGTTCCTGCTGTCTTGTAAAGAGTACCTCTCTTTCTGTCGCGAGCAATCGTCATTGCACCCTTTGAAATCTTCCAATGATCACCGTGGAAGATTGTTGTGTAGCCGTCACTGGCCTACTGAGATTAAGTTCTTTGTCAGGTCGGGAATATGTTTGACATTTTTCAATTCCCATACAGACCCGTTCAACTTAATCTTCACTACACCTTTGCCGACAATCTCACAAGATTGTTTGTTACCAAGGTAAACTTTACCAAGGTTTCCGAGTACATAATTCTCAAAGAATTCTTTCTACGAATTGGCATAAAAAGATGCTCCAGAGTTTAACACCCAAGACTCTTCCTTGCTCTCCAAAGATCAACGCGTCACCTCCTCCTGAGGTGGAAGCAACATTTGCCTCGTCCTTCGCCTCCTGATTCTTCGGTGCACTCCTGCACTGATTTTTGTAGTGCCCGATCTTCCCACAATTCCAACACTCGGTGGTCTTCAAGTTGGAGTTGTGCGAATCATGATGATTTTTGGATTTGGACCGCCTGCCCTTTGATTTGCCGCGTCCTTTTCCTCTAGTTGAATTTCTTCCCCTTGACTCTATATGCAATACTGAAGAGGATGAAGATTCACCTGACTCTCTCCGTCGGATCTCTTCGCTGAGAACTAGATCACGAACATCGTCAGATTTCAACTTATCATTTCTCGCTGAGCTACTCACAGCTGTGACAGTAGCATTCCAACTTTCTGGTAGGGAAGAGAAAAGTATCAATGCTCGTACCTCATCATCAAATTCGTCCAACTGAACTCAACTGGGTTGTGACTAAGCTGAGTTCATTGAGATGTTGCGCTACCGATGCGCCTTCCGTCATCCGCAAGTTAAACAACCGCTTCATCAAATGAACTTTGTTTGAGGCCGACGGCTTTTCGTACATGTTGGAAAGAGCTGTCATAAGACTTGTTGTGGTCTTTTCCTTTGCAATGTTGAAAGCAACATTACGGGATAACGTCAATCGGATAATGCCAAGGGCTTGTCTATCGAGAAGGATCCATTCATCATCCTTCATCTCCGCTGGTTTCTTTCCTGTGAGAGGTTGATACAACTTTTTCTGATACAGATAATCCTTAATCTGCATCTTCCAAAAGCCAAAGTCCGCACCATCGAACTTTTCAATTTTCACCTTTCCTTCGTCTGCGGCCATCACTCCCACTCGAGTCTGACTTCTCAGGATCGTTTCTGACAATTTATGCGAACCACCGTGCTCTAGAACACCTTCGTGGACAAATTGGTAGCGCCGACCAATTTTACTATTCACGAAAATTACTATTAACGTGAACAGTATCTTCACCAAGATTTAGCAGAAATAACCAACCTGGCTCTGATACCAGTTATTAGGAAACTACACAAAATTTCCCATGGTCAGATTAGTGGAAGAGCGAAAAATAAATAAATGCGGAAGCACACACAAAATTGATAACGGAGTTCGGCCAATTATGCCTATGTCTCCGAGCTACTGCAAACCATTTTACTGAAAAAGGAAATATACACTGTGTTTACAAACACTCACTCTCTCACAAAACCCACTACCCAATTGCACCCAAAAATAATTCTCTCTAAATATTTCTCACTTTCTCTCGGTTGTAACTCACTGGCTACAAATTCTCTCAATGTTGGAATGAATTTTCCTCATCTCTCGCCTTCTTTTTATAGGCACTGAGTGGCCAAAATTTGCTGCACAGTGTCCAATTTTTTTTTCTTCCTGTCAGCGCATATTTTGCTGTCACCATAGAAAAATAGGATGCACCATTCGGTGCAATTAATATGGGTTGTTGGGGAGGTTTGACCAACACTTTACATGTCCATTCTCCTATCAGATCTGGTGTTCTATTTATTCTTGGCTTGGGGTTTTTGTTGTTTTGGTTCAAGCAGGTTTTGAACATTATATTCAACACAGAAACTTGCTAGGGGGGAAGGCCACTTTGCAAATCAAGATATCTGTTTTGGCACGCGGTAAATTAATCCATATGGTTGATGAAAAAAAAATAATTTTTGAGGGAGGTACTTTTGATATGTGTGCCATGATAGACCTCATCTTGGTCTTGGTTTAAAGCTATGATGGAGGGTTATTGTTGCCTTTTTCAGATTGGTGTTCAAATCCTCTTGCTAGTTTGAGACTTGATAGAAAGAAGTTAATGCCAAACTAGTTGGTGCTTCTGGTGCTTTATGGCCAGTCTTCTGTGTTATATGTCCCACATTGAGGAGCCTGACCCTCCACTGATCATAACCCTCGTGGGTAACCTTTTATGAAAAGTCAGCCTCTCAACAAAAACACCAATATTATGAGTATAAGCCCGATGGGAGAGTCCATCTCAAAAGACTAGTTCATTAGGTGAGAGAACCCTTAGGGTTATAAATCTCACTTGTTAGGTAAGGCTCCTCAATGTGGGACTCATAACATTCTGCAGTGTATAGGATTTTGGTGCTTCATCTCTTAAATTAGCCTCCGTTGAAGATTCCTTAGTTATGGTATCAGTTGCTGATATCAGTTACTTTGGAAGGAGTTTGTTTTAGGGGCTGTTCTGTTACTTTGTCCGGGTTTTAGTCATGTTTTTTGTTCTACTCTCTGTTTTGATCAGTACGTTTCTGGTTGCAGTCAAGGACTTTATCAGTTTGTAATTGAATTCTTTGGCACACCTTGTGCTCTTTGGCCAGTTGGGCTGTTAATAAATTTGACTTACAAAAAATATTACTCATTAGTTGCACTTAATAATAGCACTCGGAAATTTAATATGAGTTTTCATTAATCAACAATTTTATCAATTTATTGATAAATATACGAGATAATAAGGGGCCTCTCTAGTCACTATGCTTATCAAACAAGACAATGAATAACATAATAAATTGACTAAATTATCGATATTTCTACACTCGTAGTCGTAGATTGCAATCCACGGCATACCGGGCCAATATAAATATAAATATAAAAATATAAACAAGATATCTTTTGAAATTGTATGACGCCAGATTCCTATGTATGAAATGTTACATTCAAAATTGTAATTATGCTCCGTTTGGCAACTGTCTTTCAAACAAAGAATCAATGAATCAATGTATAACAGTATAACTCTCACTTCCACATGGGGTATTGTCAAAATATGCCAATCTCCCAGTATAATCTAATCTTTAAATTTGCCTTATTTTTTACACAAACCTTCTATGCTTTCCCTTTTTCGTATGCCTAAATTGAAATTCGTATATTGAATGAAATGAGAACCCCATAATTACCCACTGATTCTTCAGCAGCCACATCATCAACCAAGCTGTACGAAGGAAGCATATTCCCACCACAACCCGAATGAGCTGCCTTTAACTTTAATATAAGGCAGTGCCATAATGAGCCCCCACCTTTTATGCCTAACCATATACCAAAACCATATACACTATCTTTGTGATCCAATACCAAATCGTTGGTCAAGTTTCAAGCTTGTAATTAGCTCCTGAGACTTGTTACAGACACAACCAGGAAAAGGATTCGCAAAAAAATTCTCCTCTGTTCTTGGTGACTCTCCTGCCTGTCTAAGATAAGGCCCACCTAGTCTAGTGGAATGCAAATTCTTAACCTCAGAAGAAAATTTTTCCCAGGATATGGCACCCTCGTCCAATTGATCAATCAGTCTAACAAAATTTAATCTGAAAAAAAAAAAATTTTGAAACAGGTTACATGTCAGTAACATAAAAGGAAAAAAATTATAAATTTAATTTGAAGAATGCTGACTAGTAAACTTAGGATAAGGAATAAAAAAGGACACTTTGAATATGGAAAAATGATGTACTTAATATATTGAAAAGTTTTACATTTACCTTTCTAATACAAAATTTTCTTTTGTTGATTCTTTAATCAGTTTTCTTACGACACTTGTTAACAAGATCCATTTAATTTTAATGTACTATCAGCATAAAAGTTTTTTGAGAAACGCTATCAACACTCTCCAACACATTCATTGTTATTGGTTGAATTTCATGTGGGACCTACTAAATAGAGTGGCCCCACATAACCATGAGTGTATTAAAGAGAGTGTTGGTAGCACTCCTCAAGTTTTTTATGCAGTCATCCAATCATGTATTGATACATCGTTAAGAGCATTTAATTATCATAATAATTAGCTCAAAAGTCACAAATCAAAATATATGACTCATTACATCAAAATTAAACTCAAAATTATATATGTTTGGTGAACTAACCTGTCAGGATTGATAGTCTTCCTAAATCCTTCAAACCTCCTATGGCCCTGTACTGCCTTGGCCATGTTTCCATCATAAGTATATACAAAAACATCACTTTCCAGTGCCACTATATGATCCAAAGCAGCAAGACGATTTTGATATGGCTTGAAGGGCTCTAGCTCCTCCTCAGTTGCAAGGGTAGAATGTGTAAAGACATTAGGGTACTCTGAGCGAAATGCTGCCATACTATTGATACCATATATAGGCCCTGCCACTATGTAGATTGTTGTGGTGGAAGGGTATCCCATGGCCTTGAGAAAAACGGCTGCTTCTCTAGGTGACATGGGACACCCCCCTTGCAGTCGTCTATCAACACTATCAATCTCTTTTTCCTTCCAATGCTTCACTTCATACCTCATAACCCTTAGTTCCTCAGCCTCCTCCACGGTGAGATTATGAGTGCACCCCGTAAAAGCTAGCATATCTTTCTCATATCTATAAAGGAAGAATTAAATAAAGTAAGTAAAATGCTCAACTATATCTTCCGATGGTGTTTGGTTCATGAAATGTTTTATTCTCAGATAAACTATATTACTGAGAATCTCGTTCTCAAAAATATATCTTTCCCACCTTACACATGAAAATGAAATTTTCAACTTTCATTCATAAATTTTATTCCTGTGCATCTTTTATGCTTAGGAATGATTGAAAACTGTTATTCTCACCTCACTTTCTCAAAAATATTAAAATATGTCTAATATCAAACGCTATTTAAAGAACAATATTATTTGAACAACTTCTCATGACACCTGATAGTTTTATGCACAAAGTTGACATACTTTGCCCATAAACTACCAGATGTCCGGAGAAGTCGTCGGAATCAGTTGTTCGAATCTCGTTTTCGTACCTTAAATGAAGGGCAATGTATGGTTCATTATTGTTTCTTAGCCTATCGACCAAAGTCCTCCCAAGCTCCTCAATCTCTGGTGTATACTTGAGAGCTTGGTAATTGGCACGGCATCTAAGCTTCTGAATAGAGGAAGCAAGGCCATTGTTGGCAAGTCGGGAATCTGTGTGAGTAAATTTTATGACCTTATGCCGCTTCAACAATGGAAGAATCTCGCCTCTGTAGTAACTAGCCTGCAAATGAAGCATCTGAGCTACTATTGTACTAAGAGATAATTGTTACAACACTGTCACATAGAGTTATTTTCCACACCTTTGACCATGAAACAGGGGCCTTCAGAAGAGGTTTCACAGATGCATGCTGGATCGGCAAATACTCAACTATCTCAATGTCGTCTTTCAAAACTTTCATGAAGTGCCTCCAATCAAAAATATCTTTAAAGTCACTGAAATATATTAGGGACATTATATTTTGGAAAAATGGTAACATGAGGAAATAAAATTAGGATTTAATAAGTACGCACGATCAATGTAAAGATTTTTTATATTGTCAATCAATCGTAAATTGTCACATCATTAAAAATATTTGATTTTTATCATAACTACCTTAAAAAATCATTATATAGAATGATTTATGATTGGTTGACAGTGTATCAAAATTAAACTTATAAAATAATGTTACACTTTAAACACTTGGGGAATTTACCTTGGATCAGTCCAAAACGAATCATGATCAAGAGAAGGAAGGACAAGGGTGGCATTCATTATTTTAGCCACGGCAACCATATCACATATCTGCAAGTCAATGAAGATTCTGAGAATTAGCAAATAGAGATATTTATTGGGTCTTGCTAACGAGGATATTGATTAAAGAATCAACAAAAGAAAAAAAATTATTGGGAAACTAAGTGTTATATTTTTCAATATATTAAATACATCATTTTCCATGCAAAATTTCTTTTCTAGATTCCTTAATTAATGTCTTAAGACACTCGTTAACATTCTCCATAGATATATTTAGAAATATAAATTCATATAATCCCACGCTACATTTGATCTTACCCCGGTTCTCATTTGGTTCAATCCACCATTGGCATGAACAAGAAGATAGCCACTTGTCTTTGACTTTGTCCCTGAAAGAAATAAATTTGGAATGCCAAATAAGAACAAAATTCATTACACGCAGCTAAGGTTGACCGTGATCGAGTGCAATCATATACGAGTACATACTTATTCGATTCCTGGGCCGAGAAATGCATTGGTAATAGTTGTCACTGTTTGGTTTCATCCAAATTTCTGGGGTCTATTGGACAAGAAAAGAAATAAAAAATAGTAAGAAACAAAGAATTAAAAACCACGAGTTAAAGCTTACCAAAAAAAAAAAAAAAACCACGTTAAAGCTTAACAAAAAAAACCACAAGTAAACATAAAATATAAATTGAAGCAGTAACAGCAGTTTATTTCGATATATAGACGATGTTGGAAACATTAAATTTAAGCCATTCAAAATTTGATGTGACAAAGGCAGCTATATTACAACATGGTAAGCATCAAGGAAGGAAAAGAAAAAAAAGAAAAATGTAAAATCTCATAAAGCAAAACAAACAGCACTTGGTCAGAGCCACCTCCCCACTATCAAATATTCAATTCAGTTTACGTGTTGCCAGTTACCACCAAGTATATGTAACGCGTCAAAATTTTGAAAAAGCGTCAAAATTCCAATTTCTCTTGTCATCAGAACATTACAACACAACCAAACCAATGATAAGAAGAAAATATATAATACTAGTAATAAAAATAGCTCGAATGAAAAAATATTCACCCAATCATTAAAGCTTAGGAAAAACAAATTCCCACTTTTTAAGTTTTAACCGTTTCTCCTTCCTGCTCCCTAAACTTATCCCGAAAGTAAAAACATGTAAAGAGCAGTCCAGACAAGGGGGAAAAAACAAAAGCAGGAATGTTTATTTAATGAGAATCTATACCTTTCATACACATGTTAACAATAAATAAACTTTTACTAGCAATATCTATAGATTAGTTATCGAGTTATAAATCCATTACTCGTAAGCTCAAACTTAATTAAAAAAAAAGCACTTTTGCAGACCTTATTATTTCTTCCTAAGCCTTTTTCATAAGGAAAAAAAAGTTAAAAGAGTGTAATCTTGAACCATGAGAAGAACCCAAAAATCTCAAAAATATTTATCAACGAGCTAACCAAGCAACAAAATATTGAGTCAGCCAATAGTTTAACTTTTTCTTTTTTGTGTGCACAAAAGTATCCGTACATGATCAAATATTAATTTCTTTAGAGAGATAATGTAGAGATCACAAAAATGAATTTTATCTTTTTTAACAAAATATTTTTCATACATATAATAGGGACAGGAATCCAACATTTGACAACAAATTTAACCAACTTCGCTATTTATGAACTGTGGTAGTGGTGGCAGTGTTTGTTATGATAAGTTTATGATAATGTATTTGATAAACAATACAAAACAAAATATATGGATTTTATTTATAACTAATGTAATTGTTCGGAGTTAGTTTTCTGTTTTCATTACTAATAAATACAAAAATGTTATTTGATAGAAAATAGTGGAAACATTATTTTTGTAATTATTAATAAAAACTACAAAGGAAAACAGTTGAAAACACAGGAAACGGCAGAAATATTTTGTTTTACTAGAGAAATTATCCGTTATATTATTTTCCACTTTATATTTTCTTTCACTTAACACATCATTATTTGCAATGCCGGACTTCAACGGTTAAAAATCTGTTTCCCAAAAAGAATTTCTAAGAGCAACCCAGACAAGGAAAAAACAGCCAAAAAAAAAAAAAAAAGCACTTTTAGCAGAAACTTAATTCTGAGGAAAGAGAAAGAAAAAAAAAAAAAACACTTACAGCCAACCTCTCGAGGACCCTTTTAGGCATGGAAGTTTCGGTCTGTATCCTGGACTCGGTAACAACCCTCTGAGCCGAAGCCCAATCCTCCTTGAACCGCTGCAATATCAAGTGTCCAGTCTCAATGCTCTTCCCATTAACATCACCACCGATAAGAGAAACCTTCACGAAAACCGACATAACAACCATCACGATAAGAACCGCGAAGATCTTCCGGCCCACGTTTTTTCCGGACCGGAAGGACTGAACCGCTACGGCGAACCAGAGAAAGAAGTGTTCCACGTTAAGGAAGAACGACTCGGGGACGCAGAATAAGATCCGCGTGCGGAGAAGGAGGTAGCGCGTGATAGGGTGGAGGTGGAGATGGTGCGCGTGGTGATGGTGATGGTGGGGGCCACCAGGGAGAACGGAAGGGTTGGTCGCGTCGTCTTGTTCGACCTCGGAGAAATCGGAGAAGCTTGAGGACTGGAGTTGTTTCTCGGCTAAGTCGATGTTGTCGGCCACGCGCCGTCGAGTGGTGGTGGGTCCCGCGGCGACCCTTGGGCTTGAGTTGGAAGAGCTTGTGGTGGGGCCGCCGGAGGACATGGTGGTGACGACGGAGAGAGGGAAAATAAAATGAGGAGGAGGAAAAATTAAAATGGGGGAGTTTAAATTTAATTATTTTTATTTTTTGAAGTTTTTGAGGTTGCGGTTTGAGGGGAAAGGAGAGAACGTTTTTTGGGCTGTGTGTGTTTTGAGAGCCGTCGGTTGAAAAGTTTTGAGAGTCTTTTTGGTTTGAAAAGGTGAGAGAGAGAGAAAGAGAGGGCACCGAAATCTAAGGCCAAGCCCTGGGTGGAGGGAGAGTGGCAATGTTAATGTGTGCCAATCTGTGATCTCTGATTTCCTTGCTCCCTTTTTATATCATGGGTTGCTATGTCCATGTTCTCTGCTTAATCTATTGAATTTAATAGGTAGTTCAAATGACTCAATTGCCCTCAATTTTCTTTTGTATTATTAGAGTATTATCTAATTATCTATTATAATATGTTTGTTAATTGAGCAACACTAATAGAACACTCTTTATCACACTCCTTTAAACACACTTTATTATCATATGGATTTTATATGGAACTCACTGAATCGATAGTAAGCCATGTGATTTAATGGATTCTGCATGATATTTACTCAATAATAAAAATTGTGTTAAAAAATGTATTACTAGCATTTTTTCTAAGGATTTAATTGGTATGTACTGTTAATGTAAAAAAAATTTATATTATCAATCAATCATAAATTGTTACAACATTAATGTTGACTCTTATTATTTTTTTGGGTTCGAAATCCACCGTAATTAGGGTTTTTGGCTCTCTAGTTGGTCCACCAGGATGTCCCCATAGCTTCAGCCCTTTGGACCGGCTATGAGACTAATCCTCGTTCAACAACGACGAACGTCTGATTTTTTATACACACGGTTAGGCTGCCTCCCAACTCTCCAAACAAATGTTGACTCTTATTCTAAATACATTGAAAGTTACTCATATCATGATCTGCAATTGATTGATAATGTAAAAATTTTTACGGTGATAATACATATCGATTAAACTATTTCTCTAATTAATTATATTGCTGAAGCATTTAACTCACAGTGGATGAACTAGGCTAAATGATTATTGGATGTATAACTAAGCATACTAGATAGATTCAAATCTATACTAATTAATGGGTCAAGCTATAAGACATATTTTGTACAACTCTTAATCACAATATAAATACCATGCTTACAAGTGGATTTCGAAAATAGTTTTTTTTTTTGGGTAATAAAATTGTGACTTATATACATAATAGTCTGGATATCATTTTATCCACTGCTAGAAAAAAAATTAATCAAAAAATTCGACTACCTTATAAATATTTGTTATTGTAGTCAAAACTTGACTGTTTTTTTGGATGAATAAAAACTTGACTGTTTGATATTTACTAACTAACTATTATGACTTAAAAAAAACTAACTATTATGATTTTTTATTGAAAAATAACAATATAATTAATAATATTAAAAGCACAAAATAATATTATATAAATTTAAGAAATCAAAATTAAATAATGCACTTTCCCATTGTCAGGGATGTTTACTATAGTTGGAATGAAAAAAGGGGACAAATTGTTAGGAAACTAATTCAGCATTTAATGGCGTTGCTTAAAGGTCAACAAGGAATCAATAGAGAAAGTTTTAAAATGATAAATGATAAATGAAAAATGAAAAATAAAATATTTTAGACATTAAAAATTGAAAGGAAAAAAAAACTTTACCTTATTCAAAAAAAATTTCTATCCAGCTCGGCCTAAATAGAAGAGGTCCACTCCCTTGACTATTTAGCAATGTCCAAGATCTTACTCTCTGAAGTGTTCAAAGACGAAGTTCAAGTAGTGTCTGAAGTAAAAGAAGTGTCTTTCGAAATGAAGAGACAAGACTTCTTTTAAAGCATCTATTTCGAAGATCGTTACGCACGTGTATGAAAAAGCAACGATTTCTCATGCGTCTGATGTTAAGTCTAAACCATAACCTTTACCATGCGTCTACAACGCGTCTTGACCACACGCATTAAAGATCTGATCAGAAGAACCGTTAAAAATATGTTAGAAACATATTTAATAAGGTTATTTTAGACTTCAATCACACTAGGATTAATTCCTAAATTCAAATGAACAACCAAACATCTCTATTGTATAGTACTTGACAACAATACCTTTAGTACGCAACAACAATCACTTTAGAACTATTGCTTTGACTGATTGCACTAAAGAGGAAATCCGTGCTGCAAAAACTCTAAAGCTGCTCTGAACAAATTACTTATCTGATAAAGATGTTTGTCAAAGTACAAAAGTATCTTGAACGTTCTCAACCATTTAATGCTCTTATCAGAACGACTCTTTTGCATTAATAGTCGCCCAAGACGCGCGAATTGTAACGGCCCGGACTGCTTTTTAGGATTGTCAACTGTCCCCACAAACCAACACGGGTCTTTTTAGCGTGCTTTGTCCCCACTCACACGCTTTCTGGAAAACTTCTCATAAGGTTACTCATTCCACAAGTGCTCCAAGTCAAACACGTTTAACTATGGAGTTCTTATGTTCTGGGCTCCCAAAAAGAAGATGCATCTTGTTGGTAAAGGTAGTACCAATCAATTCTTATAAGCCTTCCGTCAACTGTACAGTCCCATACATGCACAGCCTCAGGATCCCTCTCATTCCAATGTGAATCTGGTTCATTCATATGTCTCATTACCTAGAAGCCTGCTAGGAGTCGTTCCTTGTCCGTGCCTCAAACACCGGCGATCACTCCCCGTCCTCGTCAGCCTCAGGCATCACATGCCCACCAGCTTGCTGCTCGTTGTCCGTGCCTCAAGCACCGGCAATCACTCCCCGCCCTTTCTCTATGAAGACAATTTAAGAAGACTTTGATAAAGTTTGAAATATACATAACATGGAGAACATATACACAAGATCAAGTTGAAAACTCTTACACAAAAAGGTCTCTGAGTTTATTCGTTGCAAACTTTCTTCTCTTCTCTATTCATTTGTAATATTTAAGAGAAGATATTACACAGTCATACCCTCTTTTTTTTTATATTCACTCACTGAGTGTTATCCGGTTGACTTGCTATTTTGTAATCTGAAGAGGATGCTTCAAAACAAACTCATATCCTTGAGAAGCCTGAAGAGGCTAGTCTAAAGAATATTGGTTGAACCTAGAGAGGCTAGGTGTGCAAACAAAACTCGTTGTTGTTTGAGCCTAAAGAGGTTAGGTGTGCAAAAAATACTCGTCTGTAACCTGATCAATTATAGTGAATAACTTGCTTAAGCCAATGAATGGACGTAGTCCAAAAGTTAGGGTGAAGTAGGATAAATTCTTGTGTCCTTATTTCTACCCTTATATTGTTAATATTGTTTTATTATTGCTGTTAAAGTGTGCATATTCAAATATCTGTTTGTGAAAATGTTTCTCTTAAATAGTGTTTGTTTTAATTCATCATACATCTGATAAGCATATGCTCATCTTGCATGTGCCTGCTTCTCCGTTAAGCATTTGCTTCCAAAGATCTTCATTTTAAAATTTGTTTTTTCGAAATAATTTGGGTAAACACAATTCAACCCCCTTCTTAGTGTTTACTTGTGGTACCTTCAGTTGGTATTGAAGCTCAGCCTCTGGGTTAAACATCTCACAGTGCAGAGAGAAGATTCTAGAAACCACAATGGCAAGCGAAGCAAGCTCTAGCAACAACATATACAATCAAGGAACCTTTCGTAGCAGACCTCCCATGTTCGACGGAAAGGATTACAGATATTGGAAAAGCAAAATGAGGTTGCTCATCGAATCAACATATGCAGATTTGCGGAATTTGATCTCTCGTGGACCTTATGCTCCTAGAGATGAACATGGAGTTCTTATCCCTAAAACTAGGTGGTCAGCTGAATAGAAGAGTATGTTTTAGCTAAATGCACGAGCAAAATATCTTCTAGTATGCTATCTTGACAGATTTGAATATGATAAAGATTTAAGCTGTGAAACAGCTGAAGACATATGGAAAAAACTTGAGGTGATCTATGATGAGGAAACCATTATAAAGAAATACTCTGAGAAAAAATCAAAAGAAAATAATCTTGATAATTATGCTACTTAGGAAAACACAAAAGATTTTTCCTTATATAAGGAAGAAGATAAAACCTCTATATGTACATTAGGTATCTGATGAAGAAGAAGATAAAGAAATTTTTGAGGCCACTCAGAAAACGAAGAAATTATGGAAAAAGGTTAATGCCAGAAAATCAGCAATCAAGACCATCATTCTTGATTCAAAAAGATCACTTGTAAAGAAGATGATGATCACTTGGAAAGATCTTGATGAGGAATCAAAAACTGGCGAGGACAATAATAAATGCCTGATGGGAGACACTGACTCTGATTACAAGGTAACTTCTGATCTTGAGGATCTACAGGATGCCTATGATGAACTTCTCAAGGAATCCAACTATATCGTTGACAAACTCAAGACTCTCAAGAAAAGTATGTGAAGCTCTCAAAAGAGCATGAACATAAAGCACTTGATCATGAAGAGTTAGTCAAAGAAAACAATGAGCTTAAAGCTAAAAAGCTAAAAGCGAAGATCACTAATGAAACTCTACATTCTGAAGTAGTTAAACTTCAACAGAAAGTGGAAGAACTAGCCAATGATCTTGCTGGACTTGTTATGGGAAAGATAATCTGACAATGATTCTTGGTAGTCAGAGAGTTGGTCTTAACAAAAATGGCTTAGGATTCTCTGATCAGATACATCATAATGTATCTAATAAATTCTCAGAAAAAGCAACTAATGTTATTAAAAAAATTCCCAAACTTAGTTGTTTTTATTGTGCCAAAAATGGACAAATTACGTCCAAGTGCTTTCATAAAAGGAAATCAAAGTCTTTACAGACTCATAAATCTAACATCAAAGGACGCAAAATAATATGGGTATCAAAGAATTTTATCATCCCTATTGCAGATATCTTAAGCAAAACCAAGAAGACTCTAGTGATGCTAACTGGAAGATGGATCCTTACAACACACAATAACAAAGGGTATACGTTCCTAGACCACCCCTCTGAAGACTCATCTGAAGAAGTCATTCAAGGGGGATCATCAAATATGGTATGAATAACTCAAAGTAATATATGACAAGTAAGTATTTCTTTAATTGTTGTTAAGTGTATTTAAATACTACTCGTCTCATAGCTAAGCGTCTGAGTGATGTGGCTAAATGCAAACTGAGAATTGTGAACGATGTTGTATCTTGTTTCTTAAATACTCCTCGTTTCAAATTCTCTTGAGCTTTTCAAAGTTACTGGGAAGTTATGAAACCATTCGTATGACTGTTCTTTCAAGTTATCTATCTCCTTCCCTCTCACATAAAACACCTTCTCAAACAAGTCACCCCACTTTCAAAATCTCTCTGAACCCTTGATATTCTTAAGCCCGCTCTCTCTCATGTGTCATTTCTCTCACCTTCACAAATGGCACCAAAGAAAATAATGGGTAAAGTCATTTCCTTTGAGCACATGGATGAAACAGAAGTGAGGTGACTCACTCTGGAGCATCTCGTCAAAATAGAAGAGATTAAGAATGATGGTTTGGATATTACGAAGGAACTCAAAGCAACTGGATGGTCAAAGTTTTTCTCCTTAAAGAAAGATGTCTATCCCTCCCATATTCGGGATTTCAGGAGATCATCCTATGTAGCACTTGGTGATAATTGTGATTTCACCTCATATTTTTAGGTTGTTTAGCATGAATTTTCATGGTAGTTTAGGCATTTTAGTTTAAAAATTTGCTAGTTTTTCCTTTGGAACGGGTAATGTTGTGTTGTAGTATGTTTGTGCAGGATTTACTGATAAAAATGCTTGGATTAGCCCTTTGGGATTAGCATGAAGAAAGGAGGATAAAGAAATTGAGATAAAGCTTGAAACAGAGGACATCGCGGCCTAGCCATGATAGACATCATGGTTGTGATGTGTAAATTAAGAGCAGAAAGAGGCCTTGAACAACCAGAAGCCATCATGGCCAAGCCACGACAGAGATCACGTCCGTGATAGGGAAGCCATTAGAAGAGCATGAGAGCCGGATAGCATCACGGCTGTGATGCATAAGTGAAGCTAGAATATTGAAGTCAAAAGCTGTCATGGCCTGGCCGTGATAGGCATCACGGTCATGACGCAGTCCAAAAGAGTCCTAGTTTGATTTTGATTGTAATGGGCTTGGATCCAATTTTTAGTCTATAAATTAAGGTTTTAGGCTTGAAATTAAGGAGCTTGGACTAAGCAATTGGTGACTTTGGGTATAGAATTATGATTTCTCTTATTCCCTTTTTCTCTTTGGTTTTTGTTATGCTTTTCTTAATCAAGCTTGTTATGTTTATGGCTATGCATGAGTAGTTTTCTTATTTCTAAGAATTGAGGCTATGCCCAAGACTTGTTTTAATCCTTGTAATCAGTTGGCCATTATTTGCATGTGTTAGATACTCTAGGGAGGGACTGAGAAGTGAACCTAGGTATTAGATCTATAGGAGTTGAACTTAGGACTTAAATCACGAGAGTTAGAAGCAGTCCTTCGAGGGTACAATGAATTGTCACAAACCTTAACGGGTCCAACTTAAATACAATTACCACGAGAGTATGAGTTGGTTTATTTGGGCACGATTCTTGTATCTCGAGAGGGAACATTAACTTTATTAGGATAAATTCACCTTCAAGGAAATTGTTAATTAATAAGGGGATAGTTGATTTAGAAGCTTATGTAGTTTTGTGGTAACCCAATTCTTGGAAATTCATTTTCCTATTTTCAAAAACCGAATCCTGATTTCGCAAAAACCTTTTTCTCAATTTATTTCTTACTTTAATTTTTTACTTGGTTCTATTCTTATAATCAATCTTTCTTGTTTGGTAAAATTAGTTCAATAATAAATTGGTATTCATAATCACGGTCCCTGTGGATTCGACTTTTTTATTACTTGACGACGAAAATGTACACTTGCGGATTTCATGCATCAAGTTTTTGGCGTCGATGCCGGGGACTGTGCTGTCTTGAATATCAAATCAATTCTTAAATTGATTTTTCTGAACTTTTATTTATTTTATTTTATTTTTTTATAGCTCTTTTTCTCTCTGCAGGTGATTTTGCTCTTGTAAGCGAAGATCCAAAGTCTTGGAACTCTTCTTGAAGGAGATCCCGAGATGGAAAGAACTTTCCATAGACGAAGAAGACAATAAAGGCAGAGAGCGAGAGAGAACTTGGTTCTCATACCAATGGCAAACTAACCGGATGACAGATCACTGAAGGACCACGCAGCCACAAATGCTAGGTGTTTGTGATCCGGGATTTCTAGACCTGAGATTGATGTGGAGCAGTTCACCATACCACCTCATTTACTTAAAATGATAATGTAGCATCAATTTGGGGGCTTACCTTCAGAAGACCCGAGCGATCATGTTGAGACGTTATTGTAATTCTGTGACTGTTCCAAAGTCTAAGGTGCTCCACCTGATGCTATCCTCTTGTAGTTATTCCCTTCATCACTGACTGGCAAAGCAAAGAAGTGGTTGAAGTCGATTCCCGCCAATTCATTTACAACATGGGACCAATTGGAGCATAGGTTCTTGGAAAAGTTCTTTCCACCATCCAAGACTGCTTATCAACGAACTCAAGTCACCAGTTTCTTCCAAAAGGATGGAGATTCCTTATCTGAAGTTAAGGATCGCTACAAATGATTGTTAGAATCTTGCCCACATCATGGGTTAGAAGGGATGGCTATCAGTGCACACCTTCTACAACGGATTCGATTACTCTTCGAAGGTGTCGCTTGACTTTACAGCTGGTGGAGCGCTGATGAATAGGCCATTAACCGAAGCATTCAACATAATTGAAAGCGTAGCCATCAACTATCGCCAATGGGCTACTAAAAGAGGTAATAACCCGAAAAAGCCCGCGGGAGGTAAGTATGATGTTGGTGATCTAGAATTAATCATTGCTAAATTTGATTCTTTGAATAAGCACTTTGATCAACTTGACAAGGTTAATGTGGATGCAGTAGGTGCTATTAACATTGTTTGTGAGATGTGTGTGTTAGAACCAAAACAGTAATGACTAATGACCCCTAAAAGTTTTAATGATTAACAAAGTTATTATATGTTTATTGAAAATACTCGAAGTCAAGTTTATGCTAATCCATAAGGTCAAAAGACCTTTGTATGTTTCTGACTTCAGATAGTTCTCCAAAAACCAAAGTTTCACCTAGCTCTTAAAGGACAACTCACTGCAATATCTTCGTCCAAAGAAACTAAGTGGTAAAGGTTTACGTCCAAATGTTTACACTGCTTTATCGTCCAATTGTTTATAATTATTGTGCGTCCAATTGTCTTCAATATGTATGTGTCCAATTGTCTTCAATGCTTATGCGTCTAATTGTCTTCAAATGCGTATGTGTCCAATTGTCTACAACACTTGTGCGTCCAATTATATATTTGCCTGTGCATCCACTAACTTCTTTTTGTAGATGACGTGGCACGCTCTTATTCAAAAGTCTTAAATGGTTTTAAGGAAATATCTTTTTCACATAAAGACAAAAGAAGGTACGAACGTCGTACAAAGCAAATCACGTAGAGCAAAGAATCATGTAGAGCAAAACGCTTGTCGGCCATCAAAGCAAAATCAGTCTGCTACCATTCAAGCTGCTACTACCTCCTCATTCTGAAAGGACAATTGCACAACGGAAAACAACTGGCAAATGATCTGTGCCTAACGGATATTTGATTGAGTCTAAACGGAAAAGATTCTCCCTATATTTTGAAATCAGAAGGTCAAGACAAGATATAAGAAGACCCTCCTCTGAAGAAGCAAAAAAAAAAAGAGAATACACGAGCAAGAAAATATTTAAGAGATTTCATTGTGCAAAAAGCCAAAAAGCTTCCACTCTCAGTTTTTGATTTGTAAACCTTCTCATTCTTTCATTGTAAAGTTGTAAACAGATTGTCAAGAGCTATATCGTGTAATACTCTCACTGTTGTGAGTTTGTAAAAAGCTCAGAAAAACCCCTCTCAAATCTTAGGATTTGTTGAGCCTGAAGAGGCTTGTCTGTAAAAGAATACTTGTTTTTTGGAGAGGTGCAGAATACTTGGAGTTGTAGTCTTGGAGAGACTTGGAAATAGCTTGTATTAAGTGCTAAGAGTTTTAGTGGAAAAACCTTCTGGAGGAAGGGACTGGACGTAGCTCTTTGTTTTGAAAGAGTGAACCAAGATATATCTTTGTGTGAATCTCTCTTTCTTTATCTCGTTAAGTTTTTTTTTTATTACTAACTTGGGGATTGAAAACAAAGTATCTTAATCACCAATAATCGTTTTAGTGTGTTCTTTCATCTTCCTGCTTTAAACGTTTGTTTTAAAAAGAAAAGGTTTTTGAAAATCGGTTAAGAAACACAATTCAACCCCCTTTCTTGTGTTTCCCTGTTTCACTTTCAGTTGGTATCAAAGCTCAACCTCTGGGTTCAGCATTTAGCCGTGCTTGAGGAAAAGATCCAAAGCTCGATGGCAGGACAAGGGATGCCCAATGGGAGTCAACCTATTCTTGAAGGTACCTCCTTGACCAGACCGCCTTTTTTCAATGGCACTCACTACCTCTACTAGAAGGAAAGATTCAAAGGATTCATCTTGAGTACCAGCTTTGCACTCTGGCCTTTGATCATGAACGGTCCTCACATCGTCAACAATCCTGATGGCACTGAGAAAGATGAGTCTCAGTGGACTGATGATGAGAGAAGAAGGATGGAGCAGAACTACAAAGCTAGATACACACTGATGTGTGCTCTTAGTCCAGACGAGTTCCAAAAAATTCATGCATGTGAATCAGCAAAACAAATCTGGGATACTCTATCCAATGTTCATGAAGGAACTTCCAAGGTAAAGGACTCAAAGATCATTATTCTTATGAGTCAATATGAAATGTTCACTATGAAAAATGGAGAAACCATCGTTGATATGATTGGTCGTTTCCAAACTATTATCAACAATCTCAAGTCTCTTGGAAAGGTCTACATTACAAAAGAGAATGTTACGAAGATCCTCAGGAGCTTACATAAGGAATGGAGACCACTCATCACTGCAATCACGCAAGCTAAGGATTTGTCAACCTTGACCTTAGATGATCTTGTGGGAACCCTTCAAGTTCATGAGCAGGAGCTCAACCAGGACAATCCTACAAAGAAAGGCAAGACTATTGCCTTGAAAAGTCAAAAATCTAGCAAAGCTGATGATTCCAGCGATGACAATGATCAAAATGAAGAAGAAAAATCCGATGATGAACTGTCTCTCATATCAAAGAAACTTGAACGTATTCTGAAAAAGAAAAATATGAGAAGAAGACCATTTACAAAGAAAATTGTCAAAGACCATGGTGAAACTAAGGATAAAAATCCAACAGTTTGCTATGAGTGCAAGAAACCAGGCCATTTCAAAGCTGAGTGCCCTCAGATGAAAGATAAGAAAAGATTTTTCAAAAAGAAAAGCAAGAATCTCATGGCAACATGGGAAGATCTTGACTCCTCTGAAGAAGAGGAAAACGAAGAAGAAGCCAACCTATGTCTTTGGTCTGAAAATCATCTTCCTGAAGATTCTTCAGAAGAAGAGGAACAATCTACCTCTTCAAATCCTGAGTCATTGAGAGAATTCAGTAACCTCTCTATAAATGGACCACCTATGTTCTATATAACTGGTGACTATGCCATGTGGAGAGACCTATTCATGAGATTCAGCTTGGAACAAAATGTTGATGACCTATGGAGAGCTTACACCGATGATAACTTTTGTCCTACCACTGTTATAAATGGTGTACGTATAGTCAAACCAAGAGCTGAATGTTCTAAAGAAGAACAAAGAAGAGTGAGAATTAATGCTAGAGCTGTCTACATTCTTACATGTGCCTTGGACGCAAGAACTGTTAACATGGTGATGTATTATGATATCGCTAAAAGAGTGCTTGGCATGCTAGATGCCCTTTTTATGAGCAGGAGACCTGCTCATTCTGAAGGACCACCTATTTATCAATCTTCAGAATCAGAATATGAAGCTTGGAAAGAGAACTTCAGATCCTTTGTTGTAACCCAAGGATCAGAAGAACACTGGAAAACTCTGACTGACGAAACCTTCTGTCCCATCATCATCATCAATGGAGAATACATGATGAAACCTCTAGATCATTGCACCTTTAAGGAAAGAAGAAGAGTTGATCTTGACTGTGAGGCAAGAGCCTTTCTGTTTCGGAGTACACATGGAGCAAGGAGAGATGTTCTGGATGAAGAGACAACTGCTTGGGGAATAATGAATCTAATGGATATTCTTGAAAGATCTTCACCTGCATCCCCAACAGCAGATATGTGTCTCATGGCAAGTATTTCCTCTGAGACAGACATAGAAGAAGATGAGGTAAATATATCTGACTACTCAAAAGATGCATATGAAGAGCTATTAAATGAATCATGCACTATTTATTCTGAATATAAAGCCCTTAAAAGAAAATTTGCCAAACTCAATAAAGATTTTAACAAAGTCAAAGTTGAGAATGAAGAACTAAGAGATGAGATAATCAGCCTAACTGAAATTTCAAGCTCTAAGTCCAGTACATCCTGTGAAGTTGAGAAACTTGAGCATCAAATTACTTACTTAACTGATAGCCTGTCAAAATTCATGGATGGATCTAAAAATCTTAATTTAATTCTTAGATATAGATCTCCTTATGATAAATCTGGCATTGGGTATGAAAAAGAAAACCCAAAATTTTCTGAGACAAAAAAAGTAATGTATTGCTCTATCTGTGGTAAAAATGGACACTCTGCGTCCAGATGCTTACACAACAGAAAAACTTATAAGTTACCTGCAACTAACCAAAAAGGACCCAAGTCTATCTGGGTACCTAAAAGTAAAATAATCTCTGTTGCAGACTTGCTTGACAACAGAAAGAAAACACCAATCTTGGTAATTGGACAGTGGATGCTCACGACACATGACGGGAGAAAAGTCTATGTTCCTAGACCGAAAGCCAAAGTCTGAAGGATCAGTTGTTTTCGGTGGCAATCAAAAGGGAAAGATTATAGGTATTGGTAAGATTGGTAAGAATAATTCTCCCTCTATAAATAATGTGTTGCTAGTTGAAGGGCTAAAACACAATCTGCTTAGCATAAGCCAATTATGTGACAGTGGATTTGTAGTGTCTTTCAGCTAAGATAAGTGTATAGTCAAATATGCTGATGAGTCCACTCTATTTACTGGTAAGAGGCAAAACAATGTTTATAAAATTGACTTGGAGGACCTCTCTAATCAAAATGTATCATGTCTAATGTCTGTGAATGATGAGCAATGGATTTGGCACAAGAAACTTGGTCATGCAAGCCTGAGATTATTCTCAAAGCTACAAAAGCATAACCTCGTAAGAGGATTACCAAAGCTGCCCTATAAATCGGATGCTCTCTGTGATGCCTGTCAAAAGGGGAAACAAGTCAAAAATTCTTTTAATTCAAAGAATATTGTTTCAACATCCAGACCTTTAGAATTGCTACGTTTAGATTTGTTTGGTCCAACAAGGACTGCCTCCCTAAGTGAAAAGAAATATGAACTTGTCATTATTGATGATTACTCTAGATGGACATGGGTAATGTTCCTAGCTCACAAAGATGAGTCTTTTGAGGTGTTCTCAATATTCTGTAAAAGGATTCAAAATGAGAAAGGTATATGTATCAATTCAATCCGAAATGATCATGAAGGAGAGTTTGAGAATGTAAACTTCCAACTATTTTGTGAAGAAAATGGCATTGTTCATAATTTCTCTGCCCCTAGAACACCTTAACAAAATGGGGTTGTTGAGAGAAAGAATAGGTCTCTTCAAAAAATGGCAAGAACATTAATCAATGATAACTCTATCTCTAAGAACTTTTGGGCTGAGGCTGTTAACACAGCATGCTATATTCAAAATAGAGTATACATAAGACCAATACTGAAAAAGACTCCATATGAATTGTGGAAAGGACGAAAACCCAACATATCATATTTTCTTACTTTTGGATGTGCTTGTTTTATATTAAACACTAAAGACAATCTAGGAAAATTTGATGCCAAAGTTGATAATGGTATTTTCTTAGGATATTCTGAAACATCTAAAGCCTTTAGAATTTATAATTGTAAATCATTAATTGTCGAAGAATCCATTCATGTTAAATTTGATGACAAGAAGCCTGATAAAACACTATCAGAGCTGGATGAATCTCTTGCAGATCTGGATCTGAATGATCATCGTCCAACCAACAATGAAAAGGAAATCTTCCATGATGTCAAAACTGCTGATCCACACTTGTCTAGTGATAGCCAGAAATCTAGGCAATTTAAAGTTTACCATCCCGAAGATCAAATCCTTGGTCAACCTAGTGACAAAGTAAGAATAAGTTCAACCTTCAGAAATCAAGCTGATTCAGCTTTCATCTATGAGTTAGAACCAAAAACTATGGATGAAGCTCTCTCAGACGATGGATGGATCTTGGCCATGCAAGAAGAACTAAATCAGTTTGAGAGAAACAAAGTTTGGACCTTAGTTCAAGAACCCATAGATAAATCCATTATTGGAACTAAGTGGGTATTTACAAACAAGATGGATGAAAATGGAAAGGCTGTGAGAAACAAAGCAAGGTTAGTAGCACAAGTTTATTCTCAAGAAGAAGGTATTGATTACACTGAAACCTTCGCTCCTGTTGCTAGAATAGAAGCTATACGTATCTTACTATCCTTTGCTGCTCATCATAACATAACCTTATATCAAATGGATGTTAAAAGTGCTTTTCTGAATGGACTAATTAACGAAGAAGTCTATGTAATGCAACCCCCTGGGTTTGAGGATCATTCCCATCTTGAGTATGTATACAAGCTTCAGAAAGCTTTATATGGACTCAAACGAGCTCCTAGAGCTTGGTATGAGAAACTCAGCTCCTTCCTCATGGAAAATGGTTTTTGTATGGGAAAGGTAGATACGACTTTGTTTAAGAAAACTAATAAAGATAATTTTATAATAATTCAAATCTATTTTGATGACATTATTTTTGGATCTACTAATGATCCTCTTTGTAAGGAATTTTCTGATCTTATGACAAAAGAATTCGAAATGAGCATGATGGGAGAGCTCAAATTCTTTCTGGGTCTGCAAGTAAGACAAACCTCAAAAGGTGTGTACATTCACCAGACCAAGTACACTAAAGATCTCTTGAAGAAATTTCAAATGGACGATAGCAAGCCAATGAGTACACCTATGCATCTAACGTCCATTCTGACCAAAGACAACAAAGATAAAAAGGTAGATCAAAAGGTTTACAGAGGTATGATGGGATCCCTTTTATATCTCACCGCGTCCAGACCAGATATTATGTTTAGTGTATGTCTTTGTGCACGTTTTCAAGCTGATCCATATGAAAATCATTTAACTGCTGTCAAGAGAATTTTTAGATATATAAAAGGTACTTCTAATCTGGGCTTATTTTATGAGAAAACCATTGAGTACAGATTAATGGGATATTCTGATGCTGACTATGCTAGAGACAGAATTGAACGAAAAGGTACAAGTGGTGGCTGTCATTTTCTTGGATCAAATCTTATCTCATGGTCCAGTTAAAGACAAAGCACCATAGCCTTATCAACTGCTGAAGCTGAATATATCTCTGCGGCTAGTTGTTACTCACAACTTTTATGGATTAAACATCAACCGGAAGATTACAATATTCATGAAAGTAAGATTCCAATTTATTGTGATAATACTGCTGCAATTGATTTATCGAAAAATCCTATATTGCACTCGAGGGCTAAGCATATAGAAATCAAACATCACTTTATTAGAGATTACATTCAAAAAGGTGTGTTTGATGTAAAATTTGTGGATACTGACCACCAGTGGGCAGATATCTTCACAAAACCTTTTGCAGAGGATAGATTTTCTTTAATAAGAAAACAACTCAACATGCTTTGTGTTGAATGACCTTGCGTCCAATAAACGCTTGTGTCAGAAAAGCATATGCATAAAATGGTTGCGTCCATT
Source organism: Ammopiptanthus mongolicus (assembly GCA_039655645.1). Taxonomy (NCBI): domain Eukaryota; kingdom Viridiplantae; phylum Streptophyta; class Magnoliopsida; order Fabales; family Fabaceae; genus Ammopiptanthus; species Ammopiptanthus mongolicus. Next base: position 46,842,155 of record CM077350.1, read on the forward strand.
TTCTTCTAACGTCGTTATTCCTTGATATTTATTTATTGTCAGTTTTTTAAAAAAAAAAACTCTGCATCTGTCCTCCACATAAATACTATGCTGAGTCAGCACTCTCGGGTCACGTCAAGCGGCGTGCGTCTGCTACTTCACTCTTAAGTAGCCTCCCTCGGTAATCGCTAGTCATTTTTTTTTAACCACGGTTACTTTCTCTAACGCTTCGGTTACTTTTCGCCTCTCTATAGAAAACCTCAACCCGTGAGCTCAAACCTCACCAAACGTCCTCTCTTTGAAATCTTCTCTCTCTCTCTCAACTGTTCATCTTCTCTATCTTCTCTCTTCTGAAACATGGGAAGAAATCTGCGATCAACTGGAGAAGGAACCAGCATTCCACAGGAGACCACTTCACCGCTCGGTCATCCCTCTCGTGAGATTCCTGATAACTATCAGATCAATACTGAGCATCAGATTGACTTGAATATGCTAGCGAGATTGGCAGACGTCCGGGTCTACATCATCGGGGCTGGATGGGATCATTTCTTTATCAACTATCCAGAAGTCTATCCAAGACTTCTCACTGAGTTCTGGAAGACAGCTCACCTTGAAAAAGAAGGTCTTATTTCTGGGTTTGTTCTGGGGACACACAAAGTTGAAGTCTCCAAAGTCTCTATAACCTCTGCTATTGGGTGTCTATCTCTCGGTGCCACCTATTTCAAATATTGGCACAATAAGTTTGGAGGAAAAGACAATGTCTTTAACTTCCTCAGAAATCCCGATGCTCAGCCAAATGCATTGTTCCATGCTGATATCATGAAGGATGAAGCTAGGGTTCTTAATCAAATCTTGAACAAAGCCGTTCTGCACAAAGCTGGATCCAAAGACTCCATCTCTGAGGTGCATTCCTTCCTGCTCACCCATCTGCTGTATGGTATAAAGGTCAATCTTCCCTCTCTTCTCTTTGACCGTTTCAAAGAAAACCGCATTGATGTTGTCTCTGTGAAGACCATTACATATGCAATCCTTCTCTCCCGCATCTTTGAAAAATCAAGGGGTTTATCGGATGCTACAAAAAGTTCATCCTAGCATCAAAACCTCCTATCAAACAGTGAGCTGCCCTGTGTTTGGAAAGGCAAACCTCTCCAAAATGCAACTCAAAACTGTGCTGGCATTTGATCAAGCTCAGACCTCTTCTTCTCAAGCTCCACGCATGGACGATCTTCAAAGTCTTAAGAGAAGGAAGCATCAAACTCAAAACTTTGCAAACCCTCCTCTTTTCTCCCCTGATCCATCCACTCAGGCTTCGTCTCAAAATGTGTTCGAAGAATTTGAGGAAAAGCCGAGCCTAGAGTTCGCCTCAATGATGGAAGGAATTGCTTACACCATCTGTGGAGAAAAGTTCATCAAGCTCAATGATGTGGTACTTCCATTTGTTGAAGAGATTCATGGACCTTTGCTTAAGGCTGATTTAGGCTCAAAGCAGCAGGCTCATGTTTCCTCTCAAGAGGATCTAGAAGCTGGTTCCTCTAAACCGCGATACAGAAATAGAAAACTTCTAGTGGATGAAGACGACAAAGAAGATGATGAGGACAATGTTCCTATTGCTCTTCTTCTTACAAAGAAAAGTAAGGTCTCTCCTTCACCCTTACCCAACCCTTCTGTATAATCCGCTCCTTCTGAAGAACCATCTTCTATCCCTCACCCCAATCCTAAACTCTCTGCGTCCGTCCCTTTTCCACCAATACCAAAGCGCATCAAAACCGTAGCCCAACGACCACCTCGACCCAAAATCCTCATATCAGACTCTTCAACCTTTACTCCCTCCCCACAAAAATCCATTTCCCCATCCCCATCTCCACCTTTCTCACCTCAAGATGCCCCACCCTCCGTACCTCCATCACCGGTCCCGGAATCATCTTCTCCTCCTCTTATTCTTGTGCTTCCATAGTACTCTCATGAAGAAGCCACATCTTCAGAGGTTCCAGTGGATAATTCTCCTGCTTTAGTTGCTGTTCCTTTTTCCCAAACGGAAGCCAGCTCGGTTCAACACACTGAACGTCTTGATGCTACTTCCACCCTGTCTGGAAACACGGTGGAACTACATCTTGATGAGGAAGATGTCAACTCTTCTACAGCCGAAGAAGCTCGCCTTGCTCCATCTTCGGCTCCTTCTCTACCTCCTGGTCTGACTCCTGAAGTTGCTGACTACTTAGTAGATTGGATCTCAGCTACGTTCACTGAAGAGTTAGATCGAAAGATGGCTCAGTTGTTCTCTTATCTTTATCGCGTCTTCCCTGACTTTCCGCCTCCATCTCCTTAGAATCTTTTCATTTCTTTTTGCTGACAATGATGTTGTATCCTCTCCCTTTATTCCTTTTGTCTGATGACAAACAGGGGGAGAAAATATATGAAATGAAATGTGTAAAGTTTTTATACATATGAAATGAATTGAACGTTTGGTTATATATCCTGTAACGGCCCGGACTGCTTTAAGGATTGCCGACTATCCCCACAAACCAACACCAGTCTCTTCAGCGTGCTTTGTCATCACTCACACGCTTCCTAGGAAAACTTCCCAGGAGGTCACCCATCCCAGAACTACTCCAAGTCAAGCACGCTTAACTTTGGAGTTCTTAAGTGATGGGCTACCGAAAAGAAGATGCATCTTGTTGATATAGGTAGTACAAATCAATTCTTATAAGCCTTCCTTCAACTGTACAGTCCCATACCTGCACAACCTCAGGATCCCTCTCATTCCGGTGTGAATCGGTTCATTCATGTATCCCTCCGCCTAGAAGCCTGCCAGGAGCCGCTCCTTGTCCGTGCCTCATGCACCGGTGATCACTCCTCGCCCTCGTCAGCCCCGGTGTTACATATCCTGTCTTTATACTTTCATAATCTGAGTTATGTCTTCAATATGTAAATGCATAATCTCACGGGGAGCCTTTTTTTTACGACACACAGTCTATATTGTTTCAAAAACATGCTTCATAATAATGTTTGTCATCTTAAAAAAGGGGGAGATTGTTAGAACCAAAACAGTAATGACTAATGACCCCTAAAAGTTTTAATGATTAACAAAGTTATTATATGTTTATTGAAAATACTCGAAGTCAAGTTTATGCTAATCCATAAGGTTAAAAGACCTTTGTATGTTTCTGACTTCAGATAGTTCTCCAAAAACCAAAGTTTCACCTAGCTCTTGAAGGACAACTCAGTGCAATATCTTCGTCCAAAGAAACTAAGTGGTAAAGGTTTACGTCCAAATGTTGACACTGCTTTATCGTCCAATTGTTTATAATTATTGCGCGTCCAATTGTCTTCAATGCTTATGCGTCCAATTGTCTTCAAATGCGTATGTGTCCAATTGTCTACAACACTTGTGTGTCCAATTATATATTTGCCTGTGCGTCCACTAACTTCTTTTTGTAGATGACGTGGCAGGCTCTTATTCAAAAGTCCTAAATGATTTTAAGGAAATATCTTTTTCACATAAAGACAAAAGAAGGTACGAACGTCGTACAAAGCAAATCACGTAGAGCAAAGAATCACGTAGAGCAAAACGCTTGTCGGCCATCAAAGCAAAATCAGTCTGCTACTACTACTACCTCCTCATTCTGAAAGGACAATTACATAACGGAAAATAACTGGCAAATGATCTGTGCCTAACGGATATTTGATTGGGTCAAAACGAAAAAGATTCTCCCTATATTTTGAAATCAGAAGGTCAAGACAAGCTATAAGAAGACCCTCCTCTGAAGAAGCAAAAAAAAAAAAAAAGAGAATACACGAGCAAGAAAATATTCAAGAGATTTCATTGTGCAAAAAGCCAAAAAGCTTCCACTCTCAGTTTTTGATATGTAAACCTTCTCATTCTTTCATTGTAAAGTTGTAAACAGATTGTCAATAGCTATATCGTGTAATACTCTCACTGTTGTGAGTTTGTAAAAAGCTCAGAAAAACCCCTCTCAAATCTTAGGATTTGTTGAGCCTGAAGAGGCTTGTCTGTAAAAGAATACTTGTTGCCTGGAGAGGTGCAGAATACTTGGAGTTGTAGTCTTGGAGAGATTTGGAAACAACTTGTATTAAGTGCTAAGAGTTTTAGTGGAAAAACCTTCTGGAGGAAGGGACTGGACGTAGCTCTTTGTTTTGAAAGAGTGAACAAGGATATATCTTTGTGTGAATCTCTCTTTCTCTATCTTGTTAAGTTTTTTTTTATTACTAACTTGGGGATTGAAAACAAAGTATCTTAATCACCTATAATCGTTTTAGTGTGTTCTTTCATCTTCCTGCTTTAAACGTTTGTTTTAAAAAGAAAAGGTTTTCGAAAATCGGTTAAGAAACACAACTCAACCCCCCTTCTTGTGTTTCCATGTTTCACTTTCAGTGTGGAGTGCAGGGACATGATTTTATGGAGTGCCCGAAAGGAATCACTCCTGCACTAGGCGCGAAGGGTGGTCAGGCGAACTCATGCCACAACTTCTATGACACAACCCGAAGTTGCCGAATTATGTTCCCCAAAACTCCTACAACCAAGGAAGGAAGAACAATCCTTACCTCTCATACCATAACAACAATACTCTAAACCATCAATACCACCAAGATAGCCAAGGTAGTATTCAACCCTCTTCGGGAGCCCCTCAGGTAACAACTTCTAAACTCGAGTCTCTCTTAGAAAAGTTTGTAGAAGCCCAAACCAAACAAAATGAAGAATTTAGGCAACATGGTAGGGCTATGGGCGAGGCCATTAAAGAACTAGCATTTAAGGTAGACAATTTAGCTATACATAATAAGATACTAGTGACATAAATTGCCTAACAAGCTAGTACATCCTCTAGGACTCAAGGTAAATTTCTGGGACAACCCGAAGTTAATCCCATGAGCAATGTAATGCTATATACTTGAGGGATGATAAGCTTGGGGTAGTTATGGAAGAAGAGGAGTGTGAGGTGGAGATGAGTGAGAGTGAAGTGGATGAACCGAAGTATGTAGCACCAGCACCTTACCAACCCCCAATACCTTTCCCACAAAGGCCTGTCAAGACAAAGCAAGAAGAAAAAGAAACTAAGAGTTGTATTGAGGAGTGTAATGAAAAGATTAAAATTAAAATGTCTCATAAACTAAAAGATCCAGGAAGTTTATCTATTTCTTGCTCAATTGGAGAAGTTAAAATTGACCATGCCTTGTGTGACTTGGGGGCTAGTGCGAGTTTGATGCCACTCTCCATTTTTGAGAGGTTGGGAATAAATGACTTGAGACCATCCAAGGTCTCTTTACAATTTGTTGATGGTTCCACTAAAGAACCTCTAGGCATATTGGGGAATATCCCCCTAAGGGTTGAGAAATTTCTCGTCCCGGCTGATTTCATAGTGATGGATATGAAAGTGAATTCTCAATTCGCCATTGTTCTTGGAAGACCATTCTTGGCCACTGTTGGAGCCATTATAGATGTCAGACATGGTAAGCTTTCCTTGAATATTGCGAAAGAAAGGGTTGATTTTGATTTGACTAACTCAATTAAATACCCTTCCTTTGAGAATTATGTGTGCAAAATTGAGATGTTAGCTCAGCTGGTAAAGGAAGAGCCTAAAGTAGGAGCGACCCCAAAAACTTGGTAAAAATTGCTTGGTAAAAGCTGATATAGATGATCTTATCTTCAAACACATGGTAAAACACATGGTAAAAATTGCATGTCAAAAGACTACAACTTCTTATCCTTATGGCATGATCTTTACAAGGTTAATGAGTCTTAAGAAGATTGGGTTTACTGAAGTGGGTTTGGCTATTTTGCCTATCATTAGTTTGAAAACCTATGTCAGTTAAATATGAAGAATTTTGATGGCAAATCCCTGACTGAAGCTCAAATTTAAGTAAAACCAACAGAAATGGCTGAGGCAAAAGTCACCGAGAAAAAGAAATGTTTCTGAAAGATAGTGATGATGTGCCTTTTGTCTTCAAAAGGAAAAGTTCTATCAGTACAACAGAAGAAGAAACTGTAACAAAAAAGGCAAAGACCACACGTCTGAATAGAAGGAAGTTGCGTCTGAGGCTAAAGGGGAATATCTATTTTTCAGTTCTTATCCAAGAAAAAAATGACTATTCTTCCAAGTAAAAGAACTCTGATCAAAGATGGCGAATCCTTCCCCAAGAAGACTAAAAGAGATGAAGTATCCAAGTCTATATCATCTTATCAACGTGTGCGCAAGCATAAGATACATTGGTGTACCCGTTGGGTAAGATGGTCTGAAATAAAAATGAACACCACGCCACAGCCTGTGAAGACCCTTGAAGGATCACTAAAGCTTACTCCTGAAGATCTCCTTCCAAAGAAGAAGAAGCAGAAGCCACCTGGAGGCTACTACACTCCATGGCCAAGACTCTTGCAGTTTGATGAACAAAGAGAGCTCTTAATAAAAAAAATTCTTATCAAAATCAGAAGAGTTTCCCCCAAGGGATTTTAGGATTCTCATTGAAGAAATCAAAGGACAATTTGATGCACAAGCTTCAGAATCAGGTTTAACAGACTATGTGGAATGGAAGACTGAAGTAAAGGGAAGCAAAGTCAGCTTTTATGTTGTTCAGGACTTCGGCTATGAAGGTTCTCATGTGCCCATGCCCTTGTTTGTTTTCAAGCCTAATACTCACTTCCTTAAACTCTCAAGGTTGTCTCCAGATATGACACACCTTTCTCTAGATATGCCTTTTAATGTTTGTGTATATGTTCTTTGAAAATGAAAAAGTCAATTTTGCCCTTTGTATTTTAAATTATTTTTAAATAATAAATGGATACGTATCTTTATATATAAAAGTAAGGTAGTGGGTTCAGCATCTACTAAGGGCAAAAGTGTAAATTAAAATTTGTTAAAAAAAAAAGGTTTTTGTTTAACTTATTAAAGGCTAAAATACCTTTTTGGAACCTTAGCTTATTTTTTAGTTTTAATTTGGTCCGTTAACTTTTAAAAGTTTCAATTTGATCCTTTAACCTGTCTCTGTTAACACAAGTTAGTCCTCTCCGTCAATAACATAAGTAAAAGTGACAGAAGTGTCATACGTGCTAACAATTTAAAGGACGAACTTGAGGCTCATTTAAAAATTAAGGGACCAATTTGAAACTCATTTAAAAGTTAAGGGACCAATTTCAAACTTGTTAACAACTTCAAGGACTAATTTGAAACTCATTTGCTTATGTCATCGACGGAGAGAACTGACTTGTGTTAACTGAGACAAGTTAATGGACCAAATTTAGGGATGGCAATTTGGACTCTACCAGCTGGGTACCCGCAAAAAATACCCATGATAGGTAGGGTAAATACTCGTTTTATGGGTACGGGTGCGGGTACGGGTAATCTAGTACCCATCCCGTCCCGCACTCACATATATAAATATATATATATATATATATATATATATATATATATATATATATATATATATATATATATTTATTTATTTATTTATTTATTTATATTAATACATGTAATTATAATTATATATCAAATTTTAAAAATAAAATTAATGTAACCTATGGTTTCTTAACTATTTTTCCCTTTCAAACTTAATCACCTACTGACCTAAGCACTAACAACAGTCACTGATGTTCTTTGTGTTATTTTTTCCGTTTTTCTTAGTTAAAGTGCGGGTAATGGGTGCGGGTATGGGTACTTAGGTACCTAGAGGATACGGGTAAGGATACTTGAGTTGCTACCCACGCGGATACGGATCCGGGTACGGGTATTTTTTTCAAATGCGGGTATGGGGACGGGTACTATAGTACCCTACCCAGATCCTACCCATTGCCATCCCTAACCAAATTGAAACTAAAAAAATAAGTTAAGGGAACAAAAAAGTATTTTAGGCTTTATTAAAAGGTAATGGTTTCAGCACCGTGTATGTCTGAACCGTTTCACCTCACTTCAGCACCGTCTTGGTAAAAGTAGTGTCTTATAGTATTTTGTAATCCCCATCGTTTGGAACAACCCTGTTCTCGCAGCACCGCTTGCAACCCTCATTGTCAAAGCACTGTTTGAAAAAAATTTGAAGCTCTTTTTTTTACACATACTTCTTTTGGAACTAGAGCACTGCTTTCTTCTTTGAAAAAATTGGAAGCAACCGATCGAGTGTGACCAACATAGTTTGCGACCAAATTTTATAAATAGGCAGCCGAGTTCAACGGTTGCTATTAGCGATCGAATTTCCATTTCGGTTACTATGAAGTTTTGCCAGCCGCCAAATTATCACCGCATTGGATTGATCGCTAATTCGGTGGTAAACCCCTCTTTTTTTGTAGTGCTTAGACTTATGATTTGGTTAGTGTTGGTAAAATTCGAATCATCTAGTCCAAAGCGCTTTAATATCAATTCTATCCAAACTGAATCATAACTTGTTTTTATTTTTGGATTTGATGACTTTTGGCTCATAAACCAATCCAAATCGATCCACGAATACCCATGGTACAACGAATGCAACTACCGGGACATGCACACATAATGGAATTATGTAATTATATTGAGAAATTGTAGTTATTAATCAGTTTTAGAAACAAATAAAAAAATCATTAATAAGTTAAATATATTGCTTTTTAATATATTAAATATGTCACTGATTAAAAAATAGACGAAACTATACTTTTGATTCCTTATCTTTATTTTACGTTTTGATTTGGTTCCTCTTTTATTTTTTTGTTTCGAAATGGTCCTTTATAAAACTCTCAAGAAAAAATTATCCACAAAGGTATTATCCATGAATAAAAATTCGTAGGAAATCTATAGGAAACCTGTTTCCTACAAATTTGTGAGTAAAATCTGCAGATAATCAGAAAATTTCTAGTGATATGTTTGACTTTTATTCTAACTATCTTAAAAGTCATTCATACCATGACTTCCGATTAGTTGACAGTATAAAAATAATTGAGATTCACAGTGCATGACAATTAAACTCTAATTTAAATACACATCAATAAATTAGAATTTACCAATACTTATTTAATTATATACAACGTTTATGTAAACCATTATACAAAGTAACAAATCCATATACTAATGCTATCACGAGAACCAGCCATCAGGCTATTTCAATATGAAGTCACAAACCCTCACCATATTAGGGAGGAAGAGACACGCAAACCCTTTGAGGGGGGTTAACCTTTTTTAGGAGGGGGATTCTGACGTTGGAGGAAAACGAAATTAGTATAGAAGGGGCTCAAGGTTTTTTTATTTGCGGGAGTGTATAACAACCACTAAAAATAAAAACCCTGCTATTCATATTGCTTTCTATGTTTGCCAAAAACACCACACTATTATTTATTTGTGGGATTTGGAAAAATGTTGTATATCATATAATATATGAAGACTAGTCGGAGCATATAACGGCCAAATTAGTAGTTATGTATCAGAGGCAACGAAACTTAGTTGCTCATGTTTTAGTAAGGGTGTCTAATTCTTATGCTACGTCATTTGCTTTTTCTGTTATTTCTCATTGTATTACAGAACAAACACTTACGCCGTTTATTGAAGTTTAAGTATAGGGACCAAATTAAAAATGATTGTCAGATGTAGGGATCAAATTCAAATTTTTATTTTGAATTCGATCCCCGTATGTAACAATCATTTTCAATTTGATCCTTATATGTGATAATTATTTTGAATTTGGTCCCTATCATGTGACGGTGTTACAACACCAATAAACAGCAAGGATCAAATTAAAAATAATTGTACATGTAAGGATCAATTTCAAAATTTGTTACGTATAGGGACCAAATTCAAAATCAGTGTCACGTATAAGGACCAAATGATTAGTTTAACCTATATATTAACTACATTTCCATCTATATCTATAATAATCCAGAGACTCGTCAAAATAATATCCATGGACTCTACATTAAATGGCTAATGGTTTTAAATGGTTGCTTTTACCACTAAAAACATAAGGTAATGGAAAATCAAGTACTGTAGAGATATATACGCATGGTGACAAATTGACAAGTCAACAAATATCTATGCATGACAATAAAAATGTTCAACAAGTTAAAAGAAAAGAAATAACTTCTTACATGCCTTCTATATATATATATATATATATATATATATATAATAATGTATGCCTCATATTAGTTTTGTAGAATATTATTATTATTCACTTTAACGACATTTTTAATAGAGTAGATAATATTTTCACACCCTATTTTCACATTCTTTTTTACACATTCCTTATAATTATTGATTATCTATTAATTGTTGTTGGTAAAGCAAAAGTCTTTTGATCGACATTACACTACTACATATTCAAGATTTAATAGCGCTTATTTATGACATTTGATTGATAGCGGTTTCGGGTGCTATCTATATGGGCGCTATTGAAAGTTGTAAAGAACTATAGTGTTCCTGAAGCGATGTCGTCTATTATACTACAATAGCGCATGTCAGACCAAATGTTGTAGTATTTAAAACTTAAATGCTCATCCATGAAGCAGTGCTGACGTAGGGTCGGAATAAAGATAATACTGACTTAAAAATGCGCTATCCTAGTTATCCAAAAAACGATTGTGCATTTTAAGTGAAGCGCTATCTTACAGTTATCTAACGATAGTGTTTACATATTTAAACATTGTCTTTTGCCACTTTCCTTTAGTTGCCATTATCGCTGCTTTTTGCACATTCTCATGCATTCAACAATCAAAAATCAGCATTCAGCATTCGGAACACAAAAAAGGCAGCATTCAGCATTAAAAAAATAGCGTTCAACAATCATACCCCTAATCAAGCTTTGGTTCTTAAAAACATATATGATAATGCTACAAACGAAAATAGATACTGCAATGAATATACTAAAATTTTACAAAGTCCACTTTGCATCCTTTTCTGCACTAACAAAAGTTGTATTTGTTCAACAATAATGTTGTCGTTTGCCAATGAATGTCTGCATCATTAGATATGTTGATGATTTCACATCTGGATTCGTCGAAAACCAAGAAGACAATAGAAGGACTACAACTGCAGAATAAGCTAGTGACAAAAAGCAAACTCCAATCTTCTGCGTCTGAATCTGGACGTATGGTCACACATTTGATGCTCGGTGGATCGACTGAGTGGTCTTCCAATTCAAATAGTCAAACTCAACCTAAAGAATAAAAAAATTAATTACCAATTACACATGTTTTGTAAAAGCTTAAAGAAGCAAACCAAATGAAACAGATAGGTTGCTAAGGGGAACTTATAGTTGAACCATCACCAATACTGGGAGCATCAATTTCAATCTCTTCTAAGTCACAGCAATTATACAATTTCAAGACTTTTAGCTGAATACTTGAAACATTTATCATATAAGACATATAGAAACCTAACTCCTGTAAGTTTGTGCACTTAGCCATGTTGAAACCTGAAGCATCGTACGAAAGTTAACAAAAAGGGAAATGCCAAAATTCTTATAGTCAATGTGCCAAACACCAACTTACAGAATTTGTATTTGTTCAACAATAATGTTATTGTTTGCCAACGAATGTCTGCATCATTAGGTATAGTGCTGATTTCATATTTGGATTCCTCAAAAATCAAGAAGCGAAATGACAAGCCTTGGACAAAATGCCTAGCCATTTCTGGGAGTACGATGTGATGCAAGAAACTCTAAGTAGCCATTTAACTGCAATGAAACTACATAAAAGAATGAAATTACTAAAAGTAACCCTTGTTGGAACCAAAGTGGTTATGGTCCATAAACTCCTAAAGATTTTGATGCTAACAAAAGACTAATTTAAGTGAACAAAGATTTGTTATGGACTAATGTGTTTATATTAGGTGCGTAGGAAATTCTAAGTCCAAAGACTTTCTAAGTCCAAAGACTTATAGTTCATCCAAAGCCTAGTTTCTTGCTCATGCTGGACTAAAGGCTTTATCTTTTATCCGAGTCCAAAGACTCTTTTTAGTAGAAGTTTCTTTTACTTAGTCCAATGTATAGTCCATCAGTTTTCATAAACAAGACTTTCTTTTTAGTGCGAACTTATAAATGTTTGAATTTATTACCCTTTGTGTAAATTCTTTTATCCTTTAAACAAATATTCCTTGTAACCTTTGAACCAACAAAAGCTTTGAAGCCAGTCTGTTCCTAACACAAAGATTTGACTATCTCCAAAAGGAAAGACAAAAGGCAACTTTCGGGTATAAGGAAAAGGTGTCAGTGCTACTTTGAACTATCGTCTGATAGTCTACTTTGCTTTTTAGAAGACCTTCAGCAAGTTATCAGACTCAACGGGATAATGCATTAAATGCACAATCAGAACGATTCTTTTTCCATCTGTTGAAGACTGAAGATTGCTCAAGTCTTGAAGGCTATAAATACCTTCAACTTTGAAGATGCAAAGATATAGAACAACGCACAAATTTTCAATACGAGCAAAGAAAGCTATCAAAAGAAATCAAAAGCATACAAGCATACTCTGTTCTTAAAGTTTCTTATCACTCTCTGCAAGCTTACTCTGTTCTTAAAGTTTCTTATCACTCTTTGCGAAAAGTATAGTTTTAGAGTTCTGAGCTTACGTTTCAAATCCTCACATTTAGTGAGTTAGTAGAACAAAACTCTTTTCAAACCTTTGTTGGTTGAGCCTGAAGAACCTTGTCTGAAAAAGAATACTTGAGCCTGAAAAGGCCTGACTGTAAAAGAATACTTAGAGTTGCCTGAAGAGGTGTTGAATACTTACCTGAAGAGGCGTTGAATACTTGCCTGAAGAGGTGTTGAGTACTTGCCTGAAGAGGTGTTGAGTACTTGGCTGAAGAGGTGTTCAATACATGTAACAAAGTTTTTGTTATAGGGAAAAATCTCTCAAGTAGAGGGGACTGGACGTAACTCTTTGGTGAAGAGTGAACCGGGATAATATCTTTGTGCCTTTCTTCTTTCCCTTATCTTTGTCTTAGTTTGCTTTTTAACTAACTCCTTGGGATTGAATTATTTTCTTAACGCGTGTATCTTTAAAAGTAAACATTCACAGCGAGCGTCCAATCTTTGATTGTACACGCTCTCTGCTTCCGTTAACATATTTGTGTCCAACCCCTTGCGAAAATATATATGCTTGTGAAAAAGTTTTAAAACTTAAGAAACACAATTCAATCCCCATTCTTATGTTTCAAACAAGTTCCTTCAATTGGTATCAGAGCTCAGCCTCTGGATTGAGCACTTAGCCATATTAGAGGAAAGATCCTAAAGTAAATATGGCAGGACAAGGCATCCCAAGCGGGAGTCAACTTGTTATGGAAGGTACTTCCATGACCAGACCTCCGTTCTTCAACGGAACCCACTACTTGTACTGGAAGGAGAGATTCAAAGGGTTCATTTTGAGTAAAAACTCTATTCTCTGAGCCAAAATAACAAATGGTCCAAATGTGTGTCTCAATGCTGATGGTGCAGAAAAAGCTGAAGAATGGACTGACGTTGAGAGAGCTAAAATGGAACAAAATCACAAAGCAAGATATGTTATGTGCGCCCTAAGTCCTGACGAATTCCAGAAGATTCAAGCTTGTGAATCAGCTAAACAAATCTGGGATACCTTGTCAAATCTCCATGAGGGGACTACCAAGGTGAAAGATTCAAAGATTATCATGTTGGTTGGCCAGTATGAGATGTTCACTATGGCTGAAGGAGAGTCCATTTTGGATATATTGGGTCATTTTCAGACGATCATCAACAACTTGACGTCCCTTGGGAAAGTTTATACTACGAAGGAGAATGTCACTAAAATCCTTAGGAGCTTGCCTAAGGAGTGAAGGCTGTAACACCCCGATTTTCACTGCTTTCTAAGATCGGTAATTTATAGAAATAAGTTTATATTTTATACAAGATTTAGAAAATGATTTTGAATAAACTAAGATCATATTTTTACTCTACATTATCGTAGAGAGTGTTACAGTTAAATTTTGGGTTGAAAATTTAGACGGAACCTGGTCTACATTTTCACTGACAGTAAGATTTTACGGATCAGAAAACCTAATTTTGACTCGTGAACGAAACAGTTAGGTTTTATATCTCATTTCCAACGATATTGGTTATTTTGAAAATTTTCAAAATAAATAAGTTTTTACATTTGATTCGGGTGTGAAACCTAAATCGGGAAATCGACGGCGTCGAGAACGGACGTGCAAAGACAAAACCGAAAACTGGATGAGGGACACGAGTCATCTGAGCATGGTGAGTCAGAGGGTGAGTCACCACCATGACTCACCACGTCATCATTAGAATTCTACAAATATCTAAGATATTTAGGGTGAGAAAAGACCACTTTGCCCCTAGAAATTAATGGAATTACATTTGTGTCGCATGACTCATCATCCATCATCATTACTTATAACAAAATATCTAAGATATTTTGTGACTTTAAGGGTGGTGGGACAATTATGTCCTTAGTCTTTTATTTAAATTCCAATTTTGTCCCTAGGTGAAATGACTCTTTTGCCCCTAAGATGAACGACATTTGGACCTTTTTATCCCTCCTATCCCACGCATAACTCCCCCCACAAGGCTATTCACTTTTTTTCTTCTCACATCTTCATCAAACTCTCACAATTTCTCATCTTCTCAAGTGAACCCTAAACCAAATTTGTGAAGAAAGTGTTTGAATCTTTGCAAATCTTCATCATCCAAGAGGTATACGTTACTCTCTTTGATCCATAACCTCGACGTTCGTCATTTATTTTCTTGATTCAAAGCCATAATCAATATGTTTCAATTTTAGGATTTTATGTCCAAAAATCTCTAGAAAATCATAGAAAAATCCTACGATCTTGAAACCAATTTCTATGAACTCAACATGATGTATATATTGATCATCTAGAAGCATGAACCCAAAATAAATCTCCTCCCTATTTTCCCCATGGATGGCCGAACCCTAAATTTTTGGTGAAAATGGGTTTTGCTTCAATTTTGTCAAATGATACTTGATTTCATCTCTTTCGTTCTTATGATTATTGAATCCAAGTGCTTAGAAAACCAAATCAAATTCTAGCCTATTTTTCTCAAGGGGGCCGAAACCCTAGACTAGTTGGTTGGGTGGGTTTTGATTCAAATCTTTGACAAATAATTATTGATTATGTCTTTATCATACTTAAGGATCATTAATCCAAGAGTCAGTCTTTAACCTCCATAGCCTAATTACTTAGTGAAGGTCGAACCGTAGTCCACATAAACTAGATGAGTTCTGTTGGATTTTATTAATTTCTGATTGTGAATTGTTGTGAAGGATCAGACTGTGTTCGATCGTTCTAAGCATGCGAAAGTGCCGGTTGCGAAGCTGTGTTCGGAAGCTTGTATGGGAAGGCACGTGTGTAACAGTTCATAGCAGTTTCAAGTGGGGAGAAAGAACTGTTATCGTCGGGAAGGCAAGCGTAATATAGACTGTATACATGTGTAGGGGAACCTTAAACCCTACTAGAGGTTGAGCCCTAGACAAAGTACCTGGACCCTAGGTGTAGGTACCTCTGGGGCTATCACTGCTAAGATAATACCTTAGGCTAGACGACGTGATTGTTGAGGTTCATACGTTGAACTGCCTATATGATTATCTGTTTTTTTTTTGTTATGTTGAACTGCCTATATGATTATCTGTCTATCGGTCAACGTGATGATATCTATATTGGCATACTTATTGTTGTGATATTTTATTCTTGTGATTGGCTGGATGATTATTGATGAGAATATGGTGAGATTGTGATGTGTTCGGGTTGATACCGTCCTGGTTCTGACCTTGGAGCTGTGGCTCGTGGACGCAGGGCGTCGTGATGTTGATGTTGACGGTGGGTCGTCTGAGAGGCCACTTGTTCAATGGGACAGTGGGTCGTCTGAGAGGCCACTTGCTACTGCAATCACCCAGGCCAAAGATCTTTCAACTTTGACCTTGGATGATCTGGTGGGTACGCTACAAGTTCATGAGCAAGAGCTTAATCTTGACAAACCTGAAAAGAAAAGCAAAAGGATTGCCTTAAAAGCTCAAAATTCCAACAACTCAAAGGCTTTAAAAGCTGATGAGTCAAGCGATGATGCTAATCAAACTGATAATGAAGCATCAGACGATGATGAGCTATCCTTCATCTCCAGGAAGATTCAAAACATGTGTCGAAAGAAAAATGGCTTGGAAAGAAGGCAATTCCAGAAGAAAAATTTCAAGGACCATGCTGAGTCCAAAGACAAATATCAGGTGGTTTGCTTCGAGTGCAATAAACCAGGCCACTTCAGAGCTGACTATCCTATGTTAAAGGACAAGAAGAAGTTCTTCAAAAGAAGAACTTTATGTTCACATGGGAAGACCTTGATTTTTCTGCAGAAGAAGAAGCAAATGAGGAAGCAAACATCTGTCTTTGGTCATATGCTCGAAATGAAGACTCTTTGGACGATGAACAACTTGTTGTTCCCGAAGAAAAAACTCAGGAACTCACTCCTGAAAGAGGCTGGAATGTTCCACCCATTTTCAATGGAACTGACTATCCTTACTAGAGATCCGTGTTTCAAATATACGTCCAAGCTCAAGACTTTGAGTTATGGAATGTATTCATTGATGGTGATCATCGTCCAACAATGATTCTAGAAGACAGTTCAACAGTGTCTAAGCCCGAAGTTGATTGGAGGGACGAAGATGTCAGAAGGTACTCTCTGAATGCTCGTGCAAACTGGTGTCTCATGACTGCCTTGGATCGACCAAGATTGGAGATGGTGTTGCAATTCCAAACTGCAAAGGAGAAGCTGGCAACCTTAGATGACCTCTTCAGACCAAGGAGCCCTCCTACATCCAACCTCTGCCTGATGGCCAATAATACTTCGAACGATGAATCGGACGAAGATGAGGTATCTAACTCTGACTCCTTACAGGAAGCTTATGATGAGCTTCTTAATGATTCTTCTTTGTTACATCATCAATACATATTGCTTAAAAAGAAGTTCTCTAAAATGAGTAGAGAAAGGTCTATGTTCCAAGACCTCCATAATAAGACTGGAGGATGAGTGACCTTTGGAGATAACCAAAAAGGGAAGATAGTCGGAATTGGTAAGGTTGGTAAGCACCCTTTTTCCTTCTATTGATAATGTTCTTTTGGTTGAAGGGTTAAAACACAACTTACTTAGCATAAGTCAATTATGTGACAGTGGGTCTGATGTTTCCTTCAATAAAAAAGAGTGTATAGTCAAGAACCTTGATGGGTCCATCTTATTCACTGCCAAGAGGCAAAATAATCTTTATAAGATTAACTTGGGGGAACTCTCAAATCAAAGTGTATCATGCCTAGTGTCTGTTGAAGATGAGCAATAGATCTGGCACAAAAGACTTCGTCAAGCAAGTCAAAGATTAATCTCAAGACTAAACAAGCATAACATCGTAAGATGTCTACCAAAGATTGTATATAGATCGGACGCTCTCTATGATGCGTGCCGGAAAAGAAAACAAGTTAAGAACTCTTGAGTCCAAGAACATTGTTAGTACTTCAAAACCACTAGAGTTGTTACATCTTGATTTGTTTGGTGCAACAAGAACTGCTTCGATCAGCGGTAAGAAATGTGGGCTTGTCATAGTAGATGACCACACAAGATGGACATGGGTTAAGTTCCTTGCCCACAAGGATAAGTCGGTCAAAGTCTTTACTATAGTCTATAAGCGGGTTCAGAATGAAAAAGTCATATGTATAAGCTCAATCAAAAGTGATCATGCAGGAGAATTTGAAAATGAGCTTTTCCAAAGGTTATGTGATGAAAGTGGTATTCATCACAATTTCTCTGCACCTAGAACACCACAACAGAATGGTGTTGCTGAGAGAAAGAACCGATCTCTTTAAGAGATAGCTAGGGCAATGCTTAGTGATAATTTAGTCTCCAAACACTTCTGGGCTGAAGCTGTAAATACTGTCTGCTACATTCAAAATAGAATATACATAAGACCTATTTTGAACAAGACTCCTAATGAATTGTGAAAAGGACGCAAACCCAACATATCACATTTCCACCCCTTCGGATGTCAATGTTTTATTTTAAATACTAAAGATCAACTTCGTAAGTTTGATGCCAAAGTAGACAATGGAATATTGTTAGGATATTCAGAAACTTCCAAAGCTTTTAGAGTATATAACTTTAGGACTTTAGTTGTTGAAGAATCCATCCATGTTAAGTTTGATGACAAACAGCCTCATAAGAGATTATCAGAGCTAGATGAATCTTTTGCAGATGTGAATATGAATGATGTAGAAGATCGTCCCATGATTAAAGAGGATGGAGCATCAGACGCAACTCAAAGCACATCGGACGCATCAAACGTCTCAGCAAGTTGCTAATACCCCACGTTCATGGCAATTCGGGACTTATCACCCTGAGGATCAAATCATTGGCAAACCAAATGATAGTGTCCGAACAAGGTCAACCTTTAGAGAACAAGTTGATTCAGCATTTATCTCTGAATTGGAACCAAAGTCAGTAGACGAAGCCTTAATGGACAAATGTTGGATCCTCTCTATACAAGAGGAGCTTAATCAGTTTCAACGTAGTGACGTTTGGATGCTGGTCCCTCTACCAAAGGATAAGTCTGTCATTGGAACCAAGTGGGTATATAGAAACAAGCTAGACGAAGATGGCAAAATAGTAAGAAATAAAGCAAGGTTAGTTGCACAAGGCTACTCACAAGAGGAAGGTATCAACTATACTGAAACTTTTGCTCCTGTAGCTCTATTAGAAGCCATACGCATTCGTATTTCATGTGATGCACATCAACATCATGCTTTACCAAATGGAAGTAAAAAGTGCTTTCTTAAATGGATTTATTAATGAAGAAGTTTATGTTGTACAACCACCGGATTTTGAAGATCAAAACCATTCTGAGCATGTATATAAGCTTAAGAAAGCTTTATACGGACTCAAACAAGCTCCTTGAGCTTGATATGAGAGACTCAACACTTTCCTAATGGAGATTGGCTTCTGAAGAGGAAAAGTGGATATAACTCTTTTCAGAAAAACTGACAAAAAGGATTTTATTGTTGCTCAGATTTATGTTGATGATATAATATTTGATGCAACCGATGAATCTCTGTGCCAAGAGTTTTCTAAGCTTATGCAGAGAGAATTTGAAATGAGCATGATGGGAGACATAAAATTCTTCCTCAGACTGCAAGTCAAACAAATATCGAAAGGAGTGTACATTCATCAGACAAAGTACACAAAGGAGCTTCTGAAATGCTTCAAATTGGATGATTGAAAACCAATGAATACTCCAATTCATCCAACGTCCGTACTGAACAAAGATGATAAAGACCAAAAGGTAGACCAAAAGGTATATAGAGGTATGATTGGTTCCCTTTTATATCTAACTGCGTCCAGACCTGATATCGTGTTCAGTGTTTTCTTATGTGCTCGATTTCAATCTGGTCCAAGAGAGTCTTATCTCTCAGCAGTTAAACGAATCTTTAGATACCTTAAAGGTTTTACTAATCTGGGTCTATTGTATAAGAAATATGATCAGTATAGGTTAGTAGGATTCTGTGATGCTGACTATACTGGAGACAGAATAGAAAGAAAAAGCACCAATGGAGGTTGTTACTTCATTGGAGCCAACTTAGTCTCATGGTCAAGCAAGAGGCAAATCACTATTGCCCTATCAACTGCTGAAGCTGAGTACATTGCTGCTGCAAGTTGCTGCTCAAAACTTCTATGGATCAAGCATCAGTTGGAAGACTACAATGTATTTGTGAGTAACATTCCAATAATGTGTGATAACACAGCTGCCATTAATCTTCCAAATAATCCTATATTGCATTCAAGAGCAAAGCATATAGATATTAAACATCATTTTATTAGAGATTATGTGCAAAAAGGAATAATTGATATTCAATTTGTTGATACTGACCATCACTGGGCAGATATCTTCATTAAACCTCTAGCTGAAGATAGATTCACATTCATAAGAAAACATTTGAACATACATTTCATTGATTAATCATGAGTCTAATGCATGCGTCTGATACTTGTTATGGTCCAATATATGTGAGTCTAATGTATGTGTTGTTTGGTTCGTCCAATACATTAATTGAACTGAATCTTTATCGAGAGACAAATTAAATTCACATTCCTTAACTGAGTCAGTTTGTTTTTCATTATTGTGAAACCGCTTCTTATAGTTTTCAATACTGAAACGTGTGTCCGACATTAAATGCGCACGTCTCCTCACCTCTTTTCCCGTTATTTCAATTTTTTTTTAAAAAAAATAGAAAATGTGAAACGTTTTTCAGCCTTTTTAAGTCTATCGGTTAAAGGTAACACCTTTTACAACCTATTTCATCTTCAACCTCTATCTCTCTGAAAAATCTCTCTTTTCAAAAACCTCTTTTCTGAGAAAACGGCATCTTCTCCTTCTGCTTCTGCATCCGCTTCTGCTAAGGGCAAAGGAAAAGACCTTGGCATCCAAAATGCTGAGATTCTGGTTGAGTTGAAGTTTAGTCTGAAGTTCTTTGCTGACCATGGGATTGATGTTGCACTATTCATTCAAGCCATTGGATGTTCCAGTTTCTTCCAAAGGTCCCCGGTGATTTACCCAACGCTCATAAGGGAGTTCTGTACTAACCCTACTATTACAGCAAGGGAAGGCAGAAACAAGGTTGTGAATACTGAAGTGATTGTGTCTAAGGCAACCATCTCTAACGCCATTGGGTGTGCTCTGTCTGGAATCACTTGTGAAGATGAGTGGGAAAAATACTTGGGTGGTATGGACACCATCAAGGAATCTCTTCTAAAGAATCTTTCTGACAAGCTGATAGCCTTTAAGATGACTGACAAGGCTAGGGTTCTTCACCAGATTTTGAACAAGTCTATGCTTCACAAGGCTGGCTCAAAAGACTCTATCTCCAAGGCACATAATTAAATTTTGCCTTGTTCATTTGTTTCTGGAGAAGCGAGTAAATCTTCCACACCTTTTGTTCTCATGCTTCAAATATGCTATTGAAGGTTCTGGGAAGAACACTATTATTATCTATGTTGCTCTCCTTTCAAGAATCTTTGAAAAGCACTTGTCTACAATGATCTCAAATCCCTAACTCCAGAGCATAAGTTCAAATATATTGGAGTTAACGGAATTGATCGTGTGCTTCTACTAGAGTTCAACAAGCAAGATGAAGCTGGACTGTATTGAAAAGTCCAAGAAGGAGGAGAATTAGAAAGGCGCTCATAAAGGTCAAGCGCAAGCTGTTGAAGAAGCGTCTGAAAAAGGAGCCTCTGCTAGACGCTCGATAGTACCAGTATGTCCAACAATTAAGCCATCATTTGCCCGTCCAACAACTGCCTCTGTCCAACCTACAAGGAAAAGAAAATTGGTTTTTGCATCAGTGGAAGAAGATGATGAGCCTATCTCTAAGGTGATCAAAGGGCAAAGAAGGGAATCTGCTTCTGAAGCTTCTCAGCTAAAGCTAGCTGCAAGAAGGCCAAGGACCATTCGATCCAAAACTCAAGGTAATACTGAATCTCAATCTCGTTCAGTTTTTACACCTGTTGTAGAGCAACTCGATGTGGTTGAAAATATTATAATGGACACACACCAGTCCATGGGCCTCTCACCCCCTACCTCACCTCAAACTCAAATTATCTCACCAACCCAAACACAAACATCCCCTCACCACA
The DNA here is from genome assembly GCA_039655645.1 of Ammopiptanthus mongolicus. Lineage (NCBI taxonomy): Eukaryota > Viridiplantae > Streptophyta > Magnoliopsida > Fabales > Fabaceae > Ammopiptanthus > Ammopiptanthus mongolicus. Next base: position 46,863,752 of record CM077350.1, read on the forward strand.
AATGTCAACTTCACCTTCACCGTCTGAACCTCAAGACTGGTTCACACCTTGGGGAAAAAAATCTTTCCAACCCTATGGTGCACCCTATCCAAACCTGAGGTACAAAAGACAAACCTTTCCATATATTAATCCTACCCCCTTCATAGAAAGTCGAACCGAAACTCAAGATGAAATTGTCAGAAATTGGCATATTTTATACTTGACTCATGACACAGATTATCCAACCCCTCGACCACCATTCCCTTTCCCAGAGTATGAGTATGAACCTCAATCCTTACCTACCGCTATCAGTTATACCCCTCACCCCTATCAACCCTCTGATATGTACCTTCCCAGTGAGAGTTTTACTTCTATTGGACTATTGCTTGTCCATTAAGAACAGAGGAGGTTTCCACCTAGAAAAGTTTATCCAGACCTCATCATGGATAAAGCTTTCAAATGGTGTCATTACAACGTGGGTCATCATGTTATTCCTCCTCATAAGAAGAAGAGAGGAAGGAAAACCATTGAGCAGAAATGATCCAGAACCTTTGGACTGAAGAAGTTCATCTTGAATCGAGACGTGCAATTCATTCCTAGCCATCCATCTGACAGGAAAGAATATTCAGATGTTAAGGATCTCATCCCCTACTATGCATGCATAAAGGAGTGTGAAATGCCCCGGGAAGCAAAGATTCTTCATAATCTTCCCAAGAGGTTTTGGAAGCTGACAGCAGATGCTTTAGTTGGAGTGGTCCCTCCAAGGATATGTCCAGGAATTCCATTGCTGGACATGAACAAGGATAAGGACGCACGGAAATGACGATCCAAGGAAGAAAAGCCATACCGTGTCTCCTTCGATCCTCTGATTTGGAAAAGACCCCGAGATGATAAAGAAATCCTTCCACTTGTCTTGAATCAATTTGTTTGGGAGAATGGAGACAATGATGCTCGAATCGTCTGGGAAACCATCGTTTGGAGGTGTATAGGTGAAGTATCATCTTTTGGTCTGACTGAAGAAGATAAGTTAGAAACTCCCACCGTCCATGGGAAGTACAAAATCTTGGATGTCATATTCATGATTCTGGGTGATGCCATCTTTGGTATCCCTCTGTACCCCATAGACATTGAGGAAATTGATGATTATACACGGATTGAACCGCTAGTTCAAGAAGTCACTTGTGAACCTTTTCCAATGTTTGAGGAGGCAAACCCATGTTCTATACAAGAACGAGTAGGAGAGTCTGAGCACAGTGCATCTAAGCATCCAAGCACTCAGCCCCATCCTATCTCAGTTGTTCATCCGGTTGAGCAATCTCCTTCTAATGTTCTGAACGTGATTCCTGGACAACAGAACCCTGAGGCAATCATGGCCATGGTTGAAAGTTCAGTATCAGTTTTCCCTCCGAATTTCGAAGAGTTCGTCCAACAGTCAATTTCTAATGTTATCCAAGCCAACAATGCAGAGTTGCTCAAGCAAATAGCTGCTATGTTTCAAAATTTCCTACCTAAACCTCCTCCTCCTTCTTAAATTTTTTTTGTTAAGTCTTTTATTCTTTTCTCTGACAATGATGGTCTGACTTCACCTTTTTCTGATTACAAAAAGAGGGAGAAAACAACAAGGGGAATTTGATTAAACAATGTTTATATATGATAATTTTGTTTGCTTGATTTGTTAAGTCTGATAATATATGCTTGCATATTTGTTTGCTTAAGTCTTATGTCGGCTTAAACTGGACTGTACTTTACTCTCTTTTATATGCTATATTTGATAGAAGTCTTTTTCTTAGGGGGAGCCTTTTAGCTCTCTAGGAAAACTTTGTTCAATCAAATTAGTATGTCCTCATCAAAAAGGGGGAGATTGTTGGAACCAAAGTGGTTATGGTACATAAACTCCTAAAGATTTTGATGCTAACAAAAGACTAATTTAAGTGAACAAAGATTTGTTATGGACTAATGCGTTTATCTTTAGTGTGCAGGAAATTCTAAGTCCAAAGACTTTTAGTTCGTCCAAAGCCTAGTTTCTCGCTCACACTGGACTAAAAGCTTTATCTTTTACCTGAGTCCAAAGACTCTTTTCAGTAAAAGTTTCTTTTACTTAGTCCAATGTATAGTCCATCAGTTTTTATAAACAGGGCTTTCTTTTTAGCGCGAACTTATAAATATTTGAATTTATTACTCTTCGTGTAAAAGCCTTTTATCCTTTAGACAAATATTCCTTGTAATCTTCGTACCAACAAAGGAGCTGATGCCAGTCTGTTCCTGACACAAAGATTTGACTATCTCCAAAAGGAAAGACAAAAGGCAACTTTCGGGTACAAGAAAAAGGTGTCAGTGCTTCTTTGAGTTATCGCCTGATAGTCTACTTTCCTTTTTAGAAGACCTTCAAAAAGTTATCAGACTCAACGGGATAATGCATTAAATGCACAATCAAAATGGTTCTTTTTCCATCCGTTGAAGACTGAAGATAGCTCATGTCTTGAAGACTATAAATATCTTCAACTTCGAAGATGCAAAGATATAGAACAATGCACGGATTTTTAAAACGAGCAAAAGCAAGCTATCAAAAGAAATCAAAAGCATACAAGCTTACTTTGTTCTTAAACTTTCATATCACTCTCTACGAAGAGTATAGTTTTAGAGTTCCGAGCTTAAGTTTCAAACCCTCACACATAGTAAGTCAGTAGAACAAATCTCTATTCAAATCTTTGTTGGTTGAGCCTGAAGAGGCTTGCCTGAAAAAGAATACTTGTGTCTGAAGAGGCTTGAATGTAAAAGAATACTTAGAGTTTCCTGAAGAGGTGTTCAATACTTGTAACAAAGTTTTTGAATACTAGCCTAAAGAGGTATTGAATACGTGTAACAAAGTTTTTTTATAGTGAAAAAGCTCTCAAGTAGAACGGACTGGACGCAGCTTGAGACGACCCGCCGTCCCATCAATAGAACCTAAGATATTAACTAATCTTAATCGCATAATAAACGTTAGCGCGCCTTATTAAAACGAAGCGAAGCGGAAAATTTAGCGCGGAAGCAAACAAATACACGGCACACAACGCTTCAGAGTACACAGCTTAACATATAAAGAAATATATCACATACAGTATTGCCCCATCAGTAGGGCTACAGTAATACAGTAATACATACGAGTATACTCTTACAAACCAAAATAAGACCAAAATAAAAGTATGAAAGATAGGCCGAGAGATAGATCTCCGACTAATCACGATCATTGCCCAACCTCTCGAGGCTAGGGTCTGTGGCACGTCCTCCAGCGTCAGGTTCGTAAGGAATGCCGTCCAGCTCTTCAGCAACTAGTTCCTCCTCGGGGTCTTCCCATAAAATATGAGCAACACATACAGAAAATAGCGGGAGATAAGAAACATATATCATCAATATGGGAGAGGGGCATCAGTATAGCATATATATATACATCACACAACACAGATAACATATATAACACAATCTCATCCATCTCTTAAGTCACCAATCACAATCATCTCAAACATCGTTCTTTCGAATAAGCCTATAGGAGGGATACTAATCCCTATGTATATGCTGTCTTCCCTATATGCATGTCGGCCGATACATCACGTCCCCAATTGGACATCCCCGTCGGGATCACATCACATCATATCCCGCCTCGGGATTTTACGTAACGTCCCCAATTGGACATCCCCCTTTGGGACCAAATGCTGTGGTATGAAATGTTATGAAAATGCAACAAACATCCATCGCAGGTTGATATCGGAACCTCACGCCTAAACACTCGTCCACGACCACGACACATCGCATCACATCAACGTCAACATCAATCATCAACATCAACATCACATCATCATCAGCATCACGACGCCTTGCGTCTACGAGCCACAGCTCCACGGTCGGGACCACAACGATATCAACCCGAACAACATCAACGCTCACCATACTCTCATCAACACTCAATCAATCAAAGCACATTATCATCACAACAGTAATTCTACCAGTACAGCTATCATTATAAAGTCAAACAATAATTCATCATGTAGGCAGTTCAACAAATAAAACCAACAAATAATCAAATAACCAATTCAACACATCAAACTCAATAAACTACAATAGTCGTATCATCAACTTAGTGGTGATAGCCCAAAAGTACCTACACCCAGGGTCCAGGCACTTTTCCAGGGCTCAACCTCTAGTAGGGTTTTAGGGTTTCCCTACACAGATATATATATATATTCTATACTAGCTTGCCTTCCCGACGATATGAGTTCTTTCTCCCCACCTTAGTGATTTCCTCGAGCAGCTCCGGCTACGACTCCACAGCTGTCAGTCGGGTGCGCTGTCGGATGTTTGAATCCTGTCCGAGTCTATACAACAAAACACAACCAGAAATTAAAATATGGAAACCATAATCTATCTAATCTCTAAGATTAGCTACTGCCCTTAATTACTTAAGTAGGCTAGGGATATTGAAATTCTACCAACTCTTGGATCAATGACCCTTAAGCATACCTAATGCATAATCAATGATCAATTATCAAAGATTTGAACCAAAACCCCTTAAACCATCAAAGTAGGGTTTCGGCCCTCACCATGAAAAATAGGTGAGAGTGTGATTTGGCCTCCTAATCACTTGGATTACATGATTAAGGGATGACACATGAGGAATCAAGAACAAAGAACAAAACCCATTTTCCCCCCCAAAAACCCTTACATTCAGCCCTTAAAAGATAAATAGGCTAGAGATTTTATTTCATCACAAGCTCTTGGATTATGATAGTAGGGAATGATGCTAGCTCATAGGAATTGGTTTGGTCTCAAAATGATTTTTCTACAATTTTCTAGAGATTTTTGAAGTTTAGATCTAGAAATTGAAATTCATGAAAATAAATGGTGACAATAAAGATTGAGAGCTCAAGGATGAAATCTATACCTTCTAGGTTGTAGAGGAGGATGAGAGGATCAACTTTGCTTCACAAACTTGCTTGAAAATCCTTGTGGAAGCTTGAGAAAAATGGAGGTGAAAATGGAGGAAGAAAAGAGAAATGGAGGAAGAAGAAGAAAGAAGGAAGAAGAAGAAGTTGGAGGTGATAAGGAGAGAGAGAGAGCTCGAAATTATGGAGAGAGAAGGTGAGGGTGATCATGAAATTTAAATATTTTCTTAAGTTTTCTTAAGAGTTAAGAAAGGTAAAAAGGGTAAAAAGGTAATTAGTAAAAATAACCAAGGGCAATTTGGTCATTTCACGTCCCGACATTTTGAAAATCCTCACGACACTTGTAGGAGTCCCCAAATGATTTATCATAGCTCTAGCATGAAAAAATCATTGGCTCAAGGTTCTCGAAAAACCCTAAGATAGCTCGAATCGTCTCCTGGAACGATTATCGGCCTGAATATAATAATATTATTTTCATTTTCGAACGTCAGGACGAACTTTTTCGAAAATATAGGAAATGTGATTCTAAGACTAACTGTCTCGTTCGCGGGTCCAAATTAGGTCTCGATAGTAGTAAAGCACTACTGTCAAGGAAAAACGCAGACCGGACTCCGTCTGAGTTTTCGACCCAAAACTTAACCATAGCTTCCTACGATAGCGTAGAGCGTGACTATGGCCTCGGAATAATTTATTAAAGTTTCTAGACCCTCAAATAAAATACAATTAATTAATTACTGATTAATTAAAAGATTAAGAAAATCGGGGTGTTACATTACTACCCCCCTTAAAAAGAATTTCGTCCTCGAAATTCGACGCACCTTAGAATAGATGTGGATACCGCTGCTGCATATCCTCTTCACGTTCCCAGGTGGCATCTCCTGTTGTAGCATCCCATATGACCTTGACTAAGGGAATCTGCTTTCCGCGGAGTTCCTTCACCCTCGTGTCTTCAATCCGTACAGGCAATGCTTCGTATTCTAAGTTATCCCTTACCTGGATTGATTCGGGCTCTATCACGTGTGATGGATCGAGATGATATTTTCTGAGTTGGGATACATGGAATACATTGTGAATATTGGATAGGTTGGGAGGTAAGGCAATTTGGTAGGCAACTGGACCAATTCGGCGAAGGATTTGAAATGGTCCAATGAATCTAGGTGTAAGCTTTCTGGATTTGATTGCCCTGCCGATTCCAGTTCTTGGAGTGACTCTCATAAAGACATGGTCGCCTTCCTGGAACTCCAAAGGTCTCCTCCTCTTGTCACTGTAGCTCTTCTGCCGATCCCGTGCGACTTTCATCTTTTCCCGAATTTTCTTAACTTGCTCCGTCGTTTGCTGTACCATCTCGGGTCCTATCAACTGATTTTCCCCGGTTTCATACCAACAGAGTGGTGTTCGACACTTCCGTCCATACAGTGCCTCGTATGGCGCCATGCCAATACTCGAGTGGAAACTATTATTATATGTGAATTCAATCAATGGAAGGAATTCGTCCCAACTTCCTGTGTTTTCCAAAACACATGCTCTTAAAAGATCCTCCAACGATTGAATCGTCCTTTCAGACTGACCATCAATTTGTGGATGATAAGCTGAACTCATCCTGAGCTTCGTCCCTAATGCACCATTTAGACTCTGCCAAAACCTAGAAGTAAACCTCGGATCCCTGTCCGAAATTATACTCGAAGGTACCCCGTGTAATCTTACCACTTCTCTGATGTAAATCTGGGTTAATCTTTCCAAAGAATACCTTTGGTTGATCGGCAAGAAATGAGCACATTTCGTAAGCCTGTCAACGATTACCCAAACTGCATCGCATCTCTTCTGCGTTCTTGGTAGTCCGGAAACAAAATCCATTGCAATGCTATCCCATTTTCATTCTGGGACGTCTAGTGATTGTAATAACCCTGCTGGTTTCTGGTGTTCAATCTTTGCCTTTTGACACACCAGACAGGATTGGACATATTCTACTACTTCCTTCTTCATCCCAGGCCACCAAAACATTCCCTTTAGGTCCTGATACATCTTTGTAGATCCGGGATGAAAACTCAGTTTGCTCTTATGTGCTTCTTCCAAGATCATGTTCCTAACTTCACTATCCTTTGGCACACATATCCTGTCTCCAAACTTCAGGATTCCATCAGTACCTTTCTTGAACTCTGAAGTCCTTCCTTCTTCTACCATCCGGTTCTTTTCCTGTAGGTACTGATCTTCTCCTTGCTTTTTCCAGATCAAGTTCAGAAAATCACTAGTGATAGTGATCATTCCTAAACTTATCTTATCTCTGGATAACTCCACGTCCAGGTTCAGATTCCTGAACTGTTCCAGCAGTTCCAGTTCTTTCACCATCATAGCGGACATATGCAAAGATTTCCGACTCAATGCATCTGCCACCACGTTGGCCTTTCCTGAGTGGTATTGTAGATCAAATTCATAATCCTTTATGAATTCCATCCATCTCCGCTGCCGCATGTTCAACTCCTTTTGGTCGAACAAATACTTTAAACTTTTATGGTCGCTAAACACGCTGAATGTAGAGCCATAAAGATAGTGTCTCCATATCTTCAACGAAAACACTATTGCGGCCAACTCTAGGTCGTGGGTTGGGTAATTCCGTTCGTGCACCTTTAGCTGTCTGGAAGCATAGGCTACCACCTTCCTTTCCTGCATAAGCACACAACCCAAACCTTGGTACGATGCGTCACAGTACACATCGAACGACATTGATGGATTTGGCAAGACTAGTACCGGAGATGTAGTTAGCCTCCCTTTCAGCTCTTGGAAACTAGTCTCACACTCTTCTGTCCATTCGTACGCTTTTCCTTTCCTCGTTAATTGCGTCAGAGGTAACGCAACCTTCGAAAATCCCTCGATGAACCTTCTGTAGTATCCTGCTAGTCCGAGAAAACTTCGGATCTCGGTTACCGTCTTAGGACTTTCCCATTTGACCACAGCTTCTACTTTTGCAGGATCTACTGCGATACCATCCTTGTCGATCACATGTCCAAGGAATTGTACCTCCTCCAGCCAGAACTCGCACTTCGACAACTTGGCATAGAGTTGTCTGTCCTTAAGAACTTGAAGTACAATCCTCAAATGCCCTTGATGTTCTTCCTTGTCCAAGGAGTAGATAAGGATGTCATCGATAAAAACAACGACAAACTTATCGAGGTACGGTCTGAAGATCCTATTCATGTAGTCCATGAACACTGCAGGAGCATTAGTCACACCAAAAGGCATAACTAGATACTCGTAGTGTCCGTACCGACTCCTGAAAGCTGTCTTTGGTATATCATCTTCTTTCACCCTTATTTGATGATAACCGGATCTCAAATCAATCTTAGAAAATATCGTTGCTCCCTTTAATTGGTCCATAAGATCGTCAATCCTTGGCAATGGGTATTTATTCTTGATCGTCACCTTGTTGAGTTGTCTGTAGTCCACACACAACCTTGAACTGCCGTCCTTCTTCTTGACGAACAGCACTGGTGCTCCCCATGGTGAAACACTCGGTCTAATAAACTGCTTTTGCAACATGTCGTCCAATTGCTTCTTCAGCTCTGCCAACTCTGTTAAGGACATTCGATAGGGTGCTATCGAAATCGGTCCGGCTCCGGGTGTAAGGTCGATTGCAAACTCCACCTCTCTCTTGGGTGGCAATCCTGGCACATCATCCGGGAATACATCCGAAAACTCACACACCACTGGCAAAGCATCAAGACTTGGAGTCTCTTCGGCTTCCAAAGAAAATAGCACCATGCACTCTCCTGATTGTACACCTCCCGATACACCATCACTGGCAGGCAATGATCCAGATTGCTTGGAAAAGCAGAGGGTTTTATTTGAACAGTCCAGTACTACATGGTTGGCCGAAAGCCAATCCATGCCTAAGATAATATCGATCTGCTGCATAGGCAGACAGACTAGGTCCACAAGAAAAGATCGGTTTTCTAACATAACCGGACATTTTAAACAGACAAATAGAGTTGTCAGGGAATCACCCGTAGGTGTAGAAACAGTCAAGTTATATGGTAAGGATGAAATAGGTAATTTCAAATGATCCACACACGCTAAAGAAATAAAGGAATGTGTAGCCCCCGAATCAAATAAAACAGATAAGAGTCCCCCCGCAACTAGGCACTTACCTTGTATCAGATCGGGACATTGAGAGGCTTCAGACCCTCTCACGGCGAACACTCTTCCCGTTGTCTGCGGCCTGTTCTGCTGGCCCACCATTTGTTGTCCAGTCCCAACACTCTGAGCCCTCCCGGCTTGCTGTTGAACTTGGCCCTTACCGGCGTCCCCTGTTCGACATTCGTTGGCATAGTGGCCCTACGTGCCACAACTGAAGCAAGTGACATTCGGTGCCTGAGCACAATCTTTCACTGGATGCGGCCCGCCACATCGAAAGCACTTGGAGAATCCTGGTTGCCCTTGACTGGCATTTCCTCTTCCATAGTTTGCTGGTTGCTGATTCCGGCGACTGTAAGGCTTCGCCCTCGGTTGGAACTTTCCTCCTCGGCCTTTCTGACCAAAGCTCCTGGTTGGTCCACCACTTGTTACTGGAGTTTGTGTAATTCGCTCTTGATCGTGTCCTTCCAGTATGGTACATTTTTCCACTAGCTCGGGAAATGATCGGATACTCAACGGCAGCATGGCTCTCTTCAGCTCGGACCTTAGTCCGTCTTCGAACCTTCGGCACACCCAGTCTTCATCCGGGTGCACTTGGTAAAATTGGGAGAATTTCAGCAGTGCCTCGAACCTCATGGCGTATTCTCCAACCGACTTCTGGTCCTGCTTCAGGCTTAAGAATTCTTTTTCTTTCTCTTGACGAACACTCCTTGGAAAATATTTCTCCAAGAAGCTCTCACGAAATACCTCCCAAGTCAGTAATCTTCCTCCAGTCTCTAGCAGTCGCTGTTTGTTTTTCCACCATGCTTCAGCTGCTCCGACTAGCATAAAAGCAGTGTAAGTAACCCTCCTATCCTCTCTGCACTGGATAGCCACAAAGACTTTCTCGATTTCTTGCAGCCAAAATTCAGCAGCCTCCGGATTGTAGTCCCCATGGAATTGGGGAGGATTCCCCTTCATGAAAGCATTCAGTCCAGTGTTTACAACTTCACCTACTCCGACCGGGTTCTGTTGTTGTCTAGCATCCCTCTCTTCCTGTCGCTGCATGAACTGGGCATTCTGCTGTGTTTGTTGCAGCATTGCAGCGGCCAAATCCCTCATGGCCCTCATCGCTTCATTCTGATCTCCGCTACCTCCAACTCCCGAGGTATCCCCACTACTGTCGGGGCCCCCGGTTCCAACCAGTGCTCCCCTTCCTCTACCACGTCCTCTAGCCATTCTTTCCTGGTAAAAGAAGCGTTAGTTTCAATTCATAAGTCATATCTAGTTTGTTAGTTAGGAAAGAATAGGAAAGAAAATGAAGAAAACAAGAGAAAAGGCAAGAGAAGAAGGCTCTCGCCCCGCGACAATATGCTCGCCACGCGAGCCAGAAAGCCCTTCGGATTCGCGACGCGAAACGATGATCGCCTCGCGATCCAGAAGGTCAGCAAAGAACAGCCACTCGGCCTCGCGACGCGAACCTCTACTCGCGACGCGTTACAGAGATCTAGTCTGATCAGTGAGGAGCAACTCTTCGGCCTCGCGACGCGAACCCCGACTCGCGACGCGAGCCAGAAGGCCAGACGGATCAGTGAAGAATAGCCCCTCTGCCTCGCGACGCGAACATCTACTCGCCTCGCGAACCAGAAAGGCTAGTCTGATCATTATGGTTCAGTCATTCTGTCTCGCGACGCGACCCAGACAGAAATCACCCACCATATCAATCAACCGACATATATCTTGCGCATCGGACACACTACCCCTTTTCTAACACAGGTACCCAATGTGGATATAACTGTCAGTACTAGTGTACTTCCTAAACCTCACAGTCCGATATTAGAATCGAACTGCTCTGATACCAATAAATGAGACGACCCGCCGTCCCATCAATAGAACCTAAGATATTAACTAATCTTAATCGCATAATAAACGTTAGCGCGCCTTATTAAAGCGAAGCGAAGCGGAAAATTTAGCGCGGAAGCAAACAAATACACGGCACGCAACGCTTCAGAGTACACAGCTTAACATATAAAGAAATATATCACATACAGTATTGCCCCATCAGTAGGGCTACAGTAATACAGTAATACATACGAGTATACTCTTACAAACCAAAATAAGACCAAAATAAAAGTATGAAAGATAGGCCGAGAGATAGATCTCCGACTAATCACGATCATTGCCCAACCTCTCGAGGCTAGGGTCTGTGGCACGTCCTCCAGCGTCAGGTTCGTAAGGAATGCCGTCCAGCTCTTCAGCAACTGGTTCCTCCTCGGGGTCTTCCCATAAAATATGAGCAACACATACAGAAAATAGCGGGAGATAAGAAACATATATCATCAATATGGGAGAGGGGCATCAGTATAGCATATATATATACATCACACAACACAGATAACATATATAACACAATCTCATCCATCTCTTAAGTCACCAATCACAATCATCTCAAACATCGTTCTTTCGAATAAGCCTATAGGAGGGATACTAATCCCTATGTATATGCTGTCTTCCCTATATGCATGTCGGCCGATACATCACGTCCCCAATTGGACATCCCCGTCGGGATCACATCACATCACATCACATCATATCCCGCCTCGGGATTTTACGTAACGTCCCCAATTGGACATCCCCCTTTGGGACCAAATGCTGTGGTATGAAATGTTATGAAAATGCAACAAACATCCATCGCAGGTTGATATTGGAACCTCACGCCTAAACACTCGTCCACGACCACGACACATCGCATCACATCAACGTCAACATCAATCATCAACATCAACATCACATCATCATCAGCATCACGACGCCTTGCGTCTACGAGCCACAGCTCCACGGTCGGGACCACAACGATATCAACCCGAACAACATCAACGCTCACCATACTCTCATCAACACTCAATCAATCAAATCACATTATCATCACAACAGTAATTCTACCAGTACAGCTATCATTATAAAGTCAAACAATAATTCATCATGTAGGCAGTTCAACAAATAAAACCAACAAATAATCAAATAACCAATTCAACACATCAACCTCAATAAACTACAATAGTCGTATCATCAACTTAGTGGTGATAGCCCAAAAGTACCTACACCCAGGGTCCAGGCACTTTTCCAGGGCTCAACCTCTAGTAGGGTTTTAGGGTTTCCCTACACAGATATATATATATTCTATACTAGCTTGCCTTCCCGACGATATGAGTTCTTTCTCCCCACCTTAGTGATTTCCTCGAGCAGCTCCGGCTACGACTCCACAGCTGTCAGTCGGGTGCGCTGTCGGATGTTCGAATCCTGTCCGAGTCTATACAACAAAACACAACCAGAAATTAAAACAAGGAAACCATAATCTATCTAATCTCTAGGATTAGCTACTGCCCTTAATTACTTAAGTAGGCTAGGGATATTGAAATTCTACCAACTCTTGGATCAATGACCCTTAAGCATACCTAATGCATAATCAATGATCAATTATCAAAGATTTGAACCAAAACCCCTTAAACCATCAAAGTAGGGTTTCGGCCCTCACCATGAAAAATAGGTGAGAGTGTGATTTGGCCTCCTAATCACTTGGATTACATGATTAAGGGATGACACATGAGGAATCAAGAACAAAGAACAAAACCCATTTCCCCCCCCAAAAACCCTTACATTCGGCCCTTAAAAGATAAATAGGCTAGAGATTTTATTTCATCACAAGCTCTTGGATTATGATAGTAGGGAATGATGCTAGCTCATAGGAATTGGTTTGGTCTCAAAATGATTTTTCTACAATTTTCTAGAGATTTTTGAAGTTTAGATCTAGAAATTGAAATTCATGAAAATAAATGGTGACAATAAAGATTGAGAGCTCAAGGATGAAATCTATACCTTCTAGGTTGTAGAGGAGGATGAGAGGATCAACTTTGCTTCACAAACTTGCTTGAAAATCCTTGTGGAAGCTTGAGAAAAATGGAGGTGAAAATGGAGGAAGAAAAGAGAAATGGAGGAAGAAGAAGAAAGAAGGAAGAAGAAGAAGTTGGAGGTGATAAGGAGAGAGAGAGAGCTCGAAATTATGGAGAGAGAAGGTGAGGGTGATCATGAAATTTAAATATTTTCTTAAGTTTTCTTAAGAGTTAAGAAAGGTAAAAAGGGTAAAAAGGTAATTAGTAAAAATAACCAAGGGCAATTTGGTCATTTCACGTCCCGACATTTTGAAAATCCTCACGACACTTGTAGGAGTCCCCAAATGATTTATCATAGCTCTAGCATGAAAAAATCATTGGCTCAAGGTTCTCGAAAAACCCTAAGATAGCTCGAATCGTCTCCTGGAACGATTATCGGCCTGAATATAATAATATTATTTTCATTTTCGAACGTCAGGACGAACTTTTTCGAAAATATAGGAAATGTGATTCTAAGACTAACTGTCTCGTTCGCGGGTCCAAATTAGGTCTCGATAGTAGTAAAGCACTACTGTCAAGGAAAAACGCAGACCGGGCTCCGTCTGAGTTTTCGACCCAAAACTTAACCATAGCTTCCTACAATAGCGTAGAGCGTGACTATGGCCTCGGAATAATTTATTAAAGTTTCTAGACCCTCAAATAAAATACAATTAATTAATTACTGATTAATTAAAAGATTAAGAAAATCGGGGTGTTACACAGCTCTTTGGTGAAGAGTGAACCAGGATAATATCTTTGTGTCTTTCTTCTTTCCCTTATCTTTGTCTTACTTTGCTCTTTAACTAACTCATTGGGATTGAATTGTTTTCTTAACGCGTGTATCTTTAAAAGTAAACATTCACAGCGAGCGTCCAACCATTGATTGTACACGCTATCTGCGTCCGTTAACATATTTGCATCCAACCCCTTGCGAAAATATATCTGCTTGTGAAAAAGTTTTAAAAATTTAAGAAACATAATTCAATCCCCCTTCTTGTGTTTGAAACAGGTTCCTTCAACCCTAAGTATGCATTGTTAGTAACTTTAAGTAGCCATTTAACTGCAATGAAATTACTAAAAGTAACCCTAAGTATTTCAAATGACAGATGTGAAGAGACTTCCCAGAGAAGACGAAGAAATTTAGTTGCCAGGTGGCAGTGGTGAATCGACTAAAGAGGGAGAGTGAGAGAGCGAGAGTTTGAGAGTGAGTAAAGAGGGAGAGTTTGAGAACGAGAGTGAGAGGTTGAGAGCGCGCGGGGGTCTAAAAGAGTAAGGAAGAGTAATAGAAATAGTGGACAAAATCCTTTAATAAATAGGTACTTTTAAGTGGTAAAACCTTTAATAACGCTTCGTTTGGGAAACACTATTAAATAAGATACAAATCACAGTGCTTCTTTGTATAAACACTATTATATCTTGATATTAAAATCCTTAAATAGATATTTAATAGCGCTTTATAAATTAAATACTGTAACACCCCAGTTTTTGCTTGCTTGTTGTAAAGTGTTGCTTTGTATATTATCTATGGTTGTTATGCTTGTGTTAGATGCTTAGGGACGTGTTTTAGGGTAGAGCCAAATCAGTGAACCTAACCTGATAGGCGAGCACGCCTGTGCTTGATGGCCAGCACGCCCCTGCTCGAGGTCTGCACGATCGCGCTTCACGCACAGCAGAAACGTGAATTGGGCTTTTGTTCCAGCCAGCTTCGCCCTAATCCTTTTAAATACCTAAGCTTTCGACCTAAACTTGCCACAAAGACTTTAGACTCAGAAAAGTTGTCTCGACTCTCTCCAACAAGGATTCCAAAACCCTTTCCAAGGATTCTTGAAGGAGATCAACCCTATTGTTCATCGTTCTTTGTTGTTCTTCGTTGTTCTTCGCTTGAGGGACATCGCTACTGTCACGCTTGCTTCTCGTAGTTGGTTGTCACCTGATCTCTTGAGGATATGATCATGTGGTCGAGCATTCGTGACATCAAGCGTTCATGAGACGTGACCTTGTGGACCTTCCTTCTTCCCCTTCTCTTTGAGATTGTCATACCAAGTATGGGGGGAGTGGTCGATTTGAATATATAGGTTTTGGGGTAACATAAGATGAAGGATTAACCCATGTCCCTAATTGTATGTTGTTATATGATGTATTTGATGTTTGAATCCTGATTGGCATGTTCGTATGTTCATCTATATGTGTATATCTGACTCTATGAACATGAGATGTTGAATGATTGATTGTTGGTTATATGGGATAATCTGCTTTGATACACCACGATATATGGTGATGAGTTATGTTGATGATAATATAGTATGTAATGATGATGGTGTATTGTTATTTGGCTATGTTGAGTTTAAAACAAAGGGTTGTTAATAGATTAACCATAAACTATACGAACATAGTGTTATGTTAATTAGAATTCACAAAATGTTCATAAAACGTAAAGGATAGATATGAGAGGTGAGGTTAATATATAGCCATTTGGGTTAGCCCGCGGATAATTTGGATTGCTTTGCGTGATTTGACCTTAAAACCATGAGCTTTACAATGGTGAGAACGTTGTCGCGGCCTAGAGCACGCCCGTGCACCTGGAGAACAGCTCGAAGTTCGACTGTGCTTAGGTAGTGCACAATCGTGCTCATAGAATGGCGAACGAGCACGCCCATGCTCAAAACAAACACGCCCGTACTCATGTTTACATGAACGAGTACGACCGTGCAGAGACCGTGCACACCCGTGCTCACAGTAAGCACGTTCGTGCTCAGACCGTGCACGACCATGCAGTTGGGCAAATCTGAGAACACTTCTCGGATTTGGTTAAAAGAAGTTCAAATAACCTTTTGGTATAAAAATGTGAAAAAGAGGATTACAGAACGTACCCTTGAGGATAGTTAATGGAACTAAGGCAATTATTTAAATAAAGACATTGAGGTTGAGATAATAAGATTAAATCTAATGCTTAATAGAGATAAAGATGTTAATATTAATAGTAACGATGTGTTATTATTAATGATGTTGTTGAAGACGGTAACGATGGGTTATCGTCAGATGTTGTTAATGATCATTGTTGATGGTCAAGTTATGTTAATAACGATCATCACTGATGGTCAAGTTTAATAGTCATTCTTAATAATTATGATGGAGGATGCTTGAACATGTGTTTGCATGATTATTGAACATTGCATGCATCATTGCATAGAAGATGATAGTTTAGTCGGAAAGCAAACGATGAATCACGATGGAGGAGAGCACGATGGGTGTTATCCCAACCTTAAGGGTAGAGTTAGGTTCCATTTTGGAATAGACTTGCAACCCATGGCCGAAGTGTCCTTTCGACAAAACCTGACTACCTTGACTAGTCACAGTACATTATCAGGATTTGTGTGAGAGTATCCACGGACGACGTCACCCATGCTTTGGTGAGTGTTCCAAAGTTGATGCAGGATGGTCAACAAGGATATATACTCCTAATCGTCTTTCCAGCATTAGAGTTGATGGATCCACATGCGCATTGAGTAGTGGAGTTGCATTGCATTGCACACATTCTTTAACATGATATAATATGTTTGTGTGGATGTGTGTTGTATGCTCATCTTATTAACTATCCGTTACCGTTTTATATTCATATGTACAATTTCTTACCCCCTGTCTTTGTTGTTTCTTTGCATGTACTTTTGTTTATGCAGAGGAGGGTGAGCCAGCTATTGAGGAGTGATCCCGAGGAGATCGCTTACTTGTAGATAGGTTGTTAGTTTATGTTTAAGTTGTAATCCAATGTGTTATCGGTGTTTTCTATATTAGCTCTGATATGTGACATCGGGTTTTGGGTTTTGTTTTCTTTATGTTTTTTCGTAGTTGATACGTTATGTTTTAAATGTTTTGGATCATGTGGTACTTGCTACCTTTTATGTTAAGTTTTTATTTAACTTGCATGTTTGAATTATTAATTATCATATGCGGGATAGCAGGTGTCACAAACGCTATTAAATAAGATACATTTAACCGCACATCTCTTTAGCGGGAATGATACCAAGTTTCAGAGAACAACTGCATGCAAATCGCTTCGTCTATCCTATGGTAGAAATCAGGGAGTTCTGGTCAAATGCTAATATCAATGATGATGGATCCATCACTGGGCACGTAAGTGGTGGTGTACCAATTACCATCACTCAGGCTCTTGTTGCTTAATTAACTCGAGCTCCAAACAAGGGTTTGGAGAGTTTCAGAAGTTTGGACTGGGTATTGCAATTGGAAAACCCAAGACTTTCTCTGATGAAGGTATATCAGGAACTCTTTGGGGAGAACGTTGGTCTTAAGAAGAATCAGACCTCTCTACTGACCAACAAGGCTCGATTCTTGCTGGAGTGTTGCCGCCATTTCATTCTTCCCCTCACAGAGCGTTATGGCTCACATTCCTTCGCTCTATCAAAGTCTAAAATGACAATGGTCTATCACCTTCTCACCTACTCTAAAATCAACCTTTCATTCCTCATAATGGAATATCTAAAATACCATCTTCTCAGGAAAGATAGAAGCATCCCCTATCGAATGCTCTTTCTTAAGATCTTCTCCTCTCATAAAGCCCATTGGCATCAAGCATCGTCACCATGGCCTAAATCCCTCGACAGTGCCTTCCTCAACGGCAAGGGTATTAACCCGGCTCCTCCCATGATAGATTCTTCTTCAGAATCTACCTATCCAGAGTCTGCCTCACCACTGTCTCCATCTGAATCTGAATCTAAATTGGAGGAGGTTCAGTAAAAAAAAAAAAAAAAAAAAAAGAAAGGCTAAGTACAGAGAGGCCTACCTCACGCTCGGGGTAACCCATCAGGCCGGGGTAAATTTGGAGTATCATAGGGAGAAGAGGAGAAGAGAGGAGTGAGTTACAATGTATCAACTTTAAGATTATTATCAATGAAGTAACTATATTATGTATGTATTTGCTATTGTTCTATATATGTTCTAGCTTATTATCAAGGTTCTATATATGCTCTCCTCACATTGACAAACTTAGAAGTAATGAAATGTGTATGACTAACTTGGAATATACATTGATATTGATAAACATTTTTTAAGTAAAAGCTTATTGGTCAGTCTTAAATATTCAATATTATACTAATCATATAAGTCATGCAACAGTTTTTGTACAAACTATAATAGAAGCTACAACAGTACAACAATCCGAAAAGTAAGGGCAGCATAATCACTTATAGAAATAACAAAACACAGTTACATTTAGTTCAAAGTAAGGGCATTCCACAACTGCATCAGGTAGGAAAAAGAAAACACATCCGATATACATTGATATTCAACATTTGGTATAATATACATTGATCAGATACTGTCATATTCTTTCATAGAACATACATTGATCAACATTTGGTACAATAAACATTGACTAAATATGAAGCAAATGTTCTTTCATCATTGACAACAAGATACATTGTTCAACAATATTCAGATATTACCTTTGCTTTTGTTTATGCTTTGAAGAGGGTTGAGCCTGTGTCAACTACAATGCAGAGAGTTGATCATCTAGTTATTTTGTTTTGAATACAGTGTAAAGTCCCTAAGTTAGCGTTTTCTCAAGCAGACGCTATATTACAATCAATAATTTAATAGGTGATATTTATAGGATTAGTCAATGATAGCGTTTTGTTGGCTAAACGCTAACAAATGTGTACATATTAATAGCGTTTAATAAACGCTATCGAAATTATTATTTTTTTGTTTTATATTCTACCTTTCTTATTAATAGCGCTTCTTTGAGTAAACGCTTTTAAAATTTTTTTTTTTAGATTTTGCCTTTCTTTGAATTTCCAATGACGTTTTTTTAGGACAATCAAATTTCCAATACAATTAAGCAGAACATTCTCTTCACTACAAACTTAAATTTTTTTCATGTGGGTACTTTTTTCTATGTTTCATTATTGTCGGATTATAGTGTTGAGTCAGTTTGGAAATTCATTTACAGCGTAAAATAAAACAGAATTCAAAGAACGAAATTTCGATTTATTTTATTTCATTTGTTTCAAATTCATAAATATATGGTGTTTGAGTTTACATTAACAATTGAATACATTAATTGTTACAGACACACTTGCTCCATATTCTTTTCGGTAGCATGTTGATGCAAAGGGGGCGCTTCTCTTTAGACTCCACTAATGCCACAAGCCTTCGTTTCTCATCCAACAATCTGGTTTGTAAGGCAGGGGAAAGCAGTACTTCGATGCCCAGAAGTGTTGGGATGATAGATGAAAAGAAGATGTGAAGGATGAAGATCACACTCCATACAAGTAGTGTTTGAGCCTTCGCTTTCGTTTCTAGGGCGCCTTCCTGAAGCCATCAACTTTACTTGGATGCCTAGAAGCTATCAGCTTGAAGCGTTGAGATGAAAAATGTCAACATTCTCACATCTTTTTTCTCGTCTATCAAGACATTAAGGAGGGACTCCATACATTAGTCATGATAGACGAAAAAAATATGTGGTACTACCAGCCTCTTCTGTGCTCATAAGAAAGATTCAGAAATAAAGAATGTAGAATACAAAGAGTTTATAAACAGATGAGGGTTATTTATAGGAGAGTTTGATTCAAGTGATCTGAATATTGAGCATTGGATAATTAATTTAATAGCTATTAAGGGATTATGGACAGTTTTCTATGCATTGAAAGTTGAATATCGCAATTTTTGTGCAGAGATTTATTAACCTTCATGAACTGTGTCAACTAACCTGTATAGAGTCGATCAACTAGACTATGTGCATTTAAAATGGTGGTAAGATTGCGTTTCCACAAGCAGACACTATAATATTGACGATTTTAACAGCGTCTGTCCAAAGAAACACCATTAAATAGGAACATTTTAATAGCGCTTCTCTGAGAGCACACTATTAAAGAATGAATACATTTTTTCATAAATGGGAGCAAGTAAAGATAGCGTTTGGAAAGTCAAACGCTATAAAAGGTGTATATTTTAATTGCGTTTTCCCGGTTGTGCGCTGTTAAACACTCTCGCGCATTTTTTTAAAGCATTTCGCCATGAAACCGTTATTAAGTGCGTGCTATTAAATCCTGGATCTGTTCTAGTGTTATAAAGGATGCTGCTAATGAATGCCTTTAGGGAACTGGTTAAAGAATCCAATAAAAGCATGTTTTTATTGGAAAACTAAATATAACACTTCTTAAAATATTGAATGCATTACTTCCCAATAAAAACATTCTTTTCATGATTCCTTAACAAGTGTTATAAGTTCACTAATTAGCATTCTTCTATTATAAAGTATGTGTAAAAAGGGGTGGGAAAAAATTGTGAAAACATCATTTTTCTTTTTAATATCATATATAATTTTTTACATATTTTATGTTATAGAATAAAAAATTAGCTACTCTTGCTTCAAATGCGTCTAACATCTAAACAAATAAAAATAAAAAAATTACTGTAGAGTACGGAAACGAATTTTCTTATTGCATTGATCTCAAACATGATTGGTTAATGTTTCTTTCTCAGCTGTCATTAACCCAATGCATGATTTTTATTGGTTAATTTCAAATTTGTCTACATTCGTAGACGAATAACTCGTACCAAATAGCACCGCTAAAGAAACTGACCAACATAAATGGACAAAAGCATATGCAGTTTTTGGATATAATTGATATACAGTACGGTGGATACTATCAATGTGTGCAAATAATTTACGTAATCAAATAAGAAAGGCCTTGTCTTTATAAAATAATAATAAGAAAAACCTTGTCCTCACGGTTTAAACTGTTTTAATAACAGGCATTAATCAGAGTTAGTTAAAATTGTCTAATGTCATTAATTAATTCTAGGAGAACTGCACTATTCCCTTTCAGTACGGTAGTTCTTTCTTGTACTCGATATTAAGATCACATTTTCAGCTAAAGATCAATTGAGTCAGTCGACATTAATTGAATATGTGTGGTTTGATGTTAACGTAATCTTTGATTATGTCGGTGTCTGGATTTCATACGTTTTTTTACATGCGTGCCAAATAATCACCCGCAAGAATTAGAAGGCTGTATCCAAATAAGGTTGGTCTAGTTGAAACATGTTAGGTCCACAAAATAGATAAATGTGTATATAGATACTTTTTAGTGAAAGGTCCCTGATTCGATTCTCATATTGTGCAAAATTAATCCCTTGACGAGGGTACCCACAAATATTGCACGAAATTGGTTTCGGTCTACCCTTAGAGATAAAAACAGATTGCTTGCCACATTATACTAAAATTGATAATTAACGCATTCTTCCTTATAATTTGTATAAACAAGACCACATTAATATTGCTTTGCACAAAGCCATTGAGAATGTGTGGGAGAAATTGTATCAGAATATGATAAAAATAATAAGTAATAAAAATTATAATATAATAAAAGAATAAAAGTGGCCTACCAAAACAAAAAGAATAAAAGTAAGAGTGGGATGAGGCGCTCGTGTTTGCTTTGTTTAAGGTGATCTTTTTTTCCCTCTTTGATCGAGTATCCCTGCGGGCATATATAGTTATGCCCGAGGGCTATGGTGGTGGTTAGGTGAAGTCCTCCCTAAATTGGTGACTCCACAAGAGATACTTTTTCTCCATCAATGTAGTAGGTAGAGTTATCAAATCAGGCTAGCCTGACCCATTATTGTTGGCCCATTGTGGGCCAACACATTTTCGAACTAGGTTGGATTGGACAAATTTAGTTGCGGGCTAACAATTTGCTAGCCTGACTCAGCCAGATGTGGGTTGCAGGCCAAAGGGCTTTTTACCCATAGCTTTTTACCAACGGTCAAGTAGCCCTAGGTATCCTCATCCGTTCTGACGGCTAAAGCGATTAACGAAGCGTTAGTGGATTTTTAACAAACATTTTGACGGCCTAGCCCGTCAGAAACTAATATAAAGCTTATCGAAGGCTCAAGGCGGTCGATACCTTGGCGTGAATTGGTGCGAGAGTTGTCCTGCCCAGTTTCCAACGGTACACACCACCGGTAATGAAAGGAAATGGTACCGACGGCCAAGACGGTCAGAAATTGGCGTTTAGTAATACTTATATTCTGACGGCTTCCCCATCGACAAGGGAAGTTACTTAGTTTCTGACGGCCTGGCCGTTTGAAAGCCCGCCGGTTTACCTCACTTATATGCGCGGGACGACTCTTCCCTCTCATTTTTCTTAGAACTCAGAATCCTCACCTCTCATTTCTCTCACCGCCTCCACCACCCCTCCTCCTCCATTCGTCCTCGGCAGCACCAGCACTGCTCCTGCTCCGTAAGTTTCCCTCTTTCCCCCTTTTTTTTTCCCTTTCCTTCTTTCCCTCTCATAATCCCTCTTTACCCTCTCTACTCAAGCCGCGCCTCTCCTCCACAACCACCGGCAATAGAACTCCAGTTGCGCCTCCCTCCATGGCCACCGGCAAGAAAACTTCGGTCGCGCCTCTCCTTCCTCTCTGATGACCAAAAACTACCATCTCTCCAACTCCTCTTCATGCTCTCTATCTTCCTAGAAACTGTTGTGTGTATTTCTTCCATCTCTGTGCTGCTGCTACTGTTGTGGGTATAACTTCTTCAATGCATTTTTTTATTTTTCATTTTCAGGTTCCAACGACCACTACCTTCGGTGCATTGTTCTGGCGACCACCACCAGCCTAGTACGTTCGTTTTTTACTCTTCTTATTTTTGTTTGCTTGTGAAAAAAATGCTCTGTCTACTTGCTTTAGATTGTATATTGTTTTAGGTCGAATATTGTGTTATGTTTGCTTCAGTTTGCTTGTGAAAAAATGCCATTGATATGAAAAACTGCTTGATGGAACCTCTGTCTATTTAGGAACATTGCTTCTGTTTGTGAAATACTTTTTCATAAAGAACATTGCCTCTGGTTGTTAAAAAAGCTGCCATTGATATAAAAATTGGTCTTGTTTGTATTCTTGCTAATAGTGCCCATGTTATATTGTTTTACCTCTTTATGTTTTTTGCGTTTTTTATAATTAATTTAATAATAATAATAAATAATTGATTAAATAAAGTTTTAACTAATTAAATAGAATGTAACTATTGTAAATAAAGTGTAACTATTAATTAATGAATATAATGTCAATTTCTCTTAGCACTTATAACCGGTGTTAAGCCTCATAAGACTTAAAACAAAAAATAAGATAAAATTATCAATAACATTCATGAAGAAGGAACAACAAGAGATTTGATGATTGACTCATGACATCATATTATAAGAGATTTTACAGCAACTCGTGTTACGCAGCGTAAATAACTGAAAAAAATAACTAAATAACAATAATTAATAAGTTAAATAATTAAATAATTGTTTAAATAACTAAATACTTAAAAACTAAATAATAATTTATTTAAATAATTAAATAAAAAATTTAAATAATTAAAATTAAATTACATAAATAATTAAATAACAAAATTATTTAATAATAAATTACACCAATTTCTCTTAGCACTAATAAAAGGTGTTAAGTCTCATAAGACTTAAGTCTCATAATTTTTTATTGCTCTATCTTAGATTATTAGTGAGTCACATTGGTTGACTTTGAGACTTAGATAACTTACATTATTTTTATTTATGAGTTATATATCATGAATTTTATCTTAATAGTAAATTGCTCTATATACATGGCATTAGGAGGATGTGACGCGCCTCCACCCAAACCACCCACTGGTGGTAAGGGTAAGGGTAAGGTTGTTGATGCTGACCCCTGTCCGACTCATTGTCGGAACAGGGCCCCCCCCCTCAAGACTCTTGAAGTTGCAGACGATTACGTGCCTCTACCTTTTACATCTACCTCGTCAGTGCGTACACTCGCACTGCACCCACCTGCACCTACACCGCGCCCACCACCGCGAGCAGCTACACCACCTCTGTTAGATTTTCATGAGACCATCCTCTTTTAAAATCATGTCTTAAGGCGGAAGAAAACCATATCCCAAGGATCGCGCATTACAAAACAAGAACCACATAATGATATTGTGTTTACCTCTTGAAGCGTGCTTTCAAAACAATCCTTGAAACATGCTCCGAATCACCAGTGCCGCGACAAGGGCAACACCTCTACTCAATCCACGCCAGCAAACGTTCGTTGTCGGAATGCGTCTTGTGCTACCTGACAACTACATGGTTTGGTGCGATGTGTGTTATGTCTAATGTAAGCAGTGAGGGAGGTGCGTCATCTATTTAAAGAATAGCGCTCCCTCACCCTTCATACCACACCCCTGATGGGCTTGTACACTACAAGCCCAAATTGGAATTAATTAATTAAACACTACAACAGAAAAGATTTTTAATAACGTTTATTTTTGGCATTTAATATGCTATTAAAGGTTGAACAAACAATAGCGCTTAAAAAGCGCTATCTAAAACCCAGGAATAGATAGCGCTTCCTTGAGAAAGCGCTATCTATTCCAGGGTTTTAGATAGCACTTTATCAAGGAAGTGCTATCTATTCCTGCTTTAGATAGCGCTTTCTTGAGGAAGTGCTATCTATTTCCTGTTTTTTTTTTTGCAATTATTTACTTTAATTTTCTCTTATTCTTCCCTGCACTCAGCAAAACCTCGACAGTACAAGCAATATTTGGAACAATAATTGGCACAGTATACATAATTTCATTTCATTCATTAGAAATGTTACAACAGTACTACATAACAATATTAATGTTACAATCAACACTAATTACCAAAAACTATTCTGGTGCATATATACTAATTCAAACAACTAGCTATCTAGCCTATATACCAAAAAGTACTCATGATGCACCCCAAAACGTCAGCAAACCATCAACCTGCAAAATTGGAGATAAATCAAGCTATTAAATGAACTTGAAGTATAATTCAATCTAATCATCACAATTCACAACTTAAATATAACACTAAAATGACATTAATTACCTTGATTCATAATAATATAGTTACACCACTCATCCATAATTTCAAATACTTGATCATCGGTGTATGTATCATATTTACTATCGGGAAAGTACTGCATATGCATGCGATAGAAAAAGTAAATTAAGTTAGAATCAAAGTACATTCAAATGGTCCAATGTAAGTGTAATTAAACCGAAACTACGTACCGACGATGGGATTTGAATTTGGTTATGAGTGATGATATCCTTAATGAACCTTAGAACGTAGTATCCACAGTCTACGCTGTTGTATTGGCAGGCGCACTATAAAACAAAAATAATAAGTTAATTGGTTTTAAATTTAAATAATTGCATAATTACAATGTGAACAAATTAATACCTCTACAAAGATCCATTTAGTCTTTGATGATTTTGAAGATCGGGATTTGGCTCCCCTTTTGCATCCACGATGAATTGTCAAAGCACTGAAATGCGAAAACAAACAAATTCGTTAAGGTACATGTACAATTTGAATCATCACATATATATGAGATAAATTTCAAATCATTTTTCTTACTCCTTAAAGATAGTCATAAGCATTTTCCACTGTGTAAAGGGTACATGAAATGGATCCATGTAGTAGATTGTGTCTTCATTGGGATTGATCGCTAACAATACCCAATGTCCCCTACAAAATAAGAATGAGTTAGCAAATCATAAGCAGATAATTAATCACAATAAAATATAGT
Source organism: Ammopiptanthus mongolicus (assembly GCA_039655645.1). NCBI lineage: Eukaryota > Viridiplantae > Streptophyta > Magnoliopsida > Fabales > Fabaceae > Ammopiptanthus > Ammopiptanthus mongolicus. Next base: position 46,889,286 of record CM077350.1, read on the forward strand.
ATCATTAACTAAATGACTCACACTATGTTCACAAGTGCCAGAAAAAGGGAACCGCCATCTGGACGTGCTAGCTCAAGGCGATCAGCTATGTACTGTTTTTTCCCAGATATATGTGGATATAAATCTATTATATCTGGGCATAAGAATACAAACCTCCCGGTGTTATTCGCGGGGATCAACATCTCTTGGTATAAGTACCTTGAATTAAAACATGTATAATAGCGTTAATATTTAACTTTTGAAGAATAAAAGAAGTTATATATAAATTAAAGTTTGATGTATTACCTGAGATATATGCTAATATCAGTCTGCGATATTTCGTCATGAGTGATAACATTGTTGATTTCGTCTTTTACCCATTAATAGCGTATGTTGATAACCCAGAATTTCTTCATCCTTCTCCAATTCTATTACAGCTCTCAAGCCTTTTTTTACCAGGATTTTCATGTAGGATATACAATCATATGAGCTTGCTGCTATAGGAGGCCGGGAGTGCTGCTGCTTTTTAGGGGATGTAATGGACCCTTTTGTATGCTCCTTGTTAATTATAGGAGGTCGGGACTCCACAATATTCTTGCCCTTGTCCTTGGATTTGGAATTTCCGAAGATAACCTACATATTGCAATACAATAGTTAGTGACCACCCAGTTTAATAAATATATACAACATATCATAATGGATATTAATTATTAACATATCTGCATGAAGTTAATTGGCCATGCGACAAAGGCACCTATTGCATGATCCACTAAAATGACATCAGCATGCTCAATTGGTACAGGCAATGGTGCATGCCCTTCTAGTGCAACTTCAATCTTCACTTTCACATGGCTAGGAGGTAATGGTAGGTTATGAAACGTGGCACCCTCCTCATTAAAGACCATCACCTTAGCGACAATGCGATGAGTTGGGTGCCGTAGATACAAGTTGCACAGATTTATGCCGTAAACCAATGATAAACGAAATATTAATTAGTATGAATTAAACTATCCATGCAATGCATAATATTAAAAACATATCATTGATAAGTATTACCTCGGAAAGTGGTATATGCGGTGGCACAACAGTGCAACTATCTCTGACACTATGCGGGGTAGGGTACGAAGATTATCAGCTGGCTCATAATCAGCACGTCCATGCTTATCCTGCTTGTTAGCCTTTAACTCCTCTACTTCACGAGTTAGCTCAACAAGCCTCCTTTGCGTCTCCAATTGAGTCAACATATCTTGATGTTTTGCGCATTGTTGTGCCCCAAAAACAATCCTTCAGGAAATGGCAACCCCCACACCCCTTAAGCGACCGGGGTATTCTTCGAGATTCAATGCTCGTGCAAGAATGTCTTGATAGCCAACACAGTCTGTTATCTCCCTCTGTGATACAGACTCTGCTAAGGACACCTGTGACACAAATATTAGCGAACAAATTAAGATGTTAAATATAATTATAATAAGAAATGTACAAATGAACTAAGTTAATTAATGAGGGCGTATACTTACAATTCTGTCAGCCACTTCCTTAGTGGCGGAGTGCAAAATCTGGCCATCATGTCCCATGCGAGCTGTCATCCATAAAGAATCCCGCTCAACTGCCTCGGTGGTAGGATCCCCTCCTACCCTCTTCAACTGTACATTTGAACACATAAATTAAATAAAATTCATCAATGTTAAGGAAGAAATCATAAGTGGGTTAATCAACAAGTTATAAGGATATATTGTACTTACAATTTGTTCCTTGAGGCAATCATAACCCGTAGGCCATGCCAAGTAAGGGTAAAAATGGTTTGACGCTCTCATTCGATTTGCTTTACTTGTTTTCTACATAGACATGGAAGTATATGTCAATGCATGATTTAATATATATAAATTAAGTTAAAAAACAGGGTTATATTGTACATACCTTAAATGCCTCATTTTTTGTGCGTGTCATTACAAAAAATCTCTAGTCGCCCACCTTTATCATGCCTGCGTACTTTGCTGGAGGCTCATGTCTGACATTCCCACCCTCATCTTTTACATACTTGTTCATCAACTTCGTTTGGAATGTCCAGTGACATCTTCCGGCAATCTGGAGTACCATTTTCCTCCGATACTCATCAATGTCAAAAATAGTCTGCAGAAACGATAAAGGTGTAAGTTTAAAAGTATACATGTTAATTAAGAAACTAATGTTAATTAATTATTACTTATTTACCTGTATATCGCGTCAGATGTGTGATTTGGCCTCGTTCAATGTTTTATCCATCCACGTCTTGCATGTAATTGGGACCGTTTGCCGGACTACGGCCCCAATATAACTCTTTAGCTCCTTCCCATTGTCACCAATGGGTTTGTCTTTTGTAATCCAAGCAACCTGATAAAATGAAACACTTGCATTAATAAAATAACGAAACACTTAATTAGTAAAATGAAACACTTAATTAATAATGATCTTATATATGTACTTGTAATCTCATGCCTCTACTCCTCTTAAGGATCATATTCTTCTTGAACGTCGGTCCACGACGCCTTATTTGTGTTTCGGGTGCCTCTAGGCTAGAATCCGAACTACCATCTTGATCATTGGATGAAGTCATGATCTGCAACACAAGTAAAAACGTCAGATCACAATATAAATTAGAAAAACATGTTTAAGTAAATTTAATTGATGAAGAAATTAAAAAAACAAAATCGCAAACGATGAATATAAATTTAAAATAATGAAGAAATTAAGAAAACAAAATCTGCTTGCATGTTTAAGTAAATATTTTCCTCTTCCTCGTTGGATTTATACTTGTGTGTCCCTTATTGGTACGAAATAATGGATTGACCCAAAGACCCTCGTCATGATCATTTCTAATGTACAAACCCTCATCTATAGTTGGATTGGACTGAAGTGATTGCGATGTTTTGAAGAAAGGATCATCCTCAATATTAGCATCTTCATGTGCTTGATCATCAATCCCATTAACAATCATTTTGTTAGTCAATAGAATGATGGCCCACTTCGTATCAGCTGGATCGATGACATAGTACACTTGTTGAGCTTGCGATGCTAAAATAAAGGGCTCGTCTTTATACCCCCACCTTATTGAAATCCACACGCAAGAACCCCAACTCATCCATTTGTACATCGTTATTATTGTCAACTCACTTACATTGGAACTCAGGCACCCAAAACATCGTGTAATCAAACTCTCATATACGTTCAATTACCCCGAAATATGACATATTTGCGTATATGGGGTTTCTGTCTTTGGCACTTGAGATATGCATGGCTTGAGCTACAAGAATTATACCACTATTTTGAATTTTATTCTGATCATCTTGTTTTTTTTGTATAAAATATGAACCCGTTCATTAGATAACCAGTGTAAGAGAAGACATGTATTGGTGGACCTCTCGCTAAGCATCTCAACCTTTCTGAAACCAATGTAGGATTTACAACAAACTCTGCAGAAATGTGTTCTTTTAGCCACGGTATGAAACACCGATCGTGTTCTCTTGTCAACCATTCTGACTCTTATTGGGATACAAATCCTGAACTATGTGCTTGTGTTTTTCAACATATGACTCAACCTCATCGGCATTGTGCAGAACATACAAGTGTGGTTGCTCCCATTCTGTCCGCTGTATAGTCACTAGTTCAGTTCCAGTAATACCTTGACCCATCGTTCTCCCTGTGTGACGAGACTTTGTCAACCCTATGGACTCAACATTAGTGAGGTACTCGGTACAAAACTCAACAGCTTCTTCGACTATGTAACGTTCAACAATACAACCCTCTGATCGTGATCGGTTTTTCGCATACCCTTTCAATATCTTCATGTAACGCTCAAAAGGGTACATCCATCTCATATAAGCAGGCCCACACAATTGTGTCTTTCTGACTAGGTGAACGGTTAAATGAACCATTATATCAAAGAATGAAGGCGGGAAATACATTTCAAGTTCACACAAAGTCACAACAATCTCTTTCTGTAATGCCGATAACTTCCCAGGTTCAATTATCTTACTGCAAATTGCCTTTAAGAAGAAGTAAAGTTTAGTCAAGGTCTCTCGCACTTTGTTAGGCAAAATTGACCGTATACCGATAGGTAGCAAATTCTCCATGAGGACATGGCAGTCATGGGACTTTAGACCCTTTAACTTCAGATCTTTCATATCCGCGAGGTTCCTAATGTTTGAAGAGTACCCCACTGGAACCTTAAGTCCATGAAGAAACTTACAAAGATCAATTTTCTCTTTATGAGCGGCCGGAGGTAGATATGTACGTTTCCCCTTCTTTACTAGTCCCAACTTATGTCTCAATCCCATACTAATCAAGTCCAGCCTTGCATTGATGCCATTTTTAGTCTTGTCTGGCACATTAAGTAAGGTACCAATGACACTATCAAAGATATTTTTTTCAACATGCATCACATCAATGAAATGTCTTACGTATAAGGATTTCCAATTTGGCAGCTCAAAGAAGATCAACCTTTTCTTCCACCCTCTTGTGGCAAGCTGTCGTGCAAAAGGTTTCCCGAATTCAATGTTCAAATCTTGTACCTTTTCAAACATTAGTGCACCCGCCAACGGAGAAGGACTTCTACGGTTTTCTGTATTCCCATTGAATGCCTTTCCCCAGAACCAATAATGATGATCTGATTGCCAAAATCTACGATGCCCAAGGAAAACATTCTTCTTACCATGTTCCAATCGTATCCAATCTGTATCATCTTCACAAATAGGACATACACACTAACCTTTGGTACTGTATCCTGACAGATTACCGTATACCGAAAAGTCATTAATTGTTCTGAATATCATCGCTCTCAAGGTGAAACTTTCTTCTTTATACCTATCATACACCTCTACACCCTCTCCCACATTTGCTTCAAGTCTTCAATTAAAGGAGCCAAATATATGTCAATATCATTTCCTGGTTGTTTGGGCCCAGAAATTAACAAAGACAACATCATATATTTACGTTTCATGCATACCCATGGGGGTAGGTTGTAGATCACCAAAATCACAGGCCATGAACTGTGAGAGCTACTCTGAATACCATGCGGGTTAAATCCGTCAGTGGATAATGCAAACCTTAGGTTTTTTGGTTCTTGTTCGAAATGAGGATAATCATGATCAATTCTTTTCCATTGAGGAGAATCTGCCGGGTGTCGTAACTTGCCATCTCTATTCCTTTCATCCTCATGCTATGTCAAGTGCTTTGCATCTTCCGAGCAACGGTACATGCGCCTAAATCTGGGAATTATGGGAAAATACCACAGAACCTTCTCTGGAGCCGATTCTTTCTTCTTATATCGTGAGGCATTACACTTAGGACACATCTGTAAATTTGCATAATCCTTCCGAAATAAAATGTAATCGTTAGGACAAGCGTGTATGCTCTCATAGGTTATGCCAATAGAGCGTAACATTTGTTCAGCCTCATATGTCCTACTAGAAAGCACATTATCCTCCGGCAACATATCTTTCAATAATGCGAGTCGTAAAGCTCTTATCAGACCATCCATTGCCCGATTTCAAGTTAGACAACCTTAACATCGCTAACAATCTTGTGAATTTAGTACAACCCTTATACAACAGTTTCCCTGCATCACTTATCAACTTCTCAAACATTTCAAGACAATCACGAAGATCTTCTTCAACTGCGTGTGTCATCTCTTCAAAACTGTCGCCCTTATATGTATCTGTACCGGTATCATCCGCTGTATATCTTTCACTAATATTCCCCATATCACTAGATTTAACTCTTGTCTCACCAAGCTTTGTGAGACGACCGGCCGTCCTATTGGAGAACCTAAGATATTAATTAACTGTAATCGTATTATAATCGTTAGCGCGCCTTATTAATACGAAGCGAAGCGGAAAATTAAGCGCGGAAGCAAAACAAATATATGGCATGCGACGCTTCAGAGTACACAGCTTTAAAATATAAAAAAATATATTACATACATCATTTGCCCCATCAATAGGGCTATAGTAATAGTGTATACATACGAAGTGCATCAGTACAGACTAAAATCAAAATATGTAAAAAGGCCTAGAGAAAGCTCTTTAGCTAAATACGATCACTACCCAACCTCTCGAGGCTAGGGTCCGTGACTCGTCCTCCAACGTCAGGCTCGTAAGGAGTACCATCTAGCTCTTCAGCATCTGGTTCTTCCTTGAGGTCTTCCCATAACATAAAGTAAACTTACAGAGAATAACGGGAGATAAGAAACATATATCATCAATATGGGAGAGGGGCATCAGTACAGCATATATACATGCATCACACAAGAAAGATAAAATATAGAACACAACATCACCCATCTCTTAAGTCATACAGTACAATCATCTCAAACATCATTCTCTCAGATAAGCCTATAAGAGGGATACTAGTCCCTATGTATATGCTGACTTCCCTATATGCATGTCAGCCGATACATCACGTTCCCAGTTGGACATCCCCGTCGGGATAACATCGCATCATATCACATCACGTCCCCCATTGGAGATCCCGCCTCGGGATTTAAAGTATCACGTCCCCAATTGGACATCCCCCTTTGGGACAAAAATGTTGTGGTATGAAATGATATGCTATGCAACAAATATCCATCTCAGGTTGATACCGGTACGTCACGCCTACGCACTCAACCACGACCACGACACATCGTATCCACATCAACATCAATATCAACATCACCATCAACATCAACATCAGCATCATGACGCCTTGCGTCTACGAGCCACTGCTCCATGGTCGGGACCACAACGTCATCAACCCGAACAACATCATCACTCACCATACTCTCATCAACACTCAACCAACCAATCACAATAAACATCGCAACAGAAAATCTTCCCAATGCAGTTATCATCACAATGCCAGTTAATTGTATATCACACAAACAATTCAACACAAAACTCCAACAGATAATCAAACAAACAGATCAACACATCAACCTCAATCAATCACATCATCCATATTATCAACTTAGTAGTGATAGCCCCAAAAGTACTTACACCTAGGGTCTAGGCACTTTATCAGGGCTCAACCTCTAGTAGGGTTTAAGGGTTCCCTACACACACACACACACACACACACAGATATATATATATATATATATATATATATATATATATATATATATATATATATATATATATATATATATATATATATTCTATACTAAGCTTGTCTTCTCGACGATAAAGTTCTTTCTCCCCACCTTAGTAATGTTCTTGTGCGACCCAGGCTACGACTCCGCAACTATTAATCAGGTGCGCGGTCGAACGTCCGAGTCCTATCCGATTCTATACCACAAAACACAACCAGAAATTAATACAGTTCAATCAAAATTCCCTGTATTTGTGTATAGGTTGAAATGAAGATGATTTAAGAAAGGAAGTAAAACTGGCAGAAATCCGCTAAGCGATTTTATTTCGCTAAGCGAAATTGTCCTAGAAAGAAAGGAAGTAAAACTGCCAGAAATCCGCTAAGGGATTTGATTTCGCTAAGTGAAATTGTCCCAGAGTTTCATCTTTTGGCCGACCTGGAATCGCTTAGCGTAAATACTTGCGCTAAGCGAATGATGTTTCTTCAGCATGAACAATTTAGCATTAGCTAAGCGATTTACTTTTGCTTAGCGATCCTTCTACCCCTATTTAATTAAATAGGCTAGGGATGTTGAAATTCTACCAACTCATGGATCAATGATCCTTAAGCATACCTAATACATAACGCATGATCAATTATCAAAGATTTGAACCAAAACCCCTTAAACTAAAAACTTAGGGTTCGGCCCTCATGGATAAAAATAAGCTAAGATTTTGATTTGGTTTCCTAATCACTTGGATTGAATGATCATAGGAACGAAAGAGTGAAACCAAGAATCATTTCACAAATTGAACAAAACCCTTTTTTCCCCAATTTTGGACCTAGGTTCGGTTCCTCTTAGAAAAATAGGCTAGAGAGATTATTTGATTTCATGATCTTAGATAGTGATAGTAGAGGATGAAACTAGATTATATAAATTGGTTTGGCATTAAAATGATATTTCTACAATTTTCTAGAGATTTTTGAAGTTGAAGCTTCAAAGTTGGAAAAGCTTGAAAATGCATGAATCAATGGAGGAAACATGAAGTTTAAGAGCTCAAGGATGAAGTTCATACCTCCTTGATGTTAAGGATGAGCAAAGGATCAACTTTGCTTCACAACTTCTTTGAAGATCTTAAGAGAAAATGAAGAAAAAATGATGAAGAAAGATGAAGAAATGGAGAAGAAGAAAAAGGAAGAAGAAGAAGAAAGTAAAGGGGAGAGAGAGAGAGAAGGGAGCACGAAATAGAGGAGAGAGAGTGAAGGTGGGTCTTGAAAATTTTAGATATTTTAGGGACAAAACTGTCCTTTAGGAAAAAGACCAGGGGCATTTTGGTCTTTTCGCGTCCAGATATTTTCGTTTGTCATTATGACAGTGTCGAGTCATGGCACGCTTCCCGAGGTGATGTGACTTGATGTGACATCAAATTTATCCATTAGCAGGTCTCGGTAAATCCCTTTACAGCTTTAATCGTCTCCTGGTTCGAGTTTTCACCCGAATATTTTATATTATTTTCATTTTCGAAGGTCGGGACCCATTTTTTCGAAAAATGTAGGAAACGTGATTCTAAGACTAGCTGTCTCGTTCACGAGTCCAAATTAGGTCTCGATAGCAGTAAAACACTACTGTCAAACAAAAACGCAGAGCGGGCTCCGTCTGAGTTTTCGACCCAAAATTTAACTATAGTTTCCTACGATAGCGTAGAGCTTGACTATGGTCTCAGATTAATTTATTTCGCTCTCTAGACTCTCCAATAAAATACAAACATACAAATACTGTTTAATTAATATTAGAAAGCTTTTAAAGCTTGTTAAGAAAAACGGGGTGCCACATTACTACCCCCCTTAATAAGAATTTCGTCCTCAAAATTCATCGTACCTTAGAATAGATGTGGATATTGTTGCTGCATATCCTCTTCACGTTCCTAGGTGGCATCTCCTGTTAAAGCATCCCATTTGACTTTGACTAAGGGAATCTGCATTCCGTGGAGTTCTTTCACCCTCTTGTCTTCAATCCGCAAAGGCAATGCTTCGCATTCTAAGTTTTCCCTTATCTAGATTGATTCAGGCTCTAACACGTGTGATGGATCGGGATGGTATTTTCTAAGTTGGGATACATGGAACACATTATGAATATTGGATAGGTTGGGGGGTAAAGCAATTTGGTAGGCAACTGGACCAATTCGGCGAAGAATTTGAAATGGTCCAATGAATTTAGGTGCAAGCTTTCTGGATTTGATTGCCCTGCCGATTCTAGTTCTTGGAGTGACTCTCATAAAGACATGATCGCCTTGTTGGAACTCCAAAGGTCTCCTTCTCTGGTCACTGTAGCTCTTCTGCCGATCCTGTGCGACTTTCATCCTTTCCCGAATTTTCTTTACTTGCTCCGTCAATCGCTGCACCATCTCTGGGCCTATCAACTGATTCTCCCCGGTTTCATACCAACAGAGCGGTGTTCTGCACTTGCGTCCATACAGTGCCTCGTATGGCGCCATGCTAATGCTTGAGTGAAAACTATTGTTGTATATGAATTCAATCAGTAGAAGGAATTCGTCCCAACTCCCTGTGTTTTCCAAAACACATGTTCTTAAAAGATCCTCCAAAGATTGAATCGTCCTTTCAGACTGACCATCCGTTTATGGATGATAAGCTAAACTCATTCTGAGCTTAGTTCCCAATGCACTATTTAAACTCTGCCAAAACCTAGAAGTAAATCTCGGATCCATGTCCGAAATTATACTCGACGGTACTCCATGCAATCTCACCACTTCCTTGATGTAAATCTGGGTTAATCTTTCCAAATAATATCTCTGGTTGATTGGCAAGAAATGAGCACATTTCGTAAGCCTGTCAATGATCACCCAAATTGCATCGCACCTCTTTTGCGTCCTTGGTAGTCCGGAAACAAAATCCATTGCAATGCTATCCCATTTCCATTCTGGGACGTCCAGTGATTGCAATAAACCTGCTGGTTTAGGGTGTTCAATCTTTGCCTTTTGACATACCAGACAGGATTGGACATATTCTGCTACTTCTTCATCCCAGGCCACCAAAACATTCCCTTTAGGTCCTGGTACATCTTTGTAGATCCGGGATGAAAACTTAGCTTACTATTGTGTGCCTTTTCCAAGATCATGTTCCTAACTTCGCTATCCTTAGGCACGCATATCCTGTCTCTAAACTTCAGGATTCCATCAGTACCTTTCTTGAACTCTGAAGTCTTTCCTTCTTCTACCATCTGGTTCCTTTCCTGTAGGTACTAATCTTCTTCTTGCTTTATCCAGATGAAGTTCAGAAAATCACTAGTGATAGTGACCATTCCTAAACTTATCTTATCTCTGGATAACTTCACGTCTAGATTCAGATTCCTGAACTGTTCCAGCAGTTCCAGTTTTTTCATCATCATAGCGGACATATGCAAAGATTTCCGACTCATTGCATCTACCACCACGTTGGCCTTTCCTGGGTGGTACTGTAGATCAAATTCATAATCCTTTTATGAATTCCATCCATCTCCTCTGCCTCATATTCAACTCCTTTTGGTCGAATAGATACCTCAAACTTTTATGGTCGCTAAACATACTAAATTTAGTGCCATAAAGATAGTGTCTCTATATCTTTAACGCAAACACTATTGCAGCCAACTCTAAATCATGGGTTGGGTAATTTCGTTCGTGCACTTTTAGCTGTCTGGAAGCATAGGCTACCACTTTTCTCTCTTGCATCAGCACACAACCCAAACCTTGATACGACGCGTCACAGTACACATCGAACGACGTTGATGGATCTGGCAAGACTAGTATCAGAGATGTAGTTAGCCTCCTTTTCAGTTCTTGGAAACTAGTCTCACACTCTTCTGTCCCTTCCCCCGTTAATTGCGTCAGAGGTAATGCAATCTTCGAGAACCCCTCAATAAACCTCCTGTAGTATCCTACTAGCCCGAGAAAACTTCTGATTTCGCTTACGATTTAGGGCGACACTCAACCACAGCTTCTACTTTTTCAGGATCTACTGCTATACCATCTTTGTCGATCACATGTCCAAGGAATTGTACCTCCTCCAGCCAAAACTCGCATTTCGACGACTTGGCATAGAGTTGTCTGTCCTTATGAACTTGAAGTACAACCCTCAAATGCTCTTGATGCTCTTCCTTGTCTGAGGAGTAGATAAGGATGTCATCGATGAAAACAACGACAAACTTATCAAGGTACGGTCTGAAGATTCTATTCATATAGTCCATGAACACTGCAGGAGCATTAGTCACACCAAAAGGCATACCTAGATACTCGTAGTACCCGTACCGACTCCTGAAGTCCGTCTTCGGTATATCATCTTCCTTCACCATTATCTGATGATAACCGGATCTCAGATCAATCTTAGAAAATACCGTTGGTCCCCTCAATTGGTCCATTAGATCGTCAATCCTTGGCAACGGGTATTTATTCTTGATCGTCACCTTGTTGAGCTGTCTGTAGTCCACATACAACCTTGAACTGCCGTCCTTCTTCTTGACGAACAGCACAGGTGCTCCCCAAGGTGAAACACTCGGTCTTATAAACTGCTTCTGCAGCATGTCGTTCAGTTGCTTCTTCAGCTCTGCCAACTCTGTTAGGGACATTGGATAGGGTGCTATCGAAATCGGTCCGGCTCCGAGTGTAAGATCGATTGCGAACTCTACCTCCCTCTTGGGTGGTAATCCTGGCTCATCTTCCGGGAAAAATATCTGGAAATTCACGCACCACCGGCAAAGCATCCAGACTCGGAGTTTCCTCGGCTTCCAAAGAAAACAGCACCATGCACTCTCCTGATTGTACATCTCTCGACACACCATCGCTGGCAGGCAATGATCCAGATTGCTCGGAAAAGCAGAGGGTTTTATTTGAACAGTCTAGTACTACATGGTTGGCCGAAAGCCAGTCCATGCATAAGATAATATCGATCTGCTGCATAGGCAGACAGATTAGGTCAACAAGAAAAGATCGGTTCTCTAAAACAACCGGGCATTTCAAACAGATAAACAGGGTTGTCAGGGGATCACCCGTAGGTGTAGAAACAACCAAATAATATGGTAAGGATGAAATAGGCAAATTCAAATGATCCACACACGCTAAAGAAATAAAGGAATGTGCAGCGCCCAAATCAAATAAAATAGATAAGAGTCCCCCCGCAACTAGGCACTTACCTTGTATTAGATCGGAACGTTGAGAAGCTTCAGATCCTCTCACGGCGAATACTCTCCCCGTCATCTGTGGCCTGTTCTGCTGGCCCACTACTTGTTGTCCAGTCCTAGCGTTCTGAGTTCTTCCGACTTATTGTTGGACTTGGCCCCTGCTGGTATCCCCCGTTCGACATTCTTTAGCATAGTGGCCCCAAGTGCCACAACGGAAACAGGTGACGTTCGGTGCCTGAGCACAATCCTTCACTTGATGCGGCCCACCGCATCGAAAGCACTTGGAAAACCCTGGTCGCCCTTGACTGGCATTCCCCTTTCCATAACTTGTTGGTTGTTGATTCGGGCGACTGTAAGGTTTCACCCTTAATTGGAACTTTCCTCCTCGACCCTTATGACCAAAGCTCTTGGCTGGTCCACCCCTTGTTGCTGGAGTTTGTGTAACTCTCTCTTGATCGTGTCCTTCCAGTACGGTGCATTTTTCCACTAGCTCGGGGAATGATCGGATGCTCAATGGCAGCATAGCCCTCTTCAGCTCGGGTCTTAGTCCGTCTTTGAACCTTCTGCACACCCAATCTTCATCTGAAGACATCTGGCTCAATGATAAATTGAAAATATGGCAAGTAGTTATCGCCAAGATTGGTTTTCACATATTGAAAAATATTATTTGATTTGATTACGATTGCATGATTATGTATGTATGTATTTGTTGCATTATTTGTATGTTTTGTTTACCCTCACTAAGTTCTAGGACTCACCCCCGTCCTTTTTGGTTTAACTTCAGGTACCCCAAGAGGAGAGCCATCTCAGGGAGCCCATGCACTAAGTTTCAGGACTCACCCCCACCCTTTTTGGTTTAGTCATATTAGACATCTCCAATTTTATAGTTTTATGTTTCTTTACCTTTTGGATTTGTAAACCTTTTGGGTTGGTTTTAAATCTTGGATTTTGACTTAAGGCCACTTTGGCTTATGTTTGATATAACTATTTACTTTGATTATTACTTGTGATATTTATTACCCTATGTTATGACATGATTTATGTGTGCTTGAAAGGCCTTGGAAATGGATAACGGAATCTCATTCTGGCCGATCAGGGACACCTAAGTTGGATCCTGACACTGACGACTACAGGGTTTGGCACGATGTGTGTTATGTCTAGTCTAAGCGGTGAGGGAGATGCACCATCTATTTAAAGAATAGCGCTCCCTCACCCTTCATACCACAACCCTGATGAGCTTGTAATTTATTTAATTAATTTCTCTCCAACTATTTGCTCTATGCGTGTGACCCTATAGGTTTCTACTAAATTGGCAATAATATTAAATATTATAATAATATCACATATTAATTATAATATCAAATATTATACACAATAAGCGGCATCTAGCAATGCATCATTGCTACCCAATTTATGAGAAAATCGATGATTTGATTTTAATCGTACTGCAACCAATTTACCGTGTAGTAAATGTTCATTCGTCCATATGTCATAATTGAACACAAGACATAAATGTGTCATCCTTGTTAAGTTCAATTATATGCTCCTCAATCTCCGAGTAGATGTGAAATCGTAAACGGGCTCAATATCTCATATTGGCTCATTTCAGCATGGTCGTGCCTTTTCACGTCTCACTCTATTGAGAGGCTCATGACATTGTTCATGTTATGTAGGAGGGACGAATCCTATCTACATCACTCACATCCCTCAACATGATTCATTGTAGGCCCAATTACTACCTTTATGATTATCCTGTTACGGATAACGTTTAATAACATTAAAGCCTACAACTCCACATGTAGGAATCGTAGTGACTTCAAGTCGAGGGACTACTTCACTATCGTCGTCATGAGAAGCGCTTATGACCTTACATAACTATTCTGTAGCGTTCTCGTAGTGGGTTAATCCAATATAAATATTACTCTAATATTTATACATATGTGAAGATTTGATATCTCATATCCATAACCCGTGAGATGTGGTTTTCAGTTTACTCACATAATAGTCTCGATGTATTATTGTTGTCCTAAATAACAATACTTGACTACGGATATTTTAAGAATAATGTTCTAATGTTCAATAGGGCCTCACGATCAAGTCAAACTTGATGTTCTATTGAATCGAACTTACTATTCTAAGACTTTATTATGTACAAAAGAGATAACATAATGAAATGCCTTATATTATAATTGATATAAATAATAGTCATGATACAAATGTAAATCTAATAAATAGATTGGTCATTAGGGCTTAAACCAACAACATCCACTGGTTGCACCTACACCGCCCTTTCATACTGTGTTCACTTCACCTAGGATCGATATGATTCCCACCCTGGGGTTCGAGACACATGCACACCAGGGCGCTTCAACTTCAGCAGGTGTGGCTGAGACTTCACCTAGTCATCGTCAGGCCGAGGAGCAGTATAGTCCTAACTATTCACGATCACCTTCAGAGGCGGAGGAGGAGTTTGAGGTTATGGTTGATGGTCGACTTATTATCAGGCTGGTTGGTAATAGGTAAGAATTAATAAAATAAATTTATTTGTTTTTTTTTTTTTTACAATTTCGAGACATATGTGTTTCATTGATTCACACTTCTTTACTGCCTTCGAAGGAAGCAACGACGAACGTCACGACTATTATTGAGCACATGTATCATGACCCTTGAACTTGATGGGGACGGCTCAATGACACAGAGTAGGATAGTATGTTTGAGGCTTTTAGAGTAAGTTGCAAATTTCAATTTATCTAATGTTGTTTTTGTTTATTATTTTATAAACTATTAGTATAACAATTATTATTTATGTTCTCCTACTACAGAAGAAATTCACATGGAGAGCCGACTATGAGGCAACGATCAAGAAGAACTTTACTATGAGGCAACGATCAAGAAGAACTTTCACATGAAAGCCTCCAACCGCTTCTCCAATATGCTCAGGGATGCCCGCGAGAAGAGCACCTAGCCAAAATGGATAGGAGATGGAGTTTTGGAGGCCTTGTGCCGTGAGTTCAAGAAAAAATCAGCCCAGACAAAGGGAATCAGAGAAGAGCGGGAGCCTGCACATAGGAGGTTCCTACAGCCAGGAGGAGCACGCAAATCGGATGGTACGTTCATACTCTCATTCTTTATGCATTAACTATATTGTTCTATATTTCTTTAATTATTGTTAATTTATCATCTATGCTTGTGTTACAAGCTAGGAAGTATGTGTGAGGGGTGCAGATTCACAAGCTCCACCACCACACCCATACTAGGAAGGGTACTAACGAGTTTGTAGATGAGCGTTCAAGGCACACTTAGGTAATATGCCCATTTTATTTAATTTTATAATGTTGTATCATATATGCGCTCATGTGTTTGATTATGCATAACAGGA
Source organism: Ammopiptanthus mongolicus (assembly GCA_039655645.1). Classification (NCBI taxonomy): domain Eukaryota; kingdom Viridiplantae; phylum Streptophyta; class Magnoliopsida; order Fabales; family Fabaceae; genus Ammopiptanthus; species Ammopiptanthus mongolicus. The sequence continues at coordinate 46,904,897 of CM077350.1, forward strand.
GGAGTTTGAGGTGAAGATGACTCGGGCAAGTTCTCAGGCATCAACCTTTTCCCCATCCACCCCAGCTGACCTCGAGGAGGAGGAGTGGGTTGCACTGCATGTTTGGATGGAGGTTGTTGGCGTCAAGAAGAATGGACGCTTGTACAATGTTGGAGACCTTTCTGGCAACTATCGAAAAGGGTCCTTGTGCATCTTTGACCTCAGTGATGGACCTACACCAGCGGCAGTCGCCACACTCAGGAGTCCGCAGAGATTGCTGGGCTGAAGCGGAGACTGGCAGCTGTCGAGGAGCGTGAGCGGCAAAGGGACGAGGATCAACATTAGATGGCGGAGGCGATGCATTAGATGCTAGCAACGATGCAACAGTAGCCCGCAGAGCCTGGTCAGCTGAACCAGCGCACCAAGGAGGACGATGAATAGACAAACTCATTTGTGTAAATGGTGATGGAGAATGAAGATGATGATGTATCTCTCCAATGCTCTTCTAAGTATCTATGCAACTCTACATGCAACGTTTTATTAATGATTTTGATGATACAACCCTTTAGTATAGTTTTTCTATACTCATAGGTTTTGATGTTAAAATCTCCTTGTAAAAGGAATGGTTAGCTGGCTTCACAAACTAAAAGGTTTTTTTTATGAAAGTTTAGAATTAACAAACTTAAGACACTAATCAATTAGGGCTAGAATGAAATGCCATGAACCAAAAAGTTATTTTCTAATGATAAGTAATTGATTACATAGTTGCATATTGAATTACTTAAGGAATATTTTAAGTTCCGTCAAAAGTATTCAAATATCAACTCATGTATTACATTACTTGAATCATTTTGACATTTTTACAACAGAATATTTGAATACCTGGGAGAGTATTCGAAAACACTGGACCATTGAGGAAGTTAGATGTTGTTAGAATAGAGTATTCGAAATACTCCAAGAAAGTATTCGAATACACTGCAATAAAAATCCCACCAACTTCAAATTTCGATGCTCTAATTGATTTCTATATAAAGGATTCAATTCTACGAGTTCAACACAAGAAAATACATTTCAAAATACGTTGTTATGTTGTTTAATTAGTGAGCCAACTACATTTTATTGCAAGAGAGATTATAGAGCTTTATGTTGTAATTTTGCACTAGGTAAAGATTATTCATTTCTTCTATTCATTTATGAGTTTGATGTTGGGTGAGGAATCCCAAGGTTTCAAGGGTGAGACATCTCTTGAAGAAGAAAATTCAGTGAGGAATCCCATGAAGGATTGATTGTACTAGAGTGAGGAATCTCAAAGTTGTACAAACAATTTGTAATAGTGGAAAATACTCAAGCGTTGCTTGGGGACTGGATGTATAGATCACAAGTGGGGTGATCAAATCAATATAAAAATCCTTGTGTGATCTTTCTTCTTCCTTTACTCTTTAATTTTCGCATTCAAATTGAGTTTGATTCAATATTCTTTTATGTAATTTATTGCTTGTTATTGCTTAATTGAAAGTGTTATATCCAATTTCTCTTCTTCTACATCTTTTATCTTTGTTTACAAAGTCTTTCTTTTCAAGAAATATTTGACATATTTATCTTACACCAATTAAAAAAGTTGTTTTTCAAGAAAAGTCCAAAGACTCAATTCACCACTTGAGTGTGCCCATTTATTCCAACAATTTGAGCATCTTCTCCGGGATCCTTATAGAGATAGGGATTATTAGATTATGTTATTAGCATTTACATTTCTATTTATTGTAAAAGAATACATTATTTATCATTTGAATTATAATGTTAATTTCTTTGATGATATATTTTATTTATTTTGTAATATTTGTTTAATTAATATTTTTAAATTATTAATAGACAATATAATTATTTAATTAATAAATATAATTAAAATGTTTATTTAATATTAATATGAATTAAATACTTTTAAAAATAAATAATACCAATACTGACGATTAGGCCGTTAGTAACTTGCGGTGAGAGTACCGTCGGGCATAGCCCTCGGAAATTCATGATCACAGTATCGAGGGGCATAACCCTTGGGAATTCACGATCAAAGTACCGAGGGGTGTGGCCGGTAGGTACATACCGACGCGCATTTTCCTGATCGATTTGAAGTCGTTGGTTGGCTGTCAGACTAGTGCCATTTTCGATGGCGTTTTGGGTATTGCGCGAGCTTTTGGTCGTCGGTAATATGGATTTTTCTTGTAGTGCCACTTTATTTTATTTTAAAAAAAGTTTACTTCAAAATCATGATAATATAAAACAAATAAAATAAGTAACCTTAAAAAAAAATAAACTCTGAACAAGGCGACCTACAATAAGTTTTATAAAAATATTCAATGTCATTTTGCCATTTATGCACCAATGTTATAACATAAACTTATATTACACATGGATCACTTATTTAAATTTTTAGGTCCATCTAATATAAAATACATGTTAGCTATGACATTACAAGAAATTATCATATTATTCACGGTTGATTACCGACGGACACGAATTTGTCAGTACCTACTAACTTTTCCAAAGGAGATGACTGTCGGTCATGAGGGTGGTAGGCAATCATACACCATACCAACGGTGTGGCCGTCAGTGGCTTTTTTACCAAACTAGGCTAGTTTTCAAAACTATATACCAAAATAATTTGGTTTTGAAACAGTTTATCAAAATACTCTTGTTTTGAATAAAAAAAATATTTTTTGAGTGGTACTGCTCCACCAGCGCCACTCCTTTATACGTGGCACCCTCTGATTGGGTGCCATTTATTTTACCAGAATTTTAAAAAAAAAAAAATTTGCATGCAGCGCCACGTGACGTCCTCAAGTGTTGCAGTGGCGCCACTCACCTGAGAGCGCCACGCGACCAATTCCTGACCACTTCTTTTACCTACCCTCCCCGCTCCCTATATATAACCCCGCCGCCCCCCGCCCCCTAACACTCTAACCCCAGCTTCCCCCCCAACATCCTATATCTCACTCCCCTTTAACCCAACACTAATATCTTTCTTCACACATCTCACTTCTCCTTATACCACACTCTTCAATATTATTTATTTTACTATTACTCTTTAATATTTAGTAAGCAGTTTATATTAATATTTACTTTACTAATACGATTTAGTGTTATGTAATTTATATTAATGTTGTTATAATTATTGTCATGTTTATTAATATTGTGTAATTTAGATTAATGTTATTATAATTTATTTTTGTCTCATGTTTATTAATAATTCTTGTCATGTTTATTTTTGTTATAATAGCTTAACAAAGGGGCGCCCCAACTATGTTGTGTAGTTATGTTAAAATCTTCTAACAATGTTAGAAACCTTAACGGGACGAACGAACCAGAGTGATCGACGAACATCACTCCACCGAGTAACCTTAGTACAACGTATAGCCACTACCTGGTCACCCAGTGCGTATTGGTCGACATTTACGAATGCTTCATTGAGCCATCTCATCCTCAGTCAATGACCGTGAAAAACATTTGGAGGTGGGATCAATCCTAACATATTACCCACATACTCAGCCCGATCTTTACGGTTTTTGTCTATTACTGCATCTCCGTCAACACCCAAACCTGTCAAAATTGCAACATCCTCCAATGTGATGGTGCACTCTCCAATTGGCATATGGAATGTGTGGGTCTCTGGTCTCCACCGTTCCACTAATGCACTTATTAGTGAATGATTAACTTGAAATAAAGATAACTGAGCAATTCGCAAAAATCCGGCTTTCTCAAGATACCCTGCAATGGCCGGGGGTATGTTCACACCTCCATCATGAAATTGTTAGGCACGTCTACAAATAAGAACTCGATCTTCGTCACCGTTCTATACGTGTTGGGAAACATGAGTACTTTGCCCACCCAACACTGATATATTTACCGGGCCAGGATTAATCGCATCTGCCATCTTACCTAATAAAAAAAACAATAATCTTAACATTAATGCATAACACTAAAAAAACAATAATCATAGAAAATAAAAAACTAATAATAACCTTAATTTGATTAAATAACAATATTAAAAATATTAGCAATGAAAACAATAAATAAAAATAAATAAATAATCATAACATTAATGTTCATTACACAATAATAATAAAATTTAAAAAAGCAATAATAACATTAGAAATAACAGTAATAATAACAAAAGACTACTAATACCATTAATATAATAATTCTAATAAAATAATAATAATGATGATGATGGTAATAATAATAATAATAATAATAATAATAATAATAATAATAATAATAATAGTATTGGATTAAACAGAAGTTAAAACAATAATTAAAAAATAGTAGAATAAATAATATTGGACGGTGTAGTAGAACGGGGACTGAGATATGTTGCATATCTACAATTAATATTAGTGATGACAACAATAAAAAAGATAATAATAGTAACATTAATTTAATAACAAAATTAAAATTATTAATCATGACAACAATAATATTTCATTTAAAAAATAATAATAACATTAATAATAATAATAAATAAAATAAAAAACAAATAATAATATTAGTATAATAATACTGATAACAATTATAATTAAATTGCACCTAAATATTAAAGAGTAATAGTAAAATAAATAATGTTGAAGAGTGTAATAACAGCAGAAGTGAGATGAAAGTTATAGTAAAATAAATAATGTTGAAGAGTGCAGTAGAAGGAAAAGTGAGATATGTGAAGAAAGATATGAGTGATTACAATAATAAATAAATACAAAAATAAATTATAATAACATTAATCTAAATTACACAATATTAATAAACATGATAATAATTATAACAACATTAATATAAATTACACAACACTAAATCGTATTAGTAAAGTAAATATTAATATAAACTGCTTACTAAATATTAAAGAGTAATAGTAAAATAAGTAATGTTGAAGAATGTGATAGAAGGAGAAGTGAGATGTGTGAAGAAAGATATTAGTTTTGGGTTAAGTGGGAGTGGGATATAGGATGTTGGGGGGAGGCTGGGGGGAGTGTTAGGTGGTGGGGGGCAAGGGGTTATATATAGGGAGGGAGAAGGGGTAGGTAAAAGAAGTAGCCAGGAACTGGTCATGTGGCGCTGCTTGCAATTTTTTTTTTTAAATTCTGATAAAATAAATGACACCCAATCAGAGGGTGTCACGTGTAAAGGAGTGGCGCTGGTTGGACCAATGCCACTAAAAAAATATTTTTTATTCAAAACAAGTGTATTTTGGTAAATTGTTTCAGAACCAAATTATTTTGATATATAGTTTTGAAAACTAACCTAGTTTAGTAAATAAAAGCCGGCCATCAGCAAGGCAAATACACAATTACTGAATCTAAAGATATCTCAACCGATTATATGAGGTAAGAGTGAATAAATCTTTATTTGCTCACTTTAAAAGATAAACTTATTTTTAAAAAAACTTTTCGAAATGAAATTTGACGAATTGGACGCTAACTAATCAAGAATCTTGCATCATGTGCTTATTTATCAAAATAGTCTTGTTTTGAATATTTTAATATTTTTTGACTCTGACCAAGTGACGCTAGTTTGACTGACGGTACTACTTTACACATGACGCCCCATAATTGGGCGTCAGAATTAAAAAAAAAAAATTCTGCATAGTGTCACGTGGCATATTCTGGTGAATGGACCACTCCAAGTAACATTACTTGGTCAAAGTAAAAAAATATTAAAATATTTAAAACAAGATTATTTTAATAAATAATTTAAATGCTAAATTATTTTAATAAATAGCTTAAAAAATTGAGTAGATACTCAATTTGATCCCTGAAATTGTAGGGTCGTATCAACTTAGTCCCCCATATTATCAATATTCCAAAATGATCCCTAAAATTACAGAAAGTTAATCAGATTCGTCCCTCCGTTGGTATTTACATAGACTATAATGACATTAAGTTGGTAATATCAGGAATGCATTTGAAACTAAGTGAATAATGTCAGGGATGTATTTGCTATATTTTACAATTTCAAGGATCATTTTAGAGTATTAATAATATAAAAGACTAAATTAATACAATCCTATAATTTTAAGACCAAATTACTCTTAAAAAATTATAGGTGAATAAGCCTGCTTTGTTCCGTTCACAAAATTCAAGAGTTTTTTTATATATCAAAGATTCATGGGTCGAATCTCATTTTCTACCATTAAGCATTATTTAAAATATAATACATATCTTATACTTTTATTATAAATAATTGTATAAAAATTTAAAATGTTTACCCAATTTGATGGCTAATGAAAAAAATAATATCTCCACATTTTGCATTTTATCTTAAAAAACAAAATGAATACCGAGGATCGCCATTCATCTACGTTATCTGCACTCTTTTACTTCTTAATCCAAGTCTATATTTCTTTTATAATAATAATAATAATAATAATAAGAAAACAAATATTGATCTATCATAGTATTATATAATAAGAATATCAGCCAATATTAACACTAGGGTAGTTTCGTGAATTCATTTCCAACTGATTGACATTTGCATTTTGGAACGTTCCTCGATGGTTGTGCTCTCTCTCTCTCACTATAATTTATAGTAAATAGAGAGATTACGTCTTATCTGTCACTCCAAAAGTGACCAAAAAGCTTTTCCAGAAGAGAAAGGTAGTGGGCCGCACATATCTTTCTTTCTTTCTTACTGACATTCTTTGAGCTAACTAAAGAAATCTAGTGGGACGCGTGGCGTACTCGTACACGTCTCTTACCGTACTCTCCACCGTCATTGATACGTTTTCATTCATTAAAACATTGATAAATATGACTCATCGTTATTAGAATTCCAGTTTGACTATAACTTCATTTTTTTATGATAAAATTATAATTAATTAATTATAAGTTTAATTATTATGTATTATTAGTATAAAATTTTTTTATATTGATAATCAATCAAAAATCATGATGTATGTAACTTTTAAGATAATTAGAATAAGAATCAAACATTTTAATTTATATAATAATTTTGAATTAATTATTTATATAAAATTTTTTTATATCGATAATATATATCAATTAAATCCATTAATTATTATATGATGTGGGCTAACAGACCAAATAAGTCCCTCATTAATTAGGAAAAATCATCCATCGTTGGATATAATAATTAAATAAGTTAGTGACTGAGATTGTTTTCAGGTAGCCTGCCGGTTACATAAAATTTATGACATGCAAGGCACATACAATACAGCTATTTACTGTGTGCTTTTCTCCGTATTGCCATGCGTACAACATGAAGAGGAAATGGAACTTTTGTTAACCGCCACGATTTGAGCCATGTGTTGTTGGACCCGCGCATACGAAAATCAAATACATTTGTGGTCAGTAGTGTGTAGAAGAGGTTCTAGGAATGTTTATCAACCGATTCAAACTAATTCAAATCGTAAAAATCGAATCGAAAAATAGAAAATCGAACAAATAGAAAATCGAACAAATCAAAAATCGAAAAAATCGAAAACCGTAAAAATCGGTTTTTTTCATTAGCTTGGATCGGATTTTGGATCCTCTAGTAAAAATCGATCCAATCCATTCCAAACCGACCTATTATATATATACTATTATTTTTTAAATTATAATACTACTCATATTTAAGCATTGTTTTTCATACTTTTATGAACAAACACTCTCATTCTCTTTAATATTTTTGTTAGAATTGTCAAATACTAGATGTATTGGAATTTGTATAGTTATTCATGTACCTAGGAATCAATAATTATTCATGTACTAGAAGATTTCATGCATGCACTTAGGAACTAGAATTACATTAATTCTAGTATATATAGGTTTAATGTTGGTTTTCGACTTAATATAACTATATAACAATATATTGGTAAAAACCGAATTATCCAACCCAATCCAAACCGCATTTGATTGGATTGGATTGGATCGGATTTTTTTAAGAAAACAAACCGATCCAATCCAAACCGCAAGTTGTTTCCATCTTTGAATCGGATGATTTTTGGCTCAAAACCGATACAATCTAATCCGCAAACACCTCTAATTCTTACTCACTATTCACTAGTCACGAAGCAACCAACATGAAGTTGTTGTATAGTAATTATGTTAATAAAAATAATTTACTTAAATTAAATTATTCATATTCATATCAGCATCTGATGGGTCCGAGTGAGCTCGGATCTCTTAAACAAGTGGTTAGGGGTTTGATCACTGACTCTTATGTACGGAGAAAACCCGATTAGGAGAGGTCAGGCCTTAAATGTCGTCCAGTATCTCGAGGGATTAATCTTCGCAATTGCACGCAGAGAATACCCTAGGAAAGCAAAAAAATATTAAATTATTCATAATCAAGATATTCAGAATATTTGTATGGCTCTATTAATTTTTTATTTTCCTTAATCTTTATCAACAATATAAGTACGTTAGAAAAAAAAAATTAATAATAGAGGGAGTGATTAAGGAAACCTAATATATATTCATTAATTACTGATACACACTAATATTAGATTATTACAGTTGCTCATTATTATGTACAACAAAACATTAAGACTTTAAATTTATACATAGTACTTGTCCACTTGCTGTAACATGTCATTTGACTCCCTCATGGGTGAGAGACTTATTTGGTTCCTCATCCTAGAAGCCACCTTAATAAATAGGGTAAATATACAAGGAGGATTTTATAGCACCCATTGGATAACTTACCATTGCCTATGTGGTCCAATCAGATAGTGAGAATGTAATCCCATGTGACACCGACATTACTCATTTAATTAAAGTGACGCATTCTGATTTGACATAGGGTATCCAAAGCCTCAATTTTTTAAGGGTATCATAAAAACGCCCAATATACAATTAGAAATCCTAATAACCTCAAACACTAGTGGATTGAAAAAAAAAAAAAAAAAACCCCCTCAAACACTTCTCATGTATGTTATTTGTGAGATTTATACTAAATGAAATAATGTAAGATAAAATCACATAGTAAAAGTTATATAGATTTTTAGTAATGTGATTTAAAATGTGTGTAATTAAAATTATTTTTTCTTTACATATTTAAATAGTTCTTGCATAGATATAATACATTAATATAAATATTAATACTAATATATCATAAACACATAATTAATTATAATAGTCCATTCTAATAAATTATTAACTTAATATATCAATGTATGAAGTTTATACGAATATAAAGACAAGGGGATCAAGAAATAGCTCTGATGGAAAATAGCTCTGCTAGGGTTTCTGTAGAGAACTCCAAGCAGGAGGAAGACCTACTCCGTTGTAGCATAGAAAAGTTAAAAGAAAGGTCAGTGAAGATGAACCCCCTTGTCGGAAGAGGCCATTAAGATGGCCGAGGTCCCTCAATAGAAAGCTTTGTATAAAGATAAATTACTGAGCTCTGTGGGTAGTCAAGGAGGCAATGTGGATGGTCCTTTCTGGGGTATTGAAATTGACTTGCCCGATAATCCAGGTGTAAATGAGACTAGTAGTGAGAAGGTCTCCCTTGAGGATTTGGCCCGCTACAAAGAAGTGCCAATCACTGATGAAGAATTCAACACTTGGTGCAAGCCGTGGAGAGGGACACTTATGGTTAATGTTTTTGGTATGCGAGTAGGTTTCAAGGTCCTCGAAAACAAACTGAATAGAGTGTGGGCTATTGGGATTATTGAGATATTATTGTTATTTATTATGTTGCTGTTACCTTATATTTAGGAGTGTAAAGGTCATATATTAGTCTTAGCTTGATTATAGGTGTGATTAGTGGCTGGAATTCCTATGGCCTGTAGGTTTGTAACGATGCCTTGTAAGGTGTATATATATATTGTGGTCCTGATGAATAATAGATACACAGAATTCTTTTGGGTGAAACTTAGCATGGTATCAAGAGCTAGGGAATATCCTAGGGAAAATTAAACAAATTTTTTTTTTTTCTTCCACATCGAGAACCATAAGAGATTATGGGTGAGAACAGTGGTGATGGTGAGAAGAAAGTTGACGACAACAGTGGTAATGGCGAGAAGAAGGTGGACTTGATTTTTTTTCTTGGCTCCAATGACAATCCCTGCAACGTGATTACACCAATACAATTGCGTGGTCTGAATTATGATGAATGCGCAAGGGCAATTCGAACCTCGTTGCAAGCAAAGAGAAAATATGGTTTTGTGGAAGGGAAAGTCCCAAAACCAACGACACCTGAGAAATTGGAGGACTGGACCGCAGTGCAGTCGATGCTCATAGCGTGGTTGCTCAATACTATCGAGCCATCACTGCGCTCTACTCTTTCTTATTATGATGATGCGCAATCCTTATGGACACATCTCAAGCAGCGTTTTTGCGTTGTGAATGGGACTCGTATATGCCAATTAAAGGCATCTCTAGGAGAATGCAAACAAGGCAAAGGTGAAGAGGTGTCAGCCTACTTTGGCTATCTGTCTCGTATATGGGACGAACTTGTGACTTATGTCAAAAAGCCGACTTGCAAATGTGGAGGTTGTACCTGTGATATCAACAAACAAGTGATTGATTTGCGTGCCGAAGACTACCTACATCATTTTCTTATGGGCCTTGATGGGGCTTACGCAACGATTCGCTCAAATTTGCTTTCTCAAGATCCGTTACCAAACATTGATCAAGCATATCAACGAGTCATACAAGATGAGAGGTTGCTGCGAGGAGAGTTTTCAAGTCATCAGAACCGTGACCATGTCATGGCTTTTAAAGTTACACCTAATGCGTGAGGTAAATCTAAACTTATGGACAATTCTGACAAATTCTGTACTCACTGCAACAGAGAAGGACACGATGCAAGCTCGTGTTTTCAGCTTCATGGATTCCCCGAGTGGTGGGGGGACTGTTCTCGTGGTGGACGTGGACCAGGTCGTGGCGGAACAACAGCAGGGAGAGGCACAGTAGACTGTTCTAGAGGGCGTGGCAGGGGCACCACCAACGCACCTGTGCGCGCCAACAAAGCCACAGCAAATAGCAGTAGCAGTGGTGGAAATGGTGGACAGTCTCATGCACCACCGCACTCAAGTGAGGCAGCAGGTGTATCAGGCATCACTCCGGCACAGTGGCAACAAATTCTTGACGCTTTGAATATTTCCAAAACCAAGGATCGCCTCCACGGTAAGAATGACATTTCTTGGATTATTGACACGGGAGCCTCACACCATGTGACAGGAAATTTTTCTTGTCTGATTAATGTGAAAAAGATTACAAACACACCGGTGGGTTTGCCGGATGGGAAAGATGCGACTGCTATAGAGGAGGGCAGTGTGATTTTGGATGGTGGATTGCGGCTCAATAATGTTCTTTTTGTGCCTCAATTAACTTGCAACTTAATTTCTGTAACACAACTAATCGATGACTCCAATTGTATCGTTCAAGTTACTAATGCATTGTGTGTAATACAGGACCGGACGACGAGGACGTTGATTGGAGCAAGTGAACGGATCGATGGACTTTACTTTTTTCGGGGTGTTCCGAAGGTGCATGCCTTGATGGTGGAGGGGGATTCGACCATGGATTTGTGGCATAAACGTTTGGGTCATCCGTCGGAAAAGGTGTTAAAGTTCATCCCTCATGTAATTCAATTTAGTAGAAGCAAGAATAATAGACCTTGTGATGTTTGTCCTCGTGCCAAGCAGCATAGGGATAGTTTTCCATTAAGTGAGAATAATGCAGGGAGTTTGTTTGAATTAGTTCATTGTGACTTATGGGGATCTTATCGAACTCGTTCGTCGTGTGGGGCGCAATATTACTTGACAATTGTTGATGATTATTCACGTGCCGTTTGGGTTTATTTGTTATGCAATAAGACTGAGATTGAGACTATGTTTCTGAATTTTGTGGCATTTGTTGATAGACAATTTGATAAGAAAATAAAGAAAGTACGCAGTGACAATGGCACCGAATTTAATTATCTACGTGATTATTTTTTTAAGAATGGGATTGTGTTCGAGACGTCGTGTGTGGGTACTCCCCAACAAAATGGGAGAGTTGAAAGAAAACATCAGCATATTATGAATGTGGCAAGGGCACTTAGATTTCAGGGTCATTTACCAATGCAATTTTGGGGTGAATGTGTGTTGGCAGCATGTTATTTGATTAATCGAACACCGTCTAGTGTGCTAAATTATAAGACACCTTATGAAAGATTATTTGGTAAAGTCCCTAAATTTGATAACATGAAGATTTTTGGTTGCTTATGTTATGCCTATGATCAACGACGTGACGGGGATAAGTTTGCAAGTAGAAGTCGCAAGTGCATATTTGTGGGGTATCCCTATGGGAAAAAGGGATGGAAATTGTATGATTTGGAATCCAAAGAATACTTTGTCTCTAGAGATGTGAAGTTTTATGAACATGACTTTCCATTTGCTGTGCAACAAGACACAACTCATTCTACTCCTCCCATTAATTTTGATATTGAGTATGTTGCTGATGATCTTGGTTGGGAGACTTATGATGCATCATTTGGAGGAGGGGGTACATTCGTGGCCTTGCAAGACAATGAGCAGACGCAGCTCCAGGGGGGTTGCGTGGGGATTGTAATGGAGCTGCTGTGGCAGCCGATGAGGGAGTATGTGTCAGTGGTGTAAATGGCGAGGCAGCACCCACACACGAAGTTGATGGGGCTGGTGTTGTGGTGATGCACGAGGATGATGTGGAGCCCGAAGAGCCAGAGGTGGCTGCTGGGAGGGAGGAAATTGTGGCACCTGAGATGGGAAGGGGGATGAGAGACAAAATTCCGAATACAAGATACAAGGATTTTGTCACTCATACGATCCGAAAAGTCCTCAGGTACTCCTTACCCTATTACTTACTTTGTATCTTGTGAACGATTTTCTGTTAGACATCGAAATTTTGTTGCAGCTGTGACAGCAGGGAAAGAACCTAAGAATTTTAAAGAAGCCGTAAAGGATTCTGGTTGGTGTGATGCAATGCGCAACGAGATACGAGCCTTGGAAGACAATGAGACATGGGTTATGGAGAAACTACCGCCCGGGAAGAAAGCACTCGGAAGTAAATGGGTATACAAAATAAAACATCACTCAGATGGGAGCATAGAACGATTGAAAGCAAGGCTCGTTGTATTCGGACACCATCAGATAGAGGGAATAGACTATGATGAGACATTTGCCCCGGTGGCAAAAATGGTGACTGTTCGTACCTTCTTGGCAGTGGCAGCAATTAAAAAGTGGGAAGTACATCAAATGGATGTGCACAATGCCTTTCTCCATGGTGACTTGGAAGAGGAGGTGCATATGAAAGCTCCTCCAGGTTTTAAAAACACCGACCCAAATCTGGTTTGCAGGTTGAAAAAGTCGTTGTACGGTTTAAAACAAGCTCCTCGTTGTTGGTTTGCTAAGTTGGTCACAGCATTGAAGCGATATGGATTTGTTCAATCCTATTCAGATTACTCACTCTTTACTTTGCACAGGGGAGAAATACAGATCAACGTGCTAGTTTATGTGGATGACTTGATTATTGCAGGGAATGATATTGCAGCCCTGAAAATTTTTAAAGCTTACTTAGGTGCATGCTTTCATATGAAGGATTTGGGAGTCTTAAAATATTTTTTGGGGCTGGAGGTAGCTCGTAATCCCGAGGGGATTTATTTATGCCAGCGAAAATATGCGTTGGAAATTATTGAGGAAACAGGTTTATTAGGCGCCAAGCCTGCAAATTTTCCAATGGAACAACACCATAAGCTAGCATTGGTTTCTGGTACCCCACTTGAAGATCCAGAACCCTATGGAAGACTTATTGGGCGGTTGATTTATTTGTCTGTGACTAGACCAGATCTTGCTTATTCTGTACACATTTTGTCTCAGTTTATGCAGCAACCTCGTGAAGAGCATTGGGAGGCAGCCTTAAGGGTTGTTAGATATTTGAAGAAACATCCGGGCCAAGGTATTCTACTTCGGTCTGATAGTGAATTGAACCTAGAGGGATGGTGTGACTCGGATTGGGCGAGTTGTCCCCTTACGAGACGTTCTTTGACTGGATGGGGGGTGTTACTTGGTCTTTCACCGGTGTCTTGGAAAACTAAGAAACAGCCAACCGTCTCTCGTTCTTCTGCAAAGGCTGAGTATCGCTCTATGGCGGTGACTACATGTGAGTTAAAATGGCTCAAACAGTTACTTGGTGATTTGGGAGTTAGTCATTCCAAAGGGATGCGATTATATTGTGATAGTCAATCAGCGTTGCATATAGCTCAAAATCCTGTGTTTCATGAACGAATGAAGCATATTGAAGCTGATTGTCACTTTGTTCGTGATGCGGTGATGGCTGGAATTATTTGTCCCCTGTATGTTTCTACATCGGTACAATTAGCGGACATTTTTACAAAGGCCTTGGGAAAAGCACAATTTGAGTTCCTCCTTCGCAAGTTGGGCATTCGAGATCTTCACGCTCCAACTTGAGGGGGGTATTGGGATTATTGAGATATTATTGTTATTTATTGTGTTGCTGTTACCTTATATTTAGGAGTGTAAAAGTCATACATTAGTCTTAGCTTGATTATAGGTGTGATTAGTGGCTGGAATTCCTATGGCCTGTAGGTTTGTAACGATGCCTTGTAAGGTATATATATATTGTGGTCCTGATGAATAATAGATACACAGAATTCTTTTGGGTGAAACTTAGCATGGGCAAAGGATGGTCCTATAAAATCATTGATATGCCAAGAAATTACTTTTTGGTTTTATTCAAGACTAAAGCTGATTATAAGCATGCCTTGTTTGAGGGCCCTTGGACTGTGGCAGACCAGTATCTTATTATGCAAAGGTGGTGGCCACACATCTTGGTCGGCCACTGAACAGGTAGCGTGAAAGGTTGCGGTTTGGATTCATATTCCGGGTCTACCAATAGAGTTATACAATGATCAGTTTCTATGGAGACTTGGCTCCTTTTTAGGAGTGATGCTTAAGGTAGATCGCACAACTTCTTTGCAGTCTCGAGGTCAGTTTGCGTGCATTTGTGTTGAGTTGGACCTTGATAAACCTTTGGAACAGAAGGTAATGGCAAGAGAGCAGTTGCTAAATTTGGAGTATGAAGGACAACACGCCATTTTATTTCAAATGTGGTAAATATGGGCATAAGGCATAAGCCTGCATGGAGCCAAATGCAGGTGCAGACGCAGGTGGCCAAAAGGATGAGAAACCAACTGGTGATGGCAGAAGCAACATGGAAACTGATGGTGGAGCTCATCACAATAGGGTTGATGTCAGCACTGAAGTGACAAAAGGGCAGAATAATGAGGCAAGTATCATTCCTGGTCCCGTGAAGTCAGCAGATAGTGTTGTTAGTGAGAACATTTATAGGCCTTGGATGCTGGTCAAGAGACAAAATAGAAGAAGATCTCGAGGTACGAGGGCCATAGCAGTAATACGGAGAATAAGATATCTGATGGCGTAAAATCCGATACTTCTACTATGGAAAAGGAGGGTGGATCAAGATATCAAATTTTACGTAAATCTCATGCAGATTCGACGGAAGATCAAAATGGGCATGCAAAAAATTCCATTGTGAGTGGGGTCGGGACTACTATCGCAAAGAATGGGCCACGTATTCGAAATTTTTCAAAGGGTAAAAATCCTCAAAAAGTAAAACAAACTTTGAATAAACCAGGAAAGAAATGGCCCACTACAAAGGGTGTTCCTTCGGGTTCTTTACGTATAATGACTCAAGAGAGTCATAAAAGGCAAGGAACCAATTGTCCAGGCAGGCTCCAAAAATAAGGAGGAGGATGCGAAGAATAACAAAAAAAGCATATATTACCATCATAGAGACCATGCGTAGAATTTAGCGCGATTCGCCAGGGCGAGGTTGCAGGGGATGGTTTGGAAGAACCCTCTTGTAAGTGCAGTGCTCCAACCAGATGAAGAAACTGCTAGGTTCGCAGACAGACTAAACACAAGTTTTCACTTTCGGGGCTTTATCGTCGAGACCCCTGAACCCAGGAAATAAAGGGTTGGATCCAGTGAAAGAAGGCCATCAAGGTGATAAGATGCAAACTGAAGATGCAGGTAGTAATAAGCAAGCAGAAGCCAGACCAATGGTTGTCACCTAGAACAATATTTCTTAATGAATATTCTAACATGAGATTGTAGAGGTACTACTCATAGAGGTTTTTCTAATCTGATACGAGACATTCGAAAGGAATACAATTCTTCTTTTGTGATTATTTTGGAGACTCATAATAGTGGTGAAGCAGCGGCTCAGATTGTTAAAAGGATGGGCCTCAGAGGCCAGTTCTTAGAAGAAGCTAGGGGTCATGTAAGGGGGTATTTGGTGTTTTTGGGTGTTGGGGAATTAAGAGGGATAATTTTTAAAACAATTTTCAAAAACCTCTTGAGCAGAAAAACCCCTTTACAAAAGGACCACGTATTGGACATGATTACAAGGATATGGTATTTACCTCTTGAAGCGTAGCTTTACCGCGAACACTGTGAGGGCGCCAATGACACCGGTTAGCCAAATTCACTGCTACTATGTGATGCTCATAACTATCGCTCCAAACCTTGTATCGAAAAACGGAACGATGAAGATGAAGAACAACATGTCTCGAATATGGTGTCCAAATTTCAATCTGATCCAACGGTTAACGAATCTATGATCGCGAGATTACAGTAACTGTCTGGCCACAACCACCATAAGGAAATGTTTCTCTATCACCAGTATTGCAAAGTAGCAATACCTCTACTCAGTCCACTCGAGCAAACCAACGTTAGAGTTATCATAGTGCTAGCTATCAAGATTGGGAGAGGCGCGGCACATAGAGAGAGAAAAGAAGGCACTGCTCTGTGTTGTGTGTCGCTTAAGTGACATGCACAACTTACTAATAGTTGTCACACACTTAACCTAGCCCTATTGGGTTACTGTGTGCTATAGGCTCAATGTTTAATTATTAATTAAATCATATTTAATTAACCAATTAAACTAATCCCATTTAATTATTAATTAAATCATATTTAATTAATCAATTAAATTAATTCTCTGAACATTTACTCTATGCGTGTGACCCTATAGGTTCTTAATTAATTAGCAATAATATTAATTAGGGTTAATTATATTTTTCATCCCTATAAAATTGATAAATTTTGATTTTGGTCCTTATAAAAATTTAATTCGTTTTTAATCCCTAAAAAAATATAAAAATTGTGTGTTTTTAATCCCTAATGAGGGACTAAAAATAAACTACTTTTATTAAATGTAGGCACTAAAAACGAATAAAATTTTTATAGGGACCGAAATCAAATTTTACGAATTTTATAGGGACCAAATACATACTTAACCCTAGTAAATATTATTAATCATATTAATAATTAATTAATATTATAAACAATGAGCGGCATCTAGCAATACATCATTGCTACCCAATTAATTAGAATATTGATGATACAATCAAAACATATTGTAACCATATATAATGTGAAGTCAACGTCCTTTCGTCTCAATGTCTTAATTGGATACAAGGCATAAATGTGTCATCCTTGTTAAGTCCAATTATTTATTTCTTGATCGAGTAATTGACGTACGATCATATGGGCTCAATATCTCATAGTGCCCACCTTAGTATGGCCATGCATTTCTACGTCGCATACCATCAAGAGGCCTATAGACAGTGCTCCTATTATGTAGGAGGGACGAATCCTATCTACATCACTCACATTCCTCAACATGTTTCATTGCAGACCCAATAACTATCTTTATAGTTGTCCTATTACAGACAACGTTTAATAGTATCAAAGCCTACAACTACATATGTTAGGAATCGTAGTGACTTCAAGTCAAAAAGACTACTTCACTATGGTCACGATGAGTATCGCTTAATTATGACACTTATTTAACTATTATGCAGCGTTCTCATATCGAGTCACTCCAATATAAACATTCCACTAATATTTATACTTATGTGAAAGCTTGATATCTTATATCTATGACCCGTGAGATGTGGCCATCGGTACACTCACATAACAGTCTCAATGTATTATTATTGTCCTTATTAATAATAATAATAATAATAATACTTGACTATGGATAATTTAAGAATAGTGTTTTATTATTTAATGGTATCTCACAATCAAGTCATACTTAACGTTCCATTAAATGAACTACCTATTCTAAGGACTTTATTATGCTATAAATATGATCATGAAATATAACACAATAAATAAATACCGTATACATATATCAAATATATGATCAAATTCATGATACAAATGATTATCTATTCAAAATAGATTGGCCACTAGAGCTTACACCAACAATCTCCCACTAGCACTAGAGCCAATCGGGCATCAATATAACACTCATTGATCTAGTGTGAGTATCATGCTACCACCGAGCAAGAGACTCCAACAGTGGATTGTTCAGTGTTGTCATTCTGCACATCTTTACATCTCCTCCATCGATTATCTATCGAATGAGATGGAAGCACCTAAGTATATGTTCAGATCATTAGTGCGATCCAGTTTCCTTAGCTTACGCGATTACTCCATCATAATCGCAACGAGATCAATGGAGTTCGCAAAGTTATGAACTACGATTAGTTCATAAATGAACTTCTTGATCTGAATGACCTCTAAATCTGCATTTAAGGCAACTGTATACTTGGTCTCTGTGATAAAGTCAGCAACTGTCTCACACTTGGAACTTTTCAAGCTCACAGTGCCACCATTAAGGCAAAACACGAATTCGGGCTGCGATATTGAGTTATAATTATTGGTTTGGAAGCTAGCATCAGTGTAACCATTTACAATGAGCTCTTCCTCACCATCATATTTCAAGAATGAATCCTTAGTTCTTCTCAAGTTAAGGTTATTCTTGATTGTGGTCCAGTGATCTTCACTGGGATTGGATTGGTACTTTCTCATCATGCTCGAAGCATACGAGACATCTATTCAAGTACATCATGGCATGCATAATAGATTCAATCGCCGAAGCATATGGAATCTTATTCATGCGTTCCCTCTACATCTGATGTAACAAGGACTGTCTCTTGGACAGGTATACGCCACGTGACATAGGCAAGATACCCTTTTGGATTCATGCTCATTTAAAGCGGCCAAGCACTTTGTCAATTTATGTACCTTTGACTAAGGCCTAACAATTTCAGCGATCTATCTCCATAGATTCTGATTCCTAATAGATAGGAAGTTTCGCCTAAGTCCTTCATTGAGAAATAACTCCTTAACCATGTTTTCACATTTTGCGGTGTAGGAATATTGTTTCCATAAGTAGTATGTCATCCACATGCAATACAAGACAAATAATTATGCTCCCACTAACCTTCTTGTACACAAGATTCATCCTCGTTCATGATGAATTCAAACTGTCTTACAGTTTACGCCAAAACGAATATTCCAACTTCTATAAGTTTTCTTTAATCCATAAATGGATGTTTGTAACTTGCAAACCTTTCCAGCATTCTCTGAATAGACAAAACTCCTAGGTTGTGTCATGTACACATCCTTGAGAAGATTCCTGTCAAAGGAATGCTGTTTTGACATTCATTTGTCAGATCTTATAGTCATACTATGAAACAATAACAAGTGGGATCCGAATTAATGCAACTGGACAGAAGGTCTCATCATAGTCATACTATGAATTCGCTTGAAATCTTTCGCAATCAGTCACGCCTTGAAGGTATTCACCTTCCCATCCATGTTCGTCTTCTTGTTAAAGACTCACTTGCACCTTATGGGTTTTACCCCTTTCAAGTGACTCAACCAAGGTCCATACCCGGTTGGTGTACATGGATTCTACTTCGGATCCCATGGCTCTTAGCCACTTCTCAGAATCTAGGCCAATGACGGCCTCCTGGTAAGTCACAGGCTCATCATGATCCATGAACGGTTCATCACCTAGTTAAGTTAGGAGTATTCCATATCTCTCAGGTTGATGACGTATCCTATTTGACCTACGCGAGTCTTGTGTTACTTGAACTGGTGTTTGGACCACAACGTCTTGTGGAACCGGTTCTTGTTCCATTGCAGGCGGGTCAATACTCTGTGGTGCTTGGATTTATACAAGTTCTACATTCCTTCCACTCTCTCCCTTGGAGTTGTGTTCCTTCTCAAGAAACACTCTAGTCCTAGCGACAAACATTTTGTCCTCGGAGGTGTTGTAGAAATAGTGTCTGTTTGTTTCCTTAGGACACCCCACAAAGATACTTTTGTGTCACTTAGGTCTAAGCTTATTTGAAACCAAACGCTTCAATAAACTTGACACCCCAAATCTTATTGTAAGACATACTTGGTCACATACCAGTCCATATCTCATATGGTGTCTTTCAGCTGTCTTAGATGGAACACGGTTATGTGTGAAAGCTGTTATATGTAAAGCATATCCTCTGAAAGAGTCAGAGAAGTTTGATTCACTCATCATAGATCGTACCATGTCCAACAAGGTGCGATTTCTCCTCTCGGACACACCATTCCATTATGGTGTTCCAGGAGGAGTGAGTTGAGATATAATCTCACACTCCTTCAGATGGTCATCAAACAGTTGGCTTAAGTACTTACAACCACGATCTGATCGTATGACCTTAATACTTTTCCAAAATTAGTTCTCCACTTCGTTCTTGAATTCTTTGAACCTTTCAAAGATTTCTGACTTGTGTCATACACAAATTCATCTTTACTAAAGTCATCAGTAAATGAGACGAAGTACGGAAACTTGCCTTTTAGCAAACTTGTTTAAAGGTCCTCATACATCACAATGTATCATGCCAAAAGATTATCAGCCCTTTCACCTTACTGGTGAATGGAGTTTTAGTCATCTTTCCAAATAAGTGAGATTCGCATACCTCAAACAATTCATAATTGGTTGAGTCCAAGAGTCCATATTAGTGGAGCTTGGAAATATGTTTCTTACTCATATGATCTAAAATATATTGCTAAAGGTATAGAGGGTCCAAATCAGTTGGTTTGACCCTATTCGCATTTATGTTATAGATGGGCATATCGAGATCAATGACAAAGAGTCCATATCTCATATGAATACTAGCATAGAGGATATTAGTTTAATAAATGTAACAACAATTGTCCTTTTATTGCAACTTAAAATCCTTTCTTGTTTATACAAGATATAGAAATGATGTTTCTATTATCAACTGGAATAAAATAACAATTATTTAATTCCATTAATGCCTATAAGGCAAATTCAAACTCTTATAGTTAATGTAGCAACTTTTGCTCCATTTCCACTCACAGAGTAGACCTTTACCTAATGGTAAATTCAAACTCCTATAGTCAATGTAGCAACTTTTGATTCATTTATACTTATAGGGTAGACCTTTACCTTTTAGTCAATGTCCTAACTCCTATGATCCTTCACATTAATGTGAGATCCATACGCGGTATCTAATACCCATAATGTTGAAGTAGACACGTTGACTTTTATAACAAATATGACTGAACAGGAAGTCATACTTCCTTTCTTGTCTTTACACTTTTCTAGTACCTGTTATGCTTCCCTAGCTTTTGTTAGAGTATAATGAGGTGCATGATCATATCATACGTCTATATGATTGTAAGCATGAGATATCGTACACCAATGGCATCGACTTGATGCTTCTATTAAACATCCCTTGTGACCCTTATGGCAGTAGCCACAAATTGCTTGGGAATTAATTACTCGAGAACATACAATTCTTTTCTCGTACTTGAGGACAATCCTCAAAATGTGTATCAATCCATAAAATTAATTCTAGATAACTCATCCTTATCAGGGATGTATCGCAACGATAAATACTAGTTGTGTTTTATAGCCATAATTATTTAATACAGAAACATACATAATATAAGTATCATGATTAAAACATATTTAATAGGTCTTTTATTAAATATGCTCCTACTATTTTACTCAAATCAATGACCCTCATCATTGACTCGAAAAATCTGGTTGAAAGATTTTCTAGTGGGACCAACATCCATATTTACCTCGTTCTGAGTCAGCTGTGGTTGATCGCCCAGAACTCAGCTATTTAGGTAAGAAACTCCTTTCCAATTACATCAAAAGTAATTCTTGGACCAGTTGAGTGAATAACTCCTTATTCTAGTCCATCATATGGATTAATGCCCAATCCCATACCTCTAAGCCATTTTAATCCTATTGAATACACTTAGTTAAGTTCAACCCAATGGTTGGCAGTAGGTTATTTCACCTTTCGCGCCTCACCAAGAATATATTAAGGTGCTCAGTTGTAGTATGACCCACACTCAAATGATTTTGGCCTTGACGAATGCCATGCATTAGGAGACATTTAATAACTTAATTTATTGAGGGAATTTAATAATTAAATGATTTCACCGAATTGTTTATCATATAAACGACTCTCATAACATACATGACATACAAGCTTACATACATTAAAAAAATTAGGCACACAATGATTACATACATGCTATCATACAATTTAAATTTAAAATTTAAATCATACACCTCATGCATTTCATACATCACATACATAAACATATAAGACATATAAAAGGTATTATGATTATGGTCTCCTAATGTACAATAATTAAAACTAATTATTAAAATCTCTAACTTTTGAGCAAATTTCTAAAGTTCCTCCCACTTGCTTCATGATTTGCTGTTGCCTCCATGTCATCCCGAGCAAATTACAAAATTTTAAAATAAAATAAATAAAGTAAATGTCACGACACGCAGGTCGTATTTATAAAATAAATACAATAAATCACAGCACGCAGGCCGTATTTACCAAATAAAAATTAAACACCAAAACTAAGGCTATAACCATATACTGCACATTTAATAAACAATTTATAAAGGTGCAAAAAGGGGACAAAATCACATTTTGTCCATCAGCACAGTCATGCTTCACTAAGCACGGCTGTGCTAAAAACTCGTTGACGCTGTTCAACATTTGCACGGCTGTGCTAGAAAAGAGCATGACCGTGCTCAAAGTTCGTTGACACTGTTTGAAAGTAGCATGATCATGCTAAACGACGCACGGTCGTGCTCCGCGTTCACTAACGCAGATTCAAACGTGCACGGCCATGCAACAGGTGCACGACCATGCTCCGCGTCGCAGCAGGATTTCCAAACGCGAAACCCAACATGTCAGGAGCAGTAGGGCTTTATTATGCTATAAATATGATCATAAAATATAACACAATAAATAAATACCGTATACATATATCAAATATATGATCAAAGTCATGATACAAATGATTATCTATTCAAAATAGATTGGCCACTAGGGCTTACACCAACAGCAGGACCCTTCCCTGTGGACGGTGATCATTATGTAGCATTCCCCTCCATTTGTTCATATGAAAGTGATATGGAAACATTCGGACCCGTGGTTGTTGACGGCAGTCTATGGTAGTCCTCATCTCCAACAGCGCCAAAGCTTATGGAAAAGGGTTGATTTAATTGGCTTCAGATATTTTGAATCCCCGGGCGGTTATTGGAGATTTCAACACAATATTACATCCCATGAAAGAAAAGGAGGTTCCGCGTTCCCCTCTATGCGTGGAATATCAACCTTTAGTGATTGTCTTCGAGAATGTGAGCTCTTTGACGCTGGCCTTCAAGGTTACCCTTTCACTTGGCAGAGGGGTAACTTGGACGAGAGGTTGGATAAGATGGTTATTAATATTCAATGGAGACTCCGCTTTCAGAGTGCTATGGTGGTGCATCTTCCGCGTTTCAAGTCGAATCACTACCCTTTACTCATCCAGATGGAAAATGAAGTGAGACCAAACAATCACAAGAGGTTGTTTCATTTTTTGGCGTCTTGGATCACCCATGCAGATTTCAGCAGATTCATAAAGCAACATTGGAAGGCTGGTAGGTCCTGGAATGGCCAACTCCAAGATTTTTGAAAGGCTTTAATAAAATGGAACAAGGAAACCTTTGGTAACATTTTTGCCCGAAAGAAAAGATTGATCCAAAGAATGGATAATATCAGCAGACAGATGAGTCATGGTAATCGAAATTACCTGGAAGAGAGACAGCAGAAACTGTGACCGGAGTATGAGGAAGTCCTTTTTCAAGAAGAGGTCCTTTGGTTCCAAAAATCTCGCTCTAAATGGTTATGTTTTAGTGATCGGAATTCAAGATATTTTCATGGGGTTACTGCCATTAGAAGAAGAAAGAACAGAATAGATAGATTGCAAGACGAAAGTGGTTCGTGGATCTTTAATTCTGAAGAGTTGGAGGGTTTGGTGACAAATTTTTATAAGGATCTTTTTCTTCAGAATGAAGTATTTTCCCCTCTTTGTATTGAAGGAACTTTTCCCCTTCTTTTAGATAACGCCTTGCAAGGCTTAGCAGCTGAAGTTTCTCAAGAGGAAATGCACAGGATGATCAGGAGCATAGGACCTTTTAAAGCTCCTGGACCAGATGGCCTTCAGGCTATTTTCTACCAGAATCAGTGGGAGGTTGCTGGACATGACTTATGCATGTTCATCCCTAAGGTGGAAAATGTCACTATGGTAAAAGATCTTCGTCCTATTAGCCTTTGCAATGTTTCTTACAAGACAGTCACAAAGATCCTAGCTCAAAGACTGAGAGTCCATCTTGAGAAAATTATTAGTCCATGCCAATGCAGTTTTATCCTTAATCGCCACAGTAGTGACAATAATGTGGTTGCCCAGGAAGTCTTTCATTCCATGAGACAAAAGAAAGGAAGGAAAGG
Organism: Ammopiptanthus mongolicus; assembly: GCA_039655645.1. Taxonomy (NCBI): domain Eukaryota; kingdom Viridiplantae; phylum Streptophyta; class Magnoliopsida; order Fabales; family Fabaceae; genus Ammopiptanthus; species Ammopiptanthus mongolicus. The sequence goes on from CM077350.1 coordinate 46,929,548, forward strand.
GTGGATGGCAATCAAAATCGATCTTGAGAAGGCCTATAACCGTCTTCGGTGGGAGTTTATACGTGAAACATTACTTGATATTGGTTGTCCGATGAATTTTGTCAATCTTGTTTGGAAATGTATCTCTTCTCCCAGTATGAAGATTCTGTGGAATGGAGAAGCTCTTGAAGACTTTATGCCTATGAGGGGTATTAGACAAGGTGACCCCTTGTCCCCTTATATATTTGTGCTCTCTATTGAGAGACTTTTCCACATGATAGAGCTAGCAATAGAAAACAATTATTGGAAGCCCATACAGCTGTCTAGAGGTGGCCCAAAGCTGTCTCACTTGGATTTTGCTGACGACCTTATACTTTTTGATGAGGCTAGCATGGAGCAGGCCAATATTATTACAAATATTCTAAATGTGTTCTGCATGAGTTTGGGCAAAAAATTTAGTCAACAAAAGACTCGCATATTTTTTCTCTAAAAATGTCAGCTGGCAAGTGAAAGTTCAGATTGCGGATGAGCTTCTTTTCAGAAGAATGGAGGACCTGGGAAAATATTTGGGTGTGCCTATTCTTCACAAAAGGGTTAACAAGTAAACTTATGAGTACATCGTTGATAAGGTATCTCAAAGATTAAGTAGTTGGAAGTCTCAAAATCTATTCCTAGCAGGTAGAGTGACTCTAGCTAAGTCTGTGATAAGGTTGACCAACTGTTTAGAAATTTCATATAGGGAGACTCGGCAAACCAGCATAAGATCCATCTTGTTGCATGGTCTAATATTTGTCAACCTAAGAGATGCAGAGGTTAGGGTCTCAGAATAGCAAGGGATATGAATGCATGTTGCCTTTATGATGAAAGTTGGATGGCGTTTATGTAGTCGAAAAAACGACCTCTGGGCTAGAGTGATTAGAACCAAATACAGATGTGGGAATGACATTGTGCCTCGGATCCAAGAGCATCGGATGGGTTCAAATTTCTGGAGAGGTCTGTGTAGTAGTTGGAAGGATGTCAAGGATAACATGGCTTGGAGGTTGGGTAATGGCCACAACATGCTCTTCTGGAAAGATAGATGAATCATAAATCAGGAGCCTTTGTTTAATGCTAGGTTGCTTAAGATTCTGGAAATTGATCTCGTTAAATCTGTCAGAGATTATTTAAAGCCTAATGGTACGTGGGATCTAGAGGAGTTTGCTCACTTGCTCCCTCAGAATGTGGTTGCCAAGTTTAATGATATCTCGTCTCCTCTTAATGATGACTCTACAAATGTCTTGGCTTGCAATGGTGAGAGGAATGGGATTTTCTCAGTTGGGTCAGCTTATCTTTCCATAACTACTTCTCAACTTAGCCAACATGATCCTATTTTTGACGTTGTTTGGAGATGGAATGGGCCAGAAAGAATGCGTTTGACCCTTTGGAAAATTGCTTGGGGAGCTATTCTCACAAATGAGAACCGTGTGAAACGGGTTATGACCGAGAATGACATGTGTCCGAGTTGTAGGGATTGCACTGAGACCATTGATCATGTGTTCTGTCTGTGTGTTTTTGAAAGGGAAGTCTGGTGGCTTTTGACGGAGAATTCTCAGGACCCGTCTGTCTTTTTTAGTGATTTCAGTGAATGGTTATAGGCTAACTTGAGCAACAGTACTTTGCATGGTTATACGCAGTGGAATCTGATTTTTGGTGCCACGCTTGGTAATCTTTGAAGATTTCGGAATGACAAAATTTTCAATAATTTTGAAGGCCGGCCTTGGGGGTGTGTTGCGATAGTTAAGAAGGTAGTGTTGGAAATTGTAAATGCCAAGAGGATGGAAGGAAGTCTGTTTAACAAAAAGGACCTTCGGAGTCCTCACCCTTATATTTTCTGGACCCCTCCTCCGATCGGTTGTGTTAAGGTAAATTGTAATGGAGCTATCCATCACATTACAAATCGTGCGACTTCTGGTGGTGTTATCCTAGATCACAATGGGACTGTTGTGGTGGCTTTTCGAAAAGGCCGGGTGCTTGTTCAGTTGTTGAGGCTGAACTTTGGGCCCTTTTCTATGGAGTGCAACTTGCTATGAGGTGTCGGTTTGGGAACCTGATGGTTGAATCAGATTCACTGCTTGCAATTCAGTATTTAAATAGTGGGATTCCTGTGACTCACACTTGCTCTCCTCTAGTTAGGAAGATTCTTGCTTTGGTTCATGAAGGGGTTACTATTTCTTGGAGCCGTACATTGCGTGAAGCTAATGAAGTCGCTGACAAACTAGCTAAGCTGGGTCTTTCCTTGAGTGATCCGGTCAGAATTTTTGATGTTTTACCTTCTGTTATTTCTCTTCCCGTGTTAGAGGATATGTCTTCCACGCGGATCCTGCATGGTTTTTAGTTTTTTGTTCGGTTTTGTTTGGGCTTTAGCATGTTATCCACCAAAAAAAAGTTTATACGAATATTATTTTTTTGCTTTATACGAATATTTCTATCAAATATTAATATGTCATTGGAATATATTTTTTGGACATTTTTTATGTCATTTTTTAAACATATTTATACATAGAGTATATCTCATTTATATAGTTTTTAACCAAATGGGTGTGGCTTAGTTGGTTGCGCAAAATAAGCTTATGGGGAGAACATCGGTTCGAACCCCACAAAAACACATCCTTGAGGAGGGGTGAAGAACCTTAACTATAACTTAGCACCTGAGTGGAAATTAGTCCCACAGTGGGTTTAAAAGGATCTAAACTTGTGGGGATACTCCGTGGACCCACTGGAAAGTCAAAGGCCCTAATTACAAAGAGTTCCTACCAAAAAAAATTATATAATTTTTAATATCTGATTATTAGTCCCACATTATTTACCGCAAACTCATATTATGATTACCCCAAGTATATAAAATAAAGTGTTTTACCAAAAAAAAAAAAAATGATTCTCACACTTTTTGATTACATCTACTTCATTAAAAACTAAAGTATATGAAGTGTATTTGTCTTATTTTATTATTAAAAATAGTATAAAAATAAGGATTTAATTATATATATTATAAGTGTAAAGATTTTTTACACTGCAATCAATTATAAATTATCATGTTATTAAAAATATTTGACTGTTATAATAATTATTTTAAAAGTTAAACATAAGATGATTTGTTATTGATTGAGATGTAAAAAATTATACTTATAATATATCAAAATTTCATGTCATTCTATTGTTATTATTGAATAAAACAGTCCAACCGTTACATAAATATTTAATTAGTTATAATTTATTTTACTTATTTATTTTTTTTGGTGCTAAGTTATAATTTAATTTCATGACTAAATTGAAATTAATTTAAATCAATTAAAACTCAACTAAATTAGGTGGTCCTTCCAATTGATCATATTTTGTACATTTAATAAATATTTTATAGATCTATATTATTAAAAATAATTATTCTTATACCGTTATCTTCTTTAATAAACTAGATTAAATAGTTCAATTGGTTGAACATAAACCGAAATTCTTATGAGTAAATTATTCTACTAGGTTTAAAACAACATTCACAAACACAACCATTTCGTGATTCTCCACTGTTGTTTTTCTTTTCTGTTCCATTGAAGATACGAACACGATGCGGGGGAGTATTTGGCGTGATGTTTTGGCGCTATACTGGAAAATTATTAGATTTCGCGGTGGCGTGGCGGTGCCAATGGTGGGGACCATTGACCCAACCTGAAATAAAGTTCAACGCGGGGAATCAGAAACGAGTGTAACTGTTGCCATTGCCGCCACGCACGCACGTCCTCATTGCTAGCTAGGTGTTGCCCCGTCCATGTATGACGCATCATCACCAAACTATAATAAAAACAACAGTAAAACCTGTATTCATCAAAAAAAAAAAATTAATGATATTTTGATCTTTAAAAAAAATAAAAATATCAATTTTATGTTCAAAACTATAAAATGCAGGTTAAAATAATTTCTGATGGAGACTAAAGTATTTATAAAAATTATCCTAAAAATGATCAATTTGACCCGCATTTTATATTCTTGAAGACCAAATTGATATTTTCATTTCTCATGGAACAAAATATCACCATATTTTTTATTAAGGATCAATTTGAGCCTTTACTCTAAGAGTTTGATTGGGAAAGCCGGAAAAAATAGATTACGCTGATAATCGATTATATGTATAATTGATTATTGTGATAATTGATTATAATCAAAATCTATTTTTGTTTGGGTATGTTTGCTGAAAATCGAGTTTAAGATAATCTATTTCGTTTGGATGGTGCAAAAAAATCACTTTTACAGAGTAAATTACGAAAAATGATATGAAGTTATTTGTATAATTTAATAATATTTGTTTGGAAATTAGTTTTGTAGTGATAAATAGAGAAGATAGTTTTGATAATGAAAAATAATCAAATCACAATAATCTTAAGTTAAAACAAATTAGATGCCATAAAACAGTTTTTTTTCCCAAAAAAAGTTTTTTTTATATATTTAAGCTAATTGTCAAACATGATAGATTATGTATGAAATAATTTTTTTTTGCCAAAAATCAGCTGAAATAAGATAATCAAACCTTCCCAAACATGTTCTAAAAGCAAAAAATTGCCGAAGAAATTTTTTTTGTTTTTTTGTGCTAGCGGAAGAAATAATTAACATAATTTATTTTGGTAAACGCATGGTTCCAAAAGCAGATTATTAATAGAATTTGATAGTGTAAACTAATCTTGTATTATTATATTATTAAAAATATTTTATTTTTATAATAATTACTTTAAAAGTGTAAATACAATAATCTATAATTGATTGTTAATATATATAAAATTTGACATTGATAATATATCAAAATTAAACTTTTATTAATTTATGATATTTTTACTAATTACTTTTAAGGGTTTAATTGTTATGCACTGTCAGTGTAAAGTTTTTTACACTGTCAACCAACCAAAAATTATGGTATTGGTAACTTTTAAGGTAGTTAATATAAAAGTCAAATATTTTGACTGATTCTCAGAATTTATGATTGGTTGACAGTGTAAAAAATCTTTACACTGACAATACATATCAATTAAATCCTTACTTTTAATCACAAATTTTACAATTCTTTAATTAAGTGTGAATAACAATTTATTTAACACATTATATAATGGATTTAATTGATATATATTATTGGTGTAAAAAAATTATATTAACAACTACTCATAAATTGATATATCATTTAAAATATTTGACTCTTATCATAATTATATTAAAAGTCACACATAAGATGATTTGTGATTGGTTGATAATACAAAAACCTTATATTGATACTACATCAAAATTAAATTCCAAATAATTGTAATTGCACTCCCTCACAATTTTGTTAGCTTGTTCTTTTTGGCTATAGCCGGTACCATATCAATTCATCAAATTTAGTCGATCGTTATCCAAAGTAGAGTGTAATGCAGACCCAATAGTTAATGGAGGAGTTTTGAGTCCAACTTTAATCTCGAATAATGTGTTAACCTCAAATCAATTACATCATATTTAATTAATATTAATTAGTAATTACTACACATATTAATTTTGGAACTGGATCACCTGCAGTTCGTTGAAAACTGCATGTGATATTAGCCATTCGAATTAGTTTGGAGTAAATAGTCAATTTGATTCATGAAAGTTTTAAGCGGTATTAACTTAGTCCTTGAATTTAACTAAATAGCAAAAATATCCCTGAAGTTGTAAAACGTTAATCAACTTGGTCCCTCCGTCAACCCCCAGTTAGCTGACACTGTTAACGGCGCTGATGTCACACGTTAAGTGCCCTGTTGGCACCGTTATCACTGGTTAGGTGGTATCCACGTGATCAGGGACCAATTTGAAATTCTGAACCAGGGACTAAATTGATACTCGCAAGAGTTCTTCTTCATCTTCTTCTTCTTCATCTTTCCCTTCTCTCTCTCTCTCTTTACTTCCTCTGTGTCGCGCTTTCTCTCTAACCACCCGTCTATAGACGGGTCCTTTCTCTCTCTACTATGTCTCTCTCTTTCTCTCTTTGCCTCCTCTGTCTTGCGCTCTCTAACCACTCGTCTATAGAACCACCCGTCTATAGAACCACCCGTCTAGACGGGTGGTTAGAGAGAGAGCAGAGAGAGAAAGGGGAAAGATAAAGAAGAAGAAGAAGAAGACTGTTGCGAGTATCAATTTAGTCCCTGTTTCAGAGTTTCAAATTGATCCTGACCACGTGGATACCACCTAACCAGTGAAAACGGTGCCAACAAGGCACTTAACGTGCCACATCAGCGCCGTTAACGGCGTCAGCTAACTGGGGGTTGACGGAGGGACTAAATTGATTAACGTTTTACAACTCCAGGGACGTTTTTGCTATTTAGTTAAATTTAGGGACTAAGTTGATACCGCCTTATACTTTCAGGGACCAAATTGATTATTTACTCAATTAGTTTGTAATAAAATAGTAAAATTTAAGTAGAAAATATTTTCAAAACGTTAGAGTCATTAGATTCAGAACTGCATGCAGATACTATTGTAACTAACTATATATAAAGGATCTCAATCCGTTAATTTTACATGAGTGAGGTAAAAAGAATAAGAAATGGTGATTGTTACACAAGCCACAATGTGAATACGACTTGAATTGTTTTAGAAAAAGATCGTGAAAAAAATATCAACGTATAAAGTTATTGTTTTATGTGAATTTGTTGTTTGGAGACAATTTAATAATATATTGCATAGATTGTGAGATAAATATAATGGATAAGACTTCTCTAAAGTGAGTTTGGTTGTAAAGTGAGCTAATATAAGAATGTATTCACCATTCATTAACTAATATGAATTGAGATCTTAATGCACTTTAACTAATCAAGAAAAAATACATTTATTTTTGCTCATTTTATACTTAAGATCACTTTAAAAGGATTAAAGTTTTTTTCTTAATGAATGTTCTGGGTCTTGATCCAGCTTCTAGGATCCATTTGGACAATTGCTTGCATTGGGCTGGGAAGAAGCCCAACGCAGTATGAACAACATTAGACTGAACAGAGGTCTAATGCTAGACAACCCAATGGAAAGCTGCTTACATGCTCAACTAGGGTCCCTACCCCACACAAGTACGAGGGTCACCCATCCTCTGCCGAAGTCGCGTATCGACTCACCTAGCACCTGTAGACTGCGGATGAAGTGACAAAAAAGGCAACTCAACCTCCCTGCCCACACAAGTGGACATGCAGTGATTGATGTATAGACATGAGTCACGTTCCTTCCCTTGCAAGGATGATATCTTCGTAAACAACCATGTCATTTGTAAACGTAAATTTTGACAACAATAATCACGTTTTATATATCATTGATTATAATTTTAATAATATTAATCAACTTATCAAATATCCATATGAGATCATTAACTATGATTTATACATCCATTAATCATATTATTTGATGTTTGGATATATAAATATAATTTTTGGTTAGCAAAGATGAGAATGTTGTCCAGGACTCCTCATATTAGACAAATTGGGTTATAAGCAAAAATGATTATATTTAACCGAACTTGTTTACCGGTACTTCACATTACTTATAAACATTTTCTATTAATTAATGAATGTTTTATTTCAATTTTATAAAATTATTATTAATTGATTAATAAAAATATAAATAAATATTTAAAATTGTCTATAACCTTGTAGATTGCTTTGAAAGCTGGTCGGATTTTGTCCTTCAATTGGCAAGGTTAGGACCGGCTCAACATATTTTTAGGTCTAAAACGAATTTTGTTTTGAGGTCTTACAAAACTAAATGTAGCTTTGAGGTAATAGAAAAATCAAGGGCCTTACAAAAATAAATGTGGCTTTTGCTAAAACAATGATCGAACCTCATGCTCCCGAAAAATAACACATGCTGATTAATCCTTCGGCCAGATAATGATAAAAGTTTTATAACTATTAATAATAATGAAGTTTTTTTGTTGGTGAACCTAAAGTAAGGGCTTGGAGCCTTGGACCGCCTTCTGCTTGAGTGTCGACCTTAGACATGGCACGACACGGCTACTGCGAAGGCCATCATTGAGAAATGAGTGATTCTTCTTAATTTTTTATCCACCCTCAAAAGGATTATGAATGCTAATTTGACTTTAATGTCGTACAAACGTCAATAATTTTTATGATTTTTTATATTGTCAACCAATAATAAATGAGTTTAATTGTTATGCATTATCAGTATAAAGTTTTTACACTGCCAACCAATCAGAAATCAAGATATGAGTGACTTTTAAGATAGTTAAGATAAGATTCAAACATTTTAGTTTATGTGACATTCTCTGATTGATTGACTGTATAAAAAATCTTTATACTGATAGTATATACCAATTAAATCCATAATAAATTGTCATGTAATGAAAAATATTAAATTCCTATCATAACTATATTAAAAGTATATATATATATATATATATATATATATATATATATATATATATATATATATATATAATAAGTTATGATTGATTGACAATATAACTTATTTTATATTAACAATATCAAAATTAAACTCAATTTTTATTCTATCATCAAATATATTATTATTATTATTGCTATTGCTGCTGCGGTGGCAACACATTATTTAAGCAGTTATTCTACTATCATCATCAGATCACTCTGCCTTAGCCATTTTTTTGTGAAAGTATGAGTTCATTTTTTTTTTTTTCTCTTGCAGAAGTTCGACCGTCTCCTTTAATTTATTTTTTTTTCTGTGTTTATAATAATTTACCTTATATATTTTTTCTCTATGACAAATGTTACTTTGTTATTCCCTTTTTTGGTGTCCATTCCTTGTAGTTGTTGCTATCCCAATAGTTCTGTAAGTGGGGAGAGTCTTGTATATATTTTGAGCATAATATATTATTGCAATATTAAATTGGTCTCCATTATAAACGACACTTATTAATACTCTTTTATGTTAAATTAGTGTAGAACGTAGATTATATGAATTTTTGTGTTCATGTATCTATTATGTTAAAGAGTACTGTATATTTAATCATGGTAAATAGTTTTTTTTTTACTGGATGGTAAATAGTTATATATACAATAAGGTTAGTTATATTTATCTCACAATCAAAACTTTTTTAAAACAACTTAATTTAGAGGTCACGATCAATTTTATATGAATTGGGAAAATTAGAAAGCTGTTAAAATTTTAGAAAATCAGTCTGCAAAAATCATTTAGATCTAGGAGTCGGTTATACATAGAGAATGGAGAAAACTAAACCTTAGGGGCGCAAATCGATTCAGGTTGATCCGATTAACCCGAAAAATCAAATCAAACCAATTAAATTAGTTCAGTTTAGTTTGATTCATCATGTCTAACTGTTATCCGGGTGATCAACCTTTTGATCAAGTTGACCATCAGTTCGGATTATATAACTATCTATGCATTGACACTCACGATCTCAAATCGAAATTAACAAGCTAAAAAAGACACATCAAAATGAAATCCAAACAATTCAGGAGTTCAACCAAAAATCTTGAGCCAAAAAAACATAAACCCAATGCACAACACACAAAAACAGCTAAATCTAGAAACAAGTTGAAATTCTAGGATTCAATCAAAATAGGGCGGCTTCTAGGGTGAGCAACGTTCACAAGTCACTCACCGTGAGCAAGCCCTTTACTGAAATAAAAAATTATTTTTCAATCCCTCAATTACTTCAATTAAAAAAGTTACCCAATCTCTTTCTCTCTCACTCCCCCTCTCTCCTCCTCTGCCAGATCTGCTCCTTTGGCTACTCTGACCTCCCCTCCCACTCCCCCACCATCACCCACTCCAATCAACTTCTCGGACCAAATCTACTCTACGAGCGACATTTTCTCGTCCGCGCTGTCTCTCCGCTGGGCCGCGCTCTGCTAGAGGTCATTCCTTTCCCCAACACCCCATCCCATCTGTTCCAGACCAGCACCTCTTCCGTTGAGTTTGCCAACGACTATGGTGAAGAAGACGGGGTTTGAGAGGTCGTAAAGGTAATAAATTACAAATCGAATCTATTATAAATACAAATAACCATTACAAATTGAATGGATTACAACAACATGCCCAACAAATCCTTGAAAATTATAATCGATTACAAATTCTCAGTTTTATTCCAACAGAATCAATTTCTCTCCTGCCGTCCCAAACAACGAATTATTCGATGCAGCTGGAGTGTTGGATAATCCATCCAAGATCTGAAGCCATGTCGTCGACCCATTTGGGCAACTCGATAGATGATGTTGCATATAGGCTCTTCGTAACCCTCTAGGACCTGTCAAGTAATGGCACTGTTGCGACGACTCTGTCTATGACATGGCAGGGTCGGGGTGAAATGCATGATATGCGGCTTGCACAAGTTCGCCATACCTGATGACCACTTGCCGGAGATTTTGGTTGAGGGTTGAGCATCCCTTTCCAATTGTTGCTGCCGTGATATTCCATCCACTGGCCGCCGAGGACGTTTCTCTGCGAATACTTTGCCATCTTGGAGAGCAACCGTTGAAGGCGGCATAGGTGGCAAGGGACATTTCCTCTGTGGCTTTGATCATCAACCATAGTTTGGCAAGATAAAGGGTTTCAAGGAAGCTTTTTCCTTCCTCATTATTGTGGATGGGTTGTTGGTGTTGGTGGTGGAGTTCGGTGGCAGGGACCCGAGGGTTTTGTTTCTAAGGAGCTTGTTGAGGTTTGCGAGGTTGTGGGTTGATGAGGAGAGTTTGATGGAGGAGAGAGGGGGAAGGGTGATAGAGGAAACAGGGGGAGTGAGAGAGGGGAAGTGGGGCCGAGGAGAGGGAGGAAATGAGAGAGAAGGGGAAGATGTGAAAAGTAAATATTTTTTTTTTGCAAATGAGGATCTTTTATGGTCTATCATGGCGCTCACCCTACAATTTGCCTCAAAATAGTATACCGCCGAAGGAAGACAGAGATGGAGAAAGATATAAAGACTAAAGGTGAAGCCCATTATTAAAATATAATTAGACTGCCACCGTTACATATGCTACATGCCTACATTAATATCATTTCTACTCTCAAAAGTCAAATTTTAAGGTGTCCGTTCTAGACCAAGGGTGAGGATAACAACACATGGGGAACTGAATTGTTACTGATTTTACCCATGCTGACAAACTTTAAACAAATAAAAGCAGAAAATGATATCAATATGTAAATAGTAACATGTGATACACGACGAAGAGTATTAGCAATAACAAGAAGCCAGCTTATATTCAGTATTATAGTTATGAAATATTTCACAACTGAAGTCCACAAAAACTGAAGAGGAGTCTAAACATAGTAAGTAGTAGTAATTGGTGAAGGCAAACCTCAGTGTTCATGTTACTACTAAGGTTCAAGATCTTCTTGGCTGTTGTTCAAAACACAAAGTATTCATGGTATGGTGGGTAGGAATAGGATGAAACTGGAAGCACTCCAGAACTTACGTTTCTTCTGGTTTAAGCTCCTTGGAAAGATTATCGAGCCGACTAGTTTGTACATACTTTGATGTCAAAGTTGTTTCTTGTTTTGGCACATCGAGAAAATATTCCAGTCCACTAGTCAGGGCAAATTTTGAAGTCAAGGAAGCTTCAAGGAGGCTTAAAGCCTGCACCAAAAGGGAAGAAGGAAATTAGAAATTGGTATCACAGTATGTTTTCAGGCTGGGGGTAAAAGACAGGAAGTTTGATTAAAGAGGTTACAAAAGAAAGAAAAATTGATAAATTCAGTTAATAATAGCCACCTTACCTCTGCCTCACTAATGGTTATCACCTTCACTTCAAGATCATCAAGGGGATGGCTTAATTCTTTCAAATAGGAAAGGCAAGAATTTGAAGACAATGGTCTCACTTTTAGATCATCTTCTACAGCATATAAAGCTGGTCTCTTCACAAATCCCACAACATTTTCTTTCGATCTGTTAGGGGACCTTGGGTCCAGTGCAGTCAAGCTTCTTGCTTTTGCAACCGATACATTCGACTTGGAAATTACTCCGCCCTCTCTGGTTTCTTCTCTGGTTTCTTCTTTTGTTGTATAACTAACAGTACCATAAGAACTGTACAGTTGCAGTGGCACTTGCACTTGCACTGATATCCCTGTACCATAATAATATGTAGGAGGTTCTACGTCATGAATGATGAGTGGCTGATTTGGACAACCAAATTGGGGTGCTACACCAGGATTGAGTAACACAGAGCGCGAGTCTGTACACCATGAAGGGACCAAAGTCTCCACACTCTTGTACAGGTTATCAACACATCCAACAAAAGTGCTGCCACCCAAAAGCTTTACAATAGACCCCAAAGGTATGGTGAGGAAGCTAAATATAAAGTCAACAAAATCTTCGGTGGCTTCTGCAAATATTATCTTGTTTTGAGACTTACTTCGCACTAGCTTAACATCCATCTTACTGTCACTGGTGGCAGGCCTTACTCTTGCTGATGCAAACTGTTTCAGCGGGTTATCTTTCTTCTTGGAGTTACTTGCCAAAATTGTATTAGTCAGGGGCTCATGGGAGGTCACGGTATACTTGAGCAGGTTCAAAATCTATAAAAGGAACAAAAGGGAACGGGAGGAAATTTTAGTCAAGATAACAAACAAACCACACAACTATAACTTCATTGTTTAAAGAAAAACCTTTTCATTAGTAACATGGAAATATAAGATGTCAAACTAAATCAAACAATGACAGCACAAATAGAGACCTACGAAGTAACCCACCATAACATTAATCTAAGAAGTCCAGTTGATCCAATCCCTTCCGCTCATTGCCTTTTTCAAGTGCACTAAGCTATGAAGTACAGAAACACCATTTAGGTATTTTGTCTGTGTGTCAGACAAACAATGACACACACACAGTAAGTGCCTGATTAAAAACACAGCAGGGGCATCACAGGACAAAACCAATTTTAAATTTGAAAGAATAACTAAATTGCCATTTAAAATTTTAAAATTGAAAAAAAAAAAAAAAAAAAAAGAAAGAAAAGAAGAGAGTAAACAACTGTAATATACCCAATTACCAATTTCCCAATACCCAAACCAATTACTCGGTTATCAGTACTACTAACCATAACCAGACCACAATGTTTTTCACTGTAAGGCCACCCCCTCCCATCTAGCCCATCTACCTCCTTCTGCGACTAAGCCACCATGGCCCTTACGGTGGAGTGCAAAATGAAGTTAATCTTTAGAAACTTCCTAGTTAATTTGTTTGGTGGTACATGTACTTGTATATGGCTAGTTCTACTAAGACAAGTGGGTTTAAGGTATTTTTTGGAAAATTTCAATAGATATGATGCTCCATATTTTTTGGCAGGGGCTTATTTAGTAGCAAATATCAGCACATATGACATATCAATATATTGTAAATCTTAAACCATAGAATTTACAAGACAAGTACGGACATGCACGATATTTGGAAGAACTTATAGAAAACTTATTTGGGCTAATAAAAATAAACTTATAAAAGTAGTTTACGATATTACTATAAGCTCTTTTTAACTTATTTTAGTAAACTTATCCGAGAAACTTATGAAAATAAAAAAAAATTAGCTTATTTAAAAAAAATTATTAAATAATCACTTAATTAAACTGCTTATCCAAATAAGCCAACAAGGTTGACGCATCTGGTTGAGCCTTCCGCCCACACTCGCTGTGGCTTGGGTTCGATTCTCAGATTTCCCCTGTTGGTAGGCAATATGTAAATTCCATTATAAATCCTCGTAGAGGTTGGTGATCTTTCTTGACTTTATAAGGAGGCGTTTCTTTCCCTAATCTAAACTTTTCCTCGACCAAAAAAGAATGTTTACCCAAATGCACCCAACAAACATTAGCTTGTAGTACCCCAGTTTCAAAGAATAACATAGAGAAGACCAAATACAAGCACAAAAAGGTAAAACGAAATTGTGAGATACATAAACATTAAACTAAGGTATGATCCACAACACAATTACCTCTTGCTTGCCAATGTTCTGTGTCACTTCCTCTACTAAAGTCAAGTCTGAATAGCCAAGTTGTAGCAACATTTCCATGGAGGTCACCAAAGAACATGGCACAATCTTCAAATCATCAAAGACCAAAAACTTTGACCCATTTTCTTGCACAAAAACCCCAACTCTCCCTTCTACATTATTATTATTATTTCCCAAATTCTGGGAATCCAAATTCTGAGGCCTTCTGTTCAAGGGTTTTCCACATGTGCAAAGCAAGTCTGGAAAAGTACTTAACTTGTTACACGAATCGCACACAAGAAACTTTGTGGGTTCTGTGTCATCAACATTCATGAACAGGTTTAAGCACAGTGCTTCGCAGGGGTTTCTGGGACGCAGCAACATGTGTTTGCAGACAGTGTTGAAGACATCATTTGGGGTTAGATTCTCGACGCTTTGGTAGATGTTGTTGATGCAGCCAAGGAATGGTGGTGGCTCTGAAGAGAGTTCTTGGTTATTGTTATTGTTGTTGTTGTTGACAAGGCGAATGATGGTGCCAAGTGGAAGAGAGAGGAAGCTGAAAAGAGTGTCTACGAAATCCTTGGTTGCTTCAATAGCAATAACCTTGCTGTTTTGTTTGTCCACTAATATTTTGAGGGGAATCGTTGGTGTGTCTTGTTCTTGTTGTTGTTGGGAAGCCATGGCACATCGCAGAACCAAGAAATGGTTTGATCAATCGTTCACAGGCGAAGGTTTACGGTTTTGGAATTGGGAAAGTTGAAAATACACAGTTTTTATATGCGTGTGGAATAATATCTCAATCAGGGATTCATAAGAGTAAAGATTTTGGAAGACAAGAATCTTACGGTATCCCTTTTGTTTTTTTGGGATATTTTTAAGATGTATATATATTAAAAAGATAAAAAGTAAATAAAAAATAGAGATAAATATATACGGATTCAAATTTTGATGATATGTAAATAACATAACTGGATTCATAATGGAGTATTTAAAATTTGAAATCATTGGAATGGAAGAGTGTAAAATGGGAGCTGTTAAGGTGTGGGTATTGTTGATTATTGGCTGTTTAGTTACATTTTTTTTTTTTAAATAACTTTCTATACCAACAAAAGTTCATCAATTTTAGTTTGTATTTGTAAAATTTATTGTTAGGCTTTCATCTCTATAATCTTAAATTTTTTGTAATTAGTCATACGGTCATTTCGTTTTATTAAATGCTGACGTGATAAACAGAACGTCACATCAGTTATGTCACGGAAGTGTCATGAGGATGATTAATAATTTTTTAATATTTAAATAAGTTTTTGATCCTTATAAAGTTCATCAATTTTGGTTTTAGTCATTGTAAAACCTTTTCTTAGGATATCAACTCTATAATCTCAATTTTTTTTTGTAAATAGTATCTACCGTAATCTCTTTCTGTTAACCGCTGACATGGCCAACTCAATGTCACGTCAATGCCACGTGGATGATTAATACTTTCTTTTATCCAGCTATAAGTCATATATTTATATAAGGATTAAATATGTTTTTGGTTCCTATAAAATAGCGAAAATTCAATTTTAGTCCCTTATTTTTTAAAAGTTTTTTTTTTGGTCCCTCAATTTTAAAAATAGCTCACTTTTGATCCCTAGCGTTAGCTCAATTTTCAAAATAGGGACCAAATGTGGGTTTTTTTTTTTTTAAATTGAGGGATGGAAAAAAGATATTTTGAAAATTAAGGACTAAAAAAGAACGTTTTAAAAATACGGGACTAAAAACGAATTTCCACTAATTTACAGGGATCAAAAACATATTTAAAGTGACATATAATATATAATTAATTTAAATAAATTATTTAATAAAGGGCATTTCTGAAAAATAAGAATTAATTAAGTTAGATGAAAAATAATGGTAATAAACATTCCAAGAAAAATAATAGTAATAAGCATTCAAACCGTCATTTTTTGGTCCCTCAATTTTTAAAATAGTTCACCTTTGGTCTCTATTTTGAAAATTAAGCTAACATTAGAGACCAAAAGTGAGTTATTTTGAAATTTGAGGATCAAAAAATGACTTTTAAAAAATGAGGAACTAAAAAAGAATTTTCGATCGTTATTGTACAGGGACCAAAAACATATTTAACTCTTTATATAATTTTTTAATGATTTTTTGTCTTTCATCGGATATCCTCACAAGACAACCTGTGAGACTAATCCTCATGTTGCTTAAACAATTTAACATTACCTTAAACTTATCTTTATATATATATATATATATATATATATATATATATATATATATATATATATATATATATATATATATATATATATATATATAGGCAAAATAGGTATATTAGTCCTATACGTTTATTTAATTTTTCACATCGGTCCCATATGTTTTTTTTTTCAAATTGGTCCTACACGTTTCATTCTGCTTCCACGTTAGTCATTTCCATCAAATTCGACCTAATGCCGTCAAATAAAGAGACACATGTCGCACTAATATCGTGCCACGCCAGCTCAAAACTAACGGCATTAGGTCAAAATTGACGGAAAGGACTAACGTGGAAACGGAATGAAACGTGTAGGACCAATTTGCAAAAAAAAAAAAAAAAAACATATGAGACCGATATGAAAAATTAAATAAACGTATAGGACCAATCTATCTATTTTGCCATATATATATATATATATATATATATATATATATATATATATATATATATATATATATATATATATAAGGATAGGTTAAAAGGACAACAGATATCAAACTAAATATTTGACACCAAATTCTATTCGTTTATCTATACGTATTTAATCTGAAAGTATATATATACTCACTTAAATCCTCACGTGAGCTACTGTTTCTCGATTTTGCTCTGGCACTGTTATGCCTTCCCCGCATTCATTCTTATCATCCTTATTTTTGCTCCCGTGCTTGCTCTCCTGCACCTCTCCCACTCACGTCTCACCTCAGACCACCCAAATCCAACGCCACCATCCGCCAGACATCATCGCCGCAGAACGTCGAGACATTCACACGTCGACACAAATCCTAGCCATTTTCCATCACAGCAAAAATGCCAACGTCGTTGTCCGGTAAACAGCACCGCCACAGAATGCTGAAGACAGCCACACGCCGATGCAAATCCGCGCCATCTTCCACCATAACAGACCACTTCATGTAAATGACCACTCCCACCTATTACGCACCCAGGCTACTAGACTTTCTATCACTTTATGCTTATCCTCCGAGCCACTATAAAGCCTAGGAAAAGTGTCCTTGAAGGTAGTTGTACCAAGCCACACCTCTTCCCAAAAATATATCTTATTACCCCTCCCAAGCTTTCTCTTCAAACATTTTTGCAACCAATCAACTAAATTATTATAACATCCTATCCTGCAAATTGTTTTCCACCAGCTTGATCCCTTTGGTGAGCCTACTCCAAAATCCATGGAAACCGACCCCTCAACTAGAACATCGTATCTTCAAGCTATTACTTCTCTCCAAAGCCCTTTTTCTTCTTCAAGTAATCTCCAACGCCACTTAGCTAGCAGCGCGAGATTAAACCACTCAAGATAATTGATTCCTAGGCCTCCTTCTTCTCTGGGTTTGCATACCAACTCCCATCTAACCCAAGCAATCTTCCTCTTGTCATTATTCCCACCCCACAGAAAATGTCTCTTAATGCTAGTTAAAATTTTTAGCACCTTTTTTGGAATTCTTAGGAAGGACATAAAAAAGATTGGTAGACTGTCCAAAACCAAATTAATTAGCATTATCCTTCCTCCGAAAGAGATATGCTTACCATTCCTCACAACGAATCTCCTTGTGAAAGAATCAATGACTGGTTTCCACAGCAGCATCTTTTCTTAACTGTAAAAGTATCATCTGCGTAATGTAAAATGGATATATCTATCCCCTCCTCATCAACCTTAAACCTTGAGAACTTTCCTAAGGAAATAGCATTTCTCATCAAACCACTCAAACCCTCCGCCACCATCAAGAACAAGAAAGGTGCCAAAGGATCTCCTGGTTTTAACCCCTTTTTATTTTAACTTCTTTTGTAGGGCTTCCCTTTATCAAAACTGAGCAATTCCCTAAAAAAAATACACTCTCTTATCTCCACTTGTCAGAAAGACTAAGTTTATCCATAATATATAATCTAGGAAGTTCCAATTGACCGAGTCATAGGCCTTCTTAAAATCAACTTTTAGGATTAGATTTTTTTTTTGCTAAGTCCATCACTTCATTAATTATCTACTATCCCATCCAAAATATTCCTATTTGCTAAAAAGGCATATTGATTACCTGAGATTAAAGGATCCAAAACTGACTTCAACCTGTTAGCTAGCAATTTTGAAATAATCTTGTATAGGCATCCCAATTAAACTCTATTGACAATTACATCTACAATAAATTAATATTTTTATAATCTAATATTTATACACAAGAGGATGAAGAAACTCTCCTATATGCACTAAACAAGTATGAGTAAAATAATTTGTAACTACTTTTTGTAATATATTGGTAAGTAGACGGTAAAGAAAAAATGTGTTAGTGAGTGGTGGTGAGTTTTGATACCAGGGATAGCTTTGATATCAACTACCAAATGAGTGGTGGTGAGTGATACAAGTTATTATATTATTGATAATTACATCTACAATAATTAATATTTTTATAATCTATTATTTATACACAAAAGGATGAAGAGACTCTCCTATCCAACTTTCTTCTTCACACAACATATACACTATCCAAAGAGACACCGATGGCTATGATAGAGGAAACCAAGTCAAGATGGGAAGCTAAAACCTCAGCTGAAGTACCTGGAGCTACAGCAGAACAAGTTTGGCCCTTGGTAGCTGATTTCTGCAACCTACACAAGTGGATCCCAATGGAAACTTGTTACCAAGTAGAGGGAGTTGCTGGACAACCTGGCCTTATTCGCTACTGTGCTACAAGCATAAAAGACTATGTTGATCCTGATCAGGGGACAGTGATCAAGTGGACATTTGAAGGTTTGTTCTCCTTAGTTCAGTCTTATCTCCAGTCCATGGCCACCAAGATGCAACTAGCATGCTCTGCTACCCACGCATGAAACCGTGACTGAAATTTGCAGATTTGGCTTTGTGGCCACACATGTGAAAGATGATCTCATATGAATCGAAGTAGAGGTGATTGGATACAATTACAAGTAATTCAAAATAATAGCCCCAGTTCATGTTATTGTTATTTTTGTTGTTCTCATATTTATATAATAATAAAGTATTAATAAAGATCTGTTATTTAAGTTTTGAATATTGTATGGATTTAATTGTTATGCACTAACTGTCAATCAATCATAACTTGTCACATCAGCTAAAAGGTTTAATTTTTATCCTCACTATTTTAAAAGTCACTCATATCATTTTCATAAAAAAAAGTCACTCATACCATGATTTTTGATTGGTTGACAGCATAAAAAACCTCATACTTAATTATAATGCATAACAATTAAACTCTATTGTATTTGATATTTGATAAAATATAAATTTATTTTTATATCTTATTTATTTTTAATTTTTTCATATATAGTTATTCAAAAAATATATTAAAAAACAAAAAAACACCATATAGTCTTCCTATTTTGATGTTCAAAACAAACATAAGAATGAGTCGTGCTGCATCCATGTTTTGTATGCATGTTTTCAATTATCAGTAGAGTTAGATTTTTATTTATGAAAGTTATGTCATACGCGTAAGTAATTTCTATACGAAAGTAAATTGCCCTTGCAATTTATTGAACTAAAAAAAGGTACTAAAGTGGAACATCTTGCTTGTGTTGCAAAGAGGGGTAACACAAGAATTCATTTAAATCATGACTTAGCCAATTCATCAACATGTAAATCCACTTAATTCATCCATTTATAGAAAAAGTTAAATTGTTTGGATTAGGTTGCATTATTTTTACTAATGGATGATTAATGATTCATTCAAATTCTTTTTTCTCTTCAACTTATTGGATCAATCAAATTAAAAATGAATTATTTTATATCCATTTAGTTTTCTTCATAACCCATCGGCCACCTCCGGCTACCCGCCGCTCACCTCCACTATCGACAGTCCCCCACCAAATTGTGAAAAAAAATGTTGAAGTAAAATTTTAAATATCATATATTTTTAAATAGGCGGGGCGGATATTCATTTATAAAAATGATTAATGGATGAGTTTAATGATTTTTTATTAAATGAGTCATGGTTGTATTGAATTTTAATACATTTTTAATGGATCATAAACAAGGATGGCAATGGGGCGAGGAGTACCCTCCTCCTCTCCGTTCCTGTCATTTATTTTCCTCCATGTCCCCAATCCTCGCCATTGAGAGTGTTTCTCCTTCATCCCCATTGCCCGCCTCCGCACGGATCCCCGCAGGGACCTCGAAAGGGCAACTAGTACAAACCCAAGCCCTAACTTCGTTGTCGTCAATACTCATCTTTCCCCACCTTGTTGTTGTGAGCATCGTGGAAGACATTCGATACTCCTTTCTAGAATTGCTTTTGGATTTTAGAACCCTACCCGACAAGCCCCATAAGAACGTCGTGGGGATGTTAAAAAGGAAACCCTTTCGCAAACCTGACATTTCAATCACTGTTCATAAGATTTTGGAGAAGGCGAAAAATGAGGGAAGAAATGGATTTGTGGTGGACGTGAGTGTCAATGTGGGTATGACAAGCTTCGCTACCGCCACCGTGGGGTTCCGGGTTCACTATAAGAATAATGTTTATTATCGACGGCCAAAAGCCTCCGGAAAAGACCTAAAGTTGTTAGTCCTAGTTTCTAACTTTTTTTTTTGACAAGGAAAGACATTCATTCATTCAAATTGATAGAGTACATCGATGACAATACAGATCCAAAATTGCTAAAAACCGAAAAGGATGAAATTGCAAACAAACTCACAGCACCCAGGTTAAAAGCATAATACAGCAAAGTCAAATGGCCTACAAAAGTGACACCATCAAAGTCACCGGAATACTCATGCTTCCGGATCTGTAGCATTGAGACCCAAGTCTTAATCAAATCTGTGATGGATCGAAGCAGATCTGTCAATTTGGAACAAACGAACACCGCACCAAGACGGGAATCAAACAGCACTGCACCAAGACAGGAAACCAAACAAAGCCACCAAGACTACGAAAAACAAGGGAAAAAACACAAAAAGATCCAGATCTATGTGGAAAACCCACACAAAAGAACCAGATCTATGTAGAAAACCCATTTATGGAAAGAAAAGAAGAGAAAAAACGAAGTAAATGGGTGGTTTTGGGCCGGCCAAAATGGCCCAAAACCACCCCTACCGCCGTCTGTGAGAGTGTGAGAAAGACGAGCGAAAGAGAGGAGATTTTCTTAGTCCTAGTTTTTAACTTAAACTTATATCGATATTTTTATTATTATTTTAAGTCTTATAAGCCCTAAAACAAATTTAAATTTTAAGAGAAATTTTTAAAATTTTATTATTTTTTATTTTACTTAATTTTTATTATTTAGTATTTTATTGTTTATTACTCCCTCCAGTCCTTATTATAAGAGACAAATGACTACTTTTTTTTGTTCCAAAATATAAGAGACATGCATGTATTTTAACAAATATTAAATGCTCATTTCCAATTTTACCCTTATTTATAATAGAGTTTGTATTACGAGATAGTATCAACTTTCCATATAAGTAGGTTTGTTCATTAATTATTAGAAGGGGTAATTTTGTAAATTTATATGAATATTAATTACAAATAGCTTATTTCAATGCATTTCCTTAGTTTGTGTGTTTTAGGGTTTTGTCACTTATATATAGGACCAGAGGAAGTATTTAATTTACTTTAATTATTATATCATTTATTATTCCATATATTATTTGATTTATTTATTTATTTTTATTTAATAATTAACTTTTTTAATTTGTTAACATTAAGTCTTATGCACAAAACAGTCATGGCAACATTCAAAATTAACATTTACTAAACACTAATCCACATTCACCGTACAAAAAAACAATTATCCTTAATTAACATTTTATTAACAATTTAAAACAACCCAGCAAAATAACCTCCAACAAAGCAGTCGAATAACCCCATCAAAATAGAAAAAGTTCGCAAAACAGATGGCAACAAAGCACAATGCATCATAGCACACTTTCACTTTCAGTTTCAGAATATTAAATTTTTTTACATGTTAATAAGAATATACCTGAAAAGAGACTGAAAAAACGAATAAAAATATAAAACAATGACAAAAATGAAAATGGACAGTGAAAATTGAAAAAAAGAAAATGGGAGAGAATTACCTGTGCTAGTGCGGAGGAGACTTCTATGGTGGGAGTCATGAAAATGGAATCGATGGCAGTGAGGAGGCTTCAACTGTGGCTGGAAAAATGAAAAAAAAAAAAAAAAGAGGCTGAGAGGGGGGAAAAGGAGAAGACGGGGGAATAGAAAACAATAAACTGAGAGGGGAGAAGAGATTACCAAAGGAGGCTTCAACAGTGGACGGAGGATGCTCGGAGGAGAGGAGAGTCCGAGAAGGAAAGAGATTGAGAAGGAATAAGGGAAAATAGAAATGAGGGGGAGTTTCAGCCCGTATACTTCATTTCCTAACTGACGACCACTTTCATTATTACTGAATAGCATGGTGGTCAGAAATAATAAAATGCATTACCGAAGGGAAAGGCAGTCGGAAACTCTGGCATCCTCGTGATTCCAACCGTCATTTACCAACAATTTAAGACTATCAGAAAGGGATACCAACATTACCGAAGCCTTAGCCTTCGGTAATTTCTCGCCCATTATTTCACGCAATTGCACGCAAAGAGTACTGAGGGATTTACTGAAGGCTTTAGTAAACGTCGTCGGTAAGCATATGAAAATCAACCGCCCCATTTACCAACGGTGTACACGGTTGGTAACCGTTGATTTACCGTAGGCCCCCTACCTGCCGGTAATAATTCGTCGCAAATAGAAACTATTCTTGTAGTAGTTGTGACATTCGAGCTTGTTTTCAAGATTTTGCAGAAGATTTGTGAATGAATTTACTTTAATAGAGTGGTGGATTTGGTCACTGTGTCTGAGGCTGCAACTTATGATTTGTAAAGGGAATTTACTTTAAATTTCTTTTATTAATTTAATAAAATTATATATAGGATATTTTTGTAATGTTCTCGGGGAAGGGGACCCCACGAGGTGGGGAATATGGTCCTCGTCCCCAAATTGCCTTTGGGAGGATTTTCTCCCCCATCCTTGTCCCTACAGGGGAAAAGTCCCCGCCCATGGTACTCCAAATGGGGCAGTCTTCGCGGGGATCCCCGTATGTAAGTGAAAATTATCATCCCTAATCATAAATAGATTAATGGATTGTTTTTTACTCATCCATTATAATTAGAACCAAAGTCCATCCAATTCATCTGTTTGCCAACCCTAATTTTCATGACAAAATAGAATTCATTTATGTACAAACGTTAATGTGTTTACACCAACTTTCAAGAAAAGGATTGAAACATGGGAAATTTTTTATCTTGGCAGCACCTACAATCCAGTGGGTATGTATAATACGAGACATCCAAATTAGTTTGTAAAGATTTTGTCTCCATAATTTCCAATATATTTACACATTGTAAATTCCTGTTATAAGTAAGACCTAGGTATCCAAGTTTGGACAAACAAATTGAAGCAAGTTCAAGGTGTGTTGTCTCTTTCTTTAAGCTACATGGAACCTCAAATTAGTTTGAGGCGAAATGGAAAATAAGTTGATGGTGCATTTGGTGTTGGGTGGCATATCACCTATTAGCTTTATAATTAGTTATGGCAGAAACTATGAAGTTCATATGTGTCTGATACGTTTCAATTGCATTTAGTTGTTGTTTCTAATGACAATATATTTTCAAGCTCTACACTTCGGAGAAGGGAGCATACAATTTGAGAGATAGTGTGGGCAATACTAATGAAATACGAAGAGCTGTTTCAATAACTGCAGAGCTAACTTGTTTTGATGCTCTTGTGGGTGCAATGGATTCTCATATAGTTAAGACATTAGTCATTGATATAAGAATATATTTTACCTTCTTATTCAAATGGGTTATGGGTCTTATGTTCCTTTGAAGTTAGTTTTAAACACTTAGTTGCAATACTTTATTTTTTTCTCTTTTGATTTTTATTCTTTTTCCAATCTAATGTCTAGATCCTCTAGGCTAAGGTAAAGGAAAACTAATGGATCCTTTGGTGGCTTACTGTTAGGCAATCAAATGAGAGTAGCACTAGTGGAAAATATGAAATATACGACAGGATTTAACATCTGTTAATAAAAAATGGATGTTATAAAAACACGTTGGCAGTACCATAATTAATTTGTTCACTAAATGCACTTTAAGGTCGGTTATTCGAATAACAAACGTTAAAAGTAAAGCAAAGCCTTTTAACGTCTGTTATTCACATAACCAATGTTAAAAGTCATTAAAAATATGACTTTTAACGTCTGTTATTTGAATAACAGATGTTAAAGGTTGTTTTAAGGTCTGTTGTTTAAATAACAGACGTTAAAAGTCATATTTTGCAATTTTTGGTAGCTATACAAACGCGCGTTTTTCTTATTCACTCTTCTATAACATGTTCTTTCTCTAATCACACTTCTCATCACTGATCTCTAGCTTCTGACCTAACGTTGCTGCCGTTGTCTCCGCTGCTCCCTCTTCCTGTAAGCACCTCTCCTCCCTCTTCCTTCCCTCTTCGCCCCTATTTCTGAACCCTAACCTTTGCGATGTTTCCTGCTTTATATTTACTTACTGCTTTATATTTACTTACTTGCTGCCGTTGTCTCCACTGCTCCCTCTTCCTGTAAGCACCTCTCCTCCCTCTTCCTTCCCTCTTCGCCCCTATTTCTGAACCCTAACCTTTGCGATGTTTCCTGCTTTATATTTACTTACTGCTTTATATATTTCTTCAGGGTAACCTAACCTCCACGAAGGCCGCCATTGTTCCTCAGATTCCTTACCTCCCAAAGCTTAGTTTGAAGAGTAAGTAAACATCTCTGCCATTGTTTGTGCTCACAGTATTTATTGTTTTGCTTCTGAAGATTATATCATCACAATGACTTCACACACTTGCAACTAAGTAAATAAAAAACTTAAATTGGGGCTTTAGGTCTTTAGAGTTTGACTGTTATATGTACAGATATGTTTGTGAGCACGCATGTGAATTTTGTGAATATAAAACACATATATGTATATATGTGTGTTTTATTTTGTGAATTTTAAAATTGAGAAAATGTTGAACGTGTAGCTAAAGAATGTTGCTATTTTGTGAATTTGAATTTGAGAAATTGTTGAACATGCATTTGAACCCAGCTTTGTTTGAACATGATTCTCCATTTCTTGTCTAGTATTGGTCCACTCTTCTCAAATTGAAATGTTCTTGATGGTTGAGTTTGCATGGTTGGAGATGTTCATAGTTGGATATATAGGTTACGTTATTAGGGTATTATAGGTTAGGTTTAGGACAATGCCATGAAATTGTCTTGATTTATAGGGTATATATGGTTGTTAGGTTTTCAAATACTAGTGTTTTTCCAATCTCTCCTATTGTGCTTACATTGGATATATGTGTGTATATCTACAGAATCTATCTAGTTATGGATCGTAGTTGGACAGTTAGTAAACGCACAAGTGATGAGTATTGGAATGGAATTGAAGAGTTTATAGAATTTGCTCAAAGAAATCTTTCTGATAGTAATGGAAAGTTGTGTTGTACTTGTGTCAAATGTTTGAATTTAAGGAAATGTGAAGTTAAGGATATACGAACTCATCTGATTTGCAATGGGATTTGCAAGAATTATACAAGATGGATATGGCATGGTGATGTCTTGTTAAATAACAAGCCAAGTGTGTCCCAAAGTGAGGAAGTTGACGTAGATAAGGAGAATGATCGACTAGAGGACATGATTCGTGATATTGGACAAGAGTCTTTTTAGTGAGCATATGTGTATGATACTTTGTGCAGTGATGCGGATAAGCCTTTGTATCCAGGGTGCACTACTTATACATGATTGTCAGCGGTGTTAAAATTGTTCAGTGTGCAGACGAGAAATGGGTGGAGTGATAAAAGTTTCACCGAAATGCTTGAGTTGTTGAAAGAAATGCTTCCCGAAGGTAACACACTATCGGACCGTAACTATGAGGCGAAAAAGGTATTGTGTCCTATGGGTATGGAGTATAAGAAGATACACGCATGCCCCAATGATTGCATATTATACACGGATGCTTATGAATAGATGCACGACTGCCCCACATGTGGGTTATCCCCCTACAAAGTGAAGGATGGTGATAATGGTGATGATTCTAGTTGTGATGTGGGAAAAAAAAAAGGGGTCCTCCTGCGAAGGTGTTGTGGTATCTTCCAATAATTCCAAGGTTTAAGCGATTGTTCGCTAATGTAAAAGACGCAAAGAACATTAGATGACATGCAGACGACAGGAAATGTGATGGACAACTTCGTCATTCGGCTGATTCTCTGCAATGAAAGAGAATTGATACTTTGTTTCCAGATTTCGCTAATGAGCCGATAAACCTTAGGCTTGGACTTGCTACGGATGGAATAAATCTGTGTGGTAACTTAAGCAGTATTCATAGTTCATGGCCTATTCTCCTGGTAATTTACAACCTACCTCCTTGGTTGTGCATGAAGCGCAAATACATGATGTTATCTATGATGATTTCGGGCCCATAACAGCCAGGAAAAGACTTAGATGTTTATCTAAGTCCTTTGATTGAATACTTGAAAAAGTTGTGGGTGGAAGGTGTGTTGAGTCTCCAAATGTCTGATGTGCATTTACCTTAGTTTTGATGAGATTAAAACAGTTATTCAATGATTTAATTGAACCCGTCTGTGGTATTTAACTCGTCTACTTAGTATGCAGATTAAAACATTAAGCGTCTATATGAACTGTTCACTCGTCTGAACTTTCCTGGTCGTATCAATAAGGTCATGAAATTTCGATTTATTTTTATATTTTACACATATAATGGATTTGCATTCTTCTTCTGATGATCGATTCAACCTCTGATCAAAAAGATATATCTTGGTTCTATTTTATCTCTCGCTTTATGAACTGTTTCGCGAAAACGGGATTTGGAGTTCACTCGTCTAATGAAGTCTTCAACCGTCTGATCAAAGGAAGACTCACTCGTTTAAAATACTTTGCAACTGACGTCATCTTGTTGTTAAAGAGTCAACCCATCTAATGAAGCTACTCATCCGTCTAATGACTAATGTTAAAGAATATATTGGATGAAAGCTATCTCGACTCTGATAAGGAACTTCAACAAAGTGCTTTGCCTGAACACAACTGCATGTTACACCAAAAGGGAAAATCTTCCCTCTGCAAACAAAAAGCACGTATACAGACCTGCTAAGACCAAAGGTATATCAGAAGTCTGCATCACTCTGATGAAAGAGAACAAGCGAAGTTCCCTATGCTTTAATGGCTGATCAGAACGACTCTATTGCATTTATTGAAGATATGCAAGAAGCCAAATCTTTCAGACTTTGTGTCTAACGGCTTTAAAATCTTGAAGCCTATTTAATGAAGAAGACTTCAAAGATTCAAGTACACACAAGAGAACGATCCAAGCAATCAAGAGCAATTACTCTGTACATTTATATCTTCATTCTTTCATTATTTATTCTTCAATCATTTGAAACTCGTCTGAGCCTGAAGAGGCTAAGTGTGCAAATAATACTTGTCTGGAGCCTGGAGAGGCTAGGTGTGAAAACAATACTCGTCTGGAACCTGAAGAGGCTAGGTGTGAAAATAATACTTGTCTGTCCTGTAACCTAAATCAGCTATAGTGAGAAAACTTGGTGCTGCCAAGGACTGGACGTAGGCTCATTGTTAAGGGGTGAACCAGGATAAAACCTGTTGAGTGATCTCTCCTTCCCTTAACTCTTTAGTTTGAATATTTGTCTTAACTATCATCTAACTAAAGGGGTTTATAATTATGTTTATCAAAACTTTTCTTATCTTGCATGATTGTGTGTTTTCTGTGAAAACCTTCAAACGTGTTATCAGTCTGATTGACCTGTCTGTGTTTACTCGTCTATTATAACCCGTCTGTGCTTGCGAAAAAGTTTCTAAATTCCGCATAAATTTGACAAACATCATTCAACCCCCTTCTAGTGTTTGCATCTGTCTATTTCAGTTGGTATCAGAGCTCAGCCTCTGGGTTGAGCACCTAACAGTGTAGAGAAAAGATCCTGAAGAATAGACAATGAATTCTGGAGCAAGCTCAAGTGGAAACCCCCAACCAGAAGGAGGCTCTATGACCAGACCCCCTTTCTTCAATGGTGTAAACTATAACTATTGAAAAGAAAGGTTTCACTGGTTCATCTTGTTAACAAACTCTGATGTATGGGATGTCATCACTGATTGTCCTTACACTCCTCGCAATGATGATGGCTAAGACAAGCCTAAGGCTCAGTGGACACATGCAGAAAAGTTAAGATGGGATCTAAACCATAAAGCCAGATATGCTATAATCTGTGCTCTTAGTCCAGAAGAGTTTGAAAAGGTATGTGCTTGTGATTCTGCTAAAGAAATGTGGGACTCCTTATCTGTCACACATTAAAGAACTGCAAAGGTAAAAGAATCTAAAATTTCTATTCTTGTTAGAAAATATGAATTGTTCACCATGGATGAAGGTGAATCTGTTGCTCAAATGATTCGTAGAATCCAAACTATTACTAATGGTTTGAAATCTCCTGGTAAAACATATACAAATGCTGAGAAAGTTGCTAAGATTCTCAGAAGTCTTCCAAGGCAGTGGAGACCTCTTGTCACTGCTATTTCTCAAGCTAAGGACCTCACCTCCTTTACTATGGATGAACTTCTTGGCACACTCACTGTTCATGAGCAAGAGCTCAATGAAGATGTGTCAATCAAAAAGAGCAAAGCCATTGCTCTAAAAGTTGATCTAAAGGCAGCTAAAGACTTAAAAGCTTCAAAGGCAGACGAGTCTGACTGTGACATAGACGAATCTGATGATAAGAATTCTGATGATGATGAAGAGACTTCTCTCACGACCAGAAAGATGAAAAAGCTCTGGAGAAAGAAGAAGTTCAGAAAGGAGAAGCCTTTCAGAAAATCTCACAAAGAATCCACATCAACAGACAAGAGTCCAGTTGTCTGCTATGAGTGCAAGAAGCCTGGTCACATCAAACCTGAATGCCCTCTTTTGAAGAAAACTTCCAAAAAGAAGTTCTTCAGAAAGAAGAAGAAAGGAATGATGGCCACATGGGAAGATCTTGAATGCTCATCTTCTGAAGGAGAGGAGACAGAAGAGGAAGCCAATCTCTGTCTGATGGCCAATATAGATTCAGAACCTAAAACTGAGGTACAATCTGAACTTGAGGAATTGCATGATGCTTATGATGAGCTGGTAGAGGAATCCAAAGGCTTATCTAAGGCCTTCAAATCCCTCAAGAGAGATTATGTTAAACTCCTCGGTGAGCATAAACAAAAATCTCAAGAGTGTGAGATGCTGGCCAAAGAGAATAGACAGCTGAAGACTGAAAAGTCTGATGAAGTTTCGATCTCAAGTGAAACATCACATTCTGAAGAAGTGGTCACACTTCAACAGAAAGTGAAGGAGCTCACTTCTGATCTTGCTAGATTTGTTAATGGCAGAGATAATCTGACAAAACTGCAAGGATGTCAGAGACACTCTCTTAACAAAGAATGCATTGGATATGATCATCAAGCTGATCATAAAGTATCAACAAAATCTTCAACTGTCTATATTAAACCCATTCCAGTTAGGATTAGACCCGTCTGTAACCTATGTGGAAAGGCTGGACATGTTATGTCTAAGTGTTTTTACAAGAAGAAAAGGAAGTCTTCACAGACTCCTAGAACTAACAGAAAAGGACCCAGAAAAATATGGGTACCTAAAGATAAAATAATTTCTGTTGCAGACATCCTTAATAGGACAAAGCAGACGCCTCTGCTGGTACCTGGACAATGGCTGCTCGCGACATATGACAGGAGAAAGGTCTATGTTCCAAGACCTCCAGTCTAAGAATGGTGGATTTGTTGCCTTTGGAGGCAATCAACAAGGAAGAGTAACTGGTGTTGGTACAATTAGTGGTAAACCCCCTCTTCCCTCTATCTCAAATGTACTTATGGTTGAAGGACTAAGACAAATTTACTTAGCATAAGTCAATTATGTGATAGTGGATTTGATGTCTCCTTCACTAAGAATGAATGCATAGTCAAAGACAAGAGTGGCAAGACCCTCTTCTCAGCTAATAGATAGCAAAATCTTTATAAGATTGAGCTAACTGAACTCTCAGATCAAAGTGTAACCTGTCTGATGTCTAAAGAGGATGAAAGATGGTTATGGCATAAGAAACTAGGACACGCTAGTATGAAACTTATTTCGAAATTGAAAAAGGATAACCTTGTGAGAGGATTGCCTGATATTAGTTTCAAGAAAGATGTTTTATGTGATGCATGTCAGAGAGGTAACCAAGTAAAATCAGGTTTCAAATCAAAAAACCTTGTATCAACCTCTAGACCTCTTCAATTGTTACACATGGATCTGTTTGGACCTGTTAGTGTTGCCAGTTTAGCTGGAAGGAAATATGGATTTGTCATTGTTGATGACTATTCTAGATTTACTTGGGTACTTTTCTTAACCCACAAGGATGAGTCTTTTAAGGCCTTCTCTGTATTCTGTAAGAAATTACAAAATGAGCAAGGTTTCTGTATTTCTACCCTTAGAAGTGATCATGGGGGAGAATTTGAAAATGAGCAATTCAAACTGTTCTGTGAAGAGAATGGAATCTCTCACAACTTCTCTGCACCTAGAACTCCCCAGCAAAATGGAGTGGTTGAGAGAAAGAACATATCTCTGCAAGAGATGGCTAGATCAATGCTCAATGAAAATAATCTCCCGAAGTACTTCTAGGCTGAAGCTATAAACACTGCATGTTATGTACAAAATAGAATACTTATCAGGTCTATCCTAAAGAAGGCTCCTTATGAATTGTGGAAAGGTAGAAAACCCAACATATCTTATTTCTATGCATTTGGATGTGAATGCTTCATCTTAAATACCAAGGATCAACTTGGAAAGTTTGATTCCAAGGTAGACAAAGGTATATTCATTGGATATTCTGAAGTGTCTAAAGCATATAGAGTTTTTAACTCTAGAACCTCTGTTGTTGAGGAATCCATTCATGTAAAATTCAATGATAATTTAAATACTGATAGGGAACTATCAGATCTAGAAGATGATCTTGCAGGACTTGATCTTACCCAGCAGACGAGTCAACAGCCAGACGTATCAAAAATTGAATCTGCTGAGGAATCTGTCAGACAAGTGGAGCAGACGAGTCATCAGTCTAATCAACATCAGAATGATGATCTCAAAAGAGACTAGAAGTTCAAAGCTCATCATCCTGAAGATCTTATCATTGGAAGTCCCTCTGAAGGTGTTAGAACCAAATCTGTCTTAAGAGAGTCAAGCAATATGGCCTTTTTATCTGAAATTGAACCAAGGCATATTGAGGAAGCTCTTGAAGATGAAAGCTGGATTCTTGCTATGCAAGAGGAACTTAATCAGTTCAAAAGGAATGATGTCTGGAAACTTGTCTCCAAACCAACAGACAAGTCTGTTATTGGAACAAGATGGGTTTTCAGAAACAAGCTAGATGAAGATGGCAAAGTTGTCAGAAACAAAGCAAGGTTAGTAGCTCAAGGCTACAACCAACAAGAAGGTATTGACTATACTGAGACCTTTGCACCTGTAGCTAGAATAGAAGCTATTCGCATACTCATGTTATATGCTGCACAACATCAAATTACTCTATTTCAAATGGATGTAAAAAGTGCTTTTTTAAATGGAATAATTGAAGAAGAAGTTTATGTTAAACAACCTCCTCGTTTTGAAGATAATGAAAAACCAGATTATGTTTTCAAACTTAAAAAGGTTTTATATGATTTAAAACAAGCGCCTAGAGCATGGTATGATAGACTTAGTTCTTTTCTTATGAATAATAGTTTTATAAGAGGAAAAGTTGATACAACTTTGTTTAAGAAATGCTCAAAAGATAACTTCATAGTAGTTCAAATATATGTTGATGATATTATTTTTGGAGCTACTAATGAAAAATTGTGCAAAGAATTCTCTAAGTTGATGCAAGCAGAATTTGAAATGAGCATGATGGAAGAATTGAAGTTCTTCCTTGGACTACAAATCAAGCAGACGTGTGATGGAATCTACATCCATCAACAAAAGTACATCAAGGAGATTCTAAAGAAGTACAAAATGGATAGCTCAAAGATCATGAAAACTCCAATGCAAACTAATGCTAATCTAAGCAAAGATGATGAAGGTAAAAAGGTAGACCAAACTGTCTACAGAGGTATGATTGGATCTCTTCTTTACTTAACATCTAGCAGACCTGATATTCAATTTAGTGTCTGTATGTATGCTAGATTCCAATCTGATCCCAAAGAATCTCATCTTAAGGCTGTTAAAATAATCTTTAGATATTTGCTTGGAACCACTAATCTTGGTTTAATGTATTTGAGAACACAAGATTACAGATTAGTTGATTTTTGTGATGCTGACTTTGCTGGAGATAGAATTGAAAGGAAAACCACCAGTGGAGGATGTCACTTCATTGGAGCAAACTTAGTCTCCTGGTCAAGCAAAAGACAGACGACTATCGCACTCTCAATTGTAGAAGCAGAATATGTCTCTGCTGCAAGTTGCTGCTCACAGCTATTATGGGTAAGACATCAACTAGAAGATTACTATATATTTGAGCATAATATACCTGTCTGGTGTGATAATTCTAGTGCTATTTGCTTAACTAAGAATCCCATACAACATTCTAAGGCTAAGCACATAGAAATCAAACATCACTTCATAAGAGATTATGTTCAAAAAGGTGTTTTTGATGCTAAGTTTGTTAAAACTGAAAATCAATGGGCTGATATCTTTACAAAACCTTTAGCTGAGGATAGGTTTAAGTTTATAAGAGACAACTTGAATATACATTGCTTTGCTGAGTAACCTGTCTGATGAGTATTTATAATACCCGTCTATGTTTAATCGTCTGACCTTATGAGTCATTCGCTCTTCTTTTAAAAATTCTTTTTAAAATGGTTATTTTCTTTTAAGTATCGTCTCATTATCTGAGGCAAAATGTGTACGTGGATGTTTTTGTCTTATTTTAAATCTGAACCGTTCTTTTTTTCTTTTAAAATCTCCATCCGTACGTTTTTCAAAATCACTCTCCTTATTTCACTCTCATTTCGTCTTCTTCCCTCTTCACTCACTCTCTGACTCTCAAACTTCTCTAACCCTATCTTCTCTGAAATGGCACCCCCACAGCAACTCTCTGCTGATGTCATTGCTAAGCGTTACAACCTCGATGTTGAAGCTGTTCACAAAATCATCCCAGCGAAACTTATTGACCTTTCGGCTCTAAGTCGGTTGGGTTTAGATGTGCTTGAAGAGCTCAACTACTCCAACTGGACTCCTTTCTTCGACTTGAAGGAGCCTGTGCACCCCAAGTTGGTCACTGACTTCTGGACCAACGACGTCGTTCTTCACTCTCCAAGTGGTTTTCCCACGGAGATTCAAGCTCGTATTTCCAACCAACGCTTCTCCTTCTCCCTCAACACTCTGGAACTGGTAACTGGATGCCCTAGACATTGTGCTGGTTATACAGACAACTGGGTAGATTCAGTAAGCCAGAGCGACATCAACATCGCCCTTTTTGGTAACCCTAACCCTACAAATCTCAAATCGAGTAACCTTGTTCCCAAATGCCGCTTCTTGCTCAAGCTTTTGCAAGAATGTGTGCTACCTAGGAAGGGCTCAAGAGACTACATCTCTAAGATGGATTCATTTGCCCTCTTTCATCTCATTCACAAAATCAAGGTAGACATCAATGACCTCATTTTCAAACATTTCGTGTCATTGATTAAGAGACCTAGCTTTCCCACCTCATGCTTCTGACCAAGCTCTTTAGAATCAAAATATTTGTCCCTGAAGAAGTCACCTTTGTGGACATGGCTAGACCTTTAGCTAAACAGACTATCTCTTTAATGAGACTCTCAACCCCTGCTCTATCCTCTTCAAATCAAGCATCTGAGGATCAGAAGGGTCAAACTCTTGTTGAATCAACCGATGAGTCTGAGGCCTCTGCATCTGAACATATTTACAAATCCTCTGGAAAGATTGCAAGCCAAAGCCAGCCCCTTTCTTCAGAAGAAAGTGCTCCTATTCTATCCTTGAAGAAGAGGAAGCTGACTCCCAAGAGACAAGCTCTTGTTGTGGTGGATTCTGATTCTGCCCCTTCTCAAGTTATACTGAGTGAGACTGTCTCTAGTGAAGAGATTGCACCTGCTCAGGGGGAGCAACTGCCAAAGCCTTTAGGACAAACCTTGGACCACCCAGCTTTTTGTCCTGGCACCATTCCTAAAAGGAAGAGATCTGGCATACCTGTTGTAGCTGCTGCCATAGAAGACCCTCATGTTAGCCAACCTGCTGTCCTTGTGGCACCTAAACGCATCAAGCTCAGAATGTCTGAAAACTCTACTCTTGGCAAGTATTCACCCTCTTCCTCCTCATGTCATGATGACCCACAGGCTTCACCCATTCAGGAAAACTCCTCTCTTTCCTCCTCTTTCATCATTGTATCTGATTTGTGTCATGTTTCAAGGGATTCAACTCCTGACAAACCTGTTGGCAATTCTTCTTTGTTGTTCTAGTCTGATTTACAACATTTAATGTCTACCAGTGTCTCTAACCTCTCTGTTGTATCTCCTCCTCCATCTCACTTTACCAATACCTATAGAGCTATGTGTGTTTTTGAACCTATTGTTATCATGTTTCATCACCCTGATCCTTACATAACCCATCCAAACTCTGTAGTTATTCTTCCTAACTATTCGAGACCTTGTTTCATTCTAATTACTGGATCATATTCCTTCATGGAATATCTTGATCTATTAATCCCTGATTATCCCTCACTCTATGTTGAACCTTTACCTACATCTTTTCATCCATCTCTTCTCTCCATTATGTCCTCTGTTTTTCCCTCACCTCCAGCAGATAACTCCTCTGATAATTATTTCCATAAGATCACCTTTCTACCTTTTATCTTCTATCGCAATCTTCACT
Organism: Ammopiptanthus mongolicus; assembly: GCA_039655645.1. Taxonomy (NCBI): domain Eukaryota; kingdom Viridiplantae; phylum Streptophyta; class Magnoliopsida; order Fabales; family Fabaceae; genus Ammopiptanthus; species Ammopiptanthus mongolicus. The sequence continues at coordinate 46,964,661 of CM077350.1, forward strand.
TACGCTTCTTTCCCCGGATTTCGGAAGCCTTCTCTATCCCTTCTGCACCACCTGTATATGCTCTTACCTGGCATTCTGATGACTTTGCTGATCACATTCCTGTGCCCAGACGAGATCTTCAAGCTTTGCTTTTTGAAGTAGCATCTCTCAGGAACTTGGTAGAAGCTGCTCACCAAGATCTTGCTGCAGAAAGAAGAGCTAGAACTGTTTTAGAAGCTAGAGTAGATGCTCTTTTTGATCTTTTTACCACTTATTTATAATTTTCTTTTTTAAAGTACCTTGTACACAGCCAATGATGGTCAAATGCAAATTACCTTCTCTGTTCCTTTTTGATTATGACAAAAAGGGGAGAAAGTTAAATGAAAAATGTCTTAATGTTACAACTGTCTGATATGAACAAATGAACAAATGTTTATCTAAATATGATGTATCTTTTCCCTTCTCTCTGTCTATATTCTATTGCTTTTGATAATGTCAAAAGGGGGAGAAAATACTAAGATAAGACTAAGATAAAAAGTTAAATGCTTATCTGTCTGAGTATGTTATAATCATGGAACAATGTTTTTAATCTGTCTGATCATATACATGACTGATTTATGTGAATTTTCTTAAAGTTCATTAAATCATTTAACATGTTTTGTCATCATAAAAAAGGGGGAGATTGTTGAGTCTCCAAATGTTTGATGTGCATTTACCTTAGTTTTGATGAGATTAAAACAGTTATTCAATGATTTAATTGAACCCGTCTGTGGTATTTAACTCGTCTACTTAGCATGCAGATTAAAACATTAAACGTCTATATGAACTGTTCACTCGTCTGAACTAACTTAAGTTCACACGTCTGAACTAACTAAAGTTCACTCGTCTGAACTAGCTAAGGTTCACTCGTCTGAACTAAGAGAAGTTCACTCGTCTAATGAAGTCTTCAACCGTCTGATCAAAGGAAGACTCACTCGTCTAAAAGACTTTGCAACTGACGTCATCTCGTTGTTAAAGAGTCAACCCGTCTAATGAAGCTACTCATCCATCTAATGACTAACGTTAAAGAATACATTGGATGAAAGTTATCTCGACTCTGATAAGGAACTTCAACAAAGTGCTTTGCCTGAACACAACTGCATCTTACACCAAAAAAGAAAGTCTTCCCTCTGCAAACAAAAAGCAAGTATACAGACCTGCTAAGACCAAAGGTATATCAGAAGTCTGCATCACTCTGATGAAAGAGAACTAGCGAAGTTCCCTATGCTTTAATGGCTGATCAGAACGACTCTATTGCATTTATTGAAGATCTGCAAGAAGCCAAACCTTCACACTTTGTGTCTAACGGCTTTAAAATCTTGAAGCCTATTTAATGAAGAAGACTTTGAAGATTCAAGTACACACAAGAGAACGATCAAAGCAATCAAGAGCAATTACTCTGTACATTTATATCTTCATTCTTTCATTTTTTATTCTTCAATCATTTGAAGTTAATACGCAGTCTTTTAGAACTTCACATTTAATACACTCGTCTAAGTGCTTGTGAAAGACTTGCAAATTGTAATCTATTTTACAACTTCTCTCAAATAAACCCGTTTGAGCCTGAAGAGGCTAAGTGTGCCAATAATACTTGTCTGGAGCCTGGAGAGGCTAGGTGTGAAAACAATACTCGTCTGGAGCCTGAAGAGGCTAGGTGTGAAAATAATACTTGTTTGTCCTGTAACCTAAATCAGTTATAGTGAGAAAACTTGGTGCTGCCAAGGACTGGATGTAGCCTCATTGTTAAGGGGTGAACCAGGATAAAACCTACTGAGTGATCTCTCCTTCCCTTTGTTGACAAGTGACTTCAAACACAAGAGGGGGGTGAATTGTGTGTGATATGTGTTTTTGAAAAACCTTTTGCAATTACGGCGCTTGAAGATAAATGACTGAAATTAGAAGCGCTATAAAGTAAATTGCTTGAATAATAAATTCTAGAAAGTAAATAGCAATAAAATAAATCGCTTAAATTAAATTGCAATAAAGTAAATGCGATAAATTAAATTGCAATAAAATAAATTGCGATAAATTAAATTGCAATAAAATAAATGCGATAAACTAAATTGCTGTAAGGTAGAAGACAATAATGAAATGATAGAGAGAGAGCCGCAGATTTATCCTGGTTCGGCCACTAAATACCCTGTGGCCTACGTCCAGTCCCCAAGGTCAAACCCAAGGGTTTTCACTCAATAACTAGCTTTTAAATCAGGTGCAGCTAGAAACCTTTACAAACCAAGAGCACTCTCCACACAAAATAATGGGATATCACCTCCCTTTGTGCAAGAGCCTCAAGTTCAAGAGATATTGTTTCTCTTTTAAGAAAAAGGGATTCACACCCAAGAACAAGAAGAAGTAGAAGAAGAATGTAGCACTCAAGTAGTGCAGATAAAGATTACAAATTGAAGCTCAAAGTACAATTCAAACTATATGATATGTAAAGCTCTCTATTCAAAAAATAATCAAAAGTGAATATGTGAGAGTAAGTAATAAAATAAACAGAGTTTCAGAGCGCAATAGGATTCGTGTGTTTTAGAGTTGCCTTGGCATTCCTATTTATAGAAAATCTTTTAAGCCCATAGGAATTAGGTTAAGCCCATTTAAAAAACAAGGCAGTCGCTTCATAATCGATTATGGTATGTCCATAATCGATTATCCCTTGAGAAAAAAACGCGCTGATTTACTTTCGCAGCATAATCGATTAGGATAATCGATTATGACTTCTCTGTTTTGAGTGTAATCGATTATGACATATTCATAATCGATTATGACTTCCCTGATTTGAGTGTAATCGATTATGACATATGCATAATCGATTATGTACATTATTTTGTTTGAACACACAACGGCTATAATGAAATTTCTATTATTTTTAGTAAAAGCCTTTTAAGTTAACGTAATGTGTGTGTGTGTGATTGATTTTAAATATGAGAGCTTTAGAACCATTTACAAAAAGATCCTAATAAACACCGATTACAAGAAATAAAAATTCCCATAACCCAGTCTTGAAGCACTTGATCTCCTTGATCTTCTTTTCCGCTTTTTGTATACTTGACTTTCCGATTCCTTTTGTCAATCATCAAAAACTAGATTAATCCTGTCAAGGCATATATTCACATTCCCCCCCCTTTTTGATGATGATGACAAACATCTCAAGGAGGGATTTGCTCTAGAGACGAGATAGAGTATTTGAATTTTAAGAAATCAGAGTTAATGCACAGATAAAATACTCTACACCTTATTTTTATGCAAAATGTAAAAATAGCAACTCCCTCTAAAGCATGCAAACTCTCCCTGAACTATGCAATCATATAAGAAATCAGAGTTAATGCACAGATAAAATACTCTACACCTTATTTTTATGCAAAATGTAAAAATAGCAACTCCCCCTAAAGCATGCAAACTCTCCCTGAACTATGCAATCATATAACTCTCCCCCTTTTGGCATTATAAAAAAAAAAACGGGAAAAGTGCAAACAAGAGCAAGGCATATATTCAGGAAAGTTAGAAACAGTCCAAAATGACCAAAATGAACGTTACTGACCTTTTAATCGGTTTCTTAATCGATTATGTAAGTGAGCATAATCGATTATGTCTTACCGTGTTGGCTCCTGTTCGCTCATCCATGACCCATAATCGATTATTGAGTGCCTCAAAATCGATTATTCCTTTAGTGGCAACTTTTGGTATTCGCGAAATCGATTATGTAATCGATTATAGTCTGGGTCTTTGAATAATCGATTATCTAATCGGTTATTTGAGATTGTTGAGATGAATATATAATCGATTATGTAATCGATTCTCCTTCCTTGTTCTTTCATTTATAATCGATTAGCCTAATCGATTATGTTTCGTCTGACTTTTGTTCTTTTTCTCCCCCTTTCAATTGTAATCGATTACTATAATCGATTCCTGGTCCTCTGACTTGTGAATAATCGGTTATGCCTATGCTATAATCGATTATGGCTAAAGAAATTTGAATTTTAGCACATAGAGCATGTATCCTCTATACTTACTTACTTCAACCGACTTACTTTCCTCATCTTTATCAAGGTAGCAGGAGGTGCTCATTGGTGTGGATATTTCTTTGGCATTGTTCATTCCAAATTTCTTGAGTAGCTCCTTGCAATATTTTGCTTGATTTATGAATATTCCTTCTTTTGATTGCTTGATTTGAAGCCCAAGGAAGTAGTTGAGCTCGCCCATCATTGACATTTCAAACTCATTTTGCATTATGTTAGAAAAGTCCTTACACAAAGATTCATTAGTTGCACCAAATATAATATCGTCCACATAAATTTGAACAAGTAAAATGTCATGCTTTTTATTTTTGATAAAAAGAGTGGTGTCCACTTTTCCTCTTTCAAAATCATTTTCAAGTAAAAACTTGCTTAGACGATCATACCAAGCTCTAGGAGCTTGTTTCAAACCATATAGAGCCTTTTTTTAATTTGAAGACATGATTAGGAAATTCGAAATTTGAAAAACCAGGGGGTTGGTCCACATAGACTTCTTCTTGAATATAACCATTAAGAAAAGCACTTTTTACATCCATTTGAAAGAGTTTGAAATCCATAATGCATGCAAATGCAAGAAGCATGCGGATGGCTTCTAATCTAGCCACTGGAGCATAGGTTTCATCGAAATCTATGCCCTCTTGTTGATTATATCCTTTAGCGACAAGCCTAGCTTTATTCCTAACAATTATACCGTTTTCATCAAGCTTGTTACGAAAGACCCATTTAGTCCCAATGACTAACTGATCCTTAGGTTTGGGAACAAGTTCCCAAACATTGTTTCTTTCAAATTGGTTCAACTCTTCTTGCATGGCAAGAGTCCAATGTTCATCAATGATAACATCATCAATATCTTTAGGTTCAATTTGAGATACGAAAGCCATGTAATGACATGCATGTTTAAGAGAGTTTCGAGTTGTTACCCCTTTTGAAATATCACCTATTATGTTGTCAAGAGGATGGTGTCTTGATGTTCTCCATTCTCTTGGAAGATTTGAGTGAGGTGAATCATCGATACTAAGAGGTGGTTGATCTTCATCCTTTTTCTCTTGACTTATTTGTTCCTCAAGGTGGTTATTTCCCAAAAGTTCTGCAAGATCATCAACACTTTCTTCTACCATAGATTTTGGGTTAGTCTCATCAAAAGAAACATGCACAGATTCTTCTATGGTCATAGTTCTTTTATTATAAATTCTAAAAGATTTACTAGAAACTGAGTACCCAAGAAAGATACCTTCATCAGCTTTAGCATCGAATTTGCCAAGGTTATCTTTACCATTATTTAAAACAAAGCATTTACATCCGAATACGTGAAGGTGAGAGATGTTGGGCTTCCTTCCCTTGTAAATTTCATAGGGTGTTCGTTTTCGAATAGGTCTTATAAGGACTCTATTCATTACATAGCATGCGGTACTTACCGCGTCTGCCCAGAAATACTTGGGAAGGTTGGTCTCATTGAGCATCGTCCTCGCTAGCTCTTCGAGAGACCGATTTTTCCTTTCCACCACTCCATTTTGTTGTGGAGTTCTTGGTGCGGAAAAATTATGCTCAATTCCATTTTCAGTACAAAAGGCCTCAAATGCCTCATTTTGGAACTCACCACCATGATCACTTTGGATAGATACAATGTCTAAATAGTTATATGAACTGTTCACTCGTCTGAACTTTCCTGGTCGTATCAATAAGGTCATGAAATTTCGATTTATTTTTATATTTTACACATATAATGGATTTGCATTCTTCTTCTGATGATCGATTCAACCTCTGATCAAAAAGATATATCTTGGTTCTATTTTATCTCTCGCTTTATGAACTGTTTCGCGAAAACGGGATTTGGAGTTTACTCGTCTAATGAAGTCTTCAACCGTCTGATCAAAGGAAAACTCACTCGTCTAAAATACTTTGCAACTGATGTCATCTTGTTGTTAAAGAGTCAACCCATCTAATGAAGCTACTCATCCGTCTAATGACTAATGTTAAAGAATACATTGGATGAAAGCTGTCTCGACTCTGATAAGGAACTTCAACAAAGTGCTTTGCCTAAACACAACTGCATGTTACACCAAAAGGGAAAATCTTCCCTCTGCAAACAAAAAGCACGTATACAGACCTGCTAAGACCAAAGGTATATCAGAAGTCTGCATCACTCTGATGAAAGAGAACAAGCGAAGTTCCCTATGCTTTAATGGCTGATCAAAATGACTCTATTGCATTTATTGAAGATATGCAAGAAGCCAAACCTTTCAGACTTTGTGTCTAACGGCTTTAAAATCTTGAAGCCTATTTAATGAAGAAGACTTCAAAGATTCAAGTACACACAAGAGAACGATCCAAGCAATCAAGAGCAATTACTCTGTACATTTATATCTTCATTCTTTTATTATTTATTCTTCAATCATTTGAAGTTAATACGCAGTCTTTTAGAACTTCACATTTAATACACTCATCTGAGTACTTGTGAAAGACTTGTAAATCGTAATCTATTTTACAACTCTCAAACAAACTCGTCTGAGCCTGAAGAGGCTAAGTGTGCAAATAATACTTGTCTGGAGCCTGGAGAAGCTAGGTGTGAATACAATACTCGTCTGGAGCCTGAAGATGCTAGGTGTGAAAATAATACTTGTCTGTCCTGTAACCTAAATCAGTTATAGTGAGAAAACTTGGTGCTGCCAAGGACTGGACGTAGGCTCATTGTTAAGGGGTGAACCAGGATAAAACCTGTTAAGTGATCTCTCCTTCCCTTAACTCTTTAGTTTGAATATTTGTCTTAACTATCATCTAACTAAAGGGGTTTATAATTATGTTTATCAAAACTTTTCTTATCTTGCATGATTGTGTGTTTTCTATGAAAACCTTCAGACGTGTTATCAGTCTGATTGACCTGTCTGTGTTTACTCGTCTATTATAACCCGTCTGTGCTTGCGAAAAAGTTTCTAAATTCCGCATAAATTTGACAAACACCATTCAACCCCCTTCTAGTGTTTGCATCTGTCTATTTCAAGGTGTTGATGTAGTTGATGGGTATTCTCATGAGACTTTCATGATGCGTGCCATGTTATTTTGCATCATCAATGGCTTTCTAGCATACGGGAACTTGTGCGGTTATAGTGTTAAAGGGCATAAACCATGCCCTATATGTGATGAAGGCACATGCTTCACTCAATTGCATCATCGAAGGAAGACAATTTACCTTGTGCATCGAAGATTTATCATACGTGATCACCCATATCGTAAATTGAAAAAAGCTTTTAACAGATGCTAGGAGAGTGAAATCGCTTCGACGGCCTTAACCGAAGAGCAAGTTTATCAACGAGTGAAGGACATCAATGTTATCTTCGGTAAGGCCCAAAAGAAGGCCAAGGCTACTGAGAAAAACATATGAAAGAAGAGGTCGATCTTCTTTGATATTCCATACCGGTGTAAACTTGATGTCAGATACTGTATTGATGTGATGCATATGGATAAAAACGTGTGTGATAGTTTAATCGGAACACTTTTCAACATTCAGGGCAAGACAAAGGATATTGTGAATGCTCGTCTAGATCTGGTTGCGATTGGTATACGAGAGAAGTTAGATACACAGTCAAAGGTTGGTAAGCAGACATATTTGCCTCCAGCATGTCATACTTTGTCAAAAAAAGAGGGAACAAGTAGTGTCTACGGGATGTCAAAGTGCCATAGGGTTACTCTTCAAATGTTAAGTGGCTTATCTCAAGTGATCTCAAAGTTGGCTTAAAGTCTCATGATTGCCATGTCTTGATGTAGCAACTACTACCAGTGGCTATTTATGATATTGCTCCTAAAAATATTAGACATGTCATAACTAGGTTGTGCTCATTCTTCAATGCTATATGTAGCAAAGTCATTGAACCCCAAAAGTTAGATAAGTTGGAAGAAGAGGCTGCTACTATCTTGTGCCAATTGGAGATGTATTTTCCTCCTTCATTTTTTGACATCATGGTTCACTTAGAATTTGGTAAGGGCCAATGAATCTAGGGGTAAGTTTCTTCACTTTCATTACTCTGCCAACCCCAGTTGTTGGAGTAACTCGCAAGAACACATGATCCCCCTCCTGCAATTCGAGAGTTTTTCTTATCTTATCGTGGTAACTCTTTTGCCTACTCTGTGCCACTCTTATCTTATCTTGTATCATCCTCACTTTCTCTGTAGTCTCTTGCACTACCTCAGATCCTAACACAACATTTTCTCCAGGCTCATTCCAACACAAAGGTGTCCTACACCTCCTCCTATACAAAGCCTCATAAGGTGCCATCCCAATACTGGAATGGAAGCTATTGTTGTAGGTGAACTCTATAAGGGGTACGATCTTATCCCAACTACCAGACTGCTCTAGCACACACGCCCTCAACAAGTCCTCTAATGATTGGATTGTTCTCTTAGACTGACCATCGGTCTGTGGTTGATAAGCTGAACTCAATCTAAGCTTAGTTCCTAAGGCCTAAGGCCTCATGCAAACTATTCCAAAATCTAGAGGTAAATCTAGGATCTCTATCTGAAACTATGCTAGAGGGTACACCATGCAATCTAATTATTTCTCTGATATAAAACCTAGTCAACTTCTCTAATGGATATTCCATGTTCATAGGAATGAAATGGGCAGATTTGGTTAACCTATCCACAAAAACCCATATGGCATCACAACCAGCTGGAGTCCTAAGGAGTCTAGACACAAAATCCATAGAGATACTATCCCACTTCCACTCAGGAATACTCAAAAGTTGCAACTTACCCGAAGGTTTCTGGTGCTCTATCTTAGCCTTCTGACACACTAGGCAAGCATAAACAAACTCAGCCACATCCTTTTTCATCCTGGGCCACCAAAATATCCGTTTCAGATCTTGATATATCTTTGTGGCTCCCGGGTGAACACTCAAACCACTCCTATGCCCTTCCTCAAGGATCAACTTCCTAAGCTCTGGAACATCAGGTATACAAAATCTATCCTGGAACCTCAAAATTCCATCAGTCCCTTCCTTAAAATTGAGATTTCTACCCTGAACACTCAACTCTCTTTGGTATCAAAAGGTATACATCTATCTTCTGCCCTTCTCTAATCTGATCCATCAAACTGCTAGTGATTTTCAACATTCCTAGCCTAATGCTCTTAGGGGTAACTTCCCAAGATAAACTCAAGTCTCTAAACTCCTCGATCAAATCCATCTCTTTAACCATCAAGGCTGAAACATGTAAGACTTTTCTACTCAAAGCATCAGCCACTACATTGGCTTTACCTGGGTGGTAACTAAACTCAAACTCAAAATCCTTAAGAAATTCCATCCACCTACGTTGTCTCATATTCAACTCCTTATGGTTAAACAAGTATTTCAAACTCTTATGATCACTAAAGATCTCAAATCTAGCTCCATAAAGATAATGCCTCCAAATTCTTAAGGCAAAAACTGCAGGTCCTAACTCCAAGTCATGGGTAGAGTAGTTCTTCTCATGGGTCTTAAGCTGCCTAGAGGCATAAACTATTACCTGACCGTTCTGCATCAACACACCACCTAAACCTTGCTTCGAAGCATCACAGTACACTACAAAAAGTTCACTAGGATTAAGTAGCACTAACACAGGTGCAGATGTCAACCTATTCTTCAACTCCTAAAAACTTTCCTCACACTTAGAGTCCCACACAAAGATCTGACCTTTATTAGTAAGGCGGGTCATAGGCAAAGCTATCTTAGAGAATCCGTCTATAAATCTCCTATAGTACTCAGCTGAACCCAAGAAAATCTTAACCTCGGTCACTGACTTAGGTGCTGGGTCTACGGTTATCCCTCCTCTAGAGATGATGTGTCCTAAAAACTCACATCCTCTAACCAGAACTCACACTTAGACAACTTGGCATACAACTGCTTTTCCTTAAGGGTTTTCAAGACTATCCTCAAGTGCTCCTCATGTTTCTCCTTAGTCTTATAGTATATTAGGATAACATCTATGAAGACAACTACAAACCTATCCAAGTATGGATGAAAGATCTTGTTCATGTAATCCATGAACACGGCAGGGGCATTAGTCACACCAAAAGGCATAACTAGGTACTCATAATGGCCATAGCGTGTTCTGAACGCAGTCTTTGGAAAGTCCTCAGACTTGACCCGAATTTGGTGATAGCTTGATCTCAAGTCTATCTTAGAAAACACACAAGCTCCTATCAGCTGGTCCATAAGGTCATCTATCCTAGGAAGAGGATACCTATTCTTAATAATCACCTTGTTGAGCTATCGGTAATCGACACACAACCTCATGCTGCCATCTTTCTTCTTGACCAACAACACTGGCGCTCCCCACGGAGACACACTAGGCCTAACAAACTTCGGAAGCAATTCCTCTAACTATTTCTTCAACTCAGCTAGCTCTAGAGGGGACATCCTATAAGGTGCTAGGGATATGGGTCCTGTACCTGGCACTAAGTCTATGCTAAACTCAACCTCTCTCTCGGGTGGCAAACTATAAACATCCTCGGAAAAAACCTCTGGGAACTCTCTCATAACTGGCACATCCTTAACCTCAGCCTTTTTCTCTATTTCCAGGGAAGATAAGATCATGTATACTTGGGCTTCTTCTCTAATAGAAGCCTTGACTTGGTTGGCAATCAGAAAACTCGGATCCTTAGGATCGACAACAGTTCCAAAAACAATAGTTTTATCAAAGCAATTTAAAAGGACATGATTGGCAGATAACCGGTCCATACCAAGAGTAACATCAAGTTGTTTAAGGGGTAAGCATATAAGATCAACTATGAAATTTCTATCATCAATGACAATGGAATAACCTTTACAAATATGTGAGGTAACAATAGGCTTATGGGTAGGGGTAGCAACAACTAGATCATATTCAAGTTGGGCAACAGGTAATCTAAGGTACTCAACACAATAATGTTATATAAAGGAATGGGACAAACCCGAATTAAACAACACTATTAAAGGAGTCCTTTTGATGAGGCGTTTACCTTGAATCAGGTCTTCAGGTTGCGAAGAGCCAAGACAAGAACTATATACCTATAAGCAGAGGATGCTTGAAGCTGAAGACAAACTCATCAAATGGGGTCTATTTCGGGAATGCTTCCTGGAGAAGTATTTCCTCAGAATGATGAGAAGAGAAAAAGAGAAAGAGTTCATGAGCCTAAAGCAAGGGACCATGTCTGTTAGGGAGTACTCTGCAAGGTTTGAAGCGCTGCTCAAATTTTCTGAATTTTACCAGAGGTTCCCTGACGAAGAGTGGGTTTGCCGTCATTTTGAGGATGGCCTGAAATATGAGCTGCAAAGGGTGATTGCACCACTGAACATCACCCGACTTCCTGAGATGCTGGAGAGATGTTCTGTCATTGAGAACATCGACAAAAAGCGAGAGCTGCAACAAGGCAGAACTGGAGGACCTACTCGGAGGTTTGACTAGAGGGGTCGAGGCGGAAAGGGAAGATTCCAGACGAGATGGAGGCCTTATGACCGTCAGGCCGCAAGACAGACTGAAGGACAACTCCAACCAAGTGGCTGCTTCAGGTGTGGAGGAACACATACAATTTGGGACTGTCCGATAAAGGAGACTCGCCAGTGTTTCCGATGTGGCCAAGTGGGTCATATAGCTCCAGAATGTACACAAGGAGCGAGATACAACACAGGTAGGCAGGGCCCAGTGACCAGAACCCAAGGAACCGGACAACAAGCAGCGAGACCACAAGCCACCGGAAGGGTATTTACCATACGAGGAGCTGAATCCTCTCAATCCCCTGATCTTATACAAGGTATGTGCTTAGTGTCAGGTAAACTCTTATCTGTATTGTTTGACTCGGGAGCTACTCATTCTTTCATATCCCAAGAGTGTGTGGATCATTTAAAGCTGCCTGTCTCTTTACTTCCCCATGACTTAACTGTTTCTACTCCTACCAGTAATTCTTTGACAACCATGACTGTCGGTTTAAATTGTCTTATTGTCATTGAGAATCGTACTTTTTCTGTTGATCTCATTTGCTTACCTATGCATCAACTTGATATCATTTTAGGCATGGATTGGCTTTCGGCTAACCATGTAGTGTTAGACTGTTCTAAAAAGACCTTATATTTCCCTGAGCAATCTAGATTAATGCTTGCCAAGGATAGTAAGCTAGTTAGTAAATCTCATAAACGCGTGTTGCTACTCTCTGTGGAAGCTAAGGAATCTCCTACGTTGGATTCGTTCCCTGTAGTGCGGGAGTTTCCGGAAATTTTCCTTGATGACATTCCGGGTTTACCACCGGAGAGAGAAATAGAGTTCGCTATAGATCTGGTACCGGGAACTGGACCGATTTCAATAGCACCTTATCGAATGGCTCCAGCCGAGTTAACATAGCTGAAAAAGCAGTTGGACGACATGTTGGATAAGGAGTTTATAAGACCGAGTGCTTCACCTTAGGGAGCGCTGGTGCTGTTCGTCAAAAAGAAGGACGGGACTTCAAGGCCGTGCGTGGATTATCGATAGCTAAACAAGGCAACGATCAAGAATAAGTACCTGTTGCCTAGGATTGACGATTTGATGGACCAGTTAAAAGGAGCGGTAGTGTTTCAAAAATTGACTTAAGATCTGGTTACCACCAGATTCGGGTCAAGAGGGAGGATATACCGAAGACGGCGTTTAGGAGCCGGTATGGACACTACGAGTATCTAGTTATGCCATTTGGTGTAACTAATGCTCCAGCGGTGTTCATGGATTACATGAACCGGATTTTCCGACCGTTCTTAGATAAGTTTGTTATTGTGTTTATCGACGACATTATTATTTATTCCCTTAATCGGGAAGAACATCAGGAACATCTTAGGATTGTGCTTCAAGTGTTAAAGGACCGACAACTTTATGCAAAGTTGTCCAAGTGTGAATTCTGGTTAGAAGAAGTACAGTTCTTAGGTCATGTGATTAATCGTGAAGGAATAGCTATAGATCCAGCAAAGGTTGAAGCTGTAGTGCAATGGGAATGCCCTAAGTCGGTGAGTGAAATACTGAGTTTTCTGGGCTTAGCTGGATATTACCGAGGTTAATTGAAGGATTCTCGAAAATCGCGTTGCCAATGACGCAGCTAACAAGGAAGGGAATATCCTTTGAATGGACAGTTTGCGTATACTGTGATGCGTCATACCAAGGATTGGGTTGTGTCCTAATGCAAGATCGGAGAGTGGTAGCATATGCTTCATGACAGCTAAGAATTCATGAGAGGAATTATCCGACTCATGATTTGGAATTAGCAGCCATAGTGTTCGCTTTAAAGATATGGCGACACTATTTATATGGAGCCAAGTTTATAGTGTATAGTGACCATAAGAGTTTAAGGTATCTATTTGATCAGAAAGAGTTAAATATGAGGCAAAGAAGATGGATGGAATTCATAAAGGATTATGAATTCAATCTACAATACCATCCAGGAAAAGTGAATGTGGTAGCGGATGCGTTAAGTAGGAAATCCTTGCACGTATCTGCTATGATGGTAAAAGAACTGGAACTGATTGAACAGTTTAGAGATTTGAATCTAGGCATGGAATTATCTAGGGATAAGATACACCTAGAAATGGTTACAGTAACAAGCGACTTTTTGAAGACATTCAAGGAGAAGCAGGAGATTGATTAGTATCTTCAGAAAGTAAAAGAACAAGTAACGGAAGGCAGAACTTCTGAGTTTAGGGTGAATCAAGATGGAGTCTTGAGGTATGGAGATAGAATTTGTGTGCCAATGGATATAGAGCTAAGGAGAATGATCTTAGAGGAAGCGCACAAGAGTAGGTTCAATTTTCATCCAGGAGCTACCAAGATGTACCAGGACTTAAAGAAAATGTTTTGGTGGCCTGGAATGAATAAGGAGGTAGTCGAGTATATGTTGGCTTGCTTGGTGTGTCAGAAGGCAAAGATAGAACACCAAAAGCCAGCAGGACTACTACAGTCCTTGGATATCCCAGAATGGAAATGGGATGGTATATCTATGGATTTCGTGATTGGTTTACCGAGGACTAACAAGAGACATGATGCCATTTGGGTAATCGTTGATAGGTTGACGAAGTGTGCTTACTTCTTACCTATTGGCGAAAGTTATACATTGGAAAAGTTAACCCAAATCTACATCAAGGAAGTAGTAAAGTTGCACGGAGTGCCTTCTAGTATTGTTTCCGACAGAGATCCTAGATTTACATCTAGATTCTGGAAGCAATTACATGAGGCTCTGGGAACTAAGTTAAGGTTGAGTTCTGCTTATCATCCTCAGACGGATGGTCAGTCGGAACGAACAATTCAGTCATTGGAAGACCTCTTAAGAGCTTGTGTTTTGGAACACACAGGAAATTGGGAGGAGTTCTTACCATTGATTGAGTTCACCTATAATAATAGTTTTCATTCAAGTATAGGTATGGCACATTACGAAGCATTGTACGGCAGGAAGTGTAGAACACCTTTGTGTTGGTACGAGAATGGAGAAAGTCAAGTACTAGGACTGGAGGTAGTGCAGCAAATGACGGAACAAATCAAGAGGATACGGGAAAAGATGAAAATCGCACAGGACAGGCAAAAGAGTTACAGCGATAAGAGAAGAAGACCGTTAGAATTCCAGGAAGGAGACCATGTTTTTCTGAGAGTGACTCCGAGAACTGGAATTGGCAGGGCAATAAAAATCTAGAAAGCTTACTCCTAGGTTCAGTGGACCTTTTCAAATTCTTCGCCGAATTGGTCCTGTGGCCTATCACATCGCTTTACCCCCAAACTTATCCAACCTTCATGACGTCTTTCATGTCTCTCAGTTGAGAAAGTACTACCCTAATCTATCACACGTCTTAGAACCAGAGTCAATACAATTAAGAGATAACCTTGAGTATGAGGCTCTACCTGTAAGGATCGCGGATAGAAGGATAAAGGAACTCCGAGGTAAACATATTCCATTGGTCAAGATCATATGGGACGAAGTTACCAGAGATGCTACCTGGTAACGCGAAGAGGACATGCAACGACAATATCCAAGCCTATTTTAAGAAGGTACGTCGAATTTCGGGTCGAAATTCTTTTTAAGGGGGTAGTAATGTAACACCCCGATTTTTCTTATTCTTTTGATTACTCAGTATTTAAGTAATTGTATTTTATTAGAGGGTCTAGAAAATTTAATAAATTATTCTGAGGCCATAGTCACTCTCTACGCCATCGTAGGAGGCTATGGTTAAGTTTTGGGTCGAAAACTCAAACGGAGCCCGATCTATATTTTTTCGGATGATAGTGTTTTTCTACTATCAAGACCTCATTTTGACTAACGGTCAGAACCATTAGTCTTAGAATTCAATTCTCTACCTTTTTGCTAAAATATGTCCTGACGTCCAAAAATATAAATAATATTTTATATTCGGACAGAAAATCGATCGGGTAGACGATTCAAGTTGTCTTAGGGTTTTTCGAGAACCTTGAGCCAATGATTTTCATACCAGGGCTATGTTAAATCATCTGGGGACTCTTATCAGTGTCGCGAGGATTTTTCAAAATGTCGGGAGATAAATTGACCAAATTGCCCTGGGTTAGTTTTTACTAATTACCTATTATTAGTTCTACCTATTTCTTAAGCCTTAAGTCACCAAATAAATACACTATACTCATCTTTTCTCCCCCTCATTTCTCGTTGGCCAGCTGCTGCTCACTTTCTTCTTTCTTCTTCTTCCTTCTTCTTTTTTCTTCTTCCTTCTTCTTCCTCCATTTTCAACTTCATTTTCACTCAACTTCCACAAGCTTTTTTAAGGAGATTTGTGAAGCAAAGTTGCTCCTCTCATCCTCCTCTACCACTTAGAAGGTATAGATTTCATCCTTGAGCTCTCAATCTTTATTTTCTCCATTTATTTTCATGAATTTCAATTTCTAGATCTAAATTTCAAAAATCTCTAGAAAATTATAGAAAAATCATTTTGATGCCAAACCAATTCCTATGAGCTAGTATCATCCTCTACTATCATAATCCAAGAGCTTGAAATCAAATAAGCTCTCTAGCCTATTTTTCTTAAAGAGGCCGAATGGGTGTATATTTGGAGAAAATGAGTTTTTACATCCTCGAGCAATTTCACTTCGCGAAATTCTGACAGCTTTAATTCCTTTCAAATTTCGCTTAGCGAAATTCTGACAGCTTTACTTCCTTTTAATTTTCGCTTAGCGAAATCAAATCGCTTAGCGGATTTCTGCCAGTTTTACTTCCTTTCTTAAATTATCTTCATTTCAACCTATATACAAGATACAGGGAGTTTATGATTTAATTATATAAATTTGTGGTTGTGTTTTCTGGTATAGAATCGGACAGGGCTCAGACATTAAACCGCGCACCCGATTGAAAGTTGCAGAGCCGGATTCGAAATCTCTTGGGAGCATCACTAAGGTGGGGGAAAGAACCACAATATCGTCAGGGAGGCAAGCTTTACCTAATATATATACATATATCTATGTCGTAGTGCTCAACCTGGCAATATAGTTGATCTGTTGTTGTTGTGATGTGAGTTGATACCCGGTTAAGCCGGATGAAAGTTGGTCGTGATTGTATATAAGTCGTGGTTGAGGCACTAAGTGTTGATCCTGAGATGAGTCAGTGAGATTCATGTTGCATAGTTGTTATTCATCACTGTGTTGGCATACGGGCGATTTCGATCTTACCTGCGGGGAGATGGTCGTACCGATTAGTTTGGCGTAGGGGCGATTCCGATCTTACCTACGGGGAGGTGGTCGTACCCGTTAGTCGAATTGTAGACGGACGGACGAATATCTCGACCTAGCCTGCGGGCGGGGGGATATGTCGTTACCGAAAGTTGAGTTATTAACGGACGGGCGAATGCTCCGACCTAGCCTGCGGGCGGGAAAACATGTCGTTACCGTAAGTTGCGTTGTTGACGGGCGAATATTCCGACCTGGCTTGCGGGCGGGGGAATATGTCGTACCCATAAGACGAGTTGGGTCTGCGGGCTTTAGACCAAACCCTACCTTATGGGGGTTGGCATAGTGATGATTGGGACACCTTGATCCGTTAGGGATGTCGCGTCATGATTGCGTCCATATAGTCGTTAGTTGCATGAGTGTGAGAGACAGTAGTTAAGGGAAAAATTATCCGGAAGTTGTTTGGTTGTCACCGTTGTGATTTGGTGTGTTGCTATCTATATACATTATTTATATCGCTGTTTTTCCCATGTATGACATATTACTGTTTCTTATCCCCTGTACTTTTCTATGTCATATTTTCTTTGTTCTCGACTGTACGAGAAGACCCTGATGAGGAGTTTCCAGAGGAGATTGATGGCATACCTGTTGAGTCTGATGCCGGCGGGAGAGCCTCGGATCCCAATGCTGGGGGACCTTGAACGCCAAGAAAGGAAGTCTGATTGCATTTTATTCTGCTGCTATGTTTTTAGTTTTTATTTATTTCGTACTCAGAAATATTTTATATTTGGTATCAATGTTGTAGGCTCTACTGATGGAGCTAGTACTATTATGTATATATACTTGTATTATGGTATCAGTATGTATTGTATGTTGTAATATTTCCGAAAATTTTATACTGCTACGCTACGCTATAACGCTAAAAATTATAAGTGGGGTCACCAATGGGACCTCCTAGGAAGGAGTTGTCTCAGTCGTCGACCAACGACCGTCGGTCCTAAATTGTAAATCGCCGATCGGTAGACCGACCGAGCAGTCCTAAACCCTAAATCGCCAACCGCCAGACGCCCGATCGCCAACCCAAAGCCCAATCGCTGACCGTTGATCGCCATTGATCCCACAATCAAGCTCAATGAGGAAACACTTGCTAACACTCACACGGCAGCGGAGTTAGCTGACCAATGTTGTGCAAGGGAGCCATGTCAAAAACCTGAGATGGGTCATGCTGTTAACAGGCTTTATTCTCTCGTTGAACTATGGGAACCATCGATCACAATGCAGAAGATATACATGGTGTTGACTTTGACATGTCTAGGTGGGGTAGGAGTCAAACGGAGTCTACTTCATTTTCATTTCGTCCAAGGTAGCAGAAGGTATATACTGAAGCAGCAAATAGGGATCTGGTTGATGCATTAGGTAGCAACTATACATCCAGTTGCTGACAGCCGACCACCATTGATCTGTAAAAAAAATCGCAGGAATTTTGCATCAAAATTGGTTAGTTGAAAATCCGCATGAAATTTTGCAAGTAATTTTGTTGCGAATTTTCCTTCAAATTTATTTGCTGGGGATTTACCTTCGAATTTACTTATATACTTACTACAAGAATTTTTTTTTTTTTGCTACGAACTTTACCTATTAATAAAATTAGTAGCTATTTTAAAATTAATTAACTACATATTAATTAAATCTAAATATTAATTATTTATCTTTCTTGCTTAAAACTAAAATATTAATTCATTTTTTTATATTTATTGTGTGGGTAAAAAAAAGAATATAAATTTAAAATTAAAACTAAAATCAGTTATTTTTATTTTTATGTTGGAATATTTCATCAAAGATGGGATGTAAATTTTACCAATATCCATGGATACCCGCTGATAATATCTGCAATGAGTACAAAATGGATATCTTAATGGGTACCCACGGATAAATTAAATGGGTATTTTCTTTACCCGTTTATTAATGGGCTGAGGCGGATAGTATCGTATGCATATCTGCGGATAACCGTTAATGTAAATTTTAGTATAGTACTCAGTTATGGATTAATTTTACTATTTAATATTTTACATTTTAATTTGATGACATGTATGATTATGCTATTTACATATCATATTGTTTAATATATTTATTATAATATTTTTCAAACACAAGAACTTCTCGTATTAATAAGGAACTCAAATGCAAAATTTGTTTAAATTTCACGTGTGAATAAAAAATTGTGACGTGTTCAATATCCATGGATACTCATAAATATTAATAAATTTGTTTAAAATCTGCAAGATGAATACCCGCATGAATATGACGCAGAAACGGATACACAATTCATCCAATAGGATGGGTGGCATGAGAAATGGAGATGTCCATTATTAAAGTTTTGGGATAATAAATATATGGAGGAACTGCATACATATGTCTAATACATATTTATTTGAAAAAAAATTTAGAAATAGAAATAAAAAGATAAAAAATAGAGAGGATCTTTTTTCCTACCCCCACCCCATTTACATCCCTGAATTCATATGTCACCGCGCAATATTTCATCAAAAAAGGTGTCCACTGTTGCTATCTTTCTTGCTTCGTCCTCTCACAAATTTCTCCGTGCTCTCTCTCACAAATTTGGAATCAGGGATCTCGTTCTCTGACAAATCAGGGTGCATCGTTTGGAATCAGGGATCTCGATCTCTCACAAATTTCTTCGATCAGGTGCTTCCTTCTCTACTAGTTATAGTGTTTACTGGATTCATGAATGCTTTTCAGGTGACAATTTTTTTCTCAAGAAAATTTGTTAGAAATTTCATGCGGATTTTAAAATTTTCAGTAAAAAATTAATCATGAAGGTATTATCTATAGACAAAAATCCGTAGGAAAATCTGTTGAAAACTTGTTTTCTGTGAATTTTTTGTAAAATTCATAAAAAAATCCACAAGTAATAAAAAAAAATTTAGTGGTGGACCGACTAACTGTTGACCGGACCGACCACTGACCCGCTTGACCACCGATCCATTATATTTTTAATGTGTAATATATTTTTAAATGGATGGGTTAGATATCAATCCATATATAAATGATTAATGGATAGTTTTTTATTAAATGAGTCAATGATGAAATAGACTTTTTTAATATATTTTTAATGGATCAAAATTGATTGATGGATGATTTTTGATATATCCATTATATTCCAAATCAAAATTCATCTCATGTGTCGTGTTGCCACCCCTACACTAACCTAAAGAGGATCTAGGATGTGAATCTTGGTCTTGCAAAGGAAACGGGGGAGTCTATTGATATTAGTTTTCTTGATTTTGTAGTGGATGCGTTGTAATTTTTGCTGCTCACTTTGCACTTCTTTGCCCTGCGAATAATGTTAGCATGTGATACACTTTTAACGTCAAATTACTTTTAAATTGTGAAATTTTGCATAAGGAATACATCAATAAATTGAAGTCGTTCACGTCTGCATCAATATTCAGTAAGATTAACTAATTAGATTTCAAATTACTTTCAAACTTTATTTATAGATATGGATTTAATTTGAATGCAATGGTAAATTAAAAGTTTATATTATTATTCAAACATGTATTGTCAAATGATTCTCACTGTAAAAATTCACATAAAGTGGTCTTATATATTAATCTGTGGTTACTAATGGATGTTGGTCCAAGTGAAAGGGATTTGGATCCCTTAAGTATGTAGTAGTGGGTTCAATCCCTGGATTCGTGTATAGGGAATGAACACTCTTGAAAGGGATCTCCGTTTAGCCACCTGATCGTATCCCGAGAGATTAGTCTCTCACCTATCGGATGAGAGAATACTTAGAGAAACAAAAAAATATAATTTGTCCGTGGTGTAAAAATTATATATAGAGAGAGAGAAAAAAAAAAACAAAAGAATTTAATGAAAATTCGAAAAACCTACACTTAAAAATAACTGCACCTTAAAAACCTACTGTTATTAAAAAAAATGCATATGAAATGGTATATTTTAATCATTGTGTTAAATTACTCATTTTATCCCCATAATTCACTCCAAGTTTAGTTTATCAGTTTATTCCTTATAGTACTGGTTACATTAAAATAGTAAGCTTTAAATGAGAATGTAAAATTTTTTAATTTCTATTTCATATGCGTGTCTGTTTTTTTATTTTTGATTTTTTTCATATATGGAGTGGTTTATTCAGTTCTCAGTATGCAGAATCGGTAATTGGTAAGTATGCAGCCAAAAGCAATCGGCACGGAAGACGAAAAGTCCATTCCCGATATATTTTTAGAGTAAATAATCAATTTGATCCTTGAAAATGTAAGACGATGTCAACTTAGTCCCTGAATTTAACTTAATAGCAAAAACGTCCCTGAAGTTGTAAAACGTTAATCAACTTAGTCCCTCCGTCAACCCCAGTTAGCTGACGCCGTTAACGGCGCTGACGTGGCACGTTAAGTGCCCTGTTGGCACCGTTATCACTGGTTAAGTGGTATTCACGTGATCAGGGACCAATTTAAAACTCTGAATCAGGGACTAAATTGATACTCACAACTCTAAACCAGGGACTAAATTGATACTCGCAACAGTCTTCTTCTTCTTTATATTTTCCCTTTCTCTCTCTGCTCTCTCTCTTTTTGCTTCCTCTGTCTCGCGTTCTCTCTCAAACCACCCGTCTATAGACGGGTGGGAACCAGGAACTAAATTGATACTCGTAATAGTTTTCTTCTTCTTTATATTTCCCCTTTCTCTCTGCTCTCTCTCTCTCTTTGCTTGCTCTGTCTCGCGCTCTCTATCAAACCACCCGTCTATATAGCCACCGTGGTTATATAGACGGGTGGTTAGAGAGAGAGCGCGAGACAGAGGAAGCAAAAAGAGAGAGAGAGCAGAGAGAGAAAGGGAAAATATAAAGAAGAAGAAGAAGACTGTTGCGAGTATCAATTTAGTTTCTGGTTCAGAGTTGCGAGTATCAATTTAGTCCCTGGTTCAGAGTTTCAAATTGGTCCCTGACCACGTGAACACCACCTAACCAGTGACAACGGTGCCAACAGGGCACTTAACGTGCCACATCAGCGCAGTTAATGGCGTCAGCTAACTGGGGTTGACAGAGGGACCAAGTTGATTAACGTTTTACAACTTCGGGGACGTTTTTGCTATTTAGTTAAATTCAGGGACTAAGTTGATACCTCTTTACACTTTCAGGGACCAAATTGACTATTAAACAAGCTTTTGTTCTCAACATTATAATTATAATATTCTAATTATAATTATAATCTGGTTATTGGTTATTGGCTAGCTATAATGGCTCCATCTGCAACATTTGAGGAAGTTCCCTTAAAAATCGTAGTAGACAAAGAAAAAAACCGAGTTCTCTTTGCTGAGGCAGGAAAGGACTTCGTTGACGTTCTTTTAAGCTTCTTGACATTGCCTTTGGGCACTATTGCTAGGCTTTTAAAGAAAGACTCAAAGTTCCATTTTGATAGAGTTGGCTGCATAAGCAATTTGTATGATAGTGTTACACGTTTGGACCCAAAATTTTTCTCAACTGAGACGTGTAAGAATATGCTGATACATCCTAGGAACGCAATGGAGGCTTATTGCAACAATCTGAAGCTTAACATTGATGACACAGAGCCAACAGAGTACTTCTTATGTGACTCCTTCCAATGTAATCGCCGGCTAGAGGGTGTTTTATTGAGCACATTCAGGAACAATACATGTCACTGTGGCAGAAAGATGACTAGGATGGTGAGCCCTGATGAGTCGGTTGCCACAGAACAGATCAATGAAGGCTTTGTTCATGAAATAACAACTTTCATTATAGCTGATGACTTATTTGTTATGCCTGCTAATTTGGACTCGGTGTTTATGAGTCTTGGAACTGCAAGTGACGTCGTTGAGAAGGATGTGTGTGTTAGTCACGAGGAGGTTAGTGCTACTACTTACACATGCAAATTTTATAAAAATGTTTTGTGAATAACCATTTCACTTTGATTTTTATAACGCAAAATACTTATATTGTTTTATATAAAGTAAAGTTGCTGGAAAAGTTGTCTGATTTGGTTTTATTCAAAAAAAAATGTTGTCTGATTTGGTTAAACATGTAACATTACTTCAAATTTTATTATCAAGACATTAGTAAGGGATAGCTAAGGCACTAGATAAGGAACACAATCTTTATTGAAAAATGATGTATTTGACATATTAAAATTTTAAAGCACCACTTTTCAATATAAACGTTCTATTTATTAATTCTTAACCTGTCGCATTATTTAGCATTTGCCTTTAATCAATATATGAGCTCATATGGCACTCCCATTTGTCTTTTATAGGTATTGGATCTTCTCAAGCTTTCATTTTACTCAAAGACTCCACTAACAGACTTGTTCTTATGGGAGGAACAAGCCTTCGATATCTCTCAATCGAAACGACCGTTTAGTTTTGTATTAACTAAGGAACCGGTCGATAATAGGAGGCTGGACATGAAGTTGGTACTATCAAAATCAAAGGACAAAATATTGTTTGCTCAAGTTGAAGAGGATTTCGTTGACCTGCTGTTCAGTTTCTTAACCTTTCCTCTAGGAGCACTTCAACATGTGCTAGAAGGTTTCTCTTGTTCTGTTGCTATGGATTTTTTGTACACAAGTGTGGCTGTTTTAGATGCAGGAAGATATTTTATTAATGAGGAACTGAAGAAAATGCTGATAAAACCACGGATTGCACCACAGTATCGCCTTGATAATCAGATTTTGCCAATTCATGAAATGTGCCCTTCACAATATTCATGTTACACTAATCTCTTTGGTAAATGTAGTTTGACTGCTCCACAAAAGGGTACTCGTAATTTCAATGAAGTTTATTCATCACCCGTGACCCTTTTAGACCCCAAGTCATCATCTTTGACAAGTCCCGGTAGATTTTTTAAGGGGCCAGCAACATTTATGGTGGAAGATGACTTGGTTGTGAAACCATGTTCATCCTCATATGCTGTTTCGTTTTTGTATAATTTAGAAGTTCCTACTAGTGACTTCGAGGTAATGGAAATTGACGTAGGTGTTAAAGAGGTACTGAAGCTTATTCAATTTTGTTTTGTTAATTTTCTTTTTTCAAAACGAATTTATTTTTAAGGTCTCTAACTTAACTGATATAATTTTTGTTGTTATCACAGGTTTTGGGCATACTAAAAGCTTCAATGGTTTCTACGTCAGCCTTGACAAATGGTCTTAGACCGTTCATTGAAACCTTCCGCGATACAAGTCCTCCATCTTCTTTTGAAATGTTGCGAAGGCCGCTAGTTTAGTTAAGACATGAATTGATTTAATATTCGAGGTAACTTTGGTTAAAAGATTATTATGCAAATTTTGTTATCTTTGATTCCTTTTTGTATGTGAAGATTAAGTTTGTTATATTGCCGCATCGATTTTCAGTTTTCAATTCGTTATGCTTTTGCTTGGTATTGAACAGAATCAAATTTGCTCTCTAAATTTCTATTCTTGCAGAGAATTAAGTACAACCCTGCTAATGTTTATGTATTGTTTGTAATAATTATTAGATAAAATTTGGTTTTGATTAAAAATAAAAATGAAAATATAAATGTGGTCGATGGAAATTTGCATAGCAGAGCTTGGATAGCTAACGTGAAGTATGACTTCAAAGTTCAAACTGTTATTTAACATATTTTCTTAGCCTTCTTATGTACACATACTGTTCGGTTATGGAACTAAACTTGGAGTGGTGTCCGTTTTGCTAGTGTCAGAACAAGATGCCATTACTTGGAAGCCATGCCCTGCATTTATATAGTGAGGGTAGCGAGTCATCTATCGTTGATTTATGAGTCTCTTTGGTGAGGAGGATTACAAAGCCCTTATGGATGATCATTTAATTTATGCTGCTTATATTGCATCAGTCCCTTAATGTTGCAAGATAATCGAGCTTGGTCCCCTCCATCTTGTCGATAGGAATAGGAGGGATCTGGGTCCATTAAGCACCGAGGCAGAATTTAGGTCTTCGGCTGAGGTTGAGTCTATATAATAACAAAAGTCTCCCAAACTTTGAACTATGCACAACAGTGAAGCTTCCAAAGGACATTGGCCCAAAGCCTCCCATGTATTAACACATACCTACGATGTTTTCAATTAAATGATGAAACCTCCTATAATGACCAAAGTTTGGATAACTCTTAATTAGTCGATTTAATTCGATCCATATAGATGACATTGATTCTTCATTTAGTCTCTATACGTAAAAAATTATTAAAAAAGTCCCCATACATGCAATCGTTATCCATTTAGTCCCTCCCGTCATCTTGTTGTCTCTAATGATCCGTTAATTATTATGTATAAAGACTAAATGAAGAATCTGTTTCACGTATAGGAATCTAATATTTAGGTTAAAGTAATAATTTAATCCATATATGTGACACAAATTTTTCATTGAGTCCCTATATGTAGGAGTTAACGGATTATTAGAGATGACAGGATAACGGGAGAGACCAAATAGATAACGATTGCACATATGAGGATCTTTTTCATAGTTTTTTAAACACAGGAACTAAATGAAGAATCAGTATTATCTATAGGGATTAAATTATTATTTTAACACGAGTAATATAATTCATTCCATCCCCAACCGGGTATTGTGCAACTTTTAATGCAGAACTGTGACAATGCACTTAGGTAAATATGGTGCGACTCCAAAAGAAACATCTGCGTAAATAAAAAAGAATTTTTTTTTTATGGAAATAAAATAGAAATTTGTTAACTTGTTAATGAATTGAAAAATGAAAAGTTTGTATTAAAAATGTAAGTGATACATTTTTTAATATCTTCAAGAATTTAATTGACATGTACCATTACACTATGTTTAGTTGAGGAGAAAATGGAAGGAAGGAAAAAAGTATTTTCCATTGTTTGGTTGTATGAAAAATAGGGAAGGAAAGAAAAGGGACATAAGACCCACATCAAAAAGTGATTCCTTCCATTTTGGAAGGAAAACCCATGAGAAAGAGAGAAAAATGGGTGAAAATATATTTATACCCCTAACTTATTTATGACACCTATTTTTACTTAAGCATATTTGTATTATTTCATAAATATGTTTTTTCTTTCCTCTCATTTCTTACATAATCAAACAAAGGAAAAAAAAAATTTAGTTTTCTTTTTTTTCATTTTCTCTCATATCAAATACCTAAACAATTATCTTATTTTTTACTCTTTTTTCTCCTTTAACTTTCTTTCCTCCTACTTTCCTTCCTACACCAAACCTAATGTTAATGTAAAGCTTTTATACATTATTAACCAACCAAAACTTGCATATAATTAAAAATATTTAACTCTTTTTTTTTAACTAATTTATTAGGATAGTGTATAATGATTAAACTTTATATTAGATGGATTTGTTTCCTTTAACTGAACTCACTCACTTTGGAGGGTGAGGTAAACTCATCCTCACCCATGAGTATTTTGATGGCTTAGATTGGATTAAATAAATATAATTTTTAAATAAAAATTCCTAGAAAATAAGTTTATAGCCACCCGGCAGGCACCCACGTTCTTCAACCATCATTTTAAACAATTAATTGTTGAATACAGTTTGTCTTGCTCTGTTCTGATACGCCTACGCCATCATTAAAGCCCCAAACCCTAGTACAACAAATTATTTAGGCTAGGATGGAGAGTTTTGAAGAAGATAAAGTGACGTGATTAATAATGGAGTGATTAGTGATAGAATGAAATGATAGAAATATATCATTTTAATATTTGAAAGTTTAATAAAGGAATTCCAAATCCTTCAATTTAAAAGGTATAAAAATTAGGGATTTGGATGGAGCGAAATAATTTGAATTATCATCCTAAATTATCTCATTTTATTATTTATTAAACTCTTAAAAAATAGATTAAGTCATTTCAACCATCCCATTTCATTACTAATTATTTCACTACATCCTCCTGATCATACGGATTTGATTCAATAAACTGGGAATATTTGTCAAAATCATTGGATTCCAAACCAGTGGCATTTCTCTTCTTACTGTTATCAATGGAGTGCCAGGTATATACCCAGTTGAAATCGTGACTTGGTCTCCATGTATTATTCATAATATATTTTTTCGATTTGAATAAATCTAGCGTCTGATACTCTAAAGGCACCGTGACCCGTCCTGCACTCAACCCCGCGAACCGCCATGCACTCAACCCCGCGAACTGTCGTGCACTCAGCCCCACAGGCGCAGGACCACCCGCCGTCACGAGTTGCCACCCAACGGCGACCTCCAGCCGCTCCAGGACCGCTCGCTACACCCAGCCGCCGCCCGCTCCTCACTGTTCGTAGTCGTCCGCTTCGTGCCGTACAGCGACCAATCCCACCATTGCCTTCTCCTCTGGGTGAGGGTAAAAAACCAAAAGATGTTTATCTGATTTGTTAGTGGGTGGTAGGGATAACCGAGCATATATATCTTTCTACACGTTTATGATCATCCGTCTGTGATAACACGTCTATGACACCCATCTGTAAGATCACTTACTCCTCTATGAGATAACACGTCTGACCATACGTCTGTGATAACTCGTCTGTCTTAACCCGTCTGTGAAGTTGATTTTTCTGTTACAGATTAGTTGTAACAGAATCTTGAGCGATTGCCTATATATATAGATATTAGGCAGCTCTTTGTAAACAAATTATTAACTCTATTGATTCAATGCAAAGATATCATTCAGATCATATTCTTTTCAATATGCCTTCATATAATTCTCTGTCTTCCTTGCAAAACCAAGATAGTATCAGAGCACAAATTTGAGCTCTGATTTTCCATTCCCTTCCTTCGAGTTATACCCAAATTCTTCATCTTTCATTGATTCTCCTTCTTTGTCTCAAAGATAGCAAACCAGGCATATGAAGATTTCGCATCAAACCCCCTAAATCCTTACAATGTTCATCCCAATGAGAACCCTTCTCTGGTTCTTGTAAATCCGGTTCTCGATGAAAAGAAATAATTCTCTGTTTTCCTTACGAAACCAAGAAGTGGTGAGTGTGGGACTCGTTAAATTTGTCCATCACCTAGTCCTAAATGGTAACCGAATCAACCGTGTGAACCTGAATCCGTCTTTAGATCAGAAGGAACCTGATAATGTACTGGTTTGATTAAGATCGGGCTAAGGTGGGATGAGAGTGGGTTGACCCGAAATAACTTTATCACTCTAAAACTGTACCATTGATGTTATGAAAAAATAAATAGAAAAAGAAACAATGTTGTCCCATAACTAGACAAATGATCTCCCAGAGTTATGTCCCAGCATCCAACTAAACTTGTTGAATAGAATAGATGTATTTTCCATCAGAGGATTTATTTCAAAGTAACAAAATTATCATGTGTAGGCAATGCAACTAAGAATTTAGCATAACAGGGACCAATATTGGTAGTGAACAAGAACACATAGAGAGAAACAGAGAATAGAAGAGGGGAATGGATGGTATTTACTAAACCAAAACAGAGAAAATTTTGAACCCCCAAAACCCTCCTTTTTATGACAGTGAAACCAAAAATAAAAGATAGAAATATAGAATAGAAGAGGGAATGGAAAAGAAAATAGAAGAGGGAAAGGGATAGAAGAAGCAAATAGAGAGAGATGAGAAGTTTACGAAAAATGACAGGTTGATAGTTTTGGGTTTCTCTATTTTGTTGAAGCAGCAGTGCAGGTGAAGAGATGGTGATGTAGAAGGAGACGAGACTGGGAAGAAGCAATATGATGGCGTTCAACTCTTCTTCTTCTGATTTGACGAAGGAGCTCGTCACAGAGTTCAATCTTGAGGTGCAATCCCTGGTGAGACGAAGATTGGGAAAATGAAGAAGCACTTTGATGGTTGATTCCCTTTTCCTCTCTGCTGAAGCATTTTGTAGTGCAGCAAGGGGTTTCTCGGGTAAAAGGGGTTGACGGTGGAGAGTAAAGTTGAAAGGGGAGAGTGAAAGTTAACCTAATTTGTACCTGTGTGTGAGTATTAAGTTGCGCGTGAATAAAATGTTTCATATTAGGGACAGGCCGAGTAACCCGAAAGGTAACTCGGATCCGTCCTTAACCCGACATCGGGTTCACCTTTAAGACACAAGTTCGTCCCCTTTTTATTCAAGGTTTGGATTAGACCCGACCCGATGTGTTCGTGCCAGTACGGGTTTTTGGTCTGAGACGGGTTATGCTCATTCCTAGTGGATAGTTTGTTTTTTAATATTTTTAATTAAAACCATTTAAAATAATCTATATTAGTCATCCATTTACTCAATGGCGGGGCGTTGCAGAAATTTTGGTGAAGGAATGCCATGAGGTGTGGGTTGGGAAGTGGGTAGTTCTAATTCTATCTTTTTAGTATTTTTAAGAGTGAGGATTCAAATTAGTCCCTGAAATTTTTTGGGAACCCACTTTTAATCCCTGAAAAAAATAAACTAACCATTTAGTCCCTCAAATTTACAAATGGGAGAAATATTAGTTATCGAGTTTAGTTCCGATGTCTATTTATTTGCCTACGTGTCACATTAACCATTATACTTAATCCATTAGTGGTCCTGTGTGGCCTATAATAAATTTTCACCGTGAAAAATGAATGAAAAGTGAAAAAGTGCATAGTTTTGAGGTATTTTAGGTTTAAAAATTGTGCATGTTTTTTCACTTTTTATTCGTTTTTCACTTAGAAAAATTGTCATATGCCATGCAGGACAACTAACGAATCAAATATGATGGTTAATGCGACACGTAGACAAGTAAATGAACGTCAACACTAAACCTAGAGACTAATGTGTTCCGCGTTTGTAACTTAGAAAAGTAAATAGAAACAATATCAACCATTAAAATATTGAAGGGTTAAGATGAATTTACTTTACTCTCTAAAGTGTGTGGCCTTACTTTAGAAAAGCCAAATCCATATTAAATACATCACTTTTTCATACAAACGCTCTCTTTCATATTCCTTGGATAGCATTCTCCAATTAAAAATAGGAATAGTAAAAACAATAACGCCAGGGAATGCATGTGCTAGTGAGTAATTAACACGGTTCATTTGCATTGACGAAGAATCTTCAACACTGTAATAGAACTGTGGAGCTTACCCTAACTCTGTCAGCTTTGCAACTAACTGACTAAGGAAAGAAAGATACATACGCCATTATTTATCACATGTTTTGTTTTCTAGCATATGTATCTGCAGGAATTACCTGTTTCACAGCTTCAATAGCAATTTCTGGATTCGGAGTCATTTTTCTTCTTTCAAAGGTTAACTTAAATCTTCAGTCAACATTTTTATAATAATCATCATGATTATTGCTACTCTCCATAACCAATTAAGGAGACACGATTTTTTTTAGCCAAGCATAAGATATATTAATCAAGTAAAGATCCTCTCCATTTCTCATGAGAAGTAGAGATATCCATTATCAAAATTTTGGGATAATAAATATATGGAGGGATTATATATATAATACACATTTATTTGAAATTTTTTTTGAAAATGAATAGAAATGGAAATATAAAAATTGGTGAGGATCTTTTTCCATATTAATCTATATATAAATTAGAAGGTAGACTTAATTCCGTTTTGAATCTTTTGATTGAATTTCAGTAAAAATGTTTTACCATTATATTACAAAAAATCCCTCCTCAAGTAGCGCTTGTTCTTGTTACTTTGGGATGCGTTCGGACCTGTCAATGCTTTGCTATTGTGAGAGAGATGGAAACTCTTCTTCAATGCCCTAGTGATATTATTCTTGGTCATGTCTATCAAGAAGCTAATAGATGTGCAGAATATTTGGCAAATTTTGGCCATGAGGGCTCCTTTTTTATTTAGATTAGGGGAAGATATGACCTTCCAATATTAGTGAAGATTATATCAATTTCAGTGAAGATTTATAGTGGAATTAATTTATCCATCGTCTATTAATAAGAAGAAGTTAAGAATAGAACCCAAATCATATTAAATGTGGGTGGAAGACTTAACTGAATGCATTAACCGATTGTATTATTTTAAGAAAAATATTAATCAGTGTTCTAAGAATATTGATTAAGAAAGCAAATATAAAAATTTTATATTGAAAGTGATTTATTCAATACATTGAATATTTAAAAATTAAATTTTTCAATAATAATTTTTTATTTTTAAATTCCTTAAATAATAGCCCTTACGATACTTGTTAGTAAGATCCTTATTTTAAATCATATTATTCCCTCTTTCGTTCCTCCCCTTTGAGAGAAGGTTTCTGTAGATTGATTGTGTAATTTTTTCCTTTTGGTTGTAGCCTTTATTATAAAAAAAATAAAAGTCCCCTTCTCAAGTAATTATTACAGTCAAACTATTTTTTTTAAACAAAGTCAAACTATTTTAATCATATGATGATAACTTAATTAAATATTAATCCACCATTCTTATTGCCGATATCAAGGCTGCTTAACCTTAGGTGGGAGGTTCAAGTTGTCCACTTGTCCATGCTGTTCGTGAGGCTAACAATTAACAGTGCTAACTTTCTGGTAAAGCTAGGAGACGTGGGGAGATGCTTTTATAACATGGCACTCTTCTGCAGCAATGGAGCATTTGCTCGTCGCTGATACACCTGGTGTGATGTTCTTCTGAGTTGACTTTTCTAGGTTTGGCTTTTTTTCTTTCTTTCTTTCAGTATTGCACTAAATAAATAATATAAAAAGCATATGTTAATCAGTGTTCTTAATTAAGATATTGATTAAATAATTAAAGATAGAAATTTATATTAAAAAGTGATGTATTTAATGCATTAAAAGTTTAAAAGTTATACTCCTACTTTTCAATGTAAAATTTATATTTTTGATTCCTTAACTATTAGCAAAACCCTATAAACAAAAATATGTGAATTCATATTTTTTTAAAAAAAAAAGTGTTAATTATATGAACCTAATAATACAACAAAAAAATTCTCTGATTTTCGTACTGTTAAATTAAATTATTAAATGTTACCCCCTTATCCCCCACAAAGGTCATTAAATTTAAAATATATTAACTCTAAAACTACGTTAGTATATCCAACTTAATAATTTTTCTCTTTCACCAAAAAAAAAAAATATCCAACTTAATTAATTAGCAAACTCTTAATTTTCAAGATAATAAAGTCTAAATGCTGATTTGCATAAGAAAAAAATCAATATTTTAAAATTTAAACCGAGGAAAATGATAAGACATCTTAATTATCAATATTTAGAAAAAGTAGATGTGTTTGGTTACTATCAGATAAAATTGATTTTGTTTCCAACATGATTCTAGTAGAAATTATAGAAATTAACTTCTGCGTTGGATTGAAAAAATTTACATTAAGTTTTTACATCAAACTTGTTTTCAAAATAAAAACATTCAAACATAAATCATTTTACTTTAAATTCAATTATATCTAAATCAATTTCATTCAAAACATCCAAACCCATACTTAATCTAATGAACTGATTGGCTTATAAACATTTCC
Organism: Ammopiptanthus mongolicus; assembly: GCA_039655645.1. NCBI lineage: Eukaryota > Viridiplantae > Streptophyta > Magnoliopsida > Fabales > Fabaceae > Ammopiptanthus > Ammopiptanthus mongolicus. The sequence continues at coordinate 46,996,776 of CM077350.1, forward strand.
ACCAATTACACTAGTCGACAGATCCCACCAGAGATGTCCTGATCATAGGGAATTAAAATTAAACTTTTTTCATCAATCTGATGTTGAGAGAGTTGATAACATGACTCTTCCCAAGAAAAAAAATACAAGTTTGATTCCTGAAATTGTCCAGTAGATAGGCAGTCCAACCCTGTATGTAAAAAATCAGATATTCATCACTATCGAACTGAGGATTGGTCTCATAGCCGGTCCAAAGGACTGAAACTGTGAGGATACCTCAGTGGATTCACTGGGAGCCAAAAACCTTAATTGTGATGGATTCTAAAAAATTTAAACTTTAACATTTGAATTTTATAAAGGGTTTGTTGACTTTCTAGATAATCTCAAATAACTTGTATTCGAGTTTAGAAATTTAATTATCTTGATTAAAACAAAACATAAAAACGTTAATTATCTTATACAAACTAAATGAACCTTTTTTGTGTGTGCACAGTGTCATTTTCAATCGATTGTAAGAGATTAATCCCTTTTGAAATGTAAAGATTATTAAAATGAGTTGTATCTCTCCCACCAAAATTCTTTTTTTATACATATAATAATTGACAACATATACTTAAGAAATTAAATTATCCTAGTCTGTTGGACCTTATTGGTAAACTAAATCAATCTAATAAAACAAAAAATTTCTCTAATATTTTACTATTAAATTGTTGTAATCATTAACATTAAATTTCAACACATATATATTAACTAACTAGCTAAAGTATAATCAACTTAACAAGTAGTCTCCATTCTCCATCTCTAGGTCCAGGATAAGGAAATCCAAATTGTGATTTGGATAAGGACAAAAGACAAGGAGTTCGGGATACGTCGGATATTAAATTATTAATTAAGCTAAAACCCTGCCAGCCTTTGTATCAATTGATCAGCAAAATGTTATTATCGTGAATAAAGGCCACAAAAAAACTGAGGCCGGCAATTTAATTAATCAGCATCAATTACTTGTCAGCTTCTAAATGGAATTGTGGTATTACCGTATTAGCCAAACTGTGATCTTCTCCAAGACCCATTTGTAGTGTATGCTACTCCTTCACGTATAGTAACTTCATTATTCTTAGATCTATGGCTATGCATGTTACATAGGCAAAAAACAATGTAAAAGTCAGATATTTCAAAAGAAAAATAAATTTAGTCCTTTTTTCTTTTTCTTTTTTTTCTTTTTATGGTTACAATTTACTCTTTTTTCTATTAAAGATAGATAATATGTATCTTTTCTACCAAAAAAGACAAATAATTAATGTATTTTATTCAAAACAAATCAAAATATGTCAAAATAAAAGTGGATTAAATTAAAATATAATTATAACTATAAAATTTAAGGATTTAATTGATATGCATTGTAAAAAAAAAATTACATTATCAACCAATCATAAATTGATACATCTTTAAAAATATGTGACATCTGTCCTAACTACTTTAAAAGTCATTCATATCATGATTTCTGATTGATTGACATAATAAAAAACTTTACAAGGACAAATAATTAAACTCAAAAATTAATTTTTTAGAAATATTGGATTTGGAAAACCTAAGAATTTCAATTTTTGAGACAAACCTTAAACCTTTGCGAAACGTGCACCAAAACCAATTGGTGTTGATTTCAGTTTCTGTTTCCCAGCTCTGAAAAATGAATGCGGACCCACAAATCACCATCTGTGTGAGTCCCTCTGCATGCATTTGAGATGAATGGTATACCTTCCCACAATCACTTCTATCTCTGCTAAGTTTTAACCCCTACGTTACTCAACTCCTTAATCTTAACAAAAATATCTTTTTTTTTTTTATATTGAGAGATTAACCCCTTTGTAGTTAGACTGATTTCCAACAAAATATTTTTCATACACACGATTCTGATCATTAAGAAACTCAACTATTTATCAATTATATTGTCATTAATTGTTGGTCAAAAATCTTTTTTAAACACCTAAAATATGGTGTCTGCTTGGTTCACATGTGATGTGAGTAAAGTTCATTATACTATATATATCAAGTTTAGAATGAGTACGTGAGTAAAGTATTAAGAGTGCCGAACGGTACTCTAGATGTTTAAATAACATAGTCTAGTTTCAAAGCTTTAGTTTGTCTTCTCTTCTCTCTCTGAAGAATTCCCAGTCAAAAATAGCATTTTGCATAATCCCATTGAGACCAAGATGGTGACGAACCCAATCCCATGGTCAACCATTGGGGTGGTGATTGCTTGGTATAGTTCTAACATTGGGGTTCTCCTTCTCAACAAGTACCTACTCAGCAATTATGGGTTCAAGTTCCCTGTTTTCCTCACTATGTGTCACATGATGGCATGTTCTGTTTTCAGCTATGTTGCCATTTCAGTAATGGACATAGTCCCTTTGCAGAACTTGCAGTCCAAGAATCAATTTGGGAAGATTTGTGGGCTGAGTATTGTTTTCTGTTTCTCTGTCGTTTGTGGAAACATGTCACTCAAGTACATTCCAGTGTCGTTTAACCAGGCAGTTGGAGCCACCACCCCTTTCTTTACTGCACTTTTTGCTTATGCTATGACCATGAAAAGAGAGGCTTGGGTTACTTATGGCACCCTCTTGCCTGTTGTTGTAGGTGTCATCATAGCTAGTGAGGTAAATAATTTCCATCTTTACTTGATTACATTTGAAAACTTCAATAGAAATTATAGAATCAATACCAATGCAGGAGAAAAAGGATCCATTGTACTATTTGTGATGCTATTGCTTTAAATTAGAAGAAGATCACGTGAAGTTTTCCTTGTTTTTTTTGTGTTCATGGATATATAACTAAATCATCCATTTTAATCACAGTCACAGACTTCTATTTGGCCCTTTAGTCTTGTAAGTCAACGAATTTGTATAAATTGACAATAAAAAATGTTGCCTAATTGTGAATTTGTGAAACAGATTCAAATGTTAAAGATGATATTAAGTTTCCGCCACCTGCAAGCAACTAATGTTGCTGGGGCAAGTTGATAGAGACTACAAATAACAGCAAGAACTCCTATTAGAACAAGCTTCTTGCGTCATGAGTTAGGCATGCCTATGTTGCATAAAATTTAGGAGAAGATAGGAGAATGAAGAGATTGAAGTTTCCAAAACCCTTTCTTTGAATTTCCTTAGTTTAGGGTCATGGGGTGTATGGAAAAGTAACACACATCTCACTTTCCTTTCCCTCTATTTAAAAACAATCCCTCTATTTTAACACAACAAGCAAATAGAAATTCACCTTTTATCCTCTTATTTCCTTTCCCACCCCTTTTCTCTTATACACCATTCCCTTTCATTTTCCCCAGAACTCTCAAACAGTTTTAAAGCTTGCTAGTAGCATTTCATATCATCAATACTTCTTATGATGAGAAATTCGTTCTTGACAACTTTTGTTTTGAGAAGTTTAGATATTTATATTTTCAATACATGGCTTAATTTCAGAACTGAGCTTATTTCAGTTATCATGTCTTTAAATTTATATGCATAACCAGAGTGACCAATATGAGAAACTTTAGTACTTTCCCTTAGGGCATTTAGATATAGCCGAATACATGGCTATATAATGAGGGTGGGAAGGTTAACTAACCAAAACACATTAACTGGCTGTCTGACTGTCAAATTCAATCTTTAGGTCATAATGCTAGGTAAGATAGATCAGCAAAGAGGCTATGATGCTGTGTGAATGGCTAGGAAAGATCCAGTCCAAATGAAGTTAAAATTTTGAGATGCCATTCCCTAAAGATTCAGGGCATTGCACAGGGGCGGTAGGTAGTTCTTTTATGAGATAGCTATAGCTAGTCCGAAATTTTTAAAAGTCAAGTACTAAAATTTTTTTGCATGTAATTTTTAAAAAAATACATTATAATATTTTTAAAAGAGGGTGAGCCTTGACGCAACGGTGAGGTTATTGCCTTGTGACCTGGAGATCACAGTTTCAAATCCTGCAAATAGCCTCTCTGCTCGCGTGGGTAAGGCTGCATACATCTACTCTCCCCAGACCCCATCAAGTGGGAGCCTCATGCACCGGGAATGCATACTTTATATCTTGAACTATTTTATTTATTTTTTCGTTACAATATCTTGAACTTATTATTAAAACAAGAATAACACAGCTTTCTCTATAATGTGATAGTCCACATTAGCCCCTTCTTTCCTACTTTAATTGCTTTAAAGCAACCTGGTTTGATTTTATGATTTCTTACTCTTATCTGTTCTAATGTTCTCTAAAACCATCGTATCAAAGCAGTTGCTTACATTTCTCATTGTTTCCCCCTATCTCACATGTCAACATTTTTGCTGCAGGGTGAACCAAGTTTTCATCTGTTTGGATTTGTAATCTGTGTTTCTTCCACTGCTGCCCGAGCATTTAAATCAGTGCTTCAAGATATTTTGTTGTCCTCTGAGGGGTAATGAATCTATGATCCTATACTATCTGCTTTGTCCTTAATATAGCAAGATAATTGAACTAAGATTGTAAGTTCTAATTTCTAAATGCTACTTTGTCCTACTGTTGTCTACTTAAACCAACATAAAATAACTTTGTTGGTTTCCAGAGAAAATTTGGATTCTATGAACCTGCTGCTCTATATGGCACCTATAGCAGTGATGGTCTTACTTCCTGCAACATTGTTGATGGAGGAAGACGTGATTTGGATCACAATAGGTCTTGCAAGAAAGGATATCAGAATTATCTGGTATCTGCTATTCAGTTCTTCTCTTGCATATTTTGTAAACTTGACCAATTTTTTGGTGACGAAACATACAAGTGCACTGACTCTTCAGGTATGTCTTAATTCCATAGATCCAATTTATGCTTTTTGAGGGTTACTAATAAGTATTATTTATCGGCCAAGTTTTATCAAATATACATTCCATCTGGGATTAACTTGATAGATTAACGACTCATTTAACATATTTCATGTATTTCATATACTAAATTCTAAGGCTATGTTTGGGGGTTTTGAAGAAGATGGAGTGGAGTGGAGTGGTTAGTAATGAAGTGAAGTGGAGAGATAAAAGTATATCACTCATTTGTTTGAAAGTTTAATGAGGAAATCTCAAACACTTCAATTTGTAGGATATAAAAATTGGAGGTTTGGGTGGGAGGCAGTGATTTGTTTACCATCCTAAACCATCACACTCCGTTACTTACTAAACTCTTAAACAATGGGTTAAGTCCTTTTAACCATCTCACTCCATTACTAAGCACCCCACTCCATCCTCCCAAACATAGCCTAAGGGAAGCAAAATTTAATTATGTAAGTCAACACTTGTTGAGCATTCTTCTCAAGAGGTTCTTTTGGTGATGCTTTTGCCATCAAAGAAATAGGAGATATTGTTAAGTATTTTGATGAACCTCTTGCATTCAACTTCCAGTTTTGTAATAGTTTAATACTTTACTCACATCATCATATGAGCAGGGACGGATTCATGTATATTAAAATGGGGGCAGCTGCCCCCACTGACTTTTAAATTTTTTTATTAGTTACTGAATATTTTTACTTTTGACCCCACTAAAAAATAAATACTGCCCCCACTACTCCCTTGTCTCTATGTTGAAACCCTTTTTACTCCTTTTTGTGAAGAATCATCCGCACAATCGTATGGGAGATGAATTGTTGAATGATTGTTTGGTCACATACATAGAGAGAGATATTTTTTATAGTATTGAAAATGAAAAAATCATACAACAATTTCAAAATATGAAGATACTTAGAGAGCAATTATAATTTATAGAAGTTGAGATATCTTCAATTTTTTTGGGTGTAATGATATAGTTTTTGTAATCTCCAAATTTTTGGCTAAATGATAATGATGTCATTATTTTATCGCTTATGTATTTATATTTTTTTTATAGAATATTTATATTATGTAATGTTGCCCCCACTAATCAACATTTCTGGATCCGTCCCTGCATATGAGAGATCTGTGGTGTACATTGAGTCTGAATGCAATTTTTAAATTCTTTACAGGTTTTGGGAAATGCAAAGGGGGCAGTTGCTGTGGTGCTCTCAATTTTGATATTCCAAAATCCTATTTCAGTGATAGGAATGTTTGGTTATGCACTGACTGTCATTGGAGTTATCCTGTACAGCGAAACAAAGAAGAGGTATACTTGAAAGTTGAAACTTCTAAAATTAACAAGATTACCAATCAAAGCAGAGTCTTTGATTTGCTACAAGTGAGTGGACAATCAACTTCTGCATAGATTATGACTTATGAGCAGCAACCATGTTATTGTGGAGTAGGCATAATCCCCATGATACATGTGAATGTAGACTTGAGCTTCACACATGTTGCCTTGTTAGTCATGTTCTGCCTGTGTACATTAAATAAAGGATCTCCAACAATTCAACGGAGACGCCATTGGAACAAGTTATTATTTATGAAAATCTATGTAGTTACAAAAGAAAGAACATCATTTGCCAAAAATAGAAAATGTTATCTTTATACTGAAAATCATATAGGGTTAGATATTTGTTGAGAAGGGTCTTTACATGTAAAAAAGTTGGTGCCTATTCACAGATTTGTTGTTGTTATGTGACATTCACTACCTCCAATGTTTAAGAATATCTCACCAAATAAAGAAAAAGAAAATCCCCACTGATATCATTATAAAATGATAATTTACTTGACACAAAAGCTTAAAGGATGTGTCAAGAGTTCTATTAGCTTATAAATTTTAAATTAATTGACACAAGGTTAGTCTATCTTTTCCTCAGCCAAATCTCAAACTTTATCATCCTCACTACTTCTACACGGTCATTGTACTACTTTACATATATGAAAAATTGTTTCCTCTAATCTCAAATTCTAAGATTTTTCTTGACAAGAAAGGCAAAAAGGGAAAAAATGAGGATAAATATAAAAAAAATGATTAAACCTTATAATCTGTATGCGTATTATAATTTACTTTCATCCTGTGAACACCCAATTTTGTCCGGATTAATTAATCTTTTGATTAGGTGATCAGAAAAGGAAAGAAAAATTAAGTGGGCTTTGGCCCATAATCCCATTTTTTGTTTAACCTACTTAAAAGCCCTTTTTTTGTTCAAAAAAAAAAAAGAGAGAGAAAAACGAAAATAAAAAAAATAATAATAGCAAATTTCAAAGGGGAGGGACTTGAGTATTCTCCTTCTGGAAGTCTTCCCTCCCCCTTTCTTTCTCTCCCTTTTGTTTTCTTTCACTTTATTCCCTTATTCTCCTAAGCAACAACAACAATGGCAGACACACTGCTGCTGCATCCCCAAGGACAGGGAACAAGGCTGATCTGCATTGTACATCTTCTCAGCAAGCTAACAGAATTTTTTGGAATCATTCTCATTTGCTTTTGCCTATAAATTCAACCTCTCATAGGGAGCCAAGGAGAATTTTTTCGGTGGGGGCAACGGGGAGGGAACCTGAAGGAGAAACAAATCAGAAACAAAAAAAATACATAAAGCTCACATTCCTCCTCAACCACAGCTTCATCCCCTTAACTACATTAGCATAAACTCAGAACTCAGCTCTACCCATACTGAAAGAAGAAGAAGAGAGTGAACAGTAACGGAACCAGCACCCAGCTCCACCGAGCTCACACCGCGCTCCCTCAACCACCGCGAACCAGCACTCAGCTCCACCGAGCCCACACCGCGCGCCTCCTCAACCACCGCGGGCCACGCCGCCGCTCCACCGACCCGCGTCGTCGCTGGAACCTCCGCGAAGCAGAGTCGTCGTGCTCCTGCCGTCCCAGTCGAGCCAGCTACCGCCGCAAGCCGGAACCGGACACGCCAGATCCGTCGCACTCCTCCACGCCGGTCCACCGGAGCTCCGTCGAAGCCAGCTGCTCCGGATCTCCTGCGCGTCCTCCCCAACGCCGCGAAGCCACCCAGCTCCGTTCAAACTTGCGGGCCGCCGCTCGCCAGCCAGCCCACCGCCGTCGTCTGGTCCAGCTCGCCGCCGCCGTGGTCTTCTCACCGCAAGCCTTCTCCTCCACTCTCTGAGTGGGTTGCGGGAAGGAAGGGGGCAAAGCCCTTTCCTTTGCTTCTCTCAGCTCTGACCTTTTGGTTAATATAAGGTGTTAGTTTTTATTTGTGTATTTTTGTTAAGTAGGGAAATAGGTACTAGCTATGGATGAGAGTGTTTAATATTGGGTTGGGCTTGATAAGAAGGATTAGCTTAGGTTGATTTTTTTTTCTGATTTCCTTTTTCCTTTTGGGCCAAGCTCATACTTTTGTGTGTGTCAGACTCTGTTTTTAAATAAAAAAAAAGGGACGGAAAAAATCTAAAAAAAAAAATAAAAAAAAAAAAATAATAGTGGCATTCAAAAAATTCATGCAACAATCTACGACGTTGATGTATGAATTTTTCATCCTCAAGTGTCGCATGATTGGTAAGGGTTTATCGTATAGTTTTGCTATCTTTAACCCCGTGCAAGAGTGAATTCTTTTTTAAATAAAATCTTTTAAAATTCGCGCGACAATTTACGACGTTGATGTATGGTCTCCCATCCTCAAGTGTCGTAAGAATTGTAAAGGTTTATCGTATAGCACTGCTATCTTTAACCTTGTGCCAAAGCGAACCAGTTTTGAAACAAAATCCTTTTTCGAAATCAAATCTTTTCCCAAAAAACTAAAATCAACCAACCAACCAAACTTTTTCTATTAAGAACTACGTGGCTTTGAGTTTTCCATCGCACCGGGGAATACGTAGGAGCAGAATAATCATTCTGTCAAGCCAAAATTTTATTTTTCTTCCTTTTGTGTTTATTTCCTTTTTTGTTTTAAAAATGGGGTAAAATAATATTTTCAAAGGTTATTAAAAATTTTGCACGATTAACTTGGGGTACCGTTCTTAGAACGGGTGACGTAGGGTGCTAACACCTTCCCTACTCATAACCGACTCCCGAACTCAAATCTCTGTCTTTTTTTTAGGACCAGTTTTCCTTAAATAATTGGGTTTTCCAAAGTTCTCCCAAATAAAAATTTTGGTGGCGACTCCTCTGTTTTTTTTGAACCCCTCTTTTTTCGCGGCGCCCGGACGGGACGGTCGCGACAGCTGGCGACTCCGCTGGGGACTTTGGAAAGTCAGGCCCATCATAGTTGATTGTGCAAATCTTTAATAACTTTTATTTATTTATTTTACCCTTTTTTTGTTACCTGGTACATTGTTTTGTTTTTTATTTTATTTATTTATTTATTTCCTTATTTATTTATTTTTTTTTTTTTCTCTCTAATACTTTTTTGTATATATTCTTGCAACCTTAGGATAGAAAACCATTGTGCTGTGGGTTGTTTCTTCTTGCAGGTTTGGGGAGTTTTTATTTGTATAGGATTTTGCACAGGTTTGTATGCTCTCAGCACACACCGCACTATCACTTGCTTCACACACTGTTGGGCTCTATACCCGAGTCTTGGAATGCCATAGGATTAGAAGGGGTTTCAGTGGTGTTATTGTGATGCTTTTGCATCCCTGGCAGTCACTGATTCTCCCGCTCAGATTGCTACCGGTACATGGACTGCCATATTGTGACTTATTTGTCCCTGTGGTGGGGTTCATAGATCCGGGTCCTTATCTTTTTAGATGAGGGTAATCTGGGGGCCTTTTAGGAGTTTAGATCTACGCCAAGAGTTCTGCATATAAGTTGCCAATAGAAGCCGTCCGACTTAGGGTTTTAACTTCAGAAATCCCAACCATAGGATGCAACCTGTGTAGGACAAAGAAGAGCACATTCCGCCTTTCCTTCTGCTGCATACATATTCACACCTATCATGATTTCAAGCATCCTAGCATATTACCCATTTTCTTTTTCATGCATTGTTACGCCTAAGGTTAGGCCTGGATGACCGATGTCGTCCTTGACTTGAGCATTATGCTACGTTTCCATTGCACTTCGAAACGCAGTCAATTGCAAGGACAGTCATGCGCTAGTAATACATAGCGCACCCTAAGGGGTTCACAACCCTTTTCATGTGTATCTGCACCCTCATTCATTCATAGAGTGCATTCATTTTTCAATTGTGCTAATAAAAATTTCCCTTTCACAGATTAATTTGGTGAGAGTTAACCCTTTCTTTGAAAAACAAGAGATGGAAAAGGCCAGGCACACTAGCAAGAGCTCCAAGGTGATAATGAACTCGCTGGAGAACCTGAGGGAGCTAAGTCGGGCATTACCTCAAGAGAATCGAAGAAGCTTTGTCAAGAAGTATGGAGGGATTCTGGACCTTATCTTTGTACCAATTGAAACTGCCGTTTTGAGCACTCTGAGTCAGTATTGGAACCCGCAGCTTAGATGTTTTGAGTTGCCTCACATGGACATTACCCCTACCATCGAAGAATATGCTTGTCTGTTAAAGTTACCGATGCAGACCGAGCCTGTCATTTATTTCCATATGGGGCAATACCTGACCGTCACCAACATAGCAGGGTTACTGGGGCTTCCTGTAAAAGACGTCCACTTGACCGGACACTCAAACTCATGGGGATTGACTCGAACATTCCTTGAAAACCTCTTGAAAAGGTTGAAAGATCAACAAGATTGGGGGACTTTCGAAAGGGTATTGGCACTTGTCATCTATGGGTTGGTTTTGTTTCCATCAGCATTGGATATGATCGACCAAGCTGCACTGGACGTATTCTTCACAGTAGAAAGGAAAAGGAATCCAGTGCCCGCAATATTAGCTGAGACGTTTCTGACTTTAGATTTTTGCCAGCGCCGTCAAAAGGGGAAGCTTCGATGTTGTGCACAACTGTTGTATGTATAGAACAACTGATGATTATGCAGGGGAGCAAACATGGAATACTATTCCACCTATGGCCAAGTGGGTTCAAATCCTCCTTGTGGGATTATGTATAGAACAACTGATGATTATGCAGGGGAGCAAACATGGAATACTATTCCACCTAACTCGACTAATCAACCAATCTATCGGCTAACTCCAGAACAAACACCTTATGTTCAGATGGGTTCAATTCCTCCTCGAGGAATTTTGTATAGAGCATCTTAATTGAATAAAGACAAAATGGACGGACATTTAGCTGTGCCAAATCGGCAACATAAGGCTACTATCTGCAAATCCAATGTCTTTATAATATTGGAGTCTCCTAGATTAGTTGCATCATATGAAGCTGGGGGCATTTAGCAGTGTTATTCTGGCATCGTAAGTTTACTATCTGCAAACCTAGTTGTTCCAAAAGATTAAGTGTCCATATGCAGCAAAGCCATATTACCCGAGAGTCAGGGCAACAAGCAGATAGAAATTCGGCTGACATAATACATCTTTTAGCTTCCTCTTGTTGTCGTCAGCTAAAAGATGCAGGGGGCATATGTTATCACCAAAAGATAATTCTTGTGATAGGAACATGGAGTTAATGTGAGTTGAATTAGTGGGTAGTTATTCATGACAATAACCATGGAGTTAGTGAGAGTTGATTTAGTGGGTAATTATATTTCATGACTACAACCATGGAGTTAGTGGGTAATTACTGTTGTTGGCCATTATCAATTGTGAAAAAGTGGCTGATGGGGGTAGTCTTAGGCCTATAAATACTTGTTGTATTGTTAATATGAGAACACACTAAATCAAACACAAGTATTTACATTTATCTTTACTTTCCTTTATCGCATTTCTTTACTTTCATGCAACTTTAGTTTCTTAGTTCACCTTTTACACTAAACGTTCTCTGGAGTAGTCTAAGAACCCATAGCTGAGAAACAGAATCCCTTTCGTAGCGTAATCGCCGGAACACGAAGGGAAATCAACTGTGCGGATTAGCTGACCAAACAACTAAGCACCAAATTTCGCACAGTAAAACACCACCGAAGAAATTCGTCCTAGGCCATGTAGGACCACTCACGAGTCAGGTAGGATGGTTAATGGTACACATAGACAAGTAAACGGATGTTGAAACTGGATTGAGGGACTAAAGTGTCCTGCATTTATAAATTTGAGGGACTAAATAATTAATTTAATTCTTTTGGAGATTAAAAGTGGGTTCCTAAAATTTGGAGGGACCAATGTTGACTTTCACTCTTATTCCTATATAAAGAGGAAATAAATACATCATTCATAAATATGAGTAAAATATTAAGAGGAGTGCAAGCAACACACTCTTTAATACTTTTTTCAACACACACTCTCTTATTGATTGAAATTCATGTAGGTCCTACAAATTCATGTGGGTCCCACTTGAATTTTGTAGGACTCACATGAATTTCAATGAGTAAATACCCAATTTGGTCCCTGAAATTATAGGATCGTATCAACTTAGTTTCCCACATTATCAATATTTCAAAATGATCCTTGGAATTGCAAAATGTAGCAAATTCATACTTGACATTATTCACTTAGTTTCAAATACATTCCTGACATTACAAACTTAATGTCATTATAGTCCATGCAAATACCAGCGGAGGGACGAATTACAAACTTAATGTCATTATAGTCCATGCAAATACCAGCGGAGGGACGAATCTAGTTAACTTTTTGCAATTCCAAGGATCATTTTAAAATATTGATAATATAGGGAACTAAATTGATACGACTACGATTTTATAATTTTAGGAATTAAATTGAGTATTTTCACTAATTTCAATCCATAAACAAAAATGTATAGGAAGGAGAGTGTTAAAAGAGGGTTGCTAGTATTTCTCAAATATTAATTATCCAACTCCCCTTAATAAATGGTATCACTTGAATGAGGAGTGAGAAACTAAATACCAATGGGCGACATTGCAGACATCGCCCTTGAGCAGCTGAGCTTCAACCTTTAAAAAGCAAAGGGAAAAGGTCCCACTCAGTTTGCGCACGCAACCTTCGGTTCCTTCTTCTTCTTCTTCTCGTTTCGCATACCATGGTTGCAGATGCCAACTCCAAATCCGATATCTCCTTCGCTGGGATTTTCGCCAGTAGTGCTTTCTCTGCATGTTTCGCTGAGGTAACCCACTTCTTTCATCTCTCTGCTAATCTATTCTAAAATAAAAAAAATAAAAAAAATAATCCCATCTTTTTTTTCCTTCTCATTTTATTCCTTCTGCTGCACATTCTCTTTCTGGGTAATATGATGATCCTGTATAAGACCCATCATTTTTTGTGTGTAATAATGGGTCTTAATTGAGCATCATCCTCTGCTGCATCAATGTCAAAGGAATCAGTTGAATGTGGAGTGGTGTTACTGGTCCCACAATGTTTAGTAATATATAATTTTCAACTTTCAAGTGGGCTGGCTCAAATGGTGAGTACCATTCTTATTTTTCATTAATTGATAGGGTGATCTGATCACAGTGAAATGGTTATTTTGATTGCTCTGATTTCATGAAAGGAATTCACTTTTCACTCCATGATGTTTGTATATCAAGGATCAATATGGATGAGGATTGTTCCATGCTTGATGAATTGTCAATTGTACATATTGGAATTAGATTGCTGGAACAAAATGATTCACTTGAAAATCCTAATGATCTGTATGGCTTGGAAAGAATGTATGTACCATATGCAAATTTAGCTGATATGTGTTGGAACTTTGTCGGCATGGTACCGAACATTTATTGTTAGGGATCAGCTGGATCCAACAAGCCCAATTAGCCAACTGATGCAGACTAGACCGTATGGGCCTCGGGTTTGGAAGGTATACACACGAAGGAACAAGGGAGGAACCAAAATAGGAAAGGGGTGAGCTGGAAAAATAGGAGAGAGGAGAGAGAGTAACACATAACCGTTTTTTCCTAGACTACACGGTTATTTAGTAGGGAGAGAGTGAAGAGAAAAGGTATCTAATGCTCTCTTTAGGAGCCCAGCTCTGTGGCAGTAGGAACCCTCTAAATTCCTCTGTAAATCCTTTCTCTTTCACTCAATAATACAAGTCTCCATCTCCTATAATTTTTTTGCTCATTACTGTGATTTCTGCTGTTCTAATTCACTGGTTTGTAACAAACTGGTCCGACCTGCCAGATACGCACGGGACTGGCGCGAGAAGGACGACAGAGGAGTGAATGCCAAAGAAACAAACAAAGAAGGATAAGAAAATGGAAGACAGAATGACGGCGGTGGAGGCCGACTTGGCCGTGGTCAAGGAAGCGTTGGCGATGATGCAGAGCAAAATCAATGAGAAGCATGACTCTCTCATTGCGACACTCTCGACGCTTTTGGGTAAGCCCCTTATCACGGAGGAGGGAGAGAACTCTGGTGCGAATGAAGGAAAACAAACACAGTCGCCAGAGAAGGAGGGTGAAGGTGGAATGAAGAGTTCTCCAAAACAGAACGAGAGTTCAGCATCAGGAATGAAGAAGCTACAAGGGGAAGCTCTCGAGGAGTTTCGTCAATCGGTGAAGAAAGTGGAATTACCGATGTTTGACGGGGACGACCCCGCTGGTTGGATTTCGAGGGCGGAGGTGTATTTTCGAGTACAGGAGACGAGCCCAGAGGTCTGGGTCAACCTAGCTCAGTTGTGTATGGAAGGAGCCACGATTCATTTCTTCAATTCTCTGCTGGATGATGAAGTGGAACTTACGTGGGGGCAGTTAAAAAAGAGTTGCTGGAGCGTTACGGTGGAATGGGGGACGGAGATGTGTTCGAACAGTTGACCGCTCTCCGGGAAGGAGGTGGTGTTGATGAGTACATTCAGAATTTCGAAAGATTGATTGCGCAGGTACGGAGGTTGCCCGATGATCAATATTTCGGGTATTTCCTCCATGGATTGAGAGCGGAGATTCGCGGCCGTGTCCGAAGTCTCATCGCATTGGGACCGGTATCTCGTGCGAGACTGATGAACGTGACTCGAGCGGTGGAGAAGGAACTATGTGGGAAAGGGGGTGGTTCGACCCTCTCAGGAAAACCTGGTTATAGAGGAGGGTTCGGTTCGGGTCCCCAATACCGGTCCAACTCACACAACTTGGGCCGCAACTATGGGTCCGAATGGGTGTATGTGAAAGGGAATAAGGAAGGGGTCGGTGGAGCTAGCAGTCCAAAAGGAGGAGCATATGGGCCTAAAACTAATCTAGACTCCAATTCTGACAAAAGGAGGACAGGCCCAAGAGACAAAGGAGTAACCCATTTACCTTATCATGAGCTCATGGAGAGGAGACAAAAGGGTCTATGTTACAAATGTGGAGGCCCTTTTCATCCCTTGCATCAGTGCCCAGACAGACAATTGAAGTTGATGATAATAGGTGATGAGGATGAGGGTGACACGAGGGAAACATATTAGCCATTGAAACAGAGGAAGGGGAAGAAATGGATGGAGAGTGTAGTGTGATGAATGCGGGCAACTTGTCGGGAGGAGAAAGAGGGCACCCTCGAGCTGTTAAATTGAAGGGAACAGTACGTGGGGTACCAATATTGGTCATGATTGATAGTGGTGCAACACATAATTTTATTTCAAAGCAACTGGTAGCAACAATGGGATGGCAAGTAGAAGAGACAAGGGTGATGCGCATCAAGCTAGGGGATGGGTATAAAGCTATGGCTAGAGGACAGTGTAGGGGAGTGAAGTTAGAAATGGGAGATATTCAGGTAACAGTGGACACATTCCTTTTTGATTTAGAAGGAATTGACTTGGTGTTGGGCATATCTTGGTTGGCTACCTTGGGGGAGATGCGTGTTGATGGGAAGAAACAAGTTTTGAAATTCCAATTGAAAGGGAGATGGGTAGAACTGAGGGGTGAGGGAAGCAACCAAATCAGCCAAACAGCCCTGCAGAGTTTACTGGGAAGACCTATGAGAAGAATTGATGGGTTGTTTTTACCCACAAAAGTCCATTCTTCCAGAATGGAAGGACAAGAGGGCAAGATAGAGGAATTTAGTGACAAGCAACAGGCTGAGTTGCAGGGAGTTTTAGAGGCATACCCAGAAGTTTTTAAAGAGCCAACAGGTTTGCCACCTATCAGAGGGAAGGAGCATGCTATCACTTTGTTTGAAGGTCAGGGACCCATTAGTGTAAGACCCTACCGTTACCCTCATCACCATAAAAATGAGATTGAGAAGCAGGGCCACGAAATGCTTGATTCTAGAATCATACAGCCCAGCCACAGTGCTTTCTCAAGTCCAGTGATTTTGGTAAAAAAGAAAGATGAGACATGGAGGATGTGTGTTGACTATCGTGCCTTGAACAAGGTAACCATTCCGGACAAATTCCCAATTCCTGTTATTGATGAATTGCTAGATGAACTTCATGGTGCTAGATTTTTCTCTAAGTTGGACCTCAAATCCGGGTATCATCAAGTAAGAGTTAAAAGAGAGGATGTGCATAAAACGGCCTTTAGGACTCATGAGGGGCACTATGAGTACCTAGTGATGCCGTTTGGCTTAATGAATGCACCATCAACCTTTCAATCACTCATGAATGAAGTATTCAGGTCTATGCTAAGGAAGTTTGTGTTGGTTTTTTTTTTATGATATACTCATCTATAGTCAAGATTGGGAAACACATTTGTTGCACTTACATAAGGTGTTGGGGGTACTGCAGAGACAGCATTTAGTGGCAAATCAGAAAAAATGTCAGTTTGCCCAAACTAAAGTTGAATATTTGGGGCACTTAATTTCCAAGGAAGGGGTAATCATGGACCCAAACAAGATTCAAAGTGTCATCCAATGGCCTACACCTAAGAATGTAAAAGGAGTTAGAGGATTCTTTGGATTGACAGGTTACTATCGCAAGTTTATCCAGAATTATGGGAAAATAGCACGACCTCTTACTGAGTTGACTAAGAAAGATGGGTTCATGTGGAATGCCAAGGCACAAGAAGCCTTTGAAGTGTTGAAACAGAGGAAGACTACAGCTCCAGTCCTTGCACTCCCTGATTTCACCAAGGAATTCACCATTGAATGTGATGCTTCGGGCATAGGAATTGGAGCTATCCTTATGCAGCAGGGGAGACCCATTGCCTTTTTCAGCAAGGCTTTGGGAACCAGAAACTTGTCTAAGTCGGTTTATGAAAAAGAGGTGATGGCTGTGGCCCTGGCTATTCAACATTGGAGACCCTATTTATTAGGAAGGCAGTTCACTGTATACACTGATAAAAAAAGTCTAAAACAGTTACTGCACCAGAGGATTGCCACCACAGACCAGCAGAATTGGGCTGCTAAGCTATTGGGATATCGCTTTGATATTGTGTACAAACCGGGTTCTGAGAATAGAGGGGCCGATGCTCTTTCTAGGGTAAATGAGGATGGAGAGCTGAATGCCATTTTATCTTATCCAATCTGGGCTGACAGTGAACAAGTGGTGAAAGAAGTTCACAACGATGTGGTTTTGCAGAGAATTATTGAAGATGTGAAGGATGGCAGAATGGCAAGGCAAGGCTTTTCTTATAAGAATGGAATTCTGTTTTATGAAGGTAGATTAGTCATTTCAGCAACTTCAACATGGATACCTCAACTCCTAGAAGAATTCCATGCCACACCTCAAGGAGGGCACTCGGGTTTCTAGAGAACTTACCGAAGGATGGCAGAGAATGTGTACTGGATAGGCATGAAGAAGAAGATCCTTGAGTATGTCAGAGAATGTGATGTTTGCCAAAGGCAAAAATATTTGACAACGTCACCAGGAGGATTGCTACATCCACTAGGCATACCTGATCTTATTTGGGAGGAGGTGTCAATGGATTTCATTACTGGGCTACCAAAATCTAAGGGTTATGAAGCGATTTTTGTGGTGGTGGATAGGCTCTCTAAATATAGTCATTTCATCCCTCTCAAACATCCTTATTCGGCTAGAGTGGTGGCTGAAATTTTCACACGAGAGGTGGTGAGGTTGCATGGCATTCCAAAAGCTATCATTAGTGACCGAGACCCCATTTTTGTGAGCAACTTCTGGAAGGAACTTTTCAAGCTGCAGGGAACCCAACTGAAAATGAGTTCAGCTTACCATCCGGAAACCGATGGCCAAACAGAAGTGGTTAATAGGATTTTGGAGACTTTCCTTAGATGTTTTGTAGCAGATCAACCTAAGACTTGGACCCAATGGTTTCATTGGGCTGAATATTGGTATAATACCAATATTCATGAGTCTACAGGGACCTCACCTTTTGAGGTGGTTTATGGGAGGAAACCACCTGTGATCACCAGGTTTCTCAAAGGGGAAACAAGAGTGGAGGCAGTACAGAGAGAACTCCTAGATAGAGATGAGGCTCTTAGACAATTGAAACATCATCTATTGAGAGCACAAGGCAGGATGAAAGTGCAGGCAGATAATCATAGGAAAGAAAGAGTCTTTGAAGTGGGAGAGATGGTTTTTCTGAAGTTGCGGCCTCATAAACAGCAGTCAGTGGCTGCAAGAATCAATGCAAAGCTTGCGGCAAGATACTATGGACCTTTTCGGGTGATGGAAAGGATTGGAGCAGTGGCATATAGATTGAAGCTTCCAGACAGTTCAAGAATCCACCCAGTGTTCCATGTGTCTTTACTTAAGAAAGCTGTGGGAAATTACAAGATAGAAGACACACTGCCACAAGGTTTAGAGGGGGATCATTCTGAGGTTCTGGAACCAGAAGCTGTGTTGGCAGCAAGGACTATACAGAAAAGAGGGGACAGTGTGGAGCAGCTGCTGGTTCAATGGAAGGGGAAGTCCACTGATGAAGCAACTTGGGAGGACAAATTTACCATTCAGAGTCAATTTCCTTTTTTCAGCCTTGAGGACAAGGCTGCAGTTGAAGAAGAGGGCATTGTTAGGGATCAGCTGGATCCAACAAGCCCAATTAGCCAACTGATGCAGACTAGACCGTATGGGCCTCGGGTTTGGAAGGTATACACACGAAGAAACAAGGGAGGAACCAAAATAGGAAAGGGGTGAGCTGGAAAAATAGGAGAGAGGAGAGAGAGTAACACGAAACCGTTTTTCCTAGACTACACGGTTATTTAGTAGGGAGAGAGTGGAGAGAAAAGGTATCTTGGGTAATCATTTGTTTATTATGGAAAGAGAGCATTAGCTCTCTTTAGGAGCCCAGCTCTGTGGCAGTAGGAACTCTCTAAATTCCTCTGTAAATCCTTTCTCTTTCACTCAATAATACAAGTCTCCATCTCCTATAACTTTTCTGCTCATTACTGTGATTTCTGCTGTTCTAATTCACTGGTTTGTAACATTTATATACCTTAAGAATTGAATAATCTTCCAAATTATATCCTATGTGAAACAGCTTGTGCATTATGGAGGTTTATTCAGCAACAATATTTCATTAAATATGTGGATTTTGGTCACGAGTTGCACTTTGGAGATTCATTTGGCCTGTTATATATTTATTACTGACTTATTATTCTGTTTTCGCATGTTCTGTTAGCGTTCTGTTTTTATAAGTACTCAATTCTGGTTATATTTAAATTCTTGCACAAATTTATCATTAAGTTCTTGTGATTGAAATAGGTGTGTACTATTCCTTTGGACACTGCCAAAGTTAGGCTTCAGCTTCAAAAACAAGCTGTAGCTGGCGATGTGGTGACCTTACCCAAATATAAGGGTATGCTGGGAACAGTTGCAACCATTGCTAGGGAAGAAGGTCTTTCAGCACTCTGGAAGGGCATTGTGCCAGGGCTACATCGTCAATGTTTGTATGGAGGTTTAAGAGTTGGGTTATATGAGCCTGTGAGTTCTGAATCTTGTTGCCGAAACTTGTTCATTTATTTTAGTTCATATATGATATCTAATGGTGTAAATAACATGGTTTTTTTAACAGGTTAAGACTTTATATGTGGGGAAAGACCATGTTGGAGATGTTCCATTGTCAAAGAAAATTCTTGCTGCGTTTACAACTGGTAGATCCCAATGCTAGGCATTGTCGGAATGATTTGTCTATGTGCAATACTAATTTCTTTCCCGATTTATGGATTGTTGACTATTTCCTAGCAGGAGCTTGTGTTAATACTGTCTAGATTATTTAATGCAAATAACTCTAGTCACGAGCCCCTTCAATTTGTCTTATCAACAGGTGCTGTGGCAATTACAGTGGCAAATCCAACCGATCTTGTCAAAGTTAGACTTCAAGCAGAAGGAAAATTACCTCCTGGTGTTCCTAGGCGGTATTCTGGATCTTTAAATGCTTATTCAACAATTGTGAGACAGGTCTGTGCATTTAACCTTATATTATATATGAAAGAGAAAGTTGTATATGTTTGTTTTAGTTCATAATTATTTTTGTTTAAACCTGCATCGAAAAACAGGAAGGAGTTGGGGCTCTTTGGACTGGGCTTGGCCCCAATATAGCAAGAAATGGAATCATCAACGCAGCTGAACTAGCTAGCTATGATCAAGTGAAACAGGTAATGTGAAAGTTACCGGAGGCTTGCATTGTGAAGTAAACTTTTCTCTTTCTTCCTTTTATATTTTTAAATAACTAATTATTTTTTAATGCAGACTATTTTGAAAATTCCAGGCTTCACCGACAATGTTGTAACTCATCTCCTTGCGGGTCTAGGGGCAGGGTTTTTCGCTGTCTGTATTGGCTCCCCAGTCGATGTGGTAATTTTTCAGTATTTACTTATGAATATCCCTAGTTGCTTTGGCTCTTTTACTTTTATTGCCTCTTTGTTTAATACGTAGTGTGTTAATAATTGTTTTACAGTTTGATATGAATCTTGCAATTCTTTCTTTCTGTTAAGTTATGATAAATTGAGAATTCCAGGATGCTTAGAAAATGGTAGAATTAGTAAACTTCTAAAGCTTAATAAGGATTTGTGGTTAACAGCTGGTCTTTTTAAGGTCCTTTAGGTTGGATGTGCATAAGATTTTTTTTTTGGGGGATTTCTTTTTTCATTTGGTTGTGAAGTGACAAGTGAGCTTCTTGCTTGTGCATTCTTACCATTCCACTAATTCAGTTGTTCTATCTTCCTTCTGGTGTATATGCAGGTTAAGTCGAGAATGATGGGAGATTCTAGTTACAAAAGCACCCTTGATTGTTTTGTCAAAACATTGAAGAATGATGTATGGTTGCTTTCCACTATTACTATTTTCTCGCTCTTAAAAACACATACCTCCATTATGCTTTAGTTACAACTTACAACCATGAACTGTATGTGAATCTATTTTTGTTGAGATGGGTGAATAACAAACTCTTCTCAGAGTTTGATCTTATCTAATTGTAACTGGTGGGATCCACAAGTATAGTCTTCCGAACAAACCTGCCTGTTGTTTTCAGTTTGTCTGACATATCTTTATACATTCTCATTTTATTAGCCGTATATGTGCTCAAACCAAATTGTTCAGTTTCATTGAAGTGTAACGGGTCCTTGTCTGGGAAAGGGGACATTTACATAGCTTTTCTCGATGTCTATTAGCTTTAAATTTTGTTAAACAATGATACATTGTCAATGGGTATCCTTTATCAGATCTGTTTGGCTACTTAATCTGATATTTTTTCAGGGACCTTTTGCCTTTTATAAAGGGTTCATCCCAAATTTTGGAAGGCTAGGATCTTGGAACGTGATCATGTTTCTAACCCTAGAACAGGTACAAGTTGAATACTCTGCTAGACTTCCATTCTTCCTTGTTTCCTTTTCTCGGCGTTCTTTGTCATTGAGTCTTAAATTCTTAATTTATTTCTGTAGCTTACATGTTTGTTTTGGTAGAGATGGGAAAACCTCATATTTGGAAAAGCAATATTTCTGTATTTAATATCAACATGCAGAGTAATTTGATAATAGTATTGGAGAAAGTGGGTTGATAGCATTTTGGCAACCTCTTCCCTGCATCATTTGAGATAAAACCCTTCCCAGAACCCACATTAAGATAATTAATATCAAGCACGGGTGTTGATTGTTTATGTTCTTGCATGCACTCCCAAAAACCCATTTAACTTTTAAACTGTTAAATTTTTGTTTGCTTGTTCACTTGTATCCTTTTTCTCATGACAGACTAAAAAGATTGTCAGAAGTTTAGAGTCATCCTGAGCTCAACAAATTACCTGGAGGATTTTCTGTAGGGACTGGTTGCAACTCCAAATGCAGTCGAAATTGTAGAAAATAAAAGTCTCTTTCTCTTCAGTTTGCTTACTTACTGGGATGTAGTGAAACATTTTTATAGGGAGAAAGTGAAAGTAAAATAAATGAGAATATATATACCAAAAAAAAGAATGAGAATATGGTTATTCATATATGATAGCTTTTAACAATTGCTATCCATTCTGTAGGATCGCATTATGTTTCCATGTAATTCTCTTTAAATTTTTTTATGTGAACCAAGGGTGTCTCCAATCGACAGCCGGAGAATAATCCCTTTCAAAACGGAGAGATCACGGTTTGGGCATGAGATTTCTTTTCATATTTGGCCAGGTTCAAGCTTCAAAACCAATGTAATCCACTCTAAATTGATGATCAAGTCCAATTATGTCTTTTGCAACAACAGAATATATTATTGCTCCCTGTGGCTTATCTAAATTGAAAATAGATTTATGAAATTTATGCAATAAGCTCGTTCGGGAACGTATGGTGTGTTTAAATTAGCTCCATTAACAATCTGTTTGTCTAATGGCAAATGTCTCCGGAAATGAACATTTCTTATTATCAATCTTGTTATTTGAACCCCCAGGATATGATAGTTGATATTCTTCACGTATTAGTACATGATACATTCATTCTATCTCAAAATATGGTATACCTTGGCAATTTGGCATTCATTTACACATTAGCATACATTTTTTATAAAACATTTTCCTTTTATTATAAGTTGAAGGCCTTGTAGTCAATAATAAGCATGTGGTGCATTCATCCCTGCATGACTACATTGATTCAAGGATGATTAGGCCAATATGCCTTCCTTTACCCTTTCATGTCATATATCACTGGTTCGTTATCATAATTAATGGTGAGAGCAATAATTCATTTGAAGTCAACCTTAGAGGTATGGTCATCCTCTATTATGCCTTGTAATCGTGTTTACTTAGATGGGGCCATGTTAAGTGCCTTTGTTCCGGCAAATTTCCGGCAAACAAGATACCACAAAAACAATATCGTTCTGATCTACTCACAATATTAGCTCAAATGATACCCTTTAATTTCTCATGAACAAGTATACGAAGAACTAATTGAAATGACTACATTCAATAGTTTGTCCTGCCCTTTACCCTCTATACATTTATATACTAGTTCTCTCTATTCCTGTCCATATTATAGATGTCCACATTGCTCATAGTTGGCGGTTATCTTCATAGTATGCCTCCACGATTACGATTAATGGATGTTGAGCGTCTTCATCTTGTTGACCTCTCTCTCGCTACACCTAACTGCTCGGCATATGGGTATCTCCATGCCTTCATTTTAGGCTCGTGGGTTTTAACTCAGTTGGACAAAGGATATAAGCTCGGCACAAGCTCGGCCCAAAACGGCTTGGTTGATTCAGCCTTATCTCGGCCCAAACTTCCCAGTCGGTACACCTTTGGTTTGTTTCTTATTTTTTGTTTTCACTAATTATAAAAAAAAATATAACCTTATTTTTTGTTTTCAAAGATTTGTACCGAAAAGAGTGAAAATAAGTTGAAAATTAATTTGACAAAAGGAACCGAAGGATGTGATACCATATGATAACATCAGGATCCTTCTAGATTAGCAAGCTTTCAAACTAAGCCTTGATCTTCATGCAATCTGTAACTCACAAGGCACGAATTGATACACATTCTAGATTTCATAGCAGCATCACGATAGCAAGGATTAAGATCCTCCGTACTTAAAATTTAGGGACTTTTTGACCAAACTATCCCAAATTAATTACCAAATTAACCTTTAGAAACTATTTAACAAACAAACCTAATTTTTGCGAGCCTAAACATTTTTTTATTTTAAAGTAGGTTAATTAAGTAGATTCAAAAGAAAATTAATTTGGTAATTAGCTTTTAAAAGAGGGATAGTTTGATCAAAAAGCCAAATTTAGGTTAAATTATACATTTGGTTGTTATATTTTAACTTAATCTCTATATGTAAAAAAAATTTAATTCAGTTTTTATATATATAATTATTTTCAATTTTATCATCATCCTTCATTGTTGCTATAATATCATTTGTTGAAGTTAAAATATAACAACAAAATTAAATATGATTATCACCTATAAGGATCTAAGTGAAAATTATTATCACATATAAGAACAAAAAAAAAATATATGTTTGTTCCCTAATATGATAATAATTTTTAATTTAATCCTTATACTTTAACTTCAACAAATAATATTATAACAACAATAAACAATAAAGACCAACGTAACAATAATTGGACATATAAGCATCAAGTTGAAAACGAGCATCATGCATGAATACCAAATTACAACCTCGTCAACGCACTGCCACCCTCTTCCGCAACC
This sequence comes from Ammopiptanthus mongolicus, assembly GCA_039655645.1. NCBI lineage: Eukaryota > Viridiplantae > Streptophyta > Magnoliopsida > Fabales > Fabaceae > Ammopiptanthus > Ammopiptanthus mongolicus. The sequence continues at coordinate 47,021,037 of CM077350.1, forward strand.
GAAGCCGCTTGCACCGCCTCCACACTGCATCGCGCAACCCAACGCCGCCTCACCATCACCGCAATCCCAACTCTGCACCAGCAACACGCATTTCCGGGACCCACCTCACCATCTCATACCAGACCTTGCGATACTTCTCTCCCTTCTTTGGACCAGAACCGCCGCTACCTCTGCCGGAAACCATGCACCACCATCTAAATCGCGGCTAGGGTTTGGATTTGAGGGAAAAAAGGGAAAGGTGGAGGCTAGGTTTGTGGTGATGGGTGAGGGGGTGTTTCTGATGTTTTGGAGTTGGGAATGGGTAGATGGATCCGTGTTAGGTGCAAGGGAGACATGGGTTTGGATCATGAATATGGGTTTGTGGACTTTTTTCTTCTTTTTTTTATTTATATTTAATTTAATAAATTAAAATTATTAATTATTTATTATATTTTAATTTAGGTGGAAGGTCAGGTATGCAATTTTTGTTAGTAGATTGACCGATATTGATAGAAGAACCAAATGTCCTAAAAAAATCATCGGAATCAAAATCGAACATGAATAATAGTAAAGCGATCAAAAATACAATTAAGCCAAAACTAAAACATGATATATATCTTTATTTTAAGAGTTTATCTGTTATATACTGTTACACTGATAATCAATCAGAAATCATGGTACGTGTGATTTTTAAGGTAGTTAAGATAAGAATCAAGCACTTTAGCTTATGTGGCAAATTTTGATTGGTTGTCTGTGTAAAAAATATTTACACTGACAATGTATACAAATTAAATCCTTATTTTAATGCACCAAAAACCAATAAAAAATAATTGAAATTTCCTTCACCTACCACCCTTTGAATTTAACAAGGGACACATTATATTATAATTTAGAGTAATACTAGCAAGCTGGAGGACACTCTTTATCACATTATCTTCAAACTTCTCTATACTATTGAATGAATTTAATGTAGGACCTACTAAATAGAAAGTAAGCCGAAGTAATTTAGTGGGTCCTACATGAAGACAAACATGCCCCTAATCCTTTTTTTTTTCGGGTATCCTTCCCGCGCAACTGTGGAAACTAATCTTACGAGATACTGAACGGCATTGAAGGCTTGACCTCTTCCAACCAAATTTTTTTCATATGCAAGAGTCAGGAATCAAACCTCTGACCAATTGCTTGACCTGAACCCGTTACCACTCGGACCAATCACATGTTGGTATTCTTTTCTTTCATTTCATTTCATTAATAATTTATTTTCCGATAATGATATTCTCACATCAACCTTTTTTAACACTTCTTTTTATACATTTTATAACTATTGATCAAATCATTTGTCTTGAAATAACAATGGGTAGATGATAAATGATTAGAATTTGGGTGTAAAAATGTAGTCAGATGAACATTTTTGAATTTTTTGGTACTTATTTCTCTTTTATATAATATTATCATTTGAAAAAACATACAAGAGAATATCTTCCCTTTCGATAGATAAAATTTACATCGTGTTTTGTTAAATGGAAATGGAGGAGAAGAGAGGTATTTTTTTAAACTTTGCATGTTTGGTTCAATTTTTTGGAGGGGAGGGGAATGGAGGGGTGCAAAATCCCTCTTTACTCAATTTTGGCTCCCCTCCAATATTGGGAGGATTTGGAGGGGAGGGGAGCGGAGGGGAGGGATTTTAAAACATTTGTAATGTATTGACTAAAATATCCGAACTTAAATATTTTGAAATATAAAATTATAAGAGTATAAAAGTAAAATAGTTTTAAAATCCCTCTCCTTGTGAACCAAACATGAATAGTGTTACTTCCCTCCCCTCCATTAAAATCTCTCCCCTTCCCTCCTCTCAACCAAATACAATAGCTAATTAAAATCTCTCCCCTCCCTTCCCCTACATTAAAATCCCTCACCTCCCCCTCCTTTGTACCGAACATAGCCTTAGAGAATCGTTTTATTTGTCTTTTCTTTTATTCCAATCACAATTAACGTGATGATGGCTTTTTTTGGGTATGTCTAATAAATGTGAAGAAACCTGTTTGAAACACAAGAAGGGTGGTTGAATTGTGTTTCTTAAGAATTGTTTTCGCAAGGTTGGACGATAGCACGTTTAAATACAAAGAAAACTCTTCCAAACACCGAGTTGGACGCTAACTTAGTTTGATAAGATAAGCAAAGAGCGCAAATAAAAAGCAATTCAATCCCAGAAGGTTATTTAGATAATAAACTAAAGCAAAGATAAGGGAAAGAAAAGAACACAGAGATATTATTCTGGTTCACTCTTCACCAAAGAGCTACGTCCAGTCCTCTCTACTTGAGAGCTTTATCCACTGTAACAAAAACCCTTTGTTACAAGTATTCAACACCTCTTTAGGCAAGTATTCTCAACGTCTTCAGGTTCTCTAAGTATTCTTTTACAGACAAGCCTCTTCAGGCTCAACCAACTAAGGTTTTGGAAAAGATTGTGTTCTACTAACTCACTAACTGTGAGAATTCGAAACTAAAGCTTAGAACTCTTGAAATAAAACTCTACGCAGAGAGTGATATGAAAGTTTAAGAACAGAGTAAGCTTGTAAGCAGAGTTTTCTCTTGATAGCTTGTGTTTTCTTGTATGCTTTTATTTTGCTCAAGTTCGGTAACCTTGCATCTTCAAGGGGTGGAGGTATTTATAGCCTTTTGGTTTTGAGCAACCTTCAGTCTTCAACGGATGGAAAAGGATCCGTTCTAATCATGCATTAAATGCTTTGGTCCGTTGAGTCTAATAACCTCTTTGAAGTTTCTGATCAGCAAAGTAGACTATCAGGTTTGATAGCTAGAAACGGGACTGACATATCCTCTTTGTACTCGAAAGTTGCCTTTTGTCTTTCTCAAAGAAGAAGGTCAACTTCTTTATGCGTCAAGGACAGTCAAGCTTTTGCTTTTACGTTTGAACGAGTATTACAAGGAATGTTTGTTTGAAGGATACAAGCTTTTTACAGAGAATAATAAATTCAAATGCTTTACAAAGTTATATACGTTAAATAAATAAAGTACTATTGGAAGAGTCTTTGGACTCAAGATTCTATTGCTTCTATTTATTATCGTCCAGTCTGACACTTGTATGTTGGACGAGTTAAAGTGTTTGGACTTGGATGAATTTTATCCTGCACACTTAAGATAAAGCGTTAGTCCACAAGAAATCTTTGTTCTTCTTAAATTAGTCCTTTGTTAACATCAAAACTTAAGGGATTACTTGGATCATAACCACTTTGGTTCCAACAAAATGGAGGTCCAGGATTTTAGAGTTTATTTTTTGCAGGTGATCACAATTAATGTTAATAAATAGCATCCCCACTGAGAAGTTGAAAATTCAAAAAGGTCTTAAACATGGGATCCTCTAGCTCTATTTCTGTTTTTATTTGTGGCAGAAAGTTTATCTGGTTTGATGAAGAATGCAGTAGCCAAAGACCGTTTTAAGCCTTTTCGTTTTTGGTAATGGTGGGGTGGAAGTTTCAATCTTACAATATGAGGATGATACTATCATAGTTGGTGAAGCTTGTTGAAAGAATCTTTGGACTATAACGGCTATTTTGAGATGTTTTGAACTGGACTCGGTTCTGAAAGTTAAATTATCTTCATGCATAAATTATCTTCTTGGAAGGGTAAATTCATTTTCTTGGGTAGGAGAATTGTTCTTTATTAATGCTACCTATTTATTATCTCTCATTCTTTAAAATCTCAAAGAAAATGTTGGCGACTTTAATTCGTATTCAAAGGAACTTTCTTTGGAGAGGTGGTGATGGTATAAAAAAAGGAGTTGAGATCCTCTCTATTTCATAAAAGAAATGGAAGGCTCCATTACTATGGTTTTGGGTGTATAAAGCACATAAAAACCTAATAAATGTCATCCATTTTAGAAATGAATGTTTTTATACACCCAAAACTATAGTAATAGAGCCTTCCATTTCTCAAAAGAAATGGAAAGGATCTTTACTCTAAAAAAATTCCCTTGGGTTAGTGGAATATTATATGTAACCCTAGAAAAGGTGGTGGTCTTGGTGTAAAAAAATTAGAGTGGTTTAATCAATCTTTTTTTACTAAGTGGCGTTGGCGGTTGTTATCCAAAGATAATCAATCTTTTGTGTAACTTAGTGGGTAGTTTGGGAAATCCTAATAGTTCATCTATTTGGTGGAAGGATGTGTGCTCGGTAGGAAAGCTAAAATCCGGGCATGATTGGTTTGGGAATGGATTATGGAAAAATGTTGGTTTCGGTAACTATTTTATTTTGGGAGGATGTATGGGTGGGGAATTGTGGCCTTAAGGATATGTTTCATTTCAGTTGATAAGAAGTTTATTGCTGAGATGGATGTTAGGGCAGAATCTGGTTGATTGTGGTTCTTTAATTGGCAGAGGACCTTTTTTTCTTGGGAGGAAAATGTTTTTGAAGATCTCCAGAACTTGTTAAGGCCGATACAACTTTATAGTCCCAGGACTTACTCTTCGAAATTTGGTTAAACATATCTACAAAATCATCTTTCTTCACCGCATTTTCTGCAACATACAGATTTGGTTCTGTTTAGACATTTCTGGAAAACGCCAATACCATCCAAAATTTTGGCATTCTCTTGGCAGGTCTTATTAAACAGGCTTCCTACTAAGGATAATCTCCTCCATAGCAATATTTTGTTTGCACATCATGGGTGTGTTTGTTCAAGGTTTAGAATTATATCCCTGGAAATCACATGCCCGGGAATATTATTACTGGAAACGTTATTGTCGGATATTTTGTAAAACATGTTTGGTTAGCAGTTAAGGTTCTCAGGAATGTTTAATTAAATTCCTGAGAATAATTTGAAAGTTTGTTTGGTTAGAGATGTATATTCATGGAAATATGCATCAAAATTATCAAAATACCCTTGTTATATAAAATGATTTAAAAATCAAGTTTTCAATGTAATTAATAAAAATATAAAATAAATACTTTTATGTCATAATTCTCCAAATATCTCTAATATATAAAATATTATTTAAAAGTTATATTTAATTTAATAGATAAAAATAGCATAAACAAAGTGATTGTTATACTTATATTATTAAATAAATATCTTTTTTTTATTTATTTAAACAAATTATTATATTTTTCTTTCATATTATATATATATATAAAATACAAATAATTGATCTCAAATGTTGTTCACCTAAGCGACGGAAAAAAATATTGTATATGTACTATTATATTAGATGTACCGGTCAAATAGTAGACAAATGAAATTGAACATTCAATTAGTATAGAAAAGTTATGGGTATTATCCTGTAAGACTGCAAGTCTGTAACAAAAGCTGATTGAGATATGAATGGGAAAAATCGTGGGGGAGAGGGAAGAATATGCAGTTAAAGGGGTATTAGAGTATTTTTGTATACTCCGGGAATGTTACATTCCCACCTTCTTTCATGGGAATGAAATCTCACCTAAACATGAGAATAACATTTACCTGAAAATCTTTATTTCCCCAGGATTTTTTTTTTTTATAACCTGAAACAAACATGGGATTAAATCATACCTAACTCTATTTCTAGGAATAACTTTCTATAACCTGAAACAAATGTACTCTATGTAGTTTGTGTTCTGCTCAACGAGAATGAATGGATCGTATGTTCTTGACTTGCTGCTTTTGTTGGTTAGTTTGGTGTAAGGTTTATGGATGGATTAGTTTTGAATCAGTTTCACCTTCTTCTATTGCTCATTTGTATATTCAGCATAGGGGTCTTTTTCTGGTAATAAGGCTAAACGTGTTGGACTTATTATTTGGCATGCAATGATCTGGTCTATTTGGTTGCTCCAGAATGGAGTTGTTTTTAGAAATGCAATAACAGATTTTTAGGATTACTAAACCTTATCAAGATGTGGTGTTGGTGCTGGGTTAATGCTTATTTTGGTTGTAGTTTTTACTTTTTCCTTTTAGGATTGATGTAATGCTTCTTTAGAATGTTTTCAGGTCTGTTTTTGAGATTGCTATCTAAACTATGTGTGTAGGGGTTGGAGTACCACTTGTACTCCTAGTTATATTATTATTTTGGTTTATAAAAAAAAAAACAATTAACGTGATGGCCATGAAAGAATTCCATGCATACTGTTTCCTTTGATTTATTAAATTAGTTCAATCTTTTTTTATTGTAAAGATTATGTTGATTTTGGGGATCTGATTGAGAAAATCTCCGTCTATTATTTAAATTTTGGATTTGACTCCTCTAAAGTAAGAAAATCTCCAAAGTGTGAAAGTAAGGGTGCATCCATCATTGATTTGATAAATGCATAGAGATCATAACCCACAAAAAATGATCCAAGGATAAATACACCTTTATTTTCTCACTTTAGAGACTTTTCACTTTAGAGGAGTCAAATTCTTAAATTTTATATACATAACTGACATTGATTACCAGACTACAGGCTAATTAATTTCTTAATAAAAATGAGAATGCTATCAAGTGTCTAAGGACACTCGTTAAGAAAGCAAAATAAGAAGTTTTTTATGGAAATTGAAGTATTCAATATTTGAGTAGGTGATATACTTATTTTTTTAATGCAAAGTTGTTTTTTGTGATTTCTTTAAAGAGTATCCTTAGCGCACTCGTTAGCATGCCAAAAAAAAAAGTAAGCGTAAATTAATTATACAATGTTGAGAATGGAACTGTTACTTTCACTATGCTGTTTCTTATAAAGAAGTACAAAATACAAAGTGGCTGTATTTATAAGTTTCAGTGTTTAAGAAACTCAACCCAAATTCAATTTTAATGGGATTGGATAAACTTATAACTGTTTTTTTCTTTTTTGTAAATACAATGATTGGATTAAGTTATCTAAACCCATTACCACTAGCCGAGTGTTTGAGGAACAATTTTATGTAGGTACTTCCATGGGAAAATGTTACATAGTGACTTTAAATTCAGAACTGTTATTTGGCAGTGTTTGAGGAACAATTTTATGTAGGTACTTCCATGGGAAATGTCACATAGACAACTTTTAGAGAAAGAAGAAAAATAGTGTGCTAGCTAGATTGTTGAATTGAATATGAAGTAATAATGTAATATCGAACGGTATTAATCATGTAAGTCTCGCACAAATCTGTAGATAATTCTAATAATAGCCGCACTTGTATTACATGTACAAATACTTGCAAATAACACATTTATCTGGTGGATTTAAGTAGCGGTACCAATATCTTTTCTTGGTTACCTAACAAAAAGTTCTTAAGTACTCTTAGAGGAGTGAATGCTCCAGTCTAACTTAAGAGTTCCATCATTGAAGATGGAAAATGCAAACCATCATCCCCCAAACCACAATCACAATCTCACCAATGATGCTGTAAGAAACATTTTACAAGAGTAATAAATATATTAAAATGAATGTGAAAAAACAAAATCAGATCATCTTTTTCTTCTCCCGAATCCAATTTTGAACTCTGCTGACATATTCCACATTTATTTTTACATACAATTGGCATAGTTTGCTGTAGCCTTTCAAGACATATCTATCTATGCAATCTTCATATCTTTCATAGAGTGCTGGTACAGTAAGAACAACAAAGAGACCTGCCACATAACAAAACCACAACAACAAACTCATTTTCATTAATTTTCTACTTCATTTTCAAAAACTTGAGACTGATTGATTCTTAGTCTAATTTGATCAAATGATGGTCAGAGACTCACTGGTGTATGCCAGGGTAAGGAAATCAGTCAAGCCACCAATGATAGAAATTAACAAGAGGTATGCAGCTACTTTCAGAAACAGCCTTGAGTCCTTACCCAAGGCAATATCTTGAGAAACAGAAAACAGATCATTAACTCGAGTGCGGATAAAAGCTGCAGCTTCATTCACCATTTCTTCTGACAGATGCAACTGTGGTAGAGGTGGAGCAGGCCTTTCAAAAGAAAAACTACAATTTAGCTTGGTTTTATAAATTTTGGTGATAAACTGTAAACCATTAGCAAATATATGTGATGGACCCCAAGAATTCAAGTTACAATTACTAAATATGACATGCTGAGAATGATGAAAGTTAGTATTGTAAAGTATGAGTATCTAAACTACAACAATTTTTTCAAGTGAAGGTATCAGGAATCAACACTTTCGACAAAAACTCAAAGCATATAGAACCAATCTACATTTTCAAATGATTATACAATTTGATGGCGCCAACTCATCCATGAGTAGTCAATGTATTCCAATGAACTTTATTAGTTTAAGGACTAATGTTTATACAGGCCTTGAGATACAAAGTATCTATCCTTCTTCCCAGTTCCAAAATAAACTGTACATTTTTTTTAAAGGCAAATGTTAGTTGTTAGTTTATTATGTTAGTGGGGGTCTGGGAGTGAGAATCAAACCCAGCACCTTACATCTCTCACTCCTTTGTCCCACACCCCAAACCACCTTGACCGCCTTATGACTCCCCAAAATAAACTGTACATAAATAGATGTAAGATCAGGACACTTAAAAGACAGCATCACATGGTTTAATGAAAACAGGGCTCAATTTCATAAGTGTACTGGTCAAAGGTTAATGTTGTACCTCTACATTACCTAGCAATCCATCATCCTCATCCACAATACTGCAACAAAATTAACAATGGAGAATTCCGTTCTTTTATAGGAGTCTCTTATTGGGTCAAAACTTGTGACTACCACTATAAATGATGATTTATTAATCAAATAAATCACAAAATCACCCTCAAGATCAACCTCAAAATTCATGATCGTCGATAATGATACTTGGTTTCATGGACATGAAGACCAATTCTTCATTATTCATAAAGTTAAAACAGCTAAGAATGTATAGCTAATCCATTACCTCTACAAACTCCATTCCATTATTCATGTAACACAACTTCAACAACTAAATGATGCCAGCATTGATTACTGAAAGAAATAGGCTATAGCCCATATAAATGTAAAAAATAATTACTAAAAAGACAGGGATAACAATTATAGATCAGAACAACTTATCTTAATGTAAAATATCATTGATCTATAAATATTTGGAAATTCCAATACACTTTAAGGTTCACAAAAGAACATTGAAAGAAGGTCCATGTCAAGTATATTACTACAGAGAAACATAAATTTTGTTAGTATTACCTATTGAGAATTGCTGCTGATTTGGCCCAGAGAAAAAGAATGACAATGAGGAGGAGCAGAACATTAGAAACAAGGGACAAAAGAGTATAACCAGATCTTTCAAACACAACCCAAACAGCTAGTGTGACCAACAATATCCCTACAGTTAGATTCTTCTGCCTCCACAGTATCAAATCTGCAACTGCATTGAAGCATGGCATTGATTCAAAAACAGGTTCAAGGTCAAGGATCAATTCATTCTTTTCTTTCCACTTGGTTTTCTTCTCTTTTTTTCCTATGAGTACTTTAAAAAAAAACAATGGAAACAATAGATACAGAAACACCCCATATAGCTATTCAATTTCCATTGTCAAATAGTAATAAATGAAAAGCAAACAAATTACAAGCACCAAAGAGATTGTGATATTGGTTAGAAGAAAATACTGATTAAGTAGAAACATTTAGCAATAAAGTTAAGAAATTTAAACAAAACTTTACGAAAATGACATACCCTGACCACCTCCAAGGATGTCATGAAGAGTTCTTTGTCTATTAAACAATCGATCAGATGAAGCCATTTTTGGGAAGACAGGAACTTGAATCCAGCAAGGGATCTCTCACACCAAAAAGTAAAGAGCTTTGAGATGATTCACAGAAGAGGAAAAGCAGTGTGAACTATGTTGAACTTTTATAGTTTCATTCACCTCTTACACTTTTCTTTTTCTTTTATTTTATTTTATTGTGGCACTGGTCCCTGAATTTTGTACTGTAAGGGTGGGGAATGAAAACTGGGGCTGGATGTACCCGTTTCCAGCCTAAAAGTGCTGTGCCATTCTTTGCTTTTCAGTCTTTGTTGCCAACCCACAGAACAGTGCTCCACTCCAAACATACCATATGACCCAGACAAAGGGGGCACTCTTTTAAGAGTTTATTTGTCGAATACGGTCAGTCTAATTTACTAATCAATCACAAATCATGATGTTTATAATTTTTAAGGTAATTAGGATTAGAATCAAATACTTTAATTTATGTGATAAATTCTGATTGATTATCTGTGTGAAAAATCTTTATACTAACAGTGTATATCAATTAAATTCATCTTTTAAATTAATGTTTTATCTTGTAGAGTTACCTTTTAAATAATTTTAATATCAAATTAATTCTTTAATTATGAAAAGTGGACTAAATCTTGTATGGATGGGTACATGCTTATTGGTTACAACCAACCAAATCTTAGGATAAGTTTAAAATAAGTTTAGTAAGAGTTTTATTAACTTTTTGAATTATTATTTTAGTGGCTATTAATTTCCAATGACACTATATTCATTCAAGACCTTCACATGAAAAGTGATAACAAAATTATTCTTTTGTATGGACTTCAAGTTTTATTGATTAACTTGATGTTGATTTAATATCATTAAGGAACATGATGTCCTTTCTAACCATTCAAAAGATAAATTGATGTAACAAAGAGTGGTTGAATGAGATGACAAGGATCTCTTTTAGCTTAACTAGTGGTCTTGAGTTCGAATTTAAGTCATGCGAATGCAGCAACGTTAAAATTCTTGAGGGATAGCTTTGCCGCCCTTGTGGTCTTACCTGGCTCGAGGGATTAATCGTTGCAGTTGTATGCGAGGATACTTGAGAAACCAAAAAATAATTGATGTACATTTTTTTTTTGTAAGACCACATTAATCTCATTTTCGAGAAATCAAATTAATGTCAATAACAAAAATGATGTCACTTATATATTTAGAGACTAAAATGGAACCATACTTTGTTTTTCTGTAAAACCATGAATATTTATTTTAGTCCCCTAAAAGATAGAGTACCTAATTTGAATCTCTAAAAAAAATTGATATTAATTTAGTGTATGTTTGGATCAGCTGTGAAAAATTGATTATTTCAATAATTGATTATATGATAATCAATTATTGTTAGAGTAAATCCTCAATTTGGTCCCTGAAATTATAAGGTCGTATCAATTTGGTCCCTGACATTTTTGAAATTCCAAAAACATCCCTGATATTGTCAAACGTTAATCAATCTAGTCCCTCCATCAGGGACTAAGTTGTTACGAACCTTATAATTTCAGGAACCAAATTGGCACAAAATTGATACAGGGACTAAATTGATATAACCTTATAATTTCATGGACTAAGTTGGAGATTTACTCATTATTGTTATAATCGATTATAGTAGAATCAGTTTTTTGTTTGAATGTGTTTGCTGAAAAGCGGATTATAAGATAATCTATTTCGTTTGGATTGTGTAAAAAAATCACTTATATGTAGTAAATTACTAAAATGGTATGAAGTTATTTGTATAATTTAATAATATTTGTTTGATAGTTAGTTTTTTTATGGGTAAAATAAGAAGAATGTTATTATTTTCGAAATAATCTAACAGCTTTTAAATAAGCTTCAAACTTCAAACTTCTCTAAAAACAGTTTTTTCCTCATAAAAATAATTGTTTTTAAATTTAATCAGTTTACCCAAACATACCGACTTTTATTAAAAAACAACTTTTATCATGAAAAACAATTGTTTGGATAAGATTAAATAAGTAACATTAATTTAATCCTTAAAAAATCAATATCAATTTATTTCCTCAATTGTAGATACTAACATTAATCTACCACATGTTTGTTTAAAATGTTAAAACAAGAACTTGCTTTGAAAATTGTGTCAAGCAAGTTCTTTTTACAATAACTAGCATCTAAAATAAGGCAAATTTTAGGGTGAGCGACCTTGGGAAGTCGCTCATCGCGAGAGACCCCATTTTATCGGGTACACAAGGTCGACCCATCCCCACTCACGGTTACCCATCCCTTTCTCTCTTATTCCCCTCTCCCCACCCACACCCCTCCACCCCACCCTACCCCTCCACCCGTAGAAGCCACCTATCCAACTCCTTCGATTATCGAAACTCATTTCCGTTCCAGAATTCGCATGCAAGCCACCTCATCACTCATCCTACCCATTCTGCAACAAGTCACTCTATATTCCAAGCAGAGCCCACAACCTTGCCTCACACCCCATACTCTCCGAAAAGATCCAACAACTCTCCAACAACGCCTTTTCCTTCCCAGGCATCCCTTCCTACCACTAGTGGTCCTAGTGTCTTCATGGCATCGCTCCCAATGGCCTTGGCATCTTCTTTGACAGCGTCGTTTCACTTGACACCTCCTTCCCGCTAGTCATCGTCTTTGTCGCCTCCTTCAACCGGTCTCTATGGTTGGTCATCACCTCCTCCGTGGCCGAATCCGCGTGGCCCACAACCTCATCGTCCACTAATGCCTCCTCCATTGCATGCAGATCAATTGTCCCTTCCTTTCTGCTCTCAATGACATCTTTCGCTTCCACTCCCGCGAATATGTCGACTTCCTCGCCTTTGTCTCCCCCCGCGACTCTCGCCGAGGTTACCTTCTCCTGCCACCTAAAGCGCTTCAACGTCGGCGAGGGCTACCCCATCTTCGGCGGCCTCTTCAACTTCTGCCAGGCCTCCGTCGGTGGCTCCCACCCTTGTGGGTTCTGCGTTTGCTACCCCCACCATGGACCAAAATTAATGAATTTCATTCAAGGAGATGATTGGATTCCGTCATCTCAGATATCAGCCATCTTAGTAGGAGTGATCAAAGGTTGAGAAGGAGGTATCAATAAATGGTGGAGTAATCGATTAGAAATTGTGGATTGTATCAATTAGAAATTGAAACTCCAGAAATTGAATCGATCAGTTGGGTAGTAATCGATTCAATTTCAACTAAAAAACGAGAGAATCAATGGCGGTCAATTCATATCACTTGCCCAAATTTTTTTTACAAAATTTGACGGCTAAAAGTTGTCTCGCACAGGGGGGTGTATAGGTATCCCCCTCCCCGCCCTCGCTCCCGATTTTGCAAATTAGGGAAAACCCAAACCCGAATCTAGTCAAAGCGGAATTCCCCCATCAAAGTCGGGACGAGTTTGATTGGGTGTCTGCGGGTTCGGATTTCATTGCCAGTGTGCAGGTTCAAACTCTCGTAATGTGCTTCACCTCTTTCCCAATCTCTTCCTCCCGTAAAGCATCTTATGAGTCTCCCCTTAAATAAAACAAAATAAATCTTAAAGAAGAAAAAGGGAAAACTTTAGGCATATAAGGTACATACATGGAAATTGGAATCAATAGCCACCTCCCCTGGACAATCCAAAGTCTTTTCCGCCCACCCCAACGGAAAGTTGATATCAATGAAATATACATAGTACCAATTAATGACTTTGATCTTCAATATCACTATAACGACAAACTTTGGTTGCGGTTGCTTTGTCTTTTTCCTGGGTACAGATGGCTGCATCGGTCCTTCTAGTCAATTACTATTTAAATAATGCATCATCCTTTGCCCTTGATTGTTCACGTTCTTCCTTAGATCTTAGGAAAACACAATTGCTGATAATGACAAAGAACACATCCAGCATTATATATTTAATTATTTTTTCTAATTGATATTTCAGTTGCATATTAATATGAAATCAAGAATCTAATAATAGCGTCAATTGATAATCCTTCTTGTAATGTGGTTAAAGTTAACGTGGATGAAAATGAACCGCCGGGAAATGCTTGGTTCAGCGGTCTGTTGCATGTTACGGGGGAAGGATAACGTTTAGGAGGATATATTAGATTGAGATTTTAAACGCTTTTAAAAATTTTTTTTGTGATAATAAAGTTTTGTGGCATTTAATTAAGATTTTTAAATAATCTAAATAAAGTTTTGTGATATTCAATCAGAACTGTTAGAGTTTCAAGGTTTTTTAAAGAGGGTGTCTAAAGCTGATAGTATTCAATCAAGACTTTATACAAATAACAAAAAAGTCTTTTGGTATTCAAAAATTTGGTAATTTCGATTAATTATTTTTTAATATGGATTTTGTGTGATATTGTGTGACTTTTTAGTAACAAAAAGTCTCACCCTAATCCTTCAGATTTCTCAAGATTCACAATCCTTATTTCTCTTCACTTTATATCTTCACTTCTCTCTTTTTCTCCTCCCTCCCTCCATTTCTCTCCTTTCTTCCCCCTCCCCTATGATTGTCGTTCAACCCAACATAAATTAACAAACAACTTTAGCTTTACTTTTAAAACGTTCATTTTTAATTTTAACTTTAAAGTAGTTTTTAAGCCTAAAAAAACGGGTCAAAGGTTATTTAAGTATATAGTAAAATTGATTTGTAAGTACATATTTAGCTATAACACGTCAAATTTATATATTGTTGATGGCAAACACATCAGTACAATAAACAATAAAAGTATAGAATGCAATCTTGATGATATTATGAAAACAAAGTGGTCTTTTTTATTTTAAGTTTACAATTTCCTTTTCCACTACATAGGTACAATAACATATGAACAAAACAACTATTTGAATATGTTGTCTTCTCCACTATAAAATTGAATTTGCTCTGTAATATAGTAACTAGAGTTTATGTGTTTATTTTCCACTATAGAAATAAAATCTGATTTATAAATTTTGATTTTATTCTCCACATATATTCCTTTCAAATCTTATAAATTCATGTAATCCTTCCAAATCTTATAAAATCCTATGATATAAATTCATTAAAATCTAAACTACAAAATCTTGATTATAAAAGTCTTTAAAAAAATCTTATAAGTCATTACATTCTTACATAGTTTTTAAAATCCATCAAGACTTTTTATGTCAAAATAGTTTTTTAAAATCTCAATCCAATACATCCCCTTAGATATGTGGGCTTGCTAGTTTTGTGGGCAACATAACAATACTTCTAAAAAATGCACAAATTTCAACTTGATATATTAATAAAATAAATCAACGGTCAGGATCTATGGAAAAATGACCAGTTACCCGAGATGTTGATATTTTTAAAATTTGTGATGACGACCCACAATTTATGCATAATTAAATTGTATACGCTCGTGTTTGGCGGCACCAGTGGTAGACCTTCCGATTTGACGGATTTCATAAAGCTACGAGTGGTTGTTGTTGGGGCTCATATCGGATAGGTTAGACTACTACTAGTTCCTGAAGATAGAGAGTTTCTTCAGCAAGCAAAAGGGAAATAAAGGGTCTTCGGAGATCTTCAAAACGCATGACAAAGAGATCAAAAGCGTGTTCAATCATGGTGCGGCTTGGACTAACAAATAGGCTGTTATAACAAACATTCAAATAATCAAATGTATTTAAATGTATTCAAATAGGTTTCATAGCTGTAGGTTGTTATGCAACAACCTCCTTAGTCTTAGCATTACAGCTACACTCATTCAGCTTTACAGTTGCAATCATTCCTATAAATGTACTCTTTACTTCATCATTCAATACAACAGTTTCATTATTCAAATCCTTATCTTTATGGTATCAGCAGCTTTTGCTTAACAGCATACTCGATCCACCTTCCACCATGACTTCCCCAACTTCCTCAGATGCCACCAATACCATTCCTGTCACAGACCCACCCTCTGTCTGTGCTCTCATAATCATTCCTCTATCAAACTCAATGGCGCAAACTATCCAGCATGGAAAGTCCAACTCAATGCTCTCCTTGTAGGATATGATCTCATTGGTTTTGTTGATGGTACCAACATGTGTCCAGCTTCAAACTAGAGAGATTTTAATTACTGGAAGCGCCAAGATCAGTTGATTCTTCATGCAATCATCTCCTCAGTTGATCCGAATGTGATCACTATGCTTGGAAATGTCAAAAATTCCAAGCAGGCAAGGGACATCCTTAACAACGTGTTTCAGAGCAAAACCTGATCTCGCATTCTCAATCTCAAAGAGTGCCTATCGGCTCTATGAAAGACTCCAAATCTGTTTCTGAATTCCTTCATGGAATCAAATCTTTGGCTAATGAATTGGCCATTATTGACTCACTACAGGATGAGGTTGATCTTGCCATTCATACATTGAATGGCCTTGGAGCTGAATACAAAGAAGTTTCTGCAGCCCTACGCATTAGAGAGCATCCCATTAGTTTTAGGTAACTCCATGATGTCCTCACTGATTTTGAAAGCTACCTCAATCGAGATGTATCTACCAATGATTCATCTTCTATTATTACTGCCCATGCTGCTCAAAAAGGTAAACCTTATTATTTCAAACGATTGGAATGTGGGCGCAGGAGCAACCCATCAAATTACAAATGATCTTGATCAACTGCATCTCACTAATCCATATCATGGCACTGATCAATTGATTGGTGGAGATGGTTCATCCTTGCCTGTTACTCATACTGGTAAAATTGTTCTACATACAAAATCTCAAAATCTTTTATCAATATCATCTCTTTGCCAAACTAACCCTATATCTGTTGAATTTTTCTTTGATCATTTCTTGGTGAAGGATCTAAAGACAAAGGTGCCTCTAATCAATGGTGAATATCGAAATGGACTCTACCACTTGCCTCATCCACTATCCCATCCAAAAGATCTAATCACCAAGACATCAACTTGACCTCCATGGCATCACATTCTTGGACACCCCTCTGTTCGTATCTTGAAACATCTTCAATCTCTTCATAAAATAAAGTCGAGCATCACCAACCCTTGCATCTTGTGTAGTAGTGTCAAGAGTCACAAGTTGCCTTTCTCAACATTAAGTCTTACTAGCAACCAGCCACTTGAACTTATGTATACGAATGTATGTGGTCCAGCTCCTATTAGGTCTTTAGATGGTTTTCAATATTATTTAGTTTTTGTTGATCATTTTTCTAAGTATCTTTGGTTGTACCCTTTGAAGAATAAATATGATGTCTCAATAGTATTTCCTCAATTCAAAAACGTTATTGAAAAGTTCGTTCATTTACCTATTATTTCTTTATATTCTAACAAAGGGGTGAGTTTCTCACACTAAAAATGTATCTCTCTAATAATGGCATCTCACATTTCACCACTCCACCACATACCCTAGAACTTAATGCTACAGCTGAACGACGACACCGTCACATTATTGAAACTAGTCGTGCCCTTTTACACCATGCAAATTTACCACAAACCTTTTGGTCCTTTGCCTTTCAAACAACAACATATTTGATAAATCGACTCCCCACTCCCATCCTCAATATGAAATCACCATATAATGTCCTCCATAACAGAGAACCTAATCATCTTCACTTGCACTCATTTGGTTGCCTTTGCTTTCCATGGCTTCGAACCTATACACTATAACTTCAACCTCGATCTCAACGATGCATTTTTGTAGGCTACTCTCCATCTCAATATGCTTACCATTGCCTTGATCCAACAACTCATGAAATATTCACCTCTCGCCATGTCCCATTCTATGCTGACCAATTTCCATACACTACTCTTACTACCAAAATGCCAACCAACCATACTATCCCCAGTCAACCTCCTCACACCACACTTCCCACAAAGCAACATGTACTCTCATCACCAACCACACAAGCAGATAGTTCCATGACATCTTTGCCGCAAACAGAGGCTCCTTTGTGTCCAGAAAATTCATCAGGTAATGCATCTATTCCTACCCCTCCTTCTCTTGAAATTTATGGACGACGTTTGGACTGGTGATGGCTCCAGGATGACGGTCCAAGGTGGTAAGCGTCACGTGGTGATGCGTGAGATCTAAGTTGTGTTCTGCTACAACGTGATAACTTGCGATTTCAACAGTCCGAGGTGGGGAGGTCGTGCACTCAGGGACGCGAAGGAAAGGAGGACGACAATGGAAAGGACCTGCAATGGTTTTGGGTCACGATGGTGGTGTGGGGGGCCTAATTATGGTAGTTTAGCTGGTTGAGCGACTAGCGGTGCACAATTGGACACGGGTGGGCTCTCAGCGATCTACGACTATGACAAATAGCAGCACGGCAGAGTTTTGGGTGGGCCGTAGGGGCTCTGGAAGCTCCAACTTAAGGATATTGGAACTGGTTCCAAACCTAGACATTTTGTATAATGAGTTTTATTTGGGTCCTTGTTGTAATTAATGGAATGTCGGTATTTTTTTCAAGAGCACGGTGCTCCAACTTTTGTTTTGGTGGATAGCAAAAACCTCAAGTTTTGTGAGGATGGTTGATAATCTACTTCTAGAACTCCTGCCAATCAAACATGGGCGAGTTCTACCGCGGACCAGTTTCATGGTTGGTACCATGGTGGACCATGATTTTTAGCCATTAGATTAATCTCTTCCTTGCAGTTCTACCAGATCTAACAATGGATCCTATGCATCAAATCTTTCCCCTCTTCTTCTCCCCCTCCCTTCTTCCTTGCACTCACTGTCGGAACCTCCTCAAAATCCCCATCAAGGCCGTCTGTGAGCCATCGTCTCAATCATGTCATGCACCCCCTTCGTCGGAAAAGCCCCAAAGTCTCCCACGCTCTACCAGAGTGAGAGGGATCTCGATGGACTCAACTTTCACCAGAAACCTCATTAGCGCGCGCAAAGGGTTCAACCCTGGGTTGTTCAAGCGAGAAAAGCACAAGCAAATGGTCCACATTTGCAACAGGAGGGTCAAGAATCACATTATTCCCTGAAACACATTCTCGATCATACCCCTACGATCAACCCAATCAATAGAACCTACCAGAACCTTATCCCAAACCATCACTCTCCTCTTTATCTTCTTCAGAAGCGCCCTCACAACGCACAAAAGCTCAACCCCTGAATATGAAGGTTCTAGAACCTCGTCCCTGACTGGCACAGATGAAGTTCGCTTGCGATGCAACGACAATGCCGAAGGCTTGGGATTCGGAGAGTGGGGGTTTGTGTTTGGTTGGTGGAGGTGTCGGAGGGTGGAGAAACGGCAGAGTGGTGGCAAATTCTTGGGCTGAGGGAGTAGGGAAATGGAAAAAATGGGGGAGGGAGAATATAATCCAGTGTGGAGAGTCTAGGATGTAACTATGAGCAACATATGAATCTAAGGGTGAATAAAGATGGTCCACCATGGTACCACCCATGAAACTGGTCCACCGTACAACTCGCCATCAAACAAGACCTTGCTTAGTAAAGAGGTTTTCGAGTTACTATTTTGAGTTGACCTACCTAGAAGCGGTGAGATTTGTGAACAGGAAGTTAAATGAATTTCATCATTATGGTGTAGTCATCAATGGTATTCATTGTTTAGTATGGAGAATCCAGGCTTGTAACATTTCTAACATGGGTCTTGGTATTTTAGAGACACCTCCTGTTGGAACCAAAGTGGTCATGGTCCAGATAATCCCTTAAGTTTTGATGTTAACAAAGAGCTAATTTAAGATGAACAAAGATTTGTTATGGACTAACATTTTATATTAAGTATGCAGGACAAATCTAAATTGAGTTCAAAGACTATCCATAGTCCAAAGACTTTGTCTCGTCCAACATAGTCCAAAGACTTTATCTCGTCCAACACTTATTCTTGGTTTACGACTGGATGGTACTTTATAGAATCATTGAGTCCAAAGACTCTTTTGGTTACCTTCTGTAATAGCTAGTCCAATAAATGCTTTTAATTTCAAGCGCGAATACCCTGTAAAGGCTTTTCAATTTACTATTCCCTGTAAAAAGCTTATACCCGTGGGACAAAACATTCTTTGTAATATTCGTACAAAAGTAAAGCATAAGCCAGAATGTCTCTGTCACCTAAAGAAGTTGACCTTCTTGTTTTGGATAAACAAAAGGCAACTTTCGTTATACTCAGAAGATATGTCAGCACCACTTTTAGCTATCACCCTGATAGTCTATTCTGCCGATCAGAAACTTCAGAAGCTATCAGACTCAACGGATCAAATGCATTCAATGCTCATCAGAACGGATCCTTTTCCATCCGTTGAAGACTGAAGACTGATCAAAGAAAAGAGGCTATATATATACCTTCATCTTTTGAAAGTGAAGTGTTACCAAAAACAAACTGAACCGCACTTGAGCAAAAATACAAGTGAAGCGGCATTTAGCATTTCAAAATCCTTCAAGAGATACAAGCCAATATTAGCTCAAGAGATAAAAGAGAAAATCTCAAGCTTGCAAAGCTAGAAAAGCTACTCTGATCCTTACTTTCATATTACTCTCTGTGTAGAGTTGTTTCAAGAGTCTAAGCTTTAGTTTCGAATTCTCACATTTAGTGAGTTAGTAGAACAACCTTCTTTCAAAACCTTAGTTTGGTTGAGCCTGAAGAGGCTTGTCTGTAAAAGAATACTTAGAGAACCTGAAGAGGTTGAGAATACTGCCTGAAGAGGTGTTGAATACTTTGTAACAAAAGGTTTTTGTTATAGTGGATAAAGCTCTCAAGTAGAGAGGACTGGACGTATCTCTTTGGTGAAGAGTGAACCAGGATAATATCTTTATGTTCTTTTCTCTCCTTTCTCTTACTTTAGTTTTTGTCTAACAAACTAACTGGGATTGAATTGCCTTTCATTACGCTATCTTCTTGTCTTAGTCAAAACTAAGTGAGCGTCCAACTTGGAGTTTGGAAGAGCTCCCTTTGCTTTTAATCGTTTTAAGCGTCCAATCTTGCGAAAATCATTATCTGCTTACGAAAAGAATTTAAAACCGTCTAAAACACAATTCAACCCCCCTTCTTGTGTTTCAAACAGGTTCCTTCAATTGGTATTAGAGCTCAGCCTCTGGGTTGAGCACTTTGCCGTGTAGAGGAAAAGATCCTACTGCAGATATGTCTGGACCAGGTATGCCAAGCGGGAGTCAACCAGTTATGGAAGGCACTTCCATGACCAGACCGCCGTTCTTCAACGGTACTCACTACCTGTACTGGAAGGAGAGATTCAAAGGTTTCATCCTCAGTACAAACTCAGCCCTCTGGGCCAGAATCACAAACGGCCTTAACGTTTGTCTCAACTCTGACGGGACAGACAAAGCAGAGGACGACTGGACAGATGCTGAACGGGCTAGAATGGAACAGAATCATAAAGCAAGATATGCTTTAATGTGTGCGCTCAGTCCTGACGAATTTCAGAAGATTCACGCATGTGAATCAGCCAAACAAATATGGGACACCTTGTCTAATCTCCATGAAGGGACAACCAAGGTGAAGGACTCTAAAATCATCATGTTGGTTGGCCAGTATGAAATGTTCACCATGGCTGAAGGAGAGTCCATCCTTGACATGATGGGTCGCTTTCAGACGATCATCAACAATCTGAAATCCCTTGGAAAGCTCTACACTACCAAGGAGAATGTAACCAAGATTCTTAGGAGTCTGCCTAAGAAATGGAGACCTCTGGTCACTGCAATCACCCAGGCCAAAGATCTCTCCACTTTGACTCTGGATGATCTTGTAGGGACGCTTCAAGTTCATGAGCAGGAGCTTGATCTTGACAATCCCGGAAAGAAGAACAAGGGAATTGCCCTGAAAGCGCATAGGTCCAACAACTCAAAAGCCTTAAAAGCTGATGAGTCCAGTGATGAAGCGGATCAGTCTGATGATGATGTATCAGACGATGACGAGCTATCCTTTATCTCCAGAAAGAAAAGCTTCAAGGATCATGCTGAACCCAAGGATAAAAGTCAGCTGGTCTGTTTTGAATGTAACAAACCAGGACACTTTAAAGCTGATTGCCCTACGCTAAAGGACAAGAAGAAGTTCTTCAAAAAGAAGAAAAAGAACTTCATGGCAACTTGGGAGGACTTGAACTCTTCTGAAGAAGAAGAAGAAGAAGAAACAAATGAAGAGGCTAATCTATGCCTCTGGTCCAACAAGCAAGATGAAGACTCTTCGGACGATGAACAATTTGTTGTTCCCGGAGAAAGAAGTCAGGAGTCTACCTCTGGAAGAGAATGGAATGTGAATGTTCCACCCATCTTCAAGGGAACAGACTATACTTATTAGAAATCAATTTTCCAACTATACGTCTAAGCTCAAAACTGTGAGCTGTGGGACATCTTCACTAACGGAGATTATCGTCCAACGATTACCCTTGAGGACGGTTCAACATCGTCCAAACATGAAACAGACTGGACGAGTGATGATATCAGACGATGTTCTCAAAATGCCTATGCTAACTGGTGTCTTGTCAACGCCCTTGATCGTCCAAGACGGGACATGGTCTCGAAATTCCAAACAGCTAAGGAGAAGCTGGACGCTCTGGAACATCTGTTCAGACCAAGGAGCTCGTCTACCTCAAATCTCTGCCTGATGGCCAAAAGCTCTTCGGACGCTGAATCAGAAGATGACGAGGTATCCGTTTCTGACTCTCTTCAAGAAGCATTTGATGAACTGCTAAATGATTCTTCTATATTGCATCATCAATACATCGTGCTTAACAGAAAATTGTCAAAAGTAAATAAGGAGTTGGAAGAGTCCAACAAACTAAATAAGCAGCTTGTTGAAGATAATAATAAGCTTAAAGCTGAGAATGTCAGTCTAACTGACAAACTCACCTCTGAGTCCAGTGAACCTCATGAGGTAACTAGACTAAAATAAGAGGTATCTGATCTCACCAAAAGCGTAACTAAGCTTGTTGGAGGATCAGAGAAGCTAGACCTGATATTGAGGTACAATAGATCACCTCATGATAAGTCTGGCCTAGGCTATGACTCTGAGAAAAAAATGCGTCTCAGAAAATATCAGGGTCCAACAAAAATCACAAGGCTTTTCATTCCTATGGAAAGCAAAAAGAAAATAAATTGCATGCATCCAGAACTTACTGCAAGATTTGTGGAAAGAGTGGTCACACCTCTTCAAAATGCACATACAAAAACAAAAACAAAATGCATGGTCGTAGACCACCAACTAACCCAAAAGGACCCAAGTCTATCTGGGTACCTAAGAGTATGATAATACCTGTTGCAGATCTGCTTAGCAACACAAAAAAGACCCCAGTCCTGGTACTTGGACAGTGGTTGCTCACGTCATATGACGGGAGAAAGGTGTATGTTCCAAGAAATCAGTGAGAAGTCTAGTGGATGGGTCACCTTTGGAGACAACCAGAAGGGGAAGATAGTAGGAATAGGTAAGATTGGTAAGCATCCTCTTCCCTCTATTGATAATGTTCTTCTGGTTGAAGGATTAAAACACAACTTGCTTAGCATAAGTCAATTATGTGACAGTGGGTCTGTTGTTTCCTTCAATAAAGGTGAATGTATGGTCAAGAACCCTGATGGATCCATCTTATTCACTGCCAAAAGGCAAAATAATCTGTACAAGATTAATTTGGGGGAACTTTCAACTCAAAGTGTATCATGTCTAGTGTCTGTGGAAGATGAGCGATGGATCTGGCACAAAATACTTGGTCATGCTAGTATGAGATTAATCTCTAAACTAAACAAGCATAACCTTGTAAGAGGCTTACCAAAGATTGTGTTTAGATCAGACGCTCTCTGTGACGCATGTCAAAAAGGAAAACAAGTTAAGAACTCGTTTGAGTCCAAGAACATTGTTAGTACTTCTAGACCACTGGAACTGTTGCATATTGATTTGTTTGGTCCAACAAGGACGGCCTCTGTCAATGGTAAGAAATATGGACTTGTCATAGTAGATGACTATACTAGATGGACATGGGTTAAGTTCCTTGCTCACAAGGATGAGTCTATCAAGGTCTTTTCTATATTCTGTAAGCGAGTTCAGAATGAAAAAGGCATATTCATCAGCTCGATCAGAAGTGATCATGGAGGCGAATTTAAAAATGAGCTTTTTCAAAGGTTCTGTGATGAAAGTGGTATTCATCACAATTTCTCTGCCCCTAGAACTCCACAACAAAACGGTGTTGTTGAAAGGAAGAACCGATCTCTTCAAGAGATGGCTAGGGCAATGCTAAGCGATAATTCTGTCCCTAAGCACTTCTGGGCTGAAGCTGTAAATACTGCCTGCTATATTCAAAACAGAATATACATAAGACCAATCTTGAATAAGACTCCTTATGAATTGTGGAAAGGACGCAAACCCAACATTTCTTATTTCCACCCCTTTGGATGTCAATGTTTTATTTTAAATACTAAGGATCAACTAGGAAAGTTTGATGCCAAAGTAGATAATGGAATATTGTTAGGATACTCTGAAACGTCCAAAGCTTTTAGAGTCTATAACTCTAGAACTTTGATTGTTGAAGAATCCATTCATGTTAAATTTGATGACAAACAGTCTGATAAGAGATTATCAGAGCTAGATGATTCTTTTGCAGATATGAATCTGAATGATTCAGATGCTCGTCCAACAACCAACACAGACGAGGCATCAGACGCTACGAAGGACGCATCATCGTCTCAGCAAGCTGTAAATACCCCTCGTTCGTGGCAATTCAGAACTTATCATCCCGAGGATCAAATCATTGGCAAACCTAATGATAGCGTCCGGACAAGGTCAACTTTCAAAGAGCAAGCTGACTCAGCCTTCATCTCTGAGATGGAACCAAAGTCTGTGGACGAAGCCTTATTGGAGGATTGCTGGATCCTCGCTATGCAAGAGGAGCTCAACCAGTTTCAACGTAGTGACGTTTGGACGTTGGTCTCCCTGCCTAAGGATAAGTCTGTAATTGTAACCAAGTGGGTCTATCGCAACAAGCTGGACGAGGATGGCAAGGTGGTAAGGAATAAAGCAAGGCTAGTTGCCCAAGGCTACTCACAAGAGGAAGGTATTGATTATACTCAAACCTTTGCTCCAGTAGCTAGATTAGAAGCTATACGCATCTTACTCTCATATGTTGTACATCATAACATCATGCTTTATCAAATGGATGTAAAAAGTGCATTCCTAAATGGTGTAATTAATGAAGAAGTATATGTTCTTCAACCACCCGGTTTTGAAGATCAGAACCGTCCTGAGCATGTATATAAGCTTAAGAAAGGTTTATATGGACTCAAGCAAGCTCCTAGAGCTTGGTATGAGAGACTCAGCTCTTTCCTAATGGAGAATGGCTTCTCAAGAGGAAAAGTGGGCATAACTCTTTTTAGAAAAGTAAATAAAAAGGAATTTATTGTTGCTCAAATTCACGTTGATGATATAATATTTGGTGCAACTGATGAATCTCTTTGCCAAGAGTTTTCTGAATTAATGCAAAGGGAGTTTGAATGAGCATGATGGGAGAACTAAAATTCTTCCTCGGACTTCAAGTAAAGCAAACTTCAGACAGAGTGTACATTCATCAGACGAAGTACACAAAGGAGCTTCTAAAACGCTTCAAGTTGGACGATTGTAAACCTATGAATACACCAATGCATCCAACGTCCGTGCTAAACAAAGATGATAAAGATAAAAAGGTAGACCAAAAGGTATATAGAGGTATGATTGGTTCCCTCTTATATCTAACTGCGTCCAGACCTGATATCATGTTTAGTGTTTGCTTATGTGCTCGTTTTCAATCTGATCCAAGAGAGTCTCATCTCTCAGCAGTAAAAAGAATCTTTAGATACCTAAAAGGTTCTACTAATCTGGGTCTTTTGTATAAGAAAATTGATGAATGCAGATTAGTTGGATTCTGTGATGCTGACTTTGCTGGAGACAAAATAGAAAGGAAAAGCACAAGTGGAAGGTGTCACTTCATTGGTGCTAATCTTGTCTCATGGTCAAGCAAAAGGCAATGCACAATTGCTCTATCAACTGCTGAAGCTGAGTACATTGCTGCAGCCAGCTGCTGCTCACAACTGCTATGGATCAAACATCAGTTGGAAGACTACAACGTGTTTGTAAGCAACATCCCTATCATGTGTGATAACACTGCTGCTATTAATTTGTCAAAGAACCCCATACTGGATTCTAGAGCAAAGCATATAGAAATAAAAATCATTTTATTAGGGACTATATGCAAAAAGGAACAATAGATATTCAATTTGTTGATACTGACCATCAATGGGCAGATATCTTCACTAAACCATTAGCCGAAGATAGGTTTATATTTATAAAAAAATATCTGAACATGCATTTCATTGATTGACTGAGAGTCCAATGCATGCGTCCAATATTTGCATTACGTCCAATATATGCTCGTCCAATGTACTTTCTGAATGCTCATCTAATGCATTAATGAAACTCAATCTTTGTCGAATGAACTATTATCTTTCATTCCCTTAACTGAGTCAGTTTTTGTTTTCTTTATTTGCCAAAAATGCTTTTTACGATTTCAAAGTCTGAACGTGTGTCAGGCATTTAATGCACGTCGTTTCGCTCTCTCTCTCTCTTTGAAAATACGAAAGGTTTTCGCTCTCTCTTCTTCTTTCTTTAAAACCTAAGTTCTGATAAAAATCAAACCTTTACAAAAAGCTTTAATCTTTCTTCTTGCATCTTCGAAAAGGAAAACCCTTTCTGAAAAACCCTTTTCTCTAAACATCCTCTCTGAAACTATGGCAACCTCTTCTGCTGCTGGCTCTAAGGGTAAAGGAAAAACCTTTAACGCTCAGACTGCTGATGTCATGATCAAGTACAAGTTTAACCTACAATTCCTGGCTGATAATGGGATTGACATCTTCTCTAACATCCATGCTGCTGGATGGTCAAGCTACTTTGAAGGTTCTCCAGTAATCTACCCTGCTCTAGTTAGGGAGTTCTGGACAAACCCCATTGTCTCTGCAAGAGAGATTCGCAACAAAGTGCTTGATACTGAAGTAATAGTATCTGAAGCAACCATCTCTAATGCGACTGGGTGCGCTCAATCAGGCATAACTGTTGAAGATGACTGGGAAGAAGAGATTGGTGATGCTTCCACCATCAGAGATTGTTTGTTGAAGAACTCAGGTGACAAACTCATAGCCTCAAAAATGACTGACAAGGCTAGGGTTCTACACCAAATCTTGAACAAGGCTATCCTTCATAAGGTTGGGTCAAAGGATAATGTTTCAAAGGCTCATCAATTTTGTCTGGTTCATTTGATTCTTGAAAGGCAAATAAACCTTCCCCACCTACTCTTTTCCTTCTTCAAATATGCCATTGAAGGCTCTGGGAAGAATACTGAAATCATCTATGGTGCTCTTCTCTCAAAAATATTTGAAAAGCATATGGTCTACGATGACCTAAAGAACCTGGCTCCAGAAAGAAAATTCAAATACTACGGAGTTCATGGCATTGAACGTGTGCATCAGCCTGATTTTAGCAGGCAGAGTTTGGTGATGATGCAGTTGGACTGCCTCAAAAAGTCCAAACTTGAAGGAAAACAAAAAGGAGCTCAGAAGAAGCGTCTGAACAATGTGTCACTGCTGGACGCTCTGCTGAACGAGCTCGTCCAATCGCTAAGACTTCTTCTTCTCGTCCAAAGCTCATCGTCCAACCATCCAGAAAAAGGAAGCTAGTTCTAGCTCCCACTGAGGAGGATGATGAGGACAATCTACCCATCTCCAGGGTAGTTAAAGGGCCAAGATTGGAAACCTCGTCTGCTGCACCTCTGCCTAAACCTTTGTCAACAAGGGCAAGGTCATCTCGAGGAAAGACGAAAGGTAATACTGAACCTATCTCCAGTTCAGTTATTACTTCTCCTATCGTCCAATCATCTGAGATAGAAGACTTAACCTTTGAACCTTCCCTACCACTCTCACCCACTAACCTACCACAAACTCAAACTCTAACCTCACCAAATGAACCCGAAGACTGGTTCACACCATGGGGAGATCACCCCTTCCAACCCTATGGTGCTCCCCACCCCAGACGGATCTTTCCCAAAAGCAAATATAGACGCCTCCCTGGAGTAGACTACAATAACAAATGCTCAATTTGGGCTGAGGTAAAACGCAAATTTCCTGTTCTATTCCTAAACACACACCCCCCACTACAGAACCTCACCCCAAAAGCCCTCTTCCATTACCCGAGTATGAATTTGAACAACCCTCCACATCATCCACCTCACCACCTAAACTTGGCTATCACCCCATCCCATACACTTCAACTAAACCTCTGCCTTCTGAAACATACACTGCCCTTGGACCCTTGGTTACCTGCCTTGAGAAGAAGACGTTTCCTCCAAGGAAAATCTATCCCAACCTTATCAAGGACAAGGCATTCAAATGGTGCCACTACAATATAAAGAGGCATGTTGTTCTTCGTCATGAAGACAAGAGAGGTTACAAGACGGAGTATGAAAGAACGGCAAGGACGTTTGGCTTAAGCAACTACATTCTTGATCCCGACCTTTCTTTCATTCCAAGCTATCCATCAACTTGAAAGGAGTACTCTGATGTCCGGGACTTTCTTCCTTACTATGCTGTGCGGAGGGAGTGTGACATGACTCGAGAAGCTAAGATCCATCACAACCTTCCAAAGAGATTTTGGTCAAAATCTTCTCGCACTAGCGTAGGAGTTGTTCCTCCTCGAGCTTGTCCAAGGCTCCCTATCCTAGATCCCAACAAGGATAAGGACCTTCGCAAAAGGCTTGAGTCATGGACGCTGCCCTACAAAAATGCTTTTGATCCCCTGTTTTGGACAAAACATCGAGATGATTCTGGGGCTCTAGAAAGTATTTGGAAGAAAGATCCCCAATTCAGATTTGACCCAGATGCTAGGATCTATTGGGAAAACCACATCTAGAGATGCTCCCAAGAAGCATCATCATCTGGATTATCAGTTGAGGAGAAAGTAGAGATTCGCGTCTACCCGAGACAATATCGAATCCGTGAAGCAGACTACATGATTATAGACGATATCTTTGGGATACCTCTTTATCCTAGAGATGTTTTGCCTATGCCTGCTATCAGATGGAGTGAAAACAAGTATGATGATGCTGATATCATACTTGAAGTGCTGCGTCCACCACAACCTATCATTCATCCTAAGGTTCCTCCTCCTCTTCCTCCTAAGCCGGCTATTCCTGAAGAGACTGGGGACACCGAAATCATCTATGCTGACCCTTCGTCTGAAACTCATCATGAGGAAATGGAACAAGTTGCAGACTCAGCTCAGTCCAAGTCTCAACCTATCCCTCTCTCAATGGTCCATCCTGTTGATCCATCTCCCTCTCAGGCTCTTAGTGTTATTCCTGATCAAAGAGATGTGGACACAACACGGGCCACTGCTGAGAGTTCCGCCTCGGTTATTCCTCCTGAGTTTCAAGAGTTCGTCCAACGGACCATAGAAGCCAACAATGCGGTGCTCCTTCAGCAGATTGCAGCCATGTTCAAAGATTTCATTCCAAAACCTCCTCCCTCTTCTTAAAAATTTTGTTTTCTTTGTTTTCAAATCAACTGACTATGATGTGTTTCTCACTCTTTTGTCTGATGACAAAAAGGGGGAGAAAATGGATTGATTGAAGATTTAAGGTTGATTGAATCTTTAAATGATACATGTGCTCATATGTGCTCATATCTGTCTTATATGCTTTAAATTTAAATGATACATGTGCTCATATCTGTCTTATATGCTTTAAATGTTTAAATGATTAGAATGTTTGTCTTAGGGGGAGCCCTTCAGCTCTCTAGGACTCTTTGTTCAATCAAAATTAGTATGTTTTGTCATCATCAAAAAAGGGGAGATTGTTGGAACCAAAGTGGTCATGGTCCAGATAATCCCTTAAGTTTTGATGTTAACAAAGAGCTAATTTAAGATGAACAAAGATTTGTTATGGACTAACATTTTATATTAAGTGTTCAGGACAAATCTAAATTGAGTCCAAAGACTATCCATAGTCCAAAGACTTTGTCTCGTCCAACATAATCCAAAGACTTTATCTCGTCCAACACTTATTCTTGGTTTACGACTGGACGGTACTTTATAGAATCATTGAGTCCAAAGACTCTTTTGGTTACCTTCTGTAATAGCTAGTCCAATAAATGCTTTTAATTTCAAGCGCGAATACCCTGTAAAAGCTTTTGAATTTACTATTCCCTGTAAAAAGCTTATACCCGTGGGACAAAACATTCTTTGTAATATTCGTACAAAATTTAAGCATAAGCCAGAATGTTTCTGTCACCTAAAGAAGTTGACCTTCTTGCTTTGGATAAACAAAAAGCAACTTTCGTTCTACTCAGAAGATATGTCAGCACCACTTTTAGCTATCACCCTGATAGTCTATTCTGCTGATCAGAAACTTCAGAAGCTATCAGACTCAACGGATCAAATGCATTCAATGCTCATCAGAACGGATCCTTTTCCATCCGTTGAAGACTGAAGACTGCTCAAAGAAAAGAGGCTATATATATACCTTCATCTTTTGAAATTGAAGTGTTACCAAAAACAAACTGAACCGCACTTGAGCAAAAATACAAGTGAAGCAGCATTTAGCATTTCAAAATCCTTCAAGAGATACAAGCCAATATTAGCTCAAGAGATAAAAGAGAAAATCTCAAGCTTGCAAAGCTAGAAAAGCTACTCTGATCCTTACTTTCATATTACTCTCTGTGTAGAGTTGTTTCAAGAGTCTAAGCTTTAGTTTCGAATTCTCACATTTAGTGAGTTAGTAGAACAACCTTCTTTCAAAACCTTAGTTTGGTTGAGCCTGAAGAGGCTTGTCTGTAAAAGAATACTTAGAGAACCTGAAGAGGTTGAGAATACTGCCTGAAGAGGTGTTGAATACTTTGTAACAAAAGGTTTTTGTTATAGTGGATAAAGCTCTTAAGTAGAGAGGACTGGACGTAGCTCTTTGGTGAAGAGTGAACCAGGATAATATCTTTGTGTTCTTTTCTCTCCCTTCTCTTACTTTAGTTTTTGTCTAACAAACTAACTGGGATTGAATTACCTTTCATTACGCTGTCTTCTTGTCTAAGTCAAAACTAAGTGAGCGTCCAACTTGGAGTTTGGAAGAGCTCCCTTTGCTTTTAATCGTTTTAAACGTCCAATCTTGCGAAAATCATTATCTGCTTACGAAAAGAATTTAAAACCGTCTAAAACACAATTCAACCCCCTTCTTGCGTTTCAAACAGGTTCCTTCACCTCCGTCTAATCTTACCAGACTTCTCTAAAGTGAAGAAAAGTGTAAAATGAATAAAAGTATATCTACCCTTAATTAGTTAAATTGCATTGAGATCTCAACTCATTTTAGTTAATCAATGATGGATACACCCGTACTTTTCACTTTACATTTTTACTCACTTTAAAACAACTTCATCCAATCTAGCCTTACCACGGTTGGCGGTTAGGACCAAGCACGTGTTTGAAAAAGATTATTTCCAAAGAAATAATCACTTAATTTTCAAAGGCTCCCTCACAAAGCTTTGAATTATAAACTGCTTTGAATATAAAATGAGCTAATTCAAATACACATTTGGTGCTGTTTCCGGGTGTAATTTCTTATTTTCCTTCTGGGGCTTTTGCTTTCTTTGCCAATAGCAACAAACAAATGTAGAGTGAAAAAAGACCGTCAATTAGGTAGGAGTTCCCATGATCCCCGTATGCAACTTCAATATAAAAATAGTAGCATACATCATTGTCAAAACCTAGCAGCTATCGGAATCACATGGAAATGCAGAAGGGTTTCATGAAACATTGTCAAAATTGGGTAAATATCATAATCAGATGGAATGCTGAAGGGTTTTCCTTACAGTTTATACCTCATACAATCGAATTGAGAATGCGTATACTGCACAGCATCATGACATTAAGCCACGGATGTATGTTTTGACCAACTAAACCGAGATGGATTATTGTCCTCAACTGCAAGAATAAATTTGGAGCAAATAAGTGCACATAATTTCTTAAAGAGATTTTTCTTTGTTATTCTGGTTTTCATCTTGGGGGCTACCACCTACAGTAGATGCCACTTCTTGGCTGCCTCGATCATTCAGAAGGGAACCAGCTTCGGTAACTGCTACATGATTGTTGCTTTGATCATTGAGAGGTAGACTAGCTTCAATGGGTTCCCCTTGTTTGTTGTGCTGATCATTTAGAGGGGTAGCTTCAGTGGTCGCCACTGGTTTACTACTTTGATTATCAATTTGAGGAGTACTGGCTTCAGCATTGGCCACAGCCGGGGACGAATCCATCAGACTAGCTGCTATTGCAGCCTTCAGATCCTCATCTTCCATGTCTGAGGGCATTTCTGCTTCCCCATATGAAGGAATCGGATCGTAACGTTGTTGGCCCTCATCAATTCTTTGGTGTGGAGCCTGTACTGAGTTGCAAGATTTAATTATCCTCTCAGCATCTTCGGGTGACAACCACTGCCCAAAACCATTAGAAGCTTCAGATGAGGATATGGGGAACTCTTTTGGAAAATTTCCTCTCACCAGGAATATGCTCCACCCAAAGCCTTTCAAAGAATCAAGATAGGCGGAGAGGTAAAACTTGGAAAGGTGCTGTGGGGCT
This sequence comes from Ammopiptanthus mongolicus, assembly GCA_039655645.1. Classification (NCBI taxonomy): domain Eukaryota; kingdom Viridiplantae; phylum Streptophyta; class Magnoliopsida; order Fabales; family Fabaceae; genus Ammopiptanthus; species Ammopiptanthus mongolicus. Next base: position 47,053,232 of record CM077350.1, read on the forward strand.
GCATAGAGACTGTCAAAATTATACCACTCCCCATTCACTTTACGGATACAAAACCAGTGGTCTTGCAAATGACAAATAAAGGCGTTTTCCAGCTCAGGATCAATCTGGGCAGGCTCAGCAACCGGAGAGTCAAGGGGGATAACTTGTAGATCCCACACTTCCAAAGCCTTTTGTAAAACCTACAGGAAAAGCCTTGCACGATTAATGAAATCATAAAATTGCAAAGGACGCAATGCAAATCCAAATTTTACCTATCCAAAATAAAGATTTTAAGTACATTACAGAAGTTTCACTAAACAAAAACAACTACTTTTCACGATAATATTTTTCCCAAAATCCAAATCACACCGAAGGCTTGACAACAATCAAAAAATACAGTTTCAACTACAAATGATGGATGAAAGTATACAAAACAGTAGCAGAAGTTGGATCTTGAGTATGAGAGCAAATATTGAATGACATCCAAGACTGACGAATGCATATATATGAACAGAAAGAATAGAATTTTTTTATTAAAAAAAGGAAACCAAATGTTTGAAAGCTCTTTTAAAAAAAACCTAAATTTATTTATTCAGTAAACTGATAAATTAAATATAATTTAGATCTTCGATTCTTTCGAGAATTGGCATGCTTAGATCAATAATCAATTAACTGAAATACTGAATCATTTATTCGGACTAGCTTACACCCCTTCTTTGCTTAGAGTTAGACTTTTGATGATATTAATGCCAAAGACATGAAATATCTTTCTGAATACAAAGTGCATGGGCATAACAGTATTAAGATATCAGTATCTAAATTGTCTAAATCATCCCTAGTTTACAGCACTAACCGTGCAGTGATATACAAGACCCAAAGGCATACAGACTAAAACAAAATTTTTTAAATGCAGGGATTCCAGCCACACACAAAATTGAGGCCACACAGACTGAAATGTACAAACAACAAGCTCCAAATGGGCTTCTAATGCAGACATGCACCAAACTTCAGTGTACCCTATTTCTAGTAAAATTTGGTCCAGAAAGAAGCACTGTATATGTTGGTTCAAGATTAATCACCATAGAGATTATTGGACCATGCATTGCATCGTAGGGAAGGAAATAAACCACGATACCTGTGGACCCTAAATTTCAATTATGGGGAACGTAGTCAGCTCCTAGTGAAACAATGTGCAAGTAGTAATTATTTAAGTCGGAAAGTTCATCAATTAAACAATTCAAACATATATGTCATTCACACATGTAAATGAAAAGAACTTCAATGGACAAACAGCTCATAATTTGCAAGTTGCAACACACAGTGCAAGGTCACTCCATTTCCATTCCACAGAAGCTGTGTGGAAACCAAGCTGAAGATATTACTATACATACTTCTTCACAAAACCCATTTCTTGCTTCACTAAATACAAAGATCATAATAATCATTTATAAAGTATGTGGCACTGCAAGTCAACTCCAGCTAAATGAAAACAAATGTTCAAACTCATGCCTTGAAGGGCTAAATAAGAGGGGAGATGGAAGCTAATAAACCAACTACAGATACTGCCAGAGCACCAAAAACAAAATTTCTTATCTTAGAAAAGATTAAAATATGTTTTCGGTCCCTATATGTGACATTTGTTTTGAATTTGGTCCCTATGCAGAAAAAAATTCCAATTTGATTCCTATAAGTATAATTGTCTTCAATTTGGTCCCAACCATTTGTTGCCATGAGCATAAGTACCAAATTACTATGAAATACAAAGGCCAAATTGAAAATGAGTCACATATAGAGACCAAAAATATATGTGCGTGACACTCATTTTCAACTTGTCCCTACAATTCTCTGTGTGTGTTTTATGTCCTACAATTTGTTGTGCCATAAACGGGTTATAACCAGTGTTATAAACAAGGACAGACAACTGGGAACAAATCGAAAAATGAAAACCAAATTGAAAATAATGTTTGTATAATTACTAAACTGAAATTTTTTTTTCGCATAGGGACCAACCATATATTTTAACCTTTAAAAAAAACAAACTTATTTAGATTTTTTCTATTAATTCAAACCCAAGCTACCCAAGCATCAACAAATTCATAGCGAAAAGAATAAACACACTCATAGCATCAAAATTAAAATGTTTCAATACTCATCTTTAATTTCTGTGATACAATTTTATTAGTTCTTAATCTGAATCAAAATAAAGGCAATACATATACCATCTAGATATAACATACGCGAACATTAAGGACCCAATCAGCACAACACAAGCACATTCTTAAGGTATAATATAATTCATTGCTGAACCCAACCCTTTTGCAATCAAGATAAACGCTTGCATTTCTTAAGCAGAATAATTGGCCTCGTTTATCACTACAAACAACATCAACAATAATCAAACCTTTTCGCACTAGGAGTGTGTTTGGTTTGGGTACAAACAACATCAACAGTTTTATGCTTCGATATATTTACCTAAAACGATATTAAGATAATATGCTTCCCCTGGATTGTGTAAAAAAACATTATTATATAGTAAATTACAAAAAAGAGTATACAGTTGTTTGGAATTGGATAGATTAATAACATTTGTTTGGTAGTTAGTTCTGTACGGATGAAATGCTAAAAATATTATTGACTTCAAAATAATCAAATAGCTTTTCAAAATAAGCTTCGAACTTATCCAAAAATCACTTTTTCATATAAAAACCGGTTTTCATACTTTAGTCAGGTTTGCCAACTAAACCCAAAACAACTTTTTTTTCAGAAAAAAAAAAAAGTTGTTTCCTAGGGAAATAATCTTTACCATACAATGCATAGCTGGGTTTGAGTACATGAATCAAACAACGTCGTAATGTTCAAGTTCATGTCTATAGACAATCATTTACATCTAAATTCTTCTTCATAGTTTCGCTTATAGTTCCTCTATCTCTAACTATAGGGCTTCCATCCATCTTATCTACTCTCCTTACTACGGCTTTCAAAAAAATCCAATTTTGCATACAATGCTAGGCTAAGATAGATTGACCATTTTCAAATAAAAAAAAAATTTAATTTCTCTTAAAAATAGAAAAAATAAATAAAGAAAGAAAGGGATTGAAGGAAGGAACCTGGATGCTGAAATCGCCGTCGAGAGAGACATTGTGTGACTCCTCAGAGAGGAAATCGCCGGAGGAGGGAGTGGGTAGCATGACCTGACGCTCCTTGCAATCGAGATCAGATGCGAGAGCGGCCAAATCGAATTCAGAGAAGAAAGGACCCTGGAGAACCGTGTTCACGCAATGCACGGCGCACAGCTTCGATTCTTGTACCTCGTGGTACAACATCCCTCCATTGCTCGCTCCTTCCATCATCATCAATCGAATTGAAGGAACGAAATCCGCATCAAGGCAAAACCCTCGAATCTGTGTTGGGGGATTTCGGGGTGTGAAAGAAAGAAAGAGAGAAAATATGAGAAAATTACGAAAAACTTAATATAATAGTATGAGTAAATACTCAATTTGTTAGTGAAATTATAGGATTGTATCAATTTAGTCCCTTATATTATAAATATTTTAAAATGATCCATAGAATTTTAAAAAGTTAATTAGATTCGTCCCTCCGTTGATATTTGCAAGGATTATAATGATATTAAGTGCTTGTTTGGGAACGCTTGATTTTTCCCATTTCAGCTGTTTTTTGGCTAAAAAGCTGTTTCATATATAATCTATCATGTTTGGCAATTAGCTTAAATTTATAAAAAAGCTTTTTTTGGGAAAAAAAAGCTGTTTTATGTCATCTAATTTGTTTTAGCTTAAGATTGTTATGATTTGATTATTTCTTATTCTCAAAACTTTCTTCCCTATTTACCCCTACAAAACTAACTTCCAAATAAATATTACTAAATTATACAAATAATTTCATACCCTTTTTCGTAATTTACTATGTAAAAAGCAATTTTTTTAGACCATCCAAACGAAAAAGATTATCTTGAAATCGCTTTTCAGCAAACAGACCCAAACAAAAATAGATTCTGATTATAATCGATTATCACAATAATCGATTATTCATAAATCGATTATCAGTATAATCTTTTTTTTCCAGCTTTCCCAAACACACCCTAAGTTGATAATGTCAATGATACATTTAAAATTAAATAAATAATATCAACAATACATTTATTACATTTCATAATTTCAAAAATTATTTTAAAATATTGATATGACACCCAACAAATTCAAGAATGGAATGGTATATTTACTCATGGTACTATCCTTTATTGTTTTGTTTCGTTTTTTTTGGTGTGATATTATGTGGTCAACCTATTATTATGGTATGTTGGGTTGGATTTGAGATAATGATATATGGTATTATATGCGTGTCTGCATGTGGCAATGCCACTTGTTGCTTTTCGGGAATGATCCTTTCCCGGTGGGAACGATTTAGATTTGGAGGCCCTATTTCATGGAACAAGAATCTAATCTATGTAGGCTTCCTCTTATTCCCTTCCTTTCTCACACTAAATATCTTTCGGAAAAAATATTTTTTTTGAGTTTTTATTTCAAACTTATCGTAATTACAGTTTTTGATTTCTAAGTGGATCCATTAGGGTGTCCCCACAGCTTCGGCCCTTGGGATCGACTATGGAACAAATCCTCGGTTCGACAACAAAGGACATCCGATTTTTTATACACGAGATTGGGTTGTTTTCCAACTAGACGACTCCAAGAATCGAATTTACGTTCTTTTCCTTGAGGGAGAGTCATGTTACCAAATCTCCAAACACAAGGTTGGTTTTTCAAGAGTTAATTTTATTTATCAAGTAAAAAAAAGAACTATTTTTGTTTATAAATCAAATTTTTTATATAGTTGTAAAAAATAAATTAATATGAATTGGAAATTGTGTTTGATTGATGAATTTCATTTTTCGTGAGATTTCCATCCGGAAATTTTAATAACTCTTGGGCTATATGTGGGCATGGTTGAAAGAACTCATTTGACATTTTCATCCTCAAGAACTCTATATTAGTCTGGTCCAATTGACTCTTTTGGGATGATAACATTACCCCATATTGTCTTGTTAGGTCCGTGAAGTGTTGGAGATGGGTCATGTGCTCTTCTTCGGTCTTTAAAAAGATAAGGATATCATCAAGGTAAATTAGGGCATGTGAAAGAATGAGCTGATATATCCTTGCCATGGCTCTTTGGAATAGAGAGGGTACTAACTTGTCATGGCATGATTGTCCATCGATAATGCCCATTTGGAATGCAAAATGTTGTCTTGTACCTTTCTTCTGGTCTTATTCCCGTACTGATTTGAGATCAAATTATGTACTGTCAATGTAAAAAATTTTACATCGTCAACGGTAACATCTCAAATAAATCAAAGTCTGAAACAAGTATTAAAGCATAATTTTTGAAAGAACACATTGATGTACTCTAGTGATACATCAATGTAAATAAATAGGATAGGCCGTTCGTTGATGTATTGAGCCTATACATTGATGTTTTAAAATAAAAAGGGCTGATAAATTGATGCATTAAAATTATATATTGATATACTAATATCAAAAGGGGTGATACATTGAAGTACTAAAATCAAAAAGCGGTGATACATTGATGCATTAAAATTGTACATTCATGCACTAAAATCAAAAGGGGTGATACATTGATGTACTACAAGTGTACGCCGACGTAATTAAATAAAAGGAGTGATACATCGATGTATAGCCAACATACATCAATGTATTAGCACCAAAATGCCTCTGAAGAATTAAATACAAATACATTGATGTACATAGGGAAAACTTGTAAAACATCGTAAACACATTTTAAAGAAGATCTACAATAAGTGAGTAAAAACAATATTTTCTCACCTTCCCATGGTGAAGAAGAAGGAGGAGGAGTGTGAATAAAGCACGATTGGACGCTGAGTTTGTTTACTTTTAAAGATAAATGTACAAAAAAACAATTCAATCTCAAGAGTTAGTTATAATCAAACTAAAGACAGAGATAAGGAAAGAAGAATAACATAGAGAAATTATCCTGGTTCACTCTTAACCCAAGAGCTACGTTCAGTCCCCTCTACGTGAGAGCTTTTTCAACTATAACAACTTCTTGTTACAATTATTCTACACCTCTTCAGGCAACTCGAAGTATTCTTTTACAGTCAAGCCTCTTCGGGCTCAAGTATTCTTTTTCAAACAAGCCTCTCCAGGCTCAACCAAGATTAGTTTTGAAAAGAGTTTAAGTTCAACTATGTATGAAACTTAAGAACAGAACTCTGAAAGTTTAACTCTACGCAGAGAGTGATATGAAAATTAAAACTCAGAGAAAGCTTATAAGATTTTGTATGCTTGTGATTGCTTGAATACTCGTGTAAAGATTCGTCTTAGGTTCGTAACTTTGCTTCTTCAAAGATGAAAGTATTTAGAGCCTTTAAGACTTGAGCACTCTTTAATCTTCAACGGATATCAAAAGAGCCGTTTTGATGAGCATTAAATGCATTATCCCGTTGAGTCTGATCGCTTGTATGAGGGCTTCTGAAAAGCAGAGTAAACTATCAGGTTGATAGCTTAGAATGACACTGACATCTTTTCCTTGTACTCGAAAGTTACCTTCTGTCTTTCCTTTTGAAGATAGTTAAATCTTGTGTCAGGAATAGACTAGCTTCTACACGTTTGATGGTACAAAGATTACAAAGAATGTTAGCCTGAGGGATATTATCCTTTTACACGTTGAGTAAGAATTTAAACTAGCACTTCTACAAGTTCGCGCTATCTTATAGTTCAGATATTAAATTCTGATGGACTTTTACATTGGACTAAGAAACAAAGAAAGTTTTACAAGATTGAGTCTTTGGACTCAGATAAGCAAAGTGAAAAGCAAACTTAGTCCATCGTGAGCATAGCGATCAAACGACAGAGGGTTTGGACGAACGATAAGTCTTTGGACTTAGACAGTCTTTGGACTTAGAAGAATCTGCACACTTAGATAAACACGTTAATCCAAAACAAATCTTTGTTCATTTAATTTTAGTCTTTTATTAACATCAAAACCTTAAGGAGTTTATGGACCATAACCACTTTGGTTCCAATAGTTTGGTAGTCATATGGGATGATATATCATATTATGCATGTGTCAGTCATCACATTCCGGGAAGGAATGACAGTTGAGACATTCTATTACAGGAATAGGATGAGAAATATGATCTTCTTTGGGAAGGGATATCAAATACCTCCTTCTAGGAAGGGGAGATGGATATCACCATATTGGAGAGGGACAATATATTCTTTGATACCTCCTTCTGGGAAGGGGAAGACAGTGCGACGACATTGCATGGATATGAGCTTATAGACTCTAGTGAATCTGGGATTCACACAGGTTCTGGGAACCACAGTGTCAAGTAAAGTGATTCCGGGAATCACAGTGTCACATTTATTGAGTTGCATAGCATGGGATGAATATTGTTTAATATGTTTGAATGTGTTATAGTGATGACTTGATGATTATCATGATGAAATGATTGTTTTCAATATCTTTGACAAATTAAATGATAGTTTCGAAGTATATACTATTTTTTAAATTAGCAGGTACCCTGGTTGATTCCGGTTGTCGTGCCGGCTGAGAACAACATTTTTGCAAACTCTTTTAGAACTTGTTTTTATTCATTGGGATTTTCATCTCATTAGTAATGTTGTTTTCAGAGCTCGAGGAGGACGTTGTCAAGAACACATAGGCTTGAGGAGTTGGCATATTGTCTTTAGTTTATTTCTTTGTTAATTGGTTAGTAATCTTTTAGAATAAGAGGACTTTCATGACAACGAGCACATTTGTATATTTATTTTGGGTTTTGTTAGTAGACCCCCTCTTTTGAGACAATGGATTTTAATGCCAACTCAATTGCTTACTTTCTTTCATCTGAAGAGCAATATTGAAGCCCCAACTCAATTGCTTTTTCTGCAACATTACCCAACGAAACAAAATGTCATTGTTTTGCAACTATGCATAGTTTCCACTCCGGGGTTTGCTAAGGGCACACCCAGAATTGATAAGGGCACACCCATGAACAGTGTTTTTACCAAAATACTCCCACCAAAAAAACCCTTAGAACTTAATATTTTCCCCCCATTCTTTCCCTCGCAGATTACCAATTTCAGAGAGTTGATTATTTTTCTCCGGAAACTCACAAATAAGCATTGAATTTTCGCAAATATCTTGTTCACTCGTAATTTAGGTAATTGCGAAAAGTTTTCTTCACTCGCAGACACCTTATTTGCGAAATCATCCAAAACTCGCAAATAAGGTATTTGCGAGTTTTGAAAAATTTATCTAACTCGCAAATAAGTTATTTGCGAGTGAAGAAATACTTTCCTGACTCGCAAATATGGTATTTGCGAGTTAATATTTTTTTTTTAAATTATTGATTTTAGTTTGTTATTTGTTTCAGTTATGCCGCGCAACAGGGGAGCAGCTTGGTTGGCCGGTAGGAAGGCTGAGACTGAGGCCATTAGGATGGCGGTTGAGGCTGCGAGAGCGTAGGCTCAGCGACAGCGTCGAGAGCAGCGGGAGGCCATGACTGCTTCGCACTGTCGGAGATTGGTTGACAGTAGAGCTGGCTCGAGCAGAAGGGGACGTCGTAGACTTCAACCTCAGCACGAGCCACCTCAGTACGAGCAGGACGAGCCACCTCAGTACGAGCCACCTCAGAGCGAGGGACATCAGGACGAGGGACATCAGGATGAGATGCATATTGATGCACAGGCAGAGGAGGGACCATTTCCTGGAGGACCTTTCGATACATCGCTTTTGATTTCATTCAGGGACCACATAGCTTATAGCTTGTGGTACGGAGAGGTAATTATTGTTTACTGTTTTTAAAACATTTGAGGGTTTTTTTGTTGTTGTATAATTTATGACAAGACGTTTATTTTTATTTGTGCAGGACCGGGAGGAACCGCTTAGGGTTTTTTCGCGCTGCAAAAAGTGGCAGAAGTGGTTTGGCGAGCGTCAGCTACTACCACCTCCATTATAGGTTCATGTCGATCGAGCTGGTATGTCTCCTCTTATGTTTTGCAGCCACCCGATGGTAGACAACTCGCTACTAACAGCGTTTTTCGAGAGGTGGCACCAGGAGACCAGCTCGTTCCACCTTCCATTCGGAGAGATGACCATCACGCTGGATGATGTATCATGCATTTTGGGCATCCCGATCAGAGGTGCATTGTTTATACCCCCCCGAGATGGACATAGATATTGCTACATCAATGCTACAGTCGATGTTGGGGGTATCTTATGAGGAGGCTCGGGCGAAGGTTACGGGTACTGGGTGGGCATCTGTCAGTTTATCTTGGCTGCAGGACCTTTATGATGCACGGAGTATGGAGGGTCCGATGGACGAGGCAGCAAGGGCATTCATACTGATGCTACTCGGGATGACTCTTCTGATAGATAAGACTAGCACTCGTATTGACTGCAAATATATCGAGCTGCTGTGTGACTTAGAGCAGGTGGGACAGTGGTCATGGGGAGCTATAGCCCTATGCCACTTGTACGGTTATCTTAGCGACGCCACCAGGTTGGCGTGTTGTGGATTAGCGGGTTATATGACACTCTTTCAGGTACCAGTGTGTTATTAAATTAGAAAATTAAATTTACAATTGTTTTAACTCTAACATGTTTTCTTAACTAATTCGTTATTTGTGACAGGCGTGGATCTACGCATATTTTCCTACTTCTGTGGTAGATCGGAGGCTTGTTGAGGGTTACGAGGGTGCGCGTGTACACGCTAACAGCTGGAGAAGCAAGAGGGGTCATGGGAGGGTGCTTCCATACAGGCAGGCACTGGATGCGATGACCGCTGATGACGTATGCTGGGCACCATGGGCCGCATATAGGCATTATTGCCCACTCGATCCGATGGTACACTTTTCAGGGTACCTTCGGTGTGGGAACAATATAGTGTCGTACCTGCCTGAGAGAGTACTGCGACAGTTTGAGTTCAGGCAGGAGATTCCTCGACTGCCACCACGATGTCCCTCGGCTGAGGCCATTAGTCTTAACTGGATGTCCCCTCACCTGTACTTTGTTAGATACCTATTTCGGTTGAGGCTGGCCAGTTATCCAGCTGAGTGCGTCCCGGAGTACTTGGATTGGTACTACAAGCACTTGCATCCACTGTTGATACCTCCACAGGCTCCACCTCCACAGGCTTCACCTCCACAGGCTCCACATGATGCACATGATGCACATGCTGATTGTGCCCCTCGGGTAAGGATAATAAGTTTTTGCACTGTATATATTATGTTCATTCGTAATGTTATCTAACTTTTTTGCTATAATGTATTTATGTTATTATGTATTTATGTCGTTTGTATGCAACTTATGTTCATGCGCTAGGCAGGTTGGATAGAATTGTTGTCATGCTGCATCAGGTCGTTGATTACACACAGGAGGGAGATGACATGTGTGACTACCTTCGGGAGGTGCTTCGGATAGCGGAGGATCAGGAGCGTTGATTAGTTTTATTTTTTTGTATTTTATTTTTATGAGGACACTTATTTTTTATTAATGTAATTATTATTGTTATTATTATTATTGTTATTGTTATTATTGACTGTAGTTTTGTTATTATTTATTATTAATTTATTATTAATGAGCTTAGAAATACAAAATAAAATAAAAGTAATTGTAAATATAAAAGTACAACAAACAACAACAATGACAACATATTAGTTAATCGTCATCTAAGTTTATTGGATTGTATATATCATGATGTGAAAGATTAGGTGGTGGAAATATTTAAGACCATTCTTGCAATCGACTAATATATAGTGTTGGCCATGAATAAGCCTCAGGACGGGAAAGGCCACGCCAATGTGATGCTATGGTAGGCAGTGGACAACTATCCTTCAAAAATATCTGAAATAACGCAAATACAATTAAATTACCGACTAAACTTAACATAAACAATGAAAAAGATAACAATATTAGATCAATTACCTGTACCCAGTGATTACCGTTGACAAAACCAATGCAAATAAGTGGATGGTTTGGAGTTGGTGCACCTCTAAGGGGAAAAAATGTTCAGCACGTCATACTGGCAGATGATAAAGAGACTAGGACCAACTTATATTTGCTTACTATCACATGACCCATCTCTGGTAGTGTCATCCACTTGTTTTTTCGGCATGCAACGTGCACGTCCCGTAAAGAAGACTTCAGTTCTTGTAATTGAACACCGAAAAGAGGGCCATATAAATCAACATTTCCGTAAGCTCTTTATGCAACTCCTGGCGGATTAAAGGCAAACTACCCTCAGTTTTACCAAGCAATGCTGCAATGCAACGGCACCCACAATTTCCATCACTGTCCACGTTAACTATGTCAGTAATATATGGCTGAAAATGCACAAGAAATTAATTCAAGAAAGGCAAATGTCTCCTCTTTGCTTGGGCAGTTGATTTCAACGAGGAACGCGCAGAACTATTCTCATGTGCGGAGTATATTGTATCGACATGCTCAAAATAAGATGGGTCACGTTTACAATCAAATCCATCCATGTTGGTCTTTTTGGGTTTAAGTGCCCCCTTAGTCTTCACCATTTCGGGCGGTGGGCACATTGAAGTTGTTTCAGGACAACATAGTTCTCGCACTTTGCGATATAGTGTCCTTTTACCAACAATGTCAAGTGTGCGGAAATGGGTAATTAATGCCTCCCACTGAAGCGCAAGTTCCTCTTCTGACATTGTTTCATCTGTTTGTTGTTGATCTTCTTGTTGGCCAAAATGTAATCTCCTCCAGTGCACATGGATTACCCCCAATGGAATTGAAGTACCCGTCTTGCTGTAATGAGCCAGCTCACAAGCACATGGTAAATCGTGTGTAGTTCTAAGAATACAACCACATGCAGATTTATCAACACCTACATTCATCGCTTTGCTCCACTCATCAACAAGCAATGCACTCCGAGACACGAATCCAATCAATCTGATAAGCATACGAATGTTGTGTGAGTGTTCAATCACGGTTCTGCTCCTCTCAAATTATTCCTTTATCTCATTGTGTTGCAGCGTAAGCGTGTTATTCATCGTCTCCCAACACATACACATGTCACCCTTGCTGTTTTGCAACAAATTCTTCAATCTCCAATGTTGAGACTCAACCCTATCAACAAACATTCAAAACAACATCAGCTATAGCATAACATGATTCATTAACAATTTTGACACTAGTTTGATCATACCTGTTTGTGGTTGTATTCCACAAGTGCATCACTTGGTTAGTCCATGCCGCAACAAATTTTTCTTTGTATGGATCCAACCAAGTCTTTTGCACATAATCAATTAATATAGGCCACTCTACACATATTTCATGAAAACTCATCAGGCATTACTCATACTCAACCTCGTCAGCAGAATAAACAACACTGTTCCATGCATCCTTGACTACCTCCAGTTTTTTGCTATCAGATACCAATTTTTTGCATTCTGCATAGACAGTTTTTTCCTATATGAAATTGGCACAAAAGATTGCGAGTCGTTGGGAACACAACTGCAACTGCATTCATCAAAGCAAAATCTCTATCTGTCACAATAACTTGGGGAATTGATTCATCTAGCATGAACAATTCTCTTAACTTCTCTAGTGCTCAAACATAGGTTTCAGCCCCTTCAGAATCCATATAGGCAAATCCCACAGTAAATGTCAGCTCTATTGAAGTAACACCAACAATTTCAAGTAGTGGCAGCCTATATTTATTGGTTTTGTAGGTACTGTCAAGGATGAGGACAATGTTAAATGTATTCAACAAATGGACGGAATCTGCATGTGCCCAAAATATATCTTTAACATCGTCCAAACCGTCATGTCTTCTATACGAAGAAACATATCGATCTCGATGTATTAAGTTCAGCAAATGTTGCATTTCTGTTCTAGGGCCTTTCTTAGATGATCGGTACTTTTGACGTTCGTTGTAAATGTGTTTAATTGTAGATAGGTTCTTCTTATCGCGACCTTTAACCGTCAACAAAACATTTTTTGGCTTGACATTATTCTTGGTCATTTCATGAACAAGTTTCTTCTTCTCTTCGCTTAAACGACCAACATAAGAATGACCCACCAATGTTTTAGCTAACCGGTAGTTGTGTAATCCATATCTTATTTTCAGCATTCATCCTTCAATCTTTCCTTCAGTCGTCGATAAAGGTATTCCTTTAATTCTAAATAGACACTCACACTTTCGAGTACCCGTTGCTTTAGAAGATGCATGCATTTTATGTTTATACTTCCCACTCCTTTCACAACCTAGAATTAATTTTGTACGTCCGCCTTTCTGTCCTGTCTTTGACCTCACAATGACAACAACAAATCCATTTTGCTTTCCAACCTCTCGAGCCCAACACAATAAATCATCTCGTGTAGGAAATATCTCCATAGTAGTTAATGCTCCTGTACAATCCACCTCTATCGTTTGGTTAATCTCATTAGAATCAAATATATTGCTGTCTTCCATCTTCAATAACATTAGAATGAAACAAACAAAATAAAATAAATACCTGATAATAGATTCAAAACGTGGGAAAAAAATTTCATAACACTCGCAAATATCTAATTTGCGAGTGTCATCCCTCGCAAATTAGCTATTTGCGAGAGTACAAAAAAATTAAAAAATTTCAATCCCTCGAAAATTAGTTATTTGCGAGTGTACAAATTTCTTGTTGTACACTCGCAAATACCTAATTTGCGAGGGATGAAAAATAAAAATCACTCGCAATTTAACTATTTGCGAGAGTACAAAAATTTATACACTCGTACATACCTAATTTGCGAGTACTAAAAATAAAAACCACTCGCAACTTAGATATTTGCGAGTGTACAAGTCTTTGTACTCTCGCAAATAACTAATTTGCGAAAATTTACCTTCTTTCGCGAATATCTAATTTGCGAGCGTCACGTAAAATTGGGGAGAAAACTATGAGTAGTTATAAAAAAAACTGTAGCTTTAATTAAAGTAATGAAACAGACTTCATACATTTACTTATCAGAAAATAGATCAGCGTATTAACAAACTATTCGGTATTGAACTCATTGTTTTTTTTTTTTCCTTTTTTCCCTTCTAGATGTTCGAAAGGTATTAGCATCAAAAGGTTTTAACAACTGTATATTTTTTTTAAAATTGCATAGTCGCGCAAATATGATATCTGCGAGTACTTACTTTACTATTTGCGAGTGAGCAATTCTCAAATAATTCTCACTCGCAAATAAGCCAAACGAAAAAAAAAAAAATAATTTTAAGAGAGTATTTTAATAAAAACACCATTCATCCGGGTGCGCCCTTAACAAACCCCTTCCGCCCCTTGGTAAGAGTATAGTAGTCTAAGGTGTACCGCCACAACCTGTTTTGTACAGTCGTAAAGCCGATGTTTGTAATCCTTCCTTCCTTCTGGTGCACTGTCAATTAATAAGGACCATATTGCAGTTTCTTTCTCATATTCTTTGCCCCAATTAGATGCAGGACCACATCCAGCCATTTGCGGACCTTCATATATCAATCTAGCAAATTCACTCTAATCCTTTAATGACGTCTCAATGGAAACACATTTCACCTCAGAATTATCCATCAAAATTACAGTAAAATACTCTTATTAAAACTGGATAATGATAACTGTTGAGCATCAAAAATTGAGCCAGATGTTGTTTCTCTAGTGTTTTCTGAAAACTAATAAATCCATTGTCATTGTAGTATGGAAAATCCACAAACCTAAGTTTGTGTATCTGTCTAGTAATGGGAGTAAATGCGCCTACTAAGTGCGGATTGTAGAGCCAAATTGAAAATATATATATATAAAAGAAGCGTTGTCACATTTGAGAATTGACCATATGTATTTGGGATTTTAGGTGCATTTATTCAAACAACTTAATTAAGTACTTATTTAATAAGTTATTTTTAAATAAGCTAAAAAAATTATTTTCATAAGTTTCTCGGCCAAGTTAACTAAAATAAATTAAAAAGAATTTATAGAAAAATCATAAAGTAAAATATTTTCATAAACTTATTTTCATAAGTTGTTCTCATAAGCTCAAATAAGCGATCTACATGTTTTTTCAAAGGTCCCTTAGATCCCCTAAAATGAGGATATACTTTATTAGAGGGATGTTTACTGTTATGAAAAACCGGAGGCTGACCTACGTGTTACTAGTTATTTTACCCCCTAGTTAAAATATTTGCACTCCATGTCATTATTGATTATCCTCTTCCCCTTTCAGAGAAGTTGGTTGAAAAAGTGGAAGACATATTACCCATTATTTTATCTTCTTTTGAAGTTAGTAATGATTTTACTTGTTGTCACAATAATCGTAGAAAAAACCTTTTCTACTATGAAGATTGTGAAAAATAGATTGTTTAATCGAATGGGAGATGCATAAATAAATAATTGTTCGGTGACTTATATTAAGAAACATGTATTCAATAACATTAACAATAAGCTGATCATTCAAGTATTTCAAAACATGAAATCATGTAAAAGACAATTATGAAATATATAATTTATTTAATTAAATATATTAAAATTTTATATTATGCCTTAATATATATGCATTTATCTTTATATGTATGATAGTCATTATTATTAAATTTTTTGGAAATGAATTACCCCCACTAGCTACGTGTCCTAGATGCGCCACCGTGAAAAACTATTTTTTTTGTCTGTAAGAACAAAAGAATAAAAATACAATTGCTTTATGACACTAATTTGTAAAAAATGATTCTAAAAACAATGTCTATTTTTCAGTTTTTAAAACAGGAAATTGAGAAAATCTCAAGCTTGTTTTCGTTTTATATTTAACTTTCAATTCTCAAAAGGGTAATGATCTTTAGTGGGAATGAATTTTCGTAAGAAGCCTCACGAAGGTATAATACATTGCCACGTATGCAGCCTTCTTCAGTTTTTAACCACCGGGAAATAATCTGACTGGTTACAACAATTCGTTACTTTTTCATACAATATACTTTCAAACCAAGTAGCACTCTTCTCAAAACAATCAAAAACACAGAATAAGCTATTTTCATTAATGGAAATAATGTAATTATCCATCGATCCAAAAACACCAAAAGTTGTCAATAGGGAAAAGAATGAGAAAAATAAAACAGTTCACAATTTCTCTATCATGTGTTCCACGTCAAAATCATTTTTGCCATACTACATTTAAAATTTAACATTACAAAATGGCATCTGAATCTCCCACTCATTTTTTTCGTCTATCATCCATAAATTTCCTCAAACCAGAAGATCATAATGATTCTTACCGCTGTACAATAGTCTCACAGCTTTCCTGGATTTCCAGTTTCTAGAAACCTTTCCAAATTGACTTCCATACTCTGCAATGGGAATGAAACCAGAACCCCAACCACTCCCTCTATGCTGCATTTAGTTTACAAAGAGACAATAGGATGTGTCAGGAGACAAATTGTACAACCATACAACATAGAGATAGATAGATCAAAGAATACGCGCCCTACATGAGCTTGAACAGAGAGCTTTAAAATTAGGAGCAAGAATACAAATATAACTTGGCTTAACTAAGCTTTATTAATTATCAAGCCAATTCTGTGAGTTAACTAAAAAAAAATTTTTGGTACATAAAAAAACTTAAATTAAGGGAAGGCGAAGAATACAAATATAACTTGGCTTAACTAAGCTTTATTAATTATCAAGCCAATTCTGTGAGTTCACTAAAATAATTTTTTTGGTACATATAAAAGTTTAGATTAGGAGAAGGCACACCGCCTTACACGATCAAGAAAGACTATCAACCTCAGCAAGGATTTACAGTTGAATTTACATATCGTGATTTGCCTATCAACAAGGAAAATCTGAGAATCGATCCCAAGCCACAATGAATACAATAAAAACATTTAAATAATAAAATCTCTTATTCAAAATGCACATAGAGATAGTAATCATTTTTAGTAAACTTGATAAAGAAGGATCAATCTTGTAAAAGCTGGGTCAGCGGAAGCCCGTAATCAGTCAGGTTAGAATATCATAATACAAGTATCTTCACAAAAGTTAATGCTACAGACTAGCAGCCTTGGACTAAATATATAAATTTCAGCCTCTTTGGAAGCATAAGACCAGGTTATGAATGTCCAATGATACAAATTGGTCAAATAGTATTTAATTATCTTCCATTCTTCCTACATATGTTGTTAGATTTTCTTAGAGTGCCATCCTTAAATCTTATGAATTCAGGGATCCTACTCTGATAGTATTAGTAAATCTTTCTTTTGCCTATATTTTTGCATTTAATTTTCAAATTTACTCTACTTGTAAACACAAAAGTCAATGACTGCCCGAAGCCTTATATGCCAAGTTTCTTTATTTCTCTCCTTCTCCTTCTGTTTTTCCCCTTCTGGGGCACTCATCATGTATGTGCACAAGGTGACTGTTCAAAGCCACCTTTTGTTTTCCTTTTGTTTTCTAAGAACTCCAATCAATAACTCGCTTGCTTTTGCATTATAAAATCTACATAGCTATAAAACAAACTTTAATTTTGCTTCTGCCTTGATTATTCAGCTGTCATGCCTGCTTAAAACTGAGCAATCCTTTTTAACCTTGAACTTCTGAAATTGCAGACCTTCCAATCACTAAACCTTGCAGACTTTCTATTCAAAGCCCAAACATCTTTAAGAAAGTAATTAACTACTTCGTAAACCTAAATCCTACCTTAAATCCGTAGACTGTATAAGAATCATTCTGTAAACTGGACACAAGACAGCTTATCATCACAAATGCACTAAATATCTCAAGTCACCTCTCTGACCCCATTATATGTCCAAAATTACAGGATTTATGACCAACTGATCCCTAATTTTCTCATAATTGGAATTTAACAACAAAGAATTATCAGTACTTTTATGTATCCGCAGAGATATATTTTCCGTACCGGAAAGATTTGATAAGATAAGTAGCCTGCATTGTAGCAAGTACAGCATGACTAAGGTCATAATACACTTTATCAAATTAAGGGTGGATAGTTGATAACAATTTCCTTCCCAAGTAAATAGATAAAGGAGGAAAAAGTTCCTCTAAACTCTAAAGTGAGTTTGTCTCAAAAATGAGAAAATAAAGATGTATCTATAATCTACCTTAGATCATCTAGTGGGTTAAGGTCATAATACACTTTATCAAGATAGTTGATACATATTACTTTCTCACTTTAGTGATAAGCTCACTTTAAGGAAGCCTTACTCATAGATAAATATCAGGCTCTTAGAATTGTTGGAAGGCATACCTCATGCTCTGGTATGTAGACAATAATTGGCTGCTTACATAACTTTGACAGTACCTGCCACAATATGGTTACTGGTCAGTATCTAAATTTTCATTGGAGGGGTTTGTGCATCCACCTGAAAACACACGGCAAACAATCGAAAAGTATGACCGACTCGGTTAGAGAAGTGATGGTGAAAGTGAAAGTGTGTTTAAAGGTCCCTATGGTAGTTTTTCTTGAAAGCTTTAACTAAACAAGTAACATAATATCACTTTTCCGTAGGTTTAATATCAAAATAGTAAGATTTGATATGAAATCATTTAATTGGGTAGATTATGAGCCAAATTTCCTTATCCATTGACAATATATATTTTTTTATATGCATTCCAATCCCTGATTAAACCACAACTCACAAGCTCCATCTGCAATCACATTCAAGGTGAAACTATTTGATTAATCTAGTGCACATCAGTCTTTGACTAATTGATGCCAGAACAATACAATGCAATTCAATATCCTGAAATCTTTCTTCACTCCATCTTTAACATTCACATCAATTCAAAGCCATTCAACTATAATCTTTTGAATTTGCTATTGTGGAAATCATCAATTCAGCCACACTGAGATTTGACAGATTATAACCCATAAATGATATTGAAATTATTATATAAAGTTAGAAGACCCATTAAGAAGAATTTAATTAAATATAAACCTGATATAAACTCCAACATATGAAATGTATTTAATCCTTAAAACATACAAGAGATATGAAAGTAAAGCTAGCGGGATTTAAGAAGTAAGCATAAAGAAAGCATTAACCAGTAGCTCTGATTCTCCTCCCCAGAAATCAGGCCGCACAATCCGTTGGCAGTAACTGCAAAATAACAAATTTAATCATGCCACTAAATACAAACTAAAAAATATACATCAAGATCTCCATTTTCTGTAAATGTTACCAAAACATACCGTTGAAGAGGCTCGTCAACTGTGATGGCAATTAGAGCTTCTTCATATAAATTACGTTCTCTATCATTTTCACATATAGCTTCTTTCACAGCCATTCTTAATTCATCTGTGCTATCAAGGGCAAGGCAAAACATTGACAAGAAAAGAAAAAGAAGGAAAAAGGAACAAAAAAAGTTATAAGGCATGAAAAGAAAGAAACAACAAGAAAAGAAGATAAGTAGGCTCAAATTAACAGCAGAAACAGCCAAAACTATTATATCCAAGCTTTGTATTACATAATGAACATTTTTGTAATGGAAAGCAAAAAAAACAAAAGTAAGGGTGTCTTTATCCATGTCATACTGCCAGTATGTCAGCATACCTGCATTTTCCCTCTCTTCGCGTTGGTTGAGAGAATATCCCTTATTGTAAGCCATTCCTTTGACCTAATTTTGTTGAACCGAATGTTACCACTAAAATAAATATGAACAACTTGCCAAGGTGGAAGCTCAAACTAATGAAGGACTTGGCAACTTAAATCTAACAGATTTATATGGACCAAAAGAATGTGTCATTACAACTTACACAAATAAAGAAAAATAAAGGCCTTGTTAAATAAAAGGCAACTAATCATGATTTGTTATCTTGCAAAGACTATTCAGGCTTATTGATATTCGCTATCCAACTTTTCTAGACCAATCTATTCAAGAGTAGTGTCACACAAAGAACATTCCTGATCTCAAGGCTAACCATGTCGTCCTGTACTACTCTACATAGACTACACTGATAAATTAGACAGAAATTATTACTTCACGGGAGTCAATTTTCAGTGCTTAAAATAGCAGTATGATGGATACATAGTTAAAATTAAATAACTGGAAAGGTAGAGGCTAGACAGGTTATGAACCAAAGGATTAGATTCCGGTTTGGCAGTTTCAAGTTTCAACTCTCAATCAAAAGAGTCCACCGCCAGCAACCCCAAACTTAATATGAATAGCCCAGGTAACACTATCTAAATTACTTTGCTTCTGGATTCCCTTCTCTCAATAATTTCAATCTTGCTATTCATGATTGGCAGAGCAGACAGCCTATTGAAATTTGTACTTTTTTAGGCTTGATTTCAAATGATTCAGGTCATCTACTCAACTCCATATTTGAAATCCAATGACCATGTATTTTTTAAAAGCCAGTCTCAAATCTAGACAGTTCAGTAAGGTAAGTCACAATGTAACAACAAATTATGCAGGTCATAAGAATATTCAAAGGTTAAGAATTAATTTTAAAAAAATAAAGACAGAACAAACAGAAGGTGTAATAAATCCAACTATCATGACATTCCACTGAAATGAAACAACAAAAGTGATTAAAACAAATGGCAACAAAGATGATACCAGTGCACGAAACAGACACCGCCCATCCCCAGTAACCTTCTGAACTGAGAAACGCTCAAGCTTCTTCATTGCTGGAGATTGTCCACCACTGTGAAGACATAATGGGGAGACAAACAAAGTCATCAAAATTCTAAACCGATAAGAAAAGAGTTCAAGTTTGATCTACTTTTGATATATACACAAATGCTTTAAAAACAAAGACACAATATCAGCGAACCTATATAGAACCTTAAAATCTACAAACATTTTGATTTTATTAGGACAAAACTTGGATACAATTATTTATGTTTTCATGGTGCAGTTTTTCAATAAAAACATAACATGTGCAACAACTCACGGATAAAAACACAATGTGTGAAACAGCTTTTACATATGTTTTTTTTATTGAAAAACAGCACCGCAAGAAGAATTATACGTAAGTTTTGTCCTTTATAATACCCTTCTTTTAAACAAAATCTGTAATTTTAAACACCCCCAGTCAGGATAAATTCATGAAATTTAACATATGAATTGCTAGTAAAGTGGTTTACACTCCCCTCTATCCCAAATCCCAAAATTGGAGAGTATGAAAAATTTGACAGTTTGAGTGATATGAAGTGGTATGGGTTCACATCCTTAACCATTTGATTCCATTACTTAAAAGAACTCCCAAACAACGGGTTAAACTCTTTCTATCACTCCACACTATTACTAACCACTCTATTCCATCCATCCAAATAGATATATCGAATTTCGTTAACAAAACAAAACAAGGAAGAGACAAACCTAAAAAGAGAAGAAAAGAAAAAAGGATAACTCACAGTGATGATCCGATTCTAGCGAAGAAGAGAGTGCTACAATTTCCAATTCCAAATAAGCTTGTGTTTCGGTTAGGAGCAGCTGCAACTGAAGGAACCGGAGAAGAAACAAGCTCAAATTTTGCAGTCCCGTTTCTCAACTGCTCAAGAATAACCCCTGCGGCTCACAAATCAAAAAGAATAACAGTTAAAAGAGAGTTCATAGTTTTTTGCCTAGGCTCTCTGTTTGTTTACTGAGAAAGTGACAGAAACTATAGTTCAAAAAAATATTTAGAGGCAACAAATAATTGTGATGTGGGGTTACCGTTGAGATGCTTGTGCGCCATGAAATCTGAAAATCTGCAACGGAACGAAAACGCAACTACGTTGCTGGAGAGAGAAAAGGGAGAATTTGGGGAGACAGGAGGAGAGAGAAGGAAAGTTCTCCTGATTGTTTGGATAAACAGAAAAAATTGAAAAGTGATACAAAAAAATATGTAATTAATTTACACTGATAATAATTTTTTACATGATGAATAAACTTTTTTCGATAATTAAAAAGTTTAGATTTGTGGAAGGCACTTTTCCACTACAATTTATAGAAAATTTACGTATTGTTTATTAATAAGATCTGAGAATCGAATTCAAGTCACATCGAATAAAGACGGAAGGTTCAATCAAATGTATCAATTCCTATTGATTATATTATCAATCAATTATAAATTATTAAATTATTAAAAATATTTGATTATTATCGTAATCACCTCACGTATATAATTTATAATTGATTAATAGTGTAAAATACTTTATTTTAACCGTATCTCAAAATTAAATTCATGAAAAAGTACGATATATAAAATGATACGTCCATTTCCTTATTTTATTTAAATGATATACACACACATTATTTTTATATAGTAAGATATACATATATTACTTTTTTGACTTTATTTTATACTTCCAAATTGATTTTTTTTGTATAAATTTTGTAAATAAGTGCATTTTATATAATAAGTATAATTTGAAATTCAAAATTATTAACTATGGGTTAAATTTTTATTTCTTATGATAAGTTATTTCATTTAACATTGTAATAATTTTTGTTATACCTATCATAAATAAGTCATGAATGATGTATTTCCGTGACAAAATATTTCGTACAACGCAGCTTTCTTTTTCTTTGGTGGATTGACGCTAGTAACACAGACAACTATAATGTCTATGAAAGAAAGATAGTACCTAAACTATCAAACAACAAAGGAAAATACCTCTAATTTGGCCTTTCATAGAAGATGTAGATCTTTACTGAGGTGAAGGATGATGAGAACCATTTTGTACAGGTGCAATCTTTATCTCACCACTGCAACCTCTCTAATAAGTTGTAGAGGAAAGTTAAATACTTATAAAACACTTCGATGCTCAAGTAAGAAATAGTATATGGAAACGGATAGTGAGAGAGAAGGGTGGCATCTACCATGTAGACGTTAAAAAGTATTATACAGGTATAGACATCAAATATATATGTGAAAACTCATATTTATCCTTATCTTCTACAAATCCTTCTTGCCCTTCACTTCCACCACGCCATCCTTTTTATAGATCCGGCCACCGCACGACTAGATCTGGCCACTACAAGACCACCCTCACCAGATCTGGCCACCTCACGACCATCCCACCAAATCCAGCGACTGCGCGTCCACCCCCACCAGATCCGACCACCACGCGACCACCCCCACCAAAATTGGCCATCGCGCGACCTCTCCTGCCCACTTTGTCGATCTGCCATTATCGCTACCGACTCTGACCTTGCCAAGGTCGTCATCATCCACCGGAGGCAGCGACGATTTCTGACTCGAGATAGGGAACATGAGCCGTCGCAGAACTGCACCAGACGCCACTTCTGCCATTGGGGACTCACGCTGCGGCGCAGGGACAAGGTCCTATTCCATTGGATCGCAAGGTCGTCATCCTACGCCGGCGGCACCGGACGCCATCCTCTATGATGGCGAAATGCGATCCTCGCCATGGGACGATAGGTGGATCTGCAAGGAGGTGGATTTGACATCCTCTATGATGCTCGTGGATTCGCCGAACAGTGGAAGGGGTGAAAATCAGTGAAAAGGGGATGAATAGGTTCTTGGTGCTTATGGTGGGGTGGCTGAGGGCTAAGGGTGGTTGTTGCAGGTAGGTGGCAGAGGGTCGGGGCAAGGATGAAGGTGATGGTGGCGGCTGATTAGACGACGACAGAGATTTTAGGGTTTGAACAGTTGGGTGGGAGGGGTGAAGGGCAAAGTGGTATTTTTCAATTTTGTTTGGACTATTAAATCTGGATAATCCATTATTTAATTATTTTATCCAATAGTTTAAAATCATCCACGATGAAAAAAAATTGGGGGTACACCAGTGTAGTTAATATTTGGAAGCTTCATGTTAGACGCCACCAGAGAGAAGATCCCTTTTGTGGTTAATGTAGCTTTTTGTAGATAAGAGTGTCTTGTGTAACACACTTCTCAGGCACTACATTTTAAGTGACACTTTTAGAAAATTATAAGACTATAAGGCTGAAAAACGGGTTAATTAAATATTCTTATTAAAAACATGGAGCAAGATTTTCTTTTTCGCAAGACTTTAACATAAAGACTTGAAATCATTTTCACGGGTAAGATAGACAGTAAACATTTCACAATATAAGATGTATAAGTTTCAAAAGAGACATACATAAAACCCAACCCGACTACAGCAGGAATACAGAAGATACAGACTCAAGGTAAAGAATTGAAGACGCAGCTCCTCAAAAGATAAAACAAAACACAGACGCCCTAAGCTGACCAAAAACACTAAACGGAAAAGTCGCTTATCGGTACGGCCTATAGATCCTTATTCTAGTCCCTCCTCAAGTGAGGACGGAATGAATCGGATAAGGACAACCTAGTGAACAACTCTACCACTACACCTTCCCTAAGCACCATGAGGGAACCTTCATGAACAATCGTCGTTTTTTGATGGTTTTTCCGCTTCTCACCGCTGCTCTTTCCACACCTCCGGATATCTGGTGCCAAATCGTCGCCCGTTTCCTTATTTCTTCGATAATAGAGTTGACTATCTTTGTGACCCATCTGGCTAAGCACCGTCACCTCTCTGTCTCCAGGCATAAAGTTCTATTCTACGATAATCCAAGCAGCAGTTCCACCAACTTGCATCTATTAGTTAAGGGGTTGGGGTACGGGACGACAACGAGCTACTATCATTTCTACTTAATAACCCACGAACCATCGACAGACTCTCACGACTCAAAGGAATAAAATAGACACAACAATGCATACGCCATAACCTTAGGCCATATGAAACGTGCGGACAACATCTCCAAGAGGCTCCACTAATCTGCCTTCGAGTCCTCGCATCCATCCCTCTGGGTGATTAGTCGGGGTAACGTGGACACACGCCAGCAGCGTCGAGTGAAATCCCACCATGGAAGTCTTTATAGAAACAGCAGAGATGTATAGCATGGGAATACAAGTAATGGGTAAGATTCTCAATCATCAACACAAACATATGGCAAAAGAAGATAGTACGACACACAAAGAATCACAGTTTTAAGTCATATCATCATGAATTATCAAATAGGCAGCAATACAATTATATATGTCAAATAACAATATCATCAAACCATGTCGTGCTATGCAATGTTCATGATGCATTCACTATGCAAATGGGTATGACTCAGACCCCTACTCCATGGAGCTAAACAATCGTCGGAGATAGATCCAAAGTACTTTTTTTGCATGCGCCAGCCATTCGACAATAAGTGCTACAACATTCGCAACCACGCGTGAATACTGATTTTTTGCAAAGACACTCTACACCAATCTTTAATAAGGCAGTGGCTAGTCAAGAGATTGAAGCGGGATCTTGATTCACCACGACATAGAAGAGCTACTAACTGGTCATATGTGGAATGACACACCTCAACTTCCCCTAGGCCAAACCGACCAGCACCACTATATTCGCACCCGCACCAGGTGTAAGGTCAACTCCTAGGCTCAAAGGCCTTAACTGACTTATGCCAAAGGATGCCAATGCTTACACATAAAAGCAGATGCGATAATTCTCTATCCATCGGATAAACCTCATGATTCCACATGAATCTATCTATTCAATAAGAATTTCTCACACGATTTCAAGTGTATTAATAATCTTTTATCCATTAGATAAATCTCGTGATCCCTACGGAATCAAGTCATCACCAGACCAATACAGGTAGGCGATGTTCTCGGGTCTGACCCTCTGGCCCGTCATCGAACTACTATCGTAAAGCAAAATGTTTCATGTTTGTGTTCATGTCTTATGAAATTGTTACTCGAGTCCTAATTTCATTATGAAATAGTATTGCTAGATCCCATCGTTAATTTCTTAGATCGTTTCTAAGTTACAAGGTTACTTGTTCCTCAAGTAACTAAACAATTCTTGGTTCATATAAGTCTTATGAATCTATTGATGAATGAATCATCAATAGTATAGTTCATGGTCTTGTCCACCATAATCTATACTTTATTATCCCTCTCTTTTACTCTAAGCCAATTACTTGATCTAGGGTTTATAACTTAGGAAAAACCTTTAGTTTTGAGTGGATAACTCCTTTGTGTCTTTTACTAAAACCCATACGCTTTTAAGTTGGGACACTTTTTACTTTATAAAACTTCACCATGAGTATATAAAATACTTATAATGATTTGAAGAGTTTTTCCTTTCAAAACTCATTTCATTCAAATGTAACTCTAAATGTATAACTTTTGGTTGAAAGATAGATAAGTACGTAAATTCGTTTGTTTTGTACTTTAGCAAGTGCCTTAGTATTTTTACCCAAGGTCTTAACCTTTGGAACATAGTTTCAAAATACTTTAGTTATACTTGCGTCTATAAGTTGGACGTTTTCAAAACTCTTTCACCTTAACTTTAAGAAATTGAAGTCTTCTTAAGTGAAGTTCGTTAACTTAAATCGTTTATATCTAGTTTAAGGTCAACCATCGAAAACACTTAGAATAGTTTGAAAAGGGTTTTTCTTTCACAATCATCCTTTGAATAAGAGGGTACCATCACTTAGGTACATTGATACCAAAACCATAAATAAATTCTTTGAAAGCTCATAAAGGATGGTTTGTAACATGACTCCTTTACTTTTCGCAACTTTGGTTCGAAATCCCTATTAGTTCAAAATATGATTCCCTTTGATACCAAAACCATAAATAAATTCTTTGAAAACTCATAAAGGATGGTTTGTAACATGACTCCTTTACTTTTCGCAACTTTGGTTCGAAATCCCTATTAGTTCAAAATATGATTCCCTTTGATCAAAACTTATCTTCTAATAAGTTTCGAAAACTCATTTAAGCTTGTAAGAATCAAACAAGGTTCTAATCCAAGAACCCAAAGAGGAGCAAAAATGCCCTACCCACACTGAATTAAGAGCAAAAATCTAATTTCATTTAAAGTTAAAAAAAGATAGGTATTACATCCCTATTTATAGACTTTTATTCTAAGGAGGTGACGACTAACCCTAATCCTCTCCTAAATGATGCCTACTTCAGCATAAGAAGTCTATCTTGCACAAAAAACACAAACCCAACACAAAGAAAGCCCAAAATACAAGAAAAATCTCGTCTAAAATTTTGTCCTAATTTTGTAGCCCGGTTTTCACCATGATAAAAGCTGAATACGGCCTTGACGCTAAAAATACGACTTGTAGATAATTCTTTTAGCTTTCCAACGCCACCAAAATCGGATAACCATAGCTCAAGTTACAGCTGAAACAACGAAGAAAGGTCATCACCAACGACAATGAATGCTTCAACAATTTCCGAATTGGTTCTTCTTGTTCCATAATTGGCTTGTTTCTTCTTGTCAAAGGCGGTCATCCTAGGTTTGCATCATCCCCTCCCAATTCAAAAGAATTCGACCTCGATTTTATAGCACCAATACCTACACCAAAAAGTCATGTATTAGTTTTATTGAAAAATTGCATTAAGATAAAGTCTATTTCTATGGAGACTTGATTTCCTTTGAATGGAAAGTCTCTTCATGTGCCTATAAACCCAACCTCCGAGGTCAAAAACAAGTCTAGATAATCCATCATATGTAACATCCACATTAGAAAAAATTTCATCATTCATATAAAACTCTTCAATTTGACCAAGGCTAATAAGGGGTAAAACAACACACTTAAATCTCAAAGTTTTTTCACAATTATGTAAAACAAGTTCATGCAAATCCAACAAATCATGAGTTAAAACATGTTCTTGTACATCTACTAAGTCATTAAATCTAATAGTGTCTGTCAAGGATTGCATCTCCCCATTGTTGCCTTGTTTTGCAAATTGATCCACCGCCCCATCAAATTGCTTTGCAAATGGAAACTTGATGTGTAATCCTTGGGTATCAAGACAAAAGAGGTTAGACGGCTAGAGCCACAAGCAAATGTTAAAGAAGTATGAGAAGTATGGATCACTACATTTTCAAGTTTACTAGAATGATTTGCTTGTTCCTCTTTCCCTGTGGCTTCCAAGGCATAATTATCTTTCCCAAGCTCACGAAAGGTGGCCACTCCTCAAGGAGATTCTCCTTCATTCACTTTCTTCACTTCATGATCTAAGGAAGAAATGTTAGACAAAGGAACCAAATTAGAAGTATCCTAACATTTGAAGCCACAAACCAACTTAGAAGAATGTACTAGAGTAGTAGAATGCCATGACTCCCCAAGTGTTTTTGAGAATTTATTCTCGGCTTTAGGTGTTAGCCCTTCTTTAGTTGTCTTCAATTCCTATTTTTCTTCTTACAATCCTTTAGAAACTTGATAGGTCTTGAAAGTGTTCAACTTCGTAGCCATGGAGGGTCCAGCAAACTCCTTTAAGTCATGAAGGACTTGTGTCTTTGGAAGCTCAAATTCAACTTCAATTGATGCCTCGTGTTCCTCCTTTGGAAGCACTTCTTCGAATTCCTTCAAAAGTGAATCATTAAAACAAAACAACGGGTTAGAGTTAGAAGTTAAGAAAAAGCTCATAGATTTCTTTGCAAAAACGCTCTCAATATCTTTCTTTGTCTCTCAAATCCTTTCCCACTTTCTCTTTCTTTTCAAATGCACTCTCATGTTTTCCCTCAATCTTTTTCTCATTTTCTTGAATTTTGCCTTCAAAATTGGAAATCACTTCCTTTACACTCTCCTTTTCTCCCAAGTCTTTCCTCTCTTGATTTCTTATGATTTTCAACTCCCTTTGAATCTCCTCTTTAATCTTACAAATTTTATCATCCAATTTGGACATTGAGAACTTGTCTGTCCTCTTCCCGTATGATTTCCTATAAGTACTCTCAGCCTCTTTAAAATGTGAAGAGGAACCCTCCTTCTTTCGTGTGGTCTTCGAACTTGTCTTTTCATCTCTCTAAGAATACCTAGTTCCTTTCTCATATCTTCTTTCATTCTCCTTATCCCCCCTCTCATTTTCTCTCTGTCTTTTTTCTTTTTCATAACTCCTTCTACCTTTTTCTTTGTCTCTCTTCTCATAGCTTCGCTTCTTCTATCTTTTCTCTCTATATTGTCAATCATCCCATTAAACTCAATACGAAACCTCTCAAACTCTCTTGTTATGGTTTGCATAAGGGTTGTTGTCCTTGGGGACGGAGGAGTGCTCCCTCCACTCATGTTTACAAAAATTAATAAATATTAAGTTCAAGAGTTTAAAGGACCTCACTACTCTTCTCACTCGTGTTTCACACAATTTCGACTTTTGATTAATGAGTCTCTCATGCCTTTTACCTCTTTGCCCTCTTTTGCAGGTTCTTAAATAGAACTCCCAATGTGCATCAATCATCAAAAGCTCATACAATTCCTCACAAGTGTTATCACTAAGAAGTCAAGAAAGGGAAATACTCTGGACAAAACAGAAAAGGAATTTAAAAGATAAACAAGAAAAATCTAATTAGAAAAGGTAAACTCAGAGAATACAAAAAGACAAAAAGAAATAAAAATGAATAAGAGTAGAAGAAAGTGCATAATTAAAGATGAAAGAATAGCACCGAACAATATGAATCCCGCAATGGCAATCAAATTTAAATTCTTGCAGGGGGTAAACTCTTTTTTCTATTCTTTAGGAATAGATTCTCTTCTCTTCCATTCTTCAGGAATATATTTCTTTTCTCTTTTCTTCTATTCTTTAGGAATATATTTCCTTTTTTATATACTATTTTTTGACCCTGATTGTTTTTGCACTTGCAACATGGTTCTTTGAATTTTAATTCAACAGATTAATATGCCCAATAAAGTGTATAGGAAATACCGTTCAAAATAAGTTGCTATTTAACATATAACAAAAAAAAGATGAAAAATTGCTAGGATCAAAGGCAGTAAATTGCACAAAATAAAGAGCAGGAATGATAAAGATTATTGCCACTTTCCTTGAGATGGAAGAGATTAATGATGATCAAAATGTGTACAATTATGCCAATCAAGCAATAGGGCATGATGTTGGAAAGCAATAAAGACAAGATTAAACAATTGTCGTGTTCAAGATTAATGATGAACATAAATTTTTTCGGAAAATTGAAGAACACAAGAACACCACCAACTCTAGGATTTGGGCTCTAGATACCACATGATATGATCCAACTTGGGATCATTTGAAATAAGGATTTATCCATTGTTGAGTCTCTAAAATGTCTGATGTGCATTTACAATAGTTATGATGAGATTAAAATAGTTATTCAATGATTTAATTGAACCCGTTTGTGGTGTTTAACTCGTCTACTCAGTGTGCAGATTAAAACATTAAGTGCCTATATGAACTGAGCTTTAGCGTGTTATCATCCGTTTGGATCCTAACAAAAGTTCACTAGTCTGACCTAAGGAAAGTTCACACGTCTGAACCAAGGAGAAGTTCACCCGTCTGAACTATTAAAGTTCACCCGTCTGAACTAACTAAAGTTCACTCGTCTAAAGAAGTTTTCAACCGTCTGATCAAAGGAAGACTCACTTGTCTGAAAGACTACGCAACTGACGTCATTCTTTTAATTAAGAGTCAACCCGTCTAATGAAGTTACTCACCCGTCTGGTGACTAATGTTGAAGAATATATTGGATGAAAGCTGTCTCATCTCTGAAAATGAATTTCAACAAAATGTTTTGACTGAACACAACTGCATCTCACACCAAAAGGGAAAGTCTTCTCTCTGATGGCAAAAAGCAAGCATAAAGACCTGCTAAGACCAAAGGCGTATCAGAAGCCTATCATTCTTATGAGAGAGAACAAACGAAGTTCTCAAGGCTTTAATGGCTGGCCAGAACGACTCTTTTGCATTTAATGAGGATCTGCAAGAGGCCAAGCTTCCAAATAATGTGTCTAACGGCTTTAAAACCTTGAAGCCTATTTCATGAAGAAGACTTTGAAGATTCAAGCAGAGAAGATGACGAACAAAGCATTCAAAGAGCATTTACTCTGCGCATTTATACCTTCATTCTTCCATTATTTATTCTTCAATCATTTGAAGTTATTACGCAGTATTTTAGAACTTCACATTTAATACACTTGTCTGAGTTCTTGTGAAAGACTTGCAAATTGTAATTTACTTTACAACTTCTCTCAAACAATACCCGTCTGAGCTTGGAGAGGGTAGGTGTGCAAACAATACTCATCTGAGCCTGAAGAGGCTAATTGTACAAACAATATTTGTCTGGAGCCTGAAGAGGCTAGTTGTGAAAATAATACTTCGTTGTCCTGTAACCTGATCCAGTTATAGTGAGAAAACTTGGTGCTGTCAAAGACTGGACGTAGCCTCATTTGTTAAGGGGTGAACCAGGATAAAACCTGCTGAGTGATCTCTCTCTTTCCCCTAACTCTTTAGTTTGATTATTTATCTTAACTATCATTTAACTAAAGGAGTTTTAATTGTGTTTATCAAACTGTTTTCATCTTGCATGATTGTGTGTTTTCTGTGAAAACCTTCAGACGAGTTATTAGTCTGATTGACCTGTCTTAGTTTACTCGTCTATTCCTTGCACCCGTCTGTGCTTGCGAAAAAGTTTCTTTATTTCGCTTAAATTTGTCAAACACCATTCAACCCCCTTCTAGTGTTTGCATCTATCTATTTGATCCATGAGCTTAGTTCTTACTTTACTTGTGTAAAACCCAAAAGAAAGGTAAAAGAAGAAGATGAAACCCGAAATTTAAGATGAACACAAACAAGTAATTGAAACTCGAAATTCAAGCAAGAAACAAAAATTAAAGGATGATCAAAACTAAGAATAAAATGTTGAATTGTAAATGACATAAGTAAAGAGAAAGAACATAAATGAAATGAAGCAAATGGAATAAGAAAAGAGATGGGGAAGATAGCGCCACAATCTGTAACACCCTTTTCGGGGCATCACATTTGTGGACACTTTATAAAACTATAACGCTGAAAAATGGGTTAATTAAAATCATTTAAGAAATATGGGGTAAAATTTTCCTTTTCACGAGACATGAATATAAAAGCTTGTATCCGTTTATACGTTCAAGGTAAAAGAGAAACATTTCATTATATATGGTCATAAGTTCATAAAGGATTTACATCAAACACAACTCGACTAAAGAAAGAAAATTAGAACGATGCAGACTCCACATAAGGAATTGGAGACGTAGCTCTTAAACATAAGATACTTGGAGACGCCGCACCACAAAAGGTAAAAAAAGGTACAGACACTTGCACATTCTATACCGGCCGACAACAGACTACACGTGAAGACATCCTACGGATTAACCGCTGAATTCTTCCTCCGACTTCTCCTTAATGGTGAGACAAGTGAAAGGAATAAGAAGGCGTGGATAAATCACCTCTCTCTTAATCTCCTCACATCGCCTTCCGACCAGGACCCGTCAAATGAGGCCCAACAGGAATCCTAGCAGGGACTGCTACTGGTGTTCCTATGGAAGACATCGCAGGGGTTACCTTAAACGCAACTCTGCCAACAAGCGACCTATCCCTAAAAGAGGGAGAAGACACAAAGCTCATTGGTGGAAAGGTCCACCTAGCATTCCACTTATGACCACAACCCTGACGGCAGATGACACGAAGACAAGCGATGAAGCGCTGGAGAACCCTTCCTATGCAACCCTTGCGTATAGCGAGTATGGCTTTTCCCATGTACGTTGCTAGTCGTCCATCGTGGCTAGATGTCCAAACAACGAGAACATCGGGAACTCAACGGAGAAGCGCTCCCGTAGTGCCGGGTGAAGTCTTGGCATCATGACCCTTCTCAAAAGACAACTAGATGAGCACACAACGATGCAATATAAAGTAATGGAATGAGATTCTCATTCATCAGCACAACATATAGTATATGCGAAAATAGTAAAACACACACATACATTATACATATATATATATATATATATATATATATATATATATATATATATATATATCACATCAACGATCATGCTCATCAGAAAATCACCATGTAAACTATATTACAATTAAACAAGATAGCAACATCAATCACCTCAAGTATAAACAATAGTGACAATATGCATACAATGATTAATCAAGCCATGAACATGATCAACACGATGCATCCAATGCACATGAACACAACTCGAAAACCCTACTCCATAGAGCTAGACATCATTTCAGAGTGAGTGATTGAGAGAACATTGTCTGCGTTATCTCAGCCCAACATGTGCTATCTTAACAAGATTGTGAATTCGCTTTTACGGCTCACGTCAAACATTCTTTACCCAAATCGTGATTTGTCCGGTGTCTAGTCAGGATCGCCAGTGTTTTTCGACAGGTACCCACGACGCAGAGCAGCTACTCTCTGGTCACATGTGGTCATCCCAACCCTGACGTACTCAAGATCTCCAAGATCGTCACCTCCAACAATCGCACCTGCACAAAAGTGTAAGCTCAACTCCTAGGCCCTAAGCCTTACAAACTTATGCAACAAATGCATATGCATGCAACCAAGTGCAGTAGAAATAATATTCAAACACGTTGATAAACCACATGATTCCCACGAAATCCATCTTTCCACAAGACTTGTCTTGAGTCTTCCGTTCTCGGGTCCACTCTCCGACAGTCAACGAACCACAACTTTTCAAACCAAACGTTTTGTATTTGTGTTTGTATCTTATGATATAATTCTCAAGTCTTAAATGTCTTATGAAGGAGGATTGAGAATCCTTTAGTTAAGTCTTTGATTCTTTCTAAGTTATAGGTCACTTGTCTTTCAAGTAATGAAATACATGTTGATTCACTTAAGTCTTAGGAATAAACTGATGAATGAATCATCAACGGTATAACATATGGCATTGTTTCACCATACCCTATACTTTATTCTTTCTTTCTTTCACTCTAAGTTAATTACTTAACTTAGGGTTTTAGACTTGGCAAAATCCATAGTTTTGAGTTCAAAACTCTTTGCTCTTTTTACTTCACAAATTCAAATCTCTTTAAGTTAAGACATCTTTTAGCTTCATAAAACCCCATCATAAGTAAATTAACCACTTATGATGTCCTAAAGTTTTTTCCTTTCGAAATGTCTTACTTCATTCAAATACTTAATTTGAACTTACAAATATTTTATTTGAAGGTAGGTAAGGGTATAACTCTTTGTAAAAAGATAAGTACTCAACTCATTTTTTTTTTATACATTGTCAAAATGCCTTAGTTTCTTTTGATTCAAAATCTTATGCCTTAAAACATTATTTCAAATTACTTTTATAACTTTCATTACACTTAAAATTAGAAGTTAGGCTTAAAACTCTTTACTTTAACTTAAGAACATAAATCTTCTTAAGTCTAAATCCATTTTGTCTTGAAATCATTTATACTTAAACTTGACGGTAAGTAATGAAAAACATTTAGAACAATTTCGAAAAGGACTTTCGCAAATAATCCTTTTAAGACTTATATTATACTCCAAGTGTAAAGATAGGTTTTCCTTTCTCTTTATCAATAATTCCTACTCGATTCAACTCTTCATTTTAACATTCGAAACATTTAGTTGAAAATCAAAGATTGACTTTATCCCCAAGCAATCTTGATATGGCTGAATGTCATCTAATACTTTTTCAAAGGTTGTTTATTCTTGAAAACACTTGTTTCAAACTTGTTTATACATTGTTTTAAACACTTTAAACACACGTTTTAAGAAAACAATTTTTCCCAAACCCTAAGATCCCTACATGGCCGAACCATGATCATCAAAAGGTTGGATGTTTTTCTTTCATTTCTTTGCTTCAAGTATTTCTTAGAGGTGTTTTAAGTTCATTAAGCATCATAATTTAAGATTGGAAGCTTTGGCCTCCTCATTTTCTCAACCATGGTCAAAGCATATATATATATATATATATATATATATATATATATATATGTATATATATGTACATTTTGTATGCACATTTTGCTTCACCCACATCAACCATAACAACTATGATCATCAATACATCAAAATAAACAACAATATAACATTCATTTTCAAGAACAAACACAAAACCGGTATATAGAATTTTCAGTATTTCAACCATCAACTTGTGACAATTATTTGATTGACCAAATGTACTCGGGTTTGAGCAATTGAGGACTCATATGAAAGCTTAGGATGTCTACCTTTTGTCTATAAATTTTTTTTCACAAACAATCATCTTATTAGTACAGTTTCACATAATATCACACCAATGTCAGAATCCGAGACAAAATCTTATTCCTAGTTTGAAACAGATTTTCAAGGGTCAAATTTTCATGAAACCAAACGAAATTTATGCCCAAAATAAAGCTCCAGATGTCTAGTTTTAGAATCAAAAAAATGTTTTAAAATCTGAGGTCTAAGTTGAGAGAAAAACCGAATTTACTCACTCAATGTCAGATCCGAAAATTTCATTTTCGCAAACTCTTTTCAACAAATAGCTAGAAGAACCCCTAGGTTAGGGTTTTCCAACACATAAAAGTCATTTTCAATTATTCCAACACATCAATGAACACAAATCAATTCACAAATAATTATTACAACATTGTTCTCATAGAGAACCAAATAGACAAAGTAGAAAACCCTTGGTTTAGGGTTTTCCCAAACCAAACACATAAACCATTTTCACAACCACCAATATGGTGTGATGTGGTTCACTCCCATGATTACCTCATGAGGCTCCCTTAAAGAAGTTGAAAAGATGATCCACCAATAAGAGATAAGAACCGAACCCTATACAAACAAACATTAGAGTTTTGAAACTTTATTTTGAAAGATCATGAATTAAGAAGATATGTTCATGTTTGAGGACTAGAAATGAAGAAGAAATGGTTTAGAACACTTACTCTTGAAGTATGAACTTCAAAAAAAAGGATGATGTTCTTGGTGTTCTTGAGTGTAAGGAACAAAGTATCTCAATTCAAGAAACTTCCTTGATGAAAGTTGTATAGAGAAGATGAAGATAAGAAGAGCTATAAAGTTAGACTGTTGAAAATCAATTTGGATGGGAGAAAATGGAGTGCATGAGAGAGAAGAGAGAAAATAAGAGTTCTTGAGAAATGAGAGGGTTTGATCTTTTGAATGACAAACAAAAAGCTTTGGAGTGTTAATATTAACACTATGGCCGTGAGGCCTGTGGAGCTTGGTCACTAAATTGGGTTGATTTGTTTAAGACTAATGATGTGATGAAGTGTAAGTAAATGGATGGCTATGATCAAGCAAGTACAAGTGTGTGTTGAGATCTCTTCAAAAGTAGCAAGATTAACCAAAATTGGTTAAATTGTTTTTCTATAAAATGGTAATGTTGATAGGTTATTATCCAACGACTTATAAAGTTTAGGGAAACATGAAAAGTAGTCATGAACTACTCTCAGCTCTGGGCCACATCAATTCTCCGGCCCCGAGCCAGATTATTTCCTGGCCTTGGCATGCATCCCAAGGTAAAACGGTATCGATTAAAATAATAATATTTTTATCGGTTCTGACTCAAAACAGCATAACAGGCTCAAAACAACATTTTATGATTATTAAGCTCATGATTGAAATTCAAATATGAATTTCCAATTATTAACTATTTTTATGATTGTAATTAGTTGGATTTATGTTCTCAGTCAAGTTATTCACCCAAACTGTTAAAAAGACAAATATAAGATTATTGGAATGTTACACAATCAATCCATGGAATTGGATGAATGGTAACAATCCAAGTGAGGATTCGCCACAAATAGATGAAGCTCTTTTATAAGAATCAAACAAGATTCTAATCCAAGAACCCAAAGAGGAGCAAAAATGCTCTACCCACACTCAATTAAGAGCAAAAATCTAATTCCATTCAAGGTTAAAAAAAGATAGGTGTTATATCCTTATTTATATACTTTTATTCTAAGGAGGTGATAGTTGACCTTAATCATCTCCTAAATAATGCCTGCGTCAGCATAAGAAGTTTATCTTGCACAAAAAACACAATTCTAATACAAAGAAAGCCCAAAATACAAGAAAAAGCTTAAAGCTCATTTAAAATTGTCCTAATCTTATAGCCCGGTTTTCACCATGGCAGAAGCCGAATGCGGTCTTGACGCTAGAAATACGACTTGTAGATAATTCTCTTATCTTTCCAATGCCACCAAAATCGGATAACCATAGCTCAAGTTACAGTCGAAACAAGGAAGAAAGATCATCACCAACGAAAATGTGTGCTTCAACAATTTCCAAATTGGTTTTTCTTGTTCCGTTATTGGCTTGGTTCTTCTTGTCAAAGGTGACTATCCTAGGTTTGCCTCATTGGGGTCCCTTCCAACAACAGCCAAAATTTGTCCCCTATAATATCCATTGAGAAAATAGCCATCTAAACTAATGATAGGCCTACACTTCAAAAAAAAAAAACTCTTCTTGCATGCATGGTAACAAATTTACAACCTCTGAAATGTAGGTGTCAGACACCTTTTTGGATGCTTTAAATCATCCTCAAACTTGAGATCAACCCCTTGCTCAACCATGAAGACTTTAACAACCTGATCTTGTATTCCTTACTACAACTACGGTTATCAACTACCATCCTTAATTGCCATGTGTCTTCACCAGGTAACTTGCCAAAATATGCAACCCATTCACACCCTGGCTTGCAAACCACCCTCGTCCTTATTTTATCATTTTACTAATCTCAAGATTCCTCCTTGAATGTACAACATATGTCATAATTGTTTTTAGAATTATGCCTTGATTCCAAAATAAGTTCTCACCCCCACTTATAGTTATCCATCCTCTTAGGTATCACAAATACAAGGTACTAGTACTTAGGAGGAAGGCCCTCTCCATCATTAGTGTCTGCACGACAGTCTAAATTTTTTGAGTTATATTCCTCATCTGACAACCCTTTGTCCAAACCCACTTCTTTATTGATCCCTAACTATTGCATTGGCTGCACAGAATCACTATCTATATCAACATTGACTGAGACATGCTCCTCAATGTATGCAGGAATGACACCCTTGAAATAACCAAAGTAAACACAAGAATGGAGGTTGAATAGTATTTACCTAAATCTTTTGGAAAACAGATACTCTTTTCAAAAAGCTTAAGGATAAGATGATAGAAAACAAGGATAAGACTTTTGGAGGCATCTGAAGATGTTTTTTAAACACTTGATAAAAACACAAAGATAAAAACAAAAGACTATGTTTTAGATAAACAGATTTAACCCCTGGTTAGATATAAGTTAGAAAACTTAAAGTAATATTCAAGAGTTAACGGAAGGAGAGAATCACACTCAATGATTTTATACTGGTTCACCCTAACCTTTGGGTTAGGTCCAGTCCTCGGCTAAACCAAGATTTCTATTATAACTGATTAGGTTACAAATGTAACACCTCGTTTTCTTGTTTAGTGTGTGGGCTTAATTTAAGCATGTTAAGAGCTTACTTATGTTCCTTATGTGTTGAGAAAGCCTTGTTTCAAATTTGATACAAATTGGCCAGGGAACGAGCTCAGAAAATGAAAAAACGTGGAAGAACGGATCAAATCAGCGCCCAACGTTTGGATGTTGAAAAAGCCCACACTCAAACGTTGATCGTTGACGCTCGAGCATGGGGTAGGTGCATGTTAAAGCGTGGAAGGGGGTACGCGTGAAGGTACGTGTGTCAGCGCGCATGAACGCGTGGCAGGAGACGTGGCGACCGTCAAGCGTGGACAACTTGATTAGCAACCACTCAAGCTTTATCTTTTATTCTCTCTTGGCACGAAAACTTCTCCATTTTCAGCCAAGATCAAGAGCTTAGAGAGAGAAAAAGGTTCCTCAAGAGAGCTAGAGGCTTGAGTTTGAGGTAGATCGAGGCATCAGATTGTGATTCCGACTACAACACTGTGATCAGGGCTTCAAGTACTATGAGTTACACCGATTGGTTTCTCGATTCCTCGAAGGTAAGCTCGAATATCTAACATGTCGACCTTCACATTCTTCGTGTTCTTCGAGTTTTTTCTTGAATCTTTTTTGGAGTTGTCCTAGGGTTAATGATGTTGTTTACGCATTGTTCCTATGATTAGGGCAAAGTTCGAGGTCTCGACGGTGCTCGTTATGGAAAAGGCAGCTGCAACTGCTAGTGGTGGTTGTGAAGAACTGCGTGATGGTGGTGTTGAGATTGTGGTTGTGTTCATGGTCGCATACACACAATCTGTTAGGTGGGGAGAAAGAACCGTTATCGTCAGGAAGGCAAGCATAGTGTAGAATGTATGCATGTGTAGGGGAACGTTAAACCCTACTAGAGGTTGAGCCCTTGACAAAGTACCTAAACCCTAGATGTAGGTATCTTTGGGGCTATCACCGCTAAGACGATACCCTAGGTTAGACGATGTTGTTGTTGAGGATGCTTTGTTGTGCATGCTAAACTGCCTATGTGACTACCTAATTATCTGCCTATATGATGAAATGTATGTTGGCATTCTTATTGTTTTGATGTTGTTATCTTTGTTGAATTGGTTGGATGGACTATTGATGAGAGTGTGGTGAGGTTGATGAGTTGTTTGGGTTAATACCGTAATGGTTCTGACGTGAAGCTGTGGCTCGTGGACGTAATGCATCGTGTTGATGTTTCTTTGGATGCAATGCATCTTGGCTGTGGCCGAGTGCTTAGGTGTGAGGTTCTGGTATCAACTCGCAAAGGTTGGATGTTGCATATCATATCATGATGTTCTATCTTGTCCCAATGGGAGATGTCCAAATGGGGACGTGACATGTACCACCCGTCCTAAAGTAGGATGTCTAATTGGGGATTTAATGTGATGTGATGAGATGTGTTCCACTTGTCCTAATAGGGGATGTCCAAATAGGGACGTGACGTGTACCACCTATCCCACAGCGGGATGTCCAATTGGGGACGTGTTATGATATGATATATTTGTCCCGACGGGGATATCCAATTGGGGACGTGATGAAATTGACCGACATGCATATAGGGATTAGTATCCCTCATAGAGGTTTGATATGAAAGTAAAGCTCTTAAGATGGATGTGACGTATGACTCGAGAGATGATTGTTTGAGTGTTGTTTGCCTTATATGTGCTGCATGCTACATGTTTACATGCTATACTACTGCCCCTCTCCCATATTTGATGGTGTACGTCATATTATCTCCCTATCTCTTTGTTGTATGTTTTATCGCTCTTCACCGAGCAGACGACGAGCCGTTGGAGGGTGATGGACTGGAGACAACACCCCTTTGTGACGATGGCACCAGGACTCAGGTGCTAGGAGACATCGAGATCATCTACCATGACGATTAGGGATCGTAGGTAGACCCTGCCACGTTCCTGACTGTTTATACCGGTCCCATTAGTATACGGTTCAAGAACTATGCTTCACCGTTTGGAGACATTATCGGACCTTATCGAGTTGTACAACACCTACTTTTCTCCCAGATGTGGTATCCGTCGAGGCCACATGTATAGGAGCAGCAGTGGGCAGAGCTAGAGTCATCTTATGTCACCAGCAGACGAGGTTTTGTGTTACGTGGATAGAGGCGGAGGTCAGAGCAGTACCTCAGGACGTACCGGCAACGAAGGATCGTCATGTCGAGTTTCGCATCAGAGTATGTTCCTTTGCGGTTTTATAGGTGCACTTACGATGAAGGACGGGGTAGCTCAGGGCATCAGCATCGCTGATGACGTGATCCCGCCTGTGCGTCTGTACTAGGATTGTGATGTGAGTATTTTGATGTATTTTGAGTGGGGATGGTCTCGAGAGTTTTTTGTTATCCTTTGATATATTTTGTTTTATGGTCACTTGTTTATGTACTCTGTATGTATATGTTACTCTAGCCATACTGATGGGGCAACTCATGTATGTATGTACATAGTTTTATCTTTCTTTAGGTGTGCTTGGCTCTGATTGTTTGTCGGGCTTTAGTTTTGTTTTTGTTTTCCCCTTTTCCGCTTTGCTTCGTTTTTGTAATAAAACGCACTAACGTTTATATTACGATTAAGGTTAGTTAATACTTAGGTCCTTTAATGGGACAACAGGTTGTGTCAACAAACATAAGTATTCTTTGCACACCTAGCCTCTCTAGGCTCAACAACAAGAGTATTGTTGCCACACCTAGCCTCTCCAGGCTCAACAAGTATTCTTCACTTAGCCTCTTTAGGCTTTACAAATGAATAATGTTTTGAAGCAGCAACTTCGATTTACAAAGCCAAGTCAACCAAATTACATTCAAACAGTGAATATGATATAAGAAGGGTATGACTCTGCAATAACTTCTCATTGATTTTACAAATGATTGAGAAGTAAATAAATGAATGAATAGTTAAAGTTATAGCAATAAATGAGAGTTGTTCAGCTTGAGTTCGAAGTACTTGTGCTTCAAATCTTCAGAGTCTTCTATTTATAGTCTTCACAGCAATAAATCCATTGTGAGACATTCTATCTTCAACACTTGCTTTATTTCAGATCTTCGGAGAGACCATTAATGCAATAAAGTCGTTCTGATGAAGAATTAAATGTTTTGAAGACGTTGAGGGTATTCTTGTACTGAAGTACATTTTTTTAGCTTAGTAACAAGGTGTTCAGAGTAGCATCAGAGGTTTTACAACGCATATTACTTCTTTAGTGCAATTAATCAGAATAGGCAATTGTAAAGTGGTTTTGTTGCATACTAAAGGTGTTGTTGTCAGGTACGATGCACTGAGGATCTTGCTTTATGCCATTTGACTTTTAGAGAGAAAATCCTCGTATATCTTAAAGTTATTGAGTAACCTTATTAAATATGTCCCCAACATATTTAATATGTTCAGATCAATTCTTTAAGAAGAGAGTCAATACGCAAGGCAGAGATACTTTAAATACTTGACTAGCAGACACTTGGCATAGGCTTTATCTTTGTAAAGGAAGACTTGTCTTGTCTTTGTAGAAAACGCTTTATCTAGGACTTTTGACTTTATCTGGCTTAGACGCTTGGACTGACAGATATTGAATAAGTACGATAGCTTAGACACTTTAATAAAAAGTTTTGTAGACACGTCAGCATGTAGACGCGTGATCTTTAAGATGAATCTTGTTTATTAAACATATGACTGTGCACTAAAAACCAGATTCATTAGAAGATTTCATAAGGTTCATTTTAATCATTCTATAAATGTTTTTCATCAAAAGTTAAGGTTAAATAAGCTATATCAGACGCTTGTAGACTCAACAACCCTTCTTTGGTCTCCCTCTCTTTCCTTTTATAGCCCCACCATAACATTATTTGACCTCTTTCTTGCCACCTTATTGGTCTATTTTCTTGAACCAGTCCTAACAGGTTCATCAACAACAACCTCTGGAACACCATCAAACTAGGGGTGTAATCGGGTCAGTTTGGTTCGGATTTAAGGTATTTTAGCATCCGATCCGATTAATTTTGATCAGATTGAATCGAATTTTGGAATTTTTTTGTCAAAATATGAACCGAACCTATCCAATTAGATTTGGATTGGTTCGGATCGAATCATCGGATTACTTGGTCATTAATTTATTTAAATTTTAAATTCCAAAAAATAGTAAAGAAACAAAAAACAAAAACACCCAGAGTTGAATTG
This sequence comes from Ammopiptanthus mongolicus, assembly GCA_039655645.1. Lineage (NCBI taxonomy): Eukaryota > Viridiplantae > Streptophyta > Magnoliopsida > Fabales > Fabaceae > Ammopiptanthus > Ammopiptanthus mongolicus. Next base: position 47,095,623 of record CM077350.1, read on the forward strand.
AGAAGGAGAACACGAGGGAGACGGTGTCGGAGCCAGAGGGAGATGGCGCTAGAGCAAAAGGAAGGACAAGCTCACCAAAGGAAGTAGACGGCGAACAGAGACTTAGGGAAGACGAGACGAGCCGAGCAAAACAAAGTCCGAGGAAGACGAAGACTTATCAATCGCCAATCGAAGGAGGCGCTGCAACATCGCCAATTGAAGGAGGCGTAGCAACACCGTCGGAGGAAGACACGCCGACATCGCAGCAGCCATCAATTGCGAAGGTTACTCAGAGAGAATACCACGACATTGGCATATGGTCGTAGGAGCAGTATGTCTCAGTTAAGGCCACAAAAAACAAATTATCAATCCAATCCAATTTCCACTTATCAGCATTAGCATAATTAACTAATAACAAAAACATTAACAATCAATTCTATGCTATTCAATAGTTCAACATAAAAAAAAACTAAGGAAAATATGATAAAATCAGAGAGGTAAAGTTGGGGAGATCGGAGGGGGAACAGAAGGGTCCTGTGACTACGTAATGGTAATTAGGGTTTGATGAGTGGAGGCTACGAGAGAAGAGAGAGAGAGAGCTAGAATAGGCATCTTTAATGTTTTAAGTAATTTAGTTAATGAATTAAAATATTGTTAAAACTAATATAATAAAATATAATAAATAAAAATTATTTTTTTCCTTCTTTGGTTCCAAATTTTTATGAACTGATATCCGAACTGATCATTATCGGATTCATCAATTTTAATCCGATCTGATCCGATGATTCGATCCAAACCGTCAAAATTGGTTTGGATCGGTTCAGATTCATCGGATTTGCGGATCGGGTTGGATTCGCTTACACCCCTACATCAAACCCCTCAACATCACTGGTCTTCTTTTCCTCATCTCCAAACCTTATACCCATTACACTATCATCACTATCTACACCCTCATCAGCACCAACCCCTTCATCATCCTCAGCCAACCCCTTTTCAGTAATAAGACTCTCCTCGTCACTATGACTATCAACATCAGCATCTAGTGCACTATATTCAGGATCATAATTATCACTATCAGCAGCTACTTATTCAGCCACCTCATCAGCCACACCATTAGCCATTTCATCAGCTACACCCCTATCAATCACTTCCTCAACCTCATCCATGTGTTCAGCCACACACTCAACACACTCAGTCTTTTCCATGTGTTCAGCAATGCCCTCAACCTCTTCCCTGTGTTCAACAACACCCTTCGCCACCATCAGCCACACCCCTCATCCACCTGTTCAGCCTTAGCCACATCAACTGGTGGAGCCACCTCCTCAACATCATCATCCTCATAAACTTGTGCCTGTTTACCCACACCATCCTTTAAAAATGGAGGTGGACTAACAATCTCAGACTGTGAGATAGGGTGCACTACAAGCAACTCAACCCTCCCCATGCATTTTCCTATCTTTGCCGTCTCTAGTGCACCCTCATCATCCACCAATTCCTTCAGCCCAAACTTAATTTCCTTCCCTCCAATCTTATACCACACTAAGTCCACTATAGGGTGCCACATTTCTTTTAAAATGTCTAAAACCTCAAAGCACGACCACCTATCGGGGTCACAGTTCCATATGGAATTAACCCTCCTACATAGTCCATCTTACCCCTTGTAACAAAATGCCCCTATGGTGCACATCACACTTAAAATACTCATCCTTCTTAACCCAACCTTAAAATACCCCGAACCACTTAACTACAAAATACACAAACAAAAAAAAAAAAATGGAATTTAATAACACAATTATTAACTACAAAAAAATATAGAAAGGTACCACAAAAGCAGTAAACAATTATGGAATGTCATAAACCCATTAAAACCAGGGATCTCAACTACACACGCCTTTGTCCTCATGTGCAGAATAATCCACATGCAAGAGACCACAACAAAATAGGCAAAGTGCAGTTTTATCAAACAAACGACAACATAGAAACAATAAAAAAATGAACCCCACACCCAAAATACATGCAACCAACGACACCCATGCAACCAACAACGAAACTCGATACCCAACGAAAAGAAACGTACCTTGACAACGGCAGCATAACCAACAGAAACGATAATAGGTCCCTTTCTCCTCTTCCTTAGACTCCAAAATGGACACCTTTACTCTACTTTCAGCTAATGGGAACAAGGCTCCCTTTCCCCCTTTTCATGAACTGACCTATCAGTTTTTCCCTCCTCCCACCTACGTATTTCTTTTTCAGAAAGTGTTAGTTATTTTTTCCAAGTGAAGGTCAAAACGACGTCATCCTCACCAAGCAAGTGGCACATCAAGTAACCACACAAGCTTTTAACAACCATGTAGGATGATTTTAATGTGGTTACTAATAGTTGTGATGGAAAGAGTAACTTTGTGTAACGTTTCATAAATAAGGGACTAAAATGAATCTCTCTAAAGATAAGGGACCAATATGAATCTAAAAAATAAGATAAGGGATCAAAAGTCTAATTTAACCTAGTTTATATTAATCCACTAGTAAAGATGAAAAAAACATTATTTGAAAAGCATTTTTATCACCTTTCAGCATGCACACTAATAAAGTTATATTTTTAGGACAATTTATTTAGTAATTTTTTATTTATGTATGTAGATCAATATTTAAGATTCTTTTTTAGTTGTGTGATATTATTTTTTAACTTAAATACTATGTTCTGATTATTTTATCAAATACTTATAATTAAATTCTGAAATACAGACCGATATTTTTAATTACTTTTATATTTTATTCATTAAGTTAATTTGGTAATTAGAATTGAACTTAATACAATATTATTAAACAATAAAATTATATTGTCAATATAAAGTTGTCTATGGTGTCAATTAGGGGTGGTCATGGATATGGGTAGACCCAGTAACCCATTCAACTCGACCCAACCCAACTTTTGTGGGTTGGTTGGGTAAAAACACATAGAATCCATAGAGTATGGGTTGGGCATTGGGTTTCAGATTTCCGTACCCACTGAACCCGACCCAGTCCAGTACACTACACTAATGACTAAGGTTTATTTTTCATATACTCACTCAGTCTCTTACGATTCAGGAACAGTACATGATAGTCTTCACTCTTATACTATTCTCCGTTCTCTGATCTTACTCACGACACCGGCGGTGATGATGATCAGAGACCTGCGACGGCGACGATCAAAGACTAGTGACGACGATAACTAGAGAGTAGGCATCTGTGTGTTCTATGCCAGACCTGACTACCCAACCCACCCCAGAAGTGGTCGGGTTGGGTTGGTTCGGGTTTCATATTTGTTATTTTACAAAATCGACCCAACCCAACCCACTCTCCTTTACATGGATTAGGTGCTAAAACCCACTGAACCAGACCCATGACCACCCCTAGTGTCAATTAATCACAAATCATTCTATTGGTGACTTTTAGATAATTATGATAAAAGTTAAGCATTTTTAATAGCATAACAATTTATAATTAGTTCTCAGTGGGTGCTAAAACCCATTGAACCCCACACATGACCACCCATAATGTCAACCAATCACAAATCATTCTATTGGTGACTTTTAGATAATTATGATAAAAGTTAAGTTTATATTACATACCAATTAAATTCATATTTTAATACATGAAATCTATAAAATAATTATTTAATATTAAGTTACTATGTTTTATATTTTATATTTTTATATTATATTTTAATATTTACTATGCATCTTACATATTCATGTTCTAATTAGATAATATGACATACTAACTAATACTAATTTAAATTCTAAATTATTATTTCTTTTTTAAAAACAACACAAAGAACCGTGCAATGCAAACTACACGAGATACTCACTGTAGATAACCCCTAATATAAAAGTCATGATTCTATAATTACCTTCGAATCGCGTATCTCTTCGTCTACGCCCTCTCCATGCTTTGTTCTGTTGTTCAGTCCTTTCATTTCATTTCATTTCATTAATTAATAAAACAAAGCAAAAGCAAGCCCTCTTCACGCTTCGCTCAGTCCTTCATTTCATTTCATTCATTAAATAAAACAAACCAACTCTCACCTCTCTCTCTCTCTCTAACTCGTCTTTCTCTCTCTAGGGTTTCGTCGCGAACTCTCACTGACGCTGCTCGCCACAATTGTAGGGTTCCTGTTTTCAAATTTGGTTCATTCGGTAACACTCTCGTTGTGATCGACCGAGTTTCGATTCCTTCAATTCGTTACTTCTTCGTCGATTCCGTGTTGTTTTTCTTCCTGGTGAGGTTTTAAAATTGCGACTCTTCTGCGCTATTGTTTATGCTAATTTTGAAGCTTCGGAAGAATTTTGATGTGAATTTTGATTCTGCTAATGTGTTGAGTACTTTGCATTGATTCTGCTAATGTGTTGCTCCTCGGAGCTGGGTGGGTATGAGAGAAAGAGAAGCGAAGTGAATTTCTTATTTTTTATTTTTATTTTTATTTTTTTTTATTTTTGTGAAAATTAGTGTTTGGTTAATTGAGGTTGGAGAAGAAAGTTGAATGATTCCGTTATTTTATTAACTTTTATGTTTGCTTGAGATTCTGTAGTTGAGGATGCTAAAAAAATCTCTGGCTATTTTTGTGGAGCTGATTTTTTGCACAAATAAGCTGGTAGAATTCGTAGGCATGCTGGTTTTAATAGGGTTGTTATTTGAATGGTGCAGGCAAAAGGATTGTAGTTACTACGGAGAAACAAAGGAAGTTGGGGGGCTATTAAGATTTTATACTGTGGCGTGTGAATGTTGCTTGATGCTTGATGATAGTTGCTATGGACTTGAATGCCTCGCCGGTCCCGGAGGAAGATGAAGATACTTTTGAGGGACATGTTGTGGAAGAGTTTACTCCACCAGAAGAACGTGTAGAAACTGCAGTTGATATAGCACGCCGGGTACCCTTTTCTCTCATTTTAGTATCATGACAGTCTGTGTGGTGCCCTGGACTAGTAATACTGTGACTTTAGTTTCTCATTTATTGGGAGGAACCGGTGAAGTGTTTTTTTAATTAGGTTCGGTTGCGAAATTGGTGACCTGCATTTTGATGACCCCCAATTTTTTTAAATTTATTTTATTAGGGATAAACTGATACTTCAAAAGACCACATTGGGTATTCAATAAAATATACTATTAGCTTTCAGTCTTTATACTTTTTTTGTTTTTGGGTATGAACTGATGGTTCCTGGTATGAACTTTCTAATGCTTGAATGACTCGATTTGTAAATATATCATAGACTGTCTGTGAACTATTATTTTCACATTCTCGTGATCAATTTCCTTTTTGTTTTTTTGGGCACGATGAGTTGAGCTTTTGATAGTAATTATGAGCAGCTACTATTCCGTCAAGTGAAATTAGCATTCTGGTTAATTTAGAAATCTCTTTCTGTTGTCACCTTAATTGCCCGCAATGTGAATTTTCTGTATAGAATGACTTAGTCTATTGAAGGAACTATTTTTACTTTCTGAGCTCTTGTTTACCTACCCTTACCTTCCTGGTTTAATGAGAAAATTTCATTTAATTGAATGGTTCATTATCCAGGGCTATGCATAAATTTTATTCTGAGCATAAGATTCTTTTGTTAGAGTTCCTTGAGTCTTGACAACTTTGTTAGTGATTGAGCATGTATCTGGCATATTATTTTAACGAGTCGATAGTGGAATTTACTTTAAATATTTCATTTAACTGTCTTGCAATAGAAAGGGAAAAAGTGTGATTTATGATTAAAGATGAATTTAGTGCATCCAGATTTTACTGTTGACTGTTGAATGATACATGACATCTGAGTCTAGTAAATTTAGGTTTTGAATAGCAAGAATCTTCTCTCTCTCTCTCTCCCTATCTTCCCATTTCCTCACATAATGATAGTTATTGAGTGTTTGGATTAGTTTTTTTTTTTGTTTAGAAAAGCATATAATCTTTTAATCAAAATACTACAAAGAGAACTTTTAGGTGATTTTTTGGTGGTCAAAATTAAGCAAACCCATACATGTGCTTAATTAGCCCTTGGCAGATAGAGTTCGATAGATATTTTGGAAAGCAGTAGGAAAAAATAAGAAAAAAATACAATCGCAAACATTGTATCTTTGCTATGTTGATTTTTAATTAGAGCTGGTTGGAGTCCCAAACAATAGTTCTTTTTGGCCAGTCAATCATATATATGCTGCATGTTTGGCTGCTTCTTCGAGCCCCATAAATTTTTAAAATGTATTTTTCCTATCTTTTCAATAACACAATTTTTGAGTCACTGTTTCTTTTTAGGAGCGCGAAGAAAGAAAGAGACGGTTGAAGAGAGAACGTTCAGATGACAGGCCTGTGCATGTATCACAGTCACCTGGATATGATCAGCTGTTTCATACCAAGACCCTTAAATCATATGATAAAAGTAGGCTTCCTCCAGGTAAAGGTTTCTCCCCCTACTCCAATTGCTGCCTTGCCCGTGATAATTACTAATGTGATTCAATTTATATTTTTTCCCGGCAATTTAATGACTACATAATGCTTTTGTTCCCTGCAATGTTAAATTCTGATATTTCATTTTTTTTTTTAAATAAAAGAAGAATTTATTAAGGGAGAAGAGAACAGTTCAAATGCATGAGGATAAGAAATCCTCAAGAACTGAACAAACAACAACCGAAAATACAGGGAGAAATAAAAATTAACGAAAAGAAACATGCAATATTTCCTAAATATGATTCCATCCTTATCTCGAACTATTTTATAGTGGATTTTTATATATCATGGATATTATTTGCCTGCTACCTTTGTTTTTGGTAAATAAGTTTGGCTAAATATTTAAAAGTTTTATGCTGCGCTGTTTATGAGTGTTTTTTTTTTTTTTTTTTTGAGGGGGTGGTGGTGGTGGCTCGGTGGGGGTTGAGTGTAGTACAAGTGAGTTCATGATATTTGAAGATTTCTTATTTATAAAATGCAGATGGTAGCTATTTTATAATTTGCTCCAGTCATATTGGGGATTATTAGAATACATTTTATGTGACTAATTAAGATGGTTGTAGATGTGTTTGCAAAAAATAAGAATGTATTATCATGTTATTCTTTACATGCAGGGTGGTTGGATTGCCCTCCATTTGGCCAGGAAATTTGTTGTATGATACCTTCCAAGGTCCCACTTGGTGAATCATTCAATGACTGTGTTCTTCCTGGTAAAAGATACTCATTTAAACAAGTGATACATCAACAGAGAGTTTTAGGGAGAAAGGTAAGCAGTTTATTCAAAAAAGTGTGATGTTTCATTTGGATTTTAGTCTGTATGTTTCTTCTGCTTTGTCGTTAAATTTTTCTTCAGTTTTAATTTTAAGAGCAGTAGTAATCTAAAATGAAAGGTATTTCAAGATTTTGAGCAAACAAGGAAAAAATAAAAAGGATCCATATATCTAGTTGTTCACTCAGTTACAATCTTTGTCCCTTGTCCTTAGCAGCACAATATAAAGAAATTGAATGCTCTATTTCATACTCAAAGACTCTTTTGTTTATTTTGATTCCCTTTTTTAATTTTATTCTCTTGGTTTGCAGCTTGGTCTGGTGATTGATTTGACAAATACTTCTCGATACTATCCTGTGTTAGATTTAAAGAAAGAGGGTATCAAGCATGTTAAGGTTTGTAGTAGCCAAATTTTAGTCACCAACTTTAGGTTTTTCTAATTTAGTCTTTTAAACTGTGAGACCTCTTTCTTGTCCTTACATTTGAAGATTATTATTGTGGTTCAGATTCAATGCAAGGGTCGCGATTCTGTGCCTGATAATTTGTCTGTGAATCAGTTTGTCTATGAGGTTTGTTTCTTTCTTGATCATATTTTTGTAGTCTAATTATTTAGACGAATTTGGTGTGCATTTTCTGTATCTAGGACTAGGAATGACAAGCAATTGGTTGTCTACTACTTCAATGAACATTTTCATTACCTTGCAACATGCTCTAGAAGTGGGATTCCTGAACTTCAAAAACTATTTGATGTATTGAATATTTGAATTCAGATTTCATGTTTCCTTTTGAAAAAATTATTTTGTAAGAAATTTTCTGTAGATTAATTCATGGCAAAAGATAAATGAAAGCTAAAGTTGATTCTATTGAATTTAATTGGTATACCATATGGACTTCTTTTATTTTAAGGGTTAAATATGTTTTTAGTCCCTAAAAAATGAGCGAATTTTGGTTTTGGTACCTGTAAAATTTTCCTTTGGTTTTCATCCCTCTAAAATATGAAATTACTAATTTTGGTCCCTATAAAATGATCAAATTTTGGTTTTGATCCCTGCAAATTATTTTTCTTTGATTTTCATCTCTCTAAAATTTAATATTATCGTTTTTAGTCTCTAGCATTCATGTTAGGGTAGATAAATATAATTCATTTTAGGGTTCGAGGAAAATTTTAGGGGAATCATATACTAACATGACAGCAAAGAGGTCATTGGTGACACTTGGGATGATCATATGACCTTCTGTTAGATACATAATTAGTTAATGATTATCACATGACAGTAGAGATCAAAAATAGTGATTTTAGAGGGATAAAATAGAAAAATTTTACAAGGACCAAAAACAAAATTCACTCATTTACAGGGATCAAAAACATATTTAACCCTTATTTTAATTAGGATAAAGTACACATTACCCCTAAAGTTTAACACATTATCACTTTTCATACACGAACTACATAAAACTGTATTTTCTGTTAAATTTAACAGTGGCAGCATGCAGGTGTTTGAGAGTTGAGTGTTTCAGGATTATTGCATGCTTCTTACGTGCAGACTTCCTTTGTTAAAACTAACAGAAAACACGTGTTTAGACTTTTCACCGTAGTTTAGGGCAGGGGTTGTGTTACAAGATGAAGTCCATGCATGAAAGTGATAATGGACAAAACTTGAGGGGGTAATGTGTTTACCCTTTTAATTATCAAACAACATCAACAAAGCCTTTTCCACTAGGTGGGGTCGGCTGCATGGATCAAATGGTGCCATTGTGTTCTATCGTGAATCATGTCTTCATAAATATTATATCCGGTCCATATTATAAGAAACATAGGAGTAAATCACATAGACCAAGGAAATGCTTTGAAATGAGATAATTTCAATTAATACTCCTAAATATTTAACTTATTTTCCAAAAATACCCCTTTCATAAATGATGGGTTTTAATTAATGGCACTAACACAAATTACACTAACACGAAAAATAGACGTACCTCGTAAATATGAATCATATTATTAATAAGGATATAATTGGAAATGAGCATTTAATATATCTTAAAATTGATGAATGTTTCTTTTATTTTAGACAAAAAAATTGGACCCTTTTGTTTCTTATAATATGGATCGGAGGTAGTAATTTTTAAATTTAAATCCTTTTTAATGACTTCGCTTGTAGCTTTTATTGGTCTCCCCTACCTATAACAATTGGGCGATTCTCCACTTGATCTACTCTTTTAGTGGGCTTTCTATTTCTAATGGTCATCTCCTCACATGTCAAATCACCTATGGCGAGATTTTACTGTCAGTTCCATTATAGGTGATACCCCTACTTTCTCTCCAATGCATTCAATCTTAATCCTATTTTGTCTTGTATGTCCACTCATCCAACGTAGCATCCTCATCTCTACGACATTGAGCTTACGCTCTTGTTGTCTTTTTATTGCCCTACATTCAATACCATACAACATCACAGACCTTATAGTTATGCGTTAAAAAATTTATTTAAGCTTGAGAGACACTTTTCTATCACAAATAACATCCGAAATACTTCTCCATTTAAGTTGGTTGTTTTTTTTTTTATAGTAAGATAAATAATATTAGATGAGAAGTAAAAAGTACAATTGAAATAGAGAAAACAGAGGCATATGATGCTGAAACTGTGTGTAATACACAATGAATGTTTGAATATATAGACATTTAGTCATGAATACAAGAATCCTAATTATTCTAATTACAATAAATACATGATGCTAACCGATACTAATTGACAGTTATACATTAATTATAATATTCTAACACTCCCTCTCAAGCTGGAGAGTATAGATCATATGCACCCAGCTTGTTACATAGATAACTAGTACGAGGACCTCTAAGAGATTTCGTGAAGGCATCTGCTAGCTAATCATTGGAGTTGACAGCTCGTGGTGATGTCCCCTGATTGGATCTTCTCCCTGACGAAGTGACAATCCACCTCAATATGTTTGGTCCTCATGGAAAACTGGATTAGAGGCAATATACAGGCTTGATTATCACATATTAGCATCATTTGTATAGTCTCTTCAAATTGAAGTTCTTTGAGTAACTGTTTTAACCAAATGAGTTCGCAAGTCACTAATGCCATGGCCCTGTATTTGGCTTCTGCACTAGATCTTGCAAGCAACTACATTCTGTTTCTTACTTTTCCAGGATATCAGGTTTCCTCCAATAAGTACACAATACCCAGAAGTGGATCGTCTGTCAATGGGTGAGCCTACCCAGTCGGCATCTGAGTAACCAACTATCTGAGTATGTCCCCTATCTTCATAAATGAGATCTTTTCTTGGAGCACCTTTAATGTATTTCAGAATCCATATCACAGCATCCCAATGATTCTGACAAGGAGAATTTAAGAATTGACTTACCACACTAGCTGCAAAAGAAATGTCTGGACGAGTGATTGTGAGGTAGTTTAATTTTCCAACTAATCTCCTATATCTCCCTAAATCTGACAGTGGCTCCCCCTGATCAGGAAGAAGTTTGACGTTTAGGTCCATAGGAGTGTTAACTGATTTGGCATTCAATAATCCGGTCTCCTCAAGAATGTTCATAGCATATTTCTTTTAAGAAATCACTAGACCATCCTTAGATTGAGCTATCTCGATACCTAATAAATAGCGGAGTTCACCAAGGTCTTTAGTTTGAAACTGATGAGAGAAATGTTGTTTCACTTGTAGTATGCCATGTTGATCACTACCACTTATAACAATATCATCCACATAAACAATCTGATAAATGCATCCTTGGGCCGAATGGCGATAGAATACAGAGTGGTCAGCTTCGCTACAAATCATACCAAATTGTTACACTACGGTGCTGAATCTGCTGAACCAAGCCCGAGGTGACTGTTTAAGACCATAAAGAGACCTATGAAGTCAACAGACCATGGTAGAGGACTCCCCCTGAGCAACAAACCCAAGTGGTTGCTTCATATAGACTTGCTCTTCGAGATCACCATGCAAGAACGCATTCTTAATGTCAAGTTGATGAAGAGGCCAGTAGCGAATTGTAGCAATGGAGAGGTGAAGCCGAATAGAGGTCATTTTGGCCACACGAGAGAAAGTATCACCATAATCAAGCCCAAATATCTTAGTGTAGCCTTTGGCCACCAAACGGGCCTTAAACCAATCAATCTTACCATCAGGACCCACCTTTATCGTATAAAGCCAGCGACAGCCAAAGTGACAATAGGTAAATAGACAGATGTAGAAAGAGGGGAGAAGAGAGCCTTATTATCAGAGATATGATCAGATGCAACAGAATCAAGAACCCGAAGACCAAGTGAGGGTGATTGAGATATGCAAGCATATGAATTACCATGTGTGCAACCAAAACAGTAGATCCAGAGGCCTGGCGATGCTCAAACCACTGGAAAAAATCTTCATAATTAGTCGGAGAGGCCTGAGGAGGATCCATGGTCTTAGGAGGATTTGTGGGACGAGAAGAGGCCATAGATCAGCAACAAAAGGTCCAAAAAACGATAACACGATACCTGGAAAAAATCCCGAAATGGCTCGAGCACACTGCCCCACAAGCAAATGTGCTAGGATCGGGGTGAGAGGGGTGGCGTTGGAATCACCTGTGGAAACGGCGACCACCGCGTTGGAAACAGCGGCCGAAATGGAGCCGCCACGCGTCGGCGAACAGAACAGTGGGTAGGAGCTTTGCGCCGCGCGTGTGGGCGCATGAAATGGTGGAGGGCGGCGTACTTCTAGGGGTGGGCCGATCTAGAGGAGGCGCACCTCGTGGTGGGGGTGGTTGCTGGAGATGTCATCGGAAAAAGGGGCGGCTTACGACGGCAGGTGGCTGTTTGAGACGGCAGACAGCAGACGGAAGTGCAAATTGGATTAGGAACATGGTTGCCATAAAAAAATTTTGTCACCAGAGGACAGTGGGTCCATCGGGTAGGCACGGTTTTAGGGTTACTTCTGTCTGGTTTTAGATATCATGTTGAAATAGATAAAACAAAGGCATATGATGCTGTAACCGTGTGTCATAATACACAACAAATGTTTGAATATATAGACATTTAGTCATGAATACAAGAATCCTAATTATTCTAATTCTAATTACAATAAATACATGATGCTAACGGATACAAATTGAAAGCTATACATTAATTATAATATTCTAACAAGTGCAACAGAAGAGGATAAGCTATCCTCACAAAAACAAAAAGAAACAACTAAAAACTAGGTGACAAAGCCTTGCAACAAAGAATGTCAACCCCTTTGCAGGTCTACCACAGAAAACCCCACTGAAAAACCCAAGGCATAGCACTTTTAAGCTAGTTTTAGCATGCTTCTTGCTAAACTTACATCCCACGTACTCAATGTTACTTCTGCTTCAACAGAAGCCCTTTTAGTCCCTCTCTCAACTCCTCAACTAGGACTATGTTATCTATACAAAAAGCATGCTATGTGTCACTGGTTCTTGGATATGCTTAGTAATCACATCCTTTACCAAGACAAAATTATAGGGACTCAATATTGACCTTTGCATTCGTCCTATAGTTATAAGGAGATCTTTTGTGATCCCATCATGTGTTCTCAGACTAGTTTTAACCCCATCATACATTCTTTGATTGCTCGAATATAGGTGATACAAACTCCTTTCTTCTACAAAGCCTTCAGCAAGACCCCTCTTGGAACCTTATCCTAGGCCTTTTCGAGAATGAAATCCATGTATAGATCTTTTTGCTTCCTCCAATACCTATTCATCAATATTTGCTTCCATGGTTGATCTCTAAGGCATAAAACCAAATTGGTTCTTTGAAATGAGAGTCTCTTGTTTTAATCTTCGTTCAAGTACTCTTGATCATAGCTTCATAATATTGCTCGTGAGTTGTGTCCCCCTGTAATTAGCATAATTTTGTATACCTCCTTTGTTTTTATAAATAGGGATGGAAGTGTTTCTCTTCCATTCATATGGCATTTTCTTAGACCTTATTAGCTCAGTAAATAAATGTGAGAGTCAACTTATACTTTTCTCGTCTAGCCACTTTCATACCTTAAAAGGCATATTATTTGGTCCAATCGTTTTTGCATTGTCCATTCTCTTTAGTGCTTCTTTTACCTTAAATTCCCGAATTCTACAATAAACCTTTTAATTATCATTATATTTTAATTTTAATTTATTAATAATTGTTTGGTTATACATCTTTATAATTAATATTTATTAATTAACACTTTTTTTTATATATTTTTATTTTTATGTACATGTAATGTTTTGCTCTTTGCCCATGTCTGTGTGTATGTGTACAAGTATTAGTAAGACTGTAAAAGTAATTAAAATTTAAAATACAATTCCATAAATGCTTTGTCCTTTCCAGAGTAAAAACTAAAAAGTGATATTTTCTTATGTCTTCTTAGAGCAACAGAATTTTGATTTCTACTTTTTTTTTTAAATAATATTTTTTTAACAATAGAGAACGAAGAGAGCATCAATGAAACAGAGCTACTAAATCCCTATAATATCTGTTAGGGACCCCTATGAAAAGATCATGTGCTTTACACCAAGTAGAATCCTAACGCCTAATCATATCCTAAAGAAGCTGCTCATCCAAAGAAATCCCCTTAAAGGTGTGAGAATTATGCTCCAACCAAATGATTATGAGCTTCTAACCATTTGATTATTTACATTTCCAGGTTTCACAATTTCTGATACGTCAAAAGCACTCAAAGAAGTATATACTTGTTCATTGTACACATGGGCATAATCGTACTGGATACATGATCATCCATTATCTAATGCGTTCTATGCCAATGTCTGTTACTCAGGTCAGTTATGGAGTTACCTTAAAATTATCTCTCTCTCTCTGTGTTTAAGATGTTCCTTAAGTTCTGTATTTATACTTTTGATTTGCCCATTTTGTAGGCAATAAAAATATTTTCTGATGCACGCCCACCAGGAATCTACAAACCTGATTATATTGATGCATTGTACACATTTTATCATGAAAAAAAGCCTGAAATGGTAGTTTGCCCTCCTACTCCAGAGTGGAAGAGATCTTCTGAACTTGACCTCAATGGTGAAGCAGTTCCAGATGATGATGATGATGATGGAGTACCAGGCCCTCATTTGCTGCATGTATGGATAATATACATAGTGAAATTTGGTATTTTGGGTTTTACAGTTTTACTATTATCTCATGATATGTGAAATATTTTTAAATCTTCTGGTTGGTTTTCTTGTACGTGCTATTTTCATTTTCTTACCAATTCTCCTGTTAAGGTATAGGTTTCTTCTTCAGAAACTGTTAGGAACCAAATATAGAATGGGATAGAAAATGGATAACTGTTATATTCTTTAATATAATTTCTGTAATACTAAATTAACACTAACCACACAAAGGACTTGACCCAAAAAGGAAATTATGGATTTCTAAATGGGTTCCTGTTAGGCCCATTTCTCGAGTATATAAGAGAAAAGGCAAAGGGAGGGTTGAGAGGGTGATGGAAAAGGAAACTGGGCCCGAAAATAATATGGGCCTATTGGGGGGGGGGTGCAGCTGAAGTGGAGGTGAGAGAAAGAGGAGAGGGAGCTGTAACAGAAAGGACAGGTGGCCATAAAGGAGTGGGAGAAGGGGATTTGGGAATCATGAGTGTGAAGTGAGAGCATGAGAAAGGAGGAATATAGGCGAGGGAAAACAGAAAAGGGGTTAAGGAAGAATTGAGTCAGGTTTTGGAGGGTGAGGTTGAGCAAGGAGCTGGTCCTTCTCAGCCAAGGGTTATCTCTTTTTCTTGCATATCTTTTACAGTTTTTCCCACTTTGTAAGGAGCGTTGCTCCATTCCATTGTCTTCTTCTTTCAATTACTGTCATACCACTATGTGGTAACAGAGATTACACCTCTGGATTTTCCCAATATCAATACAGTTTTCCATTTTCTATCCCATTCTATACCTGCTTCCTAACACACATTATATTTTTTGTTTTTTTAGTGTGTTTAATCGTAACAAGCTTAAAGCTTAGTAAGCTTGAGCTTGAGGGTTTTTTATAATATTTAGAAAATATTTATAAATCATCATATCTTTATTGTGTCTGAGAATATTTTAGGGTTACTTAGATGATCTCTTACGTGGTATTTCCTATTCATTATCTTTCCTGTTTTGTCTCCTTATTTCATTAGGAATAGGAATATTGTATTAATATAAAAAGGACCATTGGGCTAGTATTTTCTATCAGATCATTGTACACAGAATAATATTCAAAGCTTCTCTCTTTCTTCCTCTTTCCTGTCTAATCTAAACCATGCAATTTAAAAAGTAAAATGTCATCTGCCTCTCTTCCTACCTCTTCATTTTTTCCATGTGTCCATTTTCACTCCTACCAAGTGCACCATAACTGTAGCAGGTAAATGTGTCATTTGAAGAAAATTAATGCTGTACTTTTTTGTGTATCTGCCAGTTAGAGTTTGATTATTTTAAAATTTGTCTCTCTCCAGATTACCATGTGGTACCTTGTTGCAATCCTGAACCTACTTATTAATTAGTTTGATACATTAACTTCTTGTTTTTGTAATGTGCATATACTAATATTCATGTAAAAATAGTGCACTCAGCCATATGATATGTTTTAAATCTTGACATCTTTCTCATTCCCTCAGGAGAACCACGAGACTGACACACGAATGACAAATGATGATGTTTTGGGAGATGAGATACCTCCTGATCAGCAAGATGCATTCCGGCAGTTCTGTTATCAATCACTTAAATTGGGTGGTGGGGTAAGCCTTTTTAATGGCTGTCTTGTATGCGTGAGTTTATTGCTTAGATTCAAGATCTCGGTTTTGGAATATGATGTTTCAGTTTTAATAACTTCACTGCCATCTTTCCATTTCTATTCAGTTAGTTACATTGCAATAAAGGAATTGATGGAATGTGTTCTGCTAGTTGCTACTCTATCATCTGGTCGTGTCTTTATATTGTGCTTGTTATTTAATGTGCTTGGACATGTCATTATATATGTTTCCAAAATATTCGTGTTATTCTATAAATATCTTTCATTTTAGAGGTTTTGCTGCTTGTTTTGTTAAAAAATGTTATTTTGTGCCAGGAGGTTGTCATTTCATTCCTTGTTACTTCACTGGGTTGTTTGATATGCACTCATATTTGTGCGTCTTATTCAAGCCGAGCTTGGATATATGATATGTATGTTGCTATGGACTTATTATATATTGTTGATTTGATTCAAGGGTCAGTAAGACATTTTTCATGTGAAGAATTTCTCGACTATTTGGGTCTGAAAGGCTCATTATAATTTTAAGATGCTTCTTTTGTACTGTAAACATTACAACTTTTGAATTGGACAATATTATATTTTGCATGTTCATCAAATAAATCATATGCAGTATATTCTTGTTTAATTCTGTGTTCTATGTGGTTTTATATGTGTAAACCTAAGCCGCTGATAACATGGATTCTTTGAAAGACTGTTTCCAGTATTGTGCCTGTGTTTTCCTCTTATTTTTTATGATTAGCCTACATCATATACCTCCTATGCTTGGCATAGCCGTTTTACTAACTCTTTGCATGCAGGCCAGAGGACACACACAGTTTCCAGGTTCACACCCCGTTTCTCTTAACAGGTTGTACTGATCTGTGCCATTAGCATATTATGTTGTGATATGTTATACTAATTGAACAATAAACTATGGGTCTGCTAGTTCTGTTGCTACTATACTTGTATTTGTTGTGTTGTTATGCCTTGACTCATGTGATTGTGCATAGTGGTTTGCTTTGTGTTGCTGAAGTGCATTTTTTTTTGTCCATCCATTTTATTTGATGTCTATGAAAATGATTAATGCTTCTCACTGAGGATAATGAGTAAAATTAAATTTCCCCAGAGATTTTATCCAGAGGTTAATTTTCGTAAGGGATTGCACCTTTAATTATAGCCTGGCATATATCTTCTTGTTCAAAGATTGAATAATGCTAACTAGTCTTATACCATATTGATAGAAACTGGTAAATCAAACTAAGAATTACTGTATAATACTGAATTTATTGATGAATTTCTGTGGGAAAGGTTCCCAAATCAGAGAGAAGATACAGAGAAAAGAGAGAAATAGAGAGAGAAAGAAAAATGTAACTGCCCTGCCAAGAAGTTGGAGAGCTTGGCCTCTCCCACTCAAAACCAACCACTAACTGAATAACCCCGCGGTTTCCCTCCCTCTAGTTCTATTTATTACAATCAGTTACACCTAGTCTAACAAACTCCTACTAACAGGCCTGCGTACTAACATAACAGAGCCCATTAAGGTCCTATATCTAACACATCTCTTAGTTGCATATAAAAGTGAACAAATGGTTTTTTAAATGCCTCCATTTTACGAGAAAATGAAAACCATCTTCTTTATATGACCTCTTATGCATCATTTTTCCACGTGATTCTAATCCCTTATGCTTTAAGTATTGTCATTTTGCAGTTCTTCCTTTGCTATTCTATTTTACTTCGATCTTTCTTTCTTCTTTTTTGTTAGCAGCAAGGAATCCATCGTTTTTGTATTCTCTTGAAATGAATCAGATTCTGCATGGGAGGCTTGGATAATTGGGAGTCTAAAGTGGACTTATCACAAAAAAAATTTAAGCTTATTTTTTATAATGATTTTTTTTGTTGCCATTATTCAAAACTAAATCTCTGTTGTTGTATCAAAACGATCCCTCACCAAAGTTGTCATTTATTTATGCAATTCTGTGGTTTAGAATTTAGTAATTGTATTAGTTGATTGCAGTTATTTTTAAGACATTGTTTCTTATTAATTTCACATTTTTATCTGTAACTTTATATTAAACTTGATTACATTGGTGTGCAGGGATAATTTGCAGTTGTTACGACAGCGTTATTATTATGCGACATGGAAAGCTGACGGTACACGATATATGATGCTAATAACAATGGATGGGTGTTACTTAATTGACAGAGGTTTCAATTTTCGAAGGGTCCAAATGAGGTTTCCTTGCAGGGGTACAAATGATGTACGTGTGCTACTTTATATCGGAAGTTTCTGATAATGGTTGTTAGAGCTGATTTAACTTGTTAGATTTAGTGACATGTAAATACCACTGTCAACTATAATTATGATGTTTGCTTTAAATTAACTAATGCCTATTGTTTAGGCTGTAAGTTAGCTACTGATGATCTCCTTGATCGATTGTGATTATACTATAAATAAGAGATCAATGTACAGCCTAGAGACACTATTTCATGAAATTCTCTGTTTCAACATGGTATCAGAGCCTATGTCGACCCATCTCTCTGATGATATACTTCAACCCGCTGTGCCCACTGCCCAATGGCGACCTTCCCTTCTGTTTCAATTCTAGCAGTTCCCTTTCTTGCTGTGCCTCTATTTTGGCAAGACCTCACTTCCGCATGTCATTTTGGCAAGGTTTCTTCCACTGTTTCATTTTCTGGCAACCCTTAAAAGTCATGATCAGGCCAGAACACCACTGAGGTCATTTGGACTTGTATTTTACAATCTCTTTGCTTTTTCTTTTTTTCCCCCTTGGTTTTCAGCAGTTGTGCCACTCACCTGTGACCACTGGAGCTACTTCTGACCACCAACGACCTCACCCGAAGCGCAAAGGTATAACCACTCCTAATCTACAGTGCCTCGCCGTAATTTGAAATCTCCACACGTTGCCCCTTTCTGTGAAGTGCTGCCTAAGTAAGATTTAGGTTCTCTCAGTCTTCTCTTTTTTTATTTGCACTGAGCATTTTCCAGTCTATTCCCATAGAAGTTCTCAGGTTGGCTACATTTGTAACCAGTTTGGTGCATATGATCTTATATACTCCAACTTCAGAGGAGTGTTATATTTAGCACGTGTAAATTCCGTGACCAATTGTAGTTATCATGACTGCTGTAAATTAGCTTGCGATTAGGCTGTAAGTTAGCTACTGTACTGATTAACTCCTAGTTAGCTCCTTGCTTGGTTGCAGTTATACTATAAATAAGAGATCAGTGTGCAGCCCGCAATGCAATTTATTTCAAACATTTTGTTTCAACATCAATGATGCACAAAGTGATTTATATCTTTGGTTTCTTAGGGTTTGGGCGAGAAGACCCACCACTTCACATTACTTGATGGTGAGATGATTATTGATACATTGCCAGATTCACATAAGCAGGAGAGAAGATACCTTATATATGATCTGATGGCAATCAACCATGTATCAGTAATTGAGGTTTGTTTATGTGTATTTGCGCAAAATAATGCTGGATGATCTCATTTATGTTCTTGACCAATATTGGTTCATACATCAGGGATAGGAGACTCACTTGTGTTTACTGTATACTGTTATCTTTAATTTGTATAGCACTGTTGAAAAATTCTGAATTTGTGCAGCCGTACTCTTTTCCTAATTTTAATATCTTTGTGTTTGATGATATCATTTCTCATTGTTGTATGGGAACCAGCAGATGAATTTTAACTGATGTCCCACTAGATTGTCTAACTCCTACTTATTGTAGTGAGCTAAAGAGCACTTTCCTTTGTTTCATAACATGGATGTTGCTTCTTTTTTTGTCTCTTCCCTTTTATATATGTTATGTTTATTAGAAAAAATTATAGTTGTTGTCTCTGTAGCAGCTTCAAGATCAATATGTTTTTTTAGTTTTTCACTTTCTCTTTTTTATTCTCTCTTGTTTCTTTCTGTGTTGGGGCATGGGTAAGAGTTTAAGAGAATTGTCCCTTCACACCAGATAAAGGATGACTTGAAGTCTTAAACATGTTGTCTTAATATCTTCATAGATTTTTTATTGCATGTATCTTGCTTAGCTGTTAAGCTTTCTTGTCAACGTATCTTATCTTGTACTCTTGTTCGCTATATACTTCAATATATGAATCTCGGGATTAGTCATTTGAATGAGTCTGGTATATTTTGACAATATTATTGTTAAATCTTCTCCTCTCCCTGACCCCTTTAATTTGACGTGTCTTTTCATTGCAATTTGGTATTGGAAGAATCCTGTAGAGCTCCATTGGTTTAAATTTGAATTTATGTCTGAATAACCTAACAATATGTCCTTCTCTATAAATAAAAACCCTAACAATCTGCCCTTAGGTTTCACTGTCAGGAATTTTTTAAATGGGATTGATAGGGACTTGGGTATTATGGGGTGCCTAAGTCCCACATCGAGTAGAATGGGATGCTCGGTGGAGTACTTAAGTGGCTTGGTTTTCCCCCCTTGATAGTTAGCTTTTAAGGGAGGGTTCCCTAAGTACTTGGGTGCTTATCATTTGGTATCAGAGATGGTTGCCGATATATCAGAAAGGGCTACCTATGGAGGGGTTGACCGGAAAAGGCCGAGTGAAGCGTCGTAGAGTGCAGCCGCCGGGACGTCGGCTCTCAGGGGTGGTGCTATGATAGGGACTTGGGTATTATGGGATGCCTAATTCCCACATCGAGTAGAATGGGATGCTCGGTGGAGTAATTTGGCTTGGTTCCCCCCCTTGATAGCTAGTTTTTAAGGGAGGGTTCCCTAAGTACTTGGGTGTTTATCATTTTATTAATAGATACCAGGAATAATAAAAGAGAAATTGAATGTATTTGTATTAAGAAGGTAGAATCAGGTCTGATATCAAGGAGATATCAGATCTGTATTACAATGGAAGCAGATAAACAAAGAAGATGATAGCCTAGACAATTAGAGAGGTCTAGTCTCCCCCAAGGTTCCAAAGCCCAATTCCAGCCTGAGTCCTATTCTCTTCCCTCCCCATACAAATACCATCCCTCACCTCAGCAACAGAATTCACACATTCACACCCTCCCTCCCTCACTGCTATTGCCAACTACGTAGTAGTTAGTTACACAATTTCTTTCTCCTGGGTGTGATCAGGTGCATTGCACCCTTGAAGCCACTTCATGGGCTTCCATTTGCCTCTTTCAAATACTTTAACCTCTGGGCCGTATGTCCGCATCAAATCTCCCCCCTCCAAAATTCACCTTGTCCTCAAGGTGAAGGTATAAGAAGCAGCCAGCAAAAAATCTTCCTCCAGGATCCGACAGCTGAAAGCACAACGACCAACTTATGCAGGTAGCATATTAATTTCCACCATGATCCCATTGCTTGGAGTGTGTTGGCTGAAAACTCCCTTCCTTGATCTCAGCCTTGATCTCAAAGTTGCATCTCCACCAATCTTGCATTGCCAAAGTATTTGTTCCTTTCCTCACTCCATTTCTTGCAAATTTTGCAATTTTCACATCAACTGGGCAACACACCTGGTCATGCACAAGGACAGTGGCTGCATGTCTCAATTGGCTAGTATTAATCACATTACCAAGTGCTAGAAGGGCTTCGTTAATGTGAACTCCTTCCTTAAGACGCAGACTATCATAGCCCCTTCTTTTAGCTCGTTCTGATCAGACAAGAACTATTAAGTGCAACTTGGCATAAATATACTCTTCATTTATGGAATCACTGATCTCCCTAGGACTATTTAGCTTCCTCATTTGCTCTACTGTGATAGTGAAGATGGCATGTGATCGACTGGATTGGTTGTTCATATTTGTGCTACTAGTTACTCTACTCAAAGACCCTTGTTCCAGGCAAGCAGCGATTTCATCCAGTGTTGTAACACCGACTTCAGTAGATCTTGATAGGGTAATGCCACCATTTGATGTCTCACGAATTTGTATTGGTGGTTTCCCAAGTACAGTCACTTTCCTGGCATGTCCTTTTGCAGTTTCTAATTTGCTCGTAGAGGATGGATTCGACAAGTCTCTTCTTCTTTAAGAATCTCAATAAAGGAAACATGCAACTGAAATTCAATCTGATGCTTTAAGGTCTCTATTTTATAAAACAAGACACTCATAACTTGGGGTATTATTCCTATTTGGCTACCATCTATAAAGCCAGTGCCTATGGTGTATGTTATCCCAGAACCTGTCAGTCCATATGCAGTAACATTATATCCTTGAAACAAGCCATCAACAAGGGAAGCAACACATTCACCAAACATGGCAGATGAGGAGGAACCTGTGCTCCCATAAACATGATCAATTGTAAAGGAATGAGTGCCAACTTGTACCCACACTGAATTCTTTCGATGACTACCCATGGAGCTTATAAGTGTCAGTGTCTCTCCTATGTCAATCATTTCCCACTTACCCATCAAATCTAGTGCTTGCTTTGTTTCTTCTAATTCAGGGGACTCCAGAGAACGACCACTTAGTGGGCCACCTACGTTGTAGTATCCCACGTGCTCAGGAAATTGCCTTATCATAACACAAAGGGGTTGCGGTCCATCCTTTACTTTTAATTCAGTTTGGGAATTATAGTATGGCCCATCTTCCACCAAGCCCATTTTCCTTTCCTTCTGAATCGTCTCCCCTTTAATAGAATTAGTCAATTGGACATGGCCCATTAGGGTAAAACACTCACCTTCTTTGTAATCTCATTTTTACCCTTTTTTTCTTCTGGTTCTCCCTCCCGCCTCTGATCTCAGCTGTTTGCAATGGACGCTCGACCATGTCCTTTGACGGCCAAACTTCCGCCATAGTCGCGTTTGATCCGGTGGCTCCGGCGGCGCTGGCAGCGGCAGCTCAGCTACCCCAGATGACGCCCCCACCTCCGCCTTGGACACGTCTACATCTGGCGGCTCCGGCGGTGGACGCTTGGCCGACAAATGTGGAGCCTCAAGCTCGGTCACTGTTGATGACCCACCTTCCTCCATCGACGCGCCCAATTCCGACGGCCGTACTCGCTCACTTCCGATCATTGTCTCTACCAAATTGCCCGGCCACCGCCCTCATTTGTCTGTCTCCCTTGCTTAAGCCACTACCCCTAACACAACGACCGTCGTCACTTCTACTGTCGCCACCACCTTTATGATAGACCTTCTCCTTTCTCGTCTTCATCTCAGAAAGATTTGAGACATCATCACCGTCACCTTCCACCTCGGTCTCCACCATGTGCGCAACCTGAAATTTCCCCTCCTCCTTTGGAATTTCTCGGTTCGCCTTCAATTCCCCCTTAGTCTGCGTTTCGATTTCAGTCACAGTATAGGAAATACTGCTAATGGGCTCATCACTTCCTCTATCACCATCTTCCTCCTCCGTATCCTTCTCCTCTTCTGTGTACCTTGTCGGAGTACATCGGTGGCGACTTGGAACATGATCACCTCGAGATCGACGTCGAAAGTATTCTTTGCTCCTTTTCAACAGTAGCTTCATCTCGTCCAGCTGCGTTTGATTTTCATTCATCAATTCCAGCAAGCTTCTCTCCAAATTATCCACTCTAGACTCTGTCACCCACCTATTCATCATTCCGGCCCCTTGGATCGAGAGCTTTGATACCATTGATAGGTACCAGGAATAATAAAAGAGAAATTGAATGTATTTGTATTAAGAAGGTAGAATCAGGTCTGATATCAAGGAGATATCAGATCTGTATTATAGTTATGGAAGCAGAAAAACAAAGAAGATGATAGCCTAGACAATTGGAGAGGTCTAGTCTCACCCAAGGTTCCAAAGCCCAATTCCAGCCTGAGTCCTGTTCTCTTTCCTCCCCATACAAATACCCTCCCTCACCTCAGCAACAGAATTCACACACGCCCTCACCCTCCCTCACTGCTATTGCCAACTAGGCAGTAGTTAGTTACACAATTTCTCTCTCCTGGGTGTGATCAGGTGCATTGCACCCTTGAAGCCACTTCATGGGCTGCCATTTGCCTCTTTCAAGTACTTTAACCTCTGTGGGCCTTATGTCCGCATCAGGGATCAACAGGAAACATTAGTTGAATGCTGCATAACAAAAAGAGAAAACCATGTCAATATTCTGTTGACTAAGCAGTTATATTGGTTGTGAGAAATATTATGTCTTATTTGGTAGGACATCTAGTTCCTTTTGGGTTCGTCACAACATTATTTATGAATGAACATCATTTGAAACCTCTGTATAGGTCAATAAAAGGTTGATACGTATTTGGTTGCAGCCTTGAAAAATGATAAATGATGATGTGAACATTTGAGTCATGTTTTCTTAAAATATGTCTGTAGAAAACATTGATTTGATGAATCATAATTTGAAATGTTTGAATAGTTTTTCTTCTAAGTTATTCACATATGCTATATTCTGTGTTTTTTTTTTCTTGCTTTTCTTGATTCTTTGATGCAAAATGTGCCTGGCTGTGTATGATTAATAGCTTAAACTTGGTGCAGCGACCCTTCTATGAACGGTGGAAAATGCTTGAGAAAGAAGTGATTGAACCTAGGAATCATGAACGGCAACATATATACCAGAGCAGAAATCCTTACTATAGATATGACCTGGAACCATTCAGAGTACACATTTCTAACCTTAAATTGAGCATAAAATAGTTTAAGCTTCACTCATTTTTTCCCGTTGTGGCTTTGCTACTGATATGCTTGAAATGTTGTTTAGGTGAGGAGGAAGGATTTTTGGTTGCTCTCTACTGTCACAAAGCTTTTAAAGGAATTCATTAAAAGACTCTCCCATGAGGCAGATGGTCTAATATTTCAGGTGGGTTGTGATTGGTGATCACTTCGGTGTACTAAACGTGAGAATGAGATTCTCTGTTCTGACATGTCGTTCAACTTGCTTCTGGCTCTATGCCAAGCTGGCGTGTCACTTTAAAGAAAATCATGGCATGATATTGCCTTTTTGGATATTTGCTTTTGATTCTGTTGATTGCCTCATTCATTGGAATCTACACAATACATGCTACTGCAACATAATCAGCATGAGAATGAATATCTTGTGGCTGATATAGTGAAACCTGATGTAATGATGGATACAAGATTTGGGAAGGAAGGGAAATGAAGAGGACCAATGTACCTAGACTCGACTAGCTCGTAGTCCAGGTACATTGGTCCATTCCTTTTCCTTCCCAATCCTTGTTAACAAACACTGTTTTCTCCTTTTCGTTTTGTTATTGGATTGAATGGAGGTTGTTACTGACAATGTTAATTACCAGGGTTGGGATGATCCTTATGTACCACGTACTCATGAAGGCCTCTTAAAGTGGAAATATGCAGAGCTGAATTCAGTTGATTTTCTTTTTGAGGTTGTATCATTATCTTATTGCATATGGAGTTGGATACTTCTAGTGTCTTGATCTGGTCAGCTATAGTTTGTTGCTGATGCAGTAAACTAATTTGTAGCTGCCTGTGTTCACAGGTTGATGGTGATCATCAGCTACTTTTTCTCTATGAACGAGGAAAAAAGAAACTTATGGAAGGAAATACAGTTGCATTTGGAGGTCAATTTTTATTTCAGAATATCTGTCCCACTCATTCTGCTCTGATAAATATGATTTTCATTCATGCTTGTGTTTTATATGAACATTACTCTTGTAGAGTAGGAAATCTATAAAGTCAGGTAATGGCATTATGTGTTTCTCAGGGTGGCACATGTTCGTATGCCAACTTAGTGTTAAGATGGCTGATTTTTGTAACACTGAGCAGTTTCTAGCACCCACCAAAAAGTGGGTTGGGGAAAGCAGGGTCTATCAAATTTTTAGGATAATGCTTTAGCAATTAAGTACATGATTTTGTCTTGTTTATGTTTTCAAGATTTTTGGCTTCTAGTGAAGTCCATATCATTCTTTTTAATTGCACTAATTGCTTACTAAATTTAAAATCTGCAGATGATTCCGATCCCTCACTTTATTCCGGAAAGATTATAGAGTGTTCGTGGAATTCTGATAAACAGGAATGGGTATTCATGCGAGTCAGGACAGATAAATCTACTCCAAATGAGTTTAACACTTACAAGAAGGTCCTCTACCAACTCGTATTTTCTAGTTTCCATCATCTCTTAATCTGTTCTTGACTTCTGCTATTTGCTTATTTTGTTGCAGGTGATGCGAAGTATAAAAGACAACATCACACAGGATGATTTGTTGAGTGAAATAAATGAGATAATTCGCCTTCCCATGTATGCTGACAGGATACGAATTGATAGTAAAGCCAATCAGCATACTAATAATATGGCACGGCGAAGGTGATTGGTGTTGGTTAGATCAGGGACTCGTACCTACAATTTTTTTTTTCACCGGTGGGAGAATCGGATGTTGGTAGTGTATGATATCAGGTGAATACAAGATCAAAAGTATCCACTGATGTCTGCCCGAGGGATTAATTTGTAATCGTACTGGATTTGGCTATGTATTTGGCCATCATCCAAAGGTGGCTCATATTATGTAATTAGTTAGGCCTTGCTGTAATTACTGATGTGCTGCTGAGTTGTGTGATGCAGTTGGTACCGCTCAAGTTCTGACCTGAATCCATTTCTTATGGTTGTCCAGATCAAGAGACTTAGGTTTAGGATCGCAATGTATATTATCAATTTTATTTTAAGTAGTGCTTATAAGTTCAAAGGGTGACTGTTTCTTAGGGTGAACTTCCATTACATTGGTAAAAAATTTACGTGTATGTGAATATTAATTTGAGAATTACTAACAAGCCTTCCATTCTCTCTAATGTTCTTTAGACGTGGAAGTTGTCATGCATTTTCCCCCCGCATCAGCTTTTCAATCAGATGGTAAATATCGTTTTTGGCGTGGCTCCAGTGCGTTGTTAATATCGTATGAATATTAATTTGAGAATTACTAACAAGCCTTCCTTCTGAAAACAAATACCTTCCATTCTCTCCAATTTTCACGTAGAAGTTATTTTGCATTTTGCCAGCGTTTAAATTAGATTATGTAACCATATTTGATTGTGGCCCCAGTTTATGTTAGCAAATGCTTAACAAGTCACTACTGTTCATTCTACGCGATCAAGTAGTTTTTGAAAATGGCTAATTCTACAATGCAATCTGCTGAGTTATGGAGGCAATTGTGTTTTATGTTTGGCAAGGGTGAAAATATGAATAGGGTTCAGAAAAATGGGTGTGGAAAAGAAACCATTGCTCATAATAAAGAGTGAAAGTTCAGATTGGTATCCGAAAAATTTGGGGGATTTATTTTTAGTTTTTGAAAAAAATAAATTAATAATTTAGTCCCTCTAATTTATAAATGTGGGATACTTTAATCTCTCAGTATAGTTCCAACGTTCTTTTACATATTTACGTATTTTATTAACCATCTTACCTGACAGGTTAATGATTCTGCATGGCTTATAACAAAATTTCTCTGTGAAAAGCAAATAAAAAGTGACAAACGTGTATACTTTTAAAACTGAAATACCTAAAAATCGTGCATTTTTATCATTTTTCATTTATTTTTTATGACGAAAATTAGTCATAAATTACACAAGATCACGAACAGATCAAATAGGATGGTTAATAGTCGTGGAACGGCGGATGTACCTTATAAATTAAGAGGGCTCGGGCCCTACCAGATATTTTATTATTTTAAAATTAGTAACACTTTAATACCAATAAAATTCAGATGACCCCTACCGACAGAATAAGATAATAATATAATATCTTTCTACCCCAATTAGTCAATTACCCTACTACTGTTTTCTCACCTTCTTTTGTTGTGTGGCGCCCAAAACTGAAACTGTGCACTGCGTCTCTGCTGTGCGGAACTGTGCAACTCTACCTCCTTTTTGTTTTTATTTATTAGTCTCACTTTTTTTAATTTTTCAATTGAATAATTTATGTTTTTTTCATTTATGTTTTTGGCACCACCGCCTTTGGAGTTACTGCAACTGCTATTGATGATCAGCGTCCTATATGCTATAACATTATCTAAGGCATTGTGACATTGGCCTCGCCTTTAGCTTCTGCTAACCCAGAAGATCAGCGTATGGTTTGTACAAGTTTGTATTGTCATATATAGGACTCTAAATTATCCTTATATCTTAGATAGAATGTTGTTTCAAGGTTGCAATATTGTATAGTGTATACCGGTAATTTAATTTGTAATTACCAGCGTTATCATTCTATGAATTGTAATTACCAGCATCATCATTGTATGAAAAATTGGTTGTAACAATTATGGTACGGGAAATTTTGTGTTTTAATCGATTAACGTTTTGGAACATATAAGTATAAATATTTTATATGAAATTTGGTGTGCATATATTTATTGGATGAATTTTAATTTTTATAGTTGACCCCTACCATCATCAAAGTCTAGCTCTGCCCCTAGACGTTGGAACTAAATCGAGGGATTAATGAGTCCCGCGTTTGTAAATTTGAGAGATTAAATAGTTAAGCTATTTTTTTCAACGACTAAAAATGGGTCCATAAAAATTTTCATGAACCAATTTGGATTTTCACCCTAAGAAAAAAGTCCCATTTTCATAGCAATGAGTGAGCTGAAAATATTCAATTTTTTTATAGCCTTACTGGAACCTGTCATGAATGTTGAAACACAAGCAAACATTAGAGAATATTGAGATAAAGGAGAAAGATAGAAAAGATATACTTGAATGAAATTTTATTCACTTCACTTGAACACACTTACACATATGCACCTACTATTTATAATAGTGTTGTATATTCACACTTAACAAACTAACTATCATCTAACCATTTCACTAACTAACTCTATCAATACTAACTAATCTAAATTATTTCTAACACCCTTCATAATTCAGATTAGCCAAAAAACACATTTTCCTGGATCCCATTGTTTACAGGATGTAGATTTTTTCTTCCTCACTAGTTAGGGTTGTGACCCATTTTTCACAGAATCATGTTAAATGGACCTTGCGCAACCAGCAACGCTTTTTAAAATTTAGCCCAAACACACATCAATTTTTGTGACACACCACTGACTCTCTTTGTAGATTTGGGCCTGGCCTATTAGGTCAAAGAGTGAACTCCCCCTGCCATTCTCCTTCCTCTTCGCTGCCATCAACCATTCCTCATCAATATCTACCAACTGAGTTTAGCGTAGAAGCATACAACCGCTTGGCATTGTTGATCTTGTCAAAGCTCTCTTGAAAATTGACCCAATCATTAATCTTCATGGCATTCTTCATTTGGTCAATGGTGGAAGCCATCTCCTCAAAACACTTATCTTTCGCGGACCTGACAACACGTTTCTGGCCATCAGAGTCATCACTGTCACTTGCATTATCTTGAAGGAAAGTCGATGCTTCCAATGAACCAAGGGTAGATGTCTATATACAAACTCCCTCATTGCTCGTATCAATCTTGCTCATGACTGACCACATATCTTCCATAGTTGATTCTTTAACATCTTCCAAATCATCACCAGGCTTCACCACATATAACCCAATTTCAGGAAACCGTGGTGCAGGTTGACTCCACGAATGCCTTGCCATTTTTCTAGGTTTGCAGCCAGAGCCCCCACGAGCAGTGATCTTTATACCCATTGCCGCTCCACCATCCTTCTCCATCACGTGCATATTGCCAGTTGCCGTGAGACTTTTCAAATCAGGTTCCGACGACGGTTGTTCCTCCGGTACACCCTGGGCCGCCGCAACAGCCATCGCTACCCCTCCATTCTTCTTCTTTTTCTCACCTTCTTCATCTTTCTTTTCCACTTTCGCTTCTTGCGCTTCCTCTGCTAGCTCTTTCTTATCTAGTTCTAGTGCTTGCTTCACTATCACTGCTTCTTTCTTTTCCTCTGGCATGGGTTTCTCTTCCTCTTGGGGTTTTTTCTTCTTCTCTGCCGGAGGTTTTGATATTGAAGAAAGAAGCTCAATCTTCTTTACCTTCTTTATTTTCTCTGAACCCATCTTTTTCTTGCAACTTTCAGCACCTCCATAGGACTTCTGCAAAAGTTCCCATGCTTTTTTTTGCGGTTTTGGCAGATGAGATCTTCTCAAAGTGAGCAAAATCCACATATTGCTTGATGATAAAGAGAGCTCTAGAATCTCTCTTACAGGCTACACTGTCAGCCTCATCCTGCACACCATCAACCACCAAATATGATACATCTTGGAAGCCAAAGATCACTTTCATCTTCGCGGCCCACTGATCAAAATTCTTGCCATCAAGAATTGGCAAGGAAACTGGAAGAAACTCATCAAGCCAAAGCACGACAGCCATGGACCGCTCACAGGTCCCTTGATCGAAAGCTCTGATACGATGTTGAAACCAAAGCACACACTAGAGAATATTGAGATGAAGGAGAAAGATAGAAAAGATACACTTGAATGAAATTTTATTTACTTCACTTGTGCACACTTATACACTGGCACATACGCACATACTATTTATAATAGTGTTGTACATTCACACCTAACAATACCATCTAACCATTTCACTAACTAACTCTATCAATACTAACTAATCGGAATTATTTTTAACAATGAAGACAGTGGACAGAAGTATAGAATTGGAGGAAAAACAAGTTGAAGTGGGAGGTCACGTTAGTAGAAGCAAGGGAGCAGAGAGCTAGTTACGGAAATAGAGCAAAGGGAACATGATCCGAGAATTGTGGTAATATCTATTTAATGACCGCAAATTTGTAAGCACTTCATGGCTATTGTCAGGAGACTGTTTCCAGAAGTATTCATGACTCTTGATAGAACATGGGGTTCCAACTTTTGTTGATTAGCAATATCGAAACAGAAGCACTAGAATTTGCCTATAACGAAACTATATGATGCAATAGACAGTTGTTTTGTATGTTAGGACCATGAGCAACGACCTCAGCTCTCCTTCACGGCGAGAAAGAATAAGATATTATCTGGAAAAGGAGACAGAAATAGACGGGGAAAAGGTTAACATAGTCTTTGGTTAGTGGGAAATGGAGGGGAGGGAAGAGATTTTTTTAAACTTTGCATGTTTGGTTCAATATTTAAAGGGGAGGGGAGGGGAATGGAGGGGAGCAAAATCTTTCCTCATTCAATTTTGGCCCCTCTCTTCAATATTGGGGGCTTTGGAGGGGAGGGGAAGGATTTTAAAAGATTTTTTACGCATTGATATAATTTGAAATCTAAAATTATAATGGTATAAAAGTAAAATAGTTTTAAAATCCCTCCCCTCTCCTAGTGAACCAAATATTAATAGTGTTACTTTCACTCCCCTCCATCTCTCCCCCTCCTCTCAACCAAACACATTATCTAATTAAAATCTCTTCCCTCTTCCCCTTCCCCTCCCCTCCTTTGAGTAAGTGAGTTTTGTTAGAGTGTTGATGTATCAAAAGTTCAAAACTAGAGTTGGTAAATAGCTCGTGTTGTGTGTATGTAAAAAACTTTGTTGGGAGAGGCTCTATATCCACTTTCGTGATCTTTCCTCCTCGAAAGGAATTAGTAAATTGTCTAGAGGATACCCACGATTCACAAAAAAAAAAAAAAAAAAAATAGAGTCAAAAGTGAGTGAAGCTCCAAAACTATTCATGAATTGATTTGTTAACGGCTTAATAAGCTGAACTAATGAGTCGATTTTGAGCTAAAACTTTCAACTGGTGAGCTCATGAATTTGCTCATGGTATATAACTAACAATATTATATATATTTAATTTAATATATTTTTAGATGTATATTTGATTCTACTTTCATATTATTAAATATTTTTTATTAAAATACATAAAAATTAAAGAAAGTTTTTTATTGAGTATGGTTTGAGTCCGACTTACTGAACTCGAGGAGCTTGTGAATTGAGACTAAGCCAATCTTAAGCCAAGAAAATGAACTGACTTTCTTAACGAGATGAACCTGAGTCAAACTTAGTTATGTTGACCTAAGCCTTGACTCAATTTCACTTGTCAAAAATCTAAACCATAGATATGTTTTTAATGACAATAAAAGGATATGATTTTGAGAACATGATAATAGTGTGTTAGCCTTTAATATGAGATGATTATGATCCATTTAAAAGTACTTGGTGTTAAATATCTTTGATGTCTAAACGTGGTTTCGTTAGTCCCATTTTTAGGTATGCAATACAATGACAATGTTGATCTAAAGTGAATTCATTCTAAATGGTTTTGCTAATATACTTATTAATAAATACAAATAAGAAGTTCTTTAGTGAAAAATAGAGTTTTGCTAATTCTTAATGTATTAAATACTCAAAATTTTATTAAAGAAATTGAGTCAATATAGATATATTCAATTTTAGATAAATTAGTAAGTTAAGATTACAATTTGATATATCATTAGTCAGTCACTTCGTTTTTTCCACAAAATATAAAACAAACTTGTAACAAATCTGTAAAGGTTTTTTTGTGAAAAATTGTGTATTTAGGTAACCTAAAGATAATAGTCACCCAAGTATTATCAAAATAACATTGCTTTGTACAATAAATATAAAAATGAGAATATTTTCAAAACTTTCAAAATAAAAAATACTTGATCTCTATTATTGAATAATACAATTAATTTTTTTTTGTATAAATAATTTTGAATCCAGATTAATGTCTTAAAATTAAATTAAAGATTAGACTAATAAGATTTGAATATCATAGCTTGATTGGTTTATGTCATGACCCAAAACTGGTGATCGTGGTTGGCCAGAAAAGGGGTGACTACCCCTGATTCTGAAGCCTCTCCCAGGTTAACACCTCTTTGATATTAACTCAAAATTTGACCTTTAGATGTATAAAATAGAATACATTCATTTATAAAAATTAACTTAAATATACAAAAGGTTCACAATGAGTGTTCCAAATATCAAACTCTTTGCCAAAACATTATAACCTAAAAATCTGAAGTTTTACAATGAAAACTTATTAACTCGTGTAATTAAATAAAAACGTCCTCGGAGGTTGAGGCATAACACTATAACTCCACAACTAGGAGTCAGACAGCTCGAGATGATTCAACATTTTCACACATGCATCTGAAACATCAAGAGGGAGGGCGTTAAATAAACTCAATACGGACTTCACAAATTAAAGACAATATGAGATCACACAAAGCAATATATATATACACAACAAAGTCTAACTCGACCAATCCTTTCATATACCATAGTTTCATCACCATCATGGCGAACTGCTCCTTGTAGTCCTTACACCAAGTATCTCATACATTTCTATATACTTACTTTAAGTACATCCACATTGTCTTTCGACAAACTGAGCCCAACATGGGCAATGCATGTTTATCCATTCATCGCATAATTGAGTCCAACCAAAAATTTGCTAGCTAGCCACAAGTAAATCAATTAGTCCAATAATTCCAAACTCCACATGCCATAGCATAAATCATGAGCCAACAATTTCATATTTAACAGTAATGTACCATCATTACTTATAGTGGCCATTTACCAAATTCCCCTTAAATACTCATTGTGCAATAGGCAACACAACTCTATATTAACATTAATTTCAATTTTTTCTATCTCATTATCATCATAATATATATGTCATCGGTAATCTAACAGAAGTCCAATTCATGCTATGCCAACTTCATGGCTCCCAGCATAAGCTTAACATGCATCAATCACATGATCATATTATTAACCATCATTATTCAAGTCAATGGATATTCTTGGAATGTCCTCATGAACTATACACCTAGCTTAAACACAATATAACTTTCGTTCACAAAATATACACCTCACTATGGTCATCAATGCCATAAATTATCATTAAATATATCATCAAAGTGAATTTTCTCCGCAAATAAGCTTATTTACCTTTCATATGCATTAAATTGTTCTTTCTATCCAAAAGGCTCTTGTCAACCCATCATACCCCAAATCTTGTCATGCACATACTTTTCATTTCATATCGAACACACATACCATCATAATATACCTTAATTATCCTACCAATTCCATCATCATAAGTTTTCCCTACCCTCACTCATAGCATAGTTATATTACTATAAATCAATTGTACTTTTAATGCATATCAGCATAATTGCATTCTCATCACACATGTATAATATATATACTTTCTGCACTTACTTATACATCTATGTACTCACCTTGTACATTTATGTACTAACCTTGTACATCTATGTACTAATCTTGTATATTTATGTATCATTAATGTAGCATCCCTGTTTTCTGTAACCCTAATTAAGGTGGATGACCTTGATCGGGTATTCGTATGGTTATGTGATTGCTTGTGTGTTAGTTTGGTACCTAGTTGGAAGTTTAGGAATAGACTTGAACAAGGTTGGAAGTGCCTAAGGTGTAACACGAGAAACTGGGAAGGTTAGAAGGCTGGAAGTTCTTCTCTCGCTAACTCCACGCTCAAGCGTTGAGAAGCTTAGGCGTGGGAATAGACGGACGCTTCAGCGTGCTGAGTGCACTGTGCAGCTGCTCTGAGTTTGGACGCGTGTGAGACACGTGTCAGGCCAGGGAGTAGGCGGAGTGGACGAGGTTCCACGCTCGAGCTTGGAGAGATCCCACCCTAGAGCGTGGCAACGCTCAAGCGTGCAAAGTTATGAACGCTTAAGCGTGGACAGCAGAAACCATAAGTGGAGCTTCCACTTACATCTTCTCACTTACACGATTTTGGGAAGCTTTTCTGCGAGTTAGAGAGAAAGGTTCTGAGTTCTAGAGTGAGAAAGCTTGAGGTTAGAGGTGATCGAGCCGCCAGAACTCGATTTCGACTACACCGTTGTGATCGCGGGGAAGTTATCTTCGACTCCAGCGGATTAGTTTCTCGATTCGCCACAGGTAAACTTGGATCCCTAACACGTGTTCTTCGTGTTCTTGGCGTTCTTCGAGTTTTTACCTTTTCTTTGATCTTTTGGGCTTGCACTGTTGTGTATGTGTTGCGCTCGTGATTAGGGCAAAGTCCGCGCTCGTGATTCTGAGCTTGAGGCCGCGGCTGTGAGGAGGTTGAGTGGCTGTTCTTGGCTGTCTTGAGAGAGAGAGAGACCGCGAACTTGAGGAGGGAGAAGCGGGATCATCGCGGTTGTGTTCGCGTGGAAGTTCGTGCTACAACTGTTCAGGTGGGGAGAAAGAGTTACACACGTCGGGGAAACAAGCGTAAACTATATAGTTTTGTTATATGTTACGTGTGTGTAGGGAAACCCTAAACCCTACGTGAGGTTGAGCCTTGACGAAGTACCTAGACCCTAAGTTTAGTTTACTTCGAGCTAGCGCCGCAATGTTGATACCCTAGGTTAGCAGATTTATGTTGACTGGCGTGATGTATGTATGGCTGCTTTGTGAGTCTTTGCTTACCTGCTGACGGTGGTATGTAGTATATTTGCATGGTATGATGGCATGTTGTTGTATGATATATTTACTGCTGCACTAAACATGCTGATATTGATGAACTGCTGTATGTATCTCAAAATGCGTGTATGCATGAGAATCGGAGGTTTAGTCTGATTAGGGCTTTGACCTCGTGGTGGACGTTTGAGCTGATAGTTGAAATTGAGGTTATAGTTGGACCTGGAAGCTCGTAAGTTATGACGAGAGCTTGGAGCTCATATGGTACAGTTGGAGCTTGGAGCTCGTGTTGCTGAGAGTAAAGTTGCATGTGTCGTTATATTAGCTCAAGGAAGATGGATGACATGCATAGCATATGCATAAGATGCCAAGTGGCGAGCCGTATGTTGTGAGGCATATGAGGTTGGTGTACCGAGTGCAGGTGCAGAAAACGGAAGGGAAAGTCTGTGTGACCTCAGGGATATACTGGACACAGGTATACTCACAAGAGACCGATGAGGTAGCTCCTATCATGTCGTGGCGGTCCTGGACACGTCCTACTATCACGACTGGACCCTGAGTCTTTCCGGTTGCCGGTGGATCTTCCGAGGAGGCCCAGATAGCCCTCTTTGTTTGGGACAGTTGAGCGGTGATGCACTCTTATGGGTCATGGCCAGCGGAACGGATTACCGAAACAAACCAACTTATGGTCCGTGAGCGGACGAGATGTTGCCCTTAGTAGGGTGCTAGTACCGACCGGCATGCATAGAAAGAGTGCGTGTCACATCTAGCTAGGGAACGACCGTGGCGTCGAGACACTGAGAGATGATCGTGTTTGCTATATAGGCTGCATTGCATCATCCCTATATTTGATGTGTTGTATATCTTATCTCCCTGTCTTTTCTTTGTATATGTACGCTCCTTCTACGAGCAGACGAGAAGCCAGCAGTACCAGAGGATGGACCGGAGGAGACACCCGTTTATCACCGGAGCACCAAGGATGCCGGTGCTAGGGGATATTGAGATCGTGTACCACGAAGAAAGGGGATGGCGGGTGGACCCCTCGACCTTTTGGGTTGTATATACAGGACCAGTTAGCTTGATCTTCCGGAGAGGTACTCCGCCGTATGCAGACATCATTGGATCCTATCGTGTTTACCAGTTCCTTCCCTTTCCACGGATGTGGCGACCACCGAGCCAGAGAGAGCAAGACTATCGATGGGTGGCACCATAGACTTCAGCTGTATCCAGTAGGAGGGGCTTCGTGCATAGAGGCCAGAGGAGACATTCAGACTGGTACATGAGGGCGGCCTTGAGGTGCCGCATAGTAGTGTCGAGTTCCTCCTCCGAGTACTAGCTTGTGCGGGTTTATGGGCGTACCCACGGAGCTGGACAGGGTAGCTCAGGTCATCCCTA
Organism: Ammopiptanthus mongolicus; assembly: GCA_039655645.1. NCBI lineage: Eukaryota > Viridiplantae > Streptophyta > Magnoliopsida > Fabales > Fabaceae > Ammopiptanthus > Ammopiptanthus mongolicus. The sequence goes on from CM077350.1 coordinate 47,132,234, forward strand.
CCATTGATGGTGAGGGTTAGCTAGTGCGTCTTCTTCTAGGACTGAGTGGAGAGGCTGATGTATTTTGAGTGCAGGGCTGGGGAGCGTTGGTGAGGATGTCTGAGAGCTTTTCTTCTTTTTGGAGTCCTGTTGTACATGTTTTATTTTGCAGCACAGTTGTATAGCTCATGTATGTATTACAGTGGCCCTACTGAGGGGGCAACCATGTAAATACTTATATAATGCATGTATATGTTTTATCTTTCCCGTTGTGCTTTACTCTGATGCATGCTTTTATGTATGTGCTTGTCGTGTGTGCTTTATCGTTTTGTCGTTCGTTTAATAAGCGCGTAATAATATCACCAGGTTATAGTTAATAATAACTTAGTAGGCGGGTTCTCAACCTAATGGGATTATCCTACGTAAGTTGGGTCGTCTCAATTAATCGTATACATCTATGGATTAGCCTTGTACATCTAAGTACTAAAAATTATCATAGCACCACTTTTAACCCCACTCATATTCACAATTATTTTAGTATACATCATAGCTCCAAATCATATCTTTCTCTATCTCAATAATTTTGACATAATAATCACACCTTACATAACTCTCATCATTATCATATCTATTCCAACCATAACTTACATATATACAATTCATGTTCAACATACATCATAGGGTCATGAGTTATCATACACTCATACCTTGTCCCCTAAATACATCAAAAAATGCATTAAATGGCATAAATTCGCATAAAAACTGTTTCTGAAATCGCATACATCGATGTACACTCTAAGTACTTCGATGTATTAAGCATGTGAAACGGTACATCGATGTAATGAGTGTGTGCATCAATGTATTAAGCCTGGGAAATTGTACATCGATGTACTAAGTGTATACATCGATGTAATTAGTGACAAGAGTTGCAGTTCTGTTGAGTTTTGAGTCTAGGGCTCGGAAATGCCAATATTTTTGGTCATACCCAATCATGAAAAGTGCATATAACAACATTAAGTCATCATACAAGTAATGTAACACATCAATATCCATTTCAAAAAGGGATTAAAGACAAAAATAACAAAGAAAAAGGTCATCCGCAAGATCATTACTTAGGTGAAAACAAGCATTTCCTTCCCTTTTCATTAACCCTAAGCATACCCACGAAAATCTACTCAATCAAACACAAAATCCCTTACAAAACAACATCCAAGCAACCCTAAATTCAAAAAAATATGAGGGTTGGAGCCCTTACCTTATATTGCACAAACCCTAGGTTTTAGGGAAATCTCCTCCTTGGCTCTCCTTTTTCTACCACCATATAAAATGGAGAGGAGTACATGAGGATGAAGTCACACAAAAAGAGGAGATGGATAATATGGGGAAAAAATTACCACGCGGAAGGAGAAACTTTTGAAACAAAGTTCTAATTAATAGATTTGAAAAGGTTTAAGGTGATAAATGGTATTTAGTGTAGGAAAACATTCTAAATTGAGCGTATTTAATTTTAACACTTTCCTTACCTATTATTATCTCATATCTATTTTCCACTCATCTTTTATTATTAAATATAATTTTCAAAAATTAAAAGATGATGGCACCACTTGTTGTTGCAAGATGGGCCATGGACCAAAATCGATTTCAGGCCCAAACACTTCTCAGGCCTGTGGGCCCAAAAGCCCAAAACCCAACAAAAGAAAATCACAACAATTAATTAAATAAAATAAATAGGAAATTTTGGGTCATTACAGGCCTATTCTACAACATGTACATGAATTCTACGATCTTCCTTGGAAGAAACCAGTTGGACTACATCCATGGTGTCAATCCCGCACACCACTTCCTTAAAGCCCAAGTCACATTAGCACCAGCCTACTCCTCATCGCTATCAGCTCAGTAGCTAAGATATTGAATTTTCCATTATGGCTAGAGAACCCAACTATCTATTCTCCCAAATTTGATCATACGACTCCTATAGTGTCCATCTTCATTTGACAGTCCATGAAGCTACCATTAACAATTTTTACTGAGTTTAGGGGGAGGGTTCAGGGTTCGAACTAACTAGATGCTCAATAGCTCTGCGGATGTTTCTCTGAAAAACAGTCTCGAATTTTTGGGAGGAAAGGACAACCCGCCCGACAACATATTGAAAATTCCATGATTTGTCATCAAAGGTCATGTTATTCCTCAATCTCCAAACCCACCATAGGTTCAACACGAATAATTAAGGTTAGTCTCCATTCCCCAAGGCCTTAACCCAAGTTGCAAGGTCATTTTGAAAGAAAAAAGGGTTGCCACAAAGACTCAACCTCATCCAAATTTCACAAGAATGAGCATAATCTCTTAAGCGGTGATTAGTGTCTTTAACATTCCCAAAACATAGAAGTGACATAAAGGATACAATGCTAGGCCATGCTTGTGTTGCAAATTATTCGTAAGAAGAGCTCCATGTGACGTAAGCCAAATAAGGAGCTTCACTTTTTCTAGGGCTTTAAGTTTCCGCACCCACATCCAATTCTCCCCAGCATCCCAAGTTTGTGACTGTTGTAAGAGGCAAGTATACCCTTCAGTTGACATGCATATATCATTCTTATGTCCTTGCTAAACCCATTAGTCTTTTAAGTTATTGAAGGACAAAGAAATCAGCAACAACAACGGTGTTCGAGATTAGAGCTAACGAATGGTCAGGGACGGAGCCAGACTTGGGTGATGGGGGCACCTATAAAAATTAAAGTTCATCCAATAAATAACACATCAAATTTCATGTAAAATATTCATAATTATATGTTCCAAAACGTTAATTACATTAGTAATTGTAACACCTCAACCCGGTGTCACATTTTGTATCCTAAATTATCTTTTTCGGTAAATTAAAAACTTTCTCGAAAACTCTATAAAGTAGTTGCGAAAATATGATATCAAAGTAAAACTTTAACAACCAGAATGAAACAAATTGAAACTCACCATCTATAACAGTAATTCAACTTCGCCATAAGGCGTGCATTTTTTCAATCTCTTAGTACACAACATAATCAGTTACAGTCGAAAGACCTGATTTAAACATCAAAAATCCTAAGAGCTGGTCTGATAAAAGAAAACTCTAAGAACAAGAGAGCATACTACCTAACATACATCGTACAAAGAAGACTGGGTCTCGTCGTCAACAGTCCACACATCTTCGTCATCGACTTCAAGAAAACTCAAGCAACGGGATCCCGAAGTGACCCAGAGGACCGTTGAGAAACATCTGTACACGTTTTCAAAAACACAACAAGGTGTCCCACATGTACAGGCAAGGGTGAGATATTCATTCACAAGTTTATCATAATAGCCACACAAGTAAAACAAAGTACAACTAATACATCGATATACAACACAGTCATGCTATAGAATATCAACATTCAGCATAATATCACAACGAGATAATCCCACTCTGTGGGATCACACCCATTCATCAAGATAAGTTAAAAGAATGCATGAGACTTCAATCAACTTTCTAGTTTATGTTCTCCGGAGATTCCTAACTTCCCTTCATCGAGCGATAGGTCGTGAATACTCCCATAACACAATTGTCCTCAACAGCCGACCTCTCAATTTAGGTCCGAACTCCAATTGTTCAAGGGTATCACATCACATCCATATCACAAATAGTCCAGTCTCTGATCGAGTTCATCCGTGTTGGGAAGCCGATTACCACGGCACGGGATCGCGATGCCTCCGGCCTCTTGTGGAGTCTCGAACACAGGATGCCCCTATAGACCTCGTGGTCTTAATTGGCTCATATTCTCAACCACTTGGATTGTAGCTCGTTTCCAATGGCACATCGGCCAACTCATGTATGCAACTCATGGTTTTCTGTTTTCTTTTTCGTTCGTTCTTTCTTTCTTGTCAAGGCACACAGCTCATGACTCATTTTAAAGGACATTTATCTCGTTCATTCAAAATATAGGACACGCAGTCGAAGTTCTCAATCCACAAAGTACTAGGCCGACGTCGCGGACACTAGACTCGCATATAGGACACTATGTCCATTCATTTCACAACACATGACACGAAGTCCGGGTGCTCAATCTACGAAGTACTAGGCCGACGTCACGGACACTAGACTCGCATATAGGACACAAAGTCCGTTCATTTCAAAACACAAAACACGAAGTCTGGGTGCTCAATTCACGGAACTCTAGCCCGACGTCCCGGTCTGTAGGTTCACGTGCTTCACAGTGTGTAGGGGTAATCACCAGTTTAATCAAAATTTCGTTTTCGTTAATCAAATCTTGAAAACAAAACTCAAAATCTCTTTGTTATAAACCAAAACTCATTTTCGCTCTAAAACTTATTTCCACAAAATCTTTCATTTGCAAAACTATTTCTAAAAGTTTAAATTCTCAAAATTTATTTTCAAAAGGATTTCGACTTGAAAAGTATTTTCTAAAGGTTCCATCATTTGAAACATTTATCTAAAGATTTTAATTGGACCAACCTTTTTTTGAAAGAGACTTTTTCTTTTTTAAAGGTCAAATACTTTGAGAAAGTTCTTCCTGTGACAAAACTAAACTATTTTTCAAGGCTTTCTTTTTGTACAACATGTTTAGAAAATAATGATAAAGCAACTTTTCACTATTTTCCTCACAAACTCTCAACTTTCTAAGTCTTATTCGAAATTCCTTTTGAGTTCTTAACTTAGTGGCTTTTTAGTAAAATTAGTCATTATACTATTTAACTTAAAAGCTTTTCATTTCTCAAACCAAAACGTTTCTAGATCTTTGATTAAGACTTTTAAGTAGCTTAATCTTCATTATCAAGCTATAGTCGATGCTATGCTCTTAACCAATCTAGTCAAAGAAATCACAATTCAATGTATACACATATAGTCATCAAATCTCCGAAACCAAAATCACACATATATCTCATCCAAGGCAATAATGCCACAATTCATGTTTCAATATTCAATCACATATTCACCAAATAAATCAAGCATATACTTCACAAGACAATCATCAACATCACTTCAAATAACATCATCACAATCATATAACAATCAATATTATGAGGCTATCAAACTCATTGGAGTTAATCTCCCCTTACATCTTGAAGGTAATCTTCCGAATGAACGTCGTCCGACTAGTCCGCAAATCTTCCGATTACTCGCCCGAAACACTCAACAACTAATACCTACACACAACCAATTCAAAACATCAACATTAACAACATAAATTTCCCTACCTCACTTGATCTAAGGTTCGGCCATCTTATAAGAAAATAGGCTAGGGATTTCATTTTGCTTTAATCTTTTGGATTCAATGATCTCTAAGTATGGTAGAAACCTAATCAATACTCCTTAATCAAAAATTTAAACCAAAACCCATTCAATCCCCTAGGTGGCCATGCTTAAGAAAACTAGGGAGGAAATTTCTTTTGGTTTCATGCTTCTAGATGCTCAATATATACATCATAGTGAGTTCATGGAAATTAGTGTCATGATCATAGGATTTTTCTACAATTTTCTAGAGATTTTTGAACTTTGGATATAGAACTTGAAACATCATGGATCATGGTTTTGAAGACAAGAAATGGATGAAGAACATGAACTCATAGATCAAGGAGAGTAATCATACATCTTTGAGTGATGAAAATGAGCAAGGATCAACATTTTCTTCACCAAAATTGGTTAAGGTTCCAACTTGAAAATGAGAGAAAGCTTGAGAGCAAAAATGGAGTTAGGAAAAAATGGGTGAAGGTCTCATGAAGATGGGCTTTGGGCGTGTGAGAAAGGGAGGGCAAGGGTGTCCAAAATTTGTCACTTAAGGGACAAAATGTAATTAAGAAAAAGGTTAGGGGCATTTTGGTCTTTTTGCAGTGTGAACGCGTTCAGATATTTTCATTTGTCATTATGACAGTGTTGAGTCATGGCACACTTTCCTGGGTGACTTGACTTGACGTGACTTCAAGTTTATCAATTAGCAGGTCCCGGTAAATCCATATTCAGCTCTGTTTTTCATCCGATTTAAGATTTCGTTCGTATAACTTATATTAATTCACTTTTTAGTTCGAAAAACCAATTTTACCAAAGTTGTTGGAAATTGGATGCTAAACCTAATTGTTTCATTCACGAATCAAAATTAGGTTTTCTGATCAGTAAAATCTTATTGTCAGTGAAAACGTAGATTGGGCTTTGTTTGAATTTTTAACCCAAAATTTAACCGTAACTCCTTACGATACTGTAGAGTATGAATATGACTTCGGTTTATTCAAAATCATTTTATAAATCTCGGATAAAATATAAAATATATATATATATATATATATATATATATATTTACCGTAATTGATGAACAGTAAAAATCGGGGGGTTATAGTAATCTATCAAAACACAGAACGCATCTCCTGTATACCACGAAAATCATTTATAATTGAATCTACACTAAATTTTTTAGCAATTTTCTTTTCAATGTATACTATCAAAAATTCAGTCAAAAATTCATCTTTCATTTTGTTGCGAAGCGTAATCTTGACTATATTCATAGCTAAAAAGGATCGCTCTGTAGTAGCTGTAGAAACAGGAAGTATGAGAATAAGACTTACCACTATATACACAAGAGGATAGACTTCTGCTTTTTTAGTTTTTAGCAATCAATGACATAGATCAGAAATAGTTTGCAATGCTCCAAAATTAGAAAATTGTCTCACATTATCAAAGTGCTCAAATTGCGTCCCCAATTTTATCATCTCATATTTTGCAAAGTCGTGTCGGTAAAATTTCATTACCAACTCACAAATGTCATTCCGAATGATATCCACATCTATCTCAAATATAAATTTGACCTAAGAATGAGTAGTTCCACCGTGTAATCACTGAATTTGTCATTCAGTTCCTACAATTGAGAGTCTATCATATCATTGAAAATATTAACTTTCGAATAATACTCTATTGTAATGTCATCTTGTTGATGGCGGGTCATTCCTCGTCTTGCAATATAATGAGCGTTAAAATCTTGTATGTGTATGTTGACTGATTTACAAAAAGGTTTAACATTTACAACCAATTCATCTCATTCATCATCTCTCAACTTTTGAATGAGCGACTTAATATATCAAGCCAAATGCATCACATTTAAAATATCTTGAGATTGAAGTTGCAAAGCTTGACAAAGAGCATTAGAAATCTCCAAAATATTTCTCCTGAGACGCAAGATGAAAACAAATTCAAAAGAAGTTAACACCTCATAAGCTATATTCATATCACCTAGTTGAGCACTTGTAGTTCCATCCTAAATAATATCATTGAACATGTTCATCAAACTAGAAATGGATTTCAAGTGAGAACTCCAACGAGTATCACCTGCTCTTTATAAAGAGCCAAATTGATTACGCCCTTTTCCACTTTCAAGCTCATCATTATGAAGTAAATGAGCAATATTTGCAGTATGAGCATCTTTTAATTGGTCATTATGCTTACATGATGCACCAACAATTTTGACAATGGAGTTCAACTTGATAAAAAACTAATGGACGAGAATAACTTCCTTAGATGCACCAACTAATGCTAATTGCAAACGATGTGCAAAACAATAAACATTATATGCATAAGGACATTCACTTTAAATCAAAGGTTGCAAACCATTCCATTCTCCATGCATGTTACTTGCACGTCATAGCCTTGTCCTCGAATGGATTGAACATCAAGATTATGATTGGAAATGATAGTACAAATACCTTATTTCAATGTTAATGCAATAGTATCTTTGACATGAAAAGCCCAAAAAAGCGCTCTGCACATAGAGCCATCTACCAACAAATCTCAAAACAATTGACATTTGCATTGCTTTAGATTCATCTCGAGCTTCATCAACTATTATGCAATATTTTGCATCACAAATTTCTTCATGAATATCATTCCTTACTTTATTTGCTAAGACATGTAAAAATTGTTTTTTTGTTGTGGGTGATTTATATGAGGGATTCTGTGGAGCTTTATCCAAAAGGGCCAAAACTTCTACCACATTATCATTATAAGAAGCGAAGAAACTCAATAGTTCCAAAAAGTTTCCACGATTATTTGATGTCTTCATCGTGCCCTCTGAAAGATCATCCTTGATTTGCAAGCCACCGAATTTCCTCAATTGAAGTTTTTAGACGAAGTCTATTTCTGCAATTTCTTGCGTTGTGAAGTTCTCAAACCTTCTTGCTATGTGTGATGGTTGGTTCATAAGGTCTAAAGATGCTTTCTCAGCATTTCTGTGAGCTACAGTGAGATCTTTTCCGATATGCACCAAAGAATGCATATTTTTTTCCATCCCTCACCTCATTCCATGATCGAAATCCATTAACAGTAAATGCATCTAATGCACGAGATCCATCTTTGTTATGGAATAAAAAACATTGTAGATAGAATGCAGTATCTACATAGGATAATATTCCAACGAAGGCATAAATAGCTTAAACCATGATGACTGAAAACTAAGAGAATGTTTTTCCCCAGATTTTGGATACGTTAAAAGCATGACTGACTTTAATATAAGCTCTTCAAACTTCATCACGCCTCTCAATTGGATATTCCCATATATATGGTCTTAATCCCAGATCACGTTCTAATGAGTTGATATCAAATCCTACTTTGATTTCAACTGTTAAAGATTTTGCAGGACAATCTTCAGAATTCAACTTATCACTCTCCACAAATGGATTTGACGGCTCATTAGATGTTTGAATTTCAACATTCTTCCTTTTAAAGAATACGTCGATTGTAGATGACTTCCTCATCTAAAAAAAATCATAAATGTATTTTTGCATAAATGTATTTTTTGGTAATACACCTAGACAAATCAGTGGCCGGAGCAGCTTCCAGTTGTTTCTTTACAGAACTTTATTTTTTGGTAATAAACTTCGACAAATCAACGAGACGAAGAATTCACAAACCATTTTGAGAAAATACCCAAATGCATTGTCAGAATCAACATCCTTTAATATTTTTTGGTCAACAAATTACACAATACAACATCTTATTTGCAATATTTTCACTTATCATGAAAATAAAAATACCATAAATAACAAAGAGAAATAGTTATGATAGTATCTCAAACTATGCTCATTATCAGTCAGATAGGAAGCTAGCATAAGAATTATTGTCTTGTAAAGATTAAAATTACATATTTCAGCATAAGGAAAAGAAAATGGTTGCATTCTTAATGAAAGAAATTTAAAAGTTACATAAGAGTAACACTTTCATCACAAATTTTTAACTTTTTTGTTTAGAGAAAAAATCCTACACTGGTGCATTGTAGTAATTCCTATATATCTCATTTAATTTTTAAAAAAAATTGTAACAGTAAAGTTTCAAGCAAGATTAAAAGATTTGCATATATAAAAAGTTTCCTATCGAAGTCCCTCCATAGCAACTCAAATATCTACCAGTTTGTTCCGGTTCTGGATGAGCTACGACCACCATTGTAGTGCTTCAACTTCCCCTCCCACCACGGAATTATTAGCAGCTAGGTTCCCATCCTATACGATGATAATCTGTTTAGGGGCCTTGACACCCCCAATTTACACTTAAATTCATCCATGCGAATGATGTTGACAGGTCCGGCCCAAGGGTAAAACAAGTGAAGCTCTTGTTTTAGGCCTCTCAAAATAAAATAATTTTTTCTTTAAAAAAAAGGCCCACTTGTATTTTTTTTATATTAACTTTCTGATATGTAGAATACTAGTGTATAGACCCGTGCCATGCACGGGAAATATGCAATATTTTAGGATTTGATCAAAAAAATATATAATTACTTATTTCACTTTTTTGGTTTAATATTTTTTGTGAAAAATTATATACAAAATAATTTTTTATTTTGTTTGAACGGCCAATCACAAAGTGTAACAGATATTAACTTAATAATAATTATTGATACCATAATGACCCTTATAAATACAGATAATATGTACATATTGTCTTGTAAATATGCATTCTAGCATGTTACACGGCAACGCACACATTCTACGTGGAATATCATAATATTTATGCAATATTTTTTTATGCAATATTAAAATGTAGATATAAAAAATGTTTACATGTGGAGAAAAAAATAAATAAAGGAACAATAATGCTATTTTAAAACTGAGGTTTATTTGATAAGAAATTGAATGATAATACCTTAAAAGATTAACAAAATAAAAAAGATTGTGATCAAACAAAAAGATGTTTTTTTTCTTCCACTACTTTAGTATCATACTTCTCTTAAGATTTAATAGTAAATATATATTTTCAAAGCAGCAACTACATTTAAAGCTGATTGATCATTTCTCAATATAATTTATTTAAACAGTAATATTAAACACAATGATCTTCATGATGATATGAAAAAAAATTTCTCTCTTAAAAATTTATTTGATTTATTTCTTCCATTTTCTCGTACAAATTAACCATTTTTAGAAAATATATTTATTCATCACATCAGTTTTTTTCTCTATCTTCAAAATCAATTTGATTTATTTTTCCTCGTTTTCTCATGCAAGTTAAACATTTTAAAAAACAATAAATATCTATGATATTATTATTTTTATTTTCTTTTAAAAATCTATTTGATTTATTTATCTTCTTTTTTCGGTGTTAGTTAAATATTTTTAGAAAATATATTCATCTATCATATTATTTTTTTCTTCTCTTTAAAAATCTATAGGATTTATTTCTCCTATTTTTCCGCCAAAGTTATCCATTTGTAGAAATATATTTCTCTATCATATTATTTTTAATATTTGGCATTCCTGCCAATACCTTGGTATTATACTTCTCTCAACATCAATATTATAGTGAATTTGTTTTTTTTTTAAAACAAAATTAGGAATTAGCATTAATCATTTCTTCTTCCACTACCTTGGTATGGTACTTCTTTGAACATTTAACATTATAAATATGTTTTCAAAGCAACAACTACATTTTCAAGCTAATTTATCATTTCTCGATGTAATTTATTTAAACACTAATGTTAAACTCTTCACAATATCTTGGTAATCATATAAAATTTTTTATTATCTCTTGAAAATCTATTTTATTTATTTCTTATCTTTTCCCCGTGCAATAGAAAAAAAATATTTACCTATGATATTAAATTTTTTATTTTCTCTCTAAAATCTATTTGATTTATTTATCTTCTTTTCACCATGCAAGTTAACCATTTTTAGAAAGAGTTTAATTACTATACACTGTCAGTATAAAAGTTTTTTTTACACTGACAAACAATCATAAATCTTGGTGTGTGTGAATTTTAAGGTAGTTATGATAAGAGTCAAACACTTTAGCTTATGTGGTAAATTCTGATTGGTTATCTGTGTAAAAAATATTTACACTGGCAGTGTATACCAGTTAAATCCTTTTAAAAAATATATTTATCTATCATATGAAAAAAATCTTGAAAACATTTTGAATTATTTCTCCTTTTTCCCAATGAAAGTTAACCATTTTTAGAAAATATATTTATCTATCATATTATTTTTTCTTCTCTTTTATAAATTTATTTGATTTGTTTCTTCTCTTTTCTCCGAGCAAGTTAATCATTTTTACAAAATTTATTTATCTATACTAATTTTTTATTTTCTCTTCAAAATCTATTTGATTTATTTCTCCATTCCCCTGTGCAAGTCAATTATTTTTAGAAAATATATTTATTTACCATATTATTTTTTACTTCTCTCTTCAAAATCTATTTGATTTATTTCTTATCTTTTCCGTATGCAAGTTAATCATTTTAAAAAATTAAGTATCTATCATATTATTATTTTTATTATCTCTTAAAAAAATCTATTTGATTTATTTCTCCTCTTTTCCAGTAAAAGTTAACAATTTTTATAAAATATATTTATCTATCATATTATTTTTAATATTTGTCATTTCTCTCAATACCTTGGTATTCTACTTCTTTCAACATCAATATTATGGTGAATTTGTTTTATTATTTAAATAAAATTAATAAATTAGCAATAACCATTTTTTCTTCCACTACCTTGGTATGATACTTCTTTGAATATTTAATATTATATATATGTTTTCAGAGCTTCAACTATATTTCAAGCTAATTAATCATTTCTAGATGTAATTTATTAAAACAATAATGTTAAACTCTTCGCAATATCATGGTAATCATATGAATTTTTTTATTCTCTCTTGAAAATATATTTGATTTATTTATCATCTTTTTTCGTGCAAGTTAACGATTTTTAGAAAATATATTACGTATAATATGAATTTTTTTCTTCTATCTTAAAAATTTATTTGATTTATTTCTCTTCTTTTTACCATGCAAGTTAAGAATTTTTAGAAAATATATTTATCTATCATATGAAAAAAAACATTTCTTTAAAATATTTTGAATTATTTCTCCTATTTCGTAGTGAAAGTTAAACTTTTTTGGAAAATATATTTATCGATCATATTATTATTTTTCTCTCTTGAAAATTTATTTGATTTATTTCTCCTTTTTTTTCGTGCAAGTTAAAAATTTTTAGAAAATATATTACGCATAATATGAATTTTTTTCTTCTATCTTAAAAATCTATTTGATTTATTTCTCTTCTTTTTACCATGTAAGTTAAGAATTTTTAGAAAATATATTTATCTATCATATGAAAAAAAAACATTTCTTGAAAATATTTTGAATTATTTCTCCTATTTCGTAGTGAAAGTTAAACTTTTTTGGAAAATATATTTATCGATCATATTATTATTTTTCTCTCTTGAAAATTTATTTGATTTACTTCTACTTTTTTTCCGTGCAAGGTAACCATTGATAGAAAATATATTTATTTATCACATTATTTTCGTTTGTCTCTCTTCAAAGTATATTTGATTTATTTCTCATCTTTTTTGCATGCAAGTTAACCATTTTTAAAAAAAATAATAATTTTCTATCATATTATTATTTTTATGCTCTCTTAAAAATCTATTTAATTTATTTTTCATCTTTTCCCCGTATAAGTTAAACATTTTTAGAAAATATACTTTACCTGGTGTACTTTCTCCATATTTTTCAAAATACAAAAAAAAAAAAAAAAACAATATACGCCCGTATGATTATACATTTATTAGCCAATTCCATGATGACGGTATGATTGTATAAATGACAATGTTTATATTTTATATAATAAACATTATATACACCAGAAATTAAATATTCATATTAATGATTGTTGAAGATGCAATGCTCGCATGTTACATCAGAGAATTGACACTTTCTTGTGAGATAATATGTTTAATTATTTCTATGAGCTAATTAAAAATCCTACATCAAGGCACAGGTGAAGCAAAGTGTTTAGAATTATCTACTTGGATTTCTATCTCAATAAAGAACATGATTTCACTCATCCAACACAATTTCATCAAAGTTATTGCCAACATATTTACATACCAACAACTATCATACAATATTTGAAAAAATATTCTTCCATATATTCTCATTTGTGTCTTTTCCCCACTCTGACACATCATACGCGTTAACATTTCCATGAGAAATTAAGGGGGGAAAAGTGTAGGTTAAGCAACTGAACCTGACAAATATAGTATTCTAAACAAAAAGTTTATCCACAATTTTTCAAAAGAAAAATTCTGACCTTCTCATTCATTACCAATGCAGGAAAGATTAGAGATTCCAAAAGAGTTGTGAAATGTGGAGAAAGTAATCATCATTCTTGTATCATTGAAATTGAACAATATTAAAGAGAGTTTTTTTAAAGAATGTGTCAATTGCAAAATTCGCAGCACCTTCACCACGGTCCTGCCACTCCTTTCGATTATGGCTAGTGAAATATTGGCTCGAATGACGACATGAGTAACCTCGAGTATCTCCTTCAAATCAATCATCTTTCCATATGTCGGCTTTAAAATTCAGCATGGGTTATAACAGCTTGTGATGACGAATTAAAATGGCTAAACCACAATGTCCAGTATATGAAAAACTAATAAAGTCTAGTATACCAATTTTTTCTAAAACATGCTTGCAAGATATTGTCACCAGGTTAAAGAATCCTGTACACAAATAAACAACTTGTAAGAATAAAGAAACAAAAAATAATTATAAATAAAGAAATATCTTACCAGATTGTGTTTCATCTTATTTTATCATCTATGAAATTCATCTTAGTCCTAATGGTATTTGGCTAAACCTTCAAAAAGAGCGAAATCAGAAATAGGAAGAATGAGAGGGTGCCTTACCATTTGAAGATTTGGGACGGTGCTCTGAAAAAATCAAACAGAGCGAGAATGAGAGGGTTTCAATATTCAGAACCTTGTACCGATTAAAAATATAAAAAATCACAAGAATGATAGTCATAAATCACATGAAAAAAATAACAATAATAAAAAAGGAGAAGATATGACAATCATTGCCTTATATGAAAGATAACCGAATGAGTAGGGAACGAATATATATGGCCTTCAAAGAACCGAAGAGGAAAAAATTAAGAGGGATCGTAGGAAAAAAAATTTAGAAGAGAAGGTAGTCTTACCTTTTTCTTCTTCTTCGGTTGGTGGTAAGTGATGGCCTCACGGTGGAGAGAGATGCATAGAGGCAATGGACTTCCCTCTTTCGTGGAGTAGGGAAGGAGAAAGAGATCACATTTCAAATTTCATTTATTGACAAGTTATAATTTCATTTATTTATTGGCAGGTTTCAATCAGGTATTGATTTGTAAGGTTTCAATGGTGCTATACATATATATATTGAATTGAATCATGTATTGATTTAATTACAGTTTTAGTGACGGGTTATAATTATTTTCAAATTTGAAATTGTATAACATGTAATGGTCATGATTGAAATAATTCGTGTGAGATCATATATTGACAAATTTTCTAATTACAGTGTCCATTTAATAATTATTCCGATGACTACTTTTCAAATTACATTTATTGGCAAGTTAAAATTTCTTTAATTGATGAAAATTGCAATCAATTATGTTTCCTTTTTTGTCCAAATTTTGAAAACTAAAAATCAAAATTGATAGGTTATAATTTCATTAATTCAAGCCAAATTTAACATATTTAAATCATTGACTAATTTGTCGATTATTCCAGAATATGGAAATCAAATATTGATTCTTCCAGCATTCAATATTCAATAGTTTGATTCTTCCACATTTAATATTTGATTCTTAAATATTATATGAGTCAAAAATTAACTTACCATTAATGTATTGATTTAGTTTGAAATTTCAAAATTTATTGATTATTCTTTTGATTAAAAATTAACAAATTTTAAAAAAAAATCAATATTGATTGTGGTAGCGACATGTGTAGAAAATTCTATGGGAATGCTTAGAGGTTGCCACATGGACAAGTAATCAATGAGGTTATTCCTAAATGTATATAGTATAGATATCAACAAACATAAGTTAATCTATTTGATATAAAAACTTATCATTAGGTTAAAGGTCCAGAAATTACTTTAGACCTTAATAAGTGTTGGGCCGCCGTGGGTGTTGATCTGTTTAGGATTCCACCTCCCATTCTCCCATAAATCTTTCACTTGCAAGCTAAATAATGAGCGGGGTCGTGGCTGCCAGAAGGCAACTTAGACAATTGTCTTAAGCGCCACACCGCTGTTAATTACTATATCACATTTCCAAAGTTATCTTTTCACTTTTACTGATTGACTAACTCATTATTACTCCCAATTATTAACATATATATAATATAATAACAATTTTGTGAGTTTAAGTTTTTTGCATGTTAACTTACATCGTAACTTGTAACTCGCATCGTTAATGGTATACAATATTGCAAGAAAATAACAATTGAGCTAAATGTAATTTTTCTAATTATTATTATCTATTTATTTCATAAAATTTCAATATTTTTTTTTTCAAATTTATTTTCAAAATTATAAGTATTGAAAGAAGTGTTAAGAGAAGAAAAATTAATACTTCAATAGAAGTATTAAACTATGTCACAAGATTTGATTCTTTTCTAAATACATGTATTGTTTATAGAATATTATTGACAATACATGTAAATGTTGCTACCCACGAAATAAGTTTTTCAAAACTAAAATTGCTTAAATTCTATTTGAAATCAACAATGCTACAAGATAGATTGAATGGAAGCTATGTTATCTATTGAGTGTGAAATATTAGAATTACTTGATTATAAAACTTTGATAAATGATTTCGCAACTCAAAAGTTAGAAGAATAATATGAGAATTGATAATTTATATTGCACTAAGTCTCTCTAATAATTTTTTATCTAAGGTCCCAAAACTTCTAGACACAGCCCTATACAAGAGATATGAATAAAGTCTACTTATTTGCAAGGAGGGTTAGTGCCAATCCAATCCATGTACCACAAAGTTGTACCATCTCCCGTTGGTAACCAAAAGCTTGGTGGAAAAGTCCGTGTAATTTAATTTATTAAAAATTAATGACTAATGACCCATATGAAGAGACCTTACAAAATTTTGAAATTATAATTTTGTCTTTAATTATTTATTTTAAAAGTCTATTTTGATATAATATCAATATAAAATTTTTATACTATTTTTTTATTAAAAAAGATATTCATTCATTCAAATTGATAAAATATATCGAAAACAACGTAAATTCAATATCTTTAAAATTCGAAAAAGATGAATCTGCGAACAAACTCACAACACCCAGGTTAATAGCATAAAACGGCAAAATGCCTATAAATGTGATAAAATCAAAGTGACTGGAATACCCATGCCTTCGAATTTGTAACATTGACACCGAAGTCTTGATTGAATCTGTAATGGATTGAAGCTGATTTGTCAATCTAACTCAAACGAACATCGCAATAAAACGGGAAACCAAACAATGCCGCATCAAAACGACGAACAAAACAACATCGCACCCAGACGACAAAATCACGGAAAAATACGGAAGAAAAATCAGATCTATGTGAAAAAATCATTTATTTAGATAAAAGGGAGAAAAATGATGTAGAGGGGTGATTTCAAATAAAAAATAGCGTAAAATCACCCCTCCGATGGATGAGGAAGAAAGAAAATAAGAATAAAGGGAGATTGAGAGAAAGGCAGCTCTAAGATTTGAGAAAGCGTTTTATTTTATATGGTTAATGAATTACAAATCAAAAAAGCTTTTGATTTGTATGCGTGTGATTTTTAAAATAATTAATATAAAAATTAAATATTTTTTTACTTGCACTGAAACTCTGAAGTCTGTACTCTAACCCCCCGGCCTCAGCAGCAACCATCACCTACTTCCGCTTTCGCGAACTGTTCATTTTCCCCTTAACAGACTCTCTTCTCTTCTCTTCACTTCACAGATCCATCACAAGAAAGAAACCCTACTACCGCTACAGCGCTATCTAGGGTTTCATTTCATACACTCCGAACAATTCTCGCTATGGGATGCTGATCCTTCAACCCTTTCTCTCCAAATCGATCTTCGTTCATTTCAACTTCCATCAGGAAAACATTCTTGTGGAGCGACTACCAAAATTGATCGTATGAAACCGTCGTCGGTGAAGGTTCTTCTGCTCTGTCTGATTCTCTTCACTTCCTCCACCTTCGTTCTCTCCGAGGATTCCAAGAACAATGCGTTTCGGGAGCGAGAAGCCACCGAAGACTCCCTCGGATACCCCGAAATGTACGGTGCTTCTTCATTGCAATCTCTGCAGTGTGATTATTGATTCATTTGTTATGATTTGATAGAATTAGTTTTCATTTCACTATCTCTTTATTTGTTTTGATTTTGTGTTTTTGTGTTTTGTTATGGGTGTGGTTAGAGATGAGGATGCTCTAGTGAATACGAAATGCCCTAAGAATTTGGAGCTAAGATGGCAAACGGAAGTTAGTTCCAGTATCTATGCGACCCCCTTGATTGCTGATATTAACAGGTAAGTTGTTATGGATTCTGCTTATATAGTGATTGTTGGTGTAACTCACTGTGTTTGACTTTCATTTCGTGTCATATTTGTTCTACTCTTAGCTTAATCTTGGTTACTATTTGTTGTATTGTCCAATGTTTGCCTTTTTTGTTTCACAGTGATGGGAAGCTTGAAATAGTGGTTCCATCGTTCGTTCACTACCTTGAGGTTCTTGAAGGTTCTGATGGGGACAAAATGCCAGGTGAAGAACATGGGATGTTTCTTATTATTATAGGCTTTCATCAATGATATGCTTGAGCTTGCGAAAAAAAAAACAAGTATTAGGGATAACATATGTGTGCCTTGGCGTAATGGTAAGGTTGCTGCCTTGTGACCTGGAGGTTACGGGTTTAAAACCTGGAAACAGGCTCTCTGCTTGTGGGGGTAAGGTTGTGTACATCTATTCTCCCTAGATCCCACTAGGTGGGAGCCTCGTGCACGGGGCCGCCCTTTTATTAGGGATAACATATTTATGCCTTCCCCTAATAATATTTATTCTATGTGGCTAAATAAAGTTTGGTTCTATTTGACATAATAAGGAATATGGAGGTAGGCTTTAGATTAATAGGGATTTAGCAAGCCATATGAAAAGGAAGAGAAGTTAGGTAAGATGAATACTAACAGATTTTCTATAAGCACAGAGAAGCATACTATTTGAAATCAGTTACTTATCCCAAACATGTCATGAATTTTTATCCTAATTGCAGCATTTCGCTTGGGCATATTTTGCACCACTTTTGGGAGCTGAATAGCTGATGTAGTGGTTCTAGCTCTTTTAACACTACTCAAGCCACATAGCATGTTAGTTATGGGTAACGACCTACCGTTAGCACAATTGTATTGTATTATTGATTTATGTCATAAGATTCGACTAAGTTTTACAATGATTGTCGGCTGCATGACACAACCTTTTTATCCAAGTGAGAGTAGCTATGTAAAAAAGGTATGACATAGCCACATAGGCAGAGTTGCTCTTGGTACTGAAAATAAAAAAAAATTAGATGGATCGACCTAGCATATCCCTAACTAGTTACTTGTTAATATGGCTACCATTTTCCATGGCAGCTTAAGGAATGATAAGAAATTATGTTGCTATGAAAGAGGTGGTAGGGAGTGAATACTGAAGAAGATCATTGTAAATGTGTTTTTCAGACTTATCTAACTGATTGCAAATGCTTAGGATCAAGGTATTGTGATATATTACCTGGTGTTTGATATGAGTTTTTTACAAAGTAATCTTATGAATGCTTTCTTAGGCTGGCCTGCTTTCCACCAATCCACCGTGCATTCTAGTCCTCTTCTATATGACATAGACAAGGATGGGGTGAGAGAAATAGCTTTGGCAACCTACAATGGTGAAGTGCTGTTTTTCAGGTGACTGTCTTTTTCCATATTTTCAAAATTTGCTTCCATTTATGAATTACCCATTGCTTGAGGTGCTTTTAACAAGGTTATAATAAGTTACAATTTTTAGGAGTTCTGGCTATGTGATGTCAGATAAGCTGGAGGTCCCACGTAGGAGAGTACCAAAAAATTGGTACGTGGGTTTGAATTCTGACCCGGTGGACCGTTCCCATCCGGATGTCCATGATGACCAACTTGTTCAAGAAGCAACTATTATGAAATCTATGTCTCGTAAGTTTCTGCTGGGCTCACTGCTCAGACCATTGTTGGGCATGGATTGGAGCTCCTCATATTTTCATTATCTACCTAATAAAGCAGCTTCAACAGAGGGTTGAACCATTCTGTATAATTTTGGGCTTTATGTTATTGTGAAATGTACATTTTTTTCAAAATTTTTTATCTTGGATAATGGTTTTCCTTGTAGAAATGAATGGAAGTGCACATGAAGTCAACTCTTCATCAGCCATGTCAACAGAAAGTCACCTTGGCACAAAAAATGTGTCTCATCCAGAGCCTGAAAAGAGAACAAGTGAAAGTCAAGTAGAGGAGAATATTAAGATGCCGACAATTGCTGATAATTCCTCTGTGAATGCTGGGTCTTTGGAAACTGTTGATGCAGATAATAAAACCAGCACTGGGAGACGTCTGCTGGAAGATAACGACTCCAAAGGAGCAGAGCAAAGTGGTTCTGAATCCAACGATAGTAAGGAGGGTATTCATGCTGCAACTGTGGAAAATGATGAAGGCCTTGAAGCAGATGCTGATTCCTCTTTTGAGTTATTCCGAAATAATGATGAATTGGCTGATGAGTATAGCTATGATTATGATGATTATGTTGATGAGTCAATGTGGGGTGATGAGGAATGGACTGAAGTTAAACACGAGAAATTAGAGGATTATGTGAATGTTGACTCACATATCTTGTGCACTCCTGTGAGTTGGTGCTTTACCTTTTTTATATAAAATTAATGAATTCTTAAACAATAGCTGTTTAATGTATTCTTTTTCTTGTATTTGCCAGGTCATTGCAGATATTGACAATGATGGTGTATCAGAAATGATTGTTGCTGTTTCTTATTTCTTTGACCACGAGTAAGTCCATCTTTACACATGTATTTTCAAATGCCAATTATACTTTTGGTTGCTTTCTTTTATTGCGACAATTATGTGATTGGAATTCATAGTTAAATAAATAGGCTCCTAGCTGTACATCTTTTCTGTTGTTATTCAAGTATGTGCATTATGGTTAACAATTCAATGAAAGGTGTATTATTTACTGAGTTGAATTATGCGAGAATTTGATAGAAGATGACGTTATGGGCAAAGGAATGATGTTATACAAAAAGGTAAAGTAACCATGGTAAAGATGATCTTGTGTTTTTCACCAACTTATTTCTCCAGATATGATAAAAATAAAAGTTACATGCAAGGAAGCTTTGGAGATGTAATTCGTTACCATATAATGCTGTTAATAATATTTTATGCAAAAAGAATATCCATGAAGCTCTGCAGATTTCTTTTCGACTTATTTTGTCATAAGTATTTATAACATAAGTGACTAGCAATTTGGCGAGATAATATAAATTATTGAGAGGTATCAGGCAAGCGTACTATTTTTTAAAGCTAAATTTGTCCTGTCATCTTTGTGTTTCATTTATTGGCTGCTGTACTGGGAATGCTTGTTCTTTGTTAGATACAGGGTATTTTTAGATACGGGCCCTAATTAGGGCAATAAGAACCTCTGTTTGTTAAACCTTGTAATAAAGCACTTAGAGTTAGTTAGGGGTTAACCTTCTATAAATAGAGGTAGAGGAGGCAAGGGAAGGTAGGCATTTGTTTAGTGAGTTGTGGAGAGGGAGAGTCCCAAGTCTCTTGAATACTTGGGGAATGCATGTTATTCATTGCCAAGATTGTGAAACTCGAGATCCTACCTAGGATCCTACCTAGGATCGTTTGGGTGAAGAAAGATCGTAACTCACGGATCGTAAGATCCACCAAATAGACAAAATTATATTTAAATATTTATATATGCATATCAAATAACATAAATAAGAAAAAATAACCTTAAAACATCAAAATAACCTTAACATAAGAATGCCATACACAAATCATCCAAAATAAAACACCAAAATAACCTTTAACATAAGAATGCCATACACAAAGTCAAACATAAAACTAAAAACACCAGAATAAAAGATTCCAATTTTAAGTTAACAAATCATTCAAGGCATTGGTGATCATAATCGTCACGGCTTAAATCCATGGCCAAGTCGGGCAATCAACTCCACCATCTTTTGAAATTCGTCACTCTTTGTCACATCGAATGGTATGGCATTGTTGTAGAAGAAGGAAGCAATTTCTTAGCATGCCTCCTATTTCAAATTCTTCTTAAGTTCATCACTCCTTCCTTTTTCAATCACTACTACCTCCTCATCATCGTCTGTTCCTGATTTCTTCATCAATCTTTCCCATATTTGTTTTTTCATTTCATCAGTAACAAATTTATAGGTCCGCACATCTTTTTTTGTGCCAGCCAAGTGATGCTTCAATCGGTAAACTACTCCAATAATTATTTTGGAACAATAGTTACATCTGATTTTTCTTGTTCCCTCATCAACAGAAATGCTTGAAGATAGAGCCGAGCTGCCACCAACAGAGATACTTGAAGTCATGTTGACTACTTGAGAAGAGAGAAGAAGAAGCAGAGAATAAAGAATGAAGGAAGAAGAAGCTCTCTCTCGATTCTCGAAGTCTCAGTGTCGGTGAAGAATGAAGGAAGAAAAAAGGATTCTTAGGCACAACTCTCTTTGGAGTCTCAGTTTCAAACGACAGTGAATGGTGAAACAAAGAATAACTGAAGTGAAAGTGAATTTAGGTTACTTATTAATTTATTTTTTGGCTGAAAACATATATTGGGCCTGCAAAACCGGGTCGAACTTGGGTTTTTAGGGCAAAATGGGGAGAAACCCCGAAAACAAGTCGAAAACTTGAAAACGGGTCCGAAAACCCCAAATCGTAGAACACGAACGAAAAGCGCCGCTCCCATCGCTTTTGCACGTTTCCACGACGATCCCACCGCGTTGGCCGCTGTCCGAGCTTCGCCAACGATCTGCCTCGCTGAAGGGTGAAAAACGCGTAGGATTGTGCGATCCTATATGATCTGTCGCGCGCTTTTAACAACCATGTTCATTGCATTTTCTTGCTATTCTGAACCAGTTCCTATCAACTGACATCAAAGCTCCCAAAGATCTTGGGAGCAGCCCGCCCATCGTTTTTGGTCTAGAACTGCGGCAAGATTCATGGATAGAAGAAAATGGAATCAAGAGTGGAAGCTGTGGAACACAAGTTGCAGGAATGGCAATCAATGATGCAACAGATGCAAGACGAGATGCTGCAAATGATGAGGGAGCTATTGGCACACCGCGACAGAAACCTTGCTGGCAGGGGAAGTGAAGTTGGCTCCCGCAGAACAAATCTGATGGAAGAAACAAGAATAGAACATAATGAAGAGATGGGGCTACATGGGGAGTTTGGAGGTTCGGCAGCGGGGAAGACTAAAGATTCTCAGAACTGGGCTATGGTGATGTGAATAACATCATCTATGAAGAGATTGAAGAACTCCCAGTCACCGCAAACCAAGATGTCAAGATGCCATGTGAGCAAACCATCATCAAGAATGAAGAAACCATTTGGAATTAGGTAAAGAAGATAGAAGGGGCCAAGGGGAAACCTCTAATGGTGGCCCAAGATTTCACAGAGATACACGCATGGGTGGTGAAACCCACACTCTGGCTAGCGGAGAGAACGAGAAAGGGAGGACAATCTAGATGGTCGCGGGTTTGCACAGTCACAGACCAGAGAGAGAAGGAATCAGCGGTAGCAGCCAGGCAAATCTAGGTGGTACAGAATTCGGCCATGTCCCCACCGTCGCCTGAGCTGCCCGACGAGGACCCACTTATGGTGGACGAAGTGACGTTTTCCAACGAGCCGCCGGACGCGAGCCTGATGTGGCTACCGATGGGGCGTTTTCAGTGGAGCCGTTGGGGTTGTACAAGCACGGTGGGCACCATGTTAGAGAAGATGGGTTGCGTAGGGGAACTACTACCCGGAGGAGAAAGAGAAAGGCAGAAGGGCAGAATTGGAAGCAGGTCCAATTTGTAACCTCATGGGCAACGCCCATCTCCTTGCTGCAGAAAGGGAAGGGGAGTGTTAAAACTGAAGAAAAGGAAGGAGGGGCTCATTCAAGAGTGGCCCAATTCTTCAAAATTGTTGGATCACAACCCAAAACAGCGAGGGATGCAGAATATACATCTAGTGTTGCTGCATCTGCACGGTATTGATATCAGGATTCTTATTTGACCCAAGGAGGGACAACTATGGTTCTGATTTGGCAAGGGTTACAATGGGACCCTGGTGGAGTCGTTTCAGCAGTCCAGAGCATGGCTGGCCCTTCACCTTGAGGACAAGTTGAATGTTTTGGGGGGGAGTATTGTTAGATACGAGGTATTGTTAGTAACAGGCCCTAATTAGGACATTAAGAATGGACCACTGTTTGTTAAGACTTGTAATAAAGCAGTTAGATTTAGTTAGGGTTAACCTTCTATAAATAGAGGTAGAGGAGGCAAGGGAAGGTAGGCATTTGTTTAGTGAGTTGTGGAGAGGGAGAGTCCCAAGTCTCTCGAATACTTGGGGAATACGTGTTATTCATTGTATTTTCTTGCTATTCTGAACCGGTACCTATCATTCTTTTTTATTAAACAAGTTTTTGTAAAGTTGATGGAGCATTAATCTTTTTTAATGTTTCCATAGCAATCAATGCAATATGATTTCTGACATTGACTGAAGAATGAGATGATTCGTTTTTTTGTATTTGTATAATCTGCACAGAGGACTATTTGTTAATTTACTGTTCTGTCAGTAATTAGCCACCTTTTAAGCTGACAGGTATTATGACAATCAGGAGCATATGAAAGAACTGGGTGATATTGACATTGGGAAATATGTTGCTGGTGGTATTGTTGTTTTTAATCTGGATACAAAACAAGTTAAGTGGACTGCAGAACTTGATCTGAGTACAGATACTGCCAACTTCCGAGCCTACATATATTCTTCGCCAACTGTTGTAGATTTGGATGGTGATGGGAATCTGGACATTCTTGTTGGAACTTCTTATGGGCTGTTCTATGTGCTGGATCATCATGGTAATGTCACTGCTTAACTAATATTTCTCATAACTTGAGTTAAAAAAGTTTGTTCATGCTTCTATGTTGTCTTCATTGATTTTCTCTTCGATTTTAGTTTATTAGAGTATATAGCATTACATCAGTTTGTAAGCTTGAAGATGTGTCACCACAGCTGTCACCAGCTGTAAGTTAGTTAGGTCTCTACAGTATACAGTGTTCTAGAAGCTTTTAATGTATTTGAATCTTAACTGATTAAGTTAAGAACAACATCTACAGATTTTTGATCTCTCTCAGTCTCTCTCTCTCTCTCTCTCTCTCTCTCTATTCTCACTCTTTTTTATTTTCCTTTCCCTTCATTTTCTTGTTACTTTCCCTCATTTTCTCAGATATCATGAATTCTAAAATAGTTTATTATTTATTATTGATGTTACTTTATTTCCTCTGTTCACATTTCTGGTAGAAACATTTCTTTGTTCCTCCTTGAAAGATTTTCATCTGGGAAAAATACACTTTAGCCCCCTAAACTGTAGGCCATATGCAACTTAGTTCCTGATGTCTAAACGTGCATTCCGGTCCTCAATGTTTTCAAAATGTGCAAATCGACACTTCCATTAATTTTTCTGTCAGAATTTGTCACACGACTTGCAGATGATCAAATTTGAGACCAAAATGTCTTGGTGTCTTACCCTCCCCAAACCTTATGCTCTAGCCCCCCTAAAATTGGCACAAACCATTCCCCCAATAGCAGAAACCAACTTGTCATAAAATACCTCTCCCTTGAACCCAAACCCACTGACCCAAAAACAAAACCCAGATAACACTCATCAGCCATAACCGTAGCTGACCCACAATTACACACAACCGAGCCCCCAAACCAGAACCACGGGAACCACAACCTGGAACCACCCCGCTGCTGCCAGTTGCAATTCCACCTCACCAACCTAAAGCCACCGTCTCAGCCACCCAACCCACCTCGAGCCGCTACTAAACAAACATGCCAAGCTCAAACCCAGAGCCAAATGGCCACCCGTAACCTTAGATCCGATATCCGAATCACCATGGCAAACCCATGCTCACTCCCTTCTATGGCTATGCCACTGTCTAGCTCATGCTGCTCTCGTGAACAAGAATGAGCTCAATATCGAATAGCTCTCCTCAGTGGGTTTGGGTTGGTGTCGATTTCGATGGGGGGATTTGGGAGAAGGGTTAGGGGAGGGTAAGACACTCAAGGGCATTTTGGTCTCAAATTTGATCATGTGCAAGTCATGTGACGAATTCTATTTGCACACTTTGCAAAACGTTGAGGATTGGAATACATGTTTTTAAACGTCGGGAACTAAGCCACTGGCCTGTAGCTCAGTGGACTAAAGTGCAATTTTCCTTTTCCGTCATGTCTAATTTTGGAAACCTTTTTTTTTTTTTTTTTGCTTCTCTCCTTTGTTTTATTGCAGTTTCCTGACTAAGGATGTCTAACATGGCATGTTTGAACATGTTTTTTCTCTGAATTCGTAAGATTAGGGACTGTTAAATATGGTTTATTTTCAATTTCAATTTCAAAGGTTGTGTTGAAGATTGGCGAAAATCAAGGAGAATCAACAGATTCTGATTTGTACAGCTTTATGTACTTAAATGTATATTAGTTTTAGCTGTCTAATAGCTGTTTCTATTTATTAGGATTAGCATTAATAGGGAGATTGACTTCCCTCATTCTTAGGCTAGATTAGCTTCCAGCATTTATTCCCGAGGGTGTATATATACCCTGCTTTGTATCTTTGTAAATAGACAGAATAAAATCAATATTCCGCATGGTATCAGAGCTTGATCTGATCCATCCCTAGAAAACCCTTGCACCGCCAGCAATGGGAGAACCATCCGACGAGTAGCCAAAGGTGGAGACTGGATCAT
The DNA here is from genome assembly GCA_039655645.1 of Ammopiptanthus mongolicus. NCBI lineage: Eukaryota > Viridiplantae > Streptophyta > Magnoliopsida > Fabales > Fabaceae > Ammopiptanthus > Ammopiptanthus mongolicus. The sequence continues at coordinate 47,158,587 of CM077350.1, forward strand.
TTCCGACCAGCTCACACCATGGTCTCAGTCATCTCATCACTGGCCATAAATTAAATGGCCAAAACTATACCCAATGGGTAAGATCAGTCAAGATCTTTCTTCAAGGAAAGGGGAGAGAAGGCTACATCACAGGAGACACAAAATGTCCTGAGGAAGGAAAAGCCACTCTTCCAAAATGGCAACTTGAGAACAGCCAAGTAATGTCATGGCTGCTCAACACCATGACAAATGAAATTGGTGAGAATTTCATGTTCTATGACACTGCAAAGGAGATATGGGATGCTGTGAAGGAGACATATTCAAATGTGGACAATACTTTTGCCATATTTGAGATAGAGAGCATCCTACACGACCTTCGACAAGGAGAATCTTCAGTTACTGAGTATTTTAATATACTTAGTAGACATTGGCAACAACTAGACATATTTGAAGAAGTCACATGGGGCTGTCCAGTGGATAAGAAAAAATTCCAAGAGCTAGTGGAGAAGGACAGAATCTACAAGTTCCTTTTGGGACTAAACAAGGATCTTGATGAGGTCCGTGGAAGGATCCTTGGAACCAAACCTCTTCCAAAAATTCGGGAAGTCTTCTCAGAAGTAAGGAGAGAAGAAAGCAGGAGGAAACTCATGTTGGGAAAGGCCATATCAACACCTTCCACCGAGAGCTCAGCAATGGCAGCAAGAGGAAACCAGATTCGGCCATTTCAAAAGAAAAATCGCCCCTGGTGTGATCACTGCAAGAAGCCAGGCCACACAAAAGAAACATGTTGGGCTCTACATGGAAAACCCCGAGAAGCCAAGCAATTTAAAGGCAGGGACAGCAGAGGCAACACAGTCTTTAACCACCAAGAAGCTGAGGTAAACTCCTTCCCTTTCAGCAAGGAACAAACGGAGGCTCTACAAAAACTGCTCAAACAAACCATGCCCTCTGCAGAAAAGGGTGGTACAGCTGTAGTGGCTCAGAGAGGTAACCCCTTACATGCTCTAAATACTAGCAAGGAAAAAACAAAGTCATGGATTGTTGACTCAGGGGCTTCGGATCACATGACTGGAAATCTTAATTTGTTTAATAGTTATTCTCCTTGCCCATTTAATTTCACTGTCCGAATAGCAGACGGCACACAGTCTAAGGTTGTGGGTATAGGATCGATTATTCTCTCGCCTAATATGACACTTGAATCTGTTCTATATGTGCCAAACCTTGACTGCAACTTGTTGTCCATTAGCAAGATCACAAGAGATTTGAAATGTGTTACTAAATTTTCCCCTAACTTGTGTGAATTTCAGATTTTGGAGTCGGGGAAGACGATTGGCAGTGCTAAAGAGTGTTCTGGACTCTACTTACTTCAAGTTGAAGAATCAGAAAGTGGACTCAAGAACCAGTCATATGCAGCAGCTGCTGTTCCAAATAGTGACAATTCTATAATGTTGTGGCACTATCGATTAGGCCACCCAAATTTCATGTACCTGGAAAAATTATTTCCTTCATTATTCAATAAAAATCAGAAGCATTTTCAGTGTGAAATTTGCCAATTGTCCAAACATACACGTAGCCAATACCCACCCCAACCCTATAAGCCATCCCAACCTTTTTCCCTAATTCATAGTGATGTATGGGGGCCATCACGCATTGAAAATGTTACTGGTTTACGGTGGTTTGTCACGTTTATTGACGATTACACACGTGTTACCTGGGTGTTCCTAATGAAGGAAAAATCCGAAGTAGGGAAGATCTTTGAAGTCTTTCATAACATGGTGCAAAACCAATTCCAAAGCAAGATCCAAGTGCTCAGAACTGACAATGGTCGTGAATACTACAATTCTGTACTAAGTTCCTACCTACAGAAAGCTGGCATTGTTCACCAAAGCTCTTGTGTGAACACTCCACAACAAAACGGAGTTGCCGAGAGGAAGAATAGACATCTTTTGGAAGTAACTAGATCAATCATGTTAGCCACAAATGTCCCAAAATAGTTTTGGGGGGAAGCTGTCCTTTCAGCAACACACCTCATAAATAGAATGCCTTCCCGGATCCTTAACCTCAAAACCCCCCTCTCCACACTACAAACCTTCTTCCCAACCAGCAAAATTCTCACATCCATTCCCCTAAAGATTTTTGGATGCTCCTCATTCGTCCACAATCTCAACCCAAACCGTAGCAAACTTGACCCAAAATCCATCAAGTGCATTTTCCTTGTTTACTCACCTCACCAAAAGGGGTACAGGTGTTACTCACCCATCACCAAAAAATTCTACCACACCATGGATGTAACCTTCTTTGAGAACCAGCCCTACTACCCCAAAGTTGGTATTCAGGGGGGAGCAATCACACACATATCCAACTGAAACTTTAGAATACCAACCTTGGATGTTTGCACCAACCGAAACTGCTCTTAACCCAGCTGAAAGGATAGCAGAATCTGAACCGGATGCTGTAACAAAAACTGACGCAGTGGCCGAGGCAGAAAATGAAAGGGACAATGCAGTTGAAGCAACCCAACAGAATCAAGGTACACGCGAAGGAAACTGGAAAACTTATGAAAGAAGGAAGAGGAAGGAAGTAGAGTCTAGCACATCTCCACAGCAACGCCATGAATCTCACCAGATCCCAGAAAATGAAATTCCTAAAGGTAATGTAGTCCCAAACTATGAACTTCCTGTGGTTCTTGACACTGCTGATATCGATATTCCTATTGCCATAAGAAAAGGGGTGAGAACTTGCACCCAACACCCTATTGAGAAATATGTTTCCTATGGGAAATTGTCACAAAACTACAGGTCATTTGTAGCAGCTGTTGACAGCATAGAAATTCCAAGGAATGTTCAAGAAGCTCTACAGAAACCTGAATGGGCAGCAGCTGTAACCAAAGAAGTCCAAGCACTAGTAAAAAATGGCACATGGGAAATCACCACCATACTTGAGGGGAAGAGACCAGTGGGATGCAAGTGGATATTTTCAGTCAAACACAATGCTGATGGGAGTATAAACAGATACAAGGCCTGGTTAGTGGCAAATGGCTTTACACAATCATATGGAGTGGACTATGAAGAGACGTTTGCACCGGTGGCAAAACTCAACTCAGTCCGGGTCCTATTGTCCTTGGCAGCAAATCTAGATTGGCCCCTACACCAATTAGATATAAAGAATGCCTTCCTAAACGGCATGCTAGAAGAGGAGGTGTATATGCAAATACCTCCTGGGCTTGAATCACCTAGCACCTCAAACATGGTATGCAAACTCCATAAATCTCTATATGGCCTGAAACAATCTCCAAGGGCATGGTTTGATAGACTAACAAGAGTTGTCAGGGAGGTTGGCTTTGTCCAATGCCAAACAGACCACACCATGTTTGTTAAGCACTCTACAGATGGAAAAATAGCCTTATTTATTGTCTATGTTGATGATATTGTTATTACAGGAGATGATTATGATCAAATCAACCACCTCAAGAGTATCTTAACCAAAGAATTTGAAGTCAAAGATTTGGGCCAACTCAAGTACTTTCTAGGGATGGAAGTTGCTCGGACAAGGGATGCTATTTATGTTTCTCAAAGGAAGTACACTCTGGACTTACTGAAAGAAACAGGGATGCTTGGATGCAAAGCTGCCAATACTCCCATAGAACCCATGAAACAGAGGGAAGAAGAAAGTGCACCAGCTGATAAGGATAGATACCAAAGCCTAGTTGGAAAGTTAATCTATCTAACTCACACTATACCAGACATTGGTTTTGCTGTAAGCTTGGCTAGTCGCTACATGTCCAACCCAACTGAGAGTCACATGAAGACTTTAAATAGAATCCTACAATACCTAAAGGGTACACCTGGTCGTGGGCTTCACTTCCAGAAGAACTCAAACCAAGGAATTGAAGTCTATATCGACTCAGATTGGGCAGGGAGTGTATCTGACAAAAAATCCACTACAGGCTATTGCACATTTGTATGGGGAAACTTGGTAACTTGGAGAAGTGAGAAGCAATTTGTGGTTGCTAGAAGTAGTGCAGAAGCTGAATTCAGAGCTATGGCACAAGGAATTTGTGAAGGGATTTGGCTCAAAAGAATGTTGGATGAGATTAAAATTCCTACTAACTACACTATGAGAATACTATGTGACAACAAGGCTGCTATAAGCATTGCAAAGAACCATGTACACCATGATAGAACAAAGCATGTGGAGATTGACATACACTTCATTAAGGAGAAAATTAATCATGAGATCATAAGTATTGACCACGTCCCATCAAGCAGGCAAACAACAGACATTCTGACAAAGGCCCTTCCAAGGCATACATACGAGACTATCAGGTCCAATCTGGGTATGATAGATATCTACCATCCAGATTGAGGGGGAATGTTGAAGATTGGCGAAAATCAAGGAGAATCAACAATTCTGATTTGTACAGCTTTATGTACTTAAATGTATATTAGTTTTAGCTGTCTAATAGCTGTTTCTATTTATTAGGATTAGCATTAATAGGGAGATTGACTTCCCTCATTCTTAGGCTAGATTAGCTCCCAGCATTTATTCCCGAGGGTGTATATATACCCTGCTTTGTATCTTTGTAAATAGACAGAATAAAATCAATATTCCGCAGGTTGCAAGTTATTCTTTAAAAGTTTCCTTTTTTATTAGTCAAAACTTGAGCTTTGGAATCAAAAGGTTTTTGGGGTTATATATATTTAAAGCTTGTTGAATAGAATCTAATATATGTTTTTTTTCTCAAATAGGTAAGGTTAGAGAGAAGTTCCCTCTTGAAATGGCTGAGATTCAAGGAGCTGTTATTGCGGCTGATGTTAATGATGATGGGAAAATTGAGCTAGTTACTGCTGATACACATGGAAATGTTGCTGTATGGACTCCAAAAGGAGATTTGATATGGGAAAAACATCTCAAGAGTCTTATTCCGCAGGTATCTTGCTATCTCAATCTTCCTTAGCCTGTCAATGAATGTAGCATGATTGCTTGCATTATGTGATGTCAGCACAGAATCTTGGTTATGGAGCTATCAATATCTATCGTATGGGATTTTCAAATTGGTTTGGGTTGATGGGATAATTAGAAAGGATGTTGACTGTAAGTATACAGGTAAAGAGGAAGAATATGTGACTTATAGAGAAGAAAGGAAGAGAAAAGACAGTAGAGGAAATTGAATGTAGTACTCCGGTTCCAAAATGTTTGGTTGGCTTCCTGTGGAGCAAATTGCAAATATTTAAAATCTCTAAGTGCTAAGGGAGGGCTGGGTTAGGTTAGGGTAGAAGACTAGAAGTCTTTAATTTTTTTTTAAATAAATTTTGTAATGCTTTCTGTTTGTTAATTTGGGATTGATCATTTGCGTTTTATGTCGACTCTGCCTATGTTGTTAGGATTTTTGTACTCTCTATTTAAACCTTGCATAACTTTCCTCTCCCTCTCTCTCTCTCTCTCTCTCTACTAAAGGTTTACTTCTAGCTTAAAATTTCCACTTCTAGATTTTTTTAGGTTTTACTAAAGGACCTACCATGTGGGCCTGGCGGAGGGGTTTCCTGGTGGGGACCTTGGGTGGCCCTTTAGTGGGGCCTAGGGAAAGGGGCGGGGAAAGGGAAAGTGGGATGGAGTGCATTTGCAGGGATCGAACCACGCTACTCTCCCTACATATCCTCAGAACTTACCAATTGAGCTATGAACACGGGACACTTGTTGCAGAATTTTCATGAGTGAGAGACTGTTAGGATCCAATTGCAAGATATGGGGACTTGAGTCCCACATTGGAAGTATGAGATTTCAATGTGGGGTTTATATGGCCTTGGGCTCTCTAACCGCAACGGCTAGCTTTTGTGATATGGTTCTCCCAAGGTTCGTGTCAGAGACTTATGATTTGTTCTATTGGCAGCACACTCTGGCTTCATTTTATTATTCTGATAAAATATTCCTGATGCTGGTACTTGGACTGTAGATTTTTTAATATATTTATCTTGTAATTTCTTTCTCATTTGTAATCCTCTTCAAATATCATATTTTCACTTGAAAGTTTGAACTTTGATACCAAAAAGATTAACACTAGTGATTTGTTATAGGTTGATACGAACGCAGAGAGATTTAGTGTTGAGACTTGAGATGAGAGATTAGAGAAAGAGAGAAAGAACGTAGCCCCTGTTATTGATTTCTCAAGAACCAAGGAGAGAAACTCTCCTCCTAGGATTCCCCTTTCTTTCAAAATACAATTCCCTGAATGAATGCCTTCTACCCTTATTTCTCCCTCTTTACTTAACACCACCCCCTCTAACTAACTAAATAACTAACTGCCTTAACCCGTTATTCTCTCCCAAGCAATTGCCCATTTATCCTTCTATCCTAACAATACGACCCTCTTGAAATGCAACCTTGTCCTCAAGGTTGGAAGCTAGAAACTGAGAAGGAATGAAATATGCATCCTTCCAAGCCTGAATGTAAAAACTCTACTTTGAAGCTGTTCGCAAAATCTGCCAATGGTTGTTTGCTTTCTATTGTCAGCTGCATGGTTGAATTTCTGAACTTAGCCCAAAGTTAAACTCTCCTCCAAGGGCTTCCCTTTCAACAATGGGTTTCCCCTTTACAACTGAGCTGAAGCTCTGTTTTCCATACTAACAAAGTGAATGAATGATCCTCTCATCTACAACTTCATCCATTTAACCATCTAACTGAAGAACTAACCCTATTTAGCTAACTAACTCCACTAACCACCCAACTAACTAATTTTGTTGGGCCTAACATGGGTGCACATGCATTTTTTTTATATATATTTTGGGTTTGCGAGGGCATTCCCATACCATTTGGATGTGAGACTAATCCCTTCGGACACAAAGTGGTACAGTTAGGCAAGGTGCACATGGCTCATAAGGCCCTTTCTCCTGATATTATTTAGTTTGTGCATTATGCCATAAAGTTTGAAATAAATAAAAATCTCATCTTGCATTGTGAGGTAGCTTGGCAGCTTTGGAGTAGTACTACTAGTGATTGTTATAGTTGCATAGGCCTAGAAAAGCCTTTTCACCTGATGTTTGTTATGTGCCATGGGAGTTCTGAAAGAAATAGAAATCACTTTTTCATTGTGAGTTAACTTATAAGCTATGGAGTTAGCGTTGACCTTAAAGGGAGCTTTGGAATTCCAAAGTGGTATGTCAAATTTACGAGTTATAAATGGGGAAAAGGATTTGCGCAAAAACACATGAGAAGGGTCAAGAGGCAAAATCCTTTTATCCTAATAAGAAGACAAATAAACAAAGTCAATGAGAAACATGGATACGTTTTAATAGTTATTCCTTAGGGCTGTCAGTTTTACTTTTTGAATTCTGTTCATTTTGTCTAAAAGTTGTGAAGACATGTACTCCTCTGTTGCTGATGATAGAATGCTTATGTGAACATCACTTTGTATAAGTAAATCACACATTAAACTTAATTTAGACAATGTGCTCATTTGCACCTATTCATGTTTTTCGGTTTGCTTACTTTGATCTTCTGTCTCCTACTAGTACAGTTTTGAAAGTTGATTATAACCTCTTAGCAATTCCTTAGAATTTTGAATTTTGCTGGGATGATCAAATGAATTGTAAAAGTGGAGTAAGTATGGTGTTTTAATAGCTAAGAAAGTCTGCAACTTTGTATCTCCAAATACCTGGAGACTCCAAGGTTATAGTTAAAGTCAGCTGTGGCAACAACTTCTATGTTCGGAAAAATCGCTACTACTCAAGTGAATTTGTTCAAGTGAATTTTCTCCTTTTGTAGCACATATATATATTCTTATTCACCCTATCCAATACTATAATTTGATAATGACTACATTTTGAGTTTAGAGATTTTGCAAGCACAAGGGCTCTTTTTTCGGATGGAACTCTGTAGCTTCAAATTTGGGAGTCTAGCTTCAGATAATATATTAATATTGGGAAAAGTTTGGAAAAGCAGGACTGTCATAAGAAGTTATAAATAGGTAGAATTATATTTAAGGAGCAGGACATTGAACTTATTGCATCGAGGGACCAATTTTGTCATCGGGGTAAATGGGTTAGGCTATGGGTTATGGTCCTTCTCCTTCAAAGTAAAAAATATCTTCAATGATGGGACTTAAAGCAATAATAATCTGTCCAAAATATGTTTTAGCAGCTGAGCTCTTTAAACACCATCCTCCCACATAGCATATAAATCTCATTTTTAAACGAATTTGGCCTAATGGATTTTTCAGTTGAGGTTACTAGCAATAGCTAATACTTACCTCTAATTACTCTTTTTTTAATTGCTTAATCCTTTTTCATTTTCATTTCGTATATTCCTTTTAAAACTGTGTACACATTAGATTCTTTTCATTTAGACTTCAAATTATAGTCTGTCTGGACTAGTCCTTCAAGTTTCAACATGTAATTGATTTTCCAAGGTGCAACATTTCTGGATGGTAGCTACAAGTTGTAGCACGCATTACTTTGTAACCTTCCTCCAAATCCATACCTTTTCTCACTGTATAAGCAACCATTTAGCTGATTCCCTGTCTAAATTTTTTGACGATGTCTCTTGATTTCATTTCCCTCAGGGTCCAACTGTTGGTGATGTTGACGGGGATGGCCATACTGAGCTTGTTGTGCCAACAATATCTGGGAAGATTCACGTTCTTGATGGCAGGGATGGGTCATCTATTGGACGGTATCCATATCAAACTCATGGAAGAGTGATGAATCAAGTTCTTCTAGTTGATTTAAGTAAACATAAGGAGAAAAAGAAAGGATTGACAATTGTTACCACATCATTCGATGGCTATTTGTACCTCATTGATGGACCTACAGGATGTGCTGATGTTGTTGACATTGGTGAAACATCGTAAGAGATTCTTTAACCTTTCTGTCATTGGTTTGCTTTCCGTCCTACTTTCCATCAAGTTATATAAATGTGTAATTTTTTGTTGCAGATATAGCATGGTCTTGGCAGACAATGTAGATGGTGGGGATGATCTTGATCTAATTGTCACAACTATGAATGGAAATGTCTTTTGTTTCTCAACTCCCTCTCCTCATCATCCCCTCAAGGCAGGATATATTTCAAATTTGCTCGTTGAAACTGTTTCATTTTTTTTTTACTTAATTGCTTTATACCTTATTTCAGGCATGGAGATTGCCTAATCAAGGAAGAAATAATGTTGCAAATCGTTACAGTCGCGAAGGTATCTATGTCACCCATCCTTCTCGGGCATTCCGTGATGAGGAAGGCAAGAGCTTCTGGGTGGAAATTGAGATCGTAGATAATTACAGATACCCATCTGGGCATCAAGGACCATACAATGTCACTGTAAGTTCTCAACCAAATGGAGTTCTTTATATCACTTTCTCTGCCAAGCACTCAGTTATTTGTCATTTTCCTTTCATGCTGTGTAAATTCAACAGACATCCTTGCTAGTTCCTGGTAATTACCAAGGAGAGAGAACGATAAAGCAGAACCAGATCTATTATCAACCCGGTAAACATCGGATCAAACTGCCAACTGTGGGAGTAAGGACCACAGGATCGGTTTTGGTTGAGATGGTTGACAGGAATGGGCTATATTTCTCCGATGATTTCTCCCTTACATTCCATATGCACTACTATAAACTGTTGAAGTGGCTTCTTGTCCTTCCAATGCTTGGGATGTTTGGCGTACTTGTCATCCTTCGCCCGCAAGGCTCAATGCCATTGCCATCATTTTCGAGGAACACTGATTAGTGATGGTTTGTATCATGCCTAAGGCAGCACAGTAAGTTCAGAAAATGTGAATAATTTTTATGTCAAATTGAGTAAATCTTTACTGTGTATGCCTTGGTGCTACAGTGAGCTTTGATCACCTAGTTAAAGCATATTTTTAAGCGGCTAAAGTATTTGTTCAGCTAAATTAAGTTTAGGTTTGATTCAGATATAGTTGAAGATTGCAACACAGTGAATGAGTTGTGGATATTGGGAATTTGGGATTTTGCCCTTAATCTTGTAGTTTAATCTTAAACTGAAATGTTTCACTGGACTTTATTTTCTTTTTGGCATCTTTATAACGGAATAGATATTTATAATTAATACATAACTTTTTCCATATCTTTTCCAGTCTTCTTGTATCTGGGCGCTCATTTGTTTTAAGCAGAGCTAAGATGTGAAAATGATCAATTAAAATAGTACAGAATGATCTTTTTTAGTATAATACTACATTTGACAGTTAATAATGGCCTCGGTAATTTAACTATAAAATGTAGATTAGTGGTGATTATTTTTAATGATTGTAAATATTTAGCGCATGCAGCATACTAAGCAATTATTAATTAATAAATGTTATGGCTAGCCAACATCACTTGGCACAATTGGTAAGGACGAATAATGTTAAGTTAGCTGACAGGGTTTTGGGTCTTGCTAGAGTTTATTGTTGGCGGGTTATTTTTATTTACTTTTGTAAGAAATATTTCAATTTCAATTATTATACATAAAAATGTCACTTTGCATTATATTATTACGTTTTTTTTTTTTTTTTTTGTAGATTTGTTGTTTTTTAATGTTTCAATGTTTTTGTAGTATGTGCTGCTCAGCTTTAGACTGGTAGAGCTGTCGTGTTTCTGGGGAAGTTTCATTCTAGACGTAGAGTAGATTTTGGGGTAGAGAATGGAGGTTGGTTTTCCTTGATTCTCTTTTTGTTGCTTGAACAAATGTGGAAACGGCTTTGCTATTTGGAGAGAGCCTAATGTCTTATCCATTAAACGTATTAAGCACCTTGTGTACGATGATCCAACGTCTTTTGTGACTTAACATCTTATTCACCTAGTGTCTTATACATCTAGCATCTAATGCATCTAGCGTCTGGTGATTCCGCATCTTATGCATCTAGTGTTTGATGATCCAATATTTGGTACATAATCTCATCAGACGCTGAATTATCAGATGCTAGGTGCATAAGACACTAAGTGCTTAAGAAGCTAGGTTCATAAGACACTAAGTGCATAAGACATTGAATCATTAGACACTAGATGCATAAGACACTAGGTGCATAAGACGTTAGATGCATAAGTTGCTAGGCTCTCTCCAGATCGCGAAATTGTTTCCGCATTTGTTCGGGCAGCCTTCAACAACGTTGGTTCGTAGCGATTATTGGCACGCGGTCCATCCAGATCAAAAGTTGAAGCTCAATATGCTTCTATATAGAGAGGTCAAGCTCTTAGTGGTCAATGTCATTTTTGAAATCTTCAATGAACCTCATTTCAATTCACCTAAGATCTTAAGCTTCTAATGTTTGACGATCCAATGCCTTATGCACCCAGCATCTGATCAAGTGTCTTATGCACCTAATGTCCGATGATCCAACATCTGAAGAGGTTATGCACCTAACGTCCGATGATCCAAAGTCTTATGCACCTAGTGTCTCTTAATTGTCAATATTTGTAACCTTTAACGTCCCAAATATAATAGGGATTAATCACTTTATGTGTCTTTCTACATGCTTATGCTTTTGACCTATTCTTCGTAGCCTTCTGAGACCGTTGGATGGTGATCATTAAAAGCATCACAAGTTCATTAAATATTAGGCTAAAATATACTTTTGGTCATCTAACTTATTTTTTTTTTTTTCAATTTGGTCCTTTAATTAATGAACATTCCGTTTTGGTCCTCTAACTTCAAAACGTTACTCCGCATTTGTCCTCGACGTTAACTCTGTTGGTTATGGCTTCACACTCAAGAGGGGTGAATTGAGTTTTAAAACTTTTCTTTAACTTTTCGCAAAAACTAAATTTTCTTGAAAATATTGTCAACCAAATTTTGAAATCATTTTTTATAAGAAACAAATTACAAATTAATCAATGTTAACCACAGTAATACAAGAAAAATTATAGCTATATCAATCACAAAATAATTGAAGGAACCTGTTTGAAACACAAGAAGGGGGGTTGAATTATGTTTCTGAAGATTTTAAATTCTTTTCGCAAGCAGATAATAGTTTTCGCAAGGTTGGACGCTAAAACGATTTGAAGCAAAGAAAGCTATTCCAAACACCAAGTTGGATACTAACTTAGTTTGAATAAGATAAGAAAGCAGCATAAGAAAAAACAATTTAATCCCAGTTAGTTAGTTAGATAATAAACTAAAGTAAGGGAAAGGGAGAGAAAAGGATACAAAGATATTATCCTGGTTCACTCTTCACCAAAGAGCTATGTCCAGTCCTCTCTACTTGAGAGCTTTATTCACTATAACAAAAAAACCTTTTGTTACAAAGTATTCAACACCTTTTCAGGTAGTATTCTCAACCTCTTCAGATTCTCTAAGTATTCTTTTACAGATAAGCCTCTTCAGGCTCAACCAAACTAAGATTTTGAAAAGAGTTTGTTCTACTAACTCACTAAATGTGAGAATTCGAAACTAAAGCTAGACTCTTAAAAACTCTACACAGAGAGTAATGTGAAAATGAGGATCAGAGTAGCTTTGCTAGCTTTGCAAGCTTGAGATATTCTCTTTGATTTCTTGAGCAAATGTTTGCTTGAATCTCTTGAAAGATTTTGAATCGCTAGTGTTGCTTCACTTGTATTTTTGCTCAAGTTCAGTTCTCTACTTCATCTTCATGAGATGGAGGTATATATAGCCTCTTGTCTTTGAGTAGACTTCAGTCTTCAACGGTTGGAAAAGGATCCGTTCTGATGAGCATTGAATGCATTTAATCCGTTGAGTCTGATAGCTTCTGAAATTTCTGATCAGCGGGATAGACTATCAGGATGATAGCTAAAAGTGGTGCTGACATATCCTCTGTGTAGAACGAAAGTTGCCTTTTGTTTTTCCAAAAGAAGAATGTCAACTTCTTTAAGTGACAGAGACATTTACGCTTTACATTTGTACGAATATTACAAAGAATGTTTTGTCCCAAGGATATAAGCCTTTTATAGGGAATAATAAATTCAAATGGTTTTATAAGATATTCGCGCTTGAAATATAAAAGCACTTATTGGACTAGCTATTATAGAAGTAACTGAAAGAGTCTTTGGACTCATGGTTCTATATATTACCGTCCAGACGTAAACCAAGATAAAATGTTGGACGAGATAAAGTCTTTGGACTATGGATAGTCTTTGGACTCAATTAAGTTTTATCCTGCACACTTAATATAAAATGTTAGTCCACAAGAGATCTTTGTCTATCTTAAATTAGCTCTTTGTTAACATCAAAACTTAAGGGATTATTTGGACCATAACCACTTTGGTTCCAACAATAATAGCATACAATTCATTGATATTTGGCATTCAAAACACTTCTAATAAAGAAACATACACAAAACATATATTAGAAGTTTAAGGGATAAAGAAATGTGCAAACTAGATTTATCTTGGTTCAGTTACCTCCAATGGTAAACTACATCCAACCCTCACGCCACTGAGAGTTTTCTCCACTAAATTTCAAGCTTCCGACAGACGCTTGATCAGTCTTTACAAGATTCTTTACAAGTTTCATCTTTTGGTCTCACTACCCTCTGTGAACACTTTCCCAAGCAATTATGTTTCACCCCAAGGATTGTTTCTATCCTTGTACACCCAAAGATTCCTTCTATCCTTGTACAGCTACTGAGAGATACCTTCTCTCTTTCAGTAAATTGAAAACAAAATATAATTCTAACTCTCAAAGTTGAATATACAAATTGAAGTTCTAATGAGTTTCTCACTTTTTCTCAAGATAAGCTATCTTTGATTGCAATGAGTAATTCTATGTTTCTCTTATTAAAAAGTGTTTGTATAATGTCCTAATATAGTTAATTAAAGAATAGATCTGTTTGACACTCAAATCAAATCAGTTAAGATCAAAACAAATTGGATTTTAACTTCCTCATATCAGTACATCGATGTAGTATACAGGTGTATTAAAAAGTTTTGACTTGTAGACCTCAGTACATCGATGTAGTACACAAATGTATATAATCTATGTATTACACAATTTTTTCAAGATACACAATTATGTACATTGGTATACACAGGTGTATTATACAGGTGTATGTACACGTGTATGATACAGGTGCATATTATCACTTAATTTTCCTTTTTTGTTTTCTAGTTCATTTGAAAAAAAAAGAGTAAAGACCCAAATTGATCCTCAACATAAACCCTCGGTGACATTTTGGTACCTGAGAAATGGAAAATACCAATTTAGTCCTCAAGAATGTAAAATGCGGGTCAAAAATAGTCCCTGACAGGGACTAAAATGTCCCTGAAAATTATCCTAAAAAGGATCAATTTGACCCACATTTTACATTCTTGAGGACCAAATTGATATTTTTCATTTCTCCGGGATAAAAATGTTATCATGATTTTTTGTTAATGACCAATTTGGGCCTTTACTCAAAAAAAAATTATGAAGAACTTTTTAATGATTGTTCTTTCTAAAATATAGTTTTCCATTTTTAACTTGAGAGCTTATCAAGATGTAAAGTGGTTTACCCTTACGAGGTCATCTAGGCACTTAATATTCCTTTGTCCTAGTCTTGATGCTTTGTCTTCTTGTGCTCCATGATATATTTGAACTCCATTCTTTTAAGCACTTGACTTTCTGATTCATGAGTCACATTTACATTGCACAAATGATTAGTCTTTATAAAATAAGTTATAACTCATGTAATATACATTTGGATTGTCATATATCAAAGCATCAATACAGAGTATACTTACAATGTCCCCCTTTTTTATTATGACAAACCTTACCATACTTTTACCTTACCATACTTTGAAAATGAAAGTAAAGATCAGAGACTGTGTAGCATTGCTCTAAGCATGGTTTACTTGAGTCTCCCCCTGTCTTACAGATATTTATTAAGAGATCAAGTGTTATCATGTCATATGGTATAAAATGAAAGTCCAGTTCAAAGTTATAAGATTCAATGTCCACTCGAAAGTGCAGTTTGATCATTAGTGATCCTTAATAGTTATTCTTCCCCTTAGTATGATATTTATGCTTTGCCTTTGTCATTAGAAAAAAGAAATATAGAGGGATCAAATACCAAAAACAATGTATGTCAATCATCAAAATATTCATCATTACAAATCAAGACATTACACTGAACAAATAAAAAAAAGAACAGGACATCAATTTCAGCGCTTTTATAACAGATAAATCGTTTGGTTAATCTGTGTATTATGTATCAATATTCCAAAAAAAGGAATTTGTGTATCAGGTACATCTGTGTATGAAAATGTATTGTTACAGAGACTTGATTTTTCAAAAATTTATCAGAATCTATGTATAAGTACCATATGCCAAAAATTGGATGTTTCGTAGTAGATACATCTGTGTATTCATCTTGTGTATAGCTAGAAATTGGAGATTTTAGTTCAATTTGTGCTGGAATCAATTGATGTTACTATGAATAATTTTAAGAACTCAACAATAAATTCATTCAATCCAAAAAACATTCATACTATTATATCAATAAATCAAAACATCAATTATAAAAGATCAATTATGCTCATAGTCACTAATCTAGATTTATTTCTTACTATGATTCCATTCTTATCTATCTTGTTCAATTTATGAAACAAAATCCATATGATCAGTTCAAGATTGACCAAATCAAACAAAAGGATGCACAATCATGTATTAATAATGATAATTGGAAAAGATATTCAATTAATGTTTTTTTCTCTATTGTTACCTGTTATGTGTTTGGAACACTCACTATCAAGATAACAATTTGAGCTCTTGGCCTTCAAATACACCTATAACACAAAATTTATGTTTGTACTAAAGGTACCCAACTTTTCATTGGTCCTTCATGGTTAGAATATGATATAGTTCCTTGGGGAACCCAAATTTGCCTCAAATGCAATGAACAATTATTTCTCAAATTACAAACAGAAGATATATGACTTTTTCTATTGCAATAATGACATCTAACATATTTGTGATGTATTAGCAAAATTAGAAACATGCGATTTTTTAAAGGTGTTTGCCTTTTTCTTAGCTTTGTTCCCAAAGCCAACTTGGTTTTTCACCTTTTCTTATTGTTCAAGTAATGCATTCAAATTGTCTCTACCTTTAGTAAGCCTAGCTAGATCAACATTCAAATTATTTATTTGTTTTTCCAACTTAGGACACTTATCATATATAGGTGGATCCAAGACAGTAGGTGATTTTTCTTGTAAAGCACAATTTTCTATTCATAAGTCCATCTAGTTCTTTGTTTAAAACAAATTTTTTCTCCTCTAGGCATGTGATGGTTTTCTTAGACTTAATTTAGCAATCTAGCTAGTCTAATGGATTCTTTATGAAGTTCTTCAAAAGCATTTTGCAATTCTTCATAAGAAGGTAATTAATCAAAGTTAAAATCATTTACCTCATCATCTTCTTCATGAAAATTAGCTATTAAGCACGAGTTTGCCTTTTCATCATCGGAATCATCCGTGGATCCAAAATTGTTATCCTCCCTAGAAATTTATGCATGTTTAGGAGTAGAATGGATGATGTATGGTGCTAACACTTTTCTTACTCGTAATCGACTCCTGACCTCAATCTCGTTTCTCAAGTACCAGTTTTCCATATAAAAAGGGTTTTCCAAAGTTTTCCTATTTAAAGGGCGACTCCTCTCCGATATTTCATTTTCTCGTTGCACCCATCGGGCCAATCACAAGAGCAACAACGATGGCAGCGATGGTAGTGATAAGACTTTTCAGTGAATAAGCCTTATAATCTTCCTAATACAGTGTATCAGGGTCGTATCCACAGAGACTTGCGCGAAATTATGCCATTCAACAATATTTATAATCTTAAGTTTGCAAATTCAAAGATGTTTAAAAGCAGTAAAGGTTTTCAAGGTTAAAAAATTAAAGGATTACAATTCGTAAACGCAAATAACAACAGAAATGAGATGTTGGGATTAGATTTCATCAATATCCTCTCGTAGTATCCAAAAGATCAAACATACATATTCCCTCCATACATCAATATCCTCGTCATCAAGTTAATCATGCATCATTAATTCCTTAATGTGATGAGATGTCAATCTTCTTTCCTAAACATTGATTCCTCAAATGTTTAACAAAGGTTTGAGTTGAGCTCCGATGATTCAATGACTAATGGACCTAATTCTATTCCTAGATATTAGATTCATTAGATGATGTATTCTAAAACCAGATTCAAAGAGTATTTTCCAATAACACTTCAAATCAAAGATCAAGTTATAGTTGATCACTCCATAACAAGCATGAAGAACAAGAATAAATCATAGAAATTGATGTATAGAAAGGAAAATATATATAGATGAATCAAAAGAGATACATGAGAGTTGATTGATTACATCTAATCCCAACAAAGGGTGAATTAGCTATCCATTTCCATGGTAGCCATCAACAAAAAGATGAAAAGATATGAAGTTCCTCAATGGTTGAACACCCTTTGAGCTCTAGAACTGGTGAAGCACCTTCTGTATCTTCGTGTTTGTTACAGAGGGAGAGAGTGTGTTTTCTTTTGCTCCCCTTTTTATTTTTATATCCCCCAGAATTTCAAAACAGGACAACCGGTAAATGATTAATTCGCTTAGCCCATACAAATTCGCTAAGCGAATGAAGAATTCTTCAGGTGGAAGAAAGGTATTCGCTTAACGCAGATGATGGCGCTAAGCGAATTTGATTTTCCAAACTTCCCTGCTGCTGTGATAAATTCGCTCAACGAATTCAGTTTCGCTAAGCGAATCTTATAAATCCGTCTCTGAGATCACCCGTCTCTGAGATCACCCGTCTATGATCATCTGTCTATGATCATCTGTCTGATCACCTGGGACAAATTCGCTTAGCGACAGAAATTCCGCTAAGCGAATTTGTGGCAGTAAGTTGCTGCTGGTTTTTGTCCATTTCGCTTAACGACAATCCCTTAGCTAAGCGAAATTTCTCCAGCTTGGGCTTTTTAAGGCTTTTCAAAATCTTCTACTCTCTCATTTCTTCACCTGTATATACAAAACAGGGATTTAAGATATAATCTTCAAAATTTCATATTATATGTACTACTAAACAACTATTTACAACATTAATCTTTTGGGGGTCAAGTAGACTAAATATCACCAATTTAAGTTCAATAAGTACCTTAAACTTCTAATGTTTTCAAGTAAATATGACACTTATCAAACTGCTCCCAAATTAAAACTTTGTTTGTCCTCGAACAAAAGTCCTCAAATCAAAAAGATAGTTATTATGATCCATACTTATAAAACATGGTTTGAAAACAATCAACTTTCACTTTGTAGCACAAAAACTTTAACTACTAGCATGATCAATTTGAAAATCTTATGAATGGTGCACTCAACTGAAAACCATACCCATAGTACAACTGCATAATTCTTGTAGAAATTAGTAAAAATAGCAATTCTCTATCAGGAAATCTGGAAATATGAAATTTCTCACAAAGTGTTTCACTCCACAAAAGAATGCTTGGGTGATTGTTTCTTTCAATCCATATACTGCATCCACACAAAATCAAATTTTTTTGTCATCTCCAAAGTACATAAGCAAGCATGGATCACTAAGGTCTCTTAAGGGTTGTAATGTGGTCTGGTTACAAAGGAATTTGATTTTTCTGGATAAACAACAAACACTTTAAAGATTAAGAGAGCATTCTTAATTATATTCTACCAAAACCAACTCTCTATCCTCTTAAACCATTCCTAATTTTGGTTCCTTTGTTTCAATCAATTCTTTCCTTCTCTCTCTCTCGTTCTTTTCTCTTTGTGTGTGTGTGTGTGTGTCTATATATATATATATATATATATATATATATATATATATATAGAGAGAGAGAGAGAGAGAGAGAGAGAGAGAGAGAGAGAGAGAAGGAAAATTGTTGGTCCACAATTAACAACCTTAACCCTTTCCTTTTTATGATTAAACTATTCCCCCGAACTTGTATACAATAACATAATAGCTCAAGATAAATTCAAAATGCTCTCTTAATCCTGTTGGGTGTGGTAGAGACTTTGTTTTTCTTTGAGGCTCCAATTGTTTTTCTTTTAGGCTCCAAAAAGGGGTTTGCACACATTTGGCTCAAAAGGGGTGATCAAGGGATATAAGTACTTCCAGGTTAGCTATTTGGCTCAGTGGTTTTGAATTCAGAAGAAAAATTGCCTTGATCCTTTCCATGCATCATATGTATAGTAACAAGCAGAGAATCAAACAAAATCAACAGCATGAATTACAGTGATGGCTCTCAATTCCTTTTATTCAAAGATGCACACAACTCACATGGCTTAAGGTTTATGCATTTCCTGACTTGTGACAGATTCATGCTACTTTCACTGTCCAACTAATGAACTATGCAACAAGTAACTAGGTTATGTTAATCCTATGTACAACTACTCGAAATTTCTTCATCAACCACTTCAGTGCATGCATTGATTTTTCTCAAACCATGTACTTTGCAAACAAAATTACTATTCAAGTGTGTTTCAAAATTTCAGTCATGCAAAAAAAAAAAAAAAAAAACTAAGTACCAAACATAATAAATTAAAGTACTGAAAACTAAAAAAAAAACAAGTCATAAGTTGCTTAAAATAAAAAGTGAGTAAGGGAACAGTAATGTCATCAGTCTTGTTCTCCTCCTTCTCTCCCAAGCATCTCTTCAAAAAAAAAAAAAAAATCATGCTCAGCTACAACATCATCACCGAAATCCTCAGCAACTTCGGGGGTGTATCTTTCTTCCTGGCCCTCATCTTAATCTTCTCATCTAGCTTCATCTTCTGCTTCTTCTGCATGTCCCACCCCCTCTGGGAGAATAGGACTGTCCTCAGGCCAAGCAACATGTGCAGCATCAACATTTGGTGCGGGCCATGGAAAGGGATAAGTGTCCCCTTGAGGCTCATGCAGGGAAAACTTGTGCTCTTCGTGGTGGCATCCTGAAATATGAAATTGAACACCCAACACAAATAAACCAATGAACTTGAATCCATTAGCACTTTGAGAAGTGAGGAGATGGATTCTTAAAACTTGGGTAAGGAAGGAATGTGGGTTGGGGTAAAAACCATTCGCTTAGCAGACCAAAAAGAGCTAAGCAAATTTGCTCCAATAGCGCTGGAGAATTTTAATTCTGAGCTTGCTTAGCGTTTCAAAATTAGCTGAGCGAAATAAACCCAGCGGCTAACCTCTGTTGCTTCTCAGGTTTGTGCTTAGCGAGAACACACCCGCTAAGCGAATTATGCAGAGAATATTTTCCTATTGTTTCAATCTGCACAACTTGCTAAGCCAATTTTGTCAGGCTGAGCGAAATTATTCCAGTGATGTCCCCTCAAAATTTTACCCAAATTCGCTTAGTAACAGAAATTCCGCTAAGCGAATTTAAGACAGTAGCCCCCCCAAATTTTAATTTCAAAGCATTTCGCTAAGCGCAATAAGATGCGCTAAGCGAATGGAGGGTAGTGAGGATCCTAGCCTGTGCCTTCATGTTTCCTTAAGCTTCTCCCAGGTATGATACCTTCTTCATATCTCATGTTAACTTGCCCATTTTCCAATTATTCATGAAGGGCATCAAGTTAACCCTGCAAGGCAACTAAGGTAAACCATCATAATTCATAAACATGCTAAACTACAACAAAAATGAATCGGAATCGAAATAAACAATACTTAAACAACAAAGTAAAAGATAGAAAGCTGGGTTACCTCCCAGTAAGCGCTTATTTAACGTCATTAGCTTGACGTGTAGTGTGACTTCAAGGGTCATTCAAATGAACCACAGTGGTGAGACTTTCAACTTTACCACTTAAGTAGGGCTTGAGCCTTTTCTCCTTCACAATCTAGCTTCTTTTCGTTGATAGATCCTCCAATTCAATTGAACCATAAGGCCTAACCATCTTCACAATAGAAGGTCCTGACCACTTTGATTTGAGTTTTCTAGGGAATAGCCTCGACCTGGAATTGAACAATAACACTTGTTGGCCCGGTTTGAATTCTTTCTTCAAAATTTTCTGATTAGGATAAGTCTTGACCTTTTGCTTGTATTGCCTAGAGGATTCATCTAAAACATCTATTCTACAACAATCTCCTTTGTCATTCGGATGTTTCACAGCTTCAAAGACATTAAAATGCACTTCGTCATCTTGAACTCTCACCTTTAACGTGCCATCATCAACATCTATGACAACCTTGGTAGTTTTCATGAAAAGCCTACCTAGTATAAGAGGAACTTCAATATCTTCCTCCATATCCATCAAGACAAAATCCACAGGAAACATGAATTTATTCACTTTGACTAGCACATCCTCAACCACACCATAAGGGTATTTGATGGATCTGTCGGCTAACTGCAGTGTCATCCTTGTAGGTCGAATTTCTGAATCATCAATCCTTTTCATCATAGAAAGAGGCATAAGATTGATGCTTGCCCCTAAGTCAAGAAGTGCCTTTCCAACAGATAGACTTCCTATAGTGATAGGAGGTGTAAAACTTCCAGGATCCTTTGATTTTTTAGGCAATGATTTCTGAATAATAGTACTGCACTTAGCTTCCAATTCAATGGTTTCTTCATCAGGGAATCTTCTCATTTTGGTCAAGAGTTCTTTCATGAACTTGGCATAAGTAGGTATTTGCTCTAAGGCTTCTGCAAATGGAATATTGGTCTGAAGTCTCTTGAAAATGTCTAGAAACCTTGCAAAATGCCTTTCCTTGTCTTTCTTTGTGGGAGCATGTGGGTAAGGGAGATGCTGCACTGGAGGACTCTTCAACATACTTTTCTCCTCCTTAGCCAACTGACTTTTGGTTTTCTTCTCCTCCTTTTGCTTTTTCTCCAACTCTCTTTTATTCTCTTCAGTTTCTCTTTTCTTTTCTTCTTTTTCTTCTTCCTCATTTTTATTTCCCTCCATTTCATTCTCGCTTTATTCTTTTTCTCCATAATTCTTTTTTCTCTCAACAACAACTGTTTCTTCATCTAAATTCTCTCCAATGCCCTTCTCAAACACTTTGCCACTTCTTGTTGTAATAGACTTGCAGTGTTCCTTGGGATTTGTCTGGGTGTTGGCAGAGAATGTTCCTCCATGTTGTTTAGCCACTTGCTTGGCTAGTTGTCCAACCTGGATCTCAAGATTCTTGATTGAAGCTTCAGTATTTTTCTGATTGGACATGGAGATCTGCATGAACTGAGTTAAAGTATCCTCCAGCTTAAGAGGAGGTTGTTAATTATATTGCTGATAAGGAGGGGGCCTATTAGAAGGCCCTGAATCTTGCTTCCAACCTTGGCCATAGTTAGGATTGTTTCGCCTGAAATTATCACCTTGGAATTGTCCTTGTCTCGGCTGATTACCCATGCAATTCACTTCTTCCTCCTTATTACCACCAAATGGGGGACAATGACCAGTAGGGTGGTCTCCATCACACATTTCACATCTCATAGCATGCTGGTGCTTGGGTGGAGATTCTTGTATGCCTCTAAGTTGCTGTGGAAGTTTGGTCATCTGTTTTGTTAATTTTTCAAGCTGTTGAGTCAACACTTTATTCTGTGCTAGAATTGCGTCTTGTGCACCCAACTCCATGACTCCTCTCCTAGGTGGAGGTCCTCTACTGTGCTGAGCTTGATGATCACTAGTGGCCATTGCTTCTATGATTGCAATTGCTTTTTGCGGAGTTTTTAACATCAAAGAGCCTCCAGCAGTTGCATCTAGCAGTAACTTAGGTTGTTGCTGAAGTCCATTGCGGAAGATATGTATCTGTGTCAGCTCATCAAATCCATGATTAGGGCATTTCCTCAATAAGGACTTATATCTATCCCATGCTTCACATAAAGTTTCATTGGCTGCTTGTGAGAAAACTGAGATAGCTGTCTTGGCCTCCATTTACTTGGAATGTGGAAAGTACCCGTTCAGAAACTTCTCCTTCACTTGATTCCAACTAGTCATTGTTTGTTGGGGTTGGTCCAAGAGCCATTCCTTGGCTTTCCCTATTAATGAAAAAGGGAATAATCTCAGAAATATATCTTCTTCCTCTTCTTTTGTATATCCCACTGTTCCACATAGCTCATAGAATTTAATCAGATGAGCATATGGATCTTCATGGTCAAGCCCTGCGAAAGGATTGGCATACAGAAGTTGAAGAAGTCCTGTCTTCATTTCAGCTGTCCTTGCATTTCCTGGAGGTCTAACTACACTTGTGAGATGCCTTGGACTGTTATGCCCAAAAACTCCTCGAGGTCTCCTGTTGTTGTTGCTGTCAGTCATGATTTCTTCTTATATTGGAGACGAAGAAGAAATAGAACTAGAGGTCTCCTCTTGTTGCTTCTTTTGCTTGGTTAGCTGCTTTTTTTTCCTTGCTTTGCTGTTGTTTTTCTAGCTGTTCTTTCAATCTTCGGGTCAAACTTTAATTGATCAACTGGAACCTTTCCTCGCATAAACAGAGATTAGAACACTAAACAGACAAATTAGCTAACAAAAGAAATTGGAATTTAAAAGAATAACTATGCACAATACTAAGATCAAAAATTGCTTAAGACAGTAAAGATTGTTGCAATGCTTAATATCGAGGCGCAAGTCCCCGGCAACGGCGCCAAATTTTGATAAGACTTTTTAGTGAATAAGCCTTATAGTCGTCCTAATATAGTGTATCAGGGTCGTATCCACAGAGACTCGCGTGAAATTATGCCATTCAACAATATTTATAATCTTAAGTTTGCAAATTCAAAGATGTTTAAAAGTAGTAAAGGTTTTCAAGGTTAAAAAATTAAAGGATTACAATTCGTAAATGCAAATAACAATAGAAATGAGATGTTGGGATTAGATTTCATCAATCTCCTCTCCTAGTATCCAAATGATCAAACATACATATTCCCTCCATACATCAATATCCTCGTCATCAAGTTAATCATGCATCATTAATTCCTTAATGAGATGAGATGTCAATCTTCTTTCCTAAACATTGATTCATCAAATGTTTAACAAAGAGGTTTGAGTTAAGCTCCGATGATTCAATGACTAATGGTCCTAATTCTATTCCTAGATATTAGATTCATTAGATAATCTATTCTAAAACCAGATTCAAAGAGTATTTTCCAATAACACTTCAAATCAAAGATCAAGTTATCGTTGATCACTCCATAACAAGCATGAAGAACAAGAATAAATCATAAAAATTGATGTATAGAAAGGAATATATATATATATATATATATATATGAATCAAAAGAGATACATGAGAGTTGATTGATTACATCTAATCCCAATAAAGGGTGAATTAGCTATCCATTTCCATGGTAGCCATCAACAAAAAGATGAAAGATATGAAGTTCCTCAATGGTTGAACACCCTTTGAGCTCTAGAATTGGTGAAACACCTTCTGTATCTTCGTGTTTGTTACAGATAGAGTGTGTTTTCTTTTGCTCCCCTTTTTATTTTTATGTTCCCCATAATTTCAAAACAGGGCAACTAGTAAATGATTAATTCGCTTAGCCCGTACAAATTCGTTAAGCGACTGAAGAATTCTTCAGGTGGAAGAAAGGTATTCTCTTAGCGCAGATGATCGCGCTAAGCGAATTTGATTTTCCAAACTTCCCTGTTACTATGACAAATTCACTTAGCGAATTCAGTTTCGCTAATAGAATCTTCAAAATCCGTCTGTGAGATCACCCGTCTGTAAGATCACCCGTCTATGATCATCTGTCTATGATCATCTATCTGATCACCTAGGACAAATTCGCTTAGCGACAGAAATTCCGCTAAGCGAATTTGTGGCAGTAAGATGCTGCTAGTTTTTGTCCATTTCGCTTAGCGACAATCCCTTAGCTAAGCGAAATTTCTCCAGCTTGGGCTCTTTAAGGCTTTTCAAAATCTTCTACTCTCTCATTTCTTCACCTGTATATACAAAACAGGGGTTTAAGATATAATCTTCAAAATTTCATATTATATGTACTACTAAACAACTGTTTACAACATTAATCTTTTGGGGGTCAAGTAGACTAAATTTCACCAATTTAAGTTCAATAAATACCTTAAACTTCTAATGTTTTCAAGTAAATATGACACTTATCCGATTGTCGTGCCAGTGGCATTGGTGGCGAGGGTGACAATTGTGTTGAGTTGTTTTGCTTGTGTTGTTCCTCCTTGTATGTGGAATTAACAATTCTTAGTGTGAAAGTTAAGAATTGAGAATGATTTAAGTTAGTTATATTTTAATTCTGTCGAATTGGTAATTGAAATTCCAATTCTAATTCTAAGAAGGCTTCCAAATATAAATATAAAAATTAGAAATTCGAACCCAAATTCCAATTCCATACTTAATTTCATACGTTAAAGGGGCACTTAGATTTCCATTTTTTTGTTTTTCTCTCAAATTCTTCAGTAGCTTTTCTCATGTTTTTCTGTCAGTAAATGTGGATAACGAAGGTGCCTTAACCAACGTTGGATTTTAATAGAAAAGTTAATATTTAGTAACAAATAATTTTATTACAAAAGTTAGGAAATAAGTTGAAAAAAATATTAAATTACCGGGGATAAAGTGTAACTTCTCCAAAAATTTAAGATTATATTACCCAAATTTAAAATTCACATAACTTTTTTCAAAGTTATGAATAGTTATTGCGAAATTTTAAATTTGGATAATAACGTTTTCATCGTGAAACAAAGTAGATGGGTGTTTAGAAATAAACAAATAAATTGATGGGTCTCTATCCATTTTTCTCTATATTTTATTTAAAATATTAAGGAAATTCTTTCAATTTTACAAAGTCACTCTCGACTTGACTTAACAATGGAAATTATATTTTCTCGCATTTTGGAAAAAAAGCTTCTTCTTTTTTTCAATTTTGTCCATATTTAAATTAATTATTCATTTTCTAACATATTAGAGCTACAGAACCTTAAATGGAAGACAATGTAGAAAAAAGGTGGATTAATGTTAGAATGTTGTTAGAACAATTAGGCAGGTAATTTTCTTATGCCAAAAGTTGACAAAGATGAGCTTGCCGTTTGGGAAGCCTGAGTTTTTATGGATAAAGCAGGCATCCCTTTGGAAATTGATGGAGGGAGGAACTTGTGGCTTTTCAGGTTATGCTTTGAGGGATACCACATTTGTCTTTTTGGATGAGAGTCATGAAACTTGGTTCATATATTTGTCTAGTCTTTATTATTGTCTCCTACACACCCTTTTTTGCCAAATATAAAAAGGAAAACCATACTGAAAGTCAATTCCTACCTTATGTCACGTTCTTTAACCTACATTAGGCAAAAACATCTTTGACACTAGAAGAGGCACTGAGCCACAGACACAGCCAAAACCTTCGCACTATGTGACTATGGCAGTTTCTCCAAATGCCAATGCTTTGCACTTCCACAAGCACAAACAAATCTCCAAACGACACCATTTTCAAGAAGATCTCTCTCCTCTCCACGTTTCATTAATTTACTTAATTATTTTTAAAACCTTATTAGGCTATTCTATGAGGTGGGGTGGGGCTGGTTATGTACCCTTGTCTTTGGACTTTGGGCTACTGATGTAGCTAGCAGTTTGTTACTTTGTTTGCTTGTGAAGTAATGTGTGTTTAGAGTTATCCTTCACAATAGATTATTATTATTATAATAAAATCAATTTTATATTTTTATATGTTTATTTGAAAACAAATTTTAGAGAGTTTATTTCGTTTGAAAAATATAAAAAATCATTTTTATACCGTAAATTATAAAATATTATGAAACTATTTATATAATTTAATAATATTTGTTTGAAAAATAATTTTCTATGGGTGAAATTGAAAGAGTAATATTGATTTGAAAAAAATCTGACAACTTTTTAAATAAGCTTCAAACTTCTAGCTTCTATAAATATCATTTTTCTCATAAATATCATTTTTTTGTCATAATAATTTTTTTCATCACAAAAACAATTATTTTATAATTTAACCATGTTTATCAAACATATCATATTAAGAGCGTGTTTGGATTTGCGTTTGACGCAACCAAACCTGGTGGCTTCTATGGTGCACCAAACATGAGTGGGGTGTATGGTGCATCCCACTTTTTATCAGCAGATAACCAATTAACACTTAATTAAATTTTTATCAATCCAAAAGTCATGAATACATTATCAAAAGAGGAGCCCCATGCATCCCATTTTTGGGGTGCACAGCAGACGGTTCCACCATACCTATGTTAAAAATGGCAAACCTGTAAAATATTTGGATGAAATTTTAAAGCATGAAAATGAAGTGTTTGTCGTTTGCCATTTGTGTTTTGATCCAACACAAATTCAAACACACGCTAAATTTGAAACAATTTTTTTTTTCCAGTAAAACCTCAATTTGTTCCCGAAATTAGTAAATTCGTATTAACTTGGTCCCTGACACTTTCGAAATTCTAAAAATATTCTTAAAATTATTAAACGTTAATCAATCTAGTCCCTCTGTCAGAGACTAAGTTGATACGAACCTTATAATTTCAGGGACCAAATTGATACAAAATTGATATAGAGACCAAATTGATATGACTTTACAATTTTAGGAATCAAAGTAAAAATTTACTCATTTTTTTCAAAATAAAAGCTATTTTTGAGGAACCAACATGTCTCTTGGAGTCATATGGGAAAATCATAATTAAATATTGAAAAAAGCTTCCCTAAAATGAATTTGTCACTAAAATAAATAAGTAAGAATGTTTTTATTTTTAATAAAGTGGGTTAAATCTCTAAATATTTTATTAAATCAAAGATAAAAAAACAGTCTTACTTAATGACTTTAGATAAAAGTTCCCTTTAAAAGAGTCTCATAGGTATGTATTTTGCTCCGGTTTGTGTTTGGGGAAAAAAGGGCCGAAAAACAAAAAGCAAACTTGGAACCGGAAAAAGAAAAAGGGGAAAAGGAAAGTAAAAGATAGAATGGAAAAAATAAAACTACAATGAAAATAATTGAAAGATAAAGAAAGCAAGAAAGCGAACTGTTGGTACGGGAACAAGGGGGAACAGGGCAGAAGAGGAAAGAAGGCCTTTGCTTTGTCTCTAGAAACCTCATTGCGATGGCGTGATTTACTTTCACTTTTTTTCTCGACAGGAATCTTTGAAAATCGAAAGCATCCCCATCAAACCAGAAGAAAAGGGAAAAAAATTAAGATGAAGAAAATAGAAAACATAAAATAACTTCAATAACTAGAAAAATATAAAGAGAAATAAAGACATGTTCAATGTGTATATGCATAGGGGTGCCCTGTAGGTAGTACCAATGTGGCACTAGTGCACGAAATTTTAGTATATATATATATATATATATATATATATATATATAATCCGTTTACACTTTGTGTAATTTATTTTTTGATTATGTTCATTTTTAATCATTAATTTTATTTTCATCAAATGATATAAATTATTAAAATCATAATAAAAATAAAATTAATGGTTGAGGGCAGATATAAATAAAAAATGGCTTATATTGTTATAAATCAACCCCTTCCTTTTTTATATATATATATATATATATATATATATATATATATATATATATATATATATTAATTTTTACATTCTGATAATGTAAAACCACTTTTTGGAGACGTCCAATTGTACCGACTTATTGAGAGTATTATATTGAGAATAATACAATTTAGAATCGTTTACTAATGTCAAAAGTCTTCCGCAAATTTTTGATAGCAAATGAAGAATAAATCTTATATGGATATGCTTTTATTGAACATAATCAATTAAAATCTTAAGATAACTTTAAAATAATTTAACAAGGACTTTGTTATCTTTTTAAATTATTATTTTAATAATAATAGAGAATATGATTGGTTATAACTAATATACATTATATCCATGCAATATCTTTTCACAAATGAAGGCATATGGAAAAAGTTTCAAATAACACAAATCACAAAATTACTCTAAAGGGTCCACACGACACCTAAAAATTAAAGGCCCAATGAGAAACACCGCATAAATGGAATTCACACATTTACACTGAAGGCGTGAATGTGAATATTTTTTACCTTAGAAAACCCATATCCACATAAATGAACCAATGAAAGAAAGTAACAAGTGAAAAATGTTAAGTAGGGTCTCACGCTATAAGTTAAGAAATAAAAAATAAAATGTTTTCATTAAAAATGAGAACTTTGAATTTCTAATCTAATATTTGAAATAAATTACTTTTCAATAAAACTTACTGTATTTAATTTGGTACAGAAAACAAACTGTATTTCATTCTGGTATAAGTGCACGACTTAATGACCAAGTCGCCCCAGATTTGATATAACAAAATAAGTTAAGGAATTGAAAATGTATTTTAACCTTTCGTTTTCTTAGGCTTTAAGCCCCTTTTGGGCAAAACTAAAATGAAAAAAATAAATATAAAACTACTACAAGAATTTTAAGGAGGCAGCTTGTGGAGTGCTTGAGAAAATTCCAAATCCGTGTACTATGACACCCTGAGTGATTCCGTTTTGTTTTGGTTAATTAAATGCAATGATTCCGTTTTTTTTTTTTTCGGTATTTCCCCCTCATTCATCATTTTCACTTTCCGTTTTCTCTCACTTGCTTTTCTATCTTTGTTTTCTTTCTAGCTGTCCCTCAGAACCAAACAGTTCCAGCAACCTTCACTCTCATTTTCTCTCTCTTTCTCTGTCATACACAAACAGAGGCAAAGCCTTAACACACACACACACACACACACACACACACTCTCTTTTCTCCTAAATAACATGATCAGACATCAACAAATCTTCACACACCATTCCCTGTTATGAATCCACGACCACACCGACCTTCCTCCACTTACTGTAACCGCCACCCACAACAAGACAACTTCACCGCCTTCTGCCCTTCATGCCTCTGCGAACGCCTCTCCTCCTCCTCTTCTTCTTCTTCTTCCTTCTTCACTGAGCTTCGCAGAACGAAGTCGTTTTCATCTTCCTTAAACGACACTCTCTCTGCCGCGTTCCAGCCTCAAAGAAAGTCCTGTGACGTTAGGGCTTCAACCTCCCTCTTCAACGACAACAAAACATTCCAAAACGAAGAGAAACACAATCCTGAAGAAATTAGGGTTTTACAGGAACCTGATGTGAATTTCATTGAAGAATCACAGGAGTTTAAGACAATGAAGGATCACATAGATCTCAATTCTTCCCAATCCAAAAAAGCTTCGAAGGATTCCAAGGGTAGTTTCTGGTCTGCAGCTTCGGTTTTCAGGAAATGGAGGCAAAAGCAGAAGACGAAGAAGCACCACAACCACCGTAACGGAAACGATGACGGCGGTTCCGCCACATTGCCGGTTGAGAAACCGATCAACCGGCAATTCAGGGATACGCAATCGGAGATCGCGGATTACGGTTTCGGAAGGCGATCCTGCGACACCGATCCTAGATTCTCGCTCGACATCGGAAGGGTTTCGTTCGATGATCCGAGGTACTCTTTCGACGAGCCTCGAGCTTCATGGGATGGATATTTGATTGGAAGAACAACAACGATTCCAAGAATGCCTACTATGTTATCTGTTGTGGAAGATGATGCACCTGTGAATGTTTTGAGGAGTGATGCACAAATCCCTGTTGAGAATGAGGATAATAATGTTCCTGGTGGATCTTCACAAACCAGAGAGTATTATGATTCATTCTCTAGAAGGAGGAAGAGTCTTGATAGGTCTAATTCCATAAGGAAAACTGTGGTGGCAGAGATGGATGATGAGTTGAAATCTGGTGATGGCATTGTTGATCATAATGATAATACTAATGCTAAGGTGGTGATGAATCATGCTGGTCTTGATTACATCCATGGTGCAAAAATGGGTGGTGGTTTTGTTGATGATGATTGTTGTGGTTCAGAGACAATTGAATTGGGTTTTAGAGATAATGGTGAATCTGTGGTTGAGAATGGTGGTGACATGAAAGGGTCTAAGAAGTCGCGGCGAGGGTGGAGCAAGGTGTGGAGTATTTGGGGTTTTATTAACCGGAGAGGTGGGAACAAGGATGAGGATAGGTATGGTAGAAGAGGTAATGGTGTTGAGCGTTCATTCTCAGAATCATGGCAAGAGTTTAGAGGGGATAGTAATGGAGATGGTGGAGGAGGAGGTGCTTTCAATGGAAGGATGTTAAGGAGTAATAGTAGTGTTAGTTGGAGAAATGCTCAAAGTATAGGTGGTGGTTCATTTGGCACACTTGGGAGCAATGGGATTAAGCATGGAAAGAAGGCCAAAGATGAGTTTGTATTGGAAAGGAATAGGAGTGCAAGGTACTCTCCTAGTCCTAACAACATTGACAATGGTCTCTTACGGTTCTACTTGAACCCCATGAGTGGTAGCCGCAGAAATGGGTCTGTCAAAAGTAGGTCGAACCAGGCACATTCTATTGCAAGAAGCGTGCCTAGATGATTGTATTAAACATTCAAGGTCCATAAGATGTTGTTATTTCTTTTTGTTTTTGTATGTTGTTAATGTTGCTGAATGCTGCATTTGTTGCGTTAACCACACTACCCCAATGTATTCATGATCATTGGTTGAATAAAGTACCCTGCATTTTTCTTTTAATGTGACTAGCATGCTTCTTCAATTTAATCTTAATAACAGAAATTTTTAGTGTTAATTTCTTCTTTTACGAATCTTCTTCATCAAAGGAAATGCTAACTAACTTGTTAAGGAATTAAAATAATGAGTTTTCACGGGAAATAGTAGAGTTGGGTTTTTTTTATGGGATTTTCGTATTTTCAATAAAATTTTCTTTTATTGATTTTTTAAGGATGGCTAAGGACACTTCTCAGCAAGATCGTCCCATGTTATTTTCTTTTAGACAAATGTTAACCTATGTATTAGGATATTGATTAAGAAATTAAAGATAAAAATTTTATATTAAAAATAACATATTTAATTTATTGAATACTTAAAAGTTATATTTTATAATAAAAATTTTTCATTTTTAAATCCTTAATCAATGTAATTAAAGTATTTGTTAGGAGACCCTTTGCCAGAAATGGGCAGCCACTTATGGCTAGAGTTATGGCGCTACTCCAAATATGCTTTGTCTTTTGAAACACACGGTTTCTTTTTCTGTCTTTACGCTGTAAATGCTTAGCTGATCGGTGAATATAAGGTTGGAAGGATTATGATATAGGAGCACTTTAACTTGAATTTTTGGCACATATTCTTACAACGTGGTAACAATGTGGGCTCACGCCACGTGGTCTTTGCTGTTTGTCATAAGTTGTTTTGATTACAACAAGATAGCTGTGGCCGAGTTCTTTTTTCTCTTGACATCAATTAATCAAACTTTATTACATGTGAATTACTCCAGTCCTCCAGACCGTGGTCCCCATCGGCATAAAACATCATCATTGTTTTGTCATATCAATATATCCATGTCCCCTAGATGATGCTGGTGTGACTAGGAAGAAATTTTAGAGCTTTGAAAATTTCTCCACTAAAGAAATCTACGGTGGATCTAGATATACGATTTTATTTAGAGCTTATTTAATAAATATTTATTATATAAAAATTTAAATATAAATTGGTTTTACAATCAAATAACTTATGAGTTTATACTTTGTATAAATTTTGTATAAATTATATTTATTAGGTATCGTGAAAGCTTTTAAAAATAAGTTAAAAATAACATATGAATATATCATAATTATTTTTATAAATTATTTCAAACCTTATAGAAATGTTTATACCATAAGATAAATTCAAAATAAGTTCTTTTAAACACACTCTTAACTTTGAATTCATAAAAGTGGATTAAACTCCTTTGGCATTTCTATGTTAATGTTGCAAACGTCTCTCTTTGGCATTGTGACTTTGTAATTTTGAGATTGTTTGGACATTGAGACCATTATGAGTTGCAATATTTTCATTGATGTGCACTGCGACCTTAATATAATCGGATGAATTTTTGATAAACGTGATTTTGAATATAATTGATTTTAATATAATTGGGTTTAAAGTAAAATAATTTATGTTTGGATGTTTTTATTTTAAAAGCATGTTTGATGTAAAATTTAGTATATATTTTCAATCCAAAAATAAAAGCTACTCTAAACTACTTCTGATAGAATCGATTCTAAATGTAAAATTGCTTCCTCAAATATATAACCAAATATCTATTTTTTTTTATTAGAATCACATTTAACAGCAACAGAACAATTCTACTGCTCCCCACCTTCAAACCCAGATAATTGTTGTCTGGTTCCATAGTGATGAAGGAAATAGATGGATCTCAACAAAATATGTGGACATAACATAAGAAAGGTGTTACAGAGTTACACGAACACGACAACAGTAAAAGAATACGCAGTATAGGAATAAGAGTGCAGAAGGCTGGCCCTCCATGTTTGTAAAAGAAGAACAATATTGCAGATTGTGTGTGTGAGACACTGATTGACTTGAAAATAGAGGAATTTTATTGCTACTGGCATGTTAGGTCAACGTCATCTGAAGCTTTACCCTTGATGTAGAACATTTATATGGTATAGAAAGTATAGCAGGTACTTGCCTCCTTTGTTCTTTTATTCATAAAATATTATTTGTAAGCTCTCTACTTGTAATTATTCACTGTGCTTCTGCTGCAATATTGTTTCCATATGCATGCCTTGTCATGATAACGAAGAATTTCCAGAGTCCAGTTTTGAGTTACTCAGGATTTTGCTTTTTGCCTATGGAATGAAAAATGTGCCTTAGCAGGCTTGCCTGTGCTTCTGAGACTATTATTAAGATAAAGAAAGTGTATAGCCCCACTTATTTTTGAGCCTTGAACAGTTGAGATTCTTTGGGATTTTCTCAATTTTTTCATTGTATTAGAATATTATTACCACTAGGGACACATTTTCTTTTCTAGACATGCACAGATTGAGGTAAGCAGATTTTGGTTGGACCCAAGCCAGTTTTCTAAGAGAATTGCCAACCTTTGAGAACTACAGGGAAAAGCAAATGATGCAGAATATATGGGTCGGACCCTAGTAAATTATTGCACACACGGGATTTGTCGGTCCAGCCTCATAATTCATCTCAATTTGTCAATGTCATCATGTTCTATCTCAGAAATTTAAAATGTGTTTATTTAAGATTATTTGATAATAAAAATTTTTTTTTTATGAATTTAATTATATTTGTTTAAGATTATTTAGGAAATTATTTTTAAAAAAAATTATTTTTATAGTCAAAATTAGAAGCTATTTCATTTACCTTCTTACTAAAATCTGATTCTATAGAAAAGAAAGAAAATATATTTATTACAGATTATAAAAAAATGATTTTCATATAATCTCTAAATTATTTTATATAAAAATCAGTTTTTTCATAAGCCGTAAAAATCTGACCCTTAATCTAAGTTGCTTCTAGTAGTTTATATATTTAAAAAAAAACATTAAATAAGTATATGTAATAAAAGTATTCCTTGTGCAATTTTTAATAAACTAGCTAAACCGGAAAATAAGTGCATTTTGGTGAACATTGGCAATAACTAGTATTAATTTTTAGAAGTTATTTCATTTAACTTCTCAATAAAATCTGATTCTATAGAAAAGAAAAAAAATATGTTTATTACAGATTATGAAAAAATAATTTTTATATAATCTCTCAATTATTTTATATGAAAATCAGTTTTTTCATAAGCCGTAAAAATCTGACCCTTAATCTAAGTTGCTTCTAGTAGTTTATATATTTAAAAAAAAAAACATTAAATAAGTATCTGTAATAAAAGTATTCCTTGTGCAATTTTTAATAAACTAGCTAAATCGGAAAATAAGTGCATTTTGGTGAACATTGGCAATAACTAGTAATAATTTTTATGAGATAAAGTAAAATACAATATTTAAAACACTAACGTTAATATTGTAAAAAAAAAAAAACACTAACGTTAATAGTTTAATACCGTTACTAATAATATGATGTTAATAAACTGGAGGTTAAGTTTAATAAAATAACCAAAGTAGCGTTTAATACAATATTCAAAACACTTAATTTAACACCGTTACTATAAAATAACATCAATTAAGTACCTGTACCAAAGTATTAGTTGTGCCTGTACGTGAAACGAAAAAAAGTACTACTTGTGCAATTTAAGAAGTGTAAGGCTAAAGGAGGATTGGTTCTCCAACCATATGAATTATTGACTAATTAATTAAAAAATTAAAAGATTAAAAATCGAATAAATTTATGACTGAAAACAGGTAGAGGTTTGATCCTCCACAAAATTGATTTGGCCTCATTACGGTCAAAAAACACTATTCATTGCATGCATTGAGAACACCGTTGAATCAACGTTGTTTCAGTTTTTAATGCACATTTAAATGCATTCAATGATGCATTTCAGTAGGGATGATAAAATGGGTTTGGTCCGACAAGTCAACCCGTTTAATCCATCTAAAATAGACGGGTTGGTTGGGGCTCTCAACCTACCTACCAATCTGTTTTGATCCGCTCCATTTAACTCATTAAAAAGGCGGGTCAGAGGCGGGACGGGATGAGGTTGGCGGGCCAACCCGCCTATTCTAAAAATATATATATTTTAATAAATTTTTTATTTTTTTAACAGTTTGAAGCGGGATGAGACGGGTTGACCCGCCAACCCATTTTCAGTTTTTATGTCTAATTTTCTATCTTTTATAATATTTTCAAATTATTTATTGTTTTTTGGCGGGTTAAACTCGTCAACTCATCAACTTATTTTTCTAGTTTTTTGCTACCCGCCAACCTATCACTAAACAGGGTGGGTTATGAGGTCTAATCCATTTTGTTAAAGCGGATCATCCCGTGCCCATTCCGTTTTAGACGTGCCAACGACGGGTCTAGACGGGTTGACCCGTTTTGTCACTCCCACAACTCACTGAATGCAACCAATGCATTGTTTTTCTACTGAAGTAAACCTAAATCCCACAAAATTTTGGAATTGGAAGACGATAGACTTTGCCATTTAATAAACCTTGATAGTAAAATAAGTGCATTTTGGTGAGTATGGCAATAACTGGTAATACATTTTATGAGAAAACTTTAAAGTACAACTTGTGTGTACCCATGCATGTGATATAATTTGTTTAATTTGTATAGTGAAAGTATAAATTGATAAATATAAATAAATTATAAAATGTATTTATTAAAATAGATTTTATGCATATTATATATATTGAAAATGTTATGTAACAGTTGTTATAATAGAACACAA
Source organism: Ammopiptanthus mongolicus (assembly GCA_039655645.1). NCBI lineage: Eukaryota > Viridiplantae > Streptophyta > Magnoliopsida > Fabales > Fabaceae > Ammopiptanthus > Ammopiptanthus mongolicus. The sequence continues at coordinate 47,194,638 of CM077350.1, forward strand.
ATATAAGAGATGTTAATGCAAATAAACTACAAAACTAATTTCTTGCAAAAATTGTTGTTTATATAAAAATATTCAATCTCCAAACTTAAAACTACATCATCAACAATAGAAAGTTTTCATTAACTTTATAACATAAATCTACTTAAAAAGTTTTCTTGCATAAATCATTGTTGGATCTTAATACACTACTAAAAAAGATATTTTAGCGGCTAAATTTAGTGTCTACCCTTAATCGGTCACTAAATATTGAAATTCGGTCGCTAAATATAAAAATTTGGTTCGTAATTCGGTCGCTAAACCATTTAGTGACCAAACGATTTAGTGACTAGGCAATCTGCGACCACGTTTAGTTGTCGCTAAATGGTTTAGCGACCAAATTTTCATATTTAGCGACCGAATGTGGTGGACCTGTATCTCAACAACTTCAGCTTATTTATTGCACCTGTATCTACACTTGTAATCGGCATGTTATCTACGTATAATAAAAGATGAATGAAACAGCCTGGATCTTCCTTTTGAAGTGGACGCAACTGTCAAATGAGCTTCTGTTATAGCCATTTGAAACCACAAAAGAATCAAACCTTTTGTGCCATTGTCTTGGTGATCTTTTGAGTCCATACAATGATTTCTTTAGCAAGCAAACCATTTCTGAAGTTGCTCATATAACTCTCCATGGGTTTTGATGAAGACTTACCAAATGCATTGAAGGAACTTGAAGACAAAAATTATAGTTGAGAGTAGGATAGTTGTGTAAATATCTCTAAGTATGAAATTAAACTCATATAAGTGTTTAATTTTTAAAATCCTAGAAGAAAAGTTTAGAATTGTTTTCCAAAGATCAAGATGCTTTGGATTTAAAAACAAAATTCTGAAAATGAGTTTTCAAGAAAAGTAATCGACTATTTTTATGAAGTAATCGATTACAGTGTGTTTCCGACAACTAGGAATTTGTTTTAAATCAAAGTAATAGAGTAATTTAAAGAAGTAATCGACTACTTCCATACAATCTTGAATCTTGAGGTTCTGTTAAACAAAGTAATCGACTACTTGGTAAAAGTAATCGACTACTTTCAGGTTTGTTTCAAAACAATTAGCTTTCTTGAAGAAAGTAATCAATCTTTTTAGTTTTTCAGAAACAATTTTTCAAAATTTTGAACCTCCTTTTCTAAACTTGTTTTCTATAAATTGGCACAATTGTGACTCGAAAATTAAGAGTTTTGCACTATTGTCACTCTGCCAAAATATACACTTGAGCTTTACAAATTTTGTACTTTAGAGAGATCTAGTTACAATTGTAATATTGTTTTTACTCTAAAATTTAGAGTGTATTTGTTACTATCTTTTACAAGCAATATTGGTGATCATTCAAGGTGAGACATCCTCGAAGGTGATCAAAGTATTTGGTGAGGCATCCAAAGCAGGTTTCAAGAGTGAGGCATCTCTTGAAGAAAGAAGAAGGTTGGGTGAGGCATCCCAAAAGGCTCAAGGGTGAGGTATCCCTTGAAGGAAAGAGATTTGTGGGAGAGGTATCCCATAAACGTTGAGATTTGTATGTAGAGTGAGACATCTCTAGGTTGTACAAAAATCTTGATATAGTGGAAATACTCAAGTGTTACTTGAGAACTGGATGTAGGTCACTAAGGTTGTGATCGAACCAATATAAATTCCGTTGTGCAAATCTCTCTTACCTTACTCTGTTACTTTCATGCAAGTTACATTGTCTTATGCATTAATCTTGTGATTCTTTGATGATTATGCTTATACTTTGTATGAATATATCTTGATACTTATTTGTTAGTGTGTGTCTGATATGATTTGTAATATTGTGATATTAGCAAATCTTGTTTAATTGTTTTTCAAGAAAGATTTGGTATCCTTATTTTAATACCATTCAAAAAGGAGTGATTTTTGAAGAAATTTTTAAATACTTAATTCATCCCCCTCTTAAGTGTGTCCATTATTCCAACAATTTCTTCATTTCCCTTTACTTCATACCCTCCAGGTTGGTTCATATTGATCTTTTTCCTCTAGTTTTTCATGTAGAAAAATTGTTTTCACATCCATTTGTTCAAGGTCCAGGTTGTGGAGAGCAACAACGGCCAAGATAACCCGAATGCTTGTATGTTTCACAACAGGAGAGAATCTCTCATTGAAATCTATTCCTTCTTTTTGGGTGAAACCTTTAGCTACAAGCCTAACCTTATATATATACCCTTTTCAACTCTAGGCACTTCAGGTTTTCTTATGAAAATATATTTGCGGCCTACAATTCTTTGTTTGGTTGGTTTTTCCATAAGTTTCCATGTGTCATTCTTTATTAGGGAGTCAATTTCTTCAGTACCTTGATCAGCATCTTTGTAGCTAACAAGATCAATGCCTTGATTTTCAATTTCTACATTCAATGCATAAGCTATGAAATCAGCATAGCCAAATCATTGCATGTGGTGCCTTGATTTGCCTTCTTTCTCTGTACTTTACCATGTTATAGGAAGTGTCTTCAACTTCAGTTTGAGTAGTTTCTTCTTTGTTAGTATGAAATGTAGGATTTTTATTTTCTGTGACTGATTTTTCCACCTTTAATTGAACTCCTTGATCCGTTTCGGGTGTATTCATTGATTTCTTCTCAAAACTCCCAAACATTTCTTCCTGTAGAAAGATGACATCTCTGCTAATCATTGCCTTTCCTCCAACAGGTTCAGTAAGCCACACCTTGTAGCCTTTCACTCCCTCAGGGTATCCTATAAAAATCCCTTTCTTGGATCTAGGCTTGAGCTTCCCTTCACTAACATGAATGTAAGTTGTATAGCCAAAAACTTTAAGATTGTCATAACAAGGTGCCTTTCAAGTCCGCATTTCCTCTGGTGTTTTAAAACCAATTGTTGTAGAGGGGCTTCTATTTATCAAATAGCAAGCAGTCTGAACTGCTTCTCCCTAAAAATTTTCGGTTAGTTTGGCATTAGATAGCATACATCTTCCCCTCTTCAAAATGGTCATATTCATTCTTCCTGCAAGGCCATTTTGTTGAGGGGTTAGTATTACTATTTTATGCCTTGCTATTTCGTTTTCTTTGCAGAATTTTGTGAAGTCTTCACTTAGGTAGTCAAGTCCATTGTCAGTTCTTAATACCTTTACCTCTTTACCTGTTTGATTCTCTACAAGAGCTTTCCAGTGTTTGAAACTCTTGAAGGCTTAATTCTTGTGCTTCAACATATACACCCACACTTTCCTTGATCAATCATTTATAAATGTTATAAAATATCTGGCTCCTCCTAGTGAAGGTACCTTGGCTGGGCCCCATATATCCGAATGAACATAATCTACTACAGACTCAGTAGAATGGGTAGATATTGGAAACTTTTTTTTTTTCCTGTTTTTCATGCACACAGTGCTCACAAAAATCTAATTTTTCAAAGTTTCCATTACCAATTAAGCCCTGTTTATTCAGTTCCTCTAATCCTCTTTCACTTACATGACCTAATCTATGGTGCTAAAGTTTGATTGAAATATCTGTAGACACTAAAAATAGACTAGCAGTGTTTAGAATTGTTTTACCTTGTAACCTATAGAGGCCATTAACCCTTGTACCTTTCATGATTTGTAAAGCTCCTGTACTGATTTTCAGAATTCCTCCGGGCTTGTTTGGTAAAATTAGCTGTTAGTGGATAAGCTAGCTGATAGCGGATAGCTTATAGCGAATAGCGGATGAGGTAGCTGATAGCGGATAGAGAATAAGCTATCTTATTTTCTGTGGAAGTGTTTGGTAAAATTAGCGGTTAAACTAGCTGAAAAATATAAAAAGACATAAAAGGACATCTTCATTAATGATTTTACATAAAAAAGAGAGAAAAGAATAAAGGTAGAATTAAATGTAGATAATAAGGATAAAAGTGGAAAGAAAAATGAAATGCTATAAGCTATAAGCTCAAACGCTACTTCAAGTAGCGTCTGGAAAAAACGCTATAAGCTCGTGAAAAAACGCTATAAGCTCGTGACAGAAGCGCTTATCAAACGGGACTACTTTCTCATTCGCTATAAGCTATCCGCTATAAGCTCATAAAATTGCCTTGCCAAACAGGCTCTCCTTCACCTTTGAATGAGAAGCCAGCTTGGTAAAGCATTCCAAGAGAGATTAAATTTCTCTTGAGATCAGGCACATGTCTGTCATATGAGAATATCTTCGTAGATCCATTTTCCAATTTCACTTTTATAGTTCCAGTTCCAGCAATTTTGCAAACCATGTTGTTTCCCATAAGAACCTTTCCTCCATCAATCTCCTTGCATGAATCAAACCATTCTTGATTAGGGGTCATATGGAAGGAGCAGTAACAGACAAGACATCTGCACTTTCGTATCCATTTGCCACCACAACAATATCATCTGAATCCTTGTGTTTCCTATTATTCTTCTTTTTATTTTTATGACATTCTTTTCGATAATGGCCATCCTTATGGCAATAGTAGCGGTTCTTCTTGAACTTTGATTTTGATTTTAGTCCTTTCTTGCCCTTGGATTCTATTTTGTCTGATCTCCCACGAGCAAACAATCCTTCAGCATCTCCACAATTCACCTTTATTCTCAGTGATTCTCTTCTTCATTTCACGAGAATTAAGAGTTGCTTTGACCTCTTCCAAAGTGAGTGTTTCTCTTCCAAACATCATAGTGTCGACCAGATTCTCATATGATGGAGGAAGAGAACATAACAACATTACTGCCCGATCTTCATCATTAATCGTTATGCCACACTTTTCAAGTCAAGAACTGATTTCGTGATCAAAGAGACATGATCTTTGATTGACTATCTTCTTCCATCATCAGTTGATGCAGTCTCTTTTTCAGGTACAGTTTGTTGGTTAAATATTTAGTTACCTAAAGACTCCAATTTTAACCAAACTCCAGCTGTTGTTGACTCTTATGCTACCTCTCAGAGAACGTCATCACTGAGGGAAAGAAAAATGGTGCTGTGAGCTTTGCTAATGAGATCCTTTTTCTCTTTTTCCGAGGGAGAAGCTGGAAGTTTTGTAATACCTCCTAACGCATCTTCAAGCCTTTGATGAACAAGAAAAGCTTTCATCTTGATCCTCCAAAGACTGATATCGTTTTCACTAGTAAATTTCTCTATATCGAATTTAGTTGTGTCCATCGTGAGATCGCCTTCGAACCTTGCTCTAGATACCAATTTGTAAAACACGATGATGCACTTAACAGCTTGGTGTATCAACAGAGCTTTGAAGATTGGAAGATACAAAGAACACAAAGCGATATCAAAGCTACAAAGAATTATGCAAGAAAGCAAGGAACACAAGATTTTATCATGGTTCGGAGCAAATCAACTCAACTCTTACATCCACACCGAGGTTGAGTCTTCCATTCATTAGTGTTAAACACTAGTACAAGAATTACACAGGTATGAGACTAGCTCTCCTCACTTGCACTCACGCTAATCAATGAATCACTCACTCACGCACTATGAAAATACTTTCTCGTTGTGCCCAGAAATACACCAAGCCAAGACTTTTATATCCTATACAAAGCTAGCTTCTCAGGTAGTTAGTTACAAAAAAACAACCTTTCTACCAAATTAACTGACTTGTAACAGAATATCACATGACTAATAATACAGAATATTCTAACTAACTTGCATTGATGATCCACCCAATCATAACATGATTAAAAATTTAAAATTAAACAAATCAACAAGTGATACTGCTTTAGAGTTTTGGTCCTCCAAAGAAGTTTGGAGGATGTTAGACATTGCTGTTATGTCCGTAACATTACAAGTGACCTATTTTCTTTTTTTCTTTTTTTTAAGTCAAGTGAACCTAGCTAGCTAGGAAATGCAGTGACCAAGAAGTCCAAAAAAGAAGCACTTGAAGCTCTATGAAGCTCAAATCCCATCAGCTAGACAGAAATTATAAGCTAATGATCGTTGCTCAACATATAAGATCATTATACGTCCCACTAGAATATTGAAGGAATAAAATCCGTCCTCATTTCAATTGCCAAGCCTTAAATTTGTACTTTCCCTCTTTTCAATGCAATTTGTAAAGCTCCATCATCACCGAATTTGCCACAAAAGTCAAAAGCGAGGAGGGAAACGTCTCTACCTGTTGCTCCAATGGAGAAGTTAGGTGATAAAGAAAGAAACTTTCGGAAAAAAGACGCTCATGACTCAATGGCATGCCTAACTTGACTAGGTTAAGGCAATTCTCATAGGTTTTACACTAATCTCTCACCAGCAATGAATCTTGTTTAAAAAAGAAAAGATAGATATATAATGATTTTTATTAGTAGGTCAGTCATAATTTTAAAAATCCTTTTACAATCTTTTATACTATCTCTTTCTTTTACATGATTATAAGGTAAGCTCTCAAGGATGAGTACTCCAAAAATGGTGACGCACCCGTAACGGGTCAGTACTGGGTACCGGTACTTGCTGGATACGCGTGGGTACTTACCAGATATATGCTAACTTATTTTTATTTTTATTTTGGTACACGAATTGAGTATGGCTGAGCACATCTCAAGTGTGGCTCATTCCAAAACTACGTCATTCTGGATTGGAATTGTAGGACTTTTTCTTTGTTTTTTCTTTCTAACCACACTACCAAGCCAAATCTGTGAATCACATAATTAATCACATAATGAAATTGACACTGAGTGAAATTTTCATTTTCATGCTTTAGATCTTGTAATATTACACTTTTAACGTCGCCTGTATTAACATCGCTGGCAAAATCGATATTAAAAGTCATTTTTGATCGATGTTAAAAGTGTTTCCTGCACTAATGAATGTTGAACAATTTCAATATTGTAGTTTTTTATTATAAAATGTTTTATTGTCATGTTGAATAATATAAACTCCTTTTATATTATATGCTATGATCAATTTGTGTCTTTTAATCTTGTATACAATTTTGTTTTGTATTATTATATAAATTTTAAAATTTATATCCACTACCCATATTTTGTTTCGTATCTGTACCGTACCCATATCCGTGCAACCTAGAAGGCAAGAAAATAAAACATGAAAAGGTTAATATCTATCTCTTCTCTCTTGGAGTATAATTTGTTCACAGATTTGTTTCAATTAAACCTACTCTTTTAAACCTTTTTTTTTTGTGTCAATGAACTCTTTAAATTTTTGGTTTAGAGTGTCCGTGAATCTTGAAAAAAGTTACCAAATGATCACAGTTTATTATTTTGGTTGACAAATGATCACGGTTTTTAAGGTAGGTTCTTCTATTCCAATCAGGTTTTCTCTTAGTAGTAATTAATCTTGATCGAAAAACATATTAGGCACATAAGGTAGGTTCTCCCCTCCCAACCAGGTTTTTTCATACACAGAAGTCATGATTCGAACTCTTGACTACTTGTTTAAGATGTCCAAGTTCCTTATCATTCCAAGAAACTAGGATATGGTAAGTGATCACGGTTTTAACCATGACTATTTGGTCCAATATTTATAGCTAAATATGAAATACATGGGATCACATTTATTGCACAAGTTTTAATTTCAGTGTCTGCACATCAATGTTCACACTATTATGCATTGTCCCTGAGTCAATTATAGCAAATCTTTGCAGGTGGGTGATAACAGCTCTTGTCTTTTCATTATTTCACAACATTTTACAGCAGCTACAGAGGTAACACCTATGACTTGTGCACCAGAACCAGATACTTGTTGTGATGCATGTAAACAGTAAAAGAGGCCATGATATCACCCCGTAACACTGCCTTTTTAACATTGATGAAAGCAGGACTGTAAAAAAAAAAAAAAAAAAAAAAAAAAAAACATTGATGAAAGCAGAGAGGGTGTTTTAAGTGATGAAACCACAGTTTTTAGGTTAAGTATTTACGCTTAAAAGTGTGACTGTTCGGAAAAAAATGAACTGAGGGACATTAAAGGTAATGGAATTTAACGTTTTTACTTTAAACAGAAAAATTTAGAGAGGTTTAATGACAAAATTTTTTTTAAAAATTATATACCAAGTGATAAAACTTCATGGGGTAAACAATTTCCCCAATATAAAGTAGAGTTATTTATGGACTAGACTTAATTGCACTTTTAGTCCCCTAACTTTTTAAAATGTTCGATTTTGGTCCCTCAAAAATTTTAATTTCACTTTTGTCCCTCAACTTTTTCAATTGTGCGATATTGATCCCTAAAGAAATTTAATTGCATTTTTCATCCATCAACTTTGTGAAATTATGCAAAATTAGTCCTTCTAGGGATCAAAATAAAGGCTTTCATTACACAATTTCACAAAATTGAGGGATGAAAAGTGCAATTAAATTTCTTTAGGGACCAAAATCGCACAATTGAAAAAGTTGAAGTACGAAAAGTGCAATTAAAATTTTTGAGGGACCAAAATCACACAATTAAAAAAATTGGAGGATGAAAATTGCAATTAAGTCTATGGACTATTCAAAACTCTTGAAATATGTTTTTTTTTTTTTTTTAATCTAAGGAGAGACTTGTGGAAGACCTTACCAGAGAAAAGGGTGAAATATGTTTCTTATCAATAACTGAGCTGAACTAATGTGTTCTTTTGGGGCGTCTATTGATAACTGCTAGTTGTAATATTTATTCCATTATTAACGTAGTAGCAAACAACTCTTATAGTTAATATAATTGGTGTAGCATATCAAAATTATTTTTTAAAAATCGGAGCAATGTTTCAAGTACAATAATTCGTGGACATGTGAGTACCTTTGCAGAATATTTATTTTTTAAATGATTAGAGGGCTTGCCATTGCATGGTTGAAGCTTAGGATTTTCTGAAGGCATTACTTTCAGAAAAATCACTTTACATGGGCTTGCAATTGCAGTTGCTCACTATAAGATAAAGAACACGGTGAGTTCTAGTGCACCAAACATGAGTGGGGTATATGGTGCATCCCACTTTTCATCAATAGATAATCAATTAACACTTAATTAAATTTTTATCAATAAAAAAATCATAAATATATTATCAAAGGGGGAGTATCATGCATCCCGTTTTTGGGGTGCACAATAGACACCCCAAAAGAACACATTGTTTGTGGGGAGGTTTTTTTATGTTTGCCTTGTTTCCTTGATTTGGGACTTCTCTTTGGGGCTTCACCGTGAGAATGAGAAAGAAATTCTTGGGTAGGAAGTTTTCACTTTATGTAAATTTTTTTTTTTTAATGCAAGTGATCCTAGTCACCATAAACTTATTGATAAAAAGAAGAAAAACAAAACCATTAGGACATAAACCAAAACAGATGCAAAATAAACAAGAATCATTTAAATCTAAAATTAAGCTTACTATTCTTTTTCAGGTTATACTTATGAGATTTAGACATTATCACTATGAAATTAGAGTCATCCTCAGCAACATTATCATTATTCTGCCCTGCTGAGAGAGAGTCATTCTCTAAGTCATTCTCAATCCTCATCCCTATCTCCTAAAAACTTGACAAGTACTTTCATATCATGAATAACATTAGGATGCATTGAGGTTAAATTAATCATGAGAGTCTCAAAATTCTACCATTACCAGTTAAGTCAAAGGTAGCCATGGTATGTAAATTATTTTTTGATATGTGTAAAGTTATATTAATTGAGATATGTGTTTTTAATATGGTCTAAACAATTCTACATGTGTGAAAAGGTGATTTACATACATAATGCCGGAATCCCTTGGGATAATCCAACTACTGCATGAGCTTTTGCCCTGGTTAGAAGTAAGAAACCAACTTTAACTGATATCAAATTGCAAGCCACACCACACCTACAACGATGCCCAATGTTGTTGTTTCAAGGTTTTGTACATATATACTTAACTGTAGCTAGCTTTCCTTTAAGCTTAAGAATTATTAAGTTCAAGACAATTCCTTCTAACTCAGGTACTGTTTCTAGGATTCTTGCATTCCTTGTTTCTCTATAGCCTAGAAAACGAAAGCAGCAGTTACAGTCTATCCTCATAAATCGGGTTTCACTTGTTTTGTTCTGTCTTGGATGACTGAATAAAATATCCGTTATCCAAACATGCTCTTTTGAGCAGCAACTGCTTTCAATTTCTTACACCTATGGTACATGAAATAAAAATATTTTCATTGTACATTATACATATGCATTAGCTAGCTACACTAAATATTCTCTGCAAGTTGAGGAAAGGGTTTTTGCACGGAACTATATTCATTTCAATCTTCTTACAATCTCCAACCTCTAGTACTACAACTCTGAGGGCTGATGAGATGTGGGCTATGAAGCACAGACATAGACACGGACATCGGACACACCGATATGAGCAATGTCCAAAACAACTTGGTAAGCATTACATTTTTCCTATGATAATGAGTCTCACGAAAAATAATGAGACATCATTTTAAAATTTTAGCTGTTATTTAGATATCCAGCTACATAAAAGTGTCAGCTAAGTGTCTGAGTCATGTCCAAGCAAACAAAAAATAATTTTTAAATCGGACACCTGATAAGGAGTGTCGGACACATGTCGTATCGGACACCCCTAAAGCCAGAAGTGTCGGTGCTTCATAGGATGTGAGATAGGTTGCTGCAAGGGTCGTCAGTTTATCTAAATGTTGCAACTTGTTGCAATGTTATAATCAATGGATGTGCAAATGTGGCAAGAACAATGAGAATTTGGAGATATGTGACATGGACAGGAAAACGAAAAATAAAAGAAAGCATGATCACTTTACTTGGATCATGAATTGAGTTGTCGGAGGTGATGGGAAAGTATATGCTTCTTGTATTGTAATATATAAGGAGTTATGACACACTTACATCAAGGAAGATGAGTTGTCTGATTGGAGTTGTCAACCCCAGCGTAGTTGTAAATTGAACTAATTCCTGTATATGCTTCTTGTATTGTAATATATCAAGGGGATCAGAGATGTTTTCCATTGTCTTAAGCTTAGATTTCAATATCCTAATTCCTACATGATGAATTGTTCTAACCCTTCATGCAGCAAACTGAACTGTGGCAGAAAGTTCCCTTGAAGGACTTGATGAACTGCTCAGTTGTGCTTCTGCAATTGTTCAAGTGCTGGCACCTATCACGCATGGCAATGATTATTGCATTTACACATTGATGTATCAGAAGACTGGATGAATACACTCCAGCCCTTTCAAGATGAGCTGCAGGTTAGCTTTAGCTATAGTTCATTAAGTTGTGATTCTAATTGCAGAGGCTGTTTATCATTGTGTTATTGAGGTCAGGTTGGATTTAGAATTTAGCTTTATCCTGAAGATGGTGAGTCCTCCAATGTTAGCATCACCAAATGACCAAACTGCCTTACTATAATAATTGGATTTTTTTTTTTTGTGTGCACCAAGGATGTCTTCCAACCGACAGCTGGAGACTAATATCTTTCGAGGAAGAGACATTACTAAAGTGAATACAATCTCTCCTAACAAACTTTTTTCCATACATACGGTCGGAAATTGAATCCTATACAACATACTTAAAGGATCCAGCTATCTTATCTACCAATTATGTGGGTCTTATTGATGGAGAAACAATACGAGAGTCACCTTTTGATTTGTCTTATAGTTATCTGGCCCATGTGGTACCGGAATTTGTTGTTTACTTTTGGGCTCAAAGTGCAGCAATACTACTCATTTCTAAGCAGTACACCAGTTTGTTAAGCTGTAAAGAAGGAATTTGACCTTGACTTTGTATAGTTTCTCATCACTTGTATATATGATACAAGATTTACAGATATGATGTGCTTCTAAATAAATGGACATTAGTAATTGCTATGATGATGAGAATGCTATATTTTTTTCTGCATCAAGTCAACATAAGATGTTAAGAAATCGTACAGCATCACATGGTAGCTTAGTTACCCAAATTATGATGATTGTGGTGATATATGCAGTATCGGCTGTTGCTGATGCCAATGCAAAGCTGCATGGTGTATCAGGCCCAAGTTGTAAGCTCTCACTTGGGGTTATATATTGAATCACGCAATACTGATTTAAATACAATTCTCCCTGAAACTTCTAGTGAATCAAAATAAAAATGAACTTCAGTTTATTCCTGTTCATTATTTGTCTTTCTTGTTGCCCTTGTTTTGTTCATAAACGAACAAAGAAAATAAAGCCACAAGAATAACACCAAGAACTGCAACTTTTCTCCAATCAGTACTTGAGGATGAGGCAATAGAATCAACTATTCCAAATGTCATTAGGCCAATGAAGAAAAGGTAAGCATTTTTCCTGGTTTTGCTGCCATCTTTTTCTCTGGTTACATCTTTGAAGTTTTCCACTTCCCCCTTTGCTTTTACTTCATCAACAGGTTCCTTCTTCCCGAGGTTCGTAAAGAATAGCCCTACATTTCTTTCCTCCCCCATTTGACCTTCAATCTCCACTAGTTTGTTTTCACTCTCTTGAATCTCTAGTCTGTCAAGTTCAGTAGATTCCTCAAATTCTAGCATCTGGCTCTCTATGTTTGCTATTATCTGTAAATCACAAAATGGATATAAAAGGGTCATCAATAAAGTCGGTCATAATAACTAGTCCTAGCACTTAGGGTGCATTCGGAACAGCTTATCACAATAGCGTATAAAAATAAATTTATGTAAATAGCTTATGAAAATAGTTTATAGTCTTTTCATAAACTCTTTTTAGCTTATGGAAAAGCTTATGGATTTCCATAAGCTTGTCAGAGAAAGTTATGAAAATAAGTTGTTTTTAGCTTATTTGAAAAAGAGCTTATTGAATAAACGTTTAATTAAGCTGTGTACCCAAACATGTCCTTAATTAATTATGATAGAAATTTAGGTTTTAAAAATTAGACTCCACGAATTTTCAAGTCAGTTCTGGTTATACTTTTGGGTCATCCTAATTTGGTTTAGTATCACACATTATTTAAAACTTAAGTTTTTTTACAATTAGACATAAATAATAATAAGATTTTTCTGAACTAATATTAATAACATTTCATATAACATGACAATATATTTATATTGATATTATTTATTTTGAAGTATATATTAATATACCTTAATTTTAGTTTTTTCTTTTTGTAACATAATATTTAAATTTATGCATAATGTTAATATATGGGGTTAACCCAGTTTTGATCCAATAATTATCAGAATCAAATTAAACCATCTCAAAGATAAACACATGTAATTTAAGTGAATTGTCCTTCATGTTGTGCATGATTTACATGATTAACTAAAAAGTATTAGCAAACATACTCTGGTGCCAGCTTCATCTAATCCTTTGAGGGCATCTTCTCCAATCTTGTCAAGTTCAGCATTGGCTTCTTCACCAAATTGGGTTAAATATGCAGACCTGTCATCCAGATAATCTGTAAGACGAACCTTTTGAGCCTGAAGCATGGCCAATTGAGCTAGCAGCTCTTGGTTTTGAGCATCTCCTTCAGGTTGGGGAGCCTTGGAATCAGACTCATTGGACTTGCAGAGACACAGAATAGAGTTTCTTGTGTTTGGGAGTCTTGTGTGGTTGTGGAGGGTATATGTAGAATTGAAGGAATGATGAATTGCTTTTAGGGCAAACATCTTTTCATAACAGAGGAGGTTTGTGCTTGTAAGAGAAAGAAAAAAGAAAAGGAAACGAGGGCGGAATGGGACACAGTAGAAACAAATTACAAAATGTTTTGGCTGCAACTATTTTGAACCTCTCGTTTATCTCAATGTTATCAGTTGTAAACAAGGATCACGACAACAAATGTAAATGGATAACGATAATTTGTGAGAACAAAATTTTGTTGTGCCAAAAAATAGTGTCTCGATATCCCATCAATCAAAGACTTAAATGTGCATAAATATTAGGTATTAATAAATTATAATTTTATTTTATTAAATGATAAATTATCATTGGTGAAGGATATAGAATATAATAAAAAAATTAGATAGAATATCTTCATCCAATTTGTCAATCCACTTCACTAACGTCTATTTTTTTAAAAATGGTAAAAAATGGAATTCCGAATTTCCAATCTTGAAATTAATACAATTAAATCGATCTAGCTTTTTTTTCTTTAAAAAAAATTTAAGAAGAAAAATATTCAAATTTTGAATAAATATTAAAAAAAATTTAAGGCACTCATCATTTGGTTTCTAATTAATAGCCAAAACTCATCATTTCTCCAGTAGTAGTTATACAAAGTATGTCAAAGTGAGCGTTGACAGATGTCAAGTATGTCATATCCCAAGGTGAGATAGAGACGCCACACACCAATACAAGTGTATCTTGTATGTTCAAATAAGAGAATTGATTTTACGGAAAGTTCTACGATGGACCACTATGATAGGTGATACCACTGTATATAAGTGTTGTTTTTAATCTTGATCGTTTAATCATAAAGGCTTATAGGATTTAATAATAGACTTGTTACATTTGATTTTTTCCATTTTTCTCCCTTCTTCCCTCTCCCCTTCCTCTGCCCCATCTCCCCAACAGCCACCTCGCTTCCAACACCCTACCTCTCCGCAAGCTCAAGCATCTTGTCCTTTTGCTCCGAAGTGATAGCACCGCCAGCTGCCGCATCGAGCTCTGGTTGTCCTCTCCGGTCAACACCTCTTCCAAGCGTTGGCTCCCAGTCCCGTGCGACTCCATTGTCTCTGCCTTCCCTTCTGCTCGAGCCACCCTCGTACCCTCTCCTAGCTGCGAGCTCCACCGCGATTCCAGACCAGATGCCCTTCAAACCTCGTTGTCCCTGTTCACGCCGGATCCGCACCGTCGGAGAGCTCCACCTTCTTCTTCAGTCAGCACCGTCCAACCGCGAGTCGTCTCCGCCGTTGCAGAACCGCATCGTCCAGCCGTTTTTGTCAGGTGTTGTGCCAGAAAACAAAGCTCTCATCTTCTCCGCCGTCGCACATCTGCAAGTCCGCCACTGCTTGCCGCGAACCCATCGAAAACAAGAACCTCGAGCATCGGGAACGGATTTGAGAGGAGGGAAAAGGAAAAGAGACAATGTGCACTGAGGATCATTGGCACAGTGGCTGGCCGGTGTCCTTCCGATGGAGGCGCGTTCATGTCCGGATGACGAAAAACGGAGGGGGCAGATCAGGTGGAGGGAAGGGAATAATGAAGAAGAGGAAAAAAAAAATTGAGCGCGGAAGTGTGCACCATACTATGGTGCTCCACATAAATCTAATGGGTAAAATTACTTGTGCACCGTGGTACCACCTATCATAGTGGTCCACCGTAGAACTTGCCTTGATTTCACTATCATGGCAAGATCAAATCTCAAACAGGAAGATGAAGTAGAGAAACTTACAAGGAATCACGAACAAAACAATCTTTGATTAAAAACACTCCAAATATTTAGGTCATGGTTGGGTAAACAACTTATTTAAACACTTATATTAAAAGGGTTTATTTGAAAAGCTTTTATGTATAAGCTCTTTTTAAATTAAGTTATTTAGTGTTTGGATATATACTCGAAAAAACGCTTTTAAAATTTATAAACTTGAGAGAGGAAGATGGAATGATTGGTTTTGATGTAATTTTAAATTATTATGGGGATACAATTATCTTATAAAATATGAAAACTTCTCGTATAAATTTACACATAAAGTTTTTCAAAATAAGCTAAAATCAGCTTCTGAGGGTTAATAAGTTACTTATTTAAGCTTATCCAAACACTTTTTTTTACATACAAATACTTATATGCTCTAATAAGCTATAAGTTATGCTATCCAAATGAGGCATATCTACCAGAAAGATGCAAATGATAAATGCAAATGGTCCAAAAGACCAATATCAAATTACAATCCTGGAGCAAATAAAGTTGTGAATCATCACACGAACATCTCAATGAGTATTTCCTGCCACCTTTTTGTATGTATACCTCTTAGCAATCCATAGATATACAATGAAGTTGAGCACGCTGAGGATGGTCAAAAGCCAATAGAAGTAGTCAAGATGGCCCCTATTCAGATTGTCTGGAATCCAACCAAGCCTTCCATTGCTTGTAGTTACTTTTGTTACAATAGTAACAAGGAGAGTGCTCACATAATTTCCCAATGCATTAGTTGTGAGAGAGAGAGCTGAACACAAGCTTCTCATAGCATCAGGTGCTTCACCATAAAAGAACTCCATCTGACCAATGTTAGTAAAAACTTCTGCAGCACCTATAAGAAAATACTGAGGGACTTGCCAGAAGATTGTCATGGGGATGGTTTCAAGGTCATAGTAGTTGTTTTCCCGGACGTTGTGAAGGCGAGCAACCTCTAAAATCCCAGCAACAATCATGGAAATAATGGAGATGACAAGGCCAATGCCTATTCGTTGAAGTTGTGTGAATCCTCGCTCATGGCCAGTGAACTTTCTTGCAGCTGGGACGATTATGCGGTCATACACTGGAGCCCAGAAGATAACACTGAGAGTGTCAAAAAGAGAGAGGGATGCTGATGGAATTTTGAAGTGAGGGCCAATGTGCTGGTCCATTGTGTTTCCTTGTAAAACAAACATGGTGTTCATTTGACTGTATACGGTTGCAAAGGCAATCAATGATGCCCAAACTGGGAGCAAACGAACTACAGATTTGAGCTCCTCAACTTGTGTTACTGTGCAGAGCTTCCATGGACTTGGCAAATTTTTAATGCGGTCAGATTCTGTTTCCATTGCGGCCTTATCCAAACACCTGCAATCAAAGGTTTTTTATATTATTGATCAGAAAAAAAACAAGAGTATAAACCAAACTTTGGAATGATAGTATAAAGAGTAGATGCTTTATGTTGAAGTCAACAATGCAACTACTTTTAATTGCAGAATCTGGTCTAATTGACCAATAATTAGTCAATTATCATGAAGAAATAAGGCCTAAAAAGTACTTTTCCTAATAATATAAATATCAGTATCATACACTTAAATCAGAATAGCATATGAAGATTTCATTTTCACCACTGATGTTTATAAAATGCAAACATGGTTTTAATAACTCACTTTAGTTTATTTGTGTGTTCGAGTTTGCGGCTCCCTTTAATGTTAGATTCTGCATCTGCAGTCTCATGGAGAAGAGACTTATCATCTGGCACTTGTACCCTATGTTTCCTAGAGGCTGCAACTAGAACTTGGCAAATCCTTGTAAGGGGACTGCCTCCAGGCACTTGAAGTCTGTACCATCGACTACCAATGAAGAAAAATATAATTGCAATGATCATTGCAACTGCAGGGACTCCAAAACCCCATCCCCAGCCCACATTCATTTGTATCCAAACTAACACCGACGAAGCAATGAGTGCTCCAATATTAATTGAGAAGTAAAACCAATTGAAGAAAGAGCTCTTCTTTTTCCTCTCAGAATCATCATTTTCATCAAATTGGTCAGCACCAAAAGATGAGACACATGGTTTGATACCGCCAGTTCCAAGAGCAATCAAGTAGAGTGATATAAAGCAAGCTGCAGTTTGTCCCGATGTTGGATTGCAAGCATTACCATCACACGAAGGCTTTAGTCCAGGCAATATAGCAGAAAACGTCAGAAGTGCCATACCCTGCAAATTAAATACACATCAACCATTAACAGGGCTTACCCTCCTATTGATTTATCCTTTTATTCGTCATAGAAAGGTTCTGAAACACAGTTCAAGTATAACTTGAGTTGAAACAACTTGAAAATTTCAAATGTAAAAAAAATAATTTAAAAAGGTAAGGTGAAGATTATAAAATGAAACTAGAGCTGAGATTAATACTACATTGTTCTCAATATATAATAAAACTGGCCACATTCTTTAAAAGCAACATAATTATGAAAGAAATTCAGTTGGCTTGACAACTCAACAACAACAACAACCAATACTTTTCCTACTAGGTGGGGTCAGGCATGTGGATCAAACAACGCCATAATATTCTATCGTAAATCATGTCTATAGTGATAGCTCAGAAAAAATAAAAACTGACATAAGTTTACACTGTAGTTTGGATTATGCTTGAAAGAAAGTAATATAATAAGTGAAGACAGGCATCATAAACAATTTTATTTTTTATAAAAAAAAAAGCTTTATCGGCAAACCAAAATTTGGTCCTTGTTGTCTGGAACCTCATAGACATATAATATGAACTCAGATTGAAAAAAATGCAGATTAACATAACATGGACTTCAACAAGCAAGACAGCATTCTCTTCAAATTAACTTACAATGACATAGATAGTTGAGAAACTGGCAATTGTCCAGTATCTTCCCAAGTATGAATCGGCTAAAAAGGCTCCAAGCAATGGTGTGAGGTAGCATGTCCCTGACCAGGTTGTGACATTATTTGCAGCAGTTGCATTTCCTTGGTTGAAACGTTCTTGGAGATAGTTAACAAGGTTTGTACTCATGCCATAGTATGCCAATCTTTCGCAACATTCATTTCCTGTCACAATTTTTTTTCAACATCTTAGGGTCATCAAATTCTAATGCAGGAATCTGTACCAGAGATGGTTGGATGTTTACATAAGCAAAGACTCTAAAAGTACAAATAAAATCAATACCAAGAATATAGCGGCATGCTTTCCAATTTCCAGTCTTTTTCTTGTTGGCAGGTTTTTTGTGAATATCGGTTGTCCCATCTTCTGTATATAAGCTGTCTTCTGCCACATCATGTGTTTTTATGACATCTGCCATAGTTTCACTAGAGATTTCCTATTTAATTGTTCTTCTTCTCTTCGTTACCTACAAAGGTCAGATAGCAGGTATCTGAAAACAAATAAACAGATAATTAGAGATATAACTTAAATCAGAGTGAACAAAACATACAAGAAAATTGAGCAAGATTGCTTATAAAGTAGGACTTGGGGAGGGAGGTGAAGCAAAGCAATGAATTTGTGATCTCATGAAGCCCCAACCAGAATTCTTGGAAAATACATATGGTGGAAACATTGAGATTTTCTTTTTTTCAGTTACATGGAAATATTGTGATATTTCGCCATTAGTGGTAGTTATCATGTGAAATACGTAATAGTTAAAATCACAATAGAAGTATAAGAATACAACAGAGAGCAGTTAAACCACGCCAAAAGATTTGATATTTCTTTCGTTACGTAGAAAACAGGAAGTGCAAAACTATTCACAGATACAAAACCAGTAACGAAATCAATCAATTCTAAATGGAATTTCATGCTATAATTCGCAATCACATTAACATTATAGAGTGTAAATGACAATGGTCCCCTTAATTTCAAACTTCAATTAACATTGGTGTGTGGTAACAATTTGAGATATCCCAAATCAAATTATAAAAAAAAAAAAAAAAACCTTGCAGCAAATGCGTGTAATGATACCACAAGCACCCAAAATACAAACCAACCGCATGATAGCGACACCTAACAGAAACAACAGATACCCATATATGCGGAATCCATAAGCCACTTCCACAATATAACAAAAACGCTATTCATGAGAGAGAGAAAGCTCGAAAAAGCATACACAAATTTTAGGGTTATTGCTAAGAAATTAATAGCAAAAAAAAAAAAAAAAATAGATTGCAAAGAATAACAGCCAATTATATATAAATATGATATCTGCACCTCAAAATTGAAAACAAGATTATTTGAAAACCAAGTATTCATTAGTACATCAAACCAAAGGAAACCAAGCATAACAAACCACCGAGTGATGGTTTTAAATTGCAGTTGTGATTAGGTTATTATGTTATGTTTATCGCAGGTCGTAGATAAATAAATGTAGGAAAATGCAGCCAGCGTGTTGCAAAGACTATTAAAATCTTAATATTGCAACACAAGTGCAGGTTTGATAAGACTGCCAAAACTATTCAAAACAAATTATGGCCGTCATAATTATAGCTGCGGACAGCAATTTAAAACCTTGAAAATGACGATAAAAAAACCTGTTAATAATGCATGCAAATGGCAGATAACATAGAACCGGGATAATGAAAGAGAAACCATGAAAGGGACCGGGGGAGAGGGCACGTGCCCTATTTTGAAATATGGTTTTGGGGTGGTGACTGGTGATGGGGGTTGAAACCTTATTTATTTAATTGTTTGTGAGTAATGAATGTGGAAAACAAATGTGAGCAAAACTAGGAAACGGAGGAAGTTAATATGGCTCTTACCGTCACGCAGAAGAAGCACCAGAGGAATTAATATGAAGATGAAAATTCTGTTTTCTTTTCTCCTCTGATTCTCTCCTGCGATACTACGTACCTGATACACCTTTTTTGTTTTGTTTTCCTTGCTCTTATATAGGCAGAAGAAAGATATGATTTTGCAAATATACCCTTTTATTTCAAGTTAATTAACTATAGGTACTGAAAATATGCCTTATTTTTACTGTGGCACAATTCTTTATTTGGGTTTTTTTTTTTTTTTTTTTTTAATTTAGTGATGTAATATGCGTTAGAAGTGTTTAAAAAAATAGAAGCAAAACAAATTGCCAATTGGTGACATTTTGGGAATGGAATGTTCTCTTGCTTTTTAAATTACACTAACCTCAGTTTGAGATTTATAATATTCTCATTATACTCACTCCCAAAGATGATATTGAAATTATAGTGACCTCCCCTAAAAGGGATATGAGCAAAACTTTTGAAATAAAAAAGGTATTTGATATAATTTAAGTTAAACTTTAGGATTGTGCAATTTCCCATAAAAAAAAATTCCAATGTTTAGGTTATATACTCCCCTTGTATTTATTATAAGCAAAACTTAAATGAAACATATATATTAAAGAAGTTGATTAATCTCATTTAATATTGTTAAAAAATTAAATATATTACCTAAAATAACCTTCACAGAAAACTTCAATTTTATTAAATACATCTCATATTGAATTATTGAAAAATAAAATTGATATTAAATGAAGGATATTTTAAGAACAATGTCATTAAATATGATAAAAGTAATTAAAATTTATTTATACTAATACATTTGACAACAAATTTTGAGATTTTTTTTATTTATAATAATGACCGGAGAAAGCACTACTTGGAACTTACAATAAACGGTCTAGGTTCTTTTCCTCTTTTTAATTCCTATTGTATAGTAGCCTATATGAAATGAGACTATCACGGGAGCAGCACGAAGAGTCATAAAAAGTGACTCTCACCCATATATGAAAATCACCCTTATGGACCCACAAACTTGTATGTATCCAGGAAACTCCAGGCTTGGACTCCTTAGAGATTTTTGTTTTTTCGAAAAAAAAAAGTTGATGAACGGAACAGAATAGAAATATAGTCTCCAAATTATTTGAATTGTTATATTTCATTATCAAATTGTAACACCATCAACAATATTAAATTGTGTTTTTTTTAAAAAAAAAAAATATATATATATATATATTATTGAATATAATGAAATTAAAAATATAAGCAAATATGACCACCGAAATAAGGATGACAATGAGTAAAGTCTTAATAAAATATTCATCTTCATACTTGTATTTTAGAAAAAAAGTCATGCTTGTCCCCATATTTTTATGAATAAAATCACTTTCATGCTCATTCTCAAACCCTCTAGATATTTATATACTCAAACACGATTTTATTCCATTAAGAAATATACTCCCTTATTTTATTTAGGTTATATTTGAGAGAATGGAGTGAGGTGGTTAGTAATGAAGTGAGATGATTAAAAAAACTTAATCCATTGTTTGGGAGTTTAATAAGTAATGGAGTGAGATGGTTTAGGATGGTAACCTAAACCACTTCATCCCACCTAAACCCTCAATTTTTATACCCTCCAAATTGGATGTTTGGGATTCTTTCATTAAACTTCCAAATAATGAAATGATATACTTTTATCTTTTCACTCCACTCCATTCCATTTCATCTCTTTTTAAACTCCCCAAGATAGCCTTGACGGCGATACCAAGAAATAATAGTAAAGAAAAACTAGTAATGTCTTTTTAGTTTTGTAGTGACAAGTAAAATGAAACAACTATTTTTAAAACAAAATATCTTATAAAGCAGGAGTACTTTTTAAAAAAAATTATATTTTCTTTTCAATAAAGATTCTATAAATACGTCCCTTTAAATTAGTGAATTTTCTAATTCTCAACTGATTTTTTTGTTTATTTTTTTGACTGTCAACTGATTTTTTTTATTTCAACACATTCTTTAGGAATTTCATTTCTTTTGCATTTGGCCCATATATTTATCTCTATACAACAAAAGATAATAAGGATTCGATATTCTATAAATATTAGTTCCCTTTAAATTAGTAAATTGTCTAATTGTCAACTGATTTGGAACCCATTCTTTAGGAATTACATTTCTTTTGCATTTAGTCCATATATTTATCTCTATACAACACTGCCAATAGATTGTCCAGATACAAAGCTTTATGTATTTTTTCTTTTTTAAAAAAGGACACAAATCTATTTTTTTAACAAAAACAATAAAGATTTGAAAATCTATATATATATTTTTCATGGAAATCCCAAATTATCCCCTTCATTCTTAAATTGTTTTTTCTTTCCTTTTTAGAACTTTCCGGCCCCAAATATATATATTTTAAGCACAAAACTAGTGGATTTGTCTTGTAAGTTATTATTTTTTTTTTTTTCAACTTCGTTGTGAAGCTTTATTTGTTCCAACTCAGTCCTTTAAGTATATAAAATTAATCACTATGTAATCCTTTGCACTAGCTTCCATCTAATCGATCGGTTCAGAACGGTTTTCAATTTTTTTTTGAAACTGAACCGAACCGTATATATAAAATTTAATACTTATTTATTTTATTATTAGTATACGTAGTCGTATTAGCTATTATTTGTTGGTTTTTATTTTTTTAATAATACTTATTAATTTAATGTAATGTAATTTTCTACTATTTTTAATGTTCCAAACATAAAATGAATACTTGTTATTTCATAATGTTTTTTTTTTTTTTTGTAGAAGTAGGGGCTTGAAGCCTATAAAAGAAAAGAACAACTAAATGTGCACATGGCCCATAAAATTTAATGTTTTAAATTTTAGTATGTTATATATATTGATATTAACTATATGGATTTAATTTTTAGTTATTGTGTTGGTAAAAATCGAATCATTCAATACGATACAATCCAAACAGCTTTTAATCAGATTTGATTGGTGCGGCTTTGATGTAGGAATCAATTCAATCCAAACCGAACCACATCTTGTTTTTATTTTTGGATGAGTTGGCTTTTTCGCTTAAAACCGATCCAAACCTGTGAACCCATTCCTTATATGTGGGGTAATGAGAGTTTGATGTCTTTTACCCATGGTAAATTAAATAAAAATATTTATGGTTATGAAGGGAAAATATTAAGGAAAATAAAATGGGGGAGAAATACTGATATTTGATTATTCCAATGTCTAACTAATAAAGTTTGGGAAGGAAAGAGCAATTAACTAGTTATAGGAGGACCAAATAGCAAAATAGACTCCTTTAAAATAGAATAAAAAGGAAATGGAGCCCTCCCAATTTCATTTTCACAGCCAGGAAGCATAAAAAGAGGCAAGAAGATTAAAAGAAAAGAAGAGAAAGAAAAGAGGGAGAAGAAAATTGGATCAAGGAAGCTATGGTTTTTGTGACAAGAGGTTCTCTTGGTAAGTCTTCCCCTACCTTCATCTTCTCTTTGATAAGATTCAATCCTCATGCGCTTTCCCCATTTTCTTGGTAGTAGATGAAGGAGAGCAAGAAAGGGGTCCCGCTCCCCCCCACCACCCAAAAAAAAAAAACCTAGGGTTTTGAGCAATCTTGAGGTAAGGGCCCCAACCCTTTAATCTATTGTTTTGCTTGGGTTGTTTTTGCTAAAAATTTAGTATTTTAGTGAGGGATTGTGTAAAATAGGGTGATTTATGTGGATTTCTTGTTGGGCATTAATACGAGTATAAAGCTTTAGTAAAAATGAGAACTGTAAATGGATGGTGAGTAAGATTTCATGGATCAATTTTTTGATATATAAGGGAATATGTATGCCTGTGAAAATATAAGTGGTTGTGAAGTTCATTTTCTTTTATACGTGAGTTATTGTATTGGGTGCTTGTCTTGTTTGGGTAGAGGACGATCAGTATATTTTGGGTGATAATAATTAGAGATAGAGTATCTCCCTTGGACTCACGGTAGCAGCGAAATGCTGCAGCAGTTGAAGGCATGCACATGAGTTGCAGCACGGGCCAACCATGGAAATGAACGTCGTGTCTTGGATAAAATTTGTGTCGCGTCCTGTATACTGAAATACTGAATATAGGTGTTATGGGCATTATGTAAATGTTAAGCCACAATTCCACATGACCAAAGAATAGAATGATTATCCTTTGAATGGAATAATTCTGAGATGGTTTGAATTTAAGGCTATTATTATGACACACATTGGTTGCTATGAGAAGGTGGTGTCATTTCTCTTATAATGGTTTCAGATTTCTATACCCAAATATGTAAGTGCCTTCAACTCAAAGCATTATTCTCAGTAACAGATTTTAATTGGCTCTACTAAAACTATTTGTTGGTTGGTCTTTCAGTTGGCCACTGGTCTATATTCTTTAGTAATGAATTGGTTTTTATTGCATTGGTTTTAATCAAGAAAAGCACATCCAAGGGCACACCTCAAATCCGAGATTTACTTTGTTGAGCAAAAGAAACTTGGTTTTGCATTAAACCATAGTAAAACTTTGCGTCTTAGCTTTAAATAGCCACCGGAATTAGTTTAAAAGGACTTCGGTAGCATGAGATATGCATCTCGAAAGTCAGGCTGTCAGGAATGGATTCTGTAGCACATGAGTCAACTTAGAAGTGCAAACTGTATCTATCCATAAGACTAAAAATTCTGAAATTTTCATGTAGTGAAGGTATATGTCTTAGGTTTCTAATTTCTCCGACGGCACGCAATGTCGATTATTATACAAAGTTATGCATTTATAATTACACACTGTTCATAATCTTATTTCTGCAAGATTTTGCAGAAACATGACCGTTTTCAAAGCAATTTTGAGAATGATACAATGATCCAAAATTCGTGAAATTTTCACCAAATGTAGCCTTAGATCTTATCTTTCAACTGACACTAACCTTGTACCTATAGGAGGTCCCTTACCCGAGATATGCACAAATCTTCGCCTACTATTCTGCTAGGACAATAGGGAGTTCATAGAGTTAAATTTTGTGTGTTTCCCCCCCCAAAACAGGTGAGTTAATGAAATTCATAATAGCAGAGCTAGTGAATAGATTCTTAGTTCAGTTGGTGTTCAAATGCATGTAGAAGAATGATATACGAGTCACTAGGGTGTTCAAACTTCTTGTCATCCATTTTGGCATTATGAAGTTCATTGGCGAAATTGTATTTAGAATGGTACCATTGATTTGGTTATCTTTTGTTGTTCTTATGATTGAGGACACTATCAAATTCATTGATTTCGAAGTTATGGCTTGATGACAAATTTGTTGTTTGGAAAATGACTATGATGACAAGTTATGGAAAACCTATGTGATGATGAGTAATGTAAACGGATTACACCTGAAATGGGTTTGTGAGGTGAATCATGGTAAAAGAGTCTAATATGGGCAATTTGTGCTTGTTCACATGTGATTGGTGTAAGTTGGCTTTTCATTCATATTTTTTTTTGGCCTTTACACTCATGATATTTGTGTTGTGCCTTTACTGAGTTATGTAACTCACCTCCCTTAATGGCTTAGTTGCAGGTACGGAAGCTGTTGGACCATCCCGAGCTATCCCGACTCCTTTGTGTGGGGACATAGTGCGATGCAGCGACCTTGGAAAAGTTCCTAGATCTTTTGTGTTCTTTTGGATTAAATATGTATTATTTCGAGAACCCTTTTCAATTGTATTTATTCTTTTTAGTAAAAAAGGGCTATTTCTCCTTAAATTTTGTATTTGAGAAATTATTATAAACTTTTTTGGGAATCTCTATAATACCTTTAATGGGGTTATATGATACATATATACATTGTAATCAAGTTTGGGATCCTTTTAAGATGTGTTTTGAGAGGCTTCGGGATTGGAGCTTTGCCGCTTTTCTGGCCGATCACGACCCTGATTTCGGGTCGTGACAAAACTGATCCCCGAACACCCTTACACCAAACACCCTAAACTATATATGCGTAATCCAGAGTTTAATATTTCTAGTCTTATTTTTCTTATTTATTGCCTATTGTCAGCATGATTAAATTTTCTATAACAATAGTTAATTTCTTAATAGCTAATTTTTTTAGGGATTTTGATATAGCTTGAATTTATGAGGATTTATACATGTTCAATTTGTTAACAATTTTCATTTCTGAAAGAGCATATTATTATTATTATTAACTATTAAGTATGTCATGAATTGCATGAGTATTTTTAAATTTAGAAAAAAATATAAAATAAAAAATATTTTAAAAACTTACTTAAAGTTATAAATGATATATATATATATATATATATATATATAACTAATTGAAGTAGAATCTAAAAAGTTTAAAATAAAAGAGAAAATATTTAAATCTAAAAAGGAAGATATGCATAATTAATTCTAAAATTTAAATTTTTAAATATTTTAAAAAGAGAAACTAAGAATGACTTATGTCTTTCTGTATATAATGAGAGTGGTGTAAGAGTTTAACCACTCTTAGGAAAAAATTATCTAATTTAATATATAGGTGTGTAGATTTTTCTTTTATAAATTTTTGTGTTGAAAAAGAAAACAATCAGACTGAAATAAGTTAAATTCTATAGTAATAATTATTAATTTGTAGATTTAAAAATATATCATAAAAATGAAAAGAATTAAATGGAAATAAATAAATAATTATGGATATAATATTTAAAGTGAGTTGTAAAATATCTATTGACAACTGATTTATCGACTGCAATCAATATATTGGTTTTTTTTTTAAAAAGAAAACTTTGTTAGAATACAATCATAAATAAAGATTTAGGGTTCGTTTGATGGTCAGGATAAAGGAGTCGGGATAGGATTATCCTATCCAGCTTTAATTCATTGTTTGTTGAACCAACAATGTATCAAACAATCCCTTAGTTTTGCTTTATTATTACTCTCAAATGACAAGGACGTAGGAAGTTGTCCATAAAACAAGAAGAAACTTACTGTACTCATAATTCCTTAAATTATTCTAAGAAAATTTCAACCAATAGGCATGAACCATTTTATTTTACTAACACTGTATAGGATCCAAAACTAAAGATGCAACTTAATTCCCAATGTCCATTGATTTGATGCGCTGTGAGTAGCTGACAAGTTACATTCATTCTACGCAAGAATTTATCCATGAATCCAAATCCTTGCAATCATTGGCCTGGCACCACTGCTTTCTTATATGAGTACCACCTAGCCACCATAAGATAAATCCCAAATTCAAGACACTTAAAACAGCCAACAGCAAGAAAAATAGTGAAGATGACCATAATTCAAGTTGTCTGGTATCCAACCAGTTCTACCATGTCTAGTGCTTACATCTGTCACAATGTTCACAAGCATAGTACTCAAATAATTTCCAAGAGCAGCTGTTGTAAGAGACAGAGCAGAACAAAGGCTCCTCATTGCATCAGGGGCTTGCTCATAAAAGAATTCCAATTGACCAATAAATGTGAATACCTCAGCACATCCTATAATGAAGTACTGAGGCACTTGCCGAAAGATTGACATGGGTATGTGCTTGAGATTGTAGTAGTTGTGCTTCCTCACTTCCTTTAGTCTAAGAAGCTCTAATGTCCCAGCAACTAACATGGCAAAGATGGAGATTACAAGACCTATTGCTATTCTTTGCAACTGTGTGAAACCATTCTTGTGTCGTGTGATTTTTCTAGCAAAGGGAACAATCAGACGATCATAAATTGGGACCCAAAATATGACACTGATCGTGTCAAATAGAGAAAGTGAAGCAGATGGAATTTCAAATGAGCTTCCCATGTGAAGGTCCATTGTGTTGCCTTGAAGGACAAACAAAGTCCCTATTTGGCTGTATACAGCCGAGAAGATTATACCAATGGCCCATATGGGAATCAATCTCATAATGGATTTGAGTTCTTCAACCTGAGTCACAGTGCGTAGTCTCCAAGCATTCACTGCCTTTTATTCTATCTGATGGGGTCATCACAGCGGCCTTGTCAAAGAAACTGAATTGAAATACACAAAGAAATTAGTTAATGGAAATATTTCCTTTTGCTTTGGGTAAAATTCAACCACCTCTGATTTGGATTAAATTCACATCACCCACTTGTAGCTTTTTCATTCATATACTATATATTACTATGCACATGTAATTTTCTCATGTAATTTTCTCAATTAACCACTTTCATTGATGGTGAAGTTCAATTTATCCATTAGTTAATTTGGTTATTCTATATATTTATATGAGAAAATTACATCGATCTTTCTTGAGGTTTAGTTTAATTACACCAGACATTCCTCTTGTTTTAGAAATTATACAGACCTCTCTTGAGGTTTATGGTGTAAGGGGTTGCTTAGCAAAAAAAAATAATATTGTAAAAGGTGTAAGTATAATGATAATATAAACCTCAAATGGAAAGTATAATGACAACATAAAACTTAAGAAAAGTCTATGCAATTTTTGGAATAAGAAGAATACCAAATATAATTAAGTCAAACCTATAGTTATCGGGTTCTCTCATTAACCCTAAGTACCACGTACCGAATTCGTCGTATCGCGTATTGCGTACTAGGTCCACCTTAAAGAAAGACTTATAATAATAATGAAAAAAATGAAGAACCGCGTATCAAATGACTCGTGTATCGTGTACCCGATAACTATGGTCAAACCTCAAGGGAGATTAGTATTAATAATTTGGGCTTTGCTATGATACCCTTGAAATTTAAAGGGTTTGGGTATCCTATGTCCAATCAGAATGCACCACCTCAATTAATTGAGTCATGTGAATATCACATGGGCCTAAATTCTCACCATTTGATTGGACCACATAGGCAAGGGTCCTAATAATTTCCCCTATTTGTATATATCGGTGACCTTTTATTTTCATCAAGCATGCTATGTGGTTGTGGATATAATTTACCTGAGTTGTTTTGTATGGTCAAGTTTGTGACTACCTTTGGCAGCAGAAACCTCATCTCTAGTCTCATACAGAAGAGACCTTTCACTTGGCACCTGAATCTGGAACTTTCTAAAGGATGCAACAATTACTTGGCAAATTCGAGTGAGAGGACTCCCTCCAGGCCTCTAGTTTCTGTACAACCTTGTACTTGAGAAGAAGCTCACAACTGCAACTGACATGGCTACTGCTGGTATGCCAAATCCCCAAGCCCAACCAACATTAGTTTGGATCCAAACTAGAACAAAAGAAGCAACAAGAGCTCCAATGTTGATTGAAAAATAAAACCAATTGAAGAAAGAACTCTTCTTTTTCTTTTCAGTCTCATCCGAGTCATCAAATTGATCAGCACCAAAGGATGAAACACAAGGTTTTATCCCTGCTGTCCCTAAAGCTATTAAATGAGGTCCTACAACGAAAACTGCAGTTTGTAACCCGGTAGGGTGACAAGTATTTTTTGTATCACACTGTGGTTTTAGACCATTAACTGATGCAGATAATGTCAATAGTGTCATGCCCTGCATAATGGTAAGATATATCTGATAATTGATCTAAGGAATACAAAGCAAAACTCAGAATTTCGAAAGTTTTGATAGCAGTACTTACAAAAACATATATAATCGAGAAGGAAGCAATTGTCCAATATCTTCCTAAGTATGCATCAGCTAGAAAAGCTCCAAGCAATGGTGTTACATAGCATGTGCCTGACCAATTTGTGACATTATTGACAGCCACAACATTGCGCTGGTTCAGATGGAACTTTAGATAATTAACTAGATTTGTGTTGATGCCATAATAAGCCAATCTCTCACAGCATTCATTCCCTTTTCAACACAAGTTTATGTTAGCGATTTCAACGCATTTGTAAGTAACATAATATTACAAACTCAGAAGATGGGTACCAAGAATGTAGGGGCAAGCTTTCCATGTTCCCATTTTCTTTCTGTCATTGCCTGCATCATGTAAAAAACAGAGGGAACTATGAAAGAGCTCACCTATTTCACTCTCTTGAGATGAGGATGACACGCTTCACGGCTTCACCTCCTTGACAAGAATGGAACCCCTAAATACTAGTACTTGAGTAAGGTAAAATTTACAGCAGGCAAGTGGTAGTATCTTCATTGAATCAAGATTAGAGAGTTTTTAAGGTAACTTGACGAATCCAAAGGTTTTGGTAGAATTGGTCAAATAATCAATGCTTAAACTTTGGTTTCATTTAATGATGCGATATCATCCGATTTGTTAGTTAGTAATAAAAGTTTGTGATATTACAATTAAGTCCCTAATATTTTTTACCCATGATAAATTTAAATCAATTCAAACTAATAATTTAAAAATATTATATTATTTGACAAATCATTTAAAAATCATTAATAGATTCAATCTATCAGTTTTCACTCTTCTTGAACCCTTCTATCTTCTTCTTCTTCTCCCTGAAACACACATCCAGCCGCATCTCTCATTCTTCACTCTCCACCGTCACTGTGCCAGCTCCGCCACTGCCACCGCGGTTTCCCCCTCGATTTTCGACTTCGGTTCCCATCTCATCTCCTCAGCTTCTCACAGGTAAAACACAGAACAACCCCCTCTCATCTGGCTTTTATTTTATTTCTGGGTTATAACACATAACAACTAGTTTAGTGAGATTGGGCAACCAAGCTATCTAAAAAATTTGGTAATATTTCGATTGGTTATTTTTTAGTTCAATAATCTAATAATATTGTTCTTTGTTCTTTTTCCTTGATGGGGCAATCAAGTATTAGGTTGTTTTGTTTGAAGTTAGTGTAATTATATTGTATTTATTTTTCCCCTATTTTGATCTTAACTCTGTTATACTCGGTCGTTAGTTCAATAATCCCCTGTATTGATGACAATGAACATGTTGAAAGTGTGTAGTTTATGATGTGTGCATATAAGTTGTACTTTCCCTCTTTTAATGATATAAGTTTTAGTAATTTTGAAGTAATAAACAGAAGTTGATTGTTAGTCCTTTGAAGCTGTGGTAGTTTTTGTGATTTAAAACATTAAAAGGACAAGTTGGTGAACAATTGGAATTTTTTTTGAAGTTTCATTTGCTGTGATGTTCATGATTTTATTGATCCAGTTTGCATTTCCCTTAGGTTGTGTTTGGATGGGGTGATGTTAGAGGATAATGTATTTTAAGAGGGTAATTGAAATACTTTGAATTGAAATATGTTGTTTGGATATTTTATTATGAAGTATTTAAAATTCTTGGAATTTAATGGGGTAATTGTTTTAGTTAAAAAGGAGGGAATTTCAAATTCCACCTAAATAGGTGGGAATTCTAAATTCCTCTCCTCTCAACCACCATCCACCACCGGACCACCACCGCTGGTCGCCGGACCACCGTCGCTGGCCGCCCACCACAGTCGGACGGTAGCTGGACCGCCGCCGCTGGACAGTCGCCGCCGCCGGCCGTCCACTCGCCACTGCCGCCTCAAATTTTTTAAATTTTTGAAAAATAAAATTTTATAATTGAATAAAATTAAAATCATTTATCTAAACAAAGAATTTTAAATACAAAGAAATTGAACTATTCTATCCAAACAAAATATTTTCAAAATGAAGGTAATTCAAATGAAGCATTTCAATTGATTTGTATTTTAAATACCCTGGAATTTTGAAATACCCCATCCAAACACAACCTTAGTTTATTCTATGCTTAGTTTTTACTGATTTTGTATTTGAGCAATAATTTTGTTACTGAATTATTTTTGAATCTGCTTTGATGGTTGCATTGTAGATGGATAATTTTGATGAGTACTCAGATGTTAATTTGGATAGTGATGGAGATCCTAAATTTTCTGTCCCTTGTGATGAGAGTGAAAGTGAAAGTAAAGATGTACGAGAGCGTGAGTTTAAAAAGATCACAGACTTGATTGGTGATGAGATTCGGGGGCTTGAGTTTGGGAGTGAAGAGGAAGTTTATGACTTTTATCAAAAGTATGCAAAATGTCATGTTTTTGTGATAAGGAAGAGTGACGTGGTTCGTGATGCTAGGAAAAAAGTGATAATGCGTTTGTTTGTTTGCAATAGAGAAGGATTAAGAAACAAAAAGCATTTCACAAGGGTAGATAGGAAAAGATACTTCGTATACACTATAAGATGAAGACATCAAAATGGATAGTGACATGTCTTGAAGAGGCTCACAACCATGAACTTACCCCTTCGAGACATGTTCACTTATTCCCGGCTTATCATCGAATGAGCGATGTATATAAAGCTCAGGTTGGTTGCCTGCATTCATATGGTGTCAGAACTTGTCATATAATGGGGTATATGGTGGCTCAAAAGGGTGGATATGTTGGTGTTGGATTTTCAAAAAAAGATTTATGCAATTATTTTGATAGCAAAATCCGTAGTGAAATTAAAGATGGGGATGTTGTTGCTGCCTTAAGCTATCTGCATGGGAAGGCGGACAATGATCCCATGTTATGTGCAAAATTTTCAATGGCTAGTGATGGTAGATTGAAGCTTCTTTTTTGGGCAAATGGATGTAGCAGATATGATTTTCTATGCTTCGGTGATGTGCTTGCGTTTGACACGACGTATAGGAAGAACAAGTACAATTATCCTTTGGCAATTTTCTATGGATGCAATCACCATTCACAAACCACCATATTTGGTTGTGCTTTGGTTTCCGATGAAACAACTGAGACATATAAGTGGGTCTTATATGCTTTTTTAGAAGTTGTGGGAAATAAACATCCCAAAGTAGTTGTGACGGATGGGGATGGGACAATTAGGGAGGCCATAAAGCATGTTTTTCCTGATGCATCTCATCGACTTTGTGCATGGCATTTGCACAAGAATGCATGTGAAAATGTCAAGAATTCAGCATTTTTGGAGGATTTCAAGAAATCAATGTACTCAATTTTCACCCGGGAGGAATTTGAAGATTTTTGGAGAAAGATGGTTGTGAAGCATGGTGTTGTAGGGAACAAATGGGTATCTAAAACCTATGAGAACAGGTCATTATGAGCCACTTCATTTTTTCGGGAAATTTTTTTGGCCGTATACGGACAACATCTCAATGTGAAGCTATTAATTCAATCATCAAGACATATGTTAGGAAGAGGTGTAGCATTTATGAATTTATGCATAATTTTGAGCAAGCATTGAGAGATTATAGAAATAATTAATTGGCAGCTGATTTTAAGTCTCTATTTTCGTCACTTGTGTTGACGACATCACTTCAGAAGATTAAGAAGGATGTTGCGAAGATCTACACATCACAGATTTTTAAAGAAGTTAAAGAGCAGATTGTATTGGGTGGTGCATTAATTGTTAGTGAGCGAGTGGTAAATGGGGATAAGTTGATCTTCAAGTTGACCCAGCACTGTGACATTATTGTTGATAGAAAGGTTGTTTATGATACTGCAGAATCAATTTTTTGTTGTGAGTGTAGACTTTTTGAGTCTAGTGGCATTCCGTGTTCGCATATTTTCTGTGTCATGATAGAGGAGTATGTGGACCATATTCCAACCAGTTTGATTTTGACACGGTGGACAAAGAATGCTAAGATTGCTTTTATGTCATTAGAATCCTCGGAGGGAGTAGATTTTGATGTGATGGAGCTTGCTCGGTTTGGCGCATATTGTGGAGCTTGTACTGGTTTTGTAAGGTGGCTTAAAAAATAACACTACAATGACATAATGGATGACATATTCAAGCTTACTAATAAGTATGAGAAGTTGTTGGATGCTACTGGCACGCAAACCTCATAAAAAAAAACACACATGTGATCCCAATATGGTGAAAACTAAAGGTGCCCCAAAGAAGAAAAAGTTTGGCATGAAGAGGGCAAGACATTGTAGAAATTGTTGTAGCACAAAACATAATGTCAGGAAGTTTCCGATGATTTATGGTACTAATGTTAATAGTATGAATGATGAACAGTTATCTCATTCAGAGTCTTCTGAATTCAGCCCTGAATCTGATAATGTAAGTTTCATGCAAGAGATAATTATAATTTTACTTTGCAGT
Organism: Ammopiptanthus mongolicus; assembly: GCA_039655645.1. NCBI lineage: Eukaryota > Viridiplantae > Streptophyta > Magnoliopsida > Fabales > Fabaceae > Ammopiptanthus > Ammopiptanthus mongolicus. Next base: position 47,228,606 of record CM077350.1, read on the forward strand.
ATAAAGAATTCCCTTCAATCTGAATGATGAATTTTATTTTGCAGGAATAAGAAATTCCGACATCTGATTTTGTAAACAATGATCAACATAGTGTTCTATCTACTAACCCTAGAAGTCATACTGACAAGGTAATCTGACTCTATCTTTTTATTAAAAGTAATTGTTTTTGTGTATTGTTTTAAGTTTTAAGTAACAATTTTTGTACTACAGAAAGGGAAAGGGAAAGCTAAGGTAAGTGGTTGCTCTAATCGGAAGCAAGAGGTGACTAAAAAAGTAGCTCATGACTGTGTAAGTATAGTATTGTGCTTTATTTGTGAATAATTTATAGGTCAATAATTTGCTTCTAATTATTTGGTTATGCTGGATTTGTGCTTTATTAGTTTGTTAAAGAGGTTGGTTGTTCAAGTGGAGGTCATCTTTCAACTCGCTACATGCAAGAGAGAAAAACATTTACAAGGAGGACTAGACAAAATGTACTACTCCTCTCTAGTCATTTCAAATTGCCTTCATTCAATAGGGGCCTTTAAATGAGTTGTTTTTAATAAGTTGTTTTTTTTTTTCAAATCATGGAAATAAGGTTATCTACCCAAACCTTGTTCATCTGGTTCGGACAGGCCAGGAATTGTTCCTGCTACAACTCCATTTTCGAATGAAGAGTGGTAAAGTGTCAAACTCCATTTTGGAATGAAAGCAAACTTAATAAAATATCTGCATAATGTTATCCACTAAAACAACCATTCAAAGTTAAATACCAAAATGTTATCTGCACAAAAATTCTCCCATGATATTGCAGTATCCACATATCATCGCTCACCATTTCGTGAAGGGAGTTTTACAAAGAATGGACCCATATTGCAACAATGAAGAACAAAATACTAACTTCATTCTCCTTACTTCAGCCTTGTAGGATAAAACTTTCTCAAACAACATGTTTTCAGCATTCTCAGCTTCCAACACTTGTTGCAAGTCAATTATTTCTCCATCTTGTTCCAACAAATCTGCCTTCAATTTTTTATTCTCCCTTATTAAACCTCTCATAAACTTCTTTAAATAATTTGGATGCTCTGGGTCATACCAATGAAAGAATTTACAGCGGGACGATGAAAAATTAAACCTTCCACATCCATAAAACCTCCTACCAGGGTTGTTTTCAGTCAACGACAGTCGGAGTTTGCTAACAGCAGGGCATTCGCAGTATACAGGTGCATCATTCACAACGGACGAAGCGATGCTACTGCTGTCAGTAGAAACACAGCTCTCCTTTGCAAGTGTTTTCATTCTTGACAATTCGAACAACAAAGAAAAAAGATCAACTGCTTAACAACTAATAACATACACAATATAGAAAACAAATGGAAATGCAAACTGGATCTATAAAAATTATGAACATCAAAGCAAATGAAACTTCAAAAAAATTCTAATCATTCACCAACTTGGACCTTTAATGTTTTAAATCACAAAAACTATCACAACTTGAAAAGACAAACAATCAACGTCTGTTTATTACTTCAAAATTACTAAAACTTACATCATTAAAAGAGGGAAACTACAACTTACATGCACACTTTCAACGGGTTCATTATCATCAATACAGGGGGATTATTGAACTAACTTCGAGTAACAGAGTTCAGATCAAAACAGGGGAAGAATAAATACAGTATTATTACACTAACTTCAAACAAAACAACATATAATTTGGTCTCCTTATCTCATTAATCTGAATCCTAAACCCTAAAAAGAAAAGGGGGAAACAGAATATACCCAGCAATTGAAAAACCCTAAACAGACAAGCATAGAATAATTGTTGTCACCAAAGCAAATATAATTTAAGAAGAAATACTCTTCCAATTAATTACTTGATGAAAACCGAATCAACAAATTTACCTCAGTCATCACATCACCTCAAAAACGAGAAATGATTAAATAGGTTAGAATTATTAACAAATCACAAAATCACAATTTCAGATTCATTATTTAAACTCATATTCACGGATTAAAGAGGGTTGTTATGTGTTATAACCCAGAAATAAATAAAAAAGCCAGATGAGAGGGGGTTGTTTTGTGTTTTTCCTGTGAGAAGCTGAGGAGATGAGAGGGGAACCGAGATGGGGAACCAAGGGGGGAAACCGCAGTGGCGGTGGAGAGTGAGGATAGGAATGAGAGATGCGGTTGGATGTGTGTTTGAGGGAGAAGAAGAATAAGAGACAAGGGTTCCAGAAGAGTGAAAAATGATGGATTGAATCTTTTAATGATTCTTAAATGATTTGTCAAATAATATAATATTTTTAAATTATTAGTTTGAGTTGATTTAAATTTATAAAGGGTAAAAAATCTTAGGGACGTAATTGTAATATCACAAACTTTTACTACTAACTAACAAATAGGATCACATGATATCATTAAATGAAACCAAAGTTTAACCATCGGGTATTTGACCAACACCAAAACCTTTGGATTTGTAAGGTACCTTAGAAGCTCTTTTATATTTAACTATAATATAATAAAGTTTTATAAAATTATTTTATTACATATTTTTTTATTAATTCAAAATTATTTTTTGAATAAAAGTTATATCAGGTTATCTATCCTGCCATGTAGCATTGGCATGTAGCTGACATGCTGGCAGGCGTTAGCCAGGTAGGAACCATCCGTTAGATTTTAGGGGGTAAGATGACGGAAGGATGGATTTTGCAATGTTGAAATTATGGGAGGACTGAAATCATCAAAAAAAAATGGAGGGATAATTTTCACCAAAATGAAAAAATTAAGGGACGAAAAGTGCATTTTAACTTATATAATACTAATACCTTAATGGGTCTCTCAACACACTTCATTTACTCTTTAAAGTGCAATTACTCTAACGTGTATTTTTATCTCACTTGAACCTCAAAATGTCTTTAAAGATTATCCATCTCCATAGCCGCTGGAGGAGACCCGAGCCTCCATATCAAAGAAAAATCGAGAAAGACTTGGAGCTCAGACTTAACAAAATTAACATAAAGTTAGAGCATGAAAATGAGCAATTTTTGGATGTATAAATAAATAGCATTTCAAGTATATTGTTTTTTTGTTTTTGGTTCAATCAAAGTATATTGCTCTTTTAAAGTTAAGATTGCATTGAGTAAAATTTTAAATAATGCTTTAAAGTTTAAATTGTAAAAAATTTTTTTTTTATATGAAGAGGGGGTGAGGCCCAAACAAGTCAAAAAACTAAAATGTAGAAAATAGATGGAGACAAATCCACAAAATTCAAACTAGCCCAGTCATTAGGAGGCATGACCAGCTCATGAAGCCCATATACTCATTCTCCAAATTCCGGTTCACAAGCCACTTTGCACAAGAGTTGCCCTCTCAAAGAGTAGGTGTGAACATGATATTCCACTCCTTGGTTCTCCACTTTTAAATATATTAGAAAGAACCTTTTAACTTTCCTATATTTTAATAGGTTTAATGAATATTTTGGTCCCTACAAATAGGGTGAGATTTGATTTTAGTCCCTCCAATTTTTTTTTTTTTAGGTTTTGGTCCCTAAACATTTTAAAACTTTGAAATTTGTCCTGCCGTTAGGGTATCTCTGTTAAGTGGTGACGTGGCAGACGAAGTGCCACATGTATAAAAAAATAATTTTTAATTCCACCAAAAAATTTAAATAAGTTTTTATTCGCTGCAAAGTTCATCAATTTTGGTTTTAGTCTCTGTAAAATTTATTCTTATAATTTTGTCCCTATAATCTCAATTTTTTGTAAATAGACCCTACAGTCATCTCTCTCTGTTAATTGCTGACACTCAAACGAAACACCACGTCAACCATGTCACGTCGGTGTCACGTCCAAAAATTGGATTTTGTAACAATTTTGCTCAATTTGGATACATAAAGTGAAAGTTATGCGATTCAATTTACACGTTAGCAACCTGATTTTGCAGAAGTCTAGCGGTGTTCTAGATGTTACTGGATACAATTCGTGTATCTAAAATTTATAATAATTTTTTTAGACTTAGATGAAGATGTTAACTTTAATTTTAATTTGTTTTCACTTAATTTGGACAAGTATAGAAGAAGATACGCATCCCACAAGATAGAAACTATTTACAAAGAATTTAAAATTACAAGAACGAAATCCTATGAATATTTTTTTACAGGGATTAAAACCAAAATTGATAAACTTTACAGAGACAAAAAACTTATTTAAAAACTTTTGTGGAATTAAAAATTATTTTTTTGTACACGTGGAACTGTCACGTCATCACTTAACAGAGGTACCCTAACGGTAGGGACAAATTTCAAAATTTTAAAATTGTTTAGGGACCAAAACCGAAGAATTTTTTTTTGGAGGGACTAAAATCAAATCTCACCCTATTTACAGGGACCAAAATATTCATTAAACCATTTTAATATATATTTCTTTCAATTTGCAATTTGTATCCTGTTGGATGCAATATGATCCAATATCATATGGTGGATTAAAATAGAGTAGCTTGATCGTAAGGCGCTCGAAAATCTTCAAATAATGAATAGGAGAAAACTTGTCAAGTTGCATTTTTCCTCTTTTCCCCTCTCCTTCCCTCTATAAACAAAAATACAATAAGATGCATGTCTGGTAACAAACTATTCCACCATCATTCATTGAACTCTATTTATGACATGTTTCTTTTAGATTCTGCAAAGATAAAATCATGTTGGGAAAAAGCTTCTCTCACATATAACTTCCAAAATAATTATCTCGAGAAGTATTATTTTCACGTTTGTGTTAAAAATAATCTAAACCAAACATGCATTTATTCTAGAATATGATTATTTAGTTGCAACGGATCGCACTTGCACGGGGGTTATAAATTGCTATGGATTAAATTAAACGTTTGTTTTGAGGTATAAAATCACGATATTCCTAAAAATATTATTATTAGGAATGTTATTTATACTAATGTGTTTGGTAAGTATTTTAAATTCTTAGGAATGTTTTCATAATTTAAAAATTTTAAAAATTTAATAATACAAATAAATATGATAAAATAATCAGGTGAGAGGAAAAAGTTATAAGTAGTTGAGTTTTATTCTCATGGAAATGTTAGATTTCGACCCTTTAATATGAGAACAAGAAATGATTAAATCATGTACAAATAACATTATTGGGAAACAAAAAGTACCTGGGATTAATTTTTTAAACTTGAAACAAATATGAGAATGTTGTAACATTTCCTCCTCACTTTTTCGAAAATAATGTTGCAATACATGAAACAAAGGCACTCTATGTTTTTTTTAATATTTATTTTCTTAGTTTAAAAGAAAAGCTTTAGTTGTAGTCAACACCGATATTTGAACACCTTAAGAGGTAGGGACAAAAACAAGAAGGATTAAAAAAGGGAAAAAGAAAATATGTCATTCTCCACTTATTGATTTTGTCAATTTTATACTTGATCTATTAAATATTATTGAAAAGTACCACTTCGCGCCATCAGTCATCATCAACAAATTGCACGATATAGGCTCCTCTCTAACCAAGTTGACCGTAAACCTGAAAATTATAATTCTGTGTTTCATCAATGTTAAGCTTTTTAAGGTTTTAACTAGTTACTTTTGTGTTTACCTACCCGAAGATATAGAGAGATATATGGGGAAACAATAAAAAGCAGATGGAACATAAAAGATGCAGGAAGGTGACAGAGTTGTTACTCACCCAACGATGGTTTAATTAATCTTGGGTTTCAAACAAATCATGATATACACCCTCTATGGGTTGCTATCTGATAAATGACATGAAACTCTGAAAGCCATTTCTCACCCATATTTTGTTTTGTGAGCTAAGCATCCTCCTTAGCAACTTCTAGTTCCTTAGGCCTTAGTCTTTCCCTTTATGCTACGTACACATTTAACTGAAATTTTGTATTTTCATATCCATGTCTGTAGACAAACATCAATATTAGGCAAAATAGGTTGATTGATCATATACGTTTATTTAATTTTTTACATCAGTCTCATAAGTTTTTTTTTTTCAAATTGGTCTCACACGTTATATTTTGTTTTCACGTTAGTTCTTTCCATCAATTTTGACCTTACGGCATCAAATCAAGAGTCACATGTCGCACCAATATTATGCCACGTTAGCTCAAAACTAACAGCGTTAGGTCAAAATTGTCGAAAAGGACTAACTTGAAAACGGAATATAACGTGTATGACCAATTTGAAAAAAAAAAAAAAAAACTTATGAGACCGATGTGAAAATTTAAATAAAAGTATAGGACCAATCAACCTATTTTACCTCAATATTATTATGAAAGAGTCCTATTATTTGGATAACAAATTTGAACTTCACACATCATGAATTTGGCACATCAACCACTTATTGGTTTCTTTACATTATCAGAGATATAAGATCTCAGTTACATTGAAACATAAATAGTGATTTGATAAGCAGCTATCATGAACTAAACAAAAGGCATGCTGATGAGATGAGTGATGGCACTACTGTAACTGTATATTGAACTTCTGACAACAATTAGGGTCATTATTGGTATAGGGTTATAATCAAAGTGAAAATTTAATGGATCAATTCTTAATATAATTTTAGTTAAGAGTAAATTTGGGTGATGTAATTGGAATTATAGTTCAGAGTTTTAATTTTAATTTTACCAAGAGTACATTAGAATTGAAACTGGTATAGAATCATAAATTCTATGTTTTGGTTAAAAATTAAGGTGTATAATTATAATTTTAAATTCAATTCCTTGGAATTGACAGTGGCGGTGGTGGCGATAGTGGTAACGAAGATGGCGGCAGTAGCGATGGTGGTGGTAGTGGAGGCGATAGCCATGGTAGTGGTAGAGGCAACGGCAACGACAGTGGCAACAACAGTGGTGGGGTAGCGGCGGCAACGATAATTATGCTACTTGTATTGTCCCTTAATGTGTATTGAAATTGTCAATTCTTTTGGTGGAGGTTAATAATGGAGAAATGTTTAAGTTAATTATATTTTAATTTCATGGAATTGGTTCTTGAAATTATGATTCTCATTCTAAAAGAGTTTTCAAACATGGAAATTAGAATTACCCAATAGCGGTTAATCATAGTGGAAGTGAATTGCGACCCCAAACGATCATCATCTGCAATGTCAGTAGTTCGAATCCTGAAGTCGTCATTTTGGAAAAAGCTTTACCTAACCACCACCCTCGGTCCGATGGTTAGTCTCACAGTTTGCCTGTGGGAATACCCGATCAAAGACCAAAAACATGGAAATTAGAATTCTAGGCCCAATTTCAATTCCAAACTCTAACTTTATACTCAATTCAAACGCCAAACTGATACTAATAAAATTCTTGGGTGAAGTTTTCACGCCATTTTTACACCATAGTAACCCTTTAAGAGAATCTTATGCTAATTGCATGTAGCTCTTTAATTCTAATAAGCTAGATAGCAGAAAATAAAAAGAAAAAAATAAATAATAATAATAATAATATTTAATAAGCTACCAGAGCTCAAGTGACACTAAATCCCACGATGGAATCATTAACCAGACCATATTTCTAGACTTTAGCTAACTATCCCCTCCTTGCACCGTGTCATAAACCTGTTTTGTAAATAAAAATTGGGAAAAGAAATAATGTAAGTTCATTACTTTTTGCTAATTGCTTGGAGCTGCAGATAAAAGGTAGTTTCAGCCCCAAAATGATGAATCTGTTTCTGCAGCTGTAACTAAATTACTATACTTTAATTGGTTAGCTTTCTAGATTGAGGACAAGGTTTTAAATTGCATACAGCAATCGCAATTGAGATTGCAATATTGTGGTTTTGTTATTTTCTGGAATCGAATTGTAATCATAGTTGTGATCACACCGATCACATTTTTTATGTAATTATTCGTAATTACAATAAACATAAGGTAATCGCAACTATAATTACTGTTACGATCACAATTGCAATTTAAAACCTCGATTGAAACTTAATTACTTAGCGGACAGAGAAATATTTAAAAGCGAGAACACAACCAATCGGTTTATCTGAAAGAAGTAGTAGTAACCATATACAACTTTATGTAATATGCAAGATATCATGAGATAATCTGGTTTAGTTTTTGCCTTAATTAAACGCCTCTCCTATGTCTTAATTTCCAAGAATGCCTCCATCACTCACCTAACCAAGTTAAAACGACGTGGTAGCAATGGCTGTTGCAGCCTATATAAGTGCCGTTGGCAAGTCATCCATGAATGCAACTTAAGGACAAAAGTTATACGACAAATTAACACAAAATTAAGCTAAGTTCTCAGGTGGAGAAGAGACTGAACGACTGAAATGGATTTTTGGTTTCGTGTGCTACTTCTCATTGTTTGCATTCTTCCAGCTTTGGTCGAGTGCAGAGTGAGGCACTATAAATTCCATGTAAGCAAAAGTTCTTTCTTGATCTTGAGGGGTACATATTGTGTCACGCAGTTTAAAGAGTTGGACCTTAACAATGGTGCTATATACAAATACATGCAATTTGTGCTTTATTGACCCATCTTTTTCATCAAGTAATTGTCTACCCAAGTTCTATTAAAGATGGGGATTTTTCGTAAAGTTTAAGTTCATTTTTCCATTTAACTGACAACAATTTTAATGATGTAATGACTGCTAGATCAGCTTACGGTATTCCCTTTTTATGTTAAGTCATTGGTACACACTGTCTATCATCTTTTCTAAAACATTATGAATTTATAACATATAAGCTCTACTTATCTTTTTCGGTATGTGCCCTTATAGATTGATGAGGATCTGTTGTCCCATTTCGGTGTATCACATTCTGTCTCCATCAATAATATTTTACCACATAAGTTAAAATTTCTTTTAATTTAAAAAAAGATAGAATATGTAACAGGATATTATTGATAGGACCAAGTGCGATACACCAAAATGAGACGGCGGATCTTCATCCACATATAAATAGTGCATGTTTGATTGAGTTTTCCTTCATCTCATACATGTTTGATAAAATCATTTTTGAGTTATTTTGTGATTGATTTTTTATCTCAAAACTATTGTTTGAGAAGTAAGAGATTTTTTACTTTTCTGTTCAACCAAATTCAATTTTGGGAACCGAAAACCAAACATGCTAGCTAATAGTGTGCAGGCATAATTAACAAAATAGTCATACTGATAGTTATTATTTCATTCATTTCAAAATAACTGTGATTTTAACTAATAAATTTTATTTCATTTTACATGTCGCTTTAGAAGATAAAAAAAGACATTAGTTTTTTTCCCGAACTTTATCATTGTCTTTTGTTATCTCCACCAAGTAGAAGAGAGAAAATTAATAAAGGAAGAAAGTCATTTAGGTAAATATAGTTATATTTCTCTGAAAGTACTGTTTAATAACTTTCTTAATCCTTGTAAAAAACAAAATCTTAAATCACAAATATTTTAAAATAGATGAAATAGCTTTTCTCTTGATCTTACCAATATTTTATCTGTAGTGGAAGAGATTAATTTTGTTTCGAAGCATAACATAATGATTATCATTAGAATTCTAGTTACATGGAAGGTAGACCTCCTTATCAGCAGCACCTAAAGATGGTTAAGAAGTCAATTCTTTCCAACCTCATGCACGCTCTATAAAAGCTTCCTCGAGGATGACCTAATTTTGGTAATGGTTGCAGGTGGTGACGAAGAATACCACTAGATTATGCTCGAGCAAATCCATTGTGACCATTAATGGGAAGTTCCCGGGACCAACTCTTTACGCCAGGGAAGATGATACAGTGGTGGTCAAAGTTGTCAACAAAGTCAACAACAACGTTACCATCCATTGGTGAGTCATCAAGACATCAAATACTATATATTTTTATTATGAATAAGGTTCTACGAGTGTTTTTAGGATATTGTTTAAGAAATCAATAAAATAAATATTTATATTAAAAAACTAAGTGAAATACTTTTGAATGTAATAAATACATTAGTTTCCCATAAAAGTCTTTCATTTTTTATTCCTGATGACACTAATTAACATTATCCTAACCACTAGTGTAGTTTGGTGAAATTTTAAGCACTCTATATTAATTCCTGGTTTTATGAAATTATCATTTTATTCTTAAAATTATAAACACTAGCTATGTTAGTCTCTAAAATTTATAGGGCTTATTTAACTTATGAGTTATTATTTCAAAGACTAATATGATGGTTGTAAAATAGTAATATTCTAAAAACCTATGATTACTCTTATAAATTAGTTTCAAATTGCAGAAAGTATTGCAGTAAATATATGTATTGGACCTTATTATAAAAAAATGATTTTCTCTAACCTACACAATCTCCAAATTCAATGCTAATTGGAGTGATGACCATCTTGGCAGGCATGGTGTCAGACAACTGCGAACCGGTTGGGCCGATGGACCTGCATATATCACACAATGTCCAATTCAACCAGGGCATACATATGTGTACAACTTCACCCTTACAGGGCAAAGAGGAACACTTCTTTGGCATGCACATGTTAACTGGCTAAGGGCAACTGTCCATGGTGCCATAGTAATCTTGCCAAAAAGGGGTGTGCCTTATCCTTTCCCAAAGCCAGATGATGAATTGGTTTTGGTATTAGGTAAGCCAAGGCCCAAAACAATTATGTTAATTTTCTTTCAATAGCATTTGATTGGAATTAAAATTAAAATTTACTATGGTGATAAACTATAGGAGAATGGTGGAAATCTGATACTGAAGCTGTTATCAATGAAGCTATGAAGTCAGGATTGGCACCAAATGTCTCAGATGCTCATACCATTAACGGGCTTCCAGGGACAGTGACCAATTGTTCTACACAGGGTATTTTCTACTCTTTAACTCGTCTCTGCCTTCTTAAATTAAATATTTTAATCAAGTGAAAACTAAACTTGTTTGATTTTATGGGAACATGTATATATGCAGATGTTTACAACCTGCCAGTGGAAAGTGGCAAGACCTACCTGCTGAGAATTATCAATGCTGCACTCAATGAGGAACTCTTCTTTAAAATTGCTGGCCATAATCTCACAGTGGTAGAAGTTGATGCCACATATGTAAAGCCCTTCAAGATTGAAACAATAGTAATAGCCCCTGGCCAAACCACCAATGTCCTTTTAACTGCTGACCAAAAATCTGGCAAGTACTTGGTAGCAGCCTCTCCTTTCATGGATGCTCCTGTAGCTGTTGACAACTTGACTGCTACAGCAACATTGCACTACACTGGCACTCTTTCTAATACCCCTACAGTTCTCACCACCCCACCTCCACAAAATTCAACCCAACTAGCTAACAACTTCACCAACTCTCTTAAAGGCCTTAATTCACAAAAATACCCAGTCAATGTTCCAGTAAAAGTTGATCATTCACTTTTCTTTACTATTGGGTTGGGGATTAGCCCATGCCCATCTTGCAAAGCTGCAAATGGGAGCAGAGTGGTAGCTTCTGTCAATAATGTGACATTTGTTATGCCAATCACTGCCTTACTTCAGGCACATTATTTCAACATCAATGGTGTGTTCACCACAGATTTCCCTGCCAACCCACCTCATGTTTTCAACTACTCAGGGTCTGGACCAACAAATTTAGTGACCCAGAATGGCACAAAGCTTTATAGGCTACCCTTCAATGCCACGGTTCAGCTTGTCCTACAAGATACAGGGATCATTGCACCTGAGAACCATCCAGTTCATCTACATGGGTTCAATTTCTTTGTTGTTGGTAGAGGAGTAGGAAATTACAATCCCAAAACGGATACAAAGAACTTTAACCTTGTTGATCCTGTTGAAAGGAACACAGTTGGAGTTCCAGCTGGAGGGTGGACTGCAATTAGATTCAGAGCAGATAATCCTGGTAAAAAAATTTAGAGGAGTGTTATCAACACACTCTCTAACACTCTATTTCTAATACAGTCTCTTCTATTCGTTAAAATTCAGATGAGTCCTCCTAATTCATGTAGGTTCTACTTGAATTTCAATTAATAAGAGAATATATTAGAAAAAGATTTATTAAAAATGTGTTGCTAACATTTCTAAAAGATTTAATCTCATATTTAACACTAGGACTTAGTTTATACTCTTAAATAGGCATGAAAATTTTAGGGATGAGTTTGGCATAGGATTTTTAGTATACAACTCATGATCCTGTCATGTGCTTTTTCGGTCACGTGGAGGAGAGAGATAGATATATATAGTTTTATTAGTGAGCACAATTAAGATGTATGAAATTTCTTTTATAATTTTGTGTTATATCTTTTCCTCACATAACTATGTGGCAACAAAATGTGAAATAATAGTCATGGATTTTTCAATATCATTTTAAAGGGTACATCAAACTGACTCTAGTATTTAATCTTTGATGGATCTATAGGATCAGTTTTCAATCTCTTCATAATTTTCTTTTAATTCCTTGTATTTGACAGGAGTTTGGTTCTTGCACTGCCATTTGGAGGTGCATACAACATGGGGGCTAAAGATGGCTTTTTTGGTGGACAATGGCAAAGGTCCTAAACAATCATTGACACCACCACCAAAAGATCTTCCAAAATGTTGATATATGCCAGACATCAATTAATTATACAAAGGGAAGGCCTTCCAATTCGAAGAGAAGCTTTGGAGGAATACAGAGAAGCCAGGCAAAAGAAGAGAGTAAAAGAAAGGGTTATTTAATGAGCGAGTACCCCAATGTTTTATTTTTCTTGAATAAATGGGAGAATTTGTTCAAGCACGTTTAATAAAATGGAGCGAGCATTTTGGTTTTCCTTATGCAAACACAATTTTTTAAGAGACCTTCATATGTATTGGAACCAACATGTGCACGCTTTTGTTGTTTAATGAAATACAAAACGGTTATTTACTTCATTGGGTGGTTTATTAGTTTGGCTGATTTTAGCATTTCAAAATTGTTTGGACGAACAATATATGTCAATTTTTTTTAGGAAAAAAATTAGAATAGTTGGTCATCAACAATATCATATTTATTATATGAATTTAATATTAACACACTTTCAATTTAAAACTTATTTATAATATTATCTAATTAAATTGTATCAAACAAGACTGTCTTACCAAACAAGGTTGGTCCGAGCAGTGATAAGCACAAGTTCTTTAAACAAGTGGTTAGGGGTTCGATTTCTAACTCTTGCATATGAAAAAAAACCTGATTAGGAGAGAGCATCCCATCTTGAGTGATTTCAAATCCTCTGAAGGAGATTAGTCTCGGTGAACGACTGAAAATAATACTTGCAATCATATGTGAATCCAAAAAAACAAAAACAAAAACAAGACCATCTTAAAATATTAAATGTGTAGTATGCTACGAAATATATCAACCCTAACAATAAGACATCTTTAGTCATGCCTTCTGAGAATCTTCCATAAAATTCTAGAATTTCTCATTTTTGAAAACCATAAGCATGTTTATGGCCTCTTTGTTTTACCTACGCTCAATTTATTTACTTAACCTCAATGCCATTTGAGATATTTGCATTCAACAAAGCTATTAAAGTGAGTCAATTGACTCATCTAGATTAGTTCACCACGGGTTGCCACTAAAGTGAATCAGGATAGATTGTCTTACTTTAGTGGTGAGCTAAGTTTTGACCAATCCGGCTCAACCTATCACGGGTTGTGTGATTTCAAATCTACACATACATATTTTTTTTATTTTGTTAGGTTATAATAATTTAAATAAAAAAATGTATGATATGGTTTCTTAGAGTTTTATTAATTGAAGAAAATATGTGTTCTCAATTCTTTATATATATATATATATATATATATATATATATATATATATATATATATATATATATATTTGATATATTTTTTTTATAACCATGTTATAGGTACGGAGTATCCACTTCCGTCAGCAGTGACTAATCTCCGTCGGGGAACTTGTTAGGCACACAAGGTGGGTTCTCCCCTCCCAACCAGGTTTTCTCCGTACACAAGTTCGAACCCTTGTCGACCACTTGCAGTAAATTTTGATATATGGTACTGCAAAATGTAATTCAAGTCCTTGGAATAGGTACTATATTTTGTTACTTGGATGAATAAATTTTATATACTATGCTTATTCATGATCAAGTCAAAATAATATGAGTGCAATTGAAAAACTTGCTATAGTAAATCGAAAGTTTGTTATGCACCATTCAACCAAACTTTTACTATACTGTTGTAAACCAGAAGTTCACTAGACTAAATAATTTTATTATTTGGCATATTATTAGTTTAGGCTATCTTAATTCAATAATAATAATTCATATTGATATCATTGAACGACAAGAAGATTCTTCAATAAAATGAATTTTCATGTGTTGTGTATTCTTAATGCACATTGATTATAAAACTATTTACTAGCTAAAAATAGAGTTTATTTTCCTAAATTTCTAGAACATATTTAAAATGATATTTGTGGATTATACATAAATCATATAAACTATTTAGATATTTCATGACCAGAAACCAGATGGTCACATGTGTATTTGTTATCAACTTGAAACCAAGCATTTGCAAATAATAATTAAAAGACTCTCGAAGAACTTATATCATGTTCCCAGATGAAACAAAAATATATATTGATGATGCATTGTATTCTAGTAGATCCCGAAGAAATATATTACGGAACCATAATCTGATTTGGCATTTTGGAGATCATAACCGTTCCTGCCGTATATTAACCCACTAGGGTTCCCATTATCTCCCTGAATGGGCCAAATTGGCATCTACTCATTAAGCTCATATTAGATTATTTGGTAGTCAAATGACTCATTTAAATTGACCACATAAAATTGAACTCTATTATATATAACTAATATAATTGTTATTATAATATGAGCCCATTGGAAATATAAATTTCTAACAATCTCGCACTTGGGCTATATATTGTTCCTTAAACGATTACATCACAAATTTTTTAGGCACGCATCCGAATGCTATTTATCTATAGACATCCTCTTTAACAATCTGGTTCATCTTATTTATTAACAATGGAACTACCGCAACTTTTATCACTATTAAAACATGACTAAACCACAATGATCATTATATTAATACACTCATGACATAGATCAAATATAGATGAATAGCATGGAAATTACATGCAATGTGATTTCAATCATGCCTATTTTTAAATGGTCGTACTTTAATCTTTAATGAGATCAATTTGAAGTCCTTAATATTGGGGTTTCAAGAGGGGTAATTTTTAAAAACAATTAATAAAAACCTCTTGAGCGGAAAAACCCCTTTACTAAAGGATCACATGAATCACAAGGATATTGTGTTTACCTCTTGAAGCGTAGTTTTACCACGAACACTGTGAGCACATCAGCAGCACTGGTAAATCACGAACACTGCTACGGTGTGAATGGCAACTTGATCTACACAGCTACAGAGCAGCAGATCCGAGGAACACTGCTGCTATCACCACAAAGGGAGATGTTCTTCTCTATCACCAGTATTGCAAAGTAGCAATACCTCTACCCAGTCCACGCGAGCAAACCAACATCAGAGATAGCGTAGTGCTAGCTATCAGGATTGGAAGAGGCACGACACACAGAGATAGAAAGGAGGTGCGAGTGTCAATAGAGTACAACGGCCGTTATGAGTGATCCGTATTGTGTGTTGCTTAAGTGACGTGCACAACTTACTAATAGTTGTCACTCACTTAACCTAACCCACTTGGGCTACTGTACGCTACAGGCCCAAAGTTTAATTATTAATTAAATCATATTTAATTAATCAATTAAACTAATTCTCTGAACATTTGCTCTATGCGTGTGACCTTATAGGTTCTCAATTAATTGGCAATAATATTAATTATTATTAATCATATTAATAATCAATTAATATTATAAACAATGAGCGACATCCAGTAATACATCATTGTTATCTAATTAATTAGAATATTGGTGATACAATTAAAACCATATTGTAACCATATATAGTGTGAAGTCAACGTCCTTTCGTCACAATGTCTTAATTGAACACAAGGCATAAATGTGTCATCCTTGTTAAGTCCAATTATTTATTTCTTGATCTAGTAATTGACGTACGATCATGTGGGCTCAATATTTCATATTGTTCACCTTAGCATGACCATGCATTTCTACGTCCCATACCATCAAGAGGCCTATAGACATTACTCTTGTTATGTAGGAGAGACGAATCCTATCTACATCACTCACATCCCTCAACATGTTTCATTGCAGGCCCAATAACTATCTTTATAGTTATCTTGTTACAGACAACGTTTAATAATATTAAAGCCTGCAACTACATATGTTAGGAATCATAGTGACTTTAAGTCGAAGGACTACTTCACTATGGTCACCATGAGAATCGCTTATGACACTTGCATAACTATTATGCAGAGTTCTCATAGCGGGTCACTCCAGTATAAATATTCCACTAATATTTATACCTATGTGAAAACTTGATATCCTATATCTATGACCCGTGAAATATGGTCATCAGTACACTCACATAATAATCTCAATGTATTATTATTGTTATTATTAATAATAATACTTGACTATGGATATTTAAGAATAATGTTCTATAATTCAATGGCATCTTATGGTCAAGTCATACTTGATGTTCCATTAAATGAACTACCAATTCTTAGGACTTTATTATGCTATAAATATGATCATCAAATACAACATCATAAATAAATGCCTCATATATAAAATATAAAATAAAGTCATGATACAATAAATACAAATCCAAAATATATATTGGCTACTACGGCTTACACCAACAATCTCCCACTATCACTAGTGCCAATTAGGCATAAATCTAATACCCATCGACCTAGTATAAGCGTCATGTTTCTGCTGAGCAAGAGGCTTTTTAAGCGGGTCAGCAACATTGTCTAGTGTATCAACTCTGCCTATCTTCACATCTCCTCTATCGATAATCTCTCGAATGAGATGGAAACGCCTGAGTATGTGTTTGGATCTTTGGTGAGATCTAAGTTCCTTAGCTTGCGCGATTGCTCTATTATTATCGCAATAGGAGTCAATCGGGTCCGCAATGCTAGGAACAATACCAAGTTCAGAGATGAACTTCTTGCTCCAAACAGCTTCCTTTGTTGCATTGGATGCAGCAATATACTCGGCCTCCGTTGTAGAATCGGCAACTGTCTCCTGCTTTGAGCTCTTCCAGCTCATAGCGCCTCCATTAAGGAAAAACACGAATCCTGACTGCGATCTAGAATCATCTTTATCAGTTTGAAAGCTAGCATTAGTGTAACCTTTTACAATGAGCTCTTCCTCACCTCCATAGACCAAGAATGTGTCCTTAGTTCTTCTCAAATACTTGAGGATATTCTTGACTGCTTTCCAGTGACTGTCATCGGGATCAGATTGGTACCTGTTCATCATGGTCAAGGCATACGAGACATCTGGTCTAGTATATATCATAGCATACATGATAGATCCAATTGCCGAAGAATATGGAACCTTATTCATGCGTTCCCTTTCATCAGATATAGTAGGGCACTGTCCCTTGGACAAGTGTATGCCATGTGACATAGGCAAGAAACCCTTCTTGGAAGCACGTATATTGAAGCGCCTAAGCACTTTGTCAATATATGTATTTTGACTAAGGCCTAACAATATCAGCAATCTATTCCTATAGATCCTGATTCCCAATACATAGGAAGCTTCGCCTATATAGATCCTGATTCCCAATACATAGGAAGCTTCGCCTAAGTCTTTCATCGAGAAACAATTCCCCAACCATGTCTTTACATTTTGTAGTGTAGGAATGTCATTTCCGATGAGCAGTACATCATCCACATACAATATGAGAAAAGCAATCATGCTCCCACTAGCCTTCTTGTACACACAAGGTTCATCCTCATTCTTGATGAATCCGAACTTTCTCACAGCTTCATCAAAACGAAGATTCCAACTTCTGGAAGCTTGCTTGAGTCCATAAATGGACCTCTGCAATTTGCACACCTTTCTAGCATCCTTTGAATCGACAAAACCCTCAGGCTGTGTCATGTACACATCCTCGAGAAGATTTCCGTTAAGGAATGCAATTTTGACGTCCATCTTCCAGATTTCATAATCATGGTATGCGGCAATAGCAAGTAGGGTCCAAACAGATTTAATCATATCAACTGGAGAGAAAGTTTCATCATAGTCTATACCATGAATTTGCTTGAAACCTTTCGCAACCAGTCACGCTTTGAAGGTATTAACCTTTCCATCCATGTCAATCTTCTTTTTAAAGACCCACTTGCACCCTACGAGTTTTACCCCTTCGGGTGGCTCCACCAAGGTCCAAACTTGGTTAGTGTACATGGATTCCATTTCGGATCCCATGGCTTCTAGCCACTTCTCAGATTCAAGGCCAAATATGGCCTCTTGGTAGGTAACAGACTCATCTTGATCCATGGGCAGTACATCACCTTCTTGAGTTAGGGGAAGTCCAAATCTCTCAGGCTGTGTACGTGATCTGTTTGACCTACGCCGTTCTTGTGTTACTTGAACCGATTCTTGAACCACAACATCTTGTGGATTCGGTTCTTGCTCCGTTGCAGACGAGTCATTACTCTGTGGTGCTTGGATTTCTCCAAGTTCTACTGTTCTCCCACTGTCTACTTTGGAGATGTATTCCATTTCAAGGAACACTCTAGTCCTGGCGACAAACACTTTGTCATCAGAGGGATTATAGAAATAGTATCCTTTCGTTTCTTTGGGATACCCGACAAAAGTACATTTATCTGATTTGGGTTCTAGTTTATTTGTGATTAAACGTTTGACATAGACATGACAACCTCAAATCTTCATAAAATACATACAAGGCTTTCGTCCCTTCCACATCTCATGTGATGTCTGTTCTACCACCTTTGTTGGAACACGATTAATTGTGAATGCTGCTGCAAGCATTGCATAACCCCAGAAATAGTCTAAAAGATTTGAGTGACTTATCATCGATCGTACCATGTCCAACAAGATGTGATTCCTCCTTTCAGACACACCATTTCATTGTGGTGTTCCGAGAGGAGTGAGTTGGGATACTATCTCACACTCTTTCAGATAGTCGTCCAATTCCTAGCTAAGGTAATCACCACCACGATCTGATCGTATGGCTTTAATACTCTTGCCCAGTTGGTTTTCTACTTCATTCTTGAACTTTTCAAAGGTTTCCGATTTGTGTTTCATTAGATATATCTACTGAAGTCATCAGTAAATGTGACAAAGTAGGAAAAATCACCCCTAACAGGTTTGTTCAGTGGACCACATACATCACTATGTATCAAGCCTAAAAGATCACCGACCCTTTCACTATTACCAGTAAACGGGGCCTTAGTCATCTTTCCCAATAAATAAGATTCGCACGTATCAAATGATTCATAATCAAAAGACTAATAATCCATCTTTGTGGAGTTTGGAGATGCGTTTCTCATTAATATGGCTTATACGACAATGTCAAAGATATGAAGGATTCAAACCATTGGGTTTGATCCTTTTCGCATTTATGTTATACATGGGTACATTGAGATCAAGAATATAAAGTCCATTACTCAATGGTGCATCAGCAAACAAAATATTATCCAAATAAAGAGAACAACATTTGTCCTTAACATTTAAATGAAAACCCTTCTTGTCCAAACAAGAAACAAAAATAATGTTTTTGCTAATAACGGGATCATAATAACAATTATCAAGTTCCAAAACAAGCCCAGTAAGTAAAGTTAAAACATAAGTTCCTACGTCTAATGCAGCAACTTTTGCTCCATTTCCGACGCATAGATCCACTTCACCTTTAGTCAATTTCCTCCTACTTCTTAGTCCCTGCACATAATTACAAATGTGAGCACCACATCCAATATCAAATACCCAAGATGCTGAATTAGATAAATTACATCAATAACATAAATGCCTGAAGCGGAAGTCTCACTTCCCTTCTTTTTCTTTTCCAGGTATTTCTTGCAGTTCCTCTTCTAATGGCCAAGTTGGCCACAATAGTGGCAATTGCCTTCCTTAGCTACCCCGCCCATGCGCTTCAAGGCAGAAGTGCTAGACTTAAACTCTTTCTTGCCTTTGCCCTTCTTCTTGCTCCAGGGCTTCTTTTTAGCCTACTTTCCAGAATCAACCATCATTATGGCTTTACCTTTTCCCGTACTAATGTTCTGCTCAGCAGTTCTCATCATGCCTAGCAATTCTGGCAGAGTTTTGTCAATGTCATTCATGTTGTAATTCATGATAAATTGACTGTAGCTTTCTGGCAACAATTGCAGAACTACATATCTGTAGCTAACTCTTGGCTCAGTGGAAAACCTAATCTTTCAAGGCTGTCAATATATCCAATCAAAAGGAGTACATGAGGTCCAACTGGACTTCCTTCTGCTAGCTTATAATTAAACAGGGCTCTGGAAACTTCAAAGCGCTCAAGCCTCGCCTTCTCTTGGTAGAGCATTTTGAGACGTTCGATCATATCAAATGCTTGCATGTTCTCATGTTGCTTCTGAAGCTCAGAGCTCATGGTGGCAAGCATGAGGCAGCTAACATCCAGGGCATTATCCTGATACTTCTTGTAAGTATCTCTGTCAGCCCTAGAAGCATCCTCGGGTAGTTCAAGAGCAGCCTCCTCAAGAACATACAGCTTTTTCTCTTGCCTGAGGACAATCCTCAGGTTTCGGTACCAATCCAGAAAATTACTTCCAGATAACTTGTCTTCCTCATGGACAGATTGCAGTGACATATTATTAGTTGTGTTTGGTGCCATGGATATCTACATAAAATAAATATGCAAAGTATAAGTATCATGATTTTAAAAAAACATATTTAATAGGTCTTTATTAAATACGCTCCCACTATTTTACTCAAAATCAATGACCCTCATCCTTGACTCGGAAAATCCCGTTGAAAGATTTTCTAGTGGGACCAAGATCCATATTTCACCTCATTCTGAGTCAGCTGTGGCTGGTAGCCGAGAACACAGCTATTTAGGTAGGAAACTCATTTCCAATTACATCCAATGTAATTCTTGGACCAGTTGGGTGAATAACTCCTTATTCTAATCCATCATATGGATTAATGCCCAACCTCATATCTCTAAGCCGTTTCAATCCTATTGAATACACTTAGTTAAGTTCAACCTAATAGTAGGCAGTCGGTTATTTCACCTTTCGCGTCTCACCGGAATATATTAAGGTGCTCATCTGTAGCATGATCCACACTTAAATGATTCTGGCCTTGACGAGTGCCACACATCAGGATGCATTTAATAACTTAATTTATTGAGAGAATTTAATAATTAAGTGATCTCACCGGCTTATTTATCATATAAACGTTTCTCATAGCATACATGGCATACTAGCTTACATACATTCAAAACATATTAAGCATACAATGACATGCATGCTATCAAACAATTTAAGTTCCAAATTTAAATCATACATCTCATATATTTATTGCATCACATACATAAACATACAAGACATATAAAAGGTGTTATGATTATGGCCTCCTAATGTGCAATAATTAAAACTAATTATTACAATCTTTGACCCTCAAGCAAATTTCTAAAGTTCCTACAACTGGCGTCTTGATTTGGTGTTGTCTCCATGTCATCCCGAGCAATATACAAAATTTATAATAAAATAAATAAAGTAAATGTCACGACACGCAGGCCGTATTTATAAAATAAATACAATAGATCACGACACGCATGCCGTATTTACCAAATAAAATTAAACATCAAAACTAGGGCCATAACCATATATCGCACATTTAATAAACAATTTTTAAATATCCAAAAAGGGACAAAATCACATTCTCTTCATCAGCACGTCCCATGCCAAACGGCGCACGGCCGTGCTACGCATTCACTAACGCTAACTCAAACATGCATGGCTGTGCTATAGGGAGCACGACCGTGCCAAACAGCGCAGCAGGATTCCAGAACTGAATCCTTCAGGAGCACAACCAGGCACACAAAACATGTTCAAAGAGATTTATATCACATAAAAATCATGCAAACATGCTTTTAAACATACAAATCATAGTTAAAAGCAATAAACATGTTATAATACAATGGCAAACAATCCTAGGATACATGGCAAACTACGATCAGACGCTCTGATACCACTGTTGGGGTTTCAAGAGGGATAATTTTTAAAAACAATTTATAAAAACCTCTTGAGCGGAAAAACCCATTTACTAAAGGATCACGTATCGCACATGAATCACAAGGATATTGTGTTTACCTCTTGAAGCATAGCTTTACAACGAACACTGTGAGCACATCGGCAGCACTGGAAAATCAAGAACACTACTACGGTGTGAATGGCAACTTGATCTACATAGCTACAGATTAGCAGATCCGAGGAACACTGCTGCTATCACCTCAAAGGGAGAGGTTCTTCTCTATCACCAGTATTGCAAAGTAGCAATACCTCTACTTAGTCCACGCGAGCAAACCAATGCCAAAGATAGTGTATTGCTAGCTACCAGGATTGGAAGAGGCGCGACACACAGAGAGAAAAAGGAGGCGCGGCTGTCAATATAGTGCAGCGGCCGTTATGATTGCTCTGTGTTGTGTGTTGCTTAAGTGATGTGCACAGCTTACTAAAAAGCTGTCATCCACTTTACCTAAACTACTTGGGCTATTGTACGCTACAGGCCCAATGTTTAATTATTAATTCAATCATATTTTATTAAACAATTAAACTTATCCTCATTTAATTATTAATTAAATCATATTTAATTAATCAATTAAATCAATCTCATTTAATTATTAACTAAATCATATTTAATTAATCAATTAAACTAATTCCCTGAACATTTGCTCTATGCGTGTGACCCTATAGGTTCTCAACTAATTGGCAATAATATTAATTATTATTAATCATATTAATAATCAATTAATATTATAAATAATGAGCAGCATCTAGCAATACATTATTTCTACCCAATTAATTAGAATATTGGTGATACAATTACAACTATAATGTAACCATATATAATGTGAAGTCAACGTCCTTTCGTCACAATGTCTTAATTGAACACAAGGCATAAATGTGTCATTCTTGTTAAGTCCGACTATTTATTTCTTGACCTAGTAATTGACGTACGGGCCTAATATTTCATATTGTTCCACTTTAGCATAGCCATGCATTTCTACGTCGCATACCATCAAGAGACCTATAGACATTACTCCTGTTATATAGGAGGGACGAATCCTATCTACCCCACTCATATTCCTCAACATGCTTCATTGCATTCCCAATAACTATCTTTATAGTTGTCCTGTTACAGACATCGTTTAATAGTATTAAAGCCTACAACTACATATGTTAGGAATCGTAGTGACTTCAAGTCGAAGGAATACTTCACTATGGTCACCATGAGAATCGCTTATGACACTTACATAACTATTATGCAGCGTTCTCATAGCGGGCCACTCCAGTATAAATATTCCACTAATATTTATACCTATGTGAAGACTTGATATCTTATATCTATGACCCGTGAAATGTGGTGATCAGTACACTCACAATAGTCTCTGGTATGGGATGTAGAAATGCATGGTCATGTTAAGGTGGGACAATATGAAATATTGGGCCCACATGATCGTACGTCAATTACTAGATCAAGAAATAAATATTGGACTTAACAAGGATGACACATTTATGACTTGTATTCAATTAAGACATTGTGATGTAAGGACGTTGACTTCACATTATATATGGATACAATATGGTTTTAATTGTATCACCAATATTCTAATTAATTGGGTAGCAATGATGTATTGTTAGATGCCACTAATTGTTTATATTATTAATATGATTAATAATAATTAATATTATTGCCAATTAATTGAGAAACTATAGGGTCACACGTATAGAGTGAATATTTTTAATTGATTAATTAAATATGATTAAGTTAATAATTAAATGATATTGATTTATTTGATTAATTAAATATGATTTAATTAATAATTAAATGAGGATAAGTTTAATTGATTAATTAAATATGATTTAATTAATAATAAGATATTGGACCTGTAGCGTACAATAGCCCAAGTGGGTTAGGTTAAGTGAGTGACAGCTATTAGTAAGCTGTGTACGTCACTTAAGCAACACACAACACAGAGCACTCATAACGGCCGTTGTACTCTATTGATAGCCGCGCCTCCTTTCTCTCTCTGTGTGCCGCGCCTCTTCCAATTATGATAGTTAGCACTATGCTATCTTTGACATTGGTTTGCTAGCGTGGACTGAGTAGAGGTATTGCTACTTTGCAATACTGGTGATAGAGAAGAACATCTCCCTTTGTGGTGGTAGCAGCAGTGTTCCTCGGATCTCCTGCTTATCATGTTTTACCTATTGTTTAAGAGTGGATTTCAATAATTAAGTTGAGTTAAATGCTTTATTTTACCCAAATTTGACTTTGTTAGTTTATTTTAGTGTTTAGATTTAATTTTTCTATTTTATCATTTTTATTTTGATTCTAATGTGTGTTTCCTTATATTTTGTGTTTTGTGTTATTTTTAGGAGACTATCAAGGAGAAGAAAAAAAGATTGAAATTGAATTGAAGTTGTACTTGAAATAAAAGAAAGCAAATTGTGCAGGGGCCTACTTGTGAAGTTTCTAACTGAATTAAGGATTGGCAATTGAAGAGATAGCAACAGGAAGTGAATGTAAATGAAGGAAATCAAGTGATAATCCAAATCCTCACTGTTGGGGCCCATGAGAAATGGATTTGAATTAAGTGATAAAAGATGGAAATTGAAAAGAAGATAAGCAGTTAGAATTCAATTTGTAATTGAATTAAAATTAAAAAGAAGATAAGCAGAGTGAATTAAAGATTAAAGGAGATAACAAATCAGTTTGCATACAGCTTATAAGAAGTGCCACAGTGCCGCATAAGAGATTTTTCTAGGATGACGATGTAACCACGCCATTATGGCTTGATAATTTTATTTCAGTTTTTCTTAATTTCTTCTTCTCTTCTAATTGTGTTTTATTTCCGTTCTTAATGCTTCTAATTGCTTGATCACCAATTAGATGATAGGCTAATCATAATGAGATCGGGAGGAGATTTATGTGTCAAGGATATTGAGATAAAACCATAAGATTAATGCGGATAAGAATATACCGTAGGAATCTTATGCGACTTCCATTGAGAGTCATAGAACTTAATGAATCGTCTAATAATTGACCATCATAGGAATATAGTTGGTTAGTAATTAGGTGGTATTTCTTAGGGTACTTGAAAGGGCCACTGGGATATTAAAGGACTCTTGGTTGACATTAGAAGTTGATTAAGAGATTAGGAAGAATTGACATAATTGAACCAAACTAAGTGAGATTAGGATTCCTTGTCTACGAGGAATCTATATTCATAGCGTTGGTGAAATCGGATCCCTAGAGTTTTCTTTATTTGATTGTTCATCATTTTATTTTTGTTTTCTAATTAATTAATTCAAAAACTAAAAAATATTTATTTTCTTTTAGTGTTTCTTTATTTTCATTTCAAACCAATTTATTGAAGTCTAAATAGTTGTTGATTTTGCGAAGTGGTACTTGGTCTCCCAATCCTTGAGTTCGATACTCGATTTCTTACCGTTTTATTATTACTTGCTTCGATCTGGTACATTTGATGGGCTCCGGCAAGTGTACCGGATTTGAAAGGAAAATAAAGAAACACTAAAAGAAAATAAATATTTTTGAGTTTTTGAATTAATTAATTAGAAAAATAAAATAAAATGATGATCAATCAAATAAAGAAAACTCTAGGAGTCCGATTTCACCAATGCTATGAATAAAGACTCCTCATAGACCAGGAATCCTAATCTCACTTAGTTTGGTTCAATTATATCAATTCTTTCTAATCTCTTAATCAACTTCCAATGTCAATCAAGAATCCTTTAATATCCTAGTGCCCCTTCCGAGTACCCTAAGAAATACCACCTAATTACTAACCAACTATATTCTTATGATGGTCAATTATTAGACGATTTATTAAGTTCTATGACTCTCTATGGAAGTCGCATAAGATTCCTATGGTATATTACTATCCGCATTAACCCTATAGATTTATCTCAATACCCTTAACACATAAATATCCTCCCGGTCTCATTATGATTACCCTATCATCTAATTGGTGATCAAGCAATTAAAAGCATTAAGAACGGAAATAAAACACAAATAGAAGAGAAGAAGAAATTATGAAAAACTGAAATAATATCATCAAGCCGTCATGACGCGGTTACAACTTCACTCTAGAAAAAGGGTTTAGTTCATAACTAAAAGAAAATAAAGAAGAAGAAGAAGAATAAAATAAAATTGAAGTCTGCTTAGAATTATGAATAATCTCTTGTGCGGCACTGTGGCACTTCTTATAATCAGTGTGCAAACTAATTTGTTATCTCCTTCAATCTTTAATTTACTCTGCTTATCTTCTTTTCAATTTCAATTCAAATACAAATTGAATTCTAACTGCTTATCTTCTTCTCCTTTTCAATCTTTTATCACTTAATTCAAATCCATTTCTCATGGGCCCCAACGGTGAAGATTTGTATTATCATTTGATTTCCTTCATTTACGTTCACTTCCAGTTGCTATCTCTTCAATTGTGAATCCTTAATTCAGTTAGAAACTTCACAAGTAGGCCGCTGCACAATTTGCTTTCTTTTATTTCAAGTACAACTTCAATTCAATTTCAATCTTTTCTTCTTCTCCTTGATAATCTCCTAAAAATAACACAAAACACAAAATATAAGAAAACACTGATTAGAATCAAAGTAAAAATGATAAAATAGAAAAATTAAATCTAAACACTAAAATAGACTAAGAATGTCAAATTTGGGTAAAATCAAGCATTCAACTAAACTTAATTATTGAAATTCACTCTAAAACAATAGATAAAACATGACAAGCCAGCGGATTATCAACAGCTTACTAATAGCTGTCACTCATTTAACTTAACTCACTTGCGCCACGGTACACTACAGGCCCAATGTCTAATTATTAATTAAATCTTATTTGATTAATCAATTAAACTTATCCTCATTTAATTATTAATTAAATCATATTTAATTAATCAATTGAATCATTCTTATTTAATTATTAACTAAATCATATTTAATTAATCAATCAAACTAATTCCTTGAACATTTGCTCTATGCGTGTGACTCTATAGGTTCTCAATTAATTGGCAATAATATTAATTATTATTAATCATATTAATAATCAATTAATATTATAAACAATGAGCGGCATCTAGTAATACATCATTACTACCCAATTAATTAGAATATTGGTGATACAATTAAAACCATATTGTAATCATATATAATGTGAAGTAAACGTCCTTTCGTCACAATATCTTAATTGAACGCAAGGCATAAATGTGTCATCCTTGTTAAGTCCAATTATTTATTTCTTGATCTAGTAATTGACGTACGATTATGTGGGCTCAATATTTCATATTGTCCCACCGTAGCATGGCCACGCATTTCTACGTCGCATACCATCAAGAGGCTTATAGACATTACTCCTGTTATGTAGTAGGGACGAATCCTATTTACATCACTCACATTTCTCAACACGTTTCATTGCAAGCCCAATAACTATCTTTATAGTTGTCCTGTTACAGACGGCGTTTAATAGTATTAAAGCCTACAACTACATATGTTAGGAATCATAGTGACTTCAAGTCGAAGGAATACTTCACTATGGTCACCATGAGAATCGCTTATGACACTTACATAACTATTATGCAGCGTTCTCATTCTCATAGCGGGTCACTCCAGTATAAATATTCCACTAATATTTATACCTATTTGAAGACTTGATATCTTATATCTATGATCCGTGAAATGTGGTCTTCAGTACACCACATAATAGTCTCAATGTATTATTTTGTCTTTTTTAATAATAACACTTAACTATGGATATTTAAGAATAGTGTTCTATAATTCAATGACATCTTACGGTCAAGTCATACTTGACATTCTGTTAAATGAACTACCAATTCTAAGGATTTTATTATGCTATAAATATGATCATCAAATACAACATAATAAATAAATGTCTCATATATAAAATATAGAATAAAGTCATAGTACAATATATATAAATCCAAAATATATATTGGCCACTAAGGCTTACAGCAACACTTAAGTGCATATCAATTATTGCACACAGTAAAATACTGACAAGTTTAATAATATGAATATTAGAGTCTAATAACTTTATTTCCGCAGATAATCTAAATAACATAAAGTTTGTATCAAAACATAGAACATAAAGAAAGACTCGCACTAAACTGATGTAACCTCAGATACAACACCCATATGAGTAGTATGCTCATGAAAGACCTCGGATGTCAAACCCTTAGTTAGTGGATCTTCTAGCATAAAATTTGTTCATATATGTTCTGTAGAAATCTTTTTATCCCTAACTCTTTCTTTCAACAGCCAGAACCTTGATGTCAATAGACTTCGTAAAACTCCTATTGTTGTTGAATTAATATATGGTTGACTTATTGTCACAATATAACTTGAGTGGTCTTTCAATTCCTTCAATTATATGCAGCTCAGTGACAAAATTCCTAAGCCATATCCTAATGTTGGATGCCTCATAGGATGCTACAAATTTTGTTGCCATAGTGGATGAAGCAATATGAGACTGTTTGGCATTACGCTAATAAATTTCACCATTAGCCAACAAATAGATGTAGCCCAAAGTGGATCTCCTACTATCTTGGCACCCAGCAAGATCGGAGTCAGAATACCCTATGATCTCTAAACTGTCAAATCTCCTATACGTGATTATATGGCCTTTTGTTCTCTTTAAGTACCTTATCACCATATTGGTTGCATTCTAATGATCCATTCCTGGATTGCTCAAGTATCTGCCTAAGTACGCTATATCCGGACGTGTACAAACCTGAGCTTACATCAAACTTCACACAGCTGAAGCATAGAGAATCTGTTGCATCTTCTGAATTTCCAGATTTCCTTTAGGGCATTGAATGAGACTAAATTTGTCTCCCTTAGCGACGGGTGGGTCTCCTGGTTTACTATTTTTCATGCTGAATCTATTTAAGGCTTTATCGATATAGATCTTTTGTGACGACCTAAGAATACTTTGAGAGCGATATCTTATTATCCGAATACCCAATACAAAAAAGGCATCTCCAAGATATTTCATATCGAAATTCTTCATTTGAAATTTCTTGATTTCGTGTAATAAGCTTATATCATTGCTGGCTAGCAAAATATCATTGAAATATAATACCAAGAATACAAACTTACACCCACTGAACTTGTTGTCCATGTTATTCATCTCGAAACCAAATGAGGCAATCACCTGATGGGAACTGTGGTATCACTAACGAGACGTCTTCTTTAGCCCAAAGATGAATTCTGTCAATTTGAAAATCATCCTTTTCTTTTGTTTTTGTATCATATACATATGTTTCATCAATGTTGCCATTAAGAAACACCATCTTGACATTCATCTTATGAAGCTCCAAATTATAATGAGCAACGAGAGCCATCATCGTCCTAAAAACGGGTCCTTAGATGATATCGAAGAGAAGGTCTCTTTACAGTTAATCATTTCTTTTGAATATAGCCCTTAGCCACTAGACAATTAAACTAATATAATTAAATTTCTTAATACGTGTGAAGTTAGTTTTTTTTGCTTATATATAGGCCCGGAGTAGTATATGTTATTCCGCTGTGTTTTATAGCAGTAGGCGTGTTTTGTTTGTTTTTATTTGAAATTTATCTCCCTGAGTAAGAAAAATGATTTGAAATTTATCTCATATATGTGATGATTCAAATTGTATGTGTACCTTAGTGCTTTGACAATTCATCGTGGATGAAGAAGGGGAGCCAAGTCCCGATTTTTAAAATCATCAACGACTAAATGGATTTTTGTAGAGGTATTAATTTGTTCACATTGTAATTATGCAATTATTTAAATTTGAAACCAATTAACTTATTATTTTTATTTTATAGTGCGCCCACCAATACAGCAGCATAGACTGTGGATACTATGTTCGAAGGTTTATTAAGGATATCATCGCTCATAACCAAATTCAACTCTCATCGCGGTACGTAATTTTGGTTTAATTACACTTACATTGGACCATTTGAATATACTTTGATTATAACTTTATTTACTTTTTCTATCGCATGCATATACAATACTTTCCCAATAGTAAATATGACACATACACCGATGATAAAGTATTTGAAATTATGGATGAGTGGTGTAACTATATTATTATGAATCAAGATAATTAAGTTTGTCTTTTTAGTGTTATATTTAAGTTGTGAGTTGTGATGATTAGATTGAATTATACTTCAAGTTCATTTAATAGCTTGATTTGTCTCCAATTTTGTGGGTTGATGGTTTACTGAAGTTTTGGGGTGCATCATGAGTACTTTTTGGTATATAGGCAAGATAGCTAGTTGTTTGAATTAGTATATATGTACTAGAATAGTTTTTGGTAATTATAGTATAGTGTTGATTATAACATTAATATTGTTATGTAGTATTGTTGTAACATTTGTAATGAATGAAATGAAATTATGTATATTATGCCAATTATTGTCCCAAATATTGCTTGTACTGTCTGAGTTTTGCTGAGTGCAGGGAAAAGTAGGAGAAAATTCAAGTAAATAATTTTTTTTTAAAAAAAGGGAATATATTGCTTGTACGGTCTGGGTTTTGCTGAGTGCAGGGAAAAGTAGGAAAAAGTTAAAGTAAATAATTTAAAAAAAAAAAAGGGAATAGACAGCGCTTCCTTGAGAAAGCGCTGTCTAAAGCAGGAATAGATAGCGCTTTCTCAAGGAAGAGCTATCTATTCCTGGGTTTTAGAAGGAAGCTATTTATTCCTGATCTAGATAGAACTTTTTAAGCGCTATTGTTTGTTCAACCTTTAATAGCGCTCGATTTAATAGCGCTTTTAAGCGCTGTTAAATGCCAAAAATAAACGCTATTAAAAGTCTTTTCTGTTGTAGTGTCAACTTTACACTTAGTGCCATATGATTCCTCATTCAAGGTTTTACCATGAGAGGCTACAATACCAAGCAATTATAGATCGTCACATGCCACAACTAAATTGGTTCCAATAACATTTGAATTTAAAAGACAAACTGAATCCATCGTTCCTAAATGAACACAAATTATCCTAATTTGTTTAATAAGAAACTAAAACCAAATGTTATCTAATTGATGATTCAACCAAATTGTCTTTTAATTCCAAATATAAGCCATTAACAACAATACAAATGTCAATAGTCTTAACCTTCACCGACTTGACCAACTCCAATATAGATGCATTCTTCAACATCACTTGCCCTTCATCAGTTTATACAACCCTTCATTAGCATGCCAATCATGATATTTGGGATATTTCTTCTTTAGATACCTAGTGTCCTTACAAAAGAAACAATCGTCACCCTAGTTGTTTCTTTTGAGATGGGCCTTTAGCAGCTTAATCCTTATTTTTCATTTGTTTGCCCTTATCTTTAGAGGTATTCCCTAAATGTGAACTATCTGTTTTCTCTTGCTTCATCCTTTCTTTTCTTGCACACCTTATGAAATGAATTAATTAAGAGATTAGTTCTCCCTTCGACAGTTATAAGCTGACTTAAATTGACTGAATTGTGCATAAAAGAATACCAATGCTAAATGCATGAGATGTCGTCAAACAAACCAAGCTTTAACGCCTTAAGTTTAGAAGGAAGATTGGACATTCCCATAATGTGCTCCTTATATTTCCTTTGCCTTTATACTTAATGAAAATCTAGCTCTCCAATGAGTGCTTATTTTTGCCTTATTGCTTTTAGAAAGGACTTTTCAATTTCAATAAGGGAATCTCTGACATTAATTATGCCATCTGAAATAACATCTCTAAATGTCTCTGGAATATCGCGCTTTATGATCATAAAACTTATGCAATTGGAGCGGTCCCACTTCCTATATTTGATCCTCTCTTCAGAGGTACTGGTTTGTGTTAGTGGAGGTGGGTTTCTCCATTCTTTTGCAAGGTCTAGATCCAAGAAAAACTTTAATGTTCACCTTTCAATCCTAAAAGTCAAAACTTTTAAGGATCCAAAATTAATTCAGATCAGCAGATACATAAGCAATTAGCTTAAAGTGAACAAAAATACCGAATATTATTCTCACCAAAGTACCCAGTGCACCCATAATATCAAGCCGTTGGACAATAATATTAATTGCTAGTGTTATTTTTTGTAATGATCAAACACTGACAATTAATCTTTTCAAATAATAAATCCCTTTTTGGATTGGTTTATCATTCACATGTAAACCTTATAATCGTCATGTGTTTACCATCACAGGTGTGAATGCAACCCGACCAAATATTAACCTTCCTTTGGAGCGATTAATACCCACATGGATATACACCCACACAACATTAAAAACTTCTTATGAGTAATTTCCACAAGAGAGGTCACCTTGGTGACTTCATGCTTTAAATGGTTCACTCGAAAACCAAATTGGCAAATTGAAGACCTATAACAATATACCCAACACAACATTAATCCTTAATCTTTGGACTGAAAAGATTATATGTAAGTGGTACTGTCAATGCAATGATCAAATATTGGTGATAGGTTATGTAAGACAAAAACTATCTATGGACACTCTGTTGTTCACATGAAAATTAACCTTTATAATCACCACATATTTACCATCGCAAACATGTCATTATTTGGCCAAACTATCTCTTCCTTTGTGCCGAGTATAGTTCGCATAAATAACTCTATGCAAACATCTATATAAATTTAATTATATTGATTTACGCAAGGGAGTTAGTTTGGCAACATGTTGTTTCAACCAATTTAACAAAAAATATGAGACAAATAAGTAAAAAAAAAAAAAAAAAAGGGTCCTGAATCTGCCAAATCCACGCTTAAATATGGAAACCTGAATGTTCAAACGTGAGCACCACGCTTAAGCGTGGGATGTACCTTAAATCTTTTTTATAGACAAGCACGATTGTGCTCCCCTTAAGCACAGTTGTGCTCTTATACAACAGATGGGCGCTCAACGCCACAGAGCCTGCGCTAAGCGCTGGCTCCTGCACCCGATGCCACGAGACCTGTGCCCGGGATTGGCGTCGATTTGGAAAATGGATGTCCGTCCGTGCTTCTTTCCAAATGCGTAGTATGAGCATGTTTCCCTTAAGCACAACCGTTCTCGCAAAACAGAGATGAATTTGATAGCAAAAAACACAAACTTTTCTTGAAAAACTAAATCTTTAACATGATTTCTCATAGAAAATAGGTATGAAGAAGAAACATATGAACGTAAGCATATGAGCAAAATATTCATACCTCAAATACGGAAAAACATGTCATACAATTCAAGAAAACAACCCAAGTATCATATAAACATCATATGAACATGATATTCCCAAATTTTGATAATCTAACAATGATGACCGCTTTGATACCACTTGTTAGAAATAATTCTTTATTCTTTAATTCTTTAAAACCAAAATTATAAATGCATACACCCTAGAACATAACACCCATAGCTTAGGATCTACATCGTGCCAGATTATGAAGGATTTATAGACTTAAATAAATACCTAGAACCATTTCAAGTTACTGACCTTAAGCGTTCTTTAAGTGTGAATTTGATCGTCAACCGTCGCAGAATAAGCAGCAATCGTTCACGAACAAGAAGGGTTTGATCGTCGCCTTGTGCGCAATTAATTCAACAATCAACACGACCGCTGGTCAAGCAAGGCTGGACGGTGGGTGGCATAAGGTACGTGGGTAAAATTACTCCATAGATCTGAGAGGAGAAGATGTCTCGAGGTTGAATGAGACTAGTGCAACTACGTGCGAGTTGATTGCATAGATCTGTGTGTGATGGGGACAGGGACAGTCCAGCGTGTGTCTGGTCTGGACGAAGGTTGTTTTGTTGTTGTTTGGGTGTTTGTGTCAGTGTTGGTGGTTGTATTTTGTGAAGATGGTGACCATGGGTGATTGTGGGGGTTGAAGATGATATAGGACTCATGCTTGTGGTATTGTTTTCATGGGTTTTGATTAGATAGAGGTGGGTAAGGGTAGAACATGTGTATGGTTTGTTTTAACCGGTGTTGTTTGGTTGACTGTGCTTATGGTAGATTTTATTTCATTCTCGGTCAAGGCTAGAGTGGAAATGAAGGATGGTTCTCTACTTGATGTGGGTGTGCTTCCAAAAAACTAATTAGAAAAAGGGAGGAAAGCTAAAACTTGCTGTCACCGATGACCATACCTCGTGTCCTTCACGACAATGTTGGAACCTCCATGTCCAACCCCAAATCTGCATTATCCAGCCATTTTGCTTGCTTCCCAAAGTCGTGAAACATTGTGTTGTCGCAGCTCCTGCCTTGTTGATAGCAATATTATTACCTCAGAAAACAATGCTGCAACTGATAATATTATGAAGGGAAGTGTTGCTGCAAACATGGGCAGAAGAGTCACAACACTACCTGCACGTTTTAGAGAATAATTCTTATTCCCTTCTAGAATGAAGTTTGTTATGCCTTGCTGGCTTATTCCTATTATTACCGTTCACATCATATCTTTTCATTTGGATTCTGTTGAACTGTGAACCCTTGATTGGATTTATCAATCATTGGTTGAGAATTGTTGAAACTCTTGTATAAATTCCACTTGAATGAAATGAATCAGGGAGAAGAATTTCAGTACTTTGCTTTCTTTTAGCAATAGAGTAATTGTAGTACATATCAACTGGTGCTTTCATTGCACTAAAATGTCCTCAGCTAGCTTATCCTCTCCGTCACCTTTCGAAGCTGCCATCTTGGCTCTCACCGCCAAAGTAGATGCGCTCACCTCTCACATCACTTCCATCGAAGCACAACAACACAGCCTACACACAACATTTACCCAGTCCCACCACACACCGCCACCACCACCACCATCACCACCACCACCTCCTTTACCCACCAACCCTGACCGTCGCCCTCACATGAAGCTCGAAGTACCCCGCTTCGACGGCACCGATGCATTAGGATGGATCTTCAAGATTTCCCAATTTTTCGATTTCCATGGAACGCCACCTCACGATCGCCTCACCATAGCTTCATTTTATATGGACGGCGCCGCCCTCAGTTGGTTCCAGTGGATGAGTAAGAACGGAATGATTATTACATGGATGGATTTCCTGATTGCCCTCGAAACCCGTTTTGCACCGTCCTTTTACGGCGACCCTCGTGGTGCCCTTTTCAAATTAACGCAGCGTGGTTCCATCGCTCAGTACTTGACGGAGTTTGAACGTCTTGCCAACCGTATCGTGGGTCTTCCCTCTCCGTTTCTCCTCAGTTGCTTCATC
The DNA here is from genome assembly GCA_039655645.1 of Ammopiptanthus mongolicus. NCBI lineage: Eukaryota > Viridiplantae > Streptophyta > Magnoliopsida > Fabales > Fabaceae > Ammopiptanthus > Ammopiptanthus mongolicus. The sequence continues at coordinate 47,263,933 of CM077350.1, forward strand.
TTCGGCCTCTCACCGGAAATTCGCCGGGAAGTCCAAGCTTTCACCCGCATGAATCTACCACAGGCTACGGCTCTGGCCCGTATACAGGAGGACAAACTAGAAGATCACCGTCGTAGTTTCAAACCCAAAACTCACCCTCTAACCCGACCCACCACTCACCCCCTCTACTCAACCACATTCTTCCCTTCCTACCCCACCCTCCACATCCTCCTCCACACCCACACCCAAAACCCGTTTTCGCAAATTAACCAACGAGGAGATGAATTCACGCCGTGAACGTGGCCTCTGTTTCAATTGCGATGAGCGTTTTACCACTGGCCATCGTTGCACGGGTTCTATGTTTCTTCTTTGCGCTGATGAAGATATCGAGGTCCCACCCACCAATGTGCTTGATGACGACACTCTGGTGCCACCCCCGATGACGGAAACTTCCACCGACGCTCAACTCAGCCTTCATGCTATGTCTGGATCTGCTTCTCACGAGACTTTTCGTGTCCTAGGCACCATGGCTAAACATCACGTCTCGATTCTCGTTGATGGAGGGAGTACGCACAATTTTGTGCAAGATCGAGTTGCCAAGTTTTTGAGTTTACCGTCTTCTCCGGTGGCTTCGCCGTTGAAGGTACTCGTCGGCAGTGGTGAGAATCTGCTTTGTTCACGCATGTGTTCATAGGTACCCATTTTTATCCAGGGTCACACTTTTACTGTTGACTTCTACGTTTTACCATTGGGTAGTGCCGAAGTCGTTCTTGGGGTGCCTTGGTTGTAAGCCCTTGGGTCAGTCTTGATGGACTACACTAAACTCACACTTCAATTCACTAAAATGGGCCAACCTATCACCCTGCTTGCCGATACCACCCCCCAGCCCAACACGCTATCCTTGGCCCAAATGAAAAGATGTGTCCAAACCAACTCCATTTCCCAATTCTTTCATATCCACATCCTACCACCCGACCCAGACCCTAACCCATCTCATGATCCACCCCTCTCTCACAATCCCTCAGAAACCTTGTCACCCCCACCCGAATTCCAAACACTCTTAGACAAATACACCATCATCTTCACTGCCCCAACCGCGCTACCTCCTACACGCCCCATTGACCACCAAATCCACCTTATCCCTTCCGCTTCCCCAGTCAATGTCCGCCCTTATAGGTATCCCTACTTCCAAAAATCTGAAATTGAGAAACAAATTGCTGAAATGCTTCTTTCTGGCATGATCCGCCCAAGTCGAAGCCCTTACTCTTCTCCGCTCCTTTTGGTAAAAAAGAAGGATGGTACCTGGCGCGGTTGTGTTGATTATCGAGCTCTCAACGCCGTGACGATCAAAGATCGTTTTCCGATGCCCACCACTGACGAACTCTTAGACGAATTGGGTGGCGCTTCCTGGTTCTCTAAACTAGACTTGCGTCAAGGCTTTCCCCAAATTCGTATGCACGAGGCTGACATTGCTAAGACGGCGTTCCGAACCCACCATGGCCATTATGAATACAAGGTGATGCCCTTTGGTCTCTGTAATGCGCCCTCCACTTTCCAGGCAGCAATGAACGAGTTGCTCTCACCATTCCTGCGTAAGTTCGTTGCTGTATTTTTCGATGACATATTGGTTTATAGCACTTCCTTGGCTGCGCACATTGAACACTTGGAACTGGTGTTCTTGCAACTTATTGAGGGCAGGTATTTTCTGAAGCAGTCTAAGTGCCTCTTGGCCCAGCGTAGACTTGAATATCTGGGTCATATAATCTCTCAACAGGGTGTGCAAGCTGATCCTGATAAAATACGGGCTATGGTGGCTTGGCCAACTCCTACCTCAGTAACGGCACTTCGTGGTTTCTTAGGTTTGACAGGGTTTTATCGCAAGTTCATAAAGGGTTATGCTTCCATTGCTTCTCCTTTAACTCAATTATTGCGCAAAGACTCCTTTCTCTGGTCTGATGAAGCCCAATCAGCATTCAAGGCCCTTAAATTGGCTATGACTGAAGCCCCTATACTGGTGTTGCCTGATTTCTCTGCTCCTTTTATTTTGGAGACTGGTGCTTCGGGTTTGGCTATGGGCGCAGTTCTGATGCAGCATAACCATCCTATTGCTTTCTTTAGCAAACCTTTCTGCCCTCGCCTTCTCCGTTCTTCCACTTATGTTCGTGAACTCCATGCTATTACTACTGCTGTTAAGAAGTGGCGTCAGTATCTTCTTGGCCATCGTTTCATCATCTTCACTGATCACAAGAGTTTGAAGGAGTTAATTGCTCAGGTAATTCAAACTCCTGAGCAACAGGTCTATCTTTCTAAACTCCTTGGCTATGATTTTACTATCCAATATAAGACTGGCAAAACAAATGTAGTAGCTGATGCCTTGTCTCGTATAGAAGTAGCTCCTGGTTATTGTTTGATGTTGTTTATGCCCCACTTTGTTTTTTTGGACGAATTGAAAGTTGCATTACAATCAAGTGCTGAATTTTTTACCCTTTATCAGCAAATAGAGTCTCACCCCTCATCCTTTCCCTCCTATAAAATATACCAGGGACTTATTTTTTATGCGGGACGTATTTGGGTAGATCCTACTTTACCTTTCAAAACTCGTTTGTTGGAAGAATTTCACAATTCTCCTCTTAGTGGTCACATGGGCATCCATAAAACTCTTAGTAGACTTCGGAGTAGTTTTTTTTGGAAGGGTATGCGTGGGGATGTCACTGAATTCATAGCCAATTGTCTAGTCTGTCAAGCTACCAAATATGAGACAAAGAAGCCTGCTGGGCTTTTACAACCCTTACCTGTTCCTTCAGCCATTTGGGAGGATTTGTCTCTTGATTTCATTACTGGTCTGCCTCTATCTCATGGCTACTCTGTTATTCTTGTTGTAAGGGTGCCCATTTTGGTGCCTTACCATCACATTTTACTGCTTACAAAGTGGCTGTCTTATTTCTGGATATTATTTGCAAATTTCACGGGTTGCCTCGTAGTTTAGTGTCTGACAGGGACCCCATTTTCATCAGCCGGTTTTGGCATGAATTATTCAAATTGTGTGGCACTAAACTCCGTATGAGCACTGCTTATCACCCAGAAACTGATGGACAAACTGAGGTACTCAATAGAGTTCTGAAGCAATACTTGAGAGCATTTGTGCATGCCAAACCAACCACCTGGTTTAATTTTTTGGCATTGGCCGAATGGTCCTACAACACATCGGTTCACACTGCTACAGGCCTATCCCCTTATGAAATCACTTTTGGGAAAGCACCTCCTTCCATTCCCCACTACATCCTTGGTGAATCTTCTATGGCTGCAGTAGATGATCTTCTTTCTTCAAGGCAAGCTATGATCCATACTTTGAAGCACAAGTTACTGACTGCCCAAAACAAAATGAAGTTTTATGCTAATCAACATAGGAGAGATGTCTCCTATAATATTGGTGATTGGGTCTATGTGAAGCTTAGACCATATCGACAAAATTCTGTTACTGGGCAGCCTTACAACAAGCTGCGAAAATGCTTTTATGGTCCTTACAAGATTATTGACTGCATTGGCAAAGTTGCCTATAAACTAGAACTCCCTTCAACTTCCAAAATACACCCTGTCTTCCACTGCTCCTTACTTAAGCCACACCAGGGTCCTTTCACCACCACACTTGACCCTTTACCACCTACTGCTCAAGACAGCAACCCCATCATTGAACCCTTGGTCATTTTGGACAGCAAGCTCGATATGAGTTCTGATTTTCCAAAGGAGCTGGTGCTTGTTCAATGGAGTGGTCTCCCACCTGAAGATGCTACTTGGGAGCCTTGGGATGTCCTTTTCTGCTACTTACCACCTTGAGGACAAGGTGCCTTCCAATGCGGGTGGCAATGATAGCAATATTATTACCTCAGAAAACAATGCTGCAACTGATAATATTATGAAGGGAAGTGTTGCTGCAAACAGGAGCAGAAGAGTCACAACACTACCTGCACATTTTAGAGAATAATTCTTATTCCCTTCTAGAATGAAGTTTGTTATGCCTTGCTGGCTTATTCCTATTATTACCGTTCGCATCATATCTTTTCATTTGGATTCTGTTGAACTGTGAACCCTTGATTGGATTTGTCAATCATTGGGTTGAGAATTGTTGAAACTCTTGTATAAATTCCACTTGAATGAAATGAATCAGGGAGAAGAATTTCAGTACTTTGCTTTCTTTTAGCAATAGAGTAATTGTAGTACATATCACATGTGCTCCTTGGCTTTTCCAACTCAGCTACCATAGCCCACGTCAACTTTGCACAACCATCTTAGGCCACATGACCTCGCCACATCACGACGATGGTGGTGCGTAGGAAGTGGTTCGTGGGTCTTGGCTTCAGAAGATGGGAAGGAGGTGTAGTTGTCACCATTAAAGCAATGAAGTGGGAGAGCTTCAGTAGGGAATGTAGGGGGAAGAAGGAGATAAATTATTTAATAATAAATTAATTATAATTATAATATTTATAAATGATAAATTAGTTATTAATATTATTTTTTAATCCACGTGGCTAGGGTGATGTTGCGTCGTTTGTCACATCACCACTTAACGGTGGTGTCCTGGCAATAGGGATTAAAGCCTGGAAAAAAAAAATTTCCTAAGGACTAAAGGCAACGAGACCCTTATTTGTAAGGATCAAAAATTTATTTAAGCCTTTTAATAATAATCCTGAATGTGAATGTACCCGTACACATTCATCTTTGCAGCTTATAGCGCAAAGGTGGTGCTACTTTATAGTGGTAGTAAAAAATCCCGATTTTACCCTCAAAATTGGAGACTTTTACTGTTGAGTCTCCAAGTGTCTGATATTTCTTTAAATCTTAAGTTTTGATGAACCCAAACATTTATAGAATGATTTAAATGAACCTTGTGATATTTTATAATAAATTTGTTCAAGTGTATAGACATATGTTTGAGAAGACATGACTCAAGTTTAAAGTCAAGTGTCTACTTGTTTATAACTTCCTAGTCAAAACATCCGAGCAGTCGTGGTTATTCATTATTCGCCTTTCAAACGTCTGAACAAAATAAAGACAAAGATCGAGTTCAAGCGTCTTATACTATTCTCGAGCAAGCATCTAAATAGTCAAGTTACTCGTCTTGACTTCTCTTCAATGAACTGATTTGAACATATTAAAAATGTTGGGAATATATTTAATAAGGTTACGAAAAGACTTCGAGCAATACTAAGATCACTACTAGAAATTCATGAATTACTTGCGGATTTTTCTATGGATATTTTCTACAGGAGTTTCCTGGGAATTTTTATTCAATTTTTTTAAAAATAAGGTTTTTTCTTGTAGATTCAAATTTGTAGGAAATTTTGACATTTCTTACGAATTTAATTTTTCCCAAGAAAATTTTTGCAGTAAATTTCCTATGGAATTTAAAATTTGCAGGAAAAAATTACCCACGAAGGTACCTATGGACAAAAATTCATAGGAAAATCCGTAGGAAACCTGTTTTCTGCGAATTTTTGTGTAAAATCTGTAGGAAAATCTGTTGGTAATCAAAAAAAATTTAGTAGTGGATCTTTTATTTGAAAAGTAAAATGGAATAAAGCTACATCTTCTATGTGTCGTACTTGACACCATTACCTTTAGTATGCAACAAAGTCACTTTACAACTGCCTATTCCGAGTGATTACACTAAAGAAGTAATCTGCGCTGCAGAAACCCTGATGTTATTCTACTCACTTTGCTCTACGCTAAAAGAGTGTGCTTCAGTACAAGAATACCCTCAACGTCTTGCAAAACATTTAATGCTTTATCAGAACGACTCTATTGCATTAATGGTTTCTCTGAAGATTTGAGATAAAGCAAGTATTGAAGATAGAATGTCTTACAACAGATTTATTGTTGTGAAGACTATAAATACAAGACTCTGAAAGTTTTGGAAGAAAAATACAACAATATCAATCAAGCTGAACAATTCTCAATTCTCATTTATTGCTAGAGCTTTAAATTCTCCATTCTTTCATTTACTTCTCAATCATTTCTAAATCTTAAGAGAAGTTCTTGCACATTCACACCCTTCATACTTTATATTTTACTCTTTGAGTGTAATCGGGTTGACTTGCCCTTTGAGATCGAAGTTGCTACTTCAAAACAATCTATCTCATTTGTAAAGTTAGAAGAGATTAACTGAAGAATACTTGTTGTGCCTGGAGAGATTAGGTATGCAAACAATACTCTTGTTATTGAGTCTGGAAAGGTTAGATATACAAACAATACTCTTGTTGTCGGGCAATACTTATGGATTTTTCTCCTTTCTTCCATTAGTCTCATGTTTTCTAACCCTAATAATATCTTCAAATATTCTAACCCTAATAATATCTTCAAATAAATTCTAAATATTTAGATATGTATAATATGCTTAATTGAATGATGAACTAATTTGCTCGACATTAACGATGGTGATATGATGAATTGACCCAAGAGATTTGTGGTTATTAATAAACAAGTAAAAGTTAACTAAGAGCGTGACTAAAGATATTTTATAACTTTTGTTCATCTAAAATAATTCAACTTTTAAAAACTGTAGATAGGAAAAGCTTTTAATCTTTGAATTAAAATTGTATTTAAAATCAAAACCCAAAAAAAAAAAAAAAATCAAAACACAAAACCCAAAAAAATTGTATTTAAAATGTTCTGATTAGAAAAGTACGATGTAACCTTACTTCACACGCTTAATGCAATGACGTTGTTCCAGTTGAATGAGTTCAGTTGTTTAACGGCATGATCTGCTCTATTTAGCAACTAAACTAGATTGTCTATAGCATTTTGCTTTAGAGAGAGTTGTATAAAGAGTTGAATTTCAAGCAAACAAAACTGGACGTAGCCATTGTTGCACATGTTTTCATCGTTCTGTGGGGAGTAGAGAGATATGAATACATTAAATATATGTTGACTTGAATTTTCTTTCTCCGGAGTTAAGAATCCGCAGCAATTGCAAAATTTGATTATGGAAACCCGTAGCAATGAGTAACATTTAATTTTGCCTTAATTGTTCTTTTCAAATCTCAATGAATTTGAAGTTATAAGTATGAGGGGAATGCTTACAGATGTCCTTAGACACTGGTTAAGAAGTTAAAAGAGGTATGGTTTCATTGAAAATATGTGTATTTTAACATATCGAAAAATGAGTACTTAGGGTCTATTTAATTTGTTTCTAGTTTTTTGTTATTATTTCCTGTTTTATAAATAATTACAACATAAATAATTACAAAATTGTCATATTGTTTTGTTCTATTTTTTATTTTTAAAAATTTGTCCAGAAAATACCGAAAACAACTTTTTGTTTGTTTTCACTGTTTCCTATAGAAATCTTTGGAAACAAGAAAAAAATGAAAACAAAGTGACACTTTTATAATTTTTTTTGTTGTAATTATGTTTAGAATCAGAAAATGAAACACAAGAAACTAAAAACAAATCAAACCGCCCTTAGATTCTCAATAGACATTTGCCATTACTTGATTCTTTAATCAATGTCCTTAGAGCACTAGTTAGCATGACCCTAACTATAATTTAAAAGGTTATGTTAACCAGAGCCAACAATGGTTAAGGAATGAGAAAGAAGAAAATTTTTATTGGAAAATTAAGTCTATCACTTCTCCATATATTAAATACATAAGTTCCCAATAAAAAGTTTTTTTTCTTGATTTCTTAATTAGTACCCTAAACATTCTCCTAATTTAAAATGGATTTTGTTAACGAGTACCTTAAGGATACTGATTAAGGAACCCATAAAAAGTAAGTTTTATTTAAAATTTAAGTATATAACTTCTTAAAATATTAAATACATCATTTTCTTATAAAAAAATTCTTCTTTTAATTTCTAAACTAGTGCCCTAAGGCACTCAATAGCGGATTGAGATCCTTTCTATTTTTCTTATTCATTATTATAGCTTTAGAGGTATAACTTGATAATATGATATCGGATAAGGTTCAAATATCTTTTATACATCTAAAAATTATATAAATTGATGGGGAAATTGAAGGGGAAAATAGAGAAAATCTCCACCACCCCTCAGTAGGCAATAGCATTCTCCATTTAATATTTTTGTTCCTCTAATTTAATTGGGGAACACCACTTCTGTTCCGGTCAATGTTCATTAGCCTCCATTTAGACTACCAATTTGCCGACAACCACAAGAGTCCACCACTCCACCCCTTCACCTCAGCCAAGAGCCAATCGAAAGATCGTCCTTTTCAACTCCTTTTAAAGCTAATTTTCTCTCTCCTTCTTTGAATCCTCTCACACGGTCATGTGCTATTTAATTGTCTTGTGATACTCGGTACATGTGAATGACCTTAGACTTTTGACTGATCTGAATCCATTTAAGAAGACATGTTATCTAAAATGAATTTGAATAGAAAATAAGAGAGTAAAAGTATATCTATTGATTAATTGAAGTATATTAAAATTTTAATTTATTTTATTTAATTAAGGTTGATATATTTTTATTTTTTCATTTTATATTCTAGCTCATTTTAGAGAAGCAAAAATATTTTTTTTCATCATTTATGTTTTGTTTGGTTTGAGAAAAAAAAAAGAGATAAGAATGTGAATATATAGGAAGAAAGTTGTGAATAAAAAAGGATTTTAAGAATTATTTAATAAGAAAAAAACATCAAAAAAAGATGTGTGCTTATTGAACTGACAATCATGCACTTATTAACAATAATAATAGCTTCTATAAGAGATAAATTTGATATTTCCTTTCACTTTCTCTCTCTTTCCCAATTTTTCCCCATAATAGGATAAATATATCACGTTTTTTCTCTCCTGTGTTTCTCTCCCTAACCAATTGAGAGAACAGTGAAAAATTCATCTACTATCTCTCTTTCCATTCTCTTTCCTCACTTATTTATCCCTACCAAACAAAGACTTATTTTATTTTTAATACTCCTATCGGATTCATTATTGGGAACATTAGTAATGTGATTTTTAATTTTGAATGAGTTTATTAATAAAATCTTATTATATTTATTTTTTTCCCGCATAATTATGTGATATGATTAATTAAAAAACAAATGAAACATGTCAATTGATGTGTTCTCCGCCCACAAACATGCTCTCCACCAACCACAACTGAGTGTCTTTGAGGGATGAGAATTTTTTTTTTCATTTTGATATATCACATCATGTTTCAATTAATAATATTTTATCATATATTTTAATTTTTTAATATTAAATAAAATTTTAATTTATATAATAAAATATTATTAATTAAAATATAATATAATACATCAAAACGAGGACGAAATCTTGGTAAGCCCTTGACCTCTTTCCACTCGTTCCTGTTCCATAGATCGTTGTCTCACAAGCAGTACAAAGAAAAAACTGACACATTCCCTTCCCTGATCACTTCTTTGTACTCCTCCGCACTGCACTGCACTCCAAACTTCTTACCATCCTAGGCTTCACTGCTTCACCGTACTCTGCTCTCAGTCCCATATTAAACTTGATTCGTTTTTTTTTTCTTTAATCCTTCCTTCAATGCTTTTCTTCTTTCTTCTATTATCTCTTGGGAAGGAACCATCCCAGTAATTATAAGTGTCACGCCATAAGCTTCAGGGGTTGGAATTCCTTGCACATTTTTTGGGTTTAGCTTCCCTTTTTTTTTTGTATGGGTTTTCCTTATTTTTTTTGTATTTTTTTATGGTGATGATTCGTGATTCCTTCTTTTAGATCTGAATAGTTTTAGGGTTTTATATATTATATGCTTTACCCATAAGCTGTGGAATATGGAATTTTCCTTGGGTTTTGGAAAGAAAGACTTTTTTTATATTCCTCAGGTTGTGGCTATATTAAAAGGGTAGCAGATTCCTTGCAAATGCTTCCTGATTATATGCTTCTTTTTCCATTACAACCTCCACTACTCTTCATATATTCATATCTCTCTCTTTGAACTCTTCAAAGAAAAATATATAGATATATATAGAGAGAGAGACTATGTGTGTTCCTATAATATTATAGTATCTTTTGGCATGCTTGTTGCTATGTATGTGTGCAACTATTATCTAGAACAATGAACAGGGGAATTGAAGTTCTTTCACCAGCCTCTTATCTCCAGAATTCTAATTGGTTGTTCCAGGAAAGTAAAGGAACCAAATGGACACCAGAAGAGAACAAGCGGTTTGAGAATGCTTTGGCTTTCTATGATAAGGACACTCCAGATCGTTGGGTGATGGTTGCAGCAATGATCCCAGGTAAGACTGTTGGTGATGTGATCAAACAGTATAGAGAATTGGAAGAAGATGTGAGTGTCATTGAATCTGGGTTGATCCCAGTTCCTGGCTACACTACCAGTTCTTTCACGTTGGAATGTGTCAACAATCAAGACTTTGATGGATTCGAGGAGTTTTATAGTGTTTGTGGCAAAAAGGGTACTTCCACTCGGCCATCAGAGCAGGAAAGGAAGAAAGGAGTACCATGGACTGAAGAGGAGCACAGGTAATTGCACATCATAAGCTTTGTTTTGTATATTGTTGCTTTAGAAGTGACCCCTATTTAAATGATGTTCAAATTTATGAGTGTGAGGAAAAATTCATGATTACCTAGGATGTTAAAGTTAATTAAACATTTTAGTTAAAGTTTTGGGGTAATTGATCTGTATAGTTGGCTGTGTGTTTCCTAGTCAATTCTGGTTACCATATGTAATTTGTATTTAAAATGTTTCACGGGATGGTACTTTGTATTTGCACATGTCCACAATGTGATTTAAACAAGTGATTCTAATAAGTACAACTTCTCATGATAGTTTATGAGCGAAGTGTGTGTATTTTGTGCATAAAACTATGGATTTGGATCCTCTCATGTCTTTGGAAGAACAAGATATGATCATGTTGAAGAGAAAAAGACACAAATTTTTTGAAATGTAGCTAGTGCGCCCTACAACCATACATGGGTAGGTCCTTGTATGAAAAATAGTGTCTTTTTCTCTCCGACGGGACCATCCTGTTCTTCCGAAGCACAAAACAGGATAGGATCCATTTCCTAAAACTATCACTTGTCATGATAAGTTGTTATTCAAATAATACTACTCTTGCTGATGTATATATCTGAATTCCAGGGCTTTTCCTCTTTACTAATTTTGATGTTGGATCATTTGCTAATTTGACCATTACAGGAAATTTCTGATGGGTCTGAAGAAGTATGGTAAAGGGGACTGGAGAAACATCTCTCGTAATTTTGTAACCACAAGAACACCAACTCAGGTTGCAAGTCATGCTCAGAAGTATTTCACTAGGCAACTTACTGGAGGGAAGGATAAGAGGAGATCCAGTATCCATGATATCACAATGGTCAATCTCACAGAACCAAAATCTCCTTCATCAGACAGTAAAAGACCACCTTCTCCAGATCACTCATTGAAGGCTGTGAATCAACATCAAAATCAGAAATTATCTACCATGGTCAAACAGGAATATGACTGGAATTTACCTTATGAGGGCATGCCAATGGTTTTGAATTCAACAAATGGGAACATGTTCATGACACCACTGAATGGGATTTCTTCATATGAATCTAAACTACATGAGCAGTATTTAGTCAGAGGCACTCTCCATGGATGCCAATTTGGACCTTATGATACTATTATGCAAATGCAATCAATGCAAAATCAGTGAATTATGCATGCATAATGTAGGGTTTAGAGTTCTGAAGGTACTAAAATGCTAAACCTTATTCAGTGATGTTGGATTGATTTGTAGATGCTTAATGATTGTTAATGTGAATATGTTGAGGACTTTGGATTTCGTCCTTAGTCATTGGACTCTGAAGAGATTAGTTCATATTGTATTCTGATATTAAAAATTCTAGGAGTAATCAGTCAGAAGAAGATAACATGAAGCTTGGGCTTTTGTAACATGATTTTCTGAGTACATGTTTGGTAATGTGATTGTAATTAGGTGGTATAGTGCATCTTCTGTCTAGGCAGGAGTTTTCTGAGGAACGTCCAAAGCAGGAGGAGTTATATCATTAGCTTGTGTTATGGTTCTTCACTTTAGGAGATGCTTCAAATAAATAATGTAATATCAAGTTCATATAATGAATGGGACTCATCCATCAGCCATGCTGACAGTGGTGTAATTTGAAACTAAAAGATATATTAGGGGGTGTAATTATAAAGCTTTATTTTTATAGTATGATTAGACCAGAGTGCTTTTCCAGATATGACTTGTGGTGGTGATTCACGAGGCACCTTGGCTATAGCTAGTCAAATAGGGTGAATAGTTGGGTAGAAGATTTATGTTCAATTCCTCATGTACTAAAAGAAATGTTGTTGTAATTATAGTATACACTATATACAAAAGCGAAAATGACAAAAATGTAAGTCAATTGAAAAACAATTACTACATTATTGGAGTAATAGGTTGAACTTGGGGCAAAAAAAGCTAGCCGCCTCCTCTCAATCTTCCTTCTTCCTCATGTAACGGTAAGGATTTTTGGGTCATTTTTTGATCTGAAATAATCCCTTTACATCACTTTGATTTTGTCACATTTGTAGGTATTTTGCCGTTTTATGCTATTAACCTGGGTGCTGTGAGTTTGTTCACAGATTCATCCTTTTCGATTTTTAGCGATGTTGAATTTGTGTTGTTTTTGATGTATTTTATCAATTTAAATGAATGAATATTATTTTAGTAAAAAAAAAAAATTGTTGTTTATCATTAAGCAATTCTTGGAACTATTTCTTCTAATGACCTAGTGGACATTAAGATCCTACCTTAAAGTCCTTGATTCTGCAATAAAACATTCTTTTATGTGCTACCCATGATTAAGTCAACGAGTTATGTTCAATTTTACTATATGTTGAGTTAGCCTCCAATGGGTTAATGATAATGAAAGTATAATGGTAATGCGTAGAATGATGAAAGAATTATTCACACCATCTTTAGTGGGAGTTCCATTCCTTAAGAATAAAATATTATTATAATATGTCACATATGATTTTGGATTCTTTAAATTTAAAATGGATTCCTTAGTAAGGAACCTAAAAAGGGAGTTTCATAGCATTTGATAGTATAAAGGTGAGAGAGAGAATGTGGGATGTTGAAGGGAAAGAGAAGTTAAGGAACTTGACAATAGAAATCCCCATTGGAGTGAAAATTGAATGAATATCATAAATTTGAGTTATTATACATGGACCTACTTAAAAACTTAAAATGGGTTTCTTAAAATTTTATCATTGAAGATATTCTCACCCGCTTTTTGTAGGCAAGTGGGAGCAGTTAATTTGAATAATAGGCCATGTCATCATATGCTTGGTTCGAAATTGCTGAGTCACGCAACATTTCTTCAAAGTGACTCATAACTCATAAGTGTACTTCGTTGCCTTAGTAAATTCCACTGCACAAAAACAGGTAACATAATAGTGCAAATAAGTTGACTGTGTTTAATGTCGAACCTTTGACCATAGATGAAATTATGGACCGCTAATTTGAGCATCTCATGCTCCACTCTCTATTCTCTTTTTAGTTTGTTCTCTCCAGAAGCATCAAAGTATTTCTTTTTTTTTTTCCCACTCATTCTTGTTTCTTTGGCCGTGGGGTAATCTTTAGAGCAAGTTCCTGTTTCTATATTTCCTATGCTTCCAAAGACTTGTTTTTCCATCAATGAACCATAACACCGTGCTGCAACCAACTGTTAACCATGGAACCTTATGCCTTGCTATTAATCAATAGGCGAGAACTTGCAGTTTTGTAATAGCTTGACATTTCAACTTTTGGCATGATTGATAAGGTGACACTTCATTAATAGGAAACAATCTCTCAACTAGGGCAACTTTTGAAATGCACCCTATAAATTAGGGAGCACTTGGTCCTTATATTTTTAGTATTTAGATCCTTTCCCATTTTAAAAAATACAAGATACAATCATGTTGAAAAGAGAAAGAGACAACTTGAAAAATGTGATTAGTGGTCCTATAACTAATTATGGTGGGTATGTATGGATCAAGACTACAAAAAAAAAAAAAGAGTTGTTTAACAATCATCAAGTTCAGTCGCTAAATATGAAAATTTGGTTGCTGACCACCAAATGTGGTAACAGATTGCCTAATCACTAAAATGTTTGGTGGTCGCTAAATCAATCACTAAACCATTTAACGATGGAATTAGAAATCGAATTTCGACGTTTAGCGATCGATTAAATTCGGTCGCTAAAGTCGGATGCTAAGTTGTGTTTATATATCTCTAACATGACCATCATGTTACAGGAGAGGATCCATTTTCAAAATTTTAACCATTAGATATATAGAAAATAAAGAAATGCTATCAACATACTCCCTTCAACACATTCTATTATTAGGTATATTTCATGTGGGACTCACTAAATCACATGGGTTCACTATCTATTTAATGAGTCCCACATAAAATTCATCCAAAAATAATAAATGTGGTAAAGAGTGTGTTGGTTGCGTTGTTCCATTTTCTTTTCCCACTTTTTCAAATGAGGTGTTGCCTTCTTTAGTAAAATAATTAATTACTAACTTTTAGTAAGTGAAAAAGAATAATATACTTCAAAAATAAAAAAGTTGTGTCAAATATAATGTTGTACTTTTTCATCTTTGGTTATGAGGTGGACATATTCATCGGTAGGCCTAGTATCTATTTCATGAAATCCTACGGGTTGGACCGTCCAAATAATAAAAAAAAAAGACAAGGAAGTCAGAAAACTAACATGAATGTTATTTGTACATCTAAGATGAGATATTTATAGTAAATATTCAATTTTGAATGAATACAACTTATAAACATATTTTAAATTTGTAATTGAAGTTTAAAAAAAAAATTACACTCAAAATAAGATATCTACTATAGATATTCCATTTTGGATGTATAAATAACGTTCCTCCAAAATTAATGGTTTCTCACTTCCGCTCCATTTCTTCTTTCTTTTGCTGTTGTCGTTGCTATGGCTAATGCACTAAATTTCTTGTTGCTTTTCCAACGTTTGTGAAAGGCATAGTACCCATTATACTGGTTGCACCTACCGTTTTGGTCCCACCCACTAAACCAAAAAAGTTGCAAGGCAAAAATCGCACCTAAAATGTTTCTCCAAAACAAATAACAAAATCCCCACTTTCCTACGGTAAAGAGCCAACTTTCCTGCAAGTTGCCTAGCAAAGCACCACTTCTACTTTATGCTACATTTTATAAACCCTATGGGTTGATTTATGACCACATTCCAAAAAATCAATTTGTTTAACTAGATCTTGATTCATAATTTGAGCACCGTAGTGGGTGCATAAAAGGGGATTGGTTCTCGGCTCATGAGAGAGAGAGGAGTGGATAAGAGCAAGAAGAAGCAAACAAAATCAGTGTGTGGTCAATGGTAGTGTAAGTGTCTGCTGTCTACAGAGTACAGATATCTGGGACATATTCAGGGGGCTCTTGATTCATTTTGTTGAATAGAATCAGAGGAAGAAAGAAAGTGGAAAGTTAATTATATGCCATTATAGAGGTTTTATGTATAAGCTCAGGCAATTAGTGTGGAAGAAAAGAATGTGTGCTTGGTGATGCACATAAATCATTAAAAATTGGAACCAGCCCTACTTGCACCATTCTTATTGTTATGGGAGTTCTTGAACAGAGAAGGAGTTCTTGAACAGCTATGGGAGCAGACGGAAGAAAGAACATGATCTTTTTCATTCACCACAAAGTTCTGAAAGTATACAACCAAAAAACTGAACAAAAGGCTAAGATAGCTAGCCTATAGGGAATACCAAACAGTTGCAATTTATCTTCATAAAACCAGGATCATCACTCCTTTTCGCCTAACCAATAAAAGGCTTGAACAAAATATATAACATTATCTTAAAGTGTCTTAAAAACTCAATTTCTAACACTCCTACTTCAAAAATTTTCTTGGATACTCCAAGCTTGATCTCAACATTTCAAACATGACCTTGGAAAGGGTTTTTGTTGTGTATAACTCATATGCTGTTATAAGTGGACAGTCGCTTGAGTGGAGCACAACGAGCGGAGTGACAACTTTTGTCCTTATGGGCTTGGGCCTCTCTTAATTCAGTTATGATGATATGGGTTGGGGTGTGCGGAGGGCTTCGCCCCCCGCGGTATAGTACAAGGTTAATTGTAGACTATTCTGAGATATAAATAGACTCTGTAAACCCTATTGTGATTATCTCTAATAATATACACAGCCGTTCAGCTCCCGGGGATATAGGCACAATTGGCCGAACCTCATTAAAAAATTCTTTTGCCCTTGTGCGTTTACTGTTTTCGTAATTACTTTTGATTGCTTGTTACCAACAGTTTTTGTCATTATATGTTGTGAAATCAAGGTCACAAAGCAACATTCAAGTTTGTATGCACATGGAACACAAAGCACAATACTGCAAGAAAGACTTATGCAAATGAAACTAGAATAAGATAAACCGATAAACAAGAAACAAAACAAGTAAAGAAAGATGAACACCGGGTTTTACGTGGTTCGGTCAATGTGACCTACATCCACAAGAGGGAGTAGCGATTCCACTATGATCAACAACAAAGGTTACACCAAGTCCTTCCAATAGAAACCTTCCCACAACCTTCCATTCTTGATCCTCCATGTGCTTCCCACATGCCTCCAAGAACTACCCAAGATTATAGTTTCTATTCCTAAGCACTTTCTAGCCTTTCTCCTTTCAAGAGAACAATAGAGAACCCTTGGTCCTTGTTGCTACACCACGTCCCATCCCAAGATGAGCATACAACAATTCCCAAATATATCTTTCACACTCTATTTCTCTCAAACCCATTGATCCCAATTACATCTCTCTTCTCTCTCTCAAGTTCTCTCAATCTCATCTCTTATTACATGATATGTATATTTATATACACCTATACATCAATCACTAATAGCTTCTTGATGAGTCATCCCTCCAAGTGACGTCCTTGATCCTTGTGAAGTTCTAATCCGTGTAAATCTTGGAGTTCTCTAACTTCCACATCTGATTGCTAACAGTCTTGGTCGACTCTGTTACTGACAATTTCGCTTAGATAAATTACATTCACTTAGTGAAACCGTGATAGAAACGAATACCTGAAGAAACTTCTGTTTTCTCATAGTTAGCTCAAATTCGCTTAGCTAAAATGACAAATTCGCTTAGCTAGCTCAAATTCACTTAGCTAATTACCCTGACAGAAACTTGTGATTTTGAGTCATTTTCAACAATTCTCGACCTTGACTCTAAATCACAAATCTTCACACTCCACCTTGAATGGAATACTCCACCTTGACTCCAACACCAAGAATATGAGATCTTCCTTCTGCTCTCCTACTTATGAACATTGCTTCAAAGAAACCAACCATATCCAAGCTAAACTTGAACCCTTGCTTTTCTGCCTTCTCAGAATTCTTCTTCCCAGACCAGAAACAACAAACAAAAATGGCTTCTTTCTTTTTATTTTCCCAGATCTTGTTCCTTCTCCATAGAGACATCAATCTTTTACTGTTTCTTCTCCGGAAGCACCAAGAAGAGCACCACCATGAGACATCATGAAACCCTTCGCGTCTCTCATTCATGCTCCACCTGCTCCGTCGTCACAACCGATGTCTTGTACCTCGCACAATCCGTGCAAAGTGCCATTGATGGCGCATAGGACCGCCGCACTGAGCCCGCGTCTGTCATAGCACCATGTCACGGCCCCTGCACAGTCCCACCACTGCGGACCTCCAGCAACCACCTACCGCAGAATTTGGTTTGTGCCATACACATCATCACCAAGACCTGTTCCAATCAAGAAAGCATACACAACAGCCAAGCCAAGAAAATCGAAAGTAGACTAGAAGACATAGAAATTGAAAACACTTGATCTGTGCACAAAACACAACCACCGTTCCTTCTCTACAAAGGCTTCTATTTTGCTTCTTCTAGTTTCCTTTTCTTGCCTTTAGACCCAATCGATTTCCTTCTTTTTCTCAGTTTTTGATTTGCTCTTTCTCCTCTCCGTTCTTGCTCTGATTTCTCCACCGCATTGCTTCGTTGTTCCCACAGACGGTGCCACTTGTTGTGAAATCAAGGTCACGAAGCAACATTCAATTTTGTATACACATGGAATACAAAGCACAACAATGCAAGAAAGAATTATGCAAATGAAACTAGAACAAAGATTAATCGATAAACAAGAAACAAAACAAGTAAAGAAAGATGAACATCGGGTTTTGCGTGGTTCGGTCAATGCAACCTACATCCATGGGAGAGAGCAGCGATTCCACTATGATCAACAACAAAGGTTACACCAAGTCTTTCCAATAGTAACCTTCCCATAACCTTGCATTCTTGATCCTCTATGTGCTTCCCACATGCCTCCATGAACTACCCAAGATTGTAGTTTCTATTCCTAAACACTTTCTAGCATTTCTCCTTTCAAGAGAACAATAGAGAACCCTTGGTCCTTGTTGCTACACCATGTCCCATCCCAAGATGAACATACAACAATTTCCAAGTATATTTTTCACACTCTATTTTCTCTCAAACCCATTGATCCCAATTACATCTCTCTTCTCTCTCTAAAGTTCTCTCAATCTCATCTCCCATTACATGATATATGTATATACACCTATACATCAATCACTAATAGCTCCTTGATGAGTCATCCATCTAAGTGACGTCCTTGATCCTTGTGAAGTTCCAATCCGTGTGAATCTTGGAGTTCTCTAACTTTCACAACTGATTTCTAACAGTCTTGGTCGACTCTGTTACTGACAATTTCGCTTAGCTAAATTCCATTCACTTAGCGAAATTGTGACAGAAACGAATACCTGAAGAAACTTCTGTTTTCGCTTAGCTAGCTCAAATTAGCTTAGCTAAAATGACAAATTCGCTTAGCTAGATCAAATTCGCTTAGCGAATTACCCTGACAGAAAATTGTGATTTTGAGTCATTCTCAATATTATATCTGCAATTTGACTTTCTGAGCTATAATGCTCCAAGCTAACTTCCTTTGACTTCTCTACTTCTCTAATGGCATGATACTTCACCATGAGGTGCTTAGTTCTTCCATGCTGGACAAGACTCTTAGTTATAGCAATAGCTAACTCGTTGTCCATCCATATGGCAATGGCTTCACCTTGGACCCGCCCCTCATCTGATAAAATTTTCTTGAGCCATATAGCTTGATTTGTTATTGTTTTAGCTAAAATATACTCAGCTTCAGTTGAGGATTGGACCACCACATCCCGTTTCTTTGAATTCTGTGAGAAAGCACCTTGCCTAATGAGAAAACATAACCTGAGGTACTCTTGGCATCATCTAAACTTCCTTCCCAATCACTATCTACATATCCTTGATGTTCTATAGTTTCATTTTTTTTTTTTTTAAAAACTCAATCCATAATCGACAGTACTTATAACATATCTCAATGCTGGTTTTGTTGCACCATAGTGAGCTTGACTAGGAGAATGTATAAATCTGGACAGAAAACTTGTAGCGAACATTATGCCAGGTTTGGTGGTCGAAAGATACAATAAGCTACCAATTAAGCTTATGTACACATAAGCGTTTACTTTGTTGTTAGGATCAATAATTGACATCTTTTCATTACAACAAGGGCTGTGTCCATAGGTTTACATTTCTCCATATGAAACTTCTTCCAAAGCATATTTTCTTTGTGAAATGAAGAATCCAGCAATTAATCAGTAATTAATCAGTAATTAAGTAGTAATTAAGTAATTGTATTTTATTTGAGGGTCTAGATACTTTAAAAATTATTTCAAGGCCATAGTCACACTCTACGCCATCGTAGGAGACTATGGTTAAGTTTTGGGCCAAAAACTCAAACGGAGCCCGATCTATGTTTTTTCAGATGATAGTATTTTTCTACCATCAAGACCTCATTTTGACTAACGGTCAGAACCATTAGTCTTAGAATTCAATCCTCTACATTTTTGCTAAAATGTGTCCTGACGTCCAAAAATATAAATAATATTTTATATTCGGACCGATAATAAATCGGGTAGACGATTCCAGCCGTGTTAGGGTTTTTCGAGACCCACGAACGGATAATCTTTATGTCAAAACTATGTCAAGTTATGTGAGAACTCATACCAGTGTCGTGAGGATTTTTGAAATGTCGGGACGTGAATTGACCAAATTGCCCTTGATTAATTTTTGTTACTAATTACTTTTACCATTACTTAACTCTTAAGTTTTCTAAATGAAATATCTTATCTCTCATACTCTCATTTTTCTCTCTCGGCCAGCCCTCTCCCAGACCCCAAATCTCTTCTTTCTCTCTTTTCTTTCTCACCATTTTTCTTCACTTTTGGAGCTTAAATCCTCAAGATTTTGTTCACCAAATTTGAAGGAGATCATCATAGGAGGTAGCTAGTTATCTCTATCTTTCTCAATCTCTCATTTTTATCCTCTAAATTTCATGATTAGAAATGTTAGGGTTTTTATCCCTAAATCTTCAAAAATCCATGATTAATTGTAGGAAAGTCATTTTGATACTAAACCAATTTCTAAGGCCTAGGTTCATGACACACTTGCATGATCCAAGAGATTAGAGCCAAGAAATCTCTCTAGCTATTTTTTTGAGAGAGAGGCCGAAACCCCCTATTGTGTAGGGTAGGGTTTTTGGTTGGTTTTTGAGGTTTTGACTTGATATCTAGGGTTATCACATTTAGTTAGGATGATATCCAAGAAATGAGGATTTTTGGAGCTCCCTAGCTATTTTTCATATTTTTCATTCAATAGGGCCGAACCCTAGGTGTAGTGCAGTAGGAGAAATCTTTGCTTTTTGAATTAATGCCTTCATTGATTATGGTTAGGGATACCTAAGGATCGTTGATCCCAAAGTTAAGAATTGTTCGATATCCCTAGCCTAATTAATTAAATAGGGGCAGTAGCTAATCCTAAGGAATTAGGGAGTTTTTGATTTAACTGTATTGATTTCTGGTTGTGTTTTGTTGTGTAGAATCGGACAGGATTCGAACATCCGACAGCACACCCAACTGACTGTTGCGGGGTCGTAGCCGGAGCTGCACGTGAACATTCCTAAGGTGGGGAGAAAGAACTAATATCGTCGGGAACGCAAGCTTCGTATAGAGTATTTATATCTGTGTAGGGGAACCCTAAAACCCAACTAGCGGTTGAGCCCTGGATAAAGTGCCTAGACCCTAGGTGTAGGTACTTTTGGACTACCACCGCTAAGTTGATATTATGAATGATAAGACTGATTGAGGTTGATTGTGTTGAATTATTTAATTGATTACCTGTTGATTTTGTTTTGGTGAACTGTCTGTTTGATGAATTATTTCCTGAATTTATGATGATAAATGTACTGGAAGGATCTTCTGTTGTGATGTTTGTTGTGATTGGTTAGTTGAGTGTTGATAAGAGTATGGTGAGCGATGATGTTGTTCGGATTGATATCGTTGTGGTCCCGACCGTAGAGCCGTGACTCGTAGACGCAAGGCGTCGTGATGCTGATGCTGATGTGATGTTAATGTTGATGTTGATGTTGATGTTGATGATTGATATTGACGTTGATGTGATGCGATGTGTCATGGTCGTGGGCGAGTGTTTAGGCGTGAGGTTCCGATATCAACCTACGATGGATGTTTGTTTCATTTTCATATCATTTCATACCACACCATTTGGTCCCAAAGGGGGATGCCCAATTGGGGACGTTACGTAAAATCTCGAGGCGGGATATGATGTGATGTGATGTGATGTAATCCCGACGGGATGTCCAATTGGGGACGTGATGTATCGGCCGACATGCATATCGGGAAGACAACATATACATAGGGACTAGTATCCCTCTTATAGGCTTATTTGAGAGAATGATGTTTGAGATGATTGTGATGGGTGACTTAAGAGATGGATGAGGTTGTGTTATATATGTTATCTGTGTCGTGTGATATATATATGCTGTACTGATGCCCCTCTCCCATATTGATGAATTACGTTTCTTATCTCCCTTTATTTTCTATATGTGTTACTTTATTTAATGGGAAGATCCCGAAGAGGAACCAGCTGCTGAGGAACTGGACGGCATTCCGTACGAGCTCGTTGTCGGAGGACGGGCCACGGACCCAAGCCTCGAGAGGTTGGGCAGTGATCGTGATTAGTCGGAGAGCTATCTCTCGGCCTACCTTTCATACTTTTATTTTGGTTTGTAATAATATACTTGTATGTATTACTTTATTACTGTAGCCCTACTGATGGGGCAACCGATGTATGTGATATATTTCTTTATATTTAAAGCTGTGTACTTTGAAGCGTGGCGCGCCATTTATTGTTTTGCTTCCGCGCTAATTTTTCCACTTCGCTTCGCATTAATAAGGTGCAATAGCGTTTATTATGCGATTAAGATTAGTTGATATCTTAGGTTCTACTGATGGGACGGCGGGTCGTCTCATTTATTGGTATCAGTGCAGTTCGATTCTAATATCGGACGGTGTGGTTTAGAAAGCATTGGTATTGACAGTTATGTCCGCATTGGGTACTAACTATGTTAGAAAAAGGATAGTGTGTTTGATGCGTATGTTATCGAGAGTGATAACTGTTTTGTTCGTAGGGCACATGATATATATATCGGTTGATTTATATTGAATGTTGCTTTATTCTTGTTTGGAATAGCTGAGAATCTGGAGAATTTCGCTAAGCGAAATTTATACCGCTAAGCGAAAGGTTTTCGCTAAGCGAATTTTCCCTCGCTGAGCGATCCCGAGAAGTTCCAATCACTATCTCAATTTCGCTAAGCGAAATTGATCTCGCTGAGCGATCCCGGAAGTTTCAAATGATGCATCACTGTCTCAATTCCGCTAAGCGGATGGATCCTCGCTAAGCGAGAAATTCACCCAATTTCGCTAAGCGAATGAAGCTTCGCTAAGCGAAATTCACTCAATTTTGCTAAGCGGATGTAGTTTCGCTAAGCGAAACTTTGTTTTTGCCTTTTCTCTTGTTTTCTTCATTTTCTTTCCTAACTAACAAAGATATGACTTATGAATTTAAACTAATGCTTCCTTTACCAGGAAAGAATGGCTAGAGGACGTGGTAGAGGAAGGGGAGCACTAGTTGGAACCGGAAGCCCCGATTGTAGTGGGGATACCTCAGGAGTTGGAGGAAGCGGAGATCAGAACGAAGCGATGCGAGCCATGAGGGATTTGGCCGCTGCGATGCTGCAACAAACACAGCAGAATGCTCAGTTCATGCAGCGACAGGAAGAGAGGGATGCTAGACAACAACAGAATCCGGTCGGAGGAGGTGAAGTTGTAAACACTGGATTGAATGCTTTCATGAAGGGGAATCCTCTCCAATTCCATGGAGAGTACAATCCGGAAGCTTCTGAGTTATGGTTGCAAGAAATCGAGAAAGTCTTTGTGGCTATCCAGTGCAGAGAAGATAGGAAGGTTACTTACGGTGCTTTCATGCTAGTCGGAGCAGCTGAAGCATGGTGGAAAAACAAACAGACACTGCTAGAGACTGGAGGAAGACTATTGACCTGGGAGGTATTCCATGAGAGCTTCTTGAAGAAATATTTTCCAAGGAGTGTTCGTCAAGAGAAAGAAAAAGAATTCCTAAGCCTGAAGCAGGACCAGAAGTCGGTTGGAGAATATGCCATGAGGTTCGAGGCGGTGCTGAAATTCTTCTAATTTTACCAAGTGTACCCGGATGAAGACTGGATGTGCTGAAGGTTCGAAGACGGACTAAGGTCCGAGCTGAAGAGAGCCATGCTGCCGTTGAGTATCCGATCATTTCCCGAGCTAGTGGAAAAATGTACCATACTAGAAGGACACGATCAAGAGAGAATTACACAAACTCCAGTAACAAGCGGTGGACCAGCCAGGAGCATTGGTCAGAAAAGTCGAGGAGGAAAGTTCCAACGAAGCCTTACAGTCGCCCGAATCAGCAACCAGCAAACTATGGAAGAGGATATGCCAGTCAAGGGCAACAGGATTCTCCAAGTGCTTTCGATGTGGCGGGCCGCATCAAGTGAAAGATTGTGCTCAGGCACCGAATGTGACTTGCTTCCGTTGTGGCACGTGGGGCCACTATGCCAACGAGTGTCGAACGGGGGACGCTGGTAAGGGCCAAGTTCAACAGCAAGCCGAGAGGGCTCAGAGTGTTGGGACTGGACAACAAATGGTGGGCCAGCAGAACAGGCCGTAGACAACGGGAAGAGTGTTCGCCGTGAGAGGGTTTGAAGCCTCTCAATGTCCCGATCTGATACAAGGTAAGTGCCTAGTTGCGGGGTGACTCTTATCTGTTTTATTCGATTCAGGGGCTACACATTCCTTTATTTCTTTAGCGTGTGTGGATCATTTGAATTTACCTATTTCATCCTTACCATATAACTTGACTGTTTCTACACCGACGGGTGATTTTCTGACAAACCTATTTGTCTGTTTAAAATGCCCGGTTATGTTAGAAAACCGATCTTTTCTTGTGAACCTAGTCTGTCTGCCTATGCAGCAGATTGATATTATCTTAGGCATGGATTGGCTTTCAGCCAACCATGTAGTACTAGACTGTTCAAATAAAACCCTCTGCTTTTCCAAGCAATCTGGATCATTGCCTGCCAGTGATGGTGTGTCGGGAGGTGTACAATCAGGAGAGTGCATGGTGTTGTTTTCTTTGGAAGCCGAGGAGCTTCCACGTCTTGATGCTTTGCCAGTGGTGCGTGAGTTTCCAGATATCTTCTCGGATGATGTGCCAGGATTGCCACCCAAGAGGGAGGTGGAGTTCACAATCGACCTTACACCCGAAGCCGGACCGATTTCAATTGCACCCTATCGAATGTCCTTAACAGAGTTGGCAGAGCTGAAGAAGCAATTGGACGACATGCTGCAGAAGCAGTTTATCAGACCGAGTGTTTCACCATGGGGAGCACCTGTGCTGTTCGTCAAGAAGAAGGACGACAGTTCATGGTTGTGTGTGGACTACAGACAACTCAACAAGGTGACGATCAAGAATAAATACCCGTTGCCAAGGATTGACGATCTTATGGACCAATTAAGGGGAGCAACGATATTTTATAAGATTGATTTGAGATTCGGTTATCATCAAATAAGGGTGAAAGAAGATGATATACCAAAGACGGCTTTCAGGAGTCGGTACGGACACTACGAGTACCTAGTTATGCCTTTTGGTGTGACTAATGCTCCTGCAGTGTTCATGGATTACATGAACAGAATCTTCAAACCGTACCTCGATAAGTTTGTCGTTGTTTTTATCGATGACATCCTTATTTACTCCTTAGACAAGGAAGAACATCAAGAGCATTTGAGGATTGTACTTCAAGTTCTTAAGGACAGACAACTCTATGCCAAGTTGTCGAAGTGCGAGTTCTGGCTGGAAGAGGTACAATTCCTTGGACATTTGATCGACAAGGATGGTATCGCAATAGATCCTGCAAAAGTAGAAGCTCTGGTTAAATAGGAAAGTCCTAAGACGGTAACCGAGATTAGAAGTTTTCTCGGACTAGCAGGATACTACAGGAAGTTCATCGAGGGATTCTCGAAGATTGCGTTACCTCTGATGCAATTAACAAGGAAAGGATAAGCGTACGAATGGACAGAAGAGTGTGAGGCTAGTTTCCAAGAGCTGAAAGGGAGGCTAACTACATCTCCAGTACTAGTCTTGCCAAATCCATCAATGTCGATCGATGTGTACTGTGACGCATCATATCAAGGTTTGGGTTGTGTGCTTATGCAAGAAAGGAAAGTGGTAGCCTATGCTTTCAGACAGCTAAAAGTACACGAACGGAATTACCCAACCCACGACCTAGAGGTGGCCGCAATAGTGTTTTCATTGAGGATATGGAGACACTATCTTTATGGCGCTAAATTTAGCGTGTTTAGCGACCATAAAAGCTTAAAGTATTTGTTTGGCCAAAAGGAGTTGAACATGCGGCAGAGGAGATGGATGGAATTCATAAAGGATTATGAATTTGATCTACAGTACCACCCAAGAAAGGCCAACGTGGTGGCGGATGCATTGAGTCGGAAATCTTTGCATATATCCGCTATGATAGTGAAAGAACTGGAACTGCTGGAACAGTTCAGGAATCTGAACCTGGACGTGGAGTTATCCAGAGATAAGACAAGTTTAGGAATGATCGCTATCACTAGTGATTTTCTGAACTTGATCTGGAAAGAGCAAGGAGAAGATCAGTACCTCCAGGAAAAGAACCAGATGGTAGAAGAAGGAAGGACTTCAGAGTTCAAGAAGGGTACTGATGGAATCCTGAAGTTTGGAAACAGGATATGTGTGCCTAAGGATAGTGAAGTTAGGAACATGATCTTGGAAGAAGCACACAAGAGTAAACTGAGTTTTCATCCCGGATCTATAAAGATGTATCAGGACCTAAAGGGAGTGTTTTGGTGGCCTGGGATGAAGAAGGAAGTAGCAGAATATGTCCAATCCTGTCTGGTGTGTCAAAAGGCAAAGATTGAATACCAGAAACCAGCAGGTTATTGCAATCACTGGACGTCCCAGAATGGAAATGGGATAACATTGCCATGGATTTTGTTTCCGCATTACCAAGGACGCAACAGAGATGCGACACAGTTTGGGTAATCGTTGACAGGCTTACGAAATGTGCTCTTTTCTTGCCGATCAACCAAAGGTATTCTTTGGAAAGATTAACCCAGATTTACATCAAAGAAGTTGTGAGATTACATGGAGTACCTTCGAGTATAATTTCGGACAGGGATCCAAGATTTACTTCCAGGTTTTGGCAGAGTCTAAATGGTGCATTGGGAACTAAACTCAGAATGAGTTCAGCTTATCATCCGCAGACGGATGGTTAGTCTGAGAGGACGATCTAATTGTTGAAAACCTTTTAAGAGCATGTGTTTTGGAAAACACAGGAAGTTGGGACGAATTCCTTCCATTGATTGAGTTCACATACAATAATAGTTTCCACTCGAGTATCGGCATGCCGCCATACGAGGCACTATATGGACGAAAGTGAAGAACACCACTCTGTTGGTATGAGACAGGGGAGAATCAGTTGATAGGCCCAGAGATGGTACAACGAACGACGGAGCAAGTTAAGAAAATTCGGGAAAAGATGAAAGTCTCGCGGGATCGACAAAAGAGCTGCAGTAACAAGAGGAGGAGACCTTTGGAGTTTCAAGAACTGGAATCGGCAGGGCAATCAAATCCAGAAAGCTTACACCTAGATTCATTGGACCATTTCAAATTCTTTGCCGAATTGGTCCAGTTGCCTACCAAATTGCCTTACCTCCCAACCTATCCAATATTCACAATGTATTCCACGTATCCCAACTCAGAAAATATCATCCTGATCCATCACACATGATAGAGCCCGAATCAATCCAGGTAAGGGACAACTTAGAATACGAAACATTGCTTGTACGGATTGAAGACACGAGGGTGAAGGAACTCTGCGGAAAGAAGATTCCCTTAGTCAAGGTCATATGGGATGCTACAACAGGAGATGCCACCTGGGAACGTGACGAGGATATGCAGCAGCGGTATCCACATCTATTCTAAGGTACGTCGAATTTCGAGAACGAAATTCTTTTTAAGGGGGTAGTAATGTAACACCTCGATTTTCTTAATCTTTTAATTAATCAGTAATTAATCAGTAATTAAGTAATTGTATTTTATTTGACGGTCTAGAAACTTTAATAAATTATTCCGAGGCCATAGTCACACTCTACGCCATCGTAGGAGACTATGGTTAAGTTTTGGGCCAAAAACTCAAACAGCGCCCGATTTATG
This sequence comes from Ammopiptanthus mongolicus, assembly GCA_039655645.1. Taxonomy (NCBI): domain Eukaryota; kingdom Viridiplantae; phylum Streptophyta; class Magnoliopsida; order Fabales; family Fabaceae; genus Ammopiptanthus; species Ammopiptanthus mongolicus. The sequence goes on from CM077350.1 coordinate 47,291,646, forward strand.
TTTTTTCGGATGATAGTGTTTTTCTACTATCAAGGCCTCATTTTGACTAACGGTCAGAATGATTAGTCTTAGAATTCAATCCTCTACCTTTTTGCTAAAATGTGTCCTGACGTCCAAAAATATAAATAATATTTTATATTCGGACCGATAATCAATCGGCTAGACGATTCGAGCCGTGTTAGGGTTTTTCGAGACCCACGAATGGATAATCTTTATTTCAACACTATGTTAAGTTATGGGAGGACTCATACAAGTGTCGTGAGGATTTTCGAAATGTCGGGACGTGAATGGACCAAATTGCCCTTGGTTAATTTTTGTTACTAATTACTTTTACCATTACTTAACTCTTAAGTTTCTAAATGAAATATCCAATCTCTAACACTCTCATTTTTCTCTCTTGGCCAGCCCTCTCCCAGACCCCAAACATCTTCTTTCTCTTTTGTCTTTTCTTTCTCTCTTTTCTTTCTCACCATTTTTCTTCACTTATGGAGCTTAAATCCTCAAGATCTTGTGAAGCAATCTTCACTAAATTTCATGACTAGAAATGTTAGGGTTTTTATCCCTAAATCTTCAAAAATCCATGATAAATTGTAGGAAAGTCATTTTGATACCAAATCAACTTCTATGGCCTAGGTTCATGACACACTTGCATGATCCAAGAGATTAGAGCCAAGAAATCTATCTAGCTATTTTTTTGAGAGAGAGGCCGAAACCCCCTATTGTGTAGGATAGGATTTTTGGTTGGTTTTTGACGTTTTGACTTGATATCTAGGGTTATCACACTTAGTTAGGGTGCTATCCAAGAAATGAGGATTTTTGGAGCTCCCTAGCTATTTTTCATATTTTTCATTCAATAGGGCCGAACCCTAGGGGTAGTGCAGTAGGAGAAATCTTTGCTTTTTGAACTCATGCCTTCATTGATTATATTTAGCGATACCTAAGGATCGTTGACCCAAAAGTTAGGAATTGTTTGACATCCCTAGCCTAATTAATTAAATAGGGGCAGTAGCTAATCCTAAGGAATTAGGGAGTTTTTGATTTAACTGTATTGATTTCTGGTTGTGTTTTATTGTATAGGATCGGACAGGATTCGAACATCCGACAGCGCACCCGACTGACTGTTGCGGGGTCGTAGCCGAAGCTGCACGCGAACATTCCTAAGGTGGGGAGAAAGAACTAATATCGTCAGGAACGCAAGCTTCGTATAGAGTATATATATCTGTGTAGGGGAACCCTAAAACCCTACTAGCGGTTGAGCCCTGGATAAAGTGCCTAGACCCTAGGTGTAGGTACTTTTGGACTACCACCGCTAAGTTGATATTATGAATGATGAGACTGATTGAGGTTGATTGTGTTGAATTATTTAATTGATTACCTGTTGATTTTATTTTGGTGAACTGTCTGTTTGATGAATTATTACCTGAATTTATGATGATAACTGTACTGGAAAGATTTTCTGTTGCGATATTTATTGTGATTGGTTGGTTGAGTGTTGATGAGAGTATGGTGAGTGATGATGTTGTTCGGGTTGATAGCGTTGTGGTCCCGACCGTGGAGCCGTGGCTCGTAGACGCAAGGCGTCGTGATGTTGATCCTGATGTGATGTTGATGATGATGTGATATTGATGTTGATGATTGATGTTGATGTTGATGTGATGCGATGTGTCGTGGTCGTGGACAGTGCTTAGGCGTGATGTTCCGATATCAACCTGCGATGGATGTTTGTTGCATTTTCATATCATTTCATACCACAGCATTTGGTCCCAAAGGGGGATGTCCAATTGGGGACGTTACGTAAAATCCCGAGGCGGGATATGATGTGATGTGATGTGATATAATACCGACGGGAATGTCCAATTGGGGACGTGATGTATCAGCCGACATGCATATAGGGAAGACAACATATACATAGGGACTAGTATCCCTCTTATAGGCTTATTTGAGAGAATGATGTTTCAGATGATTGTGATGGGTGACTTAAGAGATGGGTGAGGTTGTGTTATATATGTTATCTGTGTCGTGTGATATATATATGCTGTACTGATGCCCATCTTCCATATTGATGAATTACGTTTCTTATCTCCTTTTATTTTCTATATGTTTTACTTTATTTAATGGGAAGATCCCGAAGAGGAACTAGCTGCTGAGGAACTAGACGGCATTCCGTACGAGCCCGACGCCGGAGGACGGGCCACGGACCCAAGTTTCGAGAGGTTGGGCAGTGATCGTGATTAGTCGGAGAGCTATCTCTCGGCCTACCTTTCGTACTTTTATTTTGGTTTGTAATAATATACTTGTATGTATTACTTTATTACTGTAGTCCTACTGATGGGGCAACCGATGTATGTGATATATTTCTTTATATTTAAAGCTGTGTACTCTGAAGTGTGGCGCGCCGTTTATTGTTTTGCTTCCACGCTAATTTTTTCGCTTCGCTTCGTATTAATAAGATGCGCTAACGTTTATTATGCGGTTAAGATTAATTAATATCTTAGGTTCTATTGATGGGACGGTGGGTCGTCTCAGTAGATTTCCGTTCCAAGAAAATAATTCATTTCCCCCAAAACAGTCATTTCAAATTCACTCACTATAGCATGCTTAAATTGCTTTAGGTAATTTCAGTTGCATTTCATCCCTTGACTTTTTCACATACAAAATACCTTCGTTTTCACTTCTTTTAAAGCCTTTCTGCATAACATAACTTTCAATTCTGTTGTACTAGGACCCTAGTGCTTGTTTCAAATGATATAATGCTTTATGAAGCTTGTAGACTTTATCTTCACTTCCTAGAATCGGAAAACCTTCAGGTTGATCAACATAGATGTCCTTCTCAAGCAAATCATTTAAGAATGCTGACTCACATTAAAATGATAGATTTTTCAACCCAATTTTTCTACCAATGCTGCTAGCAACCTGATTGTCTCATGTCTTGCCACAAGAGCAAATGGATATGAAAATTCAACACCATGTTGCTGATAATAGCCTTTTACCACCAATCTAGCATTAAGTTTGTTTACAGAACCGTCGGAGTTAAGTTTAGTTCTATAAACCCACTTAACACCAATTACTTTTTGATTACTTGGTCTGTCTACAAGCTACCAACTTTTGTTTTTGTTATGCCCCTTTATTTTAATAATTTGGTTATAAGATTTAAATGATATTATCCCTATTAATTTAAAATTTTGTTTTGTATAAAGGTTCTACATAGTAGAATTATTTTTTTAACCAAAGTTATGAATATGTTTTAAAATAATAAACTATGTTAAAAACTTAGAGCTTTACTAGCATTAATGAATAAAGTAAATATTGTATGATGTTGATAGGGTAGAGCATAACTTGACATACCCTTTACAAGTTAATCAAATTTGTTAGCAAATTATAATAATCCGTTAGAAGGGTGTCCATAATGCCCTTGACGTGAAGGGGTAATTTGGTCCAAAAGACTTATGACCCTTTAAATAGAGGAAAACAAGTAGGAATGACAATGGGTAGGGTATAAGTAGGGTACTATAGTACCCATCTCCATACCTGCGTTACCTAAGTACTCATACTCGCACCTATTACCCGCACTAGAATTAACTAAAAAAATCAATAAATAAATAAAAACATTATTAAAGTATAAAATATTATGATAGTATAAAACCATGCATAGTATTCTATTATGTTCTCAAACAAATATCATGATAGTATATAACAAAAAAGAACATTATTAAAGTCTTATGCTAGAAACTATAGGACTAGGAAGAATAGAAACTCATAAAGGATAAGAACTCAAGTGGTGAACAACTGAACGACCCTAGGAACTTCGGAATAATAGGAAAGTAATAAGCTAACTTTCATTTCAATTCAATCAATTGTTTTAGTCACATATATATATATATATATATATATATATATATATATATATATATATATATATATATATATATATATATATGTATGTATTTCATCCGCGTAGTAAATTTCAGTAATTGAAATCACATAATTTCATAGCACAACAAACATATGAATTAGAATAGTTTTCGGCCATCAGCCACTCCAACATTGTCTAGGCAATTGATTCAATTACACCAGAAACAAGTTCACTAGCCTAATAACAAGACAATAGTATCTATTTTACATATAGTAGGTTCGAATGAAAAGTATCATTCGCACTAAGGAATTACTTACAGGATTACCAAAGAGATAACCCAAATTTATATATATATATATATATATATATATATATATATATATATATTTATAATAATTAAAAATATTAATATATATAGATATCCGAGTATGGGATGGGGTAGGTATTAAGGTACCCATACTCGCATCCATGCCTACTAAATCTTGCGGGTAATTATCCATCCCCACCCCCATATCCATTATGCAGGTAATTATCCTATCCATCATGGATAATTCTTACGGGTACCCACTGAATGAAATATCCATTGCCATCCTTAAGAATCGGGGAGGGAGCCATTTTTCTCTTCCCATTTTTGAAACCTTACCAGAGAAAGAGAGAAAAGAGGGGAAAAGAAAGAGGAGGAGGAGGGAAGGAAGAAAGGAAGGAAGGAGCTATGGAGGATCTACCCACTCTACATCTTCTCAATCCCTTTTTCTTTTGAAACCTAGCTCAAGCTAAGGAGCTTTATGAGGTCAGGGATTTGTAACATCCTCAATTTTTATGTCGTCGGAAAATTTATTTTTAACAAGGTTTGGAGGAATTATTAAAATATTTTCTTCACAAGGTATACAAATTTAAAATAAAATCTAGGACAAAATAGAAATCATGGAGGCAAAATTAAAAAAATATTCTGCGAAAGAAGTGAACTAAAAACCATTAAGATAGTATATTGAAATTTGTCAAATTTAACAATAAGAGAATTTTATGAATGTCTTAACTAAAATTTTAATTGGATCCTAATATAATGTAGCTTTATTACAGTATACTAATATAGGGAAATAATAATAATAATAATAATAATAATAATAATAGCCTTAAGAAAATTACTTACACTATCTAACGTTTCGTATACGAATGATAAAAAAAAATATTGATGGTAAATTATTGTTGTTATCTGGTGTACATAAAGATTATGAAGTTTTACTAAAAATTTATCTAAGTGTAAAATAATACTCTAAATGATTTATTAGTTCCTAAAATGTGTGTACAAAATTAATTTAGACTACTTATAGATATCAATTTACCTACAAAAAATTTATCTAATCATCTAAATATCTACTGTCAGATAACGTGGGGAAGTGCCAAGTGTATTTCTTACACAGTAAAACCATGTGAAAGTAAAGTAGGGCCAAGTAATTTTGTGGGGTGAAAACGAGTGGAGCGGTGCTTATCGAATAAGGAAAGCTGACATAAGAAGGTGGAGGAGATTCCTCCAAATCTCTACAAAAAACCCCTCATCCGTTTTAAACAGACACACCAAATCACTTTCAGTTGCTTTCACAAAAATTCCCCTTTCTTTACTCACGTGTAGTTGCTAACTTGACGGTGGGTTTTGTCTTCTCTTCCTTTTAACTCATCTATTTCTTTTTAATTCCTTTACTCGATCTCTCTTTTTCTTACTTTTCTTCTTTTTCTTTTAAAAAAAAAAATTCAATTTTATTTATTGCTCTCCTTCCAAATTATTAAAAACTAAATCGTAGTTTTTTTTTTTCTTTGTTTCTTTTGATGATGTACAAGAGGAACAAGGAGCTGATGCTAATATCTTGCATCCACTTAATACACCTTCAGGTAAGGGGAGGAGGATCTTTTACCATGAGTGGTGAATGGCAAATATGATACTTGTATTGCATAGGGTTTTCCTTTTTTTTTTTTTTTATAAACAAAAAATTATATTAAAAGAGTATAAGGGATATTCTAATTTAAATATAAAGAAGATAATCATAGTGGAAGAATCATTCCAATTATATTGACATCACTGATCTCACCAATCATATGCACCACACATCACTTAAAAGGAATATTACATAAAATAATACAACCATCCTAAAATAAGCGCTGTCAAAAGAGATGAAACCCAAGAAATTACAATCCCAATCCATGCCATGAAGGCGATAGTAGCTCCATCATCCAGCACAACCAATCATAGCTTTATCTTATCTCCTTCAGCTGTGAATCTGTTTTCTGTTTAGATTTTATTCCTTCCTTCTTAATACTTTGTCGATCAGTTCGGCACTAACTTCTTTTATGTTATGAAGGTTGGATATAATGAAGATGACGGTCTTGAGGTTATTTTCTCGAACGTTTAGTTTTATATTTGTATAATCATTTATTTTCTCTGTCTTCATTGGCAACTGGAGTTCTGTCTTATTTTATCTAGAAAGAAGTGACAAATAAGTGATATTTTTCTATAATATTAGAAAGAAGTATAAATCATATATATAGTTTCTACCGACTGTGGTTATTTAACTTTCTTTTATAATACTTTAATTCGTTCGTTCTAAACTGTTTCTGTCTTATTTGTTGTAGTTTCTGAAGCTTCACATGCTATTTAAAATCCATGTTTGCTGTTCTCCCCAAGATATATAATCTTAATCTTTCAGTTGTAAAATTGCTACCATGCTTATTATACTCACTTAGAAATAAACTTGAATAATGAAGATGGTAGGAATAAAAGCAGGAGAAGTTAATAACTGCTATTTGGACTGTGATATAAGAGGGAGGAAATCTCCAAATACCGTGTTTACTGTGTTCAAAAATAGACGAATGGGACATGAAAAATAATTGTGGGATTACAACTTTAATGTTTTATTATCTATTGTTAATAAAATTCTGGTTATTATTAGTAAGTGGATGAGATTTACTCGATCTGAATTTGTTTTACAAACTGTGCGGAGCATGAAGATTAATATCTTAAACCTGTTCAATAACTTTTAAATGAAGTAGAGATTTTCTCAATATAATAACAAGAAGATAAATGAGTAGAATTTTTATATGATAAAGAAAAAAATTAAATAAATGAAGGAGAAGATAAAAATAAAATGAAGCTAATGATGACTCTGGCTAATTCTATCCTTTCGGAATCTTAAATTAGTAGTTTAATAGAATAAGACAATTTAATAGAAAATGACTAAGACGGACACTTGACTATATTAAAATTATCTTGGTTGAAATCTAACAAAATAGTACGAAATTTAGTTAGAAACCCATAGACGCTTAATAATCCAGTTATAGTCTTGCCAAAAATAACAATTCTTTAAATAAATAAATAAATAAATATAATAATAATAATAATAATAATAACAATAATAATAATAATTACATTTCTAGATGAAGAATTAACATATCATACCAACACTATTGCATGCTTGTTGCATTTGCATATTAAAATGTTTTCAAGTAAAAGAGTATGCTACGTCATAATGCAGGCAAGAATTGAGATAGTGGAGGTCTAATGTATCAGATCTTGGAGAAGTTTATGTGCGGAACTCCACAAGTGGTTAGGTGGTAGTTCCCATATATCATGGTCCCGAAACCCAACATGACTATCCCGATTAGTCACTAAATCTATTCAAGATCGATGTAGAGTACTAGTCTGGTAGGCCTTTGATGTTTGCAGATTAAAATAAATGGTTGCACTTGTTGGCCATCAGATACGAAACATGTTTTCCGAATCGCACCTCGAATGAAAAAGAATCTCTCCATGGAGTAGAATTGTTTTTGGGTCCTATACATGGCATATAGAATTTGTTTGCATATCATTACTCATTAATACGAAGGTTTAATTAAAACATTATTAACATTAATGTAACACCCCGATTTTTCGTGCTTTCTAAAGACAATAAACTCGATTAATGAGTTTATATTTTTATCTGAATTTTAGAAAATGATTTTGGGAAAACTAAAATCATATTCATACTCCATACAATTGTAGGAGCCTACGGTTAAATTTTGGGTCGAAAACTCAAACGGAGCCCAATCTATGTTTCACGGATAGTAGTGTTTTACTACTATAAAGACCTAATTTCGACTAACGGTCAGAACCATTAGTCTTAGAATTCGATCCTCTTTATATTTGCAAAAATCCGTCCGGATGTCCAAAAGTGAAAATAATATATTATTTTCGGGCCAAGAATCGAACTGGGAAACGATTGGAGCCGTATAAGGGTTTCACAAGACTCGCGAACGGATAATCTTGATGTCAAGTCAGTGTCAAGTTACCTAGGGACTCGTGCCAGTGTCATGATGATTTTCAAAATATCTGAACGCGAAATGATCAAATTGCCCTTGGTCTTTTAGGAAAATTACCAAAATACCTTTCAAGTTAATTACAAGTTTGCCATGAAGTAAAAAAATATCTATTTCACCTCATCTCACCTAAGGCCATTCGGCTATCACTCTTCATCTCCCTATCTCACTGTTTTTTCTTTTCTCTCTTTGTTCTTCAAGTTTCCTCCATTGAAAAAGCTTGGAAAACCTTGAGTTTTTGGTGATTTAAGCTTGATTCCCTTAAGGAAGTTAATCTAGGAGGTAGTAACTCTCTCCTCTCTCTCAATCTCTCTCAATCTCTCCTTTCATCCCTTGAAATCTTAGTTTCATGGAGGGCAGGGTTTTTAACCCATAAACTTTAAAAATCCATGAAAAATTGTAGAAAAATCCTTTTAATACCAAACCAATTTCTTTGATCTAGGTTTATGGTATTCTTTCATAATCCAAGAGTTGGAAACCAAAGAAGCTCTCTAGCTCCAATGGTGAGGGAAGGCCGAAACCTCCACTTGATGGATGAGTAGGTTTTTGGTTGGATTTTGATGTTTTAAGCTTATATCTTGGGTTATCTCACGTAGTTAGGGTAGTATCCAAGAGATGAGAAATTGTGGAGCTCCCTAGCTATTTTTAATACCAGAGGGCCGAACCCTACAGGTAGAAAAATAGGGAGAATTTTTGTGCTTTGTGTTAATGTATTAATTGATTGTATGTGTGTAGTAATCAGCGGATAATCGGGCAAGAGATCGAGGGAAGTTTGAATCGATCGGGAGATTGCTATTGCTTTGGAAACTCCAAGAGGTAAGGGGACAAACCTGAGGAATTTCAATTCCGGCAGCTATGTGCTGTGTTTGTTTATTTGGGATGTAATTATTTAGCTGTACTTGATTGTTTGTGGCGTGATTTATTTCATTACTGATAATTTCCTATGCATGATATACCTGCTTATATGTGAATGTATGGTATGGCATTGGAATGAATGTATGGATGTATCATGTGCTCTGTTGTGAGGATTATTGCATTAAAGGATCTAGCATCGGTTAGAATCCGACAATATGTAACCTAAAAGCTTCAAAAAGCTTGAGACGTGGATTAAGGAAAAATAATAATATTTAATTGTTTTTCAAGTAATTTTAAGAGAAAAAGAAATTAATTATCTTTTTAGAATAAAATAAAAATAAACATTTGCTTTTTAAGGGTAAGTTAACTTGAAGGGCAAAATCGAAAAATTTTGTCTTTAATAAAGAAAAACGAAGTTTTTAGGATAAATAGTATTTTTGGAAACTTGGTTTGGCTTTTAAAATAATAAAGTGAACCTTTTGAAACAAAAGTGCTTTTGGGAAAAGTTGTTTCAAAATAAATCGTTTTATCCAAGAAAAAGGGTTTTTACAAACCATATTTCAGAGTTTGTGTTTTACCGAAAAACTACGAAAAGGAAAAAGGTAGTCTTTAGACCAAGTTTTATTTTATGGAAAACCGATCCCGAGGACTTTGTGTAAGTTTCTGAAATTTGGGTTTTGTTTTGAGTTTTCAAGAAAAATGTGGTTTTTGGTCTTGGAACCTAGAAACCGAGATGCCGGGGTTCTAGGGTTCTGCAAAAACACGTGGATCAAGGATCCGTGTTAATGCGTTGGTCCTGCCAGCTTGTGGACAATCTTTGTGGTCCTGTAAGCTTACGGACGCTTTTATGCTTTTGAATCCAAAGTTCTAGACTAGTGCATCGGTTAGGGATTTTTAGGTTCGAGCTGTTTTGGACTAAATATCCTGTTTTAAGAAAAATGTTGTAAATACTTAAAGAGTCTAAAACATTATGGTGGTTGATAGCATTGATGCTTTAACAAGGGAATATTGATACGACAAAGACAAACTGACGAGAACAAAATAGTTTTCTCATGCATTCATGTTTTTGGCAGACGTACCGTGAAATGAGGGGACCTTAATGGTAAAGGAAAACTAGGGGATGATTTATGTCATCATGTAACATTGTGCCTTGATGGACAATGATGTCATACGTGCCGTGTGTGTGCATATTGTACCCTGAGTTGAACAATATAGTATGACTGATACATCGTAAGTACCACTGACATGCGCGCCCATGTGCTATTTCCTGGGAAGTTAAGTGCTTATGTTTTACAAATTTATTTTGGTGTTAGTCATTGTTGCCTGCAGGTCAATGACCTTGGAGCCTGATTAGCTCGCTGTTTTTGAATGGTGATGGGATTTTCGGAAATTAAGAATTGAACGTTAGTTGATATATGTGGAAGTGCTCATGCATACGTTTCGAAAATAACGTTGACTGTGGGGCACGAGGCCCTTATGTTTTTACTATTAGTATTTTGATATATTGTACTATATTATGTATGATGATATTTTGTGAGATATGCTTATATGAATCTGCTGTTTGTGTTTGGGTATGTAGTTGTCGTTTTTGGATTCATATATTGGTTTCTCACCCTTACAATTTTCTGGACTGTTCTGTTTCTGGTTGGATATATATATATATATATATATATATATATATATATATATATATATATATATATATATATATATATATATATATGTACAGATGGATCTGGGGAGCGAGGGGTTGGCCCACTCGAGAGTCCGCTCCCTAACCTTTGAGCACCGAGATGACCCGGGGGCGTGGGATCCACCCGGGTGCCAGCAGTGCAGCCTATATCAGACCTGTCTGCACCCTGCGCAGGACTACGAAGGTCGGACCTCAGGAGCGGGTGCATACAGTAGAGACCATCCAGATTCTGCTACCACCGATCTGGATGATCTTACAGTACCTGGTAGATCAGGGAGAGCTACAACATGACATTCCAGCCGTCCAGCCCTTGCAGCAGCAGCCGCCTTTGACCCCTCCCCCTCTATTTGTTTTGGTGCCCATGGGGCCGGGGGAGGAGGATGAGGAGGATCCCGAGAAGAAGGAGCTTATAGAGACACCCAAGTACCATCCTCTGGAAAATGGGGATGCTCCGGCTGAAGGATCGGAGGTGCAGGGATGATCAATGGGAATGTAGTTTCCCCCGATCACTCTCTTGATGGACACGTTGGGACCTCCTTTAGGGGACTGTCCAACGGATTCCACTAACCTTGACCAATGTAGGGTGTAGACTTTCTTTTGAGGTAGCGATTTTTGGGTAGTCTGTTATCGGCTACTAATGACCATGAGTTTTAGAGATATGTGTTGTGATGAATAGAGATATGTGCAAGTGTACACAATCGTAACAAGTAATAAAGAGTGAGTAAAGATCGTTCCCACGAGGATTTAAATGTTTTGAATACAAATTTTAAATTTACTTTTTCTCTTTAGCTTAATAAAATAACGATTGATTGACAACATGTAAATAAATGGAGTGATGACGTATCAGAACAGTAAGTAAGAAAGGCAAGGAAGTAATAAAAGCAGCAGTTGGATGTTTTAACACAGAGATAAAAACGGCTAGGATTCTAATCCTTTGTAATATTAACTTCAGGGTAATTTATGCTTCAGGATGCTACAACATTTAGTCCAGGATTTACGGTTTGCTTTCCAGCAGTAGAACTGAGTTCATTAAAAGCTTGTTATTCCTAAGTTCAAATTAATTTCACTCGGCTATCAATTAAGTACGTCCAGCTACTTAAAGATATGAAGGCTATTCCTAGCTCATTCAACACAATTAATTTTCCAATTAATAGCTCTATCTTTATCTTCTAATCAAGTCCACTAACTTGGTTTTTCCAAACTTAGTTAGGTAGTAAATCAGGTTAGTTGATCAAGCTAATCTGACATTAAACATAAAAAAAACAGAATAGAAGAAAATGAATATCATCCATAACATTGAATTACCCTTCAGTATAATTACAAATTCATAGAATCCTAGCTAAAGGAAATTAGCTCATAATGAGCTTGAAGACAAAACAAGCTAAAGGAAGGGAAAAGAAAGGCATAAAGCATATGAAATTACAGAGGAGACAATAGAGATGACGGCTGCTGCAATCGTACCAAGCTGTCCCAAAGGATGCTGACCCCTCACTATTTATAGTAGTGCTCCCCAAATAGGTTTTCCTCCTTTCTCTCTCATGCACTTTTGGGCTTTTACAAAAATTCAACAATAAAAGAATCCTTGTCCCAATTCCCAAGTACATCCAGCTGAAGTCTGCAATTCTCTTTCTTCGTTTGGGTCAGCGCTGTAGGTTCTTTGCTCTGTAGTGAAGGTGTGCTGAGCTGGCAACTCTTTAGTCTTGTAGTGATTCTGGTCTCAGAAGCTGTAGCATTCCACAGCAATTCCTAATCAGCTCTTGTCAACTCACATACCTGATTTCCTGCTAAACACTTCAACATCTTCGTAGTTATCAAATTACAAAATTAATAACCTTTTTAGCAATTGAATAATTCTTTCAACTATGATTTCATCCAATCAAGACTTGACTTTAATTCTCAAAATTATTTAAAACAAAGACACTGATTTAGTTAAAAGAAATAGTAATAACTCTTATTTCTAAGAGTTATCAATATGATTTCCAGACTATCGCTACCTAGTTTTTAGAGTTGCTAGTATTTTTAGTTTACTTCTAGTTCTTTTGAAAGGGACATGTTATCCACAGTTCTTTTGTATATGACTAGCTTTTGTATTAAGGAAAAAATTTTATCATGATTTTCAGGACTTAATTATATATATTTAAATAAACTCTTTTCCGAAAGTAAACCAGCAAGTTTAATTTTAGCGTTTGGTAATGTGTTTTGGGTTACAAATGTGATGCCGGATTGAGGGTGTCACATTAGTGATATTAGAGCTGGTCGAGTCTTTCGGGAATCTTGGGGAATAAGTCTATTGTGTTGATGTTGTGTGATCTCTGACTAAGGTCTGATTTAATTACTTCTTAGAAGTAATGTGTGTTATTAACTGCTTATCTGCTTTGGTTTCTGGTTACAGTTTGACTGAGTTCAATCTTGTAGGTCAAACATGGAACTAGAAACTGAAGCCAGAGCCGGACGAGGACGTGGATGTGGACGTGGTCACGGGAGAGGAGCCGGTTTACAGGATGAGGAAGCTGCTGGAGCAAATGGAATGGATTTCGTAGCTCAAGCGATGGCAAACATGGCTGCGGCTATTGCTATTCAGACCGCAACCATGAATGCTCACAATGCTCAAGAGCAACTACGTGTTGACCAGACCGCTGAGGGTTGAAGCTTGACTACTTTCACGCGTCAAAATCGGCCCCAGTTTCATGGCGACGTGGATCCAAAGAAAGCTGATCTGTGGATTCAGGAGATCGAGAAGATTTTCGAGCTGATACACAGCCCGGAAGAGGTGAAGGTACCCTATCCCACATTCCTACTGATGGGAGATGCAGAATATTGGTGGAGAGGTACAAGACAGCTACTGGAGGCAAATCACGAAGTGATCACTTGGGGACTATTCAAGCACCATTTCTTGGGAAAATAATTTCCCCAGAGTGCAAGAGCTGAAAAGGAGCAGGAATTCTTACGGCTGCAACAGCGAGATATGACAGTCGGAGAATATGCGGCCAAGTTCGAGTCATTGGCTAAATACTTTCGATTCTTGCAAAACAACCCAGAGGAAGAGTGAAAGTGTGAAGCTTTCGAGACAAGGCTGAGATATGAGATAAAGGAATCAGTGCTGCCGCAAGGAATCCGGAATTTCCAGGCACTGGTTGGAAAGAGAAGACAGATTGAGCTGATGAAATGCGGGAGAGACAACAAGGGAAGTGTTGGAGTACCTTCCCGATCCAAGGGTCAACATTATGACCCGAAAGGGAAGCAAAGTCAGAAGAAACCCTATTTTCGACCCCCGGGGATTTTCAGAAACAACAAGACTGTCCTGTTGCTCATGCATCAGGCAGTGGTAAGGCCAAGTGAAAAAGTGCTTCAAGTGTGGGGATCCGTCACATTTGGCGAACAACTGTACCGTGTGGAATGGTAGCTGTTACCGTTGTGGACAACTGGGGCAGATTGCCAAGAACTGCAGAGCACAGAACCCAGTCAAGCTGTTGACAAAAATGGTGGAGCCAAAAGGCCGACGCCAAAGGGAAGAGTTTATACCCTGAGTGGTGCTCAGGCTTCAAACTCCAAAGATCTCATACAAGATGTTTGCGATATAGACGGTAACCTATTATCAGTACTTTTCGATTTGGGTGCAACCCATTCATTCATTTCTATGGATTGTGTGAAACATTTGGAATTATCAGTGTCTTCCTTGTCTTTTGACTTAATTGTTTCTACTCCAACTGCTGAACCTGTTATTGTGAATTCTATATGCTTGAACTGTCCTATTGTTATTCACGATCGACATTTTCTTGTTAATCTAATATGCTTGCCTTTAATACAATTAGATGTAATTTTGGGCATGGATTGGTTATCTTCCAACCATATCCTATTAGATTGTGCACACATAAAAACCTAGTTTTTCCCAGTTCCAAGATTTCTGGATTTTTAGCCGCCAACCGTATTAGAACTTCTTCGAAAGAGGGAGGTCCGGAATACGTGCTTTTATCCAACTTATATCGAGCTGAGTAAGATGCTGGTTGCGAAAGAGTTTCCTGAGGTGTTTCTAGACGATGTTCCAGGTTTGCCGCCTGTGAGGGACATAGAATTCTCCATCGACCTGATTCCAGGAGTTGGACCAATATCGATTGCTCCACATCGGATGTCACCTGCTGAGCTCGCTGAGTTGAAAGCTCAAGTCGAGGACCTGTTGTCGAAGCAATTCATTAGACCAAGTGTTTCGCCGTGGGGAGCGCCAGTTCTCTTAGTGAGGAAGAAAGACGGAGGCTTGAGACTTTGCGTGGACTTTCGTCAGCTGAATAAAGTGACGATCAAGAAGAAGTATCCTTTATCGAGAATCGATGACCTGATGGATCAACTGCGAGGAGCTGCTGTTTTCTCAAAGATTGACGTAAGAA
The DNA here is from genome assembly GCA_039655645.1 of Ammopiptanthus mongolicus. Taxonomy (NCBI): domain Eukaryota; kingdom Viridiplantae; phylum Streptophyta; class Magnoliopsida; order Fabales; family Fabaceae; genus Ammopiptanthus; species Ammopiptanthus mongolicus. The sequence continues at coordinate 47,306,773 of CM077350.1, forward strand.
CGGGATACCATTAGATTCGAGTAAAGATATACCAATGACCGCTTTTAGGACTCGTTACGGATATTACGAATACCTCGTGATGCCTTTTGGGGTAATGAACGCACCTGCTATTTTCATGGACTACAAGAATCGGATTTTTCGTCCATTTCTTGATAAGTTCGTCGTAGTGTTCATCGACGATATCCTCATTTATTCTAAGAGTCGTGAGGAACAAGAAGAGCATTTACGACAAGTTCTTCAAGTTTTGCATGAGAAGACGCTGTATGCGAAACTCTCTAAGTGTGAGTTTTGGCTGGGAGAAGTAGGATTTTTGGGTCATGTCATAACAAAGGAAGGAATTGATGTGGACCCTGCTAAAGTGGAAGCTGTACTTTCTTGGGAAAATCCAAAGACTGTAACAGAAATAAGGAGTTTTATTGGTTTGGATGGTTATTATTGGAGATTCATTGAAGGATTTTCCAAGATTGTGTCACCGTTGACTCAACTGATGAGGAAAGATCAACCTTTTATTTATACTGACCAGTGTGAAGAAAGTTTTCAAAAGACTATGGAACTTTTGACGACTTCACCGTTGTTGATACTTCCGGAACCTAGTGAACCTTACGAAGTATACTGTGATGCTTCGCATCAAGGATTAGGTTGTGTGCTAATGCAACATCGCAAAGTGGTGGCGTATGCGTCAAGACAATTAAATAATTATGAGAGGAACTATCCCACACACGACCTGGAGTTAGCTGCAGTGGTTTTTGCACTAAAGATATGGAGACATCATCTGTATGGTGTTAAGTTTGACATCTTTAGTGGCCACAAAAGTCTAAGGTATCTGTTCGATCAAAAGGAGCTCAACTTGAGGCAGCGGTGATGGATGGAATTTTTAAGGGACTACGACTTCACGTTGCAATACCATCCTGGAAAGGCGAACGTAGTAGCAGATGCCTTGAGCCGGAAAGCCATTCATATTTCAACTATGATGGTGAGAGAATTAAAATTGATTGAAGAGTTTTGTGATCTCAACTTGGGAATGGAAATAAGTCCTAAGAAACTAAGTTTTGGAATGCTCAAGATCTCCAGTGGATTAATGGAGGAGATCCGTGAACGCAAGGTACTGACGAACATCTTCAAGAGAAGAAGGTATTGATGGAACAAGGGAAAACTGATGAGTTTAGTTTGGGAGCAGACGGAATTTTAAAGTGCAATGGGCGAGTCTGTGTACCCAACAACCCTGAGATGAGAAAGATGATCCTAGAAGAATTCCACAAGGGTGGATTAAGCATTCATCCTGGTGCAACCAAGATGTATCAGGATATGAAGCAGAGATTCGGGTGGCCAGGCATGAAGAAACAAGTTGCAGAATATGTCGCGTCGTGTCTGACTTGCCAGTAAGCAAAAGTAGAACATCAGAGACCTGGAGGGATGCTACAGTTCTTGGATATACTGGAATGGAAATGGGAAAGCATCTCAATGGATTTCGTTTTAAGTTTACCCCGAACACCTAGAAATTTTGATTCGATTTGGGTATTCGTTGATAGGTTAACGAAATCGGCACATTTCTTAGCTGTCAAGACCAACTACATGGTAGCGAAACTGACTGAGGTGTATATTAGAGAAGTAATTAGACTACATGGAATACCCTCAAGTATTGTTTCGGATAGAGATCCAAAGTTTACTTCGCAATTTTGGGAGAGCCTACACCAAGTTCTAGGAACCAAGCTACGTTTAAGTTCGGCATATCATCCTAAAACGGATGGACAAATCGAAAGAACAATTCAGTCATGAGAGGATTTATTAAGAGCATGTGTCTTGGATAATCGAGGAAGTTGGGATGAACTATTACCTCTGATTGAATTCACGTACAACAACAGCTATCACTCGAGCATAGGGATGGCACCCTATGAGGCACTTTATAGGAGGAGATGTCAGACGCCTCTTTGTTGGTATCAGGATGGAGAGAGTACAATTCTAGGCCCCGAGGTTGTGCATCAAACGACCGATAAAGTCAAGAAAATTCGAGAAAAGATGAGGGCATCTCAAAGCAGGCTGAAGAGTTACTCAGATTGGCGGAGATGACCTCTCGAATTTCAAGAAGGTGAACATGTATTTCTGAGAATCAATCCAACGACTGGGGTAGGTAGGGTGATGAAATCCAGAAAACTCACTCCTAAATTCATTGGACCATACCAAATTCTTCATCGTATAGGTCCAATAGCGTACCAAATTGTTTTTCCTCCTTTTCTTTCAAACCTACACAATGTTTTTCACATTTCACAATTAAGGAAGTATATTCCTGATCCATCTCATGTAATCGAACCTGATCAAGTACCTTTGAAAGAGAACCTGTCTTATGAGACTGCACCTGTAAGGATCGAGGATAAGAGAATCAGCAACTCCGAGGAAAACAAATCTCCTTAGTCAAGGTTATTTGGGATGATACAACTGGGGAAGCAACTTGGGAAGCTGAGGACAAGATCAAAGAGCAATATGCCTATCTGTTCACAGATAAGTAATTTCGAGGACGAAATTATTGTTAGTGGGGTAGTAATGTAACACCCCGATTTTTCATGCTTTCTAAAGACAATAAACTCGATTAATGAGTTTATATTTTTATCTGTGTTTTAGAAAATGATTTTGGGAAAACTAAAATCATATTCTTGCTCCATACAATCATAGGAGCCTACGGTCAAATTTTGGGCTGAAAACTCAAACGGAGCTCGGCCTATGTTTCACGGATGGTAGTGTTTTACAACTATAAATATCTAACTTCGACTAACGGTCAGAACCATTAGTCTTAGAATTCAATATTCTACATATTTGCTAAAATTCGTTCTGACCTCCAAAAGTGAAAATAATATATTATTTTCGGGCCAAGAATCGAATTGGGAGACGATTGGAGCCGTATAAGGGTTTCACAGGACCCACGAACGAATAATCTTGATGTCATATCAGTGTCAAGTCACCTAGGGACTCATGCCAGTGTCATGATGATTTTCAAAATATCTGGACGCTAAATGACCAAATTGCTCTTGGTCTTTTAGCAAAATTATCAAAATACCCTTCAAGTTAATTACAAGTTTGCCATAAAGTAAAAAAATATTTATTTCACCTCATCTCACCTAAGGCCATTCGGCCATAACTCTTCATCTCCCTATCTCACTTTTCTTTCTTTTCTCTCTTTGTTCTTCGAGTTTCCTCCATTAAAAAAGCTTGGAAAACCTTGAGTTTTTCGTGATTCAAGCTTGATTCCCTTAAGGTAGTTCATCTAGGAGGTAGTAACTCTCTCATATCTCTCTCAATCTCTCCTTTCATCCCTTGAAATCTTAGTTTTATGGAGGTTAGGATTTTTAACCCATAAAGTTCAAAAATCCATGAAAAATTGTAGAAAAATCCTTTTAATACCAAACCAATTTCTTTGATCTAGGTTTATGGTATTCTTTCATAATCCAAGAGTTGGAAGCCAAAGGAGCTCTCTAGCTCCAATGGTGAGGGAAGGCCGAAACCTCCACTTGATGGATGAGTAGGTTTTTGGTTGGATTTATATGTTTTAAGCTTGTATCTAGGGTTATCTCACTTAGTTAGGGTAGTATCCAAGAGATGAGAATTTTTGGAGCTCCCTAGCTATTTTTAATAGCAGAGAGCCGAACCCTAGAGGTAGAAAAATAGGGAGAATTTTTGTCCTTTGTGTTAATGCATTGATTGATTGTATGTGTGTAGTAATCGGCGGATAATCGGGCAAGAGATCGAGTGAAGTTTGAATCGATCGGGAGATTGCTATTGCTTTGGGAACTCCAAGAGGTAAGGGGACAAACCTGAGGAATTACAATTCTGACAGCTATGTGCTGTGTTTGTATATTTGGGATGTAATTATTTAGCTGTGCTTGATTGTTTGTGGCGTGATTTATTTTACTACTGATAATTTCGTATACATGATATACCTGCTTATATGTGAATGTATGGTATGGCATTGGAATGAATGTATGGATGTATCATGTGCCCTGTTGTGGGGATTATTGCATTACAGAATCTAGCATCGGTTAGAATCCGACAATAATAAACATTTGCTTTTTAAGGGTAAGTTGACTTAAAGGGCAAAATGGGAAAATTTGTCTTTAACAGAGAAAAACAAAGTTTTTAGGATGAATAGCGTTTTTGGAAACTTGGTTTGGCTTTTAAAATAATAAAGTGAACCTTTTGAAACAAAAGTGCTTTTGGGAAAAGTTGTTTCAAAATAAATCGTTTTATCGAAGAAAAAAGGTTTTTCCTAACCATATTTCAGAGTTTGTGTTTTATCGAAAAACTACGAAATAGAAAAAGGTGGTCTTTATACCAAGTTTTGTTTTATGGAAAACCGATCCTGAGGACTTTGTGTAAGTTTTGGAGATTTGAGTTTTGTTTTAAGTTTTCAGGAAAAATGTGGTTTTTGATCTTGGAACCTAGAAACCGAGACGTTGGGGTTCTAGGGTTCTGCAAAAACACGTGAATCAAGGATCCGTGTTAATATGTTGGTCCTGCCAGCTTGTGGACAATCTTTGTGGTCCTGTAAGCTTGCGGACGCTTTTATGCTTTTGAATCCAAAGTTCTAGACTGGTGCATCGGTTAGGGATTTTTGGATTTGAGTTGTTTTGGACTAAATGTCCTATTTTAAGTAAAAGGTTGTTAAGGCTTAAGGAGTCTAAAACATTATGGTGGTTGAGAGCGTTGATGCTTCAACAAGGGAATATTGATACGGCATAGACAAACTGACGAGAACAAAATAGTTTTCTCATGCATTCATGTTTTTGGTAAACGTGCCGTGAAATGAGGGGACCTTGATGGTAAAGGAAACCTGGGGGATGACTTATGTCATCATGTAACATTGTGTCTTGATGGACAGTGATGTCATACATGCCGTGTGTGTGCGTATTGGGCTCTAAGTTGGACAATATAGTATGACTGATACATCGTACGTACCACTGACATGCGCGCCTATGTGCTATTTCCTGGGAAGTTAAGTGCAACACCCTGCTTTTCACTTCTATGTTTATATGTGTTAATACTTGCTTATAGATGTTTGCATATGTTGTTTATGCTTGTTTTTTATGCATAAGTTCATAGTTGTAGTAGTTCAGCCTTTAGGATAATCGATCCATTCAAGGTCAAATAACCTGTTTCACGGTTTTGGCCATATCTTGAGTTCTAGACATCCGATTAGGGTGATTTTGGATGCGTTGGAAAGCTTAGATAATTATCTACAAGTCGTATTGAGGTTTCAAGGCCAAAAACACGCTTTTTGAAGGGGAAATCGATTTGGGAAATCGATTTCCAGCTGAAGAAATCGATTTGGGAAATCGATTTCCAGATGAAGAAATCGATTTCCAGAAAGTGGAAATCAATTGCTTAAAGAGTAAAATAAATTTATTTTACAAGAATATCGATTTGGTCTATGGAAAATCGATTTCCATGGTGGTGGAATCGATTCCCATGCTTGTCAGAGCTTGTGTACGCATTTGTGTTATCGGGCTATGCTGTGTACGGCTCATTCGTCCTAAAACGTCCCTAACAGTTATATATACATAGCGTATGACCTAAACCTAGTCTCTAAACCCTATTATACTCACTAGTTGACTCTTCTCATCCCTAAGAGCTCTCACTGATCTCTTGCTCTAGAAAACCCAAAAGGGACGAATCCTGTTTTAGTGTTCTTCGTCAAGAACACGCCTTTGTTTGGCTAGTCTTTCCCTGCTGCTAGAGTTAATCTTCCTAAGTTAGAAACCAAGGTGAGTTTCTAATCCTAGATTTGTTTTCCCTTTCAATCCTTAACTTAAAGATCGACTCTGCTTTCCAGTGTTGCGATCGTGATCAAGTGCTGAACCCGTAAGAAGGAACCGTAGCAGAACTTGACTCTGTTCTCTTTCTCTTAGGCTGTGAATCGTCAACCAGGTATGGGGGGAGAAAATTGGTCACAAATATGTGGGTTTTGGGATAGGTTAAGATGAAGGGGTTAACCCATGACCCCTATGTATGCATGCGTATGCCTATAAATATTGTTATGTTGTTTTCTGGCTATATGAGTATTGATTGATGAACAATTTGATGTTATAACATGTTTATAACTATGAGTTTATGATTTATATGATTGTTGATGAATTGATGATGATGATGAGCATGTTGTTTATGTCATGATATGGTGTTTTGTTAACCTTATACTATAAAAACATAGTTATAGAGAGAAAATAAATAGGCGATGTGAGATTGATGACCAAGGATTAGTTTGAGAACACTTAGGTTATAATTTGTGAGTGTTGGACTAATCAAATTGGTGATAAATAGCTTAGGCTTGAATGATAAGTCAATTAGAGAACGTAGACTGGTCCGATAGTAGAGAAAACCCGTTTCTGCATGATCTGACACCCAGCAATCGATTTCCAGCACATGGAAATCGATTTGAATCCTCCAAAATCGATTTCCATGGTGTGGAAATCGATTTGGCCTTGGGGAAATCGATTTCCAGCATCGATTTAGGACTTCGAGAATAGAACTTTAAGGGATCGGTCTTCACGCGTTCGGAACCCAGAAATCGATTTCCAGCACTTGGAAATCGATTTGCCTTGTTCAGAATTGATTCCTATAATAGGGAAATCGATTTGAACATGTTGAAATCGATTTCCATGTAATGGAAATCGATATGAAGACTTGAGAAATTGATTCCAGAGATTGGAAATCGATTCTCACGTGCCCAGGAGTAGTTTTAACCCCTTATGCTTGATGGGTAGTGTTATATAGGCTTGTTATGATTTAAGGACTTTAGGTTACCCTTAGGAGCTTAAGAACACTTGATCTTTGATCTTACTTAACTCTAGGGTGTAACCCCATGATTTAAAATAGAATGAGTTAGAGAAGAACGTCATGAAATAATAAAGATAATAACGAAGATACTGTTAATAATGATAACAATGAGTTATTATTAGTGATGTTGTTGATGACCATCGTGGATGGTCACAGTTAATAATCAATGTGATTGATTATGGTGGTGGATGGTTGGCATGTGTTTGCATATTGATGAACATTGCACGCATCATACGTTAAAGTTGATATGTTGGGTGGAAAGCAAACGATGAATCGCGATAGTGGAGGCCACGATGGGTGTTATCCCGGCCTTGAGGGTACATTGGGTATGGAAGTTCCAGGTGACATGGGCTAGCTACCTATTGTCGGAGTGACCTAATGAATAAGCTTGAGTACCCTGACTAGCCACTATACGTTATCAGGATTAGTGAGAGTGTTCGGGGATGGCCCATGGTCTGGCATATCATCCACGTTGATAACCGGACATGTAATCCTAATTGTCTTTCCAGAGTTAGAGTTGTTGGCCACATGCATACGGAGTAGTGATGTTGCATTCGCATTGTCATGCATTATATATATATATATATATATATATATATATATATATATATATATATATATATATATATATATATATACATGTGGTGATTGATGTATGTTGTATGTCATCTTAATTACTATTCCATTCCGTTTACATATATTTATGATCGTATTTCTCACCCCTATCTTTTGTTGTTCTTGTGCATATGATGTTGCATGTGCAGAGGAAGGTGAGCATGCCGATGAGGAGTGATCCTGTGGAGATCTCTCTTAGTAGTAGTAGTTAGGATTTACGTTCAGTTGTTTAGTTTTATTCCGATGTATTATCGGTATATGTATACCAGCTCTGATATGTGACATCGGGATGTGGGTTATGTTTATTATTTATGTTTTCCGTAGTTTGTTTTTAAAGGATTTTGATTATTTCAGATTCCTACGTTTAAGTTATAGATGATGTGATGCACATTACCCTTGAGGATACATTTTTATTTATAATTGTTATATTATTTTTAAAGACATGTATGATTTTATTTATGCTTTATTATATGTGGGGTAGTGGGTGTCACATTAAATGCTTATGTTTTACCAGTTTATTTTGGTCTTAGGCATTGTTGCCTGCGGGTCAATGACCTTGGAGCCTGATCAGCTCGCTGTTTTTGAATGGTGATGAGATTTCCGGAAATTAAGAAATGAACGTTAGTTGATATATGTGGAAGTGCTCATGCATACATTTCGAAAATAACGTTGACGGTAAGGCACGAGGCCTTTGTGTTTTTACTATTAGTACTTTGATATATTGTACTATATTATGTATGATGATATTTTGTGAGATATGCTTATTTGAATCTGCTGTTTGTGTTTGGGTATGTAGTTGTCGTTTTTGGATTCACATATATATATATATATATATATATATATATATATATATATATATATATATATATGAACAGATGGATCTGGGGAGCGAGGGGTTGTCCCACTCGGGAGTCCGCTCCCTAACCTTTGAGCATTGAGATGACCCCGGGGCGTGGGTCATCCACCCGGGTGCTAGCAGCGCAGCCTAAACTGGACCCGTCTGCACCCTGCACGGGACTACGGAGGTGGGACCTCAGGAGCAGGTGCATACAGTAGAGACCATCCATATTCCGCTACCACCGATCGGGATGATCTTGCTGTACCTGGTAGATCAGGGAGAGTTACAGCATGACATTCCAGCCGTCCAGCCCTTGCTACAGCAGCCGCCTTTGACCCCTCCCCCCTCCATTTGTTTTGGTGCCCATGGGGCCGGGGGAGGAGGATGAGGAGGATCTTGAGGAGGAGGAGCTTATAGAGACACATGAGTACCATCCTCTGGAAATGGAGACGCTCCGGCTGAGGGAGTCAGAGGTGCGGGGATGATCAATGGGAATGTAGTTTCCCCCGATCACACTCCTGATGGACACGTTGGGCCCTCCTTTGGGGGACTGTCCAACAGGTTCCACTAGTCTTCACCAGTGTAGGGTGTAGACTTTCTTTTGAGGTAACGATTTTTGGGTAGTCTGTTATCGGCTATTGATGGACATGAGTTTTAAAGATATGGTTTCCAGACTATCGCTACCTAGTCTTTAGAGTTGCTAGTATTTTTAGTTTACTTCTAGTTCTTTTGAAAGGTACATGTTGTCTACAGGTCTTTTGTAAATATATATTGTTATTACTCTGAGCTGTCATTACTTATAGTTATTATAAGGAAAAAAATTTATCACGATTTTCAGGACTTAATAAGATATATTTAAATAAACTGTTTTCCGAAAGTAAACCAGTAAGTTTATTTTAGCGTTTGGTAATGTGTTTTGGGTTACAAATGTGATGTCAGATTGAGGGTGTCACAATTAACATAACTTATAATGTTTAACTCCAAAACCATGAGATATTTTAAAATATTAAATATTTGTTTATCATTAATCATTTTGGTGTTTGATTATATTTACTGTCACTAGTGCAGAAAGCACTTTTAACATCGGTTAAAAAAGACTTTTAACATCGATTAAGGAGGCGACGTTAATTCAAGGGATGTTACGGTTAGTACAAGAACCGATGTTAAAAGTACACTTTTAACATCGGTTATAGGCACACCCGATGTTAAAAGTAAGGTCACAAGTCTGAGAGGTGCTGTGGTCATCATAATTTAACATCGATTGTTAGCATAACCGATGTTAAAAGTGACATTTTAACATCGGTTATGACTACAACCGATGTTAAACGTAATCTTTTCACTACAAGGAATTAGCCATTTAGTGACAGCAAAAATCCGTAGGTAAAACTCAAAAAATCGTAGGTATAGCCCCTAAAACCTATACCTACGGACGTTTGTCTCTGTGGTCAATAATTCGCTATACCTACGGTTTTTGCATCGTCACTATAGGCTTTAGTGACGGTTTTTACGTCTGTTGGTAGAATATATAAAGATATACCCACGATTTTATATTCTGTTGCTATATGTTTTAGTGACATATCTTAATTTGGTATACCCACGAATTTGTCTTCATCACTATAAGTTTTAGTGACGGTTTTGAAACTCATCAAACAAATAATTGAATATATACCCACAGTTTTCCTTCCATTGGTATAGGTTTTAGTGTCAAATCATGATTTACTATACCCACAATTTTGTAACGTCGCTATAGATTTTAGTAACGGTATCTATACTAATAATAACCCAGCTTGTTTTTATAATGTTGATCATATTATAAGCTAAATACACAATAAAATAAATATATTTAGCAACCAAAATAAAATAAAACTTTATTCATATTGAAAATTTACATAAAGTCTTACAAATGTATCAAATTACACCAAAATATCCACCTAAAAGTATACAGTATACACATAAAGTCTTATAACAATCTAAAAAATAACTAGTATAATCACATAATGAAAGTACAAAACAATAGGCATTTCATATACATTTCTTCAACTCTTAATCAACAATAGGAAATGCTTGTCTACTGTCATAATTGGAAGAAGAAGGCTGGTTGGCATGATTTTCAGACACTACAAAGAAAGTTCCAGCACTTGACGAGTGCAGAAAATGGTCATGAGAAGTGTCTGATGCAATTGATTGATGAGGGGGTGCCTCAATGTTGAGACTTGAGGATGCATATCTGTTTGACCTTGTCCCAGAGTTCCAATGAGATGGAAAAGAAATGCTACCTATAAACATTTTCCACATGATAAATAAAAGAACCAATGTCTCAGTGCTAGCCCTACCCCGCAATGAGGTTATATAATTGATATGGTGTTGATGTAAGCAAACAAAAATTTACCATTAAAAAATGACCAATGTACCAAAATACAAGTGGAAGTGAGGCATATAGAGTAGAGTTACCAAGGTGTGCACGATGTTGGTCAGTGTGCATATGATTCCAGTTCTATTCAGGTTCACTCTCAAACATTGGGGATGTGTTATATAAATGTCAATGCCCCATAACTCAATTCCAATCTTAGGAGTCAACATAGACAGTTTAACCAGCAAATGACTCACAACCTGCAAGGCAAAAGAGCATCCGAAGGATTCAATATCAAAATGCAAAGTAAATTCAAAACATAAAAAGAATACTAAAACAAATCGCTAGAAAAAAATCAACTACACTAATGAAGGAGTGAAGGAACATGTACTTTTTACCTGCTAATGTGCCCAGCAAACAATCAAAGGATTTCTGCCTTGAAATGCATGAGTTGATAGTGACAAGTTGTTCTGCATAAAAAACCTAGAGAAGAGAAAATAAGAGTTCATATAATTTACATGGGCATAAGTAAGATATTTAGATGAGGAAATAAAATATTTGAATTGCATAGGAAGGAGCACAAGCAAATCAATGAGATTCAATACATATTGCTAGCATACTAAATCTAAAGCTAAATATAATGAAAATAAAGACCAGTAAAAGCACGGAGAACTTTACTTCAAGACATTATAAGTATTTTTTATATGGTTGTTGTAATTCAAAGCTTATCTCAGAAATGTTTACAAATCACAATATAAAACCAGCAAACATACTTTTGTCAATAAATACATCTCCTTCAAGATATTGGTTTAGAGATTGAAGAGAGGCTTCCCATGCAATAGAAAGAGGCAATTCTGAGTAGATCATTTACACCCAATAAATCAACAATTCACACCATAAATTCTGTGAAGCAAATTCAACATAAAAATATTCAAAAAAACACATTTCAATATCAAATATTAATCAACAGAGTAGATCATCCTAATTCCTAAGAACCTATACCAAATCTCAATTGTGATCTGTTCCTAAAAATCATGGAACAAAATTTAAAAGATATTCTAAAACCAAGTTCCACTCTTAGATGCGAGCATTTTACCAAATACATAGAAAGCAACTACAACATAACTTAAATAACTATTAGATGGAAAGGAACCTATGATATACGGGATTAATAACCTCGGTTGAGTTTGAGTTGCAACTTGCAAGAACATGAACACAGATGGTTCAACATAAAAACATGAACTAAAAGAAATCGCATAAAAACATGAATTAAAAGAAATCGCAGCGATGCTTGAGAGGAAATGAACTGGGGGCATTCTCTGAATTGAGGTTGAACCTCATTGAGGTTTAAGAACAATGGGGGAAATTTGGGGAAAATCGCAGTTGAGGTTGAAGAAGAAGAAATCTGCAGATTTCTACATTTTGAAGAAGCACAAATCGCATCAAAGGCAAATCCCAATCGCAAATCGCATCAGAAAAACAGATCAGAGCTTGATTGTGTGGGTCGATGCAGGCAAATCACTAAACCGAAATGGAGGAGGCCTCACGTTCTGCAACTTAGACAATGGTCCTAACCGAAACGATGTGCGGAGGTAGACGGCGCGGCGGCGGGACGCGGCTGGAAGGACAGAGCGTGTGGTAGCTGGAGATTCACGGTGGCGGTGAGGCTCGGAGTCGCGGTGGTCTGTGGTGGTTACGAGGTCGCACGGAGGTGGTGCAAAGGATTTGGCGGTGTTGAAAAGAATCTCTGAAGGTGGTGCAAAGGGTTAGGGCAAAAAAGAATTCTGAAGGTGGTGGGAAGGGTTTCTATTATGGCGGTGTTGAAAAAAAAAATTGCGGGCAAGTCTCCCGGGTTTTTCTTTTAATTTTTTTTTAGTTTCAAAATTATTAAATAATATATTCAGTTTTTCTTAAAAAAATACAAACTAAATAGTGATGGAAATATACATCTATAGGTATAAGTAATTTATACCCATAGTTTTTGAATCTATCACTAAAGTATATAGTGATGAAATCAAACATCTGTAGGTATATGTCATTTATACTTAAGATAATGAATCTATCACTAAATGGTATAGTAACGGAATCATACATCTGTAGGTATATGTAATCTATATACCCACAGTTTTCAACCCGTCACTAAAACATATAGTTACTAATCAAGGCATCCGTAGGTACATGATACCTATACCCACGGTCTATCTTAAATCTGTAGCTATATGATACCTATACCTACGGTTTTATCTGCTGTCACTAAAAGTGTCCGCAGGTATATGGCAAATTTCTTGTAGTGTTTAACATCGGTTATGCTAACAAGGCATAAATGTGTCATCCTTGTTAAGTTCAATTATTTATTTCTCAATTCCCGAGTATACGTGTAATCACAAATGGGCTCAATATCTCATACTAACCCATTGCAGCATGGCCATGCACTTTCACATCTCACTCTATTGAGAGGCCTATGACATTACTCCTGTTATGTAGGAGGGACGAATCCTGTCTATATCACTCACATCCCTCAACATGATTCATTGCAGGCCCAATAACTATCTTTATGATCATCCTGTTACGGATAACATTTGGTAGCATTAAAGTCTAAAACTCCTCATGTAGGAATCGTAGTGACTTCAAGTCGAAGGACTACTTCACTTTGGTTACCATAAGAAGTGCTCATGACACTTACATAACTACTATGCAACGTTCTCATAGTGGGTCAATCTAGTATAAATATTACTCTAATATTTATAACTATGTGAAGACTTGATATCTCATATCCATGACCCGTGAGATGTGGTCATCAGTCTACCCACATAATAGTCTCGATGTATTATTGTCGTCCTAATTAACAGTAATACTTGACTATGGATACTTTAAGAATAGTATTTTAATTGTTCAATAGGGTCTCACGATCAAGTCATGCACTTGATGTTCTATTGAACTGAAATAACTATTCTAAGGACTTTACTTCGTTTAAACAATTAATAATATAAACTGAAATGCCTCATATATAAATATATGTAAATCAAAGTCATGATACAAATGTAAATCTCAAAGAAGACTAATGGCCTCTAGGGCTTACACCAACAATTAGGAAGATATAATCTCCCACTAGCACTAGATCCAATCAGGCATAAATCTAATACCCATCGACCTAGTGTGACCATCACTTCTGCTGAGCAAGAGGTTTCGTATGCGGGTCAGCAACATTGTCATATGTTGGTACTCTGTATATCTTCACATCTCCTCTATCGATAGTCTCTCGAATGAGATGGAAGCGCCTAAGTATATGTTTGGATCGCTGGTGAGATCTAGGTTCCTTGGCTTGTGCAATGGCTCCATTGTTATCACAATAGAGATCAATGGGATCCACAATGCTAGGAACAATACCAAGTTCAGTAATGAACTTCCTGATCCAAATAGCCTCCTTTGCCGCATTGGAGGCAGCAATATACTCAGCCTCTGTGGTAGAATCAGCAATTGTTTCCTGCTTTGAACTCTTCCAGCTTACAGTGCCACCATTCAGGCAAAACACAAAACCAGACTGCGATCTGGAATCATCTTTATCGGTTTAGAAGCTAGCATCGGTGTAACCCTTTACAACGAGATCTTCCTCACCTCCATATATCAAGAATGTATCCTTAGTTCTTCTCAAGTATTTTAGGATATTCTTGACAGCAGTCCAATGACTTTCACCGGGATCAGACTGATACCTGCTCGTTATGCTTAAAGCATACAAGACGTCTGGCCGAGTACATAACATGGCATACATGATAGATCCGATTGCAGATGCATACGGAATCCTACTCATCCGATCCCTCTCTTCATGATTGGAAGAGGATTGTGCCTTTGAAAGGCATATACCATGTGACATAGGCAAGAGTCCTTTCTCGGATTCATGCATGTTAAACCGTTTTAACACCTTGTCTATGTATGTACTCTGACTTAAGTCGAGCATTCTCAATGATCTATCTCTATAGATTTTGATACCTAACACATAGGTAGCCTCACCTAAGTCTTTCATAGAGAAGCAATTTCCTAACCACGTCTTTACATTTTGTAGGGCAGGGATGTAATTTCCAATAAGTAGTATGTCATCCACATACAGTACTAGAAAGACAACAATGCTCCCACTAACCATGACCCGTGAGATGTGGTCATCAGTCTACCCACATAATAGTCTTGATGTATTATTGTCATCCTAATTAACAATAATACTTGACTACGGATACTTTAAGAATAATATTTTAATTGTTCAATAGGGTCTCACGATTAAGTCATGCACTTGATGTTCTATTGAACTGAAATAACTATTCTAAGGACTTTACTTCATTTGAACAATTAATAGTATAAACTGAAATGCCTCATATATAAATATATGTAAATCAAAGTCATGATACAAATGTAAATCTCAAAGAAGTCTAATGGCCTCTAGGGCTTACACCAACAATCAGGAAGATTTCTTTGAACAAATTATAGAAACTCTTCCACTCCCTCCCGATACTCATCACTTGTGCGTCTTCTAACCATCCAACTACAGTCCATATCCACGTTCTGTAGATATACACACATTTATACAATATGAGCACAAGAGGGGAGATTCTCAAAGAGCAGTATTTGAAATTGTAGGCCTGAACCCTAAGTCCTATAATAGAATCTAAACCCCTCGACAATTGATCAAACAATTTCAAATGACCTAACTTTTTAAAAGAACCCAAACCCCTCGACTATTGAGATTTTATAAGCAAAGCCTAAAAGTCTTTACTCAATTTGTAAGCTCAAGAGTGTTTAAGTTTAAAAAAAAACTCAAAATGCATAGTTGTACAACTAATTCCTATGAACAATCTACCCTATTAACTCCAGCTATAAGTTTCCAGCTAGCTTACTACTTTTGTCAAACAGAACCTAATAATTTCACTGGTTTCTTTTAGGGAGAGTAAGCACCTTATTAAATATTTTTTGTTTTTTTGGTCAGAAAGATACATTCATCACCTCATTTCATTATTTCATAAAATATTCAAATAATTAAAACAGAGACAATGCTAAACACTAACTAACAGAGAAGGATTACCAAGTAGAAGGGAAATAAAGGAGAGGACTTACCAAGTAGAATAGAGGGGTGTTGGGTTGGTTCAGTTGCGGAAGAGAGGGAGTTGAGGTGGTTCGGTTGCGATGGTTCTAAGCAAATATTAGCAAAAATTGTATTTAGCAAATGAGGGCTTTAGCAAATAAAAATAGGGAAGAGAGAGTTATGTACCTTTGCGCAGAGGAGGTGGTGGTGGTGGTTCTAGGGTGGCTCAGGAACAGAGGAGAAGGAGGTCAGTGAAGAGAAGAAGCTAGGGTGTGGGACTAAGAGGGATTGAGAATGTTAACGTTATACATTTTAATGACTTTTAACATTGGTTATCCAAAAAACCGATATTAAAAGTGTCTTTTAACATCGGTTGTTCAAAAAATCGATGTTAAAAATTGACTTTTAACATCGGTTCCATGACAACCGATGTTAAAAAGTTAGGACGCGGTGGCAATACTATAAAAAGCTAGTGGAGAGGAGAAACTTTTAACATCGGTTGTAAAGAAACAGGCGTTAAAAGTCACTTTTAACATTGCTTGTCAAGAAACCGATGTTAAAAGTGACTTTTAACGCGGTGGCAATACTGTAAATAGCTGATGGAGGGAGAAACTTTTAACATCGGTTGTAAAGAAACTGATGTTAAAAGTGACTTTTAACATTGGTTGCCTTACAACCGATGTTAAAAGTTTCTTCCATCCACTCCATATTTACTGGTTTGACACCGCATCTCCACTTTTGACATCGGTTGTTAAGGAACCAATGTTAAAAGTGTGTTCTATGCACAATTTATTTACAAGTTTGCCGCCGCGTCCATTTTTAACATCTGTTTTTCATTAACAGATGTTAAATCCCTGACGTGAAAAGTGTATTTTTCACTAGTGTGTCATTCCACTCTCTTTTATGGTAAATGTATTCTCACTCCCTTAATTTATTGTGTCTCTTGTTTGAAAAATTATAATTGATAGAATAATGGATGCAGTAGGATACCTAGCATTAGTTACATGCAATTTTGATGGTGGGGGTTAGGACATTAACCACACTGCGGCCATAATGACATACCGAGGAAGAGTTATAACCTATATCTCCCATGCTCTGTTTCCACACATTCCTCCTATAGTCATTGATGGACCAATCATACTGACCTTTCAGCTTCCATTCAACATGCTGTGGAGTGTCCCATTTCTTACCGCAATTACCCCAATAGACAATGACCAAGGCCGGCCATGAGATTTTGGGTGCCATGTGTGAACTAAGAAGTTGGTGCCCTTATAATCATTTGAACACTGTCCTCCTTGCATTTTTTGCTGCAAAATCATTAAGAAACCGTTCATAATCAAGATTATTTAAAAAATCATTTTCGATAGAAATTAAAATAAGACTATTTAATCTACCTTGTGACATAGTAGATTGCAAATAAGATTTTAACAATTTCAATTTAGAACAACTTCTCTCAGCAAATGCATCAGTGACAGG
Organism: Ammopiptanthus mongolicus; assembly: GCA_039655645.1. NCBI lineage: Eukaryota > Viridiplantae > Streptophyta > Magnoliopsida > Fabales > Fabaceae > Ammopiptanthus > Ammopiptanthus mongolicus. The sequence continues at coordinate 47,323,939 of CM077350.1, forward strand.
AATAGTTAATATTATTCTATAAGCTATGCATGCATTAGGAAAACAATTAAATGTTTTCAAAGAACTCAATATCATAAAGCTTAATATTAATTCAACTGTTAAAACCTCTCTAATGACTTTTAGTTCTTCAAATATGATTTCACCATTAAGATCATAAGAGTTATCATGTTTTAGATAAGTTTCAAGATGTTTGCAACATAATATTAAGTCTTTATCAGAAAATGACCTAAGTTTTTAAATACTAAACAAAAATCCAAAAATCTTCTTATATATGCTATGCTACTCAAATTATTTAGTATTTATAATTATATATATATATATATATATATATATATATATATATATATCTTATTATATGGTGCTCCTTAACATGGAAAACAAATTAATTATATAAATTTTTAATATTATCAATTTTATATATACTAAGTATATAAAAAAAAAAAATTGGTGTCCCTGGCAAAATGGGACCTTGTGCGGTCGCTCCTCCCGCGCATGCTCAGGGCCACCACTGACTCAACCTCTAGCAACTAGGATGCTACATGTTTTATAATGAATAAAAGGCTGACTTAGAGTGTATGAATTAGTCAGCTTAAGGCTATGTAATATATCCTAGTGTGAAGTAGGATTTGGAATGTAAGGAGTGGAGTGTAAGCTACTGTAATGAAAATGTATGGTGTGTGACTATGTAAAAAGTAATGACGCAATAGAGTATGGATATAAACTATATCTGAGTGTTGTTCTCTTCTTTATTATTTACTCATTCTTCTTTCCTTGAGTTTAGAAATTAAAGAAAACGGATTAACTTAAGGCTTGTTTTAATTCATCAAAATACCAAATGATGCTTGTAGAAATTTTACGAGAAGCAATAGTCATGTACTTTGTTTTAATAGGGTAGTGTTTTAACTAGGCGAGTATCATATCAAATAGATTAGAAATTGGAAAGAAAATAAAAATAATTAAATATATATGTATATTAAATGGAGAAGGATTACAGAATTTGAGTCACCGGACGAACAAAATTCTGCTGTCCCAAAAAATGGTGTCTCGGTATCCCCCACCAATCAAAGGCTAAGGATATGCATAAATGTTAATGAGTTATGATTTTATTTTATTAAGTAGCAAACTGTCATTGGTGGGGGATAGAGAATGTGACAAGAAAATGGAACAGAAGATTTTCATATGTCACCAGACTACACTAATTGTTTTTATTATAAACGAAGAAGTTGTTGGCACAACCATGTTTTAGTATTAATCTTCTTTAATTTTGAAGTGAGGTTAGCTTTTAATGTCAAATAAAATTGGCAAATAAATAAATAAAAAAATTTGTGAAATTTTACTCAATCATAGGATAATTTAAGAATGTCACGGAATTTATGTGTTTATGCTTAATTTTGCTTTGGTGATGGTATGGGTATGTCTTGTTCTTCTTGTTTTTGATAATTGGGAGTATAGATTCCGAGTTTTGGTAGGATTTGTGTGTTTATGTGAATAAAATTCCGTGGGTCTTGTTAAAGGTTTTGGTAAAAGGATGATATTGATGAATTATTTATTCAAGTTTATAATGTTGAATCCATGATGCATTCACCGCATTTGAGTTGTTTTGGGTGTTTCAATGTCTTTGATTGTTGGGTTTGGCACAAAAATTGGAGAAAATGAGGTAAAAACGCAACAACAGAACTTCCTATTTGCTGCAGAATTCGCGACATGCGCTGAGCGCAAGGGTTCCAGAGAGGAACCCTGAACGATGACTCCTCTGCACTGAGCGCCACATCCCTGCGTTGAGCGCAATGTTAGCCGAGTACAAACCTGTCAAACTTCATACGTGCATAACTTTTTCATTTCTTATCTGTTTTATGCAAATGACCCTTTGTTGGAAAGCTTCATGAGTCTACTTTCTTGTAAAATTGGTTTTAAGTTAATACTATAGGTATTTTTAAATTTATGGTTGAAAGAGAGATCAAAAGTCAAAGCCGTTTTTTTTTTAAAAAAAAAAGTGGGATTTTGCGTGTTTTGGGGCATGAAAGGTTGGAAATACAAAGCTTTATGAATTAGACCATAATTATGAGTAGTAACAAGAAACTTTGAGATATATGAAGATTTGAGGATTATGAAACACGTTAATTTAGTTTATGATGCTATGAAAGTGTATGTTGGATTATTAATGGAACATGTGAGATCACTAGTTTGAAACTTACACTTATTATGAATGGATATGAACTAAGTTGAGATTAAGGTGGAAAGTATCTTGACTATTGTATGATGGAACATGCTCATGAGTTATGTATTTGTTGGCTTAGGCTAGTATTATGGTGTATGGGTTAATGATAATGAATTTGTGTATATTGATTCCCTCTATGGTTGAATGTTAATAAAGGTGTTTATAAACTAAGTGTATATTAGGTTGATATAATCATTATGAATCATGTTGACATGATGACCTATGGATATATGAAGGATGGTGAGGTTATGATGCTATATGTGTTGTGTGAAATTGGATATGTGTACTTGGATCAATGTTACTTATGTTTGTGGATTGATAAGGTACTTATATGAATGGCCTACTATGATGCCTACTTGTATGTTAACGATGTGACATGAGGTGTTACTTGAAAATGTGCTTACTATGGAATTCAGAGTGTACACATGGATGGTCTCATGAGTTTATAATATTTACATGGTATGCATGATTAATTGCTTTCAAGAATGTAATGGTGTTTTGAGGTGATTATCGTTGTGAAGGTTTATGGTGATAAGATAATGATGTGAATTGGAATGCTATGTTGTGGCCTATGTGTGTTTGTGTATGGTTATTGAAAAGGTTACTTTGTGGAATGGATTGGTATGATATTGATAACTGATAAATCTGGGTGTCCGACTGGGAAGTGGGAGGCTCCGGTATATAAATAACACCGTCGGGGAGAGGGACCCCGTGAGTCACCCGGGCATTGAGGAGGGATGTTGATGTTGGCCGGAGGGTGCGGTATCTCCGGGGTACGAAGCTAAAACCGCCAGGGCGGGGGACCTTGAGTGAACAACCCCAAATGGGACCCAAAGACTTGATTATTATATATATGAATTATGTTTCCCCTTATGAGCGGAAATTGGATCATGAGAAAATAGCAATGTGCAAGCCATTTCACAAGTACTCCATCGAGGGACAAGATGTCCACATGTAACATGGTTTACTTTATATAAACATATTTGTGTATTGATGGTTGTAATAATGGTTCACAAAGTGATTGTGTGGGATTATAAATTGTTCGCATGAATGTGTGCTGTCGTTTTCATACTTACTTTTGTGTGACTGCATGTGTTTGGGGGATTCTCCCTCACTAAGTCGGTGGACTCACCCCACGTTTAACATTTCAGTTGCAGGTATCTGCGAAGTCGTCAGAAGCCTTGGATGTCATGTGGACCATTTTTTATGGGTTTTAACCATAGTTTTCAAGGCCGTAATAGTTGGTAGGACTTTGTAATTTATGTTTGTTGTTTGGTTCCTCGGAAGTATTATATTCATTATTGTTGTAATTAATGAATGTAATTCTTTTACTTTGGATGAAACAGGTTTATGTATGCTTGTGAGGCTTTGAAGGGGAAAGGAGGGTTTTCCCTTTCGGCCGGTCATGGATACGAAATTTGAGTCATGACAGTTTTTCTCTATCATATTCATCTCCTCCTGCATGGAATCTCTCCAACTTGCTATTTATGTAGCTTCAATATACCTTGTAGGTTTGTTGGAAGTGAAAATTAAGTCTAATTCGATTGAATAAACATAAGGAGTTTTGACAAGAAAACCATTTTATGAAGGTAGATACGTTATTTCGACCTCCACACTTAGAAGAAATGTTTGAAATTTTTTACAAGAGGACTAAAAACATTTGACAGGTTAGCTCGATAGAGGCAAAGGACATTGACCGTCGAAGTCAAATTGGAAAATAGTCAAAACAACTCTAAAGTGACTATTTTGCGTGAAGACTATTTAAATTTAAAAGTTGACTAACTGGCAAGGCAGTTATCAGGCACGTAGCATGTTCAAATGAGGTTGCTTAACTAACTCATACATGTCTGATTTTAGGAGTCAGTTATTATTACTAGGTCGTCTATAAATACTAGTAATTTCTTTGTAATCATGGGTTGACATTTCTTACTGAAAATCTTAAATATCTCATCCGCAGCAGATTAACAGATTGAAAACAAAGTATATTTTCCGTTTTTAATTTTCAAACAATTTTAATCAATGCAGATGTCTTTCAGTTTCATTTAATTCCAGCCTTTTACTATCTTGCACCTTTATTTTTTTGCACTTTTAAATTTCATCGCACAACTTAAATGCTTTCCTTTTTAATTTCCAGTCTTTCAAATAGTCTTTTTACGTTTCCTGCAAACCTTTACTTTATGCGTTTTAAGTTTCTTGCTTGTTTGTTTCTAAGCTTTCTTTACTTTCATGTGAAAGATTTCTTTTGACATTGGTTCTTTTATCTAAAAGTTCATTTTCAAACGAGATTACCATACAACTTAGGACTCACTCTCAACTGAAACTTTATTATTTGTTGGCGGGAATAATCTTACGAAATTTCCCCATAAACAAGGTTCTAATGCAACAACATGGTACCTTTCATGAATCTATCCCAAAGTTGTAGTGCCTCCAACTAGAAATTCAATGTCACTATCATAATTTTCTTCTTCATTTTCAGAATTTGGTTCTTGGAGATTTCCTTCTCCAAGTTGTCATTTACTAGAGGGTTTTGCTTTGCATTTATCCCAATTCCATTTGGAAAGCTTATCAAACTTCACATTTCGATTGATAAGAATCTTATTTGTCAATAAATTGTATATCCTAAATCTTTTGGAGTTAATGTTGTACCTTAGAAAAATGCCAACTTCTTATCTATTTTGTCTACTTTCACTTCTGGAACAAGAGCATAACACACACAACCAAATATTTTGAGATGCTCCATTGACTGCTCCCTTTCATACCATGCCTTAAAAGGTGTTTTGACCTTCAAGGCTTTCGTAGATAACATAATCAACAAGTATATTGATATGCTAACAGCCTTAGCCCAAAAAGTTTTAGGAGGACTTCTTTCAAAAATCAAACATCGGGCCATCTCTATTATTGTTCTATTCTTCCTTTCACTCACTTCATTTTGTTGAGGAGTGTAAGAAATAATCATCTGATGTTGAATTCCAGCTTGTTCACAAAAAAACAAAATTAAACTCTCCTGTTGTGTACTCAATTCCATTACCAGACCCGAGTTTTTTAATTTGACATCTAGTCTCATTTTCAACTATAGGCTTGAATTATGAAAAGCTTCAAAACACAACTGGATTCTAACTTAGAAAAAATACCCAACTCATTCTTGTAAAATCATCTATAAATAACGGAAAAATACTTACTGCCACTTAAAGATGTTATGCTCATTGGACCACACACATCAGTCTGTATAAGTTGTGATTTTTTAGTGGCTCTCTAGCTTGCTTCAACAAGAAATGGCAATTTACTTTGCTTTTCCATATTGACATAGATCACACAAATCAACATCATCTTGAATGGCATGTAAATTTTGAACTAAATAATTTGTAACCATATGCTTCAAAATGGGATAACTAAAATGACCAAGCCTTTTGTGCCCCAAAGAAGAGTCTTATACTGCACTTGGAAAAGCATGCATGGCAGTTTGTTTTCATTTTATTGGAAAACTTTTAACTCTCATTTTATTAGTTATTAGTTCACTCCCGGAAAGATGAAATATGGTGCATCTTGTATCTTCAACATGCAAAGAATAATTCCTTTCAAGCATTTGCCCCACACTCAAAAGGCTTTAATTTATCTCAGGTACAAATAAAACATCTGAAATATAATTGGTACTTGATGGAGTTTCAACAACAACAAATATTTTGCCTTTGACATGAACACAATCTCCATTGTCAATGATAACTGTGGGGAAGTAGGACTAGTCAAGTTCCTTGAAAATGTTAGCATCATGTGTCGTGATTTGTGCACCCACTTTCAATTAGCCATGATTCTTTACTATGTGTTGCATAGCAAGTAGCAACAAAAAACTTCTCCCCAATCCTTTGTCGATGCTCAACAACTTGGGTTTGTTGTCCATGTTGAGTTTGTCTTTGGTGGTTTGATTTGTTCTTGCAAACCTTATCCACACGATCAAACTTATTATAGGCTCTACATTTGACTCATGGCCTGAACTAGCAAAAATTCTCAAAGTGGCTTTTCTTCTTGCAATGGGAGCAAGGAGGATACTTTCCTTTCCAACCTCTATCTTTGCTACCTTCATCTTCTTTCTTTTCCTTTCCTTTCTTCAATCCAAATGGCTTTCTCCGATAACTGTTGCTCTCTTGAGAGCTTTGCCTTTGTTTTGAGACATGAAAGCTCCTTCAATATTTTCTTCATTCTCAAATATCTTTTTTGTTCAGTAGCTTGCAAGTCACTCACAAGCTCTGCAAGTGATATTTTAGAAGAATCTTTATTTTTTTTCAAGAGAGGATATTTTTTATTCAAACCTCTCCGAAAGGCAGACACAGACTTTTTCCACCATACGTTGATCACTAAGTTCTTCACGTAGCAATTTGATTTTTGTGCAACTGTTGAAAGTGTTGGAGTATAATTCAAATTAGGTAATTCAATTAGTGTTAGTTAGTGTTAGTTAAGGGTTTATTAGTTTGTTATTTAGTTGTAACTAATAAGTGATCAATAGTCCATGTGGGAATTAAGTGTATAGAACAATATAAATAGGTACTTATGTGAATCAATGTGATATAGTGAAAGTGTGATCAATAAAAATTTAGAGTGTTCTTCCTTCTTCTTCTTCTTCTTCTTAATATTTCTCTCTATGTGTGTGTTTGTGCTTGTGTTTCAACATGGTGAAACATGGTATCAGAGCTACACGATTAAGGACCTGTGAGGGTATCTCCATGGCTGTCGCGATTTTGAGCGAGGATTTTTCAGCCTCTTTGCCGATTCTTGATGGCAAGAACTTCAACCATTAGGTTGTGAAGATGCAAGTGATCTTCAATTTCCAGGATGTGCTGAAAATTGTGCTAGAAGGAATTCAAGATGTGAAAGATAGTGCTTCCAAGAAGAGAGATTGTGAGGCTCTCTTCATCCTTCATCAATGTGTGGTTGGTAGGAATTTTGATTTGATTTCTTTGGCTAAGAGTGCTAAAGAAGCTTGAGAAATCTTGAACAAAGCCTATGGAGATGCTGATAAAGTGAAGAAGGTAGAGAAGCTTTATGATCAGCAAGTGGGTTTGCAAGAGTTGGAGAAAGAACGAACCTTCGCCGACCCAATCACCCCAATGGCGGTGGCACCTCCGAGTTGGAACCCGTGTGCAACAACAATGTTGAGATGACAGTGGTCGGCGAAGGTAACGTGAAATGACCGTGCCCGAAGAGGAGGAAGGTGTTAGGTTCTGAAGTTTCTGCAAAGCCAAAGAGTGGAACCGACCAGTGTAGTGTGGTCAAAGAAAAAAGGAGGGATGATTCAAGAATTTCAAGATTTGAGTTTGATAAAGCTCAAGTTGGTAGTGCGAATTGGTTCAAGAATTTTAAGATTAACTATGTGTGTATTTTTATGATGGTTGGGGTGTCATGTTTCAAGCAATGAGATCCGGGAAAATGTGTTACTAAGAGATATACTAGCTATTGTGTTTTTAGCTAATCTGAATTAAGGGGGTGTGTTGGAGTATAATTCAGATTAAGTAATTCAATTAGTGTTAGTTAAGGGTTTGTTAGTTTGTTAGTTAGTTGTAACTAATAAGTGATCAATAGTCCATGTGGGAATTAAGTGTATAGAACAATATAAATAGGTACTTAGTGATATAGTGAAAATGTGATGATCATCAATAAAAATTTAGAGTGTTCTTCTTTCGTCTTCTTCTTCCTCTTAATATTTCTCTTTATGTGTGTGTTAGTGTTTGTGTTTCAACATGGTGCTTCACTGTTGCAGATTCTTCTTTTAATGCTTCAAATTCTCTTCTCAAGTTCAAAACTTTCATCCTTCTTACCCCTTCACTACCTTGAAACTCCCCCTTGAGTTTGTACCAAGCCTCCTTTGAAGTTTCAAGATTCTGGATTTTGATAAAGACATCGTCATGTAGTGTTTCATGAATTATGACAAGTGCCCAGCTGCCTTCCTTGGCCACTTCCTCATTGTGTGGTTTCTTATCTGAGCTACTGTTGGGTTGTTTGTCAATGGAGGTGGGTTGCTTCCAGTATCAACCATTTCCCATAAACTCCAAGCTTTGAGATAAGCTCGCATTTTTTGAATCCCACCTATGGTAATTTTCTCCTGCAAATATAAGAGGTGGAGGTAAGGAGTTGCTACTATATGTCATATTGGTTTTTGGTTTTTTTGCTTTGGTTTGTAGAGGTTTTTAACCGGTTTTCTCTCACTCACAGACCCTCAAAGATCAATGGAGCTCTTGATGCCCTGTTATGAAAAACAGAACAAAGAAGGAATTTTGTAAAAACAAAACAGAGATTGACTTCTTCAACAGCTATGGGAGCAAATGGAAGAAAGATGATGATTTTTTTCATTCACCACAAAGTTCTCAACGTATACAAGAAGAAAATTGAACAAAAGGCTAAGATAGCTAACCTATAGGGAGTACAAAAAAGTTGAACTAAATCTCCATAAAACAAGGGTTATCACTCCTTTTCCCCTAACCAAAAAAAGGCTTTAACAAAATATTTAACATTATCTTAAAGTATCTAAAAATCTCAATTTCTAAGACATTTTTCTGGAGTTTTTTTTTCTTCCCTTTTTGGTGTTTTTTCTTTTTTATCTCTGTGATACTCTTTCTTCGTTTAGTACTAGTTCTCTTCTTTTGAGTTTTCTCTTGAGGGCTATTGTGAGCATCTTTAAGCAACAATCATCTCTCTTCTTTTTTCTTTGGCAAATAAATTTATACAGATATGGAGTGCAGAGTTTCGTTCTTAAATTTTTACGTATGCCTTCTATAATGTTAGATTTGAAATGTTTAAGCTAAGCTTGTGAGATCAATTATATAGAGCTTTCAAATTGAGACAACTTGACTCACCCGAGTTGGCATTAAAGTGAGCCCGAACCGGGTTGACTCGTTTAGTAGAGAGCCAATTTTTGTGTCAAGCCAGCTTAACCCACCACGGATTGGTGAGTTATACAGGTTCGCTCACCCAAAATTAAAAAAATCACAAGAAATAGAAAATATTATGATGGCTAAGCGAGAGACTGCTCACTGTTTTGCTACAATAAGATATACATATGTCTGAGGGAGAGAGAGACTGTTGTTTTGTGCTATGATGTAACCTACTTGTGAGAGAGATTGCAATACGGAAAGCAGTGAACACGGAACACAAAACACGTTTCAAGAATCAACAAACAACAAACACAAAACATGAATGCGGAGTCGCAGGACATTGTCATCGTCGTGTAGATTTCCATGGTAGATAACATCGTCGTTGGTCCAAGGTGAGGTGAGGACATGAAATGGTTTCAAGAAGCAGGATTTGTGAAATGAACCCTAAGTATAAAGTGGTGCTAAGTGCTAACCCAATAACGCACCATAATTCGTTTAGCATCCACTAGCTCTAATTCATGGTGAATAGGGTGGGATCACATGCCAGAATCCATTTTGACAACTCTAATAATGCTTTAGCCTTTGGAATAGTAAGACATTCATATATGATGTGCAAATGTGTGAATTATGGAGATGAGACAAAATAAGCAAGGTTTTGGTGTAGAAAAAAGTCATTTTGGAGTAAGATCAAGACAGCCGAAGTTTAATGAGAAAGTATTTGGTGTTTAAACATTTTCTTGATTTCTTTGTGAGGATTTAATAGGGGTATAATATTTTTTTTCTTGTAATGGTTCTTCCTTATTTCTTTTCTAGCATGTAGGAAGAAATCTTAAGTAAGTGCCTGTTGTTTTTTATATATTCAAGCTTTGATTTTCTTTTCATTCTTAATAATAAATTCTCTCTATTAGTATACTAAATTATGAGAAAAGAGAAAAGAATTATTTAATAATGCACTAAGCTACTTTTATTAACAAAAGATGTGGTTGGGGAACGCCATGAAATGCTAATAGTTGAATGTATGAGCTGTGATCTGTTTGATTGGCGTAGGCAAGTTGACTTCGAATTCCTTATTCCGTATTCCTTTTGCTGGTTCAGGACGTTCAACTGTTTTTTTAATACAGAGTAGTACATTCAACTTATATAGATATTATATAGAGTTTTGTTTAGAGCACAACTTTTTTTTAAAAAAAAAAACGTTGAAGTTATTTAAATCCAATGTTTGTTCGCTGAAAAAAATAATTGCTCCAAAGAATCTCGTTGAATTTTTTTTTATTATCAAAGAGAATCTTGTTGAATTGAAACATGGTAAGCAGATTTTTCAACATATAATAGCTAAACTTTTGTTCTAATGAACAAACTCTAGTTAAGTGATCGGTCTTTAAACACTATAAATTGAATTTAATGGTACTCACAGTTAATTATCTTGTATCATTTCGCTTCACTATCAAAACTTAACCTGGGTTATCTCTGTTCATGCTTCAAGAAGCTCCAAGAAATTGCCAATCATAAAATAGGGTAAGCAGCTATATCAAAAGAATTAAGTTTGCTTAAAATTCACAACGGCACTGTGAATACAGGAAGGAAAGGTTCAATCAATTCTTTCTCTATACAAGTACCTACAATAGTCATCAGACTAGCAAACCTCTACTTACTCATAAATAATAAATAATTAAAAAAAAAAAAACTGGACTAATATCCTACACATAATACAGATGAAATTTTCATTCTAAATCTCAACAATTTACAGAATGGTGCTAAAAGAGTAATCAAAACAGAGGATCTGGGACTTTTCATGGCAATTTCTCATGAAATGCTTCGTACAATACCAAAATAAACAAACGTAAGTACTAGTATGAGAGGGGTATTTTATACAAAAAAGCAATAAAATATAATTGGATATATCTCAATAAATAAACTTTGTTCTAGACCAGAAACTCGGCTCAGAGCCCAACAAAACAGGCCCATATAGCTTGACACTCGAGAGTCTCAAGAATCCACAATCCCAATGGAGTCTAACACAAACATGGGAAGCCAACCAATTACATACTCCCTCCGGTCTCTATTATAAATAAAACTTAACTGAAACACACATATTAATGAAGTTAGTTAATCTCATTTAATGTTATTAAAAAATTAAGTGTATTATCTAAAATACCATTCATATAAAACTTCAATTTTTATTAAATACATCTCACATTAAGTTATTGAAAAACAAAATTAGTATTAAATGAAAGGTATTTTAGGAACAATGTCATTAAATAAGATAAAAGTAGTTGAAATTTACTTATATATTTGACAAAAAATTTTGAGACTTTTTGTTTATAATAGTGAACAGAGGGAGTATTGGATCTTGGTTTAGATCAAATTTCAACTATATTTTTTTGAATTCTTCTTTTATGACTTTTTTTTTGGTATTCCTTTTATGACTTTTTTTTTTGGTAATTGTATTCCTTTTATGACTTTACACACTTGGACTTTTGCTAACATATGGAAATTATAACCCAACGTACTATAGTAATATATGTATAATTAATAACTTAAAAAAATGCATGTATATTTTTTCGGTAATAAATGTAAGTATAATTAATTTGTCCATCAAATTTAAAAATTTATTTAGTTGTCCTCTAGAGGCAGCTCAAGTGATTAGAGGTGTTGGACGTTATATAGGGTATCATGGTTCGATCCTCGAAATTGCTCTCTTTCTCTTTTTCTATTATCATTTTTCCTTCCCTCGATTCCCTTAGATCCACCTGTGGGTCCTAAGAGACTCACCCGAATGATAGACTCTTCTTAAGCACAAAAAACGATAAATATTTATTTAAATCCTTCCATCATAAAAAACTAAGGCACTACCAAAGTTATTAACATGAAGGAGGAGAGCAGGCCCAAAAGAAAATACAACAAAAATCTCTAATATGATTTTCAGATATTCAATGTAATTGAATGATAAGTAGTAATCCCATAGAAGTAAGCATACCAAGCAAAATAATAATATCACCATTCAACAAAAACTAAAAGACCACGATTTACCCACCAATTAACACATGATGGAGAAAGATCACTTGGTCACCCATAAGTTGAACCTTGCCTTCTTCGTCCTTTGTTCTACCTTGAACATTGTTATGAGTGTGTTATATAAAGGGAAATGGTTAATTAAGACTCTGTCCTTCTCCAAGGAGGTTACTTAATCCCAAGTTAACATTGAAATGACTAACATATTTAGATTTAATCACTTTTGATAAATGGTAAAGAAATAGACAAATCTCAGCGGCGCTTCACTGGGATGGTATTGTGCTCCACCATTCTTCGTACTGGTTTGCTTTGTTCCCTTCATTTTTAGATTCGTTGTGCGTATAAGAGTTTTCATTATCTCCTCCATAGCCGTTGTCAATCTTGTTTGCCCATGGAGATTCTTGGCTTCATCTTCTCCCCCCTTTTCACAGTCTTCTTCATCGGCCAACACTCCTATTCAATGCAAAACCTTTGCACAAGCCTTGGAGAATTCTTGTGATATCCCTCTCAGACAGCTTCTAAAACCATGTCTGAAGGGTAACGAAATCGCTATAAAGATTGTCGAAGAGGAATATAGAACTATCCTCGAAGGCTGTAAAAATCATCTTCATGGTCGTCTAATCCTTTCGAAGGGTGATGTTCCTATCAAAGTGGCAGACTTGCAATCCAATCTTTCATCTTTATGGAAGTCTATTGGTCATTGGAGCATGGTTTCTTTAGGGAAAGAGTTTTATGAATTCTCTTTTTCTTCCCCCTCAGACCTTCATAGCGTTTTTATCGATTGATTTTTGGAGTTTAAAGCCTGGATTTCTGTGTCTATCTTCTTGGACCCCGGACTTCAACCCCAATACCCAAAAGCAGAATCATGCCACTTGTTGGGTTCGCATCATAGGACTGTCGTAGGAGTACTGGCGTGCCAAGATAATATTTGCGATCATAGCTGGTATTGGTGCACCTATTGCGCTAGATAAGGCAACTAACATGAAGATGTTCAGACATTTTGCAAGAGTGTTTGTTGATCTTGATTTAAGTGGCAGCCTACGTGAGCAAATCTTGGTGGAAAGAGAAGGTTTTGCCTTCTTTGTGGGAATATAGAATATGATAATATGCCTTTCCTTGGTTCCAATTGCCAAACTATTGGCCACTCTGTTGATAAATGTAGAAGTAATCCGAATCAACCTTCTTTTGATGCTAAGGATCAAGAAGTGTCCAAAGATAAGAAGGTTAATCCTCTTCCTCGAACACCTGTCCAGAAGTATGTTCCTAATAAGTCAAAGAACGAAGTGCCAAAAAATAGTTCAATCAGTCAAGGAAACAATGCAGTCCATAGGAAGGTAAATGATTCACAACAACATTTAAACTCTATTCATTTGATTGGATTTGCTCAGGATCACATAGCAAAGGAAGGTCATAATAATGGTCAGGTAAATCAGGGAATTAATGAAGATCAAATTCAGAATAATGTTTTACAAATGCAACTGAATTCTCCTAGTAAGAGCACTACTTATTCAATTCAGATTGAGAAATCGGATCAGGACTCATTGCAGCATGTGTCTGATTCTAGGACTAATAATGACCAGAAGTATTTGCTTGGGACGAGTCAAGCAAATGACAGTCCAATTAATTGATTTGATAATCGGTTAGATTATAAGGTAAACTCTAACCCTTTGTTGGGATTTATGCAGGCTAATATGGAAACTGTAGGTGATAATAGTTTGAATGTTAGTGGTAAGATTTTTGAGACTCTCGTGATTAGTTCAACCTTATGCATCCTAATGTTATTCATGATATGAAAGTACTTGCAAAGTTTTTGAGAGATAGAGACAAGGATGACATAGAGAATGTCTCTCTTTCAGCAGAGCAAAATAATGATAATGTTGTCAAGAATGATAATTTCACAGTGATTATGTCTAAATCTCAAAAATATAACCTGAGAAAAAATAGAAAGCTTAATCCAAAATGTACATCATTTTTGTTTTTTTGCATGGGTTTTGATTTATGTCCCCATGGTTTTGTTTTATTTGTTTTTCTTCTTTTCAATAAATTATGGTGACTTGATCACCTTGCTTACAAAAATGAAAAATTGAAAGAAATTTGGGAGAAAAAATGAAAATGAAAGTAGAAGAACAAATATTTTATCATTTAGATATGGACCCATTGCATAAAAAAATATATGGACCCATCTCTCTTTTATGGCCTTAATTTGGATTACGATTCACATGTAGGAAGTTGTTACTGGTGGGTGTTAAGTTGTATCCACAAATAAATACAGGGTTCAGACTTCAGACTATAAACTTTTTTAATTTGGTTTGGGCTTTTCTTTCACCATAACCAACGTAATTATTTTTTTGGGTACCTATTATAGCCTTCCAAAAACATATAATAAATGTAATGAAAAAAAAATCACACCTAGGGATGACAATGGGGCGGGATAGGGCGGTGCGGGTAGTGTTTCCCCTGCATCCATTCCCGTTAATATCCATGGATATTTATGCAGGTAGCGGATATTCATGGATATCTGTGGGTATTTAAGAGTCTAAAATAAAAGGAAAGAAAATAAAATTATATAATGTAATATAACAATATATTATATTAACATTATATAATATACTAAAAAGTATGAAATAATAAAAAAAAATAAAGTTTATTTCATCTCAAAGTGATAGAAATTGTCAAAAAATATATTATATATTTAACAAAAAATGTTTATTATGAATATGGAGGTTATGCGTGAGGTGGGTACTATGATCTCCATCCTTATCCACTAGGTATCCATTTAGTATCCACCGCAGATATCCACGGGTGCGGATAATTTTGTCATCCCTAATCGATCCCACAAGAAAGGTTATAGACCTAATTAATGAAAGAACTTTTATCTTTGGGCTTTGTTCCTTTTCCATTTCATTTATATTTTATGCTATCCTTTTGAGGACATGACATTTGGACGTTGTTAAGTGCATGTTTGGATTTCAGTTGGAATGGGCTCAAAGTTTGAATGGAAGCAACAAATTATTGCTTTCACATTTTGTGCCTTGGAAAGTGTGTTTTTCCGTTGAACATTCTTTCAAATGCAAATCCAAACACACCCTTAGTTGGGGCTTGTTAATAGCGTTTCCTTTTTCTTTTTCTTTTCAAAATGTCAAACTCTTTGGACATGTGTATGTTTTTGGGGTTGAAAAAAATTCCATTTTTATTGTATAACTCATTAGGATTGGGTTAGTGATTAAAAAAATTAATTAGCTTAAATGTGGCCATAAATTTAAACTTTCATGTTGTTGATGTACTAAAAATTCCTGGTTATTTTTTTTATGAACCACCGTAATTAGGGTCTTTGGCTCCCCGGTGGCATCCTCACAAGCTTCGATATTTTGGACCGACTATGATACTAATCTTCGACCGGCTGCTTAGAGCAGGAAATTAATCATTGGTTTTCGCAACCTCCCAGCTAGAGTGTATGTCACTAGGATTTCGAACTTGCGTCCTCCTCCTTATGGGGTCGAGATACTTACCACTCGACCAACCCTTAATTGGTTCCTCGTTATTTTGTTATTTTGGCACAAAAGTAGTCTAAAGTAAGTAAGAAAAAAATAGCGGCATATTTGTTTAATTAAATTATTATTATTTTCAAAGATGCACTCATTCATATTTTTAATCATGTTTGAATGGAATAATCTTAGCACCAAGCAATTCGAACATAAGTGGTAAAATATGGGAGGAACAAATTGGTGGCGGGTCCTGAGATATGTTGCTATGAACAAGCACAATGTGTCCCATAAAAATTTGATTGGGAGGGGACAACCTTTAAATGTCGTCCAGGTCTCCCAACGAAGATTTATTACTGTTTATATTGGTAAATATTTCGTACCAATAATATGATTACCAAAAAAAAAAATTTCTGTGAGGTATCAACATGAGCACATTTTTTCTGTAATTGAAATCAGTCAATCAAGTATCAACGTAAACAAATTTTTTGTCTAATTGAAATCCCTAAATATTGAAATCAGTATATCAGGTATCAGTCTAACCAAAATGAACAAATTGATCCCAAATTGATTTCAGATGATTGCTCCAAATCCAAAAAATCAAAAATGCATTCCAGAGAGAAAGAAATTATTACCAGAGGAGAGCAACAGTGGGGGAATGTAAAGGAAATAGAAGCAGAGAGGAAGACTCAGGGAGACTTGCGAACTAGAGACTCAACTGGAGAATGGTACGTAAGCATGGATGTTGACCCTCCCCCTTTCATATATTTTGTAAAATCAATTATATGTATGTAATATTTTTCATTAACAAAATATCTTATTATAAATATTTGTACATATATATTCAATTCCTCCTCTATTTCTGGATCCGTTTGTGAGTGACACATGATCTCAACATAATAAAATATCTTTTCTTCTATCTTTGTCTAAAATGGATTCCTTTTTCACCACTCATTTTGATGTGAAGACCTGCATTTACACTTTATTTGGTTGGGAAAAGAAAGTGAGAAGAGAGAGCAAGAGGTGAGAAAGAAAATGGGATGAGAGAAAGAGGTGAGAAATAGAATAGATTTTTGATATTATTTGGTACTAGAGAAAAAAAAGAAAGAGAAGAGAAAAAAATGATATTATTATTGGAAGGACAAACATACCCCCAACTAAAATAAAGTAAATACATTACTTTAAAATAAAATAATATTAGGTAAATATATTCACAAGGACGCAAAAGGAAACGAAACAAATTGAGTCTTCTCTGACCCTTATTTCACGGTTTTGCGGAGAAGAAAAAAGGTGTGGGATCCACCATTTTTTCTTTTCTTTCTTGGGTCTCTCTCTCACATATCAAATAAGTGAAATACACTCTCTGTTAGCACTTTCTCTCTTCGGTGCCTCTCTCTTCGCTTGTACCAATTTGGTTGATTAAGAAAAAGGTTTGTCCTTGTTTTTTGCTTGTTTGGGTACAAAGTATGTGTTCTTTTCCTAATCCCTGACATGATCAATGAACATATCATTACTATTGGTGACTTGACGCAATGACTTCATGTTTGTGATACACGAGCTTGCTAGTGCCTAGTAGTGAAGACCGAAGACCAAGTCAACAATAGTCTACTACTATATATACCAGATAAAATTAGTTGATTAGTTTTATACATTAATTTAATTTTTTATATCAATCTCATAAATTATTTTTTCAAATTGGTTTTATATATTTCATTCCGTTTTCACGTTAGTCCTTTCCATAAATTTTGGTCAACGCTATTAGTTTTGAGTTAATATGACATAATATTAGTACGATACATGTCTTTTTATTTGACGACGTTAGGTCGAAATTGAGGGAAATGACTAACGTAAAAATGAAATGAAACGTATAGGACCAATTTAAAAAAAAAAACTTATGAAATCGATATAAAAAATTAAATAAACGTATAAAATAAATCAACTTATTTTCGATATATAATGCGATTAGCTATTCCTCATTCTTACACATGGCCTTGATTGCACCCACTTTCTCACCAACCGTGACCAGCCACCAGCCGCCTTGTAGTTTGACGCTCCCTTTCAACCCGTTTTCTCTCAATTCTCACTACTGTGAGAGACGCTGCTAACTAAGGGCCTATTTCATAAATTTAACACTTAGTGGATAAGCTAGTTGATAATGGATAGCTTATAGCGAATAGCAGATAAGTTAGCTTATTTTTTGTGAAAGTGTTTGGTAAAACTAACGGTTGAACTAGCTGAAAAATATAAAAAGACATAAAAGGACATCTTCATTAATAATTTTACATAAAAGAGAGAGAAGAAAATAAAGGTAGAATTAAATGAAGATAATAAGGATAAAAGTGGAAAGAAAAATGAAACACTATAAGCTCAAACGCTACTTCAAGTAGCATCTGAAAAAAACGCTATAAGCTAGTGACAGAAGCACTTACCAAACGGGACTACTTTCTCATCCGCTATAAGCTATTCGCTATAAGCTCGTAAAATTGCCTCGCCAAACAGGCTGTAAGTATCAACAAATTTTCTCAAAAGAGTGATGACAATTGAAAAAAATTTCAATCAACTTCTTTAATGTTGTGTTTGGTTAATAAAAGAAAATGAGAGAAAAGAAAAAAAATATAAAATGAAATAATTGTTTAGTTGTTTGGTATAAAAGAAAACTGAAACTTTTCTCTCCACTTGTTTGATTGGCTAGAAAGTGAGAAAAAAGAAAAAACATATTTATGAAATGATATAAATACCCTCATATAATAATTTTTAAAAAAAATTAAAATAAATCTTTTTTGTCTTCTTCACATCCAAAGTCGGTCAGTTCTCGATTTGTGTGTTTTATGTCCAAAATGGGGTGATTAAAATACCTGTGGGGCCAACCTTATTATTTTTTTTTTCTCTTCTCGCCCTGTTTTGTGAAACCGAACGATTACAACTCTGTTTTCTATCCTCACGTTTTCCATCCCTTGCTTTTCTTGCGTTCCAAACTTATGCTAAGTGCTTGTGATACTGTTTTTTAATATTAATAGGACCTATGTTACAATTGTTACAGATGTTACATTTTGATAGATAAACTGTTATACATGAGGCGTGTCTAGGGTGAAGCAGTTTCTCATATGGTCCAAGGGTGATGAACCAATTTTTAGCCATTAATTATATTATTAAAAAAAATCCAACGGTCCAGATTTCATGCTACAATTTTTTTTTTTTTTTTACCTTTAGTCTATAATATAGGTAACAAAAATAAATAAAAAATGACAAGTTTACCCATTCCCTCTCACAGCCCATCCCATTCCAGTCCCATGTCCAACCACCCTGCCATCCCTTCCTCAGTCTGCTACTGACCGCGAACCCTTCTTTTCGCTCGCCAAGAACATAATCTCCCAGCAACATTCCAATAAAGCCGCTCACGCCATTGAAAATCGCTTCCTCTCACTCGTCGAAGTAGGTCGTGTTTCGGTTGAACCTGACTCCCTCCTCGCCTTATCGATTCAGCAGATCCGGTCGGCGGGAATCTCTGGACCGAAAGCGAGTTATCTCCACGACCTTGGAACACACCCTAAACTGAAACGCATAACCTCAAGCTGCCATTAATGGCGGAGTGGTCAAGCTCTATAAATAATGATGACCCAGACTTTGATCCTCTTTCAGTTTCAATTTTTAGCATGGAACAATTGTAGGAAACAACCCAACAAAAAAAGACTAATACTCGATTAAGATTCAAGCACTAAAGAAAAGAAAAACGAAAGCTTTATAATCTTTGCATTTTTATGAACCTGAAATTCATTCTCCATATCTCTCTTCTGGGCGGAGCTGTTCTGCAACAATGAGTTCGATGGTAGGGACTACACAGCCACCCCGATCTACCTCGTAGCACCGTGAGCGACGGTACCACAAACAGATCTACATGTGTAGCAACGATGACGCCCCATGATGAAGTTGGTATCGACGGAGGCGGATGGCAGCAGCAGGCCTGGGCAGAGCAGAGGTTGAGCGACGTGGTGGATCTAGTTCGGTGGGAAGTGGGGTGCATGGGTCAGATCTGGGCGCCGATCTGGTTCGCGAGCTCGGTCGTTGAACCCGTGGAGGTTCGTGGTGCTTTCTGACGTAATGGTCGCACACAAAGGTTGAAGGTGGAGGTTGCCGTGGTTGGCACGATAGGTGGTGAAGCGAAATCGAGGAGATGAGAGTAAGGGTCATGGGGGAGTGGTGGTGTGTGATAGGGGTACTATTGGAATTTACAAAATTAAAAAAATTAAAAAAAAAAAACTGGAAAAATGACCTGTACCATGGTGGAACACATGTCTAAGTCTCCACCCTAGAGACACACTTATACATTCATTCTTCTAATTAAAAAACAACAACACAAGTGCTTATGAAACTGCTTCTAGGTTTTGTCCTTTTAGTATTTCCACCCTTTTACAAAAAAATAATAATAAATTATTTTCTCTTATTTATTTATTTTTTAAAGTTGTTTCATATGAATTAAAGAAGTTAATAAATAGTCACAATTGTAACACCCTAGTTTTCGCTTGCTTGTTATAAAGTGTTGTTATATATGTTATCCTTATTATTATATATGTGTTATGTGTTGTTATGCTTGCCTTAGATGTTTAGGGATGTGTTTTATGATAGTTAACCTTAGAACGAGTCAAATCAGAGATCCTGACAGGGTGGCACACCCGTGCTCCCGTGCAGTGTAACACCCCACTTTAGGGGTCACGATTATTTAACACAAGATGAATGAAAAGCGGAAATATATTAGCATATAAAGAGCTTACCGAAAATATGGGTTTTTTTTTCCTTTATACTCAAGTTTCGGAAACATATAAGGATGCTTGTACTCATATGAACAAATATGCGTAATCATAAACAACATTGAAGCAAATAAAAACTTCCCATAATACATATATATAAAACTCACAGTTTTCAACATTTGACTACAAAAGAAAGTAACCAATATAAAGACAACTCAACCTACACTACTTGGACACGCAGCTACACAACATAAAAGGGGGAGGGGGTACATCCCAAAAATACAGACGCTGGGGAGACACAAGTGACAGGCCCAAACAGACAATACACTATTCGTCGGAGTAGTACTCCTCCGAGTCCTCCTCCTCCTTCTCATCCTCATCCTTCAAGGCCTACATGTCATACCTGCTCATGATTTGTTCCGCATACCGGAGCATCTCCTCATCAGTCCTTATCCACCACGCATCCTGACTCGCGCTGGCAGGGGCTACCTCAGGAACGTCCTCCGGCACATATTTGGATACTTCCTCTTCCTCCTCCTCCTCCATCTCCTCATCGTTAGACGAGAGGGTAATGAGGGGAGTAGAAAAGGATACCCTGGTATGAGCCGGTGTGCTCTTACGAGCAGTCATCCTCCAATTCGCCCGCTGGCGAGGAATCTGAGGATGTAGCTCGGAAGGCACATAGGTAGGCCCTAGGGGCGGGACAACAGGGATAGAAGGGCCGACAACAGATACAGGTACGGCTGAAGTAGACAGTGCAGTAGGTAGAGGTGGCATGGAAGTAGGGTCGACGTACACGTCCCTAGGCTCCTCCCGGTGAACTACAGGTTGGGTACTAGGCAGTCGCGGACGATCTGCAGGTGGTGGTGGCGGCTGGGTGATCCCTGAGCTACCCTCACCACTAATTCATAAGGTGCAAACTCTCTTGGACAGGCTCGTCATGGGGAAAGGTAACTCCCTCCTACCCGTGAGACTCACAGCTCCAGTATAGGTGCGACGTCCGTCAGGATGGATCGTCCAAGCGTCTACTCCATCGTGAAGTGTCAAGTCCAAGGTCAAACGGGAAGGTGATTCGTTCGCCATGTCTACTCACCATAGCAAGATGAAAACCACGTTAATAGCAAAAGTAATGATGTGAGATTTCGCATATCGCACAACCAGAGCAACAGTGATAAAGGCCACGCACACACGCACCCAATCGGCATACAACGCATGGGCTTTCACAACATAACTATTAATTACATGGCATCACAGTTAATATATATCAATCAACAATAATATGGGTCAAATGTCAACTCAAGTATGCAATGACACCAATGCAACATGACTCAGGCCCCTACTCCATGGAGCTAAACATATCAAGAGTGAGTGATTGGGAGAACATCGTCTGCGTTATCTCCGCCCACTGTGCCACATCCAAAGATTGCCATCATTATAACTGCTCACACCAGACATTTTTTTACCCAAATCATGATTTGTCCGGTGTCTAGTCAGGACGTCAGCGTTTTTCGACAGGTCACCCACGACACAGAGGAGCTACTCTCTGGCCACATGTGGTCTCCCCAACCCCAACGTCCTCAAGATCTCCACGATCGTCACCTCCAACAATCGCACCCGCACAAAGGTGTAGGCTCAACTCTCGGACACAACGCCCAACTCATGTTCAGATGCGTATGCATGTTCAAGAAAATGCCACAACACAACACGTACTACTCCATCACTGTAGTACCACGTTTATCTCTTGATAAACCACAGGGCACCGCTATGGGAACCACTTTTACACGACTTGCCATCAGTCGTCCGTCCTTGGTTCCGTTCCTTGGAATCACATACCACCTCTTCGTTCGTAACACGATGTTCATGTCTTATGATATATTAGTCCATAACCTAGATGTATTATGGAGGATAGGATCCACAAGGTCCCCTTCATCAATCTTCTCACTTGTCTATCAAAGGAACATTACTTATTCTTTATAAGTAACTCTTTGTGATTACACATTATGGATTCCTTAGATGACCTAAATCATCAAGGATGTGGTGCATGATTTTGTCATGACCACTACATGTTAGTACATGTCTTTTACTAAATCTTTGTGAGTCCATTTTGGAGCTCAAATATATTCTTTTAGGAGGTAGCGCGCGTTTACGCTATTATAGTAAAAGCTTCAAAGTACTATCCTTTATAGTAAAGTAGTTGATGAAATTTCCTTTGTTAAGCATAGCATGAAAACTCTACACAATTTCTCATAGGGTATCTAATTAGTGTAAAACTCTTTTTAAGTGGTTTCCTAGTTCTATTACTTTAGTGTAAAAGAAAATATACTTCCTACTTGAAATCACCATTGTCGTTTTCAAATGAACTATAACTTATATAATTTTGGAAGTTCTAAAAAGGTAATAGTAGTGTAAAACTCTTTGTTTTTAAAGAAAGACTTTGTAAGAATCCTATCTTCTCAAAGAAGACCTACTAATCAAAATCCTTGAAAACTATCTTGACTAACTATGAGCCTCTTGGTTCTTGAAAATCTTTTGTTTGATCAACATCAAACCAACTATTCTTAAAATAATTCTCACATGAAGTCAAAAACACTTATTTCACTATACATGGTTCTTTGGAACCAAAACTTGATTTCTTTGGAAACCCTTTTAATTTATATGCCTCTTATACTTTAGTATGAACATATTAAACCCCTTAACTTCAATATTTTAAGATCCTAACCCTATATTACATAGCATAGCCAGATGCCCCTAGTAATAAGGGTAGGCTTTCTTTTAATTACTTTGCATTGTTGGAACCATTTTAAGTCCATTACACCATCACTTGAACATAGAAGCTTTGGCTTCCCTCATTAAACATCACATGGACGAACCTCACTCATTCATTTTCAACCAAAATGAAATCATCCAACAACATCCAAAGTAGCTAGAAAATCATACCAACATATAAGCATGTTATCAAGGCAACTTAGAACATAAACAAGTTTAACATTCAAAAATCCTATCCTTAGGTCTTTGGACCTAAGAATAGTTTTTTACCATACCAAAATGATTTTCTTCTAGAATATACAAACACAATCATCATATCAACACAACAACATAACATAACATGACAACAAAGTAATGAACTTTATACGGAAACCCTAGATCTAGGGTTTTCCTTCAACAAAACTAGAATGCCTTTATCACCACCATTTAAGGTGTGATATGGTTCACTTCCCCATTACCTTTGTGAAGCTTCCTTGAAGAGAATGAAGGGAAAACTAGGTCACCAACACAAGCCAAAACCGTGGCCTATAGAGAAAAGGACAAGACCATGAACTTTGATTTTTCAACACTATAAACATGGTAACACAAAGATGTTCTCAGGAGTACTAAAGCAAAGGAACTAAGTTAGAAACTTACTCTGGAGTAAGGGGTTCAAAAGCAAGTTCAAGAAGCTTGAAACCTCCTTGAATGATTCTTGAATAACTTTGAGTAAACAACTTCAAATGAAGAAATTCAAAAGATGAAAGTTGTTTAGATGGATGAGATGAATAAGAATATGTAGTCAAAATGATGAAATAAGATGGGTAAGGTTACTTAACAAGGCTGGACGAATGCAAGAGAGAAGTGAGAGAAGAGAGAAAACTTTGAACTTTGGTGTTTGAGTGAGAAATGAATGGAATAGTGGTTTTTGGTGTTTTAACCACCATATGGCCGAATCCCCCACGACTCCAAAATTCTATTCAAATTTGATCATAAAGAATGGAAGGGCAAGATGCAAAGAGATAGGTGTGTTATTGCTTATGGAGAGCTTAAGGACAAGGTGGCTAAAATACTTTTTCCATTAAGAGTTAGTGTCATAAAAGTTCTTGGATATGATAAAAGGAAGATCTTGGCTCTTCCCAAGTCAAATGGCAGAATGGCCTATCCAATGTTACTAGAATAGTTACATTTTTCCATTTGGTTAGGAATAAGGTGATTAGGGTTTTTACCAAAAATGGATAATCGGTTTTTACTACTTTTGATAAATTTTTGGATTATAAGAAAGCTAATTCTCTTCATTAGGAATAATCAATAAGGTAATGGAAAGTGTAATTCAACATTACATTCCACTCAATTCCCCGTTTCCCGGCCTTCGGCACGTAAAACGAGAAATTACCCGATACCGATCAAAACAGAACTTTTATCAGTTTTCGTCTTATAACGACAAAAGAAAACTTCACCACAACATAACAATGGATATAAAACCATCATATAAACAGCCATATATATATATATATATATATATATATATATATATATATATATATATATATATATATATATATATATATATATATAAATTCATACCAAACATAAGGTAGCAATCACAAAGTAATGGTGATTATAACCGGTTACAGGAAAACGGGGGTGTTACATGCAGCACGCCCGTGCTCTACGCGCGCACCAGAAACACGTTTTGGGCTTTAGGTTGACACGTTTCGTCCCAATCCTTTTTATACCTCTTTTGCTCGACCTAAAACTCACAGCCATCTATCCTAAAGTTAGAAACAATCGTCTTTTACCTTTCTCTTGGGTTTCCATTGAATCCTTCAAGAACACATCCATGTGGTGTATG
Organism: Ammopiptanthus mongolicus; assembly: GCA_039655645.1. Lineage (NCBI taxonomy): Eukaryota > Viridiplantae > Streptophyta > Magnoliopsida > Fabales > Fabaceae > Ammopiptanthus > Ammopiptanthus mongolicus. The sequence goes on from CM077350.1 coordinate 47,348,856, forward strand.
CTGTTGCGTTTGGGGTTAAACTACTATCTTAGTGTTACTCTGAGGTAAGGTAACCAACCCAAGGTAAACAATCCTGTTCGTCCTTTTCCCTCGAATTCCTTGAGTTAGTGTTGAACCGTTTTCTCCCTGTCAAACTAGACTTCGTTGTTCGTGTGCCGGTGTTGTGAACGGCAACTAGCAGATTAGTTCCCAAAGTATCTAATCGAGCTCGTTGAACCCGTTTTGAGGAGTCAAGAATGGACTTCATTTTTGTTGGCTCGTAGGCTGGAATCATCATGCCAGGATGGGGAGAAGGGATTAGTATAACATATAGTTTCTAGGGTAACGTAAGATGAGGGTTAACCCATGATCCTATTTGTGTGCTATATGCCTTAATTGGTTTATGGAGTTATTATGGTTGTTTATACGTGATGTTAATTGTTTTATTGATTTATATGACATTGGCATGACGTTTACGATGTTGTTAATGATGCTGTTGATATGCCACGATTGTATGAATTGGTATGATGGAAACTGCTGTTAAAACTATGTTAATAAAAGATATAAGGATGTCAGCGCCAAGCCTAAAACTAGGATTAGTCTAATTAGTGTGCATAAAACATAAAGATGTTGATGAGGGGTGAGATTAATGCCAATGGATTAGTCAAGAACCTTAGGATTGATTTGGAGTGTTGAAATCTAGAGAATTGCTAAGTTCCCAGAACTGAGAACGTTACAACAGCGTTGAGCACGCCCGTGCTCAATATCAGCACGCCCGTGTCTGAAAAACGAGAAAAGTGATGCTGTTTAGCACGCCCGTACCAGTTGGCCAACACGCCCGTGCTCAGGCAGTGCCACTGTAAGAATTAAGAAAACATCACTTAATACCTTTTTTGGAATAAAAGTATGATATAAAAGATTATAAAATACGACCTGGGGGATAGTTAATGAACTAGGACAATGATATGGTAAAGTGTAATAATAGAGACTTAATAAGGAGATTAATTAATGAGAAGATGATGTTATCGGTAATGACTTACTGTTACCGATGTTGTTGAATAAATCACTTTGATGCTTATTGGTCAAGGTTGATAGCCTTTGTCAATGGTGTTAATGGAGGTGGTTGCCATGTTGTTTGTATGTTAGCATTGCATGCATCATGACATGGAGTTGTTAGATGGACGGAAGGAAACGAAGAGACTCGAAAGTTCACCCGATAGTTCGGTGGACTGGCAACTCGTGGGGATTCATCCAAGAGTAAGGTGAATCGATACTCATGGAGGTTCATTCACGAGTAACGTGAACAGCCAGGGTTGAGAGTTCGCCCGAGAGTTTGCTGGACAGGCAACTCGTGGAGATTCATCCAAGAGTAAGGTGAATCGTTACTCATGGGGTTCATCCGAGAGTAAGGTGAACAGCCAATGTTGATGCATGATGGTCAACAAGTTGATGTACTCCGAATCGTCTTCCTGAGTTAGTTGTTGGATCCACATTGCATATGGAGTAGTGGAGTAATTTGGCATTATAATATATATATGTTACATTATGATGTTTTATGTGCTGCATGATTATCTTGCTAACTGTTCTATTACCGCTTATGTTTATACGTATAGTTCCTTACTGCCTATCTCTTATCACTTCTGGTCTATCCTGTTAAACTAATTCTCGCAGCAAATACTACACTTACTCCCAACCGACCTTCCAAAGATTCAAATCGTTCTTCTTGCTCGTCCACTTTGAGTTGAAGGTGATCAGTTGAACTCAGTCTCCACTCGATCCTTGAAGACTAAGGAAATAAATTTTCAAAAAACAAAATTTTTCTTGGTCCTACTTTCACAAGAAAGTATATAGAAGAATTTAACACTCTGAAAAGAATACAGGAATATCCAGTATGTAAAAAGATTCTTCAGTAGGTTCATGAGTGTAAAAATGCATGGCTAATACATGTTTACAACCATGACTCTAATAAAGTCCCTTCTTTCATAAGAATCTTTCCACGGATTAGGGAATCAAAAGATAAACAGTTTGGACAAAGATCAGACTGGAACACCTTTACCAAAAGTAAAAGTGATTAGACTAAGTTTCATTAAGAAACCTCCAGTATCAAGAATTCGTTGGTGTTATAACTCAAGAAATAGTCATAACTACCCTTTCAATGAAATACTATGAAGATATCCCGACCAATGGATACCATTAAACCAATCCCTCAAATGTCTAATACACTGCGGATTATACAGGAATCTCATATGGCAAAGAAGAAACAAGTAATATCTAATCATTTCACACAATTCATCGCAAAAAGGAATGATTTGTACTTGAATCGAAAAGTGCAGTTAAGAGATTACCGTCTAAGTCGCAACTACCTCATATGAGATCGTCGGAATTTGAAGCCTCAGCACCACTCATAGTGTAAACTCTTGTGTCGTCGGCCTTTTGGTTCCGGTATTGTTATTGGCAGTTGGGACAGATCCTTGTGCCTTGCAGTATCTTGCTATGTGTCCCCTTTGTCCGCAAGTAAAACATCTAGGACTCCGCATAGAGCAGTTGTTGGCCATGTGTGATGGATCTCCACACTTGAAATATCTCCTATCTTGGCCTTGGTTCTGATTCTTCTTGTAACACCACGATTTTTCACTGTTTTTATATATCAATAAGAGAATAATTGACTTTATATTTTATTCGAGAACTCAGAAAATGAAATAAAATAAACCGAGACCATATTCATGCTCAACGCTATCGTACGAAGTTACTATTAAATTTTGAGCTGAAAACTCAAACGGAGCCCGGTCTACATTTTTCCATTGACAGTAAGATTTTATTGCTCAGGAGACCTAATTTCAACTCGTGAACGAGATAGTTAGTCTTAGAATTGAATTTCCTACATTTTTGTTAAATTTGAAAAAAATCACTTCCTGAGCTTCGTTCGGACGAAATCTCAAATCGGGTGACGAATGGAGCTGGATATGGATTTATCGGGACTCGCTAACAGATAATGTTGATGTCACATCAAGTCACATCACATGGGAAAGCGTGCCAGCGTCATGATGACGTTTGAAAATATCTGGACGTGAAAAGACCAAAATACCTCTAACCTTTTTCATTATTACCATTTAACCTTGAAAGAAAAGACTAAAATGCCCTTAAGTGACCCAATTTTGGGACATTTCAGCCCACTTATCCCACCCACAAGTCAGCTGCCAAGAGGCTTCTTCACTTCACTTTCACACTTCATCTTCTTCCTTAAGCCATGCCACCATTTTCTTAAGAGAAAAAGATTGAGTTCTTGAGAGAAAAGTGTGATTCTTGACCAATCTTCTTCATTCAAGAGGTAAGATCGCTTATATGATCCTTAAGCCTCATGAATCTCTTTCTATTTCATGGTTTAAGAGTTTGATTTCTTGAGTTCCAACTTCAAGAACCAAATTTCAAAAATTCCTAGAAAATTTTAGAAAAATCCTTTTAATGGGAAACCAATTTCTTTGAGCTAGCTTCATCACCTTCTACCTATATCCAAGATTATGTGATCAAACTCTCATCCTAACCTATTTTCCTAAGAATGGCCGAACCCTAGAAAATTGGAGGAAGAATGGATTTCTCCAATTTTTGTTCTTGAACACTTGATTCCATCCTTACCTTTTCTATGGTCATGTAATCCAAGTGATTGGAAAACCAAATCAATTTCTAACCCTTTTTCTTCTTCATGGCCGAAACCTAGAGTGTGTAGAACCATGATTTTTTTTATCAAAATTTTGAGCAATAGGACTTGATTTAGTGTTAATCATGCTAAAGAACCAACCATCCAAAAGATTGGAACCAAATGAGATCCCTAGCCTATTTTGAAAATTTTGGTTGAACCTTAGACCAATTTTGGGGGAGGAAAATTATGCTTTGATGTTGTAGTTTTGTATTGATTTTTGTTGTGAATTGAATTGTGCTTGATTGTTTTAGGCGACGCGGACGAAACCGGAGCCGGAACCGAAAACCATTCGAGAATTGGTTTAGAAACCTAAAGAGGTAAAGGGAGATATTTCATAATAAGTTTGGTAGTCTCGTGGTGTTTGATTGTTATATGTGACGTGGTTGTTTTGGGTGATGATTGGAAGACATATATGAATGATCTGTGTACTTGATTTATTTAATGAAGTATACTTGGACATTTGAATGTGATTTGTGGCATTGATGCCTTGGATGAAATTTATTGTGATATTGGGCTGACTTGATGCTTATATATCTATATATATTTATATCCTGGACTGGTTAAGAGCATATGGCTGGCTATGACTCGATAAAGAAGAAGAAAATACTCGAAAACCGAAATTGGAGTTTTGAAAACGGATTTTGAAACCAAAGGAAAGTTTTTTGTGAAATGTTTCGTTTATCGAGGAGGAAAACTTCTTTTTAAAAATATTAGTTGCTTTTTGAAAGAAAAAGTCCTTTATGAAAAAGTCAATGCAAAGTGGATTTCCTTTTAGAAAAACGTTTTCAAGGAGACGGAATCTTTAGAAAAACGGATTTGTGAACAAAAAGAGTTTTTCCCTGAAAATGTTTTTCCGGAAAAGAATGTCTTAGTTCAAGACAATGAAACTGAGTTTTTGTTTTCAAAAGTCGTTTTGTGAGAATAAGACCGAAAGAAAAATGATGATTCTTTGTGAGATGTATGCAAACCTAGTGACCTAAACGTCGGGCTAGTGTTTTGTGAATTGAGCACTCGGACTTCGTGTCCTGTGTTTTGAATGAACAAGCTTAATGTCCTTTAAAACGATTCGTGAGCTATATGCCTCGACAAGAAAGAATGAACGAAAAAAGAAAATAGAACTTTCTATGTACATACATGAAACGGCAGACGTGACATCTGAAATCGAGTTACAACTCAAGTAGTTGAGAATATGAGCCAGTTAAGACCACTAGGTCTATAGGAGCATACTGTGTTCGAGACTCCACAAGTGGCCGAAGGTGTTGCAACCCCGTGCCGTGGTAATCGGTTGCCAAAGACGGATGAATTCGATCAGAGATTGGACTATTAATGATATGGTTATAACGTGGTACCCCTGAACAATTGGAGCTCGGACCTAAATTGAGAAGCCGACTCATGAGAACAATTGTGCTTATGGGAGTATTCACGGCCTATCGCTCGATGAAGGAAAGGAGGAATCTCCGGAGAACATGAATTAGAAAGATGATATTGAAGTCTCATGCATTACTATAACTCATGATAGTGTTTGAGATGTTATGTTGTATGAATATCTGTTATTATAACTGTATTTATTGGTGGATGTATTTTTTGTTTGTCGCTTGTGCGGCTATCGTGATAAACTTATAAAATGAGTATCTCACCTTTGCCTGTACATGTTGGACACCCTGTTGTGTTTTTGGATACATGTACAGATGATGATCATAGGTCCCCGCGGACACGTGAGGACTCAGATGACGGAGTCTTTTGAAGGAGAAGAAAAAGAGGATCCCTCTGAATTCCTATGGAAATCGGAGCTGACTTTGGGGTTGTATCCTAATGGCTACTTTTAGCCCGACCAGCATAGGAGTCTTACTTTTGAAGCAGTTATATTTTATCTGCTGTGTGTATGATGACCATATTTTTAATTCTGTAATACGATGTACCAGATCTGAACCTATTCTATTAGTTAAACTATGTTTATAAGGAACTTATATGATTCAGCATACTTATGTCATAATTATGTTAGTATGAATCTTAAATATTGATGTGTGTTATAAAGTTTATTCCTTTGTCTTGAGTTTGGATTGCCTATGCATGTAGATTTTTTTAGACCCACGTTTTCGAATGTAATTAATTAATTATAGTATTTTCCGAAAGCAACCAGCGTTTTATTTGGTTTATGTTTTCCGCAATCGAGTTCACGTATGTGGCGCCCAAGGGGGGTGTTACACTTCTGGCCTCCACTGCCTGATGTGTAAGCAACAAAACGATAGGGTTGTCGGTTTTAATCATTCCCTGGGGGTCGAGAATAAGGTTTCCTCTGGCTCTGTTTTCCTCTCTGGTTCTGGTACTGATTCTTAAAGCGGGAAGCTTCCCCAACGTTCCTTTTGTCGGCCTTTCCATGCTTCATCAGCTCCACTTGTCTGCTCTTTTCTACTAATACTTGGAAATTCTGAATTCCTTGCGGCAGCACTGATTCCTGGATTTCATACCTCAAACCTCTCCCAAAATATTCGTACTTCCAGTCTTCGTCAGGATTGTTCTAGAAGAATCAGAAATGCTTGGCCAACGATTCAAACTTGGCCGCATATTCTCCAACTGACATCTCCCTCTGTTGCAACCGCAAAAATTCTCGCTCTTTCTCAGTTCCGGCGCTTTGTGTGACACCCTTAAACCCAACATAGATTTATTATATATATATATATTGATTTCCGAAAATATTCTTTGCGGAATAAAGATACGAGTTCTACCCATTAATAAACATTTTCGCAATAGTTAAAAGTATCACCATTCATAAACTCAACTTCAAATCCAATTAAATTAAACATATTTTCATAAAACGTTTACCAGTTTCGCATAAATAATAAATAGTTTAAACAAGATAATCCCCAGCCCGATGTCATATGGATCAGAGCTAAACAAAAACCCATAAAGAAATAAATAACATGATCCAAAGCCTAAAGAACAACATCAAAATGAAAACAACTCCTAATAGAGCATCCACAACTCCACGTAAGCTCCAATGCGTTACTCCTCAATCAATTGAGAATCATCTGTACAAATCGTACATTATACAAGAAGAGACACAAATACAAAGGAGTGAGAAGACATACTCATATACATATGATATGGAAGTAAAATGGATATTAAGGCGAGTGTATACACTAAAATATACATATATGCATATACATACATAAACATATAAATACTACACACCCACAAACATGACATATTCATCTTCGTAAATCAAGTCAAATCATCTCATTACATTTTAACATATCATTTCATTATATTTTGTAAACATGTCGCATTACAATCACAAGCAACAATGTCCCCTCGGACTCATTAAACACACATATTTGAGTACCCACAAACAGGCTCTCTAGGGGCTGGGTCTCATCCACGGGCTCTTAGCGACTGGATCCCATCTCGGGCCATTCCGTGGTCGGGTCCATAAACGGGCCATTCAGAGCTAAGTCCCATCTCGGGCCTTGTAGAGCTTGGGCATCACATAAACAATCACAAATGAGTACCCATCACGGGCTCCTTAAAGCTGGGTCTCACACACAACATCCACAAATGAGTACCCATCACGAGCTCCTTAGAGCTGGGTCTCACACATAACATCCACAAATGAGTACCCATCACGGGCTCTTTAGAGCTGAGTCTCACACATAAACAATACATCACATTTCAATATAGTCACAATCATAGTTCACATACATTTATTCTTAACTATAACTCAATATTCACATATTATAATCTCAAACCAATAGTTATATAATTCATGATCAAAACATTATCATAATAACATTAACAACACTATACCACTAATAGTAACATATACATCATTATAACAATACATACTCGTCTTCATGATATCACAATCATATAATAGATTCAATACAATAATCATAGCACACAATCATCTAAGCCATTGCTCTAACAATGGTATCAACAAATCACTCAAGGCACAAGGGGATCATGGGAATCCCCAATCACCTCAATCCCATTCTCACATTCCCATATGATATGTTCATCTTTCCCCCATACCTGGTATGACAAATGAAATCCGAGGAAGAAGAGAGTGCGAGATTCGTTCTTGGTTCTGTCTCAGGGCTCAAATGCTTGGTCACCAACTAGAAGACTCAAACTAGAATAAAAAAGAGAAAAAGTTGCCTTGTCCTTGGTTCAATACGCTTGCTCAACCCTAACCTATTAAGGTTAACAAGAACAAGGAAGAACGGCTTCACAAAGGTTTCATATCAGCTGTGGTGATTTTCCAATGAAAACGGGTAAAACGGTTTACGTTCTTGATGAATCTCAAAGGGATTAAGAGAGAACCCTAAGAGATTGAGAAAGGATGATTTTCAGAGGTTTAGAGGCTGCTAACTAGGGTTTATTTCGTGCTTAAAGAGTTATAAAAAGGTTTAGGATGAAACGGTCCGAAATAAGGATATAAAACCCGTTTCTGCAGAAAAACGCAATCATAATCGATTATGGTAATCGATTATGACTGTTCTGACTCGATATTCAGCGTTCTCAAATACCATAATCGATTATCATAATCTATTATTGCTTTTATGACCTCATAATAGATTATGACTACTCTGACTTGTAGATAATTCTCTAAGCTTTCCAACGCATCCAAGATCGCCTCAATCGGACATCTAGAACTCAAGATACATCCAAAACCGTAAAATAGGTTTCGTGACCTTTTCTAAGGATTAAACTACCCAAAACATACACTTAAACACCCAATATGGAACTAAGGACATAGATAATCATATGAAAACATATATACACATTGATACTCATATAAACGAAAATTGGGGTGTTACACTTTGTGGGAAATACTTCTCCAGGAATGGCGCTTAAACAGATTCCAAGTGATTTCCTGTTGATGTGCCTCCAACAATTGTCTGCTTCCCTCCCACCAGTACTCAGCATCTCCCAACAATAGAAAATTTGCATATGGTACTTTCACTTCCTCAGGGCTGTGGATCAGCTCGAATATCTTTTCCATCTCTTGGATCCACAAGTCAGCCTTCTCAGGATCCACATTGCCCTGAAACTATGGCGGATTCTGGCGTCTGAATGTGGTCAGGTTTCGACCCTCAGCGGCCTGTGCAGCACAAGCCTGCTTTTGTGCATTGTGAGCAGTCATTGTAGCAGTCTGTACAGCGATAGCAGCGACCATGTTTGCCATTGTTTGTGCAGCAAAGTCCATCCCATTAGCACCGTCGGTGTCCTCAGCATGAACACCAACTCTGCTTCCGCGACCACGTCCACGGCACGTCTACGTCCAACTCTAGTCTCGGTTCCTGGTTCCATAAATGACCTACAAGAATGAAGTCAGTCAAACTGCAACCAGAATCTAAAACATAGGCTCACTTATCTACACACATTACTTCTAAGAAGTACTTCAATCAAGCCTTAATCAGAGATCACACAACATCAACACAACAAACCTATTCCCCAAAGGCTCCCAAAAGACTCAACTAGATCTGATACCACTTGTAACACCCCTCGGTGTCACTTTCGTAACCCCAAACAACATAAAGTATATAAAAAAAGATTTGCTGGTTTAATTTCGAGAAAAAGACTTTCTTTACTTAGCTCTTGTTTACTCTGATAATCGTGATAAAAAATTTTTTTCTTCATACAACACTGAAGAATATATACTCAAGATAATTATTAACGCTACTCATATACACATATATGTATCACCAGTTAAAAACATACATAGGAGACCTTGGAAGATACGTCCGTCTTCAAAGATAAACTAATAGAACTAAACACTGCAAGCCTACAAACTAGGTAGCGATAGTCTGGAAACCGTATCTCCAAAACCCTGGCCATCAGTTGCCGCTAATAGACTACCCAAAAGATACTACCTCAAAATAAACCCTAAGTTGGTCCGACAAAACTAGTACCTAGCATACATTGTACCAATGAGACTGGGTTTCGTCTTCAACCATCCCTACCTCTCCGTCGTCAACCTCGAGCAGTTCATGCTACAGAGTCCCGAAGTGACTCAGGGGACTGTTGACAAACATCTGTACATGTATTCAAAAACATAACAGGGTGTCCAACATGTATAGACAAGGGTGAGAAACCAATATATGAATTCAAAGTACAACAATTACATGCTTAAAACACAACGAACAGATTCATATATCAAACACAGTTATTGAGCATGATAAACACATAACAAAATATCGTGATACTAAATAAAACACAAGGGTCTCGTACCCAACAATCATCGTTGTTTTCAAAGCGTATGCATAGCACTTCCATATATATCATCTAAAACTTAGTTCTTAATTTCCGGAAATCCCATCACCTTTCAAAAAGCTGATTAGGCTCGCAATACATTGGCCCTCAGGCAACAATGCCTAGCATTTTCGCGCTAAAACAAGTACATGAATCCCACGATACTACGTGATTCTCATATGGAGGCGCAATCAGAGGTACTTAACAATTGTAATCAGGTCATACTATATTATCCAACTAAAGGCACAATATGTTCCCACAACACGTATGACACCATTGTCCATCAAGGCACAATGATACATAATGACATAAGTCATCCCTAGGTTTCCTTGCCATCAAGGTCCCCTCATTTTCAACGGCACGTCTGCCAAAAACATATGCATGAGAAAACCTTTGTTTTCGTCAGTTTATCTGTGTCGTATCATTATTTCCTCGTTGAAGCTCAAAACTATCAACCACCACAATTTTTTGACTCTCAAGTCTTTATAACATTTCACAAAAGGTGGACACACAGTCCAAAATCCATAAAGGGACACACAGTCCGAAACAGCTCGAACCAAAGATCATCAACCGATGCACCAGTCTCAGACTTTGGGCTCTAGAGCGCACAACTTGTCCATGAGCTTACAGGACGACAAAGATTGTCCACAATCCTACAGGACCACTTAGCTAACACGGATCCTTGATCCACATGTTCTACAGAACACTAGAACCCCGACGTCTTGGTTTCTAAGTTCACATCCAAAACAACCATTTGTTTTTGAAAACTAAAAACCAAAACCTATATCTCCGATACTTACACAAAGCCCTCGGGATCGATTTTCCTCAAAAAACCAACTCTTGAATCAAAACCACCTTTCTTTTTGAAGAAATTTGGTAAACCACAACACTTTGAAGTACAGTTCGTGAAAAACCTTTTTACTTGGATAAAACCATTTGTTTCAAAACTAGATTTCTTGAAATACTTTTACTTGAAATAATTCGCTTTATTACTTTAAAAACGGTCGGTGTCTCCAAAACGTACTTTTTACTTTAAACCTTACTTTTCTTGAAACTAAAGCTATATTCCCCTTTATGACTTTTCACTCTTTAATAAAGTATGTTTTACTTTACTCATTCTAAAAAAGATATCAATTTCTCTTTGTCTTCAAGATCCTTTGAAACCTTAGGCTTTTATTTTCTTATTTTACGTTCCAAGCTTTTTGAAGCTTTTAACCTTACTCGATTTTGAACTCTAATCGATGTTAGGTCCCTTAGCACAATATCATTCATGGCAAGCATAAAGAGCATCATTCACCATAATTAAGTGCAACAAAGCAAAATCATGCATAATTAAGAATAATCAAATATGAGCAAGCATAAATAAATCACTCCACATCAACACAGCACATAAAATATTACAAGCCATATACACACACAGCACATAGCTGTCGGAAATTGAATTCCTCAGGTTTATCCCCTTACCCGTTGAAGTTTCCCTCTGAGCAAAAATCGTCCAATCCGCCCGCAAATTGTCCTGATTCCTCGTCCGATTACCCAACAACAACTACACACATACAATCAATCAAATCATCAACTTTAATTAACACAAAAACTCCTATTCTCCTCCACCTAGGTTCGGCCAAAGGCTAGGAAAATTAGCTAGGGATACCCAAAAATTCCTATCTCTTGGATTCAATGCTTACTAAGTGGGATAGGATGAAATCAATGCTTCTTAAACAAAACTTTGAAAAAATTCTTTTCATCCAAAAAGGGGGGTTTCAACCATCTTACCTATATAAGCTAGAGAAATTTCTTGGTTCTAAGCTCTTGGATTATGAAAGAGTGTAATACAACTAGCTCATAAAAATTGGTTTGACATTAAAAGGATTTTTCTATAATTTCTTATGAATTTATGAAATCTAGCTTGAACTTGAGAAAAAGCTTCAAACATAACATTCAATGGAGGCAAGATGAAGTTTGAGAGCTCAAGAATGGAGTCCATAGCTCCTAGATGATGAAGATGAGCAAGATGGTCAACTTTGCTGCACAAATGTTCTTGAAATTTCTTAAGGAAATGATGATGATGAAGAGTAATGTTGATGAGGGTGGGGCGTGGGACTTATGGAGATGGGGGCAAGAATGTCCACAAAATTGTCACTTAAGGGTACAAAGGTCATTTTACCTTAGGACCTAAGTGTAATTTCCATGAAAGTCAGGGGTATTTTGGTCTTTTCGTGTCCAGATATTTTTAAACGTCATCATGACGCTGCCACGTCTTCCTAGGTGATGTGACCTAATGTGACTTCAAGATTATTCATTAGCGGGACCCGATAAATCCCTATCCAGCTCTGTTCGTCACCAAGTTTGAGAATTCGCCCGAATAGTTTATTATTATTCTGATTTTTAATGCGTGAAACCAAATTTAGCAAAATTGTAGAGAATTCGATTCTAAGACCAACTGTCTCGTTCACGAATCCAAATTAGGTCTTCTGAGTAGTAAAACACTACTGTCAGTGAAAACGAAGATCGGGCTCCGTCTGAGTTTTCGACCCAAAATTTAACTGTAACCCCTACGATAGGGTAGAGCGTGACTATGGTCTCAGTTTATTTTAATTCACTCTCTAGACTCTCCAAAAAAAATGCAAACTCATCTACACAGTTTATTGACCTTAGAAAACTTGAAAAATCGGGGTGTAACAATTTATACATGATGTTAATTGTTTTATTGATTTATATGACATTGGCATGACGTTTATGATGTTGTTAATGATGCTGTTGATATGCCCATGATTGTATGAATTGGTATGATGGAAACTGCTGTTAAAACTATGTTAATAAAAGATATAGGGATGTCAGCGCCAAGCCTAAAATTAGGATTAGTCTAATTGGTGTGCATAAAACATAAAGATGTTGATGAGGGGTGAGATTAATGCCAATGGATTAGTCAAGAACCTTAGGATTGATTTGGAATGTTGAAATCTAGAGAATTGCTAAGTTCCCAGAACTGAGAACGTTACAACAGCGTTGAGCACGCCCGTGCTCAATATCAGCACGACCATGCTCTCTGCCCAGTAAAGGCCAGCACGACCATGCTCTCAGTAGCACGCTCGTGTAGGAAAAATGAGAAAAATGACGCTGTTTAGCACGCTCGTGCCAGTTGGCCAACACGCCCGTGCTCAGGTAGTGCCGTAGAATTAAGAAAACTTCACTGTTTTAAATAGAGATATAATACCTTTTTAGGAATAAAAGTATGATATAAGAGAGTATAAAATGCGACCTTGAGGATAGTTAATGAACTAGGACAATGATATGGTAAAGCGTAATAATAGAGATTTAATAAAGAGATTAATTAATGAGAAGATGATGTTATCAGTAACGACTTACTGTTACCGATGTTGTTGAATAAATCACTTTGATTCTTATTGGTCAAGGTTGATAGCCTGTGTTAATGGTGTTGATGGAGGTGGTTGCCATGTTGTTTGTATGATAGCATTGCATGCATCATGACATTGAGTTGTTAGATGGACGGAAGGAAACGAGGAGACTCGAAAGTTCATCCGAGAGTTTGGTGGACAGGCAACTCGTAGGGATTCATCCGAGAGTAAGGTGAATCGTTACTCATGGGGTTCATCCGAGAGTAAGGTCAACAACCAGTATTGTGAGTTCGCCCGAGACTTTGGTGGACAGGCAACTCGTGAAGATTCATCCAAGAGTAAGGTGAATCGTTACTCATGGGGGTTCATCCGAGAGTAAGGTGAACAGCCAGTTTTGATGCATGATGGTCAACAAGTTGATGTACTTCGAATCGTCTTCCTGAGTTAGTTGTTGGATCCACATTGCATATGGAGTAGTGGAGTAGTTATGCATCGCATAGCATGTTATTAATGTGATATGATGATATGTGTTATAATATGTATGTTTTATGTTACAATAATAATTATTAATAATCGTTTTAAAAAAAATCTTAAAGTAGGTAAATAAAATCAATATAAAAGTAAGATATCTTTCTATATAAATGTAAGGTAGTCTAGGGTTAACTAGGGGTAATTTTGTAGATTTTCTTAATGGAATTAGAAATCTCTTTTTAAATGTCTTTAAGTAGGTATATAAAACCAATATAAAAGTATGTTAGTTTAGGGTTAACTAGGGATAATTTTGTAGATTGTCTTAGGGGTAATTTGGTAAATTCAATAGTAGTTATTATTAATCTTTTTAAAAAATCTTAAAGTAGGTAACTAAAACCAATATAAAAGTAAAATATATTTATATATAAAAGTCAGGTAGCCTAGGGTTATTAGGGGCAATTTGGTAAATTCAATAATTATTATTATTATTAATAAATACTTTTTTTGGTAGATTTTCTTTTTTTTTTTGGATAGATTTTTAAATACTTTTTATGAATACATAATTATTTTTTTATTAAAATTATTATTTTATTATCTAGGTGCCACATGGCATTGACACGTGGATGTAATGTTGGCATACGTTAGCCACGTAGGCTACTTCCATTTGTTTTTGGACGAGATGTTGACGAAAGGATTTTTTCGAGTTTGGAATTATATGGGAGGACTCAATTCGCCAAAAAAAAAATGGGGTGATGATTTTTGCCAAAGTGAAAAACTTGAGGGACAAAAAGTACATTTTAGTCTAATATTTTATTACATAATAGTATAAAAGAATTTTAGCTAACAATGAATCAAATTAAACTATAGTAAACATTGTTAAAAGTTAAATTAAGTTACATCTCATGTAAATTTAAGTGATTTTAGTCAAAATTTTAAATGTTATCATGTGCAATGCAAACAAGTACTACTCTTCATCCCAATAGAGAATAATGTAAAAATGATAACCTGATAGAGTTTAGTTTTGATTTAAAGTCGTCATATACTAATGCTTGGTTTGTTATGTTGTTTTGGGTGAAAAAAAATAAAAAGGCTAAGACTCTATTTTGGCAAGTCCAATAAGCTAATTTATAACTTAGTTGACTAGCTTATTGATAACCTAGAGGCTTATCCAGTTTTTATGCTAGTTTAGTTGTGGTATTGAGACGTATTTTCGGAGTGTAACCTCAATTTGGCCCAAATTTAGCTTGATTGTTGTCAAGTAGAGTCTTGAGTCTGTCATTTTTATTTTTAGTTTTTAATTAGGAAGTTGAGTCCAATAAAGCATTAATTTTTGTTACTTGATTGCGGGCGATGTGCTAGAATCAAGCTGGAAAGTGAAGTTGTGGGAGCATGGGCAAAAAATGAAGAAAAGAGTTGAAGATTGCTGGAAGACAAGATTCGCCCTGCGAATTTGAATTCGCTCCCCGAATGTTTGGGTCAGAAATCACCTCTCTGGTGCGCCCCGCGAATAGACATCGTTTTAGAAGCTGACTCTCGTAAGTTTCGCCCCGTGAAAATTCATTCTCCCCGCGAATGAGCGCGATCTAACATGTATAAATTCAACTTTTGTAATGTAATTAGGGATCTCCCATTATTCTTTCAGCTGTGTTTTCCATAGTGAAAAACTAGGATTCCTGTTTTTGAGATTTTTGGGATGATTTACTTTGTTGATTCATTGAATTCTTTGATGTTTACGCTTTGGATCATGAACTAAATCCTTATTTCTAAGGGGACATTGTAACCGCCTCCTGACGGTTTGGCGATATGTTGGCAATTTCAATATTTCTTTTCATCTCTTTTGTTTTCTATCTCTGAAGTTTATGTTTCAATTAATAGGCCATTAATTGACATGCCAAATGTAATGAAATTGAGAGGAGATTTATGTTTAAGGGCGTTGAGGTAGAATCATAGGATGAATATGAATAGAGATATAGTAGGAGTCTTATGCAACTTATATAGGGAATCGCAAAGCTTAATGAACCTTCGATAATTAATCATCATAGAGATATAGTTGATTAAGGATTAGAAGGATTATTCTAGTATGTTTGAGAGAGATATTAGGATAGATTAGGAATCTTGGTTGACGTAGAGAACTGTTTAGGAATAGAGAAATTTGCCATAATTGAACTAAGCTAGATTGAAATAGGTGAAATCCGATCCTTAGAGCTTTTCCCATACTAATCACCTCAATGTTATTGTGGTATTCTAGATTCCTCTTAGAATTGGATTTAATTATGGTTACTTATTTTATACCAATTTGTTCTATTCGGATAGTTGCTAAAATTGAGAAGTGATAATTGGTTAACCCAGTCCTTGTGTTCGATACTCGGAACTTTCATTGAAAGTTCTATATTACTTGAGTCGATTTGGTATACACTTGCCGAGATGTATCACTTTTAAGCTTATTTGACCAAAATAGAAGTGTTTGGTAGACAATGTCATCTCATTAGCTTATATCCTTTTTTAATAAGCTATTTTATTTAACTTATAACTTTGGGGGCGTTTGGTTCATGCATGGAATGTTTTATTGCCAGGTAAACAACATTCTCGAGAATCTCATTCCCAAGAATATTTCTTTCACACCTTCAAACATGGGAATAAAATTTTTAACTATCATTCACTAATTTTATTTCCGGGCATATTTTAATGCTGAGGATAGTTTTTTAACACTTGTACAAATCATGTGAAACCTTTATTCTCATGTCCACATTCCCGAGAATATTAAAATATAACCTTTACCAAACGCTTTTAGCTTATAACTTATTAACTTTTCTCTTATTTCTACCCTTATTATTTTAACGAAATTCCAACTTTACTCGACCCCTACCTCATAAAATGAAATTAATATATAAAAAAAAATCATATAAACATGTCATTTTATGTGATTTTATATTTATAAGCTAGTTCAGCAACCAATTAATTTTACCAAACGTTTTAAATTCAATCATTTAGCTTTTCAATCATCAACAATAAGCTTTTAAGAAGGTTAAAGAATGGAGGGAAGCAACTTTTTTTTTTAAGTCCTATACTTAAATATATAACTATTTACATTCATTTACATATTATTTAATTCCTTTTCTTTATAAAATGGACAAAGAAACAAATATTTTTTTTATTGATAAATATCAAATTAGAGGATAAGTTCTCTTTTATTTCTATATTCATTTTAATTTTTTTTTCTTTCTATTCTAGTCATTTTCTTTTCTTGTCATTCCTTATATAAAAAAGAGTCTTACATTCTGTTTGATTTAGAAAAGAAAGGAGAAGGAGAAAAAGAATAAAAAATGAGATAATTATTTAATTATTTGATATGAAAGAAAATGAAAGGAAAAAAAACATATTTATGAAATAACATAAATACCTTCAACTAAAAATGAGATGTAATAAGATCATGAATAATTATGTTTTTTCATCATTTTCTCTTCTCTCTCCCATTTTCTTTCCCAAATTAGATGGATTGCCTTTTTGGTATAGGTCCCGCAACTTTTTTCTTTCCTTTTCCATTAATAAAGGAGAAAAACCTTTTTTTTTTTTTTCCTCCCTCTCTTTTCCTTTCCTTATCTTTTTCCTCAACAACAAACACATTGATAGACACACACAAATATCCACATAATTAGAGATAGGTACTTGTCCTTTGCAAATGAAATGATTTTGGAGTTATTGCACATGACTTCAGGGGTAGTGATAGATAGGCGTTTTCCTAAATGGGAATTGCAGAATTAGGTACAGGTGTCCGTGACATCGCCACTAGTAGCTGCCTAGTAGAGGAAAACGGATGATATCCAATTGAAGACAAAGCTCTTTTGCATAAGAAAAAAAAAAAAAAAAAAATTTAGTGTTAAAAATGTGTCAGACAACCATCAATGTTGGGTAAATAGCTAGGTTTGTTAAATATGCAATCAAGAATTCAATTTTTATTTTATATATATATATATATGAAAAAAAATTTGTTAAAAAGAAAATTTTATTTCATAGAACTTTACACTTTAAAAAAAAATTAATCTCTCGTTATCAGTCGAACATACTTTCGTACCCATAAAAAAAATTTGTCAAACCTAAGAGATGGAGCTTAATTTTGATCTATTTCAAATCAACAAAAAGAAGGGAAGAGTATATTGAGTGGATTGGCAATGCATGTTCTGTTCATCTTCTTTTAACCAGCACCGTTCACATTGCCCCCCACAAAACGTGGGGATAGAATATTGTATGATGGAGACACAATATTAGATTGGAAATATATAATCAAAATAAATAGAAATTAAGCAATTAAAAGGATTCAGCGTGGAGAATTACGTGTTAAAGATCTTTTTTCTCAAAAAAAAAAAAAAAAGTTTAAGATGAAAAATTATTAATTAATGACTTCGTAATCTTTTTTTTTTGGTGAAAATGACTTCATAATCTTTAACGCGCTTCCATATTGCAAAAACTTGTTTTGAGTGTAGATAATGCACAAATTTGTTGTTATTATACGGTGAAATTTTTTATTTATAAGCGAATGGGCAAAAATTGAACTATTAATCACTTTTTTTAGGTAAACAGTAAAATTATATTATTGTGAACCATCAATACAGATGAGGAAGTGTGGGGGTAATTGCACACCAAGAGGCACCTTCAGAAGGGGTTCTCCCAAATAATGCACACCTCATAAGCATAAAATTGTAATGATCTATCCTCTTCATTCAAAATCTTTTTTTATTATCTTCATATTTAAATATCAGTTGTTGGATTAACTTAACAGTTTAATAAGAGAGATATCTTAATCATTAAATTAATCTAATGACTTACATTTGAATGAAGAGAAAATAAAAAAGATAAAGGAAGATTTTAGATGGAAATGATCCAAATTAAAAATATACAAAACATTCTCTAACTATCAAAAATTGGAGGACATGCTAATTCATTTGCTCAGATCATTACGTTAATTGTCATGTAGTTAAAATTAATGATGTTGCCAATAAAGATGATAAAAATGATGAAATTGACAAATGTTTGAGATTTAGAGGATTAAAACGAAACCTTTTGAAAATAAATGATCAAATTAAAATAAAAAATAAAATAAAATACTAAAAATATATATAACTTTTTTTGGTGAACAAAAGGGCTAGCCCACACTAAAAATATATTTTAACCTTTAATTTAAAACCACATATATAGAATCGATGTTTTATCACGAGAGAACATATATGCATATTGAGGAATAGAAGATGGGGTTGTACAATATCCTATAGCCTAGCTAGATTGAGGAATTAAGATCACCATGAAGGTGTGTCTTCTTGTCCTTCACCAAAGTATGGGAAACACAGAGCTGGACTCGGTGTTTTTTAGTCCAAGTCATGGAACCTAACTGGCAGGTGATAGAATATGGCTGTCATTTCAATCATATTATGCCTGTACTCGATGGACGTCAGGAAGGCATCGATATCTCCAACAGATTTCAGAACATAGGTTTTGAAAATTGGAAGCTATTTATAAAAATCTTTATTATAAATCTTAGTACTTGTCACCATATTTTCTATTATTTTTATATATTTATCTAATCTTTCTATATAACATTGAGAGATGAACCACAGATATATTGTAATCTACAAAAGTTCATTTCTAATGCGAATATTTAAGCTAAAAATGTAGTGTGGAACAATGATGTTCAAATATACAACTAGAGGAAATGCGAGCTCTATAGTATAGATAGATAGACAAAGACTATCTACATATACCTATAACAGTTTCCTCCATTCAGGAGTCTAGATACCAAATAGTGAATTGGTGATAATGATTGAAGAATAATAATACAGAAACACAATTATAATCATGAGCATAGCTGGCACCCAATTGTAAACGTTTTCTCAATAAATATGATTAAAATTCAATGCTTTGTTTTTCTTTATTCATTCAATTATTCTCTATCTGTCACATTAAAAAAATTTAACATCAGAAAATATATAAAGGAGTATAATAAAAAATGATATAATATTACCTTTGTACAAAATACAGATCAACACACGAAGAACGAAGGCATGCTGGTGCAAGTATATTATATAATAAATTGCATTTTTTTAATTGATCAATTATACAAATAAAAAGGGCCCAACTGCTTCCTAACCAAATCACAAGAATGAAATTTTATGTTATGTAACTATTATTACTTGCATCATTATGTTTCTTTTATTTTATGCTAAAACAAGTGCAAGAAAATCTTCTATGTACATACGAATTTAGTAATTTAGGATATAATTAAGTACTATTTGTATCAAGAAAAACATAATTTAACACATTTATTTATTTTTTAAGAAAGATTTGTCTAACAAGTATGTTAGTGATTTAGGAAAAAGAACCTGAAAAAACAATTAAACCAGCAACCAATAGACCAACCAAAAGAAAGAACTATAAACTGAAAACCTATATCAGTATGACAGCAAAATTTATGCTTAAGAACAACACAGATGGTAAACAAAGAATTAATGCAAAGATAATAAGAAAAGATGAACACCGGACTTATGTAATTCAGTCAATGTGGCCTACATTAATAGGAGAGAGCAGATCAATGCTTTTATTGCTTGTACAAGATCGAGTTACATCAGAATTTTCCCAGCAAGAGTATTCCTTTAGCTATTGTCTTTTGAGCTCAAAACAGAGAACCCCAAAGCTCTACCTCTCACTATTCCTAACCTCTCTTGATCTCACATTTTTCTAATTTGAATTGTTCACACGGTTACAGAGTTGCAAAGACTAGAACTATCATGAATACTCTTTCATATACAAAGAATAACATCTATATACACTAGTGCAGAATGCACTTTCTACTACGGTTGGTTTCACCTTTTTATTAAGGTTGGACCAGCGTAGTAGAAAGATGCATTGTAGAAAATGAGAACTTTCCATTACGGTTGGTGCACCGTAGTGAAAAATTACATTTCTACTACAGTTATGGTCAACATCGTAGTAGAAAGTGACTTTCTGGACAAACAAAGTCATCCAGAATGTGACTTTCTACTATCGTTGAAAAACACAACTGTAGTTGAAATGTCACGTTCTACTACGGTTGTGTCCCACAGCCATAGTCGAAAGTCACATTCTGGATGAAGAAGGACTTCCAGAAAGTAACTTTCTACTACGGTTGTGACCATAACCGTCGTAGAAACTCTACGACGGTTATGGTCACAACCGTAGTAGAAAGTGTGTTTTTTTTTTTTAATAATCTCTTCTGTTTTCCTTTCTTCCCTTTCCTAATTTTTTCATTCAATTTGCTACAACCAGCCAGATCCAATCCAACAGCAATAATAGATATACTAAACCAAGTATTAACATATATATATATATATATATATATATATATATATATATATATATATATATATAGTGTTAACAAAGATATATAGACAAACATGGCAACAAAGTGTCAAAACTAAATACATCTAATTAAGCTATATATATGGTTCTAACAAAACCTATATGAATGTCAAACTAATTAAATACATCTAAGCTACCTTATGATCTTTACAATAGCCAACAAAGAAGCTTGTCCATTTTTCCTTGATGCCCTGAACATCATCATTAGATAGCGGAGCCGGATTGTTGAAAGTCTGCAAGTTCACATAACATAAGAAAATTAAATTAAACATTTTGCTCATCAAGTAATAAAACAAATATAATAATTTAACTAACTCTTGTACTTAAAAATTCTATTAATAATTATCTTCGCCCATTGAGAAGTAACACTCGCGGAGACAATAGTGAATATATGTCTCATGACATAATATCCACACTCCCAGCCGCCACTTTGTCGATGAGACTACAAATGATAAACAATAAGTTAATATAAGATTATAAATCAAATACTCATCACTAGTGCGTTTACTATTCATCCAACTGCAATCCATAACTACAACAACAACTTCACTTAGTCCAAGATCTTCAACTCCTCCTTATCACAGGGTATAGCCCTATCCCATTCGAGAAGAAACTTTTTCAACTCTCAGTTAAAAGTTAGTCCTTAACTCTCTTGCCCATACTTAACGAAATTTCGACATCATTTCCCATCGGTCTCCGACGTACACGACTTGAACGCAGTGACATCCACCGCGATAAAGTATGCACCTGGAGAACGAAAGGAAATGCATCAGACCGAACTTTCATCAAGTA
The DNA here is from genome assembly GCA_039655645.1 of Ammopiptanthus mongolicus. NCBI lineage: Eukaryota > Viridiplantae > Streptophyta > Magnoliopsida > Fabales > Fabaceae > Ammopiptanthus > Ammopiptanthus mongolicus. The sequence continues at coordinate 47,370,789 of CM077350.1, forward strand.
TAACTTATGAGAATTAAGGAATAACTATTAACTAAATGAAGAAAAAGTTTTTCCCCAAATTGTCCAACTTGGAAAATTCAAGATTCAATACAATAAGTGGTACCTTAAAAAAGTACACATGCTCATTAATATTGAATCTCAAACGGGAAACTAAGGCTTTGCTAATTTATTAACACTAAAAACGGAAAACATTATGAGTTTTGAATGAAAAAACACAAACAAATTAAAAGTAGAAAAGGGTTGTACCTTGCTGAAAAATCACTAGTGCAATAAATATGTTTAAAATCGGTTAAAAATATCATTCTAAATCGGTTATGGAACCGATGTAGAAACAGATGATGTAGAATGTAAGACCTTTTAACATCGATTTTTTTCAACATCGGTTATAAACCAAACCGATTTTGAAAGTGTTCATTCAACAGATTAATAATTATTGAAAAAGATCTTTTCATATCGGTTATAATATAGAACCGATGTTGAAAGTTATAATTCAACATCGGTTTGGTCTTGTAACCGATGTTGAAAATATCTTTTCACATCGGTTGTAACTCAGAACCGATTGAAATTGATAGTTCAACATCGGTTCTCTATTGTAACCGATGTTGATAGTCCAATTTTTTTTTTAAATACTCTATTTTAAACCAGTGGCAATCCTTAACCCTGTTTCATATATGTACAACCAGAACTAGCATTCTCATACTCATGACTTGTGCGTCTAGCATCGATCCAATTACGATCCATAACTACAACAACACCAACTTCACTTAGTCCAAGATCTTCAACTCCTTTTTATCACAGGGTATGACCCTATCCCATTCGAGAAGAAACTTCTTCAACACTAAGTTAACAATTAGTCCTTAACTTTCATGCCCATACTTAACGAAATTTCGGAAGCATTTCCCATCGGTCTCCAACGTACACGACTTGAACGCGGTGTCATCCACCGCGACAAAGTGTGCACCCGGAGAACAAAAGGAAATGCAGCAGACCGAAATTTCTTCAAGTATAAGATATGAGAATTAAGGAATAAGTATTAACCAAATGAAGAATAAGTTTTTCCCCAAACTGTCCAACTTGGACAATTCAAGATTGAATACAATGAGTAGTACCTTAATAAAGTACACATTAGCTCATTAATATTGAATCTCAAACGGGAAACTAAGGTTTTGCTAATTTTTTAACACTAAAAGATAATCCAACAGTCCAATCCCTAAGTTAAAGCAGCAAACAAAACATTGGAATATAATATCTTACTTGTGCTCAGAGTGAGGAGATAGAGAGTGATGAGTGAGAGGGCGCTCGAGATGGGTTGAGACTTGCCTTCACCCTAAATCAGAAACACAAAGCAAATAGAGGGTTTGAGAGAACTATGAGAGGTTTTTTAACCTAACATTTAAAAACCATTCATGTTAAACTAAAAACCATTCATGTTAAACTAATAACCTGTCCTGCTTCTCTGGTTTGGTTTAATATACACTTAAATAATTTGATTTGAGTTTGTAGCTTAACATGTTTTTCAATCAGCAATGAAGGGTGCCAAAGAAGACCGTTTTGTGTACATGAATTTGTCCCGTACTATTTAATTTGTGTCATTAGTATTGTTGTTACATTACAATGCTTGATCTTTTCGTGATAAGCTTCAATGTTAGATGTTCTTAACTTGGTATGATTATTAAGTATTTTACAATCTGCATATCGAAATTACATTAACTACTTTGTTTTTCCTTTTGCAAAGCCAATACTAGGTGCTGAAAAATATTTTCACTCCTCAAACTAATCTTTTACATTGGAGGCAGAATAATAGTTTCACTCTTCAACCATATCTTATTATGCTGTGAAAAATTGCGTCAGTGGATATGCACAATTGCTTTTATCATCCAGAATTGACTTAATAGCTTATAATGGGCTTGATTGGACCATGGTCTCCTCTATGCTTGCCTAAGTATCACTGCCAGCTCTAAATTAGCGCATCACCTTTCTTTAAATTAGTCAAACATTTTTGTAGTTTATAGTTTTATGTTTCCTTGCATATTTACTCAAGTTGAATCAACCACATTTTCAAACTAAATAGTAAATTCTAATACATTAATACTTTTTCTCTTCCTTTCTCCCTTTAATTTCATATAAAAATCTAATCAGATGGAGAAGTGTTTTTCTTCATTAGAATGTCACGTATGGATTTCCTGCCAAGTTACATGCCATACTGTAAAACTAATCAAGTTACATGCCATACTGTAAAACTAATCAAGTTACATTGCAAAACCAAAGTAACAGGTAGCAGACAACAACAAAAATGTAGAGAGAAAGAAAGAGAACTTGGGCAAAGTTTCTCCACCGAGGAGAGGGTGAAGCCGTGGGCAAAGTTTGGTACAGAGGTTCAGAGGAGAGGGGTGAAGCCGTGCGCGACTGGGCAGTGTATCAGCGATGAAGGAGCAACAACGATTTGTGAGGAGAAGGAGAAGGATGAAGGATGGTGCTAGGTTACGGTGGTGAAGGATGAAGGATAAGGAGCAAACGAGAGAGAGGGCAAACAGTGAGGAGGGAAAGATATGAAAGAACGTTGGAACATGAAATGGGTTTAATGAAGATTTAAAATCGGTTGGTTAATAGAACCGATTTTGAAAGTTTAATAATGAGATCAGTTGTCAAATAACCGAGTTTGAAAGTTTACTAATGAGATCGGTTGTGTAATAATCGATGTAAATACGTGGCGGGAATAAATAAATAGTTTTTTATTTAAATTTGTTTCATCGGTTGAACTATGTAACCGATGTTAAATGTTTTATACATTGGGTTCTTTCTGAATCGATGTAAATAATTTTGAACTTATTTTCAAAATTACCACCGCCTCTTTTTTTAAATCGGTTTCTTTTCAACCGATCTAGAAACCTGTTGTAGAATCCATATTTTGCACTAGTGAATGAAAAAAAAAATGAGAAGCAGCAAGGGGTAGCTAGCAATAGGAACAATTCAGTCCAAATAAAAAAAAAATAAATAGAACACAAGAGCACAAGAGTTTAATTTCTCAAATTTACTCTGACAATAGAACACAAGAAAAGGAAAAATGAAAAGACTTTAGGCCAGTTTGTTACAGATTATGAAAAAATGATTTCCATTTATTTTATATGGAAATCATTTTTTCATAATCGGTAACAAACATATTTTCTCTCTCCTCTAGAGAATTAGATTTTAGTGAGAAGCTAAATGGAATAGCTTCTCATTTTAGCCATAAAAATGATTTTTTTTAAAAAATCATTTCCTAAAAAATCTTAAACAAACACAATTAAAATCACTAAAAGTGATTTTTAACTTAAAAAAATGATTTTTATGATCAAATAATCTAAAACAAACGCACTCTTTATCTCCATTAATATTTAAAATGCAAGCTATCCGTCTCCTTCTAGTGGGCACTATTTTAATTCATATTAGCAGTTAAACAAGTTTGTACACCTTAACTAAAGCTAGAACACAAATCAGTTTGGTAGGTACAGTTGTTTGGAGAGTTGCAGCTTGACACTAATTCTAAGTGCAATGCCCATGCCCATGGATTAATTCCAATGTTACATAGAAATGGTAGAACTTTCCCACTAATACAGTCAAAATCCCCACTATCATATGAACCTCAATTGCTTCTATCAAAATTTCATACATAAACCACTTCAAGAAATCAGAACATATCACAAACCACTTTAAGAAATCAGAACAAAAAACAAACAATTAATCTAGACAACACATATGAACCACTCAAAAATCAAATTCACTCACCAAGTATGAACCAAATGGAGAATCAGGATTGAAGGACAGTGAGGAGGATGAACCAGTAGCGAGCGTTTAGCCTGTTCGTGCACCTACGAGAACGAACAGGGTTGTGAGAGCTCTATTCGTGCACCTACGAGAATGAGGAGAGAAGAGAACGAGATTTTGAAGAAGAGAATGGGAAAGAAGAGAGAAGAGAGAAAACAACTCACCAGAGAGAAGAGAGAGACTCGCGGTGGTTGCCTCGCTGGTGAGGGAGTTTACTGTGTGAAGAGAAGAGGGTTTACTGTGTGAAGGCGCGTAGAGTAACGTTGTAATGGCACATAAGGGAAATAATTGTTTAGGTTATTTCAAAATTACACTTTCTACTACGGTTCTAAATGCAACCGTAGTGGAAATTCATTCCCTGAGTAGTCCAGAATATTACAATACTGCCACCGGCTACTTTCTACTACGGTTCTAAATGCAACGGTAGTGAAAAGTGCGCGTGCATGAAACAAGACTTTCTACTACGGTTATACAGGGGAACTATAATAGAAAGTCCTAATCAGAATGCAATTTATTACAAAATTGTCACTGCGTTATTTTCTACTACGGATTAATAACAACCGTTGTAAATCCCTGACGTGAAATGCATATTGTGCATTAGTAATATAGAAATATATTTCACTAGTTCTATTCTCACCAATCACTACCCTATCAAAAGACTTTCCATAACTAAATCAGTTAAGTTGGTTGGAGTTATAGTTGTGGCCAATAACATTCTTCAAACGGCTTCCTTCAAATAGAAGTGATTTTGAGACATACTTCACACAGTATTTTCAAGGCCACCAAATAAGAAATAAAAATAGAAAAATATTAAACTAAAAAAATACATTAATACATTTACAGCTTAAAAAATTATTTTATTTATTATTTTAATTTTAATTTCTTAGCAAGTATCCTTAATTTTTTATTAGCAATATATTTTCACTTAGACATTTTATTATCATAAATCTTAAATTAACTCTTATAAATGTGCTCATATCAAAATTAATCTTTTTGATTCAAAGTCAAATCAAATATCTGTTTGTCAAATTGTTACTAAGACATTTGATTACGAAGGATTTCAGCCATGGAATGTTAAACAATTCTATTAAGCAATCGAAGGAATTTTCATCAAGATTTTGATCAGAGGCTAAAGGCAATTCAAGCAGAAGGATCGAACCAATATTCACCAGTTTCTGTGTATGCTAGAATCATACAGTGTTCTTACAACTTTACAAGCACCACATCGAATATGGTTAAACTTCTTTAGCAATTTTTCAACATATATAATGTGTTTGACTTAAAGGAAAAACAATTTTAAGTTTCGAGGATTTTATTTCTTAAAATCACATAAGGTTATCCTAAGTCTTTCATTTCAAATTTTGAACGCAAATTCTTTTATCTTATTAACCACATCAAGACAAATGTCAGTAATTAACATATCATCCACATAAAAACATATTAAAACACATTCTAATCCTATCTGTCGAATGGATTGAAAAACCATGAAGACTTCTTGTATTGGATCCAAATCCGATAGATGCGGATATCGCTTGATCTTATAGTTCAGTTATATGTTTGTGACATACTTACTGTTTTATCAGTTAGAGGGTTGTTAGTAGTTGTAATCAGTTGTTAGACAAGGCACTTCAACGAGCTTATAGCGGATGAGAAGTTAGTCCCGTTTGGTCAGCACATCTGTCACGAGCTTATAGCGTTTTTTCACGAGCTTATAGCGTTTTTTCCAGACGGTACTTGAAGTAGCGTTTGAGTTTATAGCTTATAGCGTTTCATTTTTCTTTTCACTTTTATCCTTATTATCTTCATTTAATTCTACCTTTATTCTCTTCTCTCTCTTTTATGTAAAATCATTAATGAAGATGTCTTTTTATGTCATTTTATATTTTTCAGCTAGTTCAACTACTAGTTTTACCAAACACTTTCACAAAAAATAAGCTAGCTTATCCGCTATCCGCTATCAGCTACCTCATCCGTTATCCGCTATAAATTATCCGCTATCAGCTAGTTTATCCACTAACAGCTAATTTTATCAAACAGACTCAATGCAACTAATTGTTCTGGTAGTTAGTGATAAGAGTCAGAGTTGTGGCATATTAAAGCTATGCATCTCTCTCTATATATAATCTGATGCATAGTACCTTTTTTATGAGAGTATCAATACAAAAATTATTCAGTTTTCTTCTTCTTCTTTCTTTATCTGATAATATATTGTGGACTCGGTAGCATTGAACGCAACCGTTGGACGCAGCTGTTGAACCCAAGATGATTGGACACAACTGTTGAAGGCAATGAAAGTCCAAAGACTTTCTGTTTCAAAAAGAAAATAGAAACGCAACAGCACAGTTCAAAACTATACAATAATGACAAAAACGAAAAATATTACAATTTACCGAGTACTTGCTTCGCCGTACTTAAGTTTGGCCACCGGCTTCTCCCTTTTACATTGGATGTAATTTTTTTTTATACAAAAATTTTATATCAACGAAAAACAACAAAAGAAAGATGAACACCAAGATTTAGAGGGTTCAACCAATATGGCCAACATGTACGAGAGAGAGCACCTTCACTATGATAATGCGATCAAGATCAAGTCTTTATAATAGAGTTTCCACCCTTGGCCCCTTTCTCCACAGTACTGAATACAACATGCAGAAAGTTCCCAAACCTTTCACACTCTATTTTCCACTCTTTCCCCAGTCGCTCACAATTGTCTCTCTGATTTCACACAAAGCAGAATTATATGAAGTAGAATACTAAGTCTACCTATGCATGAATGAAAACATGCTTATATAGGTACCGAGAACCAATCACATTTTGGATCACCAAATAAGCTCCAATCAATTAGAGATAGATGTGCCAACAACTAACTTCAACTAACAAACTGACTTGCAACTAACTTGTAACTGATTTTGAGACACTTCAACTGACACTATAAATTTAGAATATTAACATGAATCATATGCATTTGCAATAAAACCATTATTCACTAGTGTACCAAGGAGTTTTTCATACCAATATTTAGGTGCTTGATTCAAGCTACAAAAAGATTTCCTTAGTTTGCATATTTTATGTTCCTGACTAGGTATCATAAAACCTTCAGATTTTCTCTTATAGATTTTTCATGCAAATCACCATTAAAAATGCAGTTTTAACATGCATATGATGCACAACTAAGTTATGAATGGCAGTTGAGGTAACCAAAGCATAAATAGTATCTATTTTAGTTATCAGTAAATATGTGTTAAAGAAATCAAGCATAACATTATTATTTATTTCAATAGTGTTCAAGAAAAATAGTCCATCACTCAAATAAACCTTATTCACAAAGTCCTCACTGCGAATATTTAAAACCTTATCAGCCACAAAAATAATTATCAGTCCAGCCTTATTGAGAAGTGCACCTGAGATTAAATTTCTATGCATGAAAGGCATCACCCACAACAAAATATTTATGAAGTTTTCCAAAAGTTAGTATGAAGGGAATTTTCCCTTTACCAATACTTCAACGATAACAGAATTGCGCCTGTAAACAAGGTTTCAATCCGCAGACTCTTCAAAGTCTTGAAGCAGCTCCTTGTTGGAACATATATGTCTCGATTCTCTCGTGTCTCGAAGCAAGTATTTCTCAAACTGAGAATGCATAAAATAGTTGGTAGTGATATATTCCTCATGAATTATACTAGACTTGATATAAAATATGTTGTTAGTAGATTGAGTTAATATACTTATAGTCCAATTGGGGAACATTGGAATGCTACTCATCCACCACGTCATAAACGACCTTTAATAGCGCGTACTTTTGACATTTGATAACGCTATCGTAAATGTACCTACTATATCGCTTGTCCAAGGAACCTAAAATAACATTTCTTCGGGAAAACACTATCTAAGGTTAGGACCTAAGATGTTTTCTCCACGAAACACCATCCATTGTTTGGCTTAAGATAGAGCTTCTTCAAAAGAAACATTGTTTTAACTTATTTTTTAGTTTATTGATATGTACATTCCCCCTGCAAGCATTCAAAGGATATTAATCCAAAATTATACTGCACAAAAAAGATATTCATTCCAATTTAGAGCAAAGAACAAGAACTTTTACAATAGGCTACCCGCATAGTCAAAACCAATTAATAATGAAAACAAAAAAGCCAAGCAATAATGGAAAGTGTACTTAATTATTTACAAAATAGACTATTTACAGATTATTTACAAAAATGCCAAGATAGCTGTTTACAAAAATTTATAAAACCAATGAAGAATGGAAACAAAAATGGCAAGATAGACTTTACAAAATTCAGCTCGCCATGTTTGTTTCATCTAGTATCTTCTCTACATACTGACACCGTTCTTCCTTGATTTCATTTATATGAGACTCTGAGTAAGTATCACATCTGAAGTCGGGGAGGTACTGTGAAATGAAACATCAGAATAAAATGAAATTAGAACTGAACTACATTTGAATGGTCAAATTTAAAAACTTGGTAAATATAAAGTAGGAAAAACTAGTGGATTGGTCCCTTAAAGTTTAATTCTTTTTTCAATTTGGTCCTCTAAGTTTATTTTTTTGTCAATTAACATAAGTTAGGTTCGGTTAACAATGTTTGCCTTTTCGTTACAATCCGTCAAAGTCCGTTAGTGCCTATCCTACATGGCATTCTCGAACCTAATTAGCTTGCTGACGTGTTAATTAATACATGGGTGTTGCTTTGGTGTCCACTTATTTCGAAGGGCACCAATGCCCTAACTATTTGGAGCAATGAGTATATATGAGTTTTGTTTTAACAATGTAATGCCTTTGTTGAATTGTTGACTTGTGACTCAATATATGTTGTACTGTTGTTGCCATTCGTGTTGTGTTTATACTTTATACACATCCCCATTCATGATGTATCCCAAAATTTCATTCTCGGGTGGTTCCAATAAAATTGATTTCTCTTAGGATCAGAATTTTCAAAGTGATATTATCTTTAAAGTGAGTAAATATATAAAGATAAACTAATATTAATTTTTAATAAATTAAAATCATGATATACTTTAAATTAAATTAAAAATATACTCATACTTATCTGCTTTAAAATCCATCTCATCATAGAGTAATTTTTTCCATTTCTCTTATTGTTCAGGTTACACATGCATGATAGAAACATTATATATGATGCCACCACTGAACTTGCGTTGCAAAATATTGTGGATCAGCATGCGTCCTCTTTCCTCACGCATGCATCGAAAAGTGGATAGCAAACGAATGCTATCCAAAAGGTTGAGCTCCCACAGACGTGTTCGAAGGTTGACCTCCAATGTTGGTTGAACAAAGGTACAATGAAAGGAAGGTTGAAAGGAACGAAGGCAATGTGAGAGATAGGAAGGATCTAGGACAAAATTGGATAAAAATTACTACAAATGAATCAGCAAAACACTTAGCACAAATGAAGTGACAATTTTACATATCTGTCATAAATTTACTGGTCCAAATAATAAGGGCATCGATGCCCTTCAAAATGAGTGGACATCGGAGCAATGCTCTTAATACAATATATAATAATTTAAAAAAGAAATAAATAAATAGATTATTTCCTTTCTCTCTCCATCTTTTTCAATCTTTTTTTGGCAGTAACCCTTAAAAAAACCACAATACCCTTTTTCCCAAATTATACACCAAAATGCCCCTCTTTTTCATGCCTTTGGGAAGTCGGGTTTCCCAATACCGACTTCCCTTCTTTTTATTTTTTTTAATGTAGTGAAACCGACTTCTCAACTAGGTTTTTTTGTTTTAATTAATTAATTATTTTTTATAATTAATTATATCAATTTAGTTAATTGTTATGTTAATTAGAAGATTAAAAAAATTAATGATATAATAAAAAACATCAATTAAAATTAACTAATAAATTAATATTATATTTTATAACAAAACTACTATTACAATAAAATTAAAAATTCTAGTGTTGCATAGAAGTTCCAGCACACTGAGAACAGTTATTCCTGCTATGATCCGCATTTCGATAGAGTCCACATCTTTTGGGCTGACCCTTTTCCTCGAGGTCCATCTCAGTACGCATGCAAGAAGATTGTGGACAATCACGTGGATCTCTCCGCATTTCTGGATTATGCCACACCGTGTCTCCGTCATATTGTGGTCAATATGCTTCGTTGGCTATCACGCTGAATTGTTCCCCGCTAAACGTTGAATACATTTTACAACTTGTACACATCTGACACATACGTCATGAAGTCATGAGCATCACGTGAACAAGCAATGATGACATGTCAACAAGGGATGTGCAGTGTCTGAAATTTTTCACAGTCACACGACTTTATATTCAAATTCATCCGGAATTCCCTACAGGCCGACCCTCTCATGGGTTGACCAACTCCTCTACCCGCAACTCACTTTGTTGCCGATCGAATGTACAAACAGTGTGAGAGTTGGATTTTGATCGTTCCTCCTCAATGGCCTTGGTGAGAATTTCGGTATAAATATGGGCGGATTGGATCATTGCCTCTAGTTGCACTCCCTTCTTGACGAAGAGTCTAACACTCCTATAATAAGTTGTTTTGACCAACACAGTGATTGGAAGGTTTTGCGTCCCTTTTGAGTACGTCGTTGACGGACTAGACAAGATTGGTTGTCATGTGTCCCCAACGCTGTCCTTCATCCCAAGCTTGAGTCCATTTTTTGTTGTATGTTTTATCAAAAAACCGTAGGTACATCGATGTATAAAGAAAATACACTGATGTACATATATGTTTTTGTGAGTACATCGATGTAATCTGGTATACATTGATGTAAAACACCTGATTAGCCAAAATAAATTAGTACATCGATGTACATGTTTAATACATCGATGTACAGGTTTTAAAACGCGTTTTTGATGAAAATATTTAAATACATCGATGTACTTATAAGTACATCGATGTACACATGTGATAGTTGGAGTTTTGCCTGTTTTTGAGCCGTTTTAGCTCATTAAAACTGGTTTAATTCTCTGGAACACGTTTTCTTTCATCAGATATGAGTCTTACTGGTTTTTGGCTATAAAATCTGCTTTGGAAAAGGTTTTGAGAAACACAAGTTTTTTACATTGAGAGTTTTCTTCCAAAGAATTCTGAGAATCCACTATTACTCTGTGTGAGGGTGTGTGTTGGTGGTTCTCTTCTGTGCAGGGAGAACCATATTTTCTGGTGAGGTTGTTTTATCCTGGGGACGACAAGGCTGTATGCTGCTGCACATTCTAGATAGAGCCGCGAAACGTCTTAAAAAAACGACCTAGTCCGCGACTCAGCCTTATTATTTTGGTCGTGTGCAACCACTACAGCAACATTTTTCCTTTGAGATACGGTTAAGCCACCTAGCGGCCTCTGCATTTTTTGCTTGGAGATTATTGTAGTAAAAATTGAAGGACGGTTTAGTCGAGACGTATCCTGAAGAGTTGGAATAAGAGTCTTACATGTGATTTTTAAAGTAGTTATGATAAAAGTCATACAATTTTAATGATATGATAATTTATGATTAGACGACAGTAAAAAAAATATTTATTCTAATAATACATACTACTTCGGTCTCTATTATAAGCAAAACTTAAATGGAACACATATATTAAAGAAGTTGGTTAATCTCATTTAATGTTGTTAAAAAATTAAGGGTATTACGTAAAGTAACCTTCATAGAAAAATTCAATTTTTATTAAATGGATCTCACATTGAGTTATTGAAAAACAAAATTGGTATTAAATGAAGGATATTTTAGGAACAATATCATTAAATAGGATGGAAGTAGTTGAAATTTGCTTATATATTTGATCAAAAATTTTAAAACTTTTTTTTATTTATAATAAAGATCGAAAGGAGTACTAATTAAATCTTTTAAAATATTCATATAACGTGAAAAAACACGATTTTAAGCTTTAGCCGCCCTTGTTACTCGATTAGAATTTTTAGTATTTTTTAACTGGCAGATATTTGTTTAATATCTTCCAAAAGATAAAAAGTTTAAATTGTCGAAAATGGTAATATAGTTCCTTTTAGATAATGACTTTTAGACCAAGTGGTATTTATCTTTAAATACAGTTTGACATGTTGATAAATTTTGTGATAAAGCTCCCGAGGCAGCAAAAGGTGCAAATCACAATTAGCTATAGCATTCTTTAAGTTCAAAAGAAACGAAGTAACGACAAAAATGGGTGCGGTCAAATTAGCTCATTAAGCAACGCCACCATTGCTCAGAGGAACATAATATTTTTTTTAAAACCTCAAATTTAGTATCAGAGGGAGCGACATTGCAGCTATCAGATTCGCGTTTTCTACGTGTTTTGATGGAGGGTTATATTAATCAGTATCTTTTAAATAAAAAAATCCTAAATTTTTTGATCTAATATATAAATAAATTTTAATTATTTTCATTCTATTTAATAATATTGTTCTTAAAATATTCTTTATTTAATACTAATTTTATTTTTTAATAACTTAATGTAGAATATATTTAATAAAAATTAAAATTTTTTATGAAGGTTATTTTAGATAATATCCTTAATTTTTTAACAACATTAAATATGATTAACCAACTTTCTTAATATGTGTGTTCCATTTAAGTTTTGCTTATAATGGAGATCGAAATAATATTAATTAAGAAATTAAAAAATAAAAATTTTACATTCAATATGTAGCTTTTAAAAAATTAAATACATCATTTTTCAACACATAATTTTTATTTTTATTTTTTTAATCAATATCCTTAAAAATACTAATTAGCATTTGAATTTAGTGAATGATGCACTTGAATTTAGTGAATGATTATGTTCACGCACCGTGGACAATTAATGATGACCATTCCAATTATTAAGTTGTTATTACCAAAAGAGAGAAACCACTAAGACCACGCAAACCACTAAGACCACGCGTAGTGTGTTTCAGACTTTCAGCACCTTTTCAAAACTGCATATATTAACAACACCAATGTAGATTTTATTTAATGGGTCTCGATACAGAGGATCTATGAATATGTTTAACGAATCAATAAAAAAAATATTTGTCTTAATTTTTGATTTCTTAAATAATATTCTAAAGACATTTGTTAGCATTCTCTTTATTTAATAATGAAAAACATTTTCACTTTTTCCTTCTTAGAGCATCTTCGATGCTTTTCATATAAGTAACACATTATATTCTTTTAAGTGAATCATCTCAATTTTAAGCAGCATAATCAATTTTCACTTCAATAGTGGTTCCTATCAACAAGTTGCTTAACTCAAAAATATCTCAGTGTCTCTTCAACATTTCATATTCTCTCTCGTACATATACACACACAAATGGTCAAATGTTAAGCAACTCATAAGGAATGGTTGCTTATATAAGCAACTCTCCTCAATTTTAAGCAACTCATAAGGAACTCAAAATCATATGTGACTCACTGAAATATTATTTTAATGTTACGCAACCCAGAAGCAACTCCCATTGGAGTTGCTCTCTCTAAAGATCCTTATTCTTTCCTCTCTCTTTCTCTTTGCAAGAGTTGGGTATACAGATTTGGACCTGTTGCAAGTCCGTTTAATTCGTGACATGTGCGGGTTAGAGCCATACAAAATGTAGGTTCGTTTGAACGTGGACTTATTAGTCTGGTCTGTTTAATATGCGGTTTATAAAGGTTGGGTCGCGGATTAATGGGTCAACTCGCAGACCAAAATTTTTTGAAAAGAAGTTAGAGGCCAAAAATTAGAGGAATGTGTCTAGGTTCCACGTTTCAGTCTTTTAGAAATGGTTCCATCTTCATTTTTAGTCAGCAACCTGCCTCTCACCTCCCTCACTCTGCAGTCTGCTCTCAGTTTTCATTTTTCTTTTCAATCGGCTCCATCTCACCTTGCAACTTCCATCGTCGGCATCCCTATCGCTAGTGAAACTCCTCGTCGCTATGTGAAACCACCGCATGAAGCTCAAATCTAGAACAATAGTACTCCAATCTCTCTCACTGGTTCGTTTTCTGCTCTTTTTCTTTAATTTTTGGGCTTGTTTACACTACCAGAAAATCGCCAATTACCGACGGTCACTATCCGTTAGTAATTGCCAAAAGTCGTTGGTAAAGTAGGATTACCGGCGGCCTTGTGACGGCCCAAAATCCTTCGGTAATTACCGATGACTTTTCCCATCGGTAAATGTCTTGAGTACATGAGTATGTTATCGATGGAAAGCGTCGTCGGTAAGTTATGGGCTAGTTTATCGACGGACTATGCTGTCAAGAACTTGAAGTCTGGATTACCGGCGGAAGTATTCGTCGGTAAGATTATTTTTTTATTAAATTTAATTAAAATAAGTATAAAATTAATTATAAAAAATTAATTAAAATAATTATAAATTATAATAACTTAAAGTAAACAAAATTTAATGAAAAATATATAAATTAAAAATATAAATTATAGAAGTCAACATTGTCATAAAAAACTTTTTTTTTTGGTGCTCTTTAATAAAAAAACTTTAATCAAGCAAAATTCTACAACTAATACAATAATCCTAATAATCTATATAGTCTCCCGGAGAGGCGTCATCTGATGACTCTCGTTGTTGTCCCTCCTGCTGCTATTGTCCCTCATGCTGGTGGTCATCCTGTGGGAGCTGCTGCTGCAAAGCAGTACGTGTCTCGGGAGGGAGTACCTGGAGGACAGCCTACAAGATCTGGTGCACTGACTCGACTTCACCCCTCAACTGCTGGTTCTCCTCCCTAGCCTGACGTGCAATATCCTCGGTGGCAGCCAATCACTATCTCAGCGCGTCCAGCTCCTCTGAATCATGAGAGTGACTGGAGGATGAATGTGATGGCTGCGTGAGGCTGGGATCTCCTTGTCGGAAACCATGAGCGAGGTCTCCAGCCCCGTAAATCCGGCCTTTCTTCTTACCCCCTACCACATCCAACCAACACTGGGTCCAAAGTATGTGCTCCTCAATGGGGTAAGGCAAAGCTGACACTTGAATATATGGGGTAAAACCATCAGAGCATAACCCAAGTCATACATTTCGTGGATCGGCGGCAAAATCAGAATGAGTCTGATCAAAGTGCTTCCAAACTTAGCCATCAGACGGATGACGTAACACGCCTGGACTTTTTTTTGTTCTCATGGTGCCATGTCATTTCACCTGCAGTTTGAATCGATGCAAACATTCTCTGTAATCTTTGAATTATTGGCAAATAGAACATCGCCTTCACTGGAACTGGTTTGTGGTTATCAATCTGATTATTGCGATCACGATACCTCGGCGCATGACAAAATTTGCATTCAACCAACACCGCATCATTTATGCTGTATTCATTATCATAATACAGCATGCACCCGTTCACACAACAATCAATCCTCTTAGCCTCTAACCCCAGCTTTGACATAACCTCTTTGCATCATAATACCTTTCAGGTAAATTCTTTCTAATAAGTGTTACGTCCAAAAGCATTTTCGTAAAATAATCCAAACATTGGTCAGAAACAAAAAAATTGGAGTTGCAAGCTAAAAGCCTCACACACATTGATAATCTAGAGTCCTAGCCCCTTCAAACAACGGCTTATTTGTCTCTACCAGCAAATTTTAAAATCTTTGAGCATCATCATTTGGAGGTTCTTCCATGTTATCTGACTCATGCGCTTCAAATGTCTCATGCTGCATGAGAGCATCACACACCATCTCCCGTATTGAGGCAAAATGTTCACCGATGCCAATGTCTGCACCACTGCTAGAATCACCCACACAATTATCGTCAAATGCTAAATCAAAATCTGGCAACTCTTCACCATGATCAGTCCAAATCCAGTAATCAGGCTTGAAGCCAGCTTTATACAGGTGGACTTTCACAATTTCATCCTTCAAAATCTGTGTACAATCGCATTTAACGCACAGGCATCTAATTCCCACTCACTGATATACCAGTCCTGCTGACGAGCTTTGGTAACAAATTCTTCAACCTCATCTACAAAAGATTGTTTCAGACCCCTTCTACCCTTATAACACCTCTCATACACTCAACTATGATTCGAAGGACGACAATCCATATTCTGCATGTCCGAACAACGAAGAAACTTTATACATGCAACTGTGGCAACACAACGTCTTAAATAATATGACATGCTCCTCATTCATTAATTGGTGTGACCCTATCCCATTCGAAAAGAAACTTTTACGACACTCGTATAATAGTTATTCGTTACTTCTTGCATCTTATACTTGACGAAATTTCAACATTATTTCCCATTGGTCTCTAAGTACACAACTTGACCGCGGTCAAGTATGCACCCATAGAATAAGTGAAAATGTGTCAGACCGAAATTTTATCAAGTATAAGGCATGAGAAGTAAAGAATAACTATTATACGAGTGGCGTAAAAGTATCTTCACAAACTATCCGACTTGGACAATTCAAGATTCAATAAACCGAGTGGTACCTTGAAAAAGTACATGTGCTCAATAATATTGAACCTCAAACGGGAAACTAAGGTTTTGCTCAAATACGTACAAGAAAATAAAATGAATGGGGACTAGTAAAATCCCTTCACTTTAGCAACATAAAGTGCACAAAGATTGGTGAAATTGACAAACAAACGCAAAAGTAATTTTATTCATCGAAAGAAACTGTTTATCTAAAAAATATTTCATACTTTAATCAAGGCTTATGAAATTATAAATTTTTATTGATTATTTGATTTTTGTTTAAGTTTTATGAGACTTATATCAAGGCTGTATAATGATTTTAAATTTTTAAATGTTAAATATAATTAATATTATGAGGCTTATGGTTTAATTATTTATTTTTAAAATTTTAATTATTTAATCAATTTAGTTAAATATTTAAATATTAATTATTTATGTATTAATTATTTTCCCACCTAATATTGATATATTGTTCTTAATGTTTGTTAGGATCTTCCATAATTCTTGTCGGCCATCCTAGAGTGGCTTTTATTCTCATATGCTATATATGTAATATATGAAATTTTTAATTTTAAATGTATTTAATTATTAATTATTAATTTTATTTGTTAATTAGTTAATTTTAAATTTAAGTGTTAATTATTAATTATTAATTATTGCACTAACTTATATTTAATTTAATTATTTACTTGTCTTATTTGTATACAGTCACAGTTTGAATGCCCTTAAATCTTTAAATAGATATTAATTTAGTTTATGTAAATAATTAAAATAAATTTATAAAAATAGCTAATTAGTACAATGGTTACTTAATAACACTAACACAATAACACCAACAACACCACTAGCAATAATCAACACTAACACTAATAAACAATAGGCAACACTAACACTAACAATTTGTAACTAGATATCAATCAGAACATTGAGCAACATATCTCAATGATGTGCAAATGCGAAATGATCAAACATGCACTTCACTCTCATGTTTTCAAGCTTCTACAACCTTAATCCCCACACTGTGCACAAGAACAACAGGACCAAATACACTTATCAAAATGAAAAATTCTCTTTGATCAAAATAAGAAAACAACACAACAGAACCAACAATGGAATAGGAGAGGACACCAACACCCTTGCTGCATAAACAATGGAAGAGGAGAGGACACCAACACCCTTACCGACGACTATTCTGTCGAAAACTTCGACCACATTACTGACGGTAATGAAAAAAGATATTACCGATGGGTTATGGCGACGGTAATCGTCCCGCGCAAGTTTTCACGCTTTAACGTGCCAAAGTTACCCACGGAATTGGCCGTCGGTATTCTCTTTTTCCTTTACCGACGGAAAATCCGTCAGTAATATATGACGTTTTGAATTTCTCACATTATCGATGGATTTAACCGTCGATAATTGAAATATTACCGACGGAGTCGTGGTCGTCGATAATTGACCTTCGATATTATCCAATATTCTTGTAGTGTTGCTACTCTGATCTATTCCATCTTCTTAATTTACCGCATCCTAAAACATAATAACTCAAAGTATTTGGGTATTTTTTTGCAGCTTATGCAGTTACTGCTTGACTGTTGATTGGAGGTTTCTTTAAATCCAGAAAAGTTTGTTTGTGTGTTTGGTGGATGAGGAGTTATCTGTGTTAAAATTGATTGATAATTTCATTTTATGATGCTGACAACGTATAAAGTTGTGTCAAGGGCGGCATTTTGTTGCAATAACCGCTCATATGTCAAAATTATTATTACTTGAGCTTTTGATTTTATTGGTCTTGACTACATATGTATAAAACTCCCAATACTATTCCCCCCTCACTTTTCATAGCTTTTGATAGTATGCAGGTTTATTAGATGTAATTTCCAAACATGGACTATATAATGGTTTAACTGTGGGATAAAAAAGTTTGTGATTCAGCCACTATTAGATAAAGGGATAGTTCACCACTCTAATGAACCCGCGGGCCAACCCGTTAACCCGTGGACTAGGCGCAGGACATGTAACATAATCGTTTCTCTCAAAATATGTTTAATGTGGGAGTTAAGTATGTTTAAGTGTTTGATTATGTTCTTGTTGGTGTGATAAAGCTTGGGATCAAATTTGAGTGAATTTGGCCTTGGAACGGGTTCAACACATGAAGAAACGCGAAAGAACGGGTCAGGACCAGGACATCATGCTTTGATGTTGAGTGACCGGACGCTAGAGAAGGGATAATGCTTAAGCGTGTAGGATGCACATGTGGAAGGACACGTGTCAGACAGCATGCACGCGCGTTAGAAAGAGGCGGTTCCTTCGCGATGAGGAACGCTCCACGCTCAAGCATGGGAGAAGGCCACACCCAAGCGTGCCCACGCCCAAGCATGGGGAGCGTCACGCTTCAGCGTGCTCAACAACACCATAAAACTGAATTGTCTTCACTTTTCTTCACTTTTACGCATGAAAATTCATCTCCCTCCCCTGTAAGAACGTGCAGAGACCAGAGATGCCATTGACGGATTTCCAGAGCTTTGTTTGTGCAATCCGACTATCGTAACCCAAATCCGATTGTATACGACAAAATCACTTTACAACTGCCTATTCTGATTGAGTGCACTAAAGAAGTAATTTGCACTGCAAAGCCTCTGATGCTGCTCTGAACATTTCACTGTTGTGCTAAAAGAGCGTACTTCAGTACAAGAATACCCTGAACGTCTTCAAAACATTTAATACTTCATCAGAACGACTCTATTGCATTAATGGTTTCCTCAAGACTTGAAATAAAGCAAGTGTTGAAGAAAGAATGTCTCACAACAGATTTATTGCTGTGAAGACTATATATAGAAGGCTGAACAACCCTCATTTATTATTCAAAGCTCTAATCTTGATTCTTTCATTGTTTGATTTACTTCTCAATCAATCAGGCTGATTTGCCTTTGCAAATCGAAGTTGTTGCTTCAAAACAAATTATTTTATTTGTAAACCTGAAGAAGCTAACTGAAGAATACTTGTTGAGCCTGAAGAGGCTAGGTACGCAAACAATAATCTTGTTGCTGAGCGTGAAGAGGGTAGGTGTGCACAGAATACTTGCGTTTGTAACTTGATCAATTATAGTGAAACTCTTGGTTTAGCCAAGGACTGGACGTAACCCAAAGTTTAGGGCGAACCGGTATAAATTGTTGGGTGTGATTCTCTCTTACCTTAAACTCTTGAATATTGCTTTAAGTATTTCTAACTTGCATTTAGCCGGGGGCTAAAACTATTTATCGAAAACAAAGTCTTTGTTTTTATCTCTGTATTTTTATCAAGTGTTTAAAACGTCTTCAAATGCATCGAAGTGTCTTCTCGTTGTTTTCAACCGTCTTATCCTTTAAAGTTTTGAAAAGAGTTTCTATTTTCCAACAAGCTTTGGGTAAACACACTATTTAGCCCTCCTTCTTGTGTTTATTTTGGTTATTTCACCAACAACTTGTCATTTTATTTTCTGTTTTCAAAGATTTGTATAGGAAACAATGAAAGCAATAAAATGATGTTTTTCACTATTTTCTGTACAAATATTTGAAAACTGAAAACAGAATGAAAATAAAGTGACATTTTTATAATTATTAATGAAAATATGAAATGAAAGTAGAAAACTGAAAATAAAGCAAACAAGTCATAAGTATTCCAGATCCGTGAAACTAACAAAGGGTACTTAATGACATTACCGATCTTTTTTTGGGTATAAGACATTACCAATTTTGTTTTCTTAAAACATAACCGCTTTGTAGTTTTTTCTATAACCGGTGTTTATTGGCAAGATACTTTTCCCCAATTTAAAACTAAATTTTGTTTTGAGAATCTTTTTATTTAAGGATTTAATTAATTGTCATGCAGTATAAATTTTTTTTACACTATTAATCAATTATAATTTGATACATCATTAAAATATTTGACTCTTATTCTAATTACCTTAAAAGTCGTTCGATCATATTATGATTTCGAATTGATTTTAAACTGACAATGCATACCAATTAAACTTTTTATTTAAACTTTTTTTCCTTCTATTTATTTAAACTTTTGATTTGTATAAAGAGTTTTTCTATCACATGCGTTGTACCGATTAAGGGTTATTAATTACCGCTTTGTATTAATTTTGACTTCCCTATTTCTTGATTAAAAAACAATTTTCTCTCTCTTATTTATTTTATTTATTCACCTCCCAATAATCTCTCTCTTCCCACCAAAAATAGTAAATATTTGAATCCCACATTTTTAATTAATCAGAGTACCAAATTTGGTGATATAAAAATGATATAAAAAAAATTAAAAACAGAGGGGAAAGTGGGGGTGGCTGGACGCGGCGGCTGCAGCGCAGAAAGGGTGGTGCAGGGAGGCGCGGCGAAGCTGCTGGTGCGAGGTGACAGGTTTAAGGCGGCGGAGCGCGGTTCTACTCAGGTGAGGTGGTGTTGGTGCTGGGAAGTGGTTGGTTGATGGGTCGTGGTGTTGAACGGCGTGCTACGGCGGAGGAATGGTATGGTGTGCTGCCGCGGTACTGTGCCACGTATCAGAGGTTGCGGATCTGGGACGGTGGTGCTCTGCAAGGGAGGAAGAGAAGTTGCGGAGCCAGCGTGAGGATTTCAGTGACATGGCTGCAGAGAACGCGAATAAGAGAAAAAGGAAGATGCAAGAAAAGGAAGGCAAGTCGAAGAAGAAGGACTTCAAGGTTTAGGGTGATGGTCCATTTCTGTTTCTTTTGCCTCATATGGTGGAAATGGATTGAATGATTTTTATTTGTGGTGACTTTATATATTTTTTAGAGAGAGAAATATAAGAGAGAAAAATGAAATAAGATGAGAGAGTATGTCAAATGATAGAGAAAGAAATAAAGACACCAAATGTATCAATTATGAAAGTCACTCAATCCATATCCGAAAAGGGGGCGGAAGCTTTTTGCTGTTAGTAATCGTGGCACATCTTAGATAGTATTTGATTGGAAGGAAATAGAGAAGAAGGCAAAGGGAGAGGAGAGATTTATTTAAATTTTTTATATTTGGTTTAATTTTTTGGAGGGGAGGGGAGCAAAATCTCTCCTCACTTAATTTTTGCTCCCCTCCATATTGGAGGATTTGAAGAAGAGAAGGGGAATTTTAAAATATTTTATATGCATTAAATATCCTTACTTATGTATTTTGAATTAAATAATTATAAGGGTGTAAAAGTAAATTAATTTTAAAATCTCTCCCCTCTCATCTTGAAGCAAATATAAAAAGTGTTACTTTCTCTCTCCTCCATTGAAATCCTTCTCCTCCCTCCTCTCAACCAAACACAATAGCTAATTAAAATCTCTCATCTCCCTTCCCCTCTTCTCCTTTGAATCAAACATAGCCTTAGTGTGATGATAGAAAGAGGAAGAGATATGAGAAAATAGTTATTATTTTTTTGCGGAAGAAAGATATTATTGGGAGGTGAATACATTAAATAAATAAGAGAGAGGAAAAAAAATTGGTAGAAAAAGAGAGATTATAAAAAGGTCAAAATTAATGTAAAATGGGTAATTAATGACCCATAACTTGTGCAACCTTGCATAGGATAAAAAAAAAGTACTTTGCTAACAAGTATCCTAAGGGTATTGTTTAAGGAATTTAAAGATAAAATTTTTTTATTCAAAAATGTAACTTTTGTATATTCAATGTATTAAATATATTACTTTTAATACAAAATTTTTATCTTTAATTTCTTAACCAATATTCTTAGGATACTGTTTAACATTTGCCTAAAAAAACTTGTATGAAATATTAGGATAGTTCCTTTTAGATAATGATTAGTTTTTGGACCAAACTAGTTATATACTAATGCATTCGCATGGGTTCGGTAGTGTTGATTGCAATAATTATTTCTAGTATGACATATTAATATTAGACTGGTAGAAACATATTCGTTAAAATTGTTGTTTCCTAAGAAATAAGACATGGAATAATGATAGTAAGTATAAAATGTTTAACAACTAAAGTAACTACTTAAGCAAATATATTGTTCAGCTACGGGTATTCATATATAATTCAAATGGGAAAGCTCACCCGTCTGTTTATTGATCACCCTTGTAGTCATCAGACGGGTGAACATTTATTCATTGTGATAGTCACCAGACAGGTGATAATTTCTTCACTGATAGTCATCAGACAGGTGATCATTTAAAACGTGCTTCACTGATAGTCATCAGACGGGTTCTTCCTTGATAGTCATCAGATGGGTAATCATTTAAAAGGATCTTCACTGATAGTCATCAGACGGGTCCTTCACTAATAGTCATCAGAAAGGTAAACATTTAAAAGGTTCTTCACTGATAGTCATCAGACGGATGAACATTTTAAAGGTCCTTCACTGATAGTCATCAGACGGGTCCTTCACTGATAGTCATCAGACGGGTGAACATTTAAAAAGATCTTCACGGATAGTCATCAGACGGGTCCTTCACTCATAGTCATCAGACGGGTGAACATTTAAAAGGATCTTCACTGATAGTCATCAGACGAGTCCTTCACTGATAGTCATTAGACGGGTGAACATTTAAAAGGTCTTTCACTGATAGTCATTAAACGGTTCCTTCACTGATAGTCATCAGAAGGGTGATCATTTAAATGGTGCTTCACTGATAGGGTGAACATTTAAAAGGTTATTCACTAATAGTCATCTGACGGGTCCTTCACTGATAGTCATCAGACGAGTGATCATTTAAAAGGGTAATACCTGGATAGTCATCAGATGGGTGAACATTTAAAAGGTTCTTCATTGATAGTCATCAGACGGGTGAACATTTAAAAGGTCCTTCACTGATAGTCATCAGATGGGTGAACATTTAAAAGGTTCTTCGTTGATAGTCATCAGACGGGTCCTTCAGTAATAGTCATCAGATAGATGATCTTTTAAAAGGTGCTTCATTAATAGTCATCAGATGGGTGAACATTTAAAAGGTTCTTCATTGATAGTCATCAGACGGGTGAACATTTAAATGGTCCTTCACTGATAATCATCAGACGGATGATCATTTAAAAGGTGTTTCAGGTCAACTATTGAATAATATACTACTTAGAAGAATACATAGCAAAAATATATGCATATGCATATGAATATTTGCATATATGTCTCAAAATAGATACACAACGAAAATTTATATACCGAAATATCTGAATATAGCAGTTTACAGCACAAAAGAAGGTCAATTTTTTGATTGAGGATGTTAGATTGGACACTAATTTATAGAACTAAAGGCAACACATCAAATTTTTTGCACTTTAACCCATTTGGCAACAGCATTGACAAACTCAAAGCTAACTTTGTGTTTTGCTAGAGGTTTTGAAACACTTCTTTGAAGACAACATTGGTTGTAGTAGTTAACAGTTGCCTTTCTTTATCTTGTATTAATATCTTCAATCCTTGTTTGCTTTGAACTCTAGAAATTGCAACATATAACTAACCGTGACTAAAGACAGGTTTAGGCAAGTATAGTCCAACACTTTCCAATGATTGACCTTGGGAGTTGTTGATTGTCATGGCATATGAGACAATTATAGAAAATTATCTCCTAATTAGCTTGAAAGGCCATGGTGATTGGGACGGAGACATAGACATCCGAGGAATGTACACGATGCTTCCAATGTTCTTTCCTGACATTACCTTTGCTTCAAGCACATGATTTGCTAGTCTTGTGACAATCAATCTAGTCCCATTACACAAACCTTCAGCCTGGTCTAAATTTCTTAAAAGCATTATTGAAGTGCCAACCTTGAGTTTGATCATGTGATTTGGAAGACCCGATGTTCTAAAGAAAGTGTAGAAATTCAGGAGTAAGAACTTCATATGGTTGAGTCTCATAAGCTTCTGACTTATCGATTGAATCTGAGCTTAGATATTCTCTTTCATCACCTATATTAATCAAAAAACAATGTGATTAAATTTTATAACTACTTAGTGTAAATGTGTAATATAACCAATATAGAATGTAATAATTATAGCAATAAAATACCAGGTATCAAGTTCAACACATATTCATTGATTTGATCAACAATTTCAATTGTTGATGCCAACATAGCTCTAGATTGCAAGAACTCTTCATTTTTGTATTCCTGTATCAAATTAGGATATGTGCTTCTAACTATGGCATCTATTGGGTCAACAAAATTTTTTATCAAGAATTCCTGTGGGATATCAATTTCTGCATATCCATTATTTGGCTCAGATAATTTACCATCACCTACATCCAATACCCATTGTGAAAACTCAGCAAGTTCTGATGCACTGGTATCTCCTGCATCATGTTGTAAATGCATGTTTTTAGTGAGAGTTAGCACCTGGCAATGATCTCAAAGATATGATCCATTGATAGTTGCATGTACGATATCCGAACGACTTCCTCTTGGAATAACCGATAGAATTTGTCTAAAGTCTCCACCAAAAACTACTTTTCCACCAAAAACTGAAGAAGAATTATTTTCACAGTTCATTATATCTCTTAGACTTCTATCCAATGCCTCAAAACAATACTTATGTGCCATTGGAGCTTCATCCCATATTATCAATTTTGTTACTTTCAATAGCTCCGCAAGTTCGCTTCCTTGATGAATATTGCAAGTTGAGTTATCCATTGTAGGAACAGATATCTTGAACTTAGAATGTGTTGTTCTTCCTCCAGGTAATAGTAGAGATGATATGCCACTGGATGCTACGGTCAACACAATATGATGTTGAGAACGTAATGCAGAAGCCAGAGTTTTCCACATGAAAGTTTTTCCAGTACCACCATAACCATAAAGGAAAAACATACCGCCTTGCCCTTTGTTTACCGCCTGCATGATTTTATCAAAGATAACTCTTTATTTACCTGTCGGAATAATTACATAAATTAATAAAATAGTTGAGAAAGCGCTGAGAAAATATAAATAAGTATTTATTAGAATATTCCTATTGTAAACGGTAACTAAAGTAAGTATTTGACCTGTAAGAGAAGCAAATAAATTTTCAAATTGAACTTGTAACTCAGTTGTATCATAATCACGTTCAACATAAATCAGTCTATTCCCTAATTGATTGGTCACATAGCCTTTCGGATATGGCATTGAAGGATAGTCTTTTAGACTTTTCCTATTTGCTTGCATCAATGTCTCAATCTCTATTAGAGTTAAATTTTGTAACTCTTCATCACAAAGTTGCAAGTCTGCAAAAAAATGAAATATAATTCATAAGTAAATTTATTTTGTGGCTGACAACATAATTAAAAAAATTGGCATAAAATTTGTTGGTAGATAAGTAGATTCATACCTTGGTTATTGCATGGTCTTCCTTGGTTATAAAGAATCCCATCTGACAACCATTTCCATGTTTCTTTCCAAACATGCTCTGGTCTATTAATGCTTCCTAATAAGAGGATTGTCACAAATAATTTTCTCAGGTAGAAACCTGAACCCCAGTCATTGGCTTCTCTTATAGCTTCTAAATATTCTTTATCATCTTCAAGTAAACCCATTGCAAAACATGCTTCCCTGTAAGTTGGATATTCAATGTTACCCACAGTTCTAAGATCTTCATCGCATGTTGCTCTTTCTACAATTGTTAACATCATTCTTAAATAGAATAGCTCTCCTGTACTTGGAGGTACCCAAATCAGCCTACCAATTGTATAACCTTTCTTTCGTGGTTTCCATGACCTCTTGCTCTTAACATAGACAAACTTAGAAACAAATTGTGGATAAGTCAGATTTCTACCTTCAGGGAATGTCTTATTTGCTTCCATCCATGATGTTAACATTGATTTTGTAATACTTGGCTTGGAAAGAACATCATCAATATCCTTATAATCATTAAAGTAAACTGCTTGCTCACCTGGTAGGTGAAAGAACAATCTTTCAACTGCTGGTTGTCTACCATGAATTGGAAAGGAATAAATTCTCCAACATGCTTCACATGGTGACACATATCGACAATCAAGGTACTGTTTGATTTCATCAATATTACGTCGTTGGGATGATCCTTCACCTTGCGTCTGAACCATAACAGCAGTAATCCTATCATAACCTTTGTTTATATACTTAAATAAGTATTTGATGGAAGTACCTTGGTTACACCATTCCAAATTAATGTGTGCTTGGTACTTCAATAACAATTTTGGATTATAAGGGACAACATGGCGATTATCAATAGAAACCCCATTCTTGACAATTGTGTTACCAGTATTTCTCCTTCATCATGGTCAAAAATTGTTGTGCTTTGGAATTTTTTAGGGTAATACCTAGAGCGCATACCATCTTTCATGCATGGAGATGACTTGTTTGCTAGACCACATGGACCATGGATCATGTGAGTTTTTACTAACTCATATAATTCTCTCTCTCTTTCCTGATTTGGAATTTCTGCTGAAATAATTTTGTCAATATCATCAGGAGTTGGGTACTTGTTAGATGGAGGTAGGAAGATGAGTATATGTGCATGTGGCAACCCCCTTTTTTGAAAATCAATAGTATACATATCTGTAATAGACAATGGTAAACATATATGTTAGTAGTTTGTCATTGACTGGTCACAATTAAAATAAAAAAAAATTATGTGAGTGATCAAGATAGGACTTACACCCAAATACTTTTCCAAAGACATGTTTCTTTCTCAAATCTGTTAACAAATTTTATTTTAAATACTCTTGATATAATATCAGGTCTGTCATGTAGCTTCAAATGCATGGGCTGAAGTAACCTTTGTATTTCAGGCCAATTTGGATTGCATGTAAAAGTCAGAAACAAATCTGGAAATCCAATGAAACTACAAATAGTCATCCCATCAAAGTATAATTGATCCATGTATCTATGACTACCGACAAATGTCGATGGTAAAATGATTCTTTTGCCTTTATTTGCTCCTTGCGTTTGACCATGGTCATCAGATTCATTCAGACTATGATATTTATCAACTCTCGGCTTTGATTGATTTTTCCTGATAAAAGAGAGTCGTTCTGACTCAATCATTGTGTAACCATGAACTACAAATTGCTGAAACAGTCTTCTTGATCTGATTAAGGTTTGTGCCTCATCTTTCCTGGTTTGGATTCTGAAATAAAGCCATTCTCTTATTGTAAGTCGATTCTTTTTATTTCTATAAGAATTGCCTCTATTTCTATGAAGCACATCATGTCTGTAACCATCTTCACCATAAGGAAATAAAAGGGGATACTGACATGGTAATCCAAATAGCTCGTATGTAACTCATCTATTCTTTGAAGTTGACCACTTTGTGCTTCCATAATAATGTCTCTTTTCGATGCGGTGTCAACATCACCAACAATAAGAGCAGCTACTTTTGAGGCGCTAGGTAGGTTATATATTCTACCATCGGTTGATCTATCCGCAATTAGCCTCAACTTTAAATCTTGGACATAACCATCTTTCAATCTTTTGCTAGCCATCCGAAATGATTTTACATGAGAATTATTTTCATCAAGCATGGCTGACAAATTCCGCACAATTTGAGGATCTATGTTCTCTTGGTACCTATTGTTAAAGAATGAAAAAGTTCTGGTTAGCAAAAAAAATAGCTGAGATAGTAAAATATTATGAAATTTTGAACTTTAAACATGTTGTATTTACCTTCCTATGGCACACATTCTATTTTGTATTTCATTTTCTATATCATAAATATAAAGTTGTGCAAACTTAGGGACATGACCGGGCATAGGTAACATGCTGCCAATTCTATGGCATGATTGTCCTTGTATTCTAATAGTTGGTGGTCCTCTACCATCATTAGTTGACCTATCAAGTTTTACTCCTGGGGATGTAAATGCAAACATCATGCTATAGGCCTGTATGTGCTGCTGAAATTTTTTAGTATCTGCAGGATCAATTTCAAATAGTAGATGTTGGAGGTATGTAGGTGGTGGCCCCAAAAGTGGTAGTTGAATCTTTCCTTGCCCACAACATAGATGGTACTTAGGAGTTGCAGCGTGTCTGTTTTTGCGTGTTCTCTCCTGATACCACATATATGCATGGCAATCTTGACATTCGTTGAGTGGATCGCCAATATCAGAATATCCTATGAAGAAAATAAAATATTGATTAGTAGTAAAGATTATCGATGGAACCTCCACTGATAACACCATGTTGATTGGGATTGATATTTCCATAGATTTCTTCTTCCTCAGAAGTTGAGCTATTATCAGAATCTAATCCTATTGAACATGAGAAGACTTGTGGTAAATGGAAATTTGTAAAGGCAAATGATATTTGCATCCAATGACATAGAGAGGTTAACAATTTTGCTTTAAGTACCTTGAGATGGTTGAATATCTAAATCTGAATCATCTTCTTCACCATCAAGTGAATCATATCCATTTTCTAAATTTTCATGTGCTAGTGTCCTAAGAAGATGCCATTGTCTTGAGGTGGATGCATTCTGATTTGAAGAAGAAGATGCTACATTATAAGCAGTCGTTGACGCAACAGGATTAACTTTATTTTGTGTGATCTCAGTGAATCTTGTAATTACATTGACACCCAATGAATCAATGTGTATGACTCTTTTCTTCCTCTGTGATGCAGTGTGTTCAGTACTTGGCTGAGTATTTGACCAAGAATTATAATTGAACATAGAATTTAACTGAGTATGGTTCTGATTTCCTTGATTGAGTTGTCTAGAAGTGATTTCTGAAAGTGGTGTCCTGTTCCCTGATGTTGCTTGAAGGTTCAAGTGAGCATTTTGAGTTCTAGCATTAGATCTATTTGGAGCTCTTTCCCGCAGCAAATTTTTTCTCTTCAAACGTGCTTTCGATGATAGCTCTTTCATGAAATTCTTTTCATGATCCATATCTGTGAGGAAATTATAATATATGCATTATCACAATTTGAATTATAAATTGAAAATTATGGTTAACAGTGTTCTGCACTCATTATCAAATAGCAGATTAAGATGATAAATGTCTTTAATGTAAATAGATGTAATTGAAGTAATCCTACGTATCATTGACAAAACTGAATAACATTGTAGAAAACAACCAAGCTGAACTACCAAAAGTGAATTCATAGTGCAATTTATTTTAAGTGGAGCTTGCCTTATGATGCAATTTGAGAATCTAAGTTACCATGTTAGTGCAAATCTACATTTATTTCTTCTCATTATTGTCCTGCCCTATTATGATCACTTGATATTCTAAATAGATCCCAATGACAACACCTCAATGCACAGATATTCAAATTCAACAAATAAACAAATAAGATACCATGGAAGATGCTATTGCAAATTTAAGAAACAATTCAAAGCAGTAAAATTTGTCAATTGGGTCTTATATTAAAAAAAGACTGAATATGATATAAGAAAAAAGAAACTGTTGAATGAGGATTGCTGTGTAGAGTAAAATGCTTCCATTAACTCAGTGAATTTATAGTGAACCATGTCTTACTGATTAGTGTATTGAATACTAATTTCTGTATTAAATACTAACTTAATAACATACATGAGCAGTAGAGTAGTTTCACTTCACAGCATTTATTAATCTGTTGATATAAGCTAGCAGCTACTACTTTTTGTTCCTGGAGTGAAGATTGAAAAAGAGGAATGTAATTTGTTTGAATGGACAGTGTTAATATCCACCAAAAAGCATGTTGCTTATTTGAACCATGGACACTGATCAGTTTCAATTGCTTGCTTGGTTATGCCATTCACTTCCTGTTCAGTATTCCAGTTGAAGATAGAAACTCAATATTGAAGAAACATTTGAAAAAGAAATGATGTGGTACTAATTTTCTTATGTAGTGACAGCTGAAATGGTTGAAAAAAAGTAAGATTTTTGGAAAAAAGATAATGATAATGGTTCCTTGGTTTGTTTAGATTTTCTCGTCTTAAGTCTTAAGTTGTTGATAAAGACGTATGTTGTATTGGGTTGTATTGTTGGTAAGTGTGATTCAGATAGTACATCCTAGTTGACCTTTTATTTTATTTTTGGCTACCGTGTCAAACACTCAAATCCACTGGTATCATGAATTTTCTTTTACGATGATAGTTCTGCAAAACTACTCCCTAGAGAACAGGCTATATGTGGTATTCTGATTTAATATTCACTCCTTTCCTTTGAGATTGTTAAATATTTGACAATATAAAAGAGAAAGTGATGTACCAACTGCCCACCTACCTAAAAGTTTTATGACAGTTGTTCTTGACTGAGAATTCATAGTATAGGCTTTGTACGTATAGTCCTACGTATCATTATTTGGGACTGCATAACCACTCCCAATGCACGTGTATATTTATTTTCTTTTATGATGATAGTTCTGCAAAACTACTCTGTAGACAACATTCTATATGTGGTATTCTGATTTAATATTCACTTCTTGGTGTATCATATATATACCATATTATCATTAATAATATCTTGTTGTCATGTAAATTAAAATATTATTTAATATTAAAAAAAGTAAAATACATGGCAAAAGAAATGATCACACTTGTAGTCATCAAACGGGTGAAGATTTCTTCAGTGTGATAGTCATCAGACGGGTGAAGATTTCTTCACTGTGATAGTCATCAGACGGGTGATCATTTCTTCACTGATAGTCATCAGACGGGTGATCATTTAAAAGGTTCTTCACTAATAGTCATCAGACGGGTGAAGATCTCCAGCTTCAGATGGGTGATACCTCTCGAGTAGATGATCACATTTGTAGTCATCAGACGAGTGAACATTTCTTCACTGATAGTCATCAGACGGGTGAAGATTTCTTCAATGTGATAGTCATCAGATGGGTGATCATTTAAAAGTTTCTTCACTGTGATAGTCATCAGATGGGTGAAGATTTCTTCAATGTGATAGTCATCAAACGGGTGAAATCTCATAGTATTCGTACTATACAATAAGAACTCATAAGCAGTGTTTTTTGAAATCTCATTAATATTTATAAGCAAAATTTCCTCCTTAATTAACCCATAAAAACTGAACTTTATCACATTCTTCTCATTACTGCACAATTCAACAATTTGGTAACTGCAAGTCTAAAAAATCAAGCATCTATGAAAATTCACGGATTGTTTAGG
The DNA here is from genome assembly GCA_039655645.1 of Ammopiptanthus mongolicus. NCBI lineage: Eukaryota > Viridiplantae > Streptophyta > Magnoliopsida > Fabales > Fabaceae > Ammopiptanthus > Ammopiptanthus mongolicus. Next base: position 47,402,027 of record CM077350.1, read on the forward strand.
AAGTATTTAAAGAGTATGAACATGGTAAAGCATCATGTTATTGGAGATGGTTGAAGCCTTTTTTTAACTGATAAGAAAGAGATTACTTCATTCTTAATTAAATATTTACTACACTGGAAAATTATAATTTTGATTGTTTCCCAAAGAGGGATCACCCTGCAGTGTTACTTATAGTAACCACTTGATCCATAATATTACAAAAATATTTCAAGAGAACCAATCATGGTATCAACTACTACTAAAGACATGTTATCATATTTTTGCAACTAAAAACTGCCAACTAAGGTGACTACAACACTGTCATTCAATTTTTATCTGCTTTGTAATCTTTGTGGATGATAGTTGTGCAGTGGCCAATTCTTGACTGAGCTTTTCATCAAATTCGATTTCAGATGAGACTCTTTTGGCTAGAGTGATAGAAGCTTGAATGTCAAGATCATGTTTTGCTGTTCCAGATAACGATTGCTGTAATTTGATAATAATTTTCATGTAAGGTTTTAATTAGTATAGAACAATAGAGTAAGCACTATAATGTGAAATGCATGCAATTGAAACTTACACTGTCAAAGTAAACATAATCATTGATATGTGACTTTGCCTTATCATCAAATTTGGATGTTTGCTGAGCCCAAAATTACATGTATCAAGACATATGAAAAATTTTATACCACTGAAATTTTAAGCAGCATAAAAGAATTGTGCTAGAATTATAAATGTGTTTTCTATGGAATTGAGACTTACAGTTTCTAATTGAAGATCTTCATTGACAGTTGACTTTTCCTTATCATTAAGTTTGGATGTCTGCTAAAATTAATAACTCATGCAATAAGTATGTGTATAATCAATCATTACAATTGGTACAATCTAGAATTAATATACCTCTTCAGTTTCAATCTGATCCATGATTGTCTGAATCCTTTGTGTGTCATCCCAAACCTTAATTATAGAACACTGGTTGTAACCTAGTTGCACTCTTACCCTGAATGCCAAAGTTCTTGCCAACATATTATCAAGCAGATGTGGATAAGCCCTTGGATTACATTCACCTTGCTAAGAAAGAGATATGACAAATGTATAATCATAATCTAGATGTAAAATACATTGTTACAATGGTAGATTAAATACAAATTTGAGGACTGCATACCTCAATCATTTTGTTCATAAGTTCTAGAGCTGGCTTTCCTATCATTGTTTCAGAATCACGGTCCCAAAACAGAAATTTTGCATTATGTTTTTTGTGATAAACTCTTATCTCCAATTTATACCTATTCATCATAATGATAAAAGTATTAATTCCTATACTTAACTTCAAAGTGACAGATGAGAGTGCATATAAATGACTAACCTTGGCACAATGGCTTCATTGTAATGGCTAGACAGACAGGTGAATGGACCATCCACTGCTGTTGCTCTTTTAGTGCAGGTAGAACATCCTAGATAACTCCAACCATGTTTTGAGACAATAACTTTTCCAGTTGTCCCGACAGTGACACATGTTGTTTCCTTGACACATTTTCAAGCATGAGTAGCAATGTACACATAAAATTTGAAGGTGACTCCAAAATATAAACCTCATCATATATGAAAATAGATATACTATATACCTGGTTAAGAGTATTTATCTCGTGAATACTTTTCACTTGGGCCTTATACATGAACCTGTCCTGTCCAGAAAATTGTGACCCTCCTGTCACTTAGGACTCCATTTGGGTTGCTATTTCATTGACTTCATCTGGTGGTATACCAAGCATTATAGATGAATAGAGATATCCATCTACCTTTTTCTGAATTGTTATATTTCTAATATTTCTTCATCAAATAAAAGCTTTGAACCGTACCAACTATTAAATACTGAAGCAGGATATTTTCCTAACTCACAGTTGTACTTTAGAATTCTATATGACATATTAAGTTGATAGAAATATATAAAGACTAAAATTAAGTAAAACATATTGTTTAACCTTGTGCCTCCTTCATCCTTGCATGCGTGAGTATCATAACAATTGGTCCACGAAGACATCCTTCATTGTAATAATTCAAGAATTTCATTGCAGCCTCTGCCCAAACAGTACATTCCACTAAGTTGCCACTACAATGACATTAAGTGATCTGATGTTAGAATAAGAGTTTAAAAAAATAGGGAATTCAATGGCAGCAAAAGATAAGGAAACAAATTTACCTAATGTCCTTCATCATAAACACAACTCTCTTTGGGTCTGCTTGAGGTTGAGAAGAAACTAACTTGTGCAAAGCTCCAATCAAACCTGTATTAAGGTAAAATTTTGAAGGTTATATTAGACATGTACTAAAATTTCAAATATCATTATAACTGAAATCAGTACAAAATCTAATGTAAATCTTACCTACTAACAAATCAGGACGAAAATTACCACTCAGTATCTCAGCAAAGTCTTTGAAGCGATATTGGAATGGAGGAATATCAAGAAGTTCTTTCCCTTTAACTATTGTACCACCACTAAATACCATTTTGTAGTGATGATGACAAACCTTAAATTGAAAATCGTTCTAAAAGACAACAAAATTTTCAAAGATATAAGTATTATGTTCCTTCAACTTTGCCTTCCATGTCCCTGTCTCCTCCTTTGGGACAACAGCATGAATCTTATCTCCCTTATTAACAATAAAAGCAACAAAAACAAAAGATTAAAACAACAAACCTCTTTGATTGCTAACAGGAATGTTGGAACCAAAGTGGTTATGGTCCAATAATCCCTTAAGTTTTCATGTTAACAATGAATTAATTTAAGATGAACAAAGATTTGTTATGGATTAACGCTTTATATTAAGTGTGCAGGATAAGAATTAATTGAGTCCAAAGACTATCCATAGTCCAAAGACTTTATCTCGTCCAACATTTAATCTTGGTTTATGACTGGACGGTAATATATATAGAACCATGAGTCCAAAGACTCTTTCGGTTACTTTTGTAATAGCTAGTCCAATAATTGCTTTTATACTTCAAGCGCAAATATCTTGTAAAAGCATTTGAATTTATTATTCCCTATAAAAGGCTTATACCCTTGGGACAAAACATTCTTTGTAATATTCGTACAAATGTAAAGCGTAAGCAAGAATGTCTTTATCACTTTAAGAAGTTGACCTTCTTCTTTTGGAAAAACAAAAGGCAACTTTCGTTGTACTCAGAGGATATGTCAGCACCACTTTTAGCTATCATCGTGACAGTCTATCCTGCTGATCAGAAACTTCAGAAGCCATCAGACTCAACGGATCAAATGCATTCAATGCTTATCAGAACGGATCCTTTTCCATCCGTTGAAGAGTGAAGTCTGCTCAAAGACAAGAGGCTATATATACCTCCATCCCCTGAAAGTGCAAGGTTACTAGACCAAACTTGAGCAAAAATACAAGTGAAGCAACACTTAGCAATTCAAAATCTTTCAAGAGATACAAGCAAATATTAGCTCATGAAATCAAAGAGAAAATCTCAAGCTTACAAAGCTAGAAAAGCTACTCTGATCCTCACTTTCATATTACTCTCTGTGTAGAGTTGTTTTTAAGAGTCTAAGCTTTAGTTTCGAATTCTCACATTTAGTGAGTTAGTAGAACAAACTCTTTTCAAAAACATAGCTTGGTTGAGCCTGAAGAGGCTTGTCTGTAAAAGAATACTTAGAGAACCTGAAGAGGTTGAGAATACTGCCTGAAGAGGTGTTGAATACTTTGTAACAAAAGGTTTTTGTTATAGTGGATAAAGCTCTCAAGTAGAGAGGACTGGATGTAGCTTTTTGGTGAAGAGTAAACCAGGATAATATCTTTGTGTTCTTTTCTATCCCTTACCCTTACTTTAGTTTATTATCTAACTAACTAACTGGGATTGAATTGCCTTTTACTACGCTGCCTTCTTATCTTAGTCAAACTAAGTTAGCGTCCAACTTGGTGTTTGGAAGAGCTCTCTTTGCTTTTAATCGTTTCAGCGTCCAACCTTACGAAAACTATTATCTGCTTACGAAAAGAATTTAAAATCGTCTAAAACACAATTCAACCCCCTTCTAGTGTTTCAAACAGGTTCCTTCAATTGGTATCAGAGCTCAGCCTTTGGGTTGAGCACTTTGCCGTGTAGAGGAAAAAGATCCTACTGCAGATATGTCTGGACCAGGTATGCCAAGCGGGAGTCAACCTGTTATGGAAGGAACTTCCATGACCAGACCACCGTTCTTCAACGGTACTCACTACCTGTACTGGAAGGAAAGATTCAAAGGTTTCATCCTCAGTACAAACTCAGTTCTCTGGACCAGAATCACAAAAGGTCCTAAAGTTTGTCTCAACTCTGACGGGACAGAAAAAGCAGAGGACGACTGGACTGATGCTGCACGGGCTAGAATGGAACTGAATCATAAAGCAAGATATGCGTTAATGTGTGCCCTCAGTCCTGACGAATTTCAGAAGATTCACGCATGTGAATCTGCCAAACAAATATGGGACACCTTGTCTAATCTCCATGAAGGGACAACCAAGGTGAAGGACTCTAAAATCATCATGCTGGTTGGCCAATATGAAATGTTCACCATGGCTGAAGGAGAGTCCATCCTAGACATAATGGGTCGCTTTCAGACGATCATCAACAATCTGAAATCCCTTGGAAAGGTCTACACTACCAAGGAGAATGTCACCAAGATTCTTAGGAGTCTGCCTAAGAAATGGAGACCTCTTGTCACTGCAATCACCTAGGCCAAAGATCTCTCTACTTTGACTCTGGATGATCTTGTCGGGACGCTTCAAGTTCATGAGCAGGAGCTTGATCTTGACAATCCTGGAAAGAAGAACAAAGGGATTGCCCTGAAAGCTCATAGGTCCAACAACTCAAAAGCTTTAAAAGCTGATGAGTCCAGTGATGAAGCTGATCAGTCTGATGATGATGTATCAGACGATGATGAGCTATCCTTTATCTCCAGAAAGATTTAGAATATGTGGAGAAAGAAAAATGGAATGAAAAGAAGGCCATTCCAAAAGAAAAGCTTCAAGGATCATGCTGAACCCAAGGATAAAAGTCAGCTGGTCTGTTTTGAATGCAACAAACCAGAACACTTCAAAGCTGATTGCCCTACGCTAAAGGACAAGAAAAAGTTCTTCAAAAAGAAGAAAAAGAACTTCATGGCAACTTGGGAGGACTTGAACTCTTCTGAAGAAGAAGAAGAAGAAACAAATGAAGAGGCTAACCTATGCTTTTGGTCCAATAAGCAAGATGAAGACTCTTCGGACGATGAACAACTTGTTGTTCCCGGAGAAAGAAGTCAGGAGTCTACCTTTGAAGGAGGATGGAATGTGAATGTTCCACCTATCTTCAAGGGAACAGACTATCCTTATTGGAAATCACTTTTCCAATTATACGTCCAAGCTCAAGACTATGAGTTGTGGGACATCTTCACTAACGGAGATTATCGTCCAACGATTACCATTGAGGACAGATCAACATCGTCCAAACATGAAACAGATTGGACGAGTGATGATATCAGACGGTGTTCTCAAAATGCTCATGATAACTGGTGTCTTGTCAACGCCCTAGATCGTCCAAGATTGAACATGGTCTCGCGATTCCAAACAGCTAAGGAGAAGCTGGACGCTCTGGAACATCGGTTCAGACCAAGGAGCCCGTCTACCTCAAACCTCTGCCTGATGGTCAAAAGCTCTTTGGACGCTGAATCAGAAGATGACGAGGTATCTGTCTCTGAATCTCTTCAAGAAGTATATGATGAGCTGCTAAATGATTCTTCTCTATTGCATCATCAATACATCATGCTTAAGAGAAAACTATCAAAAGTGAATAAAGAGTTGGAAGAGTCCAACAAACTAAATAAATAGCTTGTTGAAGAGAATAATAAGCTTAAAGCTGAGAATGTCAGTCTAACTGACAAACTCACCTCTGAGTCCAGTGAACCCCATGAGGTAACCAGACTGAAACAAGAGGTATCTGATCTCACCAAAAGCGTATCTAAGCTTGTTGGAGGATCAGAGAAGCTAGACCTGATATTGAGGTACACTAGATCACCTCACGATAAGTCTGGTCTAGGCTACGGCTCTGAGAAACAAAGTGTGTCTCAGAAAATATCAGGGTCCAACAAACATCACAAGGCTTTTCATTCCTATGGAAAGCAAAAATAAAATAAATTGCATGCATCCAGAACTTACTGTAAGATTTATGGAAAAAATGGTCACACCTTTTCAAAATGCATTTACAAAAACAAAAACAAAATGCATGGACGAAGACCACCAACTAACCCAAAAGGACCCAAGTCTATCTGGGTACCTAAGAGTATGATAATACCTGTTGCAGATCTACTTAGCAACACAAAAAAGACCCCAGTCCTATTACTTGGACAGTGGTTGCTCACGTCACATGATGGAAGAAAGGTGTATGTTCCAAGAAATCCGTGAAAAGACTAGTGGATGGGTCACCTTTGGAGGCAACCAGAAGGGAAAGATAGTAGGAATAGGTAAGATTGGTAAGCATCCTCTTCCCTCTATTGATAATGTTCTTCTGGTTGAAGGATTAAAACACAACTTGCTTAGCATAAGTCAATTATGTGACAGTGGGTCTGTTGTTTCCTTCAATAAAGGTGAATGTATAGTCAAGAATCCTGATGGGTCCATCTTATTCACTGCCAAAAGGCAAAATAATCTTTATAAGATTAACTTGGGGGAACTTTCAACTCAAAGTGTATCATGTCTAGTGTCTGTTGAAGATGAGAGATGGATCTAGCACAAAAGACTTGGTCATGCTAGTCTGAGATTAATCTCTAAACTAAACAAGCTTAACCTTGTAAGAGGTTTACCAAAGATTGTGTTTAGATCAGACGCTCTCTGTAATGCATGTCAAAAAGGAAAACAAGTTAAGAACTCGTTCGAGTCCAAGAACATTGTTAGTACTTCTAGACCACTGGAATTGTTGCATCTTGATTTGTTTGGTCCAACAAGGACTGCTTCTGTCAGTGGTAAGAAATATGGACTTGTCATAGTAGATGACTATACTAGATGGACATGGGTTAAGTTCCTTGCTCACAAGGATGAGTCTATCAAAGTCTTTTCTGTATTTTGTATGCGAGTTCAGAATGGAAAAGGCATATTCATTAGCTCGATCAGAAGTGATCATGGAGGCGAATTTAAAAATGAGCTTTTTCAAAGGTTCTGTGATGAAAGTGGTATTCATCACAATTTCTCTGCCACTAGAACACCACAACAAAACGGTGTTGTTGAGAGAAAGAACCGATCTCTTCAAGAGATGGCTAGTGCTATGCTCAGTAATAATTCTGTCCCTAAGCACTTCTGGGCTGAAGTTGTAAATACTGCCTGCTACATTCAAAACGGAATATACATAAGACCAATCTTGAATAAGACTCCTTATGAATTGTGTAAAGGACATAAACCCAAAATTTCTTATTTCCACCCCTTTGGATGTCAATGCTTTATTTTAAATACTAAGGATCAACTAGGAAAGTTTGATGCCAAAGTAGATAATGGAATTTTGTTAGGATACTCTGAAACGTCCAAAGCTTTTAGAGTCTATAACTCTAGAACTTTGATTGTTGAAGAATCCATTCATGTTAAATTTCATGACAAACAGCCTGATAAGAGATTATCAGAGCTAGATGATTCTTTTGCAGATATGAATCTGAATGATTCAGATGCTCGTCCAACAACCAACAAAGACGAGGCATCAGACGCTACCCAGGACGCATCATCGTCTCAGCAAGCTGTAAACACCCCTCGTTCATGGCAATTCAGGACTTATCATCCTGAGGATCAAATCATTGGCAAACCTAATGATAGCGTCCGAATAAGGTCAACCTTCAGAGAGCAAGCTGACTCAGCCTTCATCTCTGAGATGGAACCAAAGTCTGTGGACGAAGCCTTATTAGACGAATGCTGGATCCTCGCCATGCAAGAGAAGCTCAACCAGTTTCAACGAAGTGACGTTTGGACGCTGGTCTCCCTGCCTAAGGATAAGTCTGTCATTGGAACCAAGTGGGTCTATCGCAACAAGCTGGACGAAGATGGCAAAGTTGTAAGGAATAAAGCAAGGCTAGTTGCTCAAGGCTACTCACAAGAGGAAGGTATTGATTGTACTGAAACCTTTGCTCCAGTAGCTAGATTAGAAGCTATACGCATCTTACTCTCATATGCTGCACATCATAACATCATGCTTTATCAAATGGATGTAAAAAGTGCATTCCTAAATGGTGTAATTAATGAAGAAGTATATGTTCTTCAACCACCCGGCTTTGAAGATCAGAACTGTCCTGAGCATGTATATAAGCTTAAGAAAGCTTTATATGGACTCAAACAAGCTCCTAGAGCTTGGTATGAGAGACTCAGCACTTTCCTAATGGAGAATGGCTTCTCAGGAGGAAAAGTGGACACAACTCTGTTTAGAAAAGTTAATAAAAAGGAATTTATTGTTGCTCAAATTTACGTTGATGATATAACATTTGGTGCAACTGATGAATCTCTTTGCCAAGAGTTTTCTGAATTAATGCAAAGGGAATTTGAAATGAGTATGATGGGAGAACTAAAATTCTTCCTCGGACTTCAAGTAAAGCAAACTTCAGACGGAGTGTACATTCATCAGACGAAGTACACAAAGGAGCTTCTAAAACGCTTCAAGTTGGACGATTGTAAACCTATGAATACACCAATGCATCCAATGTCCGTGCTAAACAAAGATGATAAAGATAAAAAGGTAGACCAAAAGGTATATAGAGATATGATTGGTTCCCTCTTATATCTAACTGCGTCCAGACCTAATATCATGTTTAGTGTTTGCTTATGTGCTCGTTTTCAATCTGATCCAAGAGAGTCTCATCTCTCAGCAGTAAAAAGAATCTTTAGATACCTCAAAGGTTCTACTAATCTGGGTCTTTTGTATAAGAAATATGATGAATACAGATTAGTTGGATTCTGTGACGCTGACTATGCTGGTGACAGAATAGAAAGGAAAAGCACAAGTGGAGGGTGTCACTTCATTGGTGCTAATCTTGTCTCATGGTCAAGCAAAAGGCAAAGCACAATTGCTCTATCAACTACTGAAGCTGAGTACATTGCTACAGCCAGCTGCTGCTCACAACTGCTATGGATCAAACATCAGTTGGAAGACTACAACGTGTTTGTAAGCAACATCCCTATCATGTGTGACAACACTGCTGCTATTAACTTGTCAAAGAACCCCATACTGCATTCTAGAGCAAAACATATAGAAATAAAGCATCATTTTATTAGACACTATGTGCAAAAAGGGACAATAGATATTCAATTTGTTGATACTAACCATCAATGGGCAGATATCTTCACTAAACCATTAGCCGAAGATAGGTTCACATTTATAAGAAAATATCTGAACATGCATTTCATGGATTGACTGAGAGTTCAATACATGCGTCCAATATTTGCATTACGTCTAATATATGCTCGTCCATTATACTTTCTGATTGCTCGTCTAATGCATTAATGGAACTCAATCTTTGTCGAATGAATTATTATCTTTCATTCCCTTAACTGAGTCAGTTTTTATTTTCTTTGTTTGCCAAAAATGCTTTTTACGGTTTCAAAGTCTGAACGTGTGTCAGGCATTTGATGCACGTCGTTTCGCTCTCTCTCTCTTTGAAAATACGAAAGGTTTTCGCTCTCTCTTCTCCTTTCTTTAAAACCTAAGTTTTGTTAAAAATAAAACCTTTACAAAAGATTTAATCTTTCTTCTTGCATCTTCGAAATGGAAAACCCCATCTGAAAAACTTTTTTTTCCTAAACCTCCTCTTTGAAACTATGGCAACCTCTTCTGCCGCTGGCTCTAAGGATAAAGGAAAAACTTTTAACGCTCAGACTGCTGATGTCATGGTTGAGTTCAAGTTTAATCTACAATTCCTGGCTGATAACGGGATTGACATTTTCTCTAACATCCATGCTGCTGGATGGTCAAGCTTCTTTGAAGGTTCTCCGATAATCTACCCTGCTCTAGTTAGGGAGTTCTGGACAAACCCTATTGTCTCTGCAAGGGAGATTCGCAACAAAGTGCTTGATACTGAAGTAATAGTATCTGAAGCAACCATTTCTAATGCGATTGGGTGCGCTCAATCTGGTATAACTGTTGAAGATGACTGGGAAGAAGAGATTGGAGATGCTTCCACCATCAGAGACTGTCTGTTGAAGAACTCGGGTGACAAACTCATAGCCTCGAAAATGACTGACAAGGCTAGGGTTCTTCATCAAATCTTGAACAAGTCTATCCTTCACAAGGCTGGGTCGAAGGATAATGTATCAAAGGCTCATCAATTCTGCCTGGTTCATTTGATACTAGAAAGGCCAATAAACCTTCTCCACTTACTCTTTTCCTTCTTCAAGTATGCCATTGAAGGCTCTAGGAAGAATACTTCAATCATTTATGCTGCTCTTCTCTCAAAAATCTTTGAGAAGCATATGGTCTACAATGACCTAAAGAACTTGGATCCAGAAAGAAAGGTCAGATACTCCGATGTTTATGGCATTGAACGATTGCATCAGTCTGAGTTTAGCAGGCAAAGTTTGGTGATGATGCAGTTGGACTGCTTCAAAAAGTCCAAACTTGAAGGAAAACAAAAAGGAGCTCAGACGCAAGGCTCAGAAGAAGCGTCTGACCAACGCGTCACTGCTGGACGCTCCACTGAACTAGCTCGTCCAATAGCTAGGACTCCTACTTCTCGTCCAAAGCTCACCGTCCAACCATCCATAAAAAGGAAGCTGGTTCTAGTTCCCACTGATGAGGACGAAGAGGACGATCTACCTATCTCCAGGGTAGTCAAAGGTCCAAGATTGGAAACCTCGTCTGTTGTATCCCTGCCTAAACCTTTGTCAACAAGGGCAAGGTCAACTCGAGCAAAGACAAAAGGTAATACTGAACCTATCTCCAGTTCAGTTATTACTTCTGTTGTTGTCCAATCGTCTGCGATTGAGGACTTGACCTTTGAACCCTCCCTACCATTCTCACCCACTGACCTACCACAAACTCAAACTCTAACCTCACCAAATGAACCCGAAGACTGGTTCACACCCTGGGGAGATCACTCCTTCCAACCTTATGGTGCTCCCTACCCCAGACAGATCTTTCCCAAAAGAAAATATAGACGCATCTCCGGAATAGACTACAGTAACAAATGCTCAATTTGGTAAGGTCAAATGCGACTTTCCTGTTCTATTCCTTGAACACACACCCCCCATTACTGAACCTCACCCCAAAATCCCTCTTCCATTACCTGAGTATGAATATGAACAACCTCCCACACCACCCACTTCTGGACTACCCCCTAAACATGGCTACTACCCCATCCCACACACATCAACTAAACGTCTGCCCTCTGAAATGGACACAGCCCATGGACCCTTGGTTATCTGCCTTGAGAAGAAGACGTTTCCTCCAAGGAAATTCTATCCCAACCTCATCAAGGACAAGGCATTCCAATGGTGCCACTACAATGTAAAGAGGCACGTTGTTCTTCGTCATGAAGACAAGAAAGGCTACAAAACGGAGTACGAAAGAAGAGCAAGGACGTTTGGCTTAACCAACTTCATCCTTGATCCTGATCTATCTTTCATTCCAAGCTACCCATCAACATGGAAGGAGTATTCTGATTTTCGGGACTTTCTTCCATATTATGCCGTGTCGAAGGAGTGTGACATGACTCAGGAAGCTAAGATTCATCACAACCTTCCAAAGAAATTTTGGGCAAAGTCATCCAGCACAAGAGTAGGAGTTGTTCCTCCTTGAGCTTGTCCAAGGGTCCCTATTCTAGATCCCAACAAGGATAAGGACCTTCGCAAAAGGCTTGAGTCATGGACGATGCCTTACAAAAATGCTTTTGATCCCGTGTTTTGGAAAAAAACATCGAAATGACTTTGGGGCTCTAGCAAGCATTTGGAAGAAAGATCCCCAATTCAGATTTGACCCAGATGCTAAGGTCTATTGGGAAAACCACATCTAGAGATGCTCCCAAGAAGCATCATCTTCTGGACTATCAATTGAGGAGAAAGAAGTGATTCGCGTCTACCCAAGACAATATCGAATCTGTGAGGCTGACTACATGATCATAGACGATATCTTTGGCATACCTCTTTATCCTAAAGATGTCTTGCCTTCACCTGCTCCCAGATGGAGAGAAAACAAGTATGATGATGCTGAGATCATACTTGAAGTGCTGCCACCTCCACCCAAACTTGTCGTTGATCCTAATGCTCCTCCTCCTCTTCCTCCTAAGCCGGTTATTCCTGAAGAGACTGGGGACACCGAAATCGTCTATGCGGACCCTTCGTCTGAAACTCATACTGAGGAACTGGAACAAGTTGCAGACTCATCTCAGTCCAAGTCTCAACCGATCCCTCTCTCAATGGTCCATCCTGTTGATCCATCTCCTTCTCAGGCTCTTAGTATAATTCCTGATCAAAGAGGTGTGGATGCAACCAGGGCCACAGCTGAGAGTTCCGGCTCGGTTATTCCTCCTGAGTTTCAAGAGTTCGACCAACGGACAATAGAAGCCAACAATGCGGTGCTCCTTCAGCAAATTATGGCTATGTTCAAAGATTTTATTCCAAAACCTCATCCCTCTTCTTAAAATTTGTTTTATTTGTTTTCAAATATACTGACTATGATGTGTTTCTCACTCTTTTGTCTGATGACAAAAAGGGCGAGAAAATGGGTTGATTGAATATATACATCTTGATTGCTTTTGAATACATATTTGGCTTTCCATGCTTAAAAGCTTATATCTGTCTAATATGCCTAAAATGCTTAGATGCTTTAAATGATTAGACTTTCCATGCTTAAAAGCTTATATCTGTCTAATATGCCTTAAATGCTTAGATGCTTTAAATGATTACAATGTTTGTCTTAGGGGGAGCCCTTCAGCTCTCTAGGACTCTTTGTTTAATCAAATTAGTATGTTTTGTCATCATCAAAGAGGGGGAGATTGTTGGAACCAAAGTGGTTACGGTCCAATAATCCCTTAAGTTTTGATGTTAACAAAGAGCTAATTTAAGATGAACAAAGATTTGTTATGGACTAACGCTTTATATTAAGTGTGCAGGATAAGAATTAATTGAGTCCAAAGACTATCCATAGTCCAAAGACTTTATCTCGTCCAACATTTAATCTTGGTTTACGACTGGACGGTAATATATATAGAACCATGAGTCCAAAGACTCTTTCGGTTACTTTTGTAATAGCTAGTCCAATAATTGCTTTTATACTTCAAGCGCGAATATCTTGTAAAAGCATTTGAATTTATTATTCCCTGTAAAAGGCTTATACCCTTGGGACAAAACATTCTTTGTAATATTCGTACAAATGTAAAGCGTAAGCAAGAATATCTTTTGGAAAAAACAAAAGGCAACTTTTGTTCTACTCAGAGGATATGTCAGCACCACTTTTAGCTATCATCGTGACAGTCTATCCTGCTGATCAGAAACTTCAGAATCCATCAGACTCAACGGATCAAATACATTCAATGCTCATCAGAACGGATCCTTTTCCATCCATTGAAGAGTGAAGTCTGCTCAAGACAAGAGGCTATATATACCTCCATCCCCTGAAAGTGCAAAGTTACTAGACCAAACTTGAGCAAAAATACAAGTGAAGCAACACTTAACAATTCAAAATCTTTCAAGAGATAAAAGCAAATATTAGCTCAAGAAATCAAAGAGAAAATCTCAAGCTTACAAAGCTAGAAAAGCTACTATGATCCTCACCTTCATATTACTCTCTGTGTAGAGTTGTTTTTAAGAGTCTAAGCTTTAGTTTCGAATTCTCACATTTAGTGAGTTAGTAGAACAAACTCTTTTCAAAACCATAGTTTGGTTGAGCCTGAAGAGGCTTGTCAGTAAAAGAATACTTAGAGAACCTGAAGAGGTTGAGAATACTGCCTGAAGAGGTATTGAATACTTTGTAACAAAAGATTTTTGTTATAGTGGATAAAGCTCTCAAGTAGAGAGGACTGGACGTAGCTCTTTGGTGAAGAGTGAACCAGGATAATATCTTTGTGTTCTTTTCTCTCCCTTACCCTTACTTTAGTTTATTATCTAACTAACTAACTGGGATTGAATTGCCATTTACTACGCTGCTTTCTTATCTTAGTCAAACTAAGTTACCGTCCAACTTGGTGTTTGGAAGAGCTCTCTTTGCTTTTAATCGTTTCAGCGTCTAAACTTGCGAAAACTATTATCTGCTTACGAAAAGAATTTAAAATCGTCTAAAACACAATTCAACCCCCTTTCTTGTGTTTCAAACAGGTTCCTTCAACGGATGAGATACATAAAGTTACCTTGGCATCCATGAAAACCATTTCTAGATGCTCTTGCTTGGCCTTATTGACAACCATCTAGATATCTACAATTCTAACAGCTATTTTCCAGAGTTCCTTTGAGTCATTGATGTCTTTGATGGTGTCAATGGGACGTGCCATTTAGATAAACTGTTAGAGCCAAAACTAAAATTATTGTAATATTTACAGACCCATTTAGATAAACTGTCTGGGATCTTATATTTTCTTCATATGCAAGCCACATACTTTCTACTTAGTTTTTTAGCATTTTGAGTATATAGCTTAAGACTCCAAAACTGAAAAACTAAGTGAAAAAAATGTGGAGGAAAGTTGTGAACAAAGTAGAAATTTTCATATATGCAAACCACATATTTTTTAGCATTGATAAAAGATGGATGTTAAATGCAACGGGTTAAAAACAACACAGATTATGTTCCAAATAAACATATTAAAAGATTCATGCTTTTCTTCTTCTCAAAACATCACAATGTAAGAGTCTAGGTGTGAAAAACAAATATCAAACAGATATATCAAACAAATGTTACACTATAAAGTTTTGTGAAGGATAAATTGGTAGGAAAAAAATGAAGCTTGCCTTAAAAGAACAAAACAGCTCAAGATCGTAGTGAAATGAAACTCTTCAATGTTGGTTGTGCTCCAAGGCTGGAACTCGCGCGGTGTGCACCAACCTACCTGGAACGAAAAAATATAAACTCTGATTAGAGGATGAAGATGCAAAAAAAATGAAGATGAAAAAAGGAGTATTTACTGAGGAAGTAGAAGAAGTAGATGAAGAATAGGAAAAGTAGATAAGAGGATGAAGATGAAGTGTAGAAGATGAAGTGGAGAAGAAGAAGATGATGCGTAAAGTAGTGCCTATAACATGTATCAGAGGAGAAAGAAGAAAAGTAGGTGGCAGTGATATGATATATCTCCTATCTCCTATAACGTCTAAAAGTATCAATAGAATAGGAGACGGGTATAGAAAAGGAGACGGGTACTTGAAACTCGAGACTCATATTTTTGTGATAGCAAAATTACCCCCAAAACAGAACAGCTATCACAGATTTAGGATGTCCAATTTGGGTATTTTACCTGATAGCAAAATGTCTAATAGAAAAGGAGGTGACATTTATTCTTTAACAAAGTTTGACATGTTCATTAATTTGGGATTAAGCACCTGAGTCATCATTGGGTTTAAGTTCAAAAGCATCAAAGTAACGACAAAAAAGGATGAGGTCAAATAATCTCACCCAACAAGTCCACTACTGATAAGCGGATAACAATTAAACCTCAAATCTAGTACAGTATCAGATTAGAAAGGGCATTGTACCAAAGAGAGGCAACATTGCAGCTATCGGATTTGTATCTTTTACTGTCTTCTTCTGAATAATGATTACATTTAGGCACATTTTGGGTGTACGGAATGAACTGAGAAATTGATGCCCTTATACTCATTTAAATGTTATTTTTCTTACATTTTTTATGCAAAATCATTAATAAGTCGATCATAATTAAGGTTTTATAAAAAATCATTTTCAACTTGTAAAAAAAAAAAAATCATTTTCGATAGAAATCAAAGCAAAACTATTTAATCTACCTTGTGACATTGTATATCGCAAATAAGATTTTAACAATTTCAATTTAGAAAAACTTCTCTCAGCAGATGCAACAGTAACAAAGATAGTTAATATTAATTATTCTATAAACTATGCATGCATTCGGAAAATAATTAACAGTTTGCAATGAACTCAATATGATAAAGTTTGATTTTGATTTAACTGTTAAAACCTCTCTAATGACTTTTAATTCGTCAAATTGAATTTTACTATCAAGATCATAAGAATTATCATGTTTTAGATAAGTTTCAAGATGTTTGCAACATAATTTCAAGTCCTTATCAGAGAATGATCTTGTATTAAGTGAGTCAATTGCTTGATCTACAATATAAAAAATAATGGATCGTAAAAGACTCCTCAGTAGACTCAAGGTCTGGTAATGTGCATTTAGAGGGATTTTCATCATAGTGTTTTTTTCTACGATTTTGACGTTTTTAAACAAACACACAATCAATCTCTATTTCATTCGCAATTTTTTCAGCACTAACAATAGCACTTGTAAATCCAGATTCTCTATATTTTTCCCAGTACTTAATCAAACCTTTTACTAGTTCTATAGCTACATAAATACACATGTCCTTTTTTTTTTTGTAAACTTTTGCTTATTTCATTAACAAAAAATAACAACTCAAACTAAATAACCATAGCTAAAAAAAACTCAAAGTTTCCAATTCCATGACTTGCTAAAGATTCAGCTTCACTCTTAATTTTTGGATTATTATATTATTCAGTTAGTTGAAGTAAACCTTCTCTTATGTCTCAAGCTTGACTTTTCATTGCACATATACTATTCACATGACTTTTCCTGTGACACCCTCTTCCGACATCACATGGTGACCCAAAATAACATAAAGCACGAAATAAAAAGAATTTGCCGGTTACTTTCGGAAAATAGATTTTCTTTACTCCGTTCTTTCTTTATTTGAAAATCGTGATAAAATTTTTCCTTCATACAACACTAAAGAAACATATATTCAAGATATTCATCAACACCACTCGTATAGGTGTATATATATATATATACATCATCAGTTAACAACAAACATAGTGGACTTTGGACAACTCGTCCGTCTTCAGAAGATAAACTAACAGAAGTAAACACTACAAATCTACGAATTAGGTAGCGATAGTCTGGAAACTGCATCTCCAAAACCCTAGCCATCAGTAGCCGCTAACAGACTATCCAAAAGACACTATCTCAAAAGAAACCCTAAGCTGGTTCGACAAAACTAGTACCTAGCATACATCGTACCAATGAGACTGGGTCTCGTCTTCAACCATCCATACCTCTTCGTCATCAACCTCAAGCACTCAAGCTATAGGGTCCCGGAGTGACTCAGAGGACTGTTGATAAGCATCTGTACATGTATCCAAAAACACAATAGGGTGTCCAACATGTACAGGCAAGGGTGAGAAACCAATATATCAACTCAAAATACGACAACTACATACATCATGCACAAACAGCAAATTCATATATGTATGCATATACCAAATATGGTTCAGAACATCATGGGCATAATACAAAATATCATAATAGTGAAAGTAAAGCAAGGGTCTCATACCCCACAGTCATCGTCATTTCTAAAACATATGCATGACACTTCCATATATAACATCTAACATTCGATTCTTAATTTTCGGAAGCCCCATCACCAAACGAATGAGTTGATCAAGCTCGATTGCCAATTAAGGCCCACGATGTTCACCATATCACGCTGTCCAACATAGGGCGCAACGCTTCACATTATATGGATTTCATTACCATATCACATCGACCAATATAGGGTACAATGCTTCACATTACATGGATTTCGTCACCATATCACACTGACCAACATAGGGTACCATGCTTCACACTATATGGATTTCATTACCATATCACACTGTACAAATGCTTCACATTATATGGATTTTATT
Organism: Ammopiptanthus mongolicus; assembly: GCA_039655645.1. Taxonomy (NCBI): domain Eukaryota; kingdom Viridiplantae; phylum Streptophyta; class Magnoliopsida; order Fabales; family Fabaceae; genus Ammopiptanthus; species Ammopiptanthus mongolicus. The sequence continues at coordinate 47,419,878 of CM077350.1, forward strand.
ACCATATCACACTGACCAACACAGGGTACAATGCTTCACATTATATGGATTTCTTATTGCCCATCAAGTTAAAATGACACACAATGACTTAAAGTCATCACAGGGTTCCCTATCATCAAGGTCCCCCATTCCATGGCACGTCTGCCAAAAACAAATGCATGAGAAAACCTTTTGTTTACGTATGTTTTTTTTGTGTCGTATAGTTATTTCCTTGTTGAAACTCAAAGCTATCAACCACCACATCTTTTAGACTCTCAAGTCTTTTCAACATTAAATCAAAAAGGACACGCAGTCCAATTAACCAAAAAGGGGACATGCAGTCCACATAGCTCAAACCCAAAACCATCAACTGATGCATCAGTCTTAAAGTTTGGATTCTAGAGTACACAAAAATGTCCACAAGCCTACAGGACTACACAATTGTCCACAAGCTTACAAGACCTCTTTACTAACACGGATCCTTGATCCACGTGTTCTGCAGAACACTAGAACCCCAACGTCTCGGTTCCTAGGTTCGCCTTCAAAAACTTTTCTCTTGAAATACTAAATCAAAACCCCAAATCTCTGAAGCTTACACATAAAGCCTTCGGGATCGGTTTTCCATAAAGTAGAACTCTTTATCAACACCACTTTTTCTTTTTGAAACCAAACTTTAGTAAAACATCAACGATTTGAAAACATAACTCATGAAAAACTCTAGGTCAAAGACCCTTTTCTTTTGAAATACCTTGGTAACTACTAAAACTTTGAATGTAGCCGTAAAGAATTCTTTTTCTTTGATTAGGCAAACTTGGTTCCCAAAACTAAGTCCTTGAAAATATTTTTGCTTGAAATATCTTGTTTTGTAGTCTTGAATTCTACTGATGGTTTCTAAAGAAACTGTTCCCTTTTAAATACTCATTTTGCTTAGGCTAAATGTTGTTTTTAAATTTCTTTTCTTATGTCATTTCTTTTCATTGATAAAATATATTGTACTTTCTCATTCCTAAAATAAAACGTCTAGATACGTTGTCTTCGATTTCCTTTCATAACTTGTAACTTTTTATCCGCTTAATAGTATGTCTCAAGCTTTTTGAAGCTTTTACCTTTACGTGGTTCTGAACTCTAACCGATGTTAGGTTCCTTCACACAACATCAATCACCAATTCAATCAATACATCATACTAAACATAAATAACATACTTAAGCATAAATAGACACAATCAAGCATACTCAAGCACAATTAAGCATAAACAAGCATAATGAAGCAATAAGGAAAACACTCCACAAAATAATTACAATACACCATAACTACATATTTTCACCCAATACAAACAGTATATAGCCATCGGAAATTGAATTCCATGGGTTATCTCCCCTTACCTCTTGAAGAATTCCTTGAGGTGAAAAGTCACCCGATTGATCCGTGAATCGTCCGATTACACATCCGATTACTTAACACCAACTACATCCACACAATCAAACCAAACATCAACATTCAACAACACAAAATTTTCCTATCTCTTAGATGAATGATCTTTAGGTATACCTAACACTAGAACAAGTCTTATTACTCAAAAATTGAATCAAAAACTCAAGCTTTCTCAATATATAGGTTTCGGCCTTCTATACCCATATTATCTAGGGAAATCTTTTGGTTACATGCTCTTGCATAATGAAAGAGGGTAATGAAACTAGCTCATAGAAATTGGTTTTACATTAAAAGGATTTTTCTACAATTTTCTATGGATTTATGAAGTTTAGGGTTCAAACTTGAACAAAGATGAAAAACAAGTTTTCAATGAAGAACATGAAGATTGAGGGATCAAATGAAGAGTTCATACCTCTTAGGGGATGAAGATGCGTGAGATTATCAACTTTGCTTCACAAATATCCTTCAGAATTTCTTAAGAAATGGAGAGAAAGTGAAGGTGAAAAATGGAATTGTAGAAGGAAATGAAATGGTGAGGTTTATGATGGTGGGGGCATGGGGGAGAGAAAGGGAGGGCAAGGAAGTCACAATTTTTTCCACTTAAAGGCAAAAGATTCTTTTCACACAAGGGCAAAATGGTAATTTTGAAAAATGTTAGGGGTATTTTGGTCTTTTCGCGTCCAGATATTTTCAAACGTCATCATGACACTGGCACGCCTTCCTAGGTGATGTGACCTGATGTGACTTCATGTTTATCCGTTAGCGGGTCTCAGTAAATCCGAATTCGGCTCCGTTCGTCACCCGATTCAAGATTTCGCCCAAATAACGTATATTATTTCGCTTTTTAGTGCGAAAAACCAATTTTATCAAAAATGTAGAAAATTTGATTCTAAGCCTAATTGTTTCGTTCACGAGTCAAAAATAGGTCTTCTGAGCAGTCAAATCTTACTATCAATGAAAACTCAGATCGGGCTCCATTTGAGTTTTCAACCCAAAATTTAACCGTAGCTCTCTACGATAGCGTAGAGTATGAATATGACTTCGGTTTATTCGAAATCATTTTCTAAAACTCAGATAAAATATGAATGTATTTATATTCATTTCCGACCTTAGAAAAACAACGAAAATCGGGGTGTTACATTTTCAACGTGTTTGTGGCAATAGTTTAATAGTTAAACCTTTCACATTACCTCTTAAAGTTTTCCAATGCTTTGTGCACTACAACATTTTTGCTTTATAGGAACAGTTAAAAAATGTAGTCATAGCAAAGAAAAATGTTGCCTAATGTTTCACGCAACAATTTCCAGTGTTGCCTATTCGAGCGTTACCTATTGTTTAAGGCAACATTTTTTTTTTACCTTCTGACCACATTTTACGCATAATTATTGTCTATACTATAGGAATAGGCAACAGTTATCAAACATAAAGTGTTGCCAAAGACATAGATTCTATAGCAACTATTGTAAATTGTTGTCTCTAATGTACTTTTAGACAACATTTTTCACCTGTTACCTATTCGAGCGATACATAAAACGAAAAATATTGTAGTGGTGGAATGAGAAAATACAGTGTAATTACATTGTAGCACTCCAAAGAAATCTTTAGCTTTAGTACAAGAATTCGCAATGTCACAAAGTGTCAAGTTAAGGTTATGATAGTGTATAATACTCTAGGACTTATATCTAATAGGGGAAGAGAAAAAGTCTAAATCAATTAAGAGTGTAGCTAATTTTAGTAAGTATATAAATTTAAAATTAAAGAGATATTTTAATATACATAGATACATTTGTCATATTATATCTTCTATTAGTGTATTGTTAACTTTTTGGAATAACTTTTTTTATTGCTAAACAATTAATTATGTAAAAATTTTATTTTAATATTTATATATAGTAATTAATTTTTTTTATACTATTTGGTGCCCCTCTCAAAATGGGGCCTTGGGCAGTCGCCTACCCTTACCATGCTTAGGGCCACCGCTGTCAGGCACCATGGACAATTACACTATGTTTGGATGGGAAAAAAAGTATATTTGCATGGAAAGAAAAATGAAGGTAAGAAAAAGATGAAAAAATAAACTTTTTCTCTTGTTGGTTGTATTAGCAAAGGGCATGAAAGAAAAATGTGTGGGTCCCACAGAAATTTTTTTCCTCCCACTTTGGAAAGGAAAGTGAGGATGAGGGAGAAAAAGAATGCACATATGTAAACATTTCTAACATATTTATTAGATCTCATTTTTATTTTAGGGTATTAATGTCATCTCAAAACATTTTTTTTTTCTTTTCTCTCACTTTTTGCACAATCAAACAAGAGGATATAAACGTTTTAGTTTTCTTTCCTACCAAATAATTAAACAATCATCTCATTTTCTACTCTTTTTATAATATCAACATATCATACTTCACTTCTTCTATGACTTTTAAGCTAGTAATTATTGTAAACCTCAAAATATTTTTAATGATATATATCAATATATGATTGATTGATAATATAAAAAATTATTACACGGATAATATATTATAATTAAATTAAATACTTCTAATTACTAAGTTTTTATCACCAAAATAATAAACCATTAAAGTCCTCGCTTTGTGGGCTTCAGCTTATACGCCAGTATTTGCAAACACACGAATGTAGAATTTTTTAGGTTTAATTACTCTGTAGGTTCCTGAATTATTTGTGAATTTTTAAATAGGTCCCTGAACTAAAAAATTTGTAATTGAGTCCCCGACCTTTAATATATTTTGCAATTGGGTCCTTACACTTAAAACTTTGTAATCTGGTTCGTGAACTTGTTAATAATTTAATTGTAATTAGGTCACTAAGATATGAGGCATTTTTAAAACCATTGCTATTGTGGTGATTCAATGGTTATATTAATCTCCAAGACCGACAAGAAATCTCGAAAGAGATTTATACGGTGTTCTAAGTACAAGGTTATTCTCCTACCCCAGGGACCTAATTATAAATTATTTATAAGTTCAGGGACCCAATTACAAATGTTTAAAGTGCTGAGACCTAATTACAAAGTATTTACAAGGTCAGGAACTTAATTACAAATTTTTTAATTTAGGAACATATTTAAAAACTCTCAAATAGTTTGGCGACCAACAGAATAATTAAAACAATTTTTTATACATAAGATCAACTTAAATGAAGATGATTCTATTTTAAAGTTAAGTTCATTGAATCATGCTCATTTGTAATATAGGTTCGTCACCGCCGATATTCTTTATTTTAGAGTAATTATTATTATTATTTACAATAAAAGTTAAAGTATTTGATAATGAAAAAATGCTTCTTTAAAGTTGATTTGTTTTAGAAACTAAGAGTGTATTTATCCCTAAATTATTTATATTTATGATGTGTTTTGAATGACAGTGAAGGATTGAAAGTCACGTCCGGATTGTGATTTTACAGAAGCAACAAATTATAGCAACAAATTATAGCTTCTGCTACAAACGCACGTTTGCCAAGGTGATAACGTGTTTCTAAATACGATATTTGTGAATTGGGATCTCTATATGCACTTTACTAAATCAATGCTAAATACACCATTATTTACTCATTTTATTTTTATTTTTTTGACAATATTATTAACTCACTTTAGATACAAACTAAATTTAAAGAAGCATTTTTGTTAACAAATACTTTAGGATACACCTTTATTTGTTAATTTTAAATATACTTTAACAATAACTTATAATATTTAAAAATTTTATTTATGTAGAAAAAAAATTGCCCGTTAAAATCAAACCTAAGTCCTAAACATTTCGATTCATATCAAAGATAGAATCAAAAGTAAATCTTGTGGTTATTTCTCTTTCAATCTAAATCATCGATATATTATTTGCATGAAAATCATCTTTTATCTTATTATGGAACCTTGCCTTGATATACAAATGATTGTTTTGTTGTAGTTGTAGTAATTGAAAGAGTCAAGATGAGACGAATCAGCCGATCAATCAAGTAATACTTCTTGAATTTTTCTATTCTTACCCATGCATAACACAATTCAGGTATAATTGATAGATTCTTTAAATGCAGATGATTGGAAGCATCAATAATAATGATGAAGTTGAGATTTCAAAATTATCTTCTCTTGCTCTCTAAAATCATCATAATAGTATCTTTTCACAAGAGTGCAGATATTATCAATGTTGAAAACTTTATAAGAATACTTAGGAAGTAGGTTGAGTAAGCTAATGAACTTAATTTGGGTTAAATTATACAGGACATGAGCTTAACATTTTATTGACATGTTTTAATTGGGGGTATATTTAGTTTTTTTTTTTAAAAAAAATGGAATGAACAAATATATTTTTAAAAAAGAAATTATTTAGGAGGGGCGGCTACCCTGCCTGTTGTCTAACTCCAACTCATATACAAAAGTAAGATAGAAAGAATCATACACTAGCAACATTGCTTAAACCATTACAATATATTATCTCATCCTTTCTGCAAGTATTCAAGAAGGGCAAAGAAAAATTACTAGAGAGCTTGAAAAATGGTCACAAGTAGAGAAGCTTGCAGAACAAGAAATATCAAACGAGAGGAATATTAGAAACTACCAAAGATGAATTTTTTGCATATAGCATCATATGCTTTCAACTCAACTATCAGAAGAGGAGAGTTTTTCTTTTATAAAATAGCTAAACTACAGTTAACTAACTCAACTATAGTAAACAAACTAACTAATAATTACTTTATGGTTAATCAACTAACTCTATTGTCAACTGACTAATTTACTAATTTTAACTGAATTTAGTTAGGTGAGTTAAATATAAATCATGCATAAAAATATTAAGGTGGTTTAGTTGCTAAATTCTGTTGCAGTACTCTGTGCAAAGGGGGTATAGATCTAGGAGACCCAGCTTGGCACTTATTGCATGGAAAGTCTAAGGACTTAAGGGTTCGGGTAGACATCAGCTAACTGTAGACCAGAGGAAAACTTCAAGAAGCCAGATGTGGGTTTTCTCTATCTATGTGACACTTATCAATTTCAATGTGTTTTATGCGCTTTCGGAGCATAGGATTAGCAACAACGTGCAAGACAAATTTGTTGTCACAATAGAAAAAAGCTAGGGTCTTGAATGGAAATTATAGGTCTTTAAGCAACTAACATAGTGGAAAGTATGGTTTTAACGACATGATTTAACGTTGGTTAAGTTAAAAAGAATGTTAAAAAAAAGGCGATGACAATACCATAAATAATTTGTTCACCACAAGCACTTTTAACATCGGTTATGAAGATAACAGACGTTAAAAGTAAAGCCAAGACTTTTAACGTTGGTTATTCTAATAACCAACGTTAAATAATGACTTTTTAACGTCGGGTTTTACAATAACCGACGTTAAAAAATGTTTTTAACCTCTGTCTCTTATATAATCGACGTTAAAAGAAGTTTCTAATTTTTAGAACGTTAAGTCTCACCCGCATGCCCTCTTCAACTTTCACTCCTGCAACGTCTCTCTCTCTCTCAAAACCTCACTCTCTTTGCCACTGAGACCGTCGTGCCCGCCGTTGCTACGATTGTCGTGCCTCATTCTGGCTCTTCTCCCTCACTCTTTTCTCCTTTCTCTTCCTTCATTCTCTTCCCCTCATTCTCTTTTCTCATTTAGGTCATTTTCGTGCCTCAAGTCTGCAATCCTCACTGTCGTCACTCTTCCGGCCACCATTCGGTCTTGCTTCCTAAAGGTAAGCTTCCATTAAAATCTCTTATTTCTCATTTAGGTTTTGCTTAGGTTTGCTGGTTTGCTGATTATAGAGCACAAACAAAGAGCTCAATATATTTGGCAGTTTTTGTTGCCATAAAATTGTATGAAATATATTTCTGGATACTAAGTTCATATTTATATCATTTTGGTTGTATTTGAAATGGTTGAAATTGGAAATGATTTGATTTGATTTAATTTAAAAATTTAAAAATTATTTTTCATGTTTGAAACTCATTATAAAAATGAGATTTGAATTGATTTACTAGCCACATTTTTTGTGTGGTAAACACTAAAGGGACAGCCTTAATCCAAATGTGCCATACAACCACTTCACACCCCTTCTCTAAATGTCCCATATTAACACTATTTGGATATATAGGTAAGGTTATTAGGGTATTAAAAGTTAAGTTTTGTCTTGAGCTTAAGGATATGTTAGGTTATGTTTAGGACAATATTGCCATGAAATTGTCTTGGTTTATAGGGTTCAAATACTAGTGCTTTTCCAATCTCCCCCATTGTGCTTATATTGGATTTATGTGTGTATATCTACAGAACCTATTTAGTTATGGATCGTGGTTGGATGGTTAGTAAACACATAAGTGATGAGTATCGAAAGGGGGTTAAAGATTTTATAGAATTTGCTCAAAAAAATGTTTCTGATAGTAACGGAAAGTTTTGTAGTTCTTGTGTCAAATGTTTGAATATAAGGAAATGTGAAGTTAAGGATATACGTACTCATCTTATTTGTAACGAGATTTGCTTGAGTTATACAAGATGGATATGTGTTGGAACACACGCTCTCGGATTGTTAAAGATAAACTAACGGCAAACACACGCACACACGCAAGAAAGAAAAGAAGATAAGATTTACGTGGTTCGGCGAATAGTGCCTACTTCCACGGGAGCTGTTACGGCTGTGTTTCACTATATCCAAATAGGGTTACATAAGTGCAGTATTTATACTAATCACCACTACGATAGAAATTACATTAATAACCTTTTACTAACCCTGATACGTACCGCGAGGGGCTTCGCCCCCCGCACCCCCCAACCCACTCGTCGTCCCCCACCACTTGCCAGCTCGAACGTCGGCCCGCTTGTCAGTATCTTTATGAGCCATACTCAATAATATGGCACGGTGATTTCTTGTTAAATAACAAGTCAACTGTGTCCCAAAGTGAGGAAGTTGACATAGATATGAAGGATGATCGACTAGAGGACATGATCCGTAATATTAGACAAGAGTCTTTTCAGCGAGCACATGTGTATGATAATTTGTGCAGTGATGCGGATAAAGCTTTTTACTCGGGGTGCACTACTTATACACGGTTGTCGGCGGTGTTAAAATTGTTCTGTGTGAAGGTGAGAAATGGGTGGAGTGATAAAAGTTTCACCGAATTGCTTGAGTTGTTGAAAGAAATGCTTCCCGAAGGCAACGCACTGCCTGACCATAACTATGAGGTGAAGAAGGTATTATGTCCGATGGTATGGGGTATAAGAAGATACATGCATGCCCCAATGATTGTATATTGTACATGGATGGTTATGAACAAATGCACGACTGCCCCGCATGTGGGCTATCAAGCTACAAAGTAAAGGATGGTGAAGATTCTAGTTGTGATTTGAAAAAAAAAGGGTACTCCTGCGAAGGTGTTGTTGTTGGGAATTTGCGTATTCAAAACGAAAAACGCAGCGGAAAAATTCCCATTAAAAAGGATCCATGCGAATGGTCATGACTCATGATGTAGTGAATACCTCTTGTAGCGTAGCTTTACCGCGATCACTGCAAGGGAAGAACAGTTCTTCTTAATCGATCACGAGCACTACGAACAACGCTATCACCAGTACCGCAATGGAGCAGCACCTCTACGTAGTCCACGCGAACAAAACACCGTCGGAGAAAATGTCGTGCTAGCTGACGGCAAGGGTGAGGGGGTGCGCCTACCAAGGTGGTGTGACGGCCACTAGGTTATGCGCAGTAAGCTCTCCTTAGCGCTTAAGTGACGTGCACAGCTTATAAGCTGTCACCCACTTAACCTAACCTCATTGGGCTTGTACGCTACAGGCCCAATCTTATAATTAATATTATTAAGTCATATTTAATAAATTAATTCATTATCCGACTATTTGCTCTATGCGTGTAACCCTATAGGTTCTCAATAAATTGAAAATAATATTAAATCACATTTAATATTATAAACAATGAGCGGCATCTAGCAATACATCATTCTTACCCAATTAGTGAGAATATCGGTGATACGATATATACCTTACGGTAACCAAAATAACTGTGTAGTAAATGTCCTTTCGTCCATATGTCTTAATTGAACACAAGGCATAAGTGTGTCGTCCTTGTTAAGTTCAATTATTTGTTTCTCAATCCCGAGTAGACGTGCAATCACAAATGGGCCCAATATCTCATATTGGCCCATTACAGCATGGCCATGCACTTTCACGTCTCACTCTATTGAGAAGCCCATGACATTACTCCTGTTATGTAGGAGAGACGAATCCTATCTACATCACTCACATCCCTCAACATAATTCATTGTAGGCCCAATAACTATCTTTATGATCATCCTGTTACAGATAACGTTTGGTAGCATTAAAGCCTACAACTCCTCATGTAGGAATCGTAGTGACTTCAAGTCGAAGGACTACTTCACTTTGGTTATCATGAGAAGCGCTCATGACACTTACATAACTATTATGTAGCGTTCTCATAGTGGGTCAATCCAGTATAAATATTACTCTAATATTTATACCTATATGAAGAGTTGATATCTCATATCCATGACCCGTGAGATGTGGTCATCATTCTACCCACATAATAGTCTCGATGTATTATTGTCGTCCTAATTAACAATAATACTTGACTACGGATACTTTAAGAATAGTATTTAAAATATTCAATAGGGTCTCACGATCAAGTCATATACTTGATGTTCTATTGAACTGAAATAACTATTCTAAGGACTTTACTTTGTTTGAACAATTAATAGTATAAATTGAAATGCCTCATATATCGAATATATGTAAATCAAAGTCATGATCTAAATGTAAATATCAAAGAAGACTAATGGCCTCTATGGCTTACATCAACAATCTCCCACTAGCACTAGAGCCAATCAGGCATAAATCTAATACCCATTGACCTACTATGACCATCATGCTTCTGCTGAGCAAGAGGTTTCGTAAGTGGGTTAGCAACATTGTCAAGTGTTGGTACTCTGCATATCTTCACATCTCCTCTATCGATAATCTCTCGAATGAGATGGAAGTGCCTAAGTATATGTTTGGATCGCTAGTGAGATCTAGGTTCCCTGGCTTGTGCAATGGCTCCATTGTTATCACAATAGAGATCAATGGGATCCACAATGCTAGGAACAATACCAAGTTCAGTAATGAACTTCCTGATCCAAACGGCCTCCTTTGCTGCATTGAGGTAGCAATATACTCAGCCTCTATGGTATAATCAGCAACTGTCTCCTGCTTTGAACTCTTCCAGCTCACAGCGCCACCATTCAGGCAAAACACAAAACCAAACTGCGATCTGGAATCATCCTTATCGGTTTGGAAGCTAGCATTGGAGTAACCCTTTACAACGAGATCTTCCTCACCTCCATAGATCAAGAATGTATCCTTAGTTCTTCTCAAGTATTTGGGGACATTCTTGACAGCAGTCCAGTGACTTTCACCGGGATCAGACTAGTACCTGCTCGTTATGCTCAAAGCATACGAGACGTCTGGTCGAGTACGTAACATGGCATACATGATAGATCTGATTGCAGATGCATACGAAATCTTATTCATGCGATCCCTCTCTTCATGATTGGAAAGGGATTGTGCCTTTGAAAGGCATATACCATGTGACATAGGCAAGAGTCCTTTCTTGGATTCATGTATGTTAAACTGTTTTAACACCTTGTCTATGTATGTACTCGAACTTAGGCCGAGCATTCTCAATGATCTATCTCTATAGATTTTGATTCCTAACACATAGGTAGCCTCGCCTAGGTCTTTCATAGAGAAGCAATTCCCTAACTACGTTTTTACATTTTGTAGGGTAGGGATGTCATTTCCAATAAGTAGTATGTCATCCACATACAGTACTAGAAAGACAACAATCCTCCCACTAACCTTCTTGTAGACACAAGGTTCATCGTCATTTTTGATGAATCCAAACTGTCTCACAGCATCATCAAAACGAAGATTCCAGCTTCTGGAAGCTTGCTTCAATCCATAAATGGATCGTTGTAATTTGCACACCTTTCCAGCATTCTCTAGAGTGTCAAAACTCTCAGTTTGTGTCATGTACATCCTCGAGTAGATTTCCATTAAGGAAAGCAGTCTTGACATCCATTTGCCAGATTTCATAATCCTGGTGTGCTGCTATAGCAAGCAAGATCCGAACGGATTTAAGCATTGCAACTGGTGAAAAGGTTTCATCATAGTCTATGCCATGAATTTGTTTGAAACCCTTAGCAACCAATCGTGCTTTGTAGGTATGTACATTATCATCCATGTCAGTTTTCTTTTTGAAAACCCACTTGCACCCTATGGGTTTTACCCCTTTTGGTAGTTCAACCAAGTTCTAAACTTGATTAGTGTACATGGAATCCATTTCAAATCTCATGGCCTCTAGCCATTTCTCAGATTCTGAGCCAATGATGGCTTCCTGGTAAGTCACAGGCTCATCTTGATCCATGAGTAAAACATCACCTTGTTGAGTCATGAGAAATCCATATCTCTCATGTTGGTGATGTATCCTGTTAGACCTACGTGAGTCTTGTGCTACCGGAGCAGATTGTTTTTCCATAACATCTTGCGGAGGTTGCCCTGTTCCATCATAGGTTCATTGCTATTTTGTGATTCTTGAACTTCTTCAAGTTCTATTTTCCTCCCACTGGTTGCTTTGGAGATAAACTCCTTTTCTAGGAATACACCAGTCCTGGAAACAAATACTTTGCCTTCAGAAGGATTGTAGAAATAGTATCCCTTGGTTTCCTTGGGATACCCCACAAATAAGCACTTATCAGATTTGGGTTCAAGTTTATTAGAAATTTGCCGTTTCACATAAACCTCACAATCCCAAATCTTCATAAAAGACATACTGGGTCGTCTGCCAGTCCATATCTTATATGGCATCTTTTCAACCGTCTAAGATGGAACACGGTTAAGTGTAAAAGCTTCTGTTAATAAAGCATGTCCCCAGAAGGAGTTTGGAAGGTCTGCAAGACTCATCATGGATTGAACCATATCTAATAAGGTTCGATTCCTCCTTTCAGATACGCCATTCCATTGTGGTGTTCCAGGAGGAGTGAGTTGAGATAATATCTCACACTCTTTCAGATGATCATCAAACTCCAAACTTAAATATTCACCACCTCGATCTGATCGAAGTGCTTTAATATTCTTGTTCAGTTGGTTTTGTACTTCATTCTTGAATTCTTTGAACTTTTCAATGGATTCAGATTTATGTTTCATTAGATACACAAATCCATATCTACTAAAGTCATCAGTAAAAGGGATGAAGTATTGAAAACCACCTCTAGCCGATGTGTTTAGGGGTCGACATACATCACTATGTATAAGGCCCAAAAGATCACTTCCCCTTTCACTATTACCAGTGAATGGGGTTTTAGTCATCTTTCCCAATAAACAAGACTCGTATATCTCATATGATTCATAATCAAAAGAGTTCAATAATCCATCTTTATGGAGTTTGGAAATGCATTTCTCATTTATGTGGCCCAAGCGGCAGTGCCAAAGGTAAGACGGGTTCAACTCGTTTGGTTTGACTCTTTTGGTATTAACGTTATAGATAGGCATATCAAGATCAAGGACATACAGTCCATTATACATTTGTGCACTAGCATAGAAAATTTCATTTAAATAAATAGAACAACATTTGTCCTTTATTATAAAATGAAAACCACTCTTGTCCAAACAAGAAACAGAAATAATATTCCTACTAATAGAAGGCACAAAATAACAGTTCTCCAACTGAATAATAAGGCCAGTAGGCAAAGTCAATACATAGATTCCTATGGCTATAGCAGCAACTTTTGCTCCATTTCCAACTCGTAGGTCAACTTCGCCTTTTGCCAATGGTCTACTCCCTTTTAGATCCTGCATATTTGTACAAATATGAGATCTACATCCAGTATCTAATACCCATGATGCAGAAGTAGATAAATTGACTTCTATAACATATATACCTGAGGTGGAAGTCTCACTTCCCTTTTCTTGCTTTCTTCCAAGTATTTGGGGCAGTTCCTCTTACATTGCCCGGTCTGACCGCAGTGGAAGCAAGTGCCCTCTTTAGCAACTCCACCCGTAGACTTTAAGCCAGAAGTGCTAGGTTTGGACTTATGGAAGCCCTTGCCTTAGCCCTTATGCTTATCCATGGGTTTCTTATGCTGCTTCTTGCCCTTTCCAGCTTGGACCATCATGATGGCCTTCCCATTTCCTTTATTAATATTTTGCTCAGCAGTTCTCAACATGCTCAACAATTCTGGCAATGGTTTGTCAAGACCATGCATATTGTAGTTCATGACAAACTGACTATAGCTCTCAGGCAACGATTGCAGAACTACGTCAGTGGCCAATTCTTAGACCAAAGGAAAACCCAACCTTTCAAGATTCTCAATGTACCCAATTAATTGAAGTACATGAGGACTTACAGCGCTTCCCTCTGCCAGTTTAGAATTGAAAAGGGTTCTGGAAACCTCTAACTGCTCATGCCTTGCCTGCCCTTGATAGAGCATTTTGAGGTGCACGATCATATCGTACGGCTCCATGATCTCATGTTGCTTCTGAAGCTCAGAGGTCATGGTAGCAAGAACGAGGCAGCCGACGTCTAAGGCATCATCCTGATGCTTCTTATAAGCATCCTTATCAGCCTTAGAAGCATTAGCAGCCGGTGGCTCCTCAGGGATTTGTTCTTCAAGAACATACAGTTTCTTTTCATGCTTGAGGACAATCCTCAGGTTTCTATACCAGTCCAGGAAATTCGTTCCGGGCAGCTTGTCCTTCTCAAGGACAGATCGCAGTGATAGGTTATTTGATGTGTGGTTTGCAGACATGGTTATCTACAACAGAAATATATAGAATATAAGTATCATGCATAAACATATTTAATAAGGTCTTTTATTAAATACGCCTCCCACTATTTTACTCAAATCAATGACCCTCACCATTGACTCGGAAAATCCCGTTGAAAGATTTTCTAGTGGGATCAAGATCCATATTTCACTTCATCCTGAGTCAGCTTTGGCTGATCGCCCAGAACTAGGCTATTTAGGAAGGAAACTCTTTCCAATTACATCTCATGTAATTCTTGGATCAGTTGGGTGAATAACTCTTATTCTAATCCATCTTATGGATTAATGCTAAACTCCATGCCTCTAAGCCTTTTTCAATCCTATTGAAGTTGGCTTAGTTAAGCTAGACCCAATGGTTGACAATTGGATATTACATTTATCCCATCGCGTCTTACTAGTATAGACAAAGGTATTCTGCTTTGGCAGAACTACACTCAATCGATATTAGTCTTGATGAGTGTCATGCATCGGAAGGCACATTTAAACGCGACTTAATATTTCCTTTTGAGGGATTTATTTATAAATTTGATCTCACCATAAGTTAAACTGTTTAACCTACTATATACTAATATGCATCTCATACATATATATAGCATATAACAAATGTGACATGGTTATGGCCCCTAACGCATTGATTCTCCCAAGCCAATGAGAGAATCTAATCTAAAACCCTAGTAGCGTACAAGCTTCACCAAGCATGATCACCTACCGAGTCGTCCTCTTCTGAAGTCGTCATCTTGTCTCCACCAGAACATTACAATTGAAAGAAACCTCTTTTGCATTCGAGGGGAATAACATGAGAAAAGAATGTACATATGGAAATTAAGAGAAAGGCACGACACACAGGCCGTATTTCAAAATAACCAAAGAAAGAAGAAAAAGGACTAAGGTCATAACCATTCACCATACACAACCAAATACATAATAAAAATTAATAATAAAATATTTATTATTATTAATTATTAATTATTATTTTTAAGTGATTTCAAAAACTACTCAAAGCAACGCTTCTGATATCCTCATAATCGATTCTCATAATCGATTACTGCTATTCTGACTCCTCAGAAAATATCATAATCGATTACCATAATCGATTACTGCTATTCTGACTTCTCAGAAAATGACTATTGTAGTATCATAATCGATTACTGTACCACCATAATCGATTATTGTACTACCATAATCCGTCGCATAATCGATTACATAATCCATTATGTAATCTGTTATACTAACGTTCATGCAAACTCTTTGTATAATCGATTATATAATTGATTACATAATCGATTATTATGGTTCTGACTAGAATTGCCTTGCTTCCACGGCAATTAGGGATCAACACTTGAGCCCTCGTAATCGATTACGCGTCTGGATGTAAGGTGCGCATGACAGCAACACTTGCTGTCGCCGCAAATCAAAACAAGGATTTCAGAAAAACGTTTTTCGCAAAACATTTTTACGATTCTCAAACATAACATGTTAAAGATCAAATCTTTCAAAAACAAAACATGTTATAATAAATAAACACACAAGAGAATCATGGTTTCGCAAGCGGCTCTGATACCACTGTTAGGAATTTGTGTATTAAAAACAAAAAACGCAGCGCAAAATTCCCAATAAAAAGGATCCATGCGAATGGTCATGACTCATGATGTAGTGTTTACCTCTTGTAGCGTAGCTTTATCGCGATCACAGCAAGGGAAGAACAGTCCTTCTTAATCGATCACGAGCACTATGAACGACGCTATCACCAGTACCACAATGGAGTAGCACCTCTACGTAGTCCACGCGAACAAAACACCACCGTAGGAAACGTCGTGCTAGCTGACGGCAAGGGTGAAGGGCGCGCCTACCAAGGTGGTGTGACAGCCACTAGGTTATGCTCAGTACGCTCTCCTTCGCGCTTAAGTCACGTGCACAGCTTATAAGCTGTCACCCATTTAACCTAACCTCATTGGGCTTGTACGCTACAAGCCCAATCTTATAATTAATATTATTAAATCATATTTAATAAATTAATTCATTCTCCGACTATTTGCTCTATGCATGTGACCTATAGGTTCTTAATAAATTGGCAATAATATTAAATCACATTTAATATTATAAACAATGAGCGGCATCTAGCAATACATCATTGTTATCCAATTAGTGAGAATATCAGTGATACGATATATACCTTATGGTAACCAAAATAACCGTGTAGTAAATGTCCTTTCGTCCATATGTCTTAATTGAACACAAGGCATATGTGTGTCATCCTTGTTAAGTTCAATTATTTGTTTCTCAATTCCCGAGTAGACGTGCAATCACAAATGGGCCCAATATCTCACATTGGCCCATTACAGCATGGCCATGCACTTTCACGTCTCACTCTATTGAGAGGCCCATGACATTACTCCTGTTATGTAGGAGGGACGAATCCTATCTACCTCACTCACATCCCTCAACATGATTCATTATAGGCCCTATAACTATCTTTATGATCATCCTGTTACGGATAACGTTTGGTAGCATTAAAGCCTACAACTCCTCATGTAGGAATCGTAGTGACTTTAAGTCGAAGGACTACTTCACTTTGGTTACCATGAGAAGCGCTCATGACACTTACATAACTATTATGTAGCGTTCTCATAGTGGGTCAATCCAGTATAAATATTACTCTAATATTTATACCTATATGAAGACTTGATATCTCATGTCCATGATCCGTGAGATGTGGTCATCAGTCTACTCACATAATAGTCTCGACGTATTATTGTCGTCCTAATTAACAATAATACTTGACTACGGATACTTTAAGAATAGTATTTAAAATGTTCAATAGGGTCTTACGATCAAGTCATGTACTTGATGTTCTATTGAACTGAAATAACTATTCTAAGGACTTTACTTCGTTTAAACAATTAATAGTATAAATTGAAATGCCTCATATATCAAATATATGTAAATCAAAGTCATGATCCAAATGTAAATCTCAAAGAAGACTAATGGCCTCTATGGCTTACACCAACAGTTGTGGTATCTTCCAATAATTCCAAGGTTCAAGTGATTGTTCTCTAATGTAAAAGACGCAAAGAACATTAGATGGTATACTATGAACACCCTTATTTTTTCATTCACTGGTGAGAAAATGGGACACATATGCGTTGATGGTCAATGAATAGCCAATATGGTTCTAAGTATCTGGTGCATGTGAGTACATTTTGTAACCTTATATTGCATCTTAGGTATTTCAATATTATAATTTATTTCAATATATTACATAATTAACATCAGCTTATTTCATATCTTAGGTATCTGCATTGCCTAACTCTTGAAAGTGGCAACGATAATGTTTATGGATTCTTAGACCCCGGCATCACTTTGGGTGATTTCTACATTAATCACCAAGCGATTAGTGGATACATGCAGAACCTACTTGACTTCAATCGAATATATATATATATATATATATATATATATATAGCACCATTCGTAAGGAATGACCATTAGCAGCTGCTCCTATTTATTCTTAACCAGCATACTGTCGTCTTCTTATGCTCATTGCACTGTGAGCCGGTGAAGGAGGTGAAAAACGCAATCGATACGTACGTAAAATTTAATTTAATATAATTTGTAACATTTGCTTTTATTTTATTACATGAACATGTAATTGACATGAATATTTTTTTTATCACATAGAGCTATGATTGCATGTAGCCTGGCTTGCGCGAATGGGAAAAGTAGTAGTGCCAAGTCAAAAAGAAACCCTGATTGGATTGTCCCAAAGGTAGGTAGTTTATTAAATAGTAATTATTATTATTACTACATTTATACATTTACTACTTGATATTGATCAATTTCATCTTCATTTGTAGTATCGTCGTCAAAAAGGTAGTTGGGAGTGCATATTATGTGATGAGCTATATGTTGACCATTGTCTCTACAGGTATTATGAAGGATGGAAGCAGGTAATTAATAGATTTTTAACACGTTAATATTAATTATATTTTGTTTTTGTTGATGACTTAATTTATTGTTGAGTTTATTTGAACTTGTGAAAGCTTTCAACAATCAGTCTAGCCTCACTGATAAGGAATTCATAGACTTGAGGGAGCGCTTTACAACCTTCTTTTTTAAGTATGCTACAGAGAAAAATGTAGATGTAGATCCTAAGTACTTAGAAGATATTGATTAGTTCCTGTGTATAGTGAATTGTGCGTTTGTTAAATTCTGCAGGGAGCTGAGAAGGGATTCACTATAAAACTGAAATTTTTAAGAAAAAATTACTTTTAACATCGGTTGAATTACCAACAGACTTGAAAAGATACTTTTAATGTCTGTTGTTGAAGGCAATAGGCGTTAAAATATACTTTTAACATCGATTGCTTTCGACAACATACGTTTAAAGTAATACTTTTCGCGTCTGTTGTCTTAGCATGAGACGTTAAAAGTATGACTTTTAACATCTGTTTTTATGTTTAATCGACGTCTGTTTCCAACCGATATTAAAAGACACACTTCTAACGTCAACTCTATTAACATCGCTTCTATAACCGACATACCCAACACATCATTCTTGGACACGTCTAATAATATACCGACATGTCATTAAAAGTTTTAAAAATAAAAAAAAACTCTTTCTCTCTCTCCTATAAAAAAAAACGTAATAATTAAACAACTAACATTTTAATCAAGAGTAGTTGTTACCGATGATAATTAAAAGCAAGGGGGAGTGAGAGAGATTATTGAGATTAGATTAAATTAAATAAATAATTATTGGGAAACATTCTTGTCTATTTTACCGAAAAGGATTATATGATTTGTGAAGAATAAATAGATTCTTCTTCTGCCTAGAGACAATGAATAGATTCATCAGGCTTTGTTGTCGAGAACTACATAATGCGGCTATAAATTAATAGCAAGTGCTTAATTAGGATGACGTAAGTAACGGGTGAGTGCAAAATCTAAACATAAGCATGGCCCGTCCCATATTGTCAACGGGTAAGCTAGTGCAGATGCATGCACTTTCCACAGTATATCGGGATACAGTACCGGCTATATTCCAATTAGTGTGGATATATATAATAATGTTTAGATTTTTTTAAAAAAAATCTTATCGAATGATATAGTTATATAAATATTGGTAATAATATTGCTAAGGATATTAAAGAATTTTCCAAGTTACTGCACCTACCGATTTAATTCTATTTATTTTTAATTAATTATTTGATTCGGAACTAAATTACAAGTTGACGCTATGCCTGAGGTATCATATGTCATTTTTTTATATTGCATAATGATTAAATTTTTATTATTCTTTAAACCCATTTCTTCTTCTTTTTTTCTTTTTTTTTTTGATGTTAGCACTGTCTTCTTTTTCTGATTGTTGAATTATTGAAAATGATTTTATAACCCATCTTAATTATTAATGATTTTATTTTATCTCTAGCAATAATACATCTTATGTTTTTATTAATATAGCACTGGTCTTATAATCATGTTATTTATTAAGATTTAATTAGTATGTATTATCGGTGTAAAGATTTTTTTTATTGCTAACCTCATGGATCCAGAAATTTTGATTAGTGAAGAAAAAAAATAGTTTATAAATATTTTTACTAAATGAAAATATAATAAATATACATAAGCAATAAATAAATGATATAAAATAAACTAGATATAACGTAGTTCGATATCAATGTGAAACCTACATCTCTAGGTGAGAAATGAGAAGGAATTCAGTAAGGAAACCATGAGAGAGTACAAAAGTAATTTTCGCTTTTAACAAAAGATTAGTGATGATATGACATACGGAAGCAACATCTAAATTTTTACGGGGGAAAATAAAACTTACTAGATACATTTTTTTTTTTGCCTTGTGGAGGCAAATGCCCCCATACCAACCAATGTATCTGTCATTGCTGTTAACCAATTATAAATTGTCATTTCATTAAAAATGTTTGTCACTTGTCATGATTAACTGCCTTAAAAGTCACACATATAATGATTTATGATTGATTGATAGTGTAAAAAAAAACTTTATCATGACAGTTTATCCAAATTAAACCCTAATTATTATCGAAGATAACTATATATATGAAAAAAGTTACAATACAACCTTGGTCTTGAAACTTACCAGAAATGTTGACCTTTAAATATATGTACCTTTTACTCTTTTAAGATTTCACTTAATCAATGAGACATGCTTTTTTTAAATAAAAATATGCATTCACATTAGTGCAGGAAGCAATTTCGACAACGGTTGGTTTTTGTAGAAAGAAGCGTTGTAGAAAGAAGCCTCCAGTGCCCACCCGCATAAGAAATCCATATACTTTTCATTTGCTCAGTATTTGGCATATTGTAGGTGAGCTACATTACACAACAAAATGGAGAAATTAGTGTATGATAAGAATATGATTAAACACAATAAATACAATCATAGATAGTAATAGTGAAATACCGAGATACTTTCTCAAATCTGGTTCTTCACCATATTCAGTACATGATCCCAATCCTCACAAAGAATACTAGCCCTACTTTTACCTTGGACGATCACAAAAGTATTGAACCATGAAGGTTCTGGACCTATCGAGTTGTCAAGTTCATCAAACTCAATGTGTAACTTCTGATCACCATTACGCACGAGGGTCAACTTTTTTTAGGTTGTGGCGCTTCTACCCCTTTTCCTGATGGCTGAGTGTCCGACACCCGCTCCGCGAAGGAGGGATGCCCGATGAATTATCCATGTGCCTGTTTAGACAAAAAAATAATATATTAGATTGGTAAGAATGGATAAATAACAAACATAACTTAACTTATAAATCTCAAGATAAACATAACTTAAACATGGATAAATAAAAAACATAACTTAACTTATAAATCTTAAGATAAACATAACTTAAACATGGATAAATAAAAAACATAACTTAAACATGGACCTATGGTCGAGTAAGAATGTTCTCCCATATCCCTTCATGATGATCATCACGAGTGATATGTACTGTTACGACCGGGACTGTTTTCAAGATTGTTGACTGTCCTCACAAACCAACACGGGTCTTTTCAGCATGCTTTGTCCTCACTCACACGCTTTCTGGGAAACTTCCCATAAGGTCAACCGTGGCACAAGTGCTTCATGTCAAGCACGCTTAACTATGGAGTTCTTATGTTTCGGGCTCCCGAAAAGAATATGCATCTTGTTGGTATAGGTAGTACAAATCAATTCCTTTAAGCCTTCCTCAACTATATAGTCTCATACTTGTACAGTCTTCGGATCCCTCTCATTCCAGTGTAAATCGGGTCATTCATGTCTCCCTCCGCCTAGAATCCTGCCAGAAGCCGCTCCTTGTCCGTGCCTCATACATCGGCGATCATTCACTGCCCTCGTCAGCCCCAGGTGTTACATGCCCACCAGCTTCTGCTTGGTTCGTGCCCGAACCACACCGTACTGGGAGAGGTCCGCTCTGATACCATTTGTATCGGCCCAGACTGCTTTCAGGATTGTCGACTGTTCCCACAAACCAACACGGATCTTTTCAACGTGTTTTGTCCTTACTCACACGCTTTCTGGGAAACTTCCTAGAAGGTCACCCATCCCACAAGTGCTCCAAGTCAAACACGTTTCACTAAGGAGTTCTTGTGTTATGGGCTTCCGAAAAGAAGATGCATCTTGTTAGTATAGGTAGTACAAATCAATTCCTTTAAGTCTTCCTCCACTGTGCAGTCCCATACTTGTACAGTCTCAGGATCCCTCTCATTCCAGTGTGAATCGGGGTTCATTCATGTGTCCCTCCGCCTAGAAGTCTGCCAGCAGCTGCTCCTTGTTCGTGCCTCATGCACCGGCGATCACTCCTCGCCTTCGTCAGTCCCGGGTGTTACATGTACATCGTCCACTTCATCTTCCTCAATGAAAGTAGGCCTCCGGGTTGAGAAAGAAGGAGCCTCTAAAATATCAAGAGTTGAATCTTGATTTTCATCACTACCATTATGCATGATTTTTCCTTGGAGAACCACAGACCACCTTTTGTCAGAAGGATCGTTGATATAAAACACTTGTTTTGCTTGGAATGTCATGATGAAAGGTTCTTCCTTATAAGCTGCCCTATTAAGGTCCACCAATGTAAATCCTAATTCATCGATTTGTACACCATGGTTACTGTCAACCCATTTACACTTAAAAACAGGCACTTTAAATTTAGTGTAATCAACCTCCCAAATCTCTTCAATGACTCCAAAGTAAGATATTGATGTCATAACGGGGTTTGTATCTTTTGAACTAGAGAAGTGCATGGACTCAGCCACGTTCATAACCCCATTGTTTTGCATGGTACTCTTGTCATCTTAGGACTTTGTATAAAAGGAAAACTTATTGATATCGTATCCACTCCAACATATGACATCAAGACGTGGCCCTTGTGCTAGCCATTGTAATGTATCGGAAGCAGTATGATCATTTGTAATTTTTTCTTTAAACCAATTTAGGAAAGTCTTGTTATGATGGTTCAACAACCATTTTTTGTTCCTTCGAGGGTGATCAGGTGTGAGAAATCTTTGATGCCCAAGGTAAACTGTCTTCCTTCCATGTTTCAGTTAAGTGAAGCATGTGCCTTCTTCACATATAGGGCGTGCTTTATGCCCCTTAATACTATACCTGCACAAGTTCTCGTATGCTGGAAAGTCATTGATGGTGCAAAATAACATGGCTCACATCTTGAAAGTCTCATGGCAATACCAGTCAAACACATCAACGCCTTCCACCCACGGCTTTCTCATGTCTTCAATCAAGGGACTTAGATAAACATCTAAGTCATTTCCTGGCTGTTTTGGGCCCTAAGTCATCATAGATAACATAATGTATTTGCACTTCATGCACAACCAAGGAGGGAGGTTGCAAATTACCAGGAGAATAGGCCATGAAATATGAACTACTTAAGATACCATATGGATTCATTCCATCCGTAGCAAGTCCAAGCCTAAGGTTTCTTGGCTCATTGGCGAAATCCGGAAACAAACTATCAATTCTCTTCCATTGCGAAGAATCAACTGGATGGCGAAGCTGTCCATCACATTTCCTCTCATCTACATGCCATCTAATGTTCTTTGCGTCATTTGCATTAGCGAACAATTGCTTAAACCTTGAAATTATTGGAAGATATCACAACACCTTCGCAGGAGAACCCTTTGTGATCACATCACAACAAGAATCATCATCATTTACTTTGTACTGTGATACCCCACACTTGGGATAGTCGTGCATCCCTTCATACACATCTCTGTACAATATGCAATCATTAGAGCATGCATGTATCTTCTTATACTCCATACTCATTGGACACGGTACCTTCTTCGCCTCATAGTTACGGTTCGGCAATGTGTTTGCCTTCTCGAAGCATGTCTTTCAACAACTCAAGCAATTCGGTGAAGTTTTTAACACTCCACCCATTTCTCGCATTCACACCGACCAATTTTAACACCGCTGACAATCGTGTGAAATTCTTGCACCCCAGATACAAAGGCTTATCCACTTCACTACATAATGTTTCATACACATGTGCTTGCCGAAAAGACTCTAGTCCAATATCACGGATCATGTCCTCTAGTCAATCATCCTCCATATCTACGTCATCCGCCTCTTGTTGGGACACACTTGACATGTTTAACAATTCATCACCATGCCATAGAATATAAGCACAAAAGGGGAGATTACAATAAGAGTATTGAAAATCTAGGCCTAATATAAAACAAGACAATTCCACGACAATATTCTCAAAAAGCTTAAGCTTTAACTTTAGTTGGCTACTTGACACCATATCTGAGCCTATTATACCAAGCGATCTAAACTTCATAAAGCCTTCCCTAAGTAATAAGTAAATGGACCAAGATGCTTAGTTAAGCATTCAAATCAAAACCAAAGATCAAAACCAAACCTCTAAACATGCTTAGTTAAGCATTCAAATCAAAACCAAAGCACAAACAACCTTTGCCAAAGTAATAAGTAAATGGACCAAGATCAATGCACTAAGTATATGGATAAAGTCAAGAAGTCAAGACTATTGATTTAAGCACAAATTTTGATTTAGGCAACAAAAGGATAAAGTCAAGACCATTGATTTAAGCACAAATTTTGCAATCCATTAAATTGTAAAATATTATCAATAATTGAAAAAAGGGTTTCACCAAAAAAAAATAATTAGGTAAGGGCAAATAAGAAAGGGCTAAGACCAATAAAAGACACAAGACAAAGTACTGAGAAGAAAGAGTGAAAACTTGCTAAGTCAACCAATCATTATAAATTATTAAGGCTACTTTCCAGAAAAAAGCAACCTTAAGTTTAGATAATCATGAACAATCTCAGAAAAGTTGCAAAGCAATGCATTTCAAAAATGCAACTGAACATTAAACAATTATTGAGGTTACTTTAGTTCAGAATACTAAGAACAATGCAGCAACTACATTGTTGCTCAATTCTCAAAAATCCTAATAGTTCTTCAATGCAGTAGCTCAAGATTAATTACATACACCAAGGTTTAGCCTCAGTAATCACAATATGAAGGCTTATGGACTATGAAAAGACTGAGCATTCCATTTGAAACACTAAATAATCATTTGGTGCGAAATGCAATGTATCATCTACAACAACTCTCTATAAGGATAAAAGGAGTATATACACAAAAAGAACATCATCAAGAAACTAGAGTAAATCCACAAAAAGGATACAAAGTCTAATCAGAAATGAAAGCTATCAAGAGTGAAATATTAAGTACCTCAAGTGCGCAGTGGACAAATCCCAAATAAGTGGTGAACCAAAAATGTACTAAGTGAGGGTGATTTCGAAGCAAAGATGGTGCTTCTTGGTGCTGGTTCTCCAACACAACGACGCCGGAGAATCTGAAACAACACAGTTAGGATTTAGAGAAGAAGATGAAAAGAGGAGGGAAGGAAGCGGGGGAGAGGTGCTTACCTGGGGGTCAGAAGAGGTTTTGTGAAGAGGGAGCAACGGAGACGGCGGCGGCTAGAAGAGGTTATGGTGCGGGTTTAGGGTTTCAAGTGGGAGTGACGTTGGGGGAATACAAGGGTGGTGGTGGTGGTGCCAAACTGCGGTGATGCTACCAAATGATGGTGGTGCGCCAAACGGAGGAAAAGGGTTCTAGGTTTGAGGGTTTGATAAAAGTGTACGTTGGACCAGAGATCGCATGAGTTTGAAGTGTGAAATAAACTTTCTACATCGGTTGCTCTCGGAACCGTCGTAGAAAGTTACTTTCTACCACGGTTGCTCTACAATCGATGTAAAAAGTTAACTTTCTACAATGGTTCCTAAAGCAACCAATGTGGAAAGTCTTTAATTATGCACTAAATATTACAAGTATGCTATCGTGCCACTTTCTACATCGATTATAGAGCAACTGATGTAGTATCCCTGACGTGGAAATGCTATTTTCCACTAGTGTCAATTATTTTGAAAACATAAAACAGAGTATAAATAACAGTTTTTACTGAGCAATAATACATCTTATGTTTTTGTTTTTATAGCACTAGTCCTATATTTAAGTTATTTATTATTGAATATAACACTACAGCGAAAACGACATTTAATAGCGTCTATGTAATAGCGTTTGTGATGAGGAACGATATAAAAAAATGTGTGGATATGTTTAATAGTGATTCCCTAAGGAAACGCTATTTTTGCACTACAATAGATTAGACTTTTAATAGCGCACCTTTTAAAGTGTTTTCACGTTGAAACGTTATAAAAAATGAGGTGGGGACTTTTAATAGTTCTTGTTCAAGGAAACGCTATTAAAAGGTGTTAGGTCGGAATAGATGGCGCTTCCTCAAGGTACCACCTAAGACAGCGCTTCCTCGAGGAAGTGTTATCTTAGGTACCCCCTAAGATAGTGCTTCTTAGAGGACGCGCCGTCTTTTCCTAGTTCTAAAATAAAATTAAAACAAACCTACGTTCCGTCTTTGTTTCTTGCGCGCGATCAAGCTCCTCCACACTCTCCCTCGCGAGCTCCTCTATTCACTGTGCCCTGACAAAAGAAGCGACTATTAAGCAATAAGGTAAAAACAACAGGTGAAGAACACTTAGCGAAATATCTGTAGAGTACTTCATTTGCTGTAATGGTGAATACTGTAAAAATGGGCCTACTTCAACAAAATGCCAAAAAGGCCGAACATTACACCAGAGATAATGAAAATATAAAAAACCAAAGACCAATACGAACATTTTTGACCATTGCCTCCTTGGTCGCCCGAACCTCACCAGTCGGCACTTCTTCATCCTCCTCTGGTCCACCACCTGGCCAATCACATACTTCCTTTAGAATGCTTATCTGACTGAAGTCGAAACCCGGTAAGAAACAATCCATTTGTTGTGTAGCCTCTTTAAAACCCACAACGTAATATTGGGACAAGGCCAGTTTTAGCTCGTTGATTTTCTTCTTTAGAGACACCTCTTTATCCTCGGCAGATTCTCAAGGGCTTTCATATCAGGCTCTGATTTCTCGTTGGCCACAATATGTTGGCCAATCAACTGGTTGAGCTTAGCAGCTTCCTCGGTCATCTTGTCCAACTGGCTTCGGGTGGTTTCCAAGTCCATCTCCAATTGCTCTACGTTGTTCACTCGGTCCAAATCAACATGAATTTTCTTTTTCAATGCGGCCACATCTGCCTCAAGCTAGCCTTTCTTCTTCTCAGCAGTAGCCACGTCCAGTTTAGAAAAACGCCCCATAGAGGCGACCCTCAGCCCATAGGCCTGCAAAGCTCACCCGACTTGCTGGCCACCTAGTTTTTGGTAGAGGCGCATGTCCGCATTATGAAGAAATGCTCATCAACAACCTCTTGAGGACGGAAGGTCAGATTCCATAATGAAGTAACATCGGCTTCACTACTGGAACTCCTCCCAAAAATGTTGGCCAAGGAGACTGCGAGAAAGGTGCAAAGAATCTTGAAAGCCCGATGTTGCAGTCTGAACACACTTAAGGGAAAGTGTACCCTGTCACAAAAGTAATATAGGGCAAAAGTCCATATATCAGACCCAAGAGATTAATTAGCAAGTACTAAATGCAAGAAACTCTTATGCTATTTAGACAATTCGAAAATATGAGTTTGTGATGCAAATAGAGGAAATAAGAAAGAAAAAAGTGTTTTAGAAATCAAGAGATGGAAACCTAGGGTCGTGGTTTCACGTGTACCTTATCTTCCCCCCCCCCAAATCTTAGTTTTATTCAATTTCGCAGTTGCTTTCCGAAAATCTATCCCTCTACGAGAACTATTAACAATCAATGATCATGAATTGCAATAATCTTTTCCCCAAATTAAGTCCCAGTTTGATCATGCAAGAATTTCAAACCCAGAGAAAGCATAAAGCATAAAGAGATTGATTGATTGAAAGGAATAAATCAAGTTCGGTCATGCAAAAATTTAAACCCCATTTATCATATAGGTCTACCAATTAATTGCAGTAAGGTCGCTGGTCAACTAATTGATTAATAGCATGCAAGGGTGCGTAGTCCGAACATGGGATGAAGAACAATAGAATAAAACTAATTAGATTGCAACATTGAAATCAAATAAAACTCGAATTAAAGCTAAGACATAGCAAAAATGGGTTTTACAGTGCAAGATCCACCATAACCCTATAAGAAAATCAACTACTCATAAAAGAAGAAGAAAATAAACTAAAACTAAAGAAAAGTGTTAAGGTAAAAACTGACTGCTAATGTTGAACCCTTGGCTTCTTATTTATAGGGAAAAGACTTGTTTTGTAGCTCAGCGCCGCATGTACTGCTGTGCATATTGAAGCACGGCCATGCATCGTGACATACACGAGCGTACATGGGCAAAAAGTACGAAAATTAGCATCAAATAGTGAACGGGATTGAGCACGGCTGTACATAGGTGTGCACGACCGTGCTTCGTGTCATGTACGGCCATACATCTTGTATATCCTTGTAGATGTTTTCATAATCTTTCCCACGCCACAAAGAAAGCCTCAATCGGACATCCAGAGCTCAAGTTATGATCAAAACAGTGATAAGGAATATATGTAGAAATCTCTTCTGTACAGGCGTACTTCGATTGCTGAGAACTGGTTGAAATATTTTTCCATAATGTCACTGGATCTGCTGTGCAAACAGGTATGTATGACCGTGCTGAGTGGAAGCACGGCCGTGCTTCGAGTTCCAATCTTCAAAATCTCCTCTTTTTAGCACAAAATCTCCCAAAATCCTTTAATTGTCCATGAAGCAACGTTAAACTTCAATTCTGTAAAAACTTAGGAAAAAGAGTAAAATGCAATAATAAATATCATTATATGCACCAAAATACAACCTAATTACCCCTCATAAAATGCACAGAATTAAGGTTTATCACCCTAACAAACGCCCAACTTTAGGGTGCAACTGGCTTGGGGTACAACGAAGAATAGAACATTGAAAATTAGAAAAAGGGAGACTAACCCCTACTTCCGTAAAAAGAAATTGATACATGAAAAAGAAAGGAAGATCATTCCTAGAAGTAGACATACAGACACGTTCGTCGGGAGAACAAGGGACGATAACCACTCGGTTCAAACCCTCACTATCCCTTGCCAAATCCCGTAATTTCTTTTCAATGGACTTAAGAGTCAGAAATGTAGACGATCTATCAAGAACGACAGAATCAACCCAATGTGAAATGGGTTACTGGGATCTCCATTGTTAGAAACAAGGTACTAGAAGAAGCTTCAGATTTGGTTGCTCGAGCATGGGAAGAAACTTCACGAAAGAATTCAATAGAATTTGAGGGGGAGGGATGCGAGGTCCCAGAAGCCATTACTAAAACCCAGATGAAGATTTGAAAGAAGAAATGATGAAGGGATAAACCCATAAAAACATAAGCGTACCTGAAAGAACAAGAGAGTGAAGAATGCGCGAAGATAGCGAGAGGACTCAGAGAAAGCAAGAACAAATTTAAAAGCTTGAAGATGACCAAAGTAGAAATCAATGCGGGAGAAAGCTTGGGGGGCTTAAATAATGCTCACTCATTGGGCTACGAAAAGTCACTAGAAACAATCCAACAGACACGGATCTTTAAATCCAATGGATTAGAAGCCCTCTGGATACGAAAAGTCACCCATCGAAAGGGCAAGAAACTCAAACGATGTGATCATAATGATACACGATTTTACACAGTTGAGTCACGTCCCATAAATGGGCATGCTGCTCCAAGTAAGGCCATATCCCTACACTATGAGGCGACATCTATCCTAAGAAGTTATCATCACATACGTGTTCATAAAAGTTATAACGCCAGGTATCCAAGCAGCACAACCTATAAATAAGTTGCCCGCGAAATAAAGCTCTCCTTGTCCCATACGACTCAGAGCTTGGGGGGCTTCTGTTCTCATATGGATCGAGAAGCACTTCACCCATATTCGATCTACCGACAATCATTAATTGGGCTTGAAGATCTTGGATTTGGAAGGGTCCATGAAGGATTGGGCATCACATGCAAAGCCCAGCCCATGAACATATATATGAATCCAGACAGGTCGCAGAGTCCTCGACACACAACGGTCAGGAGAGGCTTAATGACACATTAAGGCATAGATGAGGAGGAGAGAATCCCGCGTATCGAAGATGAAGGCATTCAAAGCTGTCGTTACCTTGAGACCTATAAGAACCAGGCAAGGAGGTGATAAATCTCAAGCAATCTTGTACACTGATATTGTAATAGAGAAGTTCTGTATAAGCCTTCTCAGAACTTGTAGTTCTTGTACGGACAATAACCAAATTAAGCATATACTTTGAAACCTTACGAGATCTCGCATGTATTTTTTGTGCAAAAAGCTCTAATTCATGAGTAGTTATAGAATTCATTTGGTAAAATGAATTTATATGGTATTTCTTGGAAGACTGCAGGAGAAAAAGACTCAATAAGGAAAATTTGATCTTTGCACAATTTTTTCATATGTTGAATTTAGTTGGTTTTGTCGAACAACCCTCTGCTTTATCACTGCCCATCCGTTTACAGTATATAGTGCTTCAAATTAATAATTAAGCTGAAAGAGACCTTTCCACCATATGCTAGTTGGAAATATATATCTTGCTTGACAGTTTTCCGAATGGGACCAAAGTGAGGCATTTAAATTGCAGCTGAAAACACAGTTACTGGTGAAGTTCTTCTTATCTCAGCATGAGCATTTCTTTCACGTTTAACATATGCAAATATTGTATATTTATCTATGCTTATGAGTCAAAGCAAATTGGCCGGTTTGTGGTACCTTATTAGTTAAAAGAGGTAAGAAACTTCGACAAATTAACGTCATTAACATGAATGCTCAAAAGTGAGCTTTCTAGGAAGTAGCATAAATCATCACATGTCTATAATATCTTTGTGTCGTGAGGTACTTTTGGTGTTTTCATATTCCTCGTGCCTTTATACAAGATATAATTCTGTCAAATCAACGTCTTATACCTATAATGTTTTTCTGTAAGTCCTCAAATTATCTTAACTTTACTAAATGTAAAATTTAATGGATCCCTATATACCAGTCTAGGTTCATATCATATTTCCTTTTTAGCGATGCAGGACCCAGTTAATCAAATTTTATACAGAAATTGAGTACGTAGAGTCATGAATTTGGACATGTGAAGTTTCATTTTTTGGGTCTTAAAATTTGAGTTGTTGGAATATATAAGAATGCTGAAGTGGCATCAACTAAAATCACTAATAGACCACTGTTCGAAACTACCTTACCTAAGACCTTCACAAAAGTAGATATACAATGACAAAAGCCGAATTAAGATATTAATTAATAAGTACAGATATACTCTAGCCACCTTGCTACACAGACCATTTCAAAACCTTCCAAACTTTACAGGCAATATTAATATTATCATCCAAAACTGCTCCATCATAATGCATATACATAATTAACTCAATATTTAAGGACAAAGAAAAAACAAAGCATCCATCGTTAATGAGATATATATTCTCTTGTCGTACACACGACTGTAAAACACATGTATCATAAATAGGATGTTCACGGGTTTTGGTTGGAATTTGTATGAAAAAAAATCCGAAACAATCAAAATCAATTAGTTGGTTCAATTCAGATTTACAATTTTTTTCAAAAAATATGAACCAAATGAATCTACTCAAAAACGAGTCGGTTCGATTTGAACCCAAGAAATATTAAATTGATATATATATATATATATATATATATATATATATATATATATATATAATTGGTTCTATTCGGCTCTTGAAATCCTTATATATAAGAATCGAACTGATTATAATCGGGTTTTGTTCGATTCGATCGGTTCAGTTCAGATCAAACACCAAAAAAAAATTCAAACCAATTTAGTTAGTTCGAATCGGATTTTCAGATTAATCGGGTCGATCCAAACCAATGAGACCCTAGTCATAAACAAATCCATATAATGGGATTGTGCTATTTTGATGATTTCATTCCTCAATTATGATTTTCAGTCTAATATTTGAGTTAAATTTGGGTCTCTTGTCAGTTCATGGAGTGGTGGATCGTGATCCAAATATTTGGGTGATCGAAGAAAAATTGAAATTATATATTTATCCTTTTTATTTTGAACTGTATAAATATATTACTTCCTTCGATCTTTAATGTAAGAGATAAAAAGTCTTTTTTTATCTAATATATAAGAAAAAGTGACCAACTTTTATGCTAAATTCTACTTTTATCTTTATTTGTTGTAAAATTCATATTAAAGACACTCAACATTTCCCCATATAAGTGTTTTGGTTTAGCTCACTAGGAATAAATAAGTTAGTTGAATTAGCAGTAATTAAATAGGAACATGTGAATAAAATTTAAAATGAATTGATTTCTATATTTTTTCTTAATTTTAATGAATAAGGATTTTGTCTCCTATATTGAAAACCGGAGGAAGTATTAGAGATAAATATATTTTTATAAGAAAACTTAACTTTTCTTTTTTTCCTAATTCTTTCAATCTAATCAACCTAAAAATTTATCTATTTTTTATTCATTATCTTCTATCGTATCTCTTTCCACCCTACTCTATTTCTTCTAGGGGTGTTCGCGGATTGGATTGGATCGGTTTTGAGCCAAAAAAATCATCTGATCTAAATATAGAAACAACTTGCGGTTTGGATTGGATCGGTTTGTTTCCTTAAAAAAATCTGATCTAATCCAATCCAATCCAATCATATGCGGTTTGGATTGAATTGGATAATTCGATTTTTACCGATATATCGTTACATAGTTATATTAAGTTGAAAGCCAACATTAAACCTATATATAATAGAATTAATGCAGTTCTAGTTCTTAAGTACATGCATGAAACCTTCTAGTACATGAATAACTATTGATTCCTAGGTACATGAATAACTATACAAATTCCAATATATCTAGTATTTGACAATTCTAACAAAAATATTGATGAGAATGAGAATGTTCTTTCATAAAAATATAAAAGACAATGTTTAAGTATGAGTAGTACTATAATTTAAAAAATAATAATATATGTATATAGTAGGTCGGTTTGGATTGGATTGGATCGATTTTCACTAGGGGATCCAAAATCCAATCCAATCCAATGAAGAAAAAAAAAACGATTTTTACGGTTTTCGATTTTTCGACTCGATTTTTTAGGTTTGAATTGATTTTGATCGATTAATTAACACCCCTAATTTCTTCCTATGTATTTCCTGATCCAAATAAAGGCTAAAATCATATATTTGGGTGTGAAATAAATTATTGGATAAAAACCGGAATACAGGTTAAGAAAATGAAAGCCCAAACTTCGAAAATAACATGCGTTTTCCCGGTGCAAATGACCCTCAGTCTATCATCAATGTACGTGTCCTCCTTGAAAACCATTCTCCAGCCACGTCACCACATTCTTCTCATAATCTATTGTTACTTAATTCCACAAAAACAAATTAAATTCGAATTACAAAACATTAAAAGAAAAGTAAAAGTAAAAGGAAATGGAAAAGGAAACACACCCCACTTTCTCACCTCCACACCTATAAAATGCCCTCTCCCCCAATTCTCTTGGGAACCAAGCCTTCTTCTCGACACATTCCCTTACCAACACCATAATATTAACCAATAATAACAAAATGCCTTCTTCTTCCACAACCTTCATCTCCAAATGTAAAATCTACCCAGACCAAAAATCCACTATGAAACCCCTCAAGCTTTCTGTCTCTGACCTTCCAATGCTTTCTTGTCACTACATCCAAAAGGGTGTCCTCTTAACTTCCCCACCTTACTCCTTTGATGACCTTATCATCTCACTCAAGCATTCCCTCTCCGCCGCCCTCTCTCACTTCCCCGCCCTTGCCGGCCGTTTCTCCACCGACGCCGAAGGCTACGTATACATCCTCTGTAACGACGCCGGCGCCGATTTCATCCACGCCAAGGCCAAGCACCTCACAATCAAAGCCATCCTCAATCCAACGCTTACCGATGTTCCCAGTTGCTTCAAGGAGTTCTTCGCCTACGACATGACGATTTCCTACTCCGGCCACCACAACCCCCTCGCCGCCGTGAAGGTCACCGAGCTCGCCGACGGAGTATTCATCGGAATCACTATTAACCACGCCGTCACCGACGGGACATCTTTCTGGCACTTCTTCAACACGTTCGCCGCCGTATGTAAGGCCGGAACCGGCGTCAAGAAGATTTTTCTCAGGTCACCGGACTTCACGCGGGATACTGTGTTCAACTCCGCTGCCGTCCTCGCCATACCCGGAGGCGGACCCACCGTCACCTTCGCCGCCGACGAGCCTCTCCGGGAGCGAGTCTTTCACTTCACCCGCGAAGCTATTCAGAAACTCAAACTGAAAGCTAACTGTAACGGCTCCGGCAATGGTAACGGTTTCCCAGATTCGGTTGAGGTGATGGGGAAACAAGTGAATGACAGTTGGAAAACCGTTAACGGTAACAGAAAGATGAGGGAGATCTCGTCCTTTCAATCATTATCTGCTCAGCTTTGGCGTTCGGTGACACGTGCCAGGAAATTAGTGCCATCGAAAACGTCGACGTTTCGCATGGCGGTTAACTGTCGCCACAGGTTGGAACCGAAGATGGACCCGTTTTACTTCGGTAACGCGATTCAGAGCATCCCGACCGTTGCTTCTGTAGGTGACATCCTATCACGTGATCTTCGCTTTTGCGCTGAGCTGCTTCATCGAAATGTCGTCGCACATGACGATGCTACGGTGCGCCACGGCGTAGAGGATTGGGAAAAGGCTCCTAGGTTGTTCCCTCTTGGGAATTTCGACGGTGCTATGATCACTATGGGTAGCTCTCCGCGTTTTCCCATGTACGACAATGACTTCGGGTGGGGCCGACCCTTGGCTGTTAGGAGCGGAAAGGCGAATAAGTTTGATGGTAAGATCTCTGCGTTTCCGGGTAGAGAAGGAAACGGCAGCGTTGATCTTGAAGTTGTTTTGGCACCCGAAACGATGGCTGGGCTCGAAAACGACATGGAGTTTATGCAATATGTAACATCATTCGTGTGTGTGGTTTAAGATTATACAGTAGTAAAAGCTCACGACGTACGTCTCTCGATGATTAAACGACGAAAATGGATGGTCATGCAACAATAGTACGATGGGTTTGGGCGTCGTTTTGGTTTGGTCAATGTTCGCGGGATGGGTGGGGTCCAGTGTCCTAAGGTTATATTTGGGTATTTGGCCCTACCAATTATAATTATCATGATTTTATGTACATGTGATTTGAAGGTAGCTTTCAGTTTTCTCTTTCAGGATGATGAATAACAGGAAGGCAAAGTAATAATATTGATAAATATGATCAAAGCTAAAATGGGTGTTTGTAGAATTGTAGTTTTTCTCCTATTTCTTTTTTTAAAAAAATTAGTGAAGATAACGATATAATTGAATCGAACTCTTAGAATAAAGCTGTGGATAAAGAATGGAAGATAAATATGTTTGCATTTGGAATAGATTAAAGAATAGGATGTGAAATTATAGCACAAGGGGGCCACTGTGTCACCAAGAGTTTGAGATGCCTCGTTTTATTTACACGTGTCACGTGGTCTATTAATTAATTGTTGTGATAATTTCGAACATGTATCCAACATTTGAGGTGTTAAAATTTCTATCATTTACAATATCGCCATAAACGACATCAACAAAAAATCAGTGATTAGGTAATTTTATTGGTGCTTTTTCTGATATTCCTAATAATTTTGGGGTGAAAATTATTTTGTGCAATTAGAATGCGTCGCATCAATAAATGAGTCATGTTAATGGATTAAATCAAATGCTTATCACCATTTGATTTGATCACCTAGATAAGATAATTTATACTTGAGGTATCAGAGAATTCACCAATTTTATTGGTTGATTGCTATTACATGTATAATCTTGCATTCATGAACTTCTACAAAAGTATAGTTGTATAATCTTTTTGACAAATAAGAAGAAGAGCAACATTATTTAGTACTCAGATTTTTTTTTTTTTTTTTGACAATCTATTTAGTACTTAGATGAATCACGAAAGTATTAATTACGGAGAGAAAAAAAGGAAATCATGGAGAGAAAAAAGCGGGAGAGAAAGAGGAATGAAAAAATCTCACTACAATTAAAACATTCGTAAAAACTAAAAAGTGACGAAATCAATTTTGTACCTTTTATCATTCTTGTAAGAAGAAACTACCAGAACTATGTAGAACGAGGATGATATATGGGCTAACTTGGTATTATGGTTATTTTCCTCCGGTCGATTACAAGGTGTATAGTATTGATAATGATTTGACTGACATTGTTGGGGTTTTTTAGCTTTATAGTCTTGCTCCTGTAGTTGATCTTATCTCTCAGCGACAGCCTTTTCGAGAATACGCCTGCAACGACTGTTGTGTTGCTTGAATGTGTCATCTCTTGATGGCGCGAGATTCCCGAGCCCTGATCTCCTTTGACTTATCGACTAGTCTGGAGCGGTCTTAATCCATCAGGCCACGAGTTGAACTTGGATCAGGATTCAATCCATGTAGTAACAGAGCTTAGGTCAAGGCCCAATCTATATAGTAACAGTTATTATAATAAAAAATACATTAGGTCTTAAGAGAATTTTTTTTTTTTTTAACTGGCATAAGAGAATAAGTGAGCATTGTAATGTAAATAAAAAAAGATAAGAAATCATAAAAGTTTATGGTTGTATGGTGTATCCTCTGAATTTGGTTAGACCACAGGTAAGCCATTAAGATTAATTGGACGACTATAAATAATTTTAAATGTTTTTATCATATGCATAAAAAATCACATAATAAAATTGGCCCTTCCCCCTCAGCCATTGTGCTATTGCTACTCGCGAGGACTAACTAGCGAGCTCATTGCTCGTCCACAAAATGGTTGTAGATTACATCATGATTAGCAGGGTAGAGTCCATTAACAACAAACTAAACAGAGTAGTGCGTGGTAGAGATGGAAATACCGATATGTATCCCATTTCAGACTTTATTCCGTTGGCAATCAAATGAATTTTGGTTCGCGTGATCTTGAACCAATACCTAAATCAATCACTTATTTTGCATAATTTCTCAATATACACTATCAAAATTTTCTTGCTTTCAATTTTCTCCAAGCATAATCCTTCATCCATCTTAATAACATCAAATGGTGAATACACAATGTATGGAAACTGGATCTAATTCGCCAGAATCTCCATTCCATTTTACAAAAGAGTATGTACAGAATATCACTACAAGTGTATGTCTATTTAATCTATAGTAAAGTTTGGCTATAATAAGGTCAAACTCAATGTATGGTAATAGTAGACATGTTCTAATAACAAAGGCATGTCCTCCGGGAAGCATGACAAGTGAATGCCCAAACCTAGGAAAGTGTTAGAAAGCGTCTACAAGTTTGCTATGATTAAATTGCCCTTAACTCCAACTTGATCTTTTAGATTTCCTCCTCTGTTCATAGAGAACCTTGTCACAATAGAATTTTTTTTTTTTACTCATTGCAATTATGTCTGTCTAAGAATCAAAATATTGAGGTCGGTTTGCCAGTGTCAAAAGGAGATGCCCATACCCAAGGGTAGCGGTTATAAAGGTAACATAACATTATGAGCAGGGACGAATACAGGTGTATCAAATTGGGGGCAACTGCCCCCACCAAATAATTTTTTTTTATTTAATCTTAACAATTTTTTTTGTTGCCCCCACTTTGTATTAGTTGAAAGGAGTTTCTCCTCAATAAGTTTTGTGAAGAATCAAATATGCAATTATATAGGAGATAAATTATTTAATGATTGTTCGGTCACATATATAGAGAGAGATATTTTTTATAGTGTTGAAAATGAAAAAATCATACAACAATTTTAAAATATGAAAACACGTAGAGAGCAATTAGAATTTGTAGAAGTTGAGATGTTTTCAATTTTTTGGTGTGTAATAATACAGTTTTTGTAATCTCCAAATTTTTGGCTAAATGATAATGATATCATTATTTTATCGCTTATACATTTATATTTTTTTTATAGAATATTTATATTGTATGATTTTGCCCCCACTAATCAACATTTCTGGATTCGTCCTTGATTTTGAGTGATTATGAACATCATCGATGAGGGTGGTTACAAAACCATTATGTCGAATTAATCGCTTATTATTGAGAATTTAGTTACAAGGTTGGAGGTCGGTTACAGATCTTTGCCATAATAGTAATTGATCAACCCATTAAACGTGCAATCCAAGAACGGTTATGAACTGAGGTCCAACTCAGACCATGTCGTAAGAGTGCCCTCACTTACTTATGTGTTAAAGTGTGTTATCTTTTTTTTTTTATCAGCAAATGTTAATAATTAGTGTATTATGTTAATGGGGGAGTTAAACCCATGACCTTCTTATCACTCCAAATCTTATGTCCCTCCCCCCAAACCAACCTATCCCCCCTATATTCGAGCTTTACTCACAACTCAGGACAAAAATATTATTAATATTATTATCTTCTTCTATACTACTAGAATTTGGAATGGTAGGAGGGAAGTTGTTGGTGTGCGATGGAGACATGGAGGTGATTCAATGCCCCTGACTTGATCCGGTCCACGGAAAATGGACCTAAGAGAGTGACACAAAACAGACAAATGAATCCAATTGCCTGTATGATTATTAACTGAGGATCTGTGACAGAGGACAACGAAAGCAGATGCATTTAACAAAATGCATGTTTTGGACTATACAGTCATCCCTACTCCCTCCTACCCTACTACATTAATTAAGTAATTAATTAATTAACCACATTACATGCATTGTATATGCAACTTTTCATACCTTCCCTTATATACATGACTACGCTTTCCGTAGTTTGGCTTTAATATCACCATTCCATTTTAAATGTCCCACTTGAATTCACTTCAAACTTTGCCTGAATTACATGGATTTTTGTTTTCTAATTGTAAGGTGGGGTCTACTAATAGATTGATTAATCAGGTTTCCATGTATTAATTTATTCCTTCCTATTTTCTAGTATCTATATTTTTTTATAACCATGTTACAGGTACGAAGTATCCATCACCGTTAGCATTGACTAATCTCCGTCGGGAACCTATTGGGCACATAAGGTGGATTCTCCCCTCCTAACCAGGTTTTCGCCATATACAAGAGCCAGAATTCAAATCCCTAACCACTTGCTTAAGGTGTCTAAATCCTTTACTACTTGGACCAACCACATGTTGGTAGTTCCTAGTGTCTATTGGAAAAAATCTGAAGCGTAACTGATCAAAAGACTTTCCCCCTAAATTATTGTATTCACTTATTTTTATTTCACTATAATTCATAAAAAGTCATTTGAAAAAAGAACTTAAAGATAAGTTTCCTTTTTATTAAATTTATCTAAATGAGTCCTTAATTTATTTTAATTTAAGTTCTATATCTAAGTTCTTTGAAGTCGATAATGTAGAGAGACTAAATAACGAATCTTACCACGTAAATTTTTTCAGATTTTTTTCTTTAAAAAATATAATGTTTAGTCTCAGGATTTACTTATAATTTTTCCCAATTGAATTCTGGTATATTTAATTTTTTTGCATTTATTCATTCTACACCTAGTTTGGGCAACTATAGAAACTAGAAAGGATGCAACAAAAGTATACAAGAAACGAATTTAAACTTTTAATTTAATTAACTTTAAACATTGATGGTGATCTAGAACGAAATTCTGGCCCAGTGCTCAGCAGGAGAAGGCCCAATAGCGAATATCCCAGCACAGAGATCCAAGAAATCGTGCCT
Source organism: Ammopiptanthus mongolicus (assembly GCA_039655645.1). Lineage (NCBI taxonomy): Eukaryota > Viridiplantae > Streptophyta > Magnoliopsida > Fabales > Fabaceae > Ammopiptanthus > Ammopiptanthus mongolicus. The sequence continues at coordinate 47,459,348 of CM077350.1, forward strand.
CTTAGCCAGCTTCAATGATAACAACCACGTGGGATTTTCTTTTAATATCCCATTTTTATCTTTTCTTACCCCCTTTTCTCAAATTTATTCACTTAAATCCCATAATTATCCTTCTCAATTTTCTATTCTTACTCTAACTCCTATTTTTATTAACCCCCTTTTCATAATTTTTTTACCTCTCCTCAAACTTCTTCTCCTACCTCCTTCTCTATTTTTTTTTTTTTTTTTTGCTTTTGTTATACTGAATTCCATATTTTCCTAATCTCTTCCATCCCAATTGTGACTCTCCCTTCGTTGGAGAGTAGTGTTGAGTGGAGCAAATAATCAATTTATCATTCTGACTGAAGTTGTGAGTGAGAGAGTTCTGACGGAAGTTCTGAGATAAGTTTTGTCAGGAGGTTTACGTGCGCCGCGAGGATTCTTTATTTGAATACCCTACAGAATCTATAGTTTCCGTAAGGTATCAAAATTTGGTTACTAAAACTATACTATGATGCTTTTACTAACAACATGTGAATGCATTATAAACTATAGTTTCCATAACATTTCAAATTTTTGAAAGCTTAGGGAAACTTGGTTTCCAGTTTTGAAAGCTTACGAAAATTATAGTTTCCGTAATGTTTCAAATTTTTGAAAGCATCATAGTATACCTGGACAAAGTGATTGCCATTCACAAAAGCAATGATTATAACGCGATGATTTTCGGGCGATGGTGGTGGTTGACCTCTAAGAGGGAAAAAGGTCATGTTTGCGTGTAATGATAACAACACCAAGACCACTCCGTAAGCTGATGTAATTACGAACCCCATATCCGGCATGGTCATCCACTTATCATAGGTTGCCTAATTATCAAAATTAATCAAAGTCATTAACCACAAGGACGTGCATAAAGAATAAATGTAAAATAAAATTGCGTCACATTACCATAGCTGTCTTCTCAATATACAGAGATTCAATCAGTTGTTTCACCTACCCATGACCCCCTAAAAGTCAGGCATATTCGTCACACCACTGCCCAAGTTCTTTAATCAAATCTTGACGTACTATAGCCCAAGATTCCTCACCCTTATCAAGCCGCAATTGCACGATAACCACAATTCTCATCTGCTTTCACATCAACAATTGATTCAATATATGATTGCATCTCAAGAGGAATTTGGTTTAACATTGGAATTCTTTTCTTGCATGTTTTCTTATTGGCAGGTGTCTGAGACCGACAGTATGTTGACGTGCTGTCATTTGCAGATTGACGTCCGTCAACATACTCAAAGTAGGAAGGATCACGTTTAGTTGATTTGGCCAACTTAGCTGCATGACCCTTTGGTGCCCCCTTTGTTCTGACCTTTGCAGTAGGTGGACACATTGAAGTCGTATCCGGGTATGCTATTTCACGGAGTTTACTTTTCAGGCAATTTTTCCAGCTTCATCTAGTTCATCGAGTCGTCACCGTATCGCATTAAATTCATGTTCCACTGATATCTCTGGCCCATGCTCGTTCACACGTTGATCATTAAAGCTTAACCTCCTCCAATGAATGTGAATTGTGTCCAATGGAACTGAACTTAGCAAGTATCTAGCTAGTACGCATGCACAAGGAAGCCCATGTGTAGTTTTAACTGTGCAACCACAAACAAAACTGTCAATACCAACATTTTTAACTCAGTCATACTCGTTAGCTATATGATTCAGTGCATTCCGTGATACCAGTCCCAGCAATTGGTTATAAAACCTTTTATTGAACCTGTATCCCACAACGCTAAGGCTTTTCTCCATTGAGGCCCTTATTTTAGTGTGTTGCAATATGACCATGTTGTTTATGGCATCCCAATAGCTACACAAATCCCCCATGCTATTCAGAAGCATCCTTTTCAACGTCCAGTGAGCAGACTCTACCCTATTATCAAAGAGAAACAAACAAAGGTTGTTATGTTAAACTACAATAATTAATATATAAGTATGAACATAGTAATGTGTTATATTTAACTAAAATAATTAATATATAAGTATGAAAATACCTGTTGGTTGTTGTGTTTCCCAAGTGCATCACTCGAACTGTTCATGCCTTGACAAATTTTTCCTTGTGAGGGATCAACCACGTATTGTTCATATAGTCAACAAAAAAAGGAAAAGGGGAACAAACAACCTCAAATCTCGTCAAACGCTCTGCATACTCAGTCTCATCAGAAGAATCGATAACAGTATTCCACGCATCCATCACCAACTCCCATGCATCTTTTGGATGCACATGCATCTTGCATTTAGCCTTCACATTCTTACTAATATGAAATTGACATAACAAATTTGTTGACGTGGGAAAAATAGCTTGCACTGCAGTCATCAATGCAATGTCTCTGTCAGTGACAATGACTGCAAGTATCACATCATCTCTCAATATTAGTCCTCTTAATTTCTCCATTGTCCAGGTGAAGTTATCAACTCGCTCAGACTCTAAGTAAGCAAATGCCACAAAGAATGTCAACTCTGTTGATGTAACACCAACAATCTCAATCTCAAGTAATGGCAATCGATACATGTTGTTTTTATATGTGCTATCAATGAGCAACACAATGTGGAACGCATTCAATAGTTTTATGGCATTTGGATGTGTCCAAAATATATCTCTAACAACATCTGACATCTCGACCCTTCTATGCCAATAGACATACTGATCACGTTCCACTAAATTCATTAGATGCTGCATTTTTGTTCTAGGACCTTTCTGACTCCTCTGATATTGGTATCGCGCATTATAAATCTGCTTAATAGTTGTGACCTTACTTTCATTATGGTCTTTCAGTGTTAGTAAAATGTTTTTTGGCTTTATCATGTTCTTTGTCATGTCACCAAGCAAAGACTTCTCTTCATCATTAAGTCGGCCAGCATATGGATGACCCACCAATGTTTCTGCTAATTCATGGTTATGAAACCCACATACCAAATTCACCTTCCATCCTTCACCATTTTTCAAAGGTCTTCCTCTTAGTCAAAACGAACAGTCACGTTTCTTAGTTCTAGTCACCTTGCGAGTTAACTTTTCCTTATATGGTTTATACTTTCCACTCCTTTCACAACCCAAAAGTAGAAATGTCTTCCTTCCTGCACGTCCTTTGCTTGTGTCTGATCTCAAAATAATAATAATAAATCAATTCTCCATTGCAACACATCGAGCCCATTTCAGTAGATCAGCTCGAGTAGGAAAAACCTGAAAATAAAATTAAAAATTCGGTTGCAAGATATATACATATTCAAAACTTAACGATGATCATTTATCAATCAATTACCTCTATAGTAGTAAATGCTTTACAACAATCGACCTCATGAGACACTTTGCTTACATAATCTTCCATATCTTGATCTACATAATACCACAAACTCACTAAACATAATAAAGTTTCCCTAATATATTAAAAAATAAATACATTAACAATAAATAATATAAAGTATTATAAATAATATCAAATTATTAATTATTAATAATAAAATAATTAACTATTACTACAAAAAAATTAATAATATTATCAAGAATGTGAAAATGAAAAAAAAAACTAATTATATTAATAATAAATTCAAACTTATAACATTAGGGTAGAAAACTTGAGGCCTTATGGAAACTATAGATTCCGTAGGGTACCAAAACACTACAGAAACTATTTGGTATCCTACGGAAACTATAGTTTCCGTAAGGTAACCAAATTTTGATACGTTACGGAACCTATAGATTCTATAGGGTATTCAAATAAAGAATCCTCGCGACGCACGTAAACCTCCTGACAAAACTTACCTCAGAACTTCCGTCAGAACTCTCTTTCACTCACAACTTCAGTCAGAATGATAAATTGATTATTTGCTCTACTCAACACTACTCTCCAACGAAGGGAGAGTCACAATTGGGATGGAAGGGATTAGGAAAATATGGAATTCAGTATAACAAAATAAAAAAAAAAAAAATAGAGAAGGAGGTAGGAGAAGAAGTTTGAGGAGAGGTAAAAAAAATTATGAAAAGGGGGTTAATAAAAACAGGAGTTAGCGTAAGAAATAGAAAATTGAGAAGGATAATTATGGGATTTAAGTGGATAAATTTGAGAAAGGGGGTAAGAAAAGATAAGAATGGGGTATTAAAAGAAAATCCCTTAAATATGGTGTCTTTCTTAAGTTTAAAACCCGGTGTGGGTTGTGGCTAGAAGGTGCCGCTCTTCGAAGCAAGATGTCTATGAAGCCCATTTTATAGTTGAGCATTTGGACACATTTAGGCCTTGATAAACTCTCTTCTTGAAGATGTAAAGTTCAACATTTAGATGGTAATCAAGCCCAACAAGAAAAATGAAAAAGGGTGGATTTCAAGATGAGATCGATAGGGGACAACCATGGATTAAATAAGAAAAAAGTCAATTTCATTTATAATTTTAAAAAAAATTGTCAATTTCAACACATTACTCTCGAACCCATAGACAAAGTTATATATTAGATATATAATTAGTTGATAATTAGTCGTTAGTTGGTTAATAGTTAGTTGCTAGATCATTGGCCTATATAGAGGCTTGATATCCTCATTTGTAATCACTTTTCATATTCTATCAATTTTACATTCATATTTCTCTAATCTTCTTCTATTTTCCATGGATGTCATGTTTCCTAACACTATAAGCCTATATATAACCTTACAAACATAAACAATCAAATGAGAGTAAAATAATCAAATTCAAAATATTCATAAACAAGTAGTGAACAAATCCATGTAATCTTGCATTAATGCTCATTCTTGTTGTGCAAGAATCAGTAGGTAAAGAGCATAACAGTAATAAAGCTTGATCTTCATCATCTATTGTAACATCAATATTTTCAAGATCAAGAACCAGCTTGTTAAAAGTATCCATTTGTTCTTCTATGGATTTATCAGCTTGCATTTTAAAAGAGTACAAAGCTTGCTTGAGATAGAGACGGTTTACCAGGGATTTGGTCATGTAAAGACCTTCAAGCTTTATCCATGCCCCTGCAGCGGTGTTCTCCTTCGAGACTTGCCTTAGAACCTTATCTCCAAGGCTCAAGATAATCGCGCTGTGAGCTTTCTCCAGCAACACTTTCTTATCTTTATCAGACATTGCCTTGTCCTATTTCGCCTCTTTATCAGACATTGCCTTGTCCTATTTCGCCTCTCCTTCAAGTGCCTCTAACAGACCTTGTTGAACTAAAAGAGCCCTCATCTTCAACCGCCACAATCGAAAATCGTTTTGTCTAGTGAATTTCTCAACCTCATACTTTGTTGAAGCCATGGCTGAAATCTTGGTTCCACGCTCACCACACCAATTTGTTGTGCAAGAATTTTAGGTAAAGAGCATAACAATTCTAAATCTAGCTATTAAGGACAAACATGATTCCTATCCTTATAATGTCTCTGTAAAAACGTTAGCATGTCACTTTTTAAAAGGATGCTATTTGTACAATATTTTCAGATCAGTTTACACGCCTTAGTGGTTGACATTTAAATAACTAAGAAAATTAATTGAAATGCACATAATTAATACATAAAATACAAATAAATAACTAGTGATTAACATGTATTTTTAATAACTTAATCACCAATTATTTACACATCAATTGATTCTCAATCATTAGTAATATACACCAATCACCAGTTATTTACACATGAATTACCAAATGCATAAATGATTTGCAAGTAGACTTTTCCAGTTTTTAATCCCTATCCCTCCTCATCCTTAAGGCCAAGCTTTTGCATCTAGTTTTCTGATATGCTCTTGCATATTTGTGCTCTTAAACGTGAATGGATTCTCCATTTAACTGTTCTTGGATGCCCAACGTACCATATGACACTCACTCTCCTGTACATCACAATATGAATTGACATTCAACCTTAAACCACTTCACTATTGCAGAAAATATGGTGCATGCCACCATATCTTTTCATTTGTTCCATTGCATACAGCAAATCAATGCATTATATTCATCAACCACACGTTTATCCCATACAAGGCTTCTTTGAAGCCAAAGCAAGCATGAAAGGAACCAGTTAAAGCTATTAAGGTGTATTTGCATCACCTATAAGTTTGACTTCTGGAGATGGGAAAATACGTTTAGCTAGCCATTGTAAGGGTCCCAACAGTTGAGCCCTTTTCTTGCGCCAGAACCAAATGGCAGCACTGTAATTCTCGTTGCGAATCTTGCTAGTGGCTGCTCTCCAATCATACTTCTCCATCTCTAAACGCGCAGCTATCCCCATGATTTCTCTCAGCTCTTTGTTGTCCAACAGAGGCTTTAATTTGCTCAAGCAGTCTTCGAGGTTGCCTGGAGAATAGAGATAGCCAATTTTGCCATCTTGATCTTCAGGGATTATGTCTGGGATTCCACCGGCACGTGCTCCTACCACCGGAATCCCTGACGACATAGCTTCCAGAACGACCTGTCCGAGTGTCTCTGACTCTGAAGGCATAACAAAAACATCTCCACTGGCATATGCTTGAGAGAGTTCTTCCCCTCCTAACATTCCTGTGAATACTGCAGGCATACCTTCAAACATTTTCTCCAGCTCCTCCCTATCAGTTAAGAACCCATATTACTAAAAGGTGCAAAAGATTTTATATTTAATATTGTGTTATCTAAAGATGGAGGGGAGCAGTATTAGAATATTTGAGTGAAAGTATGTTGGGCTTCACCAACTGCGTAGATCAGAACACATGAGATGGGAGACATAAGAAAATGGTACAACCTCCCCAAAACCATTCTATAAAAAGGGAACAAAATGGCAAAAGAGAAAGCCCTTTTCACAATGTAAGTTGTCATTATATAGTTATATAATTAGAAAGGAGGAGGTATGAGTATACAAACATTCACTTATGAAAAGCCATTAATTAAAACTTAAAAGTCACAGCAAACTACTTGATAAAGAAACAGAAAGCAAAGACATATAAGGTAGTCAGTCACCTGTATGGTCCATCTCCAATAAAGGCAATTCGTACGTCAGGAAGCCTATCCATGAGACTGCCAAATCATGCGTTTCGAATGTCAATGCAGGATACAGATATTCAAGTTTACATGCTAGATATATTATGTGTCATGTTATGAAGAACTGAAGAAGTGACAGAGAAAACTAGGGGCATGTCGAGGTAAATTGCTAGATAACATCTTGAACAGGTTTTAAGAATCTTTCAGATTCAGTAAATCAATAAACAACAAAGAAATTTTCACTGCTTTTCCAGTTTATATTCTGGATCCTTAATATCGACTACAAAAGCTCGTATACAATTAACTATAAGCTCAAGTTTGGAAAATTTAAGATGTTCTTTACCTTTTGAGAAAATCTAAACTCTTCTCAACGCCAAGCCGTCCAACATGAACTATCAAGGGCTTCTCAGGTTCACCATTGCTGTATGACACATGTTTAAGAATAAGATGAAGTCTCATTATATAAAACTTTGTGCATATGAAAATGACAAAAGGTCCGCACCTCAGTCTTAATCGCATTTCATGGGACTTATATCGGGGATGGAAACTTTCAGAATCAACACCCTTGTTCCAAAGACGAATCTTGTTAGCTGGACATCAACAGGAGAAACAAGTCAGATAAAATTGCTACGTTAACAAAGGCAAGCAGAGAAATGCTTCTGTTCTGCTGCTGTTATCAATCGAGCAAAACTGAAAGACCACTTGATAAGGGGGTGCATATGTTCACCTGCTGTTGCTCTAGCTGCTTCGAGGTCCCTCCCAATGGCAGCTGATGGCACCAGAGTCAGATCAGCTGCTCTATGCAGAAATTCTACATAAAACAGCAAATTTATGTTATTCTCACAAAAATATGATTTCAAGTTGGATAAAGGCAGTAAGATAGCATACATACTTATGACCAACCACATGGGTTGTACCAGCCAGCTAAAGGTGTATCTTGGAATATATCTGCACATAAAATAAGATCAGCCTCAAGAACTAGTTGGTTTAATCTCACAAGTTCTGACACCATAGCTTTGCAAATGTGAAATATATTCAGAAAGAAAAAGCAGGAAGCAGAATTGCCACCCTACACAGTCTCAAATGTAAAGTAATATTCAGAAAAAACTGAAATCTGAGTAAATATAGAGCTTACACTGGTACATGGGTATGATAGGACATGACAATGGGAACACTCAGAAGCTTTGCAATGATTAGAGCACCAAAAACCTAAAATTCAGCCAGTCTCAAATATGAGATAAAAAAGTCCTTACAACTATATTATTCTTTACAATCAAGAAGTTAATAAATGAGGAGATACAGGAATTGCAGACCAACCATTATGCCTGGCGACGATGCATGTATTATGTCAGGCTTAAACTCAGCAACCGCTGAAATTATTCTTGGACTAAGTGCCAAAGAGACCCCTACCTTCTGATACCAGGGAAAAGGGAAGCTGCATTATAAAAAAAAAAAAAATAATGTTTAAACGAAATTTGTTAGTATAAAGCATTGGCTGTGGTAGCAACCATAATTTAAACAACATATCATCCAACTAGGAAGATTCTAAAGTCTAAATTGATATTAGAAAAGTCAAATTTCATAAAATGATGACAATATGAATGCCATCGGCTCTTATTAGTGAAACTAGAAAAATGTGTGAAAAACATATACTAACAGCATATGAGATTAGCTTGAATGATAGTTGACTGAATATAAGCAATGATTGCAATTAAGAAACAAAAATTAGGTTCCTTATGGCTAAATGATAGCAAGTTTCAGATTCGAAAACATATTTAGCATACAAATAGCAACTAAACAGGCCAATGTTAGCGACCTCCGCGATCCAATTATTTTGGCTCCATAAAATTCCTTAGGTACTCCTTCATGTGTTGTCACAACCATCACCTATAACATGCACGAATAAAGCTAACCAGTTAGTTTACAATGATAGAAAAAAATACAGTATAAATAATGAAACAGTATAGTTATAAATATAGTGAAGAAGCTATCTCTTCCAGCTTTTCTGTGAATTAGTGGGGATATCATATAAATGCACAGCGGTAGAAAAAGTTACCTCATCTCCCATTTCACGAAGGTATTTTATAAAATTCTGAAACCGATTTTTGTATCCTGAGACATATCTGCAAAATATACATAGCTCTGAATAAATGTTCTGTTTAAAAGGAAGACATTGTTTTATTTTTCGTCAACAGCTGACACCATATGTCTTCTTATGAAGGATAACACATGAATAATGCCAAGTGTAATGCAATCTAGTTGAGATTGTAATTCAGACAGAAAATTAGAAAACATGGCAGAGTAATTTCTCATCAACTTTTCCTAGAACTAATGCCTGATCACACATCCCTAAGCTGTATTTATTAAGGTTTTAAATTATGGTTACGGTAACCTTGCGCTTACCACCATTGCTGCAGGAAAATGCGGCCGATGCGGTTGCAATTGCCGTGATGCGGTTGCAGAAACGACCAAAACTGCAACGTTGTAGCCTCATTTGTAGTTGCATACCTCATTTTAAAACCTTGTATATATTTTAAACTTTGATTTAACCCCCCAAATATTCATAGTGTGAGAAGCAGCAATAAATATTCCAAAACAGATGAAGACAAAGCTAGCTCAATTACAAATTGTAGCAAGGACACCAAAAAAAAAAATAAATAAATAAAGAGGAAAAACCATGATGATCAAAATCCATCTGATCTAAAAAAACCTCAGCCCATCAAATTCAATTCATCAAAGAACACAAAGTCAACACTGAATCACAACAACAAGGCAAGTAAACTGTTGTAAAAATTGCAGTTTGATGCTGACCCATCTTTGAACTTTGAACAAAGAAAATAAAACTAAGTAAAGGGGTTCCAAATTTCAAACACCCCACATTCAATGAGCATTGGATACTATAAAAACATGCACTTTGAAGACCAAAAGGGACTCACGCAAAAGGAGAAGGTTCAACAAAGAGAGCAATTCGACGAGGCCTCGAATTATCCTCAAGGTCAAGCAAAGCAGATTCAGGAGGACCCTCTTCTTCTTCTTCCACCACCTCTAGTAAACTGTCCTCTGCTATGGTCATTTTGGTCAAAAGTTTACAACTTTTCACACTCTTTGGACCCTGCAAAGAGCACAATCGTGCTTTTCTACAAAAGGGGGAGATGGGTTTTGCTACACACGATTGGAAACGATGAAATCTAGCAGAATTATGAGAGTATGAAGAAGAAGTGGTAGGTGAGAGAAAAGGAGGAGAGAGAGAAGGATTTATAGAGAGAGAGGTAGAGTTCATGATTAAGGCAAAGATGTGAGAGAGTATAATATAAAGTTTATTACAGCCTCATGGTAGTTTAATAACGTGGGACTATGGGTTGTTGTGCAAGGGAAGAGAGAGGATGTGAATGACAAAGAGAATCTAAGACACATGCAAAGTACTCTAACAATGGATATTCTCTGTTTGATGGAGGGACAGCATGGGAATCAAAAAGGGAACGGCAAGCATATGCTATTGGGAGGAGAATGATGTTTTTTTTGTTGGAATTAGGTATCCCGCCAGCAATAACATCAAGAAATTGAAATTCATTTAAGGGATACTATTTTATATATATATATCAATCAAGGATCGAATCCGAACTCGAGTATTATTATCTATCACTCCTGTTACACCATGTTGGTGGAGGAGAATGAATTCTATGTCTCGAATTTTCGAGTAAAAAATATTTTCGAGTATATACCACTGCAGGTTAAAAGAAATAGATGTTAAAAATATAATATAATGTTATCTATATATTATCAAAGAATTTCATTATTTAAAGTTTTTATATTTACTTATAAATAAAAAGATGGATTTAATTGGTATATACTATCAATGTAAAGATTTTTTATACTGACAAACAATCAGAAATTGTCACATAAACTAAAGTGTTTGACTTTTATCCTAATTGTCTTAAAAATAACACATACAGTGATTTCTGATTTTTTATCCGTGTAAAAAACTTTATACTGACAGTGCATAACAATTAAACTCTAAAAAGATTATGTAAAATTTTAGGATTTAATTGGTATGTATTTTTGGTGTAAAGATTTTTTATATTGTTAATCAATCATAAATATCATGTCATTAGAAATATTTGACTCTTATCATAATTATCTTAAAAGTTATATATAAGATAATTTATAATTGATTAATAATATCAAAAAAGTTTAAACTAAACTCGAAATTTTATAACAGAAGATCTTTTCTCACTATTGCGTGAATCACTTTAATACACAATTATATTAATATATTATATGTTTGATTAGGAAACCATTGTCCAATCTACAAGCAATAAGCGGATTTCAATGTGTTTTGTTATTGGTTATTAAGACAGTTTAATTGTTACGTATCTCATCCTTCAAAGGAAAGTAAACGAAATGTTTATTCCTTCCTTTGTGGGGATGACAATGGATACTGAATTCATTAGGTACACGTAAAATTTATTCATTATGGATAGAGTAATTATCCATTAATTGGATATAGATACGGATACGGGTAATTACCCGCAAAAATTAATAGGGATGGATGCAGGTACGGGTACTCTAGTACCTATCCAGTTTCATACCCGTATTATATGTAAATATATATATATATATATATATATATATATATATATATATATATATATATATATATATATATATATATATATATTTATATATTATGATATATTAATTAAAAAAATTAGAAAAACTTAAAAATATCATGTGATGATGTGAGTTTGGACCTTTGTCCCCTGGCCTGCATGACCGCATCCTCCAAAATAAACCCTGATAATCTATTTCATTTTCAAATTTCAATTTCCTCCAAAAAACTTCTGGGTCTCACTTTTCTAGTGCCAGCAGCTCAGGAGCGTCAAGTTTATGAATTATTTTTCTTAGAAGTTTATTGTAATATTTACTTGATGTTTTAGAGATTTATTACTGAATATTTTATATTAAAACCTTTGTATTTCATGTTCACAAATTGATTATTAGATCCACAAATTGCATTTTTAGTTTGGAATGCAAAAGTATAGGCATTTTATTATTTAATTAAAATTTCTTATAATAAAGTGCAGGTAACGGGTACGGGTACGGATACTTAGGTATCCATAGGGTAAGGGTACGGATATTGAAGTTACTACCCACGAGAGTATGGACCCGAATACTGATACTTTTTCAAAACGCAGGTACAAGAACGGGTACTATAGTACCTTACCCATACCTTACTCATTGACATCCATATTCCTTTGATATGATTTTAAGAAAGGGAAAAGAAGTTCTCAATGCACAAAATAGAAAGAAATAAGAATTTTTTTGGATTGAAATAATATGTACAGTCAATGAAATAAGTTTATTTTTTTTTTTTTGATCAAAAGTCAATGAAATAAGTTTAACATTAACATTCACTAACATTTTGACATGTGTGATTTTATTTTAATAAAAAAGAAAGAAAAAATAACAATAATGCTGAGTTGTGAAAAAATCACTTATTGTCAATGTAAAACTCTTTTACACTAACAATATATAATAATTAAACTCATATTTTTTGAATTAAAATGTTTTTTTATTTATGAAAGACATCAAACACAAAATAGAAACTATAGTTTTGTCATTTCGTTCTTAAACATCTACCAAATGCTACTTATGAGTTTTGAATCCTAATTCCTTGAGATAAAAAGGATAAAAGGGTTGATCACCAAAAAACAGGGATAAAAAGGGGGGAAGGAGTCTAAAGTCAGTTTAGTTGGTTAAGTTGGGAGACATATAATATAAGTATATGATTTTAGTTCAAATCCTCATAATATACTAGGCTCTTTAGTTTTTTCTCTCTACTCTTTCCTCCCATTCCCTTTCGTGGGGACCCTTCAATGTGCTTTGCCCCTTAAACTATGAAAAAGGGAGAAAAGGAAAGTTTTTTGGTAGATCCCATCAAAATTTATACTAATATTTTATTTATTTACATATATTTTTATTCTTTTCATAAATACAAGCAAATAAAGGAAGAAAATCAGCCTATCTTTTTCGTTGGACGAATGATACTAAATAATTACTCATCAACTCTCTCTTGCTTTCATTTCCTTTCTTTCTTTTTTTATTATATTATATTTAATTTTTTTTTTTTATTTTCACAATATCAAAGGGGCCATATTAAATAATTTTGTTAAAAAATTATCGATTCAAGCAGTTATTTTTTCATAAAAAAAAATAATCATTCCAGCATTTAAAATAAATTTCAATATTCACCAAAAAAAATAAATTTCAGTGGCTTCAGCCAAGGTGGCAAGGACTACAATTTTGCTGGCAAAATAATAATCATATCTTTACATATAAGAATTTTATAATAAGTTTAGTAGTTTCATTAAACACGCACCAGAAAATAATTCATATATAAGCCTTTAATAACAAGAATACCTTAGTCTTTAATTCATAATTTGATCAGAAAGGCCTGCAATTTTTTTTTTTTAAAGTGTGAAATAACTGGGATAGATAAAATTCAAATTTGTGATGGATATATCTTTTTTGGTGTTTTTGTGAGGATATACCTAACTATGTATATTACACGTTCATCCACCACGAAAACAATACTTTGAGATTGGAAAGTTCTTGGTTCGTTGAATATTAAAATTAGTAAATTTTTTAATTTACCGATTCTTATTAAATTTTATCGACTTGAAGAGCACATGGAATACTTTTAATTTTACCTTTTAGTTCTGGCCTTGATTTGGTATGTACCATTATCAACGTTTCCTTTTAAGGAGATGGGATTCGTTATTTCATATAACTAAAAATGTGTTGATTTTTTGCAGTAGAAAAATATGTTTATTTTATTTTATTTCTTTATTTATTTTTTCTATTCACAATTAAGATTTCTATTTTTTTTTTTATTTTACAACTTAAGATTTGAACATTCCTGGCAAATGCTTCAATAGGAATGATCAACATGTGAAAGTTGATTCAGTGATATAATTGTTTTTTTTTTTTGTTAAAATCTGAAATAAACTATGCACCCAAAAATTTAATCGCAATTTTGATTTTTATGATCGAGTTTTTCTACTAAACCAATTACGTCAATTTATTACGTTTGATACGAGGATTTTCTTTTTGTTATTTCAAAGAATCATAAATTCTAGAAATGATGATTCTCGAGAATGATGATTGCTGAAAATATTAAAATATATTTGATAAATCTAAAATAGTGCTGGTCTAAATTATATTTGGTTCAAATATAAATTTTCTTCAAATATTAGTATAATTTTCAAAAATATCCCATGTTCATGGAAGCCGTCATCACTTATCAGACAGATTCAAATAGTCCCAAAAAAGCAATATTTTAACACACTAAAAAAATAACAAAAACCAAAAAACCCAACCCATCTTGTAACTTCTCCAGTTTTGACACATACCCATCTCTTTTCTTTGATTGTACAAACTACATGCCCAATAAAGCTCTGATTTTTGAGTTCCAGCGAGGGTGTTGTGGATGAAACTCATAACATGGTTAGTGAAAGCCAAGATTTGAAATTAAAAATGAAAAAGGAAAATGTGTGAATTCAAGGTGTGAGTTCAAGCTTTCAAAGGCGTCAATGGAAGCCAATTTTTGATAACGCTTCCATGTCGTCATCACTGTTCCTCCTTCTACTCCTTCATCTTCTTCAAGAATAGTGTTCCCTTTTGCTTTTGATGCTTCCCAACATCATCCAATGCAAATGCAATTCCCACACCAATTTGGAACGTGACGGCAGAGGGAGAAAGCGGAGTGACGTAACCGTGGAGGGAGAGGCGGCAGGATGTCGTGACCGGCGGCAGGGTTCCATCAACGGAGAGAGCGGAAAGAAGAGGGAGACAGTTGAAATTAGGTTTTGAGGGATATGAGAGTCATTTTAACTAATAAACATTTTCCAGCAAGTACAGTAAAGTAAGATTCTCACCTGTCCTTATAGAATGTTTTTGGGAGAAAATAACTAAAAAAAAAAATATTTTTAGGAATGTTACTTTCTAGGGGATGTGTTTTTTAAGAAAACATATCAAACGTGGGAAATTAGGATTCCCAATTTATAATTCCTAGGAAACTAAAAATAATTTTTCTACCAAACGCCCCATAATAGTCGAACTTGCACTGTATTGCAACATTGGAATCACGAATAAAAATCTGTTGTCCCAACAAAGGGGGTCTCGATGTCCCTCACCAATCAAATATTGAGAATGAGCATAAATGTTAATAAGTTGTGATTTTGTTTTTTTAAGTGTCAAATTATTATTGGTGGAGGACAGAGAATGTGACAAAAAATTGGAACAAAAGATCTCTATCTTGGAATCAATCCCAAGTGTCTCAAAGCTTAGAAGGAATCAAAATTTGTAGGAGCCAGGAAACCATCCTCATTCTGCATGTGGAGTTGTTTCATAAAGTTTCAGCTTCAAGTACTATTTGTGGCTATATAAGAGTATTCAAGTTCAAACCGATCCAAAACAAAATTGTAAATTGATCCAAAAAATCAAAAATTGAACAAAATCGATTTTTATTAGATCTTTTTTTGGAGATAACCGATCGGTTCGGATCAGATTTCGATTCCATTTTTTTAAACCAAATCAAACCAAATCGAATTGCATATATAAACTTTAATATTTATTTATTCTATTATTAGTATATAACACCGCATTAAACTATTAGTGTATTACATAATACCTTAACCTAACATCTTATTCGACTATTTGATGGTTTTTGTTTTATTAATTATACTTCTTAATTTGATGTGATGTTAGTATCTACTACTTTTAAAGTTTCAAACATAAATTTGAAACTTGCTAGTTCGTTATGTTTTAATTTTTAGTATGTTATATGTGATATGTGTTAATGTTATTTAGATATATTTTTTAGTTATTGTGTTGATAAAAACTGAATCATCCAATCTAATACAAATCGCTTTTGATCGGATTGGATCGGTTTGGATTTGATATAAGAATCAATTCAATCCAAATCAAACCATAACTTATTTTTGTATTTGGAAAGGATGATTTTTTGACTCAAAACTGATGCAAACCGATGAGTGAATAACCCTGACTATCATGGGCTTCTAGCTGGAGAGCTAGAGCCTAATATCTTCTTTAAATTGCGATTACAAAATTTACAATAGTTACAATTATATTATATTTATTATAATTGTGAATAAATATAATTATAATTACAATTTTAATATAATTATAGAGATTACTAAAATTATAACATTATAATCACTATTAGGATTGTCAGGGCCGGCTCAACACCTATTGAGACCTAAAATAAATTTTATGGTGATGCCTTTTTAAAAAATTAACCCAATAATTTTTTCATACAAAATTAATTATTTTGTGCATAATGAAGAGTTGATTCCTGGATCTTCAACCTAATGGTAAGTTTTTACACCAAATAGATTAACTTATATTTGTTGATATATTATACATATCACAAAGCTAATATAAAAAAAGTATAAAGTGGGTCTTTTTTTTTAAAGAAAAAATTATTTTATTTTGAGAAGCCTAAAATAAGAGCTTTACTTATTTTATCCTTAAATCGGGCCTGATGATTGTTGATCACAGATTAAAAGCGTGTATGTAACAAAAAAAACAACCATGTATGTACGTGAATTTCATGCGAGATTCGTGTTCTCTTTTTGTTATCAAAGATATTTTAGCTCTATGTTTGTGTTTCTCATTTCTTTGGAAGTAAAACAAAAGTAATGAGTTCGCAAAAAAAAAAAAAAGTAATGAAGCACCAAAAAAAAAGTAATAGTCACGGGGTAGGTTGCTAGCCACTATCCCCTGTTCAATTTACATGAGGGCAAAAGAGAACATTTCTTTTTTTCATTTTTGGGTAATTAAAAGAACAATCATTAATTCATTACTCTCATATCATATTAACAAGTAATTGATTTTTACTTTAGTTTTTTTACTACTTATTCAGTCACACAAGGAGTCATGTACGGCTGTACGCAATAACCTTCCATCTACCAATACTTACAATGCTTCTGGTGATACCAATCCTAAGTTGAAATCCTCAAATCCATATGATTAACCCCAATGGTGATAATTAAAAGACAAAACCTTGGTAGTGTATAATTAAAAGACAAAACTTTGGTTGTTTGAATTTTTTTAATCTGGTGTCGTAATATTTTTTTTTTTTTGTCAAATCAGATTCTTAAATTAAGAATTTTTAACAAATGTAATGTGTGTTTGGTTTCACTTCAGTAGATATCAGAAATATTTCTGTCCCTTATCAAAAGTTATTTTGATAAAAATAGCAGTGTTTAGTTACTATCTGATAAAATTGATTTTGCCTTTAAACGAGATTCTAGTAAAAGATACAAAATTGTAACTTCTATGTTAAATTGAAAAATTTACACTAAGTTTTATATTAAACTTACATTCAAAATAAAAACATTCAAACATAAATCACTTTACTTTAAACTCAATAATATTAAAATCAATTCTGCATAATCAATTTTATTCAATATTCCATGTGATTTTGGATGAGCTTTTCACAAACTTAATGTTTATTGGCAATTCGGTTGGCACAACTATGGAACATAAATGATGTGACACAAATGACAATTACCTAGTCCAACAGGACCATTAAAGAACCAAATTGGTTTCGGGTAAGAGGATAAGGATTCTCGCATGAAAACCAATATCAAGAAATAATTTGAGAATTTGATCATTGAAAGATAAAAAGAGAGAGAGTTTTGAAATATGAAAAAAATGAAGAGTTGATTAAGGATAGAGATTAAAAATTGGAGAAAAAATAATGAAAGAGAATCCTTTTCAGGATAACAGAGTCACTAAAGAAGTTAAGTAACCAAAATACCATCTTTGCCTATAAAAAAACAATATTATTCAAGAGACATAAACATGATTTAAAGTGGCAATTATATTTGCGAATAATTTTTTTATGAATAATTGTAAAAATTATATATAATTAATGAGACTATAATTATAATTATTAGAGCATCTCCAATGTAATTTATTGAAGTTATTTAACTCCTTTTTTAGGGATCTATCATACCATATTACTCATTTTTTACTTTATATTACTTTAAGCAATTCTTCATTCCAATGATGCAATTCTTATAAGTTTACCAAATTGATCCTACAAGTTACCACATATCTTTATTTACATTTATTTTTGTTTCTGTTTAAAATATTAACTCATTAATTTGTATTTAATTTCTCTCTCTCTTTTATTGGCGATTATTATATAAGCATCAGTTGCTTCTATGAGCAACCGTCTTTACATGAGGTATCCACATCAGCTTGATCCAATAACGCAACTCAACAAGAACTTGTTCTTAATTTTAGGAACCTGTCAAGCAACTCCCATTCGAGTTGCTTTTAAGACCCCCAAACTATGGGTCACTTCTATAATACACCCTTTAAAAAGAAGGTGTATCCAGCACCTTGCATGTGCACCGTTCATTTTTGTCCTTTTTCGATTTGTGGCTGAGATTTGAGACGTGTGACCAAGTAATGGGTCATTGATCCGTAGTTTTTGTATTTGTCTAGCAGTCCTTTCAGAAATGTCTTTTAATTTACGTGACTATTAAAAAAGAAAGGAAATGAAATTAGTTAATTAAAAAAAGAAAGTTATGTAAATGGCTGAGGAAGACGAACATGACTGAACCGCCCAGCACCGTCGAGACTCTTCCTTTGTTATCCCATTTTTACTGTAAGAGGATTTTGGGGAAAACCCTTAAGCTCTTGTTCATCCTTTGAAGCTCTTCCTCTAAAGCATTCTGCTTCTCTTTCGGATCCACTCAAAGAAACAACTCGTTCGCAAACTCCCATCTATCCAGATCCTCCTTTTTGAAAACCTAAAATTGCATAGTTTAAAAAAAAAAATCCAACGTTGAACTTGAATTCGTAGAAATTATTAAAAAATAAAAATAACCCAATTCGGAAAATCTGATTTTACAAAGTGGGTTTCGTCTGAAACTTTGAACTGAATTGAAATTAAAGACGGGGTTATGACTTTCATTAAAAAAAAAATGGTGCCTTCTGTTTATGGAGGATTTTTGGGCATGATGGTGGTGGTGGTTTTGGGATGGTTTCTGGGGCTTAAGGGATGGTGGTGCCTAGAATCTATGGTGGTGGTGGCAGAGGCAGCAGTGGGAGGAAGAAGATGGGACATTTTTGAAATATCGGTTCTTGGAGACACATTTTATAAATATGAAAAACCGGCTTCTTTTTTTTGTGACCGATAAAATTGTAAGGAGCATGATACACCCTAACTCAAGAGGGTGTATCATAGAATCTCCCCAAACTATGTTACAAAGATAATTCAAATGACACAAAGCCAATGAATCGATTGTGAATTTAATTTTGATATATTATCAGTTTAAAATTTTTTTGTACTGTTTACCAATCAAATATCATCATATATATGACTTTTAAAATAATTACGATAAAAGACATTTTTAATAATGTGAATAATTTATAGTGAGTTGTGAGTATAAATATTTTTTACATCGATAGTACATACGAGTAAAATCCATTTATTTTTGCGAAAAAACTTTATTTTCACATTATTTCTAGCTTGCTCTTAAATATTTTTTGTAAAAAAAACAAACATAAATTAAATTGGTATGGATATATGCGGTATGCCTCGTATTTTGTGTATAGCCACATTACACAAACACGAAACAATGCACATTATGATTTCTATTTCTTTTGGTTTCGTTTCGTTCTTTGCTTTTTTGTGGGTAAATAAACAGCAAAGAAAGAAAAGACTATGTCCTAAGGAAGGCTGTGGACATATGCTTTCTCTAATTACATGTAAATGTGTGAAAATTTGATTCCATAAACAAAGAATGTGAATATTACAACACCAGACCAAAATCTACTCTCCATAAATATTAATCAGAGAGATATTACAACACCATTATGTAGTCCTGTTTTCAGTTCAGTGTTACTTCCCTCTGTGACAATTTGACAATTTGATCCCATTTTATCTTTGCATTCATGTTGAGACAATATTAACTTATGGAAGATGGTTGCAGATAAAGTTGTTCTAATTACGGTGAATATGAGTGTATTACATTTTATTAGTAATGCATTGAGAACTCAATTTATTAAACTATGTAAAGGTAAGTATATTCTTATTTTCTAACTTTCCTCTTAATTTCATTTAGTGAAGATTTTTCTATTGGTTGGTTTTTTTTTTTGATGAATTTTTTCTATTGGTTGCCGAGTACATCAACTTACTGCTCTTCCTCCATTTGTAACTTCTGAAAATATTTGTAAGCAGACTTCAACTGGTTGCAGTACTATTGGGAAAAACCTAAGTCCCATATTGACTAGAGATAGAGCCTCATAAGAGCTTATAAAGCTTGGGCAATCCTCACCTCTTGAGCTAGCTTTTGGGGTTGAGTTAGACCCAAATCTAATATGGTATCAAAACCTATCCTAGATCCATAAAAGGGCCGCTCACCATATTATCCACGCACCAAGCCCAATAGTGCTGGGCGTGAGGGGGTGTATTGAGAAAAACCTAAGTCCCACATTGACTAGAGATAGAGCCTCATAAGAGCTTATAAAGCTTGGACAATCCTCACCTCTTGAGCTAGCTTTTTGGATTGAGTTAGACCCAAATCTAATAAGTACTAATTGACCACATTGATGTCCCACCCACTCCATGAAAAATTTGATCCACAAAAGAACCTTTCCGACACCCATTTGTCATCCTTCATCTGTAATGGGGTGACAATTGCTTATGGCACCATGCCAAGTGCTAGAGGCCATATTGGGTGGGGCTGTAGCTTCTTCATCTTTGTCTTCTAGTATGTTTTTGTTACTTTCTTTGTCATTCTAATTAGAGCGACTGTATCTGTTTTCAAATATTCAAATCGTATGTTTGATTTCCGAGTTTCCATTTATATTTTATGAGTTGTTTGGTAAGTCTAGCGGATGAGTTAGTTACTTTGTTTATTAAGTGCATTTGTCATTAATTTATAATGTTTTTTTATAAGTTTATAGTGTTTCTTTCAGACGATACTTCAAGTTGTTTGAACTTATAGTTTAGAGGGTGTTTGGGTAAAATTAATTCTTACCCAAATAGCTATTTTTCATGTTAAAAACTATTTTTTTAGTAGAAACTGGTATGTTTTGATAAACTGATTAAATTTCAAAACAACTGTTTTTATGAGAAAAAAACTATTTTTAAAGAAGCTAGAAGTTTGAAGCTTATTTAAAAAGCTGTTAGATTATTTTGAAACTAATAACATTCTTCCTATTTCACCCCTATAAAACTAACTACCAAATAAATATTATTAAATTATATAAATAGCTTCATACCCTCTTTAGTAATTTACTATATATAAGTAATTTTTTTACACAATCCAAACGAAATAGATTATCTTGTAATCGTTTTTCAACAAACACATCCAAACATAAAACTGATTCTTAAATACCATATAATCGATTATTGAAATAATCAAATTTTTACAGCTGATCCAAACACACACATATAATATCTGATTTTTCTCTATTTATCCTTATTATTTTATTTTAATTTCATCTTTGCCTTCTTCATTATATACAGTAAAATATTATAATATTTCATCTTCCACAATTCCCAATTCACGTTTATTCTGATTTACCCTCCCATCTTTCACACAACTCATCAACTCTTTTTATATAATTTAAGCTTTTTTTATAACAATTCTATGATAGTAGTTCAACATTTATTTGATAATATAATTTTATATAATAATATAACGTATTATAAATAGGTAAGATTATCATTTATATAATTTTTTATATATAATAATGTATCAACATTTTTTTATCGGTAAAAAACATTTTTTTATATAATACTAACGTTCAACATTTATAATAATAACGTCTATATAAATTTTTTTTTATATATAAGCAACATTTATATAAAAAGGTATTGACATATGTCTTTTTATGTCGTTTCATAATTATCAGCTAGTTCAACCGCTAGTTTCATCAAACACTTTAACACCAATCAGGTATCCTATCTGCTATCCACTATCCGCTATAAGCTCATCCGCTATCAACTAGTTTATCTGTCATCCACTAGTTTTACCAAACATGCTTTATATAAGGCACATGTTACTGGCGCAATGTTATATGGATTTAATTGACATGTAGTGTATAAAGTTTTTATACTTTCAATTAATCATAAATTATCATATTAAAAATGTTTAATTTAAATAATGATTACCTTAAAAGTTACACGTATAGGGATGATTTATGATTGATCGATGGTATAAAATCTTTACAATGATATTATATAAAATTAAACTCATGTAATATAAGTTACTCCAACGAATACAATTAGGGGTTTTCACATCCAAACCAATCCAAACAAAAGTCGAAAACTGAACAAAATCGATTCTTATCGAGTTTTTTTGGATTTTTTTTTGAAAACCGATCAGTTTGATTCGGTTTTCCATTTTGTTTTTTGGAACGGAATTGAACCAAACTGAATCACATATACAAAATTGAATATTTATTTATTCTATTATTAGTATGTGACGCTATATTAGACTATTATTTGTTGGTTTTTATTTTTCTAATAATACCTATTAGTTTAATGTGATGTAATTTTTTTACTATTTTTATTTTTCAAACATAAATTTGATACTTTTAGTTCGTAATGTTTTAATTTTTAGTATGCTTTATATTATATTTGTTGATGTTATTTAGACTTATTTTTTAATTATTTTAATGGTAAAACCCGAATCATTCTATCACATTCAAATTGTCTTTAATTGAATCGGATTAGTTCATATATGATATAAGAATCAATTTAATCTAAATCAAATCACAATTTATTTTTTATTTTTGGATCGAATAATTTTTTTTTTTTTGATTCAATTTCAATCTAAATCAATCTAGCAACACCCCTAGTTACAGTTGATGTCACGGAAGGACGAAGTAGACAATGAGCACAACTTGTACGTGAAAATTCAGGATCAACTTGACATGCCATCTTTTACTCCTTTTTTAAATCATCTTTGATTTTACTTATTTCATTTTGATGTCTCATTGTCAGCATGAACTGGAATATTTGTTTATTTGTTTGAATATATATGTAATATTGCTATATCTAGATAAGATATACAAAAAGGTAGGCCCATTAAAGATTCTACCAAGTTGATCAGCTAATAAACAAATAGAAGTAGGAAATCATGAAGAAAAATATCTGAAGAACATATTCCATTGGATATTCGACCCACAACACGTTTAAGATATATCATTAAAAGTATTGCAAGATGTGGGCCACAGGAACAATAATTCTATACTTATCTACTATTGAAGAAAGTTAGAGTTTGGTAGAGATAGTTATGATTTAGTTATATTTGTTAATTAGTGTACTTGATTATATAAGCTTATATTGTCTTGTATTTTTTACTTCTTTTATTTGTATCATTTCACTCTCTTCAATCAATATAATTTCAATACATTTTTCTTTTTTCTTCCATGGATCTTCTGATTTGTAACATGGTATCAGAGAGATATCATCCACCATAGGAATTTTCCGTTGCATGTATCCTCTTTCAATTTTTTTTTCATTTTTCTCTTTCTTCATTTTCCTGAGAAAATCACCATTTTCTCCCCTTTTGTTTTTTCTCTCAGAGATTGTTTTATCCTTCTTTCTGCAATTTCGTTTTTTTTTTCTCTTTTCAAATCTATTATTTTCGGAATTGATTCTTCATTCTTTTGATCTTCTTCACATCTTCTTCGCTCAGATCTGCGATATACCCGCAGCGGAAGCGGTTTAGGCTTGCTTTCCTGTGCCGCAATTTGCGAATCAACCAGTAAAGGCGATTTTCGGTGCCGCGATCTAAGAGGCGGTCTAGTTCCATGGTCGGCAAAGTTCTTTGTGGCTTGAAATGCGATTTTTTGGCGCCGTTTGTTGACAGGTTCTAATCCACTGATTCGGTCGCCAGTTTCTTCTTTGTCGCGTCGGTCACCAGTTTCTTCTCTACCTTCGCCATTTTCAGATATCAGTTTGAGTTGCTTTGTGGCTCGTTTTTCTGCATTTTTCGATCTGCAATTTATATCTAGTTTCAAAACCATCGGGAGCTCGCTTCATTTCCGGCACTGGTGTCGATGGCGGCCAATTATTCTGCATTGACTGGTTTGGAGGGATTCGTCAATCCTTACTATCTTCCTGCTCCACCATTTCTCGAAGGTTCATTGCTAAGGACTCTTTTGGATAAACAGAAAGTAGAGCAAGCGATACTTAGCCTTAGAAGAAATTTTTGTGCTATGCTATTATGCGATTGATCTTTGAGCTTCCTTGCAAGGCGTCTTCTGCGTGATGATATATGGATAAGAGATGATTATTTCAAAGATTCCATTGTTCTTTTAATCCTTGTTGCCAATTTATGCTATTTCTGGATTGCTCTTCATTTTGACTAATATTGAAGCTGATACTCTGATTTTTGTTGATTGGATGACTTGGTGAGTTAATCTTCTGTCGTTGCACACATGGGTTGAAGGCTCAGAAGGTGTATGTGCTTTGTCTTCAAAATGTTTGTGATAATTCCTCTTTGAAGCCAGATTCATGTTTTTTTGTGGTTTAGTTTGAAGATTGATTCACTCTCTTTGGCAATTGTTTGGATTTAGTTGTTTCTTGTTGAGAATTGATTTCGCCTTGATTTGGCTTTGTTGTAAGCTTCTCTCCATGGTGGTTAAGCATTCATATAAGCTTCTGCCATGGATGGTTAAGCATTGATATTCCTACTTATGTCTTGAGTGGTTAAGCTTTCAATATAGCTTCTGCTCTTGATGGTTAAGTTTTGATAGCTTCTGCCTTATGGTGGTTAAAAATTTCTCATTGGTTATAGCTTCTGCCTTTGTTAGGTGGTTAAGCATGTACGCTTCTGTTAAGTGGTTAAGCCTTGAGTTGTGGCTTCTGCTTAATGGTTAAGCTTTTGCTTCTGCCTTGTATGGTGGTTAAGCTTTGTTCATATCATTTTCAGCCGATGTATTCCCGGCATTTCTCATTGTATTTCTTTGATTGTATTGCTCATCCCAAGCTGGAAGTGCTACTTACCACATTCCAGCTTGCGGAGAGCTATTGAAGATAGTTAGAGTTTGTTAAAGATAGTTATGATTTAGTTACATTTGTTAGTTAGTGCACTTGGCTATATAAGCCTATATTGCCTTGTACTTTTCACTTCTTTCATTTGTATCATTTCACTCTTTTCAATCAATACAATTTCAATACATTTTTCTTTTTCCTTCCATGGATCCTCTGATTTATAACATCTACCTAAGGCTAATGGCTATAATGTCTATACTTGTTTGTGGTATTTGACTTTTTTATTTGATTAATTGCTCACACAAATTGTTTGTGTGACACAATTGAGCTAATGGTAGTGATTAGATAAATTTTTATTCAAAATGTGACTTCAAGATCAGGTAAACTTATTCGATGCTTAATATTTATAAATCAAGTGTTATATCAAATTAAAGCAAGGAGAAAGGTGGCATGACATGATCCTGCAAAATCAAAGCAAGACTGATTTGAAAAGATAAAGGAGAATAATGCAATGTAAAGGTGGACTTACTGATAAAAATAACAAATGAAAGATAGGGTGCAGAACTGAAATTACTCATAGGCATGTGTTGTACAAAAGCTCTTTGTAATAGTTTTTGTAGTGTTGTAGGGTGTTTGGCTATAGTAGGCCTTTGTATTAGTGGCAGGTTGATTGTAGCTTGGAAGAGTGTTGTTTTATGAAGGGTGTTGTGTTGTTTGTGGTCTATGGTAGGGTGGCTGATTATTTGTAACTTTGTAGGGTGTGTGAGTGGATCTAGGTTGGGGTTGTTTTTGTTGAAGAACACTTTTGTAGCTTTTTGGTCTAGTTTTGAGCAAACGATAGTATGGATACTTTGCAACCCTTCATAGAAGATGGGTAGAGTATTTTACAGTGATGCTGCAACTAGACTTTTTGAATAAATTCCATTGAGCTATAAAAAAAAAAGTGTTATCAAATTAATCTTTTATGATAGTACTTGATTTTGAGATCAAAATTTTATGTGATTGTTTAGTCTATCATTTAAATTTTGGTCTTTGATTATAAGATATTTTCATAACTAGATTATAAGATATTTTCATAACTATTGTTGTAAGTCTAACCTATAGAGCAAGACGGCTGGTTAAGTAATTTTTCAAAGTGACCATTCTAAAATTTGAACTTTGAGATTATAAAGAAATAAACTTATTTTCTTATTCCCATTTTTAACACTAGGTCTTAAATTTTTATAATGAATAAACAAAAATTTGTTTGATTAATAATTGATGAGTCCGTTGCATTAATTAGTTTTATATTATTTTTGTCTGATATTATCTTTTAGGTAAAATAGGTTGATTGGTCCTATACGTTTATTTAATTTTTCAAATCGATCTCATAAGTTTTTTTTTTCAATTTAGTCCTACACGTTATATTCTGTTTTCACGTTAGTCTTTTCCGTCAATTTCGACCTAACGTCGTTAGTTTTGAGCGGACGTGGCCATGATATTAGTGCGACACATGGCTCTTGATCTGACGCTGTAAGGTTGAAATTGACGAAAATGACTAACGTGGAAACGAAACATAATGTGTAGGACCAATTTGAAAAAATAAAACTTATGGGACCGATGTGAAAAATTAAATAAACGTATATGACCAATCAACTTATTTTGCCTATCTTTTATTTTTTGCAAAAAATAATCTTTATGTAAAGTTTATCTATGCAGAGTTCACTTCATTTTACTACTAATTTTGGATATATATCAAATAAAATAAAAATATGATAGTGCTTGAAGATTTTTCATTGCATTATACCTTGTAGAAGGGACAAGTTAGCTCATTAAGAAAATGCTATGAGCATCATAAAATGGAGATCTATTGTCCTGTTCTGCATCCCCTGCCTTATTGGAAAAGATAAGGCAAAACCTTTGCATGCAATGAAGTCATCATGTTTCTATTGAACTCAGCTTTTTTATTATACTTGCATCCATCTGATACGCTTACCGATGGCCATTATGTCTTTGACGTCGTTGCTGGAGACTGGTTTTATCAATATCAATAGTACAAAGGCGAATAACTACTTCGGTTTATTCGGGGTACTGTGAGTTCTGATAATCTTCTTTTGGTCTTGAAATTGAGAAGACAACTCGTGCTTTGAGAAAACAAGCGGAAGCTGGAGAAAATGGACTTATGCAAGCAACTCTCATGATTGAAGACATGGCTGCAAAGAAAAATCCTCCCCTTCCTTATAAGGCACATATCGAACACTTTCTTCCTAACTTGAAAGATTGTGGATCTACTATTATGAGGTTGCATATTCAAGCGAATGACTTTGATCTTAAGCCGACACTACTTCAGCTAGTGGCGCATAATCAATTTGATGGGCAAGATAATGAAGATCCACACAGACATATCTCGAGATTTCTGAAGATTTGCGATACCTACAAGGCATATGGTGTTTTTTTTGAAAAGCCAAAGAAATTATTAATAAATTGAGTATAAGACATAATCAACAAGGAATACATGAATGAAATACAACCAAACACCAAAGTTAATCCAATGCCAAGAAAACCCCTGACAGCTACTAAAAAGTAATACTGCATAATATAGCAGCATATAGAACAATACAAACAAAACAAAACAAAACTAAGCCTAGCAAATTTATCTCAGAAAACCAAGACGAAAGAACAACATCCAGCCAACCCACAACATCAACATAACCTGACTCATAAGTAGATCGAATCGCCATCCAACAATGCACACTAGTCCTCTACCACAAACAAAAACATCACCCCCCAAAGACTTGCTTATCTTATCTCCAACACTCCAAGCACGACAGCAGACTAAAATAGCATACATCATCCAAGATTTAGCCCAAGAAAACCAGACACAACCCAGCACTACAAAACCACTAGCCATATGGTGTATCTGATGATACTCTCCGATTGTGACTTTTCTCATTTTCACTAAGGGACAAATCTCGTGATTGGTTAAATTCTATGAACCGAAGTAGCATTCTTACTTGGACTGATATGGCTCAAAAGTTTTTGGCATGACCCTTTCCTCTTCAAAAAGCAACTCAATTTCAAAATGTCATTCATTCTTTCAGGCAACAAGAAGGGGAATCTCTCGGTGAAGCTTGGGAGAGGTACAATGGACTATTGAGGAGGTGTCCGCATTCTTACTTTGAATTTTCGATGCAAGTCCAGTACTTCTATAATGGACTCTTGTCATCCACTAGAGTCATGTGATACGGATGCGGGTGGTTCTGTTGCTTAGAAATATGTGGAGCATGCGTGGGAGTTATTAGAGACCGGCTCCCAATGAATATCAGAGAAAGAGCGAGGGAACTATTGTTAAAAAGGGAGTCGAAGATGATACTCTTGTTGTTATTGTTTCTTAGAACAAGCTATATATTTTCAGAACAATTGAGCTTGATTACCAAGCAAATGGATACTATTAATGTTAATGTGTTGTGCAATGTTTTGGTATCTTGAAACTTTTGCCAAGGGGAGCATGATAGTGCGACATGTCCGGGAATTTTGTTTGCTAATGCCCACAAACAAGTGAACTATATGGCACCTTCAAGAATTGAACGTATAAACCGGGGTGGAGGTATCATGCTAACTTATTTGGGAGCAATAAGAAAATTTCAAACAACAAAGGCAGTCTTTTTCCAATCAAAATCAGTCTCACCAAGTTAAACTCTAGAACTCTTCGCATCTGTCATCTAATAATGAAGTGAAGAAGGATTGGAAAATTGCTTTTGGGAAAATGGTTAGCGTACAATCTTCCTTCAATGAAGACACAATGCAAAAATTTACGAATATGGAAGCTCTTACAAAGAACATTGATACTCAAGTGGGACAACTTGCCAAGCAAATGAATGAGAGGTTACCAGGTACTTTTTCGGGAAGTATCAAGGACAATCCTTAGGGTCAATGAAATGCCGTCTTGTGACTAGAAGTGGTAAGGTATTGACCCCTCGTGGTGGAAGAAAGTAGTGAAAAACAAGAAAATGGTGAAAGGGTTAAGGAGGATGAAACATGAAGAGGTTAAGAATGCAAGAGAGCAAGAGGAATCAGCCTCTGAAGAGCAAGAAAATAAGGAAAAGCATAAATTAGTGGATGTGGAATTTGCAAAGAAGAAATTTGTCCAATCCAACGACATTCCATCATATGTGAAGGTTCCTTTTCCTCAATTACTAAAAAAAGGTGGGTAAGAAAAACATTTTGCTAGGTTCCTTGATGTCTTTCGAAAATTACAAATTAATATGCCCTTTGAGGACGTCTTGGAACAAATGCCTTGTTATGCGAGATTCATGAAGGAACTCTTGTCTATAAAGAGGAAGATGAATGATGACGAAACTATAGTTTTAACCGAGTGATAACGTGATTTTGCCTGTGTTTAGATAAACGTTTGACAAACATGATTTTGGATAGAATTGATTTCAATATAATTGACATTGAAGTAAAGTGATTTATGTTTGGATGTTTTTATTTTGAAAACAAGTTTGGGGTAAAACTTAGTTTAATTTTTTATTCCAACAACAGAAGCTACTCTAAGCTGCTTCTAGTAGAATCGATTTTAGATGCAAAATTGCTTTGCCAGAAGTGTAACCAACCACCTATTTTTTTCTACTAAAATCATGTTTGACAGGTGTAGAAGCAATTCCGGCGCTCCCCACCGTGATACCAAACACATGCTTTATATAGCCTAAAACCATGTCTTCATTGTGATTATTTGCTTATTTTTGTCTATTAATGAGATAGATTCTTATGAATTGTGCTTGCTTTTGCAGATTTGTGAGTTCGGGCCAAGTTGGAGCGGGATTGGAACAAGTATGACACTTTTTAGGTTATAAGTGGGCTGTTTTGAAGACCTTAACCTTAGACATGCTCATGTCTCCTATCCAGCACCTGATTGAAGTCTTTGAAGCTTGACACACCCCTGTCTTTCATACACAATCACTATTTGTAATGAGACACGCCCCTGTTCTGGGAGATACGCCCCTGTCTCTGGGGGACACGCCTCTGTCTCCCATACACTGACGCTGGTTCATAGTGAGACACGCCCTTATCTCATTTAGATGAGGCCTTATGAATAGAGTTGGGTATATGGACCGGTCTGGTCCTGTCCTATCCCCATTAGTCCGCACTTAGACGGTCCGGACCGGAATAGTCCGCAAAATAAATGGACTTGTATTTATCAAGTCCGCGTCCAGTCCGCATAGTCCACGAGTTAAATGGATTGGTCCACGGACTCAAAAAAATAGAGGAGAAATTTTGTAGGCCAGTTCTAAATTTTATGTATTTGTTTATTTTATTTAATTAAAACTTTTTTTTATGCTACAAAAACTAAAATTGGTAAATGTAAAGTCCGAATATGACGTGCTTTAATAGCCTGCACCATTTTCATGCAATTTTAGCTAAAAATTCTCCAAAGCAAGTAATATTTGACTGAAGTACATCAAACATGAGTACATCAAACACAATCCAAAGCAATTTGGTGGGTCACAAATTGGGCACTAAATTTTTTGGACGCGTAAGTCCTCCTAATTCAGAATTTTTTTTATATTGTATAAGTCCGCGGACTAGTCTGCGAGTCTGTGGACCAAGTCCGTTTAGTCCACAGGTTAAACGGACCGGACTTAAAAAGCCCGCATTTAAATGGACATGAATTTTGCCTAGTCCAAGCCCGCGCGGGCTGCGGGCTAAATGGACTGTCCGTGGACCCAAGTCCATATACCCAGCTCTACTTATGAATTTCGTTTTTCTGAAAGTCATCTTTACCCTTCATTGAGTATAAATAGGATTAGATGCCTCTTTAAACAGATCATCTGCACCATTTAGAGATCTGGGATCTTATTTTAAAAATTTTCAAAATCGCCGATAACGTTCGCAATTTTATTTAAATCCTAATCGTTTCATTCATGAGTCAAAATTAGATCGTCTGAGCAGTAAAATAATACTGTCAGTGTAAAAGGCAGACCGGGCTCCGTTTAAGTTTTTGACCAAAATTTAACCATAGCCTCCTACGATAGCTTAAAGCGTGACTATGGCCTCAGAATAATTGATTTAATTTTCTAGACCCTCTAAGAAAATAAAATTACTTAAATACTAGTTAAATAAAATGATTAAGAAAATCGGGGTGTTACATTACTATCCCCTTAAAAAGAATTTTGTCCCGAAATTCGACGTACCTTTTTAAAATAGGCTCGGATATTGCTGTTGTATGTCCTTTTCGCGTTCCCAGGTAGCATCTCCGGTAGCTTCATACCATATGATCTTGACCAACGGAATGTTTTTACCTCGGAGTTCCTTAATCCTTCTATCCGCGATCCTTACAGGTAGAACTTCATACTCAAGGTTATCTCTTAATCGTATTGACTCTGGTTCTAAGATGTGTGATGGATCGGGATAGTACTTTCTCAACTGAGAGACATGAAAGACGTCATGAAGGTTGGATAAGTTTGGGGGTAAAGCGATGTGATAGGCCACAGGACCAATTCGGCGAAGAATTTGAAAAGGTCCAATGAACCTAGGAGTAAGCTTTCTAGATTTTATTGCCCTGCCGATTCCAGTTCTCGGAGTCACTAGCAGAAAAACATGGTCTCCTTCCTGGAATTCTAAAGGTCTTCTTCTCTTATCGCTGTAACTCTTCTGCCTGTCCTGTGCGATTTTCATCTTTTCCCGTATCCTCTTGATTTGTTCCGTCATCTGTTGCACTACCTTCGATCCTAGTACTTGGCTTTCTCCATTCTCATACCAACACAAAGGTGTTCTACACTTCCTGCCGTACAACGCTTCGTAAGGTGCCATACCAATACTTGAATGAAAACTATTGTTATAGGTGAACTCAATCAATGGTAAGAACTCCTCCCAACTTCCCGTGTGTTCCAAAACACACGCTCTTAAGAGGTCTTCCAACGATTGAATCGTTCGCTCCGACTGACCATCCGTCTGAGGATGATAAGCAGAACTCAGCCTTAACTTAGTTCCCAAAGCCTCATGTAATTTCTTCCAGAATCTAGATGTAAATCTAGGGTCCCTGTCGGAAACAATGCTAGAAGGCACTCCGTGCAACCTTACTACTTCCTTGATGTAGATTTGGGTTAACCTCTCCAACGTATAACTTTCGCCAATAGGTAGGAAGTGAGCACACTTCGTTAACCTATCAACGATTACCCAAATGGCATCATGCCTCTTGTTAGTCCTCGGCAAACCAACCATGAAATCCATAGATATTCCATCCCATTTAGGGATGGCAATTTTACCCATACCCGAGGATATCCGTGGATAAAATCCGCAACGGGCACGGGGCGGGTAGTTAAACGGGTGTCCGTGGGTAAAATAAATGGGTAATTTCAATACCCGCTTATAAACGGGGCGGAGGCGGATATCACGCTATCCGTACCCGCGGATATCCGCACCCGTTACTTAAATTACTATAATACTCTTTATTATATATATCTACTAATTGCTAAACCTAATTTCCCATCCTTCCTTACTAAAGCTAATACTAATAGAAAAATAAGTACCTACTAATATTAATTATATTAAGTTGAGCTATTATTAAGTTAGGAGAAAACATAATCCAAGGGTGTTTTAAGGGGATCCTAGCTTTTGTAACTTTTATTTTTAGAGAAAACAAATATATTTGATTACTCTTGTTAGTAACTTTTGTAATTGGATAATGCTTTCGTAGTTTCGTAACATCTATTTGTATGAACATAGTTAATTTAATAGAAATTACGCATATTTCAACAATTTTTCAAGCAAAAATAACAAATTTTTTTCTAAAAAATTATCCGTGGATATCTGCAAACCCACGAATATCCGCGAAACCCGCTGGATACCCGCCCGCAAGATACCCGCGCGGGTAACGGACGGGGACGGGTACGGATTTCACCCCGCGGGTGCGGGGACGGGGGGAGTGCTACCCGTACCCGCCCCGCCCCGTTGCCATCCTTAATCCCATTTCCATTCTGGGATATCTAACGATTGTAGCAGTCCTGCTGGCTTTTGGTGTTCTATCTTCGTCTTCTGACACACCAAGCAAGCCAACACATACTCGACTATCTCCTTCTTCATTCCGGGCCACCAAAACATTTTCTTTAAGTCTTGGTACATCTTGGTAGCTCCTGGATGAAAACTCAACCAACTCTTGTGCCCTTCCTCTAAGATCATTCTTCTTAGGTCTATATCCATTGGCACACAAATCCTATCACCATACCTCAAGACTCCATCGTGATTCATCCTAAACTCAAAAGTTCTGCCTTCCGTCACTTGCTCCTTTACTCTCTGAAGGTACTGATCAACCTCCTGCTTCCCCCTGATTGTCTTCAAAAAGTCGCTCGTTACTGTGACCATTCCTTGGTGTATATTATCCTTAGATAATTCCATGCCTAGATTCAAATCTCTAAACTGTTCAACCAGTTCCAGTTCTTTCACCATCATGGCAGATACGTGCAGGGATTTCCTACTTAACGCATGCGCTACAACATTCGCTTTTCCTGGATGGTATTGGAGATCGAATTTATAATCCTTTATGAATTCCATCCATCTCCTTTGCCTCATGTTTAACTCTTTCTGATCAAATAGATACCTTAAACTCTTATGGTCACTGTACACTATAAACTTAGCTCCATATAAATAGTGTCACCATATCTTTAAAGCAAACACTATGGCCGCTAGCTCCAAATCATGAGTCGGATAATTTCTCTCATGAGTTCATAGCTGTCGTGAAGCATATGCTACCACTCTCCGGTCTTGCATTAAAACACAACCCAATCCTTGGTATGACGCATCACAGTACACGTCAAACTGTCCTAAAGATTCCGGTAACGTCAATACTGGTGACGTAGTCAGCCTCCTTTTCAGATCCTGAAAACTTTTCTCACATTCATCCGTCCAATCAAAGGATATTCCCTCCCTTGTCAACTGCGTCATTGGCAACGCGATTTTCGAGAATCCTTCGATGAACCTTTGGTAATAGCCAGCTAAGCCCAGAAAACTCCGTATTTCACTAACCGACTTAGGGCTTTCCCATTGCACTACAGCTTCAACCTTTGCTGGGTCTACAGCTATCCCATCACGATCAATCACATGACCTAAGAATTGTACTTCTTCTAACCAGAATTCACACTTGGACAACTATGCATAAAGTTGTCGATCCCTTAACACTTGAAGTACAATCCTAAGATGTTCCTGATGTTTTTCCCGATCAAAGGAATAAATAAGAATGTCGTCGATAAACACAACAACAAACTTATCTAAGAACGGTCGGAAAATCCGGTTCATGTAATCCATGAATACTGCTGGAGCATTAGTTACACCAAAAGGCATAACCAGGTACTCGTAGTGTCCATACCGGCTCCTAAACGCCATCTTCGGTATATCCTCCCTCTTGACTCGAATCTGGTGATAACCAGATCTTAAGTCGATCTTCGAAAAAATTACAGCTCCTTTCAACTGGTCCATCAAATCGTCAATCCTAGGCAACGGATACTTATTCTTAACTGTCGCCTTGTTAAGTTGTCGATAATCCACGCACAGCCTCGAATTTCCATCCTTCTTTTTGACGAACAGCACCGGCGCTTCCCATGGTGAAGCACTCGGTCTTATAAACTCCTTATCCAGCATGTCATCCAATTTCTTTTTCAGCTCCACTAACTCCGCTGGAGCCATTCGATAAGGTGCTATAGAAATCGGTCCAGTTCCCGGTACCAAATCTATAGCGAACTCTATTTCTCTCTCTGGTGGTAAACCCGGAACGTCATTAGGGAAAATTTTCGGAAACTCCCGCATTACAGGCAACGACTCCAACGTAGGAGATTCCTTAGCTTCCACAGAGAGTAGCAACACGTGTTTCTGAGATTTACTACCTAGCTTACTATCCTTGGCAGGCATTAATCTAGATTGCTCAGGAAAATATAAGGTCTTTTGAGAACAGTCTAACACTACATGGTTAACCGAAAGCCAATCCATGCCTAATATTATATCGAGTTGATGCATAGGTAAGAAAATGAGATCAATAGAAAAAGTTCGATTTTCAATGACAATCAAGCAATTTAAACAAACAGTTATGGTTGTCAAGGAATTACTGCTAGGGGTAGAAACAGTTAAGTCATGGGGAAGTAAAGAGACAGGCAACTTCAAATGATCCACACACTCTTGGGATATGAAGGAATGAGTAGCTCCGAGTCAAACAATATAGATAAGAGTTTACCTGACACTAGGCACATACCTTGTATCAGATCAGCGGATTGAGAGGATTCAGCTCCTTGTATGGTAAATACCCTTCCGGCGGCTTGTGGTCTTGCCGCTTGCTGTCCAGTTCCTTGAGAATATTCTGGGGCTACGTGACCCATCTGGCCACACCGAAAGCATTGGCGAGCTAGTCTCCCTCACCGGACGATCTTTAATCAGATGCGATCTTCCACATCTGAAGCATCCACTTGGTCGTTGCTGTTGTTCAGCTGCACCCTCAGTGGCTCTTCCATGACGTCCTCCACCTCGTCCATGAGCCATTTAATTTCCCATGGAAGAAATTATCAGCTCACATTTGTAAGACATACAAGACCATATTATCATATGCATGCATCATATGCCTCATAAATGTTCGAACAGTTACCTCTTACGATAACTCGCGTATCGGACACTCTATCCAACTTCTAAGCATAGTCAATACCCCATGCGGGTTCAACTAGACACGGCCAGAAATCACAACCTAACCCAAGCAGTCCTTGAGTAAGAATCAAACTGCTCTGATACCACAAAATGAGACAACCCCTTCCTAGGAGGTCCCATTGGTGACCCCACTTATAATTATTAGAGTTATAGCGTAGCGTAGTAGTATAAAATTTGCAGAAATATAAAACATACAATACATACTAATACCATAGTAATATATATACAGACATAAGAATATCGGCTCCATCAGTAGAGCCTACAACAACTGATGCCAGACATAAAAGATTCCGAGTATACAGTAGATAAAACTAAAAATTAAAAACATGACAACGGAAATAAAGGCACGTCAGAGATCCTCTCCTAGCGCTCAATATCCCCCAGCATTGGGATCTGAGCCTCTCCCGCCGGCATCAGGCTCAACAGGTATTCCGTCAATCTCCTCTGGAAACTCCTCGTCAGGGTTTTCTCGTACCGTCGAGAACAAAGGAATACAACATAGAAGAGTATAGGGGATAAGAAATAGTAATATGTCATACATGGGAAAAACAGCGATATAAATAATGTATATAGATAGCAACACACCAAATCACAACAGTGGCAACCAAACAACTCCCGAATAATTTTTCCCTTAACTACTGTCTCTCACACTCATGCAACTAACGACTATATGGACGCGATCATGACGCGACATCCCCAACGGATCAAGGTGTCCCAATCATCACTATGCCACCCCCATAAAGGTAGGGTTCGGTCTAAAGCCCGCAGGCCCAAATCGTCTCATGGATACGACATATTCCACCGCCCGCAGGCCAGGTCGGAATATTCGCCCGTCAACAACGCAACTTACGGTAACGACATGTTCCCCTGCCCGCAGGCTAGGTCGGAGCATTCGCCCGTTCGTTAACAACTCAACTTTCGGTAACGACATATCCCCCCGCCCGCAGGCTAGGTTGAGATATGCGCCCGTCCGTCTCCAATTCGACTAACGGGTACGACCACCTCCCCGCAGGTAAGATCGAAATCGCCCCTACGCCAAACTAATCGGTACGACCATCTCCCCGCAGGTAAGATCGAAATCGCCCGTATGCCAACACAGTGATGAATAACAACTATGCAACATGAATCTCACTGACTCATCTCAGGATCAACACTTAGTGCCTCAACCACGACTTATATACAACCACGACCGACTTTCATCCGGTTCAACCGGGTATCAACTCACATCACGACATCGACAGATCAACTGTATCACTCGGTTGAGCACTACAACATATATACAACCTCGACTTTCTCACCACACATTCATCACCCGATTTATCAGAAATCATTGCCTAGTTCTACTCAGACATCAGCAACAGTCAGAATATATTTTAAACAGTAAAGTCAACTTACAAATAAATAACATTTAATCAATTATAGCATATAATAGACATCATACACATATCACATATAATATATCAAATATCCAATCATAGCACAAACAACCTCAATATACAGTAAAATCAACCTAACGGCCAAACGACCTCTAGTAGGGTTTGGGTCGCCCTACGCATATCAATATATATTATTTAAAGCTTGCCTCCCCGACGATATTGTGGTTCTTTCCCCCACCTTGATGATTTTCCCGAGAGATTCCAAATGCGGCTCCGCAGCAGTCAATCGAGTGCGCGATCGAGTGTTCGAGTCCTGTCGGATTCTATACAGTAAAACACAACCAGAAATTAAAATAATGAAACCATAATCTACCTAATCTCTAGGATTAGCTACTGCCCTTAATTAATTAAATAGGCTAGGGATATTGAAATTCTACCAACTCTTGGATCAATGATCCTTAAGTATACCTAATACATAATCAATGATCAATTATCAAAGATTTGAACCAAAATCCCTTAAACCAACAAAGTAGGGTTTCGGACATCACCATGAAAAATAGGTGAGAGTTTGATTTGGCCTCCTAATCACTTGGATTACATGATTAAGGGTTGAAATTGGTGAAAACAAGAATGAAGAACAAAAACCCATTTTCCCCCCACAATTAATGCATTCGGCCTTCCCTAGAAAAATAGGCTAGAGATTTTATTTCATTACAATATCTTGGATTGTGATAGTAGGGGATGACACTAGCTCATAGGAATTGGTTTGGTCTCAAAATGATTTTTCTACAATTTTCTAGAGATTTTTAAAGTTTAGATCTAGAAATTGCAATTCATGAAAATAAATGGAGAAAATAAAGATTGAGAGCTCAAGGATGAAATCTATACCTTCTAGGTGGTATAGGAGGATGAGAGGAGCAACTTTGCTTCACAAACTTGGTTGAAAATCCTTGAGGAAGTTGAAGAAAAATGGAGGTGAAGGTTGGAGGAAAAAATGGTGGAAATTGAGAAATGGAAGAAAGAAAGGAAGAAGAAGAAGATGAAGGTGAGAAGGAGAGAGAGAGAGGCACGAAAATAAGATAGATAGGGAGGGTGAGGTCATCAAAATCTTAGATATTTTAGGGACGTAAACGTCCTTTAGGAAAAAGACCAGGGGCATTTTGGTCTTTTCGCGTTCAGATATTTTCTAATTTCATAAATATCTAGATATTTTCCAAAAAAGTAATGATGACACTGGTGAGTCACTCCTAGGTGAGGTGACTTCATGTTTATCCGTTAACGGGTCCCGTTAAATCCCTACGCAGCTCCGTTTCTTACGCGATTTAATATTTCGCCTAAGAAAGTCGTGATAACCTATTTATTTTAAAAATTTTCAAAATCGCCGATAACGTTCGCAATTTTATTTAAAGCCTAATCATTTCGTTCACGAGTCAAAATTAGGTCGTCTGAGCAGTAAAATAATACTGTCAGTGTAAAACGCAGACCGGACTCCGTTTGAGTTTTTGACCAAAATTTAACCATAGCCTCCTACGATAGCGTAGAGCGTGATTATGGCCTCAGAATAATTGATTTAATTTTCTAGACTCTCTAAGAAAATAAAATTACTTAAATACTAGTTAAATAAAAAGATTAAGAAAATCAGGGTGTTACAAAGTTTCTGTTAGAATCAGTTACAAATTATATCTCCTTACATATCACTCAACAAGAGTATATCTATATATAACAACTGACTCAACCCCCCTCTATTAAACTGAAAACTGTTATATGGAAAAACAGAAACCAGTTAAATTAAGAGCAAGCCTAGAAACCAAAGAGAAGAAGAGAAGCTGGACTTGCTTCCGAAGGCCAAAGATAAAAAATGGGCCCAAGTAAATAGTGCAGGCCCAAGACTCTTTGTAGCTCATCTCAACAAATCTCCACCTTGATGCAAAGAGTCTCTTCCATAGTGAAATCTTCAAAAGCACGGGTTCATGTCCATGATCACTATTAACCAGCCTTTATTCCTAGCAAGTCCAGGCAGTGCCTGAATTTGCTAATAGGAACTAGTTTAGTAATCATATCAGCTGGATTGTCAGCTGTGTGAACTTTGACAACATCCACCACACCTTTCTCCACAATGTCTCTAATAAAGTGGAACCTT
The DNA here is from genome assembly GCA_039655645.1 of Ammopiptanthus mongolicus. NCBI lineage: Eukaryota > Viridiplantae > Streptophyta > Magnoliopsida > Fabales > Fabaceae > Ammopiptanthus > Ammopiptanthus mongolicus. Next base: position 47,498,538 of record CM077350.1, read on the forward strand.
ACATCTATGTGTTTGGTCCTCTCATGGTACATTTGGTTTTTACTCAGGTGTATGGCACTTTGACTGTCACATAAGATACAAATCGAGCTTTGTTTAATGCCCAGTTCAGTGACCAGTCCTTGAACCCACAAACCTTCCTTTACAGCTTATGTAAGTGCCACATACTCGGCTTCTGTGGTGGATAGAGCCACTATATGCTGCAGATTTGCCTTCCAGCTTATAGTGCTATCAAATAAGGTAAATGCATAACCAGTTTGAGACCTTCTCTTGTCTAGATCCCCAGCATAATCTGAATCAACAAATCCCTTGACTGGCTGCTCTGAAGTTTTGCTTCTGCAGTAGATTAGACCAAGCTCTTTAGTCCCTTTTAGGTACCTTAGCACCCATTTGAGTGCCTGCCAGTGTGGCTTGCCTGGATTCCCCATGAACCTGCTGGTTACACTTACAGCATGTGTCAGGCCTACAGCACACCATTGCGTACATGATGCTGCCAATAGCATTGGTATATGGAATTTTCTGCATAAAATCCTTTTCTTCCTTGTTAACAGGTGCTTGGGAACTTGATAATTTGAAGTGAGGAGCCAGTGGCAGGCTGGTAGGCTTCGCTTCATTCATGTTGAATCAGTTTATCACATTTGTTAGGTAGCTCTGCTGAGACATAATCAGTTTTCCTTTGTCTCTGACCCGAGTTATATCCATTCCCAGAATTCTCTTGGCTGGTCCAAGATCCTTCATTTCGAACTCCTTCTTAAGTTGTCTCTTAAGTAACTCAATCTGTGTCATGTCCTTACAAGCCAACAACATGTCATCCACATACAAAAGCAAGTAAATGTATTCATGGTTTGACAAATGCTTGAAGTGAATGCAATAATCAAATTTACTTCTAACATAATGATTTTTTATCATGAAAGAGTCAAACCTCAAATACCATTGTCTAGAGGCTTGCTTGAGTCCATATAGGGATTTCCTTAGGTGACAAACCCAATCTTCTTTGCCCTTGACTTCAAAACCACTTGGTTGTTGCATTAAGATAGTTTCTTTTAAGTCTCCATGTAGAAAGGCCGTTTTCAAATCCATTTGCTCCAATTCAAGGTCATAGTGAGCAACCATGGTAAGAATTACACGGATAGAGGAGTGCTTGACCACTGGAGAGAAGATTTCACCATAATCCAATCCCTCCCTTTGGGTGAAGCCCTTTCCAACCAATCTGGCTTTGAACCTTGGAGGTTCCATATCCGGAATTCCTTCTTTCCTCTTGAATATCCATTTGCTTCCCACTATCCTAGCTCCTTTAGGTCTAGGAACTAGATTCCATGTGTTATTTTTGTCCAAAGATCTCAGCTCATCTATCATGGCCTGAATCCAATTCTGACTATCAGTGCTCTAGACAGCTTCTATGTAACTTCTAGGTTCATCATTGACCACTTCTTCAGCAGTGTATAAGGCATAGCTAATCATATCTGCATAACCGTATCTTTGAGGAGCAGTGATAGTCCTTTTGTTTCTGTCCCTTGCAAGCTGATAGTCACTGAAGTCTTCTTCATTTTCTGCATCACAGGCAGTTTCTGAGTCCTGAATAGTTTCTGCAAGTTCTGTTGGTGATTCTGCATGCTGGTCTACCTTCTTGGTTTCATGCTCCACCTCAAACTCAAAACTCTCCAAGTCCTTTTGATCATTTTCCTGATCCTGTGGAGTTCTGACAGATTTATATAAGTTTGTTTCATGAAACTTCACATCTTTGCTGACTATGCACTTTCTGTCTTCAGGGCACCAAATTCTGAATCCTTTGACACCATTTGGATAGCCAACAAAATACCCTTTCTTGGCTCTAGGAACAAGCTTCCCTTCATTTATGTGATAGTATGCAGCACACCCGAATATTTTTAAGTGGTTGTAGCTGGGAATTTTTCCTGACCAAACCTCTTGAGGAGTCTTCAACTTGATGGCTATCGAAGGGCTTAAATTTCTTAAGTAGCAGGCTGTATGAATAGCCTCTCCCCAAAATGCTATAAGCATACCTGCATAGGATAATAGACTTCTCATTGTGAACACCCCATTTTGACCGGGTTCCTTTTGTTTTTCACTTAAATTTAGCAAATATAAAAAAATTGAAAAAATCAAAATCATAAAAAGTATGTTGAATTTTGAGAAAAATCCAAAGAGAATGGAGTTTTATTTTATTTAAATTTCTTCATAAAAATCCAAAAAATGATAAAAGAAAAAATCACAAAAATATTTTACCATTTATTTATTTGCTAATTTTTATAGTTGTTAATTGTTTTTTTTTAAAAAAAAAGTTTTAGTTTGTTTATGTGTTTTTGGGTCAGCACTAGCCATTTTACCGAGCCCAGTCCAAACCCACTATCCATTTTTCCTGCCCATGACCCGAATCCACCTTATTTCTTCTTCCCATTCCTCTAAGAACCCTAGCCGCACAAATCCTCAACCCATACCCGTTTCTACCGAGTCCCATCCAAATTCACTATCAAAGGCATGATTCTTCCTTCCTTTCTGGGCCTCACTCTCACCAAACGTCCTCCATCCCGGAATTTTCACAGATCACTTCCTCTCTTTTACAGCAATCTCGCATGACCGCATACCAGGAAGATTCGCGCTCAAGGTGGTTCAAATCTTTCCTTTCCTGAACGAATAATGACGCAAATCGCGCAAGGTGAGCATCTCTCCTTCTCTTTTCGTTTCCAATTCGCAATATAATTGTGGTTCTCTGATTTATTTGACAGGGGGACCGAAGATTTGGGCAGTGGATAATTGTGGATTCAAGCCTTCATAAAAGGGGGAAGAGGGGGTCATACACAAAAGATGCTTACGCAGAGAAAAAAAAAACTGAGAGACAAAGAGCAGAAACCAACACAGAGAGCAAAGGTGGAAATAGAGAGGGGAATATATATATATATATATATATATATATATATATATATATATATATATATATATATATATAAAAGGAAGAGTTTTCTTAGTTTTGGGGACAGGATTTGTAATTTGGGGTTCATATTTCTGAGAGCATGAATTGCCAAATGAGATGAATTTAATTGTTGTTCTTAGCCATTAGAAGAGATATCTTAGGTGGTGAACTCAGTTTCCTCTCATTTTCTTGCTTCACCATTGATGTACAAGAATGTTGAATGAATCAAAATCAGCTGTATCTTCGTTTGATATTGCCTAGTATGGTCTGCATGTATGCTATATTATTCACTTTCTGATTTTGTTTCTGGTTCTCTACCGTGTGTTTGTTTAAATGTGTGTATCATGGTTGAATGAGGATATTTTTGTTAAACTGACCAGAACTATGAAGTTTGTAATATTTAGCATAATGATTTAATTTCTTAGCCTAACATAGGGACTACGGGAAAGCATAAGAGCTAATTGAATGTAGTGCAATATTAAGAATGTAAACCGTGTAGTCCTTTGCTTGGTTCATGAGTAGTTGGTTGAAGCATGGTCATGTGGTCACATAGTTATTTTGCTGCCATTACACCCATAAAATTCTACTGTGATTGAATTCTATTATTGCTGTAAGCATGATTGAGGTTTGGGGCACGTTTCTCATACCAATTTTCTTTACAATGCTGAAAATTATTTGGATGTTGTAAACATGTTTGACATAGATTCAAAGTGCCATTTGGATGCATGCTCCATATAGCCACTTCCGTGACAGTGGTACAAATGGGTGGTCATTTCTCTTGTCCTTACTTAGTTTGTGTTGTGATTTGAATATCAATTATAGGATAACTCTTGGACTTTGTTTCTTTAATATGTGTTTTCTGTGTTGCTTTTTCATTCATGATTCTTCATATTGTTCCCTTTTTATGATCTTGCTGCATAATAGACAGAGATGTAAAGGATTGCAGGTCAATAAACTCAGGAACTTATTCCCTTCAAGCAACACTCAATGAAGGGATTTGGCATGTGTGTGACTAAGTTTTTGTTGGGAATGATTGGATGGTAGTGCATGATCTCTTCCAAATTATATCACTCCGATCAGGTAAATGCTTTATCAAGAAAATGCCTTTCAATAGTTTTATTTTTTTTTTAATAATTTTTTTTCATTTAAAAAGAAGGTATTGTTTCGCTAAATCTTAAATGAGGTAAAATAAATACTTTAAAATTCTTTAATCATTTGCACAATTAATTTGGGTAACCGTTTGTTTTTACGGGTATACTAAGGGTGTCGTGGGGTTAAGTCCTCATCCTTCCCTATGCACAATCGACTCCCGAACTCAATTTGGTTCCAATGGCCGTTTTTTAAAGGTTTTTCAATTTTTACCTGAATTAAATAAAATTGGTGGCGACTCTACTTGTTTTTCTAAAATTCCTTCTTTTTCGCCATTCCCTTCGCGATTTCGGTCACGACAGATGGCGACTGCACTGGGGACAATTAGAGAGTCAAGCCCATTAAAAATAATTGTGCAAATATTTGTTGAATTTTAACTTATTTATTTTACCCCCATTTTTTTTTTTTTTTTGCTTATTTTGTTTTTAAAAGAGAAAAACTAAAAAAAATTGAAAATTGAAAAGATGAAAAATGCCATGTTTTTTTTTGTTAATTTATTTGGCCTTATTATGTTTGGGTTTGATTTTTTTTTTCTTTGTTTTCTTATAGTGTGCTTTATAATGACCTCTGACTTCTCCTATATATATGTGTAGCTTTGTTTTAAGAGGTATGTTTTTTTAATTTTTAGGATTGTGTATATGCTCCCTCCACACACGCCACCTTCACTTAGTGCACACACTTTTCAGCTCTATACCCGAGCTTGTGGAAAATCAAGGATTATGAGGTGCCTCAGCATTGTCATTGAAAGGCCTTGTGCCCCTCTGATATTTGCTGATTCACCACTCAGATTGTTACTGGTATCATGGACTAGTCATCTTGTAAGGGTTTATCCCTACTTGTGGCTAGGATCATGAGCCAACTCCTTGCCTTTCGAGACAGGGGCAATCTGGGGACCATGACCTTTAGAAGTCTAGACCCACCTTGATGTCTGCACTGATAGGTCGACTTAGTGGCTATCCCACTTAAAGTCATGACCCTAAGACCCTTGTATAGGTTGTTCCTTTTAGGACAAATGGGAGCATACTCTTTCCTCTTCTCTCTTGTTACTCTTTTTCTTATTCTCCTTGCTTATCTTCTATTTTGGATCTTATAAAAAGAAGAAAAAGAGAAAAGGGGTAATTGGGATCCATAGTATTTCAGTGAAAAATTTCGCTTCGGGGCCGGAGGATCTACTGGAATAGATCACAAGGAGGCCATTCACTAGAAGATTATCCATGTCCTTTGGGTTTATGACCCTATAAGGACCCCTTTCCATGTTGCGTTGTTTTTGAATATGTTAGGTGATTATTTTTGTGAAGAAGAGACTCCATTATCATCCGCATAGCAAGAAATGAAAATGCATCTTTGAGAAGAGAGTTAATAATGCAAGCAACTCGAAGATGAATATTAGAATTACGTGAAGGTCAATGAGGTGGAAACTTTGGTGGAAACAAGCGATGCAAACCACTGAGGGGCAAATGCTCCCATTGATCTGTCATCAACCACGCACAACCTAAAGGGGACGTGCCCCTAGAGTTGGGCATGGGATGAAAATTTCTCGTTATAAAGGCGGACTTTCCTTGATAAAAAGATTTCATAAGTGTGAAGAAGGCGGTCTTTCCCTTAATTTTTTTATTTTTTCAATTGTTATTTACTTAAAAAAATAGAAAAAAGATAGGAAAAAGAGGAGTAAGTTCATCCTTTTAATGTGGATAAATTGAACCATTGTGCTTTCATAGAAAGTTGATGCCAATCAAACCTTGGTTCATAACACCAAAAATAGAGGTAGATGGACAAAGAGTTAAAAGAACTTTGAGTCATGAGATAGAGGAAATGAAGAAACCGATGAGCAAGACAACAGAAGGGCAAACTAAGACAGAAGACAAGTTGAGGACTTGCAGGCCCATCAGAAAAGTTTGAGTCAATGTTGGAAAAGCAAGAGGGGTCATACAATCTTAACACAATTAATGCTCGAGCACAGTGCGAGGTGACACAATCTTATAGTTCTCCTATGTCAGCTAGGACGGAAAAAGCTACAAATCATATGATTGGGTAAAGTCGGAAGATGTTGATGAGCTGTGATTGTCACACAAAGATTGTTTGATCATATTGTTCCTGTGTTTGGCTTATTCTGAAGCTTTATGGTAATGGACTTGCATGGATTGTTTTTCTGTCCTCTATCTTCGAATAAAAGTTTGTGTCCTTTCATGGTTGCGATGAACATATATAGTCATCGAAAGAAGTTCCAAACCCCCCTCTTCAAAAAAGAGAAGGAAAAAAGAAAGAAAAAAGGAAAAATGAAAAATGAAAAGAAAAATAAATGGGAGCAAATAAAGGTGCAGTTTTTACCGTGTATTATTTTGTCTCAAGATTAATTCTTTATGTAAAATGAGTAATCAAGATTTGAAATGAAGATTGGCCATTTTTCTCTATCCTTCTTTAAAAAAAAAATATCAATATCCCTTGTTATCCCTATTGGACCTTGGAAATTTTTTCAGCTAACCTTAGACCAGGATCACCCCTACACTAGAGGTTGGCACTAAGAAAAGGTTGATTGAACTAACAACGTGTGAACGAAAAGGAGGGAAATGTGAAAGAGATGCTAAAAAAAGTAAAGAAAAGAAAAGAAAAAGGAAAAAAAAAGGAAATAAGGATGATGAGAATGAAGGTGATGCTTAAAAAAAAAAAAGAGGGAATGCTGATAATGCTAATGAAACAAAAAGGGAGAAGAAATGATCAAAAAAGAAAAAATAAAGCAAGTAATGTCCTTGATGATGCGAAAGCAATCTTAACTTTGTCAGAAAGCCAAAGATCCTGGGTCTTATTCACCTTTAAACACTTGTTTGAGCCTCTTACACCTTTCTTTTCTTAACCCCTAACCTTGGCCACGTTATAACCTTTAAAAGTCCATTCTGATCAATAAGGGGTTACTTTAAGTTTTCATAATTCTTAATCTTGAGACAAAGACAAAGTAATTACACCTTTTTGAAGTATTTTGCTCCATGAAAAAAAAACGAAAAAAAAGAAAAAGAAAAGCCTGTTATACTGAAAACCCGCAAGGGCGGTCTAAGCAAAAGTAAGGTCAAAAAAAAAAAGAGAGGGGTTTACGCAGGGACAACCTTCTACATAGTTGAATCCAACCCTCTACTGGGGTAGATCTTTTGGTTGAATCTAGCCCTACACTGGGGCAAATATCCGTGTTGTTAATTCTGCCCGACACTGGGGTAAGTTTCCGCGATATTCAAGCAAGCCCTACACTAGGGCAAATTTCTACGCTGTCTAATTCAGCCTTACATTGAGGTAAAATCCCGTGTTGTTCAATTTCACCCTACACTGGGGCAAAATTTCTCTGTTGTTCAATTTGCCCCATACTGGGGAAAATTTTCGTGATGCTCAACCGGGGCAAATTTTCAGGTTCGAGTTTGCCTTACACTGGGGCAATTCCCCCTTTGTTCAACTCGGCCCTACACTGGGGCAATTTTATTTTGACTCTCAAAGGGGCACACCAGTCAATAAGCCTTGATCCATTTGACTTCCTTGTTGTCCCTCCTTGTATGGCTATTTATTCATTGCAGTCAAGCCTTCCAAGTCCTCAAAGGAGCTCTTTTAATCAATCTCCTTCATGAGTCACTTGTCGATCCATGGATGTCCATAAGATAATGCTTCAAGATAAGAGAACATCGGTTCAACAATATGTTTCAACGATCTAATGGCAATCTCCCCAAGAACCGTTCAAGCCACAAGAAGTTCAAAATCTCAAGTAAAGGGTGAAGATGACTTTCTCAAGAAGTGATCAAGATTATGAGGTAGCTTCAATTTGAGGCTAGAGAAAATGAAGGGAAGGTGAAGACCAATGATTTTCAATGGCCACATTCCAAGGCAACAAGAACATGGTTTCGTATAGACTCACGAGGTGTCCAAATACCGGTTTGATTGGTTGACTTTGTTAAGAAGCACCCGGTTCAATTTACCTGCAAAGGTTACTCTTTACACTCATAGTTTCTCTTTTTGTGAGTTGGTGTCAAGTTGGCCCGCCATTACAAATGATCAAAATCTAAGTTCTCTTTTGCGAGTCGGTGCCGAGTTGGCCCGCCATTGCAAAGGGTCAAAAAATGATGAAAGTAAGAAATAAAAAAGAAAGAAATAAGAAACTGTGAGTACGAGTCAAGTTGACTCCCAAGTTGATGAAGTTTTTTAGGCTCAAAGGCCAACTACAAAAGTTTTGGGCTTAAGGCCAATTTCATAATTTTTTTTGGATCAAAGCCTACTTCATGAATTTTTGGCTCATGGCCCAATTCGTGTCTTTTGACTCAAGGCCCATTTCATAACTATTTTTGTGCTCATGGCCCAGGTCTAAAATTCGTTTTGGCCCAAGGCCTTTTACTAATGATTTTCGACTCATAGCGAAAAGAATCTGCAAGGTTCAATTTATCTGCAACGTTTACTCTGCACGCTCTTAGTTTCCCATTTGCGAGTTGGTCTCGAGTTGGCCCGCCATTGCAAATGACCAAAATCTAAGTTTCCCTCTTGTGAGTCGGTGTCCAGTTGGCCCGTCAGTGCAAATGTTTCAAGAAAAATGTAAGAAAGAAATTAAATAAAAGAAAAGAAAGAAAAGAACTGTGGGTCTGAGTCAAATTGACTCCCAAGTTAAGAATTTGTTTTCAAAAATCACAGGTCTATGTCTAGTTAACTTGCAAATAATAGGAAGAAAAAGTGTAATTCTGTTGACTTTTGTGGCTCAAGGCCCATTGCTTTTTAAAGGCTACATTTTCCAACTCATGGTTCACTTGTTTTGGCTCAAGGCCCACCATATAAAATTCGCGGGTCATTACCCAACTCATTAAAAAAAAAAAAATCGGCTCAAGGCCCTATTCTTATTGCTCATGGCTCGCTCATTCTGGCTAAAGGCCCACTGCATAAAGTTCTACCTTACGGCTCAATTCATAAAGTTTCTGGCACAAGTTCCATTGCATAAAATTCTTGGGTTATGGCCCAATTCATAAAACTTTCTGGCTCAAGGCTCTGTTTTTACGGCTCATGGCTCACTTGTTTTGGCTCAAGGTCCACTCTATAAGATTCTCGGGCCATATCCCAATTCTTAAAGATTTTGGCTCAAGGCCAATTCTCTTTGGCTTAAGGCCCATATCATAAAAGTTTTCTGGCTCAAGGCCAATTGAATAATTCTTTTTGGCTCAAGGCCTATTCCAAGAAGTTTTCCAGCTCATGGCCCAATTCATAAAGTTTTCTGGCTCAAGGCTAATCACATAACTCATTTTTCGAGCTATGAGACTCATCGTATTTATTTTTCGAGCTAGGAGGCTCGCTGCATTCGAGCTAGGAGGCTCGCTGCATTCTTTTGGAGCTAGGAGGCCCATCACATTTTTATTTTTTGGAGCTAGGAGGCCCGTCACACTTTTGAATTTGTCATTTAATTTTTGGGATCAGAGGCCCACAATCATTTAATTTTCGAGCTCAGAGGCTCATTGTCATTTAATTTTGGGATCAAAGGCCCACTGTCATTAAATTTTTGGGATCAGAGGCCTACTGTCATTAAATTTTGGGGATCAGAGGCCCACTGTCATTTAATTTTTCGAGCTCAGAGGCTCATTGTCATTTAATTTTGGGATCGGAAGCCCACAGTCATTTAATTTTTCGAACTCAGAGGCTCATTGTCATTTATTTTTGGGATCGGAGGCCCACAGTCATTTAATTTTCGAGCTCAGAGGCCCACAGTCATTTAATTTTCGAGCTCAGAGGCTCATTGTCATTTAATTTTTGGGATCAGAGGCCCACTGTTATTTAATTTTCGAGCTCAGAGGCTCACGGTAATTTAATTTTGGGATCAAAGGCCCACTGTCATTTTCGAGCTCAGAGGCTCATTGTTATTTAATTTTCGAGCTCAGAGGCTCATTGTCATTTAATTTTGGGATCAAAAGCCCACTGTCATTAAATTTTTGGGATCAGAGGCCCACTGTCATTTAATTTTTCGAGCTCAGAGGCTCATTGTCATTTAATTTTGGGATTGGAGGCCCGCTGTCATTTAATTTTGGGATCAAAGGCCCACTGTCGTTAAATTTTTGGGACCAGAAGCCCACTGTCATTTAATTTTTCGAGCTCAGAGGCTCATTGTCATTTAATTTTGGGATCGGAGGCCTACTGTCATTTAATTTTTCGAGCTCAGAGGCTCATTGTCATTTATTTTTGGGATCGGAGGCCCACAGTCATTTAATTTTCGAGCTCAGAGGCTCATTGTCATTTATTTTTTGGGATCAGAGACCCACTGTTATTTAATTTTCGAGCTCAGAGGCTCACGGTAATTTAATTTTGGGATCAAAGGCCCACTGTTATTTTCGAGCTCAGAGGCTCATTGTTATTTAATTTTCAAGTTCGGAGGCTCATTGTCATTTTATTTTTAGGATCAAAGGCCCACTGTCATTTAATTTTCGAGCTCAAAGGCTCATTGTCATTTAATTTTCGGGATCAAAGGCCCATTGCACTTTATGTTTCTTTTTTTTTTTTGTTGTGCCTGCATCATTTGCATTTATTCTCTCTATATTGTTGCATGCATTCCCGGACAAAATGCATGTTCTTTTTCTTTACTCGTTCTTTACTATGATTACATGAAGAATCACGACTCTTCATGTCTCCTAGTAAGAAACAAGTAAAGAGGGGCAACTGTGAACATCACATTTTGACCGGGTTCCTTTTGTTTTTCACTTAAATTTAGCAAATATAAAAAAATTGAAAAAATCAAAATCATAAAAAGTATGTTGAATTTTGAGAAAAATCCAAAGAGAGTGGAGTTTTATTTTATTTAAATTTCTTCATAAAAATCCAAAAAATGATAAAAGAAAAAATCACAAAAATATTTTACCATTTATTTATTTGCTAATTTTTATAGTTGTTAATTGTTTTTTTTTTAAAAAAGTTTTAGTTTGTTTATGTGTTTTTGGGTCAGCACTAGCCATTTTACCGAGCCCAGTCCAAACCCACTATCCATTTTTCCTGCCCATGACCCGGATCCACCTTATTTCTTCTTCCCATTCCTCTAAGAACCCTAGCCGCACAAATCCTCAACCCATACCCGTTTCTACCGAGTCCCATCCAAATTCACTATCAAAGGCATGATTCTTCCTTCCTTTCTGGGCCTCACTCTCACCAAACGTCCTCCATCCCGGAATTTTCGCAGATCACTTCCTCTCTTTTACAGCAATCTCGCATGACCGCATACCAGGAAGATTCGCGCTCAAGGTGGTTCAAATCTTTCCTTTCCTGAACGAATAATGACGCAAATCGCGCAAGGTGAGCATCTCTCCTTCTCTTTTCGTCTACAATTCGCAATATAATTGTGGTTCTCTGATTTATTTGACAGGGGGACCGAAGATTTGGGCAATGGATAATTGTGGATTCAAGCCTTCATAAAAGGCGGAAGAGGGGGTCATACACAAAAGATGCTTACGCAGAGAAAAAAAAAACTGAGAGACAAAGAGCAGAAACCAACACAGAGAGCAAAGGTGGAAATAGAGAGGGGAATATATATATATATATATATATATATATAAAAGGATGAGTTTTCTTAGTTTTGGGGACAGGATTTGTAATTTGGGGTTCATATTTGTGAGAGCATGAATTGCCAAATGAGATGAATTTAATTGTTGTTCTTAGACATTAGAAGAGGTATCTTAGGTGGTGAACTCAGTTTCCTCTCATTTTCTTGCTTCACCATTGATGTACAAGAATGTTGAATGAATGAAAATCAGCTGTATCTTTGTTTGATATTGCCTAGTATGGTCTGCATGTATGCTATATTATTCACTTTCTGATTTTGTTTCTGGTTCTCTACCGTGTGTTTGTTTAAATGTGTGTATCATGGTTGAATGAGGATATTTTTGTTAAACTGACCAGAACTATGAAGTTTGTAATATTTAGCATAATGATTTAATTTCTTAGCCTAACATAGGGACTACGGGAAAGCATAAGAGCTAATTGAATGTAGTGCAATGTTAAGAATGTAAACCATGTAGTCCTTTGCTTGGTTCATGAGTATTTGGTTGAAGCATGGTCATGTGGTCACGTAGTTATTTTGCTGCCATTACACCCATAAAATTCTACTGTGATTGAATTCTATTATTGCTGTAAGCATGATTGAGGTTTGGGGCACGTTTCTCATACCAATTTTCTCTACAATGCTGAAAATTATTTGGATGTTGTAAACATGTTTGACATAGATTCAAAGTGCCATTTGGATGCATGCTCCATATAGCCACTTACGTGACAGTGGTACAAATGGGTGGTCATTTCTCTTGTCCTTACTTAGTTTGTGTTGTGATTTGAATATCAATTATAGGATAACTCTTGGACTTTGTTTCTTTAATATGTGTTTTCTGTGTTGCTTTTTCATTCATGATTCTTCATATTGTTCCCTTTTTATGATCTTGCTGCATAATAGACAGAGATGTAAAGGATTGCAGGTCAATAAACTTAGGAACTTATTCCCTTCAAGCAACACTCAATGAAGGGATTTGGCATGTGTGTGACTAAGTTTTTGTTGGGAATGATTGGATGGTAGTGCATGATCTCTTCCAAATTATATCACTCCGATCAGGTAAATGCTTTATCAAGAAAATGCCTTTCAATAGTTTTATTTTTTTTTAATAATTTTTTTTTCATTTAAAAAGAAGGGATTGTTTCGCTAAATCTTAAATGAGGTAAAATAAATACTTTAAAATTCTTTAATCATTTGCACAATTAATTTGGGTAACCGTTTGTTTTTACGGGTATACTAGGGGTGTCGTGGGGTTAAGTCCTCATCCTTCCCTATACACAATCGACTCCCGAACTCAACTTGGTTCCAATGGCCGTTTTTTAAAGGTTTTCCAATTTTTACCTGAATTAAATAAAATTGGTGGCGACTCTACTTGTTTTTCTAAAATTCCTTCTTTTTCGCCGTTCCCTTCGCGATTTCGGTCACGACACTCATCCTTTCAAGTAGAGTTCTATTCATCCTTTCGGCTAATCCATTTTGCTGAGGAGTATGTGTCACTGTTTTGTGTCTTGTGATACCATGCTCCTTGAAAAATTCATTGAAGCTTCCACCACAAAACTCTAGGTAATTATCAGTCCTCAAAATCTTGATCTTCCTGCTTGTTTTATTTTCTATCATAACCTTCCATTCCTTGAAGGTTTTGTAAGCTTCATCCTTGCTTTTCAACAAGTAAATCCATACCTTCCTACTATAGTCATCAAGGAAAGATATGAAATATTTGTTCCCACCATGAGAAGGAACCTTAGTTGGCCCCCACAAATCACTGTGAACATAGTCAAGAGGACCTTCTGTACAATGCTGACCTATGCTGAATCTGACTCTGTGCATTTTCCCAACAATACAGTGTTCACAAAATTTTAGATTATCAATCTTGTCACTGCCAAAAATGCCCTGTTTTCCCAGAATCTGCATGCCTCTCAAGCTGACATGCCCGAGCCTTTGGTGCCAAATGTTTGCCCTGTCTGTATCTGATGTGACCGTACTAACATTCCCTGTGTCTGTAGTAGCTCTCAAAATGTAGATGCCATGATCTCTATATCCTTTCATCATAACTAGAGCTCCTTTAGTTATCTTCAACACTCCTTTCTCAGCTTTGTAACAGCAACCCGATTCCTCCAACATTCCCAAAGAGATCAAACTTCTCTTCAAATCAGGGACATGTCTAACTTCTGAGAGAATCCTTTCAATTCCATTGTCGCATTTCAGCCTGATTGAACCAATCCCAACAACCTTGCAAACTGAATTGTTCCCCATAACTACCTTTCCTCCATCAATTTCTTTGTAACCAATTATCCAGTTCTTGTTTGGTGTCATATGGAATGAGCAACCAGAATCCAGAACCCAATGGTCACATGTGATGGTAGAGGCTGCGATCAAAAACATCAGCCTCATAGTAACCACCTGATGCGATTGAAGCACTTCCCATATCATCATCATTCTCAGTCTTCTTTTTAAATTTTCTGTCAGGACAGTCTTTCTTGAAGTGTCCTTCCCTTTTACACACAAAACATTTCTTATCTTTCTTGCCTTTATCCTTATCCTTGGACTTATATTTCTGCTTCTGTTTCGAGCCTTTCTTAGCAAACTTTCCTTTAACAAACAATCCCTCAGAACTGTTCTCTTCCTTGATTTCAGATTTCTTCTTTAACTCTTTAGAAATTAAAGCAGATTGCACATCCTCTAAACTTAAAGTATCTTTGCCATAAAGAAGAGCATCAGTCAAATTATCAAAAGAGCTAGGCAAAGAACTTACCAAGAGGAGTGCCTGATCTTCATCATCAATCTTCACATCTATGTTTTCAAGATCAAGAATGATCTTGTTAAACTCATCAATGTGTTCTTCCACGGATTTCCCAGGATGCATCTTGAAGGTGTAAAGCCTTTGTTTCAAATAGAGTCAATTAGCCAAGGATTTTGTCATGTAGAGACTTTCGAGTTTCTACCAAATAGCAGCTGCGGTTTTCTCCTTTGAAATCTCCCTTAATGGCTTGTCTCCCAAACTGGTAATGATGGCACTGTGAGCTTTCTCAATGATTTCCTTCTTCTCCTTGTCTGAGAGAGTTGCTGGCAGTTTGTCTTCTCCAGCTAGAGCATCACCGAGCCCTTGTTGCACTAACAAGGCTTTCATCTTGAGCCTCCATAACCCAAAGTCATTCTTGTCATTGAATTTTTCCAGATCAAACCTTGTTGCCGTCATGCCTTCAAGAATCCGATGCTACTGATACCAATTGTTGTATTTAATGCGCTGAGAATATGAATGAAGTCCCTGCAATCAACATTGAACTTAACCAGTAACAAGTTCTTTTATAAGATTAATGGATTGTGCGATAATGGAACAATGTAAGACTAAGATTATGCAGAAATTATATGGAATGATAAAAGAAAGAAATACACCAGAAATTGGTAACCCAGTTCAGAGTGTCCTCCTACATCTAGGGGACAGAATTCGAGCCAAAAGATCCACTATGATAATGCTGATACACTTCTGAGTCCTCCAAGGAACTTGAACATCAATTCACCTAGTTCCTCTGAATCTACCCTCACCCTGTATATGCTTCTATCTTTCTATATTCTTGAGCTGTCCGAAGTTTCTGTTAGAATCAGTTACAAATTATATCTCCTTACATATCACTCAACAAGAGTATATCTATATATAACAACTGACTCAACCCCCCTCTATTAAACTGAAAACTGTTATATGGAAAAACAGAAACCAGTTAAATTAAGAGCAGGCCTAGAAACCAAAGAGAAGAAGAGAAGCTGGACTTGCTTCCGAAGGCCAAAGATAAAAAATGGGCCCACGTAAATAGTGCAGGCCCAAGACTCTTTGTAGCACATCTCAACAAGACTATTATGTGAGTGTATTGATGACCACATCTCACAGGTCATAGATATAAGATGTCAAGTCTTCACATAGGTATAAATATTAGTGGAATATTTATACTGGGGTGACCCGTTAGTGAAGTAGTTCTTCGACTTGAAGTCACTACTATTCCTAACATATGTAGTTGTAGGCTTTGATACTATTAAACGTTATCTGTAACAGGATAACTATAAAGATAGTTATTGGACCTGCAATGAAACATGTTGAGGAATGTAAGTGATGTAGATAGGATTCGTCCCTCCCACATAACAAGAGTAATGTCTATAGGCCTCTTGATGGTATGCGACATAGAAATGCATGACCATGCTAAGGTGGGGCAATATGAGATATTGGGCCCACATGATCGTATGTCAATTACTAGATCAAGAAATAAATAATTGGACTTAACAAGGATGACACATTTATGTCTTGTGTTCAATTAAGACATTGAGACGAAAGGACGTTGACTTCACAATGTATATGATTACAATATGGTTTTAATTGTATTACCAATATTCTAATTAATTGGGTATCAATGATCTATTGATAGATGCTGGTCATTGTTTATAATATTAATTAATTATTAATATGATTAATAATAATTAATATTATTGCCAATTAATTGAGAACCTATAGGGTCACACACATAAAGCAACAGTTCAGAGAATTAATTTAATTGATTAATTAAATGTGATTTAATTAATAATTAAATGGGATGAGTTTAATTGATTAATTAAATATGATTTAATTAATAATTAAATATTGGGTCTATAGAGTACTGAGCCCAATTGGGTTAGGTTAAGTGAGTGACAGCTATTAGTAAGCTGTGCACGTCACTTAAGTGATATACAACACAAAGCACTTATAACAGTCACTGTAAACTCAAGACAGACGTGCCTTCTTTTCTCTCTTTATGTGCAGCGCCTCTCCCAATTTTGATAGCTAGCACTACACTATCTCTGATGGTGGCTTGCTCATATGGACTGAGTAGATGTATTACTATCTTGCAATATTGGTGATAGAAGAACCTCTCCCTTAGTGATGATAGCAACAGTGTTCCTAGAATCTGCTGTGCTGTAGCTGTGTAGATCAAGTTGTCATTCACACTGTAACAATGTTCATGATTTACCAGTGTTGCTAACGTGCTCATAGTGTTCGTGGTAAAGCTACGTTTTAAGAGGTAAACACAATATCCTTATGATTCGTGTGCGATACGTGATCCTTAGTTAAGGGGTTTTTCCGCTCAAGAGATTTTTGAAAATTGTTTTAAAAAATTATTACTCTTCAAACCCCAACAGTATGATATCTAGGACTCAAATCCTTTATTACTATTGTGATAGGATACGCTTGCTCTTAAGTGTGTTTGTAACGCTCTTCGTTACATTAGTAACCCAAGAAAAATAATTTAATAAAATATGAAGAAATAAAAATTTTCTTAATAATACTGAATAAATACATATTATATTAATAACCAAAATAATGTTTACATCAATAAACTCATAAAATACTGAAATAGCATATTTAGTTCAAAAGCCTAAAAAACCGGGCGTCTAATACAACTCGAATAACTAAAATAAATGACTATGATTCCTAACATATGTAGTTGTAGGCTTTGATATTATTAAACGTTATCTGTAACAGGGTAACTATAAAGACAGTTATTGGGCCTACAATGAAATATGTTGAGGAATGTGAGTGATGTAGATAGGATTCTTCCCTCCTACATAACAGGAGTAATGTCTATAGGCCCCTTGATGGTATGCGACATAGAAATGCATGACCATGCTAAAGTGAGGCAATATGAGATGTCGGGCCCATATGATCGTACGCAATTACTGGATCAAAAAATAAATAATTGGACTTCACAAGGATGGCACATTTATGTCTTGTGTTCAATTAAGATATTGAGACGAAAGGACGTTGACTTCGCAATGTATATGATTACAATATGGTTTTAATTGTATCACCAATATTCTAATTAATTGGGTAGCAATGAAGTATTGATAGATGCCGCTCATTGTTCATATGATTAATAATAATTAATATTATTGCCAATTAATTGAGAACCTATAGGGTCATACGCATAAAGCAAGTGTTCATAGAATTAATTTAATTGATTAATTAAATGGGGTGAGTTTAATTGATTAATTAAATATGATTTAATTAATAATTAAACATTGGGTCTGTAGCGTACAGTAGCCCAACTGGATTAGGTTAAGTGAGTGTATTAGTAAGCTGTGCCCGTCATTTAAGTGATATACAACACAAAGCACTTATAATGGTCATTGTAAACTCAAGACAGTCGTGCCTTCTTTTCTCTCTTGGTGTGCAGCGCCTCTCCCAATCCTAATAGCTGACACTACGCTATCTTTAACGGTGGTTTGCTCGCATGGACTGAGTAGATGTATTACTATCTCGCAATATTGGTGATAGAATAACCTCTCCCTTAGTGGTGATAGTGATAACTCTCGTTATGACGAGTTATTTATATCTTTTTGGCTTGTGTTTTTGTGGTCTTTGAGTATTTTGAGTTTATGTTTTTAGTATTTTAGTGTGATTTTGTGTAAAGGGTGTTTTATAAGAGTCTTTTGTGAGTTTTAATGTTTTGGTGTCGTTTAGAACTGTTTTTGGTAATTAATTGAGAGTTTCTGTGCAGGGCAGTTTTTGGAGAATCAGGTGCTGAACTGGAGACGTTGCTCTGAGATTTGCTGTAGCAATTGTAGTTGAAGCTGACGGTGCACAAGGATAAAGGCTCAAAACATTCTCTTACACATTGAGTTGTCCTTAGCTGATGAGGACAGTGTCCTACACGTGGGGTTGGTGTTTGGTGCATTAAAGTCAGGGAACTGGGCCAAGGACACTTGTCCTAATCAGTTTATAACCCAAAAAGGATGAGAGAGGAAAGGGCCTTGAGACAGGCTGGAAAAAGAACCCTAAAAGGGGGACAACAAAGGGGAGAGACACACGGAGAATCTTCCCTACTGGAGCAAGGACAGAGCTGCGCCCCTTTCTCTCTCTCCTCTCTTGTAATGGCTTCTTCTTCTATTTCTTATTTTTCTCTTTGTTTCTGTAAGCTCAATATGAGCTAAACCTGTTGTAGCTATGGGATGTTGATCTTGTAATGGATTTCTAGTGAATGTTACGTTATGCTTTGCTATTGCATTTTCTATAAATCTGATTTGGTTGTGTTTTAATTGAGCTTGATCACCTTAGTTAAAACTTGAGCTCATGGCTGCTTGGAAAAGCTAAGTATAGCAGAACTGTTTTATAGATAAGAGTAAAATCATTAATTGGAAAATTATGATGAAGAGTGATTTAGGAATGAACATTCTAACTCTTAGGCTAGCTGGAACGAGCTTAAGTGAGGTGTGAATGTAACTAATATGGACCTAGGAATAGGAGACGTTTAGTGAAGTTCATCTCAGAACTGTTGGCAGACAAACTTTCATTCCCTGGAGCCAAATTGCCGTAGCATTGCAAACGCATAACTGAGCTAGACTGAAGTTGCAAGGGATACTTCCCCGTAGCTGTTTTACCCATTCTGTTAACAAATCCGTTTTTATTGCTCTAGCATTTATGTTTACCAAAACTGTCCTGGATACACACACACAAATTATTTGTTACTCTTTGTTAATCTTGATTAATAGAACCATTAACAAAAACTTGTTACTTGAATCACCATATAATCCTAGTGGGAACGATCTCTCTTACACTTTATTACTTGTTAAACGATTGTGTATACTTGCACAAGCTCGTCAACCATTTTTTTAGCAACAGATAGCAAGAGTGTTCCTCGAATCTGCAGCGCTGTAGTTGTATAGATCAAGTTGTCATTCACACCATAACAGTGTTCATGATTTACCAGTGATGCTGACATGCTAACAGTGTTCGTGGTAAAGCTTCGTTTCAAGAGGTAAACACAATATCCTTATGATTCGTGTGCCATACGTGATCCTTAGTTAAGGGGTTTTTCCGCTCAAAAGGTTTTTGAAAATTGTTTTAAAAAAATATCCCTTTTGAAACCCCAACAATATGATATCTAGGACTCAAATCCTTTATTACTATTGTGATAGCGTATGCTTGCTCTTAAGTGTGTTTTGTAATGTCCTTCGTTACATTAGTAATCCAAGAAAAATAATTAAATAAAATATGAAGAAATAAAAATTTTCTTAATAATACTGAATAAATACATATTATATTAATAACCAAAATAATGTTTATATCAATAAACTCATAAAATACTGAAATAGCATATTTAGTTCAAAAGCCTCAAAAATCGAGCGTCTAATACAACTTGCATAAATAAAATAAATCACATAACGATGACATAGGTTCTATGGGCATAGGCCATAGCATACTAACCAAATACTTAAAGTAAGAAGATAATCTTCAAGTCTCTGAATGCTCAATTGTGACGTCCTCAAACTCTGAAAATAATACTACTAATGAGATTTATAATCCCAGTGAATAAAAATAAAGTTAAAAATATTTTCACAAAAGCATTATTCTCAGCCGGTACGGGAACCGGAAAAACAAATCATGGTACTCGCTATTTTCCAAAGTAATAATATTATAAAATAATATTAATAATAATAATATAAACTATTATTGGCAATAATTAATCATCATCAATACAACATAAATCAGGTATGTCAAAATCTCATATATCAAATAATTCCATTAAAGCACATGTCATATGACTGTCAGACATCACTCAACAATGGTGTCTCATTGCCTACCTCTACTCAAGAGAGGTATTTCGATATTACATTCTCATCGGTGACATTACTCATATTTTCGATACCAACTATGTGCACTGGCAGTATTACTCATTTTTCGATATCCCAATATATAGTGATGTTGATTTCGATACCCCATCAACTGGCGGCATTACATAATTTCGACATCCCAATTTAATAGCAATGTTACTTTCGATACCCCATCAACTGACGGTATTACGAATTTCGACATCCCAATTTAATGGCGATGTTACTTTCGATACCCCTTTCATAGGCAATATTTCTCAAACGTCATGCCACATGCATAATGATCAATTAAACATGTCAAAACAAATATATATCATCACATAATTCAAGTAAAGCATGTCAATCAACCAATACACATACCAATCATACATCTTATATCATCAATCATAAGGATAAATACTCAATTTAATAAACTTTCTTTTTGATAGAAAACCCTCTAATCAATTTAGCATTCTTGAACCCTATCATAAAAAAACTCAATTTTTCCAACTCAATCTCCCAAAATATAATATTGGTTTTAAGAACCCAAATCCTAAATCTTTGTATCATGAAAGGGTGAGCAAAAAGTATTTTTACTCACTTTTTATGAAATTCCAACAATTATGTAAGACAAATCCTAACCTTTCACGGATAACTTCATCTATCTCTTCTTGCTAACGTTAATGAATCAGTGCTCTTCGTTTTTCCTCTTGTTGCTCAGTTTCCTGGCTTCTTTTGCTGTCAGCGGCGCTGACACTGAAACTGTGATTTATGTGAAACAGATTCTTTCCAAATCTTGTGAGTGTGTGACTTATACTCGGCAAAAGTAAATTTCCAAAAAGATAACTATACGGCCCAAGCTATGCCTCTTCTTGTTTTTATATACATATATTCCTAATAAAAAACATAGCCAATTGAAACCCCCTGTATGTGACTTTCACCGCTTCATGTGCTTGTTTTGTTTTTAGTTTTAGTTTTTTTTTAAACCAATTAATGTTTAATGTTATAACAATTAGATATGACCCCTCTCCATTATCCATGACTAAATCATCATTTTGATTCCTACAAGTATGAGGCTCTGTCAATTCAGTCCCTGAAAGTAATTAAATTACGAAAAAGTCCCTGAATATTAATTTCCTTAGTAAAGTTAAATTGACTAGCGAAATTAACATTGAGGGACTAATTTGACTAACAAAATTAACATTGAGAGAATTTTTCATAATTTAATTGCTTTCAGGGACTGAATTGACAGCAGCTCATACTTTCAGGGATCAAAATGATGATTTATTCTTTATCTATTAGAAAGCACCAACACCCCTATATGTGAATTGATTTTTCACGTTAAAGTTGTTTTACTTTTATTTTATTTTTTCTATTCTAACTATGTATTATTTATTTTTTTGTAATTAATAAACAATTCTAATAGTTTTTATACTAATAATTTTCTACACTAAACTTCATAGCAGCTTAATCTTTTTATAAATGTATATTAAATTTTAGGATGTTACATGTTTTTAACGCAACACCAAGGAATGTAGCGCGATTTTGAAGCGGAAACTCCTTCCAAAGTTGATGGATCCAGGTTCGTTTAGTATCCCTTGCACTATTGGAGATACCACTTTTAGAAAGTCACTTTTTGATTTAGGGGCAAACATCAATTTGATGCCCCTATCTATGCTAAAGAAGCTTGAAATTAGTGAGGTGAAGTCCACTATGATGCCTCTTCAACTTGCAGATCGTTCTATTAAATTTCCAAATGGTATGGTAGAAGATATTCTAGTTAAAGTGGACAAGTTCGTCTTTTCGGATGATTTTGTGGTGCCTGATATGGATGAGGATATTGTGTCCTCTAATTTTGGGTAGGCCATTTTTGGCTACAGGAAGGGCACTCATTGATGTTCAACAAGTGAAGCTCACACTAAGGGTGCAAGATGAAACAACGGTTTTAAATGTAGTTGAGACAATAAAGCAACCGGAAGAAATTGTTTGAGAATCGATATGATTGATTCAGCCGTAGATTCCTCACCATGCCATGAACATTGTACTTCAACACAAGAAAAAAGTGTTGGTAAAATCTCACACTCTTGAAGAAGATAGACAGAAGGATAACAAGGTTGAGCATGCATGTGGGAAGTACATGAAAGTTTTGCCTCAACCTTTTAAGGAGGAAGTCGAGGACAAGAGGGTGTTGGATCCAATAGCTCTTAATGAAATACAATTAAGAGCCTATGAGGACGCTCGAATTCAAAAGGAGTGGACCAAGGTTTGGCATGGTAATCCCGATGTTCCTAGGAAATTTGAAATGGGTGAACAAGTATTCTTATCTAACTCAGAGTAGAGGTTGTTTCCTGACCAACTAAAATCTCGTTGGCGTGGGCCATTTATGGAGAAAACTACTCATTCCCATGGTGCTTTTGAGATGGAAGGCAAAAAGTCAGGGGATATTCGATACTAATGGCCAAAGGCTGAAGCTCTATGTGGGAAAGGTTTTGAAGGCAACAAGTAGTCTTGGACTTGACCTAACCCTTTGGGGGATGTGATAGTCAGGCTCGCGACGTTAAATAAGTGCTAACTGGGAGGCAAGCCAGGCTCTTATCCTCTTGTTTCATGTTTGTGCATTTTTATTTTAATTCGTGTCAATTGGTCATTGTAGTTAATGCATTTAGTGTTAATTTATGTTCAAGCATTGTGGTTTACTTATGTTGAGTTTGTGCAAATAGGTGCATAATTGAGATAGTGATGCATTGTGTAGCATTCATGTTAGTTTTTGCATCTAAGTGTCTAATATAGTAGGAAAATGCTTATAAGAGTCATGTAGGAACTTAGGTGTATTTTTCGGGAGCATAATTGCATTATTAGACATCAGTTAGGCATCTGCGTAATCCGCCCGACGGATCTACAGTATGCCCGACAGACTTCTGTGCCAAAGGAGAGGTGCTCTCTATCCTGATTCCATCCAGCGGATCTGAATTATACCCGATAGATCTGAATTATGCTCGACGGAAAGAGAGCACTAGAAACTTAGAGCTATTGTCTTGAATCCGCCTGATGAATTGGGGGGTGCACAAATCTGGTAGCTACTGACTTGTTTCCGCCCAGCTTAACTGGCTTAGGCCCAACATGTAACATCCCAAGCTGCTTTTCGGATTGACGACTGTCCCCACAAACCAACACGAGTCTCTTCAACGTGTTTTGTTCTCACTCACACGCTTTCTAGGAAAACTTCCTAGGACATCACCCATCCCAGAATTGCTCCAAGTCAAATACGCTTAATTTTGGAGTTCTTAAGTGATGAGCTTCCGAAAAGAAGATGCATCTTGTTTGTATAGATAGTACTAAGCAATTCCTTTAAGCCTTAGTCAACTATGTTGTCCCGTACCTCAGGATTCCTCTCGTTCCGGTCTGAAATTGGTTCGTTCATATGTCTCTCCACCTAGAAGCCTAATAGGAGCCGCACCTTGTACGTACTTCATCTTTTGCACCGGCGATCACTCTCAGCCCTCGTCAGCTTTGGCTGTCACATGCCCACTAGCTTCCGCTTGGTTGGTCCTTTAACCACGCCGTACTGGGATAGGTGCCGCTCTGATATCGTCTGTAACGCCTCAGGCTGCTTTCTGGATTAACGACTCTCTCCATAAACCAACATGAGTCTCTTCAACGTGTTTTGTCCTCACTCACACGCTTCCTTGGAAAACTTCCTAGGAGGTCACCCATCTCAGAATTGCTCCAAGTCAATCACGCTTAACTTTGGAGTTCGTTAGCGATGGGCTCCCAAAAAGAAGTTGCATCTTGTTAGTATAGATAGTAGCAATCAATTTCTTTCAGCCTTCCTCAACTATGCAGTCTTATACATGCATAGTCTTAGAATCCCTCTTGTTTCGATATGAAATCGATTCATTCATATGTCCTGTCTAGAAGCCTGTCAGGAGCCGCTCCTTGTCAGTGCTTCATCTTTTGCACTAGCGATCACTCCCCGCCCTCGTCAGCCTTGGGTGTCACATGCCCATAATGAACCTAATGTTACAATAATGTTACAAGTATCACAAACAATGTACAACTTGAGAATAGTGTTACACAACGGATTTCGGATGACAAGAAGGGGCTCTGTGACTTGATACGGCCCCGTGCCTGGCGGAATACTAAATTAAATTGAGGAGATTATTAGTTTCTCCAGGGGAAATACTTAAGCCGAGCGAATCGTGAGTGAAAACGTGGGAAACCCACGTTCCCTTGTCACTCTCTGTTACTTGTGAAAACCATTCTCCCTCTTCTCTTGCATACTATCTACTCGCGCCTTGTGCTTTCGAGCTCTCAAATCACCATTTATGTAACTTTCTTAATCCCAGAAATGCACACAAGGTATGAGTTATTCATTCTATTTCATTCAGTTGATTCTTGTTTGTGTGTTATTGCCTTCATTTTTTTTTTTTTTTTTTATCTTTGTTGGTTTATTGGTTGATTGATTCTGTAAGGTTAGGGATGATCAAAGTGCCAAGTTTGGGGTGTTGTACATGGAAATGCAAGTCTTGTGGATATATATATATAATAAATAGATAAATAAATAGAATGTTTGTTAGAGGTAATTATTGTTTAATTAATTTGAGTTGATGCAAGTTGGATAGTGGATTGATTGTGTTGAGTCTCATTCATTGAAATGCAATGCCACTTTTGATTTTCATGATGCCCTACCTTCGTGAAAAATATGATGCTTGTGAGGATGATTTGAGAGTTTGATTTAATTGAGAGTGTCATTACTTCGATGTTTGATTCATGATAAGTTTGGGGTGTTGGCTTACTTTGCATGATTATTTATATTGAATTGGTATCTAATTTGTGTCAAGATGAGGTTTTTGAGCCTTCAACATAATTTTTTTTTGTTTTGAGAGTCGCTGTTGAGTTATTAACTCTTAAGTTTGCTTGAATCTCTTTTTGGTTTGCATGATTGCATGTTGCATGAGCATGATAAAGGCATTTTTCTTTAGATTACCTATTTTAGCCAAAAACGAGTAAATAGCCAATTTGGTCCCTGAAAATGTAAGGCGGTATCAACTTAGTCCCTGAATTTAACTAAATAGCAAAAACGTCCCCGAAGTTGTAAAACGTTAATCAACTTGGTCCCTCTGTCAACCTCAGTTAGCTGACGCCGTTAACGGCGCTGATGTGGCACGTTAAGTGCCCTTTTGGCACCGTTGTCACTGGTTAGGTGGTGTCCACATGGTCAGGGACCAATTTGAAACTCTGAACCAGGGACTAAATTGATACTCGCAACAGTCTTCTTCTTCTTATTCTTCTTCTTCTTCTTTATATTTCCCCTTTCCCTCTCTGCTCTCTCTCTCTTTTTGCTTCCTCTATCTCACGCTCTCTCTCTAACCACTCGTCTATAGAACCACCCGTCTATAACCACCCATCTATAGACGGGTGGTTAGAGAGAGAGCGCGAGACAGAGGAAGCAAAGAGAGAGAGAGAGCAGAGAGAAAGGGGAAATATAAAGAAGAAGAAGAAAACTGTTGCGAGTATCAATTTAGTCCCTGGTTCCCACCCGTCTATAGACGGGTGGTTTGAGAGAGAGCGCGAGACAGAGGAAGCAAAAAGAGAGAGAGAGAGAGAGCAGAGAGAGAAAGGGGAAATATAAAGAAGAAGAAGAAGAAGACTGTTGCGAGTATCAATTTAGTCTCTAGTTCAGAGTTGCGAGTATCAATTTAGTCCCTGGTTCAGAGTTTCAAATTGGTCCCTCACCACGTGGACACCACCTAACCAGTGACAACGGTGCCAACACGGCACTTAACGTGCCACATCAGCGCCGTTAACGGCGTCAGCTAACTGGGGTTGACGGAGGGACCAACTTGATCAACGTTTTACAACTTCGGGGACGTTTTTGCTATTTAGTTCAATTCAGGGACTAAGTTGATACTGCCGTACACTTTCAAGGACCAAATTGGCTATTTACTTAGCCAAAAACCTTACCTTGATAAAAATTATTCTTTGTTAGCCCTTTTTGAGCTTTAAGCATATTTGATTACCTTGATATATTTGCTAAATCTAAAAAAACATGTTACCTACCCGAAAGAATTGAGTGAGCACTGGGAAAGGAAATAGAGAGTTAGTTTATATAAAAGGCGGTACCAAAGTGCTAGTTTGGGGTGGCAATTGAGGAACATTCTTGTATGGTGGAAAGAAAAAAAAATTATATAAAAGGCTTGAAAAGAGGATGTGAATTTTGAAATCTTTTGAAAGAATGAAGGTGGTAAACTGATAAAAAATAAAAATGAAAAAAATATGCGTTGAAAAGAGGTGAAATTGTGAAGTGTGCAAAAGAAAGAAAAATTTGAAATTTTTTGCCTCTTTGCTCCCCCTATTCTTAGGGTGTTTCAACTTGCATTCTCCTTTCTTTTTCCCTACCTTCCATCTTGGCCTTATTACAACCTTGAAAAGACCTTTTGATTGTGCATTCATGCAATTGTGTGGATTGCTGATTAAGATGATAATCAAACTCAAAGAGTGAGTGCTTGATATGCAAATTTTGAGAGAAAATATAATCCTAGACAGTTGAGATTTGAGACAATGAATTATCCTTGATGAGGATTAAAACCCAATAACATTTTATTTTAATTATGCTTAAGTCCTTGTCATTCCGAGCTTCATTGTTGATTAGATAGTTGTATGGTTCTCTCTTTTGGTCATCTTGAAAGTCAACTTGCTTGTTGAGTGTTTGATCTTAAGAAGGCATGATTATTTTGTGATATGGTGGTTGTGGTTGGCATGAGTGGTACATACATGATTGTCGGGTCCATTGGTCTTGTTATTGACTCTTATGTTTTTGATTTTGTGGAGTCTTTTTGTTAAGTTGTTTTGTTTTGGTTGAGGACAAGCAAAATTTAAGTTTCGGATGTTGATAATTCGCTTGACTATCTAGTTTTATCTATGTTTGTTGAGTGGGTTTCATCAATGTTGTTGAGTTTAAGTCTTAATTTGTCACTAATTTGGCTTTGTTTACCTTAAGTAGTATTTGGAGTCAAGTATCGTAATTTGTTAATTTAATTATGAGTTTTGAGTCAATTTGCTGACTTCTTTATTTGGTGTTTAATATGTACTATTTTAGATGCATTGGAAAAGTGAAGCCTAAGAGCAAGGAAGAAGAAAGAAGAGGAAGAAGCTTCAAGATTGGATGCTGGAGGCATTTCGCCCGGCGAAAGGTCATGCGCCCAGAGGATTGAGGATTAATTAGCTTGGGCCTTTGTTTAAGTTCCGCGTGGTGGATATTGTTACACCTAGTGGAACATAAAACCAGAACTTATAAATAGGATTTTCCTGTATGGTTTTAGGGTTCTTCTTTTGCTTTGGTGGCTGTGTATTGAGGCTTAAGAGCATGGTTTTGCTGTTGTTTTTTTGCTTGTTACTATCTATGGGTTTGATTTGGATGGAATTCGGTTTATCCCTTTCAATTAAACTAAAACCTTTTTTTTTTCTAGGGGGACAATGTAGTCATCTTTCGACAGTTCGGTTATATTATGTTGATTTCTTAATTCCTATTCTTCAACTTTTGTGATTTATTCTCTGCACTTAATACTTGCTTTTAACTTGCCATTAATATGCATGATTTAAAAACCATAATGAGATCGCGAGAAGATTTATGTGTCTAGAGAATTAAGATAAAAACATACGGTTAATGCGGATAGATATATACCTTATTTTCTTTATGCAGCCTATACAGAGAGTTATTGATCTTAATGAATTCCTTAATAATTAATCATCATAGAGATATAGTCTGGTAATAAGAGGTGTTTTCTAGAATATTTGAGAGAGGCTTTAGGATGAATTATTACTCTTTGTTGACAAAAGGAGTTGATAAGTGATTATGATGGGTTAACATAACTGAACCAAACTAGATTAGCGTTGGTGAAATCGAATCTCTAGATTTTCACCTCATTGACTGCATCTTGCATTAGACTACTTTGCTTTATTAATCTGAATTGCTTTTTAAGTCTTAGTTTTTTTGGGTATTTGATCGCTATTCAATCTTCAATCGATTACTTGGTTTAACTAGATATTGAATTTGTGAATTGGTACTCGGTTAGCCAATCATGAGAATGACACTCGATTCTCACTGTTTCATTATTACTTGCATCGATCCAGTATACTTGCCGATGTTCATCATTAAAATTTCTCATAAATAAATATTGATCACTAAATGTGAATCATTAAGAGAAAAATTTAATTAAAAAAATATTATTTAAAAAGATCACATTATTTTATGGTATAATTAAGTTAATTTGTTTTCCTCTCTCAGAATAGAATATTATTCTCACTGGATATTGTTGAGTCTACAAGCATTTGTGAGATTGTTAACCCTGAGTTTTGATTGATCCAAACATTAAGTATGATTAAATCAACCTTATGAATATTTTTTATTCTTTAACTTGAGTTTGCAGATTAATAATCAAAGATAAATTCTCTTAAAGTCTTCAGACAATGAAGACTATAGGACTCCATCAAGCATCCAACAAGTGTCCAACAATGTCAAAGGAAGTTATCCATAAATCAAGTGTCAAGTACCAAGCGTTTAACAACTTGACAAATCAAGCGTCCAAGAAGCAAGTATTCAACAATGAGAACTAAGCACCTGAGAAGAACGTGTCTTATAAAGTGAAGGACTATATATCCAAAACTTGAACATGTCCAACAAATCTCAATGTTCTAAGCATCAAAAGATAAAGTCTTAAATGACGCAAACGACTACGTATTGAAACACATTCACTTACAAAAGTCAAATACTTATGGATAGTTGTACCTCGTTAAAAACGAAGATATCCTTTAGTAGAAGCTGCAAAATGACTTTTGTCTGGTACTCATACAGCTTGCATCAAAATGGAAACCTCCCTGCTCGAGAAACAAAGCTACACTGCTACGATTCTCTGATTCTCTTTTTCCTTCATAAAAAGTAAGACCAATGTTTCTCCGCAATAGTTGTATGACTTGAACGATTCTATCGCATTTATGGAGATTGAGATGTTTTGTATTGAAGAACTCACTATCTCAAGAATAACTCCTACGGACCAAATTGGTTGAAGCCTATATTAACAATCATTTACTCTGTGTAATTAATTCTTCTTTTATTTTATTCTTCTATATTCAATCATTTGTATTCAACAGAGAAGATATTACACAATCTTTCAAAACCTTCATATTTATTCACTCTATGAGTGTTTTTTGGAAGACTTGCTATTTGTTGTTCAATCAATTTAATTCCTTATTCTCTTTGAGTGTTAGACCATGAAAAAGCTAGATGAGAAAAAATTACTTGTTGTTAAGTTGAGCCTGAAGAAGCTAGGTGTAAAAATAATACTTGAGTTTGTAATCTAATCAGTTATAGTTAAAATCTTAGTGAAGCCAATGATTGGACGTAGCTCACGCTGTTAAGGGTGAATCAAGATAATATATTTGCGTGATTCTCTATTTCCTTAATCTTTTAATTATGACATTTTTATTTAACTTGTTTCTAACAAGGAGTTAGTTATATTTCCTCATCAAGCTTTCGATTTTGCTAAAGGTTTTAAGTGTCTATCTTTAAAAAGATTCTTGTCCTGGGCAAGTTGTAAAAACTATCAGACGTATGCCTTTTTAAGCGCTTTTCTTTTGTTGTTTTTAAAAACTATCAGACTTCTTTTTTCAATACAATTCAACTCACCTTCTCGTGTTTACTTTTGCATATTTCAGATATACTCCTAATATAGGGGTTTATATCTAGTTAAGAAAGTGATTTATTATAAGAGATGAAATGAATAAATCTTAACCACTAAAATCATATATGAATAGTGTTCCAGATCTGCTATTGGGACCAAGTGAATCGATGACCCACCTCCAAGCGCCTAACTCCAACCTAAAAGCATAATATGTGGCCGGCCCAATAAGGCACAATCCAAAACCACATGGTCGACCAAAGAACATTGGCAGGCCACGAAAAGCGTTGACCCCCTCACTGTTCAGGAGGTTCCGGAGAAGGCGAAAAAATGATGGAAGAGATGAGTTTGGGATGGATAGGGTACCAACGTGGGTATGACATGTTTTGTTGTCGCAATCATAGGGTTTCAAGTTGTGGTATTCGAGTCTGTTTTCAAGAATTTGCATAAGATCTATGAATGGATTTACTTTAGGTGGATTTGGTCATTGTGTTTGTGGTTGTAACTTACCATCTTTAATGGGATTTACTCTAATTTTTGTTTTACACTTATTTTTATGTTTTTAAATTACACACATTTCAAAAATAACAAAAAATCATAGGTTTGTCCCGTTGTTGTTAACAAATCTTATTAACAAAACATTTTTAGTAGAAATAAACATAATTGTTTTCTTTTTCTCTGGGAAACTAACACTCTCTTTCTAATACACTTTATCCTATTAGTTGAAATTCATGTGGATCCTACAAAATTCAAGTGGAACTCACATGAATTAGTAGCGCTTATACTAATGTCAATCAATAAAAGAGAATATATTGAAAAGAGAATGTTAGAGAGTGTATTGATAACACTCATCTTTCCTTCTATATTGTCAAGCAACTTAGAAAAAGGTATAATAAGCAGATGAATAAGCAATTCCCTATTTTTCACGCCAACCCCATATTCAAACAGATTCCCTCTTCCTCTCTCTCTCATTGCACAACATATTGGGGCCATGATATCTAGACTTCAGATTTCAGAAACACGGACCCTCTGCTGTACACCCCAAAAACGAGGTGCATAACACAACCAAAGAGGCAACAAAAAGCAGAAGTAGGCCCTTCAATACAACCTCAAAAGCACCGCCTGATAAGAAGAGTATGCATCGGTTCCCTCTTTCTCTATATCTGTTATCAACTTTTGTTAACCTTTAACTGTTTCATTCTTGTCTCCCTCGAGTCTTCATGGCTCCACCACTTTGTCTTTTGACCAAAACCCCTTCCTTTTTCTCTTCTTGATCTCTGAGAAAATTCTCACTCAATATTTTTCCCACTGATCATATCCTTAGTTCATACTTTGCCTCACAAACAATACCCACAATTAGCTTATTAATTAAGGTTAGGCCTCCCACAATAAATCCAAAACTTTTAATTCCACCATATATAGGCCCATGTGTCATGTGTCATGTGTGCATGTCTCATGAACGTATATCATATATATGAATGTTCTCAGATTCCCTGAACCTCAATTAGAAGCTTGCTTGTTCTCAGGGTCAAGTTGAGCTATGATTTTGTAACATCCCTATCTATGTATTTAAATGTTCTTGACACATCACTTTCTTTAGGCTTTACCTTTCATCCTACCAGACCTTGTTTCCTTAAATCTATATATATATATATATATACTCCTTTTCCAACCTATCCTTACCATCATGCATACTGTCCCCTCTTACTACTACTCCCTCTTTGCCTCTCTCCTGTGTTGAACATATAGAGGGAAACTGAAAATATTGACTTTCTCTGCAACCGGAAGTCTCATATTGCTGTTCAAATGTTAAGCAAAAGTAAAAGGGTGTGCTTTAGTCCTGATGTCAATGAAAAACCAACCATGTTTCTCAACCATGGCGGGGTTGGTGGCGGTCGCGGCGGGGGTGATAGAGTAATAGGAAACAAGAAGAGGATCATTGAAACTTGGGCTTGCAGATTGCCCAAAGACCCTAGTTTGTCACCTGTAAGATTCCTAGAGAAGCTAGGAGCAAAGGTGGCAAGTGCTATAAGAGTTTTTTCTATGAGAAGGAGATCCTCTAGGAAGGTTTCTTCATCCACTTTTGTTAGGTCACGTTCATTATCAGACCCCACTGAATCACATCGTGCTAAAGATGTAGAAGATTGCATTGAGTTCTTACATTCTTCTTCCTCTAGGGAAAGACCTAGTTCAGTCTCTCTCTGAAAATTCTGGTTAGAAAAGTTTTTTAAGGTTTGCTACTTGCAAGATATGTATATTAGAGAAAAGCGAAAAAAGGTATGCTTTGTTGATTTTAATTAACATGTTCATTAGTAGGAAATAGAAGTTAATCCCTTGTGCACTATGCCACTTTGGTAATTATGGAGTTTGAGTAGAGTTTCTCATATAAACGTTGGCCCGAAGTTTGAATTGAAAAGTGTAAGCTTTCTTTCATTGGAATACATTGTATGTTTATAAACTTATAATTTGCTACATTCTTGCTGTGTTTATCAGTTTACATTTATATCATTGCAACATTACCATCCGAATTTGATTAATGCCCAACTGCCCCCCCTCCTCTCTCTCTCTATCTTTCTCCTTTTATTATTTGCTTAATTGCACTTTTGGTCCCCTATTATTGATAATGTGCGATTTTGGTCCCTATATATGGTTCTTTTTTAGCACATTTGGTCCCCTTATTTTTTCAATGTTGCAAATTCGGTCCTTCAATCCGATATTCGTGAATTTTTCAACGATCAATAGAGAGAAACCATTACTTTAAGAGCATAGAACCTCTGGTTGAACTTCTCCCTTCTCTGCCTCTCCGTTTCAACATGATTTAATGCTTCCTCTATGCCATTATCGGGTTCGTTCCTCCTTTATGAGACCTTTTTTTTGTTCTACCACGTGGTCCTTAATCAAATAAACTCAACAAAAGGTTCTATGTGAGCAGTGATTCCTCTTTATTGATCATTGAAAAATTGATGGACATCGAACTGAAAGACCGAATTTGCAACATTGGAGAAATAAGGGGACAAAAAATGCTCAAAAAACTAGAAGGACCAAAAGCGCACATGGCCAATAATAGCGGGACCAAAAATGCAATTAAGTCTTTATTATTATTATTTTTGTCAATAATGTTATTTACACAAACTAATTTCTTATACCTTAATTTTTCTGAGTTACTCAATCTTATAATTATTTTCCAAAACGACTTAAATTCTACATAATCTTCTTAAATTATGCAGCACTCAATGGACCAACGTGATTGCATATGCTTATATTTGAAATTAATGAAGAAAAGAAAAGAAAAAAAGT
Organism: Ammopiptanthus mongolicus; assembly: GCA_039655645.1. Lineage (NCBI taxonomy): Eukaryota > Viridiplantae > Streptophyta > Magnoliopsida > Fabales > Fabaceae > Ammopiptanthus > Ammopiptanthus mongolicus. Next base: position 47,531,719 of record CM077350.1, read on the forward strand.
CAATATTAAATGTCTGAATTGCTAAATTTCCATTTTTCCTTGTTCCTATAAAAGGAATTGTCCATTTAGGTAAAATTATCTTTTTTCTTCTCGCACAAACTACGAAGTAGCTACAAGTATTTGGGAGTAGTATGGTTGGGAAAGATTTATTTAGAAGGAAGCCGTTTTTATTTTGAAAAAAAAGTTGTTTTGAATTTAATCTCACATGTTAGATAAATCTGATTAAATTACCAAAAAATGGTTTGTATGAAAAAAAAAATAATTTTTAGAGAAATTTGAAGTTTAAAACTTATTTAAAAAATTGTTCGATTATTTTGAAATCAATAATATTCTTCCCATTTCAACAAACGCATCCAAACATAAAATTGATTATATTATAATCGATTATAATAATAACTAATTCTAACACACACTAAGACAAGAGACAAGTGGCCTACTAAAAAAGAAAAATTGAAATGCAGAGAGTAATCTATTAAAAAAGTCATAACAAACTATTATAATAAAATTAGTTTTATGTTTACATGTTATTTGAAAAATGGCTTTAAGATAATCTGTTTCGTTTAAGTAATAAAAAAAAATCGCTTCTATATGATAAATAACAAAAAATGGTATAAGTTTGTATTGATTATGCAAAAGTGAAATGGTAAGTATGTGGTTGATTTCAAAATAATCAAACAACTTATTTTAATAAGCTTTTGAACTTCTAACTTATCTAAAAATGATTTGTTAGATTAATTATATTTTTTATTTTTTTATAAAATTATTATGGTTGGTTAGTAAAATATATGGCTAGAAAACCAATAGCTACCAATGTGTGCTGGTCAAAATGGAAGAAACTTGAATCCCTTAAGCATATGATTTTCAGTTCGATCGCTGGATTCATATGTACGGAAAAAAAAATACTATTGAAAAAAATCCCCACTTAGATGCCTGATAATACTCGAAGATTAGTCGTTTAGCTGTGAGGTGGGAGGATACTTTGTAAAACCAGAAAATCGATAGCTTCACCCATTACGGAATATCTCCCAATTGATATCCACTACAAAGTTTAGTGTTCCCTGGACCGAAGTACGATAAACTCATCCCAAATTGCCCATTGCCCATAGGATCCAACAACTGCGCAATACAATCCAACATTCGTAATGACGTAAGTCATGCGTTAAGTTCGCAAAATTCATACTCGTGATCTCTAGGACAGGTGCAATGATTCTGAACCCTGAACGGAAAAAAACAAAAGCACAAAAGAACATTGACTCAACAACTGTTTCCAAGTGATACCTTATTCATCTTGTCTTTTTGTCTTGTTTTTGTTGAAAGAACTTCACTAAAGCAACATGAACATGATCCAGTGGAACAGCTATAAATAGCGACCATCTGTAAAATATATTAATTTAAAAAATTGTGACAAAAAAGGACTAGCCAGACAGGTAATGATGGTACAAGCAGAACAAAAAGCATTAAAGTTCACACGTACGCTAATTGATGTCAATCCACTAATGGAATCATGGTAGAAAAAGCAAAAATTCCAAATGGTAATATCAAAATAAACAGTGCATAACATGATCAAGAATCCAATGAGAGATTTTCAAGTTCTCGGATTCCTTGACTGGAGGCTTTTTTCAACTCCAGAGCTCTTTTGTAAGGAGGGGCAATAGGAGGCTGCACAGGATCCAAGCTCTGATATGTTCCCCCAGCAACTTTAGGTAGTGGATATGAGCGATCAGAATCATACCCACCAAGGTCCCCGCAAGCTAGAAATGGGATATACACCTTATTAGGGCCTTCCAACCAGCCACTACAACAATCTGCAAAAGCCACAAGCATTACTAGTACAGCATCATGATAAAACTTGAGACTGAAGCCATGAACATAAAAATGTATGATAAAATGAAACTCAGCAAAAGTATTTCTCAGGGTATGATAATCAAGCATATTTAATTAGATTTTAATTTTAATACACTGTCGGTATAAAGTTTTTTACTCTGTTAATCATACAGATCATCTTATATATGACTTTTAAGGTAGTTATGATAACAGTCAAACATTTTTGCTGATGTGGTAATACATGATTGGTTGACAGTGTGAAAAAATCTTTATACTAACAGTGCATACTAATTAAATCTATTTAATTATATTCAGGAATAAATTTTAGAAAGCTGAAATTTTTTTAGGAATGCTCATGATTTGCTACAAGGACCTGAATATACCTGTATCTTCTACCCCCGAGGGACTTCCAACCTTCTCAAGAAGGCGATGAAGATCTTTTGGATTGAATCCTTCAGGAGGGGAATAGTTTTCACAAACTGCAAATGCCTCTGCAGGGCTTAAACACTAAGAATTAGCACAAATAATATTAACCAAATTCCTAATTCCTACCATGTTAAAGCACATCCTTAGCATAGTCATTGAGATCAAAACTAGCTTAGACACCTGTAATTGTTAGGTGTATTAAGGCACGGGCAGCAACTAAATTGAACAATTACATATTCAAAGTCCACATACATTTAACAGATTCTTCGGTCATACATAAAAAATGGCATGACTGCCAATTCCTAAGCAATGGCAAATTCTCAAAAAAATATAAAGAAACTATAAAGTGCAAAAAAGTATGCATATCAAAAGTTAAAATAGTATGAAAACCAGTAAACTAGAACTCTTACCTATGCTGGAATTACGACTGCTTTTTGGTTTTGCAAAAGTCACTACAGGGAAAAATAATTTCAGCTGCAAACAAAAATGTGACACAGCATATGTAATGATGATTCTAGGTTTAAAGTAAAAAAATTTAAATTTACAAAAACTGCTGCGAAAACTAAAATTTATATAATGGAAGAATATCGAAGACACTTTTGAAGATAATGGTACACACACAACCACTTTTCCCATTATCATTATGAGTATTAAGCAGAAAATAGAACTGCACAACACAACTATAATTTCAGATACTATCAGACAAAAGGCATGGAATCAATGACTGAATCAATTTACAAATGCTATTTACTTTTATAAGTGCACTTTTATTTCTCAAGAAAGTAACTCGATGGTTTTCCTTTTCTTTCAAAGTACAACTATATTGATTGGTTAGCATCTGGTTGGCTCACTGTTTTCCTTTAGAATTCTGGTCACTAGAGAGAGTTTCGTCATTCCTTTTCTGCCACAGACTCGGCATCTTTAAAATATGATGATCTAAGTTTCAAATTAACAAGTCTTGTGGAATTTGGATTGCTTCTATTTCTTAAAAGGTTTGCAGCTTTCATCCAGTGTTTAACACAAGTCCCAGAGAAGAATATCTATTATCATTTTTCTACAGATGTTTTAAAAGCTACCCAAAAAGAGGATGACTAGAAGATAAGCAAAACAAACATTTGCTATTGTTAAACTTTGCCTAAGTCTCCACTTCCTAAAATCATTATGATATGGGGAAACTTCAAATACCTGACAGTATAGAAGGCTTGTGTCTTTTCCTCTAAATATCTTTGCAATGAACTTCCCTCCTTCCTTAAGTACATGGGTAACAATTGTTAGCCCCTGCATGGAATATTCTAGCAAGCATCAATTTGCAACATCCAATATAGGCAAACATAATCATGAAACAATTGGCAAATAAAGGAATAAACAATTTGAAGTAGATCATATACTGTGCCCTAGGATGTGCTTACTAGGAACGAATGTAGATTGATTGAAAATGAGGAGCAAAACATCAATACATCCTTGCTTGGCAACAGAGTAAAGAGGAACAGGTAATAAAAGAGTGGTCACGGTCTCTGTACCGTTCAAATATTTTTTTCATCACCAATTTGAGAAACCAATAGGGTGAAAATGTAGTATCAAGATAAACCTAAAATAAAAAAGCATGAACAAAAGAAAAGGACCAAAAATTTTTTTATTGGAACAGAGTTTAGTACTTACTGCAAGTATTAGTTGTGACTGAACAAATTCATCCATGTCATGAAGCCCAGTGACTGCAAAACAACATAAAGTGAAACTAGGTTTCCTAAACTACAAATAAACAAAACTATGAAGTTAAATTGTGCATTTTCTTTACCATCAGGAGCGCCATCACACACAACCAGGTCAGCCTTGCAACCATCAAAATGTCTAATGACCTGAATAAAACAAGAGAAAAAAAGTTCGTGAACTTTAGTACAAGTTGCAACAGTTAATCAAGACAGTTTAACTGATGGGATAAAGCAGCTTCCAAAAAGCAAGGTCATTTAAGTCTAAATCCTTTTCAATGGTTTCACCTATAATTTTTCTTGGTCTTCCTCTGTTATTGTAATCAAATGAAATTCATAATGTATACACATGTTTCAAAAGTGAACCAAATCTATATTGCCAATTTATCTTTCCACTACCTTGCCTTCACCCACACAATATTTAGAAGGAAATATTTGAAGAACAAAAAAAGGAAAAAAAAATGAGACAAGAAAAACAAGAGCTCTTGATGAAATTTGAGGAAAAAAATTTAGATAAGCAAGAGAAATGCAACATTTCTAATTCTACTGAAATATGCGAAACATACTCAACCCATCTTCCTAATAAAATAAAGATATATATGAAAAGAATTCAGGAAATACAGCTTATATACCACTTCAGCAGTTCGAGCATTAGTAATATCACCCTGCACCTGGATAACACCTTCAATTGGAGCCATTGGCTGCAAATCAATAGCTACAATAAGAGGAAGATCTTCATCCCTGCATATAATGCAGTAAGACATTCATGATTTTGACAAAGACGGACAGATTATTGATTTACCTCATCTTTCAGAAACATGAAATGTACCACCTTGAATATTAACAAACTGATTTGATTTTTATTTTTTTTCCACCTTAAACACACAAATGTTACCAAGACGCATTGACAGCGCCTTCAAAATTTGTTAAAACATATTAGTGGGACAGGCTATGTGTTCTGTGGTTAAACAACAGAAAATGAACAATCAGAGATGTTAGAATAATAGGATTGTTATTATTTGCTAGGAATCTTATCAGGTTAGGAATGTTATACTAGTTTTACACACTTGTACTTCCTAGAATATTAGTATCAACAGGTGCATTAGATTAGTGTTTACTACACATAACATATCATCACATTATCATAGTATCATTCAGAGTTGAGTTCTATTTCTTTCTTCACTCCTTTCCATCTTTTCTCTATAATTTCAACAGGAGAAAACAGGATACGTCCACTCCATGGTGTTCTATACTAGCTATGTTGAGGGAGTTGTCATATCACATATGCATACAGATAGGACAACTTTGTTGTATTTTGATTTTTCGTATTCTCTGATGTAGTTTGCTTTTCCTCTTTTGGAAGAAAAACAATCCTCACAGATATGCTCTGCCTCCTTTCAAACCAATAAATTTTCTTTTACTTTTACTAAAAAAAATCAATGAGAAACATAATTATTAAAAAAAGTATAAGGTTCTAGACATGGTCACATTGATATAGACAAAAAAGTGAAATTTAGCCCTTAAAATTTCAAGTAGTGATTTTGTGAATTGGCTTGACTTGAAAGCGGAAAACTGTATTGAACCCAATATTTTAAAAAGATAATTACAAAGAGAATCACACAATGTATTACAAAACAAAAGCAAATTAAATATAAGATACATATAAAGCACTTGAGGTCCTCCATCTTGTTATCTCCCATTTTCTACCAAGCGCAAAGGCAACCCAATCATATAAAACCCCATTATGGTTAGAGTACAACATGTTTAGATAACTGCAGCCAACCGAAAAGAGAACTTAGAAGTTAATATAGCTTAATTTCAATCCCAATTACGAAGTCCCGGCATACATTTACAAGATGTGAGACAGAGAACTCTCAGAGAAAGTCAACTTACTTTGCATCAGGTGCAAGCTTGGCTGCGAGATACAATTTACGGCTCAAAACCTGCATATAAAATTGAGTATTATGAAGTTATCAAGATGGCTACCAAATGCAATCTGTAAATGCATGTTAATGTTTCTTCTTTTCTTTTTCTGTGAACGCATGATTGCATGTAATAACTTAGAATTATATCTTTTTATCATTATGCTAGCATTAATAACTTATCTCCATTTCCAAGATGGACCTCGATTCTATTCATGATGTTAAATTTTAGTAAAATAACAATTAATTTTTGCTGGGTAGCATATCATGTTCCCAGGTATGCAAATGCTCTCGCCAATAAATACGCAGTGCCTAATAAAGTGAGCTCAACTGGTTGTATTCTGCATTCCACATTTATCCGCTTTTGTCAGGCAACATGTTCTGTGATTTTTATAAATAAAATCTTTGAGCAAAAAAAAAAAAAAAGACTAAAATCGTGTACTATCAAATCTAATAATGTATTTTCACATATAAACCTAATAATGTATTTTTCACATATTCCTGGGAACAATAAGATCAAATGTTTGTTGACATTTGCCACGAGAAATCATTTAATTGTGTCTTTGTACATTGATGATGACCTCTAGGTTTAAATTCAAATCCTTCCTTAAAGTGAATCATATGTTAGGATGGTTGTGGAAATACTAAAGCAGGAGGGAATTAGGAGGCTCCAATGACAATAGATAGGACCTATCCAATTTTTACAATGCGATGGTTGGATGTTCATGGACTAGCAAACAAATTCAGGATGTAAAATCATAATTTAGAAGGGTGACAATACTGAGCATGCTTAAAAAGAATGGCTATTTCTTCTGTTTTTATTTATTTCTCTATCAGGGTTATTTAGTGATTTTGTTATTTGGTTCTTGTGATCCAGTATCAGTCATGCCATGTATGAACTTCAGTTTAGTGGGATTTTCTTTAACCTGTTTCAGTTATTTAGATTATTATTTATGTATATTAGTGGCTGCTCGCTGGCTATTCAACTCAAACCTTAAATTGAGGTCTACCATCACCAAAGTTTTGACTAGTGTTATCCATCAAGTATAATCAGATATCGAAGAATCAATGAAGATATTAGTTTTGCAGAAAGCTCGAGCTGTTAGACATGTGATGCTTAAGAACCCCGAGTGTGAGCATAGGTCTTTTACTCTTCTTTCTTTCCATCTTGTTTTGTCTAAAAATCCAACCCTGTTCAGATATTTTGGGTTGATCAGTGATCATAGTTTAATACTTCAAGTTCAAATATACCAATTTCACAAACCCTAAACCATCTTTCATCATATTTTCCCCAAGTTTCACCAAATCCTAGATATATGTTGATGGACTAAGAATAGCACATTTAATCAATTGATCAGTATTGAAGTACAAAGATCCTTTACTGCATGCCCTGTCATGAATAAGGCATTGAAGGTGAGGCCATAGATGCCACGGCCTTTGGGTGCATGGCAACAGTAGCCAAGGGCTTCATTTAGGAATACTAATTATTTTGGTTAGTGTTTTTTCAACAATCAGCCACGAATTTGTGTTTGATAAAAAAAAAAATGTAGGTGATTTTGTGAAGCACCCTAAGGGATGCTTTTCAAAACTCTTGTGGTTGTATTTATACAAATATGAAATACTTGAAATGCAAGCTTTTTAGTAAACAATTCAAATGCCAAATCAGTGATAATTTCAATCACTAGTACCTGACTCCAGCTACCTGGGGCAGCGCATAAGTCTACAACACGTTTCACTCCTGAAAAAAACAAAAAAAAAATTGCAGTCTAGTCTAGAACCTGAGAACAAGAATATGAATTTGGCCACGTTATAGATAAATACATTTATATGCCTGTGTGTGCCAGCATATTGTTCTTTGTAAACTCACAACTTCCAACAAAAAGGCTTGATAAAAACCTTTCATTAATTCTAAGACATTAATAAATGCTAAAGCTTTCGAGTTCAAAAAGTAAAATGCAAAAGGATGGTAAGCTATTTACCAATGCTTGATATCATATCTAATGATCCGATCACATAATAATTAAACACACACCTTCAAAAATGTTGAATTCTTCATCTATCTGAAGCAGTTTAAAGGCACTACGAGCACGCCAACCTTCTTCTTTTGCTTTCCGGTAATATATATCCTGAAAAACATTTCAGCTAAACATAAAGACAACCTAAAAACAAAGAAAGCTCATTCTCAAGGAAAATTCAATCTTTCTTCATACCCTCTTATCCCTTGATGCTTTTCCCATGATTTATCACGTACTTGCAGAACTACAGACTTTGAAAAAACAAATGACTGACACCAAAAAATAGAATACAAAATTAGAAGAAGCTCGTTAACAGAGAAAGAAAGGGGAGGGGGGGGGGAACGTGTTCTTCTTTGATTAGCCGTTTCATCAAACAGTTTGTGTGCATAACAAGATAAAAACACAGATCACTAGTATTTAAGAAGATAGTTATTTTATAACCTCAGATATTGCGTTGCAATATAGCTTTTGCTTTGGAACTTGGATTTATGATCTTCGGAGTGTCGTTTAATGCTGTTGGGTTGCCCTCGCTCGTGTTACTTGTGTTGTGCAGATGGGGTTTTAGGCTTTTTAAGTAAGCAACAGGGTAATGCAACACCCTGCAACGATACCTCACCTATACGACTATACCTTCCAACACGGTCAATGTGAAAAATATATGGTTACATTATTCTTTTCATCATCTTTCATTTTAATTTATTCAATTTGTTCTCTCTATTTTAAAAATATTTAAATTGATCTCTTATTTATCAAACATTAAGTAATTTGATCATTTTCATTAAATATCACCATTAAGTTGAATAAATTAAAATAAATAAGAGATCAAGTTAAATAAAATATACGGATCAATTTGAATAAATGAATACAGATGAGGGACCAGAAAAGTAATTTAGCCAAAATTTAACGGCGAAACTTAACGAAAAAGAACAAATTGCTTAACGTTTAGCAAATAAGGGACCAACTTGAATAAATTAAAACAAATAAAAGACAAAAAGAATAATTTAGCCATTATATATATATATATATATATATATATATATATATATATAGTTTTTTATGTTATTTTTTATTTCGAATTGGTTCTCTATTTTTAAAAAGTATCATTTTAGTTCTCTAACTATTAAATGTTCTACAAAAGACTTTTCTCGTCAGATTTGTTACTAATGTCATTAATTGTGGCTTATGTGGCAATTAACTCTCATATGGCAAGTCTTCCACCACTCACGGGCAATGCTTGGGAATCCATTGTGCCGCTTAGGTTTTTCAACGCATTCAACCTACGCTTGCACGTAGAGAGTATGAATAATTCATTGTGTTTGGGTAGAAAATGGTTAGGTCATGAAAATGGAAAACCCTAAGTTTCAGTTCGAGATTGAAGTCCCCTTTTAAATTGGGGGAGAAGGTTGATTTCCAACTATAATATCCACCTCACAATGTCCGGGTGGAAAACTTGTCATGTTAATTGCCAAGGATGATATATAGTTCACTGTCACATAAGCTACAGTTAACGACGTTAGTAATAGACCTGACGGAAATGGTTATTTTGTATAACATTTGATAGTTAGAGGACTAAAACAAAACTTTTTAAAGATAGAGACTCAAATCGGAATAAAAAATAAAATAAAGGACTAAAAGTATATTTTAGTTTATATATATATATATATATATATATATATATATATATATATATATATATATATATATATATTTACCACATAGATAATGTTATTTATCGTTTATTTTTACATGGATTATCTCTAATTTAAACTCAAATGTGTGTTTATATATATATATATATATATATATATATATATATATATATATATATATAACCACTTAGATATTGATAGTTTTTGGTGCACTAATGAGAAAGTTATTAAAATGGAGGCTCAAAAGTTTTTTAAAAATCTCTTCTAGTCTCCAAATCCTTGACAACCAGCTAGTGTTCAGCTACACTTTATCCCTAAACTGGTCAGTAATGGTTATGATTCTTTGATCAAACTTGTTGAGTTCTTGGAGGTCCGAAATGCTATTAATTCAATGGGTTCGTATAAAGGTCCAGGACGTTTTAGCCTATTTTTTTCAAGACCTTTTGGCCTATTATTAGTAGAGAAGTTTGGGATTTGGTTGCTAAAGCTTTTGCTTCGGGAAGCTTTAATCCGCAGCTAGCAGAGACCCTTATTGTCCCTATTCCTAAGGTGGATGCCCCTTCTTGTTTCAAGGAATTCCGTCCTATAAGCCTTTGTAATGTCCTCTTTAAAATCATTTCAAAGGTTTTAGTGAACAGAATTCGACCTCATCTTGATAATCTCATTGGCCCTCTTCATAACAGCTTTCTCCCGAATAGAGGTACGGTTGATAATGCTATTGTGGCCCAGGAATTTGTCCATCATATGCATAAGAAAAAAAGAGCTAAAAAAGGTTTCCTTCTCTTTAAAACAAATTTTGAAAAGGCGTATGATATGGTGAATTAGGACTTTTTGAATATCACTCTTAATGAGTTTGGCTTCCCTCCGCATATTGTTAGACTTATCATGAATTGCACCACGTCCAGTTCTTTGTCTCTGAAATGGAATGGGAGTTGCTTGATTAATTTAAGCCGAGTAGGGGTTTGAGACAAGGTGATCCTATGTCCCCATATTTATTTGTTATGTGCATGGAAAAATTGGCTCTCCTTATACAAGAGAAAGTGAATGATAGGATGTGGATTCCCATGCGTATTGATAAAAATGGGCCAACTATTTTTCACTTATTTTTTGCAGACGATTGTCTTTTGTTTGTTCAAGCAAAATCTTCCCAAGTGAGAATGGTGCAAGAGGTCTTGCAAGCTTTTTGTTTAGCTTCTTGTTTGAAAATTAATATTCAGAAGTCTCGCTTTCTTGCCTCTCCTAATGTGTCTTGAGCCAAGATTTTTGAATTTGAGTCCATTATTGGCTACCATCATAATTATAATTTGGGCAAATATCTAGGTTTTCCTATGTTAGCTGAGCTGGTTAAAAAATCTGATTTTGCCTATATTATTGATAAGATTGACTCAAGGTTGGCAGGGTGGAAAAGCAAGCTACTCAATAAAGCAGGCAAGATTAGTGTTGCAAAATCGGTCCTGACAGCAATCCCAGTCTATTCCTGCAAAATTTATGGGTGCCTCAGTGCATTTGTGATTCTATTGATGCCAAGATAAGAAACTTTATTTGGGGCGGAAGTTCCTCTCATTAGGTCAACTGGGACAATATAACTTTACCCAATGGCAAAGGTGGGCTAGGAATTCGTCAGGCCTGTCAAACTAATATTGTTCTGTTGGGCAAGCATATTTGGTCTTTATTTCAGGAGCCCCATAAGTTATGGGTACAAATTTTATCTTCCAAAAATATTTGAAAGACATCCATATCCTTAATGATGTCCGATCTCATGGCACCTCCTACACTTGGTCTTCAATTCTGAAAGCCTTACAATGGCTCTCGGCTGGCTTTAAAATTCGACTGGGCAAAGGTGAAGATTTTTTTTGGTATGAAAAATGGACTGATGATGACTTGTTATGTAACATGGTTCCATTTGTGGATATACAAGATATTCAGCTCCTAGTCAAAGATGTTTGTTTTGATGGCCAGTGGCATTGGGATCGTTGTGCTACAAATCTTCCTCCTGATTTTACACAAAGATGTCCGCGATTTTTAATGGGCTAAAGCTAGCATGGCAAAACGGATACAACCCCTTGGTTTGTGAGTCAGATTCGAAATCTGCTATATCTATGATTGAGCAGGGGATTCATCATCTTCATCCCCTTGCTCCTCTGGTGAATACTATCAGATCATTTATTGACCTCCCTTGGTATCTATCTTTCAGCCATGTCCTTAGAGAAGGGAATGAGTGTGCATATTGGTTGGCCAAGAGGGGAGCTGCGGAAGATTCTCTATTACAGCTGTGGCCTGTGGGAGAGTTGTCCTCAGCCTATCTTCTTAGTCTCTTTAGCCGATGCTGCTGGTCATGTTAGAATGAGGGTTTAATATCCTTCTTGTTTCTTTTTTTTTCCCCAATGATAAAAAAAAAAAAAAAATACTTCCTAAAGGTTAAAAAATGGAGTAGAGAATTAATTCATCACTTAGAAAATGCTATTCAGCACTTTATTGCTAATAAAAATTACCACTTATTTGAATTATATAAAAATAAATATTTGTTAAGCATGGAATCTAGTTAAATTAAGTGTTGATTACTGTATTGAATTTAGGGAGCTTCAATTTCAATTATGTATGTTGAAGTGTGAGTCTTCCAAATGCAAATTAAAGAATGGGTAATTAGGGGTGAAAATAGGCTAGGTTAGGCCTAGGTCTGCTTTATAAAATGTCAGCCTGAACCTGATTTATTACTTGCCATAGGTTTTTTTTTTTTTTTTAGGGCTTAATATGGTCTATTTATGAAAATATAAAAATTTGGTATGAGCCAAAAGTCTATTTAAATGAATACATTACTATAAGATCTTCATATATGCTAAGAAACTAATACTTGTTCAATTTTTAACTAGGTATGCACTTTAACAAATTTACTAATTCAATATAAAATAAATATACTACATTAATATATAATTACCAAATTATGTATATATTAATAAGATTGACAATTTACACCCATGCCCAGGGGATCCATGTGAGGACTACCCCATTCGGAGCCCGTGCTTGTGGAATTTTTCCCCGTAGAGACGGGATCGATGGAGAAGAAAATCCCCTCAAGGTAATTGAGGGATGAGGATGGGGACCATACTCCCCACCTTGAAAATGTGAAATTACTAATTTACCATTAATAATATAAATACATAACAATTTTTTGTATAATTTCCTAACTAATTAATAAAATAATTATTTTAAAACTTACCTTATTCATAACCCAAATTCCCAACCTTAAACTACTTCCATCTTCACTCTTATCTCCTAAGTTCCAATCCTAATCTGCTGCTACCATCAACCACCATGGGGAACCAGTTGCGTGATGCCTTTGTCCCAGTTCTCTATGTCGTGTATAAGAATGTGATCGGAGCTCGGCGTGCCTCACCGCTCATCATCTCATCAATCAAGTAGAAGGAGGAGAGTGGAGGCAACGAGAACCACGTTGTCATATGTGATTACCGATCTAAGATTGAGGTGGAGCTCTCCAATATCCGCGATGGAATCCTCGACTAGTGTCTCATCCCTTCCGCTTCCTCCGATGATTCCATGGTTTTTTACCTCAAGATGAAGTCGATTACCACATGTACCTCGCCAAGTTCAAGACAAGAGCTGACCATAAAGAGGCCACAAAGAGCACCATTGCTTAACCACTTTTTCGTTTATCTTTTTAAACTTTCTATGATTTTGTGATCCAACCCTGTTCGATTTATTCACTTGATTTGAGAATTGAGATTATGACTTACTATTATATAAGCTTGTTCACGATTAAGTTTGTTAAACATGGGAACCATCACCTAAGAGAGTGGTGACTTGGGTGGTTACAAAAATTAAAATAACTTTGAGAAATTATGCTTTTCGATGCACTTAGTCAATAGATGCAGCGGAATAAATCAAACAAAGTGCAAATACTAAAGATTAAACAAAAATAAATAACAGATATAATAATTAAAGAGTGTAGGTAAGAGAGAATCAAACACAACGATTTATCCTGGTTCGACCACCAACCACTTGTGACCTACGTCTAATCCTTAAGTCGAGCTCAAGATTTGTCCATTATCCAAACAAGTTTGTCAGGTGCTTGTGAATTTTCACACCTCCTAGGATGCCACACCTGTGACACCCATTATCGCACGTATGAAAATACATAAAGAAAATCATAAATGCCTTTAAAATAATATATAATTAAAATAAAAAACATCAAGGAGTAACGTGCATTACATTATCCAAAAACATAACTCGTAGAATCTGAATAAATGAAATCCTTTAAACATAATTAACCGTGGAAAGCATAAAACCCAAATCCCGATCATATGATCAGAACTGGTATCCCTAAACATACATCGGAATAAAACCGAATAACATAAAACATAAATCCTAACTACTGAGAGAGATCTCCTCGTCGGCATGCTTACCCTTCTTTGCATATACAACAACATATGCACAAGAACAACAAAAAAGAGGAGTGATCAAGATGGCATACAACATACATCAATCAACAATATATAACAATACATGCCAAGGGATGCATGTTATGCAAATGCCACATCACTACTCCATATTCATATGTGGAGTACATATGAATACATATCCAGTTATCAACATGGATGACTCACCATACTAGATGGCATCCACCAAATACTCTTACTAGTCCTGATAACGTATTGTGGCTACTTAGGGTACTCAGGCTTTGTTGAGTGGTCACTTCGGCCACGGGTAGCTAATTCATGCTATAATGGAACTTCCACACCCGACTCTACCCACAAGGCCGAGATAACACCCATCGTGGCTTCCATCGTTGCAATTCATCGTTTGCTTTCCGCCCATCATCTCAACATCAACAATGATGCATGCTATGCTCAATAACATGCAAACACATGTCCAACCATCCAACCATCCACCATCATAACCAATCACATTGATTATTAATTATGACCATCAACGAGTATCCTCAACAACAACTAGACATTAACCATCGTTACCATCTTTATCAACATCACTAATAATAATCCATCATTATTATTAGCATTAGCGTTTCCTCTTAAATTACTTAATTGTCCTTATTATCTTTCATTTAACTATGTCTGTCAGGAAAACCATATTCGCCTCACGAGTTCGCTACGCGAACTAGAGAGGTTCTGGATCTGGATATCAGATTCGCAAAGCGAATCCTGATTCGCTACGCTAACCAGAGGGCCCAAATTCTGTGCACTGGAAATTTGCCTCGCGAACCAGAGGGCACTCGAAATAAGCATTTGATTCCCCTCGCGAATCTGCCTAGTTCTAATTCTAAGACTCTATCACTATGATCATATTTATGCATTCATAAACTAACCCCAAGGTTTATCAGTCTCACCTTTCACACCTAACTCACTTGTTATGGGGTGCTACTCGCCCTAAAACCGTGTTCTTTAACTAATCCTAATTTCGTCATCATAACGTTTATAAACATACCATCATCATAATCATTATCTCATCATCGATGCAATCAATGCATCACACTCATAACATTCATCATAGCATACTCATAGCATTATCAACATGTTCGTAAATCATGATATAACAAGGAAAATACATACGAACACTTATCAACATCATAGGCATTCATAATATACACATAGGCATATACATGGATAAATACATATCATATACATATCATTCATATAGGCGTACACATGGCATTCATATATATGTAGGGGTTATGGGTTAACCCATTCATCTTGAACTACCCCAAAACCCACATATTCATGATCTATCCTTTCCCTCCATATCTGGTATGGCGATCGTCAAGAAAAAGGAAGAGGAAAAGATTCGAAAAGGTCGCGTCTCACGAACGCTTCATCTCACTAACGTCTAATCTCCCGATAACAGCCCCACCAAACCAGAAACATAGATGAGAACCAACCACGAATAGAAGGCGCGACAACAGCGACGTCCTTCAAGCAAGAAGCACGACGAACGAAAAACAAGAAAAGTGATTTCCTTCAAGAATCCTTGTAAGAGCTTAAGGAATCCTTGTGGAGAGAGAGACAATTTTCTGAGTGTATTTCGTATGAAAAGGTAGGTTTAGTTCGAGGATTTAGGTGTTTAAGAAAGGTTTAGGACCTAACAGTCTAAAATAGAAGCCCAAAACGTGTTTGCTGCTAATGCGGATTCGCTAAGCGAATCTAAATTCGTTAAGTGAATCGAGCCTTGTCCGTCAAATTCGCTTAGCAAATCTGGTCAAACTTGGAACACGTGAAAACAACTTCTCTGGTTCGCTAAGCAAATCAGAATTCGCTAGGCGAATCCGGAGAACTCTGATTTCACCATCTAGATTCCTTTTCCAAGGTAAAAACCACTCCTAACATATATGTAAACATATAGGATGCCTCTAACACTAAGGATGGCAAAACGGGCCAACCCGTCCCGCCAAAAATGGGGCGGGGTGGGCCAACCCATTTTTGTTGTGTGGGTTTAACCCCCCAGCGCACCCCACTTAATGGCGGGTTGGCGGGATGGCCTTCCAAACACAAAAAAGCATAACAAAGAACTTAGCCAAATTCTTAATTCTTAATGAAAGTGTTCGATAAAAGAATTTCAAAGGATCAGAATATAAAAAATTAAAAACTAATATCAGAATTAGCAATAATCTATCAGCAATTAAAAACCAATCTCAGAAGTCAGAATCAGCAATGAAACAAGGGACAGAATCACAGAAATTAAAAAATATAGAGGAAAGGTGAGAAAGAGGTACATATTAGCAGGTTGGCGGTGGTGGTCCAGAAATGGCATCGACGGCTTTCAGCGGTGGTCCGACGGAGGATAGAATGAGCTCTGGCTGGTTGGCGGCTGCGGCATGCGGAAGATGAAGGAACCTGCTTGAAACACAAGAAGGGGGGTTGAATTGTGTTTTAAACGATTTTAAATTCTTTTCGTAAGCAGATAATGATTTTCGCAAGATTGGACGCTTAAAATGATTAAAAGCAAAGAGAGCTCTTCCAAACTCCAAGTTGGACGCTCACTTAGTTTTGACTAAGACGGAAGACAGCGTAATGAAAGGCAATTCAATCCCAGTTAGTTTGTTAGACATAAACTAAAGAAGAGAAGGGAGAGAAAGGAACACAACGATATTATCCTGGTTCACTCTTCATCAAAGAGCTACGTCCAGTCCTCTCTACTTGAGAGCTTTATCCACTATAACAAAAACCTTTTGTTACAAAGTATTCAACACCTCTTCAGGCAGTATTCTCAACCTCTTCAGGTTCTCTAAGTATTCTTTTACAGACAAGCCTCTTCAGGCTCAACCAAACTAAGGTTTTGAAAAAGATTGTTCTACTAACTCACTAAATGTGAGAATTCGAAACTAAAGCTTAGACTCTTGAAAATAGCTCTACACAGAGAGTAATATGAAGGTTAGAATCAGAGTAGCTTTTCTAGCTTTGCAAGCTTGAGATTTTCTCTTTTATCTCTTGAGCTAATATTTTCTTGTATCTCTTGAAGGATTTTGAAATGCTATGTGTTGCTTCACTTGTATTTTTGCTCAAGTTCGGTTTCGTTCTCTGTGTCTTTGCACTTTCAAAAGATGAAGGTATATATAGCCTCTTTTCTTTGAGCAGTCTTCAGTCTTCAACGGATGGAAAAGGATCCGTTCTGATGAGCATTGAATGCATTTGATCCGTTGAGTCTGATAGCTTCTGAAGTTTCTGATCAGCAGAATAGACTATCAGGGTGATAGCTAAAAGTGGTGCTGACATATCCTCTGAGTAGAACGAAAGTTGCCTTTTGTTTATCCAAAACAAGAAGGTCAACTTCTTTAGGTGATAGAGACATTCTGGCTTATGCTTTACTTTTGTACGAATCTTACAAAGAATGTTTTGTCCCACGGGTATAAGCCTTTTACAGGGAATAATAAATTCAAATGCTTTTACAAGATATTCGCGCTTGAAATTTAAAAGACATTTATTGGACTAGCTATTACAGAAGGTAACCAAAAGAGTCTTTGGACTCAATGGTTCTATAAATTACCGTCCAGTCGTAAACCAAGAATAGGTGTTGGACGATATAAAGTCTTTGGACTATGTTGGACGAGATAACATCTTTGGACTATGTTGGACGAGACAAAGTCTTTGGACTATGGATAGTCTTTGGACTCAATTTAGATTTGTCCTGCACACTTAATATAAAACGTTAGTCCATAACAAATCTTTGTTTATCTTAAATTAGCTCTTTGTTAACATCAAAACTTAAGGGATTATCTGGACCATGACCACTTTGGTTCCAACAATCTCCCCCTTTTTGATGATGACAAAACATGCTAATTTTGATTGAACAAAGAATCCTAGAGAGCTGAAGGGCTCCCCCTAAGACAAACATTTTAATCATTTAACGCATTTAATCATTTAAAGCATATAAAACAGATATGAGCACATGTATCATTTAAAGATTCAATCAACCCATTTAACTTTAAATAATCAATCAAATAATCAATCAATCCATCTTCTCCCCCTTTTTGTCATCAGACAAAAGAGTGAGAAACACATCATAGTCAGTTGATTTGAAAACAAAGAGAAGAAAAAAAAATTTTAAGAAGAGGGAGGAGGTTTGGGAATGAAATCTTTGAACATGGCCGCAATTTGCTGAAGGAACACCGCATTGTTGGCTTCTATGGTCCGTTTGACGAACTCTTGAAACTCAGGAGGAATAACCGAGGCGGAGCTCTCAGCAGTGGCCCGGTTTGCGTCCACACCTCTTTGATCAGAAACTACACTCAGAGCCTGAGAAGGAGATGGAGCATTAGGATGGACCATTGAGAGAGGGACCGGTTGAGACTTGGACTGAGCTGAGTCTGCAACTTGTTCCACTTCGTTATCATGAGTTTCAGAGGAGGGTTCCACATAGATGATTTCGGTGTCCCCAGTCTCTTCAGGAATGACCGGCTTAGGAGGAAGAGTAGGAGGAACAAGAGGAACAACGATAGGTTCGGGTGGACGCAGCACTTCAAGTATGATATCAGCATCATCACACTTGTTTTCACTCCATCTGATAGGAGGCATAGGCAGAACATCTCTAGGATAAAGAGGTATCCCAAAGATATCGTCTATGATCATGAAGTTTGCTTCACGGATTCGATATTGTCTCGGGTAGACTCGAATCTCTGCTTTCTCCTCAACTGATAATCCAGATGATGATGCTTCTTGGGAGCATCTCCAGATGTGATTTTCCCAATAGATCCTAGCATCTGGGTCAAATCTGAATCGAGGATCTTTCTTCCAAATACTTTCGAGAGCCCCAGAGTCATCTCGATGTTTTGTCCAAAACAGAGGATCAAAAGCATTTTTGTAAGGCAGCGTCCATGACTCAAGCCTTTTGCGAAGGTCCTTATCCTTGTTGGGATCTAGGATAGGGAGCCTTGGGCAAGCTCGAGGAGGAACAACTCCTACGCTAGTGCGAGAAGACTTTGACCAAAATCTCTTTGGAAGGTTGTGATGGATCTTAGCTTCTCGAGTCATGTCACACTCCCTCCGCACAGCATAGTAAGGAAGAAAGTCCCGGACATCAGAATACTCCTTCCAAGTTGATGGATAGCTTGGAATGAAAGAAAGGTCGGGATCAAGGATGAAGTTACTTAAGCCAAACGTCCTTGCCCTTCTTTCATACTCCGTCTTGTAACCTCTCTTGTCTTCATGACGAAGAACAACGTGCCTCTTTATATTGTAGTGGCACCATTGGAATGCCTTGTCCTTGATAAGGTTGGGATAGACTTTCCTTGGAGGAAACGTCTTCTTCTCAAGGCAAGTAACCAAGGGTCCAAGGGCAGTGTATGTTTCAGAGGGCAGAGGTTTAGTTGAAGTGTATGGGATGGGGTGATAGCCAAGTTTAGGTGGTGAGGTGGATGATGTGGAGGGTTGTTCAAATTCATACTCGGGTAATGGAAGAGGGCTTTTGGGGTGAGGTTCAGTAGTGGGGGGTGTGTGTTTAAGGAATAGAACAGGAAATTTGCGTTTGACCTCAGCCCGAATTGAGCATTTGTTGTTGTAGTCTACTCCAGGGAGGCGTCTATATTTGCTTATGGGAAAGATCCGTCTGGGGTAGGGAGCACCATAGGGTTGGAAGGGGTGATATCCCCAGGGTGTGAACCAGTCTTCGGGTTCATTTGGTGAGGCTAGAGTTTGAGTTTGTGGTAGGTTAGTGGGTGAGAGTGGTAGGGAAGGTTCAAAGGTTAAGTCTTCTATCTCAGACGATTGGACGACAGGAGAAATAATAACTGAACTAGAGATAGGTTCAGTATTACCTTTCGTCTTTGCTCGAGATGACCTTGCCCTTGTTGACGAAGGTTTAGGCAGAGATGCAGCAGATGAGGTTTCCAATCTTGGCCCTTTAACTACCCTGGAGATGGGTAGATTGTCCTCTTCATCCTCATCAGTGGGAGCTAGAACCAGCTTCCTTTTTCTTGAAGGTTGGACGATGAGCTTTGGACGAGACGAAGAAGTCTTAGCTATTGGACGAGCTCGTTCAGCAGAGCGTCAAGCAGTGACACATTGTTCAGACGCTTCTTCTGAGCCTTACGTCTGAGCTCCTTTTTGTTTTCCTTCAAGTTTGGATTTTTTAAAGCAGTCCAACTGCATCATTACCAAACTTTGCCTGCTAAACTCAGGCTGATGCACACGTTCAATGCCATGAACTCCGTAGTATTTGAACTTTCTTTCTGGAGCCAAGTTCTTTAGGTCGTCGTAGACCATATGCTTCTCAAATATTTTGGAGAGAAGAGCGCCATAGATGAGTGCAGTGTTCTTCCCAGAGCCTTCAATGGCATATTTGAAGAAGGAAAAGAGTAGGTGGGGAAGGTTTATTTGCCTTTCAAGAATCAAATGAACCAGACAAAATTGATGAGCCTTTGAAACATTATCCTTTGACCCAACCTTATGAAGGATAGCCTTGTTCAAGATTTGGTGAAGAACCCTAGCCTTGTCAGTCATTTTTGAGGCTATGAGTTTGTCACCTGAGTTCTTCAACAGACAATCTCTGATGGTGGAAGCATCACCAATCTCTTCTTCCCAGTCATCTTCAACAGTTATGCCTGATTGAGCGCACCCAGTTGCATTAGAGATAGTTGCTTCAGATACTATTACTTCAGTGTCAAGCACTTTGTTGCGAATCTCCCTTACAGAGACAATGGGGTTAGTCCAGAACTCCCTAACTAGAGCAGGGTAGATTACCGGAGAACCTTCAAAGTAGCTTGACCATCCAGCAGCATGGATGTTAGAGAAGATGTCAATCCCATTATCAGCCAGGAATTGTAGGTTAAACTTGTACTCGACCATGACATCAGCAGTCTGAGCATTAAAGGTTCTTCCTTTACCCTTAGAGCCAGCAACAGAAGAGGTTGCCATAGTTTCAGAGAGGATGTTTAAAGAAAAAAGTTTTTCAGAAAGGGTTTTCCTTTTCAAAGATGCAAGAAGAAAGGTTAAAGCTTTTTGTAAAGGTTTGATTTTTATCAAAACTTAGGTTTTAAAAGGAAGAAGAAGAGAGAGCGAAAACCTTTCGTATTTTCAAAGAGAGAGAGAGAGCGAAACGACGTGCATTAGATGTCTGACACACGTTCAGACTTTGAAACCGTAAAAAGCATTTTTGGCAAATAAAGAAGACAAAGAACTGACTCAGTTAAGGGAATGAAGGATAATATTTCATTCGACAAAGATTGAGTTTCATTAATGCATTAGACGAGCATTCAGAAAGTACACTGGACGAGCATGTATTGGACGTAATGCAAGTATTGGACGCATGCATTGGACTTTCAGTCAATCAATGAAATGCATGTTCAGATATTTTCTTATATATATAAACCTATCCTCGGCTAATGGTTTAGTGAAGATATCTGCCCATTGATGGTCAGTATCAACAAATTGAATATCTATTGTTCCTTTTTGCACATAGTCCCTAATAAAATGATGTTTTTATTTCTATATGCTTTGCTCTAGAATGCAGTATGGGGTTCTTTGACAAATTAATAGCAGCAGTGTTATCACACATGATAGGGATGTTGCTTACAAACACGTTGTAGTCTTCCAACTGATGCTTGATCCAAAGCAGTTGTGTACAGCAACTGGCTGCAGCAATGTACTCAGCTTCAGCAGTTGATAGAGCAATTGTGCTTTGCCTTTTGCTTGACCATGAGACAAGATTAGCACCAATGAAGTGACACCCTCCACTTGTGCTTTTCCTTTCTATTCTGTCTCCAGCATAGTCAGCATCACAGAATCCAACTAATCTGTATTCATCAATTTTCTTATACAAAAGACCCAGATTAGTAGAACCTTTTAGGTATCTAAAGATTCTTTTTACTGTTGAGAAATGAGACTTTCTTGGATCAGATTGAAAACGAGCACATAAGCAAACACTAAACATGATATCAGGTCTGGACGCAGTTAGATATAAGAGGGAACCAATCATACCTCTATATACCTTTTGGTCCACCTTTTTATCTTTATCATCTTTGTTTAGCACGGACGTTGGATGCATTGGTGTATTCATAGGTTTACAATCGTCCAACTTGAAGCGTTTTAGAAGCTCCTTTGTGTACTTCGTCTGATGAATGTACACTCCATCTGATGTTTGCTTTACTTGAAGTCCGAGGAAGAATTTTAGTTCTCCCATCATGCTCATTTCAAACTCCCTTTGCATTAATTCAGAAAACTCTTGGCAAAGAGATTCATCAGTTGCACCAAATATTATATCATCAACGTAAATTTGAGCAACAATAAATTCCTTTTTATTTACTTTTCTAAAAAGAGTTGTGTCCACTTTTCCTCTCGAGAAGCCATTCTCCATTAGGAAAGAGCTGAGTCTCTCATACCAAGCTCTAGGAGCTTGCTTGAGTCCATATAAAGCTTTCTTAAGCTTATATACATGCTCAGGACGGTTCTGATCTTCAAAACCGGGTGGTTGGAGAACATATACTTCTTCATTAATTACACCATTTAGGAATGCACTTTTTACATCCATTTGGTAAAGCATGATGTTATGATGTGCAGCATATGAAAGTAAAATGCGTATAGCTTCTAATCTAGCTACTGGAGCAAAGGTTTTAGTATAATCAATACCTTCCTCTTGTGAGTAGCCTTGGGCAACTAGCCTTGCTTTATTCCTTACCACCTTGCCATCCTCGTCTAGCTTGTTGCGATAGACCCACTTGGTTCCAATTACAGACTTATCCTTGGGCAGGGAGACCAGCGTCCAAACGTCACTACGTTGAAACTGGTTGAGCTCTTCTTGCATAGCGAGGATCCAGCAATCGTCCAATAAGGCTTCGTCCACAGACTTTGGTTTCATCTCAGAGATGAAGGCTGAGTCAGCTTGCTCTCTGAAAGTTGACCTTGTCCGGACGCTATCATTAGGTTTGCCAATGATTTGATCCTCGGGATGATAAGTTCTGAATTGCCACGAACGAGGGGCATTTACAGCTTGCTGAGACGATGATGCGTCCTTCGTAGCGTCTGATGCCTCGTCTTTAGTGGTTGTTGGACGAGCATCTGAATCATTCAGATTCATATCTGCAAAAGAATCATCTAGCTCTGATAATCTCTTATCAGGCTGTTTGTCATCAAATTTAACATGAATGGATTCTTCAACAATCAAAGTTCTAGAGTTATAGACTCTAAAAGCTTTAGACGTTTCAGAGTATCCTAACAATATTCCATTATCTACTTTGGCATCAAACTTTCCTAGTTGATCCTTAGTATTTAAAATAAAACATTGACATCCAAAGGGGTGGAAATAAGAAATGTTGGGTTTATGTTCTTTCCACAATTCATAAGGAGTCTTATTCAAGATTGGTCTTATGTATATTCTGTTTTGAATATAGCAGGCAGTGTTTACAGCTTCAGCCCAGAAGTGCTTAGGGACAGAATTATCACTGAGCATTGCCCCAGCCATCTCTTGAAGAGATCGGTTCTTCCTCTCAACAACACCGTTTTGTTGTGGAGTTCTAGGGGCAGAGAAATTGTGATGAATACCACTTTCATCACAGAACCTTTGAAAGAGCTCATTTTCAAATTCGCCTCCATGATCACTTCTGATCGAGCTGATGAATACGCCTTTTTCATTCTGAACTCGCTTACAGAATATAGAAAAGACCTTGATAGACTCATCCTTGTGAGCAAGGAACTTAACCCATGTCCATCTAGTATAGTCATCTACTATGACAAGTCCATATTTCTTACCATTGACAGAGGCCGTCCTTGTTGGACCAAACAAATCAATATGCAACAATTCCAGTGATCTAGAAGTACTAACAATGTTTTTGGACTCAAACGAGTTCTTAACTTGTTTTCCTTTTTGACATGCGTCACAGAGAGCGTCTGATCTAAACACAATCTTTGGTAAGCCTCTTACAAGGTTATGCTTGTTTAGTTTAGAGATTAATCTCATACTAGCATGACCAAGTCTTTTGTGCCAGATCCACCGCTCATCTTCCACAGACACTAGACAAGATACACTTTGAGTTGAAAGTTCCCCCAAATTAATCTTGTACAGATTATTTTGCCTTTTGGCAGTGAATAAGATGGACCCATCAGGGTTCTTGACCATACATTCACCTTTATTGAAGGAAACAACAGACCCACTGTCACATAATTGACTTATGCTAAGCAAGTTGTGTTTTAATCCTTCAACCAGAAGAACATTATCAATAGAGGGAAGAGGATGCTTACCAATCTTACCTATTCCTACTATCTTACCCTTCTGGTTGCCTCCAAAGGTGACCCATCCACTAGACTTCTCACGGATTTCTTGGAACATACACCTTTCTCCCGTCATGTGACGTGAGCAACCACTGTCCAAGTACCAGGACTGGGGTCTTTTTTGTGTTGCTAAGCAGATCTGCAACAGGTATTATCATACTCTTAGGTACCCAGATAGACTTGGGTCCTTTTGGGTTAGTTGGTGGTCTTCGACCATGCATTTTGTTTTTGTTTTTGTAAGTGCATTTTGAAGAGGTGTGACCACTCTTCCCACAAATCTTGCAGTAAGTTCTGGATGCATGCAATTTATTTTCTTTTTGCTTTCCATAAGAATGAAAAGCCTTGTGATTTTTGTTGGACCCTGATATTTTCTGAGACGCAGTTTGTTTCTCAGAGTCATAGCCTAGGCCAGACTTATCATGAGGTGATCTAATGTACCTCAATATCAGGTCTAGCTTCTCTGATCCTCCAACAAGCTTAGTTACGCTTTTGGTGAGATCAGATACCTCTTGTTTTAGTCTAGTTACCTCATGAGGTTCACTAGACTCAGAGGTGAGTTTGTCAGTTAGACTGACATTCTCAGCTTTAAGCTTATTATTCTCTTCAACAAGCTGCTTATTTAGTTTGTTGGATTCTTCCAACTCCTTATTTACTTTTGACAATTTTCTCTTAAGCACGATGTATTGATGATGCAATATAGAAGAATCATTTAGCAGTTCATCATATGCTTCTTGAAGAGAGTCAGAAACGGATACCTCGTCATCTTCTGATTCAGCGTCCGAAGAGCTTTTGGCCATTAGGCAGAGATTTGAGGTAGACGAGCTCCTTGGTCTGAACAGATGTTCCAGAGCGTCCAGCTTCTCCTTAGCTGTTTGGAGTTGCGAGACCATATCCAGTCTTGGACGATCAAGGGTGTTGACAAGACACCAGTTAGCATAGGCATTCTGAGAACATCGTCTGATATCATCACTCGTCCAGTCTGTTTCATGTTTGGACGATGTTGAACCGTCCTCAAGGGTAATCGTTGGACGATAATCTCCGTTTGTGAAGATGTCCCACAGCTCATAATTTTGAGCTTGGACGTATAATTGGAACATTGATTTCCAATAAGTATAGTCTGTTCCCTTGAAGATGGGTGGAACATTCACATTCCATCCTCTTCCAGAGGTAGACTCCTGACTTCTTTCTCCGGGAACAACAAATTGTTCATCGTCCGAAGAGTCTTCATCTTGCTTGTTGGACCATAGGCATAGATTAGCGTCTTCATTTGTTTCTTCTTCTTCTTCTTCAGAAGAGTTCAAGTCCTCCCAAGTTGCCATGAAGTTCTTTTTCTTCGTTTTGAAGAACTTCTTCTTGTCCTTTAACGTAGGGCAATCAGCTTTGAAGTGTCCTGGTTTGTTACATTCAAAACAGACCAGCTGACTTTTATCCTTGGGTTCAGCATGATCCTTGAAGCTTTTCTTTTGGAATGGCCTTCTCTTCATTCCATTTTTCTTTCTCCACATATTCTGAATCTTTCTGGAGATAAAGGATAGCTCGTTATCGTCTGATACATCATCATCAGACTGATCAGCTTCATCACTGGACTCATCAGCTTTTAAGGATTTTGAGTTGTTGGACCTATGAGCTTTCAGGGCAATTTCCTTGTTCTTCTTTCCGGGATTGTCAAGATCAAGCTCCTGCTCATGAACTTGAAGCGTCCCTACAAGATCATCCAGAGTCAAAGTGGAAAGATCTTTGGCCTGGGTGATTGCAGTGACCAGAGGTCTCCATTTCTTAGGCAGACTCCTAAGAATCTTGGTGACATTCTCCTTGGTAGTGTAGACCTTTCCAAGGGATTTCAGATTGTTGATGATCGTCTGAAAGCGACCCATCATGTCAAGGATGGACTCTCCTTCAGCCATGGTGAACATTTCATACTGGCCAACCAGCATGATGATTTTAGAGTCCTTCACCTTGGTTGTTCCTTCATGGAGATTAGACAAGGTGTCCCATATTTGTTTGGCTGATTCACATGCGTGAATCTTCTGAAATTCGTCAGGACTGAGAGCACACATTAAAGCATATCTTGCTTTATGATTCTGTTCCATTTTAGCCCATTCAGCATCTGTCCAGTCGTCCTCTGCTTTGTCTGTCCCGTCAGAGTTGAGACAAACGTTAGGACCGTTTGTGATTCTAGCCCAGAGAGCTGAGTTTGTACTGAGGATGAAACCTTTGAATCTCTCCTTCCAGTACAGGTAATGAGTACCGTTGAAGAACGGCGGTCTGGTCATGGAAGTGCCTTCCATAACTGGTTGACTCCCGCTTGGCATACCTGGTCCAGACATATCTGCAGTAGGATCTTTTCCTCTACACGGCAAAGTGCTCAACCCAGAGGCTGAGCTCTGATACCAATTGAAGGAACCTGCTTGAAACACAAGAAGGGGGGTTGAATTGTGTTTTAAACGATTTTAAATTCTTTTCGTAAGCAGATAATGATTGTCGCAAGATTGGACGCTTAAAATGATTAAAAGCAGAGAGAGCTCTTCCAAACTCCAAGTTGGACGCTCACTTAGTTTTGACTAAGACGGAAGACAGCGTAATGAAAGGCAATTCAATCCCAGTTAGTTTGTTAGACAGAAACTAAAGAAGAGAAGGGAAAGAAAGGAACACAACGATATTATCCTGGTTCACTCTTCACCAAAGAGCTACGTCCAGTCCTCTCTACTTGAGAGCTTTATCCACTATAACAAAAACCTTTTGTTACAAAGTATTCAACACCTCTTCAGGCAGTATTCTCAACCTCTTCAGGTTCTCTAAGTATTCTTTTACAGACAAGCCTCTTCAGGCTCAACCAAACTAAGGTTTTGAAAAAGATTGTTCTACTAACTCACTAAATGTGAGAATTTGAAACTAAAGCTTAGACTCTTGAAAATAGCTCTACACAGAGAGTAATATGAAGGTTAGAATCAGAGTAGCTTTTCTAGCTTTGCAAGCTTGAGATTTTCTCTTTTATCTCTTGAGCTAATATTTTCTTGTATCTCTTGAAGGATTTTGAAATGCTATGTGTTGCTTCACTTGTATTTTTGCTCAAGTTCGGTTTCGTTCTCTGTGTCTTTGCACTTTCAAAAGATGAAGGTATATATAGCCTCTTTTCTTTGAGCAGTCTTCAGTCTTCAACAGATGGAAAAGGATCCGTTCTGATGAGCATTGAATGCATTTGATCCGTTGAGTCTGATAGCTTCTGAAGTTTCTGATCAACAGAATAGACTATCAGGGTGATAGCTAAAAGTGGTGCTGACATATCCTCTGAGTAGAACGAAAGTTGCCTTTTGTTTATCCAAAACAAGAAGGTCAACTTCTTTAGGTGATAGAGACATTCTGGCTTATGCTTTACTTTTGTACGAATCTTACAAAGAATGTTTTGTCCCATGGGTATAAGCCTTTTACAGGGAATAATAAATTCAAATGCTTTTACAAGATATTCGCGCTTGAAATTTAAAAGACATTTATTGGACTAGCTATTACAGAAGGTAACCAAAAGAGTCTTTGGACTCAATGGTTCTATAAATTACCGTCCAGTCGTAAACCAAGAATAGGTGTTGGACGAGATAAAGTCTTTGGACTATGTTGGACGAGATAACGTCTTTGGACTATGTTGGACGAGACAAAGTCTTTGGACTATGGATAGTCTTTGGACTCAATTTAGATTTGTCCTGCACACTTAATATAAAACGTTAGTCCATAACAAATCTTTGTTCATCTTAAATTAGCTCTTTGTTAACATCAAAACTTAAGGGATTATCTGGACCATGACCACTTTGGTTCCAACAGAAGAATGACAGAGATGATCGGAGAAGACGGCGACAGCGCGCCGCGAACGAGCAGGAGACGAAGCGATCGAGACTTGCAGGCGACGACGACTCCGGGCTTGTGGTGAAGGCGAGCCGCGCGCGAGGAGCTCTGCCTCTCTGGACTGTGACAGCGCCGTGAGTGTGAAGAGGATGAGTGGTACTGTGATAGCCTGGTAGAAAGTTAGAAACCCTAAAGTGTTAAATGACTTATATGTGAATTGTGAAGTCACTAGTCAGTAAACTAAGTAAGGTATAAAAAAAAAAGATATATTTTAAATACACGGGTTGGCGGGTCAAAAAGAGCTGAACCCGCCATGGACTCGTTTTTGGGTGGATTAAGCGGGACAGGTCAAAACGAGCTAGGGGGTTGAGGACCCCAACCCAACCCGTCAAATTAGGCGGGTTAAACGGGTTGACCCGTCAGGCCTAACCCATTTTGCCACCTCTATCTAACACATAAATCAACATAGAAAACAAGTATAACACGTAAAACACGCATGACAAAAAAACGGAGTGTTACAACACCCGCGCTTTGGAGTGATACCCGGCCATTTTACAATCAGAAGGATACCACACCTTCATTTTGAAGAGGGATACCTGATGCCTTTAAAAATGGTTTGGAGAACCACAAAGTCAAACACTTAATAGTGCAGAGAATACAACTTGAAGCATTATAACAATACAAGCGAATGATCAAGATAGCTCAAAGCACAAAGTAGTAGAGAAGAAAGTATATGAATAATGAACAGGGGGAGCAAAGTTTCTTAAAATGTTTCTTCTCTTTTTGATTTCTCTTGTTCTAAATTTCTTGTTAATTTTCTTGGCTATAGCTCCCTCTTATATAAGGAAAAACATGTATATAGATAGGGAAATAAGAGGTCATTTGAATGTTCATAAAAAGCTTGAGTTTTTAGCCAGCCTACCGCTGGTATTCAAGTACTACATGGTGGTAATCAAGTTCTGCTTTTAAATTTCAAAAATATATGACTGTTGTATGTATTAAAATCATTGGTCCATGATACTCGAGTATTGCCTTGTGGTATTTGAGTACCGTCTCTCTGGAGAAAGTATTGAGCTTCCAAAAACTTGTGGTACTCGAGTAATTCTTCTTGGTACTCTTACTGCCTCTTGATCTCATGCTCACTCCTGGTAATTGGACTATTCTGTAAAGCATAATTTATACTTGAAAACCGTAGCTAGTCCAATATCATAATTTAACATCCATTATACATGCTTTATAATAATACAACACTGAGAAGGTACAATATGTATATATATTCCTCATATAAAACATATCCAATAGTAACCCATTAAGCATATATAAGGATTGCTTGGATATATTCTATAAAGAATGGTACACATAACTCATGATTCTAAAGTGAAATATAACAAGATAAAGTGTACAATCATGCATGATATATTATATTCCATCAAACATATTTATGTAGCATATTTCTTATCCTTTTGTTTTATATTTGTCATCATATCAATCACATTTATGTAGCATATTTCTTATCCTTTTAATTTATATTTTTCATCATCAGAA
The DNA here is from genome assembly GCA_039655645.1 of Ammopiptanthus mongolicus. Lineage (NCBI taxonomy): Eukaryota > Viridiplantae > Streptophyta > Magnoliopsida > Fabales > Fabaceae > Ammopiptanthus > Ammopiptanthus mongolicus. The sequence goes on from CM077350.1 coordinate 47,561,366, forward strand.
CTTAATATATTAAAATATTAGGGCAACCACATATTTTACAAGGTCAATTTGAGCGGTTCTATGAAACATAATGAGTATGCATGTTTCATTTACTAGTTTGAAATATCTTTTCCGGTGGTGCAGATTTTTCATCTTTTGAATAATTTGGTTGTGCATCATTTGCTTTGTACAATTTGAATTGAATTTGATTTTCGTTATGGCCTTTCATTTCAATTTATGTATCATGTTGATTGATGAATTCCACATGTGTTGTGTGCTCTCTACCACCTCCTTACACTCAGCTCAGCACCAATCCTAAAACTCGGTGAGGTACCTGTGGTAATCACGATTCTTCTTGAACTTAAAACCTTGGAATCGCTGCAGGAAGCGGAAAGGATAAGACACAAGTCGAGGAGCTTGAGGATTCCATCTCAGATGTTGGTTAGCTCGACCTCGATCTTAGATCGGTAGGCGCGGATAACAACGATGTGCTCCTCATTGGCTAGCCTCTCCTCCTCGTGCTTGATTGATGAGATTATGCGCCACGAGTGCATCGAGCTTTGATCACGTTCTTGTACGCGACAGAAAAAATGTTGCACGTTTGGTTTCGCATCGTGGTTGATGGCGGCAGAGAGGCGCAACAGTGGTTGGTGGCGACGACGGCGAATTAAGGTTTGGACTTGGGAGACGTGGTTGAAGATGGAAATGGTCTGAGGTGGGGAATGGGGAATTAGGGTTATGAATGAAGTAAGTTTTAAAATTATTTTATTAAATAGTTAGGAAATTACAAAAAAAACTTGTATACGTACATACATATACAAAAACCCACACACACACACACACACACACACACACACATTATTAATGGTAAATTAGTAATTTCACAATTTCGGGGTCCCTGCAAGATAGGGAGTATGATCCATGTCGTCGTCCCTAACTCTTGGAGGATTTTCTCCCCCGTCCACACAAGGAAAAGTTCCCCAATCACAGGGTCTTTAATTAGGTAGTTCCCACGGACCCATAGCATAAATCAATGGTGGCCCTAAGCACGATCGGGATGAGTGATCGCCCAGGACCCTATTTTTTGAGGGGCACCAAAATTTTTTTTAGTAGTATATATAGATATTGAAATAAAATTTTCATATATTTAAAATTATATAAAAAATTTATTATAAAAATTAAACAAAAGCAATAATTAAACAAATTGTTTCCTGAAACCAAGTCAACTAACGAGTGACTAACTAATGTGTGACGTTTCATTTCTCTTTGTATCAACAAGAATACACTTGCGATCTTGGGCACTGAAACAGTAATACTCATTTAGATGCAAAATTTGGGGTCTCAACGGGAAAAATATGAGGGTCTGGTATAAATGTCCGGTGATGGTCCATTTCTATCAATTTCTCTGTATCGCGTTTGTTCTCTCATTCTATTTCTCTCTAATTTATGATTCTGTTGATATCTTTGATACTATGTATCTCAAATGCCACTGAAAACATGGGTCCTACATCATTTTCCCCTTCTCGTCACACACCAGTCACCATCATTGACCCACCTGCAAGCCGCCACAGCCATTGAGAGTCACCCACTTAACAGCGAATCGTAAGCCTTTGTCATTTTGGTTACAAAAGCCAAATTCGTGAACCCACCTCCGGTCCCAGCCACTACACCAACAACTCTCTGCCCAATACCGCCTCGCTGTTGAGAAACTCGGGAGCCGTCGAACTCATGTTTCTCTACCATTATTAAGTTTGCGGATTTTGAAGGTTCCAAATTTTCTTTCAATATTTTATTTATTATCGTTGCTATTATTTCCTTCACCCTTAACATTATTTGTTATTTATCATTAATATTTTATGAGGGCGTCATTTTCTTGGTTCGTCCAGGACACCCAAAACCTAAAGACTGACCCAGACATAGATATAAATTAGCATCCCTATAATTAATAATCTAAACAAGTATGGCAATAAAATACTTATAGTGTGTTTGGTACTCTGGTAATAGAGCATGGACGCACGTTTGCCACCCCAAAAGCTACAATTATTAGCTTCTCTGACGCGCGTTTGTCCTCATCTAACGCATAACCAAACATACTATTAAAGTAGCCACTTTGATGACTGTACCGTGAAAAAAAAAAAAAAAAAGATAAGTACTAGAATTCCCGATGGTTTTGATATGATGTGAATTTTTTTGTAATTTGACATTAAATTAAAATTAAACTCAAATTATTACAAAAGAATTTTTAAAATGTGAATAAACTTAAGAGTTCCAAAATTAAAGCACGTAATTATGATATATAAAATAATACATTACAGAAGTTTATTCCTCTTGATCTGGTTTGTTTTTTCTTTTTCCTACCAAAGGGTTGAGAAATTGGAATAACACAACATAAATACGCATTTATTAGCCTCCGAATTCGTCTCTGAGATGCTAGCACAAGGGAATGGTTGTCAAGTGCAGCATCCAAGTAAGGAAAATCAACAGCTTAACATGTATAGTTCCAGAATTTTGAATACCTCTTTGGAAAGGTACCAGAACCAGATCCGAAGCAAACCTGCTGAGATCACATTCTGGCACTTCCACGTATATAGTGAATTATTCATATATAGGAAAGGCCTATCCTATGGACCCTAATAATCCTCTAGTGTTTTATGAATTGAAGGACCACGTACTCTAATTTAGTTGAACATTACCTCATCCATAAATGGCACCTCCGCGAGTTAGGTTCAGCTTGTAACTGGCTTGCACCTTTTCACTGTCTCACTGTCACACATTGAATTATTATCAATGAATTTTCATAATGTATGTTCGTAAGTACACTATTATTTTTAAGGTGTAATAAAACTTATCTCTCTTTTTCACAATGTTGGTAAGGATCTGGTTCATATCCCATAAGGACGTGAGTTCAAATCCCGCTGCCGATGTGAGGACTTCGTTGGTGAGTAATTTGTAAGTATATCTGAAAGCGCTCTTTGAGCCGTGAGACCTGTCCTGACCCTGATGAACCTTGGGACCCAACTCACCTAAACTTTATCTCACAAAAAAAAAACTGATCTCTCTTTTAACTATGGTCAAATAAGAGGAACATAGCCTGGCTTTGAGAGTGTAATTTTCCTTTTCATATGAATTCCTCTATTCTATCCTTGTTTGTTTCTTTGAGAATGTTAAGCACATTTAGTAAGCTCTGCTGCTCTGATCCATGTCTTTAGCGGTGCTTTTATGAGAAAATTCCTCTTATTTTCAATTTAATCGGGTGCTTTCTGTTGCCTCAGTTTTCTGTTAGTTGAACAAGACGCCTCACTATAACATGAGGATCATGTTAACTAATCATATTTGTAGTACAAGTTATTAGATTTTTTATTCATGATTGTCAGCCTTCTAGCTGGACTTGCCTGCAAATTAACGGGCACTAAAGTAATGTCATTACTGCATCATGAAAATACGTGTGCCTTATGAATTATGTTCCCATATGCCACATCTCCATCAGTCCTATATTTACTGTAACTCTCATATATAGTAAAAAAATAACTATTAATGTACATTGTTGAACCTCTGGCACAAAAATGTACTACTAGATTTTAGAACTTATCCGATAACAGAAACTATAATTTGTATATATCAGAATAACAATATACATACAATTTTATTTTTATGGCCATAAACACAATTCAGTTTTTAATTTTTTATTATTACTATTACTATGATAATTCTAAGCGTTTTGGATAGAAATGGGCAACCCAATAGAGAATCAAAAGGGATCTACTTTGTCTCCCTTTATTTCAAGCCTTCTCCTTCTTAGATGGAACTATTCCATCTGTTCCTGCAAGCATGGCATACTTGTCCTTCCTTGTTAAACCGGTGCACTCAAAACCCAGAGTGCCTGCAAGAACCCTCTGAATGTAATTTGCAACTTCAATTGCAGATTTTCCACCTTTGCATGTGAGTTCAGTAGGCAACTGATTCAAGAAAGTGATCTCATATGTAGGCATGGGATTCATGAACACAAAATAAGGGTCCAATAATTTATACCCTCTAGCTGATGTCCCATAAAACACACTTTGTTTTGTGTTGATAGCAACTGGGACAATCCTATCTGTTAGCTCAGCAAAAAGAGCACTGAACCTCAAAAGAAATGGTTCCCTGCAAGTTGTACCTTCAGGACAAATCACCAAGTCCCCTTCTTCAAGCAGTCTCTTGATGTTGGCTGCATCTCTATCTCTTTCCCTTGAGAGGGCCACAGCTTTGATTGGTGAAATTATTTCAGTGAATTTGCTTATACTATATGTGACACAGCTAATTTTTCTTCCTAGTGCAACTGCCGTAACCACTGGGTCTAAAACTGTGCGGTGGTTACAAACAAATAGGACTCCACTTTGACCTTTCTTTGGTGGTGGTGGAGGGGTACCCTTCCTGATGACTCTTATTCCCAATAGCTTATAGTTGTACCAAGCAATTCTTTCAGGCAAAGGGATGTTGAGGTAGACCCTTAGGATAGAGAGTATAATACCAATTGGCATCCATAGGAAGGTCAAGAGAGCAACTAGAGGGGTAGGCCTCTGAACTAACCGGCCCTCATGGAAAATAATTGGGCTTAGAAGCTTGTTTCTTGGTAATGGCTCACACTTGATCCTTGGCACCATATATCCTTCCTGCAGGGGAAAATACAGTTACTTGATTGGACATATGAAAAGTGAGTATAAGTGATATTTTCGTTGAATTTTTACATATATGTCACGAATGAGGATTTGCTGTCTCTCATTCTGATATATCATACCTTATCCTCACCAATAATATCTTGTTACATATTCTATCTATTTTAAATTACAAGAAATTTTAATTTATGTGATAAGATATTATTGTGGAGACAGTGTGATATACAGAAACGGGACAACAGATTTTCATTCCCGAGGAAGCCTTATTGGAAGGTAATGAAGTTCTAGTGGTGGTTCACTTACTATGGAAAATTATCAATAAATTCATCTAGGATAATCATATTGTGTTTTTTACTTGCAAAAAAAGTCATGCTAGGTGTTTCTAAAATTACTCAAGAATTAAATTAAGTCCATGAACCGGTGATACATAAAAAAAAAAAAAAAAAATCAGCAAGACATAAAATTTAACATAGTAAGTCAATAGGGGATGTCATAAGGATTGTTCTTTCAAATTGATGATGAGAAACTATATGCAGGGAGATGTAAATTATACTTCTCATATATTTTACATGAGGTACAGAGAAAATACGGCTTGGATTGAGTATTAAAAGTTAGTTGGACATGAAGAACTCATGGAAAGTGTCAGTAGTAGTCCTCAACCTGAATTGAATTAGGTTTATATATTCTTGAAAAATAACCAATTAGGGATCTTTTAATCAATAGTGGTTAAACAAAATAGTTAAGGATCATGACTTATGAGAGAGAACTAAAAAGCAGAGGCACAGCCAACACGAAACTGAAGCTGCTTTAAGGTGTATCCATAAATGGACCATGGAACCTGGGGGGGACCCCTTAGAAAGTTGAGGGTAGTAAATATCGAAAAAGACGGGATGGAGTTTTGTAATGCCACAAGAGAATTATAGACAAAAATAGACTTAAGATTAGGAAGAGAGGCTCATCATATATTGGTGATAAACATTATGTCATGGACAGTTCACAATGTTCTCATTAAACTGAATTGATTTGTGGAAATCTGATTACAAATCACAATGATTTAATTGTAAGCAGTAGCTGCATTAAGCAAAGAAACAGCTAATCTCAAGAATTGGCTTCCTCACATCCAAAACAAAAAGTTGAACCAGAGTAACTGCAAACAGCATTAATATGTATATAATTTAATTTTTATACAACATAAATGTAAGCAATAATATGTATCATATTTATAACTTTTAATATAATTAGAGTTTAATTGTTATGCAATATCAGAGCAAAGTGAATCATGATAAGAGTGACTTTTATATATAAAAGTATGAGTTTAATTAGTATATGTTGTTAGTGTAAAGTTTTTTATACTGTTAACCAATAAAAAATCATGGTATGAGTGAATTTTCAGGTAGTTAGGATAAAAGTCAAACATTATAGTTTATGTGTCAATTTATGATTGATTGACTGTGTAAAAAAATATTTACACTGACAGTGTATACCAATTAAATCCTAAAAGTACTCCGTATAAGAGTCAAACATTTTTAATGATGTGATAACTTATAATTGATTCACCGTATAAAAAAAATCTTTCCACCGAGTTAAATAATTTTAATGGTGTGATAGAATAAGGTGCATCAAAATTAAATCCATGTATATATATATATATATATATATACCAACCTTGCAAATTGACATGAAATCATGGTCAGTTACACTATCTCCCAGTCCCAAATCTGGCAAGTTAGACCCAAATTCCTTAACAATAGCAGCTTTCTTATTCTCACCAACTAGCACTCCAGGTTCCTTAACAAACCCAGTTGCCCTTCCTGATTTTGTTGCTTCTAGTTCTGTCCCAAGCACCTTATCAGTTCCCAAAAAGGTCTTAACAAAAGGTTCCACCATCAACCTCGGGCTAGCCGTTACAATGTATCGTTTCCCAAAGGAATTGAACACTCTCCATGTCTCTGGATGAACGTCCTCACCATAGAACCTTGGCAATACTGACCTTGCCACAACCTCTATGTCTCTTATCTTTAACCCCGCGAAGGTAATGAAGATCAAGGTTTTGATGGCCACAGTTTCAGAGACAAATAGGTACGTGAAATACACGAAAGGGACAGAAGCTAGAAGGAGTAGTGCTCTTAGGATGCTACCTGCTTCGAGAGCAACAAGCAGGTAGTAAGGGAAAGCACTTCGTGACACGAGAAGGGTGCCATCTAAGTCCGAAGCAACGGTTTGGTTTGAACGTTCTTCGGTGCTACATTTGGAGATTGGTTCGAAACGACGAAAGGCTCCCATGACTACGTGACAAAGAGAAAGAGGGTAAAGGAGAAGGCAAAAAAAAAAAAAAAATTAGAGGGAGAGAAAATGAGAGGCTAGGTTGGTGTTCTGGGGAAGATGGGATTGGATGAGCTAGCTATAGATAGCTTGCAAATGTTATGAAGAGAGAGAGGGTGAATTTAAAGGGGTTTTAAAAGGAGGAGGGAGAAGACAGTGAACATTTTTTTTGTGTTTGCAATATAATTAATTAATAATATAAAATGAAAAGTAAAAATTTGAAGTTCTCAATAGTTTATTTTTTATTTGTTTGTATAACAAGTGTTGTAATTACACTATTTGTAAGACAAATACTTAATATAGTATGTGAGTTAAGAGATGGATCAAAGAAATATAAAAATATATTTTGTATTGCTAAATTTGATACATATAAGAAACTTAATTTTTTATATGAATGAATTAAATATTATCATATATTATATAATATATATATAAAGTTAAATATTTAGATGCGAGAGAGATATTAATTAAATATTAAATTTAATAATACAAAGAAGGAGATTTTATTAAAGAAAAGGGTAAGAGATTGTGTTGTTTTGGCGTGCATGGTAGGGCAGATGTAAGTAGGGGTCTCAGAGTGGTTGGAAGTCGATACCGACAGCTGCGTTTCATTCAATTAGCCTACTTTTTAGTTCATTGACCTTTTTAGTTCATTGGCGCCGTCTTTGCTGCCTAATAAAAATCAAGTAGGGGTGTTCAGATCCAAACCGAACCGCTATAAAATCGTAAACCGATCCAAATTAATCGAAAATCGATAAAAACCGATTCGGTTTGGATTTTTTTGAATGATATTTGATGAGAACCGATTGGTTCGGTTCGGTTTGCGGTTTGCTTTCCTGAAACCAAACCGAACCGCAACCGAATCGATTCATGTAATATAACGTTGTGCTTTACGTTTACTATCCACACACACGGGACATCACTGGTCAATCACTGTAGTCTAAAAATTTCTTTTTGGACCATCTTTATTCTTTAGGTGTAACTTAGTAACTTTTCACTTTCAAAAGAATCAAATATATAGAATTCAGTTTTTCTGAAATACTTATTGCTTGATATAGAACGTGCTTGTATGTACAAATATTTGTCTAAGTAGTAAGATTATTGTCTTCAACAAAAGACGCACTGTTTGCTTGATTTATGGCTTTGTGCCTTTGTGGTATGAAATAAATTAAAAGAGTGGAAAGAGGGCAAATCACATTTAATTGACTATGTTTATTTTTACCAAACCGAACTAACCGAACCGATCCAAACCGCATTTAATTGGATCGGATCGGTTCGGATTTTTTTAAAGAAGCAAACCGAACCGAACCGAACCGCATGATATTTTACTCTTTGGATCGGATGGTTTTTATACTCAAAACCGAACCGAACCGATCCGCGAACACCCCTAAAACCAAGGCTCGACTTGAGTTTAATTCGTGAGGATCGTTTGATGATCAGGATAAGGGAGGTAGAATAAGATAAGTAATTTTTTCCTACTTTAATCTGTAATTTGGTGAATCAGTAGGATAGGATAAACTTATCCTGTTAGCTTATCCTATCCTGTTATTTAGTTATAGTTCTATCCTGAGGGTAGAGTTGGGTTAGAACCAATAAGATAGGATAAGAAAATGTTTTCTTTTTTATCTCTTACCCTTAATATTGTTATTATTTAATTATGGTTTCAAACCTAATTAATCAACCTTATTACTAATTAAAATATATGGTTTAATTAACAATTTTTAAAAAAGTGAAAAAAAAATAATTTTTTATAATTTAAAAAATGGATTAATGTATACTTAAAAATCCGAAAATATATATTATTAAATATTTTTTAATTTGAATGTATAAAACAAACACATAATATTAAAATTTATTTTTGAAAAAAAATGTAATTTTGATATAAGGGTAATTTTATCATTTGTGGATATTTTATATCATATCCTGTCATTATCTGATGCACATCAAACATTTACAGGATAAGAGCTTATCATGCTCATATCCTATCCTATCCTTATCCAGCTCTCATATCCTACCCATCCTTATTCTATCCTGCCCACCAAACGAGCCCTTAAGGTATTTATTTGGCTAACCCTTTTGCTTAGGGCATTTTCAATGGGCATAACACTTAAACAACTCATTTTGGATTGCTTATCTTTTGTTAAGAAGGTCTCATTATAGGCCTGTTTGGATTGGCTTATAAATAACTTATTTGGACTTATCTACTGGCATAGGTGTTTGTCAGAGTGTTTCGGAGAGCTTATGAAAACAGATTATGACATGTCCATAAGTTGTTTTCAGCTTATTTTGATATTCTCTCTATGATAGCTTATGAAAACAGCTTAATTATAACTTATATAAAAATAGTTTGACTATATCTTCTCTTTGATTATGGAAATATCTTATACATAAGCACTTATATGATAAACGCTTATCCTATGAGCACTTAATTAAGCCGTTTACCCAAACAGGTCCTATGTCACATAACATTTAAGCAACTCACTCACTTTTTGTTCCAATGAGCAACACGTAAGCAACCACTTTAATTTGGCTTGCTTATCTTTTAGACTAAAGACTCAAATTGGTCATTGACAAAAAATCACGGTGATATCTTGGTCCCTGAGAAATAAAAAATACCAATTTAGTTCTTAAGAATGTAAAATGCAGGTCAAAATAATATGTCTCTAAAAATTACCCTAAAAAGGACCGATTTGACTCGCATTTTATATTCTTGAGGACCAAATTGGTATTTTCATTTTTCAGGGACCAAAATGTTACATTGATTTTTTGTCAAGGACCAATTTGGACATTTAGTCTATCTTTTATTAAGAGAGTCCCACTCACTAGTACAGAAAGCACTTTTTACATTGGTTAAAAAATACTTTTAACATCGGTTAAGGAGGCGACGTTAATTAAAGAGATGTTAAAAGTGTGACTTTTAACATGGTTGTAAACCGATGTTAAAAGTTTAATTTTAACATCGGTTAATAAAAAATCGGATGTTAAAAGTACACTTTAAACATCGGTTATAGTAACACCCGATGTTAAAACTGTGATCTCAGTCAGATATGTGCTCTGGTCAGTTCACTTTTAACATCCATTGTATCTGAAACAGATGCTAAAAGTACACTTTTAACATCGGTTTTAGGAACACACGATGTTAAAAGTGTACTTTTAATATCGGTTATTAGAACAACCGACGTTAAAATTAATTTTTTTTTTAAATGGTGTGTTACATTTCTAGTTCTTTCCCACCCCACATATCAATCAGTATATCATCCACAATTCAGTACACAACATAATGCCAGAAACAGATTCAAACATGTAACTCATATATTGCTATTCGGAATTACAATATTACAGTACTAGTTACACAAGTCCAGAATAATTAAATTAAATTATATGACATTACATATATACAATGTTATAAGTGCAATAACCTAAAGTCCAAAATGTGTCACATGTAATACATACAGGTGCAAAAATCATATACAATCTACATTATGCTGCCTAGTATACTCATGAAAGAAATTAGCAAAACGATCCCTCAGGTCTTTTATCTCTTCTTTATCAACTGAAGTTTGATCGTCAAAAGCCTGTACAAGTTTAAATAAACTCTACATTAAATCATCAACCAAAACAAAATATGATTTAACTTGTGCAAAACTTTATATTTATTACCTGTTGCCATCCGTCAATAATAGTGGCGGAGACCACGTTCAACATATGTTTCATCACGTAGTATCCACACTCCCAGCCGCCAGCTTGTCTACGAGACTACAAGGCAATATAAAATTGAATATCAAGTACAGTACTAATATAATAATAATTGCTGTTATAATTTTTTTGTAAGAAATAATAAACTGCTTACGAGTGGAATAATCCATTCAGGCTTTCTTTTTGAATTGGATGGCCTACTTTTGCCATCTGCATAAGCCATGCTACTCGCAACCATAGCTCTATGATTAAAAATAATAATGTCAATTATGTTCATGTAATAAAGCAAAAGCAATTTGAATTACAAATTAAATTAAAGCTTACATGTCAATCGCATCCTTCAATTCAGATGTCGGACTATAGTGCAACGAGCATAAGAAGACGACACGATGCTGGCTAGGATGAAGTATGAGCAACTGCCAATGGCCACTCCTAAGTATTAGTGCTAGATAAATATCTTTCTTTGTTCGATCAAGTAGCTTCAGGATGTATGTCTTCATCGCATCCCCATTAGTGCAATAATTTCCCTGAATTATGCTTGGGTCTAAGAATCCATACGTATTATGGTTGCCTCTTTCTATACATAAGCGATGAAGATACCTAAGATATTAGAATAAAATAATGTTAAATACCTAAGACATTGAAATAAATTATAGAATTAAAATACCTAAGATACATGTTAACAGTGTACTTACGTGCACCACATACTCAGAACGGTATTGGCTAGCCAATTACCAGGAAGACATATGTCACCTATATCATTCCCAGAGAAAAAAAAGGCTGGCAAGTCGCAAGCGCCTTCATGTTCCAAGGGAATAGCATACTCTTTATCTGGCGCATCCGCAGCAAATGCGGCCAAATGAGCTACATTCGATCTTAGCTTTTATCAATGTTCTAAGCAACAAAGATAAGGCATTAGTTAAGTAATGTCATTTGTAAATAAATAAGACATAAGTAATTAAATGATTAATATGAAATTAATATGCATACCTGGGATAAAGGCATCTCAACTGGCTTATGTGCATCCTCACAGCTCCCCACGGTGCTCACAAGCTGAGAAGGTTGGCTCATTGGACTTTGTTGGGAAATTGTAACCCCCCTAGATGACATCTCCTTTATGAATGATTCCATAAGCTCCAGAAATATCTCTCTTTTAAGCTCCTCCATAATGCTTTCTCGCTCGTGGCTGCTGATTCGGCTTCCAACATGGACTCGTCGTCCGTGATATTGCCGAATGCCCACTAGCCCTCCAACACCCTTTACAAAGCCAGGGTGGTCATCTTTACCTGGGCAGTGCTCAGGATATCCCTACGTCCATGTTGAACGAATGATCCTTGCGAGTTTTGTTCCACCAGCGATGTCTATAAGGGGTAAATTCACAAAATATGTGTAAGATAGTGTTTACTTAACTGTATTAATTACAAGTGGAAGTAATCTATTAATTACTTACAATCTTTTCGGCGACAATGCGTGTGGGCTCGGCTTTAAAATCTCACGATTTTGTCTTTCGGGCTTCCATCCATGTTTCATGGCGTTCGGATGGAGATGGAGGATTAACAACTATTTCTCCATCGGCTTCGGCTTCTCCATCAGCTCCACCTTCTTCTTGCTTCTTTTTGGCCTCTTCTTGCTTCTTTTTCATCTTCTCATTCATAATTTTCTGTCGAACCATACGATAGCCACCACGAGACATATGGTGTGGGTGTACATTGTTTTTCTGGATTTCCTTGGCCTTTTTCCTTTTCTCTTGTTACAAATAACACGTATTCAATTCAATTAAATAAATAAATTAGATAGGCCTATTATAAAAAATATAACGGGAAACTAACCAGAAAGGCAGGGTCTTGTCGGCTCACAACAAACCTATCCCACGTCTCCTTATTAATGAAAGAGTATGTGCCAAGTGGAGATTTGTCGTCTTTCTTCTCAAAAATATATCTATTGCCCAAATAGGTCTTGAACCCCGTCCACCGCTTCGCGGCAAAAGAAAGCCATTTCTTCTTACATTCAGGAGTATTCGGGACATCAAAGGTCAACTATAATACAAAATAAAATGGAGGAAATATATTAGAGTATGATAATAATATAAGTAAATACAATTTAGATACAAATAGAGAGGATAAAAGTAAAATACCAAGATTGAAGACCAAATTTGATCCTTCACCATACTCGGTACCTGAGCCCATTCCTCAATCAGAATGCTAACCCTGTTTCGAGCTTCCAGGGCCACAAAACCGGTGAATTTGTCAGCATTCGGCCCTATGGCCCCCCATATGTATCAAACTCAACCGGAAGCCTCTGATCACCGCAACGACTCAGGGCCAACGATCGTAACTTTGTGGCTGCTCTACCCCTTTTTTGGGGCGTGCACTACCTGACCCGCTATGTGAAGGAGAAGGAGGAATGCCTGCTGGATCAGTCATGTATGCCTATTTAGACAAAAAGTAATAAATTAGGTCAGTATATAAGAATGGATAAATAAAAAAAAAGTCTACTATAACATGGATAAAAAAAGCCTACTTTAACATGGATAAATAAAAATAAGTCTAACTTTACTAGGAGAAATAAAAATAAGTCTACTTTAACATGGATAAATAAAAAAAGAATACTTTAATTTAAACATAACTTATACTATGGTCAAGTTTAGATCAATATCCCTTCATGATGATCATCACGAGTGGCAAGTACATCGTCCACTACATTTTCCTCTACGAAAATAGGCATCTGTGTTGAGAAAGAAGAAGTTTCTGGAATATCAAGAGTTAAATCTTGATTTTCATGGATACCATTATGCATGCTTTTTCCTTGGAGAACAACTGACCACCTTTTGTTAGAAGGATCATTGATATAAAACACTTGTTTTGCTTGGGAAGCCATGATGAAAGGCTCTTCCGTGTGACCTACTTTGTCAAGGTCTACCAATGTAAATCCTAATTCTTCAGTTTGCACACCACTGTTACTGTCAGCCCACTTACACTTAAAAACAGGCACTTGAAATTTAGTGTAATCGACCTCCCAAATCTCTTCAATGACTCCAAAGTAAGATTTCGATGCCATAATGGGATTTGTATCTTTTGAACTAGAGAAGTGCATCGACTCAGATACGATCATAACCCCACTATTTTGCATGGTACTCTTGTCATCTTAGGACTTTGTATAGAAGGAAAACATATTGATATCATATCCATTCCAATATATGACTTCAAGACGTGGCCCCTGTGCTAGCCATTGTAATGTATCGGAAGCAGTATGATCATTTGTAATTTTTTCTTTAAACCAGGCTACGAAAGTCTTGTTATGATGGTTCAACAACCATTTTTCGTTCCTTCTAGGGTTTTCTTCCTTGACCTCTTATTTGTGAGCACATAAGTAAGGTGCAACCTCATCAGTGTTATTCAAAATGTGCAAATGGGCTTGAAACACTTCCTCCCAAGCCTTGCTATTAACCTTTATACCTCGTGTACCCTTACCGGCACATCTTCCCTCATGACAAGGCTTAGGAATCCCTATAGCCTCCACTTCTGAAAGGTAGTCTTGACAAAACTCAATAGATTCTTCTGTAACGTACCTTTGAACAATAGATGCTTCAGGACGGTGTGGATTCTTCACATACCCTTTCAAGATCTTCATGTATCGCTCAACTGGGTACATCCACCTTAAATAAACGGGGCCACATAATCTAATCTCCCTCACTAGATGAACAATTAAGTGAACCATGATGTCGAAAAATGAAGGAGGAAAATACATCTCCAATTGGCACAAGATTATAGCAGCCTCATCTTCCAACTCATCCAACTTCTGGGGGTCAATGACTTTGCTACATATAGCATTGAAGAATGAGCACAACCTAGTTATGACATGTCTAACATTTTTAGGAGCAATACCACGAATAGCCACTGGTAGTAGTTGTTGCATCAAGACATGGCAATCATGAGACTTTAAGCCAACCAATTTTAGATCATTTGAGACAAGTCTCTTGACATTTGAAGAGTAACCCTGTGGCACTTTGACGCCCCGTAGACACTCACAAAAACTTGTTCTCTCTTTTTTTGACAAGGTATGACATGCTGGAGGCAAATATGTCCGCTTACCATCCTTTGGTTGTGGAGCTAACTGCTCTCGTATACCCATCGCAACCAGATCTAGACGAGCATTCACACCGTCCTTTGTCTTACCCTAAATGTTGAGAAGCATTCCAATTAGACTATCACATACATTTTTCTCCACATGCATGACATCAATACAATGTTTGACATCAAGTTTGCACCAGTATGGAAGATCAAAGAAGATCGACCTCTTCTTCCATTTGTTTTTCTCAATAGCCTTCTTTTGAGCCTTTCCGAACATAACATTAATGTCCTTCAACCTTTGATAAACTTTCTCTCCATTAAAGGCCGTCGGAGCAATTCCATTCTCTTGGAATCCATTGAAAGCTTTTTTCAGTCTACGATATGGGTGATCACGTCTGAGAAATCTCCGATGCCCAAGGTAAACTATCTTCCTTTCATGTTGCAATTGTGTGAAACATGTGCCTTCTTCACATATTGGGCATGCTTTATGCTCCTTAACACTATACCCGGACAAGTTCCCGTATGCTGGAAAGTCATTGATGGTGCAAAATAACATAGCATGCATCTTGAAAGTCTTTTTGTAATGGCCATCAAACACATCAACGCCTTCCACCCACAGCTTTCTCAAGCCTTCAATCAAGGGACTTAGATAAACATCTAAGTCATTTCCTGGCTGTTTTGAGCCCGAAATCATCATAGATAACATCATGTATTTGCGCTTCATGCACAACCAAGGAGGTAGATTGCAAATTACGAGGAGAACAGGCCATGAACTATGGATACTACTTAAGGTACCATACGGATTCTTTCCATCCGTAGCAAGCCCAAGCCTAAGGTTTCTTGGCTCATTTCCGAAATTCGGAAACAAACTATCAATTCTCTCCCATTGCACAGAATCAGCCGGATGGCGAAGCATTCCATCACGTTTCCTCTCATCTGCATGCCATTTAATTTTCTTTGCGTCATTTACATTAGTGAACAATCGCTTGAACCTTGGAATTATTGGAAGATACCACAACACCTTTGCAGGAGGACCCTTTGTGATCACATCACAACTAGAATCACCATCCTTCACTTTGTACCGCGATACCCCACACTTGGGGCAGTCGTGCATCCCTTCATACACACCCCTGTATAGTATGAAATCATTAGGACATGCATGTATCTTCTTATACCCCATACCTATCGGACAGAGTATCTTCTTTGCCTCATAGTTACGATCTGGCAGTGTGTTGCCTTCTGGAAGCATGTTGTTCAACAACTCAAGCAATTCGGTGAAGCTTTTATCACTCCACCCATTTCTCGCCTTCACACTGAACAATTTTAAGACCGCCGACAACCTTGTATAAGTAGTGCACCCCGGATACAAAGGCGTATCCGCATCATTGCACAAAGTATCATACACACGTGCTCATTGAAATGACTCTTGTCCAATATCACGGATCATGTCCTCTAGTCGATCGTCCTCCATATCTACATCAACTTCTTCACGTTGGGACACACTTGGCATGTTTAACAAGCCTTCACCATGCCATATCCATCTTGTATAACTTTTGCAAATCCCTTCACAAATAAGATGATCATGTATTTGCTTATCTTCACATTTCCTCATATTCAAACATCTAACACAAGGACAATTAAATCTTCCATTACTATCAGGAAGATTTCTTTGAGCAAATTCTAGAAACTCTTCCACTCCCTCCCGATACTCATCACTTATGCGTTTACTAACCATCCAACTACGGTCCATATCCACGTTCTGTAGATTTACACATATTTATACAATATGAGCACAAGAGGGGAGACTCTCAAAGAGCAGTATTTGAAATTATAGGCCTAAACCTTAAGTCCTATAATAGAAACTAAACCCCTCGACTATTGATCAAACCAATCCAGATGACCTAACTTTTTAAAAGAACCCAAACCCCTTGACTATTGAGATTATAAGCAAAGCCTAAAAGTCTGTGCTCAATATGTAACATCAAAGTGTTTAAGTTAAAAAAAAAAACTCAAAATGCATTTCATTATTTCATAAAATATTCAAATCATTAAAACAGAGACAATGTTAAACACTAACTAACAGAGAAGGATTACCAAGTAGAAGGGGAGTTGGGGCGGTTCAAATGCGGTGGTCAGTTGTAGAAGAGAGGGAGTTGGGGTGGTTCAGTTGCGATGGTTCAGTTGTAAATGGTTCTGAGTAAATATTAGCAAAAATGGTATTTAACAAATGAGGGTTTGAGCAAATAAAAATAGGGAAGAGAGAGTTACGTACCTTTGCGAAGAGGAAGTTATGGTGGTGGTTCTACGGTGGCTCAATAGTGAAGAGAAGAGAAAAGTAGGCCGCGAGAGTGAGAACACTATAACGTTGAAATGTAGGGCGCGAGATAGAGAAGGTTTGAGAAAGTTAACTTTATAGATTTTAATAACTTTTAACATCGGTTGTTAGAAAAAATCGATGTTAAAATTTATTTTAACATCGGTTATATAAAAAATCGATGTTAAAAAGTTACTTTTAACATCGGTTAACTAAGAACCGATGTTAAAAAATTAGCACCAGTAAATATGGAATGGAGGGAAGAAACTTTTAACATCGGTTTTACCAGAAACGGATGTTAAAAGTATATTTTAACATCAGATTACTTATAACCGATGTTAAAAGTCTACTCCATACTTTATTTATTTACAAGTTTGCCGCCGCGTCTATTTTTAACATCTGTTTTTCTTTAACAGATGTTAAAATCCTGACGTGAAAAGTCTATTTTCCACTAGTGTGCTTTCAGGGATTGAACTGACAGCGCCTCATACTTTCCGAGACCAACATGATGGTTTACACTATGTTTTTTGGTGTTTTGCTATCACGATTTTCATTTCTTTTGAGGTGGATTTGTGATGAATTGTTAATTATAAAAAGAATAAACCATTATTTTAGTCCCTGAAAGTGTGAGGCGCTGTCAGTCCAGTCCTTGAGAGCAGTTAAATTATGAAAAAGTCCTAGAATGTCAATTTCGTTGGTAAAATTAGTCTCTAAAAGGGACTAACTTGACTAACGAAATTAACATTGAGGACTAACTTGACTGACAAAATTAACATTGAGGGGACTTTTTCATAATTTAACTGATTCCAGGGACTAAATTAACAGCTGCTCAGGGACCAAAATGATGATTTACTCATATAAAAAAATAGGCAAAAGAATTATTTTGATTTTTTTTTTTGCTTATGGATAAGAGATATTATTTAGAAATAATCATAAAATTATTTAATTTTTTAAAATATTTTTCATAGATGGATTGGAGGATATCCATCCGTAAAAAAATTATTGATGGATGAATTGGATATATTTTTTTAAATGGATCATTGATGGATTGAAATTTTTTAATGAAATTTTAATATATCATTATAAATTAATAGATAATTTTTAATTCATTCTTTATAATCTGAATAAAAATTTATTCAATCCGTCCATTTACCATCATCATCCATTATATAAATTAGCCGATCGAGTCAATAATTACAACATCGATTTAATGAATGCATCGCAAGCTAACTAAAGTGGCGAATTATTTCTCTATCTTCCACATATAGGAAAGTCAAAGCCCTAAAAGCCGACAAGACTTGGTTACTTCTCCCCCTCAATCTTTGTATTAATTTTGTATTATTAATTTATGGGCTGTGATATTGGATAAGAAACGAATTATAATATGTGTGTGAAAGAAAGGGAAAAAAACAAAAATCACAGGTAAGAAAAAAATTGGAAAAGAGAGAAATAATAAGTGAAAATTCTTCCAACAAAATCGGTCGTACAGAAGCAGCAAATTAATTATATAAATATGAATATTTTCGGCAAGAGGGTCCAACAGGTAGATGTCAAGTTTCCAACATAGTAGATCTCAACGTCAACCAACTCTCTCGTCCACAAGAAACCGTTAACTTTACTACATTGTAAAAAAACAGTTTTGGCAAATTGGAATGAATGAATAAATCAACGACATAATATATAAAATGATAGTTAATTGTAAAGTTTAGCTCCTGTCGGTAGGAAATAAAAATATATCCCGAATCACAAGAAATTTAATTTTCTCAGCAACCACTAAAAGTATATTTGCACATTGGTCGATTGAGAATTTCTTGAAGTATCTACCAACGCTCTCTCTCTCTCTCTCTCTCAATTATTCTTATTGATATGCCTTTTATTTAATTTCTCTTTTCTTTCAGTTATATATATTCCTTCATAAATATAATTCATCTTGAAGAAAAATAGATAACAAAAAGAAACAAAGCAAAAAAGACAGGCACCCCCTTCATCGTATTTTGTTACTGGAAATAGGAGCAATTGTACGTTATGGTGAATAATTAAGAGTACTTCGTATTTCAAAGTTATCACAAAAAAAAAAGTAAACGTAATTTAATTTACATTCCTTTTTAATCCTCGCTATATAGTTAACAAAAAAAAGTAGTAAAAACTTGTCTTAATTATCTGGCTCCAACAAAATGAAGAATAAAATAATTAATTGGTCTAAATTTTATGATCAATGCTGTGTAGTACGATAGGAAACTGTATGAAATTTTTCTGTCCAATAAAATGAAAGTCTGTAATAAAAATCATGGTGAAAAAGTCAAAAGAAAAGATGAGAGAGAAAAATATCATATCCCTCTCAAAATTGTTTGATGCAAGAGTAGGAATCATTTCTCATACAGTCATACTAAACAACATCATCTAAACTTTATACATCAGAAGTATCTCTCAACTCTCTAGAGAGAAGTAGAAAAAATATGATTATAATCTCAACATATAGTCACAAATCGATCTACATATTAAGCAGGGACGTACAAAATCTTTTGTCCAGACCTAGTGAATCACGAAATTGAGTGCAGATTAACTGAGATCTTGATTTTAGATTGGGTTAGTACAACGGAATACAGGAAAGTGAAAAAAGATTTTGTCTGTTTTAGGGCTTGCTTAACGAAAAGGAAACGACATTAACAACAATAAAAATAAAAACAGGCTTCAATTGACTTTAAGGCTTGAATCGAACCTAGCTATTTGACAAAATAAAGAAGGTGGTTTCTCCGGTACTCCTGATAATTTTGGGGTAAAAGTTATCATATTCAATCAGAATGCTTCATCTCAATTAAATAAATCATGTTAGTGAGTTAAGTCAAATGGTTTTTACCATCTGATTGGATCACCTAGACAAAATAAAATTACCCTTCGGATATCAAAGAACTCACCAATAAACAATCTTGGAGTAGAAAACTTACAGGTATGAAGATTACGCTTTAGACCTTTTCCTCTTCATACATGTACAATGTAGACTAATTTGCAGAGTTCTACATACATATGTTGGGAATGAAGATTGATTTGATTAAGGATAATTCACTTTGGTCCCTAAAAGAGTTAGCATAAGTTATATTTGTCCATAAATATAATAAGGCATTGAGTACTTTCAAGATTTTTTAAAATACATTTCGTCATTCAAGTTAGTCACACCATTAAGATAACTCCATTTATTTTAACAAATCACACAACTGGCATACTAAGTGCTAAAGTGTCATTTTACGTGGCTCATGTGACAAGTTATGGTTTATGTAGGCACCCAATTAACCCTAAAAAATCCATGTTGCATCATTTTATTTCCTATTACCACTGCAAAAAAGAAGTGTTTTGCGAGCACCAAATTCGGTCCCTAAATATGAAAATTCGGTCGCTAAACCATTTAGCGGCCACCAAACATGGTAGCAGATTGCCTAGTCGCTAAACTATTAGGGGGTCACTAAATCGGTCGCTAAGTCGCTAAGTCGGTCCCTAAAACATTTAGTGACCGATTTAGCGACCAAATTTTTCTATTTAGCAACCAAATTTTCATATTTAGCAATCAATTAAGTGAGATTACTAAATTTTGGTCGCTAAAATACCCTTTTTTTGTAGTGTACTATAAGAATTAGTTAATTAGCAACATTGCTAATCCCTTGGTAATTCTTCGTTAAACCTTATTGGCATTGGATTTTTCTATTGTTTATTTCAGTCGCTAGTTGCTAATCTCTTGTTTTTCATCGATAATCCATTGCTAATGCCTCACTAATTAATTCATATATATTAACGAGGGATTGGCGAGGGGGAAATTCTAAAGCTAATTTTTTTTCAATAAATAAAATTTTTATTAATAATATTTAACTTTAGCATCATAGTGCCTACTCATCCCACCTTCTAGAAAGGGTTGACGAGCAAACACTCAATCATGTATTCTAAGCTAGATAGTTCCGATTACTAATCTGCTATATTCTTGTAATATTGCATCTCTCCAAAAGGACCTAAAGTTTCAAACCTAATAACCTGATGCATGCACACATGATCTTGGCCAAAAGAGACCAGACACAGTAAGATTGGACAACAACTCTAATGGCAGCTCCAGTACAAGGACGCAACAAAAATGGTGATACAAGTGGTGGCTCTAAGGTCATGTTGTGACACCCTCAAACCCAGTGCCACTTTTGTAGCTCAAAACCCTTAATGAAACGATAAATAAAATTTCGCTGGTTTTACTTTCGGAAAAAAAAAAAAATATCTTTTGTGTAAGCAGATTCTGGAAATCGTGACCAAAAATTTTCTCATTAATTATACGTATGAACACCACTCCAGATAACACAGGATTACTCATATACAATAATTAGAACAAGATATATATATATATATATATACATCTATATAATGGACAACAAGCCCCTTTACAAAAGAACGAATGATTTCTAAACTTTCTAAAAAGCTATAAAACTAGGCAGCGGCAGTCTGGAACCATATCTCTAAAACCTATGGCCATCAGTAGCCGTTAACAGACTACCCAAAAACCACTGCCTCAAAAAGGGTCTACACCCTAAGCTGGTCCGACTAATGGAAACCATTGGACAATCCCCCGGAGGGAAGTCCAATGCTGGAACCAGAGGAAGAACTCTGGGAACCTACATTCCCGTTCCCCTGTGAA
This sequence comes from Ammopiptanthus mongolicus, assembly GCA_039655645.1. Classification (NCBI taxonomy): domain Eukaryota; kingdom Viridiplantae; phylum Streptophyta; class Magnoliopsida; order Fabales; family Fabaceae; genus Ammopiptanthus; species Ammopiptanthus mongolicus. The sequence continues at coordinate 47,583,062 of CM077350.1, forward strand.
TGGGGATCGGAAGCATCCGAAGAATGATCCTCCGGGTCTTCTTGAGGATCCTCCTCAGGGTCTTCCTCCTCCTCCTCCTCTTCCCCCACATCTTCCACGACGTGCTCGCCCGCTACCAAAACAAAAGGCGGGGGAGGCGTCTGGGGTAGCTGTTGCTGCGGGGACTGTGCAGCGGGGGCGACCGACTCGATCACACCCTGCTCCATAAGGGCCTGCAGCATCAGCCCGATGGGAGGGAGAGGCACCTGGATGGTCTCCACTGTCCGAGTACTCTTCCGCGGTCCCGTCTCCGTCGTTCCGCTTACAGTGCAAACTGGTCCAGTATACGCCGCACTTTCCACCCCTGGGTGGATAACCCACGCGGCTGGGTCTGTCCTTCGATCAAACGCTAGGACGCGCATCCCGGAGTGCGCTAGGTGATCCGGCTCCGGCTCCATCTGTAAACACGATACAGTATATACCAAAGGACAACCCGTCCAAAAACATGCAAGGGTGAGAAACCAATATATGAATCCATAAACAACAACTATATGCCCAATCCACACAACAGGCCCAAATCATCATATAACATGGCATATATCATTAAATACAAAAGGCAGTAAATGCACAAGGGTTTCGTACCCCACAATCAACGTTATCTCCTAAACGTATGCATGGCACTTCCATATATCTCAATATTCACACTAGATTACTAGATTTCCGGAAATCCCATCACCATTCGAAATGAGCTGATCAGGCTCCAATATTTGGCCCAAAAACGAGTACTTTGAATCCCATGACACTACGCGATTCTCACATGGGGGCGCAATCAGAAGTACTCCACAAGAAAACGGTCATACTGCATTGTCCAACTCAAGGCACAATACGTTCCCAGAACACGTATGACACCATTGTCCATCAAGGCACAATGTTATGACAAGTAAGTCATCTCAGGTTCTCCCTGTTTATCAAGGTCCCCCGTATCACGGCACGTCTGCCCCGCATTTAATGCATGAGAAACCTATCTAGTTTCAGATAATGGATCTTTGTCGCATCAATATTTCCTCGTTGTAGCATCAACGCTAACAACCACCATAATGTCTTAGACTCTTTAAGCCTCAAAACATATTTTCTCAAAACAGGACACTTAGCCCAAAAACAACTTAAATCCCAACACCCCTAACCGATGCACCAGTCAAGGACGTTGGATTCAAGATCATAAAAACATCCTCAAGCTTACAGGACCACAAAGATTGTCCCTAAGCCGACAGGACCATAACTAACACGGATCCTTGATCCACGTGTTCTGCAGAACCCTAGAACCCCGACGTCTCGGTTTCTAGTTTCTAAGCTTTAAGCTTTAAAACCACTTTTCTTGAAAACTCGAAAACCAAAAACCCAAAATCTCCGATACTTACACAAAGTCATCGGGATCGGTTTTCCATAAAACAAAACTTGGTCCAGAGACCATTTCTTTTTCTTTCGTTGTTTTTCGGTAAAATACGAACTTAAAACAAAACTTGCACAAACTCATTTTTCTTGAATAAACTCAGTATGACTTCGGAAACCACATTACTCAAAAGGATTTTCTTATCAAATTAAGACATAGTGAAGGTTTCTAATGCCCTATTTGCTTTTAAACTTCACTTTTCCTTATCAAAACACATTTCAGACTTTTAAAGCTTTTAAGTTACACGATGTCGGATCCTAATCAAAATTAGGTCCTCTAATGCCTAAATCCCACAGTAGGGCACACTATACATCCATATAACCATTCAGCAAGTATAACATGCATTCAACTATATCAACAGTTACATCAATACATCAGCACATCAATGCATATTCCAATCAGTAACAGTCAATCAAGAAATCAACTAACATCATGATATAACTATTTTACAATAAATACAATACAAACACCGATGCATCACATAGCTGTCGGAAATGGAATTCCTCAGGTTTATCCCCTTACCTCTTGTAGCTTCCAGTTCAACTCGGAACACCCGATCAACTTGTTTCTCGTCCCAACACGCTGCCGATCACTACATGCACGTAAAACATATCGGCATTAACTTACAAAACGAAGATTTCTCCTAATGCACCACCCCTAGGGTTCGGCTCTACTACGCTAAAAATAGCTAGGGAGCTCCAAAATTTCTCATTTTCTGGATAACACCCTAACTAAGTGTGACAGCCCTAGATATCAGATCAGATCATCAAAAACCAACCAAAACCCTACCCTACACCCATAGGGGGGTTTCGGCCCCTACCTAGAAAACATAGCTATAGGGATTTCTTGGCTCTAAGCTCTTGGATCATACAAGTATGTCATGAACCTAGGCCATAGAAACTGGTTTGATACAGATACGATTTTCCTACAATTTTTCATGGATTTTCAAAGATTTTAGGGGCAAAACCCTAACATCCTTGATCATGAAAATATAAGGAGAGAAAAGAGAGATTGAGAGAGATAGAGTTGAACTACTACCTCCTATGATGATCCACTCCAAGTTTGGTGAAGATTGCTCCACAAAAACTCAAGCTTTCCACCTCCAAAAATGGAGATTTTGAGAAGAAAAGAGAAAGAAGAGAAAGGAAGAAGATGGAGTGTTGGAGGGAGAGGGGGCTGCCGAAAATGAGGGAAAGAAAATGAGAGGATGAGGGTAAAAGTTGTTAGATATTTAGGTTTTATTAATTTAATAATAGGAAAGGTAAATTGGTAATAAAATTAACCAAGGGCAATTTGGTCAATTCACATCCCGATATTTGGAATCGTCCCGACACTCGTATGAATTCCTCAAATTACTTGATACAATTTTGGTATGAAAAACATCTGATCGTGGGTCTCGAAAAACCCTAAGACAGCTCGAATCGTCTCCTCGATCGATTATCGGCCCGAATATAAAATATTATTTATATTTTGGACGTCAGGACACATTTTAGGAAAAAGATAGAGGAATATATTCTAAGACTAATGGTTTCGTTCGTTAGTCCAGATTAAGTCGTGATAGTAGAAAACACTATCATCTGAAAAACGTAGATCGGTTTTCGTTTGAGTTTTCGACCCAAAACTTAACCGAAAGATCCTACGATTTTATAAAACAAGACTATGATCTTAGTTTTCCCAAAATCATTTTCTAAGACACAAAAATCATTTTCTAAGACACAGATAAAAATATAAACTCATTAATTGAGTTTATCGTCCTTAGAAAGCACGAAAAATCGGGGTGTTACATTACTATCCCCCTTAAAATAATTTCGTCCTCGAAATTACATACCTGTGAACAGATAAGGATATTGCTCTCTGATGTTGTCCTCAGTTTCCCAAGTTGCTTCTCCAGTTGTATCATCCCAAATAACCTTGACTAAAGAGATTTGTTTTCCCCTCAGTTGTCTGACTCTCTTGTCCTCAATCCTTACAGGTGCGGTCTCATAAGACAGATTCTCTTTCAAGGGTACTTGATCAGGTTCAATTACATGAGATGGATCAGGAATATACTTCCTCAATTGTGAAACATGAAAGACATTATGTAAATTTGAAAGAAAAGGAGGTAAAGCAATTTGGTACGCTACTGGACCAATACGCCGAAGAATTTGGTATGGTTTAATGAATTTAGGAGTGAGTTTTCTGGATTTCATTACCCGACCTACCCCAGTCGTTGGATTGACTCTCAGAAACACATGATCGCCTTCTTGAAATTCGAGAGGTCGTCTTCGCTTATCCGAATAACTCTTCTGTTTGCTCTGAGATGTCCTCATTCTTTCCCGAATCTGTTTGACTTTATCAGTCGTCTCTTGCACAACCTCGGGTCCTAGAATTGTACTCTCTCCATCATGATACCAACAAAGAGGAGTTTGGCACTTCCTCCCATATAGAGCCTCATAGGGTGCCATCCCTATGCTTGAGTGATAACTGTTATTATACGTGAATTCAATCAGAGGTAACAGTTCATCCCAACTCCCTCGGTTATCCAACACACAAGCTCTTAGCAAATCTTCTAACGATTGAATCGTTCGTTCTGTTTGTCCATCCGTCTGGGGATGGTATGCTGAACTTAGACGTAACTTAGTCCCCAAAGCTTGATGTAAGCTTTCCCAAAAACGCGATGTAAACTTCGGATCTCGATCCGAAACAATACTTGAGGGTATTCCGTGTAATCTAATTACTTCTCTTATGTACACCTCAGTCAACTTTGCTACTGTGTAGTTTGTCTTCACAGGTAAGAAATGTGCCGATTTCGTCAACCTATCCACGATTACCCAAATCGAATCAAAGTTCCTTGGTGTTCGGGGTAAACTCACTACGAAATCCATAGAGATACTCTCCCATTTCCATTCCGGTACATCTAGGGATTGCAACATCCCTCCAGGTCTCTGATGTTCTACTTTTGCTTTCTGACAAGTTAGACACGACGCAACGTATTCTGCAACCTGTTTCTTCATACCTGGCCACCAAAATCTTTGTTTCATGTCCTGATACATCTTGGTTGCACCAGGATGCATACTCAATCCACTCTTATGGGATTCTTCGAGAATCATCTTTCTCATCTCCGGGTTGTTGGGTATACAAACTCGTCCATTACACCTTAAGATTCCATCTGCTCCCAAACTAAACTCACTAGCTCTCCCTTGTTCCACCAACACCCTTTTCTCTTGAAGAGATTCATCATTAGCTTGTTGCTCACGTATCTCTTCCATCAAACCATTAGAGATCTTAAGCATTCCAAAGCTTAGTTTCTTAGGACTTATTTCTAATCCCAAGTTCAGATCACGGAACCCTTCAATCAGTTTCAATTCTCTCACCATCATAGCTGAAATATGAACGGCTTTCCGGCTCAAAGCATCTGCCACGACGTTCGCCTTCCCTGGATGGTATTGCAACGTGAAGTCGTAATCTTTTAAAAACTCCATCCATCGTCTTTGCCTCATATTGAGCTCCTTCTGGTCGAACAGATATTTCAAACTCTTGTGATCACTGAAGACATCGAATTTTGCACCATACAGATGGTGTCTCCATATCTTTAGTGCAAAAACCACTGCAGCTAATTCTAGATCATGGATGGGATAATTCTTTTCATGAATCTTTAACTGTCGTGATGCATAAGCCACCACTTTGCGGTGTTGCATCAGCACACAACCTAGACCTTGATGTGAAGCATCACAATATACTTCATAAGGTTCACTCGGTTCTGGAAGTATCAGCACTGGTGAAGTAGTCAGAAGTTCCTTAATCTTTTGAAAACTTTCTTCACACTGATCAGTCCAAACAAAAGGTTGGTCTTTCCTCGTCAATTGAGTCAATGGTGACACAATCTTAGAGAATCCTTCAATAAACCTTCGGTAGTAACCGGCTAATCCAACAAAACTTCTTATCTCGGTTACAGTCTTTGGTTTTTCCCAAGAAAGTACGGCTTCTACCTTAGCAGGGTCCACAGAAATTCCTTGTTTTGTGATAACATGACCCAAAAATCCGACTTCTTCAAGCCAAAACTCACACTTAGAGAGTTTCGCATACAACATCTTTTCCCGCAAAACATGAAGGACTTGCCGTAAATGCTCCTCGTGTTCTTCACGATTCTTAGAATAAACTAGAATATCGTCTATGAACACTACAACAAACTTATCAAGAAACGGACGAAAAATCCGATTCATGTAGTCCATGAAAACAGCAGGTGCGTTTGTCACTCCAAAAGGCATCACGAGATACTCGTAATGTCCGTAACGAGTTCTAAAATCAGTCTTTGGTATATCCTCCGTTTTCACTCGAATCTGGTGGTATCCTGACCTTAAGTCGATCTTTGAGAAAACAGCAGCTCCTCGCAGTTGATCCATCAAGTCATCAATCCTAGGCAACGGATACTTGTTCTTGATCGTCACCTTGTTCAGCTGACGATAGTCCACACAAAGTCTCGAACCTCCGTCCTTCTTTCTCACTAAGAGAACTGGCGCTCCCCATGGCGAAACACTTGGTCTGATGAATTGCTTTGATAACAAGTCCTCGACTTGTGTCTTTAACTCAGCAAGCTCAGTAGGCGACATTCGATATGCAGCTATCGATATCGGTCCGGTTCCTGGGATCAGATCGATGGAGAATTCTATGTCCCTCACAGGTGGCAAACCTGGAACATCCTCTGGAAACACCTCGGGAAAATCTCTCACAACAGGCATTTGACTCAGCTCGGTCTTCCCCTCGACTTCTAAGTTGGTCAGAAGCACGTATTTCGGATCTCCTTCTTTCGAAGAAGTTCTAACATGGTTGGCGGTTAAAAATCCAGAAATCTCAGTACTAGGAAAAACTAGGGTTTTATGTGCACAATCTAATAGGATCTGGTTGGAAGATAACCAATCCATGCCCAAAATTACATCTAACTGTATTAAAGGCAAACATATTAAGTCAACAAGAAAATGTCTATCCTGGATAACAATAGGACAGTTTAGACATATAGAATTCACAACAACAGGTTCAGCAGTGGGTGTAGAAACAATTAAATCAAATGGCAAGGAAGAAACAGATAACTCTAAACGTTTCACACAATCCATAGAAATGAATGAATGGGTTGCACCTGAATCAAAGAGCACTAATAAGAGATTACCGTCTATGTCACCCACACCCTGTATCAGATCTTCGGAGTTCGAAGCCTCAGCACCACTCAGGGTATAAACTCTTCCCCTAGCCGTCGGTCGTTTGGCTCCACCACTCATGTCCGCAGTTTGGACTGGATTCTGGGCTCTACAATCCCTGGCAAAATGACCTGGTTGTCCACAACGATAGCAATGGTCATTCCTCACAGTACAGTTGTTTGCCAGATGCGATGAATCCCCGCATTTGAAACACTTCCTCCCTTGGTTTTGCCCTCCTTGACCTCCACTGCCCGATGCACGAGCAACAGGTCGATAAGGTTGTTTCTGGAAGTTCCCAGGTGGTCGAGAATATGGTTTCTTCTGAATCTGTTTCCCTCTCTGGTCCTGAGATTGACCCTTGAATCGGAAAGGTCCTCCGACGTTTCCTCTATTGTCTCTCCCACGCTTCATTAGTTCTATTTGTCTGCTTTTCTCAACGAGCGCTTGAAAATTTCTAATTCCTTGCGGTAGGACCGACTCTTTTATCTCATACCGCAGTCCTCTCTCAAAAGCTTCGCATTTCCATTCTTCCTCAGGGTTATTCTGAAAGAAACGGAAATACTTAGCCAACGATTCGAATTTAGCTGCATATTCTCCGACTGACATATCTCTCTGTTGTAGTCGCAAGAATTCTTGCTCTTTCTCTGCTCTTGCACTCTGAGGGAAATATTTTCCCAAAAAGCGATCCTTAAACAGCGTCCACGAAATCACCTCGTGATTTACCTCCAGTAGTTGTTTCGTTCCCTTCCACCAATATTCCGCATCTCCTATCAGTAGAAATGTGGCATATGGCACCTTCACTTCTTCGGGACTACGTATCAACTCAAAAATTTTCTCAACTTCATGAATCCAAAGATTAGCTTTCTCAGGATCCACGTCACCAGAAAATTGTGGCGGATTCTGACGCCTGAAAGTAGTCAAGCTTCGACCCTCAGCGGCCTGGTCAGCACGGAGTTGTTCCTGAGCATTGTGGGCGTTCATGGTTGCAGTTTGGACAGCAATAGCCGCAGCCATGTTAGCCATTGCCTGAGCAGCAAAATCCATTCCAGTTGCTCCAGCAACATCCTCAGCTTGGACACCAGCTCCCCGACCGCGACCACGTCCACGGCCACGGCCACGTCCACGTCCACGTCCTGCTTCTGCTCCAATTTCTAGTTCCATATCGGACCTACAAGGCCCAAATTCAGTCAAATGGCAACCAGAAAATAAAGCAAATAAGCAGTTATAAACATACAACATATCCAAGAGTAGTAACATCTCAACCCTTGGTTTCGCTACGCGAAACAGATTCGCTACGCGAACCAGAGAGTCTGCCTGAGAAACAAGGAACAGCTCCTCGGATTCGCGACGCGAACACTCATTCGCCTCGCGATCCTGGAAGCCTACATAACTCTCGGCCTCGCGACGCGAAAGTTCCTTCGCCTCGCGATAAGAAAACAAGCCCTCTGCTTCGCGACGCGAAATCCAGTTCGCTACGCGATGCAGGGGACCTGCCAGAGAGGAAAACACTACTCCTCTGCCTCGCGACGCGAATCCCATTCGCCACGCGATGCAGAGAACATATCTAGAAAGCTTCTCTGCCTCGCGACGCGAAATACATTTCGCTTAGCGAATCAGAGGCCATGCAACTCCACTCCTCTGTCTCGCGACGCGAACTCAATTCGCCACGCGACGCAGAGGACCTACCTGAGAGACAGAGCACTATTTCTCTGGCTCGCGACGCGAATTTCGGTTCGCTACGCGATCCAGAGAGCATGCAACTCCCCTCCTCTGCCTCGCGACGCGAGATCCCTTTCGCTACGCGACGCAGAGAACATACTCGAGGAACAGAGCATCATCTCCCTGCCTCGCGACGCGAATTCCCATTCGCTACGCGAGAAAGAGAACATGCCCTAAGAAACTTCTCGGGCTCGCGACGCGAATCACTTTCGCCTCGCGAATACAGAGATCACACAACAGCAAACACAACAGACCTATTCCCCAAGGATTCCCGAAAGACTCGACCAGCTCTGATACCACTAATGTGACACCCTCAAACCCAGTGCCACTTTTGTAGCTCAAAACCCTTAATGAAACGATAAATAAAATTTCGCTGGTTTTACTTTCGGAAAAAAAAAAATATCTTTTGTGTAAGCAGATTCTGGAAATCGTGACCAAAAATTTTCTCATTAATTATACGTATGAACACCACTCCAGATAACACAGGATTACTCATATACAATAATTAGAACAAGATATATATATATACATCTATATAATGGACAACAAGCCCCTTTACAAAAGAACGAATGATTTCTAAACTTTCTAAAAAGCTATAAAACTAGGCAGCGGCAGTCTGGAACCATATCTCTAAAACCTATGGCCATCAGTAGCCGTTAACAGACTATCCAAAAACCACTGCCTCAAAAAGGGTCTACACCCTAAGCTGGTCCGACTAATGGAAACCATTGGACAATCCCCCGGAGGGAAGTCCAATGCTAGAACCAGAGGAAGAACTCTGGGAACCTACATTCCCGTTCCCCTGTGAATGGGGATCGGAAGCATCCGAAGAATGATCCTCCGGGTCTTCCTGAGGATCCTCCTCAGGGTCTTCCTCCTCCTCCTCCTCTTCCCCCACATCTTCCACGACGTGCTCGCCCGCTACCAAAACAAAAGGCGGGGGAGGCGTCTGGGGTAGCTGTTGCTGCGGGGACTGTGCAGCGGGGGCGACCGACTCGATCACACCCTGCTCCATAAGGGCCTGCAGCATCAGCCCGATGGGAGGGAGAGGCACCTGGATGGTCTCCACTGTCCGAGTACTCTTCCGCGGTCCCGTCTCCGTCGTTCCGCTTACAGTGCAAACTGGTCCAGTATACGCCGCACTTTCCACCCCTGGGTGGATAACCCACGCGGCTGGGTCTGTCCTTCGATCAAACGCTAGGACGCGCATCCCGGAGTGCGCTAGGTGATCCGGCTCCGGCTCCATCTGTAAACACGATACAGTATATACCAAAGGACAACCCGTCCAAAAACATGCAAGGGTGAGAAACCAATATATGAATCCATAAACAACAACTATATGCCCAATCCACACAACAGGCCCAAATCATCATATAACATGGCATATATCATTAAATACAAAAGGCAGTAAATGCACAAGGGTTTCGTACCCCACAATCAACGTTATCTCCTAAACGTATGCATGGCACTTCCATATATCTCAATATTCACACTAGATTACTAGATTTCCGGAAATCCCATCACCATTCGAAATGAGCTGATCAGGCTCCAATATTTGGCCCAAAAACGAGTACTTTGAATCCCATGACACTACGCGATTCTCACATGGGGGCGCAATCAGAAGTACTCCACAAGAAAACGGTCATACTGCATTGTCCAACTCAAGGCACAATACGTTCCCAGAACACATATGACACCATTGTCCATCAAGGCACAATGTTATGACAAGTAAGTCATCTCAGGTTCTCCCTGTTTATCAAGGTCCCCCGTATCACGGCACGTCTGCCCCGCATTTAATGCATGAGAAACCTATCTAGTTTCCGATAATGGATCTTTGTCGCATCAATATTTCCTCGTTGTAGCATCAACGCTAACAACCACCATAATGTCTTAGACTCTTTAAGCCTCAAAACATATTTTCTCAAAACAGGACACTTAGCCCAAAAACAACTTAAATCCCAACACCCCTAACCGATGCACCAGTCAAGGACGTTGGATTCAAGATCATAAAAACATCCTCAAGCTTACAGGACCACAAAGATTGTCCCTAAGCCGACAGGACCATAACTAACACGGATCCTTGATCCACGTGTTCTGCAGAACCCTAGAACCCCGACGTCTCGGTTTCTAGTTTCTAAGCTTTAAGCTTTAAAACCACTTTTCTTGAAAACTCGAAAACCAAAAACCCAAAATCTCCGATACTTACACAAAGTCATCGGGATCGGTTTTCCATAAAACAAAACTTGGTCCAGAGACCATTTCTTTTTCTTTCGTTGTTTTTCGGTAAAATACGAACTTAAAACAAAACTTGCACAAACTCATTTTTCTTGAATAAACTCAGTATGACTTCGGAAACCACATTACTCAAAAGGATTTTCTTATCAAATTAAGACATAGTGAAGGTTTCTAATGCCCTATTTGCTTTTAAACTTCACTTTTCCTTATCAAAACACATTTCAGACTTTTAAAGCTTTTAAGTTACACGATGTCGGATCCTAATCAAAATTAGGTCCTCTAATGCCTAAATCCCACAGTAGGGCACACTATACATCCATATAACCATTCAGCAAGTATAACATGCATTCAACTATATCAACAGTTACATCAATACATCAGCACATCAATGCATATTCCAATCAGTAACAGTCAATCAAGAAATCAACTAACATCATGATATAACTATTTAAATACAATACAAATACAATACAAACACCGATGCAGCACATAGCTGTCGGAAATGGAATTCCTCAGGTTTACCCCTTACCTCTTGTAGCTTCCAGTTCAACTCGGAACACCCGATCAACTTGTTTCTCGTCCCAACACGCTGCCGATCACTACATGCACGTAAAACATATCGGCATTAACTTACAAAACGAAGATTTCTCCTAATGCACCACCCCTAGGGTTCGGCTCTACTACGCTAAAAATAGCTAGGGAGCTCCAAAATTTCTCATTTTCTGGATAACACCCTAACTAAGTGTGACAGCCCTAGATATCAGATCAGATCATCAAAAACCAACCAAAACCCTACCCTACACCCATAGGGGGGTTTCGGCCCCTACCTAGAAAACATAGCTATAGGGATTTCTTGGCTCTAAGCTCTTGGATCATACAAGTATGTCATGAACCTAGGCCATAGAAACTGGTTTGATACAGATACGATTTTCCTACAATTTTTCATGGATTTTCAAAGATTTTAGGGGCAAAACCCTAACATCCTTGATCATGAAAATATAAGGAGAGAAAAGAGAGATTGAGAGAGATAGAGTTGAACTACTACCTCCTATGATGATCCACTCCAAGTTTGGTGAAGATTGCTCCACAAAAACTCAAGCTTTCCACCTCCAAAAATGGAGATTTTGAGAAGAAAAGAGAAAGAAGAGAAAGGAAGAAGATGGAGTGTTGGAGGGAGAGGGGGCTGCCGAAAATGAGGGAAAGAAAATGAGAGGATGAGGATAAAAGTTGTTAGATATTTAGGTTTTATTAATTTAATAATAGGAAAGGTAAATTGGTAATAAAATTAACCAAGGGCAATTTGGTCAATTCACATCCCGATATTTGGAATCGTCCCGACACTCGTATGAATTCCTTAAATTACTTGATACAATTTTGGTATGAAAAACATCTGATCGTGGGTCTCGAAAAACCCTAAGACAGCTCGAATCGTCTCCTCGATCGATTATCGGCCCGAATATAAAATATTATTTATATTTTGGACGTCAGGACACATTTTAGGAAAAAGATAGAGGAATATATTCTAAGACTAATGGTTTCGTTCGTTAGTCCAGATTAAGTCGTGATAGTAGAAAACACTATCATCTGAAAAACGTAGATCGGTTTTCGTTTGAGTTTTCGACCCAAAACTTAACCGAAAGATCCTACGATTTTATAAAACAAGACTATGATCTTAGTTTTCCCAAAATCATTTTCTAAGACACAAAAATCATTTTCTAAGACACAGATAAAAATATAAACTCATTAATTGAGTTTATCGTCCTTAGAAAGCACGAAAAATTGGGGTGTTACACATGTCATTGGTACTTGTGGTTATAGATCTGCTCCGTATCAACTCGATGGGGCAATATTCTCATAAAGTCTTTGATGGAGGCTCTCTGCTTTGATCTATTGTTCTAGGCGATGTTGATGGTTTTACATAGTGGTGTGATAGTATAGAGCTCAATGTTTAATGACTAAGCACTAGATATGATGATAATGCTTGGATTATACGATTGGGGTTTGTAGTTAGAGGTTGTAGATGATGGTTTGCAGCAAAGGTTGCAGAAAAATGGAAAATAGATTTCTTGAGTTTTGATTAGATGTTGCTATATAAAGGGAGGTGATTTAATTTGGGGTTGTTTTGATGTGAAGCAAAGTGGTGATTGGAATTTGGTACTAGTGTAACATGATTATGAGACTTAGGTGCGTCTAATACCCGTACAAAAACATTTGGAGCTATAAAAATAGTTGTGTGATGTCCAAGTGGAAATATTTGCATTTATGGAAATGCTTGACAAATATCTAGCCAGAAATATTTGGGGCTAAATTGATATATTTACCTCTAAGAAAGTGTTGTTCTTCTAATTGGATAGTTAGTTATGTTAGTTATCAAAGATTTGTTAGCCTTAATAGCTTTATGAGTCTTCTGTTATATCACATCCGTTATCAGTTAGTTAGTGATTTATCAGTTAGTTGAATGATGCAGTATGCAGTTACTGCAGTTATGCTATTACTACTCTATATAAAGAGTTGTATCTATTTTGTAATTCAATTGATTCAATTAATAATATGAGGTATATTCAGTATGTTCAATTTCTCTAATTCATAATATGGTATCAGACTTCTATCTTTCTTTTCTCTAAACACCTTCCACATTCTTCTTTCTTTCTTGCTGCTATTATGGCTGAACCCCAACAAGAGATTGTTCATCCCACCACCAATTTCAATGGCAATGGCGTTGTATCCTCTGATCCTAGACAAAACCATAGTCCCTACTATCTTCATCCAGGTGAAAACCCTAGGTCTGTTCTTGTCTCCCCTAGCTCCCATTAATGGATATAACTATTACATTTGGAGCAAAGCCATGAAACGTGCCTTTTCCTCCAAAAACAAGTTGAAGTTCATCAATAGTGATATCTCTCAACCTGAAAAATCTAATTCTTTGTTTGATTATTGGGAGCGCTACAACAATACGGTCGTTTCTTGGATCACATGCACTTCCCCCCCGAATATTTCACAAAGCACAATCTGCATTCACAAGGCTCGTGATCTTTGGCTTAATCTCGAAGAACGATTCTCCAAAGGTAATCATTCTGCGTCTCTAATATTCTTCAAGACCTGCATTCTATGAAACAAGGAGATCAGACATACTTCACTGATATGAAGATTTTATTGGACAGGTTGGATTATCTTTGCCCAACACCAAGTTGTTCCTGTACTGTTACCTGCACTTGCACTCTCAGTACTGCTGTCACCTCCTATAAGGAAAATGAGTATGATATTTGCTTCCTCAAGGGGATCAATGATTCTTTTCATATTGTTCGAACTTTGATCCTTCTAATGGATCCCCTACCATCTTTCACCAAAGTCTTTTCTTTGGCAAATCAACAAGAAAAACCACCATTACATTCCCTTAATGATGCAACAACCTTTGTTGCAACCTCTGCTACCTCTTCTTCTCAAGGTTGTGGAAATTCCTATCAGGGCAGAGGTCACGGGAGAAGCAATGGGCGACAACAAATGCTTTGTAGTCATTGCAATTGGACAAATCACACAGTGGACAACTGTTATTTTAAACACGGTTTGCCACCTGAATATCGCACCAGATCCTATTGACTCGTAAAGATTACAAATACTTAGTCTCTTTTCTTCATGCTTCCAAGAATGAAGCTCCTACTTCTGTGAGTACTAATCACTAGTGCAGAAAACACTTTTAACATCGGTTAAAAATGACTTTTAACATCGGTTGTTTCAGCGATGTTAATACAGGCGATGTTAAAAATGTGACTTTTAACATCGGTTATTGGCCGATGTCAAAAGTCACTTTTAACATCGGTTCTAAACGTAACTGATGTTAAAAGTAGACTTTTGACATCAGTTGAAGGCCACAACTGATGTTAAAAGTCACACTTTTAACATCGGTTCTGGATTCAACCGATGTCAAAAGTGTACTTTTGACATCGGTTGAATCCAGAACCGATGTCAAAAGTAAATTTTTTTTTTAAAATCTGATTTTATTTCATAATTTCTTTCCCTCCCTACAAAATCAGTACACACTATACATATATCCAGAAGTCTAGAAATCAGTACAACAAATCCAAAAGTCCAGAACTCAACAGTATAAACATGAACTATATATATCTTATATAAATCCAGAATTCATATTTAGTATAATCAAAAAAGAATTATGCAAAATGCTCTATCTTTAAAAGCTCTCACAAAAGTGATAGAGGTCTGCGAATTTCAGCATGAAATTCATCATCTATATCCATGAAATCATCTTGTGGAATAGCAACAAATGTATCATGCATTATGGCCACGAAAGAATGAATTTATATATCAATATCACATGAATTAACAGGAACATGAAGAAGATGGAGTAATACTAGTTGGACAATGTAGATTTTTGAATCTGATATTAAGGGTAGTAAAAGAGCGCACCTTATTGACTCTCCTTCACCAAAATGTGCATTGACAGCTTCATTAAAATTACCCCCATGCTCCTGACAAGAAACAATATTTATAGATGATGAGGAGAGACCTAAACAACCACACAGAGATATTAGTTTTATGAGATAATGTGTAGATAATTTAGTGGCTAAAACTCACATACGAGGTGCAGGCGATCTCACATATCTAAAAATCTAAGCAAGAATAAGTTTCCACGCTCATGTCTGATCAAGAGTAGTATAAGCTACATCATCTTGAGGTCACAAAAATGGCTAGAATAGAGAACCGGTCCGTGCGAATTGTAATTCCATAATATATGCAAACGCTTTATAATGGACTATACAATCTAACCATACATTTGAAAATAAAAGAAACTAATACAAGCACAACAAATAAAAATATAATTCATCAAGTTCAAGCAATTTCACCAAAAATAAAATATCGGGCAATAGTAATTACGATTGTATAATGATCGAAGCTCATTTATCAGGTTGACAAACAGAATCATCTAGAGAATAAAAAATCCTGACTTTTTAACAAACAAACAACAACCAAAAATCATTCCAAATGCACGTGGGTAAATGCTCACTATGCAATGCATATAAAAAACCATAACTATAACCAATTAGTTACTTTGTTTTCAGTCAATTACATTTGAAATGAAAAATATAGTTTAAACGTGAAAGGATTAAAATAAAAAAGAAAAGGAAGAAAGTTAACCTGGAGCTTTTGTATTGCGATTGCTTCAGATAAGCCCTCATGGCAAGATTTGAGGGTTTCGTCCAAAACGAAATAAATCCCTAAACCAAAACAAGAGAAATCCTTAAATCTAACAAAAAACGTAATCTAGAAACAAAAATAAATGAAGAAACACGGTGATGTGGAGGACTTACAATGGCACGGATTATGGACCTCGCGGCTCGCGGTAGTGTTTTCTTCTGGTGGTGGACCTCACGATGGTCATGGTGGCTTGCTTGGTGGACGGCTGAAGAAATGCGGCGACCAAACGAAGAGAGTGAGGGCTTGCACAGAACATAGATGATGAGTAGCGAGAGTACTGTACACGATAAAGAAAGAAACGCGCGAGACTTAAATTGAAAATTTTGACATTTGACATCGGTTGGAAAATGAATCGATGTTAAAACTCACTTTTTAACATCGGTTTCTTTTTAACCGATGTCAAAAGTCACTTTTTAACATCGGTTAAAAAGAAACCGATGTTAAAAGTTTGTTCCATCAACCATTGATTTACAAGTTTGCCACCGCCTCTACTTTTAACATCGATTTTCAAAATAACCGATGTTAAAAGTGTGTTCCTTCAACCATTTATTTATAAGTTTGCCACCGCCTCCATTTTTAACATCCATTTAGAAATAACTGATGTTAAATGCTGACGTGAAAAGGGTACTTTCTACTAGTGAATCTTACTCCATCATCTTCTAACTCCAACACATATATTGTTTCCAGCATAACACAGCTAGGTAATTCTTGGAACCCTAAACTATCTTGGATATTAGATATTGTGCCTCAGACCATGTATGCTACTTGCTTGAATCTTTTACTTATTACCATGTTATTTCCCATATCTCTGTCACTTTACGAAATGGTACTATAACCACTGCCACGCACTCAGGAACTATATATATTACCCCTCAATTTTATCTTCATTATGTTTTGCATATACCAAATTTTAAATTCAATTTAATTTCTGTTCACAAATTGTCACAGTCTCTCAATTGCTCTTTTATTTTCTCACCTATATCTTGTGACATACAGGATCTGCCTACCCTAACAAAGATTGGGCATGCTAAAGTTCACAATAATCTTTACATACTTCAACTACATTGCTCTACATACATTCTTGCTAATCATTGCAATCATACTCTTGCTATTGCCCCTGCTATTGCATAGAATCACATTACTTCCCCTAATATTTCTTTTGATTTGTGGCATTTTAGATTAGGACATCCTTCTTATACTGTAATGCAAAACTTTGAAATAAATTTCCTTACATTGCTCTTAATAAGAATGTAATTTGTGATTGTTGCCACTTAGCCAAACAATGTAAGTTCCCTTTTTCAAACTGCAATACTAAATCTTTTCATCCCTTTGATATTGTTCATATGGATATTTGGGGACCCTTAAATATTTGTTCTATTCAAGGTTATTCCTATTTTCTCACCATTGTAGATGACTATAACAGACACATATGGCTTTATTTGATGAAATCTAAGGCTGGAACTAGATCTTGCATTCATACCTTTCTTGCCTTAATTGCAACACAATTTTCTGCTAAAATTAAGATAATTCGAACTGATAATGGAACAGAACTCAACATGCCATCTTATTTTTAAAATCTTGGCATTATTCACCAAACTTCATGTGTAGAAAATCCTCAACAATACTCCATTGTTGCGAGAAAATATAGACACTTGTTAAATGTTACACATGCCTTATTATTTCAAGCTAGAATGTCTAAATCTTTTTGGTCCTATGTTGTTTGTCACTCTGTTCATCTGATTAACAGGTTGCCTTCACCTGTCATTAACCAGAAAACTCCTTATGAATTACTATATGGTACTCCTCCTACTTTTCTTTAACTAAAGGTTTTTGGTTGCTTATCTTATGCAACAACTTTAACTCATAATTGAAGAAACTTGATCCAAAAGATAAGAAATGCCTTTTTCTTGGCTACAAACCTAATACTAAAGGATACTTACTTTATGATATGCATACTAGAGACACTTTTGTTTCTAGGCATGCCATTTTTTATGAGTCTATTTTTTCCTATAACTCCAATGTCTCTCTTACCACACCACCTACAGATCCTTTGTCGGCATTACCTTCTTCTACTAATTTTATTTTTCTTTTTGACATGCCAAAATATTCTTTTGACACTCTCTCTAACACTAATTCTAATCCGTCACATACTTATCACTGTAACACCTACCAATCCTGAATTTGATACCACTGCCATAAGGAAATCTACCAGAAACAAAAAACAACCATCCCATCTACAAGATTTTCATTGCAATAACTTTTCTATCAATGCAGCTACTTCTCCTCAGATTGCTTATCCTCTATCTTCAATTCTATCTTACGATAAATTCTTTCATTCTTATCTGCATTTCATTTTAACTATATCTTCAAATGTTGAACCAACAACATATAAACAAGCTATACAACATTCCCATTGGATTACTGCAATGCAATATGAAATAGAAGCCTTAAAATAAAACTCCACTTGGATTATTACTGATCTCCCTCCCGGTGAGACACCAATTGGATGTAAATGAGTCTATAAAATCAAGTATAGGGCAGATGGTAGCATAGAATGATATAAGGCTAGGTTAGTAGCCAAAGGATTTACTCAAATTAAAGGAATATATTTTTTTTGATATATATTCACCTGTTGCAAAACCCACTACTATCAGATTACTTCTTGCCATTATCTCAAAACTGGCACCTTCAACAACTTGACGTCCACAATGCCTTCAGTCATGGCTCCTTAGAGGAAGAGGTTTACATGACTCTTCCTCCTGGCATTACCTCTCACACACCAAATCAGGTATGTAAACTAAATAAATTCATTTATGGCATGAAACAAGCAAGCAGACAATGGTTTGCCAAACTCTCTACCTCCTTTAAATCTCATGGATATCACCAATCTGAATCTAATCATTCTCTCTTCATAAGTAAACAAGGTAATTCTTTCACCTCTCTTTTAGTTTATGTTGATGACCCTATTCTAGCTGGTAATAATCTTAATGAAATTCATTCCATTAAACACTTTCTCAATGCTCAATTTAAAATCAAAGATTTAGGACCTTTGAAATATTTTCTAGGCCTAGAAATTTCAAGAACACCACAAGGCATCCATATTTGGCAACGTAAATATGCATTGTATGTCAAATCTGACTGTGGTTTACTAGCTGATTGACCTATTTCTCCTCCTATGACGAAAGGCACAAAATTCCTCCAACAAGATGGTTAATCTCTTCATGATCGAAGTGCTTATAGAAGACTTATTGGGCGTTTTTATACCTAACTGCAACTCGACCGGACCTTAGCTATGTTGTCCAACAACTCAGTTAGTTCATAGGATCTCTAACAACCACTCATCATGATGCTGCTATTCGGGTCCTTCGTTATGTCAAAACCTCTCCAACACAGGGTCTTTTCTTCCCTACATCTTCATCATTGCAATTGAAGGCCTTCATTGATTCTAACTGGGCAAGTTTCTCAGACACAAGGCACCCTATCATAGGGTTTTGTATTTTCCTAGGGAACTCTCTAATTTCTTGGAAGTCCAAGAAACAACCAACAGTTTCTAAATCATATTCAGAAGCTGAGTACAGGGCATTAGCTTCCACGGTTTGTGACGTACAGTGGTTAACACATCTTCTTCAAGATTTTGAGCTACCTATCATTTATCCTACTCTACTATATTTTGATAGTCAATCTGCGAGACATATTACTGCTAATTCCTCTTTTCATGAGCGTACAAAACATATTGAGCTCGATTGTCATATCATGCGCCAATAGCTTCAGTAAAAATTATTTCATTTACTGCCAATACCAAGTGCTCATCAATTGGTTGACTTATTTACTAAGCCACTAGATCCATGCCCTTTTTCAACCTTTGTATCCAAGCTTGGAGTATTGGATATCTACTCTTCAACTTGTGGGGGGGGAGTATCGGATTAGTTATGTTAGTTAACAAATAGATTTGTTATGCTTAATAGCTTTATGAGTCTTATGTTATATCACATCTGTTATCAGTTAGTTAGTGATGTATCAGTTAGTTGAATTGATGCAGTATGCAGTTACTGTAGCTATCCTATTACCACTCTATATAAAGAGTTGTATTCTATTTTGTTATTCAATTGATTCAATCAATAATATGAGGTATATTCATTATGTTCAATTTCTCTGATTCATAATACTTCTACTTGAGTATGATAACATTCCTTTAAGAAAATAACACTAAAAAGAAATAATTTCTAAAAGAGGATTCCTTATAATTAGATGAGATTTCCTTGAAGAAGAATTTCCTAAAAGAAAATATTGACTTAGCTAATATTTTAGTGAATATGAAGAAAAGCATTGGACTAATTTCTATATATAATCCTAACTATTTCTTCAAAGTACACTTGTATTTTTTTTTTTATCAACCAAGAAATAGTAGTAAAGGGGGTACAAAAGGTACTCCAACCCATACATCAAAAGTATCAATTCCTATTACATTGATATATACATTCTAAAGGATTGATACACCACTCTGAATATGAAAAATAAACAATATTAACTTTTTCTCTAATCGAAGACCACACTCTCTCCTTAATCAATTCAATCAAATAATCAATATCCAAGCCCTCTTGTCTAAAAATAACTTCATGCCTATATAACCAAAGTGACCACAAAATTGCGAACCATAGTAAGAACCATACCACCTTGGACTTCATGCCAAATATGAATCCCATGTGTTGCAAAATATGAGAGTTGCAATCTTTCGGAAACACTACCTTGAATCAAAGCCACGCATGACACTAGAACCATACATCATATGAGAACCTGCAACAAAATAATAAGTGTGCAGTAGACTCCTCCAAGTTATTGCAAACCACACATTTGAGATCACTTCCATTATCAAGAATCCTTCTTCTCCTAATGCTTGTTCTTGTTTGGATGCCATTGAAGAGAATTCTCCAAGCAAAACTCATCACTTTTAATGAGACTAATTTAGCCCAAAATTTCTTGAAAAACATTCCATCCACATTTGTAGAATCCTTATGTAGTAAAGAATAGGCTGACTTTATAGAGTGTATCCCGAAGGTCTAAAACCTGTAGAACCAACGGTCATCCTGATCCTACGTAATATATGTCATGCTTAGGAAGTTCATAAACTCAATAAAAATTTGTTGTTTCCATTCAAAAAAGTTTATTCTCCACCTCAAAGTCCACTCCCAACCTTTACTACTCCACCCCCACTTCATACACCTTAGCTTCTTTATTATCCGATACAGAAAATAATATATTAAATGAAACACTTAACTCACAATTTAAATGGACTTTGGTCAAATTTATGTATAATAATATAATATATAATACGAAAGCGATGGTGGAGTCAGAGAAAGGTGGTGAGTGTCGTGCCTCAACGGTGGAAGAAAAAATCAACTGTAACAGAGCAAGAAGAAAGTGAGAAAAATAGGGGAAGCCAAAAACCAGTTTTTGGGCACTGTCTCCCTTGTTCCAAGTGAGAAGCCATGGATGACAGAGGATGGGGCTGTCCATAATTAGGAGAGAGGAAAAAAATCCTATCTTGATTCCTTGATAGAGGAGGACATGATAATTTCTAAGGCTGAGACGGACTCGGAAGACAACAGAGGATGACTCAAGTAGTGATTAGGAAGATAAAGAAGAAATCCCTGACATCACTATTGAACCTGATGAGAAGAAGGGCCCTAATGTGGTCCTCAATAAAGAGGAGAAAAAATGCCTAAGCAAGCCATGCAGAGAACCCTAATCATTAAATTATTAGGGAAGAAAATAGGTTTTGGTTTCTTGCAAAAAAAATATTGATAATATTTGGGGTAGGCAAGGGGCGATGCAACTGGTGGATATCAGTAATGTATTTTTCTTAGCCAAGTTCCATCCTGAGGAGATTATGACTTTGCTTTGACGGGTGGGCCATGGATAATATTCGACCAATATCTCACGGTGAGACAATTGCAAGCAGATTTTAACCCCCATCTTCTGGAATTCAAAAAATAGCAACCTGGGTTCGATTACTGAGTCTTCCCATTGAATACTATGATCGTAAGTTTCTCACAGTGGTTGGAAATCTTAGAGGCAAAACTCTGAAGGTTGATTTCACAAAGCGCACTAATTAAGAGGAAAGGTTGATTTCCCACAGAACCAATTAATGAGGGGCCCACTGAAGCGGTTGTAACAGAACCCATGTGAAAGGAGGAAGGCTTATCAAAACACAATCCCTAAATGCTAAAGACTACTACGGTTGGAAAAAAGAAAGAATTTCTCACGGGGTCAAATGAGGAAGGAAAAAGCCAAGGTCTTGGAATCCAAGAAAGGAGAGGGGGAGGTTTCTTCAGAGCATTGTGGTAGTAAGGCTAGTCAACAACAGTGGATGGCTCTCAACCACAATTAGAGGGATTAGGATTCACATATATCAACCCAAAGTCCTTCCAAAAATTCTCCTACAGATGTGCCATCAGTTCCGGTAACCCCCGTAACGATGGAAGTAGACAATGTTATCATCTCCGACTCAATGCAAAAGAGTATTCAAGCCAATGAGGGAGCTCCTCACGACAGGGAAGACCCTAACCCACCGGATATTGAGTCTTAGGGGCAAGATTGCCTTGGGGATTCCATGCAAAGTGATCATGAAAAGAATAAGGATGTCACTGTTCTTTGAGAAAATCATGTTGATGATGTCATGCGGACCTAAAGGGTCTCGTGTACGGATCTATCTTCATCTTTTATGATTATTCTTCACTAGAACGTGTGTGGAGCCTCAGGTAAAAGGTTTGCTCGAGCCTTGAAGGAGATTCTGAGATTTAGTAGACCTGATGTAGTCACTATACAAGAACTGAGATGTAGTGGTAGAAAAGGAACCACGATCATTCGTCGTCTGAGTTTTCATCATCAGGTGACTATTAAAGCTAGAGGTCTTGTTGGGGGAATCTGGATTCTCTTCTAGAATAATGATGGGATCAGTATAAGCACCATTGACTCTCACGGACTTTTCTTACATGTTGAGGTTAAGGAGAATGATCTTAATCCTTGGCTCATGACAATTATCTATACTAGCCCTGGAGCGGTGGAGAGGGAGGTTCTTTGGTCTATACTACATCTTTTAGCTTTAACCATCATGCTAGATTGATTAGTTAGGGTGACTTTAATGAGAACTTGTATGCAGGAGAAGAAGGGAGGGGCACTGGTTGATCCTGCTTGTTGTGTTTCATTTTCCAACTGGATTCGTAGTTGTCATTTGCTTGACCTTGGAAATGTGGGATTTAGATTTTCTTGGTGAGTCCTCAATGGCATAGGCTTGATAAAGTTTTTAAAAGATTAGATAGAGCCCTTTGCAACATGTCTTGGAGGACCTGATTTAAGGAGGCTATTGCCTTGACTCTAACTAGGATTCATTTGTACCATCACCCTATATTGATTTCCATGGATGGTCCTCCCAAGTGGACTAGTATTAAACCCTTCCTATTTGAAGTGGTGTGGTTACAACATGAAAAGTTCTAGGGTTTCTTATTTGATATCTGGGAGGACGGGAGGAACCTTTTAAATAATACACAACAACTCATTTCATCCTTACCTATGTGGAATTGAGAGATATTTGGCAATATACAGCACAAAAAAAAGAAGCTTGTAGCCAGGCTCAAAGGAATCTGATGTGCTTACAGTTATGGCAAGAATCCTTTTCTGGAAAATTTAGAAAGTCAACTCCACATGCAACTCCATGAGGTGTTGTGTTAAGAGGAAGCTATGTGGTTTCAAAAATCAGGTGCTAAATGGATTGGAGATGGGGATAGAAACACTAGATATTATCATACCAAGACTATTATTAGAAGGAGGCGTAACCGCATAGAAGCTCTTCGCAACTCTAAGGGAGAGTAGGTCTCAAACCAATATGAGCTTAGAGATATTGCCATGCAATTTTACTGAAAGTTGTTCACGGAGGAAAGTAAGAATAGGAAAGTAGTTTCAACACATGTGACCTACCCTAGACTTGAGGACTCTCTGTGGGGGAAATGTTAGTAACCCAATATCTGGGGAGGAAGTACAAGTGGCTAGGTTTAACACTGGAGGCCTCATAGTTCGGGTATAAACGGGTTAACTATTGCTTTTTATCGTGCCAATTGGAAGGTGGTGGTAAACTCAATGGAGAAATATGTTCAACTTGCTTGTAGGCATTTCGAAATGATCAAAGAGATGAATAAAACCCTTCTAGTGTTAGTTCCAAAGGTAGATCATCCAAAATTCATAAACGAATTTAGGCCTATTGCTTTAAGTAATGTTATTTATAAATGCATTACTAAGGCAATATAGTAAATAGATTGAAGCCTATTCTTGATAAAATAATCTCCTGTTTTCAAGGAAACTTTTTTCTGGGTCGTAATATTCAGGATAACATCATTATCGTACAAGAAATGATACACTCCATGAATACATGTAAGGAAATAAAAAATTTATGGTCATAAAAAGAGATTTGGAAAAAGCCGATGATAGGCTTAATTGGAACTTTATCATTCATTGCCCCAAGAAGATGAATTTGGAGAAAAGATATTATTGATTTAATTATGGTCTGCATTACTTTGTCGTCATTTCAAGTCTTATGGAATGAGACAACCCCTTTCCTCGGAGGTCCCATTGGTGAAGCCACTTATGATTATTAGCGTTACAGCGTAGCGTGATAGTACAAAATTGCGAAATTATTAAAACATTAAATATACATACTAATACCATAGTAATAGATACAGATCTAATAGTACTGGCTCTATCAGTAGAGCCTACAACACTGATACCAAATGTAAAATACTTCAGAGTATGCAGTAAATAAAAATTGAAAGCATAACAGCGGAAATGAAAATACAAACGAATTCCTCTCCTAGCCCCAAAAATACATTTCGCTCAACCCATGTACTAGCCATAACAAAATTAAGACTGTCTACCTGACCACGACTCTAACGTATACAGTAGTCGGGCCCATATACACTACTCTTTGCTGAGAGTAGTCAGTCTCCCGGAGACGGTCGTCCTCTGCATAGAGCAGCTCAAGGTCCCCCGGCATTGGGATCTTTGGCTCTCCCGCCAGCATCAGGCTTGACAGGTATGCCATCAATCTCTTCTGGAAATTCCTCATCAGGGTCTTCTCGTACAGTCGAGAATAAGGAAAAATACGACATAGAAAAAAATACAGGGGATAAGAAACAGTAATATGCCATATATGGTAAAACAGCTATATAAAATAATGTATATAGATAGCAACACACAGAATCACAATGGTGACAACCAAACAACTTCCGGATAATTGTCCCGTAACTAATGTCTCTCACACTCATGCAACTAACGACTATATGGATGCGTTCACGACGCGACATCCCCGACGGATCAAGGTGTCTCAATCATCACTATGCCACCCCCATAAGGCAGGGTTCGATCAAAAGCCCGCAGGCCCAACTCGTCTTATGGTTACGACATGTTCCCACGCCCGCAGGCTAAGTCGAAACACTTGCTCGTCCGTTAACAACTCAACTTTCGATACGACATATCCCCCCACCCGCAGGCTAGGTCGAGACATTCGCCTGTCCGTCTACAATTCGACTAACGGGTACTATCTTCTCCACTCAGGTAAGATCGGAATCGCCCCTACGCCAAACTAATTGGTACGATCATCTCCCCGCAAGTATGATCGGAATCGCCTGTATGCCTACATAGTGATGAACAACGACTATGCAACATGAATCTCAATAACTCATCCCTGGATCAACACTTAGTGCCTCAACCATGACTTATAAACAACCATAACCAACTTTCCTCCGGTTTAACGGGGTATCAACTTTATATCATAACATCAACAAATCAACTGTATCTCTAAGTTGAGCACTATATATCCTCGACTTTCTCACCTCACAATCATCTCCCGACTTATCAAAAATCACTGCTTAGCTCTAATCAGACATCAGCAGTCACAACAATACATAAATCACAACCAACAACAGATTCAGCAGTAAAACTAACTTATAGATAAATCATGTTTTAATCAATCATAAGCATATAATAAGCATAACATATATCATATATAACATATTAAACATCCAATCACAGATCATACATCTTCAATATATAGTAAAATCAATCTAACGGTCAAACGATCTCTAGTAGGGTTTGGGTCACCCTACGCATATCAATATGTATTATTTAAAGCTTGTCTCCCCGAAGATATTGTGGTTCTTTCCCCCACCTAACTGATGTTCTCGGGTGACTTCGGATGCGGCTCCGCGACTATCAATCGGGTGCGCAATCGATCGTTCGAGTCCTGTCAGATTCTATACAACAAAACACAACCAGAAATTAAAACAGTTAAATCATAAACTCCATAATCCTTAGGATTAGATACTGCCCCTATTTAAATAATTAGGCTAGGGATGTTGAAATTCTACCAACTCTTGGATCAATGATCCTTAAGCATACTTAATACATAATCCATGATCGATTATCAAAGATTTGAACCAAAACCCCTTAAACCCAAATCCTAGGGTTTTGGCCATCAGCATGAAAATTGGTGAGAGTTTGATTTGATTTCCTAATCACTTGGATTACATGATTAAGGAATGACAAAGGTGAAATCAAGAACATTGAACAAAAAAACCCATTTTCTCCAAATGGAGCTTGGTTCGGCCTTAAAAAGTTAAATAGGCTACAGAGCTTATTTGATTTCAAACTCTTGGATTATGATATTAGGAGATGATACTAGATCAAAGAAATTGGTTTGGCATTAAAAGGATTTTTCTACAATTTTCTAGGGATTTTTGAAGTTTGGATCATAAACTTGAAACTATGAACTTCAATGGAGAAAAATGAAGATTGAGAGCTCAAGAATGAAATCTATACATCTTAGCTGATAGAGGAGGATGAGAGGAGCAGCTTTGCTTCACAAACTTGGTTGAAAATCCTTGAGGAAGTTGAAGAAAAATGGAGGTGAAGTTGGAGGAGAAAAGAAGAAAAATGGAGGAAGGAAGAAGAAAGGAAGAAGAAGAAGAAGAACAAGAAGGGGAGAGAGAGAGAGAGAGAGAGGTCAGTGCATGTGAGGAGAGAGAGAGAGAGTTGGTGACAACTTTTTAGATATTTTAGGGACGTAAACGTCCTTTAGGAAAAAGACCGGGGGCATTTTGATCTTTTCGCGTTCAGATATTTTTTAATTTTATAAATATCTAGATATTTTCTGAAAAAATTGTGATGACAGTAGTGATTTACGGGCATGCCTTCCTAGGCGATGTGACTTCAGATTCATCCTTTTTTGGCTCCGTTACTTACGCGATTTATTATATCGCCCCAGAAAATCGTGAGAACTTTTATATTTTGAAATTTTTCAAAATCACCGGTAACGTTTGCAATTTTATTTAAAGCCTAATTGTTTCGTTCACGAGTCAAAATTAGATCGTCTGAGCAGTAAAATAATACTGTCAGTGTAAAACGCAGATCGGGCTCCGTCTGAGTTTTCGACCGAAATTTAACCATAGCTTTCTATGATAGCGTAAAGCGTGACTATGGTCTCAGAATAATTTATTTCATTTTCTAGACCCTCCAATAAAATACAATTACCTAAATACTGATTAATTAAAAAGAATAAGAAAATCGGGGTGTTACATGGAATAGAGAGAAATCTGATTGTTTTTCTCCATCTAAGAGGTATCCATCAAGGTCACCAAATGTCCCATATATCTTGGTTATTTGTATGGATGTTTTATCCCATATTATAGCTGATTCTGTGACTAATGGAGGCTGGAAACTTATGAGGGTTGGTCGGTCAGGCCCTTTATTTCCTATATTATATTTGCGGATGACGTCTTGTTTTCTTCTGAAGCATCAATTCCTCATATGAACATTATCCTCCAATGCTTGGACTCTTTCAGTATTGCTCCAGGTTATAAAATTAGCGCTAACAAATCTAGCATTTGTTTTTCCAAGAATGTAAATCATACAGAATCTACTACTATTGTTGCTTGTGGTGGTTTCAAAATAGCAAAAGAATTGGGCCGTTATCTAGGGGCTCAAATTCAGAATGACCGCCACACTAAATTGCAATATCGCATGATCATTGAAAAAGTTCAGCAAAGACTAGGGGGTTGTAAAAAGCAGCATGTTTACTTTCACGTTTGGTCTACACGACTTTTGAGAAGGCTCAAAGGCAGTTCACTTGGTGTTATGGAGAGCATGGAAGGAAGACTCATCTCATCAGCTGGAAAACTCTTCAAAACCCCTAAGCAAAATGGGGGGCTTGGCTTTAGAAACCTATTTTATATGAACGATGCTTTCACTTTGAAACTTGGATGGGGTCTCTTATACAACAAGGATGCCTTATGGGTTCAGGTTCTCATAGGGAAATGTGATAGAAGTCTTATTGATAAGCGTCAAATTCAGGCTTGTGGTTCAAACTCTCGGGTATGGAAGAATATTTATGCTCTATGGCCCCAGCTTGTATTGAATTTGCATCATAAGATTGGTGATGGCACGAGAGTGGATTTCTTATATCGAATATAGGTTGTGCAACGAAGCTAACTGTCCAGATTTTTTGCATGCAAGACATGAATCTATGGCTAGCTATGTTGAGGAAAATGGACACTGGGACAGGGTCTTGGAATAGGCAACTATAAACAAAATTCAAGCAATCTTCCCTGCAATAAGTGATGATAGGCATGATGAACTAGCTTGGTGGATCTCTCAAGATTGCCCTTCTCGATCAAGAGTGCATATGCATCTCTCGTTCCTCAAACCATAGAAACATGGTATTGGAAAAAGCTTTGGCAATGGCTAGGTTCGTACCATATCTCTATTTTCTTTTGTCAGGCCTCTCATAACAGACTATGAACTGGTTTGAGGAGGAGTAAATGGGATGGGGGCAGTGCAAACTGTTATCTGTCTTGTGGTGTTATTGAGACAATTCTACATTTATTAAGAGATTGTCCTCAAGCTAACAGCGTTTGGGTCCATTTGGTGGATCTGAGCAAGATTGTGAGATTTTTCTCTCTGAGCCAAGAAGATTGGTTTTCCGGTTGTATCTATGAGAATATGGGAATGGAATGAGCTTGACTGGTTCACAACCTTTAGAGTCACTTGTTGGCAACTTTGGACGTGGAAGAATAAACTTTTGTTTGATGAGGAGTTTATCTTA
This sequence comes from Ammopiptanthus mongolicus, assembly GCA_039655645.1. Classification (NCBI taxonomy): domain Eukaryota; kingdom Viridiplantae; phylum Streptophyta; class Magnoliopsida; order Fabales; family Fabaceae; genus Ammopiptanthus; species Ammopiptanthus mongolicus. The sequence continues at coordinate 47,611,974 of CM077350.1, forward strand.
CCTCATAACCCATTAGCTGCAATTAAAGCTTATGTTTCTAGCATCAACAGTGCAGTTGGAGTTGGGTTACGTTTCTTGCATGCGAAGTAGGATGGAAGTTCTCGCCTCCAAGATGGGTTAAACTAAACTCTGATGGTGCTTCTAAAGGTAATATTGATGAAGCTGGTTGTGGAGGGGTTACTTTGGATGGTGATGGAGGGGGGTTACATGGCTTTCACTACGTCAGATTATACATTACATGACGCACCATCAATAGGTTTTTGACTGAAACGCTGTTTAATATGAGGCGGAAGGTGAAACCAGACGCCCTAGACCTTCCACAATTGAACATTTTGCTTGTGATTTCTTGTTTTCCTTGCTTTTGTTTTATCTCATTTTTATTTCTTAAATTCGTTATAATCTTGATAATATTCTTGACTGTCTAGATAATATAAGGGTCTAATTAAACTAGTAATTGCCAAACAATCCATGTGGGAACGATTTCTTAGGGTCTCTTTGCCCCTATAGTACTTGTCGATGGGTGCATTTCCCTATAGCGCTTGTGCTTAGCAACAAATAGTTACGAATAATCAGTAAAGTAATTTCATTGAATACTTTAAAATATTCTAAGATATATCATAAAAATATGAGATCATTTTCAGATATTCTAATATTTAACAAGTATTGTGAGTACATATAAAAAACCTTTTATATGATAAGATGATGTTTTAAGAAGATATAACGTGATATTATTAATTGACATTTTAAATTGTCTATTCAAACTCTCTATTAATCCATAACCAATCATAATTTTAAATTTTTATTTTACAAAACTATTATTAATAATCAAGGATAGGATGAATAAGTAATTGAGATCTAATAACCTCGGGCCGATATAACAAAGAAAAATTCTTACATAAACTTAAAATATATTTTTATGATAAACTTATTACATCATTAGTTAATAAACAATTATTATATTTAATTAATAATTAACAACTATAATCTAATATAATAATTATGTAATTAACCAACTACATTTAACTTCATTTCTTTAAGTTCCTGCGAAAATATCTCTGTTGGGAAACCCTTTAGAATTATTTTTTATAGAAAAAAATTATCTACGACATATGAGCCATACATATCAAGTGACAACTTGATTGAACATTAATAATAAGTTCCCTTCGAGGAACTGCAATTTCCAGTCCTTTTCCTAACACTTGGTCTTTGCCAAACAATCCATAAGTCTGGGAAGCACATGTTGGGCTAATAAATGGCCGTCTCACTCACCTAATTTTGGGTGCAGTAAAAGTCCAAGAACGACGTGCATCACACATCAGGTTTAAAGCATGTGTATGTAAAAGTCTCAAATTCCCCTCTAACAAACAGTACGATCGGTGCATGAATTAGATTAGACTAAAGAGGATGAGTGTTTATCAGGAGAATATCTGCATTTGTAGCTGGGCAATTAAGCAAAAAATTAATGTAGATAGAGGCTAACAATGACGTAATTTATTGACAATTTTAATTATTTATTTATAATTTTAATTAATTTTATTTTTTACAAAATTATGATTAACTAAGAAAAAATGGGGTTAAATATGTTTTAGTCCCCAGAAAATGAACAAATTTTGGTTTTGGTCCCGTCCCTATCAAAAATTTTCTTTGGTTTCTGTAACATCCCTTTTTTTTTTTCAAATCTTTCTAATATTAATTAAACAGTATTTATGTGTTTGTATTTTATTAGAGGGTCTACAAAGTGAAATAAAATAAACTGAGGGCGTAGTCAATCTCTACGCTATCGCAGTAATCTATGGTTAAATTATGGGTCGAAAACTCAGACGGAGTCCGATCTGTATTTTTCATTGACAGTAGTGTTTTACTGATGTGATTATCTAATTTTGACCCGTGAACGAGATTATTCTTAGTCTTATAATCACGTTTCCTACCTTTTTGCTAAAATTGTTTTCGCACCTTCAAAATCGGAATAATAATAAACTATTCAGATGAAAACTCGAACCAGGAGACAAACGGAGCTGTATATGGATTTAACGGGACCCGCTAACGGATAATCAAGAAGTCACATCAGGTCACATCACCTAGGAATGCGTGCTAGTGTCACGAAGGCTTTTTGAAAATATCTGGAGACGAAAAAACCAAAATGCCCCTGACTTTCTTCAAAATTACCATTTTATCCTTGTGTGAAAAGATCATTTTGCCCTTAAGTGAAATTTTTTGGACCTTCCTACCCTTAACACCTTCATACCCACGCCCCCTCCTCCATGAACCTTCATCCATTTCATTTTCCTTCTTCTTCAACACTTCTTCTCCTACGTTTTCTCTCATTTTCCATAAGAACTTTCAAGTTTTTTGGTGAAGCAAAGTTGATCACTTCACTCACCTTCATCATCTAGGAGGTATAGACTCCATTCTTGAGCTTTCAATCTCTCTCTTTCTCCGTTGATTTTCATGGTTTATGTTAGAGTTAGAACTTGAAGCTTAAACTTCAAAAATCCATGAAAAATTGTAGAAAAATCCTTTTAATGTCAAACCAATTTCTATGAGCTAGTTTCATCACCCTCTTTCATAATCCAAGAGCTTGTTAGCCAAAGAGCTCTCTAGCTCATTTGGGAAAAAAGGGCTGAATCCTCCATTGTTGAGTGGGTAAGGTTTTGGTTGAAGTTTTAGTGTATGAGCTTTGATTTAGTCTTATCACACTTAGTGAGTAATGAATCCAAGAGATATGAATTTTTAGGTTTCCCTAGCTAAATTTTCTAGCCTTTGGCCGAAACCCTATAGTGAGAAAAGCTTGAGTTTTGCTTCAAGTTTTTGAGTAAAAAGGCTTACTCTAGTGTTGTGCATGCTTAAAGATCATTGATCCTAGAGTTGATAGAATTTCAACACCCCTAGCATATTTAAATAAATAGGAGTCGAACCCTATTCATAAGGATTAGGGAAATATTGATTGACCTGTATTAATTTCTGGTTGTGATCTGTTGTGAAGGATCAGACGGCATTCGATCGTTTGATAGTGTGTACGATTGACAGTTGCAAAGCCGCAGTCGGAGTTGCACCAGGAAACTATTCAGGTGGGGAGAAAGAACTGATATGGTCGGGAAGGCAAGCCTAGTATAGAATATATACGTGTGTAGGGGAACCTTAAACCCTACTAGATGTTGAGTCCTGGATAAAGTGCTTGGACCCTGGGTGTAGGTACTTTTGGGCTATCACCACTAAGATGATAATTTAGCTGATTTGATTGATTGAGGTTGATGTGTTGAATTATTTAATTGCTTATCTGTGATCTGTTCTTTTGAACTGCTTGTATGATTAAATGATTGTCTAGCATTATGATGATATCTGTAGTGGAATAAATTCTGTTGCGATATTTTATTGTGATTGGCTGGTTGGGTGTTGATGGGAGTATAGTGAGTGTTGATGTTGTTCGGGTTGATACCGTCGCGGTCCCGACCATGAAACTTTGGCTCGTAGACCCAGGGCGTCGTGATGCTAATGTTGATGTGGATGCAGTGCATCGTAGTCGTGGCCGAGTGCTTAGGTGTGAGGTCCCGGTATCAACCTGCGATGGATGTTTGTTGTATATCATAGCATTTCATACCATAGCATATTTGTCCCAAAGGGGGATGTCCAATTGGGGACGTGATGTTTTTAATCCCGAGGCGGGATGTCCAATGGGGGACGTGATTTATTTTTTTAATCCTTATGAAGATGTCCAATTGGGGATGTGATGTTATCCCGACGGGAATGTCCAACTGGGGACGTGATGTATCGGCCGACATACATATAGAGAAGTCAGCATATACATAGCGACTAGTATCCCTCTTATAGGCTTATCTGAGAGAATAACTTTTGAGATGATTGTACTGTATGACTCAAGAGATGGGTGTCGTCGTGTTGTATGTTTTTGTACTGATGCCCCTCTCCCATATTTGATGATGCCTATTTCTTATCTCCCGAATTTTTTCTCTTTGAGTTCTTTTATTTTATGGGAAGACCCCATGGAGGAACTAGTTGATGAGGAGCTGGATGACATTCCTTATGAGCCCGATGCCGGTAGACGAACCCAGGATTCTAGCCTTGAGGGGTTGGGAAGTGATCGTGGTTAGCCGGAGAGCTTTCTCTCGGCCTTCTCACGTAATTTGATTTCAGTCTGTATTAATATACTTTGTATGTTTGCACTATTACTGTAGCCCTACTGACGGGGCAACCGATGCATGTATGTATACTTTGCATTTAAACTGCGTTACTCTGATAAGTATTTTGGCATAGCCTTAAATATATTTTAGTTTTCGCGTTTTTAATCTTTCTGCTGCATTTCATCTTAATAAAGCGCGTTAACGTTATAATAAAGTTTAAGACTTAGTTAAATATCTTAGGTTCTTCAATGGGACAGTGGGTCATCGCAGTTTACATTCCTCTAAAATAAAAAATTAATAATTTTGATCCTTATATAATAAGCAAATTTTGGTTTTGATCCCTGTAAATTATTTTTCTTTGGTTTTCATCCATCTAAAATTTAATATCACCGTTTTTAATCCCTAGCATTCATTTTAGGGTAAATAAATATAATTCATTTTAGGGTTCAAGAAAAATTTTAAGGGAATTATATGCTAACATGATACCACAGAAGTCATTAGGTGTCACGTGGAATAACTATATGACCTTTTGTTAGACACATAAGTAGTTAATGGATGTCACATGACTGTAGGGACCAAAAATAGTGGTTTTAGGTTTTAGAGGGACAAAAATCAAAAAAAAAAAAATTTACAGGACCAAAACAAAAATTCGCTCATTTTATAGGAACCAAAAACCTATTTAACCCTAAAAAGTATAAAAAACTATGAGTACTAATAGTATCAAACAGATACCTCTAAGAGCTTAGTTTGCACAACTTCAGATGTTAGCTAAAACATTCCTTTAGATTAAAATTTTCTTTTTATTATGATCATGTAATTATATAGTAATTTGAATAATATTCTTCTTGCAAATGGTAAAAAAAATGTGTCTTTTTTATTATGATCAACGGCCATGAAAAGGGTGATTCCCCCTAGAGATGTAAATGAGCTGAGCTATTCATGAATTATTCAGGTTCAGCTCGTTAAATGCTCGATCGAGCTCGTTTGTTTAATTAAATAAATAAATCCAAGCTTGAGATTGGGCTCGATTATTTAAATGAGCCAAGCCCAAGTCTTATAGACTCGACATTAACGGCTCGTGAATAGCTCGTTTAAATATATTTGTATATATATTATCAAAAAATTAAAATTATTTATATCCATCTTTTTTCTATAAAAATACTTTTGTATAGTTTTCTAATGACAAAATTTATGAAAATTGTCTTTTATTTGTGAGCTAAAATGTATGATTGTAAATTTGTTTTTAAAATAAATAATAAAATAATAAAGTAAAAAACTAGTGTTTTAATTGTTTTCAGGTTTTCACTCATTTTTTCCTTTTTCTTTGCCTCGTAACTCACAAGTAGGATGTAAATGAACTGAGCTATTTGTGAACTATTCGGGTTCGTCTCGTTAATTAACAAGTCAAGCTCAAGCTTTTGGTTTGTCTCATTTAAATAAATGAGTTAAGCTTGAGCAATCCATTTTTTTAACAAATCAAGTTCAAACTTTAAGTGCTCGGCTCGTTTACATCCCAAATTCCCACAAATCAAGGGAATTTTAACTCATCTCAAACTTGTTGAGCAGTGGTTTGAGATACGAAACTCAACCATGCCTCAACATGACGGACTACACACAGGATATATTCAGCCCTATAATAGTGAAGTCGAGTCATGATGTAAAGGATCTACTCTTTTCAACCACTTTGCAACACATTGTTCTATTATTATTGACTTAAGTGTGATGAGACCACGACAAGTACACAGAGCTATTTAAACCTATCTTTGGTATGAAAAGAGCTCAAAACATAAAATAAAGCGATTAAACTATTTTTGGATTTTTCTTTTAGTCAATTAAACAAACATTAGAAGGTAAAAATCAAGATAAAAGTGTTAAGTCTCCAAATGTCTGATATGCATTTACCATAGTTTTGATGAAATTAAAACAGTTATTCAATGATTTAATTGAACCCGTCTGTGGTATTTAACTCGTCTACTTAGTGTGCAGATTAAAACATTAAGCGCCTATACGAACTGTTCACTCGTCTGAACTTGGATAAGTTCACCCGTCTGAACTAACTTAAGTTCACACGTCTGAACTAACTAAAGTTCACTCGTCTGAACTAGCTAAGGTTCACCCGTCTGAACTAAGAGAAGTTCACCCGTCTAATGAAGTCTTCAACCGTCTGATCAAAGGAAGACTCACCCATCTAAAAGACTTTGCAACTGACGTCATCTCTTTGTTAAAGAGTCAACCCGTCTAATGAAGTTACTCACCCATCTAGTGACTAAAGTTAAAGAATACATTGGATGAAAGCTGTCTCGTCTCTGATAAGGAACTTCAACAAAGTGCTTTGCCTGAACACAACTGCATCTTACACCAAAAGGGAAAGTCTTCCCTCTGCAAACAAAAAGGACGTATACAGACCTGCTGAGACCAAAGGTATATCAGAAGTCTGTATCACTCTGATGAAAGAGAACAAGCGAAGTTTCCTATGCTTTAATGGCTGACCAGAACGACTCTATTGTATTTATTGAAGATCAACAAGAAGCCAAGCCTTCAAACCTTGTGTCTAACGGCTTTAAAATCTTGAAGCCTATTTAATGAAGAAGACTTTGAAAATTCAAGCAGAGAAGAGAACGATCAAAGCAATCAAAGAGCAATTACTCTGAGCATTTATATCTCCATTCTTTCATTATTTATTCTTCAATCATTTGAAGTTATTACGCAGTCTTTTAGAACTTTACATTTAATACACTCGTCTGAGTGCTTGTGAAAGACTTGCAAATTGTCATTTATTTTACAACTTCTCTCCAACATACCCGTCTGAGCCTGAAGAGGCTAGGTGTGCAAACAATATTTGTCTGGAGCCTGGAGAGGCTAGGTATGAAGACAATACTCGTCTGGTGCCTGAAGAGGCTAGGTGTGAAAATAATACTTGTCTGTCCTGTAACCTAAATCAGTTATAGTGAGAAAACTTGGTGCTGCCAATGACTGGACGTAGCCTCATTGTTAAGGGGTGAACCAGGATAAAACCTGTTGAGTGATCTCTCTCTTTCCCTTAACTCTTTAGTTTGATTATTTATCTTAACTATCATCTAACTAAAGGGGTTTTTAATTGTGTTTATCAAACCTTTTTTCATCTTGTATGATTGTGTGTTTTCTGTGAAAACCTTCAGACAAGTTATTAGTCTGATTGACCTGTTTAAGTTTACTCGTCTACTATCACCCATCTGTGCTTGTGAAAAAGTTTCTAAATTCCGCATAAATTTGTCAAACACCATTCAACCCCCTTCTAATGTTTGCATCTGTCTATTTCAGTTGGTATCAAAGCTCAGCCTTTGGGTTGAGCGCCTAACAGTGTAGAGAAGAGATCCTGAAGTATAGACAATGAATTCTGGAGCAAGCTCAAGTGCGAACCCCCAATCTGAAGGAGGCTCCATGACCAAACCTCCCTTTTTCAATGGTTCAAATTATAACTACTAGAAAGAAAGGTTTCACTGGTTCATCTTGTCAACAAACTCTGATGTATGGGATGTCATCACTGATGGTCCTTACACTCCTCGAAATGATGATGGTTCTGAAAAGCCAAAGGCTCATTGGACACCTTCAGAAAAGACAAGATGGGATCTAAACCATAAAGTCAGATATGCTATAATCTGTGCTCTCAGTCCAAAAGAGTTTGAAAAGGTATGTGCTTGTGATTCTGCTAAAGAAATATGAGACTCCTTATCTGTCACACATGAAGGAACTGCAAAGGTAAAAGAATTTAAAATTTCTATTCTTGTTAGAAAATATGAATTGTTCACCATAGATGAAGGTAAATCTGTTGCTCAAATGATTGGTAGATTCCAAACTATTACTAATGGTTTAAAATCTCTTGGTAAAACATATACTAATGCTGAGAAAGTTGCTAAGATTCTCAGAAGTCTTCCAAGGCAGTGGAGACCTCTTGTCACTGCTATTTCTCAAGCTAAGGATCTCACCTCCTTTACTATGGATGGACTTCTTGGCACACTCACTGTTCATGAGCAAGAGCTCAATGAAGATGTGTCAATCAAAAAGAGCAAAGCCATTGCTCTAAAAGTTGATCTAAAGGCAGCTAAAGCCTTAAAAGCTTCAAAGGCAGACGAGTCTGACTGTGATATAGATGATGATGAAAAGACTTCTCTCATGACCAGAAAGATGAAAAAGCTCTAGAGAAAGAAGAAGTTCAGAAAGGAGAAACCTTTCAGAAAATTCGACAAAAAATCCACATCAACAGGCAAGAGTCCTGTTGTCTGCTATGAATGCAAGAGCCTGGTCACATCAAACCTGAATGCCCTCTTTTGAAGAAAGTTTCCAAAAAGAAGTTCTTCAGAAAGAAGAAGAAAGGAATGATGGTCACATAGGAGGATCTTGAATGTTCTTCTTCTGAAGGAGAAGAGACAGAAGAAGAAGCCAATCTCTGTCTGATGGCCAACATAGATTCAGAACCTGAAACTGAGGTATATTCTGAACTTGAGGAATTGCATGATGCTTATGATGAGCTGGTAGAGGAATCCAAAGGCTTATCTAAGGCCTTCAAATCCCTCAAGAGAGATTATGTTAAACTCCTCAGTGAGCATAAACAAAAATCTCAAGAGTGTGAGATGCTGGCCAAAGAGAATAGCCAGCTGAGGACTGAAAAGTCTGATGAAGATTCGATCTCAAGTGAAACATCACATTCTGAAGAAGTAGTCACACTTCAACAGAAAGTGAAGGAGCTCACTTCTGATCTTGCTAGATTTGTTAATGGCAGAGATAATCTGACAAAACTGCTAGAATGTCAGAGACACTCTCTTAAAAAAGAAGGCATTGGATATGATCAGCCATCAAGCTGATCATAAAGTATCAACAAAATCTTCAGCTGTCTATGTTAAACCCATTCCAGTTAGAATTAGACTCGTCTGTAACTTTTGTGGAAAAGATGGACATATTATGTCTAAGTGTTTTCACAAGAAGAAGAAGAAGAAATCTTCACAGACTCCTAGAACTAACAGAAAAAGACCCAGAAAAATATGGGTACCTAAAGATAAAATCATTTCTGTTGCAGACATCCTTAATAGGACAAAGCAGACGCCTCTGCTGGTACCTGGACAGTGGTTGCTCGTGACATATGATAGGAGAAAGGTCTACGTTCCAAGACCTCCAGTCCAAAAATGGTGGATTTGTTGCCTTTGGAGGCAATCAAAAAGGAAGAGTAATTGGTGTTGGTACAATTGGTGGTAAACCCCCTCTTCCCTGTATCTCATATGTGCTTATGGTTGAAGGACTAAGACACAATTTACTTAGCATAAGTCAATTATGTGATAGTGGATTTGATGTCTCCTTCACTAAGAATGAATGCATAGTCAAAGACAATAGTGGCAAGACCCTCTTTTCAGCTAATAGACAGCAAAATCTTTATAAGATTGAGCTAACTGAACTCTCAAATCAAAGTGTAACCTGTCTGATGTCTAAAGAGGATAAAAGATGGTTATGGCATAAGAAACTAGGACATGCTAGTATGAAACTTATTTCAAAATTGAAAAAGGATAACCTTGTGAGAGGATTGCCTGATATTAGTTTTAAGAAAGATGTTTTATGTGATGCATGTCAAAGAGGTAAACAAGTAAAATCAAGTTTCAAATCAAAAAACCTTGTATCAACCTCTAGACCTCTTCAGTTGTTACATATGGATCTATTTTGACCAGTTAGTGTTGCCAGTTTAGCTGGAAGGAAATATGGATTTGTCATTGTTGATGACTATTCTAGATTTACTTGGGTACTTTTCTTAACCCACAAAGATGAGTCTTTTAAGGCCTTCTCTGTATTCTGTAAGAAAGTACCAAATGAGCAAGGTTTCTGTATTTCTACCCTTAGAAGTGATCATGGGGGAGAATTTGAAAATGAGCAATTCAAACTGTTCTGTGAAGAGAATGGAATCTCTCACAACTTCTCTGCACCTAGAACTCCACAGCAAAATGGAGTGGTTGAGGGAAAGAACAGATCTCTGCAAGAGATGGCTAGATAAAATGCTCAATGAAAATAATCTCCCTAAATACTTCTGGGCTGAAGCAGTAAACACTGCATGTTATGTGCAAAATAGAATATTTATAAGGTCTATCCTAAAGAAGACTCCTTATGAATTGTGAAAAGGTAGAAAACCCAACATATCTTATTTCCAGGCATTTGGATGTGAATGCTTCATCCTAAATACCAAGGATCAATTTGGAAAGTTTGATTCCAAGGTAGACAAAGGTATCTTCATTGGATATTCTGAAGTGTCTAAGGCATATAGAGTTTTTAACTCTAGAACCTCTGTTGTTGAGGAATCCATTCTTGTAAAATTCAATGATAATCTAAAGACTGATAGGGAACTATCCGATCTAGAAGATGATCTTGCAGGACTTGACCTTACCTAGTAGACGAGTCAACAGCCAGACATATCAAGAATTGAATCTACTGAGGAATCTGTCAGACAAGTGGAGTAGATGAGTCATCAGTCAAATCAACATCAGAATGATGATCTCAGAAGAGACCGGAAGTTCAAAGCTCATCATCCTGAAGATCTTATCATTGGAAGTCCCTCTGAAGGTGTTAGAACCAGATCTGTCTTAAGAGAGTCAAGCAATATGGTTTTTTTATCTGAAATTGAACCAAAGCATATTGAGGAAGCTCTTGAAGATGAAAGCTGGATTCTTGCCATGCAAGAGGAACTTAATCAGTTCAAAAGGAATGATGTCTGGAAACTTGTCTCCAAACCAATAGACAAGTATATTATTGGAACAAGATGGGTCTTCAGAAACAAGCTAGATGAAGATGACAAAGTCGTCAGAAACAAAGCAAGGTTAGTAGCTCAAGGCTAGAACCAACAAGAAGGTATTGACTATACTGAGACTTTTGCACCTGTAGCTAGAATAGAAGCTATTCACATACTCATGTCATATGCTACACAACATCAAATCACTTTATTTCAAATGGATGTAAAAAGTGCTTTTTTAAATGGAATAATTGAAGAAGAAGTATATGTTAAACAACCTCCTGGTTTTGAAGATAATGAGAAACCAGATCACGTTTTCAAACTTAAAAAGGCTTTATATGGTTTAAAACAAGCGCCTAGAGCATGGTATGATAGACTTAGTTCTTTTCTTATGAATAATGGCTTTATAAGAGGAAAAGTTGATACAACTTTGTTTAAGAAATGCTCAAAAGATAAATTCATAGTAGTTCAAATATATGTTGATGATATTATTTTTGGAGCTACTAATGAAAAATTGTGCAAAGAATTCTCTAAGTTGATGCAAGCAGAATTTGAAATGAGCATGATGGGAGAATTGAAGTTCTTCCTTGGACTGCAAATCAAGCAGACGTGTGATGAAATCTACATCCATCAACAAAAGTATATCAAGGAGATTCTAAAGAAGTACAAAATGGATAGCTCAAAGGTTATGAAAACTCCCGTGCAAACCAATGCTAATCTAAGCAAAGATGATAAAGGTAAAAAGGTAGACCAAACTGTCTACAGAGGTATGATTGGATCTCTTCTTTACTTAACATCTAGCAGATCTGATATCCAATTTAGTGTCTGTATGTGTGCTAGATTCCAATCTGATCCCAAAGAATCTCATCTTAAGGCTGTTAAAAGAATCTTTAGATATTTGCTTGGAACCACTAATCTTGGTTTAATGTATTTGAGAACACAAGATTACAGATTAGTTGGTTTTTGTGATGCTGACTTTGCTGGAGATAGAATTGAAAGGAAAAGCACCAGTGGAGGATGTCACTTCATTGGAGCAAACTTAGTCTCCTGGTCAAGCAAAAGACAAACGACTATCGCACTCTCAACTACAGAAACAGAATATGTCTCTGCTGCAAGTTGCTACTCACACCTATTATGGGTAAAACATCAACTAGAAGATTACTCTATATTTGAGCATAATATACCTGTCTGGTGTGATCATTCAAGTTCTATTTGCCTAACTAAGAATCCCATACAACATTCTAAGGCTAAACACATAGAAATCAAACATCACTTCATAAGAGATTATGTTCAAAAAGGTGCATTTGATGTTAAGTTTGTTAAAACTGAAAATCAATGGGCTGATATCTTTACAAAACTATTAGCTGAGGATAGGTTTAAGTTTATAAGAGACAACTTGAATATACATTGCTTTGCTGAAAAACCTATTTGATAAGTGTTTACGATACCTGTCTATGTTTAATCGTCTGACCTTATGAGTCATTCGCTCTTCTTTTAAAAATTCTTTTTAAATGGCTATTTTCTTTTAATTATCGTTTCATTATCTGAGGCAAAATGTGTACGTGGCTTTTTTTTGTCTTATTTTAAATCTGAACCGTTCTTTTTCTTTTAAAATCTACATCCGTACGTTTTTCAAAATCACTCTCTTTATTTCACTCTCGTTTCGTCTTCTTCCCTCTTCACTCACTCTTTGACTCCCAAACTTCTCTAACCCTAACTTCTCTGAAATGGCACCCCCAAAGCAACTCTCTGCTGATGTCATTGCTAAGCGTTACAACCTCGATGTTGAAGCTGTTCATAAAATCATCCCAGGGAAACTTATTGACCTTTCGGCTCTAAGTCGGTTGGGTTTAGATGTGCTAGAAGAGCTCAACTACTCCAACTGGACTCCATTCTTCGACTTGAAGGAGCCTGTGCACCCCAAGTTGGTCACTGACTTCTGGACCAACGCCGTCATTCTTCACTCTCCAAGTGGCTTTCTCACGGAGATTCAAGCTCGTATTTCCAACCAACGCTTCTCCTTCTCCCTCAACACTCTGGAACTGGTAACTGGATGCCCTAGACATGGTGCTGGTTATGCAGACAACTGGGCAGATTCAGTAAGCCAGAGCGACATCAACATCGCCCTTTTTGGTAACCCTAACCCTACAAATCTCAAATCGAGTAACCTTGTTCCCAAATGCCGCTTCTTGCTCAAGCTTTTGCAAGAATATTTGCTACCTAGGAAGGGCTCTAGAGACTACATCTCTAAGATGGATTCATTTGCCCTCTTTCATCTCATTCACAAAATCAAGGTAGACATCAATGACCTCATTTTCAAACATTTCGTGTCATTGATTAAGAGACCTAGCTCTCCTACCTATCCCTATGGCATGCTTCTGACCAAGCTCTTTAGAATCAAAATCTTTGTCCCTGAAGAAGTTACCTTTGTGGACATGGCTAGACCTTTAGCCAAACAGACTATCTCTTTAATGAGGCTCTCAACCCCTGCTCCATCCTCTTCAAATCAAGCATCTGAGGATCAGAAGGGTAAAACTCTTGCTAAATCAATCGATGAGTCTGAGGCCTCTACATCTGAAAATATTTGCAAACCCTCTGGAAAGATTGCAAACCGAAGCCAGCCCCTTTCGTCAGGAGAAAGTGCTCCTATTCTCACCTTGAAGAAGAGGAAGTTGACTCCCAAGAGGCAAGCTATTGTTGTGGTGGATTCTGATATTGCCCCTTCTCAAATTATACTGAGTGAGACTGTCTCTAGTGAAGAGACTGCACCTGCTCAGGGGGAGCATCTGTCAAAGCCTTTAGGACAAACCTTGGACCAACCAGCTTTCTGTCCTGGCATAATTCCTAAAAGGAAGAGATCTGGCATACCTGTTGTAACTGCTGCCATAGAAGCACCTCATGTTAGCCAACCTGCTGTCTTTGTGGCTCCTAAACGCATCAAGCTCAGAATGTTAGAAAACTCTACTCTTGGCAAGTATTCACCCTCTTCCTCCTCATCTCATGATGAACCTCTAGCTTCACCCATTCAGGAAAACTCCTATAACTCCTCTCCTTCTACCTCTTTCATCATTGTGTCTGATTTGTGTCATGTTTCAAGGGATTCAACTCTTAACAAACCTGTTGGCAGTTCTTATTTTTTGTTCAAGTCTGATTTGCAACATTTTATGTATGCAAGTGTCTCTAACCTTACTGTCATACCTCCTCCTCCATCTCACTTTACCAATACCTATAGAGCTCTGTGTTTATTTGAACCTGTTGTTATCATGTTTCATCACCCTGATCCTTACATAACCCATCCTAACTCTGTAGTTATTCTTCCTAACTATTCGAGACCTTGTTTCATTCTAATTACTGGATCATATTCCATCATGGAATATCTTGATCTGAGAATCCCTGATTATCCCTCACTCTATGTTGAACCTTTACCCGCATCTTTTCATCCATCTCTTTTCTCTATTTTGTCCTCTGTTTTTCCCTCACCTCCAGAAGATAACTCCTCTGATGATTCTTTCCATAAGATCACCTTTCTACCTTTTATCTTCTATCGAAATCTTCACTTACGCTTCTTTCCCCGGATTTCGGAAGTCTTCTCTATCCCTTCTGCACCACCTGTCTATGCTCTTCCCTGGCATTCTGATGACTCTGCTGATCACATTCCTGTGCCCAGACGAGTTCTTCAAGCTTTGCATTTTGAAGTAGCATCACTCAGGAACTTGGTAGAAGTTTCTCACCAAGATCTTGCTGCAGAAAGAAGAGCTAGAACTGTTTTAGAAGCTAGAGTAGAAGCTCTTTTTGATCTTTTTAACACTTATTTGTAATTTTTTTCTGTTTAAAGTACCTTTTACACAGCCAATGATGGTTAAATACAATTACCTCCTCTGTTTCTCTTTTTAGATTATGACAAAAGGGGGAGAAAGTTAAATGAAAAATGTTTTAATGTTACAACTGTCTGATATGAACAATTGTTTATCTGTCTGATATGAAAATATGATGTATCTGTTCTTTTCTCTCTGTATATGTTCTATTGCTTTTGATAATGTCAAAAGGGGGAGAAAATACTAAGATAAGACTACGATAAAAAGTTCAATGCTTATCTGTCTGAGTAAGTTGTAAAAATGGAACAATGTTTTAATCTGTCTGATCATGTTACAATTGTCTGATACATATACATGACTGCTTTATGTGAATTTTCTTAAGTTCATTAAATCATTTAACATGTTTTGTCATCATCAAAAAGGGGGAGATTATTGAGTCTCCAAATGTCTGATGTGCATTTATCATAGTTTTGATGAGATTAAAACAGTTATTCAATGATTTAATTGAACCCGTCTGTGGTATTTAACTCATCTACTTAGTGTGCAGATTCAAACATTAAGCGCCTATATGAACTGTTCACTCGTCTGAACTTGGATAAGTTCACCCGTCTGAACTAACTTAAGTTCACACGTCTGAACTAACTAAAGTTCACTCGTCTAAACTGAGATAAGTTCACTCGTCGGAACTAGCTAAGGTTCACTCGTCTGAACTAAGAGTAGTTCACCCGTCTAATGAACTCTTCAACCGTCTGATCAAAGGAAGACTCACCCGTCTAAAAGACTTTGCAACTGACGTCATCTCTTTCTTAAAGAGTCAACCCGTCTAATGAAGTTACTCACTCGTCTAGTGACTAACATTAAAGAATACATTGGATGAAAGCTGTCTCATCTCTGATAAGAAACTTCAACAAAGTGCTTTGCCTGAACACAACTGCATCTTACACCAAAAGGGAAAGTCTTCCCCCTGCAAACAAAAAGCATGTATATTGACCTGCTGAGACCAAAGGTATATCAGAAGTCTATATCACTCTGATGAAAGAGAACAAGCGAAGTTCCTTATGCTTTAATGGCTGACCAGAACGACTCTATTGCATTTATTGAAGATCTGCAAGAAGCCAAGCCTTCAAACTTTGTGTCTAACGACTTTAAAATCTTGAAGCCTATTTAATGAAGAAGACTTTGAAGATTCAAGCAGAGAAGAGAACGATCAAAGCAATCAAAGAGCAATTACTCTGAGCATTTATATCTTCATTCTTTCATTATTTATTCTTCAATCATTTGAAGTTATTATGCAGTCTTTTAGAACTTCACATTTAATACACTCGTCTGAGTGCTGTGAAAGACTTGCAAATTGTAATTTATTTTACAACTTCTCTCAAACAAATCCGTCTGAGCCTGAAGAGGCTAGGTGTGCAAACAATACTTGTTTGGAGCCTGGAGAGGCTAGGTGTGAAAACAATACTCGTCTGGAGCCTGAAGAGGGTAGGTGTGAAAATAATATTTGTCTGTCCTGTAACCTAAATTAGTTAAAGTGAGAAAACTTGGTGCTACCAAGGACTGGACGTAGCCTCATTGTTAAGGGGTGAACCAGCATAAAATGTGATGAGTGATCTCTCTCTTTCCCTTAACTCTTTAGTTTGATTATTTATCTTAACTATCATCTAACTAAAGGGGTTTTTAATTGTGTTTATCAAACCTTTTTTCATCTTGCATGATTGTGTGTTTTCTGTGAAAACCTTCAGATGAGTTATTAGTCTGATTGACCTGTCTAAGTTTACTTGTCTACTATCACCCGTCTGTACTTGCGAAAAAGTTTCTAAATTCCGCTTAAATTTGTCAAACACCATTCTACCCCCTTCTAATGTTTGCATCTGTCTATTTCAAAAATTGCTAAAGATTTGATTTCACCCAATTAAGAATACAGATTTCTCATAGACAAGGTATCCTATAAATTACCGAAACTCAGATTAGCCTAATCCCAATTGGTTTGTTGAAAGGATAAGGCTACAATACTCCATCATCCTAGTTGAGTTTCAATACTCACTTGCTTTTGAGCCATTGATTTAATATTAAACTAAAGAAATGGTTGAGATTAGGAGAGATAAAAAACTGGTAACCGGGATAATACGTTAAGCGACGTCTGCTGAACTCCCTGAACTCTGTTGACAGACGTGAATAGTCGCACCTCTGTTGAACTCCCTCCCGCTACTCTTCTTAGATCCATCATGCAGGAAGTAACCGTTCGACACCGGGTGGAACTCAGCGTCGCACACTCCGTCTAAGTTGTTGTCGTCGTCGTCCACCAGGAAGATCGTCATGGGTCTCCTCGCCGGTGGGAAACCCCGCGACGTGCCATGGTTCGCATCCAAGGCGACGGGCGGCTCCTAGCGGCGCAGCGGCGGAACTACAACGGTTCAAGGCGATGATCGTGACGGCATCGTTGTATCGTCTTACGATCAGTTGAAGGAGATGATGGTGGCGATGAGGTGGATGAAGGACAGTGTGGGGACCCAGGTGGCGGCAGTGAGTGTGAATGTGGAGAATTCTCTCCATAAAGCAAGCATCATCGGTATTGAATATTTTATGCCATGTTTGTTTTCTTTACGCATTGCAATTCATGTACACTTCTTTTTAGAGGAGTTTCAACTACATAATTATCTTCATCTCGCCATGCCATTCGAGTTTGCGAGTTTTAAAAAGGTAAGGCTTTCATTTTAAACTTCATTTTCTCTGCATGACCTTAACGACGTAAGTTTTCTACCACTAGCCGCAACCAATCCACTGATGTGTGCTATATATGCCAACAACACAGCTTTCTGTTTATCACACACTTATAACATGCTTCACGAGTTCAATGTTGGGTGTTCCAGATAATCATTCAAAGTTAAACAATAAATTCTAACAAAGGCAATCTATTTGCATTTAGAAAATCATTTTGTACTATATATATATTACCTTGTCTATGCGTTCATAATCATACAAACGTGCATAAGCACTAGCTTCAGCAACTATTAATTTTGGCTTGAAGAGTGGTAGCCGATCTCTCCAACTGCATTTCAAAATAGTTCACTTCATAAAAACCTCTAGCTGAGTGACACAAAAGTTGTATGTAAATATATATATATTTGATTTCAAGGAGCAATAGTAGAATTCTATGCTGCCAAATTGAGAAGTAGCTCACTCATTGAAAATTGTGTTTGAAGAATTATTAGAGAAGTAAGCTTTCTCAATTGAACTCAAAAAGGTTAAAATAAAATAAAATAAAATAAAGAAACGGTCTTTATCACTCTACGCACTCCAAATTACAAAGTTGCAATTCATGCCACCTATTTGATGGGAACGGTGGTAATGTTGTTCATCACGAGTTCGTCGTTAACGACAGAGCAGGAGGTCTTGTTATCGACAGAGGTGAAGCGAAACTACTTCAAATGGTCGGCATCAGAGATTTAATAGATTTTTATAATTTTTAAATAATGATTAAAAATAATTTAGAGGTTAAAAACATATTTACTTACTCAGGACTAAACATCAAAAAGTGAAATTTTCCTTGGTAAATGGTCAAAGAGATGTTATGACTACATTGAATGAACCCCAATTCAATTATTGGTCAAATATTAAAGGTACCAAAACAGTTGAATTTCTTTGGGTATGGTATAAATTCTCTTTTTCCTTTACTTGAGGCCTCTGCATGCACTCTTGAAGACAAGGGAAGTCCTCTACATATTAATTTGCCAGCTACTCTGACTATATATACCCATTAAGGGCTCGTTTGGTGGTCAGGATAGGATAAGGATGGATAAGATATGAGAGCTGGATAAGAATAGGATAGGATATGAGCATGATAAGCTCTTATCCTGTCCAATGTTTGATGTGCATCAGATAATGACAAGATATGATATAAAATATCTACAAATGATAAAATTATCCTTATATCAAAATTATATTTTTTTTTTTCAAAAATAAATTTTAATATTACGTGGTTGTTTTATACATTTAAATTAAAAAATATTTAATAATATATATTTTCGGCTTTTTAATTATAAATTAGTCCATTTTTTTAAATTATAAAATATTAATTTTTTTCACTTTTTATAAAAATTGTTAATTAAACCACATATTTTAATTAGTATTAAGGTTGACTAATTAGGTTTGAAACTGTAATTAAATAATAACAATATTAAAGGTAAGAGATAAAAAAAAATATTTTCTTATCCTATCCTGTTGGTTCTAACCTAGCTCCAACCTCAGGATAGAATTATAACTAAGTAACAGGATAGGATAAGCTAACAGGATAAGCTTATCCTATCCTGCTGGTTCACCAAACTACAGATTAAAACAGGACATGATAGCTTATCCTATCCTGCCTCCCTTATCCTGACCACCAAACGGGTCCTAAGTGACTGCCATCAATATTCGTCAAGTTATGCAGAGGAAGACAAAGCAGTTGAAAGGGTTGGAACATCACCGATGCTGAGCTTCGCGATCCCGAGCCTCTTGAAACTTGCATCAACAACAAATTTTCGTACACTGCCATATACCTGAATGAACTCTCCCAAGTAACTAGAAGAGATCATCCTCTCAGCGATGCAACATAGATCACACACAACCTCACAAGGTGTCAGACCGATCTCGTGCGCGGATGCTGCTTATGGAACGGTAACTACTACTTTTAACACTAGAAGCAACAGCTCCACTATCAAAGGAGATGTTACCCAATCTGGTTATGAGTTGAGTGAGTTGAGGAAGATGAAACAGAGTAGGAGAAGTAAGAGGTTGTAGTGTATGTGACGTTGTCACCATCTTTTTTCAGAAAAAGTGGTTTTACAGTCTCATAAATTGTAATATTACCCATTTTTTATATTCTAAAAGTAACCCTGTCAAAAGCAAGTGAGTATTGAAACTCAACTAGGAAGATGGAGTATTGTAGCCTTGGCCAGATAAATTCTCTAAATTAATTGAAACTTAATTCTTTAATGAATTAATTCTATCAAAACCTTATCAAATAGTTAATCCCTTATGTCTAATTAATAAGACATGATGATGAAAACTCTATGAAATTTGTGGCACAATCACATCAATCAAGTCATGTATCCCTAAATAAATCCAATTAATGGTAATAATTACAATAGGCAAAGTCCAAAAATCAACATTTCTAGCATACGATTGAACCTTCAAAACACAAGAATGGATGGTAACTAAGCATTCAAATGTCATTATGCAAAGTAAATATCACATCAACAAAATAAAATATTCATAAAATAATCAAAGTGTCAACTAAAACTTGATCGTAAAACTTATATAAAAAAAAAAAAAGACTTTATCATAAAAGTATTACATCAAAACCCTAACTAAAATAAAATTTAGCCACACATAGAACAAGCAAACTCTGAAAATCTCATGAAGAGATCTCCACTTGCGTCCTTGGTTCTGCTGTGGTGCGCACCTCCTTTGCTTCATTAGGTTTTTCTTTCTTTTCAATTGGCGTGTATACTCGTGCAACGCACCGATGACATTCAGGGTTTGTCAAGCCACATTTGCTATGCAAAATAGCCAAAATTATCTTTAAAAAAACATAAAGAGCATAGTTCTTCACCAAAAAAAACTCTTAATCAAAAAAAGAAAGATCATGGAGGCTAAAAAAATCTTCTATTAAAATGTTCATAAATAGTAATTTAGAAGTTAATGTTCTTTCATACAAAATATTCAATCCCCTTTATGAGATATTTTTTTGATGTAATTGGATTACTCCATTCATTGGAAAAGCCAAAATATAAAAGTGTTATCCAGTAATTTATATTACAATAAATTTTAGTAAGTGTATAGTACGATGGCCCGTGCTCCGCACGGTATATGGCCGAATCCAATTGCAAGCCTTTTTATTCCTGTACGCTGCTCTCCTCTTTTTTTTTTTTTTTCATTCTAATTCAAGATCACAAGCCTTTCTTGACTTCCTCATGTTTTCTCCCAAATCCAATTCACAATAGAATTGGATTCCTTTTTACCATGGGCCTTATCATTTAGCCAACATCAAGTTTTTTTATTGTCTAATGTTCAAACTAATGCAAATCAATCTTTATTATTTCCTATAATGGTAAATAAGTAAAAATACTATTTGATTGACTCAAAAAATCTAAAATAAACAAAAATATGTAAAACACTATCAAGAACTCAACTAGCTAAAGTTAAGGACAAAACTCAATCAATTAGCACAATTTAGAGCAAATATCCATCCAATAACCACACAAAAATCATATAATCTAAAAGATTATCACTCCTCAAACCTAAGACTTTGCTTGTCCCCAAGCAAAGGTAAAAAAGACCAAACAAACAAAAAAACCACAACATAGACAATGGGTAGGGGATGTATATGAGTAGGGGATTATTCCTACCACACTATTGGTTAAGTACTCAAATCATTGTTTGATATATGTAAAAATATGTTTGTATATAAGTAGGGGATGACAATGGGTAAAAAATATGATGAGTATCTGCAAAAACTACTCACGATGGATAGGATAATGGATATGGATATAGGTACATGTACATGTAATTACTTGCAAAATTTAAGGGGTTAGTTCGGGTTCGGGTACTCTAATACCCATCTCGCCCCTCACCTGCATGTACACGCACGCACACACACTCATTATAACCTTTACTCAATGTTCAAACCTAATATTATGCATTTTATTCTTAAGTTGTATTTTTAGTTAAATAGTTTTGTTTGTAATGTTTTATGATTAGGTTTGAATGATCTTTGAATAGTTTTTCAATTGAGTTATAGTTGTATTTTTAGTCAATGTTCTTCTTATCTATTTATTTTTCATAGTTAATTAAATGTGGGTAATAAGTACAAGTATGAGTATTTAGGTACCTAATGGGTAAGAGTAATGGCATTCATCAATGTTGCTGAATAAACTGCCATCACAGTTGAGTTTATGGAAGCCTATGTTCTTCTGATCGGGGCAAGCAGACTAGCAGGAGTTGAAGAGGGTTGGCTCTAAGGTAAGCCTATTGAGTCCTTGTCTCAGGCCCAACATGTTTTAAGCCCCATAATTTTATTAATTTTATATTCTTTCAGTTCACTTTTATGCATTTAGAAATTTTGATTTGCCCAAAAGTATGGCTTTGTTTGGTGTCACACTTGAGGAGGGAAAGGAAAATAAGCCGGCATAGGTATCATGCCTTGTTTGGTTTCATACTTTAACACAGAAAGAAAGGATAATTTTGCTATATCCTCCCACAAAATTCTCCTACTAATCCATCTCCTACTAAATAAAAAATATTAAATAAAAAAATAATACACTCAATGTCTTGAAAATATAAATATATTTTTTATTTAATAAGAAGGAGTAGTAGTACAAAGAATTAAAGATTGAGAAAGAGGATTTAGAATTATTCATCTAAGGAAAAACATGCATTCACGTGTTCGCTTTAGAAGCAAATTCATTATAAAAGCGCATATTCTAAAAAGAAAGGGAAAGGAAAGGAAAGTGGGAGAAAGAATATATGGGCCTAACTCCTCCATTTCTCTCTTTATTTCCTTTTATTATGTTACTTTCCCTACCTTTTGTCATACCAAGCAAACCCATATGTCCATTTAGAAAATGAATTATTTTTTTGGTACAAAAAATTAATGAATTATTACTAGTTTTTATCTTTATCCTTAGTGTTAATAAATGAGAGAAGGTTATTATAGTGATAATAATATTTTAAGCATTTCAATAAAGGATAATTCAACTAATCAAATTAATTTTGCATATAACCAAGAACATTTAGTAAATTTCTTAAATTTTATATAACAGCCAGAGTAGAGAGATAAAAGGGGACCGCAAATTATAATAATAATAATAATAATAATAATAATAATAATAATTCAAATCATTGTTAAAAAAAGAAAAAGAAAGTATTTTTGTCCCTTATATTTATTTATTTTTAATTTGGTTTCTATTTTTAAATTTTGTCTATTTAGTTCTTTATTTTGCAAATCATTTTCAATGTCGTCCTTCTATTAAGGTTTTGTCACCATTTTCTAAATGATGACGTGTCATTGATCGATGATAGCCATATAATCAAGAGAAAGTCTTGTATGGACACAAACCCAACACCTCACTCTTAGACACAATCAATTATAAGGTGATTACACATTAAATTTTAATATATTTATTTTTAAAAAAAAAATAAAAAAAGAAAAAGCTCATTTATTGTCTCTCACATTATCACTTCCTCTCTAACCTCATTGCTCTCCGCCTCTCCCGCCTTCAAACTCCAGATTAGGCATTTAGCTTCAACCATATTCATACATCAGTATTTAACTTAAAAAATGATTTTGAAACGTGAAAAATTTGAATTCAAAAGTGACCATGAAAGAAAATTTCCAGATTTTAAGAGTCATGAATCAAGCTTTTCCATTACTAGGTAATGGGTTAATGAGAAAAATTGAAAAAATCCATTGAAAGATTCCAGATCAGGAGTGTAACCTCTAATCTATTTAACTGATCAAATTCTAATATGTTTTTACCATCACCGAAAAAAAGTGTTCTGAGAGTAAACATCACTTTGATTCTGCACCTTTCATATATGCATTCTTCTCATTATCGAAGACCGAACAAGAGAAAATTTTCTACTTCACTTTATTTTCTCCTCAAAAAAGTCAGGCGATGGCTTATTTTTATCTCCTCTTCAATTTTGTTTTCTTCCCTTTCGCTTCTCCTCAATTTTATCTATTTCTTCTTCTTCTTACTGATACGGTGGAAATGAAGGATCCAGAGTTTTTGGTGCTGTGATTTTATTATAAAAGGGAATTTTTTTCTCTATCTTAAGGCAACATAGAAGCTTGAGGAAGCCCTCAATAGGTTAATAATGCTTGTAGAAAACCAGGCAAGTTATTCTTAGTTGTTTTGGGTTACTAGTTTGTCACTCAGCAAAGTAAGAACTGATGGGGTTTTCATCGTGCTTGGGTTGGTGATGTTGAAGGTGGGAGAATGATGAGGTGAGAGAGGAAGTGATAAGGTGGGAGACAATAAATGAATTTTGTCTTTTTTATTTTATTTTAAAATAAATATATTAAAATTTAATGTGTTATCATTTTAACATTGGTTGCGTCTAAGAGAGAGGTGTTGGGTATGTGTCCATCCCAAACTTTGTTTATAATCAATATGTCATATTCGCATTATTGCTCCATCATAGCTACATCATTACTAATCATTAGGAGGGTAAGCGGGTAACACCGGCAACAGAACCATAACAAAAGGATCATAATGAAAACAACTTACAAGTATAGAAATCAAAATAACAAAAATAAAAGATAAGGGATCAAAATAAAAAATAAAGAATAATAAGGATCAAAATATCTGTTTTACTTTAAATAAGAAAATATCATGGCATGTGCAGTAACGAATTCCAGCGCCTCAATATAACGCTAATCGTGTAAAACTATCTCAAATATATGAATTTAGTTGTTGATATTTCATTTTAAAAAATGTTATCAACACATTTTCCTATTTTTTTGTTTGATAAAAAAAAACACACTTATTATTGGGTGGATTTCATGTAGAATCTACTAAATCATATGAGTTTATTATCTATTAAGTAGGTCTCATATAAATTCATCCAAGAATAAAAAATGTATTAAAAAGAACTTGATAAACAATGTATTGTTAGCATTGATCTTTTTTGTTTCTTGACTTAACATTGCAAACATCTTGATTTATTTGTAATTGGATTAAAAGGTATATAAGATTTTTGTTTGTTAGCCTCAAATCAAATGAGCCATCTGAATTATCGTGGATTTAAGGACTGCACAAATATAATACACAATTGCAAAGATAGAGCGGTTAATATTATTTTTTTTGGGAGTTTACAAGTGCCATAGCCCCAACGCTAACTAGCTATACCACGAGCAAAAGAAACATCAACAAGCTGATGAAATAAAAAACATCACCACACCCCTCCATAGGAGTACTGAAATAGTGCAATTGAGTTATACTCGAGCAAATTTATCCCTGAAGTTAGTGTTGGGTGCAGAAGATGGTTAAATGAAAACCAAACAAACCATAACACCATTTCCATAAGTTGGATTGCATGTTCATGTACATAATAAGTGTGTATGGATAAATTATATATAAATTAATAACACAGGTAGGAAATCTATAGTGACATAGGAACATCTTTTATGTGATAATACTGGTTTAGACTCGACCAGTTATTATTTTTCAGGCATTGCTTCAACTTCAATGTTGCATCACTTGGACTTGAAGGGGATGGCCCTGATCACTATCTGATGGTACAAAGCTGCAAGGGCTGCCCCAACGAAAGGCCCTACCCAGAAAATCCACTGCACAAAAATAATATAATTTGGTTAATTTCAATCAATTTCTATTCTCTAATAGTATTATAGATAAAATAGACATAATCCAATTGGAATTAAGGAACAGAAAAGGAAAAGAAAAATCTAAATAAAATTAAGGATGAAAGTGAGTCACATGGTCATCCCAAGCTTGGTCCTTGTTGTATATAAGGGCTGCACCTAGACTTCGAGCCGGGTTAATACCAGTCCCTGTAATAGGAATTGTAGCCAAATGCACCAGAAAGACAGCAAAACCAATTGGCAGTGGTGCCAAAATCTGATCCGTTCAGATGTACACAATCAGATTAATTTTCAAAGTAATAAAACTTACGGTCCATTGCAATATTGAAATGTTGAATAGAGAACATAAATATAGGATGATGTCGTACTGGTATACCACATTCTGTCCCGTCAATAATATTTTATCATATAAATTGCCAAAGTTTTTTCTAATTTAAAAAAAATAGAATAGTGAGAAAATATTATTGGTGGGGACAGGATATCAAAATGGGACAACAAATCCTAATCCATAAATATATAAGAAAGATTTTTGCTTACAGGAACGTGGGAATCTCTAGCGTTTCTCTTGGCGTCAGTAGCAGAGAAGACAGTATAAACAAGTACAAATGTGCCAACAATCTCTGCTCCAAGGCCATCACCTTTAGAGTATCCTTTATTAAGAGCGTTCGCACCACCACCAAGCCTCTCATACTGGTGTGGTTGGAACCCCTTAACTACGCCAGCACCACAGATAGCTCCTAAGCACTGCATGATTATGTAAAACACTGCCCTTGTCAGCGATAGCTTGCGTGCCAAGAACAGCCCAAACGTTACTGCTGGGTTAATGTGACCCCCTGCATCAGCAAATCCACACACGTTATATTAGGCAAAATTGGAGGGTAATTAGCAAAATTTTAAATTGCACCCGCGATTGCTATTATGTTGCATTTGGATGAGCATCTCTTGTTGCATTTGCAGTCCTTGTGAACAATTGCATAAAAATGTGATTAATGTGGCTGCATTTGCGATCATGATGTGATTGCGGAGACTATCAAAATCAGGGACGATGATTTGTTATTGCATTTTGGTGTACAATATCTTGTCTCCACCAACAATATTTTGTCACATATTCTATTTTTTTTTTTTTTTAAAATTATAAGAAATTTCAACTTATGTGGCAAAATATTATTGGTGATGACAGAATTTGATACATCAAAATGAGACGGCACCACAATTTAGGATCTCAATTGGATTATTGGATCTCATAATGCAATTGCAGAATTGAGGAGAAGGAGGGCACCACAATATAGGCACCTTTCTATAATTAGTTAAACTTGTTTCACAATTTTATTTTCGTTCCGAAGTTTTTTTAATATTAATATAATTTTATTCTCAGGTTACATATGATATATATTTTAAGCATAAATTAATGGCTCTAATCTAAGGTGTTTCATACACTTAAGAAAGGTGCATGATAGATTCATTATGATACTAATATTTAAGTTGAAAGTTTATTTTGTTAGATGACAAGCGAACAGTGTAGCTCACTCTTTAGCAAAAACGACATTGTTCTCTGCTACTCCCATTGTTTATCATTATGCACCTCTTTGTATTGTTTCTTTGCTTTTTAATGAAATGCAATAAGCCTTTGGTTTCAAAAAAAGTTGAATTGTCAAATATTTATTAACTATTAATTAAATCATGATAAATGTGGGATAAATTACAATGATCTTCTTCTATGTTTAACTTAAGGAGAAAACTTAATTAGATGTAATTCCATAAATGCTCTAGATGCTATTTTCCAATGAGAACATGATATACGTAATAGTTCATCAATGAAAATATAACATGCGTAACAACTGTTATCCATGTCATATCCTCATTAAAAAAACATGTAAAGTATGTATATGGAATTGCACCTAGCTAGAAAACTTAACGTAATCATATTCAATACTCATTTTATTTTAGAAATTATATTAATCTCCATGATTACACATACCCATCTTATGAGTGATGATTAGGATATAACTGTAACTTTTAAAACAAAAAAACTTGAATATAATTAAAATCAGACTTTAAGCGATACCAGTGTAATTTCTTTGTAAATATATGATATTTTATGCTATACCGACTCGGATTCCCTGCATTTACAAATTTCACGCATTCACTCTAATCTATGGTCAGGGACTCATACATCATTTTTACATTAATATAATTATCCTACACAAAATTTAATCAATGATTCAGATCTCCCTACAATCAAAAAGTGACCGTGGCGATCCATTTCCCATACTATACCCATATAAGGGCGTCTTGACAGCTCCGAAATTTGAAGACTTTATGGTACTTATTATTTCATTGAACAGTTGGGTTAGAATTTTACCTGAGATGCCAGCGGTGCAATAAACAAGAGCAAAGATCATTCCACCAAATGCCCAAGCAATGCCTTGGACACCCACTGTGGAACACTTGCTGTTTGATTTGGCCACACCCATCACTGTTAAGACTGTTATGTAAAGAAACAAGAACGTTGCCACAAACTCTGCTATACCTGCTCTGTAGAAAGACCATGATGATAACTCTCCAGGCTCAAAGAAAGGTGCTGCAGGTGGCTCTTTGTAGTCTTTGATATCTTGGGTCTGAGCAGAAGTTCCTATTGGTTGCCTCTCTCTATATTTGTTAGCTCCTACTTTCACATCTTCATCTTTCCCCTCCATTTTCTGTGCAAGCCTAGTATTATGCTCTTGCAATGTTAGGATACCCTTTATTCAAGTTTTTTTTTTGGAAGTGGGTTTGGGTGAATTAAGGTAGCCACCAAAGGTTGCACTAATTAGTGGTGTAGTCACAAGTGATGAAGTGAAGGAGGGTATTTGTAGCGTGAGTTTGGGACAAAGGTTTGGCACTTTTCTAGCTGGGATTGTTGTGGTAACTTGTGAGTAAATTGAAAGATCATGAAATGGTGCATTGTGGTGACACTCCACCGACCAAGGACAATAAGGGGCCTTGAGAAATTCGCTTTCTTTTGCCGTCATTATGGGTAAGAGCACTTTTCATTCTCATCCTCATTTCATTTGCAATAGCATAGTGCAATAGCATCACTATGCTTATTTAACTATCATTCTTTTATTCTTGACTTTCAATGCAAGTTCCCATCACTTGCTCATGCATCAAGAACGATTGAGGGCAAATTGAATATAATAGAAATGAACTACTTGTATAGTGAAAGTATGTGTTTTGATTTTTTATTTTGTATTAAAAAAAACTTATAATTAACAGTTGTAAGAGAACTTTTAAAAAATAAATGATTATTTTTGAGGAAATAATTTTTTCAAAACAATTGCGAAAAAATGTGATCGATGCGGTCACAATTATGGTTGTTATGCGGTTGTAGTGACTACTAAAATCACAATGTTACAACCTCAATTACAGTTATAAATTTTATTTTAAAACCTTGATTTCACACGTGTATGTTGTTATATGGTTAGTTTAAATTAGCAGCACAGGGAAGAGTAGTGTAAACGAGATTAACGATTATTGAAGATGAGTTTCCTGACTTAAAAAGAATACAATTTACAAAAGCAACCATTAAGCTTAATGTATAGACTTTGATTTTGTGAAACAGTAGAAAGTGGGCACCGAAAAGGTAAACTTCCTTTAAGGGACATGATCGTGACGAAGGTAGCAAAATGAGCCATCGGGAAACGTTAGCAAACCAAGATGGCAAACGAGCTTGAACACGTAACTGGGCCTGCAAAACTGCAAATGCAACTTAATATCTTTTGGACAGATTTACACTATTGATTAGGATTGTTTCTGGTTGAGTGCATATGGAGCAATTACCTTCATTGGTTTGAAAATAAATTAACTAAGGCAAAAGTTTGATGTAGAAAATACTACCGTCGCTTTAAATAAAGGAAAATTGAAACCCACAATTTCGTTTCATTAGATCTTGTGTAATCTGATATATATATATATATATATATATATATATATATATATATATACACTTCCTAATATAATCGTGGACGAAAGTATATATACTGTGTCAAATCATGTTATATTTGTATATCATTTTCTCAATCTCCTCTCTTTGTCTCTCTCTTTTATTTTTTCACCCCAACAATTGGTATTAGGAGCT
Source organism: Ammopiptanthus mongolicus (assembly GCA_039655645.1). NCBI lineage: Eukaryota > Viridiplantae > Streptophyta > Magnoliopsida > Fabales > Fabaceae > Ammopiptanthus > Ammopiptanthus mongolicus. The sequence continues at coordinate 47,641,150 of CM077350.1, forward strand.
TCAGGTTCTCCGACAGGATCCACAGTTTAGGGGAAGTAGTGGGAGTGATGGCATTAGAAGATGGAAATGTGAAGATCGAGAAGTTTGATGGTAAAGACTTCAGATTCTTGAAGATGTAGATAAAGGATTATATATACCATAAGAAGTTGTATCAACTCTTGTCAGGGAAGAAGCCAAATGACATGAAGCAAACAGATTGGCAGTTGTTAGATTAGCAGGCCGTTGGTGTTATCAAATTAACATTGATCAAGAATGTCACATTCAACATAGTGAACGAGAAAATTATTGCAGATCTAATGAAAGCGTTAGCAAATATGTAGGGAAAGTAATTTGTTGAAAATAAATTACATTTGATGTGTTAATTATTCAAACTAAAGATGGGAAAAGGTAATTCTGTAACTGATCATATTAATGAATTTAATACAACTATTGCCCAGATGAGAATTAGGGGAGCCTTCATGTTCTACTTCTTGTTCCGCACAAAATACCAAAAGCAAAGGAAGAAATGGTTAGAAAGGTAAGAATCGGACCCAAGGCCGAGGCAGATCAAAGTCTAGAGGAAGATGGCAGTCCAAAAATAGGAAGGGTGTTATTTTTTGGAATTGTGACAAAAGGGGTCACTTTACCAATCAATACAAGACACCAAAAGAAGAAGAATAACAAATATAAGAAGTGGGATGATGATGAATCCTACAAATGCTACCACTGTAGAAATTATAGATGCATTAATTTGCAGCTTGGATTGTTCCGTTGATTTATGGGTCATGGACTGAAGATTTATTGTCTAATTATATATTTGGAAAGTTTGGGAAGGTTTACCTAATAATATTCAAAATCCATTCATAAAAAGGTGTTCATTTGGCCTTTCATCAAAACTATGAATCACAACGGTTCTTCTCAAAATATAAAATAATGCTTCTCATGCTTATAGGATAATTGGGCACACAATTAATGATAAAAGGATGAGATACAAGGTTAAGGGGAAGAAATATTAATTTGGAACAGATGGGGTTTGTCGCTAAGTGGAGGGTGGATTTTAGAATGCTTGTCTACTGCAACTATATCAGTTTTAGTGAATGGTAGCCCAACAAAGGAGTGCAATGTGGCTAGAGGGTTAAGGCAAGGGGATCCTTTGACACCATTTCTGTTTCTAATCGTTGTGTAGGGTTTTAGTGTTTTGGTCAATAAAGTTGTTGAGGCAAATCTGTTTGAGGGTTCAAGTTTGGTACAACAGAACAATATATATCTCATTTTCAATTTGCAAATGATACGTTGGTTGTTTGTAAGAAATCCAGGTCTAATATTTGGGCAATTAAGGCGCCTCTTCAATTGTTTAAGGTAGTCTCTGAGTTGAAGGTCAATTTTCACAGTTAATGGGCGTGAATATGGATTCTGAGTGGTTACAAGAAGCAGTTGTTGTTCTGAATTGTAAGGATGGGGGTGTGTCGTTCACATATCTTGAGTTACCTATTAGGGCCAATCCGAGAATGTTGTCAACGTGGGCTCCTGTTGTGGAGAAAATTAGAGAAAGGTTGCTTGCTTGGAGTAGTAAATCATTGTTGTTTGGTGGTCATATTGTCCTTCTAAATTTAGTCATGACATCTCTTCCGATATTCTACCTTTCTTTCTTCAAAGCTCCTGCAGGTATTATTTATAAAATTGAATGTCTTTTTAAGCGTTTCTTGTGGGGTGGGGACAGTGAAAAAAAGAAAGTTCATTGGGTTGTGTGGGAATATTTGTAAACAGCGTGAGTTGGGTGGTTTGGGTATAAAAAATTTGAGAGATTTTTAATTTGGCTTTGTTGGGTAAATAGAGTTGGAGGGTGAGGGGTAAGGGTTGATAGAGGTAGTTTATGGTATAGAGTTTTGTTGGCACAGTATGGTGAGAGTGGGGGGGATAGTGAAAGAGGGTGTAAGTAAGGGTCTGTGTGGTGGAAAGATGTTTGTTCGTGGAGGGTTGTCAGAGTCGTTTAGGAGAGAAGTCGGTAATTGGAAAGACATTTCATTTTGGAATGATCTTTGGGTTGAGGATGGGGTTCTAAGGTTAAGATTCCCTAGGATTTTCAACCTCTCTACAAATAAAGTGGTCATGGTGGCAGGCTTAGGTGAGTGGGTGGATGGGAGGTGGTGCTGGTCCTGGAAGTGGAGGCGAGATGTTTTTCAATGGGAGCATGATTTGGTGCATGTAAGTATACTCTGTATTGATGTTTTGATATATGACAATCCAAATGAATATTACATGCGTTATAACTTGTTTTATAAAGACTAATAATTTGTACAAGTTAAGTGTGACTCATGAAGCAGAAACTTAAGTGCTTAAAAGAACGGAGATCAAAGATTCAAAGGAGATCACAAGAAGACAAAGCATCAAAACTAGGACAAAGAAATGACAAAGGATTATTACGTGCTTAGATGACTTTGTCGGGGAAAACGGCTTTACATCTTGATAAGCTCTTGGGAAATAATGAATAATTGTTTTCTTTAACAGTATAATCAATCAAGGTTTTCATGAAAAAGATTTTCCAAAAGATATTAAAAGGAATAAGGAAATTAATTGAATTTGTACACCTGTGTGTTACACTGTGTATATTCATATTAATTCACCTACTGTAAGTAAAAATCTTACAGTACACCTGTGTACGAGAAGTGTACACATCTGTATTAACTGGTTCTTGAAGTAATTGCAGTATACATCGTTGTACAGAAATCATACACCTGTGTATAGTTCAAACCAAAAGCATCATTAGTTGAGTTTATAAACACAGTTTGTGTACTCAATCCTTGTACGCATGTTTCTAGGTTGAATGTTCACAAATAAATCGATGTAAACTAGATGATAATCTGTGTACACAAGAACATACAAGAAGTATACAGATGTACACAAGAATGTAATATGCGTATTCAAGTGTAAAAGTTCAAATCTTGTTTAATACACCTATGTACTACATAGATGTACTGAGGTCTGAAAGTCAAGAATCCAGTCTATTTTGATCTTAACTGATTTGATTTGAATGTCCAACGAATCTATTATTTTAATTGACTATATAAAGACATTATACAAACCCTTTTTCATAATTGATATCATTGAATTACAATCACACTTTGAAAATCAAAGAGAGATTATCTTGAGAAAAAGTGAGAAACCCATTTGAACTTCAATTTGTATATTCAACTTTGAGAGTTAGAATTTTATTTTATTTTCAATATTCTGAAAGAGAGAAGGTATCTCTCAGTAGTTGTACGAGGATAGAATGAATCCTTGATGTACAAGGATAGAAGGAATCCTTGGGGTGAAATAAGATTGCTTGGGAAAGTGTTCACAAAATTAGAAGGAACAAAAAGGTGAAACTTGTAAAGAATTTTGTAAAGGCTGATCAAGTGTCTAGTTTAAGCTTGAAATTTAGTGCAGAAAACTCTCAGTGGAGTGGGGGACTTGATGTAGGTTAGTAGGTGGAGGTAACTGAACCAGGATAAATCGGTTTGCTCATTCTTCTTACCCTTAAAACCTTCTAAATTCTATTTTTATCATTTGCATGTTTTAGAAGTGTTTCAATCTTGATCTGTTTTATCAAAGCATTATCTTTATAGTGTTGTTCATACATCATTGCTTGCATACATAATTGAATTGATGCGCATAATTCTGAAATGTGTAAAAGTTATATTGGTTGACAATCTTTTTCAAGAAAGGTTTAGTTTTTTGCAAGAAGTTAAAGAAAGTTTTTAAAACTCAATTCACCTCCCCTCTTGAGTGTGAAGCCACAACCAACAGTACGGAACTTAACAAAAGCGATGGAGGGAGTTTCAAAGAGGAGGTTGATGATAAATAGTTGTGGAGGCTAGATACATCGGGTTTGTATTCTATGAAATCGGCATATAAGCTATTGGGGGATAGTCATCAACTTTCAGGGGATGGTTTTCTTTGTAGGGGGTGGAATAAGTTGGTATCTTCTAAAATCACAGCTTTTATTTGGAGACTTGCACAAAATGAAATCCCTTCAAACAAAATTCATATCACAAAGGCATTTTACAAAGTTTAATGGTTATGTGTGAATGTTGCTTACAGGAAAATGAGTATGCTAATCACTTTTTTTTTTTAGTGTTCTTTCTTTTTAGCAGTTTGGTGGGAGTGTTTAGATTGGCTTGGTATTTAATCAGTCTTCTATAACAGGTGCCAAAACCATTTTACTCAATTCTAGGGATTGGCTTACAACATAGGAGTAAAGAAAGAGGTGTGGCAAGTAATTAGGCATGCAATAATTGGGTGTATTCAGCGTGCTAGGAATCAACTGATTTTTAAATCTTTGAGGGGTTGCAGGGGAACAGATATGGACTATGCAAAGTTGTGTTCATGACAATGGCTTAGCTCAAGGCAGAGGGACTTTGGTTATTTAATCTCATATTGTTTTTAAATCCTCTAGCTTGTCTTTTTTCTATAGCGCTAGTAAGTTAATGCTCAAGTTGGGAAAAGGTTCGACCTTTGTTTGTTGTTTGTGTCGCATTGTGAGCTTGGATGTATTTTTTGCATGGAGATGTTACCGTAACACTGTGAATATTGTTTGTTCTTGTTGTTGCTTACTGAGTGGTGATTTTAGGTGGGATGTTAGCAGGAGCTTTTACTTCAAACAGGAACTTGTTTATACCTGTTTAAGGTTCTGCTTTCTCCTTTTTTTTTTGTCTCAGTTTTTTAAGAGGGAGTGATAGAGGTATTGGCTGTTTTTGTGGTTTTTTTACCTATTACTCTGTTTTTGATTCTGGTGTTATGTGTGGTTATGTTTATGGGTTTAGGTACCCCTTATACCCTGTTAATAAAATTTATTTTGCCTTTCAAAACAAAGGTTATTCAAACTTATTGTAAGAAGTTAGATGGGGTGCAACCAGACAAGGCTCACCTAAGTTAGGTTAGGTGATTCATGTCAATGTAGTGGACTTTATTTTTGAAAAAGAAGCACAATAAGTCCTTAAAGATTCATAATGAAGTCTGATAAGGAGAAAGAGAATAGGGCTTAGAATAAAAGCCTTGGAATGCTATGCATATTCTAAATCATCTAGAGGAGAGGTCCAATACATAATAATCATCTAAAAGGAAGGATCAGAGGCAAGAGGCAAGAGGCAAGAAACATTAAGGGTCGATGAAGATGGAACCACTTGACCTAAGTCATTAAGGATGGTAACAGTAAGATGGTTGTGGTGCTAGCAAAGAGATGCCAGGATCATTCACTGTAGGGGAGACAGACTAATGAGTGCAACCTGGCTTCGAAAATATGAACAATAGGGGGGAGTATATTTTAACACAACTTCATCGACAACAATGAAACAATAGGACCATGAAGATCATATCATGCAATTGTTATAATCTTGAGAATCCACATGCAATTCCAGCATTGTGCCTCTTATTGAGGCAACGAAACCTAGATATGGTATTCTTTGTTAAAACTAAATTGTCTTATAGTAAGTTTGAATTGGGTTTAGTTTTGGTTTTGGTGTGGGTTGTGATGATAAAAAAGGAGTCCAAACAATAGATTTCGATAAATCTTTTATTCCTTTTAGTCCCATCGTGGATACAACCTTGAGAGTACAAATATCCCAAGAATGCAATATTAAGGCTAAATTACTCTTCAGGTCCCTCATATTTTTAATTTATTCAACTTGGTCCTTCTATTTTAAAAATATTCAAGTTGGTCCTTACTTACCAAAAGTTAAGCAATTTGGTCATTTTCTTTAAGTTTTACAGTTAACTTTTCCTCTTGTCAGAAAACTTCGCCGAAATATGGAAAATCTCATCGGAAATCGTCCCAGATTTTTCCTCTCTCTTCCTTTCTCTTCCGCTCTCTCTCTATCTTTGTCTTTATTCCTCTCTCTCTGTGGAGCAAACCAGAGCCTGACCCAAACCTGCTTCAATTTTTTTCTTTTCTTCTTCTCATCTTCCCCATCAAACCTTAACTGCCCCTACCTTCTCCCCTCTACTTAGTCGCACACCACCATCCCAATCACGAAAATTTCGTGATAACAACCTCGCACAGTGATGTGGTGGTTGGACGACGGTGAGGCACTCAGGCATCATGGACGGGGGTTCCGCGAAGTGGGTAGCACAGTCTGGGTGTTTGGAACGCAAAGGCGTGCGATTGTCTCAGGACAAGGCGCGAAAACGTGGTGGTTTGATGGAGGTTGTGCAGGTGTCGACACGGTGGTTAAAATGCCTGGACGTGGCAACTCGCTGTTTTTTGTGTTTTTCTTGCTTTTAGGTGGGTGAAGAGAGAGGAAGAGAGGAAGATTCTGGGAAGTTTTCGGGGAGATGAAAACTTAACGATAAAACGTAACAGAAAAGACCAAATTGCTTAACGTTTGACAAGTAAAGGGACCAACTTAAACATTTCTAAAATAGAGGGACTAAGTTTAATAAGTTAAAACAAATGGGGGACCAAAAGAGTAATTTAGCCCAATATTAACTCATTAGTCTATTTATGAAAACTACTTCGATCTTCATTTTATTCTGGGTTGATCCAAAAACCATATGTTCCTACTATGAAAGACAAGGTGTGGAAATGTGTTAAAGGATGGAAAGAAAAATTATCTCAAAAGATGATAAAAAAGTGTTCATAAAGGTAGTTGTACAAGCGATCCCATCCTATTTTATGTCCTATTTTAAGATTCTTACTTCTTTATATAAGGATCTCAATGGCACGATGAACAGGTTTTGGTGGGTTAATTAGACAAATTCTTAGAAAAACCATTGGATAAGTTTAGAGAAGATGAGTTGGCCAAAAGAGCTAGATGTGATGGGATGATGATATTTATATACTTTTAATATGGGGATGTTAGCCAAACAAGGATGGTAACTTATGAAATTTCTTAATTTGGTGTGTATCCTTTGAGTTTAGTATTATATCATGGATAATTTCCTAAATTCTCGTCTTGGCCCAATCCTCACTTTTTTGGAAAAGCTTAATGGAAGCAAAATCTTGGATGTAGGTGCATTATGGTGAGTTAGGGATGGAGTTTCTACTCTCATGAAATAATTCTTGGATACCACATCCACCTTTATTTAGAGTGAGAACATCTAATTGTGAAAAAAAAAATTCTTCTAAAATGAGTTTGTTTTTAAGTGAAAAAGGGTGCATTCCTTCTTTAATCATCCAACGAAATATAATCATGATGTGCTTTATTAAATTAATAGTAGATGTACCCTTGTTACTTTAAAAAAAAAAAAATTAGGAATCATATCCCTAATTAAGGACCTTACTATTGAAAGGGTGTTGCAAATTCTATTGCCCAATCCTCGTAGGTCGAATGAACCTCTAGTGCTTAAAGTATTCCAACAAGATGATGTCAATTCTATTCTACGATTCCCATTCATTCAGCTGCTTCAAGATGACTCACCATCTTTGTGCACAGTGAAGAATGGCTAAGGCCCTGTTTGGATAAACATCTTATTTAAGCGCTTATATTAAAAGAGCTTATGTGAAAAGCTTTTATGCATTAAGCTCTTTTTAAATTAAGTTATTTAGTATTTGGATACATACTCGAAGAAGCGCTTTTAAAACCTATAAACGTGAGAGAGGAAGATGGAAGGGTTGATTTTCATGTAATTTCAAATTATTATGGGGATATAATTGTCCTATAAAATATGAAAACAACTTCTTGTATAAGTTTCCCGACAAGGTTTTTCAATAAGCTTAAAAAATTGACTTCTCAAAATAAGAGGATTAATAAGTTACTCCCTCCGCTCCTCAATATAAGGGACAAAATCCTAATTCATCAAAACCAAGAAAAATTATTAAAATCATTTCATTTTCAATTTTATTTCACAAATGTCCCTATTTAATTACTACTAATTCAACTAACTTATTTATTCCTAAATCCAAGCACCATGCTATCTAACCAATGAGTAAAGCACTTGCATGGGAAATTGTTGAGTCTCTTTAATATAAATTTTACAATAAATAAGAGTAGGAATGAAATTTAGTATAAAAGTTGGACACTTTTTCTTATATTTTAGAAAGAAAAAAGAAAGACTATTTTATCTCTTATATTAAAGACTAGAGGAAGCACTTATTTAAGCTTATCCAAACACATTTTTTTTTTAATATAAAAACACTTATATCTGTAAAAAAAACTTCAATAAACTGTAAGCTGTACTATCCTAACTGGGCCTAAATTCCACCTATTGTTGCTTTTGTTTCCACGCAATTTTATGGAAACATTCAAAAATATCATTAAGGCCTTGGACAGACCATCATGAAGCCCAAAAACAATAGTCAACTATACCCTGCGTGACTGTGTTGACTTCTTCCACAAAAGCAAAACCCAAAGTTCGTTATTGGCAAAATGATGGGCTTCTCAGGCTTTTGATTTCTCTTCCATCAATCCATTTTGTGCTTTTCTGTGTTTCTAGGTCATAGCAAGAAAACCCAACCCAGCCTTTTAGTTTTAGACATGTATGTATCTTGGGTTTTAAGTTTTTTTCCTATTTCTTGATAAAAAATATGAAAAAACTTTTATAGAAAGTTCCCCTTTAAGAACTGCCCTTTAATTTAAAAATGACATCTCATGACCTGGCAAGAGATTTTTTTGGTTACAACCTGGTAAGAGATTGATAGAAAGTAAGCTAAATATAAATATTGAAATTTAATTAGAGGCATCCTTAAATTCGTGGAATGTATGCAAAGATTTTACTGCGTACAACTATCGTTTTTCAAGGCATTTAAATGAATCTCTTAAAAATACAGTTTAATTACCTTTGCTGTCTGGAGAATTCTGATATAAATTTAGTTATATCATAGAAAGTAATACCCATTTAATTGGTCCTCCAAAAAAAGTATCATTAACTTAACCATATAATCATAAAAGATAAATCAATTTAGTCCCTTACTCTTCAAGACCAAATATAAAACAACGATTTTAATATTACTTTCTTAAATAATGAACAAAATTGAAGTCAATTTAAAAAAAAAAAAATAAAGTTATGAAACTTATATCTTTAAAAAGTTAAAATAAAAATTTAATTCGAATTCAATAGGATGTTAGTCAAGACCGGCGATAAGGGCGTGCAAGGAGTGTAATTGCACAGGGCCTCAAATTTGGTCCAAAATTTGGGGCCCCCAAAATTTATTTTGACCAAAAAAAAGGTGTTAGAAAGAAGGCTCTTTTTAAGTAGCTAGAAGATTGATATTAGCTTGAAGTTGTATTGGTAGGATTTTAATAATCTTCTTTGTATTTATTGTCCTGAAGTGGGTGTTTAAGATTAGAACAATTGCCCTTTTTGAAATAATATTTAAGATTACCTTTTTTTTGAAATAATATTTTGAAATAATATTTAATTATTAAAATTGTCCTTTTTTTTTATTAAGGGCCCAATTTTTAAGATTAGAACAGGGCCCCTAAAATGTTTAAGACCGCCCTGATGTTAGTAATATATTCTTTCATACATTCTCTCATACACATTTTTTTTATTGGATCACACATACACTCTTTTTAAAGTGTGATTTAAATTCAGTAAAAAAAAAAAGTGTGATTTAAAAATAAAGGAGAATATATGACACAATCTAATACAAAAATAGTATGTTAATAACATTTTTATAAAGAGGAGTGTTAGGAAAGAGAGTGTGTTACTAACATTTCTCTTTTTATAATGTCATCCAATCACAAATCATAATATGAGTGACTTTAAAGGTGATTAGGATAAAAGTCAAATATTTTTATTGATGTGACAATTTATAATTGGTTGATAATATAAAATTTTTTAAATTGACAATATATACCAATTAAATCTATACAAGTCTAAGATACTTTTATCTTGTATTAGTAAATTTATAAAGCTATTACTTTAATGAAATGTAGATTGGAATATCAAAATGAGTTTATTTGGTATGCACTATCCATGTAAAGTTTTTACATTGTCAACCACAAATCAGGGTATGCGTGACTTTCAAGATAGTAAGGATAAAAGTCCAATATTTTTAATGATGTGACAATTTATGATTGTTTGACAATATAAAAAATCTTTACACTGACAAAATATACCAATTAAACTATCCAGATTACGGAAAAGAAATAAAAAGAAAAGATTTAATTGAAATATATTGACGATATAAAGATTTTTTACACGATCAATTAGTCACGGATTGTGATATCGTTAAAAATCTTTGACTTTTGTGATAATCACCTTAACAATTATACATGGGATGACGTATGATTGATTGATAATGTAAATTTTTTTACACTCGCAATATATCAAAATTAAACTAAAAAAATGTATACTAGAATATCATTTTTTATTTTGAATATCTTTTGTATTTTTTTAGAGATTAATATACTATATTATCTAATAATTATAACTATAATTGTGCATATTTTGATGCATACGTAGTTCCATTTTTTTTTCTACAAAAAAAAAAAAAAAAGCTACTTATGCAGGTGTGCATAATTAACCTACAACAATGATGTATCGCAATTCCTTTTTAAAGCACTTCTGTTGTAAAGTCAAAATTCTGATGTCAATTATATAAACATTGCAATAAAGACAAGAGATGAGTGGCTTATTTCAATAATTTGAAATAGCAAGACATCTTGAAAATAATCGATTTGCCATGATATTATAGTTACTTTAAATTTTTAATTTCTTTTTAATTGTTGAAGAGATAAGCTAATTCAGAGCTACCGCCACTAGAATTGGGACTTGGAAATTGACAGTTAAAACTTGTCCAGCAAATGACTGATTGATTTAGCTAGCATGAGCTTGTTATACAGAAATACAGAAAGGACCTACCAAGATTCAATTTCTTTCAAATAAATAACCTCTCAAAGTGAATACAAGGTCACGTGGGAGGGTGAGGCAGTGTGAGACCTGGGATGAAGAGAAGAGGGTAAGGAGGGAGTGGGCATATGAGGGCGGAGACATTAAGATGAGGGCAGTTTGTGAAGAAGAGGGTGGTTTGTTGGGCAGCTGTCTTTTGTCTTACGAATGGGGGCACTGGGTCCCCCACTAATGTCTGTCTTCCATCCATCCAAAAAATTAAATCTTCAACCCTCTTAGCCTCTCTCACCATCAATTAGTGATAACGAGTTCGGACTTCTTAAATAAATGGTCAGAAATTCGATCTCTTTTTTTTTTTTGTGTATGGAAAAAATATGATTAGTAGAGATCATTTCTTTAATATCGTTCGGTACCTATTAGTTTCCGTAGTTACAGGTGGAGAATATATCCTAAGAAATCAAAGAAAAAAATTAGCATCAACTAGTCACTTAGGCTCCATACTCCATTAATGCATGACAAATTTTGTCGAATTGCAAACTAGAAAGTTGTCCTTCTACATAACTTTAAATACACAAACAAGGACGGAAGAAATTATACCAATCAGAACTAGGCGATTATCTTACGTAGTATATGTGGTGCTTTGGCAATTTAATTGTATATATCACTTATTGGAAATGGGTCCTGTGTCAGGATTACGGAGGGAGGGTTATCCATTCACAGCTAAGCTAAGAGGACCCAACTTTAGGTTGGGAGTGAGTCAGGTTGAACTGTTGGAGGAGGTGGTCGGGCATTAACAACAATATTTCCCTTATCTTCCATATCTAAGTGGCACCCACTATGTATTATACTCCCGCAAGTGAATGGGTCCCTATATTCTTCCCCACTATCCATCAAAGGCCACACTTTGACAAAGGCCTCTCCTTTGACCACAGGAAATCCTGATTGGGCTTTCCTACCTCCAAATAATTATACTCTTCTTTAAGGTAATGGACCTTTAACAACTTAATATACCCACAATAGTTTGAAAGGGAAAATTGAAGGGCTACTCATGGCCACATAAATTCAAGAAACAATTTCGAATTGTTCTCATCACTCACCATGAGTCCATGACTAATCAAGGTGATGTTATAGCTGGTTGAAGCATTGAATAGATTGATGGGAAATGAAATCTGGGTATTATTACTATTATCCCATTAAGCCTTTAGATTCCTTATAGCTTCTTGCCACCAGGATTTGTTTCGTTAATGAGGGTGCAATAAATTCTCTTCTTAGCTAAAAGATAAGGGGCAGACCCCATTGTTGCAACAATTTGCAGGGAAGCAAGTAGGGAGAGGATAAGAGGGCACAATTTCTAAAAGGTTCTCAAACTAAATTCACACTTTGAAGGACCATTTCCTCAGATGCTAGTGTAATACTTGCGACAGCATTGTGTGATCAACCATCATGGGGACCTGAAAACAGCATTTTATATATTCCCTTGGTATTCTAATTCTCCAGCAAATATGGGTTAAGCACACCGCTAAGAAATTGGAATTCAACCAATCAACAGTAACTTGTAATTCCTAGCATGATTTTTGTGTGGAAGTAGAATCAGAAATTCAAGTGAGTTTCAAGTGGATATAGGAGTAAATGAAGTCCCATTCACAAGAAACTTGGGGAAAAGAAGAAATTAGGCAAACATAACTTAAGTTTAACTTAATTACATTTAAAACTCATTAATTACCAAAATTACACAAACTTCCCTTGAGGTTTATGTTTTTTTTTTTTTGGTGTTAAAAGGGGCAAAAAGCCAAAAACACCCGAGAAAACAAAAATTATGAGGTAATAACATTAGGTATGGAAGCCTCAATCAAATCACAAAAACCCGTAGGAGGGGACGCTACACTGTGAAAACCCAAATCTTGGGCCGAACTCCAATTAGCCAGCTAGTTCTTATGTCTATATTGAAATTGAAATTACAAATACATGGTGTTATTGAAATTACAATCACTACAAGCAATTATGTAATTACCAACAGGCAAAATCTGTCGATAAGGTCAAAAAGTCGTCGATAATTTATCGACGGCTCTCCGACCGAACAAAATCTATAGGTAAAGCACTTATTTTGAAGTTCTCGATAATTACCGACGGCTCACCTAACGATAAATTTTGTCGGCAAATGCCTTACTTAACGACAGTATGACCATCGATAATGTTGTCATAAGTTAACGACAGCTAAGTCGTCAGTATATATATATATTAAAAAATATATTTATATTTAAATAAAATAACATATTAATAATAACTAAAATTAAAAAATAAACGCTAAAATATAAATACAATATAAATAAAATCAACAATGTATATAAAAAATACAACCAATGAAAATCAAATTAATCAAATAAATGGTCCACAATAAATATATATATATATATATATATATATATATATATATATATATATATATATATATATATAATTACAACTAATGAATATCCTACAAAATCTTATAACTATGATAAAAAAAACTAATAATCCGAATAATGGGGTCGGAGAGGGGTCCTGCGATGTCTGCTGATGCCGGCCGTTCTGCTACTCTAAAGGAGTGACAAGGAGTGATTGAGGCGAACCTCAAGGTAAGGTTAGTGTAATTTTCCCTTGGAAAAATGAATTCTCAATTATCATTCTTACTTCTATGTACTGCAAATTCACTTTATATACTACGAGTAAGAACATTAGCTGATCAACTATCTAACAAACTAATAGACTATTAGTTTAACTAATTAACTAACAATTGAAATAACTAACTAATTAAATAGTACACTTAATTAGGTTGACATGGAAGCAGTTGATATTCTGCATTTCTGATGTGGTGAGATATCATCAGGTATCTTTCGTATAAACCAAGAGGCAAGTAAAGTTGATACGTGTAAAATGCACCTTGGACAAGCACACCCTATTGCTTAAGTAACATACGAATCATATCTCAAAAATCATTCCCGCAAGGACTAAGTTGTAATTACTAAATTCTCAAGACCCTTATATCTAGACACTCAAAATTGAAAGATATTACAATATAGAACTAAAACTAAAATCAAGATGCCTACCTTTCATATAAACCAATGGGTAAGTAAAGTTGATACGTATAAAATGCACCTTGGTCAAACACACCCTATTGCTGAAGTAACATACAATCATATCTCAAAAATCGTTCCCGTTAGGACTAAGTTGCAATTACTAAATTCTCAAGACCCATATATTATCTAGACACTCAAAATTGAAAGATATTTTAATATAGAACTAAAATTAAAATCAAGATGCCAAGATTTTGAAACAACTTAAATATAATTCTCTAATGGAGATATCCGGGGCTTAAGGTTCACTTGCATTTAATTGTTTATTTCCAATTTCTATATAATTTATGGTTAAACTTCATAATCCAATACCTCTACTAATATCATCAATGGTGATGAATTAGATTATCCCTAATTGAATCCCCAATTGACGAAATAGGTAAAATGAAAGGGCATTACTTGAATGCTACTATGGGTACATGCGAAGAAATGACAAACAAAACTATATTTGTCAAAGAATTAGGCACTCTTATCGTAATAAATGACTACTTAAGAGGTGGTTCGTTGCAAATTCTAGCATGCATAATTATTTTTGGGATCATGGAGGAGTCGTGACGTTCCCACTAAACCAGCCGGGTCCCACGAGTAAATAAAAAGTTGAGTCTACATTGGATATCAATTGAATATTCCTATTCTCTTAAGTAGAAGTTTAGTTTCAGACCTTGGTTATAGCAGGAGAAGTATGTCATGCTGGCATGCCTTGGATGATCCACACCTTAGATTCACAAGTCGAAGAGCACATGTAGCAGGGAGAGCTCACAGTCCAGATCTTAGGTCAATCAGGTTATCGACCACTTTGTCTTCACCTAATTGCCCAATTTTGGAGCCATAGTCTAGGATCATTGGTCACACAACTTCTCAATGCTACTTTCTTTGAAAAGATGAAAAGATCCCTAAGGAATTGAACAGCAAATACCCACCTAAGAATGGATTCCTTCTGATTTGATTGAATAATACCAACCTCTCAAACAAGTCTCTGCCACATCTTACTAAATTATACGACCTTAATCCTCATAGCTTATTCTTAATCTTCTTATCACTGTAGGAATTAGGTTCAAGCATTCCTTAGCCCCTTCTCATCAAAAGACTCTTGGCATATATGAAAGAGTACAGTTTGTTCAACAAATTCCTAGTTCTCTATCTATTTCTGAGATGCTTGGATTTTTTAAAATGACATGCAAATGAGAAATTCTATTCCCACTTGGAATAAGACATAATTTTACCTGTTAAAATAACAATTAAGGTGAAGTAGAGTCAGGAACAACAAATCCCTTTATGATAGGATGAAGTGGAAATTATTGGTGTTGGTTTGCATTCTAATGTGATGAAATATCATCAGCTAAGATCCATACTAGAAAGGAATAGAGAAAGTGCTGACCTTATAAAGTGAAAGGACACATGAACCTATTGTCTTAAGGTTTTGAGTTGAAACATGGTGTTAGATTCATGACCCGAATTTCGTAGTCATGACCGGTCGAAGGGAAAAAAGACCATCCTTTCCCCTTTGCAGCCTACAAGCTTACTAAATTCGTTTCATCCAGAGTAAACGGATTATAATCATTAATAAAACTGAATAATAAATATAATGCATTGGAGAAGCTAAAGAAACCAAATTCCAAAGTCATGTCATACAACTCGAGGTACAACTGAACAACGTAGGGGGACAAACCCATTTACAAATCTCCATATGATCATATCCAAGACTTCCAGCGACTTTAAGAAATGAGGTACAAGAGATGACCCTGAGGGTTCTTTTACCTGAACCTACAACATATAATTTAAGTGTGGGGTGAGTATAAAACTCAGTGAGGGTCCCCATACACACAACATACAATTAAGCAAAGCTCAAACACATCATATCAAAACTATAATCACATAGATAATGTAATGAACAATCAAACATCACATGGACATCTTGTCCCTCAATAGAATATTTGTGGAATGACTTGTAACATCATTGCTTTCTTTTATCTCAAGTCCTACTCTAAAAGGGAAACACATACATGTACATACCATGTATATTCATCGAGTCTTTAGATTTTCTAGGAGTTGGGTTCACTCAGAACCTGTTACCCCGACGATTTTGATTTGTACCTCAAAGATGCCACACCCTTCAGCCATCATCATCATCTCTCCTCAACTTCAAGGTTGTTCACTAGGGTCCTTAATGTTGGCAATGTTATTTATATCCCAGAACCTCCCGCTTCTCTGGTCAGCTACTCAAAGATTCACATCTTTATCTTTCTAATCCACTCCACAAGGTATCTTTTTATAACTTTCTGTCGGATCAACATATACATGCATCAATATAATCACCAAAATCACAAACCTATATCTTTTACATCACAACATTATAAGCATTCATCATTAAAGCTAATCCACTCAAGGTCACATACGTACCAGCCTTTTCATAAGGCTTATCATAACATAGGAATTCATGATGAGAACTATATTGTGTTCCAAAGTTATAGTATCTCATATCATTCGTCAATGTATAATGCAAGGTACAATCTATATAACACCAACACAACATTTCCATATACTCAATCGATAAAAGGATAACAATATCATAATCATTGATCATCATAATACACCTCTTGGTTACATCATTCGAAATCATAACCCGACTTCTTCATCATATCTATATTTACATATCAATTATAAGAGAAAATTCGATAATGCCTCCAACAAGGAGAATAAGCATTCCATTGCCAAGAACATTTAAACTAAATTCATAATTACAGCATAACTCGACCAACACGTAAGTTAAGATACTCGTTGCCAAACCAGTTTCATACGCATCATGTGATCCTTATAAACTCATTATAATCATAGGTCTCCAATAGGATGTATATCAAGCGCATTCATGCTTTCAAATGAGAGAAAAACAATTTATAGGGTACTAGACAGGGGAAGCTACAACTCACCCAATGTCAAGTTATGGTGCACCCGAAAACTCAAGCGCTTCCAGAACATCATGTGTCGCGATGCCTACCATAGTAGGCTGCGACGCGTATAATCATTTTGCCCACACAACAACTGTTGCTACTGGGCTCCAAAATAGGATTTTCTCCTTTTTCCCCCCCAAAACCCTTAGAACACTAATAAGCTTAATACAGGTCAAGATCAATTTACATGAGTGATTTAAAAACATAAACATTATCCCAAAGATTACCATGAAAGAACCCACCCAAAACACTACAACATTTTTGTTTTATAGGAACAGTTAAAAAATGTAGTCATAGCAAAGAAAAATGTTGCCGAATGTTTCAAGCAACAATTTCCAGCATTGTCTATTCGAGCTTTACTATTGTCTAAGGCAACATTATTTTTACCTTCTCACCACATTTTTCGTATAATTGTTGCCTATATACTCTATGAATAGGAACAATTATCAAACAAGAAGTGTTGTCGAAAACATAGATTCTGTGGCAATTAACATGTTATAAATTATTGGCTAATGTACTTTTGGGCAACACTTTTCACCTATTGCCAATTCGAACGTTACCTAAAACAAAAAATGTTGTAATATAACACATCGCATAAGCAAAATCATGCATTTTCATTCCATTATTCTTACCCCATGCCATAGCCCATGAAATTATCATATAAACACACAAACCTCTCACCTTGGGTGGAAGCTATTATGCTATGGAGTCCCATAAACAAAAATGAAGAGGAAGAGGAAGAATGGAACACCACCAAAGCTCCTTCCTTGCTTGCTCCTCCCTCCCAAGCTCTCCTAGATCCCTTGCTGCTAGGGTTTCAGATTTTGTAAAGAATGAGGGAGAGGGGGAGGTCTCCCCTTTTTCAACAAAAATTTAGGGCATTTGGATGAAAATGCCGCTCACAGCAAGTGTAATATGGAAAAGAACCCATAACTCACTATTACTTAATTAAGGGTACTAATCAAATTACTAAAGGTGTGTCAAGTCATAAACTCTCTTATTTATGTCTTAAAATCCTTATTTAAATTTATTAATGCACATGAGAATTTACATTATAATTTATTTTAGTATTTAAAGACATAATTATAAATATTAAAATCAACGGATATAACTATCAATTAAAATTTATAAATAAATTATTAAAATTAAAGGGTATATCAGTTAGGCACACGAATGTGGTTCTTTTAAGCCCACCAGTGAGATATCTCATTGGCATTTCGGATTCCTTTGTCTATAAAAATTAGTATCAAAACTTTCTGCTAGGGCAAGTAATTTAGTGAAAAATATGCTATAGGGCAAGTACGTACTCTGGTAAAAATAAGGTCAAATTAAAATGCTTGTGCCTCGTGGTGTATCAAAGCCTTCATATAAGGTGAGTACTTGGTAGGAGGAGTGTATGAATATAATGTGTGCTTATGTGTAGACCTAAACATATTAGCTTAGTTCACAAAAAGAAAAACATATTAGCTTAAGATTTTAGATTGAGACATAATGTCAGGTCGCCTTATGTATTTCCTCTCTATATCCATTATATAGCATATCTTCCAAATGTTTTGGGCTGTTCTGTCTCTATTCTCTAACAAAGTGGCAACTTCTACCCATAGATAATGCCCACGGCAATTAAGGGACCTCCTCGTTCTTAAAGAATGTCACGCATAGGCATGCCCACATGGCCAAGAACCTCGCCTATATGATTATAATTAAGCTATAGCTAGATATAAGCATTTTGAAAGTACAATTACAACTTGTACAACATATATTTATCAATCAAGCTTTTCTGGCTGTGTAGCTTCATGTGCAGGTATGGCAATCACACTCTTAAGTCTCACGATAACCTTAGTCAGTATCTATAATATATTAACTCCAATTATTGCCCATCATTGTTCAAGCTATAAATGCTTGAGGAGTAATTATCGAAAATCAGATTAGCAAGGACCCAAATTTCTCTTAATCTTCGTGTCAATCTTATAGTTGGCTGTGCTTGGCGGCCAGCTCAAATTGTAAAATCAATTAAGCTTTTAAGTATAATACAAGTTTGTGTTTAAAAAAAAAAGTATAATACAAGTTGGTGACATTTTTTATATAGCTAATGAGTAAGTTACAAGAATAGTTGATTGTACTAAGCCACAACAACGTGTTGATGACAGAGAATGGACCACGTGCTTCTTCAAAGTGGATATATTCGATTTCGGACTCCCAACTGTCATAGCTGTTGGGGCACATTGTAACCGTTTTCTGTTAACACCGCACGACGTACGTTTTATTTTATTTTTTTTTTTTTTTTTTGTGTCAGATCAGTTAGCATGTGTACATTTTAATTAACTCCTTGATTCCCTCCGAACCAGGAGAGGGAGATAGATTATGATCAACCTTCAACAGAATTATATTATTAAGGATTTAAATTGCGGTTGTGGACGGATCGTGATTTCGTTGCGTTTATCGTTATGGCGGATAATTACAGAAAAATGCGATCGATACAACTGCAATTACAGTTGTGATGACTACCAAAATCATAACATCGCGATCTCAATTATGATCGCGAACTTCATTTTAAAACTCTGATTACTATTACCATACCAGTAATTGTCAATTGGGAGTGATATTCAAACTCTCTCAAGTAAAACATCCTACTAGGAATGTGTATTGTAGTTATTAGACGAGTGCTACCAACACACTCTCTATCCAGCATACTCTCTCCTATTGGTTTAAATTAGTGTAGGTTACATTAATTCATGTGGGTTGCACTTGAATTTTATATAACCCACATGAATTTCAACCAACAGGAAAAAGTATATTAAAAAGAGAGTATTAGAAAATACATTGCTAGTAGTTCTCTAATTATTATGATTTTAAAATTGTGGTTACAAGCGGTTATGGTTATGTTATATTTATCACATTACAGATAATTGTAAAAAAATGTGATTGATATGATCAATATTATAGTCATGATATAATGTGATTAATATGATTATGAAAACTATCAAAACCCTAATATTGCGCTCATAATTACAATTGCAAACCATAATTTAAATCCTTGATACTAATATATAACTGTTTGTTTAGATTGTAACAAAAATAGAACATGTTAGTACTTATTTATTAATAGATCGGGATTTATTTTAAAAAAAATTAGTAGACCCTTAATCGATCATGATGGTTTTTTCATTACAAATTTTGTATTAATCTTTTTACGACATGATAATCCTGTATCCGGAGAGGATCCGTATCCTTTATTAATAAACCAAGGAAGAATGAACAATTTTTGAGGAGAAAACACATGATGGACACATTGAACGTGGTCAAACTCAAATGAGAACTTTAGACCTGAAACTGATATAACATGGCAGGAAGAGGACAAGTTAAGGGGCACGAATGCATAAATAATTTTGCATGTTGGAGAAAAAAACAGGGGACGCAAAGAGAAAGCAAGTGAGCTGGGACGACCCACATGGCAGCACGTCCAGAATTTGGTAAACATGAGCGAAAGATAGTGATGGAGATCTTCTCTCCCAATTTTCAATCATATTTGATACTTAAGAAAATAAAATTACAACTTATTAATATTTATGCTCATTCCCAACATTTGATTGGTGGGGAACATCGAGATACTGGGACTGCAGACTTTTATTCGAAAGATAGTGCAGCAATGAGTCCTAATTACTATCTCAAAAGTTTTAAAATTAAGTTTTTTATTTATAATTTTTTAAGAAAAATATAAACATTTTAACTTGACTTGTCTATATAAAAATTAATTTTTTACTTATTCATTAAAAAAATTCTCAACTCCATTCCTATTTATAAGATTTCTCACCTACTAACATGTGGTTGGTTCGACTGAATCCTAACTTTTGTGTACGAAAAAAAGCCTGGTTGGAAGGGAAAAACTCATCTTATGTGTCCATCAGATTTTCCGACGGAAATTAATCACTGTTAACGGTAGTAGATACTTTATACATATAACATGATTACCAAAAAAAAAAAAAGTTCCTCTCACCCAAACCTTTTTGTCTAAGGTAAATCATCAAACACTTAGCTCGTGTGAACGTATTTACAAAAACTTTGTCAAGCTTAACAAGTTATGATAGCTCTTTAGCGGCGTGAAACGAGGGACGATCCATTGCTTCCCTTACATCAACACTTCATTATCCTTTGGTCTGTCTTCACTCACTCTCACACAAACTACATTATATATTATAGTAGAAAACAATAGTAATCATGTGAAAAGGCCATGCCACAAGGTCCTAGATCATGACTCATCTCACATGCTAATGTATGC
Source organism: Ammopiptanthus mongolicus (assembly GCA_039655645.1). Classification (NCBI taxonomy): domain Eukaryota; kingdom Viridiplantae; phylum Streptophyta; class Magnoliopsida; order Fabales; family Fabaceae; genus Ammopiptanthus; species Ammopiptanthus mongolicus. The sequence goes on from CM077350.1 coordinate 47,662,239, forward strand.
CTAAAGTTAAGCAACTGACAATTTTCCTTAACCGAACGTCTTTGTTGAAAATTTGTTTCAAAATAACATTTCTAATCACCTTAAATTATACCCATTTTGGAATTTTTTGCTCTTAAGAACTCATAAACGTAAAGCACTTTCCTTTTATCAAATTTCCTCCATCTGTCTAAGTGCTCTCTCAGTTCAATATAATGAGGGAATGATTTAAAGTCAACCTCTCCCTGCATGTCATCTGTGGAGTTTTCAAGGTTGCTTATTTTTGCTTGAAACACTGTAGGATAATAATGAAATTAGCAATTGCTTAAAAACAATGCGAATGTTCGCTAATTTTTGCACATGTTAGTGAATTAGTGTACTTAGCTTATTTTTGCTAAACATTGTGAACTTACTTAACTTTCTTCTGAAGATTATGTTGGAACTAAGATTTAAAGAAATTAAAAGCTAATAACAAGAAAACAACGAAATTTAAAAGGATCATTTTATCCTCAACTAATGTAACCACTAATGTGTTACGAATATGGTATCATAAATGTGCTAAAGTCAATGTAACAATACCAAATATAAAAGGGTCTTGCTACTCATTTTAAGTTTTTAAATGGGTTCATCTATGCGAGTTCAAATTTATGACACCCACTCAATTTTCACTCTAATGAGGGTTTCTATTGTCAAGTTCCTTAACTTCTCTCTCCCTTCAACATCTCATATTCTCTCTATCACCTTTACACTATCAATTACAAAAAAATAATATTTAAATACTATGGAACCCTCTTTTTAGGTTCCTTAGATAAAGAACCCATTTTAAATTTAAGAAACCCAAAATCATATGTGACATATTGCAATAATATTTTATTCTTAAGGAACCCCTATGGAATCCCCACTCAAGATGCTCTAAGGGCATTGGTAAGAAATAGAAAATTTTCATTGGAAATCTAAGTACATCATTTCTTGGTATGTTAAATACACCATTTTTTAATGAAAACTTATCTCTTTAAACTCCTTCACCATTGCCTTAAGGGAACTCTTTAGCATTCTCCAATATAAAAAATCCTAATTAACTTCTCTAACATACTGTTTGGTTGGAGGGGAGGGGAGGGATTATTTTAAATATTTCCTGTTTTATTCATTTTTTTTAAAGGGAGAGGATGGGAGGGGAGCAAAATCCCTCCTGGGTCAATTTTGGCTCCCCTCCAATATTGCGAGATTTGGAGGGGAGGGGAGGAGATTTAAAATATTTTGAATAGATTACCTAAAATATTCACACCTATATGTTTTGAATTCTAAATTTATAAGGTTTTAAAGTAAATTAGTTTTAAAATATCTCTTCTCCCCTCTTGAACCAAACATGAAAAATGTTATTTCCCCTCATCTACATTAAAATCCCTCCCCTCCCCTCCTCTCAACCAAACACAATAGCTAATTAAAATCTCTCCCCTCTCTTCTCTTCCCCTCCCCTCCCCTCATTTGAACCAAACACACCCTAAATGGTATTTATTATGAATGTGTTGAAACTTGAAACCAACTAGTGTACATATTTTTTTTTCGTTAAGTAGGATTTTATTATTAACATTCTAAGCTCAGCATTATAGTACCAATTTTCCGTACGTTGTAGGAAGGGTTTGAAAGCCACCACTTAATATGTGCCCTCAGTTAGAAAAAAACTCTAAAAGGAGAAGAGTTTCAGAAGCTAATACTACTGGTAAAACCTGTCTCTACAGCCCCTCTTTAAGGCTGGTGTCCACATGAATTATTGGGTTCTTCGTAAAGGGGGGACAAAGAAAGAAATTGAAATCCATTATTTGCCGTTTGCAGCAATTGATATCCTATGAGATCGGGCTAGTGGAGCATAAGATCCACCTAGATGCATCGTTGAATTGAATGAATACTGCATGCGTTATTTAATGGTGGTTAATTTGAACAGAAGCACCATTAATATCACCCTCACAACTTAGTAATCCGCAATCAGTGTGTTTTAGCAGTTTTGGCCACTGATTAGGACCTCCCGGCCTGCCATTAGGACATCATATAGAGACACTACCTTTAAACCATGTGGCCCCTCAGCAGAGTCGGCACCCTATGTGGTTTACTCATATATTTCACTACCCAACGGTGCAATTGACAAAAAAGTATTCAGCAAATTTGTTTAATTATTTAGCTAGTGTAGAGTGGAGTGTAAATAAGTTACATTTAGTTGAAGATTCGGAATAACTTTATGTTTATATAAGTATTTTGTAAGTATTTTGTTTTATAAGTATTTTGTTTAGACCAAAAAAAATATATAAGTATTTTGTATTATAAAAATTAAAGTTGTCTAGAAGTTATCAAGGAAAGATGTTTATGAAACATTTTCCTTCATTATATCAAGAACGTGAGAGGTTATTTTCTTAATTTACTACATACCTGTTTTCATGTCTAGAAAATTCAACATCAATTTACAGCGGTGTTAGTCATTGTTTATGTCAACTATATCAGTGTCATTTTTTACTTACACTCACCATCAGCCGTTGTTTTTATTTTCATACAATGGTGATTGTTATTTTAACTTTAGTAATCGTTGGATGAAAATAAAATCAACGGTTATTACCAAGTACAACTCAAAATAGGCCAATAACCAAATACCTAAGTGAAAAATAAAATTTTTATTTTGCTTTTTTTAATAATATTGATTGATTTTAATAAAAAAGAAAAGAAATAAAAAATAGATATTACTGTTAATATTAATAATAAATTACACTGATATAAACGAATTCCTTCTCTATTAAAAAATGTGAAAATGTTGAAGCTTTCTCAAGCAGTTAGCAAAATGCAGTCGAAGTTCCAAAATCACGACGGTCTTAATTATAAAAATTAGTTTCTATCAAATTTGTTGTATATTCTATTTTTCTTTGCGGTCTGATCACAACAAGAAAACAACAGATTATCACCAAAATCCGTCGATAACAGCATATTTCTGATGGATTACCGACGACCCTTTATCCATCGGAAATAGGCTTGACAATAAACATTACCGATAGCCAGGCCGTCGACGTATGTAAAAAATTTTTAATTTAAATTTTAATTAATTAATTAATTATTATTTAATTATATTTTATATTTATTAAATATTTTTCTTTGTTATTAATTATTTATAAATATTAATTAAATAAATAATGCAAAATAAAATTAAAAATAGCATTAAAACATTTAAAATTATATTCAAATAATAAATAACATATGTTCTTACAATACATAAAAATATAAATAAAAAAACTAATCTGAAAATCTAATAATCTCTATCATAATGATGAGGAGACTGAATAAGATCATCGAAAGAGTCCTCCTTATCATCGTCGGCCCTGGTGCGACTCGGCTGTATATGGATGGGGGTGCTGCTGCCGAAGGGGCTGTTGTTGCATTTGTTGTATGCTTAGTAGCGTCTGTTCCATCCGACGCTCACGCTCCTCGGCAAGCCGCTCACGCTCCGCGGCACGCCGATCACGCTCCTCAGCACGACGCTTGAACTCAGCCAGTCTCTGCCTCAGCTCAACAATCTCCCGATCAGCGTGGCGACTGGCTCCGGTGGATGCTGTGGCGCTGATATCCCAGCTCGAAGATTCTTTCCGATAGTTACTGGAAAGGTCTCCTGCACGGTAAAGACAACCTTTCTTCTTGCCGCCAACAACCTCAGCCTAAACACGCAGTGCAAGCCGCTACTGCTCCTCGGGCTCCAGTGGGGTGGAGGAAGATGCTGTTGCCTGAGACATCCTCTCCTCGAACTCCTCCTATTATGCATAATCAAACAAATTAATGAAGACAATATAAAATAAAACCATATATTTCAAAACTATTAATAAATGAGGCATTACCTGAGTGCGCCTAGAGCGCTCATCTACATACTCGCCAGTACCTTTCCTAGTATGGGTGTGGCGGTGGAGCTCGTTAATCGGCACTGGTCCCCCTCTGACCCTAACCTATACGTACACAAACATAAATTATAAGTAAACAATAATTAAAAAACAATACGAATAACATATGTATTAAATATGAATAAATGTATCAGACGCTCAAAGTACTCCGCCTGGCTAATGAAACCTCCTGTGTGCAGGCTCCCACCCTTCTCTGATGCCCTATTTTTCTTTGCTTGGGCTAATTTTTTCTGGAAATCAACAGTAGCCCAGTGGCGGCATAAGGCATCCCAGACTACATCTCCCATCCATGAGGGTCGCTAGCCCCTCAAGCGAGCTTCCCTGAGCATATCGGATAGGTGATGGGAGGCCTTCATGTGAAAGTTCCTCTCGACCAATGCCTCATGCTCGGCTCCCCAAGCAACTTTTGTCTGCATTAGAAAAACATAAATAGTAATTTATTATATTAATAATTTATATGAAATAATAAACCAAAACATATTAAGTAAATTGAAAATTATAACTTACTCTATAAGCGTCAAAGAAACTCAGCCTCTCATTGTTCTTGAGCTGTCCCCATGTGAATCAAGGATAATGGAACATCGACTCAATAACAGCTGTGATGTTCTTCGAAGGAAGTAATCTTAACAGTAAAAGCATGTGAATCAATATCAAGTAAAAACATGTAATTAAAATTGAATAAATTTATTTTATTAATTCTTACCCTTTACCAGATGGCCTGATGATAGGTCGACCATCGTCCATGATCTCAACCTCCTCCTCCTCCTCCTCCTCCTCCTCCTCTGCATCCGCCTCTGAAGGTGAGGGTGTATACCCTGGACTATACTCCTGCTCCTGCTCTGTAGCTTGATGACCAGGTGACGATCCACCCACACCAGCTGAACTAGAAGCACCCCGATGTGTATGTGTCACAAACCCCGGGGTGGGAATCATATCGATCCCAGATGCTGTGAATGGCGTAGGTAAACCCGGTGGAGTAGGTGCAGCCGGTGGAGGCGATGCTGCCCGCGGTGTATGTGGTCTCTGTGTAGGTGCAGGCGGGTGTGATGGGAGTGTAGACACCGCAGGGACAAATGTCGAAGGGATTGACACGAAACCGTCTGCAACGTCACGAGTAACAATGAGAGGTGTCCTGGTCCGACGACGAGTCGAACCAGGAGCAGTGTCGACACCCTTACCCTTATCACCTGTGGGTGGTATGGGTGGCGGTGTATCACGTCCTCCAGATGCCATGTGTCTATAGAACAAATAAATGTAAAGATGAAATAATAAAATAATTACTAATAATCATCTAAGATAGAACAATAATTATCGACGTTCCATTATCTAAGTTCCAATAATTATGAAGGTTACATGAATTTAAGTTTTATTCAGAATTTGGCAAAAAGTCTCCATCATCTTCAGATCTAATTTCAATATTTTCTTCTCCTGAATCAATGACTTCGTCTTCTACATCCAATGCTCCTGAACGGATGACAAGTTATCAGTATCCACTTCTTCACTAGCAGCTTCCAAGTATCCACTTCTTCACTAGCAGCTTCCAAGTCCCGTAAACCAACAATACACTCAACTTCAATGCCTTCATTTACACGAGACATTTCATCCACTTGATAAGGCACATCTTCCTGGTGATCATCAGCTTCAATGCGACCCCTTTTCGTCTTGATGACGACACACCAACCTCGTTTGTCCTTTCGGGTTGCTGGGTAAGGGATATAATACACTTGTCTCACATTCTGTGCTAAGATAAACGGATCAAAGTTTTGATATCTGCTACCCATGCGGATGTCCATCGTATTATATTTGAGATTTAATTTTGTGCCTCTAATGGATGGATCAAACCAATTATAATAAAATAGATCTATTCTTTTAGTATAGTCTAAAGTAGTATACGCCAATTCATATATATGTTGGATTACTCCGTAGAAGTCATCTTCACCCCCTTCTGTGATACCCTTCACGTATAATTGTTTTTTTACCCTCTGTCCATTAATGGGTATGAAATTTGTACCCGTTCACGAAGAATGTGTGCCATTCTTTGACAAATGAATACGGACCATCGGATAAGTTCCTTACTTGAAACCACACTGGAAACCTAGGTATGGATGAATTCCTTATGTTAGATGCAAAAAAGTTATGTAATACTACGTACAAAATTTGAATATACTTACTTGTTGCCTAAACCACACTGGAAAATCTGCATGTATACGAGCGGATTGTTCTTGCTCACTTATGTTTTCAGATAACAAGAATGCTCTGTACAAATTGGAAAATTCATATTTTTAGCAGAGTAGTATTTATTATTTTATGTAATTGAAAAAGAAAAGGATATACAATACATACTCAAGGTATGGCTTAACTTCGGTGCAATTAATCAACACATGGACATGAGCTGACTTCCTCTCTGCATCATTAACTAACGGGTCAACTCCATCTCGGAATGACGACCTGGCTGACAAAAGACTAACAAGGCTAACGGATGTCTTTCACTTTCATTTTCCATTTCATTCCTACTATTTCTCGGTGACAACATGAAGTTGTTGAAATAATGAGAACAAAAATGAGTTATCTCGCGATGTAAGTAAGATGCACAAATTGATCCTTCAACTCTAGCCTTATTTTTCACCGTTCGTTTTGAATCACCCATGAATCTATACAATAACACATTGATAGTTATATATATTACATTTAATTTCAAATGGAAACAAATCTATTTAAAATTGTATGATAGTTATATATACCTTTCAAATGGATACATCCACCTATATTGAACAGGTCCCCCAAGCCTTGCTTCATATGCGAGATGAATTGGGAGATGTTCCATGGAATCAAAGAAGTCGGGGGGAAATATTCTCTCCAACTTGCATAGAATGATTGGAATGTTCTGCTCCATCCTTATCAGTTCATCATTCCTTAACATTGCAGAACACAAATCCTTAAAGAATTGACTCAATTCAGTAAGTGGATTCAAGACATGGACTGGCAACGAACTAAAAGCAATAGGAAGTAAAGTTTCCATGAATACATGACAATCATGGCTTTTCATCCCATGCATCCTTCCCTTACTGACATCGGCACATCTTGCCAAATTCATAGAATAACCATCTGGCATCGTTAGTTCTGTTATCCACTCACAAACTAACTTTGCTTCCTCAGCAGATAAACTATAACTGGCTTTGGGCTTTAATATTTTCCCATTAGCATGCTGCTTCAGCTCCAAGTCTGGTCGCCTACAGTACAAAGCTAAGTTCACTCTTGCTTTCTCATTATCTGTGGTTTTGCCACTCACATTCATGACTGTGTTGAATATGTTGTCAGAAAAATTCTTCTCTATGTGCATGACTTCGAAATTGTGTCTCAACAAATTATCTTTCCATTATGGGAGATCCCAAAAAAAAATACTTCTTTTTGTCCAATTTTGCACCTCCCCGTATCCTGGTAATCCAGACACACGACCATTGTCAGTGACTTTGGGCAGTTCCATTAGTCTTGTCCAAATCTGCTCTGGTGTAAACCTAGGCGGCGGCTCATCTCTTTCAACTTCTCCTTTTTTTGAAGGCATTCTTGTTTTGTCTAAAAGGATGATCTCTTGGTAAGAACCTATGATGCGAATTAAACTAGGAACTTTTTCTTCCGCGTTTTAAAGTAAAAGCCTTTGTATACTCCATGCAATGCGGACATGCAAATTTCCCATGAGTACCCCAACCAGACAACATACCATAAGCAGGGAAGTCATTAATGGTCCACATCAAAACTGCCTTCATTGTAAAATTTCGCTTCCTTGCAATATCATACGTTTCCACGCTGGTCCACAACTTCTTCAGATCATCGATCAATGGCTATAAATAAACATCAATACCAGCTTTTAGATTCGATGAACCCGGTATGAGATAAGTCAAAAACATATAAGGTTTCGACATGCACATTTCAGGAGGAAGATTATATAGGGTAACAATTACTGGCCAACAAGAATATGGCGTAGCCGACGCTTGAATATAAAGGGTAAAACCATCAGAACATAAACCAAGTCTTATATTACGAGGATCCGCAGCAAAATTTGGATATACCAAATCAAAGTGCTTCCATGCTTCGCCATCAGAAGGATGGCGTAACATGCCTGAACTTCTTCTGTTCTCATAGTGCCACATCATTTTTCCTGCAGTTTGCATTGATGCAAACATTTTCTGTAGCCTTGGAATTATCGGCAGATAGAACATTGCCTTAACAGGAACTGGTTTGTTCTTACTTGTCCCGGTCTTGCAAGGACAATACCTCAACGCTTGACAAAATCTGCATTCAAGCAGTGCACCGTCATTTTTGCCGAATTCACTATCGTAAAAAAGCATGCACCCATTCACACAACAGTCAATCCTCTTAGCCTGGAGTCCCAACTTGGATAGTAACCTCTTCGCCTCATAATAATTTTTGGATAAACCGTCTTTTACAAGCGTCACATCCTAAGGCATTTTGGAAAAATAATCCAAACACTCGTCGATAACATTTCAATTGGACTTGAAGCTAACAGTCTAACGCACATCGATAATTTAAAGTCTGAGGTGCCTTGATACAACTGTTTATTTGTCTCAATCAAACGATTAAAAAATCTTTGTGCTTCGTCATTCGGCAGTTCTTCAATGTTATCGTAATCATGCGCCTCATTCACTCCGAGAGCATCACCCACCATGTCCTGCATTGACGCAAATTTTTTCCCCATATCCCATATCTACGCAACTGCTTGAGCCACCCGTGCAATTCTCATCAACCCCTAAATCAACATTTGGCACTTCTTCACCATGATCAGTCCAAATCTAGTAATTGTCCTTAAACCCAACTTTATACAAGTCTGTTTTCACCTCATCATCGCTCTTAATCCATCGACATTGACATTTAAGGCACAGACATCTAATTCCCTCATCATCGATGAAACGTTGTTATCGTTTCGCCTGAGCAACAAATTTTTCAACTCTATCTACAAAGATCGTTTCAGACCCTTTATTCCCGGATATACCCTATCATACATCCGACTACGATTCGAAGGATAAAAATCCATCTTCTGCATGTTAAAAGAATGCAAAACCATTAAATTTGGACGACATGCCAACTTAGATATATCCATATTCACTTTCTTTATTTGGTATGATCCTATCCCATTCGAGAAGAAACTTTTTCAACACCTGATCCTAGTATTAATAGTTATTACCTAATTCACATGCCTTATATTTGGCGAAATTTCGGCAGCATTTCCTATTGGTCTCTAAGTACAATAGTTGACCGCAATACTGCATAAAGTTTGCACTCAGAGAACAAAAGGAAATGTATTGGACCGATATTTCGTCATATAAAGCATTAGGAAGAAGTAATATTACTATTATACAAGTGAAGAAAAAGTTTTTCCCAAACTGTCCTCCTTGGACAATTCAAGGTTAATACAATGAGCGGCACCTCTATGCGATTACATGCATACTCAATAATATTGAACCTCAAACGAGAAGCTAAGGTTTTGCTCCAGTATTAATAACTCGGCTAGAAAATAAAACTTTAACCTCTATGAGGTAATTTTACCTTTTGTACTTGAAAGTCAAGTTCATAGGGTAAAGTGCATAGGGATGGATCAAAGTTGCAAACAAACCAACAAGTAACTATTCTAAGTCTTATGAGCCTTAACACCTATTTTAAGTGCTAAGAAAAATTGGTATTGTATTCGTTGTTGCGGCCTTATTTATTTTACTAACCTATTTTGTTATTTAATTATTGTTGTAATTTAATTCCAAATATTTAACCTCTTTATTCAATTATTCAAATATTATTTATTATTTCTACCTTATTTAATTATTTAAATTTTAAAATTTATTCATTAATTAGTCTCGCCACATCGCACTATCCCCTGCTGAACCATCTGCAATTTGCCATGACTCAGCCACCAACGTCCATACATTTTTTTCATGTTCAGGTTTCTAGTTTAAGCTAATTATTTTTGTAATTTATTATTTAATTATAACTCTTATGAGGTTTAACACAAATATAAGTGCTAAGAGATTTTGATATTCTAAGATAGTATTTTATGTTACTATTAATGCATTAGTGTTATGTGGCTTAACACTTGTTATAAGTGTTAAGAGCAATCGGTTTATCTTAATTTATTTTATTTATATTATTGTATTATTTATTATATTTATTTATTTATTTTAATTTATCTATTTATTTGATTTTACTTGGCTAGGCCCTTTGGTCGATGTTTCTAACTTAAGCTAAAAAAAAAGTATTATAGGGTGACATCTTTTATATTTTAAGTCTTATGAGACGTATAATTAAACATGTAATTTATACTAAACAATTCACGAGTGAAAAAAAGATTATTACATTATTACTACAAACATGCAAATTAAAACATCATGAATATAATTTAAAATAAAATTAGGGAATTAGAACAAATAAAAAAACAACCTAAACCTCAATTCAACCCAAGCCCTACACAGAAGAACATACAATTTTATCAGCAATACACAGTTTGACATAATACAGTAATTCAAAGAAAAACAATAATACATGTTCACCAACATAATACATGTTCAGCAATTACAATTTCATCAGCATAATACATGTTCAACAACAATACAGTAATGCAAAGAAAAACAATACAATCCAATGGAGGATTCTGAAATGACTGACCAGACGCAGAGGGTAGAAGTTTGACAGGGAGGGCTCTCGGTGGTTGAATGGACAAGGCGGACTCGCGGTGGTTGGTGGTGGTGGGCTACAAAGAGGTGGTGCGACGAGGTGGTGGGCCGCGAAAAGGTGGTGTTGGCGGTGCGAATGGTGGCGGTCTCGATGGTGGCTGATACGGAGGAGAGGAGAGGGAGACGGTGGCGGTGGCCAGGATGGTGGCTGGGAGACCAAACGGGGAGGGGGAGGGGGAGTTTGGTCGCAGAAGAAGGAGAGAAATGAGCGGGAGAAGGCAGGATCTCAGTTAAGTGGACATTTCCGACGGTTGGCCGTCGGTAGGCCGTCAGTAATGTCAAAATACCCTTACCGACGGCCTAGGCCGTCGAAAACTTGAAATCTGACCGTTTACTTACCGACGTCTTAGACCGTCGATAAGGTTAAAATAACCTTATCGCGGCCAAGGATGTCGGTGGCCTTAGCCATTGGAAACTATCAAATGTGCGGGAAAGCGAAAAGACACTTACCGTCGGTGTAAGCTGTTGGTAAGTTTGAAGGACCCTTACCGACAGCCTTAGTCGTCGATAAAATTGAAGTACTATTATTGACGGCATAAACCGTCAGAAATCAAGTGGAAAATTTGGCCTCTATTTGCGCCAAAATTATCGACGGATTTACCGACGGTCTTGTCCTCGGTGAAGTTACCGACGACTCTAACCATCAGTAAACAACGACTTAGGCCGTCGAAAATTCTTGAATTACCGATGCCGTTACGGCTGTCAATAAAAAGTCGTCGGTATTATCGGGTTTTCTTATAGTTGATGAAAATATTTAGGGTACTAAGAACTGTGCTATAAGATTGTGTTCATATTTTATTACATTCGTGTCAATTTATTTATACTAAAATGTTAATACATTGTTTTCAAACAATTACAATCTAGAAGGGAGAGAGAGCGAAAAAGTTAGAGATGGAGACAGAAAAAGCGAAACAAAGCGAGTCAACCTTTCTTCCATGAGCGAGCGACAACCTTTTGCCCGCGAACCAAGATTATAGGAAACTTGGCAAGTTAGTAAAGGTAGAAGCAGTCTCACTCGAAGAGATTTAACTTCTTACTTCTTCACTAACTTCCCGGATGATTTTGGTGCAAATGTGTTGTGGAAGGTTTTCCTTAAATAGGGAAAATCCATGGATGCTTATATCCCAACAAAGAGGGATAGTAGGGGAAATAGGTTCGGCTTCGTGAGGTACATAGACGTTATTAATCCAAAAGTCCTGGAGGAGCAACTTGGGAAATTATGATAGGAAATCAGCAACTTACTGTTAATATCCCAAGGTATACATGAAGGCAACCAAGTCTCTCAACACAAATGTCCAGTGGCCTTATAGTCAAAATAGGAATGGCACGAAAAAAGGAGTCTCATACGCTAATGTGGTTGAGAATGGTATGAAAGGCGTGCAGAGGGGTCTAGTAAATGCTAATAACCAAAAATTGAAATGTGTTAATGCTATTCCAGATAATGATTGGAAGGGATTACAATTAAATGTATCACAGGAAGAGATGAGGTGGCTTTGAGGGAGTTATGTGGGGGATACTCATCACTTGGATGGCGTGACAAGTTTTAAAGAGAAACTTGAAATGGAAGGCATTTTCCAGGTGAAGGCAACACCGTTAGGGGGAAATTGGTAGTCCTAACATAAGAGGACAAGGATCATTTAACGATGATCCTTTTTGAAGCACAATACTTTCTAGCAAGGTGTATTGTGTCCATCTTACCATAGAGTTTGGAGGTGGTAGCAAGAGAGAGATCAATATGGCTCATGGTTTCTAGTTTCCACCTCACGCTTGGAAGGAGGAAACATTTAAGATGGTGGTTCAACTAGTAGGAAGATTCATTGCTATGGATGAAAGTACGAGGAAAAAAAACTAGATTGGATGTTGGCAGGGTATTGATCACAACATCATACCGTGAAGTAATCAATAGCTTGTTGAAGGTTAAGATAAATGAGGATATCTTCTCCATAAAACTGATGGAGGATTATTTTGGTGACTCTTTTTGCAGATTAAGCTCTGCCCTGGTATATAAGTTCGGGGACGATACTTCATCTGAAGGAACAGATTCGGTGATCGATAGCTTGTTAGATTTATCGGAGACGTAATTTTCAAACGACTCAGATATTGATCGGCTATTACAGGGGGATGACGAAGCTGTTTTTTCAAATCCTCATAGCTAAGTTGACCTACAGGGCGTGTCAGCAGGTGGGTGCATAAAGGTGTAAGGGAATGGATTAAATCTTGTCAATAAACAGCAATCTCGAGGTGTTGTTACCAAGGACAAAAGTGACCTGCGAAACAGCAAGCTGGATGGAAGTTCTGAGACCGATGGCGATGGGGCGATTAGAGGCAAAAATTTAGCAGTCAAAGGGGGGATAAGAATGGAAAAAAGAAGAAAGGAAAAAAGAAAAAAAAATAACTACTGTGCCAGAAGAGTATACACGACCTACGAAGTTTAAGGATGATAAAGGGAAAAGTTGGCAGAGACCGAAAGGGAAGAAGAAAAAGGGCCTGATCAAATCGAGGCCCAAAGCTATGGGGGGAAAGGTCTTCTAAAGCAAAAAAGAAATACCAACGGAGATTGGCACAAGTGGGGGTGGACTTATGTCCCTTAACCAAGTGGTTGGGGTTCGAATCCCAGCTCTTGCGTATGGAGCAAATTTCCGTTGGGAGGGGGTTTCCCGCCGTCAGGTGCCATTCCCTCCCCCGTAGAGATTAGTTCCCGCTTTCGGTGGGGGATACTCTTGGTCAAAGAGCAAAAAAAAAAAAAAAAGCAAAAAATAAATTTGGGTTGGAGGGGATGGATAGAATTATAACTAACGATGAGCTGACTACCAATCAATCTTTCTCGTTGTTGGAGGGAGCAGATGGCTGCGACCTACACAAGGAATGAGGGCATATAGTCTGAAGTGTTTAGAAAGAAAGTCGGCGGCAGGAGGTAAAATAAGGAAAAGAAATGCCTTGAAGATGTCCTTGAGGAAAAAGAATAATGTAAGTTGGGAAAACAATGTGTTTCCTCTTCGGAGATTCCATCCTTATAAACGACGTGTAAGGAAGCGATCCTTAATTGTTAAGGGAGGTGAAGAGGCCCCTAGTGGTGAACCAATGGAGGGGAGGGGTGCCTTCGAAGACAACATCGTAGCTGGGACTCCTTAGGAAGATCCCTTGAGGTTGACAAGGGAGTGGGTTAATCTTTAGTGGGTGAGGAGTCTTCTTTTGTTGAGCCTGAGTCAAATTATGAAGAGCTCAATAAAGGAAACTCGGCCAGTGGTGAAGGGGGGTGAATGAGACACCTTTCTTGTTAGATGCGATGGTTTGGGGGGTTGGATCACCTCGTCAAAGCTTTCAAGTCAGAGTTCAGTGTCCGTTTCATTCGAGGGAGACTTTCCCCCTTCGTCCTTTGTCCTTAGCTGTTTTGCCCCCCATAGGTTTTGATCATGCAGAGGGCTCGAAGGGGGGGAACGGTCCAACCATTGGGAGCTACAAAGCAACTTAATCAAAGTGGTAAAAAGTTTCTTCCTCATAAGGTATCCCTAGAGGGGGTGGTTTGCAACCGGGGAATCTAGTGACTGACTCTGGTATCCTCAGATGTAATAAAAAACTTCTATCTAAAAGAGAGGTAAGATGACTAAAAAAGTGTGGGATTTGTGCAAGGTTTTAAGGGTTTCAAAAAATGGTGAATAAGAAATGATGGTAAATTTGATCAACGGACTTGAAGAAAGGGATGAGACAGCGAAGGCAGCCATGGTAGTGAAGAGGGGTTATCAATGAAGGTTCTATCTTTTAATATCAGAGGTTAGGTGGTCGAATTAAAAAAGAAAAAGTTCGATCACTGATTAGAGAAGAACAGCCAGATTTTTTGGCCTTACAAGAATCAAAGATGCAATCTATGGATGCTAGATTATGTGAGTCCTTATGGGGCAATACAGAAGTAGGGTGAGAATTTATACTGGCTATAGGGAATTCAGGAGGAATTATAAGCTTGTGGGATGCTACCTTGATGAAACTCAAATTCACCTTCAGGGGTAAAGGTTTCTTATGAATATGCGTTGAATGGGTCAAAAATTCAGTCTCCAACATAGTTGTTAATGTCTACTCACCTTGCAACCCTTTAGATAAAAAAGGCCTTTGGAAGGATCTTATTATGTCTAAAAGGGGATTCGAAGGATCGATCTGGTGTGTCGTAGGGGACTTCAATGCAGTAAAAAACAAACATGAGAGGAGGGGTACAAATTCTGCATTTGATATTAATGAAGCACTCGGGTTCCAGAACTTTATTGAAGATATGAACCTTATTGACCTTCTGCCTATTGGTAAAAGGTTTACTTAGTTTAAGGCGGATGGTTCGACAACGAGCAGATTGGATAGACAGCTCATCTCTGAAGGGTGGGTTCTTTCGTAGAAATCAGATGCTCAGAGGGTGGGAATGAGGGATGTTTCAAATCATTGCCCAATTATGCTAAGAGGAGAATACATCAATTAGGGCCCAAAACCCTTAAGATTTAACAATTGCTGGATGCAACATGAATTGTTCGACTCTTTGTGAAGAATCTATGGCGTGGTTTACTAGTAGAAGGGTGGAAAATTTATGCTCTTAAGGTCAAGTTAAATTTACCAAAGGAGAGCCTAAAAGTCTGGAATGTAAAGGTTTTTGGAAATCTACAAACTAAACTCCATGATACAGTCTCTCGATTGAATGCACTATATGAGCTGGCATGTGGTAGAGTTCTAAATGAGGAAGAGGTGGAGAGCAGAAGAGAATTAACAGGACAATTATGGAGCTTGGAAAGCCAAAAATGTGATCCTTACTCATCAAAAATCAAGATTGGCATGACTAAAAAAAGGGGACTCAAACTCCTCTTCCTCTCACGCTTGTATCAAGTCTAGGAGGAGGAAAAAAATAGATACTAGCATTGCAATCTGGGGAGAGGTGTCTAGAAGATATGTGCGATCTAAAAATGGAGGTTGTAAGCCACTTCAAAGCCCTCTACGGAGAGAAGGACAGAGAACGTCCAACCCTGGATGGGATGCCGTTCAACCAATTATCTGAGTCCGATAATGCCAAACTTTCTGCAGTGTTTACCCAAAAGGAAGATAAGGAAGGGGTCTGGAGTTGCGATGATGACAAGAGCTCGGGGCCGGATGGTTTTAACTTCAAGTTCTTTACGAATTTCTGGGATTTGATAAAAGAAGAGGTAATTGATCTAGTAGCTGAATTCCATTCTAAAGGTATTTTGCCAAAAAGGGTGTGCTCATCTTTTATAGTTCTGATTCCAAAGATTGAAAATCCACAGGGCTTGAATGATTTTAGACCAATTTCACTAATAGGAAATATTCACAAATTAATATCCAAACTGCTAGCAACTAGATTGAGAACGATGATAAACCCTCTGATATTAGTGTGCCAATCGACCTTCCTAGCTAATAGACAGATTTTGGATGGAGTGCTTACCATTAGTGAGGCGGTTGACTCGGTAAAAAAGACGGGGAGAGAGTACCTTATCGTCAAGGTTGATTTTGAAAAGGCATATGACTCGGTGAGCTGGGGGTTTCTCTTGTACATGATGCGAAGAATGGGTTTCTATGGTAAATGATTGTCTTGGATGAAAGCTTGTGTCTTACCAAGTTCCGTTTCAATCTTAGTTAATGGAAGCCTAACAGAGGAGGTTAGGCTTAACAAGGGGCTTAGGCAAGGAGACCCACTGGCCCCATTCTTATTCCTTATAGTGGCAGAAGGCTTGAGCGGCTTAATGCGTAGGGCAACTGAAACGGGCAATTTTCAAGGCTTCGACGATGAGTTGAATGAGCAGATATCTCACCTACAGTATGCCAATGATACCCTGCTGGTGGGAAAGGCTTCAGTGGAGAACTATTGGGATATTAAGGCGGTTCTGAGGGGTTTTGAGCAATTGGTATCAGTTCTAAAGGTGAATTTCCATAAAAGCTGCTTATACTAAATTAATGTTGGGGATGAGTTTATGCCTGGGGCAGTAGTGTTTTGCACAATAAGAGTGGAGTTCTTCCATTTGTTTACTTCGGTTTTCCTATTAGGGCAAGCCATAAGAAAAGTAGTACTTGGGCAACTATCTATAGAAGGGAGAATCGTCCTACTCAAGTCTATGTTGTCAAGTACTCCTTTGTTCTTCTTTTGCATTCCAAAGAAGGTTCTAAAGACGTTCATTGGTATCCAAAGGACATTTCTTTGGGGCGGAAGCGATGAGACGAGGAGGATTGCTTAGATTAGTTTGAGTAAGGTCTGCTCTCCGAAGGAAGCAGGTGGTTTGGGGGTGAAACACTTATACTTGTTTAATACAAGCTTGCTAGGAAAGTGGAAGTGGAGGCTTTTGGTGGACAAAGAAGTAATTCGGTATCAACTGTTGCATTCAAGGTATGATGACTTAAATTGTCTTCATAATCAAAAAGACTGGAACTGTAAAAACTCATCACAATGGTGGAGGGACTTGATCAAATTAAAGGGGGGAAGTGGAGCCACAAACAACTGGTTCAAAAATGTTGTTAGTAGAAAGGTGGGGAATGGCAAAGGAACCTCCTTCTGACTAGATCCGTGGTGTGGAGTAATGATTTTGAAAGACCTATTTCCAAGACTATTCTTACTAGCAGTGCATAAAGAGCCAAAAGTGAAGAGTATGGGCTTATGGGAAGGAGAAGTTTGGCGTTGGAAGTGGGAGGGGCAAAGGAACTTCTTTGTGTGGGAGGAATGGCTGCTGTAACAGTTAAAAGACCTTGTGAATGATGTCTTGGTGTTGAAAGATAAGGACGATGTATGGGTCTGGAGATTAAGCATTGAAAGGTTTTACACAGTGAAATCAGCCTATTTCTTATGGTTGTCTAAGGATATAGTCCATAACTTCAGCAACTTGAAGATCCCCTTATTTAGAGGTTTCTAGAAGTGAAAAGTGCCTAGTACGGTTCTTTCCTTCTCTTGGCTGCTTCTCTTGGACCGTCTACCGACGAGATTAATCTTGTCAAAAGGAATGTAATAGCCGATTCACAACAAGCCGTTTGTGTTTTCTGCTCCTCTGAAGTGGAGACTATATAGCACGTTTTCTTCAACTATCCCTTCTCCTCACAGGTGTGGCTTTTCCTCTATAGATGGCTCGATTTTAGTGTAGCTCTTCCTCAAGATGCAGTTAGTCACTATAATCTTCATAGGGGGCTGCTAAGAACTAAGAGAAGTAAGAAGGTGTGGCAGATTTTCTGGCATTCGGTGGTCTGGAGCATTTAGCTAATGAGGAATGATATCATTTTTAATAATACTTCAGTCAGTTTTTAGATTTAGCAGGCTTGATAAAGATTAGATCTTGGAACCAGTTTATGCGTATCTTTGGGGACTCTGGTTATGCTTTCTCAAATTGGTATGTGTGTCCCAGTAGTTGTATTGGTAATGGTTAGCTACTTTTCTTCCTATTTTCTGGTCCTGTTACCGAAGTCTTTTAGCTTCTGGTTGGTAGTGCTTTTTTACTTGGTCAGCAGGCTTTTATAGGGTAAAGTAGTGTCCTGGTTGCTTTTGATGCCTCTGTGAGTTTTGGTTTGGGTTTAAGGTATTCTTCTATCAGCTGTTATGCTATAATCATTTTGGTCCTATGGTTGATGTCTATGTGTTGAGCTTGTATAGTTAGCTTTGATTTTTTATTTTCATGATAGGGCTTGGAGCTTGCTGGAGTTAGATTCACTTGTTGAGACTATGGAGAAGTTAGAAGCCTTTTGGTTCTTATGAGAATGAAAGAAACACTTGCGAGGAAGATTTATACAGGTGTTGAAATGCATATGCGTCCACATATATATGTGCTTAGTGGAGTTGGTTGCCTTCGAGTGAAACACTATAAGAGAGTGTAGCTTTGCCTTGGGATAGATACACTGTGAGGTTAGTGACTCAATGTGTGAAACACTGGTAGAGAGTGGATGGTGAGGGTATGAAACACTGAGTGGCTTTGGTGAGTTTTTAGGAAACAAATGATTTGGTTCGGTTCTTTAAATGTTATCTTGTTGATCCTCTGCCTACTGCTTGGTAGCCGAAACATGTAGGTTTATAGTTGGCTCTCAATACGGTGGCATACGACTATGTAAAGCTACTTGCTGCTAATTAAGATGTAGTCTGTGCAATGATGCGTTTTCTTGATGTACAAGGATGGAAAGGTTGCAGTAAAAACTTACAAAGTTATTGTTGGTCTTGTCATAGTTAAAGGAGGAAGGGTGGTGGAGCTGCAACTATGGTCAACTTTGGTTTGGGGAGGTTTTCTAGTAATTTCTTGCTAAGGAAGAGTATGTTGATGTCTCAATTAAGGCAGTTTCCATCATAAGGAAGGCACATCAAGAATTTGCCTTTTCAGAAGAGTGCAGCACCTTGAGTAAAAATAATTGTTTCTATTATTAATTCTTAAAGTCTTGGTAGGGAGTCTAATGGCAACTTAGGTGGACCTCCCTATGAAAGAAGGCATAGTAGGCGTACCTCACAATTGGCATAGCAAAGTGTTGTTCCCTACTGTTTTTGACTTAGGTAGTCTCCTTGGCTTAATGAAATTGGTTGAGATAAAAGATGATTGCGAGAAGATGGAGAGTGGGTAAGGTTCAATCCTACACGAGCCTGGCTTCAAGTGAGAAGATGCTTGTTAACCAAAGATTTTTTTGGTAACCATGGCATAGGTACGAAGTATCCACCACCGTTAGCAGGACTAATCTCCGTCGGGGAACCTGTTGGGCACACAAGGTGGGTTCTCCCCTCCCAACCAGGTTTTCTCCATACACAAGAGCCAGGATTCGAACCCCGGACTACTTGCTTAAGGTGCCCGAGTCTTTTACCACTCAGACCAACCACATGTTGGTTGTTAATCAAAGATTGGTGTACAATATATGTTGAAGCTTGCTGGAAAGCTCTTTCTTGGCTACATTCTGTAGGTTGGTTCAGATTTAGTGTTAGGAGTCTGGCTACAACAACTATGATGTGGTGCTAGTTTGTTTTGGTGGTTTTTCGTTTAGGCTAATGTAAAACTATTACTGTTTACTTTAGGAGTTAGTATTTTATTTACATTGGGTTTGTTTAACTTTGGTTGTAGTCTTGTATATGGGTTAGAGTACCCCTTGTACTCCTTATCTATATATTCTTTGCTTATCAAAAAAATCTAGAAGATTTTGGTGAACATTTCAAAATTCCCAATTTCTTTTAAAAATTTAATTGCTATGCATTGTCAGTATAAAGTTTTTTACATTGATAACCAATCAGAAATCATGATATGGATTACTTTTAACGTAGCTAGGATAAGTATCAAACATTTTAGCTTATGTAAAAATTTCTGATTGATTGACAATGTAAAAAAACTTTATACTATTAATGCATATCAATTAAATTCCTTCTTTAATCACAAATTATTGCATGCACAACATATAATACATTTTAGAGATTGGATAATTACAATTTACAAAGTTATTAGAAAGAATAAATGTGAAAGAGCAATCATTAACAATGTGTGAGGAGAGGAGAGAATCTATCCCTAGATGTACAAAAATTCATGGTCTTAATAGGAAAACCACAAAATATAAGATGATAATATGGGTCTCTCTTTACTTTACAATATATATTAACTTATCAATCATAAAGAACTTAATACACAAGACTCAATCAAAAACAATTATCCACATGAATTTAAGTGTTTATCAGTGTCAATAATAACATTAATCATAAATAAACTAAACCAAAAGATACTCCGCAATATTTGACATTTTAATTACTAATCCATGTAAACTTAAAAAATCCAAAAAAAAAAAAAAAAAAAGAAGAAGAAGAAGAGATAATGTTATGTAAAAATTAATCATAAATAAACTAAACCAAAAGATACTTCACAATATTTGACATTTTAATTACTAATCCATGTAAAATTAAAAAATCCAACAAAAGCAAAAAAAAGAAGAAGAAGAGATAATGTTATGTAAAAATATCGTCTTCTTCACTCAATGGGCGCAAGTATCATTGCCGAAGCAACAATGTATTGCTAGTCTCCACCAACTTTAATTGAAAACAACGAGGAAGATCTATATATATCGAGACAACTGTATAAAAAAAACATTAACCTAGTGAACTGTGTTATCAGTTGAATAATTTCGAGTTAAATGACAACCATGGATGTGTAACGTGTTCAATTAGATTGTGGAAGGGAGATGGATCATTTTTCATTTCTAAATTGATAAAAAAAAGGATTTTGATAATCATTCTCCTTCAGGAATCAAGAAAAAGTAGGATTTTATTGAGAAACAAAACATCGCACATTTTAATCCATTCACTTTATCATTTTCTCATAAAAAATTGTTTTTTTAATTCTTTATTAGTTAAACATTTCCCTTAAAAATATATTACACTACAACATTAAGGTTTGCTTTTTCTAAGTAATCGGTCCGGCAGAAATGTTTGTTGGAAGTGACATTGGAAATAAAATAATATATTTTTTCTGGACCTATATACAAGCAAAAAAATCTAACTTCACATGTATTAAGAAAGTTAATTATATTAGCTTAATTGTCTTGATTTGTGTAAAAAATAAGTTATAGTTACTAAATTATCCTTTCTTAGGAGTGTATAATACTTTTAGAAGTTGTGTCTTGAGAGTGTATAATGCTCTTGAAAAAATAAAAAAACAATTAATCAAAGGGTATTTTTGACACAGTGGCATTAAATAGGGTTGATTTGATTAACTTTTGCTTATATTTGAGTCCAAAAAATTTAGGTGCTTTTTGCTTATATATAGGTCCAGAGGAAGTACTTCATTATTTTCAGCGGCCAAATTTGCCTGAAAATGCATAAAAAGTTGTCTTAAATTAATAATATACTCCTTTCATCTCATTATATATGTTATATTTGACTAAATCACACGGTTTAAGAAAAAGAAATAAATGAAAAAAAGTGAACAACAATTTTACCAAATTAACATTGTTTATATTTTCTTTATTTTTACAAATTTTGTTATCATTAATGATAAGTTACATTCAACGAGAAAAAATAAGTATTTCAAGATATTGATAATAAAACAAATGAAGCTATTGATCACTCAAATGTTTCACTTTGAAAATAAAAAAGTGATGGCTTCGGTTAATACATCACATAACAGAATTCGAAAAATATAATTAGGGATAAAATTGACAAAAATATTTAATATTACATTGAAAATAAAAAATGACACATATTTTAAAATAATTTTTTTTTATAAATATGATATATATAATGGGATGATGGGATTATTTTATTGTTTCTTAATCTAGTCAAACTTCCCTCTATACGGTACAGAACTTAGATGCTTCTGGTCGTTGGTGTTATATTCTTCAACCTACAGACTTTATTGAGATCTCTCTATAAATTAAAGAGGGTATATGGGACCTCTATATTACTACAAAAAAATTGTGTATTATTGACGGTCATATATCATCGGAAAGTTCAGAAAATCGTCGGTAATCGCACTTTACGGACGGTCAAGTATCGATTAGTAATAACGACATCGGAAATAGTTATCGATGGTATATGTGTCAAGCCATCGATAATTACTGACGGCTTATGACATTGGTAATTTTTTTTTATTCTTTTTTATAATTATATAATTTTATTTTTGAATTAATCTTAATATTAAATATTTATATAACTATAATTTTAAAGTTAATATTAAATATTTATCGATATAATATTTAAAAAACATGATAAAATAAAGATTAAAGACCATCGAACATTATATATATATATATATATATATATATATATATATATATATATATATATAAGTATCTCCAGTACAAAAGCCTAAAAAACTAATACAATCTAATAGTCCTCGCGATAATGCTGCAATAGATCATCGAACTGTTGATCATCGTCGGTAGGCTGGCTCGATATCTGATGCTGCATATCAGGTGCGACCCGCTGCATGACCTCCCTCTGTTGTGCCATCATGGCCTCCGTGGTGTGTAGCATCTGATGCTCACGCTTGTTGTGAAAAATAGTGATATGTGCAAGTGTACACAACCGTAACAAGTAATAAAGAGTGAGTAAAGATCGTTCCAACGAGGATTTAAATGTTTTGAATACAAATTCTAATTTGACCTTTTCTCTTTAGCTTAATAAAATAAAGATTGATTAACAACATATAAACAAATGGAGTGATTAGGTATCAGAACAGTAAGTAATAAATGCAAAGAAGTAATAAAAGCAACAGTTGGATGTTTTAAAATAGAGATGAAAACAGCTAGGATTCTAATACTTTGTAATCTTAACTTCAGGGTAATTTATGCTTCAGGATGCTACAGCATTTCAGGATGCTACAACATTTAGTCCAGGAATTACAGTTTGTTTTCCAGCAGTAGAACTGAGTTCATTAAAAGCTTCTTATTCCTAAGTTCAAATTAATTTCCCTCAGCTATCAATTAAGTTCGTCCAGCTACTTAAAGATATGAAGGCTATTTCTAGCTCATTCAACACAATTAATTTTCCAATTAATTGCTCTATCTTTATCTTGTAATCAAGTCCACTAACTTGGTTTTTCCAAACTTAGTTAGCTAGTAAATCAGGTCAGTTGATCAGGCTAATCTGACATTAAACATAAAATCAGAATAGAAGAAATTGAATAACATCCATAACATTGAATTACCCTTCAGTATAATTACAAATTCATAGAATCCTAACTAAAGGAAATTAGCTCATAATGAGCTTAAAGACAAAACAAACTAAAGGAAGGGAAAAGAAAGGCATAAAGCGTAAAAATGAAATTACAGAGGGGGCAATAGAGCTGATGGCTGGCTGCAATCGTATCAAGGTGTCCCAAAGGACGTTGACCCCTCACTATTTATAGTAGTGCTCCCCAACTAGGTTTTCCTCCTTTCTCTCTCATGCACTTTTGGGCTTTTACAAAATTCAATAATAATAAAATAATCCTTGGCCCAATTCCCAAGTACATCCAGCTGAGGTTTGCATTTCTCTTTCTTCGTTTGGGTCAGCGCTGCAGGTTCTTTGCTCTATAGTAAAGGTGTGCTGAGCTGGCAACTCTTTAGTTTTGTAGTGATTCTGGTCTCAGAAACTGCAGCATTCCATAGCAATTCCAGATCAGCTCTTTTCAACTCACACACTTGATTTCCTGCTCAACACTTTAGCATCTTCGTAGTTATCAAATTACAAAATTAATAACCTTTTCAACATTTGATCGATTCTTTCAATTATGATTTCAGCCAATCAAAAATTGATTTTAATTCTCAAAATTACTTAAAACAAGAACACTAATTTAGTTAAAAAGGATAGTAATAACTCTTATTTATAAGAGTTATCAACGCTCCTCGCTGACGACCACGGCCTGTAGCATACGACGCTCCCGCTCCTCGGATGTAACCACTCTTTGCCTCAGCTCGGCAATCTCGACAGACTCTTGAGAGTGGCGACTCCTGCTGATGGACGCTCGGCTGTGCTAGGTATGGATGCAGGAGGCCCCTCGTCGGTAGTTTCAGCCTGACTCAATCTCGCCTCCGCATCAGGGTCAGCTGCGACGAACCGGGAAGAGTCTGCATAAGACTTAGCCTGACTCAATCTCGCCTCATACTCCCCCTATTATGCATAAACACACACATCAGGGCGTTTACCTGAGTGCACCTCGAACGCTCGTCCACTAACTCATTAGTACCCTTCTAACATGGATACGACGATGGAGCTCGGTCGACATCATGTCACAACCATACTCCGCAGCCTGTAACATAAGCACAAATGAATAATATATGTTATAACACCCCGAAAATCCTATATAT
This sequence comes from Ammopiptanthus mongolicus, assembly GCA_039655645.1. Classification (NCBI taxonomy): domain Eukaryota; kingdom Viridiplantae; phylum Streptophyta; class Magnoliopsida; order Fabales; family Fabaceae; genus Ammopiptanthus; species Ammopiptanthus mongolicus. The sequence goes on from CM077350.1 coordinate 47,686,633, forward strand.
GTTAATAATTATTTTTATTTGCTTAAATTATTTTATTTATTTTTTTGGGTGCGTTATCATAGTTTATACATTCTTGCAAGACAAAAATATTCTGCTATTGTTATTATTATTATTTGTTTAAAAAAATATTATTTAAGTAATATGGTTGAAAGAAATTATTTTCTAAATTTAATCTATTTAATTTTAGATTTGAAAATAAAATGGTTTGGATTTAATCAAAAATTTATTTTGGATCACTGATTCCATAGGTTGATAAATTCAACCATCAATCTCCACTCTAATTCAAATTTTGAAAATTTAGATTTGTCTCTCTTTGCTTTTAGATTAAAGGGTCAAGATTTATTTCTTTTTTTTGACTCAATCTCAACTATTCAATTTTCACGACTCAATCTCAACTACTCAATTTTCACCTATAACTACAAAAAAAAAAAAGAAAAAAAAGAAGAAAAGAAAACCCAGCACCCACCCCACCGCCACACACACTCTCTCTCTCTTTTTCTTTTCTTTTCTTTCTTCTCTCTTTTATTTTCTTTCTCTCTTCTGGACGGCGCCTCTCTCTCTCTCTCTCTCTAAATTTATCTCATTCTCTCTTAATTTCCGACCAACTCCGACCACCTCTCACAAAACCGAAATCATAGAAATACTCCCCACCTTCTCCTCCCCAATTCTAACCTAACATTTTTCCAAATGGAGAAGGTTGACGACGAGGCCACCGCCACCGTTTGGACGTTTTTTGGCCACCGTCCGGCCACTTTACACCAAACCAACCTTAAAACTTTGCTCTCCTCACCTTCCTCTACATTTCTAGCTGAACATTTTTGCAAACAAACAACGTTGACGGTGGAGCAACCATAGAGCCGCCACTGTTTTTGGCTTTTTCGGCCACCGGTTGGTCTCCCATTCCATAAATGAACCAACCACGTGGAAGGCCGCTTCTTCGTCCACGTTTTGAACCGAGCACCGCCACTGCCACCGTCAGAACCGCCATGCGTCGCCACTGTGCGCCACCACCGTGCGCCACTGTCGAGACCGCCGTTCATGCCCTTTCTTCCTTCTTGGTAAGAATCCTTCATTTACTTCATTCCTATCTCTTGGCTTTTGATTTCATGAGGAACCCTAACCCTAAATCCCCAATTTGAAACCCTAGCATTTTAATTTCATGCTTTAAATGGGAAATTGATTATGTTTTTATTGCAATTGGGTATTTCAATTTCAAGTTCTGTATGTCAATTGTTCAAATCCTCCTTTAATTTCGGATTTCCCCAATTTCACTAAATCCCTAAATCATTATCTTACTCTAATCATGAAACTAATTCTGCTTTAGTGTAATTAGGGTAGTTAATTAATGATTCCCTAAGCTAATTTCATATTTCCATGACCAAATTGGTTTTTCCCAAATTGATTTTATTGGAAAAGTAATTTTGTTTTTATTAAATAAAATATTTAAATCCATTAGGTTATGTTTTTAATGAAGATTAATTAATTGATATGTTGTTTGGATGCTGAATGTGTTTGGATGTTATCTCTTGGTTTTTGGTTGTGGCTATACTTACTTGGGGGAGCTGGATATGCATTCTTGGAGCTCTTGTGGAGTTGCTTGCACATGTTGAGATGTTAATGTCGCCTTCGGTCACCTCTTGGATTTGATGTTTGGAGTTGCTCATCCAAGAGACTTCATTTAAGGTAAGGGGACAAACCTGAGGAATTCCAATTCCGACAGCTATATGTTGTAATTGTGTGTTTGAAGTGCAATTATTTATCTGTGTTTGGTTGCTTGTGGAATGATTTCATTTATCTACCGATAGTTGTTTGTATTTGAAATATTTGTTTATGCCTGACATACCTGCTTATATTTGATTCTATGGTATGGCATTGAAATTGGTGTAAGGATGTGTTTTATGACTGTCATGATGATTCTTACATTAAAGGACCTAACACCGGTTCAGATCCAATATCGTGTGATATAAAAGCTTCAAAAACTTGGGATGTGGAATAAAGAAAATAATATCATTAAAGTTTCCAAGGAACTTTGGGAGAGAAAGGAAATAAATTGGCTTTTATGAATAAAGAGAAATAAACATTTGCTTTATTAAAGGTTGAATTGACATAAAGGGAAAAGGAGAAAGAAAATGCTTTAAATTGAGAAAAACAAGATTTTGAGGCGAAAAGTGTGTTTTAGAGGCTTTAATAGTTTTTAAAGTATAAAAGGGAACCTTTTTGAGCAAAAGGGTTTTCGAGAAACGTGATTTCAAATTATTTGGTTTTATCCAAGAAAAAGAGGTTTATTTACAAGCATCCTCTGCTTGCCTTTCCACCACAGTTCTGCACCTCCTATCAGCATGAAGGATGCATATGTTACCTTTCTGTCCTCACGGCAGTGAATCGCCGCAAAGATTTTCTCCATCTCTTGTATCCAGAGTTCAGCTCCCTCTGGGTTGAAGTCGCCATTGAATTGCGACAGCTTCCCCTTCAAAAAAGTATTCAGCCCGGTGTCTTCCCTCACAACTTCACCTTGCTGATTTTGTCTCTACTGTTGTTGCATGGTCAACTGTAGCAGTTGAGCGTTCTGCTGCGTTTGGTGCAGCATTGCCGTTGCCAGTTCCCTAACTGTCCTCAGGGTTTCAGTTGATTCTATCCCATCAACAGCGTGGGAACTTGCTTCGTATCCAATTCCGAGTTCAGCGGCACTCGCTGTGGCCCTTCCGCCATGTCCTCTAGGTCATCCGCGAACCATTTCTTCCTGGCAAGGAAAAATATTAGCTTCGATTCATAAGACATATGATAAGGTTGCGGCTTATTCAGCTTTTCAGAAAAAGAAACAAAAACAAGGAAAAAGGCAAAAACAAGGCTTCGCTTAGCGAGACTCCATTCGCTTAGCGAAATAGAATGAATTTCGCTCAGCGAGACTCAATTCGCTTAGCGAAACTGAGTGCATGTCGCTTAGCGAGGATCCATTCCCTTGGCGTAATTGAGACAGCGATGCACCATTTGAAACCTCTCTGGATCGCTTAGCGAGATCAATTTCGCTTAGCGAAATTGAAACAGTGATTAGAACTTCTCTGGATCGCTCTGCGAGATCAATTTCGCTTAGCGAAATTGAGACAGTGATTGGAACTTCTCTGGATCGCTCAGCGAGGCAAAATTTGCTTAGCGAAAAAATATTTCGCTTAGCGAGATTAATTTCGCTTAGCGAAATTCCCCAGATCCTCAGTTATTCCCAACAAGAATAAAACACAGTTAGTACCCAATGCGAACATAACCGTCAATGCTAGTATACTTCCTAAACCAGAAAGTCCGATATTAGAATCGAACTGATCTGATACCATAAAATGAGACAACCCCTTCCTAGGAGGTCCCATTGGTGACCCCACTTATAATTATTAGAGTTATAGCTTAGCGTAGTAGTATAAAATTTGCGGAAATATTAAAATATACAATACATACTGATACCATAATAAAAGTATATATACATAATAGTATTGGCTCCATCAGTAGAGCCTACAACACTGATACCAAATATAAAATACTTCAGAGTACAAAATAAATAAAAACTAAAAACATAGCATCAGAACAAAAATGCACTCCAACTTCATCTCTTGGTGCTCAAGGTCCCCCAGCATTGGGATCCGAGGCTCTCCCGCCGGCATCAGGCTCAACAGGTATTCCATCAATCTCCTCTGGAAACTCCTCATCAGGGTCTTCACGTACCGTCGAGAACAATGAAATACAACATAGAAAAGTATAGGGGATAAGAAACAGTAATATACCATACATGGGAAAAATAGCAATATAAATAAAGTATATGGATAGCACACTCACAAACACGACAGTTACAACCAAACGACTTCCGAATAATTTTTCCCTTAACTACTGTCCCTCACACTCATGCAACTAACAATTATATGGACGCGATCACAACGCGACATCCCCAACGGATCAAGGTGTCCCAATCATCACTATGCCACCCCCATAAAGTAGGGTTCGGTCTAAAACCCGCAGGCCTAAATCATCTCATGGATACGACATATTCCCCCGCCCGCAGGCCAGGTCGGAATATTCGCCCGTCAACAACGCAACTTACAGTAACGACATGTTCCCCTGCCCGCAGGCTAGGTCGGAGCATTTGCCCGTTCATTAACAACTCAACTTTCGGTAACGACATATCCCCCCGCCCTCAGGCTAGGTCGAGATATGTGCCCGTCCGTCTACAATTCGACTAACGGGTACGACCACCTCCCCGCAGGTAAGATCGAAATCGCCCCTATGCCAAACTAATCGGTACTACCATCTTCCCGCAGGTAAGATCGAAATCGCTCGTATGCCAACACAGTGATGAATAACAACTATGCAACATGAATCTCACCAACTCATCTCAGAATCAATACTTAGTGCCTCAACCACTACTTATATACAACCATGACCAACTTCCATCCGGCTTAACCGGGTATCAACTCACATCACAACAACAAACTGATCAACTATATCACTAGGTTGAGCACTACGACATATATATATATATATATATATATATAACCTCGACTTTCTCACCACACATTCATCACCCGATTTATCAGAAATCAATGCCTAGTTCTACTCAAACATCAGCGGTCACAACAGACATCAACAACAGTCAGAATATGTTTTCAACAATAAAGTCAACTTACAAATAAATAACATTTAATCAATTATAGCATAGAATAGACATCATACACATATCACATATAATATATCCAATATCCAATCACAGCACAGACAACCTCAGTATGCAGTAAAATCAACCTAACGGTCAAACGACCTCTCGTAGGGTTTGGGTCGCCCTACGCATATCAATATATATTATTTAAAGCTTGCCTCCCTGACGATATTGTGGTTCTTTCCCCCACCTTTGATTTTCCCGGGAGATTCCGAATGTGGCTCCTCAGCAGTCAATCGAGTGCGCGATCAAGCGTTCGAGTCCTGTCAGATTCTATACAGTAAAACACAACCAGAAATTAAAATAATGAAACCATAATCTACCTAATCTCTAGGATTAGCTACTGTCCTTAATTAATTTAATAGGCTAGGGGTATTGAAATTCTACCAACTCTTGGATCAATGACCCTTAAGCATACCTAATGCATAATCAATGATCAATTATCAAAGATTTGAACCAAAACCCCTTAAACCAACAAAGTAGGGTTTCGGCCATCACCATGAAAAATAGGTGAGAGTTTGATTTGGCCTCCTAATCACTTGGATTACATGATTAAGGGATGAAACATGTGGAATCAAGAACAATGAACCACAAACCCCATTTCCCCCTAAAATAACCCATTCGGCCTTCCCTAGAAAAATAGGCTAGAGATTTTATTTCATTAAAAGCTCTTGGATTATGATAGTAGGGGATGATACTAGCTCACAGGAATTGGTTTGGTCTCAAAATTATTTTTCTACAATTTTCTAGAGATTTTTGAAGTTTAGATCTAGAAATTGAAATTCATGAAAATAAATGGAGAAAATAAAGATTGAGAGGTCAAGGAAGAAATCTATACCTTCTAGGTGATCGAGGAGGATGAGAGGAGCAACTTTGCTTCACAAACCTTCTTGAAAAAGCTTGAGGAAGCTTGAGAAAAATGGAGATAAAGAAAAATGGAAGAAAATGGAGGAGGAAGAAGAAAGGAAGGAAGAAGAAGAAGAAGTTGGAGGGGATGAGAGAGAGAGGGCTGCACAAAATTATGGAGAGAGAGTGAGGTGAGTCATGAAAATTTAGATATTTTCATTTGAGGTAACTTAAGAGTTAAGAAAAGGGTAAAAAGGTAATTTAGTAAAAAGACCAAGGGCAATTTGGTCATTTCGCGTCCCGATATTTTGAAAACCCTCACGACACTAGTAGGAGTCCCCAAATAATTTATCATAGCCCTGGTATGAAAATTATTGGCTCAAGGTTCTCGAAAAACCCTAAGATAGCTCGAATCGTCTGCTAGAACGATTATCGGTCCGATTATAATATATTATTTTCATTTTCGAACGTGAGGACGAACTTTTTCGAAAATATAGGAAACGTGATTCTAAGACTAATTGTCTCGTTAACGGGTCCAAATTAGGTCTCGATAGTAGTAAAGCACTACTGTCAAGGAAAAACGCAGACCGAGCTCCGTCTGAGTTTTCGACCCCAAACTTAATCATAGCTTCCTACGATAGCGTAAAGCGTGACTATGGCCTCGGAATAATTTATTTAATTTTTTAGACCCTCAAATAAAATACAATTACTTAAATACTAGCTAAATAAAAAGATTAAGAAAAATCGGGGTGTTATAACTTGCGTGTCGGATATATCTAAGTATGCATGTGTTTATCTTGAAGAGTTTTGGAAGTATGGCTAGACATACTTAGTTGGCTGATGTTTACCATTTAATTTTTAGAGAGCATGTCATATTCAAGCCGACAACCTGCGGATTTTTTCTATAAAGAATATCTATGTGAAACTACAAAAAAAAAAAAAAAGAGATCAATAGCAACAGACAATATCGGTTGCAAACCATACAAAGTCTGTCGCTATACCCAATTGCAACTGAAATTGCCACCGTTTCAAAGCCTTCCCAAAAAGCTTGCTCTGGTCGCAAATGTAAAAGCCACGGTCGCTTTTTAAGGGTTAACCCTATTCTTGGGGACCAATGTTGCCACCGATATACCAGTCGCAAATTCAGTAGCTATCATGGACAAATGCGGTCGCTACTTAGTTTCAATTATTTTTTTAAAAAATAATTTATTAAAAATTAAATATTCAATTTATTTAATATTAAATATAGTTATTATTATATATAATTTTTTATTTAATTTATTATATTAATAGCACCAATAATCAATATTGCATATATTTAAAATTGCACTACAAAAGAAAGAGAAATAAAACAAACATTGTATATATAAAATTGTAACAAAACAAACAGTACTGTATCAATATAAAACAAACACTATATCCAAAATACAAAGAAAAAAAATCATAGAGGTGGGATATGGTCCTGCTAGGTCTCAGTGTCGTCCTCGTCGCCGGCCCCATCGTCATATGTAGCAGGCGGTTTTGGAGGAGGTGATGGCGCAACAAGCGCAACTGGAGGCTGAAGCCCGAAGTGCTTGAAGATGTATCAAAGTTGTGCGGCAGTTTGTGCGGCGAGCTCGGCATTAAGTCTTTTGATAGTGTCCCTGCATGTTCTGTATCTCCTCTAGAGGAACGTTATGTATGTCCTCGTGTCTAGCATGACGGGACGATGAGGCTATATAATGATCACCTAGCTGCCCAAACCCATACACGTGTCCCTTCTTATTTTTATCTCCAACAACATCCACATATATGGCATTATCATTGACGGAGGCAGAGGCTCCTTACTAAAAGAAGAAGCACCCTTATGTGAGGCACGTGCATAAGCCTCATCTAAGGCCTCATGATATGTATCCTACAAAATAAAATTGAATGTCATATTATTAGAAATTAATAATTAAGCTACGAAAATTAAATTAATATTGTTAGGTATATTAACAATTAAAGAGACCGACAATTCCGGGTGTCTATCGCATCCTTCCCATAAAGGCCTTCCTGCAACTGCCAACATGTCAAACAATCTTGCAGCATCAACATTTTGATCTTCCTTTTTGTGTTGGTACTCCATAAGGCAATCATATTCTAAGGCCTGACCCACTGAGGGTCTAGCATGATCCATGATCATCTGCTCGTAAGGATTCACTTCTTCCCTCCACTCGCCACTTCCATAATATGAATTTTCGACCACCACTAGGAGAAACTCGGGCAATGCCTCATCGTGTTTGGTCCACCAATAATGATTAGGCATGAACTCCTTATTCAAAAGATCCACCAGTACATCGGTGACTTTCTTGAAAACCTGACACTTGCATTTTGAGCAAGGACACCTCATCTTCTGATCAAGGCTCATTAAAAATTTCTCCTGCTTAGTAGCGAAGTCTAGGAATACATGAACTCCATCATGGAATTCTTACGTTAGAGGTTTGTTGCGATCCAACCTATTCTACATCCACATCCGATTCTCGGGAATTTCCATTACTGTTTAAAGAATAGTTATTCAAAGATAATCAGCTCCTTTTAACATGGTATGAACCTATCCTATTCGAGAAGAAACTTCTTCGACACTCGATCGGATAATAGTTATTCCCTGATTCAAATGCTTTATACCTGACGAAATTTTGGCAGCATTTCCCTTCAGTCTCCAAGTACACGACTTGAGTGTGGTGAGATCTACCGCAATCAAGCATGCACCCAGATAACAAAAGGAAATGCATTGGACCAAAATTTCATCAATTATATATGGAATTTGAAGAAGGAAATGACTATTACACGAGTGTCGAAAAGGTTTTTCCCCAAATTGTCTGACTTGGACAATTCAAGATTCAATACAATGAGCGGTACGTTTTCAAACTACGTGTGCTCATTAATACTGAAAACCTCAAACGGTAAACTAAAGCTTTAATACAAATTGAAATTGACATTCAAGTGGAAAACTATAAGGCTTTAATATTTTACCCTTAGTGTAACATCTTAAAATTCCAATATAATTATTTTTAATAAAAAGATTAAGCTGTTATGAAGTTAGTGTAAAAAAAAATTATTAGTATAAAAATTTATTGGAATTGTAAATATAGTTAGAAAATAATGTAAAATTTAAAAGGAAAAGGAAAACAGAATAAAATAAAATAAAATAAAAACAAAAACCAACGTTAACGTGATGCATGTAGAGGAGGGTTGAGTAGACTTCAATTTGAAAATCTTATGATTTGAGGATTGGTGGGCCATGCTGTTATTAGGATAAGAAGGGTAAAAAAAAGAACATAGCCAGCCGCACGTAACATCGGTTGGGAATTTGGCTTGTGCCAAATATAAACCACCTAAGGCACCAAAACCTTCACATTGAAATAGAAGTCAGCCTCAGTGCCGCACACAACCATTATTGTGTGTTGAGAAGAAAAAAATATAGAGGATGTGAAGGAGTGCCAGCTTGTAGTGAGTGTTGAGTAAGGGGTCACATAAACCCAAGAACATCGGTTAGAAGAAAAGAATGATTTTTGGTTTTGGAGGTGTACGAGAGGTGAGTAAAAATACATTTTCTCACCCTTTCATGATACAAAGATTTGGGATTTTGGGTCTTAAAACCATTAATGTATTTTGGGAGATTGATTTGGGAAAAATTGAGTTTTTTTATGTTAGGGTTCAAGAACACTAAATTGATTCGGGGGTTTTCGATTAAAATGAAAGTTTATTAAATTGAGCATTTATCCTTGTAATTGATGTTATAAGATTTATGATTGGTATGTGTATTGATTGATTGTCATACTTTACTTGAGTTTTGTGATGATATATATTTGACTTGGCATGTTTAATTGATCATTATACATGTGACATGACGTTTGAGAAATCCCGCCTATAAAAGGGGTATCGAAAGTAACATCGTCATTGAATTGCATGTCGAAATTATGTAATACCGCCAGTTGATGGGGTATCGAAAGTAACATCGCCATTGAATTGAGATGTCAAATTATGTAATACCACCAGTTGATAGGATATCGAAAGCAACATCGTCATATATTGGGATGTCGAAAAATGAGCAATACCCCCATTGCACATGGTTGGTATCGAAAAATGAGAAATGTCACCGATGAAAAAGTGACATTGAAATATCTCTCTTGAGTAGAGGTAGACAATGAGACGAAATTGTTGAGTGATGTTTGAAAGTCATATGACACTTGCGATTTTTTGGGAATTAATTGATATATGAGATCCTTGGACATATTTGATTTATGATTTGTTGTTGATTGATTGGTTTTATACTACTTTATAAGAATTAATATTTTTTTATAATATATAATATGTTTTATTTTTATAATGCTGCTATTTTGGAAAATATCTGGTACCATGAATTGTTTTTCCGGTTATCGCACCGGTTGAGAGCATTGCTTTTGAGAAAATCTTTATAAATGTATTTTATTAACTGAGATTATAAATCTCATTAGTAGTATTATATGAGGACGACGCCATTGAACATACAAAGATTTAAAGATTATTTTCTTAGTTTTAGCATTTGGTTAGTAATTATGACACGTGTCAGGAGGACCCATGTTATTGTTATTTTACCTTTTATTAATCGAATTGAAGTAGACGTCCAATTTTAAGGCCTTTAAAAACTTATGATGTTATTTCAACATTTTATTGGTTTATGATGTAAATAAATATTTTGATATTATTAAAGTAAATATTTATTTAGACTTATTATTTAAGAAAAATTTATTTCTTCATATTTTATTTAAATATTTATATTGGGTTACTAATGTAATGAACGGCGTTACACTTAGTACTTGAAATTCAAGTTCACGGGGTAAATACAATTACAATGGTCCCATCACTTTACATAAAGTGCACAAGGACTGAAAATTTTGCCAAACAAACATATAATTAACTAAATTATAACCACATAACCAGTTCCTATTGAGCTCCGCTCTCCACTAACAAATAACACATCAAATTGGCATACACATGCATAGTTTCTAAATTATCAACACACAACCAGCTTCCTATTGAGTTCCGCTCTCCAGTAACAAACACCATATTTATCAACAAATACATGCATTTGACTAATTTTTCAACACACAACAACAATATCATATTGAACTCCGCTCTCCACTAACAAACAAAAGATCAATTCACATAAAACATTAAATATACAACACAATCAACTAATTAAATCAATTCAAAGTTTTTAAGCAAGAGAGAGTATTTGACCTACCTTAACTCCAACCAAGCAATGAAAAAAAAGAGAATGCGAATTGAGAGTGAGGACCTGGAAAAAACATTTATAGGAAGTGTCACACCAAACAGAGGCATAATAGCATAAGAAGCATAAGACAAACACCAAATGCAACAGCAATGTTCACCAAAATGTTCTCCAATAATTAATTCAGCTAAAGAAGCATAAGACAAACCCTAAAAAATCAAGTCATTTGCAATTTCAATTTATAAAAAACTAAATTGTACAAGCTATAAGGGATTCAAAATTAATTCACAAGCCAACATTACAAGACATAAGAACAAGACTTCTCATTACAATGCACACAAATTTACGTTTGGGTAAACTGTATCTCTTGACCACCCCCAAACACACAACCATAAGAACAAGACAATAAATAGCATACCCAATAGTCCAACAAAGAAAAAAAATCTCGCTTTCAACAATTAGAGAACAAAGAAAATAGCATAAACAATATAATTTTCAACATCTCACACCAACATCTCACAAAATAAACTATATAGAAAACCCAACACAGGGGAGTGAGATACAGATACAAAACAATCGCAAAACAATCCTCAACATCTCACACCAACATCTCAGAAGTAATTAATTTTCAATAAACGAAAATGCACTTCAATAACCTAAATGCAGAGTAGAACCTAAAGGAGCCAACAGGTTTGAGAATTACCTTAGAAGAGAGGTAGAGACCAAATGGGGCAACACAGAACAAAGATATATAGGGGCTTGTTCCTCCTTCCTTCATGAGATAGTGAGAGAGAATCGGAGAGGGAGTTTGGGTAGGGAGAGAAAAAGAAAAAAAGAAAGAGAGAAGGAGGGATTACGTACTGTGGTGGCCAGACGATGGCCGGAGGGACGGTGGTCGGACGACAACAGAGGGGAAGGGTGGATGCTGTAGAGAGGGAGGTAGAGAGGGACGCCCATGGTGGTTTCAAAGGAGAGGGACGTTCGTGTGCGGTGGTGCGGTGGCAAACATTGGTGCGTGCGGTGGCAAAGGTGGTGCGCGCGATTGCAGAGAGAGAGGGAGGTTAGAGAAAGATAGGGGAAGAGAGAAACTGTGAAGAGAGGAAGAAACGGGGCTGGTCCCGTGTTAGGGATTTAATACTTTGCGACCGAACTACATCGGTCGCTATGCCCATCGCAAATACTAAAAACCTAATATTTGTCGTTGTTGCGATCGTTAAATGGCTCCCGTTGAGTTTTCATTTACGCCAATTAGCGACCGGTTTTTAATACAATCGCTAATTGGCTCCATCTGCCTTCTATTCACGTGCGTTAGTGACTGCGGTTCACCTCGATCGCTAAATATGACCGTTACAGATAAAAACGGTCGCTATTTTCGATTGCTATAGGCTCAACCACATTGACTCTTAAACGTGACACGTTAGCGACCGATACAACGACCACTATGTTTTGTGACCACGCGTTTCGATCACAACTACAGTCGCTAAAGTAAAATAATCAACGTTTTTTTGAATCAACCTAATCAGTCGCTAATTCGGTCGCAAAGTGTAAGAATAGCGACCTCCTCGTGTCAGTCGCTAATGTTCGGCCGCTAAATGACTAATTTTTTTGTAGTGTGAAGTGATTTTTTTTTTGTTGGTTTACAAGTGGGGTAACGCCCCAAAAAACAGAAACTAGCTAACTAAAGAACAAGGAAAAGAAAATCCAGCAAGATCATGAAAAAGAAGGGCAACACAACCCTTCGGAGGGGTATTGAAATAATGCAATCCAAACTCCATAGAATGAGCATAGCCCGCCATAAAATCAGTGACTCGTTTTCCCTCTCTTAAAACATAAGTTATATGGAAATCCCAAGAGTAATAAAACATATTAGTAATGGTCTTAATCATTGAAGCATAAAATGGGATGATTGGTGTCCCTGCTAAACAAGTAAAATAAATTTTAAGGCGGCATGTCATATATAAGCGGGCATGTTGTCTAAATTTCATGTTTAAATATATCTGTATTGTTTTAAACATGCAGAATATGTATTGTTATCCTTCAAACCGTAGTTGGATGTACGATAGGTGTTTTCTGGATAAAAGGGATTCTGAACCTTCTTTTATAGATGAGTTAGACGAATATATTAACAAAACTCATCAGCAAACTTAAAAATTAAATTAATTTTAAATTCTTAACTAAATCAATCTAATTCAAACCAACGTAAATTACCTTATTTGGATTGGTTTACTTTTTAATTAAAAGGATGCAAACCAACATCAAACATCCCAATTTTCAAAGGGCTCTTTTGCCTCTTCCCAATAATCCGAAAATCCATTGCGAAATTCTCAAGTCCGGACCATATAAATCATAAGCTTCAAGTTCAAGCTCGAACTAAAGTCCAGAACACACATAGCTATCAATCATGGGGAAGAAGGCAAGAAGGTCGGTCTCATCATGAAATTTAGTGCAGGCATCTTTGATTGAGTAGCCATTAATAGCTATGATATAGAAATGGCTCCTATACTCTGAGGGGACCAAACTTAGGTGTGTTTATTTGGGGCCCTAAACGGGAGAGGTCAGTTTCTATACTCAATATTGAGGGGTCCATATATACCAGCATTAGTTCTTCTCTTATCCCAATACGCTTTATCTGTGTGGTCATCTATCACCAATTATTAAAAGCGTAATATTCCTAAACTCCAAAACTAAGCTTTGGGTATAAACCTGCATAGCCTCCCCGAAAGGAAGTTTAATGAAGTCTCTTTATGTGAACTATACTTACAATATGTATATTTTGACCTTTATCTATAATTTCTCCTCCTTTCTCTCCTTGTTAGGATATGTATTGGATAAGTGTCAAATCAATTTTAAACATTTGTGGAGGCATGACACAATTGTAAAGAATATTAAGCTTTATTTACTTAGAGTATTGTGTTTGGAAAAACTTATATAAAGCTTATGAGAATAGCTTACGAAAATAAACTTATGATGTAACACCCGGGGCTGACGAGGGCGGGGAGTGATCGCCGGTGCATGAGGCACGGACAAGGAGCGGCTCCTGGCAGGCTTCTAGACGGAGGGATACATGAATGAACTGAATTCACATCGGAATGAGAGGGATCCTGAGGCTGTGTAGGTATGGGGCTGTACAGTTGAAGGAAGGCTTATAAGAATTGATTGGTACTACCTATACCAACAAGATGCATCTTCTTTTCGGTAGCCCATCACTTAAGAACTCCAAAGTTAAGCGTGCTTAACTTGGAGTGATTCTGGGATGGGTGATCCTGGGAAGTTTTCCTAAGAAGCGTGTGAGGGAGGACAAAGCACGCTGAAAAGACTCGTGTTGATTTGTGGGGACAGTCGGCAATCCTTAAAGCAATCTGGGCCATTACAAATGGAATCAGAGCGGACCTCTCCTAGTATGGTGTGATTCGGAGACGAACCAAGCAGAAGCTGGTGGGCATGTAACACCCGGGGCTGACAAGGGCGGGGAGTGATCGTCGGTGCATGAGGCACGGACAAGGAGCTGCTCCTGGCAGGCTTCTAGGCGGAGGGATACATGAATAAACCGAATTCACATCGGAATGAGAGGGATCCTGAGGCTGTGCAGGTATGGGACTGTACAGTTGAAGGAAGGCTTATAAGCATTGATTGGTACTACCTATACCAACAAAATGCATCTTTTTTTCGGTAGCCCATCACTTAAGAACTCCAAAGTTAAGCGTGCTTAACTTGGAGTAATTCTGGGATGGGTGACCTCCTGGGAAGTTTTCCTAGGAAGCGTGTGAGTGAGGACAAAACACGCTGAAGAGACTCGTGTTGGTTTGTGGGGACAATCGGCAATCCTTAATGCAGTCCGGCCCGTTACAGGTGAAGTCTAGCATGAAGCATTCCTTAGGTGGTACATGGATGAAGCACCAATTTTTGTCATTGAGTTTATTATTAAATTAATCATTGGTCTACATTTGATGGTAAAAAAAAAAAACCTAACTTTTACCTGATATTACAGGTAACAAAAAATTGAAAATAACAATTGTACCCCATCTTATCCCACGTCTAACTTACCCTCCTTCGATTGAAGCTTCTTGCACCATACGCCATTTGCACCGTACCAGAAGCAATAGCCGCTCGCACTAGGATCGTCACGAAGCGTCGTTCACACCATAGCCGTCGTCCGCTGCTACACCTCTCTCAGATCTACAAAGCACCGCTGGTCGCAGCCCAGGACCACCGCGTCGTCCGCTCTTCGCACCAAAACCGTGCGCTCCACCACCTCCAGCCGAATCATCGCTACCGCATCGTCTCCCTCCTTTCTCAGGTTTCCATACTAAAACATCCAGCCCCTGTCCTCCATCATCACTACGATGGTGACGCTCCACTTGATGCTAGCCTCACTTGGTTCGTAGCACTCCGTCGTTGTTGACCTCTCATCCATGTTCCTGTCGCCTTCCTCTTCCATTTCTCACTCTGCCTTCCTCGTCTATGGAGTCTCTACGACGATAGATCACAGGAGCGCACATGGGTTGCATAGCAGCGACAATACTGGAGAAGCTCTCGATCTCCAAGAGATCGGGACTCACATTGCTCTCTACATCCTCGTCTATCATGACATTGACCCAGATCTGACCTCTCATGACATCGACGAAGTGGTTGTTGTCATGACTTTGGCGGGATATCGAATCAGATCTAAAGGCGATGGCAGTGTCGAAGGGAAGAGGAGGCATAGTGCGCTGAAAATTTGCAAATAATTTTTTTTTTATTTACCGACCAAAAACGGTACCGAAGAGGTGATGGAGGCAGCGGACAATGGTTGAGCGGTGGTGGTGAAGGGTTGGGTAAAAATGTAATTTTCAAATAAAAAATACTATAAAAATTAATTGTTTTATGTGAAATAAAATGTCATTCAGGTTAAAATTAATGGTACACCCATGTACCATAGTATCAGATGTTTCATGCTACGTACCCTTCGCCCGATATATATAACTATGAAATTATATATTAGAGTAAAGACCTTATTTTATTTCTTGCAATATAGGAGTATATTGATTATCAATCTATTTTATCAAAGATCTTCACCAAAAAATTATTTTATCAATGATTAATTTTACCATTTCGATTTCTCAAAGTTCAAATCTTCAATATTTTAGTCTCTCTATCAAGTCTAATCCAAACATCATTTATCTTCATAATATGACCTCATGAAATAGAATGATATTCAGTTAATACTAACTAAAGTTACGGATCATTGAGGTGCAGCAAAAAAAAAAAACGAGGCATTAGCACATAGAAGTGATACTGTTTGGAGTATGATCAAGACATCCTAGCCTAAAGTCTATAGAGGAGACCACATCGAAATTTTGTCAACGTAGTTGATGGAGTAGTTGATTCTGAATCTCAATTTGGGGAAAAAGAAATTATTATCTTTTGTAGACTCTACTCTCATACAATATTTGTGTGTGTTTGCATACACATTGCAAATTTAAGTTTGGCCATTGAAATTTTTTCCTTCATTCATATTTAATTCAATTTTTTTTACAAAAGTGTCAATACAACGTTCGACCAAACATATCGTAAATGTACAAATGCAAATGTTGAAATTCGACAAACAACATACAAACTAGCAACATGTAAATTAAGAACAAATTTTATTTTAAAATTAAAGGATAAAGGGGCAACTCACCAAATTGCAACAAAGCAAAACAAAATATTGAAAAGCAAACAAACCAACTAAAGGTGCTTGAGTGATTGAGTATCAAGCCCCTTCCTTATTTTTATAATTATGTATTTATATTTTATAGTTCTTTAACAACTCCTTCTTATTGGACGAGTTGATAAGAACAGGGGTTTTGACACCGTTTTTCTCTGTTAGGGTTTGCGAATGGGGTTTTAGGATTTCTTCATGCTTTCTCCATGACTAATCCCTCAATTTGCCCATAACAATTTCTTTTCCCTGAATCTCTCTCTCCTCCTCGTCCTTTCTCTCCCCCTCCTTCTTCTCCTCCTTCTTCCTCTTCCGTTGTCCCTCTTCAATGTAAGACCTTTGCACAAGCTTTGAATAACTCCTTTGACTTTCCTGTTAGTCAACTTCCGAAACCTTGTGTTAAGGGTGATCTAATCTCTATTAAAATATCTGAAGATGAATACTTAAAGGGTCTGGAAAGTTGCAAGAATAACTTGCATGGTCGTCTTCTTCTTTCAAAAGGTAACCAACCGATCAAACTTAATGACTTGCGTGATAAGTTGTTGAAATTATGGAAACCTATTGGGCAATGGCGTATGGTTCCCTTTGGGAAAGGTTTTTATGAGTTTAATTTCGCATCTCCAGATGACTTGAGGAGCGTATGGGCAGCAGGCTATTGGAACTTACAACCAGGTATTTTAAGGTTATCACAATAGAGTCCGAATTTTAATCCTAATTCTCAAAAATAGACTCATGTGCAGTGTTGGATTCGTATTTATGATCTGCCACAGGAGTATTGGAGGCCAAAATTGCCATTTGAAATTGCTAGAGGTGTAGGGCTTCCAATTTCTGTTGATGAGAATACAAGAAACAAGATCTTTGGTCATTTTGCTAGGGTTCTTGTTGATGTTGATCTAACGGGTTTTTTTTTCTAAATTCAATTATGGTTGAGAGGGAAAATTTTGCTTTCCATGTAGCCATTGAATATGAAAAATTGCTATATTTCTGCTCTCATTATCAGTCGATTGGTCATTCAGTTGATAACTGCAGAAGCAAGGTCGGTAATTCTAAACTCAAGGTTCATAAATATCCTCAGTTGAAAACAAAAACAATTTTTGTTCCCAAGAAAATTTCTGCTCTTATCCAAGAAACAGAAACTAATAAAGGGGTTGTTAATCTAGAGATAGATCTGATGATTGGAAATCCTCATATTGAGGTAATTCATGATAAAGAGAGACTAGAGAAATCTTGATTGAGCAAGAAGGGATTTTAAATGATAGTATGAGGAATGTGGCCGAGATACAATTGCTGCTGTTTTAGCTGATAATTTGGATAAGGTTAGTGACAACTCTGTTAAAATTTCGGTTGAGAATGTGGATAAAGAGGGTTGTATATCTAAATATGAAGATTTTTTAAATAAAAAATATCCTATATTTGTTGTTAATTTTGTTCCTAGTGATAATGGAAACATGAATGATGCTGGTTCTCCAGATAATATTGGTAACTCATTCTGTAAATTCAGATCATGATACTTCCATGGCTACCTGTGATTTGACAGTTAGTGGTAAGATTTTTGAGACTACCATTATTAATTCTACCCCTATGCATCCTAATGTTATTCATGATATGAATGTACTTACCAAGTATTTTGGAGATGAGGACAAGGATGACCTACAAAATGTCCCTCTCGCAGCAGGGCAGAATAATGTTAATGTTGTTGAGGATGATTCTAATTTCACATTGGTTATGTCTAAATCTCATAAATATAATCTGATAAAAAATAGAAAGCTTAATCTTAGATTTACTTGATTCTTGGTTATTTTGCATGGGTTTTGGTTTATGTCCCCCCCATGATTTTGTTTTCTTTGTTTTTCTTCTTTTTTATCAATAAATGGTGACATGATCAGCTTGCTTAAAAAAACAACTCCTTCTTATAATACCTGGCTGAAACCTAAAGCCGCCTCTCTTTCTCAACCTTCTCTCTACTCCTCTCTTCCTTTTTCCTCATCCAGCGGAGGGGGCGGTTTTGGGCCATTTTTTGGCCTGGAATCACCTCTTTATATCGTTTTTTATCTTCTTTTATCTACGTAAGTGGTTTTTTCACATAGATCTGGTTTTTCTTTCATGTTTTTCTGTAATTTCGTCTTCTGAATGCGGCGTTGTTTTGTTCGTCGTCTTGGTGCGGCGTTTTGGTTTTTCGTCTTGTTGCGGTATTCGTTTGGTTCAGATTAGCAGATCAGCTTCGATCCATTACAGATTCAATCAATACTAGAGCGTCAACGTTATAGATCTGAAGGCATGAGTATTCCGGTCACTTTGATTTTGTCACATTTCTATGCATTTTGTCATTTTATGCTATTAACCTGGATGCTGTGAGTTTGTTCACAGATTCATCCTTTTCAATTTTTAACGATATTAAATTTGTGTTGTTTTCAATGTATTTTACCAATTTGTATTATCTTGCAATTCAAATAAGTGGTTAGTTAGTTAGAAGAGTTAGTTAGGAAAGTTAGTTAGTTAGTTACAAGTGACTTGTAACTATGCGTGTATAAATAGAGGTGAGTGCAAAGGAATAAAGTAAGTGAAGTATTATTCAGTAATCAACTTTCTCTAATACCCGTCTATGCACTGTTCACCCGTCTACACTTAGTAATCGTTACCCGTCTGCATATTGTTACACCCGTCTGCACCCGATTGCACCCATCTGTGCACTTATACACTCGCCTATGTGTTGAGCGTGTATTCTGTGTACTGTTAACCCGTCTGTGCTGGGTGTGTGTGTTCTAACAATTGGTATCCAGAGCTTATTTTGGACCTAAACACGAGTGAAGTGAGGTAAAACATGAGTGAAGTGAGGATATGGGCTCCAATGGCAATTTTCCTACGCAAATACCAATGCTTGATGGCAAAAATTGGGATCGGTGGAATGTGCAGATGCGAGCATTATTTGGATTCTAGGATGTGCTAGAAATCATCAAGAATGGCTACCCAGAAGTGAATGAGGGTGCCACCGATCCTCAGAGGGCTGTGTACAAGGAGAACAAGAAGAAAGATTGCAAGGCAATCTTTACTCTGCATCAGTGTGTCGATTTGGCTAATTTTGACAAGATTTCTGGGGCTGCAACAGCAAAGCAAGCCTGGGATATCTTGGAGAAATGTTACACGGGTGGTAAAAAGATCAAGAAAGCGAGACTTCAAGTCTTGGAGAGGCAATATGAGCTATTGCAGATGGAGGATCAAGAGAAGGTGGCTGATTTCATTACAAGAATCAGAAATATCACCAATATGATGGCAGGATACGGGGAAAGATTATCTGATCAGAAGATAATTGAGAAGATATTGCGCACATTGCATCCTCGATTTGATTACATAGTGTGTGCAATTGAGGAGTCTAAAGACACTGCAACCCTGAGTCTTGAGGAGTTGCAAGGGACCCTGGAGGTTCGGGAGATGAGGATGAATGAGAGAGGGGCGATTGAGAAAACTTATGATCAAGCACTGCAAGCTCAAACCGATAAGAGAAGGTTTGATCACCAGAAGAAATGGAGGAAAGGAGGAAAGGGGAAATTTGTGAAGATTTCTTGGAAGGGTGATGACAGGTCTGAATCCTCGAGTAAAAGGGGAGGAGGATCTGCCAAAACCAAAGGAGGATTCAAGAAGAATTTTGATAAACGCAAGGTGCAGTGTTTCAATTGTGAAAAGTTTGGTCACTTTGCAGATGAATGTTGGCATGGCAAAGGCAAATCGAAGAAAGTAACTAATGAGGAAGCCTGTGCTGCTCAAGAAGAGGATTCTGATGTTGATCCAGTTCTACTGATGGTGACTACAAGTGAGGAATCCTTTCAATCTGAGTTTTGGTATCTTGATACGGGTTGCTCAAACCATATGACTAATCACAAGGAATGGTTGGCTGATCTAGACACATCAAGAAAGAGCAAGGTTCGATTTGCAGATGACAGAACCTTGAATGCTGAAGGTATTGGCAACATTGTGGTCAAAAGGAAAAATGGGAAATCAGTCTTGATTTCAGATGTCCTGTATGTACCAGGTATGAGAGGCAATCTTTTGAGTATTGGCCAACTGATTGAGAAGGGCTTTACTGTGGTGATGAAGGATGATCAAATGGAGATGTTTGACTCCACTCAACGATTGATCTTAAAGGCTCCTCTCTCGAAAAATAGGACCTTTCAGATCAATATGCAAGCTGCTGAGATTCAGTGTTTGAAAGCAGCTGCACATGTTGAGGATTGTTGGCTTTGGCACTCAAGGTTTGGACATCTGAATTTTCGAAGTTTAAATGATCTCTCTTCCAAACAAATGGTTGCTGGCCTTCCCATGATTGCTGTACCAGAGAAGATATGTGAAGTGTGTATGGCAGGAAAGCAACCCCGAAATTCTTTCAAATCACATCTGCCAATGAGAGCAACAAGTGTGTTAGCAGTTGTGCATTCTGACATTTGTGGACCATTTGAGGTACCTTCACTGGGAGGTAATCGGTATTTCATTTCATTTGTTGATGAATTTAGTAGAATGATGTGGTTATACCTGATTAATACAAAGAATGCAGCACTTGAAATCTTTAAAAACTTTAAGAAGCTAGTTGAGAAACAAAGTGAGAAGTCCATCAAGATTTTGAGAACTAATGGAGGAGGGGAGTATACCTCAAGCAATTTTGAGCATTTTTGTGTAGAGAATGGCATTCAACATGAGATTACAGCCCCTTATACCCCTCAACACAATGGTTTGGCAAAAAGAAGGAATAGAACAGTGCTTGATATGGCAAGAAGTATGCTGAAAGAGAAAGCTTTACCACATCCCTTTTGGGGTGAAGCTGTTTCTACAGCAGTGTATATACTGAATAAATGCCCCACAAAGAGATTAAAGGAAGCAGTGCCAGAGGAGATATGGACTGGGAGGAAACCGTCTGTGAGCCATTTGAAGACATTTGGAGCACTATGCTTCAAACATGTCCCTGATCAGAAAAGGAGGAAATTGGAGGACAAGAGTGAGTCCATGATTTTGGTGGGGTATCATCCGACTGGTGCATACAGGCTATATGACCCTATTAAAGAGAAAATTGTGATTAGCAGAGATGTGATAGTGGCTGAAACTGAATCTTGGGATTGGAATCAGAAGTGCAGTAGCAGCAACAGTCTGACACAGGTATCCTCATCATTGTTAGATGAGGAGCAAGTTCAACAAGAAGGTGACAATGGCATACCGGGAACTCAGACAGGTGTTGGCATACTGGGAACTCAGACGGGTGTTCAGACAGTTCAAGTCAGGCCACACAGGCATAGACAGATGCCACCTAGATTAGCTGATTATGAGCTGTTCTCTGATAATACAATAGCTCATGATGGTGATCTGGTGCATTTTGCTATGTTTGCTGACTCTGAACCACTGAATCTTGAGGAAGCTATGAAGGAGCAGGTCTGGAAAAATGCTATGATTGAAGAATTGAAAGCCATTGAGAGGAATCAGACATGGGAATTGTCAAGTCTACCTACAAACAAGCACCAAATTGCTGTGAAGTGGGTTTACAAGTTGAAGCTGCATCCTGATGGGTCAATTGCTAAGCACAAAGGAAGTTTGGTTGCAAAGGGTTTTCTGCAAAGGGAAGGAGTAGATTACTCAGAAGTGTTTGCACCTGTGGCAAGGATAGAGACAATTCGGTTGGTTGTTGCTCTAGCAAGTGCAAGAGGTTGGACTCTATCTCAACTTGATGTCAAATCTGCATTCTTAAATGGACCTCTTGAAGAAGAGGTATATGTTTCTCAACCACCAGGATTTGAGATTAAGGGGAAGGAAGAAATGGTATACAGATTGAAGAAGGCACTTTATGGCCTAAAACAAGCCCCTCGGGCTTGGAACAAAAGAATTGATTCATTCTTACTTCAACTTGGGTTCAGCAAGTGCTCAGTTGAACATGGTGTCTATGTACGATTTAAGAAGAACAGGTCAGAACTATTGTTGCTGTGTCTCTATGTTGATGATCTACTAGTGACTGGTAGCAGTTCCAAAGAAATTGAAGAGTTCAAAGTGGTAATGAAGATTGAGTTTGAGATGACAGACTTAGGAAGGCTGACTTACTTCCTTGGTATGGAGTTTGCTGCAACAACAGCAGGGATAGTGCTGCACCAAAGAAAGTATGTGAGTGAAGTTTTGAAGAGATTCAACATGAATGGTTGCAATTCTGCAGCAACACCTGTGGAGGTTAATGTGAAGTTAGAAAAGAGCTGTGAAGAAGAGGCAATAGATGACACTTTGTTTAAGCAGATAGTTGGTTCTCTGAGATATATCTGCAACAGTAGACCTGATATATGCTATGGAGTGGACATGATTAGCAGGTTTATGGATGATCCGAGGAAACCACACTTGATTGCTGCTAAGAGAATTATGAGATACTTGCAAGGTACACTGGAGTTTGGTGTTCTGTTCCCTAACAGAATTCAGCAGCAAGGGAGTGTTCTCATAGGCTTTTCTGACTCTGATTGGTGTGGAGACAGAGTTGACAGAAGGAGTACATCTGGCTACATTTTTCAGTTTTTGAATGCACCAATCTCTTGGTGTTCAAAGAAGCAGCCAGTTATTGCTTTGTCATCGTGTGAAGCTGAGTATATTGCAAGCTCTTATGCAGCTTGTCAGGCTCTTTGGCTTGATTCACTTCTGAGTGAGATTCAGGTTGAAGTAGCTAAGCCTATGAAGCTGATGGTTGATAATAAATCAGCTATTAATCTAGCCAAGAACCCGGTTTCTCATGGCAGGAGCAAACACATAGAAACCAGGTTTCATTTTCTTAGAGATCATGTAAGCAAAGGAAGACTCGAGCTAGTCTATTGTCCTACAGAGATACAAGCTGCTGATATACTGACTAAACCACTGAAGTTAGATCGTTTTGAAAAGCTTAGAAATGATTTAGGTGCTGTATCTTTTGAATATTTGAATTAAGGGGAAGTATTATCTTGTAATTCAAATAAGTGGTTAGTTAGTTAGAAAAATTAGTTAGTTAGTTACAAGTGACTTGTAACTATGCGTGTATAAATAGAGGTGAGTGCAAAGGAATAAAGTAAGTGAAATATTATTCAGTAATCAACTTTCTCTGATACCCGTCTATACACTGTTCACCCGTCTACACATAGTAATCGTTACCCGTCTGCATATTTTTCCACCCGTCTGCACCCGATTGCACCCGTCTATGCACCTATACACTCGTCTATGTGTTGAGCGTGTATTCTGTGTACTGTTAACCCGTCTGTGCTGGGTGTGTGTGTTCTAACAATTTGAATAAATGAATTTCTTTTTTTTAGTCAAAAAAAAAAAATTTAACTTCTTTTTCCACTCCCAATTCGAATTTAACATTCCAGATTTTGAGCACCCAATGTGGCAATTACATCATTCTTTGCCAACTTGAATCTCACGTTCTCTTTACCCAGAATGTCATCGCTAGTGGTTATGCATTACTTTGGACGATTTTCTGTCACTTTTGGTAAGCGTCATACTCTTTCTGCCATCGACTTATGTCCCTTCAACAGTCAACTTTCCTTCTTTCGTCGACGTCTCTATATTCCACAAAGCAGCGCCTGTGTTCCTCGTGCTTTTCTTTAATGACATTGTGCATCAATCTTTATCTTCTCCCGTTGGTTCAAGTGAAAGAAAAATTTTAAATTATTCCCAATAGATGTTTTTTCTTGACCTTGATTCTTTTTTCTTTTTTCTTTCCTACCCTGTATAAGAAATGATCTTGCATAGTGGCCCAGATCTTTGTATTCATGTAATTTGTTTTCCTGTCGTTACTTGGTTAATGAGTATTCTTCTTTAAGAGAAAAAGAGTGTGCAGTTTCGCATTTATTATTTGGCGAATGCTAATGAGTGTCCTAAAAGCTGTTAAAGAAGCAATAAAAGAAAATTTTTATTTGGTATTGATGTATTTAATATTTGAAAAAGTAATATATTTAGGCTCTATTTGACAAAATAAGTTGATAACCTAGTTTCTGGCTGATAAGCTAGCTTAAGTCATAAGCTAAACAAATTAGCTTATGAAGAAAAGCTATAAACTAAAGAGATAAGCTTGCTTACCAAACATCCCTATTTTAGTCAAATAAGCTATAAACTAGCTTATTGGACTTGCTAAATAGAGCCTTAGATTTCCAATGAAAACTTGCTTCTCTTAGATTCCTCAACACCCGTCCTTAAGACACTCGTTAGCATCACCTTTATTGTTTTCATACTACAAAATCAATTCTCTCTCTCCCTATTTTAAAAACTTTAGTATATCTTGTTTTCTTTTGTTTTTGTTTCTATTTCCTTTGTTCTGTTTTTTAGAACAAAGAAGTGAATCCACTTAAATACCTTTCTTTTAAGTGAAATCCCCATGAATGCAGTCGTACAGGTTCACAAACAACATACTTGGCGCGAGAGTTATTCTTTGAGAAAGGAATTTAACATGAGTTGCTGTAACTTTGACTATATATATATATATATATATATATATATATATATATATATATATAAAGTGATCGATTTCTACTCAAAAAGAGTTGGGTTTTCCTCGTTTTGTTTTAACTTTAAATTGTTAACTTTTGATCCCAAAAATAAAAGTAAACAAAACACAGCTTTCCACCATGGCGGGCATCCAATATACTAATTGAAAAGATTAACCCTATCTAGTGTTACCTAACAAAGTTTTGAATCTATATACTTTTAGTAACATAACACGAACTGCATATGTATATATGAATTAAGGAATTGCTATAGGATTATAAGGGTAACATATTCGAAGTAAGTCATCAAATATTTATTATAGAGTAAAAGTCCAAATTGATCATTCACAAAAAAACACGATGACATTTTGGTTTCTAAAAAAAGAAAATGTCAATTTGATCCTCAAGAATGTAAAATGCGGGTAGGGTGGGAATAGACTAGGCCGAGCTAGGCCCTGACAAGCTTGAGCCTGGCCTGCGTTCCAATCTCAAGCCTAAGCCTGACCTATTAGCCTGATATAGGCCAATTTTTAAGGTCTGCCTTGACCTACTTCAAAGCTTGGCCTAACCAGGAAGCATATTTAAAAGCTTGTCTTTCAACAAGACTTTTAAATATGTCTTTACCTATAAATATGTCATAGGCTTTCACTTGTAAATAGGCTTGTAAGCCTCTAATGATAAAGAAGTTGGTAGGCCTATACTGATAAATAGGTTGTTAGGCCTTCACAATTAAATATGCAAGTAGATTTCTACATTTTTAATGGGTCAATAGGCCTTTACTTTCAAATGCTATAAATATTATAAATAATATATAATATATTATAATATTATATATTAAATTATATATTATGGATATGTGTATGTGTGTTAAATAGGCTGGCCTGATAGGCCTAATAGGCTTTTTTTAAAGCCTTAGCCTGACCTCTTTAGCTATATAGGCTTTGTAAAAAGCCTTGACCTGGCCTTTTTGTTAAATAGGTTAGGCCAGACTAGGCCTTAAATAGGCTAGGTCATATGCTCCCGATGAGCGGCCTGGCCTATTCCCACCCCTAAATGTGGGTCAAATTGATCATTTCAAGAGTAATTTTTAGGGACATTTTAATCCTTGTCAGGGACTATTTTGACTTGCATTTTACATTCTTGAGGATCAAATTTGTATTTTTATTTCCCAGGGACCAAAATGTGACCGTGATTTTTTGTCGAGGATCAATTTGAGTCTTCCTAAGCGCTATCTAAGGTTCTCCTATAATAGCGCTTCTTTGAGAAAATGCTAATTTCAGGGGGCATCTTTGGAACAAAATTATACTGTCCCAAAAAATGGTGTCTCAGTATCCCCTACCAATCAAAAGCTGGGGATGTGTATAGGTGTTAATGAGTTATGATTTTATTTTATTAAGTGACAAATTATCATTGGCGGGAGACAGAGAGTGTGACAGGAAAATGGGAGAGAAGATTTCCATCCGGCATCTTAGATAACACTTCCTCAAGGAAGCGTTATCTATTCTCCTTCTCAAACTTTCAATAGCGACCAAAGAGGAAGCGCTAGTGAAAGTCTTCTGCCTTTTTTTAAATAGTGTTTCAGTATGAAACGTTATTCAAGAATACAATAAACCTAGCTCAAAGAAATTGATTTGGCATTAAAAGGATTTTTCTACAATTTTTCATGGATTTTTGAAGTTTATGGGTGAAAACCCCAACCTTCATGAATCATGAATTTTAAGAGATGAAAAGAGAGATTGAGAGAGCTAGAGGAGAGTTGTTAGCTCCTTGATGAACTTTCTTAAGAGAAAAACACTTGAATCACCAAAAATCTCTAAGTTTTAAGTCTCCAAGTTAATGAACTATGAAGAACACTTGAAGAAATGAAGAAAAGAGTGAGAAGAGAGGAAGAAAAGAGGATGGCCGAATGGCCTATGTGAGTGAGAGATTAGATTTTTTCTCTAAAAGGGTAAAATTGTAATTAAGTAGAATGGTATTTTGGTAATTTTGCTAAAAGATCAAGGGCATTTTGATCATTTCGCGTCAAGATATTTTGAAAATCATCATGACACTGACACAAGTCCCTAGGTGACTTGACACTGATGTGACATCAAGATTATACGTTCGCGGGTCCCGTTAAATTCTTCTACGGCTCTAATCGTCTCCCAATTCGATTATTGGCCCGAATATAATATATTTTTTTCACTTTTGAACGTGAGGACGAATTTTAGCAAATATGTAGAGAATCGAATTATAGCAAATATGTAGAGGATCGAATTCTAAGACTAATGGTTCGGACCGTTAGTCAAAATTATGTCTTTATAATAGTAAAACACTACTATCCGTGAAACGTAGATCAAGTTCCGTTTGAGTTTTCGACCCAAAATTTAACCGTAACTTCCTACGATTACATGGAGCATGAATATGATTTTAGTTTTCCCAAAATCATTTTCTAAAACACGGATAAAAATATAAACTCATTTATATAGTTTACTGGTCTTAGGAAGCGTGAAAAATCGGGGTGTTACAGTTAAGCTCTGCAACCTCCTTCTCTCTCTAGCCCACTCCCATTCCCTCCCTAAAGGGCTTCAGCTTCATGCCCAATGCTATTTCAGAGAAAACATGGCTAACAATATAGGAGAAAACAGAACATGACATACCTGTTAGTATGTAACAACTTTTGGGTTACAGCAAAAAAATCAATATAAGGCATGTAACAGCATATGTGTTTTATGGCAAAAAAACAAAATACCCACTTGCCAAAAAACTTCAAAATAATTTCTATTCAAATGCAAAGACACAGAAAAGAGAGAAGAATCGAAGAGAGCAAAACACAAGCTATTACAATGGATTAGAGAAATGGGTGTTTGGGGTTTCTGGAAAATATAACTTCAGTACAAATAACAAAGATGAAGTGGGTTCAAGCTTATAACCTCAATTTCACAGAGAAGTGGCCGTGGAGAGGCAAAGCATTGGAGAAATGAAGCATTATAGATCAGGCAATGGACAAAAATAGAAGTGAAGAGGGAACAGGAGGGGAAGAGTCGGTGGAGAACGAAGAGGCTGGAAAGAGGTGGAGATTTTGGGAGTATAATTATCTTCTTAACTAATAAACAATTTCCAAGTACATGGGACAATCCCACCCCTCCCCACTGGAAAATTTTTGGGGTAAATGTAGAAAAAAAGAATCCTAGGAACGCTACTTTTCTGGGAATTTGTATTTTAAAAAAGGCATACCAAAGGAAATATGATTCCTAAGTTAACATTCCCTGGAAAAAAAAAATCTTGCTACCAAAGACCCCCTAAGAGAAAAAAAGGATGCACTTTCGCATTTATCGTTTGGCGAATGCTAACGAGTGTCCTAAGAGCTGTTATAGAAGCAAGAAAAGAAAGTTTTCATTTGGTATTGATATATTTAATATTTGAAGAAGTAATATATTTAGGCCCTATTTGTCAAAATTAGTTGATAAGCTAGTTTCTGGCTGATAAACTAGCTTCTAGCTGATAAGCTAGATTATAGCTGATAAGTTAATTTTTAGTTGAAAGCATATATTTGATAATTGAAAAATTAGTTGATTGAATTTGAAGCATTTGGTAAAATTAACGGTTGAATTAGCTTATAAATGTAAAATGACATAAAAGGACATATTTATGAGAGACATCGTAAAGTGGGAATTTCATTAAATTAATAAAGGTAAAAATGAGAGAAAAGTTAATAAGTTATAAACTATAAGTCATAAGCTAAATAAATTAGTTTATGAAGAAAAGCTTTAGACTAATGAAATAAGCTAGTTTACCAAATACTTCTATTTTAGTCAAACAAGCTTATAAACTACTCAAATAAGCTATAAGCTAACTTATTGGACTTGCCAAATAGAGCCATAGATTTCCAATGAAAACTTGCTTCTCTTGGATTCCTCAACACACGCTCTTAGGATACTCGTTAGCATGACTATTATTGTTTTCATACTACAAAATCAATTCTCTCTCTCTCTCCCTATTTTAAAAACTTTAGGATATCTTGTTTTCTTTTGTTTTTGTTTCTATTTCCTTTGTTTTGTTTTTTAGAACAAAGAAGTGAATACACTTAAATACCTTTCTTTTAAGTGAAATCCCCATGAATGCAGTCGCACAAATTCACAAACAACATACTTGGCGCGAGGGTTATTCTTTGAGAAAGGTTAACATGAGTTGCTGTAACTTTGACTTATATGTATAAAGTGATCGATTTCTACTCTAAATGAGTTGGGTTTTTCTCCTTGTGTTTTAACTTTAAACTGTTAACTTATGATTTATGGCCCAAAAATAAAAGTAAAAAAAAACACAGCTTTTCAACATGGCAGGCATCCAATATACTTACTGAAAAGATTAACCCTATCTAGTGTTACCTAACAAAGTTTTGAATCTATATACTTTTAGTAACATAACACGAACTGCATATGTATATATGAATTAAGGAATTGCTATAGTATTATAAGGGTAACATATTCTGAGTAAGTCATCAAATATTTATTAGAATAAAGATCCAAATTGATCCTTAACAAAAAAACATAGTGACATTTTGATCCCTGAGAAATGAAAATGTCAATTTAATCCTCAAGAATGTAAAATATGGACCAAATTGATCTTTTTTAGGATAATTTTTAAGGACATTTTAGTCCTTGTCAGGGACTATTTTGACTTGTATTTTATATTTTTGAAGATCAAATTGGTATTTTTCATTTATCAATAACCAAAATGTCACCGTGGTTTTTTGTCGAGGACCAATTTGAGTCTTCCTAAACGCTATCTAAGGTACTCCTATAATAGCGCTTCTTGAGAAAACGCTATTGTAGGAGGCATGTTAGGAACAAAATTATGATATCCCAAAAAATGGTATCTCGGTGTCCCCCACCAATCAAAAGCTGAGGATATGTATAAATATTAATGAGTTATGATTTTATTTTATTAAGTGACAAATTATCATTGGTGAGAAACAGAGAATGTGACAGAAAAATGAAACAGAAGATTTCCATCCGATATCTTAGATAGCGTTTCCTCAAGGAAACATTATCTATTCTCCTTCTCGGACTTTCAATAGCAACCTAGGAGGAAGCACCTCTTTTTTAATAACGTTTCAATGTAAAATATTATTCAAGATGCATCATTTAATGTATAATATGGCGTAGTGGCTGTTTTCAACTTATTACAAGTTACATCGCCTTCCCCTTATATGAAAGTGAAAAAGTAAGCAAATGGAAGTATCATGTGCTCCTCCTATGTCCACTAACCCTATAATAATACATTAAAGAAAGGCATTTTCCGTCTTTAGATTGATGTACTGGCTCCCAATGAGGGCTAAACCTTTTAATTTATCCACTTCAAGATTCCCACGTGGTTAGTTTATTCCCTTTTTCAGTCACAAAGCACGGTCATGTAAAGTCCATGGCGAATGCTCCACTAGGTCTTTGATGATTACATTTTTAATTCCTTCACGACCACCGTTTTTTTTAATAAGCCAATGACCACCTAAATACATACATTTGATTCTGTGAGGATACGAAGCTTGATATGTATTTAATGGGTTAATAACTATATAAATGAGTTTTACATCCTATTTTGACCCCAAAATCTTAAAGCATTAATCATTATATATAGGGTTTAATTAGTATATATTATTAATGTAAAATAATTTTACACCAACATTCAATGATATTTTGACAAATCAATATTATTGTTACTTCTTTCGTTATTAAAATAAAAGCACAGGTGTCAAAATATAACTGATTGAATGACATTTTATATCGACAATGCATACTACTGTAATTCTTATCTATATGAGTTTTTTTTATTTATATAATGATCTCTAATATCAATTTCTTTCTAACATGACACTTCTTCACCCGTAACTCACTCACATTTGGAGTTCCCAACAATTTCCTCCTCAAGTACGAGTCATCAATGCACAGTCGCTTCCCCTGAAGCAAAAGCTTATCGTGTTTTTAATAGTGTCTCCTAGAGTATTATCTCCTCTCTAAATCGGCCAAGTATTGACTTCGATATCACTTGTTAAGATAGGAAGGTTAAAACACTACGGAAATCTACACTTAATGTGCTAAACAAAGAGCCATATAAGTTAGTTGACACCACATCTTGATCTAATGCCTTAAAACATTAGGTTTACAAATATTTTATCTTTTATATATAACCTTCAAATTATCCATTTATTTTAATGTGAGATTTCTTCAGTTATATATATGAGAAATGATAATAACACACTCTTTAACAATCTCTTTCCAACACACTCTCTTTCATTGGTTGAAATTCATGTGGGTCCTACAAAATTCAAGTGGGGCCCACATGAATAATGAGACCCACATAAATTTCAACCAATAGGATAGAATGTGTTGGAAAGAAAGTATGTTACTAGCAGTCCTCTATATATATTTCACTCACACATAAAATTTTCAACAGACTCGTTATAAAACAAAGCATTTCGTAAATTTTATTTTATTTTATTTTGTGAAATTGAATCTATATTTTTAACTAGGTATGAAACTATAATTTTTTCTTTTTTAGTGAATATGAAACTATAATTTAAGCTAGTAGTTTTTTACCGAAAACTTAGAGTAAGTTAAAAGTCAAATAGAATTTGATTGATGCCCCCCATAACATATCAATTAATCGTTAGAGTGGCAGCAATTAATAACTATATATTATTATTTTCAGATAAATAAAAAATTATATATTATTATTTTAAAAAAATCCTCCAAAGTATCTTTATATCTAAAGTGAGAAGGTGAATGTTTTTTTATATCCTTAAATCAAGTGGTGAGTTAAGATCATAGTTCACCTTATCAAATTAAGAATAAATATACTAGTACTTTTCTTTTTTTAATCTAGCGACAAATTCATTTCAATCGAGCCTTTATTTTTATAACACCTCCGACGTTGTTTACATTAAATTGTGTTGCGAAGTTCGTTTGGTTAATATTTGTTTTCCTCTTTAATGGTTGATATTATCAATTAAACTATTTGTCGTAAAATAATTCTCCATTGTTTGTAATGGGTTAGTTGCGTCAACTGCTATTGATAAGTCCTTACAAAAAAAAAACTGCTATTGATAAGTAAAGTTCAAGTTCTTGTGTAACCCAAAAAAAAAAAAAGATCAAGTTCTTGCTTACCAAACTACATAATCGCTTGAATCCATAAGCAATAGAAGAAAAAATTTAAAGCTATTTTTGCCCCTCCCGCTATGAAATGGAGTTTTAAAGGTGTGATGAAAATGGAGGTGGAAAGGGGACCCATTTGAAAGGCACCAATGGAACATTCTCCGAGTTTTGATCCTCGTGGGGAAAGGACTTTAGTGGCGTCAAAATCCATTCACTAATCATTGCTTCCCCCACTAAGCCCCAAAGCTTTAAAAGGGATTATTAGTGAAAACACGAAGTAATAATATATCTGTAGGTCTGACCAATCTAGGAGGCTAAATCTCATTGGAAGAAAGATAAAAATCTCATGTCTCATTTTGATGTATCATATTATATCTCAATTAATATAATAATATTTTGTTATGTATGTTATTTATTTAATATTTAATATTAAAAAAATAAAATATATTATAAAATATTATTGATTGAGATATGATATAATACATCAAAATAAGAAAGAAAGTTCTCATCCGTGAAAGAAACCATCTTGCCACGTCAACTTTTACAAGTCAAAACGGGGAGGATAAAACATTGAGTATCCTTCCATACAAAAAAGGTCAAAAAAAGCAATACTACATTTTAAGGAAAAAAAAGTGAAGAAGGTAAAAAGGGAAGCAAAGGAAACAGAGAGAAGAAGTCGAAGAGTGTGGGGGAGCTGAGCAAATGGGAAACCCTCACCCTGCCGACAAATCCCCGTTTGAACGGAACAACTTGGTGGTTTGTGTTATATTTTTGTGTAGCATACACTTTCCATCTAACATGGATTCTCCTTAGCCTTAAACCACGGTGGGTTTGGGGATTGGGGGTGGATCCAACGTAAGCACCACCACTTGGATACACCTAGAGGTACTACAATATGTCCACAAAAATTGCAAACCAAATGTGATGCCATGTTAAAAAGAAAAGAAAAGAAAACACGAAAATATTAGTTCATTTGCATTTTCTTTCCTTTTACTATGTTTAATTGGATGCTTGTCTTTAAATTTCAAAATTGACAAATTTCATCTTTAAGGCAATATAATTTGCTCGATGCATTGAAAGAAGATATTTGCTTTTTTGGTTACAAGTAGTTTGAGAGATTAGATTGTCTCCGTCTAACTGTCTAAGGTTAGAAGTTAAGACATATATACCATAAAATGAGTAAATACTCAATTTGGTCCCTCAAATTGTAGGGTCATATCAACTTAGTCCCCCACATTATCAATATTCCAAAATGATCCCTGGAATTGCAGAAAGTTAATCAGATTCGTCCCTCTGTTGGTATTTGGATGAACTATAATGATATTATGTTGGTAATGTCAGGGTTGCATTTGAAACTAAGTGAATAATGTCAGGGATGTATTTGCTACATTTTACAATTTCAAGGATCATTTTGGAATATTAATAATGTGGAGACTAAGTTGATACGACCCTTCAATTTCAGGAACCAAATTGGGTATTTACTCACCATAAAATTCAATAATAAAAAACATATATTAATACACATATACTTATGATCCTGCCACAAATGCCATAATGAAAATGTTTAAGAAATCCAAAGATAACAAGACCCTTCAATGTATTGTCACTTTAAATGCAAAGTTTTTATTTTTTATTCCTTAATCAATGTCTTTAGGATGCTAGTTAGCATTTATCATATACTTATATAAGGATTTAATTTAAATGTTCTATTAATGTACAAATATTTTAAATTCAATTCTTACAGTAATTAGCTCAAAAACTTATAAGTTTGATAATGTATATACGGATGGCAATTTTCACCCGTGTACGGGGATCCCCTTGGCGGGGAATTTTTCCCCGCGGGGATGGGGACGGGAATCAGGACCCCATGGGGGCAGGGGGTCCCTGCCTCGAGGAGATTACATAATTACCCTAATTTTATATTATACCTACTAATAATGTTGGATATTTATTTCAAAATAATTTCTTTTGAAAGTTTTAAAATCTCTTATTTATTATCATTTACTATAATTAATTTTCTTTAAAGTTTTATTAATAATTTGATTTAGTTTTATTATTTTTTAATGCTTTTTAATTACTTTGTCCTTAATTTGCTTTAAAACAACGTTACTAACATTAATTTGAAATTAAAAGGGTTACTTTGTTCAATATATAAAGCTGAACGTGTTATTGGTTTTGGGGTTAATGAAACAATTTTTTTGGGTCCAAAAACGGAAGATCTGAAGCAATTGAGGCTTGCATTTAACTTTTATGTAAAGATGGCTTTCAACCGTGAATGAGATAGGAGATGATTCTTTTGTTTCTTCTAAAGTTGTATTCTTATTTCTAACAATCACTTTTCTCTTTTTTCCTTTCTTTTAATGTGTAAGAATTGATATTGTTCTTGCTGTTCTGTGTTCCCAGAGTAAGATTATTACTCTGAAAGAGTCTGTTAAATCCTGGGGGATATTCGCATTATTTTATATATTGTGGCGAAATAATCCTTAAGGACATTGTGATTTCACACGTCTCAGACTATAATCAATTTTGTGTTCTTCATCTTTTCCTCTTTTATTTTATTTATCAATTTATTTATTATGTATTTCTAACAATCTTAAGGATTATTTCCAATGAAAAATTTGGTGGGTTACAATTTGTTTAGTTTGTTTTACCTGTTAGAGGAATGAAGGCAGAAACATGAAGATCTTTTATTCTATTTTTTTAAGGGGAAAATGGTTTTCTAGACTATTGCTCCACGTCTCACCAAACTGCGTGAAGAGTCTCCTAGAGACTAGAACTCACGCTAGATCTTTGCAACTGTCAATATTGACACAAAGTGGTCAGCAAACATCCGAATATGATGCTATGAGAAATATGTGTATCTTGCACTATTCCTTCATTTTGTTGGATTAAAATTGGTGATATAAGCCTTTGCATTTTTTTTTAATGAGTATTTGTGAATGGCCATTTAATTAAATTTATGATAATTTTTTTTTTTTTGGATGTTCTTAAGTGGTGGGAACCATTTCTTTTTGATATATTCGCTTGGAAGCACTTAAGCGGTGAGAGCCAATTATTTTTTGTGGGTATTGGATAGTAAGTAGGCAAGTATCTAATGCTGCAGAAGTTGAAAGCCAACGTTATTTTTGAATTTCAAGTTCCATGCCTATGCCTATGGTCCATTCACTCCACTCTTATTTTATTCTTTTCTTTTGTAAATAAGTTCAAATTTGCAAATGAGTTGAATCGATATGAATTCAACATTTTCAACATCACTAGGATATTATCGTCCAGTGACAGACCCACTGGCGGTCCAGTTGCAGCAGCTGAGGAAATTTCTTTCTGCAAAGCTTTGTGTTCGGTTTGGTCATGATTTGTATTTGTATCATGAAGATCAAATGGCCATTATTTAACACTATTTGTTTTGATTAATAGGATATAGTATTGGTTTCTTTCCAATGATGTCAACAGAAGTAGGCAACAGGTGGCTATATTTCATCATCAAGTAACTGCAGGTCATGTCCTAATATATTCGAAAGGTTGGAGAAGACAGCTTCTTGAAGATACTTTGTGGAAAACAAAAAGAGGTATTATACTCAAATAGATAATCGATGGTAAGTCATTATGTGAACTTTTTGTTAAGAACATGCATGACCTGATTAATTAATGGTTTTCCTCAGACCATTTGTGCTCTTTAAGAATTGTATAGATCGATGCGTATGACTAATATTATTTTATAACATGATTGTGTCAAAATTATTGAATGATGAAATCTGATTGATTTGGAAGCATGTTGACTCAAGACACCTTTAAGGCTATCATGTATGAGGATGCAACAAAATGGATGTATGAGGATGCAACAAAATGGTTTGAATTTGGTATATGAATGTATTATTATTCTATGCTGAAAGGAATTCGTTCAAAGTGTAGTAGAGCACCTTTTCTTCTCTTCAATTTAATTTAGCAACTTTTTTTATGTGTAAGAGTATGATATTGGTTGCTGCAAAATTTAAAGGAGTGATAAAGAAAAGTAGATAAAAATTGAAGTTGTCTTGGAAATATTTTGAAAGGAAAAAGGAAAAAGGAAGAAGGTATCCTTCCTATTTGTTCTTTATCTATTTTAGAATTTTGGATCTTGATGACTCTCTTGGATTGTTTGAATCTTGAAAAATTTACTATATTCTGTTTTATGATGATGTGGAATTTCATCTATGTTAATGAGATAGTGTGATGCTTTGTTGTAAAAAAAAATGTTATTGGTTCCATGGGTTCTCAGCTAAGAAAGCTATGATGGTTTTAGTTGAAAAGAAATTGTGAAGGTTTTGGGTGTTAAAATCATAAGGAAGGTGATAGTATAATGCTATTCACAAAAGTATTATGTTTGAGAAACTTCTTACAAGTTTGGTCTCTTTGAAGCTAAACTGGTGGGCAGCCCTTATGATACTATTTAACACTCGTTTGAAGGAAAAATAATATGTGAGGTATCATGAATCATGGTACTCTATATAGTGGTTTTTCCACTGTATTAAAAAGATACAGTGATGTTAACATTATTTTTAAAATAATTTATTTTGAGCTTAAATTTCAGATGTTTTAAAATTCGCTTTTACTACAATTTAATTCTCCTTTTTATTTTAATATTTTGATTTCTTTATATTGCTCCTTAATGCCTTTTAATGCTTTGTCCTTTATGTTAAAAGGAAATTTAACCGGGAGTCTTTAAAAGGCTTTTAATCCTAACGTGTTTTCATTTATCATTTGATGACATCGAAATGCTTTTAATAAGTTTTAAAATTATTAAATCAAATATTTATTTGGTTTAAAACTTAAACGGTGCTTTGTTTCTTTTGTGTGAGAAGTCTTTATTTATCTTTGAATTCAAATTAAATGTGACGAAAAATATTTATGGTTTGGTCAGCTACGATTGAGAAGAATGTTGATATGTTGTGGGGGTTGTAACTTGTAAGTAAAAAGCCATGTGATCATACATTTGAATGCCTATGTATGAAAAGGTATGACGTTCCTCCTAACCCAAAGACAAACTTGGTCTAAGGAGATGATATGATTGTTGTTATTATTCTCAAGTTTATCTTGTGACAAATTTAAAATAATGGATGGTAAACTTTGAGGTTACCGAGCATATTTGTGCAAATAAAAATGTTTTTACCTCCTACACTTTTGTGGGGGATGAACTGTGATATCCAATTGTGAATTTTCCGTTGTATTATAAAAATACAATGATGATAACTGGAACTTGGGTTATGTGTTCACCTTTATGGTGGTTTAATTACTTGGAGATTAGCCAAACAAAATTTATTGTTAAATATACAATGGGGGTCAGAGTTAATTACTCCGAAATTGGCTGATAAAGAGGCTGGGTGGTTGAAAAACTTCTTAGCAAATATTTTATTGTGAGTTAAATTAACTCCTTATGTGTTTATTGTGATTGCTAAGTGGCAAATTGAATATATTTTAGAGACATACGTATGTGTTACAATTCTGGAAAGTAGCTACAAAATGATAAGACCTAATTTTTTAGAGGTCAAAAATGAATTTGACCGATTTTCTCGCAAAGCAAAAAGCTAGTGAGTAAAACATCGAGGGGAATGAGACTTGAGCCCATGTGAAATTAACGGTGATGGTAGCCTAACCTTTGTGATTGGAGATCCCATGAAGAAGGTTCATATGGGTAAAAACAAGTCCCTTGTTAGTTTTGCTAGCACTAATAATTTTGTCTTTTTCTATGGTGTGAGAAGTGCTAAACTGCATTATCGAGAGGATAAGCTTTAAAGCTTTTAGTGATTTTTCAGATCCTTTATGGGTGGTATATGTATTGCAGCATACACTTGATGAAATCACCTATTTGAGTGTCAAGTGGGGCCGCTTGTATGAGATTGTGGCATGATCTCTAAAGCACTCATGAATTACCAGGCGTATGCATGGCCTATCAGCGCAAAACAGCGTGATAGCAAGAAATATGGGGGTGTAATGTGATTGGTAGACCTCTAACATACACTAAAGTGTTTTGGTTCATAGAAGTTTACTTTACCGACTCACTTGTATGGTATGTCTATTAGTCTAGGTCTGGTTCATAGTCCAAAAGACACCAGATTCAAAGCATTAACATCCATGTGATCAACTCTAAATTCTTTGATTTTCTATTCACAAATTATTTTGAAATATGTGGGGGATTGTTGGATATTTATTTCAAAATAATTTCTTTTGAAAGTTTTAAAATCTCTTCTTTATTATCATTTACTATAATTAATTTTCTTTAAAGTTTTATTAATAATTTGATTTAGTTTTATTATTTTTTAATGCTTTTTAATTACTTTGTCCTTAATTTGCTTTAAAATATCTCCAACGGAAGAATTTCATTTCATTGCAATTGAATTGGTTATAAATGTTGAATTGGTTATAAATTGAATTGGTTATAATGTTCCAACGTTACTAACATTAATTTGAAATTAAAAGGGTTACTTTATTCAATATATAAAGCTGAACGTGTTATTGCTTTTGGGGTTAATGAAACAATTATTTTGGGTCCAAAAACGGAAGATCTGGAGCAATTGAGGCTTGCATTTAACTTCTATATAAAGATGGCTTCCAACCGTGAATGAGATAGGAGATGATTCTTTTGTTTCTTCTAAAGTTGTATTCTTATTTCTAACAATCACTTTTCTCTTTTTTCCTTTCTTTTAATGTGTAAGAGTTGATATTGTTCTTGTTATTCTGGATTCCCAGAGTAAGATTATTACTCTGGAAGAGTCTGTTAAATCCTGGAGATATTCGCATTATTTTATATATTGTGGCGAAATAATCCTTAAGGACAGTGTGATTTCACACGTCTCAGACTATAATCAATTTTGTGTTCTTCATCTTTTCCTCTTTTATTTTATTTATCAATTTATTTATTATTTATTTCTAACAAATAATACCTTGGGTCTTTTCAGTCTTTTTAATGTCTTTTAAAAAAAAAAAAAAACCAACATGTTACAGACCTGACCATTTCCCTCTTTTCATTAATCCATTCCTTTTCTAAATTTCACATTTCCATTTCTGAAAAGTCTCACTCATAACTCATTGTTTCCACTCTCAAGAGTCTCAACCGAAACCCTAGAGGCTAGAATGCGCATCGCCGCCACAAGAGACAGCCGACCACCGCGTGCCTTGCATCTCCATCCAGCTCTGTTCGTGTCTCCGGCCAGCAACCGTCGCACATCGCTGCTCAGGTACATTGTACATCTCCTCGCCCCCTTCCCTGTATTACATGTCCTCGTCGCTGCAGTTCCATCTTCAGTAGTTCAGTGATATGGTTCTGTACTATGTTGCTACAGTCAATGAATGTGCAGACAAAAAATGTGTTCAACCATCTATATTTAAATTTTTTTTTTTTTACATATGTGCTCACTGGAAGAGATGTAGATGTATTCGGGTTTGGGTGCTTTCTTTTGCATCACTTGTCTTGATGTGGATCCGGGTGTATGTTGCTGCATATAGATGCTTTAGTGAATATGGCAGTGGGCTAAATGTTCTATTATTGTTTGTTTCTGAGATGGAATTATAATCTGTAGTTGCAATTTTCTTGTTTGCATGACAGAAAAATTCTTATCTTCTTAAGATTTGAGCATTTTCGGGGTCCCCACAGGGGTGGGGACAAGGAAGAAAAGCTCTCCACGACGGAGATCAGGGATGAGAATGGGGGACAATCCCGCTCCCCGTCCCATTGACATACTTAAATGTATAATTGATTGATAATATAAAAAAATCAAATACACGGTGCGTCAAAATTAAATTCTACATATAATCTACTAATAAATGTTTATTTATAAATATTGATTTTAAAGCTCTTTTAATTAGTGTTGTTTGATCGTGCTAGTTGTGCATGGAATTGAATATTTTTCTTTCAATATGGAAACATAATGAATCTCAAAGGTAGG
Organism: Ammopiptanthus mongolicus; assembly: GCA_039655645.1. NCBI lineage: Eukaryota > Viridiplantae > Streptophyta > Magnoliopsida > Fabales > Fabaceae > Ammopiptanthus > Ammopiptanthus mongolicus. The sequence goes on from CM077350.1 coordinate 47,726,599, forward strand.
AAGCGAGTGTCCACTTTGAAATTGGCAGGGCACTTTGAGCCGTCTGATAAAAGACATTGGGATATGATGGTACATGAGTAAGCAAAAAGTGGATTTAAGTTTACCGTCTAAAGTGAATAAAAAAAATTGTGTGGGCAAAGTTAATAAACAAAAATGAGTAAAGAAGAGAAGAAGAATAGTGTGAATTCATGTACGCGTGTTTTCTCTTTTAAGCATGTCACAAGTAGTGGCGGGGCCATCATGGCTCGGCTCCAGCCAAACATCTTAAAAAAAGGCGTATACACACCAGCAATAACACGCGTGCGCCGCGCCGAAACACACTTTCCCAAAAGGAAAAAAAAGGCGAATACACACGGGGAGGGGGAGGGATTGAGAAAACATTAAAAAGGGAGATCCAATATATAACACCCGATTGTATTGATCAATGTTCTAAGGATATTGATTAAAAAATACAGAAAAGCAAACTCTTATTGCAAAAATTAAGTTTAGCACTCTTCAAAATATCAAATGCACCAATTTCCAATAAAAATTCTCTTTTTGATTCCTTAATGGGCACTGGTTAGCATTCTACTATAAAAATATATGTATATATGCATAAATATTTATAATAAGATATTTTTTTAAGAAAAATATTACATATATATAACTGTTGTAACTGTATTTCAGAATATAAATGATGGTAGTTAGTGTTGTTAAGTAAAACAGTTATTTCAGTTAGAAGTGTATGGTGAAGGGTATTATAAAGAAGTGTGAATAAGTGTAATTCACATAGAGTGTTATGACATAAAAATTCAGAGTATTATTCAAATTATCTCTCTCTCTTACTTCATCTTGTCTCTCAATTCTCTGTGTGTTAGTGTGTGTGAATGCCTATTGTCCCCAACAGAGTGGTATCAGAGCCACAACATTCTTGGACAAACTTGTGAGTGGAAAAGTGTTTTGAGTGGTGGCAGTGTATATGGTGTGTTCCATTGTTTGGCACAATGACTGGTGCGAGTGGTAATGGGCATTTTTCAGGCAATCTACCCGTTCTTGATAGCAAGAATTGGTATAAGTGGTGTGTGCAGATGCGTGCAATCTTTGGCTTCCAAGATGTGATTGATATTGTGAAAACTGGGTATCAGGCGTTGAGTGAACACCCCATCGATGCTCAGAGGGCTGCACATAAGGATGCCAAGAAGAAAGATTACAAAGCCATTTAACTGTTACACCAATGTGTTGATGTTGCCCACTTCAAGAAAATCTCCTTGGCTTCAACTGCACATGAAGCATGGACGATTCTTGAAAAGAGTCATGCTGGCGGGGACAAGCTCAAGAAAGTGAGACTTCAGACCTTGAGGAGGCAGTATGAACTCCTTCAAATGGACAATCTTGAGTCGGTGGCAGACTATTTCACAAAGGTGGTGACTCTTACTAACTCAATGACGGGCTGTGGTGAGACGATGACAGATCAGATGATTATTGAGAAGGTAATGCGTACTTTGTCTCCAAAATTTGATTACATTGTAGTAGCTATTGAAGAATAACCTTGAAACCATGAAAATTGAAGAGCTTCAAGATTCTTTGGAGGCTCATGAACAAAGGATGAATGAGAGACACCCTGATAAACCTTTAGATCAAGCCTTGAAAGCACAAATGTCAAGGCAAAAGGGTGATAGAGGGAAAGGTTGGAAAGGTAAAGGGAAGTGGAAGAGCAATAAAGGAGGAGACAACAAGAAGTATTCCAACAATGATCAGGCTGATGATCAGACTGATAATGATCAGCCAAAGCAGTCAAGTAAGAGAGCTGATTCTCGAGAAAGTGGAGGCAAGAAAAGATTTGACAAAAGGAAAATTCAATGTTACAATTGTCAGAAATGTGGGCATTTTGCGAATGAATGCAGAAGTAGAAGGAAGAAAAATAGTGATGATAAAGCACACTTGGCCTAAGATGATTCAGATTTAGCACCTGTGCTACTATGGCAGCAACAACCAACCCTGATCCAACAGATTTGGAATCCTGGTACTTAGATACAGGATGTTCAAATCACATGATTTGTCACAGAGAGTGGCTCACTAATTTTGATGGCAGTAAGCGAAGCAAGATCAAGTTTGTAGATAACAGAACAGTGGAAGCTAAAGGGGTTGGAAATGTGGCATTAAAAAGAACTGATGGCAAAACAGTTGTGATAGAAAGTGTGTTGTATGTGCCAAAGATGAAGTGCAATTTGTTGAGTCTTGGACAACTTGTGCAAAAGGGTTTCAAGGTGATCTTGCATCAAGATTGCTTAGAAATGTTTGATTCTAAGCAAAGGAAGGTCCTGAAAGCCCCTCTATCTAAGAATAGGACATTCCAAGCCAATATAAAAAGCTGTTGAGATCCAATGTCTAGCTGCTGCAGAAATGGATGATGATTGCTGGTTGTGGCATTCAAGACTTGGGCATCTTAACTTTAGAGACTTGAAGCAACTTGCAGCTCAACATATGGTCAGAGGACTTCCCAAAATCAATGTGCCAGAGAAGGTGTGTGACAAGTGCATAGTGAGCAAAAAGCCAAGGAAGTCATTCCAATCACATCTGCCAATGAGGGCTACTAGTCCTCTTGGTGTTGTGCATTCAGATGTGTGTGGGCCATTTGAAACACCTTCACTTGGAGGTAACAAGTACTTTGTGTCCTTTGTTGATGAATTTAGTAGAATGATATGGTTATTTCTAATCAAGTCTAAAAGTGAAGTGTTTGAAGTGTTTCAAAAATTTAAAGCTATGACTGAAAAACAAAGTGGGAAGGCTATCAAGATTCTTCGAACAGATGGTGGTGGTGAGTTTACTTCGAATGATCTTGAAGCTTTCTGTGTTAGCTGTGGAATCCAGCATGAAGTTACTGCCCCATATACACCTCAGCATAATGGACTAGCCGAGAGAAGAAATAGAACTGTCCTAAACATGGCTAGGAGTGTGTTGAAAGAGAAGGAGCTGCCACAATCACTATGGGGAGAAGCTGTTTCCACTGCCACCTATGTACTGAACAAGTGTCCAACCAAGAGATTTAAGAATCAAGTGCCTGAAGAAATCTAGTCCAACAGAAAGCCTTTTGTCAGTCATCTCAGGATCTTTGGATCTCTTTGCTTCAAACATGTTCCAGATGAGAAGAGAAAAAAGCTGCAAGATAAGAGTGAAATGGTGATTCTTGTAAGGTATCATCCTATTGGAGCGTATAGGTTATACAATCCAGTGACACAAAAAATTGTATACAGCAGAGATGTGCTAGTTGATGAGACTAGAAGTTGGGATTGGAGGAATAAATGCAGCAAGTCTGAAATAGCAGTGACAAGGCTACTTGATGAAGGACATACTAGTGAAGAAGAAGCAGTCAGTGAGACACCTATAGATCCACAAACTCAGTCACAGAGGCCTCAAAGAGTTCGACAATTGCCAGCTAGATTTGCTTATTTCCAAATGTTGTCTCACAGTGCAGTGGCAGCAGAGGAAAACCTGGTGCACTATGCATTTCTAGCCGATGTGGAGCCAATTCATTTGATGATGCAATGAAGGAAGACGTCTGGAGGGAGGCCATGAGAGAAGAACTGAGAGCTATTGAGAAAAATCACAATTGGGAGCTTGTTGCAAAGCCGCCAGACAAGCATCCAATAGCTGTTATATGGGTCTATAAACAGAAATTGAAGCTAGATGGAACCAATGCAAGACACAAAGCAATGTTAGTAGCAAAGGGGTTTCTCCAAAGAGCAGGTTTGGATTAGTTTGATGTATTTGCTCCAGTGGCTAGATGTCAAATCTGCTTTTCTTAATGGGCCACTGGAAGAGGAAGTGTATGTGCTACAATCACCAAGATTTGAGATTGAAGGAAGCAGAAACATGGTGTACAAGCTTAGAAAGGCCCTATATGGGTTGAAACAGGCTCCAAGAGCCTGGAACAAACGAATTGACTCTTTCATGGTGTAGCAAGGATTTATCAAGTGTGCAGTTAAGCATGGTGTCTATGTGAGGGTGAAAAGTGTAGAGAAGGTGCTGCTCATATGCCTATATGTAGATGATCTCTTGGTAACTGGAAGTGATCAACCAGGGATTGAAGAATTCAAAGGCATTATGAAGTCATAATTTGACATGACTGACTTGGGGGTACTGACTTATTTCTAGGGCATGGAATTTGTGAATACTAAGAAAGGCATGATGCTGCATCAAAAGAATTATGCTAAAGATATATTAAAGAGATTTAATATGTACAATTGCAACGGTGCAAGTACTCCAGTTGAGTCCAATGTGAAGCTGCAGAAACAGTGTGAAGAAAAGCCTGTAGATGGTACTTTGTTTAAGCAGATGGTGGGATCCCTGAGATACTTATGCAACAGCAGGCCAGATATAGCATTTGGGGTTGGTTTAATCAGCAGGTTCATGGAGGATCCAAGATTGTCTCACATGGTAGCTGCCAAAAGAATTTTGAGGTATATAAAGGGAACCTTAGATAATGGAGTGTTGTTTCCAAAAGAACAAGCTCAGGACACTGCAGAACTGATAGGATACTCAGACTCAGATTGGTGTGGTGATAAGGTTGAAAGAAAGAGCACTACTGGTATGTTTTTAAGCTTCATGATGCACCAATCTCTTGGTGCTCAAATAAGCAACCAGTGGTTGCTCTGTCAAGCTATGAAGCAGAGTATATTGTAGCTTCTTATGCTATATGTCAAGCCTTATGGCTCGACTCATTGCTGAAAGAAATACAGGTGGAGGTACTAAGACCTATATAGTTGCTAATTGACAATAAATCTGCCATCAACTTAGCTAAAAATCCAGTGTCACATGGGAGAAGCAAGCATATAGAGACTCAGTTTCACTTTATCCGAGATCAGGTGAACAAAGGGAATTTGGAGGTGGTGTTCTGTAGATCAGAAGATCAAATTGTTGATATACTCAACAAGTCCTTGAAGGTTGAGCGATTTAATCAGTTAAGAAGGTTGATGGGTGTAGTATCATTGAATGATTCTGAATTATAGGGGGTGTGTTGTAACTTTAATTCTGAATATAAATGATGGTAGTTAGTGTTGTTAAGTAAAACAGTTATTTCAATTAGAAATGTATGGTGAAGGGTATTATAAATAAGTGTGAATAAGTGTAATTCACATAGAGTGTTATGACATAAAAATTCAGAGTATTATTCAGTTTATCTTTCTCTCTTTCTCCATCTTCTCTCTCAATTCTCTATGTGTTAGTGTGTGTGAATGCCTATTGTCCCTAACAATAACTAATTTTACAAAATATATGCAAGAGAGAGGGGCCAGCACTCATGCTTGCCCCCTCTAATCCGTCCCTGATACACACCATCAATAACACATTGTGCATGTTTGGTTTAAAGTTGAGAAATTGCAAAGTATGTTTGAGGTAAATTATCTATAGACTACACGTACATTTGCAACGTTAAACCAAACATAGCAAATATCTATTGTTGTTTAAATATTTTAGTAGCTTTTTTTTGTCTTTTTCTTGTTAGTGTAGTTGTCCTCTTGAATGTATAAAGTCTTTATGTTAATTGGTGGATGACAGGTTCTATTATTGTATATGGATTGGAGTACCCCTTGTACTTTTAGAGAATATATATATATATATATATATATATATATATATATATATATATATATATATTATATAAAAAACCCTCACATACTTAGAAAGAAAGAAGGAGAAATTTTAAATTTTCCTCAAAGAAAAGGAAACTCCCGCGATGTATGATCAAAAAGAAAGAATGACCTCCGCACCTTGTAAAACCGTTCAACTACACTACATTAGATTCAGGATTTAATAGCATGTATTTATGGTGTTTGATAGCGCTTTCAATCACTATCTATCGGGCCGCGATTGAAGATGACAACCAAAGATAGCTCTTTCGAAACGCTCTCAGAGATGTAACTACACATAGCGCTATCAGGGAGACGTTGTCTAAGTTTACGATAGAAGATAGCACGCCGTTTGTGAAACGTTATCTTAGTTTAGGACCTAACGTAGTGCTGGTTCTGGGAAACCCTATCTAAGTTGAGAAGCCAAGGTATAGCATTTAAGAAAGAAAACGCCATCTTTGTTTGGACCTAGCACAACACTTTTATATTTAAATGTTGTCTTCAATAAATTTTTTTTTAGCTGTTTGATATATACATTATCCCTGATAATGATCCAAAATTGTACGTACACAGAAAATAAAATACAGTCCAATAAAGAGTTTACACGAACTGTTTATAATAGAATATACAACAAAAATGCCAAGCAACAAACAAAATCATGTTGTCCAGTTTGTTTCATCAAATATCTTTCTTATATACTAACACCACTGTTCCTTGATTTCATTAAACTTAGATTCTGGGTAAGAATCACACCTGAAGTCAGGGAAGTACTACAAAATAAAACATCAGAATAAAATCAACTTAGAATTGAATGGTCAAATTTAAGAACTTTGCATGGTAAATATAAACTAACTAGCTATCTAACTGACATATTTGTTAGATTAATTGTTTTAATTAATTGATTATGTGGATTGACATTAATCAATTATTAGGAATTATTGTTAATATATATTAATTATGAACATTTGTTGATATTAAAGCACTTGATAAATATGATGATATAGTATTGGGCTTAATCTTAGGAACGACCATGATGGGTTGGGCCTTTCACTTAGAAGTATGTTGAGAAGTCCCTGCTCTCATATGGAGTCTATACATACACCCTTCCCATTAAGCAGTAATGACTACTGATCAGAGCTTCAGGAAAGAGAGTAGTTCACTCTCACATTCTAATCTCCCATCCTTCGTCCACCACAACCATGCAGGATTCCAATTTCCAGGTACACAATCCTTGATTTATCTCTTGAATGTAATGTCATAATATGCTATAATCTTGTATCTATGAATCATATAGGTTTACAATTAATTACATTAATTCATCAATTGGCATCATAACCACGTAGATACAAATTATTGTTGTTAATAAGACTTCGATCAAGAGAGATGAATTTGCTTTTGAATCTGTTTTTCGCGGTTTCATCCTTGCATTCCAAATTCTCTTTTTAGGCCAATATTTTTTTTTCAAATTCGGTTATGGGTTTTGTTTCTGCATGTACCATGAACATCATACTAAATTTTCACTTGTTTTCATGGTTTGAATCGAGAAAATTTCGCGTTTAATCGCAAGAACCCTTAATTTTCCCTAATTCGATTTCTTACAAATAGCTTAATGATTTGCCAAATTGATGGAGGGCTTTTCTTAATCTCATTATTGCGATCAAAACCCCTCAAGAATCACTCGATTTTGTTGTGAAAATAGAGAGAATGTTCCAGAATATTGCGGCCCTTTTGTTGGCCACAAAGTCGGAATTCTTGGTTCGATTTTCACCCGATTAGAGTTGTGATTTCCAAAATTGATTTTGGGGTTTCCAGAGATCGGTGTGAAAGTGAAACAGGGAAACTGAAGAAGGGGGCTTGAATTGTGTTTCTGAAACCTTTTCTAAAAAGCATTTTAAGCAAGCAGGAGGTTTAAACAAATCAAACCGAAAACAAGTTTTTGATAAACGTTAAGAAACTTTGTTTTCAATCCCAAAGTTAGTAAATAAATAAACTAGATAGAGATAAAGAGATTCACACAGAGATATATCCTGGTTCACCTTTTCAAATCGAAGAGTTACGTCCAGTCCCTTCCTCCAGAAGGTTTTTTCACTAAATCACTTAGCACTTTACACAAGTTGTTTCCTAGTCACTTCAGACTTTACAACTCCAAGTATTCTACACCTCTCCATGCTCCAAGTATTCTTTTACAGACAAGCCTCTTCAGGCTCAACCAATCCAAAGATTTTGAGAAGGGTTTTGAGCTTTTTACAAACTCACTAAGTGTGAGAGTATTACAAGATATAACTCTTTGAATCTGATTGTAACTTTACAAAGAAAGAATATGAAAGTTTACAGATCTTTGACTAGAGAGTAGTGATTGCTTGAAGGTTTTTGTTTCGTATGAATTCTCTCTTGTATGTATATGTGTATCTCTTCATTTCTTCAAAAGAAGGTCTTTAAATATTCTTGACTATCTTCCGGATTTCAAATGGTAGAAAACTTGTCCGTTTAGACTCAGTAAAATATCCATTAGACACATGTCCATTTGCTAGCTGTTTTCTGTTCATAGTTGTCCTTTCTTTGTGTAGGCAGAGAGGCAAGTTTGCTTTTGATAGAATAGCAGTGATAGATCTTGTAGCAGGTTAAATCAGAGCAGACTGTCCTTTGGTTTTTGGCCGTCTTGCTTTCTGCTTTACGTGGCTCGACGTGTACAACGTTGTACCTTGTTTGTCTTTATGGAAAGATATTTTTCTTTTGTAATCCAATCAAGACTTTTGAAATATGTGCCACGTCATCTGCAAAACAAAGTTAGTGGACGCACAAGTAATATAAAAGATTGGACACATAATATACTTGTGACATCGGGATGCAAGACACTTATCCTTTAAGAATAAAGCCCAATGACCAATTGGACAAACCACAATCTTCTTTGGACGCAGACAGCTTGGAGAGCTATGTCCAATATAAGCTAGATGTAACTTTGGACATTGATGCTTAGTGCTTTTTTGAGAATCTATCTGAAGTCAGAAACATAGAAAAGGTCTTTTGACCTTATGGATTAGTAATAACTGAACTTCTACTATTTTCATAAACATATAATAATTTTGTTAATTATAAAACTTTGAGGGGTCATAAACCATTCCTGTTTTGGTTCTAACATGGTGGTGTGCTAACAATATACTGAAAAATTAGTGCAATTCGTCGCTTGGTTTGAGAGATCCAACAGGGTCAAATTCGGGTCGCACAATCTGTTGCTATAAACCCAGAAATCTGTTTCTGATTCTTTTTTTTGAACACCCACACATGGGTCCTAGTGTAGAAGTGTGAGATGTTTTCCAACACCATTTTTTTCACAAGAAATCTTTATTTAATATTGAGTAATTTTGGTAAAATTTGTGATAATTTTGGATACTTCGAAGTATTTTATATTAAGTAATCCGAGAATGCTCTACAAATTTAAATACTTTACTCTCAGATTTTGGATTCGAATTTTTATTTATACTTATTCCTTACTCTATTAGTGACACTTTTATATATAACACTCTCCATGTTAATGTGTCACAATTAAGGAATTAATTTTAAGTTTTTATGTGAATTAAATATTTTCTTTATGCTTGATCTTGATTTATCATCTTATGTTAAGCATAATTATTCTTAATTTGTATAACTGTAATTTCACCTATCGTGGATACCATTATGCAAATTTTGTGTTTGTTGAATAATTAAGTTTTATCTTTAATTATAATTTGTATTGCGTTAATAATAATTATACTCTATCGGTGTGTTGTTATTAACGTAATTTGTGATTATACAATGTACTTTTTGTTTTATACTTATATCAATTATTTTTCGAATACCTTATCGGTATTAGAATTTTGATGATGTAAGTCTTGTGCATTGTATATTTTTGTGAAAGTTCCCTTGTGTGTGACGTGTGTCAATGACACTTTTGTGCACTGCACTCTCATTTAAAGTGCTATGATTACGTAATTAATCTTAAAGTGTCAAATATGATCATTCTTTTGACATAATTTAATATTTTATATGATCATTCACTACTTTGTTTTCAGTATTTGAATCCAAAGTTTTCTAGTTCTTTTTTTGTGACAAATATATACCTTAGACACTCTCTAATGATTAGTTTTTGTCACAAAATTAAATTTTGGGTCATTATAGGTTAAACCCATTCTTTTATTATTAAATAAAATTGTGTAGTGAATTATTAAACAGTATATTATTTTTTGTCATTTATGTATATTAAATTGATTCAAATTGGCAAAATTAAACATTTTTAATTATTCTAATATATATTATGTTTTTCACTGCTAACTCTTTGAATCTAGACCCATAAATAGTTTATTATTTTGAATTTTGTGACAATTATGTACTAAGTATTTTCTTTAATTATCAAGATAATTTTGTTGATCAATTCTCGAGGTAATTGAATATTATGTCAAATCATATATATAATTACGTTGCCTCATTGTTGTTAATATAGTCACTTGTAAAATATCATCAAGATAATTTTGTTGAGCAATTCTCGAGGTAATTGAATATTATGTCATCCCTGTAATTTATAAGAATTGTATTGATTTATAATTAGAGTTATTCTTTTGAGATGATATTATATACTCTCATTAAGTCATTAAAGCTCATAAACTCTACATAGAAGGATGAATGACACTCTTTGAGGTTAGTTGTACAATCTTTAACCTTTTGACTTCTTATATGATTGCATATATGGAGAAAGTTGTTAATAAGATATTCTTCTCCTTTTATGGTTATTTTCATTCTAGAACTATGCAATTGTATGTGAGTGTGACTGTTTCCACAATATTATGAAATTAAAGAACTCTGCACTCAATTTATTGATTGCTTGTTATAATACTCCCTTTTGAAATTATATTGTTATTTATAGTTGGAGTATAGTGTAAATATGTGATTACACATCTTGTTTTAGAGTTCTATTTTGGGATATATAAAATTGTTTTATGCATTTTTATATACTTCACTTGGTTAAAGAATAAACAATAACTGTTGTTATTTTACTCTTTTTATTAAAGTGTGGAGATCATGAGATTAACGTCATGGTCCTTATGTGGATAAAGTCATATTTATTTCATGCTTATACTAGTGTATATTTCTTGAATTTATATAGACATGACTGCTCGTTGAATATCCTTTTAAATTGGAATTTTGGTTAATACAATGTAAAACATTTCTTATTTATTATGATTTGGGACCCTTAGGCAAGATCATGATAAGTAAAGAATTTTTTTTAAAGGACATGTTTGACTTTTTATATAGAATCATTTAATCCTCTACTTATACGATAAATGTTTCCTTGTTTTAGCTCATTGTTTACATTGTATTATGACATTTCTTATTTATTGTAATTCGGGACCCTTAGGCAGGATTACAGTAGATAAGAAATTGTGTTTAAATGATATAGTTGGCTGCAAATAGGGATAATTTAATTCTCTATTTTGCACATATTAAATATTCCCTTTGTTGTCTTTGATATCAGCCTCCTTGCGTAACTCTGTCAAAACTGTAAATACAACTGATATATTATTATGTGAAACTTGACATGTGAGTTGATTAAGCATAATTCTTTTATAATCAAGTATTATTTTGAATTTTTATTTGTCTATTGGGATGCAAAATTGTGTTAAGTTTTTGTTGAAATGCATACAATTATTATTGGATTAATTTCTCATTGTGTGAAAGAGAAAAATAGTTGAATATTCACTTAAACCTTTTTTGAATATTCTTTTATTATTAATTCAGCTATTTTCTCTATCGAGTGGGAATTAATATTGTAATTAAGATCCCATAAGTGAGATTGTAGTTATACATTAACTCTACCTTAACTTATTGTCCAATTAACTATGATGATTTCGTCTTCACATATTGTTTGTCATTGTTTTGTTGTATGGATCTATATATTGAGGATATTATAGTCTTTTCGAAAATATTGCAATACATTGAACTCCTTATCCTTGTTAATAAAATATAATGAAATCCCAAATTGGTATACAATGTTTGTTGAGAATAATTTCTCTATTCTATATCATTGTTCTGTATCATTATAAATGGTATATTTGGAATATATACTGTGCAATTTTTTTTTATTGTTATCCTTTGAGATACAATATAATATTGCTTAATATCTTAATACCTGTGGAAGATACAGACTATTGGTTATTATATCCTCAATTATTGTCAAATATAAGGTCTTATGTACTTCTGCTGCTGGTAACTTAATCTTGTGCTCAAGTGTGTGTGATTTTTAATTAACACTTGAGTTTTGAGTGAGTTATTGAAAACTTGAAGCGAGCCCATATTCTGATTAAAATACCAGGGATTTTAATTTCACTCATTCGATAAAGATTACCTTATTTATAAAATTCTTTTTAAAACTTATGTTTGGTAATGACTCAAGGAGATTCTATGTTATAAAGTGTCAAACAGACACTTATAATCTCCTTAATTCTATATGCAGAATATGTGGTTAACTATGAAACCCAAATTTTGTAAAGATCTGTCATTGATAAATTATATGTTGGGTTTCATATTATTATCATGTAACCACTTCTCGTGATAATTTGCGCTAATTTATTTCTCTCTAAAATATAAACACACTCTTAAATAGAGAAAGATGGTGAGTTTAGGAGTCACTTTGGATGTTATACTGCATAGTTAAGATCTCAATGTTAAATATTATACCATTAGAGTATTTTAATTCTAGTGGGCTCTAATGGAAATCCTAATTTTGTGTAGGTATACTGGATTCGTGGGAATGTGTACACAATATTGTTGTGTTTCGAGACTTATTAATCTTACATTATCATATGTGCGCGCGCATTTTGTGATCATATAACATATTCTAAAAGGACATTGTTATTTAGTCTTGTCCTATTATATTGAGAGATGTATATAAAATCGGTTAAACCTCAGTAGGCATCCTAATTAGATGCCAAAGCCATTTGTTGGGAATTGTAAAATAATCTTTTAGCATTCAATTATATTGTGTTTCCCCTTTTATTCTGAATTCCACATTTTGATAGGTCACAGATATATAAGTACTTTGCAGGTATAATGTTAGTACTCCTATCGAATATGATGTTATGCATTGTTGGAGTACTTGTAAATCTTATGTTTGGACCAATAGTGTTAAGTGTTTGCTTATTATTGACATTGTTGTGGCCACATTAATTTATAGTATCATTCTATTTGAAGTAAGTCTTTATGCCTTCCATGTAGGAGATTCTTAAATTTTCCAATTGTTTCTGGATTCGCAAAGTCACTTATTTAATAGAATTTGGATTAATTGAATGTCAAATATTATATTGCATTTGTTGTTTTAGCCCATATTTAATTACTCTTATTACTGGACTATTGTGAGCACTTAGATACATGTGGATTATGTTTCTGGCATTTAAAAATTCCAGACTTTAATGGAGCCTATTGTTAGAGAAAACATGCTTGGAGAACCTCTAACCAAAGACTTAGCTATTGGAGTTTATTGAAATACTACAACTCATGTTTTGGTTAAAGCCTTACGGTGTTTTGGGTTAGCGAGAGTTTGAAATTATCTTATTAGGAGATATGCATGTGATGACATTACTTTGATATATCATATCTCTTATACATTTTAAGATGTTGAGACCATTCTTGGATTGCATATTTCTCTTAAGTTAAATATGCTTTTCCATTTTCATCATTCTTTATATGTAAGCTTTTGAAATGTATGATTTGTTTCCATATCGGATACTGTTTGTGTAGTGTTAAAACTTATATTTATTATACTGTTGGTTAATGTGTGCTTTGACCATAATTAATATTCTAGTCATAAAATTCCTATGTTTTTAATAATTGACTAATGCTATTCAAGTGGGAGAATGTTAGATTAATTATTTTAATTAATCGATTATGTGGATTGATATTAATCAATTATTGTGAATTATTGTTAATATATATTAATTATGGTCATTTGTTGATATTAAAGCACTTGATATATATGATGATATAGTATTGGGCTTAACCTTATGAACGGCCTATGATGAGTTGGGTCTTTCACTTAGAAACTTGTTAAGAAGTCCCTGCTCTTATCTGGAATCTATACATACTGCCTCCCCATTAGACAGTAATGACTACCACTAGTGGAAAATAGACTTTTCACGTCAGGCTTTTAACATCTGTTAAAGAAAAACAGATGTTAAAAATAGACGCGGTGGCAAACTTGTAAATAAATAGCGTATGGAGCAGACTTTTAACATCGGTTATAAGTAACCTGATGTTAAAATATACTTTTAACATCCGTTTCTGGTAAAACCGATGTTAAAAGTTTCTTCCCTCCATTCCATATTTACTGGTGCTAACTTTTTAACATCGGTTCTTTGTTAACCGATGTTAAAAGTAACTTTTTAACATCGGTTTTTTATATAACCGATGTTAAAATAAATTTTAACATCGGTTTTTTCTAACAACCGATGTTAAAAGATATTAAAATTTATAACGTTAACTTTCTCAAACCTTCTCTGTCTAGCGCCCTACATTTCAACGTTACAGTGTTCTCACTCCCGCGACCTACTTTTCTCTTTTCTTCATTGACCTCCTTCTCCTCCGTTCGTGAGCCACCGTAAAACCACCACCATAACTTCCTCTTCGCAAAGGTACGTAACTCTCTCTTCCCTATTTTTATTTGCTCAAACCCTCATTTGCTAAATACCATTTTTGCTAATATTTGCTCAGAACCATTTACAACTGAACCATCGCAACTGAACCACCCCAACTCCCTCTCTTCTACAACTGACCACCGCATTTGAACCGCCCCAACTCCCCTTCTGCTTGGTAATCCTTCTCTGTTAGTTACTGTTTAGCATTGTCTCTGTTTTAATGATTTGAATATTTCATGAAATAATGAAATGCATTTTGAGTTTTTTTTATACTTAAACACTTTGATGTTATATATTGAGCATAGACTTTTAGGCTTTGCTTATAATCTCAATAGTCAATGGGTTTGGGTTCTTTTAAAAAGTTAGGTCATCTGGATTGGTTTGATCAATAGTCGGGGGGTTTAGTTTCTATTATAGGACTTAAGGTTTAGGCCTATAATTTCAAATACTGCTCTTTGAGAGTCTCCCCTCTTGTGCTCATATTGTATAAATATGTGTAAATCTACAGAACATGGATATGGACCGTAGTTGGATGGTTAGTAAACGCACAAGTGATGAGTATCGGGAGGGAGTGGAAGAGTTTCTAGAATTTGCTCAAAGAAATCTTCCTGATAGTAATGGAAGATTTAATTGTCCTTGTGTTAGATGTTTGAATATGAGGAAATCTGAAGTTAAGCAAATACGTGATCATCTTATTTGTGAAGGGATTTGCAAGAGTTATACAAGATGGATATGGCATGGTGAAGACTTGTTAAACATGCCAAGTGTGTCCCAAAGTGAAGAAGTTGATGTAGATATGGAGGACGATCGACTAGAGGACATGATCCGTGATATTGGACAAGAGTCATTTCAGCGAGCACGTGTGTATGATACTTTGTGCAGTGATGCGGATACGCCTTTGTATCCGGGGTGCACTACTTATACAAGGTTGTCGGCGGTCTTAAAATTGTTCAGTGTGAAGGCGAGAAATGGGTGGAGTGATAAAAGCTTCACCGAATTGCTTGAGTTGTTGAACAACATGCTTCCAGAAGGCAACACACTGCCAGATCGTAACTATGAGGCAAAGAAGATACTCTGTCCGATGGGTATGGAGTATAAGAAGATACATGCATGTCCTAATGATTGCATACTATACAGGGGTGTGTATGAAGGGATGCACGACTGCCCCAAGTGTGGGGTATCGCGGTACAAAGTGAAGGATGGTGATTCTAGTTGTGATGTGATCACAAAGGGTCCTCCTGCAAAGGTGTTGTGGTATCTTCCAATAATTCCAAGGTTCAATCGATTGTTAGCTAATGTAAATGACGCAAAGAATATTAGATGGCATGCAAATGAGAGGAAACGTGATGGAATGCTTCGCCATCCGGCTGATTCTGTGCAATGGGAGAGAATTGATAGTTTGTTTTCGAATTTCGGAAATGAGCCAAGAAACCTTAGGCTTGGACTTGCTACGGATGGAATGAATCCATATGGTACCTTAAGTAGTATCCATAGTTCATGGCCTGTTCTCCTCGTAATTTACAATCTACCTCCTTGGTTGTGCATGAAGCGCAAATACATGATGTTATCTATGATGATTTCGGGCCCAAAACAGCCAGGAAATGACTTAGATGTTTATCTAAGTCCCTTGATTGAAGACTTGAGAAAGCTGTGGGTGGAAGGCGTTGATGTGTTTGATGGCCATTACAAAGAGACTTTCAAGATGCGTGCCATGTTATTTTGCACCATCAATGACTTTCCAGTATACGGGAACTTGTCAGGGTATAGTGTTAAGGGGCGTAAAGCATGCCCAATATGTGAAGAAGGCACATGTTTCACACAATTGCAACATGGAAGGAAGACAGTTTACCTTGGGCATCGGAGATTTCTCAGACGTGATCACCCATATCGTAGACTGAAAAAATCTTTCTGGATTCCAAGAGAATGGAATTGCTCCGACGGCCTTTAATGGAGAGAAAGTTTATCAAAGGGTGAAGGACATTAATGTTATGTTCGGAAAGGCTCAAAAGAAGGCTATTGAGAAAAACATATGGAAGAAGAGGTTGATCTTCTTTGATCTTCCATACTGGTGCAAACTTGATGTCAGACATTGTATTGATGTCATGCATGTGGAGAAAAATGTATGTGATAGTCTAATTGGAACGCTTCTCAACATTCAGGGTAAGACAAAGGACGGTGTGAATGCTCGTCTAGATCTGGTTGCGATGGATATACGAGAGCAGTTAGCTCCACAACCAAAGGATGGTAAGCGGACATATTTGCCTCCAGCATGTCATACCTTGTCAAAAAAAGAGAGAACAAGTTTTTGTGAGTGTCTACGGGGCGTCAAAGTGCCACATGGTTACTCTTCAAATGTCAAGAGACTTGTCTCAAATGATCTAAAATTGGTTGGCTTAAAGTCTCATGATTGCCACGTCTTGATGCAACAACTACTACCAGTGGCTATTCGTGGTATTGCTCCTAAAAATGTTAGACATGTCATAACTAGGTTGTGCTCATTCTTCAATGCTATATGTAGCAAAGTCATTGACCCCCAGAAGTTGGATGAGTTGGAAGATGAGGCTGCTATAATCTTATGCCAATTGGAGATGTATTTTCCTCCTTCATTTTTCGACATCATGGTTCACTTAATTGTTCAACTAGTGAGGGAGATTAGATTATGTGGCCCCGTTTATTTAAGGTGGATGTACCCAGTTGAGCGATACATGAAGATCTTGAAAGGGTATGTGAAGAATCCACACCGTCCTGAAGCATCTATTGTTCAAAGGTACGTTGCAGAAGAAGCTATTGAGTTTTGTCAAGACTACCTTTCAGAAGTGGAGGCTATAGGGATTCCTAAGCCTCGTCATGAGGGAAGATGTGCCGGTAAGGGTACACGAGGTATAAAGGTTAATAGCAAGGCTCGGGAGGAAGTGTTTCAAGCCCATTTGCACATTTTGAATAACACTGATGAGGTTGCACCTTAATTATGTGCTCACAAACAAGAGGTCAAGGAAGAAAACTCTAGAAGGAACGAAAAATGGTTGTTGAACCATCATAACAAGACTTTCGTAGCCTGGTTTAAAGAAAAAATTACAAATGATCATACTGCTTTCGATACATTACAATGGCTAGCACAGGGGCCACGTCTTGAAGTCATATGTTGGAGTGGATATGATATCAATATGTTTTCCTTCTATACAAAGTCCCAAGATGACAAGAGTACCATGCAAAACAGTGGGGTTATGATCGTATCTGAGTCGATGCACTTCTCTAATTCAAAAGATACAAATCCCATTATGGCATCGAAATCTTACTTTGGAGTCATTGAAGAGATTTGGGAGGTCGATTACACTAAATTTCAAGTGTCTGTTTTTAAGTGTAAGTGGGCTGACTGTAATAATGGTGTACAAACTGAAGAATTAGGATTTACATTGGTAGACCTTGACAAAGTAGGTCACACGGAAGAGCCTTTCATCATGGCTTCACAAGCAAAACAAGTGTTTTATATCAATGATCCTTCTAACAAAAGGTGGTCAGTTGTTCTCCAAGGAAAAAGCATGCATAATGGTATCCATGAAAATCAAGATTCAACTCTTGATATTCCAGAAACTCCTTGTTTCTCAATACAGATGCCTATTTTCGTCGAGGAAAATGTAGTGGACGATGTACTTGCCACTCATGATGATCATCATGAAGGGATATTGATCTAAACTTGACCATAGTGTAAGTTATGTTTAAATTAAAGTATTCTTTTTTTTATTTATCCATGTTAAAGTAGACTTATTTTTATTTCTCCATATTAAGTTAGACTTATTTTTATTTATCCATGTTAAAGTAGGCTTTTTTATCCATGTTATAGTAGACTTTTTTTTATTTATCCATTCTTATATACTGACCTAATTTATTACTTTTTGTCTAAATAGGCATACATGACTGATCCAGCAGGCATTCCTCCTTCTCCTTCACATAGCGGGTCAGGTGGTGCATGCCCCAAAAAAAGGGGTAGAGCAGCCACAAAGTTACGATCGTTGGCCTGAGTCGTTGCGGTGATCAGAGGCTTCCGGTTGAGTTTGATATATATGGGGGGGCCATAGGGCCAAATGCTGACAAATTCACCGGTTTTGTGGCCCTGGAAGCTCGAAACAGGGTTAGCATTCTGATTGAGGAATGGGCTCAGGTACTGAGTATGGTGAAGGATCAAATTTGGTCTTTAATCTTGGTATTTTACTTTTATCCTCTCTATTTGTATCTAAATTGTATTTACTTATATTATTATCATACTCTAATATATTTCCTCCATTTTGTTTTGTACTATAGTTGACCTTTGATGTCCCGAATACTCCTGAATGTAAGAAGAAATGGCTTTCTTTTGCCGCGAAGCGGTGGACGGGGTTCAAGACCTATTTGGGCAATAGATATATTTTTGAGAAGAAAGACGACAAATCTCCACTTGACACGTACTCTTTCATTGATAAGGAGACGTGGGATAGATTTGTTGTGAGCCGACAAGACCCTGCCTTTCTGGTTAGTTTCCCATTATATTTTTTATAATAGGCCTATCTAATTTATTTATTTAATTGAATTGAGTACGTGTTATTTGTAACAGGAGAAAAGGAAAAAGGCCAAGGAAATCCAGAAAAACAATGTACACCCACACCATATGTCTCGTGGTGGCTATCGTATGGTTCGGCAGAAAATTATGAATGAGAAGATGAAAAAGAAGCAAGAAGAGGCCAAAAAGAAGCAAGAAGAAGGTGGAGCTGATGAGAAGCCGAAGCCGATGGAGAAATAGTTGTTAATCCTCCATCTCCACCCGAACGCCATGAAACATGGATGGAAGCCCGAAAGACAAAATCGGGAGCTTTTAAAGCCGAGCCCACACGCATTGTCGCTGAAAAGATTGTAAGTAATTAATAGATTACTTCTACTTGTAATTAATACAGTTAAGTAAACACTATCTTACACATATTTTGTGAATTTTCCCCTTGTAGACATCGCTGGTGAAACAAAGCTCGCAAGGATCATTCGTTCAACATGGACGTAGGGATATCCTGAGCACTGCCCTAGGTAAAGATGACCACCCTGGGCTTTGTAAAGGGTGTTGGAGGGCTAGTGGGCATTCGGCAATATCACGGACGACGAGTCCATGTTGGAAGCCGAATCAGCAGCCACGAGCGGGAAAGCATTAAGGAGGAGCTTAAAAGAGAGATGTTTCCGGAGCTTATGGAATCATTCATAAAGGAGATGTCATCTAGGGGGGTTACAATTTCCCAACCAAGCCCAATGAGCCAACCTTCTCAGCATGTGAGCACCGTTGGGAGCTGTGAGGATGCACATAAGCCAGTTGAGATGCCTTTATACCAGGTATGCATATTAATTTCATATTAATCATTTAATTACTTATGTCTTATTTATTTACAAATGACATTACTTAACTAATGCCTTATCTTTGTTGCTTAGAACATTGATAAAAAGCTAAGATCGAATGTAGCTCATTTGGCCGCATTTGCTGCGGATGCGCCGGATAAAGAGTATGCTATTCCCTTGGAACACGAAGGCGCTTGCGACTTGCCAGCCTTTTTTTTCTCTGGGAAGGATATAGGTGACATATGTCTGCCGGGTAATTGGCTAGCCAATACCGTTCTGAGTATGTGGTGCACGTAAGTACACTGTTGACATGCATCTTAGGTATTTTAATTCTATAATTTATTTCAATGTCTTAGGTATTTAACATTATTTTATTCTAATATCTTAGGTATCTTCATCGCTTATGTATGGAAAGAGGCAACCAGAATACGTATGGATTCTTAGACCCAAGCATAATTCAGGGAAATTACTGCACTAATGGGGATGCGATGAAGACATACATCCTGAAGCTACTTGGTCAAACAAAGAAAGATATTTATCTAGCACCAATACTTAGGAGTGGTCATTGGCAGTTGCTCATACTTCATCCTAGCCAGCATCGTGTCGTCTTCTTATGCTCGTTGCACTATAGTCCGACATCTGAATTGAAGGACGCGATTGACATGTAAGCTTTAATTTAATTTGTAATTCAAATTGTTTTTTCTTTATTACATGAACATAATTGACATTATTATTTTTAATCATAGAGCTATGGTTGCAAGTAGCATGGCTTGTGCAGATGGCAAAAGTAGGCCATCCAAGTCAAAAAGAAAGCCTGAATGGATTATCCCACTCGTAAGTAGTTTATTATTTCTTACAAAAAAAATTACAACAGTAATTATTATTATATTAGTACTGTACTTGATATTCAATTTCATATTGTCTTGTAGTCTCGTAGACAAGCTGGCGGCTGGGAGTGTGGATACTACGTGATGAAACATATGTTGAACGTGGTCTCCGCCACTATTATTGACAGATGGCAACAGGTAATAAATATAAAGTTTTACAAGTTACATTATATTTTGTTTTGGTTGATGATTTAATGTTGAGTTTATTTAAACTTGTGCAGGCTTTTGACGATCAAACTCCACTTGATAAAGAAGAGATGAAAGACCTGAGGGATCGTTTTGCTAATTTCTTTTATGAGTATACTAGGCAACATAATGTAGATTGTATATGATTTTTGCACTTGTATGTATTGCATGTGACAAATTTTGGACTTTAGGTTATTGCACTTATAACACTGTATATATGTAATGTCATTATAATATAGTTTAATTATTCTGGACTTGTGTAACTAGTACTGTAATATATATTGTAATTCCAGAGCAGCAATCTATATGAGTTAATTACATGTTTGAATTTGTTTCTAGCATTATGTTGTGTACTGAATTGTGGATGATATACTGATTGATATGCAGGGTGGGAAAGAACTATAAATGTAACTGACCATTTAAAAAAAAAAAATTAATTTTAACATTGGTTATTCTAATAACTGATGTTAAAAGTAAACTTTTAACATCATGTGTTCCTAAAACCGATGTTATAAGTACTTTTAACATCGGTTTCAGATACAATGGATGTTAAAAGTGTACTGAACAGAGAGACTGAGACCACACTTTTAACATCGGGTGTTATATAACCGATGTTTAAAGTTTACTTTTAACATCCGGTTTTGTATTAACCGATGTTAAAAGTGTGACTTTTAACATCGGTTTAATTAACGTCGCCACTATAACCGTTGTTAAAAGTATTTTTTAACCGATGTAAAAAGTGCTTTCTGTACTAGTGTACTGATCATAGCTCCAGGAAAGAGAGTAGTTCACTCTCACATTCTAATCTCTCAACCTTTGTCCACCACATCCATGCAGGATTCCAATTTTTAGGTACACAATCCGTGATCTATCTCTTGAATGTAATGTCATAATATGCTATAATCTTGTATCTATGAATCATTTAGGTTTATAATTAATTACATAAATCCATCAATACTGTTGTGGGGATGCTAGTTTGGTTTTTCCTAATGATCTCCTTCATGAATCTCATGACATAGTTGCCACATTTTTTATTGCCTGGTTGGTGGGGGCACTATAAAACCAAAAGAGTAAATTTAAATAATGTATTTTTTCTAAATAATTGGTAGAGGCTTTGTAAATACCTTTATCTCGATCCATTGGATGGGAGTAGATTTAGGTTTGTAGACCCTGTTTCCACGTAATTTTAGCCGATAATTCCAAATACCACTAACAAAATCAAATAAACTTCATGAGATTAAATAATTTGAATCATGACAGACATAATTATGCTGAAAATTGACGCATATCCTTACTCGTCAATTACTTTTTTCATCACTGGGCGATTTTCCAGTAGACCATTCAGCGTCGGATCTAAATAAAAAATTGTCTTATGACAGGCATTGATGGCTACCAACACCCAATGCTCTCTGGTAAAAAATGTTGAGTTAGCAAATCCTATACAACATTTCATAGAATTCATTATCGTAAATTAAGTTTATAAATTGTGACTCACCCAACGTTGACAGGTACCCAAAGTAGCTTATTCTTGCAAGAAGTTTGCATGAGAACATTGCATATATAACTTGATCCATCCATATTCTTAGTTCTCTTAGCAACAGTTGTTTTGGTCGGGTGCAAAAACGAGAATTTCCTCTTTTGAGACGGGATCATCACTTCCTTCCACAAATACCTTAAATGAAAAAATACAAATGGATTATCAAAACAATCAACGTTTAAATAAAAAGACTACACTTAAATAAAAAAAACTATGCAGTAATGACACATTGGTCTTGAATATCGTTCCTAAGAAGAAAATTGATATCATCTCCACTAACGATCTCCGTCCAATCAACATTCGGCCCAAATATTTCATGATCATCATCAAAGTTAAGCCGCGACATTATGTTATTCAGACCAACTTGCTGCAAATGTGACTTAAGAGCTTCAACATGTGAAATTGGGAGATGATGGACACTTGTTGCACCATCTACAGTGGGGGAGGACTGAGTCCTCTTCCCTGGACTCACAACTGATAGTTTTGAGTTCTCCAACCTTTTGTTTTGATCCACCCTTTTGGATTTTGCATAGTTGTCAGGTTGCTGAATATTCTATCACAGTTAAGTGCAACAGTTAGTGAGCAACTAATGAAATAAAAATGCAGTACAATATAGCTAGAGAATCCTATCTATTGACATAACATAGCATTTCCTACTACTTGAATAAGGTGGATTGGTCATGCCACAAAAGTACCTATTACATCAACTATGTTCATTGGCTCATCGTCATGAATAGGTATCAGCAATGGTGCATCCCCCTCCATAACAACCTCAATCACAACTATAACATGGTTGGCAGGTAGCGGTCTCTTGTGTAGTATTGTCTGACCATTTTTTTTTATGCACTCTTCCTTTACCAACCATGCGACGAGTAGGGGCTGCTAAATAAAGTTCGCAAGCAAAGATACCCTAAACCAATGATATGTCAACAAACTAAAGAGACGCCCTGAGGTACTTAAATGTAAATGTAGTATTACAAAATGAAACAATTACCCCAAGAAGGTTCTTTGATGCAAGCATGAACTATCCTTGCAACCGGGGCAATTAGGCCACCTCATCCCCGCTTCCTTCTCAACAAGCTTAGTGAGCACTATATGCATCTGGGATCTTAGTTTTTGCACCTCCTCTCTAAGCTCCTTGACTTCAGTGTCATTTTCATTCCTTCGACGCTTTCAATCTGGGAAGTACACTTTAGCTTTGGCCCCAAATCCAACGCCCCTGACACATCCAAGGTACTCTTGTTTGTATACATTCTTCATTTAATTTCGTACATATATCTTGTTTTAATATTGAGTAAAGATAGTGTTTCGTCAAGCAAGTGCTATTATAGTTACTATATAACAGTGTCTGCTTTGTAAAACTTTATTAAAGGTCAAAGATATAATAATGCTTCTGAAACGAACCTCTGTCAATGAATAATGCGAGCTTTTTGGGAAAAGGTCTTGTGTAAAGACAGCGCTTAATTTATCAAATATTGTAAATCCAATACTTTATCATAAAGTTGCCACAGGGAAGCGCTATGCAAAACTCCCACACAATTTTTTAAAACGTGACATCGCAAAACCGTTGTTAAGTATGCGCTATTAAATCTCGAATCTGACATGGTGGTAAAAGCTTTTAAACCCAAAAGGAGCTATATTTTCCTATTTGAAAAGCATCTTCTTCAAAATGTTGTGAGGCAGCAAGTATGGACCAATTTCCTTGTTCACAAAAAAGTGGATATATATTCACTTGTCAATAAAATCAATTGCTTTGTATCAGCATCCTTTCTTTCTATCTTTTCTTTTTACATCTTTTTCCCCAAACCAAATAAAGCATAAAAGCAATACATTTGAGACACGGTCAAAAGCCATCCATAATAATGTACATTTGGAAGAGTTTATTTGGATTTATAAAAATAACTTATAAAAATAAATTTATACAAATAACTTATCAAGATATTTTATAAAATTTCTATAAGTTATTTTTAACGTATTTCAATAAGCTTGTTAGATAAATTTATAAAAATAAATTCTTTAAAACTTATTTGAAAAAAAAATTATAAAATAAACGTTTAATTAAAGTGTTTTCCAAACACAATTTGATCTCAACTCACAAATCATAACTAAAATTAATTATGCAATGAAATGAATAAAGTACTCGTGCATCATGAATAACTACACTAATAATATACAATATATAATAATAAAATGGTACTAAAAAGTTCTAAGTGAAACTTTGTTTATTTATTTTTGGTGCATTTCAAATGGAACTTTATTCAAAAAAAAGAGATCCTATGATAT
This sequence comes from Ammopiptanthus mongolicus, assembly GCA_039655645.1. Taxonomy (NCBI): domain Eukaryota; kingdom Viridiplantae; phylum Streptophyta; class Magnoliopsida; order Fabales; family Fabaceae; genus Ammopiptanthus; species Ammopiptanthus mongolicus. The sequence continues at coordinate 47,751,107 of CM077350.1, forward strand.
ACACTTGCTCATTACGAGCGTGATCGTATTCGCTGCTAAATTATGTCGCAAGTATTATTTTGGATGGAGAATGCGACACACGTAGCGAAGCTGGACAATGGAGTCACTATCTCTTGCAATCGATTAGGGAACAGGAGTGAAGTTGATGACGAAGCCACGATGAATTAAAGCTTGGATTAGCGAAATTCAATATAGAGAAATAGTTTAAGGAATATATTTATAAAAAAAAAAATTCTTAAGAAAACTAAGAAGAGTTATTTGGGATTTTAAATTCTTGAAATTATTGACTGAGATTTGGATCTGAGCTTTGGGTGAATGGGCCACCATAGGAAATGGACAGCTAAGAACATGTTCCGACCCTCAATCTGTGGTTGAAGTCAAGAAGCTTCAACTCTATCTGACAAATAATAATAACAGAGTTATTATAACTACAAAAAATACAAAAGAAAGAGAAAAAGAGCCATTAACTTAATTTTAAAGCTCAATGATCGACCGAATGTTTCTTTCATATATTTTAACTTATTCATATAATGTAAGTATTATGTTTCTTCAAATGATACACATGGTATTGCTTCAAAAAAAAAATTGATACACATGGTATAGCATTTCTCAAGCAGAAGGCTTATTATCTATCCTTTTTTAAAAAATATTGCGTGTTAAATTGGCATTAATTAGGAAGAGTCCAAACTTTATGTAACGAGTACCTAACTAATTAAGAAGTTTAATAGTAACTTATTCTCAAAAAAAAAAAAAAGGTTTAATAGTAACTTATTCATCTATCGGATTGAGAATTACTAACTTTCTTTTCAAACACAAAATGAAAGAAATTATGGACAAAGTAATGATGAACGGATAAAAATTTTATAGATAAAAAGGAAAATGCTATATAATCAGAATTTGTGACAAGGTGAGTAAACACGCCCATCTTTTAACTTAATGAGTACTCTAAACCATCTCCAATGGGATTACTTAAGCAGTAAAAATCCATTTTTACATGATAGCAGGTTGAAGCACTAATGACATGCTATTTAGTTGTAAGAACCCTTGCTTATAGAAATAATTGTTGCTTATAAAAGCACTTTAACTTTTTAGAGTTGTACCATTAGCGTGAAGAGTTACTTAAAGTTATAAAAAGTAAAAAATAGAGATGTGACATAATGAAACCCATAAAAAAATCACTCTAAAGTCTAATTATGTCAAGTTTATGTGTAATATTATTTCGATAAAATGTATAATAATTATGTTAACCCAAGAAAGTTTAACATATGTTTATAAATACATTTATGTCATATAATATATCATACTGTGAGTTTACATGTACTATTTCTTTAGTGAATTTTTTTTTTATCACAGAATGTAATACTCCATAAAATATTTGGAGTTTTATAAATCTAATGGTACAAATAATCATGTTGGCACCGACAACCATCATCCAAGATAGTGGTGAATTAGGTGTTGTATAAAAATCGAAACTTTCCGATCGTTTAAAAACTTTTACAAAAATAAAGTAGCGCAAAACAATTTATGAAATAAAAGACGCGATAAATAAAATGAACAGAGATAGCGAAAAGAAATAAACTTGAAATAAAAACAATGCGATAATTAAAATAAAAAATATAATAACAATAAAGCAATATATAAAAGAGAAAGAGAGGGGTAAAGAAAGATAGAGAGAGCACACACATGTTTTATCCAGGTTCGGCCACAAGATTAGCAACGTGGCCTACGTTCAATCCCAAGGTCAACCGGCCACCATGGGATTTCACTAAAACACAAAACAACCTTTTGAAAGAAGTGCAGCTTGAAAGCTTTTACAAAATAAGAGCACCCTCCACAAAAATAACGGTATATCACCTCCCTTATGCAAGAGCCTCAAAATACGCAAGGGATATCACCTCCCTTGACACGTTTGGGAATCACACCCAACGAAAAGAATAGCACGCCCACACAAATAATGGGATATCACCTCCCTTGTGCAAGAATCTCAAAATAACCAAGGGATATGATCACCTCCCTTGACGCCTTTTGGAGTCGCACCCAAATTAATGAAAAACATGGATTGAACCCTTAAAACACTAGGGATCACACTCTAGATTTATCTCAAATAGAAAAAGAGAAGCACTCTAAATAGTATAAATAAAGATTACAACTTGAAGCACAATATGACAATCAAGATATTAAAAATAAAAGGCTCAAAAGTAAAAAATCTTTTTCAAAGAATATAAGAGAATAAGAGAAAGAGTAGCAACAGTTACTTGAGTAACATTTCGTGCAAAAGGGTGTGCAAAAACTGCTGAAGATGAGTTGTATTTATAGGGAAAACTAGGATTGAAATAATCAATGCAAAATCTATTTTTTCCCAAAATAACGCGCAATAATCGATTATTATAACACCCTGATTTTTCGTGCTTTCTAAGGACGATAAACTCAATTAAGGAGTTTATATTTTTATCTGTGTTATAGAAAATGATTTTGGGAAAACTAAAATCATATTCTTGTTTCATACATTCGTAGGAGCTTACAGTTAAGTTTTGAGCCGAAAACTCAAACAAAACCCGATCTATGTTTTTTTCAGATGATAATATTTTTCTACTATCATGACCTAATCTTGACTAACGGACGAGCCCATTAGTCTTAGAATTTGATCCTCTATCTTTTTCCTAAAATGTGTCCTGATGTCCAAAATATAAATAATATTTTATATTCGGGCCGATAATCGATCGACGAGACGTTTCGAGCTATCTTAGGGTTTTTCAAGACCCATGATCAGATGTTTTTCATGCCAGAATTGTATCAAGTTATTTGAGGACTCATACCAGTGTCGTAATGATTTCAAATATCGGGACGTGAATTGACCAAATTGACCTTGGTTAATTTTTATTACTAAACACCTTTTCCTATTATTACAGTCTTAAAACCATAAATATCTTCATTTTTCACTCTTATCCTCCCACATTCTTTTCTCTTTTTCGGCAGCACCCTCCCCCAAATACCTCATCTTCTCTTCTTTCTCTTCTTTCTCTTTTCCTCTCATAAAATCTCCATTGTTGAAGGCTTAAAGCCTGGATTTTTGTGAAGCAACCTTCATCAATCTTGGAGTAGAGCATCATAGGAGGTAGTCTATCATTTCTATCTCTCTCAATCTCTTCTTTCTCTCCTCAAGGTTTCATGATCAAAGGTGTCAGGGTTTTGTCCCTAAAACCTTCAAAAATTCATGAAAAATTGTAGAAAAATCGTATCTGTACCAAACCAATTTCTATGGCCTACGTTCATGACATACTTGTATGGTACAAGAGCTTAGAGCCAAGAAATCTCCCTAGCTATATTTTCTTTTAGGAGGCCGAAACCCCCCTATGTGTGTAGGGTAGGGTTTTGGTTGGTTTTTGATGTTTTGAACTGATATCTAGGGCTGTCACACTTAGTTAGGATGTTATCCAAGAAATGAGAAATTTTGGAGCTTCCTAGCTATTCTTAGTGTAATAGGGCCGAACCCTAGGGGTGGTGCATTAGGAGAAATCTTTGTTTTGTGAGTTAATGCCGTTATGGTTTGGGTGTATGTAGTGATTGGCAGCATGCTGGGCCGGTGATCAAGTTGATCTGGTGTTCATAACTTAGCTGGAAACTACAAGAGGTAAGGGGATAAACCTGAGGAACTCCATTTCCGACAGCTATGTGCTGCTTCGGTGTTTGTATTGTATTTAAATATTCTGTATCTGATTGTTGGTCGATTGCTTGGTTTGCTGCTGTTGATTTGAGTAAGTATGATATAACTGCTGACATATTTGAATATATGCTATAATTGCTGAATGATTATATGGATGTATCGTGTGCCCTGCTGTGGGATTTAAGGCATTAGAGGACCTAAGTTTGATTAGAATCCGACAACGTGTAACTTAAAAGCTTTAAAAGTCTGAAATGTATTTTAATAATGAAAAATCGAAGTTTCAAGTAAATAGGGCATTAGAAACCTTCAATTGTCCCAAATTGATAAAGTTGACTTGTTGAGAAAAAGTATTTTAAGAAATGTGGTTTTCAAAGTTATATTGAGTTTATTCAAGAAAAAGGGTTTTGAAAGCTTTGTTTTAAGTTCGTATTTCACCGAAAAACAACGAAAGAAAAAGAAATGGTCTTTAGACCAAGTTTTGTTTTATAGAAAACCGATCCCGATGACTTCGTGTAAGTATCGGAGATTTGGGTTTTTGGTTTCCGAGTTTTCAAGAAGAGTGGTTTTAAAGCTTAGAAACTAGAAACCGAGATGTCGGGGTTCTAGGGCTCTGCAGAACACGTGGATCAAGGATCCGTGTCAGTTTGTGGTCCTGTCGGCTTAGGGACGAGCTTTGTGGTCCTGTAAGCTTGAGGATGTTTTTATGATCTTGAATCCAATGTCCTAGACTGGTGCATCGGTTAGGGATGTTTGGGATTTGAGTTGTTTTTCTAAGTGTCCTGTTTTGAGAAAATGTTTTTGAGACTCAAAGAGTCTAAGACATTATGGTGGTTGTTAGCATTGATGCTACAACGGGGAAATATTGATGCGACAAAGATCAATTATCGGAAACTAGATAGTTTCTCATGTATTTTGTGTGTTGGGCAGACGTGCTGTGAAACGGGGGACCTTGATAGGCAAGGGGAACCTGAGATGACTTAATGTCATTATGTAACATTGTGTCTTGATGGACAATGATGTCATACGAGCCAGGGAGAGCGTATTGTGCCCAGTGAAGAGGACAATATAGTATGACTTATACATCGTGAGTACCACTGACATGCGCGTCCATGTATTATTTCCTGGAAGGTTACATGCTCACGTTTGGCCGAATGTTGATTCTGGCGTTTGTTATTGTATTCTGCGGGGCAATAACATTGAGTCTGATCAATTCATGTTTATGGTGATGGGATTTCCGGAAATCTAGTTTGAATATTAGTTGAGATATATGGAAGTGCCATGCATACGTTTAGAGAATAACGTTGATTGTGGGGTACGAAGCCCTTGTGCCTTTACTGCTGTTAGTACTTGATTTTACATGCTGTACTATGTGATGTATGATGATTTGAGTGAGTTACATTATATGAATCTGCTGTTTGGATTGGGCATATAGTTGCGTTTTTGGATTCATATATTGGTTTCTCACCCTTGCATATTTTCTGGACTGGTTTGTCCTTTTGGTATATATATTATATCCTGCTTACAGATGGAGCCAATGCCAAACCATCTCGCACACTCGGGGATGCGCGCCCTAGTTTTTGATCGGAGGACTGACCCAGCTGTGTGGGTTATTCACCCGGGAGTGGGGAGCGCAGCATATACAGGACCAGCCTGCACCGTGAGCGGGACGACGGAGACGGGACCTCGCAAGAGTACTCGCACTGTGGAGACCGTCCAGGTACCTCTACCTCCCATTGGGATGATGCTGCAGGCCCTTATGCAGCAGGGAGTGATCGAGCATTTCGCCCCCGCTGCACAGTCCCCGCAGCAGCAGCCACCACAAACACCTCCCCCGTCTTTTGTTTTGGTAGCGGGCGAGCATGTAGTGGAGGATGTAGAGGAGGAGGAGGAAGACCCTGAGGAGGATCCTTAGCAGGACCCGGAGTATCATCCTTTGGATGCTCCCGAGCCTCATCCACAGGAGAATGGGAACGTAGGTTCCCAGGGTTCTTCTCTTGGTTCTAGCATTGGACCTTCCTCTGGAGGATTGTCCAATGGCTTCCATTAGTTGGGCCAGCTTAGAGTGTAGACTTTCTTTTGAGGCAGCGGTTTTTGAGTAGTCTGTTAACGGCTACTGATGGCCATAGGTTTTAGAGATATGGTTCCAGACTGTCGCTGCCTAGTTTGTAGCTTTTTAGAAGTTTATCTCTTATCTTTCTTTTGTAAAGGGACGTGTTGTCCATAGCTTTCGTTGATGTATATATATATATATTGTTATATATGAGTATTTCTGTTCTTTTTGGAGTGGTAATTTCATGAGTAATAAATAAGAAAAAATTTTATCACGATTTTTAGGACTAAATGAAAATAAAGGAATCGTTTTTCGAAAGTAAAACCAGCAAATTTTATTTATCGTTTTAATGTATGTTTTGGGTTACAAAAAGTGGCACAGGTTTTGAGGGTGTCACAATTATGATCTTTTCGGTGCCCTCCTGTGCGATTTCAAAACCACATAATCGATTATGGTCCACTCATAATAGATTATGCCTTCTCTGGAATACTTATAATCCATTATGGACTGCAACAATCAATTAATTGTGGCTTTTTTCAGCAGGCACGTAAACTTTAAACGGTCATAACTTCTTCATGTCTTATTTGTTTTAGACAAATGACCATTCTTTGAAAAGATATTTCAGTCTATTTTCATATTAAATTGGTTTCAAGTCCAAAAGCAAAGTATTTTAAAAGGTATGATCAAATAAGTAATCAAAGGTATGTTTTCAAAAACTCTAAAAAATGCTATTTGAAAATGTTTTGAGATATCTTGATGAATAGCTTTCAAAAAAATGCAAGATCCTTTTGGTTTATTTCTAAAACACTTAGTTAATCATGAATATTGAAAAAAAGTTTTTGCAAGTTTTTAAAACATTTAAAAACCAATTGAACAATTTTCGCAAAAAACATTTTAAGTGTAAAACCGCGCAAGTTTAGTTTTAAAGATTTTGAGCCAATTATAACCAACATCTATCCTATATTACATGAATTACTAAAATCCTTGAGATATTAACCTTTGAAGATTTTCTTGCTTCGTCTTGGAATCTTGTTTCTTTAATTACTCCAAGCTTTGATTTCCTTTTGTTCCAATGTTATTCTTGGAGCTCTATTGCTTGATTCAACTTACTCCTTGATGCTTCTTGTTCAAGGATTCATTTTGACTTTCTCATTCGTGAGCATAGATTCTTGTTCTTCCTTGATCTTCAGCTCACTCGTGGAACTCGAACTTTTTCTCTAAGACACGGCTTACTTGTAATTATCATCAATATAAGTCCATAGTTCAATGTCATAAGTTGTATGTCATCTAGATATGAGATATGATGCTTAAGCATGCATCATGCATATCAAATTTTAATCACATTATATCACATATATACCATATCTCATTATATCCACACATATGTATGACATATTTCAATGACGTAAACCCATGGAGTTTCACAAATCAGATTGGTTTCTTATATTAATCTTGCTAACACAAGCATACATAGCTATTGACAAGTATCTCATGTAATGTACAAGCAATTTTATATTTAGAAAAAATATAAAATAACTAAAAAAGGTATTTAAAATATTTAAAATTATAAATGATATATATATATATATATATATATATAATTAATTCAAGTAAAATTTAACAAGTATAAATTAAATGAAAAATAATTAAATCTCGAAAAAAGATATGCATAACTAATTATAGAATTTAAATTTAAAAATTTAAAGAAAGATAAATTAAGATTGACACCTATTATTTATAAATGAGAGTAGACTAAAAGATTTAACTACTCTTAAGAGAGTATACTCTAATGTAATATATAGTTGTGAATTTTTTCTTTTAGAAATATTTGTCCTGAAAGGAAAAAGAATTAACCGGAAATAAGTAAATAATATGCAAATTTGGTAATAATAACTATTAATTAATAGATTTGAAAATATACTAAAAAATTAAAAATCTAAATTTGCTTAATGTAAGTGATGTCATAAGGCTCTATTAAGAGAAGAAAGTTTGTGAAGAATGACTCACGTTCAAGAATGAATACTCTAATTTGGTATGTAAGGGTTGATATGAAAAATTTATTGATAAAAGACAAGAAATCCAAAATGGAAGGGATTCACACTAGGTTTTGGGTCCAATAAAGCTAAGTTCAATTTCTCTCAAATATCTGATTTGCTCTACTAGCTAAAGGAATGTAACATCTCCTCTATTAGGAGTAAGCACGGAAGATTCCATTCTCGTAAGGAAAACACGCAAAAGTCAATATTTAGACCTAGCGCTAAAAAGCTTCTCAAATGGTATCTAAAATAATCTATGAGCATGTTTGGTTACCAGATTGCTACCTTCAAAATTGGGTTTGGAGTCTCCAAACCCAATTTTGACTTTTTTCATCATGTTGGCAAGACTAAAATTAGTTAACTATAATTGGGTTTGAGCTCCCAACCATGGTTGGAGAAGAAGTGAAAATTTGTTATTTTTCCGTTTGCCAAAACTTGGTGAGTTTTCAAATATTACTCTTACCATATTAGCCTTACAAATTAATGTAAAGATAAATGATAAAATAAAATTATGGATAATTTGGCAAGTACTCATCTAAAATTTAGTTTGAATGACACAATCCAAACATTATTTATTATACTAAAACTACTTTTAACAATAAAGTATTCAAATATAAATACTCACTTCATCAAAACTCAATTTTGCAAACCGGTTTCGAAACACACTCTAAGTACCCTTAACTCGAGCTTGGTCACAAAAACTTATTCTCCTATAGATAGTCATTCGAATCATAAGGATAAGAATCTTTTTCTGCTCGTTTTATGTATTTTACACTCTTATTTACTTGAGCCTTAGATAATGTTTGGTGCACGAATAGAACAAGACAAAACAACTGTTTTCTTTTGTTTCACCCTTTTTAGTAGTATCAAAATATTCCACTTTTTAATCTTATGTAATTTACACTCTTACTTACTTGAGCCTTAGACTAAGATATACTTTTAATCCTTTATCTTTTGGTCAGAATTCATTTTGGTCCTTTATCTTTAAAAAAATTCATTTTGATCATTTATCTCTCAAAAGTTACACAAATTTATCCTTTCCGTCAACTCCCTTACAAACAACGTTATCAGCTGACATGGACGTTAACTCTCCTCCTTGGCAAAATCTTACAATGTGGCATGACATGTGGACTTTGGTAAGTTTGTTCATTTTTGACTTTTTAAATAAGCATTTCAATTGCTATACTTTTGGCAACAAAAAAATGCATCATCATCTTCTTCACGTGTTACCGCCCCTAACACCACCGCCACAGACAACGTCTTCTTTGTCGGCAACGTCGAGCTCATCGATACAAGCCGTGGACCTTTACCAACATCACGAGTGGCCTTTAGGGTAATAGAAAACCCTCTCTTCAGCATGGTTTCCAAAAATGTGAAGAGCTTTTTTCTATAATTTTCCTCTTAACACTCCCCAAGTATGGAAGATGCAATTTTTACAATTGCTCTCGGTTGGATCAGCGGTCCTTCTTCTATTGAAACAAAATGGTTCAGACCCATATTCATCAAAAGAAAAAAAACCTCGTTCTTTTTCATCCTTCCTTGCTCACAACATTAGTAACTGCTATTGAAAAAAACGCAGGCATTTCCCAGAAAAATGCACGAAGTTCAAAGTTTTTCAGGTAAGAGAAAAAGGAATATTAATGGGTAGCACTGGATCAACTAAAACATTAATCACAGGTGTAGCAGAAGATAAGAGAAAATGAAATGAAATCTCAGAAAAATGAAAAACCTAGAACCCAAAGAACTATAAACAAAGAAAACGCATAAAAGGAAAACCGAGGAAACTCGAAACCCATATCTAATCCTCAAGAAAAATCATCCTTCATTTATGGTAGTTGAGATTGTGGTCATGGAGGAATCTAGGTAGAGAGAGAGAGAGGAATAAACAGATGTAGTAGAAGAAAATAACGTTGACGATGGGGTGAAAGTGGTGGAGGTGGTGGCAAGGGCGGCGACTCTCACCATAGAAGGGTTAACAAGGATAGTGCATTATAGACGGACCATCCACGTAAGATGAATAAACGGAGTTAGAGGCCACATTAGAAGTTTCTGTTACTAGGTTTAACAAGGATAACGGAAAAGACGATTTTGCGTAACGTTTAAAAGATAAAGGATCAAAATAAATCTTTTTAAAAATAAAGGATCAAAATAAATTTTGATAAAAAAATAAATGACCAAAAATATATTTTAGCATAAAACACATCAAAGACATAATATAATCCAAATATGATATATCTCGACCATTTCTACCAAATAATATATTAAAATCTTTTCTGAAACTCAACTAGTGAACTGATTTTAATCCTAACAATCCAACGACTCATGACATGTTAGGAAGAACCATCAACTTAAATATGAAACAAGATGGTCAAGTGGGTATTTAATTAATTACTTAATAATTTGGTTATTAACTTATAATCTAAGCCGTTGAAGCTACCTTTTGGACCCTATAAAAACAGAGGGCCTTCGTATACTTCACTTCTTAATGATCAGAACAACGTCTCTGTCTCTTTGATCTCCAAATTCTGTGTGATCACCTTCAAGAATCGAATCAGAATTGGAACAAACAGTGAACTGGGTTTTCATCACTCTCAACATCGAGATTAATTAAAAGAAGAAAAAAAAGAGCCCCAGAAAAAGCTATCCAAGCATTATTACAAAGTACCTGCTTGGCTGCTTCCCTCTTTCTCACTCTCTACTTTGCTTTTAGCTATATATTTTTTTTATATAATATAATATAACCTTTTTATTTTATTTTATATATAAATATAAATCTGGTTGAATAGTAACAAAAGGGTCTTTTATAGTTCAGTCTCTCTCTGAGTCTCTGAACCAAAAACTTTGAAACCTTGCAGAATTTTCTGTTCTTTCCCTGCTTTTCGGCCAGAGCAGTCATTGAAGGTTCAGCTCAGCCTTTTTTACCTGTGCCTATTTGTGGCGGCATTAAAGTTGTGGCTTTTATTATGCTAAGTTTTCAATCTTCTCGGAGTAAGGCTAGATTCTGAAGCTCGAGATTTTCCTTCCTTGCATTTAAAGTTTTCTCTGCCACAATCTATGAATGAAGAATTCTTAGTAATCATCATCACTACCCCATCACTGGCAGTGTACTAAGCTCCATAGATAGCAAAAGAAAAGTGACCCAAAAAAACAAAACACAGGTACAAAGAGTTCAAAACAAAAGCCTTTGTTCCTTCTTCAAGCTTTAGGAGAAAGAGACATCTCAAACAAGGTTAGTGGAAAACTATTAGTATTGGATTTTTGGCTAAAAGACTATGTGCCCACTTTTTTTTTTAATTTTTTTTTCTCTCTTACCCACATCTCTTTTCTTTTGGATTTGTGTGTGGGAAACTTATTATTATTATTTTTATATTTTTTGGAAAACTGCAAAGGAATTTCAAGTTATCTGGATCTGGGGTCTTTCTTGGCTTTCGTTTTCTGGGGCTGCGTTTGGATCATGGTTTTTTGTCTCATGTACTGTCCTTTTATGTATTTCAGATCAACCAGGATTTAGACATTGCCTTTTGTGGATAACAAAGACAATGTTGTCTCAGAAGCAAGCAGAGGAAGCAATAGTCCCAAACTTCAGTGAGACAGAGAATGAAGTTGTCACCAGGGAACAAGAGAGGGAGCAAGACCACTCTATGTTAAATTTCAAGAGCTTCTTATGGCATGGTGGTTCTGTATGGGATGCATGGTTCAGTTGTGCTTCAAATCAAGTAAACTACCATTACCTTTAAAAAAAAAAAAAAAAAATTCATGAAATCACTCATTTTGGCCATCTTGAATTGTGATTTAACTTTCAAAATTCCCTTTTATTTTTATAGGTAGCTCAAGTGCTCTTGACACTGCCATATTCTTTCTCTCAACTTGGCATGCTATCAGGCATCTTGCTTCAGGTATTCTATGGCCTCATTGGAAGCTGGACTGCTTATCTAATCAGTGTTCTCTATGTGGAGTACCGTACTAGAAAGGAAAAGGAAAATGTCAGCTTCAAGAATCATGTCATTCAGGTTAGTCTTGTTGCCTTCTCCATGAGGTTTTAAATTACGGTAGCGGTAGCGATTACGGTCGTAGTTTGGTTGCGTTTATAGTAATTATGGAAAATTGCAGTTGCTGCAGCAACTGCAGTCGCGACACAGCTGCGGAAGCTAGCAAAACCATAATGGCTATGTTTGGATATCAGTTTAAAACATAACTTTGGCCAATGACGATTTTTCTTAAGTGTACAAAAGTGTTACAGCTAACTTAAGTTTGCGGTTACAAACTTAAATCCAAACATGCACAATATCGTAGTCTCAATTGTGGTTGGGGACCAATTTAAAACCTTGTTTCTCGGTATTCTAGCACCACTGGTTTCTAATCTGTTATGAGAAATTGAAAAATACAATGACTAAATTGAAATTCACTGTATTGGATTTCAGTGGTTTGAAGTGCTTGATGGGTTACTGGGTCCATATTGGAAAGCATTGGGTCTAGCTTTCAATTGTACTTTCCTCCTCTTTGGATCAGTGATACAGCTTATAGCATGTGCAAGGTGACATCTTTGCTTCGTTTTTAAAGGCAATTTAAAGTAATCTAAAATGGGGTTTCATATTATTACGACAATTTTTTGTTATTTTGTTTTTTGGTTCTTTGATTGGAGCAGTAATATCTACTATATAAATGACAAATTGGACAAAAGGACTTGGACCTATATTTTTGGAGCTTGTTGTGCTACCACTGTGTTCATACCTTCCTTCCATAATTATCGTATCTGGTCATTTCTGGGTCTTGGAATGACCACTTACACGGCTTGGTACCTTGCTATAGCAGCTATTCTTCATGGCCAGGTAGATCAGCTAGCTTTCTGTAGCAAAGTGTTTTTCAGTTTTTCTTATCCTTGTGAATTCATGAAATCATTATTATATGTTGTGTCATATGATATTCATGTTGCAAATCATGTTAACAGGCAGAAAATGTTACACACTCGGGTCCTTCAAAGCTAGTGCTATACTTCACCGGAGCCACTAACATACTGTACACGTTTGGTGGACATGCTGTGACTGTGTAAGCTTCCCTTTTCCTCATCAGCATATCTTTTTAATGGGAAATGTTTTTTTCTTCTCACTGTATGAACATTTACAAGAGTGGGGTTAGATAATTTCATACATGAGTAGTTAACATAAATATATCGTGTATATATATATATAAATATATATATATAATATATTTAATTGGTATGCACGTAAAGATTTTTATACCGTCAATCAATTATGAATTAGCATATCAGTAAAGATGTTTGTCTTATCATAACTATCTTAAAATTTATCATTATTTGTGATGAGTAGTGATATTTGGATACAAAAATGGTATTTAACGTCATATAAAAGTACTCCTCCCCACTTATTTATTGTTTTCTTCTCTCTCATCATGTATTTCATAACTTCCAAGACACTCATAAGCTTTACCGTCTATACAAGGTGTCCAGATTTTGTGTGGAAATATCTTTACTCATTTGTGATTGGGTTGACATAGTTGACCATGTGAAAATTTTTACACCGAATAAAAAATAATAAGTAAACTCTAAATATAAATAAAGTATTAAGTATTATTTAACTGTCCATTTTGGATCTTCAAATAAGGGAGATGTTTTTTTTTATCCTAGTTCTTCTTCTGTCACTCGTTTCTATTTCTACACAGCTTCTCTTTGCAGCTTTTGCCGGTCATCTCGGTTTTCGATAAATTCCCACAAGGCAAACATAAGATCATGCAAAAAATTGCTTTGTTTAGCTTGAAAAGCATCACCCCATTCCTCCTTATCTCTAGGAAAATTCCACAGTTGAATGATCTTTCTTTTTTCTTTTTCTGATTATACCTCCCTTTTCAATTATTTGAACTGAGGATAATGAAAAATTACAGTCTCATTGGATGGTTATTTCCTATTATACCAGTATCTTTTGTCCCTAACCAAAGTCCTAGTCTCATGAACATGTTATACTCATGAAATAAAAATGAAAATAACCAAAAACGCACAATGAATCCAAAAGCAACCTATTTTTAGAAATTTCAATGTCCTTATTTATGATGATTATTCTTCCTATAAATAAATGTTTGGAGTGTAAAGTGAATAATGGTGACAAATGTTGTAGAGAGATTATGCATGCCATGTGGAAGCCCCAAAAGTTCAAGTACATATACTTGCTGGCCACTTTGTACGTGTTTACACTAACGATTCCTTCAGCCGTCGCTGTTTACTGGGCTTTTGGTGATGAACTGCTTAACCATTCCAATGCCTTCTCTCTCCTACCCAAGACCCGTTTCCGTGATGCCGCCGTCATTCTTATGCTCATTCACCAGGTAATAACCTTATATAGTGGACCTGCACTTTTCTTTCTTTCCTGTAAATGTCAAAAAGTAGCATCTCAATAGCATCTCCAATGATTTTAGTTGGAGTTACTTTATTCTTCTTTTTTATGGTCTTATTATCTCACATCATCATTTTTAACTTTATATTATTTTGTTTAAAAAAAAATAAAATTTTATGTTGTTTTAAACAACTTTTCAATTCAATGATGCAACTATAAAAAGTTAATCAAATAGGTCTTATAAGTTATCTTACATCTTTATTTATATTTATTTTATCTGATTTTATGGTTTCTTATTGGATAACGTCACGTCAATGTGCTCGATTGATACTAGCTAATATGAATCAGTTCTTTTTTCTTCGAACCAGTTAAGCAACTTCCATTGGAGTTGTTCTAAATATTAAATTTAAATGATTTTAAATATGAGTAAATACCCAATTTGGTCCCTGAAATTGTAAGGTTCATATTAACTTGGTCCCCGACGGAGGTACCGGATTGATTAATTTTTTACAACTTCAGGGATGTTTTTGAAATTTCAAAAATGTAAGGGATGAAATTGATACGATCCTACAATTTCAGAGACTAAATTGGGGATTTACTCTTTTAAGTATATGACTTGTCCAATGTTAAGTAAACACTAAAATGGCTATTCTTTTTCCCAAAGTAAATTATGTATATTAATTGTTAGTGTGAAATATTTTATATATTAGCACCGAAAAAATGATTTATATATATATATTTTTATATATTTACTAAATTATTAAAAAAAAATTCATATTTATTTACTTTTTTTTATTTTTATGATGAATTAATATATATTATATGATAATATAAAAAATTTATCTAAACAATTTATTAAAGTTAAATTCATAATTTAATCAATAAATTATATATGGCGTTATCAATAAAATATAACAATGGGTTTTGTGCACACAGGTCATACCTTTCGTTTTGATGTGCTTTGACTTTTTTTTTTTTAATGAATATGTGCTTTGACTATTACAATGAAAAGCATTTCTTTTAAGGACAACGCTCTAATAGGCACATTTTTTTTAAAAATTTATCTCTAAATTTAAAATATGAACGATCACATTAACATTATTTTTTATTCTAGAGAATATAGATCAATATTAAAATTCATTAACTATACTTGTTTTTTGGATCTAGCTAACTTAGGCCCTCACAGTGGTTAAAAAGATCAAAAATAAAGTTTTTTTATTAGAAAGTGGTGTATTTAATATATTAAAAATTAAGAAACTGTATCTAATAAAAACTTACTATCTTTTTTTAACTATCCTAAATTGGAATACTTCCGTGGTTATTTTTCTCTTCTTTAGCTGCTTGATCTCTTGTTTAGTATTTTAGCCACCAAAATAACTCACGGCAAACCCTAATAACCTACCATTCAAAAGAAATAGTAAAACTCAAATTGTTGCATCAAAAGCACAGCAAGAGACTTGATTTCCCTTGAATGATGGTTTTCTTATAGTTTTTAAAGGGTGTAAAAGAAAATAGACTTGTTGGCTACCATAACACACTAACTTGTTTTTCCTATGCAGTTCATCACATTTGGTTTTGCGTGTACTCCATTGTACTTTGTGTGGGAGAAGGTTATTGGGATGCATGACACAAAGAGCATTTGTTTGAGGGCATTAGCAAGGTTGCCAGTTGTGATACCTATATGGTTCTTGGCTATAATCTTTCCTTTCTTTGGGCCCATAAACTCTGCTGTTGGAGCTTTGCTTGTTAGCTTCACTGTATACATCATCCCTTCCTTAGCTCATATGCTAACTTACAGAAAAGCTTCTGCAAGAAAGGTAATTAAATCCTCTTCATATCCTAACCATCTCTTCACATGTCCCACCATGCACCATCAAACAAAATTCTGCTATCCCAAATAATGATGTTTTGGAGTTCCCTATCAATCAAAGGCTCGGTATGTGTATAAGTGTTAATGAATTATGATTTTATTTTGTTAAGTGTCGAATTGTCATTGATGGGAGACAAAGGATGTGACAGGAAAGTGGAACAGAAGATCTTCATCCACCATCATCCCATGTTATGTTAGTTGTCCCCAGTTTTAATGAGCGGGTTCACGTCTGAATTATAAGATGTTATGTTACCCCAGCAGAATTGCCTTCACTCAGTCATTTTACATTATTGTATGTGACCCCTGCACACATAATCACTAGGAATCAGAGAGAAAAAAGTGTGTAGAGAGAGAGAGAGAGAGAGAGAGAGAGAGTGGGCAGCAAATGTACAAAAGCATTTAAGGCTTGGATTTGGAAATATTACACAAGAATTGAAGCTGGTGGGTAGTCATTTTCGTTTAGTTATTTGCTACAGTTGGATGATTGTACTATGTCCCTGCTGAGCTGGTGGAGTTGAGATATCTTTCCCCAATAATTTTATCAAAAAAGTAATTTGAACAACTAATTGGTATAATTTTTCGCGACACCTAATAGTTTTTCAGTAGAGCACATATATATGCTTTGTACTTAAAACTATCAGATATCACGAGAAATTGTGCAAATAAGTTGTTTAAATAATATAGCTCTAGCTCTAACTATGAGAAGGACTTTTGAGGGAGAGTTTTACCGTCCTTATGATCCTACCCGATTCGAGGGATTAGTCTTTACAATTGCGCGTTATCTTAAAAAAAAAAAATACTAGGAGAAGGGTGGAAGTGTGTGCCAAAAGACCCATAGGTGTGATTCATGTGAACAGTTACAGTAGTTAGTACTAGTAGGGGCCTCCCTGGTGATGCTAGTTTAAACCCATAGATACTGTTGACATAATCTTGTTAAATCTCCCTATTGGCATCATTGCTGGTCACTTCTTTTGGATTCTTATGAGTAATACAACAGTAGTGTGTAGGAGGGCCTGCTAAGTCATCCAAGTTTGTTTTCTCATTTTGCAGAATGCTGCTGAGAAGCCACCTTTCTTCCTGCCAAGCTGGACTGCAATGTATGTATTAAATGCATTCATTGTTGTGTGGGTTTTGGTACTTGGGTTTGGGTTTGGAGGATGGGCCAGCATGACAAACTTTGTAAGGCAAATTGACACATTTGGGCTTTTTGCCAAGTGCTACCAATGCAAGACCCCTGCACCACCACATGTTGCAGCTGCACCACCACCTCATGCCCATCACTGACCACAGCTGACTCACTCACCTCAACTTATTAGAGTTCAGCTACAGTCACATTTTCCCTCAATACTTTAAATTGTATCATAACATGGGGAATAGTGGTTAATACTTTCCCCCTTCATTTGATGTGTGCTGGGTGGGTTTTGCATATTTTTGCCCCTTTTCTTTGTTAAATAGTTTTTTCCTCTCCTTTAAGATTAGTTGATTAAAAATAGTGTGTCAAATGCTTATGATTCCTTGCTATAAATGCATAGGCTAATTAAATTAGATACTTATGTTTTGGTATCTTTCTTGTGCTCTTTTATGTCATGGTTGGGAGATACTATAAGATTTTGTTTGACATTTTCTTTTTGTGCTCATCGATTGCAATCTCATTATTACTACTGCATGCTTCAGGAATATGCCTTACAAAAAAAATATTTGCAATGTGGTGTTAAAAGGCAACGTGGTTTGAGTTCAAAGCTTTGTGTGTGACTTCTTTAATCTTCCACTCAAAGCTTTTAAGATTCCTCACTCATTCTTAGTGAGGGAAATGGGGCGTGGACCCAGCCCATATTCACATGGGCTGCATGTGGGTTCATCTCCTCGTAACGTGCCATTATTACCTAAAGAAGACGTTATTATATTAAGACTTGTATTAATATATATTCATGATACATGAACCTCTCCATCTCCCTTAGTGGTTAAGACCCATAAGTTTATTAATCTCATTCAGTTCATATTTTACGTTTATTCTCATTAATTTCCATGACTAATGAAGCCCTTTGATCCTAGTACCCTTTTACCCCATTAATTTTGACAATTTGAACATTCAAGCTCGGGCACATGCACTAGATATTTGGCAGATGCGTTGTTCAGTTTTGATGCTAGAAAAGTAAGCACATCAGGAACTTGGCACAAAAAAAGAAGTGTCAGATTGAAACCCAATATGATATTCTTTCTAGATATAGAGAAGGAGAATCTACATATATCTTTATTTACTTATAAGTGGTATGTGCAGGCTCTACAAGCGCATCTCTCCATTAAGTCCCAATCGCCAAATTTGATGAAATGTACAGGAATTTGACTCCAATCATTGAAGTATAGGTGTAAGTATAATATAACATTAGAGTAAAATCTACCGCTAATCTTGTACCCAAATAAATAAATAAATCACTTATTAATCTATTCGTCTTTGCAAATTGCAAATTTTATTTTCCAACGTCTTACTTTGATGTAATAATGTTTAATCCAAGGGTTCTGTCAATTATATGAACCACCCAACCCTATAAAAAAAACAAGTTCAAGTATGTGTGGCGGAATTGTTTGATATTAGAGATGATAAACTGGATCTGGTCCGTTGAATCAACCTATTTAATCCGTCATGTTTTGGCTGGTCGAGTTGGGTGAAGTACCCACTAACTCACATAACCTAACATACATAACTCGCGGGTTAAATGAGCCAAGGTGGGCTGGACCCGTCGGGTTAAGTTTTTTTTGTTAGTAGGCTTTCAATCCTAATTGATTAATTCGGTTCCTAACTCCTAGTCTCCTAGCATGTTCCAATGAAACAGAAACCTGAAGAGTGAAAATCGAAAAACTAGAAACCTAACTCATTACAGTGTAATCCAAATTGGTTGGCGATGGTGGTTATGAAGTCTAGGTGTCGCCAACAAAATCGAACTAGAATTCAGTCCCTTGTTGTTCATGTTCATGCTGTTGATTCCAGAAGACTTGGAAAGCAGAGTAGGAAGCAAAGTAAGCACCATTGCTAGAGCTTCTGACCAAGCCGCCACCGTCGCAGCTTCTGACCAAGCCGCCACCGCCATTTGTTAGAACCAAAATAGTAATGGCTAATGGCCCCTAAAAGTTTTAATGATTAACAAAATTATTATATGTTTATGAATATACTTGAAGTACAGATTATACTAATCCATAAGGTCCAAGAGACCTTTTATATATTTCTGACTTCAGACGGACTCTCAAAAGGAACATTGTTTCTCAACGTCCAAAGTTACATCTAGCTCATAAAGGACAAAAAACGCAAAGCAATATCTGCGTCCAAAGAAACATTGTGGTTCGTCCAAAAGATTTTTGGATTTTAGTGGTAAAAGTCTTACGTACAGTTATCATATAGTATTATGTGCGTCCAACTTTTTATATACTTGTGCGTCCACTAACCTTATTTTGCAGATGACGTGGCTCTTTTTCAAAAGTCTTGATTGGTTTTTAAAAAAAAAAGAAAATATCTTTTCACATAAGTTAAAAGAAGGTGCAAACATCGTACACTGCAAACCACATAGAGCAAAACGCTTGTTAGCCAAAAAGGCAAATTAGTTTGCTACCATTCAAGTAGCTTTTCTACCAAAAGCAACCTTGCCTCCTCATTTTGGAAGGACAAATATTGAACGGAGAATAGCTAGCAAATGAACTTGTGCCTAACGGATATTTCACTGTGCCTAAAAGGAAAAGTTTCCTACCATTTGAATTTGGAAGGTCAGACAAAGCTATAAGAAGACCCTCTTCTGAAGAAGCAAAAATACAAGAGCAAGAAAACATTCAATAGAGAATTCATTGTGCAACAAAAAGCTTCAAAGCATTCAATCTCTAGAAATTGATCTGTAAATCTTCTTATTCTTTCATTGTAATGTTACAAACAGATTGTTAAGAGCTGTATCGTGTAATATTCTCACTCTTAGTGAGTTTGTAAAAAAGCTCGAAAAATCTCACCCAAGTCTTTGGATTTATGAAGCCTGGAGAGGCTTGTCTGTAAAAAAATACTTGTAGCCTGGAGAGGTGTAGAATACTTGGAGTTGTAGTCATGGAGTGACTAGGAAACAACTTGTGAAAAAGTATTAAGTGATTTAGTGGAAAAACCTTCTCAGGGAAGGGACTGGACATAGCTCTTTGATTTGAAAGAGTGAACCGGTATATATCTCTGTGTGAATCTCTCTATCCCTATCTTGTTAAGTTTATTTATTTACTAACTGGGGGATTGAAGACAAACTCTCTTAAACGTTGGTTATTGTTTTGTTTTGTTCTTTCATCTTGCTTGTCTAAAACACGTTTCAAAAAAGGCTTTCGAAAATCGGTTAAGAAACACAATTCAACCCCCTTCTTGTGTTTCCCTGTTTCATTTTTAGTTGGTATCAGAGCTCAGCCTCTGGGTTAAACATTTAGCTGTGCTTGAGGAAAATATCCAAAGCTCGATGGCAGGATAAGGGATGCCCAGTGGGAGTCAACCTATTCTGGAAGGTACCTCCTTGACTAGACCGCCATTTTTCAATGGCACTCACTACCTCTACTGGAAAGAAAGATTCAAAGGATTTATTTTGAGCACCAGCTCTGCTCTTTGGCCATTAATCATGAATGGTCCCCACATCGTCAACAATCCTGATGGCACTGAGAAATATGAAGCTCAGTGGACCGAAGATGAGAGAAGAAGGATAGAGCAAAACTACAAAGCAAGATACACCCTGATGTGTGCTCTTAGTCCAGACGAGTTCCAAAAAATTTATGCATGTGAATCAGCGAAACAAATCTGGGATACTCTATCCAATGTTCATGAAGGAACATCCAAAGTGAAGGATTCAAAGATCATTATTCTTTTGAGCCAATATGAAATGTTCACAATGGAAAACGGAGAAACTATCATTGATATGATAGGTCGTTTCCAAACTATTATCAATAATCTCGAATCTCTTGGAAAAGTTTATACTACAAAAGAAGATGTTACGAAGATCCTCAGAAGTTTACATTAGGAATGGAGACCACTCATCGCTACAATCACTCAAGCCAAGGATCTGTCAACCTTGACCTTAGATGATCTTGTGGGAACTCTTCAAGTTCATGAGCAGGAGCTTAACCAGGACAACCCTACAAAGAAAGGCAAGACTATTGCCTTAAAAAGTCAAAAAGCCAGCAGCTCGAAAGTTCTCAAAGCAAATGAGTCCAGCGATGAAAATGATCAAGATGAAGAAGAATTTGATGATGAGCTGTCTCTCATATCAAAGAAACTTGAACGTATTCTGAAAAATAAAAGCATGAGAAGAAGACCCTTTACAAAGAAAAACGTTAAAGACCATGATGAAACCAAGGACAAAAATCCAATGGTTTGCTATGAGTGCAAGAAACCAGGCCACTTCAAGGCTGAGTGCCCTAAGCTAAAAGATAAGAAAAAGTTCTACAAAAAGAAAAGCAAGAATCTCATGGCAACATGGGAAGACCTTGACTCCTCTGAAGAAGAATAAAACGAAGAAGAGGCAAACATATGTCTCTGGTCTGAAAATCATCTCTCTGAAGAATCTTCTGAAGAAGAGGAACAATCTACCTCTTCAATCATCTCATATCCTGAGGCTGAATCATTAAGAGATTTCAGTAGTCTTTCTATAAGCAGACCACCTATTTTCTATGGAACTGGTGATTATGCCATGTGGAGAGAACTATTCCTGAGATTCAACTTAGAACAAAATGTTGATGACCTATGGAGAGCATACACCAATGATAACTTTTGTCCTACTACTATTATCAATGGTGAACGCATAGTTAAACCGAGGGTTGATTGTTCTGAAGAAGAAGAAAGAAGAGTGAGAATCAATGCTAAAGCTGTTTACACTCTTACTTGTGCCCTGGATGAAAGAACTGTCAACATTATGATGTATTGTGATATTGCAAAAAGAGTGCTTGACATGCTTGATGCCCTATTTATGAGAAGGCAACCTGCCCGTTCTGGAGAACCACCTATTTATCAATCATCAGAACATGGATCTTGGAAAGAAAACTTCAGATCCTTTATAACAACCCAAGGATCAGAAGAACACTGGAAAACTCTCACTGATGAAGCATTCTGCCCCATCATCATCATCAATGAAGAATACACGATGAAAACTCTAGAAAATTGCACCTTAGAGGAAAAAAGAAGAGTTGCTCTTGATTATGAAGTAATAGCTTTCCTGTTTCGAAGTGTACATAGAGCAAGAAGAGAAGCCCTGGCTGAAGAAACAGATATTCTGGAAAGATCTCCACCTACATCCCCAACAGCAGATATGTGTCTTATGGCAAATATATCCTCTGAAACAAAAATAGAAGAGGAAGAGGTAAATATATCTGAATATTCTAAAGATGCATATGATGAGCTATTAAATGAATCATGCATTATTTATTCTGAATATAAAGCTCTTAAAAGAAAATTTGCCAAACTCAATAAAGACTTTGACAAAGTCAAAATTGAGAATGGAGAACTAAGAGAAGAGATAATCAATCTAACTGAAGTCTCAAGTTCTAAGTTCAGTACATCCTGTGAAGTTGAGAAACTTGAGCATCAAGTTACTTACTTAACTGATAGTCTATCTAAATTCATTGATGGATCTAAGAGGCTTAATTTAATTCTTAGATATAGATCTCCTTATGATAAATCCGGTATTGGATATGAAAAAAAAATCCAAAAATTTCTTACAAGAAAACCAAGATAAAAAGAGTAATGTATTGTTCTATTTGTGGTAAAAATGAACACTCTGTGTCCAAATGCTGACATAAAAGAAATGCTAGAACTAATAAGTTACCTGCAACTAACCAAAAAGGACCCAAGTCTATTTGGGTACTAATCTCTGTCGCAGATTTGCTTGACAATAGGAAGAAAACACCAATCATGATACCTAGACAGTGGATGTTCACGACACATGACGGGAGAAAAGTCTATGTTCCTAGACCTAAAACCAAAGTCTGAAGGATCAGTTGTATTCGGTGGCAATCAAAAGGGAAAGATTGTAGGTATTGGTAAAATTGGTAAGAATAATTCTCCCTCTATAAATCATGTGTTGTTGGGTGAAGGGTTAAAACACAATCTGCTTAGCATAAGCCAATTGTGTGACAGCGGGTTTGTGGTTTCTTTCAACAAAGATAAATGCATAGTCAAATATGTTGATGGGTCCACTCTATTTACTGGTAAGAGGCAAAATAATGTATATAAAATTGACTTGGAGTACCTCTCTAATCAAAATGTATCATGTCGGATGTCTGTGAATGATGAACAATGGATTTGGCATAAGAGACTTGGTCATGCAAGCCTGAGATTAATCTCAAAGCTACAAAAGCATAATCTCGTAAGAGAATTACCAAAGCTTGCCTATAAATATGATGTTTTCTGTGATGCCTTTCAAAAGGGGAAACAAGTTAAAAATTCTTTTAATTCAAAGAATATTATTTCTACATCCAGACCTTTAGAATTGCTACATTTAGATTTGTTTGGTCCAACAAGGACCGCCTCCCTAAGTGGAAAGAAATATGGGCTTGTCATTATCGATGATTATTCTAGATGGACATGGGTGATGTTCCTAGCTCACAAAGACGAGTCTTTTGAAGTATTCTCAATATTCTGCAAAAGGATTTAGAATGAGAAAGGTATATGTATCAACTCAATGCGAAGTGATCATGGAGGAGAGTATGAGAATGTAAACTTCCAACTATTTTGTGAAGAAAATGGTATTTTTCACAATTTCTCTGTCCCTAGAACATCTCAACAAAATGGGGTCGTTGAGAGAAAGAATATGTCTAAGAGATGGCAAGAACATTTGCTCAATGATAACTCTGTTTCTAAAAACTTTTGGGCTGAGGCTGTTAACACAACATGCTATATTCAAAATAGAGTATACATAAGACCAATACTGAAGAAGACTCCATATGAATTGTGGAAAGAACGTAAACCCAACATATCATATTTTCATCCTTTTGAATGTGCCTGCTTTATGTTAAATACTAGAGACAATCTAGGTAAATTTGATGCCAAAGTTGATAATGGTATTTTCTTAGGATACTCTGAAACATCTAAAGCTTTCAGAATTTATAATAGTAGATCATTAACTATCGAAGAATCTATTCATGTTAAATTTGATGACAAGAAGCCTGATAAAGTATTATCAGAGCTGGACGAATTGCTTGTAGATCTTGATCTGAATGATCATCGTCCAACCAACAATGGGAAGGAAATCTTCGAAGAAGTCAAAACTGATGATCACAATCCTCAATTGTCAAATGATAGTCAGAAATCTTGGCAATTCAAAACTTACCATCCTGAAGATCAAATTCTAGGTTAACCCAGTGATGAAGTAAGAACAAGGTTAACCTTTAGAAATCAAGCTGATTCTGCTTTCACCTCTAAGTTAGAACCAAAAACTGTGGACGAAGCTCTCATGGACGATGGATGGATCTTGGCTATGCAAGAATAACTCAATCAGTTTGAGAGAAACAAAGTTTGGGCTTTAGTTCAAGAACCGAATGATAAATCCATAATTGGAACAAAATGGGTATTTAGAAATAAGATGGATGGAGATGGAAAAGTTGTGAGAAACAAAGCAATGTTAGTAGCACAAGGTTATTCTCAAGAAGAAGGTATTGATTGTACTGAAACCTTTGCTCCTGTTGCTAGAATAGAAGCAATACGTATCTTGCTATCTTTTGCTGCTCATCATAACGTAACTTTATATCAAATGGATGTTAAAAGTGCTTTTCTAAATGGGTTAATTAATGAAGAAGTCTATGTAATGCAACCCCTTGGGTTTGAAGATCATTCCCATCCTGAGTATGTATATAAGCTTCAAAAAGCTTTATATGGACTCAAACAAGCTCCTAGAGCTTGGTATGAGAAACTCAGCTCTTTCCTCATGGAAAATGGTTTCTGTATGGGAAAGGTAGACACCACTCTGTTTAAGAAAACAAATAAAGATAATTTCATAATAATCCAAATCTATGTTGATGATATTATTTTTGGATCTACTAATAATTCTCTTTGCAAGGAATTTTCAGAACTTGTGACAAAAGAATTCGAAATGAGCATGATGGGAGAGCTCAAATTCTTTCTGGGTCTGCAAGTAAGACAAACCTCCAAGGGTGTGTACATTCATCAGACTAAGTACACTAGAGATCTCCTGAAGAAATTTCAGATGGACGATAGCAAGCCAATGAGTACACCTATGCACCCAACGTCCATTCTGACGAATGACAAGAAAGACAAAAAGTTAAACCAAAAGGTTTACACAGGTATGATTGGATCTCGCACATATCTTACTGCGTCCAGACCAGATATAATGTTTAGTGTATGTCTTTGTGCACGTTTTCAAGCTGATCCATGTGAAAATCATTTAACTACTGTCAAAAGAATATTTAGATATCTAAAGGTACTTCTAATCTGGGTTTATTTTATGAGAAAACAAATGAGTACAGATCAATGGGTTATTGTGATGCTGACTATGCTGGAGATAGAATTGAACGAAAAAGTACAAGTGATGGCAATCATTATCTTGGAACTAATCTCATCTCATGGTCCAGTAAAAGACAAAGTACCATAGCCTTATCAACTGCTGATGCTGAATATATCTCTGTCGCTAGTTGTTGTTCACAACTCTTGTGGATTAAACATCAACTGGAAGACTACAACATTCATGAAAATAAGATTTCAATTTATTATGATAATACTGCTTCAATTAATCTATCAAAAAAAATCCTATATTGCATTCTAGGGCTAAACATATAGAAATCAAACATCATTTTATCAGAGATTACATTCAAAAAGGTATGTTTGATGTAAATTTTGTTGATACTGACTATCAGTGGGCCGATATCTTCACAAAACCTCTTGCAGAGGATAGGTTTTCTTTCATAAGGAAACAGTTCAACATGCTCTATATTGAATGATCTTGCGTCCAATAAACGCTTGTGTCCAAGAAAAGCTTGCGTCCAATTTGTTAGCGTCCTTTTACTGAACCAAGCTAATCACAAGCTTACGTCATTATTTTGTGTTATTTATCATTTACAATAAATGCAGAATATTTTGAAAAACATGAGTGATTTAATTATTTTCCTTTTAATATCTCTCTGTCATCCACATATTCCTATACTGAGTTAGCACTCTCTTGTCACATCAAATGTCGTGCGTCTGGTACTTCCCTCTTAAATAGCCACCCTAGGTAACTGCTAGTCATCATGGTTCTTTAACCACGATTACTTTCTCTGACGTTTTGGTTACTTTACTCCTCCCTTTTTAAAATCCCAACCAGTGAGCTAAAACCACACCAACGTCTTCATCTTTGAAACTACTCTCCTTCTCTCTCCCTCAACCGTTTATCTTCCTCTACATTCTCTTCTGAATTATGGGAAGAAACCTTCGTTCAGCTGGAGAAGGAAGTAGCGTTCCTCAAGAGAACATATCACCTTTAGGTCATCCAACTCGCGATGTTCCAGACAACTGCAAAATCAACGTTGAACATCAGATTGACTTGAATCTACTGGCCTGACTGGGAGCAGATCTCAGAATCTATGTCATTGGAGCTGGATGGAATCACTTCTTTATAAACTATCCAGAAGTTTATCCAAGACTTCTTACTGATTTTGGAGTCTGACCTGGAAAAAGGAAGGTCACATTTCTGGGTATGTTTTAGGGACACAAAAAGTCGACCTCTCTAAAGTGAGCATACCGTCTGCTATTGGATGTATGTCTCTTGGAGCTACCTATTCCAAATTTTGGTATAACAAGTTTGTGGGAAAAGACGATGTCTTCAACTTTCTTAGAAATCCTGAAGCTCAGCCCAATGCTCTCTTTCGTGCCACCCTTACGAAAGACAAAGCAAAGATTCTAAATCAAATCTTGAACAAGGCTGTTCTTCATAAAGTTGGGTCTAAGGAATCTGTTTTTGAGGTGCATTCTTTTCTTCTTACTCATCTTCTTTATGGTATGAAGATCAATCTTCCCTCCCTTCTCGTTGATCGGTTCAAAGAAAATTGCATAGATGTTGCCTCTGTTAAGACCATCACTTATGCAATTCTTCTCTCCCGAATATTCGAGAATCAAGGGATTTATTGAATTCTAAACAAAGTTCATCCAAGCATAAGGATCTCCTACCAAACCATCTGTATTTATAAAAGCAAACCTTTCAAAAATGCAACTCAAATCTGTCTTGGTCTTTGAACAAGCTCAGTCCAACATTGCACAAACTCAACGCATGGAAGCTCTTCAAAGCAGGCAAAGAAGGAAGAATCAGACTCCAAGTGTTGCAAATCAACCTCCAGTCTCCTTTGATTCATCCACTGTGGAAAGATTGTTTGAACAATCTCAGGCTAAGACTCACAATGTATTTGAAGATTTTGAGGAAAAGCCAAATCTGGAGTTTGCTTCGATGATTGAAGGTATTGCTTACACCATTCACGGAGAAACCTTCATCAAACTAAATGGTGTATTTGTTCCCTTTATCAAAGAAATTCATGGACCTTTGCTTAAAGCTCATTTGGGCTCATGCATCCTTTCAAGCTGGTCAGGAAGCTGGAACTTCTAAGCCCAGATACAGAAAGAGGAAGCTTCTAGTGGAAGAAGACGACGAGGATGATGTTCATATTGCCCTTCTTCTTACCAAGAAAACCAAGGTATCACCATCCCTCTCAAACTTGCCCAACCCTTCTATTTCTTCTATACCCTCCACCCCAACTAAAGCACCATCTTCTACTCCACCCACAAATCCTAACCTGTCTGCGTCCATTCCTCCTCCACCCAAAAAGATGAGAATTAAAACAATAGCCAAACGGCCACCCAGACCTAAAATCATCATCCAAGACTCCTCCACCTCCACTCCATCTCAGCAACAACCTGATTCCCAGCCCCCATCTTCACCCCTCTCACCCGTCACTCTATCCTCAAATGAACACAGAGGATCTCAAGATGACCTACCCTCTGTCCCTCCGTCACTGGTCCCGGAATCATCTTCTCCTCCTCACGTTCTTCTGCTACCATGGTACTCTCATGAAGAAGCTACATCTTCAGAGATTCCATTGGGTAGATTTCCTGATGCAAAGCTTGAACTTGAGACCCAAGCAAACGTCTGTTGTGCTGAGTCTACTGGTCCTCAAGAAGATGCAAGATGTGAAGATTTTGTTGTTCCCGAATCGCAAGCAGAAGCAAGCTCAGTCCAGCACACTGAGCATCTTGATGCTCATTCTACCTTGTCCGGCAACACTGTGGAACTACATCTTGATGATGAAGATAACGATGTCAACACCTCTGCTGCTAAAGAAGCCCACCTTGCTCAAGCTTCGGCTCCCTCTCTACCTCCTGGTCTTTCTCGTGAAATAGCTTACTACTTGGTAGAACGGATTTCTGCAAGGGTAACTCAAGAGTTGAATAGCAAAATGGATCAACTGTTTACCTATCTTAATCGCATCTTTCCTGGCATTCCTCCTCCTTCTCTTTGAAATCTTTTCCTTTCCTTTGCTGACTATGATATGAATCCTCCCTTGGTTCCTTTTGTCTGATGACAAACAGGGGGAGAACAATATGGAATTGTGTAAAAGATATTTTGGAATGCAAAGATTGGAAATATGTTCGTATATGTTATGCCTTTATGCTTTCATATTATTTTGTGTTCTGAATTATGTCTTCAATATGTAAATGCATAATCTCACAGGGAGCTTTTATTCATAAGGACATAAGGAATACTGTTTCAAAAATAATTTTTAATAATGTTTGTCATCATAAAAAATGGGGAGATACCAAAACAGTAATGGCTAATGACCCCTAAAAGTTTTAATGATTAACAAAATTCTTATATGTTTATGAATATACTTGAAGTACAGATTATACCAATCCATAAGGTCAAAAGGACCTTTTATATGTTTCTGACTTCAAACGACTCTCAAAAGGAACATTGTTTCTCAATGTCCAAAGTTACATCTAGCTCATAAAGGATAAAAAGCTCAAAGCAATATCTGCGTCCAAAGAAACATTGTGGTTCGTCCAAAAGTTTTTTGGACTTTAGTGGTAAAAGTCTTACGTACAGTTATCATATAGTATTGTGTGCGTCCAAACTTTCTATACAATTTGTGCGTCCAACTTTCTACATAAAGTGTACTTTCTATATAAAGTGTGCGTCCAACTTTCTATATACTTGTGCGTCCACTAACCTTATTTTGCAGATGACGTGGCTCTTTTTCAAAAGTCTTGATTGGTTTTTACAAAAAAAGAAAATATCTTTTCACATAAGACAAAAGAAGGTATAAATTTCGTACACTATAAACCACGTAGAGCAAAGACTCACGTAAAGCAAAACACTTGTCGGCCAAAAAGGCAAATCAGTCTGCTACCATTCAAGCTGCTTTTCTACCAAAAGCAACCTTGCCTCCTCATTTTGGAGGGACCAAAATTGAACGGAGAACAGCTAGCAAATGGACTTGTGCCTAACGGATATTTCATTGTGTCTAAACAAAAAAGTTTCCTACCATTTGAATTTCGAAGGTAAGATAAAGCTAAAAGAAGACCCTCTTCTGAAGAAGCAAAGATACAAGAGCTAGAAAACATTCAAGAGAGAATTCATGGTGCAACAAAAAGATTCAAAGCATTCACTCTCTAGAAATTGATCTGTAAACCTCCTTATTCTTTCATTGTAATGTTACAAACAGATTGTTAAGAGCTGTATCGTGTAATACTCACTCTTAGTGAGTTTGTAAAAAAGCTCGAAAAACCTCACCCAAGTCTTTGGATTTGTTGAGCTTGGAGAGGCTTATCTGTAAAAGAATACTTGTAGCTGGAGAGGTATAGAATTGATAATCCTGTGGTTTATCGGTTTTTCTTGTACCTTTTGATGAGGATTTAGCCATCTATGTCCAACTTATAACATTGTTTTGCCTCAATTAACTTGGATTTGATGGTTGTAGCATGCTTTGTTTCAATTGACATAATTTCCTTGTGTTTGATTACATTTCTAAGTTTTTTTGGGATCTCATTCATAGTATTTTGTTTTGCAGTGATTAATGAAGATTGGGACCTGATAAGCTTCAGAATATAATCAATGAATGAGCTAGCATAGCTGTTGGACCGGTAAAAGTTCGAAGAAGCATCTACATAAAGGAGAAGTCACTGACTTCGTACCGCTGGGCGGCCATATGGCCGCTGAGCGGTTGGCCCCAGCCTTCACACTACTGCTCACTGACTTCGTACCGCTGGGCGGCCATATGACCGCTGAGCGGTGATCCCCAGTTTTGCTCACTGACTTCATACCGCTGGGCGGTGAGTTTACCGCTGGGCGGTGATAGGGTCGCAGGCCCATTTATCAGTTGGCCCATTTGCACATCAGAAAACCTTATCTATTCTAATTTTGGGAGGTTTTAAAGGGGGAGACACGAGATTAGAGGGGGCTGGACCCTAATTTGGAAAGATTGTGGTGGCTTGGAGTGGAGAAGGGTGGAAGCTTGGATCATCTTCATAGTTCATCATGAAGTTTACTCTTTTCTCTTTTGCTTTAGTTTCTCTCTTTAGTTCTATGTTTAGCTAAACTTCCCCTTGTTGGGGTTAAGTGGATTTTGATGGATTTTGCTTGTATTTGACTTGGGTGTTATGCATGACTTCTTCTATTTTGAGTTTATCATCTTTGTTCTTAAAGCTTTCCAGGGTTTGATCATCCTTGGAATGATTTATATGGTTTATGCTTTGAAGGAGAGTTTGAAGTATGAATTTCTTTAAGATTATGAACCTTGAGATTCTTGAACTAGGAATAGTCTTTGAATGCTTGTTATCTTTTGGATTCTTGAACTTCATGCTTTTTCCCTTTTTGAAATACCTAAGGAATTAGGGATTTGAATTAGGAATTAAAGTTCTTTGGCCTAAGGAATTGGGTCTTGGAAAATTAGGATAATCCGATAACAAAATAGGTGAAGTATTTTTGTATTAACCCCAATTAAAGTGCAGCAAATGAAGTCAAATGAAACTTAATCCCAACTCTTTCCTCTAATTGAATTTCAACCCTTTTTGCGTTCTAAGTGTTTGTTAAGTTGTCAAAGCGAAAATTACCAAAATTCTATTCTTGTGTTTATCTTTTGTGCTTTGTGAATCTGCCTGAGCTCCCTTTAAACCAAAATATTCGTTTAAGTAGTAGTTGAATTCGAGAATTGATATTTGGCATTCGATCCCTGAGAACGATATCCGGTTTCACCGTTTTTATTACTTGCAACGATCCGGTACACTTGCCGTGGTCCCATCAAGTTTTTGGTGCCGTTGCCGGGGACCGATTCTACCAATATCGGTAGTATCGAAGGCAGCTATTAGTTTAAACTTTGTGTTGTTTTCTTTAGTTTATTTTAGTATTTAGTTTTTCTTTGTTCTACTTTACTTTCTTCATTGTATGCGAGGTACAATTCATCTTGATCACCTATTGTTTGATCCGGAGATAGAGAAAACAGCCCGCAACAATAGAAAAAGAGCTAAGCAAAGAAAAAGAGAAGAAAGACAAAGACAACGAGAAGGTCAATCTCCATTAGCTGAACCAGTTTGTGACACACCAGAAGTGATAATGGGTGATAACAACAATCCGAGAAGGACCTTGAGAGACTACTCTATGCCCACTGCAAATGCATATTATGGGAGTATTGTGAGACCTCCAATTGATGGTCCAACCCTTGTAATACCACCGGGTCTTGTACAAGTTGTGCAGCAGAACCAATTCTCCGGTTCCTCATCGGAAGACCCAAATCAACATTTGGAGCTTTTTATCCAACTTTGTGATACAATGAAGTCCCAGGGAGCCAGTGATGATGCCACTCGCCTAAGGCTTTTCCCTTTTTCTTTAAGGGATAGAGCTAGAAGTTGGCTCCGAGCGCAAGCGCAAGGTAGCATAGCGACATGGGATGATCTAGCCAATAAGTTTGTGAGCAAGTACTTTCCAACATCTAAGTCTTCAAAGTTGAGAAGTGAGATCACTGCATTTGTTCAACATGAGGGAGAATCTCTTTATGATGCTTGGGATAGATTCAAGGATTTGCTTAGACGATGTCCCCATCATTCATTACCGGAGTGGCTCAAAGCTCAAACTTTCTATAATGGCCTAGTTCCCAACACTAAGGTGATGATAGATGCCGCTTGTGGGGGTTCTTTTGATCTGAAGACACCTGAAGAAGGGTTTGAGATAATGGAGGCAATGGCTGAAAATAGTATCAACACACATTTTGATAGACAACCCAGAAAAGGAGTGCTAGAAGTGGGGACCTTAGATGCTATTTTAGCCCAGAACAAGATTATGACTCAACAGTTGACATCTTTGACTCAACAAATGGGAAATATGAAGGTTAATACAGTTGATTCCAGTCCTCCAACATGTGATTTTTGTGGAGGATGCCATGCTAATGTTGATTGTGAAGCCTCTTTGAACACTCAAGACAACCCGGAGCAAGTGAATTATGTTAACAATGCTCAGAGGCAACAATACAATCCTTATTCCAACACATATAATCAGGGGCCGAGGAATCATCAGAACTTCTCATGGAGAGATCAAGGTAATCAAGTCCCTCAAAGACAGCAAGGGGGGTATCAGGGTAGCTCCTCATCACAACCACCACCCAATGAGAAGAAGTCCACTTTGGAGATAGCAATGGAGAAATTAACTATGCAGACTTCCTCTTTTGTTCAGAAGACTACCGATTTCATGGATGAGACAAGAGGTGGGTTTAGAAATCAAGAAGCGTCAATCCGGAATTTGGAGTCTCAAGTTGGCCAACTAGCAAGGCAACTTTCGGAAAGACCTCCTGGATCTTTACCAAGTGACACCGTCCCAAATCCTAGAGGTAATGAGCATGTTAAAGCTATAACAACTAGGAGTGGGAAGGTGGTTGAGCCTCCACCACGGAAGGAGAAGAAGAGTGAAGAAAAAGGAGAGAAGCCTAGTGAAGAAGTGCCTCATGAAGAAGCTGAAAAATCTGAAAAAGTTCCACCCAATGACTCTAATGAGAAAGAGGCGCCAACGGAACAAGAAGGGAAAATGCCACCGCCAACTATCAAGTTACCTTTCCCTCAACGACTCAAAAAGGAACAAGACAAAAAACAGTTTGGGAAGTTTCTAGAGGTGTTTAACAAGCTTCAAATCAACATTCCGTTTGCCGAAGCTCTAGAGCAAATGCCCTCCTATGTGAAATTCCTGAAAGAGTTGTTGTCCAAGAAGAGAAGGATTGGGAATGAAGAGACCATTATGCTTACGGAGGAGTGCAGTGCAATTTTACAAAAGAAACTTCCTCCAAAGCTTAAGGATCCCGGGAGTTTTGCAATTCCTTGCACCATTGGTGATAGAATATTTGGGAAAGCCCTATGCGATCTTGGAGCGAGTATTAGTCTCATGCCTTTATCCATTTTCAAGCAATTGGGGATTGGACAAATAAAACGCACCATGGTAACCCTCCAATTTGCGGATAGATCGGTGAAGCATCCATATGGTGTGATTGAAGATGTTTTGGTGAAAGTTGACAAATTCATCTTTCCGGTGGATTTCGTTGTTCTTGACATGGAAGAGGATAGAGATATTCCCTTGATATTGGGAAGGCCATTCCTTGCAACCGGTAGAGCTCTCATTGATGTAGCAGATGGCACTCTGACATTGAAGGTCCAAGATGAAGCTATTACTTTTAATGTGTTTGAAGCTATGAAGCATCCGGGAGATAGAGAAGGGTGTTTTAGCATTGATATGATTGATTCTATGGTCTCCAACTCATATAGGGAAGACAACCCCACTTTGCCTCTTGAAAGAATACTTGTTGAATCCAAGGTGGAAATTGAAGAGGAGGATGATCCGGCGGTGAAAGAAGTACTTAGCTTGTTGGAAGAGTCACCTTCCTATCCTAAAAATGCACAACCGGAATGGGAGGAATTGGTTAGAGGAGAAGATGAAATCAAACCAAAAAGAGATGAAGCACCGAAGGTTGAGCTCAAACCATTGCCCACACACTTGAAATATTCCTTCCTTGGTGAGCGTGATTTTTACCCTATCATCATGAGTTCTGAGTTAAGCCAAGTGGAGGAAGAAAAACTGCTGAGTGTTCTTCGGGATCATAAGGAGGCCATTGGATGGTCAATTGGGGACTTGAAAGGAATAAGTCCTTCTTTGTGTATGCACAAAATACTCATGGAGGAGAGCCATAAAACAGTAGTGCAGTCACAAAGGAGACTTAATCCGGTTATGAAGGAGGTGGTTCGAAAGGAGGTTTTCAAGCTTCTTGATGCCGGTCTTATTTATCCTATCTCGGATAGTCCGTGGGTTAGTCCCGTCCAAGTTGTGCCTAAGAAGGGCGGGACAACAGTGGTTAAAAATGAAAACAATGAATTGATACCCACTCGGATTGTTACGGGATGGAGAGTATGCATTGATTATCGGAAGCTAAATGATGCTACAAGGAAGGATCACTTCCCACTTCCGTTCATTGACCAGATGTTGGAGCGGTTGGCCGGCCATGAATATTATTGCTTTTTGGATGGATATTCCGGCTACAACCAAATTGCTGTGGCTCCAGAGGATCAGGAGAAAACAGCCTTTACATGCCCTTATGGAGTATTTGCATATAGAAGGATGCCCTTCGGACTTTGCAATGCACCGGCCACATTCCAAAGGTGTATGATGTCCATCTTCTCCGATATGATTGAAAAACATATCGAAGTTTTCATGGACGATTTCTCTGTGTTTGGTTCTTCATTTGATATATGTTTGCATAACTTGTCATTAGTGTTAAAAAGATGTGAAGAAACAAACTTGGTCTTAAATTGGGAAAAATGTCATTTCATGGTGAGAGAGGGAATCGTTTTAGGGCACAGCGTCTCTAACCAAGGGATAGCAGTTGATCGTGCCAAAGTGGAAGTCATTGAAAAACTTCCCCCTCCCACCAATGTAAAAGGCATTCGTAGTTTTTTGGGGCATGCTGGCTTTTACAGGAGATTCATAAAAGACTTTTCGAAAATTGCCAAACCTCTTAGTGATCTCCTTGTAAAAGATGCCCCCTTTATTTTTGATGATGCATGCATGTTAGCCTTTAACACTTTGAAGCATAAATTGATCACTGCACCGATTGTCACTGCACCTGATTGGACTTTGCCATTTGAGATTATGTGTGATGCGAGTGACACTGTTGTAGGTGCTGTTTTAGGCCAAAGAAAAGATAAGTTGTTGCATGTGATTTACCATGCGAGTCATGTTTTAAATACTGCACAACTTAACTATGCTACCACTGAAAAGGAATTGTTGGCTGTTGTTTATGCATTTGACAAGTTTCGATCTTACTTAGTAGGCTCCAAGGTGATCGTATACACGGACCATGCAGCTGTTCGGTATCTATTTGCCAAGCAAGACTCGAAACCAAGGCTCATCCGGTGGATTTTATTGCTTCAAGAGTTTGATTTGGAGATAAGGGATAAGAAAGGAAGCGAAAATTCAGTGGCGGACCACTTGTCTCGGTTAGAAAGTGCAGAAGAAAGCGAAGAAAAAAGACCGATCAATGACCAATTTTGTGATGAAAAGCTTTTAGCGGTGGTGAGTTTGCCATGGTATGCGGATATAGCGAACTATAAGGTTGGACAAGTGGTTCCCACGGATTTTAACCCACAAAAACGGAAGAGGTTCTTCCATGAAGCCAAGTTCTATGTGTGGGATGAACCATTTCTGTACAAGAGAGGTGTTGATGGGTTATTGAGAAGGTGTGTGCCCGAAGAAGAACAAGAGCAGATTTTGTGGCATTGTCATGATTCCGGGTATGGTGGTCATTTTAGTGGAGATCGGACAGCAGCCAAGGTTCTCCAATCCGGTTTATTTTGGCCATCACTCTTCAAGGATGCCTTTGCATATGTTAAAAGATGTGATAGATGTCAAAGAACCGGAAACATATCAAAGAGAAATGAAATGCCTCAAAACCCGATACAAGAAGTTGAAGTGTTCGATGTTTGGGGAATTGACTTCATGGGTCCATTCCCCTCTTCCTACTCTAAGCTGTACATCTTGGTAGCTGTGGATTATGTTTCAAAGTGGGTAGAAGCTGCAGCGGTCCAAACCAATGATGCACAAGTGGTGATTAGTTTCTTGAAAAAGAACATATTCTCAAGGTTTGGGGTGCCTAGAGCCTTGATAAGTGATGAGGGGACCCATTTTTGCAATAGGAAGTTGGAGACTTTGCTTAAAAAGTACAATGTTCATCATAGAGTTGCCACTCCCTATCACCCACAAACAAGCGGGCAAGTGGAGGTGTCCAATCGCCAATTAAAGCAAATTTTGGAGAAAACAGTGAACTCTTCTAGGAAGGACTGGGCATTGAAGCTTGATGATGCTCTTTGGGCATATAGGACAGCCTTCAAGACTCCGATTGGTATGTCTCCATTCCAATTGGTTTATGGCAAAGCTTGCCACTTACCTCTTGAATTGGAGCATAAGGCACTATGGGCAACAAAGTATTTGAATTTTGATTTGTCTAAAGCGGGTGAGTCAAGAATCTTGCAGCTTCATGAACTTGAGGAGTTCCGGAATCTTGCCTATGAAAATGCCAAAATCTACAAGGAGAATACAAAGAAGTGGCATGATAAGAAGATTGTGAAAAAAGAGTTCCGGGAAGGTCAATTCAACTCAAGACTCAAGTTGTTTCCGGGAAAACTCAAGTCTCGATGGTCGGGACCTTTTGAAGTCAAGCAAGTATTCCCTTATGGTGCAGTTGAAGTGAAGGATCCGAACTCGGATAGAAGATTCAAAGTGAACGGTCAACGACTCAAGCTCTACCTCGGTGGGGATGTTGAGCGGAAAAGGGAATCCATCAATCTAATCTCTACTTGAGAAGCACACCGTCAAGCTCGGGACGTTAAACAAGCGCTTCATGGGAGGCAACCCATGCTCAGGCTTTTTCTACACTTTCCTTTTACATTTTTTTTTTAGTTTTTCTTTTGCATCATTAGTCTTAGTGCAACTTTAGTGTTATAAGTGTTTCTAGGATTTAGTGTGTGATAGTTTTATATAAGTTTGGAGTGTGTTAGTTCATTTTTCATGCATGGTTTTCATGATTAGTTTATGTATATATTCATGTTTGGGGTTGATGTTAAAAGAGGGATTGAACACTTCATATCTGTGAGCCAAAAATAGCTAAAAAGATGCATAGGTATGCAGAAATACCACCGCTGGGCTGTGATATGGCCGCTGGGCGGTTCCATTTTCTGCCAAATTTACTGGGAATTTTCTGGCTCTTCACCGCTGAGCGGCACAACTTACCGCTGGGCGGTGTATGTGTTTCCAGCCACTGTGTGTATACCGCTGGGCGGTTAAATATTACCGCTGGGCGGTGGACTTTAAAAGGGCTTGCTGCATAATTATGCAGATATCCCAACGCTGGGCGGTTAATTGGCCGCTGGGCGTCCTTGGTTTCTGGGCTTCTGGGCTTTCACCGCTGAGCGGTAATTATACCGCTGGGCGGTTTTAGGGATTCACACGCACCTGTAGCCACTGTGCTTGTACCGCTAAGCGGTAATAATACCGCTGGGCGGTGGTAAACAAAAAAAAAAAAAGATTTTAAACTTCTCTTTTCCCTCACTATACTCAGCACCCACACGCACACACTCTTCCACTCCTCCACTCTTTCTTTCTTTCTCACCCAGACGCTTCACTCTCACACACCAACAACACCCACCACTGCACAGCACCGCCGCTCTCACACTGCAGCGCCGCACACTGCACCTTCGTCTCTCTCTCCTCGCGCTCATCTCTCTCTCCTGGCACTGTCTTTCTCCCTCCCTTGAGCTCTTCTCTCTTGTTCTCCCTTTCTTTTACAGTAAGTACCGTGTTGCAATTTTAATTATTCATGTTGATTTGTTGATTATGGTGAAATGAATGGTGATTTCCTTGCTACTGTGGATGATGAGAATGTTCTTCAGTTATGAACAATTTGGGGTTGAGGGTTCAAAAATCTGAATTTGGGGATTTTGAGGGGAATGAATTTTGTGCTAAATTGATGGTTTAATCTTGCAATTGGGTGCATTGTTAACATGATTCCACTGTTGAGTTATGGAAATTGAGTGAGAATGTTGTGGAATTGAGAAAATAGCATTCTAGGGTTTTAAACTATGACAGATTTGGGGATTTTCTTGTGGCACAAATTTTTATTCAAATTGATTGTTGGAATGTGTAAATAGGTTCCTAACTAATATGATTCCACTTTCAATTCTTTGAATTTAACCCTTGAGGAGCATCAATTTAGAAAACTACTTGATAAGTGTATGAATAATCCCAAATTTGAGGGTTTGCAATCTGGAATGTTTTGATCATCAAATTGAGACTCTTGACTTGTAATTAAAGTTATTTGTAATGTGTCCCTAGCATTTTGTGAAAGCTTTTGGTTGGGATTGATTTCTCTTAAACATCGACCTCTATGTTATTGGTGGGTTTAAAAAGGAAGTGGCTGTTGAATGAGTGATAAATTTTGTTGTGACTGCACTATGTTGTTATCTCATGATACTGCCATTAATTTTTGAGAATTCTTGAGGTCACTTAAATTTTGGTTATGATTGTTATCGTGGACTGATCATAGTTTGAGGTTTATTGCAGGTTAAGTGCCATGGCCTCTAAAGCACCTGTGAAGAAAGACCCCAAAAAGAGGAAAGTTGAGGCATCATCTTCTAGCAGATCCACATTTGATAAAAAATTATTCCGATCCGCCGAATGCTGGACAATGCACAAAACCATGCATAAAAGGGGGACAGTTTGGGAGAGGAAAATAGTTTCGTCTGCATTCACTGCTGTTCCCCCTATGACAGAAGAGATCCGGAGAAGAGGATGGGATACACTTGTGGCATACCCCACAGGAGGGTATGTAGAGATGATAAATGAGTTCTGTGCCAATGCCTACAATCCAACTGGGGAATTTCCACCATACACTAGCTTCTTCAGAGGAAAAACCATCCTCTTTGATCCTGACACCATAAATGAGACATTAAATGTGAGAACAGATTGGGGAGCAAAAGATGACTGGCAACTATTTAAACAAGAGAAGTACTATCTCAAGTTCATCAAGAAGAGTGAGTTGGATGAGATGTTGAGGCTATTATGCCGGCCAGGTGCTGCTTGGGCATTTACAAAGGGGAACCCCCCAATTCCAAGAAAGTTGGAAGGTGTGGATTTAAAATCAGTTCCTAAAGTTTGGGCAGCATATATTGTGACAAATCTCCTCCCCAATGCAAACAAGTCTGATGTCAAGTTTGATCGGGCAAAGATGATCCAGATGATCATGAGTGGTCAGAGCATAAACATCGGGAAGATTATTGCTGATACCATTCAGAGCATCGCTAACTCAGAGACAACAACCCTAGCCTTTCCTTACTTAATCGCTCTTCTCTGTGAGAAGGCCAGGGTATCAAAGGCAGGTCTAACACCAACAAAGGATCCCTCAAAGATTGACCTAACCTTTGTTACCAAATTTTGCCTAGTGGAAGACTTAGAGCCTGCAGAGGGTAGAGGAAGACCCCCTAGAGTCACACCAACTAGACGGGAACTACGGGCTCAAAATGAAGGCTCAGCTTCAGGGGATCCATATTCAGTTGACCAAGAAAGGGCTGAGATGCGGCATAATATGGGGGCCCTCTTCAGATATTTACAAGTCACCCGAGAGGATGTCTTGAGGGTGGAGGATTTGTTGATACAAGGGCAGAATCCCGATCCGAACTTTGTTCCTGCAGCAAGAAGAAGTCCATCAGAGCTGGATCACTTTGTAGATTGGAGACCTTTTGGGGAGAGCTCTGCAGCCCCTATGGAGGTGGAAGAAGAAGAAGAGACGGAAGAAGAAGAAGAAGAGATAGAAGAAGAAGCGGAAGAGACCGACTCTGAGGAGAAAGAGTCGGAAGAGGATTAATCCACCCATTTTCAGGGGAGAAGGGATCTTGAGCAGCTTTATTCTGGGTTCTACTCAGAACCCAGCAGATAACTTTTCCTTTTCTCCCCTTCCACTTTTATTTGCCTTCTTGCATGCGATTTTTCTTTGTTTTTTTATTTTTATCTTCACTTTGTTAATTTCTTTTACTGCTAATCATAGATGCATCATAGCTAGGAGTAGTTAAGAATCATGTATATATTTGAAAAAAAAAAAAAAAAAAAAAAAAAGGGTATAATTGGTTTGCTGTTTGTGAGCTCTATGTGGAGTTGTTGGAGATAAATGCAATGGGAGCCCACATCTCAATTTATTTCCAACTTGGAGTAAAAAAAAAAAAAAAGAAGTGGTGTCATATCTCTTATGCATGAATCCTGTGGCTTAAATTGTTAAAACGTGTTGGCATGGTTTTGTGAGTGGTTTCCCTTGTCCTGGGTAGTACTGTTGAACCTTATGATCTTATTGCTGAGAGGACACTTTTGATGCCTTATCTTCCCGAATTTGCTTGATTCTTGTATGCATGTCATGGTTTGCACAATGTTCGAAGTTTGATAAAGGCAGTTTTTGTTGATTGAGCCAATAGCCAAATAGCCAACCAGGTTGTGATATCCTTTGTTTCGCCCCATTGAGCCTAATGATCCCTTTTTCTTGATTAAACCCTCAATACTGAGCCTAGCCACATAATTGATGTCTTATCCACCTGAGAAGGCTAGGTGAGCATTGAAAATCATGAATGAAGGGTGAAGAAGAAACTAAGTTTGGGGTAGAAAAGAAAAGAAAAGAAAAGAAATGGAGAAAAAGAGTTTGATTGAATCAGGTGCCCCTTTGAGACCGATGGGTTACTGGGGAAATACTTGAC
This sequence comes from Ammopiptanthus mongolicus, assembly GCA_039655645.1. Taxonomy (NCBI): domain Eukaryota; kingdom Viridiplantae; phylum Streptophyta; class Magnoliopsida; order Fabales; family Fabaceae; genus Ammopiptanthus; species Ammopiptanthus mongolicus. The sequence goes on from CM077350.1 coordinate 47,791,855, forward strand.
TTGATGATCAAGTACCCCTTTGAAACCATGTAGGTTACTGGGGAAATATCAAAAAAAAAAAAAAAAAAATAATGACTGAAGGGTTCAAGGTGTGAGTTTGAAAGGGTGCTAATTGTACAATGCTCACTTAGTCTCGAAAGGTAGCAGCTTAAATGTCTTATTTCATCTACCTTGTACCTTGGCCCCATTACATCCTAGAGTTAAGTCCTTTTGATTTGTGCATTGTGTGAATCATGAGTGTGTGCTTGAGAAGAAATCAAATTCATGGAAGATGGGCTCAAATTGTGTTGACCGAGTGAAACACAAACTCACCACATGAGTGAATCAGAGAGCATCTTCCTAAATGAGAGGTTAAAGAAGAAAATCACTTTGCACAACTTAGATGCCACATGTATGAACTGCCAAGTTGTGATGGTTGAGTGCATTATTGGTATGACTCCAAGTTCTTTTTCACTGATGTTTCTGAGATTGTGGGTCACATTTGTGTTTTCTGCCACCGGTTTTCATTGAGTTGACAAAGTTGTGTTCTCATTTCATTAATTCTATTTTTGCTTGAGGACAAGCAAAGTTTTAAGTTTGGAGTGGTGATAATCCTGTGGTTTATCGGTTTTTCTTGTACCTTTTGATGAGGATTTAGCCATCTATGTCCAACTTATAACATTGTTTTGCCTCAATTAACTTGGATTTGATGGTTGTAGCATGCTTTGTTTCAATTGACATAATTTCCTTGTGTTTGATTACATTTCTAAGTTTTTTTGGGATCTCATTCATAGTATTTTGTTTTGCAGTGATTAATGAAGATTGGGACCTGATAAGCTTCAGAATATAATCAATGAATGAGCTAGCATAGCTGTTGGACCGGTAAAAGTTCGAAGAAGCATCTACATAAAGGAGAAGTCACTGACTTCGTACCGCTGGGCGGCCATATGGCCGCTGAGCGGTTGGCCCCAGCCTTCACACTACTGCTCACTGACTTCGTACCGCTGGGCGGCCATATGACCGCTGAGCGGTGATCCCCAGTTTTGCTCACTGACTTCATACCGCTGGGCGGTGAGTTTACCGCTGGGCGGTGATAGGGTCGCAGGCCCATTTATCAGTTGGCCCATTTGCACATCAGAAAACCTTATCTATTCTAATTTTGGGAGGTTTTAAAGGGGGAGACACGAGATTAGAGGGGGCTGGACCCTAATTTGGAAAGATTGTGGTGTGGTGGCTTGGAGTGGAGAAGGGTGGAAGCTTGGATCATCTTCATAGTTCATCATGAAGTTTACTCTTTTCTCTTTTGCTTTATTTCTCTCTTTAGTTCTATGTTTAGCTAAACTTCCCCTTGTTGGGGTTAAGTGGATTTTGATGGATTTTGCTTGTATTTGACTTTGGTGTTATGCATGACTTCTTCTATTTTGAGTTTATCATCTTTGTTCTTAAAGCTTTCCAGGGTTTGATCATCCTTGGAATGATTTATATGGTTTATGCTTTGAAGGAGAGTTTGAAGTATGAATTTCTTTAAGATTATAAACCTTGAGATTCTTGAACTAGGAATAGTCTTTGAATGCTTGTTATCTTTTGGATTCTTGAACTCATGCTTTTTCCCTTTTTGAAATACCTAAGGAATTAGGGATTTGAATTAGGAATTAAAGTTCTTTGGCCTAAGGAATTGGGTCTTGGAAAATTAGGATAATCCGATAACAAAATAGGTGAAGTATTTTTGTATTAACCCCAATTAAAGTGCAGCAAATGAAGTCAAATGAAACTTAATCCCAACTCTTTCCTCTAATTGAATTTCAACCCTTTTTGCGTTCTAAGTGTTTGTTAAGTTGTCAAAGCGAAAATTACCAAAATTCTATTCTTGTGTTTATCTTTTGTGCTTTGTGAATCTGCCTGAGCTCCCTTTAAACCAAAATATTCGTTTAAGTAGTAGTTGAATTCGAGAATTGATATTTGGCATTCGATCCCTGAGAACGATATCCGGTTTCACCGTTTTTATTACTTGCAACGATCCGGTACACTTGCCGTGGTCCCATCAAGTTTTTGGCGCCGTTGCCGGGGATCGATTCTACCAATATCGGTAGTATCGAAGGCAGCTATTAGTTTAAACTTTGTGTTGTTTTCTTTAGTTTATTTTAGTATTTAGTTTTTCTTTGTTCTACTTTACTTTCTTCATTGTATGCGAGGTACAATTCATCTTGATCACCTATTGTTTGATCCGGAGATAGAGAAAACAGCCCGCAACAATAGAAAAAGAGCTAAGCAAAGAAAAAGAGAAGAAAGACAAAGACAACGAGAAGGTCAATCTTCATTAGCTGAACCAGTTTGTGACACACCAGAAGTGATAATGGGTGATAACAACAATCCGAGAAGGACCTTGAGAGACTACTCTATGCCCACTGCAAATGCATATTATGGGAGTATTGTGAGACCTCCAATTGATGGTCCAACCCTTGTAATACCACCGGGTCTTGTACAAGTTGTGCAGCAGAACCAATTCTCCGGTTCCTCATCGGAAGACCCAAATCAACATTTGGAGCTTTTTATCCAACTTTGTGATACAATGAAGTCCCAGGGAGCCAGTGATGATGCCACTCGCCTAAGGCTTTTCCCTTTTTCTTTAAGGGATAGAGCTAGAAGTTGGCTCCGAGCGCAAGCGTAAGGTAGCATAGCGACATGGGATGATCTAGCCAATAAGTTTGTGAGCAAGTACTTTCCAACATCTAAGTCTTCAAAGTTGAGAAGTGAGATCACTGCATTTGTTCAACATGAGGGAGAATCTCTTTATGATGCTTGGGATAGATTCAAGGATTTGCTTAGACGATGTCCCCATCATTCATTACCGGAGTGGCTCAAAGCTCAAACTTTCTATAATGGCCTAGTTCCCAACACTAAGGTGATGATAGATGCCGCTTGTGGGGGTTCTTTTGATCTGAAGACACCTGAAGAAGGGTTTGAGATAATGGAGGCAATGGCTGAAAATAGTATCAACACACATTTTGATAGACAACCCAGAAAAGGAGTGCTAGAAGTGGGGACCTTAGATGCTATTTTAGCCCAGAACAAGATTATGACTCAACAGTTGACATCTTTGACTCAACAAATGGGAAATATGAAGGTTAATACAGTTGATTCCAGTCCTCCAACATGTGATTTTTGTGGAGGATGCCATGCTAATGTTGATTGTGAAGCCTCTTTGAACACTCAAGACAACCCGGAGCAAGTGAATTATGTTAACAATGCTCAGAGGCAACAATACAATCCTTATTCCAACACATATAATCAGGGGCCGAGGAATCATCAGAACTTCTCATGGAGAGATCAAGGTAATCAAGTCCCTCAAAGACAGCAAGGGGGGTATCAGGGTAGCTCCTCATCACAACCACCACCCAATGAGAAGAAGTCCACTTTGGAGATAGCAATGGAGAAATTAACTATGCAGACTTCCTCTTTTGTTCAGAAGACTACCGATTTCATGGATGAGACAAGAGGTGGGTTTAGAAATCAAGAAGCGTCAATCCGGAATTTGGAGTCTCAAGTTGGCCAACTAGCAAGGCAACTTTCGGAAAGACCTCCTGGATCTTTACCAAGTGACACCGTCCCAAATCCTAGAGGTAATGAGCATGTTAAAGCTATAACAACTAGGAGTGGGAAGGTGGTTGAGCCTCCACCACGGAAGGAGAAGAAGAGTGAAGAAAAAGGAGAGAAGCCTAGTGAAGAAGTGCCTCATGAAGAAGCTGAAAAATCTGAAAAAGTTCCACCCAATGACTCTAATGAGAAAGAGGCGCCAACGGAACAAGAAGGGAAAATGCCACCGCCAACTATCAAGTTACCTTTCCCTCAACGACTCAAAAAGGAACAAGACAAAAAACAGTTTGGGAAGTTTCTAGAGGTGTTTAACAAGCTTCAAATCAACATTCCGTTTGCCGAAGCTCTAGAGCAAATGCCCTCCTATGTGAAATTCCTGAAAGAGTTGTTGTCCAAGAAGAGAAGGATTGGGAATGAAGAGACCATTATGCTTACGAAGGAGTGCAGTGCAATTTTACAAAAGAAACTTCCTCCAAAGCTTAAGGATCCCGGGAGTTTTGCAATTCCTTGCACCATTGGTGATAGAATATTTGGGAAAGCCCTTTGCGATCTTGGAGCGAGTATTAGTCTCATGCCTTTATCCATTTTCAAGCAATTGGGGATTGGACAAATAAAACGCACCATGGTAACCCTCCAATTTGCGGATAGATCGGTGAAGCATCCATATGGTGTGATTGAAGATGTTTTGGTGAAAGTTGACAAATTCATCTTTCCGGTGGATTTCGTTGTTCTTGACATGGAAGAGGATAGAGATATTCCCTTGATATTGGGAAGGCCATTCCTTGCAACCGGTAGAGCTCTCATTGATGTAGCAGATGGCACTCTGACATTGAAGGTCCAAGATGAAGCTATTACTTTTAATGTGTTTGAAGCTATGAAGCATCCGGGAGATAGAGAAGGGTGTTTTAGCATTGATATGATTGATTCTATGGTCTCCAACTCATATAGGGAAGACAACCCCACTTTGCCTCTTGAAAGAATACTTGTTGAATCCAAGGTGGAAATTGAAGAGGAGGATGATCCGGCGGTGAAAGAAGTACTTAGCTTGTTGGAAGAGTCACCTTCCTATCCTAAAAATGCACAACCGGAATGGGAGGAATTGGTTAGAGGAGAAGATGAAATCAAACCAAAAAGAGATGAAGCACCGAAGGTTGAGCTCAAACCATTGCCCACACACTTGAAATATTCCTTCCTTGGTGAGCGTGATTTTTACCCTATCATCATGAGTTCTGAGTTAAGCCAAGTGGAGGAAGAAAAACTGCTGAGTGTTCTTCGGGATCATAAGGAGGCCATTGGATGGTCAATTGGGGACTTGAAAGGAATAAGTCCTTCTTTGTGTATGCACAAAATACTCATGGAGGAGAGCCATAAAACAGTAGTGCAGTCACAAAGGAGACTTAATCCGGTTATGAAGGAGGTGGTTCGAAAGGAGGTTTTCAAGCTTCTTGATGCCGGTCTTATTTATCCTATCTCGGATAGTCCGTGGGTTAGTCCCGTCCAAGTTGTGCCTAAGAAGGGCGGGACAACAGTGGTTAAAAATGAAAACAATGAATTGATACCCACTCGGATTGTTACGGGATGGAGAGTATGCATTGATTATCGGAAGCTAAATGATGCTACAAGGAAGGATCACTTCCCACTTCCGTTCATTGACCAGATGTTGGAGCGGTTGGCCGGCCATGAATATTATTGCTTTTTGGATGGATATTCCGGCTACAACCAAATTGCTGTGGCTCCAGAGGATCAGGAGAAAACAGCCTTTACATGCCCTTATGGAGTATTTGCATATAGAAGGATGCCCTTCGGACTTTGCAATGCACCGGCCACATTCCAAAGGTGTATGATGTCCATCTTCTCCGATATGATTGAAAAACATATCGAAGTTTTCATGGACGATTTCTCTGTGTTTGGTTCTTCATTTGATATATGTTTGCATAACTTGTCATTAGTGTTAAAAAGATGTGAAGAAACAAACTTGGTCTTAAATTGGGAAAAATGTCATTTCATGGTGAGAGAGGGAATCGTTTTAGGGCACAGCGTCTCTAACCAAGGGATAGCAGTTGATCGTGCCAAAGTGGAAGTCATTGAAAAACTTCCCCCTCCCACCAATGTAAAAGGCATTCGTAGTTTTTTGGGGCATGCTGGCTTTTACAGGAGATTCATAAAAGACTTTTCGAAAATTGCCAAACCTCTTAGTGATCTCCTTGTAAAAGATGCCCCCTTTATTTTTGATGATGCATGCATGTTAGCCTTTAACACTTTGAAGCATAAATTGATCACTGCACCGATTGTCACTGCACCTGATTGGACTTTGCCATTTGAGATTATGTGTGATGCGAGTGACACTGCTGTAGGTGCTGTTTTAGGCCAAAGAAAAGATAAGTTGTTGCATGTGATTTACCATGCGAGTCATGTTTTAAATACTGCACAACTTAACTATGCTACCACTGAAAAGGAATTGTTGGCTGTTGTTTATGCATTTGACAAGTTTCGATCTTACTTAGTAGGCTCCAAGGTGATCGTATACACGGACCATGCAGCTGTTCGGTATCTATTTGCCAAGCAAGACTCGAAACCAAGGCTCATCCGGTGGATTTTATTGCTTCAAGAGTTTGATTTGGAGATAAGGGATAAGAAAGGAAGCGAAAATTCAGTGGCGGACCACTTGTCTCGGTTAGAAAGTGCAGAAGAAAGCGAAGAAAAAAGACCGATCAATGACCAATTTTGTGATGAAAAGCTTTTAGCGGTGGTGAGTTTGCCATGGTATGCGGATATAGCGAACTATAAGGTTGGACAAGTGGTTCCCACGGATTTTAACCCACAAAAACGGAAGAGGTTCTTCCATGAAGCCAAGTTCTATGTGTGGGATGAACCATTTCTGTACAAGAGAGGTGTTGATGGGTTATTGAGAAGGTGTGTGCCCGAAGAAGAACAAGAGCAGATTTTGTGGCATTGTCATGATTCCGGGTATGGTGGTCATTTTAGTGGAGATCGGACAGCAGCCAAGGTTCTCCAATCCGGTTTATTTTGGCCATCACTCTTCAAGGATGCCTTTGCATATGTTAAAAGATGTGATAGATGTCAAAGAACCGGAAACATATCAAAGAGAAATGAAATGCCTCAAAACCCGATACAAGAAGTTGAAGTGTTCGATGTTTGGGGAATTGACTTCATGGGTCCATTCCCCTCTTCCTACTCTAAGCTGTACATCTTGGTAGCTGTGGATTATGTTTCAAAGTGGGTAGAAGCTGCAGCGGTCCAAACCAATGATGCACAAGTGGTGATTAGTTTCTTGAAAAAGAACATATTCTCAAGGTTTGGGGTGCCTAGAGCCTTGATAAGTGATGAGGGGACCCATTTTTTGCAATAGGAAGTTGGAGACTTTGCTTAAAAAGTACAATGTTCATCATAGAGTTGCCACTCCCTATCACCCACAAACAAGCGGGCAAGTGGAGGTGTCCAATCGCCAATTAAAGCAAATTTTGGAGAAAACAGTGAACTCTTCTAGGAAGGACTGGGCATTGAAGCTTGATGATGCTCTTTGGGCATATAGGACAGCCTTCAAGACTCCGATTGGTATGTCTCCATTCCAATTGGTTTATGGCAAAGCTTGCCACTTACCTCTTGAATTGGAGCATAAGGCACTATGGGCAACAAAGTATTTGAATTTTGATTTGTCTAAAGCGGGTGAGTCAAGAATCTTGCAGCTTCATGAACTTGAGGAGTTCCGGAATCTTGCCTATGAAAATGCCAAAATCTACAAGGAGAATACAAAGAAGTGGCATGATAAGAAGATTGTGAAAAAAGAGTTCCGGGAAGGTCAATTAGTACTCTTATTCAACTCAAGACTCAAGTTGTTTCCGGGAAAACTCAAGTCTCGATGGTCGGGACCTTTTGAAGTCAAGCAAGTATTCCCTTATGGTGCAGTTGAAGTGAAGGATCCGAACTCGGATAGAAGATTCAAAGTGAACGGTCAACGACTCAAGCTCTACCTCGGTGGGGATGTTGAGCGGAAAAGGGAATCCATCAATCTAATCTCTACTTGAGAAGCACACCGTCAAGCTCGGGACGTTAAACAAGCGCTTCATGGGAGGCAACCCATGCTCAGGCTTTTTCTACACTTTCCTTTTACATTTTTTTTTTTAGTTTTTCTTTTGCATCATTAGTCTTAGTGCAACTCTAGTGTTATAAGTGTTTCTAGGATTTAGTGTGTGATAGTTTTATATAAGTTTGGAGTGTGTTAGTTCATTTTTCATGCATGGTTTTCATGATTAGTTTATGTATATATTCATGTTTGGGGTTGATGTTAAAAGAGGGATTGAACACTTCATATCTGTGAGCCAAAAATAGCTAAAAAGATGCATAGGTATGCAGAAATACCACCGCTGGGCTGTGATATGGCCGCTGGGCGGTTCCATTTTCTGCCAAATTTACTGGGAATTTTCTGGCTCTTCACCGCTGAGCGGCACAACTTACCGCTGGGCGGTGTATGTGTTTCCAGCCACTGTGTGTATACCGCTGGGCGGTTAAATATTACCGCTGGGCGGTGGACTTTAAAAGGGCTTGCTGCATAATTATGCAGATATCCCAACGCTGGGCGGTTAATTGGCCGCTGGGCGTCCTTGGTTTCTGGGCTTCTGGGCTTTCACCGCTGAGCGGTAATTATACCGCTGGGCGGTTTTAGGGATTCACACGCACCTGTAGCCACTGTGCTTGTACCGCTAAGCGGTAATAATACCGCTGGGCGGTGGTAAACAAAAAAAAAAAAAAAAGATTTTAAACTTCTCTTTTCCCTCACTATACTCAGCACCCACACGCACACACTCTTCCACTCCTCCACTCTTTCTTTCTTTCTCACCCAGACGCTTCACTCTCACACACCAGCAACACCCACCACTGCACAGCATCGCCGCTCTCACACTGCAGCGCCGCACACTGCACCTTCGTCTCTCTCTCCTCGCGCTCATCTCTCTCTCCTGGCACTGTCTCTCTCCCTCCCTCGAGCTCTTCTCTCTTGTTCTCCCTTTCCTTTACAGTAAGTACCGTGTTGCAATTTTAATTATTCATGTTGATTTGTTGATTATGGTGAAATGAATGGTGATTTCCTTGCTACTGTGGATGATGAGAATGTTCTTCAGTTATGAACAATTTGGGGTTGAGGGTTCAAAAATCTGAATTTGGGGATTTTGAGGGGAATGAATTTTGTGCTAAATTGATGGTTTAATCTTGCAATTGGGTGCATTGTTAACATGATTCCACTGTTGAGTTATGGAAATTGAGTGAGAATGTTGTGGAATTGAGAAAATAGCATTCTAAGGTTTTAAACTATGACAGATTTGGGGATTTTCTTGTGGCACAAATTTTTATTCAAATTGATTGTTGGAATGTGTAAATAGGTTCCTAACTAATATGATTCCACTTTCAATTCTTTGAATTTAACCCTTGAGGAGCATCAATTTAGAAAACTACTTGATAAGTGTATGAATAATCCCAAATTTGAGAGTTTGCAATCTGGAATGTTTTGATCATCAAATTGAGACTCTTGACTTGTAATTAAAGTTATTTGTAATGTGTCCCTAGCATTTTGTGAAAGCTTTTGGTTGGGATTGATTTCTCTTAAACATCGACCTCTATGTTATTGGTGGGTTTAAAAAGGAAGTGGCTGTTGAATGAGTGATAAATTTTGTTGTGACTGCACTATGTTGTTATCTCATGATACTGCCATTAATTTTTGAGAATTCTTGAGGTCACTTAAATTTTGGTTATGATTGTTATCGTGGACTGATCATAGTTTGAGGTTTATTGCAGGTTAAGTGCCATGGCCTCTAAAGCACCTGTGAAGAAAGACCCCAAAAAGAGGAAAGTTGAGGCATCATCTTCTAGCAGATCCACATTTGATAAAAAATTATTCCGATCCGCCGAATGCTGGACAATGCACAAAACCATGCATAAAAGGGGGACAGTTTGGGAGAGGAAAATAGTTTCGTCTGCATTCACTGCTGTTCCCCCTATGACAGAAGAGATCCGGAGAAGAGGATGGGATACACTTGTGGCATACCCCACAGGAGGGTATGTAGAGATGATAAATGAGTTCTATGCCAATGCCTACAATCCAACTGGGGAATTTCCACCATACACTAGCTTCTTCAGAGGAAAAACCATCCTCTTTGATCCTGACACCATAAATGAGACATTAAATGTGAGAAAGGATTGGGGAGCAAAAGATGACTGGCAACTATTTAAACAAGAGAAGTACTATCTCAAGTTCATCAAGAAGAGTGAGTTGGATGAGATGTTGAGGCTATTATGCCGGCCAGGTGCTGCTTGGGCATTTACAAAGGGGAACCCCCCAATTCCAAGAAAGTTGGAAGGTGTGGATTTAAAATCAGTTCCTAAAGTTTGGGCAGCATATATTGTGACAAATCTCCTCCCCAATGCAAACAAGTCTGATGTCAAGTTTGATCGGGCAAAGATGATCCAGATGATCATGAGTGGTCAGAGCATAAACATCGGGAAGATTATTGCTGATACCATTCAGAGCATCGCTAACTCAGAGACAGCAACCCTAGCCTTTCCTTACTTAATCGCTCTTCTCTGTGAGAAGGCCAGGGTATCAAAGGCAGGTCTAACACCAACAAAGGATCCCTCAAAGATTGACCTAACCTTTGTTACCAAATTTTGCCTAGTGGAAGACTTAGAGCCTGCAGAGGGTAGAGGAAGACCCCCTAGAGTCACACCAACTAGACGAGAACTACGGGCTCAAAATGAAGGCTCAGCTTCAGGGGATCCATATTCAGTTGACCAAGAAAGGGCTGAGATGCGGCATAATATGGGGGCCCTCTTCAGATATTTACAAGTCACCCGAGAGGATGTCTTGAGGGTGGAGGATTTGTTGATACAAGGGCAGAATCCCGATCCGAACTTTGTTCCTGCAGCAAGAAGAAGTCCATCAGAGCTGGATCACTTTGTAGATTGGAGACCTTTTGGGGAGAGCTCTGCAGCCCCTATGGAGGTGGAAGAAGAAGAAGAGACGGAAGAAGAAGAAGAAGAGATAGAAGAAGAAGCGGAAGAGACCGACTCTGAGGAGAAAGAGTCGGAAGAGGATTAATCCACCCATTTTCAGGGGAGAAGGGATCTTGAGCAGCTTTATTCTGGGTTCTACTCAGAACCCAGCAGATAACTTTTCCTTTTCTCCCCTTCCACTTTTATTTGCCTTCTTGCATGCGATTTTTCTTTGTTTTTTTATTTTTATCTTCACTTTGTTAATTTCTTTAACTGCTAATCATAGATGCATCATAGCTAGGAGTAGTTAAGAATCATGTATATATTTGAAAAAAAAAAAAAAAAGAAAAAAAAAGGGTATAATTGGTTTGCTGTTTGTGAGCTCTATGTGGAGTTGTTGGAGATAAATGCAATGGGAGCCCACATCTCAATTTATTTCCAACTTGGAGTAAAAAAAAAAAAAAAAAAAGTGGTGTCATATCTCTTATGCATGAATCCTGTGGCTTAAATTGTTAAAACGTGTTGGCATGGTTTTGTGAGTGGTTTCCCTTGTCCTGGGTAGTACTGTTGAACCTTATGATCTTATTGCTGAGAGGACACTTTTGATGCCTTATCTTCCCGAATTTGCTTGATTCTTGTATGCATGTCATGGTTTGCACAATGTTCGAAGTTTGATAAAGGCAGTTTTTGTTGATTGAGCCAATAGCCAAATAGCCAACCAGGTTGTGATATCCTTTGTTTCGCCCCATTGAGCCTAATGATCCCTTTTTCTTGATTAAACCCTCAATACTGAGCCTAGCCACATAATTGATGTCTTATCCACCTGAGAAGGCTAGGTGAGCATTGAAAATCATGAATGAAGGGTGAAGAAGAAACTAAGTTTGGGGTAGAAAAGAAAAGAAAAGAAAAGAAATGGAGAAAAAGAGTTTGATTGAATCAGGTGCCCCTTTGAGACCGATGGGTTACTGGGGAAATACTTGTCTTGATGATCAAGTACCCCTTTGAAACCATGTAGGTTACTGGGGAAATATCAAAAAAAAAAAAAAAAATAATGACTGAAGGGTTCAAGGTGTGAGTTTGAAAGGGTGCTAATTGTACAATGCTCACTTAGTCTCGAAAGGTAGCAGCTTAAATGTCTTATTTCATCTACCTTGTACCTTGGCCCCATTACATCCTAGAGTTAAGTCCTTTTGATTTGTGCATTGTGTGAATCATGAGTGTGTGCTTGAGAAGAAATCAAATTCATGGAAGATGGGCTCAAATTGTGTTGACCGAGTGAAACACAAACTCACCACATGAGTGAATCAGAGAGCATCTTCCTAAATGAGAGGTTAAAGAAGAAAATCACTTTGCACAACTTAGATGCCACATGTATGAACTGCCAAGTTGTGATGGTTGAGTGCATTATTGGTATGACTCCAAGTTCTTTTTCACTGATGTTTCTGAGATTGTGGGTCACATTTGTGTTTTCTGCCACCGGTTTTCATTGAGTTGACAAAGTTGTGTTCTCATTTCATTAATTCTATTTTTGCTTGAGGACAAGCAAAGTTTTAAGTTTGGAGTGGTGATAATCCTGTGGTTTATCGGTTTTTCTTGTACCTTTTGATGAGGATTTAGCCATCTATGTCCAACTTATAACATTGTTTTGCCTCAATTAACTTGGATTTGATGGTTGTAGCATGCTTTGTTTCAATTGACATAATTTCCTTGTGTTTGATTACATTTCTAAGTTTTTTTGGGATCTCATTCATAGTATTTTGTTTTGCAGTGATTAATGAAGATTGGGACCTGATAAGCTTCAGAATATAATCAATGAATGAGCTAGCATAGCTGTTGGACCGGTAAAAGTTCGAAGAAGCATCTACATAAAGGAGAAGTCACTGACTTCGTACCGCTGGGCGGCCATATGGCCGCTGAGCGGTTGGCCCCAGCCTTCACACTACTGCTCACTGACTTCGTACCGCTGGGCGGCCATATGACCGCTGAGCGGTGATCCCCAGTTTTGCTCATTGACTTCATACCGCTGGGCGGTGAGTTTACCGCTGGGCGGTGATAGGGTCGCAGGCCCATTTATCAGTTGGCCCATTTGCACATCAGAAAACCTTATCTATTCTAATTTTGGGAGGTTTTAAAGGGGGAGACACGAGATTAGAGGGGGCTGGACCCTAATTTGGAAAGATTGTGGTGTGGTGGCTTGGAGTGGAGAAGGGTGGAAGCTTGGATCATCTTCATAGTTCATCATGAAGTTTACTCTTTTCTCTTTTGCTTTAGTTTCTCTCTTTAGTTCTATGTTTAGCTAAACTTCCCCTTGTTGGGGTTAAGTGGATTTTGATGGATTTTGCTTGTATTTGACTTGGGTGTTATGCATGACTTCTTCTATTTTGAGTTTATCATCTTTGTTCTTAAAGCTTTCCAGGGTTTGATCATCCTTGGAATGATTTATATGGTTTATGCTTTGAAGGAGAGTTTGAAGTATGAATTTCTTTAAGATTATAAACCTTGAGATTCTTGAACTAGGAATAGTCTTTGAATGCTTGTTATCTTTTGGATTCTTGAACTCATGCTTTTTCCCTTTTTGAAATACCTAAGGAATTAGGGATTTGAATTAGGAATTAAAGTTCTTTGGCCTAAGGAATTGGGTCTTGGAAAATTAGGATAATCCGATAACAAAATAGGTGAAGTATTTTTGTATTAACCCCAATTAAAATGCAGCAAATGAAGTCAAATGAAACTTAATCCCAACTCTTTCCTCTAATTGAATTTCAACCCTTTTTGCGTTCTAAGTGTTTGTTAAGTTGTCAAAGCGAAAATTACCAAAATTCTATTCTTGTGTTTATCTTTTGTGCTTTGTGAATCTGCCTGAGCTCCCTTTAAACCAAAATATTCGTTTAAGTAGTAGTTGAATTCGAAAATTGATATTTGGCATTCGATCCCTGAGAACGATATCCGATTTCACCGTTTTTATTACTTGCAACGATCCGGTACACTTGCCGTGGTCCCATCAAGTTTTTTTTAAGAACAAAGATGATAAACTCAAAATAGAAGAAGTCATGCATAACACCCAAGTCAAATACAAGCAAAATCCATCAAAATCCACTTAACCCCAACAAGGGGAAGTTTAGCTAAACATAGAACTAAAGAGAGAAACTAAAGCAAAAGAGAAAAGAGTAAACTTCATGATGAACTATGAAGATGATCCAAGCTTCCACCCTTCTCCACTCCAAGCCACCACACCACAATCTTTCCAAATTAGGGTCCAGCCCCCTCTAATCTCGTGTCTCCCCCTTTAAAACCTCCCAAAATTAGAATAGATAAGGTTTTCTGATGTGCAAATGGGCCAACTGATAAATGGGCCTGCGACCCTATCACCGCCCAGCGGTAAACTCACCGCCCAGCGGTATGAAGTCAGTGAGCAAAACTGGGGATCACCGCTCAGCGGTCATATGGCCGCCCAGCGGTACGAAGTCAGTGAGCAGTAGTGTGAAGGCTGGGGCCAACCGCTCAGCGGCCATATGGCCGCCCAGCGGTACGAAGTCAGTGACTTCTCCTTTATGTAGATGCTTCTTCGAACTTTTACCGGTCCAACAGCTATGCTAGCTCATTCATTGATTATATTCTGAAGCTTATCAGGTCCCAATCTTCATTAATCACTGCAAAACAAAATACTATGAATGAGATCCCAAAAAAACTTAGAAATGTAATCAAACACAAGGAAATTATGTCAATTGAAACAAAGCATGCTACAACCATCAAATCCAAGTTAATTGAGGCAAAACAATGTTATAAGTTGGACATAGATGGCTAAATCCTCATCAAAAGGTACAAGAAAAACCGATAAACCACAGGATTATCAAGAATACTTGCAGTTGTAGTCGTGGAGTGACTAGGAAACAACTTGTAAAAAAGTGCTAAGTGATTTAGTGTAAAAACCTTCTCAGGGAAGGGACTGGACGTAGCTCTTTGATTTGAAAGAGTGGACTAGGATATATCTCTGTGTGAATCTCTCTATCCCTATCTTGCTAAGTTTATTTATTTACTAACTTGGGGATTGAAAACAAAGTCTCTTAAACGTTGGTTATCGTTTTGTTTTGTTCTTTCATCTTGCTTGTCTAAAACGAGTTTCAGAAAAGGTTTTTGAAAATCGATTAAGAAACACAATTCAACCCTCATTCTTGTGTTTCCCTGTTTCACTTTCACCATTTAGATGTGCTTTTCTATAAATTGGACCTACTCTAGAGTAAAAGGGACCGGAAAAATTCTTCACTCATCACTCTCTCCCATCAGCCTGATATTATATTCCGCTCTCATCTTTCATATCAAACTCAGCTCCAGAACCACCGAATAGCAGCCTCCATTATGGCAAGACACACTCCTCCATTGTCATCACTGTTGCACCTTTGCCGTGTCTCCGTTGATACGCCACCCCGCACGTGTCCAAACATCTCGTGCTCCGCCGTTGCTCTGTCTCCTTCGTAGGTGACGCGGCATTCTTCACTACCACTGCTCAGCCATCGGAGTAGCACCAGAGCAAACCCGTTTTGTAGCATTATGAGCCACTTCGTGCTCCATCGTGTAGTCCCTCCACCGGCCGTGCTCCACCTTACCGTTCATGTAACACTGCAGCGCAGCTATAGGATCATCACTGTGCCACTGTTCCTACTGTTCCATGTTACAGGTTGTTGAGTCTCCAAAATGTCTGATGTACATTTACCCTAGTTTTGATGAGAATAAAACATTTATTCAATGATTTATATGAACCCGTATGTGGTGGTTAACTGGTCTACTCAGTGTGTAGATTAAAATGATAAGCATTAAGTGTTTATATGAACTGAGCTCTAGCATGTTATCACCCGTCTGGAACCAAAGAAAAGTTCAACTGTCTGAAATAAGGGAAAGTTCACTCGTCTGAACTAAGGAAAAGTTCACTCGTCTGAACTAAGAAAAGTTCACTTGTCTGAACTAAGGAAAGTTCAACTGTATGAAGTACTATCAAAAGTCAACTCATCTAATGAAGTCTTCACCAGTCTGTTGACTAACGTTGATGAAATCCCTTCAAGTTGATGGAGGCAAAGGAGGGACAAGTCAAGTAAAAGAAGATCAATCCACTCAAGTCCAAGAAAAACCATTCAAGTCCAATTCATCTGTGTTCTTATTTTGGCTATATCTTGAGTTCTAGATGTCCGATTGAAGTGATTCTTGATGCGATGGAAAGATAAGAGAATTATCTACAAGTTTTATTTGAAGCTCAAGACCTGATTCGGATTCTATCATGACGAAAACCTGGCTCTGATACCACATGATATGATCCAAGTTAGAATCATCAAATTTGAAGGATCTATCCAAGAGCTTGTTCTTAGTTCTTACATTAAAAAGATGAAAAGAATTGGGGAAAAAGAAGATGCGGTTGTCACCCGAATATGATTAACCAAAGGAAACAACTAAAGAATGGAAATAACTAAACAAGAAACTTAACCAAACAAAGAACTAAAGTGCAACAACTAAAAACAGAATGTAAATGGCGCAAATGTAAAGAAGAACATAAAAGAAATTAAGCAAATGGAAGAGGAAGAAGATGAAGGGGAAGGCGCCACAATCATCCATAGAATTGGAAGATTGATAAGCCAAGGAGGATTCGCCGCAAAGAGATAGAACTCTTTGATAAGAATCAAGCAAGTTCTAATCCAAGAACTTGAAGAGGAGGAGCCAATGCTCAACTCACAAAAATACCCAAATAGGATAAATTCTAATTTCATTCAAAGTTGTTTCCTTTGGTTAATCATATTCGGGTGACAACCGCACCTTCTTCTTCCCCAATTCTTTTCATCTTTTTAACGTAAGAACTAAGAACAAGCTCTTGGATAGATCCTTCAAATTTGATGATTCTAACTTGGATCATATCATGTGGTATAAGAGCCAGGTTTTCGTCATGATAGAGTCCGAATCAGGTCTTGAGCTTCAAATAAAACTTGTAGATAATTCTCTTATCTTTCTATCGCATCAAGAATCACTTCAATCGGACATCTAGAACTCAAGATATAGCCAAAATAAGAACACAGATTAATTGGACTTGAATGGTTTTTCTTGGACTTGAGTGGATTGATCTTCTTTTGTTGCAAACTTGACTTATCCCTCCTTTGCCTCCATCATTCCACCCTTCTTAGAGGAAATTCGACCTCGAATTTATTCTCTCTATACCGTTTACTGTTATTGTGTGCACATACCCAATTCTCCAGGGTCAAAAACAAATCTAAAGAACTCATCACATGTAACTTCTACATTTGAGGAATTTTCACTTTGATGCAAGACTCTTCAATTTGGCCTAGGCTAGTAAGGAAAAAAGCAACAAGCTTAAGCCTTTAAGATTTTCCACCATCATTTAAGAAAAGGTCTTGCAAATCCAATGAATTTAGCACATGTTCTTGTCCAATTGCCTTGATGCATGACTCTTCAATGTGGCATAAGGGAGAAATATTAGATGAAGGAACCAAAGTAGAATAATCCCAACATTTGAAGCCACACACCAATTTAGAGGAAGGTACTAGAGTAGTAGGATGCCATGTCTTCAATTCTTTTAAGCTATGAGGAACTTGTATCTTTGGAAGTTCAAATTTAATTTCAATTGATGCCTTGCATTCCTCTTTTGGATTACTTTCTTCTTCCTCACCTTCTTTTACAAAGAGACTCTCTTCTTTTCTCTCAATTTTTTTCTCACACTCTTTGTTTTCTTTCTTTTCAAAGGCACTCTCAATTTTTCTCTCAATATTTTCCTTCTCATTTGGGCATTGATAATCCAAATGTCCCCATCCAAAACATACTAGGCACCTCATATCTCTACTTATAAGTTTAAGAGTTGGAGTAGAAGGAACATTGCCATATCTTTTGTACCTCTTTCTTTTGAGTTGTTGCTCGACATTCAGGGATTGGTGCACTAAGTCATCAAGCTCCACATAGTGTTGGAGCCCAACAATGTCTTGCATGTCTTGGTTTAGGCCATGGAGAAACCGAGCCATTTTTGCCTTTCTTCCTCATTAATATTAATTGGCTCTAATCAAGGCTATCTCCATTTCCGCTATCTCCATTTCTTTGTAATACTCATCCACACTTTTACTGCCTTGGGTTAAACTTTGCAATTGGTTGCGAAGATCCTTTTGATAGTGGGGTGAAACATGTCTCTTCCTCATCATGGCTTTCATCTCACTCCAAGTATCAATAGGTTGCTCCTCAAACCACCTTCTATCTTTTTACACTCGGTCCCACCAATTTCGTGCATAATAGCCAAACTCTTGGGCTGCCACCTTCATCTTCTTTTGTTCACTATAGTGGTGACAAGAGAAGATTTGTTCTATTTTTATCTCCCAATCTAAATACAACTCCGGATCATAGTTTCCTTGGAAACTTGGCACCTTTAAAAATTTCCTCACTAAGTGTTTCACTCAAATTGGCTTTTTCCACACAATTAGCTTGTTTTGCGCTCTTACCTTTTTCCACTCAAAGTCCCCTTTCAATATTCTTGGAAAAGCACTATCCCAATTCAAGTAACGAGAAAAAGTATCAAAACTTTATGAAAAATCCACACAAGCTATCAATCAAGAGGTTCAAGGAAGAAAACTACTAAGACAAACTTAGAAATTTAAAGACAAGCAAGAAAAGCTAAAAAGAGAAAGCACACTCTAAAAGGAAAATTAAGAAGAAAAAGACTCTAAGATAATATTTAGGAATAGAATTTGAGCCATATGTCCAAAACATCAAGTAATACCAAGTTTAAGTCTAGAAACACTTAGAATAGGGGTTTTGTGGCCTAATTTGAATTCTGCCAAATTTTTTTTTTTTTACTTTTTACGATTGCAGATTGGTCCCTTTGTATTTTTCTGAATCCGGATTTTTTTTTACTTTTTGGGATCCTTACTTTTGCAAAATAACTTCGGCCACAATTTTTCTGAAAATTACAGAAAAGAACGTCCCAAACAGAATTTAAGTGAATCGCAAAGATCAAATAGCCTTTTGAAGTATGAACATGATGAACAAGGGGCTATTCTTGGGAAGTGTGCCCAGAAATTAAATTCCCCCAAATTGATGTCTAGTTCATGCTTTAAGCTTTAAATTAATTGATATACTTGATTCCACATGTAAAGACCTTTCAATCAAGGTGTAGATTTACACTCTAACACCAATTCTTGAAATTCATAAAGATCAAAGTGGCCTAAATCCCAAGAAAATGAAGAAGATTGTATGAAGGTTTAAGAACATGAAAACATGGATGATGAAGAATTTGGACAAAGTGAGTTTCCAAGCATCAAATTGATGCTAGATTTTTCAATTTCCAAGGCCTAACAACCCCAGAAAACACCAAAACTGATCAAAAATTGAAGATCAAGAATGGGTAGATAGGGCGCAAATACCAATGGACTTCTCACTATTGATTTTCCAAAAATTCAAACAACACCCACTAGAAATTGCATAAACCAAAAGAACAATAAGCTCTAGGAAGCTAGCTTTGATACCACATGATATGATCCAAGTTTGAATCACCGAAATTTGAAGAATCTATCCAAGAGCTTGTTCTTAGTTCTTAAGTTAAAAATATGAAAAGAATTGGGGAAGAAGAAAGTGCGGTTGTCACCCGAATATGATTAACCAAAGGAAACAACTAAAGAATGGAAATAACTAAATAAGAAAGTTAACCAAACAAAGAATTAAAGTGCAACAACTAAAAACAGAATGTAAATGGCGCCTTCCCCTTCATCTTCTTTCTCTTCCATTTTCTATTTTGCTTATGTTCTTCTTAATTTATATTTATGTCATTTAATTTCTGCACCTTTCATTTCAGTTCTTCCCTCTTTTATTTAATTAGTGCTCTTTACTTATTTTATTCATCTTTTAGTTGTTTATTTTCAATTCCTAGTTTATATCCTTCATATGCATTCGGGTGTCCAAGAACATCTTCTTCCTCCCCCAATTCTTCTCATCATTTTGCATAATTTCTAAGATCAAGCTCTTGGATAGATCCTCAATTTCGGTGATTCAAACTTGGATCATATCACAAGTCGTCTAATGATGTCTTCACCTGTCTGAACAAAGGAAGACTCACCTGTCTGAAAGACTATGCAACAGACGTCATCCTTTTAGTAAGAGTCAACCCCTCTAATGAAGGTGAACCATATTGCCATATAGGTTTTGATGTTGACAAATAGAGTATAAATGAGAGAATACATTTTGATGTTGACAAATAGTATATAAAGGGGAGAACACATTTAGATGTTGTCAAATAATATATCATTGTACTAAGCTTGAATGGATTATATACATGTGTTATATGATTAATATGATTTGTTAGAAAATACACATGTGACAAACACTTGATATATGTATTTGATTAAATGGCATAGAAATTAAATTTGACATTATTATTAGATGCCTAAGGAACATTGAATGTTGAGAAGTAATGTGATTATCAATTAAGCATAAATGAGAAATATATTATTGATATTATTTGATCACATTTATATAGACATAAGAATAATTAATTGGAATATTTTCTTACAATATGTCTTTATATGATATACGGCTTTATGCATGAATTTAAATGAGAAATATACTACATCTTGAACTAATGTGTTTCATGAGAAATATCTTTAGAAAAGTTCAGGTAAAAGCAAAAGCCAAGAGAATCAAGTTCAAGATCAATCAGGACCATGAAGATTGAGAAAAGATATGTTAAGAGAATGAAGAGCCAAATTTATTAAAGACATAAATGGAATGTCCAGAATTGAAAAGCAAATATCTGAAGGACATCCAAGACAAATCTCAAGGAGATCAAGTTATTCAAGATTGGGTTATGGGAAATTTTCTTTCTTGTAATCTGTGTTTTTAGGATCTCTTTGTAAATGGTAGTGAAGCTCTCTCAATCTAAAATCAATCACACACATACATAAAATAAACTTAATAGGCTTCAAGCGATCTAATTGGATAACTCAATTAATAGCCATTAAGTTTAAAATCAGTTGGTTTAATAAGTATAATCGATTATGAGATTTCTAATAGTTGATTACCATCTATATGAAAAACTGATTTCAGAAATAGAAAAGCAATAATCGATTGGCACAATCGATTATGAACATATGTGTGTTAATTGAGCTAAAATCAGAAAAGATATAATCGATTACATAATCGATTATAATCATACGCATGTAAAAGGATCCTTAAACAGAAAGGTCGTAATTGATTGGAGTAATTGATTATAAGGCTACTGCCTCCCAACGCCTTTTGTACTTAAGTGAGATAATCGATTATGACCTTGTGTATAATCGATTATGATGCGAGGAAAATTAGTTTTCCTATTGGGCTTAATTTATTTTTCTATAAATAGAAAGCCTTGGGGGAGTGTTTCATATAGAACACCACTCACTAATCCTAGTTGAGCTAAAACTCTGTTAAATTCTTTTATCATTCTCACTACTCTATACACTTTGAATATATTTATATTGAGAGAGAGCATATACGCGATATAGTTTGAGATTGTATTCTGCTTCAATTTGTTCTTTATCTGCATTATTAAGAGTGCTATATTGTGGTAAGAGTCTAACGACTCAAACCATCTTTTGGTTACAAAATTAACAAGAGAGGTGATATCTCTTGGGTTGGTTGAGGCTCTTTCACGGGGGGGGGGGGGTTATATCCCTGGTCTGTGAGGAGTGCTCTGAAGGTTACCAGCACCTGCTAAGCTTGGTTGAGACACTGTCACTGGGAGAGGTTATATCCCTGGTCTGTGAGGAGTGCTCGAAAGGTTACCAGCATTTGTAAAGCTTGGTTGAGGCTCTTTCACTGGAGGAGGTGATATTCCTGGTCTGTGAGGAGTGCTCTATTTTTTGAAGGCTTCTAGCTGAACCCGATTTGAAAGCTAGTTATTGAGTGAAAACCCTTGGTGATTGACCTTGGGGACTGGGCGTAGGCTACTGGGGTAGTTGGTCGTCGAACCAGGATAAATCTGCTTGTTCTCTCTTTCCATATCCTTTTTATTATCGCAGTTTATTATTGCTCTTTATCTTAAAGCAATTTACTTATAGTGCTCTTCATTCAGTCATTTTAGTTAACACCATTGTAATTTATTTTATTCCGTTGCTATCTCTGTTTAAGTTTTAAAAAGGCGTTTTGATTGCACAAAAAGTTTTTCAATTACATGATCACCCAATGCACCCCCTTCTTGGGTAATGGTTGCCTGGGCCAACATGTGGTATGGCTCTGGTTTGTAGCTTAACAACACAGTTAAGATCCTTTTGTTGGCAACCATTTAAAAGGTTTTTCAAAATGTATGGTTTTGAAATTGACAAACCACCATTCTTTGATGGTGAGGATTTTATTTATTGGAAAATGAGAATCAAAATCTTTATACAGTCAATTGATGTGGACTTATGGGATATTGGAGTCGATGGATTCATTCTTAAACCCAAAGAACATCAGACTGAGTTTGACAAAAACTGTTTTTGTTTGAATCTTAAAGCTATGCAAATTCTCCGGAATTGTTTGTGCGATGATGTTTATGAGAGAATTAAAAATTGTGATTGTGCCAAGGACATTTTGAATATACTTGATCATCATTACCTTGTCACTAACAATTTTGAGATTGAAAGCAAACGCAGGAAAGGGCAAAATTGATTGGATGAGAATCATCCTCAAGATCATGCCAAGAAAAAGTGTCTCATGATCAAAGTGGCAAAAGTGCAGAAAATAGAAACTATTCTCAAAATGACTCAAAGAGAAATAGAGGTAAATGATAATAAACTCAAATTATTAAATGATGAATGGTTATATGCATTAAATGATGTTTATGATGGATTGATGAGTTTAGAAAATAAAACTTTAAATTGCTTGAAAAATATTTCCTCAATTGAAAATAATATAGATAATTTCAGAAAGGAATATATTTTTCTTGATGAAGAAAATCTTATGAAATTTGAATCCTTACCATGTTATGTAAATTCCATATCTCTTTAATCAAGTTGAGGATTTATTTCATGAAATTACTAAAACAAAAGATTACACATGTATACAATCTTTATATGAAAAAGAAGAATTTCAAACCAGCTATGATTTGCCTATTGTTAAACATGACATACATCAAGATCATGATTATTCTATAATTGGAAATAAAATTGTCATTTGACAAATCAAAGGAATATAGCATGTAGTTATTGTGGAAAGTTAGGACATATTTCTCATATGTGCATCTATATAGGAAAAAATTTTATATGAGAAATAAAATGGCTTGGATTCCCAAAGGTGCAAATAGCATGTCCACTAACCCACAAGGACCCAATATGAAATGGGTACCAAAAAGTTTCTCTAGTTCTGTAAATGTGCAGGAAAAATCCAAAATTGAGAAACAATCTAGCTTTGCAAAAGTAGATGACATCAAGAAGAATGCTCCCCAATCTCGAGGATGCAATTGCTATCAAAAGAAGCAAAGGTCTCTTGATGAACAACTCAAACAAGAACAAGATAGATGATGTAAGAGCTAGATTCTAGATTAAGCGGAAGTGGGTAAGAAAGAATCGTCCTGTGAATTCACGCAACGAGGTCACTTTATCCTCTACTTCCTATACATGCTCAAATATGAAACTTGCTAAATGGAGGTATGCTGTTAAAGATGTCTATATGAAATCAATCAAGATGAAACATAGATATATTCCGTGCAATAATCCCAACTTGAATATGATTACTTGATTATGAAATTCTTGGTTAATACAAAATGACATTTGAAATTTATGCTTAGAATCAATTTTATGTCATTTAAATGCTTGTTATGCTTATATGGTTAAATATTATGTCAACCATATTATATCTATCTTAGTGGGTGAAATATCTCTAGGAAAGATAGGAATTCTCAAAAGAAGCCATAGCCTCATAGAAAAATTATCAAATCTTCCTTGCTGCAAATCTTTGAAAAATCTGTCTCATAAATTAAGGATTCTTTTTAAAAAGTTTAAATGATAAATAAAATTAGACCAAAATTCAAATTTGTCTAATTTATGGAAATCTTTAAATATACCACAAATGTTTAAATGAAAATTTATTGAGATTGTGGATAATAAGGGAAGATCTTAAATGCGTTTGGCACATAATATATTTGAATAATCTTCTTGCCAAATTAATCCAAAATTTGAAATTTGAAATTTCAAATGCTCTTAAAATCCGTTTGTTGGAACTTACTTAAAATATGAAGGATCAGAACTAAATGCAAATTAATTAGAAAGATCCTCCATGTTTAATTATGTGAAACATCTCAATCTTGTGATAAAGTTTTAAATGTTTCCATAAGAAAGATAGAATCTTTAGAAATATGAGATAAATATTTGAAATTTCAAATGAGAAATTTTTTTATGCTTCTATAAAGAGAGGGAAGATAATTTCATAAGTCTTGATTAATCGTATTCCCTCTGAAATCATGAGATACGTATGAGAGAGAAAGCAAGCATATGAAACAACAAGTGTTATATCAATCTTTCCAATAGTATATCACAACGAGCGGTATAAATACCAACAACAAGTAATTACTCAAGTGGTATATCAATTCAAGTGGTAACAGCACTGTTCAAATGGTATAATATATCAACAAGTGATACGAACAATTTCAATAACATGTGGTATTGATCAAACAAGAAAAATTTCAAATATACCTCAAACAAAACATAAATAATCGATTATGAAGATATCAATAATCGATAATGGGGCGAAAAATTACAAAAGATCTACTGTTTGCTTTGAGTGCAATATCCTTCATGATCTTATATATATGCTTCTGTTTTTAACTCCTATGTGCACTAAGTCTAAAATGTAGAAAGGTTCCCTAACTCATTAAGGCAAATCTTTAGGGGGAGAATCCTTTATCATATATGCACAATTTTAGGGGGAGTTTAAAATTCTTTCTGGTGTTGTCAAATAGGGGGAGAAAGAGCAAATATCATAAACAGCAAAGGAATTAATCATAATTGAGGAGAAATAGCAAATTATCATCTATGTGTTACATAGGGGGAGAAAGATTAAAAATGAAATATCATTATATATTTGCTAAGTATTTGTCACCATAAAAAAGGGGGAGAATGTGAACCATATTGCCATATAGGTTTTGATGTTGATAAATAGAGTATAAATGAGAGAATACATTTTGATATT
This sequence comes from Ammopiptanthus mongolicus, assembly GCA_039655645.1. NCBI lineage: Eukaryota > Viridiplantae > Streptophyta > Magnoliopsida > Fabales > Fabaceae > Ammopiptanthus > Ammopiptanthus mongolicus. The sequence continues at coordinate 47,816,599 of CM077350.1, forward strand.
GACAAATAGTATATCAAGGGGAGAACACATTTAGATGTTGTCAAATAATATATCATTGTACTGAGTTTGATTGGATTATATACATGTGTTATATGATTAATATGATTTATTAGAAAATACACATGTGACAAACACTTGATATATGTATTTGATCAAATGGCATAGAAATTAAATTTGACATTATTATTAAATGCCTAAGGAACATTGAATGCTGAGAAGTAATTTGATTATCAATTAATCATAAATGAGAAATATATTAGGGATATTATTTGATAACATTTAAATAAAGACATAAGAATAATTAATTGGAATATTTTCTTACAATATGTCTGTATATGATATATGGCTTTATGCATGAATTTAAATGAGAAATATACTACATCTTGAACTAATGTGTTTCATGAGAAATATCTTTAGAAAAGTTCAGGTAAAAGCAAAAGCCAAGAGAATCAAGTTCAAGATCAATTAGGACCATGAAGATTGATAAAAGATATGTCAAGAGATTGAAGAGCCAAATTTATTAAAAATATAAATGGAATGTCCAGAATTGAAAAGCAAATATCTGAAGGATATACAAGACAAATCTCAAGGAGATCAAGTTATTCAAGACTGGGTTATGGGAAATTTTCTTTCTTGTAATCTGTGTTTTTAGGATCTCTTTGTAAATGGTAGTAAAGCTCTCTCAATCTAAAATCAATCACACACACATAAAATAAACTTAATAGGCTTCAAGCGATCTAATTGGATAAAATCAATTAATAGCCATTAAGTTTAAAATAAGTTGGTTTGATAAGTATAATCGATTATATGATTTCTAATTATCGATTACCATCTATATGAAATACTGATTTCAGAAACAGAAAAGCAATAATCGATTGGCATAATCGATTATCAACATATGTGTGTTAATTGAGCTAAAATCAGAAAAGATATAATCGATTACAAAATCGATTATAATCATATGCATGTAAAAGGATCCTTAAACAGAAAGGTCCTAATCGATTGGAGTAATCGATTATAAGGCTACTGCCTCCCAACGCCTTTTGTACTTAAGTGAGATAATCAATTATGACCTTGTGTATAATCGATTATGATGCGAGGAAAATTAGTTTTCCTATTGGGCTTAATTTATTTTTCTATAAATAGGAAGCCTTGGGGGAGTGTTTCATATAGAACACCACTCATTAATCCTAGTTGCGCTAAAACTCTGTTTAATTCTTTTATCACTCTCACTACTTTATACACTTTGAATATATTTATATTGAGAGAGAGCTTATACTCCATATAGTTTGATTTTATATTGTGCTTCAATTTGTTCTTTATCTGCACTATTAAGAGTGCTATATTGTGGTAAGAGTCTAACGACTCAAACCATCTTTTGGTTACAAAATTAACAAGAGAGGTGATATCTCTTGGGTTGGTTGAGGCTCTTTCACTGGGGGAGGTTATATCCCTGGTCTGTGAGGAGTGCTCTGAAGGTTACTAGCATCTGTTAAGCTTGGTTGAGACTCTGTCACTGGGGGAGGTTATATCCCTGGTCTGTGAGGAGTGGTCGGAAGGTTACCAGCACCTGTTAAGCCTGGTTGAGGCTCTTTCACTGGGGGAGGTGATATCCTTGGTCTGTGAAGAGTGCTCTATTTTGTGAAGGCTTCTAGCTGAACCTGATTTAAAAGCTAGTTATTGAGTAAAACCCTTGGTGATTGACCTTGGGGACTGGACGTAGGCTACTGGGGTAGTTGATAGCCGAACCAGGATAAATTTACTTGTTCTCTCTTTCCCTATCCTTTTTATTAGCGTAGTTTATTATTGCTCTTTATCTTAAAGCAATTTACTTATAGTGCTCTTCATTCAGTCATTTTATTTAACGCCGTTGTAATTTATTTTATTCCGCTGCTATCTCTGTTTAAGTTTTAAAGAGGCGTTTTGATTGCACAAAAAGATTTTCAATTACACGATCACCCAATTCACCCCCCTCTTGGGTAATGGTTACCTGGGCCAACAATGAAGTTATTCACCCATCTGGTGACTAACGTTGAAGAATATATTGGATGAAAGCTGTCTCGTCTCTTGAAAAGGAAATCACAACAAAATACTTTACCTGAGTACAACTGCGAGTTACACTAAAAAGGAAAGTCTTCCCTCTGAGAACAAAAAGCATGTTTAAAGATTTGTGTAGACCAAAGGTGCATCAGAAGACTCTATTATTCTTATTATAGAGAACAAACGAAGTTCTCAAAGCTTTAATGACTGATCAGAACGACTCTTTTGCATTTAATGAAGATCTGCAAGAAGCCAAGCTTTCAAATATGTCTCTAACGGCTTTAAAATCTTGAAGCCTATTTAATGAAGAAGACTTTGAAGATTCAAGTAGAAGAGAGAACGATCATGACCATTTACGCTGCACATTAATATCTTCATTCTTTCATTATTTATTCTTCAATCATTTGAAGTTATTACGCAGTCTTTTACTACTTCATATTTAATACACTCGTCTGAGTGCTTGTAAAAGACTTGCAAATTGTAATTTACTTTACAACTTCTCTCAAACAAACTCGTCTGAGTCTGGAGAGGCTAGGTGTGCAAACAATACTCGTCTGAGCCTGGAGAGGCTAGGTGTGCAAACAATACTTGTATGGAGCCTGAAGAGGCTAGGTGTGAAAATAATACTTGTTTGTCTTGTAACCTGATTCAGTTATAGTGAGAAAACTTGGTGCTGCCAAGGACTAGACGTAGCCTCATTTGTTAAGGGTTGAACCAGGATAAAACCTGCTGTGTGATCTCTCTCTTTCCCTTAACTCTTTAGTTTGATTATTTATCTTAAGTATCATTTAACTAAAAGGGTTATAATTGTGTTTATCAAACTATTTTCATCTTGCATGATTGTGTGTTTTCTTTGAAACCCTTCAGACGAGTTATTAGTCTGATTGACCTATCTTAGTTTACTCGTCTATTCCTTACACCCGTCTGTGCTTGCGATAAAGTTTCTTAATTCCGTTTAAATTTGTCAAACACCATTCAACCCCCTTCTAGTATTTGCATCTATCTATTTCAATTGGTATCAGAGCTCAGCCTTTGGGTTGACCACCTAACAGTGTAGAGAAAAGATCCTGAAGAATAGACAATGACTTCTGGAGCAAGCTCAAGTGGAAACCCCCAACCTGAAGGAGGCTCCATGACCAGACCACCCTTCTTCAATGGTGCAAATTACCACTATTGGAAAAAAAGAATTCACCGGTTCATTTTGTCAACAAACTCTAATCTCTAGGATGTCATCACTGATGGTACTTACACTGCTCTAAATGATGATGGCTCAAACAAGCCAAAGGCTCAGTGGACACCTGCAAAAAAGACAAGATGAGATCTAAATCATAAAGCTAGATATGCTATAATCTGTGCTCTCATTCCAGAAGAATTTGAAAAGGTTTGTGCTTGTGATTCTGCTAAATAAATGTGGGACTTCTTATCTGCCACACATGAAGGAATTGCTAAGGTAAAAGAATCTAAAATTTCTATGTTTGTTAGAAAATATGAATTATTCACCATGGATGAAGGTGAATCTGTTGCTCAAATGATTGGAAGATTCCAAACTATTACAAATGGTTTGAAATCTCTTGGTAAAATGTATACTAATGCTGAGAAAGTTGCTAAGATTCTCAGAAGTCTTCCAAGGCAGTGGAGACCTCTTGTCACTGCTATATCTCAAGCCAAGGATCTCACCACCTTGACTATGGATGAACTTCTTGGCACACTCACTGTTCATAAGCAAGAGCTCAATGAAGATGTGTCAATCTAAAAGAACAAAGTCATTGCTCTAAAGGTTGATCTAAAGGCATCTAAAGCCTTAAAAGCTTCAAGGGCAGATGAGTCTGACTGTGACATAGACGAGTCTGAAAATGAGGATTTTGACAGTGATGAAGAGACTTCTCTTATGACCAAAAAGATGAGAAATCTCTAGAAAAAGAAGAAGTTCAAAAAGGAAAAGCGTTTTAGAAAATTCAACAAGGAATCCATATCAACAGACAAGAGTCTTATTGTCTGCTATGAATACAAGAAGCCTGGTCGATCACATCAAAACTGAATGCCCTTTTTAAAGAAAGCTCTCAAAAATAAATTCTTCAGAAACAAGAAGAAATGAATGATGGCCCCATAGGAAGATCTTGAATATTCATCTTCTGAAGGAGAAGAGACAGAAGAGGAAGCTAATCTCTGTCTGATAGCCAACACAGATTCAGAACGTGAAACTGAGGTACATCCTGAATTTAAGGAATTGTATGATGCTTATGAAGAGCTGGTAGAGGAATCCAAAGGCTTATCTAAGGCCTTCAAATCCCTCAAGAGAGATTATGTTAAACTCCTCAGTGAGCATAAACAAAAATCTCAAGAGTGTGAGATGCTGGCCAAAGAGAATAGCCAGCTAAGGACTGAAAAGTCTAATGAAGCTTTGATCTCAAGTGAAACATCACATTCTGAAGAAGTTGTCAAACTTCAACAGAAAGTGGAGGAGCTCCTTCTGATCTGGCTAGATTTGTTAATAGCAGAGCTAATCTGACAAAAATGCTTGGATGTCAGAGACACTCTCTTAACAAAGAAGGCATTGGATATGATCATCAAACTGATCATAAATTATCAACAAAAACCTCAACTGTCTATGTTAAACCCACTCCGGTTAGAATTAGACCCGTCTTTAACTTCTGTGGAAAAGCTGGACATGTTATGTCCAAGTGTACTCACAGGAAGACGAGGCAGTCTTCACAGACTCCCAGAACTAACAAAAAAGGACCCAGAAAAATATAGGTACCTAAAGATAAAATAATTTCTGTTGCATATATCCTTCATAGGACAAAGCAAACGCCTCTGCTGGTACCTGGATAGTTGCTGCTCACGACATATGACAGGAGAAAGGTCTATGTTCCAAGACCTCCAGTCTAAAAATGGTGGATATGTTGCCTTTGGAGGGTACCAAAAAGGAAGAGTAATTGGCGTTGGTGCAATTGGTGGTAAACCTCCTCTTCCCTCAATCTCTAATGTGCTTATGGTTGAAGGACTATGACACAATTTACTTAGCATAAGTCAATTATGTGATAGTGGATTTGATGTCTCATTCACTAAAAATGAATACATAGTCAAAGACAAGAGTGGCAAGACCTTCTTTTCAGCTAATAGACAGCAAAATCTTTATAAGATTGAGCTAACTGAACTTTCAGATCAAAGTGTAACCTGTCTGATATCTAAAGAGGATGAAAGATAGTTATGGCATAAGAAACTAAGACATGCTAGTATGAAACTTATTTCGAAATTAAAGAGGGATAACCTAGTGAGAGGATTGCCTGATATTAGTTTTAAGAAAGATGTTTTATGTGATAATGTCAGAGAGGTAAACAAGTAAAATCAAGTTTCAAATCTAAAAACCTTGTATCAACCTCTAGACCTCTTCAGTTGTTACACATGTATCTGTTTGGACTTGTTAGTGTTGCCAGTTTAGCTGGAAGGAAATATGGATTTGTCATTGTTGATGACTATTCTAGATTTACATGGGTACTTTTCTTCACCCACAAGGATGAGTCTTTTAAGGCCTTCTCTGTATTCTATAAGAAAGTACAAAATGAGCAAGGTTTCTGTATTTCTACCCTTAGAAGTGATCATGGGGAAGAATTTGAAAATGAGCAATTCAGACTGTTCTGTGAAGAGAATGGAATCTCTCACAACTTCTCTGCACTAACAACTCCACAGCAAAATAGAGTGGTTGAGAGAAAGAACAGATCTCTACAAGAGATGGCTAGGTCAGTGCTCCATGAAAATAATCTCCCTAAGTACTTCTGGGCTGAAGCAGTAAACACTGCATGTTATGTGCAAAATAGAACACTTATAAGGTCTACCTTAAAAAAGCCTCCTTATGAATTTTGGAAAGCTAAAAAAAGCAATATATCTTACTTCCATGCATTTGGATGTGAATGCTTCATCTTAAAAACTAAGGATCAACTTGGAAAGTTTGATTCCAAGGTAGACAAAGGTATCTTCATTGGATATTCTGAAATATCTAAGGCATATAGAGTTTTTAACTCTAGAACCTCTGTTTTTGAGGAATCCATTCATGTAAAGTTCAATGATAATTTAAGGACTGATAGGGAACTATCAGATCTAGAAGATGATCTTGCAGAACTCGACCTTACCTAATAGACGAGTCAACAGCCAGACGTATCTAAAATTGAGTCTGCTGAGGAATCTGTCAGACAAGTGGAGCAGACGAGTCAACAGTCAAGTCAACATTAGCATGATGATCTTAAAAGAGACTGGAAATTCAAAGTTCATCATCCTGAAGATCTTATCATTGGAAGTCCCTCTGAAGGTGTTAGAACTAGATCTGTCTTAACAGAGTCAAGCAATATGGCTTTTTTATCTGAAATTGAACCAAAGCATATTGAGGAAGCTCTTGAAGATGAAAGTTGGATTTTTGCCATGTAAGAGGAACTTAATCAATTCAAGAGGAATGATGTCTGGAAACTTGTCTCCAAACCAACAGACAAGTCTGTTATAGGAACAAAATGGGTTTTTAGAAACAAGCTAGATGAAGATGGCAAAGTGGTCAGAAACAAAGCACGGTTAGTAGCTCAGGGCTACAACCAACAAGAAGGTATTGATTATACCGAGCTTTTGCACCTGTAGCTGAGGATAGGTTTAAATACATAAGAGATAACTTGAATATACATTGCATTGTTGAATAACCTGACTAATGAGTTTTGCGTTACCCGTCTGTGGTTAATCGTCCGACCCTATAAGTCATACTCATATTAGAAATATTCTTTTAAATGGTTATTATCCTTTAATGTCGGTTTGTTATCTGAGGCAAAATGTATACATGGCTGTTTTGTTTTATTTTAAATCTAAACCGTCTATCTTAAAATCTCCATTTTTAAGCATTCTAAAATCTCCATCCTTATGTTTTCAAATCACTTTCTCTTCGTTTTTAAAACTGTCAAGAGGATGCATCTGCTCAGGAGGAGCAGTTGAAGAAGCCTTTAGGCAAACCCAAGGACAAACTTGCATTTCATTCTTTTCATTCTTTTTGTTCTTTTTTGTACTTATTTGTAATTATTATTTTTTTTAAATTTACCTTGTACACAGCCTATGATGGTTAAATAAAATTATGTTCTTTGTTTCTCTATTTTTTATCTTTTTGCTGATGTCAAAAGGGGGAGAAAGCTAAATGAAAATGTTTTAATGTTATAAGCTAATATGAACAAATGTTTATCCGTCTGATATGGAAATATGATAAATAATAGTATCTTTTCTTTTCTCTCTGTCTCTTTTTATTGTTTTTGCAATGTCAAAAGGGGGAGAAAATACTAAGATAAAACTAAGATAAAAAAATCATAAGAACAATGCTTATCTGTCTGATGCTTATTGGTCTGAGTATGTTAAATAATGGAATAACGTTTAACCTGTCTGATCATGTTGCAATTGTCTGATACACATACATGTCTACTATACGTGAATTTTCTTAAGTTTTTTAAATCATTTAACATGTTTTGTCATCATCAAAAAGGGGGAGATTGTTGAGTCTCCAAAATGTCTGATGTACATTTACCATAGTTTTGATAAGAATAACAGTTATTCAATGATTTAAGTGAACCCGTCTGTGGTGGTTAACTCATCTACTCAGTGTGCAGATTAAAATGATAAGTTTTAAGTGTTTATATCAACTGAGCTCTAACGTGTTATTACCCATCTGGAACTAAGGAAAAGTTCAACCTTCTGAACTAAGGAAAAGTTCACTCATCTGAACTAAGAAAAGTTCACTCGTCTGAACTAAGGAAAGTTCACCCGTCTGAACTAAGGAAAGTTCAACTATCTAAAGTACTATCAAAAGTCAACTTGTCTAATGAAGTCTTCACTTGTCTGTTGATTAACGTTGAAGAAATCCTTTCAGCTCGTCTAATGATGTCTTCACCTGTCTGAACAAAGGAAAGCTCACCTGTCTGAAAGATTACGCAACTGACGTCATCCTTTTATTAAGAGTCAACCCATTTAATGAAGTTACTCACCCGTCTGGTGATTAACGTTGAAGAATATATTGGATGAAAGCTGTCTCGTCTCTTGAAAAGGAAATCACAACAAAATACTTTACCTGAGTACAACTGTGAGTTACACTAAAAAGGAAAGTCTTCCCTCTGAGAACAAAAAGAATGTTTAAAGACCTGCCTAGACCAAAGGTGCATCAGAAGACTCTGTCATTCTTATGATAGAGAACAAACGAAGTTCTCAAAGCTTTAATGGCTGATCAGAACGACTCTTTTGCATTTAATGAAGATCTGCAAAAAGCCAAGCTTTCAAATATGTCTCTAACGACTTTAAAATCTTGAAGCCTATTTAATGAAGAAGACTTTGAATGTAACACCCTGCTTTTCGTTAAATAACTTGTTTAAGTTGTTTAATTAAATTATAATTATTGGTTAAGGGCTAAGTGGGATTTTGGGCTTAAAAGTCTCTTTCTGGAACATTGGCACGCCCGTGCTGATTTCCAGCATGCCCGTGCTGTTTTAGCGTGTCTTGTGACAGCTGAGTCACAAGCACGGCCGTGCCGTTGAGCGAACCGCGTCTCGCTGACGCTGAGTTCGGCACGGGCGTGCCGAATCTGCGGACCACGTCTCGCTGACGCTAGGGTCAGCACGGCCGTGTCATGTGCGCAGATTATATTATCGCACAGAAACCGAGGGTTAGCGATTTTAACCCTCATTTGACGGCGGCTGCTTCCTTAGTGCGGCCAGAGCACCTTGCTTCTGATCTCCATCAACCTTGGTGTGTTCTTGGAGTTTTGGAGGCCTTTGGTAAGCCCCTGGTACGCTTATGCCAACCTTGTAGGTAACGTTCTTCTCTTTTCTTAGTTTCTTTTCATGATTTTTGAATTAGAAATTGATTGGTTGATGTTTTAGTTGACCAAGGCTTGGATTTGGACTGAGCTGCTTGTGAGGACGTGACCAATCATTGTTACTGCAACCTTCAAACCAGGTGTGGGGAGAATGATAGTTTAATCACTAGGCAGTGAGGATAGTGTAAGATGAGCGGTTCCTATGACCCCTGAGATTATTTGTATGCTATTTGTTAATGTGCTTGTTGCTATAATTGATTGTTGTTATATGCATTGTTGTTGGATTGATGTTTGATGGTATGTGCATATATTTGTTGTTGAATTGTTGTTTGATATGAATCTGCTGCTATGTCCTTAAAATTGGTTAATTAGGATTTAATTGGTTAAATATTAAAGGCACTGTTGTTCCTTAAAAATATTTCATAAAACATGAATTAATAAAGAGTGAGTTTTTATGTTAATGGATTAGTCGTGAGCCTAGGGATGATTTTTGAGAGTGTTAGGGATTTTTGGTTAATTGGTTAATCTGTTCTTCGCTGTCCAGAACAGCACTATCGCGCGATCAGCACGGCTGTGCTGAACAGAGAGCACGCCCATGCTCCCAGTTGAATTCTGGAAGTCGCGCCTTGAGCACGACCGTGCAGCATAGAGAGAACACCCGTGCTATAGTATAGCACGCCCATGCCATCGTGCAGCACGGCCGTGCCACCCCTCTGGTCAGAATCAACGACTTACGGTTAAATGGGGTTTTTAACCCAATGCTTCCAATGATGATAGAATAATACACCAAACAAACGATGAAGATAGATAACTTAATTTTATAATTATGATGATGAGTTGGTTAAGTCGGTGCCTCGAGGTTACCCCACGTTGATATAATTGGATGCCTTTAGTGGTCCAATGTTGAGTTGATATAATTGGGTGCCTTTAGTGGCCCAATGATGAGGATGTTATTCTTGGGTGTCTTTAGTGGCCCAAGTGTAGGTGGTGATTGTTGTTGTTTGTTGATAATGTTCATGCATAGCATTGGAGATGTTAGTTGGAGGAAGTTCAGCATATGGGAGGTCGTCCTAGAGTACGGCGATCTGGCCATCCACGGTTGGTTCAACCAAGGTTTGGTGAACTATAGCCCCCATGATGAGGCATCAATGGTTTGATGCATTGGCTATCCAAGGGGTTCACCCATGGTTTGGTGAACAGCCAGCGTTGGTGCCTTTAGTGGCCAATGTGTATATGTAACTCCAAAGTTGTTCTTCCTGAGTTAGTTGGATCCACATGCATTGATGGAGTAGTGGAGTAGAGTTGCATTACATCATATAGCATATGGGTTGATTTATGATGTTGAGATGATATTTATGTATGTAAGTGTATGCTATGACTGTTGCCATGCCATGATGTATGTCATCGTATTTCTATTTTCATGCCGTTGTGATTACATGTTTCCTTACTCCCCCTTCTGTGTTTTCTGGTTTGGCATGTATGGTTCATGAAGAGGATGACGAGTAGCCCGGAGAGGAGTGATTCTGAGGAGCCATCACTCATAGTTAGGGCTTTCTGTTTAGTTGTTTATTTTTATTTTAGTTTCTGTTTATTCGGAGGATATTTTTGGAACGGTTGTATCAGCTCTGAATTGTGACATCGGGGTTGGGTTTATTTATTCTGTTGAGATTTTCTTTACCTTTTAAAGTATTGATTTAATACTATTTTCCGCATTTGAGAAACTTGTTCTTGTGATACCGTTTCTACCCTTGAATCTTTTCAATAAAAGAATGCATGTTTTATTTCTTATCTGTAATTAATTTATTAATATTATTTACATTTAATGCATTTATAACATGCGGGGTAGAAGGGTGTCACATTGAAGATTCAAGCAGAAGAGAGAACGATCATAGCAATCAAAGAGCATTTACTCTGCCCATTGATATCTTCATTCTTTTATTATTTATTCTTCAATCATTTGAAGTTATTATGCAGTCTTTTAGAACTTCACATTTAATACACTCGTCTGAGTGCTTGTGAAAGACTTGCAAATTGTAATTTACTTTACAACTTCTCTCAAACAAACTCGTCTGAGCCTGAAGAGGCTAGGTGTGCAAAAAATACTTGTCTGAGCCTGAAGAGGCCAGGTGTGCAAACAATACTTGTCTGGAGCATGAAGAGGCTAGGTGTGAAAATAAAACTTGTCTATCTTGTAACCTGATTCAGTTATAGTGAGAAAACTTGGTGCTGCCAAGGATTGGACGTAGCCTTATTTGAGAAGGGGTGAACCAGGATAAAATCTGATGTGTAATCTCTCTCTTTCCCTTAACTCTTTAGTTTGATTATTTATCTAACTATCATTTAACAAAAGGGGTTATAATTGTGTTTATCAAACTATTTTCATCTTGCATGATTGTGTGTTTTCTTTGAAAACCTTCAGACGAGTTATTAGTCTGATTGACCTGTCTTAGTTTATTTGTCTATTCCTTACACATGTCTGTGCTTGCGAAAAAGTTTCTTAATTTTCTTAAATTTGTCAAATACCATTCAACCCCCTTCTCGTGTTTGCATCTGTCTATTTCACAGGTTTCAAAAGAAGACCAACATGTGATGTTTTAAACTTTTATTTAGTCTTATTTTTTCTTTCTTTCAATTATTTTGGAATTTAATGGGCTGAGTGTAGTTTTTTTTTTATATGGTTTTTTTTGGGTTTAATCTACAAATAGAAATATAAATACAAAAATCATCATTTTAAAATTTTACATGTATAAAAAGAATCTAAAACGGGTTTTTGAATTTGAGTCCACTTTGTCCGTTTTCAATAAAAATAAAATAAATATTTTAAAATGGAAAATGGAAAATAGTATAAAATGTATCTTTTTAAGAAAAATATAAAATTATTCTTTCAGTGAAGTCTTGGGCAAGGCCCTGAGCTTCACTCGTAATCAATTTAGTCGAAATGACTTGTTGATCTCATTTTCTTTTCAAGTCATTTTAGCTGCGACGGTTTGATGATTGAAATACTTCAAATAAAATCAAAATCCATTTTAAAAAATAGAAAGGATTAATTTTGTCGAGACGGCTTATTGATCCAATTTTTTTTTCAATCATTTTAGCCAAGATGGCTTGATGATTTGAAATGCTTCAAATAAAATCCATTTTTTTCAAAAATAAAAAACTTTTCATAAAAATTAAAAATCACCAAGGGCAATTTGGTAAATTCACGTCCCGATATTTGAAATCATTATGCTTGATACAATTCTGGCATGAAAAACATCCGATCGTGGGTCTCGAAAAACCCTAAGATAGCTCGAAACGTCTCCCCGATCGATTATTGGCCTGAATATAAAATATTATTTATATTTTGGACGTCAGAACACATTTTAGGAAAAAGATAGAGGATCAAATTCTAAGACTAATGGTCTCGTCCATTAGTCAAGATTAGGTCATGATAGTAGAAAAACACTCATCTGAAAAAACATAGATCGGGTTTTGTTTGAGTTTTCGGCCCCAAACTTAACCGTAAACTCATACGATTATATGAAACAAGAATATGATTTTAGTTTTCCCAAAATCATTTTCTATAACACAGATAAAAATATAAACTCATTAATTGAGTTTATCGTCCTTAGAAAGCACGAAAAATCGGGGTGTTACATTACTATCCCCCTTAAAATCATTTCGTCCTCGAAATTACATACCTGTGAATAGATAAGGATATTGCTCTCTGATCTTGTCATCAGTCTCCCAAGTTGCTTCTCCAGTTGTATCATCCCAAATAACCTTGACTAAAGAGATTTGTTTTCCCCTCAGTTGTCTGACTCTCTTGTCCTCGATCCTTACAGGTTTAGTCTCATAATACAGATTTTCTTTCAAGGGTACTCGATCAGGTTCAATTACATGAGATGGATCAGGAATATACTTCCTTAATTGTGAAACATGAAAAACATTGTGTAGATTTGAAAGAAAAGGAGGTAAAGCAATTTGGTACGCTACTGGACCAATACGACGAAGAATTTGGTATGATCCAATGAATTTAGGAGTGAGTTTTCTGGATTTCATTACCCGACCTACCCCAGTCGTTGGATTGACTCTCAGAAACACATGATCGCCTTCTTGAAATTCGAGAGGTCGTCTTCGCTTATCCGAGTAACTCTTCTGCCTGCTCTGAGATGTCCTCATCCTTTCACGAATTTGTTTGACTTTATCAGTCGTTTGTTGCACAACCTCGGGTCTTAGAATTGTACTCTCTCCATCATGATACCAACAAAGAGGAGTTTGACATTTCCTCCCATATAGAGCCTCATAGGGTGTCATTCCTATGCTTGAGTGATAACTATTATTATACGTGAATTCAATGAGAGGTAACAGTTCGTCCCAACTTCCTCGATTATCCAACACGCAAGCTCTTAGCAAATCCTCTAACGATTGAATCATTCTTTCTGTTTGTCCATCTGTCCGAGGATGATATGCTGAACTTAGGCATAGTTTGGTTCCCAAAGCTTGGTGCAAGCTTTCCCAAAAACGCGATGTAACTTCGGGTCTCGATCCGAAACAATACTTGAGGGTATTCCATGCAATCTAATCACTTCTCTTATATACACCTCAGTCAGTTTCACTACTGTGTAGTTCGTCTTGACAGGTAAGAAATGTGCCGATTTCGTTAACCTATCCACGATTACCCAAATTGAATCAAAATTCCTCGACGTTCGGGGTAAACTTACCACGAAATCCATAGAGATACTCTCCCATTTCCACTCCGGTACATCTAGGGATTGCAGCATCCCTCCAGGTCTCTGATGTTCTACTTTTGCTTTCTGACATGTTAGACACAATGCAACGTATTCTGCAACTTGTTTCTTCATGCCTGGCCACCAGAATCTTTGTTTCATATCTTGATACATCTTGGTTGCACCAGGATGAATGCTTAATCTACTCTTGTGGGATTCTTCTAGAATCATCTTTCTCATATCAGGGTTGTTGGGTATACAGACTCGTCCATTACACCTTAAAATCCCGTCTGTTCCCAAGCTAAACTCACTAGCTTTCCCTTGTTCCACCAACATCTTTTTTTCTTGAAGAGATTGATCCGTAGCTTGTTGTTCACGTATTTCGTCCATTAATCCATTGGAGATCTTCAACATTCCAAAGCTTAGTTTCTTAGGATTTATCTCCAACCCCAAACTTAGATCACGGAACTCCTCAATCAGCTTCAATTCTCTCACCATCATAGTTGAAATATGAATGGTTTTCCGGCTCAAAGCATTTGCCACGACGTTCGCCTTCCCTGGATGGTATTGCAACGTGAAGTCATAATCCTTTAAAAATTCCATCCATCGTCTTTGCCTCATATTGAGCTCCTTCTGATCGAACAAATATTTTAAACTCTTGTGGTCACTAAAGACGTCGAACTTTGCACCATACAAATGATGTCTCCACATCTTTAGTGCAAAAACAACTGCAGCTAATTCTTGGTCATGGGTGGGATAATTCTTTTTATGAATCTTTAACTGTCGTGATGCGTAAGCCACCACCTTGCGGTGTTGCATCAGCACACAACCTAGACCTTGATGTGAAGCATCACAGTATACTTCATAAGGTTTGCTCGGTTCTGGAAGTATCAACACCGGTGAAGTTGTCAAAAGTTCCTTAATCCTTTGGAAACTTTCTTCACACTGATCTGTCCAAACAAAAGGTTGATCTTTCCTCGTCAGTTGGGTCAACGGTGACACAATCTTGGAAAATCCTTCAATAAACCTTCGGTAGTAACCAGCTAATCCCACAAAACTTCTTATCTCGGTCACAGTCTTTGGCTTTTCCCAAGAAAGTACAGCTTCTACTTTAGCAGGGTCCACAGAAATTCCTTGTTTTGTGATAACATGACCCAAAAATCCGACTTCTTCTAGCCAAAACTCACACTTAGAGAGTTTCATATACAACATCTTCTCCCGCAAAACATGAAGAACTTGCCGTAAATGCTCCTCGTGTTCCTCACGATTCTTAGAATAAACAAGAATATCGTCGATGAACACTACAACAAACTTGTCAAGAAATGGACGAAAAATCCGATTCATGTAGTTCATGAAAACAGCAGGTGCGTTCGTCACTCCAAAAGGCATCACGAGATATTCGTAATGTCCGTAACGAGTTCTAAAAGCGGTCTTTGGTATATCCTCCGTTTTCTCTCGAATCTGGTGGTATCCCGACCTTAAGTCGATCTTCGAGAAAACAGTGGCTTCTCGCAGTTGATCCATCAAGTTATCAATCCTAGGTAACGGATACTTGTTCTTGATAGTAACTTTGTTCAGCTGACGAAAGTCCACGCAAAGTCTCGAACCTCCGTCTTTCTTTCTCACTAAGAGAACTGGTGCTCCCCATGGCGAAATGCTCGGTCTGATGAACTGCTTCGATAATAGGTCTTCAACTTGTGTTTTCAACTCAACAAGCTCAGTAGGTGACATTCGATATGCAGCAATCGATATCGGTCCAGTTCCTGGGATCAGATCGATGGAGAATTCTATGTCCCTCACAGGTGGCAAACCTGGAACATCATCGGGAAACACCTCAAGAAAATCCCTCGCAACAGGCATCTGACTTAGCTCGTTCTTCCCCTCGACTTCTAAGTTGGACAAAAGCACGTATTTCGGATCTCCTTCTTTCGAAGAAGTTCTAACGTGGTTGGCAGTTAAAAATCCAGAAATCTCAGTACTAAGAAAAACTAGAGTTTTATGTGAACAATCTAATAGGATCTGGTTGGAAGATAACCGATCCATGCCCAAAATTACATCTAATTTTATTAAAGGCAAGCATATAAGATCAACAAGAAAATGTCTATCCTGAATAACAATAGGACAATTCAGACATATAGAATTCACAACAACCAGTTCAGCAGTTGGTGTAGAAACAATTAAATCAAACGACAAGGTAGAAACAGATAGCTCTAAACGTTTCACACAATCCATGGAAATGAATGAATGGGTTGCACCTTAATCAAAGAGAACTAATAAGAGATTACCGTGTATATCGCATACACCCTATATCAGATCTTCGGAATTCGAAGCCTCAGCACCACTTAGGGTATAAACTCTTCCCCTAGCCGTCGGTCGTTTGGTTCCACCATTTCTGTCCGCAGCTTGGACTGGATTCTGTACTTTACAATCCTTGGCAAAATGTTCTGGTTGTCCACAATGGTAGCAATAGTCATTCCTCATGGTACAGTTGTTCGCCAAATGCAATGGATCTCCGCACTTAAAACACTTCCTCCCTTGATTCTGCCCTCCTTGACCTCCACTGCCCGATGCACGAGCAATAGGTCGATAAGGTTGTTTCTGAAAGCTCCCAGGGGGTCGAGAATATGGTTTCTTCTGACTTTGTTTCCCTCTCTGGTCCTGATATTGACCCTTGAATCGGAAAGGTCCTCCGACGTTTCCTCTATTGTCTCTCCCACGCTTCATCAGCTCTATCTGTCTACTCTTCTCAACGAGTGCTTGGAAGTTCCTGATTCCTTGCGCTAGCATCGATTCTTTGATCTCATACCGTAGTCCTCTCTCAAAAGCTTCGCATTTCCAATCTTCCTCAGGATTATTCTAGAAAAATCGGAAGTACTTGGCCAACGACTCAAACTTAGCCGGGTATTCCCCGACTGACATGTCTCTCTGTTGTAGTCGCAAGAATTCCTGTTCCTTCTCTGCTCTTGCACTTTGAGGGAAATACTTTCCCAAGAAGCGATCTTTGAAAAGTGCCCACGAAATCACTTCATGATTAGCCTCTAGCAGTTGCTTTGTTCCCTTCCACCAATATTCCGCATCTCCTATCAGTAGGAATGTGGCATATGGTACCTTCACTTCTTCCGGACTACGTACCAACTTGAAAATTTTCTCGATTTCATGAATCCACAGATTAGGTTTCTCAGGATCCACATCACCAGAAAATTGTGGCGGATTCTGACGCCTAAAAGTAGTCAAGCTTCGGCCCTCAGCGGCCTGGTCAGCACGAAGTTGTTCTTGAGCATTGTGGGCATTCATGGTTGCAGTCTGGACAGCAATAGCCGCAGCCATGTTTGCCATTGCCTGAGCAGCAAAATCCATTCCAGTTGCTCCTGCAATATCCTCAGCTTGGACACCAGCTCCCCTACCGCGACCACGTCCACAGCCACGTCCGCGTCCCCGTCCTGCTTCTGCTCCAAATTCTAGTTCCATATTTGACCTACAAGGCCAAAAGTCAGTCAAATAGCAACTGGAAAATAAAGCAAATAAGCAGTTATAAACATGCATTATTTCCAAGAAGGAAATAAAAAGAAGAACAGAAACCAGTTACTCGCCAGGCGACCTTACCCTCGTGACGCGAGACAGAGGGCCAGCCCGAGTAGTAACATGCCAACTCTCGGCATCGCGACGCGAGACATATTCTCGCCACGCGACCCAGAGAGTCTGCCTGAGAAGCAAAGAACAGCTCCTCGGGCTCGCGACGCGAAACTCATATCGCCTCGCGATCCAGGAAGCCTGCTTGAAAAGCAAAACACAACTCCTCGACCCCGCGACGCGAAAGCTCAGTTCGCCCCGCGATACCGAGAACTTGCCTGAGAAGCAAAACACAACTTCTCTGCCTCGTGACGCGAAATCCTGTTCGCCTCGCGATACAGATAATCTGCCTGAGAAGTAAAACACAACTTCTCTGCCTCGCGACGCGAAATCCTGTTCGCATCGCGATACAGAGAACATGCCTGAGAAGCAAAACACAACTTCTCTGCCTCGCGACGCGAAACCCTGTTCGCCTCGCGATACAGAGATCACACAACATCAACACAACAGGCCTATTCCCCAACGATTCCCGAAAGACTCGACCAGCTCTGATACCACTAATGTGACACCCTCAAAACCCGTGCCACTTTTTGTAACCCAAAACATACATTAATACGATAAATAAAATTTGCTGGTTTTACTTTCGGAAAACGATTCCTTTATTTTCATCAAGCCTTAAAAATCATGATAAAATTTTTTCTTATTTATTACCCATGACATTACCACTCCAAAAAGAACAGAAATACTCATATATAACAATATCTACATACATCAACTAAAGCTATGGACAACACGTCCCTTTACAAAAGAAAGATAAGAGATAAACTTCTAAAAAGCTATAAACTAGGCAGCGACAGTCTGGAACCATATCTCTAAAACCTATGGCCATCAGTAGCCGTTAACAGACTACACAAAAATCGCTACCTCAAAAGAAAGTCTACACCCTAAGCTGGTCCAACTAATGGAAGCCATTGGACAATCCTCCAGAGGAAGGTCCAATGCTAGAACCAGGAGAAGAACCCTGGGAACCTACGTTCCCGTTCTCCTATGGATGAGGCTCAGGAGCATTCAAAGGATGATACTCCGGGTCCTCCTGAGGATCCTCCTCAGGGTCTTCCTCCTCCTCCTCTACGTCCTCCACTACATGCTCGCCCGCTACCAAAACAAAAGGCGGGGCAGGTGTCTGTGGTGGCTGCTGCTGGGGGGACTGTGCAGCGGGGGCGAAATGCTCGATCACTCCCTGCTGCATAAGGGTCTGCAGCATCATCCCAATGAGAGGTAGAGGTATCTGGACGGTCTCCACAGTGCTGGTACTCTTGCGAGGTCCCGTCTCCGTCGTCCCGCTCACGGTGCCGACTGGTCCTGTATATGTTGCGCTCCCCACTCCCGGGTGAATAACCCACGCAGCTAGGTCAGTCCTCCGATCAAAAACCAGGGCACGCATCCCCGAGTATGCGAGATGGTCTGGCATCGGCTCCATCTGTAAACAGGATATAATATATATACCAAAGGACAAACCAGTCCAGAAAACATGCAAGGGTGAGAAACCAATATATGAATCCAAAAACGGCAACTATATGCCCAATCCAAACAACAGATTCATATAAATGTAACTCACTCAAAATATCATACATCACATAGTACAACATGTATTGTCAAATGCTAATAGCAGTAAAGACACAAGGGCTTCGTACCCCACAATCAACGTTATTCTCTAAACGTATGCATGGCACTTCCATATATCTCAACTAATATTCAAACTAGATTTCCGGAAATCCCATCACCATAAATACGAGTTGATCAGACTCAATGTCATTGCCCCGCAGGATACAATAACAAACGCCAGAATCAACATTCGGCCAAACTTGAGCATGTAACCTTCCAGAAAATAATACATGGACACGCATGTCAGTGGTACTCACGATGTATAAGTCATACTATATTGTCCTCTTCACTGGGCACAATACGCTCTCCCTGGCTCGTATGACATCATTGTCCATCAAGGCACAATGTTACATAATGACATTAAGTCATCTCAGGTTCCCCTTACCTATCAAGGTCCCCCATTTCACGGCACGTCTGCCCAACACACAAAATGCATGAGAAACTATCTAGTTTTCCGATAATTGATCTTTGTCGCATCAGTATTTCCTCGTTACAGTATCAACGCTAACAACCACCATAATGTCTTAGACTCTTTAAGCCTCAAAACATTTTCTCAAAACAAGACATTTAGTCCAAAAACAACTCAAATCCCAAACATCTCTAACCGATGCACCAGTCCAGGACGTTGGATTCAAGATAATAAAAACATCCTCAAGCCTACAGGACCACAAAGATTGTCTCTAAGCCGACAGGATTACAACTAACACGGATCCTTGATCCACGTGTTCTGCACAACCTTAGAACCCCGACGTCTCGGTTTCTAATTTCTAAACTTTAAAACCACTTTTCTTGAAAACTCAAAAACCAAAAACCCAAATCTCCGATACTTACACAAAGTCATCGGGATCGGTTTTCTATAAAACAAAACTTGGTCGAAAGACCATTTCTTTTTCTTTCGTTGTTTTTCGGTGAAATACGAACTTAAAACAAAGCTTTCAAAACCCCTTTTTTTCTTGAATAAACTCAATATAACTTTGAAAACTACATTTCTTAAAACACTTTTTCTCAACCGGTCAACTTTATCAATTTGGGACAAATGAAGGTTTCTAATGCCCTTTTTACTTTAAACTTCGATTTTTCATTATTCAAATACATTTCAGACTTTTAAAGCTTTTAAGTTACACGATGTCGGATCCTAATCAAAATTAGGTCCTCTAATGCCTTAAATCCCACAGCAGGGCACACGATACATCCATATAATCATTCAACAATTATAGCATGCATTCAACTATATCAGCAGTTATATCATACATACTCAAATCAACAGCAGTAAACTAAACAATCAACCAACAATCAGATACATAATATTTAAATACAATACAAACACCGATGCAGCACATAACTGTTGGAAATCGAGTTCCTCAAGTTTATCCCCTTACCTCTTGTTGTTCCCAGTTATGTTATGCACACTCGTTCAACTTGACCACCGGCCTAGCACGTTGCTGATCACTACATACACACAAATCATAGCGGCATTAACTCACAAAACAAAGATTTCTCCTAATGCACCACCCCTAGGGTTAGGCCCTATTACACTAAAAATAGATAGGGAGCTCCAAAATTTCTCATTTCTTGGATAACACCCTAACTAAGTGTAACCAGCTCTAGATATCAGATAAGAACATCAAAAACCAACCAAAACCCTACCCTACACACATAAGGGGGTTTCGGCCTCCTCATAGAAAATATAGCTAGGGAGATTTCTTGGCTCTAAGCTCTTGGATCATACAAGTATGCCATGAACCTAGGCCATAGAAATTGGTTTGGTACAGATACGATTTTCCTACAATTTTTCATGCATTTTTTAAGGTTTTAGGGACAAAACCCTAACACCTTTGATCATGAAAATATGAGGAGAGAAAGGAGAGATTGAGAGAGATAGAGATGGTATACTACCTCTTATGATGCTCTACTCCAAGATTGGTAAAGGTTGCTTCACAAAACCAAGCCTTGAAGCCTTCAACAATGGAGTTCTAATGGAAGAAGAAGAGAAAGAAGAGATGATGAGGTTTTGGGGGGGGCTGCCGAAAAAGAGAAAAGGAAGTGGGAGGATAAGAGTGAAAGTTGATAGATATTTATGGTTTTAAGACTTTAATAATAGGAAAGGTAATTAGTAATAAAAATTAACCAAGGGCAATTTGGTCAATTCACGTCCCGATATTTGAAATCATTATGCTTGATACAATTCTGGCATGAAAAACATCCGATCGTGGGTCTCGAAAAATCCTAAGATAGCTTGAAACGTTTCCCCGATCGATTATCGGCCCGAATATAAAATATTATTTATATTTTGGACCTCAAGACACACTTTAGGAAAAAGATAGAGGATCGAATTCTATGACTAATGGTCTTGTCCGTTAGTCAAGATTAAGTCATGATAGTAGAAAAACACTATCATCTGAAAAAATATAGATCGGGTTTTGTTTGAGTTTTCGGCCCCAAACTTAACCGTAAACTCCTACGGTTATATAAAACAAGAATATGATTTTAGTTTTCCCAAAATCATTTTCTATAACACAGATAAAAATATAAACTCATTAATTGAGTTTATCGCCCTTAGAAAGCACGAAAAATCGGGATGTTACAACGGTGGTGGTGCCGTGGTGAAGGGAGACAGATGGTGGGGAGGGAGGGACTGTGGAGGGAGCTTGGGAGAGAAATCCGGTGTGGAGGGGTATAGAATATTATGGTGAGATTTAGACAAATCAATGGTCAATATTAATCTTTCACCATGAGAGACATGTATCACATGTTCACCCTAGCAAAAGCCTTATTATTAGTGACTGAGAAGTGAGAAATTTATAATGGTGCGAGGTTGATGGAAGGGATCCTACACATAAAATGCAGAGGTCAATTTTGGAGTTTAAAAACATTAGTAAGGATAATATTAGTAAGGATATTTTAATCTATGTATTTAAATTATTTTAAACTTATTTTTTTTCCCTCCAAATTCCTCCAATATTGAAGATGAGGCAAAATTGATGGAGGATTCCCCTCCATTGCTCTCCCCTCCCTTTAAAAAAAAAATTGAATCAAATAAAAAAGTTTATAAAAATTTATTCTCTTCATCAACCAAACACTATCTCAGAGTTATTCAAATTTTTTACGTTAAATAACTTTGTAAGTTCTTGTATTTAGTTTTAAAAACTAAATTTATAATCAAGTCTTAATAATTTAAAATTAGTTTTTAATTGAATTCTTCAATTCTTCAATCTACCGATCACGTTTTTCTCAATATTTTTTGGGATTTTTCTTTTCTGTTATCTCTTTCTTACCAAAAAAACACACAACAAAATGACTTGATGTTCGAAATAGGGGGAGAGTAGAGTGCACATTTTTTCCTTCTCAAACCTTATCCCTTGTGTTATCCTGCACCATGGCATCATCAATCTTGCTTGCATCACCTCCTCCACTCTCCATTCAATTGCACAGTTCCTCTTCTCACCTTTCCTTCTCTCACTCTCAAACTCTTTCCTCACCGCTCTCCACTCAATTTCCTTCGCTTTCAGCAGCCTTTGCAACCCTTTCACCAACCCCTTCTGGTACTTCCTGCAAAAACCCCCAAAAATTAAAATAAATTAAAAATGCAAACTTTTCAATAACTATGCTTTATTGTGTATAAATTCTAACAACCCATTTCCCCATTAATTGTTTTTTTTTTTTCAGTTTACTGTGGCAGAGGTGACAGGAAAACCGCAAAGGGAAAGCGCTTCAACCATTCATTTGGAAATGTAAAGTTTTCCCATTTTCTCTGTGAACATTTCTAAGTTTATAGCATTGATTCTCTTTTTCTTTTTGCTCAAGGTTTATCTTTTTCATTTTCATTTTTAATGCTTAGTTACTAGAATGCAGTATGCGGGTCATTTGGTAAGTATTTAGTCATTTTTTACATTATTAGTATGCCGTTCGTCATTTTTTATATTATTGTTATTATAAGACTTTCTTTAAGGTGAAACTTGATATGCAATATAGGACGAATTTGGTATACACTAGATAGGGTTAATCAGAGAACCCGGTAACTATAATGCTAACACCCATATAGATACAGTAGATTGATTTGAGTGTGAGTGTGTATAGTGATATCTCGTATTTCAAAGTAGAGTAAAAGTGCCATATGGAAATATGAGTGTGAGTATCACCTGAGTCGATTTTAGTTATACAAACAATTAAGTTGTTACTTTTTTTCATATTATGATTGTTATCAGGCAAGACCAAGGGACAAGAAGAAGGGTAGAGGACCACCAAGGCTTTTTGCTCCACCTGCACCTTCGAAGAAAGACAAGTTTGAAGATAACGAGGTGGTGAAGATTGACATTGATGAGTCTCTCTTTTCTGGCTGATTTAAGTAGTTGATTGTAATTTTGAATTTTCTTATGATTTTAGTCTTTAATATTTGAAATTCCATTGTGATTTATACAATTTGGATTTTGCTTATATTTTATGGTTTTTGTTATCCTTAGTTGAGGTCAATGTGGTTTCTTTCTCTGGTGTTAATCTCTGTTATGAGTATTGTTTGCTTTCAAAAATGTATCTTGTACCACAGGATTTGCCACCCATCGGACACCCGTACTTCTGTGTGAGTGGTCATATATGTAAAGTTGGAATTGATGGACATTATGCAGATGTGAGAGAGGTGCCAGCTAGGTTCAAATCCAATGGTGCAAATAACAGGCTTGGCTTCCTTTAGAATTTTGGAGGAGGGGATTGGAGAGAGAAAAAAAATAAAATAAAAAGGATTTTTTGTGCTCCATTGGACATTGTATATCCCCTCATTCATCGGTCACTAAGCAAAGATTTTCGCCTGTGATAATGAAAAGTATAAGATGCTGGTAGAATGAGATGTGGGTAGAGGAAAGGACTTATAAACACTTACATAACATTGAAAAGGTTTTTGTTTACCAAACTCAGCCTTACCACAGTAACCCAGAATTTGCCAATTGCCACTTCTATAGTAATTCCTGTGTTAGATTAGAGGTTTGTTATTCCACACCTTTTTTTATATGTTAGCTCTTAAATGAAAATAAAGGGTCCACAAGGTGTGGCTCAGTTGGCAAACTGAGCTTTATGTGGGTGGACTTTACATGTAATGCAACAGTTAGAATCTTACTAGAAGCACCTTGTAGCCAAAAGAATGGTGAGCCAAATGTAAACTGCAGTTGGATCTTCTCCTTAAAATTAAAAGAAATGTAACTTAAAAGTTCATTTACATTATATTTATTCTGGAATTACTGAGGAGACAGATAAAGATTCCCACTTGATTATTAACTAAGAAGATCAGAAGGAAACGTTCAAGCAGATTCTGTTGAAGCAGAAATTGCTTTATTGTTCTTCTTAGTTATCTTGAACTGCATCCTATCCTTCCTTCTCCTCATTTCATAAAAGTAGTAGTTTTTAGTATTTTGGAATCCCTTCACTACTTGCTGTGCTATGTGTGATTTACAACTGAGTGTTTCTTATATATTGCAAAGAATAGAAGAGTGGTATTCAAAACTGAATTCCTTCCTTTGATAGCCTTGCTCTTTAACTGGGTAATAGCACGAATCCCGTGATTGATGAATTCTTCACCATTTTTCCAAGTCCACAACTATTACCTAAGAACTATATAAGTCTGATATAAGTCTTCCTATGACACTTCCTTCTTCAAATGTCAGTCTGCTACTCTGTTTGTTCCATAGATCAACCCCATAAGTCTCCCCACTGAGCTGAAGCAGTTTGGCTTCTACCTATCTTGATTCACCCTGAAATTTAGGCTTCCTAAAGAGACCACCTATCTTATTCTAATCTGCCGGATAAAAGGCCATAGGTGGAAACATTGTAAAGCTGAAACCCGATCTTTTCCCCAGCCTCTTAATCACGCTAGAAACCAGGTAGGGATTGTCATGCCCCCATTTGTTTCCATCAAAAGTCAGTGCAAATTCATTATTGAATCTGAGCTGAAGTGGATCATTCCTATGAAAAATCAGTACTTCATTGTTTAATCTGGTCCAGTGCTTAGAATCCAAATCCATGCTTTGTGCACCAATAGAATTCCTCAACCCTGTTAAGGGTTTTAGAACTACAAAATCTGTGTCTATGTAGACACCACCATATTTGTAGAATACTGCAAGTCTTATCAGATTAGATTTATTCTGAGACAAAGGAATCTCACCAGGGTCCTTACCTTTCCTTAACTCATTAAACCAAGCTTTAGCTGGTGACCCCTTGAACAATATGATAAGTCTAGGGTCTCTGCTTGAACTTTGAACCCGCAATCAAACAGTGGTTTCAGGATCCTATAGCCATGGGTGGAGTCCAAAGTTCTCAATAGAATTATAAGACGTGCCTGGGGATGGACCTTGAAAATACTTTCTGCAGAACAGCTATTCTCTTCCTTCAAATGAGCTTTCAGGGGAAATCCAAATCATGAAAAACTGAGCCTCGCATTCATGGCTGAAAAATCCCAAAACTCGAGCATGAAATTATCTGGTCAAGTTGTTTTTGACTTGAGTATCTTGAACTTGTGCAGCTTTTCTTGAAACCAAGCTATTCTTTTTTCTTCTGTGACATTGAATGGAGCAGCTAGAGCTTTCTGATTTCCACTATCAACTTCACCCTTCTCTTCTTGAATAGAACCTAAACTCGTAAAGGTATGTAGATAAGTGTTGACAGTGTTCCTTCTCTGGTTCTGTGACTGTGAGGTTGCAACTTTTGTGGAGCTCATGTATTTGCAGCAGTGTAGGGAATCATGGTAGATAATACTCTCTGCATGGATAAGAAAAATTATGGCAGAGAATGTGAGAAGAGAGAAGAGAGATAGCTTGGCACCTTTAAGCAGCCGATGATCAAACATCCTCTGAGAAAGTTCTTCTCCGTTGGATGATTGTTGCAGTGGGAAACAACTTATGCAGAAGAAACATGTTGTCTGGCATTGGCTTTCATGTTATGTGTTTATGCATTTAATATTTATAAAACATTTTTTACCATTTTTTTACTTTTTCTTTTTCGATTTATATATCTCTTGTTTGAATTTTTATACAACTAAGGAAATGACCTTGTATATATAAGTACAAATTGATTGTTTTATCAAATTCTTTTTTTAATATATCAAGAATCAAATCTGTCATCTTTAGCCAATTCTCTTAGGGTATGTTTGGAAGGATGGTAAAGGAGAGAAAATGAAATGATAAAAATTAAAAAAGAAAGAAAGCGTGTTTGAGTGTTATTTTAAAGGATCAAGTGGAATGGTAAAAGAGGGACAATGAGTCTATTTTTTTTGTCACTCAAAGCTTCACATTTTTATCTCTCCAAATTGGAAGTCAAGCTTTCCTTTATTAAACAACCAAATAAGAAAATGACATAGTCTTCTATTCCCTTCCATTATTAGCCATTTACTTCTATTCTCTTTAAATCTCCTGAACATACGCTTTGTGGGAGTTCCCTCCCTTCACTAACAAACCAAACAAGAGAACGAGACATGTATTCTTCTGTTTCATTCCTTAGGGCCTGTTTGGTTCATTTCTAATTTCCTGTTTTTAAACATAATTACAACACAAATAATTATAAAATTGTCACATTGTTTTCATTTTGTCTTTTGTTTCTAAAGATTTGTATAGGAAACAATGAAAACAAACAAAAAGTTTTTAGTGTTTTCTGTACAAACTTTTGAAAATAAGAAACAGAATGAAAATGATGTGATAATTTTATAATTATTTGTGTTGTAATTATTAATAAAAATAGGAAATGAAAACAGGAAACTAGAAACAAACTAAACGGCCTTTACCCTCCCATTCCCATTCCCTTCCATTATTAGTCATTCCCTTGTGCTCTTTTTAAAGCATACCCTCAATTGAAATAAGTTGGAGTGTCTTCTAAAGTATTGTTCCTGTCAAACTCATACAGTTAATTAATTATATGCACCATTCTAAATACATAACTGATTAAGTACAAATTCTTTTCTTACATTAAGTTTCTCTTTGATTTTATTAGAGTATATAGTTATGTAGTAACTAACTGTAACCAAAAACAATTAGGTTCGGTTAGTTAGTTAGTTAGTTACTTATTGTACCTTGTACTCTTTGCAACACAATAATGAAATCAGAATATTGAATCTGAAAATCTCTCTCTCTCTATCTCTTCTCTTCTATTAGATTTTATTCACTGAAACTGAGATGAATAGAAGCATAATTGTGAACACACCATTTTTAATCAGGTCTCTTTTAGTTTTTATTAAATTTAAAAGAAAAAATAAAAAAAAATCAAAATCATAAAAAACATCTTAAATTTTGGGAAAAAAGAAAGAGTAGAGTTTGTTTTTAACTTTTATTTTAACTGTTTTTAACATAATGTGTATTGGTGTTAAAAATGAGGTTTGGCTTTTCTGCTTTTTTTTCAAAATCTTCTTCTTTCGCCGTCCTCACCGTAATCCTATCGCAACAGATGGCAACTCCATTAGGACAGTTTGAGAGCCAAACCCATCATAATTAGTTGCACAAATTGTTAATGAACTTTAACTAATTTGTTTTACCCCTCTTTTTTTGCTTTTCTTTGTTTTGTTTTTAAAATAAAAAATTGTTTTTTATTTTATGAGCTTAGGTATCTTTGTTTCGCTTATCTTGTTTTTGTTCTTTGCTTTATTTTGTTTTGATTTTCTTTGGTATATTTTGTTGATTATATTTTGGTTTGCTACTTTTTTGTGTGAACATTTTGGTTTGCTATTTTAACCTTATGGTAGATGACATCTAATTTTTCTTGGCATATTTTATTTTAATCCTAGGGTAGATGACCTATGATTTCTTGAGTGACTTTGTTTTGGTGGGTATGTTTTTCTTTTAGATTTTAGGGGTCTAGATCTGTCCTGAAGTGTGCACTTATAGATCAAACTTAGTGTGGCCGCTCAAGTTAGAGTCTTGACTTTAGATATGTCCCACCATCAGGTCTGACTAGACTAGAACACAAAGGAAGCATTTTTCTTCTTACTCCTGTATCGTTCATATTTTCACATTTCTTTTTTCTTTTTTAAAAAAAAACAAGGGTTCATGCATCTTTTCTTTTAAAACAAAAAAAATTCTATTCCTTGCATCTTATGCATTTTTTGGGGTGTAAATCAAAAATAAAAAAAAATCATTTCATGCATATCTTCTTAAATTTTTTTTTTCATTGGTTGCATCTTATGCATTATTTTTTGGGGTTCAATAAAAAAGAAAAAAAAAATCCATTTCATTCACCCATTCTTTCTTAAAAAAAGAATCTTTTCATTCCTTACATCTCAAGCATTTTTTTTATCAATAAAAAATAATAAAAAATTATTTCATGCATCTCTCTTTTTTAAATTTTTTTTTATTTCATTCGTTGTATTTATGCATTTTTTCATTGGTCAATCAAAAATAAAAATTTACAAAATGAGGTTTGGCTTTTCTTTTTTGTCTATATCATGCTAATGGAGTAATGTTCTGTCCAATTTGTTTTCCGCTTCAAAATGCTATTTGGAGTGAATGAGTTTTAATTCATCGGATACGGTTTTTTTCACCGTTCAGCCAATCATGCCGTGGTATGCCTAAATGCTAAGTTGCTGCAAAAATGCTATTTGGAAGTTGTAGGAGCTGCATTTGCATAAGAAAACCTTCTGGCCAAAGTGAAAGACAATTTTGATTTTTGGGAGAAATTTAGGGAAAGCAAGACACATGAAACTCAAGTAAATAACTTGTTCCCAATTTGATCTCTTCGGAATATGTCAATATGATCAGGTAAGTGCTTTTCAAAAATAAATTTCTTACATTCTTTTTTGGCTTAATTGCATTTTTTGTCCCCTTATTATTGAGCATGTGCGATTTTGGTCCCTATAATTTTTTATGTGCACATTTTGTCCCCTTATTTTTTAAATGTTACAAATTTGGTCCTTTCCGCCGATGTCTGTCAATTATTTCAATGATTAACATAGAGGAACCACTCCTCTAAGCGTATAGAACCTCTTATTGAAGTTGTCTCTCATCCGACTCTTCAATTCAACATGATTCAATGATTCCTCTATGCTATTTACTGGTTTTGTCTCTCTTTTTTGTGACCTTTTTTTTGGTTCCATCACAGATCATTTACCACATAAGCTTAACCAGAGGTTCTATGCGCTTAGAGCAGTTGTTCCTCCTTATTAATCATTGAGAAATTGATGAACATTGGATGGAAGGACTGAATTTGTAACAATGAAAAAATAGAGCAACCAAATAAGCACAAAAAAAACTTTAGGGACCAAAATCGCACATGGCCAGTAGTAGGAGGACTAAAAGTGCAATTAAGCCTTCTTTTTTTCTTTATTCAAAAAATAATTTCTTTTAATATTTATTAAATGAGGTAAAATAAGCACTTTAAAATTTACTAATAATTTGCACAATTATTTTCCGTAATCATTTTTATTAATGAGTATATTAGGGATGTTGTGAGGTTATATATCCATCATTCTTTATGCACAATCGGCTTCTGAACTCTGAACTAGTTCCAAACACCATTTTGTTTTCAAAAAAAGGTTTTCCCAATTTTTTTCAAAACTTGGATAAAATTATTGGTGACTCCCATACATGTTTTTTTTAAAATCTTTTTCTTTCACCGTTCCTGTCAGGACAATAATAGTAAGTTATTAGAATTAAGCCACCGGTGAAGGCTTTAGGTAGTTTGTATAGTCTATTATCTATTATCTATTATATATATAAAAAAATATATGCATGGTAGTATTTAAAAAGTCATGGACAAAGCTAATGCATTATCCAAGTGGCTTCCTCAGCCTTTGGTACTTACGATGTTTTTTACAGGTACAAGGTACTCATTGATGCAAGCTTTATGCGACGTAAAGCATGTTTAGATTTTTTTTTTTGGTGAATTGAGGAAATAAAACAAAAAACACCAACAAGCTACACTACAAAGTCTACATTAATGGATACTCCTAAAGCATCTTGGAGAAGCATTGATCCCAACAGCTCAGGAGCTTCATTTCATATCTTCCAACCAAGCAACATGCGAGCACCCCATTTGGCAAGAAAGCCAGCGCAGCAATTCGCTTGCCTTGGGGCATGATGATTGATGAAGATATATCACCCAGTCACGCCGCATGAGGTGTAAAATCTGCATGACAGTCTCCGAACACTGATGGCAATGAATGTGAGATTGAGTCTGCAGCAGTTCCACCATCAATATTCAACTTTACAGTATCAATTGGTGGAGGAGTCCAACGAGGAACGAAGACTTAATCCCCAATGAGGCCCCCATTCGAACCAATGAACATGGTGATATCATCATGAAGATGCATGACTCTCATGATAACATTAAGAATGTCCACAACATCACCATTAAAAACCATCTCATTCCTCCAACACCAAACCCACCATAACCCAGCAAGAAAAAGATTATGCATGTCGCTATCTAACTGGTCTTTAATCCACTGGACCATATCCATTTGTTGGAAGAAATAATTTCTGATATTTATATATGTGCAGCTGAAGACTAGTATCTGATATATGCACATAGTCTACCCACTCACACAGCTTCCCTTTACCTGACCAATCTGTATACCACAAGGAACATATTCCCGAGTTGAGCTTCATCGCATAACCCTCTTGAAACACATTAGCTGCCTTGCTAATACTTCGCCAAGTAGGAGAGGTTGTTGGACCATCTTTCTTAGTCCACAAAGAATCATTCCCAATGTATTTATTGGAGAGCACCTTGACCTATAACTTATCTTGATCATGCAAGATATTCCAAACCAATTTTCCCAACAAAGAAACATTCATGTCCTTGGCTTCTCTAATACCCAATCCACCATCCTTAGTCGGCATAGTAACAGTTTCCCAATTCACTAAGCTCAAACCCCTGGGCCCATCATTCTTTCCCCAAATAAATCCCCTAGTAATGGAGTCAAGCTTATGACAAACCGTACTTGGAAGTAATTGGGTTTGCATAGGATAAGTAGGTAACGCTGTAACAACAAATTTAGCTAGACACACCTTTCCAACTCTATTCAACATCCACCCTTCCAGGTAGCTAACTGCTTTTGGACTCTCTTCACAACATAATCATAATGGCGCTTACTCACTCTGCCTTTGATGAGAGGAAACCCCAAATATTTCCCAAGATCATCAACAAAGGGAATGTTAGACAGCAAAGATAAATCACACACTTTCTGCTTGGGAATTTTAGCTGAACACATAGCCTTAGAATTTTTAATGTGAATCTTAAGACCACTAGCAGCACAAAACTCTTCCAACGTCTCCGTCACAAGAAACTAACCTGGGCATTATTTCCTTGGCAAAATAACAAAACATCATCCGCAAAAAAAAGATGAGAGATGGGTGGACCTGCTCTTAAAACCGTAATGGGCTTCCAAGATCCAATATTGACTTTTTGCTGGATGCTAAGGGCTAACCTCTCCATACATAAGACAAACAAGTAGGGTGATAAGGGGTGACCTTGGCGAAGACCTCTAGATGCTTTAAAACTTTCTTGCGTCTCCCCATTCCAAAGAAAAAACAAGTTGGCCGCTTTAACACACCACATAATCAACTTGATAGTAATTTCTGGAAAACCAAAGACATGCAGTGTTTCTTCCAAAAAATCCCAATTGACCCTATCATAGGCCATCCCTAAATCAATCTTAAAGGCGATAATACCTTTCTTAGGTTTAGACGTATACATGTAGTGAACAATTTCCTGAGCTACAATTGCATTATTTGTAGAGCTTCGTCTAGGAATGAAACTACTTTGCAGAGGCCTAATCAACTCATCAAGAAAAGGACGCAGACGTTGAATTACCACCTTAATTAGTAATCACTTTATACGCCACATTACAAAGACTGATAGGTCTGTAATCCTTCATACATAGCGGGTTGTCAACCTTGGGAATAAGAACAATAAGAATCTCTGCAAGACTAATTTCAAAAGACCTACTCAAAATAGCTCCACCAACGAGGTGACACAGATCATCACCAACCAAGTTAATCAGGTTCCAGAAATGTTTAAAGAAAACTGGTTGGAATTCGTCTGGGCCAAGAGCTTTATAAGACTTCATACTAAAAACGACATTTTTTACCTCCTCTTTACAAACCTGAACCGTGAGCATGCTGCAACCATGAGGACTCAACTTAGGGCCATTAACCCCATCAAGAGTAGGAAGAATTAAATTCTGGTCACAAGATAACAACTTTTTGTAGTAAGAGATCGCGACCTCCTTCATAATAATAGGGTCTGTACACTAAGGCCCGTCTTGAAGAGATAACCCATGAACTTTATTTCTACGCTTCCTAATAATAGTTTGAGTATGGAAGATTTTTGTGTTACGGTCCTCAAATCTTACCCAATTTTCACGGCTTTTTTAATACCAAAGTAACTCTTCTTGCTTGAGAATGTCCTGGTACTCCTTCTTTAAATCATGAAATAGACAGATGCAAACACTAGAAGGGGGTTGAATGGTGTTTGAAAAATTTATGCGGAATTTAGAAACTTTTTCGTAAGCACAGACGGGTGATAATAGATGAGTAAACTTAGACAGGTCATTCAGACTAATAACTCGTCTGAAGGTTTTCAAAGAAAATACACAATCATGCAAGATGAAAATAGGTTTGATAAACACAATTATAAACCCCTTTAGTTAGATGATAGTTAAGATAAATAATCAAACTAAAGAGTTAAGGGAAAGAGAGAGATCACTCAGCAGGTTTTATACTGGTTCACCCCTTAACAATGAGGCTACGTCTAGTCCTTGGCAGCACCAAGTTTTCTCACTATAACTGATTTAGGTTACAGGACAAACAAGTATTATTTTCACACATAACCTCTTCAGGCTCCAGATGAGTATTGTTTGCACACCTAGCCTCTCCACGCTCCAGACAAGTATTGTTTGCACACCTAACCTCTTCAGGCTCCAGACGGGTTTGTTTGAGAGAAGTTGTAAAATAAATTACAATTTGTAAGTCTTTCACAAGCACTCAGACAAGGGTATTAAATGTGAAGTTCTAAAAGACTGCGTAATAATTTCAAATGATTGAAGAATAAATAATGAAAGAATGAAGATATAAATGCATAGAGTAATTGTTCTTTGATTGCTTTGTTCGTTGTCTTCTCTGCTTGAATCTTCAAAGTCTTCTTCATTAAATAGGCTTCAAGATTTTAAAGCCGTTAGACACAATGTTTGAAAGCTTGGCCTTTTGCAGATCTTCAATAAATGCAATAGAGTCGTTCTGGTTAGCCATTAAAGTGTAGGGAACTTCGCTTGTTCTCTTTCATCAGAGTGATAAAGACTTCTGATACACCTTTGGTCTCAGCAGGTCTGTATGCGTGCTTTTTGTTTACAGAGGGAAGACTTTCCCTTTTGGTGTAAGATGTAGTTGTGTTTAGGTAAAACACTTTGTTGAAATTCCTCATCAGAGACGAGATAGCTTTCATCCAATGTATTCTTTAACGTTATTCACCAGACTAGTGAGTAACTTCATTAGATGGGTTGACTCTTTAACAAAGAGATGACGTCAGTTGCATAGTCTTTTAGACGGGTGAGTCTTCCTTTGATCAGACAATTGAAGACTTCATTAGACAGATTGAACTTTCCTTAGTTCAGATGAGTGAACCTTAGCTAGTTCAGACGAGCGAACTTTAGTTAGTTCAGACGTGTGAACTTAAGTTAGTTCAGACGAGTGAACTTATCCAAGTTCAGACGGGCAAACTTATCCAAGTTCTGACGAGTGAACAGTTTATATAGACACTTAATGTTTTAATCTGCACACTAAATAGACGAGTTAAATACCACAGATGGGTTCAATTAAATCATTGAATAACTGTTTTACTCTCATCAAAACTATGGTAAATGCACGTCAGACATTTGGAGACTCAACAATCTCCCCCATTTTGATGATGACAAAACATGTTAAATGATTTAATGAACTTAAGAAAATTCACATAAAGCAGTCATGTATATGTTTCAGACAATTGTAACATGATCAGACAGATTTAAACATTGTTCCATTATTACAACATACTCAGACAGATAAGCATCAGACAGATAAGCATTGAAAGCATTGATCTTTTTATCTTAGTATTTTCTCCCCCTTTTGACATTATCAAAAGCAATAAAACATAGACAGAGAGAAAAGAAAAGATACATATTATTTATCATATTTCTATATCAGACGGATATCATATTTCCATATCAGACGGATAAACATATTTCCATATCAGACGGATAAACAATTGTTCATATCAGACAGTTGTAACATTAAAACACTTTTCATTTAACTTTCTCCCCCTTTTGTCATAATCAAAAAAGAGAAACATAGGAGATAATTGTATTTAACCATCATTGGCTGTGTACAGGTAAGTTAAAGAAAATTACAAATAAGTGTTAAAAAGATTAAAAAAAAAAAAGAGCTTCTACTCTAGCTTCTAAAACAGTTCTAGCTCTTCTTTCTGCAGCAAGATCTTGGTGAGCAGCTTCTACCAAGTTCCTGAGTGATGCTACTTTAAAATGCAAAGCTTGAAGAAGTCATCTGGGCACAGGAATGGGATCAGTAGAGTCATCAGAATACCAGGGAAGAGCATAGACAGGTGGTGCAGAAGGGATAGAGAAGGCTTCAGAAATCCGAGGAAAGAGGCGTAAGTGAAGATTTCTATAAAAGATAAAAGGTAGAAAGGTTATCTTATGAAAAGAATCATCAGAGGAGTGAGCCTCTGGAGGTGAGGGAAAGACAGAGGACAGAATAGAGCGAAGGGATGGATGAAAAGATACCGGTGAAGGTTCAACACAGAATGAGAGAGAATCAGGGATTAACAGATCAAGATATTCCATGAAGGAATACGATCCAGTAATTAGAATGAGACAAGGTCTAGAAAAGTTAGGAAAAATAACTACAGGGGTTAGGATAGGTTATGTAAGGATCAGGGTGATGAAACATGATAACAACAGGTTCAAATATACATAGATCTCTACAGATATTTGTAAAGTGAGATGGAGGAGGAGGTACATTAAATGTTGCAAGTCAGACTTGAACAAAAAAGATGAACTGCCAACGGGTTTGTTAGGAGTTGAATCCCTTGAAACATGACATATATCAGTCACAATGAAGAAAAAGATGAGTTATAGGAGTTTTCTTGAATGGGTGAAGCCAGATGCTCATCATGAGATAAGGAGGATGAGGGTGAATACTTGCCAAGAGTAGAGTTTTCTGACATTCTGAGCTTGATGCGTTTAGGAGCCACAAAGACAGCAGGTTGGCTAACATGAGTGGCTTCAATGGCCGCAGCTACAACAGGTATGCCAGATCTCTTCCTTTGAGGAATTATGCCAGGAGAAAAAGCTGGTTTGTCCAAGGTTTGTCCTAAAGGCTTTGACAGTTGCTCCCCCTGAGCAGGTGCAGTCTCTTCACTAGAGACAGTCTCACGCAGCATAATTTGAGAATGGGCAGTATCAGAATCCTCCACAACAAGAGCTTGCCTCTTGGGAGTCAGGTTCCTCCTCTTCAAGGTGAGAATAGGAGCACTTTCTTCTGACCCAGTGGAAACATTTGGGTGACGAGCAGAAAGGGGCTTGCTTTGGCTTGCAAACTTTCGAGAGGGTTTCCAAATGTTTTCAGATGCAAAGGCCTCAGACTAATCGATTGATTTAGCAGGAGTTTTACCCTTCTGATCCTCAGATGCTTGTTTTGAAGAGGATGGAGCAGGGGTTGAGAGCCTCATTAAAGAGATAGTCTGTTGGGCTAAAGGCCGAGCCATGTCCACAAAGGTGACTTCTTCAGGGTCAAAGATTTTGATTCTAAAGAGCTTGGTCATAAGCATGCCATAGGGAAAGGTAGGAGAGCTAGGTCTCTTAATCAATGACATGAAATGTTTGAAAATGAGGTCATTGATGTCTACTTTGATTTTGTGAATGAGATGAAAAAGGGTAAATGTATCCATTTTAGAGATGTAGTCTCTAGAGCCCTTCCTAGTTAGCACGCATTCTTGCAAAAGCTTGAGCAAGAAGCGGCATTTGGGAACAAGGTTACTCGATTTGAGATTTGTAGGGTTAGGGTTACCAAAAAGGGCAATGTTGATGTCGCTCTGGCTTACTGAATCTGCCCACTTGTCTGCATAACCATCACCACGTCTAGGGCATCCAGTTACTAGTTCCAGAGTGTTGAGGGAGAAGGAGAAGCGTTGGCTGGAAACACGAGCTTGAATCTCCGTGGGAAAGCCACTTGGAGAGTGAAGGATGACGGCGTTGGTCCAGAAGTCAGTGACCAACTTGGTGTTCACAAGCTCCTTCAAGTCGAAGAATGGAGTCCAGTTGGAGTAGTTGAGCTCTTCAAGCACATCTAAACCCAACCGACTTAGAGCCGAAAGGTCAATAAGTTTCCCTGGGATGATTTTGTGAATAGCTTCAACATCGAGGTTGTAACGCTTAGCAATGACAGCAGCAGAGAGTTGCTTTGGGGGTGCCATTACAGAGAAGTTAGGGTTAGAGAAGTTTGGGAGTCAGAGAGTGAGTGAAGAGGGAAGAAGACGAAACGAGAGTGAAATAAAGAGAGTGATTTTGAAAAACGTATGGATGGAGATTTCAAAATAGAACGGCTCAGATTTAAAATAAGACAAAAACAACCACGTACACATTTTGCCTCAAATAATGAAACGATACTTAAAAGAAAATAGCCATTTAAAAGGAATTTTAAAAGAAAAGAGCGAATGACTCATAGGTCAGACGATTAAACATAGACGAGTAACGTAAACACTCATCAGACAGGTTATTCAGCAAAGCAATGTATATTCAAGTTGTCTCTTATAAACTTAAACCTATCCTCAGCTAAAGGTTTTGTAAAGATATCAGCCTATTGATTTTCAGTTTTAACAAACTTAACATCAAATACACCTTTTTGAACATAATCTCTTATGAAGTGATGTTTGATTTCTTTGTGCTTAGCCTTAGAATTTTGTATGGGATTCTTAGTTAAGCAAATAGCACTTGAATTATCACACCAGACAGGTATATTGTGCTCAAATATAGAGTAATCTTCAAGTTGATGTTTTACCCATAATAGCTGTGAGCAGCAACTTGCAGTAGAGACATATTCTGCTTCTGCAGTTGAGAGTGTGATAGTCGTTTGTCTTTTGCTTGACCAAGAGACTAAGTTTGCTCCAATGAAGTAACATCCTCCACTGATGCTTTTCCTTTCAAGTCTATCACCAGCAAAGTCAGCATCACAAAAACCAACTAATATGTAATCTTGTGTTCTCAAATACATTAAACCAAGATTAGTGGTTCCAAGTAAATATCTAAAGATTCTTTTAACAGCCTTAAGATGAGATTATTTGGGATCAGATTGGAATCTAGCACACATACAGACATTAAATTAAATATCAGGTCTGCTAGATGTTAAATAAAGAAGAGATCCAATCATACCTCTGTAGACAGTTGGGTCTACCTTTTTACCTTCCTCATCTTTGCTTAGATTAGCATTGGTTTGCATGGGAGTTTTCATAACCTTTGAGCTATCCATTTTGTACTTCTTTAGAATCTCCTTGATGTACTTTTGTTGATGGATGTAGATACTATCACTCGTCTGCTTGATTTGCAGTCCAAGGAAGAACTTCAATTCTCCCATCATGCTCATTTCAAATTCTGCTTGCATCAACTTAGAGAATCCTTTGCACAATTTTTCATTAGTAGCTCCAAAAATAATATCATCAACATATATTTGAACTACTATACAGTTATCTTTTGAGCATTTTTTAAATAAAGTTGTATCAACTTTTCCTCTTATAAAGCCATTATTCATAAGAAAAGAACTAAATCTATCATACCATGCTCTAGGCGCTTGTTTTAAACCATATAAGGCCTTTTTAAGTTTGAAAATATGATCTGGTTTTTCATTATCTTCAAAACCAGGAGGTTGTTTAACATAAACTTCTTCTTCAATTATTCCATTTGAAAAAAAGCACTTTTTACATCCATTTGAAATAAAGTAATTTGATGTTGTGCAGCATATGACATGAGTATGCGAATAGCTTCTATTCTAGCTACAGTTGCAAAAGTCTCAATATAGTCAATACCTTCTTGTTGGTTGTAGCCTTGAGCTTCTAACCTTGCTTTATTTCTGACGACTTTGCTATCTTCATCTAGCTTGTTTCTGAAAACACATCTTGTTCCAATAACAGACTTGTCTGTTGGTTTGGAGACAAGTTTCCAGACATCATTCCTTTTGAACTGATTAAGTTCCTCTTGCATAGCAAGAATCCAGCCTTCATCTTCAAGAGCTTCCTCAATATGTTTTGATTCAATTTCAGATAAAAAAGCCATATTGCTTGACTCTCTTAAGACAGATCTGGTTCTAACACCTTCAGAGGGACTTCCAATGATAAAATCTTCAGGATGATGAGCTTTGAATTTTCAGTCTCTTCTCAGATCATCATTCTGATGTTGATTTGACTAATGACTCGTCTGCTCCACTTGTCTGACAGATTCCTCAGCAGATTCAGTTTTTGATTAGTCTGGCTGTTGACTCGTCTGCTGGGTAAGATCAAGTCCTGCAAGATCATCTTCTAGATCTGATAGTTCCCTATCGGTCTTTAGATTATCATTGAATTTTACATGAATGGATTCCTCAACAACAGCGGTTCTAGAATTAAAAACTCTATATGCCTTAGACACTTCAGAATATCCAATGAAGATACCTTTGTCTACCTTGGAATCAAACTTTCCAAGTTGATCCTTGGTATTTAGGATGAAGCATTCACATCCAAATGCATGGAAATAAGATATGTTGGGTTTTCTACCTTTTCACAATTCATAAGGAGTTTTCTTTAGGATAGACCTTATAAGTATTCTATTTTGCACATAACATGCAATGTTTACTACTTCAGCCCAGAAGTACTTAGGAAGATTATTTTCATTGAACATTGATCTAGCCATCTCTTGCAGAGATCTGTTCTTTCTCTCAACCACTCCATTTTGCTGTGGAGTTCTAGGTGCAGAGAAGTTGTGAGGGATTCCACTCTCTTCACAGAAAAATTTGAATTGCTCATTTTCAAATTCTCCCCCATGATCACTTCTAAGGGTAGAAATACAGAAACCTTGCTCATTTTGTACTTTTTTACAGAATACAGAGAAGGCCTTAAAGGACTCATCCTTGTGGGTTAAGAAAGTACCCATGTAAATCTAGATTAGTCATCAACAATGAGAAATCCATATTTCCTTCCAGCTAAACTTGCAACACTTACTGGTCCAAACAGATCCATATGTAACAGCTGAAGAGGTCTAG
Organism: Ammopiptanthus mongolicus; assembly: GCA_039655645.1. Classification (NCBI taxonomy): domain Eukaryota; kingdom Viridiplantae; phylum Streptophyta; class Magnoliopsida; order Fabales; family Fabaceae; genus Ammopiptanthus; species Ammopiptanthus mongolicus. Next base: position 47,855,649 of record CM077350.1, read on the forward strand.
AGATTGATACAAGATTTTTTGATTTGAAACTGGATTTTACTTGTTTACCTCTCTAACATGCATCACATAAAACATCTTTCTTAAAACTAATATCAGGCAATCCTCTCACATGGTTATCCTTTTTCAGTTTCGAAATAAGTTTCGTACTAGCATGTCCTATTTTCTTATGCCATAACCATCTTTCATCCTTTTTAGACATCAGACTGGTTATACTTTGATCTGAGAGTTCAGTTAGCTCAATCTTATAAATATTTTGCTGTCTATTAGCTGAAAAGAGGGTCTTGCCACTCTTGTCTTTGACTATGCATTCATTCTTAGTGAGGAAGACATCAAATCCACTATCACATAATTGACTTATGCTAAGTAAATTGTGTCTTAGTCCTTCAACCATAAGCACATTTGAGATTGAGAGAAAAGGGGGTTTACCACCAATTGTACCAACACCAATTACTCTTCCTTTTTGGTTGCCTCCAAAGGCAACAAATCCACCATTTTTAGACTGGAGGTCTTGGAACTTAGACCTTTCTCCTGTCATATGTCTCGAGCAGCCACTGTTCAGGTACCAGCAGAGGCGTCTGTTTCGTCCTATTAAGGATATTTTCAATAGAAATTATTTATCTTTAGGGACCCATATTTTTCTGGGTCCTTTTCTGTTAGTTCAAGAGTCTGTGAAGACTTCCTCTTCTTCTTGTGAAAACACTTAGACATAACATGTCTAGCTTTTCCACAGAAGTTACAGACGGGTCTAATTCTAAATGGAGTGGGTTTAACATAGACAGTTGAAGATTTTGTTGATACTTCATGATTAGCTTGATGATCATATCCAATGCCTTCTTTGTTAAGAGAGTGTCTCTGACATCCTAGCAGTTTTGTCAGATTATCTCTGCCATTAACAAATCTAGCAAGATCAGAAGTGAGCTCCTTCACTTTCTGTTGAAGTGTGAAAACTTCTTCAGATTGTGATGTTTCACTGGAGATCGAAGCTTCATCAGACTTTTCAGTCCTCGGCTGGCTATTCTCTTTGGCCAGCATCTCACACTCTTGAGTTTTTTGTTTATGCTCACTGAGGAGTTTAACATAAGCTCTCCTGACGGATTTGAAGGCCTTAGATAAGCCTTTGGATTCCTCTACCAGCTCATCATAAGCATCGTGAAATTCCTCAAGTTCAGAATGTACCTCAGTTTCAGGTTCTGAATCTATGTTGGCCATTAGACAGAGATTGGCTTCCTCTTCTGTCTATTCTCCTTCAGAAGATGAACATTCACGATCTTCCCATGTAGCCATCATTCCTTTATTCTTCTTTCTGAAGAACTTCTTTTTGGAAGCTTTCTTCAAAAGAGGGTATTCAGGTTTGACGTGACCAGACTTCTTGCACTCACAGCAGACAACAGGACTCTTGTCTGTTGATGTGGATTCTTTGTGGGATTTTCTGAAAGGCTTCTCCTTTCTGAACTTCTTCTTTCTCCAGAGCTTTTTCATTTTTCTGGTCATGAGAGAAGTCTCTTTATCATCATCAGACTCGTCTATGTCACAGTCAGACTCGTCTGCCTTTGAAGCTTTTAAGGCTTTAGCTGCCTTTAGATCAACTTTTAGAGCAATGGCTTTGCTCTTTTTGATTGACACTTCTTCATTGAGCTCTTGCTCATGAAGAGTGAGTGTTCCAAGAAATTCATCCATAGTAAAGGAGGTGAGATCCGTGGCTTGAGATATAGCAGTGACAAGAGGTCTCCACTGCCTTGGAAGACTTCTGAGAATCTTAGCATCTTTCTCAGCATTAGTATACGTTTTACCAAGAGATTTTAAACCATTAGTAATAGTTTGAAATCTACCAATCATTTGAGCAACATATTTACCTTCATCCATGGTGAACAATTCATATTTTCTAACAAGAATAGAAATTTTAGATTCTTTTACCTTTGCAGTTCCTTCATGTGTGACAGATAAGGAGTCCCACATTTCTTTAGCAGAATCACAAGCACATACCTTTTCAAACTCTTCTGGATTGAGAGCACAGATTATAGCATATCTGGCTTTATGGTTTAGATCCCATCTTGTCTTTTCTGCAGGTGTCCACTAAGCCTTTGGCTTGTCTGAGCCATCATCGTTGCGAGGAGTGTAAGGACCATCAGTGATGACATCCCATACATCAGAGTTTGTTGACAACATGAACCAGTGAAACCTTTCTTTCCAGTAGTTATAATTTGTACCGTTGAAGAAGGGAGGTCTGGTCATGGAGCCTCCTTCAGGTTAGGGGTTCCCACTTGAGCTTGCTCCAGAATTCATTGACTATTCTTCAGGATCTTTTCTCTACACCGTTAGGTGCTCAACCCAGAGGTTGAGCTCTGATACCAACTGAAATAGACAGATGCAAACACTAGAAGGGGGTTGAATGGTGTTTGACAAATTTATGCGGAATTTAGAAACGTTTTCGCAAGCACAGACGGGTGATAATAGACGAGTAAACTTAGACAGGTCAATTAGACTAATAACTCGTCTGAAGGTTTTCAAAGAAAACACACAATCATGCAAGATGAAAATAGGTTTGATGAACACAATTATAAACCCCTTTAGTTAGATAATAGTTAAGATAAATAATCAAACTAAAGAGTTAAGGGAAAGAGAGAGATCACTCAACAGGTTTTATCCTGGTTCACCCCTTAACAATTAGGCTACGTCCAGTTCTTGGCAGTACCAAGTTTTCTCACTATAACTGATTTAGGTTACAGGACAGACAAGTATTATTTTCACACCTAGCCTCTTCAGGCTGCAGACGAGTATTGTTTGCACACCTAGCCTCTCCACGCTCCAGACAAGTATTGTTTATATACCTAGCCTCTTCAGGCTTCAGACGGATTTGTTTGAGAGAAGTTGTAAAATAAATTACAATTTACAAGTCTTTCACAAGCACTCAGACGAGTGTATTAAATGTGAAGTTCTAAAAGACTGTGTAATAACTTCAAATGATTGAAGAATAAATAATGAAAGAATGAAGATATAAATGCACAGAGTAATTGCTCTTTGATTGCTTTGTTCGTTGTCTTCTCTGCTTGAATCTTCAAAGTCTTCTTCATTAAATAGGCTTCAAGATTTTAAAGCCGTTAGACACAATATTTGAAAGCTTGGCCTTTTGCAGATCTTCAATAAATGCAATAGAGTCGTTCTGGTCAGCCATTAAAGCATTGGGAACTTCGCTTGTTCTCTTTCATCAAAGTGATAAAGACTTCTGATACACCTTTGGTCTCAGCAGGTCTGTATACGTGCTTTTTGTTTGTAGAGGGAAGATTTTCCCTTTTGGTGTAAGATGCAGTTGTGTTTAGGTAAAGCACTTTGTTGAAATTCCTTATCAGAGACGAGACAACTTTCCTCCAATGTATTCTTTAACGTTAGTCACCAGACGGGTGAGTAACTTCATTAGACGGGTTGACTCTTTAACAAAGAGATGACATCAGTTGCATAGTGTTTTAGACGGGTGAGTTTTCCTTTGATCAGACAGTTGAAGACTTCATTAAACGGATTGAACTTTCCTTAGTTCAGACTAGTGAACCTTAACTAATTCCGACGAGTGAATTTTAGTTAGTTCAGGCGTGTGAACTTAAATTAGTTCAGACGGGTGAACTTATCCAAGTTCAGACGAATGAACAGTTCATATAGACACTTAATGTTTTAATCTGCACACTAAGTAGACGAGTTAAATACCACCGACAGGTTCAATTAAATCATTGAATAACTGTTTTACTCTCATCAAAACTATGGTAAATGCACGTCCGACATTTGGAGACTCAACAAATCAATCTCCAAAATTCTCAACCCGACAATACCAGTCTTCTCTAAAGTCTGTTGAATGCCTCGGATTCTAGCTTCAAGCTTCTGCTTTTTCTTAAAAATATTACCAAAGGTTACTACTACATTACAATTATGCGCCTCATTCTTGACATGATCCAGGTTCATGGACACTCTATGATCACCTTTCTTCCACGCAGAGTCCATAATAGTAAGGAAATCTTTATGGGTCAGCCATGCAGCTTGAAACCGGAAAGGGCGGGCTTTCTTGTTAGGAATAGTACCTTTGCATCTAAGAAGAAGAGGACAATGATCAGAATGCAAACGGACCAGGTTTTCCACAAAGGCTTTAGGGAAGACAATTCTCCAATTTACATCCTCCAAGGCACGGCCTAACCTTTTTGAAGTACTTCTTCTACCTTCAGGATTTCTGTACCAAGTGAAACAATGTCCCTTTGCCCCCCATGTCAATAAGATGGCACATCTCTATTGTGTGATGAAATTTTTCTACTCTGTTACCTATAAAAGCTCCCCCTGGACCTCTGAGGGATGAAGTATTTCATTGAAATCGCTGATAAGGAATCAAGGCACAGTAATAGACAGTCTCAGATCATCCAAATGCTTCCAAAAAGAATCTCTCACCACTGGGATTGGGCTTGCGTAAAGAGCAGAGCAAACCTACTTTTGCTGGCCAATATTTATGGTAACTGTCACTACCTGATGATAAATATCCAAGATAGTAATAGAGAAATTACAGCTCTTGATAACCAGCACCCATATTCCACCAGCTTGACCTTGAGCTTCCGAACAAGCTCCTAGAAAGTATCCCAGATTATTCCATAATTTTTCCGCTCATTTAAACTCACAATGAGTTTCTACCATAATCACTATAGAAGGCTTGAGCCTCTTGACCAGATCCCTAGTTTGTCTTCTCCCTGCCATATTAATGGCTTCTCTAATATTCCAATTGAGTAATGTAAAGTCCTGGAAAGCAATCATTAAGTGACCAATCAATAAGGAGAGAAGATACCATACAACCGTACTAGGCTTGCATGGTTGTGCAACAATTTCTTTTGGCTCGTCATCAACTTGGATATGGTCCACCGAGTTAGTTTCCTGATCCCCCTTTGCAGGTATATCTTGGTCCTTACTAAACAATCCCACTAATGAAGAACCTGTCGCATGCTTAATGACAATCCCTACGCCGGATGGATAAGGTTGGCCACCTGAAACAAACATTGTTTTCATGACTCTTTCTGCCAAATCATTCTCATTAAAGGTAAGATGATTTGCTGAGATTCTAGTCACATCCATGGCTGTTTTTATCCCATCACCTAATTCCACAATCTTCGTGTGCCCATGGTGCGTTATTTTAGGAGTAGTTTGCATGGCTGGATTTTTTAAAAGAATAACTGCCTTGTTCCTTTTAGTCATAGACTGATATTTTTTTGGGCTCTGCTCTTATCCCCATGGGCACTTATTAGCCAAAAACTGAGTTATCTTATCGTGGCCCGCCTCTTTGCTACCTGATGGCCTAACTTGGACTCAACATTACTACCACTTTTTGACCCCTTATCCTTTCCTTTATCCTCTTTTGAATTGATTTTATGCGGATTCCCTTTTTGCATGTATCCCGAATTTTTTTCCCTCTGAGTCAGCTTACCCATACCTGCTTCTTTAGAATTATTTCCGCCTTTAACTTGCTTTTTCTTCTTAGTAACTATTAGCCAATACCCATGAGTGGGTTCCTTTACTTTTGGCGTAACAGTACCTTTATCCAATGATTGCACCAAAGGGACAACAACATGCACTAGATTAGGGTTTGCATGTTGTCCCGTCGTTCCGCCTCCACTATTCCCGTTGCTCCGCCCTTCTGTAACCTGAGTCTCAGCCATTGGAATCGGTTGCGCCTGACCCAAGCAGTTTCGTTGGACATGGCCATAGCAGCCACAACCTCTACAGATAATATGCAGTCCCTCATACTCAATCTTGTGCCAGATTCATCTCACCCAAATCTTGCCAACAACTGGTTTGCTCAGGTCAATCTCCACATAAATTCTCTTGAATCGACCTCTATCCACACTCAGAGTATTATTATCCACCTTAATTGGCCTACCAACAACGGACGCCATAGCTAACAGAAAACTTTCATCATAAAACACCAGATTCATACCCAGGAACCTTATCCAAACCAAAGTCTTATCTACCTTCGCTGTTGTTGAGTCAAAATCGGGGCTCCAAGGTGAGATGGCCAAATAATGGTCATATATCATCCACGGGCCATCACCTATAACTTTATCTCTGTCCTCCTCGCACTCAAACTTTACCATGAAAAAACCATTGTCGACATCCATCAGGTCAAAACCTTCAACTAGTTTCCAAATATACGTAAGTCTTTGTTGCATTGTTTTGTATCCCATCTATTTTCCCAACAGTTTAATTACCAACGCTTCTTGCCACGGATGGCAAAGGTCATTGAACATGTAAAGATCTTTGGTAGCAATCGATTTCCATCTTCCAACTCCACACGAAGAAGACCCTCTGCAATAAGATCCGACTTCTGTCTGGGAGGGTGGCGCAACCTTATTTCCAATTAGCTTAACTCTGAAAGACAAAGGCTTGATAGCTTCTGGAGCGCCCCCTCCTCCATCATCAGGTGGTTTATCTTAGAAGGGCAGGATCTTCTGAGCGGAGAACACCATCGGAGTTGTAACACCCCGTTTTTTTTTTAAAGCTTTCTAAAAAGCTTTCTGATTTTAATTAATCAGTGTTTGTATGTTTGTATTTTATTGAAGGGGCTAGAGAGTGAAATAAATTAATCCGAGACCATAGTCACGCTCTACGCTATTGTAGGATGCTATGGTTAAATTTTGGTCGAAAACTCAGACGGAGCCCGGTCTGCGATTTTCATTGACAGTAGTGTTTTACTACTATCAGGACCTAATTTGGACAGTTAGTCTTAGAATCACGTTTCCTATATTTTTGAAAAATTCTATCCTAACGTTTGAAAATGAAGATAATATATTATATTCAGGCCGATAATCAATCTAGGGGACGATTGGAGCCGTGTAAGGGTTTTACGAGGCCCACGAACGGATAATCTTCATGACAAGACTGTGTCAAGTCATCTAGGGACTCATGCCAGTATCGTGATGATTTCAAAATATCGGGACGCGAAATGACCAAATTGCCCTTGGTCTTTCTTTTTACAAAATTATCTTTTTAACCTTTCTTAACTCTTAAGTCACTTAAGTTAAGAAAATATCTTAACTCTCTCTCTCCTCTTTATCTTGACACTCTCTCTTTCTCTCTTCTTCTTCTTCTTCTTCTTCTTCTTCTTCTTTCTTTCTTTCTTCTTCTTCTTCTTCTTCTTCTTCCTCCATTTTTCTTCTTTCTCCATTTCTTCACCTTGATTTTTCTCAAGCTTCCACAAGGTTTTTCAAGAAAGTTTGTTAAGAAAAGTTGATCCTATCATCCTCCTCTATCATCTAAGAGGTATATATTTCACTCTTGAGCTCTCAATCTTCATTTTCTTCCATTGAAATCTATGGTATTAAGTTTTAAGATCCAAACTTCAAAAATCTCTAGAAAATTGTAGAAAAATCATTTTAATTCCAAACTAATTTCTACAATCTAGTATCATCCTCTAATATCATAATCCAATATATTGAAATCAAATAAGCCCTCTAGCCTATTTTTCTTAGAGAGGCCGAATGTATGTATATTTGGGAAAAAATGGGTTTTTGTTCAATGTTCTTGATTTCACCTATTTCATCCCTTAATCATGTAATCCAAGTGATTAGGAAGCCAAATCAAACTCTCACCTATTTTTCATGGTGATGGCTGAAAACCCTATTTTATTGGTTTAAAGGGTTTTGGTTCAAATCTTTGATAATTGATCATGGATTATGTATTAGGGATGCTTAAGGATCATTGATCCAAGAGTTGGTAGAATTTCAACATCCCTAGCCTATTTAACTAAATAGGGGCAGCATCCTAGTCCTAAAGTTAGGAGAGTTTTTGATTGAACTGTACTGATTTCTGGTTGTATTTTGTTGTATAGAATCGGACAGGACTCGAACGTTCGACCGTGCACCCGAGTGACAGTTGCTGAGCCACAGCCGGAGCTGCACGTGAACATCACTAATGTGGGGAGAAAGAACTTTATCGTCGGGAAGGCAGGGCATCGTGATGCTGATTTTGATGTTGATGTGATGCGATGCGTCGTGGTCGTGGTCGAGTGCGTAGGCGTGAGGTACCGATATCAACCTGTGATAGATGTTTGTTGCATAGCATATCATTTCATATCACAACATTTTTGTCCCAAAGGGGGATGTCCAATTAGGGACGTGTTACTTTAAATCCCGAGGCGAGATGTCCAATGGGAGACGTGATGTGATGTGATGTAATCCCGATGGGGATGTCCAACTGGGGACGTGATGTATCGGCCGACATGCATATAGGGAGTCAACATATACATAGGGACTAGTATCCCTCTTATAGGCTTATATGAGAGAATGATGTTTAAGATGATTGTATTGGATGACTTAAGAGATGAGTGATGTTGTGTTGTATATGTTATCTGTGTTGTGTGATGCATGTATATATGTTGTACTGATGCCCCTCTCCCATATTTGATGATATATGTTTCTTATCTCCCGCTATTTTCTATATGTGTTGCTCTTATTTTATGCCAAGACCCCGAAGAGGAACCAGTTGTTGAGGAGCTGGAGGACATTCCTTACGAGCCTGACGCAGGAGGACGTGCCACGGACCCTAGCCTCGAGAGGTTGGGCAATGATCGTGGTTAGCCGGAGAGTTGTCTCTCGGCCTATCTTCGTACTTTCATTTTGGGTTGTATTAAATATACTCTGTATGTATTACTTTAACACTGTAGCCCTACTGATGGGCAAGTGATATATGTGATATATTTCTTTATATTTTAAAGCTGTGTACTCTGAAGCGTTGCATGTCTTATATTGTTTTGCTTCCGCGCTCAATTTTTCGCTTTGCTTCGTATTAATAAGGCGCGCTAACGATCATAATGCGATTAAGGTTAGTTAATATCTGAGGTTCTCCAATGGGATGGCGGGTCGTCTCAGGAGTCACCATCACAACACTTCAAATAGTATGAGACATTATTATAATCTATAATATCTACATCAAATAATAAAAGCAAATATGTTTAGATGATATTATATAAAATTGTACAATTTTTTTTTTTTTAAGATTAAAGATGTTTTGAATTTAATCTGAAAAGTTTGGGAAACCTGATTAAAGTATAAGAAAAACTTTTTTATGTAAAAAATGAATTTTGGAAAAATTGAAGGTTTGAGCATTATTAGAAAAAGTTGTTGAATTATTTTGAAATCAAATGTATTTGTTTTCATTTCACTTATGCAGAACCAACTATCAAATAAGTATTATTAATCCAAACAAATAACTTCTTATCATCTTTTTTGTAATTAACTAAATAAATATAATTGTTTTAGACAATTTAAACAAAATAGATTATCTTAAAATCATCAGTCAACAAACAACATGTGGTTTGTCCGAGTGGTAACAGGCTCGGGCCCCTTAAGCAAGTGGTTAGGGGTTCGATTCATGACTCGTGTGTATGGAGAAAATCTGATTAGGTGAGAGCAACCCTTAAATATCATCCGAATCCCCCGACGGAAATTAGTTACTGTTTACGGTGGATACTTCGTACTAATAACATAATTACAAAAAAAAAAAGTCGTCCTTCAACAAATAGATCCAAATATTAAATTGATTTTCTTGTAATCGATTTCCTCCTTAGTTATTTAATAAGATGAGGTGGAATGACAACAAAGGAACTACCACTTAAAGCATTGTACTTTTGTCTCCCGAAATTGGGAGCTCAAAGAAGAAATGAGATAAGCTCAACTCCCATTCTTAATTAAACTCAAACAATCAAACAATAGGGTGTCATGTTATATTTCCTCTCATTCCTTACCTTTCTTATTCTGTTCAAATTTATGTATCACTTCATTTCATCTTCTTTAAAACTCTCAAAGATATGCTAAAGTTGTAGACAACTTTTAGATTCAAGAGTAGTCGGGCGTACCTCCAAGTTTGAAAAGCATTTACAAAAATACTTATAAATAACATAATGGCAACAAACGATGACAAGAATAAGGTCCCGTTTGGGTAAACAATTTATTTAAGTGCTTATGTAAAGGCCTTATGTGTAAAGCTTTGATACCATAAACTCGTTTTAAATTAAGTTATTTAGTGTTTGCATACATACTTGAAGAAGCACTTTTAATGGTGAAGGAGATACAAGATCAAGAGAGTGTTGAAGGTACAGATGAAGGGTTTGATTTTTATGGAAGTTCAAACTATGATGTGATAAAATTGTCCTGTAAATCTACAAAACAACTTTTTGATCATGCTAAATATGAGTTTGCGGACAACGCTTTTCTAAGAAACTTAAAAAGTTGGGTTCATAAAATAAGCTAAAAAGCTTTTAGGGATCAATACGTTACTTATTTAAGCTTACACAAATACTATTTTTTTTTTAGATAAAAGTACTTATATTAGTAGAAAAGCTATAATAAGTTGTAAGTTATGTTATCCAAATAGGCCTAAGACTCTAACCAATTTAGTTGACGCAATTTATACTTACTAGTTATGTCTACCATTATTGGTGATATATACCATTAAGGAAGCTTTTACATATGTCAAATAATGATTAAACAGACCATATATTTTTTTTGGTGTTCACAAGTATCTCTTGATTCATTAGTCGAAGACTAATCCGAAAAGTAGAGATCATCGAAGAGGATTTTGAACCTCCGAACAAAGTTTTTTCTCAATACATGATAAGAATCGAGACTCTAATAATATGCTTAAGAAATTCAGCTATCTACCAATTATGCTGGACCTTATTGATAAAGTGACCATATTTTGAAATGTCTGGCTTTCACTCATCGAATAAAATAATAATATAAAAAACTAAATAAAATAATAATTGAATTATGTCTAATTAAGAGTTTGTCATGTAACTCTTGTCCACATGTCACGTGGAATTGAGTGTGTGTTTATTTTTCAGTTGCAAACTTGTACATCCAAACTTGAATCCCATTTTTCTATTTTTTTATGGATGAAAATATTAACCAGCATTCTATAAATCTGAAAAAAAAAACAAATTCTTATTAAAAACTAATATATTAAATATATTAAAAAAATGATATATTTGATTTTTTAATATACACTTGTTTTTATTTAATTACTTAATCGATGCTGTAGACAAGATCTTTTTGTTACTAGAGTTAAAAAAATATTTTGATTAATTATTATCACACATACCTTGAACTTCGTTGGCCCTACCAATATAAAAGGAAACCCCACCTCCCCTCTCATTATTACACTAACCTTCACCTCCAACATCAGATAGATTCTGCATTTTGAGCCACTAAACAACAAAAGCTGATAGAAGAAGGAAACTAGATCACTCTGTCTCACCCACGAAACTTGTTGTGTGGCAGACCAAACCTCACTCGGTCAAAGTGATGAAATCACTCACCAGCTCTTGTTCTAACTCCATACTTGACAGGTTAGGTTCTCCATCTCCCAGAGTTTCTGTTCATGTTTCTGATAAAGTCGACTTTTGCTTCAACCTTAGCTCCAGAAATGACAAAAAAGACTGCAACTTTTTGTTCCTGAAACTGGTCCAAAACAAGGGTAGTTACCCTGTTGTTCATGCTGTGCCATCAAAAACTCAGGTCTATTTCTTTCTGTGCTAAAGTTTCCCATTTTTTCTTTTCTGTGTTTGAATGATGAGTCTCCTTGTTCTGTGCTTCAGGGGCTGTTTGTCTAATTGGGATAACTTTCCACTACAATTTTGTTTTTTTTTTTTTGACTTTTTTAGTGCATCTATGCTAGCTAGGCAAAATTTCATCCTGCTTGTTTCATGTCTGAAGTTTTGATTCTTCGATTAAGCTACTTTAAAGTGAGCTTTATGCATAAAGTAAGCAAGTAAGAGGGTATCTCCCCTTTGATTATCAGTCGGTTAAGATTTTAATGCATTTTAGATTAAATCGAGCATGACACCGTTACTTTTCACTTTAAACATAATCTCACTTTGGAGGAGTTTTTTCCTTCTTTCTTTTTTAGCGTCACTAGTTGAGTCTCTTTAGTGCCTTGTGTATTTTTGCTTACCTTGTTTGTGTAGAACTTCAGAGGATATGAATCAAACTAAATATGTTCTGTTATATGGGGAAATTTGTTAAGAAATGATTACATAATTATCTTTTTAAATTTTAATAATATAGAGCTTATATAATATTTTGGCATATTTGATGAGATACTGTCTTGGTTTGCATAAAATGTTGCAGGTTGACTTGGATACTGTAGAGTCTGATTTGGAGACTGAAGCGCCTCAAGATCAACAAAGTGAACAAACAAGTGGTTTGTAATGGTCTTTTATAGTTCGTCTATTGCTTATTGCATAACTCAAATTCCAAACATTGTAATCTATTGTGCAGATGAATCAAAATTTGTTCGTGTATCGTTTCAGTTACAAAAAAATTGTGACTTCGGTGAACAGTTTCTAGTAGTTGGAGATGATCCTATCCTTGGTTCGTGGGAGCCTTCAGATGCATTACCAATGGCCTGGTCTGATGGGCATATATGGACTGTTGAGCTGGTGAGTAGAATTTTTCAAAGAGCAATTATAGTAGCACACAAAAAAAATGAGAGGGTGTAAGATGCGATCCAATAAAAGATAGCATGTTAAAGAGAGAGTGTTGCTAGCATTCTTCTTTTTGAAGATATATGAAAATATTGCTTGATGGAAGACTTTCTAAATGCTGTTTGTACTTCTCTTTATGTAATCAGGATATGCCTGCTGGAAAGTCAATCCAGTTCAAGTTCATACTGAAAGGAAAAGTAGGAGATATTATTTGGCAGCCAGGCTCGGATCGAATTATCCAGACTTGGGAAACAATGAATAGAATAGTTGTTTATGAGGATTGGGAGAATGCTGAACTTCAGAAAATAATAGAGGAAGATCAACTTGCTCAATCAAATGAGGAACCCCAGGTTGACTCAGAAATGTCAACATTTGCTGAAAATCTGGATAATCCTGAAGAGGGACTGGTGTCCAATGTATCCAAAATATCAGGCATTGAAGATAGCCAAACTCATGCAGAGGAGAAACCACATTCTGACCCAGACCTGCAGCAAATCACTGCTGATAGTATTTCTTCCTCGGCGGAGAAGCCAATGGCCATTGTTGCAGACAATATAGGTTCCTCGGAGGACCTCATCAAGAGTACAAGAAACAAAAAGAAGATTAACTTAAGTGAAGACTCTGCATATAGTCCCAGAAATGATGATATCATACATGTTCTTGGACACAATGGAACAGCTGCACCAATCAAGAATCCGGAAAGGACTGTTTTCGAGAGCAACTTATTTGATTTTGAAGGAGGCCCTGTTCTTGTACCTGGCTTAACACCGCCAGTTGTGCCAAATGAAGAAGCATGTCCAGGTGAAGTTGAAGAAAGGACTACCATGGACACTTCAATTGAAGCTTTTGAATCCAAGGATCAGAACATACCAGAGGTAACTGCCTGATGAGTTTGAGGATAACTGATTAGATGATAATCAGAAGTAGCCTATTTCATTTGTATCGTCATCTATGTTTATCAATGAAGTGAATTTTGTCCATATCCATGGCGCTTCAGCTTGTTTCTCATATATATATATATATAACTAATAACGCATTCGAAGGCCAATAATGGAAGGAAGAAAAAAGTGTTTCCGATTTAATGTTATCACTAATTAAACAGATCTTGATCATTAATGAAGTATTGAAGTGCTCTACCAATTATGGTAAAAAACCAAACAGCCAAGCTATCATTGTGATAGATGCTACCATGACTTTTTGAAGTACTGAGAGACTTACCCAAACTATTATTGGAACCGGTATCTGAGAGACTTTACCTAGCATTGCCATGAGATTATACTCACATGTTACCATATAAGTGTGTGTTTGGATCAGCTGTGAAAATTTGATTATTTCAATAATTGATTATATGGATAATCGATTATTGTTATAATCGATTATAATAGAATCAGTTTTATGTTTGGATGTGTTTGCTGAAAAGCGATTATAAGATAATCTATTTTGTTTGGATTGTTTAAAAAAATCATTTATATATAGTAAATTACTAAAGAAGGTATGAAGTTATTCATATAATTTAATAATATTTGTTTGATAGTTAGTTTTGTAGGGATGAAATAGGAAGAATTTTATTGGTTTCAAAATAATTTAACAGCTTTTTAAATAAACTTCAAACTTATCTAAAAATAGCTTTTTTTCATAAAAACAGCTGTTTTGAAATTTAATCAGTTTACCCAAACATACCAGCTTCTACTGAAAAACACCCTCTAAGTTTCCCCATTTAATAGAACACAATAATTCTTTACCACTGGCTACCACCATCTGATGCTTATTTTGCAATGAAGTTCTGATAAATGTAGGGCTTCACCATAGATGAGCAGTTTTTCCATACTTTAAGCCAATGCATAACTTTGCATTCTCTAAATTGATGCAGTTGTTAAATAGTTGATGCTAGTGTTAATATTTCTTTATTGTTATTTTTCATGTGCTCAAAACTGAAAATGTTCAGTTCAGTAAGGAGCAAGAATCCGATGATGGAACACCCCAAGAGATAAATGCAACAATAAGAAATGAGCCAGAGCTGCTTCACAACGAATATGAAGAGAAGTCTCATTTAGCCCCAGCAACGGAAGATAGGTCAAATTCCCAGCCAGTTCATGGTAATGTCTTGAAAAAGGACATCCAATGGGGCCGTAAAACGGTACAGAAGTTTCTAACAAAACTTGGGTTGCTTTGATGTTACCTTTACAGAACCACTGGAAGAAACCCACCTTAAACTCATCATGAGTTCTGTGATTGTTTTGATCAATTTGCCTAAATTTTTATTAGCTTGGGAAAGATGGATAGGAGCACAAGATGTTTCTTGATGATGGCTGTTGAGTGTAGATTACCTATTATCTCCTCATATTGAGTTGATCAGTCTCAATATCCTATTGTAAAGCATTTAGTTAAATGGCAAGCAAACAGTCAATCCTATATTGGACTGTGGTTATAGGTTAAACATGTCTAGACTAGGCAATTAGGATTTGAATGCTTTGGTCCTATTGAGACTGATTAACTCAGTATGTTATTGAATTGTGTGCGGAGCATGACAGCCAATAGGCAAGGACGATAGGATCCTATGCAACCATCTTTGAGCAAATTGCAAAGGCAATGAAGATAATGTTCTTGTATGCTATGTTGTGTCATATTTTCTTGGATTGTATCATTCTTTCAGTTTTGGCCACTTTTTGTATATAGTACTAGGAGTTTCATGGGCCATAGAGAGCTTTGGTTACGTATAACACATAACTAATACTAATTTGTTACCAGTATCTGTTGTAATAAAATCTATGGAGGATGAAATGCTTTTGCTTTTGTTTCCTATTTAGATCTTATGTTATAAAACTAGGGAAAATGTGGATACTATATAAATAGAATTGTGTACGCTTGTTCAATTTCTTTTTATAGATAATTGCTAGTTCAATATAGATAGATAATTTGAAACTACTTTTCTGTCATCATATGGGTTTTGTATGTACAGATTTCAGTTCACAACATGCGTATTCTGTTTATATCAACTGAGCATTACATGAAGTTAGAAGAAGGAAGGTGTCACTGCTTTGTACAATTGGCTATTGATATTAAAAAATGTAACCCTACTTTTATTTCTTTTTCAATTAGAATGTTGTTAAAATCTCAGGCGTGGTTCTCACCACCCACGCCGCCTTAATGCGACCCACTACCCTCAATCACTCACCCTCGCCATCTCCGTCAGCAAGCGACTCATCCCGTCAGCCGCCATTGGGAATGGGAAGGGTGAGACAGAGAGCAAGGTCAAACAGAGATAAAAGTGAAAAAAAAATTGGAAGTTGTCAATTTTTAGATGGATAAAAAACTTAACTCTTTCTATTAAACCTTGATGAAGCCATCTGTATGGGGATTTGGACCCTCTCATGTTGCAATTCAACATGAGGGGGTTATGTTGAGGGATTTCACCATTAAATCTCACTTATATATTTTTTAAGTAGGGTTCATCAATCAGATTTAATGATAAGATCCTCAACATAACTCCCTCATCTTAAATTCCAACATGAGAGAATCCAAATCCTATGTATGGTTATTCAGTTCAGGAAATGCTCTTACATGCTCGTGAAGGAATAGAACCATTCTCTAAATATTAACATCTTAAAGCCTGTTTGGTAAAATTAGTCGTTAGCGGATAAGCTAACTGATAGCGGATAGCTTATAGCGGATAGTGGATGAGGTAACTGATAGCGGATAGCGGATAAACTAGCTTATTTTCTGTGAAAGTGTTTGGTAAAACTAGCAGTTGAATTAGCTGAAAAATATAAAATGACATAAAAGGACATCTTCATTAATTATTTTACATAAAAGAGAGAGAAGAAAATAAAGGTAGAATTAAATGAAGATAATAAGGATAAAAGTGGAAAGAAAAATGAAACGCTATAAGTTATAAGCTCAAACGCTACTTTAAGTAGCGTCTGGAAAAAACGCTATAAGCTCGTGAAAAAACGGTATAAGCTCATGATAGACGCGCTTATCAAAAGGGACTACTTTTTTATCCGCTATAAGCTATCTGCTATAAGCTCGTTGAAGTGCCTTGCCAAACAGGCTCTTAGTGTTTATTTGGTTGAGATTATTCTCAACGCAAACGTGAAAAAAACACTTCTCAAGGCAATTATTTTGGAAGTTAAGTGAGATTAACTTTTTCCTAACGTCATTTTCAAACGTGATTTTATCTTTGTAAAATCTAAAACAGAACTTATGTGTTTGTTTGAGATTCTTGCTCCTCAAAATCCCGTTAGCATCCACTATAATCATTTTTACTTTTTAAATTCTTGTTTGGATAAAAAATATGGTGAATAAAAGTGTTTGGATGGCTTCCTAATTTATTTTAGGGGAAGTTGGTGGAGAGTAGCTATTCAGTTTGAGTTTCAAACCGAAAAAGCAATTTTACAAAACTGCCCTCATATATGTATTTGCTTCTCTTTACTGTGTTGTAAGTTCAGATCTTCATCTATGAGATCTGGTCCATGGCCATTCGTGCAGGCATTGTGTGGATCAATACTTCATTTTATATCAGTTCTGGATCTTCACCTATCTTATGTTTTTTATGCTCTGTTATCACAAGGTGCTTTACATTGCTTTACTATAGTGTTCTTGTCTTCTAGGTGTAAAGCTAAGCTAAGTACGAAACAAAGGAAGGAAAAAAGAAATTACACAACCATGATCACATATTCTTTTATTGATTTTATACCACTTTTTTTTCATCAGTTGAGTTGGGGATCACAATATAAGTTTAACAGGGAATAATATACTTTGAAGTCAAGGAGAAAAAAATAGGAAGTCCAAATTAATATTCATATCTTTTTTGGTAATTTACATCTTAAATATAATTTTACTTTATTCTATTCAAATAAAAATAATTGTTTTAAATTCACTTTTAAAATATCATATCATTATCAAATAAACATCAATTTTTTTCTAAAATCAATTCTTCAAAATCAATTATATCATACTCTAAAACAAACGACACTTAGTTTTCTTTCTTTTCTTTTCTACTGTATCAAATAAAACCTCAGATAGTTTATGGAATCTACATGATAAGTAAAAAATACAAAGATCTAGTGACTATAATGTGGAAGAAGAAAAGATTTTTCTTTCCAAGTATGTCATAACTCTAAATAAAGATCTAGTGACTTATAGTAAGTTTGTGTTGAAAAATTAAATAAATAATTATTAATATATTAAATATATTATTTTCAATAAATATTATTTTTAATATAAATTTATTTTTTTATTCCTCAACCACTTATTAACATTCACCATAAAAAATTATTGATCTTGAAAACCTAGCTACTAGCTGTAACTGTACCGAACTACCAAAACAAATGGGTTATCATTATTGTTACATGATCCTCACGCTTACAGAGAAGTTCTGGGTAACATGCTGCCTCATGGGTGACCAAACTTCAAGCCGTTCAGTAATCGAAGTTTCAAAATTTTAGGGTGTTTAGGTTATAATAGTATAATCAAGAGAAATGATAATCGAAGTCAGAAGTTATCCAAACTGCTTTGAAATTTAAAATGACAGTGGCTTGTGTCTGTGACATGTGTGAAGTTGACAGCGTACGGCATTGGGAGACCGAACCTACGCGGCCTCCATCAAAAAGTGCCAATTGTTGATTTATGGTTGTGCGCAAGTAATAACTTTTTTGCTCAAGTAATAACTGACAAGGAGTCAACATGTCATGGCGAACTTAATTATTTTTTTTTTTTTGTTAAAAATGGATGAGTTATTGTTTAAATTGAATTAAATGATTGTGATAATAATTAATAATTATATAACATTATTTTTAATTTAAACTACTCTCTCCGGATCTATATATAAAATAGTACCTAAATTTTTTGGACTCAAATATAAACAAAAATTAACCAAATCAATCCTATTTAATGCCAGTGTTTTAAAAATACCCTTTGATTAATTATTTTTTTTATTTTTCAAGAGTATTATACATTCCCAAGACACAACTTCTATACACTCCCAAGAAATGATAGCTTAGTAACTATTACTTATTTTTTACACAAATCAAGATAATTAAACTAATATAACTAACTTTCTTAATACGTGTGAAATTAGTTTTTTTGCTTATATATAAATCCGGAATGAGTATTTACTAGACCTAATTATCCTAATTCACTATTTTTACTTGGCTTTTTAGAGAGAAAAACTTTTATTCATATTTATCTATCATTTATGTGAACACATAATTTTGTCCCCCTTTTTTAATTTAATTCTAATATTATTTTTATTTTATTTCAGGAATGAAGGAAAAAAAGGAAGTGAAGAAACAAAAAAAGAAATGAAGAAAAAGGCTAGGAAACAGGAAGAAAAAAAAAAGGAATTGGGTTCCAGCCCAATAGCCCAATCCCCATCGAAAAAAAAACTCCTAAACCAAAAAATAGCCCAAATCCACACCTCCAGACCGTAGCGACCCGCGACCCACTATTTCTTCTCCCCTCACTAACCTAACTTGCGCCCCTAAGATCAGAAGTCGGGTCGCGCTGACCCGGTTCGCACCGCCCATTTCCCTCTTCTTTTCCCTTCTTTCTTTTCTCTCTTTTCAGCCCTAGTTGCCGCTCCTTATCTCCTTCCCATGTGATACACCATAATTTCTGTCTTATCCTCTGATAGTAGCAACATTGATAATCTCTGCTTCACCACCTGCACACGCTACGCGGATTAAATAGAGTTGTTACGCATCCATACTCTCCATGTGGCTGTATAAATACTGAAGCAAGAGGAACGGAAGCATACAGAAACTTCCCAAAAAATACATAACACTAAAGGAATAGGGAATAGGGAATTTTAAAAAACACTTACAGAGACAAAAGTATAATAAATACAGAAGAAACCAGAAAATTTGAAAACCCTCTTCTCAATTATTATTTTTGGCCTCCTTCCATCCTCCTCCTTCTTTCTTCTTGCTTCAGTATTTATAGAGCCACAAGGAGAGCTTGGACGCGTAACAACCGCGTTTAATCCGCGTAGCGTGTGCAGGTGGTGAAGCAGAGATTATTAGCGACGCTTCTGTCAGAGGATAAGATAGAAATTATGGCGAATCAATAAGTTGTACAACTAAATTGATTTGTTAACCATTCAAGAAGCATCTAGACTTATACAGCTTGATCTCTCGAAGTTTTCTTAGATTTAATTTTTTTTTGCTTTTTGAACTAAAAAAATATAAAACTATGAAAGCCTTGTTACGAATAATAACGAAAAAGGATCAATTTAACTATAACAGCTTATTGATGCCACAGTTCAAGTTATTTTAATTGAAACAGTTTGATGACTCATTTTCAAGAAATCTTTTTAAAGAAAAGGGGTTAAAATCAATTTGCATAGCCCAAAGAGCAACCATCGTAAAAGATGGATGTTCTAGGGTGTCGTGAGGATAAACCCTCATGCTTTCCCTAGACATAATTGACTCCCGAACCCCACATTGTTTGTTCCAAAAGAGACCATTTGCTTTTTAATATAAAAAGGGTTTTCCAACGTTTTCCCTAAAATAAATACTTTGGTGGCGGCTTCTCTGATCTTTATCGTCTTCTTTACGGCGCCCGGACGGGACGGTCGTGACAATTTAAAATAAGTAATACAGTATTAATTATTATTTTTTACTTATTGATATTATTAGTAAGTGATAGAAAAGATTTAGAGTTAAATGTGTTTTTAGTCTCTAAAAAATGAGCGAATTTTGGTTTTGATCCCTATAATATTTTTTCTTTGGGTTTCATCCCTTTAAAATATGAATTTACTAATTTTGGTTCTTATAAAATGAGCATATTTTAGTTCTAATCCCTGTAAATTATTTTTCTTTGGTTTTTATTCCTCTAAAATTTAATATCACTGTTTTTAGCATTCATTTTAGGGCAGATAAATATAATTCATTTTAGAGTTCAAAGAAAACTTTAGGGAAATCATATGCTAACATGACACCACAGAGGTCATTGGGTGTTACTTGGGATGACCATATGTATTTCTGTTAGACACATAAGTAGTTAATAGATCTCCTTAACAGAAGTGACCAAAAATAATGATTTTAGATTTTAGAGGGATAAAAACCAAATAAAAAAATTTACATGGACCAAAATCAAAATTCGCTCATTTTACGGGGACCAAAAACATATTTAACCCAAAGATTTATAAAGTGATAATAATATAGTATTTTGACTATTTTGATAGTAAATAATTTAGTTAAATGTGATTACTTTCACTTATAATCAGGACTATTTATTGAGTTTTTAATTCTTATGCAAAACCTTTAAAAAATAGATAAAATAGAAAAAGGATTATAATACATTTTTCTTATACATGAAACCATGTAAATTTGCATTTCCTAAAACTCTTTATTTGCTATAATAAACCAGATTGGTGTTCAATATTGTGGCCCTTTCTTATATTACAAAGTGATTAATTTTTTTTCTATTTATGGAGTGTTTTGCTCTACATCACCATGTTTTTACACCTAAAATAGGCAATTAGGCCAACTTTTGTATATGTTAATTTTATTTTTCATTGCTTTTATTATTGATAAGTTTTGTATTTGTGATGGGTTAAAGTTTGATGATCGAATACTTATAATTAGTCAGGGTGACAATACAGTTATGGCTTTCTTGAAGTGATGACCATCTCTTAAGTTTTTCCAGAAGTGATAGCAGAGCCCAAGAGATACCAATAAAATCTTAATCCAAACTTTCAGTAAAAATAATAATTACTTTAAGATCCTTGTGTGTTATTTTACACTTATTTAAAATCAGCTGATGACGAAAAAGTTGGGGATTGCTAGAGTGATAATTACGTAAATTTTACTCAACACTTTATGTTTATGTTATTAGCTTTAGCTAGGAGTGATGGACAGGTCTAATTTTCAAAATAAATAAAACAAGTAAAATAAAATATATTTTTACAGAAAAATAAACTTTGCCGACGATGAAAACTTTGGAGCATGATAGGAGTGATGATTACGTAAACTTTACCCAATATTTTTTAGACAATGTTGTTAGATTAGGTAGTAAAGCTGACAGGATCTGATTTTTTAATTAAAACAAATAAAGTATCTTCATAAAAATAATGAAATTAAATGTGAGCAAATTTGCTTATCCCTAACCTTGTGATTGTGGTGGATTCAAATATTCAAAAGCCTTTTTTTTTTCAAAAATTCATTTAAAAAATCATACATTTCGTTGGAATCAATTTCCTTTGTTTTAATAAATTATTTTTTAAAAATTAAACTTTTAGTTCATCACGACCACATTCAATATGCCATTGGATTTAAATTTGTTTTGTGGATTAATGGCTATTTAACTATCCATTCTCTATCATAATCTCATTTTATCAATTTTGATAGGCAAAGAGAGATGTGTCCATTTGGAAAATGGGACGCGACGTCTTTGACAAGGTGTCATGTCCCCTTAATGGGGCACAAATAGTGGTAGCACGCATCCAAGGGACAGCACGCATCCAAGCGGCATGGCCTCATCACGAGAACTCGTTACGGCGAAATTCAAGTGACGTCCCACTTGGTCCCAATGCAGAGATGTATTTAGGGGCATGGCATGAAGATGAACAAATGGGGTTTGCAGAGGATTGAACAAACCCTTTTGTTGCATAGAGCTTGGGGGCTCTTGTTACGTATGGACCGAGTTGGATCTCGGGTCTAGACCGCCTGGGGACTTCAGGCCCAATAAGCTGATCTGGAAGCCTCAAAGTCGAGACTTGCTTAGTACAAGCCTTCCTCAACAGTCACAGCCAACGGTAACGACCACAAAGGCCCAATCGACGATTATTGACGGTGAGAGAATTTACTTTATTATGATTATGAATCAGGGGATGTGATCGAAGCCTACTATAAGGAAAGAACGGAGGCCTTAAGGAAAGGACGAACAATCTACTCACAAGGCAGAGTACTTCTAGCTCTTAATCAGAACCTAAATAACATAACATTTGTGTCAGCATAAATGACATGCAATGTTTGTTTCTCACCAAATTCATGCGAGGTAGATTAGGCCCGGGTTAATATATGTAAAGTTAATGTTAACGGAGCAATTTTCTTATCTAAACATATGGTAGAGAATTCTTAATGATTAAGGAAGGATTAATTTTTGTTTGGAAACTTGGGTTCGATAATGTTTGACAAGTTTGTAACTCCATTCGTGAAAGTGATTAACATATCTCTTTTAAAGATACTATTCTAAGTGATATTTATATAATTGCTTCATGATTTGCTCACTTTAAATATAATTTTATTGTTTGCTAATATAATATTATGGCTATTTTCTAGTTAATAATGTCTTAATGATGGCATTGAAATTTGGCTAAAAAAATTACCATTTGGCCTCAGTTTAATGTTTCGTTTTCTTTGAGAAAGAAAATGGAAAGAGATAAGATGGAAATAAAGACGACGGCTTCTACGGTGGGCGACCGAAACAAGTCGAGCACAGAGCATCACAAGTCATAGCCATCTCATTGTGTGGAAAAAAAATGGATGGTCGAAATGCATTTAAGGCAACCGGTTGTGTGGTTTGCACTTGAAATTGTGTATCGTGCGAAGGGCCAACGCGTTCAAGCCATGGTGGTCATCCTTGAAAACAAAGGCACAACTTGATAGGCTGATAACCAATTGCAATATCATGTGTGCCACTGGTTGCAGGGGTTAAAGCCGTGGTGGTGGTCGTCGAAAACAGAGGCGTTGATGACGTGGTGAATGTAAAAGAACTTGACTTTGAAGATGCTGTTGTAAGCAAACACCCAAACGGCGTTGTTGTAGTAGTGGAGGTTGATGATCCTCCAAATGGCGTCATAGTAGTAGCAAAGGTTGATGATACTCCAAACGACGTCATTGTAGTAGCAGAGGTCGATCCCCCGAATAGCATCATTGCAACAGAAGAAGTACCCCTAAATGGCATCATTGAAGAGGAAGTCCTAACAAACAACGTTGAAGCAGAAGATGATCCCCCTAACGGCGCCGTCGAAGATGATGTTCCCCCAAAAATCATCATTGAAGAGGAAGATGATACCCAAACCATGTCGTAGCAGAGGGTCTTGATGTTGTTCCACTACCAAACGACATCGTTGATGATCCTCAAATGGCGTCGTTGTAGAGGGAATTGATGCTCCACCAAAAGGCATCATTGAAGGAGAAGGTGTGGAGAACAAGGGTGAGCCTGAACGCGCTGCCATAGTGGAAGCTGAAGAGGAAGAGCCGAATAGTGATGGAGCTAGAGCCGAATTGAAAGCAGTCGACGTCGAACCAAACCCGAAGGCAAACAACGGCACGAGGAAGTGGAGGTCGAAAATGATCTAAAGCCAAAGGAAGGAGCGGAGACTGTGGTGGTGGTGGTGGGGGTGGTGGGAGAGGAGAAGAGAAAAGTGGAAGAAGAAGAAGAAGAAGAAGAAGAAGAAGAAGAAGAAGAAGGGCTTGAGGAAGGAGAAGCAGCGAAGCTGGGGTTTGTGATGGTGGCAGTTGCGGAGGTGGAGGAGGAGCAAAAGAAGGAGGCAGATCCGAATGAAAAATTGGTGGAGGGGGAGGATGACCCGATGGGCCAACTAGTTAGGCTACCTGCTGCAACCAGTAAAACATAGTCTCTCGCTCACCCTAGAAAATTCCAAGAAAGAATGTGGTTAGAAAAAAAGTAGTGAGAGAATGAATGGATTTTAGTTTTTAAAGGTTGTTTGATGTGAAAGAAAAGTGAAAGAAAGTGAAAAGCAAGAAAATGATTTTTTTTAATAGACAATTATATCCCTGTTAAATGAGGGAGTTGACAGTAGATGGAGGATAAATTTGACATTTCACACCACTTTATATTTCTCTTGAGTAAATAGCCAATTTGGTCCCTAAAAGTATAAGACGGTATTAACTTAGTCCCTGAATTTAACTAAATAGCAAAAACGTCCCTGAAGTTGTAAAACGTTAATCAATTTGGTCCCTCCGTCAACCCCAGTTAGCTGACGCCGTTAACGGCACTGATGTGGCACGTTAAGTGCCTTGTTGGCACCGTTGTCACTGGTTAAGTGGTGTCTGAAGGAACCTGTTTGAAACACAAGAAGGGGGGTTGAATTGTGTTTTAGAGAATTTTAAATTCTTTTCGTAAGCAGATAATGTTTTTCTCAAGATTGGACGCTAAAACGATTGAAAGCAAAGAGAGCTCTTCCAAACACCACGTTGGACGCTCACTTAGTTTTGACTAAGACGGAAGACAGCGTAATGAAAGGCAATTCAATCCCAGTTAGTTAATTAGATAATAAACTAAAATAAGAGTAAGGGAGAGAAAGGAACACAAAGATGTTATCCTGGTTCACTCTTCACCAAAGAGCTACGTCCAGTCCTCTCTACTTGAGAGCTTTATCCACTATAACAAAAACCTTTTGTTACAAAGTATTCAACACCTCTTCAGGCAGTATTCTCAACCTCTTCAGGTTCTCTAAGTATTCTTTTACAGACAAGCCTCTTCAGGCTCAACCAAACTAAGGTTTTGAAAAAAGGTTGTTCTACTAACTCACTAAATGTGAGAATTCGAAACTAAAGCTTAGACTCTTGAAAACAACTCTACACAGAGAGTAATATGAAAGTTAGAATCAGAGTAGCTTTTCTAGCTTTGCAAGCTTTGAGATTTTCTCTTTTATCTCAAGAAGGATTTTGAATTGCTTTGTGTTGCTTCACTTCTTTTTGCTCAAGTTCAGTTTTTTGTTCAGCGTTTGTTTTTCTTGCACTTTCAAAAGATGAAGGTATATATAGCCTCTTTTCTTTGGGCAGTCTTCAGTCTTCAACGGATGGAAAAGGATCCGTTCTGATGAGCATTGAATGCATTTGATCCGTTGAGTCTGATAGCTTCTGAAGTTTCTGATCAGCAGAAAGGACTATCAGGGAGATAGCTAAAAGTGGTGCTGACATATCCTCTGAGTAGAAGAAAGTTGCCTTTTGTTTATCCAAAACAAGAAGGTCAACTTCTTTAGGTGATAGGGACATTCTGGCTTATGCTTTTCTTTGTACGAATCTTACAGAGAATGTTTTGTCCCACTAGTATAAGCCTTTTACATGGAATAATAATTTCAAATGCTTTTACAAAGATATTCGCGCTTGAAATTTAAAAGACATTTATTGGACTAGCTATTACAGAAGGTAACCAAAAGAGTCTTTGGACTCAATGGTTCTATAAACTATCGTCCAGTCGTAAACCAGGAATAGGTGTTGGACGAGATAGAGTCTTTGGACTATGTTGGACGAGATAACGTCTTTGGACTATATTGGACGAGACAAAGTCTTTGGACTCAATTTAGATTTGTCCTGCACACTTAATATAACACGTTAGTCCATAACCAATCTTTGTTCATCTTAAATTAGCTCTTTGTTAACATCAAAACTTAAGAGATTATCTGGACCATGACCACTTTGGTTCCAACAATCTCCCCCTTTTTGATGATGACAAAACATGCTAATTTTGATTTGAACAAAGAGTCCTAGAGAGCTGAAGGGCTCCCCCTAAGACAAACATTCTAATCATTTAAAGCATTTAATCATTTAAAGCATCATTCAACAAATATGAGCACACGTATCATTTAAAGATTCAATCAACAAATTTAAGGATTCAATAAACACATTTGACTTTAAATAAGCAATCAATAATAATCAATTATTGAAAATAATCAATCAATCAAACAATAATCAATCAAAATCCATCTTCTCCCCCTTTTTGTCATCAGACAAAAGAGTGAGAAACACATCATAGTCAGTTGTTGTTAAAAAAACAAAGAAGGCAAAACAAAAAAAAATTTTAAGAAGAGGGAGGAGGTTTGGGAATGAAATCTTTGAACATGGCCGCAATCTGCTGAAGGAGCACCGCATTGTTAGCTTCTATAGTCCGTTGGACGAACTCTTGAAACTCAGGAGGGATAACTGAGGCAGAGCTCTCAGCAGTGGCCCGGGTTGCGTCCACACCTCTTTGATCAGGAACTACACTCAGAGCCTGAGAAGGAGATGGAGCATCAGGATGGACCATTGAGAGAGGGACCGGTTGAGACTTGGACTGAGCAGAGTCTTCAACTTGTTCTACTTCGTTACCATGAGTTTCAGAGGAGGGTTCCACATAGATAGTTTCGGTGTCCCCAGTCTCTTCAGGAATGGCCGGCTGAGGAGGAAGAGTAGGAGGAGCAAGAGGAACAACAATAGGCTCGGGTGGACGCAGCACCTCAAGTATGATATCAGCATCATCAAACTTGTTTTCACGCCATCTGATAGGAGGCATAGGCAGAACATCTCTAGGATAAAGGGGTATCCCAAAGATATCGTCTACGATCATGAAGGTTGCTTCACGGATTCGGTATTGTCTCGGGTAGACTCGAATCTCAGCTTTCTCCTCAACTGATAAACCAGATGATGACGCTTCTTGGGAGCATCTCCAGATGTGATTTTCCCAATATATCCGAGCATCTGGGTCAAATCTGAAGCGAGGATCTTTCTTCCATATACTTTCGAGAGCCCCAGAGTCATCTCGATGTTTTGTCCAAAAGAGGGGATCAAAAGCATGTTGGTAGGGCAGCGTCCATGACTCAAGCTTTTTGCGAAAGTCCTTATCCTTGTTGGGATCTAGGATAGGGAGCCTTGGGCAAGCTCGAGGAGGAACAACTCCTACGCTAGTGCGAGAAGACTTTGACCAAAATCTCTTAGGAAGGTTGTGATGGATCTTAGCTTCTCGAGGCATATCACACTCCTTCCGCACAGCATAGTAAGGAAGAAAGTCTCGGACATCAGAGTACTCCTTCCAAGATGATGGATAGCTTGGAATGAAAGAAAGGTCGGGATCAAGGATGAAGTTACTTAAGCCATACGTCCTTGCCCTTCTTTCATACTCCGTCTTGCAACCTCTCTTGTCTTCATGGCGAAGAACAACATGCCTCTTTATATTGTAATGGCACCATTTGAATGCCTTGTCCTTGATGAGGTTGGGAAAGATTTTCCTTGGAGGAAAAGTCTTCTTCTCAAGGTAGGTAACCAATGGTCCATGGGCATTGTAAGTTTCAGAGGGCAGAGGTTGAGTTGAAGTGTATGGGATGGGTTGGTAGGCAAGTTTTGGAGGTGAGGAGGATGATGTGGAGGGTTGTTCAAAATCATATTCGGGTAATGGAAAGGGGCTTTTGGGGTGAGGTTCAGTAGTGGGGGGTGAGCGTTTAAGGAATAGAACAGGAAATTTGCGTTTAACATCAGCCCAAATTGAGCATTTGTTGTTGTAGTCTACTCCAGGGAGGCGTCTATATTTGCTTAAGGGAAAGATCCGTCTAGGGTAGGGGGCACCATAGGGTTGGAAGGGATGATCTCCCCAGGGTGTGAACCAATCCTCGGGTTCATTTGGTGAGGCTAGAGTTTGGGTTTGTGGTAGGTTAGTGGGTGAGGGAGGTAGGGAAGGTTCAAAGGTTAAGTCTTCCATCTCGGATGATTGGACGATAGGAGAAATAATAACTGAACTGGAGATAGGTTCAGTATTACCTTTCGTCTTTCTTCGAGATGACCTTGCCCTTGTAGAGAGAGGTGCAGCAGGTGCGGTTTCCAATCTTGGTCCTTTCACTACCCTGGAGATGGGTAGATTGTCCTCTTCATCTTCGTCTATGGGAGCTAGAACCAGCTTCCTTTTTCTTGAAGGTTGGACGATTGGCTTTGGACGAGACGAAGAAGAGGATGTTGAAAGAGAAGAGTTTTTTTTTTTTTTTTTTTCAGAAAGGGTTTTCCTTTTCGAAGAAGCAAGAAGAAAGGTTAAAGCTTTTTGTAAAGGTTTGATTTTTATCAAAGAGCAAAACTTAGGTTTTAAAAGGAAGAAGAAGAGAGAGCGAAAGCCTTTCGTATTTTCAAAGAGAGAGAGAGCGAAACGACGTGCATTAAATGTCTGACACACGTTCAGACTTTGAAACCGTAAAAAGCATTTTTGGCAAATAAAAAAGATAAAGAACTGACTCAGTTAAGGGAATGAAGGATAATATTTCATTCGACAAAGATTGAGTTTCATTAATGCATTAGACGATCATTCAGAAGATACATTGGACGAGCATATATTGGACGTAATGCAAATATTGGACGCATGCATTGGACTCTCAGTTAATCAATGAAATGCATGTTCAGATATTTTCTTATAAATAAAAACCTATCTACAGCTAAAGGTTTAGTGAAGATATCTGCCCATTGATGGTCAGTATCAACAAATTGAATATCTATTGTTCCTTTTTGCACATAGTCCCTAATAAAATGATGTTTTATTTCTATATGCTTTGCTCTAGAATGCAGTATGGGGTTCTTTGATAAATTAATAGCAGCAGTGTTATCACACATTATAGGGATGTTGCTTACAAACACGTTGTAGTCTTCCAACTGATGTTTGATCCAAAGCAGTTGTGAGCAGCAGCTGGCTGCAGCAATGTACTCAGCTTCAGCAGTTGATAGAGCAATTGTGCTTTGCCTTTTGCTTGACCATGAGACGAGATTAGCACCAATGAAGTGACACCCTCCACTTGTGCTTTTCCTTTCTATTCTGTCTCCAGCATAGTCAGCATCACAGAATCCAACTAATCTGTATTCATCAATTTTCTTATACAAAAGACCCAGATTAGTAGAACCTTTTAAGTATCTAAAGATTCTTTTTACTGCTGAGAGATGAGACTCTCTTGGATCAGATTGAAAACGAGCACATAAGCAAACGCTAAACATGATATCAGGTCTGGACGCAGTTAGATATAAGAGGGAGCCGATCATACCTCTATATACCTTTTGGTCTACCTTTTTATCTTTATCATCTTTGTTTAGCACGGACGTTGGATGCATTGGTGTATTCATAGGTTTGCAATCGTCCAACTTGAAGCGTTTTAGAAGCTCCTTTGTGTACTTCGTCTGATGAATGTACACTCCGTCTGAAGTTTGCTTTACTTGAAGTCCGAGGAAGAATTTTAGTTCTCCCATCATGCTCATTTCAAACTCCCTTTGCATTGATTCAGAAAACTCTTGGCAAAGAGATTCATCAGTTGCACCAAATATTATATCATCAACGTAAATTTGAGCAACAATAAATTCCTTTTTATTTACTTTTCTAAAAAGAGTTGTGTCCACTTTTCCTCTCGAGAAGCCATTCTCCATTAGGAAAGAGCTGAGTCTCTCATACCAAGCTCTAGGAGCTTGCTTGAGTCCATATAAAGCTTTCTTAAGCTTATATACATGCTCAGGACGGTTCTGATCTTCAAAACCGGGTGGTTGGAGAATATATACTTCTTCATTTATTACACCATTTAGAAAAGCACTTTTTACATCCATTTGGTAAAGCATGATGTTATGATGTGCAGCATATGAAAGTAAGATGCGTATAGCTTCTAATCTAGCTACTGGAGCAAAGGTTTCAGTATAGTCAATACCTTCCTCTTGTGAGTAGCCTTGGGCAACTAGCCTTGCTTTATTCCTTACCACCTTGCCATCCTCGTCCAGCTTGTTGCGATAGACCCACTTGGTTCCAATTACAGACTTATCCTTAGGCAGGGAGACCAGCGTCCAAACGTCACTACGTTGAAACTGGTTGAGCTCTTCTTGCATAGCGAGGATCCAGCACTCGTCCAATAAGGCTTCGTCCACAGACTTTGGTTCCATCTCAGAGATGAATGCTGAGTCAGCTTGCTCTCTGAAAGTTGACCTTGTCCGGACGCTATCATTAGGTTTGCCAATGATTTGATCCTCGGGATGATAAGTTCTGAATTGCCATGAACGAGGGGTATTTACAGCTTGCTGAGACGATGATGCGTCCATCGTAGCGTCTGATGCCTCGTCTTTGTTGGTTGTTGGACGAGCATCTGAATCATTCAGATTCATATCTGCAAAAGAATCATCTAGCTCTGATAATCTTATCAGGCTGTTTGTCATCAAATTTAACATGAATGGATTCTTCAACAATCAACGTTCTAGAG
Organism: Ammopiptanthus mongolicus; assembly: GCA_039655645.1. Taxonomy (NCBI): domain Eukaryota; kingdom Viridiplantae; phylum Streptophyta; class Magnoliopsida; order Fabales; family Fabaceae; genus Ammopiptanthus; species Ammopiptanthus mongolicus. Next base: position 47,886,074 of record CM077350.1, read on the forward strand.
TTATAGACTCTAAAAGCTTTAGACGTTTCTGAGAATCCTAACAATATTCCATTATCTACTTTGGCATCAAACTTTCCTAGTTGATCCTTAGTAATTAAAATAAAACATTGACATCCAAAGGGGTGGAAATAAGAGATGTTGGGTTTGCGTCCTTTCCACAATTCATAAGGAGTCTTATTCAAGATTGGTCTTATGTATATTCTGTTTTGAATATAGCAGGCAGTATTTACAGCTTCAGCCCAGAAGTGCTTAGGGACAGAATTATCACTGAGCATTGCCCTAGCCATCTCTTGAAGAGATCGGTTCTTCCTCTCAACAACACCGTTTTGTTGAGGAGTTCTAGGAGCAGAGAAATTGTGATGAATACCACTTTCATCACAGACCCTTTGAAAGAGCTCATTTTCAAATTCGCCACCATGATCACTTCTGATCGAGCTGATGAATATGCCTTTTTCATTCTGAACTCGCTTACAGAATATAGAAAAGACCTTGATAGACTCATCCTTGTGAGCAAGGAACTTAACCCATGTCCATCTAGTATAGTCATCTACTATGACAAGTCCATATTTCTTACCACTGACAGAGGCCGTCCTTGTTGGACCAAACAAATCAATATGCAACAATTCCAGTGGTCTAGAAGTACTAACAATGTTTTTGGACTCAAACGAGTTCTTAACTTGTTTTCCTTTTTGACAAGCGTCACAGAGAGCATCTGATCTAAACACAATCTTTGGTAAACCTCTTACAAGGTTATGCTTGTTTAGTTTAGAGATTAATCTCATACTAGCATGACCAAGTCTTTTGTGCCAGATCCATCGCTCATCTTCGACAGACACTAGGCATGATACACTTTGAGTTGAGAGTTCCCCCAAATTAATCTTGTACAGATTATTTTGCCTTTTGGCAGTGAATAAGATGGACCCATCAGGGTTCTTGACCATACATTCACCTTTATTGAAGGAAACAACAGACCCACTGTCACATAATTGACTTATGCTAAGCAAGTTGTGTTTTAATCCTTCAACCAGAAGAACATTATCAATAGAGGGAAGAGGATACTTACCAATCTTACCTATTCCTACTATCTTACCCTTCTGGTTGCCTCCAAAGGTGACCCATCCACTAGACTTCTCATGGATTTCTTGGAACATACACCTTTCTCCCGTCATGTGACGTGAGCAACCACTGTCCAAGTACTAGGACTGGGGTCTTTTTCGTGTTGCTAAGCAGATCTGCAACAGGTATTATCATATTCTTAGGTACCCAGATAGACTTGGGTCCTTTTGGGTTAGTTGGTGGTCTTCGTCCATGCATTTTGTTTTTATTTTTGTAAATGCATTTTGAAGAAGTGTGACCACTCTTTCCACAAATCTTACAGTAAGTTCTGGATGCATGCAATTTATGTTCTTTTTGCTTTCCATAGGAATGAAAAGCCTTGTGATTTTTGTTGGACCCTGATATTTTCTGAGACGCATTTTGTTTCTCAGAGTCATAGCCTAGGCCAGACTTATCATGAGGTGATCTAGTGTACCTCAATATCAGGTCTAGCTTCTCTGATCCTCCAACAAGCTTAGTTACGCTTTTGGTGAGATTGGATACCTCTTGTTTTAGTCTAGTTACCTCATGAGGTTCACTGGACTCAGAGGTGAGTTTGTCAGTTAGACTGACATTCTCAGCTTTAAGCTTGTTATTCTCTTCAACAAGCTGCTTATTTAATTTGTTGGACTCTTCCAACTCCTTATTTACTTTTGACAATTTTTTCTTAAGCACGATGTATTGATGATGCAATATAGAAGAATCATTTAGCAGTTCATCATATGCTTCTTGAAGAGAGTCAGAAACGGATACCTCGTCATCTTCTGATTCAGCGTCCGAAGAGCTTTTGGCCATTAGGCAGAGATTTGAGGTAGACGAGTTCCTTGGTCTGAACAGATGTTCCAGAGCGTCCAGCTTCTCCTTAGCTGTTTGGAGTTGCGAGACCATGTCCAATCTTGGACGATCAAGGGCGTTGACAAGACACCAATTGGCATAGGCATTCTGAGAACATCGTCTGATGTCATCACACGTCCAGTCTGTTTCATGTTTGGACGATGTTGAACCGTCCTCATGGGTAATCGTTGGACGATAATCTCCGTTTGTGAAGATGTCCTACAGCTCATAATTTTGAGCTTGGACGTATAATTGGAACATTGATTTCCAATAAGTGTAGTCTGTTCCCTTGAAGATGGGTGGAACATTCATATTCCTTCCTCTTCCAGAGGTAGACTCCTGACTTCTTTCTCCGGGAACAACAAATTGTTCATCGTCCGAAGAGTCTTCATCTTGCTTGTTGGACCATAGGCATAGATTAGCCTCTTCATTTGTTTCTTCTTCTTCTTCTTCAGAAGAGTTCAAGTCCTCCCAAGTTGCCATGAAGTTCTTTTTCTTCTTTTTAAAGAACTTCTTCTTGTCCTTTAGCGTAGGACAATCAGCTTTGAAGTGTCCTGGTTTGTTACATTCAAAACAGACCAGTTGACTTTTATCCTTGGGTTCAGCATGGTCCTTGAAGCTTTTCTTTTGGAATGGCCTTCTCTTCATTCCATTTTTCTTTCTCCACATATTCTGAATCTTTCTGGAGATGAAGGATAGCTCGTCATCGTCTGATACATCATCATCAGACTGATCAGCTTCATCACTGGACTCATCAGCTTTTAAGGCTTTTGAGTTATTGGACCTATGAGCTTTCAGGGCAATCCCCTTGTTCTTCTTTCCGGGATTGTCAAGATCAAGCTCCTGCTCATGAACTTGAAGCGTCCCGACAAGATCATCCAGAGTCAAAGTGGAGAGATCTTTGGCCTGGGTGATTGCAGTGACAAGAGGTCTCCATTTCTTAGGCAAACTCCTAAGAATCTTGGTGACATTCTCCTTGGTAGTGTACACCTTTCCAAGGGATTTCAGATTGTTGATGATCGTCTGAAAGCGACCCATCATGTCAAGGATGGACTCTCCTTCAGCCATGGTGAACATTTCATACTGGCCAACCAGCATGATGATTTTAGAGTCCTTCACCTTGGTTGTCCCTTCATGGAGATTAGACAAGGTGTCCCATATTTGTTTAGCTGATTCACATGCGTGAATCTTCTGAAATTCATCAGGACTGAGAGCACACATTAAAGCATATCTTGCTTTATGATTTTGTTCCATTCTGGCCCGTTCAGCATCTGTCCAATCGTCCTCTGCTTTGTCTGTCCCGTCAGAGTTGAGACAAACGTTAGGACCATTTGTGATTCTAGCCCAGAGAACTGAGTTTGTACTGAGGATGAAACCTTTGAATCTCTCCTTCCAGTACAGGTAGTGAGTACCGTTGAAGAACGGCGGTCTAGTCATGGAAGTGCCTTCCATAACTGGTTGACTCCCGCTTGGCATACCTGGTCCAGGCATATCTGCAGTAGGATCTTTTCCTCTACACGGCAAAGTGCTCAACCCAGAGGCTGAGCTCTGATACCAATTGAAGGAACCTGTTTGAAACACAAGAAGGGGGGTTGAATTGTGTTTTAGAGAATTTTAAATTCTTTTCGTAAGCAGATAATGTTTTTCTCAAGATTGGACGCTAAAACGATTGAAAGCAAAGAGAGCTCTTCCAAACACCACGTTGGACGCTCACTTAGTTTTGACTAAGACGGAAGACAGCGTAATGAAAGGCAATTCAATCCCAGTTAGTTAATTAGATAATAAACTAAAATAAGAGTAAGGGAGAGAAAGGAACACAAAGATGTTATCCTGGTTCACTCTTCACCAAAGAGCTACGTCCAGTCCTCTCTACTTGAGAGCTTTATCCACTATAACAAAAACCTTTTGTTACAAAGTATTCAACACCTCTTCAGGCAGTATTCTCAACCTCTTCAGGTTCTCTAAGTATTCTTTTACAGACAAGCCTCTTCAGGCTCAACCAAACTAAGGTTTTGAAAAAAGGTTGTTCTACTAACTCACTAAATGTGAGAATTCGAAACTAAAGCTTAGACTCTTGAAAACAACTCTACACAGAGAGTAATATGAAAGTTAGAATCAGAGTAGCTTTTCTAGCTTTGCAAGCTTTGAGATTTTCTCTTTTATCTCAAGAAGGATTTTGAATTGCTTTGTGTTGCTTCACTTCTTTTTGCTCAAGTTCAGTTTTTTGTTCAGCGTTTGTTTTTCTTGCACTTTCAAAAGATGAAGGTATATATAGCCTCTTTTCTTTGGGCAGTCTTCAGTCTTCAACGGATGGAAAAGGATCCGTTCTGATGAGCATTGAATGCATTTGATCCGTTGAGTCTGATAGCTTCTGAAGTTTCTGATCAGCAGAAAGGACTATCAGGGAGATAGCTAAAAGTGGTGCTGACATATCCTCTGAGTAGAAGAAAGTTGCCTTTTGTTTATCCAAAACAAGAAGGTCAACTTCTTTAGGTGATAGGGACATTCTGGCTTATGCTTTTCTTTGTATGAATCTTACAGAGAATGTTTTGTCCCACTTGTATAAGCCTTTTACATGGAATAATAATTTCAAATGCTTTTACAAAGATATTCGCGCTTGAAATTTAAAAGACATTTATTGGACTAGCTATTACAGAAGGTAACCAAAAGAGTCTTTGGACTCAATGGTTCTATAAACTATCGTCCAGTCGTAAACCAGGAATAGGTGTTGGACGAGATAGAGTCTTTGGACTATGTTGGACGAGATAACGTCTTTGGACTATATTGGACGAGACAAAGTCTTTGGACTCAATTTAGATTTGTCCTGCACACTTAATATAACACGTTAGTCCATAACCAATCTTTGTTCATCTTAAATTAGCTCTTTGTTAACATCAAAACTTAAGAGATTATCTGGACCATGACCACTTTGGTTCCAACAGTGTCCACGTTGTCAGGGACCAATTTGAAACTCTGGACCGTAGACTAAATTGATACTCGCAACAGTCTTCTTCTTCTTCTTTATCTTTCCCCTTTCTCTCTCTGCTCTCTTTCTCTCTTTGCTGCCTCTGTCTGGCGCTCTCTCTCTCTAACCACCCGTCTATAGACGAGTCCTTTCTCTCTCTACTCTCTCTCTCTCTCTTTGCTTTCTCTGTCTCGCGCTCTCTCTCTAACCACCCGTCTATAGATAGTGGGCCAACTTGTTAGGCTACCTGCTACAACCAGTAAAACATAGTCTCTCGCTCAACCTAGAAAATTCCAAGAAAGAATGTGATTAAAAAAAAAGTAGTGAGAGAATGAATAGATTTTAGTTTTTAAAGGTTGTTGGATCCGAAAGAAAAGTGAAAGAATGTGAAAAGCAAAAAAATGATTTTTTTTTAATAGACAATTATATCCCTATTAAATGAGGGAGTTGGCAGTAGATGGAGGATAAATTTGACATTTCACATCATTTTATATTTCTCTTTCCCTTTTCTTCTCATAAGTGGAGACAAAATATTTTGCGTTGGTCCTCCTTTTTTTTTTCTCTTCATTTTCTCTCTAAATCAAGTAAGAAAAAACCATAGAATCATTCTATTTTCTTTTCTTTCAATTTTTTCTTTCATTTTTGTTCGAACCAAACAAAATGTAAGTAATAATACATGGGTTAATATTTCACCTAAAATAATCATTTAGCCTTATACCAAAAAACAAGAATAGTTTAGCCAAAAAGATATATCATGCGTGGCGAAGATATTAAATAGACAACTTGGAGCACTGCAACGGTGCTTTTTGTGAAGGTGCTTGCCTGTTAAGCACCCACACTTAAGCACCCCTAGCGTTGGAGATATATCTTGTTAAGATCTGGGATCTCGTAGAAACACCGGTTCTTCTACCAATTTTGTGGGCTATATCTGACATACTGAAAAATTAAAATAGCCGTTGGGGTATTATACGTTAATTTTAGCTATTTTCATCATTTTAAATAAATTATAATTCATGAAATTTGGTTAAATTTTAAATTTTGAAATTTTTCTTTCATAAAAATATTAGTACAAAATTCTATTTTTTAGACTTAATTATACGTTTGGTCCGTCATGTATAACGATTGTGTAATTTTAGTCTCCTAAATTTTAATTACGCAAATTGAATCCCCAAGTATCACGATTATGCAATTTTGATCCCCCAATTTTTAATTGCGCCAATTGAATCCCATAGGTATCACGATTGTTCAATTTTGATCCCTCAAGTATCACAATAGTGTAATTTTTAACGTCAGTAGCCTACGTAGGACACGTGGGACTGATTTGACACTTAGTGAAGTTAACTTGACAGATTACGGGACATTCTTATAAAACATCATTAACATCTTACACAATTTAATGATCAAATGCACATCATTAAGTGTCACATAAGAATGACACGTAAGCTGCCAAACTAGTATCATTAAGTGTCAAATCAGTTGCACATGTGCTTCGTAGGCTATTGATGTTAAAAGTTGCACAATCGTGATACTTGGAGAATCAAAATTGCACAATCGTGATACTTAGAGGACCAAAATTGCACAATCATGATACGTGGGGGACCCAATTGGCGCAGTTGAAACTTGAGGAACCAAAATTGCACAATCGTGATACTTGGAGGACCCAATTGGCGCAATTAAAATTTGGGAGACCAAAATTGCACAATCGTGATACTTGAGGAATCAAAAGTGCAATTAAGCCAATTTTTTATAATTTTATTATTTCATAAATTAGATAATTATGACTTAATAAATAAATTATTAATGAAATGTAAATATGCGAGGTCACTAGTAGGGTCCATTTAGTAAATTTTTTAGAGGTGCTGAGTTAGAGAGATGAGGTGCTTAAGTTATAAAAAGTAAAATGGCGTTGCTATGGTATCTTTAGAAAGTAGAGGGTTTGATACCCTATGTCCAACCAGAATGCGTCATCTCAATTAATTGAGTCATGTCAATATCACTTGGGATTAAATTCTCACCATCTGATTGGCCCACATAGGCAAATGTATGGTACCCAAGGGGTACCATAAAATCTTCCAAAGTGTAAAAAGAGAGATGCTAGCAACACTCTTTAACACTCTTTTTTCAAGACTCTCTCCTATTGGTTGAAATTGATGTGAGTTCTATAGAAATCAAGTGGCACCCATATGAATTAGTGGGATCCATTTGAATTTTAATCAATAGAAGAGAGTATTAGAGAGTGTGTTGATAGCACTCATCAAGTAAAAATTAATGATATGTAAACGCGGGATCCACTTAACCCCCACCCCACCAAAAAAAAAAATGTAAAAATAAGTGATAGATTTAGGATGCTCTTAAAAGTAAGGTTAAAGTAATATTTTGGTCCCTATAGGTGACACTGATTTTTCATTTAGTCTCTATGCGTAAAAGTTATTGAAAAGGTCCTCATACGTGCCGTCGTTATCCATTTGGTCCCTCCCGTTATGTTATCGTTTCTAATGATTCGTTAACTACTATGTATAGGGACTAAATAAAGAATTTGTGCCACGTATAGGGACCCAATAATTTAAGTTAAAGTAATAATCTGGTCCCTATATGTGGCACAAATTCTTTATTTAGTCCCTATACGTAATAGTTAATGAATCATTAGAGACGACATTATAATGGGAGGAACCAAATGAATAATAATTACACATAAAAAAATCTTTATAATAATTTTTTATATATAAAAATTAAACAAAGAATGAAGATCACTTCTAACCATCAAAATATTACTTTAACCAAAAAGTAAAAACCTGTGACGCAGCATGTGAATATTCCAGGTTGTGATGAGGACATTGAAGCACAAGGTTGCGGTGTCCTAAAGCAGAAAATGTTTTCCCTGTGCATATCCCAACGTTTCACTATTCTATAGGTTGTTACTTTTAGATATTTCACTAACAGGACGAAAGTAAGTCAAAATATAGGAGACTCAAAATGTCGTCGTTTGAAGATCCACTCGGCCGTACCTAACAAAAATCTGTTAGACCCTTAAAACACACGATTCGAAACGCCACCTGAACGGAGTAGTGCTTCGCCGAATTCGAAACCGAAACCTTCGCCGGAGAATTAGCCATGTCATCTTTCGACGACGACGACGGCGGCGGCGTCGGTTACGATCCTCAGCTCCAGTCTCAGCGCTTTGACTCGTTCTCCAACTTCGACGCAGACTCGGTTAAGGACTCGGTCGGAGACTCGTCACCTATTATTGGCGGCGGCCAGTCATCGCACGCTGCCGGAGACGACGTGTTTTCGTCTCCGCCGTCGAACTACTCCGAGGCCGACGGAGGTTTCGGTGACTCCGATGGCCCGATCTTGCCGTCTCCGGCAGATTTGGCGCCGGAGGAAGGGTTCGCGCTGAGGGAGTGGCGAAGGTAAGAACGTAGTGATTATCATTGTTTACTTCTTTCCATGATGATGATGATGGTGATGGTGATGATGCAGAGAGAACGCGATTCGATTGGAGGAGAAAGAGAAGAAGGAGAAGGAGATGCGGCTTCAGATCATAGAGGAAGCGGATGAGTACAAAACTGAATTCTACAAGAAGCGTGAGGTTCATGTTGAGAACATCAAAGCTTCTAACAGGGAAAGAGAGAAGGTAAATTCAATTCTTTCACATTTTCTGTTTTTTGTCTTTTTTTCGTTTGGTCTAAGAGGCCTTATACAAGAGAGAAAATACATTTGCGTTATTGGAATATAAGTTTCGGACATCGTATATATTTATCTCTGTCTCTCACTTATTTTTTATCTTTTTAGTATACATATAATTCAAAAATAAATTAAAAATCAAAGAGACAACGTGTTGTCCCATATTCTTGTCCAAAAGACATTTCTCTTTTCACAATATGCTCCTTTTAGAAGGATTTTTGACAAAGGAATTTTGTTAATTTGGATATGATGCAGATGCAGTCGGAAATTTATGTGGGAATGCTAAAATATATTAATTATTATTAATTATTTATAAGATAAATGGACAATTTAAAAATAGATGTAACATTGGACCAAAAAAAAAATAGATGTAACAGTTTATAGGCATGCTCTATAGGTTCTAAGGGTTGAAGACTAAGGTTATCATAGCCTCATAGGACTTAGGGTCTTATGAAAGAAAAGAAGTATTGAAAATGGATAAGTGAAAATCAATTATACAGTTTTACTTGGTTGGATAATGATAATGAATCGATGACAATGGGTTTAACCCCATTTGCATTCTTTTCATCTTCATTTCAATATGATAATGAGGTTAAAGGTGGGAAAATGTATTGTGAAGAGTCAAAATGGAATAATTAGGATGGGGATTAATCTCATGGGAGGTTGAAATAGGTTGAACTTGTGGGGAATCCATTTTGTGGTATCACTAAAAATGGAATAAATCGTAACTTATTTCATTAATCTCAAGTTTCCCTCGATCCAAGTAAGAAGAATGAAAATTATTGATTAATTTACTTTTTTCTCCTCCTTTATCGAGCACCAACTAGTGGAAATTAAAAACTCTCCATTCTCTTTATTTTTTCACCTTTCAGAGCACTATTACTATCAGTATTAGAAAACATGCATATAAACAAGGAGAGCTATAGAAATTTAAGGTTTAATTTGCGAGAAAAGTAACAAAAAGGATAACTCAAGCGGGAGAAATAAATGGAAAAGATAAACGATATCAATGAAAATGTCAAAATATTTCCTTATGTGAATACAGAGCTATGAGCTATCTGAAAGGGGAAGTATTAAATTTAACTTAAAACTTGCAGTCACAGAAGAAGATAGACTTTTGTCCTGAACATATGTTTACCGTCCAAATTATAGCATAAGTAACTTAAGTTTGATAGGGACAAATATATTAAGATTGTGTACGAGGATTTCACGAAAGTTATTGTGCACGAGGCAAGTAGAATACAAATACAAGTATCTGATATAGTTAACCAGAGTGTTGATGTATTAAACCTGACCCTTAATCCAAGTATCATATTTTGTTGTTCTAAGAATGAATCAGTTTTAGCTCATTGTTTGACTATCATTTGGTTGAAGTAACAGTGTTACCGACACTGACAAGATTGAGAGTCACATGTAGTTAGCATCTTGCTATTTGTTCATATTCTCGAATTTTCATTCGTACTATAGCATCTTGTATTGTGTCCTGCGCATCTTATATTCTTTACAAAAAAATCTGAATATTTTTCTCGGCCACCCCCTTTGAGGTGATCAACTTGATGTGTCTAAATATTATGACAATTTCAAGAAAACAATTCTGCTAGGATTTTATGTTGTGAACTTTTAATCCACTTTGTTAAATATAGTATTTACAGTATGTAATCTAGCAGCTATTTTTGGAAAGCCGGGAGAAGTTCCATGGTGAAGCTGACAAAAACTACTGGAAAACAATTGGTGAACTTATACCCCATGAAGTGCCTGCTATAGAGAAAAGAGGGAAAAAGGACAAAGAGAAGAGGCCTTCTGTTGTTGTAATCCAGGGACCAAAGCCAGGGAAGCCAACTGACCTTTCAAGAATGCGCCAGATATTATTGAAGCTCAAGCACAATCCCCCTCCACATATGAAACCCAAGCCTCCCCCATCATCAGAAACCAAAAAGGATGCTAAAAATGGACCTCCTGATGGAGCTAGTACAAGTACTGAGCCTCCCAAGGTTGTGCCTACGTTTGTGACCAGCGTAGGGTAGTTGATTTTATGTAGAAAGTATCTATATTGGTTTTGGTTGCTTAGTGTATTGGTATATTCTCCTCCTTAGAGCTAAACTTTCTGCGATGTCCTGTTTGCAGCCTACTACATTATCTTTGCAGTAGATATTTTATTAATAGGCGCTGCTTTGTCTTTGAATTTGGCATCGTATTGTGGTATATTGTTAATTGTTAATTTGTGATATTTGACCCTACGTTTTTGTACTGTATATATATGGGATTGCTGTAGTCAACAGGTTTTAGTGGCTGTTTTTGTTGAATCTATTGTTAATTGCTAGAATCTCTAATCAAACTGTTTTGCTGTTATATCTAAAGTTGATTGTGTAGCACGAGCACAGATGGGCTTTCACTGACTATAAATTATGAACCAAGCACACATGTTCTGCAAATTCTATCTAGGCCCAATAGCGGAGAAGGATCACCAAACACAAATTGATCCTATTAACACCAGTTGGATGGTTCCTATCGAACTGATGCTGGGTTCTATAGGTCATATAGAAGTTCAGGCATGCAGCATTCCCAAGGTTCTCGACCAACTTTGCAAGCGAAAATGAGGGTGCATAAATGCCACAGGTTGTCTCCGTCAGACCCTTACATAGGGAAACTAGAAGTGACCTCACCAACCAAAGTGAATTATGTTGCATTCAAATAGGGGTGGGAATACGTCAGGTCAGGTCAGGCTTTGATTTAGTCAGGTCAGGTCAGGCTTTGATTTAAATAGGCTTGGCCCATTTAAAAAATATACGGTCTAGGCCCGGCCTATGACCTGATAGAGATCGTTTTTCAAGGCTTGGTCTGACTTATTAAAAAGTCTGGTCTGACCTGAAAGCCTATTTAGGTAAGACATTAAATAGGCTAATAGACTAAGTGAAAATAATATTATAAGTACTAATAATATGTACTAATTATAATTATAATTTGTTACCAAAAAAAAAAAAAATAAACTGATAGATAAGGCTTTCGATAAAGATGCATCACATGGCGCATCCAATGAGCCTTTTTAATCTTCCAAGGTAACACAGGTAAGTATGTTGATAACATGTTTGCTCTCTATTTATAAAATGTTGATTTGCTTCACATGTATACTTTGAGTCATGTGGGACTAACTTACATGTGGATTGTTCTTTTTTTAATCCTCTTATGAATTGAATGTAACTGGAAAAGTGAATTCATTCAACTGAATAGAGAGTTATTACAGGTCTTATATACTCGGGTACTAACTACTAAAGGGATAACCAACTTGATAACGAACTATATCACGAAAAATAAATGTCTAACAGAACGTAAATCATAAGACACCCCCGCAAGCTAAGGTTGGTAGATATTGACCATTCCTAGCTTGGCAAAAAGATGTTGAAAAGAGGTGAATGCAGGCCCTTAGTGAACATATCTGCAGTTTGGTCCTGGGAGGAAATGGGAAGAAGCTTCACGAGACCAGCTAAACTCTTCTCGCGAACAATGTGGCAATCAATCTCCAAGTGTTTTGTGTGTTCATGGAATAATGGGTTAGCAGCAATGTACAAAGCACTCCTCTTATCACAATATAGGACAGGCTGCTGAGGACAGGTGATATTGAGATCAAGCAAGAGATAGATGAGCCATTGAAGCTCACAATTTATCGAGGCTAATGCACGATACTCTGCCTCTGAAGATGACCGAGCAACTGTGACTTGTTTCTTAGAGCGCCAACATATGAGAGAGTCCTTTAGAAAGAAACAATAACCACTGATCGACTTGCGGCTATCGGGGCAACTAGTCCAATCAGCATTAGTGAAACCAGCAAGGTGAACAGCAGAGTCTCGGGAGAAGAAAAGACCTTTCCCAGGGGCTGACTTGAGGTACTGTAGTACATGTTGAGCAGCTTGAAAGTGCTTAGTCGTAGGAGTAGCAAAAAACTAGCTTAATTGTTGGACCGCAAAGCATATATCGGGGCAAGTAGTAGTCAAGTAAAGCAAGTGCCCAACTAACCTCCTATATTCAGCAACATCACCATAAGGAGGACTGTCATCATGATACAATCTGGTCCCAGGTTCAAGAGGAGTTGACACAGGTTTGGGAACCGAGCATGCCAGTATCCTGGAGAAGATTGAGGCAGTATTGGCGTTGACAAAGAGAAATTCCCTGCGGTGCATGGGCAACCTCAAGGCCGAGGAAGAATTTAAGAACCTATAAATCTTTAATGCCAAATTGCTGATGTAGGGTGTGTTTGATAGCCACAATGGCCTCAAGACTATCACCAAACAAGACTATATTATCAACATAAACCAGTAAACCGATGAAAGAAGTAGGTGAAGACTTGGTAAAGAGGGAGTGATCAGCAGTGGCTTGTTTGAAACCAAAGTGTAACAAGAAGGTGGACAATCTTTCATACCACTTGCGGCTGGCCTGTTTCAAACCATACAAAGATTTCAATAATTTAGAAGCTTTATTAGGACCAGCGACTTGGACACCTTGCGGGAATGCCATATAAACATCTTCCGTTAATTCTCCATGCAAAAAGGCGTTGTTGACATCAAGTTGATGGACAAACCAATGCTTGACCGAAGCCAAAGTAAGGACCATCCGAATGGTGGTCAACTTTGCCACGGGAGAGAAAGTATCAAAATAGTTCACTCCTTCGGTTTGGGTATAACATTTGGCAACCAAGCGGGCCTTGAATCTTTCAATAGTGCCATCAGATTTTCTCTTGATTTTATAGACCCACTTGCTCCCTATCGGGCACACACAGTAGGTAAGTCCACAATGGACCACGTTTTATTGGCAGCAAGAGCGTGCAACTCAACAGACATTGCATCAATCCAACACTGTTGTGTGCAGGCTTTAGTGTAGTTGAAGGGTTCGGTGGTAGAATCAAGAGAAAGAACAAAGGCTCTATGTGTAGGAGAAAGAGCAACTAAGGAAAATGTGAGGTAATGGGATAAAGTGAGGAGAAAAAATTCCTGCAGTGGTAATCTGTTAAGTGGCTAGGTGGTTTTCGAGGTCTGGTGGAGTGTCTATGGGGAGTAGGTGAGGGAGCTTTGGAGGATTCATGGGATGGAGCAGTGGATAGAGGGTGAGGTTGTTCAGGGTCTATATCCAGGGAAGAGGGAGCTTTGGAAGACTCATGGGATGGAGCAGTGGATAGAGGGTCAGGTTGGTCAGGGTCTGTAGGTGTGCACTTAGGTGGTGTGGTAGGAGGCTGGTCATAATAATGCCATGGTTGGAAGATGTTGGAAGTGCAGGGAAAGATATGTTCTTCAAAGACAACATGTCTTGAGAAGACAACCTCTCTAGTATGTAGATCATAGGCAAGAAAGCCCTTCACACCTGGTCTATAACCTAAAAAGGCACATTTTCGGGCTCTGGCTGTGAACTTAGACTTTTTCACAGGATAGCTAGAGATATAGCATAAGGACCCAAACACCTTAAGAACATCAAGATCAGGTAGAGTGCGATTCAAGACTTCAAAAGGTGATTTGTCATGTAGCACTTTTGTAGGCATTTTGTTCATGAGGAAAATTGCATGTGACATTGCATAGTTCCATAAAAATTTTGGTAGGGAGGATTGCATTATGAGGCCTCGGGCAATATTCAAAATATGTTGGTGCATCCTCTCGATTCGACCATTTTGCTCTGGGGTATAGACACAGGATTTCTAATGAAGAATAACCTTCTTACCATAGAAAGAGAGCAGATTGAACTCGACTCCATTATTCGTCTGAAGACATTTGATCTTACTGAAAAACTGATTTTCAATAAGTGACACAAAATTTTCTATTTGTGATTGAACTTTGTGCTTCCCTTTGAGTAAAACAATCCAAGTAAAACGATTAAAATCATCCATAACAGTCAGAAAATACTTGTGATGATGCAAGGAAGGCACAGAATAAGGGCCCCAAATATCCATATGGACGAGTTCAAAAGGCTTAATGCCTTGTGATTTACTAATGTTATAAGGCAATTTTCTTTGCCTAGAAAAGTGTCATATGTCACAAATAGCATCTTTATTTGCAGCAATGAAAGGAAAATCCTTGGACAAAGTAACTAATCTAGCTGGTGAAACATGTCCAAGTCTAAAATGCCATAGGGCACTCTTAGGAATACAAGTAAAACCAAAATGGACACTATTTATGGTTACCTCTGTTGGTGATTTATCAACTGAAACTTTAGCCAACTAATAGAGCCCATGAGACAGCTCACCAGAGCCAATCTCTTCAGGTGGGCATCCTGAATAGTACAAATTCCTTTAATGAACACAAATTGATGATGTGTTGATAAAGTGAGTCGAGATATGGAGATAAGATTGAAGTTAAACTGAGGCAAGTATAAGACATCTGTGAGCAAAAGTGATTCTGTGACTTGTATGCTATCAGAAAAATAGGCATAAACCACAGCTCCATTCGGCAATTTTACTGAAATGGGACTGATTCGATCATAAGTGTAGAATAGATTCAGGGAGCAGCATATGTGATCTGTTGCTCCTGAATCTATGATCCACATGGCTGACTTTGTAGATGAGTAAACAATAGATCTACCTGCAATGGATCTAAAGGAATGAGGATGAATCTTGGGCCTGGGTTCTATGCACAGCTGATTCACCACATGATGTGGTTGTTCCTCATGATTTCCTACATGAGAGTGCTTCTGAAAGCCTAATTTCTACATTTCTCCAAGGAAGACTTTAAGTTCTTCTGGACTGAAGTTTGAAACAACTGAATCAGCATCATCTTGTGGAGCCATTTCATCAACAATCGAGTTGTTTACAGCAAAAATATCTTTGTTTTGAGGTTTATGTGGATATCCACGCAACTTGTAGTATACATCGATGGTATGTCCAGGTTTCTTGCAATAGGTGCACTGTTTAGGATTGGAATTTGATTTCCACTTGGGGTTGAATTTCTTACCATGAACAAGATTTACCAAAACTTATGAATCGTCGATAAATTCAAGTCCATTTTGTCGCTCATGCTGTAGGACCATAGAAAATACACGATTTATAGGAGGAAGTGGTTCCATGATCAAAATCTGCGATCTAACACCAGCATAAGTGTCATTTAAACCCATTAAAAAATCAATAACTGAATCTTGTTGTTTATGTTTCTTAACATTTTTAATAGCGTCACATTGGCATTTTGTCAAACAGGTGCAGTCCTTAATCGGCCTATAGCGTTCAAGTTCTTCAGAGAGAACCATCCATTTAGTGTGATAATCAGAAACATAAAGAGAATTTTGCTTAAAATCAGAAACAGAAAGAGAATTTTGCTTAAAAGCATGCAAATCTCGTCTTAATTCAGCAACTCGAACATAATCTCCTTGTGAAAATCTCTCACGCAAATTTTTCCATACCTTTGCCGCGCTATCGATGAACACCAAGCTTTGTGCAATAGAAGGGGTAACTGAATATAAGATCCAAGAATGGACGAGATTGTTGCATCTCTCATCAGCATCAAAAATTGGATCGAAGCTATTTGGCACTGGTATTGATTCATCAAGGAAGTGATGCTTGTTTTTAGAAATCATCGCGCGTTTCATCAATCGCGCCCACGAATGATAATTCCTCCCATTCAATGGAGGTGAGACAAGAATCGTTGCTGGATTCTCACTCGGATGAATGAAGAATGGACTAGAAGAGAAAGATGGTGGAGTAAATACCCAATTTGGTCCCTGAAATTGTAGGGTCGTATCAACTTAGTCCTCCACATTATCAATATTCCAAAATGATCCCCGAAATTGCAGAAAGTTAATCAGATTCGTCCCTCCATTGATATTTGCATGGACTATAATGACATTAAGTTGGTAATGTCAGGGATGCATTTGAAACTAAGTGAATAATGTCAGGGATACATTTGCTACATTTTGAAATTCCAAGGATCATTTTGGAATATTGATAATGTGGGGGACTAAGTTGATACGACCCTACAATGTCAGGGACCAAATTGGGTATTTACTCAAAGATGGTGGATCATTTGCATTAGAAGGAGAACCATTCAAGACATTGAATGGATTGTTAAAGGCGGAAGCGTTGTTCTTCGTTGGCGCCATTGAAGAATCTTAGAAGCTCTCTGATACCATCTTATGAATTGAATGTAACTGGAAAAGTGAATTCATTCAACTGAATAGAGAGAGTCATTACAAGTCTTATTATATACTCGGGTACTAACTACTAAAGGGATAACCAACTTGATAACTAACTATATCATGAAAAATAACTGTCTCACAGAATGTAAATCATAAGAAATCCCCCTACTCAAAATATAGTGATGCTCGCTTGCTCTTTTTTTAACCACCCTACGCAAAACGCATGAAGTAAACTTGATATAACAATGGTTATTTGCCTGTGTTGATGCAGCGCCTTTTGTAGTTAAAAGGGATCATGGGATCATAGCAAATAGCCATTGTTTAGGAAATGCAATCAGTTTAGTTTATTACTTCCTTTGTTGATTTCAAATTACCTGGAAGAATTGACTTGAGAGTCTATTGTTTTATTTTAGAATGGTTGTTTGTAATATTCATATACAATAACGGGAGTTAGTTCCACATCTCTTAAAGTTTACACATGAAGCAGACCATCATTCTATAAATAAAGAACAAATTGCAACATTTTTAAACTAATCCTAGTTTAGTCTTAAAACCTATTATATATATTATAATAATTATTATCATAATAATAATAATAATAATAATAATAATAATAATAATAATAATGATTATTATTATTATTATAATATTATATATATATATATATAATATAATATTATTTTTATTTTATTTTAATTAAAATTAAAAATAATATCATTTATAAATGGGCCGATCTATCAGGTTTAAAAGGTTTTTTTAAAAGCCTAAGCCTGACTTATTTAACTAAAAAAAACTTTTAGAAAAGCCTAGACCTGACCATTTTATAAAACAGGCCAGGCCAGGCCTTAAATAGATCATGCCATAGGCCTCTGACGAGTGACCTGACCTATTCCCACCCCTACATTCAAAATACATTTAAGGGTAAATGTACCCTTAAGGGATCAAGGTTTCACTTGCACTTTTATTTTCGTATTCCTAATTCATTATGATTTATTAATTAAGCCACATATGCCAATCTTAATGAATTCTGTTAACAAACAATGGTCATGACTTGCAAATAATCTTTTCTCTAAATTAATTCTTTTATTGGTAATGTATGAAATTCAAATTCAGAGAAAGCATAAATTATAGAGAGATTGATTAACCTTAATTGATTAACCTGGTTGGAAGATTAGGAATAAAATTTGACCGTTCATTAACCCTAAACTCAGTTATTCTGTAGATCAGTTAACTAATTGCAGTACGACCGCCCATCAATTAATCAATTAAAACATGTCAGGGGTGATCAAATCTTAACATGTATTAAAGAAATAAAACAATCTATATGAAAGAATAATCATAAAGTCATGTAGAATTAGGAAATAAGGTTTTCAAGTAACATGATCCACCATAACCCAAGTTATGATATTTAGAAATCCATAACAAAAGAGAAATCCGAAACCAAGCTTAAAAGGTACATAAAGAAAGGAGATGAAGAACACCTTTTATGAAAGTGATCTTCACCCTCAATCTTCACGCGCCTTTCTTTGCTCTTGAATCCTTGTAACAATGTAACAAAGTTATAAAAAGTGTATGATATGTTACAAGAGGTGCCTAATCCTATTCATAATTAAAAGAGGGGCAAAAATGTCGTTTTCAACGAAACAAAATACACAAGGCCTCTTCTAAATGAGGCAGGGTCGTGTCTCATTATGAACCATCGTCTACGTACAAGAGACACGGATCGTGTCTCCCAGAGATAGGGGTGTGTCGAACTCCAGTTGTAAAAATCATGCTTAATGGTGACACATGGTCATGTGTCTGGAGAGACACAACTGTGTCTAATGGTCCAGCTCCCATTGCTGCCCATTTCAAGCTCAATAAGTGTCATTTTGCTCCAATTAGGTCCAACTTGGCCCGATCTCAAAAATCTACAAAAGTAAGCACAATCATAAAGTCATCTAATAATAGCCAAAAACTATTAAATAACCACAATAAATAAATGAATTTTCGACTATATAAAGAGTGCGTTTGGGTATATAGTTTATTTAAGTGCTTATGCAATAAGCTCTTTTTTAAATAAGCTAAAAACAGTTTATTTTCATAAATTTCATTGACAAGTTTATGAAAATAAGCTAAAAACAGCTTATGGAAAGATCATAAACTACTTTCATAAACTATTTATATAAGTTTAATTCCATAAGATATTCTCATAAGTTTTCCATTAACTCTTCCAAACGCACCCAAAATCTAGTTATCAAATTACATGTCTTTTCAACCAACCAAAACCCAAGAGGAACCGAAAAACTTGATCATGAAACCGGGAACATGGAAATAATTACCTAAATAAATGTGGCACAAGAAGTGGATTTGACACATATTTGGACTCAAAAAACTTCAGTATTACTTTTATGTGTATATCCGCTTATATGGTCCATTTTGTTTTTTTTCATTTTTTTTATGTGAGACTTATTTCACTCATTCTTGAAATCCTAACAATCTGAACCCCACGAGCTAGCAAAAACAATGAAGTGGATGGCTGTTTCTTCTCAGCCAAAACAAAACCCCTCGAGTGAGCAATAATTCCAATGGAATGATGGAATAACCATATACAGGAGCCTTGAATAGCAGCAATCTTGGTTTAATGCTCATCAACTGAGTGATAGCTTTGACCGTGTGATAAATTATAGCAATGGTGGTGAAAATGCCACTATTGCTTATGAAGGAAAAAACTAATTTATTAAATACAAAAATAGTTTTTTCCTTAATATTATAATAAAAAACATATTTGAATATTTAAATATAATAAATAATAATAACTGTAAATTATAAAAAATATAATAAATATTACTAAATACACGTGATGTTAAAAATATTATTTTTTGTCTACTGATGTAGCATCCGGTTAGTTACATCAACACTTAATGGAATGAATTTAATGACAAGGACGAAATCCAAACTTTTTGAACGTCAGACACCAAATTATTATTTTTTTTTTGTGGTAATCATGACATAAGTACGAAATATCCACCACTGTTAGCAGTGACTAATCTCCTTCGGAGAACCTGTTGGACACACAAGATGGGTTCTCCCCTTCCAACCAAGTTTTCTCCCTACATAAGTCAGGATTCGAACCCCTGGCCATTTACTTAATGTGTCCGAGTCCCTTATTACTCGAACTAACCACACGTTGATTCAAACACCAAATTTTATGAAAAAAATTTAGAGGCCAGAATCTAAACTTATTTTATCTGTGGGACTAAAAAGTTCATCAAACTATATTATTATGACAGTCGGTAGTATTTGGACGAACTCTACACTCCTCTACTAATTCACATTCTTAATCTGGTTAAATGCAAACTATCCATGTAAAATTAGGGAATTCACGAATATATTCTTTGCAGTTGCCTAAACACATGTAATTAGATTATAGTCTAAAATAATAGTGGGTCAAAAGTAAAGAAGAATTATTATGTTCATGAAGCACAATGAATACAATAGTCTAAAAAAGATCTCGATCATTATTCATCAAAAAAATAAAAAATAAAAAGATCTCGATCATCGATTATAAATTATTAATTTAAAGTCAATGATGAAAATGCATAC
The DNA here is from genome assembly GCA_039655645.1 of Ammopiptanthus mongolicus. Lineage (NCBI taxonomy): Eukaryota > Viridiplantae > Streptophyta > Magnoliopsida > Fabales > Fabaceae > Ammopiptanthus > Ammopiptanthus mongolicus. The sequence goes on from CM077350.1 coordinate 47,906,337, forward strand.
TCAGAGGTACAGCATAATCTCTAAAGTTGAGCACATGATTGGATTTGATTTAGATATATTCTCAATGTAATTTTTTTCACAATCTTTCAATTGTATCATTTAACTTCATTCATAATTGTTAGCATAGTAAATGTTTTTTTTTTTACTTTGTAATTTTTAGTAAGCACCCTTGTAAACAGGCATCTTTAGCTTTGAGCAGACCTGGCCTTGGCAAACTGATAACATCTATTTTTTTTTTTTTTCCTCTCATTTTGTGGTTTACAACCCAAAATTGTTTTCTAAGATTTCCTACTTTCCAGATCCCTAACCAGAAGCAATTAATCTAAATAAACAATCACTTTTTATTCAAATATAAAACAAGAGAACAGGACCTTCTTACTTGTTTGGTACATCGCCAAATTATTACATCAACGATACTTAAATAGTTATATCTATGATCTCCACCTAGGTAGTGGAGAACCATACTAGTAAGAATAGGTTTGGGAAAGTTGGAAAAAATAGATTGTGCTGAATCGATTATTGTAATAATCGATTATAATCAGAATTTGTTTTTGTTTAGGTATGTTTGCTGAAAAGCGATTTTAAGATAATTTATTTTGTTTGGGTGATATAAAAAAAAATCACTTTTATATAATAAATTACGAAAAATGATATGAAATTATTTGTATAATTTAATAATATTTATTTGAAAGTTAGTTTTGTAAGGGTAAATAAGGAAAAAAGTTTTGAGAATAAAAAATAATCAAATTATAATAATCTTAAGATAAAACAAATTAGATTGCCTAAAATAATTTTTTTCCTCCTAAAAAAGTTTTTTTTATAAATTTAAGCAAAATATAAAAAAAAAAAGATTATTTTAAAAATAAATTTTTTCATCCAAAACAGTTGAAATCCAATAACCCAATTTTCTCAAAGATGCTCTAATAATAATATTGCAGCAAATAATAGAGGAAAGTTCTTCCCACACCGCAATCCCTCCCTCCCCATTAGCGGCGCTTTGTCTTTGGCGCCGCTACTACCACCATCATCATCACTTCACATTTCCTTCCATTTTCCCCAACCCCGAAACAATACAACAACAGCTTTTTTCTGTCTCCTCCCATCCATAAATATTCGTAATTGTAATTGATTAATCCAAGCAAAAAGATGGGTGATCCCAGGTTTGTTGTTCCATATCGTGACCCATATGACACTCCACTCAGCCCAACCCCACACTAGCCGATTTATCCTCCATCAACAATAATAATATACTCGCTGCACTGCCGCCCCAACAAATTCATGATCATCATCATGGACATGGAAATGGAAATGGAGGAGTTCAAGAAGAAATTAATCATAACCAATATCCCTTTCCGGACCCAGTGATTCAGGATCACTTCGTGCAGCAGCACATGGGTAGTAGTAATAACATCTGGATTATTTCACTCATTTTGTGGTTTACAATCGAAAATTGTTTTCTAAGATTTCCTATTGTTTCCAGAGCCTTAACCAGAAGCAATTAATTTAAATAAACAATCACTTTTTTTCATTCAAATATAAAACAAGAGAACAGAACCATCTTACTTGTTTGGTACATCACCAAATTATTACATCAACCATACTTAAATAGTTAAATCTATGACCTCCACCTAGGTAGTGGAGAACCATCCTAGTAATAATAATATTGAAGCAAATAATAGAGGGAAATGGAAATTACAAAATATAGAAACTAAAGTAGGGAAGTTATTCCCAGTGGGATTAGTTCAAGTTGCAGACTCTAAAAATATAGATGGAAGCGATGCACGGTACTGGGCAAGCAGTTGCTCTCCCATTCCCCGAATCAACTCTGCGTGAAAAAACAGCAATCCTGCGCTTTGAGCCATTTGCTCTGGTCTCTCCACATTTTCCTCATCGTTAGTTGAACTTGAAATCTTCCTCCTCCTGATCTTCAACACATACTCTCCATCACACAAGTCAACGCTTACGTTGACCCCACTACCTCCCTCAAACGTTAACAGTTTACCTGCTTCGTTTGCAGTTGCATTCCCGTAGTGCTGAACTGTACACACAACATACAAACGCAATAATTAGAAAACAACTATGACACCATGTATGTGGAATTTGTTAATGAAGAAGATATTTGAGTACACAACAAATTTTTTTTTTTTTTTATAAATAACTGTTAGTATAAAGTTAGTATTTTGTTAGTTGTAGGATTTCAACCTCCTTATTACTCCACTCTTAAACTTCTTCACTCAAACCACCGAATCAACTTTATAACCCTAAGTATAAAAACTTATGTGTTATTATTAAGGTACTTTGTCCTTGTGTTGTTTATATATGTGTAACAATTATTATAAATGTTATATTTTCAGTAAAAAAAAAAAACTTTTACGCACACATTGTTCGAAAACAGTACCATGGATATTTATAGAATTTTTATAAATTTTGTCTAAGAATATGAACAACATACCTACTCGGCCACCGGACATGCTATCAGTGGACGATGGTGGCGTTACATCACCGTTAGTAATGGTCGGAATGTGTTTTTGAGGAGTACGAGGAGAATCTCCGCCTTTTATGGACAAAGTCTGCTGGGGAAAAAAACCGGCCTCTGCTATTCGATCTACAACATGCTGCTGGAAAATGTCATCAACAACATGACCAATATCTTGCTTCTTGGAAGGGTTATCGGTCTCATTTTCCCTCACTCTCTTTATACCTCTTGTATCTCTCTCACTACCCATACCCTCGGGTTTCCTACAGAGACACGGGGGTACACATGGGGAGCCCAAAAATTGTCCTTAAATAGAGAAAAACTAGCAAGTGGAATCTAAACATAAATTAAGAATAAATATATAAAAGAGAAAATATTTAACAAACACTTAAAATTATAAATAATATGTATAATTAATTTAAATATAACATAAAAAGTATATATTAAAAATATTTAATTTATAAAATATATACATATAGGTGAATATATTTTTTTTTGATAATATTTATTTGCACAGTTTTCTGCCATATCTGTTTCCGTGAACGACATCAATATATATATATATATATATATATATATATATATATATATATAACAAAACGTGAAACTATATATGAAATATCTACATTAAACAATGGAGTAAATATTCAATTTGGTCTCAAAAATTATAGGATCATAACAACTTAGTCGCTTATATTATTAATATTTCAAAATGATCATAAGAATTGCAAAATGTAGCAAATGCATCTCTGATATTATTTACTTAATTTCAAATGCATCCCTGAGATTATCAATTTAATGTTATTATAGTCCATGCAAACAGCAACGGAGGGACGAATCTGATTAACTTTTTACAATTTCATGAATTATTTTAAAATATTGATAATGTGGAGACTAAATTGATACGACTCTATAATTTTAGAGACTAAATTAAATATTTAATCTTAAACGATAACATTGCAATTTTCAATATATATAAGAATATATCCAATTTGCCGATCCATAGGAGCATCACGTGGTTGGTAACCGGAGAGAAGTTTCCGGGAAGCATTCCCATTGGGCCTAGTGTAAATTTAAATGTTATTATAGTTCATGTAATATTAGTGAAGGCACGAATCTGATTAATTTTTTGTAATTTCTGGAATCATTTTGAAATATTGATAATATGAGAGATTAATTTGATACGATCCTATAATTTCATTGACCAAATTAAGAGTTTACTCTTAAACAATTACGTTGCAATTTTCAATATATATAAGAATGTATCCAATTTGTCGATCCATTAGGAGCTTCACGTGGTTGGTAAGGGGAAAGAAGTTCTCGGAAGCATTCCCATTGGATCTAGTGTAAACTTAAATGTTATTATAGTCTATGCAAATATTAACGGAGGAATGAATTTGATTAACTTTCTGTAGTTTCAGGGATTATTTTAGAATATTAATAATATGAGAAACTAAGTTGATACGAATCTAAAATTTTAGGGACCAAATTGAATATTTACTCATAATCAATTACATTGCAATTTTCAATATATATAAGAATGCATCCAATTAGCCGATCCATTAGGAGCTCCACGTGGTTGGTAACGGGAAAGAAGTTTCCGGGAAGCATTCCCATTGGGCCTAGGGTAAACTTTTCTTCTTCCACAAAAAAACATGGTGATATTTTGGTCCTTGAAAAATAAAAATTATCAATTTGATCCTCAAGAAAGTAAAATGCGGGTCAAATTGATCCTGACAAGGATTAAAATATCCCTAAATATTTTTCTACAAAGGACCAATTTGACCCGCATTTTATATTCTTAAAGACCAAATTGGTATTTCCAATTTTCAGGGTCCAAAATATCACCGTGATTTTTCATCAAGGACCAATTTGGGCATTTACTTTTAAATTATTTACTGGGTAGTGTACACGTTTTCTTTAGTTGTGTTCCTACATGGGCCGAGAACTGTTCGGTCCAAACTTCGGGTGGGTCTCCCTCAACCAGGAGCAAACAAATCGCTCAAGTCATGATCAGTGGCCCAATCAAGCAAGATCCCCGAAGACACCTTAACCTGAAGAATGTTCGGGAGGAATATTCCTCTCCACAGCTGGACCAATCTCGTGATACTCGGGCATTGAAGGCCATTCCACATCTAAGACGGAGGAATGATTGTTGGGGCAATAAAGAAATACCATGGGCCGCGGCTGTCTAGGATCTCACTCATAAAGGGCCATTAGTTGGGAAATCATACGAATAGCCTATAAATAGAGCAACCATAAACCCTTTTAAGAATCATCTCATTCATACTAGAAACATGGATCCGAGTTAGAGACTTTAGCCTTGCTCAGAGTCTTCATATTTGTAAGAACATTTTGGCTCCCACTGTGGGACCCGGTGAAACTTTTCCTTCGCCACTTTCACGGTTCGAACACGAAGCTTTAACATACCGGGCCAAAACGAAAATCATCAAGTGTCTCCCATGGATCCCTAGGTCGATTCCGCTGCTTTCCAACTTCTAATGGCAACTGTCGAAAGGCTGAACCAAGAAAACGAGGTCGTGAAGCGGAAGATGGAGGTACTTAGAAACAAAGAGCATCATGATGAAGACCACTCTGAAGCACACACCATGCAGCGGAGTACGTCGCCATGAAAAGAGAGTAAAAGTTCCACTCGAGCTGGACATCCATTCACGAAGAACAATGTCAATTCCCCTTTTCCAGAAAACTTCAAAGTCTTGACTATACCATATGACGAGATTTCAGACCCCGAGGAATATCTCTCTATCTTCAACATGCAAATGCTAGTCACCACCCCTTCAGATGCGGTAAAGTGTCGAGTTTTTCCAACTACTATCAGGGGACCCGTGATGGTATGGTTTTCGCGTTTATCCTCAAATTCAATTTCAAATATCGATGATTTTGCTTCTAAATTTTCCTTCAGTTTTCCACAAGTCGGGTCCAACAAAAGACCTCAACAAGTTTGGTTAATTTTAGATGGGTCAACGCGAAACTCTGTGAGAAGTTATGGTCAGATTCGCTAAGGAAACTTTGATGATCAGTGATCTAAGCCCCGCCGTAGCTTTGCATGCCATTCTGATCGGGCTCAAAGAGGGTCTAATTACTGATTCCTTAGCCAGAAAACCTCCGTCTGATATAGATGAACTCCGAAGAAGAGCAAGTGGGAACATGACCATGGAGGAGGAGGTGGTCCTCGCCCAAAAAAGCAATTTTCTCGCTCTGGATGACACCTCAATGTGACGGGAAGAAGGCGGGCGACAGAAGTGCAATCCCGAGAGACATGATCCAAAATGGTACAAGGGCGAGAAGCAACCAAAGTTTGATAGCTATGCCCCCCTCAATGCAATTAGGGCAGAAATCCTCAAAGAAGTATTCTGAGCTGACCTCATCCAACTGCCACCTCAGGGATCAACATCAAAAGGAGCTTACAAAAGCCAACATTGTGAGTATCACAGGAATTTTGGACACTCCACTGAGGATTGTCGCAATCTGAAGGACGTTATCGAGAGACTGATAAGAAGAAGGTATCTTCAACAATTTACAAGAAAAGATGGAGGTAGGGTCCAGGACAAAGACAAAAATCAAGAGGATCCAAACTTTAACGGCATGGCACCTACTCAGGAGCAAGCTCAGGCCAGAGAAAATAGGAGACCTGTAACACCCTGTTTTTGATAATTAAAACAGTAGTTATGAATTTTTTTTTTGGGTCTAGAGAGTGAAATAAAATAAACTGAAACCATAGACATGTTCTACGCTATGGTAGGAAGCTATGGTTAAAATTTGGTCAAAAACTCAGACGGAGCCCGATTTGCGTTTTACACTGACAGTGTGATTTTACTGCTCATAAAACCTAATTTTGACTCGTGAAAGAAATAGTTAGGTTTTAAATTAAATTTGCAAAAATATTGGGAAGTTTAAAAATTTTCACTGAAAAAGTGAAAAATATAATTTTACGAAGCCGAATACGGATTTACCGGGACCCGTTCATGGATAAATTTTAAGTCTTATCCTAGCCACCTCACCTAGGTGAGTCATTAGGTGACTCAGCAAAGTCATCATAACTTAGAGGTAAAAAGGACCTTAATGCCCCTAAAACTTACCAAAATTACCATTTTGTCCCTCTAACAAATTACCTTCATATCCTTCAAAAGTTACTAAGATAAAACACCCTTTTTCCAATCATTTTCTCCCTCTTTTCATGCAGCCCTCACCCTCATCTTCCCTCTCCTTTTCTTTTAACTTCATCTCACTAAACTTCTTCAATTCTCATCTACTTCAAGTAGGAACTTAGATCAAGTTGGAAAGGAGAAGCTTGAATCTTTGTAAATCTTCATCAATCAAGATGTAAGCTTCACTCATCTTCATCTAGAGACTTTGAATCTTCATGGGTTTTCATGATGTAAGGCTAAGAGTAGGGTTTTAGATTCAAAAATCTATAGTTAATTGTAGAAAAATCCTATGATCATGAAATTAATTTCTATGAACTCATCAAGATCTCTATATTCATTATTCAAGAGCATAAATCAAAATAAAATTTTTGCCCTATTTTTCTTCATAAGGCTGAAACCCTAGCTAGTGAAAGTGGATGATTTTTGTTTCAATTGTTAGCAAGTGACAATAGATTTCATCTTTCTATGACCTATATGTACTGAATCCAAGAGATTGAAACAAAATAAAATCACTAGCCTATATTTCTATAGATGGCCGAATTTGTGCTCTAGAGAAGTTGGATGAGTTTGTTTCAATTTGTCAACTTATGACAATTTTCCTTAACACTAGAATACTCTATGATCATAAATCTAAGAGTATGTGAAATTTTGAGAACTCAAGCCAATTTTTGCTAGTCATGGCCGAACCTATACCTATTTAATTACTAGGTTATTTCAAAAAGCTAAACTTATTTTATGACTTGTGACGAAGGATCAAGAGAATAGTCATAGCTTGACGATCCAGGGAGGACACTTGGATCGCTTGAGCGGGAGAATTGAATACTTAGCGACCGGAAGACACAAATCTGAGTAAACTACGAAAGGTAAGGGGGGTTTACCTGAGGGATTTCCTGATAACTACATGTTATTGGTGGATTGCTTGAATGACTTGGTTTGATTGTGTTGATATGTTGAAGTTGCTATGTTGATGTTGATGTGATTGTATATGTTGATATGATTATCTGTAGATATCTATTTTGCGTTATAGCATTTATCTGGCATATATTGATTTGATGACTGTATGGATGTTGCTTTGCTTGCTGCATATCAATTTATCAACAAAAATAAAAGCTTTGAAAAGCCTTGTAGAAAACATCAAAGATTGATTTGGGAAAATGTTTGGAAATATTTATGATACAATTTCTCAGGCTTTGAGAAAGAAAAAAATAAATTAACTAGTTTGTAGAATAAATTACAATAACAAAAAAAAGTCAAAATTTCGGACTTGAATGATTTTCATGTTCAAAAATGTTCAAATTTCAAAGAGAATTACGGAAACTGTTTTCGAAAAACAATACTATTGTGTTGGGACGACATTTTTGTTCTCAGCCAGTTCCTTTCAGAAATGAGTTTTTGGGAAGGGATTTGTTAAAGAAAAGTGAAGTTTTATAAAAAATACGATTGTATTTCAATTATATTTAAGCAGAAAAGTTTGTCTATAAAAGAGTTTTCCAACGATGTAAAATCCACAACTTAAAAAAAAAAGTTATGGAGATTTTGATTTGGTTTTGTATTTCACAGAACGAAAACGACGGAAAAAGCTGAAGCGTGAATCTAGTAAACGAGATGTTGGGTTACTAGTGTTCTATGATAAAGACACGTAGATTTTAAATCCGTTTTTCGATGTTGTGGACTGTGTGTCCTACGAACTATGTGTCTTTTTCATGTTATGATGGATGTGACTAAAAGTAAATACCGTTTTCTACTACCACGAACCTTGAACTGGTGCACCGGTTCGAGGCTTCGTGATTGAGCACTTGGACGTTTCGTCCTGTGTTGATGAGAAATGTATATATCAAAACGATGGAAGTCTCAGACTGGTTGAGAGCACTTTGCGCTACGACAAGGAAAGAAAGAGCACAAAGAAAAATGGCAAAACATGAAACGGTTTTACATGCATTAAATTGGCAGACGTGCCAACGATGTTTTAAGCAGGATATCTTGGTGGTCAGGATATTCAAGACGGTGTATATCATTGTGCCTTGATGGACAATGAGAAACCATTAAACGATGATCACATGTGCCTTATGTTGGATTGTGTGCAATGGTCTCACAACGGTGTGACTTTTTGGACAATCGAGCCTGATCAGCTCAGTTTTTATAAAAACAGTGTTGGGATCTCCGAAGATTAGGCAAGAAATTAGACGTTGAATATTGAAGTGTCAAGCATTGTTTTCAAAATAACTATGACTATCCGGTATGAAACCCTTTGACAAATTATGTGTTTATGTATTATAATTTTGATACATTAAAATTTTATATGTATATGTTATTTAGTGTGTTTGGTGTATTCTGCCTGTAGTTATCACACTTTAAATCCATTTATTGGTAACTCACTCTTGCATATTGCTGGTTGGTTTCTTCCTTGTGGATATATTCTGAACTGTATACAGATGGAGCCCGACGTACCTCTGGTACATTCTAGGGTTCGCTCACTCCTATTTGAGCATGCTGACCATGGTGATGCTTGGGTGATTCACTTAGGGGCCCAGAGTGCCACCTATATTGGCCCAGTATGAGAAACTATTGGTACCTTCGTCGCAGGACCACAGAGGTGTGTACATACTGTAGAGACCATCGAGGTACCCTTGCCTCCAATCTGGCTCTTATTATAGCACCTGGTTGACGCAGGGGAGTTGGGAGTCCCTCCTTTGGCCCAGCCATTACCGGCAGCAGCACCAGCCCCACCTCCAGTACCGGACTTTGTAGACCCTGTGATGGATGAGATAGAGGAGGACCCTGAGGAGCTTCTCGAGTTGGAGCCAGAGGAGAGTGATGGTGACATTCCTGATGAGGGAGCGAGTTCTATGGCACCCTCATCAGATACACATCCTGGACATGGGGATGTTCATCAGGGTATTCCAAATGGTTTCCATTAGTAGTTGACCAGCTGCCTGATGAGTTTAGATTAGGAGGGTACATTCGTTAGTATGTTTGGCTACTGATGGCCATGATTTTGATATTTGGTTCTGTACAATTATCGTATATACTATGTATTACTTTTCCTCTTGGTGTATCGTGAGATGGCTTGTATAGATAAAAGTCTTAAGTATCAGATGTGAATATATATATATATATATATATATATAAAAGCAGGTTTGCACAATCTAACTGATTTGGTAATATTACAAGAAAACTTTTATTTCTTTTTGATAAGAATAGAAACTTGTATTATTTATTCCTTGAGAGTATCTAATATTCAAAACAGGTTACCATGTGACATCCCATTAGGGGGTGTTACATCAGTTGGTATCAGAGCTGGTCGAGTCTTTTAGGAATCTTTGGGAAATAGGTTTGTTATGTCGACATTGTGTATTCTTTGACTAAGATTTGTGTGAATTACTTCTTCGAAGTAATAGCTGTTAGTGAGTGAGTTTATGTTCTGGTCTCTGGTCGTAATTGGTTGCAATTTGATTGATTTTGATCTCGTAGGTCAAATATGGAACCTGGAACCGAGACTAGGACTGGTCGAGGAAGGGGATGCGGTCGTGGTAGGGGTCGTCGAGGTAATCCCATCGGTGACCGTGACAATGCTGATGGAAATTCTGAAGGTATAGTCGATTATACCGCACGAGCAATGGAAAATGTTGCGGCTGCTATCGCTTTACAGACAGCTACTATAGCTGCTCAAAATCAGCAAGCGGCGGAAGGTAGAAATTTGTCTGCATTTCGAAGTCAAAATCCTCCACAATTTCACGGGGATGCTGATCCGGAGAAAGCTGATTTATGGATCCAAGAATTAGAGAAGATTTTTGAGCTCATTAGGAGTCTAGAAGAAGTCAAAGTCCCATATGCTACCTTCTTACTGTTAGGGGATGCAGAATATTAGTGGAAAGGTACTCGACAACTTTTAGAAGTTACTAATCGGGAGATCACTTGGGATGTGTTTCGTAATGCCTTTCTCGATAAATATTTCCCCCAAAGTGCCAGAGTCGAGAAGGAACAAGAATTCCTATGTTTATTGCAAAGAGATCTTTCTGTTGGAGAGTATGCAACGAAGTTTGAATCGCATGCTAAGCATTTTCGCTTCTTTCAAGCCCAACCAAATGAAAGCTGGAAATGTGAAAGGTTTGAAGCAGGTTTACGATTCGAGATCAAAGAATCTATATTACCTTTGCAAATTTGGAACTTTCAAGCTCTCGTTGAGATGTGTCGTAAGGTGAAACATAAAAGAGATCTAGAAATGAAGAATACGGAGAGTTTATAAACTTTGTGTGAAGGATAAGAACACATATGATAGTAATTTATAGGGGAGTTTGGTTCAATCGATCTATATTCTCTGTGTTGGTTAATTCACTAGATATTAGGGCAGTATTCGTTATGGACACTTTTCTATGCATTGTAGGTTGAATATCGCGTTTTTTGTGCAGAGATTTATTAACATTCACGAACTGTGTTAACTAATCTGCAAAGAGTTTGTCACGTAGATCATGTCCCATTTTGATATGTCGGTACGATAGCGTTTCCTCAAACAGACGCTGTAATATCTATGTTTTCAACAACATCTATTTAAGGAAACGCCATTAAATATAAAAATTGCAAAAACGCTTCTCCGAAAACACTCTATTAAAGTAAGAACGCATTTTTTTAAAAAATGGGAGCGAGTAAATATAGCGTTTGAAAATACATATGCTATTATAAGAGAAACTTTTAATTGTATTTCCTTGGTTATGCGTTATTAAAAACTTTAGCTCATTTTTTAAAGCGTTTTTTGTTAAGTGTGCGTTATTAAATCCCGAATCTGTTGTCATGTTTAAACAACGTTTCCCAGGCAATGTACTATCATAGGTTCCAACAAAGATAATGTTTTCTTAGACGAATGCTTTTGTAGGTGCATCTACGATAGCACTTCGAAAGCACTATCAAATGCAAAAAATAAACGCTATTAAATGTCGAATATGGCGTAATGGTCGTGGCTGAACGTGTGTGGGAGTTATGCTGAGTTGCTATTTGGTGAGTGTTTTCCAGGTATCAAGAGTAGGTATGTTGGTGGGTTGAAGTTGGTGATTGTGGGGACAAGGTTGGTTTCGGCCAAGAATAGGAATCAGAAAGGCTTGGCTTTCGCAGGGGTCAGAGTATGTAGAGTTCCTTGGTGGTTGATTCCGGTAGGTTGAGATCAGTAGTTGTGATGGCAGAGGTTGTCGCGAGTGGGTTGCTAGTTTTCGGTCAACGGTCAACCTTTTTTTTTTGGTAGAAGCTAGGGTATCCCTGCGCGCAATAGCGGAGACTAATCCCGGGTGGAAAATGAGGTCCATTTAAGGAGTTGTCCTCTCTCAACAGATGTTTTTCCATACACACCGACCTGGAATCGAATTTCTGACCACATGCTTAAGGGACCGGAGTACCTACCCCTTATGTCACACCATGTTGGTGATTAACATTTTTTTTTTTTTTGCATAACAATGTGGTTTAACTACTCATAAAGAATAGTATGTTAAAATATTCTTAACAGATGGGTAAGTAAGTTGAGTGGGGTGGACTGTAATTCTTATGAGAAAATAAGGTTAAGTTTTATTTCCAAAAACCTTTTGAGTGTATTTGGATGGGATAATGTTACAAGGTAAAGTATTTGTAGAGGGCAATTGAAATACATTACTCCAAAATAACTTGTTTGGATATAAAATATAGTGGATTTCAAGAGCGAATGGATTTTATGGGTATTTCATTTGAACCAAATTTGATGGATTTTAAATACCACCTCAAATCAAGGAATTTGAAATTCCTTTGTGCCCTCTAACATGAATCTCATCGAGCCGCCATCGACGGCTGTAGACTATTGTCGGGCAGTTGTCGGACCACCGTCGCACCACCGACGTCGGCCGTCGAATTGTCACTATCGATCATCAGATCGCCGCCGGACCATCGCCAACTAGTAACCACCGACGCCGCAAAATATTTAAGTGAATTTTGAAAAATGAAATTTTATAATTGAATGAAATTAAAATCATTTTTATCCAAACAAAGAATTTTAAATACAAGAAATTTGAACTATTCTATCCAAACAAAGTATTTTCAAAATGAAGGTAATTGAAATGAAGCCATTCAATTGCCTTGTATTTTAAATACTTTAAAATTTTGAAATACCTCATCCAAACGCAACCTTGGATGAGGTAATGTTAGAGGATGAAGTATTTGTAGAGGGTAATTAAAATACATTACTCCAAAATACCTTGTTTAGATATAAAATATGGAGGATTTCAAAAATGAATGAATTTTATGAGGTATTTCATTTGAACTAAATTTAAGGGATTTAATATACCACCTCAAACCTAGGAATTTGAAATTATTTTGTGCTCTCTAATATGAATCTCACTGGACCGTCATCGGCGACCGTCGGATCACTGTCACGGGTCATTGGACCATAGCAGTCGGTCGCCAGGCCATTGCTGCCGGTCGTTTGACCACCTTCGGAAGGTTGCCGGTCTCCCGTTGGATGGTCGCTGGACGGTCGGCCACCACCACAAATTTTTTAAATAAATTTTGAAAAATGAAATTTTATAATTGAAGTAAATTAAAGTCATTTATTCAAACAAAGAATTTTAAATACAAGAAATTTGAATTGTTTTATCCAAAAAAATATTTAAAAATAAAAGTAATTCAATTAAAGCAATTTAATTGCTTTGTATTTTAAATATCTTAAAATTTTAAAATAACTCATTCAAAAACACACAGAATACAAGTGACCTATTATTTTTACATGAATATGTTTATATTTTACATCTACGATAAAACTGCACGTGATTTTTGTCTGTCAATTAATGAAAATATATGGATCTAGATCTAGTCATAGAAAATGAAAAGGGAATGGATCGTGGGCTCATGGCGGGAAAGAAGTTTCGGAGAACCATTCCCATATGGTGTAAGTACTTTTATTTTGTTTTAATTATACTGGGTAGTGGAGACGTTTTCTTTAGTTGAATTCAAGTGGCCCATTATTTTATAATAATATACTCTGGAAATGTTTTTTTTTCTTGAACAAAATATACTATGGAAATGTTAAATTTAATAATCTTTTCATGCATATAAATAGGTGAATTCCGGTGGCATACTATTTTATAATAATATGGTAGGAGAGGATTACAACTCGCACACATTTAAATACGTGACTTCAAGTGGCCTATTAATTTATTTTTTTTTTGACCGGCAGGTGGCCTATTATTTCCTATTAGAGATATGATGGTCGTTGCACCGATTTTTTTATATATGTTTAATTTTCCATAAAAAAAATGTATAAGTGCTTATAATTTAAATATATTAAGAATATATTGATAAGTGATTTTTTATTTTTTTTATAAATTTAATTGATATGTACTGTCAATATAAATTTTTTTATAGAGTTAACCAATTAAAAATTATCACATAAGTTAAAATATTTGACTCTTATCCTAACCATATTAAAAATCACTCATATCATGATTTTTGATTATAGTGTAAAAAAATCTTTACACTAACAATACATAATAACTAAACTTTTTTTTATTATGGCTAACGTTTTTTTATTTTTAATTGTGAAATACAATGAAATAAATCAAATGTCAAACGATATTACATTTGGGTTCAGTAAATATTTTATTATAGGTAACATTTTCAATGTAATCATACACTTCTTATCTTTGATTTCGTAAGGAGGATTCTTAACGCATGCATTATAATTTGCCATATTAAAATCTCTTACGATAAAACATGATTTTATCAATATATGGTTAGTCCGAGTAATATCGGATTTGAACCCTTCAAACAAGTGATTAGAGGTTCGTTTTCGAGATCTTGTAAACGAAAAAAACATGGTTGAGAAATATCAGTCTTTCTATGTCATATAATATCTCATGTTAGTCTCTGCAGTTTGCAATTGCACACAGGAATATCCTACAAAAAAAAAAAAAAAAAAATGAACATCACTCCCGTTTGTGCCATCATCATCGTTCACAACCAAAACGTCATCATATGACTACGAGAATTTTTTAATTAGCTCAACAGTCTGGCCTTATTACCCGTGAATTCTTAAAATATCTCGAGGGACGATTCTATTTATTAAATATATGAAACATGTACTGTGATTCACTTAAAAAAATGGACTTTAATGAGTTAGGTTCACACCTGCACAATAATAAAATAATAGTAATAAATATATACATCTTGAAAGGAAATATGCTTCCTTATAAAGGGCCATGTTTTTGTCAGTCACTTGGGCACACACCAGCTAGTGCTGAAGCCAAAAATGTGACTGCTTTTCAGTGATTCCCTCTTTGTTACTTTGTCTTCTTTCTTTTTGTCTTAAGGGTTTCATTCCTGATATAATTACTAATTATAGAGCAACATATATACCTTCTTAATTTCAAAAATTAACATTGGTCATTCTTTCGGCGATTCCCTTTTTGTTCCTTTTTTTCCCCCTTCCTTTTGGAACCTATTGGTGTATTAGACATTTGGGGAATTGGTTTAATAGTATCCATTGGTCTAGATAACTTCGTAGTATTTTACTGAAAGGGGTTGTTATAACTATTTCTTGAGTTATAACACAAATAAATTCTTGATACTGGAAGTTTCTTGGTGAAACTTTGTCTGATCACGTTTACTTTTGGTAAACGTGACCCTGTCTGATTTTTGGCCAGACTGTCTGTCTTTGGATTCCTTGATCTGTTGGAATTTTCTTATGAAAGAAGGGACTTTATTCGATTCATGATTGTAAATATGTATTAGCTATGCATTTTTACACTCATGAACCTACTGAAAAATCTTTTTACATACAGGATATTCCTGTATTTCCTTTCTGAGCTATGAAATTCTTCCATGGAATTTCTTGTGAGGATTAAGAAATCCTGTCTGGTCTTGAGTCACGAAGTTTCGAAGATGAATTTTTTTTTTTAGTGGGGCACAATTGTAACACCCCGATTTTCACACTTTCTAAGACCAGTAAACTATTTGAATGAGTTTATATTTTTATCTATGTTTTAGAAAGTGATTTTGGGAAAACCAAAATCATATTCATGCTCCATGCGATCGTAGGAAGCAACGGTTAAATTTTGGGTCGAAAACTCAGACGGAGCCCGGTCTGCATTTTTACGGATAATAGTATTTTACTACTATAAAGACCTAACTTTGACTCGCTAACGAGATAGTTAGTCTTAGAATTCAATTCTCTACAAATTTCCTTAAATCAGTTTTTGACATTAAAAAGTGAAAATAATATAAACTATTCGGACGAAAACTCAAACCGGAAGACGATTAGAGCTGTAGATAGATTTAACGGGACCCGCTAACGGATAAATTCGGTGTCACTCATGTCACATCACATTGGGAAGCGTTCCAGTGTCATGACGAGTTTTCAAAATATCTGGATGCGAAAAGATCGAAATGCCCTTGGTCTTTTAAGAAAAAGACCATTAGGTCCTTATGGGAAATGACCATTATACCTTTAATGAAATTTTAGTGGACATAATGGTCCCATTTCCAACCCACGCGGCCTCCCTTACCCTTCATATGCTCTTCACCTTGTTGTTCTTCATTTCGAACTTCGCCATCATTTCTCTCTATTTCCTTAAGAGTTCTTAATTTGTGAAAGGAAGTTGATAATCTTGATCATAGTCATCATCTACGAGGTATGGACTTCATCCTTCTTCTCTTAATCTCCATATACCTCTATGACAATCATGTGTTTCAAACTTTTTTCAAAGTTCAGCTTTGATCTTCAAAAATTCATAAGAAATTGTAGAAAAATCCCTTTAATATCAAACCACTTTCTTTGAACTGGATTCATTGCCTTCTATCATAATCCAAGAGCTTAGAACCAAGAAATTCCTGTAGCTCATATGGGTATTTTGGCCGAACCTACCCCCTTTTGGTGTGTAGAGTTTTGGTTGAACTTTTTGTATTATAAGCTTTGATTTCATCTTACCACACTTAGCTAGTATAGAATCCAAGAGATGAGAATTTTTGGAACTCCCTAGCTATTTTTAATAGCATATGGCCGAACCTAGATCAAGAGATTTAGGGAAAATTTGTATTGATTAAAGTTGATGTGTGATTGATTTGTGTATTTGTAGTTGTGAATGGGAAATCGGACGAATAAACGGGAGAGTTCGCGGATCGATCGGGAGACTTTTCATTCGGAGGATACTCCGAGTGGTAAGGGGGGATAACCTGAGAAATTCAATTTCTGACGGTTGTATGCTGTCTGTGATGTGTGTTTGGTGAAAATTTGTGTAGTGGTTTGTAATATTAATTGTTTTGTGGAGTGGTTTATTTATTGCTTAATTATATGTGCTTATGCTTATTTTTGCTTAAGTATATCTGATTGCATTTTATTATGCTCAGGCATGTTGGATTATGCCCATGCATGCTTAACATCTGTTAGAGTTCGTAATGGTCTAAAGTTAAAAGCTTCAAAAAAACTTGGAATGTAAAATGAGAAAATAAAAAGGGTAAAGTTCAAAGGATTTTGAAAACAAAAGGAATTGATGTCTTTTTGGAGAGTAAAGAAGATAAAATATGTTTTATTGGGAAATGAGTTGACATAAAGAGAAAAAGGGAGAAAAACGATTTTAGTTTGAGAAAAGTAAGGCTTGGAAAAAAAGGTGTGTTTTGGAGACATAGACGTTCTTAACATAACAAAGTGGTTTCAAGAAATCTCGTTTTAAGATAAATGGTTTTATACAAGAAAAAGAGTTTTTCATGAACCGTGTTTCAAAGTATGGTGATTTACTTAAATGCTTCAAAAGAGACAAAAAAGTGATTTTGACCAAGAAATTATTTTTATGGAAAACCGATCCCGAAGGCTTTGTGTGTAAGCTTCGAAGATTTTGGGTTTTTGTTTTAGTATCGCAAGAGAAAGGTTCTTGAAGGCGGACCTAGATACTGAGACATCGGGGTCCTAAGGTTCTGCAGAACACGTGGATCAAGGATCCGTGTTAGTGTTAGCCCTATAAGTTGATGGACATTCTTTGTGGTCCAAGGGGCTTTGCAGACGTTTTTTTGAGCTGTAAACTCCAAAATCCAAAACTGATGCACCGGTTAGGGATTTTTGGGTTTGAACTGTGTGTCCCCTTTTTGGTTAAATGGACTGTGAGTCCTCTTTGGTTAATCGAATTGTGTGTCCCTTTTGAGAAAATGTTGAAAAGACTTAAGAGTCGAAGAAAAGTTGTGGTGGTTGATAGACTTGAGCTTCAACAACGAAACAATGATACGACACAGAAAAACTTACGAACACAAAGGTTTTCTCATGCATTTGTTTGTGGGTAGACGTGCCATGAAAAGGGGGACCTTGATGAGAGGGAACCCAGTGATGACTTTATGTCATTCAATTTCTATATATTATACCCCGAGTTGGACAATCTAGTGATGGCACGTTGGTGCTAGTGATGGCACGATTGGTGCCAGTGATGGCACGTTGGTGCTAGTTATAGCACGATGGTGCTAGTTATTATGGCACGTTGGTGCTAGACATTGCTGCCTGATGGTCAATGTACCCTGAGCTTGATCAACTCATTCATTTGGTGATGGGATTTCCGAAAATTAAGAATCGAGTATTAGATGATATATCTGGAAGTGTCATGCATAATGTTTTGAAAATGATGCTGACTGTTGGGTATGAGACCCTTGATTTATTTGTATTGTCATGATATTCTGTGTTATGTTTATCATGCTGAATGACTGTGTTTGATATACTTATATGCATCTGCTGTTTGTGTTTTAGGTATGCAGTAGTTGTATTTTGAGTTCATATATCGGTGTCTCACCCTTGCCTGTATATGTTGGACACCCTGTTATATTTTTGGATACACGTACATATGTTTTTTAGCAGTCCCCTGGATCGTTCTGGAACCCTATAGCTTGAGTGCTGAAAGTTGACGATGGAGAGGTGTAGATTGGTGATGACGAGACCCAGTCCCTTTGGTATGACTGATATCTGGGTAGTGCACTCTGTTACCTGTAGACTTCTTTTGTCAGACCAGCTTAGGTTTATTTTGAGGTAGATACTTTTGGGGCTAGCCCGTTATCGGCTCCTGATGGCCGTGTTGGTAGGCTTATGTATTTTAATGCATGACGTTAAAATATATATATATATATATATATATATATATATATATATATATATATATATATATATATGTGAGTTATGATGATGTTGCCTTGGGCATTTGTTAATCATGTTGTAAGAAGAAAGAAAAATTTTCTCACGATTTTCAGGACTTAATGAGAAATAAGAACAGAGTCAAGGAAACCAGTTTTCCGAAAGTAAACTAGCAAATCTTTTATCTCGTGTCTTTATAGTGTTTGGGGTTACGAAAGTGACACCCGAAGGAGGGGTGTTACAAGTGGTATCAGAGTTGGTCAAGTCTTTCGGGAACCTTGGGGAATAGGTATGTCGTGTGGATCTAATGTGATCTCTGATTAAGACTTGATTGACTTACTTCTTAGAAGTAAGGTATTTTGTTAAGTGAGCTTATGTTTTGGTTTCTGGCTGTAGTTTGAGTGATCTCAATCTTGTTGGTCAAATATAGAACCAGGAATTAAAACTAAAGCTGGAAATAGACATGATCGCGGACAAGGAGTTGGTGTTCATGCTGAGGACACTAACGGTGCTGAGGGAATGGATTTTGCTGCACAAGCAATGGAGAATATGGCTGCTGCTATTGCTATACAGACTGCTCACAATGCACAAGAGCAAGCTCGTGCTGAGCAGGCCCCTGAGGGGCGAAACCTGACTACATTTATGCGTCAAAATCCGCCACAGTTTCATGGCGATGTGGATCCTTAGAAGTCTGATTTGTGGATCCAGGAGATTGAGAAAATCTGCTAGCTGATTCGCAGCCTTGAAGAAGTGAAGTTACCGTACGTAACTTTCCTATTGCTGGGAGATGCTGAGTACTGGTGGAAGGGAACCAAACAGCTGCTGGAGGCTAACCAGTAGGAAATCACTTGGACTTTATTCAAGCATCGATTTATGGAAAAGTACTTTCCATAAAGTGGCAGAGCTAAGAAAGAGCGAGAGTTTTTACGGTTCCAACAAAGGGAGATGTCCATTGGGGAATATGCGGCGAGATTTGAATCACTTGCCAAATATTTTCGATTTTTCCAGGACAACCCTGATGAAGACTGGAAGTGTGAATGTTTCGAAAAGGGGCTGAAGCATGAAATCGGCGAGTCAGTGTTGCTATAAGGAATACGAAATTTCCAGGCTTTTGTCAAGAAGAAAGCTGATGAAGTACGGAAGGACCAACTGAGGGAACGTTGGAGGCCCTTCCCTTTTCAAGGATCAGTACCATGATTAGAGAGGGGAACGGAGTCGGAGGAAGCCTTATTCCCGACCAGGGAATGATCATAACCAACCACAGTATCATTCTATTGTTTATGTATCAGGTAGTGGAGACCAGAGGAATCAGAACCGAGACCAAGATAGAAGATGTTTTAAGTGTGGAGATCCATCACACCTGACCAACAACTGCTCTGTGTGGAATCCTAGATGTAATACTTGCAGACAAAGAGGGCACATAGTAAAGGACTGCCGGACAAAAAAAAAAAATTGTCCCAGTTGCTAATAACAACATCGAAACCAGAAGGCCGACAACGAGGTGAAGAGTTTACATCATGAGTGGTGTTGAGGATCCAAATTCTGACGATCGTGTACGAGGTGGTCGCGAGCAAAACGGTAATCCCTTAACCGCATCTTTTCGATTTGAGTACAACTTATTTTGTGATTGCGATGGATTATGTGCAATGTTTAGAACTACCATTTCTTTCTGACTGTATAAGCTTTTGTACTTATATTTCCTACATAATCCTCAGTGTATTAGACATTTGGGGAATTGGTTTAATAGTATCCATTGGTCTGGATATCTTCATAGTATTTTACTGAAAGGGGTTGTTATGACTATTTCTTGAGTTATAACACAAATAAATTCTTGATACTGGAAGTTTCTTGATGAAACTTAATCTGATCACATTTACTTTTGATAAATGTGATGCAGTCTGATTTTTGGCCAGATTGTCTATCTTTGGATTCCATGATCTGTTGGAAGTTTCTTATGAAAGAAGGGATTTTATTAGAGTCATGATTGTAAACATGTATTAGCTATGCATTTTTATACTCACTAACCTACTGAAGAAACTTTTTACATACTGGATATTCCTGTATTTCTTTTCTGAGCTGTGAAATTCTTCCATGGAATTTCTTGTGAGGATTAAGAAATCCTGTCTGGTCGTGAGTCACGAAATTTCGAGGACTAAATTTCTTTTTAGTGGGATAGTAATGTAACACCCCGATTTTCACGCTTTCTAAGACCAGTAAACTATATAAATGAGTTTATATTTTTATCTGTGTTTAAGTCACATCACATTGGGAAGCATGCCAATGTCATGATGAGTTTTCAAAATATCTGAACGCGAAAAGACCGAAATGTCCTTGGTCTTTTAAGAAAAAGACCATTACGTCCGTATGGGAAATGACCATTATACCGACATAATGGTCCCATTTCCAACCCACTCGGCCTCCCCCACCCTTCATATGCTCTTCACCTTGTTGTTCTTCATTTCCAACTTCTCCATCACTTTCTATCCATCTCCTTAAGAGTTCTTCAAGAAATTTGTGAAAGGAAGTTGATAATCTTGATCATATTCATCATCTAGGAGGTATGGACTTCATCTTTCTTATCTTAATCTCCATATTCCTCCATGAAAATCATGTGTTTCAAGCTTTATTCAAAGTTGAGCTTTGATCTTCAAAAATTCATAAGAAATTGTAGAAAAATTCTTCTAATGTCAGACCACTTAGTTTGAACTAGATTCATTGCCTTCTATCATAATCCGAGAGCTTAGAACCAAGAAATTCCTCTAGCTCATATCGGTATTTTGGCCGAACCTACCCCTTTCGAGTGTGTAGAGTTTTGGTTGAAATTTTTGTATTTTAAGCTTTGATTTCATCTTATCACACTTAGCTAGTGTAGAATCCAAGAGATGAGAATTTTTGGAACTCCCTAGCTATTTTTAATAGCATATAGCTGAACCTAGATCAAGAGATTTAGGAAAAATTTGTGTTGATTAAAGTTGACATGTAATTGATTTGTGTGTTTGTAGTTGTGATTGGGAAATCGGACGAATAATCGGGAGAGTTCGCGGATCGATCTGGCGACTTTTCATCTGGAGGATACTCCGAAAGGTAAGGGGGATAACCTGAGGAATTCAATTTCCGACGGCTGTAAACTGTCTGTGATGTGTGTTTGGTGGAAATTTGTGTAGTGGTGTGTAATATTAATTGTTTTGTGGAGTGATTTATTTATTGCTTAGTTATATGTGTTTATGCTTGTTTTTACTTAAGTATATGTGATTGCATTTTAATATGCTCAAGCATGTTGGATTATGCCTATGTCTGCTTAACATCGGTTAGAGTGTAATGGTGTAAAGTTAAAAGCTTCAAAAAACTCGGAACGTAAAATGAGAAAATAAAAAGGGTAAAGTTCAAAGGATTTTGAGAACGAAAGGAATTGATGTCTTTTTGGAGAGTAAAGTAGATAAAATATGCTTTTTTGGGAAATGAGTTGACATAAAGAGAAAAAGGGAGAAAAACGATTTTAGTTTGAGAAAAGTAATGCTTGGAAACAAAAGGTGCGTTTTGGAGACATAGACGTTCTTAACATAACAAAGTGATTTCAAGAAATCTCGTTTTGTGATAAATGGTTTTATCCAAGAGAGAGTTTTTCACGAACCGTGTTTCGAAGTATGGTGATTTACCGACATGCTTCAAAAGAGAAAAAAAAGTGATTTTGACCAAAAAGTTGTTTTTATGGAAAACTGATCCCGAAAGCTTTGTGTGTAAGCTTCGAAAATTTGTGGTTTTTGTTCTAATATCGATATCCATATATTGTACCCTGAGTTGGACAATCTAGTGATGGCACGTTGGTGCTAGTGATGGCATGTTGGTGCTAGTTATTATTGTATGTTAGTGCTAGACATTGCTGCCTGATGGCCAATGTACCCCGAGCTTGATCAACTCATTCATTGGGCAATGGGATTTCCTGAAATTATGAATCGAGTATTAAATGATCTGTTTGGAAGTGTCATGCATAATGTTTTGAAAACGGTGTTGACTATTGAGTATGAGACCCTTGATTTATTTGTATTGCCATGATATTCTGTGTTATGTTTATCGTGCTGAATGACTGTGCTTGATATACCTATATGAATCTGCCGTTTGTGTTTTGGGCATGCAGTTGTTGTATTTTGAGTTCATATATTGGTGTCTCTCCCTTGCCTATACATGTTGGACACCCTGTTGTGTTTTTGGATACACGTACATATGTTTGTTAGCAGTCTCCTGGATCGTTTTAGAACCCTATAGCTTAAGTGCTGGAAATTGACGATGAAGAGGTGTAGATTAGTGATGATGAGACCCAGTCCCTTTGATACGACTGATATCGGGGTCGTGCACTCTATTACCTGTAGACTTCTTTTGTCAGACCAGCTTAGGTTTATTTTGAGGTTTATACTTTTGGGGCTAGTCTGTTATCGGCTCTTGATGGCCGTGTTGGTAGACTTATGTATTTTAATACATGATGTTGAAATATATATATATATATATATATATATATATATATATATATATATATATATATATATATATATATATATATTTGTGAGTTATGATGATGTTGCCTTGGGTATTTGTTAATCATGTTATAAGAAGAAAAATTTTCTCATGATTTTCAGGACTTAATGAGAAATAAGAACTGAGTAAAGAAAACCTGTTTTCCGAAAGTAAATCAGCAAATCTTTTATCTCGTGTCTTTATAGTGTTTGGGGTTACGACAGTGACACCCGAAGGATGGGTGTTACACAAAGCAACAAAAACATTAGTGGGTTCTCTTTAGACTCCACTATTGTCCTTGTTTCTCACCCAACAATCTGATGTTCTCAGCCCGCAACTCATCAATGACATTCTTGTCACTGGGTTGAAGCGTTGGATGCCTAAGCACTACAGTAGTCTTCTCAGAGGACGCCCAGAAGCTATTAGCTTGAGCATTAGATGAAGGCCACACTCTATATAAGTTGTGTTTGAGCCTCCGCTTTCCTTTCTTGGGTGCCTTCTTCTCCAATGAGAGACGTCAACATTCTCATGTCTTTTTCTTCTTCTATCATGACATTTAGGAGGGATTCCCCTCTCCTGGAGATTAGTCATGATACACGAAAAAAAGATATGGGAACGCCGACCTCTTTAGTGCTCCAGAAATGTGGCTCATAAATCATAAAAGAGATCTAGAAATGAAGAATACAGAGAGTTTATAAACTTTGTGTGAAGGATAAGAGCATATATGATAGTAATTTATAGGGGAGTTTGGTTCAATCGATCTATATTCTCTATGTTGGTTAATTCACTAGATATTAGGGCAGCATTCGTTATGGACACTTTTCTATGCATTGTAGGTTGAATATCGCGTTTTTTGTGCAGAGATTTATTAACATTCATGAACTGTGTTAACTAACTTGCAAAGAGTTGGTCACGTAGATCATGTACCATTTTGATATGTCGGTAAGATAGTGTTTCCTCAAACAGACGCTGTAATATCTATGTTTTCAACAACATCTGTTTAAGGAAACACCATTAAATATAAAAATTGCAACAACGCTTCTCCGAAAACACTCTATTAAAGTAAGAACGCATTTTTTTAAAAAACGAGAGCGAGTAAATATAGCGTTTGAAAATACATATGCTATTATAAGAGAAACTTTTAATTGTGTTTCCTTGGTTATGCGTTATTAAAAACTTTAGCTCATTTTTTAAAGCGTTTTTTGTTAAGTGTGCGTTATTAAATCCCGAATCTGTTGTCGTGTTTAAACAACGTTTCCCAGGCAATGTACTATCATAGGTTCCAACAAAGATAATGTTTTCTTAGACAAATGCTTTTGTAGGTGCATCTACGATAGTACTTCGAAAGCACTATCAAATGCAAAAAATAAACGCTATTGAATGTCGAATATGGTGTAATGGTCGTGGCTGAACGTGTGTGGGGGTTAGGTTGAGTTGCTATTTGGTGAGTGTTTTCCAGGTATCAAGAGTAGGTATGTTGGTGGGTTGAAGTTGGTGATTGTGGGGACAAGGTTGGTTTTGGCCAAGAATAGGAATCAGAAAGGTTTGGCCATGGCAGGGGTCAGAGTATGTAGAGTTCCTTGGTGGTTGATTCCGGTAGGTTGAGATCAGTAGTTGTGATGGCAGAGGTTGTCGCGAGTGGGTTGCTAGTTTTCGGTCAATGGTCAACCTTTTTTTTTTTTTTTTTTGGTAGAAGCTAGGATATCCCTGCGCGCAATAGCGGAGACTAATCCTACGAGGAAAATGAGGTCCATTTAAGGAGTTGTCCTCTCCCAATAGATGTTTTTCCATACACACCGGCCTGGAATCGAACCTCTGACCACATGCTTAAGGGACCCGAGTACCTACCCCTCATGTCACACCATGTTGGTGATTAACATTTTTTTGTTGTTGCATAACAATGTGGTTTAACTACTCATAAAGAATAGTACGTTAAAATATTCTTAACAGATGGGTAAGTAAGTTGAGTGGGGTGGACTGTAATTCTTAGGAGAAAATAAGGTTAAGTTTTATTTTCAAAAACCTTTTTTAGGGCGTGTTTGGATGGGATAATGTTACACGGTAAAGTATTTGTAGAGGGCAATTGAAATACATTACTCCAAAATAACTTGTTTGGATATAAATATAGAGGATTTCAAAAACGAATGGATTTTATGGGTATTTCATTTGAACCAAATTTGATGGATTTCAAATACCATCTCAAGTCAAGGAGTTTGAAATTCCTTTGTGCCCTCTAACGTCAATCTCATCGAGCCGCCATCGACGGCCGTAGACTATTGTCGGGCAATTGTCGGACCACCGTCGCACCACCGACATCGGCCGTCGGACTGTCACCATCGATCGTCGGACCTCTGCCGGACCATCGCCAACCAGTCACCACCGGCGCCGCAAAATTTTTAAGTGAATTTTGAAAAATGAAATTTTATAATTGAATGAAATTAAAATCATTTTTATCCAAACAAAGAATTTTAAATACAAGAAATTTGAACTATTCTATCCAAACAAAGTATTTTCAAAATGAAGATAATTCAAATGAAGCAATTCAATTGCCTTGTATTTTAAATACCTTGAAATTTTGAAATACCTCATCCAAACGCAACCTTGGATGGGGTAATGTTAGAGGATGGAGTATTTGTAGTGGGTAATTAAAATACATTACTCCAAAATACCTTGTTTAGTTATAAAATATGGAGGATTTCAAAAATGAATGAATTTTATGAGGTATTTTATTTGAACTAAATTTAAGGGATTTAATATACCACCTCAAATCTAGGAATTTGAAATTATTTTGTGCTCTCTAATATGAATCTCACCGGACCGTCATCGGCGACCGTCGGACCACCGTCACGGGTCATTGGACCATAGCAGTCGGTCGCCAGGCCATTGCTGCCGGTCGTCTGACCACCATTGGAAGGTTGCCGGTCTCCCGCTGGATGGTCGCTGGACGGTCGGCCACCACCACCACAAATTTTTTAAATAAATTTTGAAAAATGAAATTTTATAATTGAAGTAAATTAAACTCATTTATTCAAACAAAAAATTTTAAATACAAGAAATTTGAATTGTTTTATCCAAAAAAAAAAATATTTAAAAATAAAAGTAATAATTCAATTAAAGCAATTCAATTGCTTTATATTTTAAATATCTTGAAATAACTCATTCAAAAACACACAAAGAATACAAGTGGCCTATTATTTTTACATGAATATGTTTATATTTTACATCTACGATAAAATTGCACGTGATTTTTGTTTGTCAATTAATGAAAATATATGGATCTAGATCCTAGCCATAGAAAATGAAAAGGGAGTGGATCGTGGGCTCATGGCGGGAAAGAAGTTTCGGAGAACCATTCCCATATGGTGTAAGTACTTTTATTTTGTTTTAATTATACTGGGTAGTGGAGACGTTTTCTTTAGTTGAATTCAAGTGGCCCATTATTTTATAATAATATACTCTGGAAATGTTTTTTTTTTTTCTTGAACAAAATATACTATGGAAATGTTAAATTTAATAATCTTTTCATGCATATAAATAGGTGAATTCCGGCGGCATACTATTTTATAATAATATGGTAGGAGAGGATTACAACTCGCACACATTTAAATACGTGACTTCAAGTGGCCTATTAATTTATTTTTTTTTTGACCGGCAGCTGGCCTATTATTTCCTATTAGAGATATGATGGTCGGTGCACCGATTTTTTTATATATGTTTAATTTTCCATAAAAAAAAATGTATAAGTGCTTATAATTTAAATATATTAAGAATATATTGATAAGTGATTTTTTATTTTTTTTTTATAAATTTAATTGATATGTATTGTTAATATAAAATTTTTTTATAGAGTCAACCAATTAAAAATTATCACATAAATTAAAATATTTGACTCTTATCCTAACTACATTAAAAGTCACTCATATCATAATTTATGATTATAGTGTAAAAAAATCTTTACACTAACAATACATAACAGCTAAACTTTTTTTTATTATGACTAACGTTTTTTTATTTTTAATTGTGAAATACAATGAAATAAATCAAATGTCAAATGATATTACATTTGGGTTCAGTAAATATTTTATTATAGGCAACATTTTTAATGTAATCATACATTTCTTATCTTTGATTTCTTAAGGAGGATTCTTAACGCATGCATTATAATTTGCCATATTAAAATCTCTTACGATAAAATATGACTTCATTAATATGTGGTTAGTCCGAATAGTATCGGATTCGAACCCTTCAAATAAATGATTAGAGGTTCGATTTCTAGGTCTTGTAAACGAAAAAAACATGATTGAGAAATATCAATCCTTCTATATCGTATAATATCTCGTGTTAGTCTTTGCAGTTGCATACAGGAATATCCAACAAAAAAAAATAATTTAACATCACTCCCGTTTGTGCCATCATCATCGGTCACAACCAAAACGTCATCATATGACTACGAAAATTTTTTAATTAGCTCAACAGTCTGGCATTATTACCCGTGAATTCTTAAAATATCTCGAGGGACGATTCTATTTATTAAATATATGAAACATGTACTGTGATTCACTTAAAAAAATTGACTTTAATGAGTTAGGTTCACACTTGCTCAATAATAAAATAATAGTAATAAATATATACATCTTGAAAGGAAATATGCTTCCTTATAAAGGGCCATGTTTTTGTCAGTCACTTGGGCACACACCAGCTAGTGCTGAAGCCAAAAATGTGACTGCTTTTCAGTGATTCCCTCTTTGTTACTTTGTCTTCTTTCTTTTTGTCTTAAGGGTTTCATTCCTGATATAATTACTAATTATAGAGCAAGATATATACCTTCTTAATTTCAAAAATTAACATTGGTCATTCTTTCAGTGATTCCCTTTTTGTTCCTTTTATTCCCCCTTTCTTTTGGAACCTATTGGTCATTCTTTCAAGGCCTAAATGGCTAGAAAAAATGCGTCAAGCGGAGCAAGTGGCAGCAACCACAATGACGACGAGTTTGATAGTTGGGTTAATTCTATGGATATGATGTTGGGTTGTCTAGACAATCGATTTGTTCAAGCATGTAGCATTTCCTTTGTTCCGGAACAACTTCGAAAATCAAAAGTGGAAGCTTACACGCCAAGGAAGGTCTCAATTGGACCGCTATACAGGGGAGCTAATCCAGACCTAATATACATGGAAGACATCAAATGGCGTTGCATGAGGCATCTTCTTAAACAAACCGGAGATCCATATAAAAGCTTGAAACACTGTAGCAAAGTCATTTTTGACTTGGATGAGATACTTCGCGTTAGCTATAATGTGGATGACATTAAATTCAAGAGCTACGACCTCGCCAAAATCTTGTTATTGGATGGTTGTTTTCTGCTAGACCTTCTCATCGGTGGATCCAAGGAATTAAATGACGTCCCAGAAAGGGAATCGGTGTTGTCTGATATGACAGTGCTTGGAAACCAGATTCCTTTCATCATTCTAAGTCAGTTGGCTACACTGCTTTTACCGAATGTTTTTCCTAAGGAGAAAGTTGAGATGGAAGTCACGAAGTATGTACTTTCTCTCTTAGGCTATCCTTCGGATTTGAGGATCGATTATAACTTCTATCCTGTTCACGTTCTTGGGCTTGTCCACTCGTTCATAACCTTGGAGACTGAAAAAGTATATGAGAATCAGAAAAGTGAACATTCGTCAACTACTGATGTTGAGAAGAGTAAAGGGGAAGAGATGAGACTGCTAAACCTAAAACTAAAGCGCTGCGCTACCAGGCTCGAAGCTGCTGGCGTAACTATCAAACGTCCGAAGCGTAAGAGTGAGCTTGGTAGCGCAACACCACCCTGCAGGTTTGACCTGAAGATAATATTCAACAACGGGAAACTAGAAATCCCGCCATTGCATATTACAGAAACAACTGAAGCTAAGTGGCGGAACTTCATTGCTTGGGAGCTGATCAAAAGTCCCTATTCAAAATCCATTGTTCAAAAGGATGGAATGGGCTGCAAATTCATTTGGTATGCTTTGTTTTTTCAAGGTTTGATCTGTTCCGTCCACGACATTCAACTGCTTAGAGATAGAAAGGTCATAGTGGTACATGATGTTAAGAGCAGCAGCCTAGACCATAAGGGGAAAAAGAAGAAAAAACTAAGCAATGAAGATTTGGTAACTTTCTTTCGTAATATCACAAAGGGAGTTCGCGATGACCAGATTGTTATGGATTCCCAATTCTATCAGTTGTTTCAAGACATGAACTCACACCAGACACATTTAGATTGGGTCACAGTAACATCAAGAATGATATGGCATTTTTTCAGACGTGTTCTAACAGGAATTTGGTACTTCTGCAGAAACTCTTATAAAATATTGATACGCGATCATATCACTACAAGGTGGAAACTAATAGTAGCAATCGCTGCTATCCTGACGTTTGCTTTCACCTTCATTAAGACATTTTTTCCAGACCTCATTAAATAGTTTCTCTTCTTATTAGGGGGGGTTTCTGTTCTGTTGTGGCAGGTTCACGGATGTGCAGTGTGTTGTTTCACTACGCTTTCTCTTTCACATATTAATAATGTCTTGTTTTAGCTTATTGTACAAGAGCATAATCAAATAAGCACTCCGACAGACTAATCTTAGCATATTATTATAATTTGATTATTTGATTTTTGGGGTGTTTACCGTTCGATTTAATCCAAACAAGATAATTACTTTTATTTGATTTGAGTTATATTTATTCCAATATCCAAACCAATTTCAATCAATTTGGTTTAGATTAGATGATTCAATTTTTTATCACCAAAATAATCTCATACTCACTTACCCACAATTCTTGTTAGCCGCGATCTACTAGTCTTGAACACCAATTCCATCAAACCCATTTCGCATTAGAGGAGGGAAAAAGTACAATGAAGTAAAATAAAAAGATAAGAACAAAAAACATGACTAAATTAAAAGAAAATGTAACGAAATGAAGCACTTCACCTAATAACAATTGGCTAAGAGCGATGGAAAAATTGAATGAAAAGAATGGAAAGAAATGAAATCTTTAGATCATTATACAAATAAAAAAAAAAACTTGAAACAATTAGAAAGAAGAAGACGAAGAAACATCTAGTTAGTGCATGTTTGGAACAAGGATAGAGAATTGCTTCTCATAAAAAATCACGGTGAGAATGGTATAATTGTAATTAAAATTGGTGCAAAAGCAGAAGCAGTTGGAAACTACTTCCGCATCACGTCCAATCTGGACATAATAACAAACACACCATTAGAGCATAAAGGAAAACTAGAAAGTCACTAACAACATTTCAAAATAATTGAGAAGAAGCATATAATGAGATATGGTTAGCATTCATTTCATCATTCAATGAACTTCATTAAAATTATAGTGAAGAAATGGATTTGAATGAGATAATATTGAAAATAAGTGTTAGGGTTGGGCTATTATTGTAAGGACACATTAATATAACAGGAAAGAAACATATTAAGTTAGAGTTGGGCAATTATTGTAATTTGTAAGGACATTTGTGTAATTTCAGGGGAAATAACATATACTTATAATAATTTTGGTTTGGTTCAGTTTGAATCGTATTTTAGAAAATGAAATTGAAAACCAATGGTGGATTCCTTAAAAATATCTTTCAAATCAATCTAATAAATTTTGGTTGTGGTCAATTTTATAACGCCCCGATTTTTCAAGTTTTATAATTAAATAGTATTTAAGCGTTTGTATTTTATTAGGGGTCTAGAGAGTAAAATAAAATAATCTGAGACTATAGTCATACTCTACACTATCGTAGGAAGCTATAGTTAAATTTTGGTCAAAAACTCAGACGAAGCCCGGTCTGCGTTTTTCACTGACAGTAGTATTTTACTACTATCAAGACCTAATTTTGACTCGCGGACGAGACAATAAGTCTTAGCATTTAATTCTCTACAAATTTGTTAAAATCCGTCCTGATGTCCAAAAGTGAAAATAATATATTATATTCAGACGTATACTAAAACCGGGAGACGTTTGGAGCTGTAGAAGGATTTAACGGGACCCGCTAACAGATAATCTTGATGTCAAATCAAGAGGAATTTCGTGCCCCCTTTCATGATGACTTTTCAAAATATTTGGACGTGAAATGACCAAAATGCCCTTAATCTTTTAATGAAATTTTCAAATTGTCCTTTGGTTATTTACAAATTTGCCATAAGGAGAAAATATCTATTTCTCACCTCCTCACCTTTGGCCATTCGGCCATCAACCTCTTTCGCTCTTCTCTCACTTCTTTTTTCAAGTTCTTCAATTCTTCACTTGTTCTACAAAGTTCATAAGAGTTCTTCATGTGTTATTAACCAAAAACCATCTTTGATCTTGAAAAAAGTTGAAGTTTTAGTGAAAAGTTGTTTCTTTTCTCATAAGTCTTTGCATCTACGAGGTATGACCTCCATCCTAACTCTCTTAATCTCTTTATTCATCTCTTGATTCATGAAGATCCAACTTTGATTCATGAACTTCAAAAATTCATAGAAAAGTGTAGAAAAATCATTTTAATGTCAAACCATTTTATATGAGTTAGTTTCATCATTCTCTTTCATTATCCAAGAGCATGAAATGAAATAAGTTTTCTAGCCATTTCTTCTTAAAGTGGCCGAAACCTATAGCTTGAAAAAGGTTGAGTTTTTTATTTAAGTTTTGTGTAATAAGACTTGTTTTAGTGTTAGGAGTACCTAAGGATCATCCATCCAAGAGATAAGAAATTTTGAACATCTCTAGCTAATTTTAACATAGAAGGGACGAACCCTAAGTGGTTTGAAATAGGGGAGATTGGTGTTGTTAGATGTTAATGTTTGATTGTCTGTGTTGATTGTAGTTTGTGACTAGTATCCGGACGAATAACCGGGAGATTCATGAACCGATCAACCGACTTTCATCCGGAGGATTATTTCTCCAACAGGTATGGGGAGTGAACCTCATCACACCAAAGTTGGTGGAGGTGAAAATGATTGTTTAAGTTGTGTGGGTGAAACCCTTTGGTTTGGGTTCACTACTTTATTTATAAAGTTCTCTTGGAGAACAAAGTTTTTAATAATGGTTCTATGTTTATTAGGTGTTTGTGATGATGTTGATTGGATGAAAAATATTTTGATGCATGTTGAAAAACCCTACTTTGATCTATAGATCAAGTAAGGATTTTTATGCTTGATTATGATGCAGAGATGTATGATTGTTGTTTGTCATAATTTTGTGAGCATTTTGAGCCATGACTTGTCTATTTGGTGAAGCAAAATCTTCATATTCCTTTTGAGGAAGCTTGCAGCCTTAGTGAGAAAAAAATAGAAGAACATGAGTTGTTCTTGATCAATCAAAGTTTTGTAGTAAGGAAAGTGTTTTTAATGGCTTATGTTTCAAAGAAAAACAGTAAGTGATTTTGATCCAAAGATCAAATAAAGTTTCAACATTCAAGTGTTTCACCAAAGTGAAAAATGTCTTTGGCCATAGGTTATCTAATTAGCTAAGTGTTTTAAAAAGAGAAATAATGAAGTGATTTCATGAAAGTTAACATAGTTTTCAATAAGATAGTACCTTTATCTTAGAACTAAGACATTGTTCCATTTTCAAACATAAAGAGAACCTTATCCTTAAGTTTGATTAAAATGAATCATAGTTAGAAGATTAGATGACATTATATTTCTTTTACACTAAGCTAGTAAGAAAAAGCCTTTTCAAATTAGTTAAGGTACTTTACCTTAATCATGTAACAAAGTTCTTTCAAATCAATGAGTTTTCAACATAGAAAGGATTTGGTTTACAAAGAGAGTTTTTAACTCTTAATCGTAAAGTTTTACGCGTGAAAACCTAAGTTAAAGTAATTAACTTAGAGTTAAAGGCAAGAGGTAATTAAGTATGGTATGTGGTGGAACAAGACCATGTACTATACCAATGATGACTTAGTTCACCAATGACTTCATAAGACTTAAGTGAATCAACACTTATTTCATTAATTGAAAATCAAGGAGTTAATATCTTAGAAAGGATCAAAGACTTATATAAGAGGATTCTCAATCCTTATTCATAATGCTTAGGACTTGTGACATAGTTCATAAGACATGAACACAAACATGAAACGTCTTGGGTTTTGAAACAGTAGTTCGATGACGGACCGGTGATTCGGATCCAGGTAAATCGTTTGATTGTTTCAGTCTTGTGATGACTTGATCCCGGAGGGATCATGAGATTTATCTAGTGGATAAAAGTTTTGAAATACGAAAACATGTATAGTTCCTAAGGAGGAGAACCTTAGAGAAGAGAACCTTAGAAAACCTTGAGGTTTATCCGGTGGATGGACATTGCTTTATCGCATCTGCTTTGTGTAAGCATTGGCATTTCATTGCATGAGTTGTAAGGCCTTGAGCCTAGGAGTTGACCTTACACCTTGATGCGGGTGTGAATCTTACGATGACGGTTTAAATAATCTTGGAGGTATCAGGGTTGGCAGGGCTGACATGTGATCAGTTGGTAGCTCTTCTATGTCAAGGCGAATCCGAGCAATACACTGATATCCTCGACTAGATGATGTACTTTTCATGTTTGGTGCAGAGTGTTTCCGTAAAGCCAGATACGTGCACGTTACGAATGTTGTAGCATCTTGCTCATGGCTGGCGTATACAGAACATGTCCTCCCATTCACTCTCTCTGATGTTTTGTTAGCTCCATGGAGTAGGGGTCAGAGTTTACCCTTGTGGCATATGGCATTGAGTCATGTACATTGTACTGCATTATATGGCTGTTGATGATTACATTTACTTGTTGTACATCATTGTTCTATTTTTGAAAATGCCTTATATTATGCTGCTGATATATATATATATATATATATATATATATATATATATATATATATATATATATATATATATATATATATATATATATATATTTGGTTTTTATGGTATGCCAGTTGAGTATGTCATTACTTGGTGAGTCGCCCCGTTTTTACTTCTGCTATTTTGTTGTGTTGATGATCAGGAATCTCACCCATATCTGTATATCTTCTCTCCTGGTATTGTTGCTTCTACTTGAGCAGATGGACGCGACGACGATACAATCCAGCGTTTACTTTGAGTCCGGAGGGGGACTGCTTTTGCCGTTTAGTCTTGGCCAGACTATGTTAGGTGTTGGTTGTAACCTTTTTGGGGAGCTGTGACTCCTAGTACTTATTATATACTTATTGCCAGTTAGGCATTGGATCTATGTCTTTATACAATGTTATTTCTATTTCAGTACTTTACTTCTGAATGTCTTTTAGAAATGCATGGTGAACCTAAGTTTATTTTTTTATTACTTACCTTCACTAAATCACATTACATCATTGTAAAAAGAAAAAGAAAAAAAGAAAACCGTGTTTTCTACATTAATATTATTTTCGGCCTTATAAACGTTTGGGAATGTGACTCTCGGGAAAGGGTGTTGCAAATTTCGTTTTTAAACCTATTTTTGTTTTTGGATCGGATTGAATCGAAACACCAATATTTGATTTAATGGTGTGTGTTCATGTTTAATTTGGTTCAATATGGAATCGAAAAGGATTACCTAATTGTGTCTCTAAATTGTGATTGGCGGTAACTTTCCTGTAATTGTGTGGCATCAACAACAACAAAGAAGGTGGTGGTTTACCAGCAGGGCACTCTGATGTTCAACTTAAGGTTGCGCAACAAGATAGAAAGTGTTACTACAAGAAAACGTGATTTGTCGACGACCAAAAGCCATTGGTTAGTGGTCATTACTAGCGACCTAAAGACGGATCATTATCTGTAGGTAAAACATACGTTGGTAAAATTTTCCGACAATAGCAAAGAAAGTGGTGGTTTACTGACAAGGCACTCCGATGTTCAAGTTAAGGTTAGTGTTGCTACAAGAAAAATGTAACTTATTGTAACACCTCTTCTTCGGATGTCACTTTCGTAACCCCAAACAAAATAAAGTATAAAAAAAAAAAAGAGATTTGCTGGTTCACTTTTGAAAAAAGATTTTCTTTACTTATATCTTACTTACTACGAAAATTGTGATAACTTTTTCTTCTTACAGCAGTAATAAACAATTACTCAGGAGAACATCAATATAACTCGTTTACATATATATGTATCATCAGTTAACAACATACCTAGGAGATGTTGGCCAACAGGTCCGTCTTCAAAAGATAAACTAATAGAAGTGAACATTATAGGTCTACGAACTAGGTAGCGACAGTTTGGAAACCACATTTCCAAAACCCTGGCCATCAGTAGCCAACAACAGACTATCCAAAAGACACTACCTCAAAAGAAACCTTAAGCTGGTCCGACAAAACTAGTACCTAATATACAACGTACCAATGCGACTGGTTCTCATCTTCAACTACCCATACCTCTTCGTCGTCAACATCGAGCAGCTCAAGCTACCGAGTCCTTAAGTGACCTAGAGGACTGTTGATAAACATCTGTACATGTATCCAAAAACACAACAGGGTGTCCAACATATACAGTCAAGGGTGAGAAACCAATATATGAATTCAAAATACGGAATCTACATGCCTCAAAAACGAACAATAGATTCATATAACCATGTCTCATATAATCCTCAACATGATAGACATATCACAGAATATCACAATACTAAAGGTAAAACATAAGGGCCTCGTGCCCAACAGTCATCGTTATTTTCAAAACGTATGCATGACACTTCCATATATAGCATCTAACATTCAATTCTTAATTTCCGGAAATCCCATCACCTTTCAACGAACTGATCAGGCTCAAAATTCATTGGCCCTCAGGCAACAGTGACTAGCACCAACTTGCTAAACATAAGTACATGAATCCCATGAGATCTCACATGGGCCTGCAAATCAGAGGTACTTAAATGTAAGCATGCCATACTACATTGTCCAACTCAAGCCACAATACGTTCTTCGAACACGTATGACACCATTGTCCATCAAGGCACAATGATACATAATGACATAAGTCATCCCCAGATTTCCTTGCAATCAAGGTACCCTCATTTCAATGGCACGTCTGCCAAAAACATATGCATGAAAAAACTTTTGTTTTCGTCAGTTTTTCTTTGTCGTATCATTATTTTCTCGTTAAAGCATCAACGCTATCAACCACCATAATGTTTTAGACTATTTTAGGTCTTTACCACAAATTCTCAAAAACAGGACACTCGATCCAAAACAGCTCGAACCCAAAAACCATCAACCGATGCACCAGTCTCAGAGTTTAGGTTCTAGAGTACACGTCTCGTCCACAAGCCTACAGGATCACAAATGTAACACCCCTCTCCTTAGGGTGTCTGCAAAAATCTGATACCAAAAGAAAAAATTTAACAATCAGAGGAAACAAAATGAAACTCATCATATATGACAATAATTCAAGTTCTGCCATTAGGCATACATACTCCAAATCTCTTAATACACAACACTCATAGTCATAGTCGGAAGACTGGACTTTCACATTCATAAATCTTAAGAGCTGGTCTGACAAAAGAATTCTAAGGACAATAAAGCGTACTACCCAACATAAGTCATGCCAATGAGACTGGGTCTCGTCGTCAACAAACCACATCTCTTCGTCGTCAACCTCAAGCACTCAAGCTATAGGGTCCTGGAGTGACTCAGAGGACTGTTGATAAACATCTGTACATGTATTCAAAAACACAACAGGGTGTCCAACATGTACAGGCAAGGGTGAGAAACCAATATATGAATCCAAAAACACAACAGGTATATACCCAAACACAGACAGCAGATTCATATAAGCATGCCTCACATAATCATCATCATGCATAACATAGTACAACATAATATAGTACTAAAGTAAATCACAAGGCTTCGTGCCTAACATTCAACGTTATTTTCAAAAACGTATGCATAAACACTTCCACATATCAACTAACGTTCAGTTCTTAATTTCCGGAAATCCCATCTCCATTCAAAACGAGCTGATCAGACTCCAAAATCATTGACCCGCAGGCAACAATGACTAACACCAAAATTGGTAAAAACATAAGTACTTACGATGTAATCAGTCATACTATATTGTCCACTTAGAGCACAATACAAACACACAACACGTATGACTACATTGTCCATCAAGGCACAATGTTACACAATGACAATAAGTCATCCCAGGTTTCCATGCCATCAAGGTCTCCTCATTTTCACGGCACGTCTGCCAAAAACATATGCATGAGAAAACCATTTGTTTTCGTCAGTTTATCTTTATCGTATTATTATTTCCTTGTTGAAGCATCAACACTATCAACCACCACAATGTTTTAGACTCTTTAAGCCTCTACAACATTTTCTCAAAAACTGGACATCAGTCCAAACTCAAAAAGGACACACAGCTCTAACCCAAAAATCCCTAACCGATGCACCAGTTTTGGATTTTGGATTTTACAGCTCAAAACACGTCCACAAGCCCCTTGGACTACAAAGAATGTCCACCAGCTTACAAGACCAACATACTAACACGGATCCTTGATCCACGTGTTCTGCAGAACCCTAGAATCTCGACGTCTCAGTTTCTAGGTTTCAAACCAAAAACCACATTTCTCTTTTGGAAACTCAAAACTAAAACCCAAATGTCCGAAGCCTACACAAAGCCTTCGGGATCGGTTTTCCATAAAACAAAACTCGTGGTTGAAAATCACTTTTTTTTCTCTTTTGTCGTATTTCGGTAAAACGCAATACTTTGAAATACTGTTCATAAAAACCCTTTCTCTTGGATAAAACAATTTATTTTGAAACCACGTTTCCAAAAACACTTTTGCTTGAAAAGGTTCCCTTTATCACTTTAAAAACTACCCATGTTTCTAAAACACATTTTTCACTTCATAACCTTGTTTTTCTCAATTAAAGCATTTCTTTCTCTTTTTTCCTTTATGTCAACTCCACCTTTGATACAGTAAATGTTTATTTTTCTTTATTCACAAAAGCCAATTTATTTCTTTTTCTTCCGAAGTTTATTGAAAAACTTTAATACTATTATTTTTCTTATCCAACGTCCCAAACTTTCTGAAGCTTTTACATTTCACGATTTTGGATCCTAACCGATGTTAGGTCCTTTAACATAATAATCACCACGACAGTCATATTATACATTCATACACCAATTTCAATGCCATACCATACAATCAAATATAAGCAAGTATTTCAGGCATAAACAGATATTTCAGGCATAGCCAAATGTAAACAGGTAAATTAAATCACTCCACAACCAATCAAGCACAGATAAATAATTACACTTTGTAACACCCCGATTTTTCGTGCTTTCCAAAGACGATAAACTCAATTAATGAGTTTATATTTTTATCTATGCTTTAGAAAATGATTTTGGGAAAACTAAAATCATATTCATGTTTCATATAATCGTAGGAGCCTACGGTTAAGTTTTGGGCCGAAAACTCAACCTAAGCCCGATTTACGTCTTACGGATGATAGTGTTTTTCTACTATCAACACCTAATCTTGACTAACAGACGAGACCATTAGTCTTAGAATTCAATCCTCTAACTTTTTGCTAAAATACGTCCTGACGTCCGAAAATAAAAATAATGTATTATATTCGGGCCGATAATCAAACGGGGAGACGTTTCGAGCTATCTTAGGGTTTTTCGAGACCCATGAACGGATAATTTTCATGCCAGAATTGTGTCAAGTTATTTGAGGACTCATACCAGTGTCGTGATGATTTCAAAATGTCGGGACGTGAATTGACCAAATTGCCCTTGGTTAATTTTTATTACTAATTACCTTTTCTATTACTTAACTCTTAAGAAAGCAAATAAATATCTCTCAATTCACCCTTACCCTCACTTTCTCGGCAGCCCTCTCTTCCCCAAACCCCCATCTTCTCTTATTTCTTTTCTTTCTTCATTTTCCCTCCATTAGAGCTCATTTTTGGAGGCTTTAAGCTTGATAATTCTTGAAGCAATCTTCATCAAACTTGGAGTAGATCATCATAGGAGGTAGAATATCATCTCTATCTCTCCCAATCTCTCCTTTCTCTCCTCAATTTTTCATGATCAAAGGTGTTAGGGTTTTGTCCCTAAAATCTTCAAAAATCCATGAAAAATTGTAGAAAAATCGTTTCAGTACCAAACCAATTTCTATGGCCTAGGTTCATGACATACTTGTATGGTCCAAGAGCTTAGAGCCAATAAATCTCCCTAGCTATATTTTCTATGAGGAGGCCGAACCCCCTATGTGTGTAGGGTAGGGTTTTTGGTTGGTTTTTGATGTTTTGAGCTGATATCTAGGGTTATCACACTTAGTTAGGGTGTTATCCAAGAGATGAGAAATTTTGGAGCTCCCTAGCTATTTTTAGTGTAATAGGGCCGAACCCTAGGGGTGGTGCAGTAGGAAACATCTTTGTCTTTTTGAGTTAATACCTTTATGGATTGTGTGTATGTAGTGATCCGCAGCTAGCTGAGCCAGTTGTCAAGTTGATCGGGTGTTCACAACTTACCTTGAGACTAAAAGAGGTAAGGGGATAAACCTGAGGAATTCAATTTCCGACAGCTATGTGCTGCATCGGTGTTTGTATTGTAATTAAATGTTCTGGATCTGATTATTGGTTGATTGTTTGATTTACTTTTGTTGATTTGAATATGCATGATATAACTGCTGACATATTTGAATACATGCTATAATTGTTGAATAATTATATGGATGTATCGTGTGCCCTGCTGTGGGATTTAAGACGTTAGAAGACCTAATTTTGATTAGGATCCGACATCGTGTAACTTAAAAGCTTTAAAAGTCTGAAATGTGGAATTGAGGAAATAAATATGTTTTATTGTTTCTCAATCTAATTTAAGAGAAAATAAGTGAATTATCTCTTTTGGAAATAAAATATAATGAACAGCTGCTTTTAAGGAAAATCAACTTAACAGAGCAAAGTTGTGAAAATGTGGTTTTTAATAACGAAAAACGATGTTTTTAAATTAAAGAGGGCGTTAGAAACCTTTATTAGTTTTTAAATTAATAAAGTTAACCGTTTGAGCAAAAACGTTTTAATAAACTTGATTTTCAAATTAATTGGTTTTATCCAAGAAAAAGGGGTTTTACAAGCTTTGTTTTAAGGTTTGTGTTTTACCGAAAAACAACGAAAGAAAAAGAAATGGTCTTTAGACCAAGTTTTGTTTTATGGAAAACCGATCCCGATGACTTTGTGTAAGTATCGAAGATTTGGGTTTTTGGTTTTTGAGTTTTCAAGAAAGTTGGTTTTAAAGCTTAGAAACTAGAAACCGAGACGTCGGGATTCTAGGGTTCTGCAGAAACACGTAGATCAAGGATCCATATTAGTTGTGGTCCTGTCGGCTTAGGGACGATCTTTGTGGTCCTGTAAGCTTGAGGATGTTTTTATGATCTTGAATCCAAAATTCTAGACTGGTGCATCGGTTAAGGATGTTTGTATTTGAGTTGTTTTGGACTAAATGTCCTGTTTTGAGAAAATGTTTTTGAGGCTTAAAGAGTCTAAGACATTACGGTGGTTGTTAACGTTGATGCTACAACGAGGAAATATTGATACGACAAAGATCAATTATCGGGAACTAAATAGTTTCTCATGCATTTGTGTGTTGGGCAGACGTGCCATGAAACGGGGGACCTTGATAGGCAAGGGGAACCTGAGATGACTTAATGTCATTATGTAACATTGTGCCTTGATGGACAATGATGTCATACGTGCCAGGGAGAGCGTATTGTGCCCAGTGAAGATGACAATATAGTATGACTTATACATTGTGAGTACCACTAACATGCGCGCCCATGTATTATTTCCTGGGAGGTTACGTGCTCAGGTTTTGCCGAATTTTAATTCTGGCGTTTGTCATTGTTGCCTGCGGGGCAATGACGTTGAGTCTGATCAACTCGTGTTTATGGTGATGGGGTACGAAGCCCTTGTGCCTTTACTGTTGATAGTACACGATTATATATGCTGTACTATGTGATGTATGATGATTTTTGGTGAGTTACATTATATGAATCTGCTGTTTGGATTGGGCATATAGTTGTCATTCTTGGATTCATATATTGGTTTCTCACCCTTGTATATTTTCTGGACTGGTTTGTCCTTTTGATATATATATTATATCCTATTCACAGATGGATCCGATCCCAGTTCAGCTCGCACACTTGGGGATACGCACCCTAGTTTTTGATCGGAAGACAGACCCAGCTGCGTGGGTTATTCACCCTGGGGTGGAGAGCGCAGCGTACACTAGACCAGTTTGCACCTTGAGAGGGACGACGGAGACGGGACCTCGTGAGAGTACCCACGCTGTGGAGACCGTCCAGGTACCTCTATCTCCCATTTGGATGATGCTGCAGGCTCTTATACAGCAGGGACTGATCGAGCATCACGTCCCCGCTGCACAGCCCCCACAGCAGCAGCCATCACATACACCTCCCCCGCCTTTTGTTTTGATAGCGGGCGAGCATGTAGTGGAGGATGTGGAGGAAGAGGAGGAGGAGGAGGAAGACCCTGAGAAGGATCCTCAGGAGGACCCGGAGTATCACCCCGTGGATGCTCCCGAGCCTCATCCACAGGAGAACGGGAAGGTAGGTTCCCAGGGTTCCTCTCCTGGTTCTAACATTGGACCTTCCTTAGGAGGATTGTCCAATGGCTTCCATTAGTCTGACCAGCTTAAGGTGTAGACTTTTCTTTTGAGGCAGCGGTTTTTGGGTAGTCTGTTAACGGCTACTGAAGGCCATGTGTTTTAGAGATATGGTTCCAGACTGTCGCTGCCTAGTTTCTAGCTTTTTAGAAGTTTATCTTTTATTGTTTCTTTTGTAAAGGGACATGTTGTCCATAGCCTTAGTTGATGATGTATATATATATATATATATATATATATATATATATATATATATATATATATATATATATATATATATATGAGTATTCTGTTCTTTTTTCTGAGTTGTGGTTTTATGGGTATTAAATAAAAAAAAAAAATTTTATCACAATTTTAAGGACTTAATAAGATATATCAAATGAACCATTTTTCGAAAGTAAAACCAACAAGTTTTATTTATCATTTAATTGGTGTTTTTGGGTTATAAACAATGACATCGGTTTGAGGGTGTCACACACTTCAAATACACAACTACAACATATAGCTGTTGGAATTTGAAATTCCTCAGGTCATCTCCCATTACCTTAAATGAAGTCTCATTGATGAGCAATCTCCACGCATCAAATCCAAGAGGTGACTGGAGGCGGCATTGACGTCTAGGGTTCCTTTGGCGCTTCCCAATACGTGCAAGCAACTCCACAACAGTTCCAAGAATGCTTATCCAGCTCCCCCCAAGTAAGCATAGCCACAACCAAAAACCAAGAGATAACATTCAAGCACATTCAACATCCAAACAACACATCAATTAATTAATCATCATTAAAAACATAACCTAATGGATTTAAAAATTTTATTTAATAAAAACAGAATTACTTTTCCAATAAAATCAATTTGGGAGAAACCAATTTGGTCATGGAAATATGAAATTAGCTTAGGGAATCATTAATTAACTACCCTAATTGCACTAAACAGAATTAATTTCATGATTGGAGTAAGATAAAAGTTTAGGGATTTAGTGAAATTAGGGAAATCCGAATTTAAAGGGGGATTAGAACAATTGACATAGGGAACTTGAAATTGATATACCCAATTGCATAAAAACATAATCAATTTCACATTTGAATCATGAAATTAAAATGCTAGTGTTTCAAATTGGGGATTTAGGGTTAGGGTTCCTCATGAAATCAAAAGCCAAGAGAAACGAATGAAGTAAATGAAGGATTCTTACCAAGGAGGAAGAAAGGGCATGAACGGCAGTCCCGGCAATGGCGCACGGTGGCGACGCACGGCGGTTCCGACAGTAGCAGTGGCGGTGTTCGGTCCAAAACGTGGAGGAAGATGCGGCCTTCCACGTGGTTGGTTCATTTCTGGAAGGGGGACCAAACGGTGGCCAGAAAAGCCATGAACAACGGCGGCTTTACGATGGCTCCACCGTCAACGTTGTCCGTTTACAAAAATATTCGGTTAGAAATGTAGAGGAAGGTGAGGAGAGCAATATTATAGTGTTGGTTTGGTGAAAGGTGGCAGGACGGTGGCTAAAAAACGCCCGAACAATGGCAGTGGCTCCGCCGTCAACCCTGTCCGTTTGGAAAAATGTTCGGTTAGAATTGTAGAGGAGAAGGTGGGGAGTATTTCTATGGTTTCGATTTTGTGACAGGTAGTCGGAGTTGGCCGAAAATTAAGAGAGAAAGAGGAGAAAGTTAGCGAGAGAGGGAGAGAAGAGAGCGGGACGCCCGGAATGGGAAGAAGAAAAAAAGAGAAAGAGAAGGGTGGGTGGGTGTGTTGCTGGTGTGTGAGGGAATTTGGGGAGTTTTTCCCTTTTTTTTGTTCTTTTAATTGTGGTAGGTGGGAAAAATCTAAAATTTCAAAATTTGAAATAGAATAGAGATTGATAATTGAATTTATCAACTCAGGGAATTAATGATCCAAAATAAATTTTTGATTAAATGCAAACCATTTTATTTTCAAATCATAAGTTACAAAATTGACCAAACAAATAATTTTAAAAGGTGCTAGGGTTTGCATGGTGCTCTAGCTTTTTGCACCACGTTCTGGCACCATGGCAATCTCTTCTGATTGCCCATGACAATTCTTGTTCCCTGATCTTGCTTTGCCTCGTTCACCTACTACTTTCAAATCCTCTCCTCCTACATTCGCAACCCATTCTTCTCCTGATCATCAGCCGTCTGCACAGAAGAAATCGTTTGCACAAGCCTTAACTAATGCTTGCGATGTCTCTTTATCTCGGTTACCGTGTCCATGTATCAAAGGAGATACAGTGTCAA
Source organism: Ammopiptanthus mongolicus (assembly GCA_039655645.1). Taxonomy (NCBI): domain Eukaryota; kingdom Viridiplantae; phylum Streptophyta; class Magnoliopsida; order Fabales; family Fabaceae; genus Ammopiptanthus; species Ammopiptanthus mongolicus. Next base: position 47,950,485 of record CM077350.1, read on the forward strand.
TCAAGATATCTGAAGAAGAATATAGCAAAGGTCTCGAAGCTTGCAAGATGAACCTTCATGGCCGCTTACTGTTGTCCAAGGGTGATAATCCATTAAGAGTTAATGATCTTCAAGAAAAATTGGCTAAGCAGTGGAAATCCATTGGTAATTGGAGGATGACATCCCTTGGCAAGGGATATTTTGAATTCAGTTTTTCTTCCCATGATGATCTCCGCAGTGTGTGGTCTGTTGGTACTTGGAATTTGAATCCAGGTTTATTGAGGCTCTCTCAATGGTCTCCGGATTTTAATCCTAGAAAACAGAAACAAACCCATACTCAGTGCTGGATTCACTACAAGAAAATGTGTTTTTAGCGACCGAATTTAGCTACCGAAATAAATCGGTCGCCATTAGCTACCGAATTAGCTACTGATCCTGATTTTTTAAAAAAATGGTTTCCGATTTCATTTAGCTACCGAATTAGAGACCGAAATTATTGGTAGCAACAAATCGGTAGCTATTCCCGTCGCTAAATACATAATTTTGAAAGTCATACTTGTTGACCATTTAGCTACCGAATCTGCGACCAACTAGGTATTGTTTTTTTGTTTGCGACCGCTAACGTGTCGGTAGCTAAAAACTTAAGAGATTAGAGACGGTATTAGCGACCGATTTATATCGGTAGCGGAAACCTTAAGAGCTTAGCGACGGTATTAGCGACCGATTTATATCGGTAGCTAAAAACTTAAGAGATTAGCGACGGTATTAGCGACTGATTTATATCGGTAGCTAATTACAAAACTTAAATCCCGTCCATCCCCCCTATTTTTCACTCTCACTCTCTTTCTCTCTGCAAAATCTAAATCAGCCATAGCCACCGCCGCCACTGCATCTCCTCTCAGCGCCGTCGTCGCTCTCCCTCGGTACCCATCCCCGCCGCGCAGCTGCATCTCCTCTCAACGTCCGTCATTGCTCTCCCTCGGTGAACAAGTCAGCCTTGTCTATAAATGGAACCCCTGCCTGTTACGGTGTGGTCCCATTTGGACGTTTCTCTGCACTCCTCTCTGCAATCCGTTGCAAAAACTGAGAAGTGTTATTAAGTTATAAGCTGTTATGTTACAAAAAGTTTGAGGTTCCGTCAAATGCACATGCTTGATCAACTAGTTGTTGACTTGTTGCATTACTTTTTATTCTCTGATTCAGACAGTGAATGCAAGTTAGAGTGGATTTTTTAAGTGAGATTGTTAAAATAATCTGGATTTTTCTCTTTTCTGAGGAAAGTCCATGAAAATCATGGTGATTAGTTATCATTGGTTAAGTGTGCTTTCCCATTTTATATTCTAACTGTCTAAATACAGCATTTGACAAGCTTTTCCAGAGAATGTTGGATGCATGGCTCAATATGCTCGTGCAGTTTTACTTGCATTTCTTGTTGGTTTTGTCATGCATATGCAATAAGTCAACTCTGGATAATGGATGAAAACTGGATAGTCATTTGTTGATATGAATTTTTAAATGCATTGCTTGGATGAATGTTGATTCGTTGAAATAGTTTCTTCTGTCAAAAAATGATTTCATCTGTAAATATGCTTTATTCATTTGATTTTATTTTTGTTTTTGGAGTCTTCTAACTGATTAATGTGTGAAATTTATATTTGATATATATATATATATATATATATATATATATATATATATATATATATATATATATATATATATATATATGTGTGTGTGTGTGTGTGTGTGTGTGTGTGTGTGTATTCTAGAGTTGTATCTGGGCCTGTCACCTGATGATCAAGTCACCGAGATTATTGATATTTGCTTTTCTACTTCAGTGATACATTTACACTGGTTGTAAAATTGGAAAATGACTTCCTAGTTGTTGGTTTGTTTGGGCAGAGGATTAGCTGGAGGCAAGTCATCAATTGAATCCTGTCTCTGCAGGTGTGCTCTTATGCCCTTTTCCCCCCTTTCTACTACTGCCCTTTGTCTTTGATTTGGGCCAGTAATGCTTGCTGACTATTAAAATATAAGTGTATAAGATGTTTCTTGTTTCAGCCTTCCTCTGAAATATCTTCGAAAATCTCATGCATCTTGATTTTTTTGTCTGGTTTTTCACTGGATTGCAGAATGTATCTGATGAAAAGGAATTGGTGGAAATGGTTGTAAGATTGCTCTCTTTCTCTTCCTGTCAGGTTGTACTTAGAGCATTTCCTGCATATGAATTGTGGAAAGATTAAGAATGGTTTTGTATGGCTTGATATGATCTAGGTTCCTTTAGGCTGTTGGAAGATTGTTTTTGGTTCCGAAATGGTATATACTCTTTCATGTATATGTACAAGTTTGCCTGTGACTGTTTCTGGAGTTATTGTTCCCATTCTGTACTGGGATATCGGATTATCATGATGAGCACTAAATAAGCTATATAATTTTATAGAGCTATGTTGATGGAACTAAGACTATTTTGGGCATGTTGGCACGTTTGCCCGTTCATGAACTGAGGTTAAATATTGCTGATAATCCAGGGAGTGGTGGTAGGCAAGCAATCCTTGATGTCTAAATCAGCATCAGTTATGGTGAGAGCTGCTTTGTTTCATAAGAGAAAAATTTGTTGGCAATATCAATTATCAGCCAACAGCTAGATTCATTGCAAATTACAATGGCTAGATACATAGGGAATAAAATAAAATGGGAGAGAAGTCTTTTTTGCTTCTTAAAATTGAGCTATACAATTGCACAAACACATACAGAAAGACTACTGTTGAGGATTTTGGTCATGCTTTGATTATTTGTTTGTGAGATATGAGCTATACAATTGCACAAACACATACAGAAATACTTTGCATTACATTTTTAACAATGTATATATGTATCTCTATATATACCATACCCTATAAGTAATTGGCATATTTCTGGTCTGGCTCCATGTCAGTGGCATCTTCCCTCCTTGATTGGCTTCATATATTGCCATTTGCTCTGCCTACAATACAGTTTCGTTGACTCATTAATTATGTCTGATATTGTGTGATTATATGTTTTATTATTTTTAATATTTAAAAATCCTAATGTGATTTATTATGCAGGAAAAGTTTTATGAAAGACGGGGTGATGCCACCAGTCAGGGACAAGAGCACTCTGCTGCATCTGACAACGCCATTTTCTTGGAGGTGGTGGGTGGTAAAAACAAGAAGGGTGTTGTGTATGGGTTGGGTCGGATGGGGGATGAGTACTTGACCTCATCGACGTCACATACTCAATCCGATCCTGGCCTTACCCCCGACGTACGAGAGGTTATCGCCAATCTCAATGTTGAGCTGGCAGCGAAGGACAACAGGATAAATCACTTGGAGAGGACGATGGATCAGACACAGAGAGAGATGCACGCATTGTTCCAACACTTAGGATACAGGCCCGGTTCCTCTAGTGCCGTTCCACAAGATGATTCGCATGCTGATCCAGGTGCCGATGATGAGGACGATGGCGAGGACGATAATGGCTGGATCCCCCCACCCCCCCAGCACATTGATATTATCTTTGTTACATTTAGTTACTACCACTATTGTACTACATGTGTTGTTTCTATTTGGATATTGGATATTGTATTAGATGTTTATATATATGGTGGATTTATATTGATGTTTGAGTTGAGTATAATTTTATGTAATTTATCTCTGTTTTGTATGATTAAGCAGGATGGTAATTTTGATAAAAGTTTGGTATTATTGCAAAAAAAAAAAATGATATTTAGCTACCGAATCGGATTCGGTAGCTAAATATAATTTGCAAATTTAAAATTTTGCTACCGAATCTATTCGGTAGCTAAACCAAAATATATATTTAGCTACCGAATAGGATTCGGTAGCTAAACCAAAAATATATATTTAGCGACCGAATTTTATTCGTCGCCAATTCGGTCGCTAAACTGGTAACAGATATGGTATACGTGACCATTTCAGCGACCACAATATTTATATTTAGCTACCAAAATATTCCGTAGCTATTGGCGACCGGAGTGAAATTCGGTAGCTAAATCGATTAGCTACCAGCACTTTAGTTACCAACTCCATTCGGTCGCTAATTCGGTAGCTAAACAATTTAGCTACCGAATTTTGGATATTAGCTACCGAAAAATTCGGTAGCTAAACAGCATTTTTCTTGTAGTGATTAGAATTTATGATCTTCCTCAGGAGTATTGACGTCGAAGAATCTTAACCGAAATTGCTTCAGGTATTGGAACTCCTATAACTATTGATGAGATGACAAGGAAAAGATTGTATGGTCATTATGCCCGCGTTCTTGTGGATCTTGATCTTACTGCTGCACCTCTTTATGAAATTCTGGTTGAAAGAGAACAATATGCTTTTATAGTGGGTATTGAATATGAGAAACTGCCTATGTTTTGTAATTATTGCCAAACAATAGGGCATTCAATTTATGAGTGCAATAAGAAAGACAAAATCTATAACAAGCAGCAGCCTTTACCTCAAAAAGGTAAGTCTTCAATTGCTAAAGGTCCTATTTATGCTCCAAAATCCGGTAATGTTTCTAAAGTAGATAATGAGCATAAAAAATCTGATATCACAGTTTTGGAAAATTCTCAAAGTCCATCTAATGCTATTGATTTAGGCAATATCAGAAATATTGTTTTGGAGCATATTAATGTTCACTCTGAGGAACAAGAACATGACAAAGAAGGAGCTTATGAAACTGCAGATGATACTGATGATATAGAAAATGTTTATGATGAATCAATTGGCGAATTACAAGGCAAGAAATTTCGTCTTGATGATCAACATAACTCTATGCCAGATATGATACTGGACTCTTGTGATCATGTTAGTGACTCGGATGATATTTATGTTTCAACTGATAACAATAATTCACAAAACGACCATGCATCTGCTGCAAGGAGAACTAAAGTCCCTGAACTTTCTCCAGCAAGGACTTCTCTTGCAGCTAGGACTGGTAACCTGGACTCTCAGAATGATTCTGGCTCTGCTGCAAGGAGGATTGTTGTCCCTGAACTTTCTCCAGATAGAATTACTCTTGCAGTCCCTGAACTTTCTCCAGACAGGCCTATTCTTGCTACTAGAACTGATACAGTCAACAATGAAATGCAAATGTTTTCTAAATTTTGGCAACACACTGGACAATCTGATGATGATGAGGATAATGAGGAGAGGGATAAGCAGCATGATGAAGTTCAGAAACAAGTTGAAGCTCAGAAATTTGAAGTGGTCCTAACAAAATCTCAAAACAAAAAGTTAAGGCACAAACAGAATTAGGAAAATAAGGTTGATAGAAGCACTCGATCCAGGGCAGGTCCAAGAAAGAACTTTGCCTAATGAAAGTCCTATATTGGAATGCAAGAGGATTAGCCAATCATCCTACTAGATTGGTTTTGAATAAGCTTTGTTGTTCTCATAAACCTGATTTTTTATTCATTTCTGAACCTTGGTGAATTTTGATAGCTTCCCAGCCAGCTTATGGAGAAGATTGAATTTGAAACTGTTTGCTGTGAACATCAGGAATGCTCAACTTCCTAATCTTTGGTGCTTGTGTAAGGATAACTTGCAACCTTCTTTGATTGTTTCTTCAAAGCAACATGTTTCTTTTTCAGTTTCTTGTGATAATCGGCAAATCTTCCTATCTGCTATTTATGCTAGCACTGATTATGTTCAGAGAAGAAATCTTTGGGCCGAATTAAATATTTTACAGCAAAATCATGTGGGGCCTTGGTGTTTTATAGGGGATGTCAATGCCATTCTTGGTGTGCATGAACAAAGGGGTGGTCTTTTCCCTATTCAGGTTTCTTGTGATGATTTTAAAAATTGGTCTGATAGTGGTTCTTTAACACATTTATTGACAAGAGGAGCAGATTTCACTTGGGCCAATGGAAGGAGGAGGAATGCTTTGTCTGAAAAGAGGCTTGACAGAGCAATTTGCAATGATTCATGGATTAATTATTGGGATTCTTCGGTTTGCTGTACCTTAACCAGAAGTAAATCCGATCATTACCCAATTTTGCTCACTTTGAGGAAAGGTACTCATAACTATCCTTCTCATTTTAAATTCCTTAGTATGTGGAATGATCGTCCTGGATGTAGAGGTATTGTTGAAGAGGTTTGGAGCAGGCCTGTGCTAGGCTGCCCTATGTATGTTCTTTCTCAGAAATTAAAGCTTCTTAAGAAAGACTTGAAGATTTGGAATAAAGATGTTTTTGGTGATGTTCATCTTAATGTTGCAAAGGCTCAAGCTGAAGTTGATTTGATCCAGAATTTAATTAATGTTGATGGTTCCAGTGATTCTTTGGTTGATAGAGAGAAAGGTGCTCAATTGGAGTTGCATAAAGCTTTACATTTTCAGGAGGAATTTTGGAAAGAAAAATCAAGAATTAACTGGCACAAATATGGTGATAGAAATACTGTTTTTTTTTCCATAAAGTTACAAAAATCAGAAGTGCCTCTAAGCAATTATCTATGCTTAAATCTGGTGATGTGATTTTGGACAAGCAGGAGGACATTGAGCAACATGTGTTGCAGTACTACTGTAACCTGTTTGCCACTGATAACAATTGCTCTCCAAATGAGTTGATAAGTTCTGTGATCCCTCATTGGTTTCTGATGCGGACAATGTCTTATTAACTAATGTTCCATCCAAAGATGAAGTGAAAAATGTTGTTTTCTCTATGACTAAGAATGGTGCTCCTGGACCTGATGGTTTTGGGGGAAGTTTCTACCAGCAATATTGGGATATCATTGAAGAGGATGTTTTCAAATCTGTTATTCAGTTCTTCACTCAAGGTTGGTTATTGCCAAATCTTAATTCTAATCTTGTGGTTTTCATTCCAAAATTCCCTGGTGCTGATACTATTGAAAACTATAGGCCCATTGCCTTAGCCAATTATCAATTTAAGATTATCACTAAGGTGCTGGCTGATAGACTTGCGGTCATTGCCCCTAAAATTGTTTCTGACAATCAAAGAGGTTTCATTAGAGATAGACATATCAAGGATTGCATTTGCATCACTTCAGAAGCTGTTAGTATGCTGGATAAAAAGGTGTTTGGTAGGAATTTAGCACTCAAAATTGACATTAAAAAAGATTTTGACACTATGGATTGGAAATTTCTTTTGCTAGTCTTGCACTCCTTTGGTTTTGATGACAGGTTTTGCTCTTGGATCAAGGTGATTCTAGAATCTACTAAATTATCTATTTCTGTGAATGGTCACTCGGTTGGCTACTTTTAATGTAAGAGAGGGGTGAGACAAGGTGATCCTTTATCTCCTCTCCTCTTTTGCATTGCTGAGGATGTTTTGAGTAGAGCCATTACCTCTTTGATGGATTCTGGTAGATTGCTTCTTATGGCTAGTCCTAGAAACTTCACAACTCCTTCACATGTTTTCTATGCAGATGACATCATGATATTTTGTAGAGGAACAAAGAATAATATGCAAGTTCTTATGGAGCTTTTTAGGAAGTATGGTGAAGCTTCTCGCCTAGTTATTAGCCCTACCAAATGCAAATTCTTTTCTGGTTCTATCTATGCAAGGAGGTTGGACAGTATTTCTACTATCTTGGGTTTCTCTCAGGGTAAGCTTCCATTTACTTACTTAGGAGTTCCTATTTTTAAAGGCAAACCAAAGAGGTCTTTCTTGCAACCTTTGGCTGATAGAATTAAATTGAAGTTATCTACTTGGAAAGGTTCTTTGCTTTCCATCATGGGAAGAATTCAGCTCGTTCAATCTATCATCCATGGCATGATGGTTTATAGTTTTCACACCTATGTTTTGCCTATTTCTTTGTTGAAAACTGTTGATACTTGGATCAGAAATTTTATATGGTCAGGAGATGTAAATGTCAGGAAGATTGTCATAGTTAAATGGAGTAAAATTTGTACTCCTATTGCTGAAGGTGGGCTTGGACTGAGGTCCATCAGAAATATTAATGAGGCAGCTTCTCTCAAACTATGTTGGGATTTTTACTCCTCCACTAGTCAATGGTCCAAATTTCTTAAAGCAAGATTTTTGAGAGGTAATTCAGATATTGTTGCATATGTTTCCTCCTCAATTTGGCCTGCTATTAAAAACAATTACAGTAAGATTCTTGACAACATGTCTTGGCAGCTTGGTGACGGTAAATTAATCAGTTTTTGGCATGATCATTGGCTTACTGATTCAGTAGCTAATATTCTTCATATTCCTGACCATTTGCATCAGTTCTTTCAGTCTAAGGTTAGTGATTTCATTTCTGATTCTACCTGGAACATTCCTACTGAATTGATTTCAAGTTGCCCCCATTTGGTTGCTGATATTTATAAGGTTGTGATTCCGAAAATTCCTTGCCAAGATCAAGTGGTGTGGACTGATTCTGAGTCTAGAAATCTTTGTTTTAAAGATGCTTATAAATCTGTTGCCCCTAACTATCAATCTCAGGATTACTTCAAGCTTATTTGGCAGTCTTGCATTCCTCCTTCTAAGTCTTTTTTGTTGTGGCGTCTGCTTCATAAGAAATTGCCAACTGACGAAAATTTATGTGTAAGAGGTTGCATCACTGTCTCTATGTGTAGTCTTTGCAGATGCAGCTCAGAATCCTCTGATCACCTATTTCTTTCTTGTCCTTATGCAATTCATTTGTGGTCTTGGCTTAGTAACTTAATTGGCTGCAACATTAATTTATCTTCTTTGAAATCTATTTTGAATGTCTGCGAGAGAGGCTGGAGCTTACAGATCAGAGACCTTATCTTATCAGCTATTTTACATGTTTTTTGGGTGATTTGGAGCTGCAGGAATAAATTGCGTTTTGACAATAAAACAATCTCTTGGCATTCTGCTGCTAATTTGATTATTGCAGGTGCTTCTTTATCTGCCACTTTGTCTACTGGTCTTGTTTATACTTCAGTGCAGGTGCATACAATTTTGAATAATTTCAAGGTTGCTAGTCATTCTCCTCGGGCTCCTCTTATTAGGCAGGTTACTTGGATTCCTCCTATGTGCAACTGGGTCAAATGTAACTCTGATGGTGCTTCGAAAGGAGTTCCTGGTTGGTCTGCTTGTGGTGGTATATTCAGAGATTATAGAGGTTCCTATCTTGGTTGTTTTCTGCTAACCTTGGTGTTTCTTTCTCTCTTCATGCTGAGATGATTGGAGCCATGATTGCTATTGAGCAAGCTAATCTGAGGGGTTGGAAGAGTCTCTGGCTTGAATGTGACTCTAAATTGGTTGTTGATGCTTTTAAAAAAAAATAAAGGTATTCCTTGGAAGCTAAGGAACAGATGGAATAATTATTTCGAGCTGGTTAAAAATATGAGGTTTCTAGTCTCTCATATTTTTAGAGAAGGCAACTCTTGTGCAGACAAGTTGGCTAATCATGGTCTTTCAATTCAAGATTTTATTTGGCGGAATTATATTCCTTCATTCATCAGGGAAGACTTTTTTTGTAATAGAAATAGTCTTCCTTTTTATAGGTTTAGATGATTCTTTGGTTTTTCCATAGGTTTTGGTTTATGTCCCCCCATGCTTTTTTTGTATTATTTCTATTTTTTTATTAATAAATTTTATGGGCGGTAAAAGCACTCTTTTTCCTTATTGATGTTTTTATCCCTGATGAGGGTTTTGCATCAAAATGTTTTAACGAGGCTCTTATTGTTCCTATTTATAAAAAAAAATTTATTTTCAAATATAAAATCAAATAGATTAAATTTAGAAAATAATTTCTTTTAACCATATTACTTAAATAATATTTTTCTAAACAAATAATAATAATAACAATAGCATAATATTTTTGTCTTGCAAGAGTGTATAAACTATGATAACGCACCCAATAAAAGAGATACAATAATTTTAAGCAAATAAAATTAATTATCAACATATATAGAATTTTTGGGGTGTTACAACAAAGATTGTCCCCAAGTTTACCGGACCACTTAGCTAACACGGATCCTTGATCCACGTATTCTACAGAACTTAGAACCCCGACATCTCGGTTTCTAAGCTCATCTCACAAACCACTTTTTCTCTTTTTGAAACCCAAAATCAAAACCCAAAACTCTGAAGCTTATACACGAAGCCTTCGGGGCCGATTTTCCATAAAACAATTTTTGGTCAAAACCCACTTTTTCTCTTTTGAAATATTTCGGTAAACCACAAAACTTTGAAATACAGTTTGTGAAAATCTTTTCTTGGATAAAACAATTTATTTCGAAACAACATTTCCAAACGCACTTTTGATTGATCTAGCTTACTTTATCACTTCAAAAACAGTCGATGTCTCCAAACCATACTTTTTATTTCTAAACCTTACTTTTCTTAACTAAAAACATTCTTTTCTCCTTTTTCCCTTTATGTCAACTCATCTTTTAGTAAGGTAGATCTTATTCTTCTTTATTTCCTAAAAATCATTTGTTTCCTTTTCGTTTAAAAGAAAACTTTGAAACTTTAATCCTTTTATTTCCTTATCCAACATTCCAAGCTTTTTGAAGCTTTTAACATTTCACGATTTTGGATTCTAACCGATGTTAGGTCCTCTAACACAATAATCATCGCAATAGGCATAATGTGCATCCATTCACCATAATCAAACGCCATATAATAAAATCAGGCATAAGCAGGTATTTTCAGGCATAAACAAATATGAGCAGGTAAAATTAAATCACTCCACATCAACCAAACACAGATAAATAATTACAATCCAAATACACAAACACAGCATATAGCTGTCGGAATTGGAATTCCTCAAGTTTATCCCCTTACTTCTCGAAGTTTCCTAAGTAGTGATAAGTCATCCGATTAATCCGAGAGTCGTTCGTTTTCTCGTCCGATTACCCAATGATCACTACACACATACAATCAGTCAAGATATCAACTTTAACTAACACGAAAACTCCTATTTTCTTCCATCTAGGATTCGACCAAGGGCTAGAAAAAGTAGCTAGGGTTACCCAAAAATTCCTATCTCTTGGATTCAATGCTTACTAAGCTTGATAAGACTAAATCAAAGCTTATTACACTAAAACTTCAACCAAAATCCCACTCACCCAACAATGGAGGGTTCGGCCACTTATACCCATTTGAGCTAGAGAGCTCTTTTGGTTTCAATCTCTTGGATTATGAAAGAATACAATGAATCTAGCTCAAAGAAATTGGTTTGACATTAAAAGGATTTTTCTACAAATTTTCATGAATTTTTGAAGATCAAGGTTCAACTTAAATAAAGCTTGAAAATGCAAGAATCAATGGAGGAAACATGAAGTTTAAGAGCTCAAGAATGGAGTTCGTACCTCCTTGGTGATAAGGATGAGCAAAGGATCAACTTTGTTTCCACAAAAGCTTAAAGACTTAGAAGAAAAATGGAGAGAAATGATGGAGGAAACTTAGAGAAATGAAGAACAAGTGTGAGGAAGGGAGAAGAAGAAGAGTGGCCGAATAGCCTAAGTGTGGGACAAGGTTGTCCACCTAAAGTTCATTAAGGGTAGTTTGGTCTCTTTGCCTAAGGACCAAATGGTAATTTCCTCAAAGTCCAAGGGCATTTCGATCTTTTCGCGTCCAGATATTTTGAAAACTCATCATGACACTGGCACGCATCCCAAGGTGACTTGACCTGATGTGACTTCAAGATTATCCGCTAGCAGGTCCCGTTAAATCCATATACAGCTCCGTTTGTCTCCCGGTTCAAGTTTTTGTCCGAATAGTTTAATTATTCAGCTTTTTAAAGCGCGAAACCAATTTTAGAAAAAAAAAGGTAGGAAATACAATTCTAAGATTAACTGTCTCGTTCATGAGTCCAAATTAGATCTTCTGAGTAGTAAAACACTACTGTCAGTGAAAAACGCAGACCGGGCTCCGTCTGAATTTTCGACCCAAAATTTAACCGTAACTCCCTACGATAGCGTAGAGCGTGACTATTGTCTCAGTTTATTTTATTTCACTCTCTAGACCCTCCAATAAAATACAAACTCATAAATACTGTTTATTAACTTTCAAGAGTTTGAAAAATCGGGGTGTTACACTTATCGACGGCCAAAAACGTGTCGATAATGACCAGAAGCCATCGAGAAGTGCCCATTACCGATGCCTTACCGACAAATCATTATTTGTCGGTAAATCACGAGTCGGTAAACTTTACCGACAAATATTTTGATATCATCTATAATATCAAAGGTTTCCCGTCTAAAGATTCTACACATAAGTGTCTACGTTACCGATGGATAGGTTGTTGGTAACTTGATTTTGCATTATCGACAACTTATCCATCGGTACATAATGGTGAAGTTATCGACGGATAATCCGTCAATAATGTACAATCCCTTTACCGAGTGAAAAGCCATCGGCAACGTCAATTTTAAAAATAAAATAAAATATAAAATTTATAAAATAAACAAATAATTATGTAAATTTTCTCTACAATAAAACCGACAAGAAAAAGCCCTTTGAAATGCCCTAAAGCCGCCAGTAATGACCCTTTTCCGGCGGCTAACCGACGGCCGCAATTGCATGGGAAAATCGCTCGTCAGTAATGTTTACCGACAACTTTTGGTAAAGGTCATCGGTGAATATTGACTGCTAAAGTCATTGGTAAGCTCATCGGTAAGTACCTACTATTCGCAGTACCGACGATAATGATAATTTTTTTAAAATAATATTTTTATATTAATTAAATAAATATAATTAATGAAATATTTTAATTATATTTTATATTGATTAAAATTTATATTTTCTATTAATTATTTACGAATATTAATATTAATTAACTAAATATTATAGAATAAAAAATATAACATCCAAGAAATTAAAATTATAACTCAAACAATAAATAATAAATGTTTTTACGATAAATAGAAACATAAATGATAAAAAAACCTAATATAATAACTTGATAATTCCTATCATAAGGAGATAAGAAAAGATGTTCAAATGAGTATGTCTGGTCGACGTCCTCCCGATGCGGTGGGTCGGCTCACCAAGTTGTAGGGATTATTGTTGATGCTTGGGATCTGCTCCCCATGCATCTACTGCAATGTCGCCAGCATCTGCTATCTGCTACATCGTCTACTTTCCAATTCTCAAACTCGATCTCATTCAAACCAACAATCATACATAAACAAAAACAACACCCTAAACAATGCAGCCTAAAAAATCTCAAACCAACAACCATACACAAACAACAACAACAACACCGAAACAGAGAATGAAAACAACAGCAACACCAAAACAACAACATACACAAACCATGCATGCCATACATAAGCAATATAGTGAAAATGCTCTGAGCTAGAGAATGAAAATGCACACCTGGAAACGTGGACTGAACAACAACAACTACAATTGCTCTAAGCACTAGAATGAAGAAGAAGAACAGTGAGAAGAGGAAGAGGAAATGGTGCGATGAAAAAGAAAAATCTCAAGAACCTGATTCTGTTTACTAAGAAGAGGATGAAGAACGGTGAGAAGAACTTTGGTATTCCCATGCTGAGAGGGTGGCCGAAGCTTCAGTGTTCGCGGACGCAGAGGATGAGATGGGGGTCGAAGCTTTGGTGTTTGTGCATGCAGAGGAGAGGTGGATCTGGTTTCGCGATTGTGGTGGTGGTGGTCTCACGGTGGTGGTGGTGGCCTCGTGGTGGTGAGTTGGGACAGAGGCTGAGGGAGAGGGATGCTGAAGGAAGGAAATGAGGAAAAACGAAAGTGAGGGAAAGTTCTCAGGCTGTTAGTATGACCACATTTACCGACAGCTACGCTCGTCGGTAATGTTATTTTGCAATTTCCGATGGGCCAAAACGTCGCTAAAATTGACCACCTCAAAAACACAAAAGTCATATATCGACACCATGGTCGTCAGTAATAGGATGATGCGTTTACTGACGGGCATGATCATCGATAACCTTAAAAGAGACATTAACGACAGTGAATTCCAAAGGGCAGACCGTCAGTAACTGAATAATATCATTACCGATAGCTAAGTGATCGATAATCTCGCGCACATAATTTCGTGCAAATGCACGCTAGAAGAACCGAGGACTTACCGTCGGTAAGGCGCTCTGTAAATCTATTAATGGCCAAGTCGTCGGTAAAGTGGACAAGTACCAGTTGCTATATATACTACGGTTGTAACCGTCGGTAAATCAATAGTTATCGACGGTCCTGGTGTCGTCTGTATAAATCCATCAGAAGTATCAGCTTTTCTTGTAGTGTTTAAAAATAATATTCAAATAAATTAGAAAAAAAAATCCAAAACAATAATTAATTAAAGTATAAATAAAATCTAAATTAAATTAAATGTAAATAATAATGTATGTATATATAAAGGATCCAACAGATGAAAAAAAAAATCCAAAAATATATAAATCCTAATAATTTGAATAATTGTGGACTATTTAGATACCAAAGCAATTTCTTCTTATTTTCTTCAGATGCTACTTGAGTTTTGATTTGATATTCTTCAGAGAATGAGATATTAGACGCATTAAGATTATTCTTTATTGTTTGCATCTATCAGACGCTTCAAATGAATAATTGACTTATGTTCTTCAGACACATAAGGCTTAGCTGAGGGATGTTGCTGAAGGTCTTCATAAAGGATCTTGAAAGAATGCTTGACTGGACCCTTCAACACTTGACTTGGGATTCTCTAAGAGAGATTAGATATAATGCTTATAATCTGCACACTCAAGTAAATCATCAGTAATATTCACACAGTTCATTTAAGTCATTAACCAAATGCTTAGATACATCAAAAAACAGGAAACATACCTTAGCACAAACTATAAGACGCATAGTAAGGTACTCTGACACTTAGAGACCTAACAATGAGCTCGCAAAAAAGACTCCTGAGCATGAGCTCGAAAAGAAAATTATGAGCACGAGCTCGAGAGGATAAAGTCAAGCATGAGCTCACAAAGAAGATCCTGAGCACAAGCTTGAAAAGGAAAAGCCGAGCACTAGCTTGCAAAGAAGACTTTGACCATCAGCTTAAGAGGAAAAAATCAAGTATGAGCTCAAGAGGAAGACCCCGAGCATGAGCTCGCAAAGAAGACTTCAAGCATGAGCTCAAGAGGAAAAAGTCAAGCATGAGCTCACAAAGGAAAGGCCCAAAGTACTACTCGAGTAACATATTAATCATTCGGGTAAAGTAATTTTGCAAAGAAGACCCTGAGCATGGGTTTGAGAGAAAAGGTTGAGCATGAGTTTGCAAAGAAAAGGCCTACTCCGTTACAATAATAATCATTCGAGTAAAGTAATAATTCAAAGTTTTCCTTCAAATTAGAAGTACAAGATATTTTACTTTCGAAATAATAAATTTACAATGAAATGTGTTAAGATTACAGTAACATTATGCTTGTTCTCACAAGTATAAAGATTCCGAGCTAGAGGAGATAACCTTACTCGGATGAATATATCTATTATATGTTTCAATGTGTCTTACAAAAGTTTATCGTCACTCTATTTATAGGCTACATGTACAATCTCCCTATTAAAGGTCCTTTATGGGTGAGATCCTGACTTGCCATGCATACCTTCTTGTCCAAGCGATTCTTGCTCCGTATCAAATGCGAAATGTCTTGAATCTCGAGCATCCCGGGATCGGTCTAGCTATGGAGGAGAATATTCTTCCGGACATTCTTTCATCTAGGGTTAGGATGCCGCTGAAGGGTCTTGTTTTTCTTGGGCCGCCGATTACGACTCGGGTAATCCGTTTGTTTCCAAGTGGGAGGTGGCCCTCTCGAAATCCTGACCGGATGGTTCTCGGACCATGTAGGAACAGAAGTCCCCCAAGCCTCGAGTTGCTTGCATCGAGAAGGCTTCACAATCTATGCCCGAGAATCTGTAAATTTGGCCGAGTAGACATCCGGTTTGCAAATTCTTAAGAAAGTCTTTCACCGTGAGTATCTCATGACGGCCTGTGCCCTGCTTGTGAATTGTGGTGGAGGTCTTGTCATCTATGTCAGAGATATCTGTCACCCACTGTGTCCCTTCATGATGACTGTTCTGAGGTGACGTTACTCTTCATAGGGGCTCGAGCGTCTGTGCGCAAGGTCGCGTGGATTCTTGAAAAACACGTCCCTTCACTCGCTGACTCTTGGCGTTCCAACTGTCACCCTGCATGGCCCTTCGCTTGTCCTTCATCTTGGTCCGTTAGATCTAAACATTGTAGGGCGTTGGATCAGAAACGCTTCTCTTTTAATTTGGTATTTAAGTTTCCTTCTTTGAATTGGCTCTTACTGCTACTTTCGTATCTCCGTTTAAAGTTCAGATCTCTTAATAGTATCCTCTTCATCTTCCTGCTCGTGATTTTTAAGTTTCGCTTTCCTTTCCTCAGGTTCGCCAAAATTTCCTCTGAACTTCTTCTTTCTGCAAATTTGTTTTGAGTTTCTAGATTTCATCTTCTCTTTTGTGCGTCTCTTTTCATGTCTTTCGTTTCCCCATCGTCACTTTCTTATGGCTCCTCAAAGACGTTGTGTGCTTCACTCCCAAAAAAACAAAGCAAACACCCTTGGCTCTTCTTCTAGAACTCCTTCCCCTACTCACTATCAACCCGTATTTGTGGGGTTTTATGCCTAGGTTGACCCTGGTGCTCTTACCTGGGTTTCTAAGTTTCAAACTGTTAGGTCTTTGGAGAAAGTCCAAAACGAAATTTCTGACTCCAAGGAGGCCAATGGCATTGTCATTTTTTCCTGTGACAAAGATGACCGAGTATGTATGTCCAGTTCTCAACTTCAACTTGACTTCTTCTTCATGTACCATTTTCTTTTTTCCAAGGTAAAACTCCGTCTCCCATTTTCGGATTTCCAATGCTTGGTTCTTCGATGTCTGAACATGGCCCCTAGCCAATTACAACCGAATAGCTAGGCCTTTGTAAAAGCTTTCGAGATCTTCTATTCATTCTTAGGTTTTCGTCCGACTGTGGGCAAACTGTTTTACTTTTTTGAGGTGAGGTCGAGGGGCAAAGTTAGTTGGCTTTCTCTCAATAGTATTCCTCGTCGGGACATCTTGGATATCTTTACTTCTTCCTGTAAGGGTTTCAAAGAGGGATTTTTCAAGGTGTAGTCTCGTGCCAACTATGCTTCCTTTTTTCTAGACGATAAGGGGCAACCTAAATTTCCATTATACTGGTCATCAAATCCAAACTATGTTTCCGGGTACGAGTATCGTTTCCTCACCCCGTCGAGAAAAAGGAAGTCGATTACCTTGAAAAGTTTCCTCTGTTGCGTAGTAGGGGATTAATTACTATAGAACATAATTCGGTCAGACTGGCTGCCCTAATGGGCGAGATATTTTATTTTGGTTTCCTGTTTTTGGAGAAATCAATTGTTTACTGTTTTTTGTTTTGCAGAGACCATGGCCTTGAAATTGAGCAAGAAGGACTTTGAGAAATTCCTTGATTTGAACCAACAAAGCGAGGGCTCTGTGGTCCACGGGGAGGCTTTATCAGTATCCGCTGGGAACTTACCCGAGAAAGATGCCAAATCCGGACTCGTTAGGAGGCAAAGGAGAAAGACAAGTTCCACCGCCGATGATGCTACGAAGAAAAAACAAAGGGTGGGGAATGAAGTTCCCCTTCCAATGCATGTTGCCACCCTTACCGAGGACAATCTGTCTAACATATTGGCTGGTAACCTTGTTGTTCCTCCCGAGGTGAACTCCCTCTGGAACCATACCTTTCACCCGGAAACTATTGTCAACGGGCATTTGCTACATAATGCCAACCTCCGTTTATACCACAAACTTGGCGAGCAGCAATCTGGTCGTACCATGCAAGCCTACGGGTTGAGGATGACCGCCCATGGTCAGTATATGGAGATGGAGATGGAGATGGTGACTGCTGCGAAGAAGAAAACCGAGTTGTAGGCTGATGTTGCTCGGTTGAACAAGAAAATCATTGATCTTAATCGAGTTAACACTGTTGACTAATTGGAGTTTGAATTGTCGAAGGCTCGAAGTCAGTTGGAGCAGGCCATTGAGGAGGAAGCCAAACTTCACCAACTGGTGGGAAACTTGACTGCCGATATCAAAGCTTCTGAGAAAAAACTTGAAGATGCCAACTCCGTCGCTTGAGACAAAGAATCCTAACTTTTGAGGGAGATTGAAGATTTGAAGATAGCTATGGTGAGGCAATATGTCGAGGGGTTTGGGCAAGCCATGAAGCAGGTTGCTTGCCTTACCCCTGATTATGACTTCAGGAAGACGAGGTTGTTGAAAGAGGTCCGAAATGGCGACGTGGTGGATCTTCTTGATGATGATGAGGATGAAGGGGAGAGAGTTCTTGATGAGCCACGAAACGATGTATAGCCTACTGTTACTGGCCCGGATGGCGACACGACTAAAGATGAAGTGGTGTAGCTTTTCTTTTAGTAATTTCTTTTTGTGGTGTGTTGTTGCGCCTTTTGTAATTCCTTATTGACTTCCTTTATAGAAGACATTACTAAATTTTATCATAGAGTGTTTCTCGTACTATGTTTTTGCACGCTTGAGTTTTTTATTTTTTAGGCAAAACTACTCTTTTGATCCCTTAGCATAATTGTTTTTTTTTTTTTTCATTTGGGTCCCTTAACTTTTTGTTGTGACAAATGAGTCCCTTATGTTTACAAACATTAACAATGTTGGCCTAAACATTAGTAAACACCACCTCAAACGATCCTACGTGTCCGTTAAGTATCCAACATGGCGCTGGTATGGTGCTGGCTTGATGGCTTGGCCAAAACGACATCGTTTTGGCAACTTCAGATTGATGTTTGAGTAAGGTAGATGTAAATCAGGCTATGTAGCCATGATTGTAGGGAAGAAGATTGAGAACCATGAACTCTAGGACACTATTTAAGGGGGAGAAAGATAACCCATACACCCCCTATGGCAACAAATAGGTCACCAACCCCTTAATACGTCCAGTTGTGGAGTTAACGGACACGGTTAACAAGGTTGAATGGAGAGTAACAATTAGGCCAATATTGTTAACATTGGTAAACATAAAGGACTAGTTTGTTACAAAAAAAAGTTAAGGGACCAAATTGAACAAAACAATTAACTTAAGGGATGAAAAATGTAATTTTGCCTATTTTTTACCGTTTTTCCGAATGTTTCTCGGTTTAAGTTGCGCCTTGGTTTCCAGCGCCTTACTGGTACGCAGAATGTTCCCGAGTATTTCTCGGCTTAAGTTCGTCCTGGTCTCAAGCGTTTTACTTGAACACAGGCTTTGGCTTGATTTCAAATTCTTCATTCGAAATTCATATTTCCCGAGTGCTTCTCAGTTAAGTTTTGTCCTGGTTTCAAGTGTTTTACTTGTACGCAGGCTTTGGCCTGACTTCAAATTCTTCATTTGAAATTCATAAACTGGAAAATGCCATATGCTTTTCTTAAGAATACCTCATTTATTATTCTAGGACACGCCTCGTTAAAACCTTATCGGCCAAAACCACCCTTGGGGAAAAAGCCAAGGAAAAAGAGTACAGCGTCCGAATATATCAATTGTAATAGAATTTCAGATGTGTGGAGTTCCAAGTCCTCATAATCTCCTTGTGTTCTAGGGTTTCTAGCTTATATGCTCCTTTACCGAGTTCTTCTCTGATATGGAATGGTACTTCCCATCTTGCGGCGAACTTTCCTTCCTTTGACCTCTTTCTCGGACCTTGGCACAAACGTAACACTAAGTCGCCGCACTTTAATTTCCTTGGTTTTAGTCTTGAGTTGTACTTGCGGGCTGCTTTAGCCTGTGTCGCAGCATTTCTGATTTATGCCGTTTGCCTGACTTCTTCCAAGGTATCCCGTTCGGCTCGACGTGCTTCATCATCCTTTTCAGCTGTAAAGTGTACTCGGTGCCAGCTCCGATTTCCATGAGGATAATTGCATCTGCGCCGTAGGTTAGGCGGAAAGGTGATTCCTTAGTTGTTGAGTACGGTGCTATGTGGTAGGCCCATAAGATGCTAGGAAGCTCTTTGGCCCAGAGTCCCCCGGCAACAGCTACCCTTTTTTTGCAATTCATTTAAGAGAACCTTGTTAGCTGCTTCAACTTGGCCATTCGCTTGAGGGTGTTCGACCGAGGTGAACCTGTGTCAAATACCTAGCTGCTTGCAAAATTCCTGAAACTTTTTATTAGTAAACTGAGTGCCATTGTCAGTTATTATTGTGTGTAGAACTCCATATCTACAAACTAAGTTTTTCCAAGTAAACTTGATAATATGTTTTGCGGAAATTGTGGCTAATGGTTCTGCCTCAATCCATTTTGTGAAATAATTAATGCTAGCAAGGAGAAATTTTACCTAACCCTTTGCTATCGGTAGGGGACCGAGTATGTCCATACCCCAGGTATTGAATGGCCAGGGAGATGTGATGTTATGTAACTCCTCGGAAGGGGTGTGTTGAACCGAAGAGAAACGTTGAGAGCTATTGCATCTCTGGACCTTCTTTGCGCAGTCAGCTCTCAGTGTGGGCCAGTAATACCCTACTTTCAAAAATTTTATGGCTAAAGCCTGTCCACCCATATGCATCCCGCAGGTGCCTTCGTGAAACTCCTACATCACATACTCAGATTGGTCCTCCCATAGACATTTTAACATTGGAGTTGAAAACCCTGCCGGTACAGCTGTCCGTCATCGATGATATAGTAGTTAGCCTGCCTTTTTAGTTTCTTGGCCTCTAGGGGATCCTCCGGTAACTCTTCGTTGGTTAGGTACTTCCATATTGGTTCCATCCAAGTTATTCTGAGAACGATGCTAGTCAGGATGAGCAAACGACCTGGGATATCTTCCAGCTCAACGCTCGGTGTGTGCAAGGTTTCTTGGAGGATCGAGCGATTTTGCTCTGTTTTTTTGGTGCTTGCTAATTTGGACAACAAATCTGCTCGGATATTCTCTTCACGCCTGATATGTTCAATTCTAAATTCATCAAAAGCTGTAATTAAACTTTTAATTTTACTCATGCACCTTGTCATCTGTGGGTCTTTGGTTTGGAAATCGACTTTTACTTGGGCTGTACCCAACTGAGAATCGTTGCACACTCTCAGCTGTTTGGCTCCAACCTCTCTTGCTAAGCTGACGCCCGCGATTAAGGCCTCGTACTCGGCTTGATTATTACTTGTTGGGAAATTGAAATTTAAAGCCTGCTCCAGAGTTACCCCCAACGGTCCTTGTAGAATTATACCTGCCCCGCTTCCCTTCGTATTTGAGGAGCCATCAACATATAGATTCCACACAGGAGTTTGTTCGGCTTCGAAGGTTGGAGTCAACTCGGCCATGAAGTCTGCCAAACATTGGACTTTTATAGGCCCCCGAGTTTCATATATGATGCCGAACTCTGAGAGTTCCACGGCCCATGCCATCATCCTGCTTACTATTTCTGGTTTGTGCAGGATTTGCCTAACCGGGTGATCCATCTTTACCACGATTTGGTGTGCCTGAAAATAAGGTCTCTGGAAGTGTGCTGCCGTTATTAAAGCTAACACACGTTTTTCCATAAGTTGGTATCGAGTTTCAGCCCCCTGAAGCACACGATTGATGTAATAAACCGGCTTTTGGTGCTTGTCTTCTTCCTGCATGAGGACTGCGCTGATAGACATGTCAGTAAAAGATAAATACAGAAGTAAAGGCTTACTAAGACCGAGTTTTGTTAGGATAGGGGGAGCCGAGAGAAAGTGTTTCAATTCCTGAAAAGCATTTTTGCATTCACTTGTCCACTTGAAATTTTATGGCTTCTTCAACGTATTAAAGAAAGGAAGAGCCCTGTCTGCGGATCTAGGTAGAAACGTCTGTAGAGCTGTAACTCGTCCAGAAAGTCTCTGAACTTCTTTTATGGTTTTCGGACTTGGCATTTCCAATATTGCCCGGCATTTGTCCGGATTCACCTCTATACCCCTATTTGTCAACATGAAGCCTAGGAACTTCCCCCCTGGACACCAAAGACACACTTTTCGAGATTTAACCTCATATTGTACTTGCGTACCTGCCTGACTATTTCTCGAAGATCCTCGATGTGAGCCTCTTGAGTTGATGATTTTACCACCATGTCGTCCACATATACTTCGATGTTTCTGCTAATTTGTGCTACAAAAACTTTGTCCATGAGGCGTTGATAAGTGGCCCCAGCATTTTTTAGGCCGAAAGGCATCACTCGGTAACAGAAGTTGGCTTTGTCAAAGATGAAGGCAGTTTTTTCTTCATCCAATGGATGCATTCGGATCTATCTATATCCTGATTAAGCATCCAAAAAACTTAGTATGTCGTGGCCAGACGCTCCATCTACCAACCGATCAATACTTAGCACGGGGTAAGAATCCTTCAGGCACGCCTTGTTGAGATCCGTATAGTCGGTACACATCCTTCATCTCCCATTAGGTTTTCTGACCATAAAGACGTTTGCTAACCAGGTCGTGTACTTAATGTCCCTGATAAAACTTGCCTCGGCCAGCTTCTGGGTCTCCTCGATCACTGCCTCTCTTTTGTCTATTCCCATTCTTCTTTTTCTCTGTGCCACTAGTCTCGCTTCCGGACATACCGCCAGAAAATGACAGATGACCTCCGGATCGATACCTGGCATGTCTGCAGGCGTCCACGCAACAAGTTCGGCGTTTTCTCTCAACAACTGCTTTATTTGTTCCCGTATTTCCCTTGGAATGCTCTCTCCAACCAGGGTATACTGCTCCAGTGTTTTGCCGAGTTGTATTTTTATTAGGGGTCAACAGGTTGTGGGTGTATACCTAGGGTGTCCTCCCTGGGATCGAACTCAACTAGATTCACAGTGCTTGATGTAACACCCAGATTTTCAAGCTTTCAAGTTTTCTGTTTTAATTAAACAGTATTTAATCGTTTTTATTTTATTGGAGGGTCTAGAGAGGGAAATAAAATAATCCGAGACCACAGTCACGCTCTATGCTATCGTAGGAAGCTATGGTTAAATTTTGGGCCGAAAACTCAAACGGAACCTGGTCTACGTTTTCACGGATAGTAGTGTTTTACTACTATCAAGACCTAATTTTGACTAATGGTCAGAACCATTAGTCTTAGAATTCGATCCTTTACATTTTTGCTAAATTCCGTTCTGACGTCCAAAAGTGAAAATAATATATTATATTCGGACGAATACTCGAACTAAGAGACTATTGGAGCTGTAAACGGATTTAACGAGACCCGCTAACGGATACAGTTGAAGTCACATCACCTAGAAAGATGTGCCCTGACTCATCACAGTAATGATTGCATTTAAAAAATATCTGGACGCGAAATGACCAAAATGCCCTTGGTCTTTTAATGAAATTACCAAATTGTCCTTAAGTAAATTACTAAACTACCCCTAAATTAAAAACTTAAACCTCCTTATCTCTTCATATTTCTCACCCCACGCCCCCCCCCCACCCACTTCCTTTTTCTCTCCATCTTCTTCTCCATCTTTCCTCCACCATTTCTCATCCATTTTTCTTCTATTCCTTCAAAGATTTGGTGAAACAAGTTGGTGTCCTTCCTAAGCTTCATCATTTAGGAGGTATTAACTCCATTCCTCATCTCTTAATCTCTTTATTTCTCTCTTTAATCTCAAATATTCATGAAAGTTTAGTTTTCAACCATGAACTTCAAAAATCCATAAGAAATCACATAAAAATCATTTTAATGTGAAATCAATTTATATGATCTAGTTTCATCATTCTCTATCACTATCTAAGAGCATGTAATCAAATAACATGTTTAGCTATTTGTTCCTAGGAGTGGCCAAACCCACCCTTGTTGAAAAGCAAGAGTTTTACTTCAAATTTTTTAGTAATGTAACTTAATCTAGCGTTGGGTATACTTGAGGATCATTAATCCAAAAGTTGGAAACCAAATGAGCTTCCTAGCTCATACGGATTTTTGGGGCCGAAACCCCTATGCCTGAGTGGGTAGGAGTTTGATTCAAGTTTTGATGTAATAGGCCTTGATCTAGCCTTACCACACCTAGTAAGGATGGAATCCAAGAGATGGAAATTTTTGGACATCCCTAGCAATATTTTCTTACACATGGCCGAAGCTAGGAGAGGGGATTAGGAGGAAATTTTATGATTTAAAGATGATATCTTGATTGATTGATTGTGTGTAGTTGTCATTGGGTAATCGGACGAGGAACCGGGAGAATTCGCGGACCGATCGGACGACTTTGCATCCGGAGGATACTCCGAGAGGTAAGGGCAGAATTGCCTGAGAGAATCTCTCGATAACTATGTATTGTCTGTAATGGTCTGTATATATTTATTTGAGTTGTTTGGTGATTGGTTGACTTGTTTCAGCTGTTGTTTACCTGCTGATGATTATTGATTCTTGGTTGAATTATCTGCTAATATGTGTTATAGTATTTTAATGCATGTTATAAATTATGCTATCTGCTATAACGTTGGTATATCAATATTGTGATGTTGATTGTTGATTGAGAAGCCTGACGGTGGTCAGTGCTCAATTAATTAATCGGGATAAAAGCCTTGAAAAGCTTTGTAGTAAATGCCAAAGATTTATTTGGGAATAGTTGGGGATTATCAACGACATTATGTTTTTCTAAAGAAAAAGAGGATCCAAAAATAATTTATGAAGTTAGTAGGAAAAGTTAGTTTTTAAGAATAAATTGATCTTTATGTGGAAAAACTAACATTAAGAGGAAAAGTCAAGTTTTTGGAACTTAGAACATTTTTAACGCTAAACGATGTTTTAATTCCAAAAAGATTTATGGAAAACATTTTCAAAAAACAGTAATGCTGTTCTGGGACGACGTTTTTGGTCTAACTATTTCCTTTCAAAAATTGGTTTTCAGGAAAGGACTTTCAACAAAAGATGAGTTTTATCAGAAATTCAATGGTTCACAAAACAGTTTTCAAACAGAAAGGTTTTTTCTATAAACGAGTTTTCCCAACGATGTAAAATCCGTCAACTTGGATGAGTTGCGGAGATTTCGTTTTGGATTTGTGTTTCACAGAACGAAAAACGGTGAAAAACGATGATAAACGTGAACCTAGTATGCGAGACGTCGGGATACTAGTGTTCTGTAAAAATAGCATGAGAAGCCATGCAACGATGTATGGACTGCGTGTCCTGTGGACTGTGTGTTCTCCTCTTGTTATGGGCAAACGTCCTCTTGTTATGAGGAAACGTAATTAAAGGTGAATGATGTTTTCTATTACCACGGAACTTGGGATGGTACATCGGTCTAGAGTTCCGCGATTGAGCACTCGGACGTTTTTGTCCTGTGCTAACAGTGAAATTTTTTACAACGGTGTAAATTATGAATAGTCGGGAGCCTTTGAGCTATGACAACGAAAGAACAAACACAAAGAAAAGTGGCAAGACTTGAAACGTTTTTCTCATGCATTTGTTTTTAGGCAAACATGCCATCTAGATTGGGGGACCTTGATGGCAGTGAACCCTGTGATAACTTTAAGTCATTGTATAACATTGTGCCTTGATGGACAATGGTGTCATACGAATGATGAATATTGTGCCTTGAGTAGGACAATAGAGTATGACCATTTACGATTTATCAAGTACCGCTGAGTGTAATTCCATGTAAACGCGATCTCATGGTGTTCATGTACCTCTGAATAAGCACTTAGGTGCTGGTCATTGTTGCCTGGGACCAATGTACCTTGAGCCTGATCAGCTCAGTTTTTATACAACGGGGTTGAGATCTCCAGAGATTAAGGAATTAGATGATGAATATTGAAGTTCCATGCATTTCTTTTGAAAATGACGATGACTGTCGGGTATGAGACCCTATGATATACTATTTGTTTATCCAATAGAATCTTATACGCAATGATTGTATATGCCCATGTGATGTTGATGTGTAATGCATGTAGTTATCGTGTTTGAATCCGTATATTGGTATCTCACCCTTGCCTGTACATGTTAGACACCCTATTGTGTTTTTGGATATATGTACTGATGCATTTCAGCGAATCTCTAGGTCACTTCGGGACCCCGAAGTTGGAGTCTCTTTGCGTCGACAGCAAAGACGTGTGGACTAGCGACGACGAGGCTTAGTCTCATGGGTTTAAAGTATACTAGATAGTATACTCTATCATCTTTAGATGTTCCTGTATTAGACCAGCTCTTAGGATTTTTTTTGATGTACGTATGGCATACTAAAAGATTGGAAGAATGATGTATGCCTTATGGCGAAATTGAGTTATTATTACAAAGGATGAATGGCAATTTGACTTATACGATTGTTCTATTTTGCTTTTTGTATCAGATTTCTATAACCACTTGAGTGAGTGTTTTTCAAAAAAAAAGCTTTTAGTTTCCGCAATGGGTTACCATGTGATGTCCCAGAAGGGGGTGTCACACTTGAGGATCCGAGTTTCACCTCTTCTTCAAGTCTCTGCTTGGTTATATTCAGGCTGTCAACACAACACTGTCTTGCCAGCTTTTGATCAGCCCTAACCATCACCACCTTTCCTGAAAGTGTGGAAATTTCATTGCTAGGTGCGGTGTTGATACCACCGCACCCAACTCGTTCAGAGCAGTCCGACCAATCAAGATATTATATGAAGTGTTAGCATCAATCACCAGGAATTTAATAGGAATAGTACAACATAAAATTTGTTCACCAAAAGTAGTTAACAATTCAATGCAGCCTTTTACCTGAACATGTTCGCCTGAGAAACCGACTAGAACACCTTGGTGTGGTCTGAGCATGTCGAGTGTGAGCCCAAGCTTTTGGAAGGTGGTCCAGTATAAAATATCTGTAGAGCTGCCTTGGTCGATGAGGGTCCTCCTGACGATGTAATTTTCCAACTCTACCGTTATTACCACCATGTCATCCTGGTTTCGTGCTATACCCTGCAAGTCATCCGCCGAGAAAGTTATGGGAGGTCCTGGGTTGTGTGGCACAGCTGCGATGACGTATACAGTGTGTATGGCTCTCAAATGTCATCTTCTGGCCGAGCTTGTTTCACCACTGTCGGCGAAACCTCCGGCGATTGTGTTGATTACTCCTCTGGTTCGAGTCTGGCTATCATGACAAGAACTTTGCAGGTCGGGCCCCCTACTTTCTTTCTCCTGAGGTTGATCGAGAACAGGCACTACACCATTAAGGTTCGTCTCTTCCTGATTCTTTGCTCTGTCCTAAAACCTTCTTCCATCTTTTCTTATAAACTGTTGGAGCTGTCCTCTTCTTATCAGTCTCTCGATACCATTCTTCAAATTGCGACGATCCTCAGTAGAGTGCCCGAAGTTCTCGTGATACTCACAGTGCTTGCTTCTATCAGCTCCTTTTGGTGTTGATCTCGGAGGTGGGAACTGGATGAGATCTGCTCAGAACACTTCTTTGAGGATTTCTGCCCTGCTTGTGTTGAGTGGGGCATAACTGTCAAACTTCGGTTGCTTCTCGCCTTTATACCACTTTGAATCACACCTCTCAGGATCACACCTATGCCGCCCACTTTCCCGACGCGTGGAGCTGTCATCCAGGACGGGAAAATTGTTTTTTCGGGCAAGGGCTACCTCCTCCATGGTCATATACCTGGTTGCTCTCATTTGGAGCTCGTTTATGTCATCAGGAGGTTTTCTGGCTAATGAATCAGCAAATGGCCCTTCTTTGAGCCCGGTCAAGATGGCATGCAAAGCGACGGCGGGGCTGAGATCTCCGATTATTAGATTCTCTTTAGCGAGTCTAGCCATGAATTCCCGTAGAGTTTCGCACTGTTCCTGTCTAAAATCAACCAAACTTGCCAAGGTCTTTTGATGGACCCAACTTGTTGAAAAGTGAATGGAAAATTTAAAAGCAAAGTCAAAGATATTTGTAATTGAATTTAAAGGCAAACGTGAAAACCATACCATCACGGGTCCCCTAAAAGTAGTTGGGAAAACCAGGGATTTTACCGCGTCCAAAGGGGTGGTGACTAACATTTGTGTGTTAAAGATAGAGAGATATTCCTCGGGATCTGTACTCCCATCATATGTTATAGTCAAAACTTTGAAGCTTTCCAGAAAAGGGGAGTTGATGATATCCTCAGTGAATGGATGTCCAAAATGAGTGGTTTTTTCACCCTCCCCTCGTGGTGATCTACTGCGTTGCTTGGTGTGGGCTTCAGATTGGTCTTCATCTTGATGCTCTTTGTTTTTGAGTGCCTCCATCTCTTGCTTCATGTGCTCGTTTTCCTGGTTCAGTTTCTCGACCTTCGCCATCAGGAGTTGGAAAGCTGCTCGATCAACCTGGGGATCCATAGGAGGCACCTGATGATTTTCTATTTGGCCCGGTATGTTAGTGCTTCGTGTTCGAACCATGAACGAGGCGAAGGAAAAGTTTTATCGGGCCCCATGGTAGGCACCAATGTTCTCACAAGTACAAAGATTCCGAGCTAGAGGAGTTATCCTTACTCGGATGAATATATCTAGTATATGTTTCAATGTGTCTTAGAAAAGTTTATGGTCACTCTATTTATAGGCTACTTGTACAATCTCCCTATTAAAGGTCTTTTATGGGTGAAATCCCGACTTGCCGTGCATACCCTCTTGTCCAAGCTATTCTTGCTCTGTATCATATACGAAATGTCTATAATCCCGAGCATCCCGGGATCAGTCCAGCTGTGGAGGAGAATATTCTTCAGGACATTCCTTCAGCTAGGGTTAGGATGCCACTGAGGGGCCTTGTTTTGCTTGGGCAGCCGATTACGACTCGGGTAATCCGTTTGTTTCCAAGTGGGAGGTGGCCCACTCGAAATCCTGACCGGGTGGTTCTCGGCCCATATAGGAACAATACCTAAGTTACATATTCAACATTGGGCGTCTCGGCTACTTGTGGTACTAAATTTCAAATAAGGCTAGTTCTTCCAAACCTTGTAAAGGGGTTCATCGGCTATCTAAGGAGGAGTTATAACCAGTCATTCAATCTGCCTTTAGAATAAAGCTACACATCTCAGTATGCTGATTAGACAAGAGTTTGTCGAACGCATATACTTGAAGCATGTGAATATTTAGTCACCAAGAATGAAAGGCGAGTTCAACTCCTAAAGCTCTTTTCATTGAATACAGCTCAACCAAAAGCAATCCCTGGGATTGAATCTCCTCGTAACAAATAGTTTGGAAACATAATGGGTAGGATATTCAAGACCTTGTCTAATAGACATGAGTAATGAGAGATTCCCGCCCAGAAAATTAACAATCTTAATAATTATAGTTACGACAGAAGCCCATATGAGGAAGGCTTGAGCTAGGAAGAAAGGAAGCAATCACCAGATTATACACCCAAGTCTCAAGGTCTGCCTAAGTCATCTCAAGACTAATCATTCTATAAAGAATTAATACATTCTTTAATTTAATCCATAAAAAATAAAGAATTTCAATTTAGTATTTACTAATTTTATATGCCAGTCAAAATAATCTTTAGATCTTTAAATTTATCCTAAAACAGCTTAATTTGACCGACATGTTATGTGTTTGGCTCAGCTTTTTTAGCTTCTCTTCTCCTTAAAAGGAGCAGCTGGACCAAACATATACCAACCAACTTTTTATAATCTGATTACAAAAAAAAAATATATACATATATACCAACTAAAAACTCTATAAAAAAAAAAAAAAAAGAAGTAGCTTAATTTTATTAAAGAGAAAGAAATTTCATAAAAGCCATACTGAGGAGCTTGTGCGGAGCTTTTAACTCATTAAGCCCCCGTTCGAATCCCATCTGTGCCACAAATATATATTTCTCTTTCTTTCCGTTACCACTCTTTTTTCATTTCATCTTTTCACAAACAAACAAACAAATGACATAAAAAGGTTCTTGTGAGCTTAAAAACGAAAAAATGTAAAACAGAGAGTTGAACCAGAAGTACGCTGAACAATGGTGCGGCGGACGATGCGACTGGTGGCAGCTGGACAACATATGGTGGCTCGCAGCTGGAGAGACGTCTGGTGGTGGCTTTGGCGGCGGTTTTGGGAGCAACGTTCTCGATGAAGACTTGGACAAAGCAGAAATGGCGGACTGCGTTTGGCCGCGATGCGGTGGTTGCGGCTAGGCGCTGTGGAGGTCGCAGAGGAGAGGGGAAGCGATGCAGTGAAATGAAACAAATGGGAGATGTTGTGGTGAAGAAAATGGTCTCTGAAATGCTTTTCTCCCCCTTTACTTCTGCTGTGCGAAACGCTCAAAAGAAGAAAATGAAAAAAAAAAAAAAAAAACTTGTGGCCAGCTGTGGAGGAGAGGGACTGATGGCTTGTTGCTACAGTGCAACTTTATTTGCACCATTGTGCAGTGGTATAGTGTACTATTCTTTTGAAAAGGAAAATAATAGTCAAAAAAATATTTGAAGACGGAGGACTACCGTGGGAGAAGATAAAAAAGACGAAATATTTTTCTTTCAAATTTGTTTTTGTTTTTTATAACAATAAAAATATCGTATCACTTTATGGTTTTTTTTTTTTTTAAAATCCCCTGTAATTAAGATTTTGTCTTTCCAATTATTTTTTATTGATGTATTTTCTTCCTTATTTTAAATATTTCATTTATTAGTAATTAGTAATATATAAAAAATTTGTAACTTTTGCCACCTTATATTCTAATTAATCTTACATAAAATCATAAGCTTAAAGAAAATATAAAAAATTATGTCAAACAATTTCTAACTTAAAAGTTATATTTAAGTTAACAAGAATAAAATTATCAAACAGTTTTACCTTTTAATTTTAAAGCTCTTATTTTTAATATTTTTTTAAAAATAACTTTTAAGCCCAACAAAAACTAAATCAAATAAACACTTAAAACTCTTCAAAATTAAATTGATATTTTTTATTTTTTATAGACTAAATTAAGAAATAAATTTTCTTATCAAAAACAAATTTAAGAAATATATTTACTCCAATTTCCTACAACTACCTTATTAACACATATTAAGAGCTCAATTTGATCGGGTCTTTTTTCTTCCCGTCTTTTCTCTTGATTTCAGGCTTAATTAATATTTATAAGAGAACACTAACAAGTCACATCAAGCAGAAACATTCTGCTTAGCCTCTCTAATTCACGTTACTAATTTCACAAGTACTAATCCAGCTCGGTAAAATGTTTACAACCCAAAGCCGAAGGACTTTTACAATGCACAATATTGTGGAGATTACAAGACTTAAGAGGATGATGAGAAGGTGTCGATGATGGTTGTGTGAAGAGGGTCACTCAAATGGGTAGCCCAGTTGTTAAGAGGGCCTTTCCCAGTGGCAGCAGCTTGAACTGCAAAGCCAAGGAAAGCAACCATGGCAAGACGTGCATGCTTGATTTCAGCTAATTGCAAAGTGGCCTTCTTCTCAGGGTCTGAAGCCAAGCCGAGAGGGTCAAAGAACTTGCCACCTGGGTATAGCCTCTTCTCTGGGTCAAGCTCAGAATTCCTCTGGAACTCAATGTACCCAATCACCAGAGCTTCAATCCAAATCAATGAGGTAATTGAGAATGGGAGTGGTTGCCCAAGGTAAGATGACCCTTCTACTAACTCTACCTGAAAACATAACCCCATAATTAATTAACAAGGTCATTATACCATTAAAATAATACACACACAATTTCTTTGTTTCTTTTTTTTTTTTTTCTTATTTACACTTTTTCTATAATAAGAAACATAAAATTTAGTACAACAGGATGGAATACTCTAGAATCAAGTAATAGCTACACAAGTTGTTCGGAACACAAAAGATGAAAATTGATTTGATTTATTTTTATTTTAGTTGAGAAATCTACAAAATTACTTAGATAATTTGATTCAACTTTTTTGGTGATGGATTCAATTTCAATTTTAACTATTTAAATTGATAATTTTACCCCTATTAATTTAGTCATTAATGCAAAAATAAACTAATGCAAAAATGAATTCAATTTATTTTTAATGTAATCTAAATATACAAATTAATGCAAAACAATATTTTTTACATAAACTCAAAACGCAAGAACTAAAATTAACCAACAAACACAAGAACTAATTTTTAAAAGTTAAACATTTCTTAGTGATTCCAGATACAATAGAAAGAAATTAATGTCGAAATTATTAATTTTTAAGTTTTAAAATTGGAAGATTCTATAGTAGCTTTGGTATCATACCCTTGCCTATGTGACCCAATTAGATGATGAGAACTGAGCCCCATGTGACATTGATATGACTGAATTAATTAAGATAGTGCATTCTGATTGGACACAGGATATCACACCCTTTACTTTCTAAGGTACTATAACAATCCCCTTTAAAATTATTTAGACACCACAAGTTATTTTTCCACTTTTTCTTTCCTTTTTCCCCATGAAAACACAAAAATCAGAAATTAACTAAAACTTCAGCTATTTTTGGAAGCAATTTTCAACAAGAGGGCCAAACAAATAAACAAAGGAAGCATAATAGCAAACTAAAACGACACAAAGCCATCTCTCTAAACGCATGCATGCGTTCCAACACACACACTCAACGATTGCTAACTAGATTTTAACATATTATTATTTTTAAAAGAAGTTTTACACTATAAAACATGAATAAAACAAAACTGAGGATTAAGAGAGGAGTTAAATGCAAATGAACATGCATAAAGCACGAAACAAAACGACATAAGCGAAACCAACGATCTCTAATAATATCTCAACATTCTAAACTCATGCAAGCATGCAGTGATCAACACTAACGAAACCCTCACCTTTCCGGCGTCTTGCCATGTAACTCCGGTGAGCCATTCTACGGTGAGTGCACCCAACGTTGCCAACATGGCCCACCTTCCATGTATCAACTCGCACTCCCTAAACCTCTGAAGCCCAAAAACTTCACTGTACGGTTGAAACGGCGTCGATTTCACATCAGCAACCTCCGTCCTGGTTCCGATCACATCACCAGCCAAATTCTTCGCCAGATTCTGGTCCAGCGAGTCAAGATCGAACTGCAAGTACTCCGCGGGTTTACCCAACCCGAACGGGTCGAACCCGTAATCGCCGACTAAACTTCCGTCGAGCCACTCCGGCGCCTTCGCTCCCGGGTACCACAACGGACGATCCGTACTCGGCTTCGATGATTTCCTTGCCGGACCGGTTTTCTTTGTTCCGAAACCGAACCGGGCTTGAACCCGGCCTGAATTCGGGTATGATTCACGGAGGCGTGTTCCAATGAATGATGACGTGGCAGCAGCCGTTGCGGTTGTGGCCATGGCTTTGTGCTAATGTGCGCCGGGTGGTGGGAGTAAAATGATGAAGGTTCAGCGTGTGTGTTAGTGAGAAGAGGATGGTGGGAGATATATTTGTAATTTGATGAAGAGAAAAAGAAGTGATGATATTAGATAATCTGTGAATGGGGGTTTGTGGCGGTTGGATTTGGGAGAGTATCCATCTGACGGTGGAGAAGGTGTTGGGCTTATCCTTATGTTTATCTGGTGCTGTTAATGTGGGGCCCGCGATGTGGGCTCTGTTTGTCCTTGAAAGTGATGGTTTTGTGAGAATTTGTGGTTGTAGTTCACTGGTTGGAGATGCTCGACTTTGCAGATTTGAGAAAAAATCTGAGTTCCTTCTTGCTCTGATTAATCTTTTCTACTAATCTATTTGGTTTTCATCTCTATTATTTGACATTTAAAATCACCGATGAGTTAATCAATTTTTCCATATTTATATATAATAATATATAAATTTTGATAATCATGACATAAGTACGAAGTATTCTCTATCATTAACAATGATTAATCTTTATCGAGGAACCTATTAAGCACACGAAGTAAATTCTTCCCTTCCAATCACGTTTTCTCCATACATAAGAGCTAATATTCGAAACTATGATCATTTGCTAAAGATATCCAAATCTCTTCATATTCAGATTAACCACATATTAATAATAATATATAAATTTTAACTAATATTTACTAATTAATATATATATATATAAGAGAGAGAGAGAGAGAGAGAGAGAGAGAGATGTATATTCTTTGTTTATAAAAAAAAAACATTTATATTCTCACATATAATGTTTATAGTAAGGCCCGTATATTTCAGTTTTTACATAAAAAGGTGTCTTTTTAATAAAGTTATATTTCTAACACTTGCATATCGGTTTGGTTATACTTTTATTAAAAAAAAAAAATCCCTTTTCTGATAAATTGTTAGTTTAAAAAAAAAAAAAAAAAAAAAGTGCATGCAAATGATAAAAAAAGGAAAGTAATTTTTTTTAATAATTATAACTAAATACAAAATAACATTTAATTTCACGTAAAGCTCATACAGATAAAATTACATTTTTAAAATATTTTTAAATCAATTTTTTTTTTTTGACAAAAACAAACTTAATTCATTTCGATGGCAATCATATTTGTAATACCGGATGGAATAGAATGAAAAACGTAAGAAGTTAAAGATGTGGCCACTCTAGCTAGCTTATGAGCAACCACATTTGCTTGCCTCTTAGTAAACTCTATAAATGAGTTGGAAAAAGAGAAAAACAATTGCTTGCATTGGTAGATAATAACACCAAACTCAGATAGATCCTCCTTTTGATGGTTCATGCTGTCCACAACAACCTTGTAATCCATTTCAAAAATCACATTATCCAGGTTCAAAGATTTAACCCATTTGAGAGCACTCAAGAGAGCTAACGCTTCCCCCTCACGAACCTGAAATAAAGGCTTGGACCAAGCAGATAAAGCTGAAACAAAATTACCATGCTCATTTCTTAGGCAGGAACCCATACTAGTCAAGCCAAGACCACCATGAAAAACTGCATCTAAGTTACATTTCCAAAAGCCCAAAGGAAGCTTTTTCCACCTAATAAACTCTAAAGGAACCGGACCAGAGCCCGAATAAACTGGAGACATGCGAGCAGCCAACCAGTCATGGAGAGCTAGAGAAGCACGGAAAAAGACTTGAGCAATATCCTCAGTTTTACCTTCCCAGTGTCTAATGTCCCTTTTGCGTCATAAGCTCCAAATAATCATAGCAAAAATGGCCTGCTATTCACTATTAAGTTGTCACACACCTTGAAAAACAATTCTTTAAAAGACCCTACATTATCCAGCCAAAACATAATGAGCTGAGCAAACTCAGTTTTGTTCCAACAAGAGAGAGCTGCTGGACATGAAATGAAAGCATGCCATGAATTTTCCAGATTGGCTTGGCAAAAATCACACAACGGGGGACACGGCACACCTCGGTGCTGGAGATTAGTTCTAACAAGTAGAATATCACGCACTGCTTGCCAAATAAATATTTGGACTTTGTGAGGAACCTGCAGCTTCCAAATAAATGGCCAATTTCCTTCAGCAATATAGTTCATGCATAATTGGTAAGCACTCTTAACATTGTAAATCCCTGTAGAAGAAGGCCACCAAATCAATTTGTCCACTCCATTCATGTGTAACAAAGGAACTCTAAGAATGGCTTGAATAGCTTCAGGATAAAAAATAGTATGTAGAAAATCAATGTTCCATGCTTTTGTACCTGGGATTAATAAGTCCTTGACTCTAAGAGAGGATATATGAGGTTGGATCGGGCCATGAAACATCATAGAGGATTCATCACGAAGCCATGGATCAGACCAAGCATTGATTGAAGCACCGTCTCCTATGCACCATCTAAGACCTTTCTTGAGCACAACCCGTGAATTCCAGATACTGCACCATGTGTAACTTGGATTATGCCCAAGCTGAGCATCTAATAAATTACCCCTAGGAAAATATTTAGCTTTGAAGAGACGTGATAAGATAGTATCAGCAGTGCCAAGTTGAAACCATAGAGATGACGAAAATTCATGCCACCATCACGCTTGCTAACCGTAAGTTTATCCCACGATAACCAATGAATACCTTTATTATTAGAGCCATTTGAATCCCACCAGAAAGAGTTCATCATTCTTTATAACTCATCACACAAGGAAGGGGGAATGAGAAAAACACTCATATAAT
This sequence comes from Ammopiptanthus mongolicus, assembly GCA_039655645.1. Taxonomy (NCBI): domain Eukaryota; kingdom Viridiplantae; phylum Streptophyta; class Magnoliopsida; order Fabales; family Fabaceae; genus Ammopiptanthus; species Ammopiptanthus mongolicus. The sequence goes on from CM077350.1 coordinate 47,986,290, forward strand.
GAGAAGGTATAGCTTGCAACACAGACTTGATGAGGACATCCTTGACACCTCTAGATAAAAATTTCCCACTCTAAGAATTAATTCTTTTACACATACGATCTTACAGAAAGGAAAAAATATGTTTCCTATTTCTACCAATCATGGATGGTAATCCCAAATATTGTCAGTACCAAGACATCTCTGAACATTCAGCATTTGGGACAGTTCAAAACATAGATTTTCATTCACATTCCTGCTAAAAAATATTTCTGACTTTTGAAAATTTATTACCTAGCCCGATGCTTTTTCATAATCCAACAAAATATTCTTCATAACCGCAGCTTCATTCCTATTAGCTCTGAAGAATAAAAAACTGTCATCTACAAATAAGAGGTGGGATATAATGGGGGCTCCTCTACAAAATTTGACCCCATGAAGATCCCCTCTAGCTTCAGCATGCCTAATGAGGGTAGTAAGCCCCTCTGCACAGATAATAAAGAGATATAGGGATAATGGATCGCCCTGTCTAATTCCCCTACTAGGCACAACAGGACCAACAGGCTCATGGTTGACAAACATAGAATACCGGACAGAAGAGACACACATCATAATCCGCTCCACCCAACGGTTGGCAAAACCCATACCAAGCAACATAGCTCACAAGTACGCCCAACCAACTCTATCATATGCTTTACTCATGTCAATCTTCAAGGCCACTTCCCCTTGCTTACCTTTCGTCTTGAACTTAAGAAAGTAAATAATTTCAATGGCAGTCAGAGTGTTATCAAGAATTGAACGCCCCGCAACAAACGCAGAATGCTCATGAGAGATGCATTTATGAAAAACATTTTTCATACGATTAGCCAAGACCTTGGACAGAATTTTGTAAGTCACATTACACAAAGAGATAGGCCGCCAATGCTTCATTGATTCTTGGAAATCACCTTTGGGAATTAAGACTATATTAGTATCATTCACAATATGAGGAAAAGAACCATTATCAAGCCAAGCACAACAAGCATTAAAGAGCTCACCACCACAAAGATCCCAGAATCTTTTATAAAAAGCCAGGTTAGACCATCAGGGCCAGGTGCCAAGTCCGAATTCATCTCCATTAAAGCCACTCAGAATTCTTCCATCACAAATGGAGCAAGAAGACAAGCATTGTCATCCGCTGTAATGTGAGGTGTGATTAGAGATGTTACAATGGAAGGATCAGATTGTTGTGAAGTGAATAAATTATCAAAATATGTACCTGCCACCTCACACAGATTACGATGGTCCGTGAAGGTATTACCACACTCATCCTTAAGACATCTGATGGTATTAGCTTTTTTGCAATTTGATGCCATAGAATGAAAGAATTTGGAGTTTTGATCACCATCTTTTAACCAATGCACTTTAGCCCGTTGCTTCCAAAAAATTTCCTCTTGAATAAGAAGGTCCGACAATTTATTGCGAATAGTAACAAACTCCTCATCATCATCAGTTCTATGAATGCCCCTCAAAGCTTCCAACCTACGTTTGTAATTTTCGATCCCATCACGGTACTTAGAACGAATTTTCCTTCCCCACTGATCAAGCTCATTAGCGCAGAATTCCAGCTTCTCTAAAAAATTAAAAGAAGCCCAATTGTTCCAACTGTTATGGACAAAATCATCCAAGTCAGGTTCTTGAAGTCAGACATTCTCAAATTTAAATCTTTTGAAGTACCTGTTATCTATGTTCTCTGTAATTGTGAGAAGGATAGGATAATGATCAGACATGGAGGCCATGAGATTTGTTAACCGAGCACTAGGAAAAAGATCCCCCAACTTCGCATTAATCATCACTCTATCCAATCTTTCCTCAACTTACTCTTAACCCCTACCATTCCACCAACTAAAGGGGTAACCTTCAAGCTGAATATCTACCAAGTTACAATCTATGATAGCCTCATGGAAGCCATGCAAGAGCCAATTAGGATGATCAAAACGGCCACATTTATCATCATTAGAAAGCAAATCATTGAAATCTCCAATAATACACCAGGGAAGATTGGACATACCATGAAGATTTCTAATCATATTCCAAGCATCTCATCTCTTGCTTCTCTCAGGGAAACCATAATAACCAGTCAATCTCCACTTTCCTTTAGCAATGTCAGTAACTTCCATGTTAATAAAGTTTCTGGCATAATTAATAATAGAACAATCAACCTTGTGATTCCAAAGAACCGCTAAACCACCACTTCTACCTTCTCTATCCACCGCAAAAGAAGAATTAAAACCAATGCTTCTACAAATTTCCTCAATTTTATTAACATTAACCAAAGTTTCAGAAAGAAATAAAATATCCGGCTTGTGAGACCGGACCAGGTCCTTCAAATTAGGAACTGCTCGCAGGTTACCCAAGCCTCGACAGTTCCAACTTATTATTTTCATGGCTTCTAGCAGGCCTGGGAGCTAGAACCTGCCAATAAAAAATAATTCTGAGTCTTTTGGTCAAGTTGAGCAGAAATACGAGAAGAGGAATTTTGTGGAGAAGAGAACGTAGCATGCGTTGCAGGAATATCATGCATATCCCTTGGACGTTGGCGCTTCCTGCTATCAAAATCACGTTCAGTAGGGGTTTGTTGCTGTTGATTGGGTATCATAGCAGATACTGTTACAATCTGGTCACTAGTGGCACTTGGGCCCACCGAATCAAAGGGAGTAATATTTTGTAACGAATTATTCCCTACATTATTAATCACCATAATAACACCTTCCATATTTGTAGCAACATCATTGGGATTGGGATTTGAATTAGAAATAGCCTCATTATCATCATTAAATGCCCTCCCTTGATTTACGGAACTACCAAATCTGCTGCTGGAAACCCTATCTCCTTCCTGGCGAAGCCACCTTGAGCCGCCACCACCTCCAACCTGTCTTCGTTGTTCAGCTTTCAACTCAGGCCCCCAATTCCTGATGCCATCGTCAGCTGGAGAAGAGAATAAGATCTCACAAGTTCTTTCAGTTTGGCCAAGAATGCCACAAATAAAACAGAAGTTCCCAAGTCTCTCATAACGAAATTTCACACTATTCCATTCACCACCAGCTTTCTTCACTTTTTTCTCCTTCTTCAAAGGAACTTTAACATCTAACTTCACCTTGATCAGCATATAAGATCGCCAAAGTCCAGCATTATTATTTTCATCATATTCAATGAAAGACCCAATAAAATTGCCAAGAGCAGTGCCAACTGGAAGGGACATAAAACCTACAGGGAGTCCATGAATTTGAACCCGTTGTCAATGTGGAAAAGAGGGATTTGATTCATGACATCTCTTGGTTTAACTTCAGCAAGAGCAAGCATATGATTCTCAAAGTTCCATGGACCTCCTGATACCACTATAGCTTTATCGATTGTATGAGAAAACTGAAAAAGAAAGAGACATGTTTCTTTCTCTTTGATAGTTACACCCTTGACTGGTTTCCAAGCTTCCGCCATTTTACCTTCCATGGCTTTTAGTCTGATCACCCTCTCTGTGAGGAATCTTCCTATCAAACACAGACTCAAATCTGCACTCATTTCAGGATCCCTATCAACATGAATAACAAAGCCATCATCATCTTCATCCACTAGCGAAAGCCCTTCCATCCTAGCCTCCATGAATAAACCAAAAAACTGACGAGTGAAGTCAAAAGAAACACAAGAACAAAAGTCTCAAACTAGGAGACAAAGCAACCTCTCACATACGGAGAAAAAGACCTATTGTTTTTTTTTTTAAATCATCTTTTTTGAGTTTAAACAAATTGAACTTAAATGTTTCAATCAATAAAAAAAATAGTTTACTTAGGTTTTTAATTGGTTTAATGAATTTTTTAGTCCCCACAAATAGCGAGTCTTGATTTTAATCCCTCCAAAACCTTTTGTTTGGATTTGGTGTTGATATGCTAAAAAAATTAGGAAATCGTCCCCGTTGTTGGGATGTATAGTTAAGTGCTTATGTGACTTATGGAGTGCCTCACTAGCACCGCCATGTGGACCAAAAAATTATTTTTTAATGTCACATGACATTTTCGAATATTATCTATATTTTCTATAATTATTATTTATTAATTAAAAATATTGAATTATTTTTTAATTATTTTAATATGGTTAAAATTTTAGAAAATGTTTCTTTAGTCTAATTTCTAATAAATATGCAGAGAAATGAAGAACCTCATTCATGCAAATATCAATATCTACAACAATCAGATGGGTTACTCTTTAACACTTCCATTATCCAACATCGCCACGGAGACTCTGCTCCGGCCGCTATACACTACACTCATTAGTTCCGATTCTTTAACTAAGAAATCTGCCATGAAATCGAACAACAACAGTAGGGGTGTAAGCGGATCCGATCCGATCCATGAATTTGATGGATCTGAGCTGATCCAAACCAATTTTGGCGGTTTAGATCGGATCATCGGATCGAATCGATTTAACTCACAAATTCGAATAGATTCGAGCCGGATCTCGGATTCCAAAAATTGGATGTGATCTGATCCGAAGCCTATAAATAAAATATTATTATTACTACTTTAATGTATGTATGTGTGTTTGTGTGTGTGTGTGTATGTGTGTATATATATATATATATATATATATATATATATATATTGTAATACCCAGAACATTCTTTCCCAATTTCTCTTTCTCTTTCTGAACCTAGTACTTTCCCTGTTAAAACCCGTAGATAGATTAGCAGGTACCCGTGCGAGTACGGGGCGGGTGATAGGGGACTACTTCGAGTGCTCGCCCCGCCGCATTGTCATCCCTAAACCAAATCCAAATACCAGATATTTTGATCTTCTTCAATAGAGTTAGTTGCCAAAAATAAACTTTCAGGGTTATAAGAACCCTTACCTATATTTTGGTACAGATTTTCTGCAATGTTTGCCTAGTAATTAATTTGAGTTATGATTCTATAATCTGCAGCTTTATGTCCACGCTTTTTATAGTGAAAGCAATTAACATTATTTCTTTCCAGGTAGTTATTACCTCTTTCTCTTCTTCGATTGGAAGCCCCGAAAATATTTCCACTTCTTTCTTGTCTACGTTGTCTGAAATTGTTGTTTCTTCCTTAGTTGAAGTTGTTGTCGCGACCTCTTCTTGCAAAGTTACCTCTGCATCCATTATTAAAACCACAACCTTTACGTTCTGCACTTTTGGCTAGACTATGCAATATTATTGAAATTCACCTAACTTTTCAAAGCTTCTTTATTTGACTTTTTCGTCATTTACAATATTCTACTTAAGTGGCTTTCTATGATTCTCTGTCTGTAATCGTCATTGTGTCACTATCATGTGGCTCTAGGATTGTAGTCACAATTTGGTCAAATTTGATCGACATGGTGCGAAGGATTTTTTCAACCATCTTGTTTTCTAGTATGTCTTCTCCATACACCCTTATCTTATTGACAAAGTCAGTAATATGGGAAAAATATTGTTCATATTCTCTTATAGCATTAGCAAGGATTGCAATTTATATTTTTGAGCTTTATCTACACCTTTGTATGATAACTTCAAGATACTCCATGCTTCTTTGGTAGTTTTAGCGTTATGACATGGTGCATGAAATGATGTTGTTGGACAAGAGTCATCATGACAACGCATGTCACCTTGTGCAAGATGTGTCCTGGTCTAAACCACCAGACGGTATTTATCAAGCTCAACGTGGATGGTAGCTACTGTCATTTGAACCAGTTTGTTTATGGAGGGCTCCTTCGAGGTGAACAGGCGGAGTGGTTTGCTAGTTTCGTTGGTTGTTCCACGTTATCAAGCATCCTGCATGCGAAGCTTCTTGCGCTGAAACATGGGTTGGTGCATGTTGGCTTGGACATTTGGTGCAAGGAGGGTGTAGTGTGAAACCGACTCATTGGACGCCTTTCATTTGGTCACTGCACAAGTGGTTCCTTCATTCCACCTCTATGGGGCAATTGTTGTGGATATTCATTCTCTCTTGCGTCGGGACTGGAAGGTCAGTGTTCTTTATGTTTTGGATGAGACAAATCAATGTGCAAATATTTTAACAAAGATGGGAGTGTCACGGGATAGCAACTTTTTGATATTGGAGTCTCCCACATTTGCTCTTCAGTCTCTCTTGATTTCTAGCAGATATGCTTGGAATATGTTTCAGACAATTAGCTACTTTAGTTTCTTGTTGTTTATTACCCTTTCACAAAAAAAGGATAGAAAAGGATTGATATAATCATAAGAATATGCTTAGAAGAAGGGATTTAGGACTTACTCTTTTTTGTACTACCAAAATTTATAGAGGAATGCTAATAACACACTTTCTATTATTGGATGGATTTCATATGAGACCCATTGAACATAAAGTAGGTCCATATGATTTTATAGGTCCCACATGAAATTCATCCAATAATAGAGAGTGTTAAAGAGTGTGTGATAAAGAATGTGTTGCTATCATTTTTCAAATCGATAATAAGTAATTCTTCACCCATCATTTATCTCAAACTCCTCTGCCATTATTTTTTGGTGTTGTCTAAGGTGCCACCACCCACCAAAGTGGTGCATGGGTGCATCACCCAAGTGGCCAAATCTGGATCATCCAAATTGCCACTTGGGTAGTTTGACTTTTTAACGCTTTTTCCTCTGGTCAAAGGATCTATATATTAAGTGTTTGCAATAAAAAGGTGTTGTATTTTCGTATTTGAGTAAACATCCTTTTTTATTATTATTTAATATAAAAAAGTAAAAACACTTTATTGTTTAGGCAAGTTGTTGGATGGATTTATTTTATTATTATTTAATATAAAAAAGTAAAAACAATTTCCAGTATGCCTTAGGAAAGTAGTGCAAGAATAAATAATTTAGTGAAAACCAAAAAAGTAGGAATAAATAATTTAGTAAGAAATAGAATAAATAATTTCGAATCAATAAGAAGTTAAAAATTATCATATTTAAATAAATAATTTTCAATGAACGATGTAAGGTAAAAATTATTTTTTATTTTTTATATTAAATAATAATAAAATCAATGCATCCAACAACTTGTCCAAACAAAAAATTTTTTTTTACTTTTTTATATTAAATAATCATAAAAAAAAAGGATGTTTATGTAAATAAAAAAATATAGCGCCTTTGATTACAATATCTAATACGTAGACCCTTTGACTAGAGAAAAAAGTATTGAAAAGTCAAACTATCCAAATGACAATTTGAATGATCTAAATTTGATCACTTGGGTAATGAACCCATGGATCACTTTGGTCGGTGATGTATCATAATCTTGAGCTTCTTCCCTTCCTTTAAGATATTTGTAGATTTAAGATTTTCTTCACCACAAACTTTCGAGATATTTTACTTTTAATACCTAATTAACTTTCCTTTAAGGTCTTTCAAGATATTGGGCACTAGTAGGCCCAATGACTAACTTTGTAAAAGGGAAGTTTTATTTATTGAGTGACCAATCCAAAATCAAGTTATTTGTTCGAACCAACAGGCCGGTTGGTTGAGGGAGTGTAGTCATTGCATTGAATCACCTCCCTAAAGATTAAGTTTACACAAATCCAATTTTTTTAAATATTTAATTTTTTACTAATATTTCATTAGAAAAATTTAAAAATATTTAACTTAACATCTCTGGACAAAATATAATTCTTCTTAGAGTTTCTCAATGAAAATCTTTTAACTCTGCCTCTACATAACAATTTGTATATATTTTTTTTATAAGCATATTATAAATAGAGAGTATCCACCATCGTTAGCAGGGATTAATATCCGTCAGAGAACCTGTTGAGCACAAAAGATGAATTTTCCCCTCCCAATCATATTTTCTCATACGTAAGAGTCAGGATTCGAACTTCTGATCACTTGATAACACGTTTTCTATAAAATAAATAATTTTTAAAAAATTTCTAAAATACGTTTCATTCAAATTCCTAATTTAACAAAGCCATAGGAATGATGAATTAAAGACAGTACTAATTAACTTATTAGCAGGATCACTCACCAATCTCGCAAAGTTCCCATAAGCAAGCTAGTTTCTCGGGTTATTTGGGATAATAAAGTTTGAAAGGTAAGATTTGAAATCATTCTGCCCGTTTTTTTTTATGCTATCATTTTGCCCGTTTTAGTTATATATAAACTCCCAAAAATTATATTAATTAGAAAATGTTCAAGACTAGCTTTATTATAATGTGCGCAAACCTATACAAATGGAGATTTGTTTCACATAACACTAACGTTTTGATCTCAAAATCTCAACTTGCATTAATCCCAAAACTTTTAAAACTTATACAAGTTTTAAAAGTCTTAATTCTTGAAATAAATTAAGAAAGCTAAAGGTAAGAATCAGATAGTTTTAAATTATTTATTTAATGTTGGGAAAATGGTAAGGGTTAAGGAATTTTTTTTTTTTTGGTTTCCCAGGATATTCTCCGCGTGCAACTGCAGAGACTAATCCCTCGAGATACTGGACGACATTTAAGGGCTGACCTCTCTCAATCAGGTTTTCTCCATACGTAAGAATCGGGGATCGAACCCCGGAGCACTTGCTTAAGGGACCCAAGGTCGTTACCACTTGGACCAACCAAATGTTGGTAAGGGTTAAGGAATTTGAAATACAAGTTTTTATGGAGAAGTTGTGTAGTTAATATATCATGAGATGGAGTTTTCAGTTTTCCGATAAAAATTTGCTTTTTATTGATTCTTTAATGAATATCTTAGCAAGATCTTTGAATATTTTATTGTTACACTTATTTCCTGGATGAGTCACTCCTTACCCATAGCTCAAAGACAATGATAAATAATAGATTTTCATTATTTCACATTACTTTTTACATCGTAATTTGCATTCATTAGTTCCACATAGAGTAAAAATTTGTGATTAGTCCTTGTACGAGAAGTGGAGTAAAAGTGTTTTGAAAAGCTAACTGATATGACATATAAGTCTTAGAAGTCGGCTATGCGACATAGTTATAGTACTTATTTGGTTTGTCACAAAGCTCGGCTAATAAGCTGTGGAAAATTAGTATTTTTAGGTGTTGTGGTTGGTTTGCAAGTTACATGCACCTAACTATATTGTAATTGTAGTGTAATTTGTAAAGTCTCCAAGCGTTTGATAGATTTTTTATCCTAAGTTTTAATGAATCCAAATATTTGAAAAATGATTTTATTCAACCCAATGAATATTGTTAATGATTTTATTTAAGTGTACAAACCTATTAGTCCTTAGACATGAATTATTCCTCAAGAAAAGCACGTGTCCAAACAACAAGCAAAACAAGTGTCTAACCCATTCTCATAATTAAGCGTCTATTAAAGCAATTGTCTAATGAAGCTTGATAACCAAGTGTTCATTTGAAGATAAAAAGGATCAAGGGCCTACATCCAAGTGTCTAGTGATCTGGACAGCTAAAGTTACAAATGAACATTTTTTGCGTCCAAACTTCTAATGAGAAAGGACGGTTGAGCAAGGACACCCTCTGAAGATTTAAGTAAAAAACACTTTGAACTATGTTGCTGCACAAGAGATACCTTGTATAGTTGTATCACTTTTTAAGAAAGTAACAAAAGTGTTTTATGTCTACTGAATCTGATCAGTGTTGCACAAAATAAGTAATCTACTCTGCAAAAGGACAACATTGTTGTTGTTGCACCTCTAATATTATTGTTCTTCTGATAAAGTGAGAATTCCTCTGCCACAACAAATGACGTTCCCCTCCATTTATTATCTACTTTGAAGGACTCTTTGGTATTAATGGAGATTCAGAATGTTTTAGTTGAAGAACTCACTACATGAAGAATGTCGCTAACGGATTGAAGTGATTGAAGGCTATAAATAGAAGACATTGCAGAACCACTGCAATAAGAGAACTCATATTAAAAGAACAAGCATTTACTTTGCACATTCAATTTTTTAATTCTTTACTCTTCTCTCAATCATTCTTTGATATTTTGTTAGAGAAGTAAATACGCGGTCTTTCCTACTTATCATATTCAGTTCACTCTTCTAAATGTTAATGAAATATTTGCAGTTTGTAAAGCAAACCTTTTCATTCACATTTGTTGCTGAGTGTTAGAGCTCGAAGAGGCTAGGTGAGAAAATAATACTTGTTGTAAAGTTGAGCATGGAGAGGCTAAGTGTGCAAAAAATACTTGTCTATAACCTCATCAGTTATAGTTTAAAATCTTGTTGAAGCTAAAGACTGGACGTAGCCCACGTTGTTAAAGGGTGAACTAGGATAAATCTCTTGAGGGATCTTCTCATCCCCGATATTTTATATAACTTGTTGCTAACAAGGGATTAATTGTGATTTCAAAACAAGCTTCTACTTTTATCGAAAGGTTTTCTATCCACTAACTTTCTAAACACTTGTCTTTGAAAAGTTTTGAAAACTATTAGACGAGTCAATCGTGTGATTGCCTTTTGTAGCGTCTACTTCTTGCTGCTTTTGAAGAAGGATTTTGTTTTTAAAAAAGTTTTAGTTAAACACAATTCAACCCCTTTCTCATGTTTAAAATTGTCTATTTCAATTGCCTTTGGTCCTGAATAAGTAGAGTAGCTATTTGACCCGTCGACATCCGGGACTATTGTTTACCTATTGGAGTTCCTATTAGCAGCCATGGAGCCATTGGAACTATGAGCACAATACGAATGTGGGATAAGTTGCTAGTGGCAGTAGTGAATAAGCATTTGTACCACCAACTAGCAAGTAAATGTTTTGTCATCCCTAGCCTCTCTTTCTCTACTTCTTTAAACTTCATTCACAATGATGTTGTTAGCGAAACGATTTAACCATACCTTGATCAATCTAATATCGCATCGGCTATGCGACAAAAATATGGTACCGATTAGGTTTGTCACAAAGCTCGATTGATAAGCTGCAACGAATTAATATTTTCAGGTGTTGGAGATAGTTCGCAACTTACACGTAACCTAACCATATTGTAATGGTGTTGTAATTGGCCTTGGTACCCGAACCTAACCTGTGAGCACAATGCGAACATGGGATAAGCTGCTAGTGGGGGTACTGAATAAGCATTCCTATAACTGTCTGGCTATATTAAGTAAATGTTTTATCATCCCTAGCCTATCTTTCTCTGCCTCTCAAAACTTCATTCACAATGATGTTATTAGAAATACAATTTCACCCATACTTTGGTCAATTTGATATTGCATCAAGGCAAGATTACCACCTCGTGGCTCAACGTTTGATACATTTTTGAAGTCAGTAGTGTTACTTGCAAACTGTGGAGCAACGAAATGGGCATTAACTTCAGCATTTTCCTCCGAGTGACTAGAAGGAGAAATAATAGGCATCTCAACATAGGAAGTCACAAGTGGCAGTAGAAGTACAACGACCCAATTTCAATTGCATACGCTCAAAACGCTAGATAAATTCAGAAATAAATATCTAGAGATCTTGAAGATCATTAATTTAGGATTCCATTGTGCATGCAAAAAAGATGTTGTTGCGAAAAAAGTTAAGTTAGTTCATGCTTGCTAACTTAGGAAGTCACAGTAAAATTACACCGACCCAATTTCAATTACATACGCCCGAAATGTTAGATAAATTCAGAAATAAATACCTGGAGATCTTGAAGATCATGATTTTAGGAGTCCAGTGTGCATGTCAAAAAGATATTGGTGAGAAAAAAGCTAAGTTAGTTTAAGCTTACGAAGCAAAAGTAAATCTCTACGCTTCCACTTTCGTCCCACTATAGTATAAACTTCATCTTAAGAAAGTTCCGAAAGGAAGAAGTAGCCTTTGAGTATGGGTTTTTGAGAAAGCCCTTAACAATAGATTAAAAGTAAATAACTTACACAATGTAAAAAACAATGAATTACATCAACCAATTTGTATCCAAAAAGTACAAGTAATAATGTTGAAATACAAGGAAATAACTTAAGACCCAAAATCAAAGCAAGATAAATTGCATAAAGTAAAGATGAATGCAGTAAAATGGGTCATGAGCCAAGCAAGTTAAGGCAAGGGATAGTGTTGTTTGATTTTATGAGAGGTTATTTTTTTTTATAAGAGACTTTTTGTATGATCTTAAATCTGGCCTCAAGCATATGATAGTGTGGGTGTCCTTCAACCTTTCCTAGAAGGTGGGGAGGTTGCTTACTGTGATGCTCTAGCTAAATTGGTTTTAATAAAATCTATAATTATCGAGAAAAAAAGATATTGTAAACTCGCTAGAATTGCAAAGGAAATTGATAAATGACTAAAAAAGTAAAATAAATTGTTAAATATATAAAATAATGAAAGTTAAAAAAAAAAAAAAAGTGACTAAAACATAGATGATTTGATGTTTTGATTTAGGGATCCCTTTTTCAGAGACGTAGATGCCTAATTATCGAATTGGAGTTGGGAAAACTACATCTTTAGTTTATTTTCAAACCCCCAAGACCACTTATTTGTAGGAACATGATCCTTATCAACTTTAATATGTTTGGTTGGACGTTTCCGGCAGCAAACATAGGTCGGGAGTGACATCTTTGTAAATTTGTCTTTCACAAACTTCGGACTACGCTTGTGTTTGTGTCAGTTTCGACGTTAAATCAAACACACTCGTACATTAATGCATCACACTATTATTAATGCATCATACTATATATCTGTTAAGGTTCTAAATTCTAGCCTTGCATATATCATTAAATAATAACGTAAAAAGAAAACAAAATTAAATCTATAGGCCAAACACTTATACATAAAAAAAAAATAAACAAAACAAACAAGGTTCAACACAATTTGTATATAGTTAAGTTTCTTAAACATGTTGTTAAAGATTTTATTCTTACCGTATATATGAAAAATATTTTTTTGGGAGAGACTATATCCACTTCTATGATCTTTTTGTTTCGAAAGGAATTAATCTCCGACTATTGATCGGATGACACACTTGGATGACACGAAAAAAATAAAAAAAGACAGAGTGGGTAAGAATCACCCTATTGTTCGAAAGGTTATTTATATGATATAACTGAATTCTGGTCGTATCTTACAAAATTGTTTAACTATTAATTATTGAAAAGCAGTAACCATCAATAATAATGGATAGAGTAAACCATTAATTTTGCCACCCAAAATGTGAGATGTTGTTAGTTCAGTCTCTAAAAATAATTAAATTATGAAAATGTTTCTTAATTTTAATTTTATTAGTCAAGCTAATCCTTTAATATTAATTTCATTAATCAAGTTGCTTCCTGAATGGGATGATGACTGGGACTAACTTGACTAACAGAATTAATATTAAAAGACTTTTTCATAATTTATATGTTTTTAGAGATTGAACTGATAATACCTCATACTATTAGAGATCAAAATGATGATTTACTCTCATCAATAATAATGATATCGTTATCGATTGGCAACCGGTTGTCGCAGGTGAAATCCATTTCTTGTGTCGACTCGTGTGGTGGTACGGCACAGCCTCTATGACAACCGGCTAGTCCGGTTGCTTTGATCAAATTCACTCTCCACTAAGTCCTACCCTCTTGTTTAGTGTCTAGCCTGTTCCTTGGTTAGCTTTGATTCTCTGTTCTCTGTTTTGTTCTGTTTCGCGTGTAAGCTCTTCTTGTACTTCATCCCTTTTTTGAAAGGTAACCCTGTTCTTTAATATCTCTTCTTTTCTTTTCCCCCTTTATTTTGTTAAATTTCTTGTGGCTTGAAGCTCTGCTTGGAAGCTAAGAAAATTCAGAGTTTAGTTCTTTATTGCTTGTTTTTTTTTTTTTTCATTTTGTGGGTGATGTTTTTGAGGAGTTGAGAAGTGAAGAGTGAGCTGTGAAGACAAAATAATATAAACTAAGCTACATAGGTATTATTCATTTTTTTTTTCCATTTGAATTTGTTTCCAGTGGCCTCAAAGGTATATGCTGCTGCCTGCTCTAATGTATGACTTGAGAATTAGTCTGTGCTTGATGTTGTTGATTATTATACCACTTTTTGATGATCTAGGGTCCGTTTGTTTAGGCTTTAAAAAATGATCTAAGCTAAGAATGATTGTACAAAAAACTGATTTTTTGAGAAGTTGAAAGGTATAGCTTCTCATAAAAGCTGAACTTCAGCTTTTTTCCAGTTTCTGCTTTTTAGTAAAAAAAACTCAACCAAACAAACATGTAAATGTCAGAAGTGCTTTTTTTATTTAAACAAACAAGCCCTTACTCGGTTCTGATTTCTTAATTTTGATGGGAAAGTCACCTTAAAGTAAGTTTGTGTGTGTGTGTGTGTGTATGTGTTTGAATTTTGCTGTAGCTACAAACTGTTAAACATATGAATTTATTTAGGTGGATTGCTAGGTAGATAAGTAACATTTGGGGAACATCAGATAACCCTATGGAGTGCATTTACCATGATTTTAGTGGGGATCATGTTTTATGCAATGAGCTAATCTTGCTACTCCACTTCCTCAAGTGCTTTCTATCTGTTGTCCCATTTTATTTGGAATTCCTAATTCCTTTGTTTATCGTCTTCGTACAGGAAATGAAGAATGCGAAGGGTAAGGGAGCAGTGAAGAACTCAAAAGAAACACTGAAGCCTGTTGATGACCGGTTAGTTCCAGTATCATTATTCATTACATTTATGTGAATTAATTGGGCCATTTTGAGTTTTCATGTAACTTTGTATCTCCTTGTGCATCAGGATATTGGTTTTCTGTCGATTTGTTTATATCTAATATTCTATTAATATTGATTATACATACTTGATGGTGCATTCAGCTGTTACAGGGATAGTGTAGTGATGGAACATATATCTCTATTGTTTTCAGAAAGGTTGGAAAGCGAAAGGCTTCTTATAAGCCAGACAAGAGTAGTACACCAAAGCCCACGAAGGAGAAGAAGGCCAAGAAAGATCCCAACAAACCAAAAAGACCACCTAGTGCTTTCTTTGTGTTCCTGTTTGTATCTGTCTTTGTTCCTTTCTCTATAGCTCCTTCAGAAAATTTATCTGACTTTTCTCCTACTCTTTGATAGTGAGGAGTTTAGAAAGACCTTCAAGGCCGAGAATCCCAGTGTGAAGGCTGTATCAGCTGTAAGTTACATGTTAAATTGCTTCATCTTCTATGATGATGTATCCTTTTTGAATGAGCATTTAAGTCGTTCATTGCACTCTTTGATTGAAGGTTGGGAAAGCTGGAGGAGAGAAATGGAAATCCTTGACCCCTGCTGTAAGTTCCGCTATCTTGAATACATAATGGCTAATTTTTATCTTTTGAAATACTTTACTCTTCTTCTTACGTTTCTTTATGCTTTAAAATGTGATTTTATTTTCAAGCAGATATAGTTTATCATCTGTTAACAAATGCTGGTTATATTGAATTCCAATGTATCAATACATATACCTAATTAACTCATTAAAGAAGGGATATATTATGTTATAATGTTGACTCCTCTATTTGGAACGTAAAGGAGAAAGCTCCATATGAAGCCAAGGCTGCGAAAAGGAAAGTCGAGTATGGAAAACTTATGAATGCTTATAATAAAAAGGTGAGCACCCTATGCCAGTTGATCTGTTGTGTGCGGTGCTTTGGCTGTCTTGTTTATATGCTTTATTTTCTATAATGTTGCCAGGAAAGCTCGGCAGACGATGCAGGTGATGAATCCGACAAGTCCAA
Source organism: Ammopiptanthus mongolicus (assembly GCA_039655645.1). Lineage (NCBI taxonomy): Eukaryota > Viridiplantae > Streptophyta > Magnoliopsida > Fabales > Fabaceae > Ammopiptanthus > Ammopiptanthus mongolicus. Next base: position 48,001,869 of record CM077350.1, read on the forward strand.
ATCTGAAGTGAGTGATGAAGATGATGAAGCCACCGGAGAGGTAGTCTTATTTTCCTCTTTACCTTTTATGTTCATAAGGTCTTTTAGCAGGTATTATCTGTACTATCTTGCATTTAGAGCATGATTAAAAAGGGCTTGGAATATTATATAAATTGCTACAGTTGCTACTTTGATTTCTTTATTTTCAAGATTTTCACTCTAAAGGGGGTGAATGAGAGGAAAAAGTTCCTCTCAAGGAGTTAATGTAATAAATTTGATTTGATTATGATTGTTTTTACTAAGCCTTTTTGATTCTTTATATACATGTCATATAATATTGGTTAATGTTTAACTAAAAATCAAGAGAAGATTGTAAATTAGAAAATTTTGCACTTGGATTGCACTTTCTGATTCATGTGGTTTAGCACTTTAGCTTGCCAATAAATTGAGATGCTGGGTTCCATCCTAAGTGCATAAAAGCTATTGTTACTGGGTTTTTCTTTCAAAGAATGAAAAGAAGAACTGAAGGTTTATGGTTTTGATGATATAGGCATAAAGCCAATCTTTATTCTTTTTGGTCATTGTTTTCCTTCATGTACAGGAGGACCATCCAGAGGAGGATGAGGAGGAGGAAGAGGATGACGAAGATGACGACTGAGATCGGTTATGATGTTTCATCGGTGAGGGAGGCTATTATATATTCTGATTGTGCATACTAGGCTACTTTTGAACGTTTGTGCTGATAGAAAAGAATAGGTCTTCTTTTGCTTGAATGATATATATTGCGAGCTACATGAGTTTCCCTTTGTGCATTTTAACCTTAAATGTGTTGGTTTAATATTTCTTTTTGATCAATGCATTGGCATAATTATATGCATAGCGAAACCATTTACCTTTCATATAATCAAGGAACTTAGTATGAGTGGACTTACATTTTCATCTCACTGTGGTTGTTGTGAAAATGTTAATATTTCTTTTGAGTTATGTTTATTAATTACTAATCTCACTATGAGACGAATCAAAGCATAATCTAAACTCGACCCTATAACATGTTAGGTCTAATTTGTAGAACTTGAATTTGTTGGAATTAGCTTTGTGCCAGAACAAGTTTGTATGACCAATTAGATCTTAAACACCCCCTGCTCCTAATATAAGAAAGACAAAATGCGGTTGTATTTCTCTCCAAAATGACATTCTCATGGTAATGACTAGCATTCATTCTTTCTCTCTCTCTCCCCCACCCCATCCCCCCCACCCCCCCAAAAAAATACCTTGTATTTATTTATTAAGTAGTTGAGCCAAATTAGTGGTTTATTATTATATCTGTACTTTCTCTAAATTTTTAATTAAAAAATCTTGATGTGTAAAAAGTAATAAGGTTTGGTATCGCTGTAGGAGTAAATTTTTCCTCCTAAATTAAGATTCTTTTAGTAATTTTATTATTTCTTTTAATTTTTGTTTTTTTCGTTAACTTTAATATTGATTCTTTCAAAATCCTATGCATATCAGCTAACTTTCATGGAAATCTTCATCCAATCTCATTGTTTTAAAAAAGATTAATTCAATGTTTTAAACTTTTAAAACTTATCTTAATCACAATTGAAAATTTAGAACTTCCAAAATTATATGCATATCTATCAATTAATTTATGCAAATATCCGTCCGTTATTCAAATATTGTTTATTTTACAAATTTATATATTGCTATCAAACACATCTATCAAATTTGGCTTTGCAAGTGCAACAATCTATTGCAAAACTAACTCTAACTCGTTAAAAAATGCTTAGAACCAAAACCCAAATCCGAAATCCCACATGAATAGGGGATGGGATGAAAGCAGAAGAATATTATATGAAAAATGTTATTTTAATAACAAAAGTCGATAATGAGTATCTATCATCTTTCACATTTACCTTTCACCTTTGGCTTTGGGTACTTGGTATGTTTGGATAAAATAATTAAATTTTAAAATAATTGTTTTTATAAGAAAAAAGTTATTTTTAGAGAAGTTAGAAGTTAAAACTTATTTAAAAAGCTGTTATAGATTATTTTGAAATCAATAATATTATTCTTATTTCACACATATAAAACTAACTATCAAGTAAATATTATTAAATTATAAAAATAATTTCATACCCTTTTTAGTAATTTACTAGATATAAGTGATTTTTTTACACAATCCAAACCTAAATAAATGATCTTATAATCATTTTTTAGCAAACATATCTAAACAAAAAATTAATTCAATTATAATCGATTATAACAATAATTGATTATCCATTTTTTTATAAGTAATAATCAATTATGCATATAATCGATTATTGATATAATCAATTTTTCACAGGTGATCCAAACACACACTTAGTGTTCGCGGATCCTAGTATAACCGGAACTTCATGCCGTCATTCAATGTTACTTACAAGCAACTTCTTTAGAGGGGCTGTATTCTCTTATAATAGGTTAATAGTGTGAAAAAATCTTTACACCGTCAGTGCTTACCAATTAAATCCTTAAAGAGTTTAATTGTTATATACTGTCAGTGTATGACAACCAATCAGAAATCATGGTGCGTGTGACTTTTAAGGTAGTTAGCATAAGAGTTAAACACTTTAGCTTATGTGGCAAATTCTGATTGGTTGTCTGTGTAAAAAATCTTTACACTGAAAGTATATACCAATTAAATTCATTAAATAAAGCAAAAAAAAATCATCCATAATTGTTAATATAGTCTTAACGGCTCTCCAGTCCTACTGAAATATAGGAAGGTCATTCCACGGTTGTTGGTTACTTAAATTGACTTGTGTTGGAACAAGGCTAATTGAGGCCTCTTCTCCAATTTCATTTGCCATCTTTAAGAAATAACTATGCCTGCAAAATTATATTATATCATCAGAACCCCATATAAAAGAAATTGCAAAGTTCAATAGCCAACAACAATTTATATCTACCATCGAGTATCAGCTGTTAATTCAGGATGGAAAGCAGTTCCTAGTATGTTCCCTTGTCTCACAGCAACTATAACATTACTTTCTTCCTCAGCAGTCTCCTGTCATATCCATAACTAATAACTAATAAGAAACATGGTAATTAGTGGAAAAGAAAAACCAACACACTATTGTAAAATTGGCCAAATTCCTGTCACATGCAGGGATTTTATGATTGTCAAAACCAAGTTGGTGAATTAGGAGCAGTTGGATTACGGTAGGGAACATTATTCAATCTCATCATGGTATAAACTGAAGATTGCATATATGTTCAATAAAATCATACTATTAGGCTATTTGTTTTTCAACTGCTACGTGGTTTTTTTGAAACCATGTTCAATAGTACTTGCGACAAACATAGATGTCCGTTAAGCAAATAAGTTAAATTAAGGGGTACAGATCGTTCATCTTACTAAAATAACACCTCAAGTAAAATTCAGCTATAAATCCATGCCAATGAGGTGGCCCAGTATACGAGGCTCCCACTTGATGGGATATAGGGAAGGTAGATGTTAATAGACACAACTAGACCTAACAATACATTACAGTATGTCAGTAGTTCATTATGTATATGAAGCCAAAATACTGGGATAGAAATCAAATATCCATCTATGGGGTAACACTATTACAGGCTTAACTGTTCCAAGGAGAATAACTACATAAACAAGGAAATTTCCAGAGTTAAGGTTGTATCAGTAATAGGGCCCCAAACTAATAAGTATTGAAATTTTATATCCTTATAATCACTTATCTCTATACCAATTTTCCTTTTTTGTCCTCCATTCCAATATTCTTAAGTTTCTCCTTCAGAAACTTAGGTTTGCTTGGAAGATAATCACCATAATCCCAAGCTATGCTACTGAACTAAAAGAAACTTGGACGCAATACAGCACAGATCCTGTACATGTGCTAGAGTCACATCCCCCAGCTCTGATATCAATCCTCAAAATATCAATTACATAGACAGAGTAAGTGAAGTCCCCCTATCCAAATTCAATCTTTATATTATCTATTAGCCATTGCATAACATCCTCAAAAGAAAGTTCATAAATGTAATCTATAATGTTAAACAAGCTAAATTTTTAACTGAATGAGTTTATTTTTCTGATCCTGTCCATTCTGCATGTTCTCATTATTTCATTCATGAGACACCAACATTCTAATAGTTATGTAAATAGTCACCACTCACAACATACAACTAGAATTTAAAAATGATCCTCACTTTAAGTAAACTAAAATTTAAGTCGGTGACAAATTTACTATTTAGTGACAAATAAAATAAAACATGAGAAAAATAATTAGGGGAATCAAGGCAATTAAGTTATAAAACTACAAACATCACAACATCTTGATCTTACATTAAAAACGCAGCAAGCTGAAAGCTTTCAAAAAGCTAATATGTCAATTACTAACCTTTGGGGCTTCAATAGAGGAAACTGCATTCAACAATTTGTTAGAGGGGACGGGATAACCAGCCAGCGTTTGAACTTCTGGTCCTACATCAAGAATTGCTGGAGCACGAATAAAAATTCCACGAAATGTTTCAGGACCACCTTCCTTGGATGCAAGTTCTGGCACTGAAAGCTCTGCTTCAAAACTTTGAATCTGAATAAATATATCTTTTGATTAAATGTGAGCAAAATTATCTAAGTGCATCAAAAATTTTGTTCCTCTAGCCATGCCTATTGTTCTAAACCTGTTTTTTTAAGACATAGAGCTCTGTGGATCACATATTATATTTACATCCACAGAAAAACTAACTACATGAATTTTACCAGCTACATCTTTTGCCACTATAAACTCAGTGAAATACCTGAACATTAACCAAGTATTTTAGATTTTGGTGCTTAAAGATAAAGAAACCTGAATTCAAGAAGGGAGCAGGTAGAATGGGGGAGTAAGAGAGTACTGAAAAGCTTGATAAGATGCTATATAACTTGGATTATTAACCCTTATGGCTGTGAGCCATTGACAATGGAGCTCCAATAATTATCAGTTGGCACCTTTATGAAAAGTTCATCTGTTATTATTATTTTATGAAAAGTCCATCTGTTGAATGTTATGCCACTCAGACATGCACCTTTATTCTCACAAAAGAAAGGGCTAAGCAGAATTTTTCATATCTAACATTCCAAGATGTGTTAACATACTCTTCTATTTATGTTTGTTTAATAGACAATAGCTTAACACACATAATTCATACATTACCTGACTGCCAAAGAAGTTTCTATGTACAGTACAATCGAGTCCACCAATCAGTTCTTGTCCACCAGTCTTCTGTCCTGCAATAATGTTTTTAGTCGATTAAATTTTTGAACTATTATCAAATGCTTGAAGTGAGACGCAAATTTAGACTAAAATAACTAATATTGCCAAAACCAAACATAAGGGGGGAAAAAGAGAGAGAGAGAAACAACCCACCTGTAGCTTTATTTGCCAAGAATATAAGCCCTGCACAGGTTCCCCAAACAGGCTTTCCCATTTTTACAAACTCTCTCAATGCAGGAAACTGATAAATTGACACATTCAACATATATTACCATACATTGTCCTTGCATAACTTGCTTCCTTAAGTATAAATTACAACATTTGACTGTAAAGCTCCACAGGTAGGGTTAAAGCATTTCTCACTATTCACTTCAGCAATTCACGTTATTCAAAACCAACACCAAACACAAAACAGAAAACTCATTCCCTTTTCATCTTTCCCCCTCTCTAATCTCTCTTGCTCATACCAACTATAGAAAAGAAACTAAAACAATAAAACAATGTTCCAAGAAAATTTGCAACTCCTTTTTTTTAAAATCCTTTTCAGATAAGTTAAAAAGACAACAAACTAAACTGTGTAATCAAATTATAATAACAGTTGTGTTATTTGTACAACAAATTGGGACAACTTTTGGGACAATAATTCGTCAATGCTTAATGCAGTTTAAAATTGTGGTTAATGATGTGTTGAACCTGATTAATGAGTACACATGTGATAAATGGGTAACTCACTAACTATCCACTGAACTGCATTAACCATTAATGAGTATATTAGTTGATGGTTAATGCAGTTCAGTAGATAGTTAATGAGTTATCTATTTACTATATGTGTATCCATTAACCAATTTTAGCACATCATTAACCACAACTTTGAACTGCATTAACCATTATCGAATTGTTGTCCCAAAAGTTACCCCATTTTGTTGTACAAATAACATTTCTGTTATAATAAAGGGCGGACCCATGCACGAGGCTCCTACCTGGTGGGGATCTGGGGAGGGTAGATGTATGCAACCTTACCCTACAAGCGGAGATGCTGTTTCCATGATTTGAACTTATCAACAATTTTACTGTCGCGCTAAGACTAACCCTGACAATCAAATTATAATAAACCTTTTTTATTTTCAATCAAAACAAAAGGGAAAAAATCTTCTTCAAGTCGCCAAACCATGGCTTCAAGTGCCAAAACTGAGTTTAACATTTTTTAAAAGTTCAAATATATTTGGCAAAATCAATTGTAAGTTGTCTAACTGGATTTGGTGTCCAAACCTTGGTTGACGAAGTAACAAATTTTCACTTCTTATCAAAACTCGGTTTTAGGTATTCAACTACTACTATGCACACAATATCCTTGCAAAATTGAAACAATATTCATTATACCGAAACCACTTTTAACAAAAGAAAGTATCCCAAGTTTCCAACAAAAATCACTTTACTGTAAACCCACTTTTAGTAAGAATCAAATTTGCAAAACCAAGTTCATCAAAAACTCAGTTCTGTGCAAACTACAATAAAAACACACCTAACTAGCACGAACCCCATGGACCATGCATTTCAAAAAAGTTTGTCACTTTATGCAATTACGTTACACTAGAGACATATAGGGTAATTGGGGTGTCCAGGTCTAAAAAAATAAAAAATAATAGAATAATAACATAAAACAGAACATATATATATATATATATATATATATATATATATATATATATATTTTGGGATTTGCTAACATACACACAATCATCGTTTAGAAGGAATACGTTAGCATGCTACAAATATATTTTACAAATTTTCATTTACAATTTGCTAACATACTTCTTTTAAAAAAAATATGTGGTGTACCTTAGCAAATCCTATATATATATATTCTAGAGAGAGAGCGAGGGGGAGAGAGGAACCAAAAAAAGAAAAAAAGAGACCAGGTTGTGGTATTCAGCGAGCTTAGCCATGGTGGTGCTCTCTCCTCCAGGGATGATAAGAGAACTCAGAGTTTGTAATTGCTCTGGTTTACGAACCTCTACCCCTTTCACACCTAACCTCCTAAGAGCTATAACAAAACAGAGAAAAAGATTGTAAGTTTTGAATGATGAGTGAGAGTGAGTGAAAGAGTAAATGAAGAAGTGAGAAGAAAAAGGAGCATGCCCGTTATGTGTTCGTTGAAAGAGCCTTGTAACGCGAGGACACCAACTACGGCCATGGTTGTTAAGTATTGTTAGGGAGAGAGTGAAAAAACAGAGTAAGGGGTTTCTCTTTCTCTATACTTCTACTACAACAGAAGGAGTTTTTGGTCCTCTCGTTCCAACAAAGTGGGTTTCGCCAAAGTATTAGTATTTGTACAGCCAAATAGTGGACTCTGTGGGACACCGTTTATTAACGACTGCTGTTCTTTTATCTATCTTTCTCTATCCTATCTTTTTTTTTTTTTTGGGTAACAATCATATCTTTTTTTTATAAACACATAAATAGTTTTTTAAAAATAGATAGGCATAATTACATTTTTAGTCCTCCAACATTTTAAATTATGCGATTTTAGTTCCTTAAAAATTTTAATTGCACTTTTCATTCCTCAACTTTATCAATTATGCAATTTTAGTCCCTCAAAAATTTATTTGCACTTTTTATCCCTCAACTTTGTGAAATTGTGTAAACTTAACCTTTTTGGGGACCAAAATAAAGGCTTTCATTGCATAATTTAAAAAGTTGAAGAATGAAAAATACAATTAAAATTTTTGAGGGACCAAACTCGCACAATTGAAAAATTTGAGAGACGAAAAATATAATTAAAATTTTTGATGGATCAAAATCGTATAATTAAAAAAGTTGAGGGACGAAAAGTGTAATTAAGCCAAATATATATTAAAAAACGATATACGAGGTTCTTATTTTAATATTCAAAAAACATAAACTTTTACAAGTGTCATTCTACACTTTCATGCATTTTTAAAAGTGATATTGTTTCAACATCAAATTCTGAATATTGTGTTTGATATTGTATATATCAATGTTTTAAAAGTCGGTTCGACCTGACCAATTCAATCGGTTGTACTGTCGATTGGATGCCTTTCCTATCCTGGTCGGACTAAAGAATTGGGAAAGCAGTCCAATCATATAAAAGTTGGTTAAATCGGTATAAACATAATTTTCAAAAGTCAGTCACTTCATTGTTTCACTTGTCTTTTTTTTTTTTAAAAAAAAGTAAGGTACATTTGGCTCAGTCTATTTGGAAGTTGGAGGCTCCAATCCAGACCTAATTCACTTGAGTTGGGGGCTCTTACATGTTGTAGTTAATGTAGTTTAATATTGAAATAATAACTTGTTATTGAATCTGTAATTGAACAATTCAAACTTGATATGGAAAGTTGAATCTTTGATTGAGATTTGATTTATTGATTGATCTCTTTAATAATATGTATGTGTATATATATATATACACCTTGATTCGACCACCATTTAAACCGGTTGAATCGGTTAAACCTTGAACCGCTCTCCTTTTCGGTCCCCCAATTGGGTCGATTTTTAAAACATTGATATATATATATATATATATATATATATATATATATATATATATATATATATATATGAGAGTGAGAGGAGCAAATCTTGACCATTAAAACCATACATGAATGGTCAAGATTAAAAGTTGGTTAATGGTCGTGTGATTTTATGTTCTAATCTTGACTATTCATGATTTGATTCGAATATGGAACCTTAAAGATAAGGAAAAGTTTATTATTCTTTGTTTACAAATATCCAAACTTTGATCCCTAATACACCATAAATAGTTTGAACTGAATAGGAACAATAATCAATTTTTGCATATATATATATATATATATATATATATATATATATATATATATATATATATATATATATATATATATATATATGGGGTCTATAGATGATGCGGCTTATCATGGATATATGGCTTAACATATATTTCACTTATATATATCTAAATTATTTATCAAATAAATTCAACTTCAGTTATTTTTAAAGGACAAAACTTAGCTACAGTTCTATAAGTGTTTGTGTTGTTTTTCAATAAGAAGAAGTCATATGCAATAACTCATCAATAAAAAATATGACATGTGTAACAGCTGAAATAGACAGATCCAAACACTAGAAGGGGGGTTGAATGGTGTTTGACAAATTTATGCGGAATTTAAAAACTTTTTCGCAAGCACAGACGGGTGATAGTAGATGAGTAAACTTAGACAGGTCAATTAGACTAATAACTCGTCTGAAGGTTTTCACAGAAAACACACAATCATGCAAGATAAAAAAAAAAGGTTTGATAAACACAATTATAAACCTCTTTAGTTAGATGATAGTAAAGATAAATAATCAAACTAAAGAGTTAAGGGAAAGAGAGAGATCACTCAGCAGGTTTTATTTCTGGTTCACCCCTTAACAATGAGGCTACGTCCAGTCCTTGGCAGCACTAAGTTTTCTCACTATAACTGATTTAGGTTACAGGACAGACAAGTATTATTTTCACACCTAGCCTCTTCAGGCTCCAGACGAGTATTGTTTTCACACCTAGCCTCTCCAGGCTCCAGACAAGTATTGTTTGCACACCTAGCCTCTTCAGGCTCAGACGGGTTTGTTTGAGAGAAGTTGTAAAATGAATTACAATTTGCAAGTCTTTCACAAGCACTCAGACGAGTGTATTAAATGTGAAGTTCTAAAAGACTGCGTAATAACTTCAAATGATTGAAGAATAAATAATGAAAGAATGAAGCTATAAATGCACAAAGTAATTGCTCTTTGATTGCTTTGATCGTTCTCTTCTCTGCTTGAATCTTCAAAGTCTTCTTCATTAAATAGGCTTCAAGATTTTAAAGCTGTTAGACACAAAGTTTGAAGGCTTGGCTTCTTGCAGATCTTCAATAAATGCAATAGAGTCGTTCTGGTCAGTCATTAAAGCATAGGGAACTTCGCTTGTTCTCTTTCATCGGAGTGATACAGACTTCTGATATACCTTTGGTCTTGGCAGGTCTGTATACATGCTTTTTGTTTGCAGAGGGAAGACTTTCCATTTTGGTGTAAGATGCAGTTATGTTCAGGCAAAGCACTTTGTTGAAGTTCCTTATCAGAGACGAGACAGCTTTCATCTAATGTATTCTTTAACGTTAGTCACCAGACGGGTGAGTAACTTCATTAGACGGGTTGACTCTTTAACAAAGAGATGACGTCAGTTGCGAGTCTTTTAGACGGATGAGTCTTCCTTTGATTAGACGGTTGAAGACTTCATTAGACTGGTGAACTTCTCTTAGTTCAGACGAGTGAACCTTAGCTAGTTCAGACGAGTGAACTTATCTCAGTTCGGACGAGTGAACTTTAGTTAGTTCAGACGTGTGAACTTAAGTTAGTTCAGATGGGTAAACTTATCCAAGTTCAGACGAGTGAACAGTTCATATAGACACTTCATGTTTTAATCTGCACACTAAGTAGACGAGTTAAATACCACAGACGGATTCAATTAAATCATTGAATAACTGTTTTAATCTCATCAAAACTATGGTAAATGCACATCAGACATTTGGAGACTCAACAATCTCCCCCTTTTTGATGATGACAAAACATGTTAAATGATTTAATGAACTTAAGAAAATTCACATAAAGCAGTCATGTATATGTATCAGACAATTGTAACGTGATCAGACAGATTAAAACATTGTTTCATTATTACAATTTACTCAGACAGATAAGCATTGAACTTTTTATCTTAGTCTTATCTTAGTATTTTCTCCTCCTTTTGACATTATCAAAAGCAATAGAACATAGACAGAGAGAAAAGAAAAGATACATATTATTTATCATATTTCCATATCAGACAGTTGTAACATTAAAACATTTTTCATTTATCTTTCTCCCCCTTTTGTCATAATCAAAAAAGAGAAACAGAGGAGGTAACTGTATTTAACCATCATTGGCTGTGTACAAGGTAATTTTGAAAAAAGAATTACAAGAAAGGTACTAAGAGAACAAAAAAAAGTTAAAGGCAAGTTTGTCTTTTGGTTTTGCCTAAAGGCTTCTTCAACTACTCCCCCTGAGCAGATGCATCCTCTTAAGGGTTTTAAAAACGAAGATAAAGAGTTTGGAAAAAAAACGTAAGAACGAAATACCTTTTAAAAGAAAGAAAAAAAAAGGTTTTCCCTTTTTAAAGACCAAAGATGGTTTTATTTTAAATGAAAACAACAAAAAGATGGAAGTTAAAAAAAAAAGTTTAGATTTAAAATAAAAACTGCCATGTACACATTTTGCATCAGAGAAAGAAATGGCATTAAAGATAATAACCATTTAAAAGAAAATATTTCAAATAAAGAGTATGATTCAAAGAGTCAGACGGTTAAACACAGACAGGTAACGTAAACAATCATCAGACAGGTTATTCAGTAAAGCAATGTATATTCAAGTTGTCTCTTATAAACTTAAACCTATCCTCAGCTAATGGTTTTGTAAAGATATCAGCCCATTGATTTTCAGTTTTAACAAACTTAACATCAAATACACCTTTTTGAACATAATCTCTTATGAAGTGATGTTTGATTTCTATGTGCTTAGCCTTAGAATGTTGTATGGGATTCTTAGTTAGGTAAATAGCACTTGAATTATCACAATAGACAGGTATATTATGCTCAAATATAGAGTAATCTTCTAGTTGTTGTTTTACTCATAATAGTTGTGAGCAGCAACTTGCAGCAGAGACATATTCTGCTTTTGCAGTTGAAAGGGTGATAGTCGTCTGTCTTTTGCTTGACCAAGAGACTAAGTTTGCTCCAATGAAGTGACATCCTCCACTGATGATTTTCCTTTCAAGTCTATCTCCAACAAAGTCAGCATCACAAAAACCAACTAATTTGTAATCTTGTGTTCTCAAATACATTAAACCAAGATTAGTGGTTCCAAGTAAATATCTAAAGATTCTTTTAACAGCCTTAAGATGAGATTCTTTGGGATCAGATTGAAATCTAGCACACATACAGACATTGAATTGAATATCAGGTCTGCTAGATGTTAGACAAAGAAGAGATCCAATCATACCTCTGTAGACAGTTTGGTCTATCTTTTTACCTTCATCATCTTTGCTTAGATTAGCATTGGTTTGCATGGGAGTTTTCATGACCTTTTAGCTATCCACTTTGTACCTCTATAGAATCTCCTTGATGTACTTTTGTTGATGGATGTAGATTCCATCACTCGTCTGCTTGATTTGTAGTCCAAGGAAGAACTTCAATTCTCCCATCATGCTCATTTCAAATTCTGCTTGCATCAACTTAGAGAATTCTTTGCACAATTTTTCATTAGTAGCTCCAAAAATAATATCATCAACATATATTTGAACTACTATGAAGTTATCTTTTGAGCATTTCTTAAATAAAGTTGTATCAACTTTTCCTCTTATAAAGCCATTATTCGTAAGAAAAGAACTAAGTCTATCATACCATGCTCTAGGCGCTTGTTTTAAACCATATAAAGCCTCTTTAAGTTTGAAAACATGATCTGGTTTCTCATTATCTTCAAAACCAGGAGGTTGTTTAACATAGACTTCTTCTTCAATTATTCCATTTAAAAAAGCACTTTTTACATCCATTTGAAATAAAGTGATTTGATGTTGTGCAGCATATGAGATAAGTATGCGAATACCTACTATTCTAGCTACAGGTGCAAAAGTCTCAGTACAGTCAATACCTTCTTGTTGGTTGTAGCCTTGAGCTACTAACCTTGCTTTGTTTCTGACGACTTTACCATCTTCATTTAGCTTGTTTCTGAAAACCCATCTTGTTCCAATGACAGACTTGTCTGTTGGTTTGGAGACAAGTTTCCAGACATTATTCCTTTTGAACTGATTAAGTTCCTCTTGCATGGCAAGAATCCAGCTTTCATCTTCAAGAGCTTCCTCAATATGCTTTGGTTCAATTTCAGATAAAAAAGCCATATTGCTTGACTCTCTTAAAACAGATTTGGTTCTAGCACCTTCAGAGGGACTTCTAATGATAAGATCTGCAGGATGATGAGCATTGAACTTCCAGTCTCTTCTGAGATCATCATTTTGATGTTGATTTGACTGATGACTAGTCTGCTCCACTTGTCTGACAGATTCCTCAGCAGATTCAATTTTTGATACGTCTAGCTGTTGACTCGTCTGCTGGGTAAGGTCAAGTCCTGCAAGATCATCTTCTAGATCTGATAGTTCCCTATCAGTCTTTAGATTATCATTGAATTTTACATGAATGGATTCCTCAATAACAGAGGTTTTAGAGTTAAAAACTCTATATGCCTTAGACACTTCAGAATATCCAATGAAGATACCTTTGTCTACCTTGGAATCAAATTTTCCAAGTTGATCCTTGGTATTTAGGATGAAGCATTCACATCCAAATGCATGGAAATAAGATATGTTGGGTTTTCTACCTTTTTACAATTCATAAGGAGTCTTCTTTAGGATAGACCTTATAAGTATTCTATTTTGCACATAACATGCAGTGTTTACTGCTTCAGCCCAGAAGTACTTAGGGAGATTATTTTCATTGAGCATTGATCTAGCCATCTCTTGCAGAGATCTGTTCTTTCTCTCAACCACTCCATTTTGCTGTGGAGTTCTAGGTGCAGAGAAGTTGTGAGAGATTCCATTCTTTTCACAGAATAGTTTGAATTGCTCATTTTCAAATTCTTTCCCATCATCACTTCTAAGGGTAGAAATACAGAAACCTTGCTCATTTTGTACATTCTTACAGAATACAGAGAAGGCCTTAAAAGACTCAGCCTTGTGGGTTAAGAAAAGTACCCAAGTAAATCTAGAATAGTCATCAACAATGACAAATCCATATTTCCTTCTAGCTAAACTGGCAACACTAACTGGTCCAAACAGATCCATGTGTAACAACTGAAGAGGTCTAGAGGTTGATGCAAGGTTTTTTGATTTGAAACTTGATTTTACTTGTTTACCTCTCTGACATGCATCACATAAAACATCTTTCTTAAAGCTAATATCAGGCAATCCTCTCACAAGGTTATCCTTTTTCAATTTCGAAATATGTTTCATACTAGCATGTCCTAGTTTCTTATGCCATAACCATCTTTCATCCTCTTTAGACATCAGACAGGTTACACTTTGATCTGAGAGTTCAATTAGCTCAATCTTATAAAGATTTTGCTATCTATTAGCTGAAAAGAGGGTCTTGCCACTCTTGTCTTTGACTATGCATTCATTCTTAGTGAAGGAGACATCAAATCCACTATCACATAATTGACTTATGCTAAGTAAATTGTGACTTAGTCCTTCAACCATAAGCACATTTGAGATTGAGGGAAGAGGGGGTTTACCACCAATTGTACCAACACCAATTACTCTTCTTTTTTGGTTGCCTCCAAAGGCAACAAATCCACCATTTTTAGACTGGAGGTCTTGGAACATAGACCTTTCTCCTGTCATATGTCGCGAGCAGCCACTGTCCAGGTACCAGCAGAGGCGTCTGCTTTGTCCTATTAAGGATGTCTGCAACAGAAATTATTTTATCTTTAGGTATCCATATTTTTCTGGGTCCTTTTCTGTTAGTTCTAAGAGTCTGTGAAGACTTCCTCTTCTTCTTGTGAAAATACTTAGACATAACATGTCCAGCTTTTCCACAGAAGTTACAGACGTGTCTAATTCTAATTGGAGTGGATTTAACATAGACAGTTGAAGATTTTGTTGATACTTTATGATCAGCTTGATGATCATATCCAATGCCTTCTTTGTTAAGGGAGTGTCTCTGACATCCTAACAGTTTTGTCAGATTATCTCTGCCATTAACAAATATAGCAAGATCAGAAGTGAGCTCCTTCACTTTCTGTTGAAGTGTGACAACTTCTTCAGAATGTGATGTTTCACTTGAGATCGAAGCTTCATCAGACTTTTCAGTCCTCAGCTGGCTATTCTCTTTGGCCAGCATCTCACACTCTTGAGATTTTTGTTTATGCTCACTGAGGAGTTTAACATAATCTCTCTTGAGGGATTTGAAGGCCTTAGATAAGCCTTTGGATTCCTCTACCAGCTCATCATAAGCATCATGCAATTCCTCAAGTTCAGAATGAACCTTAGTTTCAGGTTTTGAATCTATGTTGGCTATCAGACAGAGATTGGCTTTCTCTTCTGTCTCTTCTCCTTCAGAAGATGAACATTCAAGATCTTCCCATATGGCCATCATTCCTTTCTTCTTCTTTCTGAAGAACTTCTTTTTGGAAGCTTTCTTCAAAAGAGGGCATTCAGGTTTGATGTGACCAGGCTTCTTGCACTCATAGCAGACAACTGGACTCTTGTCTGTTGATGTGGATTCTTTGTGGGATTTTCTGAAAGGCTTCTCCTTTCTGAACTTCTTCTTTCTCCAGAACTTTTTCATCTTTCTGGTCATGAGAGAAGTCTCTTCATCATCATCAGAATCCTCATCATCAGACTCGTCTATGTCACAGTCAGACTCGTCTGCCTTTGAAGCTTTTAAGGCTTTAGCAGCCTTTAGATCAACTTTTAGAGCAATGGCTTTGCTCTTTTTGATTGACACATCTTCATTGAGCTCTTGCTCATGAACAGTGAGTGTGCCAAGAAGTTCATCCATAGTAAAGGAGGTGAGATCCTTGGCTTGAGAAATAGCAGTGACAAGAGGTCTCCACTGCCTTGGAAGACTTCTGAGAACCATAGCAACTTTCTCAGCATTAGTATATATTTTACCAAGAGATTTTAAACCATTAGTAATAGTTTGGAATCTACCAATCATTTGGGCAACAGATTCACCTTCATCCATGGTGAACAATTCATATTTTCTAACAAGAATAAAAATTTTAGATTCTTTTACCTTTGCAGTTCCTTCATGTGTGACAGATAAGGAGTCCCACATTTCTTTAGCAGAATCACAAGCACATACCTTTTCAAACTCTTCTGGACTGAGAGCACAGATTATAGCATATCTGGCTTTATGGTTTAGATCCCATCTTGTCTTTTCTACAGGTGTCCACGGAGCCTTTGGCTTGTCAGAGCCATCAACATTTCGAGGAGTGTAAGGACCATCAGTGATGATATCCCATACATCAAAGTTTGTTGACAAGATGAACCAGTGAAACCTTTCTTTCCAGTAGTTATAATTTGAACCATTGAAAAAGGGAGGTCTGGTCATGGAGCCTCCTTCAGGTTGGGGGTTCCCACTTGAGCTTGCTTTAGAATTCATTGTCTATACTTCAGGATCTTTTCTCTACATTGTTAGGTGCTCAACCCGGAGGCTGAGCTCTGATACCAACTGAAATAGACAGATGCAAACACTAGAAAAGGGGGTTGAATGGTGTTTGACAAATTTATGCGGAATTTAGAAACTTTTTCGCAAGCACAGATGGGCGATAGTAGACGAGTAAACTTAGACAGGTCAATCAGACTAATAACTCGTCTGAAGGTTTTCACAGAAAACACACAATCATGCAAGATAAAAAAAGGTTTGATAAACACAATTATAAACCCCTTTAGTTAGATGATAGTTAAGATAAATAATCAAACTAAAGAGTTAAGGGAAAGAGAGAGATCACTCAGCAGGTTTTATCCTGGTTCACCCCTTAATAATGAGCCTATGTCCAGTCCTTGGCAGCACCAAGTTTTCTCATTATAACTAATTTAGGTTACAGGACAGACAAGTATTATTTTCACACCTAGCCTCTTCAGGCTCCAGATGAATATTGTTTTCACACCTAGCCTCTCCAGACTCCAGACAAGTATTGTTTGCACACCTAGCCTCTTCAGGCTCAGACGGGTTTGTTTGAGAGAAGTTGTAAAATAAATTACAATTTGAAAGTCTTTCACAAGCACTCAGACGAGTGTATTAAATGTGAAGTTCTAAAAGACTGCGTAATAACTTCAAATGATTGAAGAATAAATAATGAAAGAATGAAGATATAAATGCACAGAGTAATTGCTCTTTGATTGCTTTGATCGTTCTCTTCTCTGCTTGAATCTTCAAAGTCTTCTTCATTAAATAGGCTTCAAGATTTTAAAGCCATTAGACACAAAGTTTGAAGGCTTGGCTTCTTGCAGATCTTCAATAAATGCAATAGAGTCGTTCTGGTCAACCATTAAAGCATAGGGAACTTCGCTTGTTCTCTTTCATCAGAGTGATACAAACTTATGATACACCTTTGGTCTTGGCAGGTCTGTATACGTGCTTTTTTTTGCAGAGGGACGACTTTCCCTTTTGGTGTAAGATGCAGTTGTGTTCAGGCAAAGCACTTTGTTGAAGTTCCTTATTTGAGACGAGACAGCTTTCATCCAATGTATTCTTTAACGTTAGTCACCAGACGGGTGAGTAACTTCATTAGACGGGTTGACTCTTTAACAAAGAGATGACATCAGTTGCGAGTCTTTTAGATGGTCAGTCTTCCTTTGATCAGACGGTTGAAGACTTCATTAGACTGGTGAACTTCTCTTAGTTCAGACGAGTGAACCTTAGCTAGTTTAGACGAGTGAACTTATCTCAGTTTAGACGAGTGAACTTTAGTTAGTTCAGACGTGTGAACTTAAGTTAGTTCAGACGGGTGAACTTATCCAAGTTCAGACGAGTGAACAGTTCATATAGACACTTTATGTTTTAATCTGCACACTAAGTAAACGAGTTAAATACCACAGACGGGTTCAATTAAATCATTGAATAACTTTTTTAATCTCATCAAAACTATGATAAATGCACATCAGACATTTGGAGACTCAACAACAGTTGTTACACATGTCCTATTTCATTGAAAAAGAACACCTATAGAACTGCATCTATGTTTTGTCCATTTTTAAATTAATTAAGTTTTCAAAAAAAATTACTTAATTTATTAGGCTAGTCGATTTCTTTAAAAAACAAATCATCGACCAACTTGATGACCCACCCTATGACACCCACTACCTCGCATATGATAATACATAAATAAAATCATACATGTCTTTAAAATAATATCAATTAAAATAAAAACATGTTCTCTAAGGTAATGTGCATGTCATCATCCATAACTTAAAACATAGGAATCTGAAATAATCAAAATCCTTTAAAACATAACAAATGCGGGAAAACATAACCCAAATTCCGATGTCACATATCAGAGCTAGTATACATATACCGATAACACATTGGAAATAAAAACCGCATAAATGAAACATAAATCCTAACTACTAAAGATAGATCTCCACGGGATCACTCTTCATCAACATGCTCACCCTCTGCATATACAACAACATATGCACAAAAAACAACAAAAGAGAGGGGTAAGAAACACAATCATGAATACAAATAAACGGCAAGGAATAGTTATTATGATGACATACAACATACATCAATCGGCAGATCACAATAACATGTACAATAACATGTATATTAAGGAATGTATGTCAATGCAAGTGCAACTCCACTACTCCATGCATATGTAGCCAACTGTGGATTTTGGCTTGAACTTCCTAACCGAATTCAGTTAGTTAGTTACGTAGCTCTTGTGCTAACCAACAAGTCAGCCTATATATAAGTTGTCTTATTGAAGTAGAGTGCAAGAGAGAATAAACAAATCTGTATCGGAGTGCTGAATGTATCACCCGTCTGTGTGAGTTGATCACCCGTCTGTGTGCGATAGATCACCCATCTGTGTGCGAGTGATACCCGTTTGTAATACACGTCTGTAATATTTGTTCTTGAAGATAGTGAAACTTTTCTCCCTTGCCCGTGGATGTAGCCAAGTTTGGTGAACCACGTAAATCCTTTGTGTCATTTGTGTGTGTGTGTGTGAGATCTTTTGGGTGCTCTGTTCTTCTTTCGTTTATTTTTGCTATACTTAATCATAACAAATTGGTATCTAGAGCTTTTGGTTGGATCGTTTTTTTCCGCGTCTGAAAACCACCATCTGCTTGCGGTGGGTTATCAAGATTCACGCAAGAACCATGGCTAGCACCATCAAGATCGAGAAGTTTAATGGTAGAAACAGTTTTAACCTCTGGCGCATTAAGATGCGCGCTCTGATTCAAGGAACAAGGAGTGTGGGCTCCTCTATCAGGTCAATTAGGCAAAGCTCCAAGGGATGTCACTTTGCAACAAGAGGAAAAGGCTCATTCTCTAATTCCCCTCTCCTTGTCAAATGAAGTTTTATATGAAATTGCTGAAGAAACTACAGCTGCAGGCCTATGGTTAAAACTGGAAAACCTCTACATGACTAAGTCCTTGTGCAACAAACTATTGCTCAAAAGACGCCTGTTTGGTCTTCGAATGAAGGAAGGTACACATCTAAAAGATTATCTTGATAAATTGAATTCTATTTTACTAGAACTTCGTGATATTGATGTTAAGATGGATGATGAGGATGTTGCCATGATTCTGTTTGCTTCTTTACCACCATCACTTGAAAATTTTGTTAATTCTTTTAGTGTTGGTAAAGATAGCATAACTTTGGAAGAGGTTAAATCAAATCTATTTTCTAGAGAACTTAGACTGAAGGCATTAGGTAATGGTGATGATAATGCTGCTTCCAGTTTGATAATCTCAAATCAAACAAAACCCCAACACAAGAAGAAAGGAAAGGGGAAGGGTAAGTTCAAGGTTAATCCGAAAGATATTTGTAACTATTGCAAGGAACCGGGCCATTGGAAGAAAGATTGTCCCAAGAAAAGAAAGAAAGAATCAGTTGCAGCCACAGTGAGTCTGATTTGGTTCTCTCCATAGTTGATGATCAACAACATCAAGCTGACAAATGGGTTCTAGACTCAGGCTGCTCTTATCATATGTGTCCCAATAAAGATTGGTTCATGACTTATGGTGAGAAATCTGGAGGAAATGTTCTCATAGGTAATAATGCTCCTTGCAAGACAGTTGGCATAGGTTCTGTACAAATCAAAATGCCTGATAATGTTGTAAGAACTTTGACCAATGTAAGACATGTTCCAAAGCTGAAAAGAAATCTCATTTCAGTTGGAGCTTTGGACACTAAAGGCTTCACATGCTGTGTTGAAGGTGGAGTGATGAAAATAAGAAGAAATGGGAAATCTGTGGTCATGCAAGGAATAAAGCAGGGAAACTTATACATTCTTCAAGGTACAACAGTGACTGGATCTGCTGCAGCAATATCAAAACCAGAAACTAAGATCCCTAATGATAATTCTGTATGGCACATGCGACTAGGTCACATGGGTGAAAAGGGACTTGAAAATCTCTGTAAGCAGGGACTTCTTGGAAGAAATAAAATGGGACCTCTCAAGTTTTGTGAGCACTATGTTTTTGGGAAGCAACATAGAATGAGATTCTCAAAAGCAGTTCACACTACAGAGGCCACTCTTGATTACATTCATTCAAACTGCTAGGGACCTTCAAAGGTTCCATCTTTAGGTGGAGCAAGATATTTTCTCTCTATCATTGATGACTTCTCAAGAATGACCTGGATCTTCATGATGAAGCATAAATCAGAAGCTTTCAAATGGTTCAAACAGTGGAAGATTTTGATAGAAAATCAGGTAGGAAGAAAAGTCCAGCGGCTGAGAACAGATAATGGTTTGGAATTTTGTTCAGAGGAATTCTGCAGAAATAAAGGAATTGCAAGACAATATACTGTTAGGAATACTCCACAGCAGAATGGAATAGCAGAAAGAATGAATAGAACACTGCTAGCAAGGTGCATGCTTTCAAATTCAGGTCGTAGCAGGATTTTCTGGGTTGAGGCAGTCAGTACAGCTTCTTATTTGGTGAACAGATCTCCATCCACTGCCATCAACTTCAAAACTCCTATTGAGGTATGGTCTCATAAACATGCTGATTATTCAAATTTAAAAATATTTGGATGTCCTGCATATTATCATGTTAATGAGGGCAAACTAGAGCCTAGATCAAAGAAAGGAATTTTTGTAGGGTATGGAGAAGGAGTAAAGGGATATAGGATCTGGTCACCAGCAGAAAGGAAGGTAATTCTTAGTCGAGATGTAATTTTTGATAAAAGCTCTCTAATGCACACCAAATCTGAATCAGAATCTGCAGATAAAATCATTAAAATTACTGAGCAGGTGGAGACTGGAAAGAGAGATACCAATACTGAAACTGAAGTTGATCATGTGATCCATGATATTCCAACACAACCTGACAAAGCTGGATCAAGGTCTCAAAGGAACATAAGGCCACCTGAGAGATATGGTTTTGAAGACATGGTGTCATATGCTCTTCATACTGCCGAAGAAGTTGACTCACTAGAATCAAACTCCTATCATGAAGCAGTTAGATGTTCTGACTCACACCACTGGATCACTGCTATGCATGAAGAAATGGAATCCCTGTTGAAAAATGAAATTTGGCATCTAGTGAAGCTACCTCAAGGTAGAAGATTTATTGTCAGCAAATGGATTTTCAAGAAGAAGCCTGGTCTAACAAGTAATGATGGAGTCAGATACAAGGCACGACTTGTAGCAAAAGGGTACAGCCAAAAGGAAGGTGTGGACTACAATGAGATTTTCTCACCTGTAGTCAGACACACTTCTATCCGTGTACTTCTTGCACTTGTAGCTAATTTAGATATGGAATTGGAACAACTTGATGTAAAAACAGCTTTCCTACATGGAGAATTGGAAGAAGATATTCTCATGAGGCAACTAGAAGGTTTTGCAGTGCCAGAAAAGGAAGAAATGGTCTGCAAATTGAAAAGATCTCTATATGGTTTGAAGCAATCTCCAAGACAATGGTATAAGAGATTTGATCAATTTATGTTTTCCCATGTGTTTATCACAAAAGGGTGGAGGATGGTTCTTACATATATTTACTTCTATATGTAGATGATATGCTCATAGCATCTAGAGATAAAGCTGCTATAAAGAAGTTGAAGAGTCTTCTTAGCTCTGAATTCGAAATGAAGGATATGGTGGCTACTACAAAAATCTTAGGCATGGAGATTTACAGAGATAGAAATCAGAAGAGACTATTTTTATGCCAAAAGGACTACACTAAAAAGGTTCTAATTTGGTTTGGAATGACAGCTGCAAAACCAGTAAACACACCCTTGACTTCCAATATGCATATCTCTGAAGTTCAAGCAACACAATCAGAAACTGAGAAGGAATACATGAATCGAGTTCCTTATGCTAGTGCAGTTGGCAGCCTCATGTATGCCATGGTCTGCACTAGACCAGATCTGGCTCAAGCAGTTAATGTGGTGAGTAGGTACATAGGAAAACTAAGAAAAGAGCATTGGCAAGCAGTGAAGAGAGTGTTCAGGTATCTTAAAGGGACATCTGACATAGGCCTTATCTATGGAAATGATTCTTCATGTACACTTGCAGGATTTTCCGATTCAGACTATGTTGTTGATCTAGATGCTAGAAGATCTATTACAGGTTATGCATTTACAGTTGGCAGCTCGATCTCTGGTTAGTTGGAAAGCTACTCTTCAACTTACAGTGGCTTTGTCCACAACAGAGGCAGAATATATGGCACTTACCGAAGCTGCAAACGAAGGAATTTGGTTAAAAGGGCTGAATACTGACCTCGATTTTCCACAAGACAAAGCAGTTATATTTTGTGACAATTTGAGTGCAATTTGTTTGGCCAAGGATCAAGTTCATCATGAAAGAACAAAACACATTGATGTGAGATACCATTTCATTCGAACTGAGAACAGAATCAAAGTGCTGAAGATTGACACCAAGGAAAATCCAGCTATCATGTTTACTAAGCCTGTTCCTAGAAGCAAGTTCATGCATTGTTTGGATTTGCTTAATGTAGACATCTGGAAATAACAACAATGAAATAGCAGTAATAAGGAGTAATTTTGAGGCTTGATATCAGGGCAAATGGAAGACTTCAATCCAAGGTGGAGATTTGTGGATCTTGGCTTGAACTTCCTAACCGAATTCAGTTAGTTAGTTACGTAGCTCTTGTGCTAACCAACAAGTCAGCCTATATATAAGTTGTCTTATTGAAGTAGAGTGCAAGAGAGAATAAACAAATCTGTATCGGAGTGCTGAGTGTATCACCCGTCTGTGTGAGTTGATCACCCGTTTGTGTGCGATTGATCACCCGTTTGTGTGCGAGTGATACCCGTCTGTAATACACGTCTGTAATATTTGTTCTTGAAGATAGTGAAACTTAACTCCCCTGCCCGTGGATGTAGCCAAGTTTGGTGAACCACGTAAATCCTTTGTGTCATTTGTGTGTGTGTGAGATCTGTTGGGTGCTCTGTTCTTCTTCCGTTTATTTTTGCTCTGCTTAATCATAACACCAACAACACTAAATCTGGAAAGACGATAGGGAGTACATATCTAGTTATCAACTTGGATGACTCACCATACCAGATGGCATCCACCGAATACTCTCACAAGTCCCAATAATATAATGTGGCTATGCTCAACAACATGCAAAGACATGTCCAACCGTCCATCATGATAATCAATCACATTGATTATCAACAATGCTATCAACGATGATCACAAAGAACTAGACATTAACCATCGTTATCGCCTTTATCAACATCACTAATGATAATCTATCATTATCATTAGTATTAACATTCCTTTTAAATTACGTACTTAAATTGTTATCTCACATTCCTTACCTAATTACTCATACTAATTACAAATTGTAAAACAGAATCTAGGTCGGGATAACCCAGATTCGTGCCGCGAGTCCTGGCTCGCTCCAAATTTTGGTTCTCTCATTAGCCTCACAGATTACAATCTGCTAGGCGAATCGCATCAGACCACGAATGGCCTCTTGCCTCGCGAATTCCTATTCGCTAGGCGAATCGTGACAGATCAAGAACCTTAATAATTCACTAAGTTTTCCTTATTGCAATTATCCTATCTCTCAAGGATCATATCTACATGTTCCAGAATAACCAATATTCATCAACCTCACCACTAATAACATCGTCATCGTAGTGTTTATCAACATCCAATCAATTTCATCAAAGCGCATTATGATCGTAACATTCAATGCATCATTAATAATCCACACACACAATGCACATCATAATCTACATCATATATGACATGTCATAGCATTCAATTGCATACCATAACATATAATAACATCAAGCAATTATCAAGAACAACACTCATAAGCATTCATAATATTTATAGGCATATACAAATAGGCAAAAACATAGGGGTCATAGGTTAACCCCTTCATCTTAATTTATCCCCAACCCAGTTTTTCTGTTACACACCCAAACATGTTCTGATTGGTTTGGTTTGGGCTTGACACTTTGAAGTTCATCAACTTGATCCAAACCAAACAAATCTATTTTGAGGAGTTCAAACATTCTTTCTCCTCTCAACCCGCCTACATGTAACACAAACACGATTAATTATACCGCTACTTCCAACACTTAATTCAATTTTGATGCAGAGTCGTTTAATATAGCTTAGCATACGATATATAGGAGTAGAAAAGAGTCGGCCTTTGCCTAAATAGGCCTAATATTTGTAATATGTTGATATGAACTAGGCCAATTACCTGTCATAGATTTATTTTCTTGAGCTTGGCCTAACCTATTTTTGAATATATATATATATATATAACCTCGATCTGATCCAAAAATCTATTGAAATGTTACATTACGTAAAAATCTTCCTACAAAGCACTTTGAATCACCTCTCGTGGGATAAAATATTATTTGTGCATACATTATTTTTTATAAAATATAACGATATCTAACATTATTTATTTTTAAACAATTGTAGAAATAGTAGTTTCTCAAAACACAAAGAGGTTTGTTTCAATTAATTGTAGTAGATGGTTTTTTGTATTCAGCAAAAGATACTAACACAAAACATTTAAATATTGATTTATTCTCAACAAATGGCTTCTCAATGACCACTACCACACACACCCAATACACTTGGAGGAGTTTAACTGCAAAAAGCTACAGAAAGTTTCAGGTTGCTTTTAGCAACAAATCAGCCTCAGCAGATATAGAACACAAAAGCAAGCTAGAAAACAGACAGGCCTTCAGCATGCAAATAAGGCAACATTTTATTCTCAAGAAGGTCATAGAAAAAACTATAGGTGCACCCACTTCCTTGAACTAAGTAGCTACATAGGCCATTTGTATAGCTGGTGAACTTTCTTCCAAGATGGCCTGTTGCTAATGTCATCCCACCAAGCACTCACATGCTTCCTGTCTCTTACCATATACGCTTTTCCCATTGAATTCACCAAATAATGAGCAAATGGAAGATGGCTAAGATCAGCAAGGCTGAAAAAATTTCCTGCCAAGTACTTGGTCTTGGAGAGTCTGTCCTCATAAATGTCTAGAACCTTTGCAAGCTTTTCTTCACTTTCCTCAATCACTTTTGGGTTTGAGGGATGACCTAATAATGGGTAAACTAGAATGTTCATAACCAAGTTGAAGATTGGTGGGTTAAAGTTATGGGCTTCAACTTCAAGCCATTGCTCCACAAGACCCCTTTCTTCTATCGTCTTCCCCAGCAAATCAGTCCCTTGGTTTTTGTACTTTTCTGCATAGTATCTAAGTATTGCTCGAGATTCTGCATAAATGATTTGAAGTCAGTGTATTGGTACGAGCAAATTCATTCTACATTAGCAAATGGCATATGAATTAAATTAGGATAGGTATGATTTCACATTGAATTAAATTTGGAAATTCATACGATAATTAATAACCAAGTCTTATCTTACTGTTAGGCGCTGCCAGTTGCTCTATTTGGCACAATTACAAAAACTAGCTAAAGGCTCAACAATGAACTAGTTAGGTGAAAGCTGATAAGTTAGCTGATTGAATCAGAACTGTTTGATAAAATTAATTTATCAACTAGTTGATATATATAAAATGACATGCTTATGTGTATATATATCTATAAACTTATTAATTAATAATAATTAAAAATATATTATTATTATAATTATTATTATTATTATTATTATTATTATGAGAGAGAGGTGGATGTAAGTTTCTTTCAGAGTTAATTGGCATTAAGGCTAAAAATAAGGGTATTACATAGGAGGAGGTAGAATGATATATTTTTTTTAAAACTAAAAGAGCCAAAACCAGAAAAAAAAAATTGTGCAGCGCTTAGCTTATTTCTACAAGCTACTTCTACTAGCTATCAAATAGGAATTATATTTATAAAAACTCACTTACAAAACAATTCTACTAGTTTTTTTGTCGTCGAGAAAGCTAGTTAAATATCTTATAAACTATTTTGATGACTTGTCAAACATACTCACCAAACTATACATATTTTATTTAGGGGCTCTACAAACAAGGTGCAACTAAAATATTTTCATTCAGATAATAAAAAAGGGTATTATTTTCTTTAAGAGTGCCAATTTAAAGAAAAAAACTATATAGAAAAACAACTTATAAATATTTTGAATAAGCTAGCCTATTGTTGACTATCAACCCCCCTATCTACAATGAGGAAAATTAAGGAGATAAAAAATACCAATGATATAACTACATGACATATAAACAGAAAGTAGAAAATAGTAATGGGCCTAACCATAGAGAGTATAATCACCATCTTGAATAACAGGGAGTAATCCAAAGGGCTGCATATGCATAAGAAACTCGTATTATTATATATGGAAAAATAGTAAAAAAAATCCTGAAATCATAACATACAATTAAAGGCATAAATTAGATAAAGCAGAAGATCGAAAGAAATAAAAGACACTTTCATTGCTCAACATCTTTTTAATATTTTATTTTCATTCCACAATTATTTGTTGCTTGATTTTTATTTTAAATCATTTTTTAAAATCACTAAATTTCTTCTAATTGCTAACTCCATTAGAATGATGCTGAAACAATGAAACTCACAAGCATAGCAAGTTTTGTATAAATACACAATTAGCATTGCCTCCAAAAAGATTTGGGGCATATTGTAACAACCTTTTGGAGATGAAGTGAAAGAAGGTTTTTATTGTGGTGTCCAAGGATAAATGAACCATCGGTGATCCAGTTTTTAACTGCTTTTGAAGGGAGTAAAATGGAGTTGGGATCCTCTTCATTTCTCAAAAAAATGAAGGTTTCATTTAGGAGAGAGAAAGACACAAATGAGAGGATCTCAACTCGTAAAGATGAGAGTTTGAGATAAATTCTCCGATTATACGAACTAACTTGCAAACCTCCAATTTCAACACCTTCAATCCACCGCTCATTCACCAAATTTTGCATTTTATTGTGGTCTTATAACTAAATATATATTTCTCGTTTTAACTTCCACTTTTTTTTTTTCAATTGTAGATATGATTTTCCTACCTAATCAACAGTTATTAGTAACGACGCAATTGGTGATCAATTATTTTTTAGGCACCACAATAGACCTTGGAAATGAAAAACATATAATGTTAATATGGGACAAAAAAATGCTTCGGGAAAAATAAATTGAACCTGCAACTTGAGGTACTCGGCTTCCTTATGCTCTAACTTAAAACCATCAATATGCACTGTTTCAAACTCTATTTCCTTCTCAATCAAACACACTATCACCCTTTTCGGGCAAGCATAGTCTGGGCCATACACCTTCACAACCATCGTAATTAGCAAAATGCACGAGATTCTAGTGTTGTTTTAGCTTATGACTTCTTCTAGTTAACCTCGTTGCTTCTTATAGTGCCCACCTAAACAAATTGGAAAGGTCGTGTTCGATGAATCCAAATCAATTTAATTCATTGAAATAATAAAATCAAAGCATTTAAAACATATTAAGAATATCATAAATGTCATTAAATATCATTTAAACATTTATTAATACCATTAAATATCATTAAATGGATATCTATTTTAAAATTTAATTAAGAAATAATAGTAAGAGTAAAATTGGAAAACGATATCTATAATCTTTTTTTGACTAAAACTATATCTATAATCTATAATCTATAATATATAAAATTGGAAAATTATATCTATAATCTAAAATTTGAATATGCTATGAATATCAATGTATTCAAATCATTTCCCTTTCATTATCGTCGATCCTTTGATTAAAATTGTATACAAATCATTACAAATATTTTTTTTTTGTATACATATGTATTTAATTCGTTTTTTAAATAAATTGATGTATTTGCGTGTACATCAATGTAAAATCTCTTTTTAGTCAAAAATATTTTAATACACAGATGTATTTGTCCCATGACATGTTTTTTTGGAAGAAATATTTAAATATATCGATGTACAGGTGAAAAATGTTGCTTTTCTATCCGTTTTCAACTGTTTTTAGTCATTAACATGGTTAATGACACTTGATTACGTGTTTTAGTCACTCTGGAATGTACATTTTCATCAACCTATCTCTCAAGCATCATATGGGATACCAATATTCATCAACCTCACCACTAATAACAACTCATTCATTATGGGATACCAATCAACCTAAAAACTATGTTCTGTAATTAATCCTAATATCGTCATCGTAGCGTTTATCAACATCCAATCAATTTCATCAAAGCGCATTATGATCATAACATTCAATACATCATTAATAATCCAAACTCACAATGCACATCATAATCTACATCATATATGACATGTCATAGCATTTAATTGCATAACATCATATATCATAACATCAAGCAATTATCAAGAACAACACTCATAATCATTCATAACATTCATAGGCATACGCATAGGCATATACACATAGGCAAAAACATAGGGGTCATGGGTTAACCCCTTCATCTTAATTTATCCCCAACCCAGTTTTTCTGTTACACACCCAAACATGTTCAGATTGGTTTGGTTTGTGCTTGACACTTTGAAGTTCATCAACTTGATCCAAACGAAACAAATCCATTTTGAGGGGTTCAGACATTCTTTCTCCTCTCAACCCGCCTACATCTAACACGAACATGATTGATTATACACCTACTTCCAACACTTCATTCAATTTTGATGCAGAGTCGTTTAATTCAGTTTTTGCCTAAGTAGGCCTAATATTTTGTAATATGTTGATATGAGCTTGAAGGGACTCGTCTATAACCACCCGTCTATAACCACCTGCCACCCGTCTATAATCACTCGTCTATAACCCATATAGTTAATTTTCTGTTATAGTTGGTTGTAGTTAGTTATTTTTGTTATATCAGTATCCATAATAGAATCTTAAGCGCTTGCCTATATATAGATATTAGGCAGCTCTTTGTAAAGAGACAATATACACTCTTATTGATTAATGTGAAAGTTCAGATGAGAAGTATTTCAACTATTGTGAGTCTAATTATTTTACATGGTATCAGAGCCAAAACCTGGAAATCTTTTTCTTGGTAACTATTCTCATTCATGGCCAAAGATGATGAAAGGTCTACCAACAAGAATGAAGAATCATCACCCGAGAAGAAGAAAGGCAAAGATCGTGATTCATCATCATCCCCAAAGAAGAAAGATAATGATGGAGTCATTGACATTATGTCACCTTTCTTTCTACATGCTTCAGATCAACCAAGTCAACTGTTCGTGAGTGAGCTTCTCAACGATGGAAACTATGGTGAATGGGTTACGGATATGAGTAATGCCCTGTATGCCAAGAATAAGATTGGCTTTGTAGATGGCATGATTCCCATGCCAGAAGTGGATTCACCAAACTTGGCTCACTGGATGCGTTGTAATGCCATGTTTAAAGGCTGGCTGAAGAATGCTATGGACAAAGAAATTAGAGGAAGTATTCGATATGCACTCACAGCCAGGGAGATTTGGAAGGAATTGAAAGAAAGATTCGTTAAGGGGAGTGCTCCAAGAGTTTATGAATTACACAGGGCAATCACACATCTTAGACAAGATAAGCAGTCAATCTCCACATACTACACAAAGCTTAAAGGGCAATGGGATGAAATTCAATCAATTTCACCTGGCCCGAATGCAAATGTGATGGCTGCAAGTGTGATGCACAGAAGCAGTTTGCACAAATGCATGAAAAGGAGCATTTGTATGATTTTCTCATGGGTCTTGATGAAGTCTTCAACACAGCCAAGACTCAAATTCTTAAGCATGGCACCAACTTTGACTCTCGGGCATGCATATCATTTGGTAGCTGAGGATGAGCAGCAGAGACTAATTTCTGCTATGCACAAGCCCATAGCTGAGTCTGTGATCGCAGGGTATACAAGAAAGACAGACCTACATGTGACCATTGCCAAAAGATAGGACATGTCCAGGAAGAGTGCTGGGAAATTATTGACTACCCTTAAGATTGGATGAAGCCAGCTCGCGAAAGGAGAGAAAAGAATGCATCTTGGACCAGTGAGAAATCAGGATCCAAGGCATCTTAGGTGAGTACAGAAAAGAGTCCCATTCCAGGCCTTTCCTTGAAGCAGTATCAAAAGCTAATGCTTCAATTGCAAGGAGATACAGAACCAACTATTGGGAAACACAAATCCACACACCAGTAAACATGGCAAGTAAATTTAATAATGCCAAGTCGTGGATCATTGATACCGGGGCAACTGAGCATATTACTTGTGAGAAAACTATGCTAAAAGAGATTGTGATTTGCAATCAACAATCTGTTAAGATCCCAAATGGCACTAGTGTGTCTGTCAAGGGAATAAGAAAGACTGTTCTTTCCAATGGAATGAACATTAATAATGTTCTATGCATCCCTGAGTTCCATTGCAATCTTCTTTCTGTTAGTAAACTCACAAAAGAATACAATTGTGCCATAAACTTTGTGAGTGAATCTTGTTCTATACAGGACTTACCCTCGAGGAAGGAGATTGGGATAGGTAGACATCAGGATGGCCTTTACCTTCTTGAATCCACTGGTGATGGAGGAATGGCTTTGAAGGTTGGAAAACCAAATGATTTGAAATTATGGCACTCTAGGCTTGGACACACCTCTACTGCAAAATTGAGTAGCATAGGATCTATACTTGTTGTTGTTAGTAATAATGATAGTGTCCCCTATGATTCTTGTATGAGGGCCAAACAAACAAGGCTACCTTTTCCTTTAAGTTCTATCAAATCTAGTTCTTGTTTTGAATTATTGCATTGTGATATATGGGGGAGGTATGCAGCTGGTTCCACCACAGGAGCTCATTATTTTCTAACCATAGTTGATGATTTTAGTAAAGGCGTGTAGGTGTACCTCATGAAGCATAAGTCTGAGGTAGATCATTGTCTACAAACCTTTATATGTATAATTGTGAGACTCAATTTCATAAGAGAGTTAAGAAAATAAGATCTGATAATGACCTTGAGTTCACTGCCAACAGTATGCAAATATTTTATGAAGAAAAGGGAATTTTAATGGAACTCTCATGCACCTACACTCCACAACAAAATGGGGTTGTGGAGAGAAAGCATAGGCATATCCTAGAAATAGCTAGAGCCATTAGATTCCACTCTGGACTTCCTATTCAGTTCTGGGGTGATTGTGTGCAGATTGCTGTACAGATCATCAATAGACTTCCCTCTAAGGTCATTGGAAACAAAACACCGTATGAGATCATTTTTGGAAGAAAGACAAGTAATGATCACTTAAGAGTGTTTGGTTGCCTTGTCTATGCTTTAAAATCTAGGAGGGAAGGGAAGTTTGATGAGAGGGGGAGAGCTTGTGTATTTCCAGGGTACCCTGCTGGACAGAAAGGCTACAAGGTTTATGATACCATAAACAAGGAAGTTTTTGTGTCCAGAGATGTTATCTTTGCTGAAAATGATTTCCCTTTCAAGCAAATGCGTGAGACTAATCAAAATTTGA
The DNA here is from genome assembly GCA_039655645.1 of Ammopiptanthus mongolicus. Taxonomy (NCBI): domain Eukaryota; kingdom Viridiplantae; phylum Streptophyta; class Magnoliopsida; order Fabales; family Fabaceae; genus Ammopiptanthus; species Ammopiptanthus mongolicus. Next base: position 48,033,774 of record CM077350.1, read on the forward strand.
ATAAAGACAATATTTTTTGGGAAGATACTACAGATTACATAACAGGCAATAATGATACAGATCAACGAAACCCATGTAATTAGGATCTGCAGGCTCATGATACTGTAGAACTCACTGTTGATAATGATAGGGTTGAAAATTTGGAAGAACATATTCAAGATAATCAAAGGCACCGTGAGAGAGTGAGACAATTACCTAGGCATTTGAATGATTATAAACTTGATTTGCCCACTTCTATTATGTTGCCCACATCCAATTGTTCCTCGGGAAACTCAGTTTTATATCCTATATCTAATTACCTTACCTATGATAAACTGTCACATTCTCACCAAGCTTTTCTAGCTGCAATCTCTATAAAATATGAGCCAAAATCCTTTAAACAAGCCATGACACAGAAGCATTGAGGGATGCAATGCAGAGGGAGATCCAAGCCTTAGAAAGCAATGAAACTTGGACCTTAGCATCTTTACCAGAAGGCAAAAATATTGTAGATTCAAAATGAATTTACAAGATAAAGTACAAACCAAATGGAGACCTAGAAAGGTATAAGGCAAGACTAGTTGCAAAGGGCTTTACCCAGAAAGAGGGAGAAGATTTTCATGAGACTTTTGCACCAGTTACTAAGCTTGTCACTATAAGGTGCCTGTTGACTGTTGCAGCAAAGAAGGGATGGATTATTCACCAATTAGATGTGAATAATGCATTTCTTCATGGAGATTTCGCCGAAGAAATCTACATGAAGATTCCTCAAGGGTTTGCAAAGAAGGGAGAAACCAGAGTTTGTAAACTACGAAAGTCCCTCTATGGCTTGAAACAAGCCTCTAGGAACTGGTATCAGAAGTTTACCACTGCCCTTTATACCATTGGCTTCACCCAATCAAAGGCAGATCACTCTCTTTATCTACAAGGCAAAAGGAGTTTTTCTCACTGCACTCATCTATGTAGATGATGTCATCTTAGCAGGAGACAACTTTGAATTCATGATAGAAGTTAAGCCATTTCTTGATTAATCTTTTAGCATAAAAGACCTAGGAACCTTAAAATACTTTCTAGGCATCGAAGTTGCAAGATCAGCTTAGGGCATTGTTCCAAGTCAAAGAAAATACACCTTGGACATCCTTCATGAGACCAAGATAGAGAATTGCAGACCGAGTAAGTTTCCCATGGAGCAAAATTGTAATCTCCGGGTGAATGAGAATGATCTTGACACTGATGCTTCACAGTATACAAGACTGTTAGGAAAGCTTTTGTATTTAACCATCACCAGGCCCGATATTACATATGCAGTGAATACCCTCTGCCAATTCATGAATACGCCCAAGCAACTTCACATGGATGCTGTGGAAAAAGTCCTTCGATACCTGAAAACTATGCCTGGACAAGGAATCTTACTAACAAGCAAAGATGAGTTGAGATTGCAAGCCTATTGTGATGCAGACTGGGGTGGCTGCCCTCTTACTTGAAGATCATGTACAAGCTACTTCATTATGCTGGGAGACTCACCCATTTCTTGGAGGACCAAAAGGCAATCAGTTGTGGTAAAGTCCTCAGCAGAGGTAGAGTATAGATCTATGGCAGCCATAGTGCGTGAATTAATCTGATTAAGGTGGTTGCTGAGTGAATTAGGCGCATCACAGGCCGAGCCAACTCACATGTTTTGTGACAACCAAGCTGCCTAGCTTGCACATAACAATGAATCCAGTCTATCATGAAAGAACAATACATGTAGAAATGGATTGCTATTTTGTAAGAGAGAGGATTCAATCAAGAGACATTGAAGCTTTGAAGATTGGCACAAAAGCTCAGGTGGCAGATGTTTTCACTAAACCACTAGGCAGGGACAGATTTGACTTTTTGGTTAGCAAGTTGGGCATTAAAAATATACATGCACCAACTTGAGGGGGAGTGAAGGAACTCATCTATAACCACCCGTCTATAATCACCCGTCTATAGGGAAGGAACTCGTCTATAACCACCCGTCTATAACCACACGCCACCCGTCTATTATCATCCGTCTATAAACCATATAGTTAGTTTTCTGTTATAGTTGGTTGTAGTTAGTTATTTCTGTTATATTAGTATCCATAATAGAATCTTAAGCGCTTGCCTATATATAGATATTAGGCAGCTCTTTGTAAAGAGACAATATACACTTTTATTGATTAATGTCAAAGTTCAGATGAGAAGTATTTCAACTATTATGAGTCTAGTTATTTTACAGAGCTAGGCCAATTACCCATCATAGGTTTATTTTCTTGAGCTTGGCCTAACCTATTTTTGAATTATATATAAGCTCGATCTGATCCAAAAATCTATTCAAATGTACACATTACATAAATGTCTTCTTACAAAGCACTTTGAATCACCTCTTATGGGATAAAATATTATTTGTGTATACATTATTTTTTATAAAATACCAGTAAGGTACCCGTGCGAATGCACGGGTCACTTTCGTTTTGACAAATGTTTGAAACAACCTCTTCGTAAACAATATATTATATACTAATAAGTTTGTCTATATTAAATCCATGTATAGTAACAGCTATTATAAAAAAACAAAGACTGCGTCAACAATATAGCTACTTTTCAGTTCGTAATAAATTATAGTTTCTTTGTACATTTATGACAAGATAAAATTGATATGTGCTCAAATACAATGAAGTTATATCGGCAAATTCAATCCAAGCCAAAACATGTTTCCCGTGCAGACTTGAAAACACATGGAATATTATCATGTATAACAAACAATAATTTCCTGCTATATATTAGATATATTTGTCACTATTAAGGAACAAAACATTTCATAATTATATATAAGTGTTGGCTGTGTTGGTAGAAGATGCTTTTATAGAAGAATGAGTCAGTTTTGGTCCTTCACCTGTATTTAGTTCATGATCCTCAAAAAATAATAGATAAAATTCATTACAAAAATGAAAATATTAGAATAAGCATGACAAAGAACTTGATGGTTTTTCATTTTCAAATTTTATCTAAAATATCACTTTTCTAAAAATCATTAAAAATGTAAAGTGATGTCTATTTCACATTAAAAAATAGACCTTATTAGAGCAATGTCTATTTCCCTAGTATGATACTCGTGGCTTCGCACGGATTGCATTCATATTTACACATGTTCTTGAAAAGGTGAGTTGGTTGTAAATGATATAGTTTACTTTTTATCACCCTAGTTGAAATCTAAATAATACTGAAACTTACTAACCAATTTAACGTAGAACTAGGGATGGTAAAAAAATTCAGTTGTCCATCATCCATCCAGTCCATTCAAATGAAAATCCATCTAATCCATCCATTGCAAAAAAAAAATAGTAATAATGGGCTGGATGGTTGTGATCCATCCACCATTATTCTAAAATCCATTGGACCACTTCATAAAACAAAAAAATAATCCATTGGATAAAAATGAAAAAAAATAAATAAATGATAAAAAAATCATAACTTCAAAAATTAAATCAATTTATTGCTATTATAAGCAGAACAATATATTGTTTGGTGTTTTGCTACCACGATTTGCATTACTTGTAGTGGATTTATGATGAATTTTTAATTACCAACAAAATAGGCAAAAAAATTATTTTGGAATTTTTTTTTTTTGGTGGATGGATGAGAGATATTATTTGGAAATAGTTATAAAAATTATTTAATTTTTTAAAATATTTTTCATGGATGGATTGAATATCCACCCGTAAAAAAATTGTTAATGGATGGATTGGATGGATTTTTTAAAATGGATCAGGGAAGGATTAGATTTTTTTAATGAAATTTTAATGGATCATAATGGATTAATGGATTGTTTTTAATCCATCCATTATAATCTGAATAAAAATTTATCTAATCCATCCATTTGCCACCCCTACATAGAAACTAAATGGTATAAAACTATCTTTGGTGTATTAATCCATCTAATTAATACATAACCGGTATTTGGGACAGCTTCATGTCAAACTGACTTGAAGCATGAGTTCCCTCAAATCCACGAGGCAAAATTTCATCATAACCTACTCTGCCCAGAAGAAACAACAATGATTTCTTTGCTTGGAGGTGATTTTCAAAATCTAACCCAACTTGTGAAGTAGATTACTCCGATAGTAATAACATAACATGTTAAACAAAAAAGTCATAGTTTTTTTTTTCTTTTAGCTCTCTATTAATATTATTCATGACCAACAAGTAGACAACGTCTTCTTATATGACTAATTGTTGAATCTATGGGTTGAATACATCCTCTTGTAGATGCATGGTGATTACCAAAATGCAAACAGTTTTTGTCATCTATACTATATACATTTAGGAATAACCTCATTGATTACTTGTCCATGTGTCAACCTCTAAGCATTCCGCATAAAAATTTCTACACATGTCGCTACCACAATCAATATTGATTTTTTTTAAAATTTGTTATTTTTTAATTAAAAGAATTTGTTATTTTTTAATTAAAAGAACAATCAATAAATTTTGAAATTTCAAATTAAATCAATACATTAATGGTAAGTTATTTTTTGACTCATAAAATATTTAAGAATCAAATATTAAATGTGGAAGAATCAAAATATTGAATATTGAATGCTGGAAGAATCAATATTTGATTTTCATATTCCGGAATAATCGAAAAATTAGTCAACGATTTAAATCTGTTAAATTTGGCTTGAATTAATGAAATTACAACCTACCAATTTTGATTTTTAGTTTTCGAAATTCGGACAAAAAAAGGAAACATAATTGATTGCAAATTCCATCAATTAAAAACATTTTAACCTGTCAATAAATGAATGTAATTATAACCTGCCAATAAATGTAATTTGAAAAGTGATCATCAAAATAATTATTAAATGGACACTGTAATTAGAAAATTTGTCAATATATGATCTCATACGAATTATTTCAATCGTGAACATTTGATGTTATACAATTTTAAATTTGAAAATAATTATAACTTGTCACTAAAACTGTAATTAGATCAATACATGATTCAATTCAATATATATGTATAACATCATTGAAACCTTACAAATCAATACCTGATTGAAACCTGCCAATAAATGAATGAAATTATAACCTGTCAATAATGAAATTTGAAATGTGGCCTCTTTCTCATTCTCTACTCCACGAAAGAGTGAAGACCATTGCCTCTATGCATCTCTCTCCATCGTGAGGCCATCACCTACCACCAACCGAAGAAGGAGAAAAAGGTAAGGAGGAGAAAAAGGTAAGGCTACCTTCTCTTCTTAATTTTTTTTCCTACGATCCCTCTTAATTTTTTCCTCTCCGGTTCTTCGAAGGCCATATATATCCGTTCCCTGCTCATTCGGTTATCATTCATATAAGGCAATGACTGTCATCTCTTCTCTTTTTTTATTATTTTTATTTTTTTTTCATGTGATTTATGACTGTCATTCTTATGATTTTTTAACTTTTTTATCGGTGCAAGGTTCTGAATATTGAAACCCTCTCATTCTCGCTCTTTTTGATTTTTTTAGAGCACCATCCCAAATCTTCAAATGGTAAGGCGCCCTGTCATTCTCGCTATTTCTGATTTCGCTTTTTTTGAAGGTTTTGCCGAATACCATTGGGATTAAGATGAATTTCATAGATGATAAAATAAGATGAAACACAATCTGGTAAGATATTTCTCTATTTATAATTATTTTTTGTTTCTTTATTCTTACAAGTTGTTTATTTGTGTACAAGATTCTTCAACCTGGCGACAATATCTTGCAAGCATGTTTTAGAAAATTTGGTATACTAGACTTTATTAGTTTTTCATATACTGGACATTGTGGTTTAGCCATTTTAATTCGTCATCACAAGCTGTTATAACTCGTGTTGAATTTTAAAGCCGACATGTGGAAAGATGATTGATTTGAAGAAGATACTTGAGGTTACTCATATCGCCATTCAAGCCAATATTTCACCAGCCATAATCAAAAGGAGTGGCAGTGCCGTGGTGAAGGTGCTGCGAATTTTACAATTGACACATTCTTTAAAAAAATTCTCTTTAATATTGTTCAACTTGAATGATACAAGAATGGTGATTAATTTCTCCATATTTCACAACTCTATTGGAATCAATAATCTTTCTCGCATTGGTAATGAGTGACAAGGTCAGAAATTTTCTTCAGAAAAATTACTGATAAACTTTCTGTTTTAGAATACTATATTTGTCAGGTTCAGTTGCTTAAACTACACTTTTTTTTCCCTTAATTTCTCATGGAAATGTTAACGCGTACGATGTGTGAGAGTGGGAAAAAGGCACAAATGAGAATATATGGAAGAATCTTTTTTTAAATATTGTATGAAAGTTGTTGGGATGTAAATATTGTTGGCAATAACTTTGATGAATTAGAGTTGGATGAGTGAAATGATGTTCTTTATTGAGATAGAAATCCAAGTAGATAACTCTAAACACTTTGCTTCACCCCTGCCTTGATGTAGGAGTTTTAATTAGCTCATAGAAATAATTAAACATATTATCTCACAAGGAAGTGCCAATTCTTTGGTGTAAACATGCGAGCATTGTCATCTCTAACAATCATTAATATGAATATTTAATTTTTGATGTATATAATGTTTATTATATAAAATATAAAAATTGTCATTTATACAATCATATAGTCATCATGGAATTAACTGATAAATGTATAATCATATGTGTGTATATAATTTTTTTTTTGTACTTTGCAAAATATGTAGAAAGTACACCGGGGAAAGTATATTTTCTAAAAATGTTTAACTTACACGGGAAAAAGAGGATAAATAAATTAAATAGATTTTCAAGAGAGTATAAAAATAATAATATGATAGAGAATTATTATTATTTTTAAAATGGCTAACTTCCACGCAGAAAAGATGAGAAATAAATCAAATATACTTTGAAGAGAGACAAACAAAAATAATGTGATAAATAAATATATTTTCTAAACATGGTTACGTTGCACGGGAAAAAGGAGAAATAAATCAAATAAATTTTTAAAAGAGAAAAATACTAATGTGATAGATAAATATATTTTCTAAAAATGTTTAACTTCCACTGTGAAATAGGAGAAATAATTCAAAATATTTTCAAGAAATGTTTTTTTCATATGAAGATAAATATATTTTTTAAAAATTCTTAACATGCACGGTAAAAAGAAGATAAATACATTTTCTAAAAATCGTTAACTTGCACGGAAAAAGATGAGAAATAAGTCAAATATATTTTGAAGAGAGAATAAAAAAAATCCATATGATTACCAAGATGTTGTGACGAGTTTAACATTATTGTTTTAATAAATTACATCGAGAAATGATTAATTAGCTTGAAATGTGTTGTACCTTTGAAAAAATATGTATAATATTAAATATTCAAAGAAGTACCATATCAAGGTAGTGGAAGAAAAAATGGTTAGTACTAATTTATTAATTTGCTTTAAAAAATAAAACAAATTCACTATAATATTGATGTTGAAAGAAGTAGAATACCAAGGTATTGAGAGAAATGTCAAATATTAAAAATGATATGATAGATAAATATATTTTATAAAAATTGTTAACTTTTACGGGAAAAGAGGAGAAATAAATGAAATAGATTTTCAAGAGAGAAGAAAAAATAACATGATAGTTGAATATATTTTCTTAAAAATTTTAACTTACACGGGAAAAGAGAATAAATAAATCAAATATATTTTAGAGAGATAATAAAAATAATAATATGATAGATAATTATTTTTTTTAAATGATTAACTTGCACACGGAAAATATGAGAAATAAATCAAATAGACTTTGAAGAGATAAATTAAAAAATAATATGATAAATAAATATATTTTTTAAAAATGGTTGACTTGCACAAGGGAATGGAGAAATAAATCAAATAGATTTTTAAGAGAAAATAAAAAATTAGTATAGACAAATAAATTTTGTAAAAATGATTAACTTGCTCGGAGAAAAGAGAAGAAACAAATCAAATAGATTTTTAAAAGAGAAGAAAAAATATTATGATAGATAAATATATTTTCCAAAAATGGTTAACTTTCACGGGGAAATAGGAGAAATAATTCAAAATATTTCCAATATTTTTTTCATATAATAGATAAATATATTTTCTAAAAATGGTTGACTTGCATGGTGAAAAGAAGATAAATAAATCAAATAAATTTTCAAGAGAGAAGAAAAAATTTAATATCATAGGTAAATATATTTTCTATTGCACGGAAAAAAGATAAGAAATAAATAAAATAGATTTTCAAAAGATAATAAAAAATTTCATATGATTACCATGATATTGTGAAGAGTTTGACATTCGTGTTTAAATAAATTATATCAAGAAATGATAAATTAGCTTGAAATGTAATTGTAGCTTTGAAAACATATTTATAATGTTAAATGTTCAAAGAAGTACCATACCAAGGTAGTGGAAGAAGAAATGATTAATGCTAATTCCTAATTTTGCTCTGAAAAATAAAACAAATTCACTATAATATTGATGTTGATAGAAGAAATAAATCAAATTGATTTTTAAAGAGAAGAAATAAAATAATATGATAGATGAATATATTTTCTAAAAATGTTTAACTAACACCAAAAAAGAGGATAAATAAATCAAATAGATTTTCAATAGAGAATAAAAATAATAATATCATAGATATTTCTTATTTTAAAAAATGTTTAACTTGCACGAGAAAATGAAAAAAAATAAATCAAATAGATTTTGAAGATCGAGAGAAAAAATGATGTAATAAATAAATATATTTTCTAAAAATTGTTAATTTGCACAAGGAAATCGGAGAAATAAATCAAATAAATTTTCGAGAGAGAAACTTTTTTTTCCATATCATTACGAAGATCATTGTGTTTAGTATTATAGTTGAAAAAAATTACATTGAGAAATGATTAATCAGCTTGAAATGCAGTTGTTGCTTTGGAAATATATATTTACTATTAAATATTAAGAGAAGTACGATACTAAAGTAGTGGAAGAAAAAACATCTTTTTGATTGATCACAATCTTTTTTATTTTGTTTATTTATATACATAATCTTTTAAAGTATTATCATTAAATTTATTTTCAAATAAACCTCTGTTTTAAAATAACATTATTCTTCCTTTATTTATTTTTTTCTTCACATGTAAACATTTTTTATATCTACCTTTTAATATTGCATAAATATTATGATATTGCACTTAGAATGTGTGCGTTGGATGTGTAACATGCTAGAATGCATATTTACATGACAATATGTACTTACTATTTGAACTTAAGAGTCATTATCATATCAATAATTGTTATTAAGTTAATATCCGTTACACTTTGTGATTGACGGTTCAAACAAAATAATTTTGTAACAATTTTTTGTATATAATTTCCCACAAAAGATATTAAACCAAAAATGTGAAATCACTAATTACATATTTTTTTGATCAAACCCTAAAAAATTGCATATTCCCCGTGCATGGCATGGATCCATACACTAGTTGAAGACATAGAGAAAAATCAATTAAATACAACTCATAATATATGATAGCAATGAAAGATATGGTGCACAAAATGAACTTGTATCCACTCAGATATGATACCACTCAGTTTCAACATGATGCAATATCATGGTTTTAAAAGAAGGTGAATTTGAGCCTTTCAAATTAATAACAACTTGACTTAGCAATTAACAGATAACCCACATAACAGCAAATGTTGGTCGCAGATAATGTCATATCACAATTCATCAACATGAATTTTTAAGTAATACTTATTGCAATATATAGAAAACAAACATGTATACAGCAAACCATATATTTGTTAACCAATGCTCCTAAAAGGAAAAACACCAAACTGTGATATGACTATATAAGGCATGTAAGGATAAAATGTTAATCAGATGCTACACCAACACATAAAAAAAACAACCTAGTAAGGTGTTTGCCCGAACATAGAAGAGATGAAAGTCTTGAATTTTGCAAGTGATAGACATTAGACAGATGAAACTGAGACCGAGAGAAATGAAAATCTTGAAAAGTGCTTGTGAGTTATTATTTTTTTTATGACAAAGAAAAGTACTTGTGAGTTTGAGCGGGAAAATTTTGACATAACAACAAGCGTTGGTTGTAGATAATGTCATATCACAATTCATCAACATGACTTTTTAAGTAATACTTATTGCAAGATATAGAAAAGAAACATGTATACAACAACCATATATTTGTTAACCAATGCTCCTAAAAGGAAAAACACCAAACTATGATATGGCTATATAAGGCATGTAAGGATAAAATGTTAATCAGATGTTACACCAACACTTGAAAAACAACCAAGTAAGGTGTTTGCCAAGACATGGAAGAGAGATGAAAGTCTTGAATTTTGCAAGTGATAGACATTAGACATTAGACAGATGAAATTGAGACCAAGAGAAATGAAAATCTTGAAAATTGCTTGTGAGTTACTATTTTTTTATGACAAAAAAAAGTACTTATGAGTTTGAGCGAGAAAATTTTGACATATCAGCAAGTGTTGGTCGCAGATAATGTCATATCACAATTCATCAACATGACTTTTTAAGTAATACTTTTTGCAAGATATAGAAAATAAACATGTATACAGCAAACCATATATTTGTTAACCAATGTTCCTAAAAGGAAAAACACCAAACTGTGATATGACTATATAAGGCATGTAAGGATAAAATGTTAATCAGATGCTACACCAACACATGAAAAATAACCAAGTAAGGTGTTTGCCAAGACATGAAAGAGAAATGAAAGTCTTAAATTTTGCAAGTGATAGACATTAGACAGAGGAAACTGAGACCGGGAGAAATGAAAATCTTGAAAAGTGCTTGTGAGTTACTATTTTTTTATGACAAAAAAAAGTACTTGTGAGTTTGAGTGGAAAATTTTGTTTGAGAGTTTGACACATGGTGAAGGGAGGGATCCGTTTTCTTATAATAATATAAATATAGATAACGATATCTGACATTATTTATTTTTGAACAATTGTAGAAATAGTAGTTTCTCAAAACATGATATGAAACACATATATCTCACAACGTCAAAGAGATTTGTGTCAATTAATTATAGTTGATGGTTTTTTGTATTCAGCAAAAGATACTAACACAACATGTAAATACTGATTTATTCTCAACATAGAAGGTTTCTCTATGACCACCACTATGCACACCCAATACACTTAGAGCAGTTTAACTGCTAAAAGCTACAGAAAGTTTCACGTTGCTTTTAGCAACAAATCAACCTCAACAAATATAAAACACAAAAGCAAGCCAGAAAACAGACAGGCCTTTAGCATGCAAATAGGGCAACATTTTATTCTCAAGAAGGTCATAGAAAACACTATAGGTGCTCACACTTCCTTGAACTAAGCAGCTACACAGGCCATTTGTATAGCTGGTGAACCTTCTTCCAAGATGGCCTGTTGCTAATGTCATCCCACCAAGCACTCACATGCTTCCTGTCTCTTACCATATACGCTTTTCCCATTGAATTCACCAAATAATGAGCAAATGGAAGATGGCTAAGATCAGCAAGGCTGAAAAAATCCCCTGCCAAGTACTTAGTCTTGGAGAGTCTGTCCTCATAAATGTCTAGAACCTTTGCAAGCTTTTCTTCACTTTCCTCAATCACTTTTGGGTCTGAGGGACGACCCACTAATGGGTGAACTAGAACATTCATAACCAAGTTGAAGATTGGTGGGTTAAAGTTATGGGCTTCAACTTCAAGCCATTGCTCCACAAGACCCCTTCCTTCTATTGTCTCCCCTAGCAAATTAGTCCCTTGGTTTTTGTACTTTTCTGCATAATACCTAAGTATTGCTCGAGATTCTGCATAAATGATTTGAAGTCAGTGTATTCGTATAAGCAAATTCATTCTACATTAGCAAATGGCATATGAATTAAATTAGGATAGGTATGATTTCACATTGAATTAAATTTGGAAATTCATACGATAATTAATAACCAAGTGTTATCTTACTGTTAGGCGCCGCCTATTGCTCTATTTGGTACAATTATCAAAAACTAGCTAAACGTCCAACAACTGACTAAACAGATTGAATCAAAATTGTTTGATAAAATTAGTTTATCAACTAGTGATGACTATAATCTATAATCTTATTATGTGTATATCTATAATCTTATTAATTAATAATAATTAAAAATTTATTATTATTATTATTATTATTGAGAGAGGTGGAGGTAAGTTTCTTTTAGGATTAATTGACATTAAGACTGAAAATAAGGGTATTTCTTAGGAGGAGGTAGAATGTTATAATTTTTTAAAATTAACAGAGGCAAAACCATAAAAAAGATTGTGCAACTCTTACCTTATTTCTATAAGCTACTTCTACTAGCGTATTAAATAGTGAAGGCTAGCATGAAGCGTTCAAAATCGTGCTCCACTGGTGTACCCCTATGGTTGCCGTCGGATATAATAATATAATATTGAACGGTTCAGATTTCAAACTTCAAAAAAAATGTTACCTACTACCTATGATATAGGTAAAAAAAAAAAATCAAATTGTCTTAAAATTAATAAATAAAATAAATAAATAAAATAGAAATGTAGAACTCCAATATAAATAATATATAGTCTGAGACGTGTGAAATCATACTGTCCTTAAGGATTATTTCGTCACAATGGTAATAATAATGCGAATATCCTCCATGATTTAACAGACTCTTTCAAAATAATATTCTGGATATATAAAACAATAAGAATAATATCAACTCTTATAAACACAACAAAAAAATAAGTAAGAAAGTTTTCGTTTTAAACGCTACGGCTAAAACCTTTTGAACCTGTATATTTTCTCTCCTTGCAAAAGCTGAAAGTAGAAAAAGGAGAGTTTATATAAAAAGCATAAAATAAAGTAAAACATCAAATAAACCTTGTTCAAAAAACCCTACCACCCGGTTGTGTGTATTTAATGTATATATATCTATACTAAAAGCCTCCAAAAGAATATATATATATATATATATATATATATATATATATATATATATATATATATAATAAAAGAAACGTTGCCTCCTATTAATAACAAATGACCGTTGGACGATTACAATAGAAGAGCAATAAATCGGATAATAATGATATTAAAATGCAATCAACTATAATAAAAATAGACCACAACATTAATAGAAATATTAATTGTAATAAATAGTAATAAAATAGGCATTTAAAATATTTAATTTTTAAAACAAATTATTTTAAAATAAAATGAAATATCCAACATTTACAACATTATCTCTACCCTCATCCTATCAGACCACCAGTAATAAATTTCAACAAAGATTCCGACCACCATCACCAGCCACCGTTGTCTCCTCCGCGACGACCACCACCGCCGCAGTCAACGTCATCTCGTCGTTCCACCCCCGCCCTCAATCGTCACCAGAGAAGGAGCAATTTTCGGCAATACTTCTTCTAGCTGCGAGCTCCTCCCAGGCTTGCAGTTCGGGCTCCGCCCGACACACAACCTCTTTCCTTCTCCCTGTTTCACGCATTGCACAGAAACCCCAAAAATGGGAGAAAGAGAAGGAGTCTGAGAGCGGGAAGAGAGGGGAAAAAGAAGAAGCGAAGGCCAATGGCGCTGGCGGCACCTCCGTTTCTTCCGTCGGCAGTGGCACCGTCAGTAGGTCTCACGGCCATCAGGAGGCATGGTGGCGGTGAACATATGGAAGGAATGGTGGTGATTGGTAAAGGGTAAAAATGGAACTTCAAACCTAAAGAATTTAAAAAATAAAAAATGTAAAAACTGGAGAACGTAAGGCCTGTTTGGTTTGATCATTTTTTGTTTTCATTTTCAATAAAAATAGAAAATGAGCTTGAAAATGCGTTTGGTTGAATTTAGTAAAAACATTTCCTGAATTGGACTTAAATCTGAAAATAAAAAAATAGTTGTTTTCAATGTTTTCATTTCCAAATTTTTGAAAATAGGAAATGAAAATCGAAAACAGAAAGTCAAAATAATCACATTTTCAAATTTTTCAAAATTTAAAAATAAAAATAATTTTTAAAAAATAAAAATAAAAAATAAAAATAAGAAATAAAAATATAAACGAAAGAGGCCCTTACTATCCTAAATTAATTTAGTGCTACATCGATATAGAAGAAGTTTAAAGGCTTCATCCTAGACGCCACGGTATCAAATAGGAGTTATTTTTATAAAAACTCACTTATCAAACAACTCTTCTAGTCTTTTTTGTCAAAAACAGTTAGTTAAATATCTTATAAACTACTGTGATGCCTTGTCAGACACAATCACCAAACTATACATATTCTATTCAGGGTCTCTACAAACAGGGCGCAACTAAAATATTTTCATTCGGATAATAAAAAAAAGGGTACTATTTTCTCTAAGAGTGCCAATTTAAAATATTTATATTTTTAAAAAACTATATATGAAAAACTTAACTTATAAATATTTTGAATAAACTAGTCTATTGTTACACTACCAACCGCCCCCTATCTACAATGAGGATAATTAAGGAGACATAAAAAAATACCAATAATACTTAACTACATGCCATATAAACAGAAAGTAGAAAATAGTAAGGGGCCTAACCGTAGAGAGTATAATCACCATCTTGAATAACAGGAAGTAATCCGAAGGGCTGCATATGTAGAAGATTATATGGAAAAATAGTATCAAAAAAATCTTCAAATCATGACATACAATTTAAAGGCATAAATTAAATCATAAAGCAGAAGATCGAAGGAAATAAAAAGACATTTTCATTGCTTAGCATCTTTTTAATATTTTATTTTCATTCCACAATTATTTATTACTTGATTTTTATTCTAAATCATTTTTTAAAACCACTAAATTCCTTCTAATTGCTAACTCCATCAGAATGATGCTGAAACAATGAAACTCACAAGCATAGCAAGTTCTGTATAAATACACAATTAGCATTGCCTCCAAAAAGATTTGAGGCATATTGTAGTAACAACCTTTTGGGGATGAAGCGAAAGAAGGTTTTTATTGTGGTGTCCAAAGATAAATGAACCATCGGTGATCCAGTTTCTAACCGCGTTTGAAGGGGTAAAATGGAGTTGAGATCCTCTTCATTTCTCAAAAGAAATGAAGGTTTCATTTATGAGAGAAAAAGACACAAATGAGAGGATCTCAACTCGTAAAGATGAGAGTTTGAGATAAATTCTCCGATCATACGAACTAACTTGCAAACCTCCAATTTCAACACCTTCAAACCATCGTTCATTCACCAAATTTTGCATTTTATTGGGTCTTATAACTAAATATCTATTTCTCGTTTTAACTTCCACTTTTTTTTCAATTGTGGATATGATTTTCCTACCTAATCAACAGTTATTAGTAACGACAAAATTGGTGATCAACTTCTTTTAGGCATCACGGTAGACCTTGGAAATGAAAAACATATAATGTTAATAAGGGAAAAATAAATTGAACCTGCAACTTGAGGTACTCGGCTTCCTTATGCTCTAACTTAAAACCATCAATATGCACTGTTTCAAACTCTATTTCCTTCTCAATCAGACACGCTATCACCCTTTTCGAGCAAGCACAATCTGGACCATACACCTTCACAACCATCGTAATTAGCAAAATGCACGAGATTCTAGTGTTATTTTTGCTTATGACTTCTTCTAGTTAACCTTGTTGCTTCTTATAGTGCCCACCTAAACAAATTGGAAAGGTCATGTTCGATGAATCCAAATCAATTTAATTCATTGAAATAATAAAATCGAAGCTTTTGAAACATATTAAGAATATCATAAATGTCATTAAATATCATTTAAACATTTATTAATACCATTAAATATCATTAAATGAATATCAATTTTAAAATAAAATAATAAAATAATAGTAAGAGTAAAATTGGAAAATTATATCTATAATATACTAGTAATATATAATATATAATATATAAAATTGGAAAATTATATATCATATTATAGTGCCTACCTAAACAAATTGGAAAGGTCATGTTTGATGAATCCAAATCAATTTAATTCATTGAAATAATAAAATCGAAGCTTTTGAAACATATTAAGAATATCATAAATGTCATTAAATATCATTTAAACATTTATTAATACCATTAAATATCATTAAATGAATATCAATTTTAAAATAAAATAATAAAATAATAGTAAGAGTAAAATTGGAAAATTATATCTATAATATACTAGTAATATATAATATATAAAATTGGAAAATTATCTTGTCAAAAAAAATTGGAAAATTATATACCATATTATAGTGCCCACCTAAACAAATTGGAAAGGTCATGTTCCATGAATCCAAATCAATTTAATTCATTGAAATAATAAAATCGAAGCTTTTGAAACATATTAAGAATATCATAAATGTCATTAAATATCATTTAAATATTTATTAATACCATTAAATATCATTAAATGAATATCAATTTTAAAATAAAATAATAAAATAATAGTGAGAGTAAAATTGGAAAATTATATCTACAATATAAAATTGGAAAATTATCTTGTCAAAAAAAAATTGGAAAATTATATATCATATTATAAAATTTGAATATGCTATCAATATCAATGCAAGGAAGTTGTATTCAAATCATTTCTATTAATATGTACATAACTTTATATTCAAATCATTTCCCTTTAATTATCTTCCATCCTTTGATTAAAATTTGTTTAGAGTCCACATTGGATAGTGATATGGCCTGAATAATGCTTAAAAGTGGGGGGCAACCCTCACCTATGAGCTAGCTTTTGAGGTTGAGTTAGACCCAAACCCAAATTCTAAGATGGTATCAAAGTCTAGCTGAGATCTGTTGGGCCACCCGTAGATGTCAAGTCCAGCAAACTTTACACTCAAGATGTCCAGTCCTGGGCGTGAGGGAGTGTGTTGAAACTCCCACATTGGATAGTAATATGGCTTGAATAGTGTTTATAAGTGGGGGCAACTCTCATCCCATTAGTTAGCTTTTGAGTTAAAACAAACCCAAATTCTAAGAATTGTATACAAATCATTACAAATATTTTATTTTTGTTGGTAAATTAAAACTAAATTTTTTTTACCGTAATTTTGTGAGATTATGATTATGTACGCATAGAAATTCAATTAAATTTGATTGATTTTGATTTCATTATTTTAATTATTGATACTGGTAGACTTCATTGTTATTTATTCTAATAATTAAATTATCAATATGAAATTGATTCCATTCATTCTTATGGTGCTTTTTTTTTGTAATCATGAAATATGTACGAAGTATCCACTATCGTTAAAAATGACTGATTTCCGCCGGGGAACCTGTTGGGCATATAAGGTAGGTTCTTTCCTCCCAATCGGATTTTCTCCATACACAAGAGTCAGGATTCGAACCCCTGATCATTTGCTTAAAGTGTTCGAGTCCCTTATCACTCGGACCAACCATATGTTGGTATTCTTATGGTGCTTTAATCAAACGTTGAATTCACCATTATTACCAAAAGAAAAAACATTCAATTTGAATATTGCATTCACTTGAAGCGTGTGTGAATATGGAAATCCGGAATATGTCTATAAATGTCGTCTTCCATTTTGCAGAATAATCACACTACCCGCTCCTTGCACTGAATATTTTAGTTGAACAATGTAGTCCACCATTTGTTGTTAGCTCTGACAAATGGCATCTAGGCATGACTTTGTTGCGAACCTTACTCCCAAAGACTATTTCCTTCTCACTTTACTATCAATTTGTTTAATATTATGTCGTGATTAATATGTAATTAATGAATTTTATTCTTTCTCCGCCCTTTCAACATTCAATCAGTCGATGCTCATTGGAGGCATTCTAGGTTTCAGGTATTTCACTATATATCGTGTGCATTCTACCCACAGTCCTAAATTTCCTTTTCATTAGAGTGGTTATCTTTTTATCACTCAGTTTTTTTCTTAATTTTTTTATATATTTCACGCATCTCCATTTTGTTCTTAGAGTTATCTCCAATTTTTGATTTTATTGCGCAGATAATTCTTGCAAAGGAGATGTGGACTGTTATGGTACAATTATTTCCGTTGTATGTTTTATGAAAAAACCAAAGATACATTGATGTACAGTTTTTGTACACATATGTATTTAATTTGTTGTTAAATACATTGATGTATTTGCATGTACATCAATGTAAAACCTCTTTTTAGTCAAAAATATTTTAAAACACATGTTAAATATACAAAGATGTATTTGTCCCAGAACACGTTTTTTTGGAAGAAATATTTAAATACATCGATGTGTACGTGGAAAATGTTGTTTTCTGCCCGTTTTTAGCCGGTTTTAGTCATTAACATGGTTAATGACACTTGATTACATGTTTTAATCACTCTGGAACGTTTCTGCTTCATTTGGCTATAGAAAGTGAGTTTTAGAAATGTTTTGACTGCGATTTAGAACATCTGATAGACATAGTGTTTTGCAACCAATATGATTGAATCAATCAATGTCATTTAAAATTTTGATTTGAGTTATTCTGAATGTGACTGAACGGAGGTACCTTTGGATCCAAAAGTAAAAGCAAAAAGTCAAAGGGGTTTTAAATTTTAATTTTACAAGTAGGCCTTTTTTTATCGAAAGTTAAAAGACAAAAGTTGGAGGGGTTTTTAAACAAACTGTGATGGACTGTCCAAGTCAGGGGTGAAGTGTCTAGCAAAAACTGATGTGACATCTTCTGGTTGGGCCACACCAGAGATCAATGCTATGTTGCACCAAACATGAGTGGGGTGTATAATACACCCCACTTTTTGACAAAAGTCCAACCATAGTCCTGGCCGGTTGACCTTAATTATTAATGTTGCATTGTTTTTCCAAAGCAACTCCAGAAACAATTTTAATTGCAAAGTAGTCCTCTATCCTTTTTTTCTTTCTAGAACCTTTAATTATTATGACAGAAAACATTGTCACCTCCTTAGTGTCTCGAAGCTTCACCCCTTCTTCTCTATCGTCCCTTCCCTAGATCCGCTGTCAACCGTCGCCTGCCCTAGATCTGCCATGCCGTCGCCACCATCGCCGACCATCTGATCTCGTTTTCCTGTTCCTGCTACCTTGACCTTCTCAACCCTTCTTGCTCACCATTCCCTCTCTGTTCAACGGCTTTCCAGCGGTTGGAAGTTACAGATGTAATGATTACAGATGCAACCCATTACAATGAGTAAAGGAGATAGTTAATTAGGGTACAGCACATTGAAGACATTTTTTTCCACAGCAACATAAATTAAGTTAAACATGTCACATTATTTGTTTCTATTTTCGTTCCAAAAAAAAAATAATTCCCTAAATACATACGTGCAATTAGAACACTTCAATTACAAATAGCAACTCATGAAACAAGTCCTGCTGACCTGGTGACAAGTGAGGTGTGGGGTAACCCATATTGCTTTCTATGACCATCCAACGGTCACACTAGAATCAACATATGGGGGTGATATGGGGAGCATGCACGAACCTCATTAGGGGTGGACGAGTAGACTCACGAACTCAACCATCCGACTCGTACCAACCCTGAAAAATCGGTTCGGTTTCGGGTAGTTGGGTCGGTTCGATTTCTGCAGCCAACAACCTAATGGTCTCGGTTTGGGTACTGTCCTAATACTTTGTCAAATCGATGAACCCAACCCAGACCGAACAACCTGAGGAACTGAGAAATGAAAGAAGAAAGCATGTCATCGTCGTCGTTTTCTTCACAACGCGACTCTTTCTTCCTCATCACGCCGTCGCTGCCTCTGTGGTCGATGTCAATCGCCTAAGAAGAAAATTAATTGAAATCAAAAAGTGATATATCTATAGTGATATATTTTAACTCTTGCTTATTGAGAAAACCTGCATGGAAGGAGAAAACCCACAACAGGTTCTACGACGGAGATTATTCACTACTACGGTATTGGATACTTTGTACCTATAACATGGTTACCAAAAAAATATGTTAACAAATTACACGTTCTTTCCATGTTTTAATCCCGTTAGTTTCAAAAAAATGAAGATCTTTTTGAAGGAACCTGTTTGAAACACAAGAAGGGGGGTTGAATTGTGTTTTAGGCGATTTTAAATTCTTTTCGTAAGCAGATAATGATTTTCGCAAGATTGGACGCTTAAAACGATTAAAAGCAAAGAGAGCTCTTCCAAACTCCAAGTTGGACGCTCACTTAGTTTTGACTAAGATAAGAAGACAGCGTAATGAAAGGCAATTCAATCCCAGTTAGTTTGTTAGACAAAAACTAAAGTAAGATAAGGGAGAGAAAAGAACACAACGATATTATCCTGGTTCACTCTTCACCAAAGAGCTACGTCCAGTTCTCTCTACTTGAGAGCTTTATCCACTATAACAAAAACCTTTTGTTACAAAGTATTCAACACCTCTTCAGGCAGTATTCTCAACCTCTTCAGGTTCTCTAAGTATTCTTTTACAGACAAGCCTCTTCAGGCTCAGCCAAACTAAGGTTTTGAAAAAGATTGTTCTACTAACTCACTAAATGTGAGAATTCGAAACTAAAGCTTAGACTCTTGAAAATAGCTCTACACAGAGAGTAATATGAAAGTTAGAATCAGAGTAGCTTTTCTAGCTTTGCAAGCTTGAGATTTTCTCTTTTATCTCTTGAAGGATTTTGAATTGCTTTGTGTTGCTTCACTTCTTTTTGCTCAAGTTCAGTTTCGTTCAGCCTTTCTTTATCTTGCACTTTCAAAAGATGAAGGTATATATAGCCTCTTTTCTTTGAGCAGTCTTCAGTCTTCAACGGATGGAAAAGGATCCGTTCTGATGAGCATTGAATGCATTTGATCCGTTGAGTCTGATAGCTTCTGAAGTTTCTGATCAGCAGAATAGACTGTCAGGGAGATAGCTAAAAGTGGTGCTGACATATCCTCTGAGTAGAAGAAAGTTGCCTTTTGTTTATCCAAAACAAGAAGTTCAACTTCTTTAGGTGATAGGGACATTCTGGCTTATGCTTTTCTTTTGTACGAATCTTACAGAGAATGTTTTGTCCCACTAGTATAAGCCTTTTACATGGAATAATAATTTCAAATGCTTTTACAAAGATATTCGCGCTTGAAATTTAAAAGACATGTATTGGACTAGTTATTACAGAAGGTAACCAAAAGAGTCTTTGGACTCAATGGTTCTATAAACTATCGTCCAGTCGTAAACCAGGAATAGGTGTTGGACGAGATAAAGTCTTTGGACTATGTTGGACGAGATAACGTCTTTGGACTATGTTGGACGAGATAACGTCTTTGGACTATATTGGAATTGTCCTGCACACTTAATATAGAACATTAGTCCATAACTAATCTTTGTTCATCTTAAATTAGCTCTTTGTTAACATCAAAACTCAAGGGATTATCTGGACCATGACCACTTTGGTTCCAACAATCTCCCCCTTTTTGATGATGACAAAACATGCTAATTTTGATTTGAACAAAGAGTCCTAGAGAGCTGAAGGGCTCCCCCTAAGACAAACATTCTAATCATTTAAAGCATTTAATCATTTAAAGCATCATTCAACAAATATGAGCACATGTATCATTTAAAGATTCAATCAACAAATTTAAAGATTCAATAAACAAATTTGACTTTAAATAATCAATCAATAATAATCAATCAATAATAATCAATCAATCAATAATCAATCAATCAATAATCAATCAAAATCCATCTTCTCCCCCTTTTTGTCATCAGACAAAAGAGTGAAAAACACATCATAGTCAGTTGTTTTGAAAAAAAAACAAAGAAAACAAAACAACAAAAAAAATTTTAAGAAGAGGGAGGAGGTTTGGGAATGAAATCTTTGAACATGGCCGCAATCTGCTGAAGGAGCACCACATTGTTAGCTTCGATAGTCCGTTGAACGAACTCTTGAAACTCAGGAGGAATAACTGAGGCAGAGCTCTCAGCAGTGGCCCGGGTTGCGTCCACACCTCTTTGATCAGGAACTATACTCAGAGCCTGAGAAGGAGATGGAGCATCAGGATGGACCATTGAGAGAGGGACCGGTTGAGACTTGGACTGAGCAGAGTCTGCAACTTGTTCCGCTTCGTTATCATGAGTTTCAGAGGAGGGTTCCACATAGATGGTTTCGGTGTCCCCAGTCTCTTCAGGAATGGCCGGCTTAGGAGGAAGAGAAGGAGGAGCAAGAGGAGCAACAATAGGTTCGGGTGGACGCAGCACCTCAAGTATGATATCAGCATCATCAAACTTGATTTCACGCCATCTGATAGGAGGCATAGGCAGAACATCTCTAGGATAAAGAGGTATCCCAAAGATATCGTCTATGATCATGAAGGTTGCTTCACGGATTCGATATTGTCTCGGGTAGACTCGAATCTCAGCTTTCTCCTCAACTGATAAACCAGATGATGACGCTTCTTGGGAGCATCTCCAAATGTGATTTTCCCAATATATCCTAGCATCTGGGTCAAATCTGAAGCGAGGATCTTTCTTCCAAATACTTTCGAGAGCCCCAGAGTCATCTCGATGTTTTGTCCAAAACAGGGGATCAAAAGCATGTTGGTAAGGCAGCGTCCATGACTCAAGCTTTTTGCGAAGGTCCTTATCCTTGTTGGGATCTAGGATAGGGAGCCTTGGGCAAGCTCGAGGAGGAACAACTCCTACGCTAGTGCGAGAAGACTTTGACCAAAATCTCTTAGGAAGGTTGTGATGGATCTTAGCTTCTCGAGGCATGTCACACTCCTTCCGCACAGCATAGTAAGGAAGAAAGTCTCGGACATCAGAATACTCCTTCCAAGATGATGGATAGCTTGGAATGAAAGAAAGGTCGGGATCAAGGATGAAGTTACTTAAGCCAAACGTCCTTGCCCTTCTTTCATACTCCGTCTTGCAACCTCTCTTGTCTTCATGGCGAAGGACAATGTGCCTCTTTATATTGTAGTGGCACCATTTGAATTCCTTGTCCTTGATAAGGTTGGGATAGACTTTCCTTGGAGGAAACGTCTTCTTCTCAAGGTAAGTAACCAATGGTCCATGGGCATTGTATGTTTCAGAGGGCAGAGGTTTAGGTGAAGTGTATGGGATGGGTTGGTAGGCAAGTTTAGGGGGTGAGGTAGATGATGTGGAGGGTTGTTCAAATTCATATTCGGGTAATGGAAGGGGGCTTTTGGGGTGAGGTTCAGTAGTGGGGGGTGAGTGTTTAAGGAATAGAACAGGAAATTTGCGTTTAACATCAGCCCAAATTGAGCATTTGTTGTTGTAGTCTACTCCAGGGAGGCGTCTATATTTGCTTAAGGGAAAGATCGGTTTGGGGTAGGGAGCACCATAGGGTTGGAAGGGGTGATCTCCCCAGGGTGTGAACCAGTCTTCGGGTTCATTTTGTGAGGCTAGAGTTTGAGTTTGTGGTAGGTTAGTGGGTGAGGGAGGTAGGGAAGGTTCAAAGGTTAAGTCTTCTATCTCAGACGATTGGACGATAGGAGAAATAATAACTGAACTGGAGATAGGTTCAGTATTACCTTTCGTCTTTCTTCGAGATGACCTTGCCCTTGTTGACAGAGGTGCAGCAGGTGCGGTTTCCAATCTTGGTCCTTTAACTACCCTGGAGATGGGTAGATTGTCCTCTTCATCTTCATCAATGGGAGCTAGAACCAGCTTCCTTTTTCTTGAAGGTTGGACGATGGGCTTTGGACGAGACGAAGAAATTGAAGGTTGGACGATTGGCTTTGGACGAGACGAAGAAGTCTTAGCTATTGGACGAGCTCGTTCAGCAGAGCGTCCAGCAGAGACACATTGTTCAGACGCTTCTTCTTCTGAGCCTTGCGTCTGAGCTCCTTTTTGTTGGCCTTCAAGTTTGGACTTTTTAAAGCAGTCCAACTGCATCATTACCAAACTTTGCCTGCTAAACTCAGGCTGATGCACCCGTTCAATCCCATGAACTCCGTAGTATTTGAACTTTCTTTCTGGAGCCAAGTTCTTTAGGTCGTCGTAGACCATGTGCTTCTCAAATATTTTGGAGAGAAGAGCGCCATAGATGAGTGCAGTGTTCTTCTTCCCAGAGCCTTCAATGGCATATTTGAAGAAGGAAAAGAGGGGGTGTGGAAGGTTTATTTGCCTTTCAAGAATCAGATGAACTAGGCAAAACTGATGAGCCTTTGAAACATTATCCTTTGACCCAACTTTATGAAGGATAGCCTTGTTCAAGATTTGGTGAAGAACCCTAGCCTTGTCAGTCATTTTTGAGGCTATGAGCTTGTCACCAGAGTTTTTCAACAAACAATCTCTGATGGTGGAAGCATCACCAATCTCTTCTTCCCAGTCATCTTCAACAGTTATGCCTGATTGAGCGCACCCAGTTGCATTAGAGATAGTCGCTTCAGATACTATAACTTCAGTATCAAGCACCTTGTTGCGAATCTCACTTGCAGAGACAATGGGGTTAGTCCAGAACTCCCTAACTAGAGCAGGGTAGATTACCGGAGAACCTTCAAAGTAGCTTGACCATCAAGCGGCATGGATGTTAGAGAAGATGTCAATCCCATTATCAGCCAGGAATTGTAGGTTAAACTTGTACTCGACCATGACATCAGCAGTCAGAGTATTAAAGGTTTTTCCTTTACCCTTGGAGCCAGCAGCAGAAGAGGTTGCCATAGTTTCAGAGAGGATGTTTGAAGAAAAAGGTTTTTCAGAAAGGGTTTTCCTTTTCGAAGGTGCAAGAAGAAAGGTTAAAGCTTTTTGTAAAGGTTTGATTTTTATCAAAGAGCAAAACTTAGGTTTTAAAAAAGGAAGAAGAAGAGAGAGCGAAAGCCTTTCGTATTTTCAAAGAGAGAGAGAGAGCGAAACGACGTGCATTAAATGTCTGACACACGTTCAGACTTTGAAACTGTAAAAAGCATTTTTGGCAAATAAAGAAAACAAAAAACTGACTCAGTTAGGGGAATGAAGGATAATATTTCATTCGACAAAGATTGAGTTTCATTAATGCATTAGACGATCATTCAGAAGGTACATTGGACGAGCATATATTGGACGTAATGCAAATATTGGACGCATGCATTGGACTCTCAGTTAATCAATGAAATGCATGTTCAGATATTTTCTTATGAATATAAACCTATCTGCGGCTAAAGGTTTAGTGAAGATATCTGCCCATTGATGGTCAGTATCAACAAATTGAATATCTATTGTTCCTTTTTGCACATAGTCCCTAATAAAATGATGTTTTATTTCTATATGCTTTGCTCTAGAATGCAGTATGGGGTTCTTTGACAAGTTAATAGCAGCAGTATTATCACACATGATAGGGATGTTGCTTACAAACACGTTGTAGTCTTCCAACTGATGTTTGATCCATAGCAGTTGTGAGCAGCAGCTGGCTGCAGCAATGTACTCAGCTTCAGCAGTTGATAGAGCAATTGTGCTTTGCCTTTTGCTTGACCATGAGACGAGATTAGCACCAATGAAGTGACACCCTCCACTTGTGCTTTTCCTTTCTATTTTGTCTCCAGCATAGTCAGCATCACAGAATCCAACTAATCTGTATTCATCAATTTTCTTATACAAAAGACCCAGATTAGTAGAACCTTTTAAGTATCTAAAGATTCTTTTTACTGCTGAGAGATGAGACTCTCTTGGATCAGATTGAAAACGAGCACATAAGCAAACGCTAAACATGATATCAGGTCTGGACGCAGTTAGATATAAGAGGGAACCAATCATACCTCTATATACCTTTTGGTCTACCTTTTTATCTTTATCATCTTTGTTTAGCACGGACGTTGGATGCATTGGTGTATTCATAGGTTTACAATCGTCCAACTTGAAGCGTTTTAGAAGCTCCTTTGTGTACTTCGTCTGATGAATGTACACTCCGTCTGAAGTTTGCTTTACTTGAAGTCCGAGGAAGAATTTTAGTTCTCCCATCATGCTCATTTCAAACTCCCTTTGCATTAATTCAGAGAATTCTTGGCAAAGAGATTCATCAGTTGCACCAAATATTATATCATCAACGTAAATTTGAGCAACAATAAATTCCTTTTTATTTACTTTTCTAAAAAGAGTTGTGTCCACTTTTCCTCTCGAGAAGCCATTCTCCATTAGGAAAGAGCTGAGTCTCTCATACCAAGCTCTAGGAGCTTGCTTGAGTCCATATAAAGCTTTCTTAAGCTTATATACATGCTCAGGACGGTTCTGATCTTCAAAACCGGGTGGTTGGAGAACATATACTTCTTCATTAATTACACCATTTAGAAATGCACTTTTTACATCCATTTGGTAAAGCATGATGTTATGATGTGCAGCATATGAAAGTAAGATGCGTATAGCTTCTAATCTAGCTACTGGAGCAAAGGTTTCAGTATAATCAATACCTTCCTCTTGTGAGTAGCCTTGGGCAACTAGCCTTGCTTTATTCCTTACCACCTTGCCATCCTCGTCCAGCTTGTTGCGATAGACCCACTTGGTTCCAATTACAGACTTATCCTTAGGCAGGGAGACCAGCGTCCAAACGTCACTACGTTGAAACTGGTTGAGCTCTTCTTGCATAGCGAGGATCCAGCACTCGTCCAATAAGGCTTCGTCCACAGACTTTGGTTCCATCTCAGAGATGAAGGCTGAGTCAGCTTGCTCTCTGAAAGTTGACCTTGTCCGGACGCTATCATTAGGTTTGCCAATGATTTGATCCTCGGGATGATAAGTTCTGAATTGCCACGAACGAGGGGTATTTACAGCTTGCTGAGACGATGATGCGTCCATCGTAGCGTCTGATGCCTCGTCTTTGTTGGTTGTTGGACGAGCATCTGAATCATTCAGATTCATATCTGCAAAAGAATCATCTAGCTCTGATAATCTCTTATCAGGCTGTTTGTCATCAAATTTAACATGAATGGATTCTTCAACAATCAACGTTCTAGAGTTATAGACTCTAAAAGCTTTAGACGTTTCAGAGAATCCTAACAATATTCCATTATCTACTTTGGCATCAAACTTTCCTAGTTGATCCTTAGTATTTAAAATAAAACATTGACATCCAAAGGGGTGGAAATAAGAGATTTTGGGTTTGCGTCCTTTCCACAATTCATAAGGAGTCTTATTCAAGATTGGTCTTATGTATATTCTGTTTTGAATATAGCAGGCAGTATTTACAGCTTCAGCCCAGAAGTGCTTAGGGACAGAATTATCACTGAGCATTGCCTTAGCCATCTCTTGAAAAGATCGGTTCTTCCTCTCAACAACACCGTTTTGTTGTGGAGTTCTAGGAGCAGAGAAATTGTGATGAATACCACTTTCATCACAGAACCTTTGAAAGAGCTCATTTTCAAATTCGCCACCATGATCACTTCTGATCGAGCTGATGAATACGCCTTTTTCATTCTGAACTCGCTTACAGAATATAGAAAAGACCTTGATAGACTCATCCTTGTGAGCAAGGAACTTAACCCATGTCCATCTAGTATAGTCATCTACTATGACAAGTCCATATTTCTTACCACTGACAGAGGTCGTCCTTGTTGGACCAAACAAATCAATATGCAACAATTCCAGTGGTCTAGAAGTACTAACAATATTTTTGGACTCAAACGAGTTCTTAACTTGTTTTCCTTTTTGACAAGCGTCACAGAGAGCATCTGATCTAAACACAATCTTTGGTAAGCCTCTTACAAGGTTATGCTTGTTTAGTTTAGAGATTAATCTCATACTAGCATGACCAAGTCTTTTGTGCCAGATCCATCGCTCATCTTCGACAGACACTAGGCATGATACACTTTGAGTTGAGAGTTCCCCCAAATTAATCTTGTACAGATTATTTTGCCTTTTGGCAGTGAATAAGATGGACCCATCAGGGTTCTTGACCATACATTCACCTTTATTGAAGGAAACAACAGACCCACTATCACATAATTGACTTATGCTAAGCAAGTTGTGTTTTAATCCTTCAACCAGAAGAACATTATCAATAGAAGGAAGAGGATGCTTACCAATCTTACATATTCCTACTATCTTACCCTTCTGGTTGCCTCCAAAGGTGACCCATCCACTAGACTTCTCACGGATTTCTTGGAACATACACCTTTCTCCCGTCATGTGACGTGAGCAACCACTGTCCAAGTAACAGGACTGGGGTCTTTTTTGTGTTGCTAAGCAGATCTGCAACAAGTATTATCATATTCTTAGGTACCCAGATAGACTTGGGTCCTTTTGGGTTAGTTGGTGGTTTTCGTCCATGCATTTTGTTTTTATTTTTGTAAATGCATTTTGAAGAAGTGTGACCACTCTTTCCACAAATCTTACAGTAAGTTCTGGATGCATGCAATTTATTTTCTTTTTGCTTTCCATAGGAATGAAAAGCCTTGTGATTTTTGTTGGACCCTGATATTTTCTGAGACGCAGTTTGTTTCTCAGAGTCATAGCCTAGGCCAGACTTATCATGAGGTGATCTAGTGTACCTCAATATCAGGTCTAGCTTCTCTGATCCTCCAACAAGCTTAGTTACGCTTTTGGTAAGATCAGATACCTCTTGTTTTAGTCTAGTTACCTCATGAGGTTCACTGGACTCAGAGGTGAGTTTGTCAGTTAGACTGACATTCTCAGCTTTAAGCTTATTATTCTCTTCAACAAGCTGCTTATTTAGTTTGTTGGACTCTTCCAACTCCTTATTTACTTTTGACAATTTTTTCTTAAGCACGATGTATTGATGATGCAATATAGAAGAATCATTTAGCAGTTCATCATATGCTTCTTGAAGAGAATCAGAAACGGATACCTCGTCATCTTCTGATTCAGCGTCCGAAGAGCTTTTGGCCATTAGGCAGAGATTTGAGGTAGACGAGCTCCTTGGTCTGAACAGATGTTCCAGAGCGTCCAGCTTCTCCTTAGCTGTTTGGAGTTGCGAGACCATGTCCAATCTTGGACGATCAAGGGCGTTGACAAGACACCAGTTGGCATAGGCATTCTGAGAACATCGTCTGATATCATCACTCGTCCAATCTGTTTCATGTTTGGACGATGTTGAACCGTCCTCATGGGTAATCGTTGGACGATAATCTCCGTTTGTGAAGATGTCCCACAGCTCATAATTTTGAGCTTGGACGTATAATTGGAACATTGATTTCCAATAAGTATAGTCTGTTCCCTTGAAGATGGGTGGAACATTCACATTCCTTCCTCTTCCAGAGGTAGACTCCTAACTTCTTTCTCCGGGAACAACAAATTGTTCATCGTCCGAAGAGTCTTCATCTTGCTTGTTGGACCATAGGCATAGATTAGCCTCTTCATTTGTTTCTTCTTCTTCTTCTTCAGAAGAGTTCAAGTCCTCCCAAGTTGCCATGAAGTTCTTTTTCTTCTTTTTGAAGAACTTCTTTTTGTCCTTTAGTGTAGGACAATCAGCTTTGAAGTGTCCTGGTTTGTTACATTCAAAACAGACCAGTTGACTTTTATCCTTGGGTTCAGCATGGTCCTTGAAGCTTTTCTTTTGGAATGGCCTTCTCTTCATTCCATTTTTCTTTCTCCACATATTCTGAATCTTTCTGGAGATAAAGGATAGCTCGTCATCGTCTGATACATCATCATCAGACTGATCAGCTTCATCACTGGACTCATCAGCTTTTAAGGCTTTTGAGTTATTGGATTTATGAGCTTTCAGGGCAATCCCCTTGTTCTTCTTTTCGGGATTGTCAAGATCAAGCTCCTGCTCATGAACTTGAAGCGTCCCGACAAGATCATCCAGAGTCAAAGTGGAGAGATCTTTGGCCTGGGTGATTGCAGTGACAAGAGGTCTCCATTTCTTAGGCAAACTCCTAAGAATCTTGGTGACATTCTCCTTGGTAGTGTAGACCTTTCCAAGGGATTTCAGATTGTTGATGATCGTCTGAAAGTGACCCATCATGTCAAGGATGGACTCTCCTTCAGCCATGGTGAACATTTCATACTGGCCAACCAGCATGATGATTTTAGAGTCCTTCACCTTGGTTGTCCCTTCATGGAGATTAGACAAGGTGTCCCATATTTGTTTAGCTGATTCACATGCGTGAATCTTCTGAAATTCGTCAGGACTGAGAGCACACATTAAAGCATATCTTGCTTTATGATTCTGTTCTATTCTGGCCCGTTCAGCATCTGTCCAATCGTCCTCTGCTTTGTCTGTCCCGTCAGAGTTGAGACAAATATTAGGACCATTTGTGATTCTAGCCCAGAGAACTGAGTTTGTACTGAGGATGAAACCTTTGAATCTCTCCATCCAGTACAGGTAGTGAGTACCGTTGAAGAACGGCGGTCTGGTCATGGAAGTGCCTTCCATAACTGGTTGACTCCCGCTTGGCATACCTGGTCCAGACATATCTGCAGTAGGATCTTTTCCTCTACACGGCAAAGTGCTCAACCCAGAGGCTGAGCTCTGATACCAATTGAAGGAACCTGTTTGAAACACAAGAAGGGGGGTTGAATTGTGTTTTAGGCGATTTTAAATTCTTTTCGTAAGCAGATAATGATTTTCGCAAGATTGGACGCTTAAAACGATTAAAAGCAAAGAGAGCTCTTCCAAACTCCAAGTTGGACGCTCACTTAGTTTTGACTAAGATAAGAAGACAGCGTAATGAAAGGCAATTCAATCCCAGTTAGTTTGTTAGACAAAAACTAAAGTAAGATAAGGGAGAGAAAAGAACACAACGATATTATCCTGGTTCACTCTTCACCAAAGAGCTACGTCCAGTCCTCTCTACTTGAGAGCTTTATCCACTATAACAAAAACCCTTTGTTACAAAGTATTCAACACCTCTTCAGGCAGTATTCTCAACCTCTTCAGGTTCTCTAAGTATTCTTTTACAGACAAGCCCCTTCAGGCTCAGCCAAACTAAGGTTTTGAAAAAGATTGTTCTACTAACTCACTAAATGTGAGAATTCGAAACTAAAGCTTAGACTCTTGAAAATAGCTCTACACAGAGAGTAATATGAAAGTTAGAATCAGAGTAGCTTTTCTAGCTTTGCAAGCTTGAGATTTTCTCTTTTATCTCTTGAAGGATTTTGAATTGCTTTGTGTTGCTTCACTTCTTTTTGCTCAAGTTCAGTTTCGTTCAGCCTTTCTTAATCTTGCACTTTCAAAAGATGAAGGTATATATAGCCTCTTTTCTTTGAGCAGTCTTCAGTCTTCAACGGATGGAAAAGGATCCGTTCTGATGAGCATTGAATGCATTTGATCCGTTGAGTCTGATAGCTTCTGAAGTTTCTGATCAGCAGAATAGACTGTCAGGGAGATAGCTAAAAGTGGTGCTGACATATCCTCTGAGTAGAAGAAAGTTGCCTTTTGTTTATCCAAAACAAGAAGTTCAACTTCTTTAGGTGATAGGGACATTCTGGCTTATGCTTTTCTTTTGTACGAATCTTACAGAGAATGTTTTGTCCCACTAGTATAAGCCTTTTACATGGAATAATAATTTCAAATGCTTTTACAAAGATATTCGCGCTTGAAATTTAAAAGACATGTATTGGACAAGTTATTACAGAAGGTAACCAAAAGAGTCTTTGGACTAAATGGTTCTATAAACTATCGTCCAGTCGTAAACCAGGAATAGGTGTTGGACGAGATAAAGTCTTTGGACTATGTTGGACGAGATAACGTCTTTGGACTATGTTGGACGAGATAACGTCTTTGGACTATATTGGAATTGTCCTGCACACTTAATATAGAACATTAGTCCATAACTAATCTTTGTTCATCTTAAATTAGCTCTTTGTTAACATCAAAACTCAAGGGATTATCTGGACCATGACCACTTTGGTTCCAACACTTTTACCCTCTCGTAATTAATTCCTTTTTTTAGCGTTAGTGTCAAATCATAAAAGAAACCCACCTCGATAAGGATGACAATGGGTAGCGGATCCGGTGGATACTCGCAAAAATTATCCATGACAGGTAGTGTAATTATTCGATTAATGGGTATGATTATGAGAATGGGTAATTACCTTCAAAAGTTAATGAGTATTGGTGCAAGTACGGATACTCTATTACACACTCAACCCCATACTCACACACACACTATATATATATATATATAATTATAAAATAAAAAGTAACTCAATCATTAATTTTCTTGTTATGAAAGATAAACATTTGAAGTCTTTTGGATACTTTGATTCTAATGATGAGGTAAAATAAACTAACAATTTGTGATATTAATTGACAATAAATGAGATGGTAATAAAAGTCAATATAAGTTAACATACATAATAACCTTTCAAGAAAACCAAACCATAAGTAGTTTGCCTAACATAGGTTGAACTAGTTGTTCAATCCCATGAACTCCGAAATATTTCATCTTCCTTTCTGATGACAAAGTCTTCAAGTCATTGTAGACCAAGTGCTTCTCAAAGATTTTTGAAAGAAGAGCAACATAGGGGATGACTGTGTTCATGTCAGACCCTTGAATGTTGACCTTGAAGATTCCAAAGAGAAGATGGAGAAGGTTTACTTGCCTATCCAGAAAAATATGAACTAGGCATAATTGATGAGCTTTGGAGACTGATTCCTTGGAGTCTGCCTTGTGAATGATTGACTAGTTTATTGTAACACCTCATTTTCTTTATTAGGGTGTGGGGGCATAAGCTAAGCATAGTTAAGGGCTTAATTATGTTCCTTATGTGTTGAGAAAGCCGTGGTCCAAATTTGAGACAATTTGGCCTTGGAACGAGCTCAGAAAATGCAAAAAACGGGGAAGAATGGGTTCCGAACGGGATGAAACGCTAACCGAGTGATTAATTGATTAATTAATTAATTAATGGAGGCTTAGCATATTAAAATTTGACAGGGACTTGAGTTTAATAGGCTTTTAGTGTTAGCCTAAAAATAT
Organism: Ammopiptanthus mongolicus; assembly: GCA_039655645.1. NCBI lineage: Eukaryota > Viridiplantae > Streptophyta > Magnoliopsida > Fabales > Fabaceae > Ammopiptanthus > Ammopiptanthus mongolicus. The sequence goes on from CM077350.1 coordinate 48,066,555, forward strand.
TACAGAAAATATTACAACAGTAAGTTATGTGAGGAAAATGCAGAAGAAAACACCCGAGCGTGCTGACAGGGCAACACATGTGGGTGACACGTATCAAAACTGGACACGTGTCACGTAGAGGAGAAGGTGGCAAGGAGGTTGCCACCAAAAGGTGACACATGGACTCACTAAAGGACACCTAACTAATGACACCTAATGTACCTAAACAATGACACCTAATGCTAACTTAAACTAATCTAATGAAACAAAATAAAACAAGGCTTCACTTCATCCTCCTCTATGTTTTTCAACCATAGAAGCAAGTGGAAAGAGGAATAGAAGTGTTAGAACTCATTTTTGGAAGAGCTTTGAAGCTTGGTTGGGGTGTCACCGGAAAATCGTCACCGGAGATTCGTTAACCGTTGGATCGTGCTGAAATTTGGTGAGTAGGTTAAGGACGTGTATTTATTCTGTTTGACCGTTAGGATTATGGATTAGAGGTCTGGAGTAGGTGATATGGAGCCCGTACATTAGCAGTTTGGTACATTTTTCTTTAGATCCTTGAGCTCAATTTCAAATCTGCCTTCGCCTAAGTCCAGTAGCAACATTGTGTGAGGATCCGTGCGGTGTATTCGTTGAAAAGCATGCTAAAGTGTCGATTGCGAAGTAGTGTTCGGAAGCTTGTACGGGAAAGCGCGCATGTAGCAGTTCGTAATAGTTTCAGGTGGGGAGAAAGAATCACACATTCGTCGGGAAGGCAAGAGTAGAATAATATATACTGACATATGTAGGGGAACCCTAAACCCTACTAGAGGTTGAGCCCTGACTAAGTACCTAAACCCCCAGTGTAGGTATCTTTGGGCTATCACCGCTAAGAATATACCCTAGGCTAGACGATTTTTGCTAGATGGATGATTGGTATGTTCTGTATAATTGTGAATATGTGCTCTATGTGATTTATGTGTTTATAAATTTAGAATGGTATGCTTGATAGTATGAATTTTATGATCTTATATACTCAAGGTGGTATATTGAGATATTGAATATTATGTCTGCATGCTTTATGAATGATGATGATGATGACAATGAATGAAAGTGACACAATACATGTGTGAGGAAATAGTGATGGATAATGTAGTATCGTGAATAAAGTGATATAAGGATGAGATATTTAATGCGATATTGGTGGCACAAGTGATGGTTGACATGCATAGCATAATCATGTGCCAAGTGGTGAGCCGTGTGGTATGGCACACACGAGGTTAGTGTACCTGAGTGCAAATACGGATTACGGAAGGGATGATCTCCGTGATATTGGGAGTGTAATCGTGCCCGGGACTTATCACATGTGACAGATGGGGTTGCTCCTATTGTGTCGTGATGCCCGCTGGAGCCTGGTTATCCCGACTAGACCCTAAGTATTCCAAGTTGCAGGTGGACATTCCGAGGCGGCCAAGATACCCCTCCCGAGAGTTGGAGTGGGGATGCACTCTTATTGGTCACAGCAAGCGGAAAGATTCCCTGGACAACTAACTAAGGTTCTCTGAGACCAAGAACGAGTATTAAGATATCGGCCGACATGCATGTAGGAATGAGATACATATAGTATAAGTGCTGACTACGAGAGAAATGATGGATTGGCGATGAATGACATGTATGATCCAAGGAGATGTTTGTTTAAATGCTTGTGGGATGCGTGTGATGTTAATATATGTTATCCTCTTATTTCTTTCCCATATATGATGTTTGTTGTAGATCCTTATCTCCTTATTTTCTATATGTATGTTTTCTCTTATGGGGGGAGAGCAGCAGATGCCAGCTGTGAGAGGCGGGAATAGAAGGTAGTTCGCGGCCATCATATCATCCATGTTAATGTGAGTGTCGGGCCAGTGCTTCTTAGTAGGCTTGAGAATTTTAAGTGTTTACATTTAGATGTATTTTGATGGGGGGCTGGGACGAGAGATAGCAGGTTTCATTAGTTCTTTTTTTTTTGTGTGACTTATTATGTATCTTTCCTGTTGAAAATTGTTATGTTAGGTATATGACCTTTGTGGCGTACTCTGATTAATGTACTCAAGGATGATTGTACCTATATATATATAAATTTCTATCAGCGTGTTGTATGTATTCTTTATATGTATTTGAAGTTTTAAATTTCTAGCATGTTTTAGGATTAAATAATTAGGTTACTTAATGAGATAGGACGTCTCATTTGGTGGTATCAGAGCAGTTCGGTTTTAAAACAGACTATGAGGTTATGTCGGCAGCACAGTTTAGTCCGATTAGAATTGAGGACTAAGAGGTTATGTTGTCCAAACAGTCGAGTCCGGTTACGACCGCGGACTGTGAGGATGGGTAGTTGGAACTGGGCATGTTTTGTCAAGGCCTCAAAAGGAATTGACTGTGTCTAGAAGGGTAGGATGCTTGTGTGTTGGAGTTATCTCTTGTTTCCAATAGTTCGGGAATGAAGGTAATTGACTTGATTTTATGATATGTGTGGCTGTTTGCTAAGAGTTTACTTTTGTGTTTTGGGACTATGGAGCTAATGGTTACTTTTATAGGAACCAATGGCTCATGGCGCGGGACGTGGAAGGATGGGAAGAGGTATGTGAACACCACATTTTGTCTGAAAAGCTTTTATTTTATTTTATTTTATTAATTTTCGTTTTTTCAATAATAATCATAAAAAGGGTTAAAAATTTGTTTCATTTTTTATGTTTTAATTTTTCGTTTTTATTTGAAAAAATAGTAAAAACTAACAAAAAGTATGTCCAAACACCTTGGGCCCAAACCAGACCCACCCGATAACTTATGATCCATTTCCCCTCCAAACCAGGATCCAATCCCCATTCTCTTTCTTCCCTCTTCTTCTGAAACCCTAGTAGCTACCTTCCCCTCTCAAGTTTCACCAATAATTCCCAAATCCCGTAATTCCCTCAGTCATCATCAATTGCAGCATTTTTATTCCTTTTTGGTATCCCACGAAATCAGAAGGAACAAAGGGCAAGCTTGATCCCTATAAAATGCGAAGGAGTGAACAGGTGATGAAAGGATTTTTTTTTTCTCTTTTCTTCTTCAAAATCAGAAGGTCCAGCACTGTATTCCCCTCCCTACGCGTGCTCCGGAACCACTGCACTATCGATCCGGTGCGTTCTCCGACCTCCGCCCAGCTAGCCGTCGCATACGCGCCCAGACTCGTCGCAACGCCACTCCTCCTCGGCCATGAGTCCAGACAGCCGTAACAGAGCTCTACCGCGACGGTCCCATGAGCATCTCGACTTCGCCGCCGCTGCAGAGCCTCCGAAGACCGTCGCCGTCCTCTTCCCCTTTGACCTACCGCTGCCGTCACTATTCCGCAAAGCAGGAGGAGATCCATCCCTGTTTGTGTCTTTTAGGTTTAGGCCTCTTTTCTTTCTTTTCTTTTTTTTTTTAGTTTTTATTTATTTTAATATTTAGTTTATTTGTTTTATTTATTTTATCTTATTTTATTTTGTTTTTATTTTCTTGTATTTGGCTGCTGAGTGTATGGGGTCAGTAGGCTTTCTTTTCCCTTTTTTACAACTTGGGGTGCTATTTGTGTTGGATCATAAAAATGCTTTCTTTAAAAAAAAAACATAACACATACACATACATGAAAATAATTATTTAAAATAAAAGTTTTTTATTCTGATTTTGTTACAACTATCATTTGATCATATACTAATATTTTCCAAACCCAAATATTTCTTTACAACAACAAACCAATTTAATTAGAATACATTTATTAAATTAAATACATTCTTCATATTAATAAATTGAATATTATTCGATATTTTTAAATAAAAGGGTAAACTGAGATGTGACATCTTGTTAACCCTTTGGTTTTAGGACACCTTAGTGGTGACAACTTGGTGATCCTAAGCTTAAAAAAATAATAAAATAATAAAACTAAATTAATTTCACTTAAATAAAATGGGTTAATTGAGATGTAACATCTTATTAACTCTTGTGTTTTAGGACACCTGAGTTGTAATAGCTTGGTGATCCTAAGCTTAAAAAATAAATAATAAAACTAAATTAATTTCACTTAAATAAAATGGGTTAACTGAGATAGGACATTTTCCTAACCCTTTGATTTTAGGACACCTTAGTTGTGACAACTTGGTGTTCTTGAAATTTTCCAATTAAAGATTATATCAAAACAAAAATAAAAATAATAAAAAGAAACCAAACCAACAAATATTCAAAGAACTACGTAGCTTTGAATTTCTCATCGCACCAGGGAATACGTAGGAGCAGAATCAATCATTCTGTCAAGCCAAAATTAAATTTTCATAATTTGTGTGTTTATTTTATTTTATATTTTCAAAAGAGGTAAAATTAATATTTTCAAAGTTATTAAAAATTTGCACAATTAACTTGAGGTACCGTTCTTAAAACGGGAGGTGTAGGGTGCTAATACCTTCCTACTCGTAATCAACTCCCGAACTGAATCTCTCTCTCTTTTTTTAAAAAAGCCCAGTTTTCCTATAATTAATGGGTTTTTCAATATTTTACCAAAATAAAATTGGTGACGATTCCTCTGAAACTCCCCTATCTTTTTCGCGACGTCCAGACGAGACGGTCGTTACAGCTCAGCTGTGAACACCCCATTTTGTCCGAAAAGTTTTATTTTATTTTATTAATTTTCGTTTTTTCAACAATAATAATAATAAGGGTTAAAATTCTGTTTCATTTTTTATTTTTTATTTTTCGTTTTTATTTGAAAAAATAACAAAAAATAACAAACAGGATGTCCAAATACCTTGGGCCCAAACCAGACCCACCTGATAACTTATGACCCATTTTCCCTCCAAACCCGGATCCAATGCCCGTTCTCTTTCTTCCTTCTTCTTGTGAAACCCTAGCAGCCACCTTCCCCTCTCAAGCTTCACCAATAATTCCCAAACCACGTAATTCCCTCTGTCATCATCAATTGTAGCATTTTCATTCCTTTTTGGTATCCCACGAAATCAGAAGGAACAAAGGGCAAGCTTGAGCCCTATAAAACGCGAAGGAGTGAACAAGTGAGGGGAGGATTTTTTTCTGTCTTTTCTTCTTCAAAATCAGAAGGTTCAGCACTGTATTCCCCTCCCTACGCGTGCTCCGGAACCACTGCACGACCGATCCTGTGCGTTCTCCGAACTCCGCCCAGCCAGCCGCCGCATACTCGCCCAGATCACGTCACAGCACCACTCCTCCTCGGCCTTGTGTCTAGATAGCCATAACAGAGCTCTATTGCGACGGTCCCGTGAGCATCTCGACTTCGCCGCCACTGCAAAGCCTCCGAAGACCGCCGCCGTCCTCTTCCCCTCCGACCTTTCGCCGCCATCACTATTCCCCAAAGCAAGAGGAGATCCATCCCTGTTTGTGTCGTTTAGGTTTAGGCCTCTATTCTTTTTTATTTTATTTTTTTTATCTTATTTTATTTTGTTTTTATTTTCTTGTATTTGGGTTTAATGAGGTTGTGGGCTGCTGAGTATATTGGGTCAGTAGGCTTTCTTTTCCCTTTTTTACAACTTGGCCTGCTTTTGTGTTGGATCATAAAAATACTTTCTTTTAAAAAAAAAAAAAACATAACAAACACATACATACATGTAAACAATTATTTAAAGTAAAAGTGTTTTATTCAGATTTTATTACAATTATCATTTGATTATATACGTATATTTTCCAAACCCAAATATTTCTTTACAATAACAAACCAATTTAATTAGAATACATTTATTAAATTAAATACATTCTTCATATTAATAAATTAAATATTATTGGATATTTTTAAATAAAAGGATAAACCGAGATATGACATCTTATTAACTCTTTGGTTTTAGGACACCTGAGTGGTGACAATTTGGTGATCCTAAGCTTAAAAAAATAATAAAATAATAAAACTAAATTAATTTCACTTAAATAAAATGGGTTAACTAAGATGTGACATCTTGTTATCCTTTTGATTTTAGGACACCTGAGTTGTAACAACTTGTTGATCCTAAGATTAAAAAAAATAATAAAATAATAAAACTAAATTAATTTCACTTAAATAAAATGGGTTAACTGAGATGTGACATCTTGCTAACCCTTTGGTTTTAGGACACCTGAGTTATGACAACTTGGTGTTCCTGAAATTTTCCAATTAAAGATGATTTCAAAATAAAAATAAAAATAACTAAAATCAACCAAACCAACAAATATTCAAAGAACTACGTAGCTCTGAATTTTCCATCGCATTAGGGAATACGTAGGAGTAGAATCAATCATTCTGTCAAGCCAAAATTATATTTGCATAATTTGTGTGTTTATTTTATTTTATATTTTCAAAAGGGGTAAAATTAAAATTTTCAAAGTTATTAAAAATTTGCACAATTAACTTGAGGTACCGTTCTTAGAACTGGCGATGTAGGGTGCTAATACCTTCCCTACTCGTAATCAACTCACGAATTGAATCCCTCTCTCCCTTTTTAAAAAAGATCAGTTTTCCTACAATTAATGGATTTTCAATATTTTACCAAAATAAAATAGGTGGCGACTCCTCTGAAACTCCCATATCTTTTTCGCTGCGCCCGGACGGGACAGTCGGGACAGCTGGCGAATCCACTGGGGAAATTAGAGAGTCAAGCCTATCATAGCTACTTGTGCATTTTTTAATAACTTTTTATTTATTTATTTTACCCATTTGTTTGTTGTTTTGTAATTTTATTTTTATTTTTATAAACTTGTCTTTGTATATATTCTTGTAGCCATCGGGTAGACAACACTTTTCCACACACTTATGAGTTGGGGCCTATACCCGGTTCTGAATGAAGCTTATGATAGTTGCGAGATTGTTAGTGGTAGCTATTTTGGATGTACTTTCTATTTGGTTATCGCGAGAATCTCATCTAGAGTGTGACTCTTTCGTGGATGCTCACATTTTGGATGTACATCCTATTTCTGGTCAACATTCTGAAATGGGTACTTAGCCCTAGAGACCATTAAGTAGAACTTTTTAGAGTCACCCAAGAGAGGTTTCACGATTATAGAGGGCCTATAAACCCATTTAGGTCACAAAGGGAGCATGTTTCTTCTTTACCTATCTCCTTCATGTTTTTGCGCATTTTGGTAATAAAAAAAAAAAGACCTGCCTTTTTTAAAGGAAAGGTTTGTCCCATTTCTTTTTCTGCAAAAATGCATAACATGCATTGACATTTATGGTTTGGAAAAAAATCATCTTTTCCATGCATCTCATGCATTAATAAATTTTTGGGTCAAAAATAAAAAAGTCATCTCATGCATCTCATATTTTTTAGTTGAAAAACTAATTTTTTTGTATAAGTCATGCATTGATATTCTTGAATGGAAAAAGAAAATTCATGCATCTCATGGATTGTTTTTTTACAAAAAAAAATTATTTTATACATATCATGCATTGCGCTTCAAACCTTGAATCATGAGGTGGAACTATAAACAAGACTCGTTCAAGCGTCCGGAAGAAATGTGGGTCACAACCTGATGGCATGAAGATATGATGTGCAAGTTCATGAAAAGGGCAACACTTTGCAGTCTTCCTTTTTGGAAATTTCAGAGTAACTGATCCAGATTGGTTCATCAGTTGTTTACCATGAAAAGATGATTATGTTGTATTGACACCACAATCTATTCAATGACATAAATCATTTGATTCTTGAACCATGCTCACTTCCTTGAAGCATTAGTGTAATAGATTTGCATGCATATCTAGTCTTATCAATTCTTGAAATGCCCATCCACATCATGGTGTTTCTCTCATCATTCTCTTCTTTTATCTTCTCTTATTCTTCTCCAAGTAACTTCCTTGGTTTGGATTCATGGGGCTCATGTTCTTGGATATTATTTGTGGAGCATCAATGAAGCTCACATGTGCAAGTGCCCTTTGCAAAAAGAAAAAAAACAAACAAAAAAGCGAAAAACGAAAAAAAAAAGAGAAGAAGCAAAAAGAAAAAAAAAACAAAATAGAAAGGAGCAAATAAATAATCACTTGGTGTGCACCATATTTTTTGTCTCTGAAAATAAGTTTTTTAAAAAAATAAGTAATCATGATTTGAAATGAAGATTGGCCATCTTTCTCTATGATTCACAAAATATTATCATTATCCCTTGTTATCCATTTGAGCCTGAAAGTTTTCTTTAAAGAACATTGGACAAGGATCACTCATAAGCAAAAGGTGAGCACAACAGAAATGGTGCTTATGAAGAAATTAAAAGAAAGAAGAAGGAAAAATGAAAACGAAGAAGCACATGGCAAAGACAAATGACAAAGTGAGAGGGGAAGAAAAGAAGAAAAGACAAGCGAAAAGCACATGATCTTGCAAATACAGAGACAGCTTGATCAAGCTCAATTCGCTAAGAAAAGGACATGTATCCTTGCTCTTATTCAACCCTCAAACACTTATTTGAGCCTTATACCCTTCCTTTCAAGCCCTCAACCTTGGCCACGTTACAATCCTTCAAAGTCCACTCTGATCATTGAATGATTGTTGTTTTTTATCAAACTTAATTTTGAGACAAAAGATTTCTGCTCTCCTGAGTTTTTTTTTTAATTGCTCCTAAAAAAAATAAGAAAAAGAAAAAGATCGTTAGGCTGAAAACCTGCAAGGGCAGTCTAAGCAAAAGATAAGGCTAGATCTGCATTGGGGAAAAACTTTGCTTTCAAGGGCCCTGTAAGGAGGCATGCCTATTCTCAAGCTTAATTTTCAAACACCCTATACTGGGACACCTCTTCATTCTCAGATGCCCTACACTAAGGCAATTCCATTCTAAGTGTCATTATAAGGTGCTCTACTTTGGGAATTAGTCCTAGCTTTTGTATGCACAGAATTCTGTTAGAGGAAGATGCCAAGAACAATATTGAAGGCCAGAGAAGACTGAACCCGATAATGAAAGAAGTGGTGAAGAAAGAGATCATCAAATGGCTAGATGCAGGAATTATTTACCTCATTTCAGATAGTGTGTGGGTAAGTCCTGTGCAATGTGGTCCATTGAAAGGAGGAGTCACTGTGGTAAAAAATGAGAAGAATGTGCTGATTCCTACAAGGACAGTCACAGGTTGGAGGATATGTAAGGACTATAGAAAACTGAACAAGGCCATAAGGAAGGACCATTTTCCTTTACCCTTCATAGATCATATGCTTGATAGGTTGTCTGGGAGAGACTTTTACTGTTTCCTAGATGGCTATTCAGGCTACAATTAGATAGCAGTGGCACCCAAAGATCAGCAAAAGACCACATTTACTTGTCCATATGGTACATTTTCTTTCAGAAGAATGCATTTTGGGCTCTGCATTGCTCCAGCAACTTTTCAAAGGTGCATGATGGCCATTTTTTCTGATTTTATTGAGAAGACTATGGAGATTTTCATGGATGATTTCTCAGTGTTTGGAGATTCATTCATGGGATGCTTGGACAATTTAGAGCAGGTGCTGGACAGATGTGAAGAGACCAATTTAGTTCTAAAATGGGAGAAATGTCATTTCATGGTCAAAGAAGGCATTGTGCTAGGCCACAAAGTATCAAAGAAAGGCTTAGAGGTGGACAAAGCTAAAATTGAGGTGATTGAAAAACTTCCCCCACCCAATTCTGTTAAGGGCATCAGAAGTTTCCTAGGACATGCTGGCTTCTATAGGAGATTCATCAAAGATTTTTCTAAAATATCCAAGCCACTGTGCAAACTGCTGGAGCATAATAGTGCATTTGACTTCACAGATAAATGCTTATCAGCTTTTGAAACTCTGATGAGGGCTTTGATCACTGCCCTTGTAATAGTAGCTCTAGATTGGGAAAAACCATTTGAGTTAATGTGTGATGCAAGTGATTTGCAGTGGGAGCTGTGCTAGGCCAAAGGCATAACAAGATTTTCCATACTATCTATTATGCTAGCAAGACCCTCATTGATGCTCAGATGAACTACACCACTACATAAAAAGAGTTGCCGGCAGTTGTATTTGCTTTTGACAAGTTCAGACCCTATTTGGTGGGGACCAAGGTGGTGGAATACACAGATCATGCAACCATCAAGTATCTCATTGACAAGAAGGATGCATAGCTAAGGCTTATCAGAGGGGTGCTTTTGCTTCAAGAGTTTGATTTGGATATCAAAGACAAGAAGGGAATTGAAAATCAGGTAGTTGGTCATCTCTCCAAAATTGTTGAAGAAGGAGAAACCAAGCTTCAAGGAGAAATCAAAGAAAATTTTCTTGATGAACACCTTTTACTGATTGAAAATGCTGCAGCACCCTGGTGCGCGGACATTGTGAATTTCCTGGTCAGTGGGGTAATTCCTGTGGGAATGAACTCCCAACAGAAAAGAAGGTTTCTACATCAAGTTAAACATTTTTACTGGGATGAACCTTTTCTACACAAAAGATGCCAAGACCAGATCATGAGAAGATATGCTGCTGATGAAGAAATGCTTGATATTCTTAATGATTGCCATGCTGCTCCTTATGGAGGCCACTTTGGAGGAAAAAGAACAGCTGCTAAAGTCCTACAATCCAGGTACTTCTGGCCCAATTTGTTCAGAGATGCTCAAGAATTTGCCAGGAACTGTGATAGATGTCAAAGGGTGGGGAATATTTCCAATAAACAAGAACTGCCACTCAACACCATTTTGGATATTGAACTATTTGATGTATGGGGGATAGATTTCATGGGGCCATTCCCGGTTTCATTTGGAAATACCTACATCCTAGTAGCATTTGATTATGTCTCCAAATGGGTGGAGGCAGTAGCTTTGCCCTCCAATGATGCTAGAGTAGTCACCAAGTTTTTGCACAAGAATATCTTTACCAGGTTTGGCACTCCTAGAGCTATAATCAGTGATGAAGGCTCTCATTTTTGCAACAAGCTGTTTGCTAATTTGCTGGCAAAATATGGAGTGAAACACAAGGTGGCTACTGCATATCACCCTCAGACCAGTGGTCAAGCTGAAGTGTCCAACAGAGAGCTCAAAAGGATCCTTGAAAAAATGGTGAATCCTTCCAGGAAGAACTGGTCTTTACACTTAGATGATGCTCTCTGGGCCTATAGGACTGCATTCAAGACCCTTATTGGTATGTCCCCTTACAGATTGGTTTATGGCAAAGCTTGCCATCTGCCAATCAAGCTGAAACACAAGGCTTTCTGGGTCATAAAGAAGTTGAATTTTGATGCACAAGCGGCTGGAGAGGCATGATTATTGCAGCTGAATGAACTTGAAGAGTTCAGGCTGTTTGCTTATGAAAATCCTGAACCATACAAGAGCAAGGTCAAGGCCTGGCATGATCAAAAAATCCAGCCCAGGGAACTAGTTAAAGGCATGCAAGTGCTTCTGTTTAATTCTAGATTAAAACTATTCCCAGGAGAGTTAAAATCAAGGTGGTCTGGACTCTTCAAATTGGTCAAGGTATACCCTCACGGAGCTGTGGATTTGTTGGATGAAAGCTCTGATTGGGAGTTCAAAGTTAATGGCCAAAGGGTGAAGCAATATTGGGGTGAGCCTTATGTAAGGAACAAGGCCGCCATTCATCTCACAGACCCTTAACCACAAGTGTGGAGTCAACTAAAGGACGGTAAACCAAGCGCTACTGGGAGGCAACCCAGCTTTATATCCTTTTGCTTAATTAGTTCATTTTAATGTCAGTTTAATTTTAATTTCATTTTCTTTTATGTCACTTTAGTTTAAATAAATAAATGCTATTAACCTGTGTTATAGCATGTGCTGAGTTATAAAGGTTGTGCTGGGAGTTGGTTCATGTCAAGTCAAGCCCATTGTTCAACTCCAAGAATTTTGAAGTCCATATTTAAACAACTGAAGAGTTTTTAGGAGGGGGAGAGTTACAAAAACCGTGCGGAATGTAACTGGTCCACAACCACCCACTTAATGCCACCATTCTCTCCACCACTCACATCCATCCCTAACTTCTCACCTCAACCTATTAAAGCTACTGTCATCTTGCCCTAATCCCACACGCAACCCCATTCTCCCTGTTTGTCTCACCCATCTCTGTTTATCTCCATCGATTAAACCCTTTTTCTGTCACTTCAAACACCATGGGAAAGACACGAGCAAAGTCATCCAAGAGGCTCATTACCACCTTCTCCTCCTCTTCTGGTGAGGAAGCTGATAAACGGTTTGTGGATGAAGAAAGGAGGCTGAAATATGAGAAAGAAGTCAAGAAAAGTAATATCCATCTGGAGAAGGGTTTCTTCCTTATAGACTCCCCACACTATGGGCTCACAGAGGATGTAGCTGAGCCCATTGACCATCACAATTGGATGAAGTTCTCTGCTCACCCGAGAGACCCCATCATCCCTTTTGTTAGAGAGTTTTATGCAAATCTCAACTCACCCCAACAAAAGTACGTGATTGTGAGAAATTGCAAGGTATCTTTCTCTGCCCCTAATTTGAATAGATGGTGGGGCTTGAAGGATGTTCAGAATGAATACCTCGACCTGTTGAAGAATGCTGAAGAAACAGAACTGAATGAAATGATGAGGGAAGTCACAGTGGAGGGAGCAGAGTGTATTCAAACTGATGAAAATTGGAAAATAGCAAGGCCTGATCTCACCCCCTGGCTAAAGTCTGGTACCATGTGATCAGAACCAAAATTCTTCCCACTGCACACTTAGAAACAGTGAACAAGGAGAGGCTAGTCCTCTTGTCCTGCATCTTGAAAAAGATGAAAGTAGATGTGGGCCAGTTGGTTGAGAGGGAAATTATTTCCTGTGCATTCAAAAGAAGGGACTGCTGTTTTTCTCCTCCCCCATCACCTCTTTGTGCTTAAAATGTGGAGTAAAGGCCTTGTCTAAGGATGAAATCAAGGACAATAAGGGGGCCATAGATTGGCTAGCTATCAAACGCTTCAGAGCGTCAACATCAAAGGTGCAAGGTTCAGTTCCTCCATCCAGGCAGCAGGATCACCCAGATGATGTGAACACAAAAGTGGACCTCTGCTGCCAAATGTTGCAGCGTAGTTTGAAGCAACAACAACTCTTTTGGGAGTTTTCCAAAGAGCGGCATTTGTGGATGCAAAGGACCCTTGCCATCAACAGGCTGAGGCAAGGCAGCTTTCCTCCCCTATTCCCTGAGGCTATCTTTGAGCCATTCAAGTACTCTCCCCCTGACCCCATGAAACCAACTGAGCCTGCAAAGGAGCCTATGCCTTCTAATCCTCCTACACCAGAGCACGACTCTGCCATCCCCACTGACAACCCCAATGTGCCTGAACCTAAGCCTGAAGTTCCTCCTATGCAACAATGAGATCAGTTCTGAATGGACACCTCCAGCGCCTCCAAGAGATCCAGCACTAGCACAACCAACTAGCATTGACAAGGGCAAGAAGAAGATGGCTGAAACTGAGCCTACAGCGCCTCCCCCACTCAAGAAAGGAAGAATTAAGCACACAACTCCTCCTAGGAAAAGGAAAACTAGAGAAGAGAGGGAAGCTGAGAAGGCTGTCGCTAAAAGCAGTGAGAGCTCAGAGGATGATATCCCTTGAGGAATAAAATGGAAAGCATAAAAGATGTCAAGGCTCAGGCAAAAAGTGGAGGGGCTGCTGTGGAAGCTAATCAAGAGCTCAGTGATGAGGTGGAAATCACCAAAGCATTTCCAGCAACTGCAGGCCCACAATGAAGCAGCTGACCAGAGGAGGCAAGACCAAGAGCAATGCAAGATTGGCTCAGCCTTGAGCAGAAGTTACACCCTAAGTGCTGCAGCATGCTGTAGTATCTGCTGACCAGGACCCTTCTCTTTTTAAATCTCTCTCTCTTTGGTTAAATTTTTAGTTTTTGTTTGTTAACAGTAGCTGTTTGTTTGCCCCCACTATTTCAATAGGAATTGTGATTAATGGAGAGTGGGGGCCCTTTTTGAAAGAAATAGTGAATAAATGAACTAATGGTATTTGGCTGTCCATGTGCATCTGATGAAGATAAGTTGTTTTTGTGTGTTTACAATGCATGTACAACAATGTAATACCCTGAATCAATATTTTGCCACCACAATATCCCTAGCTAAGAAAATGAACTTACAAGAAGGACTTCATTCAATGTCACCAATCAATTGGGGACTTGGGTTGCTAAGACCCTTATCCAAGGACGAGATTGTAAATTTTGCATTAGATTTCAACCTATGTTTGGGGGTGAGTGAGATTAAATGTGATGTTGTAGCACTCTACAACATCAATCCTGTGAGCTTTTGGGCTTCAGAAGATTCATTCATTATCCATTCCATTTGTATGTTTTCTCTGCAGAACTTGCCTTATTCCTGTGATTGATTGCATATATCATTGATGCACACAAATTGGCTTGAGGCACTTTTGTTGTTTAAACGACTAAGACTTAAAAGGCCAACCATGCAATATTACCTTTTTTGAACCACTTTGAGCCTGAGACCTTTTTGTTTGTATTCAGCCACATCACAGGCCCAGGTTCCCTGCAAAACAATATAATACCCTGTTTAGGTGGAGTTTGGGAATGTTGTCCAGCTATTCTATGAATATGGTCAATTACCAAAATGGTTGAGGACAACCATCAGTATAAGTTTGGGAGGCTACATATGCAACAAAAGGAGTAAGGAATAGGCACATCAAATGAACAATGTCAAATCCAAAGAACTGAAACAACGTGAAATCAAAAAATAAATAAATAAATAAATAAACAAAGACGGCAAAGTGTGTTTTGAGACAGCCCCTTCCTAGGAGGTCCCATTGGTGACCCCACTTATAATTATTAGCGTTATAGCGTAGCGTAGTAGTATAAAATTTGCGGAAATATTAAAACATACAATACATCCTGATACCGTAGTAATATATACAGACATAAGAGTATCGGCTCCATCAGTAGAACCTGCAACAACTGATGCCAAATATAAAAGACTTCAGAGTAGACAGTAGATAAAACTAAAAACATAACAACGGAAATAAAGGCACGTCAAAGATCCTCTCCTATCGCTCAAGGTCCCCCAGCATTAGGATCCGAGGCTCTTCCGCCGGCATCAGGCTCAACATGTATACCGTCAATCTCCTCTAGAAATTCCTCATCAGGGTCTTCTCGTACAGTCGAGAACAAAGAAATACAACATAGAAAAGTACAGGGGATAAGAAACAATAATATGCCATACATGGGAAAAACAGCGATATAAATAATGTATATAGATAGCAACACACCAAATCACAACAGTGACAACCAAACAACTTCCGGATAATTTTTCCCTTAACTACTGTCTCTCACACTCATGCAACTAAGGACTATATGGACGCGATCATGACGTGACATCCCCAACGGATCATGGTGTCCCAATCATCACTATGCCACCCCCATAAAGTAGGGTTCGGTCGAAAGCCTGCAGGCCCAAATCGTCTCATGGGTACGACATATTCCCCCACCCGCAGGCCAGGTCGGAATATTTGCCCGTCAACAACGCAACTTACGGTAACGACATGTTCCCCCGCCCGCAGGCTAGGTCGAAACATTCGCCTGTCAGTTAACAACTCAACTTTCGGTAACGACATATCCCCCCGCCCGCAGGCTAGGTCGAGATATTCACCCGTCTGTCTACAATTCGACTAACGGGTACGACCACCTCCCCGCAGGTAAGATCGGAATCGCCCCTACGCTAAACTAATGGGAACGACCATCTCCTCGTAGGTAAGATCGAAATCGCCCGTATGCCAACACAGTGATGAATAACAACTATGCAACATGAATCTCACTGACTCATCTCAGGATCAACACTTAGTGCCTCAACCACGACTTATATACAACCACGACCAACTTTCATCCGGTTCAACTGGGTATCAACTCTCATCACAACAACAACAGATTTACTGTATCTCTAGGTTGAGCACTATGACATATATATAACCTCAACTTTCTCACCACACTTTCATCTCCCAATTTATCAGAAATCACTACCTAGTTCTACTCAGACATCAGCAGTCACAACAGCATATGAAAAACAACCAAAACAGATTTAACAGTAAAATCAGCTTACAGATAAATAACATTTAATCAATCATAATCATATGGCAGGCATAACACAAATATCACATATAATATATCAAGTATCCAATCACATCACAAACATCTTCAATGTACCATAAAATCAACCTAACGATCAAACGACCTCTAGTAGGGTTTGGGTCGCCCTACGCATATCAATATATATTATTTAAAGCTTGCCTCCCCGACAATATTGCGGTTCTTTCCCCCACCTTAGTGATTTTCCCGAGAGATTCCGAATGCGGCTCTGCAGCAATCAATCGAGTGGGCGATCGGGCGTTCGAGTCCTGTTGGATTCTATACTGTAAAACACAACCAGAAATTAAAATATTGAAACCATAAACTACCTAATCTCTAGGATTAGCTACTGCCCTTAATTAATTAAATAGGCTAGGGATATTTAAATTCTACCGACTCTTGGATCGATGACCCTTGAGCATACCTAATGCATAATCAATGATCAATTATCGAAGATTTGAATCAAAATCCCTCAAACCCCCCTTAAGCACTATTCGGCCCCTTTTTGATAAATAGGCTAGAGATTTTATTTCAATACAAGCTCTTGGATTATGATAGTAGGGGATGATACTAGCTCATAGGAATTGGTTTGGTCTCAAAATGATTTTTCTACAATTTTCTAGAGATTTTTGAAGTTTAGATCTAGAAATTGAAATTTATGAAATAAATGGAGAAAATAAAGATTGAGAGCTCAAGGATGAAATCTATACCTTCTAGGTGATAGAGGAGGATGAGAGGAGCAACTTTGCTTCACAAACTTTCTTGAAAAAACTTGAGGAAGCTTGAGAAAATTGAAGTTGAAAATGGAGGAAGAAGAAAGAAGAAGAAGGAAGAAGAAGAAGAGAGAAGCAGCAGCTGGGCCAACTAAAAAATGAGGGGAGAAAAGGTGAAAAATAGGGTATTAATAGGTGACTCAAGGCTTAAGAAAGGTAAAAGTAATAGTAGGTAATTGGTAAAAACTAACCAAGGGTAATTTGGTCAATTCACGTCCCAATAATTTGAAAATCCTCATGACATTTGTAGGAGTCCCCAAATGATTTAACATAGCTCTGGTATGAAAATCATTGGCTCAAGGTTCTCGAAAAACCCTAAGACAACTCTAATCGTCTCCTAGAACGATTATCGGCCCGAATATAATATATATTATTTTTATTTTCGAACGTCAGGATGAACTTTTTCGAAATTATAGGAAACGTGATTCTAAGACTAATTGTCTCGTTCATGAGTCCAAATTAGGTCTCGATAGTAGTAAAGCACTACTGTCAAGGAAAAACGCGGACTGGGCTCTATCTGAGTTTTTGACCCAAAACTTAACCATAGCTTCCTACGATAGCGTAAAGCGTGACTATGGCCTTGGAATAATTTATTTAATTTTCTAAACCCTCTAATAAAATACAATTACTTAAATACTAGTTAAATAAAAAGAGTAAGAGAATCGGGGTGTTACATGTTTATAATCAAGTGGTCTTTCCTTCCTTTACCTTATTCAAGAAAGCAGATCAAGAAAGTATCCCTCCTTGTCATCAGAAATGGGGGTAGAAATATAGAAATGCCCAAGTTTGGGGGGTGATGTGGACAAGAGACCTTGAACTCCACCTAATTAAGCTACTGTCCAAAATGTACCAAACCTGAACCTAAGCCCCATTAAAACCCATTAAAGTCCTCTTGCAGTGTACAATCTATGTTTGTGCTTTTGATTATTAGAAATTTGTCACGCCTATGATAGAGTTACATGTGAATGAAGATTGAGTGAAACAACAAAACAGAACATAAAGTAGAGTGAGTTGAGTGATATGACAAATCCAAGATTGTGATAAGCCCCTGTTCTTAGGAAGATAATCTGGTAAGTCTTCACCCCTAAATCCAAAGGTTATTTGGAAAATGCACCTAAGACTCTGTTGAGAGGTGGTTTGGTTGGAGTTCCTTGTTGAAAAAGAGTTAACAGCTTAGAGAGCACACACACACTTGGAAAAAAAAAAAAACGGGTATCTTGTGTTGAGCATGTTTCTGAAAAATGCATCTGAGGACTGCCATGGACTTTTCTTATACTGTTCTGATTTCGTGTTTGCTTGTTGAATGTCATTACTTGAGGACAATCAATGGTTCAAGTTTGGGGGTGTGACAACTCCAAGAAATAAGAGTTGTTACTATCCTTTTAGCTTAATCATTGTTCTTGTTTTGATTAATTTTGGAAAAGAAATTCAAGATTTGTTTGATTGAGTAAACATCTCTTTGAATATGATTAAATGCGAAAAAAGTTGTAAATTCTGATATGTTGTTGCTGAAGGTTTGATTTAGTTTTGAGCAGGCTTTTAAACATGTAATTGCTGAAGGAATTGCTTTGGGATGTTTTGGAATGCTGCAGCTTCTGGGGAGTAAGTCACTACAAGATAAAATCATTTCCTGCTCAGCTAATGCCCACTAGAAGACAAAATACCTGCTGCGCTGTGCAAAAAGGAAGAGAGAGAATACAATGCAGCAGCTATGTGTACTTGGGAATTGGGCCAAGGAATATTTTAGTATTTGAATTTTGTAAAAGCCCAAAGAGTGAGGCATGAGAGAGAGTGTAACCCTATTTTAGGAGCTAGTACAACTAGTGAGTGTGACCTTGCTTTCAAGGTCAGCCCTGTATTGTGTGGTAGCCGTCAGCTCCATTGTCCTCTCTGTAATTTCGTTACGCATTATGCCTTTATTTTCCATTTCTTTTGCTTGTTTTGTCTTTAAGCTCATTATGAGCTAATTTCCTTTAGTTAGAATTCTATGAATTTGTAATTGATACTTAAGGGTGATTTATGCAATAGATGTTATTCATTTTCCTCTTCTCTGCGTGAATGTTTATTTTAGTTTGGATTGATCAACTAAGCTAAGATACTAGCTAGCTAAGTTTGGGAAAACTTAGTGGACTAGTTTAGAGGATAAGGATAAAATAATTAATTGGAAAATTAATTGTGTTGAATGAGCTAAGAATAGCCTTCAAGTCTTTAAGTAGCTGGACGTATTTATCTGACAGCTGAGGGAAATTAATCTGAACTTAGGAATAAGAAGCTTTTAATGAACTCAGTTCTACTGATAGAAAACAAATATTAATTCCTTGACTAAATGTTGTAGCATCCTAAAGCATAGGTTACCCTGAATTTAAGATTACAAAGGATTAGAATCCTAACTGTTTCTATCTCTATTTTAAAACACTCATTTATTGCTATTATTAATTCCGTGCATTATTACTTACTGTTCTGATACCCAATTACTCCATTTACTTTACAAGCTTAAATTTACTCTTTATTTTATTAAGCTAAGGAGAAAAGGTTAAACTAGAATTTGTATTCAAATCATTTAAATCCTCGTGGTAACGATCTTTATTCACACTTTATTACTTGTTACGATTGTGTACACTTGCACGTATCACTATTTTTCCTCAACACGTACCCATCACCTTCGAGGGTCCCCATACCCATCGTCTTTCCTGGTCCCCCTACCCATCACGTCACCCTGAGGGTTCCTGCACCCGATGTTCTCAGACAAAATTGGAGTTCTTGTCTTTACTTGTCGCTTACAAAGATAATATGCAAACGATGATTATGCATATTATCCTGTAAGAAACAAGTAAAGAGGGGCAACTGTGAACACCACATTTTGTCCGAAAAGCTTTTATTTTATTTTATTTTATTAATTTTCATTTTTTCAAAAATAATAATAAAGACGGTTAAAATTCTGCTTCATTTTTTATTTTTTTATTTTTCGTTTATATTTGAAAAATAATAAGAAATAACAAACAGGATGTCCAAACACCTTGTCCTAAACCAGACCCACCTGATAACTTATGACCCATTTCCCCTCCAAACCCGGATCCAATCCCAATTCTCTTTCTTCCCCCTTCTTCTGAAACCCTAGCAGCCACCTTCCCCTCTCAAGCTTCACCAATAATTCCCAAAACCTGTAATTGCCTTAGTCATCATCAATTGCAGCATTTTCATTCCTCTTTGGTATCCCACGAAATCAGAAGGAACAAAGGGCAAGCTTGAGCCCTATAAAACGCAAAGGAGTGAATAGGTGAGGGGAGGATTTTTTTTTTTCCTCTTTTCTTCTTCAAAATAAGAAGGTCTGGCACTGTATTCCCCTCACTACGCGTGCTCCGGAACCACTGCACGACCGATCTGGTGCGTTCTCCGACCTCTGCCCAGCCAGCCGCCGCATATGCGCCCAGATCACGTCGTAGCGCCACTCCTCCTCGACCCCGAGTCCAGACAGCCGTAACAGAGGTCTACCGCGACGGTCCCGTGAGCATCTCAACCTCGCCGTCGCTGCAGAGCCTCGAAAGACCGCCGCCATCCCCTTCCCCTCTGACCTTTCGCCGTCGTCACTATTCCGCAAAGCAGGAGGAGATCCATCCCTGTTTGTGTCTTTTAGGTTTAGGCCTCTTTTCTTTTTTTTAGTTTTTATTTATTTCATTTGTTTTATTTATTTTATCTTATTTTATTTTGTTTTTATTTTCTTGTATTTGGGTTTAATGAGGTTTTGGGCTGCTGAGTGTATTGGGTCAGTAGGCTTTCTTTTCCCTTTTTTATAACTTGAGCTGTTGTTTGTGTCGGATCATAAAAATACTTTCTTTAAAAAAAAACATAACACACACATACATACATGAAAACAATTATTTAAAAAAAGTGTTTTATTCAGATTTTGTTACAACTATGATTTGATTATATAATTATATTTTCCAAACCCAAATATTTCTTTACAACAACAAACCAATTTATTTAGAATACATTTATTAAATTAAATATATTCTTCATATTAATAAATTGAATATTATTCGATATTTTTAAATAAAAGGGTACGAGGACCCGAAAAGACGATGGATAGGAGGACCTAAAACTTGAATGGGTATGGGGACTCGGAAAGACGATGGGTACGGGGACCCAAAAACTCAAACAATGGGTACGGGGACCTGAAAAGACGATGGGTACGAGAACCCGAAACTTAAAGACAATGGGTACTGAGAACCGGAAGGTTAGAGAAATGGCTACGGGGACCCGAAACAAGTGATGGGTACGGGGACCCGAAAAGCAATGGATGCAGGGACCCTGAAATAATTAATATGAAGAATGTATTTTTATTAATATGAAGAATGTATTTTTAAATAAAAGGATAAATTGAGATGTGACAACTTGTTAACCCTTTGGTTTTAGGACACCTAAGTTGTGACAACTTGGTGTTTCTGAAATTTTTCAATTGAAGATTATTTCAAAATAAAAATAAAAATAATTAAAATCAACCAAACCAACAAATATTCAAAGAACTACGTAGCTTTGAATTTCCCATCGCACCAGGGAATACGTAGGAGCAGAATCAATCATTATGTCAAGCCAAAATTAAATTTGCATAATTTGTGTGTTTATTTTATTTTATATTTTCAAAAGGGGTAAAATTAATATTTTCAAAGTTATTAAAAACTTGTACAATTAACTTGAGGTACCGTTTTTAGAACGAGCGATGTAGGGTGCTAATACCTTCCCTACTCGTAATCGACTCCCGAACTGAATCTCTCTCTCTTTTTTAAAAAAAGACCAGTTATCCTACAATTAATGGGTTTTCCAATATTTTACCAAAATAAAATTGGTGGCGACTCCTCTGAAACTCCCCTATCTTTTTCGTAGCGCCTAGACGGGACGGTCGCGACAGCGACGAGTAAATAAAAGAACTCCAATTTTTTCCGAGAACATCGGGTGCAGGAACCCTCAGGGTGATGTGATGGGTACGGGGATCTGGAAAGACAATGGGTATGGGGACCCTCGAAGGTGATGGGTACGGGGATCCGAAACTTGTATGGGTACAGAGACCCGAAAAGATGTGGGTACAGGGACCCGAAAACTTAAATGGATACGGGGACCGGAAACTTGAATGGGTACGGGGACCCAGAACCTTAAACAATGGGTACAGGGACCCGAAAAGGTGATGGGTACAGGGACCCTCAAAGATGATGTGATGGGTACGCGGACCTAGAAAGATGATGGGTACAGGGACCCTCAAAGATGATGTGATGGGTACGGGGACCCGGAAAGATGTGGGTACGGGGACCCGAAACTTGAATGGGTACGAGGACCCGGAAAGGTGATGGGTACGAGGAACTGGAAAGACGATGGTTACGGGGACCCGAAAACTTGAATTGGTACGGGGACCCGGAAAGACGATGGGTACCAGGACCCGAAAACTTAAACAATGAGTACAAGGACCCGAAACTTGAATGGATACGGGGACCCGGAAAGACGATGGGTACGGGGACCCGAAAACTCAAACAATAAGTATGGGGACCTGAAAAGACGATGGGTACGAGGACCCGAAACTTAAAGACAATGGGTATTGGGACTCAGAAGGTTAGAGCAACGAGTACGGGGACCCGAAACAAGTGATGGGTACAGGGACCCGAAAAGCAATGGATGCAGGGACCCTGAAATAATTAATATGAAGAACGTATTTTTATTAATATGAAGAATGTATTTTTAAATAAAAGGATAAACTGAAATGCGACATCTTGTTAACCCTTTGGTTTTAGGACACCAGAGTGGTGACAGCTTGGTGATCCTAAGCTTAAAAAAATAATAAAATAATAAAACTAAATTAATTTCACTTAAATAAAATGGGTTAACTGAGATGTGATATCTTGTTAACTCTTTGGTTTTAGAACATCTGAGTTATGACAGCTTAGTGATCCGAAGGTTAAAAAAAAAAAAAACTAAATTAATTTCACTTAAATAAAATGGGTTAACTGAGATGTGACATCTTGCTAACCTTTTGGTTTTACGACACCTTAGTTGTGACAACTTGGTGTTCCTAAAATTTTTCAATTAAAGATTATTTCAAAATAAAAATAAAAATAATTAAAATCAACCAAACCAACATATATTCAAAGAACTACGTAGCTTTGAATTTCCCATCGCACTAGGGAATACGTAGGAGCAGAATCAATCATTCTGTGAAGCCAAAATTAAATTTTCATAATTTGTCTGATTATTTTATTTTATATTTTCAAAAGGAGTAAAATTAATATTTTCAAAGTTATTAAAAATTTGCACAATTAACTTAAGGTACCGTTCTTAGAACGGGCGATGTAGGGTGTTAATACCTTCCCTACTTGTAATCGACTCCCGAACTGAATCTCTCTCTCTCTTTTTTAAAAAGACCAGTTTTCCTACAATTAATGGGTTTTTCAATATTTTACCAAAATAAAATTGGTGGCGACTCCTCTGAAACTTCCTAATCTTTTTCGTGGCGCCCGGACGGGACAGTCGCGACAAGGTAGAGGTAGGATGGTGGAAGCTGAGGATAAAAATCATCATGGAGAAACCTCGAGAGTCAGAGGTACTGAGGAAACGGCCGAAGCTATGAGAACTATGGGGGATTTGGCAGCAGCCATGTTGCAACAAACTCAACAAAATGCTCAGTACATGCACCAAGAGAAGGAAGCGCGACAACAACCTCAACAACCAAATCCGGTGAGAGAGGAGGAAATGGTGGAGCTCGGTCGAAATACCTTTATGAAAGGAAACCCTCCCCAATTCCATGGAGAATGCAACCCGGAAGCCGCTGAATTGTGGATCCAAGAGATTGAGAAGATCTTCATAGTGATACACTGTCGGGAAAACAAGTAAGTGACTTATGCTTCGTTCATGTTGGTCGGAGGAGCGGAGCATTGGTGGAAGAACAAACAGAGGTTGCTGGAAGCTGAAGGAAGAGTTATCACATGGCAGGTGTTTCGGAAAAACTTTATGGATAAGTATTTTCCAAAGAGTGTCAGGCATGAAAAGGAAAGAGAGTTTATGAACCTTAAGCAAGGAGGAATGCTAGTGGCTGAGTATGCCATGCGTTTTGAGGCACTTTTAAAGTTTTCTCAGTTCTATCAGGTACGTCCAGATGAAGAATGGGTGTGTAGGAAGTTTGAGGAAGGATTGAGGCCCGGACTGAAGCGGGTGATGTTGCCTTTCGAGATCTGTAACTTTTCGACATTAGTAGAGCAGTGTACAATGTTGGAAGGACATGGCCGTAGCAGAATGGTCCAACAAAGGAGCGGTGGACCAATTCGCAACGACAATCAGAAGGGAAGAGGAGAAAAGTTCCCACAAAGATAAGGACCTTACAACCGACCAGTGCAACAAGTTGTTAATGTCGCAAGAAGCCAGGAACAAGGACCGCTAAGATGCTACAGGTGTGGAGGAGGACACTTTGCTAGAGATTGTCCAAGTGCGGGACAAGGCGGGAGCTCAATTTGTTATTGATGTGGCAAGTCTGGCCAAATTGCTCGATTTTGAAGGCAAGGAATGACGGAGAGGCCTGGTGCAGTAGGGCAAGGAAGCAGACCTCAGGGAGCTGGAACAAGACCACCAATGGCAAATCAGGTACCTTTTTCCGTAGATCCTTGAGCTCAATTTCGAATCTACCTTCGCCTAAAGATACATATAGTATAAGTGTTGACTACGAGAGAAATGATGGATCGGAGATGACTGATATGTACGATCCAAGGAGATGTTTGTTTAAATGCTTATGGGATGCATGTGATGTTAATATATGTTATCCTATGATTTCTTTCCCATATATGATGTTTGTTGTAAGATGTATGTTTTCTCTTATGGTTCGGGGAGAAGATACCGTAATTGAGAAGCCGATTCCTGAGGAAGACGGTATTCCCTATGAACCCGATGCCGGTGGGAGAGCCGCAGATGCCGGCAGGAATAAAAGGTAGTTTGCGGCCATCATATCATCCATGTTGATGTGAGTGTCGGGCCAATGCGTCTCAGTTAGCTTGAGAGTTTTGAGTGTTTACATTTTGATGTATTTTGGTGAGGGGGCTGGGACGAGAGATAGCAGGTTTCATTAGTTGTTTTTTTGTGTGACTTATTATGTATCTTTCCTGTTGAAAATTGTTGTATGAGCTATATGACCTTAGTGGCATACTTTGATTAATGTACTCAAATATATATATATATATATATATATATATATATATATATATATATATATATATATATATATATATATATATATATATATATATATATATTTCTATCAGTTTGTTGCATGTATTCTTTATATGTATTTTATGTTTTAAATTTTTAGCATGTTTTAGGATTAAAGAATTAGGTTACTTAATGAGGTGGGACGTCTCATTTATGATTTGATGAAGAACCCTAGTTTTGTCATTCATCTTGGACCCAATCAGCTTGTCAATGATGTTCTTCAGTAAACATCATTTGATAGCCTCCATTCCTCCCAAATCCTTTTCCCATTCATCCTCATAGGTTATCCCAGATTGAGCGCAACCAATGGCATTTGAGATGGTTGCCTCTAACACTATCACTTCAGTCTCCAGAACCATGTTCCTGATCTCCCTAACGGTGATGGTAAAGTTCGTCCAGAACTCCTTTATTAAGGTTGGTTAGATTACTAAAGAACCTTCAAAGAAACTCACTCAACCAGCAACTTGAATGTAGGGTGAGACAACGATTCCATGATCAGCAAAGAACTTTAAATCAATCTTGTACTTGACCAGAATCTCAGGATTCTCAACAACCAAGGATTTTCCTTTTCCCTTTGCTGAAGCAGAAGCAGCCATTGATGTAGAAAAATGGATGTAGAGATTTTTTGCCAAGAGTTTTTCAGAAGTAGAAAGTTTAGAGATAGAAAGTTTGGAGAAAAAGGAACTTTTAAAGGTTTGAACTTTTTAAAGGTCCGATCTGTAAAAATTTTCACATTTTCTTTAAAGAAAATAAAAGAAAAAGAAAAGAAAGTTGAGGCGATGTGTGCATTAAATGCTTGACACACGTTCCATTCTTGTAAACCTTAAAACAACAGTTGTAATAATGAAAACGAAACTGACTCAGTTAAGGGAATGTGATATAAATTTGTCATGCGACAAAGATTTAGTTCATTAATGTTATGGACGATTAAACATAGATAAGAGAAATACATATCAATCTGTATTGGAGTCACATTAATCAGCCTATATCATGTATTGGACGAAAGTATTGAACTCATGATCAGTCTATGAAATGCATATTCAAATGCTTTCTTATGGATCTGAACCTATCTTCAGCTAGAGGTTTTGTGAAGATATCCGCCCACTGATGGTCAATAGCAACAAACTGAATATCAATTATACCTTTTTGCACATAATCTCTAATGAAATGATGTTGAATCTCTATATGCTTAACTCTAGAATGCAATATAGGATTTTTAGAAAGATTAATGGTAGCAGTATTTTCACACATGATAGGTATGTTAGTTACAAACACGTCGTAGTCTTCTAACTGATGTTTGATCCATAGTAGTTGTGAGTAACAGCTTGCAATAGCAATCTACTCAGCTTCAGCAGTTGACAAGGAAATTGTGCTTTGCCTTTTGCTTGACCAAGAGACTAAGTTGGCTTCAATGAAGTGGCAACCTCCACTGATGCTTTTACGTTCTATATGATCTCCAGCATAGTCAGCATCGCAAAATCCAATCAATCTGTACTCGTCAATTTTCTTATAAAGCAAACCCAGATTAGTAGAACATTTAAGATATCTGAATATGCGTTTAACTATTGAGAGATGAGACTCTCTAGGATTAGACTTAAAACGAGCACAGATCCAAACACCAAACAAGATATCAGGTATGGACGCAGTCAGATATAAGAGGGAATCAATCATACCTCTATTTACCTTTTGGTCTACCTGTTTGTCTTTATCATCTTTGTTCAGTATGGACATTGGATGCATAGGAGTGTTCGTGGTTTGCAGTAATCCATTTTGACGCGTTTCAGAAGCTCCTTTGTGCGCTTCGTGTGATGAATGTAAATACCGTCCATTGCTTGTTTCATATGTAGTCCAAGAAAGAATTTAAGTTCTCCCACCATGCTCATTTCAAACTCTTTTTGCATAAGCTTAGAAAATTCTTGACACGGAGATTCATCAGTTGCACCAAATATAATATCACTAACGTAAATTTGAGCAACAATAAAGTCCTCTTATGAAACCATTCTCTATTAAGAAGGTACTGAGTCTATCATACCAAGCTTTGGGAGCTTGTTTGAGTCCGTATAAAGCTTTCTTAAGCTTGTATACTTCCTCAGGATGGGCTTAATCTTCAAAACTCGGTGGTTGCATTACATAAACTTCTTCATTAGTTAAGCCATTTAGAAAAACACGTTTTACATCCATTTGATATAACATAATGCTATGATGTGTAGCATATGATAGCAAAATGTGTATGACTTCTAATCTAGCTACTAGAGCAAAGGTTTCAGTGTTGTCAATACCTTCCTCTTGAGAGTAGCCTTGAGCAACTAACCTTGCTTTGTTTCTGATAACTTTGTCATCTTCGTTCAGCTTGTTTCTATATACCTATTTCGTTCCAATGACTAATTTGTCATTTGGCAGTGATACTAGCGTCCAAACGTCACTACGTTGAAATTGGTTGAGCTCCTATTGCATGGCAAGGATCCATCCAGGCTTCGTCCACTGACTTTGGTTCCAACTCAGAGATATAGGCCGAATCAGCTTGTTCTCTAAAGGTTGACCTTTTTCGGACTCTATCACTGGGATTGCCAATGATTTGCTCCTCAGGATGGTAAGTCTTGAACTGCCAAGCACGTTGAATATTGTCCACTTGCTGAGACGTAGATGCGTCTGAAGCATTTTGTGTTGCGTCTGATGAGGTGTCTTCTTTGATTGTTGGACGATCATGCTTGTATTCTGACTCATATCTGTAAAAGATTCATCTAGCTCTAATAGTTTCTTATGAGGCTTCTTGTCATCAAATTTAACATGAATGGACTCTTCTACAACTAAAGTTACATAGTTATGTGGTACTCTAAAAGCTTTTGTTGTTTCAGAATATCCTAACAAATTCCATTGTCTACCTAAGCATCAAACTTACCAAGCTAATATTTAGTGTTTAGAATGAAACATTGACATCCAAAAGGGTGGAAATTAGATATGTTGAGTTTGCGTCCTTTCCACAATTCATAAGGAGTCTTATTCAAGATTGGCCTTATGTATATTCAGTTTTGAATGTAGCAGACAATGTTTACAGCTTCAGCCCAAAAGTGTTTGGATACAAAATTGTCATTGAGCATTGCCCCAACCATCTCTTGAAGAGATCGGTTCTTTCTCTCAACACCACCATTTTGTTGTGGTGTTCTAGGAGCAGAGATATTGTGATGAATACCATTTTCATCAGAGAACCTTTGGAATAGCTCATTTTCAAACTCTCCTCCATGATCACTTCGGATTGAGCTTATACATATGCCTTTTTCATTCTCTATACATTTGCAGAATATAGTAAAGACTTTGAATGACTCGTCCTTGTGAGCAAGAAATATAACTCATGTCCATCTAGTATAGTCATCTACTATGACAAGTCGATATTTCTTTCCACTGACAGAAGCAATCCTAGTTGGACCAAACAAATCAAGGTGTAGCAACTCTAGTGGCCTTGAGGTACTAACAATGTTCTTGGACTCAAAAGAGTTTTTGACTTATTTTCCCTTTTGACATGCGTCACAGAGAAAGTCCGATCTTACATAATCTTTGGTAGTCCTCTCACGAGGTTATGCTTATTCGGTCTTGAGATTAATCTCAGACTTGCATGATCAAGTCTTTTGTGCCAAAGCCATCGCTTATCCTAAACGGATATCAGACATTATACACTTTGATTAGAGAGTTCCCCCAAGTCAATCTTATAAAGATAGTTTTACCTCTTGGTAGCGAGTAAGATGGACCCATCAGGGTTCTTGACCATACATTTACCTTTATTGAAGGAAACATCAGACCAAATATCACATAATTGACTTATGTTAAGTAAGTTGTGTTTTAGTCCTTCATCTAACAAAACATTATCAATAGAAGGAAAAGAATGCTTACCAACCTTACCTATTCCAACTATCTTCCCTTTCTGATTACCTCTAAAGGTAACTCATCCACCAGGTTTACTGCGGAGGTCTTGGTGCGGAGGTCTTGGAACATAAACTTTTTTCTCGTCGTTTGACGTGAGCATCCACTGTCCAAGTACCAGGGTTGGGGTTTCTTTGAAGTTGCTAAGCAGATCTGCAACATGGATTATCATATTCTTAGGTACCCAGATAGAGGGTCCTTTCTTGTTAGTCTAAGGTCTCTGTCCATGCATAATATTTTTCTTTCTGTATATTCATTTAGATGTGATATGACTATTTTTACCACAGATATTACAATATATATTGGATGCATATGGATTGATTTCCTTTGGATGTTGATAAAACATAAAAACCTTGTGAATTGGTTTAGATCTTGATACTTTGTGAGAAACTTCTTGCTCCTCTTTGTCATAGCCCAAGCCAGACTTGTCATGAGGTGATCTAGTATACCTTAGTACCAGATTAAGCTTTTCTGATCCTCCTACTAACTTTGATATGCTCTTCGTTAGATCAGTTACTTCCTGCTTTAGTCTTACGACTTCAGAAGGTGCATTGGACTTAGAACTGAGTTTATCAGTTAGACTGACATTCTCAGCTCTTAGCTTATTATTTTTTTCAATAAGCTTTTGATTTTATTTATGCATTGATTCATTTTATTTAGTTATTTGCGAAAACCTTTTCTTAAGTTGTTTATACTCACGATGTAAGACAGATGAATTACTTAATAATTCATCAAATTCATCTTGCAAAGAGTTAGAGTCAGATACCTCATCTTCGCCTGACTCATCGTCTGAAGTATTATTTGCCATCAAGCAAAGATTGAACGCATGAGGGCTTCTTGGTCTATAGAAGACATCTAGGATAGCCAGCTTTTCCTTTGCAGTTTGAAATTGCAACACCATCTCCATTGTTGGTTTGTCCAGAGCACACATGAGACACCAACATGCACGAGCATTTAAGGAATATCTCCTAACATCGTCTTCCGCCCAGTCAGCTTTAGGCTTGGACGTTGTTGAGCCATCCTCAAGGATAATAGTTCGACGATAGTCACCATCAATGAACACGTCCCAGAGATCAAGTCCTTCTTTAGCTATGACATATGTTTCAAACATATGTCTCCAATGAGGATAGTCGGTTCCATTGAAGACAGGTGGAATGCTTAGAGAGGGGCCTCAAACATTTCTTCTTTCAGGAAAAGCTTCTTGAGGTCTTTCTTCATAAAGAACAAGTTGTTCATCGTCTAAAGAGTCTTCTCCTTGCTCAGTTGACCAGAGACAGAGATTAGCTTCTTCCTTGGCTTCTTCATCTTCCTCAAAAGACTCAAGATCTTCCCAATTAGCCATGAAGTTCTTATTTTTCTTGAAGAACTTTTTCTTATCCTTCAGCAAAGGACACCCGGCTTTAAAGTGGCCAGGCTTTTTGCATTCGAAACAGACCATTGGGCTTTTGTTCTTGGACTCACCATGATCTTTAAAATTTTTCTTTGGAAATGGCTTTCTTTTCATGTCATTTTCTTTCTCCACACATTTTGTATCATTCTGGAGATAAAAGATAACCCATTATCATCTGATGATTCGTTTTCCGTTTGTTCAGCATTAACACTTGACTCATCAGCCGTTAAAGCTTTTGAGCTACTTGCCTTTTAAGCTTTCAAGGCTATAGACTTGTTTTTCTTTGAGGGGTTGTCAAGATTGAGCTCTTGTTCATGCACCTATAAGGTACCCACCAAGTCATCCAGAGTCGAAGTTGAAAGATCTTTGGCCTGGGTGGTTGCTGTTATGAGTTGCTTCCATTCTTTAGGAAGACTCCTAAGAATTTTAGTCACATTTTCTTTAGTGGTGTAAACTTACCAAGAGACTTTAGATTGTTGATGATTGTCTGAAAACGACCCATCATGTCCAGGATGGACTCTCTTTCACTCATAGTGAACATTTCATATTGGCCTACCAGCATGATTATTTTAGAGTCTTTGGCTTTTGTAGTTCCTTCGTGAAGGTTGGACAGAGTGTCCCAAATTTGTTTAGCAGATTCGCATGCATGAATCTTTTGAAACTCATCAGGACTTAGAGCACACATTAACGCATATCTCGCTTTGTGATTCTGTTCCATCCTTGCTCTTTCAGCATCAGTCCACTCCTCTTCAGCTTTGTTAGAGCCATTGGCATTGAGACACACATTAGGACTATTTGTGATTCTGGACAATAGAATTGAGTTTGTGCTCAGGATGAAACCCTTGAACCTCTCCTTCCAGTAGAGGTAATGAGTTCCATTGAAGAACGGTGGTCTAGTCATGGAAGTGCCTTCCATAACTAGTTGACTCCCACTTGGCATGCACTGACCTGCCATTTCTGCTTGAAAGGATCTTTCCTCGAACATGGCAAAGTGCTCAACCCAGAGGCTGAGCTCTGATACCAATTGAAGGAATCTGTTTGAAACACAATAAGGGGGCTCAATTATGTTTCTTAAGTTTTTGAAAACTTTTCGCAAGCAGATATCTTTTCGTAAGTTGTTGGACGCAACAAAGATAAGCAAAACTAAAAGCATGTAAGCTGAAAGCTTGGATGCACACTAAAACGTTTTCTTTAAGGACGGACGTTAATAAAACAATTTCCATCCCAACCGTTTGCTATAAATAAACTAAAGACAAGAGTAAGGGAGAGAAAATAACACAAGAAACTTATCCTGGTTCACTCTTAACCCAAGAGCTACGTCTAATCCCCTTTACATGAGGGCTTTATCTACTATAACAACAACCTTCTTACAACAAGTATTCCATACCTCTTCAGGCATAACCCAAGTATTCTTTTCTGACAAGCCTCTAAAGGCTAAACCAAGTATGGTTTGAAAAGAGTTTAAGTTTAAATCTAACTCACTATATGCGAGGATATAAAACTTAAGTGCAAACTCAGAAAAACAACTCTATGCAGAAAGTGCTATGAAAGATAAGATCTGAGATAGCTTGTGAGCTTTTTGTTTTTCTTTGCTTTCTTGATTGATTGTAGCCTGTATGAAATTTGTTCAAGTTCGGTAACTTTGTTTCTTCAAGGATGAAGGTATATGTAGCCTTCAAGACTTGAGCAATCTTTGTTTCTTCAACGATTGGCAAGAGAGTCGTTCTGATGAGCATTTAATGCAAAATCCCATTGAGACTGATAGCTTGTGAAGAGCTTCTGAAAAGCAGGATAGGCTATGAGAGAGATAGCTGAAAGTAGTTCTAACAACTTTTCCTTGTACTCGAAAGTTGCCTTTTGTTTTTCCTTGTTTGAGATAGTTAACTTCAACGTCACAAAGACAGACTGGCTATAGCGTTCGAGAGTACTAAGATATAGAGAACTATTGTCTAAGGGATATTCCATTTTATACATGAAAGATAATAATTTGAACTTATTAACTTTTTACATTAGCGCGCTATGAATAACTTTTCAGTAAAGTAAAGATAAGCAATTACATTGGACTTTTAAAAGGAATACATATACTTTACTCTGATGAGTCTTTGGGCTCAGATAAGATACTAAAAATATTCTCAGTTCATGATGGGCTTCGTCCATTTATCGTTTACAGCAAAACGGTGGACTGTGCGATAACACGCACAGTCTGATAAGTCCTTGGACTATGAATTCCTATACACTTAGGATAAACTTGTTAGACCACAATAGATCTTTGTTCATGTAATTTAGTTCTTTGTTAACATCTAAATTTTAAGGAGTTGTGGACCATAACAACTTTGATTCCAACAGATGCACTGGTTATCAATTTTTTTATGTAGCATGTGAGTGGAGTTTTAATAAGAAGTCTGTTTTGAATGGCGAAGTGAGTTTCTTATGGACAATGTTATTTATGTCTTCTTATGTATGTTCTCAATATTGTTGGACTGAATGGATTAAGGAGGAGCTGATGAGACATACAGGGGAGGAGCATTCTATGTTAGCATTGTTTTTTGGTTTGTTTGGTGCATTATGAAACTATTACATCGGTACCGTATCAGGAAGGTGTCATTCATATCAGTAAATATATATTGTTATTTTCCCCTGGAGGGGTAGCTTAGTTATCAAATAGGAGGACCAATGTTTTGAGTTGAACATGTGAAACCAATTATAATTTCGATTAGTGAGATATCTGCAAGCCTCTTAATGGTCCTACTATTGCAGAATCAATATTTGTATTTGGCTCTAGGTTCAATATGCAATATGCAAGGGTGTTAGGATTTTTTAAATATAGGAGCATGTTCTCTTGTATCCTCTGCTATGCTTTTAGGGCTAGATAGTTGCTCTGTCTTTGTACTTTCATTGCTGCTAATTTTTAGCACTCCTTGTGTTACATTTTAGTTGTTTTATATTAATACATTTCCTTAGGTTATCAAAAAAATTATTTACCTTAATAAGACATAGCAGATTATTGATCAAGAGTGATAATCATATGACATTACTTAAGAGATGTTGAGCCAGATTGCAACTAATTTAGATAGCTATTAGAAGTACGCAAATTAGGAAATGACACTCTTCGCAATTCACCTAATTCTTTAGGGTCCTTTCTCTGGTACTCAGTTTGCAAGGGAAACAAACTCTGCATAAGACATGCTTCTGTTAAGTGTAGGTCCGTTATAAAAATACGATAGTCCGAAGTCCATAAAAGCTAGAATTTTCCAATCATTAATCAGTCAAAACTTAGTACTTTGAAGGGAAAGTAAACAAAGATACCAAACCAATAGGAGCTAACTCTATCCATTAAAAATCGAAGCTAGAAAGCGGCAAGCATATAATAGAAGCTAACCATACTCATTTTAGTATTGTCCATAATAGAAGCTAGCAAGCGGCAACAACATTCAGCCCATAGTGTCACCACACGATGACACAAAGTATAGCCATATATAAACACATTTAAGAAAAACTAGAAATTGCTCACACCTGCAAGATGATGTAAGTATCTCCCATGTCGAATTTCTTGTACTCGGATTTGGGCATGGAACTGGTTGAAAATTCCCAATCCTCCATATTCCAGTCCCTCTACATGAAGAATTTAACACCCCTCTACATGAGGGCGGTGGATCTACGTTTCTGCTATTATGTCGTGGTTATTTTTCTACATCAATCTTCTATGCACTTCAATCTTCTTTTTCTACACTGTTTCTCCTTTTTGCCATTCATGGAAACTAGAGGCAGCCACATAAGATTATTTGATGGTTGCTGCGACGAGGAAGCAAGGGCACTAAAAGAGTACAACAGCGCCACTGTGTCACGCATTTAGCATTGTTGTAGGACGCCGATGGCAGCCACTGTAACACCCCTCTCCTCCGGGTGTCACTTTTGTACCCCAAAATATCCATTTACCCTTATTAACAAAAACTTTTTCGAAAATAATTCTATAGTAATTGCGAAAATCTGATACCAAAGGAAAAGCTTTAATAATCCAAGGAAACAAAATGAAACTCATCATATATGACAATAATTCTAGTTCTGCCATTAGGCATACATACTTCGAACCTCTCAATACACAACACTCATAGTCACAGTCGGACGACTGGACTTACATATTTATAAATCTTAAGAGCTGGTCTGACAAAAGAATTCTATGGACAATAAAACTTACTGTCTAACATAAGTCATACCAATGAGACTGGGTCTCGTTGTCAACAACTACACCTCTTCGTCGTCAACCTCAAGCACTCAAGCTAGAGGGTCCCAGAGTGATTCAGAAGACTGTTAATAAAACATCTGTACATGTATCCAAAAACACACAGGGTGTCCAACATGTACAGGCAAGGGTGAGAAACCAATATATGAATCCATAAACGACAACTATATGCCCAATCCACACAACAGATTCATATAATAGAACTCATTCAAATCATCATACATCAGATAGTATAGCATGTATAATCAAGCACTAATAACAGTAAAGGCACAAGGGCTTCGTACCCCACAATCAACGTTATCCTCTAAACGTATGCATGGCACTTCCATATATCTCAACTAATATTCAAACTAGATTTCCGGAAATCCCATCACCATTCGAAATGAGCTGATCAGGCTCCAATATTTGGCCCAAAAATGAGTACTTTGAATCCCATGACACTACGCGATTCTCACATGGGGGCGCAATCAGAAGTACTCCACAAAAATATGGTCATACTGCATTGTCCAACTCAAGACACAATACGTTCCCAGAACACGTATGACACCATTGTCCATCAAGGCACAATGTTATGACAAATAAGTCATCTCAGGTTCTCCCTGCTTATCAAGGTCCCCCGTATCACGGCACGTCTGCCCCGCATTTAATGCATGAGAAACCTATCTAGTTTCCAATAATTGATCTTTGTTGCATCAATATTTCCTCGTTGTAGCATCAACGCTAACAACCACCATAATGTCTTAGACTCTTTAAGCCTCAAAACACATTTTCTCAAAACAGGACACTTAGCCCAAAAACAACTTAAATCCCAACACCCCTAACCGATGCACCAGTCAAGGACGTTGGATTCAAGATCATAAAAACATCCTCAAGCTTACAGGACCACAAAGATTGTCCCTAAGCCGACAGGACCACAACTAACACGGATCCTTGATCCACGTGTTCTGCAGAACCCTAGAACCCCGACGTCTCGGTTTCTAGTTTCTAAGCTTTAAGCTTTAAAACCACTTTTCTTGAAACTCGAAAATCAAAAACCCAAATCTCCGATACTTACACAGAGTCATCGAGATCGGTTTTCTATAAAACAAAATGTAGTCCACAGACTATTTCTTTTTCTTTCGTTGTTTTTCGGTAAAACACAAACCTTAAAACAAAGCTTGTAAAAACCTTTTTCCTTGGATAAAACCCATAAATTTTGAAAATCACATTTCTCAAGCGTTTTTCCTCAAATGGTTAACTTTATTACTTTAAAGACTAATAAAGGTCTCTAACGCCCTATTTAATTTAAAAACATCGTTTTCCATTATTAAAGACCACATTTTCACGCCTTTGCTCATTTAAGTTGATTTTCCTTAAAAGCAGCTATTCATTATATTTTATTTCAAAATATTTTATTTCTGAAGAGATAATTCATTTATTCTCTCTTAAATTAAAACTGAGAATCAATAAAACATATTTCTTTCCTCAATTTAACATTTGAGACTTTTAAAGTTTTTAAGTTACATGATGTCGGATCCTAACCAAAATTAGGTCCTCTAACGCCTTAAATCCCACAGCGGGGCACACGATACATCCATATAATTATTCAACAATTATAGCATGTATTCAACTATATCAACAGTTATATCATACATACTCAAATCATACATACTCAAATCAACAGCAGTAAACCAAGCAATCAACCAACAATCAGGTACAGAGTATTTAAATACAATACAAACACCGATGCAACACATAGCTGCCGGAAATGGAGTTCCTCAGGTTTATCCCCTTACCTTAAATGAAGTCTCTCTGATGAACAACTTCAAGCATCAAGGGCTGAAGGTGGCATAGACGTCCCAACTCCACAACAACTCCAAGGATGCATATCCAGCTCCCCCAAGTAAGTACAGCCACAACCCAAAAACCAAGAGATAACATCCAAACACATTCAGCATCCCAATAACATATCAATTAACTAATCATACTTTAAAAACATAATCTAATGATTTTAAATATTTTACTTAGTCCAATCAAATTACTTTTCCAATAAAATCAATTTGGGAAAAACCAATTGGGTCACGGAAATATGAAATTAGCTTAGGAAATCATCAATTAACTACCCTAATTGCACTAAAACGGAATTAATTTCATAATTATAGTAAAATAAAGATTTAGGGATTTAGTAAAATTGGGGAAATCCGAATTCAAAGGGGGATTTGAACAATTGACATAGGGAACTTGAAATTGATATACCCAATTGCATAAAAACATAATCAATTTCACATTTAAAGCATGAAATTAAAATGCTAGGGTTTTGAATTGGGGATTTAGGGTTAGGGTTCCTCATGAAATCAAAAACCAAGATAAATGAATGGAGGAATTTTACCCAGGAGGAAGAAAGAGCAGCTCCGGCGGTCCCGGCGGTGGCGCACGGTGGCGGCGCACGGCGGCTCCGGCGGTGGCAGTGGCGGTGCTTGGTCCAAAACGTGGAGGAAGATGCCGCCATCCACGTGGTTGGTTCATTTCTGGAAAGGGAGGCCAAACGGTGGCCGGAAAACCCCAAAACAGTGGCGGTTCTACCGTGGCTCCGCCGTCAACGTTGTCCGTTTGTAAAAATGTTGGGCTAGAAATGTAGAGGAAGGTGAGGAGAGTAAAGTTACAAGGTTGGTTTGGTGAAAGGTGGCGGATGGTGGCCGGAAAATGCTCTAACAGTGGCGGTGGCCCCGTCATCAACTTTCTCCGTTTGGAAAAGTGTTTGGTTAGAATTGTAGAGGAGAAGACAAGGAACATTTCTATGATTTTGGTTTTGTGAGGGGTGGCCGGAGTTGGCCGGAAATGAAGAGAGAAGGAGAGAAAATTTAGAGAGAGAGAGAGAACGCCGTTTTCCAGCGGCGGAAGAAGAAAGAAGAAGAAAGAAAAGAAAAGAAAAAGAAAAAGAGAAAGAGAGAAAGAGAGAGGCGGTGGGGGTGGGGTTTCTTCTTTTTTTTTTTTTCTTTTTGTAGTTATAGGTAAAAACTGAGTAGTTGAGATTAAGTCAAAAAAAGAAATAAATCTTGACCCTTTAATCTAAACGCAAAGAGAAACAAATCTAAAATTTCAAAATTCGAAATAAGATAGAGATTGATGATTAAATTTATCAACCTAGGAAATCAATAATCCAAAATAAATTTCTGATTAAATCCAAACCATTTTATTTTCAAATCTAAAATCAAATAGATTAACTTTGGAAAATAATTTCCTTCAATCATATTATTTAAATTACTTAAATAATATTTTTCTAAATACATAATAATAATAATAACAATAGCATAATTTTTTACCCTATAAAAGTTTATAAACTATGTTAACGCACCCAATAAAATAAATAAACTAATTTAAGCAAATAAAAATTCATTATTCACAGATACAGGATTTTCGGGGTGTTACAGCCACGACGACGAAGTAGGGGTAAGAGATAGTCTTGGTGACCTGTTGCCGTTCCGGCGCCAATGCCAACGGTGCCGATGACACCGATGATGTCGAAGCAAGGGTATAGCGACGCCTGCCTAATTTGCCGCACACCACAAATACTCCATCGCCGTCCTCGCTCCACGCCCGTCGCAGACCGCCACCACGCATAATAGATCCTCCATCGTCGTCCATTTCATTTATATTTGTCTCTTCGGGCGTCGGTCTTGCAAGGGAATTATCATGCTATTTTAAACGGGTAGAGGCAACCATGAATTTGTGTTTCTATTGTAAAGGCAGAGAACAACACGCATAGTGTAAAGAGAAATTTGTGATCTGAACACATATTATAGAGAGCAGCCACGTAAGATGATTTGGTTACGTGGAAAAATGTGTAAGAGGTGACTAAAATGTGGTTGAGATGTCTTAGGTAGATTTTGAGGATGAGGTTTAATATATTATTATAAGGGAAGAGATTAATGTATGAGTTTAGGTAAGAATATTTTTCTAAAACACGGGTATAAATCATATAGTATCCTATCCAAACCCTACCTATTATCATCTCTACTCCTTGACGATTCCTCTCAATAATAATAATAATAATAATAAATAATAAATTTATATATTTTTAATTATTATTATTTAATAAAATTATATATATGAATATACATATAAGCATAAACTGCATACATCATTTTACATGTATAAGTTTGTTAATCTGCTAATTTTATTCAACATTTTTATATGTTCTTTTACATCATTTTACATGTATTAGTTTGTTAATCTGCTAATTTTACTCAACATTTTTAATTCAATCAGCTAGCTTTCAGTTTTTAGCTCCTAACTTTCAGCTAATTACTAGCCAACTTTTCAGCTTTAAGTTAGCTTTTCAACATTTCAACTTGTTATGCCAAAATAGCTTAAAACAAAGTTAAAGGTGCACCAAAAATATAACTGCCACCATTGATTAACTACCTCAATTCAAGGAGGACTTCTGGAGTAGAGATCTCTTTAGTTTAATTTGAATGGAATGCAATTTTGACTAAGGTAACATGTATTTACAATTCGAAAATTTCCAGCACAAACTGATAATCATAAACTAATCGAAAATTGAAATACGAATTAGCTTTCACTAAATAGATATCAAAAGTGCTGAGAATAAGACAAGAATATAGGATCTGGCACAATCAGAGGCAACTTGTCAATGTACATAAATAGCCTCTTTAAGTTCTCCTTGTTGATTGAAGCCAAGTCATATATCTCACTGCTGCTCATGTAGATCCAAAGGTCACCAGAGTTTACTCTTTTAAGACTGTCCCGACAGAAAGGGCAAGATTGAGATCGTGCATGCCTAAACCAACAGCAAAAACTTAATCCTTAGAAGTGAAGACAATGCCAGTAGAATAGCATTGCCAAAGAATTCATCAAATTCATAAAGAAGTATCTTTGGTAAAATTTCAGAGGCCTAATATTCTGCTCAATTAAAAAAATCACATAGAGATGAATCTAATTATCTTCTAACAGAATAGATGAGAAACTATGTGTCATTTTTTACTAATGGTAGCCCTTTAACATTTAGTTCTTTTCAAGGTCTAAAATAAATAGAATCAGTTTTCTTCTGTTGTAACCTACAACATGTTCTTGTGCATCAATGCAGATCTACAGATGTGTTAGATCATTTCATTAAATTGTCTTGAGCTTTATTACCATTCTATCATTAGAAGTTCTATTCTAGGTCTAATTAAGACAAATACAATCAGTTTTCTTCTGTTGTAACCTACAACATGTTCTTGGGCATCAATCCAGATCTATAGATGTGTTAGATCATCTCATTAAATTGTCTTAAATTTTAGTACCATTTTATCATTAGCAGTAGTTTCTGTTTCACCTACTCAAATCTAAACAATGTTCGGGCATATAGTATACCATAACATAATATAAGTACCAAAACATTGTCCCAAGTTGCTCACCAGTCTCGGTAGCATTTCATACACAACGAATGGTTGCAATTGGGCAACACAACCTTATTGTTCATCTCCATGCAAATACCACATTCTTCTTCTTTCTCTATATCAATTTCAGATAGTTTTCCTTTTCTTATCATATCTTTTGGCTTGTACTTTGTAGCGCATATTGCTTTTTGTTTCCGGTCTTCTACATCAGTTATTCCTCTGTGCAGTTGTAATAAAGAGGGAAAGATCACACCTGTCATTGAAGAGTACAAAAGCAATAACATTTGGATTGTGAATCACTTTTTTAAAGGAAAAAACAAAAACCATTGAAGTGTATATCATAAAAAGACATGGCATGGTTTCAAAATTGACCATTTTATTTCAATATGACTATTCACTTACCATAGAACTCCTTCACACTGGCTTTTCTTTCATAAGTGGACATGGTTGTCTTCCCATCGTCATATGCCTGTGACAATCCCCATCCTTTATCACAAGTTTGACAATAAAATCGAAGCATCGGTCTACACTATCGTATTTGCTTATGGATTACATGTTTTATAGGTTCATTCAAAGGTAAAGGAGAAAGGAAGTGTACGTAGATTATAGAGTAAAGGGGAAGCGATCAATGTACTTTGTATATTAGAATTCTAAGCAATCCCAAGGCTCCAGCAAGGTGACAATCAGTCCACTGAACCATGAAAAGGAAAAATTGGGCAGCTGGGCTGTAAGACAATCTCATTTGTAAGCAGGCTCCATCATAATCTCTTGGATAATCAGAAGCTCTGTACCAAAACATGTTTTGCACAATGAATAGGATAAAGGAATATATAAAGACCTTTTTTTCAATTTTCTGTTGAGAAAATTATAATATTGAAACATTAAAGAGGGGAAAATTAACTTTTAACAGCTTTGATTCATACCAGAATTTCACAGGTTTACAAGAGCTAGGAGTGGCAGTAACAAACATCTTAGTTTATTTATTAACTACAAAGTAAAATGTGATGCACCCTTAAATTTTGCACAAGAGCACTCAAATTTATAAGAGCCACACAAAAGCATCTTAACAGCCTTGATAAGGATGCATCCTGAATTCCCCATGTAAACTTATCTCATGTTAATGTGCCAACAAATACAAATCTTATGCATTAGCAATTTAGCATTCAAACAAAAACTGAGGGGTAGCACATTAAAACACAACTTAAATTGAAAGCCAGGAGTGTCAGTAAAAAATTCTGAGTTTATTTGTTAACTACAAAGTAAAATGTGATGCAACCTTAAACTTTGCACAAAAACACCTACTACTAAAAGGGCGGCCCAGTGCACGAGGTGGAGAGGATAGATATACACGATGTTACCCCGCATGCAGAGAGACTGTTTCCAGAATTTGAACCCGTGACCTACTGGTTACAAAAGCACCTACTACTAACCAAACAAAATTGAAAAAAGATACACTTTCAGTTATCTTAACTGGGTATTCTTTACAAAAAGAGCAAGCCAAATTGCCATGAACTGGGGCACACCATGTAAAATAACAAAATTTGCATTGCAGCCCAATCTCCAAAATGACAAAAGCAAAACATATTTAAACAAAAGGGTTCAAATAAAGGCATATGAAGCCATCCAAAGGATCCTGCTCTTTAATCCATAACCCATAGCAAACATTTATTCAACCAAGTTATCCCTTGCTTCACCCATAATATGAATACTTGGTATGTATTCTTCAGTTCTTTCTTCTCACCCCCTCCCCCAGTTTTTCTTCTTATTATTATCTCTCTAAATAAGCCCCCACACTCAGGTCCCATTCACTGAACTTTCAACATCACTTTTAACATTCAGGGAGAATTTAAACCCACAAAAAAAGAGTTAAAAACCAAGAAATTCTGCAATAACAGGCATACCCTACAAATTGGACAAGCAGAGCAAAGCAGAGTTCAAAACTAACAAACATTACACAAGGTTTCAACTTTCAACCATTATTATAGCCACCAATCACCTTTGAAAAAGTTTCAAAAAAAATATACACCCAACCCCAAAATAAAAAAACAAATTTAGCATCTTTCTTAAAATCCCAGAATTTCTGAAATTGGATACTCTCCAAAATCACATAATTAAACATTACTATATAAAAAATAAATAAATAAAAAAGATTGGTTGAGATTGGAGAGAGAAAGGTGGTGGGAATTACAACGTATTGGCAAACTGTATGTCAGCTTCAAGAGCTTTGAGGGAATCCTTGAAAGACTTGGGCATCTTTCCTATTTCTCCTTCTTCTTTTCCACCACCAACAAACCTCATTAAAATTTCAAAAACCAATAAATCCCATGACTTTATTTCCCTATGATACACAACCGGTTCCTCGTTTTCATGCGAAATACAAACTCCTAGAAGGAAACAGAGGAAGAGAAATTTAGAAGGTAAAGGGAGAGTGAATGAAGAGTGAAAAACAAAGGTTTTGGGGGTTTGGGGGGTTTTTTGGCTTGGAGCCCACGTAACCCATTATGTATATCTAATCTTCTTTTGATAATTGATATCATCACTGTTTAACTATTATTTTATTAGAATTAGAATAAGATTTGTATAGTACCGAACAAAAAAGAATAACATTTGTATAATTGATAACTCTTACTCGAGATTAGTACTTACCTTCAACCATGTAGGTTATAAATTACTATATTATTAAAAATATTTGAGTATTATTATAATTATTTTAAAAGTTACACATAGAATGATTTATGATTGATTGATAATATATAAAAGAATCTCATAAAAAAAAATTAATGTATAAAAGTTTATACTGAAAATATATCAAAATTAAACTCTAACAACAATAAAATCGACTTATAATTATATAATAAAAAAATATTTATAATTTTAAATTTAATGGTAGCATATTTGATGCAGAACTAAAAAATGCCACCCTCCTTTCTTAAAATCCTCAAGATTTATCCATCATTGGCAATAAATTAATTAATTATTTTATATAATTGTATGGATATCTAATATAGATATTAAGATTTTACTTATCAAAAAATCTAATATAGATATTATAAATATATGTGACATGAAAGAATCTTAAAATATTCTGTGTTTCAAAATAAAATAAATTTTATGTAA
The DNA here is from genome assembly GCA_039655645.1 of Ammopiptanthus mongolicus. Classification (NCBI taxonomy): domain Eukaryota; kingdom Viridiplantae; phylum Streptophyta; class Magnoliopsida; order Fabales; family Fabaceae; genus Ammopiptanthus; species Ammopiptanthus mongolicus. The sequence continues at coordinate 48,109,611 of CM077350.1, forward strand.
AATAAAAAAATATTAATCAAAATGTCTAATGTAATCTTATGAAAAAAGAAAATAAGATGACACTTCTTGTCAAAAAATAAAATAAAATAAGATAACAATGGTGGTTTATCACAAAAAAAAAAAAAAAACAAAAAGATAACACTTCTTAAAGAATTTAAAAAATCAATCTTTAACCGGTGCCATTCAAGACAAACAAAGTAAAGTAACAAATAAATAAAGGTGAATTTTATGGTACTCATCTTAATTTTATTTTATATAGGTGATTCAATTAGATGGTAAAAATTATTTAATTTAATTCATTAATATGATCCATTTAATTGAAGTGATACATTCTGATTAGATAGATTTTTATCTCAAAATTATTTACAGTATAAATAAATAAGGATGTTGCTATGCTACACTTAAAAAGTAACTAATTTAAATACTCTATACCCAATCAAAATATATCATTTTAATTAAATGAATTATATCAATATTATATAAAAGTAAATTCTGATCATTTAATTAAATCATATAGATATAAATAAGTTATCCAAAAAAATACGATTGAATGTTCTAATAAATAATGCGGTTGCTGCCAAACGCCACGAGGATCTGTTCCCTTGACGGTGACGTAGTAGCGTCACGTTGCCACTGGGCCCACTTGGCTTTCTCGCCTCTTCTTATCTACATGTACACTCTTCTTTTTCGGTTTATTTATCATCAATCACCAGATATGATTTGATGAATATAATATAAAACATAAAAAAGATAATGTCAAAATAATTGAAAAGAATGAATGCATGTAAGAGAATCTGATTTAAAAACTGAATTTTGATGACCTGATTAGATAAAATTAGAGAGGTGATAAATTGAGATTTTAAAAGAATATTTTGAAATAAAGTTTTTTTTTTGTTAATTTTAAAATATTATATGATGGTTTTAAGGTAAGGAAGTAATTAAGTGCCTCACCCATGAATAAACAAAATCAGTTATTGGATATATTATAAAATAATAAAGTGGTAACTATGTGATAATCTAAGCAGGTAATATTGATCACTTCCTACTTTGCGAAATGATCTCTATCTTTTTTGTCCAAGTTTTATACTTTGCAAATTAATCCTTTCTCAAAATCTCACTGAACTCTCTCATTCCCCATTGTCTTCTCTTTCTGCCGTGGGACACCTCACGAAAACTAAAAGGGTATCCATGAGCAAAATCACCACCTTCTCTATAAAGATAATAAAGGGTATTGAAGAAATGCGGAGTGGATGGAGTTAGGAGATTCTTAATGTGCTGCTCAAGTGCATTGATATCCTTGTCAGATGTTGAGAAAATCACTCTGCGTTTTGTATTAAAAGTAGCAAATCCCCAGAAATTTGGGTTAGAAGAATCAATAAACAAACGAAAACTCAAGAAAACAATAGAACAAACATGTGGTGATATATGGGAAGTGAACAATAGAACATGGCGCGGGTTACCAGAACCACCACCGCACCACAGATCTTATGCACTTGCCACCACCATTGCGTCCTAAGGTCCCCCACCACGAAGTAGCCACGCGACCTCCACTGCGCACCAGTGTCCAAGCTCCACCACCATGGCAGATCCAACGTCACCACCATCATAGCTTTTCGCCAAATTGCGATTCCTCTCCGTTGCGCTACTCCGTCAGCCACCACACTCCGCCGCCCGCAGACATGCAACAGCGCTACCGCTCCGTTCCGCCGTCGAAGCACCATGTTGTCCTTTCCCGTCACTGTCGCACCTTCTTTTTCAAGTTAAAGGTTTGAGTTGGAGCACCGGATGCAAAGAAGGGGGTCTTTTTTGCAAAATACACAGATTAAAAGAGTCAATCCATGTAAAAATTGAAATTCTTTTTTGCTCCCAAAATTACCTGCCATCGGGGAAAAATGATGCTTCACAGGTGTTGGACATCTTTGATGCCTCACCTTAGCCATATATGGAATGTAATGTCTTATAAGATTTTCTTTAAAGGCTTTTTTATAATCAAGATTTTGTAGTTTGGATTTTAATGGATTTATATCATAAGAAATTAGAAGATTAGAAAGGATTACATAGATTTATAAGATTTAAAAAGAATACATATTAGAGAATAAAATCAAAATTTATGAACTAGATGCTATTTTTATAGTGGAGAATAAACATATAAACTCTAATTACTACATTACAAAGCAAATTCAATTTTATAGTGGAGCAAACAACATATTCACAGAGTTGTTTTGCATGTTATGATATTTATGTAGTAGAAACGGAAATTATGAACATAAAACAAAAAAAGATCATTTTATTTTCATAATGTCATTAATATGATATTTTATACTTTTATTGTTTATTGTAATTGATATATTTGTCATCAAGAGTATATAAATTTGAATTATTATATCTAGATAGGTAATTGCAAACCAATTTTTTACTACATACTTAGGTAACGTTTGGCCCGTCTTTTTGGGGACTTAAAAGCTATTTTAAAGTTAAAGTTAAAAATAAGCACTTTAAAAGTAAAGGTAAAGTTGTTTGGTAATTTATGTTGGGTTGAACGGCAACTGACAAGGGTGAAAGTTGGGAGAGAAGGGGGAGGGAAGGAGAGGGAGAGAGGGGGAGAAATGAGAGAGATGGAGGGAGGGAGGTGAAGACATAAGGTGAATGGAAATAAGGATTGAGAATCCTGAGAAATCCGATTGATTAGCGTGAGACGTTTTGTTACTAAAAAAGCACACAAAATCCATATTAAAAACAATATATCGAAATTATCAAGTTTTTGAACATCAAAAGACTTTTTGTTATTTGTATAAAGTCTTGATTGAACATCATCCGTTTTGGACATCATCTTTAAAAAATCGTGATAATCATAATCACTGCAAGAATTTCGCTGATTATCGACGTCCACAATCTGTCGATAATTGCACAAAGCCATCGGTAAAGTAGGATTACGGACGGACTTGGGACGGCCAAAAATTCGTCGATAATATGCTCGTCGCTAAATTTTATCGACGGATATCCTATCTATCGGTAATTACTAACAGATTTGCCGTGGGTAAATGTCGTACGTTTACCGATGGATAACACCGTTAGTAAGTTGTGGTTTAGATTACCGACGGATAATATTAATATTTTTTTAATAAAATTTAATTAAAATAAATATAACACAATAACACTAACACTATTGCAATACAACTAACAATAACACTAACACTAACATTAATACAATACAACTAACGATAACACTAACACTAACACAATACAACTAACAATAACACTAAAAATAGCACTAACACAAATAACACTAACAATACCATTCGAAATAATCAACACTAACAATAACACTAACACTAATAACAATGGGCAACAAGAATCAAAACTAACAATTTGTAACTACACATACAATCTCAAAGCACTGAGCAACATACCTCAGTGATGTGCAAATGCAAATGAGCTTCAACTCAGTAAACACAGTTGCTCACACACAGCTCCAACTCTTCCCAACTCATGTGTAACTATTCCAACTAGTGAGTAAAATAGCAAACAGTGAGCAAAATTAAAAATAAAATTTAAAAAAATGATTAAAAATACATAGCAACCAACTTCCATAATATAGACCTCAGTGGTGGTGCACGTGGTGTATGGAGGTGGCAATGGCGGTGGCTATCATGCGGTGGAGAGGAGAGGAAGGGGTGCGATGGTTAGGAGAAGAAATGGAAGAGGAACGGTGGGTCTTGATAGGAAGGGGGCGCGGTGGTCAAAGAGGAAGGAGGCGCGGTGGACATAGTGGTCAAGGCGATGGGCGAGGTGGTCAGAGAAATGGCAGAAGGAGAAGAGGGTTTCAGGGAAATGAGGGAAGAAGGGGGAAGTGAAATGAGGGAAGGGGGAGCTGGTGCGCTTATACTAAATTAGAAATTACCGACGAAATAACCCGTCGGTAACGTGAGTTAGGTTCGCGCATTTAAAATTAGATTTACAGACGGATTTTTCGTCGGAAACTTCTACCACATTATCGACGGATAAGCCGTTGGTAATGGAAAAAGATATTACCGATGGGTTATTCCATCGGTAAGCGTCCCGCACACATTTTCGCACTTTACCGCACCAAAGTTACCCACGGAAATGACCGTCAGTACTCTCTTTTTCCTTTACCGACATTCGTCGGTAATATGTGACTTTTTGAATTTCTCACACTACCAACAGATTTATCCGTCGGTAAAGGAAATATTATCGATTGAGTCGTGCCCGTCGATAAATGATCTTCGATAATGGGCAATATTCTTCTAGTGAATTCAATATCACAAGACTTTTTTATCACAAAAAAAGTGTGACACCCGCTACCCCGCATACGATAAAATTAAATAAAACATGCAAGTTAAAAAAAAAAACTTTAACATAAAAGGTAGGAAGTACCACATGATCTGAAAACATTTAAAAAATAAGTAACAACTGCGAAAAAACATAAACAAACACAAAACCCGAAACCCGTTGTTACATAATCAGAACTGGCAACCACTACCGATATTATATCGGAAAACAACTAACATAACTAAACTATGCTATGAGCAAGCGATCTCCTCGGGATCACTCCTCAGCGGGCAGCTCACCATCCTCTGCATAACCAAAGGTACATGCAAAACACAACAACAACAGATAGGGAGTAAGGAACTGTACGTATAAACATAAGCGGTAATAGAGCAGTTAGCAAGATGATCATGCAGCGCATAAAACATTATAATATAACATACATATTATAACGCGTACCATTATATCACATTAATAACATGCTATGCGATGCATAACTACTCCACTACTCCATATGCAATGTGGTTCCAAAACATTAACTCTGGAAAGACGATTCGGAGTACATATTCATGTTGACCATCTTGCATCAACGTTGGAACACTCACCAAACCATGGGTGACGTCCGTGGATACTCTCAACTAATCCTGATAACATACTGTGGCTCGTCAGGGTAGTCAGGTTATCGATAGGACACTCCGACCACGGGTTGCAAATCCATGCCATATGGAACCTCCTTACCCAACTCTACCCTCAAGGCCGGGATAACACCCATCGTGGTCTCCACAGTCATGATTCATCATTTGCTTTCCGCCCAAACTATCATCTCTATGCAATGATGCATGCAATGTTCAATCATCATGCAAACACATGTCCAACCATCCATCATCAACACCATCACATGGCTATCAACTTTGACCAACAAGCATCAAAGATGATTTATCAACATCAAACTTGACCAATAAGCATCAAGAATGATTTAACCAACAACATCGGTAACAGTACGTTGTTACCCGTAACATCATCTTCTTATTAATTAATCTCTTTATTAAGTCTCCATTATTACATCCTACCATATCGTTATCCTAGTTCATTAACTATCCTCAAGGTCGTGTTTTATAATTTCTTATATTATATTTTTATTCCAAAAAGGGTACTAAATATCTTTTTATTTAAAACAGTGAAGTTGCTTAATTCTGACAGTGGCACGGCCTAAGCACGAGCGTGCTGGCCAACTGGCATGGGCTTGCTAAATAGCGTCACTTTTCTCGTTTTTTCGACATGGGCGTGCTATTGAGAGCACGGGCGTGCTAGCTTTTACTGGGCAAAGAGCACGGGCGTGCCGATAATGTGCACGGGCGTGCTCAACGCTGTTACAGCGTCTCAGTTCTGGGAACTTAGCAGTTTTTCTAGATTTCAACCCTCCAAATCAATCCTAAGGTTCTCGACTAATCCATTGGTATTAATCTCACCCCTCATCAACATCTTTTTGCTTTATGCACATCAATTAGACTAATCCTAGTTTTATACCAACTCATACAATCATGGCATATCATCATCATCATAAACAACATCATAAATGCATGCAAAAATCATACAAACCATTTAACCAATTAACATGTATAAACAGCCATAACAACTTCATACAGCAATTAAGATATATAGCACACAAATAGGTCATGAGTTAACCCTCATCTTACGCTACCCTAGAACCTATATGTTATACCAATCCCTTATTCCCATACTTGGCGTGACAATTCCAACCTACGAGCCAACAAAATGAAGCCCAAACGTGACTCCTCCAAACGGGTTCAACAGGTTCAACGAGCTTTGACCAAGAGCCCCAAGGCAAAAGGATAACTTAATTCCTAAACAAGAAAAGGAAAGGAATTAACACAAGGGTTATGCACATACCTCGATTAGATCCCCGGGGGACTAATCTGCTTGTTGCCGTTCGCAGCACTAGCACACGAACAACGAAGTCTGGTTTGACAGGGACAAAACGGTTCAACACTAACTCAAGGGATTCAAAGAAAAAGGATGAATAGGGTTGGTTACCTTACCTCAGAGTAAAACTAAGCTAGCAGCTTAACCCCAAACGCAACAGCAAACTCTACAGGGATGTGTTCTTGACGAAGAACACCTAACAAGGATCGAAGAACCCTCAAGGATTCAATGGGAACCCAAGAGAGAGGTTGAAGACGGCTATTTCTAACTCCAAGAATGACGGTTATGAGTTTTAGGTCGAGTAAAAGAAGTATAAAAAGGATTGGGACGAAACGGGCTGACCAAAAAAGCCCACAACGCGTTTCTTATGCGTGCGAAGAGCACAGGCGTGCCATCCTGTCAGGATCACAGATCTGACTCGTTCTAAGGTTAACTACCCCAAAACACGTCCCTAAACATCTAACGTAAGCATAACAACACATAATGTGTATATAACAACAAGGATAACATATATAACGACACTTTATAACAAGCAAGCGAAAACTGAGGTGTTACAAAAAGTCTTTTAAAATCTCAATTCATTACCCTTTTAGTTTTAATTAAAACTAAATTTATAATAGTTGATTTATAAATGAATATTTTATTATTAGAATTAATTTTAATAAAATTAACGTTGTTTTAATTGTATCAATCAAATTAATATATATATATATATATATATATATATATATATATATATATATTATTTATCTTCTATTAAATTTTTAAGATAGTATGAGTAATAGTTAAAAATCTAAATTGAGTTAAGTTAGGTTTTAAAGCTAAATCTTACTCATATTTAGTGGACTTTTACAAATGTCAAAAAAATTCAAAATTGAGTTTGAAGACTCTAAACTCATTTTTAAAGCTCCCAAACAATATATAAAACATGCAACATACTTACAACAAAAGAAAACCAGCTTACACCAAAAAAACATCCACCATACTAATGAATTATACATTTAAATTACTAAACCTAATAAAAAAATGTATGATATACATATAGCTTTTGTAATCATTTTGATTTACAAATGAAGTTTAAGACTTAATTAATGTGATGAATTGGATAGATTAATTATTTAAGCTAAAAAAAGGGTAATTAGTTTATATAAATATATAGATAATTAAATTATATTTATTTTCATGAGATTTTTAAAAATTTAAAATTTCAAACAAAACTATTTTCCTTTAGTTTTTTTTTTTGTTCATACAAATTGATTGTATAAATACGTACAAGTGAAATCTTACTTGTCGATGGAGGTCAATATTTTTTTTCGATAATTAAAATTTTATTAATAAAATTCTAACCTCAGCATCATAACACTTAACTTCCCCTATCTTTTAGGAAGGGTTGGAAAGCAAGCACACAATTATGTGCTCCTAGTTTTTTTTCTGATAATTATAAAAATTCATTAAACAAGTCTAAAACTCAAGCATCTTAGTGAACACTTTTCCCACCTTCTAGGAAGGGTTGAAAAGTAACACCCTATCATGTGCTCAAAATTAGACATAAGTATTATATCAGTCTTCAAAACCACATAAAACCGTAACCAATACCCCTACACCTTTTGGGGGAAAAAACTAACACCTAACACCTCTCGGTGCATACAAATATCGCCCTAATAAGAAGAAAACCTGCATTAGGAAGCCCCTCAAAAACCAACATCATAACACCTAAAGAAGACAATACAACCCAAGAAATCAAAGCATATGCCTGGCTTTACGCAGAAAGCTAAAACAACATCAAAAACATGTAAGCATGGTCCCTTTCTTTGCAAAACACCAAAATAGTTTCCAGCAAAGCCATCATTTTATTTTCCACCCTGAAGACTTTGGTTCATTTTCCTGATAATTCCTCTTCAAGTTGTACACCATTTTGGTTCTTTTTTGCATTCTGTTGCAGCAACCTTTCACTTCAAAAGTCTTTTATACTGATTTGTTTAAGCTTGTTACATCTTTCCATCAGCCTCTTCATTTCAAAAGCATAAAACCCAGTCTTCCAATAATGAGCTTTGGGATCAAAACATATTCCTACAAATAACCTGTATACACATAATAAAATAGAAAATGATCAGTATACTTTTCATAAATCATCGAAATCCCTTTGATTTCCTTTCCTAATATAAGCCTGATGGGCTAGCTTTTTCAAGATCTTTAGTCCACAATATGCCTGCAAAAAACAACCAGGGCTAGTCATTAGGTCCATATAATCCACCTTCCTTCTCTATGGGCACCCTCCTTTGCTAACGAGTCTGCAACACCATTAGCTTCCCTATACTTATGCACAAAGGAAACCTCTTTTAGAACCACAAGTAAGTTTTTCAGTTTATTACCAGAAAATCTCAAATTCCAAGGGCATGTTTCAATGTTTTTTACCCATTATAGAGCATTCCTTGAGTCTGATTCCACTAATAATTCATTTTTCATCACCCATGCCTTCTAAATGGACATTTCTAATGCAAACACTATAGCGATGAACTCTGCTTCATTTGAATCTCTAATACCGACATAAGCAGAGAATGCAACACTCTTTTCCGAGTGTCACATTCCCGAACGTTTATAAGGCCGAAAATATTTATTAATGCGGAAAATACGGGTTTTTTTTTCACAAAGATGAAATGGGATTAGCAAAGGTAAATAATACTAATAAATGAACTTAGGTTCACCATGGATTTCTAGAGAATACTGTATTATAAATACAGCAATAGAAAACAGAAATAATACTGTATACAGACATAGGTCTAATGCATAACTGACATCAGAAATAATAAGTACTAGGAGTCGTAGCTCCCAAAGATACTACAGATGACGACACAGTCTGGCCAAAGGGACTGCTAGACTGCTGAACCGAACTGTCGTCGCGTCCATCTGTTCAAGCAGCAACAGCAAGTACCCGCAGAAAATATACAGATATGGGTGAGATTCCCGTTCATCAACACAACAAAACAGCAGTAGTAAAAACGGGACGGCTCACCAGGTAACGGTGTACCCAACATGCTTACTAGAATTCTCAATATAAATCATGTTAAACAGTTAACAACATAATATCATATTAAATAGTTAACAGCATAATATAAGGCATTCTTAAAACAGAACAGCGATGTATAACAGTAAATGAAATCATCAACAGCCAGACAATGCAGTGCAATGTACATGACTCAATGCCATATGCCACAACGGTAAAACTCTGACCCCTAGTCCATGGAGCTAACAAAGTGTCGGAGAGAGTGAATGGGAGGACATATTCCAGTTTCTGCCAGCCATGAGCAAGATGCTACAACATTCGTAACGTGCACTTATCTGGTTTTACGGTAACACTCTCGACCAAACATGAAAAATACGGCATCTAGTAGAGGATATCAGTGTATTGCACGGATTCGCCACGACACAGAATAATCACCAACTGGTCACATGTCAGCCATTCCAACCCTGATACCTCCAAAAAGACCATTGAAGATCGTCACCGTAGGATTCGCACCCACATCAAGGTGTAATCTCAACTCCTAGGCTCAAGGCCTTACAACTATGCAAATAAAATACCAATGCTTACACAAGGCAGATGCGATAAAGCAATGTCTATCCATTGGATAAACCTCAAGGTCCACTAAGGTTCTATTTCTTTGGAACTATACGTGTCTTCGTTTTATAAAACATTCATCCATCGGATAAATATCTCGTGATTCCTTTGGAATGATCCAGACTGCTTTCAGAATCACCGACTGTCCCTACAGACCAACACAAGTCTCTTCAGCGTGTTTTGTCCTCATTCACACGCTTTCTAGGAAACTTCCCAGAAGGTCGCCCATCCCATAATTACTCTGAGTCAAGCACGCTTAACTACAAAGTTCTTATGTTCTAAGCTCCCGAAAAGAAGATAAATCTTGTTAGTATAGGTAGTACCAATCAATTCTTATATGCCTTCCCTCAGCTATACAGTCCCATACCTGCATAACCTCAGAATTCCTTCCACTGTACAGTCCCATACCTGCACAGTCTCAGGATCTCTCTTATTCCGGTTATCACAAGACGGAAACAATTGAACGATTAACCTGGATCAGAATCACCGGTCTGTCATCGAACTACTGTTTCAAAACCCAAAACGCTTCGTGTTTGTGTTTATGTCTTATGAATCACCTCTCAAATCCTAAGTGTTATGAAGAAGGATTGAGAATCCTCTTAGATAAGTCTTTGATCCTTTTTAAGATATTACTTTCTTGATTTTCAGATAATGAAAGAAGTGTTGATTCACTTAAGTTTTATGAAGTCATTGATGAACTAAGTCATCAATGGTATAGCATATGGTCTTGTTCCGCCACATACGATACTTAATTAGCTCTTGTCTTTAACTCTAAGTCAATTACTTAACGTAGGTTTTCACGCATAAAACTTTACGGTATGAGTTAAAAACTCTCTTTGTAAACCAAAACCTTTCTTAATTGAAAACACATTAATTTTTAAAGAACTTTGTTGCATGGTTAAGGTAAAGTACCTTAACAAACTTGGAAAGGTTTTTCCTTACTAACTTAGTGTAAAACCATGTTCTAAGTTAGTGTAAAAGAAATATAATAAAACTATGTTAACTTTCATAAAAGACATTTTCGTTTTCGGAACACCAAATACTTTCAGAAGATCTTTCTTTGACAAACTAAATACTTTTTAGTAAAAACGGCCATTATAACGTTTAGCTTAGAAGCTTTTCATTCCTTAAAGCAAGCTATAGCCAATGCTATGCTCTTAACCAGTCCAAAATATATATATATATATATATATATATATACACACACACACACACACACACACATCAAATCTCAATTCAAGGCATCCATGCCACAATTCATATGTAATTATCCAAGCATGTACTTCATAAAAACAATTCAAGTACATACACAACATATAGTTATTCAAAACTCAAATCAACATTATGCATATGTTCAATCCAAGGCAAAATGCCACAAGTCACATCACAAACAACCTCATGTGACTATCAAACTCATTGGAGCTAATCTCCCCATACCTATAAGGAGTCATCCTCCGAAGGTAAGTCACTTGATCGGTCCACGAATTCTCCCGATTCCTCGTCCGATTATCCGACAACAACTATAAACACAAACCAATCCAATCATCAACAATTAACAACATAATTAGCAACATCAAAACATAGGTTCTCCTTCCCCAAAATGTGACCTCAGGTTCGGCCAAAAAGGGATAAAAAGGCTAGGGATCACATTTGGTTCCAAACTTTTGGATGGTTGGTTCTTAAGCTTAATGAACACTAGTGTAAGTCTTAAAACTCAAAAATGTGAAACAAAACTCAAAGTTCTTCACACTCAAGGGTTTCGGCCATTAAGGGAAAACATGGCTATGATGAGAATTGAATCATAAGCTCTTGGGTTTAGGTAGAGAATGATGAAGTGAGTTCAAAGAAATTGGTTTCACATCAAAAGGATTTTTCTACCAATTCCTATGGATTTTCAAAGTTTTGGATCTAAGAAATGATTTTCATGAAAATGGAGTTTGATCATGAGATTGAGAGAGATTTAAGAAGCTAGGAGATCATAGAAGTGATCTTACCTAAGAATGGAGGAAGATTGCTCAAGGAATCAAGGATTTCTATTAAGGTTTTATGGATTTCTCAAGAACAACAATGGAGTTTCTGAAGGTTGAAGATGAGTGTGTGAGGAGGGCCGAATGGTGCGTGAAAATGGGGCTGGATGTGCAACACCCTTTCCCGAGTGTCACATTCCCGAACAATTATAAGGCCGAAAATATTTATTAATGCGGAAAATATGGTTTTCTTTTTTTTTTTTTTCCTTTTCGCAAAGATGTAATGGGATTAGTAAAGGTAAATAATACTAATAAATGAACTTAGGTTCACCATGCATTTCTAGAACATACTGTATTATAAATACAGAAAATAGAAACGAAAATAATACTGTATACAGACATAGGTCTAATGTATATCTGACATAAGAATAATAAGTACTGGGAGTCATAGCTTCCAAAAGGTACTACTAAAACTGACATAGTCTGGCCGACAACAAAAACAAAACAGCAAAAGAGTCCGCCTCCGGGCTCAAGGAAACTACTAAACTGAACCATCGTCACGATCTGTTCAAGCAGCAACAACAAGTACCAGCAGAAAACATACAGATATGGGTGAAATTCCCATTCATCAACACAACAAAACAGCAGTAGTAAAAACGAGACGACTTCCCAGGTAATAACGTACCCAACATGCTTACTAAAATTCTCAATATAAATCATGTCAAACAGTTAACCGCATAATATCATGTTAAACAGTTAACAACATAATATAAGGCATTCTTAAACAATACAACGATGTATAACAGTAAATGTAAACATCAACAGCCATGCAATGCAGTGCAATGTATATGACTCAATGCCAATGTCACTGGGTACTACTCTGACCCCTACTCCATGGAGTTAACAAAACGTCGGAGAGAGTGAATGGGAGGACATGTTCCGGTTTTTGCCAGCCATGAGCAAGATGCTACAACATTCGTAACGTGCACATATCTGGCTTTACGGAAACATTCTCGACCAAACATAAAAAGTACGACATCTAGCAGAGGATATCAGTGTATTGCTCGGATTAGCCACGACACAGAAGAGCTACCAACTGGTCACATGTCGGCCCTTCCAACCCTGATACCTCCAAAAAGACCATTGAAGATCGTCACCGTAAGATTCGCACCTGCATCAAGGTGTAAGCTCAACTCCTAGGCTCAAGGCCTTACAACTATGCAAATGAAATGCCAATGCTTATACAAAGCAGATGCGATCAAGCAATGTCTACCCCTTGGGTAAACCTCGAGTTCCACTATGGTTCTCTTCCTTAGAACTATACGCGTCTTTTGAAAAACAAAACCTTTATCCACCGGATAAATCTCGTGATCCCTCCGGGATCGAGTCATCACACGACTGAAACAATTGAACGACTGATCGGGGTCCGAATCACCGGTCCATCATCGAACTGCTGTTTCAAAACCCAAAATGTTTAATGTTTGTGTTTAGGTCTTATGAAGTCATTGATGTACTAAGTCATCAATGGTATAGTATATGGTCTTGTTCCACCACATACCATACTTAATTAACCCTTGTCTTCAACTCTAAGTTAATTATTTAACTTAGGTTTTTATACGTAAAACTTTATGAGTTGTGTTAAAAACTCCTTTGTAAACCAAAACAACTTCTCAATTGAAAACTCATTTGATTTGAAACATCATTTGAACCTCTTATTCTATTTTTAGCATTTTTTGAGAACATGAAATTCGCTTAGCAGAATTCCATTCACTTAATGAAATTGGGGCAGTGATACCTCCTTTGAAACTCCTCTGCATCGCTCGGCGAAACATAATTCGCGTAGCGAAATTTGTTGTATTCGCTTAGCGAAAATGGAGGCGATTACACCTCTTTTGAAACTCCTCTGGATCGCTCGGCGAAACATAATTCGCGTAGCGAAATTCGCTGGATTCGCTTAGCGAAAGTGAGGCAGTGATGCCCAACTTGGAATTCCTCTGTTTTCGCTTAGAGAAGGTAAATTCACTTAGCGAAATTTGCCTTGAAACAAGACATTACCCTTGTTAAAGGAAAACCTTATGGAACCATTTTGATTCTCTTCATGAAAAACACTTCTTGTCTCATTTTTAAGTCACTTGATTAACTAGATGAACTAAGGATAAGGTATAAAACATGTTTCACTTTGGTGAAAACACTTTGAGATTGAAACTCTGTTTGATCTTTGGATCAAAATCACTTCTGGTTTTTCTTTGAAACATAAGCCACTAAAGCACTTTTCTTACTTGAAAACTTAATTGTTCAAGAACTCCTCATACTCTTCCTTTTCTCAAGGTCATGGCCAAAATCCTATTAGGAACAAATGTGAAGGTTTGCTTCACTAACTAACCAAATTATGGCTCACAAAATTTACACAATTATGGTAAACAGTAACACACATCATTGCATCATAATTAAGCACAAAAGTCCATACTTGATCTAGTGATCAAAGTAGGTTTTTCAACATGCAAGAAAATATTTTCTCACCTAGACAACATCATCATAAAGCACATGATAAGGCATATTAGCATAAACTACAAATATTACACATGGTTCTCCAAGAGAACCAAACTAGTTGGTGAACCCAAACCAAAGGGTCTCACCCACACATAAACTAAACAACCATCTTTACCACCACCATTTTGGTGTGATGAGGTTCACCCCCCATACCTGTTGAAGAGCAGATATCTGGTTCAAAGTCGGTTTATCAGTTTGTGAACCTCCTGACAATCGTCAACAACTACAACAACACAACAATCAAACATTAAACAACAATCAAAGCAAAACTCAACAATTCTACCTAAGGGTTTCGGCCACCCTCAATAAAATAAAGCTAGGAATTGATTTTGGTTTTCCATTTCATGGAATCAAAGGCAATAGGAAAGCTAAGGTTGAAATCAAGTGTTAGAAATCAAAAATTGATGAAAAACACTATTCATCATCACTATAGGGTTCGGCCAAAAAAGGGAGATAGGGCTATGATGAGCATTGAATCATAAGCTCTTGGGTTTAGGTAGAGAATGATGAGGTGAGTTCAAAGAAATTGGTTTCATATCAAAAAGATTTTTCTACAAATTCCTATGGATTTTCAAAGTTTTGGGTCTAAGAATTTCTTTTCATGAAAATGAAGTTTGATCTTGAAATAAAGAAAGATTCAAGAAGCTAACAGATCATAGAAGTGATCTTACCTTAGAATGAAGGAAGATTGCTCAAGGAATCAAGTGAATCTAACAAATAATCAAGCTTTTTCAAGAAGAAAATGGAGTTTCTCTCAAGAACAACTATGGAGTTCTAAAGGGAGAGGGGCAGTGCAAAAATGAGGGCTGGAGGGGCTGAGTTCAGCCTCTTAAAAGCTCACTTAAGGGCAAAATGGTCATTTGCCAAAAGGGTACAATGGTAACAGTGTAAAAGACTAAGGTTAGGGGCATTTTGATCATTTTACGTCCAGATATTTTCGAACGCCATGACGACTCTGGCATACTCTCCCAAGTGTCCTGGGATGATGCGGTATCAAGATTATCCGTTGGCGAGTCCTGGTAAATCCATATGTGGCTCTGTTCGTCACCTGATTGAGGATTCCGCTCGAACGGAGATTAAGAAGTGATTTTTTGAAAATTTTTGTGAAATTTAATCAAAACGTAGAGAATCGAATTCTAAAACTTAGTGTCTCATTCACGGTCCATCTGAGGTCTCCTGGGCAGTAAAATCATACTGTCAGTGTAAAAACGCAGACCGAACTCCGTTTGAGTTTTCGACTCAAAACTTAATCGTAGCTTCCTACGATATCGTCGACCATGACTATGGTCTCGGAATATTTTATTTCCATTCCTAAGACCTCGAATAAAATAAAGACGTTAAAATACTGAAGAATTAGAAAACGTGAAAATTGGGGCGTTACAGGATGGGCTGAGTCCAGCTCTTTAAAACCTCACTTAAGGGCAAAATGGTCATTTGCCAAAAGGGTAAAATGGTAAAAGTGCAAAAGACTAAGGTTAGGGGCATTTTGGTAATTTCGCGTTCAGATTTTTTCGACCATCATGATGACTCTGGCATACTCTCCAAAGTGTCATGGCATGATGTGGTATCAAGCTTATCCATCGTCGGGTCTCGTTGAATCCCTTTACGACTCCAAACGGCTCCTGGTTTGATTATACGACCGAATATAATATATTATTATTATTTTTCGGACGTCAGCACGGATTTTAACAAAGATGTAAGAAATTAAATCCTAAGACTTACTGTCTAGTTGCTACGAATCCAAATTAGGTCTCGATAGTAGAAAAAGACTACTATCTGTGAAAAACGCAGATCGGGCTCCATTTGAGCTTTCGCCCGAAACTTAACCATGACTTCCTATAGTTGTGTAGGGCATTCCTGTCTTCTCAGAATATTTTATTTCACTCTCTAAACCCTCCAATAAAATATAAACGTTAAAATATTGAATAATTATACAACTTGAAAATCAGGACGTTACAGAGAACATTCCTAGGGTATTGCCATATTCATCCCTAAGGACCCCTCATATTCCTGCTTCCCCTGGTTTGCCCTTTGCTGATTTATCTACATTCCATTTCAGTTTGTTAGTGGGGGGTTGGCTCCAATCTAGATTAGGTCTATGTCTCCTCTCTTTCTTCCATATTCTCACGCAATCCAGGTTGTAGGCAACATCACTCGGACCATAAGGTATTTTTTTATCCCATCCTTTGAGCCAAAAGCCTAGTCTCATCCTGATGAGGAAAGAAATATAACGCCAGTCAACTATTGCTTTCTCAAAGACAACTTGGTTTCTATGCCACCATAAGGTCCATACTACTACATAGGATAGGTAGAGAAAATATACTATGTACAAGTTCTTAAAAGTTGACTTCAAGCTATAACATTGTTGTGGGCACTAATGTTAGGTATTTTATGGGGTAGTGTACTTGTGAAAACCAGATCTTGACTTAAATATACCTACCTTATCTTTCAAAAATATAAGGCCTTGAGTCTATTTACCTAATATTGATAAAATAAAATATAAATTTTTACTTTTTTTTTTAAAAAGTTTGAGTTAAATCTTAATTTTTTTCTTTCTAAATGCTTACTTTATAACAAGGCTTTTAAATAGGTGTGACACTCCTCCTTCTCGGGTGTCACTTTCGTAACCCTAAACACATAATGTATGAAAGAAAAAAAAATTTGCTGGTTTACTTTCGGAAGACAAATTCCTTTACTTAGGTCTTACTAACTGTGAAAATAGTGATAAAATTTTTCCTCTTACAGCAGTAATTAAACAAATACTCAAGCAAACCTCAATGTAATTCGTTTACATATATATGTATCATTAGTCAACTACATACTGAAAGGGACCAAGGACCACTCGTCCGTTCCCAAAATATATTGACCTAAGTAAAACGTATCAGTCCAAAATACTAAGTAGAGATAGGTCTGAGAATCATATCTCCAAAACACTGGCCATCATTAGCCACTCACATACTAGCCAAAAGTCACTACATCAAAAGAAAACCCTAAGCTGGTCTAGCACTAACAAAAGACGCACTACCTAACATACGCTGTATTCTTGAGACTGAGTCTCGTCTTCAACCATCCATACTTCTTCGTCGTCAGCATGGAGCAAATCAAGCTATTGAGTCCCTAAACGACCCAGAGGATTGTTGACAAACATCTATACATGTATCCAAAAACACAAAAGGGTGTCCAACATGTATAGGCAAGGGTGAGAAACCAATACATGAATCCAAAATGCAACAGGTATACACCAAACACATACAGCAGATCCATATAAGCATGTCTCACAAAAATCATCATCATGTATAATATAATATAATATAATATAACATAGTACTAACAGTAAAAACACAAGGGCCTCGTGCCCAACAATCAACATTATTTTCAAAATGTACGCATGAGCACTTCCACATATATCAACTAACATTCAGTTTTTAATTTCCGGAAATCCCATCACCATTCAAAAACAACGAGCTGATCAGGCTCTAAAGTCATTGACCAGCAGGCAATAATGACTAACACCAAAATAAATTGGTAAAAACGTAAGCACTTAACTTCCCAGGAAATAGCACATGGGCGCGCATGTCAGTGGTACTTACGATGTATCAGTCATACTATATTGTCCAACTCAGGGCACAATACGCACACACACGGCACGTATGAAATCATTGTCCATCAAGGCAAAATATTACATGATGACATAAGTCATTCCCCAGGTTTCCTTTACCATCAAGGTCCCCTCATTTCACGGCATGTCTGCCAAAAACGTGAATGCATGAGAAAACCATTTTATTTTCGTCGTTTTATATTTGTCGTATCAATATTTTCTTGTTGAAGCATCGATGCTATCAACCACCATAATGTCTTAGAATCTTAAGCCTTTACAACATTTTTCTCAAAAACTAGACACTTAGTCCAAAAAACCTCGAACCCAAAAATCCCTAATCGATGCACCAGTCTAGAACTTTGGGTTCAAAAGCATAAAAGCGTCCACAAGCTTAAAGGACCACAAAGATTGTCCACAAGCTGGAAGGACCAACACACTAACACGGATCCTTGATCCACGTGTTTTTGTAGAACCCTAGAACCCCAAACGTCTCGGTTTTTAGTTTCCAAGTCAAAAACCACATTTTCTTGAAAACTCAAAAACTAAAACCCAAATCTCCGAAACTTACACACAACCTTCGGGATCGATTTTCCATAAAACAAAACTCGTGGCTGAAAATCACTTCTTTTCTCTTTCGTCATATTTCGATAAAAGAAAAATTTTGAAATACGGTTCAATAAAACAAAACTCTTTCTCTTTGGTGAAATCCAATAAATTTGAAATCACGCTTCCCGAAAACGCTTTATCTCGAAAGGATTACTTTATTATTTTAAAAACCAATAAAGTTGTCCAAAAATACTATTCACCCTAAAAACTTCATTTTTCTTTATTAAAGCCATATCTTTCCCATTTTGCCCTCTAAGTCAACTTACTCTTAAAAACCAAATATTTATTATTATTTTATTCCAAAAGGCAATTTATTTCTTTTCCTCCCAAAGTTTATTGAAAAACTAATTTAATATTATTATTTTTCTTTATTTCCCGTCCCAAGTTTTTTAAAGCTTTTATATTACAATTGATCGGATTCTAACCGGTATTAGATCCTTTAATACAATAATCCCCACAACAGTGTATATGATACATCCATACACTCATTTTCAATGCCATGCCATACAATAACATATAAGCAGGTATTTCAGGCATAAACAGATAAAATCAGTTATCAGCAGATAAATACAATCAATCCACAAACAATTAAACACAGATAAATAGTTACAACTCAAATACACAAACACAGCACATAGCTGTCGGAATTGAAATTCCTCAAGCTTTCTCCCCTTACATGTTGAAGTTCCTTGTAACACCCCGATTTTTCGAGCTTTCTAAGAACGATAAACTTAATTAATGAGTTTATATTTTGATCTATGCTTTAGAAAATGATTTTGGGAAAAATAAAATCATATTCATGCTTCATATAATCGTAGGAGCCTAATAACGGCCCGGACTGCTTTTAGGATTATCGACTGTCCCCACAAACCAACATGAATCTCTTCAGCGTGCTTTGTCCTCACTCACATTCTTCCTAGGAAAACTTCCCAGGAGGTCACCCATCCCAGAATTACTCCAAGTCAAGCACACTTAACTTTGGAGTTCTTAAGTGATGGGCTACCGAAAAGAATATGCATCTTGTTTGTATAGGTAATACAAATCAATTCTTATTAGCCTTCCTTCAACTGTACAGTCACAGCCTCAGAATCCCTCTCATTTCGGTGTGAATCGGTTCATTCATGTATCCCTCCACCTAGAAGCCTGCCAGGAGCCGCTCCTTGTCGATGCCTCATGCACCGGCGATCACTCCCCGCCCTCGTCAGCCCCGGATGTTACATGCCCACCAGCTTCCGCTTGGTTCGTCCCCGAACCACACCGTACTGGGAGAGGTCCGCTCTGATACCACTAATAACGGCCCAGACTGCTTTCAGGAATGTCGACTGTCCCCACAAACCAACACGAGTCTCTTCAGTGTGCTTTCTCCTCACTCACACGCTTCCTAGGAAAACTTCCCAGGAGGTCACCCATCCCAGAATTACTCCAAGTCAAGCACACTTAACTATGGAGTTCTTAAGTGATGGGCTACCGAAAAGAAGATGCATCTTGTTTGTATAGGTAGTACAAATCAATTCTTATTAGCCTTCCTTCAACTGTATAATCACAGCCTCAGGATCCCTCTCATTCCGGTGTGAATCGGTTCATTCATGTATCCCTCCGCCTAGAAGCCTACCAGGAGACGCTCCTTGTCCGTGCCTCATGCATCGGCGATCACTCCCCGCCCTCGTCAGCCCCGGGTGTTACATTCCCGATGCAATAACAATCTCTCAATCGATTCTAACTTAGCTCGATCTCTTGCCCGATTGTCCAACGATTACTGCACACCTACAATCAATCAATGCATTAACAGAAAACACAAAAATTTCTCCTATTCTCTCTACCTTTAGATTCAGCCTCATGAGATTAAAAATAGCTAAGGAGCTTTCCAAAAATTTCCATCTCTTGGACACTACCGTAACTAAGTGAGATAGACCTAGATACAAACTTACAACATCAAAAACCAACAAAATCCTACTCCCCCACCAAGCGTAGGTTTCGGCCCTTCATCACCATGGGAACTAGAGAGCTCCTTTGGTCTCCAACTCTTGGATTATGAAAGGATACTATGTATCTAGATCAAAGAAATTGGTTTGGTATTAAAAGGATTTTTCTACAATTTTTCATGGATTTTTGAAGTTTGTGGGTTAAAAACCCTAACCTCCATGAAACTAAGATTTCAAGAGATGAAAGGAGAGATTGAGAGAGATATGAGAGAGTTACTACCTCTTTGATGAACTTCCTTGAAAGAAATGAGTTCAAATCACTTAAAAACTTCAAGTTTTCAAGCTTTCAACAATGGAGGAAATGAAGAACTTAAGAAAGAAAGAAAGAAAGAAAGAAAGAAAGAAAGAAAAGTGAGAGTGGGAGGAAGAAAATAGAGTGGCCGAATGGCCTTAGTGGGTGAGAGAGTGTGTGAGATATTTTTAACACCAATGGCAAACTTGAAATTAACAAGAAGGGTATTTTGGGAATTTTGCTAAAAGACCAAGGGCAATTTGGTCATTTCGCGTTCAAATATTTTGTAAATCATCATGACACTAGCACGAGTCCCTAGGTGATTTGAAACTGACTTCACATAAAGATTATCCGTTCGCGGGTTCCGTGAAACCCTTATACGGCTCCAATCGTCTCCTAATTCGATTCTTGGCCCGAATATAATATATTATTTTCACTTTTGAACGTCAGGATGGATCTTAGTAAAAATGTAGAGGATCGAATTCTAAGACTGATGGTTCTGACCGTTAGTCAAAATTAGGTCTTTATAGTAGTAAAACACTATTATCCGTGAAACGTAGACCGGGCTCCGTTTGAGTTTTCGACTCAAAATTTAACCATACGTTCCTACGATCGTATGGAGCATGAATATGATTTTAGTTCTTCCAAAATAATTTTCTAAAACGCAGATAAAAATATAAACTCATTTATGTAGTTTATTGGTCTTAGAAAGCGTGAAAATTGGGGTGTTACAATAGCTCAATAAAACCAATAATTTTTTAAAATAAGCTAAACCTTTTAAGTTGACATGTAAAAAATTATATTATTAAAAATCAACTATATTATATATTTCAGAAATGTTAGGTTGACACCCAACTTCGACAACATACGGTGGACACCGTATATACAGGCTGGGGCAGATTTGTCATTTGCGAATAAAATTTCCCTCCTTCAATTTCATTTCATCTCATTTCATTTCGTTTCCCCTCTGAAGCTCTGTCCGTCGAAGAAGAGCGCATCTTCCCCTTCCTCAGCGGTCCTAACCCAAGTGCATCTTCCCCTTCCACACGCGGTCATTTACGGTGGTGAACCGAAGCTCCTTTAGCTGCCACTCTGTTTCTGAACGACCTCCTGGTGCCATTGTTGAAGACGGTGGTCTGTCTCTTTCCCCTTCCTCAGGCGTTCCGAACCCAAGCTGTCTCTTTCCCCTTCCTCACACGGTGAAATACGGTGGTGTGCCCAAGCTTCTTTAGCTCCTGCGCTGCCTCTGAACGGTGGTGCCATTGTTGGAGACGGTGGTGACGAGAACGGTGGCAACGAGCTTCCTGGAAGGCTTGAAGCAAGGTATTTTTTTGTAGACTGAAGATTGTGGTTTATTTTCATTGGTTGAATGGTTGGGATTTGGGAAGTGGAGTTGTTGCAGTTACTTCTATATTTGATAATAACATGGTCACTTATCTGGGAAATGGGGTTGTTGGTTTTTGATAGATAATGTGGATTTGACTGTGAAAATGTTGTTTGAAATGAAAAAAATAGCACATTTTGTAGCTATAATTTTCTATCTCACTGTCACTGCTGTCATTGTGCTTGTGGAACTAGTCAATGAACCCAAATTAACAGCTGAATCTAGACCTGAAATCAGAATTTACTAAGCCCTACAAGATAGAAGGTAGGTTTATATGCTGAAAGACCACACGACAGTGAACTCAACACAATGTGTAGTACTTAGAGATGCCTCTTCTACTAATTGCTAATTGCTATAAAGCTGCAGCATAAAAGGTTTCAAAGGAAGATTCAAATCAATTTTTGAAAGAGTATACTATTTCTGTGTACGCACTTTTACTGAACTCAAACTTTTCTCTTCTTTCACCCTTCTTTTCCAAAAACAAAACCCCAGTTAATCATAATACTGTATGACAACTAGACAACCTAAAAGGATGAAAAATGGTAGCAAGACACTCTTTAACACACTTTCTATTATTGAGTGAAATCTAATATGAGCCTTACTAAAGAATCCGGGTCCATTATCTATTAATGGGGCCAGCATCGGATTTCAAAAAAATAATAGAGTTAGTGTTAAAAAGAGAGTTTCATAGAGTGCCCTGCTGACATTTTTCTAAAAAGATGATTCTATTCTTTTTCAGAAAACATGAATGTGATATCATTTCCAATAGCTGATGGTGTATATAAATGGGTCAACAATATCCATGAAAAAATTGTGCAACATAGCCAAGAGAGTGTTGTGGACTATACACCACACTTAGAAATGGACTTTGAATCTGAGGTAGCGGCTTATGATTTTTATAATGAGTACAGTAAGAGAATTGGGTTTGGTATTCGTAGAGAATATGCAAATAAAAGCAAAAAAGATGGAATTGGGTTTTCTTTATAGTACTATCTCATATTTATAATATATGTTAGTATGTTACTAATACATGTTACTTATATTATCTCATAGTTATTTACCTTTCCTTATAATATGCAGCAAATTGGGAATGGAAGTGGAAGCGGAAGCGGAAGCCAAGTTTTGAATGCAAGTCAAATTCGGGATGCAAGTCTACATGGGATTACAATCCAAATGACACAATCAAGCCAAGTTGAGAATTATAGTGCATTGGAGCTGCACAACTTCTTTTAGATATAGTAGACAGATTTCTTGGTTTATTAGGTACCTTTTTTGGACATAGGCACTGCTTACATTTTGGACATATTTTGTAATTTTTTTGGGAATAGGTACAACTTACATAGTGCACATATTTTCTAATTTTTGGTAATAGGTACCACTGCTTACATAGTGGATACATTTTTTGTACTGGTTCATTCAACCTTTTGGTTCATAGAACTGGTTTAGTGAAAATATTACTATTTGGTGAACATGTTCTTACTGTAGCACTTTTAGTGGCTGATAGACGGGTGAAGAAATGATCACCCATCTGATGACTATCAGTGAATCATATTCCTTCACTGTAATAGTCATCAGATGGGTGAAGAAATGATCAGACGGGTGAAGAAATGATCAGACGGGTGAAGAAATGATCACCCGTGTGATGAGTATCAGTGAAGAACATTTCTTCACTGTGATAGTCATCAGACGGGTGAAGAAATGATCAGACGGGTGATGACAATCACAGTGAAGAAATGTTCTTCACTGATAGTCATCAGACGGGTGAAGAAATGATCAGACGGGTGATCAGATGGGTGAAGAAATGATCACCCGTCTGATGACTATTAGTGAAGAACATTTCTTCACTGTGATAATCATCAGACGGGTGAAGAAATGATCAGACGGGTGAAGAAACATGACTATCACAGTGAAGAAATGTTCTTCACTGATAGTCATCAGACGGGTGATCAGACGGGTAAAGAAATGATCACCCGTCTGATGACTATCAGTGAAGAAATAAAAAGCCTGCAATGTACAACAATTGAACCCGAACATCTTTCAGCAGTACAACTATCATTTTTAATAGATGCGAATTAAGCATCTGGACATGTCATTAATCAAACAATGAACTATATTAACCAAACTTTTACAAGGCATTAACCAAAGGCATTAGCCAAACTTTGTATGAGTTGTGAAAATAGTATCCGGACATGCCATTAACCAAAGAATGAACTATATTAACCAAACTTTTACAATGCATTTTTTGATGTTCTAATCTTCCACCCAAAACCCTTTCTTGAAAGCGTACTCTCCATAAAATGTTTTAGCCTCATCTATGCAAGAAAAACACATCCCTGTTGCAGGTTCCCAACCTGCGTGATCATCATTATTATTGTCGACTCCAATAGATTCACCATCAACACTACCGCAATCCACGAAATTATTTGAACTATCCATGAATTTCCAATTGTCAGTGCCACACCAACACTGCACAAAATAACCCAATTAGATCTATTATAGGTTATGTTACAATAATAGGTTATGTTACAATGAATTGTCCAGATAAATTTTTCACAAGTCATAAAAACTCAGGTTAATGCTTTCAAGAGGTTTATCTCAGTAACCATATTCTCAGTACATTATTAAACATAATCTCAATAAACATGCTTGACATTATAAACTCATATTAATACCTAATTACAAATGTTCAAACGTGGTTAACGGTGTTCAACTTTCTGGTTAATGGTATGTCATGTTTGGTTAATGGTACACATGGAGTACATGGATAGCTCATTAACCACCCAATGCACTTCATTAACCAAAGTTTTGCACACCATTAACCACATAATCAGTCACCTGTCACAATAGTAAAAAACTTGCAGAAATTCATAGGGTTTTTCATGGGAAGGAGAACAACCCAAATTTGTGTGAAGAAGATATACAATATTTACAATAAAAGAACAGGAATGTTGATTAAACCTTTATTTTGATGTAGAAAGAATGAAAGAACAATAATGGAGAAAGAATGAAAGAACAAAACAAACAAACAAAAAATGACAAGGAAGAAGATGAAGTGTGTTTCTTCTCCATTAATGAAAGCTCTTATCAAACTGAAGAAGAGAAGTTGTGACAGGATAATGAAAAAATTAACTTATAAAGAAGAAGATGAAGTTGTCTTCAAATGGTGGGTGATGAACTAGGTGCTAATGGAAGCTTTTTTAATCATGGAGAGCTCGACCAACTAGATGATAACCTTGAGTGGGAGAGGTCGTATGGAAGAAATGGAGCTGGTAGTATCACGTTTTGCTTCGGGTACCATGAGAATGAGGGAAAGTGAAGTAAAAGTGAAAATGAGGGAAAGTTGAAAGTAAAAGAAAAAAAAAAAAATCACTGTACACATACGATGTCACTGTATGTTGTCGATGTTGGGTGTCAACTTCACATTTCTGTATATATTTTTATATATAAATAAAAATATATAATTAAACATTCCAATCTACCAAACATAAAAGCTTTGTGGTATGCATGAAACTTAAGTGGGTGTTGGGAAAGATTTTTATCCCAAAAACAACTTTTATTTTGAAAAAAAAAAATCTGTTTTGAATTTAGTATGATATGTATGAAAATTTTGATTAAATTAAAAAAATGGTTTTTATAAAAAAAAAAATTTGTTTTTAGATAACCTAGAAGAAGTTTAAACTTAATTAAAAAATTATTAGATTATTTGGAAACCTATAACATTCTTCATATTTAACCTGTACAAAATTATCTATCAAACAAATATTATTAGGATTTTGTTATTCAGTATCCTAAGGATATTGGTTAAGGAATCAAAAAGTAGAAACTTTACATTGAGAATTATAACTTTAACCTTTGAAAGAACTAAATGCATCATTTCCTAATAGATAATTCTATATTTGTTTTTTTAATCAATGTTCTTAGGTTATTAATTAGCATTTTTATAATTTAGTATATAAAAATGATTAATTTACACAACACAAAGAAAATAGATTATCTTAAAACTAAGTTTCACTAAACTCATTCAAACATGAAATTAACTCTATCATAACGGATTATACACAATTTTATTTTATCATTCATTTGATTGATCGGTGGATCGGTGTTTGCGCTTAGTTTGGTCGCTAATTTTTTTTTGGTAGTGATAGTGCATATTTAATGTAAATAGACGGATAATATGTTGTCACCCGGTATAATTGTTAATCAATTAATATTAATATTAATATATCTTGAATAGAAGTGTTTGTTGGAATATAGTTAAAGTTTAAGAATTAATTAAAAATATTTGAAACTTGTGGAGATTTGTAAAAAGTCAAACTTTAAAAAGTCTACACACTATTTTCCCTACATTATATTAAATTTTTAATGAATTCACTAATTATTATTATTATTATTATTATTATTATTATTATTATTATTATTTGACTAAAATTATTATTGTTATTAGTTTTAAAACAAGGCACAAGCTCTTCCACATTAAGTGATATAGCATGTAGTTTGGGAAAGCATTTCTTTTTAAAAAACGCTCAGTTACGGAAACTATGAGCACCCATAGGATCAGTAACCATACAAGTGCTAACAGGTATTAATCTGTTTTTGATCAAAAGATAGGTATTAATTTAAGGATATTATTTAAGGAATCAACAAAATGAAAGTTTGTATTGAAAAATTAAGTGAAATATTTTTCAATCTATTAAGAGTTTAATTGTCCTACATTGTCAGTGTAAAGTTTTTTTACACTGACAATCAATCAAAAATCATGGTGTATGACTTTTAAAGTAATTAGGATTAGGGTCAAACACTTTAGCTTATGTGAAAAAATTTGATTGGTTGTTTGTATAAAAAATCTTTACCCTGACAGTATATACCAATTAAATTCATCTATTAAATACATAATATTTTCATACAAAATTTCCTTTCTTGATTTCTTAAACAATATCCTAAAGACATTAGTTAATATTCTAGTTAATCTAATAATCTATTGGAGAAGAGAGAAAGGGTCTCATTGTTGGTCTGATTTGTCATTAGAATGTTTACAAAATTGATAGTAGAGAATTAAAAGAGGTTACAATATTCGGAGGTGGCAACTTTGTTATATCTAATCAAAACTTTCTGGCTTCAGTTACGTAACGAAGCTGAGAAAGAAATCAATTCAATATTATTTAAGTTTGTTTTTAAAGGATTTCCTTTCACATTGAAAGTGAACCGATGAATTGGACAACGATTTCTTGGATTGATTAATTATATATTTATCTTTTGGAGGGGAGGCTATATCTTTTGTTCTACTATCTTTCTTCAGTACAACTTTATTTGTAGGTAAATTAATCTTTATTCCATGAAAGAATATCTAATACTAATACAACCGTCCTCTTGGTAACAATTTTGGATTATTAGCCAATAGAAATTTTGGACACTAATCTTGCAAGTGGTTCAATTGTACAGGAAGCAATCATATCTTAATCCTATGGATTTCAAAATGATTGACCACTAACAATATTTTAAATTTTAATTTACTGGTCCTTTGGATATACCACTTGAAGGTCTTGACCATGAAAAGTTGGCAATTTATTCAGGATAACACTTGGCCAAATAGCTTCTCACTAACCACCATGTCATAATTCGTCACTAAACTGAAGTGACCATTAGTTGAGCAAGTGATAATTAAAATTTATTTAGGAGATAATGACATTCCAATCTCTCATTAATTAAGAATGAAATAATTAAATAAAGGAAGTGCAGTGCACCAAAAGGTAGCATCCAGAGTGGCAGAAGTTAACCTTTGTTTGCAGTTTTTTGGTTTTCTAACGTGTCATCCGTGCGTAAATATGGAAACTAATCCCTCAAGTTAGTGGACGACATTTCTTCTCTCAACCAGATTTTCTCCATACACAAGAATCAGAGATCGAACCCCTGACCACTTGCTTAAGGGGCCCAAGCTCGTTACTACTCTTGTTTGCACTTTGCATTGGACTACTAGAGAAATACTAGCTTGTCTGCAGGGGAAAATAGGGTAATATTTTTATGAGAATGTTAACCAATGTCCTTAAAGCATTGGTTAAGGAGTCTAAATAGGTAGGTTTTTGTTGAAAAATTATGTATTTAACATATCGAGAAATGATGTATTTAGATTCTCAATAGAAACTTTCCATTTCTTGATTCCTTAATCAATGTTCTTAGGACACTGGTTAGCAAGATCCATATTTTTATTCCCTGGCTATTTTTTTTGGGTCCTCGACCAGGAGTATCCCCCGCCGGAAGCGGGGACTAATCTTCTGTGGGGGAGTGAATGGCACCTGACGGCAGGAAACCCCCTCCTAGCGGCTATTATGTTATTTGAGTGTAAATTTTTTTTAACTTCAATTGCAAATTTAAAATATGTTCAAGTTGTACTCATTCAAAATGGGGTGTCTACTATAGATGTCCCATTTTTGGGATTCAAATAGCATTCCTCTAATAAAACTCTTTCAACCCAGAACTTTTAGCTTTTCGGAGTTTGAATTTGTTTGGTAAAAACTAGCGGATCGTGAATAAGCTAGCTGATAACGAATGAATTTATAGCTAGGGGTGTTCGCGGATTGGTTTTGAGGCCAAAAGTCATCCGATCCAAAAATTAAAACAGCATGCGGTTCGGTTCGGTTTGGATTGCTTTCTTAAAAAAATTGATCCAATCCGATCTGATTAAATGCGATTTGGATTGGATCGGTTGATTCGGTTTTTATCGTCAAATTATTACATATTTATATTACATCAAATAATCAAGATTACAAGCTAAATTGAACAAAATCTTAAACCTATATATACTTGTTGATATATTCGTGTGATAAAATTTCATAAAATATGTTTGTAAAATAAATAAATATCATCGTCTAGTTCCAGGAAATTTTTTATGTTTGGAACATTAAAAATTGTAGAAAATTACGTCAAATCAAACTAGTAAGTATTATAAGGAAAGAAACCAATAAATAAAAAATCAATAATGCAAAAAATAAAATAAACATATATTAAATTTTATATATGCGGTTTGTTCAATTTGGTTCGGTTTAAAAAAAAGGGATCCAAAAGCTGGTCTGATCCGATTGGTTTTTACAAAACAAGATCCAAAAAAATTCAATAGACGTCGGTTTTATTCTGTTTTCGGCTTTTTTGGATCGGTTTGCGGTTTTCTCTTGGATCGATTGGATATGAACACCCTTACTTATAGCTGATAGGGGACAAGGTCGGCCCAACATCTATTTAGCCTAAAGCGAACTCTGTAAGGAGGCCTTTTGAGACGATTTTTTTGAAAAAAAGTTAGCGTAGGTCGAATCGACGCTATATTCGCCTCTCGCCAATGCTAAATATATTTTTGAGGCCAAAAGCAAGGGCGTTGGTTGCTTGGCCCTTGGGCCGACCCTGGAGATGAGCTAGCGGATAAGCTAGCTTCATGGTTTTGAAGTAGAGGTGTTCATAAACCGATCTAAATCAATTCAAACCGCAAAAATCGAACCGAACAGCCAAAAATCGAAAAAATCGAAAACAGCAAAAATCGCTTTTTTTATTGGATTGGATTTCAGATCCCCTAGTGAAAATTAGTCCAATCTAAACCGATCTACTATATACATATACTATTATTTTTGAAATTATAGTACTATTTATACTTAAGAATTATTTTTCATACTCTTATGAAGAAATGCCCTCATTCTCTTTAATGTTTTTGTTGGAATTGTCAAATAGATGTATTGAAATTTGTATAGTTATTATGTACCTAGGAATCAATAGTTATTCATGTACCTAGAAGATTTCATGCATGTACTTAGGCACTAGAACTACATTAATGATCCGGTGAAAAACGTTCTTATGGGATGTTGAAAAATGTTGTTTGACATTCTGATATGATGTATTTGATATGCCTGATAGTAGTATGGTGAAAAACATTCTTATTCAATATGTTGGAAAATGTTACTACGTATTGTTAATTTGATTAATTTGTTGTTTTGATGGTGAAAATAAAACAATGGATAACTGAGAATATAGAAATCTGAGCCAAAATACACGAAATTAAACGTATATGCAAGTTTAATTATGATGCCTGAGGCTGATGAGGGTGAGAAGTGATCGCTGGTGTATGAGACACGGACAAGGAGCGGCTCCTGGCACGCTTCAAGGCAAAGGGACACATGAATGAACCGAATTCACATCGGAATGAGAGAGATCCTAAGGCTGTTAGGTATGAGACTGTACAGTTGAGGAAGGCTTAAAAGAATTGATTCATACTACCTATAACAACAAGATGCATCTTCTTTTCGGGAACCCAGAACATAAAAACTTCATAGTTAAACATGCTTGACTTGGAGAAGTTGTGAGAGGAGTGACCTTCTAGGAATTAGTTTCCTAGGAAAGCGTGTGAGTGAGGATAAAGCATGCTAAAACAACCGGTGTTGGTTTGTGGGGATAGTCGCCAATCCTAAAAGAACCCTCAAATGTTACAAATGTATCAGAACGAACATCTCCCAGTACGATGTGGTTCGGGGACGAACCAGGCAGGAGCTTGTGGGCATGTGACGCCTGATGCTGACGAGGGCGGGGAGTGATCACGGATGCATGAGGCACAGATAAGTAGCGACTCCTAGCATGCTTCAACACAAAGGGTCACATGAATAAACCGAATTCACATCGGAATGAGAGAGATCTTAAGGCTATGCAGATATGGGATTTTACAATCGAGGAAGGCTTAAAAGAATTGATTGATACTACCTATAACAATAATATGCATATTTTTTTTGGGAGCCCAGAACATAAGAACTCCATAGTTAAGCGTGTTTGACTTGGAGCACTTCTGGTGTGACACCCTTCTACCCCGCATGCTATATAAACATTAAATATAAATAATAATAATAATAATAATAATAATAATAATAATAATAATAATAATAATAATAATAATAGCCGCCAAATGAGGATTAAATCGCAAACCCACGATTCCTGTGCGATTATATAATCTGCGCACATGGCACGGCCATGCTCTCCTTCGGCACGGGCGTGCCGAACGTAGCGTCAGCGAGACACGGTTCGCACGACGGCACGATCGTGCTGCCTAACGACACGGCCGTAGTTGTGACTCAGTTGATCACAAGACACACTAACAACGGCACAGGCGTACTGGAAATCAGCACGGGGGTGCCAATGTTCCAGAAAGGGACTTTTAAGTCAAAAATCCCACTTAGCCCTTAACCAACAATTATAGCTTAATCAAACAAACTTATATAAAAAATTTAATGAAAAGCAGGGTTTACTTCTGAGATGGGTAGCCTTTTGGGAAGTTTCCCAGGAAGCGTGTGAGTGAGAACAAAGCACGCTGAAAAGACTCGTGTTAGTTTGTGAGAACAGTCAGCAGTCTGGGTCGTTAAATTAATGATTTGTTCAATTTAGCTTGTAATATGGTCTTTGACGTAATGTAGCCATGTAACGATGTATCGGTAAAAATCGAATTATCCAATCCAATCCGTATTTTGATCTGGATTGGATTGAATCAATTTTTTTTAAGGAAATAAACTGATCCAATCCAAACCGCATGTTATTTCCATCTTTGGATCGAATGGCTTTTTGGCTCAAAAGCGATCCAATCCAATCCGCGAACACCCCTAATTTGAAGTATTTGATGAAATTAGCGGTTGAACTAGCTGATAAATATAAAATGACATAAAAATACATGTTTAAATGCTTTTTTATATAAATTATATTTTTATATATATGTTATTTATTTTAAAATAATTATCACTTTTAAAATTTGAATTTATTTTTAATTATTTATCATCTAATAAATTAAAATATTAATTTTTATTTTATTTTTAATCATTTTATTAAATATAAAATGAGACCTAAGATATTAGGATTATGATATTTTATTTTATTTAAGAGAGGATAAATAAGGAATTTAACTAAAATAGTAAGGATATAAATGAGAAAAAACTATAAATTATAAGATCAAATGCTACTTTTAGTAGCGCCCAGAAAAAACACTAAAAGCTAATGAGAAAAATGTTACCAATCAGAACTACAAACTCAATCACCAACATATGGTTGATTTGAGTGGTAACGAGTTTGATCCCCTTAAAAAAAGTGGTCAAGGATTCGATCCCTGACTCTTTTATACCGAGAGAACAAGGTTGAGAGATGTCAGCCCTTCAATGTCATCTAATAACTCAGGGGATTAGTCTCCACAGTTGCGTGCGGGATACCTTGCGAAACAAAAAAAAAACTACAAACTCAACTGCTATAAATTAGCAATTTGACCTTGCCAAATAGAACGTTTGTCAATATCATGAATTTGTATACTTAGCAAATAAACACACCAATAGGAATAATTAACATTTTATGTTAACCAAAAACATAAAGATATTAGATTTACATTCATGTCGTTTAAAAAAAAACTTCATATACATTAATATTCATATTACACCCTCCTCACATGTGAATGTGATATAAAGTATGAAATTGTTCATATGGTATACAAGAATGGTGAATCGAGAGACCTCGCATGTAATATGGTTAGTGGCAGATCTTGACTAAATATTTTGGGGCAGCCACTAATTACTAGCTAAATAAAATATATACAAGTAACACAAGTAACATGATTGAATACTATTAAAGTAATAAAGTTTCAAAATAAATTTTTTTTTTTTGTGACAGGAAACCAAGAAATTTTATTCAAACTAAAGGACAAAAGTCTTTAATAATACAATTAGTGACCATGGGAGGAACTTCCTCAATCCAAATTTGATCAGGGTTAATAAGAGCAAATTTAGCTAAGCTATGGGTGCAACACCCTTTCCCGAGTGTCACATTCCCGAATGTTTATAAGGCCGAAAATATTTCTTAATGCGGAAAATACGGTTTTTTTTTTTTTTTTTTCACAAGATGCAATGGGATTTAGTAAAGGTAAATAATACTAATAACGAACTTAGGTTCACCATACATTTCTAGAACAATATGCATAATAATTACAGGGACATAAACAGAAAAAGGAATAATACTATATACAGGCATAGGTCTAATGTATAACTGATACAATAAGTACTAGGAGTCGTAGCTTCCCAAAAGTACTACAAAACTGACATAGTCTGGCCGACAACAAAACTAGACCACAAAAAGAAGGTCCGCCTCAGGGCTCAAGGAAACTACTGGGCTGAACCATCGTCACGTCCATCTGTTCAAACAGCAACAGCAAGTACCAACAGAAAACATACAGATATGGGTGATTCATCAACACAACAAAACAGCAGTAGTAAAAACGGGACGACTCACCGGGTAACAGCGTACCCAACATGCTTACTAAAATTCTCAATGTCAAATATATTAAGCAGTTGACAGCATAATATCATGTTAAGCAGTTAACAGCATAAAGTAAGGTACTCTTAAACAGTACAATAATGTATAACAGTAATGTAAACACCAATAGCCATGCAATGCAATGCAATGTATATGACTCAATGTCAACGTCACTGGGTACTACTCTGACCCCTACTCCATGGAGCTAACAAAACATTCGGAGAAAGTGAATGGGAGGACATGTTCCGGTTTCTCCCAGCCATGAGCAAGATGCTACAACATTCGTAACGTGCACGTATCTGGCTTTGCGGTAACACTCTAGACCAAACATGAAAAGTACGGCATCTAGTAGAGGATATCAGTGTATTGCACGAATTCGCCACGACACAGAAGAATCACCAACTGGTCACATGTCAGCCCTTCCAACCCTGATACCTCCAAAAAGACCATTGAAGATCGTCACCGTAAGATTCGCACCCGCATCAAGGTTTAAGCTCAACTCCTAGGCTCAAGGCCTTACGACTATGCAAATGAAATGCCAATGCTTACACAAAGCAGATGCGATCAAGCAATGTCTCTCCCCCGGATAAACCTCGAAGTCTACTAAGGTTCTCTTCCTTAGGAACTATACGTGTCTTTTGAAAACAAAACCTTTATCCACTGGATAAATCTCGTGATTCCTCCGGGATCGAGTCATCACAAGACTGAAACAATTGAACGACTGATCGGGACCCGAATCACCGGTCCGTCATCGAACTACTGTTTCAAAACCCAAAACGTTTGTAAACCAGAACAACTTCTCAATTGAAAACTCATTTGATTTGAAACAATTTTTGAAACACTTACTTACTCTATTTTTAGCATTTTCTGATCATGGAATTCGCTTAGCGAAATTGAAACAATAATGCCTCTTTTGGAACTCCTCTGGATCGCTCGGCGAGACATAAATCGCGTAGCGAAATGTATTGTATTCGCTTAGCGAATATGTATTCGCTTAACGCAAGTACAGACGGTTACACCTCTTTGGAAACACCTTTGGATCGCTCGGCGAAACAGAATTCGTGTAGCGAAATTTCACTTTATTCGCTTAGCGAGTACAATTTCGCGTAGCGAAATAGAGGCGGTTATACCTCCTTTGGAGACTTCTCTAGATCGCTCAGCGAGGCGTAATTCGCGTAGCGAAACTCGTTTGGTTAGCTTAGCGAAAGTGAGGCAGTGATGCCCAACTTAGACTTTCCCTGTTTTCGGTTAGCGAAAGTAAATTCGCTTAGCGAAAAGTTGCCTTAAAACAAGACATCAACCTTAGGGAACCATTTTGATTCTCTTCATGAAACCACTTTCTTTCTCATTTTGGGTTACTTGATTAGCTAGATGAACTAAGGATAAGGTATAAAACATGTTTCACTTTGGTGAAAGCACTTTGAAATTTGATTCCATTTAAAGTCACTTAGGGTTTTTCTTGGAAAAACACAAGTTATTGAAAACACTTTTTTTACATCAAAACTTGACTTGTCCAAGAACTATTCATATCCTTCCTTTCCTCAAGGTCATGGCTAATAGCCAACTAGGAATCAATGTGAAGTTTTACTTCATCAACCAATCAAAGTATGGCTCATAATACTTACACAATCATGATAACCATAATACACATTACTACATCATAATCAAACATCCAAGTCCATCACACATTATGGTCTCATAATCAACAATAAAAGTCCATACTTGATCTAGTGATCAAAGTAGGTTTTCCAACATACATGAAAATGGTTTTTCATTCAATCATCTCACCATCAACATATGCTAAAGCAAACTACAACATACCAAAGCATAAACTCATCATGACGTTCTTGTTCTCCATGAGAACTTAACAAAACTTAACACATAAAAGTGAACCCAAACTAAAGGGTTTCACCCACACATAACTTAAACAACCATCTTCACCACCACCATCTTGGTGTGATGAGGTTCTTCTCCCCATACCTGTTGATGAGCAGATTCCCGGATCAAAGTCGGTTGATCGGTTCGTGAACCTCCTGATAATCGTCAACAACTACAACACTAACAATCCAACATTAAACAACAATCAAAGCCAATCTCAACTATTATAACAAAGAGGATTTCGGCCACCCTAGGTTAAAAGGTTAGGAATTGGTTTTGGTTTTCCATTTCATGGATTCTAAGACATTAGGAAAGCTAAGGATGAAATCAAGTGTTAAAAATCAAAAATTGATGAAAACACTATTCATCATCTTCAAGTAGGGTTCGAACAAAAGTGCTTTTTGAGTATGATGAGAGTTGAATCATAAGCTCTTAGGTTTAGGTAGAGATTGATGATGTGAGTTCAAAGAACTTGGTCTTACCTCAAAAGGATTTTTCTACAATTTCCTATGGATTTTCAAAGTTTTGGATCTAAGAAATTCTTTTCATAAAAATGAAGATTGATCTTGAAATAAAGAAAGATTCAAGAAGCTAAGAGATCATAGAAGTGATCTTACCTTGAAATGAAGGAAGATTGCTCAAGGAATCAAGTGATTCCAACAAAAACTCAAGGAACTTCAAGACCAACAATGGGGTTTTCTCTCAAGAACAACTATGGAACTCTAAAGGAAGATGGGCTGTGCGAAAATGATGAAGTGAGGGGCTGAGTTCAGCCTCTTAAAAGCTCACTTAAGGGTAAAAAGGTCATTTACCAAAAGGGTATAATGGTAAAAGTGTAAAAGACTAAGGTTAGGGGCATTTTGGTCATTTTGCATCCAGATATTTTCGAACGTCATGACGACTCTGGCATACTCTCCCAAGTGTCCTGGGATGATGTGATATCAAGATTATCTGTTGGCGAGTCCCGGTAAATCCATCTGTGGCTCCGTTCGTCACCCGATTGAGGATTCCGCCCGAACGAAGGTCTGGAAGTGATTTTTCTGAAATTTTTACGAAATTTAACCAAAACGTAGAGAATCGAATTCTAAGACTCATTGTCTCGTTCACGGGTCCATCTGAGGTCTTCTGAGCAGTAAAATCATATTGTCATTGTAAAAACGCAGACCGGACTCCGTTTGAGTTTTCGACTCAAAACTTAATCGTAGCTTCCTACGATATCGTCGAGCATGACTATGGTCTCGGAATATTTTATTTCCATTCCTAAGACCTCGAATAAAATAAAGACATTAAAATACTAAAGAAATAGAAAACGTGAAAATCGGGGCGTTACAATGGGCTACCATATTCCCTTCCCTACATACATGAGAGTAAGATAAATCTTGAAAATGGGCTTCTAAATAGCAACACTCATCCAGGATAGAGCCCAGATAGTTAGAGGCCCATTTTTTACTTTGGAGTTTCTTAACCAGACCTAGGGCGTCCATCTCTACTACAACATTCTGGAAGAGCAAATCAAGAGCAAAGGACAGCTCCTTTTGGACTCCAATGGCTTCCGCGATACTCGCCTCAGAGAGACAATCAACTCTCCACGACGCAGCAACCACAGTGTTTCCTTCCCAATCTCTGATGATAACACCAATACCACAGAAGCCCCCACCAGACAGTGTCGCATCAGTGTTAATCTTGAATCTATTTTCAGGGGGAGCAACCCAAACCCTTTGAAGATTCTGAAGGGGTTTTACTCTTGGAGGAGATAAAGCATCACAAGAGTGCTGGTATTCAAAAAGAGTAGAGTAAGAAATTCTCACCGTAATAGAGATCGGAATTTGCTTATCTTCAAAGCAACAATGATTACGAGCCCATCAAATCCCATAAAGAATGGTTGCACCAACCTCTGCCGCCTCTTTTGGAACTTGAGCAATAAACGATGCCAACCAAGAAGAAAAGGGGATATGAGACTGAGAATCAAATCTAAGACCCAAAGGAGAAGCAAGCCAGATTTGGGTTGTGACACCCACTACCCCACATATAATAAAACATGAATAAAATCATAATGCCTTTAAAAACAAATTGTACAATTAAAATAAAAACATATCCTCAAGGATAATGTGCATCACATCATCTATAACGTAAGACATAGGAATCTGAAATAATCAAAATACTTAACCCAAGTCCCGATGTCACATATCAGAGCTGGTATACATATACCGATAATACATCGGAATAAAATCGAATAACGTAAATCATAAATCCTAACTACTGAGAGAGATTCCTCGGGATCACTCCTAGTCAGCATGCTCACCCTCCTCTGCATATACCACAACATATGCACAAGAATAACAAAGAGAGGGGTAAGAAACATAATCATGAATATATGTAAACGGAATGGAATAGTAATTAAGATGGCATACAACATACATCAATCAACACAGATATAATCAATATATATCAAGGATACATGTCAATGCGAATGCAACATCACTACTCCGTATGCATGTGGCCAACAACTCTAACTCTGGAAAGACGATTAGGAGTACATGTCCGGTTATCAACGTGGATGATATGCCAGACCATGGGCCATCCTCGAACACACTCACTAATCCTGATAACGTATAGTGGCTAGTCAGGGTACTCAAGTTTATTCTTTAGGTCACTCCGACAATAGGTAGCTAGCCCATGTCACCTAGAACTTCCATACCCAACGTACCCGCAAGGCCGGGATAACACCCATCATGGCCTCCACTATCGCGATTCATCGTTTGCTTTCCACCCAACATATCAACGTCAATGTATGATGCATGCTATGCTCAACAACATGCAAACACATGTCCAACCATCCACCATCAACACCATTACATGGCTATCAACTTTGACCAACAACAATCAAAGATAATTTAACAACATCAAACTTGACCAATAAGCATCAAGAATGATTTAACCAACAACATCGGTAACAGTACGTCGTTACCAATAACATCATCTTCTTATTAATTGTTCTCTTTGTTAAGTCTTAACTTAACATTATCTTTGTTAAGTATTATACTTAATCTTATTATCTAAACCTCAATTCATATTTTATTAAGATTATAACTTAATCTTAATAACCTCAAGTCATATATTTATTAAGATTATAACTTAATCTTAATATCTAATCCTCAATTCATATCTTATTAAGATTATAACTTAATCCTAACATTTAAACCTCAAGTCATATAGTTATTAACGTTCTTTTCTATATTATCAACCTTGAATTATGACCTCACAGTCTTTTTCCCATTACCCTAATCATTATCCCTTCACAACAGAATCTGGGTGAGAAACCCAGATTCGCTAGGCGAATCGTGGCTCGCGAGGCGAGCCCGAGAGCTCCTAAACAGGTTCTCAGATTCGCTAGGCGAATCCTGGCTCACGAGGCGAGCCCGAGAGCCCCAATATCTGGTTCTCTCATTTGCCTCGCGGATTACAATCCGCTAGGCGAATCACGTCAGACTAAGAATGGTCTCTCTGCCTCGCCTCGCGAATGGCTATTCGCCAGGCGAATCATGACAGATGTGGGAATCTTAAGAATTTCTCTAAGTTATCCCTATGACTATCATCCCATGTCTCAAGAATCGTCCCTATGGGTATCCAAAACTAATCCAATATTATCAATCTCACCTCTCATAACAACTCATTCATTATGGGGTGCCAAACGTCCTAAAGCTATGTTCTTTCACTAATCCTATTTTTGTCATCGTAATGCACATCGTCATCAAGTCACCATTATCAATCCACATCATACAATCTCATCAATGCATAACGTATGTATGTACATACCATTCATCGAACCTCATAATATTTCAATCATATCATCAAGACAAACACCTACAATCATGGTCATAACACCATAGGCATATACATATATACACATAATATTCACATAGGCATATACATATCATATACATAACATACACATAATTACACTCATAGCATATACATAGGCATTTACAATGCATATAGACAAACATATAGGGGTCATGGGTTAACCCCTTCATCTTAACCTATCCCAAAACCCACATACTCATGATCTATTTCTTCCCCCCATACCTGGTATGACGCTCACAATGAACAAAGGAAGAAAAAAGGTCCGGAAAAGGTTGCGTCTCATGAATGCTCGATCTTACGACGCTTGACTTCACGATCACAGCCCCAAAAGGTTCAAGAGCAGCAACTAGGAAGAGGGCTTGTGATGGCAGTGATGCTCTTTAAGCGAAGGAGACGAAGAACGATGAGCAATGGTGCAATCTTCTTCAAGAATCCTTGGAAAGGGTTTAGAAATCCTTGTTTGGAGAGGAAGAGGCAGTTTCTAAGAGTAATTCGACTTAGAAAATAGGTTTAGGTCGAGTCTTATGGTATAAATATGAGTTAGGGTCATTATGGGCTGATTAGAAGCCCAAAAACATGATTCTGGTGCGCGCAGATTCGCAAGGCGAGTAGCCTTTCGCGAGGCGAACCAGAGAGCTGCAATAATCTGGCTGTCAGATTCGCGAGGCGAATGTATCTTCGCGACGCGAAACTTTAGAAGCCGAATTTGGCCTTAACACCTGAAATAAGACTTATAGATTATTCTCTAAGCTTTCCAACGCATCCAAGATCACCTCAATCGGATGTCTAGAACTCAAGATATGAACAAAACCGTAAAACAGGTTTCTTGGACTTGAATGCATTAACCATTCCTTAAGGCTAAACTATCCCAAACATGAATCTAAACCTCATGGGCGAGCATAACCACACATATTGGTTAAGAATAATACATAATAATATGTACTAATATAAGGTGAAATTTGGGATGTTACATGGGTCGCCCATCTGCAATCCCAGAATGTGTGATCAATGGATTCTACTTGCAGCTGACATCTAAGGCAAAGGAGGGGACAAGCAAAATCTCTGGACCGCAGTTGAACCCTCGCTGGAACCACCTTCTTCAAAATCCTCCACAACAAGTGAGCTTGCTTAGGTAAGATCCTTAACTTCTATATTTGCTTCCAATTTTGATCTTGCTGAAAATTTGATGAGAAGGGACTATTCTGGGCCTCCCACAATTTAGTGAGATGCCAACCTGATCGAACTGAATAGGTTCCCTCCTTGTTTCCTCCCCAAATAAATTTTTCAGGATGAGGAATGTAGGGAATAGGGATCTGGGGTATTTGAGAAGCTTCAAAAGGGAGAAAAATAGAGTTTACTAGAGGCATATTCCAACTTTGAAAATCTGGAAAAATTAAGGGCAGGAACTGAGAAATATCACAATTCTCTGGTCTCGGACTCCAAACTTTGAAACTTGGTTGGAGGGGGAGCCAATTATCCTCCCAAATATTAACATTAGAGCCATTACCAATTC
Organism: Ammopiptanthus mongolicus; assembly: GCA_039655645.1. Classification (NCBI taxonomy): domain Eukaryota; kingdom Viridiplantae; phylum Streptophyta; class Magnoliopsida; order Fabales; family Fabaceae; genus Ammopiptanthus; species Ammopiptanthus mongolicus. The sequence continues at coordinate 48,150,336 of CM077350.1, forward strand.
TCCAAAACCCCCCTTTTTTAAGGATCCAAGTCGCTTGACATATACTTCTCCAAGTATAGCTAGGGGAATAACCTTCTATTGCATGAAGCACCTCAGAATTTGGGAAATATTTAGCTTTGAGGCACTGAGCAACTAAAGAATTCAGGTTCTCTGAAAGTCTCCACCTTTGCTTAGCTAGTAGATCTTCATTAAAAGCTTATGAACCCTAGACCTCCATCAAATATCTTCTTGCAAAGATTGTTCCAGCTTAGCTTGTGGATTTTCCTTTCCCCTTGCTTACTGCCCCACCAAAATCTACTAATCAAACTTTCAACATGATCACATAAACTGGATGGGAGCAGAAAACAACCCATAACATAAGAAGGAATAGTCTGGGCCACAGATTTTATGAGGATTTCCCTCCTCGCAGCAGATAGGAACTTCTCTTTCCAACCTTTCAGCTTCTTCCAAACTCTGTTTTTGACAAATTCAAACACCTGCCTTTTGGATCTTCCCACAAAGGTGGGAAGTATCAAATATTTAGGATGACTCTCTGCAGCCTTAATATTCATCCATCCCTGGATTTAATTTTTCCTATCTCCTGGCACATTTTGACTAAACGAGAGCTCTGACTTGTTAGAATTAATAAGTTGTCCAGAGGCTGACTGGTGAAGAGACAAACTATTCATCATTTCCATAGCTTCCACTTTATTAGCCCTGAAAAATACCAAGCAATCATTAGCAAAGAAGAGGTGAGATATTTTCGGGGCTGATCTAGCAATTTTTATTCCATGAATAGCTTGGTTTTCCTGAGATCTAAGAAGCAGCCCTGAAAATACCTTCGCACAGAGAATAAACAAATAAGGGGATAACGTATCTCCCTATCTAAGACTTCTCTCAGGATAAAAATATGGATGAGAAGCACCATTAAGGAGAATAGAGAAGGAAACAGAGGTAACACATTTCATAATAAGATTAATCCATTTCCTTGGAAACCTCATGGAGATAAGAACTTGGTTCAAAAACTCCATTCAATTCTATCATAAGCTTTACACATGTCCAATTTTAGGCCTACAAGACCTTTCTTTGCTTTATTTTTCTGTCTCATGTGATGAAAAATATCATAAGCGATCAAAGCATTATCAATAATCAATCTTACTGGCACAAAGGCACTTTGAAAATTACCAACAATGTCAGGAAGGATTAGTTTAAGTCTATTAGCTATAGTTTTAGTAATGATTTTAAAAATGACATGGGAAAGAGATATAGGAAGAAAGTCACCTGAATACCTAGGGTTTTCTAACCTTGGGGATAAGACACATAAGGGTTTGATTGATGTTACCCGGATTAGCATCTCCATTGAGAACATCTAGGACCAAATTAGTCACCTCAGGACCCACAATATCCCAAAACTGATGATAAAACAAATCTGGCATATCATCCGGGCCAGGAGCAGCAGTGCTTTTCATTTTTTTTTAAGGCATGATACACCTCTTCGCCTATGAATTCCCCCTCCAAAATGCCCCTTCTTTCGTCATGGATTCAATTCTTAACAACAGCAGAAGCCTCCAAAAATCTTGAAAGGATAGAAGAGGAGAACGTGCCTTGAAAGTAGTAGTAATGACTTGACCAATGTCTCTTTCCTCAGTGAATAGGATACTGAGACAGCCCCTTCCACGGAGGTACCATTGGTAACCCGAACTCAAAATCTTAACGTCGCAGCGCAGCATGGTAATATAAAAATGCGAAAATATTAAAACAAACAACACACTGATACCATAATAATTTATAGAGACATGATAGTACTGGCTCCATCAGTAAAGCCTACGACAGCTGATATCGACCATAAAAGACTTCAGAGTACGCAACAGATAAAAACTGAAAGCATAGTAGCTGAAATAAAAATACATACGATTTCCTCTCCTGGCCCCAAAAATACATGTCACTCAACCCATATACTGGCCATAACAACTACAACTACTAACCCCCAATGGCTAAAGTCCTGCAGCACCGGGATCCAAGGCTCTCCCGCCAGCATCTGGTTCTACGGGTATGCCATCAATTTCCTCTGACAGTTCCTCGAGAGGATCTTCTCGTGCGGTCGAGAATAATAAAATACGACATAGAAAATATAGGGGATAAGAAACAACAATTCATCATATATGGGAAAACAGCTATATAAAATAATTTATATAGATAGCAACATGCAACAACACAACAGTGACAACCAAACAACTTCCGAATAATTTTATCTTAACTACTATCTCTCACACTCATGCAACTAACGACTATATGGACAAGATCACGACGCGACATCCCCAACAGATCAAGGTGTCTCACTCATCACTATGCCACCCCCCATAAAGCAGGGTTCGGTCAAAAGCACGCAGGCTCAACTCGTCTCATGGGTACGACATATTCCCCCGTCCGTAGGCCAGGTCGGAATATTCGCCCGTCAACAACGTAACTTACGGTAACGCCATGCTCCCCCGCCCGCAGGCTAGGTCCGAACATTCGCCCATCCGTTAACAACTCGACTTTCGGTAACGACATATCCCCCCACCTGCAGGAGAGGTCGAGACATTCGCCCGTCCGTCTACAATTCAACTAATGGGTTCGATCATCTCCTCGCAGGTAAGATCAGAATCGTCCCTACGCCAAACTAATCGGTACGATCATCTCCCCGCAGGCAAGATCGGAATCGCCCGTATGCCAACACAGTGATGAACAACAACTATGCAACATGAATCTCACTGACTCATCTCAGAATTAACACTTAGTGCCTCAACCACGACTTATAAACAACCACAACCAACTTTCCTCTGGTTTAACCGGGTATCGACTTTATATCACAACATCAACAGATCAACTGTATCTCTAGGTTGAGCACTACGACACACACACACACACACACACACACACACACACACACACACACACACACACACACATATATATATATATATATATATATCCTCAACTTTCTCACCACACATTCATCGTCCAACTTATCAGAAATCACTGCCTAGATCTACTCAGACATCAACAGTCACCATAGGACATAAATAACAACCAGCAACAGATTCAACAGTAAAATCAACTTACAAATAAATCATATTTAATCAATCATAAGCATATAATAAGCATAACATATATATCACATATAATATATTAAATATCCAATCACAGCACAAACAACCTCGATATACAACAAAATCATCCTATCGGCCAAACGACCTCTAGTAGGGTTTGGATCGCCCTACGCATATTAATATATATTATTTAAAGCTTGCCTCCCTGATAATATTGTGGTTCTTTCCCCCACCTTAGTGATGTTCCCGGGTGACTCCGGATGTGGCTCCACAATAGTCAATCAGTTGCGCGGTTGAACGTCCGAGTCCTGTCCGATTCTATACCACAAAACACAACCAGAAATTAAAACAGTTAAATCGCAAACCCCCTAATCCTTAGGATTAGCTACTTCCCCTATTTAATTAAATAGGCTAGGGATGTTGAAATTCTACCAACTCTTGGATCAATGATCCTTAAGCATACCTAAGGCATAATCTATGATCAATTATCAAAGATTTGAACCAAAACCCCTTAAACCAACAAAATAGGGTTTCGGCCATCAACCCTAAAAATAGGTGAGAGATTGATTTGGCTTCCTAAACACTTGGATTACATGATTAAGGAATGAAATAGGAGAAATCAAGAATCATTTCACACAAATTGGACAAAACCCATTTTTCCTCCAAAAATTACATAGGTTCGGCCCTTAAAAGATAAATAGGCTAGAGAGCTCATTTGATTTCATGCTCTTAGATAATGATAGTAGAGGATGAAACTAGATCATAGAAATTGGTTTGGCATTAAAATGATTTTTCTACAATTTTCTAGAGATTTTTGAAGTTTGAAAGCTTAAACTTGAAACTCATGAAATTTAATGGAGAAAATGAAGATTGAGAGCTCAAGAGTGAAATATTTACCTCTTAGGTGATAGAAGAGGATGGGATGATCAACTTTGATTCACAAATTTTCCTGAAAAACCTTGTGGAAGCTTGAGAAAAATGGAGGTGAAGTAAGGAAGAAAAATGGTGAAAATGGAGAAGAAGAAAGGAAGAAGAAGAAAAAGAAGATGGAGGGGAGAGCGAGGAAGGGCAACTCGAAATTGAAGAGAGAGAGAGGGAGGTCATGTCACCTTTTTAGATATTTTAGGGACGCAATTGTCCTTTATGAAAAAGATCAAGGGCATTTTGATCTTTTTATAGTGTGAACGCTTTCAAATATTTTCTAACGTCATCATGATAGTGGTGAGTCATGGCACGCTTTTTGAGGTGATGTGACTTGATGTGACCTCGTGTTTATCCGTTAGCGGGTCCCGGTAAATCCTTATTCGGCTTCGTTTGGCTCTCGGTTCGAGTTTTTGCTCGAATAGTTTATATTATTTTCATTTTCGAAGGTCAGAAACCATTTTTTCGAAAATGTAGGAAACATGATTCTAAAACTAACTGTCTCGTTCACGAGTCCCAATTAGGTCTCAATAGTAGTAAAACACTACTGTCAATGAAAAACGCAGACCGGACTCCGTCTGAGTTTTCGACCCAAAATTTAACCATAGCTTCCTACGATATCGTAGAGCTTGACTATGGTCTTAATTTATTTTATTTTACTTTCTAGACCCTTTTTATAAAATACAAATGCGTAAATACTATTTAATTAATAAAAACTTGAAAATTGGGGTGTTACCGATACCATTGTTGTCATAAATGGAATCAATCATATTCCTTTCTTTTCTTTGGGATGCTTTAAGATGGAAAAATTTTGAGTTTTCATCCCCATTAATCAGCCATTGAGCTCTGGACCTTTGGCTCCAATAAACTTCTTCACTTTCCAGTAAATCATCCAGAGTTTTTTTCCAATAATTTGATCTTTCCCATAACCTTTGGATCATGACTTCTAGGTAAGAGAGCCTTCAGGTCGTGTTCAACCTGCATGATCTTCTTTGGAATTTCCCCAAATCTATTATCTCCCCAAGCTGGGAGCTTATTGAGACAATCAACAATTTTAGTATGAGAATAAGCTGAGTTATTTGACCAAACTTCTTTAACAACATCAGAGTAGCTTGCATCTCTCAGCCAAACCTTTTAATTCTAGATTTCCTACCCCTGCAAAAACTGTTACGGTTAGAATCTAATAAAATAGGAGCATGGTCAGAGTTATACGTGATAAGATGGTGAATTGAAACCCTAGGAAATATATTTTTCCCAATCTAATAAAATAGATTTAATACAAAGTTAGAAGTACTATGAAAAAAAGGTTACTCATCGGGTTGAATTATTTGATCATTAGAAGGTAAGACCAACCCAACACCTATTAAGGCTTAAAATAAATTTTGTGACGATATCTTTTTAAAAAAAAAACAAATTAATCCAACAATTTTCTCATATAAAATTAATTATTTTGTACATAACAAGGATTTAATCCTTGGACTTTGCAGCTAATGATAACCTTTCACATTAAGTGGGCTAGCTCATGTTTGCTTATGTACTAAATATATCAAAAAGATAAAAATACACAAGGTACAAATTGAGCCTTGTTTAAAAGAAAAAAATTATTTTTTTGAGAGACCTAAAGTTAGGGTTTCACTAACTTGAACCTTGGACCGGACCTGTTAGAAGAGTGTTCTTGAAGTGAAGATGTTGAACCTATATCATTTTCATATTCGTTGGAAATTTTTTTAATTAAAAAATGCATCAATTTTCGTATGCTTCATTCTTCTAAGGAAAATTGTACCACTCCTATTAAAAATTGTGCTGATGGATTGATTTGCAGCTCTCTCGCTATCTGCTTGCGCATAGACTGCTCAATATTCATTTGAATTACTTGAATTGTGAAGAATGCACACATAAGTGATTGTTAAACTAATAGGCATATAGATAAAGGGTGTATTTGAAAGAACTCATGCAGAATTTATGAAAATATCTTATGAAATTAAACTTATACAAATAGTTTATGAAAATAGTTTATGATCTTTCAATAAATTATTTTTAACTTATTTTCATAAACTTGTCAGAGAAACTTATAAAAATAAACTATTTTTAACTTATTTATAAAAAAATTTATTGCATAAACACTTAAATAAACTTATATCTAAATGCATCCAAAAGACAAATGAAATTTAAACATGATAAAAGCAGGGGGTCCAATACGGGATATGTACAGGTTTGTTTCATTGAAACTTTCAAAGATCGATTAAAATATACAAGTTCCTATGGAAGGAGACCCACATCTCCATTATGTGTCCACCTCCACACCTGGGGACCATGATTGGCTGCGGTCAATACAGTCACTTTAATATATACCATTAGATTTTTTATCTTTATTATTATGATCTTTGATTTATTTTACTTATAAAAAATAAAAAAAATGAAGATGAAGAGTAGGGATGGTAAAGTGGGTTGTGACCCATGGATCAATCCGCCAATCCACCAAAATTTGGCGGGATGGATTGGGGTTCTTAACCCACCAACCCACTTTGACCCGCCCCGCTTAAACCACCCAAAAAAGGGTTGGTGACGGGGCGGGGCAGGTTGACCCGCCAACCCGCCATATTAAAAAATAAAATTTTTTAATTAATTTATTAATTATTTAATATTATTTAATTTAATTTAATTGTTACTTGGAATTATTTCATACTATAAAAATAATATCTTTACTTTTGTAACATAAATTGTATGTTATAAGATAAGATTATTCCAATTTTTTAACAATAATTTTAGAAAGGATATGAAGATTACCCAAAAAAAAGAAATATTATATGATTTTTTGTTAATTTTTTTTATTTTTATAGCGGGTCAACCCGCCAACCCGCCAACCCACCAATTATGTGTTTAGCGGGCCAACCCGCCAACCCACCATTAGGCGGGGTGGGTTGGGGGATTCAACCCATATGTCTAAAACGGGTTCCCCCGTCCCGTCCCGTTTTGGGTGGGTTAATGACGGGACGGAGTGGGTTGACCCACTTTGCCATCCCTAATGGAGAGAGATAGAAAAGCCTAATCATAGGCAATCTCAATCCCACCCCTCCACCTCCTTAAAATATACTTTATTCATCTCATTATATATGTCATATTTGGTTAAATAACACAGTTTTAAAAAAATAATAAATGAAAGAAAAAGAGTGATAATTTTATCAAATTAACCTTATTAACCATTGATATATTAACTATTATCATAAATACAAAGTGGAATATTTAAGAGTATAATTGATAAAAAAAATTAATATTACATTAAAAATAGAGAATGATATATATTTTGGGATAAATTTTATTTATAAATCTGAAATATATAATGAGACGAAGGGAGTACAATTCGACACCACTCACGACTGCACATATGGAATTGATTGAGTCTGAGAAACTTAAAATTGTCAGAATTAGAAAGTTAAGAGAGAAAGAGACCTTGGTAAACCTTCTAGGGAAAAAAAAATACACGGAAAAAATTGGTTAAACGGCTCCCCCACTCCAACAAAGCTCCCCCACTGAATATAATGTCTTACAGATGTGTCATGGATCAAGGTCTGTTCTCCTACTTTGTGTATCACATTTTATTTCCACCAATAATATCTTTCACATAAATTGAAATTTGATGTAATTTTAAAAAGATAAAATATGTGATAACATATTATTGGTGGAGACAGAATATGATACATCAAATCCTCATTCGTGTGATCATAGGATGGAGATCTTCTGATATGATCCAAGTTTAAATCACCGAAATTGAGGATCTATTCAAGAGCTTGTTCTTAGTTCTTGTGTAAAAATGATGAGAAGAATTGGTGAAGAAAAAGATGTTCTTGGACACCCGAATGCATATGAAGGATATAGACTAGGAATTGAAAATAAATAACTAAAAGATGAACAAAATGAGTATAGAACACTAATTAAATAAAAGAGGGAAGAATTGAAATGAAAGGTGCAAAAATTAAATGACATAAATATAAATTAAGAAGGACATAAGCAAAATAGAAAATGGAAGAGGAAGAAGATGAAGAGGAATGCGCCACAATCATTCATAGAATAGGAAGATTGATAAGCCAAGGAGGAATCGCCACAAAGAGATAGAACTCTTTGATAAGAATCAAGCAAGTTCTAATCCAAGAACTTGAAGAGGAGGAGTCAATACTCAACTCACAAAAATACCCAAATAGGATAAATTCTAATTTCATTCAAAGTTATGAAATGAGGTAATACAAGTCCTATTTATAGAAGCTAAGGAATATTCTAGGTTAAGGAGGTGAGCATTTTCGTGGATCATGAAGCCCATTATAAAATTAAAGCTAAAAACAATTACAAGCCCAATTAATGCCTAATTAAAATAAATTCGTCCAGAACAGCGTTCTCCACTTATAGCCCTGCTTTAGTCATGATAGAGTTCGAATCAGGTCTTGAGCTTCCAATAAAACTTGTAGATAATTCTTTTGTCTTTCCAACGCATCAAGAATCACTTCAATCGGACATCTAGAACTCAAGATATAGCCAAAATTAAAACACAGATCACTTGGACTTGAATGGATTAATTTTCTTTTGTTGTAAAATTGAATTGTCCCTCCTTTGCCTCCATCATTCCACCCTTCTTAGAGGAAATTCGACCTCGAATTTATTCGCTCCATACCTTTTATTGTTATTGTGTGCACATACCCAATCCTCCAGGGTCAAACACAAATCTAAAGAACCCATCACATGTAACTTCTACATTTGAGGAATTTTCATCTTTAATGCAAGACTCTTCAATTTGGCCTAGGCTAGTAAGGCAAAAAGTGACAAGCTTAAGCCTTAAAGAATTTCCACCATCATTTAAGAAAAGGTCATGCAAATTTGATGAATTTAGCACATGTTCTTGTCCAATTGCCTTGATGCATGACTCTTCAATGTGGCATAAAGGAGAAATATTAGATGAAGGAACCAAAGTAGAATAATCCCAACATTTGAAACCACACACCAATTTAGAGGAAGGTACTAGAATAGTAGGATGCCATGTCTTCAATTCCTTTAAGCCTTGAGGAACTTGTATCTTTGGAAGTTCAAATTTAATTTCAATTGATGTCTTGCATTCCTCTTTTGGATTACTTTCTTCCGCCTCACTCTCTTTTCTTTTCTCAACTTTGATATTGCTTTCTTGTTTTTCTTTTTCTCGGATTTTCTCTCTTCTCAACGGGCTCCCAATATCTTTCAAAATTAGAAGCCTTCTTTCTCATTCTCTCCTCTTTTCTCAACCTCCTTTCACATTCCTTATCCTCATTTTCATAGCTTCTATTCCTTCTTTCTTTTTCAAACTTCTTATCTTCCCTCTCATGATCTCTATATTTTCTCTCCTTGCCTCTACACCTCTCTCCTTCATGACTTATTCTATCTTTTTCCCTCAACTTCTTTTCATATCCCTCATGCATCTTTCGGGTCCAATCACCAACCTTATACTTCTCGAGTGATTTCGCAACACATCCACGCTCATAGTCTAAATCTCTAGAACCAAATCTCATCATGTTGCAAAAAAAATAAGTTAGAAGAAAAAGAAATAGTGTTAAGGACCTCTCCACACACCTAAGTGTTTACACTCTTAGATTTGTACTCGTGTTTCACTCAAAACAAGGCTTTTCTGTAATGTTCACTCTTGCCTTTTACCACTCAAGTTCTCTTTCAAAATCCTTGGAAAAGAACTATGTTAATTCAAGTAACAAGAAAAAGTAGCCAAACTTTGTAAAAAATTCACACAAGCTATCAATCAAGAGGTTCAAGGAAGAAAACTATTAAGACAAACCTAGAAATTTAAAGACAAGCAAGAAAAGCTAAAGAAGAAAGCACACTCTAATGGAGAAGTAAGAAGACAAAGACTCTAGAACTAGTGTTTAGGAATAAAATTTGAGCCATATGTTCAAAACATCAAGTAATACCAATTTTAAGGCTAGAAACACTTAGAAAAGGGGTTTTGTGGCCTAATTTGAATTCTGCATTTTTTTGTACTTTTTATAATTGCAGATTGGTCCCTTTATATTTTTTTGATTCCATTTTCTTTTAACTTTTTAGGATCCTTACTTTTGTAAAATAACTTTGGCCACAAAATTTTTCTGAAAATTACAGAAAAGAATGCCCCAAACAGATTTTAAGTGAATCACAAAGATCAAATAGCCTTTTGAAGCATGAACATGATGAACAAGGGGTTGTTCTTGGGAAGTGTGCCCAGAAATTAAATTCCCCCAAATTGATGTCTAATTCATGCTTTAAACTTAAAATTGATTGGTATACTTGATTTCACTTGTAGAGACCTTTCAATCAAGGTGTAGATTATCACTCTAACACCATTTCGTGAAATTCATCAAGATCAAAGTGGCTCAAACTCCAAGAACAAGATGAAAAATTCAAAAAAATTCAAAACTCTAAAACATGGAATATGAGGAAAGGAAGCAACTTGAGCTATGAAACATCTTTTGGATGCTATGAATTACAAACCCCAATGGTCTAACAACTCATTACAACACCACAAATGATCAAAATTGATGATCAAATATGGGGTTGGGCGTGGATTTCAAGGTTAAAAAAATAGCTCTAAAATTGCAAAAATTTCAACACAATCCAACTAGCAAAACCCAAACTAAAAAAGGAATTAATCTCAAGGAAGCTAGCTCTAGATACCACATGATATGATCCAAGTTTGAATCACTGAAATTGAGGATCTATCGAAGAGATTGTTTTTAGTTCTTATGCAAAAATGATGAGAAGAATTGGTGAAGAAGAAGATGTTCTTGGACACCCGAATGCATATGAAGGATATAGACTATGAATTGAAAATAAATAACTAAAAGATGAGCAAAATAAGTAAAGAACACTAATTAAATAAAAAAGGGAAGAACTAAAATGAAAGGTGCCGTGAAGGGGAAGGCGCCACAATCATCCATATAATAGGAAGATTGATAAGCCAAGGAGGATGCGCCACAAAGAGATAGAACTCTTTGATAAGAATCAAACATTTTCTAATCCAAGAATTTGAAGAGGAAGAGCCAATGCTCAACTCACAAAAATACCCAAATAGGATAAATTCTAATTTCATTCAAAGTTATGAAATGAGGTGATACAAGTTCTATTTATAGAAGTTAAGGAACATTCTAGGTTAAGGAGGTGAGTATTTTCGTGGATCATGAAGCCCATTATACAATTAAAGCTATAAACAATTACAAGCCCAATTAATGCCTAATTAAAACAAATCCATCCAGAACAGCGTTCTCCACCTCTAGCCCAGTTGTAGTCATGATAGAGTCCGAATCTGGTCTTGAGTTTCAAATAAAACTTGTAGATAATTCTCTTATCTTTCCAACGCATCAGGAATCACTTCAATCGGACATCTAGAACTCAAAATATAGCCAAAATAAAAACACATATCACTTGGACTTGAATAGATTAATCTTCTTTTGTTGCAAAATTGACTTGTCCCTCCTTTGCCTCTATCATTGTCCCATTTTTCTGTCACATTTTCTGTCCTCCACCAATAATAATGTCATTTAATAAAATAAAATTATAATTCAATATATATATCCTCATCTATTGATACGGGACATCGATACACCAATTTTGGGACAAAAGATTTTTATTCGTGATCATATGGTAAGTGGATGAAAATTATCTGATCACTCGTCTTCTTTCCTGTCTTCTCATCTTCTGTCCCTTCACTAATGTTTTTTGACAAAAATAAACTATAAAAATTATTAAATCTGTCATCTACTTAAAATCATTCCCGTTACTTTACCCATCATTTCATTATGGTTTCATGTAAGACATGTGCTTGACGTCGCCACGCCGCTAGCCACTATCTGTGTTTTGAAATTGCCATCTTTTGCAGTGGCCCTTGCCCCTTGGAGCAACTGATCATCTCCTAACCGTTGCACTACAGAAGCATTGTATCCACCCCACCAAGCATCACCTCCACGTCGCTTGACATCAATTGTCAATGCTGGATATTGCTGGAATTTATGGGTGATTGGGGTCTTGCTGACATGAGGTTACTGCTCAAGATGGCGGCTTCTGGTGGTTTTGGGGTTTTTGTTGGTTTAATTTTGTTTTCTAATTTGATTTTGATGGTGCTTGGTCCTGGTGGGAGTGAGTGTTGCAGGGGACTTTCTTATCTTTATATATAAAAGGAGGACGGTAGTGGTTGGGACAGTATAGTAATTTCACTTTTGTTTTTTTAATTTTTATATATAATTATTTTAAATTTTTATATATAAAAATAGTGTAATCTTAGGTATCTCAAATATATATTTTGGTAATTTGTTTGGTCACTTCGGACGGAATAAAATTTTTAAACGGCTAAGTTGATCCGTTCAAATCAAATTTATGAGATGTTAGAAAGTTTAGAATAGTGAGGGGAAATTATAAAAAAAAAAAAAAAAAAAAGAATAGTGTGGGGAAGGGGGAGGCGACTGAGAGAAAAGAAAAGAGAGGGATAGAGAGAAAGAGAGAAAGAGGAAGAGGAGAGGGAAGCTGTGCGGTGGAGCAGAGACAACTGCGTTTTCAAGGGGGAAGATGAGCGGAGAACGGCCACGCATGGCGCGGCGGAGGGCCAGACCTGCGAGTTTTCTCGTGGTGGTGGGAGAAAAGAGGATACATTTCGCGGCAAAGTGAAGGGACAGCTGCTGTCAGCAGCGAAGAGGCCGTGCGTCGCGCAGCGTAGGAGAGGAACGCCGCCCGTGACAGCAGCGCGGCGACGAAGGGGAGAAAATTGGAAGCTCTATTTTTGTGTAAGCACTTCTTTCCTTTACCTTGAATGATTGAATCACTATTTCTATCTTTATTTATACTAAATCCTTTCTCCCTTATCCATTTGCAGGTGTTGGTATTTAACTGGACAATGGATAAATGGACAATGAGATTAAAGCTAAGAGGACGATGGATCTCCTGTTGAATGTGCTGAAATTTTTTAATTTATGTGTTTTTCTGTGGTTCAAATTGCTTGGATAAGCGTCTTCACCTCATGTCCTTTGGTACAAGAGAATGTCTGGATTCTGGAATATAGTGGTTTTTTATTTTGACAAGACCATCGTTGAAATTCCAAATGAAAACCACATGAAATGTTTTCACTTGCTTCAAGAACATAAATCTCAATTATTCTGTCTGTGAAATGAGCGTAAGGCAGTGTATATTCTCTCTAACTGTAGTATGTGGTTAAGTGATGGGCTGATTATAATAACTATTAAACCATCCATGTTTCAATTATGTACTGTGTTTTGTAATGCTGATAGTCTCTCTAACAGCAGTACCATTGCAATGGCTCTAGAATTTGTAGTTATGAATTGGTAATAATTTAACTACTTTGGTTAACTTATCTGAAATATAAGGCCTTTGCAATATTGGTCCTTTCCCAGGGTTCAAGTGATCGTCCAGGATAGACTATCATCACTAATTTTTTGTTTCTTTAATTTATTGTGCTAAGATATGTTTCTAACAACAGTTTTCTAGACTTGATATAGTTCATCCATCCGTCTATAATTTTACTAGTTGTTTATTATGTTTGATCTTCACTTTTAATCAATTTCAATATCGTATTGTTTTCATTGGTAGTACAGTTAGAAGCATGGCATCAGAAGATGAAGATGATATTTTTGCAAACAGTGAAACAAATTATAGGGATGAATTAGGGTTTCACAAGACATCTTTGGGACACATGATGGCTCTGCTAGGGTTTCCTCACACGTGATATCCTAGGATGTGCATGACAATCAACATGGCGAACGACAATCCTATTTGTCCTTGGAGATTTATGGATCCTCCTCCTTCTTCTTCTTCTTCTAAACCTTTGGCAGATTCTAGTTCTTCAAGACCTCGGAAATCTTTTGTTCAGGCTTTGAACAATTCGTGTGACATATCCATCAGCCAGTTACCTAGTCCTTGTTATAAAGGAGATGATGTTGCGATCAAGATACCGGAAGAAGAGTACAAAGCAGGCTTGGCAGCTTGTAAAAACAATCTGCATGGTAGGTTGGTTCTTTCTAAAGGAGATGAACCAATTAAATTTGATGACTTGCATATCGTATTGTTTTCATTGGTAGTACAGTTAGAAGCATGGCATCAGAAGATGAAGATGATATTTTTGCAAACAGTGAAACAAATTATAGGGATGAATTAGGGTTTCGCAAGACATCTTTGGGACACATGATGGCTCTGCTAGGGTTTCCTCACACGTGATATCCTAGGATTTGCCTGACAATCAACATGGCGAACGACAATCCTATTTGTCCTTGGAGATTTATGGATCCTCTTTCTTCTTCTTCTTCTTCTAAACCTTTGGCAGATTCTAGTTCTTCAAAACCTCGAAAATCTTTTGTTCAGGCTTTGAACAATTCGTGCGACATATCCATCAGCCAGTTACCTAGTCCTTGTTATAAAGGAGATGATGTAGCGATCAAGATACGGAAGAAGAGTACAAAGCAGGCTTGGCGGCTTGTAAAAACAATCTGCATGGTAGGTTGGTTCTTTCTAAAGGAGATGCACTAATTAAATTTGATAACTTGCAGTCCAAGCTTGCTGCATTGTGGAAAATCACAGGTCAATGGAGTACGATCTCTTTGGGACGTGGTTTTCATGAATATTCTTTTGGTACTAATGAGGATCTCACAAAGGTATTCTCTGTTGGTTCATGGAATTCTAAACCTGGTGTTCTTCATTTATCTTTGTGGACTTCGGATTTCAATCCTACTTTGCAAAAACAAACTCATGCTCAGTGTTGGGTTCGACTATTGGGTCTTCCACAAGAGTATTAGCGTCCGAAAATAATCTTTCCTAGAGTAGCAGGCATTGGTGTCCCTATTGCACTTGATGAGGAAACTATCAAGAAGTCCTTTGGTCACTTTGCAAGGGTTCTTGTGGATATTGATTTTACTAGGGTTCTTCTTGAAAGAATTCTGGTAGAAAGAGATGAGTATGCTTTTTTGTGGGACTGGATTATAGGTGGAATTTCTTAAACTTCACCTATAGCTTGGTCATTGTGCTTCAAGCTATGGGACCCCGGTGGATGTCCAAGTCCAAGTTTGCCAAGGAAACAATTAAGGAAGAGGAAGACAGCTTTTGCAATCAGTTTTTTTTTCCTTCTGCCTTGAGGACAAGGCAGATTTTCAGCCGGGTGGTATTGATAGGTTCTAGATCCGATTAGTTGGATAAACAAACCCAATGATCCAATTATATGGTTGGTTCTCTATTTGGGGAGGGACTGGGCCTAAACATAATGTGAATGATTAGTGTAAGTGGTTACAGGAGGCATGATGTCAGTGAATTAGTTAGAGGAGAGAAAAGATATGAATTGATGATAAAAGGGAAGGTAGTTTACGTATGGGGGGTATGTTTGCTTTCTGAATTGTAAGCTTTAGAGCTTTGGCTTGGAGTATTCCTCCATAGCTGGGAGCATTTTGCTCTTACTTTTTGTTTTTCCTCTTCATTTATGTAATTCTCTTCCATTTCCAAATCAATAATACACCCTTCCTTTCATATCTGGGTTTCTATTTTCCTTTCTGCACTTAAGATAGGAATTGTTCCTATCAGCTTCCCACTGTTTTGACTTCAGTTACTGAAAATTGTAAAACCACTTCAAAATGCCTTGATGTGTGGCCTACCAGGTAAATGAGGCCCCTTCCTACCGTTACAATATATAATTCCCAAATCAAATCATCTGTTTAATTTCCACAAATATCAAAAATTATTGGTATGGGACCCTTTCTTCATAGGTTAAGTGTAGTCCGAAACATCTATTGTATAATAATCTATGTCCCGAGCTGAAAATTTTAAAAGAAAACATATTTCTATTCAAAATAAAATAAATCATACTTATTATTGATTGCTATTAACAAATTAACAACCTATATAGTGTATCGTTATTTATACAATAGTGATGGAAGCAATTAAATAACATTATGGTAGTTTTGATTTTTCCCCCATAATTTTATTATGATCTAGGCATATTAGTGTAAATGTATGTTTTATACTTTATCTACCAATTTTTATCTATGCTTTTGAAATAAACTTTATGTATTGCCACTTTTGTAATTTATATTAATTATATATTTGTCCAACAATTTATTTTTGTATTGATTTAAATGACATTTAGATTTAACTTGAAATCCTATAAAATATAGTTTCTGCATTATCCATTCTCATTTGTTAAATTTGTATTATGGCAACTATATTTCGTTGAATGTAAAATACAAGCAATATACTTACCAAATATCACTTCCATATGACTTGGAAGACAATATACTTAAATAATAATGCTATGAAAGTAATGGATGATTTGCTAAATTAATGCTTGTGTGTGTATATACTTATCTAAGGCTTTTTCTATCTTATGCAACTTTGTACAAGTTAAGAAATTAATATAAGCTTTTATTTGAAATCACAACTTTTTCCAGGAGAAGCTTACTATCATTGATTCCTTAACCTGTGCATGGTTGCACAGGATAGAAAAACCCTTTATCTAATTATTAGAAATGCTTCCTTACTTAATGTACTAAAAAAATTGTAATTGTTCTTCACCCGTGCTTTGTTGGAAGAGTGAATTATTCCAATGCATTGAAAAAGCATAAAATAAATACAAAGGATTAAGTGTATGTTTGGGTTAGATTTTTTTCTAACGCAAACTGAGGTTTAAACCTTCGTTAGGAGAAAGTCCCAAATTGGAAATTGGTAAAAAAAAAAGGTGAACTTTAATGCATTGGGAAGTGAAGATATCACGTTGGCATTGAATAAAATCTAATCCAAACATACCCTAAAAGGACACAACTATTGTTCAGAGATCATTAAATGAATTGTTTTAATACATTGAAAAAAGCTGAAAAATAAAAACAAAGAATGGAAAAGACACAACTCTTGATTAGTTTTAAGGTTAGGAGTAAATCACTATACATTTCATTTTTATTTGTCTTTTGTTTTTTTTTTTTAAATTTACCCTTTACCCTGCCCCCCACTATACTTCAATATTATATATTATACAAATTCAACTTGAATATAGTGACTTTTTTTGGCCTTCCTTAAATGGTAGAATTGATTACAATGTAGCCCTTGCTGATTTTAAGATGCCCCTAGTATAGATAGCTTAATTGCTATCAAGCAACATGTCATACAATTTTAAAAGTTGTCTCCTTTGCATGTGGAAAGAAAGGCTTATTTTGGTGTATATATATCTCATGAAAAAATAGAGCCAAATTTGGTGTATGTACTTAACACATCCTTTCGGTGTATATATATCTCATGAAAAAATAGAGGCAAATGTTTTATAATACTTATTTATAATCAAACATCAATAAACTTATAAATTTTTTCATCTATTTATTTGTGCTTCAACTACTTCACAAATATTTATTTGTTGCTCTTTTAATTTATTATTTTTGACATTTAAATCAATGTTCGATTCAGTGGTCATCCAAATTCAAACAAATATGATGTATAGTCCACCAAGAGGTTACTTGTGGAATACCTTGGAGTTGTCATCACAAATATCACGTCCCAATCACATGGGGAGAAATATATCTTATATACATGTACACCAAACCATAACGCTCCTTTAAGAGTTGTTCACTATAGTCCATTTCCCCAAAGGTTTTACTTTCATATCTCGAACAAACGATGCCCTTTGGCTTTTGACATCAACATCCATCCAGAACTTCGGGATGGTTAACAAGGGTCCCAAACCCTTCAAATACTACACAAATATGTATTTCTAGATCTTTTAATGAGTTAGTTTCCACATTTTAAAAATAATACTTAAACAAAAAACAAAAAATGTTACACCCGTGTAACGATGCACGGGTACAAGATGCTAAGATGATATCTAAATGAGTACGATATTTAAAATGAAAATTGTCAGGTTTTAAATGGGGGGATGGGATCGGGACATGAAATGGAATTAGGTGATTTCTATCCCCAAACGAACTACTAGTTGAAGAGAGGGAATGGGAACCCAGAGTACAGAAGTTCTATTTATGTTGAAACACTTTGTTATAATATAACACTTAAACTAACTAATAATGTTAGACGACTAACAATAGATATCGAAATTAGACTTTCACACTACTTTGGCTATTAGTTATTGCACAGCACAGGTTACATATTCCTTGGTTCACCTCTCAAGCTAGAGGGATTTTGCGGGATATAATTAAGGTAATAATGCATAATAGTTATGCCAAACTTTCTCCGAAAGATATGAATGATATAATTAGAATCCAACGCATCAAGAACAAAGAAGAAAAAAAAAAGAATATTCATTGGGTGAAAACTTTTAATGACGAAAAATGGCTATGATGGTAAAAACCACATGGCATTGCTTGGTTGTGGTGGTACTAATTTTCAAAATATTGCAGTTAGCCATCATATAATGGTACGTGCGATCTCTTTTGTTTTTCATCAAGCACCAGAACTTCTGTAAACTAATCCTCTAAATGTATTTGGGAACTAAGGCATTTTCTTTTTCAAAAAAGTTATCTTATTTGCACAATTTTTTTAACATCAATATCATGTTTCTATATTTTTTCTTTCTTATCTATAATATCAAAAAGAAGAAAATTGGGGACAACATGCAGTGTCTCCATGGGATGTCTCTGGGTAGATGTTCACACAATCTTTTTCATTTTAAAAATGGACAACATTTAATATTTTGTTAATATAAATTGGTCTGCCTCATGCACCCAAAAAAAGAAGAGAAAAGTTAAAACATCTCAATCAGAATTCCTCTTGTTGCATTGAAAAATCAAATAATATGCTCTGGAAAATATCCTTAATTTCTTTAATTTGTTGAAGAAACTTCATTTAATATTAATTAAATATATATTTGGATATATCACTAGTTGCACTATCGTGATACTTGGACGACTAAAATTACACAATTGTGATATCTTGGAGACCCAATTGGTACAATTGAAACCCGAGAGACCACAATTGTACAATCATGATACTAAAGGGACCCAATTGATGTAATTAAAATTTGATAGACTAAAATTATACAATCGTAATGTCTGGGGGACCAAAAGTGCAATTAAGCCTCATTTTTATTTGTCACTCTTTCCTTATTTAACGTCCATCCTATATACGATCCTACACCACAACCTTTGAGCCCATTCACCCTTCTCCACAATTTTTGGAAGCATTAATTGGTTTCTCTCGTTCTCAAAACCCCCCTTTGTCACATTCCACATGTGAGAACGTGATGATAGGAAGAATATAAAAGCGGATAGGAAGAACACAACACAATGATGAACAATGATTTCCATCGTTTCGCAGTTTCATCTCATTTCCGAAGCCGTTTCCCAAAATCCTTCTCTCTACGGAAGAAGGTACCATGGTGGTATCAAATATTGGACCCAAGATCCAAGTTCGTTGCACAATGGAACCGCACATTCCTCTACGCATGCATCTTCGCTCTTTTCTTGGACCCTCTTTACTTCTATTTCCCCATCACAGGAGACAAAGCTTGCATGCAAACCGACATTTTTCTTGGTGTCTTTGTCACATTCTCTCGCACCGTAGCTGATCTCTTTTTCCTCTTCCATATGGTCCTTAAGTTCCGCACCGCATTCGTCTCTCCCAAATCTCGCGTTTATGGCCGCAAAGAACTCATCAATGATCCTCACAAGATTGCCACTCGCTACCTCAAGTCAGATTTCATCGTTGATCTCCTTGCCACCCTTCCTCTACCCCAGGTATGCCAATGCTATATACTAAGGTTTTAAATTGCATTCGCAGCTACATGACATTTATCGTTACTGCAGATAATTGTGAAAAATTATGGACCATGATATTGCAACCTCAATTGTAATCGTGAACCTTATTTTTTAAAAACCATGCTATATCCTAATAGCAACGCAGCACTACAGAGAGATATCCCAGAACCATCACGATTGCCACATATATTCTGGCAACAAGGAAAAGCCAATGGATAAAAAAATCGTGAAAAATTTGAGTGAGAAAAGAACTTTAAAATAGTTTTTTTTTATAAAAAAAACTAGTTTTATCTTAAAATTTGTTAAGATACGAACCAATTTTTAAGAAATTTAGGTAATTACCAAACAATCTATATTTATTAGTGCCTTTTTCTGATACCTCATAAATTTTGAGAACATTTAATATTATAATGCGTAATCTCAATTAAATGGTTATATTAATGTTACATAATACCATCTAATTGGCTCACCTAATAGGATAAAAGTTAGGCTAAAATATCATTTTGGTCCCTTAACTTATTTTTGAGTTTCAATTTGGTCCCTTAACTTTTAAAAGTTTCAATTTGGTCCCTTAACTTATCTCTGTTAACACAAGTTAGTCATCTCCGCAATGACATAAGCAAAAGTGACAAAAGTGCTATACGTGTTAACAACTTAAAGGACCAATTTGAAACTCATTTAAAATATAAGAGATCAATTTGAAATTCATTTAAAAGTTAAGGACCAATTTGAAACTTGTTAAAAATTTAAAGGACCAATTTAAAACTCATTTGCTTATGTCATTGACGGAGAGGACTAACTTGTGTTAACAGAAACAAGTTAAGGGACCAAATTGAAACTTTTAAAAGTTAAGGGACCAAATTGAAACTAAAAAAAATTTAAGGGACCAAAATGGTATTTTAACCTAAAAGTTAGCATGTGATTCGAGAGAAGTACTTATTTAAAAACTAGCTTCACTGAACTTAGATATTCGGTTTATAAGATCGCCAAATAGGCAAATACCCGATAGTTTTTTATCATTAAGCAAGTGCATCTTAAAAAAATGATTAATGGACACTTCCCTATATATTAAAAATTGCGTATTTTCTTTCTTTTTTCATGTATGCAATTGCAGATTGTGGTTTGGTTCGTGATTCCGGGGCTGAAAAATTCAACCGCAGCTCATGTAAATCATACCGTGTCCCTGATTGTTCTCATTCAGTATGTTCCTCGGTTGTTTCAAATTTTTCCCCTACAACGGCGAATCCTAAAGACTAGCGGGCTAATAGCCAAAACTGCCTTGGCAGGAGCATTGTACAATCTTGGTTCCTACATGCTAGCCAGCCATGTAAATTTTTTCATTAACTAATTAAATATAAATTAACCTGAATTTAAGGCTATGATTGAGAGTTTTGATGAAGATGAAATGAAGTGATTAATAATGGAGTAGTTTAGAATTGAATGAAGTGAAAAGATAAAAATATATCACTTCACTGTTTAGAGATTAGAATGAAGGGAGATTCCACCCTATTGTTTGGGAGTATAATAGTAATTAATGGAGTGAAGTGAATTACGGAAGACCATGAAGTCCACTCGATCCCTAACCCCAAATTGTTGGGTATGAAAATATGAGGGTTTGAGTGGTATAAGTAATTTGGGTGATGATCCTTAACCATTCCACTCCATTATTTAAAAAAAACTTCCAAATAATATGTAAATATTTTTTATCACTCTACTCCATTACTAACCATTCCGTTTCATCGTTTCAAAGATAGCCTAAATGTATAATAGTTCCAATTGTTGATAACTTGTTTTCCAAATATTGTGTTGTCAGTGCAGGTTTTAGGGGCTTCGTGGTATGTGACATCCATTCAACGCCAATACGAGTGTTGGAGAATAACATGTAGAAAGGAGATGAATAGAACGCACTCTCCATCTTGCAATCCTTCATTTCTTGATTGTGGTTCCGTGGGGAACCATGAAAGGCAAGCTTGGTTTAGACGCACCAAAGTTCTCACTGATTGTGATGCTCTCAATGATAAAAACCACTTTCAGTTTGGAATGTTTGCTGATGCTTTTACTGATCACGTCTCTTCATCAAGATTCTTCCAAAAATATTTTTACTGCCTCTGGTGGGGTTTAAAAAATCTAAGGTATGCTGCTCAATTTAGTTTTGCCAAATTAGTGTAAGCTCTTTCCTTATCAAAAAAAAAAAGTCTAAGCTCTTTGTGTAATTGCTTTTTGAGTTTGATTATTTGTTGGACACAAACAGAAAATATTTAGACAACAAACTTAATTACATTGCAATATATATCTTTACTTTATCTTAAAACATGTGATATTTTAATATCTATCTTTGTTGTCGTGTTCCGTTTTCCATTATTGTAAACAATTGTAGGAAAATGTGGACCCCAATTATTATGGTATCGGAGGTAGATTTAAAACCTTGCATACTCATATACATTTAATACAAGATTAATTGTTATATACTAATAATGTACTGTCAACCAATCATCAATCGTGGTATAAATGACTTATAAGGTAGTTATGATATGAGTCAATTTTTTTAACTTATGTGTCAATTTATGATTCAATGTCTGTGTAAAAGTGTTTGACATTGTTAGTGTATAGCAATTATACTCATTTAATATATATAGACGTATAAGTTTAAGAGTCTAATTGCTATGCACTGACAGTGTAAACTGTCAATCAATCAGAAATTATAGTATGAGTAACTTTTAAGGTAGTTATGATAAGAGTCTAACATTTTAGTTGATGTGAAAAATATATGATTGATTGATACTGTAAAAAAATTTTACAATTCAGTACATACCAATTAAATCCTACTTATAATTTCCTTATCTTTTAATGTTTTGATTCAATGTACAGTTCCTATGGACAAAATCTCCAGACGAGCACTTACAGTGGTGAAACATTATTTTCAAGTTTCATCTGCATCTCAGGTCTAATCCTGTTTGCGCATCTCATCGGTAATATGCAGGTATTTTTCTACACCTTTTGTGGTATATATTTGTAATAATCAATAAAAATCTAATTCTTCTTGTCATCATAAGGAAGCACAATTTTGCATGTATTGAAGCAAAAACAATGTTGCATGTATTTTTTCTTGTCCTTTCTCATGATTTTTCTTTTTCTTTTTTTAAAAAAAAAGAATTATTTGCAATCTTCAACTGTAAGACTTGAAGAGTGGAGACTTAAACAAAAAGATACAGAAGAGTGGATGAATCACCGGCAACTTCCACCAGAACTGCAAGCACGTGTTCGTCGGTTTGTTCAATATAAATGGCTTGCCACAAGAGGTGTAGACGAAGAAGCTATTTTGCGTTCTTTGCCTTTGGACCTTCGCCGCCAGATTCAAAGGCATCTCTGTCTTGACATCGTTCGTAGGGTAAGTAAGTGCATGTCTTTGTTATTAGTTAAAAATTTATATTCATCGTAAACTATTGGTAGGATATATACGACACATGAGATGGTTAATGCTCACAAATTAAGTAATTAACAATTATTATGTCAACTTTTTGGTGATAAAGAAGTCCAAACTTGGTACCCTATCCAACTTATTTATTGTAAAACAATGTCAATAATACACTCTTTAACACATTCATCATTTATTATTGAGTCGATTTTATGTGGGAGTCATCAAATAGAGAGTGAACCCATGTTTGATTTAGTAGGTTCCACATGAAATTCATCCAATAATAGATGTTATATTGAAGAGAGTGCGTTACTAGTATTTTTTATTTAGAGAAATGCTTGGAAGTACGAAATATGATTTTTCATGTATATTATGCCAATGAAGTGGTTTTATTTTCAACCACTAATTCTTGTTTTTTATTTCATTTTGTAGTGAAATGTAGCTCAGTTTCGCATTTGAATTCGTACTAATTTGGCAGCAACTTTCTTTGGTACTATATAGCATTCATGTTCTATTTATTGTAGAGAAGTGCCGGCGACAAATTTTTAACACTTCTTCATTATTGAATATATTTTATGTAAGACCCATTAAATCACATGGATCCACTTTTTTAATTGAATCCCATATATATAAAATACACCCAATAATAGAAAATATGTTCAAAGGGGTATCTTGAAGATGTATTTGCAATGAAATTTATAGGCTCATATTTGTCATAGTATCATATACCTAAACAAATTGGTACTTTTTTTCAAAGAAACATACCAAGGTTCGACTAAATAATATGAACACGGATTCATTCTTCATGCATGTATGTTCAGGTTCCATTTTTCGGTCAAATGGACGATCAGCTTCTTGATGCCATATGTGAACGCCTTGTTTCATCATTGAATACAAAAGACACTTACATCGTCCGAGAAGGTGATCCAGTGAAAGAAATGCTTTTCATTATTAGAGGACAAGTAGAAAGTTCCACAACTGATGGTGGGAGATCAGGATTCTTCAACTCTATCACCCTCAAACCTGGTGATTTTTGTGGTGAAGAATTGCTAACATGGGCTTTGGTGGCTTCCTCCAGTCTTAACCTTCCATCATCCACTAGAACAGTCAAGTCCCTCACTGAAGTTGAAGCATTTGCACTTAGAGCTGAGGACCTCAAATTTGTTGCCAGCCAATTCAAGCGCCTCCACAGTAAGAAACTTCAACATGCCTTCAGGTACCTTACTCACACTACACTTTGTTGATTGTTCTGTAACGTAATTATGGATTTGAGCACCCTTTATACTCATATCAATGTACTTCTTTGCTTATTAAAAAAAAACACGCTTTCAGGTACTATTCCCATCAATGGAGGGCATGGGGGGCTTGCTTTATACAAGCTGCTTGGAGACGTCATAGCAAGAGAAAACTGACAATAGAGTTGTTGGAAAGAGAGAACTTGTACTACACAGATATGATGGATCAAGAAGATTATGAAGGAGAGAGTTCAATGAGGGATATTGCAAGTCATGCCCAGAATCTTGGGGCTACAGTTTTGGCTTCAAAATTTGCTGCAAACACTAAGAAAGGGGCAATTAAAAAAGTAACTATCGCTGATACAAGTAGTTTAAAGATGCCCAAGATGTTCAAGCCAACAGAGCCTGATTTCTCGACATACCAAGAAGATTAATTAGTTGAAGTCTTGTGAGGACCGAATTAAGATTGGGGACATAAGCCATTCTTGATTCCTATTTCTTTTAGCTAGATAGAAATCGAGAGAAAGAAAAACGTGTGAGAAGAGATTGAGGCTCCTCTACCAACAAATTTTTGTACACAATGATCAATATTTTAATACTTTCCTGTGTGCGCGCGCGCGCATACACAAGGAGGATTCAACTACGGAAAAACCTATGATTCTGGTTTCTCCTCCTTCAATCGCTTAATTACCCAATTTCTTTATAATTACGTGATTTCCTAACATAAGATAAACACCTCTTCTAATATTAGGAATCAATGGTATTTTGAATATTATTTTTTTTTTAATATTTTGAATATTATTATTGTTACTATATTTTGATATTTTATTTAATTGATTTTTTCATATTTTTTATATTTTATTTGTTATTGTTACATTAGTATATTTTGTTTGCTTGTAATATCCAGGCGCCGAGACCTCCATTGCATTGTTTGGTAATGTTTTATCAAATATAAATCATTACTATTATATTGATTATCAATGGATTAGCCATCGAAAAATGTATCCAATTTAATAACAACTTAGCAGTTGGTAAATTTATCATTAGCTAAGCCATCAAGTTACCGACGGATTGGTTTGTCCGTCGATATTATCGATAGCTAAGAGTTCGTCTGTCAATAAAACTTACAAACAAGGTTACTATGGATGACTTGGCTTTTCCCTATTGCCAACATCTTTTGGTCGTCAATATCAAGCAAAATTTCTTGTAGTGCAACTAAAAGAGCCTTTGCAGTTCTATATTGGAAAGGCAACAACATACCCTACCTCTTCAAAGAAAATAGATGTCGAAAAGGCTATTTTTGAAGATGTGCCCCCTTCCATAACAGTCACTCTTTAGCAGATGATGCTATATTTACAATTTGTAAAATTATGAATGTTTAAGAATAGTAGAGCTAGCGCTACTGCTTTTCTAGATTCCAACAAAACAGGAAACGAAGCAAGTTTGGTTAAGATTATTCTCACCGCAAAAGTGAGAAAAAATATCATTCAACACTTTTTTCAAAGGCTATGTGATGAGCTTTTAGCAAACGTGATTCTATGGTGAAGAATTTAAACAAACAAGCACTTGTCAAGCTAAAATCACATACTACCATTATTAGCCAATGAGCCGAAGGAAAAGTCATATACATTTGGTAGGTGTGGAATAACATCAACATACTACTCAAGTTTGGCTAATACAAAATCCCTACAAAAATTATAGCTAATAATACATTAGGTAAACGAATATAGCATTACAGCGTACCTAGCACAAACTTGTATCGTACAAAATCCACAGCCCCGAGATAAAAAGATTGGCAGCAGGGATATTTTCACTACTGCTGGCAGTTTGGCTAAAGCAATTCCTATAAATAATGGATATTTCTGCAAGATCATTAGTTCCAAAAAAAAATTCGGTGAGAAAACAATAGAGAAAACAATACGGATCCTAAATTCACTATCATTGACTATTGATGTTTTTGTAGTTTGTTGCGGTTCTCCTCTGTAATTGTTTGAAACTCTTTCTCACTGGCTGCAATTAGGCGTTTACCAATGTCATATGTGGTAAGCCTGATGCTGCACAGACAAATTAGGAAGATATCAGGTAACTAATGACAATCTACTTTGAAGTAAAACATATATGAGATAAGCAATGCCAGCAACACACTTTTTATCACATTCTCTCCAACACACTCTATTATTGGATGGATTTCATGTGAAATTCACTGAATAGAGAGTCCACGCCCACGTGATTTAATGGGTCCCACATAAAATCCACCTAATAATAGAGAGTGTGTTGAAGAGAAACTGTTAAAGAATGTGTTGCTAGTATTTCTCTTTTCATTATTATATATACTTAGTGGCATGTGGTTCGATATTGTTGAGATCTCACATGGCCAAAGTAGTCCTTATAAGACTTAGGCAATTTTCACCTCTTGAACTAGCTTTTGGGTTGAGTTAGGCATAAAACCTAAGTTCTAAGATGGTATCGGAGCCTATCCTAGATCTGTTATTAGACCAATTATTCCACCCGTATTTGTCCACGCTCCAGATGTCCAGTCTTGGACGTGAGGGGGTGTGTTGAGATCCCACATCAACTAGAGATATGACCAAAATAGTTCTTATAAGGCTTAAGTAATCCTCACCTCTTGAGCTAGTTTTTGAGGTTAATTAGGCCTAAAGCCCAAATTCTAAGATGGTATCAAAGTCTATCCTAGATTTATTATTGGACCAATTATTTCACTTGCATTTGTCCACGCTCCGGATGTCTAGTCCTAGACGTGAGGGGGGTGTTGAGATCCCACATCGAGCAGAGATATGACCAAAGTAGTTCTTATAAGGCTTGAGCAATCCTCACCTCTTTGTTAGCTTTTGGGGTTGAATTAGACCTAAAGTCCAAATTCTAAGAGATATTTTAAAGAAATAACTTAATTACAGACATGATTTTATCCATTTATTTTTCAGCAAAGGTAACGGGGAGTTAAGTAAGAAAAATTGGAATTATCACAATGCATGGTGATAAAGATTGAAACTCTAATAACTCAAAATAGAAGATCACAGAAACCTGCTGTTTGGTAGATTTTTTAAAGCATTGGGTACAAATCCCCGATACAAGCCAATAACTCCATCCCGTGCCACAATACCTGCATCAATGAAATAAATAATTTGGTAATAACACAGACTACGCAAGCATTTAAAGCCTCAAAAATCCCCATCATTTAAATAAATTTCAACAAATCAACTACCTTGAGATATGTACTAAAAAAACAAAATTATTCACTGTTGAAACTCAGACAAAATATTAAAAAGTCTACAAAATGATGATGCCTGAAATCTAAACACTAGGGATAGTATATTCTATCATCTTTTAGCCGTATAAAGTTCCTCATGACACAAATGGGATAGCTCACGTATAAGTACAATTAGAAAATTACTTCCGAGGAGGTGAACACACACAATCACAATTTGAGAATTGCATTACAAAAAAATAGAATCTTAAGTTTTCTCACGAAGTACGCAAAGACAAAATCTTATATTTATACTTCAAAAGTTTCACTAGTGACGTTTTGCTCATAAGTAGAAACCAAATGTGGAGTTCAATAGGCTTTGGTAGGGCACAAACTAATCCATGCTTGTCTTCACAAGACTAAGACACCTAATAACTTCCATAAACTACATAACTGCATGCCTCATCAAACAGCCAGAAAGTTCCCATCAAGTACTATGATACAAGAACTCAAATAACTTCCCAACAAATGCACCCTCCCAGCATTTTCAAATGTAGCAATACCATTGTCTTATACTGCAACCTTGACTATAAAAAAACTGAGTAAACCTTTCAGGCTAAAAGAGAAAGAAGCGCAACTGTAAGAAGACAAATGAACCGGTTCACCTCATACTGTTAAAACAACCCTCAGAAAGAGTACTGATTCATCCTAGATATTCATAATAGGCCATTTTACTGAGGACTGATTGACTTGGCTTCTTAAAATTAAAAAGAAAAGTATCCAGTTAAGAATAGGAAGATGCTGAATCACTGTGAGCCAGTGACTGACTTGTTGATTAGCATTCACCACAAAAAGGTCAACGTGTGGATAGAAACTATTGTTTTGTGTTCATCTACGACTGTTAGTATGCATGCGCGTGTTGTTTCATAACTACTTCATTAGAAACATCCTTGATATAAAGGTAGGATGAATACGCCCAACTGAAAATGGCTATCTATACTTCATGTGCATCTGCAATGATATTTTAACATCTAATGACACTTTGTGCACAGGCACCAAAGGCAATAATTTTGAAGCTGATAGGAAAATTTCATATTGGTTACTGATTATTCTACATATCTGCTTTAAGGACTATTAAATTCAAGGCACCGATTAAGTTAATTAATTAAACCAGCTCCAAGGCAACAGCGTACCAAAAAAAATTTAAACCAGCTAGAGACCTTAAATAACCATGGGCCAAAAGATAAGAGCAAGAGTTTATAAACAATGTTACAACAAGCAAGCCAGAATTTTTAGTTTATTGCTCTGATAAACTTATGTTAAATTATCAATGGAGTTTATATATTTGTTACTAATATTTAAACAAATATAAGTGTATTGGCGACTATAAAATGATGATACTAAAAAAGTAAACCGGACCAATCCTCACCTGAAATGGCATCTAATACCGTCTTATAAGGTGTACCCTTCAATTGCATCTGTCTTCGCACAGTGTCCAGAGGATAGCATGTAAGTGTGGCAAGTGATGCTGAAAGCACAGCAGTGAGTAGTGACGTTTCAGTTCTTTTTTGATAATTCTCTGGCAACGACTTCTTTAACCTATTATCCACAAAAGGTCAGGATGTTTCAATTTTAATGTCCATGTCCAATCTCCAATTTACTTGAAAGATAGAAGATTAATATTGAACTCACAAGTCAAAAACACAAAAGTTCACTGCAATATAAGGAGCTATTCCAATAAGAGAAGGCCCAAGACCATAGTAGAAAGATGCAAAGCCTTCCTCTCTTAGCATGCTCAAGGCAACCTGGATCAGCCATGACATGATTCATCAAGATTCAAGACAAAGGCAGATATTGTGGAAGTACTAAAAGCAAGTTAATAATACCTCTGACATGGTTCGATAACCAGGTTCAACAGCTAATCGTAATCTCAGTACATCTAATGGGTAAGTTATCTGCATAGATAGATACAAAATTAAATACATACATGGACATCAATAAAAGAAATGAGCAAGATATAATAAAAATAACAAGAAATAGCTTGTAAGTGTTACATAAGGTTTAATCCCTGCACTGAAACACAATAACATCATGCAAGCAACTGCAAACAATACAAGCCAAGGCCTTGTAATGAATTACTTACAAAAGTGGATGTCATGCCAGCAAACGCACCTGCAGCAAGTCTTCCCACAACAGAGAGTTCACCATTCTTTCCCGTGAATAATTTCTGTAAATCAAAAAGTATAAATTAGACCGGAACATGTAATATTTGGTATTAGAAATTCTTGAAATATAGTTGGTGGTTAACCTTATAAATTTCATAAGCAAAAAGCTGGACAGCACTGTAAGGTATAACCCGAATCACCTGGAACATTAAAAGAAGAAACAGTAAAACAAATGAAAACACTAGTAAAAATTATAAGCAGATACAAATACAGAAAAACCAATTAATACATCCCTAATTATAGAGACCTGAGGGAGATTGCCCTTCCAGTAACCTTTAATGCCTTCCTGCTTCCCTATAACTGTAATGGCCTGTAATTCTTGTCCAATGTAAGCTCCAAGAAATATTTTATAATGTAATGTTCAGATCATTCATCAGAGGACCCAATGCATCTAAGATGGGCAGAAGCAAGATCATCAAGTAAAGAGATTAGGGAGACTAATAAAAATTGCATTTTGTATGTGTTATGTAAATAGATGTCCTTAATTAGAGGAGGTCATTAGTGACTTTCGTAAACCTTCTATAGGTCAGTTGGCAGTCTTTACATGGAATTTTCAGATTTCGTTTCTACTAAACAGCTACTGTTGAAATTGTATGCTTTTGAAGAAAAAGGAGAAAAGAGACACTGAGTAATATGGGATATGATTATATGATATGTTACAAAACTCTACATAATGCTCATATGTATTATACTAATAGTCGAGGTCGAGTACTACTTTAGCATAGCTAGCACAAGCCAATTTAAATGAGACTCATAAAAATGTAAGAATCCTAATACCAACAACTACAATTATAAGGCTGCAACATTGAGGAAATAGCCTCAACAAACTCCACCAATTATCAATTACTAACCAGCAACAAGCAGAAAGATGTATTAAGCATTTATAAACACAAAGTCACAATATCACATCGTTCCACTTTCAATAAGGGACTTTCACGAGTTGATAAACATGCAATAATTTAATAGTGGTCAATGAATAGGCCAGCTAGTAGCAAAATACTTTAAAACTTATTGTTGTATATTAGCACAAATGCAATTTAGCTTAACAATTCACAACTTAAAAGAAAAACAAATACTCTAGATTCTCCATATTGAAACACATAAAAAAAGATTAGTGTTAAATGTTAATATAGACTCAGCATTCAACCTGGCAACATATCCACCATTAAGAAATATACTTTAAAATATGTGCATATTATAAAATTCAATGATAAAAATATATTTTCATGTATCTATAAAGAGTAAATACACAAATTCCATCGTGAGAAAAAAATGTGCCTCTCAATTTAGTCTCTACGAAATAAAAAATCTCAACTTGGTCTCTAAGAATCTCAGACATCGTTCAAAATAGTCATTCAGGCTCAAGTGCTTACCACTAGGCCAAAAGCTATAGCTATTAGTTAGGGCGCAACTTTATTTTCTTAAGCCTAGCAGCAGCCAGCACTACGTTTTGATCTCACTACGGCCCCACCTGGCCTCGCCACACCTGACTACGACCCAACCTAGGCTTCGCCAAGGCAAGATGCTGGCCGCCAACAATTCTGCCAGCACCTGTCATGCCTTACCGAGAAATCAAACCCGTGATCTGTGCTTTGATACCAGATTCAATTCAGGATCAAGCGCTTACGACTAGGCCAAAAGCTATAACATTTCCCTAAAATTTGTCATGAAAAATGACTAACTTGACCGGTGAGATTTTTATTGGCCACGCTAAAATTGAGAGATACATTTTTTTCTCAGGGACGAATTTGGAATTTACTAACAAAACCATAGAAAATAGATGGAATGAATGGAATACCTCAATTAAACCAATCGTCTTCTTAGCACTCTCTTGCCCGACTCGCACCCCATAAGTCTGCCAAAAACACATAAATGCCATTTATAATTTCAAGATACCGAATTTTCATACCGAACCACGAGAAAAACTAACCGAATTCCCACGCAAACAAAACAACAAGGACAAGAATAAAAAAAGAGAGAGAATGAAAAATAATCAAAGAGCGAAGTTCCAAAATCGCACCTGCATGAGGAGCTTTATACGGTCGAGCGGAGCGGTGACGGTCTTGGCGGCAGCGCCGGCGATGGCTCCGGCGAGAAACAAAGCGGCGTCTTTGGGAACAAATGCGACGGCGGCGAGCGGGTGCTTCATGAGCTGAGACGCCGTCGGCATTGATTCCTTGTCGAATTTCCTTTCTGCCACTGAGAGACACGCGAATTTACAACGGATGCCATTACCGGTGAAACAGAGGGTAGCGTTGGTCAAGAGAGGTTGGTGGTGGTAGTTGGGATGAACGACGTCGTAAAAAGAGGATTTGAGGTGTGGAATATTAACGCATGTTGTTATGATTGCTTTGTCCTCAGTCATGTTGGTGTTTTTTGAATGGGGAATTTTGGAACGTTGGGGAGTGTCAGAATAGAGAAGATAAGGTGGAGAGGTGGTAGCTGCAGGGTGCAGAGGCATGTGTTGGAGCCAATGAGATTTAAGAATGAATCAAAGAGAAAAAGAAGGATCATTTTCTATTCTATTAATTTGTTTCCATTTTCATTCTTTAATCAGCATTTAATTATTATTTTTTATAAATAATTTCATCTCTTTTATTTCTAAATTTTCAATTTTATCTCTCTCTATTTTTCTAATTTAATCATAACCCCTGTTTTTCAAGTGTTTTCAAGCCAATTTTTATATTGACTAAAATAAAATCTTTTCTTAAATAATATTAATTTAAATTATACTTATATTTATATATCGATTTAATGTATTTAAAACAATTAACTATAGATTAAATACAAAGTATTTACTAATCTTCTTCCAATTAATCTTTTCTAATTTTAAGTTTCTTTTAGCATTTTACTACTTTTATAGATCATTCTTTTTCACAAAGATATCCCAAACTGATAGTCAAAGACTAATATTTTTTGAGACGCAAAGATTATCAAAATAAGTTTAGTCTCTTTCAATAAAACTTTTTTCATATACATACGATAGAAATCGAACATCTTTACTATGCGTAAGAAACCAAATTATCTAGCAATTTATGTAGAGTCATGTTAATTTTATTTGATCATCCTTTACATTCGTTCGATCCTGGTAACTTTATTAATGTTAAAAATGTCATCAAATGTTAGTTTTTTATTTTTTTGCATCATATGCAAAGAAAGCAAAACTAAGGCCACTTACGCTGATTTTACTAGTTTTGGAGAGACTTCATTTTGTTTTGCTCCCCCCTCCCTTTCTGTTGATAGGTTATGCATCCATCCCCATTAATATTATTTGAAAATGAATTCCTATATGTAAATAATTTGAAAATGAGTTCCCATATATGTAAATATTAACAAATTTGGTCCCTACATGTGCAAACGTTAGCAAATTCGTCCCTGTCGTCAGCAAATTAATCCTTATATGTGACACAAATTTTTGATTTAGTTCCTAAACCTGAGAAAAAAATTTAAATTGATCTCTGTATGTACAATCGATAATAATTTTATCCCTATTGTCTATTAAGGAGCTCGGACCCAACTAAAAATTCTTTTCGTATTGATTATTTTTCATATATTATATTAATCTATTTCTTCTATTGAGAGTCAACTTAGATAATTTCATAATATAAAATCATTGACGGACCAAATTATATAACTTTTACTCTCAATAGAAGAAATAGATTGATATAATATATAGAAAATATTCAATATGAAAAGAATTTTTAGTTGGGTCCGAATGCCTGAATAGACGATAGGGACAAAATTATTATCGATTGCATATATAAGGACCGATTTAATTATTTTTTTTCAAGTTTAGGAACCAAATCAAAAAATTGTGTCACGTATGAGGATCAATTTGTTGATGGCAGGGACGAATTTGCTAACGTTTGCATATATAAGAACCAAATTTACTAAAATTTATATATATGTAGGAACTCATTTCTAAATTTTTTACGTATATGAACTACACGAAAGAATTCGTGTTATCTATGGGGCAAATTATTACTTAAACCAAAAGAAAAAATGGGAATTAATCAAAGAGCGAAGTTCCAAAATCGCACCTGCATGAGGAGCTTGATGCGGTCGAGCGGAGCGGTGACGGTCTTGGAGGCAGCGCCGGCGATAGCTCCGGCGAGAAACAAAGCGGCATCTTTGGGATCGAATGCGACGGCGGCGAGCGGGTGTTTCATGAGCTGAGACGCCGTCGGCATTGATTCCTTGTCGAATTTCCTTTCTGCCACTGAGAGGCACGCGAATTTACAACGGATGCCATTACCGGTGAAACAGAGGGTAGCATTGTTCAAGAGAGATTGGTGGTGGTAGTTGGGATGAACGACGTCGTAAAAAGAGGATTTGAGGTGTGGAATATTAACGCATGTTGTTATGATTGCTTTCTCCTCAGTCATGTTGGTGTTTTTTGAATGGGGAATTTTGGAACGTTGGGGGAGTATAAGAATTAGAGAAGATAAGGTGGAGAGGTGGTAGCTGCAGAGTGCATAGGCATGTGTTGGAGCCAATGAATGTTAATGTTAAGATTTAAGAATGAATCAAAGAGAAAAAGAAGGATCATTTTCTATTCTATTAATTTGTTTCCATTTTCATTCTTTAATCAGCATTTAATTATTATTTTTTATAAATAATTTCATCTCTTTTATTTCTAAATTTTCAATTTTATCTCTCTCTACTTTTTTAATTTAATCATAACCCCTGTTTTTCAAGTGTTTTCAAGCCAATTTTTATTTTGACTAAAATAAAATCTTTTCTTAAATAATATTAATTTAAATTATACTTATATTTATATATCGATTTAATGTATTTAAAACAATTAACTATAGATTAAATACAAAGTATTTACTAATCTTCTTCCAATTAATATTTTCTAATTTTAAGTTTCTTTAAGCATTTCACTACTTTTATAGAGCATCCTTTTTCACAAGGATATCCCAAACTGATAGTCAAAGACTAATAATTTTCGAGATACAAAGATTATCAAAATGAGTTTAGTCTCTTTCAATAAAACTTTTTTCATACACATACGGTAGGAATCGATCATCTTTATTATTCTTATGAAACCAAATTATCTACCAATTTGTGTAGAGTCATGTTAATTTTATTTGATCATCCTTTACATTTGTTCGATCCTGGTAACTTTATTAATGTTAAAAATTTCATCATATGTTAGTTTTTATTTTTTTGCATCATATTTTTTTTGGTAAAAGATGCAAAGAAAGCAAAACTAAGGCCACTTACGGTGATTTTACTATTTTTGGAGAGACTTCATTTTGTTTTGCTCTTCCCCCCTTTCTATTGGTAGGTTATTTGTATAATGAGTAGAGATGGCAACCAGAGGAGAGGGAACGGGTGCGGGTAGCACTTCCCCTATCATCCATCTCCATCAATATTTGTGGATATTTATGCGGGTAGCTGGTATCCATAGATATCTGTGAGTATTTAAGAGTCTAAAATAAAAAGAAAGAAAATAAAATTATATAATATAATAACATTGTATTATATATTATATGTATTAAAAAAAATTATTATTATGGGTTCATGTGTTTAACCACTAAAAAGTTTCAAAAAACAAAGTAAATAAAGTTTATTTCGTCTCAAAGTGATAGAAATTGTCATAATATATATTCAATAGGTAATATGATCCTTATCCTTATTCTATAGATATCCATTTACTAACCACTATGAGTAATTCGCGGGGATATCGAAAGGTGCAGGTAATTTTGTCATACCTAATAATGAGGTCTATTTGGCTAAGGTCTTTTGTTTAGTTATGAAAAAAAATGAATAAGTAAAATCAAGAAGGATTTAATTAGTATACACTGACAGTGTAAGAATTTTTTATACTGTTAACCAATTATAACTTGTCACATAAGCTAAAATATTTAATTCTTATCCTAACTACTTTAAAGTCACTCATACCATCATTTCTGATTAATTGACAATATAAAAAAAACTTTATACTGACAGTGCATAACAATTAAACGCATAAAAATACAAAAGAACGAAAAGATAAAAAAAAATAATTGGTTAAAATTCATAAATCTGTTACAAATGTTTTGAAGAAATAAAAAAACATGTACCTTTTATTCCTTTATACTTTATAATAATTATATTATTAAATAGTACATTAGATTATAATAGTCGTTGTTATCTATCATCTAATGTTGTTTCAATTATGTTGAATCAGTCAACATTCACACAATTGACATGATCAATATAAGTTGGTCCTTATACCTTTGACATTCAATTGGTTTTCTAAAGAATAGACATTAATTTAGTCATTCTTCAGTCAAAAAAAAAAAATTAGTCATTCATAATGCAAAACAAGCACAATTTAAAGACCAAATTAATGTCTAAAAATATTTTATGGACTAAATTGATGTCCACTTCAAATATTGAAGGACCACATCAATATTCAAAATTTTTGAAGGACCAACTTAATGTCTCATGTATCTTTGGACGATCATTAATATCTTTGGATGACCATTTGAGCATTTACTCTGGCTTCACGAGTCATGAAAGAGATTAAGCACACACAAAAGGGACAAAAGATTCAGCAAACACCAAAAGAATTCTTGTTGATATGACCTCAGAACTCAAAAGAGCAATTTTCATTTATTTGAAAATTATGCCACAACTTTCACATTACATGTATAAGATGAAAATCTTTGACATAAAATCAGTTGGAGAGGTCTATATATACAGTCTGAACCAAAATAACAAATCCATTGAATCTGCTCTTAAAGTTTGGATATGCTGCTATCCTTCATCAGAGAGAGACCAAAATAGGCTAAATCCTGCAATCAAGTGCTTAGAGTTAATTTCATAGAGTTATTATGTGCACGCAAAGGATTATGTCTGCATGTGCTAAAGAACATAAACTTACCTATTAAGCTCTAAAAACTGCATCAGTTGCTGATTTAAGAAGCGTCACGCTCGTAACATCAGCTTGGTCTGGGAAAAAGAGTTAACCAAATTGTAGACATGAATTAAAATTTCATAATGTATAAATATTGATTTTGACTATATTTATGTAACACTAAGACATCGTTACATATTATACTTACTACTGAAAGGTGTACTGTGGACGAAAAAGCAGGCCCCAATAACAATGTACAAGAGAAGCAGAATAAGACCTTTCATGTAGTGAGAAGTTCCGTCCTACAAAAGATATAACCAAAAAGAGTTAAATATCATTGAAAGATTGAATCAAGATGGATACCAAATCTAACTGTATTGTTTCTACCAAATGAGGGTAAGTATACCTGTAATGTGAAGGCTGTAGCTATTATTCCCAAAGCAAGAGAACCTGTCTCTAGGAGGTTGAAGTTGAGGTCCATTTTGATACCCATTATCCAAGCAACAATCACACATAGGGGAACCTATATTATAATTTAATTTGCTTGATGTAAGTTTTCATTAATCCAAAACCAAAGCTAAATAGAATCATCCACTTATTTTTTAAAAGTGAATAGTGAATTCTATTTCTTACCACAAACGTGCCAATTTGAGTTGCAGATCCCAAAGCAACACCCAAGGTTATGTCCTGCAGTAATGTCATTATGTTAGTTTCAAGCAACTTATGTCATATATTTTTTTTTAAGGTATCCTCCATGCGCAACTACGGAAATTAATCCCTCGAGGTACTGGACTAAATTTAAGAGTTGACCTATCCCAACCAGGTTTTCTCCGTACGCAAGAGCCAGTGATTGAACCTCTAACCACTTACTTAAGAGGCTCAAACTCGTTACCACTCGAACCAACCACATGTTAGAAAGCAACTTATGTCATATAAAATGGAAGTAAGGAATTTCATAAAATTATTAAAAGTTCTAACCAGCTTGTTCTTGAAAGCAAATATGATCGCTCCCGCATGTTCAGCTGCATTGCCTACTATTGGTAGCAAGATTATGCTGATGAAGCTTACAGACAGACCCCATGATTCTGATGCATCCTGTTCATATTCACATTTAGTTAAAATGGAAGTCAAGTTCTTTTTCTTTGACATAAACATTGTCTAAACCTTTTCCAAGAGGAAAAGAACAGTTTCATTTCTTTAGAAAAATGAAGTCAATTACCTCGATTGTTTCCACCACATATTCAGACAACAAAGCAATGAATACCGTCATCACAACCAGCCAAACAAGCCCACTCCAGAATCCTATCACTGCTTCTTCTGAAGCATTGTCACCCTCTTCATCATCATCCTGACCAATGCATGAAGGTAATTACAAATCAGACATTGACATAAATTGGAATCACAATTACCTTCATCATTTCATGGTTCAAGAAAGCATACATCTTGGGCTTCAAATAATTGCCGGTGAGTCCACAGTTGGAAAATAAGGTAAGCAAAATATGCAATCAGCATCACAATGCTAGCAGCTCTAGACAAATCCAGAGCTGCGTCTGCAGTGGGAGAAGCAGCACCATATCTGAACAGCATTGGCAGCAAGTAGCACAACAATCCCAGAAGTAGCATAAGCGAGTTCGCATCTGCCTGTCTCTGCAAATTAAATAGCCACAAAGAAAACAGCAAAACCTTCAATCCTTAACACTAGTCATCATTTCTTTGTAAAGAAGATAAGAACTATTAGAACAACCGGGTCTAACTCAATCCCAAAAGCTAGGTCAAGGAGGATTGGACATATGGAACTTGAAGTTTGAGGAACTCGACATACGCGAGTGGCTCAACATTAAGGGATGAGGATTTGCTGTCCCATTTTGGTGTACCATATCCTGTCCCCACGAATAATATCTTGCCGCATATTCTATCTTTTTCAAATTATAAGAAGTTTCAACTTATCTGACAAGATATTATTAATGGGACAGAGTGTGATACACCAAAATGAAACAACAGATCTTGATGCGGCATTGAGTGTGTTAGACTCTAATAATATATTAGAATAATTGAGCTTAACTCTATCCTAAAAGCTAGCTAGAGCGAAGGTTAGCGCTAGAGGGTTTCTTTGCTCTACACCCATATGATGTGGGACTTAACAAGAACTAATAATATGCAATTAGTATATCACATTTTGAATGGATTGCATGGTCTTACTCTGTCATATTTTTGTTCCTGTCTGAGGTTGACAATGCCACCACAGAATAGAGAGGTTCCAAGAACCAGAAGAAGGTTTGAAAGGATGGAACCCAGGAGAGAATACTTGACCACAGCGATCTTATTATCGGTAAGGGCAAAAATGGCTATGATGAGTTCTGTAATATTCCCACAAGTCGCATTCAAAAGTCCTCCAACTGTGAATCAAAAAACATAAAAGGCTTCAGTGACATGATAATTAATTGCACTTCTACAATTTGTGAGAGCATTATTACTGATTCTACCACTATGATGTGACCAATTCCAAGAAAACATCACACATGTCACATGGTAAAGAGTGTCGATCTTATAATTGAAGCAATGTGATGAATAAAACCAAAGAAAGAGAAAATTATGAACATGCATTGTTGTTCATATTAAGTTCTAAACATTAACTAGTAATGCACAGTGACATATAGACATATAGTGACAAACTCTCAAAAAGCTTTAACATAATGTAGTTGTAAGTTCAGACACACCTGTGGGACCTGTGAAATAAGCAACTTGTCTGCCAAATTTGAAGCACCAAATACCAAAGGAGCAAATAAAAAGAGCGTCAGCATTCAACCCAGAAAAACATAAAATTGTATAATGATTAATGTACGATTTAGTGTTGGGTTCAACGTCAACGCAAATCCAACGGCCAACGTGAGTTTTCAAAGCCATCTAAAGTATTATTGGCGTTGGATTTGCGTTGACGTTGAACCCACCCAACAGCAATCCAAACACATTCAAACAAGAATGCAAGAAGCACATCAGGGTTTCCTTACTCTGTCAGGAAGCTGACTCGTTCAGCAAGTGGTGTGAGCCCAAGTAAGCTCAATGCAAAAACCCAAGGCTGCATGCATTAAAAGAGACCAGTCAATTATAATCATCTTTACAAACAGCCACAATTGACAATATAGATAAATTACAATCTTTAAGTGTGTGTTTAGTTTATACTTTACAAAATTGAGTTTTGATGTACCTAAAGTGAATTTGCTATGACAAAGTGCTATTAATATTTTTTTTCATAAAAAATATTATATTTGTAAATAGCATTCCATCCAAATGACTAAAACTCATCAATTTTCAGAAGTCTGAGGAAAACTATTTTCTCAAATTAAACAGATATCTATATTGATTGGGCATAAAAGTTTCTGGCAAATTTTCTCAAATACCCAATTTTGTTTCTCTCTGACCTTAACATTAAACTTTACCAATTGAAAAATTAAATTCAAAAAGGGAATATTCCCACAATAATTATACTAAAAAAGAAAAGATATATTTTCAGGTCATCTTATAAGTGTTTTGTTCATGTTCCAAAATTATTTTATATAAAAATTTGGATATTTTTGTCATTTTACCTTTTTTTTATTAACAAAGAGATTCTCTCATGAGACTGAGTCAAAAGTAAAATAAAACAAAATTTCACTCTTAATTAATTTACCATTAAAAATAATGAAATTGACAGTCTCATGATATTTCACTCATTTTGCTCTAAAAAAAAAAAAGACCCTGCAACAAATAATTGACATAAAAAAAATAATAAACATGCAGTGTAGTGGCTACTGAGTACTCACTCTTCCAAAGCTATAGCACTCAGCAATGATGGCAAGTGGAATGGCTAGGAACAGAATAAAAAGCTTGGTTCCCAGAATAACCTCTTGAAGGTTAGCCAGCAAACTTCTAAGGAACCTATAGGGAACCTTAGACACAAGGGTGAGGTCAGATTTCTTCCGCAAAGAAGAGGATGACATGTTATGTGCTGTTCTACCATGTCTTATCTCTCTACTCATCCCCTTGATGCTACCACCCTCAAGGAGCCATGATTCTTGGTTTCGTGATGGCATGTTTTCCAAGCTATGCAAATTCTAGAGCACAACTTTGTAGTAGTAAAAAGACAAAGCAAAACAAGAAGATGATGACAATGGGGCCCTGAATATATTATATTTTGTTGGGGCTAACTTACATGTGAGTGTTATTTTTATAATACATAAGTAGCATGGAGAATGGGGAATGTTTAGGAGTGCAGCTTCCACGAAGCTTCATACTTTCATTGTTTCCTATATATTTAAAATGAAGAAAAAGAAACTCTTTGAAATATCTAATAGAAAAGAATATTTTAATTTTAAATAGTATTTTTTATAAATTGTTTAACATAAACGGTATTGTTTAACTTTATCCGCATGACCTGTTTAGGAAAATGCTAATCTACAATAATTTGTGTTAGTAAGTACATGTATTCATCCGGTCAAAAATAAAAAAGTACATGTATTTATTTATTGGTTTAATTATTCATTTAGTCATTTGAAAATTTTTAATTAGCTCATGAACTAAAAAAGTTTTAATTAGGTACTTGAATATATCTAAAAAAATTTCAATTGAGGGTCTTAGGATAACAAATCCGATCTTAAATCATAAAATTGAATAAAATATTCGTGAGTCTTTTTAAACTGGACATCCATATCTATAATTTGTGCATAATTCTAGGGAATTACTCAAGTGATCAACCAGAAATTGTTGGTGTTTCGAAATCATACTCGTGTATATGCATAAATTTCTAGTTGATTACTTGATTATATATCCCAAATTCTCAATAACTATCCACAAATTGCTGATATGAAGCTTGGAGGGCCTCACAGATATTTCGTATTCAATTTCACGGTTCAGTAACTAATTCGCTATTCTAGAGATCCAATTGAAAATGTTATATATGCTCAGGGATCCAATTAAAAAAAAATTTAGTTCAAAGACCTATTTGAAATTTCTCAAATAGTTTAAGCACCGACGGAATAATTAAACCGTATTTATTTATTTTTTGTGTGCACCGGGTTATCCCAAACTGATAGTCGAAAACTAATCCCTTTTGAGAGGTAAAAATCATCGAAGTAGGTTTTGCCTCTCCTCAACAAAATATTTTTCATATACAAGACAAGAATTGAACCCTATCAGCATGCTTAAGAAACTCAACTATGTACTAATTATGCTAGACATCCTTGATTAGTACATGTACTTCCTCCGGACCTACATATAAGCAAAAAAAACTAACTTCACACGTATTAAAAAAGTTTGTTATATTAGTTAATTGTCTTGATTTGTGTAAAAAAATAAGTTATAGTTACTAAACTACCCTTTCTTAGAAGTATATAATGCTCTTAGAAGTTGTGTCTTATGAGTGTATAATACTCTTAGAAAAATAAAAAAAAAAAAAACAATTAACCAAAGGGTATTTTTGAAACACTGGCATTAAATAGGGTTGATTTGCTTAACTTTTGCTTATATTTGAGTCCAAAAAATTTAGATACTTTTTTACTTATATATAAGTCGAGAGGAAGTATTTATTAATACGCTGAAACTTATATGGTTTTATGTTTAAATTCATGTATGACAATTGAGAAATTTGAATAAACAAATATTGTATATCAATTAGTATGGAAAAAGTTTAAAATAAATTTCTCTTTAATACTAATAAATAAAAATATTTTTTATTTTTACTTAATCTAATTAATGTGTATGATGATCATAAATTTTTAATCTACTAAAATTTATATATATATTCTTACTATTGCTCCCTTTAATAGAGAATAAAAAAAATCAAATTATTACCAAAAAAACATTATTTTCCAATATATATACACTCCGATTTCATTCTCAAACTATTCGAATTGAATTGAATTGGATAATTCGATTTTTACCGATACATTGTTATATAATTATATTACATCGAATACCACCATTAAACGTGTATATATTAGAATTAATATTATTCTAGTCTCTAAGTAGATGGATGAGATCTTCTAGAACATTAATAATTATTGATTTCTAGCTACATAAATAATTTTACAAAATCTAATATATTTAATATTAGATAATTCCAACAAAAATATTAAAAAAAATGAGGATATTTGTTCGTAAAAATATGAAAAATAATGCTTAAGTATGAGTAATAATATAATTTAAAAAATAATAGTATATATATATAATAGGTTGGTTTGGATTGGATTGGATCAGTTTTCACTAGGGGATCCGGAATCCTATCCAATCTAATGAAAAAATTGGTTTTGCAATTTTCAATTTGTTCAGTTTTCGATTTATTCAGTTCGATTTTTATAGTTTGAATTGGTTTGGATCAGTTGATCAACATCCGTACCATCTATGCACCGCGTTGTTGATTAGTACGTGTATTGATTAATAGGCAGAAACTTAAATGGTTTTATGTTGAAGTTCACGCATGACAATTGAGAAATTTGAATAAACAAATATTGTATATCAATTAGTATGGAAAAAGTAATTTAAAGTAAATTTCTCTTTAATGCTAATAAATAAAAATATTTTTTGTTTTTTATATAATCTAATGT
The DNA here is from genome assembly GCA_039655645.1 of Ammopiptanthus mongolicus. Lineage (NCBI taxonomy): Eukaryota > Viridiplantae > Streptophyta > Magnoliopsida > Fabales > Fabaceae > Ammopiptanthus > Ammopiptanthus mongolicus. The sequence goes on from CM077350.1 coordinate 48,193,573, forward strand.
GTATGATGATCATAAATTTTTAATCTACTAAAATTTAATTATATTTATATATATTCTTATTATTGCTTCCTTTAATAGAGAGTAAAAATATCAAATTATTACCAAAAAATATTATTTTTCAATATATATACTCTCTGATTTAATTCTCAAATCACACGTCATTTTATTTCTATTGGGAAGTCTACAATGGTAAACCCGACTTCCCTTGACTACTTTTTCTTTTAAATTAACTTATTAAATTTTGAAATTAACTTATTAAATTTTGAAAATTACAAAAAAAAAAATTAGAAATCAAGCCAGAACTAAAAAAAAATTTGCAGTGAAGGGAAGTGGATAACTCAAGTCGAATTTTCTATAAGAACTAAATAAATTAGTGATGAAGGAAATTGGCTAGGTAAAACAATGTGTAGAAAGAAAAATAATTTGGTGGAATGTATATTGCGGGAAATTTTTTTTTTAGTTATTTAAAAATATTTTTTACATATAAATGTTAAGAGTCCTGAGATGAAGATATTACTCCAATTTTCCAAATGACCAAATACTTGGAAAGTAACAACTTTAATATATAGATATAGATTTTATTTGGCATGTTCAATATAAACTAGCTTATAGCTTATTGGACTAACTTATCTCATTAGCTTATAATTTTTTTTTCATAAGTTAATTTATTTAGTTTATAGCTTATCAACTTTTCTCTCCTATTTACTCTTATTATTTTAAAGAAATTCCTACCTTATCCAACCTCTACCTCATAAAATAAAATTTATATATAAAAAATCACATAAGCATGTTATTTCATTTAAGTTATTTAGTAAAAATATTCACAAAATAAATAAAATTAAAAATATTAATATTATAATGATTTAATTGGAATTTAGAAAGAATTTATATAAAATACATATAAACATGTCTTTTCATGCCATTTTATATTTATAAACTAGTTCAACAACTAATTTTACCAAACGCTTTAAATTCAATTAGCTATAGCTTTTTCAACTATCAGTTATAAGCTATCAGCTAAAAATTAGTTTATCCGCTATAAGTTAACTTATCCTCCATAACCTAACTAATCAGCCATAATTTAGCTTATCAGCTATTTTTGTCAAATATGATCACACAAAATGGGTTCTCTCTCCTAACCAACTTTTGTCCATGCACAAAAATCAAAAATCGAACCTCTCACCACTTGCTTAAGGTGTTTGAATCCCTTATCATATATATTTATAAACTCAATACATATTTTAGTATGAGAATAAAGTTAAATGACACGATAACATCTTTTGAGCTGTGATATTTCGACAACAGGATTGTTGTCCAATATCGTATGTTTACAGGGTTGTGTTTGTGGGCAGGCAGGTTAGACTACCCGCCTTAGGCCCCACAATGGAAATAATTTTTATATATGTTATATATATGTGCATGAGACCATCAGTGCATGTCAGATAACTTTCGTTTATACTTTATGAAGTTTTACAATGCATTTATACTTTATTTGCTTTTTCCCCCAAACGATGGAAAATTTTATAAGATAATGTATGTAAACTTTCTATTAAATCATTATATCAAACTCCATGGGAAAGTAGAATTGAAAGCTTCAAAGCGACAAAGTTTCAATCACCAAAGATAAGAGAAGATTTGAATCAATTATCAGAATGTTGCGAAGATCCTAAATTAAAAAGTGAAGCCATGTGTTTAGGAACTTATGAGATTGAGAATTTTGAATATTTATTATGAATCAATATTTGGTATGATATTTTGTTTATTGTTAATTCTATTAGCAAGATCCTACAATCTAAAGATATGCATGTAGATGTTGCTATAGATCATTTAAGAGGCCTTATTGCATATTTGAAATGGACGTGGAGCCGGAATTTCATGAAAAGTGTATAATTCGTAAAAAACGACATTTTGATGAAAGTGTTAGTGATGAGATCACACATTAAGCTGAAGATTTTTTTCATATTGAATATTTTTTATACATATTATTAGGAGTAAATACTCAATTTGGTTTCTGAAATTAAAGAGTCATATCAACTTAGTCCCCCGCATTATCAATATTCTAAAATGATCCTTGGAATTGCAATATGTTAATCAGGTTCGTCCCTCCGTTGATATTTGCATGGACTATAATGACATTAAGTTGGTAATGTCAGGGATTCATTTGAAACTAAGTGAATAATGTCAAGGACGCATTTGCTACATTTTGGAATTCTAAGGATCATTTTGGAATATTCATAATGTGGAGGACTAAGTTGATACGACTCTATAATTTCAGTGACCAAATTGGATATTTACTCATATTATTAGATAAATCTATTTCTTCTATAGAGACTCGATTTGAACAATTTTTACTGTATGAAACCATTTTGGTTTTCTATTTGAATCCAAAAAATTTAAAACTTTGGAAGAGGATGAGTAGCAAAAATATTGTACTAATCTTGAAAAGTTTTAAGATTTAATGAATAATCTGATATTGATGGTCTTGATTTATTTTCAGAATTGAAAGTAATGAGAGAAGTGTTAACAGAAGAAATTAATACTCCAACAGAAATATTAAACTATATCAAAAGATTAGATTCTTTTCATAATGCATGCATTGCTTATAGAATATTATTGAAAATACCTAAAATGGTTGCTACTGCCGAAAGAAGTTTTTCAAAATTAAAATTGGTTAAGGCCCCGTTTGAATAGCACAACTTACAGCTTATTAGAGCTTCTTTACAGATATAAGCGCTTTTATGTTAAAAAAAAAAAAAAAACAACGTTTGGGTAAGCTTTAATAAGTAACTTATTAACCCCAAGAAGCTGTTTTTAGCTTATTTTGAAAAGCCAATTTTTTTAGCTTATTGAAAAACCTTGTGTGGAAGCTTGTACAAGAAGCTGTTTTCATATTTTATAGGACAATTATATCCCAGAATAATTTCAAATTACATCAAAACAACCATTTCCATCTTCCTCTTTCAAGTTTATAGATTTTAAAAACGCTTCTTCGAGTATGTACCCAATTAAAAAGAGCTTAATGCATAAAAGTTTTTTATCTAAGGCCTTCTAATATAAGCACTTAAATAAGCTGTTTATCCAAACAGAGTCTAAGTCCTATCTTAGATCAATAATGCTACAAGATAGATTGAAAGAGTTAGCCAAATTATCTATTGAGAGTGATATGTTAGAATTGCTTGATTCTAAAACTTTGATCAACGATTTCGCAGCTCAAAAAGCTAGAAGAATAATATGAGGATTGATAATTTATATTGCACTAAGTCTCTCTACTATTTTTTTGCCTAAGGCCCCAAAATCTCTAGCCACGGCCCTGTATGTTTATACGGTGCAATTTTTCATTACCGACGGATTTAACCGTCAGTAAAGTGGTAATTCAAAATGTCAAGTTTTCACTCACATTATCGACGGCAAAAGAGATTATCGACGGTCTATTCCGTGGGTAATATTGGCGCATTAAAGCACAAAAATTTACCTGGGACGTTTACCGACGAAATTACCCGTCGATAATCTCTTTTTTCATTACCGTCGGATTATCCGTCGTTAATGTGGTCAAAGTTTCCGACGGATGAACCGTCGGTAAGTCTAAACTTAATACATGAACATAATTCCCTCTCTGACCCACCACCACCCATCGTGCCCCCTTCCACTCTGGTCCACCAGCGCCCACCGCGTCCCCTTCCTGTTAAGACCCACCGCGCCTCCTCCCTCTGTTCTCTGAACCACTGCGCACCATTCCTCTATAACCCACCACCGCGCGATAGCCACCACCACTGTCTGTTCTCCGTCCACCACGTGCACCTCCTCCCCTTTCTCCTTCGACTGAGGTCTGGATTATGTTCCCTTCCCCTATGGATTTTTATTTTTTGTAGGCTTAATGAACCTTTTAGTCTCTATACATATAGGAACTTTTGGTTTTGGTCCCTATCTTTTTTTCTTAGGTTTTTGTGCTTTTAACTTTTAAAATTTTGGAATTGGTCCCTGCCTTCAAGATACACCGTTAAATGATGATTTGGCTAACGAATTACCACGTCAGCACTACCACGTGGCATTTTAAAAAAATATTTTAAAAATTTTGATTTTGGTCCCTATACTTTTTTTCCCTTAGGTTTTGGTTCTTTTAAGTTAAAAAACGTTGAAATTGATCCTTATCTTTAGTTCCCATATGTTGACTGTTGATGTGGCTAACGGCACGCCATATCAGCACTGTCACATGGAATAATATATTTGCTAACTTTCGATACAGTTCCGTACAACTAATAATACATTCAGAACATACAAAATTATTAATTTATAATAATATAATTTATTTAAATTTAAAAAAATAATAATATACATTAGTAAAAATTATTAAAATATATAAATAATGTTTTTTAATCCAACATGACATACAAAATTATTAACTTATTCCACGTGACAATGTTGATGTGGGGACCGTTAGCCACATTAACAGTGAACAGATGGAAACTAATGACAAAGACAAATTCCAACGTTTTTTGACTTGTAGGGACAAAAACCTAAGGATAAAAAAGTATAGGGATCGAAATCAATTTTTTTATATATATTTTTGAAAGTCATGTGGCATAAAAATTATATTTAATGTCACTAGACAGTGCTGATGTGACAATCTGTTAGCCACGTCAGCACTTAACAGTGCATCTTAACGGCAAGGATCAATACAAAAAGTTTAAAAGTTAAAAACACCAAAGCCTAAGGGAAAAAAAATAGGGACCAAAACCAAAAATGTCTATATTTATAGGGACTAAAATGTTGATTAAACCACTTTTTTAAATCTGATTTGTTTTGGATTTGGATTATGGCCAGTGTTTTTTGATTTACAATTGTTGCTCACTGTTAGTGTTGATTCTTGAAGGTTGGAATAGTTGTGGTTACGGAGCTGGGAAGAGTTGGATCTGGTACCATTTTGCATTTGCACATCACTATTTGCACATCACTGAGGTATGTTTCTCACTGTTCTGGTTGTATGTAGTTACAAATTGTTCAGGGTTTAGTGTTTTTGTTACTACTGTTCTTGTTGTATGCGTAGTTACAAATTGTTAGTGTTGATTCTAGTTGTCCATTGTTTATTAGTGTTAGTGTTAGTGTTGATTATTGCTAGTGGTATTGTTAGTGTTATTGTGGAAGTGTTATTAAGTAACTATTGTACTGATTAGCTATTTTTTATAAATTTATTTTATATTATTTACATAAATTAAATTAATATCTATGTAAAGATTCAAGGGCATTCAAACCCGTGACTGCATACGAATAAGACAATTAAATAATTAAATTAAATATTATTTAATAAAATAATTAATAATTAACAACTATAAGTTAAAATTAACAATTAAAAAATAAAATTGAAAAATAATAATGAAATACATTTAAATTAAAAATTACATACACATATATAGCATATGAGAATAGAAGCCACTCTAGAATGACAGATAAGAATGATGGAAGATCCCAACAACCACTAAGGAACAATATATCAATATTAGGTGGAAAAATAATTAATATATAAATAATTAATATTTAAATAGTTAACTAAATTGATTAAATAATTAAAGTTTTAAAAATAAATAAATAAACTATAAGCCTCATAATATGAATTATATTTAACATTGAAAATTGAAAATCATTATAAAGCCTTGATTAAAGTATGAAATAGTTTTTAGATAAATAGTTTCTTTAGATGAATAAAATTACTTTTGTGTTTGTAACCAAAAAAAAAAATTTACTTTTGAGTTTGTTGGCCAATTTCATCAATACTTGTGCACTTTATGTAGCTAGAGTGAAGGGCTTTCACTCGTCTCCATGCATTTCATTTTCTTCTAGAGTTAGTATGTATTTGAGGAAAACCTTAGTTTTCCATTTGACGTTCAATATTATTGAGCACGTGTACTTTTTCAAGGTACCACTCAATGTATTGAATCTTGAATTGTCCAAGTCGGATAGTTTGGGAAGATACTTTTCTGCCACTCATATAATAGTTATTCGTTACTTCTCATGTCTTATACTTGATGAAATTTCGATCTGACATATTTTCACTTGTTCTCTGGGTGCATACTTGACCATGGTGTAGTCGTGTAATTAGAGACCAAAGGGAAACGCTCCTAAAATTTTGTCAAATATAAGACACAAGAAGTCACAAATAACTATTACACGAGTTTCGAAAAAGTTTCTTCTCGAATGAGACAGGGTCATACCAATTAATGAAGAGGGAGTATGTAACATCCCTATTTTCGATAACCCTAATTAAGACAGATAATCGTAAGCGGGTCTTCGCTTAGGTGTGTGTTGGGTTGTGTGTTGGTTATAAGTCTAGTTGAATGTTTAGAACTAGCCTTGAATCAAGTTGGAAGTGCTTAAGGTGTAACACGATAGACTGGGAGAGTCAGAAAGCTGGAAGTCCTTTCCCAGCTAAGCAGGACGCTCAAGCGTGGCAACGCTTGGACGTTGGGATCTTGCACGCTCAACCGTTCTGAGTGCGCTTGCCAGCTGATCTGAGTTTGGACGCGTGTGAGACACGTGTCAAGCCAGGGAGAAGGCGGAGTGGACAAGGTTCCACGCTCAATTGTGGCAAGAGCCCACGCTAGAGCGTGCGAATGCTCAATCGTGGAGGGTTCTACATGCTAAAGCATGCTGATCAGTAACCTTAAGTGTTGCGTTTTTGGAATCATTTCACAAAAACACGAAATTTTCCTAAGACTTCTCATCTTCTTCGTCCAGAGAGAGTTCAGAGAGAGTTGAGAAATTTCTTGAGTGATTTCAAGCCGATCGTTCGTCGAAACCCTATTCCGACTACATTCCTGTGCTCGTAGCTTCGAATTCGCCTATGGTGTGGCTTTGGTTTCGAGCTTCTTTGAGGTAAGCCTAGGTGCCGACATCCCCTAAGTTCTTTTTGGTATTTGTCTTGGTTGGTATCCTTTTCTTACTCCTACTTCGACCTAATGATGTTCTGCTAACACATTAGGGTTTTACGAGTGTTTTTACTCGAGTGTTCGTTCGTGGAGTCGTGCGAGGACCCTGCTTGAGGTAGCAGCTGCGAGGAACAGCCCCTGCATGGGTAAGTTCCCTCTAGATTTTCATGGCTGCCTCTTGTTTCCTTTGATTCGTCGTTATTCAATTGTTTGTTGTTGAATTCATTGTCGTTTCTGAGTTTCTGGACCCCGTGCGTATACTCGAGGCGATGGTTGGCCCAACGTGCATGCCGGGGGTGCCTTTGGCGGTGTTGGGGATCTGCGTGGTGAGCTCGTGGTGGTCGTGGTTGTCTTCGTTATGTTCGTGAGATCGAAGGTCAGGGTTTTCCGTGGATACGAGAGTGCATGAGAACGAATTACCAGGTGAGGAGGAAGAAACTACAATTATCCGGGAATCGTAGGCGTAGGGTATAATTGTTAACATGTGTAGGGCTCCTCAAACCCTACTAGTGGTTGAGTAACCGCCAATACCTAACTCATATTGGGGATTACTACTGTGTGGTACCAATGCAGTTTTAGGCATTGTGGGTTTATTGTCGCTAGGATCGATGTATGATATATGTTGATTGAGGATGTGTTCTTAGATGCGATAATTGATAACATGCTAGATAAAATGCTTGTTGTGATAACATGTTTAGTTGTTATTCTGACATGCCTGCAATGATGATCTGTACCATACTATGACATGTGATGTGTTTGTGATTGATATGACCTTGGTTGCCTTTGAAGATGATTTGTATCCAGTTAGGATGATAGAATGATTATTGATGCTATCAGACTAGTAAAATAAGAATGTGGATCTAAGTTGTAAGTGGTTCTCAAAGTTGGAGAATGGCATCCTCGCAGTTGGAGGATGTGGGCCTTGAGGAGTTGGTTAAGTTCTTGTTAGAATGTTGTTCAGATGATGGAGGCATAATCATAGCATTTGCATTGTTGTCACAAGGGGTTGTACGAATAGTTGCAACAGCAGTTTGAGTGACTATCATATAAGATGCTACATGTATACAGCTGCAACAGCCGTTTGAGTGGTTATGTAAAGGAAGTCGTGTGTATGGTTGCAACAACAGTTTGAGTAATTATCACACGAGGTCAAGGTGGATGTTCCAGAGTGACCAAGATCGCTGAACTCACAGTTGGAGGGACGCAAGTGCTTTCTCGCAGTTGGAGAACTTCTCGGGCTTGCTCACAGCTGGAGGGGCTCGAGGAGGTAGTGCTTCTCATAGTTGGAGGAACCATTGTTGCACTTTCTTGGGAACAAAGGAAACCAATAACCTGGAATACCGACTCGATGCCCTTACAGTTGGAGGGTGACCTTCCTACCTTGGGAAATAGCTACTATCATAGTTGAAGGACAACATTCCCGAGGACAAGGATGGTGATGTTGTAGATTGGCCAATCATGTAGACTCAGTTGTGCATGTAGAGTAGGCGGTGATCCCTGGTTGTGTTAATTTGGAGGTTGATTGTTGTGATGAGCTCGAGAGATGGTTGTGCCTGTTGGACGATGCTGCATCCTACACCGGTGGCTCGACATCCACCCCTTCTGACCCCGTTGAGAAGCAGAGGGTTCGAAACCAGTGTTGGTTGGATGTGGTCGGGGGTAGGAAAAAGGGGAGGATTTACGGGCTGGAAACCTCGTTCGTGGTTTCCGACAAGGGGACCCCAGCCTCACGCAGCCATCACATTCATCCTCCAATCGCTCCCGGAATTCAGAGGACCTGGACATGCTGAGACTAGAGCTGTCAATTCGAGTCGGGCCAGTCCATTTGGGCCAAGCCAAAGTTCAGGCCGGGTTAGGTTGGGCCAAAATTAGTTCGAGCCACTAATTTACTAGCCCAACCCTCTGCGGGCCAAGTGGGTTGGCCCATGGGCCAATATTTTTTAAAAAAATTGTTCATTTTTAAAAATTCGTTTTTTAACTAGAAAATTATGTTCATATGGTTATCAATTTTCCTTCATTTTGAAATTTCTAAATAACTAGAATAATAAGGACTTTATGAAATTCCAACACATTTAATTTAATAGTAACTAATCTAGGCTAAATAACTACCTAAAAAGTTTTAAATATGATCCAACTTTCCCCGTTGGAGGATGGTACTTTGGTCGACGCAAGTTATTTGGCCCTTATTCTTTTGTTTCATTACGCACTATACGCATCCGATTGCATCTACTGCTATTTGGATTTTGTTTTTTTGTCATTTGTGTCTTTGGATCTGAAAACCCAAACATCTACTGTGATTCAATATTGCTTGTATTGAATCTTGGTTGCTAGTTTTATTTGACAAGTCGTTCATAGCTTACTTTGCCCATTAAAACAAAATGAAATATTGAACTCTTTTTTTTAACAAATTTAATTTTTCAAAATATTTTGTACAGGCCAAATTTGTACATTTCGGGCCAGCAGGTTGGCGCAGCCTGTCACAGGCCAACTCGTGATGGGCCAATGAATTTCCGGGTCGAGCCGGGCAGGGCCAAAATTTGTTTGGGCTCGAATTTTGACAACTCAGACCACCTTTTATATCGGACCAGCCCATCGAATCGGACCCATTTTGATACCTCTAGCTGAGACAGCGGCTGGCTGTCACCAAGAATGCTGCCCATCAGATTAGGGAGGAAGTCAAGTCATTGCACCAGATCTTGCAGGCTGTCCTCCAGGTACTCCCACCAGAGCCACGTGCTGCTTTGCAGTAGCTGTTCCCACCTGATGTCTAGGCAACCCCTGCTCAGCAGCAGCATCACGACTACCAGCAGCAACAGGAGGACCAGCAGGGAGATCCATCCAATGTTTTAAGAATCGAAGCGCAGATCGAATCGACAATACCTTCGGGTCATGGTTCAATTTGTTCAACCATTGGTTGAACCGGATGACTAATAAATAAATAATATATATATATATATATATATATATATATATATATATATATATATATATATAGAAAAAAAAATGTATAAAAAAATTTTAATTTCCAATATACATGTAATTACTAATAAGTAAATTATATAACAATTTTCCTTATGTACTTCCTAGTTCCTTGTGTGTAGTTACCACCTACCAATATATTTATTTGAGTTCCCAAAAAATTAAACAACCTCGAGAATACTGTAAAATCACATAATCAATTACTCTGATTGTAACCTTGAGAACACAAACTCGAGAACACGGTCCATTTCCTCACTTTTCCATTTCGACTCTCTGAGCGCTAACCTTCCTTCCTTACCCCTCCCTCGACCACCCCTATCACAAATCTCTTCCCTTTCTCTCTCAACGCTCAACCCTCCTTACAGGCCCCTCCCTCTATCGCCCTCGCTGCATCCTTCACTCCTCTTCGTCGCCGATGAATCGAAGAATGCAAAAGCAGATCGAGAAAATAGAATCAGATCAGAGAACACAGAGGCAGATCGAAGAACGTATAAAAATATCAGAAACGCAGAGTAAGGATGCAGATAAAAAAGGTGAACAGAGATTGAAGAAATGTGATGATTTGTCTGACAGGCTGGGTGTACAAACCGTTCACGATTCCACGGTTCTTCCGATTCCCTCCGGTTGGAACGGTTTTTCCCCGGTTCAACGGGACTTCCGGTTTTTTGGGACTTAACCGAACCACAGATTCAGTCGGTTCCCGATTGAGCCGGTTAAACCGGTCGATGCGGTTCAGTTCTTACAACATTGGATCCATCAGATGACATATCTCTGGGAGACTATACAGACTACTAGGATTTTTTTTATTAGCAATAGTATTTTGTTTGATTTAAATTTTTATAATTAATAAATTTTATTAAAAAATTATGAAAAAGCAACTAATTACTTTTATTAATTATATAATTAATTAATTAATTTTATTAAAAAAATAACACTGCCGACTGATTTATCCATCATTAAATTGTCAATGAACTTACCAAGTGCCTTATCAGTCAGTATATATCTTCAGACTTACCGATGGTGTAGGCCGCTGATAACCTTGGTCATCATTTACCAATGGACATTTCCATAACGTCCTTCGTTACATTAATAACAAAAGATAATTATTTAAATAAAATATGAAGAAATAATAAATTTCTTAAAATATTACTCAATAAAATACTTAGTGTAGTAATAATATAAATAGTAGTGTTTATATCAATAACCCATAACATACTGAAATAACATAATTAATTCAAAAGCCTCAAAACCGGATATCTAATACAACTCGTATAATAAAAAGAAAGTGGAACGATAACATAGGTTCTCCTGACGCGTGCCAAAAATACTAACCAAACACTAAAACTAAGAAGACAATCTTCAAGTCTCTGTATACTCAATTGTTACGTCATCAAGCTCTGAAAACAATACTACTAATAAGATTTATAATCCCAGTGAATATAAATACAGTTAAAAAGATTTTCTCAAAAGCATTGTTCTCAGCCGGTACGGCAACCGGAAAAACAATTCATGATACCAGTTATTTTCCAAAAACATAATATATATTAAAAAATAACAATTCTTATAAAATAACATAAATACTAACCAATCAACATCAAATCATCACATCCGATATGTCAAATAATTCCCAATAAATCTCATATGTCATATGATTATCAAACATCACTCAACATTGGTGTCTCATTGCCTACCTCTGCTCAAGAGAGGTATATCGATGTCACCTTCTCATTGGTGACATTACTCATTTTTCGATACCAACCATGTGCACTGACGGTATTGTTCATTTTTCGACATCCCAATATATGGTGATGTTGTTTCAATACCCCATGAACTGGCGGTATTACATAATTTTGACATTCCATTTCAATGGCGATGTTACCTTTGATACCCCATCAACTGGCGGTATTACATGATTTTGACATCCCAATTCAATGGCGATGTTATTTTTAATACCTCATTCATAAGCGGTATTTCTCACATATCATGCCTCATGCATAATAGTAAATTTAACATACCAAATCAAACATATATCATGCATATATCAAGTAATGCATTTCAATCAACCAAAACACATATCAATCATGCATATCATATCATCAATCACAAGAATAAAAGCTCAGTTTAATAAACATTAATTTTATTCGAAAACCCCCAAATCAATTTAGCATTCATAACATAGAAAAATCTCAAATTCTCCAAACCAAACTCTCAAAATACATTAATGATTTTATGACCCAAAACCCCAAATCCTTGTACCATGAAAGGCTGAGAAAAATTATTTATACTCACCTCTCATAAACCTCCAAAATGATGAAGTGTTTCCAACGAGCAAATTCTATTTATAGAGGTCCGCCTTCTATCACGTAAAGCAAGACAGCCCACTATATCCTCCCTTATCCAGCTGGTGGCGCTAACACCACTGTTGTATTTTCGGTGAGACTATGCAGTGTTCTCAAAAACCTTCGTCAGTGTGACTTAAATGTTGGAGACAGCCAATTTCTAATGGATAACCTGATGGGCTCTTTATGTGCTTTTGTTCCCTATTATTATTGCCAATTGCCAAAGGAAACCTCACTGTGGTTGTGCGTGAAAAGCAAGCTTCCTTGTTTTTTTTTATATTCCAAATTTTTGTTCACATGGGGCTGGTGCTCTTTTAAATTTCAAAAGCTAAAAGACTCCTTCCCTGTTCGTGAATTATATTTCACGTTAATATTGTTTTGTTTCCTTTTTTTATTATTATTTCTAATTTTGCATTCTTTTACAATGTCTAAACAATTCCAATAAATTCTTGTACTAATAAATTTTTACACTAAACCTCATAATAGCTTAATCTTTTGTTGTTTATTAAAATAATCATATTAAAATTTTAGGATATTATAATATCCGTGAGTAATACACTCTGTTACTCACGGGTATGACCCAAGGTTCGTTTGTCGGTACTTATAGACGGATACCGACGAATAAGCGTATCCGTCTGTAAATATTAGCGACGACCAAATTATCGAAGGATTTTTTACCATCGAAAACCCGTCATTAATCCACCGTTATCGACGGCTTTATGAAGTTACCGACGGATTCCAACTGTCGATAATCAACGAATTTCTTGTAGTGGTGTAAGTGCGTAACTTTGTTGGACTATCGTTGTGCTTATTTGTTCTTTGTTTTGGGTATATGTGATGAATGGGTTTTTGGGGTTCTGAGATTGATTTTGTTAAATTTTATTCTTTGTTTTGTGAAAATAACGTCTGCGTATAGGGTTTGAAAACCCTTCCCTGCGTGGACACTGTAGAGTGATGATGTCTTTTTCCAACATTTTTTTCTGATTTTTTTTTACGAATTTTCAAAATATAAAAAAGCATGGATAATCCAATGATCCGATCCGAATCAAACGCGATTTTAATCGGTTCGGATCCATGAAACTTTTTGACAAAATCTGAACCGATCAAATTTAATATTACTTCAAATACGATCCAAACCTACTCGATTTCACCCCTATGATACTATTACAGTAACCGAGTACAATCCATTGTATGGTCGTGCAATATAGTAACCTTATGATCACTGCACTGAGTTATAAGAATTGGAATCCTCTTCATTTCTTTTGGCTCCATTTAGGAGAGAGATTGATATAAAGAAAAGATATGTGCCTCAAACTTTTTTTATCATTTAAAAAAATAAATCATTAGAAACTCTTTGTTTCTATCTCTCTTCTACATGGAGCCCTCCATTTCTTTTAAGACACTCAAAATTAATATTATTCACATAATATCTTCCTTCAAAATTAATATTATTCACAAGAATGTCTCGTGAACTGAAGCACAAATGGTGGTGTTTTAACTTTTCAGTTCAGGTCACGGTCAGCACACTTTTGTACTCTTGCAATTGTTTTTTTTTTGTACGATACTCTTACAAGTATTTGACAGCATGAAAAATCACCATCTTTCTTTGTCGTACCAACGAAAGAGAAGATCACCATCATCCACAGTGCTAAACGCTGTAGTAAAGTACATAGACAAGGAAAGTAGTAAGAAATTTCGCATGGTGGGGACGAAAAAAATTTGTTCTTTACCAATACTATATATTACAGATCTCAGTAGCAAAAACATTTGTGGATGAGTTTTGGCAGAGAAACCAAGTGGGCATTAGTAGTTTTATAGTTCACATTTCACAACTGATGTTCCTTAAGGTACTGTACTGCTCTTCCTTTACGTGTTCTAGATATATTGGTCATTGTTTGACTTGATATAATTAGTAGGTAATAATAACCACCCACACACTCTATTTTAAAAACTTTAATTTTTTGGTTAGGTTGAATTAGGTATAGATTATTTCTTTGGGTATGGCCACACGGCCGAAAGCTTGTCAATAATTGCATTCATTTATTTTATGTTCAATAATTGCATTATCGCTGTTTAGGGATGGGAATCAGACGGGACGGATGCGGATAATGCTTCTCTAGCATCCATCCCCATTAATATCCATGAATATTTATGTGGGTAACGAGTATCCATGGATATTCAGGGGTATTTAAGAGATTATAATAAAAGAAAAGAAAATAAAATTATATATTATAATTTAACAATATATTATATTAACATTATATAATATATTATATATATTTAAAAAAGTTCATTATTATGGATTTAACCACTAAAAAGGATGAAATAATAAAGAAAATAAAATTTAGTTTTTCTTAAAGTGATGGAAATTGTCATTATATATATTATATATTTAATAAAAAAAAATTTATTATGAATATGCGGGTATTCGTGAGACGAGTATTATGATACATATCCACATTTAATAGGTATCCATTTACTATCCATTATGAGATAATCATGTGGGTATCCCCTAGTGTAGAAAATTTTATCATCTCTATCATTATTAGTTAATCATATATATAAAAGTCACCTGTTCTAAAATATGGATCGCATTAGATATGGCCCCAACATTTCAATTGCAATGGCTATCACAATCACATCATATTGTGATTGCGGATGGCATTAATCCCATAAGCCCTCAATGACCACAGAGTAATCACGATCACAATCGTAATTTTAAGTCTTAATTATTTTATTATACTTTAATCACGACCATCATATTGCTATTATTCGCTTTTTTTATTATTCTATTTTTGGCCACTCACTAAGCAGTTATTATTGAACTTCAATTTTCAATTAAAATCATTACTATCTCAGACCTATATATAAGAAAAAAATATTTAAATTTTTTGGACTAAAATATAAACAAAAATCAATCAAATCAACCCTATTTAATGTTAATGTTTTAAAAATACCCTTTGATTAATTGTTTTTTTATATTTATAAGAGCACTACACACTCTCAAGAAACAACTTTCAAGAGCATCATACACTTTCAAGAAAAGATAGTTTAGTAACTATAACTTATTTTTTACATAAATCAAAATAATTAAATTAATATAATTAATTTCGTGTGAAGTTAATTTTTTTTTATTTATATATAAAGCTATGTACTGCTATACCCCTGCAAGATGAGGAATATCTGTTGACGTGCTTGCTCAATAATTGTCAGAGGAATCAATGTTAGTCTGACTTCTCATGCATTAATTATGTTTAGAAAATGAAATATTTAAAATTAACGGACCTTTTTCTTTCTCCTGCGAGCTAAAATTAACCCACTATTATTTCTTTCATATCTTCTAAAGATTCAACCACATGCTCTGCCAACAACAGTGCAGGACATGGTTCAACTGAACTTACTACTCTCTCGATCGAACAAGAGTGGAGTTAAAGAATTTGTTTAAAAAAAATTATACACATTAAAAACCTGCTCGTGAATGAACTTTGATTGGATAGCAATTATAGGATCACATCCATTTCCCATTTCAATCATTTTGAT
The DNA here is from genome assembly GCA_039655645.1 of Ammopiptanthus mongolicus. Taxonomy (NCBI): domain Eukaryota; kingdom Viridiplantae; phylum Streptophyta; class Magnoliopsida; order Fabales; family Fabaceae; genus Ammopiptanthus; species Ammopiptanthus mongolicus. Next base: position 48,209,351 of record CM077350.1, read on the forward strand.
TCTTCATCCACCATTTCAATTATATGTATATCTTTGGGAGTTTATTTTTGTTAACATAATTGTTAGTCTTCAAAATGATACTGAAAACTTATTCTCTGCAATATGCAATTGATCTATGCGAAATGTTCAACCATTCTGTACTTTTTACTATTGACTTTGAATAAAATTCAAATCAGAGCTTTAAGTATGAGTATGTTCAACCATTTCAGACTTTATTCTTCTCTCTTCACTCACAGAATTAGAGCAATAAAGTATTTTGTGTATCCCTCCTTTAGTCTCATTTGGATCATCAACTTTTCTTACCTTTTTTTCTCTCACCTTAGACAAAGATTTGCTTTTGTGTATGGGATCTATTAAAATTTAATTTTATATCTCTATAACATATATAAGAGAAAAAAAAAAAGCGGATAGATAATCTAAATCCATTAAAATATCATAAAGTAAAAGAAAAGAAAATTACCACAAAATCATGGGAGAAAAAGCCTGTCATGTCATGGCAAGACCATAGCCTTTCTTCTAATAAAGAAAATTTCTTTGTGCTCAATACTTTCTACAAAGAAAAAAACCTGTCATTGTATATGATTTTTACTTCAGAAGTTCAGATTGCGATGCATGCATCAGAAAATCCGACCAAACATTGGAATCATAGAAAATTAAAATTACTGGCATGATGACGTGGTGCCATGTGCATCGCCAAATGATTGAGCAATAACTGATGTGCTATTATAACCACATTTTCATTATTTTTAGAAATTCAAACTTTGTTAAGGCAGCTGTGAATCCGGAATTGGACTTTTCTAAAGTAAACATGTCTTAAGAGTGAAAAGGTAAATATGTGTAAACAAAAAAAAAGAGTAAATGGCCATTTATTTTTTATTTGATAAAGTGTATAAAAATTTCAACTCATTAAATGATTTATGATTTAAGAACAGATATACCCTTATTTTTTCATTTTAAAAATAACTTTATAGAAGCTAAATCCATAATTCTGACTAAGGTTTTGGACTCATTACATTCATTTCAAGTCCCAAAGTATCAAGGGTTCATCTATTTTAGATATTGTTGAAATAATACAAATAAGGAAATAACAGAAATAATAATACATAAGATTAGATCGTGTTAGTTAATTAGCTAGAGATAGTTAAATAAGATTTGAGGGTTATCTTGTATTTTGGGAAATAATAGTGAGGAGAGTATCGATTCTCTCAAGTATTCGAAGATTGGGGATCAGGATCCCCTGCAGTTAAGGGAATCCCACATTCACACAGTCAGCCACTCCACCATCATTGGATTTGTTTCTCTTACACTCTTAACCCTTGATTTATTTTGTCCAAAAAAATAGCAAAAAATGTAAGTAAGGAGAGATAGAAATGGTTGAATGCAGAGGATCTGCATCCGAAGATTGGAGAGGAGCGTGAGTGAGTTCTACTGTATCATTGTTTTGTGTCTCCATAAGAAATTCTGTATCATTGATCTAAGCTTATTTGTTTAAAATTTGTGTCAATATACTTAAATCTTTCCAAAACAACTAACAAGGTTCAACATAGTTATTAGATAGTTGAGTTGCTTAAGTTTGCTGTTAGGGATATGAGAAATGTTTTATTGAAAAAGGTTGTAAGCACATCGATTATCGTTACTAGAACATGTAATTTTTGCATAATTTTGTTCGGTCTTATGCACTTTATATCTGAATTAATGCGTGCTCTGAGCTTGCAATAGTTTTTTCTCCATGATTTTGTTCGGTCTCATACACATTATATCTTACTGACATGACTCGTGAAGGCTAAGCCTTGGGGGCCTCACATGCTCTAATAGAGGCAGATCAGTTCAACGTCCTTTGTTGGTGTTGTCCTTTTCAATGGAGGCCAGTGAGTGAGAACTCAATTAGTTGCTCATGCAAACTCCTCATTGTAGATGCATGTAGTTCCACTCTTATCACATTATCACTTCCCTCCAAAATGGTTGCAGACCTATCACAATCTAATAACCCTTCAACATACACAAGAGCCACAACAATGTTTTCACCTTATGGCATATGCCCCCACATGCATGTGTTTCTGAAAACCTCCTACAACTTCTGCGAAGCTTCCTCTTTCCCCTTCAAAATATAACTTGATATCCCAACATGTCACTCTCGCCAATCTCTACAAGTAACTTATTTGTTTTCTTTTTTTCTTTCTCTTGTTTTATATTCCTAACAATCCATATCTCGTTATGACTTATGTGGCTTAAGAAAGGAATGCATATGTACTTGAAAGTACATTGATTTATGGAAGAATCAATTTGATAAGGTATATACGATACATGTGCTCTATCTAATCAATATAGGGTTTCCTTGAACTTTCCTCTGTCACCAACGGTACTATATATGTATAACGCTTGTTTGTTTGTATTGCTTTGTCTTGTTGTTGAGATATTGACCAAAGCATTATGACCGTACGTAAGTTTGTTTTATAGGTTTTGTGAATAAAGAATAGGGGTCATATCTTATTGAATTTGATGTCGACCACAGGTTTGACTGATCATAGGATAAAGTAGTTGTCAGTTTTGCAATTATTGATATGAATTTTGACATGTATGATCTATTGATGTTTGATTTGATTTCTATACGTGATATTGATTTTGAATTTGATTTTTGTACGTAAAAAAAATTGAAATTGGTCCCTACATATACAATTATTTTTAATTTGATCCTCGTCGTTTATTGGTGTTATAACATGATCATGTGATAAGGACCAAATTCAAAATGATTGTCACATGTAGGGATCAAATTAAAAATGATTGTTACATGCACGAATCGAATTCAAAATAAAAATTTGAATTTGGTCTATACATGTGATAATTATTTTCAATTTGGTTTCTATACTTAAACTTCAACAAACGGCCTTATAACACCAATAAACGACGAAGATCAAATTAAAAATAAATGTACATATAAAAACTGATTTCAGAAAAAATTCACGTATAAGGACCAAATTCAAAATTAACGTCACTTATAAAGATCAAATGATTAATTTAAGGTAGATTGTAAATCTGTTGAAGAATAAGCGCAATTTACCAATTAATATCCCCAAATTAGAATATGTTACAATCTTTCCCAATTTGACATGTGTTGGGCGTATTAATTAAGGAGGTAGAAAACCCCAATCATCATAACAAGGCGACCATATACAACGTTGTAAGTTGTCCAGATGATTGTTGACTGTGTAAGCAAGGGGTACCAATTCTCTCCATTTTTCATAAATGGAGATGTTCATTATTAAAGTTTTGGAATAATAAATATATGAAGGGATTATATAAATGTACACTACAAAAAATTTGTCATATATCTACGGACACTTTTAGTAACAGACGTTAAAACTGTAGGTATAAGTATTAGTATCAGTCAAACCGTAGGTAAAGGTAGATAGATTGTAGGTAAAACTTAATATAATTGTAGGTAAATGTATGTAGATCGTAGGTAAAACCTATAGTGACAGTCATTTCTTATTGTTATTCGTCGTTTATAATGGACGGTTAGACCGGCCGTAGGTTAATGTAAGTTTTACATATACCTACGGATTTAAAACATATAGTGACAGATTTTGTCTGTCTCTAAAAGACAAATTTCTTGTAGTATATATAATACACATTTATTTATCCAAAACTTTGGAAATGGACAGAAATGAAGAGATAAAAAATGGAGAGGATCTTTTTTTATAAGCAAGAGGAGAGACTCTTAGACCTTGTAAGGCACGGACAACCTGTGTCAGTAGCACATAGGTAACTTACAAAATTTGGACAAGCCATGAAAATGGGAGGTAACTTTAATCATAATTTCCTTATTAGGCATAAAATAAAGTTAAGTGTGTGTTTGGTTTGACCGCTTAAAAATAGATTGTTTTAATAATTGATTATATGTATGATTGGTTGTTGTTTTAATCAATTATAATATAATCAATTTTATGCTAGAATAATTTATTTTTCTTATCAATAAGATCCAACATAATTGATAGATAATTGAGTTCCTTAAACATGTTATTAGAGTACAATTCATGTCGTATGTATATATAAAAAAAAATTATTGAAAGAGACAAAACTTACTTCAATGATCTTTACTTCTCAAAAATGATTACTTTTCGACTATCAATTGGATCCCTTGTACACAAACAAAAATTTCCTTTTCTTCTATAGATAGGTGACTCACAATTGGTAATGTCTAAGATCTTTCAAACTAGTTTTAGAGAACCAAAACTACAAATAGCTTGTTTGGAACGGGTTTCAAACTCTTGAGATGATGCATTTGTAAATTTTTTTATATGTAAAGTCCACATCAAAATAGATGCACAAACAAACATTCGCGAAACAAACAAATATACGTGGAACAATATCTGTTGTTGATCTTTTTTAATTTTTTAATTAATTAAGAATGATTAAATTTTGTAAAGGATCTGTCCTCAATCATAAAATTGGAGGAAGGTAGAATTTAGCCGCTCAAAATGGCAGGTTTAACCCCTCACTTCCGTACCAAATTTTCTTTTGGTATCATCAAGCCCGTACCTATCACTTCTAATCCCAAAGAAATCAAAAGCAAAGCAACCTCAAGCTTCAGTCAAGCTTCAAAAGGCTCGTCGACACAAAGATGATAACATCACAAACAACGCAAGTGTGGCTGAAAAATAGCAACTTAATTTGTCGTTTTCAGCAAAAACAAAGTCGCCGTAGGAGCGATTTGTCTAGGGACAGCGTATTTCTTGATATTTGAAATAAATTAATGGTAAGTTAGTGATGACAACAACGTAAATTTAAAAAGGAGAATGTTAATGAATGTTTTTAAGGTATTATTTAAGAAATTACGGAAGAAAATTTTATATGAAAAAATGGTATATTTAATATTTAATATATTAAAATGTATTATATTTAATTTTTTAATATAAATTTTTCTTTTATTGATTTCTTAACCAATATTTTTAGAACACTCATTAACAAAATTCATTTAAAAATGATACACCAGGACATCCTTGGGGGCTCCACCTAATTTGCATGTTGTGTGAGATTGCGTTTTCAGTTTTCTTATTCAGAGCTGAAAGTGAAACAAAAATGGTTACCATTGTAGAAATCAAGAATATGGAAATATGTTTTCTGTATATTCAATTGTGTGTCAATGTACAATGAGATGCTCCTATTTATAGGGCAGGATAGGAGACAAGAGAATAAAAATAAAATCCTATACAATAACTACACATAAAAGCCTAATCAATTATAATATCAATAACAAATCAAGCATAATCAATAACAAATCAATCACAATATCGTAACATCCCCCCTAAACTCAAGTGGGTTCAATGGTAACCAACTTGAGTTTGGACAATAAAGTGCGAAAGCGACTAGGAGAATGAGGTTTGGTGAACAAATCAACCGGCTGATCAAGAATGCCAATGGAGACAAGATGAAGATCACCACGTAGAAGATGTTGACGAATGAAGTGACAATCAATCTCAATGTGCTTGGTGCGCTCATGGAAAACATCATTGTGGCAATTTGGATGGCACTACGGTTGTCACAATAAAGATCAGTGGAGGAAGACTGAGGTATCTCTAAATCAGTAAGAAGCCAATGAAGCCACAATATTTCAGAAGTAGTATCAGCAAGTGCACGATATTCGGCTTCAGTGCTAGAGCGAGCTGTCAGAGTTTTCTTCTTGCTTCGCCAAGAAATAAGAGAATCCCCGAGAAAAATACAAAAACCAGTGGTGGAGCGACGATCAGTAGGATCACCGGCTCAATCAGCATCAGAGTAGGCTCGAAGAGTCAAAGGAGATGTAACAAAGTAATGAAGACCATAAAACAAAGTACCCTTGATATATCGAATAATGCGGAGGACAGCAGCATAATGGATAGTACGAGGGGCAGCCATGAACTGACTAACCAGATGAACAGCATAGGAGATATCTGGTCGGGTAACTTCAAGATAAATCAAATTGCCTACTAGCTGATGATAGAGAGTGGCATCATCTAGCAAGGTGCCATCCTGAGGAGTAAATCGAGCATTAGGTTCAAGAGGAGTGTGTTCAATTTTACTATCAGTGAGGCCTGCTCGAGAGACAAGATTGGAAGCATACTTAGCCTGTGAGAGAAATAAGCCATCACTAGAAGATAAAACTTCAAGTCCCAAAAAATAACTTAGAGGTCCAAGATCCTTCATCTCAAAATGTTGACTCAAGAACTGCTTAAGTTCAAGAATGCCGGCAGAATCATTTCCAGTAATAATCATATCGTCAACATAAAGAAGCAAGACAACAGTACCAGTATCTGTCTTACGAGTAAAAAGAGCAGAGTCATGACCACTAGAAAAGAAACCCAACTTACTGATAGTGCTGTGAAATTTAGCAAACCAAGCCTGAGGTGCTTGTTTGAGACCATAAAGAGCCTTACGAAGAAGACAAACCTTGTTGGTTGGATAGGAGGACACATATAGACCTCTTCTTCGAGCTCACCATTAAGAAAGGCATTTTTGACATCCATTTGTGTAAGTGGCCATTGGCGAGCGGCTGCAATGGCAAGAAGAGTTCGAACAGAGGTGATGCGAGCAACAGGGGCAAAAGTTTCTTCATAGTCAATTCCATATTCTTGAGTGAACCCTTTTGCTACCAGACGAGCTTTCTACCGCTCAATAGAACCATCAGAAAGAGTCTTGATTTTATATACCCACTTGCATCCTACAAGAGGCTTGCCAGAAGGAGGATGAACAAGGTCCCAAGTATGAGTTTTCTCTAATGCCTGTAATTCATCATGCATAGCTTGCTGCCAATGAGGATCGCTAGAGGCTTCCTTATAGGACTGTGGTTCATGAAGGTGAAGCATAGTTGAAAAAAAAATGGTAATCACGAAGATAGGTAGGTGGAGTTCTTACCCTATGAGGACGCTCAACGGTGGGAGTTGCAGGATCAGCGACTAGAACAACTTCATCAGAAACAGAGGAAACATCGGAAGAGGCTGGGAGCTCACTGGAAGAACCTGCATCTGTGTCACTAGGAAAGTAATCAACATCGGAGTTAGTAAAAAGAGGAGTGGAAGTGCCTGGAATTGACTAAAACTTTGACAAGGAAAAGAACATTATATGTTCCCAGAAGACAACATGACGGGAGATACGGATACGCTGAGATATCGGATCCCAACAACGATAACCTTTGTATTCTGTGCCATAACCAAGAAAACAACAAAGACAGGCTTGAGGCTCAAGTTTAGTGTATTTAGAGGTTGGAGAAGGATAAAACAAGCACAACCAAAGACCTTAAGGGAGCTATAATCTGGTGTAGTGTGATAAAGACGCTCAAAAGCAGAAACATTACCAAGGACAGAGGAAGGGAGACGGTTGATAATATGGACAGCGGTAAGAGCGGCTTCACCCCAGGCACGTTCGGGACAAGAGGCTGAGATAAGCATGGCACGGACAGAGTCAAGAATTTGACGATGTTTTCTCTCAGCGCGACCATTCTATTGAGAGGTATATGGACATGAAAATTCCGACAAGGTATCCTGCTCACCAAGAAAAGATAACAATTTAGAATCACGATATTCCATGGCATTATCTCGGCGAAAAACCTTAATGACTTTAGAAAACTGTGTTCGAATCACATTGGCAAAGTTAACGTAAATTTGTGTAAGTTCATGACGATTTTTCATCATGTATAGCCAAATAAAACGAGAGTAATCATCAATAAACAACACAAAATACCGAGATCCTCCCATAGTAGGTGTGGGAGCAAAGGCCCCAAATATCAGAATGCACAAGATCAAATGATGCAGCTGAAATAGAAGAACTATTATTAAATGGTAAAGCTGGTTGTTTAGCAGTTTGCCAAGCAGTGCAATTAAGAGACTCAGTTGAAACGGATCCTAAAAGTCCCTGAGACACAGGAGGACGCAATTTACCAAGAGAACTATGAGCAAGACGTTGATGCCAAAGCTCAAAGGGAGAGGTGGTGGAAGCGGCACAAATGTTGGATATGGGAGGAACACGCAGGTTAGTGAGCTCAAATAGCCTTCCGATCTTACGTCCAGTCCCTATGAGTTGTCCCGTCCGCGGGTCCTGCACACGACAACCAGAGGAAGAAAAGGTGACTTCATAACCAAGATCACATAATTGACCAATCGATATAAGGTTAAAATTAAGCTTAGGAATGAGATATGTGTCAGGTAAACTGAGATTAGACAAGGAAATAGAAGCCTTATGACTTACAGACATAAGAGATCCATCAGCAGTGTGTATGGAACGAGCAATATCATTTTCAGATAAGGACGAAAAAAGATGAGATGCAGAAGTCATGTGATTACAACAGGCAGAGTCTAAATACCATTTAGTGTTACCTGATGTGGTGGAAAAGGCTGCAGGAGTATTACTATTACCATTACCAAAGGAAGGAAGAAGTCTCTTAAGAAGAGACGCAAGATCATTGATGGAGAACGCAGGCGGTGTCAGGGAAGGAGAACCCGTAGATTCATTGGCAGCAGTAGCTAGTACATGCCTAGAGGAACTGGGACGAGGTTGATTCCTGTTCTGGTAAGATCGTGGAGGACGAGTCACTGGTGCAATAAACATGTTTAAAAGCGGTTAAAAATATCATTCTAAATCGGTTATGGAACCGATGTAGAAACAGATGATGTAGAATGTAAGACCTTTTAACATCGGTTTTTAACCGATGTTGAAAGTTAACTTTCAACATCGATTATAAACCAAACCGATTTTGAAAGTGCTCATTCAACAGATTAATAATTATTGAAAAAGATCTTTTCATATCGGTTATAATATAGAACCGATGTTGAAAGTTATAATTCAACATCGTTTTGGTATTGTAACCGATGTTGAAAGTATATTTTCACATCGGTTGTAACTCAGAACCGATTGAAATTGATAGTTCAACATCGGTTCTCTATTGTAACCGATGTTGATAGTCCAATTTTTTTTTTAAATACTCTGTTTTAAACCAGTGGCAATCCTTAACCCTGTTTCATATATGTACAACCATAACAATCCCAGCCAAAACAGAATCCCAACAATAACAGAATCCAAATCACTATATACTAAGTAAGCCAAACTATACTTTATTGATTATGCAAAAGTCAGCTTTTGATTCAACAAACTCAACTAATTATATAATGTAATAAATTCAAACTAATTAATTAAATGCGTAACAAAGAAAGAACAAAGAAATACAACAAATTAAACTAATTAAAGAAATAAAATGTCATCCATAAATTAATGTTCAGAAGTCATCTCAAGAAAGAAGTTTGCCCAACGCTCCTTGATGTCCTTAATGTCCTCTTCAGAGAATGTTTCGGGATTGTCAAAAATCTGCACATTATAACTAATCAACTATAACTATACATAATTAATCTATAACTATTTACAAATGTTATTAGTTAATTACCTTCTTCCATCGATCTGTAATACTCGCGGAGACAATGTTGAACATCCACTTCATGACATAATATCCGCACTCCCAACCGCCACGTTGCCTATGACACTACAAATGAATACACAATTTGAATATATAATGAGTAAAAACATAATAGTAACTATTTTACACTGCAATTGAATCTCGGGTACTAATTAATAAACTACTTACATTAGGGTAAATCCACCTAATAGGCCTGGGCCTACCACCATCCAAAACACGACTTGCATTCATAGCTCTATCATAATTAAGAAAATATGAATTTAAAGTATGTTATATATTTCAGAGTAATTAATAAAGCAAATGTAGTACAAATTAAATTAATTAAAAGCTTACGTTTCAACAATAAGCTTGATTTCTTTCGTCGGCTTCCTTCCCAACAAACAAAAGAAGACCACAACACTCATACCACGACAGATGATCAATAATTGCCAATGTTTACTGCATTTGGAAACAGTTAGAGACAAGTCACAGATAGTTATAAATCACTAGTAAAACTTGTACTTACAGATGGAGGTAAGGTGCTAGGTAGAACTGTTTTTTGCCTTCATCAAGCACACGTCGCATGTACGCAGTAATCTCATCTGACCTCAGTGTCTCACCCTGAATTAGTTGAGGGTCAAGGAATCCATAAAGATGGAGGTTACCCCTATCAATACACAGGCGATGCAGATACCTAAGATATTGAAATAAATATTAATTATAATAGTTAAAAACTTAATTAGTTAACTTACAAATTAATTAGTTGAAATAACATAACTTACGTGCACCATAATGAGACAACTGTCATGCAAAGCATTTCACTATCAATGCATATCTCCATAATGTCCCTCTGGGGGATATAGAAAGTGTCGGGCTTGCCATCGTGTTTCAAATTTATAAAAGCGGACTCCTTCCCAAGTTTCACGGTAGCTAATGCGAGACGTTCCAGAGCATCAAGTTCAACATCCTTGTCAATACCCTAAACAGCAAATATAGAACATTAGTAAACACGGTTAGGTTATTTCAATTGTAAATAAAAAAAACTTAACTTATTGAATGATTATATGAATACCTTCGATGAACCAGACGCCACAAGTTTTCTTGGATCCGACCTAGGCCTTTTGGGTCGATGATCTTTTTCATCATCCTAAACAATAGAGGTAAAGCATTAGTAAACACAAGTAAACACAATTAAGTTATTTCAATTGTAAATATAGAAAAACATAAGTAAGTGAACAATTACATGAATACCTTGGCTGAAACAAAAAACCTCACAAGTCTTCTCGGCCAAGGGATGAAATTACCGGGGGCCTGGCCAACTGTAATAACCTCCTCAGTGGGCACAGGGACTAGAGCATCAACATCTAGAACATCTTCAACCACCACCCTCACATGATCATCCTCTAATGTCTGGTGGTGTAAGGTATTTCCCAAGTTGTGTACCCTCCCAAATGCCACTACCCGGCGATCATGATGATCATCAACATACAACTCACATCGATTGTCCTCCTTATCAGGCTGATGTGAATGATCACATGAACCCATAGTGCTCATAGGTACAGACGGTTGGGCACTTGTGTTTTGCTGGGAAAAACCCATAGATGCCAACTCTGAGAGAAGATCTCGTTTTATTTCTTCTCGAAGCTGCGCCTTGATGGACTCAATATCATCCCTCTTCCGATGATGTGAAGATGGTCCATGGTATTGGGTAATGCCAACACCCCATCCAACACCAAGGACATGGCCTGGGTGGTCCTCTTTCCCAATCGCAACAGCCAAGACATCTTTGCGTCCAGTAGACACAAAGGTTCCTTGTGTGCTTTGTTCGTCCAAGGAATCCTACAACATACAATTGTCACATTAATTTGTGTAAGATGATGGATAAGCATGTTACAATTACAATTAGAATTGAATATATACTTACAATCTTTTCAGCAACAAGACGTGCCTCCTCGGATGTATATTGTCCCGATGGTTCTTGTCGGGCTCTCTTCCATGTATGGTGGCGTGGGGGTGGAGGTAGATCAACAACTTCTGGAGGTGGATCAGCCGTAGGATCAGCTTGGGATGCTTGTTCCAAAAGTTGTTTCTTCTTCTCTTCAATCATCTTCCTCCTCAGCTTTTTATATCCCCCACGAGACAAACGATGGGGGTAGAGATTCTTACTCTGGATCTCCTGCGCCTTTTTCCTTTTCTCCTATTATAAATAACATCAACTGAATTCAGTCTATTAATAAAATCAATTTGGTTGGTAAAGTTAAACAATATAACCCAAGTTAACCTGAAAGGCGGGGTCCAATCGGATCTGAACAAATCTATCCCATGTCTCTTGATCAAGGAACGGGTACATCTCAAGTGGAGATTTGTCTGCACGCCCATGTATGTATTTCCCGCTTAGTTGTGTTTTAAATGCTCTCCAACGCTCACCCGCATACGAAATCCATTTTTTCTTCATACGCTCGGTATCCGGCACTTCAAAGGTGAGCTATATTTACAAAACAAAATGGAGAAATTAGTGTATATGAAAATAATATGGTGAAATAAAATATATACAACCAAAGAGGGTAAAAGTAAAATACCATGATACTATCCTATATCTGATCCTTCACGTTCGTCGGTACATGGTCCCAATCCTCAATAAGTATACTAGCCTTGCTTTTGGCAAGGACGGCCACAAAACTCTTAAACTGATCTTCCATTGGCCCTATAGGTAAGCAATCTCCATCAAACTCAACCCTTATCCTTTGATTACCACTACGGTTGATGGCCAATTTTTTTAATCGTGTGGCGCGTCTACCTTTTTTACTTGTCAATGGGGTATCCGACCCGCTGCGTGTAGGAGGGATGCCCGAGAGATCTGCCATGTATGCCTGTTTATACAAAAATAATAAACTATGTCAGTAAAGATGGATAAATAACAAATATCACTTTAAAATAACTTACACTATAACTTAACATATAAATATCAAATTAAATAACAAAAAAAACTTAACTTATAATTATCAAGATAAACATAACTTAACTAATAAATATAACTTTAAACATAATTTACACCATGGTCAAGTAGTAATGTTCTCCCATATCCCTTCATGATGATCATCACGAATGGCATGTACATCGTCCGCTTCATTATGCATGTTTTTTCCTTGGAGAACCACCGACCACCTTTTGTTAGAAGGATCATGGATATAAAAAACACTTGTCTTGCTTGGAAAGCCATGATAAAAGGCTCTTCTGTATGACCTACTTGCCAAGGTCTACCAATGTAAATCCTAACTTATCGGTTTGTACACCACTGTTACTGTCAACCGACTTACATTTAAAAACAGGTACTCTAAATTTAGTGTAATCGACCTCCCAAATCTCTTCAATGACTCCAAAGTAAGATATGGATGCCATAACGGGGTTTGTATCTTTTGAACTAGAAAAGTGCATAGACTCGGCTACAACCATAACCCCACTGTTTTGCACGGTACTCTTGTCATCCCGGGACTTTGTATAGAAGGAAAACTTATTGATATCGTATCCACTCCAACATATGACATCAAAGTTAGGCCCGTGTGCTAACCATTTTAATGTATCAGAAGCAGTATTATCCTCCGCAATTTGATCTTTAAACCAGTTTAAGAAAGTCTTATTATGCTTGTTCAACAACCATTTTTTGTTCATTCGAGGGTAATTTTGCTTGACAATGGTTTTGTGATCACATAAGTAAGGATTAACCTCATCGGTGTTATTCAATATATACAAATGTGCTTGAAGCACTTCCTCTCGACCCATGCTCTTAACAGTAATACCTCGTGTACCCTTACCATCACATCGTCTCTTATGACGAGACTTAGGAAGCCCTAGAGGTTCCGCTTCTGACATGTAGTCTGTACAAAACTCAATAGCTTCTTTTGCAACATACCTTTCAACAATAGATACTTCAGGACGGTGTGGATTCTTCACATACCCTTTTAGTATCTTCATGTATCGCTCAACTGGGTACATCCACCTTAAATGAATGAGGCCACACAATCTAATCTCCCTCACTAGATGAACAATTAAATAAACCATGATGTCAAAAAATGAAGGAGGAAAATACATCTCCAATTGACACAAGATAATAGCAGCCTCAGTTTCCAACTCATCCAGTTTTTGAAGGTTAATGACTTTGCTACATATAGCATTGAAGAATAAGCACAACCTTGTTATGGCGTGTCTCACTTTTTTAGGCAAGATGTCACGAATAGCCACTGGTAGTAGTTGTTGCATCAAGACATGGCAATCATGGGACTTTAAACAAACTAATTTGAGATCTTTCATTGAGACAAGCCTCTTAACATTTGAAGAGTAACCCTGTGGCACTTTGACGCCCCGCAGACACTCACAAAAACTTTTTTTCTCTTTTTTCGATAAAGTATGACATCCTGGGGACAAATAAGTCCGCTTAACCCCTACTGATTGTGGAGCTAACTGCTCTCGTATGCCCATCGCAACTTGATCTAAACGAGCATTGACACCATCCTTTGTCTTGCCTTGAATGTTAAGGAGCGTCCCGACTACACTATCACACACATTTTTCTCCACATGCATCACATCAATACAATGTCTTACACCAAGTTTGCACCAGTATGGAAGATCAAAGAAGATCGACCTCTTCTTCCATATGTTTTTCTCAATAGCCTTCTTATGGGTCTTTCTAAAGATAATATCCATGTCCTTAACCCGTTGATAAACTTGATCTCCGGTTAAGGCCATCGGAGCAATTTCATTCTCCTGGCATCCATTAAAAGCTTTTCTCAATCTACGATACGGGTGATCAGGTGTGAGAAATCTTCGATGCCCAAGGTAAACTGTCTTCCTTCCATGTTGTAGTTGATGGTAGCATGTGCCTTCTTCACATACAGGGCATGCTTTATGCCCCTTAACACTATATCCGGACAAGTTCCCGTATGCTGGAAAGTCATTGATGGTGCAAAATAACATGGCACGCATCTTGAAAGTCTCATTGCAATACCCGTCAAACAGATCAACGCCTTCCACCCACAGCTTTCTCAAGTCTTCAATCAAGGGACTTAGATAAACATCAAAGTCATTTCCTGGTTGTTTTGGGCCCGAAATCATCATAGATAACATAATGTATTTGCGCTTCATGCACAACCAAGGAGGTAGGTTATAAATTACCAGGAGAACAGGCCATGAACTATGAATACTACTTAAGGTGCCATACGGATTCATGCCATCGGTAGCAAATCCAAGCCTAAGGTTTCTTTTCTCATCGGCGAAATCCGGAAATAAACTATCAATTCTCTTCCATTGCAAAGAATCAGCCGAATGGCAAAGCTGTCCATCACATTTTCTCTCATCTGCATGCCACCTAATGTTTTTTGCGTCATTTACATTAGCGAACAATCGCTTGAACCTTGGAATTATTGGAAGATACCATAACACCTTCGCAGGAGGACCCTTTGTGATCACATCACAATTTGAATCACCATCGTTCACTTTGTAGCGTGATACCCCACACCTTGGACACTCGTGCATCTTTTCAAAGTCATTCCTGTACAATATGCAATCATTAGGACATGCATGTATTTTCTTATACTCCATACCCATCGGACACAATATCTTCATCGCCTCATAGTTACGGTTCGGCAATGTGTTACCTTCTGGAAGCATGTCTTTCAACAACTCAAGCAATTCGGTGAAGCTTTTATCACTCCACCCATTTCTCGCCTTCACAACTACCAATCTTAACACCGCTAACAACCGTGTGAAATTAGAGCACCCAGTATACAAAGGCTTATCTGCATCACTGCACAAAGTATCATACACATTTGCTCGTTGAAATGACTCTTGTCCAATATCTTGGATCATGTCCTCTAGTCGATCGTCCATATCTACGTCATCAACCTCCTCTCTTTGGGACACACTTGGTTTGTCTAACCATTCACCATGCCATATCCATCTTGTATAACTCTTACATATCCCTTCACAAATAAGATGCTCTCGTATTTTCTCAGCTTCCAGTCGTCTCTCATTCAAACAATTAACACAAGGACAATAAAACCTTCCATTACTATCGGGAACATTTCTTTTAGCAAATTCTAAAAACTCTTCCACTCCATTCTCATACTCATGACTTGTGCGTCTAGCATCGATCCAATTACGATCCATAACTACAACAACACCAACTTCACTTAGTCCAAGATCTTCAACTCCTTTTTATCACAGGGTATGGCCCTATCCCATTCGAGAAGAAACTTCTTCAACACTCAGTTAACAATTAGTCCTTAACTTTCATGCCCATACTTAACGAAATTTCGGCAGCATTTCCCATCGGTCTCCGACGTACACGACTTGAATGCGGTGACATCCACTGTGACAAAGTGTGCACCCGGAGAACAAAAGGAAATGCAGCAGACCGAAATTTCTTCAAGTATAAGATATGAGAATTAAGGAATAAGTATTAACCAAATGAAGAATAAGTTTTTCCCCAAACTGTCCAACTTGGACAATTCATGATTCAATACAATGAGTAGTACCTTAATAAAGTACACATATGCTCATTAATATTGAATCTCAAACGGGAAGCTAAGGTTTTGCTAATTTATTAACACTAAAAGATAATCCAACAGTCTAATCCCTAAGTTAAAGCAGCATACAAAACATTGGAATAAAATATCTTACTTGTGCTCAGAGTGAGGAGATAGAGAGTGATGAGTGAGAGGGCGCTCGAGATGGGTTGAGGCTTGCCTTCACCCTAAATCAGAAACACAAAGCAAAGAGAGGGTTTGAGAGAACTATGAGAGGTTTTTTAACCTAACATTTAAAAGCCATTCATGTTAAACTAAAAACCATTCATGTTAAACTAATAACCTGTCCTGCTTCTCTGGTTTGGTTTAATATACACTTAAATAATTTGATTTGAGTTTGTAGCTTAACATGTTTTTCAATCAGCAATGAAGGGTGCCAAAGAAGACCGTTTTGTGTACATGAATTTGTCCCGTACTATTTAATTTGTGTCATTAGTATTGTTGTTACATTACAATGCTTGATCTTTTCGTGATAAGCTTCAATGTTAGATGTTCTTAACTTGGTATGATTATTAAGTATTTTACAATCTGCATATCGAAATTACATTAACTACTTTGTTTTTCCTTTTGCAAAGCCAATAAGCTGAAAAATATTTTCACTCCTCAAACTAATCTTTTACATTGGAGGCAGAATGATAGTTTCACTCTTCAACCTAATCTTTTTATGTTGTGTTATCATGTACTGCAGGTCTACTATTCATAAATCTACATGTCATGGAGTATTTCGACCTAATCTACAAAATAATTCTTGACTTGACATGACTGAATTTTCAGGTAACACTATTAGCAATTTTACGTGGGCAATCAAGCAGAGTCATCTGAACACTATTAGCAATGTTGTGTGGGTAATCAAGCATAGTCATCTGCAAAATTGTTTGGGAAATTGAACATTAAGGTGAGGAACTTTCTAATCTATTTCAAATTATTCATTGTTGTCATCTCTTTCAATTTTTGGGCTTTCTATTAAAGGATATTGCTACTTAACAAGGATTGTTGGTTATTGCATTCGTGGTTAGAATTGAGAATGTTTGTTGTCCTAGTGCTCAAGAGACAAAAGGAAATGGTGAAAACAAGGTGCTATGTCTAGAGGACAACTTAGAGGATGCGCAGGTTTTTTTGCTTAAATGCAAGAAGCATGAAAGGTCCCTGCTGTGAAAAATTGCGTCAGTGGATATGCACAATTGCTTTTATCATCCAGAATTGACTTAATAGCTTATAATGGGCTTGATTGGACCATGGTCTCCTCTATGCTTGCCTAAGTATCACTGCCAGCTCTAAATTAGCGCATCACCTTTCTTTAAATTAGTCAAACATTTTTGTAGTTTATAGTTTTATGTTTCCTTGCATATTTACTCAAGTTGAATCAACCACATTTTCAAACTAAATAGTAAATTCTAATACATTAATACTTTTCTCTTCCTTTCTCCCTTTAATTTCATAAGAAAATCTAATCAGAAGGAGAAGTGTTTTTCTTCATTAGAATGTCATGTATGGATTTCCTGCCAAGTTACATGCCATACTGTAAAACTAATCAAGTTACATGCCATACTGTAAAACTAATCAAGTTACATTGCAAAACCAAAGTAACAGGTAGCAGACAACAACAAAAATGTAGAGAGAAAGAAAGAGAACCTGGGCAAAGTTTCTCCACCGAGGAGAGGAGAGGGTGAAGCCGTGCGCGACTGGGCAGTGTATCAGCGATGAAGGAGCAGCAACGATTTGTGAGGAGAAGGAGAAGGATGAAGGATTGTGCTAGGTTACGGTGGTGAAGGATGAAGGAGAAGGAGCAAACGAGAGAGAGGGCAAACAGTGAGGAGGGAAAGATATGAAAGAACGTTGGAACGTGAAATGGGTTTAATGAAGATTTGAAATCGGTTGGTTAATAGAACCGATTTTGAAAGTTTAATAATGAGATCGGTTGTCAAATAACCGAGTTTGAAAGTTTACTAATAAGATCGGTTGTGTGATAACCGATGTAAATACGTGGCGGGAATAAATAAATAGTTTTTTATTTAATTTTTTTTCATCGGTTGAACTATGTAACCGATGTTAAATGTTTTATACATCGGGTTCTTTCTGAACCGATGTAAATAATTTTGAACTTATTTTCAAAATTGCCACCGCCTCTTTTTTTAAATCGGTTTCTTTTCAACCGATCTAGAAACCTGTTGTAGAATCCATATTTTGCACTAGTGAGTGAGACAATTCCGAATCAAGTGTCCTGATTTCTTGCAGTATCGACAATAATTTGTAACAATATAACCCTTTTTCATGCAATTATAACATTCAATAGTAGGACAATCAGAGAAGGAATGCCCGAACTTATAGCAATGACGACAAAATCTTTCCATTATAGCACAATAAAATCAAATAATAGCACTATTGGAGCAGAATTGACGAAAATTGATTGCAAAAATAGAAAGATCTCACCGAAATACCTAAGGAAGGGATAACAAGGATGGTCAACACGCGGTCAACGGAGATAGAGACGCTGGTCAACAGATCAAAGTACTGGTCAACACACGGATCTGGAGCGAGAAAATGGGTCAGATGCACAGGCGCGTGTAACACACCCACATATGTTTAGGCGGCGCGTGGCGGCGCGTCAACTGTTGAATGGTGGCGAAATTTCACCGGCAGGTAGATCGGTGGATAGCGGTTGCAGCGGTATGGGCGGTGAGATGAATCGGTCACCAAAGTATACAGAACTGGAGGACGCCGACGGTGGGAACTTTGGAACCAACAGTGGAGAAAACAGAACAGAGAAGGGGAATACCATAGGAAAAAAAACTAAGGAATCGTAAGCCTAAGGTCTTGATACCATATAGAAACCAAGAATATGGAAATATGTTATCTATATATTCAATTATGTGTCAATGTACAATGAGATGCTCTTATTTATAGGGCAGGATAGGAGACAAGAGAATAAAAATAAAATCATATACAATAACTACACATAAAAGCCTAATCAATTACAATATCAATAACAAATCAAGCCTAATCAATAACAAATCAAGCACAATATCGTAACAACCATTAAGGTCACCCTGCCATAAGAGTCACTTAGCTGTAAGATTTAGAATCAAGTCATGCCGCAATTGTAATAGTTTAATTTTGTTACATTTTTAGTGTAAAGTTTTTCACACTATTAATTAAGGTCAAGGCTAGCATAAAGTACCTGATCAAGTGATACATCCATGTACCACCATTTTTCACTTTTAGATAAAATAATAAAATACTCAATCGTCCAGATTTAGTGACCAAAAAAAAAAAAAGATAACTTTGACCTGGTAATAAAGGTGGGTCCAAAAATTGAAAATATCAATTTTGCCTTTCACCCCTCCCACCCCACCAGCCACTATACACTCACGCCCTTCTCACTCCAACACTTTCGTCCTCCGCCATGGCTTGCCAAAGCTAGTTTTTCAAAGAATTTCTTAGAGATTGGGTTGCCTCCTGGACTGGAACAGAGGGGTGGCTGGTTTCACCTCCTTCGCCGTCATTGACGTTGCCGACTTCTTCTTTTGATGCCGCTTCTCTAAGTTCCTCAGTCATTTCGTTGGTGAACAGGCTCCAGGACATCTTCTCCCGCGTGGGAAGCCAGTCCAGCATGAACCTCGCTCCCTCAGGTGGCAATCCATTGTCCTCGAATTCCTCATTGGCTGTGATTTCCTCCCTCACGGCAACGACATCTGCACCAGAAGGCCACTTGTGCCGCAATCCAAATCTACTTCGGTCGTCCCTGTGCTGCAAGCCACCACATCGTTGTCCACCCTCATGCCACCGCGATTGACCAATCGGAACACACAGCCAAGATCACCGCTAGTCGTACCGCACCGGATATGGGGGTGGTGGTTGAATGTGAAAGCAGATCTGAAAGCAGATCTAAGTTGAGGGGAAGAGGAGTGAGGACTTCAACATGGTGGTGGTGAGGGTGGTGGTGAAGGATGGGGACCACCACGATTTCTCCGCAGTTCGAAGGGAAGGGGAAGGGGCGGAGGGTTGGGGATGGGCTGGAGGAGGGGAAATGGATTAGAGTAAAAATAAAATTCTTAAAGTAAAAGATTAAAAAATAAAAAATAAAAAAACCTGGAAACTTACTATTATAGGTCAATTTAGTGGTACATGGGTGTACAACTTGATCAGGTACTTAATGCTAGCATTCAACATTAACTAACCACAAACAATTTTACGTGTAACTTTTAAGGTAATGTTAAAAATATATTTAAAATATTTTTAATTATTGTTTAGGCATATCATATCATATCATATCATATCATATCATATCATGTAAATAAGAATAGAATCTCCTATATTTATGTTGTAATTATTTCATTAAGCCTATATAAAAGAGACTCCGCTGTTGAAACACATGGTTTCAACATCCTATGCCTCTGTCTTTTCTCTTTCAACATGGTATCTAGAGCCAAACAGAGGTAACTCTAAAATCGTACTTACGTGGTGGATCCACTATCCTCCGGTGAGAAATTTTCTCAACAAACTGTGCTCCTACTCAGGTTTGCCCCTCCGGCACCTTTTTCTATCATTTTTACCTTTTGCCACCGTCAACCACCAGCTTTTTCGGCGTCCTTTCCGGTCGACCACCCCACTATCAGAACCAGACCGTCCTATGCGGCCCATGCCCCGAGACCCAACACCAGCAACTCCCTCACCCGTCTTCACGCACGTCGCTAAACATCAGCACGCAGCTCCTTTCGCCAACGCGTGGAAGCGCCGTTCCGGTGGATCTTTCCGACATGGTGGTCGGCTCTCTCCGGCAACTCCAACTCCACCAATCCCAGGCCAATTCGAGCACTTTTTCTACTGACGCACTATGCACGTGCCGTTTCGATTTTTCAGGTATTGTGTGGTCGTCGTTTTTGGACCTTTTGTTACTAATCTATGGCCTCCTCTAGTTTCAAAGATTCTCCTAAGACCACGGATCCTCCTCAGGCCTCTCCGACTAATTATGAAGATTTTCTCCAGTGGTTTGAGCATCGCCAGACCTCTGGATCTACTGCTTTGGTTGCACACACTGGTAATTCATATGCTTGCATATCTCAGTCACCCTCACTTGATCTTTTGGGTTCTTGATTCTGATGCGTTTGACCATATCTCTGGTAATAAGGTTTTTTTCTCTTCTCTTTCTACATCTGGCTATTTACATATTGTCACTTTGGCTAACGTTTCACAATCTCAATTCTAAGAAATCGGAAATGCCCATCCATTCCCTTCCTTGTCAATTGATTTTGTCTTTTATGTCCTCGGTTGTCTCTTTGAATCACTCTCTATTAGTCGTTTAACTCGTTCTCATGATTGTTTGATTACCTTCACTAAAGACACTGTTATCCTGCAGGACTGGAGTTCGGAACGGACGATTGGCACAGGACGTGAGTCTCATGGCCTTTACCAGCTCTCCACCCCGTCCCGGGTTTGCTCTGCCATAGGTTCCCTTCTTACCATACATGCTCAGTTGGGTCATCCTGGTCTCCCCAAACTCTAGAAATTGGTGCCGAGTCTGTCTAAGTTATATAGTTTGCATTGTGAGTCGTGTCAACTAGGAAAACACACTCATAGTCAGTTTCCGGATTGAGGGAATAAATGGGCTTCACCCCCTTTTGCTTTAGTGCACTCAGATGTATGGGGTCCTTCTTGTACCATTTCTACTCATGGGTCCATGTCACTTTTATTGATGATTTTTCACGTTTTACGTGGTTATTTTTAATGAAAAACAGGTCTGAAGTCGTTTCAATTTTTCAGCAGTTTTATCAGGAAATTAAAACTCAGTTTGGTGTCTCCATTCGCTATTTATGTAGTGACAATGCCCAAGAATATTTGTCCCAACAATTTCAAACTTTTATGGCTTCTAATTCCATTCTTCACCAAACGTCTTGTGTGAAATAGACAGATGCAAACACTAGAAGGGGGTTGAATTGTGTTTGACAAATTTATGCGGAATTTAGAAACTTTTTCGCAAGCACAGACTGGTGATAGCAGACGGGTTAACTTAGACAGGTCAATCAGACTAAAAACTCATCTGAAGGTTTTCACAGAAAACACACAATCATGCAAGATAAAAAAAGTTTTGATAAACACAATTATAAACCCCTTTAGTTAGATGATAGTTAAGTTAAATAATCAAACTAAAGAGTTAAGGGAAAAAGAGAGATCACTCAGCAGGTTTTATCCTGGTTCACCCCTTAACAACGAGGCTACGTCCAGTCCTTGGCAGCACCAAGTTTTCTCACTATAACTGATTTAGGTTACAGGACAGACAAGTATTATTTTCACACCTAGCCTCTTTAGGCTCCAGACGAGTATTGTTTTCACACCTAGCCTCTCCAGGCTCCAGAAGTATTGTTTGCACATCTAGTCTCTTCAGGCTCAGACGGGTTTGTTTGAGAGAAGTTGTAAAATAAATTACAATTTGCAAGTCTTTCACAAGCACTCAGACGAGTGTATTAAATGTGAAGTTCTAAAAGACTGCGTAATAACTTCAAATGATTGAAGAATAAATAATGAAAGAATGAAAATTAAATGCGCAGAATAATTGCTCTTTGATTGCTTTGTTCGTTTTCTTCTCTACTTCAATCTTCAAGGTCTTCTTCATTAAATAGGCTTCAAGATTTTAAAGCCGTTAGACACAAAGTTTGAAGGCTTGGCTTCTTGCAGATCTTCAATAAATGCAATAGAGTCGTTCTGATCAGCCATTAAAGCATAGGGAACTTCCCTTGTTCTCTTTCATCAAAAAGGTGAAGACTTCTGATACACCTTTGGTCTTAGCAGGTCTGTATACTTGCTTTTTGCCATCAGAGGAAAGACTTTCCCTTTTGGTGTAAGATGTAGTTGTGTTCAGGCAAAGCACTTTGTTGAAGTTCCTTATCAGAGACGAGACAGCTTTCATCCAATGTATTCTTTAATGTTAGTCACCAAACGGGTGAGTAACTTCATTAGACGGGTTGACTCTTTAACAAAGAGATGACGTTAGTTGCATAGTCTTTTAGACGGGTGAGTCTTCCTTTGATCAGACGGTTGAAGACTTCATTAGAAGGATTGAATTTCTCTTAGTTCAGACGAGTGAACCTTGGCTAGTTCAGACGAGTGAACTTATCTCAGTTCAGACGAGTGAACCTTAGCTAGTTCAGATGAGTGAACTTAAGTTAGTTCAGACGGGTGAACTTATCCAAGTTCAGACGAGTGAACAGTTCATATAGACACTTAATGTTTTAATCTGCATACTAAGTAGACGAGTTAAATACCACAGACGGGTTCAATTAAATCATTAAATAACTGTTTTAATCTCATCAAAACTATGGTAAATGCACATCAGACATTTGGAGACTCAACATTGTGCCTATACACCTCAACAAAACGAGGTTGCAGAACACAAAAATCGGCACCTCATTGAAACCACTCAGACCCTTCTCCTTCATGGCAATGTTGCATTTCGGTTTTGGGGGGAGGCTGTTTTGACGACTTGCTATCTTATAAACAACATGCCTTCCTCTGTCCTTGATGACCAAGCACCTCACTCCGTCCTTTTTCCCCATATCTCTCTTCATTCACTTCCGCCATGTGTCTTCGGGTCCACTTGTTTTGTCCGTAATCTCTCTCCCAGACTTGACAAACTCTCGGCTCGCTCACTCAAGTGTGTCTTCCTTGGTTATCATTGGTCCCAAAAAGGCTATCGTTGCTTTTCTCCTACTCTTCGATGCTACCTTATATTGGGCTATGTTACCTTGTTCGAGTCTGTCCCTTACTTTGAGTCGACTCACTCGCCTCTTGAGCCGCTATCTATAATCGTCACTGTTCCTTCTGCTATGGTCCCTCTTGAGTCTGTCCCACCAGAGACCCCGCTTGTGGATCCCCCTACTGCTCACCCATTCCAGATATATCGTCGTCGCCCACCACCCTCCCCGATGCATGTCCCTACCCCTGTTCCTACTACTGAGGCCATGATGGACTCTTCCCCGGCACCGCCTCCTTTACCGGATCCGAACTTGCCACCTAAACTTGACCTTCCCATTGCTCTTTGTAAAGGTATACGTTCTACTCGTAACCCGTCTCCTCATTATATTGCTTTGAGTTATCATCGCCTTTCTCCTTTGCATTATGCTTGCCTTTCTTCTTTATCTCACCTAAGTGGCGTCAAGCAATGATTGATGAGATGTGTGCTCTTCAAAGCAGTGGTACCTGGGAACTGGTCCCTCTACCTCCTAGGAAGTCTTTGGTTGGCTGTCGCTAGCTTTATACGATCAAGGTGGGTCCCAATGGTAAGATTGATCGGTTTAAGGCTCGTTTGGTGGCCAAGGACTACACTCAGATATTTGGGCTTGATTTTGGTGATAATTTCCCTCCTGTGGCTAAAATGGCTTCTGTTCGGCTCCTCCTATCCATTTTTGCCATCCGCCATTAGTCTTTTCATCAACTTGACATTAAAAATGCCTTCTTGCATGGTGATCTCGAAAAGGAAGTGTATATGGAGCAACCGCTTGGGTTTGTTGCTCAGGGGGGTCTTCTACCATGGTCAATCGGCTTCACAAGTCTCTTTATGGTCTTAAACAGTCTCCTCGGGCTTGGTTCAACAGATTCAACATTG
Source organism: Ammopiptanthus mongolicus (assembly GCA_039655645.1). Taxonomy (NCBI): domain Eukaryota; kingdom Viridiplantae; phylum Streptophyta; class Magnoliopsida; order Fabales; family Fabaceae; genus Ammopiptanthus; species Ammopiptanthus mongolicus. The sequence goes on from CM077350.1 coordinate 48,233,949, forward strand.
TAGTGCAACAGTTTGGTATGATTCGCAGCGAAGCTGACCACACTGTATTTTATCGCCATTCGGCCCAAGGATGCATTTATCTGATTATATATGTGGATGATATTGTTATGACTAGTAGTGATCAGCATGACATACTACAAGTGAAACAACATCTCTCTCATTGGTAAACTCCGTTATTTCTTGGGTATCGAGGTGGCTCAATCTAAGGATGATCTAGTAATTTCACAAAGGAAGTATGCTATGGATATCCTTGAAGAGACGTGATTATTGAATGCCAAACCAGTTGACATTCCTATGGATCCAAACGTCAAACTTCTACCTTATCAAGGGGAGCCATTATCAGATCCAGGGAGATACAGAAGATTGGTTGGGAAATTGAACTACCATACAGTCACTTGTCCAGACATCTCTTTTGCATTCAGTGTGGTAAGTCAATTCTTAAATTCTCCTTGCTAGGACCATTTGGATGTTGTGATTCGAATCCTGAAGTACATTAAAGGTGCTCCAGGAAAAGGTCTCATTTATGAAGACCGAGGACACACTCAGATAGTTTCTTACTCAGATGTCGATTGGGCAGGTTCACCTATTGACAGACGATCCACTTCCGTGTATTGTGCACTCATTGGAGGAAATCTAATATCCTGGAAAAATAAGAAACAGAATGTAGTTACAAAATCTAGTGCAAAAACAGAATACAGGGCTATGGCATTAGCAACTTGCGAACTCATTTGGTTGAAACAGTTACTTAAAGAGCTTCTATTTGAAGAGACTATGCAAATGACACTAATCTGTGATAATCAAGCTGCATTGCATATTGCCTCTAATCCAGTTTTCCATGAGAAGACCAAACATATTGAGATAGATTGTCATTTTATTAGGGAGAAAATCTAATCAGGGGACATCCCCACTAGCTTTGTCAACTCCAATGATCAACTGACAAATGCCTTCACCAAATCCTTGAGAGGTTCTCAAATTAGTTATCTGTGTAACAAGCTCGATGCATATGAATTATATGCTCCAGCTTGAGGGGGAGTGTTGAAAATATATTTAGAATCTTTGTAATTATTGTTTAGGCATATCATATCATATTGTATCATATTTATGTTGTAATTATTTCATTAAAATTATATAAAAGTAACTCCTTTGTTAGTTGAAACACACGGTTTTAGCATCCTATGCCTCTGTTTTCTCTCTTTCAAGAGGTAATAATAATAAGATAAAAATATTTTTATTGAAGTAACAATATGATTAATTAAAAGTGTGTTTCAAAAAAGAAAAATTAATATATACCAATTAAATATCAGAAATGAGTTGGATAGAAAGGGAAGTATAATGTGGGCCGAATAGCACTTAGACAGCAAAATCTCTACCTTCATTTACTGCATTACCTGAGATTGATTGTTTAACTATAAAAAAAAAAAAAAATTATTTTAGTAATTAATTATATATTTAATTATTATTTATTAAAATCAGTTTTGTATTCCAATATGTTTATTTAAAAATGACTTTAAAATAACATTTTGTTTGAAATATAAAAAAATCGTTCTTATTATTAAGATAGATAGATATAAAAAAAATTTAAAAAAAAGTTGGTTGAGATTAATATTTACCTCTTACTGTTTTAAAATAATTAAACAAATTTTTTTCCATAATGTTTATATAAAAACAAGTGTTTTCTAATATAAAAAGACTGCTTTACATGTTAATCAGATTTCCCAAATGTCATATTAAATAAACAATTATTTACTTCAAAAAAAGCTTACCGAAATACCCTCTATCTATAATCTTAACGATATTAACTGTAAAACCAAAACCAAGAAATGAATTTCATTGAAGTAATAACAAGAAAATAAAACAAGTCGAAGAAATCACAGCAGCATTACTCTCAGCTCAAATTAATGGAAATTTTTACAGTGGGCATGACAGTTACTATGACATGAAGAAACCATATGATAATGAACCAACCCCAATTTCCACTTCGTTTTCCACCCATGCACGCTTGACTACTTGTTTCTTTAATCAAGTTTTGGTTTCTGATCTCTCATTTCCTATGGGCTTGATGCAATATATACGGGATCCAATATGCTGCACTTCTAGACCAGCATTTTCACAACCATTGAAGAAAAGCAATTCATCTTCCTTCCCAATTCTACGTCTCCAGCTCATTAAAAATGATGGCCATGGTAACACTACATCTCCTGCTAGCACAAATATAAAAAGGACAAAACTTAGGTGCAGCTCTATAAATGCTTGTGATATTGTTTTCCAATAAGAAGAAGACATGTCTAACAGCTCATCAATGAAAATAGGCTAAATTATATTTTTGGTCCCTTATCTTTATTTTAGGTTTCATTTTGGTCCTTCTTTTATTTTTTATTCCGAATTGATCCCTTATCTTTATTTTAGGTTTCAATGTGGTCTTTTCCATTTAAATTGTGGTACGGAGCGGACCACATTGATATAACTTTTGTAAAATAGAGGACCATTTTGGAACAAAAAAAATAAAAGAGAGACCATGTCAGAATAAAAAAAGGGACCACATTGATATAACTTTGCAAAATAAGGGACCATTGTAGAACAAAAAATAAAAGAAGGACCAAAATGAAACCTAAAATAAAGATAAGGGACCAAAAGTATATTTTAGCCATGAAAATATGACATGTGTATCAATTGTTACACATATCCTATTCTCATTGAAAACAACACCACAAGTACTTATAGAATAATACCTAAGTTTTTTGCCATATAAAAATTCAGTAAGAGTGCAAATTTGAGCAACTAAGGCTTGTTTTGATTAAAAGAGTCTCTAGCATAATACCAGCATTCTTATCATTCTGCGTCAGCAAATCAGCTTTTCTATCCCTGGGCTTGTAACATTTGAGAAGAAAGGAAATGGTCTGTATCAAATTTGCATACTGTTTGACATCTACAAGCATTCAAGAATTAACAGATACAGATTAAGGAGTGTTTCCATCTGTAATAATCTTTCTTTTTTCTTTAAAACAGAAGAATGAGGAAAGGAGTCCACAAGAGAAGATCAGAAACTCAAATTTAAACAACTTCCAAAGGATGTTGATTAGAAACTTGTCTAGTAACCATCAAGTGGATATGTGGCCAGGAACTGAATGCCATCCACTCTTCCTGATAGTGTAAATTCTTCTAAATATTTTAACAAGAAAATTTCCATTTAAGTTATCAGAAGCAAAAATCCAAATACAATTAAATTTAACAAGATGAAGAAATCAAATGAAATTTTAATATTTATTAAACAAATATTATAATTTAATTTCATCATTTCATTTTTAATGGAAGCAAATCATTCGTGGTAATTAGAATCCTGAAAAGAAAAATACAACAAAAAGTACTAGTTCCCTTCTTTCCAAATCATAAAATTCAGAAAAGCCTTCCAAAATAGATCTATGCCAGCTTGGAATTTATGAATCTAGGTGTTGGAAAGCTGCCTTAATTGCGGCCTACCCCTAGCCGCCTTAATTGCGGCAACTTGGGCTGCCTTCATAGCAACCTCCACCACCTTCATTGTGTTAGGGGTGAGGGGATGTGTTTAATCCCACATCGCCTAGAGATATGGCCTAAGTAGTGCTTATAAGGCTTGGACAGTCCTTATCTTACAAGCCAGTTTTGTGGGGTTGAGTTAGACCTAAGCCCAAATTCTAAGACTTGGCATTCCATGAAACAGTAACCAACTAGTAACAACTTGAGATAGATGAACACTCCATCTCAAATCATGATAAAACAAGATCGATCTTCAGTTCTTCACCATTGGAAGATAACAATGAAACTAGGCGTGTCACTGCAGTGTTATTCTTGGCTACCATTTATAAAAGGCTACCAACTCAGCAGAGAACTCAACCATTTTAATAGGAACTTGAGATCTCGCTTTTTTCTTCTTCTAGGAACTTCAGTATTTCATAGATTTCAATCTGCAAAAATATTTGTGGTAGTTTTATTGGTTTACAAACCATTCTCAGAATGGATATGTTTTCTCTTTCTGCCTTCTGCAAAACTAATCCTTAAGCTATTCCTTAATGGATAATTGCTTTAGTTACAGTGAACTAATACTTATTTAAAAAAAAGGAAAACTAGCTTAACCAGGTCAGTAAGTTAGAAGACAATGATCTTACACAATAAGATGTCACTAGCAATGATCAGGTCCCAGTCAGGGTCAGAATTTGGAAACTTGTCTCCCCAGGTGTCTGAAAAAACAAGCACACTTAGTATAAAAGAGAGAAAATCAAAAAATTAATAGTATATAAAGAACTCATTAAATGAGAAAATTTGATGCAGACTAATAGTAGTCAACAGAGCGCTATAGTGCCGCTATAGCCTATAGCGGCGTCACGGACCGTCATGCAGCCAGGCTGCAGCACTTGTTCGTCGCAGAGCATTTTTTGGTCGCAGCCTATCGTGGCCACTATCACGGCTGACGCAGCCGCTACATTCATATGCAACCACTAGAATTAGAGTTTCTGGACATTTCTGTTTCCCTATCTTTTTTCTTACAATTTTACTGATTGAGACCTTCCTCACACACAAGCCATTGCAGAAACCTACCTTCTTTCTCGCACAAACCCATGGCACAGAGACCCCCTTATTCCTTCAATTTTATTCCAGCAGCACTCATGCCTATTTCAACCTATGTTATAAATAGTGCCGCTATCGTGGCGAATAGCGGTTTAGGGAGCAGTGCGGCACCATGCCGCAACTGGAATGGCAGGTGCGACACGTTTCTTCAGAGCAGCGAAAGTGGCAGCAAATCGCAGCGCAATCACGGGAATAGCGACCAGTAGCGACTGCGAAGGGGAAGGCGGGCTGAAAGCTCGATTTTGCCTCCGTTATTTAGCCGTTCCCTTCCATATTTTTCAGTTTTAAGGTAAATTCACCCTATCCTTTTTAGTTTTAGGTCATTCCCCACCCATTTCTTCTCTTGTTCAAAGAAGACTCAGCCAATGAGAGTTCCAAACTTCTCTCGTCCATACCCTCTGCGTTTTCCGGCGTTCTCCTGCTCCACTGTTGTCTGTTGGTGCTTCTTTTCATCTCTGCATCAGTTCTCTTCAGTTCTCCTGCTCCACTACATCAGTTCTCTTTAGTTCTCCTACTCCACTGCATCTGTTCTCTTCATCTCTGCATCCTCAACCACCATGGCATCATCTCAACCATCATGTCAACCACCAACTCCCTGGAGCGCTGCTTCCTCAACCGCTTCGTGTGCAATGGTCAAGCCTACAGGTGACAACCTTGATATGGCTTGGGAATGGAATAGCGTGAAGGACATAATATGTGTATAATATAAATATAAATTATGTATACTGTTTTCTAATCTTTGCTATAGCGGCCATCCCGCTTTAGCGGTTTTGGGGTTGGCCGCTCCACGCCGCTATCCGGGATTGACTACCTAGATTTTAACAAATTTTATTTCCGAGACCCATAGCACATAGTCCAGCTTTTTCTTCCTTCTTGCTCTATTTGAGCTTCTGTTTCAGCCTTCTCTGACCAAACCCATCTCTATTTGTATGGTTTTAGTTATTACTAATTTTTATTAGTTATGCTTCGCATTAATGGTAATTGTCTTTAAATTATAAATTTTGAGTATTAATGACTAGTATGTTTATGAAATATTATATTTATTATATCTGCTATCTTTGGTGTAGCGGCCATCCCGCTATCCGCTATATCGCTATAGCATTTTTTAGATTGGCCGCTCCCCGCCGCTATCCGAGATTAACTACAATAATTTAACTAAGGTAGTAATGTACGGGCTGTCACTTCTAAAGAAAGGAACAACAGAATTCTGGACTCGATTTCATGATCAAGAAAATGTAGAGTACTCATCATCCACATGTATGGGATGGGAATGCATAACAGGCAGATTTCATCTTCATGCATAGGCATCGAGTTATGTTAACTAAGCAGTAATAAAGATCAAATAAAAAATATTTGTTTTGTATCATAAAAGACTTTAAACTGCTATCAAAAAAAGGACAACTTAACTACCCTAAAAACACAGGATCACCACTATCTTCCTTTTCAGTAGCTAACTACGAAGCAAAAGATGACCAAGATCAACTAAAAGAAGACTCACGCTTTACGTGAGGAGTGACAGGCATTTCATTTGCTCTGCAGTTGTGAGCTATGTTATCCTCTATTTCTTGATCATCATAGTCCGAAGTTGTAATATCAAGATTATATGTTTTATGGAGAAATATGGCCAAAGCACCTGTGCCACTGAAATTGGATAGAAAAGCTACATGAGCAAGAAAAACCAAATGTCTGAAATGTGGAGAGCTTTGTGTGCACGACATGAAATCATATAATATTGAAGGGCTCATTTTTTTAATGCTGGATATCGTTAAAGAATTACAGGTTTAGGGTTAGGGAAGAAGGAAAAAGAGAAAGACAGAAACAATAACACGAAATATATTATTGCTAGGATGTAAAATGATACAAGACCTTAACCTAATATTTCTATTTATAAATAAAAAATTGGTAAAAGTGCTAGTTCTACAAGTACGCCTTAGCTCACTAACAATAAGACTAGGGGCATTTGTTTCAAGGTATCTTATTACATTCCTCGGAATGACATTCTGGGGATGCTATGACCGGGAATATTTATTATTTATTATTTATTATTCTTGGGAATGTTTTTTAAAAACACGGGAAAGAAAGTGGGAGAGTGGGAGAGTAGAAGTTATTGGTAGTTATTTTATTCTTTTGCAAGTTTATTTTTCCATTCCCATGCTATGGGAAAATAATATACCTATCCCTCATGATTGGAATGAAAATGAGGGAAAACATGGAAATGTGGCTTTCCTGCGAATCAATCATACTCAGGAGTCAAGAATACTTTTTAAAAACTAGTACCAAACGTAGGAATATCTTATTGCCAAGTTTAAATTCCCAAGAATAGCTTCACAAACCTTGAAACAAACACACCCTAATAACCCTAATATCTTAACACGTAATATGCCGAGGCCAAGCTCAAAGAAGCATGTTACAAAACAGGTCTAATCCTATTTAGGAAAAGCCTAGCTTGTTTCCACCCCTATATGTGACCATCAGTGAGTAGCGGCTATCAATTCTGGTATGCAAGCTATTCTTTTCTCCTTTCTTCTTTTGAGCACGGCTAAGGATGTTGTGGGCAGTGTTTCTGGCAGCTAGGAGTGTCATGGCCAACAAGAAAGGTGCAACCAAGGGTGTCGAAAAGTTTGGGAGAGGGAAGGTTATTGTGGTTTTGACCAGCCAGAAAGGTGCAACCAAAGATGTCACAGATTTGGGAGCAGAAGTCATCCTAGTTTCTTTTCTTCTTCTTGGACATTAGGTGGTCGAGCATTGCTTGGATGGTTCAGCATCCTCTCTTCTTCCCTATGCCTGTTTGGAATGTTCAACATCTGCTTGTGTTGAGTTTCTCTTCTTGGTTATAGCTGCTATTAAAATGGTTTGTGTAATTTGTCTTTGGTTGAGGGTTTACTACTTGTAACAAGTCAATTTTAGCTTGAGAAATCAGAAGAAGTGTTAAGATATTAGGGTTATAAGGTTATCAGTGTTACTGTAAGTGGGCTTGTACTAGGAGTACTAGCACTTCACCTCATTATTAGTATAAATAAATAGGAGTATCAGGTTAATGTTTTGTATCACATTATATTCTCTAAATAATATATTCAGTGTTAGTTAGCCATCTCTCTATTTTCTTCCTTCCCTAACCCTAAATCTATAATTCTTTAACATGTGCTGTTAAGTACTGGTGTCTTGAACTATAAGACAAAAAATTTAGCAACAAAGTTCATTATTTTTGAAGGCTTGTTAATAACAAGCTTTTTAGTGGGACATATCTCATGGTAACACAAATCCTTGTAGTAATTTAATCCCCCTACAAGGATCAATGCTCCATCCGTAACTACGAACGGGGTAATACACAGTACAGTACACTTCTGTAGAGATCGCAGTAAGTTCGCTTGCCACAAGAAAAATGAACAACCAAGAGTAAATATTGATAGATGTACAGTTTGATGCAAACATCATATGATCAAGTCAAGATCACTTCACTAAGAAATTTGTGAGCAAGGTTTCTACACTTTGCAAATACATATAGCTTAGACAAAAAAAAATCTTAATGTACAAGTAACTGAAATACCTTCCCAACTCAATGACACGCCGTCCTTCAATGCATGACCTGTGCTGAACTAACCACTCTGCAAATGCAAATGTCCCCGGCCAGAGTAAATTAGCATTCAGTTGATGAAAGGAGAATTCCCGGATAATCAGCTCCTGCATACAAGAGAAAGCACCTCACACCAGTATAATGCAAGATGCTCCAAAACCTCGAGCTGAAGCAGAACTAAATTTTCAAAATTGATTAAGATTTATTAGGAATTACTTGTTATACTTATAGGATTTTTAGGGATATTTTGTTGGTTAGAATAAAATCTGAATCAAGATCAGATCCTATTAGATGGGCTGTTTATTGTTTCTGATTCTGTTCCTTATTTTCCTCCTAATTTGTAGCAGATTGGTTATCAGGTCTGAACCAATTATGTCTATAAATTCCCCTATGTATAATTCAATAATGAATAAGAGAAAATATACAGTTCTCGGTAAACCTGCAAAGTTAGGCTCTTTTGGAAATGTTTAAGTCCAGTCAAGGGAACTCACATAAAACTAACATGTCTAACTCAAAAACTCAGGCTATAAAGTGAGAAGGCCAATGGAGGGAAAAAAAATGAACAGTTTTGTCTTTCTAAGACCCACCTTTAAATAACAAAGACCATCTCAACAGAAATAACAGCAAAAGAAAAAGGCTTCTATTCTCAAGAAAGATAGACAGGGATACACATTAATTACAGGAGACGAAAACTGCAATCTAATAGCATGTCAAATTATTTGATTTAATAGTGAGGCCACTTGGTGTGCAGGCCTAGGTGACACATTAATCAACACGAAAGGGTGGGGCAAAATGTGTTCGGTATCCTGATAGGAATCTTATGTACGAATGTACGATACCTCTCAGCCAACACTGTTCAAAAACCTTTCTATCTATTTGGGATAAATTGGGACCAAGTCCTTGTATCATTTTCCCAATTATTGTAACATGTTAATTTTGTGTTTCAGACTATAACATGATTAAATAGTTGGAAGTGAGGGAAAGTTTCAATGTCTCATGGGGTGTTTGGTAAAATAGATAGAATGAGACGGTGGAAATGGATAAGGGAACAAAAACTAAATACTGTAAAAAATATTTTCATTACTGTAGCATAATTTAGGGTGTCACAGGTATAGAAGGCTATATACCATTTGTGAGGCTTGATCGAGAGGTATCAGAGGAAACAAAGGGATCCAGAGAAGGTGTTCATTGACCTGGAAAAAGCCTATGATAGGGTGCCAACTGCCAAGAGAGTCTTATGGAAGCCGTAGGAGAATGAGAAAGTTCGAGTTGCTTATATTTGGGGTATCGAAGATATGATTGATGGGGTTAAAACCACTGTGTAAACAGATGGTAGGGCTACAAAGGATTTCCTTATAACCATAGGTTTACACCAAGGATCAGCCTTGAACCCTTATCTTTTACCTTGGTTTTGAATGTTCTTACTCAACATATCCAAGAACCAGTGCTTCATTGCATTTTTTTGTAGATGATAAAGTCCTAGTGGGAGAATAGAGAGAGAATAAATGGTAAACTAGAGTCTATGGAAGCACATGGCTTCTGTTTAAGCATAAGTAAAATGGGGTATATGGAATGCAAGTTCAATAAGACACGCGTTAGCACTAGCTTGGAGGTGAAAATCAAAGATCATGCCATTCCATAAGTCACATAGTTTAGTTATCTTGGATCTATCATACAACGTGATAGAGAAATAGATGAAGAAGTAAATCATGGGATTCAAGCTGCGTAGATGAAATAGAGGAATGCTTCGGGTGTTATTTGTGATTGAAAGGTACCTATCAAGATAAAGGAAAAATTTTACCGCATAGTCATAAGACCACCGATACTTTATGGTACTAAATGTTGGGAAGTAAAGTGCCAACAAGAGAATAAGATAAGTGTGGCAAAGATGAAAATGTTGCACTGGATGAGTGGGAATACAAGAAAAGATAAGATCAGGAATGAATGTAGTCAAGGGAAAGTAGGAGCGGCACCTATTGACGAAAGATGGTAGAATTGCGCCTAGATGGTTTAGCCGTTTAGGCATGTAAGAAGAAGACCAATAGAAGCCTCTGTTGGAAGATTTGATCAAATTGAGGATTGCCCAACAATTAGAGATAGAGGATAGCCAATAATTAATGATGAGGAGAAAAACTTTAACTGAAACCATTGGAAATGATTTAGATTTAAGATCTCCCATAAAATTCAGTTTTGGAAAAACACATTGACATTGTTGGATCCATGTAAGCGATCCCAACCAGCAGGATAAGGCTTTGGTTGTTGTTGTTGTACTCTAGCATAGATACGGTTAAAATGATGAAGAGAACATGCATTTACCATGTTATCCTTCAATGGAAAATTATAGAAATACACTATTGCAAACATTTATTTGTTACATTTGAACATTTGTTACACTTTCACTTTAATTATAACCATATTTAAGATATTAAAAACTTCGTAACATATAGAAATTTAATGATGGCAACTTCATCTCTATTCCTTTATTCTCATACCCAGCACGCACATGAACATTGATCTATACTTCCTGCACTTTCATCCCAACCAACCACGCCTAATCTTTCTGAAACAGGTGGGTGGATTGCCTGACAAAAAATATGACACTAAGATCTTCCTAGGAAACAGTGTCTTTCTAAGACTATAGAGACACTACAAAGATAAGTCACCCCAATTTCCCATTAACTTAGCCATTTGGACAATCATCCATCTTACGAAGAAAATATGACACAAACATTTTTTCTGAGCAATATGATTCACTAGCTTTCAACATATTCTTCTTAAGTATAATCGAAAACTTCAGCTCCTGTAAAGTTTATCGAAAACAAATGGCACAGTAATTTCGCTAAAGCCTTTCAGACAGTACCCCCAATCAAACTTTAATTTCGTATATAATAAGAATTTTGATAGGCCCGTAACAAACCCACATGATGAATTTGCTTAAACAGCTATTGATGATGTTAAAGATGAAAGCTTTACCATTCCAGGAAACTGGTGCTTCCTCTCAACATAGCTTTCCTGAGTCTCTGCCTTCTCCTCGCCTGCATTGAGAAACACAACAGAGAGTGGTGTAATTGTCACAGAAGGTGAAGAAAGGAGAGAGAGAGAGAGAGATTACGAGTAGGAATGTCATCTTCGGAGAAGAGCGATGATGGAGAAAAGAGAGCTATGTCCATTTGTTATGGCCCCCAATCAGTCTCAGTAGGGAAAACTAAACTAGAATATGAGCATGAACCTCAATAACCCAAAACGGGCAAAGTGACTACACACTAAACTTTAGGCAACTTTAGGCAATTTGCAAATAGATATCATTCATTATTGTTTCTTCTTAATTAATTCTTAAACTCTAAGATGGCATTTGATATTATATTTTAACATTTATGAGAATGTGAGGTGATAATAAAAAAATTTCATGTTTAATATAAGAGATAAAAAATTATTTCGAGATATAAAAGATGGCCAACAATAAATGTAATGAATAAAATCTGAAATTTCTATTCTTATGTATGAGGGTAGGAAAGAAGTATTCTTAGAAATGAGATTCTTGTGAAAGTAGTTTACTATTTTTTTTCTATAACCAAAAAGAAAAATTTAAATATCCAAATATCCCATTTTCTCAATTATATACCACAATACCTCATTTTTCATCCAATTGGGAGGTCGGCTTTGTTAGTGCTGACTTCCCTTCTACTTCTATTTTTTTTATGTAAGTGGGAAGTCCACTTTAGAGGTGTCGACTTTTAGAACCAAAACAGTAATGATTAATGATCCCTAAAAGTTTTAATGATTAACAAAATTATTATATGTTTATGAATATATTTGAAGTATAGATTATACTAATTCATAAGGTTAAAAAGACATTTTATATGTTTCTGACTTCAGACAGACTCTTAAAAGGAACATTGTTTCTCAGCGTCCAAAGTTACATCTAGCTCATAGAGAACAAAAAGCTCAAAGCAATATTTGCGTCCAAAGAAACATTGTGATTCGTCCAAAAGACTTTTTGGACTTTAGTGGTAAAAGTCTTACGTACAGTTATCATATAGTATTGTGTCCGTCCAAACTTTCTATACAATTTGTGCGTCCAACTTTCTATATAAAATGTGTGTGCGTCCAACTTTCTATATACTTGTGCGTCCACTAACCTTATTTTGCAGATGACGTGGCTCTTTTTCAAAAGTCTTGATTGATTTTAAAAAGAAAATATCTTTTCACATAAGACAAAAGAAGGTACAAGCGTCGTACACTGTAAACCACGTAGAGCAAAACGCTTGTCAACCAAAAAGGCAAATCAGTCTGCTACAATTTAAGCTGCTATTCTACCAAAAGCAAACTTGCCTCCTCATTTTGGAAGGACAAATATTGAACGGAGAACAGCTAGTAAATGGATTTGTGCTTAACAGATATTTCTCTGTGTCTAAGCGAAAAAGTTTCCTACCTTTTGAATTCGGAAGGTCGGACAAAACTATAAGAAGACCCTCTCCTGAAGAAGCAAAAAAAAGAGCAAGAAAACATTCAAGAGAGACTTCATTGTGCAACAAAAAGCTTCAAAGCATTCACTTTCTAGAAATTGATCTGTAAATCTTCTTATTCTTTCGTTGTAAAGTTACAAACATATTGTTAAGAGCTGTATCGTGTAATACTCTCACTCTTAGTGAGTTTGTAAAAAGCTTGAAAAACCTCACCCAAGTCTTAGGATTTGTTGAGCCTAGAGAGGCTTGTCTGTAAAATAATACTTGTAGCCTGAAGAGGTATAGAATACTTGGAGTTGTAATCGTGGAGCGACTAGGAAACAACTTGTGGAAAAAGTGCTAAGTGGTTTAATGGAAAAACCTTCTCAGGGAAGGGACTGGACGTAGCTCTTTGATTCGAAAGAGTGAACCATGATATATCTCTGTGTGAATCTCTCTATCCCTATCTTGTTAAGTTTATTTATTTACTAACTTGGGGTTTGAAAACAATGTATCTTAAACGTTGGCTATCGTTTTGTTTTGTTCTTTCATCTTGCTTGTCTAAAATGTTTTTCACAAAAGGTTTTTGAAAATTGGTTAAGAAACATAATTTAACCCCCCTTCTTATGTTTCCCTGTTTCACTTTCATCGACTTCCTTTCATGTGTTTTTTATCCACTTTTTGAATTAATTTTATTGTTAAAATTTAATTAATTAATTAATTATTTTAATTAATTATGTTATTTATGATGTTAATTAAAAAATTAAACTTATAATTAAAAACATTATTTAAAAGTTTATTAATAATTTATTACAAAATTATTACAAAAAGTACATTGAAATAAATTTTATAGGATTGCATGAAAGTTTCAGCACGATTAGGATAACTATTCCTGTTATGACTCTTATTTCGACACAATCCACATCTTTTTGGGTGGCCCTCTTCCCTGAGCTCCATCTCAGTACGAATGCGAGTAGATTTTGGACAACCTTGTGAATCTCTCCGCATTCTGGATTGTGGCACACCGTTTATCCATTTTATTGTGGCCAATATGCTTTGTTGGCCACCACGCCGAATTGTTCCCTGTAAACTTTTAATACATTCTGCAACTTATATACATCTGCCACATATGTCATGAAGTCATGAGCAACATGTAAACAAGCATCAATGACATGTGAACGGGGATTCCAGGATGCATTCCAGGATTCCAAAATGTGGAGTGCTTGTACCATTTTGATATGTTTCTCAGTTATAGAATGACATCAAATGGACAGGAATTTAGCCTATGGTAGGACATACCAGAACCACCACAAAATTTAGATGACGTCCATAATATAGACATGTGAGGTAATCATTACAAAAATTCGACGAAAAAGCATGATCAATGGCTCCCAATTTGGAGAGAATGCCAAAATAACCTCTTAATGGGGCAATCCTGGTAATGTGTCTCCAACTCAGGAGTACATGGTGTGGTTTAGGCAAAATTCAGTAGTCAATTCCACAACAATTGCAAGACATGCGGGGTGAATGGGTGGACGTAACTCGGATGTTGGCCACAAAACACATGCAACACAACAACTGCCTACACAACCACATGCAAGGCGTAATACACCTCGACAACTCAGCCCCACGGTTGCCGACACCATGCAAGGTGATGACCTCGAACCGCCACGTCATTCACTTGCTCACACTCCTACACAGCAAGAGGCTCCTGAATGGACTGACCATCGTCGACACTCTTTTCGCATCCAGTGAAGGGGATTTTATTAGCAATTTGTTTGGTATAGACATTGGAACGCCACAGCCAACTGCTGCTTATATGCAAAGTATTTACTCCTTTGACGTTTCATCATTCCCCAACCAGATGACTACTAGTTCTTCAACGCCATATATCGAGGAATTAAGAGATGATCTATCGCTGCCCCTCGCAAATCTTAATTTTAATGAGGCTGCACAGCAAGACAAGCCACCTGCAGGTGATGAAAAACAACTAAGTCGTTGTCGTCAATGCCATCAACTTCCTGCACGTAACAGTCGACCTCTACAATGTGGGACTAGACACCACTTAGGAGAATAATTTTTTGTAATAATTTATTAATAAATTTGTAATTAATGTTTTTAATTATAAATTATAAATTTAATTTTGTTATCTTTTAATTAACCTCAAAATCAACTTAATTAATTACCAAAATTAATTAATCAATTTATAACATTAAAAATAATTAAAAAACAAAAAACTTAATTAATTAATTAAACAAAATATTAATTAAAAAACAAGGAAAAAAAACACATGGTGGGAAGTAGACATTAGCAAAGTCAACTTCCCAATTAGGTGAAAAAGTGGGGTATTTCGATAGATAATTGTAAAAGAGGGATGTTTGAGTATTTAATTTTTTTTTGGATTATTTGAAAAAAAATCTATAATTTACGTACGTCACCTAAAGATTAATGAATTTGGTATTTTTTGTTAACTCCGTTAAATCATCGGTAATTTGTCATGTGTCATTCCGTTTGTCACATTGGACCAAACTGTCACTTAAAATGACAATGTGATGGAAGGATTGACATTACATTACAATGTTAGAAAAATTGAGCCCGAAAAAGTATGGCACGAAAAAAATTTAGGAAAGAACGGCACCCATGGGCTATCCTTAAAAATATATTAAAAATAAAAAAGTTTATTTAATACATGCGGCCAGGTCAGGTCATCCCGCTTTGCCTCATCCAGAGTAAAACAACATATACAACGCCTCGTTTTGCACAGGCTGGTAGTTTGGACTTGGAAGCTTCTCTTCTCATACGAAAAAAAAAAAAAAACTGCCTCCAATTTACGCCAATACCCCCAGATCACCTTCCCCATCACGCTCCATCACGAAGGGCAAAACAGTAATCCCACCTCCTTCAGCACCAAACCACCACCCCCACCCACCGGAACCCAAAACTCTCATCATTCTCTTTTTCTGTATCTCTGAATTCACCAACCCTAACACCGGAACCCTAATCCCCAATTCTTCCATCTCTTCGATTCGATCCCCAAAAAACTCGAATCGCGAGAGAGAGAAACCGAAACAAAAAATGGGCGATTTCAACCTCGCCCTGTTGATCGTTGCGATCGTGGTGTGCGTGATCGTGTTCGTCTTCAACGTGTACCTCCTCGTTAACTACCAACACCCCGATGACGTGAACCAAGCGTACTTCCCCAAATTCGTCGTCGTTTTGGGGCTCACCGTGGCCGCAATCTCCATCTTGATGCTCCCCGCTGACGTTGCGAACCGGCACGCGTGCCGTCACGCGATCTACAACGGCGCGTGTAACCTCACGCTCCCCATGAAGGATCTCTGGCTCGCCGTCTACATCGTCGACGCGGTCCTCGTCTTTTTCGTCATTCCGTTCGCCATGTTCTACTACGAAGGGGACCAAGACAAGTAAGTAGGTAGCTTTCGTTTTTTTAAATTTTTATTTTATTTTATTTATTTTATTTTTAATGTCGTGTGAATTTGAGAAAATGGTGCGTTTTTTGAACTGGTTTTGTTGGTGCAGGAGTGTTGGCAAACGGATTAAAGGCGCGTTGTGTTGGGTGGTGACGACTGCTATAGTGTGCGCTCTCGTTCTGGGAATATTGTATGGTATGTATGCTCTTTTTTTTGTTTTCAACTTTCAGTTAGATTAGACCCTTTTTGTTTCTTTGTTCTTATGTTTGTATGTGTGTGTGAGAGAGAGGTAGGGCTAAGTTGGTAATTTTCAGGGTTTAATATGAAACCAATTATGTTTACCTCTGTTGTCTATACTGGGTAGTTGGATTTGTTTGATGACCATTATGATAGGACAAGGACAGCTAAGTTTTGTTTTGTGTTGTGTTGTGTGTGTGAGGTAGGGTTAAGTTTGTAATTTATGCATCAGTTTTAACTAAAATTTCAGGGTTAATACAACCCGTTTGTGTTTATTTCAGTTGTTAGTGTTGGGTGGTTGGATTTGTTTGATGAATATTATGATAGAATCTCCTTATATTGTTTTTTGAATAATAACTAATGTATCTGAGCAGTGGGCCAATAATTCAAACTCGAGAAAGAGTGGAATCGGTAGGATTGAACTGTGTCAATGCGAAAGATCTTTATTCTATTCTTGCTGGTGATCCATCACTTGTTGATTGGTAGGCAACTAGTCGTAGGCATCCATGGATTGCGGTGCGTCACAGACTAGGTTGTGAAGCTCTCGAATATCTTCCAACCAAACAAGTAAAAGTAAAAGAATGAGGTTTACTTCATTCTCAGGGGTCTTGAGTCTTATTTCAAAGGTACCACTTGGCGGATTTTTGTTGCTTTATAAAGCAATGCCTAAGCACCAATTGTTTAAGGAAAGAAGTGGTTTGAATTGGATTAGTGATTGCATAAAGGTTGGGATTTAAGCCAGAACAATTCAGATTTTGAGTTGCTCTTTGTAGCAATATTATTGCATTGCGAGCAGTAGCAGCTGTTTCACAGTTTGTGTGTGAAACTGTGTTGGCCATTTTTGGCTCCTAAATTACGATTCCAAGATGGGTTAGATTATTAGGAGTCTTGGGTTGAGTGTACGAAGAAAAATAAGAAGAGAACCAAAGTTATTCAAAATTTCGAGTAAAAAAATCTTTTATTTCCTTTAAAATGTTTATTTTTTCATGTAGTTGGAAACTTATACATAGAAGCCTTCGTACATAAATCATAGTTTTTTAAACAGGCTCTGCAAACATACCAAACTTGTCATGAAACAGGTTTATACAAAAAGTTAGTCTGATAGACTCACAGTATCTGGTTGTCCTTTTGACTATAACTATAACTATAATATATCACAAAATTTCAACCTATAGCATTTATTACAATGCTATAGTACTTTAAAGTTTTGATTCCCCTGCCATGTTGGATGGCTGTTATATGAATGTGGATACAGTATCCAATGGTAAAAAAATGCTGTGGTACCAAAAAGGGGGTACCTAAGAATCTCCTTTTATTAGGTTTTAAAAAGTAATTTATAGTGCTGGGACTAAACTATTTTATACACTGATGTATCTAACATCAATTAGAGAAACAATACTTAAGCTTCTCATTTATATGAGGTTCAAATCCAATGAACTTATGAACTCAACAACAAGTGAAATCCTGTGATTACACCCTCAAGTCTGTAAATAGCAAGATAAGACTAGATGCAGAATTTACTACCTTCGAGAGACCGTTGATGGCTCATAGTACATTCATTATGTAAATGCCCAACCAATGCCTCGCCAGTAGTTTGAGATTGATCCTTGAACAGTGGTACTGTGGTTCTTTTCTGAATTGCTTGATTTGCAACCATTTCACATGATTTGGTCCTATTCTTTTATTGTAGTGTGATGCCACCAAATTTTGTTAGAAATGAGTGGAGCTGGAGAGACTGTTTCTGCGTGTTAGATATTTAAAACCATTCCCAGACCTTCAACTAAAAGGTCATGTTAGAGATATAAAACTTTTCATTATCCCCTCCGCCTAACAGCTGGAGGTTTTAGGAGAATTGGTCCTTGACATGGCATTAGAGCCTCTATGACTAAGTGGTTTGGAGTTCAATCCTTTCTGCTTTCATTCTTCATTACTAAATAAAATTTCAGCACTTGGTAAATTGGGCTTATGCATTCTTCATGCTTCAAGCCCAAAGCGCTCTTGCATGAGGGGGCATGTTACAGATATAAAACAATTCTCGAGCCTCTACCTTATAGGAGAGTTAATCCTTGACACTGCAACTAGAATCCATGATCACAAGGTTGCAAGGCATCAACCTTACCCATGTACCAAGGAATCAAGGATTACCCTGTAAAATATTTTACCATCAATTATAATTCTTTTTTTTTTTCCTGAAAGAGTTTTTCATGACTATAGTTATTATTAAATGGAAAATTTGTTTCTAACTAAGTATAAAATCTGATTGTTCATTGTACCACCCACATTCTTGAGTAAACATTTCAAATCGGTTGTTGCTTGATGTGAGCTTTAACCTGTCTGATTGTGCTTTTATTCTGTGTGATATGTTAGGGCTCGTTGGGAAGGTGGACTTCACTGTAAGGCATCTCTCTTCTTCCACTACCTCATTTCCTAGCTCATGGGACTTTAATAGTGGCCAACAATGTATTGGAAGCGGTGCCCATCAGGTATTTTTTTCACTAATAATTCATTCTTTTGCTTTTGTTGCTTTTAGAACTAATTTTTTTGCTGTTTCTCTTTTTGGTTTTTCCCTTTGTCCGAAAAACAGTGTTCTGCATACTCTGCTAGTCCATCATCAGAAAAAACATGGACCATGCGGACTACCTTTCCGGAATATGTTGTTGCTCTTGCTACTATTGTTGGATCTGTGCTTTTTGCTGTAAGTTAATTCTTCATTAAATTTAGTAATCCAAAGTTAAATTCCTATTTCATATGCAGAGTAGGTAGTTTTTGCTTGTTTGGATATCTTTAATTTTGAAAAAGAGAGTACTTTCTTTCAATTATCGTTTTTTCTTTTGAAAGAGTGTGTGAATTAGAATATTGTGTTGTTATATTCTCTTTAGCTGCTGACATGTTATGTATGATGCCTTGAAGCATGAAATTTATCAGACTTTATTGACTCCCTAAAAAAATATGAGTTGATGTGATAAACTGCACAGATCAAGAAGCAATCTCTTATTATGAATTTAATTAAGTTTGTTGTCTCTGGCTGGTCCCATCTATGACTGTTTTATCCTGATCATGATATTAACTATTGTTTTCTTACCATTCAATTCAGATATTTGGTGGCGTTGGTATTGCTTGTCTTCCATTGGGACTTATATTTTCATTTTTTCGGCGGCCAAAGGCTGTTATCACACGATCACAATATATCAAGGTGCTATATGCTTTTATAGAAGGGGACATATTAAATGTTGATTATGTGTGCATTTCTTGTATGATACGCTATACTAGGTTTATGGTGTGGTTGGTTGGTTACTTTAGGAAGCAACTGAACTGGGTAAAAAAGCAAAAGAACTGAAGAAAGCAGCTGAGTCGCTGCATCAGGAAGAAAGAAGTGGTTCAAAGGGTAGGAAATTTCGTAAAAATGTGAAGGCAGTAGAAAAGGTAAACATATATTGGTGATTTATCAGAATTCTATACTTCAAATTTTCTTCCAAGTATTTTATTGTACCCTTGTAGGCATGGGCTTTGCATATCATTATTTGATGTGTGCTGTTTTAGACTGTGGCTGAAAGTTGTCTGCCATTAATGAAATGCTCTTGTTTTTGCTTATCTATCTCACTTGATTTGCCAGGAGTTGTTTCAACTAGAAGAAGATGTAAAGCTTCTTGAGGAGATGTATCCACAAGGGGAAAAGGTAGATAGTTGAATTTCTAGCTTTTTGACCTCTAGGCATAAACAATGTGTAATGTTTCTTCACTTACTGATCTTGCATGAATGTAGGCTGAGACAGCATGGGCACTAACAGTTCTTGGGTATCTGGCAAAGCTTGTTTTGGGAATTTTAGGGTAAGTAATGATATATATCAGTCAAAGTTGCTATGGTTGCTAGAAGCTGGATTATCCCTTGTACATAGTTTTACAAAACTGATTCTATTGATTCTGTGGTTGATTATTCCCTTTCTGCGCACATGGGAGGAAGTGATTTGGTACTGTTGGACAAATTTCTCACCCTGAATGATATATGTGATGATTTTCAATAGGTGCTTAAGGAAAGACCCCATGAGCCAGACTAAATTAAAACTGGAAATTTACAAGAATGTCAGAATCACATGGATCTGAAAATGACTTTTGTATGCCTTCAACTAAAGCATGTCATTAGAGATAAATGAATATGATGATGTACTTTTGGTAACAAACAGCATTACATCTATATGTAATTATAGAAGGAATACTGATCGGATGGCTAGTTCTTGTCTAGGTTAAATATGTGGTGCATATATGGTACTTGTCTTTTAATCCGCTGTTAACGGTTGGGAATGTGGGTTATGTGGTGGGAAAATGGTTTCTAGTATACTTAGAAGATTTCTTTGGTTTAATAAAGAGGGCATTGTTTTATGTCTCGTATTCTGTGTTCTGTTTATTTGTAGCTAGTTTGGTATATATATGTCTTCTGAGTGGCTTTTAGTTAAAGGTGCTTTTCTTCCAGGTTTTTATGCCTTTTTTTGCATTTTTGATTTGGGGCAGTGAATATTGCTGGGAACCACTGAGGACATTACTCTTGATATTTCTCTGTAATGAAGATTAATTCTATAACAGGTGTTATGTTTTGCATGTCTGATCTAACCTTAGTTTTGAAAACTGTGCCAGGTTTATTGTTTCTGTGGCATGGGTTGCTCATATCATTATCTATCTATTAATTGATCCTCCTCTTTCTCCTTTCCTGAATGAAGTTTTCATCAAGCTGGATGATGCCTGGGGTTTGTTGGAATACTCTTTCCTTTTGTTATCATTCCATGAGCTATATAATTTATAGATACATTACATTTTAATTTTCATTCATTTATTCTTCGTAATATATATATTCTGCTTTCATCAGGTCTTCTGGGTACAGCTGCTTTTGCATTTTTCTGCTTCTACCTTCTCCTTGCCGTGATTGCTGGTGCCATGATGCTTGGGCTGAGACTAGTTTTTATTACTATACATCCCATGAAGTAATTAAATTATGCAATCAGATATATCATTTTACTTTGCTTTTAATCTGTATTGGTCACATAATGCTTCTATTGATCACTCACTATGCGAACTTATGGCAGGTGGGGAGCGACTCTCATGAATTCTTTTCTGTTCAATGTAGGCCTTATCCTTCTTTGTTCCATTAGGTCAGTATAGCCTGTATGTTACATTTCCAAATAGATTGTTATCCATAAAAGTTTACTTTTCAGGATGACTGCCCTGGTGATGATATCAACATTTATGTTTAAAGTTCCTTGTAAAGTTTATAATGATTTTTATTCTTGCTTGGTTGCATATAGTAGGAAGATAGAGTTTCAAAAAGTATATAATTAAAAGTGCTGATACTTTTAGGCTCTGATTTTCCTGTTCGAAATTTTTTTCAAGTTGAAGTAACTGAATTATTATTCAGTGCGAGTAGTGTTTGAATTTTACAGAAAGCTGTTTTTGGAAGTGTAACAAGTAGTTTTTTTCGTTAGTGGGGCACTTGTTATGCTGTCATGATTATGTCATTCTGTAACAACATAGCTGAAAGTTCAATTGTTTTACTTTTTCAGTGTGATACAGTTCTGCTCCACAGCATTTGCCTACTATGCTCAAGCAACTGCAGCACAGGAAATATTTGGCCACACTTTGGAGTCACTTCGTGGAATTAAATATTTGTACAAGTGAGTCAAGCCAAATTTTGTTTTTTTCTCTCCCCTCCTAGCTCTCTTATGGGGCAAAAATGGATACTTCTTTTTGCTAACTTGTAAATTTAGGCCATATAATGGGATGGCCCCCTTTTTGCTTCGAACTCCAGTAAATTTAGACGACACAGTGTGAGGGTTTTCACATAATATTTGGTACTAAAATTGTTTATGCTTTGCAAATATGACTAATTGGTTGTCATATCACAGGTACAATGTATTTCAGATTGCATTTGTTGTTTTGGCTGGATTGACTTTCGTGTATTACGTTGCCTTTGTAAGTTTACGCTGGGAATTTTTCTTTCCTCTTGTGTTTGTTTATATTCTTGTTGATGCTGAAGGGTTTTGAATTTGGAAATATCAGGGATGGAGAAGAAAAAAACCTAGTGGCAGGTTCCAATTGTCTACGTGAGGTATGGTTTATAGCATGGAAGAATGTCTTCTGAAGGGAGCTATCGGGCATCTTATCGCATCATCTCATTTAGAGTGGCTTTTATATTCGGATGTGTTTTGGCCTAGTTTTGTTTTTATGTTGAAAGCTATAGAGTAGGCTGATCATCATCCGAGTTGAAACATTTTCCTGCGGTGTAATTATATGTGGGGTGCTTGTGCTGCCACTAAGGTCTTTAATTCTTTCCTCACCCTTGTATGTATTATTGCTTTTGATTTGTTTTACCCGTTCTCCTGGTTATGCAATTGAATATACCATGTTTACACGAGACTATTGGGTGTTATAGAACCCTTTGATGTAATGTGACCTGCCAAACAGAAAGTTGTACGAGTTGGCTTTGTATGTTCATTAGTGTTTGTGTACCCTATTCCTTGTATTAATACCTTTCTTATGATATGGAATTAATAGGTCTTCGGGAAGATAGTAATAAACACACTACACTGTAATCTATCAATCTTGTAGTTGTGGAGTGGCTATTGGAACCATCTGCGATATATCACGTTCCAAAAAGTCTTATTAGGTCCCGTCTGGATGAACAGTTTATGTAAGTGTTTATATCAAAAGGGCTTACGTGAAAAGTTTATGAATTAAGCTCTTTTTAAATTAAGTTATTTAATATTTGCATACATACTTGAACAAATGTTTTTAGAATCTGTTAGCGTGAAAGGAAAATGGAATGGTTGGTTTTGATATAATTTCAAATTATAATGGGGATATTGTTCTATAAAATATGAAAATAATTTCTCATATAAACTTTCTGATAAGTTTTTTCGTAAGCTGAAAAAATTGGCTTATCAAAATAAGCTAAAAACATTTTTAAGGGGTAAGTTATTTATTTAAGTTTACTAAAATATTATTTTTTTTACATAAAACATTTATATCAGTTGGGAAGTTTTTTTTGATTAATTTGATAGAGCAACTATAATAAGCTATAAGCCGTGTTATCCAAATGACCTTAGTCTTAACAATGCTGCCTTGGAAAGAACCAAAACCCTGGAGACTGGACGGTGTTTGTAGTGGAGATGTTTCTTGACTTCTGTAGCTTTGGGATTTGTAGCATGGAATATCGTGGCTCATTATGAAGTCTTTCTACATTCCAAATCCAGAATGTTTTTGCTAGTTTTACTCCAAGTAGCTGGATAATTTTGCCCTCATATCTCTGTTATCTCGGTACCATGCTTGATGTAGTGCATGAGACTGATTTGATTAATTCCATTGCTCGGGCCTACATGAAACTAACCTGAGTGAAATCATTGAAGATTCTTCCAGCACTTCATAGTGTGCCAAATACACATCTTGTGCTGCCTACATGTGGACAAAATAGTATGAATTTTGCCGGTAACGGTTGGTTATCAATTGATAGGATGGAATACAAAAAGTTTGGTGGCATGTCCTATTTTAGAATGGAACAACCTTTCTTAAATTTTTCTTTGACCAAAAAAGAACGTTTTCAATGTAGATGCTTATGCCACTATAGGAAAGCTGTACTTAGGTATGATAATGAACCGGACTGCATTAAACTCTTAATAAATAAAATAAAAGAGTTTTGTTAGAAAATACTAAAATTAAAAATTATATATAAAATTAACTGAAATAGAATCTCAGAGTATAAATCAAAAGAACAAATATTTAAATTCAAAAAAGATATCCATACATAATTCTAAAATTTTAATTTTAAAATTAAAAAAAAAAAGAAATAAGAGTGTTGCCAGATATGTAAATTCATTTGTTCTGGGTGGTGGGGAGTGGGATGTGGCCAGATTGCCCACTTTTCTTCCGCATATGGTAGTCGAAAAAATCGAAGCGTTGCCTGCTCCTTCTCTGTTTGATGGGTGTGATAGAAATGGATCCGGATCTCTGCATTCATAAATTTCACGCATTCATGCATTCAATTTAATCTACAGTCAGGATTTCATACATTATTTTTACATTAATATAATTATCCTACACAAAATTTAATCAATGATTCAGATCTCCCTACAATCAAAAAGTGACTGCAAGGAATCAATTTCCGATAGAAATTCATGGCTGGGTTCGAGTAATGGTGAATTTACGGTAAAGTCAGCTTACTGGACTCGATTTGCTTTGCCATATGGTCCTTGTAAGAAAGTTTGGAAGAGTATTTGGAGTATTAGAGGGCCCAATAGGTGTAAGTTCTTACTCTTGAGAATCAGACATGACATGCTTATGACAATAGTTAGACGCAGTTCTTGGGCTCAGTGTAATACAGATGATTCAACGTTGCACATGTTTAGGGACTGCCCTTTGGCGACTCAAGTGTGGATTCCTCTATTAGCATCATCAAATATTGAGGAATGTTTTTTCCAACTGATCTGGATGCTTGGTTACAGCTTAATTTGGACGGTAGATTTCTGGCTTGCAATGGTGATGGCTAGTCGTCTATTTTTCTAGTTGTTGTTTACTTTTTGTGGCAGTGGCGTAATCGTGACCTTTTTTAAGAGGATTTTGTGAGACCTTTACGGCCTAGTAAGGTGTTTTCAGATCAAGCAAATTTAATTTCCCCAGTGTGGTGCAATCAAAGGTATGTTACTGTGTGTGACAGAAGGAGAGATACTGTTTTTGTTAGTTGGAACTTTCCTAGTTCTGGCTGGTTCAAATTAAATACGGATTGGGGGCATCTAAGGGGAATCCAGGAAGTATTGGGTCTGGTGGTATTATTAGAGATGATGCTGGTGTTTGGATTAAAGGCTTTGGTGTTCATCTCGGGTATTGTTTGGCTTTCTTAGCTGAACTTTGGGGTATCCTTTGTGGGCTTGAGGTGGCTTGGGAGTTGGGCATTCAAAAGTTGGAGGTGGAATCAGATTCTATGGTGGCTATTTCTTGTATTTCTTCGGGTCGGGATGGCGGTTCTAATCTTTGCTTGATTCGTCGTATTGTGAATTGGACAAAAAAGGATTGGGAAGTGCTCTTTCTTCATAGTTTCAGATAAGGGAACCGGTGCGCGGATTGGATAACTAATTGAACTTTATTGCAAGATCCCGGAATTCATGTGATTGAGTTTCCCTCTAGGGAGCTGCTAGTTTGGATTGTTATACCCCGTGTTGTTCATTCAGGGGGGATGTATTGAATTAGGATTTTAAAAGATTTTTTTATGATAAAAAAGTCTTGTGGTATTCAATCAAGACTTTTAAGTAATCTAAATAAGTTTTATGGTATTCAATTAAGATTATTAGAATTCTTTAAAGAGTGTGTCCAAATTCAGTGGTATTCAATCAAGACTTTTTATAAGTAACAAAAGTCTTGTGGTATTCAAAAACTTCCAAATTTCGATAGATTCTTTTCTAAGGTGGATTTGATGGGACTTTGTGTGAATTTTTAGTAACTTTTTAGTTACCAAAAGTCTCACTCCAATACATGAGATTTCTATAGATTTTCCAATCCTTATTTCTTTTCAGCTCTGTCTCCTCCCTCCCTCCCTCCACCTCTCTCCTTCCCCCCTCTCCATCCCTCCTTCCCCCTCTCGTCAACCCAACATAAATTACAAAACAAATTTAGTGTTGTTTTATTAATGCATTTATTGTTTTAAGTTCACAATTTCCTTTTCCACTTCATAAATACAATAACATGTAAACAAAACACTTTTGAGCCTGTTTGGTATATCTCATCCGCCAGTTTATAACAGATAGCTTATAGTCTTGTTTGGTAAACGCATTAGTTACTAGCTTATAGCGTTTTTTTACGAGTTTATAGTGTTTCTTCCAAACACTGCTTCAATTAGCGTTTAAGCTTATAGCTTATAGCGATTTTTTCTCTCTATTTTATCCTTATTATTTTCATTTATTTCCACCTTTACCCTTTTCTATATATAATAATATAATAAAATGTTTAATCGTTATATTATTTTCACTCTTTTGAATTATTTTTTATTACCAATAATATTACAGATTTATTATTTCAACTCTTAATTATTATTATTTTATTAAGTTTGTTAATGTATATAATAATATATTTTATTTATATATATATATATATATATTAATTTAACCTTTTTTTGTAATAATTCTATGATAATAATTTAACTTTTATATGATAATATAACATATTATAGAAGGTGAATTCTCTAGTACCTCGAGTGTAACTTATCCTATCTAGGTGGTCTAATTAAATATTGATAATCATTTGACTTGACTCATTTAATTGAGGTGACACGTTTTGGTTGGACAGGATAATTTTTACCCCAAAATTATTAGAGGTACCGGAGAAAGCACCATTATAGACAGATAAGACTACCATTTATATACTTTTTTATATAAAAAACATTTATATAAAAAGGTATAAACATATATCCTTTTATGTCATTTTATATTTATCATCTAGTTCAACCGCTAGTTTTACCAAACACTTCCACACCAATAAGTTAGCTTATTCGCTATCCTCTATCAGTTACCTCATCAATTATCCGCTATAAGCTAGCTTATCCGCTATCTACTAGTTTTACCAAACATATCCTTTCTGAATATATTGTCTTCTCCACTATAAAATTGAATTTGCTCTATTATGTTGTAATTAGAGTTTATGTGTTTATTCTTCATAATGTAAATAGATTTTTTTATTCTCCACCACTTGTTTCTTTCAAATCTTATAAATCCATATAATCCTTTCAAGTCTTATAAATTCTTATAATATAAATCCATTAAAATCCAATCTATAAAATCTTGATTATAAAAGATTTTAAAAAAATCTTATAAGTCATTACATTCCAACATAGTCTTTTAAAATCCACAAGACTTTTTTATACCAAAATTATCTTTTAAAATCCCAATCCAATACACCCCACTTAGATTTCTAGTTTTTTCTTTTTGTTGGGCTTTGCCCCTTTATGTTACCAAAAGAAAGAAATAAGAATCAATCTTCCAGAAGAGTAACATAAAAGATTTAACCACTTGTGAGAGTATATACTCTAATTTAATATATAGGTGTTGTCCTCAAGAGGAAAAAAATTAGATGTAAATAAGTTATTGAACCGAGGATTTAATAGTAATAACTATTAATTAGTAGATTTGAAAATACATCATAAAAAGGAAAAATTAAATAAAAATAAGTAAATGATATCCAAATTTGGCAATAATTATTAATTAGTAGATTTGAAAATATATTAAAATTAAAAATTAAAAAATTACTTAATGTGGGTGAAACTATGTGGCTCGCCTAAGGAGGAGAGGTTGTGATCTTATGGAGAACGACCTACATTAAAAATGAGCATTCAAAATTAATTTACAAGGTTTGATTAGTAGTATATAATTTGTAGGTAGTTTGCAGTAAAAATCTGAATATTAATATTAGATAATTAGTATAAAATCCTAAAATTACTATTAGTAATTAAAAATATTTATCCTCAAAGGAAGTTAATTAAACAAACTAGTATTGAGATATTAATATTAGTAATTAGTATTGATGAAATTATAATAATTATTATAATTATGGTAATTAGAAATATTTGTTCTGAAAAGATAATAATTAAATGAAAAAAATAAGGGTCTATTTGGTTTGTTTCCTATATCCAATTTTCATTTCCTAATTTCATTAATAATTACAAAAATGACATTTTGTTTCATTTTTGTTTCATGTTTTCAAAGATTTATACATGTTTTCACGATTTCCTGTACAAATCTTTGAAAGCCGAAAGCAAAATGAAAACAAAATGACATTTTTGCAATTATTATTGAAATAAGAAAACATGAAACAAACCAAATTAACAGGCTCAAGTAAGCAGATTTGGAAAACATTTAAAAAATAACACATGTCACATAGAAAAGGAGAGAGAATGTGAAGATAAAAATTTTAAGGAATTAAAAGATAGAAATTTTTATTTAATAAACTTTTTTTTTTTTTAAGCAATCCAACTTAACTCATTTCATTCATAATTGAATCTTCAATACATGTAGGGATAACATCATAAAACCGGAGACTAGTGTTAAATATAGCATTTGCAAGACACTATATTTGTTTGCTAACAAACTTAACCTTGAAGTTTGGAAAAACAGAAAGTAAAGTTCTACACTCGGAGATAATGGTACCAAACTCTGACAAAATTGGTATGTCACTATGAACAGCATCAACCACCAGCTTGCTATCCAACTCAAAGATGACACTATCCATGCCTAGACTCTCGATCCTCTGAAGAGCATAAAGGAGACCCAATGCTTCCCCTTCATGGACATGCAATAAGGGGTTACTACATCTAGTGCATGTCTGCACAAACAAACTGCCCCTGATAATCACAGATACAAAATCCATGACTTGTGACCCCCTTTTCATGCCAAAAAGCTGCATCAATATTGCATTTGTACCATCCTATGGGAGTTGCAGACCATGCACTAACGGTTTGCTGCTGTTGAACTAGAGCCATTTCCCTCACCCGTCTAGCACTGTTCCATGAAGAGAGTCTCGTCTGCGTTTTTTACCACCTGATAATCGCTGAACTCTTTTCCCTCCCAAAGTCTTAACACAACTTATTTATTAAATAAATTATGCTTATGCTGGTGAAAGTAAATTAAGTTGTAGCGACCAATATGACCCAATTAGTAGATAGACTTTTTTTTAAGCACAGTTTCGTTTAATGGCCTTGTGTGTGGAAAAAATTTTGTTAGGAGAGAGACCGTACTCACGTCCATAATCTCTCCATCCTGGGAACCACTATGGGACGTTCACAACTTCAATTTTGCTTATGACTTGGTGTGTGTTGACATTTGACTCCTATAAAGTGAGTTTTGTCTTTAAAGTGAGAAAGTAAGGATGTATGTATCCTTAGATCATTTAATAAATTGACATCTCAATGTACTTAATCAAATCAAAAGTGAATACATCTTAATTTCTCACTTTAGAATTAATCTCACTTTTAAAAAGTCAAATCCGGTGGGTATACATAGAGTGTACATTTTTCAAAGAAAATATTTGCTCTATTTTCAGTTTTGCTCTCGTAATTGATACAATGGTTAAAAAGCTAAAATAAATAAATTAATTACTAAATATATTAATTTTTAGTACAAACTTTTTTCTTTGGTATTTGAACATTGCCCTAAGATATCAGATAACAAATACGATGACAATAATATGGAAAATGTCCTTCTCGCACTAGTTTTGCAACGCCCCTTATGGCACCGATATAACCATTAATCAAAAGCCCTTTTGTTTTTAAAGAAAAAAATCTTTTGATCTATGATTATAATATGTTTGGTTTAGATTCTATGGCCGCAAACGGGAGAAAGTAGTATCCTGAGGCAAATTTTTCAATTTTTTCCAAAGCTTCAAATGGAAGCTTTCTTCAAATGCAATTCCAAATGGAAGTTTGCGTTGTAGACAATCTAAAACAAATGGTGTCAAAGTATGTGTGAAAAGTGGTGTTGGCAAAACTAGTTTGAGAATATCATTACTTTAATAATATAGGGTTCAATAAATATTATCTTATCACTTTTTAGCACATCACTTTTTACATCTAAATCCTAATCATTTATCATCTGTCCATTGTTGTTATTTTCAAAGCAAAAGTCTTTTGATGAATGATTATAAAATAAGTGTAAAATGAGTATAAAGAAAAGTGTGGTGAAAAAATTCATGGTTGCCGGAAAAAGGAATTTAAATGCATAAGATCATAACTTGGAGAAACCGAAGCATAAGTTCACATTACTCACATGCTCAAAAACCAGATATAACTAAGAACACCATATTTATTTCAGCACAGTACAGTACAATACTAAAAACCCTGCTACTTCATGAGGGTTGATTCTTCAAATCATGAGTTTGTCTGTTGTTTGAAGATACACATAACTCTAGTCCCATTGAATATTTGCAATGAAGTTCCACTTAGAGACATTGACAGTACTCTTTTCATCCACACCAATTGGATCAAATGGTGAATCTTCTGAAAATTCAATTGGCATTGACTTCCAGTGCAAACTAGTTTCCCATTCCGCTTCTCTGAGAACCTTCAATATCTCTTTTACAACAATCTTGCTCCCCTCTGATGATAGATGAATTCCATCCCTATCAAAACATCATCCAATCTAATGAATGAAAGGCAATTTTGAACTTTTCATTCAGTATTTATTACACCAATTGGCATACTTACGTGAAGCAAACATCTAACCAGTCATCCCTTTGTTGTAGTGCAGACCAGAGATCAATGGCCTTGACATTCATCTCGCGACACACCTCCAAACACGCTTCTGAATATATTCGACACGATTCATTTGTCCTTGATTGCACCAGTAGATTACTGGTTTCAGTCCAACAATTAATTCATTAGTGTTCAAGATTGTCATGTAAATTAAAAAAAAAAGAAAAGAAATGCTAGCAACACAATATTTAACATACACTCTTGGACACATTTTCAACACATTTTCCGCATTGGATGAGACTAGAGCTGGGTATATGGACCTGGGTGTCTGTATGGGCTTGGACTAGGCAAAATTCATATCTATTTAAATGCGGGCTTTTTAAGTCCGTCTGTTTAACCCGTGGACTAAACAGACTTGGTCCACGAACTTACACAATATAAAAAAAAATCCTGAATTAAGAGCACTTACGCACCCAAAGAATTTAGGATCCAATTTGTGACCCACCAGATTGTTTTGGATTGTGTTTGATGTATTCATGTTTGATGTACTTCTGTCAAAAATTACTTGCTTTGGAGAATTTTTAGATAAAATTGCATGAAAATGATGCAGGCCATTAAAGCAAGTCATATTCAGACTTTGCATTTACCAATTTCAGTTTTTGTAGGATAAAAAAAGTTTTAACTAAAGAAAATAAACAAATAAATAAAATTTAGAACTGCCCTATAAAATTCGCTCATCTATTTTTTTGAGTCCGTGGACCAGTCCATTCAACCCGTGAACTATGCGGACTGGACACAAACTTGATAAATACAAGTCCATTTATTTTGCGGACTATTTCGGTCTGGTCCATCTAAGTGCGGACTAATGCGAACCGGACCGGACCGGTCCATATACCTAGCTCTAGATGAGATTTCTTAAAGTGAGTAAAAGTGTAAAGTGAAAAAAGTAAAAATGTATCTATCCTTAGTTTCTCATTTTACACTTTTGCTCACTTTAAAGGAGTTTATCCTCTTCCATTATTGGGTGGATATCATGTAGGACTTACTAAATCACCCACTCTCTATTCAGTGGGTCCCACATGTAATACATTCAATTATAGACTGTATTCAAGGGAGAGTGTTGTTAATATTCCTCCTTAAAATAATTAGATAATAAGAAATGAATTTCAAAGCTTCTAGGAAGGAACCAGATACCCTCTAACTTATTGATTCAACTATTGTTAGTTTAAAGCCATAGATGTCAGTTTTTACATATCATAGTTGCCACTACTCAAGCTTAAGCTCAAGTCTGAAAATCAACATATATCACATAACCTATTGGCCTGGATACAGGGTTGATTTATATTTAACAAGCTTAGAGTTTATGAAATATATGTGCAAGTTTGAGGAGAAGGGTACAAGAAATAGGTTGCAAGCAGTACACCCTATGTAATTGTAATCACAGTCTTAATATAAGTAGAAGTGTAGGCATCAGTATCAAGTAGAAAATGTAGGCATCACTATAAAGTAGAAGTGCAGGCATTACAACAGCAAAATGAATTGAAGTCAGAACCTGAGCGTTTCACGGATTTGTGCCTCATTGACGGGAGGAGAACTGAGAAATATTACACGAGTCTTCTTTGAAAGGCTCTGGCAACCATTATGTTTTGTGTCAAACTTTGCAGTGATAAATATGAGAGGTAAAGAATAGCTACTTTTATCCAATTAATTAAATACTAGAAGGTGTACTTTTCTTTCATATTATGATTATATGTAGAAAGGATAGGTAAGTGATACTATAAGGTGAAAGTTTACCTTAAGATGGATAGCAATCTTCCTCATATTTTCAATGTATTCTTGGAGGGGTACATGAGGACCAAGGCCAGATGGATGGGGATGAACAGAATCATTACCGCCAAAGTACACAATTACCAATGATGGCTGCACAACCGCATCCTGGGTTGAACAAGATGACATACCAAATGGGTAATTCCTTTTATGTACAGTCTCAAGAATCAAAGTAATCACATTGTGTAAAGCTGAAACTAAAAATAAGACAGGTTTAGGTGTAAACAATTTAATTAAATGTTTATTCAAAAAGTATTTATGAAATAAGTTAAAAAGAGTTTATTTTTATAATCTTCTCTAATAAACTTATTGAAATAAGCTTAAAAAAACTTATAAGAAAGTCATAAACTATTTTTATAAGTTTTTGAGTAAATCATCATTTTGATTCCTGAAAGTATGAGCCGCTGTCAGTTCAGTCCCTGAAAGCAGTTAAGTTATGAAAAAGTCCTTCAATGTTAATTTTATCAGTCAAGTTAGTCCCTGAATGTTAATTTCATTGGTAGAGTTCAGAGACTTTTTCGTAATTTAACTGCTTTCAAGGACTGAACTGACAGCACCTCATACTTTCAGGGACCAAATTGATGGTTTATTCTAAGTTTTTTTTAAAGCTATTCTCATAAGCTTTAATAAGGTGCTTTCTTCAAAACCCGCAATAATTTTGGAGTAACACATCAATTAAATGGATCATGTTAATATATCAAATTAAATGTTTCTCACCATTTGATTGAGGCACCTTGGCAAGGTAGAGTCACCCTTGGGGTACCAGAGAATTCACCATTAAGTAAACTATTTATAAGCTTTTCCAAACGTTTCCAATATATGTGTGTGCGAGCATGCGGTGGTTGTGATAAGAAGTTTAAAATAGTACAGGTAATCTCTTAAAAATAAAACAAAATATTCTTGATATGTACAATGATATATGCTTTGGGATCTCTTAGATTGGTTTAATAGAGTTGTATCTGTATCGCTGCTCTTGGAAAGGTTATAGGGGGAGTTATATTGTAAAATTATACTGCTTTGAGGCTCCATTAGGTAGTGGTACGTGTGTTACTTCAAAACAGCGGTTTTGAGAGAGGACTAATGTTTTTGTGATGTAATGGTTGTGATGTAAACTCTTTCTTCTTTTTGGAGATGTTCTACCTAGAAGCACATGATTATGGGCTTGCTTTTTAACCCTTCCTAGAAGATGGGGGGAGTTAAGTTCTATGATGTCGTGGTTAGAACCTTATCTAATAAAATTCCAATTATCGAAAAAAAAATATACATGCTTAGTTTCTAAGACAAGTTGTGTGCAAGATTGTTTGAGCTAGTCCCTAGTATAAGCTAGTCAATTTGCTAAGGAAAAAAACTAATCTAAAGTGGAAAAAGTGGAAAGTGAGAAAATAAGGGTCTATCCACCCTTGATTAGTTAAAGTGTATTGAGATCTCAACCCACTTTAGCTAATCCACTCATACTTTCTCACTTTACATTTTTGTTCATTTTTGAGAAGGCTAATCCATTTGCTAACTCTTTTATGAGGCTCCATTTAGTTACTCAACGACCACAATAAATAGCCATATTTTAGCATTTATCAAGAAATGATAAAATATTCAAGCTAAAAAAAAGGGTAAAATTTTGAATGGCATTTAACACAAATGCTCAATACCTTGGGAAAAATCTTATCCATAACTTGCAGAGCACGCCTTGAATTCCAACCAGAGTATCCTCGCAAAATTATATCTGCCTATTTCAATATTCAATGTGTGATAAGTTAAACTCATTTACCCATCTTATCGAAAAAAAAACTCATTTACCTTCATAATGCATCATTACTCACAAAAGGCAAATATCAATGAAAATTGACAGCATTATTTGGCTGATGTTTCAAAGAGATTAGGCATTTCTATCCTTAGAGCGTGTTTGGGATGTAAAAAATGGGGAAATGATTTGATTTGTAAATCAAATCTGATCAAATCTTGTGTTTGGAAGGTTAAAAATAGGAAAATATTTGATTTCTAAAATCACAGGAACTTTTTGTTTTAGAAATTTAATCAAATTTGACAGGATTTATTAAGATTTGATTTGAGAAAAATAAACTATTGTTCCCTTATTAACTACATCTAATTACTACTCTTACGGATAAAAATGTAAAATAAAATAAAATCATTGCTTGTTCTAATAAATTCCAAACATAAAATTTGATTGATATACTCAAATTCCATTTTTTAAAAAAAAAGTTTCTAATACAAAATATAATTTGATTTGACAATTATAATTGTTTCCAAGCACTTCGTGTTTTAGATCAATCTCTTTCAAACAACTAGATATTACTCTAATGGGTGCCCTTGTGCTGGAAGAAAGAAGAATTGATGGAGAGTGGAGCAGGACAGGACCACCACTTCCTCAAAATGTTCAAAATGTGGTAAATTATTGCCTTTAAATAAGGATATTCCTCAATAATTCAGTTTTTGTCGTACTTTTTTTTTTCCTCAATAAGAAAATTTGACGATCTGCCTTTACATATTTTCATACCGTCCAAAATTAGTGGTGGATCTGTGGATAGGACTTTATTTTTTCCAAAAGGAACTATTCATTGCGTTCAGTCTTGTTCTTGGAGATTAAATCAACCCTTTTAACTTACTATTATCCTTAACTTAATTTATGAAAGAAAATTGTAATAAAATAACTCTCGATAGGGGTTATTGTTAAGTGTTAAAGTCCTATGTATGTCAGTTGAGCATAGGAATAAAAAACCATTTTTAATAATTTGGACCTTTTTCCCATAAACTAATTTTCGGGGTAGAGTTAGATCTAATTATTCTAATACTTATCTACACATCACAAAATTAAAACACAGCTCTATGATACATGAGTGCAAAACCATGGGGAAATTGTGACAAAATAAAGCAATTCATCATCGGCTATGTCAATATGCAATCAAAAGAGAACAGTTACACTCTTTCAATCATTCGTGATTGAGTCAAAAATTGAAACTGAATAACATTAAACTAGAGAGCAAGAGATACTGCACATGCATGCAATGAAGAAGATCCCAATCAACCACAAGAAACAGAAAAATTAACAAAAACAAAAAGAAAGAAGGAAACATAATCAAATAACTAGATATATTACTCTAATGTGTGCCCTTGTGCTGGAAGAAAGAAGGAATGATGGAGAGTGCAGCAGGACCACCACACCACTTACTCAAAAAGTTCTTAATATGCCAATTTGTAAATAAAGGATATTCCTTGATAATTCAGTTTTGTCTTGCTTTTTTATTTTTCCACAAGAAAACGACCAGCCTTTACATATTTTCCTAGCTAGCATCCGAATTTTAGTGGTGGATGGACTTCATTTTTTTCCCCAAAAGAAACTATTCCATTGCGTTCAGTCATGTTCTGGGAGATTAAATCCAATCCTTTAAACTTTCAATTATGGTTAAAATATGAAATAAAATTATAATAAAATCAAGGGTATTTGTTAAATGTTAAATTCACGTATTAGTTGAGTATATGAGCATGGGGTACTTGCACTCGAAACAGTTTATGTATTTTGTTTTAGTTTAGCTTTCTAGTAAATGATAATGTGTGCTTCTATAATCCTTCTTAGAAGGTGGGTAAAATTTGTTCACTGTGATGCTGACATTAATTAATAAATTTTCAATTATCTAAACAAAATAAGTAAAAGTAAAATACCATTTATGTATAGTTAGGTAACCCTCAACCTGTGTGAACTGGGATAGAGTTACACCTAATTAGTTAATAGGATATTAAAGTCTATTCTAGTATTGGGTCACTGAAGATAGCATTGACAAAAAGATGTGATTGGTGGATCAATCCGTTTAACCCGTCATTTTTTACGAATTGGGTTAGGAGTATTAACCTACCAATTAACTTGTATAACCCACCACCAACGTAGCATTTCACAATAGGCTATGTCAATATGCAATCAAAAGAGAACAACTTTTACAGTACTCTTTCAATTAATCATTCATGATTGAGTCAAAAATTTAAACTGAATAACATTAAACTAGACATCACGAGATACTAGAAATGCATGCAATGAGAGAAAAATTCAATCAACCTCTTCCACACACAAAAAAAGAAAAAAGAAAAAAACATAATCGAATATCGAGATTAAGAACAAGAACAACATGAAATGAAAGTACCTTGCGAGCATAAAGGTTGGCGAGAATAGCTCCCCAACCGTCATTATTAAAACTGAGCTGAACTATGGAGGAACCAAACAACACAAACTGAGGCCTCACAGGTCCAACCATCTCTCTTTGATCTGGCACAAATGTATTACACTAAGGAGTAAGTAAATAAGACTCTCACACTGGCATTGAAAGTTTATAGACGTGGATTTTGTTTTTATATCTCTTGCTGCCTTCTCTCGTGTATGCCAGCAGCCTCCACGTCCTCCGCAACATGAATTTATTGTCGTTAGTGTAATTTGGTATCGGAGGGAAAATGACATGTGTTCACCCAGCTCACATTTCGATGTATCATTTGTTTGGTTGAATCCCACCCTGATTGGATGTTTAGCTTTCTAGTGGGTATATCAAGTATCCCACAAGTTTAAATCTTTTTGGATCCTTTATGGAACATTTCTACTCAGATGCTTAGTCACAAATAAGATTCTTAGCTCCTCCTAAGGATGTGTTTTGTATGATTTGAACCGAAATTCCCCCCACAAGCTCAACCTGCATAATCAACGGAGTCACACCAATTGGTATTTGGATGTCTATATCCATATGAGTATAATTAAATATTATTTTGTATTATATATAAAATTAGAATAAACATATTATATATAAATATAATTAAAATATCATTTGAGTGTTATGTTTTTTTATCGTTAAATCTACACTAGAGTAAGGCACTACATAAATTTAGACCAAATCAAATTATTAAATTTCCATGTGAATAATGGGGGAATATGGTTGTCCCAAGGATAAGTTTTGATGATGACAAAATCTCACGCAATATTGCTTTGTCAAATCTTGAATCGGTAGACTAATTTTTGAATTGTGAATTGTACATTGTATTAAATCGTATGATTCTGTACAATTCACAAACATAATAGAAAATAATTTAAAATATATCATTTAAATGATGTATTATGTATATATGCTCACACTATCAATAAAAAATAAAAAATAAAAATAGAGGTTCATAAATTGTAAGTTCATAATTTAGTGTCACCATCAACACTAATATAGGATAAAAAATAAGAAAAACCCATAACACAAAAGTAAAACTAACCAACTCAAATCAGCATTCTGCATTCAGATATTTGCAAGATTTTGTAGTATTTAATGTAGAATATATTTGATTTCCTAATTTTTTTGAGGAACTTAATGCAAAAATATTATATTATGTGTTATTTTTATCCATCTATATATTTTATCTTAATCTATCTATCTATCTATCTATTATATCTACTATCAAACTATTTATATTTGTATCTACCCATTATTTATTATCTATTTTTTTTGCATAAGGGTACCCTCAGTCAATAGCTAAAGACTAATTTATTTCGAGGCGTATAGAGATCACCGAAGTGAGTTTTGTCTCTCCCAGTAAAGTATTTTTCATATATACGGCAGGAATCGAATATCTGACATGTTTAAGGTCTAACTATCTACCAACTGTACTGGATCTTGTTGGTATTATCTATTGTCTATTATATCTATCTATATAAATAAAATATGTTAGGAGCATTCAAAAAATTAATTATTAATTAGTTTAATGTATTAATAACAATACAATTTGCGTATTGATTCCATAACATTATCTTTAATTTGCTATTGAATGATGACGAAATTGTGAATGACGAAACAATCAAGACGAAAATCAAATATGTGGAGCAAGAGAATAAATGTTTTAGAATCTTTATTTTTGTATATATGAAAGTAAGGTAGTCTAAGGTTATCCTATGGATAATTGGTAAATTGTTTTAGAGACAATTTGATAATTTGAATAATGTCAAAGGGGTAATTTGGTAAATTGGTCTCGGGATAATAATTTGATAAATTGATTAACAATTATTATTAATGATTTATTCCTTTTTTTAAAGTTTTAATTTTCATCTTTGGAAGCTAATGCTGCATTTTCATTGAATTATAATTCTATTATTCTGGGAGTTTTATTTAAAATTTAAGAAAAAATATCGAATTTTGCAAGCATGTATTAAATATTATATTTTTTTGGTAAGCAAAAGGTATATTGATTAAGAGTACAAGAAGTACTTTAACCTATATACAAGAAACAAAAGCAGGAAAAAGCAGTAAAATATTGTTTCTTAGCTTAGCAGAAAATAGTATTATCTTCACAAATGCCATAACCTACTAGCTTTACAAACCAAGACCAAAACTAAAGAACCGTGTTAAAAACCAGTCCCCAAATAGACTTCACAGTAGCCTCTTTAGCAAAAAAATACCAAAAAACCACATAAAAAAGATCCAAAGTCTGACCAGAGCCGTCAATCCTAGTGCCAAAATAACCGTCCAACTTAAGCCACCCAAAACATAGCTTCAACTTTTTTCCAATTCATACAAACTTTCCACATCAGAAAATAAAACAAATAAAATAAGGGGGGTTGTTACGGTATCCCGTAAAATTAAGGGTTTTGGTATCCTATAATTGGATATCA
Organism: Ammopiptanthus mongolicus; assembly: GCA_039655645.1. NCBI lineage: Eukaryota > Viridiplantae > Streptophyta > Magnoliopsida > Fabales > Fabaceae > Ammopiptanthus > Ammopiptanthus mongolicus. The sequence goes on from CM077350.1 coordinate 48,272,910, forward strand.
TTGTTCGAAAATATTAATGGTTTTAAATGTTTTTTCATCTTGTTTTTTATATCGAGAAATACAGGCTAATCTTCTTTTTGCTTTAGTAAGGATTTCTTGTTCTATTTCTTTAAGATCCATATTGTCTTCGTGTAATATAATTCCTTCAAAATGTTTTATCTTTTTCCTCAAATAATTCATTGCTTCCAAGATATCATATGTTAGGACAACATCAAATTTTTCTATAAGGATAATTATTTTTCCTGACATATGCAATCCTAATTCTTCTATATATTCTATCATTTTCTTAATTGATTTTCTAAACGGATCAATCTATTAATTTTCTCTCCAAAGGATACCTTTTTCAATTAATTTTCTAACTTGTTCATCTAAATAATCTTCTTCTTTATTTTTTAACAAAGTAAACAGATATGCATATTCATCTCTGAGTTGTAATTTTATTATTTGTATTTTTTCTTTTATTTGAGTTTGGTTCATGCTGCAAAATTTTCTAATTCATTTTTTATTCGTTTCAGCATTTTTATTTTATAATCTATTATGCCTTTATTATACAGTCATCAATAAAATCTCCGGCTTCTTGTTGTTTCCAATATTTAATTTCTTTCTTAATTTCTTTTAACCATTCTTTTAACATAATAATAGTCTTCATGCGATTAATCTTTCAAGTCTCTTTTTTATCCATCCTTCTAATTTTAAATGATGTTCTAACATACTTTCTTTAAGCCAATAGTCTTGTAATGTTGTTGGTTTATCTTCTTGCCAATAGATTATCTTTTTGAGATTTGTTTGTAGCCATTCTTTTAAGGTGAGATAAGTTTTCATGCTATTAGTTTTTCTAATCGTTGTTTAAAAATCTGAATACGTATTTCAACTCGTCTTATTTGGTCTTTAATTATAGGGTTAGGATTTTCATCATCTAATTCTTTTAAAGTTTTACAATAATTTTTTAAATTGTTTATGGTTATTTTTATGTAGCTAGCAGTTTTCATTATCTAGCTCTGATACCACTTTGGCCCAGAGTTGCTGAGTTATTGCGATTTGATTTATCATATTTTATTCTTTATATATAGAGTTAAATCGTTAACTTGATTTACTAATTTATTAATGTTTTCGCTAGTATTTGTACTTTTTTCAGGTTCTAATAATTGAATAGGTCTAGGAATATAAGGTATAATTAATGATTCAGTTTTCTTTAAAAAAGTTCCTAACTCAGTTATTTCATTTTTTCTTGGATAATAAATTTTTCCAATGTCTTCAAATAATTGAGCGACATCTATTCTATCATTATTGCTAAACGTAATGCTGTGATGGGAATTTGTTAATACGTAATTTACACAGTATGTTACTGAAAATATTTTATCTCCAGATCGCATGAGATTTTTTCTTAGAAATTTATGCTCTAGAGTTAAGGATTGATATAATCTTTGGGTACTTAATGGGATTCCTATATTAGGATGAATTTCAAATTTTAGTTTAACATAAGCTAAGTTTCCTTCTATAACTCCTAATATTTTATCGCGGACATCAGTTATGCGTTCGTCTTTTAAGATTAACTCTATGGGGGAGTCTATTCCTTCTTGATAGGTTACTTTAATTAGGATTTGGACTGCTCCTATGTGAATATATCCTATTTTCCTTCTATGTGCTTCTATTTTTAAATTTTGTCTTAGTTCTGAAATCTTTTTTCGATTTAAGAGTTGGATACTTGTACTACCTTGGGCTTCAGTTATGTCTATGGGAGTTTCAGTAATTATTTTTCCATAGTAAATGATATTTTCTCTTTGAATAAATCTTTTCATTATTCCTCCTAATCTTTCTTTTCCTTTCATATTTGCAGTTTTAGAAAGATCTAATTCTTCTTTTTGTATTTTTTGAAATAAACGAGGGTTAATAAGGATACTTCCTTGATAATTTTCATCTTCTTCAGTAATTTGAAGGTGTTCTATGTCATCATTAGTTTCTTTTATCTCAGATTCAGGATTCATGATTATTTTAAATTTATGAAAGCTAGTAGAGTTGCAACATACCTGATTGGTTTTAATGCGTTATAGTGCTTTTTGGTCTACTGCTGCTTCCTCGTTCTGAGTTCATGATGGATCTACTTCGCCTTTGTGCTTCTGAACGGATTCAAGCATGATTTGGTGTATAGATGATTGAACGTCGTAAAATAAGTGAAGATAAATGATGATAAGTAAAAGAGTATTTTATTTGATGAAAATATTTACACGGTGGTATTCGCAGATACCTAGTATCCTCTAATAGGAGACTATCAACTTTCCTCAACTTGGGGAAGCTCGGGTTAGAGTTTTCTCCAATTGATTCACTCTGATTTGTCTCAGCATAAGAGGGCTTACTTATAGGCTAAGGGATTATTGACTATTTACATTATTCCTATAGCACGTAAGTGCTTACATCATAAAACTAATAATTCACATGCTGTCGTCATTGCTTACATCATTCTTCAATTATTGCTTCGTCATCGGAATCTTTCCCTTGTGGCTGACAGCTAGTAGTGGCTTCTGACGTGGCTTGCTTTATGCATCTTTTACATGCATGATTACTATTTTCTTTAATTAATGAGCATAATTTGTGGAGAATATCTGAGCAATAATTCATAGCGGGTCCCTCTAGTGCATAAAATGGCATCTCGAAGTTTGTCAGTAAGGCTAAGTCCTTTTCTCTGATAAGCCTTCCGCTGGTCTTGCTTAGAAGCAAAGTATTTGGTCCCTTGTACAGAGTTTTGATGAATGATTCTTTTCCAATGGTTTGACATTGAGAATATATGCTGACTAATTGATGAGCTATAAAATTATTAATTTGGTCTTCATCATATTAACCTTGAACCCGGATGCTTTTCTAAAGGTGTCAAAAGGAGTAGCTATTAGCCTGGCTTGTGAACTATTGGCCTTAGAAAACGGTAAGACATCATTTGCTAAGAAAATATGAGAAATAGAGGGCCCATTGCTGGACACCTTAATAGGCAACCATCTCTTGTTACTAACCGCTTTAGAAATGGCTAAAGAGAGATTTTCTATGCAAATGACAAACAAATAAGCAGATAAGGGTAGGAAGCCTACTACCTAGCTCGTGATATCCATGTCCAACTGCCATAATTGTTGCGTTTCTACAACTGTTGTCTGAGACCCACTTCCGGTTTCTCCCTCTTGCAACACTTGCTAATTGGACAAAAATCTTTAAAATTACCTAGGTTATCCACCTTTAGAATAAGAACAATCAAAGTTTCAACCAAGGAGGGGTTGAAATAGCTAGTCTCAAAAGCCTCCCTAACAAGCTTGCAAATGTGGTTTCCAATTACATGCCAGAATTGTTTGAAGAAATTTACTTGAAAACCATCTGGGCTAAGAGCTTTATAAGGCTTCATAAAGTTAAAAGCTACAAACACTTCCTCTTTTGTCACTGGTTTTGTAAGTTGGTATATACCATCATCCTCTAAGTAAGGCATATCAAAGAGGTGAAAATTAATAGGAGTGCTCGAAGTGGAGGAACGAAAAAGGGATTTAAAGTACTTCTCAGCCTCCTCTTGTAAAACAAGATCATTTGACGTCCAAATGCCATTAGGGACCTCTGTTAGCAGGGACTGGGCTAGCATATATCCCTGTGGAAGTCCACTTCTTTCTACCTAAAACACTTAAAAAGTTATAGCATGAGAACACACATCCAGAAACGTCATGTTAAATCACACTCATAGGGGAAAACCCACTTCTCCCCTTTAATTGCCAAACAACCAGGGGTCTAACTAATATTCCACTTTCCACCTACTCTTAACCAAATTTTCCTATATCGGGTTATTATTAGTTAAACATCAAATCTTTCCAATTTCTCCTCAAAGGTTGAGATTGATTTCCTTCCTTTTGATTTCCTTCCTTTAAACCACGTAAAACTAGCTTTGACAACGATCACAGGCATGCTGGAGTTACAAAATCAAAAAATCCCCATAAACCACAAGAGGTTGAATTTCTTCTCCTCTCTCGGGTAATGTGCAATTAGTTCCATGAAGCTAGAATCTTCCCATAACCCCACAAATGAAGCTTAATAAGTAGAAAACAAGTTGACAAAGCATAAAATCCGCTTACCTCATTTTGCACAAATCCTAGATTTTTGGGAAGGATCTTCTCATTTTCTCCTTCTCCTTTTACCATGAAAAAAACAATGGAGAGAAGAACACAAGGTTTGAGAAAACAATGAGGGAAGATGAAATGAGAGCTACCAAGGGAGCTTCTCTCCCAAAAACTTCGGACCTTCTTCATCCTTCTTTGTTTTCTCTCCTCTTTCTCTTCTTTTTTTTTTCTCTGATGGTGAGAATGGGAGCCCCCTCCCCCTTCTCCTTTTTATTTCATTCCAACTATAGTTCATTGTTCATAGGTCCTTAGTCCTTGTCATTAAAAATAAATGTTTATTCCTAGTATTTATTATTTTAATTACCTGGTAAGAAGGAGTCTAATTTCCATTACTATATATAATATGGACGTGTTTCACAGGAACCACCTAATCAAGAATGTGATGAATTTTTAAAATTTTAAGTGTAAAATACCAAAACAATGACGTTTTAGTTCAAGTCATTGGGTCGGGTCCACAAGTTGCTTTTCTCAACTCACCGTATGAACCAATCTTTAGAAAGATTAATCAAATTTTATCCAAATTGACCCGACGACTCAAATCAACTCAAAAATATTATATTGGATTAACTGGGTAATCTTTTTACCTAAACTTTTGTACAACCCTAATTTTTCTACTCATTGAGACTTAAATCTTACAATATCTACGTGATTGTTTTTTATTTAATCAGGATTATATTTATTTTTTGTCTACCAAAATATCCTCCAGCCGATAGTCGGAAACTAATCCCTTTCGAGGGGTATAAATCACCAAAGTGGGTTTTGTCTCTCCCAATAACAAAGTCTTTTCCATACACACAGCAGGAATCGAACCCCTGTCAACATGCTTAAGGAACTCAGCTATCTACCAACTATGATCGCCTTTGTCGGTTGATAAGGATGGGATGTATTTGATGAAGTTTAAAATTTTAAGTGTGAAATACCAAAACAATGACGTTTTAGTTCAAGTCATTGGGTCGGGTCCACGAGTTGCTTTTCTCAAACTCACAATATGAACCAACCTTTAGAAAGGTTAATCTAACCCTATGACTCAAATCAACTCAAAAATATTACATTGGATTAAATTGGATAATCTTTTTTTACCTAAACTTGTGGACAACCGTAATTTTTCTACTTATTGAGACTCAAATCTTACAATATCTACGGGATTGTTTTTTATTTGATAAGGATGACTATTTTTTGTGTGTACCAAGTTATCCCGTAGCCGATAGTCGGAAACTAATTCCTTTCGAGGTATAAAGATCACCGAAATCGGTTTTACCTCTCACAAGAAAACATTTTCCATACACACGATCGAAACCAAACCCCCGACAACATACGTAAGAAACTCGGCTATCTACCAACTGTGATGGACCTTGTTGGTTTATAAGGATGATTTTAATCCAACTTTTACATCAATATTAATATTAATTTAGGAAAAGCGCAAGCTTCACGTTGATTTTATACATTTTTAAAAAAAAAAAATTTCTAGATTTAAATTCGTTGATCAGGAAAGAAAAAAGTTCTACATGATGTGAATGAAGTTGGACTTGGATGTGTATACACATTTTTTCAAAAGGAGTCTTTCTGGTCCTATATAGTACTCCCTTTGGGATTTAAGAAACATCTCACTTGATATAATTCATTGGAGTTGCTTAAGTCCTCTTTTTATGGGTCCTATCATGTCACCTTATCACTTTTTATTTTATACTAGTTTAAGCAACTTTGCATTCCAACATTGTAATTCTTAAAAGTTCACCAATTAATGGATCTCATAAATTACCACATATCTTTATTTACATTTATTTTTCTTTTTCAATTTCCAGAGGAAAATTTCTATTATTTTTCTTTCTCTTTTTTTATTGGTGGTTCTTATATAAGGATGAGTCTCTTATAAAGGCAACTGTTCTTACATATGTGACATCGACATCAACTTACTCTAATGGTGAAAGTGAATAAAATTTGTCTTGTTGCTCTAATAGATGTTATAATAAACATTGTAAATCATATTAGTCGTTTTCAATGCTTTGAGAGTTAGGTGATTTGGTAAAATCGGATTTGATGTATTTAAAGGTTTTAGTTGAATGTGATGTGATGATCGAATATGGATATTATTTAAATGGCCAAGGATTTCATACTTATGTCTTTTTGGTCTGTTAACCTAATTCTACGTTAAATGAAGCAACTTGAGATTGGCATGGGTTCATGGTTAGGGTGGAGGGGGATGTAGCACCCCCCCCCCCCCCCCCAACAAAATAATTCTACATTAATTAATAATAAAAAATGCTGCAATATGGCAAATAAAAAGACAAAACAATGCAATACTCATTCAAATTCTATATTTTTCCATTGAATCCATATAAATACAGGGGTGACACAATAAGTAATGACGATGCTGCATAATATATGCCATTACGTACATAGCCTTCTGAAGATGTATGCGAGCTGGACAAGCCTCAAGAATATTAATTTAAAGATGATTAATGATGATCACCTAAATATTCAGTTTTCTTATTCTTATTCTTGTCCTTGAGTTCCTTGATGCTTTTCCGTAGCTTGGCCCATCCTTTCTTGCAAGCACCAACAACCTTCACCCCATGTTTTACAAAGGCTTTCTTGGCTTTCTTTGCCGTGGCCTTGGCTTTCTTTGTTGTGTGCTTCACCTTCTCATCAAAATCTGCCATCTTGAATTCTCAAATCGAATTCAATGGCTGAGAAGGTAAGAAAGCACACAAGCAGGCTTTAGCAGCATCAAGATACAAAGTCCTGCTTATCATGTATTTATATATATGATTCCAACCTGTAATGACACCTCCTTGACCAAGTCTCTATGACAGATTTAGAATGTTAACCTTGAACTGCGCTAATCTTAAGGCCTCTCAGCCAGCCATTTTCACTGTAACATTATTGTATTGATTAGTTAATTGGTTAAAAATAATAATTTGATATCTATATATACCTGACATGGATTCTTTATTTACTCTCTATACGTCAAAAATTATTAAAAATTAATATGTGCAGTCGTTACCCATTTGGTTTTTTCCGTTAGGCGACGTTACTCTGCCGTCAGGCTCGATCCAAACATAAAGCTATCCAAACCCTTGCTTTAGGTCTCTCAAAAAAATTTTTTTTCTTTAATAAAAAAACCCACTTTATATTTTTTTTATATTATGTTTTTGATATGTTTCATATATCAACAAATATAAGTTAGTCAATTTGGTATCAAAACTTATCATTGACTGCAAGGTCCAGGAATCAATTCCTCATTGTGTACAAAATATTTAACAATTTAATTTTTTAAAAAGGTCTCTAACGGTCATTAACTCCTATATATAGGAACTAAATGAAGAATTCGTGACACGTATAGGAACTGAATAAAAAAATTTATTTTCATGTAAGTTAATTTAAAAGATTATTTTTTAGAAATTTTTAAATAAAGCAGAAGTTAATTTTTCTAGGAAAAATAATTTTTAACTTTTTAGATAGAATCATATAGAAGTGTTTTTTTTTGTTATAAATTTACAATAAAGGACATAAAAAGTCATTTTCAAGGTAGGGTTCAAGGCTCACGGACATAAAATTTTAGCTATAACAACCTGTGTCCATGCATCCATACATTGAAAATGACTTTTTTATGTCCCTGTACCCTACGTTGAATATGACTATTTTATGTCTTTTATTGTAAATTTGTAACAAAAACAATACTTCTATATGGTTCTATCCAAACAAGATAAAAATTATTTTCTTGTAAAAAATGATTTTTTATGACAAACAAACACAAATTAACTTCTGCTTTATTTAAAAATCTTTAAAAAATAACCCCTTAAATTGCTTTTCTTATTAGTCTCTATACATATCACAGATTCTTCATTTAGTCCCTATATGTAGAAGTTAACGATCGTTAGAGACGACATGGTAACGTCACCTAACGGGAGAGACCAAATGGATGACGATTGCACGGATCTTCTTAATAATTTTTTATGTATAAGGATTAAAGGAAGAATCTGTATTACGTACAGAGACCAAATTATTACTTTCACCTAATTAATTAGTAAAACTATTGAATACAAATTTACTTTATCAATATTACCCATGGGTCATATCTAACTTTAGTTTTAGTTGCCCTTGTAATTTTGCTTTTGACCATTAAACTAATATGGGTTTCACAAAAAAAAATGTTGTTTATTTGTTGAGGTTAAAGATGAGAGATTCCTACCATTAGTGTTATTAAATTCGGACCAGTTCGATAAGAAATCGAACCTGTGGTCGATCAACTGGAGCTGACATCATCAAATTACAGTTGAACTGATTAACTTGGTATGCGCTTGTACCGCCAGAGTGGTCTCACACTATCCAAGCTCACTCACGCAAAGCGCATACAAAGCTCATACATAATATGGAAAATTCAGCAGCAAAAATTGTGTAGACGAGGTTTGAACAGGGGCCACAATTCTCCCACTATACCACAGTAGTCATTTAGTATATTTCTAACAAATATATTATATATATATTATAAAATTTACAAATTTAATATATACTGATTCATGAGATTCGATTAGTAATCATTAACCTATTGTCGAGATCAAATCGGTGATCAGTCTAAGTTTTATAACACCGCAAATCTAAAACTATTACTGAAGATTTTGTAGGAATTAGACGATACCTTAGTTGTCTACTACGTTTTTAATATAATCAAAGAACAATGTTTGAATTTGAAAACATGTATTATCTTAATTTTTTTTTTCTAAAAATAGAAAAAAATAATAGAAAAGTAATGCAGCCTGAATTTTCTTCACGACCTCTTTCTCAATACTTTGTGCTTATGTGGTCTAAAAATTTTAAAAGAACTGAATTTTAATAGAGTTAATTTTTTAGGAATTGACTTTGCTTGTTTGGATAATATTAACAGGTAAAGTTACTTTTTAAATTGCCAAATTACAGGGAAGTATAAATGTACATGAGAAAATAATTCATAACAAGTTGAATTAGGCTATAGGTTTTAATTAATTAATTTACTGCCATATAGAATACATGAAAAATCATTCTCATATGCAGAAGCCATGTTTTGCCCCGAATAAAAATCTGTTGTCCCAAAAAATGGTATCTCAGTATCTCCCACTAATCAAATGTTAGGAATGAGTATAAATATTAATGAGTTATGATTTATTTTCTAAAGTGTCAAATTGTTATTGATCGGGGACAGAGAATGTGACATAAAATTAGGAGAGAAGATCTTCATCCATTTTGCCCCACACTATATTTTTTCTGGATTTATCTAAACATACAAGAAACCGTACGTATTCTATGCAGCTTGACACCTAAAAATCGTTTTAGCTCATCGAAAGCCTTGATCAGATAATAGGCACTTAGTTCTGTATGATTGGCATTGCTCATTGCCATAATAAAAAGGCCTTCGATGCAAACTGATGTTTTGATTATTACTTCAAGTTTACACCAACGATAACTTATAACTTGATAGTAGCATAAACTTTGTTACGTACGGATGCGGGATTAATGTATTCCTTGCTTATTCATATTCATAATTATATACAAATTATACAATATAAACTCAACAATGAGCGACGACCAGAAATGTACATTTCAACATTTGTATGTGAAAGATGACATTGCAACATGTACAAATTAAATTGCCTAACAAAATTAACTAAAAAACAAAAGTAATATCAGAATCCAGAAGTGTTGTGAATCTGGTTTTCTATATATATTGCTAATTAATTTGAAGTTAAAAGTGGAGGTGCATTCGGAGCTTGTACCACCCTCTCTTACAACACCCCACAAACGTCCATCCATCTTTTGGCCTCGAATCACTCATACACTAGTGCATGAAGCACTTTTAACGTCTGTTAAAATCAACTTTTAACGTCGATTTTTATCTAGACGTTAATACAACAGACGTTAAAAGTATGATATTTAACGTCGGTTATGAACTGACGTTAAATATATTATTTTAACGTCTGTTAATTATACATTGAACGTTCAAAGTATATATATTTGTGAAATTAAAAATCTTTTAACGTCGATTTTATAAATAACCGACGTTAACTTTTAACGTCGGTGTTTTAAATAACCGACGTTAAAAGTTATATTAATGTTGGTTACATTAAAAACCGAGGTTAAAAGTTAAAATTTTTTTTTAATACTAGTCATATTTAGTTCCCAGCTCCTTGCAGAATTCTACAAATTACAATCAGAATTTCCAGAATACAGAATTTTGTATAATTACTCAATATACTATTCCAGAATATATAAATTTTGCAACATTATTTACTTAACATCACTAGTCCAGACTACAATTCAGAATTCTCTCTAAGCTACTAGTCAATACAATTCAGAATTCTCTCTAAGCTAGTCAGTACAATTCAAAATTCTATACATGCTCAATTCATACATATATAAACTAATCATCATTCTCTACTAAGTATGCAGGATCTATATTTTCTACTTCTTTCTCTGCAGCATACTTAAAAAAGAAGGTTGCAAAACGCACTTTCAAGTCTTTGAATTCTTGTTTAGTCACAGGAGACTGATCACTGAAAGCCTGTACAAGTTCAAATAACTCAACATTAAATTAAGTTATCAACAAAAACAAAATACCTAAGATATGAACCTGAAAATTAATTACCTGCGTCCATCCGTCAATAATAGATGCTGAGACAATGTTCAACATATGAAACATCACATAGTAAGCACACTCTCAACTTTGTATTTGTCTACGAGACTACAAATGAATATGAAATTGGATATCAAGTTAATGTATAGATAGTAATGATGATGATAGTAATAATAGTAATAATAATTACTATTAATAAACTGTTTACCTTTATGATATACCAATCAGGATTTGATTTTGACTTGGAAGACTTACCTTTCCCATTTGCACAAGAAATGCTACATGCCTTCATAGCTCTATGATAAACAAAATATTCTTGTTAATTATATGTTTATAAAATAAAGGCAAATGTTATAAATTAAATTACATTAAATAAAAGTTTACGTACGTATTGATTGAGGCCACCACCTCCTTCGCCGGATCAAAGTGACACGAGCAGAAGAAGACAACAATATGCTTGCTAGGAATAAGTAGGAGCATCTGCCAATGGCCATTCCTTACAAATGGTGTTATATATATTTGTTTCCGACTTCTTTCCATTAGGGTCTGCATGTATGCATTGACTTTAGCGTGATCAGTCATGAAATTACCAAGAGTGATGATGGGGTCTAAGAATCCATAAATATGATCGCTGCCCGTCTCAAGTAATTGGCGATGCAGATACCTAAGATATGCAATAATTTGATGTTAATTACGTAATATATTGAAATAAATTATAAAATTGTAATACCTTATGCAATATATATAAGGTCACAAAATGTACTTACGTGCACCAAATACTTAGAATTGTGTTGGCTATCCATTCACCATCAGTTCAAAATTGACCAATATCGTCAACAGCGATGCATAGATGAGGTTCTACCACAAAGCCATCGTTTTCCATCGGAATTACAAAAATATCATTACCATGATCCAAACCAAATGCAAACAGACGAGCTAACGGAGACTGAAGATGCATTACTGGCTTCGACTTCGGCTTCAATTGTAAATAAAGAAAACATAAGTAATTGAGAATACCGCAAACATAAGTAATTGAGATTGAGAATAAAGAAAACATAAGTAACTGAGAATGATTATGAATACCAGGGACAACTCCAACTCCCGCTGCGACAACTCCAACTCCCGTTTTTCCAACTCCAACTCCCGCTTCGACAACTCCACCTCCATATGCGAAGGTTGGGCAACTTCTTGGGATTGCCTTGATGAAAACTCCTTCAAAAGCGTTTGCGTGAAGGTGGGGTCTTTTAGAAGTGAAAACATAAGCTCTTGTCTAAAAGTTGGGTCGGAGATAACATCATGTTTAACCTCTTCTTTAAGCTCCTCCTTATTGATCTGCTGCTCGACCTGCCTACGTGACCCGCATGTTCCATGAAATTTCTTAATGCCCACTGTCCCTGGAACACCACGAACACGGCCAGGATGATCTTCTTTCCCTAGAGCAACGACCAAGATATCTGATAGTCTCTGTGGAACAAAGGACCTTTGCGAGCTTTGTTCCTTCAGCTCCTCTACAAAGATACAATTTTTAAAAAATGTGTAAGACAATGTGCTACAATTACAAGTAGAAATGTAGTATGTTTAATTTGTTACTTACAATCTTTTCAGCAATAACGCGTGTGGCTTCAACTTTAAAATTTCTAGATTTCGTCTTTCGTCCTTCCAGCCATGTGTCCTCGCGTGGGGGTGGAGACGGAGGATCAACAATTTCACATACTTCTTCTCTTGCTTCTACCCGCTCTTTCAACTTCTCCTCCCTCTTTCTCAACTTTTCATCCATCAACTTCTTCTCCACCAATCTATACCCACCTTGAGACATGGTGTGAGGGTGGACATTCTTCGCCTGACTCGCCTTACGTTTTTCCTTTTTAACCAAAAACTCAGGACTGGCTCGGCTCAAAACAAATCTATCCCACGTATCTTTATCAAGGAACGAGTAAACATCAAGAGGAGATTTATCGATCTTCTCTCCAAATATGTACTTATTATCCAGAAAAGACTTAAACCCCGTCCAACGCTTAGCCGCAAGTTGAAGTCATTTTGTCTGATGTTCAAGAGTATTCGGCACGGTCCATGTGATCTACATTAATTATAAACAAGAAGGAGGAATTAGTAATGCATGGATCATATATTATACGCTTAAATAATGTAAATACAAACAAAGAGATCATTGAAAAATACCGTGATTGACTCCCAAATCTGATTCTTCACAGTCTGCGGTATGTGATCCCAATCATCAAACAAAATGCTAGTATAAGTTTTAGCTTCCAAAGCCACAAAACTGGTGAATTGCTTAGCATAGAGTCCTATGGGCTCCAAGCGACTATCAAACTCGATCTCAAGCCTCTGGTTATTAATCCTGGATCTGAACAAACTTTTCAAAGTTGTGGCTTTCCTACCCCTTTTTTGGGTAGACCGACTACCCGACGCTGCTGAATCAGCCCTGTGTAATGTCTGTTTAGACAAAATAAAAAAAATTAACCTTAGCTTAACATGGATAAATAAAAATATAATTGGCCTACTTAATTAACATTATATGTATAAATAAAACTTACACTATCAGTCAGCGGAGCCATGACCGACTCATCCTGTGAATGAGGGATGTCTGCTGAATTAGTCATGTGTATGCCTGTTTAGACAAAAAAGTAATAAATTAGGTTAGTATAACATGTATAAATAAATTAGGTTAATATAACATGTATAAATAAATTATGTTAGTATAACATATATAACATGTGAAGCAACTTGAGGGGAGTGAAGGAACCCGTCTATGACCACCCGTCTATAATCACCCGTCTATCACCACCCGTATATGAGCACCCGTCTATGACCACCCTTCTATGACCACCCGTCTATGACACCCGTCTATAACCACCCGTCTATGACACATATAGTAACTAAAATGGTAACTAAAATTGCATAAGGGACATTCCTTTCTTGTAAACATAACAATATAACCCTAAAAAACAAAACTCACATCATGGATAAAGATAACTTACACTATAGTATTAGATTTTAGCTAGATCAATATCCCTTCATGATGATTATCACGAGTGGCATGTACATCGTCCACCTCATTTTCCTCAATGAAAGTAGGCATGTGTATTGAGAAAGAAGGAATCTCAGGAATATCAAGAGTTGAATCTTGATTTTCATCATTACGATGCATGTTTTTTCCTTGGAGAACCACTGACCACCTTTTGTTAGAAGGATCATTGATATAAAACACTTGTTTTGCTTTGGAAGCCATGATGAAAGGCTCTTCCGCGTGACCTACCTTGCCAAGATCTACCAATGTAAATCCTAATTCATCAATTTGTACACCACTTTTACTGTCAACCCACTTACATTTAAAAACAGGCACTGTAAACTTAGTGTAATCGACCAACCAGATTTCTTCAATGACTCTAAAGTAAGAAATCGGTGCCATAATTGGATTTGTATTTTTTGAACTAGAGAAGTGCATGGCCTCAGCCACTATCGTAACCCCACTATTTTGCATGGTACTCTTGTTATCTTGTTCCTTTATATAAAAGGAACACATATTGATATCGTATCCGCTCCAACATATGACATTAAAGCTAGGCCCACGTGCTATCCATTTTAATGTATCAGAAGCAGTACTATCATCCTTCAAAATTTCTTCCTTAAACCATTTTAAGAAAGTCTTGTTATGCATGTTCAACAACCACTTTTCACTCATTCGAGGGTTTCTTACCTTGACGTCTCTTTTGTGATCACATAAGTTAGGTTGAACTTCATCAGTGTTATTCAATATATACAAATGTGCTTGAAGCATATCCTCTCGACCCTTGCTTTTAACCATTACACCATGTGTACCCTTGCCTTCACATCTTGCCTCATCATGACGAGGCTTAGGAACCCCTATAGGATCAATTTTAGAAATGTAGTCTGAACAAAACTCAATAGCTTCTTCTGCAACATACCTTTGAACAATAGATGCTTCCGGACGGTGTGGATTCTTCACATACCCTTTCAAGATCTTCATGTATCGCTCAACTGGGTACATCTACCTTAAATAAACAGGGCCACACAATCTAATCTCCCTCACCAAATGAACAATTAAGTGAACCATGATGTCAAAAAATGAAGGAGGAAAATACATCTCCAATTGGCACAAGATAATAGCAGCCTCATCTTCCAACTGATCCAACTTCTGGGGGTCAATCACTTTGTTACATATAGCATTAAAGAATGAGCACAACCTAGTTATGACTTGTCTAACACTTTTAGGAGCAATACCACGAATAGCCACTGGTAGTAGTTGTTGCATCAACACGTGGCAATCATGAGACTTTAAGCCAACTAATTTGAGATCATTTGAGACAAGCCTCTTGACATTTGAAGAGTAACCATGTGGCACTTTGACACCCCGTAGACAATCACAAAAACTTGTTCTCTTTTTTATTGACAAAGTATGACATGCTAGAGGCAAATATGTCCGCTTACTATCCTTTGGCTGTGGAGCTAACTGCTCTTGTATACCCATCGCAACCAGATCTAGACGAGCATTCACACCATCCTTTGTCTTGCCCTGAATGCTGAGAAGCGTTCCGATTACACTATCACACACATTTTTCTCAACATACATCACATCAGTACAGTGTCTAACATCAAGTTTACACCAGTGTGGAAGATCAAAGAAGATGGATCTCTTCTTCCATATGTTTTTATCAGTAGCCTTCTTTTGGTCCTTTCCGAAGATAACATTGATGTCCTTCATCCGTTGATAAACTTGCTCTCCAGTTAAGGCCATCGGAGCAATTTCACTCTCCTGGCATCCGTTAAAACCTTTCTTCAATCTACGATATGGGTGATCACGTCTGAGAAATCTTCGATGCCCAAGGTAAACTGTCTTGCTTCCATGTTGCAATTGAGTGAAACATGTGCCTTCTTCACATATAAGACATGCTTTATGCCCCTTAACACTGTAGCCGGACAAGTTTCCGTATGTTGGAAAGTCATTGATGGTGCAAAATAACATGGCACGCATCTTAAAAGTCTCTTTGTAATGGACATCAAACATATCAACACCTTCCACCCACAGCTTTTTCAAGTCATCAATCAAGGGACTTAGATAAATATCTAAGTCATTTCCTGGCTGTTTTGGGCCCGAAATCATCATAAACAACATCATGTAATTGCGCTTCATGCACAACCAAGGAGGTAGGTTGTAAATTACCAGGAGAACGGGCCATGAACTATGAATACTACTTAAGGTACCATACGGATTCATTCCATGCGTTGCAAGTCCAAGCATAAGGTTTCTTGGCTCACTTCCGAAATCCGGAAACAAACTATCAATTCTCTTCCATTGCAACGAATCAGCCAAATGGCGAAACTGTCCATCACATTTTCTCTCATCTCCATGCCATCTAATGTTCTTTGCGTCATTTGCATTAGCGAAAAATCGCTTGAACCTTGGAATTATTGGAGGATACCACAACACCTTCGCAGGAGGACCCTTTTTGTTCACATCACAACTAGAATCATCATCACCACCCTTCACTTTGTACCGTGATACCCTACACTTGGGGCAGTTGTGCAACTCTTCATAGTCACCCCTATACAATATGCAATCATTAGGGCATGCATGTATCTTCTTATACTTCATACCCATCAGACACAGTACCTTCTTCGCCTCATAGTTACTGTCCGGCAATGTGTTGCCTTCGGGAAATATTTCTTTCAACAACTCAAGCAATTCAGTGAAGCTTTTATCGCTCCAACCATTTCTCGCCTTCACAGTGGCCAATTTTAACACCGTTGACAATCGTGTATACTTAGTGCACCCCGAATACAAAGGCTTATCCGAATCACTGCACAAAGTTTCATACACATGTGCTCGCTAAAAAGACTCTTGTCCAATATCACGGATCATATCCTCCAGTTGATCATTCTCCATATCTACGTCAACTTCCTCACTTTGGGACACACTTGGCTTGTTATTTAACAAAACATCACCATGCCATATCCATCTTGTATAATTCAAGCAAATCCCATTACAAATAAGATGAGTACGTAGATCCTTCACTTCACATTTCCTTAAATTCAAACATTTGACACAAGGACAACAAAACTTTCCATCACTATCAGGAAGATTTCTTTGAGAAAATTCTATAAACTTTTCCACTCCTTTCAAATACTCATCACTTGTGCGTTTACTAACCATCCAACTACGATCCATAACTAGAGAGGTTCTGTAGATATATACACACAAATATCCAATATAAGGACAATAGGGGAGATTGAAAAAGCACTAGTATTTGAAAACCTAACAACCATATATATACCCTATAACCTAACATACCCTATATGTGCATTAAATTTCAAATACCGTATACCCTCTAATACCTTCAGCATCATATAACCTATATATACCCTCTAATACTTTCAGCATCATGTACCCTCTAATACTTTCAGCATCTTAACCTGACAGCTATACAACTTACTCTACTATAAGAGAGCATGCCAATGAGCCAGAAAAATAATCTAAACAAAGTATCATAAGCAGCAACAGAGACCCAAGCAGTGGGGAAATTTAATGAGAGGAACAACAAGATAAAGAAAATGATAATAACAGTTGAAAACCTAATGAGGGTTACCTGTTGCAGGAGCAGCAGCGGCTTGAAGAAGAGAAAGGAGAAAAGAATGGAGAATAGAAAGGAGAAGAGCAGCAGCAGTAGCAGTAGGAAACCTAATGCGAAGAGAAGCTCAATGAGAAATGTACAAAAGAAAGGGAGAATAGAAAGGAAGAAGAGAAAGGGAGAAGAAGCATACCTAGGGCGCGACGGTGGTGCTGCGGCAGTGGTGCTTCGACAGAGAAGAGACAGATTCAGACAAGAATTTTTCAAACGGAGAAGAGAAATTGTAGTGAGTGCGCGTAGAACTGATATCTAGGACGCGACATAACGTTAAAAAAATTTGAGTAAAACTATTAACGTCGGTTAAAAAATAAATAGACATTAAAATTAATTTTTTAACATCGGTTATTAAATAACCGACTTTAATAGTCTTACTCAAATTTGATTAAAACTTTTAACGTCTAAGTTTTCAAAAATCGACGTTAAAACCTTAATTTTAACGTCTATTTATTTGACAACCGACGTTAATTAATTTTTAACGACCGTTATAAAATAAACCGACGCTAAATATGATTTAAATGAGTTAATTATTTACAATTCTACCACCGCGTATTTGTTAACGTCTAGTTTTTTTTAACTGACGTTAAATCTGATCGTAAAATCCATATTTTCTACTAGTGATAAGATCTTTCGACATTGAATCCAGGTACCAATATAAGCAACGTGACTTAGGTGAAACTCAAAGTCAAGGTCTATATACTCAGTTTCTCTTAATTTTGTTATGCAAAGGTTTTTAAAAAGACATGCACCATCTTTTTTCCTCTTCGGTTGTCTTTGATAAATGTGTTATGGGGTTGCTACTGATCACTATATATATGGTAACAGATTGTATCTTCTTCTTGATGCTGGGAGTCTTATCTGTTTGTTAAGTAGTAGAGTACGTGTATATTGTTTTTATTGTATTTCCATTTTTTGTAATTTAGTATTGGCTGGCTGTTTTCTTTATTTTTGGCCATGACGAGTTTAAGACGTGTTCATTTGATGAGTTGGATCAAATGTTGGTCTAGGATTTTTTATCTTTACTTCTCCAATTGTCAAAGGAAATAAAGAAGAGCGAGTATCTAAATTTGAGATGTCTTTTTTTTTTTTTCCTTATATTTTTTTGCTTTAAGTTGATTTCATTTCTAGTAAAAACAAAGTACATATACATACATACATACATATATATATATATATATATATATATATATATATAGGGTGTGACTCAAGTGAGGGGAGTATGTTATTGTGAGAGTGATGAGAGGAACAAATCTGGATCATTAAATCATACATGGATGGTCAGGATTAAAAGTTATAAAGTTGGTGGTCATGTGAGATCACTTAAAAAAGTCACATGACTCATGAGCAACACTCCCTGGCCTTCGTCGACTATAATGCCATATTTTTAGAGGTTGTTGGAGGTAAAAATAAAAAAGGACACATATATGGGCTTGGGCAACTGAGCGATTATTTTGTAGTCTCGTCGTCCCATCAGCCTAGACGCGCGGACGTGACTGGCGCACTCCAAGAAAACGCGTGCATATCGACAACCTTTTCCCAAAGGCCTCATAGCCATCAGTAACTTCATCATTTCCGACGTTTTAGTCTGTCTGTACCATGCAAATTTATAAGTGACCAGATTACCGACGATCTGGCCAATCGGTAATAAGAATAAACACTACCGAGGGACCAAACATCAGTATTCCATTCAATATGTTTGGCGCAAATAAGCGCCAAAATTGTCCCGATGAGTTTTTGACAGGCCTGGCCGTCGGTAAGTGAAGTTAATTAGAGCCGACGACACAAATATCGGTAAGCATCATTTGACATTACTGACGCAACAACTCTTTTTTGGTTTAACCGTTGGTAAGGGAAATTATTTATTACCATAACAGGCCCGACCGTCGAAAGGTCGTCGGTGAGCATAACTAATACGTGCCCAATGACCTTTCCCTCTCATTTCACTCAGAATGCTCACCTCTGTCACTTCTCCCCTCTTAGCCACCAGCAACGCGACCACCCTCATTCTCTTTCCCTCACCACGACAATCGTGCACCAGCCCGCCACAGCAAGCTCCAACCGCCACCCTCACTCATTGATGCACGTAGACTGCCTTCCTCACGCGAGTTCTCAGTCTCCTCTCTATTCATCTGCACGAACCACCACTGCAAGCTCCAACCGCCACCGCCTGGTAAGTCCTCCCAACCCCCTCTCTGTTCTTCATTCTCCCTATTTTTTTTGCTTTCAACATTATTCATCATTATAATTTTGTTTTGTGTTTGTTTTTCTCTCAGCCTCCTCTCTGCCCACTTCAGAATCGAGCTCCCCAACCGACTTCACCATTTCAAGTGTTCTTGTTTATTTTTTATTTTTGGTTCTTTTGCGTTCTTAATATTTTGTTTCTGATTGTGTTTATTTTTTTGTGGTCTGATTGTGTTTAATACCTAAAGTTTGTTTCTGATTGTGATTCATTCTCCCTGTCTCGTCTTTGTCTCCCGTAGCCACCATCCTCCCTCGTGACCATCTCCACCAAAGCACCAACAACGAACCAAAGCACCACCATCACAACCACCACTGCACACCGCAGCGAGCCGACCACCACCATCTCTCTTTTTGCATTTTTGTACCTCAAGGTATGTATATTATTTGATTCTATTATTTCATTCCTTTCTGTTTCAGCTGATGACTTTGATATGGGATTGCATAAAATATGTGGTTTGGTCTTTGAAAAAATAGGATGGACTTATGCTGATATTATCATTTCAGCTGATGACATTAATTTTTCCAAGAGATGAAATTTTGTAATTATTTCAATGGACTTGTGCTCATATTACCATTCAATGTTTAACTTAGAATTACAACTTTCCTATGATCTCTGTTTATGCTTCTTGATCGCGGTAAGCTTTAGAATTACAAGTGAATAAACAAAATAATTGAAATTAAATTACATAAATAATTAAATTTCTCTTAGCACTTAAATTTGTGTTAAGCCTCGTAAGGATTAAAATTAAAAAGTTAATTATTGATATAAGCTTAAGTTAGAGACCTGAACATAATAAAAATAAAAAGTGGCTCGTGCGGTGGTGGATTGGTCAGAGCAAATTGCAGGTGGTTGGGCAACAGCTCGTGCGACGCGACGAGATTAAATGAATAAAATTAAAAACTTAAGGCAAAATAGGTTGATTGGTCCGATACGTTTTTTTTACTTTTCACACTAGTCCTATAAGTTTTATTTTTTTCAAATTGGTCTTATATGTTATATTCCATTTCCACGTTAGTCCTTTCCGTCAATTTTGACCTTATGGCATTAGATCGAAAGCCACGTGTTTGACTAATGTGATAGCCATGTCAGGTCAAACTGACGACATTAAGTCGAAATTGACGGGAATGACTAACATGAAAACAAAATATAACATGTGGGACCAATTTGAAAGAAATAAAACTTATAAGACCGATGTAAAAAGTAAAAAAATGCATAGGACCAATCAACATATTATGTCAAATATTAAATATTTAATAAGTTGTTAAAATAAATAGTTAAATAATTAAATATTAATTAAATATCAAATCATAATTTCTCTTAACACTTATAAAAGGTATGTTAAGTCGGTTTGTAAGTGGATAACAGAAGTAATTATGCCAGACGGTTATTCTTCCAATTTGGCAAGATGTGATGATGTGTATAAGTGAAGGATGCATGGGATGAAAAGCCATAAATGTCGTGTATTCATGGAATGCACTTCCTATTCCCTTTAGTTCATTGTTAGTCTATGTCTTGTATCCACTTATTGAACTGAGTCAATTTTTTAAGGATCTGTATTTTGCAACGTTGAGGGAAGATGAACTAATTAGGATGGAGCAGAACATTCAAATCATTTTATGCAAGTTAGAGAGAATATTTCCTCCCGGCTTCTTTGATTCCATTAAGCTTCTCCTAGTTCATCTTGCATATGAAGCAAGGCTTGGTGGACCAATTCAATATAGGTGGATGTAGGGTTTTTTACGGATATAGTATAATTTGGTTAGGAAATTATAGGATTAGTGTAGTTTTGAAAATAATTACACAACACGGGTAAGTCGTACCTAGGATCATCGACTTGCCTATAGAAGTCGTATATATGAATCACGAATCATTTTTATAATCATAAAATTAAAAAACAAACCAATTTTCACCGAAGTCGTAAACATCATATACGACTTCAATGTGTAAAATTTTTTTTAGGCCAAATGGTAAGTCATAGGTGATGACCACGACTTACCTCTTTACTTTTTATAATAGGTGCAAGTTGTAGGATCAATCCATGACTTTAGGTTTTTTTTTTTTAATACAAGCATACAAATATTAAAACTAAATAACACGTTAAAAATTAAAAATTATTTTACAAAATACAAAAAAAAAAAAAGTTAAATCAGTGGTAGGATGATGTTCCTAAAAATTACTCTAAAAAGGATCAATTTGACCCGCAATTTATATTCTTGAGGATCAAATTGATATTTTCATTTTTTAGTGACCAAAAATTAATGTAGCCTTTCTTATGTGAGGGCTTGGTGGAACCACAACCATCTAATGATGAGGATTGCACTGACTTGACTCAGCCATGATTTTTCTTGTGTATTCCATTTATGTGTCTTGTTTCCTTCTTTTTGTACCTTGTGTTTCTTGTGAGCCCCAATTAATAATATCATTGTGTTTCAATTTTTAGGGACATCATCCCATCACAGATTTAACTTTTTTTTTTTTTGTATTTTGTAAAATAATTTTTAATTTTTAACATGTTATTTTAGTTTTAATATTTGTATGCTTATAAAAAATTAAAAACCTAAAGTGGTGGATTGATCCTAGGACTTGTACCTATTATAAAAAATAAAGAGGTAAGTTCTGGTAAGTGACCACGACTTACCATTTGGCCTACTATAAAAAAAACATTACACATTGAAGTCGTATATGATGTTTACGACTTCAGTGAAATTTTTTTTTTTTTAATTTTATGATTATAAAAGTGATTCGTGATTCAGATATATGACTTTTATGGGCAAGTCGATGATCCCAGCTGCGACTTACCCCAGTTATATAATTATTTTCAAAACTACACTAGTCCTATAATTTCCCAATCAAATTATACTATGTACATAAAAAACTCGTAGGTGTATCTATTTGAAAGGTAATATAACTATCCTAGAATTTTAATTAGATTTTTTTCGATTTGAAATGAAATGTAAATATATAACTATCAACTTGTTATTCTATAGATTCATGAGTGATTCAAAACGATCGGTGAAAAATAAAGCTAGGGTTGAAGGATCAATCTATGCGTCTTACTTACACCCTGAGACAACCCATTTTTGTTTCCATTATTGCAACAACTTCATGTTGTAACAGAGAAATAGTAGGAATGAAATGGAAAATAAAAGTAAAAGACATATGTTAGCCTTATCAGTCTTTTGCAAGCCAAGTCGTCATTCAGCTGGTGTGGCTGCATCATCCCCTGCTCATAGTCAGGCTATGGAGCAAGAGTATAGTCCCGACTATTCACCTTCACCTTAAGAGGCGGAGGAGGAGGTTGAGGTCATGACCAATGGTCGACCTATCATTAGGCTAGTTGGTAAAGGGTAAGAATTAATAAAATAAATTTATTCGATTTTAATTACAATTTACAGACGTGTGTTTGATAATGATTCACATGTTTTTTCTGTTAAGTTACTTTCTTCGAAGATAGCTTCGAAGAATATCACAGCTGTTATTGAGTCGATGTTTCATTATTCTTGGACCTCACAGGGATAGCTCAATGACACACAGAAGCGCAATTTCTTTTACGCTTATGGAGTAACTTGTAATTTTCAATTTATTTAATATGTTTTGGTTTATTATTTAATAAATTATTACTATAATAAATTATTATTTATGTCCTTCTGATACAGACAAAAGTTGCTTGGAGAGCCGACCATGAGGAGTCAGTCGAGAGGAACTTTTACATGAAAGCCTCCCACCGCCTATCCGATAAGCTCAAGGACGCCCCCTATGGGTGTGATAATTTGTTGGTGGAGGAATTTGTTATTTACAGATTTTGACGATGGACCAACAAATACATTTCAGGTGATTGTGGAGTTCTCAAGTTTCTACGATAATCTTGTTTAAATCGTTTGTCAAAAAGATGGTTTTCGACAGAAAATGAAAGTAACTTGGCAAATAGATTTGATAATGGACAGAAAAGTGTTGAAAGTAAAGTGCGATGAAAATAGATTTTGACAACAATCTAAATTGACAGGAAAATAAAAGATGTTGGAATGATACATTCCAAAGGAAGTAAAATGTGATAAAGTAAATGTGAGGAAAACATAAAAGTGCAAGAAGTGTAAAGTTCATAAGATTAAAGTTTGAAACTTAAAAAATGCTTTGAAATTTAAATGTGTGAAAACATAAGTAAAGCATTGAAAGGTGCATGAATTTAAAGAGAAGTTGAAGGAGGACAAGGACGAGAGAAAGTGCAGAAAAAGTAAAGGGATTGCATTGAAATTAAAAGTGTTGGAATGTAAAGGTGGAAGGCATACTTGATGTTATCCGCGAGTCCTTGACCGTCAGCGTGACTGAGGGCGTATAGGACTTTGTTTAAGAAATTGAACCTTTCTACATTGTTCTTGCTCGTATTTTTAGACCGAATAAAGTAACTGCCTTGGTTCTATCCTATTGATATTTGTTCCACTAACATAATGAAACACATGCTTATTTACATCTTCTTAATTAACTACCCACTAAGTCGTGATGACAGTTTCTTTATTTTCACCTTCCCATGTTCTTTCGTAATTGCTCTAATTTTGAATTTGAGTGGCAGTTAAGTAACTAACGCCCGACGCCATCCTCTCCGACAAACTATAACAAATCCACAGCTCGTGTTATTTCTTTCACTAAGGGTTGTTTCAAGCCTTTTGACTCATCCTTTATGCCTATCTTTTATCGAAAACTCCTTTGGTTAGAAAGGTAATATGAGATGCCTCCAACAATTAAATTTGCCTTGTCAAGTTACTTATATAAAATTTGGTCATCTTTTGCATAAAATATTTCTAACACGTGGACTTTTCCGACGCATTGAAAACTTCTTCGTGAGACTCATAGTGACAACTTGATCTAACCTTGAGTCTTTCCAACACAAGACTTTTATCTTTGGATGACTTCTAAAGCTCTGGCCATGAAACTTAGCGGTTATTCTTGTCGAAATTTTCACACTTCAGCTTTTGGCCTTTCCTTATTTCACTTCATTAAGCTTTGGTTGGTCTTCTTTTGTCAAGATACTTCTATCCAAGGTATTCACTCCACTTGATTCTACTTTGTCGTATGGTTTGTGGTTCTTTACCGAATTTTTTGCCAAAATAAGATCAATATTTTATACTCAACACATTTAGCACTTGGCTTGAAAATGTGTCACCTGAAATTGGCTTCCGATGGTTGAACTCAAATCTTGGCTCACAATTCCTTCCCCGTGAATGCTCGAGGTTCCCTCTCCTTGGTTCTTGTGCTTTTACTTCTATAAAAGTATAAAGCACCAAATTAGCAAAATAAAAAATTAGACAAAGAGATATTTGGAGAAGTATCGTATACTCCACAACAATAGAGTAAACTAAAAAAATGTACTTTCTTGGTGCCGTAGTAGGTGGAGCACTTGATGCAATAACACTTTGATTCACACCTGCAGTGTTTTGTTGCTTCTACAAAAACACAAAATTAGCAATTCATCCTAAAAGTTGGAAATATAAAAATAATACATTTATGATACCCTTATATTTGCACTAGTTGAAGACCCTTCTCCAACTTGATGCATTGCCTCTTGTTCTTGTAAAAAAATGTAATTCAATATTGCATTATGGTATAAAATTGAAATTAGACATGAAAAAAGCAATCTGGTATAAAGTCTTCATATCTTTTGTTTTGCATTCTTATCTTTCTAGCATTTGTTCTTGTTATGCCCAAATTCCACCAACTACATCTTAAAGTGCTAGACCTTCTTACGCAACTCCTGCAACTCCATGACTTTCGTCAACACCTTTCTTCTTAGCCCTTCTAGGCCTTCTGAGGAAGCTTTTCATGATTGGCGGTCTAGTTGTGCTATCAAAGCCACCTTGGTTTCTTTCATCAAAATTAGGCATTCGATGAATTATCTCTTATAGGTTTTGCAGTACTATCTATTGGAGTAGTAATGATGATAATACCTCTTGACATCCCTTCTCTTGTATGTTATTCATGAGCACATGGCAAACTTTCCATGAATTGAACCATATTCTATAGTTTTTATGTTCACCACAAATTTGGTGAACTCATCTTTCACCTGAAATTCATCATCACCGGCATTTATGCAGCTTATAACCCTCCGGTCCTGATTTTTGTCAAGGATGGCACTCACCCTAAGAGTGGTCATATGTTGAAAGCTACAACCTTTCTAATACCTCATTTGAAAGCTACCCATATTCTTAGTAATACACAATGACTTTTACACTTAGAAGCCAACAACCAATCTGCTGCCTTACCATTGATTTTTCTCATTTGTGTTAATGCCTTATCAAATAGGTACTCATTATGAGCCATAATTGTTTGAACCAAAGTGGTTATGGTCCATAACTCCTTAAGATTTTGATGTTAACAAAGAACTAAGTTAGGTGAACAAAGATCTATAATGGTCTAACGAATTTACCTTAAGTGTGCATGAATTAATAGTCCAAAGACTTATCGGACCATGAGGTCTGTAACATAGTCCAATTGTTCTATTCTAAATCCTTTCTGGACTAAGGATTTTATCAGAATTGCAATATCTATGTCTAAAGACTCAGCATAGTAAAATATATTCAACCTTATATTCGAAGTCCAATGTAATAAAAGTTTTTTTTTATCTTTACTGGACTTCGATTTTAGCGCGAATATATAAAAGAATAATAAAAGTATAAATTATTATTCATCACGTAAAAAGCATTATCTTTTAGACAAAAGATCTATGTTTCTTAGTACCCTCGAACGTTAAACTCTCTAACGGGATTTTGCATTTAATGCTCATTCAGAACGACTCTCTTGCCTATCGTTGAAGAGATCAAAGAATGCTCAAGACTTGAAGGCTATATAAACCCTCAACTTTGAAGAAGCAAGTTACCGAACTTGAACATATTTTATACAAGCTTACAAACAATCAAGAAATCAAGCATACAAAAGCTCTCAAGCTTTCTCTGAGTATAATCTTTCATATTCACTCTCTGCGAAGAGTTTTTATTCAGAGTTCTAAGATCTTAAGTGTCATACTGTCACACATAGTGAGTTAGTCTTAGACTAAGAATCTTTTTCTAAACTATCTTGGTCAAGCCTGAAAAGGCTTGTCTGTAAAAAAATACTTGTGTTTGCCTGAAGGAGTGTTGAATACTTGTGCCTGAAGAGGTGTAGAATACTTGTTGTAACAAAGATTTGTTATAGTGGATAAAGCTCTTACATAGAGGGGACTGGATTTAGCTCTTGGGTTAAGAGTGAACCAGAATAAATATCGTGTGTTTTCTTCTCACCCTTACTTTTGTCATTTTTTTATTTATAACTAAAGTTTGGGATTGATATTGTTTTCTTAACATCATTTCTTACGAAAATGTTTTTAGCGTGTGTCCAATCACCTACCTCTCACGCTCTCTGCTTTAACTATCATTTTTGCATCCAACCCTTTGTGAAAGTTTAACTGCTTGCACACAGTTTTCAAAAAAATTTAAGAAACACAATTCAACCCATTTTCTTATGTTTCAAACATATTCTTTCAATAATAGCCTTCCAAAAAAGAGTTGTCAACATTAATGTGTTGTATTTCTTCTTGAACTTATTCAACAAGTCTTCACAATAAAACCTAGAATTAGCAAAACCAACACATAGTCACATGCATAATAATCCATCAAATGTAAGAAAACAAAACCCATTTTTGTGTTTTACATAAGGGAAAGTTTCTACTACAACCCCATCTAAATCCTAAAACACAAGGAACATATTGGCTCAAGTAAGGAATATTAAACATTAGTTCCAAAAGTACACAACATTATGATGACAAAATGTACGTTTTGCATGTCAAACATATTGGTTAGTGGCTTTTCTTTCCACTCAGACACACCTTTTCAGGCTTCATGCAAGAGCCTAAGGAAAAACTTTCAAAATGAAATGCTCTTAACTTCAACAAAAACAAATGCAATTAGATAATGACCTTTGTTGGCATCAATGACTTCTGCAGATGGTAACCATCAATGCCAAACCAAGGCTTATATCCTCAGACAAATTCCTTTCCCATGGCATCCATGCACACAAATAACCTTTTGAAGACAGGATTACCTTGAATTTTAGAGTCCCCCTCCAGCTTTATGTTTGTCTCCCTAGCAAGTTCTACCCAAAAAGGGAGCTTCTTGTATGTCTTGTATGATTGAGCATGAGTGCCTTTGTTACCTTCTTTCAATTTTCTCTTAACCCAATACAAATGCATCTAATTATTTGGTTGACCATGTTATCTAATGACTTAACTTTCATGATGGTGTGACTCATATTGGGCTTAACAATCAATTAACTTTGCATCTTTTCGCAATCCACGTTGAATTTGCATTTGAATTCTTGGTGGTTCTTTTGCAATCATGTTATCCATTATAGGTCTTGATCATGCATGTCACTCCATCTCTCGCATTCTCAAACTAAGCAAAATAAACGCACCGATCTCTGGGATTATCATATTTTTGTTCTTGCACACATCCACATCAAAAAGTACCCGTAATTATATAAAGATATTCTTATTGAATAATAATGTGGTGATCCCAAATAAGTTAACTTCTTCAAATGTGGTGGGTCCATGGATCGTCTTCTTCAAATAAAAGTGATCCACCACGAAAGTCATATAATAACGATGGTCATTCACTTGGGATTTTTTAATTGAGAAACTGTGAGTTTTAAGTGACATGAGTATTCTAATCTTTCAGAGATTGTGATTCACAAGAGAAGATAAAATCAGATATTAACACCATTACTATTACTATTGTTATAAAACAATTGGTAGTTCAGACCCAAACAAACCCGACCCGGTTCTCTTGACGAAACGGCGAGGGTGAAGCACAGCACCCACAACCTCCATGTGTCGCCGTCCACTCACGAACAAATATTAAATAATATAAATCAATTTTGTTTTAAAAAAAAAAAAGAAAATTACATCAGTTTTCTGGGTATAGCAATAGCAATTTCAAACCTCCCTCCCCCTCTTCTTCCAAACCCTAGAAAGGGATACCAATTCTCTCGCTTTCACATTTTCCATGCAAATTCCCCAAAATTAGGGTTTCTTCTTTCTCAGCCATGGTAGGAAAATCCATGGCCGCAAGTTCGCGCGAAAAGCTCGCGAGTCTCGTGAACTCTGCCAAGTTAGCTATCGACATACCTTCGAAGTTGGAATCTCTGCGCCAATTGAGGCACGAGCTTCCTCAAGAAGACCCCGTTCTTCTCACCGAGTTCCTCCCTTCCGTCTTCGACTTCCTCTCCGATCGCTTCAGCCCCGTTCGCAAATTCGTCACCGAGTATGCTTCGTTGCAGAACCATTTCCACTTTTTCAATTTTTCCATTTTTTTGTTTTGTTTTTGAACTTTTGATTTGTCGTTTTGGTGATGGAAGTTCGCTTCGTGTTTGATTTTGTTGTGAGATGGTGACTGTGGTGTGTGGAATTGAAAAAAAAAAAAAAAATTAAGGTGGAACATTTTTTTTTTTGGTTGCAGGATGGTTGGTGAAATTGCATCGAAGAATACTGAATTCTTGCCTGACATTGTGCCTGTGCTGATTGAGGTCTTGGACGATGATATACCCGCCGTGGTTCGACAAGCTATATTGTGTGGCATTGAATTGTTCCGTTCAACTCTTGAGAAAATCACGATTCAGGTGTCTTGTTTTTGTCAATGAATGAATGAATTTACTGTTTCGGAGCTTTCAATTCAGTTAATAATGGGTACGATGATATAAGTTGTTCTTATGTTCAGTTGTGTTTGGTATGATTACTTGTTGTAGATTTTGTGCTGTCAGTGTTGTAGTGTTGCATGTTATGTGATTTTATTCTGAAATTCATGCAACTGTAAGATAATTTGATAATTTTAGTTTTTATCTTTTTTGTTTATACACTTGAAGTAGATATTATTCTAATTTGGTTAATATTCTGCCTTGGAAGAGAATGGGGGCGTTCATAAGCCGAGTGATACGTTGATTAGTGAGATTAAAATTTATTTATGTGTGCGTTCATAAGCTGAGTGAAAAATTGATTAGTGAGATTAAAATTTATTTATGTGTGCGTTCATAAGCTGAGTGAAAAATTGATTAGTGAGATTAAAATTTATGAATCAAGGAATGTGAGAAGTGATGGAAGGCAGTGTTAATATCAACATAATTTTTCTGGTTTTATTTTGTCCACAGTCAACCATCCAAATCTGGTTCTATTTTTCTATATTTTTTGGAAAGCTTTTGATTTTTATCAACTTTCCCCGCCTTCTTGGTAAAGCATTATAACTAGAACATCATATATAAACTGATAAAGCAAGTATGCTATTCATATCTCCACCAAAAAGAATCAAGACATGAATACGAAAAACCTAGCAAGTATCTATACACAAACGTTTGAAAATTTTTAATATCTTATAGCAGTTGTATCTCAACTTATCTCGCTAATCCTTTTGTGTATTCTAGGTATATATATTTTTCATATATACACTCCCATTATGGGTTTATTTTGTTCTAGGGTCTATATTCTAGTGATTTAGACAGCGCACTTGAATCTGCATGGGCATGGATGATTAAATTCAAAGACAAAGTATACTCAATAGCTTTTCAAGTAAGTAATTGATCTCTTCAAAATATAAAGTTACTGTTTTTGTTTATGGTCTGATGGTTGTACTTTTTAACATGCTTAAAAGCATGGAAGTGGTGGTGCAAAGCTGCTGGCACTGAAGTTTGTTGAAGCAGTTATTCATCTATACACACCTGATCCTAATGGTTCCTCGGATCCCACATCTCATGAAGGTATTACATTTTGAGTTTGGTAATCAGTATCACCAACCTTAAAAAAGATGGCTGTGCCAAATATTGTTATAATAATCCTCAAATCAGTTGCTTTTACAGCTTCTCACCTATTTATAGGAAGGCCAATGGAATTTAATATATCATGGCTGAGGCGCGGTCATCCTGTACTTAATGTTGGAGATTTGTCAATTGAAGCCAGTCATAGTTTGGGTCTCTTGCTTGATCAACTCAGGTTTCCAACTGTGAAGTCTCTTAGTAACTCAGTGATCATTGTGCTAATTAAAAGGTATTTCATCTATCCTCTTATGCCGTTGATTTGCTGCCAATCAATTAAAGAAGCAAGCAGCTTAAAAAATCACATGACTTTATGTTTTAATCCCGAGGACACATGCATGATCAGATGGTCAAAATTTGCTGGCTCCCCTCTCTCTCACACACACACGCACACACATATTAACTATATGTTGTTATAGTACTTCCAGTAATCCAATATTATCTTTTTTTAGCTGTTATTAAATTGTTTTTCATTACATAGCTGTCAGCACTGCTTGTGAAAATCTGTTGTTCTGTATGTTACTTGCTTATTATTGACTTCCTTATCGGTCTATTCCCAGCCTTTCAGCCATTGCAATAGACAGGCCTGCATTCTATGGCCGCATCTTGCCAGTTTTACTCAGTTTGGAACCCTCAAGCTCTGTTGTTAATGGGGTCTGTGTAACAGCTGCACATCTTGCTTTGAAGAATGCCTTTCTTACCTGCTCAAAATGTACACATCCAAGTGCTGCTCCGGTATTTCTTTTACACTAAAAATGTGCTTGACATCTTGGCTGTTTAATCTTATTTAATGCTTTTTTGGGATTACAAACTTTTGAGTATCACATGGTTGAATTGAATTTCTATGTGCAATTTTAGTTAGTTTTATGTAGTTTTTCTTAAGTAATATGTCAATGTTTACAAATTTCTAAATTCTTTTATCATGAACAGCTTAATAATACCGATTTTACAGTTTATAACTGTATATATATTATATAGATCCAAACTGACGGGGGCTGCCTATGGCTAGGTCCCTCCTTTTCGACCACAAATATCCTTGAAAAATCCTTCTTGGGTCGCAACGTGGGCGTTCGGGTAGTATTACATGTTGGGCCAAGCTGATATTTAAATAAGTCACTTTATAACACAAGCTGATGTGAATTTAATTTCATACCTGTCGTGAGTAAAAGTGATTGTTTACTTGGTAGTGTCAATCTGGTGATGCTTTTGTTTGATCAAATAAGAGATATAATTAAAGAGAAGAAAGACTAGGTCCAACTAAAAAGGAGGATAAAATATCCTCCTAAACAAAGACCATATAAAAATGAAGCTGCCAAATCTAACTAGCGTATCAGTCCACTAAAATGTCTGCAATTCATCTTCATATCCACTAGGAAGTTTCCTTTGAAGAAGCCTTAGGCAGAGCATCACAGAGAAGCGAGACAATTTTACTATAGACGATTTAGTAATCTTTTGTCATTACTTGAATGAAAACTCATTTTGCTTTATCAATAAGTTGTGCTATGGAATCCTATTCTTCTATTTCTAATTATGCTCTTTGGTATATTCAAATTCATATTTGTGTTGTCTGTCATCTTTGATCAAGATCTTTTCCCTTATTTTTTTTCTTATATTTGTAACTGTGCATAAAAAATAAGCTTCAGTGGAGGTTTGGGTTTAATCTATTAAGAGAAGTAATAGAAATTTTTTACCTTGCTATAATAAGTTGTACAGTCTGTTTTTCATTAAAATGCCGCTTACCTGCATTAAGGTGGTATTTGTTTTTAATAACTTAAACATTGGTACTTGGCTGTTGGCACAATCAATTATTTTATTTGTAATTTTCTTAGTGTAAGAATGCATTAATGGTCTTAGAATTTGAAATCAAATATTGAGCTGTAGTGAACTGAAAACTTATGTCAGGGTAAAAGTCATTCGACTGTGTTATGTCCCTTTCCGTGTTTAAAGTTGATTGTCTATAGAAAGGAAGAGCTGAAAATATCAATGTAACTTCTTTCAGTACTTGTTATTGCATTTTCCTTAAATGAATCTTATGAGTACTCAAATGCATACTTCATATTCAGGAGGTTTGATTTGATATGGGCTTATGGAAAACTGGCTATTTTTTGTTTTGGCAGTGGAGGGATCGTTTGGCAGGTGCCTTGAAGGAGATGCAGTCTGAAGGGAAGGCAGACCGGGTTTTCCACCTAATTTCTGCAACTAATGGAAGTATAGAGAGAGAGAAGGATGATCAACCAGTTGTCAAGGTAACCACCCTGTCATCTTGGGTTGCTTTTTTATCATTCTGTTTCATATAGATATTCTTCTTTGAGCTCTGTACATGTAAATATGAAGGGTGTGTGTAAGCTGGATGAAATATTAGCTATATATCATTAGGGACCATTAAGTTGATAGTTTAAAAGGTTTTATTTGCAGAATGGATAGATGGCAATTTCAAAAGTGCCAAACATAGTTGAAGTCACGGTCCCAATTGTAGAATTGTATCTTCATGGATTATTAATTAACTTTTTGACTTTGAAATTGGTTAATTATTACTCCCTCCGTCCCAATATATATGTCATATTTGGCTAAATCACACAGTTTAAGAAAAAGCAATAAATGAAAGAAAGAGAGTGATAATTTTACCAAATTAACCTTATTAGTCCTTGGTGTATTAACTATTGTCATAAATGCAAAGTGGAGTATTTAAGGGCACAATTGGTAGAAAGCATTTAATGTTACATTGAAAATAGAAAATGACATATATTTTGGGACAAATTTTTTTTTGTAAATGTGATATATATATATAATGGGACGGAGGGAGTAGTATACTAGTTCTTATAGGGGTTATTTTTGGGAAAATCACACCAAAGTTTGTGGTTCAAAAAGAAATCTTTTCAGTAGTATCTAATTATGGTAGGATATGCTGGTAGATATACAATCATGAACTACATAGCAGGCATTGCTCTTCAGTTCTTGATGACCACTTTATCATTTTACAGGAAGAGGAACCTGCAGTGACTTCATGTGATTCAATGCACAGTAAATTAGCAAGAAAACGATCAGGATCACAAAATGGAGGTGATTTAGCTGATGATGAATATGTACCTGGAAAACGTGTCAAAACAGCAGCAATTGGTTTAAAAGAACCTAAGAAAGAGTTAGATGGAGGTACCACTAACTCTCAGGGTGATACTCCTTCAACTGTTCCAACATCTTCAAAAGGAGATATGGATAATGGGCCTGTGCAGCAACTTGTTGCCATGTTTGGCGCTTTAGTTGCTCAAGGTGAAAAAGCCGTTGCATCTTTGGAAATTCTTATCTCAAGTATTTCTGCTGACTTGCTAGCTGAGGTGGTGATGGCAAATATGCGTTATCTACCTCCTAATTACCCTTATGCTGAAGGAGATGATGAACAGGTGCATGACATTAGTGTAATTGGTTCTGATGACAAGGCTAAATATCCGCCATCATTTGTAGCTGGTGTTATGTCACTTTCTAGTACTTTCCCACCAATTGCTTCACTTCTTGATGCTCACCAATCAGTGTCCAATGAGGTAGTGGTATATTTTTTATTTATTTATATTTTTAGTTTTTAGGCCGTACTCTTAATTCTCATTCTACTTCCAATCCCCTTCACTTGTAATTATTTTGTAGCATTTTTCTGAGAATGGTATTTTGACTAAAACTTTGATGTATACAAATAATGCAGAAGTCTCAAGGGGACGAAGAAATTTCTGCAAGTGGAGCAGATAGTGCTGTTGTGCATTCTGGCATGAATCTTTCATCTGAAAATGTGGCGTCACCTACCGACTTTCCTTCTTCTGATGCCAGTATACCTGGAGTGGAAAATGGTTGCACAACTGTGCCTTCTGACATTCATGATGTTGGAAACTTAGAGAGTGGAATCCCTGGCCTGGATTCTTTTGGTCGTAGTGATGACTTGTCAGAAACTTTGGCTGCTTCCTCATTGGCATCCACTGAGATACAAATAGAAGAAGCCAGCCAAGAGCAAGTTATGAGTTTGGATCAAAGGTCACCCCTGAACTTAGTTCCGTCAATATCAACAGATAGATCTGAGGAGCTGAGTCCAAAAGCAGCTGTTACAGATGTCAATAGCTTGGTGTCCTCAACAGCTACTTCAGTTGTGTTACCTTCTCGTTTAGTCCTGCCAAAGATGATTGCGCCTGTTGTTGACCTTGCAGAAGAACAAAAGGATCATATGCAAAAGTTGTGTTTTATGCGGATCATTGATGCTTATAAGCAAATAGCTGTAGCCGGAGGCTCAAAAGTCCGATTTTCGATACTTGCTTATTTAGGAGTTGAGGTGAGCATTCAGGTTTTATTCTTTAGTTGTATAATTGACTACTTAGGTTAAATGCTTAATCTAAGAAATGGTGTATTTACGATTTTTATATTTTTCTTAGAAGCATGGAAGATCCAACTCATTTATCCTTTGTTGTATTCTGTAGCTGTCTTTTGTCTGCTGATAATATTTGCATTGCCAACTTCTGAAGCTCCTTTCTGTTGTAGATACATTTAGTTCTGTTTAGAGGAAAATACATTGACCATGCTGGGGTTTGCTGATATGCCATTGACCTGCCTTTTTAGTTTCAGCAGTTACATTAACCTGGTCCTGACCTACTTTGCATTTTCATCAAACAAATAGCCCTGTTTTTTTTTTTTTTTTTTTCAAACACACCTGTCCCCTTCGTATAGCCTTCTTTACAGCTGACAGCTGTGAATACTAATGCAATGAGCTGAATTCAGTGTAATTTCTGAAACTAGAGGAGGAGGTGACTAAAATTTCAGTATACTTCTGTGGAGATTGGTGTAATTTAGTCTTCTTTTTTTGGCTTACAATTTTGGCCTGCCATAGCATGGAGCTTTGGGAACATGTGATATTTTTTCATTTTATACATATATGAATTACAATTAATCATGATTTATGATTGTCTCAAGCTTGTACTGTCTAGTGTGTACGTCAATACATTAATTTGAATATTAAATGTTTACTTATTACCTGTTTTCTAGTTCTTAATTTTGAAGCAATTAGGATGCAAATATTCATTGCTAGTCTAATGCATAGTATTTGTTCATATTTGATTTTTTTCTTCTCTTTCATGTGTATAAATGCGCGCACGCGCACACACACACACACTTATTCTTGCTTATGTTAAATTGTTCTTTCTCTTCGTTCATGAATGCTTTAACTCTAGTTTAATTTGGACATCCCTGAGATCCTAAACTTTCTCAAAGATAGCTTCATCAATACGTATGTATATACTTCTTTTGTTTGCAGACAACCCCTTCGTAATTGATATAGTGCACTTTGTTTTATTCTTCATGCAGTTTCCCTTGGAATTAGACCCATGGAAACTATTACAGAAGCATATTTTGGTTGATTACACTAGTCATGAGGTGAGTTCATGTCTCAAATGTTGATTACTGCTTATGTGCCAAGTTCTTTAGCTATTTCATATTTCATATGAGGTATACTGTATACAGTGAAGGAAACTCTTTCCAGCTCCTCCCTAGAACTAAAATAAATAAATAAATAAAAGAGCTATGCATGTTCTCTTTAGTCATTATTTTTTCTCAATATTTTAGCATGTTCCATGTGCTTCATTTATTAAAATGAAGAGACGATCCTAAACTCCCTATCATTTTGTTTTTCCTTTCTTCAAAAAGGAAAGATGATGCACATTTCTCTAAAATCATTCAAGAATTTATAATGTAGGTTCTTCCTTGGGTTCAATAGCATTTTGCAACTCTGAACTGAAGGGCTGGCCTTTTATATGACAATAGAGATTGGTTCAGATGAGTTCATTTTTGTCATACGTTTTATCAAAAAAGAAATGTTTGCCATGCTGTAAGTTAAACGTGTATAATTTTATTGGATAAGGCTCCTTTAAAGGGAGTTTGTCTTTGAAGTGAACAAGTATTGGAGCATTGAGATTTCAATCCGCCAAATGATGCCAGGGTCTTGCTCACTTTAGAGACAAACTCATTTTAGAGGAGCCGTTTCCAATTGTATTAGGGTTGATATTTAAAGTACTGTGTAGAATGGACACTGCCGTTTATAGAGCTAATCATGCACGATGAGTGATTTAATTTATAGATCCTGCCAACTTGTGTTACGATGGACATCTAATATATTGTTAATATTATGGATGCTGCCCTTTGGTTTAAATAAATCATACAAGTTAGTTGCTATTATATGCAGACTGCATTCATTCAGAATCTATACATGCTGACAATGATTACCTAATGTCTCAGGGACACGAGTTGACATTGCGTGTCCTCTACAGGTTATTTGGTGAGGCTGAAGAGGAGCCTGACTTCTTTTCTTCCACAACTGCAGCTTCTGTATATGAAACATTCCTCCTAACAGTGGTCTGTGCTTGTTTTTTCTATTTCTTGTTTGTCCATTGGCAAGGCAAGCATTGAGCTTTTTGGTTCACTTCTAATGCAGGCAGAAGCACTTAGAGATTCTTTTCCACCTTCAGATAAATCATTAAGTAAATTGCTTGGAGAATCTCCTTATTTGCCAAAGTCAGTTTTAAAAATTCTAGAAAACATGTGTTCTCCTGGAAATGGGGATAAAGTTGAAAAGGAGTCACACTCATTGAATGCGGATAGAGTTACTCAAGGTCTCAGTGCTGTATGGAGTTTGATTCTTCTGAGGCCTCCCATCCGAGATACTTGCTTAAAAATCGCTTTACAGGTTTTCTCTCCTACTTTTTCGTTTGTTTAGTTGTGGTTGCTGACTTGCTGGTCATAATTCCTCTGCCCCCTTAGCTTTTCTTTTCTCATATGTTTAAATTGAACTTTAAGCCAGGACATTTGATGATATTGTCCCCTGTTCTTCCCCTGGAACTGTGTAGACTTGGATTTCAAACCTTGTTTCCTTTAGTGATTGTAATTTTCTGAACCTCACTTTTGATCTCTTTGTTAATTTTTATTTTCTCCTTTTCCAATGAAAGAGTGCAGTGCATCACTTGGAAGAAGTTCGTATGAAGGCCATACGTCTGGTACTTTAAGCAAAATTTCCTGTTGAAACCTTTAGTTGACTGCATAACAGCATCTGTCTTACAATTTTAGTACTTCTTGCAGGTGGCAAATAAGCTTTATCCTTTATCATCCATTTCTCAGCAAATAGAAGATTTTGCTAAGGAAATGCTGTTCTCAGTGATGAGTGTTGATGCATCTGAAGCTACTGATGCTGAAGGGTCCATTGCTGATTCACAGAAGGTATTACTAAATTTATTAATTTATTTACGTTTTTTATTAGAGTACTGTTGACTGCAAGATTGTACCTTTTTTTGTTGAAGTTGATATGCTAGATTGTTCTTTTTTTTGTTCCCCTTTATCTTTACAGGGACTTGATATTGAAAAACTTGCAAATGAGCCATCATCATTGAGTGGCAGCACTAAGGATATCTCCTCAGATAATCGTCAGTCATGCACATCTGAAAGCACTTCGCCGCTTTCAGTTTCCGAGGCTCAGAGATGCATGTCATTGTATTTTGCTCTCTGTACAAAGGTATTGTCCTTAACTCTTTCTTTTCCTGGTTTAGATCCTTCTATAATTCTTGTATTCTGTAACTTATTTTTTGTTATTTGATTAAAAGTAATATATATTCCTTTATAATGGCAGAAACACTCTCTGTTTCGCCAAGTATTTGTCATTTATAGAAGAACATCAAAGGCTGTGAAGCAGGTTTCAGTTTTTGGCATTAGTGGATATTCTCAAATATTGCTGTTCAGTCACTAGGTTTATCTCTTTAATTGTATGGTGCAGGCAGTTCATCGTCAAATTCCTATACTAGTGCGTACTATGGGCTCATCTTCACATCTGCTTGAAATTATCTCGGATCCCCCAAATGGAAGTGAGACCCTCCTAATGCAGGTTTACTGTTTTACCTTGTATTTTTTAAGTGTTGAAAATTTATAATTACTAGCCTTTTTGCATGTTCTTCACCCAGGGGCTTGCATAAAAATGGTTATATTTTGTTTTTTCGGTAATATTTCTATTATTTCTTTTCATAGTAAAAAATTTGGTAATAAATTGAGAGTGAATGCTAATATGTTCAAACTCAAGTTATTCATAAATATAAATGTTCAACTAATGCTTTGTGGGTTCATTCAAGTCGGTCAATAACATTATTCATTCATTCACTTTTATATCATTAATTATGTTAGCAGGATTATTTGTTTTCATGAGGCCAATTCAGCTATTCAGCCTATATAGCATTATAGCTTAAGAACCAGGAGCTCTATACCATTAAATTTGAATCGCTTCAGCAATAGGGCCATCACTTTTAACTATATTTTTAATGCTATAGTAGAAGTGAAGTGATATACATTCAATGATACAGATTAAAAAAATCAATTGCTCCTAGAGTCAATGTTTTAAAACCTGAATCGGACTGACCAGTGGGACCGTCAGACCATAAACTGGCTATAACTTTGGTCCAACTGCCCCTTATTACGTTATCTGGTTCAACTACAGTTTAACCACCAATTTAACTGGTTGAACCAATTGAGCCATGACCTGGAGGTCTCGCCAATTCAATTAATGTATAGCATGGACCACCAAAGAATTTCTCGTGATGAGATGACATTGCATCCACTAACTTAATGTATTCATCGTGTTTTTTAAGCTTTTTATTTGAAGTTGTTGTTTTTGGTTTGTTGGTAGATGACATGAATAGTTTATGAAATATATTGTAATATTCATAAAAACATTTTTTTAAAAGTTACTAATATTTATTTTTAAGATATTTTTAATAAGTTCTTGTAGTTTTTGTTAGATTTGTTGGTTGAAAATGTTTTCTCTAAGCTTCTTGAAGTATGTTGCATTAAATGGTCTCAAGTAGAATTAAATAATTTTACATTAAATGGTATCAAGCAGAACTAAATAGTTTTAAAAATTAGACTTTCTTTGGAAAATGCCACATCATCACTTATGATGATTTGGCATTACGTGGCTTGCAAGAGCCTACTTTAATATATATCTATTTTGAATCTTGATACTTTCTCATTGATCATGTTAGGTGCTGCATACACTTACAGATGGTACAATCCCTTCTAAGGATTTAATATTTACTGTGAAAAGGTTACATGATTCAAAACTAAAGGTATGCTAGCATTTTGCTTTATCAGTTTCGCAGTGAAACTGAGACTTCTGCATAATACGTGGTTGGTTCTTTACAGGATGCCGAGGTTCTTATTCCGATATTACCATTCCTACTGAAAGATGAGGTTCTTCCTAATTTCTTCCAAGCGCATGTAACTTTTGTTGTTGCTGTTTTAGTAATATTATAATGCATTGTGAATTTTACAGCAAGAAAAATTGTGATGTGAATTAGCATCAATGGATTTTATGTAATAATTTTTATGTTTGGTATATTTTTTTCCTTTTTCCTTTCCAGTTATCTTCTTGAACAGCATCACCTGTCTTTTGGTGGACATGGTTTAACAAATTTTTTTTATAGGTAATGCCGGTTTTTCCTCATATATTGAATCTTCCTTTGGAGAAGTTCCAAGCAGCACTTGGTCACATATTGCAGGTATGCTTCACTCTTTACAGCTAATGAGTTGCTAATTCTTAGTGAGACCCGAGGAAATATATGTCTCTTCTTAAAGCTTAAAGTAGAGCTAGAACCAAGTATATTGAATTTAAGGTTGGGAACATTTTAAGTAACTTAACAGGATTGACAGAGGTCAGAATTAAGAGTGATATGTAACCACTTCATGCATCTTTTTGGTAAATTTTTGAAACAGTGAAATTGATGAGGATTATTAGATTATTAGATATGAAGAAGGTAAGTGGATGAATTCAAGAGTGCAACTGCAATGCTCCTTGATTGTACAGTAAACACAACTAGCCATTACTAATTGACAAGTTCATTAGATGCTGTAGGCACAATGTGATGTCAGATAACTTGTGCTATAATATAATTGGCCAGTTATGATGTGGCATGGTAAAAGCGGCAATCAAGTATGATAATGAATAAGGATTACCCAAGGGAGACCAAGATGATTTGGGGTAAAAGTAATAAGGAAAACCATTGCAGTATGAGGCACAATAATGGTTACAAATACTGTTTTAAATTAAATCCTCATAAATATGCAGTAAATCTGACCTCATTTGTTAGGATTAGCTCTATCCTCTCATGAAATTTAGCACTTGTTGTATTTAGGAGTTAACGTTCATGATCAACAAAGTTTGCAGGCAGTACACTCCACTGTATTCTAATAATGAAAATTTGTTCTGAACTGTGAATGCATTTTAGTAATTGAATTAACTGCAGAGTTCATATACAGGGCTCGGTACAATCTGGTCCGGTACTTTCTCCTGCCGAAGTTTTAATTGCTATTCATGGAATTGATCCTGAAAGAGATAGAATTCCCTTAAAAAGAGTAGGTCTCTTGTGTTGATTTGGTTTTCTGCATTGGACTTATGCAAGATGCATTCTGAGTAACTAAAGTGTTTATATGCAGATCACAGATGCATGCAATATTTGTTTTGAGCAGCGGCAACTTTTTACTCAAGAAGTTCTTGCCAAAGTTTTGAATCAATTGGTGTGTTATATAGGAATTTGCTTTATATATTTGGAATCCATATTCAACTTAGTTGATCTCATATGGCAATTCCTCTTCCCTGCAGGTTGAGCAGATTCCTCTTCCTTTACTGTTCATGCGTACAGTGTTACAAGCAATTGGTGCTTTTCCTACACTAGTAAGAAGCTTACTTTTACAAGGAAATGTAATAATGCAAAGGAGCATGTTTGATTGTTTAGTGTCACTTCACCAGTAACATATCTTTAGTTCTGAAACCCCATATAGATTCATCAATGTTTAAGCTGCTTGTCCTTCCCCTAAGTGCTTCTTTAAGATGCTACCGTTGATTGATTTAATTTCTTATTTTCCAAATTAAA
Organism: Ammopiptanthus mongolicus; assembly: GCA_039655645.1. Lineage (NCBI taxonomy): Eukaryota > Viridiplantae > Streptophyta > Magnoliopsida > Fabales > Fabaceae > Ammopiptanthus > Ammopiptanthus mongolicus. The sequence goes on from CM077350.1 coordinate 48,314,306, forward strand.
ATAATCTACCCCCTCTGATAGGCAACGGCCCCCTATTAATAGGATGTATGTAAGGAAAAATAGGAAAGACACAGAGGATCACAACCTCTAAGGCCTGAACTGTCCAAGAAGTAGTTAACTAAGTACTCTTAGTCAGTTAGAAGAGTCAGAGGAGGGAGATTACTAAGGGAAGGATAGGAGTGTGTGGGGGTATCTTGGAATTGGGATATTGGATTGGAGAGTGAGGTTCTCTCGAATAAATTGTGTAATTTGTTCCTACTGTTTCTCAATAAAAATAGTTCTTTCTCTGTTTCTGATCCAGTTTCTATTCACCCTCCTCCCTCGTTATTTGTTTTCATTGTTTGATTTGAACTTGATATATTTGGACAAATTATTGACTTACTTAAATTGTTATAGGTGGACTTTATAATGGGGATTCTCTCTCGCCTTGTGACAAAGCAGGTGAGCATTTTATTAATTTAATTTTGTTGGTATCATAGAACATAGTAGCAATCATTTGATCCATGTAGCCAACTCCACCTAATGGAAAAAGGCTTTGGTGGTTGATGTTTTTGTTAATTTCTTTGGCAATTTTTTCTTCAGTTGTTCAGTGTACTTAGGCATGTCTTATTGAATTGCTGCAGATATGGAAATACCCGAAGTTGTGGGTTGGATTCTTGAAATGTGTGCAGTTGACGAAACCTCAATCATTTGATGTTTTGCTTCAGGTATTTTTTCCTTCTTTTACTCGTCTTTTTAAGAACTTGTATCATTTGTAACTTGTTGAACAGTTCCCAGTCTTTGATACGTTTGATTGTTGCTACTCTAATCTCCATTATATAACGTTCTTAAAAGTTTTCATTGTCTTAATTCATTACTGCACCCTTACATACCTATTTTATATGATGGAAGTATAATTTAAACAAGGATGAAAACATCAATTAGTAGTATTCTGTTGGTATATTCATCAAGGTCCTGCTGAAGTGAAATCTATGGAAGAGCAGCACCAAAGAAACTTTGCAGTCAATTTCTAGGATTAAGGGTAAAACATCAGGACGACATTCTCAAGAATATATAGCACCCTGCGTTCATTGTAATTATTATTGTTGTATATTCATACCGCAAGCACCAAATTGGACACAACGCAATGGAGTGACATCATACTCAATTGCCCTTCCCTTACTTTCAAATTTTACTTTGTTCTATTAAGTCATAAGATTCCTGTACATTTCCTTGTAAAATCTTGGTAGATTAATTATATGATATGGAGATATGACCGCTGTAGTTAGAAGGTTTTTGGTGTTCATGAGGCATTACTCTGGAATTTTGGTGGAAGCCAAAAGTACCTAGCTTAATATATTTTTGGCTTAGTTGCACTTTTCGTCCCTCTACTTTTTTAATTGTGCGATTTTGGTTCCTCAAAAATTTTAATTACACTTTTCGTCCTTCAATTTTTTCAAATGTGCAATGAAAGCCTTTATTTTGGTCCCTAGAAGGACCGATTATGCACAATTTCACAAATTAGAGGACTAAATGTGTAATTAAAATTTTCCAGAGACTAAAATCGCACAATTGAAAAAGTTGAGGGACGAAAAATGCAATAAAGCCTATATTTTTTTGGAAGGTGGATTGCATGCTTTGTATTCTCAAAAGATATTTCAGAAGGCATTTAACGCTAGAGCTTGATTCTCTGCTATTAAGATGCCTGACTTCTGTTTTAAAAAATGGGTTTGAGAAGTGTTTAAATAAAATGAAAAAGGCGATTCAGTTATTTCATAATTATATGACTGACATTTAATTGTCACCTTAAGTGATGCCATGGTACCCTAATTTTTATATCTCACTTCAATTTGATTTAGAATATTTTAGAGTATTTAGATGATCTCGTAAGATTTATTTCACATTTATATTCCCTGATTGTTTTCTTATTTAATTAGGACTACGATTCTACTATTAGTATAAATAGGACCATTTAGCTTGTTCTTTGTATCATCACATAATCATCACTTCATATTAATATCAATCTCATATGCTGGGTCTCTATTCTTTCTTTTCCTCCTTCCCTACCTAAAACTCTCCCAAATCGACAAAATATATATGCATTTGATATACCCTTCTATTCTTGTTCTTTCTCTTTGCCATTTTCTGATTTGTGGATGGTCTTTCTGAAAGCCTTTTAAATTTTAAAACATATATGCTCTAATGCGTTTTCTAATGGTCTATACTTGTAAGCAGCTACCTCCAGCACAATTGGAAAATGCATTAAATAGAGCTGCAGCGCTAAAGGCACCATTGATTGCTCATGCTAGCCAGCCAGATATACAGTCTTCACTTCCCAGGTTCATTAATTCACTTGGCACAATGCCATGAATTTGACTATGTTTTTTCCCTTATACTCTATTTATTTCATTTTAAAGGGTGGGTTTTGTTTTATTTTTTATTCTACATTTCTTATTTAAGAACTATCATCTATTTGATTCTATGCGTGTTTGAATTTGTTTAGGTCTGTGCTGGTTGTGCTGGGAATTGCTTCAGATTCACAGGTTTCAAGTCAGGCACAAACTAGTCAAACACAGACTTGCAGTCAAACACAGACTGTTGAGACATGCAACTCAGACAAGGATACGGTGACGGAAAAATCTAAAGAATCATCTACTGCTAGCTGAACTGTAAGCATGGTTGAGTGGTGGAATCTTTTAATTAACTGTGAGACTGATGCCAAATTAGCCTAGACCTAACTGAGACTAACTGCCGCAAGCTCTCTCAATACAAGGAATGAAGAGCCGGAACTGATGAACTTGCCATAGCAAGATACCTTGGGCCATGTGCCAAGGGTTTCGCCCCTTTCTATGTACCTATGCATTAGGCAACAAGCTGGCTTGTAAATTTATAGGTGGAATGATGTATATTGGATTTTGCAGTATCATATTTTTCTCAGGTTGATCCCAATTTTGGATTTGCTGCATGACCATATTGTGTTCCTATTACAAATGTGCATATAACATGTATTACGCCCCAGTGGATTTGTTTTCATTCGCATGTTGCTGATTCTTTTATGTTGAAAACATACATCAGTCACTTCTTTATCTTATTGTATACCAAACACTAGATGCCCTTACTTCGTTAGTCTTGAGGATCACGTATCTAGGATTACTACATGCATCTTAGAGTATTTTTATTCACATTTTCTGCTCTATTAGATTTGCTTTTGAATTTGAGTTAAGTTACTTCAAATTCTTTTTTTTTGTTGTTGTTGATAATCATGTTATAGGTATGAAGTATCAATCATCGTTAGCAGTGATTAATTTTCGTCAGATAATCTGTTGGGCACACAATGTGGATTTTTTCCTCCTAATCAGGTTTTCTTCATATACGAGTTAGGATTTGAACCTCTGATCACTTGCTTAGATCTCAAAATCCTTTACAACTGAGATCAGTCGAATGGGTTACTTCAAATTCTTTTTTATTTGCAAAGATTCCGTATATAAAATACAAAACTTACATATCTTTGTGATTTTCTTGCCATATACAAAAAAAGTATGCAAATGGAAATAATGTAAAATTATATTATATTATAAATCTTATCTAAAAAAATGGTCTTTGTATTCAGTTTAGGGTGTGTTAGAGTATATAGCTTATTTAAGCGTTTATGTAATAAGCTCTTTTTTAAATAAGTTAGAAATAACTTGTTTTCATCAGCTTCTTTGACAAGCATGGAAATAAGGTAAAAAAAATTTATGAAAAGATCATAAACTATTTTAATGAACTATTTGTTTAGGTATATTATCATAAGCTACTTTTATAAGCTTTTTATAAATTTTTCCAAATATACCTTTATTCTTTTCTGAGCTTGTGTGAACGAATGAGAACATGATACTAAGATAAGCTATTTTCGGCTTATAGCTACAAGCTTAAGATTTTAGTTTATAAAATTATTTGAAAATCAATTCTTCCATAAGCTATTTTGTATAGTGTTAGCTTAAAATTTACTGCACTGCTTATCTAAAACGTATTAAAAATCATTTGTAGATAGGGAAATTATATTAACCTCCCTTGATGTTTGGTTTAATTATATTGAGTATCCCTTTTGTTTTATAAATTATAAATTATACCAACCTCCCTTAAGATATATGTTATTATTACACTCATTTCTCCTTTAAGGGTGATATTAAAATTATATTGATCTTTTCTAAAAGGATGTGAAAGTTTTAAAACAAGAGGAGTGTTAAGTGTAATTAAATCAAACCTGAAAGGATGTCCGTATAAGTTTTCCATATTAATATGAATAAGGTGCCTGGTCGAATGGTATAATGTAGCATCTAATTAATTTGTTGATGGAAGGTACATGATTAAGTGAATGTTAGACAGTGAAAAACTGTTTGCATTTTGTAACAATACATAATTTATTTTCTCACAATCATATAACCAAGGGTGAACTGATGATATCTTCATTAATAATAAAAGGATTAGCCATATTTACATAAACAAAATTAAGAGTTTTAAAAATTTTGAAAATAAAAAGAAATATAAGAAAATTTTGTCAACAATATGAACCCTGTTTGTTTAAAATTGTTTCCAACGCCAACGGAAGAATTTGGCTTCCCAATACAATTATAATGAAAGCTCAAAAAGATAACTTCTAATGAATGTAATTTAAAACGAAATTTTGGAGGTTTCAACTATAAAACAAACAGGCAAATGGTTGTTAGAAAATTGAAATTCCTCGTTCATTAGAAAGCAAATGTTTAGAATCAACAGATACTTCTATAATTTTCTATGTTTAGAAAACAAATGTTCCCAGTTTTGTGAATTTGATAAATATAAATATTGAGTTACTTACTTTGATAAAGTTTGTTGGTGCAGCCTTAAATGAAAATGTCAAAATAACTGCAACTTTTTTTTATCAATCTAGTACGCAAATTATTTTATACATCATATTTGCTGAAGAACTTTTTCATAATGTAAAATATATAGAAAGAACTTGCTGCTTAAAAGATAAAGTACTTTGCTTTTCAAATAGTATTATGAAGTCCAAATCTTAAAGAAAAAGAAAAACTGTCAATTTTTTTTCATAAAAATATGTAAAAAGAAAATTAAATAGGAGAAGAAGATACTAAATTCCGAAATGTAATAATGCTGTCCATTTAGTTACAACATTTTTTTCCTTTTTCTAGATATTGCTAGGCTTATAGTTACGAACTTAAAAAAAAAATGACCTTTAGCATTTTTGAGTTATTAATCTAGTATGCTATATATCGGAGTATTTAATTATGGAAAACGGCATTGTCATCATGTCGGAACAGATCGTTGGCAGCTACAAGAGTACAAGACCTTGTTGTGTCGTGTTTTTGTGTTGTGCCCATTTGCGGTGAAGATTGCTTGATGTAGTAGTAATATACGTTTTCTCCTTGCTCATTTTAAACAAAATTCCTATGTTGCCCTTGCCGAACTCTTACCCTTTGAGGGGCAACAATGTCATTCTATCCTTATTTTGTTTGTCCAAAGCATTTTAGGGATAGATATTTCATCCATCACACCCTATTTCTTGGGCCACATACATCTCATATTTCATTCTTCTTTCTCACCAAATCATGATCTATATCTTTATTTTGTTTATCTACAACATTTTAGGGTTAAATGTTTCACTCATTACACCTTATTTCTTCTACTTATGAACATATCATTTTTCCTCACTCCTTTTCCAACAAAAATCGTGGTAGGGCAAACAATGGCTACTACTAACTCTTTGTTTGGTTTAGGAAACAAAGTAAGAGCAAAGAAACTGGAAGGAAAGAAAGGGGAAGGAAAGAAAACGAGTCGAAAAAGAGATGATTGTTTATTTGTTTGGTAGAAGAATAAATGAAAGGAAAGAAAACTAAAACTTTTACATCCTCTTGTTTAATTGTGTAGAAAGTAAGAGGAAAGAAAAAATAATTTTTTGAAATGACATAAATACTCTGAAGTAAAAATGACAAGTAATAAGGCCAGTGGCGTTTACGCCTTTTCACCCAAAATGAGGTTTTCCCTTCCTCCCTTTGGTGGAAACAATTTTTTGGTGCGAATTTTTTCTTTCCTTCCCTTTTCCATGGTGAACCAAACAAGGGAAACACTGCTTTTTCTCCTCTTTTCCGTTCTCTCTTTTTCTTTACTTCTACTCTCATTCATACCAAACAAAGGGTAAATGTTAATCGCGTCATGTTTTGGCATCGTGCATGTTGCAATAAAGATTATAGTTATTTGTGGCAAAAATTGCGTGATGTAGCAAAATAATTTTTCTCCTTTTTAATGAAATTTCTACTGTGCCCATACTAAACCCTTACCTTATCGAATATTGAGGGGGAAATTTGTGATTTTATCCTCATTTTGTTTATGTACAACATTTTAGGGTTAAATGCTTCACTCATTACACCTTATTTATTTTGCCTATGAACATATCATTTTTCCCACTCCATTTCCAACAAAAATCGTGGTAGAGCAAACGATGGCTACTACTAAATGTTGATCGCATCATGTCTTGGCATCACGTATGTTGCGATAAAGATTGTAGCTATTTGTAGCGGAATAATTTTTATCCTTTTTAATGAAATTCCTATTTTGCCGATACTAAATCCAAACCTTATCGAAGATTGAGGGGGAATTTATGTTTTTATCCTCATTTTATTTATTTAGAGCATTTTAGGGTTGGATATTTCATTCATCACACCCCATTTCTTTGGCCACATACATCTCTGCTTTGCCCATCTTTCTGACCAAATCACGATCAATATCCTCATTTGGTTTATCTACAACATTTTAGGGTTAAATGCTTCACTCATTACACCTTATTTCTTTTGCCTATGAACATATCATTTTTCCCACTCCATTTCCAACAAAAATCGTGGTAGAGCAAACAGTGGCTACTACTAAATGTTGATCACATCATGTTTTGGCATTGCGTATGTTGAAATAAAGATTATAGCTATTTGTGATGAAAATTGCATGATGTAGCGGAATAATTTTTATCCTTTTTAATGATATTCTTATTGTGCCCATACTAAACCCTAGGCTTATCGAATATTGAGGGGGAAATTTGTGTTTTTATCCTCATTTTGGATATTTCGTCCATCGCACCCTATTTCTTCTATCACAGACATCTTTGCCTTGCCTCTCTTTCTGACCAAATCACGATCTATATCCTCATTTTGTTTATCTACAACATTTTAGTGTTAAATGCTTCACTCATTGCACCTTATTTCTTATGCCTATGAACATATCATTTTTTCCCACCCATTTTCCAACAAAATCGTGGTAGAGCAAACAATGGCTACTAATGTTGATTGCGTCATGTTTTGGCATCGCGCCTGTTGCGATAAAGATTGTAGCTACTTTTGGTGAAAATTGCGTGATGTAGCAGAATAATTTGTCTCCTATTTTGTCCATTCTAAACCCTTATCTTATCGAATATTGAGGGGGAAATTTATGATTTTATCCTCATTTTATTTATGTAGAGCATTTTAGGGTTGAATACTTTATCCATTGGACCCTTTTCCAACCAGATCTTGCTAGCCCATGCCTTTTTTCGACCAAGTCCTAATAGTCCACCTCTTTTTCAGGCAAACCCCCTTTCTCAATCGGCCTCTATTTCATAGTCCAATTTTCACAATACCTTGTTTCATTAATTTTTTTTATTGGTTGATTGTTATTAGTTATGCTTAGATAAATTATGATTGTCTTTAAGTAATACTTTTTGAGTGCTGATGATAAATATGATTTATGTTGAGTAGTTTTAAGATTTGAACATTTGTATGTATGTATAAAAAAACTATTTGCTATATTCATTATAGTGGCCACTTCGCAATCTATTATGTAGCTATAGTGATTTTGAGTTGGGTGTTCCTTGACCGTTATCCTTCCTTATTAATATAGTGTTTGCTTTAGGTATAAGTGGACAAAAAAGCTTTATAATGATAATATATGCTTACATAAATTCAAACATTAAGAGTAGCAACTTAGTAGGGATATCCTTAGTCTTCTTGATCTTCCTACTTTCTCCCCCTCAAACATGGAGCTATTTTTGTGATATCCGCGACCTTTTGGACAGAGATTAGCAAGTTAAAGTGAGTCCTATCTTGAGGAAAGCAAATTTTTGTGAGGATAGGTTAGCTAAAGCATGACGCCCTTCAAGAGATTTCCTTTGTGATTTTGGAGAGTTTTCCTTATTGGCTTCAACTACAGTTACTTGGTGATTTGTCCTCTGTTTTTTTGGTTAGAGTTTAGTTTTTTATGTTTTTCTCTCGTTGTAAAAAAAAAAAAAAAGAAGCAATTTAGTGTATGTTTGAAACGGGGGTAGATGATCTAAAATCACGTCCTGGACGTGATATTTCAAAAGCAATAAAATATAACTTATCTGTTTTGAATGCGTGTCGGACTTGGTGGTAACGTGTTTTGAAACATGTACTAAGTATTGATAAGATTAGTTTCACATCCTATTAATAGGAAACAAATCCATCAAATTTTGACAAAAAAAAAAAGAAAAAAAGAAAAAGAAAAAGCAAGACACACTTGGTACTTGGGCCTAGAATTGACATCCTAATCCTAGTACTACTAGTGTGAAGTACAAGTATATGTATATCATCTTTTGTTGAATAGCCCAGATGTGTTTCTGTCTATGTGGATGAGTTCCTTCTCTTATTTCCACCGGTGACAATTCACACATTGCTCAGAGAGAGAGAGAGAGAGAGAGAGAGAGACGGAGAGGGCATGGGTGTTGATTATTACAAAATTCTTCAGGTAGATCGAAGTGCCAAAGATGATGATCTCAAGAAAGCGTATCGCAAGCTTGCAATGAAGTGGCACCCTGATAAGAACCCTAACAACAAGAAAGATGCTGAAGCCAAATTCAAGCAAATCTCAGAAGCTTATGATGTATGTTTTCATGCTACACAACTTTATCTCTCAATTTACTCAATGTAATATGAATTGGGTTGTTTTAAAAAAGAAAAAAAAAAAAAGATGATTTTTTTAGCATTATAGAAGAATCCTTCAAAAGTTTCCATTTTTCTTATGATTTGAACTAATGTGGTATTGAATTTTGCATTTTTATTGTGATTTGAATAATTGGAATTGTGGGTTTTCCTTGTAATTTGATTTTTGATTAGGTATTGAGTGATCCGCAAAAGAGAGCTGTGTATGATCAGTATGGTGAGGAAGGATTGAAGGGGCAGGTGCCACCCCAGGGTGCTGGTGGATTTTCCGGTGGGAGCGATGGAGGGCCGACGATGTTCCGGTTCAACCCCAGAAGTGCAGATGATATCTTCTCAGAGTTCTTTGGGTCTTCGAGCCCATTTGGCGGAATGGGAGATATGGGTGGTCGTGCTGGTGCATCTGGCTTTCCTAGGGCCATGTTTGTTGATGACCTTTTCTCTTCGTTTAGGAGTGGAGCTGGAGAAGGCTCTGCCAATGTGCCAAGGAAAAGTGCACCCATAGAGAAAACATTGCATTGCAATTTGGAGGATTTGTACAAAGGGACCACCAAAAAAATGAAGATTTCAAGGGATGTTACTGATGCCAGTGGGTGAGCTTTTGACTTTAACTTATTAGCATCTTTTGCCTTTTTTACTTTCATGAAGAAACTGTGAAGGTACTTGCAGTAATTGTTGTTGGATGGATTTAAATTACTGAATTCCAAGTAAGATTTGATGATTGGCTTTTGTTTATATGTTGTTATTTGTGGATCAATTGCCATGATCATTTTGATAGATTTGAAATTGAACTATATACATTTGCATTTTGCAATTTGCAGTCTTATCTGCTCAAAGTTATCGACTTTCCACTGATAAAGTTGTGGACTCTGAGATGGGTTGAGATCTTTGACGTATATGTAGTTTTGACACATAGTCCTTAAGTGGCTCTTTGCATTACCTTCCTATATGCTGTTTCATTGAAGAATTTTTTTAATTCTCTAATTCAAATTTGAGTACAGTATTTTCCTAGGATCTGCATCTCTATCCCGCTAATTGTAGACATATGTTCTACATTGTCCTTATAATTCCATCCAAGACATTAATAAAAGAAGAATTGCATATTTATGATTTGCCTCATTCATTTTAACTAGTTAGTTGTGGTGATAAGATAACTACTACGCGTTTTTTGGGAGTCAATTATATGAGATGAGTGGATTAAAAGTTATGTTTATTCTTTTGTTTGAGACTAGAGATGTCCTGGTTTAAGAGTTGATTGGAAGTTATTGGCCATGCCAATAGGTTCAAGTGAAAATGGTATATTTCAGTAGAATATAGGTGCAAATATTTTGTTCACTCATCACATTTAGTTGAGATCTTTGAGTTAATAATATGTGTGTGTGTTGTGTTTCTCTTGAATATATGTGCTAGCAGTCCAGAGATGAATTCAAAATGTTTTAAACAGATAATACCCATCAACCAATGAATGTTCATCATAAATGGTTTCCACTTCTTGAAATTTTCCTTTCATTTCATTGACTATTCCATGTGCCAGAAAATAGAAGGGTATTCACTTCATTTCATTTACTAGTCCATCCACTCGTAAATATTTGACTTAGCTAAGTTGCGACCTCAAAATTTGGTAATTCTTAAACTATTTTATCAGAAATTAACAGGTTAAGTATTTTAAAAGTAATTAACTTCTTTACATAGACAAGGAACCAAACTCATTCCCTGTCGCACCTTTAAGGACCGTGTTTTATGTATTTCACTTGTCTTATTGTTTTATTCATTGACACAAGTTATATATCAGAGTAACAGCAAATTAGAATAGTAAATTGAGTGACCAAGGACTAAAGTCTTTCCATATTATTTGTGAGTATGACTATTTAATCTACTGTATGTTTTCTTATTGTGTAGGAGGCCCGCTACAGTGGAGGAAATTCTAACAATTGAGATCAAGCCAGGTTGGAAGAAAGGAACCAAAATAACTTTTCCAGAGAAAGGAAATGAACAGAGAGGACTTATACCTGCAGACCTTGTTTTTATTATTGATGAGAAGCCTCATAGTGTCTTCAAGAGAGATGGCAATGATCTTGTTGTCACCCAGAAGATATCTCTTGTAGAAGCTCTGACAGGTTACACAGCGCAACTGACAACCCTTGATGGGCGGAATCTTACGGTCTCCGTCAACTCCATCATTAGTCCGACATATGAAGAAGTTATCAAAGGAGAGGGTATGCCCATTCCCAAAGAACCTTCCAAAAAGGGTAACTTGAGAATCAAGTTCAATATCAAGTTTCCTTCTAGGCTTACATCAGAGCAGAAAACTGGCATTAAGCGATTATTGACATCTCCATGAATACTTGTGGTAGCTCTCCCTACCATTTACCAAACCGTGTAAGATTGCAATTATTTTATTTCTTGGTTATCGATTTTCAAATGGAAATTCTTGCTTTTAAGAACCGGGTTTTAATTAGAACAGTTTATTAGAAGTTTGATATTTGTTTGCTGTTTCATGTTTTATTTAATTTTTTGGTTTTTTGAGTGAAATATTCTCTTAACCACTTGCGCCTTGCAGATTAGGGCCTTATGGTTGTCATTTTGCTTACTTTTTATTCATTGTATTGTGATATGAACCTTGAGAAAACCACGCCACAAAAGCTAAGTGTTGTGGTTGGAAAGTCCAAGGCCATATAAAGTTTGTAAACCCGTACCGAAATCCATATTTTTGATGTGGGACTCAAGTCCCATACCTTGCAATTGGTTCATAACATATAGCTTTGTTAATCATTTCAGCAATCCACATGCACATTACTACTTAATGACTTGATGATGAGTTTACACTAGTTTGGTGGATAAACTGTTTGGTGGTAAATTTAAGAGGTTGAAGCGCTTAACAACTTTTTACACAGTCATGTCATTGTTTCCCAATGAACTGTTTATAACTCATTATGGCTATGCATTACCAACTTTTGGTAGGTGCCATTATTGACTTCTAACTGCTTGCAGGTATTAGTAATTTAGAGTAATCCAATTTGGCTTTTGCATCAAGCAAGTAGATTTGCCCTTTTCACATCTTGATGGGCTTCTAGCATATTCATGAAAATCAAATGGGCATTTATCATGTATGTTCCTATTCAGCCTAATGCTATTGGATCAAATGATAATGACTTTGTTAGAAAAAGGGTGACTTTTTCGAATGAAATGGTTGTTGTTATCTGTTCTAATAATGAATCATTGGTGTAATTGAATAATGTAATAAAATAGTTAAATTTTGCTTTCTCTTCATCTCAAGTCCATGGATCTTCTGCACAAGATTGCCATGAAAAATTTACATTTTTGTCTATTGGAATTGAAATGTTGAAACTGACCACATGTCAGCCTTACTTTGGACACCTTTTTCTTCCTGAACAATACCAATATCAACTATAAAGTTTCCTGATATTGTGGGATCAGACTCCACACCTTTGAAGTGAGACAAGCTTCCTCACTTTTTTGAGAGAGGGTGTTTTTCGGAATGGATCCCTGCAGTAAAAAAAAAAAAAAAAAAAACACACATTCACGTCTTTACTAAGTTTTATCCATTTCCTCACAAAATTCAATTCCATCAAGCTTCAAGCTTTTTTTTTCCCTTTTATTAAGTAACCTTACTACTTACTAGTCTTGAACTCTATTATATATCAACCATTCACGGTAAAATGTTTCCAACAACTGACTTGATGATGTCAAAGAAGGTGACTTCTAGAATCATCAGTGGCAGCTCTACAAAAATTTATAGGCACTAGTCTGTGTCTTCTTCAATATCTTCCACGAGAGGAGCAAATGATGGGCAATTGTTCCCTGACCAAGACCGCATAGCATATATTTTGATGAATGCAGCCTTTTACCGAAGTCCATTTTGGTAAGCGGCTCACGGGTAGTCCTTTGACCCAACTGGTGCAAACAGTAATTATAAAGGGTACGTTTTGGTATATAGCTTATTTAAGCGTTTATGTAATAAATTTTTTTTTAAATAAGTTAAAAACACCTTATTTTCATAAGCTTTTTTGACAAGCTTATGGAAATAAGCTAAAAATAACTTATGGAAAGATTATAAACTATTTTCATAAACTATTTGTATAAGTTTAATTCCATAATCTATTCTCATATGCTCTTCATAAGTTCTTCCAAACTCACCCAAAATATAGTTTAGTTACTTTATGGTAGCTTATAATGCAATTAAAATTTTTCAGTTTTTAATCACATATTCCATTTTATTATGAGTTTAATTTTGATACACTATCAATGTAAAGTTTTTCATACTGTCATCAATCGTACATCACCTCACGTGTAACTTTTAAGGTAATTAATATAAAAGTCAAACATTTTTAATAATGTATCAATAGATGATTGATTTTCAATGTAGAAATTATTTACATTGACAGTGCATTGTAATTAAATCCTTATTCTATTTATAAAATACATCAAAACATAAAATATTATTTATATATTATGTTCCATTTTATTTTTTTTAGAAGGGTTATGTTCCATTTTATTCTAATGTCTACTTGTAAATACATTTTTGTCTTTGGTGTTATGATTTAAAAAAAAACTAGTTTGTAATTGAGTATCAATGAAAAGAGTAATTTCCTTAGCTACTTTAACTCCAAATCAAATCCACCTCCATGTTCTTGTGTGTCAAAGTATTAGAGATAATGAAATAATTGTCATTTGTCAACCCCCATTACTTTTGCACCTCCACTGTTTTAAATCTAATGGAAATAAAATAATTTTCAAACGATTTTACAAGTCAAACAGGGAAATATTGGGAAAACAAGATGTCCGAACTTGAGAATTGGAAATCCACCACACAAGGTTGATTTCACATCCAGGATTCATGAATTTGTGCAAGCCTTAGGTGTGTTTGGATGGGGTAATATTAGAGGATGAAGTATTTATAGAGGGTAATTAAAATACATAAATATAAAATATCTTGTTTGGATATTAAATGTGAGGAATTTTAAAAATGAATGAATTTTTATTGAGTATTTCATTTAACTAAAATTAAGGGAATTTGAAATACTACCTAGAAACTAGGAATTTCGGAATTCCCTTGTCCCATCCCATTTAAGAGTATTTCATTTATGTTTATACATAACATTTATACTCCATCCAAACAAAGAATTTTAACAATGAAAAAATTTAATTATTCTATCCAAACAAAAAAAATTCAAAATGAAGGTAATTTAATTGAAGCAATTGAATTGCCTAGAATTTGAAATATCCAGTAATTTTCAATTCCTCCATCCAAACGCACTCTTAAGTGCTTAAATGCTCATTGCATCGGTGCACCCATTCTAAGTACATAATAAACTTTCCTTGATGATGATGATGCGAGATTTTATACCATCAAACTGGTGGCTTCTATGGTGCACCAAATATACTTTTTAATCTGGAATATCAAGCTTTTTGGATTTTTTGCAAAAACGTAACCTCGAGTATTAATATTTGTAAATTAGTCAAGAGAGACCATAAGCAAAATCCTCAAAATCCTTCTCCTCCTCAACTATGTTCCACGGTCGGCATTTCAAACCTCCACGTCCGTCTTCCTCGCCAACCAGAACGAACCTATTTGGCCGCAACATAGAGGTGGTGGAGCAGGATTCATGGGTAAAGTACCTTTTTCTAACTCAAACTCTAACACTAACCCTAAGAGGTTGAGAATTAGCATGACAACCATTACCCAAGAGGGGAGTGAATTGGATGACTGAGAATTTTAAAGCTTCTTTGAAACATAATGTATTCTCAAACACTTAAACAAGAACATAAAGACTAACAAAGAGATGTAAAGAAGCGATATAAGACCAAAAATGTAATAAATAAAGAGACATAGGGAGAATTTGCAAATCGAGATTTATCCTGGTTCGTTCACAACCATCGTGATCTATGTTCAGTTTTCACAATTTCTTCATGGGATTTTTTACTATTTGATCGAGCTTCCAACAGGTGATTTGAAACCTTTACAACACTTGAGCCCTCTTCACTTGGGATGTCCCGTCCTTGTGAAAGAGTCTACAAATTCTCCCAAGAGATCCCCCACCCTTGTAGCAAACTCATTTGAGCCCTCTTCACTTGGGATGCTTACCCTTGTGCAAGAGTCTCAAAGCGTCAAGGGATACCTAACCCTTGTTACAACTGATTTTCAGCAAAGAATTGAAGTATGGAAGGATTAAACTTTCAAAGTAGGAAGTCCCACCATATCGCGCACCCAAGATATAGCGTTGGTAAGATTAAGCTGAGAACTTCCGTGACGCGTCGGGTGGTATCGTATATAAGAGAGAGGTTTCTTTTAGGTATGAAATAAGATCTTAACTATAAATTTCATAAGAGAAGAAAGAGAGGTAAATGAAAGGTATGCCAGTTTCCTTCTTGCTTTTGCTTATCGGGGCTTTTGGTTTAATATGGTTTGGGTTCGAATCCCATAGCCCCTTTTGTTTTGCGGCAAGAAATTGTTAGAAATTAAAGAAAGGAATGAAATTGATAAAAAAATAAAAATCGATGTCGAAAGAACTTCATATTGAAGCACTATGATTTTTTCTTTCAGTCCTATCTCTTTGTTGCTTTCCTTTTCTCTTCACTTCTCTTCTCTTCGATTTATAGTCTTCAAGAATCTGAGAGACGTTGGAGACAAAGTTCCATCAACGTTGAACTCCTCTAATTCTGATTTTGAACATTCCGCCTTGCATTAAATGCTGAGATTCGTTGAGTTTGTTTCCTTATGCGAAAAGCTGACTTCAGGTCAAATTGCATGTGCAACGCAGGTTGCTTTTGACAGGATACTTTCTTCTCTTGTTTAGGCTTGCAACATATCATGTGAAAGTCCCTTTTGCTTTTTCCTTTTTCGTACAATCTGTTGCATATCTCGAGAAATCTTTTTTTTAGAGTTGACTTATGCTACAGATGGTACAATAAATCTTCCTTGAGAAGCTTTGTCTTGATTAGACCAAGTCCAATTTGATTAGACTTATCTTCGTTCTTCAAATGATTAATCATTTGATGATAGATGTATAAGATGCTTCGAGTACATAATGCTTCTTTTAGGACATATCATATGATTGAATAAGATCTTCGACTTGAATCTTCTCAACTTATATTGGGTCATATGATGACTTCATCATATTACTGGCTTGGATATCATTGAGACTTCCGCATCAAACTGTTGTATAGACTTATCAACATCAACAGTCTCTTCAGCAATCTTCTGCTTCTTTGCAGCACTTTTGATCTTCAGATTGAACTTGGTTTGTGTTTTATCATATGATCTTTGATCTTCTGGGTTGAGTGAACTTGGTTTCTTCAATATATGTTGTATCATTTGATTTAGTCTTTAACCGTCTAATCTTAATCTTACCTTGTTTGATCTTGACTTTTTAGCTCATGTTGTCTTATCTTGATTTTGAATGTCTTCGCATTAAGCTTAGGTCGTCTGGATCTCATATCACTATCTGGATGTGTCGTCTGGTCTTGATATTGACTTATATGAACTTGATACTCATGTCGCCTGATCTTCACAATGAGTTGTCTCATCCTTTCTTGACCTGCCTGTTGTTTCGTCTGGTCTGATCCCTTTGTTTCAATCGTCTTATCTCTTTGCTTCAGTCTTCATATCTTTAGATGATTGGAGTTGTCTTGTCTTGGAATTCTATGGTGATCTGCACACTCAACAAATTTATCAGCAAAGTTCCTACAATATTTCATAAAGAGCAAACATATGTATGCAACAAATTCCTTATCCTTTTTTATTTAATATTTGTCTTCTTCAAAACTTAATACAATGAAATAGTGGGGCGACCATATTTTCACACATTAGTTGAGACTCTGACCACTTAGAACCTTCAAACCCCCAGTAGATTCTCCTTATTTGGTGTTCCCTTCGCATCAAAGTGCTCCATGACATTGATCAACCAACCATATGCAACATCTCCTCCAAAAACAAGAATCTCCATTCTCTTCCAATCTCCTAGAACTTGACTCTCCAATTTATCCAACAACCTGTTGATTTGCTCCATCTTGTACTGTTTTATTTTTTTTGTCTATACCATACATGATTCCCTAGATGAGGAGCTTTGATATGAATTAATAAAACGGAAAAAAATCAAGTACTATTTTATTGATTTATATTATAAAGTCCTCACTTGATGACTGGTATATAGGTGACAATAGTGCCAAAGAATAAATGAAATTACAATACTCTCGAACATAATAAGAAAATTGATAGCCTAGGTAATTTCAGAGTGCCTGGTCTCTCCCTCCCAATTCCTTATACTCATTTTTCTTAACTTCATTTTTTCCCTCCATTCCTCTTATAACCAAATCTTTCACTTGCTTCCCAAACTGCCCAACTACCACATGTGTAACAAGTTGTTACATGAAGTTGAAGGTGTTCAAAACTTATCTCGTCCTACTAACTTATTCTGATCCCAAGTTAATTGCGATGAGTTCATCTTCGAGAAATTAGACCTGATGTATTCTAAGGTCGTGTCTCGGGTCATCCTACTCTGACCAGTGTCATGCATTGTCTTCTTTACAATTAATTATAAGTAATAATAATCCAAGAATTAGATTAATAACCTTTTGCATAACATGACAGTACATTTACATTGATATTATTTGTTCTGAAATATATATTTTATAATATACTTTAGTTTTAGTTTCATACTTCTTTAATTCTATGATTTAACTATACATAATGTTGAAATTCATATATTACGTCAACATATCAGGGTCAGCTCGGTCCCAACATATTCATTATCGGGTCATGATTGACTCGGTTTCAGCCTATTCATTTTCGGGTCATGACCGGATCGTGTGAATATATTTGTATATTGGTTTTAAAAAATGACAAAAGGAATAATATTGAAAATATTTATTGAGAATGTATGAAACTAACAATTTGATAGTGTAGTTGTACTTTCAAAGTTTCAAAATTCAAATAAAAGAGAAGATGTGATCGAAAGTTTTTGAAGTTCAACCAAGATCAAGACTTCGAGATGAAGACATTCAAGATTCATGAAGATCAAAGTCTTAGGATCATTCCTATAAGTAAGGGAAAACTTGAAATAGCAAAATGATAGAAATAAAATATTTCAAGTATTTTGAAAATGAATACATCGATATACACAAGCTTACATCGATGTACTAAGAAGATTTTACAAAAGTCAAAAGCATTGTTTTTTTTTTTGAAAAACAAGGCAAACCGATGTAATGAATATATACATCGTTGTACACAATGCATGGGCTTCTGGAAAGCCTCCAGACAGATTAATACATTGATGTACTAAGGCATACATCGATGTACATGTTTTAAAATTCATGAAATTGACTTTAATACATTGATGTACAAGAAGCCTACATCAATGTACACGAGTTTGAAACATAAAATAATGTCTTTCTTTAAATAAAATTCAAAATGAAGTTTAAATGAAACGCAATTGTTCTATATTGTATCCGAATGACTTAAATCAAAACCCATCATATTTCTTGTAATTTGAATGAAGGATTATGATTTAATAAAGATTAAAAGATTTTTTGAGAAATATCAATGGTTGATATTCAAATTGTTTTGAAAACCTTTTTCTATGATTTAAATCAACGATTATGATTTTATATTGATTCGAGAAAGCTATTTCAAATTGAGAATCTATAAATAGGGTTCAAATCAATGAAATTTAGAGTATACACAGAATATACATGAAAAATCCGAATTTGAATGAAAAAGAAAAAGTTGATATCTCATTGTACTAGTTTACTTCTCTTCTTTATTATTAGTGCTTCAATTTGTAATACTTTCACTATAGAGGGTGATTTAATTTCGTGTTCTGAAAAAGAAGGGAGTTTTTGGTGATGTAAGAAATAATCTTGAAGAAAAGAGAGAGTTTTTCTGTTGCTTATGATCATTGTATCAAGAAGAGGTTCCTTGAGGTAGAAGAAAGCTTTGAGGCTCTTGCACATGGATTTGAGGAGAAATATGTAGAAAGTGCTCTCAATTGTAAATGTTTTCAAGTGCCTGTGAAACTTGAAGTTGATAGTGGAGAAATATAGCATGTGAAGTGAGGACTGGATGTAGGTTAAGTGGAGACCGAACCAAGATAAATATGTTTTTTTCAATTTTCTAAACTCAATCTCTTTAATTTCAGTTGTGTATTATATTAGCAACTAGTACGGTACCAGTGCATTCGCACGGGTCGTGTTGGTTTGTACGCATATTTTTGAAACGGCTTGTGTGTTTACTCCTACTATATTAATAAGCTGGTAATATGAATAATTTGAACAGCAAACATGTATTTGGAATTAAATAAGTTAAGACGGTGCTTTTACAGATAATATTTGGTCTACAACAAAGAAAATGTGACAGTAAAACAATGCATAATTCTCACAAATTCAACAACTTGTAATTGATTAAGATGTTGACAATTCTCCAATATGTAGCGGTCCAAATCATTTGTAGGCATTTTCATATGCTGCATGGGTTAATCATTTTTATTATTTATTGAAATATTAAATATGTTCAGGGTAAAGTTACCCTTGGGGTACCGGAGAATTCACCTTTAATTGTAGGAAGATTGTATGGTATCCCTTGGATATCATACCCTTACTTATGTGGTCCAATCAGATGGTGAGAAATTAACCTCATGTGACATTAACATGACTTAATTAATTGGGGTGACACATTCTGATTGGACATAGGATACCCAAACCCTCTACTTTTCGAGGGTACCATAGAAACGCCCTTAATTGTATGCACTCACAATTTTTTACACTGTCAACCAATCAGAAATTGACACATCACTAAAAATGATTAACTCTTATGCTAACTACATTAAAAGTTACTCATACCATGATTTCTGATTGGTTGACAGTATAAAAAAATTTATACGGACAGTGTATAACAATTAAACTCTTATTATATATACTCATAGAGTTTAATTTTAATACATTGTCAATATAAAATTTTTTCACTCGATCAATCAATCACAAATCATGGTATGAGTGACTTTAAATGTAATTAGAATAAGAGTTAAACATCTTTAATGATGTGATAATTTATGATTGCTTGATAGTATTAAAAATATTTACACAGACAGTGCATGTCAATTAAATACATACTTAAATTAGCATTTGATAAATATAAAAGTATTTTTTAAATATAAATATATTTTTAACATGACTCATATAGTAAATCGTGTCTATTTAATTTCTTTTTCTTAAGGACATCGTTAGGTAGCCTAGGATGATTAATGTGTATTTGAGGAAAAGGAGGTGTAGTAAGAGATTGAAGTTCCACATAGGCAAGATAGGAAGTGTGACTTTATGGGGGGCGGGGTATTCACGGGATGGGTTGGAACAAGTTTAGCATTGTCGTACTCCAACTAATATTTAATTGATTCATTTACTTGAACTTGAACCAATTTGTTGATAAATGGTACAAATTATTTTAAGATCGAGGTGAATTGATATAGACTTTTCTTTCAAGGATCGTTTAGCATGATGGGTCTTTATTTTACATACAAAACCAAAATATGTTTTTCAATGTAAACTTGAACCATCGATGTATGTGGTGTATGGCAGATTTCTAATACATGTGTCACTTTCTTGCTAAATTTTCTCCCGCTCAATTTACTAACTCAGAGCTCCTCTTTCAGGTTTCTCACTTTTATCTTTTATTACGTTTATCACTTTTATATTATTATTATTATTATTATTATTATTATTGTAAGAAGTTGATTTTGTTATGTAACACCCCAATTTTCGTTTATATGTATCGATGTGTTTATATATGTTTTCATATGTTAATCTATGTCCTTAGTTCTATGTTGGATGTTTAAGTGTATGTTTTGGGTAGTTTAGCCTTTAGAAAGGGTCAAAAAACCTGTTTTACGATTTTAGACATATCTTGAGTTCTTGATGTCCGTTTGAGGCGATCTTGGATGCGTTGGAAAGCTTAGAGAATTATCAACAAGTCAGAGTAGCCATAACCGATTATTATAATCGATTATGAGTTTCAGAACAACCATAATCGATTATTGGTTACCCATAATCGATTATGGGTATTCGAGGACGCTGATTGTCGAATCAGAACAGTCATAATCGATTATGACTGTGTTTTTCTGCAGAAACGAGTTTTGGACCCTTAATTCGACTCATTTCTTCTTAACTCCTTTTTAAACCCTTTGAGCACGACCTAAACCCTATTATTCGCTATCTTAGACTTAGAAAAACGGCCTCTCTTCATCTCTCATGAAATTCCTTTGATCTCTTTCTTAAACCACCAAAGAGAAATCCTTGTTTTGGTTGATCTTCATCTAGAGCACTTCTTGAACATATGAATCTTTTTCTTGTTGGGTAGATCGTGATCAAGCGCTGGACTGTGCGGAGGAAATCAAGAGCGAATCTTTGTTTCTCTTACCGTTAGACTGTGCGTTTCGTCATACCAGGTATGGGGGGAGGGAAGGATGATCATATCATATGGGTATGTTGGAATGGGGTTGAGGTGATTGGGGATTCCCATGATCCCCTTATGCCTTGAGTGTTTTGTTGATACCATTGTTAGAGCAATGGCTTGAATGATTATTGTATTATATTTATTGTATTGAATTCATTGTATGGGTAATAAACGTAATACCATAAACAATATATATGTTGCTATAAAAATGTTATAAATATATATAATTTACTATAAGTAATATAGTGTTTGTAAATGTTATTGTGATAATGTTTGATAAGTTTTAATCATGAATAATATGTTATGTGATGTGTTGTATGTGTGTGAGACCCAGCTCTAAGGAGCCTGTTTATGGGTACTCATTTGTGAATGCTTGTGTGAGACTCAGCTCTACAAGGCCTGCTTATGGGACTCAGCTCGGAAGGGCCTGTTTATGGACCCAGCCATGGAATGACTTGTTTATAGGATCCGGCCGCTAAGAGCCTGTTTATGGGGCCCAGCCTTAGAGAGCCTGTTGTGGGTACTCAAGTATGTGTGTTATGCGGGTTCATGAGGACATTGTCTGCTTGTGATTGTAATGCAACATGTATACAAGATATAGTAAGATGATACAATGTATGCCAAACTATTATGAGATGATTTGACTTGATTTGAGATAATAATTACATTATGTATGGGAGTGCTTAATACTTATACGTGTTGTATATATGTGTGCTATGACTATGTATATATGTGTGTGCACTCGCCTTAATTTCTATTTTACTTCCATAACATATGTATATGAGTATGTCTACTCACCCCTTTGTATCTGTGTCTCTTCTTGTATAATGTACGATTTGTATAGATGATGCTCAAGTGATTGAGGAGTAACGCATTGGAGCTTACGTGGAGTTGTGGATGCTCTATTAGGAGTTATTTTCACTTTGATGTTGTTCTTTACGCTTTGGATCATGTTATTTATTTCTTTATGGGTTTTTGTTTAGCTCTGATCCATGTGACATCGAGCTAGGGGATTATCTTGTTTAAGCTATCTATTATTTATGTGAAACTTGGAAACGTTTTATGACAATATGTTTAATTTGATTGGATTTGAAGTTGAGTTTATGAATGGTGATACTCTTAACTATTGTGAAAATGTGTATTAACGGTGGAGCTCGTATCTTTATTCCGAAGAGAATCTTTTCGCAAATCAATATTTATATAATAAATCTATGGTGGGGATAAGGGTGTCACATTTAGTGGCATCAGAGCGGTTCGGTCCTAACTGGACTGTGAGGTTGAGTTGTTAGATGCTCGGACTTACCTTCAGGCCGTGCATTGTGTTTCTGTTGTGTTTCTCTGTATGAACTCTGTTAAGTGGTGTGAATTATTCAAACCTTGTTGTAATGCTTTGTGTGATTTGAAACCCGTTTGTTATCTTACTTGCTGGCTTGTATATGTTTGATAGATAACCAGTAGAAATTTCAAGGACGAAATTTTTAGAAGGGGGTGGAATTGTAATACCCCAATTTTCATTTATGTGTATCGATGTGTCTATATATGTTTTCATATGTTGATCTGTGTCCTTAGTTCCATGTTGGATGTTTAAGTGTATGTTTTGGGTAGTTTAGCCTTTAGAAAGGGTCAAGAAACCTGTTTTACGATTTTGGACATATCTTGAGTTCTAGATGTCCGTTTAAGGCGACCATGGATGTAACACCCTGCTTTTCATTAAGTATTTTTATTTACGTTTGTTTGATTAAATTGTAATTGTTGGTTAAGGGCTAAGTGAGATTTTTGACTTAAAAGTCCATTTCTGGAACATTGGCACGCCCGTGCTATTTTAGCATGTCTTGTGACCAGCTGATTCACAAGCACGGCCGTGCCGTTAAGCAGCACAGTCGTGCCGTTGTGCGAACCGCGTCTTGCTGACGCTAAGTTCGGCACGCCCGTGACATTATTCAGCATGCCCGTGCCGATTGTGCGGACCGCGTCTCGCTGACGCTAAGTTTGGCACGCCCGTGCCGAAAGAGAGCACGACTGTGCCATGTGCGCAGATTATATAATCGCATAGAAACCTAGGGTTAGCGATTTTAACCCTCATTTGGCGGCTGCTACTACCCTAGTGTGGCCAGAACTACCCCGTCTCCTATCTCCATCAATCTTGGTGTGTTCTTGGAGTTTTGGTTTTGGTAAGTCTCTGGTCTGCCTGTGCCAATTGTGTAGGGTAACGTTCTCCTCTTTTCTTAGTTTCTTTTCTTGTTTTGGATTAGAAACTTATTTGGTTAATATTTTAGCTGGCCAAGGGTTCGTTTCGGACTGAGCCGCTAGGGAGAACGTGACCAGTTGTTGTTTGGGGCTACCGTTGCTGCAACCTTCAAACCAGGTAATTCAATTTATTTGCAAAAACGCACGTCTCCCTCCCCACTCTTCTCATCTCTCTGTTGGTGGCTTACCATTCAAAAGTTCTCTTGTGCCATTTTCGGTCTCAACAAGGTAATATTCTAATATATGTTTTTTACTTTTTGCCTAAGTTCTACTTTTTGTGATTGCTTGACTTTATTTCTCTGATTTGTTACAGTTTAAAGTTAGTTTCTTTTGTTTTTTGTTGCGTGCTTTAAGTCTGTGAAGACGAACTAAGTGCAAAACTTTCAATTACTATCATTTTGTCTTACATGCTTTTTGTATTTTGGTTGGTCTCCCAACGTGTTACACTTCCTGGTGCACTCTTTTTGGTATTTTCTTTATTACTTTAATTCTAAATAAACGATGTTAATTTCCTTTTGGAAGAAGGATAGTTTAACCACTAGGCAGTGGGGTAGTGTAAGATGAGGGATTCCCATGACCCCGAGGTTAATTGTATGATGTTGTTTAATATGCCTACTGTTATATGTGTCTGTTGCTATATGCCAATATTATATGCATTGCTGTTATGTTGAGAATTGATGGTATATTCAGAGCATAATTGTTGGTTGAATTCTTGTATATGATGATTGATGGCTGAATTGTTGTGTTGTGATGAACCTGCTATTATATCCCTAAAATTGGTTAAGTAGGATTTTAATTGGTTAAATAATAAAGGGACTGTTGTTCCCCAAAAATATTCATTAGACATGATATAATAAAGGGTGAGTTTTTATGTTAATGGTTTAGTCATGAACCAAGGCATGATTTTTGAGAGTGTTAGGACCTTTTAGTTAATTATTTAGCTTGTTCTTCGCTGCCCAGAACAGCATTGTCGCGCGTTCAGCACGGCCGTGCTGAACAGGGAGCACGCCCATGCTCCTAGTTGAATTCTGGGAATGGCCGCGCTTTGAGCACGGCCGTGTAGCATAGGAGCACGCCCGTGCAGATGTGCACGGCCGTGCGTATTAGGTAGCACGCCCGTGCTCTCGTGCAGCACGCCCGTGCCACATATGTAGCATTCCCGTGCTACGCGTAGGTGACAACACGCCCGTGCCACCCCTCTGGTCAGAATCTGAAGCTTAAAGCTTATTGGGGTTCTAACCCCAATGTTCCCTATGATGATAGAATAATATACCAAACAAATGATGAAGATAGATAACTTCATTATATAATAATTAAGACGATGAGTTGGTTAAGTCGGTGCCTAAGGGGTTACCGCACTATGATGTAATTGGATGCCTGTAGTAGTCCAATGTTGATATGATTGGATGCCTTTAGTGGTCCAATGTTGCGTTGATATAATTAGGTGCCTTTAGTGGCCCAATGATGCGGATGATATTCTTGGGTACCTTTAGTGGCCCAAGCGGAGGTGGCGGTTGCCGTTGTTTGTTTATTGTGTTCATGCATCACATTGGAGATGTTAGTTGGGGGAAGTTCAACATAGGAGAGGTCGTCCTAAAGTACGGCGATCTGGCCATCCACGGTTGGTTCACCCAAGGTTTGGTGAACCGTGGTCCCCCGTGATGAGGCATCCATGGTTTGCTGTGTTGGCTATCCAAGGGGTTCACCTATGGTTTGGTGAACTGCCGGCGTTGGTGCCTTTAATGGCCAAAGTGGATATGTAACTCCAAAGTTGTTCTTCCTGAGTTAGTTGGATCCACATGCATTGATGAGGTAGTGAAGTAGTGTTGCATTGCATCATATAGTATACTAGTTGATTGATTATGTTGAGATGATGTTTATGTATGTAAGTGTATAATTATGACTGTTGCTATACCATGATGTACGATCATCTTATTCCTATCTCCATGCCGTTGTGTTTAAATATTTCCTTACTCCCCTTTCTTTGTTTTTCTTGTTTGGCATGTATGGTTTATGCAGAGGATGGCAAGCAGCCCGGAGAGGAGTGACTCTGAGGAACCACCACTTCTAGTTAGGGCCTTCAGCTTAGTTGTTTATTTCTTTTTAGATTCACAGTTGTATTCCGAACATGTTTCCGGAACGGTTGTACCAGCTCTGAATTATGACATCGGGGTTGAGTTTTTATTTATGTGGATGTTTCTTTCCGTTTTAAGTGAATTAAGCCTTTGAGAACTAGTTCATGTGGTACCTTTTCTACCCATGAATCTTTTTATTAAAAGGTTGCATGTTTTATTTTTTATGTGTATATCGTTTAATATTATTATTTATATTTAATGCTTATATAACATGCGGGGTAGAAGGGTATCACATTTATTGGTATCAGAGCCAGTCTGTCCTATCAGGCCGTGGTATGAGTCTGTTGTGAGTCTGTTGTGTGCTCTTGTTTGTGTTATCTTGTTTGTATAGTCTATACAATGATGCTTTAAGTTAAGAGCTTTTGTTGTTGATCTTGTATGCCTACCTTTGAAAGACCTTGATGTTATTCTTGGCAAAGATTGGTTATCTTCCAACCACGTTCTTTTGAACTGTTTTGATAAGACCTTAGTCTTTGACACTCCTACGGAGTTTAAGGATCCAACCTTTCTTTCTGCCAACCGAGTGAAAGCTTCGATGAAAGACGAAGCTCAAGTATACATGATGTTAGCTTCCCTGGAATTAGACTCCTGATGTTGGAAGTGTGCTTGTTGTGCGGGATTTTCCTGAAGTGTTTCCGAGGGATGTTTATAACTTACCCCCAAAGAGAGATATTGAGTTCTCCATAGATTTAGTGTCTGGCACCGGGCCAATCTCCATAGCTCCTTATAGAATATCTCCTCTAAAGCTAGCCAAGTTGAAAGAACAGATAGAGGACCTGATGAAGAAACAGTTTATTGGCCTAGTGTGTCTCCTTTGGGAGCACCTGTGTTGTTGGTAAAGAAGAAGGATGGCAGTATGAGGCTGTGTGTCAACTATCGGCAACTCAACAAGGTGACCATTAAAAATCGGTATCCTCTCCCTAGGATTGATGATCTCATGGACCAGTTGATAGGCGCTTGCGTCTTTTCTAAGATAGATTTAAGGTTAGGGTACCATCAGATTCGGGTTAAGTCTGAGGACATCTCGAAGACAGCGTTCAGGACGTGATATGGTCACTATGAGTACTTGGTTATGCCTTTTGGTGTGACCAATGCTCCTACTGTGTTCATGGACTACATGAACAAGACCTTTCACCCTTACTTGGATAAGTTTGTGGTGGTGTTCATAGATGACATCTTAGTGTACTCCAAGACCAAGGAAGAACATGAGGAGCACCTGAGGGTTGTTTTGCAGACCCTTAAGGAGAAGTAGTTGTAAGCTAAGTTGTCTAAGTGTGAGTTCTGTTTAGAGGAGGTGAGCTTTTTAGGGCATGTCATCTCTAAGGGTGGCATTGCAGTTAACCCAGCTAAGGTTGAGTCGGTGATCCAGTGGGAAGCGCCGAAGTCAGTGACCGAGATTAGGAGTTTCTTGGGGTTAGCCGGGTATTATAGGCGGTTTATAGAAGGTTTCTCTAAAATAACTTTACTCTTGACCCGTCTCACTAAGAAGGGACAGTTGTTTGTGTGGAACTCTAAGTTTGAGGAGAGTTTCCAAACTCTTAAGGATAGATTGACATCAGCACCAGTGTTAGTTTTGCCAGACCCTAGTGAACTTTTCGTAGTTTACTGCGATGCTTCTAAGCAAGGTTTAGGTGGTGTGTTGATGCATGATGGTAAGGTAGTGGCTTACACATCTAGGCAGTTGAAAACTCATGAGAAAAACTACCCTACCCATGATCTAGAGTTAGGACCTGTCGTTTTTGCCTTAAAGATTTAGAGGCATTACCTTTATGGAGTGAGGGCGAGGTTTGAGGTCTTAGTGATCATAAGAGTTTGAAATACCTTTTTAACCAGAAGGAATTAAACATGAGGCAACGTAGGTGGATGGAATTCCTTAAGGATTACGATTTTGAGTTGACTTACCACCCAGGAAAAGCCAATGTAGTGGCAGATGCCCTTAGCAGGAAAGTCTTGCATGTCTCCGCTTTGATGGTTAGGGAGATGGATCTGATTGAGGAGTTTAGATATCTTAGTTTGGCTTGTGAGGTTACTCCTAAGAGTAACCTTGAAGGTTACCAACAGTTTGATGGATAGGATTAGAGAGGGTCAAATGTCAGATAAGTTTCTGTTAGACCAGCGGGAATTGCTTGCTCAGGATAGAAACCTTAGCTTTAGAGATGGAAGTGATGGGATCTTGAGGTTTGAAGATAGAGTTTGTGTACCCGATGTTCCTGAGCTTAGGAAGTTGATCCTTGAGGAAGGACATAGGAGTGGGTTGAGTGTGCACCCAGGTGCCACCAAGAACATGTTTTGGTGGCCTAGGATGAAAAAGGAAGTGGCTGAGTTTGTGCATGCATGCTTAGTGTGTCAGAAAGCCAAGATAGAACACCAAAAGCCTTCAGGTAAGTTGCACCCTTTAAGCATCCTAGAATGGAAATGGGATAGCATATCTATGGATTTTGTGTCTGGACTCCCTAGGACTGCAGCTGGTTTTGAGGCTATGTGGGTTGTTGTGGATAGATTAACTAAGTCTGCCCATTTCATTCCGATGAATATGGAGTATCCTTTAGAGAAGTTGGCTAGGCTATACACCAGAGAGATAGTTAGGCTTCATGATGTGCCCTCTAGCATAGTATCAGATAGAGATCCGAGGTTTACCTCTAGGTTGTGGGATAGTTTTCAGAATGCTTTAGGGACAAAGCTTAGGCTAAGTTCAGCGTATCACCCACAGACTGATGGGCAGTCTTAGAGGACCATCCAGTCCTTAGAGGACATGTTGAGGGCTTGTGTGTTAGAGCAGTCAGGCAGTTGGGACAAGTTTTTGCCCCTGATAGAGTTCACCTACAACAACAGCTTTCATTCCAGTATTGGGATGGCACCTTATGAGGCTCTGTATGAGAGGAGATGTAGGACACCCTTGTGTTGGAATGAACCTAGTGATAATGTGGTGTTAGGACCAGAGATAGTATAGGAGACAACAAATAAGATAAGGATGATTCAGGAAAAGATGAGAGTGGCACAAAGTAGGCAAAAGAGCTACCATGACAAAAGGAGGAAGGCGTTCGAATTCCAGGAAGGTGATCATGTGCTCTTGAGAGTTATCCCGACAATTGGGGTTGGTAGAGTGATGAAAGTAAAGAAACTTACTCCTAGATTCTTTGGTCCTTTCTAAATCTTAAAGAGAGTCGGTGAAGTCGCCTACCAGATAGCTTTACCACCGTTCTTGTCCAACCTTCATAGTGTCTTTTATGTGTCCCAACTCAGAAAGTATGTCCATGACCCTAGTCACGTGATAGTACCCGATGAGATACAGTTGAAGGAGAACTTGACTTTTGAGGTACTACCCGTTCGAGTCGAGGATAGAAGGGTGAAGCAGCTAAGAGGTAAGGAGATTCCTTTGGTCAAAGTTATTTGGAGCGGGGCTACTAAGAAAAGTGCTACTTGGGAGCTAGAGAGTAAGATGAGGAGGCATACCCACACCTTTTCAATCGAGGTATGTAGAAATTTTGAGGACGAAATTTTTATAAGGGGGTGGAATTGTAACACCCTGCTTTTTATTAAGTATTTTTATATAAGTTTGTTTGATTAAATTGTAAATGTTGGTTAAGGGCTAAGTGGGATTTTTGTCTTAAAAGTCCCTTTCTGGAACATTGGCACGCCCGTGCTGATTTCCAGCACGCCCGTGCTGTTTTAACGTGTCTTGTGACCACTTGAGTCACAAGCACGGCTGTGCCGTTAGGAAGCACGGCCGTGCCGTTGTGCGAATCGCGTCTCGCTGACGCTAAGTTCGGCACTCCCGTGCCGAAATACAGCACGGCTGTGCCATGTGCGCAGATTATATAATCGCACAGAAACCGAGGGTTAGCGGTTTTAACCCTCATTTGGTGGCTGCTATTATCCTAGTGCGGCCAGAACTACCCCGTCTCCTATCTCCATCATTCTTGGTGTGCTCTTGGAGTTTTGGAGACCTTTGGTAAGTCTTTGGTACGCCTGTGCCAATTATGTAGGTAACGTTCTCCTCTTTTCTTAGTTTCTTTTCATGTTATGGATTAGAAACTGATTTGGTTAATATTTTATTTGGCGAAGGCTTCATTTCGGACTGAGCCGCTTGGGAGAACGTGACCAGCTGTTGTTTGGGGCTACCGTTGCTGCAACCTTCAAACCAGGTATGGGGAGAAGGATAGTTTAACCACGACGCAGTAGGGGCAGTGTAAGATGAGGGGTTCCCATGACCCCAAGATTAATTGTATGTTGTTGTTTAATATGCCTGTTGTTATATGTGTCTGTTGCTATATGTCTATATTCCAATATTATATGCATTGTTGTTATGTTGAGAATTGATGGTTTGTTCAGAGCATAATTGTTGGTTGAATTGTTGTATATGATGATTGATGGCTGAATTGTTGTGTTGTGATGAACCTGTTGTTATATCCCTAAAATTGGTTAAGTAGGATTTTAATTGGTTAAATAATAAAGGGACTGTTGTTCCCCAAATATATAGACGTGAATTAATAAAGGATGAGTTTTTATGTTAATGGTTTAGTCATGAACCTAGGGATGATTTTTGAGAGTGTTAGGACCTTTTGGTTAATTATTTAACCTGTTCTTCGCTGCCCAGAACAGCACTATCGCGCGTTCAGCACGGCCGTACTGATTTGGAATGGTTGTGCTTTGAGCACGGCCGTGCAGCATAGGAGCACGCCCGTGCAGATGTGCACAGCCGCACGTATTAGGGAGCAAGCCTGTGCTCTCGTGCAGTACGCCCGTGCCACATATGTAGCACGCCCGTGCTACACGTAGGGGACAGCACGCCCGTGTCGGGCTTTAGCACACCCGAGCCACCCCTTTGGTCAGAATTTGAAGCTTAAAGCTTAATGGGGTTCTAACCCCCAATGTTCCCTATGATGATAGAATAATACACCAAGCAAATGATGAAGATAAATAACTTAATTATATAAAAATTAAGACGATGAGTTGGTTAAGTCGGTGCTCGAGGGGTTACCGCATTATGATGTAATTGGATGCCTGTAATGGTCCAATGTTGATATGATTGGATGCCTTTAGTGGTCCAATTTTGTGTTCATGCATTACATTGGAGATGTTAGTTGGGGGAAGTTCAACATAGGGGAGGTCGTCCTAGAGTACGACGATCTGGCCATCCACGATTGGTTCACCCAAGGTTTGGTGAACCGTGGCCCCTCGTGATGAGGCATCCATGGTTTGATGTGTTGGCTATCCAAGGGGTTCACCCATGGTTTGGTGAACTGCCGACGTTGGTGGCCAATGTGGATATATAACTCCGAAGTTGTTCTTTCTGAGTTAGTTGGATCCACATGCATTGATGAAGTAGTGGAGTAGTGTTGCGTTACATCATATAGTACCCTGTCCCTCTCTGTGAGTGCGCTTATAAACCCACATAGGCTCATACTCGGATGAGGAACTTGACACAACAATCCTACGTCTCTGAGCTGCCCTTAGGTACTGCTCTGTACGCCTACGCTGACCTCTATAGGCGAAGCCTCTCCTGCTGGATACTACCGAGGATTGGGATGCCACCCACAAGTTGTCTCGCTCTTTCTGCCTCGGTGGGTGCTGTGAATATATGCCTTGACAGGATTAGTTAAAGTTTTGATGAATGACAAAACGAAACAACCCAGAAGGACTAGATTGTAAAAAGCAGAAACAATTATCTCAGATGATCAAGTCTTTCAAAAGAGGTGAAGGGTTTTTCATAACTGTATTGTGTGTTGTAGATTCTGTTGTACATGGTGGTAAAGCTCTCAATCTAAAATCAATCACACACACTCATAATTGAAAGAGTAAAAATAATAAACTTAATAGGCCATAAGTTATTTGATTGGTAAAATCAATTTCAGCCGTTAAGTTTAAATTCAGCTGGCTTACAAATGATCATAATCGATTATAAGATAATCATAATCGATTATCAATATCTGAAAAGAAATAGCTCGAAACAGTGAAGGTGTAATCAATTACTATAATCGATTATGCACTTAATCGATTCCATAATCGATGTTTATGTTACGATTAATCGATTCCCTAATCGATGTTTTACATAATCGATTCTTCAATTGATTATGCTCCTACGCTTTGTAAAAGACTCTGAAACAGAGAACCCATAATCAATTATGATGCTACTGTCTCTCAGCGCGTTTTGGGTTTAAAAAGGAATAATCGATTATTACATTAAAATAATCGATTATGTAGCGCGAACCACAAATAGTAAAAATGGACTTAACCTAATTCCCATGGGCCTAATTCTTTTCCTATAAATAGAATGCCTTGGGATGCGTTTCAGTGACAACAATCGACTGCCCTATTTTTTTATTGAGCTAAAACTCTGCCAAAATCTTTTTCAAATAATCCCACCAATATTACACTTTGATCATACATATATTGAGAGAGAGCTTTATACTCCATATAAGTGAGATTGTAATTGTGCTTCAAGTTGTAATTTCTTATCTGCACTTTTGAGTGCTACATCTCTCGCTTTTTATTGTTCTTATTTTTGGGTGTGAATCCCGTAGTTGTTTAAGAGAAGGTTTTTCTCTTAAAATTCTGTCACTGGGGGAGGTGATATCTCTGATCTGTGAAGAGTGCTCTTATTTGTGAAGGTTTCTAGCTGAACCTGATTTAAAAGCTAGTTATTGAGTGAAAACCCTTGGTGGTTGACCTTGGGGACTAGACGTAGGCTACTGGGGTATTAGGTAGCCGAACCAGGATAAAACTGCGAGTCTTTCATTTCTTTTCTTGCTCTTTATTTTATTGCAATTTATTTAATGCATTTTAAATACAAGTCGTTTATTTTATTGCAATTTATTCAACGCACTTTAAATTCAAGTTATTTATTTTCTAAAGTGCTCTGCTGTGCAAAAAGTTTTTAAAAATACACCTTACACACAATTCACCCCCTCTTGTGTTTGGAGTCACTTGTCAACAGGTGACACATCCGAGGGAAGGGAAGAAAATGGTACACATGATAAGGTCCTATGATGTCCACATACGGTGGTGTGCCACTTCGGAAGATCAAGCTGATAGGTCCGGAAAGGTCGAGGGGTCCTCCTGCCACCCCCTCTCATCATGGTAGACGATCTCAATGTCCCCCAGCACCAGCATCCGCGGTGCCCCCTTGATAAACGGGGGAAGTCTCAGGTCCATCCTAGTACTCTGCTGGCTCGTCGTCTGATCGTTGGAATCGGATACATACATACATACATACATATATACATACATACAAGGAAAGAACAGGGAGATAAGATATACAACACATCTATAACAGGGATGATGCAATGTAGAATATAGAGCAAACACAACCATTTCTCAATGTCTTGACACCATGGTCGTTCCCTAACTAGATGTACACATACTCCTTCTATGCATGCCGGCCGGTACTAAACATCCTACTAAGGGCAACATCACGTCTGCTCATCGGACAACAAGTTGGTTTGTTCCGGTAATTCGTTCCGCTCCCCGTGACTCATAAGAGTGCATCACCGCTCAACTGTCCCGGACAAAGAGGGTTATCTGGGCCTCCTCGAAAGATCCACCGGCAACTAGAAAGACTCAGGGTCCAGTCAGGATAGTAGGACGTGCCCAGGACCGCCACGACACGATAGGAGCTACCATACCGGTTTCATATGGGTACACCTCTGTCTAGTATATCCCCGAGGTCACACAGACCTTCCCTTCCGTTTTCCGCACCCGCACTCGGTGCACCAACCTCGTATGCCTCTCGGCACACGACTCGCCACTTGGCATCATATGCATATGCTATGCATGTCATCCATCTCTCTTGAACTGATATCGCAACACATGCAAACTTGCTCTTAGCAACACGAGTTCCAAGCTCCAACTGTACCGTATGAGCTCCAAGCTCCATTGTAACCATACGAGCTCCTAGCTCCACTGTAACCATACGAGCTCCAAGCTCCCATCATAAACTTACGAGCTCTAAGCTCCAACTATAACCTCGAATCTCGACTATCAGCTCAAACGTCCACAACGGGATCAAAGCGCTAAACATGCTAAACGTCGAAGTTCTCATACATACACGCATCTCAAGGCAATACAACAATCTATCATTATCATGCTCAATAAAGCAGTAACCATAGCAATATATCACATGCTACCATCATCAACATATTATGCATATATTTCACATATCACATTTTGCAGATAATCACATAACAACATGTTATCAAACATCACCCTCTGCTAACCTAGGGTGTCCAACATAGCGGTGATAGCCCAAAGTAGACTAAACCTAGGGTTTAAGTATTTTGTCAGGGCTCAACCTTACGTAGGGTTTAGGGTGCCCCTACACAATATAAAGCATACAATAAAGCTATATAAGCTACTCTTGCCTCCCTGACGTGTGTAACTCTTTCTCCCCACCTGAACAGCTTCTTACGCGCTTTTCCGTGCAACACTGTCTGCGGCTTCGCAACCGGCAACCGTACAGGCTTCTCAACGAGCACAACACTAAGCTCTAAGCCATTGCCAAAGATACCCCCAACACGTATGTTGGGCCAACAGTCGCCCCGAGCACATGTGCGGGGTCCAGAAACAACCAAAACTCAGAAACGACAACAGAATCAACGACAACCAATCGAAGAACATTGAGTTAAGGACTCTAAACATGAAGCCACGAAATTGAAAGAGGGTTTCTCACCTATACAATGGTTGTCTCGCAGCCCAAGAACCAAACACGATCCCCTGTGCGACTCCTCGAACGATCGATAGTGCAGAAATACCCGTAAAAGAAGATAGATGTTGACACCGACTTACCTTGAGGACACTCACAGAGAAAAGTAGCATTACAAAGGTGTCGCAGCTACGAACCCGAATACGCGATTGGTTTATAATTCCGATAACCGAAACCACTCGAACCGAGCTCACCAAGCCTTCAACAATGGTGGTCTCCCTTTTCCTTTCTTTGTCTATGCATGGGTTTCTTCTTTAGGGATGATGAGTTAAAAATGAAGTGAAGATAGGTGAATGCAAGAAGGTTTAGGCGTGAGAATTCAAGGGACAAGGAGGGTTGGATGAAGTTGTGAGAAAGAAAAGAAAAGGGTGAATGGCTTTGGATGGGGTTTTATAGGCTTGGGAGAGGAGGGATAAAGGTGTCCAAATTTGTTTATTTTGGGGAAAAAAGAGTAATTTTACTGAGGGACAAAATTGAAATTTCACCAAAGGACTAAGGACATAATTGTCCCACGACCTCTAAGTCATCATTACTATGGTGAGTCACATGCATGACTCACCTAGATGAGTCACTAACTCATCATTACTTTGGTGAGTTGTATCCATGACTCACCTAACTCATCATTATCTTTGGTGAGTTGTCCTTGAGGGGACTTGATGTTTATCCGTTAGCGGGTTCCGGTAATCCCATATTCAGCTCTGCTGTTCTCCCGATTTAAGATTTTACGTCCGAATAAAGTATAATAACTTATTTATGTAAATTACCGATCTTGAAAGTAGTGAAAATCGGGGTGTTACACTATGTATATATGTGTGTGTGCGCACTTGCCTTAATTTCTATTTTACTTTCATAACATATGTATATAAGTATGTCTTCTCACCCCTTTGCATTTGTGTCTCTTCTTGTATAATGTATGATTTGTACAAATGATGCTCAAGCGATTGAGGAGAAACGCATTGGAGCTTATGTGGAGTTGTGGATGCTCTATTAGGAGTTGTTTTCACTTTAATGTTGTTTTTTAGGCTTTGAATCATGTTATTTATTTCTTTATGAGTTTTTGTTTAGCTCTGATTCATGTGACATCGAGCTAGGAGATTATCTTGTTTAACCTATCTATTGTTTATGTGAAACTTGGAAACGTTTTATGACAATATGTTTAATTTAATTGGATTTGAAGTTGAGTTTATGAATGATGATACTCTTAACTATTGCGAAAATATTTATTAATGATAGAACTCCTATCTTTATTCCGCAAAGAATATTTTCGCAAATCAATAATTATATAATAAATGTATCGTGGGGTTAAGGGTATCACATGTTACTTTTGATCGCTGTAAAAATCTGATCAATTTTCCGTCTCTCTCTTTCTCTAGAGGTTTTGGTGATTTTAACAAAGGTTGGGCTGTGTTTTTGAATGGTTTGATTTTTGGGTCGTCTCTATGTTGATGTTTCTGACTGTTCTGGAGATGAAGATGAGTGGGTCTTGATCTATTATCTATTGTTATTGCTTTTCTCTTCCTTTCTCTTTTTTTTTATTTGGTTAAAGTAATATTTTGGTCCCTATACATGACACCGATTCTTCATTTAGTCCCTATACGTAAAAAGTTATTAAAAAGGTCTTCATACCTGCAATCGTTACCCATTTGGTCCCTCCCGTTATGTTGTCGTCTCTAATGATCCGTTAACTACTACGTATAGGGACTAAATGAAGAATTTGTGTCGCATATAGAGACTAAATGAAGAATTTGTGCCACATATAGGGACCCAATAATTTAGGTTAAAATAATAATCTGGTCCCTATACATGCCACAAATTCTTCATGTAGTCCCTATACGTGACACAAATTCTTCATTTAGTCTTTATACGTAGTAGTTAACGCATCATTAAAGACGACAACATAACGGGAGGGACCAAATGGATAACGATTGCACGTATGAGGACCTTTTTAATAACTTTTTATGTATAGGAACTAAATGAAGAATCCGTATCACATATAGGAACCAAAATATTACTTTAACCTTTTTATTTTGTTCTTTAGGGTTTGTACTTTACTTCTCATGCTCTTCCTCTTCTTCAGGACATTATTTCCTGACATTTAAACATTTGAAAAGCCCTTCTTTAATTTCTGCTCTCCTTTTCTCTTTCAGACTGCATAATCCACCATCAACGGGTTCTTTCATGTACTGCTAGAATTAGAGCCTCGAATGCTACTCAACTATGTGAGATAACCATTGATTTAGCTATTTATTCTGTCTCCAATTTTCTTCTTCTTCTAGCTATTTCTTACATTTATTGACTGATTGTTACTTTGATTAATTGATTGCTCTGTTTATGAAGCTAAACGGATTAGATCTGCATATATAATTGTGAACACCCCATTTTGACCGGGTTCCTTTTGCTTTTCACTTAAATTTACCAAAA
The DNA here is from genome assembly GCA_039655645.1 of Ammopiptanthus mongolicus. Lineage (NCBI taxonomy): Eukaryota > Viridiplantae > Streptophyta > Magnoliopsida > Fabales > Fabaceae > Ammopiptanthus > Ammopiptanthus mongolicus. The sequence continues at coordinate 48,351,212 of CM077350.1, forward strand.
AATACCAAAAAATTAAAAAAATTAAAATCATAAAAATAATGTTGAATTTTGAGAAAAATCCGAAAAAGAGTGGAGTTTTATTTTATTTCTTCATAAAAGTCCAAAAATGATAAAAGGAAAAATCACAAAAATATTTTGAGCTTCATTTATTTATTTTTGCTTGCATTTAAAATATAGAAAAAATCTAAAAATAAGATATAAATCACAAAAATATTTTAATTTCTTGTTAACGCAGTTTCTTTTATAGATGAAGAAATAAAAATGAAACATTTTGTTATTTTTAAGTTGTGTCTTGTTTATAAAAATAAAAATAAAAATAAAAAATAAAAATAAAAATAAAAATAAAAATAAAAATAAAAATAAAAAAATAAAAAATAAAAAATAAGAAGAAAAAATGTCTTTGGGCCAATAAACCAAGTTTCAGCTCATAACCCGTCTATCTCCTCCATAACCTGTCTACCTCCATAACCCGTCTATCTCCATAACCTGTCTATCTCCTCCATAACCCGTCTATCTCCATAACCCGTCTATCTCCTCCCATAACCCGTCTATCTCCTCCATAACCCGTCTATCTCCATAACCCGTCTATCTCCTCCATAACCCGTCTATATCCTCCCATAACGCGTCTCTCCTCCCTCTCAAGAAAAAACCCTACCCGCAGCCCTCTCTCTCTCCAAACCTGGACTCTTTTTTTTCAAACCCGGATCCGCCCATCTCTTTACCCATTAGGTTCTCCTTCCTCATCCAAACCCTAGCAGCCTCCATCATCAGAATCTGTTCCTCCCCCAATTTGGAAGCCTAGCCGCAAATCATCTCCTCTATGCAAAAATTTCGCACTCAATCCATCTCAGATTGGATTGATTCCAGAGTTGCGCGCGTCAAGCCTCGGAGGAAAATCGTCACTTTCCTTTTCTTCTTTCATTCAAGATCGCGACCCCAATCAATTCTCAATAGGTGAGCATAATTCCTTCTCTTTTGGGTTTGAAAAATGTGAACTGATTGCACTTCCTTTTCTGGCAGGTGGAGCAGCGAATAGAGGAAGGGGAAGCTCTATAAAAGGCAGAGGAGGAGAACCAAGAAAGGGGGGAGGAGAGATCCATATTGAGAGAGGCAGCGCGCATAGCAGGGGAAGGCCATCCCTGCATAATAGAAGGACACGCATACAGAGAGAGGTTTGATCTTCTGAGGAGGGAGCAAGAGCCGCAGAGTTTGGGAGGATCTGGGATTATCCCTATAGGCTTCTATTCTTTTTTTTTTTTCGTGTAATTCGTGAGTGGTTCTGTTTTTTCTGTGATTTGGTTAATTGCTTAATTGGGTGTAATATGATTTGAATTGTTCAACTAAATAAGATTATGTGTTGTCCCTGATCTTTTTGTTGAAATGCCATGACAAGCACGTTTGGTCATAGTTTATATCTCTGTGCACCATCTACTTGATAAAATGCCTGAAACAAATTGCGCTTGGTGTCATATATTTTTTGCACTACTTTGAGTGTGCCATGTCCTGTAGTCCCACTCCTATTTTCTAAAATTGAGCTATAAATGCTTATTGGATATGCCGTGGTTGTTGGTGTCATGAAAGCTTAGTTTTTCTTTTTTTATCAAGTGTTTTAGTTTGAAATCTGGTGGCCTGAGAGGATGTTATCTTAGTCATGTGGGAATATGGTGTGGATTTTGCATGAGAAAGTGATGTTGCCACTGTCATGTTTATGTCTTAAAATTTGAATTTTGCTAGTTAAGGCATGAAGGACAAGCTGCTAAAAGCATGATTCACATTAGTTTAACATCTGTGTTTCAAAGGTCTGATTGTAGATTACATGTTTAAAAATCCATCCACCTTGATCTTGAAATGATGTCATATTTGAAGTGTTGGAATTCAATCTTGTTTTTGGAGTTCGTGAAACCACTGGGTGTATGGTTTCTATAGCATGCTTGAATAATAACTTGTTTGACAAGATGATTCCATTGCTTTTTTTTTTGGGGAATCTCTGAGCTCCAGAGGAAGCATGCGTGTGAGAGTTGTTAATTTTTCTTTTTTTCTTTCTTTTTTTTTTTGACAAATTTATTTTCCCTTCACGCTACTATGGGCATGTCCCTCTGGGATATGTAGGCCTTAGAACTTTCAAGTAAGTGTTCTTTGTTTCGTAAAAAAAATAATGAGCCACTTCTTTTTCTTTTTTCAGTTTTTGTTTGGCTATTAACAAATAACACTGGTAAATAAGTAAGATGATGGATGTGTTTATTTATTTTATTCTTTTTTAGTATGTGAAACAAATATTTTAAAATCTATTAATCGTTTGCACAACTAATTTGGGTAATCGTTTTTCAACGAGTGCGTCAGGGGTGTTGTGGGGTTAAGTCCTCATCCTTCCCTATGCACAATCGACTCCCGAACTCAATTTGGTTCCAATGGCCGTTTTTTTAAGGGTTTTCCAATTTTTCCAAATTGAATAAAATTGGTGGCGACTCTACTTGTTTTTTCTAAAATTCTCTATTTTTCGTCTTCCTTCGCGATTCCGGTCGCGACAGATGGCGACTCCACTGGGGACGTTTTTTAGAGTCAAGCCCATTAAAATTAATTGTGCAAATTTTTAATGATTTTTAACTTATTTATTTTACCCCCATTTTTTTTTTTGGCTTGTTTTGCAATGAAAAAAAAAATGTTGAAAAATATCATGTTTTTGTGTATGAATTTATTTAGCTTTTTTTCATTAGTTATTTGTTTATTTATTTATTTTTATTGTGTGGTTTATACATGATTTTTTACTTGCTACTTCAACCTTTAGGTAGATGACTTTGGATCCTTTTTCTTGCTATTTCAACTCTAGGGCAGATGACCTTGATTCTGTTTCCTGTATATATGGGTAGCTTTGTTTTTCAGGTGTGTTTTTTTAGTTTTTAGGATTATATGTACGGAGCCCTCCACACATGTCACACACTTTTCAGCTCTGTACCCGAGCTTGGGGAAAACCAAGGATTAGGAGGTGCCTCAGCATTGTCATTGAAAGGCCTTGTGCCCCTCTGATATTTGTTGTTTCACCACTCAGATTGTTATTGGTATCATGGACTAGTCATCCTGTAAGGGTTTATCCCTACTTGTGGCTAGGATCATGAGCCAGCTCCTTGCCTTTCGAGACAGGGACAATCTGGGGACCATGACCTTTAGAAGTCTAGACCCACCTTGATGTCTGCACTGATAGATCGACTTAGTGGCTATCCCACTTAGAGTCATGACCCTAAGACCCTTGTATAGGTTGTTCCTTTTAGGACAAATGGGGAGCATACTCTTTCCTCTTCTCTCTTGTTACTCTTTTTCTTTTTCTTCTTACTTATCTTCTATTTCAGATCTTATAAAAAGAAGAAAAAGAGAAAAGGGGTAAATGGGATACATAGTATTTCAGTGAAAAATTTCGCTTCGGGACTAAAAGATCTACTGGATAGATCACAAGGAGGGCCATTCATTAGAGAATCATCCATATCCTTTGGGTTTATGACCCTATAAGGACCCCTTTCCGTGTTGCTCTGTTTTTTTTGAATGTGAATTCTGTTTATGAAGAAGAGACTCCATTACCATTCGCGTAGCAAGAAATGGAAATGACTCTGTGATGAGAAGAAAGTTAAAAATGCAAGCAACTCGAAGATGGATATTAGGATTAATGTGAAAGTCAACAAGGTGAAAACTTTGATGGAAATAACCGATGCGAATCATTGAGGGAAAAATGCGCCCATTGATCGGTCATCATCCATGCATAACCCAAGGGGGACGTGCTCCTAGAGTTGGGCATAGGATGAAAATTTCTTCTTATAAAGGCAAATTTTCCTTGATAAAAAGGTGTGAAGAAGGCGATCTTTCCCTGAATTGTTTTTCTCCTTCACTTGTTATTTACTTAAAAAAAAAAAAAACAAACAAAAACAAAAACAAAAAAAAAAAACCAAAAAGAAACAAAGAGTGCAGTAAGTTCGTCCTTATAATGTGGATAAATTGAACCGTTGTGCTTTCAAAAAAGTTGATACCAATCAAACCTTGTTTCTAAGGATGGAAGTTGATGGACAAAGAGTTAAAAGAACTTCAAGTCATGAGGTGGAGGAAATAAGAAAATAAATGGGCAAGATAGTAGAAGGGCAAACTAAGATTGAAGACATGCTGAGGACTTGCAGGCCCGTCAGAAAAGTTTGAGTCAAAATGTTAGAAAAGTAAGAAGGATCATACAATCTTAACACAATTGATGCTCGTGAGCATTATGGGATGACATAATCTTATAGCTCACCTATGTCATCTAAGAAGGAAAAAGCTACAAACCATATGATTGGGTAAAGTCAGAAGATGTTGATGAGCTATAATTGCCACATAAAGATTGCTGGATCGTATTGTTCCTGTGTTTGACTTATTCTGAAGCTTTATGGTAATGGACTTGCATGGATTGTTTTTATGTCCTCTATCTTTGAATAGAAGTTTGTGTCCTTTCATGATTGTGATGAACATGTATAGGAATTGGAAGAAGTTTCAAATCCCCTCTTCAAAAAAAAAATAAATAAATAAATAATAATGAAAAAAAAAAAAGAAAATAAATGGGAGCAAATAAATGAAGGTGTGGTTTTTACCGTGTATTAATTTTGTCTCAAGATTAATTTTTATGTGAGATGAGTAATCTGGATTTGAAATGAGGATTGGCCATCTTTCTCTACCCTTCATAAAAAATCATTTTCCCTTGTTACCCCTGTTGGGCCTTACAAATTCTTTCAAATAACCTTAGACCAGGATCACCCCTACGCTAGGGGTTGGCATTAGTTAAAGGTTGATTGAACCAACATCGCGTGAAGGAAAGGAGGGAAATGTGAAAGAGATGCCAAAAGAAAAAAAAAGAAGAAAAAAAAAAAGAGAGAGAAGAAAAGAAAAAGAAAAAAAAGAAAAGAAAAAAAAGGATGATAAGGATAGAGGAGATACTAAAAAGAAAATTGAAGGATGAAACAAAAAGGGAGAAGAAATGATCAAAAAAGAAAAGAAAAAAAAGGAAGGACTTTTTGGGTTCAAGATAAAACAAGTAATGTCCTTGATGATGCGAAAGTAATCTTACCTTTGTAAGAAAGCCAAAGATCATGAGTCTCATTCACCTTTAAACACTTGTTTGAGCCTCTTATACCTTTCTTTTCTTAAACCCTTAACCTTGGCCACGTTACAACCTTTAAAAGTCCATTCGGATCAATGAGGGGTTACTCTTATTTTCATAAATCTTAATCTTGAGACAAAGACAAAGTAATTACACCTTTTTGAAGTATTTGTTTTTGCTCCATGAAAAAAAAAAAAAACAAAAAGAAAAGAAAAAAAGCCTGCTAGACCGAAAACCCGCAAGGGCGGTCTAAGCAAAAGTTAGGGCAAACAAAAAGGAAGAGGAAAAAAGAGGGATTTACGCAGGGACAACCTTCTCCATCGTTGAATCCAACCCTCTACTGGGGTAGATCTTTTGGTTGAATGTGGCCCTACACTGGGGCAAATTTTCGCGTTGTTAATTCTGCTCTACACTAAGGCAAGTTTCCGCGATGTTTAAGCAAGCCCTACACTGGGGCAAATTTCTGCGTTGTCTAATTCAGCCTTACATTGAGGTAAAATCTTGTGTTGTTCAATTTCACCATAAACTGGGGCAAATTTTCTTTATTGATCAATTTGCCCAACACTGGAGAAAATTTTCGTGTTGCTCAACCGGCATAAATTTTCAAATTCGAGTTGGTCTTGGACTAGGGCAAATTCCCCTTTGTTCAATTTCGCCCAACACTGGGGCAATTTTGTTTTACCCTTCAAAGGGTCACATGAGTCAGTAATTCTTGATTTGATTTCTTTGTTGTCCCGCCTTGTATGGTTATTCATTCATTGCACTCAAGCCTTCAAAGTCCTCAAGGAAGCTCTTTTAACTAATCTCCTTCATGAGTCACTTGTCGATCCATGGATATCCATTAGGTAATGCTTCAAGATAAGAGAACATAGGTTCAACAGTATGGTTCAACAATCTAATGGCAATCTCCCCAGGAATCATTCAAGCCACAAGAAGCTCAAAGATCTTAAGTGGAGATGATAGATGATATTCTCATGAAGGAATCAAGATTATAAGGTAGCTTGATGAAGACAAGTGGTGTTTAAGATGTTACATCCCAAGACAAAAGGAATGTGGTTTCACATAGATTCAGCAAGACCCCGAGATAACTGAATAAAGGGTTTGACTGGTCGACGCTTGTCAAGAAGCACCTGGTTCAATTTATCTGCAAGGTTACTCTTCACACTCTTTGTTTCCCTTTTGCAAGTCGGTGTCGAGTTGGCCTGCCATTGCAAATGACCAAAATCTAAGTTTCCCTCTTGTGAGTCGGTGTCCAGTTGGCCCGCCAGCATATATGTTTAAGAAAAATGCAAGAAAGAAAGAAAAATCATGGCTCTAAGTCAAATTGACTCCAAGTTGAGACTTTGTTTTCAAAAATCTCGAGCCCATGTCTAGTTAACTTGCAAATAATAGGAAGAAAAAAGTGTAATTCTGTTGACTTTTGTGGCTCAAGGCCCATTGCTTTTTAAAGGCTCCATTTTCCAACTCATGGTTCACTTGCTTTAGCTCAAGGCCCATCGTATAAAATTATAAGGTCATAACCCAACTCATAAAAAAAAAAAAAAAAATCGACTCAAGGCCCTATTCTTATGGCTCATGGCTCACTCATTCTAGCTTAAGCCCCACTACATAAAGTTCTACCTTACTGCTCAATTCATAAAGATTATGGCTCAAGGTCCATTGCATAAAATTCTCGGGTCATGGCCCAATTCAAAAAAATCTAGCTCAAGGCCTCTGTTTTTACAGCTCATGGCTCACTTGTTTTGGCTTAAGGCCTATTGCATGAAGCTTTCCAGCTCAAGGCTCAGTTGATAAAGTTTTTTGGCTCAAGGCCAATTTTAAAGTTTTTCTTGGCTCAAGGCCTGCTGCATAAGCTCATGGCTAAATTGATAAAGTATTTCTTGGCTCAAGGCCCATTGCATAATTCTCTTTGGCTCAAGGCCACAACATAAAATCCTCGGGTCATAGCCCAATTCATAAAGAGTTTGGCTCATGGCCTAATTCATCATTCTTTGGCTCAAGGCCTATCTCAAAATTTTTTGGCTCATGGCCCAACTCAATTTTTTCGGTTCAAGGCCAATTACATAATTCTGCTTTTGAGCTAGGAGGCTCGCTGCATTCTTTTGGAGCTAGGGGGCCCATCACATTTTTTCTTTTTTTTTTGGAGCTAGGAGGCCCGTCGCATTTATGAATTTGTCCTTTAATTTTTGGGATCAGAGGCCCACGGTCATTTAATTTTCGAGCTCAGAGGCTCATTGTCATTTAATTTTTGGGATCAGAGGCCCACTGTCTTTTAAATTTTCGAGCTAAGAGGCTCATTGTCATTTAATTTTGGGATCAAAGGCCCACTGTCATTTAATTTTCGAGCTCAGAGGCTCATTGTCATTTATTTTTTGGGATCAAAGGCCCACAGTCATTTAATTTTCGAGCTCAGAGGCTCATTATCATTTAATTTTTGGGATCAGAGGCCCACTGCCTTTTAATTTTCGAGCTAAGAGGCTCATTGTCATTTAATTTTGGGATCAAAGGCCGACTGTCATTTAATTTTCGAGCTCAGAGGCTCATTGTCATTTAATTTTTGGGATCAGAGGCCCACTGTCATTTAATTTTAGAGCTCCGAGGCTCATCGCAATTTATTTTTGGGATCAGAGGCCCATTGCACTTTTAATTTTCTATCATTTACTTTCGGGATCAGAGGCCCATCGCAATTTTAAATTCCTGCAATTTATCTTTTCGGGATCAGAGGCCCATCGTAATTTTAAATTCCTGCAATTTACCTTTTGGGATCAGAGGCCTATCGCACTTTTAAATTTCCGTCATTTAATTTTAGGGATTAGAGGCCCATCGCATTTTAAGTATCTGTCATTTGCTTTTGTGTCTACATCGTTTGCATTTAATCCTTTTGTATAGTGGCATGCATTCCCGGACAAAATGCGTGTTCTTTTTCTTTACTCGTCCCTTACTATGATCACACGACCCTTCATGTCTTATAGGAAGCGACAAGTAAAGAGGGGCAACTGTGAACACCCCATTTTGACCGGGTTCCTTTTGCTTTTCACTTAAATTTACCAAAAAATACCAAAAAATTAAAAAAATTAAAATCATAAAAATAATGTTGAATTTTGAGAAAAATCCGAAAAAGAGTGGAGTTTTATTTTATTTCTTCATAAAAGTCCAAAAATGATAAAAGGAAAAATCACAAAAATATTTTGAGCTTCATTTATTTATTTTTGCTTGCATTTAAAATATAGAAAAAATCTAAAAATAAGATATAAATCACAAAAATATTTTAATTTCTTGTTAACGCTGTTTCTTTTATAGATGAAGAAATAAAAATGAAACATTTTGTTATTTTTAAGTTGTGTCTTGTTTATAAAAATAAAAATAAAAAATAAAAATAAAAATAAAAATAAAAATAAAAATAAAAAAATAAAAATAAAAATAAAAAAATAAGAAGAAAAAATGTCTGGGCCAATAAACCAAGTTTCAGCCCATAACCCGTCTATCTCCTCCATAACCTGTCTACCTCCATAACCCGTCTATCTCCATAACCTGTCTATCTCCTCCATAACCCGTCTATCTCCTCCATAATCTCCTCCATAACCCGTCTATCTCCCTAACCCGTCTATCTCCATAACCCGTCTATCTCCTCCATAACCCGTCTATCTCCATAACCCGTCTATCTCCCCATAACCCGTCTATCTCCTCCCATAACACGTCTCTCCTCCCTCTCAAGAAAAAACCCTAGCCGCAGCCCTCTCTCTCTCCAAACCTGGACTCTTTTTTTTCAAACCCGGATCCACCCATCTCTTTACCCATTAGGTTCTCCTTCCTCATCCAAACCCTTGCAGCCTCCATCATCAGAATCTGTTCCTCCCCCAATTTGGAAGCCTAGCCGCAAATCATCTCCTCTATGCAAAAATTTCGCACTCAATCCATCTCACATTGGATTGATTCCAGAGTTGCGCGCGTCAAGCCTCGGAGGAAAATCGTCACTTTCCTTTTCTTCTTTCATTCAAGATCGCGACCCCAATCAATTCTCAATAGGTGAGCATAATTCCTTCTCTTTTGGGTTTGAAAAATGTGAACTGATTGCACTTCCTTTTCTGGCAGGTGGAGCAGCGAATAGAGGAAGGGGAAGCTCTATAAAAGGCAGAGGAGGAGAACCAAGAAAGGGGGGAGGAGAGATCCATATTGAGAGAGGCAGCGCGCATAGCAGGGGAAGGCCATCCCTGCATAATAGAAGGACACGCATACAGAGAGAGGTTTGATCTTCTGAGGAGGGAGCAAGAGCCGCAGAGTTTGGGAGGATCTGGGATTATCCCTATAGGCTTCTATTCTTTTTTTTTTTCGTGTAATTCGTGAGTGGTTCTGTTTTTTCTGTGATTTGGTTAATTGCTTAATTGGGTGTAATATGATTTGAATTGTTCAACTAAATAAGATTATGTGTTGCCCCTGATCTTTTTGTTGAAATGCCATGACAAGCACGTTTGGTCATAGTTTATATCTCTGTGCACCATCTACTTGATAAAATGCCTGAAACAAATTGCGCTTGGTGTCATATATTTTTTGCACTACTTTGAGTGTGCCATGTCCTGTAGTCCCACTCCTCTTTTCTAAAATTGAGCTATAAATGCTTATTGGATATGCCGTGGTTGTTGATGTCATGAAAGCTTAGTTTTTCTTTTTTTATCAAGTGTTTTAGTTTGAAATCTGGTGGCCTGAGAGGATGTTATCTTAGTCATGTGGGAATATGGTGTGGATTTTGCATGAGAAAGTGATGTTGCCACTGTCATGTTTATGTCTTAAAATTTGAATTTTGCTAGTTAAGGCATGAAGGACAAGCTGCTAAAAGCATGATTCACATTAGTTTAACATCTGTGTTTCAAAGGTCTGATTGTAGATTACATGTTTAAAAATCCATCCACCTTGATCTTGAAATGATGTCATATTTGAAGTGTTGGAATTCAATCTTGTTTTTGGAGTTCGTGAAACCACTGGGTGTATGGTTTCTATAGCATGCTTGAATAATAACTTGTTTGACAAGATGATTCCATTGTTTTTTTTTTTTAGGGAATCTCTGAGCTCCAGAGGAAGCATGCGTGTGAGAGTTGTTAATTTTTCTTTTTTTCTTTCTTTTTTTTTTTTTGATAAATTTATTTGCCCTTCACGCTACTATGGGCATGTCCCTCTGGGATATGTAGGCCTTAGAACTTTCAAGTAAGTGTTCTTTGTTTTGTAAAAAAAATAATGAGCCACTTCTTTTTCTTTTTTCAGTTTTTGTTTGGCTATTAACAAATAACACTGGTAAATAAGTAAGATGATGGATGTGTTTATTTATTTTATTCTTTTTTAGTATGTGAAACAAATATTTTAAAATCTATTAATCGTTTGCACAACTAATTTGGGTAATCGTTTTTCAACGAGTGCGTCAGGGGTGTTGTGGGGTTAAGTCCTCATCCTTCCCTATGCACAATCGACTCCCGAACTCAATTTGGTTCCAATGGCCGTTTTTTTAAGGGTTTTCCAATTTTTCCAAATTGAATAAAATTGGTGGCGACTCTACTTGTTTTTTCTAAAATTCTCTATTTTTCGTCTTCCTTCGCGATTCCGGTCGCGACAATAATCGGTAAATCTTTGGTGCATCTTGCCGAGAAGCTTCTTATAGGATTTTACCTTATTTTCACCTCACCCGCAAATGTTTGTTTTCAAGCTTCTGTTACATGCATCTCTTTATACAACTCGATAAGACACAAACTGTGTTATAAGTTTGATGTGCAACTTTGAGTCCTTCATTATATTATTGTTTGAATATGAATTTGATTGTTACAAATGAGCTTGAACTCTGAACCATTGGATATGGCTTCCATCATTTCATACCATCGAATGACTTCAAGACAACGCTTATACTTCAAAATAATTTAAAAGCAATTGCCTATCCATTATTAAATATTTTAAGTTAACATATGGTCAGAGAAAACGTGTTCAAGAAATTAGAGCTAAATTTGTATATAAGTTGAGCCACCCTAAAAACTTAGTCTTGAAATCATGCACAAGGTGGATGATTTCATACTAAATGTTTTCTTCTCAAATTGTCATTGTGTTTTCATTTAATATACATTTGAACTGTCATATCAGTTTTTGAATTGGTGCAGCCTTGAACTTGCTTTGCAGTTTGGGATTTCAGTGGCATTATTGTTAGCCTGATTCTTTTTCGTGACTTATTGTTAACATTTTCGTTTATATATATAAATTCAACATTTGAACCTATTTCTTATTTCCCATTTGTTGGTGATAAATGAGCTAATACCTTTTCTCATTTTAATTGAGCAGGAAATTGGAAAGGCTTGAAATAAGAAGGGTGCAGTTTGCCTAGCATTTCTCAATTTAGTGTCAACTTTCTAACATACTAACCTACCCTTATAACAAGCGGGGTAATTTATTTTGCCTGGATATAGCTACAGGTCTATAATCTGAGGAAAAGTAATTTATTTTGCATAGCTAAGCAAATTATTAAGAATAGGCCAAACACTATGGCTTTTTTCTTTTTGAATTTTATGATGTCAGAAACTGTGGTTGGAGAGTAATATTTGAGATTTATTTTACACTATATGGAGACCATTCTTATAACAAGGAGGAATACATATAAAATTCAGCTTTTTAAAATGCATATAAAATTTGCCTCTTAAACTCTACATGCTTCCACATGCTAAATAGAGAAACATGTTATGCGTTATATTTGAAGATCATACGAGCTGCAAGTTTGTCATTCAGAATGGTAGTAATTTGTGACTCATTGATTTTGTTTTGGATACTGTCGTTGCAGAGTTTATGCAGACTGACATTTTCCAGACACTCTTTGTATGTGGATTGATTGCACCACATGCTTTGAGAGATGTGGAACCATGGCAATAAAGGTGTGATTGGTTTCAAGGTTGTCAAGATCGCGTGCTACCTCGTGGGAGCGCACGATTCCACGAGTACAGAAGGTCCAACCGAGGCGGCGCGGAGGCGAAATCGCCGGAGGAGCAGGCGCGGCCGGAGCGACGTGGAAGATCGCAAACCACATAGAAGCGGCGATTTCTTCGATCTGACCCGGTGGGCGATTTTTAGGGTTTTTAACCCGTTTTTCCAAAAAATCCGGCCATTGCTATTCCTATGTCCAATTCCCTCTGTACAAATGGTAATATTTTTGGGAAACCAAGCATTAGAGTTATTTCTCTTAATTCCCAAGACAGAATTAGTTTCAGTTTCAATGCTTTGTCTCTCTCTCTCTCTCTCTCTCTCTCCCTCTCTCTTTGAGTAATACTCTGCCTGACCTCTGCCTTCTTCTCATATTCTTTAAATACTACAATACAATGTTCTCAGTTCTGCATTACTCTTTATTTTTTTTAGAACGTGATTTCAGAACAACACTCTCTCAGTCTCTTTCTTTTCTCCTCTGTTCTATACGTGATTTCAGAGCAACTCTGTTTTATTTTTCTGGACATGTCTTCCATCCCTGTTAGTGCCTCTGGTTTAGCATCTGCACCTCCTAAACTTCAGAAAAATGCTCCAGGAAGCAGAACTGATATAGCATGGAAGCATGGAGTTTCTATTGATGGTGGAACAAGGAAAATTAAGTGTAATTATTGTAACAAAGTAATTATTGGAGGTGTTTACCGGTTGAAGCACCATTTAGCTTGCATACAGAAAGATGTTGGTGCTTGTGCGTCTGTACCTGATGATGTGAAGAAACAAATGTGGGATATTGTGAAATCCTTGCAAGAAAGATTAGTGAAGAAAGCCACAGATGATGATGACACAGTTACTGAAAAAGGAAAAGGAAAAAGGCAAGAAGAAGGTGGGATTGATACATCTGGGAATATTTTCAAGAAGAGGGGAGTGAGCACTCAAGCCACCATCAACAACATCTTCAAGAAGAATTTGAGAGAAGAAGCTTGCCAAGAAATTGCTTCATTCTTCTACAACAATGGCATAGCATTTAACATGGCAAAGAGTGTTGAATTTCACAAAATGTTGGAGATGGTGGATAGACATGGCCTTGGATTTAAGCCACCTTCATATCATGAAATTAGAGTAAAGTATTTGAAACAAAAGGTGGATGAGACAAAGAAGACCATTGAGGAACACAAAATTATTTGGAGGAAGAATGGATGCACCATCATGAGTGATGGTTGGACTGACAAAAGAAGGAGAACAATTTTGAACTTCTTAGTAAACAGCCCCAAAGGTACTGTTTTTTTGAAGTCTATTGATGCTTCTCACATATCAAAAACTGCTTACAAAATTTTTGAAATGATTGATCAAATTGTGGATGAAGTTGGTGAAGAAAACGTTGTCCAGATTGTGACGGACAATGTAGCAAATTATAAAGCTGCTGGTGTAATGTTGATGGATAAAAGGAAAAAACTTTATTGGACACCTTGTGCAGCACATTGTATTGATTTAATGTTAGAGGATTTTGAGAAAAAGATAATGGTTCATCATGACACAATTTTGAGGGGTAAGAAAATTACAACTTATATTTATTCCAAGTCATCTCTAATTTGTTTGTTGCAACACTTTACCAAAGGAAAGGATTTGGTTCGACCAGCCATGACTCGTTTTGTAACATCTTATCTAACTTTGGGGTGTCTCATGGACAACAAAGGGGCATTGGTAAGAATGTTTACTTCTAATGAATGGACATCAAGCCGGTTTGGAAGGACAAGGGAAGGGAAGTATATTGAAGAAGTGATTATGGATAAGGAGTTTTGGAAGAATATTGTGATTTGTTTGAAAGGTGCTTATCCACTTATTAGAGTACTTCGTTTAGTGGATTCAGATGATAAGCCAGCTATGGGGTTTATTTATGAGGCAATGGACCAAGCTAAAGAAAGGATCCAAAGTGCCTTCAATGATGTCCAAAATAGGTGAACTATAAACTTTAGTTTACATTATATATTTTAATTTAATTTAATTTAAATTATAAAGTTTATTTACTAATTCAATTTTTTTGCATTATTTAGTTTTAAGCCTCTATGGGATATCATTGATGAAAGATGGGACAAGCAACTCCATAGGCCTTTGCATGGAGCAGGGTACTATCTCAACCCTCAATTACATTATAGCCCTAAATTTAAAGCTGACTATGAAGTCAAACATGGGTTATATGATTGCTTACAAAGGATGGTGGGAGATGTTGAAGAAATTACTAAGATTGATGCTCAACTTGAAGATTTCAAGGTGCGAGCGAAGTTTTTTGGTAGTGCGGTAGCTATGGCTGCACTTAAAACGAAAACTCGATCCCAATGGTGGGAATCATATGAGGATGAGCATCCAGAACTCCAAGCATTTGCAATTCGTGTGTTAAGCTTGACCTGCAGTTCATCAGGTTGTGAGCGAAACTGGATAGCCTTTGAGATGGTAAACATTCTTTAACATTTCACTTTTTACAGTTGCCTACCACTTGCTATATATTAATGGAGTTTGTATGTATTAGGTCCACACAAAGAGAAGAAATCGTTTGAAACAAAAGACAATGAATGATGTTGTCTTTGTGATGACCAATTCAAAATTGGCAAAGAAGAAGCAACCAAGAAAGACGGTTGAATATAACCTTTGTGACACCCGCTACCCCGCATACGATAAAATAAAATAAAGCATGCAAGTTAAATAAAATTTTAAAACTTTAACATAAAAGGTAGCAAGTACCACATGATCCGAAAACATTTTAAACATAAAACAACTGCGGAAAAACATTAATCATAAACGAAACCCGAAACCCGATGTCACATAATCAGAGTTGGTATACATATACCGATAACACATCGGAATAAAACTAAACAACTGAATGTAAATCCTATCTACTACTACTAAGAGAGATCTTCACGGGATCACTCCTCGTCAGCATGCTCACCCTCCTCTGCACATGCAACATCATATGCACAAGAAAAACAAAGGATGGGGGTGAGAAATACGATCATAAATATATGTAAACGGAATGGAATAGTAATTAAGATGACATACAACATACATCAATCAACACATGTATAATCAATACATATCAAAGATGCATGTCAATGCGAGTGCAACAACACTACTCCGTATGCATGTGGCCAACAACTCTAACTTTGGAAAGACGATTAGGAGTACATGTCCGGTTATCAACGTGGATATTATGCCAGACCGTGGGCCATCCCCGAACACTCTCACTAATCCTGATAACGTATAGTGGCTAGTCAGGGTACTCAAGCTTATCCTTTAGGTCACTCCGACAATAGGTAGCTAGCCCATGTCACCTGGAATTTCCCTACCCAATGTACCCGCAAGGCCGGGATAACACCCATCGTGGCCTCCACTATCGCGATTCATCGTTTGCTTTCCACCCAACATATCAACGTCAACGCATGATGCATGTTATGCTCAACAACATGCAAACACATGTCCAACCATCCACCATCAACACCATTATATGGCTATCACCTTTGACCAACAAGCATCAAAGATGATTTATCAACATCAAACTTGACCAATAAGCATCAAGAATGATTTAACCAACAACATCGGTAACAGTACGTCGTTACCAATAACATCATCGTCTTATTAATTGTTCTCTTTGGTAAGTCTTAACTTAACATCATCTTCATTAAGTATTATACTTAATCTTATTATCTAAGCCCCAATTCATATCTTATTAAGATTATAACTTAATCCTAATATTTAAACCTCAAGTCATATAGTTATTAAGATAATAAATTAATCTTAATATCTAAACCTCAATTCATATTTTATTAAGATTATAACTTAATCTTAATATTTAAACCTCAAGTCATATATTTATTAAGATTATAACTTAATCTTAATATCTAAACCACAATTCATATCTTATTAAGATTATAACTTATTCTTAATATTTAAACCTCAAGTCATATGTTTATTAAAATTGTAACTTAATCTTCATAACACTATCCATCAAGCATAAGGGGTCAAAACTGTTCCTGGGCACGTGAGAATCGATTTCCATTCTCTGGAATCGATTTCTCAAGTCTTCAAAATCGATTTCCAATCTCTGAAAATCGATTTCAGCATGTTCAAATCGATTTCCCCAATCGATGTTGAACAAGGGAAAATCGATTCTAAAAATCGATTTCTACAAGGCCAAATCGATTTCCACGCTTTGGAAATCGATTCTTGGTCGATTCAATCGATTTCCATGTGCTGGAAATCGATTTCTGGGTGTCAATTCATACAGCAGCGGGTTTCTTCCGCTATAGACCAATCTACATTCTCTAATTAACATATCATTCGAGCCTAAGCTATTTATCATCAATTTGATTATTTCAACACTCATGAATCATAACCTAAGGGTTCTCAAACTAATCCTTGGTCATCAATCTCACATTGCCTATTTATTTTCTCCCTATAACTATGTTCTAATAGTATAGGATTAATAAGACACCATATCATGGCATAAACAACATGTTCATCATCATCAATTCATCAACATTCATAATAATCATGTACTCATAGTTATAAACATGTTATGACATCAGATTATTCATCAATCAATATTCGTACAGCCAGAAAACAACATAACAACATTCATAGGCACTTACAATGCATATAGACAAACATATAGGGGTCATGGGTTAACCCCTTCATCTTAACCTATCCCAAAACCCACATACTCATGATCAATTTTCTCCCCCCCATACCTGGTATGACGATTCACAGCCTAAGGGAAAGAGAACAAATCCAAGTTCTGCTACGGTTCCTTCTTACGGGTTCAGCACTTGATCACGATCGCAACATTGGAAAGCAGAGTCGATCCTTAAGTTAAGGATTAAAAGGGAAAACAAAACTAGGATTAGAAACTCACCTTGGTTTCTAACTTAGGAGATTAACTCTAGCAGCAGGGATAGACTAGCCAAACAACGGCGTGTTCTTGACGAAGAACACCCAAGCAGGATTCGTCCTTTGGGTTTTCTAGAGCGAGAGATCAATTAGAGCTCTTAGGGATGAGAAGAGGCAAAAAGTGTGTACAATAGGGTGTGGATACTAGGTTTAGGTCATACGCTATGTATATATAGCTGTTAGGGACGTTTTAGGACGAATGGGCCGTACACAGCATAGCCCAGTAACCCGAACGCGTACACAAGCTCTGACACGCATGAAAATCGATTTCAACATCCATGAAAATCGATTTTCCTTGGGCCAAATCAATTTTCTTATCAAAGAAATCGATTTTGCCCTTCAAAGGATCGATTTCCTCCTTCTGGAAATCGATTTTCTTCACCTGGAAATCGATTTCCTAAATCGATTTCCCAAATCGATTTCCCAATCGATTTTGGCATCGACACCTGAATAAAACTTGTAGGTAATACTCTAAGCTTTCCAACGCATCCTAGATCATCTCGATCGGATGTCTAGAACTCAAGATATGGCCAAAACCGTGAAACAGGTTATTTAGACTCGGATGAATTGATTATTCTAAAGGCTGAACTATTACAACTATGAACTTATGTACCAAAAACAAGCAAAAACGACATATGCAAGCATCTATGAGCAAGTATCAATACATATATACATAGAAGTGAAAGAGCAGGGTGTTACAACCTTGATGATCTTGCATCCGATGATGAATGGATTGTGGACAATGACGAAGGTTCATTTGGCATTTGTGATTTAACAATTGACAATGAAGATGATTTGGAATTAGATACTCAAAATGGAGACTTGGCTGGTGGTGTAGCTGCTGCCCCTCAAGATGATTTGGAGATTCCTAATGTTGATGATGAACTTGATGAAGTAGGAGATGAAGATCTAATGGAAAATGTTGGTTATGATCAAAATGCCTTGGATGATTTGCTAAAATAAGGTTTTTAGATGTTTGTTAGGAGTTGGATGCTGGTTATTTTGGTTATGTAATGTGACTTATGATTAAATCAATGCATATTTTGGTTAAGCTTATTTTGGTGTTTTAAGGTTAATTTTTTTTTAATTTTATTATTATATGTATATATTAATAATTAAATATAATTTTTTCATTTTGGTGGGATCTTACGATCCGTGTTACGATCCCACAATTTACGATCTTCCTTGTCCCAAACGATCCTAGGTGGGATCTCGAGTTTGACAACCTTGATTGGTTTACTTTCTCATCTTTTGTGCACTTGGTGCATTGCTGCTATGAGCTATCAATTATTATTGCAATGCAAAGTCAAGCTAAATACCTAACTTATGTGCAATTAGACCTATTTGCTGCAATGCAAAATTTAAAAAAAGAGATTAGTAAGAGCTTTCATAATGTCTATTGTGCAAAAACTTTCATAATGTCTATTGTGTAAAAGCTTTACTAATGCCTATTATGTAAAAGCTTTTCTTCTTTCTTAAACTTGAAATGTTGTCCAGAGCATCTTCAAGAAATTTTTATCTCCATAGCTTAAACTAAAGCTCATCCATTTATCTCCAGAGTTTTCTTAGCACCATGAGAGCAGTTCAAGGTGCACAAATAGTAGCATCAAGCATACAAATTATTTTGGGATTTAGTCAAATATGGGCTATTTGATCTAGGTAAGCTTACTTTCAATCCATGAAGTGCTTTTGTGTATATTATATTATGAGTTCTTATATAGTAACAAAGATTTAAAGAACATTGTTAGCAGTAAGAAAATTACTATATCAATCAATAGTATAAAGTTATATTCGATGTCGAGGAAAATATGAGGAACTTTATAACCTAAAATTGAGGGGCTAAACTAAACCGTGTATCCTTAATCGAACTGAAAGCCTCTTGGTTGAACTTCAAAGTGGGGATTGCATCAAGTACAACAGGTTCAGATTCAAGGTCATTAACATGATATTTTGGCTATCAGTAAACAATGAAAAATTAAAATCTAAAGAAGCAAACTTGAACAAATACACAATGGAGTAATGTGCATCTGATTGCATATCACAAGATAAGAAATTTAATGATAAAAACCAATTTAATATAATGTGCCTTTAATATGTATATAAAGTTACTATATATGGTAAACATACTTATGCATATATTGTGGAAAATTTTACTTTGGATTACTATGCAAATGTAGATGCAGTGCAATGATGAATTTTGAAAACAAAAAGTTATCAATTGATCTCCTCTTTATCATAATTATTTTTACTTTCAGTAACCTTCATGGAACTATAATACCCTGTAGAAGGCTAGATTCATAAAGTAAATGATTTAGGAACATGACAATCTATAATATATGTTTCTATCAATAATATTGGTATAGGGAAGTGTATTATTTTTACTTATTTTTCTCCCTTGTTTAGCATGCAAACTAAAATTTGAGATTTCCATTTGTAGCTTTTCACTGTAATGACCTTCAGATGGTGCTTTTCTGTTGTCTGCCTTTTGATTGTCATTGTTAATACAGTTTGGTTAACTCGTGGATATGCCTTGGGATTTTATGGTATCATGACAAACTTAATTTACCAAAAGCTCTTTTTGCAAATGAGATATGTCAAGTTTTTTATAGTTGTTTGTATGAAAGACATTCATTGATCTTTTTATTTGCATCAACAAAAATTAAGATGGGATAATAATTTGCTCTAAAATATCAAAAGTAAATAGTGACAACCCGCAATATTTTGGTTATTTAAAAAAGATACATACCAACTATATGGCCACTAAGAAATCAAACTTATGTCTTGGTTTTACATCAGACTTCATATTCTGTCGTGTTGCTATGAGGTTGCTTAAAATAGGTACATGAAAGCAGCAGGCTCCAAGACAGGTTCTTTCTTCAAGATTTTCTGTACATTAAACTGCTAAAGATTAGTAAGCAGAGATTGAACTATCATAAGTACAAGTAGAACACAGACAGCCAGTCACATTAATCACTGTCAAGTCACATTATATATTTATACATAGTGGATAAACAAGCATCACTAGATTTCTGCTTGGCAACCTCAGTAGCTTGAAATCTCTTGATATATCAAACAATGACATAGCATAATGGCAATCTTGGTCTTCGTTAATGTTAAAACTATACATCTAATTTCAGAAGACAAACTGCTTTCAAATGTGATGCAATTAATTATAAGTTCTATTATATAAGACTATTTTTTACTTCAATCAAGTATTCAAAGCAAAATTAAGTAACATATATTATAACCTGTCCTGTGGTATAAATTAACAATTCTTATATTTTGTTTTTGCTTAATATTTAGTATTCTTGCTTATATTTATTGTTCAGTCGCAGTTAAAATTTAAGTATTTAATGCAAAATCAAGTAGCATATATTATAACATGTGAAAACAAATAGTATATAGCTATTGTCATGGTTCTTCAGTTCAAAAACATGTTGGCAATATAGGACTTTGGGATGTTAAATCTGGTGAGAAATTGTTAACTTGATTATTGGATCATTTTATTGTTTCGGTAGGACTTGATGTTTGAATTCAATGAGGCTGCATTGTATGTTGTTTCAGTGGATAAGTCTTCAACTTCTAAATTGACTCTCGTGAAGTGTTTTATTTGGCAAGTTGATTCTAGAGATTTGACAAGTTCATTCTAGAGATGTAGTGTATTTTGTGCATATATATGTATTTTACCTCCTATTTAGAAAAAGTATTTTTTTTTTGTTATGTTCAGTATTACTGTATTAGAAAGGTTGGTTATTTTGTATAAAGTTTAGATAGTTCAATATGATGTAGTTAAGGTAACTTATTTTGGAATCTGAATTTGTTAGATATAACCAATGATATCATCATATCCATTTGATATTATTATATTGTATAAAGATTAGCCATGTATAAATTTAACATTATATATTCGGATGAATGATTTGGATAGATTTGTAAAAGAAAAATATCTTAATCTTTATCGCTATTTAGAGTGAGTTTGTAAATTACGTATTTGATTTTTTTTAAGTAATAGTATTATATTTGTTACGATCCGTACTTTATCCTTTTGCTAAAAGTGTACATCAGCAAATTATAATTATTTTGGAGAATTGATTTTGAGATGCCATGATAGACAAAAGAGCTAAAGGTTCCCATAGATATAATACAAATCATCTTTTGTATTACATTTCAACAAAGTTGCATTATGTTGTTTTTTAAAAATAAGATTCTTACAAGACTTAAGAGCAATGTTGGAAATTGATGAGTGTTGAATTGGAAAAAAAATTACTTTCTTCCTGTGTAAAGGCATATTTCTTGACCTTTTATGCATAATAGCATACCATTTCTTTCCGATTTTACACTTTCAGTTATAAGTATTTATAAGGTGAATATTACGAAGTTAGTCTTCCAATATAAGTCATATAATGAAGACTTTTTCCAAAGTCTCGGACTCATGGATAAAATGACTTTATTATTTTAAATAATTATTTTTCATCTTCATTTTTTAAATTTTTGTTTATACTAAATTTGTAACAATTGGAGAGAAAGAAATATTAAATATATTTAATATTTCAAGAAGTAATTATATTAAATAAATAAAAAAAACAACTAACGATGATTTCAAATTTAGATAAACAAATATTAAAGGTGAATTTTCGGATACTTCAAAGTTAATTTTATCTTGTCTAAGTGGTCCAATCAAATGGTAAGAACTATTTGACTTGACTTATTAATATGACTCATTTAATTGAGGTAACGCATTCTAATTAGGCATGATAATTTTTATTTTAGAATTATTGGACGTATCGGAGAAGGCATCGCAATTAAATGCATATAATAAACCACACTGCATTAGAATCACTGTCGTTTGAAAACCAATAGGAACAACCAATTTGTTTATTCTCTTCAATTTAAAGAAAAGCTTGTTTATCCACAGAGAAAAGTGACAACAAAGCGTTTACTTACTCAACCCTTCGAAAATATTTTTCCAAATACAAAGACATAAAATTATAAGACTTTGTTTGGGATATGATAAGAAAACTGTAAGACTTTGAGAAAGGATGTTATATATTTGGTTAAGCCTTTCGTTCATATTCATTGTGGTTTGGACTCGATTCTCAGGTTTCCTGTTGGTAAGCGATATATAAATTCTAATGTAAATCCTTGTTGAGATTGATGATATTTCCTGACTTTGTAATGAGATATGTCTTCCCCTAATATAAACTTGGACGTTGCTAGGTACCCTTGAAATTTAAAGGGTTTGGATATCCTATGTCCAATCAGAATGCGTCAATATTATATGAGGTTAAATTTTCAATATTTGATTGGACAACATAAATAAGGGTATGATATCCAAGTGATACCATAGAATCTTCCTATAAACTTTTTGTTATAAAAAAAAAAATTGTAAGACTTTGAAGCATCAAGCAATAGCTTACAAAAAGAAAAAGAAGGAAGAAAGAATAGCGTTATTTACGCAGACAAACACACACTCCACTCTTTGTTCTATTTAATTTGCTTTCCAATTTCAATATTTTCTTTCTTTCTTTCTTTCTTTCTTTCTTCATATATCACATGCAACTGCGATCTCTTCTTCCTATGGTCTCGTCTCTGCATTCTCACCGTTCTTTCTAGAATCTTCTCGAAACCCAAACCCCAATCCCTTAGATCTCAATTGGGTTATGGAAATGGCTTCTACTCCCCGCACCGTTGAAGAGATCTTCAAGGATTACAACGCTAGAAGAACTGCTATCGTTCGCGCTTTATCTCAAGGTTTTCTATTTCTCTCCCTCTTTTATTTTATTTACTTTCAAAATTAACAAACCCATATCAAAGTTTCTAACTTTTTTGATTTTATTCTATCTCAGATGTTGATGACTTTTATGGGCTTTGTGATCCAGGTAAGGGGTAACCGCGATCTGATGTTTTTTATTTAGTTTACGTACAAAATGAATTTTTCCCCTTTTTTATGTTTTTTTTTAATTTCCCGATTATGTTTCTGGTTTCTGTGTGAATTGTGCATGCTTGCTAGAGTTGTGCAAGTTGACTTTATGTTTTTTTTTTTTTTTTGGAGAATTTGAGGAAAGAAAAATGGGCAAAAAAAAGGTCAAACTTTTGCATGTCCCAGGTTTTATTGTTGTTTAGGTCTTGTGCAAGGTTTTAAAATGTGGTCCGCAACCCAATTGAGGCCGCAAAGTTGTGGTTTTGGTGGTTATCGCAATTGAGGTTGCAATCTTGTGGTTTTGGTAGTCTCTGCAACTATATCGCGGCCACAATTGTGGCCGCATCAGGTGTACTTTCTCGCAATGCCAATGACGGTAACAGAATGACGTTTAATGCGACCGCGATCACAATCGCAATTTAAAACCTTGGTCTTGTGAAAACATTAACTTTCTTGTTGTTAATTTAATGAGTAAATCCCCAATTTAGTCTCTCAAATTGTAAGGTCGTATCAATTTAGTCCCTGATATTTTCGAAATTTCAAAAATATCCCTGAAGTTGTTAAAATCAATCCAGTCCCTCCGTTAGGGACTAAGTTGATACAAACCTTACAATTTCAGGAACCAAATTGGCACAAAGACCAAATTGATACGACCTTATAATTTCAGGGATCAAATGGGAGACTTACTCTTAATTTAATTCTCTGGATTTTGATTTGAACATGAGATAAAGATTTGACAGACACATAACTTGTTGAATTAGATTCATGCTGGAAATGCTCTTAGTTATTGTGGGGTTTTATAATTAATTTATTGATTAATTGATTATTAATCTCTGTTGTTCCATTGAATTCTAAGTTTTTTTCCTGTGTGTGTTTGTTTTCTAAGAGAAGGAGAACTTATGCCTCTATGGGCATCCAAATGAGACCTGGGAAGTGACTCTGCCAGCTGAGGAAGTTCCACCGGAGCTTCCGGAGCCGGCTCTCGGAATCAATTTTGCTAGAGATGGCATGAACCGCAGGGATTGGCTTTCTCTGGTTGCTGTGCACAGCGATTCGTGGTTGCTTTCTGTGGCCTTTTATCTTGGAGCCCGTCTTAACCGCAATGAAAGGTACAGCTTGGTTGGGGTGTGAATGTGATGATGGTTCAAGTTGGTTGTAGCTCTGTATCTGTTTTACACATGCTTAAGCACCCTGTGAAATGTGAAAACTGGGGGTTTGTAATTGTAGTTGTAGCCCATGCATCATTATATCATCATGGATGAATGCCTCTAAAGAAACAATGCCTTTTTTTAACAATTGGCAATAACTGTAATTTTATCTATGTAGCCCTTTGATGGACAGTAAAAGGTGTCTTAAAACAATTTTATCATCCCAGTAACATCAGCTATGTTCCCTTCTCATCCAAAAAAACTTAACAATTCAAAAAAACTAAATCATAAACTTGAGGTTGGCGACAGAGGTATCCATGGTGACTGGTCCATGCATTTAGCCTGTGTGAGAGCTGACTCTGTTATCTTTAGCTTTAATTTTTAACAGACAGCAGTTATGTTGAATCACTTTTTTAGTGCTTTACCTTTCTTCATTCGTGCTTTTTTCCCCCTTTGTACGATCAAGTTTGGTGTGAAGGGGATTATAGTCCCCAAAGACACTTGACGGAAATATATGCAACCGAGTTTAATATGTTATTTGTATGGTAGATATGTGTATGCTGTTGTACTGGTTCTTGCAGTTTTTCCCTTATAGATCTCATGAGTTTCTTTGTTGTAGCATTTACCCTTAACATCTGCTGTTAAATGACATATGCTTCGCACTTTCTGTTGATGGTTGCACTGATTCTCTATGGCAGGAAACTCTTATTTAGCTTGATCAATGATCTTCCTACTGTTTTCGAAGTTGTGACTGAGAGGAAGCCAATAAAGGACAAGCCCACTGTAGACAGTGGCAGCAAATCTCGGGGCAGTACCAAGGTTAGTGTTTTTATTTTTTAATTTGTGATATTTGTCTTTGTATTTTCTGGCTGGATCACCAGAAGTTAGGTGGATCCTACACAAAAGTTACGCTAGGTAATGCTTGTGCATTCTAAAAGTTTGTAATGAAAGTAGAGATATCAACATCACTTTTAATATTATGAAAATATTCTATCCTTTTTTGTTGGGTGTTTGTAAAACAAAAGCTCGGGTTGCTTGTCAAGTATCTACTAGTTTAAACACAAAGAAGTACTTTAAACATTATCATAGAACAACAATAAAACGCCATTGGCTTGTTTATTTGTTGTAGTTTTTTGTGATTACTTTCAGAAGCAGCTTGTAGCACCAGCAAATACTAAACTAGGCCTTAGAGTTTCTGGATCTTAATCTTGATGGGGTTGTTGAACTAAGTTCAGAATCTATCCCTGTTACGCTCACATTACTTTTCTCTTAGCTCATGTATATGATCATAAAAAAATTGGACTGCATTTTAGAAAATCTTTTGAACATGATGTTTGTTTTCATGGTATTGCATCACTAGTACAAATACTATAAGACTATCAATTAAAGGTTGTGGAGTGTGATAAATCATGCCATGCTGCCGTATAAAGGATGCTTGTACATTTGTCTGCAGAGATCAAGTGATGGGCAAGTTAAAAGCAACCCAAAGTTCACAGATGAGGGTTATGAGGAGGATGAAGATGAGCATAGTGAAACCCTTTGTGGGAGCTGTGGCGGAAATTACAATGCAGATGAATTTTGGATTGGCTGTGATATATGTGAGAGGTGGTTCCATGGGAAATGTGTGAAGATTACTCCAGCAAAGGCTGAGAGCATAAAGCAATATAAATGCCCTTCATGCAGCATTAGGCGGAGCAGGCCCTAGGCCGAAGGCAATATGTGAAGTGAATAATGCTGTGTTGTGGTTGACAGGATACTGTAGTATTGTTACTTCTCTTGTACAAGAAGTTTATGATAGTATCTATTTCTAATGGTTAATTTTTCTTAAAGTTAATTAGTTGCTTGCTTTTGGTGGTAAGAAAGATTCATAATTTCTGAAGTTATAAGTTCGTATAAGTTGAGGACTTAGCTTTCTGATGTGCAAAATGGTGGCTGAACAGAGGTATGTTCCTGATAATTTGAACTTTTCGAGTTTATATAGAATAATATTACAAATTTAAAGAGGATTTGGAAAGTTCTTTGTTCAGACGGATTGTATTCAAAGGAAACTTGGTTAAAAAGTTTTTCAAATCAATGAAGATATTGTATGAGCAGAAATTTTGATTTGCGTAGGATTTCCCTTGGTATTTATTGTCGTCTCTTCCTTTTATACTCGTTTGTGATGGTTTAGAGATAGTCTTCAACTTTTTGCATCTTTCTGGCATATGGTACCCTTGCTTTTTTTGAACATCCAAGTGTCAGCAAAAAGTAGCTTTGAGGTGCCGACTCTTCACTTAGTTGATAGTTGAGTGTTTCTGCAATTTTTGATGTTTTCCTTGATTGCTTGAAACAATTTAAGTTTACAAGCTTCATGTAGAGTGAAGGACTTCGCTTGAGATTTGAAATGCTTCGCTTTATCAGCTTTTCTGACTTTTCATATGGTCGTATAATAGTGGATGAATCTTAAGACTTAGATCTTCTTATAGCTCGCATGGTCTGGTCTCGAGTATGACTTGTCTCATCTTTATAGTGAGTTCGTCTTGTCTGATCTTTTGGACCTCTAACTTGAATCTTTTTTTATCTTGACGTTCACTCGTCTGATCTTACCTTTTAGCTTGTGACTTCAGATCTTTGATCTTGACTCATCTTATCTTGAAGGTTTAATCTGCGTCTTCCAGTATTTGATCTTGATTAGACTGATCTTTATCTTCAAAGAACGTCTCTTATGACCTTGACCTCCACACAGTGTTGCTTGGTTGTCTGACCAAGTCTTCCATCATCTTAGCCTACTCTTTCATATAACAAGCACTTTGATAGGTTCCTATTCTTTTCTTTGAGCATTCCCAAGTCCCAACAAGCAACCAACAGTACAACAGAAACTCAAAACAATTGAAATTTGTAGTTGAAAGTTTGTTGTCATTTAAACTTGTGCTCAAGAGGGTCTTTGACCCAACATGTTATATATATAATTTATACAATAAAATACAATATATTCTAATTTGTCAATCATTTAATATTTTGGTTGAATGTGTGCAATGAAGCGGTAATTTCACCTCGTATTCGAACATAAAAGGTAGTTATAACTTTTCTGCCCCTATTTCTTCTAATCACCCCGTTTCAGTGAAAGGATTATTTGTACGGTTTCCTTAAACACTTAGGTAGCGTTTGGTGCACCGATGTGACATAATGGAATAAGTTATGTTATGTTATCTTTGGTTTTACCCTTATTAGTGGAATTAAAATGTTCCACATTGTATCAAATTTTAAGGTGTGTTTTTGGTATAGAAGGTATGTTTGTTTTGAGAAAACGTTTTCTTTTTTCATTAATAATTGGAAAAGTGCTACCTTGTTTCAATTCTACTTCCTATTTTCAGAGATTTATTTAGGAAAACTGAAAACTATTAAACAACCCCTTGATTTTTACTAGAGCACTTCAAATCTTGTTGTGTTGCATCATGTGTCTATGATTTTCCATCACCTGGTTCATGGGTCAGTCCCACATGGTTTAAGTATCTTCGATATATCATACAAAATAACAGAAAGATAGAGGGAGATGTAGCGAGATGGATAAAATGGAGAAGTGTTTAGGGTGTTACTTGAGATAGAAAAGTAACACTTGAAATGTTTATCCATATGATGTTGTATGAGATAGTTTTACCCACATGATGTATGAGATTGAATATTGGATAATCGAAAGTTAACAAGAGAATAAACTCAATGTAACAGAAATGAGAATGATATGTTAGATGAGTGGATACACTAGATAAGATAAGACTAGGATTGCATTTGAGAGAACCTTTTGTAGGAAAGATAATAAAATCTTGTCTTTGGTGGTTTGGGTATGTATGGGGAAAACTTGTGGGAGTCTCCATTAAATTAGATTGAACACAGCCAAATAGTTAATTAGAAGTAGAGAAGATTAAGAAAAACTATACGCGAAATCATTAAAAAGGATTTAGAGATAAATGGTTTGTATATGAATACGATTTACGATTACACATTATGACGTCGTTTGATTTATATT
Organism: Ammopiptanthus mongolicus; assembly: GCA_039655645.1. Classification (NCBI taxonomy): domain Eukaryota; kingdom Viridiplantae; phylum Streptophyta; class Magnoliopsida; order Fabales; family Fabaceae; genus Ammopiptanthus; species Ammopiptanthus mongolicus. The sequence continues at coordinate 48,379,267 of CM077350.1, forward strand.
ATCACCCCACCTAATGAGAAAAGGGTTTGATTATTGTTTGTCTATTGTGAAACTTTATCTTAATTATCAGTTTCATAACTCCCACAAAAATATGAGAACGTACTATAGCATGCCCTCCAATTAACTACCACGTCAAAGCTTCATATGGGGATGTAAACTCTAGTGTTCCGCAAATAATGATAAAAATGACAACGACACTACTTACTAAACAGGTGAAGAGAGAAAGCCAAATCCTCCTAGAGTCCTAAATGTCTAATGAATTTGAATTAAATTGGAAACTACTTTTTATTATAACTTGTGGCATTGATTGAATCCTAATTCCTAGGCCTCTTCGCCAAATGAATCCTTACCTTAAAGACACAAGGATACAAGACAAGACTTGGACACCAAATGTTGTATTTTAGAACAAGCATATGCATGTTGGGACAGCTGCAGACACACAGCAGAATCTCACCCAATCATATCATCTAACTTGGTGAGCTTCGCCACCTTGGATCATTCTCTTCCGACAACTGTATTTGTCTTTGTTTGCTCTCCTTATCTATATATAATATCTATATATAATATATAATGTCTATCTATATAATATATTTAAGACAGTGTTTTGAAAACTAGATGACAGGTTTTCGTACAATGACTTCTCTTATACTCTTCTTTTACCTTTTCATTTTGGGTAAGTTTTCAAATAAATTTCAATTTAGTATCTTTTTAAAATTTTTTTTTCTTAAAATTGTGTACTTATTATTTGCTGCCAACTGTTTGTTGTTAAATGCTTATCTCTAATATCAAAAAAATAAATAAATGTTTATCTCTCTTTTCTCTCCACCATGCATGCATCATCTTTTCTACTTCCTAATGCTTTTCTTCTCCACTACCGAAAAGTTTCAAATTCTCTCTCAATTCACTACAGGAAATCACGTCATTACCGACGGCCAAAAACTGTCGGAAACATTAAAAAACCGTCGGTAACATAGAATTACTGACGGATAACCGACGACCTTGTGTCGGTCGGTAATACGCGCGTCGGAAACAGTTACCGACGGCGTACACCATCGGTATCGTGACGCAATTACCAACGGTTATTTCCCTCGGTAATTACCGATGGTTTCCCCCGTCGGTAACTTTACCCAGTTACCGACGGTCCCGTCCGTCGGAAATTACTGACGACTATAGCCGTCGGTCCGTCGATAACATGAATTTTATTTTTTTAAAATTGTTTAATATTAATATATTTTAGAATTATTATTAATATTTATTTATATATTTTATTAATATATTTAAAAAACATCATACAATAAATACAAAAGATGATCTAAAATAACCACATAAATGCAACCCTTCTTTTTGCCACCAGCAACCTTCACTCATGTCTGAAGCTCCAGTCGCCCCTCCGCCTCAGGGTCAGCTGTGGTGAACTGAGTAGAGGCTGCCTAAGACCTAGCATGACTCAATCTCGCCTCATACTCCTCTTGTTATGCACAAATACACATCAAGGCGAGTATAATATTTTAAAACAATACATTTTATAAATATTAAAATAAAAAATAAAGGGGTTTTACCTGAGTGCGCCTCGAGCGCTCGTCCACAAACTCGTTAGTAATCTTTCTAACATAGGTAAGACGATGGAGCTCGTTCGGCATTATGTCATGGCCATACTCTGCAGCCTGTAAAATAATTAAGCAGACTGAAATAATAAACAATAATTAATTGACAATATAATAAAAAAAAATTATAAATCAATGCATAAATAAAAAGTTTATGAATGTACCATCCGAACATGGATCTACTGCTGGGTGATCGAACATACTGTGTGCAGACTCCCACCGGTCTCGGATACCCTATTTTTCTTTGTCTGGGCTGAGATTTTCTAGAACATAGGTGTAGCCCAATAAGCACGCAGGGCATCCCAAACTCCCTCTCCCAGCCAATCAGGATGTTCTCCGGAATGACGGGCGTCCCTGAGCAAATCGAAGAGGCGGTGAGTAGCTTTTTGGTGAAAATTTTGCTCCACCTCTGCCTCATCCTTAGCTTTCCACGCGACTTTCTTCTGTTTTAGTTGAACAAATGATAATATAACAAAAGTTAGTGAAACAATTTAGTAAACCTTAATTTAGTAATTAAATTAAAATTTGCAACTTACTTTAAAAGCACCAAACATCTGAATCCAGTCGTCGTCCTCAAGCTTGCCCCGAGTGGTCCAAGGGTACTTCCATTGTGACTTTATAACAAATGTGATGGCCTTCACTGCCACCTTCGACGGAAGGAACCTTAACAATAAAATCATGCATGTCTAACAATCAAATAAATAATATGCTTATAAAATGTAATAAATATAAATTAATTGAGTTTCTTAACCACTACCACTCAGATAAATAATTGGTCGACCATCAGCCATGACCTTTACCTCCTCCTCGTTTGGTGAATAGCCGCCACTCATCACCTCGTCTTGATCAATCTGACGATCATCGTGTGGGAGGTCCCTAACCCTCGAATTAGAAGCATCGTGATGTGCAGACAACTCAGCTACGTACTGTGTCTGAAACCCTAGGGTGGACATCATTGTGATCCCAGGTGCAGTCCCCAACAACACATGGGATGGTGCAGGTGGGGGCGATGGTGGCCTCGGTGCAGGGGGAATGACTAATGCAGAACCTGGTGTCTATGGGGTCGGTGTAGGTGCAGACGATGGGTGCATCGTAGATGCAAGTGGTTGACGCAGTGCCATGGCAAGGGGTGCGCGCGGTAGTGCAGATGCGGATGGGGAAGATGCCGACGGAAGAGGTACGAATCCATCTTCAACATCACGTGTCACGACACGAGCTCATAGGACGTTAATAATAATGTTCTTTTTTGCTGTATACTATCATAATATTTTAGACTTTAATAATGTTTTTATTTATTTATTGATTTTTTAGTTAACTAAAGTGCGGGTAATGAGTGCGGGTATGAGTACTTAGGTACCCAACGGGTAAGGGTACGGGTACTTCAGTTGCTACCCACGCGGGTATGGATCCGGGTATGGGTATTTTTTCTAAAACGCGGGTATGGGAACGGGTACTATAGTACCCTACCCATACCCTACCCATTGTCATCCTTAACTGTAAAAGTCGTCTTCACCTCCTTCTGTAACACCTTTTACATAAACCCCAATGTTTATTATTTTTTTCCCTACGTCCATGATTGGGTATGAAATTTGTACCCATTCACAAAATAAGTGTGCCATTCATTGACAAATCTCAGAGGACCTTCTGATAAGTTCCTTAGGTGTTGGTTCACGACAGTTGGTGCCTTAAGGTAAACTTACGCATGTAAAATACATTAAAGTTACGTTTTTATTTAAAGAGAGTGGATAACAAAATAGGTAGTACCTACTTACTTGTTGCCTAAACCATTTTGGAAAATCTGCATCTATACGAGCAAATGCTTCTTGTTCGCTTATGTTTTCAGACAATAAGAATGTGATAATACAAAAATTGTGCCAATGTGTACATTAATTATTAGCAGATAAAATATATTATTAATCAATTGAAAAATAAAATACGTACGCAACATATGGTTTAACTTCAGTATAGTTGATCAAGACAAGAACATGGGCTGACTTCCACTCAGCATCGTTTAACCAGTAAATCGTCTCCTTCCCACAATGGCGATCGGGTAGTTCAAAGACTGATAAGGTTCCTGGATGTCTTTCTCTTTCACTTTCAATTTCGTTCCTACTATTTTTGGGTGACAACATCAAATTGTTGAAATAATGGGAACAAATGTCTCACGATGTAAGTAAGACACGCAGATTGATCCTTCAACTCTAACCTTATTTTTCACAGTTCGTTTTGAATCACCCATGAATCTATAAAATGACAAGATCATCAATACTCAATTCAAGAATACTTATATTACCTTTCAAATGGATACATCCACCTATATTGAACAAGTCCACGAAGTCTTGCTTCATATGCAAGATGAATCGGCAAATGCTCTATGGAGTCAAAGAAATCGGGTGATGTAAACCAAGGATGTTCACCTTTTAAGAGAAGAACCAAGCCAATTATGGAACAAGAAGAACCAAATTGAAATTTGTTGAAAACTTTATTTTCGTTGGTGATGACCTGTCTATCTTGTTTTGGCTGTATCTTGAGATCCAGATATCCGATGGATGCGTTCTTTGATGCGTTAGAAAGCTAAGATAATTATCTACAAATCATATTAACAGCTTTTTGACCAGATTCGGCTTCTAACATGGTGAAAAATGGGACACAAGTTTAGGACGAAATTTTGGGCAGGATTTTTCTTGTATTTTGGGCTTTCTTTGTATTGGGCTTTTGTTTTGTGCAAGATAGACTCCTTATACTGAAGTAGGCATTACTTAGGTGAAGATTAGGGTTAGCCGTCACCTTCTTAAAATAAAAATTCTATAAATATGACTTGTATTACCTCATTTCTTAACTTTGAATGAAATTAGAATTTATCCTATTTGGTTATTTTTGTGAGTTGAGCATTGGCTCCTCCTCTTTAAGTTCTTGAATTAGAACTTGCTTGATTCTTATCAAAGAGTTCTATCTCTTTGTGGCGAATCCTCCTTGGCTTATCAATCTTCCAATTCTATGGATGATTGTGGCGCCTTCCCCTTCATCTTCTTCCTTTTCCATTTTCTTAATTTATCTTATGTTCTTCTTTACATTTGCGCCATTTACATTCTGTTTTTAGTTGTTGCACTTTCATTCTTATTTGTTTAAGTTTCTTGTTTAGTTATTTCCATTCTTTAATTGTTTCCTTTTGTTAATCATATTCGGGTGGCAATTGCTCCTTCTTCTTCCCCCAATTCTTTTCGTCTTTTTAACATAAGAACTAAGAACAAGCTTTTGGATAGATCCTCAATTTCGGTGATTCAAACTTGGATCATATCATGTGGTATCTAGAGCTAGCTTCCTTGAGCTTAATTTCTTTTTTAGTTTGGATTTTGCTAGTTGGATTGTGTTGAAATTTTTGCAATTTTTGAGCTATTTTTTTAACCTTGAAGCCTATGTCCAACCCCATATTTTGATCATCAATTTTGATCATTTGTGGTGTTGTAATGAGTTGTTAGACCATTGGGGTTTGTAATTCATAGCATCCAAAAGATGTTTCATAGCTCAAGTTGCTTCCTTTCCTCATATTCCATGTTTTAGATTTTTGAATTGTTTTTGAATTCTTCATCTTGTTCTTGGAGTTTGAGCCACTTTGATCTTGAGGAATTTCACGAAATGTTGTTAGAGTGTTAATCTACACCTTGATTGAAAGGTCTTTACAAGTGGAATCAAATATATCAATCAATTTTTCAGCTTAAAGCATGAACTAGACATCAATTTGAGGGGAATTTAATTTCTGGGCACACTTCCCAAGAACAACCCCATGTTCATCATGTTCATGTTTCAAAAGGCTATTTGATCTTTGTTATTCACCTAAATTCTGTTTGGGGCGTTCTTTTCTGTAATTTTCAGAAAAATTTTGTGGCTAAAGTTATTTTGCAAAAGTAAGGATCCCAAAAAGTAAAAAAAAAAAAAAAAAAAATCCGGATTTAGAAAAATACAAAGGGACCAATCTGCAATTATAAAAATTAAAAAAAAAATTTTGGCAGAATTCAAATTAGGCCACAAATCCCCTATTCTAAGTGTTTCTAGCCTTAAAATTGATATTACTTGATGTTTTGGACATATTTTTGGCTCAAATTCTATTCTTAAACACTTTCCCTAGAGTTTTGTCACCTAAATTCCAATTAGAGTGTGTTTTTCTTGTTTGTCTTCTAAATACTCTTAGTTTTGTCTTTGTAGTTTTCTTCTTTTTGAAATTCTTGATTGATACCTTGTGTGGATTTTCACAAAGATTTGGTACTTATTTACATTCTTGAATTAGTATAGTTCTTTTCCAAGGATATTGAAAGAGGACTTTGAGTGGTAAAAGGCAAGAGTGAACATTACATAAATGCCTTGTTTTGAGTGAAACACGAGTGCAAATCTAAGAGTTAAACACTTGAGTGTGTGGGGAGGTCCTTAACACTATTTCTTTTTCTTCTAACTTGTTTGCTTTGCAACAAGATGACATTGGGTTCTAAAGACTTGGACTATGAGTGTAGATGTGTTGCGAAATCACTTGAGAAGTATAAGGTTGGTAATTGGACCCAAATGATGCATGAGAGGTATGAAAAGAAGTTGAGGGAAAAAGATAGAATAAGTCATGAAGAAGAGAGGCGTAGAGATAAGGAGAGAAGATATAAAGTTCATGACAGGGAGGATAAGAGGTTTGAAAAAGAAAGAAGACATAGAAGCTATGAAAAGGAGGATAAGGAGTATGAAAGAAAGGTGAGAATGAAAAGAAATATTTCCAATTTTGAAGAGAAAATTCAAAAGAAAGAGGGAGAAAAAGAAAAACAAGAAAGTGAGATCAAAATTGACAATAGAAAAGAGAGTAAGGGAAATGCAAAAGAAGGAGAGGCAAAACAAAGTGAGGTGGAGGAAGCAAATTTGTCAAAACAACCTACTTCAATTTCTTATACACTGATACTTGTTTTAATGCTAATACTAACCTTTTGTCAAGTTGTGTTGACTCTCTTTTGCAGAAATTTGAAGATGTAATTCCAAAGGAGGAATGCAAGGCATCAATCAAAGTTGAATTAGAGCTTCCAAAGACACAAGTCTCCCACGACTTGAAGGAGATTGGTGGACCTTTCATGACCTTGAATTCGAAGTTGAAGACTTTCAAGACCTATCAAGCTTCTAAAGGATTGCAAGAGGAAATGGAAGAATTGAAGACAACTAGAGAATGGCTAAACCCTAAAGCCGAGAATGAGTCCTCAAAAACACTTGAGAAGTCACGGAGTTCTACTACACTAGTACCTTCTTCTAAGTTGGTTTGTGGCTTCAAGTGTTGGGATTCTTCTTTCCTTTGTCTTACATTTCTTCCCTAGGTCATAAAGAGAAGAAAGTGAATGAAGGAAAATTCCCTCAAGCAATGGTTAGCCTTCATGAAGAAGACAAGTTGGACATGAAGTTTCAAATTTCAAAGAAACTTGATGGGGTGTTGGACCAATTTGCGGAAAAAAACAACAATAGGAAGGAGAAATCCTTGACTTACACTACTCCTAGATTTTATGATTTGTTGAATTTGCAAGAACATGCTTCAATTCATGATTTGACGAATTTGCATGAACTTGTTTTAAATAATTATGATAAATCTTTGAGATTTGAGTGTGTTGTTTTACCCCTTATTAGCCTTGGTCGAATTAAAAAGTTTTACATGAATTATGAAATTGTTTCTAATGTGGATATTACGGATGATGGATTCTTTAGGCTTGTTTTTGACCCCGGAGGTTGGTTTTGTAGGCACATGAAGAATAAGAGCTTGGTTTCATTCAAAGGAAATCACGTCTCCATAGAAATAGACTTTTTCTTAATGCAACTTTCAATAAAACTAATACATGCCTTTTTTTTGTGTAGGTTTGGGAGCTATAAATTCGAGGTCGAATTCTCTTGAAGAGGGAGGGAATGATGCAAACCAAGGATGTTCAACTTTAAAGAGAAGAACCAAGCAAATTATGGAACAAGAAGAACCAAATTGAAATTTGTTGAAAACTTCTTTTCGTTGGTGATGACATATCTATCTTGTTTTGGCTGTATTTTGAGATCCAGATATCCGATGGATGTGTTCTTTTATGCGTTAGAAAGCTAAGATAATTATCTACAAATCATATTACCAGCGTTTTGACCAGATTCGGCTTCTAACATGGTGAAAACTGGGATAGAAGTTTAGGACGAAATTCTGGGCGGGATTTTTCTTGTATTTTGGGCTTTCTTTGTATTAGGCTTTTGTTTTGTGCAAGATAGACTCCTTATGCTGAAGTAGGCATTACTTAGGTGAAGATTAGGGTTAGCCGTCACCTTCTTAGAATAAAAATTCTATAAATAGGACTTGTATTACCTCATTTCTTAACTTTGAATGAAATTAGAATTTATCCTGTTGGGGTATTTTTGTGAGTTGAGCATTGGCTCCTCCTCTTCAAGTTCTTGGATTAGAACTTGCTTGATTCTTATCAAAGAGTTCTATCTCTTTGTGGCGAATCCTCCTTGGCTTATCAATCTTCCAATTCTATGGATGATTGTGGCGCCTTTCCCTTCATCTTCTTCCTTTTCCATTTTCTTAATTTATCTTATGTTCTTCTTTTTACATTCTGTTTTTAGTTGTTGCACTTTCATTCTTATTTGTTTAAGTTTCTTATTTAGTTACTTACACTCCTTGGTTGATTCCTTTTGTTCTTCATATTCGGGTGACAACCGCACCTTTTTCTTCCCCAATTCTTCTCATCATTTTTATATAAGAACTAAAAACAAGCTCTTGGATAGATCTTAAATTTCGGTGATTTTAACTTGGATCATATCACCGGGGGTAATATTCTCTCCAACTTGGATAGAATGAATGGGATGTTTTGTTCCATCCTTACTAAGTCATCCTCCCTCAATGTTGCAGAGCACAAATCTTTAAAGAATTGACTTAATTTAGTAAGCGGATTCAAAACATGCACTGGCAACGAATTGAAGGCAATAGGTAGTAAACACTCCATGAATACATGACAATCATGGCTTTTCATCCCATGCACCCTTCCCTTTTCGACATCAACACATCTTACCAATTTGGAAGAATAACCGTCAGGCATCTTGAGTTCTTTTATCCAACAACCAACTGACTTTGCTTCCTCGTTAGTTAAAGTGTAATTGGCTTTTGATTTTAACATCTTCCCATTATACTGCCGCTTCAACGCTCGATTCTAGTATTAATAGTTATTGTTTAATTCACATACCTTATATTTGACAAAATTTCGGCAGCATTTCCCATTGGTCTCCAAGTACAACACTTGACCGCATAACACGATCAAGTTTGCACCCAAAGAACTAAAGGAAACGTATTAGACAAAAACTTTATCAAATATAAGGCATGGGAAGTAAGCAATAACTATTATGTGAGTGAAAAAAAAAAGTTTTTTTCCCAAACTATCTTCCTTGGACAATTCAAGGTTCAATACAATGAGACAATTTTACCCATTGTATTCGAAACTCAATTTCATAGATTAAACGCAATTGATGAAATCCCAACACTTTAACAACATAAAATGCATAAGAAACTGGTAAAATTGACAAACTAACATTTAGTTTTTAGGTTTTAAGTTTTATGAGGCTTATTCCACACTTTAATCAAGGTTTATTACATTTTCAAATTTTATTCATACATTTAGTTTTTTGGTCTTAAGATTTACGAGGGTTAACACCTTAGTGCTATTTTTATAATTTAACTAATTATTTAATGATTTAAATATTATTTATTAATTTCTGTAATTTTATTATAGTTATTTAATTATTAAATATAATTTATTAATACTATCTTAATTAATTATTTAACTTTCAAATTTTATTTATTAGATTTTTGTTTTAAGTCTAAAAAGTCGCATGGTGGATGAAGCAAGCTGTCGTTGTCGTACGAAAGTTTCAACATCCAATAAAGCAAATTTTCCTCAAGTGTCAGCATGCAGAACAACGATGACTTTTATTGATAATAATTTTTTTCAGTGTTATAAGATTTAAAACCTATTATATGTGCTAACAGAATTTGATATTTTATTTATAAAGTTTATTGTTCGAGTACCAATTTATTTATTTATTTATTTATGCATCAAATACAACACAAACAACCCAACGATACATTTGCAGAGAACCAATACAACACATGAACCAATACATTTGCAGATACATTTCAGTGGTCAATACATTTGCAAAAATAACATTCATGAACTAATACATTTGTAGAGAATATTACATTAGCAGAAATAAAAAACAGCAAATACAATGAAGAAAAACCTGGAGCAGATCAGCAAATATTACATGGGGGTTGCTACGGTACCCCCGTAAATCTATGGGTTTTGGTACCCTATAACGGGGTACCATTGTTCAAAGGTATTAATCCTCCCGAATATTTTTCCATCTTTTCTTTTATATCGAGAAATACTAGCTAATCTTCTTTTTGCTTTAGTGAGAATTTCTTGCTCTATTTCTCTAAGATTCATATTTTCTTCACGTGAGATAATTCCTTCAAAATGTTTTATCTTTTTTCTAAGATAATTCATTGCCTCTAAGATGTCATATTGTAAATAGTATCATATTTTTCTACAAGCGTAACTATTTTTCCAGCCATATGTAATCCTAATTCTTCTATATATTCTATCATTCTTTTAATTGATTTTCCAAACGGATTAATCTCTTTTCTCTCCACACAATGCCTCTTTCAATTAATTTTCGAACTTGTTCATCTAAATAATCTTCTTCTTTATGTTTTAAGAGAGTGGTTAGATTTGTATATTCATCCTTAAGTTGTAATTTTATTATTCGTATTGTTTCTTTTATTTGGGTTTGATTCATACTGCAAAATGTTCTAATTCGTTTTTTTAATTGTTTTAACATTTTTATTTTATAATCTATTATTCTTTTTATTACACAACCATCAATTATTTCTTCGGCGTCTTGTTGTTTCCAATACTTAATTTCTTCTTTAAGTTCTTTTACCCATTCCTTTAACATAGTAATCGTCTTCATGCAATTATTTTTTCAAGTCTCTTTTTTATCCATTTTTCTAATTTGATATAATGCGTTAGCATACTTTCTTTAAACCAGCAATCTTGTAGCATTTGTGGTTTATTTTCTTGCCAATAAAGTATCTTTTTGCGGTTGGTAAGTAACCATTCTTTTAAGGTGGAATAAGTTTTCATGCTATTAATTTTTCTAGACGTCGTTTAAAAATTTGAATTCGTATTTCAACTCTTCTTATTTGATCTTTGAGGTAAGGGTTAGGATTTTCTTCATCTAATTCCTTTAAAGTTTTACAATAATTTTTTAAATTAAGTATTGTTATTCTTATATTGCTAGCAGTTTTCATTAACTAGCTCTGATACCATTTCTGGCCCAGATGCTCAATACTTCTTTTGCAATATTTATCAGAGTTATTATTTTTATCAGAGTTATTGTCATATTTTGTTTTTTATATATAGAGTTAAATCATTTACTTGATGTACTAATTTATTTATGTTTTCACTAGTACTAGCATTCTTCTCAGGTTCTAATAATTGAATTGGTCTGGGGATATAAGGTATTCTTAATGAGTCAGACTTCTTTAAAAAGGTTCCTAGTTCAGTTATTTCATTTCTTCTGGGATAATAAATTTTTCCAATATCTTCAAATAATTGCGGGACATCTATTTTATCATTATTTCGAAATGTAATACTGTGATGTGAATTAGTTAATGCATAGTTTACACAGTAGGTTACTGAAAATATTTTATCGCCATGACGCATCAGATTTTTTCTGAGAAATTTATGTTCTAAGGTTAATGATTGATCTAGTGTTTGAGTACTTAAAGGGATTCCTATGTTAGGATGAATTTCAAATTTTAATTTTACATATGCTAAATTTCCTTCTATTACGCCTAATATTTTATCACGAACATCAGTTATGCGTTCATCTTTTAGAATTAATTCGACTGGAGAATCTATTCCTTCTTGAAAAGTTGCTTTAATTAATATCTGGACTGCACCTATGTGAATATATCCTATTTTTCTTCTATGTGCTTCTATTTTAAAATTTTGTCTTAATTCTGAAATCTTTTTTCGGCTTAATAGTTGGATATTTGTACTACCTTGAGCTTCTGTTATGTCTATGGGGGTTTCTGTAATTATTTTTCCATAATAAATGATATTTTCCTTTTGAATAAATCTTTTCGTTATTCCTCCTAATCTTTCCCTTCCTTTCATATTTGCAGTTTTAGAGAGATCTAATTCTTCCTTTTGTATTTTTTGAAATAATCGGGGATTAATAAGAATACTTCCTTGATAATTTCCATCTTCTTCAGTGATTTGAAGGTGTTCTATGTCTTCATTAGTTTCTCTAATTTCAGATCTAGTCTCAACTTCAGGATTCATAATATCGTAAGTTTATGAAAGCTAGTTAGAGTTGTATCATACCTGCTTGGGTTTTAATGAAATATAGTGCCTTTTGGTCCACTGCTGCTTCCGCGTTCTGAGTTCATAGTTGTGCATAGATCTTGATCTCCTTCGCCTTTGTACTTCTGACCGATAGTGGATATCGTCATGACTTGGTATAAATGCTTGATCGTTGTAGAATGATGAATAATATGTGAAGCTAAATGATAAGTAGAAGAGAATAAGTAGAAAAGTAATTTATTTATGGAAGTGTTTACAAGGTGGTATACACAGATGCCTAGTATCCTCTAAGAGGAGATTATCAGCTTTCCTCAACTTGGGGAAGCTCGGGTGAGAGTTTTCTCCAACTGATTCACTCTGATTTGCCTCAGCATAAGAGGTCTTATTTATAGGCTAAGAGCTTATGGTTTATTTACATTGGTAGCCCTATAGCACGTAAGTGCTTACATCAGAAAACTAATAATTTACATGCTGTCGTCACTGCTTACATCATTCTTCAATTATTGCTTCGTCTTCGGAATCTTTTCCTTGTGGCAGACAGCTAGTAGTGGCTTCTAACGTGTCTTGCTTTTGCTTTACGCATCTTTCACATGCATGATTCCCATTTTCTTTAATCAATAAGCATAATTTGTCAAGGATAGCGGGGCAATAATTCATAGCGGGTCCCTCTAGTGCATAGAATGGCATTTCAAAGTTTGTCAGTAGGGATAAGTCTTTTTCTCTGATGATCCTTCCGCTTGTCTTGCTTAATAATAAAGCATTTGGTCCTTTGTACAGTGTTTTGATAAATGATTCTTTTCCAATAGTTTGGCATTGAGAGTATATGCTAGCTAATTGATGAGCTATGAAGTTATTAATGTGGTCTTCATCATAGTCTATTCCGGTGGGTTCATCCATTAACGGGAAATTATTATTGCTAATGCCAATAAAGATTAAATGCTTAGCTGGTTGTTTGGTGGAGAAGTCTAGATAAGCTGAGTAAAATTTTAAGAAAATAGCTCGTTCTCCAGCAATATTTTTCTGAAACAACTGAACTGCCTCCTTAAAATAGTATGGAAATAGGTTAATTTCTTCAAGATTGGGGCTTAAATAAAGACATTCAATTAAACCAAATTGGAATAAATTGAACGTCAGGATTGATGGTGCTCCTGGTGTAAGTACTGCTTTGGTGGCGAATATTTTGCGGTCCAGCATATACATACAATTGCTTTTTTCTTTTTCTGTCCAATGTAGTAATCGGTTGAGATGTTCATGAAAATTTTCTTTAGAGAATTGGACTTGAAGTTCGTGTTCTTTTCTGGTAATTATTGGGAAATTGTCTAAGGAAGACGGAACTCTTCCTAGAACTTTTAGTGTTTTTCTCGGTTCTGGTTTCAGAGTGGTGGTTTTGGCAAAAGTTCTTGGTCCAAGATAAATTTCTTTACCTTTAGCAATCTGATACTCTTTTAATACTTTTTCTGCTTCTTCTTTTGTTGCATAGGATTTGTGAATAACTCCTGGAACTTTCTGACAATGAGGGGCTGCTTTGTGCCACTCGTCATATATTCCTGGCAATGGTCCATTAAAAATAGCGTACCATTTTTGACTTCCTTCTTTTTGTGCTTGTACTTTGATTTCTGCTGGGATTATTTGTTCGAGGAAACCTTCAGTTTGTAATTGTAAATCCAATACTTTGATATCCGCTTCGAGCAATTCTAATTCTTTTAGTTTTTGGTCTCTGAGTGCTTGCTTGAGTTCTCTTTGTCTTTTCAGCATTTCTGTTGTTCCACGCTCCATTCTCTGGATAGTATATCTGCAAGAACATTTTTCTCTCCTTTAATATGAGAGATTGAGTAATTATATTCAGATAATTTCATTTGCCATCGGATCAACCTTCCTTATTTATAAGTGCCTTTATAATTAAAATTTTTAAAACCTGCCACATAAGTGGAATCGGTTCTAACAATAAATTCTTTATCAAGCACATAAATACGATGTTTTTCCAACATCCGAATAAGTGCTAATGTTTCCTTTTCATGAGTAGGATAATTAATTTCACTGTCTGTAAATGTTCCAGATATGTATCGGCACAGTAATTCTTTCTTTTGTCCAGGGGGTTTTGCCTTCATAACACCTCCCCAACATTCATGTGATTCATCTGTTTCGATAATAATTAGGTCATCATCTGCAGGATGATATAATTCTGGAAGCTGTTGACATAAGTTCTTTAGTTCAGTAATAATTGCTTCATCCTCCTTTGTCCAAGACCAAAGAGCATCTTTCTTTAGCTTCTGTTGTAGTACCTTTCGTTTTGCTGCAAGATCTTTTATAAAACCTTCATTTGAAATGTAGGTTAGTAATCCAAGAAACCTTTGTAATTCCTTTTTATCCTTTAAAGTTACAAGAAAATTGCTAAGTTTTTCTAACACGTGTTTCTGCATTACTAATTTTCCTTTTTCTATTTCGAGACCTAAATAATTGATTTTGTTCTGGGCTAAAACTATTTTCTTTTTACTTAATACTACTCCGTGTTTTAGAAGTTTATTAAGTACTAATGTTACTTTCTGATAATGATCCTTTAAGTCTTTATTAGTAAATACGAGTATATCATCGATATAAATAAGACAAAAATCTTTATACCCCTTGAGTATTGAATCCATGTATCTTTGAAAGATTTCAGGGGATTGTTTCATTCCCATAGGGAGTACATTCCATTCATATTGTCCTTGGGGACAACTAAAAGCTGTTAGTGCTTTAGATTCTTCGTCTAGTTTTAACTGATAAAAACCTGATTTACAGTCGAATGTACTGAACCAGATCATATTTCTAATTTGCTCAATAATTAAATCTTTTCTAGGAAGAAAGTATGCGTCTCCTTCCATTGCCTCATTAATTTGTTTATAATGTATTACCATACGCCTTTTACCACGTTTAAGTTCACTATGGTTTTCCACATAAAAGGCTGGGGCTGAATGCTTACTTTTGGATGGTCTGATTAATCCTTTTTCGAGCATTTGCTTGATATCTTCGGCAAATTCATCTCTGTCTTGTTTAGTGTAGATCATAGGTTTACATTTTATTTCTTGGGCAGGGTTTTTTAATTTTAATGTAAATAGTTCGGTGTTTTTATTATTTATGTTTGGATCTAAGGGATGATCACTACATAATTGTTCTAATAAATGTTCAATATGCGCTGGAATTGTTCTATTTGGTTCGGAATTAATTAGGGCATAGCGAATTTTTTGACAAAGAATAGTAAATAGTTCACCACGCTGCAGCTTGCTAAACTCTGATTGTTTCGTAGAATAAGTACATTGGGAAGAATGAAGAATTGGTATAGAAAGGATTTCTCGGGTTTGACTATTGCGTACATATGGTGTATGAAGTGTAATATAGTCTAAGTATTGACAGAATGGTGAATAAAGTCATAAGAAGTTATTGCCTAAGATAACATCGATTCCTGTTTCTTGTTGATAAATGGTTGGGACAATAAATCTTTTTTGTTGTATGGTTAAAGTGATGCGATTAACTACCCAAAACAAAGAATGGATAGATTCATCAGCGATTTGTATCTTTAATGGCTTTTGTAAATATTCCCAATTGTCAAATAATGCTTTTGTTGCTAAACAAATACTTGCTCCAGTATCTATGTAAGCTTCAGTTTCTTTATTACTCTTTTCTATCTTGATTTTAATATAAGTACTATTAGGATTCTGTTTCTTCTGAAGATAGTTCATCATGTTCAGAATATTCATAAACACTATTATCAGTAGTACTTAATTCTTCTTCTAATGGTTCAAGATCATATATTTTATAAACTTGTTTGATTATTTTAGCTTTTTCTTTAAATTCTTTTTCTTTCTTTTGAGGACATTCGTTTGCATAATGACCTTCTTCATTGCATATCCAGCATACGCACTTCTTTTTCCCTTTTGGCTAATATTTTTTAGGTATACATTTTTTCTTAAAGTATTTTTTCTTTGTATCTTTATAAGCTTTCTTTTTTGGATAAGTTTTTCTTAGATTTGGCTTTTTCTTTTTATAGTATTTTCTTCTTCGTTTAATGGGATTGCATCCATAACTTCCAGGTAATTCTATTTCTGGTAAGTCACAACAAATTACATTTCTTCCTCTATTTAATTGTCTTATGGTTTCTCTGTTTAAACATTGATCTCTTAATTCTTTTAGAAGTACTTGAATAATTCCTCCTAGGGTTTTAGCCGTTGTTAACGGGTTGGCTAACCAGATAGTTTTTATTTTTTGATTAAGTGGAAAGGGTAATTTATCCATAAAAATTTCTTTGTATGTTTCTTTGGTTTCAGTATCTAATTGGTAATAATATTTTTGGTATTCACAAATAAAACTTCCTATATCACATATTTGCATTTTATTTAAGTGTACCTCAGTCGTTTCATGTAAATATCTTTTTACTTCAGCACCTTGTTCAATACTTGCAAAGCCTATGAATTCTTCATATATTAATTCCATTATAAGTCTAGCAAAGTCTTGGTTTGTCACTGTTCGTTGTATATATTGTTGCCACTTTTCTTCTTTTATTTCATTTAGAAATTTTTGTACATTTCCCGAAGTTTTGTAAAAGATAAAATTCTTTATTGAATTTCTATCTAAACTATTAAATTTATCATCTGTTGCCATTAGCAGCATAAGTTCATTAATCCATTGTAAGAGTATCTCTTCCTTGTTTTTTGCACAATCAAGGTTTAGAATATTTCCTGATTTAATGGTTTAGCATCCTCACATTTCAATGAGTTTTATTGTATTTTCTCACAAAATGCTCGTACTAATCTTCCTACTATTAAATAAATAAAATATTAATTAAAATATTAATTAAAAGAAAAACTAATCTATTTGTTGTTTTGAAAATATAAAAAGAATTCAATATTTTCCTTTGTTTAGTAAATAGGAGAATTAGTAGGAGGATATAGAATTAAAGTTTAATTTTAATATAATATTTGTATAAAGTTTTTTACACTATCAGTGTAAATTTTTTTACAGTGTCAACCAATTAATGTCATCACATGTGTGAATTTTAATGTAGTTAATATAAAGGGTATATACTAATGTATAGGTATATAATTTTTTTAAAAAAAACTTGGGAGACGATGGAGACCAAAGGCCTCCCCTTATCTCCACCTCTGGTTATAGGAGGTGGTTTTAAGAATGGGTTTTTTTGGTGGTTCAGGCAAAGGCTTTATAGATTATGGAGGCTCTGTTTGTTAAGATGTAATTCAATTTGTTAGTTAGATTTATTAGGTGTTTCTTAATAACTGATTGCAGACTTTCCTATATAAAGGAATCATGTAAAGGGCTTTAATCAATAACAATAAAATTCAATTTTATCTTCAATCTGAGTGTGTCATTGTTTCAACAAATTGGTATTTGGAGCTTTGTTCGTTTCTTGGAACCTAAAGTTCTTCCCCAAGAATGACCTCTTCGAATGGAAATTTTCCTACTTCTCTACCTGTCTTTAATGGCAAGAACTACGACAAGTGGTGCGCCCAAATTAAAGTGATCTTTGGCTACCAAGATGTCTTAGAAATTGTGAAGGGTGGTGTTCAAGAACAAGAAAAAAATCTCATTGATTCGCAAAGAGCAGCTCATCAGGAATCGAAGGAGAAGGATTGTAAGGTGTTGTTCATCATTCATCAGCTTTTGGATCCAGATAATTTTAAGAAGATTATGTCTGCTACTATAGCAAAGGAGGCATAGGACATTCTTGACAAGTCCTATGCGAGTGTTGACAAATTAAAGAAAGTGAAATTGAAGACCCTGCGAAGACAACATGAGCTTCTCCAGATGAATGATCAAGAGAGTGTTGCTGATTATTTTACTCGGATACTATCCCTTACAAATCAAATAAAGACATGTGGTGAGAGGCTGACTAACTTGATGATCGATTAGAAGTTTAGGAGGATCTTAACACCTAGGTTCGATCACATTGTGGTGGCTACAAGAGAACATGATGGTGTGACTCTTATAGTTCAAGTTATGCATATCTCAAGTTTTAAAGACAGAAACCCCATATATACGAATTTGTCATACTTCGAGGTCATTGAACGCATAAGAGAGTGGGATTACACAAGGTTTCCGGTTCTTGTGTTTTGTTGTAAGTGGGTTGATAACACTAACAGATTTTGCACTAATAAGTTAGGGTTCATGCAAGTGGATCTTAATAGGGTGGGCTATAAAGATGAGTCTTTTATTTTAGCATCTCAAGCTCGACAAGTGTTCTTTATCACCGATCTAGCTGATAATCAATGGTCCATTGTTTTGTTACTAACAAAATAAATGTCAATAACATTGATGATCAAGATCATGAAGCTACTGATATCGAGGATGATCCTTTTTGCATGACATCACAACCGCCTGAGACTGATCCAGAGATGTAGATTATGGTCTGTATATGAGAGATGATCATGATGGGGAGATCTGAATCAATCCATCATTTCGTTCCAATAAGGGACCGACAAGTCTCACATCGACGAGGAAAAGGAAAAGGATAAAGATTGACTTAAAGATTTATGTTTTTTTTTCTAATTAATTTTATATTTAGGCTTTTTATTTATTTCGTTGAATATCCCTATATATGCCCATAATGTTTACTTGTGTGTTCTAGTTTTGTTGTAGGTAAATGGCAACACCCAACAAGTTAGGAGGGATATGCAACGAAATTGGCGTTGCGCGCAGACGATGACTTCGCAGATACTTGCAACTGTCCACATGGCATCCAAGACATCTGACGGCTTCGCAGATACCTGCAACTGAAATGTTAAACGTGGGGTAGGTCCACTGACTAAGTGAGTGAATTCCCCCAAACACATGCAGTCATGCAAGATAAAAATAATATCACACAGTCACACAAGCATTCACTCATATCCACGCATAATCCAACTTAAACAAATATCGCAACAATAATACATAACAACATTAATAGCAAACATAGCTCAAGAGGACATCACGCCCATTCATCGAGTACTTGTGGAATGCCTTGCATTTCATCTATTTCTCATATCTTAAGTCCCTCACAAGGGATCAATACATTTCTCATGTACACATATCACATATCATAATATCATCGAGTCTTTGGGTATCCTAAGAGGTGGGTTCACTGAGGACTTCCTATCCCGACGGTTTTTGATTTCCTACCTCGGAGATACCACACCCTCCGACAAGCACCAACATCCCTTCTAACGCTTGGAGTATCTAACGGGGTTCTCTCATCCTCGGAGGTGATATTTATATACTGGAGCCTCCCGCTCCCCGGTCGGCCTATCCAAAGATTCATAACCATCATTTGACAATTCATCCCACCAAATAGGGATGACAATTCAGACCCTACCCGCTGGGTACCCGCAAAAAATACTCACAATGGATAGGGTAAATACCCGTTTTATGGATATGGGTCTGGGTAATTACCCGCAAATTTGAATGAGTATGGGTGCGGGTACGAGTATTCTAGTACCCACCTCGCCCCGCACTTGCAAATATATTTATATATTTAAATGGTGACAACTAGTTTTAATTTTCTTTAAGATAGAATTTTTCTTTCTTTGATTCTTTTTGCAGTATTGATCACAAAGGCTTTCTCTAGTGTCTATTGATTTGCCGCCATGATGGCCTTTCACCAACGATAAAAATTGGGACTGGGTTGTGTCTGTTATTGTAAAATACAATTGAAGGTTTAGAGGTTAGTTCTGTGAGTTTTTTAGAGGTGCAGGGATGTTATGATATTGAAGTCAACAGAGTCAGAGAATGCTTGATATGTGGGTCTGAATTAAATCGCCATGGATGTTTTCAGTGTGATTGAGAAGATGTAAACAATATGCAACTTGGGATGGCTTTATATGTTAATTTTGCTGGTTTACTGGGTTATAGGCCTTTATATGTTATAAGAATAATTTAATTTGCATTATTTTTATTATTATTGGAGAATTTATGTTTATATATAACATATTGTTTGCATTAATTATTTTATTTGAGTTATAATAATTTTTTTGTCAGTTATTGCTTTTTCTTAGTTAAAGTGTGGGTATGGGTACTTAGGTATCCAGAGGGTATAGGTACTATTAAATTAGTCATTATTAGACTACTTGTAATTAGTTAGCATAACAGTTAGTCAGTATTAAAGTTCGTTAATCTGTTACTTTGCTTCTGTTAGCAGTTGCAATGTTGTTAGTTGGTTACAAGAAATAGTCTTGCTAATTTTCTTGTTTTTTGCTTATGTATAAATAGTGTACTTCTCTTATTGGAAGATACACAATTATTGAATCAATGAAAAGATGTTTATTCAGCAAATTCTATTCTCCGTAATCACAATATGGTATCAGAGCAAAGTAACAGATTAACTAGCTTTAATACTGACTAAATGTTATGCTAACTAATTACAAGTACCTAATAATGACTGATTTAATAGGTACGAGCACTAAAATTGTTACCCATGCGAGTATGGGTATGGGTACAAATATTTTTTTTTTCAAGCGTGGGTATGAGGACGGATATTATAGTACCCTAGCCAGACCCATCCATTGCCATCCCTACCACCAAGTACTTTTTTATATGTTTCAACCACATATATCAACTATCATAAGATATAAATACTTTATCAACCTCATAGCCCATGTATTTCACATTTAACCTTCATCTATGATATAATTAGCTCATTAAGCAATCTCAAGAATAAAAGGGGTATGTACCTTTCAATTTCCTAACATATGAACAATAAACCATATCATCACCCATGTTACCACCAACTTATCCGTCATCCCAAATTCACATTAGAAACACATAATTAGTTAATTCAACAATATACCATTTAACATCTTCACCTCATAAAAAGCATTACCTACAATACTCTCTCAATCATTATATAAATCAATCTCAAGATACATCAATGTGGTCATATATTATCACGTTAATATATCAGAATAATACAACAACGCCATAAATGTATTCATCATATAAATGTTTCCACCAAAACTAACCGTAGAGGTAATCAGATCACAACCCCTTAGTGTACTTACATTCGGTTAATTGTCCATAACATTTAATTAATATGGCCTCACGACATACACCAAGTATTTCACATTAATCATGTTCAAATCTTCTTGTAGGCAGTCTATAGTCAATAATATCACCAAAGTTATATTTAACCTATACCCACAAGAACATATAAGAGATCTTTCCAAGCATTTAAAATGAAATGAGAGATCTGACAATTTTATAAATCTTTATCGTCAGAAACACCTCATACACATATTCTCAATACCATGATCATATATTTCCTTTCACAACAATAAATCAAATTCAACCTTTATCATAACATACATCCCAATCATATCAACTGGAATCATCTAAGCGACTCATCATCATATTTATATACATGCTCCAAAATATAACAGGTACCTCAATGAATGCATAAAATGTCTTTACATACTTCAAAATGTCCAAGAGACATGTTTTAAAATGTAAAAGAGTGTAACCATAAAAAAAAAAACTATGATAAAACAACATTTTTTGAGATATATATAGTACTCTGACCTTTGACCACTATTTCTATCATAACTTTCAAAATATTTATATTTTTTACTCGAAACTTGTTTCTTATGAAAATAGAGTCAGAGAGCTTTCCAATAAGGGGTCATTTGCTTAAAACAAAGAAGGAATGAAAAATTTATGCACGTTTGAAGTTTGATAGATCTGTTCTCGATCACCCTTGTGCTCAGCGCTAGGAATTGGCACTCGGCGCGGACCAGTCGTCGAACAGGGTTCCACTCTGGAACCTTTGCGCTAAACGCAACATATGCACTCAGTTCAACCCACAAATTCTGCAGCAAACATAAAGTTATGTTCCTGCATTTTTATCCCATTTTCTCCATTTTTATGCCAAACCCAAGAACCAAAGACATTTTAACACCAAAAACAACTCAAATATGGTGAATACATCATGGATTCAATATTATAAACTTGAATCAAAATATTTTCATGAGCTAAAATCATCAAAACAACTCCTAAAATTCAATATTTCATCAATCATCCTTTTGCCAAAACCCCAACATGACCCACGAATGTTCACTCACATAAACACACAAATCCCACGAAAACTCGGAATCTATTCTCTCAGTTAACAAAAAGAAGAAGAACTACCATCACCAAATCAAAATCAAGCACAAATACATAAATCCCTCACCTTTTTGGTAGCTACTATGCTAAGGTTCCATGAAAATGAAAATGGGGACGAAGATGAGATAGGGAGACCCTCCATCAATTCCCCTCCTCTTCCTTCATCTTCCTTCATCTTTCCCTTCTTTCCCTTTCTTTCTTTGCTAGGGTTTCAGAAACCCTTGAAGCAAAACAATAAGAGGAAATTGGTCCTCTCTATTTAAACACAAATTAAATCCTTGGACCATTGCAAGGGCGTTTAAGGTAAACCTCTAAATAATTATCAAGTTACTAATTAAATTTAATTAACTTGCTAAGGGTATGTCAAATTATGCACTATCTTATTAATGTCTTAAAACTCTATTTAATTTATTTAAGAACACCCAAAAGCAATTTAAAAAAAGAAATAGCGTATTTTATTACATAAAACATATTTATAACTAAAAAAAATTATCAGGTACAATCATTATACAAAGGGAAACTTTACATTACCGGGCATAATGTAATTTAAAACTTATTAAAACTTATAATTTAAATTATTAAAATTACAGGGTATTACAGTTACTTTGGAGAAACGCTATCTTAGGACCAAATATTAGACAATGTTTTTTTTACGAAGCGCTATTTTATCTGCTACCAAAGAAAAAAAGAGATGAGAATAGATAGCGCTTCTTTGAAGAAGCGCTATTTTATAGGACAAAACATTAGACAACGTTTTCCATGATAAGTGTTATCTTATCTTCAACTTAAGACACTATTTCCACGCAGAAGCGGTATCGTAGGTTTAGCTATGGTAGCACTTTCAATGTGTTATCTTTCGTTGTCCCTTTTAATATCGCTAAGATAGATAGCCTTCGAAAACGCTATAAAATGCCAAAAATAAATACTTTTAAAGATCATTTCTGACGTGGTATTTCTCTTCTTCTTCTCTTCTCTGCCACGTCTGCTAAAAAAAATATTTGGTCAAGTTCTTGTTGACATACATTTCATCATCACTTTTTTTTTACATACTACTATTGCTCTACATTTTTTAATATAAATTATGAGACTAAATATGCATTAAGCATTAGATATAGAAAAGGAAAAAGGTAATCATTTGTTAGAATATCTGGATAATATCTAGTAATATTTTATTATATCTTAAAATATTTTAGACGATCTCTTAGGAGTTATTTCCTATTTATTATTTCTTTATTAGGATTAGGATTCTATCACGCACGCATGCACGCACACACACACCTCTTCTCGTTCAATTATAGCTCCAATATGCATCTCCAATTAGTTCTGCTTGATATCCATCTCTGATCAGTTCCACCTGATCCCTATACCTCATATCAGTTATGCCTTATCTTGTGCCTCCTAGCAGTTATGCTTGATTATGTGCCTTTGATCAGTTCCACCTGGTTTGTGTCTCCAATCAATTTCGCCTAATCATCATGCCTCTGGTCAGTTCTGTCTGATCATGTGTCTCAAATCAATTGTTTTTTTACTCTACCTAAGGTTTTTTCATCCCAGGTGTAGTTTGTTCCTTCCATTGTGTTCTCCCAAATGCAATATGGCTCCATCCCAGATGCAGTATGGTTCTTCTTGCTATGCATGATTAGAGCAATGCTTCGCATGTTTCGTTTTTCCAAGACTAAGGATAGCAATGAGGCAGGGCAGGGGCGGGAAGTACTCCCATGTTCCCCGTCCCCGTCCCCCATTTTCCCCTGTCCCTATCCCCGTTTTTCGCCACGGGGAGCTTTTCTCCCCGGTTCCCATTCCCCACAAATCCTGCGGATCCTCGCAGTGAGTTCGAGGACCTGAAAATTAAAAAAGAAAAGTAGGTAAAATCTAATAAGATATAAAAACACTGAAAATCTTAAATACATAAAGTTAAAGCACTCTCCAAGACATTGCAACAAGTTCAACCTTAAATAGTACAAACAAAGATTCAATAAAACTATGACACGGTCAAAGACTACAACATCAAGTTCAGTTCTTCTTGTCATGTCCAACATGAAAGGAATAGTAATAGAATTTAGGGTTCAAACTTTTTCAATTTAATAAAATTACTAAAATATAATTATATATATAAGTAAATTCTATTTTTAATACATATCTAAAAGTTAGAATTACTTAATCTACATATCCGAATAAATATTGAAATTGATATCCTTCAGGCAAAGAGTTTAAATTTACTATTCTTGTAATCTTGTTAAAAAAGAAGAAAATAATGGTATTATTAAAATAATTAGTTATAATGTCATACAAAGGAGGAATTAATGAGCATTTGGAATTAAGAGTTGAAATATTTTTAATATTTTATTTATTTAATAAAATAATATATATTTAAAATCAATAAAATATATTTATTATATATATATACACACACATATTTATAAGGATATTTTAGTAAACTTTTCGAGTTCGGGGACCCCACGGGACGGGGAGCATGTTCCCTATCCCCGTCCCCAAAGTGGATTGGAGATGATTTTCTCCCTCGTCCCCCTCCCCGCAGGGAAAATCCATGCCCGCGGGGCCCCATTCAGGGCTGTCCCTGCAGGGATCCCTACGTACAAGTATAAATGCTATCCCTATCCAAGACCTTGAATTTATTTTTTCGTTTATTTTATTTTTGCACCTATAATTTTAACAAACTAAAGCTTGAGAAACTTTAATTTGAGGGAAATATTAAAATATTTGGAGAATATTTCATAATATTTCATTATATTTTAAAATATCTTAGACGATATCTTAAGAGTTATATCCTATTTATTTTTTCTATTATCTTTTTTCTTTTTTTTATAATATCAAATTTAGGGTTAGGGGATAGTGCCCCAGTTCAAGGCAGAAAAAATCTCGGACTCTAAGAGCACTTATAAAAAAGATTTATATTTACCTTTCCAAAGAGATTAATGGAAGCTCGAATTTGTGACCTGTAATTTTTTTCCTTATTTGTTTAGAATTAGGATTCTATTTTATTATTGTATGGATATGACTCTTGAGTTTGTTTTCTGTATAATCATATTACTACATAATCACATTATTATTACATCATCTCATATCAATATTATTTTGACTTTACAATTTTATCTCTCTTTTCCTTAATTTTTTTTTTTTTTATGAATCTCTCTTTTTCTTTTTTGGTAAGCTGAAACCTAATTTCTTTAATATCCTTTATGAAATAGTACGATCCTTTATGAAATAGTACGAAGGTCTTGCCGACATTAGCTAACATCAATGGCGATATATAAAAAGGTCATTTGTCCTGTAACTGTAGTGGAGGCACTGCTGATATTTGAAAACAGAACAAAAAATAAAATAGACGACTGTCGGTCAGGCCTGCTTCACATGAGTAAATGTTGCTGTATAATTTATCTTTTTTCTCTTTCTTTTAGTTTGCTCTTGTATTATTTATTTGAGTAAAGATTCACATTTGTCCAGACGAAAAAACATAATAATATTTGAATTTAATTGATATGGACGGTCAGTATAAAGATTTTTTTCACAATCAATTAATCAGAAATTGACACATAAGTTAAAATATTTGATTCTTATCCTAATTACCTTAAAAGTCATTCATACCATAATTTCTGATTGGTTGACAGTATAAAAAGCTTTATACCGATAATATATAGCAATTAAACTCATAGTATTTTGATTTCTGAACAATGAAAATAGAAATTTGATCCTCAAAATTATAAAATATGGATCAAATTAATCATTTTCAAGATAATTTTTAGGGATTTTTAATCTATCAAAAATTATTTTGATTTATATTTTATATTCTTAATGATTAAATTAATATTTTTTATTTTTCAAGAATTAAAATATCAACATAAGTTTTATTGAGGATGAATTTGGATTTTTTTTTTTTTTTTTTTTTTTTTTATCAATTTGATACGTTTAGTATAGAATCGTCAACCAACTTGTTTGTCATAACGATTTCATTAAATAATATTAATAGAAGTGATGAAATGTCATTAACATTTAAAAATGATGATGTTTCACTAACAGTTGTCACATGGCTACAACGTGGAGATGATATGGCTATGACGTGACCATCTCTATATCTAGTTAGTTATAAAAGGTATTAATTATCACTTTTGTTTGTGGAGATGAAGGGATTGTTTTGTAGGTCACATTGATAATTCTAAACTTTGTGAACAAATTAAAAAATGGATATATATATCCATTTATTTCAAGAATAATTTTAAAAGAATTATTTTCAATTTCATTTATCCATTTATTTTAATCCAACAAAGTTATGATTTTGATATATTATTAACATAAAATTTTTATAATACTAATATCAAATCATGTATTATCAAATTACTGAATAAATTTAACCGTCAATTGATATTTTTATTATGCTCCGGCACATAATTAGATAATAATAACTAATCATCAACATTATGTTAGTTCGAGTGAAATTGTGTTCATATCGCTTAAGTAAGGTCTTAGATTTGAGTATTGTGGATAGAAAAAACGTAATTGAGAGGAGATACCTATTAAAGGTGGTTAGATAGGTTCTCCAACGAAGATTAATCATTGACGAAACCAATGAATACTTCACACCTATAACATAGTAACTCAAAAAAAGATAATAATAATAATAATTAAAAATTTACATTAATAATACATCAAAATTAAGCTGACAATTCATTATATTCCAATTATCAAGAAAGGGTATGAATAATTTAATAAAACAATTATTATTTTTACTTTTCTTTACAATTTTTTAGTCAGGATTTTTATGTAATTTTCAGGGCTATAAGAGCATGGATTTACTATTATTCTCCTACAACTAATTTCTCTCTCTTTTTTTTTTTTTTTCAATTTAGTAAAATAGAAGCTAATTTTATGCATTATCAGTATAAAGTTTTTTACACTATTAACTAATAAGAAATTATGGTATGAATGACTTTCAAGATAATTAGGATAAGAGTCAAACATTTTAGCTTATGTTACAATTTCTAATTGGTCGATAATGTAAAAAAATATTTACACTGACAATGTATACTAATTAAATCCTAAAAAATATTAAAAAAATTTATATTTCTAAAATATTTAATGCATTTATTTTTTATTTAATATTTTTATTTAATATTAGAAGGATTATTAAGAAAATATTACGAAACTCAAAAAGAAAAAGAAGAGGAAAGAGAATAAGAGCGGGAAAAAATGAGTAAATCCCCAACTTGGTCCTTCAAATTATAAGGCCGTATCAACTTGGTCCCTGATATTTTTGAAATTTCCAAAACATCCCTGAAATTGTCAAATGTTAATCAATCCAGTCCCTTTGTTAGGGACTAAGTTGATATAGACAATATAATTTCAGGGACCAAATTAACACAAAATTGACACAGAGGTCAAATTGATACGACCTCACAATTTCAGGAACCAAATTAGAGATACTCCGAAAAAAATTGAATAGTTAGAATGATTCGTAAAAGTGCGAGAAGCCTGTCAAACAAATTTATTTATTTTTAATGAAAAATATTTTTTATATAATATTTAAGACTATATTAGGATAATATTTGATTTATATAAATATAAATCAATATTAATATATGGCATGTCTTGAAATAAAGTAAAAAAATGTATATAAATATAAGTTATTCTCAAAATATATACTAATAATAGAACTGGTTTTTTAATGGTCTCTTGATTTTTTTTTCTCTGTCTCGATAAACCAACTCAAACTTGAAGGAACCTATTTGAAACAATAGAAGGGGGGTTGAATTGTGTTTCTGAAGATTTTAAATTCTTTTCGTAAGCAGATAATAGTTTTCGCAAGGTTGGACGCTAAAACGATTAAAAGCAAAGAGAGTTCTTCCAAACACCAAGTTGGACGCTGACTTAGTTTGAATAAGATAAGAAAGCAGCGCAGGAAAAGGCAATTAAATCCCAGTTAGTTAGTTAGATAATAAACTAAAGTAAGGGAAAGGGAGAGAAAATAACACAAAGATTTTATCCTGGTTCACTCTTCACCAAAGAGCTACGTCCAGTCCTCTCTACTTGAGAGCTTTATCCACTATAACAAAAAACCCTTTGTTACAAAGTATTCAACACCTCTTCAGGCAGTATTCTCAACCTCTTCAGGTTCTCCAAGTATTCTTTTACAGACAAGCCTCTTCAGGCTCAACCAAACTAAGGTTTTGAAAAGAGTTTGTTCTACTAACTCACTAAATGTGAGAATTCGAAACTAAAGCTTAGACTCTTAAAAACTCTATACAGACAGTAATATGAAAATGAAGATCAGAGTAGCTTTGCTAGCTTTTGCAAGCTTGAGATTTTCTCTTTGATTTCTTGAGCAGATGTTTGCTTGTATCTCTTGAAAGATTTTGAATCGCTAAGTATTGCTTCACTTGTATTTTTTGCTCAAGTTCGGTAACCTTGCATCTTCAAGGGATGGAGTTATATATAGCCTCTTGTCTTTGAGCAGACTTCAGTCTTCAACGGATGGAAAAGGATCCGTTCTGATGAGCATTGAATGCATTTGATCCGTTGAGTCTGATAGCTTCTAAAGTTTCTGATCAGCAGGATAGACTATCAGGATGATAGCTAAAAGTGGTGCTGACATATCCTCTGTGTAGAACGAAAGTTGCCTTTTGTTTTTCCAAAAGAAGAAGGTCAACTTCTTTAAGTGACAGAGACATTCTGGCTTACGCTTTACATTTGTACGAATACTGCAAAGAATGTTTTGTCCCAAGGATATAAGCCTTTTACAGGGAATAATAAATTCAAATACTTTTACAAGATATTCGCGTTTGAAATATAAAAGCACTATTGGACTAGCTAGTACAAAAGTAACCGAAAGAGTCTTTGGACTCATGATTCTATATATTACCGTCCAGTCGTAAACCAAGATAAAATGTTGGACGAGATAAAGTCTTTGGACTATGGATAGTCTTTGGACTCAATTAAGTTTTATCCTGCACACTTAATATAAAACGTTAGTCCATAAGAGATCTTTGTTCATCTTAAATTAGCTCCTTGTTAATATCAAAACTTAAGGGATTATTTGGACCATAACCACTTTGGTTCCAACAAAACTTACATCATGTTTGGTTGGGGGAAAATGAAGGGCAGGGGAGAAATTTTATACTTGTCTTTGTAACACCCCCGTTTTTTGTATCTTTATAATCACTTGGACAATGTGATTCCTATCTTTTTAAGCTATGTATGAGTGAAATATATGAATGATTTCTTTGTTTGTATGATATCCATGTTGATGGTTGTTAAATGTTTTCCTTTTGGCGTTTTGAGACGAAACCGGTAAAAGTTTTGTTTTAACTAATATCGGATAATTTATCGTTACGCGTGCCGGAGGCCGGGAATCAGGAAATGGAGTAAGATGTAATGTTGAATTACATTTTCTATTACCTTCTTGATTATTTTCTATTGAAGAGAATTAGTTTTCTTGAAATTCAAAAATTTACTAAAAGTAGTAAAAACCAATTATTCATTTTTGGTAAAAATCCTAGACACTTAATTCCTAACCAAATGAGAAATGTAACCACCATGGTTACACTAGGGAATTTGACCAAGCTCCTTGGAAAAAGCCAAAATCTTCCTTTTCCATGATTTATGAAATTGTGTTGGAAGATCCTACCATAAGTAGAAAAAGTGTTTTTACCATTTTTGGGAAATCTTGTACTAGCTTCATCCAAGCTTGACAACACATGTACTTGCTTGCATCTTGACCCTCCATTCTCCATGAAAATTTTCAACACATTTCAATTTAATTTTTGGCTCCCAAAAGGCCCTAGGGTTCGGCCATTTAGTGTTACAATACACTAAAATCATTTCATTATCTCATTTTACCCATAACACCAAAAACCTAAGTTTCCAAGTTTCTCTCTTCTCTCCTTTCCTTCTTCCATTCGGCCAAGCAAGGTAAATCCTCTTAGACATTTTGTTTCATCATTATAACTTCATTTCCTTGTTCATCTCCATCATCTAAACAACTTTCATCTTTTGTATTTCTTCATTTGAAGTTGTTTTCACCAAGATACTTAAGGATCTTCAAGTATCATTTCAAGCTCTTGAACTTGTTTTTGGATCTTCACTCAAGGGTAAGTTTCTAACTTGTTTCTTTTGAATTCTTACTCTTTGATCTAGCTTTTTTCTACTTTGAACATGTTGATGAGAAATCAAACTTTTTGTTTGTTTCCTTCTCCTTAGGGCCATGGTTTTGTGTTGGTGTTGGTGACCAAGATTCTCTATTC
Organism: Ammopiptanthus mongolicus; assembly: GCA_039655645.1. Classification (NCBI taxonomy): domain Eukaryota; kingdom Viridiplantae; phylum Streptophyta; class Magnoliopsida; order Fabales; family Fabaceae; genus Ammopiptanthus; species Ammopiptanthus mongolicus. The sequence continues at coordinate 48,409,651 of CM077350.1, forward strand.
CTTCTCTTCAAAAGAACTTCAAGAGGTAATAGGGGAGTGAACCATATCACACCTTAATGGTGATGATAAAGGCCTCCTAGTTTTGTTGAAGGAAAACCATAGATCTAGGGTTTCTTTGTAAAGTTCTTTACTTTGTTGTTATGATGTGTATGTCATGGTGTTGGTGTGATTATTGTGTTTGTGTTAGTGATGAAAATCATTTTGGCATGGTGAAAAACTATTCTTAGATTTAAGATCTAAGAATAGGATTTTTGAATGATGAACTTATTATGTTCTAAGATGCTTGATTAAGTGCTTATGTGTTAGAATGATTTTCTAGCTAGTTGGTTGTTGTTGGATGGCATATATCTTGTTGAAAACACACATGTATAGTTCAACCTTGTTCTTTTTAAAAAGGGAATCCAAAGCTTATATGTTCAAGTAATGTTTTAATGGACTTAAAGTAGGGTTAGGAACTTAAAATTTCAATGTTAAGAGGTTTACTGTGCTTACAATATGGTATAGAAGGAACAAAAAAAGTAAAAGGTTTTCAAAAGAAATCAAGTTTTGGTTCCAAATGACCAAGTTTTGGAAAATGAGTATTTTTGGTTCATATGAAAAGGCTTTAAGAGTAGAAAGAGCTGGTGATGATCATTCAACTATTTTAGCATGATGTTTTAAGAAAAAGAGTTTCTCAAGAACAAAGAGCTTTCTAAATGGTTTCCTATGGCTCTTCAAAGTTTTGGTTAATAAACCTACTTTACAAGAAAATGGGAATTTGTATAGATATTCTTAAACTTAAGATTTTACACTACTCTTATTGGTATATACATATGGAACCTTATAAAGAAAATGAGTAATATTTTCATAGAACTAACAAAGATAATTTAAAGTAATATACTTTCCTTTTATGCTAAGTAAAAGCAATAGGAATTATTTTAAAAGAAGTTTTACGCTAAAACAATAAAAAGGCAAGATACTATTTATCTTGGGATTTTAAATACATTATGTAATTATGTATATAGTTACTAAACTATCTTTGATGAAAAGGACCACATGAACTACTTTACTCCCATGAGAAGGTATTTTAAGGTTTTACTATAGTAGCGTAAATACGAGTGTCCTCTAAGGAAAACCAAATGAGTTCCATAATTGACTCACAAAGGGTAAATAAAATATATGTACTGATACCTTGTGGTCATGGAAAACCATATCTCACATCCTTGATGATTTAAGTCATCTAGGGAAATCCATAATACTTAATCACAAAGAATTACTTATATAAAATAAGTAATGACTCCTTTGATAGATAAGTGAGAAGATATGACGAAGGAATCCTTGCAGGTTCTAATTTCCATAATACACATAGGATATGGAATAATATATCATAAGACCTGAATATCGTTTTCCAAACGACGAAGTTGTACGTGAACGCAAGGAACGAAACCAAGAACGGACGACTATTGGCAAGTCGTGTGAAAGTGGGTCCCGTGGGGGTGCCTTATGGTTTATCAAGAGGATAAACGTTGTGTTACAATAATTATGTATTACTGTTATTGTTATTATCTTAACCTGCATACATATCTGTGCATTAGTCGGGCCCTATGCCTGAGATTTTGAGCTTACACCTTTGTGTGGGTGCAATTGTCGGAGGTAGCGATCTTGAGGACGTTGGGGTTGGGAAGACCATATGTGGCCAGAGAGTAGCTCCTTTGTGTTGTGGGTACCCATCGAAAAACACTAATGTCCTGACTTGACACCGGACAAATCATGATTTGGGTAAAGAACGTCTGGCGTGAGCCGTTGTAGCAAATTCGCGATCTTGTTGATGAGGCACAGTGAGGCTAAGATAACGCAGGCAATGTTCTCCCAATCACTCGCTCCAGTTATGTTTAGCTCCATGGAGTAGGGGTCTGAGTCATGCTGCATATTATGTCATTGCATATTTGAGATGATGAATGGCCCATATTGTTAGGAAACCATGACATGGGTAATGTAAACCCAGGCATCATCACCATGGCCAATGATCGAGCTAGAGGGATCAGAGATTATGCTGTCTTTGACCCTGGTATTGTCAATACTGGTATAGTGAGTCCCGAGATCACTGCAAATCAATTTGAGTTCAAGCCTATGATGTTTCAAATGCTGCAAACAGTGGGGCAATTTAGTGGTGTTGCTCATGAGGACCCCTATTTGCATATTAAGCAGTTTTTGGAGGTTGCTAGCAATTTCAAAATGCGTGGAACAACTGATGAATCATTCAGGCTGAGGCTGTTCCCTTATTCTTTGAGGGATCAAGCTAAGGTTTGGCTCAACTCTATGGAGCCTAACTCAATGAATACTTGGAACAGTTTGGCAGAAAAGTTTCCGACCAAGTATTTCCCACCAATCTAGAATGCTAGGCTTAGGAATGACACCACTTCATTCCAGCAAATTGCTGAAGAATCACTTTTCGAAGCTTGGGGGAGATTTAAGAGGCTGTTGAAGCAATGTCCTCACCATGGAATACCTATTTGCATTCAAATAGAAACCTTCTATAACGGCCTGTTACCAGCTTCTAGGCTCACTTTGGAAGCTTCTTTTGGAGGAGCTTTGCTTAACAAGTCATATGATGAAGCTTATGATATTATAGAAATTGTTGCTACAAATAGCTATCAATGGCCCACTGCCAGGGTTCTCACTGAGGCTGCTAACACACCAGTTAACACAGCTTCCAAAAAGGCCTCTGGATTACATGAACTGAATGATGTGACTGCACTATCTGCTCAGATGGCTTCGGTAATCCATATGATAAAAAATCTAGCCATTGCAACACAATTGCCCCTGATGTCAGCAGTTGTGGAGCAGAATATGCCAGTCAGTGTGCAACGTTGTCATGTGTTTACTGTGGGGGAGAGCATGTATTTGAAGATTGCCATGGAAACCCTTCTTTAGTGAATTACATTGGGAACAACAAAGCTAATAATCCTTATTCAAACACCTATAACCCTAGATGGAGGCAGCATCAACATTTCTCATGGAGTAACTCTGCCAATGCAAATGTTGGGAGTTCTAGTGCCCCAAACAGAAACATGGCTCCTCCACCAATATTTCCTGCTCAAGGCAATCAAGGGCAAAATCAACAAGCTCAACAAACCTCCCCTTCCACAAGCTAGGAACCTTCCTTGGAGTCCATTCTAAAAGCCTTCATGACTGAAATAAATGCTCAATCTCAGACACAAGGAATTGCAATGAGAAACTTGGAAACTCAAGTTGGCCAAATAGCAATTGCCCTCACCAACAGACTTGCAGGAACCTTTCCCAGCACCACTGAGACACCAAAGCCTAATGGGATGGAACAATGCAAGGCTATTCACTTGAGAAGTGGCAAAGATCTCCCTGACCCGGAAGGACACCCTGAGAAAGCTAATGCTCCACAATCTGAATTGACCAAGAGAAGCTCTATCAATAAAGAATCTTAACCAAAAGTGCAACCCTAGAAGTGTGCTACCAAAATTGATGATAAGGAGGTGACTCAACAGCAAGTTAAGCAATCTCTTCCCAAGGTTGCAGAAAGACCACCGCCCCCATTCCCACAGAGGCTGAAGAAAGTCAGTCAAGATAAACAATTCGGGAAGTTCCTAGAAATATTGCAACAACTGCACATCAATGTCCCTCTAGTTGATGCTCTCCAGCAAATGCCAAACTATGCTAAATTCATAAAGGATGTGCTTTCAAAAAGGAAAAGGCTAGGTGAATTTGAAATAGTGGCCATGACTAAGGAGTGTAGTCTCATGCTGCAAAACAAAGTGCCCCCGAAAATGAAGGATCCTGGGAGCTTCACCATCCCTTGCTCCATAGGGGAATCTTATTGTGGTAAGGCTCTTTGTGACTTAGGGGAAAGCATAAATTTGATGCCTATGTCTATCTTTAAGCAACTTGGGATAGGGGAAGCAAGGCCAACCACTGTTACCTTGTAGCTGGCTGACAGATCAATAGCTCATCCAGAGGGGAAAATTGAAGATGTGTTGATAAGTTGATAAATTTATGTTCCCAGTGGATTTTATTATTCTGGACTTCAAGACCAACAAGGAAGTCTCGGTCATACTTGGCAGACCCTTCTTAGAAATCGGGAGAACACTAGTAGATGCGCAAAAGGGCGAGTTAATGATCAAGAAGTGAAGTTCAAAGTGTTGAATGCTCTCAAATACCCTGATGAAGGGATAGAGGAATGTTCCTTTGTGAAAACTTTGGCCTCTCTAATGCAAAGGCAGTTGGTCAAGGACCATGGTAAGTTCACTAATGAACTAAACTATCTGGCTAAAGAAGAGCTGCTGATAGTTGAAGCAAACGAAGTAACAGGTTTTAGACCAGCAACTCCTAGCTGGTCCAAGAAGTATGAATCTCTCGAGCTGAAACCTGAGGATCTAAGGAACAATCTCTCATCCATTGAAAAGCCTCCGACTCTTGAACTGAAACAGCTTCCACCTCACTTGAAATATGCTTACCTAGCTGACAGGGAGTTACTTCCCTTAATCATCTCTGCCCCACTGACTTCAGCTCAAGAAGAAAGCTTGATTGTTGTTCTTAAAAGACATACCAAAGCCATTGGTTGGCAAATGGCTGACATCAAAGGCATCAAGCCGATACTTTGCATGCACAGGATTCTACTAGAGGAGGGTGCCAAAAATAACATAGAAAATCAAAGGAGGTTAAACCCTATCATGAAGGAAGTGGTGAAGAAGGAAATTCTCAAATGGCTGGATGCAGGAATTATCTATCCAATCTCAGACAGTGTTTGGGTGAGTCCAATTCAGTGTGTGCCAAAGAAAGGTGAGGTTACCGTGGTCACCAATGAAAAAAATGAAACTATTCCCACAAGAACAGTTACGGGATGGTGAATCTGCATGGACTAAAACAAAGCAACCAGAAAAGATCATTTCCCTCTACCATTCATAGACCATGCTTTACAGATTGGCAAGAAAAGATTTCTACTGTTTCCTAGATGGGTACTCTAGTAACAATCAGATTACCATAGCTCCTGAAGATCAACAAAAGACCACATTCATATGCCCTTATGGCACCTTTGCCTTTAGAAGGATGCCATTCAGACTGTGTAATGCCCCTCCCACTTTCCAAAGATGCATGATGGCCATTTTTTCTGATTTGATTGAAAAGTCAATGGAAGTCCTCATGGATGATTTTTCAGTTTTTGGGGAAACCTTTCAGGACTGTTTAGAAAACTTAGATCACACTCTAGATAGATGTGAGGAAACCAATCTTGTGTTGAACTGGGAAAAATGCCACTTCATGGTAAAAGAGGAAATTGTCTTGGGCCACAAGGTGTCAAAAAGGGGAATGCAAGTTGACAAAGCTAAGGTGGAAGTAATTTAAAAACTCCCTCCCCCTACAAATGTGAAGGCCGTGAGAAGTTTCCTGGGCCATATAGGGTTTTACAGGAGGTTCATAAAAGATGTTTTCAAGATTTCTAAACCTCTTTGTCAACTGCTGCAGCATGATACAACATTTGAGTTTGATGACAGTTGCCTGCAAGCATTTGAAACACTGAAAACAGCTTTAACTCTGCACCAGTAATAATAGCACGAGATTGGGAGAAGCCTTTCGAGCTCATCTGTGATGCAAGCGATTTCGCGATAGGGGCTATGCTTGGTCAAAAGCAAGGCAAAGTATTTCACTTCATCTACTATGCTCGCAGAACCTTGATTGATGCATAGCTCAACTATACCACAACTGAAAAGAAGCTGCTAGCCATTATCTTTGCCTTTGAGAAGTTCAGAGCCTACTTGGTAGGAACCAAAGTCATAGTCTATACTGACCATTCAGCAATAAAATACCTCATAGCCAAGAAGGATGCCAAGCTGAGACTGATAAGATGGGTCCTGTTACTACAAGAGTTTGATCTTGAGATTAGAGGTAAAAATGGGGTAGAGAACCAAGTAGTCGATCATTTGTCAAGGCTACAGGGTGAGGAAGTACATCAGGGGAAGATATCTATTCAAGATGTTTTCCCTGATGAAAAGATACTCTCAGTTAATGAGGTTGCAACTCCTTGGTATGCGGATATAGAAAATTTCCTATTCAGTAAGGTGATGCCAACTAATTTGAGCTACCAACAAAGAAGAAAATTCTTGCATACAGCAAAACAATACTTGCGGGAAGAACCAATACTATACAAGAGGTGTCCAGATCAGATTCTGAGAAGATGTGCAACTGAAGAAGAGGGCAAGGATATTCTGCAACATTGCCATTCCTCACCATGCGTAGGCCATTACGAAGGCATAAGGACAACTGCCAAAGTCCTCCAAGCAGGTTATTTCTGGCCTTCCTTATTTAAAGATGCACACACATATGCACTACAATGTGATAGATGCCAAAGAGTAGCGAATCTGTCCAGCAAAAATGCAATGCCCCTAGCTAATATTTTGGAAATTGAACTTTTTGATGTATGAGGCATAGACTTTATGGGACCTTTTCTCCCCTCTTTTGGCAATGTTTATGTGCTTGTAGTTGTTGATTATGTCTCTAAATGGGGGAGGTAGTGGCTACCCCCACTAATGACTCTAAGGTAGTTACCAAGTTCTTACATAAAAACATCTTTAGTAGTCATGGCGAGCGACCCACCCTCACAGTTGATCATGGATTTAGTTCTTCACGATGGAGAGGATGTCTGTACGATCCATCCCAATGGACGTTGCACGTACACTGGGGTTGTGAGCCTCACTAGCCGGAGGGAGTCACCGTACACCATGATGTCTTTGCCGGAGCGGGTTTGCACTCTACGCATCAGTGGATGAGGCAGCTCTGGGGTGACCTAGCCACCGCCACCACCTACCGATCAGCTACATATGACGGACATCCAGCCTACAGAACGCCCAGCGGAGCCTAGAGATGTTTATGTGGACCCTTCCTCCATGCCGCCACCATTTACCGCACCATCTACATCCGTCTTACCCGCACCTTCTGCCGGTTCGTCCGTTCCCGTGGTCCCACTCCTGAGGTCCCACTCCCGGGGTCTGCCTTTGTGCCTTCCGAGTTTCACCCTCAGGTTCCTCGCCGGCGGGCGAACATGAGAGTGACTGCTCGTAAAAGCACAACAGTGGAGGACGCAACTCTAGGGTAACCCAGCCACCGCCACCACCTACCGATCAGCCACGTATGACGGACATCCTTTTCCATCCCACTAGTCTACCTCTCGTTGGATGATAAGGAGATGATGATGAAGGGGAGGAGGAGGAGGTCCCAGAGTATGTACCGGAGGATGCACCTGAGGCAGCCCCCACCAACACGAGTCAGGACACTTGGTGGTTGAGGACTGATGAGAAGTTGTTGCGGCACGCGGAGCAAATCATGGGTGGGTCTGATATGCAGTCTCTGGAGACTGCCATGGACGAGGAGGAGGAGGCCATGGAGGAGGACAAGGAGGAGGAGGACCCAGAGGAGTACTACTTCGACGAGTAGTGCTATGCTTTGTTACGGGACGAGTAGTGCTATGCTTTGTTACGGCTAGTCTCTAGTGTCTGTATGTTTTTGATGTACCCCTTCCCCCTTTCTTTTGTGGAGTTACGTCTCCTGTAATTAGGGTTGTTTATTGTATCTTTCCGTTGTATTAATTTCAGTTGTATTTGTTTTGGAATCAGAACTATGTTTATATATGAAAAGCTTTTGCCCTTTCTGCCACTGCATGTGAGTATATATATACACATACACGTATACAATTGTTTTTCAGGCCTTGCAAAGAAACAAAACCCATATTTTCGGTATGCTCTTTATATTTTTCGCGATTTATTTTCGTCTTGTGTTAAATAAATGTGACTCCTAAAGTGGGGTGTTACAGTCTTGTTTGGTTCAATTTTTTGAAGATAAGAGGAACGAAAGGGAGCAAAATCCTTCTTCACTCAATTTTGGTTCCTCTTTAATATTGAGGGATTTGTAGGAGAGGGAAATAAGTTTAAAATATTTTAAATAGATAGACTAAAATATTTTTTGAAATGTATAAAAGTAAATTAGTTTTAAAATCTCCCACATCCCATTGTGAACCAAATAGAGGGCTATTTTCACTACCCTCCATTAAAAGTCCTATGCTCACCTCCGCTCCTTTTAATCAAACAAAATATATAATTAAAAATCATCCCCTCTCTTCTCGTTCCATCATTAAAATTTAAAATCTCGCTCCTCCCCTACTTTTAAATCAAACAGAGTCTTAAACAATGTTGAATCTTGTTTATTTCAGGAGTGAAGACCCAAATTAGTCCCTGAAAATTTTCAGTGACCCACTTTTAGTCCCTGAAAAATAAATTAATCATTTAGACCTTCAAATTTACAAACACATGACACATTAGTCCCTAGGTTTAGTTTCGATGGCCATTTACTTGCCTACGTGTCCCATTAACCATCCTACTTTGCCCGTTAGTAGTCTTGCATGGCCGATGACGAATTTCCATTATGAAAAATGAATGAAAAGTGAAAAGTGCTTAATTTTCAGGTAACTTTGATTTCAGAATTGTGCATGTTTTTCCACTTTTTAGTCGTTTTCCGCAAAGTAAATTCGTCATAGGCCACGCAGAACCACTAACGAGTCAAGTAGGATGGTTAATGGGACACGTAGGCAAGGAATTGAATGTCGGAACTAAATCTAGGGACTAATGTGTCCTGCATTTGTAAAATTGAGGGACTAAATGATTAGTTTATTTTTTTAAAGGGACTAAAAGTGGATCCTCGAACATTTTCAAGGACCAATTTGGGTGTTCACTCTTATTTCAGTAATGCTATATAGTATGAAGAAATTTTTAACGAATCCTACGAAATAGTTAAAACTTAGGCTTAATTGCACTTTTGGTCCCCCAGGTATCATGATTGTGCAATTTTTGTCTCCCAGGTTCTAATTGTGGCAACTGGGTCCCATGAATATCACGATTGTGCAAGTTTGGTCGCATAGGTTTCAATTGCGCTAATTGGGTCCCTCAGGTATCACAATTGTGCAATTATTGTGCCCCAAGTATCAAGATTGTGCAATTTTTATCGTCAATAGTCTACGAAAAACATGTGGGACTGATTTGACACTTAGTGAGGCCAGCTTGGCAGCTCACATGTCATTCCTATTCCGTACTTAGTGATGTGCATTTGACCATTAAAATGTGTGAGATGTCAATGATGCCACATAAGATTGTCCCGTAAGCTGCCAAGTTGACCTCACTCAGTGTCAAATCAGTCCCACATGGGCCACGTAGGCTACTAGCGTTAAAAATTGCATTATCGTGATATTTAGGGGACCAAAATTGCACAATCGTGATACCTGGAGGATCCAATTGACGCAATTGAAACCTGAGGGATCAAAATTGCACAATCGTAATACTTTGGGGCCCAATTGGCGCAATTAGAACCCGAGGGACTAAAATTGCACAATCATAATACTTGACGTGACAATTTATGATTGGAAATCAATGTATAAAAATTAATCTCTTTAGAATTATTCTTTCTTTCACGGGTATATGCTGATTTTGGGTTAACTTCGATCTTGTTAACTATGGCATATAATGCTTATTATTAGCCTAAGACTTGTTGACTTGCTAACAAGTGCCCAATGACATTGTTTAAGGAATCCAAAGTTAGAAAAAGTTTATTGAAAAATGCAACTTTTGAATGTTGAATGTATTGAATTAATACACCAATTTCAATACAAAGTTTCTATCTTTAAATCCTTAACCAATATATCATTAGGGCATTGGTTAGCATTTGCCTATTAGCTTTTAAATGATAATACCAACATGCACTAATTGGAGAGGTCAGCTTAGACAACTCAACGGTTGTTTGGTGGAGAGTATGTAATGTGTAGGCAAACATCCAGCGACATATTCGAACCACAATTGTGCTAATTGTTTAAGATTATGTCTAAAGAAGTATCATTATGAATCCTCTAATTTCCACATAAATTGTGTCTTGATCGAATGATTGATATATGTTTCAAAACCTAATTATTCAAAGGATTTAATTGATATGTATTGTCAGTGTAAAAAATTTTTACACTGTCAACCAATCATAAATTGCACTACGGCAGAATATGCCATTGGAAGCGCACCTTCAATAGCGTTTTCCAGTGAAACGCTGTGTTCAATGAGGTGGAGAATGTGCAATAACGCTTCCTTGAAGAAGCGCTGTCATAAGTGTGAGAATAGACAGCGCTTCCTTGGGGAAGCGCTGTTAGAAAGTTGAGAAGGGAATAGAAAGCGCTTCCTCAGTGACCTTAGATAGCGCTTCATGTCTATTCTCCTGTTCCCTATTATATTTTCATAATGTATACTTCCTCCCCTCGCGCGCTCACACAAAACACTCATTGTTCATTCCCTCCTCCCCACGACCTAAGTTCAGAACCTCCCCCAAACATCACTCTCACTCGCTACCGCCACCGCGAGAACCACCGCGAGGACCATTGCAACCCTCTCAAACCCTAACCTCATATGCATTGTTCGTGCGCCTTCTCTTCATCCAACGCGAGGACCAGTGTGGTCTCTGCCTTCCTCTTCACTGTAAGCTCCCAAGTAACACCCCTCTCTTACCTGCAACCCCCCTCATTGCCTGCAACCCTGCAACCCCCTCTCTTCCCTACAACCCTGCAACCACCTCTCTTCCCTACAACCCTGCAACTGTATACAACTTTTCTGTTTTATGATAAAATTGTATTTTCTTTTCATCTTTGAAAAAAAATGCAATGTCTAGAAAGATTTTCTGTTGTGGAATGTCTAATCCATCATAGCTCACTCGTGACACATTTTCAATACTATCATAGGGATAGTTCTTGAGTTTTTTTAATCCATCATCTCTTACATTTGCCACGAAGCAGACACTGTCATTTCCCTGGAGTTGATAATGAATTTGGCCATCTTAGCGTTGGTGGTACTGTTGATTAATGTGCATACACAGTGACTTTTGTTTCATGTTCGAATTCAACTTTTTTTTCCAACCATAATGTGTGTAAAATGGTTAGTTTTTTTATGCTTTACAAGAGCATTGAACCTAAGACCTATGTCTCAACTTATATATCACTAGAATTAAACCTAAGTTCTTTAGTTGTATTGCTGAGTTCATCTCAATGTATTTATCACTAGAATTGAACCTAAGACCTATGTCTCAAATTATCTCAGGTTGGATTTATGTTTTTGATGTAGTTGTGTGTTATTTCCAGTGCAGAGAATTGAAATCTTGGGCCAGTTGGGTTGCATTCCGAACTACTAGCTTGCACCTCCTAAAGAGCATCTTGTTGCAAAGGTAAGTATGGTTTGATTTGGTCTACTTTGTTATACATTGCTTCTTAGTTGATAGGTTAGTGATCAATTATGAGTTATGATATGTATGTGTGTGTGTGTGTGCTCGTGTTTGCTTGATTTCAGTTCTAGTTTCATTGTTGGTGTTTGCTCGATTGGAGCAAACTTCTTGGTGTGCTCCGTTGGTTCCTCTATCAGGTAGCTTACTTGACCAGCTCTTGATACTTCCTTTTAAATTTGGTATTTGATTTAGGAAGAAATAAAGAAACTAATAATTTTGGATTCTCTCAGGCACCTCTGTCAATCAACTCTCTCTTGTTCAAGCTGCTCAGCTTCACTCTGGTAATTGTTATTCCCCTGGCTTTTTTTAATCATTTAGTTGTAACATCAGTCATGTTTATTTTAGCATCGATATACACATGCATTAACCTTAGTTTCCTAATCAAGAATGATTTGTATATTGTTTTTGGCACAATACACAAGTTGTTCTTGAATTGTCCAAAGTGGACAGTCTGAGATTGTAACTTCGCATTCAGTCCATATTATTGTATGTCCTAATTACTTCTTGATCAAAGAATGTCATTGGTTTGTATTTGTTCATTGTTCTCTAGGTACATACCTAATTTGGGTCATAATACCACCTGAATTAAGTTGTGTGCTTGGAGAACTAAGGGGAAATGTTGCCAAATTTTTCTTAGAACAAGAATTAATTAAGACATACAATAATATAATGCAAAATTTACAATTTTGAATATGATAGGAACCCCACCCTATAGTATCAAGTAGACATATGCATGATGCATGCATGTAGTACTCATTAAATGTAGACGTCAACCTCTCTAAACTTGTGGTAGATCGTGAAAATATAGATCGGAAGTAGATGTTCGCCAATCGTTTGTCGAAGGAATATAAGGACGGAGTGCAAGATTTTATTAAGTTTGCTATTGGCCATGCAGAAAACCCTAGTAGAATTGTATGTCCTTGTTTAAGTTGCTGTTAGACAAGACGAGTTAGTGTAGCTGAGTTGGAAGGACATTTAGTGTGCTATGGAATTGATCAAAGTTATACCTGTTGGACAAAGCATGGTGGGAGGAGAGGTGAATCTAGTGATATGGGTAATAGTGGGAGATATGTGTCAGATGATACCGGTACAAATAAATTTGAGGGCAACCGTTTTGAGGAGATGGCACACGCGGTTGAAGAAGATATCCGTGATTGTCCTCAGATGTTTGAGAATTTGATAAGTGATGCTAAGAAACCGTTGTATAAGGGTTGTACTAACTTCACAAGATTGTCGGCGATGCTAAAGTTGTATAACTTGAAATCGAGCAATGAATGGACTGACAAGAGCTTTATCGACTTACTCACACTATTGAAAGATATGTTGCCGGAAGATAATGTGCTTCCTAATCGGACATGTGAGGCTAAACAAATGTTACGTCTATTGGCATGAGCTATGAGAAGATACACGCTTATCCTAACGATTGCATTTTATTTCGGAAGGACTATGCAAAGTTAAAGACGTGTCCTAGGTGTAATGCCTCACGGTATAAGAAGAAAGAATCGGCTCCAGAGAAGGTTTTGTGGTATTTTCCCATAATTCCCAAATTTAGGCACATGTACCGTAGTTCAGAAGATGCAAAAAACTTGACATGGCATGAGGATGAAAGGATTAAAGATGGCAAGTTGCGTCACCCGACAGATTCTTTTCAATGGAAAAGAATTGATCATGATTATCTTGATTTCGGGCAAGAACCAAGAAACCTATGACTTGCATTGTCTACTGACGGATTTAACCCGCATGGTGTTCAGAGTAGCTCTCATAGTACATGGCCTGTGATTTTGGTGATTTATAACCTACCTCCATGGCTATGCATGAAGCGCAAATATATGATGTTGTCTTTGTTAATTTTTGGGCCCAAACAGCCAGGAAATGATATCGCCATATACTTGGCTCCTTTAATTGAAGACTTGAAGCAAATGTGGGAGACAGGTGTAGATGTGTATGATGGGTATAGAGAAGAAAGTTTCACCTTGAAGACTATGATCTTCGGCACAATTAATGAATTTTTGGCATATGGTAATCTGTCAAGATATAGTACCAAAAGTTAGTGTGCATGCCCTATATGTGAAGATAGTACAGATTGGATGCGGTTGGAACATGGTAAGAAGAATGTCTTCCTTGGGCATCGTAGATTTTTGCATTCAAGTCATCATTATAGATTTTGAAGAAAAGCATTCAATGGGAGTATAGAAGAACGTAGATCTCCTTTGCCGTTGACGGGTGCGCAACTGTTTGAAAAAGCAGAAGATTTGAGTATTGAATTCGAGAAACCTTTTGTGGGAGAGCTTGTTACACGAGGGTGGAAGAAAAGGTCTATTTTTTTTTTTTTTTTTGAGCTCCTGTATTGGAAGTCATTATACGTAAGACATTTTATTGATGTGATGCATGTTGAAAAAAATATATTTTATAGTGTCATTGGTACCTAATTCAATGTGCCAGGGACGGCTAAATATGGCATCAATGCAAGACTGGACTTGGTTAGTATGGGATTGAGACGAGAATTGGGACCGATAAAGAAGGGGAACATACATTTTTACCTCCGGCTGCTCATACTCTATTTAGAAAAGAGAAAATTGTTTTGTGTAAGTTTCTTCATGGAGTTAAGGCTCCAGAGGGGTACTCTTCAAATACTAGGAACCTCATATCAATGAAAGATCTCAAGTTAAAGAGTCTAAAGTCCCATGATTGCCATGTTATCATGGAGAATTTGCTACCCATCGGTATACGATCCATTTTGCCCAAGAAAGGGTGGGAAACCTTAACTAAACTTGGTTTCTTCTTCAAGGTAATTTGCAACAGAGTGATTGACCCTGAAAAGTTGCCAGCATTGGAAAAAGAAATTGTTGTGACTTTGTGTGAGCTTGAGATGTATTTCCCACCTTCATTCTTTGACATAATGGTTCATCTAACTGTTCATCTGGTTAGAGAGACACAATTGTGTGGGCCAGCTTATATGAGATGGATGTACCCGTTTAAGCGTTAAATGAAGATATTAAAAGGGTATGTGAAAAATCGATCACGACCAGAGGGTTGTATTGTTGAACAGTACATAGTCGAAGAAGCCGTTGAATTCTGTACCGAATACCTATCCAATGTTGAATATTCCGTAGGGCTGCCAATGTCTCGTCACAGAGGAAGAACCATAGGGAAAGGGATTACTGGAACTAAAATATTGACTATACCAAGGACAGAATGGGAGCAAGCACATTTATATGTTCTTGACAATGCTGATGTGGTTGAGCCATTTGTTGTAAAACACAAGGACCTACTTAAGAGTTCTTATCCAAATAAGACTCAAACTTGGTTAACAAGAGAATACAATTGTTGTTTTATAACGTGGCTTAAAGATCATATTTCTGCAGAGTTGACTGTAAATCCTACTTCAGTTTCGGAAAGATTAAGATGGTTAGCGAAGGGTCCAACTGTGCATGTTTTGTCTTACACCGGTTATTTGATGAACGGATACACATTCTATACAAAAGAACAAGATGATCGAAGTACAATGCAAAATAGTGGGGTGACTCTTGTAGCTCAATCTATGCATTTCTCAAGTGCCAAAGACAGAAACCCCATATACGCAAACCTGTCATACTTTGGGGTCGTTGAACACATATGGGAGTTGGATTACATGATGTTTCGGTTGCCCGTGTTCCAATGTAAGTGGGTTGATAATAATAACAGTGTACAAATGGATGAGTTGGGATTCATGCGGGTGGATTTCAATAAAGTGGGGTATAAAGGTGAACATTTTATTTTAGCATCACAAGCTCAACAAGTGTTCTATGTCACCGATCCACCTGATACAAATCGGTCCATTGTTCTATTGACTAACAAACTGATTCTTAATGAGATTAATGATCAAGCACATGAAAATGATGATATTGAGGATGATCCTTTCTCCGGGACATCACAATCACTCGAGGCTAATCCAATTAGAGAGGATGATATGTATATTAGAAATGATCATGATGAGGGGCTTTGGGTCAATCCATTATTTCGTACCAAAAAGAGAGACGCAAATCTCAATCCAACGAGGAAAAGAAAAAGAATGACTTAAACATGTATGTAGTGATTGTGTTTTTTTTAATTTCTTGATCAATTAAATTTACATTCATCGATTTCTATAAATAAACTTGTATGATTGTGAATTGACATTTTTACTTGTGTGTATAATTTTGTTACAGGTAAGTGACAACTCCCAGTCATGATAGTGGGGCCGAACCCAAGAAAAATATGAGGCATCGTGGATCGACTTTTAAGAAGAATATCGTCCGTCAGAGGAGTAGAGGAGTGAGACTTGAGGTAAGATATTACTAACTAAACTAATTAATTGTTTGATTCTATAGTTTGTTATCTTAATTTATACATTTCATCAATTTTTTTAGGTTTCTTGGAATGTAAGGGGTCAGCCTATTGGTAAAAACAGTAAACAGTTGGTTAATTACATTGGGGCCATAGTGCGGCAGATGGTCCCAATTACCAGCGACAATTGGAAGTCCAGAGATTTGGATGATCTGAAAGATGACATCTGACGTGATATATAGGTAAATTAATTAACATTAGTTAATTATGTAAACATATTTATATTGTGCCATTTTTTTATTGTCTTTGCAGTCCTGTTTTTTTTGTTGATGAGACCCGGCGAGAGATGATACTTAACGAAGCTGAAAAATTACACCGCAACTTCGAAAGTAAGTTGACGACAAAGTGGCTGAGAGATGATGATAGGAATATCTGACAAGAGCCTCCACCCAAATATACAGAGATTATACAACCGGAGGATTGGAGAGCCTTTATAATAAAATGGACGGAAGATGAGGATTTTTTGGTATGTACTTACTTTTGTGTAAACTATGCATTGCTACATATTTATGTCAGTGTGCATTAATACTTACTTCCGTGTCTATGTAGAAAATAAACAGTAAAAATCGGCAGAGAGCGTCATCTCCTCCCTACCCTTACCGTAAAGGGAATGTAGGGTATGTCGGCATTGTGGAAAAAAAGGTATGTACAATAAGTTGTTTATTTAACGCATTTTTTGGTTTATTTCTTAGCATTGATGGATTTCAATTTGTTTGTTCAAATGTACTATTATGGCAGGCAGGGCGAGACCCAGAAACTGAAAGCATTGAACGACATATTTTGTAGCCAGAAGCCCGTATGAATGAGCAGGGTGTGATTGTAAATCCCAACTCTAGGCAAGTGGCTGAAAGAATTGTAAGTATATGTTCTCATATTAACATTTACATTTGTAATCCTCTTTTGATATTTGTGAATAATGTGTAACATCTTTGTGAATAATATTTGTGTCTCAGGATACCCTATCACAGTCTGTATCATAGGGGGAGATAACAGATTGTGTTGGTCGTCATGACATCCTTGCCAAAGCCATACCCGCTAAAGAGTATCATGGTCGTTATAGGGGCATGGGATTTGGTCCCTCACAGAAAACTATTGGAGGAGCACAACAGCGCGCCAAACAAGCAGATGTTGCTGAAGTGGCAGAGTTGAGGAGGGTAGTAGCTGATCTAGTGCAACAAGTTTGAGAGTTGAAAAGCTGCATACAGAACAAGACATCGGCGGCGGGGCATGAGCATGAACATGAGCTTGATTTACCTACCCCTACCCCACATAGTGTCAGAGATAGTTACACTTGTGTGTCATCTGAGGTAATACTTATTACGTTGTTTTCTTTACTTGTACGTATTGCATTGACAATTCACATATTAATATTTTGTTTATCATTGATTTAGGGCAACAACCCGTGCAACCTATATTTGTCAAGCCCAACTCATCGCATTGTAGCTAGGGGGATCGTCTATAAGGAACCGGGTGTGACACTGCATAACCGACCATTACCTCCTAGTTATGTGAAAGTTGCTGTTGAGTTTGCTGTTGAGGGTGATGCGCCATTGCTTGTACCACTTGAGGAGGCAGATGTCATGACAGTGGAACAGGCAATAGGTACCTACGTGGCATGGCCAATCAGCCTCATAGGTGTATATGACAAGGTATATGTCAATAAATATGATTCATTATCATATATATGTTTGTTAAATTAGGTGGTCACTAACTCATTAATGTATTGCAATGTTTTTTATCTAGGCACCCCAAAAATCAAAGCCAAGGGCAAGGGAAAAGCGTCGGAGAACACAGCTGGCATGAAAGTGACAAAATCCCGGCCTTCCCCTACTTTAGCTGGCAAGGAGCATACAAAGGGGTCAGTTACATCCCCAGTAAAGAACGGGAGCAAATCTCAGCCCTCTCGGGATCTTCTAGCACATGGTACAGATTTCATAGTCTACCTCAAAGTCCATGTGCTAACAATATTGGGGAATGATCAAGTTATGATTCATATGGAGGAAGACATTCTAAGTTATGAGCACACACTAATGCTCGGTGGTGATGCGAAAATTAAAGAAATCCTTAGTCATGAATGGCTAGGGTTCTCTGTTATTAGTGTACATCTCAGGTACTACATCCAACTTTAAAGGTTATATCCCACATAAATTTTGATGTTATTATTAATCTATTAATTTGTATACATGTTTTAATTTTAGGTATTTGTATTATATGTTCCTGGTACCAAAACAAAAGACTCAAAGGTTTAAATTTCTATGCCCTTTACGAACAGCTATGCAAGTAGGATCTGGGCATAAACAATATATAGCTGATCGCTTGTCATTAGCAAATTCAGATTATGAGACCTTGTTTTTGTCACCATGCAACATAGGGTGAGTCATTAAATCATAGTATATGACTTAGTTAACGATATTTTTTTCTTTTGTGAAATGTGATGATTGCTAACTAATAAACCTTTTTGTAGGCAACATTAGGTATTGTTTGCGATCAATCCCAATGAAGACATAGTGTACTATTTAGACCCATTGCATACTGATTATAACATTCGCCAAAAAATGAGGGATATCTACAATCAGTAAGTATATATGCATTTATTTATATATATATATATATATATATATATATATATATATATATATATATATATATATATATATATATATATGCATGTGTGTGTGTGTGATGATTATGTAACTTAATGAAATTGTTTGATTTTGAAATCAGGGCTTTACTAATTCATCGTGCCTGCAGTGGAGGAGCCAAGTCGAGAGATTCTTAGTCATCCAAGAATAAATGGATATCTATTGAGGTATTTTCAAAAACTCTTATGCAATTATTTAGGTTAAAAATTAAATTGAAACTTTTAATTTATTATTTTTGGTTTTATTGTGCTCCAACCAACCGAATAGCAACGATTGTGGCTACTATGTCCTGAAGTTTATAAAGGATATCGTCGTTCAAAACCAAACGCAAATCCCAACGGCGGTATGTAATTTTAGTTCTAGTTTTATAATTAAATTACACTTACATTTTACCACTAATCGAATGTACTTTAATTCTAATTAACTTGATTTAATTTTCATTTAACAGTACTTTTCTGAGTGTAACTATGACAGATATTATGATGACCAACTTATTGAACTCAGGGAAGAGTGGTGTCGCTATGTTGTTATGAATTTTATTAAAAAATAAAGGTAGTACACATACTCTGATATTATACGTTAGAGTAGTGCCTCTCTTATTAGGTTTGTGTGCATTGTGCAAGTGATTGTGGGTATCTTGTGTATATGTAATTTGTTGATGTGTTGTAAATTTAAGTTGTGTGTATCTTGTGTGCAGGGGCAGCAGGAAGCTTGGATATTTGAAGTGCAGAACCTGCAGCTAGCTAGTATAGTGTATTATGTAGTGAAGCTATAGTATGTAGTGTATAGTGTTGTTAGTGACGCTATAGTACATAGTGTAACTGTTGTTAGTGAACATGTTAGTACTGTTAGTAGTGTAGTAGAAATTTTAAGAGCATACTTCTTTTTGTATATGCAATTAAGTTTGCAACCTTACTTTTGTATACAGTTAGTAAGATATAGAAATTGTACTTAAATGGTTATTTTGGTATATATGTACTGGTTTTGATGAGAAATTGTAACTGGTATGTGTATTGGTTTTGCTGAGTGTCGGGCGATAATTAAGAAATCATGTAAAAAAAATTTTTAAAAAAAAGGGCGTTGTCTAAAATATACCAAACACAAAGCTACCTCAAGAAAGTGCTGTCTAAAAGAGACTTAGACAACGCTTCCTCAAGGAAACGTTGTGTTTGGGGAGGAGCTATAGACAGCGCTTCCTTAGTCACCCCAAAGACAGCGCTTTCTCAAGGAAGCGTTGTCTAATGC
The DNA here is from genome assembly GCA_039655645.1 of Ammopiptanthus mongolicus. NCBI lineage: Eukaryota > Viridiplantae > Streptophyta > Magnoliopsida > Fabales > Fabaceae > Ammopiptanthus > Ammopiptanthus mongolicus. The sequence continues at coordinate 48,429,201 of CM077350.1, forward strand.
TCTTTTAGACAGCGCTTCAAAAACGTTGCCTTTGCCTTTCAACCTACCACAACATTTACATGGACAATGCTTGTAAGCGATGTTGTAGGCAAAAAATAAACGCTGTCTAATCCTTTTTCTGTTGTAGTGTTGACACATCATTAAAAATGTTTGACTCTTATCCTAACTACCTTAAAAGTCACTCATATAATGATTTGTGATTGGTTGACAGTGTAAACTTCACACTGACGATGTATACCATTTAAACTCTAATTCAAATTAATTTACATTTTTCCAAAAAAAAAAAATACAATTTGTTTACCGAATAAAGGCGTCGATACCAACATATGATTGGTCCGAATGATAATAGGCTCGAACCCCTTAAGTAAACAGTCAGGAGTTCGACACCTAACTCTTGTGTATGGAGAAAATCTGATTGGGAGCAGACAATCCTTAAATGCCGTCCAGATCCTCCAAGAGATTAGTCTTTCAAATATCGGGTGAGAGGATACTTCGGGAAACAAAAAAAGAATAAAAAGGTGGATATATTTGTAAAAGTTATCGTAATTTTGGAATTCTCAAGTTATAGTAGGGTGACCAATATTTCTTTAAAGAGTTTAATTGCTATGCATTGTCAGTGTAAAGTTTTTTACACTGTCAACCAATCAGAAATCAAGATATCGATGACTTTTGAAATGGTTAGGATAAGAGTCAAACATTTTAGTTCGTGTGATATTTTATGATTGGTTGATAGTATAAAAAATCTTTACACTGATAAGGTTCATGTACCAAAAAAATGAACATGGTTTCTTACATTATAATAGGGACATCATATATAGTTTTGTTTTTTTTTTTTTTCTGTAAATGCATATATCCATATAAAGAAAATAAAAAAGTGAGATAAAAATAAATATATACAATATTAATTAATACAATGTTCAAAATTTGATATTCAATAAATTAAATAAAAAAATACACCATAAGGTTAATATTAGTGTGCTTTAAATTTTTGAATGCAAAAAGTGCTTTGATGGCCATCTTTTATAGGTTTTGGGTTTTAGAAAAGAAAGAAAAAAAAAAACATCTTCATCACCTTTTTCTATTGTATTAAGGGGGTAAGAATTAATCTTATCTAAGCATGTATTTTTCATGATAAAAATTATTTTTCAGTTGAAATTTGTATGTTCAGATAAACTGATTAAATTGTAAAACAACCGTTTTTAAGAGAAAAACATTCTTTTTAGATAAGCTAGAAGTTTGAAATTTATTTAAAAATTGTAGATTATTTTGAAACCAATAACATTATTCTCATTTTATCACTGCAAAACTAACTATCAAATAAATATTATTAAATTATACAAATTAATAATTTCATATCTTTTTTCGTAATTTACTATATAAAAATGATTTTTTTACACAACCCAAACGTAATAGATTTTCTTAAAATAATTTTTCAACAATCACATCCAAAGATTAAATTGATTCTATTATAATTGATTATACATATAATCAATTATATATAATCAATTTTTCAAAACTATCCAAATATGCTTGTCCCAATTATAAGGTGATAGTTAATCCATAAACGCGTAATGTGTATGGTCTACTCATGAGATGACAAAGGATTGATCCTGTAATGCATTTATAAAATGGTGGCGTGATTGAATTGGAATCGGTATATATTATAACATTTATTAATTATCGATGGGTGCATTAAACACGTGCGTTTTATCAAGCTATTGTGGCTTGAACGGGGGTTAAAAATATCAGCGGAGTACTCATCCACGTTTTTGTTCCCCACAAGACTAGCGATAGTGGCCATTGGGTGAAAGGACCACCCTTGCTTTGGACTATTTCAGCCACTGGGTTTGGTACTGTGATTATGAAAAAGGCATGCAAATAGAACCCATTACTGGAATAGTAACCCAAAGGGACAATGGTGCAAACGGGTTAATTAAACACTAACTCCCATATTTTTTTGATAAAAAAAGTTCCAAGAAAGAAAAAGGCAATTGCATAGCACCAGCAAATTCTAAGTGCTTCCAATTTTTTTGTGAATACTCACCCTCTAACTCATTTTCAATCTTTTTTTTCGATAATTAAAAATTCATTAATAAGATCTAACTCAAACATTACAGTGAGTACTCTTCCTATATTCTAGAAAGGGTTGAAAAACATCATCTTATCATGTGTTTTAAGCTATTTATTCATTTTTTAATATTTCAATTTTTTAATCAATTAACCAATGGTTGAATTTCATAAAGAAAAAATCCTCAACCTCATTGTTGAAGAACTTTAACATTGTATCCACACATGACATAAAGGTTTTAAATTTGGGTCCAAAATTGTAACTGGGACAGCACGTTTTGGTTTTTATAGTTCCCGAAATTATACCACAACTATAATTGTGGTCATATTTTTCCGCAATTATTCCCAATAATGAAAAATGCAACGCCACTTCAACCACAATGGCGACCGCTGTTTAAAACTTTGCATGACATGATGTCATGATGCAACAATTCAAAGTTGGCTGCAACTATTGTGAACACAACTAGGTTGAGGTTGTGGCACATATAAAAACTCAAATCCATATGGCACATGGTTTTATCTTTTTTCCTTGAGCATCACCAGGAGGGAGCTTTAGCTAGCATCCCAATAAGACAACTGGATAGAAAGTCATAAAGCAACAGCCCCCCATTATTCATTTTCTTTCCGGAATTGAATCAGGCAATAAGACAGTTTGAGATAAGAAAATACATAAAAGGAAAAGTCTCCCACGTGATTTAATAAGCTTTTTCTTTTTTTAACTTCCACTATTACATTAAATAAAATAAAAATACAAAAACTTCAATTAACAATCCGATAATAGTAAATTTCTTCTAGAGAAGAGATGGATTTGGTTTTGGTAAATTAGAGGAGCAAGACGATCAATTATTTAACTAGATGCAAATCAAGTGCATGCCTTTTGCAAATGACAATAGGAATCACGTTTGAGAAGTCAATGATTCAACTAATTGGGTTTTTCCACTCGGTCCTTTTGTCCTAATGTAAAGTCTGTATTCATCAAATGTCATTGGTGGGTAAAGTGCTGGCTTGTCCTCAGTCACAAGTTCCTTAGCTGGTTGAATCAGCAAATCGCTCCTGGGGTTATAAAAGAAGGCCAATGAAACTCTATCTTTATTTGAGTTCACAATCACCCTGTGTTCTATACTCTTGTATGTTGCATTACTCAGCACCTAAAAAGATAAACAAGACATGTTACATTGAATAATGAGTAAAAAATGGCTATCAAAGAAAAACTAATCAATAATGAAAAACTAATTGACTAATTAAAAGTCTCCGACAGTTTAGGGAGAGGTGGAGAGAGTTGACACTATCATGCTAAATTAGATATATATCAAATTATCAATGAAAATTCTAATTATAGAAAGAAAGAAAAAAGAGAGACCTGAATTTGGTCACCAATATTGATGATGAAAGCATTTGGGACAGGCTTTACAGTGATCCAATCTTCTCCTCTGCGTACTTGAAGTCCAGACACATAATCATCAGGGAGAAGAATAGTCATACCACCAGGGTCTGAGTGAGGGGAGAGGCCAAGAGTGAGGTCAGGCTGTGGGCACTTTGGATAGAAATTCACCCTTAAGCAAGCACCAAGATCACTTTCTCCACCAAATGCATTTAGTAGGAAATCCTCTCTCAGACCAAGATTTATTGACATTATCTCAAGTATCCTTCCTCCTAGCTTAACGACTTCCTCACCATATTCAGCGATCACATTCCTATTATCACGCAAAAAAAGAAAATTAAGGACAACAAAAATTGATTTAATTACTCGGTTAGTCGATGAACTTTTTGGGATATTCAAATAGATCATTGAATTTTAAAAATTATAATTGTGCCCCTTAATTTATAAAAAACTGTAATTGAGACACTCATACATTTTTTATAGGGTTCCCAAGATGTATAGGAATCTATTTGAATTTTCATAAGAATGTTCAATGACACACAAATGTATGAGTAGATGGATCATTTAATCGGACTCTAATGAAAACTTAATGGAACCCAGAGATGGAGAAGTATATGACAGACTCAATTACAAAATTTTATAAGTTAATTTAGAGATGCAATCAGAAATTTTTGAATTTTAGAAACCTATTTAAATTTTTTTTAAAAGTTCAAGTACCGTCAGGATAATTATACCACAGAGATTTAGGAAGGAAAGTTTTTCATTGATTTGCTGCGATATACCGAGATAGTTACGTAATTACAAGATTATTGAAAGATTTATTTCAAAATAGGGGGAAAACGAAAAAATATTTTTTAAAAAAAGTAGAAATCAGATATGTTTTGATAAAAAAATTTCCCAGTCATGCTCATGCATGCATTATTTACATTCTTTATGTGGACACCGTTTGTACACTTATTTTCTTTTTGAAATATACCTATGTACACTTTATTCATCTGCGAGAGTGATAAAGTTGTACCGTGTAATCCATAAATGAAAATCCAACAAGAAACGACACACACAACAGATGTCCTGCATATATTTCTCACCACCAAGACGCAAGCTGAGCTATATATTTACTCACTATTATGCTTATGAGGCAATTAGGTCTTAGTGAGCTTTGTATAAAATCTTTTTTTTCTAAGCATGATATAAATATAAAATATTCATCACTGTTAGTAATGATTAATCTTAATCGGAAACCTATTGGACACACAAGATATCTTCCCTCCTAATCAGATTTTCTTCATACACAAAAGTTATGATTCAAACCTCTGACCATTTGGTTAAAATATCTGAGTCTTTTATCATTCCGACCAATCACATGTTGATAGCTTTATGTAAAATCTAAATATGCATAAAGTCAGTTGATAAGATCAGGTGATTAGATTAAAAATTATAATCTAATAGATGTTGTCGGTATAGAGGTTGAACTAAATAGTAGCCAGCATAGCATCTCTGTGTACTACAAAAACCAAAATTTGGGTGTGCCAGCATCCATTTATTGATATTTTATTTCCACAAAGCCCATTTTGTGCATTCTTCTTGATTATTTTAATATTTATTATTATAATATGTTGACATCCATCTAATTTTGACATAAATACCACCACGTTTTGCATATGAGCGTACCGTTTAGTTGTTGCTTGAAAGTGTTCAACAAGTGTTGATCACACGACCATATGGCTCCACCACACTGGTAGGTTAGAGGTTCCAAAGGCTCAAAATTATCCTAAGTTCCTAACCTTTACAGAATTAAAAATTGAAGATCCTCGACGTGTGCAATACGGCTTTGTGAAACACCCTCCAATTTGACGGGTCCAAAGCCTCTCATAACTTTTCACTTTTTTGCCTATAACCTCCCCCAATATCCCTTACAAAACCTTAATCTAATAATCAAATGTAGATCACTTTAGTAAACCTCATTGGCAACAAATAATAAGTAAATACGTCCACGTGTAACCAAACGACACAAAATCAGAAAAGAAGTTAGGACTTTGACAAACAAAGAGAACGATGCAGAGATTTTGAGCTTAACATACTCTCATCAAGAGAGAGAAAGAGAGAAGAAGGGAAAAGCGTTTTGACTTTTGAACAACACTGGCCATTATGCAGGGATACTGTATGATGTTTCTATTTTTTCCTTTTCTTTTTTTTTTTTAATCAGCAAATGTTACTAATTAGTTACTATATTAATAGGAAGGTTGAATCCATGAACTTCTTATCAATTCAAATCCTATGTTCCTTCCTCAAACCAATCGATCCACCTTATAAGTACTCCTCTCCATTTTGTTTAATGAAGTGATCATAGGATTTGAATAAAGAAAAAATATAAAGAAATGTGTTAAATAGGGTTTGAATTTGTGTTTATAACTGCAATTTTGATCCCGTGATATTGTGGTTTTGTTAGGTTTCGAAACTGTATCGTAAAACCACAATTACGACCACATCAAGCGACATTTTTTCACAATTGTCGCAGACTCATAATAATGAAAAACCCAACTATGGCTCCCCTACCGCAATTTAAAACTTTGGTGTCCAAATATATTGTATAAATAATAAAATTCAGAAAGAGTTATATTATGTAGGTAGGTATGACGTACTATACCTCAAAGATGTTGGGAGGGCAGGCCACTTAGATAGGTCCCTAAGTGAACAAGGCATGTAATGAAGAAAGAAATAGTCACTCCAATCCAAAATGGCACCTTTTTTCACTCCCAAACGACTACCATATCCCTCATAAGTGGTAGGGGAATTAGCATACACCTCCTTCACCTCAAGTGGCTGGTGAAAAAACTCACGCCACACCTCCCTCGCACGCTTCATCAAATCATGGCTAACTCCATGGTTCAGCACCTGGAAGAAACCCCATTCTCTACACGCCTCAGAAACGCGTTGGAGTGTCTCATCCCTGAGCTTCTGGTCCTCACCGTAGAGGTGTTGCATATCAATGACTGGGATATTGATGTCCTCAACTTTATAAGAAGCTTGGTTTGGAACAAAAGTTTTGGTGGGTCTTTGGGACTGTGGCTTGATGAAACGTTCAGGGATTGAGCTTATGCCACTATCAGCTAAGGCTTGGACTCGAATCACTGCCTCTGGCCACTCTTGGCAAGCCATGTTTTGTGTGTTTTGGTTATAGAGAGAAGAAGAACACAAAAGCTTAAATGGTGATATTGGGGTGGGGAGGAACACTGGAGTGAAAGCGGCTATATATAGAGAATAGCAATAGCATGAGAACTCATGTTTCGGCGCCGTGATTAAATTGATTAGCTTTATTTTTTTATAAACAAACGAATATATAAATAAAGAGTATAAAGCTACTTTAAATCATATACAATATATACGTGAGACAAAATCAAAGGAATGACTTATGTTTTTTTTTTTTTTTTTTTGATAAACAAAAGGTATATTAAATTAAAAAATAAAAAATATTCGAACTCAAATACAAAAAAAATAAATAAAATTCTGTTTCTAAACCTAACCACAAATCAGTATTACTTTTACAAATGTCATTATGATTGCTATTCTAACCAGAATGATAAATTAAAAAAAAAAGCCCAATTTAACCCACAGTCCCTATAAAACTCTGACTTTCCCCAGAAGCCTCATCCGTACGAAACCAAGCCAAATATGATGGCATTACCATCCATATCCTGACCAACATACCAGCCACCACCTTTATTTGATAAGAAGAGCAGGAGTCAGCAGGAAACAAGGTGCACTAAGAAACCACAACGCTTGTATAATAGCCCTTTCACAAGCCGAGCTTTTTTTTTTATTATTACAAAGACCAAAGGGAATTCTTCAATTCCACCACTAACAAACGGAACATCTTCGATCCTCCCAACAAAATTTAGATTTTTCATCCCCTCTTAATAATGACCATAGATATGATAATAAAAAAATGTGACGGTCTTGATCAATTACTTATAACCGGTATTCCTATACATGCTTTGGAATAATCTAACGAAATTGAATCAATTCATTCTTTTAAATGTAATTGATTCATTACTTGTGCCATTTAAATTGAATCTATTCATTCTTTTGGATTTAATTGATTCCTTCGATTTGGATTTTTTCTTCCTTTCAACTTACTTGTGTCACTTTCATTCTTCCCATAGAAAACCACCTTCCACCTACTGCAAAGCTCAACCCTTCGTTTCCCTTCTCTCTCTTTGCATCCCAGAGGTCGTGAATGGCTGAGCAGACGGAAGGGAACACCAGCGCAGGACAGGAGGATGGGGGCCACAATAGCTCTGATATGTAGGTGTGGTAGTATGGCGTTGAGTTGTTGAAAACGATGTGCCACTGACAACAATTAACGAGGTTACCGCGTGCGTGCACCTCCATGTGCACTACCACTGCGCATGCCACCAACTACAACCCAGTCCTTCTCACGGCAAGTTGTAGTGCCAACCACCTTCACTGAGTCGCCTCTCCTGTGCTACCCACTCTGCACAACCATCTTGGCTGAAGCTGAAGAGGAAATGCATTTGCTTCCTTTGATTCTGAATTATGTAAAGTTGAAGGTAGTGGCATTCAATACCTTGTTTCTAGAGTGCCAAGGCCAATTTGTAGGACCCAACATGTCGTCCAACCTCTTCACTTCTACTTCATAATACCAGCAGTCACCTTGCCGCCTAACCAAGTGGTCGCATGAAAACAGTTCTGGCATCGGTCTACACTTGCTCAATAAGACTTTGTTGGCAACTACGAGGTAGTTAGTGGTGTTCGTCAGGTCGGAGAAGACTTCGTTTCTGACGGAAATGGCTTCGATTCAGTGGTTGGGTGGTAGGTGGACATGTTAGCTTCGACCACCACGTCTGTGAAGGACAATTTGATTGATAATATTTATTAAATGTAAATTTTGGAATTTACCTAGAGACCGGTTTTTCTCAGTAAAATTGTCCGGAGGATGCAAACACGGCAGGCTATATGGAGGACTCGCCCCTGACAAACACCATTACCACTCAAAAAGCAGGAAAGACCTTATGTAAGTAGCATACTGAATCAAAATAAGATCGGTATAGATATTACATAAGTCTAACCCCATAGCCAGCAAACTTAAAATAAAACTAACAAAAACCCACAACATCGCATATAGTCTAATATACAAGGAACCAAACAAAACCGCTCTGTACAAAGGACATTTGAAGTGGTTTTAACTTTGTTAACAGTTTGACGAAATTAAAATAACATATGAGATTGAGTGTAAGCGAAAAATGACTTACACTGAATCGATCTCTTGTGTGTGTATATATATATATATATGGCTTAATTGCACATTTGGTCCCCTATTATTGGTCATGTCCAATTTTGGTCCCTATAGTTTTTTAGCATATTTGGTCCCCTATTTTTTCATTATTGCAAATTCGATCCTCATGTCCAATGTTCGTTAAATTTTTAACGATCAATATAGAGGAACCACTGTTTTAAGAGCATAGAATCTCGACTTGAGCTTTTGTGGTAAAAGATCTTGTGGTAGAACAAAAAAACGGTCCCGTAAAAAAGGAACGAAACCGATAAATGGCAAAGAGGAACCATTGAATCATGTTGAAACGGAGAGACAGAGGAGGGAGAAGCTCTACCTGAGCTTCTATGCACTTAGAGAAGTAGTTCCTCTCTATTGATCATTGAAAAAACTGACGGACATTGGACGAGAGGATCGAATTTGCAACATTGAAAAAATAGGGGGACCAAATAAGCTCAAAAAAATCTATAGGGACGAAAATCACATATGACGAATAATAAGGAGACCAAAAGTACAATTAAGCCTATATATATATATAGTGAGTTTTTTTACATGAACTTCAATAGTAAGTTTACAAGAATTGTTCCAAATATTTAACCTTCAATTTATTATAATTCAATTGAAAATAGTGGCATCTTTAATGAATTAATGTAGGTCATTGTATTAGAATAAATTAAAGGGTGAAGATTTAAAATAATGCCTTCTTAAGTTTACTCATGGAGTGATAGACAAATATATATATATATATATATATATATATATATATATATATATATATAGAAACAATGTTTTTCAATTGGGATTCATGTTGCTAGTGCCTTAATTTTTAGGTTTCTCAGGTTATTACCCGCGCACAACTGTAGAGATTAATCGCACGGGGTACTGAACGACATTGAATGGCTGATCTCTCTGAATCAAGTTTTCTCCGTACACAAGAGTCAGGGATCGAACTCCTGATCACTTACTTAAGAGATCCGAGTCTGTTACCACTTGGAACAACTACATGTTGGTATGATGGTTATGGTGTTAATTTATTTTCCCTCTAAAAATAACTTCTATTTTCAAATTTAATTATTGATTATTCTTAATATGATATGATTTCATATTTATTATATTAATAAAATGATCATAATTATTAATTGTCTTCATATTTATTTCATTGTTTCTAATGCAATTAATATTAGAAATCACAAATTTTATTACCAACAATATTTGTATGATAATTCCTCCATTTGGTTTTTTTTTTATTTATTTACTTCGAGGAGTATCCCACCGCCAACCTGAGACGGGAACTAATCTCCTACGGGAGTTTGTTCGATACCTCGATGGATGGTATCCCTTCCAGCTGAGGTTTTTTTCCATACTCTATTTGGTATTTGAAGTAATTTCAATCTAAATCCCAACTTTTAAATTTTAAATAATGAAAAATATATCATCAAATTATTTCCTTTTCCAGAATCTTTTTTTTTGGTAAAAGAGTAAAAAGAGAAAACAAAAAGCAAGATTACATAACAGTAAGAGTATCCTTCAGCAAAAACAACCCTAAGCCTGGCGGTGGGTTGTCCCAAAGATGAAATCCAGTACCAGCCTGTGCTCCAAATTTAGCAAGAAAGTCTGCACTTTCATTGGCCTCACGATAGATATGTGTGACATTCACATTCCAATCTTTCTTCAACAAGTTCACTATGTCAGCTACTACCCATCCAAAAACATGTGTATGATGACAAGAAGTTGTGGACAGAACATGTAAAATCTCAGCTGAGTCAGTCTCACACAGAATAAATTTGTAACCTTTCTCCCATGCAAACTCCAACCCATTTTTCAGTGCCAAAAACTCAGCTAATAAAGCTTCACCTTTGCCTTCATTGCTGGAGAAACCAGCTACCCATACTCCCTCTGACGATCGAATCAAGCCTCCAATACCCATGTTATGAGAGTGGTGTTGGCAGCTACCATCAATATTTAGTTTGAAGTATCCATGGGGTGGTGCTGTCCAACGATCATTATTCTGTCTGCACCCAAAGTTGCTATTGTTGCACTTTAAAAACATGCAAAACTCTTCAAAGGAAAGTTCTATTTTCTTCATTACCAAATTTATGTCCCAAACCTCTGAGCCCATAAGCATTTGGTTTCTCCAGCACCAAACCCACCATATTCCTGCAAGAAAAAGGCTTCCCAAATCACTTTGAGTTTGCTCCTTCACCCACACTTGCATATCATCCTGGTTTGCAAATCTAGCATTATTGTAAAATCCTAGCCGCAACCAAACCTCACGGCTATGGGGGCAGTCACGAAGGCAGTGTTTGATGTCTTCCATATTATATGAGCATCGCATACAATAGGAAGTTGTTGCCAGACCCCTCCTATGTCGTAAATAATTTGTTGGAAGAGCATTATGACAAATTAACCATATCAAAAACTGCACTTTAGCAGGCGCCCCTAGCTTCCAAATCCAAGCCCATTGACCTGTGTCTTCCCACATGTGATTACTACTTTGGAGCCAAGAGTAACCTGAAGATGTTGTGAAGGTTCCATCCTTTTTACCCAACCATGCCCAGCCATCACGCACACCATCAAGCAATCTTGGAGGCGCTAGTGTAGCTCGAATAATGTCTCTCACTGCTGTTGAAAAAGGTGTTGCTAACTCTTCCATGCGCCACCTCCCATGCTCCCAGACATCCCGGAGCTGAAGTTGTGAATCCGAGACATGAACATACTCAACCAACTGACAAAGCTTGCCACTTCCTGTCCAGTCATTATACCAAAAAGAAGAGTTTCCTGCATTAATTTTTATCTGAAATCCATCATGCAGTGCTGTAGCAGCCTTAGATATGCCCCTCCAAATGAGTGAGGGATTGGTTTTTTTTCTTGGCTGTCTAGAGAGTTTCATCGCCAATATATTTGTGTGAAATAACCTGTACCCATAACTTGTGTTGATCGGTCAAGAGACTCCAAACCAATTTGCCTAAAAGAGCAATATTTGTATTTCTTGTGTCACGTAGACCTAGACCACCATGGATTTTTGGCGCCACTAACGTGTCCCACTTCACAAGGCTCCAACCTTTCTGATTCTCTCCTTTACCCCATATAAAATTCCTTTTAAGAGAGTCAATAGTAGTGCAAACACTAGCTGGAAAAAGATGAGCCTGCATAGAATATATAGGCATGGAGGCGGTTACGGATTTGGCAAGACAAACTTTCCCAGCTTTATTTAAAAGTCTTCCTTTCCAAGAGGCCATTCTCCTTTGGATCTTCTCAACAATAAAATGATAATGATTCTTGGATACCCTTCCTTGAATTAAAGGAAACCCAAGATACCTACCCAAATCTTTAACCAAACCAATTCGAGAAATTCTGCCCAATTCCAATTGCTTGTGTCTGACCATGTTTTTAGAGCACATGGCCTTGGATTTTTGTAAATTGACTTTCATCCCACTAGCTTCACAAAAATTCTGCAAAGTCTCCATCACCATAGTAACCTGAGAAGTCGTTGCTTTACAAAAAAGCATCACATCATCTGCAAAGAAAAGATGCGATATAGTAGGTCCGCCTCGCGCAACCCTTATTGGCTTCCAAATATTATTTTGCACTTTATGTTGAATATTGAGAGCCAATCTCTCCATACAAAGAACAAAAAGATACGGAGATAATGGGTCTCCTTGACGAAGGCCTCTAGACGGCTTGAAGCTCTCCATCTTCTCACCATTCCAAAGAATATTCATATTTGCCGCTTTGACACACCACATGATCAAAGAAATGGTGATTTCCGGGAACCCAAATTCCCTCAAGGTAGATTCCAAAAAAATCCAATCCACCCGATCATACGCCTTCTCCAAACCTATTTTAAAAGCCATAATTCCATGTTTGGAATTTGAATAGTGCATAGTGAACAATCTCCTGGGCTAGAATGGCATTGTCATTAGTCCCCCTCCCTGGAATAAAACTACTCTGAAGAGGTCCCACTAACTCATCCAAATAAGGTCTCAAAAGCTGGACAATTACTTTAGTAATGACCTTATAAGTGACGTTACAAAGACTTATCGGCCTGAAATCTTTCAATCTCACTGGATTATCAATTTTAGGAATTAGTACAATAAGAATTTCTGCCAGACTATTATCAGAAAAACCTTGCTGCACCGCTTCTCTGACAAGCTTGCAAAGATCATTACTCACAACATCCCAATAATGTTTAAAAAATAGAGGTTGGAAACCGTCAGGCCCAGGAGCCTTATAAGATTTCATGCTAAAGACTGCCTTCCTTACCTCCTCCTTACTAACAGACGCCCTCAAATCATTGATTCCATTCGGATTTAATTGTGAAGAGATGGGAACAGTGAGAGCATCTGGAGTAGCAATTATAGAAGAAGAGAAAAGATTTTTATAAAAACAAAGAACCTCATTTTTTAGGATATATAGAGGGGTCAGTGCACCAACTATTATCTTCCAAATAAAGCCCATGAATCTTGTTTCTTCGTCTACGGATAATGGTCCGAGTGTGAAAAAATTTGGTATTGCGGTCTCCATATCTTACCTATTTTTCACGAGACTTCTGAAACCATAACATTTCTTCTTGCTTTAACACATCTGCATATTCTTTTTGAAGGCTTGCTTCTAAAATAACCAACCCCAAAATATCCGTTCTTTCTAGAGTTCGCTGAATTCCTTTAATTCTGGCTTCAAGCTCCCTTTTCTTTCTAAAAATATTACCGAAAACCTTGGCATTAAATTCTAAGGCGTCAGTTTTAACATGCTCCAAGCTTTTAGTCACCCTATGGTCCCCCTTATTCCACGCTGAAAAAATTAAGGATGAGAAATCCTTATAAGAGAGCCATGCTACCTGGAAACGAAAAGGGCGTAGATTTTTTTCAGGAACATCACCTTTGAAACGCAAAAGCAGTGGGTTGTGGTCAGAGTGATGTCTAAGTAAATGCTCCACAAAAGCCTCAGGGAAGGACATGCGCCAAAGGGGATCAGCCAAGGCCCTGTCAAGTCTCTTAGAAACTCCCTTTTCTCCAACTCTCCTTCTGTACCAAGTGTATTTATTTCCTTTTGTACCCAAGTCAAGCAAATTGCAATGCTCTAAGACTTGTGCAAATCTTGCTGCCCTGCTAGCTATAAAAATTCCACCATGAACCTCTGAAGGCATGAGTACTTCATTAAAATCACCCAGAATAAGCCATGGGCTCTGTATAATATTTCTGAGATAAGAAAGATGTGCCCAAAGTGCTTCCCTCATAGTTGGTGTTGGGCTTGCGTAAACTGCTGAGCAACACCAAATACTAGCCCCCTTTTTGACCGAAATTGTGACCACCTGAGGGAAGATATCAATAACTGAAACTGAGAAAGAGCAGCCATTCTCAATAAGAATCCAAATGCCCCCAGCTTGTCCACGTGCCTCTGAACAACCATTTATAGAATAGCCAAGCTTGTTCCAAAAGTTCTTGGCCGTCTTAAACATACAGTGAGTTTCCACTAGGATAACCATAGAGGGACAAAATCTTCTAACCATGTCCCTGGTATGTCTCCTCCCATCCTTATTCATAGCCCCTCTAATGTTCCAGCACAAGATAGATAAATTCTGGAAATCTAACATTGAGTGAAAATCCTGAGAAGAGGTCCTTCGCCCCACGCTGTTAGGATTGCATGGCATCATTAGACAAAGTTGAGATTTTTGTCTCCTGTTTCTGGGTCACAGAAGGGACCTCCACGCTGCCTGTCTTCGAAGTGTAGCAGTCCATACCCAAGACATCCGAAGCATCCTTGGTCGGACTCGAGGTTTTATCGCTAGCTCCCCCCATATCCGTTGGAACCGCATCCGTTGGAACCGCATTAGGTGCAGTGACAACTGCACTCGGGTTGTGCTTGTTATGCTCTTCATCATGGGGATGTGTGAAGGCGAAGTGATTTTCCGTGATTTTAGCCACATTCATGGTTGTTTTCACTTCATTACCCAGTTCCCTAATGACAATTCCTTCCTTTGGCTTCTGATTACTTTGCATGGGGCTATTCTTCCACGTTGCTTGCTGTTGCACCAAGTTGTCCCATCTAGGTCTCTTTTTAGCCCATAGCTTATTTTGTTTCTGTTGGGCCACTTCCTTCACACCTGACGGCCCAACTCCTTCTGCTGTGTCTGTCTTCGTTGCTGTCTTCACACCCTTCTCTTTGCTATCTTTGACCAGAATAGAAAAAGGATTATCTGCTAAAATAGTACCCGAATCTTTTGCCTTCAATTTCTGCGGCCCCCCACGTGACTCCTTACTTTTTGATTTGCCTTTTGGATTCCTTTGCTTTTTAGTAACAGTTAACCATTCCCCATGAAGAGGCTCTTTAATACTCGATGCACTGATTGGAGTTTTACCCGTTAATGAATTAATGGCATCTTGGGTCCCACCTAATGATTGGCTTGTCCCCTCCGAAATAGTGGTGATTGTTGTAGCTTCTGTCACCGGAGCCGCCTTCTCTGTCATCGTTGTTCCCTGTGTAGCCAGACTGACATCCTTTTGTTTTACTTTGGGTATCTGACAATCTGATAGCACATGACCATAGCACCCACAACCATTACATATAATATGTAGACCTTCATATGCAACTTTGTGCCAAACCCCTCTCACCCAAATCTTCCGAACAACCGGCTGACTCAAATCAATCTCCACATAAATACGGGCAAATCTTCCTCTTTCCACTCGTAATGTATGGCTATCAACTTTCATGGGTTTTCCAACTACAGAAGCCATGGCTAATAAAAGACTTTCATCATAAAAAGCTAAATTCATACCGGGGAATCGAATCCACACCAAGGTTTTATCTACTTTGGCCATTTCCGAAACAAAATCCGCACTCCAAGTGTACACAGCCAAGTAGTGGTCAAAGATCATCCATGGTCCCTCACCTATCACGTTCTCTCTATCCTCCTGTAAATCAAATTTTACCATGAAGAATCCATTGTCTATATCCATGAGATCAAATCCTCCCTGTAACTTCCAAGTTGTACATAATCTCTGTTGCATCACTTTGTATCCCAAGCGCTTTCCCAATAGTTTTATAATAAGTGCTTCATGCCATGGGTGACATAACTCCTGGAACATCGTTTCATCAATAAAAACTTTGGGACGCAAACGATCTCCTTCCTCAAGTTCAACTCTCACCAATCCCTGCTCAATCAAATCCATCTTTTCCCTCCTAGGAGGGGCCAACTTGTTTCCCAGTAGTTTATCACGAAAAGAGCAGGGTGCAACACCATTAGTGGCGCTGCCTCCCCCTCTATCCGGCGGCTTATTTTTCTCCGATGGCATCCCTTGCGCAGAGAAAGTTATTCCCTCCATCGTTTAGGTTTTATTTCCTTTTCCAGAATCTGATTTCTTGTTATTTTTTTAATCCCTCAAAATATTTATCATTTTACAATTAAGATCCATACCACGTGACCTCATCACCTTAATTTCCTCCCTCTAATAGTAGCTTCATTTTCAAGTTTGATTATCCTTATTATTATTATTATTTTAATATTTATTTAATATGTAATCATCATAATAATTAATTTTGACCATATTTATTTGACTATATTTTATGTTGTTATTTTTTGAGTGAAATTTAAAATACTTTAAAATATTAATTAAAATTAATAAATAATAATTGAATATACTAGAATGGTCATCATTATAAATTTAATATAATAAATAATATTAAATTTGATTATGTTTAATATTATTTGATTATTTATTACATATATAATGGTCATCATTATTAATTATGCTCATATTAATTTTATTATTTCGGATTCAATTAATATTAAAAATCACAAATTTATTAACAATAATATCTGGATGATATATTAATCCTCTACTAACTATTAAAATTTCCTTTTGAATATTTGAATTATTTTCAATCTAAGTCTCAACTTCTGAATTTCAAAATAATCAGAAACATTCAAAATTAAATTCTTTGACGGTGATTTCGTTTTTATTTAGTGAAAACATAGTACATACATATTTTCTAGAGACTACTAAAATAACGATATTAAATCCATTTTTGATTTGTAAGATAGATGCACATTAGTTACGTATAATTAAGCCAAGTCTTTTTTTTTTTTTTCCTTCTATTTGTTTCTCTTTAACCCTTTCACGGTTACAATGCTATTATCAATGTCAATGTCAAAAAGTTTTTTGCACTGAAAATGTTAGATAATGATCATTCTAGTAAGTTTAACATTTATGTATTCTATTACATATGCTAGCTGTTAGTTGTATTTCTATTCTTAGATACCGTTAGATATAGTTTGTTAAAGCTGAGTTTCCTACTTTTAACTACAATGTATATAAGCTCATGTTCTTCTAATTTCAGTAAGATTGATATTCATCATTTCATAATATGGTATCAGAAGAAAATTCTCACCTCTAAACTTTTTCCGCATCTCTCTCTCTCTCTCTTTTCTCTTCTCTTTCTATCTTCATGAAATCTTGTTTTCTCTTCCATGGCCACACCACCCAATCTTATTCTTGATCCTGCAGGTCTTTACTATGTCCATCCCAATGAGAACTCCTCTCTTGTCCTCGTTTCCCTAGTTCTTGATGGTGCCAATTACCATAGTTGGTCCCGCGCCATGACCATGGCTTTAGAAATGAAGAACAAGTTCATCTTTGTGGATGGCACTACCAAAAAACCTGCTGCAATCGATCCTGACTTCTCAACTTGGAAGAGAGACGACACTCTCATTTTGTCATGGCTCATTCATTCCATGACCTCTGAAATTGCCACAAGTATACTCTGGATCAATGAAGCCTTTGCGGTATGGAAAACCCTCAAAAACCGATTCTCAGAAGGTGATCAAGTTCGTATCATTACAACTTATTTTACCAAGCTCAAGATTCTATGGGATGAGCTATATAATTTCCTCCCAATTCCCTGTTGTGATTCTAATCCAACCAGTGACTGTACCACTTTCAAGATTATGCAACAATATAGAGAAAACAGCTGTGTTCTTTGCTTTCTCCAATGTTTGAATGAGAATTACTCATCTGTGAGATCTCATATTTTGTTAATGGATCCGCTCCCCTCTCTAGACAAAGCCTTTTCTTTAATCATTCAACATGAAAGACAACTACCAACAGGAATCTTGCCTGACCCTACCATCTTGGTAGTAAATGCTCCTTAATCTTGTCAGTCACAGGGCCAGGGAAGAGGAAAATCTACCTACAAGAACAATTCCGAGTATTGTACTCAATACCATCATACAAATCACACTGTGGATTCTTATTTTCTCAAGCATGGTTACCCTCCAGGTTACAAAAGCAAGAAATCTGCCCATAATGTCACCATTGCAGTGTCCTTTGATGATGATGCAATTACCTCCAGTGACTCACCCTTTCATGGCCTCACCAAAGAACAGGTTCAGGGATTATTGGCTCTTCTCCCACCTACTAATCCAGCCTCTGCATCTCATTCCTCCAATTTAGTCAGCACTCATAATGTCACCACTTCTTCTTCTTCTCCAGGTACAACAATTTCCCCTTGGATTTTGGATTCAGGGGCAACTGATCATATTACCTCCTCCCTTGCATCTTTATCATCGTATAGAGCTATTAATCCTATACTTGTTTGTCTACCTAATGGCCGCCATAATTCTGCTATTTATAGTGGAACTGTTATTTTTTATGACAACCTCATTTTACATAAAGTTCTCTACATTCCCAACTTTTCTTTCAATTTGATTTATGTCACCAAATTAACTCTCCACCTTTTTGTCATATTTCTTGTTTTCCTAACCATTGTATTATTCAGGACACACAATCTCTGAAGATGATTAGTAAAGCTGAGGCAAAGAATGGACTATATGTGCTGACCTCCCCTCAACCAACTCAGAACACCACCATACTTGCTATCCAATATGTTGTTAACATACAAAATAAAATACCATTTCCCCCAAAGATGTATGGCACTTTAGACTAGGTCACCCCTTCCCTCTTTGCTACAATAATGTACAAAAACAAATTTATAATGTACTTTCTTTACATTCAAAGAATTGTGATATATGTCATTTCTCTAAGCAAAGGAAACCTCCCTTCTCATCTAGCACTTCTATTTCAAATTGCAATCTTGACTTGCTTCACATAGACATAAGGGGCCCTTTTTATGTCCCTTCTTTACATGGTCAGAAATATTCCTCACTATAGTGGATGACAAGTCTAGATTCACATGGATTAAACTAATGTCGCATAATCATGAAACTAGACAACGCCTTATTAATTTCATCACCCTCATTGAAAACCAATTTCATACCACTGTCAAAACCATTAGATCAGACAATGGTCAAGAGTTTCTCATGCATTCCTTTTTTCAATCTAAAGGCATCAATCATCACCTCACCTGTATGGACACTCCACAACAAAATGGGGTGGCTGAAAGAAAAAATCAACATATCTTAAACATTGTTAGATCCCTTTTATTCCAAGCACACTTATCGATTCAATTCTGGTCTCATGCTATCTCTCATTCAGTACATATTATGAATATGCTACCCTCCCCAGCATTGCATTATAACTCTCCTTGGTTCCTCCTACACAAAACTCCTCTTGATCTTTTATCTCTTAGAGTTTTTGGTTCACTTTGCTATGCCTCAACTCTAACAGCAAAGAGATCAAAATTTTATACCCGAGCCAAGAAATACATATATCTTAGAACTAAAGAAGTTACTAAAGGATTTCTCCTACTGGATCTCCATTCCAGAGAAATATTTCTATCAAGAAATGTTGTGTTTTATGAGACCATCTTTCCCTTTCCTCAAACGAATTGTCCTGCAGATACATCTCTCTCCACCCTTTGCTTACCTACTAATCAATCCAATCATGAATTCACCAATTCATCACCTCCTCCAACCTCAAATCCACCAAATAGTCCAAACCAGCCTACACCAAACTCATCACATAATCCTACACAACCCATCTCCCTTGTACCAAACAGTCCACAACAACATCTCTCCCCAATACCTTTGCCTACCAGAACCTCAAGAATACAAACACACCCTCCCAATTACCTCTCAGATTACCATTGCAATATAGTTCAGTCTCAATCTCATGCTCAATCATCTTCAAGTATTCCTTATCCTCTTTTCCATTACCTTTCTTATGACAAATTGTCCACAAACCACAAATATTTTTTTTATCCCTCACTGTATGCATAGAACCCAAAATCTGTAAATAGGTTGAAAAACATGAGTGCTGGACTAAGGCTATGGATCAAGAAATTGCTGCATTACAACTCAATCAAACCTGGGTTCTTACTAATCTACCCCCTGTAAAGCAACCTATAGATTGCAAATGGGTCTATAAGGTTAAACACAAACAAGATGGCGACATAGAAGGGTATAAAGCCATATTAGTGGCTAAAGGGTAGTACCAACAAGAAGGGGTGGACTATTTCGAAACCTTTTCTCATGTAGTCAAGTTAACTACAGTCAGACCAGTTCTGGCTTTGGCAGCAACAAAATCATGCTATTTACATCAGTTGGATGTAAATAATGCCTTCCTTAATGGTGATCTCAATGAGGACGTATATATGACAGTCCCATAAGGCTTCTAAACCCCCAATCTTAATCATGTGTGCAAGCTCCTCAAATCCCTATATGGCCTTAAGTAAGCCAGCAGGCAGTGGAATTCGAAACTGACTACTGTACTCATTTCTCTTGGTTACTCCCAGTCTAAATCTAACTACTCACTTTTTGTCAAAAAGGCAAGCCATCACATCACCATTTTACTTGTCTATGTTGATGATGTAGTCCTCACAGGTGATGATCTTACAGAAATTCAGTCTGTTACGTTCTTTCTTGATGATAAGTTCAAAATCAAGGACATTGGCCTTCTCAAATTCTTTCTTGATCTTGAGGTAGCAAGATCCAAAACTGGCATCATTCTTAACCAGAGAAAATATGCTCTAGAACTATTGGATGATGCAGGGCTTCTTGGTTGCAAACCTGCCTCTACTCTAATGTCATATTCTCTCAAGTTCACACAAGATGATGGCACACCTCATTGGTCGACTGTTATACCTGACCAACACAAGACCAGATCTCAGTTTTTCCATAAACAAACTGAGTCAATATGTTTCCAATCCTATGAAATCTCATCAAGATGCTGCCATCAGAATTCTTCAATACTTAAAAGGATCTCCTGGAAGTGGCCTGTTCTTCCCTGCTACTTCAGATTGCAAATTATCTACCTTTAGTGATAGTGACTGGGTTGCCTGTATTGACTCTAGAAAATCAGTCACAATGTTTTCTATATTCCTTCGATCGGCTCTCATATCCTGGAAATCAAAAAAGCAAAGGACTATATCCAGATCTTCGAGTGAGGCTGAGTATAGAGCTCTTGCAGTCACAGCTTGTGAAATTCAATGGATCCTATCTTTACTCCAAGATCTCCATCAGCCAGCTTCTGTCCCAGTTTCTCTCTACTGTGATAGCAGATCAGCTATTCAAATAACTCAGAATCCCACATTTCATGAAAGGACCAAACACACTGAAATAGATTGCCATCTAATCCGAGATAAAGTTCAAGAAGGAACCATTCACTTGCTTCCTGTTTCTCCTGCATCTCAGTTAGCTGACATTCTTACAAAACAACTTCTTTCAGCTCCCTTCAAATAATTACTGTCCAAGCTGAACATGAAGAACATACATGATCCAGCTTGCGGGGGGATGTTAAATAATGACCTTTCTAGTTAGTTTAACATGTCTATATTCTGTTACATATGCTAGTTGTTAGTTGTATTACCATTCTTAGATACAGTTAGATATAGTAAGTTAAAGCTGAGCTTCCTACTTTTAACTACAATGTATATAAGCTTATGTACTTCTTCTAATTTCAATAAGATTGATATTCATCATTTCATAATAGAAAACTATATATGCTGCTGTAGTTATTTTCCTTTTGTCTTCTGCTGATGTGATGACCATTACACAGCATTCATGCCCTTCATATTGCTGCTATGCATCGGATGAGGAGGATCTTGGGTGGCAAATATCTTAATATAATGGGGAGCATTTTGGAAATAGGGTGTGAATGTTTCAAGCTAGCTTTTTGGTGCTTGGTTCGGCAGCTTTAGGTTCTGGATTCAAGCGTAGCACCACAATAGGTGTTACTTGGGTGGCATTTCTCTGATACACTAGAGTAGGGATTTGGAAAGGCCAAATTACTCTTTTGGTCCCTTATGGTTTTAATTTATTCAAGTTGGTTCTTTTATTTTAAAAATGTTCAAGTTGGTCCCTTACTTTCCAAATATTAAGCAATTTGGTCATTTTCGTTAAGTTTCAACGTTAAGTTGAATAAATTAAAATAAATGAGGGACCAAAATGAATAAATTAAAACAAATGAGGGACCAAGTTGACTAAAATATAGGGACCAAGTTGAATACATTAAACAAATGAGGGATAAAAAAAGTAACTTAGCCAGAACTTAACGGTGAAACTTAATGGAAATGATCAAATTGCTTAACGTTTGGCAAGTAAGGGACCAATTTGAACATTTTTACAATAGAGGGACCAACTTAAATAAACTAAAACAAACGAGGGATTAAAAGAGTAATTTAGCCATTTGAAAATGGTCTGGAGCAGTAATTCTTCCTCTGCTTTTGAAATTATATTGGTCTATAGAGAGTGATTCCAAATGTTATTTGTAAGAGAATGATTCATTTTTTCATGCATATAAAGTATATATATTATATTGTAATCGTGTTATGTTTAATTTATTTTTTTTATTATAAAAAACATAATATTAACAAGGTACAAGTGATACCCTAAATCCATAAACAATACAAGTACAAGGGACAAAGCCCAAACAAATCCAAGGAGCAAAACCACCTCCCGCAAAAGCTATCAAACAAGAAAAGATCAAATACGAACCCTTACACAAAAGCCCTAAAGCAACCAATAAAGGAATAGCAGCAGCCAAACTCCTTATTTAGCAGCTCCAACACACTTACACGACCCTTCCAAAAACCCAACAGTAGCTCAAAAAAGGGCAGCCACCCCACATAGAACACCTGCAGCAGCTTCCAACTAACAACAACCAAGAAAAATACAAAAACCCATGTAAAAACAAAGTGATTACCCCAGAGGCAAACTACCTATACACGATGTTGGATTAATTAATACACCAATAAGAAAACAAGCAAGGAGTAAAGTCTGCTTTCTCAATGAACCAACTCCAAGATGTGACTTTGATTCAATCCAAAAGTGAAAGGAAATCAAAGGAGCTATGAGAAAAATGATCTGATTGCGAAACTCCCAAACAGACACACAACAACATTCCAAACCAGCACCGGTGGCTTCTTCAACTTAAGCCTTTTACTAAATTGCAGAACTGAATGAAGTGCTGAAAAAGTTTATTTGGTATCAACATACACACACCCAACCAATTCAGAACACAATACCAAATTATGAAAGAAAAGGAGCAGCCATAAAACAAATGTCACACAATTTCTAAATACTAACCACATAACATACACAAGCAAACATTTATATTACCCAAAAACCTTCCTTTTGAACAAGTTCACCTTAGTTGAGATTCTATCTAATAAAAGCTACCAACAAAAAACTATCACTTTAAATGGAGTCATACTCTTCTACAATGTTTTTAAATGCCTTTTCCTCCAAACCTAAAAAAAAAAAAAAACTTGGCCCTAGAGCTTTAGAAACCAGAGACTGATATGCAGATTTCATAGTATATTGCCCAAAACTATCAAATTTTCAAAGCCATTTATCCTCACCATAAAGAATACTAACAGACGATGGAATATTAGACAATTCCTCAAAATAGTTTTGTTCCCATGAAAAGAATTGCTTCCTCCACTCAAACAACCATAACCAAGAACCACTAACCCAATTCCCCAACTCCACTACCGAGTAGTCCTTGTTTTCTGAAATAAGAGAAGGCATGTTTAGTATTTACTAATTTTTTTGATAACCTAAAAAATTATATTAAATATAGTACAAGAGGTACTCTAATCCAAATACAAAAAGACCCAGATACAAAGAAAATAAAGTGGCATGCAAAAACATCACAATGAGGAAAGTCATCCAAACCATGTTGATACCACAAACCCTAATCATCATTTGCATTTTGCAGCACACCACTAAAAACACAAAGAGCCCAAACCAAAAGATTAACAAACATTTGAAAACCTGTAAAACAGTCCTCCTGTGAGTCCCCCTGCTTCCTTGAAAATTAAAAAGATCTTTGCATTATAACCTTCTATAGTTGAACACCCATTTGTGATTCTTCTTCAACTTCTTAACATCCTTTAACTCAACTCTGTCTAGCTCCAAAATTTGTGCACTTACTCTATTCATTGGTTGATGAGTTTTCTGCGACACGTTTTTTCTGTCGTAAATGCAATTTACCATATCACATAAAGCAGGAAAATTAACCACAACAGCAACAACCCAAGGCACACCACCAAAAAAATTATTTGCATAATCAGCCTCCAAAACAAAACAGCAAC
This sequence comes from Ammopiptanthus mongolicus, assembly GCA_039655645.1. Taxonomy (NCBI): domain Eukaryota; kingdom Viridiplantae; phylum Streptophyta; class Magnoliopsida; order Fabales; family Fabaceae; genus Ammopiptanthus; species Ammopiptanthus mongolicus. The sequence continues at coordinate 48,453,431 of CM077350.1, forward strand.
AATAGAGTTATATGCAGACATATTCTTCCTTATGACTGTAACACCCTGCTTTTCACTTCTATGTCTATACGTGTTAATACTTAATTATAGATGTTTGCGTATGTTGTTTATGCCTGTTTTTGATGCATAAGTTCATAGTTGTAGTAGTTCAGCCTTTAGAATAATCAATCCATCCGAGTCTAAATAACCTGTTTCACGCTTTTGGCCATATCTTGAGTTCTAGACATCCGATCGAGGTGATCTTGGATGCGTTGGAAAGCTTAGATAATTATCTACAAGTCTTATTCAGGTGTCCAGGCCAAAAACACGTTTTCTGAAAGGGAAATCGATTTGGCAAATCGATTTCCAGGTGAAGAAATCGATTTTTAGAAAGTGGAAATCGATTGTTTAAAGGGCAAAATCGATTTCCTTGATAATAAAATCGATTTGGCCAATGAAAAATCGATTTCCATGGTTGTGGAATCGATTCCCATGCGTGTCAGAGCTTGTGTACATGTTTGGGTTACCGGGCTATGCTGTGTACGGCCCATTCGTCCTAAAACGTCGCTAACAGTTATATATACAAAGCGTATGACCTAAACCTAGTATCCACACCCTATTGTACTCACTTTTTGCCTCTTCTCATCCCTAGGAGCTCACTGATCTCTTACTCTAGAAAACCCAAAAGGATGAATTCTGCTTTGGTGTTCTTCGTCAAGAACACGCCGTTGTTTGGCTAGTCTATCCCTGCTGCTAGAGTTAATCTCCTAAGTTAGAAACCAAGGTGAGTTTCTAATCCTAGATTTGTTTTCCCTTTCAATCCTTAACTTAAAGATCGACTCTGCTTTCCAGTGTTGTGATTGTGATCAAGTGCAGAACCCGTAAGAAGGAACCGTAGCAGAACTTGGCTTTGTTCTTTTTCCCTTAGGCTGTGAATCGTCATACAAGGTATGGGGGGAGAAAATTGGTCATGAATATGTGGGTCTTGGGATAAGTCAAGATGAAGGGGTTAACTCATGACCCCTATGTATGCCTGTGTATGCCTATGAATGTTGTTATGTTGTTTTCTGGCTATATGAGTATTGATTGATGAATAATCTGATGTTATAACATGTTTATAACTATGAGTTCATGATTTATATGATTGTTGATGAATTGATGATGATGAGCATGTTGTTTATGCCATGATATGGTGTTTTGTTAACCTTATGCTATCAGAACATAGTTATAAGGAGAAAATAAATAGGCAATGTGAGATTGATGACCAAGAATTAGTTTGAGAACCCTTAGGTTATGATTTATGAGTGTTGGACTAATCAAATTGGTGATAAATAGCTTAGGCTCGAATGATATGTTAATTAGAGAACATAGACTGGTCCGATAGAGGAGAAAACCCGCTGCTGTATGATTTGACACCCAGAAATCGATTTCCAGCACATGGAAATCGATTTGAATCCTCCAAGAATCGATTTCCAAGGTGTGGAAATCGATTTGGCCTTGTAGAAATCGATTTCTAGAATCGATTTTCCTTGTTCAAAATCGATTGGGGAAATCGATTTGAACATGTTGAAATCGATTTCCAGAGATTGGAAATCGATTTGAAGACTTGAGAAATTGATTCTAGGGATTAGAAATCGATTCTCACTTGCCCAGGAGCAGTTTTGACCCCTTATGCTTGATGGATAGTGTTATGTAGGCTTGTTATAATCTTAACAAGATATGAATTGTGGTTTAGATATTAAGATTAAGTTATAATCTTAATAAGATATGAATTGTGGTTTAGATATTAAGGTTATGTTATAACCTTAATAAATATATGACTTGAGGTTTAAATATTAAGATTAAGTTATAATCTTAATAAAATATGAATTGAGGTTTAGATAATAAGATTAAGTATAATACTTAATAATTATAATGTTAAGTTAAGACTTAACAAAGAGAACAATTAATAAAACGATGATGTTATTGGTAACGACGTACTGTTACCGATGTTGTTGGTTAAATCATTCTTGATGCTTATTGGTCAAGTTTGATGTTGATAAATCATCTTTGATGCTTGTTGATCAAAGTTGATAGCCATGTAATGGTGTTGATGATGGATGGTTGGACATGTGTTTGCATATTGATGAACATTGCATGCATCATACGTTGAAGTTGATATGTTGGGTGGAAAACAAACGATGAATCGCGATAGTGGAGGCCACGATGGGTGTTAACCCGGCCTTGCGGGTACATTGGGTATGGAAGTTCCAGGTGACATGGGCTAGCTACCTATTGTTGGAGTGACCTAATGAATAAGCTTGAGTACCCTGACTAGCCACTATACGTTATCAGGATTAGTGAGAGTGTTCGGGGATGGCCCATGGTCTGGCATATCATCCACGTTGATAACCGGACATGTACTCCTAATCGTCTTTCCAAAGTTAGAGTTGTTGGCCACATGCATACGGAGTAGTGATGTTGCATTCGCATTGACATGCATCTTTGATATATATATATATATATATATATATATATATATATATATATATATATATATATATATATATATATATATATATTGATTATACATATGTTGATTGATGTATGTTGTACGTCATCTTAATTACTATTCCATTCCATTTACATATGTTTATGATCGTATTTCTCACCCCTATCTTTTGTTGTTCTTGTGCATATGATGTTGTATGTGCATAGGAGGGTGAACATGCAGACGAGGAGTGATCCCGTGGAGATCTCTCTTAGTAATAGTAGTTAGGATTTACGTTCAGTTGTTTAGTTTTATTCCGATGTATTATCGGTATATGTATACCAACTCTGATATGTGACATCGGGATTTAGGTTATGTTTATTATTTATGTTTTCCGCAGTTTGTTTTAAAGGATTTTGATTATTTCAAATTCCTACGTTTAAGTTATAGATGATGTGATGCATATTGCCCTTGAGAAAATGTTTTTAATTTAATTATTATATTATTCTTTATTAAAGGCATGTATGATTTTACTTATGTTTTATTATATGCGGGATAGTGGGTGTGACAGTGACAACCTTCAACATATGCTTGACAAAAAGCATTACACATAAATCATCCATGTAACACAAAACAACCTAAAAAAAGAAATATCCTTATCAACCTGCTTGAAATCTACACTTACACCAACCAACTGAACATACTGCTTCTACCAATCCAAAACATCAACTCCAAAGAAATCAAAACAGCCATGTCTTTATAAAATGCGTAAAAAGTACTCCCAAACCCAGCAAACAACTCCCTTAACAGAACACAGAACTGGTAAAACGGGACTAATATATAATAGCAGTCCAACAACTTCAGTTCTAAACTGCTTCATAAAACATTGGACCATGAGAACAACTCCTCATCCAAAGCAAAGATCTTGTGGGTGAACAGCAGGCCCGGCCCAAGGGTAAAACAAGTGAAGCCCTTGCTTTAGGCCTCTCAAAATAAAACAATTTTTTCTTTAAAAAAAAGGCTCACTTTGTATTTTTATATATTAAATTTCTGATATGTATAATATATCAACAAACATAAGTTAGCCCATTTGATATAAAAACTTACCATTAGGTTGAAGGTCCAGGGATCAACTCCTCATTGTGCACAAAATAATTAATTTTTTATGAAAAAATTATTGGATTAATTTTTTAAAAAGGCTTCACCATAAAATTTGCTTTAGGCCTCAATGGGTGTTGGGCCGGCCCTGGTGAACAGTGTTACCCCAAATAACCCAAACCCCCACCAGGATTTAACACCCAACTAGAACCTGGGTATTTAAGTTTTTTATGAATATATGTAAACGAAATTGAATGGAATTACTAATTAGTAATTAATAATTAGTATTCATATTTATGAGAATGGAATTTTAGACAATATTTGACAATTTAATTTACTTGGTGTTTTGTGCAACATTTTTGGACAAATATATGATAAATTTAACATGGTTTGGTGATAGTGACTAAAGCGCTCAGTTCCACTAAAAAAATTTAAGTTCTTTTACAAGTATGCAACCTAGATATAAACGAAGTTATAGAAATCCTACTCATATATTTCATTAGCAGAGCTTGAAACTGGACTTTGATTCAATTTCATTTACATATATTCAATAACAAAAGTATTTCTAATAGAAAAATAAAATATGAAAAAATAATTAGTAAATCAAATTAAGCATTAAAGTTTTAATACTTCTAATTTTAAATAATTTTTATTACATACATATTTTTAAAAATTATTATTTAAAATTATATTTATTTATTCCATTAATTTTTAGCAAATCCCATGCGAGAGCGCGGTTACAAATACTAGTTTGTAAATATCTAAAGACGGTAGAGAATTCTTTAGAAATATATCTTAGAAGTGAAATGCCATGACTCTTTATAAGAATATCTCTTGTAAATATCTAGGTATTTTATAGGGAGGATTCTAGAGGACATATTATACAATTCATACATTTGTAATCAATCCCCCTTGACCATTAAGGGGCGAAACTAGTATAAATAGGGGAGGTCTCATTTGGCAGCTGTGGAATAGAAGCACACAAATATTTGTCTTAGATAACCTTATTTTTCAAACCCTTTAACGTTCCTTTTTATCATGCCTTATTTCTTTTTTAACTTTTTTCTATTTTTCTCTTTTCCTAGCCCTTTCACGGTTCTAATGTCTATTTTATTTAAGAGTTTTTTTTATCATGTGCAAACTTGCTTATGTTAAGAAATCAATAATAGTACTCCTTTCTTGGAAAATGTTACATTCAATATATTGAAAAGTTAAAAGTGCGATTTTCCATAAAAATTTTCTATATATTGATTTCTTAACATATACAAGTTTGCACATAATAAAAAAATCCTTTATTTAATCGTAGAGTAGATTCTAAATTGGATCAGCTTAATAACTTTGTGTTGGGACCAAGGAACTTTCATAGAATTAGTGTAGGGACCTAATTCAAGTGGTATTACTACCAGAGAGTGGATTTCAAAAGTTATTTGCAAGAAAGTGGTTCATTAATGTTTCATGCATATGAAGAAAACATATTATATTCACTACAAGAAAAACGTCGATAGAGATGAGTGTGGAAATTTTATCTTTGCCTATGCTACTAATCTGGGAACTTGTTCGATATTGATGGCTGGGCTTTGGAGGATTTTTTATGGTCTAAAAACTCCTTGGAACAGAGGGTTTAGATGCATTTCAGTGCTTTCAGATTCAAAGGCAATAGTGAGCCTTCTTCGTGATGGTTGCAACAAGGTTAATGCTTGCTATGCCCTTGTTGAAGCCATTCATTATATTCATAAAGATGAAGATGTCATTACAGCATACGTATAGAGAAGCAAATCAAGTTGCGGATGCTCTAGCTAAGTTTGGGATTTCCCTAGATTTCCAACTTAGGATTTTTTTATACTCCTCCAAATTTTAATTCTCATGCCTTAAGGGCTGATGCTGCTTGTACTTGGTTCCCTAGAGGCTTTTAGTTTTTGGTTGTTTGGGGTTTAACCCCTTTTATTCATAAAAAAAAAAAACAAGAAAAACGTCGATTAACAACGGCCAAAAGTTGTTAATAAGATCCAAAGTCTCGGCAATTGGTACTTACCGACAACAAAATTCCCAACAGATATTTTGAGCAGTCGATAATTAATATTGGCAACCAGCCCGTCGATAAATTGTGTAGGTAATTGTCTTAGTAACTGACAGAAAGACTGTCAGTAACTTGTAGTACATTACCAATGCACTAATGTTTAAAAAATGTGCACAAATAGCATTTGTGGGGAGGAAATGCTATAAAAAAAAGTGCACAAATGTTTAATATGTTAGAACCAAAGTGGTTAGTGTTCATTAATCCCTTAAGTTTTGATGTTAACAGAAGTCAAATTTAAGAGAACAAAGATTATATTATGGAATAATGCTTTATTTTAAGTGTGCAGGAAAATCTAAGCCCAAAGACAATTATAAGTCCAAGGACTTACAGCCCGTCCAATAAGTAATTCTCGCTGTGAATGGTCTATAGTCTCTCAACAATATATCTGAGTCAAAAGACTCTTTCTATTAGACGCTCTCTTTAGTAAAAGTCCAGTGACGTATGCTTTAACATGTTTTAGCGCGAACGTATATGTAAAGTATTTGAATTTATTATTCAATATGTAATGTTTGTATCTTATGGACAAACATTCTTTGTAATCTTCGTACCATCGAAAACTGAAGCCAGTCTGCCCCTGTCACAAAAGGTTTTGGCTATCTCCAATAGGAAAGACAAAAGGCAACTTTCAAGGACAAGGAAAAGATGACAGTCCTATTTCGAGCTATCAAACCTGATAGTCTACTTTACTGATCAGAAGCTTCAACAAGCTATCAGACTCAACGGACTAACGCATTTAATGCTCAATCACAACAGATTCTTTTCCAACCGTTGAAGACTGAAGTTGATCAAAACAAGAAGGCTATAAATACCCCTTCTCTTGAAGATGCAAACAAGTGATGCACAACTGAACTTGAGAAATATACAAACATACAAGAAAATAAGCCATCAAGAGAGAAATCTAAGCTTACAAGCTTACTATGATCTTTAACTTTCATATCACTCCCTGCGAAGAGTTTTGCTTTAGAGTTCTAAGCTTAAGTTTCATACTCTCACTCTTAGTGAGTTAGTTGAACAACAAATCTTTTCTAAACCTTAGTTGGTTGAGCCTGAAAAGGCTTGTGTAAAAAGAATACTTACTGTGCCTGAAGAGCTGTAGAATGCTTGCCTGAAGAGGTGTTGAATACTTGTTGCAAAAGGTTTTTTTTGTTATAGTGGAGAAAGCTCTCAAGTAGAGACGACTGGACGTAACTCTTTAGTGAAGAGTAAACCAGGATAACATCTTTATGTTCTTTTCTTTCCTTTACTATTGCTTTAGTTTATCTTCTAACTAACTCCTTGGGATTGAATTTCTTTCTTAACGCGCCTATTTTTTTTATCTTAATCCTTCTAAGTAAGCGTCCAGCTGGTGTTTGGAAATGCTCTCCCCCTTGGTTATCGTTTTAACGTCCAACCTTTGCGAAAATATATATCTGCTTATGAAAAGTTTTAAAAATGTAAGAAACACAATTCAACCCTCTTTCTTGTGTTTCAAACAGTTTCCTTCATAATAGTGCTTCCTTAAGGAAGCGTTACTAAATAGGGTACCTTTAACAGCGTTTCCTTAAGGCTGCACTATCTTTTCCCTATTTTGTTGTTAAAAATATTCGCTCCACCTATAATAGTTTTCCCCATTTTTTTTTTTTTTTAAAAATTGCGCTTTACTTTTAATAGCATTTCATCATGGAAGCACTATTAAAGTAGATACATTTAACAACGCTTATTCAAAGAAGCACTATTAAAGATGCACTTCCTCAAGGAAGCGTTATATTCCCCCTTTAATAGCTCCAACTGATCGTGTATCCATTTATGTTCGCAGTCCTCTGTTGCTTTTCTGTGGGGGGGGGGGGGGTTGTAGGACTCAATCACATCCTTTGGCTCCTTTGTAAGAGGAATGTCACAATTTTTTTCCGTTCCTATGTCTTCGTTTGAAGAAGGTAAGTATGAATCCTTTCCTTTTAGTTTCCAAATCCAGAGACACGAAGTTTGGGGTTTCTAAGAGGAATGGCATGATTCCTTTCTGTTGGAACCAAAGTGATTATTATTCATAGCTTCTTAAGATTTTGATATTAACAAAAGACTAAATTAGATAAACAAAGATATGTTATGGTCTAACAAGTTTATCTTAAGTGTGCAGATATTCAAAGTCCAAAGACTTATTAAATCGTGCGTCTGATTGCACACTCCATCGTTTTGCTATAAACGATTAATGGACGAAGTCCTCCTTGAACTATGATCTTATCAGAATTTAAAATGAGTCCAAAGACTCGTCAGAGTAAAGTATATCTATTTTTAATTCAAAGTCAAATGTAATAAAAATAGTTTTTACTTTAATGAACTATGTTGAAGCGCGAAAATGTAAATTGTAATAGTTTCAAAATATTGTCTTTCATGTAAAAGGGTAATATCCCTTAGACAAAAAATTTCTGTAACTTATTACTCTCGAACGCTTAAAACCAGTCTGTTTCTGACACATCGTAGTTGACTCAACTCAAGAAGGAAAGACAAAAGGCAACTTTCGGGTACAAGGAAAAGTTGTCATAGCTGCTTTCAGCTCTCTTTCTCTCTCTCTGATAACCTACTTCACTTTTCAGAAGCTCTTCACTAGTTATCAGACTCAACGAGTTTTTGCATTTAATGCTCATCAAAACGACTCTCTTTCCAACAGTTGAAAAATCAAGATTACTCAAAATCTGAAGGCTATAAATACCCTCATTCTTGAAGAAGCAAAGTTACCGAACATCATGAACGGAATCCATCTAAGCTTACAAGCAATCAAAAATCTCAAAGCAAACAAAAGCTCTCAAGCTATCTCTGATCTAAACACTTTCATATCACTCTCTATGTGGAGTTAGATTTAACTTAAACTCTTTTTTCAAACCAAAACTTAGTTGAGCCTGAAGAGGCTTGTCTAGAAAAGAATACTTGTAGTTTACCTGAAGAGGTTGTAGAATACTTGTGTCTGAAGAGGTGTATTGTAACAAGGTTTTGTTATAGTGGATAAAGCTCTCACATAAAGGGGACTGGACATAGCTCTTGGGTTAAGAGTACTGAACCAGGATAATATCTCTGTGATTTCTTCCCTCCCTTAACTTGTCTGAAGTTTATTCTAACTAAAGCTTTGGATTGAAATTATTTTCTTAACGATCGTCTTTCAAGAAAACATTTTTTAGCATGCGTCCAAAGTTTCTAGTGTACGCTTTCAGCGTCTTCTAAGTACCTTTGCATCCAAACGATTACGAAAAGATACCTGCTTGCGATAAAGGTTTTAAAAACTTAAGAAACACAACTCAACCCCCTCTTTCTTGTGTTTCCAACAGGTTCGTTCACTTTCCATTCCTATGGTTCCGTTTGAGGAAGGTAAGTACGAGTCATTTCCTTTTTAGTTTCCAAATCTTGTTACTAATGGAATCACTACAAAGAAAGTAGCAAAAGACATCGAAAATAGCGACCGAATAATGGTGGTCGCTATTAGCGACCATGCTAGAGATCGATGAACCAATTTTCTATAATGGCTGGTGGCTTGACTTTAGCGACCGAATTGAATGGTCACAAATAGATCAATCGCTAATTCTATCGCGAAATGAAAAAATTTGAAAGTCAACCTGGATGATCATTTAGCGACCAAATTAGCGACTGAGTATAAGTGTAACGACTTTATTTGGAGCCACTTAACGATTGAAAAGGAATTAGTCGCTAAAACGCAATTCTAGAAAGTAATAGGGAGCTTAATTACTTTTACATAATTATAAAAAATATTAATTTAAAAAAAATGCATGACGTACAGTGATACAAACTGAGTTAGCATAACCCAAAGTATAATTCGACTTTGACCCAAAAATATATAATAAATCTAATTTTTAGAAGTCGGCATATCATAATTAACTTTAAAACAGGACAAGTATTAACACTTCACTCAGTGACATTTGGTTCATGGAATATTTCATTTTCAAGTAAATTATATTACTGGGAATGTCATTCGTGGGAATATTTCTTTTCCATCGTCACACATGAGAATGAGATTGTCCACTTTCATTTACAAATTTTATTCCCAGGAGTCTTTTATGGCTGTGAATGATTTTGTATCTCTAGTATCAAACATGAGAAACTTTTATTCCTCAACTCCCAATAATATTAAAATATGTCTGATACCAAACGCTACCATAGTATTAAAGTGATTCGCTTGAGCATAGGACAACGTAACTCTGACTAGCATTAATATTTTTTTTACTGGAAAGAAAGACATTTTATTCAGCTAATGGACATAAGTCCAACAAGATACAATTGAAAATACAAGGAGGAGTATCCTAAAGCCAAACATTGTTAGAATAGGCCATCGCATGTTTTGATAAAAGATGGGCAGCTTGGATTCCCAGCCTACCGATATGGGAATAAGAAACATTAGAGAAATGGACTTCAAGAGATTGCAATCTGAAATGAACAAACCCACGTAGGACAGTGTTCCCTGAGACTTCAGAGTCGTGATTACAACTTGGGAATCAGATTCAATGACAATGGCGAGGAAAAGCATTTCTAGGGCAAAATTCATCCCTATTCTCACTCCTACTGCTTCAGCAATATTGAAATCAGTCATACAAATTATTTTTCAAGTAGCAGTAGTGGCCAACTCTCTTCCATCTTTTTCTCTAATAACCACTCCAATTCCACGTTCACTAATAAAATTATATATATGTTTTGTTGATTTGAAATCATGTAAAGTTGATATAAATAGTTAAAAAAAAATCTTCGAGTATATATCTAATTCCACATCGAAAGTTTTACAGAAATATAAATTTAATTAATGACTTCACATTAGTTCTCAAATAATTTTTTTGACGCATGAGATTATTTTAATCTTATCTTATAAATAATAATTTTTGGACTATTTTAAGGAGTAAAGTAATATATACAATGACATCCATTAACATTTTTATGAGAGCTTTTTATTTTATTAACTAAGAGAAAGAAACAATAAAAATGTTGATTTGTCAAAATATCATCGGATGTCAGGGTAAAAATTATTTATATAGATAATGAACAGTAATAAAATAAAATCCTATTTTAATGTTAAAAAATAAAGTATAAGGATTAATTGTCGTTATAATTTTTTGAAGGCCAATATGATGCTCAAAAACTCTTTTACAGACAATAACGGAGAGCTTATTTTAAATTAAAGTTAACATTTTGATAAATTGGCAAATATGTTGTTTTTTCTCGAAAATTAAAAGGTGTGGTTTTAAATTTGTGATGTGTGATAACACACGCGTGCATGGAAAAAAATGAAAAGACAAAAATGGGAAAGGAACTATGATAGTGAAAGCACGACGAAAGGGAATGGAGATTGGAAAATGTGCAAAAAAAGTAATGGTAAAGTGTAATTTGCGTCAGGGTAAAGTTCCAAAAATAGAAGTTGACATAATTAGAAAGAGAAAGGGTCTGTGTCACTCATGGATCCTCTTAATTTATAAAAAAATTGAGAATGTCAATTTATATAATTTTATTATTGATAATTTTAAATCTTATTTTTTAAATAAAAATATATTATATAATTAATGATAAGATCATATAAATTGATATTCTTAATATATTTACAAATTGGAAGGATACATTCAGGTGTCAGTGTGACTGTCTGTGATATAGTTTTGGGCCGGAAAAAGACATCAAATTAATGAAATGGTTCACAGGAGGAGGACCGGTTAAAGAGGGGGTAGGACCAAAATTATTACGGGTAGTCAACTTATGTGTCATATAACTTGGGGATTCCTTCCTTTCAAACGTTTAATGCTTGCTTAAAAAAAAAACGTTTAATGCTATTTTCCAACAAAGTCCGTATAAGTGATTGATGATTTTGTTCCTTAAACATGTTGTACAAGGTTGGTTCTCTGGTTGTCAAAAAAAAAAAAGTTAGTTCTTTGATTATGTATAAAAAAAAGTTTTTTTTTTGAGAGAGGTTATCCTCACTTTAATTATTTTTTTATTGTGAAAGAGATTAGTTTTAAACTATCGATTTAAGGTTTAGCAAGCGAGAGACACCCTCCATGCATATCAAAATGTTTCATGTTATTTAGTTTTTCTTAAAAAAATAATTAAAGCATAATATAATAATTAGAATGTTTGATTTAAACTAAATCAAATCCAAAAAAAAAAAATTCCCATCTTTGTTCTCTATTTTTGAGATAACCATATTATTGATATGAAGTATCCATTGTCGCAAACAGTGACTAATCTTCGTTCTTTATTTATGATTATTATTTGATAATTTTTATATGAGTTTACTTACTATACACTGACAGTGTAAAATATTTTTACACAGACATCCAATCATAAATTGTCATATTAATAAAAAAATTGATTTTTATTCTAATTACCTTAAAAGTTATTCATACCAGGATTGATAATTAATTGTCTGTGTAAAAATAGTTTACACTATCAGTGCATAGTAATAAAACTTTTTTTATATATAGTTTGCAACAGTATGACGAGGAACTACCATTAACCAAATTAGATAATTTTATCACTAATAACCCAGCCTTTGTCCGTAAAGATCACATTGACATAGAACGGGTTACCAAAAAAAAAAAAAACATTAACATAGAATGGGTTCGAAATATTTTTATTTCTTTTAATTTGATTTTGTTTGGTTTAGCAGTTGATTTCGATATTTATATTATTTTTTTGCCATCCATAAGTTCATGTCGATTTTTCTATTCATGCAAATTAAACTATTGTATTATAACACGGTTTATCATAATTCAAAATAATAATAATAATAATAATAATAATAATAATAATAGTGAAATATGAAGGTTCTCATTTTCTAAAAAGAATATTAGCATTCAAAATGGAAGGTTGTAAACTATTATAATACTCTCTCTGATTTCTATTATAAACAAAATTTAAATGAAACATACATATTAAAGAAGTTAGTTAATCTCATTTAATATTGTTAAAAAATTAAGTATATTACCTAAAGTAACCTTCATAACAATTTTTATTAAATACATCCCCACATTGAGTTATTGAAAAACAAAATTGATATTAAATGAAGGATATTTTAGGAACAATGGCATTAAATAGGATGAAAGTAGTTGAAATTTGCTTATATATTTGACCAAAAATTTTGGGATTATTTTGTTTATAATAGTGATCGGATGGAGTATTAATTTTGACAATAGTATTAAAAAACTATGGAATCGCTTTATATTTTTTAATAAATAGGAAAATGTCGTATTTATGATTTTGATTTTTTAAAAGTTAGAAATACAAACTCTAAGAAACAATCTAATTAGCGATTGATGTTGGCGATCTTGTCGAGAGTGGTTGTTGTTAGCGACCGATAATGGGAACCATAAAAAAAATGATTTATTGAGTATAGCATAGGGGTGTGTATAACCCATCTCGATCTGAGGTTGTCGGGTTGGGTTATATTCTAACCCGCAACAGTGAAGGGACGAAATACAACAATAAGTGTTTCACACGCATATAATTCAAAAAGAAATCCTACTGGCGAGTAATACCATGATGAGGAGATACACAGAGATATACAAATAGGGGGAAACCACATCTGGAGGAGGGATAATTATACAAGAGGCGATAATCAACGAGGGATATAAGACGAAAGAAGAAACTACAACTTTTTGGCAGTTACAACTTCTTATTTCTTCACAAATTTCCCGGATAATTATGGCTTAGGGGAAATGTGGAAGGTCTTCACCAAGAAAGGAAAAGTTAGAGACATCTTTATTGCACCTAAGAAGATAAAAGGGGGAAGAGATTTAGGTTTGTGAGATTTATAGACGTGATGGGTACAAAGCTGTTGGAGAGACAACTGAATGAAATCTAGATAAATACCTATCGGTTCAGAGTTAACATTCCAAAATTTGGAATGAATTTATTAAATGAGCAAGCAACGTGTTATAATGATAGGGAGGCAAATGGGAATGAAAGAATCAGTCTTCAAAAGGGAGTCTCATATGCTAAAGCAATGTCCCCAGCGACAAACATTAATCAGAAGACAATGCTAGGTGTCATGAATAATTAGGGGAACAAAGGAATTAATGCAAATTTGGAAGACGAATGGAGAGGAATGTCATTTAATGTGCCAGAGGAAGATTTAAAGTGGTTGGAAGAAAGTTATGTGGGATATACACACAATGTCGAAGGAGTTGTCTCTTTATAGGAAAACCTAGACATGGAAGGGGTATTTTCTTTGAAAGCTACACCCATAGGGGAAATATGATCTTGCTACCGACGTTAAGTGAGACTGAAGGAGGGATTAAAGCTATATTTGAAGAGGCCTCTGAATTTTTGTCTAATTGGTTTGCAACCATTAAACCTTGGAGTCCTGAAGTGGTGGCCAGGGAAAGGCTAACATGGTTGAAGGTGACAGGAGTTCCACTACATGTATATGGAAGGAGGATTTCTTTAAATCCATAACATCAATGTTTGGAAGACTTGTTACCATAGATGAATCTATAAGAAAAAAAATCAGATTTGATGTTGGAAGGGCTTTAATCACCGCGTCTTCACCTAATATTGTTAATACAACAACGAAAGTGAATATAAATACCAACTATTACTCAATTAGATTAATGGAGGAGCCTCTTGGGGAATGTTTATTCAGAACAAACTCGGATCACAAAGGAGGAAGTGAAACTGAATCTGACACTGAAGGAAGCGAATCCATGGTGGAAAGCGAGTTATTGGTCGACAGTATTATCGAATTGCCGCAAGAAGCTTTATCAGGGCGGTGTTGGACCTTCAGTGAACAACAGGAGGGTGATGTTGGTACGAATTCAAAAATATTCCCGTCAGGTCAACTCAATAGCTAGGCCCAGTGAAAATTCATACGGAAGACACAAAATTTTGCCAAGGGAAAATGGCAACCCCAATAAAAAGTACCTGGAAGCAACTTAGCAGGCGATACAGCAGGCATAGTAGGAATAATACCCTTTGTGGTTGGGGATGCTGATCTAAACAGGTGTGGGTTGAGCATGAATAGCAGAAATATCGTTTGCATAGTTGATGAGCTAGAAAAGGATCTTAGTGCGCTGTAGAAATCAAAGGGAAGCCAATTTTGGATCAGAGTAAGGAAAGAAAAAATAAGGATGTTAGCTGGGTGGGCGAAACCATTAATGACTAGTGAGAAGGAAATTAAGCAGGTCGAGCGCTAATATGAGGGACACTTCGAAGGAAATGGGGCCTCTCCATGGGTCGAACGAGGAAGGAATAAGTGAGACTTAAGTTATAGAGGTTTTTTATGGGCTATGCAGGAGGATGTGGGTCAACAACGTTGATGGGGAAAAAAAAAATCAAGGTCAGGAAAAGGAAAAGGAAACGGGTAGAAGGGGTGATGGACAATGGCAAATGAAAAGAAATGAAATACAGATGGAAAACCCTAAAATCCCATTATTGATCAAAGAATCTCATGAGTTGAATGGGGATAGGCAAGGCGAATTAGGAGATGCAAGGGTGGTAGGCAAAATTCGAAGAATGGAAAGCTGGAGGAAAAGATCAAAACACTAAAAGCGGTCAAGGAGTGGAATCTCTATGTCGATCTGAATCAACTAACACTCTCGAGGATGAGGGGTCAACGAAGAATCGGTGATGGGTTTCCGGGGTCCCAAGACTACATGGAAGAATCTATAAGTAGTGTAGGTAATGGTCTACATTTGATCCCTATGATTGAAAAAGGCCAGATATATCCAAAAGAATGTGCAAAAGATGAAGTTTCAGAAAAGGGAAGTCTATAGTTCAAAGATCAAGGCTTATTTTTATGGTGGAAACAAAGAAGGAGGAGGCAATACGACTGACGGCGTCTCGACATCTCTAGGTCTTATGCTTCTATCGGGTACGTCTCTATCTGATTCTAATATTCAAAATTGCAATAAATTATTTCTTGATAGAATTGCAATGAGATCTGCAGAGCAAATTTGGAAGCTGGGTAAAGAGATTATGGTTACTTTTAGGGGTAATGATGATCAAATCATTGGCAAATTATTAGAAATGGAGGAAAGAGACCAAAGGGTCATTTCCTCTAAAGGGGCGGACGAAGGATTGTTATGAAGATAGGATCTTTTAATATCAAATGATTAGGAGCAGTGATTAAGAAGAAGAAAATCCAATCCTTAATTGTATCTCAAAAGTTAGACTTCATAGTAGTTCAGGAGACAAATTTAGAGAGTTTTGAGAGCTCTGTGTGTGAAAATTTGTGGGGGCGTATTGATTGTCGATGGATTTCCTGCCCAGCAGCTGGGAGTGTAGGGGGAATGCTAAATATTTGGAATTCCAAAATCCTAGCCCTAGTATTCTTATTCTCTGGGAATGGTTTTCCGGAGTGAGTATAGAGTGGGGTAGTACGAAGATTTGATGCTTCATAGTTAATATTTACTCTCCTTATAATTTAGCTGAGAAAAGGAAATTGTGGGAGGACCTTAGAATGACTAAGAGAGGCCTTGGAAAGGGGTTGTGGTGCCTCGTGGGGGATTTCAATGCAATAACATGCCTAAGTGAAAGGAAAGGTGTTAGGGAGGATATGGGGAGAAAGGAGGTAGAGGAGTTCACAAATTTTATTGTGGATATGGAGCTCTTGTATCTCCCTCTACTTGGGAGAAAATTCACTTTGTACAAACCAAATGGCTCTGCAATTAGCAGGTTAGATAGGTTTCTCTTGTCTGAAGATTGGATTAAAAAATGGGGGCGGTGGCCCAATGGGCACTGAAATGGGATGTGAGACAACCTCTCGATCTCAAATTCTTAACGTTGCAGTGCAGTGTGGTAATATAAAAATGCGAAAATATTTAAAACATTCAACACACTGATACCATAATAATTTATACCGACATAATAGTACTTGCTCCATCAGTAGAGCCTACAACAACTGATACCAACTATAAAAGACTTCAGAGTACGCAATAAATAAAAACTGAAAGCATAGCAGCCGAAATAAAAATGCATCAGACTTTCTCTTCTGGCTCCAAAATACATTTCACTCAATCCACGTACTAGCCATAACAAAACTAAGACTGTCTACTCAACCACGACTCTAACGTATACGGTAGTCGGTCCCGTATACACTACTCTTCGCTGAGAATAGTCAATCTCTCAGAGACGATCGTCCTCTGTATAGAGCAGGTCAAGGTCCCTCAGCATTGGGCTCCGAGGCTCTCCCGCCAGCATCAGATTCAACCAGTATGCCATCAATCTCCTCTGGCAATTCCTTAACAGGATCTTCTCGTACAGTCAAGAATAAAGAAAATACACCATAGAGAAATATGGGGATAAGAAACAGCAATTCATCATATATGCGAAAAAAGCTATATAAAATAATTTATATAGATAGCAACACTCAAAAGTACAACAGTGACAGCTAAACAACTACTGAGTAATTCTCTCTTAACTACTATCTCTCACACTCATGCAACTAACAACTATATGGACGCGATCACGACGCGACATCCTTAACAGGTCAACTTGTCCCATTCATCACTATGCCACCCCCCGTAATGCAGGGTTCGGTCAAAAGCCCTCGGGCTCAACTCGTCTCATGGGTACGACATATTCCCCTGCCCGCAGGCCAGGTCAGAATATTCGCCCGTCAACAACGCAACTTACGGTAACGACATATTCCCCCGCCCGCAGGCTAGGTCAGAACATTCGTCTGTCCGTTAACAACTCGACTTACAGCAACGACATCCCCCCGCCCGCAGTCTAGGTCGGGACATTCGCCTGTCCGTCTACAATTCGACTAATGTGTATGATCATCCCCCCACAGGCAAGAGCGAAATCGCCCCTATGTCAACACAGTGATGAACAACAATTATGCAACATGAATCATACCGACTCGTCTCAGGATCAACACTTAGTGTTTCAACCACGACCAACTTTCCTCCGGCTTAACCAGGTATCGACGTTATATCATATATATATATATTCGACTTTCTCACCACACATTCATCTCCCAACTCATCAGAAATTACTGCCTAGCTCTACTCAAACATCAGCAGTCACAACAGCACATCAATAACAACCAGAAACAGATTCAACAGTAATATCAACTTACAGATAAATAGTATTTAATTAATAATAAACATATAATAAGCATAATACAATTATCACATATATTTTATTAAATATTCAATCACAGAACAAGCAACCTCGATATCTAGCAATTATCAACCTATCGGCCAAACGACCTCTATTAGGGTTTGGGTCGCCCTACGCATATCAATATATATTATTTAAAGTTTGTCTCCTCGATGATATTGTGGTTCTTTCCCTCACCTGATAGAAAGTGTATCAACGATCCCGAACTCACGAGCCTCCAAGCTCTCTTTACAGGTCTCACAGTCGCAGCCTCTTGGTTTCAAAAGGGTTCCGAATTCAACTTCCAAACTTGCCCTAATCATGAAAACAACATATAGACTATAACATTAAACCTAATACGAAGCTACAATTGTGAATAGAAGCTTAAACAATAGAAGGATATTGTATGGCTACAATGTAGCTAGATACGGAATCTCGACTAACCCCTGACGAATCACGAAAGTAAACCGGTAGAATTGAAGTAGGCGAAGAGCTGATCACGAACACACCAACGAAATTGGATCAACGAACTAGTCATGAACTGAGATCAAGGTCTCAACCTCAACTAACTCAAGCTCTCTGTGAATTTTGGAGAAGATGAAAACTTCTCCTCGGTGAAAATGATGAAGTATACATAGAGAAATATTCTACTGTCCACGCTTTAGTGTTGGAATTCTCCACGCTTTAGCATTCCAGCGCTTGAGCGTTGGCTTCTCCCACGCTTGAGCGTTGACGTTTCCACACCGCCCTTCCAATGCCAACCATGACATGTTCTTAAACGCGTCACTTTATGTCCCATCAGTGTCAATCAACTGGTCAGAGTGACTACACTTGAGCGTCCACCCTGCCACATGCTAGAGCGTTGGCACGCTTGAGCGTTATGCTCTTGATTCCTTGTTCCTCATCCTTCTCTTATACAATTCATCCCTGCTCTTGATATATTCTCTTAGCATACTTTCAAGCCATAAAAGTAATCATCAATAAGCATATAATGACCCAATCTAAGCCATCTATCTCAATTATGGTTTCAGAAAACAGGGGTGTTATAGGATGTATCGGACCGTAGCCCGATTATCCTTAAAATCGGGGATTAAAATCGGGGACAAAAGCCTTTTTGGTTTAATAACACATCAGGGTTCAAAAAGGTGGTGGACGAGTGTTAGTCAAATGTTTGCTTGGCTGGTTGGAAAGCTTTCATCCTGCAAGAGAAGTTGAAAATTTTAAAAAACACAATTAGAAGTTGGAATGTGGAGGTTTTGGGAATATTGATTGTAAAATACAGCTTTTGGTGGATGAGATAAGCTTTCTGAATTTAAAGGCAGAAAGTCAAGCTCTATCGGAGAAGGAGGTGGTTTTGAGAAGAGATAAATTTGCGGAGTTGTGGCAAAAGATGCGAGATAAAGAAAGCTTGTTGAAACAGAAATCGAGACAACGATGGTTAAGAGATGGTGATGCAAATACCTCTTTCTTCCATGCTTGTATCTCGGCAAGAAGAAGGGACAACCAAGTGGTTGCAATCATAGTTGATGATGTATGGATGGTGGAGGCTAAAAATGTGAAATTGGAGGTAAAAAGTACTTTTCGAAGGTATATTCAAAATTGTCTTTGTGAGACTAGGACTTGATGGATTAGTCTTTCCAGAACTGTCATAGGCACAAATCATGGAACTTTCAAGAAATTTTATTATTAAGGAGGTGGAGGAGGCGATGCATAGTTACGATGGAAACAAGTGCCTCGGACCGGATAGTTATAACTTTAACTTCTTCAAAAGTTTTTGGAAAGTAATTAAGGAGAATGTCTAGGGTATGGCACAAGAATTCTTTATAAATTCAAAACTGTCGTCAAGTCTTATGTCCTATTTTTTGACTTTGATACCAAAAAACAACCAACTGCAAAGATTAAGTGACTTTCGGCCAATCTCTCTCCTAGGGAGTCTTTATAAGATTTTCGCTAAGATGTTAGCTGTAAGACTTAGGAGAGTGATGTCTTCAATCATTGTCGCTTCTTGCCCAAATGAAACATTCTAGATGGGATTATAATAATAAATGAAGTGATTGACTATGGAAAGAAATCCAGAAAGGAATGCTTGATCCTAAAAGTGGACTTTGAAAAGGCATATGACTCGGTCAATGGGTAGTTTTTGCATTATATGATGGGCAGATTCAGAATGGGTGATAAGTGGAGGAGATGGATTAAGGAATGTGTCTTCAATGGTAATATATCAGTTCTAGTAAATGGAAGCCCTATAGAGGAAATAAAATTACAAAAAAGGCTAAAACAAGGGGATCTATTAGCACCTTTTCTATTCCTTGTGGTGGTTGGGGGCCTTTGTGGAATGTTGAGAAATGCGGTTTTATTACGGAAGTTCAAAGGTTTTAAGGTGGGCAAAAGAGGGGAGAAGATCTATATTCTCCAATATGTTGATGACACCTTAATAGTGGGTGACGTCACATGGAATAACTTATGGTTGATGAAGTCAGTTGTAAGATGTTTTGAGTTGGTATTTCCATAAATGTAATGTGGTTGGAATCAAAGTTGAGAAGTCATTTATGGATGCAATAACTCTTTTCCGCAATTGCAAGCGAGGTGGAGTCCCTTTCAAGTATTTGGGACTATCGATTGGAGCTAACTCAAAAAAATTTGTCAACATGGCAAACGGCGATTGATTCTATGCATAAAAGACTATCTTCATGGGTTTAAGGTAAGGAAGGGATCAGCTTGGTAGAATGATATATGCACCTTGGGAAAGTATAGTTCCTCTATGGACAGGTTTGGTGAGGGGCTGAGAAGAAAGGCTAGTAGGGGCAACAAGATTCTTTTCTGGGAGGATGCATGGGTATCATATAAGAGTCTTAAAGAACTTTTCCCTAGACTACTCTATATTTTGGAAAATATGAGCGTTTTTGTAGAAAATGTAGGAGAATGGGCAGATATTAAGTGGGTGCGGGCTCTTAAATGGAGAAGACATTTCCTAGTTTGGGAAGAGGAACTGATGGCTAATTTGACGGCATTTTAAAATCGGTTCATTTGGTGAAGGAAAAGGGGAATGAGTGGACTGGCCGTTTGACACTGCATGGCTATTTACTGTAATATCGGCCTATAATTGCTTGGAGAGAAAGTTCTCTACAGATCAGGTGCAAAGTGGCTCAAACTATGAGATCTTCAAGTGATTGTGCAAAGGTGGGACACCTAAAAAAATCTTAGCCTTCACATCGAGCTCGCCACCAAGGACGCCAACATCCAATATATTACGACAGAGTTGGTAAAGAAGAGAGTGTGCGATGATAGCATTGAGGATTTGGGTAGTGATTGGAAGAGCTTATTTAAGCTCATTTGAGCTTATCTTATGATGTAAGCACTTTTGGAGAGTATATGGCACAACTTATAAAAAAAGCTTATACCATTTCATAAGCTATTTTGGGCTTATTTTCATAAACTAGTGGGAGAAGCTTATGAATTTTTAGAGGCTGCAGCTTATGCGGAAGAGAACCTGCTAGTGCACTATTTCGATACCCATCTCCATCATTTCTTTCTTTTCTTTTATTTTTTCTTCTTGTTTTTTCTCCAGATGTTTTTTCCAAGGTCCTCTACACGCTACTCGACCCCCTTTCTTCCAATGGAGAGCGTGAACCAGTCATTGGCCATTCGCCTTCCGCCTGCGACGTGCTCCTTCTTTCGCCTTCGATCAGGTTCGTTCTTTTTTGTTTATGCTTTGCTAAACCCATTCGGCCATTCCCTTTCTTGTCCTGTTCTTTGTCTTTCCCTCTCCCTCTCCCTTTCCATTGCTATGTAACAAAAGGGATGTTCTTTGGTTCCATTCCAACTACCCTAGCTGAAACTCCTTTACTGATTTGGTAATAATGATGTTACTGCATTGATTAATTTGTTCTTTTCCAATTCTTCAGCATCTGAAACATCAAACTTAAATGTGTTTATTTGCTTTTCTTTGGTTTAATGAAGCTCTGAAGAGACTAGATGGTTGATTTTCATATGAAGACAATCTAGGGTTGTGTGGTGTAGGGTTCTCATCCTTGAAAACTTTCAATGCTTCGGTTCATGTCAAATCTAGCAGACCTGAACCTTATGGAGCATCAAGAAGACATCCCAATGGGGATTGAGTTATAAAAAATTGACTTTATGTAATAGGGGTT
Source organism: Ammopiptanthus mongolicus (assembly GCA_039655645.1). Classification (NCBI taxonomy): domain Eukaryota; kingdom Viridiplantae; phylum Streptophyta; class Magnoliopsida; order Fabales; family Fabaceae; genus Ammopiptanthus; species Ammopiptanthus mongolicus. The sequence continues at coordinate 48,475,266 of CM077350.1, forward strand.
TAAATTTTAATATTATAAAAGGCAAATTGATGTTATGATGTTACAAAAGGCCAATTGACAATATGTAATATAGGTTTAAATATTAATTTTAAACTTAGATTTTTATTTTAATTTAATAAAGTTAATTTTTTCAGTTTTAAAGTGTTTATAAGCGCTTATGCAGGATGCATCCAAACGCTTTAATTTGTATAAGTGCTTTTTAAAATGTGCATCCAAACACAAATAGCTTACTGAATTTAAGCGTTTATGACATAATCTCTCATGCGATAAATGCTTATACGATAAGCGCTTAATTAAGCTGTTTATCCAAACGCGACCTTAGTGCGACAGTAGTAGCAGGTGATTCAATATCTTTTCCAATACTTGGACATTCAGCCTGCTCAGCCATCGCCTCCACCACCTCTACCCTCTTAAGACGGTGACCCTGATAATCCATTCCCTTGATTTAGGACATTGTTTTTTCATTTTTAGTTTCATATAAGACATTATATTTTTCATTGTTAAAAACTTGATGTATTAATTACTGTTGAGAGTCTCACATTAGATGGTAATATGCCTGAATAATGCTTATAAGTGAGGGGTAACCCTCATCCCATTAGCTAACTTTTGGGATTGAGTTAGGCTCAAACCCAAAATCTAAGATGGTATCAGAGCCTATCCGAGATCCGTTGGGCCACCCACAGATGTCCAGTCTTGCAAACTTCACGCTCCAGGTGTCCAGTTCTGGGCATGAGGGGTGTGTTGAGAGTCCCACCACATTGGATAGTGATATGGCCTACAAGTGGAGTGACAACCCTCACCCCATGAACTAACTTTTGAGGTTGAGTTAGGTCCTAATCCAAATTCTAAGAATTACTTTGACTTTAATCAATAAAATATAAATTTCTGATTCTGTTTGGTGTGGTTCTGCTTGTATGTTCAGGTTTTAATGAATTTGGTGTGTTTATAAAAAAAAAAAATCATAAATTGTAAAATCAATTTAGCGATCGAAAGAATCGGTCGTTAAATCGGTCATTCAATATTGATGAAACAATCGCTCGCTAACTTAAGGTTACAAGTAATTTAAGCTTAGCCATCGAATATTGGTCAGTTAATGAGTTTCAATCAAAGTTCGCTTAGCGTCTGATTTATCTGGTCGCTAAGCTGTATAGGGAGTGACGGCATAGTGACTGACGCATCAGTTGCTAAGTTAGTTATTAAATAGTTGCTGCAACCACGGTCTAGTAGTTGATTTTACTAGCAACCAAATGTTTTGGTCGTTAATAGAGACTAACCATAATATCAATCATTACATGAGTTAATAACCAGATTTTTGACAACCATTATAATTCAGTTGTTATTTTATTCAATAAATCATTTAGCGATCGATTATCTGCAAGGTCTAAAACTATCTCTATTTTAATAATTCCTTGATACTTGGATGCATTGAAATTGGTGGATAGCTGCGAGAATTCTAATACTCAAGCCCGGAGATGAGTTTATGAGGAAAAACTCCTTTAAAATAAGCTTGAACGTAAAATGAACAAATAATATTATATCCATTATTTATTAATTAAAATATATTGAGATCTCAATTTATTTTAGTTAATCAAAAATAGATATATCTTTACTTATTTACTTTACATTTAAACTCATCCTAAAGAATTCTTATATGAGTTTATGGAGCTTGAGGGAGTAGAAATGTTTATTCTGTTGGCTGCTTCCACCTTTTACGAAGGAGGAAGACATCGTGTAACGGTGTCATTTTCGGGGCTGTGTACTGTGTACTCTGTAGCGCCAACAAGTTTTGTTTTTGAAGCGATATACCCGTATTCCAAAAAACGACATCTTCTACTCTTACTATATAGAACATGTGGGTCCTTAGGTAGACACGCCACAAATCAGATCTCTTTCCTGAGTCTAAATTCCAATATGGATCATTAACTTAACAAAGATTAATATAAGAGTAAAGATCCATTTTGATCCCTGATAATTTATGAGGTATTTAATTTAGTCCTTGATATAAAAAATTCACATGTTAGTCTTCGATAATTGCAAAACAAGGATATGTTAGTCTCTCCATTGATAATCGTTAGGAACGTCCGTTAGTTTGCTGATGTGGACCGTTAAGCAATCCAAATATCCTTTAATTTGTCCCATATGGATATGGTCATTTTGTCAACAAGAATAAATATCCAAACTAATCCACGACAAAAAATGCGAGACCTAATATAGTCCATCAGAAAAAAATATCCTCAAAATTATAAGATATTTTATTTTATTTTCTATCCATCTAAATAATATATAATAAACACAGTAAACTTGAATAATATAAATAAAAATAAATATTTAAGTCTAGTTTGGTATTTACATAAATAAAAATAAAATAGCTTATTAAATATTCTAGTCTAAGTTAATACATTATTGAAGTCTTTTTTTAACAACTTTTTTTTATTCATGAATCTATGTTTGTTTTAATAGAAATAGGGAGAAAGAAACTAAGGTAAATGTTAAATGTTCTTTGAGATATGGATTAAAAAAATTAAAATGTGTTATTGAAAATCACAACTTTTAAAATTATGAATGTTGTATTGTGATTTTTAATAAAGCATCCAAGGTCATGCACTTAGGTTATAATTTGATCTTAGGTTATCCTAAAATTATTTTGAGGACATTTTTATAAGGACTAAATTGGGTCTCACGTTTTTTACCGTGGACTTATTTGAGTATTTAATCTTGTTGACAAAATGGTCCACATTAGCAAACTCACGGAGCCGGTCATTAGCGACATGTCCCTGTTTTTTAATTGTCGAGGACTATTGAATGAGTTTTTTTTTTCTCAGGAACTAAATTAGGTATCTCGTAAATTGTCAGGATCAAAATTAGCCTTTACTCTTAATATAAAAATCGAGTAAAGAAAACGATGATGAACAAAAAATGTTATTATTTTACTTATTAACCAATGGGTTTTATTTTGATAGGAAATTAATATATGGTTAACTAATCACAAATCATTTTAGATATGACTTTTAAGATAACTATGATAATAGTCAAACATTTTTTAATATATTAAAATCGAATACTTTTAATAATTTGATAGTTAGTTGACAATATAAAAGCTTTATACTAATAATACAGATCAAATAAAAGTTTAATTGTTATGAATTAATAGTATAAAGTTTTTTACATTATCAATTAATCATCAATCATAATATCAATGACTTGTAAGGTAATTAGAATAAAAATCAAATATATATATTAATATGATAATATATGGTTGGATATATCAGTAAAAGAGTTTTACACAGTAATTATATATCAATTAAACTCATCAAATAAATGGTGTGGGACTAATTTTTGCCGACATCCATTTCCCACGCCTTAGAGATTTTATCACGTGGGAAACATTCATATTGCAGGTATAAGGAGCTGTCACGTGAGAATATGGAAGATGGGCTGGACCCAGCATCACGGTCTAGCCGAAAAAGATTTGGGAAGTGTTGGAGACCACTTCTAACAGTGACTCAAAGCAAAGATTATTCTTGAATTATAATGAAATACTTTGAATTTCACAAGTTTGATAGTTTAACTATTTGATTTAATTCTTGTAAAAAAAATATTTGATTTAATTGATCTGCCTAAAAAAAAAATATTTGATTTAATTAATATGTATTGTCAATATAAATATTTTTAACACAGTCAACTAATCATAATTTATCATATTATTAAAAATATTTGACTTTTTATCATAACATACAAACTTATAATATTAGTGTATTAAAATTAAACTCTTAATTATTTGATAATGTCATGTGGGTGCAATTGTTGCTAAACTACCTCATATTTGGAACAATTACCGAAAGAAGTTATTGTATACTACTGAAAACTTTACTTTGTACATATTCTTAAACATTCGAGAATCGAAGAGGAAACTTAATATGCAAAGAAAAAGTGATGCATTTTCTGATATCGTTAATTATTTTGGAGTAAAAGTTATTTTATCCAGTCAGAATATGTCATCTTAATTAAATGAGTCATATTAGTGGATCAAGTCAAATGATTTTCACCATCTGATTGAGTCACCTAAGCAGGATAAAGTTACCGTTTGGATATCATAGAATTCATCAGAATGAGAGTAAATACCGAATTTGGTCCCTAAAATTATAGGATTGTATCAAGTTAGTCCCCCACATTATCAATATTCCAAAATGATCCTTGGAATTTCAAAATGTAGCAAATTCATCCCTGACATTATTCACTTAGTTTCAAATCCAACTCTGACATTACTAACTTAATATCATTATAGTCCATGCAAATATTAGCGGAGGGACGAATCTGATTAACTTTCTGCAATTCCAGGGATCATTTTGGAATATTGATAATGTGGGGGACCAAGTTGATACGATCCTATAATTTCAGGGACCAAATTGGGTATTTACTCAAAGTAATGAATTTGTTAAAATTCGTACAGATTTTTGGTTTTATTGGTTACAAATTTATTAAATTTATGGTGAATTTTATGATACCTTAAGGATAACTTTATCCTGTCTAGGTGGCCCAATCAGATGATAAAAACCATTTGACTTGACCCATTAATATGACTTATTTAATTGAGGTGGTGCATTCTAATTGGATAGGATAACTTTTACCTCAAAATTATTAAAGGTACCGAAAAAGAAATCTAAATTTATTTCATTTTTATTAGTTTTATTTAAATTTTAATATTTTTATCTTTTACTTGATTGCTGAGATATAATCGAGAGGATTTCGGATTAAACTAGGAGATCTTTGACAGGAAATTTTAAAAGAGATTTTGTTCAAAATCCAAATTTTACCAAAATCCTAAACGTTAATGAAGACTCAAAATTGATTAAGATTGGGGTAAGTCTTATTAGGAAAAGCAAAGGATCAGTTAAAGACATAATATATAAATAAAAAGAAAAGTAAAAATGGAATGAAAAGAGTAGAGATGTACACTCAGGTTGGGTCAAGCCTGTCACCCGAACCAATTAGTCTTTTAGGGTTGGGTTGGGTCGACTTCGTGCAATTTCTTTTGTGAACCCAACCCAAACCAACATGTCTTTGGTCGGGGGTTGGTTTGGGTCGGGTCAATCGGACCATGAATCTTATATTTTTTGTAACTTAAAAAATTAAAATTAATAAAATTTAATCATAAAGAAATTTTTTTTATTATTAAAATTTAAAAATATATGTCTATAGGTCTACGAGTTGGGTCATCGGGTTGGTAATTGGTAAACCCGTTACCTGAACCAAACCACATTGAGTTTGACCGGGTTGGGTTGGGTCGAGTCCGATGAGGAGAAAATCCAACCGAAACATATTGGCTTAGGTTGGGTGGTCGGATTTATCGGGTTGACCCAGACCCATGAACATCCCTAAAAAAGAGAGTCATAATTGTGTGCGAAAGGGGAGATAAGAGGGCTAGCGAGTCCCCAATAAAAGACCATAGAGAAATATGGTAACAAACTTCATCTTATATTATTTTGCCAATTGGTAGGATTAACTCAGGCTTTGTATCTTTGAATTCTATATGTGCTTCACTGTCCAACGGAAGATAAATTTAGGTTAAAATGTAGTTTTTGTCTCCCTAGTTTAGCACTTTGGTGAAAATCGTCCTCCGACTTTTTTTCGAGCAAAAATAGTCCCCATGTTTTCTCCGTTTGTCGATGTTAGGCCCTCCGTTAGGAGACCATTAAATAATTAATGGGGCGTGCCCAGGTGGCTAATGATCTGCCATGTGGCACGTCCAAATATCTATTTCTAAATTACAATAATTATTTTTAATTAAATAATAAAATAAAATAAAAAATAATTGTTTAATATTTTATAATTTTGCTTACTATTAATACAATCACGTGCCTAAACATCCTCCCCATTTCTTCTACATTCGAAACCCTAAACCAGATCAAGGGGACGCCTACGTCTTCATCTTCAAGTGTTGGAGGTTGTGCGGTTGCGTCTTTGTCTTCTAGGGCTCCGAAATTGTAACAATAAGTCAGATTTCAAGAGCTTAATCCACCATTGATGGTGACATAAGGAGGAGACTTAGGTGCAACTGTGGAGTAGCATCTCCATTGAACACTTCTTGGACAGACGAGAACCTTGTGCGTTGTTTCTATGGTTGTGGTCTTTATAAGGTAACAAATTTTTAGGGCGCAAATTTAAGCTATTATACTAACAAATATCAGAAAATTCTTACAACCGTGTTATTCATCTAGGGCAACAAAAGGGGTTGTAGATTCTTCGAGTGGCACAATAGTGACTTGAACGAGAGAGAAGTAGATCATCAGTGCATTGCTGAAGAAAGCGGATAAGTTGGAGATGAGGAACAAACAATTAGTTTGGGTGTCATTTGTTCTTGGGTGATCACTGTTATGGTGTTAGTTGCTATAATCTTAAAAAAGTACTAGGTTAGGGGCTTAGGTGTTAGTTGTTGTTGCTGTAATGTAATTTTCAGTTTGTTGCTGCAATGTTTTGGAGTTTTAGGGGTGTTCACTGATTTTTGAAAGGCACTTGTAAGATGCAATTTGCAATTGCTTACGAATGAATGAAATTTCTATTTAAATTTCCTTCTTGTCGTCTCATTATTGAATGGATTATGTTCTAATGTGTGAAACATGAAAATGAACTTAAACATGATAGAGCTTAAACTGAAAATTGCCATCAAGTACTTGAACATGAAAATTACGATCAAGTGGTCAAAACTAAAACATGAAAGTCATTATATTAACTGAAAGTCATTAACAATTGTTTAAAAAAATAGCTCTAAATGAGGTTACATAATGGCGCTCAAACTGACCTTACATGACAGACCATATCTATTTCTAATTACAGCTTGAAAGGACAAATACCTTAACTATATTTGCTTAAATTGTGCTTACAAAAAACAGATCTTTGATAGTTCAATAACCTCTATCTATATATGCTCAACATTAGCTTTCAAAAAACAGAAAATCCCCATATAATCAATTTGGGGCCTATGACTCTTGAGTAGCAGCAAAGTCCCTTCCTTGAGTGAGATCTGTCACACTACTTGGTCCAACATTTTGTGCACCAATCACAGTACTTTTATTTGAGCCCTGACTCCCCTGCACCCTTGATCTCCTTGGTCTTTTCCTACAAGTTGTTGCTCTATTAGGTTGCTGCACTTGTTTGTTTTTCTGCAATTACAAAACAACAATAGGCTTAAGCAGATAACCGAACATAACACAAAAATATCATACAACCTATTATCAAACATAACACTATTACCTTGTTCCCACCTTTTGGTATCAATCTATCAGCTGCAGTTTTACTCTTGCAAGAGGCCTTGTTTCTAGGCAACTCTTTTGGATTTCTTGGCTCATCATTGTTCTTCATCCTCTGTTTCTTGGGTCTACCAGGTGACCTTCTCATAAATGGAGGATGAATGGGTTCAGAATAAAAAATGGACCACAAGTTTGGCCCATTACATGGCAATATGAAATGTGACTATGCAGATAATAAGTTTTGCTTGCTACCACAAAATTAAAGTTTGATTAGATAACAAATTATAAAATTTATATTGTATAATGGAATTAAGTAACTATTACATATACCTATAGAGTGAAGCCACATAATCTTTTGGTATGTAGTTGTTGTGCCACATACATGCCACAACATGACAGTAAAGAACACTAGACAAGTCCCACTTTCTACATGCACATGTATTTTCAAATTAGTTGACCACATACTTATCTTGCCCCTTAGAGACCTCAAAAAGTGAGTATGCCTCATCTCCACACCAATGGGGTATCCAACCAACAATATCTCTTTTAATTTTTTTCTAAATTTTGTTGTATCATGGGACAGATTGATCCCCCATATCTCAGCATCCAATCTCTCAATCTAACAAACCTTTCTACCATGTAGATCCTTAAACTCCAAATAAGACTAATTATTGGTTTGTCTCTGTGCTCCAAGATAGCATTGTTGATGGCCTCACACATGTTGTTGACTTGCAGATCAGAGAGAGTGTATGTGTTGAATGCAGACCTTGGCCACATTGAAGGTGGTTGTAACATTCTAGTTTTCTAATTATGTTTAAAGAGTGTTTATGTGTTGAGTGTATGTGTGGGTTGTATGTTTGATGTGTGTTTAGGATTAGAGTTTGTTGGAGAAGAAAAAGAGAAGGGTGTGAAGTTCTGGCTGGCATGCTCAAGCGTGGCTCAGCCTAACACTAAACCGTTGGTACGTTAGAGCATGGAAGGTATGTACACTCAAATGTTCTATGTCGATCAGGTGACTGGCAGTGATGGGACATGCAGTGACATCTGACAGTATCACGCACGCGATCACATGCAAGTGTAGTGCCCCTATCATGAAGATTCATTAACACTCAAGCATGGGGAGGACCCAACGCTCAAGCATGGGAAACTCCCAACGCTAAAGCATTCTCAACAGAGTCTAGCCTCTATAAATTCTCTTCATTTTCACACTTGCACGAGTTTTATCTTTTAAAACTTGCAGAGAGCTCAAGAAGGAGAATAAAGACAGTTTTCTAAAGTGTTGATCCCAGTTTGGTTCAATTCGTTCATCTGATCCTATTTCTTATCATCTTTTCGGGTTCCGATCGACTTCTTCTTCGAATTTACTCGATCGTTTCTTTGAAACGTCGAGGGTAATTCGATGATTCGTACCTACCTACATTGGTGTTCTTCAATGTTCTTAATTCATTCTCCATATCGAATGTTAGTTTTGAATCGTTTTAGGGTTTTCGATATAGTTTATGTGTTGTTTTCATGTTTAGGGAAAGTTTAGAGCTTCACATGTTCTCGTGGTTAGGAGAGCGAATTTGTACTCGCGACTGTGAGGAGGAGTTCGTGGGTGTTCGTGAGTTCGTTTGTACGTTAGTTATCAGGTGGGGAGAAAGAATCACATATTCGTCAGGAAGGCAAGAGTAAAATAGAATATATTGACATGTGTAGGGAACTCAAACCCTACTATAGGTTGAGTAACCGACAACACCTAACCTACATTGGGGAGTACTGTGAAGTATGTACCAATTAGGGTTTAGGCATTGTAGGTTTATAACCATGGGAATGATTTACCTTGGTTAGACAACTATTATTGATGGATGATTGATATGTTTGGTATGTTGGTATGCTTGATGTGTTCGGTGTGTTTAGTATGATATGTGATCGGTGAAAGTATGTGTTTATGTGCTTAAACTTTATTTATGATGATATTAGTGGTTGTGCTAGAATGTTTAGTAAATGGTGATGATAATGTTTGAAAAGTTCCATATTGGATGTATTGAGATATAAGGTTGTGAATCCTGTGATATTATGGATGAGATCATATGAGCATTCAGATGGTATGTTGAATAAGTGATGTTGATGATGGCAAAAATGATGGTTCATGCATTGGTTGTCATGCATATCATACCGCATTTGCCAAGTGGCGAGCGTATGAAAGGGTCATATGAGGTTAGTGTAGCTGAGTGCGGGTACGACGATCTTTGTGATCTTGGGGATATAACAGCGCTCAGCTGCATAGGCAGACAGACTAGGTCTACAAGAAAATATCGGTTCTTTATAACAACTGGGCATTATAAATAGACAAATAGGGTTGTCAGAGAATCACCCGTAGGTGTATAAACAGTCAATTCATATGGTAAGGGTGAAACAACCAAATTCAAATGATCCATACACGCTAATGATAGAAAAGAGTGTGTAGCCCTTGAATCAAACAAAACAGATAAGAGTCCTCCCGCAACTAGGCGCTTAACTTGTATCAAATCGGGACATTGAGAAGCTTCAGATCCTCTCATGGCGTACACTCTTCTCGTCGTCTGTTGCCTCTCCTGCTAGCCCGCTACAGGTTGCCTTGTCCCCGCATCTTGAATTCTTCTGCCAATATCTCCTGATCGGCACTCGTTGGCATAGTGGCCCCACTTGCCACAACGCAAATAGTTGACATTTGGTGCCTGAGCACAATCTTTCACTAGATGCGGTCCGCCGCATAGAAAACACTTGGAAAATTCTGGTTGTCCTTGACTGTTATTCCCCCTTTCAGCATCTGTCATTTGTTGACCTAGACTACTGTAAGGCTTCGACCTTGGTTGGAACTTTCCTCTGCGACCTTTCTAACCAAAACTTTTGATTGGTCCACCACTTCTCACTTGAGCTTGTGTAACTCCCTCTTGGTCGTGCCCTTCTAGAGCTGTACATTTCTCTATCAGCTCTAGGAATGATCGGAAACTCAACGGTAGCATAGCCCTCTTCAGCTCGGGCCTCAACCTGTCTTCGAACCTTCTGCACACCCAGTCTTCATCCGGGTACACTTGGTAGAACTGAGAGAATTTCAGCAGCGGCTCGAACCTCATGGCATATTCTCCGATCAACCTCTATCCCTGCTTCATGTTCAGGAACTCTTTTCTTTCCCTTGACGGACACTCCTTAGGAAATATTTTTCCAAGAAGCTCTCATGGAACACTTCCCAGGTCAACAATCTCCCCTCAGTCTCTAGCAGTCTTTGCTTGTTCTTCCACCATGCTTCTGCTGCTTCGACAAGCATGAAAGTAGCATAAGTGACTTTCCTATCCTCGCTGCATTGGTTAGCGACAAAGACTTTCTCGATCTCTTGCAGCCAAAACTCAGCAGCTTTCGGATTGTATATGCCATGGAATTGGGGAGGATTCCCCTTCACAAAAGCATTCAATCCGGTGTTTACTACTTCACCTCCTCTTGTCGGTTGTTGTTGTTGTCTGGCGTCCCTCTTTTCCTATCGCTGCATAAACTGGACATTCTGTTGCGTTTGTTGCAGCATTGCAGCGGCTAAATCCCTCATGGCTCTCATCGTTTTGTTTTGATCTCCGCCACCTCCGGTTCCTGAGGTACCATCATTACGACCGAAGTCCCCGTTTCCAACTAGTGCTCCCCTTCCTCTGCCGCGTCCTCTAGCCATTCCTTCCTGGCAAAGGAAACATTAGCTTCGATCTATAAGATATACAATATTAATCAACAAAGATACACACACACACACACACACACACACACACACACACACACACATATATATATATATATATATATATATATGAATTACGAACAAAACAACTATCACACTCGATAACTTGCGCATCAGATGCTCTACCCCTTTTTCCAACTAAAGTAGGCATCCAACTATCAAGTCAGTACACTTCCTAAACCACACAGTTCGATATTATAATCGAACTGCTCTGATACTACTAAATGAGACGACCCGCCGTCCCATTGAAGAACCTAAGATATTCAACTAAGCCTTAAACTGTATTATAAATGTTAATGTGCTTTATTAAGACGAAACGCAAAGGAAAAATTAAAACGCGATAACGAAATTATATTAAGGCTATGCCAAAGCATGCATATATTAGAGTAACGTAATTTAAACGTAAAGTATACATATATGCATTGGTTGTCCCGTCTGTAGAGCTACAGTAGTAATGTATACATACCAAGTACATCAATACAGACTATAAATAAAATACGTCAAAAGACAGAGAGAAAACTCTCAGCTAACAGCGGTCGCCACCTAACATCTAGAAGCTGGGGTTCGTGGCTCGTCCACTGGCATCAGATTCGAAAGGAGTGTCATCCAACTCCTCAGCAACTGGTTCCTCCACAGGGTCTTCCCATAAAATAAAATAAACATACAGAGAAAATATAGGGAGACAAGAAACATGCATCATCAAATATGGGAGAGGAGTAATAGTACAACATATAGACATGCAGCACATAACACATAGAAAACATATAATACGCCAATAACTATCTCTTGGGTTAGACAACGTAACCATCTAAAAATTCACTCTCTCAGATCAAACCTCTACGAAGGATCCTAATCCCCATATGCATGTCATCATTCCTATATGCATGTTGGCCGATATCATTACGTTCCCCGTTGGACATCCCCGTGATTAATAACATCACGTCCCCAATTAACATCCTCGTAAGGATAAAAACACCACGTCCCCAATTGGATATCCCGCCTCGGGATTAAAAACATCACATCCCCAATTGGACATCCCCATTTGGGACCAAATATGCTATGGTATGGAATGCTATGATATGCAACAAACATCCAATACATATTGATATTGGAACCCCACACCTAAGCACTCGGCCACAGCCACGATGCACTGCATCCACATCGACATCTACATCAACATCAACATCGCGACGCCTTGCATCCACGAGCCATAGCTCGATGGTCAGGACCACGATGGTATCAATCCGAACAAAAGCGCAATCTCACCATACTCTCATCAACAATCATCCAGCTAATCACAATAATATATCACAACAGTAAATATGTCAATATAGATTTCATCACATTGACAGATAAACAGCTAATCATGTAGACAATTCAACATATCAAATCAACAAATAAGCACATGCACAGTTCAATATGTCAACCTCAATCAATCACATCTTATAGATTATCATCTTAGTGATGATAGCCCAAAAGGACCTACACCTAAGGTCCAAGTACTTTATCCAGGGCTCAACCTCCAGTAGGGTTTAAGGTTCCCCTACACAAACACACACACACACACACACACACACACACACACACACACACACATATATATATATATATATATATATATATATATATATATATATATATATATATATATATATATATATATATATATTCTATACTATGCTTGCCTTCCCGCACAAGCTCCCGAACACAGCTTCACAGCTGACACTTTAGCATGCTTTAAGGCGATCGAACACAGTCTGATCCTTCACAACAAATCACACAGACAATCCAACCATCAATATAACACAACATCATTTTTCTCATTCCCCTCTACCTAGGGTTCGGCCATCCTTCACTAAAATAGGCTAGGGAAGTTTTTTGATCACATGATTTTGGATTCAAAACACTCTAAATGTGATAGAACAAATCAACACTTTTTAAACAAAATTTTGGACAAAATCCTATTCACCCAAAAAGGGAAGGTTCGGCCACCCTATAACCATATGGGTTAGAGAGATATTTTGGCTGCAAGCTCTTAGATTATGAAAGAGGGTAGTGAAACTAGCTCGTAGAAATTGGTTTGACATGAAAAAAGATTTTTCTACAATTTCTTATGAATTTATGAAGATCAAAGCTCTACTTGAATAAAGCTTGAAAACATAGAATTTCAAGGGATAAAAAGGAAGATTGAAAGATCAGGGATGAATTCCATACCTCCTAGACGATGAAGATGGATGAAGTGATCAACTTTACTTCTCAAAAGTTCTTGAAAATTTTTAAGGAAATGAAGAGAAAAAGTGAGAAAGAAGTGTGTTTTAGAAGAAAATGAAATGGATGATGGGTTGATGAAGGGAGGGGGGCATGGGAGAGGTGAAGGAGAGATAAGGAAGTCCCAAAAAATTCAATTAAGGGCATAAATGTCATTTCACACAAGGACCTAATGTAATTTCCAGAAAAGGTTGAGGGCATTTTGGCCTTTTTGCGTCCAGATATTTTCTAAAGTCATCATGACACAGGCACTCGTTCCTAAGTGATGTGACCTGATGTGACTTCATATTTATCCATTAGCGGGTCCCGGTAAATCCCTATTTAGCTCCATTCTGCACCTGATTTGAGATTTCGCCCGAGTAAAGCGTAGGAACTTATTTTTTTTCAAATTTATCAAAAATTTTGGAAATTCAATTCTAAACCTAAATATTTCGTTCAAGAGTCAAAATTAGGTCTTCTGAGTAGTAAAATACTTCTGTCAGTGAGACCACGCTCCGTCTGAGTTTTCGACCCAAAATTTAACCGTAACTCTCTACGATAGCGTAGAGCGTGACTATGGTCTTAATTTATTTTAATTCATTTTATAAACCTCGGATAAAAATATAAACTCAATTAGATAATTTACTTATATTAGAAAGCATGAAAATCGGGGTGTTACATCACACGCTAGTAGTAGATGCAGTTTTGTCTACCAAGGATCTCGCACGCGTAGTGAGCGTTACAGGGAAATGTGTCACCGGAGGTGAATGCTAATCTCGAGGAGCTCATCGTTGGAATGGGAACCTCATGTGTATAGGCGACTATAAGGTGAGGGGGAGGGTAGTTCATGGCCACCAGATAATCCTTATTGATACTGGTGTTTGGCCAGTGCGTCTCGGTAAACATGAGAATTTTGAGTGTTCATATTTTGATGTATTTTGGTGAGGTGGGCTAGGACGAGAAATAGAGTTTTATCAGTTCTTTTGATGTACTTTTGTACCTTTCTTTTAGTAGATGTTAATTAGTATTATGACCTTGGGTTGCTTACTCTAACTTTACAGATGCATGTATATGTACATATATATAGCAGTGTGTTTGTATGTATTTGTTACATAACTGTAAGTTTAAGATTTTCTGCATGTTTTAAGATTAGGTAATTAGGTAACTAATGAGGCGGGGATGTCTCACTGGTATCTCCATCATGTCTTTCCAAGCCTCCTCATTCATTGCTTTTAGCACCTCCATGGCTCTTTGCCACTTTGTCACAGTTTGTGCCCTGGCGGCCCTCCACATTTGCTCTTTCATCTCTAAGCCATGGTACTTTTTCCTCCAATTCCTATATAAATGCTTGACTCACAACCTATGCTCCATTAATGCATCGAGTGCAACAAGCGTTGGAACTAATCACCGCAAACAGAAAATCATTACTATGCCACTCAAATAATTAATCTCAGAATAAGATGCGATATGTGTATGCCACACAGATCGTTAGCCACGTGGGCACGTCCCGTTAATTATTTAACGATCTCCCAACAGAGGGACTAACTTTCACAAACGGAGAAAATATGAGGACTATTTTGGCTCGAAAAAAGTTGAGGGATGGTTTTTGCCAAAGTGCTAAACTAAGAGGACAAAAGCTGCATTTTAACCATAAATTTATTTAACTTTTAGAAATAGGATGTAACTCTTTCTGCATTTTTATTATGGAAGCTTGGTTTAGTATTTATTATAGTGAGGTTGTCATTTATTGATTCTGCCATATTATATAGAGTTTAATTGCTATGCATTATCAGTATAAAGTTTTTTCCACTATCAATCAATCATAAGTTATGATATGAGTGACTTTTAAGGTAGTTAGGATAAGTGTAATTTTTTTAGTGATGTGACAATTTGTGATTGTTTGACAGTGTGAAAATCTTTACACTGACAATGCATACCAATTAAATCTGATTATATATTTGCTTTTTATAAAATGGAATACAAACGAAACTAACTAACAGTATGAGGCAAGCTAACACCCCTAGCATCCTCTCTCAAAATTAAAGCCAAAGAAGTCGAAGCTTTATCAAACAGAGGCGGATTTGCTTCTGTAAAAACATGAGACATAGATGTTTGCCAATCTGTTTTATGAAGCATATCCAGAACTTCTGCTAAAAGAGGTTGGAGGAGCTAATTATGAGAAATTCCCATCCAAACCATATTGACCACCGGTTGAGAGTCAAGCTCAAAACAATCTGGGCTAAGGGAGAGACTCCTAGCAAGCTTGATTCCCAGCCTCAACACCCAAAGCTCACCCCACACAGAGTTACAAGGGCCAAGATTGTAGAAAAATCCTTTAATAAGAGAACCGGAGGAATATCTGATCAAGTTGCCATAAGCTGCCATACCCGAATTCCGCCTATACGAACCATCAATCTGAACCTTATAAGCCGAGGCTAAAGGTGTTAGATTAATTATTTTAATTAATCGATTATGTGGATGGACATTAATCAATTATTAGGAATTACTGTTAATATATATTAATTATAGTCATTTGTTGATATTAAAGCACTTGATGTATATGATGATATAGTATTGGGCTTAATCTTATGAACGACCTATGATAGGTTGGGCCTTTCACTTAGAAGACTGTTGAGAAGTCCCTGCTCTCATCTGAAGTCTATACATACTGTCTCCCTATTAAGCAGTCTTGACATGCTGATCACAACTCCAGGAAAGAGAGTAGTTCACTCTCATTTTCTCTCGCTTCTCACTACAAGAAAATGTGTATTTAGCGACCGAAATTAGCTACCGAAATAATTGCGTCGCCAATGGCGACCGTATTAGCTACCATATTTTAGTTTTCTAAAAACTAATAAATATTGGCGTTTAGCTACGGGATTAGCGACCGAATTTTGAGGTCGCAAAAAGTCGGTAGCTAATACGGTCGCCAAAGCAATAATTTTAAAGGTCAAACTTGTTGACTTTTTAGCTACCGAATCTGAGACCGAATTCAAGTTCAACGGTCATATTTGTACATTAGCGACCAAACATGATTCGGTAGCTAATCATTTATTGGTTTTGCGACGCTTTTAGCGACCGAAATATTCGGTCGCTAAACTAAATCCCTAAACCTTCAGCTTCCCCCCATTTTCTTCTCACTCTCTGCGAAGACAAACTCTCCCTCTCACTCTCTCTCTCTCTCTCTCTCTCTCCCCATCGCCGTTGGCCTCGGTCTCGAACTCCGGTCGTTGGCCCGTCTTTGTCTCCCCGTTTCACTCTCAGGCTCTCACAGTGTGAAGACTATCACCGAGACTACAGTTGCTTCTTCGTTCTCCTCTTCACCAACCCTCCCTGTTTCGATTCTAAAGGTAGGTTTGTTTTCCTTCTTTGTTTTTGCACAGATAGAAGCTTTGATTGATTAAGATAATCGTTTGATAGAAGCTTTGTTTTCCTTCATTGTTCCTTCAGTGCGACTACTTAGCTCGAGAGTGAAGAAGTTGGAAGTTCATTTCTGCTTTTTCGGGGGTTTTGTTAAAAACACACTGCTAAGGTGTCTCTCTCCCCGTTCCTTCTGTCTTTCGCGTTTGGCTTAGTGGCTTAGTGTCTGTCACACTACGCATCTCTGCCTTATTGGCTTCAGGTACTCTCTCATCTCTTCTCGTCGCGCGTCCATTTGTGCTTGGATTGTATGTTATGTAAATAGATTGATTGATCTTTACTGTAAACTATGGTATAGATTATGTAGTTGCTTTGATGATAGTTGCTTTGGTCTTCAAAAATATTAATCCTGATACACACCATTTGCTTGATGAAAAACCTGAGTGACTAACATATTAAGTTTCTGTATACTGTTTCTTTCCACTTGAATTTATATGGTCCCACTTGAATTTTGTATGACCCACATGAATTTCAACCAATAGAAGAGAGTGTGTTGGAAAGAAAGTGTTACAGAATGTGTTGGTAGCATTTCTCAATCATAATTATATAATGTAGGCCTCACTATCAATATGTAGTCATTGGTCAAGTTATGTTAGGCTACAGTTGCTAATAACATTACATAAAATCTAGTCAACTAAGCCTATCTTCCCATTTACAACTGCTTGGACAGAAGTTCATGTTACAATACCAAGAAGTTATACAGTGTCCAAAAACGATATTTTTCCTTTCATTAGATGTCTTGAAAAAATTCTCCAGGAACTTGCACTTGTGACTCCATCAATCTAAACGAGCTGTCTATTTTACACGGCAGTGGCAGGAACTAAATTGAACATCCCCATGGTTTTTGAGGGAAATACAAAGATTCAACACTTGGAAACCACTCTTTGTAATGTTTGTTTGATCCTTTTTGCTGATGCAATAGTTGGTCCTTTGAACTGCACATAAAAGAATACCCAAATTAAGACAAAAAAGGCCAGGAATGTAAGAGGGTAAAATGCATAACATCACTAGTTTGTCTTGTTCTGTTGAATACACAAAACCAAAGGGCATATCCAAGTGCTCACCTTAGATTTAATGGTCAGATAAAGATTCCCATCAGCTTCTGTTGACTGAACTGAATTAAAATCTAAATTGAGACTGCTAACTGCTTCCATAATTTCTAGCACCCTTCCTTCTCTAGAAAGGCAGTTCATTTCAATTACAACTTTATTTTCATTCACACTGACAGTAACATCATTAGTAGAACTACCTTTACAAGCATCTGAATTGATATCAACCTGTGCCTCATCAATATCACAAACCTTCCTCTTTTTAACCACTGTTTTCTTGCCATTATCAGTTTTGTTAAAATAATTATCAGAAGTCCTCTCCACCATATCTTGAGGTGATCTTTTAGTTCTAGCCTCTATATCTATTAGCTCCTTGTGAGCTTCCAACTCTCTTATCCTTTTCTCAAGCTTTCTAAGGTATTCAATTGCATCATCTAGTATTGAAACTTTGTCATCCTGTAGGAATAATGTGCATAATTAATTTGAGCAGTAACATTCAAGTGAACAAATCTGATTTGTGCCTAGTAAATCAGTAAATATGATAGATGTGTAAATGTGTGTAGCATTATTCTAAAGAATTTCCATGTTGAAGAAATAGTGTTGATTCGATTTGGCAGTTGCAGCTGTCCTCTCATACCAGCATATAATAACAAATGAAGATGTAATTTTCTTGACAGGAAGCTTCTGTTGTGTTGTGTGCAACAATACATTATGGGTTAGTAGTCAAGTAATAGGTACAGTTTGCTTATGTACGTACACAATACTAATTACTAGCACCTCAAGTGTCTACTGCCAACTGCTAATTTGCTTAGTAACCAGCTTGGTTCATAGTTGTTTATGTAGCAACGACAGGTCTAATGAGTAATGAATCTATTAACAATTGCTTAAGGCGCCACAAGTGCTTGATAACAATATAGATGCAACTTTGGAATTCGAGCCAAAGCTAATAATCTAATCCAATTAGATTGTTTTAGCAACGTTTTATTTTGATCATTTATGAGTAATTACAACTTCTGAGAAAAGTTTACAAGTAATTTGTAATCTAATTATTATCCAGTGATTTGAGGAGAAAGAGCATGAGGAGTACATCCAGAGTATGAGTCAAAAATTGTTTGTATCCATTCTTCAGTCACCTTTTGATGATCCAGAGTAGGATCTTATCTTCAAGTAAAATGGCATCCATTGAAAAAACTCTGGAAGTTACTGTCTTTCACTCGATCAAATGAAACAAGAAAAATTAGAAGTGAGAAGTTGCAAGGTCTTTTCATGCCCTCTAAAGTAAAGTCTAAGGACAACAATGAGTTTTGATTTATTTTGGACCACAGCTGGCCAGAAAGAACATAAAGAATAGTGCCATTATAAGATAATGTTATGTTATTATCACGATTTCTGTCATTCAACATCTTTTCAAAATATCTTACAAAAAGGAGGTTTACACGTGCGGTCAAAAGATTCCAGTTACATCTCCATCAGACTCCAGTTGGTTTATTTTTACTTCTTTTCATATTAGACATTATTCTATCTTATCAAGATAAATTAATTACTTTTTATATACAAAATGTGGTCAAAGTTTTCACGTGTGCAATCATCAACAATTTTCATTCCTCTAGGAATCCATCAGCTTCACCAAAGGCTTTACCTGCTTTGGTTGAGCTCCTCCATACTCTCATTCAAAGTTTCTTTACCTGCTTGTGTGCTGGCCTGTTTAATTTAAATCTGATTTGTGCCTAGTAAATCAGTGTATCCTGCTTAGACCTGAATATAGTGAAAGACCGATATATCTTGCATGGACCAAAATAAGGAGGATGTGCTATTTACTTTTTTACTACATGTTTTGCTTGAAGTGATGAGAATACGATGTATTTGAGGAATAATGAAACTGTTGAATCGTGGTAAGCACATGTCTTGCCTTCGCTTGGTCTTTTGTCTGCATGATTATTCTTCTTGAAATTCATTCTGCTAACTACCATGATATGTAATGTTTCATTGTCATAGTCTCCTTGCTCCTTGTTAAGTTGACCATATGAAATTTAATTTCAAGTACTAAGGGTTAAAGTTTTAAATTATTTTATTAAAGTCTTAGTTTCCCATTTGAGATTCCATATTATGAGCACGTGTACTATAATAAGTGGAGAACTTGGACTAAGAATTCTTGTTCTAGTTAGCAACGATGGAAGCACCTGAGCATCGGAGGTGGATGGATAGAAGGAAAGATTGTGGACATTTGACCCCCGAGTTTGTAGAGGGGGTGCTTGAGTTCGTTCAGTTTGCTAGCAATGAGGAGAGCTATCTAAATCAAGTGAATCCAAAAATGAGGTGTCCTTGTAAGAAATGTCAGTGTCGACGATACCATTATGGGGATGATGTGATGGTACATCTCTACAACAAGGGTTTCATGCCGAATTACTACTATTGGACCAGCCATGGTGAATCCGTGCCACAGATATCCCCGGTTATGATGGACGATGCATATTACGGTCCTGGTGAACAGAGGGAACAATTTAATCCTTTCGAGCAGATGGTTATGGATCATGCTGGCCCTGAAGTTGGTCGGGTCATTCAACAGAATGTGGTACACATAGAGGAGGATCCAAATCCTGATGCACAAAGATTTTATGACATGCTGGCGGCTGCGCAAGCCCCGTTGTGGGATGGTTGTCAGGATTACTCGGAATTGTCGGCTTCTTTGGTTGCTCTTAGCCTCAAGTCTGATTATAATATGTCGAAGGGTTGTTTCGATCGTATGGTTCAGTTTATGGGCGAGGTTATGCCAAGTGAAAATCGAATGCCTCAAAATTTTTATCAGGCTAAGAAGTCGGTGGCAAATTTGGGTTTGGGTGTTGAGAAAATTGAATGTTGCCCGAATGGATGCATGTTATATCGTAACGAATATGCGGTTGAGACGGTTACTGTTTGTAGATTTTGTGGCACTGATCGGTATAAGATCACAACCAATCGAAAGGGAATTGAAAAAAGAACCCCCTTAAAAAGAATGTGGTACTTCCCGATTACTCCTAGACTCCAAAGAATGTACTCTTCAATGGCCACTGCACCTCACATGCGATGGCATGATAACAAACAAAGAGATCAAAGTGTATTGTGTCATCCGTCAGATGGAGAAGCATGGAATCATTTTGATAGGATGTACCCTGAGTTTTCTCAAGAGGCTCGAAACGTCAGATTGGGGTTATGTACGGATGGATTCAATCCTTTCGGCCAGTACGGTAAAGCTTACTCGTGTTGGCCGGTTATTATGACTCCATATAATCTTCCGCCTGGGATGTGCATGAAGAGGGAGATTATGTTCCTGACAGTTCTAATTCCGGGTCCTTCGAATCCGAAAAGTAAGATTGATGTGTACATGCAGCCTTTGATAGAAGAGTTGACCAGTTTGTGGAGTCATGGTGCCGCAACATATGATGTATCATTGAGGCAGAATTTCATGATGAAGGCAGCTTTGATGTGGACGATCAATGACTTTCCG
The DNA here is from genome assembly GCA_039655645.1 of Ammopiptanthus mongolicus. Taxonomy (NCBI): domain Eukaryota; kingdom Viridiplantae; phylum Streptophyta; class Magnoliopsida; order Fabales; family Fabaceae; genus Ammopiptanthus; species Ammopiptanthus mongolicus. Next base: position 48,496,455 of record CM077350.1, read on the forward strand.
GCGTATGGGATGTTGTCGGGTTGGATGACCGCGGGGAGGCTTGGTTGCCCTTGTTGTATGGGGCAATCAAAGGCTTACACTCTTAACCACAGTCGCAAGACTTCTTATTATGATTGTCATCGCCAATTTCTTCCACAAAACCATCCTTACAGGAGGAATAGAACTGCATTTAAGAAAGGGCGTGTCGAGACTGCTCGCCTTCCCACACGTTTAACTGGAGAAGAGATTTGGAAGATGATTGAGTCACTCCCGTTTATTCATGAGTCTGGAGGAGAACCGATACCTGGGTATGGCACTGAACATAATTGGACAAAAAAAAGTATATTTTGGAGTTTACCGTATTGGAAAATGCACCTCCTCCCCCATAACATTGATGTCATGCACACTGAGCGAAATGTGTTTATGAATGTGTTTGACACGGTGATGGATATCAAGGGTAAGACGAAGGATACATATAAGGCTCGCTTAGATATAGCAGAAATATGTAAACGACAGGAGCTTGAGTTGATGGACATTGGAGGTGGCAAGTTTCGAAAACCAAAGGCAAAATATGTATTGAGTAAACCCCAAAGGGTAGCTATATGTGAATGGGTTAAACAACTCAAGTTGCCAGATGGATATGCATCCAACTTATCAAGATGTGTCAACTCTAAGGAAGGAAAGTTGCATGGTATGAAAAGTCATGACTGTCACGTATTCATGCAACGGTTGCTTCCCATTGCATTTGCCTCTTTACCGAATGATATTTGGAAGCCGCTTGTTGAGCTCAGTTTATTTTTCAGAGTGTTGATTTCCACAACATTAAATGTTGAACAATTGCTGGTTATGGAACGTGAGATCCCTGTCTTGTTATGTAAGTTGGAACAAATATTTCCTCCGAGCTTCTTTGATGCAATGGAACATCTTCCCATCCACTTACCATATGAAGCAAGAGTTGGTGGTCCAGTTCAATATCGTTGGATGTATCCCTTTGAGAGGTATACATCCCTTTTAATCATAAAACGTGTTAGTCTATATATATATATATATATATATATATATATATATATATATATATATATATATATATATATATATATATATTCATTAATCACAATATCTTCAAACAACCAACCAATATTCCAGGTTCTTGCGTTCGTTGAAAGAAAAAGTGAAAAACAAGGCTAGAATAGAAGGATCTATTTGTGAAGCATATTTAGTGGAGGAGGCATCTACTTTTGCTTCTTTTTACTATTCGTCTGACATAGAGACCAGGAGGACTAGAATACCACGTAATGTTGACGCAGGTGAAGGTTGTTCATCTAGTCCTCAGATATCAATTTTTAATTATCCGGGCCGTGTGTGTGGTGCATCAAAAACAGCTTGGTTGGACGTACGTGATGAGAAAGTTGCTGAGTTGTATGTGCTTCAAAATTGTGACGAGGTGGAGCCATATTTAGGGTAGGTCTGTATTCATATAATTTCTTGTTGTTCCTACTATTATTTCCGATTCATTAATTTCTTCTTGGTTCTTCTTAGTAAATATGCCAATGAGCTAAAAGAGCTAGATGCCGACATTTCGGACTCCCAAATTCAACAGGAGATTGCCAACCATTTTCCTAATTGGTTCAAAAATTACGTAAGTTACTTTGTAATTCATTATGTACTATGTCCTCGTAACATGCTTTATATACTCCAACTTAATTTCATATTCATTATGTAGGTTCTAGATATTGAAAACCAAATTGAAGATCCGATCTTGAAAGCTTTGGCATGGGGCCCAAAAAGAAGGGTTGAAACATACGAAACTTATATTATAAATGGCTACAAGTTTCACACAAAGGGATGGGGTCAAGGCATGAAAACTTATAATTCCGGTGTTTGTGTACGAGGGACCAACGGACAATTAGAGGATGACTTTTTTGGGATATTGACTGATATTATTGAATTAGAGTATTATGGTTATCCTAGTAAAAACTTAGTCCTATTCAGGTGTGAATGGTTTGATACTACTCCCAATAGGGGCACAAAAGTAGACAATAGGTATGGAACTGTTGAAGTTAAGCAGTCACGAAGATATCAAGTATATGACCCATTCATATTTGCACAACAAGCTGAGCAAGTTTATTACACACCGTATCCCGAGGGACATCAAGACTGGTTGGGTGTTATCGAGATAAAGGCACGCAGTGCAATCACGGATAATGTAGTTAGTCAACCGGAGACAGAGGCTCCATACCAAGATGTTCATGAAATTGACGAAATCCAAGTAGTGTTGCATATTGATCCGGGCGATTACAATGATATTCTTGCGGATGCTCGGCCTGGGGATGAGATAATTGACACTGTATTACTGGATCAATATGACATGGGGAATCTAGCGAAGATACATACATAACATCCGATGGTGAGGAGAGTGAGGGTGAATTTAGTGATAGAGATTCTACATAGGTAATTTATATATAAACACATATCAACTGCTTTTGTTAAGTTTTGTTATTTGTTGTATATCCACTAGATTGATTATATTGTGAATTGAACAAGAAACAATAAACATGAGTGAGAAGATGACTCTAATGTTTTGGTGTAGAAAACCAAAGGTTAGGTTCCAACAAATGTTTGTCACTTATTGATATATATACATAGATATATGTGGATTACATTGTAATACTTGGTTTTATTTTTTCTTCCAAACAGATGGCAGACGACGCTGGTCGTGGTCGTCGTGGTGGACGTTATAGTCGTGGTCGTCGTGGTGGGAGACAGGGTTCCACCCATCCACCCTCAACATCCGATCAGCTCAGAGTGAGCACAGGTGACTCTGTCGCAGCACCCACACCGACCACACCAGCCACCCCCGCCACACCGGTCACACCAGCATCGTCCGTAAAGAATAACGAGACGGTGTCAGCTGAGCAGCCAGGGACGAGAGATCCCACGGATCGGAGGATCTGGCTTCGCCCATTTGGAACCAATGAGTAAGTTATTTATTAATTATGGTTGATTTTATGGTTTATAATTTTGGTTAATTATTACTAATGCTTAGTTGTGTATTATATATTATGTGTCAAAAGTTTTGATCCTCCAGAGGGGCCTAGTAAACAGATTTCTAGGTGTGTCAGGGGCCAATATAACGAGCCCTGGCCCACATGGAAGAAAATCCCGGATGCCGTTCGGAAAAACTGGTTCATTCACGATTTCGGTGTAAGTTTCATTTAAACTCCTAGACTTTATAATTAGTTTGATTATATTTAAGTTTCATCATTTATTTATTTTGATTTATTTCAATTTCTACATTTACTTAGTTTAATTTATTTCAATTTCTATATGTTCATTTTCTTTACTTGGTTTGATATTTTCTTGTCTTCCAGGCACATTTCAAGTGGTTGCCTGAACATGAACGACAGATCCGCTAAGCATTTGAGACCAGAGGGTCTTCAATAGTCAAGAATGCTATGAACAAGATCAGAGAGAACAAAGATAAGGGCGATTGGATCCGCCCCGATGTGCTCCAGCGCTTGAGGGATTACTGGGCCACCGATGAGGAGTTCGCCCATAGGAGCGCGGTCGGTAAGCAAAATAGGGCCGTGGACTCTGGAGCTCCTTTGTACACAGGTGGCTCTGTGTCTATTCCCGGCCATCATAAAAGATTGGTAAGTTAATTTAAATTTATGTTTATTTATATATTCATATATATTGTGCTCTTTATTATTAATTACAAATTTAATACCTACTTTATATATGCAGACAAAAGCGAAGAAGAGACTTCCCACAGCATTTGAGGTCTTGGAGGAGACCAAGAAGACGAAGGATGGGGTTTGGGTCGGGAAGTCCAAGACGATTGCTGTAAGTTATTGTTACAACATAATTATTGTCAATTAAATAATAAAGAGTGTGAATAGTATAAAATGGAACAAACTATTATATATTATGGGCATGCCCTTGCAGCAGTACCTAGTTACATAACAAAATGAATACAATTACAGTGATCATCCAGCACAAGCACAAGATAGCAACTGAAAGACATTCACAAATCCCTTCCAATAGGGGGATGCTAAATAACAAGTCACATTTATTTTTATTCCAGCAGCCCAGCCTCCCAAGAGAGGGAGATGATAAACAACAAACCAAATTTATTTTGATTCCAGGAGCCCAGCCTCCCTATAGCTCTCAACAGAATCAATGAGTGTTTCCTCCAATGGCCTGTATCTCCAACCCAACCTTTGTAGTTTCTCTGAGTTCAACCTTTTGTAATCATCCACCTCAATAAAGCTGCCAATAATGAAACTTAAGTTTAAGCATGTAACTGTGAAATATATATCAGCACCTGGAGCCATGGTCATAAATAAGATGGCTAGAGTGGTGCATCAAATCCAAAATACGAGTCAAGACATTAGGATGACACTTGGTTTATCACTACTACTATAAAATTTTCCTTTGATTTATAGACCATAGGGAATTGAAGCTTACTTTGTAGGGTAGTTGTAGTTGGGATATACTATTAACTGATTCTAACTCAGGCATGCCCTTGCAGCAGTACCTAGTGGCATTTGTTAACAGTAAATGGTACTGACTGATTCAAATTCCTGCTATATCTATCTTAAAGGTGTATCATTAGAGTTAATTTACTGAAAAATTCAGTGATATGTTTCATATGAAAAGTTGTACCCCAAAAAAATAAATAAATAAAGATGTAGTTTCTAAAGGGACTTGATAATTCCACTTAAATAGTATCAGATCTGAAATTGGAACTATTGAATTAAATCTAAAAAATCCAAGCCATAATGTAAGATGTTTTAATTAAGAAGGTATATGTGTATAGAACTCACTGTTTTTGTCTTGCACACATTGATCATGCTTCATACAACAAGCATCAAGGCCATCACAAGGTCTCTCCCCAGGGCATCCACTATACAGAAGGCCACAATACTTGCCATATCTCAATAAAGGAGGCACTGTCATATCAACTATTATACTACCGGAAATGTACTTTATTATTCATTTTTGCTTTTAATGTGTCAATGGGTGAATTTTTGGGTTTGATGGGCGGGTTGCCTTGCCATTTGTTTAGGAAATGCTTGTGACCAGTACATCAGTGCATGATGCCAGTACAGCTTTTAGAATATGATATGGTACTGTTTTGTTTTGCATATGAGCTAGAGGCCCTGGTTTTATGCTTTGTCTAATACTTTTGATTGTTGGATATGTGGAAAACAAAGGGTAAAATCAGCATCAGTTATGGTGAGAGCTGCTTTATTATATGTTTTATTATTTTTAATATTTAAAAATCCTAATGTGATTTATTATGCAGGAAAAGTTTTATGAAAGACGGGGTGATGCCACCAGTCAGGGACAAGAGCACTCTGCTGCATCCGACAACGCCATTTTCTTGGAGGTGGTGGGTGGTAAAAACAAGAAGGGTGTTGTGTATGGGTTGGGTCGGATGGGGGATGAGTACTTGACCTCATCGACGTCACATACTCAATCCGATCCTGGCCTTACCCCCGACGTACGAGAGGTTATCGCCAATCTCAATGCTGAGCTGGCAGCGAAGGACAACAGGATAAACCACTTGGAGAGGACGATGGATCAGACACAGAGAGAGATGCACGCATTGTTCCAGCACTTAGGATACAGGCCCGGTTCCTCTGGTGCCGTTCCACAAGATGATTCGCATGCTGATCCAGGTGCCGATGATGAGAAGGATGGCGAGGACGATAATGGCTGGATCCCCCCACCCCCCCAGCACATTGATATTATATTTGTTACACTTAGTTACTACCACTATTGTACTACATGTGTTGTTTCTATTTGGATATTGGATATTGTATTAGATGTTTATATATATATATATGGTGGATTTATATTGATGTTTGAGTTGAGTATAATTTTATGTAATTTATCTCTGTTTTGTATGATTAAGCAGGATGGTAATTTTGGTAAAAGTTTGGTATTATTGCAAAAAAAAAAAAATGATATTTAGCTACCGAATCGGATTCGGTAGCTAAATATAATTTGCAAATTTAAAATTTAGCTACCGAATCCTATTCGGTAGCTAAATAAAATTTGCAAATTTAAAAGTTAGCTACCGAATAGGATTCGGTAGCTAAACCAAAATATATATTTAGCTACCGAATAGGATTCGGTAGCTTAACCAAAAATATATAGTTAGCGACCGAATTGTATTCGTCGCCAATTCGGTCGCTAAACTGGTAACAGATATGGTATACGTGACCATTTCAGCGACCACAATGTTTATATTTAGCTACCGAAATATTCCGTAGCTATTGGCGACCGGAGTGAAATTCGGTAGCTAAATTGATTAGCTACCAGCACTTTAGTTACCAACTCCAGTCGGTCGCTAATTCGGTAGCTAAACAATTTAGCTACCGAATTTTGGATATTAGCTACCGGAAAATTCGGTAGCTAAACATCATTTTTCTTGTAGTGTCTTTGCATCACACAACTCCTCTTTACATCAAATCAAGAACAATAAGATGAATCCTTATTTGATGTCAGGTACACGTTCTTGATCTATCTCTTGAATGTAATATGCATAATATGTTATAATTTTGTATCTATGATTGATCTAGGATTAATAAAATTATCATATAATTCCATCAAAAGGATGTGTCAAAGAGACTTGGACTTCACGCCTACTTTCCTCAATGTAGACAAGAATCAAGTTTGTCAAGTCACGAATAATAAGACGGTAGCATGCCAAATAAACTCTAGAAAAGCAGCCTTTTTGAAAAACACAAGTTGGTTTCGATCCAGCCACAACTCTCAGATGGCCACTCCAAGCAAAGTTGGCTAATGCCAATTAGAATTTCTAACAACATGTGATAACAAATTTAACTCAAGCCACGAATGGAGACCGAAGCTAAAAAAAGTTACAAAAAGATTTACAAAAAGTTAAGAAACACAATTCAACATCACTTCTCGTGTTTCAATAGCATACTTCATGTGATCGTATCATAGCAACTTTTTATGAAAGTGGAAGAGATCAACGTGATTCTCAATGTGTGGATGAAATTAAATTATACTTTGATTTTAGGTATTTGTCATCCTGCGAGGCAACATGGAGGATATCTGCATTCGACATTCACTTCAGAGAACCTTATGTTGAAAGAATATCTTTTCATTTACTTGATTAATAGATTGTAATATTTGATGATGTTGATCCCATCAACGATGTTGTTAATAAGTCGAACATTCATAAATCCAAATTTCAGGCTTGGATGGATGTAAATAACAAATATTCCGACAAAAAGAATCTCACGTATGGTCAATTTCTTACAAAGTTAGTTTGGAAACAATTTCAACACGAGTGGTGTCCTAGAAAACAAGGTTTTGGGATTGGCAGGATGCACTATGTTCCTTCGAGAAATGGTGAACTTTATTATTTGAGGATCTTGCTGAATATAGCTAAGGACCATAATTATTTGTTGTAAGAACCGTTAACAGTGTCACGTATAGATGCTTGTGATGTATTAGGTCTGTTAAATGATGACGAAGTGTATATTGATGCTATTTTAGAAGCAAGTCATTGGAGGCTGTTCATTTTTTTAGAAAACTTTTAGCAACTTTATGCTTGTCAAATTAGCTCTCTAGATCGTAATTTGTTAAGAAGAACACATGGAAATAATTAAGTGATTACATTTTGCACAAGCAAAGATTACTTCTTCAAATTGATGGTAATTTTATATAAATTCTTTTATTTTGATTCTAACATATGTATATATCATTTTTTTTTATATTTTAAATTAAAGGTACTAATAACTTTGCCTTTTACAATTGATGACAAATTTGGTTTTGGTAGAGCAAGATTTGAAAAGTTTGACTCTGGCAAAAGTAGAGAGATTGTTGTAGTAACAAGAGTTTGATTGATTACTCAACTATGCATCAACCAGATATGCCATTGATTTCTGAATCCAATGACAAGTATATTTATGATGAACTTAAACTACAAGAATTCGTGTCATTACCGATGGTTTTTTTGCGATGACCAAAAGGCCGTCAGAAAAGAATTGATTTCCGATGGTCTTCGTCATCGCTAATGAGGTAGTGGGTTATTTTCCCCATTAGCGATGGCCTGCCCGTCGGTAACAAAAAAATACACTTTCCGACGGGCTAGCCCGTCGGTAAATTCGTCGGTAACTATGGCGCGAATTTGCCCCAAATTAACACAGGCACTTTCCCACGGCTTACGCTGTCGGAAATTAAGTGAATTGATTACCGACGGCCAGCCCGTCGGTAAGTGCCTGTTCGACTTACGAGGCGCAACGACTCTTAATTGGTTACCGAAGGCTGAATTCACTTAAATTCCGACGGTCTAGGCCGTGATTAATGTTGACATATACGAGGCCTAGGCCTCCCTCCCCCTCACTCTCTGCAAACTCTGCCTCAGTGTCTACAATTTCTTCCCTCAGTCTCTTCGACGGCCACCGCACCAGGTAAGTTTTTCCCTCATTCTCCCATCTTCCCTCCCTCCTCCCTCTCTTTGAAGTACTCTCTTTTTTTCACTAAAACCCCTCTTTTTTCTGTCTCTATAGGACTAACCAGTCTCTGAAGAGCCACCCACAACCACCGCACCGGCGACAGGTAACTCTTCCTTTTTCCTTCTTCGCTCTGAGTTCATTGTATCTGCTGTGAATGATTGATTGTGCTTTTGGAAATCATATTATTTCTGACTTTAACCTCTGATTTTGTCTCTTATTGATTGTAATTTCTGGAAATTTATCATTTTAAATCAATGGTTGATTGTAATTTCAGCCTCGGATTGACTGCAATTTCTGAATTTATTGTTAGATAAGCTACTGTGTTGCTTGCTGTTGTTATGAATTTCTGAATTTATTGTTGTAGTTTCTGAATTGCTATTTCTCTCTCTTTTCTCAATTACATTGGTTTGACTATCGTTGGATATGCTACTATGTGGCTTGTTGTTGTTTCTCTTTTGCCTTTCACATCAATGTCTGTTATTGCATTTCCAATGGTTCATCCTCACAGATGGCTTAGTTTGGGATAAAAGGATGTTAAAAAGGATTGGAATATATTCTTCAATACTCTCTTTTGGAACTTGAATTTTTGGGACAATGTTAGTACTTTGACTCGGAAAGTTAATAATATTTAAATCATTAATAAAAATATTACATAAATGAAATTAAATTATAAAAATATTAAATAAATGAAATTAAATTATAAAAATAGTTAAATGACAAATTGCACCAATTTTTCTGCAAAATGTTTTGTTGGGTAGTATTTGATGCATAAATAAATAAATAATTTGATATTTGAAAAATTAAACTTAATAAATAGGTTATAAATCTCATAACAATGAAAAAACTTATCAATAAAAGTCATCATTGTTCTGCGTGTTGACACTGGAGAGAAATTTGCTTTATTGGATGCCAAAAGTTTCGTATGACAATGACTGTTGCTTCGTCCATCATGCGACTTTTTAGACTTAAAACAAAAATCTAATAAATAGAATTTGAAAGTTAAAATAATTAAATAAGATAGGATTAATAAATAATATTTAATAATTAAAATTAAAATATTAAATAACTAAAATAAAATTACATAAATGAGTAAATAACAAAATAAGTTAATAACAAATTACACCAATAAGTTAATAATATTTAAATCAGTAAATAGAGATATTAAATAATTAAAATTAAATTATAAAATAGTTAAATAATAATTACACCAATTTCTCTTGGCACTAATAACAGGTGTTAAGCCTCATAAAACTTAAAATAAAAAAAACTAAATGTTTGTTTGTCAAATTTATCAATTTCTTATGCACTTTATGTTGTTTAATTAAGTGTGGTGATTTTAACAATTTTGTCATTAGCTATAATTATTAATTTTATTTTCTAGACGAGTCACTTATTCAGCAAAACCTTAGCTTCCTGTTCAAGGTTCATTATTATTGAGCATGTGCCTTCTTTGAAAGTGTCGCTCATTATATTGAACCTTGAATTATCCAAGGAGGACAGTTTGAGAAAAAAACTTTTTTTCTTCACTCATATAATAGTTATTGCTTACTTCTCATGCCGTATACTCGACAAGTTTTCGGTCTAATACATTTCCTTGAGCTCTCTATAACATCTCGATTTTTCTGTAACTCTAATCGAGTTGGTTAATCTCGATTAGGGCTTGGGATGATTGTGTGGATTGTTATGTGTTAGTTTTAGACCTAGCTGGAAGCTTAGGAATAGGCTTGAACAACGTTGGAGGTACCTAAGGCGATAAACGAGTAACTGTAGAAGCTAGAAGTTTGGAAGGCTTTTCCCAGCTGAGCGCAACGCTGAAACGTGGGAGGTTAGCACACCTCAGCGTGCCAACGCATAAGCGTCGGTAACACACACGCTCAAGCATTCTGAGTGCGTTTTCCAGCTGGTGTGCTTTTTGACGCGTGTGTTACACGTGTCAAGCCAGGGTCAAGGCGGAGCGGACAAGGTTCCACGCTCAAGTGTGGAGGAACCCCACGCTCATGCGTGGGCACTGAGATAACCCCTTCCTAGGAGGTCTCATTGGTGACCCCACTTATAATTATTAGCGTTATAGCGTAGCGTAGTAGTATAAAATTTGCGGAAATATTATAACATACAATACATACTGATACCATAATAAAATAGACATACATAATAGTATTGGCTCCATCAGTAGAACCTACAACACTAATACCAAATATAAAATACTTCAGAGTATGAAATAAATAAAAACTAAAAATATAACATTAGCACAAAAATGCACTCTGACTTCATCTCTTGGCGCTCAAGGTCCCCCAACATTGGGATCCGAGGCTCTCCCGCCGGCATCAGGCTCGATAGGTATTCCGTCAATCTCCTCTGGAAACTCCTCATCAGGGTCTTCTCATACAGTCGAGGACAAAGAAATACAACATCGAAAAGTACAGGGGATAAGAAACAGTAATATGTCATATGTGGGAAAAACAGCGATATAAATAATCTATATAGATAGCACACTCACAAACACGACAGTTACAACCAAACGACTTCCAAATAATTTTTCCCATAACTACTGTCCCTCACACTCATGCAACTAACGACTATATGGACGCGATCACGACGCGACATCCCCAACGGATCAAGGTGTCCCAACCATCACTATGCTACCCCCATAAAGGTAGGGTTCGGTCTAAAACCCGCAGTCCTAAATCGTCTCATGGATACGACATATTCCCCCGCCCGCAGGACAGGTCGGAATATTCGCCCGTCAATAACGCAACTTACGGTAACGACATGTTCCTCCGCCCGCAGGCTAGGTCGGAGCATTCGTCCGTTCGTTAACAACTCAAATTTCGGTAGCGACATATCCCCCCGCCCGCAGGCTAGGTCGAGATATGCGCCCGTCCATCTACAATTCGACTAATGGGTACGACCACCTCCCCGCAAGTAAGATCGAAATCGCCCCTACGCCAAACTAATCGGTACGACCATCTCCCCGCAGGTAATATCGAAATCGCCCGTATGCCAACACAGTGATGAATAACAACTATGCAACATGAATCTCACCGTCTCATCTCAGGATTAACACTTAGTGCCTCAACCACGACTTATATACAACGACGACCAACTTTCATCCGGCTTAACCGGGTATCAACTCACATCACAACAACAAACTGATCAACTATATCACTAGGTTGAGCACTACGACATATATATATATATATATATATATATATATATATATATATATATATATATATATATATATATATATATATATATATATGTATATAACCTCGACTTTCTCACCACACATTCATCACCCGATTTATCAGAAATCAATGCCTAGGTCTACTCAGACATCAGCGGTCACAACAGACATCAACAACAGTCAGAATATATTTTCAACAGTAAAGTCAACTTACAAATAAATAACATTTAATCCATTATAGCATATAATAGACATCATATACATATCACATATAATATATCAAATATCCAATCACAGCACAGACAACCTCAATATGCAGTAAAATCAACCTAACGGTCAAACGACCTCTAGTAGGGTTTGGGTCACCCTACACATATCAATATATATTATTTAAATCTTGCCTCCCCGATGATATTGTGGTTCTTTCCCCCACCTTAGTGATTTTCCCGAGAGATTCCGAATGTGGCTCCGCAACAGTCAATCGAGTGCGCGATCGAGCGTTTGAGTCCTGTCAAATTCTATACAGTAAAACACAATCAGAAATTAAAATAATGAAACCATAAACTACCTAATATCTAGGATTAGCTACTGCCCTTAATTAATTAAATAGGCTAGCGATATTGAAATTCTACCAACTCTTGGATCAATGATCCTTAAGCATACCTAATGCATAATCAATGATCAATTATCAAAGATTTGAACCAAAACCCCTTAAACCAACAAAGTAGGGTTTCGGCCATCACCATGAAAAATAGGTGAGAGTTTGATTTGGCCTCCTAATCCCTTGGATTACATGATTAAGGGATGAAATAGGTGAAATCAAGAACAATGAACAACAAAAACCCACTTTCCCCTTAAGCACCCATTCGGCCCCTTTTAGATAAATAGGCTAGAGATTTTATTTCATTACAAGCTCTTGGATTATGATAGTAGGGGATGATACTAGCTCATAGGAATTGGTTTGGTCTCAAAATGATTTTTCTACAATTTTCTAGAGATTTTTGAAGTTTAGATCTAGAAATTGAAATTCATGAAAATAAATGGAGAAAATAAAGATTGAGAGCTCAAGGATGAAATCTATACCTTCTAGGTGATAGAGGAGGATGAGAGGAGCAACTTTGCTTCACAAACCTTCTTGAAAAAGCTTGAGGAAGCTTGAGAAAAATGAAGTTGATAATGGAGGAAGAAAAGAGAAATGGAGGAGAAAAAGAAAGAAGGAAGAAGAAGAAGAAGAAGATGAAGGTGAGAGAGGAGAGAGGGAGCTCGAAATTATGGAGAGAGAGAGTGAGGTGAGTCATGCAAATTTAGATATTTTCATTTGAGGTAACTTAAGGATTAAGAAAAGGGTAAAAAGATAATTTAGTAAAAAGACCAAGGGCAATTTGGTCATTTCGCATCCCGATATTTTGAAAATCCTCACGACACTTGTAGGAGTCCCCAAATGATTTATCATAGCTCTGGTATGAAAATCATTGGCTCAAGGTTCTCGAAAAACCCTAAAACAACTTGAATTGTCTACCCGATCGATTTTCTGTCTGAATAGAAAAATATTATTTTCATTTTCGAACGTCAGGACGAACTTTTTCGAAAATATAGGAAACGTGATTTTAAGACTAACTGTCTCGTTCACGGGTCCAAATTAGGTCTCGATAGCAGTAAAGCACTACTGTCAAGCAAAAACGCAAACCGGGCTCCGTCTGAGTTTTCGACCCAAAACTTAACCATGCCTTCCTACGATAGCGTAGAGCGTGACTATAGCCTCGGAATAATTTATTTAATTTTCTAGACCCTCTAATAAAATACAATTACTTAAAACTAGTTAAATAAAAAGATTAAGAAAATCAGGGTGTTACAGGCACGCTAAAGCGTGCAGGTTGTCCACGCTAAAGCGTGCACAACAGCTCAAGTTAGTGGAGTTTTCTTTTCTTTCTCATTCTTGCACGAAAATTGTCCTAAGTCTTCTGCAACTAGAGAGAGAAGCTCTGGGAGTTTAGAGAGAGAAGACAAGGTTTTGAGGCGATCAAAGTACTGGAACACGATTCCGACTGCACCGTTGTGATCACAGCTGAGTTATCTATAACTCTGACGGATTAGTTTTTCGATTCACCATAGGTAAACTCGGATCCCTAACATGCGTTCTTCGTTTTCTTGGGGTTCTTCGAGTCTTCACCTTTTTCTTTAGTCTTTTGAGCTTGCCCTATGGTTAACACTACTGTGCATGTTATGCTCGTGATTAGGGCAAAGTTCGTACTTGTGGTGGTGCGAGGTTTGGAACGGAGGCCGCGGTTGAGGTGCTATTCTCGGAGCTGCCATTGAAGGAAGGCTGCGAGCTCAAGCTTGGTGGAGCGAGCCGGTGATCGCGTGGATTCACGTGTCGATTGTTCAGGTGGGGAGAAAGAGTACTATTGCTGTCGGGAAGGCAAGAGTAGTGGAGGATGCTTTCTGCTATGTGTAGGGAAACCCTAACCATACTAGTGGTTGAGCTCTGATAAAGTATCTAAACCCTAGGCTTAGCTTACATTGGGCTACAGTTGTTAAAGTTGGAAACCCTAGGCTAGTGAACTGTTGATTGAAGATTTTTGGTGTCATATGATTGTACGTTGTTTATTGTTGTTGTTGCTATCTGTCTAAGTGCCTATATGCTGCTTGGTATATGATATGTTGTTCACGTTGATGTTATTGCTGCTGTTACTATGCTGTATGCTGTAATATTGAGCGTTGTGGTAGAATGTCGTAGAGTAAGTTTGGCTGTGTGCCGTGTTGTTGTCGGGTTGATACCGTGGATGGTCTCGTTGCTGTTATGCTGACTTCTTGAGGCTGTGGCCGTGTTTGTTTGAGCTGTGGCTCGTGGCGGTGTGGATTCAGTGGCATCGTATTGTTTTTGATTGAGAGCTTAGGTATGAGATCCGATATCAAGCCCGTTGAGGATGTTTGCTGCATATCATCATCAACTGCCAAGTGGCGAGGCCATATGGCATGTAGTATGGGCTACCAGCGTCATACGAGGTTAGTCGTACCTGAGTGCGGGTACGAAAAGTAGATGTGGTTGTCAAGTGAGTGACCTTGGGGATGTTGCCGGTCTCGGGAATAGTTTACAGTGACGGATGAGGTAACTCCTATCCTGTCGTGACGCCCGATCCAGTCCGATTTTCCCGACTAATCCCAGAGCTTTCCATTGTTCCAGGCTAACGTTCCGAGGCGATCAAGATACCCCAGTTCTGGTGTGGAAGGGGGATGCACTCTTATTGGTCACGTCGAGCGGTTCGGTTTCTTGGACAAGCCAACTCCATTCCGACATAGAACCTGTTCAGGTGTGGCCTTGTTCGGCTGTGAAACTGTTCCAGTTGGGAATAGTTTTGTGCGTTTTCGGCCGACATGCTGCATGGGATTAGTATCCCGATCTAGAGGATTGATCCAAGTGTGAGACTTATGGGAAGGATGCTTGTTGCATATGCTGTCTTGAGAAATATTTGTTGGAATGCAATAACTATGATATTTGTGATATCTGCTATGTGTTACCTGCTATATGTGTTTGCTGCATTGCTATTGTTTTCCGACATTAAGATGCACTGTATTACTTATCTCCCTACTATTTTCTTTGTTGCGTGTTGTGGGTTCGATTGAAGACGACAAGCCAGCCAAGGTACAACATGGACCCGGGGTGTCACCCGTCCATCACGGGGGCACACAACCTTTTCGGTGGTTTACACACAACCAGTCAGTCTGATCTTTCGGAGTGGCATACCTCCGTACGTGGACATCATTGGCTCTTATCGCGTGTACCAGTTTCTTCCTTTCCCGAGGATGTGGCAACCTCTAAGGCAGAGGGAGCGAGACTGCACATGGGCGGATCCCCAGTCTTCGGTCGTGACCAGCATGAGAGGTTACGTTTACCGAGGCTAGCGCAGGAGGACTGAGCAGTATTTGAGGACCTACCGCAGGCGTAGGATTGTGGTGTCCAGTTCTTCATCGAAGTACGAGCCTATAGTACGATACAGGCATACTCATGGCGAAGGTCTGGGTAGCTCAGGGTATCCTCACCACTGATGGTGAGAGCCTGGCAGTGCGTCCTAGGGAGTGAGCCGAGAGCTTTTCATGTATTTTTTAGAGGGGATGGGGGTTGCTGGTAAGCTCCGATAGTTTTCTTATGCTTTTTGATGTATTTTTGGCTTCTACCCTACAGTATGTATATGTATGTACATTGCTCTACTGATGGGGCTATGTTGTGTATGACTCTGTATAGTTATGTTCTTATTGCGCTCGTTACTCTGATCGTGGTTTTTCTATGTTTGCCATTGTTGTTTATTTGTTTCGTTTCCGTAACGCTGTTTATATACCACGCTATCGCTTTATATACCGCTAGGCATAGTTAATAATAATAATAATAATAATAATAATAATAATAATAATAATAATAATAATAATAATAATAATAATAATAATAATAATAATAATAATAATAATAATAATAGGAGCTTGGAACTAATGGGATTATCCTTTTAAAGGAGAAGGGTCGTCTCATTTTGGTGGTATCAGAGCGTCGAGGACGTTTTGCAGCCAATGGGATGGCTTCATACGTATGGGGTGGTCTCAGTGTTTATGGTATCAGAGCAGTTCGATTCTAATATCGGACTGTGAGGTAAGTGTACTGGCTTTGACGGTTGATACCCGAGCTTTATCAATTATGTCGGGTTTTGGGTAGAGTGTCCGATGCACGAGTTATTGAAGTGTGATAGCTGTTTTAGTTCATAAGGCATATGATATGTTTAACAATTAAGTGCTATTGTATGTCTTATGAATTGGAACTAATGGCTCTTTTTTACATGAAACTAAATGGCACGAGGAAGACGTGGAAGGCCGGCGACGAATAGACATAATGGTGATAATAACAACAATGGTGGTGACCACCTACCGCGATGATGCAAAAAACTCAACAGACTGCCCAGTATATGCCGAGGCAGGAAGAGAGGGAAGCTAGACAGGATCAGCTGCATACCGTAAGTGTAAATGAGACGGTGGATACCGATCTCAATGCTTTCATGAAGGGAAAACCTCCCCAATTCCACGGAGAGTATAACCCTAAAGCTGCAAAAATGTGATTGCAAGAGATAAAAAAGGTGTTCATGGCCACACACTATAGAGAGGACAGAAAGGTTACATACGCTGCCTTCATGTTAGTAGGAGCAGCAGAAGCTTGGTGGAGAACCAAGGCTAGACTATTAGAAGCCAGAAGAAGGATGTTGACATGGCAACTGTTTCGGGAGTGCTTTCTGGAGAAGTACTTCCCGAGAAGCATTAGGCAAGAAAAGGAAAAGGAATTCCTGAGTTTAAAATAGGAACAACTATTGGTGAGTACACGATGAGGTTTGAGGCGCTACTCAAGTTTTCTCAATTTTATTAGATCCACCCTGATGAAAAATGGGTCTGTAGGAGGTTTAAGGTCGGGTTGAGACCTGAATTGAAGCGAGCGATGCTACCACTAAGTATCGGTTCTTTTCCCAAGCTGGTGGAAAATTTTATCGTGGTTGAAGGACATGATCGAGCAGGGATTGTCGCACAGCAAAAGACAAGTAGTGGACCCGTTCGAAGCAACCAAAGAGGCAGGAGTGGTAAGTTCCAGCAAAGGACAGGGCCGTATGATCGCCCTGCTCAGTTTAATGTTAACCATGGAGGGAGCAACTCCAATCAAGCACAGCAGGAGATCAAGACCTGTTTTCGATGTAGGGGACCACATCTTGTCAAGAACTGTCCAAGGACCCAACACATAAGGTGCTTCAACTGCAACCAAATGAGGCACTATGCGTCAGACTGCAAGCCCGGAGTTAGCAGAAGGGCTCTGTTTCAGCAGCAGAGCGATAGGGCTCAGAATGAAGAAGCGAGATCGGTGGTGGCAAGCCAGCAGAGCAGGCCACAGACGACCGGAAGGGTGTATGGCGTGGTAAGCTTTTGTCGGTTTTGTTTAATTCGGGGGCTACTCATTCCTTCATATCAGTAGAGTGCATCGATCATTTCGGGTTACCTGTTTCTGTATTACCCTATGACTTGACCGTTTCAACACCTAATGTTCTTTAAGTACCCTACCTGTATGTCGTAAATGTCCCGTTACGGTAGAGAACCGTCATTTTCTTGTCAACCTTATTTGTTTGCCTATGCAACAGATATATGTTATCCTAGGCATGGACTGGCTTTCGGCCAACCATGTAATTTTAGACCGTTCAAATAAAACTCTCAGTTTTTCCAAGCAATATGGTTTGACGCCTGCCTACGAGAGCATTCCGAAGGGTGAACAATTGGACGAGTAAGTGGTGTTGTTCTCTTTGGAAGTAAAGGAGGGTCCTAGTGTTGAACCTTTGCCTGTTGTGCGAGAGTTTCCAGAGGTGTTTCCTGACGATGTTCCTGGATTACCACCAGAGAGAGAAGTAGAGTTTGCCATAGACCTGGTACCGGGAACTGGACCTATATCGATAGCACCGTATCAGATGTCTCCATTTGAGTTGATGGAGCTGAAGAAACAGTTGGACGAGATGCTAGGCAAAGAATTCATCAAACCTAGTGCATCTCCATAGGGAGCGCCGGTGCTATTTGTGAAGAAGAAGGACAGAAGCTCGAGATTGTTCATAGACTATCGTCAGCTGAACAAAGTGACGATAAAGAACAAGTATCCGTTACCACGGATAAATGATTTGATGGATCAGCTAAAAGGAGCAGTTGTGTTTTCAAAGATCGATCTGCGATCTGGATACCATCAAATCCAGGTTAAGAAGGAGGATGTGCCAAAGACTACTTTTCGAAGTCGATATGGTCATTACAAGTACTTGGTTATGCCGTTTGGTGTGACTAATGCTCCAGCTGTGTTCATGGACTATATGAACAGGATCTTCCAACCGTTTCTTGACAAGTTTGTTGTTGTGTTTATAAACGACATCCTTGTGTACTCTTCGATTAGAGGAGAACACTTAGAGTATCTAAGGGTGGTGTTGCAAGTGCTAAAGGACCGGCAGTTGTATGTAAACTATCGAAGTGCGAGTTTTGGTTAGAGGAGGTTCAGTTTCTAGGCCATGTGATCAGTAAGGACGGAATAGGAGTGGATCATACGAAAGTTGAGGCCGTAGTGAGTTAGGAAAGCCCTAAGTCTGTAAGCGAGGTGAGAAGTTTTCTTGGTTTAGTGGGCTACTACCAAAGGTTTATCAAGGGATTCTTTAAGATTGCGTTACCTATGACGCAGTTAACGAGAAAAGGGAAGACGTTTGAGTAGTCAGAGGCTTGCGAGTAGAGTTTTCAGGAGCTGAAAAGAAGACTGACCACATCACCTATGTTGGTTCTACTAGATCCATTGGAAAGATTTGATGTATATGCGATGCATCTTATCAAGGATTATGGTATGTGCTCATGCAAGACAGAAGAGTGGTGGCATATGCCTCCAGGTAGTTGAGAGTACATGAGTGGAACTACCCAACGTATGATCCGAAATTGGCTGCGATAGTGTTTGCATTAAAGATATGGAAACTGCTAAATTTAGTGTGTTTAGCAACCATAAGAGCTTGAAGTATCAGTTCGACCAGAAATAGTTGAACATGCGGCAGCGAAGGTGGGTGGAATTCATAAAGGACTATGAATTCGACCTGCAATACCATCTTAGTAAGGCGAATGTTGCAGCTGATGCGCTTAGTAGGAAGTTCCTACACGTATTTGTGATGGTGGTAAAGGAGCTAGAGCTCTTAGAGGCGTTTAGGGATCTGAATCTAGAAGCGGAAATCGTTGAGGATAAGCTGAATCTAGGGATGGTTAGAGTAACTAGCGATTTCCTGAACTTTTTATGGAAGAAGCAAGCTGAGAATAAGTGCCTCGAGAACGTGAATCGGGTATAGAAGAAGGTAAGACATCGGAATTTAAAAGAGGTGACCTGGTTTGTGTGCCAGCGGATAGAGAAGTTAAGAATATGATCTTGGAAGAAGCATACAAGAGAAAGATGTGTTTCCATCTGTGGGCTACCAAGATGTATCATGATATGAAGAATTTGTTCTGGTGGCTGGGTATGAAGAAAATGTAACAGCTTATGTCCTAACCTGCTTGATGTGTCAGAAGGCGAATATTGAACACCAGAAGCCAGCAGGGTTGTTGCAATCGATGGATGTCCCAGAATGGAAATGGGATACTATTGCCGTGGACTTTGTTTCTGGTTTGCCAAGGACTCATAAGATATGTGATGCAGTCTGGGTAATCATCGACAGATAAACGAAGTGTGCTCACTTCTTACCAATTAACCAGAGTTACTCTCTGGAGTGATTGACTCAGATTACATGAAGGAGGTTGTACGGCTGCATGGGGTACCTTCGAGCATCATTTCGGATCGTGATTTGAGGTTTACCTCAAGGTTTTGGAGGAGCTTGCATAGTGCAATTGGAACTAATTTAAGTTTGAGTTCTGCTTATCATCCTCAAACGGATGGTCAGTCCGAACGAATAATTCAATCATTGGAGGATCTCTTAAGAGCATACGTGTTGGAGAACAAGGGTAATTGGGACGAGTTTCCATTCAAGCATTGGGATGGCGCCGTACGAAGCACTGTATGGATGTAAGTGTAGAACTCCGTTATGCTGGTTGAGATGGGAGAGAGTCAGTTGCTAGGTCCAGAGTTGGTACAGCAAACGACGGAACAAGTCCGTAAGATACGGGAAAAAATGAAGGTTGCAAGGGACAGACAGAAAAGCTACACTGATAAGAGGAGGAGGCCTTTGGAATTCTAAGAGGGCGACCATGTCTTCATGAGAATTACCCCAAGAGCTGGAATGGGCAGGGCAATTCGATCCAGAAAGCTAGCACCTAAATTTATAGGACCGTTTCAGATTCTTCGACGAATCGGCCCTGTAGCCTATCAAATAGCTTTGCCACCAAATCTATCAAATCTTCGTGACGTCTTTCTTGTCTCTCAACTCAGAAAGTATTGTCTCGATCCATCACACGTGTTAGAGGCCGAATCAATCCAACTAAAAGAGAACCTGGAGTACGAAGCTTCACCTGTTCGGATCATGGATAGAAGGATCAAGAAACTGCGTGGTAAGCACATTCCATTGGTCAGAGTGGAATGGAACCCAGTGGCTGGTGATTCAACGTGGGAACGTGAAGCTGAGATGCGCTAGAGTCATCCCTATCTGTTCACAGGTAAACGACGAAATTTTTTGGGACAAAATTTTCTGTAAGGGGGTGGTAATGTAACATCCCAGTTTTTCTGCAACTCTAATCGAGTTAGTTAATCTTGATTAGGGTTTTGGATGATTGTGTGGGTTGTTATATGTTAGTTTTAGACCTAGTTGGAAGCTTAGGAATATGCTTGAATAAGGTTGGACGTGCCTAAGGCGTTAAAAGAGTAACTGTGGAAGCCAGAAGTTTGGAAGGTTTTTTCCAGCTGAGCGCAACGCTCAAGCGTGGGAGGTTAGCACACCTCAGCGTGCCAACACTTAAGCATAGGTAACGTGGACGCTCAAGCGTTCTAGGTGCATTTGCCAGCTGGTATGCTTTCTGACGCGTGTGCTACACTTGTCAAGCCAGGGTCAAGGCGGAGCGGACAAGGTTCCACGCTCAAGCGTGGAGGAACCCCATGCTCAAGCATGGGCACACTAAAGCGTGTAGGTTGTCCACGCTAAAGCGTGCACAATAGCTCAAGTTAGTGGAGTTTTGTTTTCTTCCTCACTCTTGCATGAAAATTCTCCTAAGTTTTTTGCAACTATTGAGAGAAGCTCTGGGAGTTTAGAGAGAGAAAGTAAGGTTTCGAGGCGATCGAAGTATCGGAACGCGAATCCGACTGCATCGTTGTGATCGCAGTTGAGTTATCTACAACTCTGACGGATTAGTTTTTCGATTCGCCACAGGTAAACTCGGATCCCTAACACGCGTTCTTCGTGTTATTGGTGTTCTTCGAGTCTTTACCTTTTTCTTTGGTCATTTGAGCTTGCCTTAGGGCTAAAACTACTTTGCATGTGTTGTGCTTGTGATTAGGGCAAAGTTCGTACTCGTGGTGGTACGAGATTTGGGGTTGAGGCCGTGGTTGAGGGGTTGTTCTCCGAGCTGCCATTGAAGGAGAGCTGCGAGCTCAAGCTAGGAGGAGCGAGCCAGTGATCGCGTGGATTCGCGTATCGATTACTCAGGTGGGGAGAAAGAGTACTGCTGCCATCGGGAAGGCAAGAGTAGTGTAGGATGCTTTCTTCTATGTGTAGAGAAGCCCTAACCCTACTAATGGTTGAGCCATGATAAAGTATTGAAACCCTAGATTTAGCTTATTTTGGTATATCGTTGTTAAAGTTGGAAACGCTAGGCTAGTGAACTGTTGATTGAGGATGTTTGGTGTCGTATGATGTAGGCGGCTTATTGTTGTTGTTGCTATCTGTCTAAGTGCCTATATGCTGCTTGGTATGTGATATGCTATTCATGTTGATGTTATTGCTACTGTTATTATGCTATATGCTGTAATATTGAGCGTTGTGGCAGAATGCCGTAGAGTAAGTTTGGCTGTGTGCCGTATTGTTGTCAAGTTGATATCGTGGATGATGCCGTTGCTGTTATGCTGACTTTTCAAGGCTGTGGCCGTGTTTATTTGAGTTGTGGCTCGTGGACGCATGGCGTCGAGGCTGTGGCCGTGTGGATGCAGTGGCATCGTATTGTTTCTGATTAAGAGCTTTGGCGTGAGATCCGGTATCCAGCCCATTGAGGGTGTTTGTTGCATATCATCATCAGCTGCCAAGTGGCGAGGCCGTATGATAGGTATTATGGGCTGCCAGCGTCATACGAGGTTAGTTGAACATGTGTGCAGGTATGGGAAGTAGATGGGGCGATCAAGTGAGTGACCTTGGGGATATTGCCGGTCTCGGGAATAGTTTACAGTGACGGATGAGGTAGCTTCTATCCTGTCGTGACGCCCAATCCAGTCCGGTTTGCCCGACTAATCCTAGGGTTTTCCATTGTTCCAGGCTAACATTCCGAGGCGACCGAGATACCCCGGTTCCGGTGTGAAAAGGGGATGCACTCTTATTGATCACGGTAAGCGGTTCGGTTTCTTGGACAAGCTAACTCTATTCCGACACAGAACCTGTTCCAGTGTGGACTTGTTCAGGTATGGAACCATTCCAGTTCAGAACAACTTTGTGCGTTTCCGGTGACATGCTACGTGGTATTAGTATCCCGGTCTTGAGGATTGATCATGTGAATTAAGAAATAACTATTAACACTAGGATCGAGTGTTGAAAAATTTTCTTCTCGAATGGAATAGAGCCATACCAATGAAAGGGAGTGATTCTGGATTGTGAAGGAAGCTGTCAAAATTTGGCATTGAAATATATATGCATTTTTTAAACACACAGAAGATAGATCGTCATCCTTTGAATCATAGTTGGATGTATGATGGGTTATATTCAGGAAGAAGGGGTCTGAAGCAATCTTTTATAAACGGTGTTGAAGAGTTTGTTACCAAAGCAAGTCGACAGTACCATTATATCAACGACGGGGGGATTAGATGTCCGTACGTTAAATGCGAGTGTACAAAGATTAAGAGCGATGGTGATGTGAAGGTCCACATGTATAAATTTGGGTTCAAACCTAACTACTGGATGTGAACTGAGCATGGTGAAGAAGTGCCACATTTTGACTTAGGAGTTGACGAGAATTGCATGGGTGGTTCAAGCAGTTGTGCAGATATGGATTATGGTGAACAATTTGTGACAATGCAAGAGATGGTGTGTGACGCTCTCAGGGTGAATGTGGCGCACAAGTACGATAACATGGAAGCTCTTCCGAATGAGGAAGCACAGAGATTTTATAATCTTTTGATTGAGACTAATAAGCCGTTGTATGAAGGGGCCTGAGATTCTAAATTGTCGATGTTTGTAAGGCTTCTAGCTTGCAACTCCTTTTCGAATGTTGTCGACGGGTGTTTAGATTATTTTTTCAAAATGCTTTTGGACGTTACACTTGTAAAAGAGGGTTTACCAAAAAATTATTATGATATGAAGAGGTTACTATCCAAGCTGGGACTAGCAGCTAAGAGGATCAACTGTTGTGTGAACGGGTGCATGCTCTTTTACAATAATGATGATGAAAAGTTGGTTGAATGTAAATTTTGTTAGTCGTCGAGGTATTGTGAACGCCACAATATTGGGACAAGTAGGCAAAAACCAATTCCAGTTAAGGCCATGTTCTATCTGCTAATAATCCTAAGGTTTCAAAGAATGTATGCATCAATGCAAACAACAGGACAAATGACGTGACACTATGAGAACAGAAGAAGTTCTGGCGTGTTACGCCATCCGTCTAATGGCGAAGCATGGTAACATTTTGATCGGGTACATCCTCAATTTGCAGCGGAAACACCCAATGTATAACTAGGGTTATGCTTCGATGGTTTTACCCCATGTATCCAAGCGTCAACTTCTCCTTATTCCTATTGGCCAGTAATTGTTACACTATACAATCTTCCTCCTAAGATGTGCATGTCAAAACCGTATATGTTTTTGACCTGTCTCATACCGGGCCCATCTAATGTAAAGGCTGGTATTGATGTTTATTTACAGCCTCTGATTGACGACCTGAAGAAATTGTGAAATGGTGTTGAGATGTATGATATTTCAAGGAAGTAGAATTTTTTGATGAAGGCTTCTTTAATGTGGACCATCAATGACTTTCTAGCTTATGACATGTTGTCTGGTTGGGGGACTTATGGCAAATTGGCATGTCCGCATTGCGTGGAGCATACAAAGGTCTTTACCTTGAAATATGGGGGAAAAGTTCCTGGTTTGACTCTCATCGTAGGTTCTTACCAAATGATCATGCATATAGAAGGAACCAGAGCACCTTCAAAAAAGGGGTAGTTCAAATAGATGGGCCACCACCTAGGTTGACATCAGAAAAAGTTTGGCGTAGAGTAATGGAATTGCCGAGTGACCGACAATGGTGGCTTGTCCAGAATATAAGGATATGGGGACTCGCATAATTGGACCAAAAAAGTATTTTTTGGGATCTCCCCCTACTGGAAAGATAATCTCCTGAGACACAATATAGATGTTATGCATATAAAGAAAAAAAATTTGACAATATATTCAGCACAATGATTAACGTTAGTGGGAAGATTAATGACAACGAAAAGGCAAGAATGGATTTATGTTTGTATTGTAAGCGGAAGAACTTAGAGATGAAGTAACAGTATAATGGGAAGATGTTAAGACCAAAAGCAAATTACTTTAAGTAACGAGGAAGCAAAGTCAGTTTGTCGTTGGATAAAAGAACTCAAGATGTCTGACGGTTATTCTTCCAACTTGGCAAGATGTGTTGATGTCGACAAGGGAAGAATGCATGGGATGAAAAGCAATGATTATCATTTATTTATGGAGTGTTTACTATATATTGCCCTCAGTTCGTTGTCAGTGCATGTTTTGAATCCACTTACTGAAATACGTCAACTCTTTAAAGATTTGTGCTCTGCAACGTTGAGGGAGGATGATCTAATTAAGAAGGAACAAAACATACCATTCATTCTACGCAAGTCGGGGATAATATTTCCCCCGGCTTCTTTGACTTCATGGAGCATCTGCCAATTCATCTTGCATATGAGGCAAGACTTAGTGGACCTGTTCAATATAGGTGGATGTATCCATTTGAAAGGTAATATAAGTATTCTTGAATTGAATATTTAATTTTTCTCTAATCAATTATATTAATTATCTTTTCATTTTTTAGATTCATGGGTGATTCAAAACGAACTGTGAAAAATAAGGCTAGAGTTGAAGGATCAATCTGCGCATCTTACTCACACCATGAGACAACCCATTTTTGTTCCCATTATTTTAACAATTTCATGTTGTCACCCAAAAATAGTAGGAACGAAATGGAAAGTGAAAGTGAAAGACACTCAGGAACCTTATCAGTCTTTGCCCTACCCGATCGGCAATCTGGGAAGGAGACGATTTACTGGTTAAAGGATGCTGAGTGGAAGTCACCCCATGTTCATGTCGTGATCAACTGCATTGAAGTTAAACCATATGTTGCGTATCTATTATATTTTTCATTTCATGTAATAATTAATGTACACATTGACACAATATCCACATCCTGCTAAGTATAATTAATGTACACATTGAAACAATTTCTATATCAGCGCATTCTTATTATCTGAAAACATAAACGAACAAGAAGCATTTACTCCTATAGATGCAGATTTTCCAAAATGGTTTAAGCGACAAGTAAGTATGTACTACCTATTTTGTTATCCACTATCTCTAAATAAAAACATATCTTTAATGTATCTTACATACGTAGGTTTACCATGAGGCACCAACTGTCGTTAACCAACACCTAAGGAACTTATCAGAAGGTCCTCTGAGATGTGTCAACGAATGGCACACTTATTTCGTGAATGGGTACAAATTTCATACCCAATCATGGACGAAGGGGAAAAAACAATAAACCGTGGTGTTTACGAAAAAGGTGTTACAGAAGGAAGTGAAGACGACTTTTACGGTGTGATCCAACACATATATGAACTAGCGTACTATACTTTAGACTATTCTAAAAGAATAGTGCTATTTTATTGTAACTGGTTTAATCCATCAAATAGAGACACTAAATTGAATTCAAAATATAATATTGTGGACATCCGAATGGATAGAAAGTAGCAAAAGTTTGATCCGTTCATCAGTGCACATAATGTGAGACAAGTGTATTATGTCTCTTACCCAGCAACTCGAACAGACAAAAGAGGGTGGTGTGTCTCAATCAAGACAAAACCAAGGGGTCGCATCGAAGCAGATATTGATGTAGCAGAAGACTTGCCTTATCAAGTGGGTGAAATGTCGGCTGTCAATGAAGTTAGTGAAGTTGAACCTATCCTATATGGTCTAAGTGAATCGCAAGCCGATGGTGAAGAGGTGGATACTATCATCTTGTCATCAAACCAGCAGCTTGTTGATGAAGATGACGAATCAGATGATTCCATAGAGGAAAATGAAGTTCCAATATCTGATGATGAAGATAATGGCGATTTCTCAAGTTCTGAATAAAATTTAGGTCATTTATGTAGACTTTTGATTAATGTAACTTCAATGTTTTTTTATAATGTTAAGTTATATTTTATGAGTTTAATTCAATGTCAATAAATTTTGGTTATATTGCTCTATAAACATGACATCATTTCAGACGATTTTGGTTGGTGTTACGTGAATTTAAGTTATATTGCTCTATAGAGACATGTCTTTAGGAGGTCGTGATCCATCCCCACCTCGACCACTCCGTACACTACAACAAAAAAGAGAAAAGACAGTGTTTATTTTTGCCTTATAATAGCACTTTAAAAGTGCTATTTTTTCGAGTGTAATTAAAAATGGCAAGAAAAGATAGCGCTTCTGAAGCGCTATAGTAGGTCACCTATTATAGTGCTTCCTGGCACTATAAGATAACGCTTCTCCCGGGAATTGTTGTAATAGGCAACAGTCACCTATTACAGCGCTTCTTGTAGGAAGCGCTATCTTATCATGCCTCTTATTATAGCACTTCCAAGGAGAAGCGTTATAATAGCCCTTTTTCTATTTTTATTTCGTTTTTCATACATTCCATATTAAACCTGCATTTAGTAGAAACCAGTACAATAATACACACAGAAATTATCAGTACATAGCGCTATCTGAGATTATTACATAGCGCTATCCAACTTGTATACTGTGTCAAAAACAATATACAAATCATTCTTGAACAGTAAATTACTAAGGTAAAATGCATGTATACAAATAAAAATAAACATGCCTAATGCTACAACTAAAGTATTAAAAAAAGACAAAGACCTAGTAGTAATAACTCAATGTCAAGTACCAATCAGAAGAGTTTGTCCACAAGTTCATCTCAACAACTCAAGTAATGAAAAGATCAATTAAGAAAAATTTCAGCAAACCAGCACCAACATAGTTTCCTCTAACTGAATGAAACCAACCTAAAATCTGCACTAAAATGAAACTAACCTAAACATTTCTTGACCCTCACCCTTTCCAACTTTTCAGCAACTTTTAACAATTATGAAATTACTTCAAGCAACTACAAGATAAAGAAACTAAGGGTGACAAGAACCTGTTACCTGAATAAAAAGAAAAGGGTGAGCAACAAAATTAGTGCGAGAACTAGCATTAGAAACTGAAGCACACTTCACCACAGGATTGCCTAGTGGCCAACCAGCACTTTCAACGTTCTACGCATTTGCCTACATACAATCTTGATCATCGCAATCAAAGAACAACAGAACAAAAGCAAAACTTCCAACATCATAAAGAACAAAAGCGTATGCATCTAACCTAACTTAGATTTGAAAAAAGATTGATACTGATTATATTGATTTCAAATATTACAAATGCAGATCATAAAGAAAAAGAAAAATAAACATGCAGATTACAAATGGAGAAATGAAATGAAATTAGGTTGAAGAAAGGGAAAGTTAAGACTACCTTGGCAAGGGGAGGTGGTCCTCGCGAATGGAACCCTGGCGAGCAGAGAACAGTGAGGGACGACGGAGGGAGGGCCTTTGCGATGGAGGAGCAATGGAGGAGCAATAGGAGGGCCTAGGGCCTTTGCGGTGGTTGTGAACGCACAACAACACGTAACCCACGAGGTTGTTGCAAACGCATGGAACAAAGTGGGGACAACGGTGGGAGAGAAAAATGGGAATGACGGCGGTGCTGGGTAGGGACGACGGTGAGGAGAGGGGGAAGAGGTTTCGGACGAGGGTATGTGTAGGGAGCGCACAAGTGAGAGAGGCAGACAAAAGAGATTGAGAGGGAGCGAATTGAATTCAACGTTTTTAGTTTAGGTAAAGGCTATTATACCGTTTCCCTAAGAAAGCGCTATCTTAGGTGGTACCTATTATAGCGCTTCCTTAGGTACTAGGAAGCACTATAATAAGTCTATTATAGCGCTTCCTTAAGGAAGTGCTATCTTAGGTGATACCTATTATAGCACTTCCTTAAGGAAGCGCTATGTTAGGGGAACCTTAACGTTCCCCTAAGATAGTCTTTCCTTAAGGAAGCGCTATAATAGGCTTCCGCATCATTTTTTATAGCGTTTCCGAGAGAAAACGCTATTAAAGGGGTGTCATTTATTCCAATATCTGTAGTAGTGCTAGTGGTAGGGGAAAGGGGAAGTACTATGGCGGTTCTAGCCGTCGTCGTCCCAGAGCTCGGCTCGTCACACGTGATGTTGGTGATGGATTCATACCTATTCCGTCGACATCTTCCTCATCCGCATCTGCGCTACCGCGCCCACCCCTGCCATGGCATCATGTCGACCACTTGCATCTACGATGCGCCCACCGTCTGCACTTACACTGACCCCACAGACAGCAGCTTATGCATCAGTCATCCACCCTGAACTGAGGCCACCACAACCACCGCACCCACCTACACCTGAGATCACTATGATGCCCACCCCAGGGTTTCAAACATAGTATGCAGCTGAGTTGTCCGCACGTCATGATGCTTCCATTTCAGGAGTTGGGGACCTCCCACACGATGATCGTCAGATTGATCAGCATGAGGTGAAGAGTGTCGGCTATTCACACCAAATGAGGAGGAGGTAGAGGTCATGGCTGATGGTCGACTTATTTTTTATTCGAGTGGGAGTAGGTAAGAAACTCAATTAATTTATATTTATTACATTTTATAAGCATATTATTTACTTGATTGTTTGACATGGATGTTTTTATTGTTAAGGTTCCTTCCGACGAAGGTGGTAGCGACGGCCATCACATTTGTTATCAAGTCACAATGGAAGTACCCTTGGGCCACCTGGGGCCAGCTCGAGAACGTCGATCGGATTCGGATGTTTGTTGCTTTTGAAGTAAGTTGCAAATTTTAATTTAATTATTAAATCGAGGCTTAATTTATTATTTCACTAACTCCTGTTATATTATTGTTTGTTCAAGTAAAACAGGAAAAAGTCATGTGGAAAGTTGATAATGAGGCAGAGCTGGAGCAGAATTTTCACCAAAAAGCCACATATCGCCTCGCCGATTTGCTTAGGGACGCCCATCATTCGGGCAACGTCCTGACTGGCTAAGAGAGGGAGTTTGGAATGCCCTATGTGCTTATTGGGCTTCGCCTATCTTCCAGAAAATCTCAGCTAGGCAAAGAAAAACAGGGCGTTGGAGACCAGTGGGAGTCTATACACCGGACGCTCAAACACCCAACCGCAACACCGTGTTCGGATGGTACATTCATAAACTTCCTCTTTAGTGCATTAATTTTTAATTTTTTTTTATTATGTTGTCAATAAATTGTTGTTTATTATTCATTTCTGCTAGTGTTAAAGGCTGTGGAGTATGACCGTGACATAGTGCCGAATGAGGTCCATCGTCGTACCCATCTTAGAAAGGGTACTAACGAGTTTGTGGACAAGCGTTCGAGGCGCGCTCAGGTAAAAGCCCTTTATTTTTTAAAAATTTTTATAAAATGCACTGTTTTAAAATATTATACTCGCCTTGATGTGTGTTTATGCATAACAGGCGGAGTATGAGGCGAGATTGAGTCAGACTAGGTTTCAGGCAGCCTCTACTCAGTCCACCGCAACTAACCCTGAGGAGGAGGGGCGACTGGAGCTTTAGATATGGGTGGAGGTTGCTAGTGGCAAGAAGAAAGGTAGTATTTATGGTTAAGGAGAACTCGCCCGCAACAACTGACGAGAGGCCTCCAGCATCAATACCCAGCATAACAGAGCGTCCACTGGCAGAAGTCGCCACTCACAGGAGTATGTCGAGATTGCCGAGCTGAGGCAGAGAGTGGCTGCATCCGAGGAGCGAGAACGTCGTATGTTGGAGGCCGTGGCCACGAGCGAGGAGGGTGAGCGTCAGATGTTGCAGACCATGGAGGCCATGATGGCACAACAGACGAAGTTCGTGCAGCGCATCACACCCGATCAGCCTCAGCCGAGCCTGCAGCCTACCGATGATGATGATCAGCAGCTCGACGATCTATTGCAGGGCTATCGCGACAACTATTAGATTGTATTATTTTTATTTAAATTTTTGTACTAAGATACATTATATATATATGGTTATGTTCCATCATTTATTGTATTCATTTTATTATTATTTTTAAATATATTGATAATTATTAATAATGTTAATTTTAATTATTATAATTATTAATTACATACATTTTTAAAATAAAATAAAATAAAATTACCGATGGCTACAATCGTCGCTAATTACCAACGGACAGGACTGCTGGTAATATGGTAAGCTTACCGATGGTAAAAATCGTCGATAAACATGTAACATTATCGATCGCGTTGACCGTCGGTAATTACCGACGGTTTTACGAAACAGCCATCGGTAACCATTTCCGACAACCATATTTTTAACCGATACGGGACCGTCGGTCAGCCGTCAGTAATTCGTTGTTACCAACGGTTTTTTATCATTTCCGATAGAGTTTGCCCGTTGGTAATGGCGCGAATTCTCGTAGTGTTAATTATAATGGGCAGACTTTAGCTTTAGAACGCAGTCATTTGTTTTCTCAAATGACTTTTGAATAGAGGATATATATGATAGAATCATGCGTAGTTTAATTTAAAATCGCGGTGGATTGTTTTCTTTTACGAATATAGTGGTGGAACCGGTAAAACATTCATTCAGAGGACTATTTAGGTAGTTATAAGATCAAAAGGAGAAATTGTTCCGACAGTTGCATCAAGTGGAATAGCAGCCCTGCTAATTCCTGGTGGTAGTGGGACACCCATCTACCCCACATGTTATAAAAGCATCAAAGGTAATTAATAAGAACAATGAATAAAGACGTAAGATAAAACATACAACCTTTCATAAAAGATTCATGGGTAGAAAAAGTACCACCTGAACTAGTTTTCAAAAATGCGGAAAAGATTAAATCAATATTTTAAAAGAGTAAAGGAAACATCAACAAAAACAAAAGCAATAAAAACAACTAATTTGAAGGCCCTAACTATGAGTGGTGGCTCCTCAGAGTCACTCCTCTCCGGGTTGTTCGTCATCCTCTACATAAACCAAACATGCCAAACAAGCAAACAAAGAATGGGGAGTAAGGAAATATGTAAACACAACAGCAAGGAGATAGGAATAAGATGATTATACATCATGGCATAACAACAATCATAAGCATACAAGTACATGTATAAACATCATCTCAACATCATAAATCAACCGGGTATGCTATATGATGCAATGCAACACTACTCCACTACTGCATCAATGCATGTGGATCCAACTATCTCAGGAAGAATAACTTTGGAGTGACATATCCGCATTGGTCACTAAAGGCACCAATGCCGGCCGTCCACCAAACCATGGGTGAACCCCTTGGATAGCCAACGCATCAAACCATAGATGCCTCATCACGGGGGGCCACAGTTCGCCAAACCTTGGGTGAACCAATCGTGGATGGCCAGATCGCTGTACTCTAGGACGACCTCCCGATGTTGAATTTCCCCCAACTAACATCTCCAATGTGATGTATGAACACAACAACAAACAACGGGCAACTGCCACCTCCGCTTGGGTCACTAAAGGCACCCAAGAATATCATCCTCAACATTGAGCCACTAAAGGCACCCAATCATATCATTCTCAATATTGGGCCACCAAAGGCACCCAATCATATCATCCTCAACATTGCACCACTAAAGGCATCCAATTATATCATCGTGCGGTAAACCCTCGGGCACCGACTTAACCAACACGTCATTCCTCGATGTCTTAATTAATATATAATTAAGTTATCTAACTTCATCATTTGTTTGGTGTATTATTTTATCATTATTGGGAACATTGAGGTTAGAACCCCTATTAAAACATAAGTCTCAGATTCTGGCCAAAAAGGTGGTACGGGCATGCTTAACCCCGGCACGGGCATGTTGCCACTTAAGTGTAGCACGAGCATGCTTCCCTCCTTGCACGATCTTGCTCTTCAGCATGGGCATGCTCCTTATTAGGCACGGGCATGTACATCTGCATGGGCATGCAATTCTACTGCATGGCGGTGCTCAAAGCGCGGCGTTTCCCAGAATTCAACTGGGAGCACGGGCGTGCTCCCTGTTCAGGACGGCTATGCTGATCACACGACAATGCTGTTCTGGGCAGCGATTAACATGTTAATTGTTTAACCAAAAGACCCTAACATTCTAATAAATCATCTCTAGGTTCATGACTAAACCATCAACATAAAAACCTCACTTTTATTGATCCATGTCTTGTGAATATTTTTTGGGAACAACAGTCCTTTTATTATTTGACCAATTAAAGTCCTAATAAACCAATTTAGGGTTATATTGGCAGATTCATCGCAACACAACCATTCAGCCATCAATCATCATATGCAACAACTCCACAAACAATTATGATATAAACATACCATCAAATACCAACATAACAAGCAACTCTTATAACATTGCCATATGGCAATTTTGAAGATGTACTGTGAAGCACTATCTAGCAACAAGAAGGTTAATGTAGTGGCAAGAAGGACTGCCCCCACGTTGTGAAAATTGCAATGGTAATCATGACAGTCAGAGTTTCCCATTTAATTTCTTTTAGAATCTTGTAGACTCATGCCACAATTTCTATGACACAGTGCCCCAGAACAGCTACTAGAGGAATAAACAGAATGACTACAATCAGAATTAGAATCGGGGGGTACATTTGAAGAGACCATCCGGGTTTCACTTGGAGCAATACTAGTGGTGGTCTAGCCGGGCAATAACAACAGAATCAGAGGCCAAACTATGGATTCCAACAGCGTAATACTCAGCAGGCCCTCCCAGGGCCTAATCAGTTACAGATCACAGATAGTGGAAGGCAACCTTGGGAGTTGGCTATTGAGAAGACTAGTGCGGCCATTGGGAAGTTGTCAATAAATACAAACACAGCCATAGACAAGTTAGCAAATCATATAGGGGCAGCAGTTCAGAATCTTAAGACTCAAATGGCCCAGCTTGCAAAGCAACTGAATGAGCGTCTTCCAGGCACTTTCCCAAGTAATACAGAGAACAACTCCAAGAACCAATGGAATGCAATAGTAACTCGAACCAGTAAAGTGTTGGGATCTAATGGGGTGCAAATAGTTCTCAAGAAGTTGAGACTTCGGAACAACCACATGTTGAGGAAGAGCAAGCCAAGGAAGATGAAGTGGCTAGTGAAAAGGTGCCTAAGCAAGGGGGAATGTTGAAACTAGTGGATGAAGAATTCCGAAAGAAGAAGTGGTTTGAACCCTATGACCTCCCTCTCTTCATGAAGGTATAATATCCAGAAAGATTAAAGAAGCCCTTGCAAGACAAGCAATTCAACGAGTTCCTTGATGTTTTCCGTAGGCTTCAAATTTATATTCCATTTATGGAAGCCTTGGGACAAATGCCATCTTATGCCCGGTTTATGAAGGAGCTTCTCTCCAAGAAGCGGAAGATAGTGGATAAGGAAACAGTTGCTTTGACCGAGGAGTGTAGTGCAATTCATCAAAGGAAACTACCTCCAAAGTTGAAGGATCCAGTTTCTTTTAGTATACCTGTCGCGACCGGGATCGCGAAGGAAGACGACGAATAAAAGAGATTTTTAGAAAAAACAGTAGAGTCGCCACCAACTTTATTAAATTTGGGAAAAATTGGAAAACCTTTATTTTTTAAGAAAGATTGGTCTTTGGAACCAAGCTGAGTTCGGGAGTCGATTGCACATAGGGAAGGGTGAGGACTTAATCCCACAGTACCCCTAATGTGCCCGTTTAAAAACGATTACCCAAATTAATTGTGCAAGTAATTATAAATTTTTAAAATAGCTGTTTTGCCCCTTTAAGAAAAATTACAGTGTACTAAACACATCTATCCTCTTTTATTTCCCTTCCTTATCATTGTTTTTTTTTTTTATAAGCGATCATAAAAACAAAAAAAGATAATGAAACAGAAAAAAAAATTAAAAAAAAGGAAAAAAATAAAATAAAATAAAACACCCCATCACCATACCTTATGTAAAAAAAAAATCACTTTGCAACCATACCTTATGTAAAGTCACGAACTCCAGCAACCTATCACTTAGTCACACTACATTGCGGTTTGGTGAGCTCATTCTTGGAATCAAGACATATATGGTCACAATTGCTAAAACCCATTTTATCATGGTTTAGCGAGCTAAGTCAGATTCATCATTTTGAATGTGTGAGCCTAGCTCTCTAGCAAATAAACCCAATGCAAACCAATTGAGCCTCATAAGATCATTGTGCTTCAACGTGAAGCAACAGGCATAGGACAATTCATTGGGTTTGAGAGTAACAAGCAAAGGGGAAAATCCTGTATTCCACCGTTAGAAGAAAATAGAACATAGATGATCTCACTCACTTGTGATTTATATAATACAAAAACAAAACAGTTAGACCACTCATTTGACAAAGCACTGTAAGTTCATCCATGAAGAGATTTAAGTCTCGAGTCTAGCACCTCACTAAAAGGAAGTATATGAAGCAGGCAGGAGCAGAAAGAAAATCATTCTCAAACTTTTCTAGCATCCTCAAAATTTATTTGAAAGACATAAAATAATTCGAACATATTGGAGGCATTCAAGTTTAAGCAATGAAAAAAAATTACAGCCACCAATCAATAAGCATAAAGAAGAGCCAACCCATGAGAAAAAAAAAAGAATTAAAAAGCTATGACAGAGACAAAGATTAATCCAGCCATGTACTGCCAACGATTCCAAACAGAATATTTAATGAGCAAAACTCTGTCATTTTTCCAGCAACTCACGGATAAAAGGAATTCAAACCTGTAGCACAAACACTCAAGTATAGATGAACATAAAAGATATGATTTGCAATTTGCAACCCATATTAGTATGTAACATATGGCTCAAACTCAGTAACAATAGCAATAAACATCCCAAAATTTTCCATAAACTGGATCATTAACTAGCAGAGATAACTTCATTCATCATCCTGTCTTTTTTTCAAACAAGTGGTGTGCAAGAATGGAAGACAGAACGAACTGTGTAATGGGA
The DNA here is from genome assembly GCA_039655645.1 of Ammopiptanthus mongolicus. NCBI lineage: Eukaryota > Viridiplantae > Streptophyta > Magnoliopsida > Fabales > Fabaceae > Ammopiptanthus > Ammopiptanthus mongolicus. Next base: position 48,532,147 of record CM077350.1, read on the forward strand.
TTTCTCAAATATGATTAAACCAATAATATGGTAAACACTCAATCACAATGCTCAATAGAGAACTCACAAGAGGTAATGAACAAACTCAGAATTTCAAAGTAATGAGCCTGAAGCTCAAATGCTCATCAATTTCATTCAGATCAAAATTTTAGAAAATGAGAGTGGACTTAGATTACCACCTAAGATAACCCTTCAAATGGCTAAAAGCCACAACTAAATTGATCTCCACTATCAGAAATATGGAACCCCCAATTACAAATTCTCTCCCCCTAATTTTCGTCCCTCTTGTTGTGTGTATTTTTTCAGTTGGTTGTGTCTGCCCCCCTGTATTTCCACTTTTGTGACTGCCTTTATCTCTCGGTCCCCTCTGGCTGTCCCTTTTTTCTGGTTTCTGCTTCCTTCTTTATAGAGATATTTCTCCCTCATTGCTTTGATTCCCTCTCCTGCAAATCAGCGAAAATAGCAATTAAAATCCCTAATTTGAAACGAAAATGGAAGGGAATAACGCATACCTTGCGTGATTGAGATCCAGTGATGCGAGTGAGAAGGGAAAGAAGCGAGATTCACGTTGTTGATGGAGGTTTGCGGCTGCTAGGGTTACTTTTGGGTGAGGGAGGAGATAGACGGGTTATGGAGATAGACGGGTTATGGAGGAGAGAGACGGGTTATGGAGATAGACGGGTTATGGAGGAGAGAGACGGGTTATGGAGGAGATAGACGGGTTATGGAGATAGACGGGTTATGGAGGAGAGAGACGGGTTATGGAGATAGACGGGTTATGGGAGACGGGTTATGAGAGACGGGTTATGGGGGGAGGAGGAGAGACGGGTTATGGGAGACGGGTTATGGGCTGAAACTTGGTTTATTGGCCCAAAGACATTTTTTTCCTTCTTATTTATTTATTTATTTATTTATTTATTTATTTATTTATTTATTTATTTATATTTTTATTTTTATTTTTATTTTTTTTATTTTTTTAATTTTTTTAATTTTTTTATTTTTTTTATTTTTTTTATTTTTATTTTTATTTTTTTTATTTTTTTATTTTTTTTTGAATTTCTATAAAAAAAAACTTTTTTATGATCTTGACTCTTTTCCATTTTTTTTGGTACATTTAAGTAAAAAAACAAAAAGGATCCGGTCAAAATGAGGTGTTCACAATACCATGCACCATTAGGGAGATGACTCTTGAGAAGGCATTGTGTGATCTAGGGGCAAGCATCAATTTAATGCCCCTTTCTATGATGAAGAAACTAGGGATCAACGAAGCCAAGGACACAAGGATGTCACTCCAACTAGCAGATCATTCTATCAAATACCCTTATGGGGTGGTGGAAGATTTGTTGGTAAAGGTAGATAAGTTCATATTTCCAGCGGACTTTGTAGTGCTTGATATGGATGAAGATGCCAAGATCCCTCTTATATTGGGTAGGCCTTTCTTGGCCACCGAGTATGCTTTGATAAATGTGCAACAAGGGCAACTCACACTAAGGGTGCAAGCTGAGAATGTAGTCTTCAATGTCTTTGAAGCAATGAAATACCCCGTTGTGAGATCGGATGTGGATAGGGTTGATGTGGTGGACCCAATTGTAAAAGCTATAGCCATAAGCGAAGCCCATGGTTCTTCACTTGCACAAGTTTTGGTAAAATCCCATGATGAGAATGAAGAAGAAGACCTTTTAGGGATGAGGATTATCTTGAGATTGGGGAGATGACTCTTGGGAAGGCATTGTGTGATCTAGGGGCAAGCATCAATTTAATGCCCCTTTCTATGATGAAGAAACTAGGGATCAAGGAAGCCAAGGATACAAGGATGTCATTCCAACTAGCAGATCATTATATCAAGTACCCTTATGGGGCGGTGGAAGATTTGTTGGTAAAGGTAGATAAGTTCATATTTCCAGCGGACTTTGTAGTGCTTGATATGGATGAAGATGCCAAGATCCCTTTTATATTGGGTAGGCCTTTCTTGGCCACCGAGCATGCTTTGATAAATGTGCAACAAGGGCAACTCACACTAAGGGCGCAAGCTGAGAATGTAGTCTTCAATGTCTTTGAAACAATGAAATACCCCGTTGTGAGATCGGATGTGTATAGGGTTGATGTGGTGGACCTAATTGTAAAAGCTATAGCCATAAGTGAAGCCCATGGTTCTTCACTTGCACAAGTTTTGGTAAAATCCCATGATGAGAATGAAGAAGACCTTTTAGGGATGAGGATTATCTTGAGTGCTTAAAGAACATGGAAGCCTTGCCAAGTCTCCCAAATGATGAATGTAAAAAAGAGAAGCTCAACAAAGAAGGAATGGAAGAAGACAAAAATACACCGGAGTTGAAGCAACTCCCAACTCACTTGAGGTATGCATTCTTGAGTGAGGGGGGACAATATCCAGTCATCATTAGTAATGCCTTGAAAAAGGATGAGGAAGAAAAGTTATTGAGAGTTCTTAGGGAACACAAATCTGCCATTGGGTGGAAGATTTCGGATCTAAAAGGTATAAGTCCTTCTCTATGCATACACAAAATCTTGATGGAGGATGATTATAGACCGGTGGTTCAACCAAAAAGGCGGTTAAATCCCATCATGAAAGAAGCTGTGCCTAAGAAAGTGATTAAGCTTTTGGATGCCAGAATCATCTACCCAATCTCGGGATAGCAATTGGGTTAGCCCGATGCATGTGGTCCTGAAGAAAGGTGGCACAACCGTGATGGTCAATGAGAATAATGAATTGATTCGCACAACGACCGTCATGGGATGGAGGGTTTGTATTGACTATAGAAAGCTAAATGATGCAACAAGGAAAGATCACTTCCCTCTTCCTTTCATTGATCAAATGCTTGAAAGGTTAGCCGGATATGAGTACTATTGTTTCTTGGATGGCTACTCCGGTTACAACCAAATTGTGGTGGATCCTCAAGACCAGGGGAAGACGGCCTTCACTTGTCTTTATGGAGTCTTTGCTTATAGAAGGATGCCCTTTGGATTGCGCAATGCTCTCATTACTTTCCAAAGGTGTATGCTCTCTATTTTCTCGGACATGGTGGAGAAATTCATTGAAGTATTCATGGACGACTTCTCGGTCATTGAGACCTCTTTTAATAATTGCTTGAAGAATTTGGTTTTGGTGCTTGAGAGGTTCCAAGGAACCAACCTAGTATTTAATTGGGATAAATGCCACTTCATGGTCAAGGAAGGTATAGTCTTGGGACACAAAATCTCTCAAAAGAGGATTGAGGTTGATAAAGCCAAGATTGAGTTGATTGGGAAGCTACCCCCACCAACCAATGTGAAAAGGGTGAGGAGTTTCTTGGGTCATGCTGGTTTCTACCGGAGATTCATTAAGGCTTCTCAAGATTGCAAAGCCGCTTTGTGACCTTCTTGTGAAGGACGTATCCTTTGATTTTGATGCTTCTTTTTTGAATTCTTTCAATAGTTCGAAAAATATGCTTGTCACTGCACCCATAATCACTGCACCTAATTGGAATCTACATTTTGAAATCATGTGTGATGCTAGTGATTATGCGGTGGGGGCGGTTCTGGGTCAAAGGATAGAAAAGTTAGCTCATGTTATATACTATGCAAGTAAGGTTTTAAATGAAGCACAAGCTAACTATTCCACCATTGAAAAAGAACTCCTAGCTGTAGTTTTGCTTTAGATAAATTTAGATCCTACATTGTGGGGTCTAAAATTATTGTTTTCACCGATCATGCGGCCATAAGACACTTGATGACAAAACAAGAGGCCAAACCTATATTAATTTGGTGGATTCTATTTTGCAGGAGTTTGATATTGATATTAGGGACCCGAAAGGGTTAGAGAATGGCATGGTAGACCACTTATCAAGGTTGGTCAATCCCGACCTCGAGGAGAAATTACTAGACATCAAGGAAGAATTTCCTAATGAGAAACTTTTTGCATTGTTTGAAAATTTTCCTCCTTGGTTCGCAGATATGGCCAACTTCAAATCTCCATATGTGGTTTCGAAAGGTTGGACTAATCAACAAAGAAATAAGTTCTTCGCGGATACAAAGTACTATGTCTAGGAGGACCCCTAGCTTTTCAAGCAATGTTCGGATGGGATCTTAAGAAGGTGCAATCCTCATGATCAAATCGGAAATGTGTTGTGGCATTGCCATGGCTCGGATTAGGGTGGGCATTTTGGGGGAAAGAAGATCGCAAAAAAAGTCCTCCAAAGTGGGTTTTATTGGCCAACACTCTTCAAGGATGCCCACACTTTTGTTGAGAATTATGATCGTTGCCAAAGGGTTGGAAACATCTCTAGGCGGCATGAGCTTCCTCTTAATTACATGCTTGAAGTAGAGCTCTTTGATGTTTGGGGGATTGATTTCATGGGACCATTCCCACCTGTAACACCCCTCCTTTGAGTGTCACTTTCGTAACCCTAAACCGCAAAAAAATAAAAAAAGAATTTGCTGGTTTACTTTTGGAAAATATAATCCTTTACTTAGGTCCTGCTTACTATGAAAATCGTGATAAAATTTTTCCGCTAACAGCAGTAATGAACAATTACTTAAGAGAACATCAGTATAATTCGTTTACATATATATGTATCATGAGTCAACTACATACTTAAAGGGACCTTGGACAACTCGTCCGTTTCCAAAATGTATTGATAGATGTAAAACGCTATAAGTCCAAAGCCTAAGTAGTGATGGGGCTGAGAATCATATCTCCAAAACCCTGACCATCAGTAGCCACTCACAGACTACCCAAAAGACACTACCTCACAGGAAAACCCTAAGCTGGTCTAACACTAACAAAAGACGTACTATCTAGCATATGCCGTACCATTGAGACTGAGTCTCGTCTTCAACCATGAATACTTCTTCGTCGTCAGCATCGAGCAATTCAAGTTACTGAGTCCCTAGGCGACCCAGAGGACTGTTGACAAACATCTGTACATGTATCCAAAAACACAACAGGGTGTCCAATATGTACAGGCAAGGGTGAGAAACCAATATATGAATTCAAAATACGACAACTATAGGCCTAAACCACATGCAACAGATTCATATAGGCATGTCTCATATAAACATCAACATGATAAACATATCACAGAATATCATAATACTAAAGGTAACACACAAGGGCCTCGTGCCCAACAGTCATCATTATTTTAAAAATGTATGCATGACACTTCCATATATATCATCTAACGATCATTTCTTAATTTTCGGAAATCCCATCATCTTTCATTGAGCTGATTAGGTTCAAAATTCATTGGCCCTCAAGCAACAATAACTAGCACCAACTTGATAAACGTAAGTGCAGGAATCCCATGAGATTTCACATGGGCGCGCAAATCAAAGGTACTTACAATGTAATCTTGCCATATTATATCGTCCAATTCAAGTCACAATACGTTCACACAACACGTATGATACCATTGTCGATCAAGACACAATGTTACACAATGACATAAGTCATCCCCAGGTTTCCTTGTCATCAAGGTCCTCTCATTTCACGGCACGTCTACCAAAAACATATGCATGAGAAAACAGTTGTTTTCGTCTGTTTGTCTTTATCATATCATTATTTCTTTGTTGAAGCATTAATGCTATCAACCACCACAATGTTTTAGACTCTTTTAGGTCTTTCCAACATTTTCTCAAAAACAGGACACTCAGTCCAAAATAGTTCGAACCCAAAAATTCCTAACCGATGCATCAATCTCAGATTTTGGATTCTAAGCATACAAAACATTGACAAGCCTATAGGACCACAAAGATTGTCCACGAGCTTATAGGACCAACATACTAACACGGATCCTTGATCCACGTGTTCTGTAGAACCCTAGAATTACGACGTCTCGGCTTCTAGGGTCATACCGAAACCACATTTTTCTCTTTTGAAACCCAAAACCCAACACAAAATCTCCGAAGCTTACACGAAGCCTTCGGGATCGGTTTTTCATAAAACAAAACTTGGTCTAAACATGACCTTTTTCTCTTTCGTAGCATTTCGGTAAAACACAATACTTTGAAATACAATTTGTAAAAAAAATTCTTGGATAAAACAATTTATTTAAACAACATTTCTAAAAGCACTTTCGCTTGAACTATTTCACTTTATTACCTTGAAAACGATCGATGTCTCTAAAATGCACTTTTTACTGCAACATCTTACTTTTCTCAATTAAATTCATTTTTCTCCATTTTACCCTTTATGACAACTCACCATTATTAAAGTAGATTTTATTCTTCTCAATTCTAAAAAGGCATTAGTCCCCAATTTGTTTCAAAACAAAACCTTTGAAACTTTAATTCCTTTTATTTTTCTTATCCAACATTCCAAGCTTTTTGAAGCTTTAAACATTTCATGATTTTGGATCCTAACCGACGTTAGGTTCTTTAACACAGTAATCATCACGACAGGCATAATATACATCCATACATCATGATCAAATGTCATACAACAAAATCAAGCATAATCAGGCAATTGCAGGCATAAACAATTATGAGCATATAGCTATCGGAATTTGAATTCCTCAAGTTTATCCCCTTACCCGTTGAAGTTTTCCTCCGACCAAAAGTCGTTCAATCGACCCGCGCATTCTCTCGATTCCTCGTCCGATTTCCCAATAACAACTACACACATTCAATCAATCAAAATATAAACTTTAATTAACACAAAATCTCCTATTTTCCTCCACATTAAGTTCGGCCATAAGCTATGAAAAATAGCAAGGGTCACCCAAAAATTCCTATCTCTACGATTCATTACTCACTGAGTATGATAAGGCTAAATCAAAGGTTATTACACCAAAACTTCACCCAAAACCTTACCCGCCCAAAAATGGAGGATTCAACCAAAAATACCCATATGAGCTAGAGAGCTCTTTTGTTTTCAAGATCTTATATTATGAAATAAGACAATGAATCTAGCTCAAAGAAATTGGTTTGACATTAAAAAAAATTTTCTACAATTTTTCTTGCAATTTTGAAGTTTATTCTTTAAAACCTAACTTTCCATGATTCATAAGATTGAATGGAGAAAGAGAGAGATTAAGAGATCAAGGATGGAATTTATACATCCTTGATGGCAAAGCTAGGTGAGAAATCAATTTGCTTTCACAATTCTTGAAGGTTTAGAAGAAATTTTGAGAGAAATGGTGGAGAAAATGAAGAACTATGAAGAATAAGTGTGAGGGAGGGAGAGAGATGAAGAGGGCGTGGGAGTGAGAGGATGAAGAGATAAGGAGGTTCTAAAATCTTCACTAAGGTCAATTTGGACATTTCACCATGGTAAAATGGTAATTCCATGAAAGTTTAAGGGTATTTTGGTCATTTCGCATCCAGATATTTTATGAAAACTATCATGACACTGGCACGCATTCCTAGGTGACTTGACCTGACATGACTTCGAGATTATCCGTTAACCGGTCCCGGTAAATCCATATCTAGCTCCATTCGTCACCCGGTTTGAGAATACGCCCGAATAGTTTATATTATTCCGATTTTTAAGGCGCGAAACCTATTCTAACAAAAAGGTAGAAAATACGATCCTAAGACTAACTGTCTCATTGAGTCAAAATTAGGTCTTTTGAGTAGTAAAACACTACTATTAGTGAAAATCGTAAGCCGGGTTCCGTTTGCTTCCTACGATAGCGTAAAGCATGACTATGGTTTCAGTTTATTTTATTTCATGCTCTAGAACCTCCAATAAAATAAAAACACATAAATACTGTTTATTAATATTAGAAAGCTCGAAAAATCGGAGTGTTACACCACCCTCCTTCTCCTATCAATATATTTTGGTGGCGGTTGGTTATGTTTCAAAGAGTGGAGGCAATTCCAACAACAACAGATGATGCGCGGGTAGTCATGGGTTCTTGAGGCGCAACATTTTCTCAAGGTTTGGGGTTCCTAGTGTTTTGATTAGTGATGGGGGATCCCACTTTTGCAATAACCAAATGCACAAACTACTTGAAAAGTATGGGGTCAAGGATAGGGTCTCCACTCCTTACCATCCACAAACAAATGGGCAAGCAGAGATAGCCAACCGTCAGTTGAAGCGTATTCTTGAAAAAATTGTTAACCCCTCATGGAAGGATTGGTCAAAGAAGTTAGATGATGCTTTGGGGGCCTATAGGACCGCTTTCAAGACTCCAATTGGAATGTCTCCTTACAATTTGGTGTTTGGAAAGGCGTGTCACTTACCAGTGGAATTGGAACAAAAGTCTTATTAGGCAATCAAAGAGCTCAATTATGATTTAAAAAAAGCCAGTGAAAAGAGGCTCTTAGACTTGAATGAATTATCTGAAATCCGCATGCAAGCTTATGAGAATACAAGAATTTACAAAGAGCGAACTAAGGCATGGCATGACAAGCACATTTTGCCAAGGAAATTTGCACCAGGACAACGGGTACTACTCTACAACTCAAGGTTGAGACTTTTCTCGGGAAAGCTTGAGGCAAGGTGGTCCGGACCGTTCACAATAGTCAATGTTTTTCCACATGGAGCGGTGGAACTAGAAGGTGAAAGAGAGAATTTCAAGATGAATGGCCAGAGGCTCAAACACTATCATGGGGAGCCAATCCACACTAGAAAGCAAGTGTTGAAGTTAACTTAGCCTTAAAGGGGCCATGACCATCAGGCTCGGGACGTTAAATAAGCTCTACTTAGGAGGCAACCCAAGCTAGATATCCTTTTATTGCATTCAAAAAGTCATAAAAATAAATAAAAAGAGTCTTCATATAGGGTCCTTAGTTAGAATTTGCATTTAGAAAGCGTGTGGTTTCAAGTACATATTAAATTAAAGGGGGCAGAATTCTTTTCTGGCTCGCCCCGCGAGCAAGATGGACGCCAAAATCCCTACTTCTGGCTCGCCTGACGAAACCAGGCTTCGCCAGGTGAGTATGGTAGCTCAACTCGGAGGTTTGTACCTCTTTCGGCCTCGCGTTGCAAGCCTTATTCTCACCTTTGCAAATCTGGGCAGTTTGAAGGCATGAAGAAACTTCAGATTAGTCTCGCGAGCCTCTACTCGCCTCGCCACTGGCGAATTGAGTCTCGCCTCGCGAATCTGAAATTAGGGTTTCAAAATTGGGGGAATTTTTAAAACTCGCGTCGCGATATATTCTGCTCCCCTCGCTAACGGGGGAAGTTTATTAGCCCCGCAAGTAGAGAGCAGCCTTTTTTACCAAAACTCTTCAAATTTCTCTCGTCTCTCTCTCTCACTCGGGCTCAATTGAACCTCCGTATTCTTCATCTTTTCTCACACTCACCCTCTCAAACAACAACTACAAGGTATCATCAAACTCTTGTACCCTCTATTTCTTTGATTTTGGGTTCAAGGCCTCTTCACAGCTTTCTTTTTCAAAATTCAAAAGTGGGTTAGGTATTTATTGTTGTTGTTTGTGATTAACTAAACCAGAATGTGATTAAATTCTTTGAAATTAAATGATGAATGTGCTATGTTGAGTGTGAGGAAGGTGAGTCTATTGATATTCTGTAAACTTGAACAATATTGATGAATGCTCTATGCTCTAAACTGGGATATGCTGCATTATATATTTTAGGAACCTAAGTCTGGGGGGTTTTATCTGGGTATTTTTGGGAATATGCATGATTAAGGGGTCGGGTGACAATTTTTCTGAACTTTTTCAAGAACGACATTCTGTGTTCTTTGCTGTTAACTAGAGTAGACTAATGTATGCTGTTAGGAACTAGGAACTCTAAATTAGTAGTTTTCTGTGTTATCATGAACTGTATTGGGACTTTTCTGGTTTTCAGGTTCTAGCCCCACCTAAGAATCCCACCAAAAGGCAACCTGTCAAGCACAAGAAGCATGCATCTGCCCCTGATGGTGACACTGTGTTGCCCTCGGGACCGGGCTCGACCTCTAGGGCTAACTCCTATGTCCCCATTTTTCGATCCCCTAGTCATGGGGAACATTGGGATTTGGTGGTCAAGAAGGAGATGGTCCTAGAGCGGCGTGTGTCCCTAGTTGGCAACAACTATGCCTCGGTCTCGGGTCAGATCCGGACTCGTGGTTGGTAAGTGTTGGTGGATCTTCCTTGCCGGTATGAAATCAAACTGGTGCGGTAATTCTATGCCAACGCTCTCCAACTAGAGATCAGTGAGCCTAGATGCATATCACAGGTTCTGGGCATCCCATCACTTTCTCTGTAGAGGATATTAATGCTTGTATAAGGATCCCTGCATGGACAGAAAGGAGTGAGTATGAGCAGCTGGCGGCTGTTGAGAGCTAAGCACCAGAGATCATTGTTAATTACTGCGTGCCAGGGGCCGCACGGGAGGTTGTCACTTCGGAGAAACTGCTGAAGTTGAGGAGGCAGGATCTGACCCCGATTTCCCGGGTTTGGTCGGCGTTCGTACACGCCAATCTTAGGGTGAGCAGCCATGAGTCCACCATTGTCGCCACTCGAGCCCACCTTATATATGGCATTTTGACAGAGACGAACATCAATGTCGGTTCCATCATTGCTTCCGACATACGGACAAAGGTTAACTCCAAGGTTCTCAAGGAGAATTTAGGGCATGGGCAACTGATCATAGAGTTGATTCGTAGAGTGGGTATTCCGGTTGTGAACACCCCATTTTGATCGGATTCCTTTTGCTTTTTACTTAAATTTACCAAAAAATACCAAAAAAATTGAAAAAATTAAAATCATAAAAAATATGTTGAATTTTGAGAAAAATCCGAAAAAGAGTGGAGTTTTATTTTATTTCTTCATAAAAGTCCAAAAATGATAAAAGGAAAAATCACAAAAATATTTTGAGCTTCATTTATTTATTTTTGCTTGCATTTAAAATATAGAAAAAATCTAAAAATAAGATATAAATCACAAAAATATTTTAATTTCTTGTTAACGTAGTTTCTTTTATAGATGAAGAAATAAAAATGAAACATTTTGTTATTTTTAAGTTGTGTCTTGTTTATAAAAATAAAAATAAAAAATAAAAATAAAAATAAAAATAAAAATAAAAATAAAAAAAATAAAAAAATAAAAAATAAAAAGAAGAAAAAATGTCATTGGGACAATAAACCAAGTTTCAGCCCATAACCTGTCTATCTCCATAACCTGTCTATCTCCTCCATAACCCGTCTATCTCCTCCATAACCTGTCTACATCCATGACCTGTCTATCTCCTCCATAACCTGTCTACCTCCATAACCTGTCTATCTCCATGACCTGTCTATCTCCTCCATAACCTGTCTATCTCCATAACCCGTCTATCTCCATAACCTGTCTATCTCCTCCCTCACCCAAAAGTAACCCTAGCAGCCGCAAACCTCCATCAACAACGTGAATCTCGCTTCTTTCCCTTCTCACTCGCATCACTGGATCTCAATCACGCAAGGAGAGGGAATCAAAGCAATGAAGGAGAAATATCTCTATAAAGAAGGAAGCAGAAACCAGAAAAGGGGACAGCGGAGGGGGAAAAAAAAGAGAGCCGAGAGAGAGATGGATTCATAAAGCTTGTTCTATAACTCTTTGTAAACTTTTTGGGTATTGGGAGAATTTCTTCTGTATTCTAAGAGTGAAAAATAGACTGAAAATTTGGGATTGCAAAAAGAAATTTTTACTTGCTGTATACATTCAACAGATCTAGCTTTCAATTGATTTTGTATAATTCTCTCTCTGGTTGATACATTGTACAGTTTGAGAACTTGAATTTCAATGGATATTGACTCTATTGGCTATTCTTATGATGTCCCTTGAACTTTTGTGTGCACTGTGTTTTTTTTAATTTATTGTCTACATTACCTTACTTTCTGACTTGGTCTGTCCTATTTGCTTACTATCAGTTTGATGAAATGCGTGAACCATTGACCTCGTGGAATTTGTCCTTTTTATTGATATAATTGTTGAGTACATCTTTTTTTTTTGAGTAATAGGATCAGGAAAGGAAATCAAGTTATGGTAATGCTTGAAATCCATATCACTCCATGTGTTGAGTGGTTATCGTGATGCTTTGATGCTTCTTGTTTTGCAGCTTTATTGTCATAGTGTTTAATTAATTTGATATTGCTGAACATGGTTTGGAATTGATATGAGATGTGTGGAGTCGATGTTGTGTGTTGCGTACTCAATATTTTCATTGATGGGAACATAAAAGGTTGTTAATTGGTTGCTCTTCAATATAGAAGTTTTTTGCTCCTTAGAGAAGCCACTCTTATTCTCACTATTTGTTTTAACCCAGATTTGAAGTTAGGATGTGATAAAGATTGTCTCTAGCTTGTAATAATTGATATCCCATTAAGCATGTGAGTCACAGATTCGTTGTTTCTTTAAAATGGTCTGGATGGTTTGTTGCATAGTCTTTGCCCAGGATGCATCCTTGTTCTTTTTGTGAGAAACAGGACCCAATGGTGTTAATAGCGCGTAATGGACTTGATTGCATTGTGGTCTCCTACATGTGTTCCCATCCTTGACACTGCTGGTGAGTGTTGCTCTAGGTGTCGCAGGTAGCTATAGATTGATGCATCCCTTTTTTCTTCAAATTAAAGAGTGTTCTTTAATAGTTTTATTTTTGGGGTAAGTAAATACGTTAAAATTCGTTAATTGTTTGCACAATTAATTTGGGTAACCGTTTTCTTACGGGTGTATTAGGGGTGCCGTGGGGTTAAGTCTCTATCCTTCCCTATACGCAAGTGACTCCCGAACTCGATTTTCGTTTCAAAGGCCATTTTTAAGGGTTTTCCAATTTTTCCTCAATTAAATAAAATTGGTGGCGACTCCCACGTTTTTCCTAAAAATCTCTTTTTATCGTCGTCTTCCTTCGCGATCCCGGTCGCGACACCGGTGTGTGACCAGATGGAGAAGGTCCCCCGGCAGCCGATTGACAGAGAGTATATCAGCTGCTTCTGCTTTGTTCGGCCCGCCCCACCCAGGACAGCACAACCCCTTCAAAGGCCGCGTTCAGCAGATATGGCTCTGCTACTGCAGAAATAACAGGCTATGAGGAGGGAGTAGGTGGTCATGAAGGAATTTATCAGGGAGTTATCATTGGCCCAGCAGGAGAGCCAGGTACCCATCTTCCCCACGGAGGAGGACTTAGCACTGAATAAATACTTAATATAATATTAGTCCAAAATAATTGTTTACATTTCAAAAACCGAATAACATAATCAGTTTCAAAACTTCAAAACAGGGCGTCTATAACATCTCGCATAAGAAAATATCTAAAAGATAATAAAGGTCCTCATGGCATATGCCATACAATACTAACCAAGCTCTAAAGCTAAAGAGATAATCTTCAAAACGTCTGGCTGCTCAACGGGGACATCCTCAGGCTCTGAAAACAATACTACTAATGAGATATAAAATCCCAGTGAACAGAAATACAGTTTAAAGGGTTTTCACAAAAGCATTGTTCTCAGCCGGTGCGGTAACCGGAAAAACTATCCATGGTACCCGCTATTTTCAAAATAATGTATAGTAAAATAATAATAATAATATAAATTATTATTGACAGTAACAATCATCATTAATACATCATAAATCAAATATGACAAAATCTCATATATTAAACAATCTCAAATGTTCTCATATGTCATATGGCTTTCAAACTGCACATAACAATGGCGTCCCATTGCCTACCTTACTCATGAAGGTATTTCGATGTCACCTTCTCTTCAGTGACATTACTCATTTCGATACCAACCATTGTACACTGGTGGTATTACTCATTTCGACATCCCAACGTGTGGCGATGTTACTTTCGATACCCCATCATGGTGGTATTTCATATTTCGACACCCCAAATCATTGGCAGTGTTACTTTCGATACCCCTATCATAGGCGGTATTGCAGCAAACAACATCCAACATATTAATAGTTATTGAATCATGCCAATATCACAAATATCATCAAATAGTGCATATATAATATATCAATTCAACCAAATCACGTATGTATCATATATATCATAGCATCAATTTCAATAATAACCATTTAATTAACAGCAGGAACACCTTAGAAGGAAAACCCCCAAATTTGTAAAATCAGGATTTGACCAAACGCATGATTATTTTCCAAAAACGCATTTTGAAAACATAACCCAAACCCCAATTGAATTTGCACCATGAAAAGGGTGAGAAAGAGTATTTCTACTCACCTCTTGAAGACCTCCAAGAATCTCCAAGCGTACCCTATGGCGAATCTTAGATGTCGCCTTCTTCAGTCTTGAATCCCCTTCTCCTTCTCCTTCTCCTTCTTCTTCATCTTCATCTTCCTCTTGTTGTTAGTGTTGTTGTTGTTGTTGTTTTTGTTCTCCTTCCAAACTCATTGCTTGTTGCAACCCCATCTCCCAAGCATGAAGATGCTCTACAACCGTTACTAAGGTGTTTTAGGATGCAAAAAGGGTTCCTAGCCGCACTATGGTGTTATATGAAGGTATATATATAGTGTTGCACTAATTCCCTATTTTTAAACCTATTTTTAACGCATCCTGACATAGAGACTGATTTTTGAATTAAGTTTTAGATAGAGTCTTTGAATAAGTTTTAGATAGAGTCTTTGAATAAGTTTTAGATAGAGTGTAGTTAGAGTTTGTTATTAAATAAGTTTTAGATAAAGTCTAGATAGAGTTCTATTATTGTTGCAGATTTTAATTATCTTTTATCCTTTCTAATTAATTCAAAGGCCCAAAACATGCAGTCTAAGCCTCCCAAAAATTATCTAATTTCTCTAACGTTATTATCTCCAATTATTTTTAATTTTAGGATGTTACATTTTCTCCCCTCCTTTAAGAATTTCGTCCCCGAAATTAACTCCACTCGCACGTACGAAGCAAATAAAGAGTCTGGGCATTGGCGAGCCAAGTCTTCTTCTACGTCTCAAGTAGCCTCTTCTAGAGTTAAATTCTTCCCAACCACCTTCACCAAGGGGATTGTCTTGTTCTGCAGAGTCTTAGTGCTCTTATCGATGATCTGACTAGGCCTGACTTAAATATTAAGTTATCCCTCAATTGTATTAACTCAGGAGCTAGTACATGAGACATATCTGACACAATTTTCGAAGTTGAGAAATAAGAAATACATCATGATGGTATGACAACCATGTTGGAAGAGCCAATTGGTAAGCAACAGGCCCGACTCTCTTGAGGATGTGGAAAGAACCCATAAAAACAAGGAATTAGTTTTCTGACTGACATTGACCCTCACATCCCAATCTTAGGAATGACTATCAAGAATATATGTTCCCCTTCCTAAAATTCTAAAGGCTACTTTTCCTTGTCGGCATAACAATCTTTAACTATTCTGCGCAGTGCGCATCTCTCCCCTCTGAATTCTAAATGTGGTCTCCTGGATTAAATCCGATCCTAACAAGATCTCCTCACCTACTGTATACTAACATAAGGAGAACCTACATATCCTAATCATACCATCAATATACGTATAGTCATTAACTATTTCACCACATATTAAGTGTACAATTCATGACACCTTAAATATAAACATAATTTTAAAGAAAATCATTGATAACATTTACAGACTAAAATCATGCACTTAAGTGTTTGTTTCTGTCCATCATACTAAAATCATAATATCTTCACTTGCATTCCATCATTATAAGCATTCTCAGAAAAGATTCATGACAAACAATTCACAAAAGAAATTAAATTAAAGTTTTATACCTTTCATATGTAGATCTTATAGTCCCTTATATTCCACACCAAAACTATTATATTGTTAACAGCACAGAAATTTTTATAAAATAGATAAACAAATAAAATGAAACAAAGAAAGAAAATTAAAACAGTAGAGACATCCATATCCTAAGTTTTATCCAGTTCAAGTTGATAATTTTATAAGAAAATAAATAATTTCATTTTCTATTAAGAGATGGTCTTACTAAAACAAAATTTGGTAACAAAAACATAATAAGATTTAGTTAACTTGCAATTAAATTGTGTAGTCATTGAGCATATACAACTTTCAAAACAATTTTTATCAATAAATATCATAGTAGAACTAAGAAATCAATTTCATTTTGATTTTTGAGTGATCACATACAAATAAGATTTTTAATTTTTTTTTTTATTTTTTGACAAGAAATATATGTTTGTTAAGATTAAACATGTCATTAATCTATACGGATAATAAGTCCAAGGGATATATTAATTGCAAATAGTGTTTGGTCCCTTGAGAAACAATCTGAAATATTCAAGCAAGATGATTTTCTAAAAAAAATTATATAACAAAATTACAACATAAATTAAAATTTGAGCATATATATACACCTTCTTTAATATAACATCCATTATTTTTATTTTCATCTACTATTACATCTTGCTTATTCCTAGATGTATGGTTAACTTCCCTTCATGTATCTATTTTAGCATTTTTTTTTTCTAGGGCTCCCCTCCTTAGGAACAACCATCCCATTCTTAAACAACACTAGACTATTATCAAACAACACATTATTCTCTTGATCTAAAAGAGATTGCAATTCCTGGTCTAAAAACTACACTCGCATAATCTATTTTCTAAAGTCACTTCAAATTTCAACTTATTCAATTTCAAGCTTAAAGCATTTAAGGTTACATTGAAATTCAGGTCCATAAACTCTTCTAAGATATTCATCTCAAGCACTAATATGCAAGGATTTTCTATTTAGGTCCTCCACCACTATATTGACTTTTCCTAAACTGTACTTCAACTCAAATTCATGGTCCTTAAGAAATTTCATTCACCTTCCTTGCCTTATTTTTAATTCTATATATTTTTCTAATTTAAGGCTCTTATGATTATTAAAAACTTCAATTTTATTCCATAGAAGATATTTTCCTTTCCTAGTTAACTCGGTCCGAAGTAAGGCTAGCCTAGAGAACCCATTTATAACTTCATATAATACGCTTTTAATTCTAAGAACTACTTACACCTGTCACTTCTTAGGTTGCTCTCATCCTATCACTGCATCTACTTTACTTGAATCAAACGCCACTCTACTCGAATGATCTAAGGTTATTTATTCTAGGAAAAAGATATCTATCCTTAATAGTTATTTTGTTTGATCATCTAATGTCCACACATAGGTTCATATTCCCATAATTTTTTTTTCACTAGAAGCACTTAAAAAAACTTATTACAAATCAAACACATTCCTCAATTATAATTAAAGAGAGATTAGACATATAATATAATTAAATAATAAAGAATTAGTATAAAAATAAATAAGTCAATGCATGCCTTAGGGAACATGAGCAAATTATGATTCCAAATAAATAAAATAAAATAACACAAATCAAGAATGTGAAAGGATGCATCAAGGTAAAAAGTTTTAATTCACAATCAATTTGGTTTGACTAAAAAAAAACAACGATGCACAAAGATATTTTCATTTATGAATTGAAAACTCATTGAAACAAAAGAAAGTTAAAAACATGAATTCAAAACAAGCGAGACTCTCTTTGACAATTTTACTATCAAGGACGAATATCATAAATGATAAATGAAAAGTAAAACTATTTATTTTATTTTTTTAAAATACAAAGAATATACATCTATCAAGCAAATTCATCAAATGACATAAAAATATATTTGAAGAATATAATGTTAAGAATTAACAATCTTGAATTTCCAACTCTTTTTTTTTAATTAATAATAAACAAATCCCCGTATAAAAACTCATTTTCTAGCAATTCCTCTAATTGTTTCTTAGGCTCATTTAACTCTCAGGATGTCAGTCTATAAGGTGCTACTGACTCTGATCCACTTCTAGGCACTAGTCCTATGTTAAACTCAACCTCTATATTTGATGTAAGGTAGAGACCTCTTTATGGAACACATCTAGAAACTAACAGACAACAGGTAGCGCCGCTACATCACTTTCAGTCTCTTTTATAACAGAAACAACAATATGGATCATTAAACTATCTCAACTAAGAACTTATGACCTGGAAACGAATACAACAAGGTTTAACATAAAAGATACATAAAAGATTCATCAAACATAGGTTGTGAAGTATATACATATTTCTATTTGGACAACATTATTAGACGATAGCGAAACCATACTAAGAGTGACATCCAACACAACATTTGAAAACATATCAAATCATAAGATAAATTTTGGTGTATCGAAGAACTTTTCAAATAGGTAAAAGATGCAACCAATTTATCTTTGACAGGGGTAGAAACACACAAGTGGAAAGATAATTTAGAAATAGGCAACTCTGGATTTTTGACACAACTAAGAGTTATGGAAGAATGGATGCTCCTGAATCAAACAATATGATAACCTCTTGCTATAAGCACAGTTTGTCTTCGGCTCCTCTATCTGCTGCAGCATCTAAGCTGTCCCGAAAAAATGACGGTTCGTCCTTCGAAAAAGCGGTAATCCCACGTATTGAGGTTCTTGGGGTGTTACCTCCCCATATCCCCTCGTATGACGGAGAGTCTCCGTCTGCTCTTGCAAATCTATGGTCAGACGGTCCATAGCTGTTACAAGCGCATCATTCGTCCCTCACCTGTTAGTCATTATAAATATGCTCACTATCAATGAAACATTGAGTTGGCCAGGCTCAATATCCAAAGCATAGTATGCAGCATCTACAACTCTAACAAGCATCCTATGCGCCCAAGTTTTGATTTTTGAAAAACCCAATATCCACAGTCCAATTTAGGATTGAACTGCTCTGATACCAAAAATGTAACGCCCTTCGTTACATTAGTAACCCAAATTAATAATTTAAATAAAATCAGGAAAAATAAAAATTTTTCTTAAATAAACACTGAATAAATACTTAATATAATATTAGTCCAAAATAATTGTTTACATTTCAAAAACCGAATAACATAATCAGTTTCAAAACTTCAAAACAGGGCGTCTATAACATCTCGCATAAGAAAATATCTAAAAGATAATAAAGGTCCTCATGGCATATGCCATACAATACTAACCAAGCTCTAAAGCTAAAGAGATAATCTTCAAAACGTCTGGCTGCTCAACGGGGACATCCTCAGGCTCTGAAAACAATACTACTAATGAGATATAAAATCCCAGTGAACAGAAATACAGTTTAAAGGGTTTTCACAAAAGCATTGTTCTCAGCCGGTGCGGTAACCGGAAAAACTATCCATGGTACCCGCTATTTTCAAAATAATGTATAGTAAAATAATAATAATAATATAAATTATTATTGACAGTAACAATCATCATTAATACATCATAAATCAAATATGACAAAATCTCATATATTAAACAATCTCAAATGTTCTCATATGTCATATGGCTTTCAAACTGCACATAACAATGGCGTCCCATTGCCTACCTTACTCATGAAGGTATTTCGATGTCACCTTCTCTTCAGTGACATTACTCATTTCGATACCAACCATTGTACACTGGTGGTATTACTCATTTCGACATCCCAACGTGTGGCGATGTTACTTTCGATACCCCATCATGGTGGTATTTCATATTTCGACACCCCAAATCATTGGCAGTGTTACTTTCGATACCCCTATCATAGGCGGTATTGCAGCAAACAACATCCAACATATTAATAGTTATTGAATCATGCCAATATCACAAATATCATCAAATAGTGCATATATAATATATCAATTCAACCAAATCACGTATGTATCATATATATCATAGCATCAATTTCAATAATAACCATTTAATTAACAGCAGGAACACCTTAGAAGGAAAACCCCCAAATTTGTAAAATCAGGATTTGACCAAACGCATAATTATTTTCCAAAAACGCATTTTGAAAACATAACCCAAACCCCAATTGAATTTGCACCATGAAAAGGGTGAGAAAGAGTATTTCTACTCACCTCTTGAAGACCTCCAAGAATCTCCAAGCGTACCCTATGGCGAATCTTAGATGTCGCCTTCTTCAGTCTTGAATCCCCTTCTCCTTCTCCTTCTCCTTCTTCTTCATCTTCATCTTCCTCTTGTTGTTAGTGTTGTTGTTGTTGTTGTTTTTGTTCTCCTTCCAAACTCATTGCTTGTTGCAACCCCATCTCCCAAGCATGAAGATGCTCTACAACCGTTACTAAGGTGTTTTAGGATGCAAAAAGGGTTCCTAGCCGCACTATGGTGTTATATGAAGGTATATATATAGTGTTGCACTAATTCCCTATTTTTAAACCTATTTTTAACGCATCCTGACATAGAGACTGATTTTTGAATTAAGTTTTAGATAGAGTCTTTGAATAAGTTTTAGATAGAGTCTTTGAATAAGTTTTAGATAGAGTGTAGTTAGAGTTTGTTATTAAATAAGTTTTAGATAAAGTCTAGATAGAGTTCTATTATTGTTGCAGATTTTAATTATCTTTTATCCTTTCTAATTAATTCAAAGGCCCAAAACATGCAGTCTAAGCCTCCCAAAAATTATCTAATTTCTCTAACGTTATTATCTCCAATTATTTTTAATTTTAGGATGTTACAACCGAGATGCCAATTTCACAGGGGGGCGCCCAAGGTACCAGAGGATGCGGCGGTAGCTCAGTAGCAGGGTGAGCCGATGGTTGAGATTGACTTTAATCAGTGATCTGACCCCCCCCATTACCAGTCTCCACTACCCATTTGGAGTTTTCTATCTTCTGAGTTCTAGCTAGTTTATGATATATTCGATATTGTTGTACACTGATGGCTAGCTAGAAATTCATTCTATTGCAATATCTTTGATTCCGATGCACACTTGGATAACCGTACTTATTAGTGTGCACTTGGCATTCTTCCTTTTATCTCTTTTTTTTTTTAGTTATTTTATTTTATTTTATGCTAATGTTTTGACCATTGCTTTTGCTTGTGAACATGTCACCATTGTGAACATGTCACCATTGAGAGCCCGGAATCTAACCATGCTATGAAGCGGGCTAGCAGAGAGATGGAAGAAGCAAGGAAATCAATTGAGAGCGTGGGGCCCGCTCGGACCCCCTTGAGATAAAAAAAACTTCTTAACCTTCCTCTCTTTCTGTTCCTTTTCCTTTCTTTTCATTTTTTTTCTCACTTGTGAATGCATGGTCGCACAAAAAAAAAGTGTGTCTTTTGAGTCTTTTGATGAGTTGTGGATTTAATTGAGCAAAACCTTAGTTGAATGCATGATTTTGGAAAAAGTTTTCGATGAACCCCTCTCAACGTTTTTAACGTTGAAATCCCCTTATGAAAATTAGAAAGATTGAACTTAGATTGGTTGTTATGATTGCATGTTTTACAATAAGTTTGGGGTTGAAATGGTGCATGCTTGAGAATTGTATCTCGGTCAAACATTTTGCAAAAAGTTGTCTAGGTGAGGATTTGAGCCTCTATCATTGTTCTTAATTGAGTGAATCCCATTACGTTGTAATTTTCCTGGATTTGCTTGAATCTCTGCTTAGTTTGCATATTTATGTTTTTGCATTATATGATTATCATATTTTTTTTTGAATTAACTACTTGGCCATAAATTGAACCTACCTTGATGAATGATCCCTAATTAGCCACATTGAGCCTAGAAGTCTATTATTCTTGATGACCTTACATTGCAAGCCCATTAACTCAGAAAAACCAAGATTTCCCTATCCTAGGATTTAGGAGACATTGGAATAGTTAGCTTGTGAGTGCTGCTTTAGATCTAAGTTCATAGTCGAGAAAAAGAGAAGCAAAAGATTAGAGCCAAAGGCTTAAGAAAGAAAAGAAAGAATTGAAAATAGGCCAAAAAGGGCAAGGTGAGAAAGAAAAATAAAAAAAGGAAGAGGTTTGTAGCCACCTACAAAAAATGATGAAAAATATGAGAGTGAAATCATTTGTAGGTAATTTCCCATTTCATGCTCTCATAAATTCTAGTGACTAAGCCTCTATTCTTTGCATATCCTACCTTAAGTCTAGCTCCATTACAATCTTGAAAAGACCTTTTGATGATGCTTGCATGTTTTTGTGGGAACTTTGTTGAGATGAAAATCAAATCTGCGGAAAATGCCCTTAATCGTGAAATGAGTGAATTCTTGAACTCTAAAAAATTGAGCGAAAGAGTGATTTTCTACATACTCATTGTGAGGAAGGCAAGTGTTTGAATTTGGTGATCTTTCTTTGCTTTTATTACTGGATCCCTGACTTTGCAGTAATGATTGCATTCATGATTAACCTCTATTTGTTCAAAGTTAATGATTGAGGATTACCATAATGAATAATGGGGGGGACATTGAATTGAAAAAGGAAAATTGTATGCAAGTGCATAAAGCTCGGTTAACTCAGTTGAATCCATTGAACTTACCTTGTTTTGAGTCTTTTGTTTTTAGTTGCTTGGGGACAAACAATGCTTAAGTTTGGGGTGTTTGATAAGCCTGCAGCTAATCTAGTTTATCAGCTAGAAAAGTCTAAGATTTTAGTACCAATTGAACGATTTAACCTCGCTAAACCCTTTATTTTGGTTTGTTTTGTCCCTAAGCGATATTTGAGTCTTTTAATTGGTTTTTAGGAATTTTAGGAGTTTTTGAGCAGAATTACTCTTTTTATTGCTTATTTTCTTTTTCAGGTTTAAAGTGAAGCTTAAGGAGGCTAGGAAAATGAAGAAAACAAGGGAAAAGGCAAAAACAAGGTACTCGCCTCACGATCAGATGCTCGCCTCGCGAACCATAAGGCTAGCTTGAGCAGTAAAGTACAGTCTTTCGGCTTTGCGACGCGAAACCAGGGCTCGCCCTGCGAGCCAGAAGGTCTGTCTGAGAAGAATGAATCAGCAGTTCTGTAATTCTGTATTTGGTTTTAGTTCTTATGTATTGCGCGGTTGTTGCTTTGTTGTTTCATTTGCAGGAAATCTTCATTAGGTAATAACATCTTTATTAATTCTTAACTTAACATCATCTTTATTAAGTATTAGACTTAATCTTATTATCTAATCCTCAATTCATATCTTATTAAGATCATAACTTAATCTTAATATTTAAACCTAAAGTCATATATTTATTAAGATTATAACTTAATCTTAATATCTAAACCTCAAATCATATATTTTTTAAGATTATAACTTAATCTTAGTTAATATCTAAACCTCAAATCATATCTTTGTTAAGGTTAAAAATTAATCTTAATATCGAAACCTCAGATCATATATTTATTAAGATTATAACTTAATCTTAATTAAAATTTAAACCTCGAATCATATCCTTATTAAGATTATAAATTAATCTTAATTTCTAAACCTCAAATCATAAATTTATTAACATTATAACTTAATCTTAACATCTAAACCTCAAATTATATCTTTATTAAGATTATAAATTAATCTTAATATCTAAACCTCAAATCATATATTTATTATATGTTCTTAGACTAAATGAATGGGCATTAACCTCACCTCTGATAGCTATCTTCATGTCTTATGAAAATTAGTTAACCAAACATAATTTCGTGGTTAATTCATCAACAATTTTATGTTAAAACAACACAGTTAGCAACATCAAAGATCATCTCATGATACCAATATATCAACTCATCATTATAACATACAATCATCATCAAATCGTGATATCATGGCATAACATATAAATCATGTCTAAACAATCAACATAATAAATATAGTAACAATTACAATTCGAACATCAAAGAAGACATATAGCACACAAAGAAGGGTTATGGGTTCACCCTTATCTTACGCTACCCCAAAACCTATATGTTCATACTAATTCCTTCTCCCCATACCTAGTATGACGATTCTGGTCTGAAAGCCAATGGTAGCAAAGATCCAAACTTGATTCCCTCAAACGAGTTCAACGAGCTTGACCAAGAACGACACAAGAAAAAGAGATAATTAATTCCCAGTTCAAAGAATTTTAAAAAAAGGGAATTAACACAAGGTCTCTCATAATTACCTTGATTAGATCTTAGAAGAACTAATCCAGTTGATTGTCCTTCACAATGACGGCCCTCGTTAACCAATGTCCTGATTAACAACTATGCTAAGCGACTTATCCCCCAATCGTGAGAATCAACGCAAAAGAGTGTGTTCTTTATGAAGAACAACTCAAAACAAAGGATTTGGAAAATGATGTTTTTAGGGAGAGTTCAAGGGATTCGAAGAGAACTCAAGAGAAAGAGCTATAACGGCTGTTTCTAGCGTTAGGAATGACGTGTATATATTTTAGGTCGAGCAAAAAAGGTATAAAAATGGTTAGAGCGAAATGGGCAAACCAAAGAGCCCAAAACGCGTTCTAGTGCATGCGCGAAGTGCGGGCGTGCTTACACATCAGGCTCACTGGTTTGACCCTAACTTGAGCTACGAATGTTCGATTTAAGTGTTATTGGTGGCATTGAAAATCTAAGAGAATTTTTCTACAAAATCGTGTTTGGCGATATATTCCTAATTCAGACTCTAACAGGGTAAAAAAGGCAATAAACGTTCGGAGTTAAAAAGATAGTTGTTTCTAGATAGGATTTTTAGGAGATTAAGATAAGATAATCTTATCTATTCAATGATTGAAGCTCTATGACATCTAATTGATCTTATATCAATACAACTACAATTACCATGAACATAGATATATTATATTAATATAAACATGTATAATCAATGACATATAAATAAATATATGATTACACTTTATTTACACACAATCATATTAGTCCATACAAGATCACATGTAAGCAAACCATATCACACACTTACATAATAATATAATCAACCATATATTCATATAAGTAAGATCACATATTAATACATGCGGTATAATTAATAATATAAATATAATTATGCACATTTAACGATTAATACAGTCAATCTCATATTAATATAAGCATAATTAATTTAATTAATAAAATCATTTACATATCAATAAGAATCAATTACATAATATATATATAACATTTTAATATATAAAATGTATATACACTTATAACTATCACTTAAAATATACACACCTATACATTTATATAGATACTTATAAAATGCAGTAACGATGTAAACAAGCATATTGCCAAATATTATGCTACTAATAATGGTAATAATAATAATAATACTTATAATTACAGCAAGACAAATACACCCATACAAAAAACGAGGTGTTACATATACAATTAAGGAGTTGTATCTTATTCCTTATTTATTCAACATATAATAGGAAACAAATCATAACATATTATTCCCTTATTAACAACTTCGTCCCTCACTTATCTTCTTCTTCTTCTCCACTCACAGGACCATTCGTAGGACAGCACGACTCTCTCTACTCTCTGCTCCCTCACACATGACCACTCGTAGGATAGCACGACCGTAGGACAGCACAACCCTCTCTACTCTCTACTCCCTCACACATTGCAAGAGAATTTTTCGAGTAAGAGGGGGATTTTTTGGGGTTTTGGGCAATCTTTGCTCTTTTTCTCATTCCGTAATCTCAATTTTTGTGATAGATTTTTTTTGAAGCATTCAAGCATTTGAAGGCCTTGACTAAGATTGCATTCTTTGTAACTCCATGTTATCTTTCAAACTTATTTTTCCCACTCAATTGTTTTAATGTTTTGAAAATTTTTAAATAGTGTCCGAGCAACATATAATATATGCTATTTTTTGTGGTTTAGATTGAGTAATTCCCCAAATTATTCCTTAAAATTGTAAGATCATATCCATTTGATCATTGTGCCAATTTCATCCCTGAAATTGTAAGGTTGTATCAAGTTAGTCCATAACGAAGGGACTAGATTGATTAATGTTTGGTAACTTTAGGGATGTTTTTGTAATTTCGAAAATGTCATGGACCAAGGTGATACGACCTTAAAATTTTAGGGAGCAAATTGTAGATTTACTCGGTTTAGATTAGATGACATGTGACATTTTTTTATCATCTTGAATGTTACAATGAAACTTTTCTCAGTGTGTGTTTGACATTAGATTGTGCTTTAGGTGGTGACATTGTAAAAGGAAGAATTGTAGAGATGTTGACTGTATGATTTTATTCATTCTCTTCTTTTTCTGATATCTTTGGGTTCTTGATGAAGTTTGGAATAGGAACTTTATGGGGTATGAATTAGGAAGTATATGATTTATTCATATGGATGAGGATTTTATGTAAATTTTGGTATTTGTCAAATTTTTTTGTGTGTTATTTGGGGGTTCTGGTAAGTTCGGATTGCTTGGTTATCAATCTGGATTTGTCTATTTGACTGTTATGTACAATAGTTTGCAGACTTACTCTTGAATATTGAATTGAAACCAATAATGCTAAATTTTTGTTTCTCCCCCTCAGTCTACTTCATGGTTCCTGACCTGTTATGCTTAAGTATACATAAATGGCGCTTGAGCTATATTGTAATATGTTGGAATAGTTTGGCAAGCTTTTGATACAAACCATTCGAGCAAGCTTATTTATGCATTAAAGATGCCCTAATTATTTCTCCCTCAACTTTCTGACTAAGGTCACATATGGTTTTCTCTTTATGTTGCATTATATATGAATGCTAGATTAGCTAGCTTATTAAGTGTGCATATTATGTTATATTATTCTGTTTTCATGATGATTTTGCATGCTAAAAACTGCTCTTAAGTTGCTTAAATTTCAGTGATGAATGTACATGTAAAAGTGCTTCTATTTATGATTTTTAGAAAGAATATTGTGTCAATGTTGTTGTTGTTAATGGATTCCATGATTTATGATGAATGAAGATACGATGTTGATGAGTTTTTGGGTTAGGTATGTTTCGGCCAAGACATGAGGAGAGCTATTTGAATTGTTAAAATTACCAACACAACATTCAGGATTAGAGAATCGGAGGATATCCCTAAATGTTCTATCAACCACTTCAAAGCAATGCTTATGAGTCATAGGTGCTTCTCATATAATAAGTTCGGCTTTAATTATCAACTAAAGACAAATAGAATTTGCTACAAAAGCCGGCTAACGGGGGTATTCCTACGTATGAGAACATAGTAATGGAGAAGGTAATAGCCGAAATAGGATTCGTTTTGGCTAGAGCGCCCAAATCAGCTATATATTTGACACGGGTTTGCCGTAATGCTAAAACTATGGCGAATGCATCTATCGTAATTAATGCATAAATTAAGATACCAGTTAGTAGTCATTGAATTCCTGCTATGGTTCCACATGAGAAACCAGTACGAATATAACCTACATGTCCAATTGAACTATGAGCTAGAGGTCTTTTGACTTTCGTTTGGGCCATGGCAGCCAATGCTCCTAAAATCATAGAAGCAATGCTGCAGAAACAGAAGATTTGTTGCAATGTATCTCCATAGGAACCATAAATATAAACACGTGAAATATTAGCAAAAATAGAAATTTTAGGCGCAATAGAAAGGAAAGCTGTAACCGGGGTGGGTGAACCCTCATAGACATCAGGTGCCCACATATATAGAGTCAAAAGATATATGGACTCCGGAGGGGAGGGGGTTTTCTTCGGGGCTCGAGAGATGGAATAGATAGGGCCAAAAAAGTTTTTAATTCGCCGCTGGGGAATTCACACGAAAGGGAACGAAGAATTCTCGACGAAAGAAAAAGTGCTCTCTGAACCGAACGTGAAAGTAGTTTTCCATCAGATGGCTGTTCCTGTAACTCCACTCTCTATTCAGAAATGGGAACAGTCGTCTCATAGGTGCACTCTTTTTCATCTGCTAAAGACATGTGGGAGTACTTGAAGCGTATTTACAACCAGGATAACACTGCCAAGCGATTTCAGTTGGAGCTTGAGATCGCCAATGACAAACAAGATAATTTGTCTATTCAGGATTATTACTCTGGTTTTTTGAACTTATGGACTGAGCACTCAGCCATCTTACATGCTAATGTCCCTAAACCCTCGCTCACGGCCATTCAAGATGTCTACGAGATCATTACATGAGACCAATTTCTCATGAAACTTCGCCCAGATTTTGAGGTCGCCAAAGTTGTTTTGCTGAATCGGAGTCCTGTTCCTTCTTTGGACACATGTGTTGGCGAACTACTCAGAGAAGAGCAACGTCTACTTACCCAAGGAACCATATCCCATGATGCCTTGGTTCTGGAACCGGTTATAGTTGCCTGTGCTGCACAAAGTAAAGGCAAAAGTCGTGATATGCGACAGGTCCAGCGCTTTTCGTGCAAACAATTCGGCCATATTGCTCATCATTGCAGTAAAAAATTTTGCAACTACTTTAAACAACCTGGTCATATCATCACAGAATGTCCCACACGTCCGACAAGACCAACACAACGACCTGTGCAGGCTTTCCATGCCACTACAAGTTCAGCGAACCTAACTCCCAACCATGTAGCCTCCGATGGGGGTGCTTTAAATCTTAAAATAATACAACAAATGGTACTTTCAGCCTTGGGCATTCTAGGTCAGTCCTCTAATGTTTCTAGACCATGGTTTGTCGATTCCGGTGCCTCCAATCGTATGACGGGTTCCTCTGAACACTTGCACAATCTTCACACTTACTATGGCACCCAAAACATTCAAATTGCCGATGGTAATACCCTCTCTATTATCGATGGTGGAGACATTGATTATATTTTCGAAATGTGTTTGTATCCCCTGGACTTGTTTCAAACTTACGTTCGGTTGGTCAATTAGTGGATGACAATTGTAATGTTAATTTTTCTCGGGCTGGTTATCTTGTGCAGGATCAGGTGTCAAAAGAAGGTGATCACGAAAGGGCCTAAAGTGGAAGATTATTCCCACTCCAGTTTACTTCTAATCATTTATCTTTTGAATATGTATAGGGATTCGCATAGAAAATTGGGCCATCCAAATTCTGGTGTTTTGTCTCATTTATTTAAAAATGGTTTGTTGAGAAATAAAATTGTCATTTCTAAATCTTCTGTTCCTTGTTCGGTTTGCAAACTTCCTAAAAGTAAAACACTTCCTTTTCCCTCTCATGCTCATTGTGCTACCAACTGTTTTGATATGGTTCATAGTGATGTTTGGGGTATATCTCTTGTCTCTTCTGAGGCCCAATATAAATACTTTGTGACATTTATTGACGATTATTGCCGCTTTACTTGGATATAATTTTTTCGATCTAAAGCTGGGGTTTTTCAAATGTTTAAGAAATTTTTGGCATATGTTGAAAATCAGTTCCAAGCAAGCATTAAAATCTTTCGCTCTGATTCTGGTGATGAGTAAATGTCTCATGAGTTTCAGGACTACCTGAAGCAAAAAGGTATTGTATCTCAACGTTCTTGTCCATATACACCAACAAAATGGCATTGCAAAGCAAAAGAATCGTCATTTACTTTATGTGACAAGAACATTAATTCTTCAAGCATCAGATCCATCAAACTTCTGGGTTGAAGCTTTGTCAATGGCTGTTCTCTTGATCAACTGCCTTCCATTTCAAGTTCTAGACCTTGATTCCCCTTTCTTTTGTCTTTTTAAAACTCATCTGGATTATCATGATCTACATACTTTTGGGTGTGTATGTTTTGTTCACCTACCTCCAGTTGAACATCATAAGCTTGGGGCACAGTCTGTACAATGTGCGTTTATGGGTTATAGTACTTCTCACAAAGATTTTTTGTGTTATGATACTACTAACCATCGCTTTCGTATTTCTCGAAATGTGACTTTCTTTCACAATCAATTTGTGTTTCCATGTATTTCACCTGTTTCTAACGATGTTGATACCCTTCCCAACTTTTCTATTGTGTCTCAATCCATAGACGTTTCAAACCATGACATACATATACCAGATGCACCAGACGCCAGTCTCCCACACCAGTTCCCGACGCTGATCCACTACCTGAACCTGTGCTAGTGGCACCACGGAGATCCAATAGAGTGTCTCGTCCACCATATAGGAATTCACCAGAAAGGTACGATTCCTCACATACTTCTCTTACTGCTACTCTATCCGGCATATCTGTTCCTACATGTTACTCACAAGCATTTAAGGATGTGTGTTGGGTAAAGGCAATGCAAGACGAGCTCCAGGCTCTTCATGAGAATTTCACATGGGACATTATTTCTTGCCCACCTGGTGTCAAATCTATAGGCTGCAAATGGGTGTATTCTGTGAAGCTGAATTCTGATGGTTCCCTTAATCGTTACAAGGCTCGACTAGTTGCTATGGGAAACAAACAAGAATATGGTATTGATTATGATGAAACGTTTGCATCCGCGGCAAAGATGACAACTATGAGAATCGTGCTCTCTATTGTTGCCTCTAACAGTTGGTCCCTCCATCAAATGGACATAAAGAATGCCTTTCTTCATGGAGATCTGACAGATGATATTTATATGAATCCGCCTCCGAGTCTAGTTTCCTATTCTAAGGGTGTGTGCAAACTCAAACGTTCATTATATAGCTTGAAACATGCTCCCCAAACATGGTATGTGAAATGCCCTTCTACTCTTCTTGGGTTTTCTTATACACAAAGTCAATATGACTCATCTTTGTTCATTCATTACACGACTGCTGGTATTGTCCTTCTCCTCATCTATGTTGATGATATGGTCATTACTGGTTCTGATCATGCATCAATATATACAGCAACTTAAACATCGGTTACAAGCCTCATTTCATATGAAAGATCTTGGTAGTCTGCACTATTTCTTAGGTCTTGAGGCTCATTCTTACTCCAGGGGCTTATATCTACATCATTACAAGTACATTGATGATTTAATTTCTTTGGCCAGTCTCCAATCAGCCACCCTGATGGATACTCCTCTAGAGGTTAATGTTAAATATCATCGTGATGACGGTGATCTTTTGGCGAATCTTTTGTTGCATTGTTAGCTCTTGGGTAGTCTTAATTAACTGACTATTACACACCCAGACATTTCTTTTGCAGTACTGCAGGTCAATCAATTCATGCACATGCCTCAACACCTTCATTTGGCCCCTATCCGTCGCATAATTCAATACTTGAAAGGCACGTCTCAACGGGGTCTTTTCTTTCCCACTAGGACATCTCTTAAATTGATTGCTTATAGTGATGCCGATTGGGCTAGGTGTCCCGATACTCGAAGATCTATCATCGGTTGGTGCATGTTTCTCGGTTCTGCATTGATTTCTTGGAAGAGTAAAAAGTAGGCCCAAGTCTCTAAATCCTCCACTGAATCCGAGTATCAAGCTATGTCTACTGCTTGTTCTGAAATAATTTGGCTCCATGGTCTTCTAGCTGAGCTTTGATTTCTTCAGACAGATGCAACACCCCTCTATGCTGACAATACAAGTGCTAATCAGAATATTGCCAATGCATTTTTTCATGAGCGCACAAAACATATTGAAGTAGATTGTCATTCTATTCGAGAGGCCTTTGATGATCATGCTATCACAGTCCCTCATATCACTTCCCAATTTCAAGTTGCGGATATTTTCACCAAGTCAGTTCCTCGTCCGCGCCATTAATTTTTCATTAGCAAATTGATGCTCCTTGATCAGCCGTATCAATTTAAGGGTGGATATTAATAAGGGAATAATATGTTATGATTTGTTTCCTATTATGTGTTGAATGAAGTAGGAATAGGATACAACTCCTTAATTGTATACATTTAGCATTCCCAAATTAGGCCAGACAAATCAGATAGTAGAATATGTGTAATTAATAGTTGTAAATACCTATAAATGCTCGTGTTACTATTTATAGAGGTAATACAATGAAGAAGGCATCAAGCCTGTTTTCATGACTGAAGCACTAGAAAGAAGCACAAAAAGATCTTTTCATAATTTTTTGATTATATAGAATACAATTACATAATTTATCAGCAACAAATCCACATCGATGTAATTAAAGTGATGGACCTACGACAATGATAGAACGCCCCGAATAATCAACCTATTTCCCAAGACATATTCCTCTCCTTTCATCAAATAATCTTATTCTTGAATCTTGTTTGTGAAATTGATAAAAAAAAAATAGTTTATATATATATTCAGGTGAGGAACTGAGAGAGACGAGAGCAGAGAGGTCAAAATAAGGAAGAAAGGGGGCTCACACTTTTAATTAGGGATTTATGAGCGACCTAAATATTCATAAGGTAAATATGTCGCTAAGATCACATTTTAAGAAATGGTCGCAACATTGGTCGCTAGATGGGCTATCTGACATTAATACTAGTGGTCACTACTTAGCGACCAATTTACATTTAGTTGCTACAAGACACCAAAATAGAGCCGTTACATTTGATTTTGGTCACTAAATCGACCGCTAACTCTACATGGTTTAGCGACCGCGATCGGTCGCTAAATTACAAAACAAATTACTTCTCCACCACGACCTAGCAACTGGTATTTTTTCGTTCGCTAAAAGGCACAAAAATAGAGCCGTTAAATCTGGCTATGGCTACTAAATGGTTCACTTAATTGACTTTAACCTTTATCGTTTAGGGACCAACATAGCGACCGATTTCGTTGCGACCATTCAAATCTGTCTCTAACTTGGTCTCTAAACTCATTACAGCAACCATTTTAAAAATCAGATCATCTGTCGCTAGATCAATCGCTATTAACAATCGAGTGGTTTCGGTCGCTAAATTCTATCGATATTTGACCTTTTACTTGAAGTGAATACAAACTAGAAAAACGAAGTTAAATTGAATCCTTAATAGCTTTATCATTGCGTGTTTATTCCCTAAACTACTAGTATGAACTTTATACTATTTATAAGTTATTTGTTTTGCTTTCACTATGCCAGATTCTGGATTTAATAACGGTTTCGGGAGGAAGCACATTAAAAAAATACGTGAAAGTTTTTAATAGTGTTAGCCTGAGGAAAACTATTAACATATAAACCTTCAATAGCGTTTCCTCAAATAAATGCTATCGTTACCCAAAACTTTTTTTAAAAAAAAAAAAACACGGTCCACCCACTAGTGCATATATGATTTTTTACAACGGTTGGAAATGACTTTCTACATCGGTTGGATAAGCAATACAGATATAGGCAATGTAGAAAGTGTGACATTTTACATTGCTTATCCAACAGATGTAGAAAGTCACTTTTTACATCGGTTCTACTGGCAACCGACATAAAAGGTGGACTTTTTACATTGAGCCCAAAAATTGAAGTAATTTTGCGAGTACCGAGCAAATAAAACTATTAAGTTAGTAAAAGTTGGTCAAGCACTTAGGTAAGCCACAAAACATTCAACATTATGAGGATGATATTAAAGCTCAGTAAACATTACATGCCACTATCATGCATCAAGAGTTCAAGATAATCACAGGATGGTAACCTTGTCATGTATTTGATAAGGCTAGGAAAGAAGCATTTTGAAGAGTGCTTTGCACAAAATCTTTTTATAGTGGCCTCATCAAGTTGAACAATCTTTTCCTTTAACATGCTGAAACCATATTCTAAAATTGTTCTCTTGATATCATCAGTGTAGCTACCAAGCATTCCATCTGGTTTTATAATCGCTGAAGTTTTCTCCTTTTTTGCACTTCCATGGGCGGAAGAACTGCAAGTGTTGAAATGATCATCACAAAGTAAATTTATTTTTTCACTGGTAGCGCAATTTCAAGTACATCAATCTGAAATTGTGCACACATAGACTTATCAGGAAACAATTATCTTGTGCAATGAACATATACAACAATAATAATTTGATACATATACACCTATTATCATGATCAACATTGCTGCAAAAAAAAATCTAAATTTGTCTAAACCAAAACAAGTAGAAAACGCATACTTAGTTTCAATATAAGGGAAACGAATGCAGAAAAGCTCATCCTTGAGTTCACAATCAACAAAGTCCCTGGCATGCCAAACGCAAGATTTCTTGTTCCCAGCATAAACGATCAAACTAGTGTGAAATTGAGAAGGAATAAGGTTAAAGAAACATAATTCAATTTGTGAAGATAAATATTACTTACAAGGATAAGAATTAGTGCGTTTTAGGGAAAGATGAGACCAAGCGCGTCAAATTGGGAAACACCTAAAGAACCAAAAGAATTAGGGTTTCTTCACCGAAATCTGGAAGCGAAACCATTGCGAGGTCACTCGGATTTCGTCACCATAACCGGATCAAGCAGATCTGAATTCAAATCCTTCAGCTCTCTCCAAACACAAAATCTCCTTCAACCCTGAACCGAAAGGAATAAAGACGAAAGAGAAACCTTATAGAAAGTTGAAAATTGAAACAGAGAGAAGATTCATGGTGGTGGTAGTTGCCTGGCGACGGCAGCGGCCACCTGTTATGCAGTGGTTGGGAGCGGTAAGGATTGGGACTTGTGAGAGAGAGCACGAAGAGGAAATGTTAGAAGAGATGGTGGGAGGTGAACCTGTTTTGTCAAACATTTTACATCAGTTGAATCATAACCAATCTAAAAAAATAGTTTTTTACATCGGTTATATTTCTAACCGATCGAGAAAAGTGTTTATACATCGGTTGTATTTTTAAAACGATGTAGAAAGTGTAGTTTTTACATCTGTTTTAAAGCAACCGATGTAGAAAGTTAAAAATAGTGTAATTTATTTACAAAAATACCACCGCCTTATTTTTTAAATCGGTTAAAATGCAACCGATGTAGAAAGTTGTTCTAGAATCCATAATTTGCACTAGTGACCTCTTACAGCGCTTCGTAGAAAACGCATTATTATATGTTATGCCTTTAATAATGTATTGTCAAGGAAACGTTGTTAAAAGAATAACTATAGTAGCACTTGTTTAAGGAAACACTATCTTTCATCCAATTCAAAACAAAACCCTGTAGTGGACCAACTCTCTGCACGTTAGTTGAAACACCCATGAAGTTAATGAACAATAAAATGGGATATTCAATGCACAATTTTCTCAATTCATCAATTTTGTTGCTTTGTAACTTAACACTACTAAAAACGTTAGTTTGAAATATTTGACCAAAGTCTCCTATATATAATTGTCGTCTCTGCTCTTATCCTTCACACTCCAAATTTTATCAACTCTCGATCTCAATTTGTTATGTTCTTCATTGAGGGAGTTCCTTTTATTGTGTGGGACAGATGGAAGAAACCTTGCTCAATAAAATCCAGAATGCAAGTCATAATAAAACCAAGAAGAGAGGATGTGAGTCATAATAAAACCCAACGTGGGTTTGTGCTTCATTCTCATCAAAGAAGTCAAATTGCTTCTCTTTCGATCTTCAAGCACAGGTTGGAGGGCGGGAAGATTCGATTTATAGAGGGAATTAAAGGACAACTGGAAATGAGATTTTTTTATTACTTGTCCATGTAGCAAATGAATCATAAGATTCCACAGCTCCCTTGCTTTCAACAGCTCTTGGAATATTAAGCACGCTCTTTGAGCAATTTTTATATTTCAATTGTGTAATTTCAATTTTTCAATTAAAGGACAACTAGAAATGAGATTCTGTAATTTTGTATTGGAAAATTCAGCTTTGTAAATCTCCATTTTGTTTTCAATAAATTTTGTAACTCTACATTCACTTGGAATATCTATAATTTCTCTTTGAATTATTGGTTTTCCGTGCCAATTTCCAAAGTGTGTAGTTAATTGTAATTCTTGTTGTCAACGACGAAATAAATTTTGCTTTATATAGATATTTTACAAGCTGTTATTCTAAAAAATATAATACTGGTATTGGCTTCTCTTTCAATGAAAAGAAACTTGGGGTATCTACACACACACACAAAATCGCGGAGGTGTTTAATAGCACTTCCCTAAGGAAACGCTATTAAAATATATACCTTTAATAGCATCTCCCTAAAGAAACGTTGTAGTTACCCCTTACCTTGTTGTTCTTTAAAAAAGCGCTCCACCTTTTACAACGCTTCTTTGGAGAAGTACTATTAAACGCGTCACAATGATAGCGTCTGCTTGAGGAATCACTATCTTGCACCCGTATTTAAAAGCAAAATGATTTAGGTGACCAACTCTCTGCATATTAGTTGACATAGTACAAATCGATATTCAACCTTCAACGCATAGAAAATTGTCCATAATAAATTCTGTCTTAATATCAATTGAACCAACACAACTAAACCTTGAACCAAGCTCTCCTATAAATAACGCTCCTCGGTGTTCTTATCCCACAGTGCAAGCTTTATAAGCTCTCTTTCTCTATATTCTTCATTTCTAGAGCTCTTTTATGGCTTACGATCCACAATGTAATCCTGAAGAGGCTGACAGTCCCATATCTTCCTATCTTATGTCATGAATAATGTCCAAAAGAGAGCGGCCCATTCTAAATGTCATGACAGAAGATAGGAAGATACGTGAATGTTGATGTCTCTCATCTATTCTTTCTCAGTGCTTTCTTTGTTTTGTAAGATTGAAATCGATAAGGTAGAAAGGGAACAAGATTACCTATGTTTAAGTACGAAACTTCTCCTATGCTTCAGAGAGGAAGGGGAAGGCTCAAACACTGCTGTACACGATTAAAAATATGAGCTTGTTTCATCAGCTTTTGCAAGATTAAAATCAATAAGGTAGAGAGATAATAACTCTGATTGGAGAACTTCAACAAGCTCTTGTTGTCTTGATAGAAATAAAAAGATATGTGATTATCGACTCTTGAGAGGGGAAGAGTTTTTTAGCCTTAACCTCAGGAGATATAACGTCTTGGCCATTCTCCACTTTTTGTTTTGATCATGACAAATGACAAAAAGATATGAGAATGAAGCAAATGACATTCGAAGCGAGCAAAAGAACTTCAATGATGAACGACCTTTTGTTGTCATCACATAAATTTGTTTTTCTAGTGATATGAAAGAACTATATATTCACTATGTGAGTCTGTAGCTAGTTGTAAATGTAGCAAATTGTAACTCTTGTTGTCAACGATGAAAGAACTTTTGCTTCATAATTTTTTTTTAGCCGTACCTCTAGTTGTAATTCTCAAAAATATATTATTGTTGTTAATATAGTGATATAAATAATTCTGCAAAACAAGTTTCTGCTTCAATGAAAATAAATTATTCGGAGTTTCTACAATATTAGTTTAAGAAAGAACAAATCAATGGGCTTCAAATTCAAAGCTTTACCAATTCATTAAAATATACACTTTTGAAGCTTGATTTATAGATTTGTATTCTTTAAACTTCATAATAAATAGTCAAAATTTTTTAATGATCATGTTGAAAAATAATCAACGTAACAAAAAGCTCATAGTGCTAACTTTAATAGCGTTTCCTGTAGGAAAAGCTATTAAATGTGATGTAGATGACTTTTAATAGCGTTTAAAAAACGCTAATAAATATAGGACCTTTAATAACGCATTCTCATAGAAACGCTATCTTTCCAATATCTTAATAGACAATACACTCTCCATGGCCTGCTTTCTAGGCAATTTTAAGAAGTGAGTTTGCATTTAATTTGATGATGAAAAGCATATCCTTATCTGCAATTCACTAGAATATTTGTTAGCCAAAAAACAATTCACTGCAAGGTCAGCTTTTTTTTTTTATTGCTATATGCATGACATTTCCTTACAACTCTTCTAAGTTAGTCATACAATTGTTGTCGCTTACAATTGGTTCTTGACATTTTCTTGTAGGTGAATGATAAATAGTTGATATTGAGAGTTAAACTTAATTAGTATAAGTAGGCACTCGATAGTGGAATTCATCACGTTAGATATTGAGTGGAGCATAGAACAACAAAAAAATCATAGATGTAACACGTCATTGATAATAATGAAAAGGTTCTATATACAAATATATAGTTCCTAAGGATTTCTAAGAACAACAAATAAATTGTTTGGCCCTCCCTTCTAGCATGTGACTGTGAAAATGACTCCCTTTTTTCTCTTCTTTATGGCCAGGTATTCCAACCTTTCCTTGGCATGAAAAGATAGCTCGACATTAGGAATGGCCTTTTTGTACTCACGCTTTCATTTCAACTGAATATCCTCCAGGTCAGATTCATATGGAGACAATGGTGAGGTAGGCTTTGGATACGTAGATTCTGAAGAAGATGAAAAGTCTAGAGGAGCTGATTCAATACCCCTACTGATGCAAACCAAGGATGGTCAACTTTGAAGAGAAGAACCAAGCCAATTATAGAACAAAAAGAACCAAATTGAAATTTGATGAAAACTTTACTTTCGTTGGTGATGACCTCTCTATCTTGTTTTGGCTTTATCTTGAGATCCAGATATCCGCTGAATGAGTTCTTTGATGCGTTGGAAAGATAAGATAATTATCGAAAACTCGTATTTCAAGATTTTTGACTAGTTTCGGCTTCTACCATGGTGAAAACTGGGATACAAGTTTAGGATGAAATTCTAGACGGGATTTTTCTTGTATTTTGGGCTTTTTTTGTATTGGGTTTGTGTTTTGTGCAAGATAGACTCCTTATGCTGAAGTAGGCATTACTTAGGTGAGGTTAGGGTTAGCCGTCACCTCCTTAGAATAAAAATTCTATAAATAGGACCTGTATTATCTTATTTCATAACTTTGAATGAATTTAGAATTTATCCTAATTGGGTATTTTTGTGAGTTGAGCATTGGCTCCTCCTCTTCAAGTTCTTGGATTAGAACTTGCTTGATTCTTATCAAAGAGATTTATCTATCTGTGGCAAATCCTCATTGGCTTATCAATCTTCCAACTCCATGGATGATTGTGGCGCCTTCCCCTTCATCTTCTTCCCCTTCCATTTGTTTAATTTCTTTTATATTCTTCTTTACATTTGCGCCATTTACAGTCTGTTTTTAGTTGCTGCACCTTAATTCTTAGTTTGTTTAAGTTTATTGTTAATTTAGTTATTTATATTCCTTAATTGTTTCCTTTTGTTAATCATATTCGGGTGACAACCGCACCTTCTTCTTCCCCCAATTTTTCTCATCTTTGTTTTTTTACATAAAAACTAAGAACAAGCTCTTAGACAGATCCTCAATTTCGATGATTCAAACTTGAATCATATCATGTGGTATCAGAGCTAGCTTCCTTGAGCTTAATTCCTTTTTAGTTTGAGTTTTTCTAGTTGGATTGCGTTAAAACTTTTGTAATTTTTGAGCTATTTTCTTTTAACCTTGAAACCCGCACCCAACCCCATATTTTAATCATCAATCTTGATCATTTATGGTGTTGTAATAAGTTGTTAGACCATTGAGGTTTGTAATTCATAACATCCAAAAGATGTTTCATAGCTTAAATTGCTTCCTTTCCTCATATTCTATGTTTTAGATTTTTGAATTTTTTTGAATTTTTCATCTTGTTCTTGGAATTTGAGCCACTTTGATCTTGATGAATTTCACAAAATGGTGTTATAATGATAATTTTCACCTTGATTGAAAGGTCTCTACAAGTGGAATAAAGTATACCAATCAATTTTAAGTTTAAAGCATGAACTAAACATCAATTTAGAGGAATTTACTTTTGGGTACACTTCCCAAGAACAGTCCCTTGTTCATTATGTTCATGCTTCAATAGGCTATTTGATATTTGTGAATTGTGATTCAATTAAAATCTATTTGGGGCGTTTCTGTAATTTTTAAAAACAGTGGCGAAAATATATTTTTGCAAAAGTGAGTATCCCCAAAAAAAGTTAAAAAATTTGGGTTCAGAAAAGTACAAAGGGACCGATCTGTAATTATAAAAAGTACAAAAAAAAATTGGCAGAATTCAAATTAGGCCACAAAATCCCTATTCTAATTATTGCTAGCCTTTAAATTGATATTACTTGATGTTTTGGACATATCTCTGGCTCAAATTCTACTCCTAAACACTAATTCTGGAGTCTTTGTCTTCTTACTTCTCCATTAGAATGTGCTTTCTTTTCTTGTTTGTCTTTAAAAATTCCTAAGTTTTGTCTTAGTAGTTTTCTTTTCTTGAACTTCTTGATTTATTACTAGTTTAGATCTTTCACAAAGTTTTGATACTTGTTTACATTCTTGAATTAGTATAGTTCTTTTCCAAGGATATTGAAAGAGGACTTTGAGTGGTAAAAGGCAAGAGTGAACATTACATAAAAGCCTTGTTTTGAGTGAAACATGAGTGCAAATCTAAGAGTTAAACACTTAGGTGTGGTGGGAGGTCCTTAACACTATTTCTTTTTCTTCTAACTTGTTTGCTTTGCAACATGATGACATTTGGTTCTAAAGATTCGGATTATGAGCATAGATGCATTGCGAAATCACTTGAGAAGTATAAGGTTAGTAATTGGACGCAAAAGATGCATGAGAGGTATAAAAAGAAGTTGAGGGAAAAAGATAGAATAAGTAATGAAGAAGAGAGACGTAGAGACAAGGAGAGAAGATATAGAGTTCATTAGAGGGAGGATAAGAGGTTTGATAAAGAAAGAAGACATAAAGCTATGAAAAGGAGAATAAGGAGTACGAAAGAAAGGTGAGGAAAGAGGAGAGAATGAAAAGAAATATTTCCAATCTTGAAGACAAAATTCAAAAGAAAGAGGGAGAAAAAGAAAAATAAGAAAGTGAAATCAAAATTGACAGTAGAAAAGAGAGTAAGGGAAATGCAAAAAAAAAAAAAAAAACAAACAAAAGAGGGAGAGGCAAAAGAAAGTGAGGTGGAGGAAGAAATTTTGTCAAAACAACCTACTTTCAATTTCTTATACAGTGATACTTATTTTAATGCTAATACTAACCTTTTGTCAAGTTGTGTTGACTCCCTTTTGCAGAAATTTGAAAATGAAATTCCAAAGGAAGAATGCATGGCATCAATCAAAGTTGAATTAGATCTTCCAAAGACACGAGTCCCCCACGACTAGAAGGAGCTTGGTGGACCTTCCATGACCTTGAATTCGAAGTTAAGGACTTTCAAGACCTATCAAGGTTCTAAAAGATTGCAAGAGGAAAAGGAAGAATTGAAGACAACTCGAGAATGGCTAAACACTAAATCCGAGAATGAGTCTTCAAAAACACTTGGGAAGTCATGGCGTTCTACTACTCTAGTATCTTCTTCTAAGTTGGTTTGTGGCTTCAAATGTTGGGATTCATCCATTTTTATTATTTTGTATTACATTTCATCCCTAGGTCATAAAGAGAAGAAGTGAATGAAGGAGAATTCCCTCAAGGAATGGTTAGCCTTCATGAAGAAGACAAGTTGGGCATGAAGTTTCAATTTGCAAAGAAAATTGATGGGGTGTTGGACCAATTTAGGAAGAAAGGCAACAATTAGGAGGAGAAATCCTTGACTTTCACTACTCCTAGATTTTATGACTTGTTGAATTTGCAAGAACATGCTTCAAATCATAATTTGCGGAATTTGCATGAACTTGTTTTAAATAATTATGATAAATCTTTGAGATTTGATTGTGTTATTTTACCCCTTATTAGCCTTGGTCAAATTGAAAAGTTTTATATGAATGATGAAATTGTTTCTAATGTGGATATTACATATGATGGATTCTTTAAACTTGATTTTGACCCCGGAGGTTGGTTTTGTAGGCACATGAAGAATAAAAGCTTGGTTTCATTCAAAAGAAATCAAGTCTCCATAGAAATACTCTTTTTCTTAATGCAACTTTCAATAAAACTAATACATGCCCTTTTTTTTTGTAGGTTTTGGAGCTATAAAATCGAGGTCGAATTCTCTTGAAGAGGGAGGGAATGATGCAAATCAAGGATGGTCAACTTTGAAGAGAAGAACCAAACCACTTATGGAACAAGAAGAACTAAATTGAAAGTTTTTGAAAACTTTATTTTCTTTGGTGATGACCTCTCTGTCTTGTATTGGGTGTATCTTGAGATCCAGATATTCGATGGATGAGTTCTTTGATGTGTGGGAAAGCTACGATAATTATCTACAAATCATATTTCAATATTTTTTTTTATTAGATTCGACTTCTACCATGATGAAAATTGGGATACAAGTTTAGGACGGCATTTTTCTTGTATTTTGGGCATTTTTTGTATTGGGTTTATATTTTGTGCAAGATAGACTCTTTATGCTGAAGTAGGCATTACTTAGGTGAGGATTAGGGTTAGCCGTCACCTCTTTAGAATAAAAATTCTATAAATAGGACTTGTATTATTTCATTTCATAACTTTGAATGAAATTAGAATTTATCCTAATTGGGTATTTTTGTGAGTTGAGCATTGGCTCTACCTCTTTAAGTTCTTGGATTAGAACTTGTTTGATTCTTATCAAAGAGTTCTATTTCTTTGTGGCGAATCCTCCTTGGCTTATAAATCTTCCAACTCCATGGATGATTGTGGTGCCTTCCCCTTCATCTTCTTCCCCTTCCATTTGCTTAATTTCTTTTATATTCTTCTTTACATTTGCGCCATTTATATTCTGTTTTTAGTTACTGCACTTTAATTCTTAGTTTGTTTAAGTTTCTTATTTAGTTATTTACATTCTTTAGTTGTTTCCTTTTCTTAATCATATTCGGGTGATAACCGTACCTTCTTCTTCCCCCAATTCGTCTCATCTTTTTTTTTACATAAGAACTAAGAACAAGCTCTTAGATAGATCCTCAACTTCGATGATTCAAACTTGGATCATATCACTTACCTTTGAGGATGGCAGTGTTAGGAGGTTTAGGCCAAATTGACAATGCTTCATGCCTATAGACTTGAT
This sequence comes from Ammopiptanthus mongolicus, assembly GCA_039655645.1. Lineage (NCBI taxonomy): Eukaryota > Viridiplantae > Streptophyta > Magnoliopsida > Fabales > Fabaceae > Ammopiptanthus > Ammopiptanthus mongolicus. The sequence goes on from CM077350.1 coordinate 48,574,495, forward strand.
TAGATCTGAAGATCCAAATAAAGAGTATTCTATAGGGGATGCTTCCATCATTCTTGCAAGGGCTATATTTTAGATATTTCATGATGAGGAATGAAAGGTTGGCTTTGGAGTAGGTGAGGAGGTGGCAGACCACAGTCATTTCAGATTTTGATAGGTGAAGGGTGATAGACCATTGTCTGATAAGGGAAGAATGAAATGGCAGCAAGGCTCCGTAAGAATCTAGCCTTGTTGGTCAGTAGTTTGGTCTCATTCTTCTTCCGACCAGTGTTGTCCCAAAACAACTTTCGATATACCTTCTTCAGAGAAAGGTCTGGATTTTGCTTTATCCACTCCAGACTTCTAAAACTCTCTAAACCCTTGTTTGGAGCTTCCGTTATTTTAGCAACATGATCCTATTGATGGTCACTGGTACACCACCACTTATGTGCCCAATGATGGATCCGTCAATGTTGATATCAGCATTTGACTAAAACTCCCTGATTTCAACAACAGGGACGGTTCTCCACATGTTGAAGTAATCAGTCCATCCTTGAAAAGCAACCTCTCTAGTTGCGTCATATCCATCCTTTTAAGCTCTCCAAGATTAATTCTCTTCATCGTAATCCAATGAAGTTTGGATGCCATTTGAGTTTTGAAGAGTGAAAGGTTTCGAAGAGTGAATGGTTACAAAAAGTGAATGGCTTCGAAGTATGGAATAGTTCTATTTATACACACAAGCAGACGTGCAGTTAATAAAGAAGATGAAGTCATGCAGTTAATGGAGACGATAAAGACATGCAGTCGTGTTTTTTTTTATAGAAGTTACAACGTTGGTGGAGAAGACGAAGAGATCACATGTAGTTGTGCTATGGCACTCGGTATCATTCCAGCCAAAAACAAGCTATCAAGATATAATGGCATTTATGAGAAGAAGCGTTGTTAAATAAGCTATCAAAATATATTAATGTTTCCTAAACAAAGCGCTATTAAAGGTATAGTCGACCTAAAATAACTATTAAAGGTAGAGTTTCCTCTTTGTGACAATTATTACTCTCTCTCACTCTTTCAAACCTGCACGCACTCTCAGACTCTCCATCTTTCTCCCTTTTTCGGACTCCCGAGCAAGTCACTCTCTCCATCTTCCACGTCAACTGATAAGTCTCTTCATTTGAAATACTTAGGGTTACTTCAAAAGGAAAGACATTTTGATTCTTTTATTAATTTTATTGTAGTTAGGGTTACTTAGAGGGTATCCAACTCACAAAAAACGAGGTCCAAGCATGGGTGGACCGTTATAAAAAAATTAAAGGAGACAAATTTGAGGTAATATATAGTTGGATTATTTTGTTAATTTCTTATCTAATCTTGTTTATCATTTTCTTTAGCATTTTGATTTTTTGAATGTTGCTTAGGATTTTTTTAATTCAATATTTTTCTAGTAAGAAGCATGTTGTGGCTAGATCAACCATTGGAATTTCAACATCCTTTTCTTCTTTTAATCTTAACCTGGAGCATTTGTGGCTAGGTGGACCATAGATTTACTTGTGTGTTCTAATTTTTGTTGTAGATAAATGGCAACAACCAGAAAGTTGTTCATGCTGAAAAGGATGGAAAATAGACTTTTTCCAAATTCGGTTATATTCATTGGAGTATATGTTTTTGTTTTTACATTATTAATGTTAAGTCTCCGTTTTTCCTTAAAGTTCTGTTAAGGTTTTGATGAAACCAAACAAAATAAATATGATTAAAATGAACCTTATGAACTTTGCTGATGATCTACTTTAAGTGTGAAATACTTGGCTAATAAGTGATATTCATACAAAAAGTTGATTTATGATTACTCAGCAGAACGTCTAAATCAAGAAAATAAGACATACATCTTACAGTCTTTGCGTCTCCTCGAGCTTTAAGATAAGCGTCTTAGCAAAGTCTTAAGAGCCATGCATCTACTTTAACATATGTTTCCACTAGGATCTTTCGAATGTCTTAACCAATGCACTAATGGATGCATCCGCACTTCAAGCGTCTAAATCAGATAATGCTCCTCAAATATCAAGCTTTTTCCGTTTTTACCAGAAGCATCTAAAGGGCAGTTAAACCTCCCTTGCAATCAAAAGAGTGAAGCAGATACTTTATCCAAGCATCTGATAGATGCTCGTATCAAAGATCAAAGTCATCTCTGACTCAAGACAAAAGCATATGTGCTCTGCGCCAAAGTCAAGATAAAGATTCATCTCTCAAGGACCTCAGACGATTACATATATATGAAAAGGATCACTCTTTTTTACTCGTCTGATCTACTTAAGCTATCAATTGACTTCAATAATCATCTCATGAAGAAGGTTGCCAAAATAAATCTATCCAATATCAAGCGTCTGTCCCGATGAGCTACACTGTCTGACCATGCCTATCCTAAAAGCAGAAAATGCTATAGAACAATTTCTTACATCAGATCTAAAGAAAAAGCCTCATAAGCAAAACTAATCATCAGACGCATCCATGAAGAGTTTCTAGAAAAGGGTCTAAGGATAAAAATGTCTTATCCAAAGGAAAGCATCTCAAAAGATCAAAGTCAAATATATGATGAAAGTTGTTTTTCAAAAATGAAGATAGCTCGTTTAAGAAGTCTATAAAAAGGCTTTTTTCTGAGGCCCATGCGACTTACACCGAAAAGGTAAAAACCGTCATCTATCTGAAATAAAAGGTCTCTACCATGATTTGAACATCTCTCTTCTCTGTTTAAAAATAAGACCAACGTTTCTCTACATTTATTGGTGCATTTCAACGAATCTATTTCATCTCAAGATTGCGTCGCTAGAGCACGGGTACAACGTTGTTTCATTTTTTGTTTTTCCGTTTTTGTGCTCGGTAGATGTGATTAGGGTTCTTAAATTTGGGGATTTGGTTATCCAATTGCAATTTTTATTGTATAATATAGTTGATTATCTTTTTAGAATCAAATTTCTCTACGATTGCAATTTGTTCCATCTGCTCTATCATAATCCATATCCATGAATGTTTGTGTGATTTTGTCTTCTCAAATATGAAAAATGATAGAAAAACCCTATGTGATGTCATGTCCTGATTGTTTCTTAGTTAACTATCAAGAGATATGTATGCTACTTGTGCTTTTCCCATCAATTGTATTTATGTTGGTGTATTTGCATAAAGATCAAGGAGGTAGTAGTCGACAAAAAGGATGTCTTTTGTGGCTAATTCATTTCTTTCAATTCCATTTATTATTTTTTTTTTTTGTAACATATTCAAGCATTCTCCTTTTAAGCTTTGAATGAAAGAATGATAGACTAAGTTGTGGTCTTTTATCTTCTTCTGTGACACACATGGAAAACTGGAATCTTGTTGCTTCAGTTATTTTTTTGTTTGTTGGATTTTGTTCATTTAAAACATTGCTTGAATAATGAAAAGGACTTCATTTTTGCCTCTGAAACATTTGAATTGTTTGTTAGAAGGTCAAGCTCTTCTCTTGGATCTGGTAAGCTTGCAATGTTTTGATTTAAATACATATATAAAGTGCTGGAAAAAGTGGGGAAAGCATCATTAAATTGAAGATTTTGAAAGTTTGAAAGCTAGCATCATTAAATTGTTGAACTCAGGATAGGCATGTTAGATATTTCTTTGGTACTAGAGATATTGCTTTCCTGCATAATTTTATAAAAAATATTGTCACATTCTTGAGAGTTTCTTATAATATCTTACTTACCTTTTCCTCTTCATGTATATCAAATGCTAGTCAATGACCACATTTTGCAGCCAATCCCCTTCATTGATATGCCTTTTGTGTATTCTTTAGTATGCGTATTATTATACAGTGAAAAGTTGCCTTTTGCAGTAGCTAAATCAAAGTTCTCCTCTTCTCTCACATCCACCATAACTTGATCAAAGTTGCCTTTTGCAGGAGCTAAATCATGGTTTCTCTCGATTAAACCATATCCATAACTTGATGGAAAAATGATCAAAACACAAAAAAGTCAACTACAAGGGACAAACACCATCCACTCAATGCCATAGTCCTTTGCAATGCCAAGAAAATGAATTGGTATTCCTTTGCACCATCCACTCCATAACCTGTTATTGAGCTTAATAATAGGATGCGAGAGGAAGAATCTGATTCTTGTTGATTGTTTAAAAGCTTGTACTGAGATGATTAATGTCATAGACTTAGTATTAGTTAGGTAAGCTAAGAGTTACTGAACTTGATAATTGGATTTGAGAGGAAGAGTTTGTTTCTTGTTAAGTGAAAAATGTTTATGTCTATGCTGATACCTGCTTATCATTAATTGTTTTCTAGGAAAAATATTTTTCTTAAAAAAAAAAGAGAGAGAGGAAGAATTAGAAAACTCTCCCTAATGATTCTGAAGTTTGTTTCACATTTAGGGACTTTGGGGAGGTGTGATATGTGGAATTGCTTTCCATACCTTGCTGCTTTTGTGTATACTTTACAAAACCAATTGGAAGAAAGAGGTAAGCAATGCTTCTCATTCTCTATAAATTCTGAAACATCTGTAGGCATCTTTATTCTAGTACTACTGAAAAGTGATACTTTGCATTTATGGAGATGGCTGTTGAGGCACAGTTTCATGTTTTGGTTGTTGATGATAGTCTCAGTGAAAGAATGTTGATTGAGAGGCTCCTTAAAACCTCTTCCTTTTAGGGTAATTTTTTTTGCTCTTCTTATGTTTGTTTAGTGGTGTTTTTCCCTCTAAAATAATGAACTTAGATTGTTATGTTTTGTACTAACAGTCACTGCAATGGACTCTGGTAGTAAGGCAATGAAGTTTCTTGGTTGGGATGAAAAAGAGAAGAGGAAAGAAGGACCCTTGTTGCACCACGAAACCATCAGGTTCAATTTACTTGCTAAATTACTAATACATATGGTTTAGCCTTTTTGTTATTTTTATTTTTTTTTATGTGGACCAGTTTTCTAAATTAGTAATACATATGGTTTAGCCTTTGATCTAATTCAATTTACATATTCTTGCAGGATGTAGAAGTAAATCTGATCATAATATATTATTGTATGCCAGGAACCACAGGCTATGATCTGGTTAGTAAAATCAAGGTAATGTCTTGGGATATTTTTCAGGTTGCATGTTGACTATTTGACAAAATGCTTGAACCATTGTAGCTTGCTTTGATTAATGATTTCCCTTGTTACTTTCTCCCATAAAAATTGTTCTAAGCTCTATGATGCGCGCAAGGTTTATTAGGCTTGGAAATAGGTGGATTAGATTGAAGGTGGTTTAAAGAGTGAAAGAAGATATAGATAAATTTTGTAAGTAAGTTTAGCAAGTCAGATTTCATCTTCTGTTTGTATCCTTAGGAATTTTAGTAATATGCTTGATTATATATATTCGTTTCCAAAACAGTCTTGCACACTTCACATTTTTTAAAAAACATAATAAAAACACTATCGCGGTTCTGTAACTGCTGCTATCTTTTTTTTATATTAATCTGAGTATAGCGGCGGTTCTGTAACTGCTGCTATCTTTTTTTTTTAAAATTAATCTGAGTATTAGCAGCGGTTAAACCGCCGCTATATTTTTAAAAATTTATTAAAAACATTTGCGGCAGTTGTATAATAGCCACTATATTCTAGTCAATTTTTCTTTTACCATTAGCGTCGGTTCGGTAACCACCGCGATTTTTTTTTGGACTTTGCGGCAGTTGGTGCGGCGATTATTTTAACCGCCGCAAACATTGCTCGCAACGTCTAACATTGTTACGGTCGCCCAACCGCCGCAAACTCATTTTTGAGGCAGTTTGAACCGCCGCCGTTAGCACTAATAACCGCCGCAAAATATTGTTTTTGTTGTAGTGATTGTTATTTACCTCTTTTAACAGTGCCAAGATATATAGCATGTGAAAGCTCTATCAAATACAAAAAATATGCGCTATTAAATCCCGAATGGGGTGTAGTGTTTATTTTGAGTTTTTTTAATTATTTCTTTTCGTTTGGAGTTCTTCTTGAATCAATTCATTACCTAAATAGATTGAATTAGTGTCGTGGCACTTGACAACTAAAATCTTGCTGTGAAAATAATATCCACTCAATACATTACTTATACTATTTGATACACATACCAACTTAGTCAACAATATTCTCTTCATAGATGCTATGCTAAAGTCCAACAAGCAGAACGTGGTGTTGGCCATGATATATATCACGAAAACATGCTTGGATACTTTTAGCTCACTAAACATCTAGCACTGAGCTTCACTTGCTCTTAGCTATGGCCTAAATTGCATGTCACACTTTGAAGTGCGACAATGTTCGGGAGGGAAATAATAACCAGATTGATAGAATCTTGATGAGTATGTTGGATCACATGTGAATCCAGGACTGGTTCAATATTTATTGAGGTTTGAAGCAAATTTTATGGTGAGATCATTTTAGAAAATTAACTACAATTTTAAAAAATGAATCTAATAATTTTTTTCATACAAAATTAATTATTTTATGTAAAATGAGGAGTTAATCCCAGTTAATGATAAATTTTTATATCAAATAAACTAACTTATCTGATATATCAAAAAGATAATATAAAAAGATATAAAATAAATTATTTTTAAAAAAAAATTATTTTTGTAAAAAATCTAAAATAAGGACCTCACTTACCGCATTCTTGAAGTGGACGTATATGAAACATGTGGTTAAATAAAATACCCTGTTAGGCAATGGCATCTAAAATATCTCAGAAACGGGACAAAATTGGTTCACTTTGCTTCCAAGAATTGGTGGAGCCTTTTACGTGCCATACAATGTGGTTGCCACGTAACATGATTAGCCATATGAGATAGGGCTGGTAGTGATGACCTGTGGAAATGAAGTAGCTGGAGGCTGCCTATCACGGTTTTTATATATTCTCTCTGAAAAGTTGATAGCAATTGCACGCACACCAAATTGAAGTGATACAACATGATACATCTGATGCTAAATTATGTTGCCGGTTTGTGATTAAGAAAGATTTAGGCCGACTGAGCGCTTGTGCCCAACATTATGTTCCAATGGTTGATACGATTTTAACCATTGGAACTTAAGGAAAAGAGATTGATGAGGCTGAGAGTATACACATGAAACTTGTTCAACATATGATTTTGTCATTTATAAAATGGTTCATGTAATATTGTCAAAAAAAAAAAAAAAATGGTTCATGTAAATAAAAAGAAATTGCTTGCACCACAGTTATTTTTCTGCAAAATGTCTCAAAGCCCTCCAAGTATTGTTACGAAGTTTTACGTAAATCCATCACCTTTATTGGCGACTCCTGAGAAGTACATCTACTGTTTCTAATGGGTGGTGAAAACCATTATCTTGAAAATCAGATGGGACCGATCAGTTGGATCGGTTGGATCAGAAATCAATCAAGTGATCGATTTGATCAATCGAAAAAATTGGTTGATTTCAGAATCGGTGAGAATCAATCAAGAACTGGTCAAGTCGGATTTTAAAATCGGTGAAAATCGATCAAAAACTGGTGGTGAGAATCGGTTTGAACCGATCTTTTTTTATTTTTTCAATTTATTTTTGAAATTTTATTTTTAACTTATAAAAATATATTTTTTAGTCAAATAAAAGTCGAATGACAAATTATAAAAATATATATATTTATCCTTCTTTGTTAATTTTTTATCTTATGAAATATATAATATGATTATTTTATGTTAATTTAAAATTTGATTTGCCTTAAAATTATTACTTAATATAATATATAATATTAAAAATATATATTTAATTATTACTGGTATGACCACGGTTCAATTATAATTAAATCATAAAACCTTGAACATATACCTTTACCGATTCAATGACTGATTCGGTTTTTAAAACATTGGTGAAAACAAAGGTCCATCCCATTCCCCAGAATTTGTGGTTGGTGATGGTTTTAGTGGCTGCAGGTTTCACGGCGGCAGAGCGTGGAGCGGCGATCATAGTAGGTCCAATGTCCTGTGACAGCCATCATGTGAGTCACTTTTGGTGGAGCACAGTGACTAGGTTGACACGTTCTGGCTCAAAGGAAGGTTGGTTACATTGGGTTGATATACGGGTTGTTGGGTCAAGCTACTTGTGGTGGTTGCTAACCCAGTATTCTAATAGAGTAGTTTGTTTGGACTCAAACATGACCTGACAATAATGTATGAATGTCCGGGACAGAATTCAGTTAAATGCCAATGTTGATGTAATGTATAAATTTGAACATTATTCATAGTTAAAGCATAAATTTAAAGAAGTGTGAAACTATGACTAATGCAGGGCCATATCCTATTACTGATATCACAACTGAATTACCTATTCTCATTAACCATCAAAAATATTTATACAAATTACTTGGGCCTACAATGCTAATGGGCTTGCTAAGCTATAAAACTAACTGATCACTAATGATAACAGTAGTCTAACTGAAAACAACTAACATAACAGCTTTTGATAAAGAATAGCTGAATATATGTTTCAACATGTCCCGACATTTTGGGGCCTAAGGAACAAACAGTTTCAACTTTCAATTGCAATCAATTTTTACTTTTCCGGAATTTTACTCCTATACACTCATAAGTATTAAGATTGTCCCGTTAAAAAAATGTATTAAGACTGTTGGGTCATATAATTATAGCAATTGCTGCCAACTTGTGTTAGAAAGCCAGGTTGCTACTTGATGCTTAAATAAAATCTCTGATATATATGTTAGTATTGTTGGGCCTTTATATAATATATAAAATTAGAAAGGGTCAATAGCTAGGTGAATGTGGGGCCTAAGGCAAGTGTGTTAGTTGCCTTGAGGCACACACTACCATGAACTAATGTATATTTTACAATATATTTTCAAAAAAATAGTGTCAATATGAATATATTATCATATTATGTTAAAAGCTATTGATTTACAGGAAGACTTATTAATTATACCTAATTATAAAAAACAGTATAAATCTTACAAGAATGTGGAATATTGACCCAAGTTGGGATAATCCAAGGCATAATCTAAACCCGAACCAAAAACATACAAGGTCTTATTTTTAAAACTTGACCCCTTTAATCAGTTTCAGGTCAGGACGGGTTAGTATGATGGACCGGATCTTAAATACCTTTAGAGGCTGCAGTGATATGGGTTTTGGGCTTGAGTTGCGATGGTAAGATGTGATGCCTCAGGGTGGTTCAAACGGTGTTTGTGGGTGATCAATGGTTTGGTGGTGGCTATCAAGTGTGGTTTTTACAGGGTGGTAAGGCAGCAAAATTGGGTTACGGGTGGCTAACTTCATAAATAATTAAAGAAGATATCATATAAGACATTCTTAAATCGAGATTTATGAAATATAAGGCAAAGTTTGAAATAGGGTTGTCCAACGTGTTTTACTGCAAAATTAGTCATCTTTGCCCCTCATACGCAAGGAAAAAGATAATGGGAAAAAAAAATTTAAAGGATTGAAACATAATAATATAATAGACTTTCATAAAAAAATTATATTTAACTAACTATTATAATAGCCAAAAGTAGAGGACTACCTGTGCCCCTTTGACCAAAAAGGTGTATGTAACATCGCATTTTTAGTTGCCTAATTGGTTTAACACACTACAACGAAGATTTTGCTCACTAACATGCATAATTTAGTCGCTAAACCAGTTAGCGATCGAATTAGCTACCACGCAAAGTTGGTAGTTAAAGTGTTGGTAGCTAACTAATTTAGATACCGAATTCTCAATCAGTCGTGAATAGCTACGAAAATTTTCTATCACTAAACATTAAAAAAACGGTCACAAAGTTAGTGCCAGACACATGTTTTGGGAACCATATTTAGCAACGGAATATATCTGTCGCTATTAGTGACCACCTCCATTTCGATCGCTAATCCACCTGTAACTAAGTTAGCGACCAAATCATTTTTGATCACTAAATATATAATTTTTTTAAAAAAAAAAATTCAAAATTATCATTCTAATTAATGGTACAAAAATTAAATAAAATGCAAAATTAAAAAAATCATGCTCAACTCAAATAAAATAGTATAAATGATAAAATGTATTTATATATTTTGAATATCCAAACATCTAATACATTAATATTCAATTTGAAAAGAAACAACAAAATATAATACAATAGTGTATCAATGTGCGGAGGGGTGGGGATCTAGCTATCATCCGCCTCGTCATCGGCCTCACCATCAACATCTGGATCAGCATGTGCATTGTCCTAGGGAATGACACCGGAGCAGCCGAGCCTATATCCCAATGCTGGTACGACATGTGCATCTCCCTCCGTGTCTGCGCCATCGCCCTCTCTGTTTGCTCCAGTTTACCCTCCAAGTTGTTTATTATGTTGTCCTTTGCCGCTAACTCAGCATTGAGGTTGGCGATGACCTCTCGTATGTAACATCCCAGTTTTAAGGATCGTAATTGGATAAGTATATATTTCTTTGTAATTGTTATTATGGCTTGAAAGCGCGTTTAGAGGATATGCTAAGAGTAGGGATGAATAGGATGAGAGAAGGATAAAAGAACAAAGGAACGGGGGCAGAATGCTTAAGTGTGGATCCATGGAACGCTTAAGTGTGAGGACGCTCTAGCGTGGAGAACTTTGGACGCTTAAGCGTGGATCCTCTGACCAGTGACTGGCAGTGATGGGACGTAAAGTGACATGTGTCGGTTATGCGTCGCGGCTGGCACGTGATGGGCGGTGCCTTGACGGTGAGGAAACGTCAACGCTCAAGCGTTGATGAGGACAACGCTCAAGCGTTGGAACGCTAAAGTATGGAAAATCCCAACGCTAAAGCGTGGACAGCAGAATCTTTCCCTATAAATACCTCATCATTTTCACCGTGGGATGAATTTTTGTTCTTCAATATCTGATACAAAGAGCTCGAGAGTGAACGTCCAGAGGTGAGGTTGAAGCTTTGATCTTAAGTTCGGGCTATATTCATCGATCCGATTTCAATTCCGATCGTGTTTTCGTAATCAGCGCAACTCCTACTTCAATTCTACCGGTTTGCTTTCGTGATTCGTCAAGGTTAAGCCGAGGTTCCGTATCTACCTACATTGTACCTATACAATGTTCTCTTTTGGTTTAAGTTTCTTTTCGCGGTATTGACTTCGTATAAGGGTTAATGCTATAGTCTACGTATTATTTCCGGGATTAGGGAAAGTTTGGGAGCTACGTACGGAACCCTTTTGGAGCAAGAAGGTTGCGGCTGTAAGACAAGGAGAGGGCAAAGGAGTGCTCGTTGCGTTCGTGGTTATCACCATATTCACTACCAGGTGGGGAGAAAGGGTTACGCACGTTGGGGAGGCAAGAGTAGTCCATATAGCTTTGTTGTGTGTTTTGTGTGTATAAGGGAACCCTAAGCCCTATGTGAGGTTGAGCCCTAACAAAATACCTAAACCCTAGGTTTAGTTTACCTTGGGCTATCACCGTTATAATTGCTACCTAGGATAGTAGATTTGTGATGCATGATAATATGTGTTCTGTGTTAATATATCCGTATCTGTTATTTATGAGATTTGATATTAGCAAGAGATGCATGATATACTACTGATAATGGCATGTTGGTATGTATGTTGTTTGTTTCTTTATGGAGTATGTTGATAATCTATGAACTGTTGTATTGTATTTGGAAATGCGTGTATGTATGAGATTCGGAGGTTTAGCATGATTAGGGCTTTGACCCCGTGGTGGATGTTTGAGTTGATGGGTGAGATCTGAGGTATAATGGAGCTTAGAGCTCATAAGGATATGATGCGAGCTTACAGCTCATATATGTACCCGTGGAGCTTGGAGCTCGTGTGTGTTAACAGTGGAGCTTGGAGCTCGTATGTGTACCCTGGGAGCTTGGAGCTCATGTTGCTAAGAGCAAGTTTGCATATGTGGCGATATCAGCTCAAGAAAGATGGATGACATACATAGCGTATGCATTTGATGCCAAGTGACGAGCCGTATGCTGTGAGACATACGAGGTTGGTGCACCAAGTGCGGGTGCGGAAAACGGAAGGGTAGGTCTACGTGATCTTGGGGATATACTGGACACAGGTGTACCCACATGAGACCGGTATGGTAGCGCCTATCATGTCGTAGCGGTCATGGGCACATCCTACTATCCCGACTGGAGCCTGAATCTTTCCAGTTGCCGGTGGATCTTCCGAGGAGTCCCAGTTAACCCTCTTTGTCTGGGACAGTTGAGCGGTGATGCACTCTTATGGGTCATGACGAGCGGAACGGATTACCGGGACGAACCAACTTGTGTTCGATATGCAGACGAGATGTTACCCTTAGTAGGGTGTTTAGTATCGGCCGGCATGCATAGAAAGAGTATGTGTATATCTAGCTAGGGAATGACCATAGCGTCGTGATGTTGAGAGATGATTGTGTTTGCTATATGTGTTGCATTGCATCATCCATGTTATAGATGTGTTGTATATCTTATCTCCCCATATTTCTTTGTATGTGTACTTTCGGTTTTACCGACAGACGACGAGTTAGTGGAGGATCAGAATGGACCCGAGGCATCACCTGTTCATCACAGTGGCACCGCGGATGCCGGTGCTGGGAGACCTTGAGATAGTCTACCATGATGAGAGGGGATGGTAGGTGGACCCCTCGAACTTTTTGGCCGTCTACATCGGACCTGTCAGCTTGATCTTCTAGAGTGGCACTCCGCCATACGCGGACATCATCGGACCCTATCGAGTGTACCAGTTCCGTCCCTTCCCACGGATGTGGAACCCACCGAGACAAAGGGAGCGAGACTACTTATGCGTGGCACAGGAGAGGCTTCGATCACCGAGGACAGTGCAGGTGCTCGGAGAGGTACCTGCAGGCGGCCCAGAGGCGTAGGATTGTAGTGTCGAGTTCCTCGTCCGAGTATGAGCCTATACAGGTTTATAGGGTCACTCATGGAGATGGTCACGGTAGTTCAGGGCATCCTCACCACTGAGGATGAGAGCCAGCCAGTGCGTCTCTAGGAATGTGTGGAAAGGTTTTTGATGTATCTTGAGAGTGGGCTGGGGAGAGTGCTGGTGAGTCTTGAGAGCTTCTTTCAGAGGTCCTTAGATGTATTTTTTTGTCTATGTTATCACTTTTATGTATTTTCGTCTGTATCATCACTTAGCCCTACTGAAGGGGCCACTATGTATCTATATATCAATACTGCATGTGTTTTCGTATATCATGTTGTGCTTACTCTGATATTGTGCATTTTAAGTTGATTATATGTTATCGTTGTTTTTAATAAGCGCGCAAATGTTAAGTTATAGTAGAATAGTATACTTGGGTTCTAAATAATAGGATTTCCACGAGTGGGACTTGGGGACGTCACATCATACGTCCAGGGTAGGGCCAGGATCGGATTGAGTATGTGACATCGATGGGGCCCCGTACTCATACCCCATCCGACCCAACCCATACACATGACCCTTCTTGTTTTTTACTCCTACCACCTCCAAGAAAATGGTGTTGTCAGAGGCAGCAAGTGCTTCTGCCCTTGACTGGTGGCCTCATTTCGCTTTCGATGGTACTATTCCTGCACAATAAGTCAAATATTAGCACTTTTAAATATTAAAAATAATAAAATATAAATAAAACGTAGTTAACGATAACTTACAGTAACGTCCTTGACCTTCCTAACCCACACCTCATCATTTGTCCTCTTGGTTGTCTCCACTCTCCAGGACCTAATATGTTGTGGGGAGTCTCTTCTTCTCTGTCGTCTGCATATAGAAAATAGCAATTAAATTTTTTAGTAATAGTAAATAGCGCAATATATATGAATAAACATAAATTGAAATTGAAATTTACTCACCAGCCTTTTGTGATGGCCGGGAATAGACACGGAGCCACCCGTGTACAGAGGAACTCCAGCATCCACGACCCTATTTTGGTTTTCGATCGCGCTCCAAAGTAGGAAATCGTCATCGGGTGGCCCATAAATCCTGCAAGCCTTGAAGCACATCGGGGCGGAGCCAATCAGCCTTATCTTTGTTTTTTAGGATCTTATTCATAGCATTCTTGACTGTGTCAGACCCTCTACTCTCAAATTCTTAGCGGATCAGATGCTCATGTTCAGGCAACCACCTGAAACATGCTTGCAAGACAAGAAAATATCAAATCAAGTGAATGAAATGAACATATAGAAATCAAAATAAATCAAATCAAGTAGATGAAATTGAAATAAATCAAGCCAAGTAAATGAAACTGAAATAAAATCAAATAATTATAAAGTCTAGGAGTTTAAATGAAATTAAACCTTACCCCGAAGTCGTTAGTGAACCAGTTATACCGAACGCATTGCGGGATTTTTTTTCCATGTGGGCCGAGGCTCGTTATACTGGCCCCTAACACACTTGGAAATCTGTTTACTATGGCCATCCGGAGGATCAAAACTATTGGTAAATAACAATATATAACTTAATAAGTAAGCATTAGTAATAATTAACCAAAATTATAAACATTAATAAACAACTATAATTAATAAATAAATTACTCGTTCTTTCCATATGGACGAAGCAAGATCCTCCAATCAGTGGGATCTGTCATCCGCAGCTGATCCCTAGCACCCCATCATTATTTTGCACAGACGATGCCAGTGTGGCTGGTGTGGTCGGCGTGGCTGCTGCGATAGATGAGTCAACACCACCAACGGGCTATGCGGCGGCAAAGCCGCCTATGCTCGCTCCGGGCTGGTCGGATGGTGACGAGGGGTTGGTGGAATTCTGTCTCCCACCACGATGACTACAACTATAACGACCGCCACAGTGACCACGACCAATGTCGTCTGCCATCTGTTTACAAGAAGAAGAAAAAAAATGAAAACCAAGTATTATAATTATATATCCACATATGTATTTATATAAATCAATAAGTGACACAAACTTTTATTAGATCCTAATCTGTGGTTTTCCAGACCAAAACATATGAGTCATCTTTTCACTCATGTTCTAGTGGATATACAACAAACAGAAAAACTAAACAAAAACAGTTGATTTATGCTTCTATATACAAATTATCTATGTGGAATCTCTATCACTAAATTCACCCTCACTCTCCTCACCATCAGATGAGATATATGTATCATCGCTAGATTGGTCCATGTCATATTTGAGGCGACCCACCGTCCAATTAAAGAACCTAAGGTATTATAACCCTAATCGTTTTATAATCGTTAACGCGCCTTATTAATACGAAGCGAAGCGGAAACTTAAGCGTAGAAGCGAAACAAATTTAAGGCACGCAGCGTTTCAGAGTATACAGCTTTTAATATGAAAGTAGGCCGAGAGACAACTCTCCGGCTAACCACGATCACTTCCCAACCCCACAAGACTAGGATCCTGGGCTCGTCCATCGGCATCGGGCTCATACGGAGTGTCATTTAGTTCCTCGGCAAGTGGTTCCTCCATAGGATCTTCCCATAAAATAAATAACATAGAGAGAAAAAAATGCAGGGAGATAAGAAACATACATCATCAAATATGGGAGAGAGGCATCAGTACAACATATATATACATGTATCACACAAGACATATAAAACATACAACGTAACATCACCCATCTCTTAAATCATATAACACAACCATCTCAAATTTAATGTTACCAAGAACTTTTTAATTGTATTACATTGGGGTATTTTAATACTTTGTTATTTCCATCTTTAGGAAATACCGAGAGCATGATGTTGATTTAAATTTAATGTTTATTATGTATTTTTGTTATTTTAAACGTCAACGCTGAGAAAGATTTCTTTATTTGATAGAAAGTGTTAATTTTATGTATGTTTCCTTTATTATGTTTTTCGCAAGTATTATATACAACACGTTTTAAGTTGTTACGGTGCACTTGTCATAATTTTGAGAATGAGGGCACTCATTCCGACTTCTATTTTATAGAAAATAAAATAATAGTATTTTAAATAAAAATAAGTAATTTTGTTTCTTCATTGTAATGTCATTCTCACATAATTATTTTCTAAACAAGGATTTTTTTCCTTTAATTCCGTGAAAGTTATTTTCATGTATCAATTATATATGCTCTAAAGATTAAGAATCTGTTTGGTTGAGAATATTTTTAACCCAAAAATGAGAAAAACACGTCCCGAGATACTTTTCAAAAGCTGTGTGAGAGAAACTTTTAACCAACGTGATTTTGAAATGTGATTCATTGTGTGTTTGGTTTCATTTCTGGAGATACCAAAAGTGTTTCTGTCCCTGTCAATCGTGATTTTGATAAAAACAGAGGTGTTTGGTTACTGTCTTATAAAATTGATTTTGCCTTCAAACATAATTCTAGTAGAAGCTATAATTTGTAGCTTCTGCGTATTAAAAAATTTACACTAAGTTTTACATCAAACTTACTTTCAAAATAAAAACATCTAAACATAAATCACTTCACTTCAAATTCAATTATATTGAAATTAATTTTGCATAATCAATTCTATCCAAAATCACGTTTATCAAACGCTCATCCAAACACACATTCAACGCTCATCCAAACACACACTCAATGGTAGGAAATGTAAAACAAACAAATGCAAAACCACTTGAATTTGTTCTTCTTTGATTGCTGGTTGCCACATGCATGTCAGTCTCTGATTCGTAAAGCGCACTACGTCCTTGATGTATCTTCATTTGGAACAAAAGTGACTACTTTTCCTTTTTCTTTTTTGAGACAACAATTCCAATGAGATCAACAAGAATAATTCATTTGTAAGCTACCGACATGAGATTGAAAACCTGAGGAGCGACATAGAAGCATGTGGGACGTAAATAAAACTACTCTTAAACGAATTTATTTTTAAAGTTAATAAATAATAATATATTTATTCTTAATTTGATAAAATATATGAAAATTTTAGATGACTAAATGATTTAAATGTTACTTTCTTAGTTTAGTGATAAATTCACCTTAGAACTTCTTCCCGTAAGAAGAATAATCATTGAAATGAATTTTGCTTCTACCAATAAAGTTTTTTTCATACACACAATAGGAATTGAACTTTTGACAAGCTGTTCAAGAAACTCAACTATCTACCAACTTTGTTGGACCTTGTTGTCATTTTAGCATGTTATTTATCACCTATACAATGTGACTTCGCTTGAAGCCACAAAATGACATGGTAGAGACTAGACAGATTATTATTTATCTCCACCACATTACATTTGTATGGTAGCTTTGAGCTTAGAGCCTATTAGGACAGAGGATCAACATCAATTAGACATTAGATAGTCCCTTAAATTAATAAGATGCAATCACCAATCAAAAGTCCTCATAAAAAAAAAACAACAATCAAAAGCAAACATTGAGTGTCTTTGGAATCAACTAAAATTGGAAATGATCTAATTGATTTAATTAAATTAATTGGATTTCGAAATTAAATTTTATCTTTAGAATTTAACTAAAACATAAGGATTTAAATTGATTTAGAAATCAATTCTGCCTATGTGCTACAATAGTGGAGTAACAATGAGTAAAGATCCTCTCCATTTCTCAAAAGAAATGGAATGTTCTATTACTATAGTTTTGGATGTATAAAAATATTTATTTTTTAAAATGGGTGACATTTATTAGACTTTTATGTGCTTTTTACATCCAAAATTATAATAATGGAACCGTCTATTTCTTTTGAGAAATGGAGAGGATCTTTAATCACAATCGTGTTCTGTCTATCTGCGTCCCGACCATTTTGTTGTTCTATAGTGACCGATCTATTGCTCAGTCTTATTGACTGCCGCAAAACATTTAGATATTGGTGTGTTGCTATTCCTTCTTTGTTTGGTTCCTTCAAATTCACAGCTTTGGCTTCCTCCAATACTCTAATAAGGCCATATCTAGGCACTGGAGACAACAATGATATTGATGGCAATGACAACGATGACAAGGTTGTATAGCCCAATGAGGAAAAGCACCGGGAAGAACTCGGGGTAACAGACTAGCCTTTAGGGGAAGTCCTGTACTAACAAGAGCCGAATCCACACGACAACTTATTGTGATGTGCAATTTTGGAGAAAAAAGAAAAATATTTGTCCTGAAATTGTGTTATCTTGTGATTATTTTGGTGTAATGAAGGTTTGGTGTTTGTATTTGGGCCAGAGAAAAAATATTATGTCTGTTAGGTTCAAAGGTGGAGTGTATCGAAATTGATTTTGTTACTTGTCAAACATGATTTTAGTAAAAATAATTAAATAAAGGTGTTTAGTTACTGTCAGACAAGATTGATTTTGTCTTTAAACCCCGGTTTGACTAGAAGCGACAGAAAGTAATTTTTGCATTGGATTGAAAAATTTATATTAAGTTTTATATCAAACTTCCTTTCAAAATAAAAACATCCAAATATAAAATCACTTTACTTTATACTCAATTATAACCAAATCAATTTCATTCAAAATAATATTTATCTAAAGTTCATCTAATCTTATAGGCACATCATATTTCCATGGATTAATGACGCGGAAGAGGAACCTTGAACCATATGTCAATGCTTGTTAAAAGTGTTCAGATACATGCCCACTTCTCCCGTATTTGGAACTTTGATTCCATCTTCATTCCTAGTAATGAATTAACTATCTTTTTGCCAAAAATGAAATCATTTCCAATTTTTTAACATTCCAAACATAATAGATTTACAAATCAAATAATCTCTCCTTTCTTTTACATTCCAAGCATGCACTAAAAGCCTTAACGTTGCATTGAAGCATGCCACGTGAAGAGATACATTAGATTAAACAATTAAAACCAGGGAAAATTATACTAACATCCCTTAAATTTGATTCAGTTACACAAATAGTCTTTTTTTTAAAAAAGTACACTTACCTCCCTTTTAAGAAAGGTCAATGTAATTTTAATATCACTGTTCAGAGAAGGTAAGCTTAATGATAATATAGACCTCAAAAAAGTTTGTGTAATTTCTAAAAAAATTGTCAAATGCAATTAAATCAAATCTTAAGAGAAGTCAATATAATTTCTCCTTTAAAACTAACTAGTCTTAGAAGTTGAAACTGTAAAACAATGCAGACAAAAAAGCACAAACTCAATTATGAATAATACTCTAAAAAAAAAAAGCTAAATTGCAATTTTTTTCCCCCAAGTTTTTCAGTTTGGCGAAAATGATCCCCCAATTATTTTTTTGGCAAATTTAACCCTCCTAAAATTCACATGTTATGAACTTGGTTCCCATAATTTTTAATTGCACTTTTGATCCCCCAAAATTGTGGATTTTTTGCACTTTTAGTCTCTAAAAAGCATGGATTTTGAAAAAATGGAAGACCATAAGTGCAAAAAATCCATAAACTTAAGAGACCAAGAGTACAATTAAAAAAACATAGGGATCAAATTCGAAGCATTTAGATTTTCTGAGGACTAAATTCATCAAAAAAAATTACGGGACTATTTTCGCTAAAATGAAAAACTTGAAGGATAAAAAGTACAATTTAACCTAAAACCAAAAACTTTTGATACTTAGAGATCCATCATAGCCTTCCATTGTCCCGGATCTATCAAATGACAATCAAGAGGACCATGGGTCAGATACTTTGATGAGCCATATCGGGCTCCTACTCAAGGCCTATTGCTACCTCTGTCCAGGATCTATTAAATGACAATCCATAGGTCCTTGACTATACGATGCACTAGCCTCTCCCTCTACCAGTATCTCTCACAAAAATACCAACGTTGTTTAAACATCAGAGATTTTGACAACATCGACCACATTTTATACATCATTAACCATGATTCCAACATTAACCAACTTGCTAACCACCCAAATAACATCATTAATCAAGATTTACATATCCATTAACCAAGTTGTTTTACACATCTATTAACCAAGTTGTCTGGATGTACGAATAACATTCTTCCAAAAATAACAAACGCAAATCCAATGTGTCAACCTTAGTAACCAGATTAAGCAGCCATCAGAAACCTTGGAGAAAACTGCCATTTTCTAGTTAATATAATGGGGAGTGGTCGTATAGGATAGAATGACCAAATCAGAGTCCAGAATACAAACCAATAGACATTCACACTTTGACAAACATTCTGACTGCACTAACAGTTTTGAGTCAACATTGTCAAACCAGAATAGGGTGGTTAAACAGAGTGGAATCATACATGTCACACCATTGACTCCAAGGCACCGTGTTTTACAGAAGTAGAAAAGTGCATGTATATCGGTGTATGCACTGCTTCGTGATTCGCACAGCACCAAGTAAGAAGGCCCAACTAACAAGGGAACCAAAAAATCATCACAAAGAAAATATAAGAGGAATATTACACTATTTGGGAAGAGATTGAATACAGGCCAAAACTAAGACCACTACTCAGTCCCTAAGTTTACAGAACCGTCTTTCATCAACTTTAAGCTCAAGCTGTTGAATCTCCCTCGTGAATAATGCCTAGATGCTTTTCTCCAATCTGTTCCAGTTTTCATCATAGCCACAAATTCCTCATAGCTGATGCGTCCATCCTGAAATTGTTCAAGAATTTTAGAGGTTAAAATTCCACAACCAAGACTACAAAGATAAACCTAAAAAATATTTACCTTGTCTGTGTCTACTTCGTGGAAAATATCATTTGCTACATCTGTACAATCATCTGTTCCATCTTCCATCAAGGTATTCCGTAGCTCATCTGGTTCAATATAACCATTCCCATCCTTGTCAAAATAGGAGAAGGCCTTACGAAGATGTTCATCATTAGCCAACCTTTTCAAATGAAGGGATACAGCAATGAACTCTCCATAATCAAGTGTTACTTTCCCATTAGTACCTACCTGTGATAAACAATGGTTTAAAGACAAATAAGAACTTAGAGCTGGAATGTCAAACTTTTGGAACCCTCAAAACATATAAATTGCATATGATAACAGAACATGGGAAAAGGAAAATCAACAAGGTGAAAAATGTTGAACAATGATGAACAATTGTAGGGAAAGCAAACGCAGAAGTTCATTTATCTCAGTCTAATGTTGTCTACAAAGCAGATGTGCATATCTAAGATGTCCAAAGCATATCTAGCTCAATAAGGGGATGTTACCACCATATGTATGGACGACATCTCTTTTGAGAGCACAAATGAAGAAAACAATCATAAAACAAAAGCATCAAAATCATGAGAATAGGTACATAAGAGAGAGCAGGGCGAGAGAGTTTCTTACAACAAAGTATCATTCTCAATCCAAGTAAGATCCTAGAATCATCTCTAAAACAGTTATAATTTTTCTAAAGAATTAGAGGCCCCATTAATTTGTCAAGAAAAGATCTCTCAACATAAAATTGTGCAACAAGTTTGAAGTATAAACAACAAACTCAAACGAAAAACCAAATCCAAAAATAGAATAAAATGCCCTGGTTTCACACTTATTATATGCATGAATAATGCGTGCTAAATCAAAATGATAAATGGAATATATCGGATACTCTATAAGTTCAGACTCTCATCGCATGGTATGCAGTGGAATAGATTTTCTTTGGTCAATATTTTTTCTTAATAGCATTTTCTTTGGTCAATGTCATGCACTATGAGATGCTACAAGTGACAACTTTACCGTAGTTGACACTCCACATAGATTAGAATAAAAACAGAAAGTTGACCACACTCACAGCTTCAATAAGCATCTGAACTTCAGAGTCAGCAAGTTGGGATCCAAAATTTTGAAATCCAGCTTTTAGTTCTTCAATGGAAACAATACCATCATTATCACTATCCATCTTCTTGAACATATCTTTGAGGTCTTCAACTTCTTCGGTGGATAAGAAATCAGCAATGACCTGTTTTCAAATGTTCAATCTTAACTCTAACTAACATACAACAAACCACGGGCTCAAGATATAGTATATGCAGTGAACCAACCCTGAGGGCTTTTCTTTTGAATCTGTTCATCATTGAAAACTGCTTAAGTCTTGACTTGACAACATCTCCAAGAGGAACATTAGGAGCCTTCTTAGCATTTTGGAGCCAAGGATGCTCTGTAAAAAAAGAAAAGAACACAACGAAACCATATGGTCATTCTCATAATTCACTAGCATAATCACCATAAGTATATTCTAATTCAAATCATTAACAAAGAACTACTTACTATAAAAATTTGTCTGTACATAATTGATGATTCTATCTCCTTCATTTTCCCTTTGAATATTTTTGCGCAAGAAATCGAAGTTATAAAGGAAAGAGATTTTAGAGATCTAAAATATCAAATACATTCACAAACCACATAAATCAAGCCCTAGTAATGGAATGTTATATGTCAAAGATAAAAATCCACAAATGGGTCGCTTTACTGTTGTTCAATATTTTGTCTGAGTTCTATGCTGTTCACTTGCAGCATAAATTTCAACTTATGATCACAGATGAACATAAATGGAAACATTGTAACTCAAATAAGGGAAAGGTGGAAAGGAAGCAACTACCATAAACCAAGCATTTAAAGATGTAAAACTTGACATATTCTAACTTGAAAATAGTATGCAAAACAGATCAGCAAAAGGTGTCCTAATGCTAAATTTCAGTGTTACTCAGAGTAAGATGTATGAAAGGAGATAAAACATACCAAGCACCTGCTTGGCAGTTAGTCGAAGTTTAGGGTCTGGTTCTAACATTTGCTTAACAAGACTTTTAGCACTTTCTGAAATACTGGGCCAAGGTTCCCGTTTGAAATCTATAAGCCCTCGAAGAATGGCCTGCGCAACCCCTTGTTCAGATTCTGCATTAAAAGTAACCTTTAGGTAAGATATAAAAAGTTTTAATGAGCTTGAAATAATAAAGAACCCAAGTTCAAAGGAACAAGACATGTTCTGCAAATATGAATCAAAAGAAATCACAAAAACCTTGCCCAATGAAAGCATGTTGCAACTTGCACACAAGCATTAGTCTATGTCAGCATGTCTTAAATCAAAAAAGAAAAACATGCAAGCATTGATGCAGAAAACAGGGAAAACATGAAAGCCATCCATGTACACACATGCATAAAGGAGGCCAAACAGAAAGAGCAACACAAGAATCATAGGATTTAGGAATGTAATTACCAGCCCAAAATGGAGGCACACCACACAATAAGATATAGAGAATTACTCCCGCACTCCATATATCTATTTCAGGTCCATAGTTCCGCTTGAGCACCTCTGGAGCCATATAATATGGACTTCCAACAATTTCTGAAAAACTCTCACCTGGAAATTTGAGTGTTACCCATAAAGACAACATTATAGAAAACATGCCAGACACTATAAGCAATTTCAAAGATCGAAACATAATGTTGAAACATGAGTGGGCAATGCAATACAACATTCTATCAGAGGCACAGCATCAAAAAGAGGGGCAATGCTCGACATGTAGCAAGTACTTTGTTTACAATTATGACAACAGCATCCTAACACTCCTCACCACAATTGTGGAGCAACAAATAGTTAAATGCTGAAACAAAACGAAGATGCTATTAGGTTTCTGACTTCTTGTACTACCTACTTTCAACCAGAAAACAGAATAAAAGCAATATGTTGTTTGTACATTGCCATGTAACGGCCACAGGAAAATTAGTAGAAACCAAATTACTCCTAATTATTATTATTTTAGGAGAGAAAAAGAAATTTATTAAGAAAGAAGAGAAATACAAAGGTAGGAGGATAAATATCCACCAACAGAAAACAGCTACAAAGAAAAATTCGACGAACTGACTAAACAAAACTCAAGAATAACAGTGCCCAAGGGCAGTCCAAATGCAAATCTGAAACAGCGACCCCCTTAAAGAGACAATGAGCCAGGCACCAAAGAAAAGCTAAAAACCTAATTCTTTCCCACATCAAATCTACAGACATCAAAACATCTTGAAAAACTGAGCATTGCGCTCCAACTATGTAACACAGAATAGCGAACACAGCACAGTTCCACAAGATTTTGACCTCTTTTTTGCTTCCATACTCTTTAAACCTTATTTCAAAAAGATATGTGGAGAGATCGGACAAACCTGCTATTCTCCACAAACACCAAACAGCCTATTCCATAGGAGATTAGCAATCGAAATTCGAACAACATAAAAACAGATGTATAACAGATTCATAATTGTTCATGCACATAACACAAATATTTAAGGGAGATGGCTATCTTAGGCCTCCGAATCTGCGACAAATCATTAGTTTTAATCCAAATTCAGAACCGCTGACCAACCAAAAGACTTCACCTTAGAAAGATCTTGGGATTTCCAAATAAGTTTATCAATGGTGAAGTTATCTCTAGTAGGAGAATGAGTTAAGAAATGAAAGAAAGACTTCCAAGAGTAACTACTAAAGGTTCAAAGAGTCCAAATTCTCCTGTTTGGAATAGATGAAAGATTGACATTTTCTACGAGAATGAGAGTGATGCGAACCCAGCTCCTATTGGGCCTCCTAAGCCCACTAAAGTTTATGTGAGGAGGCATAGAAAAGGAAAAACACATGATCAGGGGATGAGTGAGAATGATGCAACTAACTCTGCCTAGCTGGCAGAGTGAGGGAGGGAAAGCATGTGGTGAGATCATGAGTGAGGGGTATAACATTGTGTAAGGGAGGGGAATTCGTTAGGCTGGAATTGGGTTGGACTTGGGAGAGAATTAGGCACTCTCTAATTTGCCTATCCTTTGTTTCCTTTCTTTCTTCTTCTTCCAGGGCTGTAACACTCCATTGCAGCCTAGGAACATCAATAATACAGAGTATTTCTTCCTATAATTCCTATCTTAATCCCTGGTACCTAACAGAGAGATTGTAAGTCTTGAGTATTCCAAACATTAAGATTCTTAAGAAAATGGAATTTCCATGAAATAGAGTTACCCTGAAGAATAGATGAAAGAGTCCAAATTCTCCTATTTGGAAAGATGAAAGATTGGCATTTTCTAAGAGAAAGAGAGATTGTAAGTCTTAAAAACATGGAATTTCCATGAAATAGAGTTACCCTGAAGAATATAGAAATGATGGACCGATGCATTATGTAAAGAGGAAAGATTATAGAGAGGTGGAAACGCCTCAACAAGAGATACCATCCATGCCAATATCTTCCAAGAATCTAATTTTAGAACCATCACCAAATTTTAATGGCACAAAAGGAAGAAAGCTATATAGCAAAAGGAAATAAATTTTCAAGGACTTCCGTGAGTAGCAGCAAGCGGCAGATTGGCATCGCACGCATTTTGATTCAAACCATACTTGCTGAAAATAACCTATTCCATGAGGTAGAAAGCTCATGAGGAAAATGCCATAACAATTTACCCATCAAAACAACCTTTTTGCCACCAAGTTACCCAACCCAGACCTCCTTCACTATTTGGCCTACAACAATATTCCAAACCTACCAGATGATCCTTCCTCAACTCACCAACACCAAACCAAAGGAAATCTTGAATAATCCTCTCTAATCTCTGTGCCACTCCAACGGGAAACGAAACAGGGAAAGATGGTGACAGGGAATGCTTGCCAAACAAGTCTGAATCAATGGAATTACCACCTAGAGAAAAGTAAGCTCCCTTTCAATTATCCAAATGTTTATAAACCTTTTGAATCACAGGATCAGTGTTATCGATAGCGGATGGCGGCCTATGGTGGCCAGCCAAAAATCCGCCATACAATATGGCGGATGGCGATGCGGTCATATGGCGGATGCCATGGCAGACAAAATAAAAATATTATATATACACACACACACACAAATATATATATATATATATATATATATATATATATATATATATATATATATATATATATATATATAACAAACTTCAGAAATAAATATAATTATTTATATACATTTCATAATTAATTACATAGACAAACTTTGTATTTATATACACTTCATAATTAATTACATATTATGTTTACAAGGAGAAATAAAAGCTAGTACAACTTCCTAAACTCCCTAACTACATGAATCTAAACATACATGAACCTAAGACTTAAAGTGCTCCTATTTCCAACGGGAAATATTAATGAATCTTGTTATTTCCAACATTTAGAAACATGTATTATCATCATCATCATCATCATCATCATCATCATCAAGATAATTAATTACATATTATGTTTACAAGGAGAAATAGATGCAAGTACAACTTCCTAAACTCCCTACGTACATGAATCTAAACATATATGAACCTAAGACTTAAAGTGCTTCTACTTCCAATGGGAAACATTAATTGAATCTTGTTGTTTCCAACACTTAGAAACATGTATTATTAGTATTAGTATTATATATTGGAAACTGAAAAACAGGGTTCATGAATGAGAATAAACACATGAGCAGGCTGGTCGCCGGAGGTCGGTGGTCGCCGGAGGTCGGTGTTCGCCAGACTGTGGTCGCGCGGACAGAGGGTGGTCGTTGGATGGTGGTCGGAGAAGAAAGAAAAAAAGAAGAGAAGGTCTAGGGTTTTTACCCATTTTGGGCCAAAAACCCGGGTCGGGTCGCACGACCCAGACCTTTGATTCACATTTTTTGCTTAAATTTTCTGCCTTTCCGCCATGGCCGGCGCATCCGCCATGGTCGCCAGCTGCCATGCGGCCGCCACAGACCGCCATGCAAAATCCGCATCGCTCATTGTATGGTGGTTCCTTCGAAACCCGCCATGGCGCCGCCATAGCCGCTTTTTGATAACACTGCACAGGATCGCAAAAAGAAAGAGACTTTGGGTTTCCTCCTAAAGGAATGCCTAGCCCCAAATAAACCCAAGACTGTTGAAGGGTTTGCCAACCAGCCACATAAGCAAGGGAACCACACTTGCCATTTGACTCATTAATGCCTGCCAAACTGCTTTTACTCATTAATCTTCAGCCAAGAAATAACCTTGAAGATCTAAAGGAGATTGAGCACATTGACGAAACTCTCTTCATCATTCTCCAAAAAGAGAATAGTGTCACCTGCAAACTAAAGAACCAATACCTTATTTGTACTTGACAGAAGTACCTTTAACAACCCCCTTTTCCAAAGTTCTAGAAAACATCCTACTAAACACATCATCAACAACATGAGTAAACAAGAAAGAAGACAGAGGATCTGCCTGCCTAATCCCTCTCTGTCCTCGACATCAGGACTTTAGGTTCCCCATTAACAATAACTTAGAAAGTAGATGAGGAAAGACAACCCCCAATCCAACTTCTCCACTTAGCTATGAAGCCGTTCCTATCAAGATTGTCAAGGAAACCCCAACTAACACGGTTATAAGCTTCCTCAAAGTCTAATTTAAAAACCAAACCCTTTTCCCTTTCTCTTTTTCCTTTCTCTAATTATTCCTACTGTTTTTGTTGCTATCTAAATTATGTTTGTTACCTAGCAGTACATTGCACTAAAGACTACACTATCTACTGCAATGTTTGGTAGGAGGCCTAGGTGACATGGTAAATGTCTAGAAATGATTTTATAAAAAAAAAAAAAAAAAAAAAAAAAAAAAAAAAATCAAGAATTGATGTATTTGCCTATTTGGGCTAACTCCTACTCCAGGCATATCAATCTCCTTTCTTTTGTTTCTGTCCAAATCTTTCAAAACAAACATAACCTAACACAATAACACTGCAGCGGCCAAGCTTCTTACATTCTTTTCTCTTTCACTATCAGCATAGACCCAGATATTTTAATGTGCAAAATCAGAGTAAGTTAGGATTCCATTAACACAAATTATGCTTGGATGTTGAGAATTAAATATATGGAGGATATTTGATTCTTGTCAGCTGGTTAGGAATGAGTCCTGGAGGCCTGCTCAGGGTCCAGGCCATACTTCTGCTATAGATGGTGAATATCTGACTTTGAGGCAGGAGTGTTTTCATTGCTCAGTTATGAGCATAAATTTAAAAAATTCCTAAGAGCAAAGTGTAATTTCCTGTGTCCTGCACATCATAACAATGCATGCCAGATTTTCTTAATGACCTCAAAAATGCACTTCCCCCCCTTCCCTAACAATACATCCTAAGAGTTGAAGTGCAATTTCCTGTGTCCTGCACATCATAACAATGCAAGCCAGATTTTCTTAATCACCTCAAAAATGCACTTTTCCCCCTTCCCTAACAATACATCCCTCCTACATTTAACATTATCAATTATTCTAATCTTGCACTAGTGGAGTATGACTTCATTTAGATTTCTTCTTTTGAATTTTTAAATGATTGAGCGGAGATTAAGACAAGAGCCCAATATTACTAGAAATCAATTTGGTTTTATGCCCGGGAGGTCGACCATGAAAGCAATATACTTGCTACGACGATTGATGGGGAGATATCGGAGGGATCAAAATGACTTACACATGGTTTTCAATGATTTGGAGAAGGCGTATGATAGGGTGCCAAAAGAGGTTTAGTGGAGACCCTAGAGAAGAAAGGAGTTCATATTGCCTATATCCGAGCTATCATGGATATATATGAGGGAGTCACGACTAGTGTAAGAACACAAGGTGGAGCCTCAGAAGATTTTCCTATGACTATAGGACTACACCAAAGATCAACTTTGTGCCCCTATCTTTTTACTTTGGTCTTGGATGTGCTTATTGAGCACATTCAAGAGCTGGTGCTGCGATGCATGTTTTTTGCAGATGATATCATCCTAGTTGGAGAGTGGAGACAAAAAATAAATGGAAGGTTAGAGATGTGAAGACAAGCTTTGGAAACACATATCTTCCACATGAGTAGAAGTATGACGAAGTACATGGAATGTAAGTTCCGCAAGAGGCGCATCACTCTTGCCTTAGAGGTGAAAATGAGACCATACCATACCACAAGTCACACGGTTTAAATATCTTGGGTTCATCATAGAAAACGATGGAGAAATAGAGGGAGATGTGAACCATAGAATCCAAGCGGGGTGGATGAAATGGAGGAGGACCTTGGGTGTTATATGTGATAAAAAGGTACCACTCAAGCTAAAGAGAAAATTTTATCACACAACCTTGCAATGTTATATGAGACCGTGTTAGACGGTAAAAGGTCAACAAGAGAATGAACTCAATTTAGCAGAGACGAGAATGTGGCGTTGGATGAGTGGTCATAATAAACAAGATAAGATTAGGAACGATCGCGGTAGCACCTATTGTAGAAAAGATGGTAGAATCTCGCCTTAGGTGGTTTGGGTGTGTGTGGAGAAGACCTATAGAATCCCTAGTAAGGAGAGTACATAAGATGGAGGGCAGCCCAATCACTAGAGGGAGAGGGAGGCCGAGAAAACTATAGGCGAAACCGTTAAGAAGGATTTAGAAGTCAATGGATTGTCTGTAGACATTAATTTATGATAGAACATTATGGCATCGTTGAATCCATGTAGCCGACCCCACCTAGTGGGAAAAAGCTTGGTGGTTGTTGTATAATATA
Source organism: Ammopiptanthus mongolicus (assembly GCA_039655645.1). NCBI lineage: Eukaryota > Viridiplantae > Streptophyta > Magnoliopsida > Fabales > Fabaceae > Ammopiptanthus > Ammopiptanthus mongolicus. The sequence goes on from CM077350.1 coordinate 48,603,767, forward strand.
ACAGGAATTAAAGTTTGACAAAAACCATTAACCGTGCAAGAAATTTTTCAAAATATCACGTTCTCAAAGGTCTTCCATTCCATTATGAAGTGTATGGTCTCGTTTTCTCCTATAAGTATATAAATTTTTAGACAATTTCGATGTGGATAGTACAATTGGAGCAAGACTGACAGAAAAAATCTTCAGCAAGGTACATTTGCAACATTTCAAATGATTTAAGAATAATTTAATCAACATTTCTACTGGGTCACTAGAAGCGTAAGTACTAAAATCAGCTTTTTTGAAGAAGAAACCACAGTGACATTTTTATTGATACAACCACGTAGTAGCAACCAGCACTAGCAATAAGAAGACCTGATCAATGAACAGAGTATAAAATTGTGTGATTCCACTGAAGTTACACAATTCAGCATCCAATGGTAAAAGTCGAATATGGAGGTTCATTATTATAAGCACATAGCATATGAAGAGTAACTTGCCTATTTTGTTGTAATATTCCATTTTTGCAACAATTTGAATCTCGTAATTTTCCTTATAAGCAATAGTGGAAAAAAGTAATTGTTTTTAGCATAGTATGGGAAAAAAACACAAGTGCAAAATAATCCCAGGCCATTATCAAGCAGAAGGATTAGCATCAAAACATAAATCTAGCATATGCAATAACAATAAGTAGTCAACAAATCATCCTCTCCAAAAAAATTAAGCATTCCTTATTTGAGTTGATTCAAATTGAATATATTCGACACAACGTAATCACTAATAATGCTATCCATATTGATAAGCTACCATTTTATCTGATTTCATTTGAGTGCTTCATTTGGATAGTTTTAGTACTCTTGTAAGCCTTTTAGAGTTGTTTCGCCCCATGTTTTCTTTGTTTTCATTCAGTTGACGTATTAGTTGTTTTATTGTTAGTGTTGTGTATTTTAGTGTTTCAATCTCATTAATTTTCATTTTTGTGGTTGCATGAGGATGCATGGTGAATAGGAAGCAACAAGAGCCAAATTAGAGATGAAGTGTGGATTCTGTGAGACCATGGTTGAGTGCAGCTTCAGCTTGGCTCAGTGCAAGGGGGCATCAGCAAAGACATCATTCTGGAGGGTCAGGGCTCAGCGCAGCTTGAGCTTGGTTGAACGCAAGAGCACACAAGAAGGCACTTAAGTGGCTCAAGGCTGAGCTGAGCGCAGCCAGAGCTTGGCTGAGCTGAGCGCAGCCAGAGCTTGGCTGAGCTGAGCGCAGTCAAATTTTACCTAGGAGTAATTCACATTTTGGGCAAAAATCATAATCAATCAGCAGCTACACCCACGAAATCCTCTCCTCTCAACCTCATTGGGGCATTCTTGTGGAGCTGAAGAGGAGGAGAAGAAGGAGCTCTTCATCATCCCTCTCCTTCTTCATGAAGTTTATCCCTTTCCCTTCCCTTTTTCCATTTTCTAGGGTCTAGCTCATTTAGTTAAACCCATTTCTAGCTAGGGTTTTGATGTAATCCTTCTATAATGATGTTTTAATTGATTTTCTGATTATCTTATGAATATTTTGTCTTGTTAATGTAATGTTTAAATGACATTTGAATGCTTAGCTGCCATTCTTGTGTTTTGAAGGTTCATTTATATGCTAGGAATAGTGATTTATGGATTTTGCCTCTTGTAATCATTACCACTGGTTGGGTTATCTAGGGATAGGTGACTTGATTGATGTAGTTGTTTCACAAATTCCATAGAGCTTTTATCATATCATGCCTTGTTAATTAGACCTAAAGAATTAGGTAATTGATGGGGTTTTGGTAGAACTGATTCACTAAGGAATTAGGCTTCAATTAATTAAGGGAATTTAAACTTCAACTTACCATGGGTTTAGGATAATTAGAGTTTCGGTAATTCATAGGATTCTTTGTCTATGAGGAAATCCGGAATCATGATTGGATGAAATCCGATCCCTAGCACTTATATCGTTGTTTTAGTTCTTGTGCTTGTTTTTATTAACAAAGAAAACCAAAGAAAATATTTCAATGGTTTTTAATTGCTTTATTTCATACCAAAGATAGGTCTAAATAGTTGTTTAATTTGTGAATTGGTACTTGAAGAGCGATCCCTGTGGATGATATCTGGTTCTCACCGGTTTTATTACTTGCAACGACCCAGTGCACTTTTCATGGTACCATCATATATTCTCCTATAACATGCTCTTAATAATCATCCTAATCTTATTACTTAATAAAGAAAAGTATAAATGAAAAAGTAAATATATTTAACATCTAACTATCTAAGTGACATGAAAAGAAATGCATTCAATACTTTATACATTTAGTAATTTGGGGGATATAATCACTAAGTAACAAACTAATACCCTAATCCCACATCCAAACTATTCACATTCTATCTCCCTACCATTCAACACCATAGATTCACACTTGAAGAACATACCAACAACCACATTCTGAATTCCGAAACCAAATCTTACCTGGCCTGAAGAATATAGACAGACCAAAATCAATAGCCTTGAGAGGCGAATTCTCCTTCTTATTGGCAAACAAGAAATTTTCAGGCTTCAAGTCCCTATGAATAACCCCATGCTTGTGGCATAGCTGCACGACCTCCACAATCGTCCTCGTGACAGCGGCCGCTGCACGCTCGGTGTAGTGTCCACGCGCCACGATCCGGTCGAAGAGCTCCCCGCCCTCACATAGCTCCATCACGAGGTGCACCGCATTGTCGTCCTCGCACGCCTCCCGGAGGCTCACGATGCTGTTGCTCCTCGGCAGGTGCCGCATGATCGCAACCTCGCGCCGAACGTCTTCCACGTCGACGGCTGTCCGTAGCTTCCGTTTGGAGATGCTCTTGCAGGCGAGGAGCTCCCTTGAACCGCGGTCGATGCAGAGGTAAGTCACGCCGAACTCGCCGCGGCCGAGCTCGCGGTCCACCAGGTACTTCTCCTCGATGTTCTCCTTGGGAACGCCGGCTAGGACGGTGATCGGAGGTTTCTTTCCGACGACGGAGGAGGAGTCTCGCTTCCCGTGATCGTGGCCGGAGAAGCTGGATTTGACGTCCTCCCTGGCTACGGCGGCCGGAGATCTGCAGCAATTTCCCATTTTCCGGCGAGATCGTGCGGCGGCGATAGCTTCGGTGGGAAGTTAGGGTTTCAATCGCATGGTAATGCAGAAGAAACGTGAAACCCTAACCCTAGGTTGAAGAAGAAGAAGGGTTTTCAATTTCAAAACAGTGTGAAATGGAAGTTAGAGAGAGTGTGTGGGTTGAGTTTCGGAGAGGAGAGAGAAAGTGTGAGAGAGTGAAAGGAGTTAACGCTGTCTGGGTTTTTGTACGGTAAGTAACGGCTGGAATGCTTTTGTAGCAGCAGTGAAAGTGAGGAAGCGCGTCTTTTTGGGTGTTATGTTTTTATTATTTAATAAAATAAAATGTAAATGACACAATCAACCTTAAGATTTTATGCTATATGAGTCTGTTTGGTAAAATTAACGGTTAGCAGATAAGATATTTGATAGCAGATAGATTATAGTGAATAGCGGATGAGGTAGTTGATAGTTGATTGCGGACAACGGATGAGTTAGCTTATTTTCTGTGGAAGTGTTAGGTAAAACTAGCGATTGAACTAGCTGAAAAATATAAAATGACATAAAAAAGATATCCTCATTAATGATTTTACATAAAAGAGAGACAAGAGGATAAAGGTAGAATTAAATGAAGATAATAAGGATAAAAGTGAAAATAAAAATGAAACGCTGCATAAGCTATAAGCTCAAACGCTATTTCAAATAGAATCTGGAAAAAACACTATAAGCTCATGAAAAAACGTTATAAGCTCGTGACAGAGGCGCTTACCAAACGGGGCTACTTTCTCATCCGCTATAAGCTCGTAAAAGTGGCGTGCCAAACAGGCTCTAAATCTTCTGTGAAGAAGGAAAGGAGTTTTCGCCTTTGATTTGATAAAGTGCATAGAGATTTAAACTCATTAAATTATCTAATAATAAAAACCCTTTTACTTGTTCACTGTAAAGAGAAACTCACTTTACAGGAGCCTTATCCTTAGATTTTACATTGCATTGCATTCCATTGCCCGTAATTTAAGGTGTGTTTACATTTATGTTTAAACTTAAAACACCAAAATTAGAAAGCAACATTCAAACCTAGGGATGACAATAGGTAGGGAATGGGTAAGGTACTATAGTACCCGTCTCCATGTCCGCATTTTGAAAAAGTACTCATACTCGTTCCCATACCTGCGTGGGTAGCAATCTTGATACTTGTACCCTCACCCGTCGGGTACCTAAGTACCCGTATCCGCACTCATTACCCGCATTTTTTTGGTTTCCCAAGGTATACTCCGCATGCAACTGCGGAGACTAATCCCTCGAGATATTAGACGACATTGAAGGGCTGACATCTCTCAACCAGGTTTTCTCCATACCAAGAGTCAGGAATCGAACCTCTAACCACTTGCTTAAGGGGATCGAGACCGTTCCCACTCGGACCAACCACATGTTGGTATCCGCACTTTGGTATAAGAAATTTGTGGATTTTAAAAATAAGATAAGTAAATATGGTATGTCCAAAGATTTTTTGATTGATATAATTTTCATTATATTCACTTTAAAGTTTAAACAATAAAATGACTTATTTTTGTACGTACATAAAGTTACATAGTATAATTAAACTAAGACTTGCATGAAATACTTGTTATACCGAATCAAAAATAATATAACTTTTTTCCACATTCTGTATCCACAATCCAAATAATAAAACTCCTCCATACCAAACTAAAAATTCAATCCATAGATTTAATAATCAATATTTGAAAATTAAATGTATGAAACGCAAAGGTTCAAATACAAAACAGCCAATAATCAATATCCAAAACATTAATTGAATATTGCAATAAACTGCTAAGAACAAATAATTCATAAGCTTGGAAGTCCTAAGCTGCTAGCACTCTCCAAAATCTGCTAAAAAATGATACATTACACTAATTATTTGTAATTGTGAAGTCAAAATTAATAACACAATTTGTCAAGTAAAAAAATGATATATTACCTCATCATCAGAATCCGAGACCCCAAAAGACTGCAAATGCTTATCTTTCAAGCTTCCAAATCTGCCATAAACCCTTTCTTTTGGTTGCTAGTTGTCCACAAGTTTGTTGTTAAAGCAATTTTATTCCCGCCCTTGTCTAAGAGTTTTATACTCTTCACCTTTTCATTTTTATAGATTTTGATAATATCATTTTTAACTGCTTTTCGACTAGGAATCTTGAACAAAGGTTGAAGACCTTCAGAATATGCTTTGAACACCAAATGATCCACCATTGAAAGTGGACACTCATGAACTATAATCATAGAAACAAGTTCCTTTCTTGATATCTCCGGATCAAAATGACAGTTACTCAAAAAATTAGATGACCTGTCAATCTTCTTTTGTTCTCTCAATAAGATTGATTGTCATATATCCTTATACGGCCTTCTCTTACAGGTTTGAAAGTATTTATGCAAATGATTTGTTTCATCAGTTCTTCTGTCTGCCATATGCTTGTTTCAATAATTGCATATAGCTTTTTCTTCTCCATTAACTATTTTTTTCTTGAAGTGATTCCAAACAACTGACATCTTTCCTTTCTTGCCATCATCACTTAATTCAAAATCACCACCATCCATAACAAGAAGAGCTGCAACTGCTTGAGATTGATCTTTAATTTCAGAACCGCCACCTTAACAGTAGGTACAATTTCAAGTTGCGTCGGAGTAATAGACATAATTGGAGAAGAGTTGCTTGAAGATTCCTTAGGAAGAGTGGCTCCACATGGACTTTGCATCTATGAATGTGAACCTAGTAACAATTATCACAACACAAATATAGCATATTATCAATTTAGCATGCATATAAAAAGCCTGTAAACAGAGCATGTGTAAATCATTTTGTAAAGCTTACTGATATGAGTATAGCATTCAAAGCATTTTATAAAACTTACTGAACATGAAATTAGCATTCAAAACATTTTATAAAACTTACTGATATCAATTTAGGGTTTGTAAATCAAAGATAAAAAAATCAAAGCCTGTAAATCAGATGCAAGCAAATTGGACACCTACGGTTGCAACTGGAAGTCAGCAAATGTCAATGAAGATGATGAAGTCGCGCTGAAGACCAGAAATGAGGATGCGCGCGACGATGAAGCTTCGAGGGACGATGAAGCTGCGCACGAAGATGAACGATAGGCGGCGCCGGAGTGACGATGATCGCCAGACGGACGAGGCGGACTGAAGGTAGGGAGCGGCGGACTGGCGAAGTCTCTAGAAAAGGAAGTGTTTTCAAAAAGGGAAAGAAAAAAATATATCTAAACCTAGATTCACTAATTCAGCTTAATTTTTTTAATTTTATACAATATAATTATGTGTGTATAAAATAAATATAATATATATTGTCGGTATGGGGCTGGGTGTGTACTAAAGTACCCGTACCATATCTATCCCCATTAATTTTTGAGGGTAATTATCCACACCCGCACCCATACCCATTAAGCGGATAATTATCCTACCCATCATGAGTAATTTTTGCAAGTACCCGCTGGACAAAATACTGATTACCATCCCTACTCGAACCAATTAAAAACTTAAAATGGATATTTGAGTCCATTTCATTGAAATCAAACAAGCACTCAGTCTTTTCCTTTTAATATTGAGGAGTGCTCCTACTAACAATATGTAACATTCTCTTTCTAACACATTTTCTTGTATTAGTTAAAATTCAAATGGGTCCCGCTTGAGTTCTGTAGGACACACAAGAGAATGTTAAAGAGTATGTTGCTAGCATTTCTCTTTAATATTATATATATGTAATTCAGTTTGTTAAAATATTTAAATTTCATTACCAAAAAAAAAAATATTTAAATTTAGATATTGTGTGTTGCATAGTATCTTGATTTGATTTATGGCTACTAACATTAAATATTTATTAAGTGTTTTTTATTGTGGTATTGGGATCTAGTGGTAATTGATTAACTTTTGGATAACTTAACTAATTGATCATCAAAGACATATTATCTAGGCGATGGCTAGCATGAGGTATCTTAGTAAGTGCCTCATCCATGAAGCAGCCGATTTAGCCATTGGATTTAATATTAAACAAATCAACGGTGGAGATGTGTTTGTCCAAAAAACAAAATATAACCTGTTACCGGTAAGACTCATTTTATTTGTCATTGTAAAATAGTCGCTTTTTACATTCTAAAAATTGCAGTGATACCCTTTTATGTTCATTTCCCTCGTTTATGAAAGCAGATCCAACTCCCCTTCATTTATTATCATCATCCCCATCCACGGAAGTCTTGAAAGAAGAATACCCTTCTTCTGATTGCTAACGTTAACCAAATGGAAAAGCATTCCAGGGTGTCTTTCTCTCTCTCATCTATTATGGCTCAAAATTATCAGATTAGAACAAGCTTGAAAAGGTAGTCATACTTAGCTAATACTTTGTACGACACCACCGGGAACTAATGGGTTTTCCGAATAAAAGTCAAAATGCAATATTAGGAGGAACAAAACATCTGAATCTTTATGTTGTAAACTTGTGATAGTTACACAAGAAGAGGTGCTTCAAGCTGTCCCTTAGTTATGCCCGAGAAGGAGCTTCATGCTAGACAGCTTGATTAGCAACCCATTTTTCTAAAAGTGGGTTTTATTGACCCGCTGGAAGTTAGGGATGAAGTGCAATCATTGCTTTTTATTTAAACTTTATATTAAAAAACATGTCTTTACTGATATCTCTTCGTTGAGCGGCGCAGTGGTTGATATTGAAGTCAGCAATATATCGTGATACAGGTTCGATTCCCACCTCCTGCTTTGATTGGTTTTTTTTTTTAATACAACAGTTTTTCTCTTGTTTAAAAGAAAATGGTAATATAAAATCCGAAGTTGCAAATGCTGAAGGTCGAACTCGCGACTCAGGATTTGTTGTAGCCAGGGTTTCCAACCACTGTGCCAAGGAACGTTGATATGATATTGTTTGACACTTATTTTAATTTATACTTAACACAGAATGCAACATATGCATATCATCTTCTACCTCCAACCGCATCAGAAGATCCTTTTTGCAAAAATTGATTAACAAGTTTTTTTTTTTTTTTTTTATACTTCGCAAATCTGGTGGTAGAATATTGACTTGTGTAGGGGGTATAGTAGACGCCTGCGCGGTGATGTCAGAGGATAAGGGGTGGTGGTGTGGTTATAAACGGAGATTGGAACCGATTCACGACGGTGAATTTGAAGAAAGTAACAGATTCAAAAATCGATTACAAATTGAAATTTATAATCGATTACAAATTGAAATTGGTAATCGATTACCAATTGATTCGGTGGCAGCCTCCCCCTCCCTATTTTGGGCACACTGCTTCTCTCTTTCACGTTGGGGTTTGCTTCAAATAAATTTTTCTTCGGAGGCGGCATAGGTAGACGGTGCTGATATGCGTCGATGCGGCGGAGAATGTGGAAGTTACGAAAGGTGAGGCCGGAATTTCAGGATCTCGGAAGGAAAGGGGATGGAGGTGACGGAGGAGGAGGAGGGGAAAGCAAAAATTTTCGTTTCTCGGATGCCCCTCCTCATAAGTTAATAGGGGCATTTTCTGCAATTACTTAAACTTTACTTACCTGCAAATACCACATAAACCGGCTATAGACGGTCAAAAAACTCCGTCATCGATGTGCCACATGCTGAGATACTTCATGCTAGCATCCACCTATTATCTACACTAAAATTGGAAAGTTCACAAGAATATTTTGTTGGATATTTATATTTCTAATTATTATGTGGGCTTATATTATAACTACTTATTATTAAGGGTTCAATTTTGGTGTTCTAATTAAGTGAGATTGTTAGACTACCAAGGAACTTGATATGGGCTTAATGAGTGGATGTCAGTGTTGACCAATTAGGGGATAATGGGAACCCTGATAGGTTTAATATGTCAGGAACGGTTATGGTTCCCAAGACGCCAAATCAGAATACACACTCTCTCTTCTCCCCATCTAAAAAAAGAATAAGGTCCCATTGAGAAACTATGGAGATTTGGTTGAGAAAGAACCATAAGACCACCCTTTCTTATTCGTGATTGATTGTCAAGGTAATTCCGCACAAGAAGACGATCAACCCCTATTGTACGTGGACGATTGTCGCATTCATTCCGTGAAGGTTGGTGATCAAGTTCACTCCTTTGAAGAACGCTAAAGGTCATAAACTTGCGATGGATCCATGTATATACATAGATATCTGAATCCTAGTAATCTGGCATGATGTAGATCCTAGGTTATGCGGTATTTGTGTTCTAGGATGTATGCCTATAAAATTATAGATTTCGCATAAAGAATAAAGAATTAATAAAGGATTAAAGAAAACCTAACAAGTGATATCAGAGCAGTCTTCATTGTTACGTTATTAGGATTTGTGAATATCATGTTCATATGATGTTTGTATGATGCCTCGGTTGTTTTCTTTAAGTGTATAACATGGTTTCCATATCTGGGGTATGAATGTTTTGCTCAAATGCTTGTTTTCATATGTTTTATTGTTTTGTACCTATTCTTCTAGAGAAAATCATGTTAAAAATCGGCTCTTTCAAGAAAAGGTTGTCTTTTTCATAGGAAACTCATCTCTGGTTCACGATCACGAATGTGCTTGAAGGGAGCACACTCGTGCTACGCATTCGGAACAGTGCATGGACCGACTTCGATTTTTCAAATCGATGCCAGCATCAGGCGCACGTCTCGTGGTGCCGGGCGTAAGAGCCAACACTGAGCGCACGCCCTGTGGCGTTGAGCACCTGTCTGCTTTGCAGGAGCACAGCCACGCTCATAGCATGAACGACCGTGCTCACTTCGAGCATGCTCTTACTCAAGGGGAGCACCATCGTGCTTGTCACATAAAAATAATAATTTAAGGTTCTTTTCACGTTAAACGTTCAAGTTTCCATGTTTAAGCGTGAACTGGTCAGATTCGGTACCCCCTCCATTTTTTATTATTTGTCTGGTATTTTTTTATAGATTGGTTGAAACAACATGTTACGAAAGTAACCTTTGTTGCATAAATTAATTTAATTGAATTTACATAGATATTTGCATAAAATTATTTATGCGAACTGTGATCGGGCCAAAGGACTACGCAATGTGGCCAAATAATGACGTGCCCGAGATGGTAAATTTGTGGTAATTATAAAGGGTTATTTTTCATATGAACTGTTGGAACCAAAGTGGCTATGGTCCACTAATCCCTTAAGTTTTGATGTTAACAAAGGACTAATTTCAGAAGAATAAAGATTTTTTATGGACTAATGTTTTATCTTAAGTGTGCAAGAATATATATATATATATATCTAAGTCCAAAGACTCTCGCTCGTCCAAACTTCAAACTGTATTAGTTCTCACTCAGTCCAGACGATAATAAGTTTTAAACAATAAAATCTTGAGTCCAATGACTCTTCCTGTTATTATGTTATAATATTTATAGTCCATAAAGCGTTATTTGTTTTAGCGCGAATACATATGTAAAGCTTTTGAATTTATTATTCTATATGTAAAAAGCTTATGTCCTTTGAATAAAACATTATTTGCAATCTTCGTACCATTGAAAGCTGAAGCTAGACTGTCCCTAACACAAAAGGATTTGACCTTCTCCAAAAAGGAAAGACAAAAGGCAACTTTCAAGTACAAGGAAAAGGTGTCAGCATCTCTTTAAACTATCAAGCCTGATAGTCTACTTTGCTGATCAGAAGCCTCAACAAGTTATCAGACTCAACGGGCTAATGCATTTAATGCTCAATCAGAACGGATTATTTTCCAACCTTTGAAGACTGAAGTTGATCAAAGACAAGAAGGCTATAAATACCTTCACCGTAAAAAATGTAAAGATAGAGATTAGCGAAGTGATGCACAACGGAATCAAAATTTGAAAAATAGTCAAGCACACAAGACAACAAGCTATCAAGAGAAAAATATTAAAACTCGCAAAGCTTACTCTGCTCTTAATTTTCATATCACTCTCTGCGTAGGGTATGGTTCAAGAGTTCTAAGCTTTAGTTTCAAACTCTCACACTTAGTGAGTTAGTAGAACAAAACCATTTTCAAAACCTAGTTGGGTGAGCCTGAAGAGGCTTGTGTAGAAAGAATACTTAGTGTGCCCGAAGAGGTGTAGAATACTTCCCTAAAGAGGTGTTGAATACTTGTAACAAAAGGTTTTTGTTATAGGGGAGAAAGCTCTCAAGTAGAGAAAACTGGACGTAACTCTTTGGAGAAGAGTGAACCGGGATAATATCCTTATGTCTCTTTCTTTCCCTTGCTGTTGCTTTAGTTTATTTCGTAACTAACTCCTTGGGATTGAATTGATATCTAAAACGCATCTGATCTCTTTTTCAACCCTTCAGAAAGCGTCTAGAGTTTTTAGAAACTCCATTTTGCGTCCATTGCTGTGTTTTTGGCTAACATCTTTGCAAAAATACATATCTGCTTGGAAAAGTTTTAAAAACGTAAGAAACACAATTCAACCCCCTTCTTATGTTTCAAACAGGTTCCTTCAATTGGTATCAGAGCTCAGCCTCTGGGTTGAGCACTTAGTCGTGTAGAGGAAAAGATCCTACAATAGTTATGGCAGGACAAGGTATGCCAAGCGGGAGTCAACCTGTTATGGAAGGCACTTCCATGACCAGACCTCCGTTCTTTAAAGGAACCCATTACTTGTACTGGAAGGAGAGATTCAAAGGCTTTATCTTACGTACAAAATCTGTTCTTTGGGCCAGAATCATGAATGGTCCAAATGTGTGTCTCAACTCTGATGGGACAGAAAAAGCTGAAGATGACTGGATAGATGCCGAAAGAGCCAGGATGGAACAAAATCATAAGGCCAGATATGCTTTAATGTGTGCTCTCAGTCCTGATGAATTTCATAAGATTCGCGCATGTGAATCAGCAAAGCAAATTTGCGATACCTTGTCAAATCTCCATGAGGGGACCACCAAGATAAATAATTCAAAAATCATCATGTTGGTTGGCCAGTATGAATTGTTCATCATAGCCGAAGGAGAGTCCATCTTGGACATGATGGGTCGTTTTCAGACGATCATCAACAATTTGAAGTCCCTTGGGAAAGTTTACACTACAAAGGATAATGCCACTAAAATTTTAAGAAGCCTGCCTAAGAAATAGAGACCACTTGTTACTACAATCACTCAGATCAAAGATCTCTCTACTTTGATGCTGGACGATCTGGTAGGAACTCTTCAAGTTCATGAACAGGAACTTGATCTTGATAATCCTGGAAAGAAAAATAAAGGGATTGCTTTGAAAGCTCAAAAGTCCAACAACTCAAAATCTTTAAAAGCTGGTGAGTCTAGTGATGATGCTGATCAATCTGATAATGAAGTATCAGATAATATGAGTTATCCTTCATCTCCAGAAAGATTCAAAACATGTGGAGAAAGAAAACCGGGATGAAAAGAAGGCCATTTCAAAAGAAAAACTTCAAGACCAGGCTGAGTCCAAAGACAAAAGTCAGCTGGTCTGTTTCGAGTGCAACAAGCCAGGCCACTTCAAGGCTGACTGCCCCATGTTAAAAGACAAGAAGAAGTTTCTCAAAAAGAAGAAAAAGAACTTCATGGCAACCTGGGAAGATCTCAATTCTAAAGAAGAATAAGAAGAAGAAGAAGAAGAAGAAAGAAATGAGGAAGCCAACCTCTGTCTAATGGCAAACACTTCATCAAATGCTGAATCGGAAGAAGATGAGGTATCTGTTTCTGACTCCCTTTAAGAAGCATACAATGAACTTCTTAATGATTCCTCTTTATTGCATCATCAATATATCATGCTTAAAAAAAATTTCAAAAATAAATAAAGAGTTGGAGAATACCAACAAGCAAAATAAGCAGCTTATTGATGAAAACAATAAGCTGAAAGCTGAGAATAACAGTCTAACTGACAAACTCACCTCTGAGTCTAGTGAACCTCACGAGGTAACTAGACTTAAACATGAGGTATCTGACCTAACCAAAAGTGTATCAAAGCTTGTTGGAGGTTCAGAGAAGCTCAACTTGATATTGATTTATTCAAGATCACCTCACAATAAGTTTGGCTTAGGCTATAACTCTGAGAAACAAGAAGCTTCTCACAAAATATCAAGACCAAAACATTATCATAAAGACTCAAGATTTCATAAGAAGCAAAAAGAAACCAAACAGCATGCATACAATACTTATTGCAACTTATGTGGAAAGAGTGGTCATATCTTTTCGAAATGCATACACAAAAAGAAAAACAATATGCCTGGACGAAGACCACAGACTAAACAAAAAGGACCCGAGTCTATCTGGGTACATAAGAATATGATAATCCCTATTGCAGATCTGCTTAGCAACACAAAGAAGACCCCAATCCGGGTACTTGGACAGTGGATGCTCACGTCACATGACAGAGGAAAATTCTATGTTCCTAGAACTACGTGAAAAGACTGGTGGATGGGTCACCTTTGGAGGCAACCAGAAAGGAAAAATAGTTGGAATTGGCAATATTGGTAAGCATCCTTTTCCCTTTATTGATAATGTTCTACTGGTTGAAGGATTAAAACACAACTTGTTTAGCATAAGTCAATTATATGACAGTGGGTCTGATGTTTCCATCAATAAAGATGAATGTATAGTCAAGAACCCTGATGGGTCCATCTTATTCACTGCCAAGAGGAAAAATAATCGTTATAAAATTAACTTGGGGGAACTCTCAAATCAAAGTGTATCATGCCTAGTGTCTGTTGAAGATGAGCGATGAATCTGACACAAAAGACTTGGTCATGCAAGTCTGAGATTAATCTCAAGACTAAACAAGCATAATCTCATAAGAGGTCTACCAAAGATTGTGTATAGATGGGACGCTCTCTGTGATGTGTGCCAAAAAGGAAAACAAGTTAAGAACTCTTTTGAGTCTAAGAACATTGTAAGTACTTCAAGGTCACTAGAGCTATTGCATCGTGATCAGTTTAGTCCAACAAGGACTGCTTCTGTTAGTGGTACGAAATATTGGCTTGTCATTGTAGATGACTATACTAGATGGACATGGGTTAAGTTCCTTGCTCATAAGGATGAGTCTATCAAGGTTTTTACTATATTCTGTAAGCGCATTCAGAATGAAAAAGGCATATGTATAAGTTCAATCAGAAGTGACCATGAAGGCAAATTGCAAAATGAGCTTTTCCAAAGGTTCTGTGATGAAATCGGTATTCATCACAATTTCTCTGCCCCTAGAACACCACAACATAATGGTGTTATTGAGAGAAAGAACTAATCTCTTCAAGAGATGGCTATGGCAATGCTTAGTAATAATTTTGTTCCTAAACACTTCTGGGCTGAAGCTGTAAATACTGCCTGCTACATTCACAACAGAATATACATAAGACCTATCTTGAATAAGACTCCTTATGAATTGTGGAAAGGACGCAAACCCAACATTTCTTATTTCCACCCCTTTGGATGTCAATGTTTTATTTTAAATACTAAGGATCAACTAGGAAAGTTTGATGCCAAAGTAGATAATGGAATATTGTTGGGATTCTCTGAAACGTCCAAAGCTTTTAGAGTCTATAACTCTAGAACTTTGATTGTTGAAGAATCCATCCATGTTAAATTTGACGACAAACAGCCTGATAAGAGATTATCAGAGCTAGATGATTCTTTTGTAGATATGAATCTGAATGATTCAGATGCTCGTCCACCAACCAACAAAGACGAGGCGTCAGACGCTAAGCAGGTCGCATCATCGTCTCAGCAAGTTGTAAACACCCCTCGTTCGTGGCAATTCAGAACTTATCATCCTGAGGATCAAATCATTGGCAAACCTAATGATAGCGTTCGGACAAGGTCAACCTTCAGAGAGCAAGCTGACTTAGCCTTCATCTCTGAGATGGAACCAAAGTCTGTGGACGAAGCCTTATTGGACGATTACTGGATCCTCGCTATGCAAGAGGAGCTCAACCAGTTTCAACGTAGTGACGTTTGGACGCTGGTCTCCCTGCCTAAGGATAAGTCTGTCATTGGAACCAAGTGGGTCTATCGCAACAAGCTGGACGAGGATGGCAAGGTTGTAAGAAATAAAGCAAGGCTAGTTGCCCAAGGCTACTCACAAGAAGAAGGTATTGATTATACTGAAACCTTTACTCCAGTAGCTAGATTAGAAGCTATACGCATCTTACTCTCATATGCTGCACATCATAACATCATGCTTTATCAAATGGATGTAAAAAGTGCATTTCTAAATGGTGTAATTAATGAAGAAGTATATGTTCTTCAACCACCCGGCTTTGAAGATCAGAACTGTCCTGAGCATGTATATAAGCTTAAGAAAGCTTTATATGGACTCAAGCAAGCTCCTAGAGCTTGGTATGAGAGACTCAGCTCTTTCCTAATGGAGAATGGCTTCTCGAGAGGAAAAGTGGACACAATTCTTTTTAGAAAAGTAAATAAAAAGAAATTTATTGTTGCTCAAATTTACATTGATGATATAATATTTGGTGCAACTGATGAATCTCTTTGCCAAGAGTTTTCTGAATTAATGCAAAGGGAATTTGAAATGAGCATGATGGGAGAACTAAAATTCTTCCTCGGACTTCAATTAAAGCAAACTTCAGACGGAGTGTACATTCATCAGACGAAGTACACAAAGGAGCTTCTAAAACGCTTCAAGTTGGACGATTGTAAATCTATGAATACACCAATGCATCCAACGTCCGTGCTCAACAAAGATGATAAAGATAAAAAGGTAGACCAAAAGGTATATAGAGGTATGATTGGTTCCCTCTTATATCTAATTGCGTCCAGACCTGATATCATGTTTAGTGTTTGCTTATGTGCTTGTTTTCAATCTGATCCAAGACAGTCTCATCTCTCAGCAGTAAAAAGAATCTTTAGATACCTAAAAGGTTCTACTAATCTGGGTCTCTTGTATAAGAAATTTGATGAATACAGATTAGTTGGATTCTGTGATTCTGACTATGCTGGAGACAGAATAGAAAGGAAAAGCACAAGTGGAGGGTGTCACTTCATTGGTGCTAATCTTGCCTCATGGACAAGCAAAAGGCAAAGCACAATTGCTCTATCAACTGCTGAAGCTGAGTACATTGCTGCAGCCAGCTGCTGCTCACAACTGCTATGGATCAAACATCAGTTGGAAGACTACAACGTGTTTGTAAGCAACATCCCTATCATGTGTGATAACACTGCTGCTATTAATTTGTCAAAAAACCCCATACTGCATTCTAGAGCAAAGCATATAGAAATAAAACATCATTTTATCAGGGACTATGTGCAAAAAGGAACAGTAGATATTCAATTTGTTGATATTGACTATCAATGGGCAGATATCTTCACTAAACCGTTAGCCGAAGATAGGTTCATATTTATAAGAAAATATCTGAACATGCATTTCATTGATTGACTGAGAGTCCAATGCATGCGTCCAATATTTGCATTACGTCCAATATATGCTCATCCATTGTACTTTCTGAATGCTCGTCTAATGCATTAATGGAACTCAATCTTTGTCGAATGAACTATTATCCTTCATTCCCTTAACTGAGTCAGTTTTTTGTTTTCTTTATTTGCCAAAAATGCTTTTTAAGGTTTCAAAGTCTGAATGTGTGTCAGGCATTTAATGCATGTCGGTTCACTCTCTCTCTCTCTTTGAAAATACGAAAGGTTTTCGTTCTCCTTTCTCTTTCTTTAAAACCTAAGTGTTGTTAAAAATCAAACCTTTACAAAAAGCTTTAACCTTTCTTCTTGCAAAAGGAAAACCTCTTCTGAAAAACTCTTTCTTTTCCTAAACATCCTCTCTGAAACTATGGCAACCTCTTCTGCTGCTGGCTCTAAGGGTAAAGGAAAAACCTTTAACGCTCAGATTGCTGATGTCATGGTCGAGTACAAGTTTAACCTACAATTCCTGGCTGAAACGTCCAACGCCTTTAGAGTCTATAACTCTAGGACTTTAGTTGTTGAAGAATCCATCCATGTGAAGTTTGATGACAAACAGCCTGATAAGAGATTATCAGAGCTAGATGATTCTTTTGCAGATATGAATCTGAATGATATAGAAGATCGTCCAACGCTTAATGAAGACGAAGTATCAGACGCAACTTAGGACGCATCATCGTCGCAGAAAGTAATCAACACCCCTCGGTCATGGCAATTCAGGACTTATCACCCCGAGGATCAAATCATTGGCAAACCAAATGATAGAGTCCGGACAAGGTCAACCTTCAGAGAACAAGCTGACTCAGCCTTCGTCTTTGAACTGGAACCAAAGTCCGTGGACGATACCTTAATGGATGAATGTTGGATTCTCGCTATGCAAGAGGAGCTTAACCAGTTTCAACGTAGTGACGTTTGGACGCTGATCTCCTTGCCAAAAGATAAGTCTATCATTGGAACCAAGTGGGTCTATCGTAACAAGCTGGACGAAGACGGCAAAGTTGTAAGAAATAAAGCAAGGTTAGTTGCTCAAGACTACTCTCAAGAGGAAGGTATTAACTATACTGAAACTTTTGCTCCAATAGCTAGACTAGAAGCCATACGCATTTTACTTTCATACGCTGCACATCATAACATCATGCTTTATCAAATGGATGTAAAAAGCGCTTTCCTGAATGGTTTCATTAATGAAGAAGTTTATGTTGTTCAACCACCTGGTTTTGAAGATCAAAACCATCCTGAGCATGTATATGAGCTTAAGAAAGCTTTATACGGACTCAAACAAGCTCCTAGAGCTTGGTATGAGAGACTCAACACATTCCTAATGGAGAATGGTTTCTCAAGAGGAAAGCTGGACACAACTCTTCTTAGAAAAACAAGTAAAAAGAATTTTATTATTGCACAAATCTTCGTTGATGATATAATATTTGGTGCAACTAATGAATCACTTTATCAAGATTTTTCTTAGCTAATGCAGAAAGAATTTGAAATGAGTATGATGGGAGAATTAAAATTCTTTCTCGGACTTCAAGTAAAGCAAACACCGGACGGAGTGTACATTCATCAGACGAAGTACACAAAGGAGCTTCTGAAACGCTTCAAGTTGGATGATGGCAAACCAATGAATACCCCGATGCATCCAACGTCCGTGCTAAACAAGGATGACAAAGATAAAAAGGTAGACCAAAAGGTATATAGAGGTATGATTGGTTCCCTCTTATATCTAACTGTGTCCAGACCGGATATCATGTTTAGTGTTTGCCTATGTGCTCGATTTCAATATGATCCAAGAGAGTCTCATCTCTCAGCAGTAAAGAGAATCTTTAGATATCTCAAGGGTTCTACTAATCTGGGTCTATTGTACAAGAAATTTGATGAATATAGATTAGTTGGATTTTGTGATGCTGACTATGCTGGAGACATAATAGAAAGAAAAAGTACCAGTGGCGGTTGTCACTTCATTGGAGCCAATCTAGTCTCATGGTCAAGCAAAAGGCAAAGCACAATCGCCTTATCAACTGCTGAAGCTGAGTACATTGCTGCTGCAAGTTGTTGCTCACAATTTCTTTAGATTAAACATCAGTTGGAGGACTACAACTTATCTGTAAGTAACATTCCAATAATGTGTGATAACACTGTTGCCATCAATTTGTCTAAAAATCCCATACTGCATTCCAGAGCAAAACATATAGAAATCAAACACCATTTCATTAGAGATTATATGCAAAAAGGATTAATTGATATTCAATTTGTTGATACTGACCATCAATAGGCGGATATCTTCACCTAACCTTTAGCTGAAGATAGGTTCACATTCATAAGAAAATATTTGAACATGCATTTCATTGATCAATTGTGAGTCCAATGCATGCGTCCAATATTTGCCTTAGTCCAATACATGTAAGTCCAATATGTGTTGATTGCTCGTCCAATGCATTAATTAAACTAAATCTTTGTCAAATGAAAATTTATTTCTCATTCCCTAACTGAGTCAGTTTCATTCTCAATAAATTATAAAACTGTTTTTTACGGTTTCAAAGTCTGGAACGTGTGTCAGTCATTTAATGCATGTCGTCTCATCACCCTTTCTCTTCTCTTAAAAATTTGCTTTTGAAAATACGAACGGTTTTTTTTGTTTATAAAAACTCTCTTTAAAGGAACAACCTTTACAAACTCCTCATCTTCAAACCTCTCTTTCTTTCTGAAAAACTCTTTGCAAAATATGTCTCTCTCTGAAACTATGGCCGCTTCTTCATTTGTTGGTTCTAAGGGGAAGGGAAAGGTTTTTGATGTTAAGACCGCTAAAATTCTGGTAGACTTTAAGTTCAATTTGAAGTTTCTTGCTGATCATGGGATAGATGTCTCCCAAAACATTCACGTCGCTAGATGGTCTAGTTTCTTTGAGGGTACTTCTGTCATCTACCCTGCTCTCGTAAGGGAATTCTGGACCAACCCTACCATCTCTGCAAGGGAAATCCGGAACAATGTGATTGATATTGAAGTAATTGTCTTTGAAGCAACCATTTCCAACACCATTGGTTGTGCCCAATCTGGAATCACCTGTGAAGATAAATGGGAAGAATAACTTGGTGGTTCTGACATCATCAAAGAATGCCTTTTGAAGAACTTATCTGACAAACTGATAGCCTCAAGAATGACTGACAAGGCTAGGGCTCTTCATTAAATTCTATACAAGTCCATCCTTCACAAAGCTGTATCGAAGGACTCTGTATCAAAAGCTCCTCAGTTCTGGTTAATTTATTTGATCCTAGAGAGGCAGATAAATCTTCCATTCCTTCTCTTCTCATACTTCAAATACGCCATTGAAGGCTCTGGAAAGAATACTTCCATCATCTATGCTGCTCTTCTCTCAAGAATCTTTGAGAAATATCTGGTTTATGATGACCTCAAGCATCTAAATCCAGAACAAAGATTCAAATATTATGGTGTTTATGGCATTGAGCGTGTGGTTCAACCATACTTCAGCAAACAAAGCTTGGTGACAATGCAGTTGGATTGTCTCAAAAATTCCAAGAAAGTAGGAAAGCTGAAAGGTGCTCAGACGCAAGGTTTTGATGAAGCGTCTGATCAACAAGTCTCTGTTGGACGCTCAATAGAGCCTGCTCGTCCAAAAGCTAAGACATCTTCTGCTCATCCAACAGCCTCTGTCCAATCATCCAGAAAAAGGAAGCTGGTTCTATCTTCTGTTGATGAGGAAGATGAGGACGATCGGCCTATCTCCAAGGTGATCAAAGGTCCTAGAAGGGAGTCGACTTCTGAAGCCTCTCGGCCTAAACCTACTGCAACAAAGGCAAGGACCACTAGATCCAAAACTAAAGGAAATACTGAACCTCAATTTAGTTCAGTTATTACTCCCTTTATTGAGCAACCCTTTGAGGTTAAAGACTTGGCTTTGGACTCTCAACCGTCCATAACTGTTTCACCCTCCACCTCACCTCACATACAAACCATTCCTTCACCACAAAGACCATCATCTCCCTCACCATCTGAACCTCAAGACTGATTTACACCATGGGGAAACCATCCCTTTAAACCCTATGGTGCACCTTATCCCAGAATGCTTTGCCCAAAAAGAAAATACAAACACATAGCTAGAGTCACCTTTGCCAATGAAAGCTTCAACTTGGTTGATGTTAAAAGAAGATTTCGTGTCCTTTTTCATAAACACTCACCTCCCTCCACCTCTCAACATCCTAAAGGTCTTATTCCTCCACCAGAATACCAATATGAAACACCTTCCCCTCCACCTCAAAACCCCTCTAGTCCACCTCCTGAACATGATTACTATCCCATCCTTTACACACCCACCGGTCCTCTGCCAACTCAACTCTACAATGCTCATGGACCCTTGGTAGTCTGTCTTGAGAAGAAAAAGTTCCCTCCAAGGAAGATCTATCCAAATCTCATTAAGGACAAGGCATTCCAATGGTGCCACTATAATGTTAACGGGCATGTGGTACTCCTTAATGAAGAAAAGGAAGGTTGCAAAACCACTGATGAAAAACGTTCAAGGACGTATGGTTTGACCAACATCTTTCTTGATCGAGATATCAAGTTCATTCCAAGCTATCCCTCAGCCTGGAAAGAATACTCTGATGTTAGGGACTTCTTGCCATATTACTCTATCAGAAAGGAGTGTGATATGTCGCGAGAAGCCAAGATCCATCACAATCTGCCAAAGAAATTTTGGAGTTGTAGCTCAAAAACAAGAGTAGGCGTTGTTCCTCCTCGAGCTTGTCCAAGAATTGCTATTCTAGACCCAAACAAAAACAAAGATGGACGAAAAAGGCTTGAAACTTGGACGCTGCCTTACAAAACTGCCTTTGATCCTCTCTTCTGGACGAAACGAAGAGACGACTCAGTAGAACTAGCCAACATCTGGAAAAAGGATCCTCTCCAGAGACATGAACCAGATGCTCGAATCTATTGGGAGAACTTCATTTGGAGATGCTCTCAAGAAGCGTCCACATCTGGTCTATCAGTCGAAGAAAAATAGAAGATTCATGTATTTTCAAGACAATACAGAATCTCTGATGCTGGCTTCCTGATAATGGACGACATCTTTGGAATACCTTTGTATCCAACGGACGTTCTTCCAGCCCCTAAATCCAAATGGAGAGAAAATAGGTATGATGATGCTGATATCATTCTTGAAGTACTTCCACCTCCACCTAAACCTGTTATTCAAGAAGATCCTAACTCTGGGGCACCCCGAACTGCACCAATACTTCTTCTTCCTCCTAAACCAGATATTCCTGAAGAAAATGGGGACATGGAGATCGTCTATGAGGACCCTTGTCCTGGAGAGCATGTAGAGGAAGTTGAACAAGTTGAAGACTCAGCACCCTCTAAGTCTCAACCCATTCCTCTTTCGGTGGTCCATCCTGTTGATTCATCTCTTTCTCAAGCACTAAGTGTCATTCCTGATCAGAGAAATATTGAGGCAACAAAGGCCACTGCTGAAAGTTCAGTCTCTGTTGTTCCTCCGGAATTTCAAGAGTTCGTCCAAAGGTCTATAGAAGCAAACAATGCAGTGCTGCTTCAACAAATTGCAGCCATGTTTTTGAACTTTCTTCCTAAACCTCCTCCTCCTCCACCTTCTTAATAAATCTTTTTCCTTTTCAGTCTTTATTTTATTTTACCCTGACTATGATGTGGTTTTTCTCTCTTTAGTCTGATGACAAAAAGGGGGAGAAAGGGTTTGATTGAATGAGAATGAAATTTCATAGTACTTAAATCCATAATAGTCGTATAACTGCTTGATTGCTTGCATGCTTTATATGCTTATAATTTTTGTCTTAGGGGGAGCTTCTCAGCTCTCTAGGAAACTTTGTTCAATCAAATTAGTATGTTTTCTCAGATCAAAAAGTAGGAGATTGTTGGAACCAAAGTGGTTATGGTCCACTAATCCCTTAAGTTTTGATGTTAACAAAGGACTAATTTCAGAAGAGCAAAGATTTTTTATGGACTAACGTTTTATCTTAAATGTGCAGGAATATATATATATATATATATATAAGTCGAAAGACTTTCGCTCGTCCAAACTACAAATTGGATTAGTTCTCGCTCAGTCCAGACGATAATAAGTTTTAAGCGATAGAATCTTGAGTCTAAAGACTCTTCCTGTTATTATGTTATAATCTTTATAGTCCAATAAAGCGTTATTTGTTTTAGCACGAATACATATGTAAAGCTTTTGAATTTATTCTTCTATGTATAAAAAGCTTATATTCTTTGAACAAAACATTCTTTGCAATCTTCGTACCATCGAAAGATGAAGCCAGACTGTCCCTGACACAAAAAGGATTTGACCTTCTCCAAAAAGGAAAGACAAAAGACAACTTTCGAGTACAAGGAAAAGGTGTCAGCACCTCCTTAAGCAATCAAGCCTGATAGTCTACTTTGCTGATCAGAAGCCTCAACAAGTTATCAGACTCAACAGACTAATGCATTTAATGCTCAATCAGAACGTATTCTTTTTCAACCGTTGAAGACTATAGTTGATCAAAGACAAGAAGGCTATAAATACCTTCTCCATAAAAGATGTAGAGATAGAGATTAGCGAAGTGATGCACAACGGAATCAAAAATTGAAAAATAGTCAAGCACACAAGACAACAAGCTATCAAGAGAAAAATATTAAAGCTCGCAAAGCTTTCTCTGCTCTTAATTTTCATATCACTCTCTGTGTAGAGTATTGTTCAAGAGTTCTAAGCTTTAGTTTCAAACTCTCACACTTAGTGAGTTAGTAGAACAAAACCTAGTTGGGTGAGCGTGAAGAGGCTTGTGTAGAAAGGATACTTAGTGTGCCTGAAGAGGAGTAGAATACTTGCCTGAAAAGGTGTTGAATACTTGTAACAAAAGATTTTTGTTATAGTGGAGAAAGCTCTCAAGTAGAGAGGACTGGACGTAACTCTTTGGAGAAGAGTAAACCAGGATAATATCCTTGTGTCACTTTCTTTCCCTTGCTCTTGCTTTAGTTTATTTCTTAACTAACTCATTCGGATTGAATTGATTTCTAAAACACGTTTGTTCTCTTTTTCAACCCTTTAGAAAGCGTTTAAAGTTTTTAGAATCTCCCTTTTGCGTCCATTGCTGTGTTTTTGGCTAACATCTTTGCAAAAATACATATCTACTTGGAAAAGTTTTAAAAACGTAAGAAACACAATTCAACCCTCTTCTTGTGTTTCAAACAGGTTCCTTCATGAACAACAGAGTGTCCAAAGATAGTTGTTGTTTGATAGAACTTATCACCAATTTTTGATCATTGCATTGAGAGTACCAGTTACAATTAACTTTTTCGGTCCAAAGATTGGGAATTAATGTCGTGCTAGGTATCTTTTTGGGTCTCTAATTTGCCAATATATATTGTCTGACTTGTCTTATTAATTTTTTTTGACATGTTTACTTATGTGAATGCATGTTTATGTTGTTGTAAGCCCTAGTGGCCAATCTATTTTGAATAGATAATCATTTGTGCCATGACTTTAATCATATATTTGATATATGTATAAGACATTTATTTATTATGTTAATGTTAGGATCATATATATAGCATAATAAAGTCCTTAGAATAGGTAGTTCATTTAATGGAACGTCAAGTATGACTGGACCGTGAGATGCCATAAAATTATAGAACACTATTTTTAAATATCTATTGTCAAGTATTATTGTTAATAAGGACTTTAATAATACATTGAGACTATTATATGAGTGTACTGATGACCACACCTCACAGGTCATAAATATAAAATATCAAGTCTTCACATAGGTATAAATATTAGTGGAATATTTATATTGGAGTGACCCACTATGAGAACATTGCGTAATAGTATTGTAAGTACTGTCATGAGCCATAGTGAAGTAATCCTTCGACTTGAAGTTACTACGATTCCTAACATATGTAGTTGTAGGCTTTGATACTATCAAACGTTGTTTATAACAGGACAACTATAAAGATAGTTATTGGGCATACGATGAAACATGTTGAGGAATGTGAGCAATGTAAATAGGGTTCGTCCCTCCTACATAACAGGGGTAATGTCTATAGGCCTCCTGATTGTATGCGACGTAGAAATGCATGACCATGCTACGGTGAGACAATATGAAATATTGGGCCGACATGATCGTACATCAATTACTAGATCAAGAAATAAATAATTGGACTTAACAAGGATGACACATTTATGTCTTGTGTACAATTAAGACATTGAGACGAAAGGACGTTGACTTCACATTATATATCATTAAAATATGGTTTTAATTCTAAAACCAATATTCTAATTAATTGACTAGCAATGATGTATTGCTAGATGCCGCTCATTATTTATAATATTAATTAATTATTAATATGATTACTAATAATTAATATTATTGCCAATTAATTGAGAACCTATAGGGTCTCATACTTAGAGCAAATATTCAGAGAATTAATTTAATTAATTAATTATGATATAATTAATAATTAAACAGGATTAGTTCAATTGATTAATTATATATGATTTAATTAATAATTAAACATTGAGCCTGTAGCGTACAATAGCCCAACTGGGTTAGGTTAAGTGAGTGACTGTAACACCCCGATTTTTTCGTGCTTTCTAAGAAAAATAAACTCAATTAATGAGTCTATATTTTTATCTATGCTTTAGAAAATGATTTTGGAAAAACTAAAATCATATTCATGCTTGATATAATCGTAGGAGCCAACGGTTAAGTTTTGGGCCGAAAACTCAAACGGAGCCCGATCTATGTCTTATGGATAATAGTGTTTTACTACTATCAAGACCTAATCTTGACTAACGGTCGAGATCATTAGTCTTAGAATTCGGCCCTCTATCTTTTTGCTAAAATACGCCATGACGTCCGAAAATAAAAATAATATATTATATTCGGGCCGATAATCAATTGGGGAGACGATTCGAGCCGTGTTAGGGTTTTTCGAGACCCACGAATGGATAATCTTCATGTCAAGACTGTTTCAAGTCATTTGAGGACTCATATCAGTGTCGTGATGATTTCAAAATGTCGGGATGTAAATTGACCAAATTGCCCTTGGTTAATTTTTTCTAATTACCTTTTATTACCATTTTACCTATTACTTAACTCTTAAGTCTTTAACTTAAGTAAAATATCTAATTCACTCTCATCTTCACCCTCACTCTCGGCCAACCTCACCCAAACCCTCATCTTCACTCTTTGCTCTTCTTTCTCTTTTTCACTCCATAGAACTCCATTTTCGGAGCTTGAAACCTTGAGATTTTGTGAAGCAATCTTCACTAGTTTAGAAGGAGAATCTTTAAGGAGGTAGCTTATCATCTCTATCTCTCTCAATCTCTCATTTCACTCCCCTAAATTTTCATGATGATAGAAGTTGGGGTTTTGCCCCTAAATCTTCAAAAATCCATGAAAAATTATAGAAAAATCCTTTTAATACCAAACCAATTTCTATGGCCTAGGTTCATGACATGCTTGCATGGTCCAAGAGCTTAGAGCCAAGAAACCTTACTAGCCTATTTTACTAGTGAGAGGTCGAGATCCCCCTTACGTGTAGGGTAGGGTTTTTGGTTGGTTTTTGATGTTTTGAGTTGGTATTTAGGGTTATCTCACTTAGTTAGGGTGCAATCCAAGAGATGAGAATTTTTGGAGCTCCCTAGCTATTTTTAAGGTCAAAGGGCCGAACCATGGGGGTAGTGCAATAGGAGAAATCTTTGTATTTTTGAGTTAATGCCTTTATTGATTGTGTGTATGTAGTGATCGGCAGCTAGTCGAGCAAGTTTTCGGATCGATCGGGTGTTTGCTGCTTACCCTTGGAACTTCAAGAGGTAAGGGGATAAACCAGAGGAATTCCAATTCCGACGGCAATATGCTACATTGGTGTGTTTGTAATATAAATAAATGTTTGTATCTGATTATTGGTGGAGTGTTTTATTTACGGCTGATGATTTGTCTACGCATGATATAACTGCTGATGTATGTGGATACATGGTATAATTGTTGAATAACTATGTGGATGTATCGTGTATTCTGCTGTGGGATTTAAGGCGTTAGAGGACCTAATATCAATTAGGATCCGACATCGTATAACATAAAAGCTTTAAAAGCATGAAGTGTGGAATTGAGAAAAATAAATATGTTTTATTGTTTTTCACTTTAATTTAAGAGAAAATAATTAGTTATCTCTTTTGAAATAAAATAATTATAAATAGCTGCTTTTAAGGAAAAGTTAACTTAAAAGGGCAAAGTTGTGAAAAAGTGTTTTAATAACGAAAAACGATGTTTTAAGATAAATAGGACGTTAGAAACCTTTATTAGTTTTTAAATTAATAAAGTTAATCTTTTGAGCAAAAGGATTTTAAGAAACGTGATTTTCAAATTATTAGTTTTATAAAAAAAAAAAAAAAAAAGGGTTTTTACAAGTTTGGTTTAAGGTTTGTGTTTTTCCGAAAAACGACGAAAGGAAAAGAAATAGTGTTTGGATCAAGTTTTGTTTTATACAAAACCAATCTCGAGGACTTTGTGTAAGTATCGGAGATTTCGGTTTTTGATTTTTGAGTTTTCAAGAAAAGTGGTTTTAAAGCTTAGAAACTAGAAACCGAGACGTCGGGGTTCTAGGGTTCTGCAGAAAACGTGGATCAAGGATCCGTGTTAGTTGTGGTCCTATCGGCTTAGCGACCATCTTTGTGGTCCTATAAGCTTGAGGATGTTTTTGTGCTCTTGAATTCAAAATCCTAAACTAGTGCATCGGTTAGGGATGTTTGAGTACGAGCTGTTTTTGGACAAGACGTCCTGTTTTGAGAAAAATGTTTTTGAGGCTTAAAGAGTCTAAGATATTATGGTGGTTGTTAGCGTTAATGCTACAACAAGGAAATATTGATGCGACAAAGATCAATTATCAAAAACTAAATAGTTTTCTCATACATTTTATGTGGGGCAGACATGCCGTGAAACGGGGGACCTTGATTACAAGAAGAACCTGAGATGACTTATTGTCATTACGTAACATTGTGCCTTGATGGACAATGATGTCATACATGCCATGGGAGAGCGTATTGTGCCCAGTGAAGAGGACAATATAGTATGACTTATACATCGTGAGTACCACTAACATGAGCGCCTATATATTATTTCCAGGGAGGTTACGTGCTCACGTTTTGCCGAATTTTAATTCTGGCGTTTGTCATTGTTGCCTGCGGGGCAATGACGTTGAGTCTGATCAACTTGTTGTTTTATGGTGATGGGGTTTCCGGAAATCTATAATTGAATATTAGTTGAGATATATGGAAGTGTCATGCATACGTTTAGAGAATAACGTTGATTGTGGGGTACGAAACCTTTGTCTATTACTGTCAGTACATGTATATATATATATATATATATATATATATATATATATATATATATATATATATATATATATATATGTTGTACTATGTGATGCATGATAATGTTTGGTGAGATATATTTGTATGAATTTGTTGTTTGTGATTGGGCGTGTAGTTTTTGGATTCATATATTGGTTTCTCACCCTTGTATATTTTTCTGGACTGATTTGTTTCTGGTTGTATATATATATATATATATATATATATATATATATATATATATATATATATATATATATATATATACAGATGAGCTTGGGGAGCGAAGGATTGGCGCACACAGGAGTCCACTCCCTCACCTTTGATCATAGAGAGGACCCTGCCGCCTGGGTCATACATCCCGAGGCTACCAGCGCGGCGTATACAGGCCCAGTTTGCACCCGGAAAGGGAACTTTGAGGTGGGACCTCAAGAGAGGGTACACACGGTCGAGACTATCCAGATCTCGTTGCCACCAGTCTGGCTGATGCTACAGTACTTAATGAAGGAACCTGTTTGAAACACAAGAAGGGGGATTGAATTGTATTTTAGGCAATTTTAAATTCTTTTCGTAAGCAGATAATGGTTTTCGCAAGATTGGCCGCTAAAACGATTAAAAGCAAAGAGAGCTCTTCCAAACACCAAGTTGGACGCTAACTTAGTTTGACTAAGATAAGAAGACAGCGTAATGAAAGGCAATTCAATCCCAGTTAGTTAGTTAGATAATAAACTAAAGTAAGAGTAAGGGAGAGAAAAGAACACAAAGATGTTATCCTAGTTCACTCTTCACCAAAGAGCTACTTCCAGTCCTCTCAACTAGAGAGCTTTATCCACTATAACAAAAACCTTTTGTTACAAAGTATTCAACACCTCTTCAGGCAGTATTCTCAACCTCTTCATGTTCTCTAAGTATTCTTTTATAGACAAGCCTCTTCAGGCTCAACCAAACTATGATTTTGAAAAGATTTTGTTCTATTAACTCACTAAATGTGAGAATTCGAAACTAAAGCTTAGACTCTTGAAAACAACTCTACACAGAGAGTAATATGAAAGTGAGGATCAGAGTAGCTTTTCTAGCTTTGCAAGCTTGAGATTTTCTCTTGATCTCTTGAGCTAATATTTGCTTATATCTCTTGAAGGATTTTGAAATGCTAAGTGTTGCTTCACTTGTATTTTTACTCAAGTTTAGTCTTTTTGTTCTTGTTGCACTTTCAAAAGATGGAGGTATATATAGCCTCTTGTCTTTGAGCAGACTTCACTCTTCAACGAATGGAAAAGGATCCGTTCTAATGCGCATTGAATGCATTTGATCCGTTGAGTCTGATGGCTTCTGAAGTTTCTGATCAGCAGGATAGACTGTCACGAAGATAGCTAAAAGTGGTGCTGACATATCCTCTGAGTAGAACGAAAGTTGCCTTTTGTCTTTCCAAAAGAAGGAGGTCAACTTCTTAAAATGATAAAGACATTCTGGCTTATGCTTTACATTTGTACGAATATTACAAAGAATGTTTTGTCCCAAGGGTATAAACCTTTTACAGGGAATAATAAATTCAAATGCCCTTATAGGATATTCGCGCTTTAAATATAAAAGCATTTATTGGACTAGCTATTACAACAGGTAACCGAAAGAGTCTTTGGACTCAAGGTTCTATAAATTACCGTCCAGTCGTAAACCAAGACTAAACGTTGGACGAGATAAAGTCTTTAGACATGTTGGACGAGATAAAGTCTTTGAACTCAATTAAGTTTTATCCTGCACACTTAATATAAAACATTAGTCCATAACTAATCTTTGTTCATTTAAAATTAGCTCTTTGTTAACATCAAAACTTTAAGGGATTATTTGGACCATAACCACTTTGTTTCCAACAATCTCCCCCTTTTTGATGATGACAAAACATACTAATTTTGATGGAACAAAGAGTCCTAGAGAGCTAAAGGGCTCCCCCTAAGACAAACATTCTAATCATTTAAAGCATTTAAAGCATCTAACCATCTAAGGCATACAGATATAAGCATTTAAGGCATATAAAATAGATATAAGCACATGTATCATTTAAATATTCAATCAACCTTAAATTCAATCAACCTTAAATATTCAATCAATCCATTTTCTCCCCCTTTTTGTCATTAGACAAAAGAGTGAGAAACACATCATAGTCAGTATATTTAAAAACAAAGAAAACAAATTTTTTTTTTTTAAGAAGAGGGAGGAGGTTTTGGGGTAAAATTTTGGAGCATAGTCGCAATTTGCTGAAGGAGCACCGCATTGTTAGCTTCGATGGTTCGTTGGACGAACTCTTGAAACTCAGGAGGAATAACCGAGCCTGAACTCTCAGCTGTGGCCCCGATTGCGTCCACACCTCTTTGATCAGGAATTACACTAAGAGCCAGAGAAGGAGATGGATCAACAGGATGGACCATTGAGAGAGGGATCGGTTGAGACTTGGACTGAGCAGAGTCTACAACTTGTTCTATTGCCTCAGTTTGAGTTTCAGACGAAGGGTCCGCATAGACAATTTCGGTGTCCCCAGTCTCTTCAGGAATAACCGGCTTAGGAGGAAGAGGAGGAGGAATATTAGGATCAACGACAGGTTTTGGTGGAGGAGGCAGCACTTCAAGTATGATCTCAGCATCATCATACTTGTTTTCTCTCCATCTGATAGCAGACATAGGCAAAACATCTCTAGGATAAAGAGGTATGCCGAAGATATCATCGATGATCATGAAGTTAGCTTCACGGATTCGATATTGTCTTGGGTAGACGCGAATCTCTGCTTTCTCTTCAATTGATAGTCCAGAAGATGATGCTTCTTGGGAGCATCTCCAGATGTGGTTTTCCCAATAGATCCTAGCATCTAGGTCAAATCTGAATCGGGGATCTTTCTTCCAAATACTTTCGAGAGCCCCAGAGTCATCTCGATGTTTTGTCCAAAACAGGGGATCAAAAGCATTTTTGTAAGGCAGCGTCCATGACTCAAGCCTTTTGCGAAGGTCCTTATCCTTGTTGGGATCTAGGATACGGAGCCTTGGACAAGCTCGAGGAGGAACAACTCCTACTCTTATGCGAGATGACTTTGACCAAAATCTCTTTGGAAGGTTGTGATGGATCTTAGCTTCTCGAGTCATGTCACACTTCTTCCGCACGGCATAGTAAGGAAGAAAGTCCCGGACATCAGAATACTCCTTCCAAGTTGATGGATAGCTTGGAATGAAAGAAAGGTCGGGATCAAGGATGAAGTTGTTTAAGCCAAACGTCCTTGCCCTTCTTTCATACTCCGTTTTGTAACCTCTCTTGTCTTCATGACGAAGAACAACATGCCTCTTTACATTGTAGTGGCACCATTGGAATGCCTTGTCCTTGATGAGGTTGGGATAGACTTTCCTTGGAGGAAACGTCTTCTTCTCAAGGCAGGTAACCAAGGGTCCATGGGCATTGTATGTTTCAGAGGGCAAAGGTTTAGTTGAAATGTATAGGATGGGGTGATAGCCAAGTTTAGGGGGTAAGGAGGATGATGTGGGTGGTTGTTCAAATTCATACTCAGGTAATGGAAGAGGGCTTTTGGGGTGAGGTTCAGTAATGGGGGGTGTGTGCTTAAGGAATAGAGCAGGAAAGTCGCGTTTGACCTTAGCCCAAATTGAGCATTTGTTTCTGTAGTCTACTCCAGGGAGGCGTCTATATTTGCTTATGGGAAAGATCCGTCTGGGGTAGGGAGCATCATAAGGTTGGAAAGGGGTGATCTCCCCAGGGTGTGAACCAGTCTTCAGGTTCATTTGGTGAGGTTAGAGTTTGGGTTTGTGGTAGGTCAGTGGGTGAGAGTGGTAGGGAAGGTTCAAAGGTTAAGTCTTCTATCTCAGACGATTGGACAATAGGAGAAGTAATAACTGAACTGCAGATAGGTTCAGTATTACCTTTCGTCTTTGCTCGAGTTGACCTTGCCCTTGTTGACAAAGGTTTAGGCAGAGGTGTAGCAGACGAGGTTTCCAATCTTGGCCCTTTAACTACCCTAGAGATGGGTAGATTGTCCTCTTCATCCTCATCAGTGGGAGCTAGAACCAGCTTCTTTTTTCTGGATGGTTGGACGGTGAGCTTTGGACGAGAAGAAGGAGTCTTAGCTATTGGACGAGCTCGTGCAGCAGAGTGTCCAGCAGTGACACATTGTTCAGACGCTTCTTCTGAGCCTTGCGTCTGAGCTCCTTTTTGTTTTCCTTCAAGTTTGGACTTTTTGAGGCAGTCCAACTGCATCATCACCAAACTTTGCCTGCTAAACTTAGGCTGATGCACACGTTCAATGCCATGAACTCCGTAGTATTTGAACTTTCTTTCTGGAGCCAAGTTCTTTAGGTCAACGTAGACCATATGCTTCTCAAATATTTTTGAGAGAAGAGCACCGTAGATGATTGCAGTGTTCTTCCCAGAGCTTTCAATGGCATATTTGAAGAAGGAAAAGAGGAGGTGGGGAAGGTTTATTTGCCTTTCGAGAATCAAATGAACCAGACAAAATTGATGAGCCTTTGAAACATTATCCTTCGACCCAGCCTTATGAAGGATAGCCTTGTTCAAGATTTGGTGAAGAACCCTAGCCTTGTCAGTCATTTTTGAGGCTATGAGTTTGTCACCCGAGTTTTTCAACAAACAATCTCTGATGGTGGAAGCATCACCAATCTCTTCTTCCCAGTCATCTTCAACAGTTATGCCTGATTGAGCGCACCCAGTCGCATTAGAGATGGTTGCTTTAGATACTATTACTTCAGTATCAAGCACTTTGTTGCGAATCTCCCTTGCAGAGACAATGGGGTTTGTCCAGAACTCCCTAACTAGAGCAGGTTAGATTACCGGAGAACCTTCAAATGAGCTTGACCATCCAGCAGCGTGGATGTTAGAGAAGATGTCAATCCCATTATCAGTCAGGAATTGTAGGTTAAACTTGAACTCGACCATGACATCAACAGTCTGAGCGTTAAAGGTTTTTCCTTTACCCTTAGAGCCAGCAGCAGAAGAGGTTGCCATAGTTTCATAGAGGATGTTTAGGAAAAGAAAGAGTTTTTCAGAAGAGGTTTTCCTTTTGCAAGAAGAAAGGTTAAAGCTTTTTGTAAAGGTTTGATTTTTAACAACACTTAGGTTTTAAAGAAAGAGAAAGGAGAACGAAAACCTTTCGTATTTTCAAAGAGAAAGAGAGAGCGAAACGACGTACATTAAATGCCTGACACACGTTCAGACTTTGAAACCGTAAAAAGCATTTTTGGCAAATAAAGAAAACAAAAAACTGACTCAGTTAAGGGAATGAAGGATAATAGTTCATTCGACAAAGATTGAGTTCCATTAATGCATTAGACGAGCATTCAGAAAGTACAATGGACGAGCATATATTGGACGTAATGCAAATATTGGACGCATGCATTGGACTCTCAGTCAATCAATAAAATGCATGTTCAGATATTTTCTTATAAATATGAACCTATCTTCGGCTAACGGTTTAGTGAAGATAACTGCCTATTGATAGTCAGTATCAACAAATTGAATATCTACTGTTCCTTTTTGCATATAGTCCCTGATAAAATGATGTTTTATTTCTATATGCTTTGCTCTAGAATGCAGTATGGGGTTTTTTGACAAATTAATAGAAGCAGTGTTATCACACATGATAGGGATGTTGCTTACAAACACGTTGTAGTCGTCCAACTGATGTTTGATCGATAGCAGTTGTGAGCAGCAGCTGGCTACAGCAATGTACTCAGCTTCAGCAGTTGATAGAGCAATTGTGCTTTGCCTTTTGCTTGACCATGAGACAAGATTAGCACCAATGAAGTGACACCCTCCACTTGTGCTTTTCCTTTCTATTCTGTCTCCAGCATAGTCAGCATCACAGAATCCAACTAATCTGTATTCATCAAATTTCTTATACAAGAGACCCAGATTAGTAGAACCTTTTAGGTATCTAAAGATTCTTTTTACTGCTGAGAGATGAGACTCTCTTGGATCAGATTGAAAACGAGCACATAAGCAAACACTAAACATGATATCAGGTCTGGACGCAGTTAGATATAAGAGGGAACCAATCATACCTCTGTATACCTTTTGGTCTACCTTTTTATCTTTATCATCTTTGTTTAGCACGGACGTTGGATGCATTGGTGTATTCATAGGTTTACAATCATCCAACTTGAAGCGTTTTAGAAGCTCCTTTGTGTACTTCGTCTGATGAATGTACACTCCGTCTGAAGTTTACTTTACATGAAGTCCGAGGAAGAATTTTAGTTCTCCCATCATGCTCATTTCAAATTCCCTTTGTATTAATTCAGAAAACTCTTGGCAAAGAGATTCATCAGTTGCACCAAATATTATATCATCAACGTAAATTTGAGCAACAATAAATTTCTTTTTATTTACTTTTCTAAAAAGAGTTGTGTCCACTTTTCCTCTCAAGAAGCCATTCTCCATTAGGAAAGAGCTGAGTCTCTCATACCAAGCTCTAGGAGCTTGCTTGAGTCCATATAAAGCTTTCTTAAGCTTATATACATGCTCAGGACAGTTCTGATCTTCAAAGCCGGGTGGTTGAAGAACATATACTTCTTCATTAATTACACCATTTAGAAATGCACTTTTTACATCCATTTGATAAAGCTTGATGTTATGATATGCAGCATATGAGAGTAAGATGCGTATAGCTTCTAATCTAGCTACTGGAGCAAAGGTTTCAGCATAATCAATACCTTCTTCTTGTGAGTAGCCTTGGGCAACTAGCCTTGCTTTATTCCTTAAAACCTTGCCATCCTCGTCCAGCTTGTTGCGATAGACCCACTTGGTTCCAATGACAGACTTATCCTTAGGCAGGGAGACCAGCGTCCAAACGTCACTACGTTGAAACTGGTTGAGCTCCTCTTGCATAGCGAGGATCCAGCAATCGTCCAATAAGACTTCGTCCACAGACTTTGGTTCCATCTCAGAGATGAAGGCTAAGTCAGCTTGCTCTCTGAAGGTTGACCTTGTCCGGACGCTATCATTAGGTTTGCCAATGATTTGATCCTCAGGATGATAAGTTCTGAATTGCCACGAACGAGGGGTGTTTATAGCTTGCTGAGACGATGATGCGTCCTGCTTAGCATCTGACGCCTCGTCTTTGTTGGTTGTTGGACAAGCATCTGAATCATTCAGATTCATATCTACAAAAGAATCATCTAGCTCTGATAATCTCTTATCAGGCTGTTTGTCGTCAAATTTAACATGGATGGATTCTTCAACAATCAAAGTTCTAGAGTTATAGACTCTAAAAGCTTTGGACGTTTCAGAGAATCCCAACAATATTCCATTATCTACTTTGGCATCAAACTTTTCTAGTTGATCCTTAGTATTTAAAATAAAACATTGACATCCAAAGGGGTGGAAATAAGAAATGTTGGGTTTGCGTCCTTTCCACAATTCATAAGGAGTCTTATTCAAGATTGGTCTTATGTATATTCTGTTTTGAATATAGCAGGCAGTATTTACAGCTTCAGCCCAGAAGTGCTTAGGGACAGAATTATCACTGAGCATTGCCATAGCCATCTCTTGAAGAGATCAGTTCTTCCTCTCAACAACACCGTTTTGTTGTGGAGTTCTAGGGGCAGAGAAATTGTGATGAATACCACTTTCATCACAGAACCTTTGAAAAAGCTCATTTTCAAATTCGCCTCCATGATCACTTCTGATCGAGCTGATGAATATGCCTTTTTCATTCTGAACTTGCTTACAGAATATAGAAAAGACCTTGATAGACTCATCCTTGTGAGCAAGGAACTTAACCCATGTCCATCTAGTATAGTCATCTACTATGACAAGTCCATATTTCTTACCACTGACAGAGGCAGTCCTTGTTGGGCCAAACAAATCAATATGCAACAATTCCAGTGGTCTAGAAGTACTAACAATGTTCTTGGACTCAAACGAGTTCTTAACTTGTTTTCCTTTTTGACATGCATCACAGAGAGCATCTGATCTAAACACAATCTTTGGTAAACCTCTTACAAGGTTATGCTTGTTTAGTTTAGAGATTAATCTCATACTAGCATGACCAAGTCTTTTGTGCCAGATCCATCGCTCATCTTCGACAGACACTAGACATGATACACTTTGAGTTGAAAGTTCCCCCAAATTAATCTTGTACAGATTATTTTGCCTTTTGGCAGTGAATAAGATGGACCCATCAGGGTTCTTGACCATACATTCACCTTTATTGAAGGAAACAACAGACCCACTGTCACATAATTGACTTATGCTAAGCAAGTTATGTTTTAATCCTTCAACCAGAAGAACATTATCAATAGAGGGAAGAGGATGCTTACCAATCTTACCTATTCCTACTATCTTTCCCTTCTGATTGCCTCCAAAGGTGACCCATCCACTAGACTTCTCACGGATTTCTTGGAACATACACCTTTCTCCCGTCATGTGACGTGAGCAACCACTGTCCAAGTACCAGGACTGGGGTTTTTTTGTGTTGCTAAGCAGATCTGCAACAGGTATTATCATACTCTTAGGTACCCAGATAGACTTGGGTCCTTTTGGGTTAGTTGGTGGTCTTCGTCCATGCATTTTGTTTTTATTTTTGTAAATGCATTTTGAAGAGGTGTGACCACTCTTTCCACAAATCTTACAGTAAGTTCTGGATGCATGCAATTTATTTTCTTTTTGTTTTCCATAGGAATGAAAAGCCTTGTGATTTTTGTTGGACCCTGATATTTTCTGAGACGTATTTTGTTTCTCAGAGTCATAGCCTAGGCCAGACTTATCATGAGGTGATCTAGTGTACCTTAATATCAGATCTAGCTTCTCTGATCCTCCAACAAGCTTAGTTACGCTTTTGGTGAGATCAGATACCTCTTGTTTTAGTCTAGTTACCTCATGGGGTTCACTGGACTCAGAGGTGAGTTTGCCAGTTAGACTGACATTCTCAGCTTTAAGCTTATTATTCTCTTCAACAAGCTGCTTATTTTGTTTGTCGGACTCTTCTAACTCCTTATTTACTTTTGACAATTTTTTCTTAAGCACGATGTATTGATGATGCAATATAGAAGAATCATTTAGCAGTTCATCATATGCTTCTTGAAGAGAGTCAGAAACGGATACCTCGTCATCTTCTGATTCAGCGTCCGAAGAACTTTTGACCATCAAGCAGAGATTTGAGGTAAACTGGCTCCTTGGTCTGGACCGATGTTCCAGAGCGTCCAGCTTCTCCTTAGCTGCTTGGAATTGCGAGACCATGTCCAGTCTTGGACGATCAAGGGCGTTGACAAGACACCAGTTAGCATAAGCATTTTGAGAACACCGTCTGATATCATCACTCGTCCAGTCTGTTTCATGTTTGGACGACATTGATCCGTCCTCAAGGGTAATCGTTGGACGATAGTCTCCGTTAGTGAAAATGCCCCACAACTCATAGTTTTGAGCTTGGACGTATAGTTGGAAAATTGATTTCCAATATGTATAGTCTGTTCCCTTGAAGATAGGTGGAACATTCACATTCCATCCTCTTTCCGAGGTAGACTCCTGACTTCCTTCTCCGGGAACAACAAGTTGTTCATCGTCCGAAGAGTCTTCATCTTGCTCATTGGACCAAAGGCATAGGTTAGCCTCTTCATTTGTTTCTTCTTCTTCTTCTTCAGAAGAGTTCAAGTCCTCCCAAGTTGCCATGAAATTCTTTTTCTTCTTTTTGAAGAACTTCTTCTTGTCCTTTAGCGTAGGACAATCAGCTTTGAAGTGTCCTGGTTTGTTACATTCAAAACAGACCAGCTGACTTTTATCCTTGGGTTCAGCATGATCCTTGAAGCTTTTCTTTTGGAATGGGCTTCTCTTCATTCCAATTTTCTTTCTCCACATGTTCTGAATATTTCTGGAGATAAAGGATAGCTCGTCATCGTCCGATTCATCATCATCAGACTGATCAGCTTCATCACTGGACTCATCAGCTTTTAAGGCTTTTGAGTTATTGGACCTATGAGCTTTCAAGGCAATCCCTTTGTTCTTCTTTCCTGGATTGTCAAGATCAAGCTCCTGCTCGTGAACTTGAAGCATCCCGACAAGATCATCTAGAGTCAAAGTGGAGAGATCCTTGGCCTGGGTGATTGCAGTGACAAGAGGTCTCCATTTCTTAGGCAGACTCCTAAGAATCTTGGTGACATTCTCCTTGGTAGTGTAGACCTTTCCAAGGGATTTGAGATTGTTGATGATCGTCTAAAAGCGGCCCATCATGTCTAGGATGGACTCTCCTTCAGCCATGGTGAACATTTCATACTGGCTAACCAACATGATGATTTTAGAGTCCTTCACCTTGGTTGTCCCTTCATGGAGATTAGACAAGGTGTCCCATATCTCTTTGGCTGATTCACATGCGTGAATCTTCTGAAATTCGTCAGGACTGAGGGCACACATTAACGCATATCTTGCTTTATGGTTCAGTTCCATTCTAGCCAGTTCAGCATCAGTTCAGTCGTCCTCTGCTTTTTCTGTCCCGTCAGAGTTGAGACAAACGTTAGGACCTTTTGTGATTCTGGTCCAAAGAGCTGAGTTTGTACTGAGGATGAAACCTTTGAATCTTTCCTTCCAGTACAGGTAGTGAGTACCGTTGAAGAACGGCGGTTTGGTCATGGAAGTACCTTCCATAACAGGTTGACTACCGCTTGGCATACCTGGTCCAGACATATCTGCAGTAGGATCTTTTTCCTCTACACGGAAAAGTGCTCAACCCAGAGGCTGAGCTCTGATACCAATTGAAGGAACCTGTTTGAAACACAAGAAGGGGTTGAATTGTGTTTTAGGCGATTTTAAATTCTTTTCGTAAGCAGATAATGGTTTTCGCAAGATTGGACGCTAAAACGATTAAAAGCAAAGAGAGCTCTTCCAAACACCAAGTTGGACGCTAACTTAGTTTGACTAAGATAAGAAGACAGCGTAATGAAAG
Source organism: Ammopiptanthus mongolicus (assembly GCA_039655645.1). NCBI lineage: Eukaryota > Viridiplantae > Streptophyta > Magnoliopsida > Fabales > Fabaceae > Ammopiptanthus > Ammopiptanthus mongolicus. The sequence goes on from CM077350.1 coordinate 48,642,574, forward strand.
GCAATTCAATCCCAGTTAGTTAGTTAGATAATAAACTAAAGTAAGAGGAAGGGAGAGAAAAGAACACAAAGATGTTATCCTGGTTCACTCTTCACCAAAGAGCTACGTCCAGTCCTCTCTACTTGAGAGCTTTATCCACTATAACAAAAACCTTTTGTTACAAAGTATTCAACACCTCTTCAGGCAGTATTCTCAACCTCTTCAGGTTCTCTAAGTATTCTTTTACAGACAAGCCTCTTCAGGCTCAACCAAACTATGATTTTGAAAAGAGTTTGTTCTACTAACTCACTAAATGTGAGAATTCGAAACTAAAGCTTAGACTCTTGAAAACAACTCTACACAGAGAGTAATATGAAAGTGAGGATTAGAGTAGCTTTTCTAGCTTTGCAAGCTTGAGATTTTCTCTTGATCTCTTAAGCTAATATTTGCTTGTATCTCTTGAAGGATTTTGAAATGCTAAGTGTTGCTTCACTTGTATTTTTACTCAAGTTTAGTCTTTTTGTTCTTGTTGCACTTTCAAAAGATGGAGGTATATATAGTCTCTTGTCTTTGAGCAGACTTCACTCTTCAACGGATGGAAAATGATCCGTTCTGATGAGCATTGAATACATTTGATCCGTTGAGTCTGATGGCTTCTGAAGTTTCTGATCAGCAGGATAGACTGTCACGAAGATAGCTAAAAATGGTGCTGACAAATCCTCTGAGTAGAACGAAAGTTGCCTTTTGTCTTTCCAAAAGAAGGAGGTCAACTTCTTAAAGTCATAATGACATTCTGGCTTATGTTTTACATTTGTACGAATATTACAAAGAATGTTTTGTCCCAAGGGTATAAACCTTTTACAGAGAATAATAAATTCAAATGCCTTTACAGGATATTCGCGCTTGAAATATAAAAGCATTTATTGGACTAGCTATTACAACAGGTAACTGAAAGAGTCTTTGGACTCAAGGTTCTATAAATTACCGTCCAGTCGTAAACCAAGACTAAACGTTGGACGAGATAAAGTCTTTGGACATGTTGGACGAGATAAAGTCTTTGGATTCAATTAAGTTTTATCCTGCACACTTAATATAAAACATTAGTCCATAACTAATCTTTGTTCATTTAAAATTAGCTCTTTGTTAACATCAAAACTTTAAGGGATTATTTGGACCATAACCACTTTGGTTCCAACACTTAATGGATCACAGGGAGTTACAGCACCATATCCCAGCCGCCCAGCAGCCTCCCTTATCCCCTCCACCTCCGTTTGTCTTGGTGCCTATTAGGCCGGAGGGGGAGGAGAAGGAGGAGGAAGAGGAGGAGGATCCCGAGGAAGAGGAGCTCGTTGCGACTCCTGAGTATCATCTTCTGGGAAACGGGTATGCTCCGGCTGAGGAAGCCGGGGATGCGGGGTTGGTCAATGGGGATGACCCGACCACTCTTCTGATGGACCTGTCGGACCCTCCTTTGGGGGATTATCCAATGGCTTCCACTAGTCTGATCAGCTTAGGGTGTAGACTTTTCTTTTGAGGCAACAATTTTTGGATAGTCTGTTAGCGGCTACTGATGGCCATGAGTTTTAGAGATATGGTTCCAGACTATCGCTGCGTAGTTCTTAGCTTTTTATCAGCTTACTTTTCTAGTTTCTTTTGGAAAAGGACATGTTGTCCATAGTTCTTTAGTTGATGATGTCTATGTATATATATAAGTACTCTGTTTATTACTCTGAGGTATGGTTATTTATGGTTATTAAATAAGAAAAAAAAATTATTACGATTTTTAGGATTTAATAAGTTATGTTAAATAAACCGTTTTTCTGAAAGTAAAACCAACAAGTTTTATTTAACGTTTTAATTGGTCTTTTGGGTTACAAAAATGATACCGGATTGAGGGTGTCACATTAGTGGTATCAGAGCTGACCTCTCCCAGTACGGTGTGGTTCGGGGACGAACCAAGCAGAAGTTGGTGGGCATGTAACACCCGGGACTGACGAGGGCGGGGAGTGATCGCCGGTGCATGAGGCACGGAAGGAGCGGCTCCTGGCAGGCTTCTAGGCGGAGGGATACATGAATGAACCGATTCACACTGGAATAAGAGGGATCCTGAGGCTATGCAGGTATGAGACTGTACAGTTGAAAAAAGGCTTATAAGAATTGATTTATACTGCCTATACCAACAAGATGCATCATCTTTTCGGTAGCCCATCACTTAAGAACCCCAAAGTTAAGTGTGCTTGACTTGGAGTAATTCTGGGATGGGTGACCTCCTGGGAAGTTTTCCTAGGAGGCGTGTGAGTGAGGACAAAGCACTCTGAAGAGACTTGTGTTGGTTTGTGAGGACAATCGGCAATCCTTAAAGCAGTCTGGGCCGTTACAGTGACAGCTATCAGTAAGCTGTGCACGTCACTTAAGGGACACACAACACAGAGCACTCATAACGACCGCTGTACACTGTAGACAGTAGTGCCTCCTTTTCTCTCTATGTGCCATGCCGTGCCTCACCCAATCCTGATAGCTAGCACTACGCTATCTCTGATGTTGGTTTGCTCACGTGGACTGAGTAGAGGTATTGCTACTTTGCAATACTGGTGATAGAGAAGTCTTTTCTTATGGTGGCTGTGGCTGGACAGTTATCGTAATCTCGCGATTCGTGATTCGTTAACTGTTGGATCGGGCTGAAATTTGGACAGCAGGTTGGTGACATTTGGTTCTATATCTTCACCGTTCAGTTTTCGATACGAGGTTCGGAGCGAAAGTTATGAGCATCGCACAGTAGCATAGTTTTTGGCTAACCGGTGTCATTGGCCCGCTCACAATGTTCGCGGTAAAGCTACTCTTCAATAGGTAAACACAATATCCTTGTGATTCATGTGCAATGCTTGGTTCTTTTGTAAAGGGGTTTTTCCGCTCAAGAGGTTTTTGAAAATTGTTTTTGAAAATTATCCCTCTTGAAACCCCAATAGTTTATTGTTCTTTATCCAGTTTTTTGTTGTTACTGCTACAAATTTTATTGCTCAAATCAATGGAATCCTTATGTTGAATGTGATGAATTTCAAAGTCTAGAAAAAGGCGGTAGAAATTTTTCTCGATTGTATGGATTTGGATCTGCCACTTAGGACGGAACCACCCACTTTCGCTACGGATAACTCAAATGAGGCTAAAATTGAGAACTGGGATCGATTCAACCGAATGTGTCTGATGATCATTAAGTGTTCCATTGCGGAGGCGTTTTGAGGCTTTATTTCTGAGAGTGAGAATGCCAAGAAGTTCTTTGAGGCAATAATGAAATACTATGCTAAGAATGAAAAGGCTGCGGTGAATAGCCTTTTGGCTAAACTCATCTTAATGAGGTTAAAGGGAATATAAGGGAGTAAATTACGGAGATGACTAATCTTGCAGCAAAATTAAAGTCAACAAAGTTAGAGTTGTCTGATGACTTGCTCGTCCACTTGGTTTTGATCTCTCTTCCTACACACTTTGGGGTGAGTTAATACACCTAAAAGGACAAACGGTCCCTAAATGAGCTTATATCTCATTGTGTGCAAGAGGAAGAAAGGCTACAAAGGGATAAGATTGAAAGTGCACACTTAGCTTCGACCTCTCAGAATAAGAATAAGAAGAGAGCTAAGGATACTGCAGAAGGTTCTTCTCAACAGAAGAAGAAGCAAAAAAGGCAAGATGAAGAATTTACTTGCTTCTTCCGGAAGAAGGCGTGACATATGAAGAAGGATTGTCCTAAGTACGTCAACTGGCGTGCAAAGAAGGGTAAACTTATCACTTTAGTTTGTTCTGAAGTTAATTTAGCTTCTGTTCCGAAGGATACTTGGTGGGTAGATTTTGGTGCTACTACTCACATAAGTATGTCTATGCAGGGTTGCTTGTGGAGTTGTCCGCCAAGTGATGCTGAAAGATTCATCTTTGTGGGTGATGTTAATAAGGTTGCAGCTGAAGTTATAGGAACCTTTAAATTACGTTTAAAGACTGGTTTTCATTTGGATTTGGTTGGAACTTTTATTGCACCGTTACTTAGACAAAATTTAATTTCTATTTCTAGTTTGGACAAATACTAATACTCTTGTTCATTTGGAAATACTAATACTCTTTAATTGATAATCTTTACATGCTTGATGTTGAAGGTTCCTATAACAAAATATTGCAAACAAGTTCACATGGTACAAAGCATAAATTAAATGAGAACTCCACCACCTTATAGCATAAGCGTATAGGCCATAACTCTAAACTGAGAATTCAGAGGCTTATGTTGGAGGAAATTCTTGAACCCTTAGATTTATCAAATTTTCAAATCTGCATTGACTGTATTAAGGGTAAAAGAACAAACATAAGGGCATTATGTGCCGAAAGAGCTAAGCATGTCTTAGAATTAATATATACATATATATGTGGTCCTTTCACTACGGGTTCTTGGAATGGACGACTACTTTATTATGTTCATTGACGATTACTCGAGGTAAGGTTACCTATATTTAATTCATGAGAAGTCTCAGTCTCTAGACGTTTTCAGATCTTTTAAAGCTGAAATCGAACTTCAACTTGGAAAAAAAACTAAGGCTGTCAAATCTGATTGTGGTGATGAATACTTTGGTAAATATAACGAGTCTGGTGAACAATGTCCAGAGCCCTTCGCACTTTTCCTCAATGAGTGTGAAATCATTTCGCAATACTTGCCGGGAAAACCCGGCATGATCGAAGTTGCAAAATGACCAAACCGAGCTCTATGAGTGTGGAATTGTTTCGCAATACAATATCTCTATAGAATTATAGCTTCCGCATAAAAAAGAAAAAATTAATAAAGAATTAAAAAAAAACCTAACATATTGATTGTAACCTAATCTCAAAAAATCAACATAAATCTACTCCCCAGTTGCTATAAGCAAACCCAGAGCTAGAGGCTTACCAATTTTAGAAACTTCATGTACTTAATATTAGTATTTAAAATCAAGCGTCAACATTGATGGTTTTAAACACTAATATTGGGAAAAAATAATTTAATAATCAAGGCAAAAATAAGTTAGTTAAAATAAGGAAATATTGAATAGTTATTTCATGAAGGAATACAAGAATAAGAAAAATAGATAGTAATTGCATGTCTTTTTATCAATTAGTTCATTTTTATATTTTTCCTTTTTAAGATTAGGAGCTTTCTTCATAGGACATAGGTTTAGCTCATTTAAACCATTTATGAAATTTATTTCGACATTAAAAGTACAAAGGTCATATAGTTTCTTCCATAAAAAAAAGGTTATATAGTTTCTTTCACAAAGAGCCCTTTCTTTAAGATTCGAACTAATATCTTTCCGTAATTGAAATTGTTTACCTCCTCAATCTAGCTTTTGTCCGATAAAACTGATTAAGGATGATTCAGTACAAAAATTATTTGTGTTTAATAACACTTTTGCAAAAAAATTAATTTTTAGCACCTAACTATAAAAAGTAAGAGTTTAAGGGTGCGTTTGATTCATATTAAAGTATACGATAAAGAGAACAGCAAAGGACAAATGTTTGAGTCACATCATAACTCTTTGTCCCATACATGATTTAATGGATAATGGATAATTGACAACACAAGTAAAATAGTGTAAAATTTATTTAAATATCCTTTATAATATATAATATTATATTAAATAAGTATTATATATAATATATAATATAGTTATAACTGATAAAAAAATATATAATATTGTTATATATATATATATATATATATGCGCGAGTTATTAATATATATGTATGTTATTTGTGTGTGAGAGAGAGAGAATATAATAAATAAGTATGCATAATTTTGTCTTTTTAAGTAGTATGTCCTATGGTTTAGTGAGGGACAAGATTTTGGGTTTTTGTCGAGTCCCCCACCACTTTTTTTGTCCAGTCTCGCGACCACTTTACAAATCAAACATGAAACAATTATTTTTGTGTTATCCAGTATTTCACTTTTTTGCAAATCAAACGCACCCTAATTGTTATGCACTAATAGTGTAAAACTTTTTATATTGTCAACCAATCATCAATCATGGTATCAGGGACGGAACCGGAATTGGATGACCCAGGGGGCAACTATAAAAATTAAAATTCATCCAACAAATATATATATACATCAAATTTCATACAAAGTATTCATAATTATATGTTTCAAAACGTTAATTACATTAGTAATCTATAAAAAAAAAACAGAACATCTCTTTTATATGTCACTAAAATCGTCTATAATTGAATATACACTAAATTTTTCAGCAATTTTCTTTTCAATATATAGGGTGTGTTTGGATTTATGTTAGAAAGAACATTCAACGGAAAAACACATTTTCCGATACACAAAACATGAAAGCAAAAATTTGTTGCTTTCACTCAAACGTGCGTTTGAGCTCATTCCAATGTAAATCCAAACATGCACATACTAGTAGATAGTCAGTCAAAAATTTATCTTCCATCTTGTTGTAAAGTGTAGTCTTGACTATATTTATAGTTGAAAAAGATCGCTTTGTATTAGGTGTAGATACAAGAAGTGCAAAAATAAGAAATATCACTTTAGACACAAGAGGATAGACTCCTACTTTTCTAGTTTCTAGTTTTTACCAACCAATGACATAGATTAGAAATAGCTTCTAATGCTTCAAAATAAGGAATTTGCCTTATATGATTAAAGTGCTCCAATTACTTCCTCAATTTGTTATGAATATTAAATGATAATATATATTTGGTATAAATATTAAATGTTAATATAAGTTGCCTCTAATTAAGCCTCTTCCATGACCAGATTTTTTTAAAAATTATGGACTGTAATTAATAATGACATCTAATTTAACTATGATAATGTAATAAGTAGCGTAGAGTGAGAGAATTCTAAAAATTTATTGGTTTGAGCCTGACCACAACAAATCATTACATGCTGCTATTAGGATTGAGACCCAATCCCAATAAAACGAAGTACAAGACTCATATACCATTTCATAAATATATTAGATACTGTTTTCTAATAATAATAAAACATGCATAAAAGTTCATCAATGAAATAATAATATGTATAATTATTATTATATATATTATATTCTTATTGAAAAATAGTACCTATTATATCTATAGAATTGTATCTAAGTTTTGTCCTAAATTAAAATCATACATCTGTCCTTCATGATACTTATGACTTTTAAGAAAGTTAGGATAAGAGTAAAAAAAAAAACTTATTGACGTGATAATTTATGATTGAATGTATGTGTAAAAAGGCTTTACACGATTAGTCTATAGAAATTAAACTCAAAAAGTAATTATGTTAAATTCCTACTTTGATACTACTCCTGTCTCTATTATAAGCAAAACTTAAATGGAATACACAAATTAAGGAAGTTGGTTAATCTCATTTAATGTTTTTAAAAAATTAAGGGTATTATCTAAAGTAACCTTTATAGAAAACTTCAATTTTTATTAAATACATCCCACATTAAGTTATTGAAAAACAAAATTGGTATTAAATGAAGGGTATTTTAGGAACAATGTCATTAAATAAGATGGAAGTAATTAAAATTTGTTTATATATTTGAACAAAAAATTTGAGACTCTTTTACTTATAATAAGAACCGGAAGAAGTATAAATAATGGGTCTTTAATTTTATAAAAAGTGTAAATGAATATAGATATGCAGAAGTTTGTCAAGACATTAGCTCAATGTAATTTAAAAATTACTGTTAAAATAAATTTATATTGTTTTTGTATGAAAATAAATTTAAATTATTTAAACATGAAATCACACACTCTAGGGATAAAAAATAATAAGAATAATGACTCAAATTGATATTTGATAAAAAAAACAATGATATTATACTTTCTTATGAATAAAAAATATTAATTTGATCTTTAAAAATATAAAATATAAAGATTAATTTGATTCTTATTTTATATTTTTGAGGATTAAATTAATATTTATTATTTCTCAAGAATCAAAATATTATCACATTCTTTTCGCTGATACTAATTTGGAGTTTTACTCAAATAATAAATTTCGTTAGAAGTTAGATGTAGGGATAAAACTGTAATCTCAGACTTATTTTATTTTACTTTTATATTTATATAAATCTTGTTCTAGAGAGTTTTCTGACTTTTGTCGGCTAATAGGATTGCATTACACGGTCGGAACTGACGGAGGATGTGGGAACACGAAGACCGGGGAAGAAAGTTTGTTGGGTTTATTTCTTGGTTTTCGTTTCGTTTTTTTTTTTTTTTAACTCTAGTGGATTATTAATTGTTTTCTTTTTTCGAAGCCTTTGAATGAGGTTTTTTTAGGTTGAATTAATTTAATCTTTGTAGAACACCACTTCATCTGGATCTATATATAAACAAAAAAGTATTTAAATTTTTTGGATTCAAATATAAGCAAAAGTCAATCAAATCAATCTTATTTAACGCTAGTATTTCAAAAATACCCTTTGATTAATTATTTTTATTTTTTTAAGAGTATTATACACTCTCAAGATATAACTTTTAAGAGCACTATACACTCCCAAAAAGGATAGTTTAGTAAATATAACTTATTTTTTACACAAATCAAGACAATTAAACTAATATAACTAACTTTCTTAATACGTGTAAAATTAATTTTTTTTACTTATATATAGATCCGAAGTAGTAATCTTATAAGGCAAATGAACTATTGCCTAGGACATTGATTAATGAGACAAAGATAGAAAAATCATATTGGGAAGTGATATATTCAATATTTCGAAAGCTTAAAAGTTATAGTTCTCAATGCAAAACTTCTATTTTTTAATTCTTTAACCAATGTTTTTAAGATACTTGTTAGTAAGACCCATCTTATAATTAATTTTTCAACAAGCTTAAATTTAACACAATATAATATGGAAGTTTACTATTTAATTGAATTAACGTTTTTAACTATTTAAAGAAATTTACAAGTGAGTTAATAGATTTAAAAGAAAATTAAGTTTACTTTTAAAAATTTAAGCTTTTGATAATAAGATTATACACATTGAATAACATTTTCAATTTGCTTTGGGTTGGGTCTGGTTACCAAGAGTATTCATCGCTAGCATGAGATCAACCAAGAATCACCTCCGATGTAATGTATAATTGTTTCTCTTTTTTTATTATTGAATAGATTTCATGTGAGATCCACTAAATTATATGGGTTTACTTTCTATTCAATAGATCCCACATGAAATTCATCCAATACTAAAAAATATATTGACGAGAGTGTAATAAAAAGTATATTACTAACATTGCTATTTGTAGAATGAGTCAATTCCTGTATCATTGTCATAACTTCCCATCATTGGTCCTGGTTCGCTAGTTTGATTTGATACTTCTATGTATATGCGTTCCCTTAGGGATTTTTACGCAGCTAGTGTAATTTTGTTGCACAATTATGAAACTAGTATAGCTTTAAAAAAAATTATGCATTTAGGGTAAGTCGTATTTTAGATCAACGGATTAGTTACAGGAGTCGTATATCTAAATAACGAATTACATTTATAATCATTAAATTACAAAAAAAACAAAATTTCCATAAAAGCATAGACCAAAGATAAGATTTCTGTTTTTTTAATTTTTTTTAACGTAAAAAGGTAAGTCGTAGGTTTAAAACATGACTACCATTCTTTTTTAAAATCTTATGACAAAGTTGTTGATACAGTCCACGACTTTGATTTTTTTCATTTTGTTTTAGAAAAAAGGTAAAGATCCAAATTGGTCCTCGATAAAAAATCACAGTAATATTTTTGTCCGTGAAAAATGAAAAATATCAATTTGGTCCTTAAAAATATAAAATTTAGGTCAAAATAGTCCCTGACAGGGACTAAAATATCCCTAAAAATTATCCTAAAAAGGATCAATTTGACCCGCATTTTAGATTTTTGAGAATCAAATTGATTTTGATTTGTCAGGGACCAAAATATCACTGTGATTTTTTATCAAGTACCAATTTGGATCTTTACTCTAAAAAAAATATGCAAGTCATAGGTAAAGTCGTGTACGTGGCCTACGACTTACCTATTAACTTTTTTTTTTTTTTTTAAGAAAAGGAAAAACCAAAGTTGTTTTTCCAAGCTACCACTTGAGTAATTTTTTTTTCAAGCACTAGTTGTGTAAAAAATCCAATATTGGTAAAGGGCAAATTATTTAGATCACTTGATCCAGTATTTTTAATCAAGATATTTTATATAACGACTTTGGTTTTCCTTTTTTTTTTTTAAAAATGTTAATAGGTAAGTTGTAGGCCATGTATACGACTTTACCTATGACTTGTATATTGTTTTTTAGAGTAACGATTCAAATTGATACTCGATAAAAAATCACGGTGACATTTTGGTTCGTGAGAAATGAAAAATATCAATTTGATTCTCAAAAATATAAAATGTGGATTAAATTGATCCTTTTTAGGGTAATTTTTAGGGACATTTTGGTCCTTGTCAGGGACTATTTTGACCCACATTTTACATTCTTAAAGACCAAATTGGTATTTTTCATTTTTCAGAGACCAAAATATCACTATAATTTTTTGTCGATGATCAATTTGAATCTTTACTTTTTAAAAAAAATAAAAAAACCAAAGTCGTGGACTGTACCTACGACTTGGTCATAAGATTTTAAAAAAGAATGATAGTCGTAACCTACGATCTACCTTTCTACGTTAAAAATAAAAAATAAAAAAATAGAAATTGTATCTTTGATCTACGACCTTTATGGAATTTTTTTTTTAATTTAATGATTATAAAAGTAATTCGTTATTTGGAAGTACGACTTTTATAACTAACTCGTTGATCTAAAATACAACTTATCCCAAATGCGTAATTTTTTTTAAAGCTACACTAATTCCGTAATTCTGCAACAAAATTACACTAGTTACGTAAAAATATTCGTTCCCCTATATACACCAAACATAATCACTTAGCTATACTATTTATCTCATCATACATTTTTCCTCCTAATACACTAACTTAAGTGTCAAAGTGTGTCTACATGTATTGCTATCCCTTCATTGTCCAAATTGATGTATAAGGACAAGACCACCAACTTCAACCCATCAAAGATATGACTAGGTAACACTTTATATCTCAACTGGAGGTGGCAATTCGGGCCGCCTGGCCCGATTCGGCCAAAGAGTATAATCGGGTTGGGTTGTCTCAGCCTGAATTTGGTTCGGGAAAGTATTTTGTTGGCCAAGCCTAGCCCTACAATTCACGGGCCATTTTGACCCTATATTTTTTATTTATTTTTTAGACTTTTTTGTTTAAATGCATTAATATTTTTATATATGTATTAAATAACACTAAAATTTACTATGAATAACAATTTAAAATATGTAAACAAGTGTTGAAGAAACATTTTTTTTTATAAAAGTCTTTAAACAAGTACTTTTTTTTTCTTTCTAATCTTATATTATTAGACTAACTAACTAAAGTAATATTAATTTTAATAAATTGAAAGATCAATTATATAGAAATAGTAATATGAGCTATTGAATTATGGTACTATATTTAAAGATAATTGCAAAAAAAAAATCTTGATTGTTGGAGTTGGGTGGGTCAACTCATGGACCAATCGGGTCGAGCCAATTAGGCCCGGATTTTTTGGGGCCAACAATCCCCTAACCCAGCCCAACCCTAAATTGGGCTTGTTCAGGCGGGGCCAACAGGCTGTGCCCAAATTGTCACCTCTAAATTCTCGACTCATATCACAATTAATATAGTTGCAAATGATATTTTAACTTTATTTTTGTGTTTTTTTTACCAATATAATTGTAAGCATTGAGACTAACCCTCACGTCTTGGAAGTATGTGATCTTGAAATTAGTCCCGAAATTTATGTGTGAGAAAAAACATACCATTAGAAAGGATCTCCTCTTAGTCACATTACCATAATGTGAGATATTAGTTTTTCACCTATCGAATAAAAAAATATTATGAAAAAAAAACTCAAACACTTTAGGACCCGTTTGGTGGTCAGGATAAGGAAGATGAGATAAGATAATTTATCCTATTTTATTTTAATCTATGGTTTGGTGAGCCAATAGGATGTGATAAGGTTATCATGTTGGCTTATATCCTATCCTGCTCATTATTTATAATTTTGTCATGTGCGGGATGTCGGGTTAGAAACAAGTAGGATACGATAAAAATTTTGTTTCCCACTTTAACCTTCACCCCCGAATAATCAAGAATTGTTGATCACCCTTGCGAACTCAACGTCGTTCAGATCTGCCTTGCGTCCAGGTATCCACCGTGTGATCCAGCCATGTCTCCACCACTTGTAGAACCGCACAAACCACTCCTTAGCGAACCCAAACATGTGTCATTGCTAGATCTGTGAGGTCGTAATCGTTCGAGTTCTCGTTGTTATCCCATGTTGCTGTAAGATGCATTATGGGTGTGGTCGAAGGGGTCATCTTCAACCTCTAGTTGGGTCAACACGCACGGTAGAAAATGGGTTTGCCATTGACGTCCATGTGCAAGCTCTGATTCACGCCTTTCTCCGTGTGATTTTGAGTGTATTTATGTATGAAACCCATTTTGAATTGATTCATTAGAAAAGCCTTTAAAATTCATCACATTTTGATGTGAATTTCTTGACTTTCAAAATGGACACGTGGATATGAACCTTAAGTGCGACTTTCATATCAAAATTCTTTTTATTGTATAAAAAGCCAAAAATATATATTACCAGTTAATTTTTAATAGTTTAGAAAATGGACTAATGAATAAAAATAAAAAAATATATTAAAATTTAATTTTGAAAAATTATATGTAATTCTAACATATAATTTATATTATATTCTGGTGGGTTATCTAGTGTATAATAAACATTGGATAAGATAAGAGTTTATCAGGTTCATATCTTATCTTACTCTTATCCAACTCTCTTATTTTATCCTGGCCACCAAACGAGCCCTTAGCGACTAATATTTACTATCCTAAAATTTATGACAATGAGTTATTCTTTGTCAAATCATTGTATAATTATTCTCTGTCAAATTATTGTATAATTTTGTAAACCGTCTATCAAGAGATTTGTTATCATTTAAATTAGGCAAAATAAGTTGATTGGTCATATATAATTTATTTAAATTTTCATATCGATTCCATAAAATTGGTCCTACATTTTATATTCCGTTTCCACATTAGTCCTTTCCGTCAATTTCGACCTAACGCCGTCAATTTCGACCTAAAGTGGCATTGTGTTAGTGCTACACGTGGCTTTTCATTTGACGACGTAAGGTCGAAATTAACGAAAAGGACTAACGTGAAAACGAAACATAACGAATAAGACCAATTTGAAAAAAATAAAACTTATAGGATCGATATAAAAATTTAAATACACGTATAGGACCAATCATCCTATTTTGCCTTTAAATTATTAAATTAAGGTTCTTGTATATTTATCTTATCTTATTTTAACTATCATTCGAGGTATATTTAATATTGGTAGCATCAACTCCTGCACAATTTCATTGCTGACAATGAAATATCTGTTTTTGTCTACAGAACACTTATTTAAAAAGTGATGATGCAGGGTGCAAAATTTAGGAACAAAATGAGAAAATGGTGCGTGAAATAAGAAGAGAATATGCCGTGTGCTGTCTCTTCAATTTACAAACATATGAAATCAGAGGGGCCTTCTTATCTTTCATCCTTTTGTGTTTGTTTGTGTCAAAAGACTGTCTCATGGGGGCACTCTACCAACCCCCTTTCCTACTTCAATTTCTGATGTTGCTTGCATTCTTAGAGTGCTTGTTATAGCAGCAGCACATAATTGTCAAAGGGGATTAAATTATGAGTCAGCCAAACCTTTTTATGAATGTGAGGCTTATGGTATTAATTAATGGACCCATTATTGATGAGGGAACATGAGTTATTATGCTTCATTTTGCATTGGTGTTCTTCTCATTGGAAGCAGCGAACAGAGACAAATCTCACCAGACTACTAAAAGGGAGGGAGAGACACACGAAGACAAATGAAGGCCACAGAGAAAAATCTTTTTTTGGATTTGATTCTCTATTGAATTTAATATCTCTAATGCCATCTCATGACATAGTTAATAGAATAAAATAAGTATTAAGAAAGTATTGATTGGCAAGAGAGAGAGCCATTATAGCAGTCATTATAGCATATTAATACACCTGTAACCCAGATTGATAAGTGAGTTTTTGTCACAAGAAGGGCATGCCTTAAACTGGAAGAACATGGAAGTTTTGTCCCAGCGTTCGTGGTCATTTCAGCATATGGGTTCTTGATTTCAAGGTTGAGTATTGATTTGCAGAATAGGACTTTATATTTGAATGCTATTTCAATTAAGTATTAACAAACATGAGTTCTATACTAACAACTATACACTTTTTTTTTTTTCCATAAAAAAAAAAAACTCCACACTTTTTGAATTAGGAAACGCAGAAAAATAAAGAACAATTGATTGGTGGTCAACAATTGCTGAGAAGTGACAACTTTTTAGCGATATTTGAAAATCTCTGCTTTTGTTTAAGTAATCCATATATTCAGGATTGTAAGACTGCAAAACCTCTGGAATCAAACACAGGCCAATGTCATGGAAGCATCTTCAATCCTCCTACTAAATTTCGGAGTTTTCATCCTCCCTAATTTTTGGACTATAGATTTAATACTAAAAAAAAACAACGGCTGAAATGAGGAGAGATGAGAAACTTGGAACTGGAATAATACATTTGTGACAACGAAATTCCAACCACGGCTACTGTCACCGAAACCTTCTCCCCAGCCATTGCCGCCGTCACCAACGAAGACTGTTTCCTCCACCGCCGGTTGTAACCAAACACTTACCTTCTTCTTTTTTCTCCTGCATCTCCCTTCTTCTCCACTGTTACGTAAGCTTCTGCAACAGTCGAAAACCTCCTTCGAGCAACCATCGAGAACACCTTCGCTCCATTCAACCCTCTAACATGCCAACAGATATTTAATTCTAAAATAATATCCAGAAGCTAAAATAACAGAAATTTTCAACAAAATCCAGAATAATAAAATCAAAAATCTTCAAGGCACTCCCAGAATTGTAGACCCGAAAAAACAAGGAGTACAAAAAAACCAAAAACCTAGAATTTTCGGGCTTTCTTCCTAATAATCGATTACAAATAAAGTTTGGTAATCGATTATAAAAAAAAGATTCACTGCACGTGTAATCGATTACACACAATACATACACTAAAAAGTTCGAAAAATAATCGATTACACACAACACACACACACTAAAAAGTAATCGATTACACACAACACACACATTAAAAAGTTTGGAAAATAATCGATTACACACAACACATACTAAAAAGTAATTGATTATAATTTTCAAGAGAATCAATTATTTGATGTAACTTTTTAAAAAAAAAAAATATTCTTGCAGGTTTTATTTGATCGGGTAACCGATAAAAAAAATGGGAGAATGCATCCTTCAACGTTTGAGTTGGAGGATGTTAGAGTCGCTCGAATGTCATTCTTCGTAAAATTACTCAAGTTTGGGTGATATCCAAATAGAGCCACAGATCCTATGGATGACCAGTCCGAAGTTTTTCTCCCTATCATACTTTCAAAATAATTTGTGCAACATATATTATACATACAAAGTTAACAAACTATTATATATTTTATTTTTTGAAACACTATTACTAGACCCTACTTATTTAAAAAAAAAAATTCAAATAGCTGAACAAGTCCGTTAAAATGAATATTATTTCCAACTCAGCATCATCCGGGCTCACTACAAATAAGTTTTTCCTCCTCAACTCATCTGCTTCAAACTTTTTAATCTCTCTTGTGTAAGATGAGTAAACACTATATAGGATTTATATATTGAATCTTTACTCACTTTACATATTTGAGTGATAAAATTATACATTATTAATTATAAATTTAAGTGAATTATTTTGACTAGTGTTTAATGGCTCCCCAAAAAAATTTTCTCAAGATCTGCCACTGCGGATGACAAAGAATTTCTTAAAAAAATTGAACATGAAGTAATTGATTATGTAAACTCATTATGCTATATGTGATTATATTGACTTCAATTAGCTGATGGGGTCGTTGTTTATGAATTTTAAGACATGTTAGCTTACTTTAGTATATTTCAGACATATGCTAACTTAATAAAACTTATTATTTTTATTTACCTAGTTTGGGCTTGATATGTTTGTGTAAAATCAATTATGTGAAATTTTAGTTTTTTTTTTTTAAATATATATTATTTCATTATGCTAAGCATCTTGCTAAATACGGACTTATGCATGACTCTCTTCTTTTTGCGAATGGTACGATTCTCTTGTAGACATGAATATTCTTCTCCTAGCTGATAGCTGAGGTATTCGTCTCTTGAGACTTGAGAGGCTATCTTCTTCTCCCCTGTCTATCTTGTACACCTAAAACAAAATCGTTAGTCCATGGCCATAACTCATATTTATTCATTATAGGAGGATTTCAATCTACGAATAATTAAGCATACAATAGCTAGACCCATTTCCCCCTTTTAATCCCATACATATCAAAGATAACAAACCCATCAATGGACATACGAAACCAACAAACACATTTTCAGATTCACTTTGATATCCTACCAAAAAAAAATATCACTTTGATATATCACATAATTAATCACAACGGATTGTAACAGATCAAATTTTTCAAAAAAAACTAATTGTTTGGTACTAGTTCAAGATTGTATATTTAATATATATTTTTTAACCTGTTTCTTCGCTTATAAGTCATGTCTTATTTTGCTTAAAGGAAAGGGGGGAACAAAAGCCCACTTGATAGTTGATACCCTACCTTATGCTCAGGAACGAAGAAAAGAATAATCATGCATTCATGCTCTTGACCACTAATTAATCCAAGGAGATTATCATGATATATCAAGAAACATAAGTAAAGTTGAGAATGTTTATTTTAATAAATCTCTACATGAATGCTAGAGTTTCTTCTGTTTTTTGTGAGATCATTTTTTAAGCCACCATCGATTGCATCATCATGTTTCCAAATTTACATGTCTTCCTTTAAAAAGGAGAGGCCCAATCAGAATATTCTTGTTAAGAAAACTATATCCAAATTATAGGATAAAAGTATTCTACACATTTAACCAAACAAAAAACATAATTTACACAACTATAGTTCATAACTTCATATTTACAAGAAAATTATCGTTCACGCCTTCTGTTTAACATATTTGTTTGCAATGATAGAAAAAGAGATCCATATAGTGAAAAAAGTGCATTGTCTCCTTCGGCACACTCATACTTCAAAAGATTGTTTGCTGGTGAAAAAGAAACCATACTATATATAGTTGCAAAAGAGATAACATATAATGATTATAATGTTAGTGGAAATGGTGGAAAAAGGATCATTGCTGTCTGATTGTTGCAAGGATGTTTTCTTCATGTAAAAGACATTTTTGGCTCTGAAAAAAAATCATCATTAGTCATAGTTTCAACTTTCTACATATAATAACCAGGTGTTAAAGTAATTAAACAGTTTCATTGATTCAATTGCAAAATGTATAAGTTAGCTTCAAATCAATATAGCATGTGCCTTTCCAAAATGAACAATTTTTTTAAAAGAAAATAACATGTAATTTGTATTTTATTTGATCGATAGATAATGTTCAATTGGATAAAAGAAATCTGAAGCTGATAACTCATTCCTCAAATTAATATATGACACATTGTAGAAATTGTGTCATTTTACATGTATTGATCTACAAGTCATCATTTGTTGTTTTTTTAATAAGAAAGCTAGACTTATGCCGGAATGGAGTTTGGGAATTCCCTAGAAACTTCGTACATAATGACACCATCTATATATAAACAAAAGGTGAAGTTCATCCCAAGTATTTAGAGATTCAATCTCTGTTAGAATGAGTTAGTAAATCATTGTCCATGTGGACTTTCTGAAGTTAGTAAGTTAGAAATATGTCATTCAGTTAGTTAACCATCACTATTATATATTGACTATAGCTATTGAATGTGTATAAATATTGTTCTTGTACATTAATCACTTATAATGAATTTCTCCTAAGAGTAAGTTCTCATCTTCTCTCTCTCTCCCTTTCTTTCTCTTTCCCTCTTTTTCCTTGAGGTTCTAAGTCTATCATGGTATCTAGAGTTGCAAATCCATTACACAAGTGGAAGCTAAAGGGTCCAATCAACGTTTCCACTCAGGAACGTGTTTTGAGCTTCAATCATCCAATATATGTGAAATTGGATTACAAAAAGTTTTAATTCTTTTCCGGCATTATGGAACATGTTTGGTTGAGATTATTCTCACCGCAAAAATGAGAAAAACAAGTGTAGAGACACTTTTTTCAAAAGCTATGTGAGATGAGCTTTTGACCAAAATGATTTTGGAAGGTAATTCTATAGTGAGGAATAAAAAACAAACAGAACATACTCAATGACAGAAATCGAGTCTCGCTTGCTAGCTAAAGAAGCTCGCATAGAGAAGCATAACAAAAAACACTCTTTCAGCAATCTTAGAATTTTGGAAACTACAAGGTTCATTCAGAGGAGATAATGCTGACAATGGAGGCAGGTTTGGTAGATTTCCGGGAAGAGGAGGAAAATCCCAAGGCCAAAAGTCCTTAGTTGCTTGCCAAGTATGTTTCATGCCTGACCACTCTCCTTCATATTATTTTCACATACTTGACTAGAATGTTCAACCTTATCCGCCCTTAACATCATTGCATTGCATTCCATTGTCCATAATTTAAGGTGGCGTCTACAATGAGGAATTTGAATAAGTGCTACACCGGTGTAACATGGAAGTGACTTGGGTAACAGGTATATCCGGTAATTTTTTTTTTTTTCATAACCCATTTTACCCCTATTCTCAGCCCTCACCACCACCACTTTCATCTTTTCCCTTCCTTCTCCCTCCACCCAATCCCCACCCCTCTTCCCCTTCTCCTTCCCTCCGTCTATAACATCTCAAAAATTCTATATCTGTCTTTTAACTGTTTATGTGAATAACTTGACTGAGAACACAATCTGATTAAATATAATCCTAATAATAGTTAACAATTGGAATTTCATATTTGAATTTCAATTATGAGCTTAATAATCATAAAATGTTATTTTAAGCTTATTATGCTATTTTGAATCGGAATCGATAAAAATATTATTATTTTAATCGGGACCGCTTTACCTTGGGATGCGTGCTAGGACCGGAAAGTAATCTGCCCCGAGGCCTGAGAATGTTCTAGTCCAGAGCTAGGAGTAGTTCATGATTACTTTTCACGTTTTCCTAAACTCTATGAACCTTTGGTTAATAACCTATCTACATTGCCTTTTATGGAGAAAGCTAATTTAACCATTTTTGGTTAATCTTAGCTACTTTAAGTGAGAGCTAAACACCTTGTGTACCCTTTAGATCTTGGTCATCCATTTGCTTACACATAATCACATCATTTGTCATAAGCACACCAACCTATTTTTGGTGATGCATACCCTAAGCCCATTCAGCCAAGTGTTTATGAAAAACACTTCCATCACTTTGTTTTTCATTTCCAAAAGACCTAGAGCTTTTCTTGTTCAAGTTCTTCAAAATGCTCTCTTCTCTCTCTACTCACTTCATATTCGGCCATACCATAAACACCGTCATCAAAATTTCTCTTTCAAATTCTAAGACCATAGTTGTTCTTATCTTAGTCTCCTAATCATTTTTTATGAAGAAAGTTTTCTCTTTGAAGGAACTTTGTTCGACCTTCAAGAACACCATCTTGATCTTCAAAGTGTTCTTCCTTGGGTAAGCTTTGATCTTCATTTTCTCTTGATTTCCCTACTTTAAATCATTGGTAAACTTCTTCTAGTTCATGATTTTGCTAAACAAAGTTTAAAACTTTGTCCTTTTTGGCTTAGTAGGTTCAGCCATCTCTTATCTTGGAGCTTGGAGTTTTACTCATCTTAAAAATTTTCATTAAGGTAATGGGGGAGTGAACCACATCACACCACATTGGTGGTTGTGAAAATGGTCCTTTGGGGTTTGGTTTGGGAAAGTACTAAACCAAGGGTTTTCTACTTTGTCTATTTCGTTCTCTATGAGAACAATGTGTAATAATTATTTATTGCTTGATTTGCGTTCATTGATGTTTTTGAATGGTTGAAAATGGCTTTTATGTGTTGGAGAATCCTAACCTAGGTTCCTCCATCTTTTTGTTGAAAAAAGTTTGTGAAAATGTGATTTTTGGATATGACCTTGTGTGAGTGATTTCGGTTTTTCTCTTAACCTAGACCTTGGATTTCAAAACTTGTTTTTGATCCTACAACTAGACATCTTGAGCTTCATTTTGAGAACAAATGTTGTATGGTTTCATGAATATTTGACCCTTAAAAACTTGTTTCAATCTAAGCATAAAATTCTGTCTTGGGTTCTAACTATAGTGACTTATTTCGTGACACTATACTAACTCAATTACTTTTAGTGAAAATAAATTTTATATCCAAAAAGTACACATCCTAAGCTTTCACGAGTCCTCATTTTCTCAAATATGAGATTGTTTGGTCAATCAAATGTTTGTCACCAGTTGATACTTGAAATATTGAAAATTCTATATATACAGGTTTGTTGTTGAATGTGTGGAACGGTTGCTATGTTATTATCCATGTTGATGCATTGATGATTACTCTTACTCATGATGGATGTTGGTGAAGCAAAATCTTCATATTAAACCTAGTATAAAATTCGGACAAAGTATAAACAAAAAGGATTTTCAACTTCAATCTTTGAAACTCAAATGATTTTACAACTCTAAAATGGAATTAATGAACGACGAACCAAAGCAAAACCAAGAAATATTATTTGAATGAAACACAACCATATATTCATTCTAAGAGATTCTTAAAACAAGGGAAAAAAACATTTTGATCTTAAGTTATGGCTTAAGTAAATCAAATGGTGTTTTGAAAATTAATGAATAGAATGTTTTCAATAACAAACAACTTTGAGAAAATCTTATGTAATATTCGGTTACTAAGTAGGTTTTGAACGTAAAACCGATATTCAATTTTAATACATTATTTAGTTTCAAGTTTAAATATAAATGATTTCAAGAAGATTTATCTTCTTGGTTAAAACAAAGGAGTTACATACTCACTTCTTTATAAAGAGTTTATACGCTCATCTTTTTTTAACAAAAGCCATGGTATATTCAAATTGAGTTTTTGAACAAAGCGAAATATTCGAAAAGGAAAATATTTTAAGGCATCATAAGTACTTAATACACTTATGCTGGGGTTTCATAAAGTTAAAGGATGTTTTTTTAAAGAGACTTGAATTTGTCAAATAAAAAGACAAAAGAGTTTTTGAACTCAAAACTAAGGATTTTCATAAGTTAAAACCCTAAGTCCGATAATTGATTTACAGTGAAAGAAAGACATTAGAAAGTATAGGACATGGTGAAACATGAACATATGCTATATCATTGATGATACATTCATCAATCGATTTATAATACTTAAGTGAATCAAGACGTATTTCATTACTTGAAAGACAAGTACCCTCTAACTTAGAAAGGATCTAAGACTTAACTAAAGGATTCTCAATCTTTCTTCATAAGACATTTAGGAGTTGAGAAATATATCATAAGACACGAACACAAACATGAAACATTTTGGTTTGGAATAGTAGTTCGATGACGGGCCGGTAAGTCGTACCCGAGGACATCGTCTAACTGTTTAGTTTTGTGATGATTCGATCCCAAAAGGATCAGGAGATTTATTCAGTGGATAAAAGTTTAAAACACTTAAAATGTGTGAAGATACTAAGGAAGAGAACCTTGATGAATCTTGAAGTTTATCCAGTGGATAAAAGTTTAAAAAACTTAAAATGTGTGAAGATCCTGAGGAAGAGAATCTTGGTGAATCTTGAACTTTATCCGGTGGATAGATATTGTTTTATTGCATATGCTTTTGTGTAACATTGTCATCATGTTGCACGAGTCTGTAAG
Organism: Ammopiptanthus mongolicus; assembly: GCA_039655645.1. Lineage (NCBI taxonomy): Eukaryota > Viridiplantae > Streptophyta > Magnoliopsida > Fabales > Fabaceae > Ammopiptanthus > Ammopiptanthus mongolicus. The sequence continues at coordinate 48,664,526 of CM077350.1, forward strand.
GCCTTGAACCTAGGAATAGAGCTTACACCTTGATGCGGGTGCGAATCTTACAATGATGATTATAAATGGTCTTGAGGATGTCAGGGTTGGAGATTCTATAAGTGACCATTTGGTGATTCTTTTATGTCGTGGTATTCCGTGCACTGCTGTGACATCTTTGACTAGATGTCATACTTTTCATGTTTGGTGTAGAGTGTTTCCGTAAAATCCAGATACGTTCATGTTACGAATGTTGTAGCATCTTACCTAAGGCTGACATAGACGGAACATGTCATCTCATTCAATCTCTCCGGAGTTTGTTAGCTCCATAGAGTAAGGGTCATAGTTTTATCCTTATGGCATATAAAATTGAGTCATGTACATCGCATTGTATTGTTTGATTGTTGATGGATACATTTACATGTTATAAACTATTATCCTGTGTTGATGATGTCTTATGCTGTTGATGGGATATTATTAGATATTGAGATGTATGATATGCATTACGAGTATTTTGTTGTCTTGTGTGTCGTACCGTTTTTACTTATGCCATGTGTTGTGCTGATGTATGAGAATCTCATCTCATTACTTTGTATTGCATCGTTATGTGATTTTCTGGTGGTCTCCCGAGAAGGTCGTGATACCGAGACTTCACCCAACGCTTCGGATGCATCTCTTTGTTAAGCCTCCTAGTGGTTATAGCGGTTGGGAATCTAGTCATGATGGGCTTCTAATAACGTACATGTGAAGAGCTGCACTCACCATCCGCAAGGATCATAGAGGAAGGGTTCTTAACTGCTTTACCGCTTGTCTTCATGTCGTCTGCTGTCGGGGTTGTAGTCCTAAGTGGAAAGCTAGATGAACTTTTCCACCGATGTGTTCAGTGCCTTCTCCATCTGTTAGGGATAGGCTGCTTGTTAGCAAAGTTACTTCAAAAGCAATTCCTGCTATGTCTTTCATAGGAATGTCAGCAGTAGTCCCTGCTACGGATCCTGTTAGGTCTCGTTCAATGGGTCCTGGTGGGAAGGCGATGAGTGAAAAGACTAGGGGTGAGGTGATCTATCTACACCTTCCTATTTCTTTCGCTTGTCTCTCTGTAAAGGAGAACTCAGAGGAATTATTCAACATGCAGTTGACCCGAGGGATGTCTTCCCGTGTAGTCCGTTGTTGGTCAGTGTAGAGTGTCAAAGTGCCTGTACCTTTCTTTTATCTTTTGTCGAGCTGCGTCTCCAATCCTTTATGTTTAGTCTGTATCTTTTTGTTTACTGTATGTAGTCGGGTTGGGTTTAAGTGTAAAGCCTTTAAGAACATATGAACTTATGAATTTATATTAGGAAATGATTCTATTTACCTTATACACATAAAAGGTTACAAGCTTTTATAATTGTGTCTTATGAAAGGGAAAATTTTACCCTCTTAAGATGGTTTTAATTAACCCGTTTTTGGCCATATAGTTTTATAAATGTTTGTTATGTGATGCCCCCGGAAAGGGTGTTATACCATCGATGACCACCTCACCTCTATTGTCCCCATCGCCGGAAACAATGAGTTATTGGTGAAGATGTCGATGGCCATCGCACCGCCGTCGAAGACGGCTTGGAGGTGGAGGATGATAATGGTGTTGGAGTGGGATCTGGCGAGGTGGAGACTGGCGCAACCGCGACTGGATCTAGTGGTTACGACTCCAAAAGACCAGTCATTATGGTGGCCGGAATCCATGGCAGTGGTAGACTGAGGAAGACGACAAGTGGTGGTGGTTCTATAATATGCTTCTCCGACGGGATGTGGGCGGCCGTCTTCTTTAAGCTTCAACAACAGCTTCTGGTGGCGGTGGTGGTGGTTGAATCTGAAAGCAGATCTAAAAGTCCAAATTTGGGTTGAGGAGAAGAGGAGTGAGGACGGCGGCCGATGATGTGAATGTATGCCTTGACAAGATTATCTGAGTTTTGATGGATGACAAAAGAAAAATCCCAAAAGGACTAGATTGCAAAAAGAGAAAAAGGTTATCACTCATGATCAAGTCCTTCGGAAGGGGTGAAGGGAATTTTATTATTTGTATTGTGTGTTCTAAATCATGTTGTACATGGTAGATAAAGTTCTCAAATCTAAAATCAATCACACACACACACATGATACAAGAAGTAAAAAGAAAACTTAATAGGAAGTCAGAAATTTAAAACCCACTTATAATCAAAGTCCTCTTTCTTCGTAGAGGAAGAAGGAAGCTTTATTATTTTTATACAAGGTAAAGGGTGAGGAAGTGCAACAAGAATACCATCGTCGGATCTCTCTTGCTCTGACATTGACTCAAGGTCGTAGCCAAATAACTTCTCTGGAAAACGCAACCGTTAAAAAGGGAACCTCAGTTTCCCTTCTTTGGCAAAGAATGAAGAGTAATGACCCTCTGCAAGTCGGACTCTAAAGATTTCCTTTTTGAATTCTTTATACGAGGAAATGAAGAGACCGATAATCCCCTTTTTGCGTATCCCATAAGGGAAATCCAATCAATTTTCTCTCGAAATTGGGTCATAAAGAAATAAAGAAACTTAGGGGCAGTGACAACCATACCGAGCTCCTTGCAAAGGATCTGGAATGGCTTCAAAAAGGCCCAAATGTTGGGATGAAGTTGAGTGGGAGCAACGTTCAAAATAGTTAGAACGTCACACTCGAACTTTGTAAATAGCAGTGAAACGCCAAAGTTTTGAAAAAGAGTTTTATACATATAAGTAAAATGAGACTCACAAGGAATTGCCGACAGGAAAACATGCTCGGTTTCAGAGCAAGGGGATAGATAAAGGCCCCCTCATTACCATGACTAGAAAAGTAAGCACCTACATCCGACCTAACCCAGGATTAACCTAGAATAGTGATTTCAGAAAGGGGTGCCTTAGGGATCCTATTATTCATATAGGGATGCTTGCGGCTTTTTGGGCGAAGAATGTGAACCTTTTAGAGGGTTGAAGAACTAGACTCATCCAGAGATACTCCAAGTTCCTTGGAGGAAAAAGAGGAAGCGAAAGGATAGCCACCAATGGCCTCCACTTCAGGGTCTAGGATTCGAATCTCAGTAAAGGCCGAATCAGATTGGGAAGTTACTTTGGAAGAACCCATAAACAAAATGCAAAAATACGAAGGAAGGGATAAGAAGAAGAAGAAGAAGAAAGGAAAGACTTTCAGAAACCCGGGACTCGCGAAAAAGAAGGGAATGGAGGGAAAGTAGAAGTAAAGGAGAAAGAGAAACACATGGATATTTAAAAGAGTAAATTCAAAGATTGATGAAGGGATGTGATCAACGGTCCACAACACTTCATCAATTCACGTCGATTCATTACTAAAGAGGGGTGCGAACGACACACCTATGTCGCTTCCTTTGAAATTAAAAGATTTGATCAAAAACCAATTGACACTGACAAACCATTACTGAAAAGATGTGACTGCCTAAGTCATATTGTCATTTAATTGAGCGGACGTGAGGCTCGAGAAAGTCAGATATCGAGAATAGGATATTAAGGCTACACAAAATACTTATTTTAACCAATTAAATAATGCATATACTCAATCACATGTGCAAGACTCAACCTCATGCGTAATGAAGTTTCAACACACCGATGAATAAGCTCAGAAGTCGAAATACATCAAACTCTCTCGCTAAAGTAAAAGCTCAGAACTTGGGGGGCTTGTATACTGATCGAGAATTGTAGTACACCACAACCAAGCTTATTCAAGTCACTAACCCTTGTCAAGGACCTTTTAAGCACGCAAAAAGGCCAAAGCAAGTATGCACTCAACCCAAATGCTCCAATAGGGCCAAGGACAAATATCTTTGCCCAATACGACTTGGTCAAAGGTTGACTTAGTCAGGGGATAGCCAAATACTTATCTTTTCGGAAATCTTGGAAGAATAACAAAATGTTGAATAACATAACAAGGATAATTCGAATACATGCTTAACTTCCTAGAAAGCTAATCACATTATCCATATGATCCATAATTAGTTACACTTTACATTATAAATAGAAGTATCACCATACTTGTCATCTATCTTATGCTTTTACTCTAAAACTCCATTAATCACTCACAAATCTGAGTGTCCGCGTCCCATCGCATGAACAGACCTTGAAGAGATTGACGGGAGCAAAAGGAATTTGGAGCAACCCTTGCTGGATACCTTGATTTCAGGTATTCGGACAGAACACTACCAATTAATCATATATCACTACATGTATGCTTTTGAAGGTATTTATTATAAGGATAAAATATATTCAATGATATGATAATGTATAATTGATTGGTAATGTAAAAGATTTTACACTTATCATATATCACAATTAAATCCTAAAAAATAATTAAGTTTTTAAAATTTTTTTCTATGCATACGGGGAAAGAGTTGGCCTTTCTGCATGGCAAAACATCCCCTGCTAGGTTAGAAATTGCTAACCTTTGAACTCAAACTACACGGTCTAGAAAGTGCCAGCGAGCCTCAAATTAAAATATACGTCAAACTATTTCAACCATACAAAAATAAAAGTATCAAGCTATGTAAGTACACAAGCATCACTCAAGTTCTGAACACCCACATACTAAGCTTGACTTCTTGCATTCTATGCTACAATTAAAACCATATATATATCTTTTCCTTATAGCTGCTATATATTTCCAAATTTAGAGTACGAACGTTTACACTGACTATACACAAAAGTGAGCCATACCGCGTAGTTTTTAGGAGTGATGATGACAGCAACGATAAGGAAGCATTATCATGAAGTAGGATTTGTAGTTTTTATTAGACACTACTTACTAGATAGAGACATATCACAAGAAGAGGACAAAAAAAGAGAAAGGAAAAATGGACAAGAGATGGACGCATACAGTACAGAAACATCTCTTCTACGTAAGCAATCACACAAACAATTATTGTCAAACTGCCTAATGCTTATTTCATTAAAAAACTTCATTGTATTTTTAGTTTTTTGTGATATGATGATCATATATAATTAAATACATGTAATTATAGTTTATAGTTGCCCACAACTTTGGTCAGGGTGGAGATAATCTTAGCATTTGCATACAAAAGAAGTTCATTAGAGAGACTATGTGATGTATTCTTTTATACTGTTCTTGGAATAGCTTGAAATGAAAACTATATTGTTTTTTATCAACGAAGACAGGGCTATGAATTTGATGCGTACAAGGGATACCAATTGAGGTGGTAGTTGATTACATTAGATTAGGCTGCCCCCCATTTTGATGCGTGTTTATTTGAACCTCAATCATGAAGCCTCATTAGTCTTCAGGGCCTTGCCGCCCTAAAAAATTTCGAGATATAGTTTATACACACAATTTTTTGTTTTGAGCATGCCTCCATGTCCCTTAAACAGTAATAATTTCTCTCTTCTAGCTCCACCGGTGCATACACGAATAAATATCAGCTTAGATTCGGGGGAAAAAAACGCGCATACTATTTATATATGGTTGATAAAAAACAGATATTATATCTCCATTATTATTGGAGAGTAATTTTGACGAATTTTTATATCTCCATTTTAAGTTTCTAATATTTTTTTTCTATAATTAAAACATTTCATTCAGAACACTTGTATAACAAGTGATCACTCTTTTCACCTTCTAAGAAGGGTTGAAAAGAATCACTTTATCACATGCTCAAAACTAAAAGAAAAAAAAGTACCTCAGACACCATACAACCTTACTAAATTTTCAAAACATCCGGGACTCCCTGCTGCTACCTTATATACCATCCTACATAGAGACTAAAACACCAGGCCTTAACCAAAATCAGCGTATACTAACCACCACCTATTACATTCAAAAGTATAGAAAACCAGACAAAACTATAAATCAACTCCTGTAAAATTTACTTTATTGAAGCCTTATAGTCGTTCCATATAGCATCTCCAATACTACTTCCTGTGCACACCTGTAGTGGATCAAATATTATATATATAATGAGCGATCTGAGTAAAACTTCATCCCAAAATCATGTAATTTCTAAAAATATTTATGCTACTGGACCTAAGGTTCTTAGGCGTCTACTTAAAATGTTTTTAAAAAAAGGTTACAACAAGTCGTTAGGATTTGGGAAGCCAAATTTTGCGGGTTAAGTGGAAAAAAAACCATATAAGTGGATTTACCACCAACTTGACCCAAATAATTAAAATATCAAGTCAATGGGTCCATCCACTTATATGATCTCTGACTTGTTCATTTTTTTTTTAATGCCGGATTTCTTCATCCACATATCTACATCTTACTTTAATTTTTTTTTTTTGACAAATACCTACATCTTACTTACACTTGGAATCTTGTTCGATACCATCATACCACTTATGTTAAAGAATAAGTCTCACATTACTTGGAATAAAGAAAACCAAAGTGCATATATATAAGCTGGAAATGCTTAAGTCCAAATTGTCTAAACTTTTTGGACAATATGGCAAATCACAAGCTTAATATAAACCAACAAAATGTAGGCTAGAGGCTAAAAAATATGAGTACAAGCCCAGGAAAAAGAACATGCAAACAAAAAAAGAGCAGATAAGATTTAAGGCAAGTCACAACTGGGTCAATGTATACACTTTGGTTTTCTTTATTCCAAGCAATGTGGAACTTATTCTCTAACAACTTGTTAGGATTAGGAGAGCCCATGTCACCGGAAGATTTTTTTTTATGAGAAGTGATATTCTTCAATGAATTAAGTGAAGAACCATATAAATGGGTTTGACATCATAACTTAACCCAAAACCTTAAGGAATAAGGACCATGAGTCCATCTTCTTAACTATATCGCCTTCAACTTGTCCAATATTCGTTTTCAACTTCACCCACATTTCACTTATACATGAAATTCTCAACAAAGTCTTGAGACAAGTTTATAGAATAAGATAGTTAAAGTTGAGATAAAGCGATCTGCATGGAATCTCAACCCAGAATCAAAATAGTTCTGAAAAAAACCTTGGCACCACTTGAACTGTGGCTGGAGGATTTTGAAATGCTAAATTTGTTAGAATGTTGGATAAAAAGTGGGGTTTTGCTCCCTGGAAAATATAAACAAAATTGCTACAACTTCTCAAAAAGATAAAAATAAGAAGTTTTAAATAAAAACAAAGTATTTAATGAGAAATTAAAATAAACTTTGTTGTTTATTCAAAGCTTTCTGGTGTATACAAGGGTATTTCCGACCGATAGTTGGATATTAATTTCTTTCGAGACATAGAGATCACTGAAATGAGTTTTGCCTTTCTGAAAAAAGCCTTTTTCACATATATCAGAAAACGAACCTCTGACAACATATTTAAGGAACTCGACTATCTATCAACTGTGTTGGGCCTTGTTAATAAAAAACTTTATTGTTTATTCAAAACTTTCTCATTTGACTTTCTTAATAAATAAGCATGTTTGCTTGTAAAATTAAAAAAATATAAATAAACTCATGCCTACCACATGGAAAAGACTCATCTAAAACGAGTTTACTTTTAAAGTGAATAAGTAAGGATATATTTCCTTCGATTATTTAGTGAGTTGAAAATTTTATACATTTTATCAAATCAATGATGGATAAATTCTTACTAATTCATAAACTTGATATAATTAGAGGAGCATTATTCGACTATTTAATATGAAAGCATATTGCTAACAGAGTATCTCTTGCATGGATGAAGGCTTACAAAGCACTTTTAATTATCATATTTTTCTTATCAGATGTCATCTTCAGACTTTCTTCCCTAATTTTAATATTTCACTTCTTCTTGTCTACTCAATTCATATTAAAGACCAATAATTAGTATTTATGGACCTTATGGGCATTAAAATATGAAATGAAAGTGTGAAAATGAAATAGTATTGTCTTTGATTTGAAATTGGAAAGGCTGCATATGATCGTATGAACTATGAAGTATGAACGGAGCTTTCGGCGGGTCATTAGAGAGAGGGAAAAGAGGCCCAAAGGGCGTCAGATAACAATATATCCAATTCAAATATTTAAAAATGTTGTAATATATTTTTTTAATATTTTTTATTTTTTATTAAATAAATTTTATATAAGATTTATTAAATCATATGAGTCTAACTCTTTATTCAATGAGTTTCACATTAACTCCATCCAATTATAATAAATGTGTTAATGGAAGTATTAAAAAAGAATATATGGTTATTATTGCTCCTCAAACGTTTTATATGTCGACCAAAAACAAAAACCCCCGTATGTGGTAAGCAGGGGACCCCTTATGATGTTGAAGTGTTTATGTGAAATTATAAAATATTTAAATTTTAAAATCTAATGCTAAATTAAACATCATTACAATAGAATTATCTTAAAAAATTTAACAAAACATTTTTAAACATTTTTTAGAGTTATTTTTAAAACGTCTAATTATTAAATGTTGTGTTGTTTAATTTAAGACCTCAATAATACCCCGCTTACTCCATTCATAGCAATTATATTACTTTACTCCTACTTTTTTTTTTTTTGAATCAAGTTTATTCCTACTTAATAGTGACTTAATTTGCTATTTGTATTCTCTCATAAAAAATAACATATACTTCCCCTGGACTCAATTATAAGTATAAAAAAAAAAATTAAATGTGGTGGACTTAAATATAAGTAAATGTTTACTAATCTACTCAATATTTAATATTATTTTTCCAAAAGCACCTTTAAGTTATTAATTCATTATTGTTGTAAACATCATTATGATTAAGGGTAGTTTATTAAATGTATTTACTTTTGTTACATGAAATCAAGAAAATTAAATGCATGTAACTATCATCTTAATCAGTGTGCAAGTAGATATTTTTGCTTATAATTGAGTTCAGATGGAGTATTATTCATCACATTGTACTCTCTCTCAGTTTCATCATTGAAAAAAAATATAGAATAATTACGGGGAGACTTTCTCTACAATTTAATGCCAAGATAAACCATTGACATTAAGAGAATTTATAGTGGGATTATATTTGCTTACTCAAAGGAAACCTAAATTTAAACCTAAGTCCAGTGCCGGCCCAACCCTTATATAGGCCTAAAGCGACTCTAAGGTGAGGCTTATCCGGTATAATTATATAACAAAGCAGATAATATATTTCGCATTTCAAACACAAATCATATTCAGTATAGTAAAATTGATTTGATTATTCGGTGTAATCAATAAATTTGGATCACAAGTACTAAGCTATTTGACTTACTCGATGCAGTCAAATAATTTATTATTATTAAATGAGTCAATTATATAACATAAAAATATGTAAGGTATATGTGCTTTTTAGGTGAGGCCTAAAGCCCTTGCTTTTGGAGCCTCACCCTTGGACCGGCTATGCCTAAGTCATGCTGCTGTCATAAGCGAAAGTGTTCCCATGAAAACTATCTTAAGTCTGATATGGTCCTCAGATTCATATCATGACCTAAACTCAAAATGTCGACTTTGCCATTTGAGAGGAGAGATAGAGAGATCAAACTCTGGTAATTAAAATGTTTTAATAGGTGTTTTGCTAACCCTTCACACTTAGATAACAATGACACTCAGTAGTTAAGAAATGGGTGGCCATGTTGACCAAATATTATATATAAAAAAAAATAAACTAGGCATGTCACTCAATTGTAAGCACAAAAACTATAAGTTGTAGTTTTAATGGGGTTCAACAAGGTAGAAAACTACATTAAACTATAAATGGATCTTCGATATTATATTTCCCACGAGACCATGAATCTCCGATGAGGGGTTAACGAACCTTTACCTAGATAAATGAGTCACTTCTTAATATTGTTTGTTCTTGATTCGCAAGAATTTTCTCCCCACTATGCCTTCCTTTTCTGGTATCTTTGATGGCGAAGATATTGCAATGCTCTCTATAGAAAACATATGTGTGTTTTAACTGTTTTCTATCTTCTTACTGTTGTTGGTTACATTTTTCTTTTGTAATTGTCCTTATCTTTTTTGCAAGGAGAGGGGAGGAATTTAATATTGAAATTCAAAATAAACCTCAATTGACTTTAATTATTATTAGACTAAACAACCATCGCATTAGACCATCTTTTATTTAAAGTTATTCCATTAGTTACATGAACCGATTATAGATTATTAAAAATAATCTAAAAATCTCCCGCTTGAACCATGTGATGACTTGAAGATTTAACAATAAATCATAATTGTGCATCATATGTTGAAATTGTCAAGTTATCATCTTTAATTGAATTGAAATGATTAGATCATGGCAGTCATAAATTATCTAACGACTGGATTCCTTCCATGTATCACAAATCACTCAATTTAACAACTTTAATCAATATTGTAATTTACATCTTTAATGTCTTTTCAAAGACACATCCTGTCATCACATCAAAACAATATAAGTATATACCATATAACATGGATAACAAAAAATAGAGCAGAAACATAACTTTAATTGAATTCATAAGTGTCATACAATATGAACATTACACACACACACATATCACACTATAATGTTAACAAGGACTTATCCATAATGCCCATCCTTTCAACATTGCCAATGAATGTTCTGGGCGGCAACCCTTTGGTTAACAAATCCGTTATCTTTAAATTTGTACCAATATGCTCAAGTGACACTTTCCGTTTTTTTACTTCTTTAACTGACACGTACTTCAAATCCATGTATTTTGAACCCTTCGAATACTTGTCTTTCTTAGAGAAGAAGACAAGTTCAATATTATCACAGTAAATCCTTAGCGACCTAGCTATACTATCAACAATATCAAGCCCCAAGGTAGAGTTTCACAACCACAATGCTTGAACTGTGGCTTAAAGCATGCCACAAATTTTGCCACCATGGTAGAAGTAACAATCACAGACTGATTTCCACTCTTCCATGACACTACTCCTCTAGCCAGAAGAAAAATATAACCAAATGTGGATTTCCTTGAGTCCACACATCCAGCAAAGTCTGAAACCGAGTAGCCAACCACTTCAAGGTGATCTGACCTTGTGTACGTGAGCAAGTAATCTCTGGTGTCTTGTAAGTACCTAAGAACCTCCTTTGCAGCATTCTAGTGTGTGAATGCCTCTATGACAAGACTATGATGTTTTGATGACAAACATGATGGTGAAGATTATAAGAAAAAAGTGCATGAACAGAAAAGAACAAGAATTCAAGATCAAGTGACGAACTTCAACTGGTAAAAGTTTATATGGTATTAAGATTTCTTTGTCTTGTAAGACTCTGAGGTAGATTGACTCTAAAAACTAAAATCAAAGAACATTGTTGTTGAAAATGTGCCTAATGATATATAACTAAGCTTAAACATAAGACAACAAATTGAGTTAAACAATAGAAAAGTACTTTATCTTTGGCAAAACATGTCTTCAATATTTTCTAAACGATTAAATTACCATTGGTCTTTTGAAAAATTGTTTGTTTGCACCATAGGAACTTTTCCAAGTTTTAAATCTTTTTGGATGAATGTTTAATCGATTAACAATATTGAGATAATCGATTATAGCTTATGTTAAAATCAACATCTTAAGTCAGGGGGCTATTAATCGATTAACCACGAAGCATTAATCGGTTATGCCAGCATCTTAAAGTCAGAGGGATATTAATCGATTAACCACATAGCATTAATTGATTATGATAAAAACAGAAGCACAATAATCGATTAAAGAATAAGTACTTAATTGATTATTAAATTTTGAAATTTGAATATCTTTCTTACAAAAACCCTAGTGGATGGGGTAACCTTAGAGGAGAGTGCTCAAGTCTTGTAAAGGTTTGTCAAGCACCCGTTTAAAGCATGATCCTTTAGTGAAAAAATTACAAACGTATTGTGGGGGATGGACGTGGATCATCGAAGGAGGAATATTGAACCAGGATAAATCCTTGTGTGTTCTTCTTCAGCCATCATTTTTCATTTTATTGTATCACTTGGTTTAGATTGGAAAAAGGGGACAAATATTTTAATATCTCAATTCACTCGCTCTTGAGATTGAATCCACTTGGTAACAAATGGTATCAGAGTTAGGCACTTCTACAAAGAGCTTAGCAACTTCAAGAGAAAATGGCTTCAAGTTGGTCTATCCAAGAAGGTGGTTCATTAACCAAACCTCCATACTTCAATGGGCAAGGCTATGCCTATTGGAAGGATAGAATGAAGATCTTTATTGAAGGAATTGATATGAAGATACGGAACGCTGTTGAAAATGCCCCTTTCGTTCCTACACACATAGTTGATGGAGTTCGAACAATCAAGCAAAAGTGTGAGTGGACCGGATAAAGAGAAGAAGGTTCAATAGAACCTAAAAGCAAAAAACGTTCTCACTACTGCCTTGAATGCCGATGAATTCTTTAGGGTTTCAAACTGCCGAACTGCTCAAGAAACGTGGGATGCTCTTCAAGTTACTCATGAAGGTACCTCAGAAGTGAAGGGAGCTAGAATAAGCACATTAACTTGTGAGTATGAAATGTTTAGAATGAATCAAGGCGAAAGCATTCAAGAAATGGCAAAAAGGTTCACTTTTGTGGTCAATCAACTAAGCTCATTGGGGCAGAATCAAGGAATCTTGCAACCATGACTTTGGCCACACTATTTGGAAAATTACAACAAGAAGTTGAGCTACATATGTTGGTGAAGCGTGAAGAATCGGACAAAAATAAGAAAGGAATTGATCTTAAGGCTTCATCCTTAAAACATTATGAAGAATACTATGATAATGATGGTGAGAAGGAAGAGGATGAAAATGATGAAAGCATGACTCTTCTTATAAAAAATTTGAAGAATTTCATGAAGATGAAGAACGCTTATCAAAGATCCTTTCCACCAAAGAAATATCCAAGCAAAGGAGATGGACCTTCCACTTCACCAACGTGCTATGAGTGTGGTAAACCCGATCACATGAAGATGGATTGACCCAACCTTTTAAAAGAAGGCTCCCAAGTTTGAGAAAAGATCGTTTAAAGAAAATATAGGGAGAAGAGCTTACATTGCATGGGAAGATAATGATATGAGCTCATCGCATTCCTCCGAAGGTGAATAAGCTCAACTTTGTCTAACTCTTCCCAAACTCATTATGATGAAATGCATGATGCATTTATAGAATAACATGATGAGTCAATGAAATTAGCTGAAGCACTAAACAGCTCATAGAACCCCAATAATCAATTCTCGCTGACCACACCCTATAGCGATCATCGAATCAATAACAATAAATCTTTTTTGAAGAGGCTCATAATGGATTCATCAAAAAACCCTCCGTAATGCATTTTTTATTACAAATTTTTGTCGATAAAATAAAAAGGGATCAAATGGTATAGTTCTTTTGTTGATAAAGTGGAGGATTAGAAAGGTGAGTGTCGGAAATGGTCTTCTCGGATCACCTTTCATAGACATGAAAAACGATCTGCAAGGCTGTCTTACATGTCCCCAAAAGCAAAAGAGATATTTTCCTTTTGAAATAAATAAAGCATATTGAGTTTTTTGAACTTCAATTGGTATCTTTATTACACTAGTTAAAACTTATTTGTTCAATAGAACACATTACACCACTAGAATACAATAGAATTTCGAAATGCAGATATATTTGAATTAAATTATTCGTGTAATTAGTATGAATTAAAAACTTAAATTTTTTAATCGCCTAGAAAGAACAAAAGAAACATCTTTTTCTTTCTTCAAAAATTTCTAACATACATTAAAATTACACACGTCACACAAGCATTTAGACAAACATCTCCATGGATCGTACGTGTCAGTCATCTCCAATCCATCATTTCGCTCATAGTCAACACTTATACTATATGTATCTCGTCCGTATGTGCATGTCAACTGATATCTCAAAACTCGTTCTCAGTCTCAGAGAACCTTAGTTAGTTGTGTGACACCCGCTACCCCGCATACGATAAAATTAAATAAAGCATACAAGTTAAATAAAAACTTTAACATAAAAGTAGCAAGAGCCACGTGATCCGAAAACATTTAAAACATAAATAACAACTGCGGAAAAACATTACATAAACAAAACTCGATATCACATAATCAAAGTTGGTAACCACTACCGATATTACATCGGAAAACAACTAAGATAACTAAACTGTACTATGAGTAAGCGATCTCCTCGGGATCACTCCTCAACTGGCAGCTCACCATCAACTGCATAACCAAAGGTGCATGCAAAACAACAACAACAGATAGGGAGTAAGGAACTGTACGTATAAACATAAACGGTAATAGAGAAGTTAGCAAGATGATCATGCAACATATAAACATCAAAATACAATATATATGTTATAACACATACCATCATATCACAATATAAGCATGTTATGCGATGCATAACTACTCCATATGCAATGTGGATCCATCAACATCAACTCTGGAAAGACGATTAGGAGTACATATCCATGTTGACCATCCTGCATCAACGTTGGAACACTCACCAAACCATGGTTGACGTCTGTGGATACTCTCAACTAATCCTGATAACATACCGTGGCTCGTCATGGTAGTCAGGTTATCGATAGGACATTCCGGCAACGGGTTACAAGTCCAAGCGATATGGAACCTCGTTACCCAACTCTACCCTCAAGGCCGGGATAACACCCATCGTGGCCTCCACCATCGCGATTCATCGTTTGCTTTCCGTCCAAAATATCATCTCTATGCAATGATGCATGCAGTGTTCAACCAACACGCAAACACATCTCCAACCATCCATCATCAACACCATTATAGGGCTATCAACTTTGACCAACAAGCATCAAAGATGATTTATCAACATCAAACTTGACCAATAAGCATTAAGAATGATTTAACCAACAACATCGGTAACAGTACATCGTTACCCATAACATCATCTTCTCATTAATTAATCACTTTATTAAGTCTCCAATATTACATCTTACCATATCGTTATCCTAGTTCATTAACTATCTTCAAAGTCGTGTTTTATAATCTTTTATATCATATTTTTATTCCAAAAGGGTATTAAATCTCTTTCTCTTTAAAACAGTGAAGTTTTCTTAATTCTGACAGTGGCACGGCCTGAGCATGGGCGTGCTAGCCAACTCGCACAGACGTGTTGTGCGAGAGCACGGGCGTGCTAAGGCAAAAGGCACCGGCGTGCCGATAATGAGCACGGGCATGCTCAACGCTGTTACAACGTCTCAGTTCTGGGAACTTAGCAGCTTTTCTAGATTTCAACCCTCCAATTCAATCCTAAGGTTCTTGACTAATCCATTGGCATTAATCTCACCTCTCATCAACATCTTTATGTTTTATGCACATCAATTAGACTAATCCTAGTTTTAGGCTTAGCGCTAACATCCCTATGTCTTTTATTAACATAGTTTTAACAGCAGTTTTAACATACCAAGTCATACAATCATGGCATATCAACAACATCATAAACATCATGCCAATGTCATATAAACCAATTTAACAATTAACAACATGTATAAACAACAATAACAACTTCATACAGCAATTAAGACATATAGCACACAAATAGCGCCATGGGTTAACCCTCAGCTTACACTACCCTAAAACCTATATGTTATACTAATCCCTTCTCCCCATACCTGGCGTGACGATTCCAGCCTATGAGCCAACAAGAGCAAAGTCCACGCTTGACACCTCGAAACGGGTTCAACAGGTACAACGAGCTTGACCAAGAACGTCAAGAAAGGACAAAGGTAGTTAATTCCCAAATAAGAAAAGGAAGGGAATTAACACAAGGGTTATGCACATACCTCGATTAGATCCCTGGTGAACTAATTTGCAAGTTGCCGTTCACAGCACTGACACAAGAACCATGAAGTCTGGTTTGACAGGGACAAAACGGTTCAACATTAACTCAAGGGATTCAAAGAAAAAGGATGAACATGGTTGGTTACCTTACCTCAGAGTAACACTAAGCTAGCAGCTTAACCCCAAACGTAACAGCAAACACCACAGGGATGTGTTCTTGACGAAGAACACCTAAACAAGGATTGGGGATGCTCAAGAATTCAATGGGAACCCAAGATAAAGGTAAAAGACAGTTGTTTCTAACTTTAGGATTGACGGCTATGAGTTATAGGTCGAGCAAAAGAGGTATAAAATGGATTGGGGACGAAACGGGCTGACGAAAAGCTCAAAATGTGTTTCTGGTGCGCGTGTAGGACGGACGTGCTCACTGTTTTGACCCTAACTTGAGTTACGAGTGTCCACAAAATCATTTCAAGATCTATTCCTAATTCGGACTCTAACAGGGTCAAAAGGACGATATATGTTCAACATTAAAAAGATAGTTGTTTCTGGAAAGGATTTTTAGGAGATTAATAAGATAATCTTATTTATTCAATGATTGAATCTCCATGACATCTAATTGATCTTATACCAACACAAAAATATATATATATATATATATATATATATATATATATATATATATATCTTATATTAATATAAACATGATCTAAATATGAATACAAATAATCGTCTATTAATATAATTTTATTGTGCATTAATACAAATGATTTGGTATTAATATAAACATATACATAATCGATGCCACGTAAATAAATATATGATCACACATTAATTACACACTTTATATTAGTCCATACAAGACCACATATAAGCACACGAGATCACACACTTACATACTAATATAATCAATTATATATTCATATAGATAAGATCACGTATTAATACATGCAGTCTAACTAAAAATATAAATATAATTATGCAGAATTATCTGTTAATACAATCAATCGTATTTTAATATAAGAATAATTAATATAAATCATTTACATATCAATAAGAATCAATTACATATATATATATATATATATATATATATATATATATATATATATATATATATACAAAATATATAATAACATTTTAATATATAAAATGTAAACACACTTATAATCATGCAAACATAAGCGTGCATATTATCACTTAAAATATGCACACATAAATATACATTCATATAGATACTTATAAAATGTAGTGACGATGTTAACAAGCATATTGTCATATATTATACTAACGATAATAATAATAATAATAATAATACCTATAATTATAGCAACGCATACACACCCATACGAAAAACAGGGTGTTACAAGTTGTCCAGGTAACGTTTCCCCTTCCGTGACCAATAAGAGTGTATCCCCACTCCAACTCTCTGGAGGGGTTTCTTGGCCGCCTTGGAATGTCCACTTGCGATGTGGAATACTCCGGATCCAGTCGGGATAAACAGGCTCCAGCGAGCATCACGACACGATTAGAGCAACCCCTTCTGTCACCTGTGATAAGTCTCGAGCACAACTACGTCCCCAAGATCACAAAGATCGTCCCTTCTGTAATCTGTACCCGCACTCAGGTACACTAATCTCGTGTGTCCCATACCACACGGCTCGCCACTTGGAACATGATTATGCTATACATGTCAACCATCACATGTGCCACCACTATCTCAATAAACATCTCATCTCAATCCTTATATCACTTTATTTACGATATTCCAGTATCCACCTCTTTTCCTCACATATGTATTGTGGCACTTTCATTTAATATCAATATCATCATCATCATTCATAAAGCATGCAAACATAATATTCAATATCTCAATATGCCACCTTTAGAATATAAGATCATCCAATCCATACTATCAAGCATATCATTCTAAACTTATTAACACATAGAGCACATGTTCACAATCACACCAAATATACCAATCATCCATCCAGTAATAGTCGTCTGGCCTAGAGTATATCCTTAGCGGTGATAGCACAAAGATACCTACACTGAAGGTTTAGGTACTTTGTCAGGGTTCAATTTTTAGTAGGGTTTAGGGTTCCCCTACATATGTCAATATATATTATTCTACTCTTGCATTCCCGACGAATGTATGATTCTTTCTCCCCACCTGAAAAACGAGTACGAACATGAACACTACGAGCACATGATCTCACCACCACTTGCATGAACAACCATGACCCCGAACTCACTAGCAAAATATCACGAACAAGCAACTCCCACACCCGGTGCCGATGCAAAACAGTTTGTTGCTTCCTACCTTGGTTTCCCTTGCTTGCTTTCCTACTGTGTTTCCTTTCCACTTACTTGGTCTTTCGAATATATAAAGTAATGGTTTTTGGGCAGAAATTTGTGACTAAGAAGTTGGAGGATTTATGAAGGCTATCCATGTAAGAAGGTAGAAAGAAAATTTTGCTATGCACCTTGGTATTTATAGGGGTGTTTCTCGGCCAAGTGAGCTTTCTGAAGCCTAAGGTATTCTAATTTTTTTTATTGCCTTTTGATTATTGACTATGCAAACCTATAGATGACTAAGTGCAGCTAGGAAGCATGACAAAACAAGGCTATAGCTTTATGGCAGCCGAAATTTTGTATGTTCTTGGCTTATCCAACTTGCTTGCACATGGTATAATTATTAGAACTTTGTTTTGTTGCTTCTTTGTCCGTATACCTTATTTCCTTTAATGTATGTATTGTTTTGCCTAACTAAATCATTTGATTGGAAATTATTCTATGTTCAAATAGTTACATTAGGTGAAAGCTCATCCATTTTTATCAAGTAGGAGGTGTCATGAGTTTCGAGTTGTCATGCTTTTACTAAAGTAGGAGGTGTCATTCTAGTATATAAATTCTATTTTTTTTTTTATATGTAGTAATTATCCATTCCTTGACATAAGTCGGTCATCATTTTACCATGCCATTTGCGTACATGTTTACTTATAGGATTAGGTTTCATTTTGGCTATTTTAATTAGGATAATCATGGTAACTAATCATGACTTAAATATGTAAACTAAAGTATCTACTGTAATTAGATTCAATTCTTAGTTGTAATCAATTATTTATAAGATCAATGGATAAAGGTTGGCGCAAAGTGGTACTTAGTCATATAGTTATTTTAGGACATATACCCATAACAAGTTGTATAATTACCATTAGGTCCTAAAACTTCTAATCAATATTCTAACAATTATAATTAGCATTCTAATTATAATCAGGGAGAATAAATTAAAACTAATTTGAAATACAAACGAAAGTTTATCCAAACCTAGTTAAGATATTAAATTTTTATTTACTAAAAATAGGATGTTACATTACTACACCCCTTAAAAGAAAATTCGTCCCCGAAATTTTGTTGTACCTTAAAAAAAATGTGGAAATTGTTGTACAATATCCGCCACTCGTTCCCACGTAGCATCGTCTATTGTTGCATCCCAGATCACTTTCACTAAGGGAATATGCTTCCCGGAAAGTTTCTTAACCCTTCGATCTTCGATTCGTACAGGTAGTGCTTGATATTCTAAGTTCTCTCTTATCTGTATTGACTCGAGCTGAATGAAATGTGATGGATCGGGATAGTACTTTCGAAGTTGTGACACATGGAAAACATCATGAAGATTAGATAGGTTTGGAGTTAAGGCTACTTAACCAATTCAACGAAGAATTTGAAATGGTCCGATGAATCTAGGAGTAAGCTTTCTAGATTTTAACGCTCTGCCAATTCCATTTTTTGTGTAACTCTCAAGAAAACATGATCTCCTTTCTGGAATTCTAAAGGTCCTCTCCTCTTGTTACTATAACTGCTTTGCCGCCTATCTTGCGCTGCTTTCATCTTTTCCCTTATAAGATTAACTTGTTCCGTTGTCTGTTATACCACTTCAGGTCCTAAGATTTGATTCTATCCCATTTGATTCTATCCCGTCTCGTACCATCACAACGAAGTTCTGCACTTCCTCCCATATAAAGCTTCAAAGGGTGTCATTCCAATACTGGAATGAAAACTATTGTTATAGGTGAATTCAATCAATGGCAAGGAGTTTTCCCAACTTCTTGTCTGCTCCAACACATAAGCCCTTAGCAAATCTTCCAATGATTGAATTGTTCGTTCGGACTGAACATCCGTTTGAGGATGATAAGCTGAACTCAACCTTAACTTAGTTCCCTAAGCCTCCTGTAAACTTCTCCAGAACCTTGATGTAAATCTTGGGTCTCTGTACGATGTGATATTCGAAGGCACTCCATGTAATCTTACTATCTCTTTGATATAAATCTGGGTTAACCTTTCCAAAGAATATCTTTCATTGATGGCTAAGAAATGTACAGATTTTGTTAACCTATAAATGATTACCCAAATTGCATCAAATCCTTTCAGGGTCCTTGGCAATCCTGTTACAAAGTCCATTGCTATGCCATCCCCTTTCCATTGTGGGATATCCAGAGATTGTAACATTCCAGCCGGTTTCTGATGCTCGATCTTAGCTTTTTGGCACACTAAGCAAGATAAATCATATTCTGCTACTTCCTTCTTCATCCCAGGCCACCAAAACATCTTCTTCAAATCTTGATACATCTTTGTTGCTCCTGGGTGAAAGCTTAGAATACTCTTATGGCTTTCTTCTAAGATCATCTTCCTAATTTCTATATCCCTAGGCACACAGATCCTTTCCTTATATCTAAAAACCCCATGCCCATCTATATTAAACTCAGAAGTCCTATTCTGCTCTATCATTTCTTTCATCTTTTGGAGATACTGATCAGATCTTTGCTTCTCTCTAACCATCCTTAAAAACTCACTGGTCACTGAGGTCATACATAGGCACATTCTATCCTTAGATATTTCCACTCCTAAATTTAGGTAT
Source organism: Ammopiptanthus mongolicus (assembly GCA_039655645.1). Taxonomy (NCBI): domain Eukaryota; kingdom Viridiplantae; phylum Streptophyta; class Magnoliopsida; order Fabales; family Fabaceae; genus Ammopiptanthus; species Ammopiptanthus mongolicus. The sequence goes on from CM077350.1 coordinate 48,685,152, forward strand.
CTAAACTGTTCCAGCAACTCTAGCTCTTTTGCAGACACATGTAAAGATTTTCGACTTAATGCATCTGCCACCACATTAGCCTTTCCTGGATGGTAATGTAGATTCCATCCACCTCCTCTGTCTCATATTCAGTTCCTTTTGATCAAACCAATACTTTAAGCTCTTATGATCACTGAACACACTAAACTGAGTTCCGTAAAGATAGTGTATCCATATCTTTAATGCAAACACTATGGCCGCTAGCTCTAGGTCATGAGTTGGGTAATTCCTTTCATGAATCCTTAATTGTCTTGAAGCATAAGTCATCATTCTTCCTTCTTGCATAAGCACACATCCTAACACTCGATACGAAGCATCACAATACACCTCAAATTTCCTTAAAGGATATGGTAATACCAAAACTTGATATGTAGTCATCTTCCGTTTAAGCTCCTGAAAACCTTGCTCATAGTCTTCCGTCCATTCAAAGGCTTTTCCCTTCCTCGTCAATTGCGTCATAGGCAACGCAATCTTAGAAAACCCTTCTATGAACCTTCGATAATATCCAGCCAATCCTAAGAAACTTCTGACTTCATTGACCGTCTTTAGGCTTTCCCATTTCAACACAGCTTCTACCTTAGCAGGGTCCACTGTTATTCCCTCTTTGTTGAATATATGCCCCAAGAACTGAACTTCCTCCAACCAGAACTCGCACTTAGACAACTTCGCATAAAGTTGTCGGTGCTTCAGAACTTGGAGTACAATCCTCAGATGCTCCTGATGCTCTTCCCGGTTAGGGCAATAGATGAGAATGTCATCGATGAAGACGACAACAAATTTATCTGGATGGGGTCGAAAAATCCTATTCATGTAATCCATGAGCATGGCTAGAGCATTCGTCACGTCAAAGGGCATAACTAAATACTCAGTGTCCATAGCGAGTTCTGAATGTAGTTTTTGATACATCCTCCTTCTTGACTTGAATTTGATGCTAACCCGACCGTAAGCCAATCTTAGAGAAAACTGCAGCTCCTTTCAGCTAATCCATTAAGTCATCCATCCTTAGCAACAGATACTTATTCTTAACGGTAACCTTATTCAGCTGTCAATAATCAACACACAACCTTAAGCTTCCATCCTTCTTCTTCACAAACAATACTGGTGCTCCCCATGGCGAAACACTTGGCCTTAAAAACTCCTTCCCCTACATCTCATCCAGTTGCTTCTTCAACTCAGCTAACTCCGACGAAAACATTCGATAAGGTGCTATCGAAATAGATCTTGTCCTTGGTACTAGGTCTATGGCAAACTCCACTTCTCTCTCCGGTGGTAAACCCGGAACATCTCCAGGAAACACTTCTGGAAAGTCCTGCACTATGGGCAAAGATTCTAAGCAGAGATCCCCTTTCACATCCATAGAAAACAAAATAACATATTCTTGAGCTTGTTTCTTTTATAAAACAACTCGGTCACCGACAGACACTAATCTAGGTTGCTCAGAAAAGAAAAGAGATTTATTGGCATAATCTAAGAATACATGGTTAGCCGAAAATCAATCCAAGCCTAAAATTATGTCTAGTTGTTGCGTGGGTAGACAAATAAGATCAACTAAGAAATTCCTATTTTCTACTACAATAGGGCATTTCAAACAAACAGACATTGTAGTCAAAAGACTACTAGTATGAGTAGAAACAGTCAAATTATATGGTAACAAAGAAACAGACAATTTCAAATGATCCATACATTCCAAAGAAATAAAGGAATGAGTCACCCCTGAGTCAAACAAGACAGATAACAGCTTCCCCGAAATTAAACACAAACCTTGTATCAGATCAGGAGATTGAGAAGATTCAGTTCCCCTCACGGTAAACACTATTCCCATAGCTTGTGGCCTTGCTTGTTGATTTGCCATTAATGGTCTTGTTACAGGTCCCTGAGGTCTACTTCCTTGCCCTACTGCATCGGGCCTCTCCATCATTCCTTGCTTGCAAAATCGAGCAATGTGGCCAGACTTGCCACATCGATAACAAATTGAACTCCCGCCTTGTCCTGCACTTGGACAATCTCTAGCAAAGTGTCCTCCTCCACACCTGTAGCATCTTAGCGGTCCTTGTGGTCCTTGTCCCTGGCTTCTAACATTAACAACTTGTTGCACTGGTCGGTTGTAAGGTCCTTGTCTCTGTTGGAACTTTCCTCCTCTTCCCTTCTGATTGTCGTTGCGAATTGGTCCACTGCTCCTTTGTTGGACCATTCCGCCACGGTCATGTCCTTCCAACACTGTACATTTTTATACTAACGCCGAAAAGTTACAAATCTCGAAGGGCAACATCGCCCGCTTCAGCTCGGGCCTCAATCACTCCTCGAATTTCCTACACACCCATTCTTCATCTGGATGTACCTGATAAAACTGAGAAAACTTTAACAGTGCCTCAAAACGCATAGCATACTCACCCACTGACACTCCTCCTTGCTTAAGGTTCATAAACTCCCTTTTTTTTCCTTGCCTAACACTCTTTAGGAAATACTTATCCATAAAGCTTTTAGGAAATACTTATCCATAAAGCTTTCTCGAAATACCTCCCATGTGATAATCCTTCCTTCAGCCTCCAGCAACCTCTGTTTGTTCTTCCACCAATGCTCCGCTCCTCCATCCAACATGAACAAAGCATAAATCACTTTCCTATTTTCCCGACAGTGTATTGCCATAAAGATTTTCTCAATCTTTGGATCCACAACTCAGCAGCTTCCGGGTTGTATTTTCCAGGGATTGGGGATGGTTTCCCTTCACGAAGGCATTTAGAATAAGCTCCACCATTTCCTCCTCCCTGACAGGGTTCGGTTGTTGGGATTGTTGTCGTGCTTCCCTTTCTTATTGCATATGCTGAGCGTTTTGCTGAGTTTGTTGCAACATAGCCACTGCCAGATCCCTGATGGTTCTCATCGCTTCAGTCGTTTCCTCACTACCTCCGAATCTAGAGATTTCTCCATGATGATTGTTATCCTCAGCTTCCACCATCCTACCTCTACCTCTTCCCATCCTTCCACGTCCTGCACCACGAGTCATTGGTTCCAATAAAAGTAACCATTAGCTCCATAGTCCCAAAACACAAAAACAAAATCTTAGCAAACAATCACACATATCATACAATCAAGTCAATTATCTTCATTCCCAAACTATTGGAAACAACAGATAACTCCAACACACAAGCATTATACCCTTCTAGACACAGTCAATTCCTTTTGAGGTCTTGACAAAACAAGGCCAGTTCCAACTACCCATCCTCACAGTCAGCGGTCCTAACCGGACTCGACTGTTCAGACAACATAACCTCACAGTCAGTTTTAGAACTGAACTGCTCTGATACAACCAAATGATACGTCCTACCTCATTAAGTAACCTAGTTATCGAATTCTAAAACATGCAGAAAAAACTTAAAAACTTAAAATACATATAAAGAATACATACAACACACAGATAGCAATATATATAGGTTGCAATCATCCTTGAGTACATTAATCAGAGTATGCCACTAAGGCATATAGTAAATACAACAACTGTCAACAAGAAAGATACATAATAAGCCACACCCAAAAGCAGCTAATAAAATATGCGATATCTCGTCCCAGCCCACCTCACCAAAATACATCAAAATACAAACACTCAAAACTCTCATGCCTTCTGGAACGCACTGGCCAGGCACTCATAACAATAAGAATGACATGGTGGCCATGAGCTACCCTCTACATCAGGTCTCTCGCTACTGGCATCTACGGCTCTCCCACCAGCATCAGGTTCATAGGGAATTGCCATTCTCCTCAAGAATCGACTACTCATTTGTAGTATCTTCTCCATGAACCAGAAGAGAAAACATATATAGAGAAAATAGAAAGATAAGGATCTACAACAAACATCATATTTGGGAAGGAAATCAAGGATAATATATATTAACATTACACGCATCACACAAGCATTCAGACAAACATCTCCTTGGATCGTACATGTCAGTCATCTGCAATCCATCATTTCGCTTATAGTCAACACTTGTACTATATGTATCTCGTCCCTATGTGCATGTCGGCTGATATCTCAAAACTCGTTCTCAGTCTCAGAGAACCTTAGTTAGTTGTCCAGGTAACGTTTTCCCTCACCGTGACCAATAAGAGTGCATCCCCACTCCAATTCTATGGAGGGGTATCTTGGCCGCCTCAGAATGTCCACTTGCGACATGGAATACTCATGGTCCAGTAGAAATAAACAGGCTCTAGCGAGCATCACGACACTATAAGAGCAACCCTATCTGTCACCTGTGATAAGTCTCGAGCATGACTACATCCCCAAGATCACAAAGATCGTCCCTTCCGTAATCTGTACCCGCACTCAAGTATAGTAACCTCGTGTGTCCCATACCCCACGGCTCGCCACTTGGCACATGATTATGCTATGCATGTCAACCATCACATGTGCCACCACTATCTCAAGAAACATCACATCACAATCCTTATATCACTTTATTTACGATACTCCAGTATCCACCACTTTTCCTCACATATGCATTGTGGCACTTTCATTTACTATCAATATCATCATCATCATTCATAAAACATGCAAACATAATATTCAATATCTCAATATACCACCATTAGCATATAAGATCATACAATCCATACTGTCAATCATACCATTCTAAACTTATTAACACGTAGAGCACATGTTCACAATCACACCAAATATACCAATCATCCATCAAGCAATAGTCGCCTAGCCTAGGGTATATCCTTAGCGGTGATAGCACAAAGATACCTACATCGAGGGTTTAGATACTTTGTTAGGGCTCAACCTCTAGTAGGGTTTAGGGTTCCCCTACATATGTCAATATATATTATTCTACTCTTGCATTCCCGACGAATGTATGATTCTTTCTCCCCACCTGAAAAACGAGTACGAACACGAACACTACGAGCACACGAACACCACCACGATCTCACCACCACTTGCACGAACAGCCTTGACCCCGAACTCACTAGCAAAATATCACGAACAAGCAACTCCCACACCAGGTGCCGATGCAAAACAGTTTGTTGCTACCTACCTTGGTTTCCCTTGCTTGCTTTCTTGCCGTGTTTCCTTTCCACTTACTTGCTCCTTCGAATATAGAAACTATTGGTTTTTGGGCAGAATTTTGTGACTAAGAAGTTGAAGGATTTATGAAGGCTATTCATGTAAGAAGGTAGAAAGAAAATTTTGCTATGCACTTTGGTATTTATAGGGGTGTTTCTCGGCCATGTGAGCTTTCTTAAGCCTAAGGTATTGTAATTTTTTTAATGCCTTTTCATTATTGACTAAGCAAAGCTATAGATGACTAAGTGCAGCTAGGAAGCAAGACAAAGCAAGGCTACAGCTTTATGGCAACCGAAATTTTGCATGTTCTTGGCTTATCCAACTTGCTTGCACATGGTATAATTATTAGAACTTTGTTTTGTTGCTTCTTTGCCGGTATATCTTGTTTTCTTTAATGTATATATTGTTTTGCCTAACTAAATCATTTGATTGGAAATTATTCTATGTTCAAATAGTTACATTAGGTGAAAGCTCATCCATTTTTATCAAGTAGGAGGTGTCATGAGTTTAGAGTTGTCATGCTTTTACTAAAGTAGGAGGTGTCATTCTAGGATATAAATTCTATTTTTTTTTTTTATATGTAGTAATTATCCATTCCTTGACATAAGTTGGTCATCATTTTACCATGCCATTTGCGTACATGTTTACTTATAGGATTAGGTTTCCTTTTGGATATTTTAATTAGAATAAGCATGGTAACTAATCATGACTTAATTATGTAAACCAAAGTATCTACTTTAATTAGATTAAATTCTTAGTTGTAATCAATTATGTATAAGATCAATGGATACAGGTTGGCACAAAGTGGTACCTAGTCATATAGTTATTTTAGGACATATATATACCCTTAACAAGTTGTTTAATTACCATTAGGTCCTAAAATTTCTAATCTATATTCTAACAATTATAATTAGCATTCTAATTATAATCAGGGAGAATATATTAAAACTAATGTGAAATAATAACGAAAGTTTATCCAAACCTTGTTAACATAATAAATTTTTTTTACTAAAAATATATAGGATGTTACAATTGTGATACCTATAAAATTTTCTTTTTGGTTTTCCAATCCAGATATGCAAAGTCTGGGATTTCTACAAGGAATGTCACGATTGATTTGCATTCCGATGTCTTTGTTTGAAGAAGTTACGCTTCAAGAATTTGCGCTAATACCGACGGCAAATTACCGTCAACCAAAAAGCTGTAGGTAAGTTCGTCATTTCTGACGGTCGAGGCCATCGGAACCATGTAACTGTACAACGGATCAATTTTTCGACAACCTTGGCCGTCGATAACGTTAGCTAGGGCGAAGCCGTCGTAGGTCCATCGGAAATTTTGGCGCAATTACGCGCGTATATTCTCTCGCTAACATACCGACAGCTTTGCTCGTCGTTGGTAATTATATGTTACCGTCGATTAAAGCCATCAGTAATGAATAAATACCCTTACTGACGGGAGTGGTCATCGGTTAGCGTTTTAACGTTACCGACGACCTAGGCCGTCAGTAAGGAAAAAATTCCCTTATCGACAATCGTCGGTAAGCGTCATTTGGAATTTCGCGCACAAACGACTATTTTTAACGTTATCGACGACCTATATTCTCCCACTAACTTACCGACGGCTTTGCTCGTTGGTAATGGTATTTATACGTTACCGTCGGTTAAAGTCATCGGTAATGAATAAATACCCTTATCGACGGGCATGGTCATCAGTAAGCATTTTAACGTAACCGACGACCTAAGCCGTCAGTAAGGAAAAAATACCCTTACTGACGGGCGTGGTCGTCGGTAAGCGTCGTTTGGAATTTTGGGCACAAACGGTTTATTTTAATGTTACCGATGACCTAGGCCGTCGGTACGAAAAAAGTACCCTTACCGATGGCTCTGCCAGTCGGTAGGCCATCAGTAAGCATCATTATCCCTAATGCGCATTCTCTTCCCCCTTTCACTTTCTCCCCTTTGCGAGCACTCTCTCTCTCTCTCTCTCAGAACCCTTTCACTTTCTCCCCTTCTTCTTCTTCTTCTTCTTCTGGCCAACCACCACCGTGCTTCTCTGCACCCTCCACACCGCGAGCGTCTCTGCAAATGTAAGTCCTCTCCTTTTAATTTCTCTTCGTTTTCTCCATTTCATTTTTTCTCTCTGACTATTCTCCCTCCTCTGCACAGGCGACACCACCACCACCACCACTCTTTTCCCTCTCAGGCGACACCACCACCACTAGCTTCACTGCACAGGTAAGTCTCAACTTCTTCCTCCTTTATGTTTCTGGGTATGAATGTATGAACATATGTTCTGATTCTGCTTCTTCCTCGTCCCTGAATGTATGTAATGATTCTGTTTCTATGATTTAATGTATGTTTGTATGAATTTTGACTTTGCTTTGTATGATTAATAGTTATGTTTTCATGTTTAATGGATGTATGTTTGAAGATTGTCTGACTTTGTTTTGTATAATTTTTTTTAAAAATAATTTAGAATTATCGACGGCTTAGGCCGTCAGTAACGTTCCGATGGCCTTTTGCTTAGGTCGTCGGTATGCATTATCGAGGACAGGGGCGGAGCCAGAAATTTCTTATGAGGGGGGCCAAGACTAGTTATACAAAACAATAAAAAATTAACTAGTATATAAAAGCAAATTATATGAAATTGAATAAAATATTAAGTTGGTGCAATAATTAAAATCCACGAATCTGTTAATGCATCCTAACATTTCAATGAGTTTTACTATATTTTCCTACAAAATGCTTGTACTAATCATCCCATTGCTAAATAAATAAAATATTAATTAAATGATATAAAATTAGAGTTTAACTGTGATATACTGTCAATGTAAAAAAATTTACACTGCCAACCAATTAACGTCACTACATGTGTGACTTTTAATGTAGTTAATGTAAAGGGTTTAGCGGGTAATTGTTACATCATTAAAAATATTTGATTTTTATACAAAAAGAGTTTAATTTTGATACACTTTCAGTGTAAAGTTTTTTACATTATCAATCAATTACACATAGGATGATTTGTGATAAGTTGTCAGTGTAAAAATCCTTTACACTACTGAGTGTAAAAAATATTCACATTGCATTAAAATTAAATCCATTGAATAATTATTCCATTTTGATAATGATAATCATTGGAAAAAAATGTATAGATATATTAAAGAAAAATTGAAAACTTGGGGGAGGCCATGGCAACCAAAGGCCTACCCCTCCCTCTGCCTCTGACCGAGGAGCTTATTTCCGAAGGATTTTTGGCCGTCGGCTTTCCATCAGAAAAGACCCATTACTGACGGATTTTTGTCATTACCTACGACCTATGGCCGTCAGTAATGGGCCTTTTTCTTGTAGTGTTATAAGCATGAATCCTTTCGTTTTTCATTTTCAAATATTTGTGATACTGATGAAATTTCCTTTTTAGTTTGCAAATCTAGAGACACAATGTATGGAGTTTCTAAGAGGGAATGTCGCGATTCATTTTCATTCCTATATTTCCGTTTGAAGAAGGTTGGTATAAATCTTTTCCTTTTTAGTTTTCGAATCACAATCTTGCCCAAATAATTGACCGTGTTCTGTGTTTAATATCATTTCATTGGTTTGAATTTTATTTTGAATCTGTAGGTTTGAGCACTGAGTACGGAAAATTATGATATTTATTTTTAAAAAAATGGGGAAAAGGTAGTGTTTGTTTGAAGATGCGCTACTGTAGGTATCTCAACTACAGCGCTTCAGAAACGCTATCTTTGATTACCATTTTTAATAGTGCCAAAATAGATAACGTCTAATAAAGCTATTAAATGCAAAAAACATTAGTGTTATTAAAGGTATAATTTCTGATGTAGTGTCTATTATGAATTGTTAAATTTCATCTTAATTAGATTATTGTGATCATGTAAGAGGCCTTTTATCATTTGATTTTAGTTTAATTGGGAAAGATGAACATGAATTTGATTTGGAGTGTCACTACAACAAATTTGCCATACACCTACTGAGATTTTTAGTGACAGACATTAAAACTATAGGTGAGGTATTAGTGTCAGTCAAACCATAGGTAAAAGTAGATGGACCGTGGATAAAACTTAATACAACTATAGGTAAATATATGTGGATCGTAGGTAAAACCTATAATGACAGTCATTTCCCGTTATTATTCGTCACTCATAATGGACTGTTGGACTGACTGTAGGTGAATATAAGTTTTACATATACCTACGGATTTTAAACATATAATGACAGATTTTGTCTGTTACTGAAAGACAAATTTCTTGTAGTGTGTTAAGTTAAAATCAAGATGAGTACATTTTTTTTTTTTTTGGTTACAATCAAGATGAGTACATGCTATATACTTGAGAAAAAAGTGAACAAATTCAATTGGTATTTTGTTGTTTTTCTCGTGTTTATTTGGCCGAATTCAACTCATGTTTATTATTAGCAACTATTAAAAATTCCATCACGGGTTTCTTCTCCTTGGATTGTTTCTGCTCATGAGAAGCGCGCAATATTGTAGCCCAGTCAATTGATGATAGGTAAGAAAAAACATGAGTCTAACTAAGAGGTCGTTCTTCTCCAAAAAAATACTAAGAGGTTGTTAATGTATTCGTTTTTTTTTTTGTAGAAGTTGCTAATGTATTCTGAGAGCAATATATTTATCCAATAAACGTTTAACACTAACATTTATAACCATACACAACGTTTGATTAAAAAATAAAATATTATTAAAAAAAATGAATGATTAGAAAACCATCCAGTGTAAATGTATTACAATTTTTCCTAACAAACAATCCAAAGCCACAATATCTATAGAATATCTCGACAAAATGTTTAAGATATGCACAAGTGTTTGCTTGGTAAGATATATAGAATCCAAGCTAGCTAATTTAATTTAACATCCATGGGTTGGTACATATTGACTTAACTAAATTTTCAATTTTGTCTCCAAGCGTGCAACGCATGGCTGATTCTTTGGTTTTTGGAAGCCAATGCCTTCTGTTGTTTAATTATGAAGCCTATAGCCGTGTACTCTGTGTCTAATATCTAATAATGGTTTATTTGGTCCTGTTGACTAATGTTAGTTCGGTTTTTATTTCAATAATAAAAATTACCCGTCACGATCAAAATAACCATAAATGTCACTTTTTTGTCCTAAATTGTTTTTGTATTATTAATTATTTATTTTATTTATTATACCATCATTATATAATGGTTGTATTATTAATTATTTTTCTATGAAATGAAATCCTGACCACGATTATTAATCGGGAACAAGGAAAAAGATTCTGATATATTTAGGGTTTATACATATTAACGTTCTTTCATTCCAAAAAAGAAAAGGGAGAAATCAGGTCAAGTCGCGTAGATAATCTCCATATGAATGAAACTTCAGAATTATAGGAGCTAAACAAATACGAGTTACATCATAAAACAATTCAATTATTTGTATAATTAAAATTGGCACAATTAATACCATGTCTATATTCATATTCTTGGTACTTAGATAATATAGTGGATGATCCAATAGATCTATGATAGACTTTCATACCATCTTAGATTTTGGGTCAAACTCAATCCAAAAAACTAATTTAAGAGATAAGAATTATCCAAGTTTTATATATTATTATTTTGAGCATTATATCAGTAAATGTGAGAGTTTTTTTCAATATATATATATATATATATATATATATATATAGACGAACTCTCTGATTAATGATGGTGATTAGATAAAACACTCTTTAAAGTAGCAACTTTGTATTAAAAAAAGATTTCTTATGGCAAAACATTAGTCTCTTTATAAACCCTTTGGCCTATTTTTTTTTCTTTCCCTTTTTTTAATATGGCAAACTTTATACAGAATAAAATGTTCAAATAAAATATACTCCAATATCTCAAATTGCCCCTTGACTGCTATTAAATACGATTAGGTATATCTTCCCATGATGCACGGACATGTACTTATAAATTACTTCTACAATTTGTTTATCTATACTAACAACGATACTGCATTCCTCGTGTATACATGAAAAATTATCCCTGTTAATAATTTTAAATTTCTCTTTCGTTTTTGCAGCAACGGTCCAAAACAAACACGTTATAAAAAGAATGTCTTGAAGTATCACGGGAAAAAGGGTAGGACCGTAGGAAGCACCGAATGGGTCAATTGACAGCTGATATCAATGCCAATTCCTTTCTACACACGAGAAATCTAGTAGACGGTCAATAGAAAAGAAATTTTGGTTCTGCGTGATAACCAATATATCACGAGTCTTTTCATTCTGGTCAAGGGCTCGGTTCTTCCAGAAGTAATATACGTATTCTCTTACATAAATGTTTTCTTTTACATCCCACTTGGACAACTTTGTAGACACCTATTTTTATAAAGAAAAATATTAATAATACACTCTTTAACACTATCTTTTCAATATATTCTCTTATGTTGGTTCAAATTTCGGTGGGTCCTACAAAATTCAAGTGGGACTCACTTGAATTTGTGGGATCCACATGAATTTCAACCAATAAGAGAATATGTATTGAAAAGAGAGTATTAGAGAGTGTGTTACTAACACTTCTCTTCTTTAAATCATTTTAAGAAAATTATTATAATAATGTGGTGGTGGGTGAAGGTTGCCCTGTGGTCGAGGTGGTAGTCAGTCGGTGCCAAAAGCTCAGGAGGGGGTGGCGGATGTCGGAGTATTAATGGCGTTCGCGGTGGCCAGAATGTTGGCAGGAATGACGATGTTCAATCAACAATAGACCAACGGTAGTCGTTTTTACCGACGGAAAAGAAGAAGGGAATCGAGGATAGAGAAAAGAGAAAAAAAAAAGTAGAAAACTAAAAATATGGAACTATCATATTTTTATACCGGACCACCATATAAAAATACAGTGTCGTGAATACGGTGTCAAATTCCGTTGTCAAAATCACAAGATTGATTCTCTTACATGTCACTGTACTTAATCATAGAGGTATTCGTGGATCGGTTTGGATCGATTTTGAGGCAAAAAGTCATTTGATCCAAAGATTAAAACAACATGTGATTCAGTTCAGTTTGAATTGTTTTTTTAAAAAAATCTGATCCGATCCGATTAAATGCGATTTTGATTGGATTGATTGATTCGATTTTTACTGACACATCATTACATATTTATATTACATCAAAGAAGCAAGATTACAAGTTAAATTGAACAAAATCTTAAACTTGTATATACTTGTTGATGCATTCATGTAATAACATTTCATAAAATATGTCTAAAATAAATAAATAAAATCATCATCTAGTTTTATAACATTTTTTTTTATGTTTGGAACATTAAAAATAGTAGAAAATAACGTCAAATCAAATTAGTAAATATTATTAGAAAAAAATCAATAAATAAAAAATCGATAATGCAAAAAATAAAATAAACATATATTAAATTTTATATATGTGGTTTGATTTGGTTTAGTTCGATTTAAAAAAAAGAATCCAAAATCCAATCAGATTCGATCAATTTTTACAAAATAAGATCCAAAAAATCTAATAGACATCAATTTTGTTCGATTTTTGATTTTTTTGGATTGATTTGTGATTTTTTTTGAATCGGTTTGAATATGAACATCCCTACTTAATCATGTGTGTCTGTTGGAAATTTTAAAACAAAGAACCCTTGTTCCCAACATGTAGGAAGCATACCTACACCTGATCAAGTAGTGGTATTTGTAATTTATATGCAAATTATTTATTATATTACATTCATAATTATTTTAAATCAATTTATATTTATATTTAATTATATATTATTAACACAAATATTCTATTTTTTCGTTTAAGGTGCCAAAGCAACGGGCGCACTCCAAGTGCGAGCTTTACCACGTGGCATTCAAACTTTTTAAAAATTTGGGTAGTTGTCACTTGACAAAAGCCACTTCAACCTGTTATTTTTGTTAATTTGTTGTCATGGTCTTTGTGGCTGTATAGTAATAAGATTACCTTTTCAGAACAAAAGGTTGATTTCATTAGGACATTGGATCTATTCAAGGTGTGTTCTTGGTATTGGATGGTTGCAAGAGTTGATGGATAGAAAGCTTAGTAGCACTTGTCGAGTCAAGAAAAGCTGAAAAGCTTTAGTTGAAGTAAAATGACCTAGGCAGAGCTGTTGAACCAAGTTGTGCTTGGAAGCCGCTTGTGGGTCAGATAATGTATTGGGTCACTCAGCTAAAGTGCAAATATTCGTCAATCGGTTGAACCAAGATCGGCTAAACTAGGATCAACCAAACCAATATTGGTTGAACCAGGATCGAGGATACATAGTTGAGTAGCACTTGCCAAGCCAAGAATAGCTAAAGTAAAATGACATGGGTAGAGTTGCAGAGTCATTATGTGCTTGGAAGCCGCTAGTGGGTCGGATCATGTATTGGGCTACTCAACTAGAATGCAAATATTCGTCAATTAATCGAACCAATATCAACTAAACCTGGATCAGCTGAACTATGATCGGTTGAACCAGCATTGGTTGAACTGTGATCGACTGTACCAAAATCGAATGAACCAGAAAAAGTTGAATGCATCTGCTGAGTTGAGATAGGTAATTGAGAATTAGTAGTTGAATCAAACATAGCCGAGTAGATTTAGTTGAAGCAGAATCAACCGAAAGGAGCTGTTGAGTCGAGATGGGCTTGGGGGTCATTGTTAGGCCTTAATGGGTTCTTGCAAATGTTGATCAAATGGGTCCAAGGGGCTTTAATCATATTTAGAAAATTAAGTGGCATAAAGCTGACAAAGTCAAATGCAGTTTTAGCCATGTAACTATTTCCCTAAATTCTTGGGATGAAGTTGAAGGTGGTTTTGGAGAGAAAATGTGAAGATATAAGCTTATCAACTGGAGCTAAAGGTGGCAAAATGGGCTACCTGACCCGCTTGGGTCTTCCCGATACTGGCACATACTCTATCGGGTCGGGCCAAAGAACTCGGATTTTATACGGTCTATCAAAATGGTGTCTAAGCCTGACCCCATATGAGGTGCATGCTTTTATGTGGAGGTGAGCGTGTGTCGGTTTTGGTCGGTTTTGGTGTATTTAAAGACCCAACCTAATCAAATATATCTGGGTTGGATTATGTCAATTTAGTCACAATTTTTAAAGTAACCCAAACCAACCCAACCCAACCTCATATGGGTTGGTTTGGGTCGGGTATCGGGTTTATTAGTAAAATATTCTTTTTTCGGGAAAAAACAAAAAAAATGAAAAAAAACAACAAAAAATAGAAAAAAAACACCACTTCATTAGTTAATTTGGACTTCCAATAATAAAAGCATGATTGAAAACTTGGAATATAAAACATAGTTGGAGTACAATTTCCATTAAAATTAAAGCAACAAGTGAAATAAAAAAAAATGTCTTCAAAATATTACTCCGCAGATTCTGAAAAAAAGTCATGTTTTCAAACTATTTCTGCACATCCAACCAAAAAAACAAAGGAAAGTTGAAACAAAATTTTAGCCTAAGATGCATTAGTTACATGTTCCCTAAATTCAGCGGGTTGAGTTGGGTTGCTCGGGTTCACAATCTTCAGACCCAGCACTCAACCCATAGGTCATGGATATACTTCTTTTAAACCCAACCCAACCCAATGACTTGAGCCAATCCAGATTTTGTGGGTTGGGTTGGATTGGATAAGTCGGGTTCATGGGTCGACCCGTACCCATGCCTACCCCTACTTGTTCGGATTAGCTTGATTGTAGGAGTTGGAAAGTAAAATTATTGTCAAAATATAATATTTACTAAAATTGTTTTATATGCCTTTTGTTAATAGCTTGATTTGTAAAAGTTGAAAACATACCACAAGATGTACCGTGGTACAATAAGAAATACATGATGGATCCAAGCGTTATCAAAAAAATTGTTTTATATTTATGGCTTAATTGCACTTTTGGTTCCTGAGGTATCTTGAACGTGCAATTTTTGTCCCCTAGTTCCAATTCCTCCAATTGGGTCCCTTAGGTATCACGATTGTGCAATTTTAGTCCCACAAGTTCTAATTGCACCAATTGGGTCTCCTAGGTATCATGATTGTACAATTTTTGTCCCCAAATATCACAATTGTGCAATTTTTAACGCATGTAGCCTACGTGACATACGTGAGACTGGTGTAGCACTTAATGAGGCCAGCTTAGCAGCTCCTATGATGTACATGTGACCATTAAAGTTTGAGGTGTTGATGATGCCACATAGGAATGTCACATAAGCTACCAAGTTGACCTCACTAAGTGTCAAATCAGTCACACGTAGGCTACAGACATTAAAAATTGGACGACACAATGACAGAATGACCTGATTGTAATAGAGGGGATATTTTGGGACCCAATCGGCGCAATTGAAGCTTTAAGGACCCAAATTACACAATCATGATATCTGGGGGACTCAATTGGCACAATTGAAACATAAGAGACCGAAATTACACAATCGTGATATTTGAAGGGCCAAAATGCAATTAAGCCTATATTTATTTAAGAAATATATAATTAAGAAATATACCTTTTCTTAATGATAATCAAGTAGAAAGCATTAAGAATCATCCATACAGAGATGGTTATCAGTTATACATATTGAACATTAAAAAAAAACACTATACAATGATTTTTTGTGTTTTTTATATATTTATTCATTGGATTGGTAAAAAAAAGCCTGGAGTTAATTTGGGCTCAAAATTTACAGCCCCAATTACTCGACATTTTATCGGGAGTCAAGGGCAGTTCATGAGTTGACCAAGTCAATAACGTCCATGAACATCCAATGCCCTAAAATTAGGGATTTGGAGGACGTGGTCAATTAAAGGGGCAGTCAGTCGAGATTAGAGGTGTTCGCTAATTGGATTGGATCAGTTTTGAAGAAAAAATCATTTGATCCAATCCCTTCGGTTTTGTTCTTTGATCATTCGATTGGTTTGATTTTAAAATCCAATCCAATTCAATCCGATCCGATCTGATTTATTTCGGTTTGGATTGGATTGGTTTTTGATTTTTCTACTATAAAGTATTAAGTATGTCCTTTGTCCACCATTTATATGTCTATCAACTTTTGTAAAATTGATCCTTTGGATTTTGAATAAAAACATACGGTTTCAGTCCATATGATTATATTGGGAAAACCCAAGTCTCACATCAACTAGAGATAGTGTCCAATAGGAGCTTATAAAGCTTGGGCACTCTCTGCCCTACAAGCTGGTTTTTAGGGTTGAGTTAGGCCCAAAAATATTAAAGATTAACTTATTCAACAGTTACGTAAACAAATTATCTTTGGCTAACTAGAACAAAGGTACACAACAAAATACAAGTTTGTGAATTCTGATCCTCAAATAACAAACAAAGTGTTTGCTTATCTAGGTACATGAATAACTATACAAATTAATTCCAATACATCTATTTCACAATTCCAACAAAAATGCTTTCGAGAATTAGGGTGTTTTTTCATAAAAGTATGAAAAAAATGCTTAAGTATGAGTAATACTATAATTTTAAAATAGTAGTATATGTATATAGTAGATCAACTTGGATTGGATTTGATCGGTTTTCACTTAAGGATCCGAAACCTGATCCAATCCAATGAAAAAAGCGGGTTTTGTAATTTGAATTGGTTTGGATCGGTTGATGAACACCCCTAGTCGAGATAATTATTTTTGGTCCATAACGTAGTTGTATGGGCAATTATTTAGAAATCCGAAATCCGATCCAATCCGATGAAAAAAAAGCGGATTTTGCGGTTTTTTGACTTTTTCGATTTTCGGTTTGTTCAATTTTCGATTTTTTGATTCGATTTTTGTGGCTTGAATTGGTTTGGATCGGTTGATGAACACCCCTAGTCGAGATAATGATTTTTGATCCATAACTTAGTTGTCTAGGCAGTTATCTATATTATTGTTATTAGTCATGATCTTATATAATGTAAAATGAGGGTTAATGGACTAAAATCGTGGCAGGCAGTGGTAGTCTAGGTTAACCAAGTAGTTTAAGACTATAAATATCAATTGCACAATCAAATTTTGACACATCCAATCAATCAAACACAAGTCTTTACATTTATCTTTACTTTACTTTATTTTATCGCTTTCATTTATCATATGTTATCCTTTACATTATGAAAAGTTAGTATCTTAGTTCACCTTGCAAGATAGGTGCTTTCTGGAGTAGCCCTGATATCCATAGTTGAGAAATAAAGTGCTTTTCTCAGTGTATCGCCTAACAAGGGAAATTTATTGTACGAGTTAGCTGAGATCGGTTAAGCACTAAATTCGCATCAAACAGTACCTTTTGTTCAATGGTGTATTAATCTTTTAGCTTGTATGATGCAAATATATTCCAAAGCCTCTTCTTAAAGGGATTATTCTCCTTGTGTATATGGGTTGGATTATCCTTTACACTCTTGGATTAAATTCATTTAGATTTCAAAAGAAAAAAAAAATTTATAAAGTTACCAAATTGGAAAAAAGTTTCTAAAATTGCATTATTTTGGACAAAAAGCCTAATTGTAGAGATAGTCTTTAAGTTGTAATATTGTTGGGATTAGGGTGTTTTTGGAATCTCCTTGAAAAATAGAGTTTTGATGAATTAATTTTGCAAATTTGGTTTTGGTAAAAAATGAGTTTGAAGTAACTAATTAATGTCCATATATTTTATTGTTAAAAATGTTTTTTAGGATGAATATTGTTTAGTGTTAGAACTGGTTTGTTTAGGCTATTTTCAAAAAAAAAAAAAAAACCAGACGAAGTGATTTTTTTTATAAAATCCACTTCTAACGTTTACATGCTTGTTGTTAGCATGATTTATTAGATTCACAAGAAAATAGGAACATTAAATGTATGTATCAAATCAACCGTGAGATTAGCTAT
Source organism: Ammopiptanthus mongolicus (assembly GCA_039655645.1). Taxonomy (NCBI): domain Eukaryota; kingdom Viridiplantae; phylum Streptophyta; class Magnoliopsida; order Fabales; family Fabaceae; genus Ammopiptanthus; species Ammopiptanthus mongolicus. The sequence continues at coordinate 48,703,106 of CM077350.1, forward strand.
CAAATCCCTTGGTTCAAGGGTCAACCGTGAATATAGCCATGTATACTGTATAAGCTAGAATAGGTCCTGAAACTTCTTCATCATCAAATAGACAAAAATAAATACGATAAGGAGGGATTGAATTTCATTTACCTAAATCTTTTCGAAAAACATATGTTCTTTCAATAGCAAGGAGGTATAGTTGTATAGACGCTTAAAAGGCTCAGAGTCGCTTGGATGCATCTGAGGGTTTTCACAACTTGTCTTAGACAAGTATTTTAAAACGCAACTAATAAAGAGAAATCTTTTAGCAAAGAGAAAATTGATTTAGAAATGCAGTTTAACCCCAAGTTAGTTTCACACAGAAGATAATCACACAGAGATTTATCATGGTTCATCCTTAACGGTGGGCTACGTCCAGTCCTTGGCAACACCAAGTTTTCACTATAGCTGATCAGGTTACACACGAAAGTGTTGTTTGCACAACTAGTCTCTCCAGACTCAACTCAAACTTATAAGTATTGTTTGCAACCTAGCCTCTTTAGATTCAACTTAGTATTATTTTCTCATCTAGCCTCTTCAGGCTGAACTAGTATTCTTTTCTTACCTAGTCCCTTCATGTTTTAGACACTCAGAAAGGCTAGTGCATGAAAAAGGTTTGTTTTAAACTTTGCAAGTCAACTAGATAAACACTCAAAGAGTGGATAAATATGAAGATTGGTACGACAGCGTAATAACTTCTCTAATAAATACAAATGATTGAGAAGTATCAAAGATTGAAAGAATGAAGAGTTAAATGCTCAGAGTAATGACTTAAGCTTTGAATGTGTTAGTTCTTTTTTTTAGCAATTATTCAAAGTCTTCTTTACATAGGCTTAACAACAATAAATTTGTTCTGAGACATTCTTCCCCGGATGATTGCTTTAGTTCTAACATTCTGGATCTCCAATAATACAATAGATTCGTTTTAAAGATTCATTTACTGGGGAAGAAAATTGATAGTGCTTTGATATAGAAGACTTGTGCTTTATCAGAGCAGCAACAATATCAGGGATGTGGCAGAGAAAATTTAGTACTTGCAGCAGCAGGTCTTACTCTTTTTATGCAACTTCCAGATTTCACAGGAATAAAGGACCTTTGTGTTGCATCCAAAATGTTGACATAAAGTTTCTTCGTTTGTAGTCGTGTGTCAGCGCTTTTGACTTTTGTATAGTCTTGAAAACTGTCCATCTTTTAGACTCTTATAGACCTCTTTATGCGCTTGAATATTTTGCATGTGAAGATACTTAAGCAGGCATTAGGAGTATATTGGTCTTCTAGTTAACAAACTTTATTAGATGCTCGCTTAGTCTGGCAGACGCTCGCTTAGTCTAGCAAACACTCACTTAGTTAATCAGACGCTCGCTTGCTTGGTCTTGGATAAATGCTTTCTTTGAATAGATGGTTAGGTAAATATGCCTTATTTGGATGTCTTCCATACGATTTCATATCTTATTTAACAAGATAATTGCACACTGAATACACTTGTTAGAAGACTTCATATGGTTCATTTAAATCATTATACAAATATTTGAGTTCATCAAAATTAGAAAAGCACATCAGACGCTTAGAGGCTCAACCATCTCCCCATTTTTTTATGATGACAAACATTCACATGATTTAATGAACTTTCAATAAGATCAGAGCAAAACGTCATTTGAACATTTATGCGTATCAAAGCTCATAACAAAATTAAAAGTAGACGTGTATCAAAGCATCATGTAAAGAGCATAAACGCGTATCAGAGAAAGACTTTAGTGCCAAGTTACTTCATTAAACTTGCTTTTTATGCTTATCTTTACTTCAATTATATCGCATTTATAGTATTACGATGAAAATCGTTATAGCTTATACTTCCGTTTTTGGCATCACCAAATAGGAGTTAACAGACAATACACAGTCAGAGTAAATCAAAGAGATGCAAAAATAGAAATAAACAGATTGGAATATAACTGAATAACTTCATTATATTAACTTGAACATCAGTGACAATACATTGCATTTGAATAACAACCAAAAAAGAAAACAATATCTAATGCCTTGGTGAAGTCCTATCTAGGAGAAGCCTCAACATGCTTCTCTCATCCCGGAAATTAGCAACCAACTCATCTAATCTCTGATTAGCCAGAGGATCATACACAAGAATAGGAGCAACACGAGGGTTAGGAGGAGGAGGAGGAAAAGGAGGTGAAGATGATTCAGGTGAAGAAACAGAAGAGGTATCAGACGAGTTGTGAACAACTATAGAGTCTGGATACCTTGACAAAGCAAGAACAGATGAGGTGTAAAGCTTAGTGATACTAAGAGTTGATGGAACACCAGCCAAGAGATAAAGACCTAAGAAATCAGGACCTACTGATAACTTCCTATAACTTTTGTAATAACTTCATTGCTCCATATACTTTCAAATACTCTCTCAAATGTCCATTGTCTTTTCATGTTTTGACACATCACTCCAATTTCGAGATAGCACTTCAATTTAAAATTAGTGTTATACTTGGCTTTTCAATTGAAATCAAATATCCAAGTTATTCTTGTCGAAAAGCTATTTTATTTTCAACACCAAGTGTGCTTGGTTCCACAATAAGATACTATCACATACTAGCAAAAGAAAACGTAAACGGTTTTCTTACATATTACTAAAAATATTTTTGTTGAAAGGGATAGGAGACCTTATACGGAGAGGGGAAAGTGGAGGAGAGAATGAGAAATTAGTGAAGCACATTGTGGGGTGTTGAACCTACATACTTATAATTCATATCCCGCAACTTAATCAACTGAGCCAATTCAAGGGGACTAAAATTATATATCTTTAATTTTTTTAATAATAACAATATGATACTCCCTAAATTGTACACTCCATGAACCTTACATTATTCCACTAATAATTCAATATACAGTAATCATATAATTATGAGTTAAGTTTTTTGAACATTATAAAGGGGATACCATACGGTGTATTTTTGAAATGCGTGTATACTCAAGAAGATAAAAAGTAAGTGAGAGATAGAGATAAACACATACGATGTCATATACGGTGTCCAAATTTTTATATTCAAATAACACAACTGTATAATTATACATTTCGTTAAAATAAATATAATATAATTAAATAAGATCTGTGTGATTATATAATAATTGTCTAAATTATTACTGATTTTAATTAATCATGTCATGATTAAATCATATTTAAATTAAAAATATTCCACCAGCATCTGATTGGTCCGAGTGATAAGGGACTCGGGGATCTTAAGCAAGTGGTCAGATGTTCGAATCCTGACTCTTGTGTATGAAAAAAACCTAATTAGGAGGAGAGAATTGACCTTGTATGTCCAACAAGTTTCCGGACAGAGATTAGTCACTCCTAAAGCTGGTGGATCCGTACCTATAATATGTTAAAAAAATTGAGTAAAGACCCAAATTGATCCTCGAAAAAAACCACGGTAATATTTTGGTCTTTGAGAAGTGAAAATATCAATTTGAGTCTCAAAAATATAAAATACGAATCAAGATGATTCCTAACAAGGACCAAAATGTCCCTAAAAATTATCCTAAAAAGGATTAATTTGACCCATATTTTACATTCTTGAGATCAAATTAGTATTTTTATTTCTCAGATCCAAAATATCACCGAAATTTTTATCAAGAACCAATTTAAATCTATACTAAAAAGAAAAAATTAAAAATATCCCCAAAGTATCAAGTCACATTCGAATAATAAAGTTAAACCTGTTATGTCTCACATTTTATCCATATATACGAGGCGGCATGCAGATGCCGCGTGGACAGAATTGGTTGGCGTCCACACATGACGATGACGACATGGGTAAGAGAGGAGAATACCGCGTTCAATGAAAGGCGTGGCCCTAAAGCCGAATTTTCTTTCAGAAAAATGTATTAAAATATTCAACTTTTTTTTTTGAGGATTAAAATATAGAACTTGTAAAATATATAAGTGTTATCTTCGTATAAAATTTGGTGTTTAATGGTACGGTCGATTAATCCACACAATTAATTTTTCCTTGTATTTTTTGCAATTATGCTAAGAAAGGGACTCTGTTTCTCAGCTGCGGATTTTTAGACTACTCCAAAAAACATCTAGTGTAGAAAGTAAACTATGAAACTAATATTACATGAAAGGACAAATCCTTTTAATTAACACTATTTTTTTATTTATTTACCCAAATAACACTGTTTTCAAATTAAGTATCAAACTACCATCCTTTTTATTCCCTTTGAAAAGTCCCCCCTTCATTCCTGACTTCTAAACTAGATTTGATTTTTTTTTTTTTATTTTACCATGTTGGGAAGTCGAGTATAGCAAGCACGACTTCTCAACGTGGGTTTTTAATTTTTTTTTGTTTTTCATTTAATTTTAATTGTTTAAATTAATTTAATTTTTTATATTAATTTATTACTCCGATCTTCCCAAAATTTTGGATCAAATATATCACCAAATTTCAACTACTTTTATCCTATTTAATGACATTGTTCCTAAAATATCCTTCATTTAATACGAATTTTGTTTTCCAATAATTCAATGTGGGATGCATTTAATAAAAATTAAAGAATTCTATGAATGTTACTTTAGGTAATACACTTAATTTTTTAACAACATTAAATGAGATTAACCAACTTCCTTAATATGTGTGTTCCATTTAAGTTTTGCTTATACTAGAGACCGGAGGGATTATTTTATTAATTAATTATATTAGTCTAATTAATGATGATAATTATTTTAATTAATTTAATTATGCTAATTATATTAACTTAATTAATTTTATTAATTAAGACTAATAAAAAATATTACTTATGAAATTAAAATAAAAATTATAGATTTAATTAATTAAAAAAGTACAATAATGATAAATACACAAAAATTAATCTCCTAAATGGTGTCCAGTCCCACATCGTGGAGGTCATCGGTTACGGCGTGGACTGGACACCATTTAGGAGATTATTGGACTGGACACCATTTGGAGGTCGTCAATCTGGTTGTTCCTCATCCTCTACTAGGGATGGCAATTTGGACCCTACCCGCTGGGTACCTGCAAAAAATACCCATGATGGATAGGGTAAATATTCGTTTTGTGGGTACGGATGCGGGTCTGGGTAATTACCCGCAAACAAGATAAGGTATGGGTGCGGGTACGGGTACTCTAGTACCCAACCCGCCCCGCACCCGCATATATAAATATATATATATTTATATATATTTTTATTTATATTAATATATATAATTATAATTATATATCAAAATTTAAAAATAAAATTAAAGTAACCTACGGTTTCTTAACTATTTTTTTCTTTCGGACTTAATCACCTACTGGCCTAAGCACTAGCAGCAGTTGCTGATGTTATTTGTGTTATTTTTCCCCCTTTTTCTTAGTTAAAGTGCGGGTAATGGGTGCGGGTATGGATACTTAGGTACCCAGAGGGTACGGGTAAGGGTACTTAAGTTGCTACCCATGCGGGTACGGGTCTGGGTCCGGGTATTTTTTTCAAACGCGGGTATGGGGACGGGTACTATAGTACCCTACCCAGACCCTACCCATTGCCATCCCTATCCTCTACAGCATTTAGGATGTGGGACTGGATGGTGTCCAGTCCCACGTCATAACCGACGACCTCCACGATGTGGGACTGAACACCATTTAGGAGATTAATTTTTTCTTTACTTGTCATTATTGTACTTTTTAATTAATTAAATATATAATTTTTATTTTAATTTCATAAGTAATATTTTTTATCAGTCTTAATTAATAAAATTAATTAATTTAATATAATTATCATAATTAATTTAATTAAAATAATTATCATCATTAATTAGACTAATATAATTAATTAATAAAATACTCCCTCCGGTCTCTATTATAAACAAAACTTAAATGGAACACACATATTAAGGAAATTGATTAATCTCATTTAATGTTGTTAAAAAATTAAGTGTATTACCTAAAGTAACATTCATAGAATTCTTCAATTTTTATTAAATGCATCCCACATTGAGTTATTGGAAAACAAAATTGGTATCAAATGAAGGGTATTTTAGGAACAATGTCATTAAATAGGATGAAAGTAGCTGAAATTTGCTGATGTATTTGATTAAAATTTTTTGGAAGACCAGAGTAGTAAATTAATATAAAAAATTAAATTAATTTAAACAATTAAAATAAAATGAAAAACAAAAAAAAAATTTAAAAACCCACGTTGAGAAGTCGTGCTTGCTATACCCGACTTCCCAACAGGGTAAAATAAAAAAAAAAAATCAAATCTAGTTTAGAAGTCGGGAATGGAGGTAGGGACTTTTCAAAGGGAATAAAAAAGGTGGTATTTTGGTACTTAATTTGAAAACAATGTTATTTGGGTAAATAAAAAAAAAACAGTGTTAATTAAAAGAATTAGCCTACATGAAAGAGATAAAAGAAAGCAATAAAGAGAAAACGACAAAATATAAATATAAAGACTTGTGTTATTGATTGAATGTGTTCATATGAACAATATACAACAAGTATTTATATGCCTAAAACTATCCTTATTAGCCACTTTGTCACAATTGATAATGGCCAACAATAGTAACTATCCACTAACTTCATGGAATATAACTTCCCACTAATTCAACTCTCACTAACTCATGGTTATTGTCATGAATAACTACCCACTAATTCAACCCCCACTAACGCCATATTCCTATCATAAGAATTATTTTTTTGGTGATAACAATAAGTATTGGTTGTAAAATGTTGGCTAAATTACTGTGTTGGTCCCTCATTTCTTTTAATTATTCAACTTGGTCCCTTACTTGCCAAACATTAACCAATTTGGTCTTTTCCATTAAGTCTCACCATTAAGTTGAATAAATTAAAACAAATGAGAGACCAAGTTGAATAAATTAAAATATATGAGGGACCAAGTTGAATAAAAGATAGGCTTCAAGTTGCATAAATTAAACCAAATGAGGAACCAAAAAAGTAATTTAGCTAGAACTTAATAGTGAAACTTAACGGGAAGGACCAAATTGATTAACGTTTGCCAAGTAAGAGACCAATTTGAACATTTTTAAAATAGAGAGACCAATTTGAATTTGAATAAATTAAAACAAATGAGGAACCAAAATAGTAATTTAGCCTAAAATGTTTTTTTATTTAGTAAATCCTCAATTTGGTCTCTGAAATTAAAACATTATATTAACCTCGTTTCTGACATTAACCAAATTCCAAAAATGTCCCAAAGTTGTCAAAAATTAGTCAATCTAGTCCCTCCGCCAATAATATCAGGGACTAGATTGATTGAGGTTATGGATTAAATTTGCTAACTTTTGACAATTTCAGAATTATTTTTGAAATTTCGTTGATATTAGGAATGAGGTTAATACGATATTACAATTTTTGTAACCAAATTTGGGATTTACTCATCGTGTGTTTGTTTAAAGTTATCTAAACTTATTTCTAGGAATGTAAATGTTGGAAATATGGATGCCCACGTTTGTTACAAAGTTAGAAAATTTATTTTCGGGTATAAAACATTCCGAGGAATAAAATAACTTCCACTTTCTCATGATTTTATTTTTAAGGAAGGGGGTGAGAATAAAAGGTTCACATGAAGATGAGAATGAAATTCGTATAACTACCGCTATACCTCACTCTTATAAATGGTTCCCGAAAATGTTATAAGTTTTAGCCAAACACTTTTTTAATAAAAACCCAGGAATAAAATTGCCAGTATTATTTTCCTGAAAAACTTATTCCTATGAATTATTTTCGAAACAATGAAACAAACGTCACTTAAAAGTTTTTTATACCCCAAATGTAATACTTGTATATAATATTGTATTGATGTAAGTTAATTAAATATTATTATATATTATATATAAAATTAAAATAAATATATCATATACAAACATAAATAAAATATTATTTGAATATTATATTCTAAACAATAGTTTTGAAATTCAATTTGTTATCTAATCAAATCATTCTTTTATTGATTTATTGCACAAGATCGATTTCTCATGTACTGTAAAAGGAAAATAAGCTATGGACTTGGTGCAGATGGAAGGTTCGATAAATCCATGGAATTGCCATGTTTGAATAAACCTGAGGGATACAAAATTACGACCTCTAGTGCGCTCTTGTCTTTTTGATGTCACACAACCAGGGCCAAAACAAGAAGGTGAAACTCTTACATCTAAATATGATATTTAGCTGAATATTATATTTTGATGTAAATCTAATAAAAAAAACTGTCGCAAAAGAAACTTTAGCTTTTCTTTTTTATGAACTTTTATAAAAATTAAATAAATTTCTTTATAATGGTTTTGATTATAAAATTTCAAAATATAAATTAAGTTAATCTGAATACACTACCCGTGTTTAGATTAAATTTAATTTTACATAAATTTGATATTGCTAAAATGTAATTTTATGATGAAAATCAAGTATCTTTAAAAAAAGTTGGAACAAAATTGATTTTGATAAAAAATTATGGGGAGTGGGTGAAAGAAAAGGGCAAGGGCATTGTTGCAAGTAATATTTAATTATGTTTTATTATTCTTTAATTATTTTTAATAATTGCAATTTGAGATATTATGCACGAGTTCAATCGCCTCTGAGACGAGGTCTCTAGTCAGAGGCAACAACACTTTGCTTCCTTTAACAACGTCATCTTTTTGGAGGTCAGAACAAAAAAGGTCGTGTTTATGGGTTGGGCCGACTGGGGATGAGTTTGTGGCGTTGATGACCCTGGCCCTACCCCGGACTATGGGAGGTCATTGCAAACCTGAATGTTGAGCTAGCGGTGAAGGACAATGATATTCGGAGGTTGGAGGGTCAGGTGTAGCAGCATGAGATTTAGGTTCAGCAGCTTTTCGTGCACTTGGGATTCCAGCCTAACAGTTTCAGCGTCGACGGTCAGGATAATGCAGATGGCACCATCCAACCCAAGAATGATGTTGATGCTGAGGTTGATGATAGCTCCCCCCTCCCCTCCCCTACAGCACATTAATTTTTAAGGTGATAGATTTATTGTATTGCATTTTGTTTATTCTTTTAGGATGGAATAATGTATTAAATTCTTTGATTATTTGAATTTTCATTTATTTTATCATATATATTCTATTATTTGATTTTAAGATATTTTTATTTATAAAATTAATTTAATTTTTATATCATTTTACCCTAATTGTAATTTCTAAATAAATAAATCAATAAATGCGATTTTTTTTAAAAAAAAAACAAATAGCAATTATATTCTATCGTTGAATTGGTAATAGAGTAATTTCGCGATCGAGTATAATTCGGTCTCTAAATTGGTAACAAAGTAATTTAGTGATCGATTATAATCGTTTGCAAATGTTATATAAACGGTCGCTAAGTTAGTGACTGTATATTTTATACTTAGAGACCCAATATATTTCGTCACCATTGGTAATCGCTTATAAATTTGGTCGTTAAATCAATTAGTAACCACTGTTTTGGCAACTGAATTTGATTAATCACTAATTCGATCGTTAACTCATTAAGCAACCAAATATATTCAATTACAGTTTGATTCGTCAGGCATATTTTTTTTTGCGGTGTAAAAATAAAACCATTGAGTTTTGAGTATGCACAATTTGAGTATTTTCCAAAGTTAAGGATATATTATATATATATATATATATTCAAACAATGATTAATTCTGATTTATAAATAGTTATAGATGCTGTTAATTAAAATTATTTAAAAAGTAACACAAACAGCTACAACTAAATCTGACAAGAAAAATGTTTATATATTATACATTTGTAATAAGCGAAGCTAGTGCATTCTTATTTAACTATTTAAACTCTTATAACACCAAAAATTCTTGATTAGGAATTGATTGAAGAAGCGTATTAGCTGATTAATGGCTAACTGAATTAATCGGGTAAGATCATGGATAATCGAGGAAAACAGTTAGCTGATATAGGCTTGAAATAGATTAATGGGCAACATTGTTAATGGGTTGGATAAAGATGTGGGTCGTCAATCTAATAGGCTAATGATTGAATAGATAGCCGAGTAGGACTTGCTAAGCCAAGAATATACCTCATGAAGAGTTTCAACTAGAGTAGAGTGATATAGGCAGAGCTGCCGAATCAAGATGTGCTTGAAAGCCGCTAATGAGCCGAATTGTATATTAGCTAGGCCATTCAGCTTAAGTGCAATATTAGTCGAATGGTTGACTATGATCATTTGAACATAGTTGATAAGCTGAGTTGGGCTTGACGGATGTTTGGGACTCAGGCAAATATCAGTGGAATGAAACACCAACCCCCATTTGTACAATGGAAAAGATATAGAGTAGAGCGGGCCAAGTCAAAATCTAGTTTTATCTATTTAACCACTTTCCTATATTTGTGGAATGCAAGTTACAAGTTGTTTTGGATTGAGAAAGCAACACATATAGAAGCAGTTCATGAGTTGACTAGATTAATAGACAAGAATAAAGACCCACTTTCGTGAAATTAGGTGTGAAAGGAAAGTGGTCAGCTAATGAAGATTCAATCACTAAAATAAAAATGGTCATTACCAACGGCCAAAAACCCCTCGATAACGTCCTAAAGCCATCAGTAATGGCCCTTTTCCGAAATCCGTCTGAAAAAGGCTCCTTGGTAATGCATACTAACAGCTTGATGCAAAAGATCGTCGGTATTGACGTAGGCAAATACCGATGGAAGAAACCGTCAGTAATGTCACGAAAACTAGTGACGGCTCGGTCGTCTATAAAAGCTATTAACGGTCAAGTCGTCGGTATTGTCCCATCCACAGTATCGATGACGTTTTCCGTCGATAGTTGCACACACAAAGTACCGACAGCTTAAAGTAATTTATTTTTTTATATTTTTACATTAATTAAGTAATTATAATTAATTAATATTTTAATTATATTTTATATTTATTAAAAATATATTTCCATTTAATTATTTACAAATATTAATTAACTAAAAATTATAGAATAGATAAAATATAATATCAAAAAAAATTAAAATTATAACTCAAATGATAAATAATATATGTTTTTACAATAAATAGAAATGTAAATGATAAAAAACCTAAGATAAATCTAATAATCCCTATCATAAGAAGACCAGAGAATATGCTCAAATGAGTCATCGTCGATGTCCTCCCCGGTGTGTTGAGTTAGCTGACTAGGCTGCGGGGGTTGCTGTTGTTAGGGTTTCTACTGTTGGGGGTTGGTGTTGCTGCTTCTGCTGCAACGTCACCAGCATCTGTTGCATCATCGTCGTCATTTGACGATGCTCCAAGTCCTTCTGCCCCTCACACTGCTTGGCAGCGGTCAATCTCCGCTTTAGCTTAGCAATCTCCGCAGACTCTTGACTGCAGTGACTACCGCTGGTGGATCCTCAAGCACTAAGATCGAAAAGGCGCGACGACCCTTTCCGATAGTTGCCAGAAAGTTCTCCAACATCGTACAGGCGACCCTTCTTCTTACCACCAACAACCTCCTCTCAAACATGCAGTGCAACTGCGCCTCCTCAGGGTCAGCTAGGGTGGATGAGGAGAGGCTGATGCCTGAGACCTAGCCCGAGTTGCCCTCGCCTCAAACAATAATTCATACCAAAAGCAAACAGTAACTATGATATAATGATAAATAAATCAGTGTATCCAACATAGCAAATTATGAAACCATTACACGCACTCAAGATCAAAATATGCTAAACTTGGTGGTTTGAACATTTCGCATCTGTTTGGTTTCACGTTGAAATGAACCAGACGTGCGTTTGCAAGGCTCAAACACGATTTGACTGGATAAAGAAGATGTTTGGCTCCTGGTTCTGAAATCGATTCTGCCTCCTGAAATCGATTCTAGTTGAAGCAACTCCTCACAGCTTTCACTTTTGGCTGAAATCGATTCTGTGAAAGTCATAGATAGTTTCTCAGCTTTGCCCCTTCACCTTCCATTCACACTACAAGAAAAATCGATTTTAGAGACCGAAAAATCGATCACTAAAGTGAGCAAATCGGTCACTAAATAATTTATTGACCGAATTAGAGACTGATTTTTCTCAGTAGCTAAATCATTGGTCTCTGATGTGTAGCAACTGATTTAGTGACCGATTTTTCAGAGACTGATTTAGAGACCGATTTTAGAGACTGATTTAGAGACCGATTTAGAGACTGGTTTTAGAGATTGATTTAGAGACCATTTTTTGAGACCGATTTAGATACTAATTTTAGACACCGATTTACTGACCGATTTTAGTGACTGATTTTAGTGACCGATTTTAGACACCCATTTAGTGACCGATTTTAGATACCGATTTAGAGACCAATTTAAGTGACTGATTTGTTGAATGATTTAGTGACTGATTTTAATGACTGATTTTAGTGACCCATTTAGTGACCGATTCTAACGATTTTAAACCAGTCACTAATTCGGTCACTATTTCGTGCTACGATAAAAAAAAAAATCGAACTATATTAAATATATTTTTTTAACCTGATAAACATATATATCAAATACATTCTGTATAACAAAACATCAATATATTAAAAACTTCAATTGACATAATATTTGACAAATAGAATTATTATTTTAAACTAAGTCCGAAATAATATGCTAAGTACAAAAGATTTGCTAATCCTTACAAAAGGTAAAACATTAAATTTTTCAATCTTCTTCACTTGGTGGTTGTGTCTCATCCTCATCCCCATCCTCAACCTCATCATCACTGAAGTCTATACTAGGTGGCATGGACTGACGATTCATGCTTTCCATCAGTTGTTGCATCCATTGGTTGTTCCGCTCAACAATGCTCTCAGTTTTTGCTATTCTGTTCCGAAGCTCGTCTCTTTCAGTTCTAACTTCTTCCACCTCTTTTCTCAGTTCTTCAAGCTCTTGTCTTTGTACCCACTCACTTGATGAAGAATATGAGGCACGAAAGTAAGGCCTCCCTGCCACTACAGTTGATTCCATTCCAAGCCCATATATTCTACCTTTCTTCATACCTGCTACATCACGCCACACATCTAATTCACTTGGTGGAGGAGTTCCTTGCACAGATGCTCTTTGGGTCAATTCTTCAAATCTGTTTGTAAATTCTCCCTGTCAACATCAATATAAGGCTACTTAATACTTCAGAACATGCCAAAATAGGATAAAACCAACACCAGAAACAAATTAGAAATAAAAGGTGAGAGTTCATTACATTTACATGTTCCGATCTCCTATCCAACCATGTGTTATCCTTACGTTGGTGCGTGCGACGATGCAACTCTGATGGAGGAGGACGAATTCCAGTTGACTGGGTCTAAAATAGAATAAAGAAGAATATAAATTAAGAACATGTCTTTTTATAGGCCTAGAACATGATAAAATATATTATATAAAAGCAACCAATGAAATCTTAGATGAGAAGAAAAACCAAACATTAAATTGGAGTCAAGCCTCTCCACATCATTTCTAGAGCTCACAATGTTAATGTGGCCATGAACTCACAGTTGAAAGAGATCTCTAGGTTAGAGAAGAGATGTTACAGAAGAAAAACCAATTAAATTGAATTCACCATGTTTTTGAAATTTCTGGTGTTACGGTGTAATAGCCTCCGTCTCTAGGTTAGAGAAGAGATCTCTAAGTTGAAGAGAAGAGGGATTGGGCTTCGATAAGAAGAATTGGGCTTCTTTACCTTAATAAAAATTTTTTTTGGTATTACATCAAAGAAAAGGACAACTACCAAAAGGATGGTGCACTTAAGGCATCCCCTAACAGCACATAAAGTAAAATTAAAATCTTTGTTAATTATATACATATATATATATATATATATATATATATATATATATATATATATATATATGAGCACTCAAACCCATTTTGGTAATTACACACCCAAAAGCAATTTTAACCAAAACTATCCAAACAATATTTCTATACAAAAATCACTTTTGTCATAAATGTAGCCAAACATAAATCATTTCACTTTCAACTCACTTTTAACCAAAATCAATTTTATAAAATCAATTCATTCAAAATCAATTTTCACCCACCGTGAAACCAAACACACACTTCATTAAACAACTCAAAAGCACGTCAAATGCACAGTGAAGAATGGTGAAGAACAGCAGCTGTATATGAATCAATTGCAGTAAATAAAAATAAATGTTATAGCAAGAACAACAACTGGATTTAGCTTTTTTTTAATGCACAATTCAGAAAAATACAAAGAGGAAGAATTTTCGTTCACAAATTCTCTCTAATTTCAATGAAAATAAACAATCTCATGAACATATGATTTTCCCTAAATCTCGTCCTCTCTATTTGAGGCAAGTAAAGCAAACCCAAAAAAAATGAGAAACCCCAAATTACAGAGATGAAAAATACCAAAGAGGAGAGAGCAAATAATGAAGAAAAGGGCGTTGAAAAGCTTACCTGTGTAGATAAGCTCACGGTGGTGCTATCGCCTGAGAGTGAGGAGAGTGGTGGTGGTGTCGCCTGAGAGGACTTTCCTTTGCAGAGAAGCTTGCGGTGGTGGAGGGTGCAGAGAAGCTCGCGATGTTGGAACGGAGAAGCTCACAATGCTCGAATGGTGGTGGCCGACCCGTCGGTAATCTTTTCAAGCCTTAATTTGCGTATTACCGACGGCTTAACCCGTTGAAAATGATTAAGTTACCGAAGGCCCTATAGCCTTAGGTAAAAGGCTGTCGATATGCACACATTTTCTTGTAGTGAACTAGTTAGCCAAAGCAAACCTGGGCTAGTAATGTTAATAACGTGTGGTAGACAAGGGTAATATAGGTTAACCATGTATTTTTGGTCTATAAATACATGTTGTACAAATCAGTTTTAAATACTCGCAATTAATCAAACAACTTATCTTTTGCTCTTGCCTTTACTTTATTACATTTACTTTACTTTTCAGGCAAATTTAGTCTTTGTTATTGAACCTTCAATCTAGGCACTTTCTGAAGTAGCCTAGGAACCCACATGCGAGACAAAGTCCCTTTCATAGTGTATCGACTGAATGAAAGGAATCAACTTTGTGAATTAACTAATCCATCGGCTAGGCACTGATCGCATCGAACACACTCCTTATGAATCAAGAATGATTTTATAATCCGTCAAAAAAATAATGATTTTATAAAATAAATAATTATAATTATAATTAATTAATAAAGAATATGAGAATAAACAATTTGAAGTAATAATAATATTATTTACATATGTTCCTACCATAACTGGTAGGAGGCCGAATTTGGAAGTCGCGACCCAACAGCCAGGGTCCCCTTCCTAAGAACAGGCAGGAAGCCCGAGTAGCATAGCCCGAGTACCCCTGCCCGAGCTACACGTCCAGTCTATCAGGTAGAAAACGACCGGGCTCTCCTCCCGACCGAGCTAGAAAGAATCCTGAGTAGAAGACGCCGAGATGACGGCTCAACCCGAACCAGAGGGCAGAATCTTCTAGAAGTCACGTAACGCTAATCTGTGGGGCGTGACTACGGTGCGTAATGCGCCCCTCCGCATAATGCGCTAACGTCCTAGAATGAGGCCCACCTACGTAACAGAATCACATCCCCCACGTCCTAGAAAAGGCTATAAATGAAGGTCAAGGTTGAAGAATAAGGCAAGTTGATTTCTGGACTTAGAGAATAGAGAGAGTGAGAGAGCAACAACTTCCTTGTAATCTGAACGTTTTGTATTTCTATTGTTCTAGTAAGAATAACTTATAATAAGGTATATGATCAGGGCCGTCCCTGAGATTTTGGGTGCCATGTGTGAACTGAGAAATTGGTGCCCTATTTTATTTTGATAAAGCGAATATATATTGATTATCAAAAGCCCACAAAGAGGTGCAAAAAGCTAGTCATTAATTGTTTTAATACAACCTCAAGTGAAACAAATATTACGGAAGAAAAGGAAAAGATTACAGTAGCAAACTACAATATAATTATAGCAAAAATAGTTATACTTATATCTATCAATCTGAACATGTTGAACAGCATCCCTACACCAGCTGACCAGCAGTATCCTCCACTGATAGCAAATGAATCACAAGGGCTAAAGAAAGAAATTGACGCCCTCTTAATATTTGAATATTGTTCTTCTTGCATTTTTTGCTGCAAAATCATTAATAATTTATTCATAGTCAAGGTTCTTTAAAAAGTCATTTTCAATAGAAATCAAAGCAAGACTATTTAATCTATCTTGTGACATAGCAGATCGCAAATAAGATTTTAACAAATTTAATTTAAAAAAACTTCTTTCAGCAGATGCAATAATAACATGGATAGTTAATATTATTCTATAAGTTATGTATGCATTAGGAAAACAATTAAATGTCTTCAAAGAACTCAATATCATTAAAGCTTGATTTTGATTCAACTGTTAAGACCTCTCTAATGACTTTTAGTTCTTCAAATAGAATTTCACCATTAAGATCATAAGAATCACCATGTTTTAGATAAGTTTCGAGATTTTTGTAACATAATTTCAACTCGTTATCAGAGAATGACCTAAGCCTTTCAATATTAAACAAAAACCCAAAAATCTCCTCATATGTGCAATATTGCTCAAATCTTCTATAAGTGAGTCAATTGTTTGATCTACAATATATAAAAGACTCCTCAACAGAATCAACGTTTGATTATGATCGATGAAGTAATGCATTACTGCCAATAGAGATACGTGAGAAAAAGGTACTGTCTGATTGAGGTCTGAGGTTAGAGCGTCAGACAGAGAAAGACACACAGACGTGAGTCAGTGAGTAAAGGAGAGTGAGTCTTTTGACTTTTTTTAATAAAAAATTGTTAAAGTAAGTGAGGGAAAAATGGATAAAGATACGTGAGTGAGAAAAAAAATAGAGAATTTTTTGCATGGCTGTTAATTTTGTTTTATTTTTAAAAAAATATTAAAATAAGTAGCAAAAGGATTGAGCCTTAAATTTTAAAAAACAATTGGATCATCAAATTTCAAATATAAATTTTTAACTATATTGTTTCAAAAAAAAAAATTTTAACTATATAAATTTTTAATATATAATTTTTTTTATTATATACATATATACTAAGTAAAAAAAAATTTTAGTACCATTTTAAAAATAAGATCCGGTACGATCCTACCATCAAATTATGCTCAGGACCGTCGCCACCGGTATATCTCTTCACGTCATTTTATGTATTAGAATCAGAGTCATGAATTTATATAAAAAAATAAGATAAGATCATGTATAATGAGATAGTAAATATTTTACTAATATAACGTTACTCATTTGAAAATGGGAAAGAATAATAGTTAGAAAAGCTTAGCATCCAAGTTATGTGGTCATGGTCATAGAGAATAAATGTGCCCCCACCGGTCAGCGTGACGATACGGAGACGCAATGGGAACGCCCAATAAAAAGTGAGAAGAGAGACAGGAAACAAAGTTTCCGCGTGGACAGATCAGACTGCGAAGGGACTGTGAGCCTGTGATGATTAAAAGAAAAACAAAAAACAATAAAAAAATATGGAGACCATAGAAAAACTAAAATAAATATATTTATTTAGTATTATTATATGTTATTGTTATGGAAGAATAATATAACTCATACAAATATGAAAGTGGATAATAATAAACACTATTTTTCGTCCGATAGGAAGGTTAATTGTGTCCGGTTTTCTTCATTAATAATTAATAATTAACCATGTTTAATAGGCTACATGTAAATACTATTATAATATCCATTCAAAAGACCTGTGGCTTATTTTAGTCTTAAAATTAATTAATGTTGCATTTTCTAAACTTTGACTCAGCATAAAGAACAGAAATTAGTCAATGTAAAATTTAATGAATTTACCCAATTTCCATGTATTCAAAATTTTATTAATTACAATTTTTTCTTGTTTTTGCAAGAATTCTCTTACTTGGTAGACCAGGTTAAGCTCAATTTGGATCCTTTTCATTCAAAATTTTCATCCATCATCTCTTCATCCAAATATTAATCGTTGGATTAATCAAACGATTAATATATTTTTTATTGAGTGTTAGATTAATTTAATGGCTAACGTTTTGATGAGAAAAGGATTAAAATGACTCAAATCCGTCTAATTTAATCTCTTAAAATACTGTCGCATTTTTAATTAATATCCCTTCTAAATTGTTTTTTCTATACACATAAATCTAGAAATGGAAGCATTGCTTTTTTGTTGGTTAGAAAAGAATAAACAAATAAAAAAAGCATATTTGTTCTGTAAAATCTGAAGGAATAACTACTGTAATAGAAAACCTTGTCTTAGGAAAGCAAATCTCTCTTTTTCCTCTTCTTACGCGATTCACACTTGCCTCTTGTGTTCACACCACTCACGTATATAATCTCTCTTTTCCTTCTCATCTTTTGATCTTTTCTCTCTCTCTCTCTCTCTCTTTCCATAACCCCCCAAAAACCCATCTTTTTCTGTAATCAGGGCTTCTTCTTTCTAGAACTTAGAAAACTAGATTCGAGTCATAACTTGCTTTTTCAATTTGAATGGAGGGTCATCATCTCCATCACCAACACCAACAACAGCTGCAACAGCATCACCACCACCACCACCTTCACCCTCCTAATATCACTAGTGCTGTTAACGTGGATGTCACCGATAGATTTCCTCAATGGAGCATCCAAGAAACCAAAGAGTTCCTAATGATCCGAGCAGAGCTGGATCAGACTTTCATGGAGACAAAAAGGAACAAGCAGTTGTGGGAAGTCATCTCCAACATGATGAAGGAAAAGGGTTACCATCGAAGTGCAGAACAGTGCAAGTGCAAGTGGAAAAACCTCGTTACCCGCTATAAGGTATATATATATATATATATATTTATATATTCATCTACATGCATCAAATTAACTCAAACTAATCTTATCATCACGATTTTAAACTGCTAATCACATGATGCGACCACAATACCTTTGCGATAATTGTTACAAACATGTCAAGGGCTGTGATAAAGTATCTAAAACCCTGCTTATTATTAATTACATACCATTTTTCATCTTTGTATTTTTTATTTTTTAGCTGTAGTACACGATAGGGAAGTTTTAAATTTAGGAGAAAGCTTACATACAATTCCATATGTGCTTTTAAGTATTATTTTTAAATGGGAACATAACATGTGTAACCAATATTCAACAATAAAGATATAACATATACAAAAATTGTTAGATATATCATGTTCTCATTGAAAAACAGCACCGAAAACTGCACCTAAGTGGATTCTTGTATATAACACCGACGTTTATACAGTTCAAATGGTTAAGACAAATGGTGTTTGTGAGAAGTCCCTATAGGTAGTTGTAGACTTGCAGTTAATATTGAAAGTGAAATTCATGGGTTTCCTTACATATTATATGTACTAATATTACTGTTTTTTTTTATTTTTTGTGTGAAGGGATGTGAAACAATGGAGCCAGAAGCGTTGAGACAGCAGTTCCCATTTTACAATGAACTTCAATCGATTTTCACTGCAAGGATGCAGAGAATGCTATGGGCTGAGGCTGAACCAGCTGAAGGTGGTTCGAAGAAGAAGGCGATGCAGCTCTCATCCGATGATGAAGACGATGGTAATGAAGAGAGTGAGGAGCAAAAGGGTAGAATCAGAAAGAAGAAGAAAGCTAAGTTAGTTAGTGGTGTAGGTGCTAGTGGTAGTGGTAGCAGCAATAGCAATTTGAACAACTTGAAGGAGATTCTAGAGGATTTCATGAGGCAACAGATGCAAATTGAAGCACAATGGATGGAGGCTTTTGAGGCAAGGGAGAATGAGAGGAGGTTAAAGGAAATGGAGTGGAGGCAAACCATGGAAGCATTAGAGAAAGAGAGGATAATGATGGATCAGAGATGGAGAGAAAGGGAAGAACAAAGGAGGATTAGAGAAGAAGCTAGGGCTGAGAAAAGGGATGCTCTAATCACAGCTTTGCTAAACAAGCTAGGAAGTGAAGATCAGATGTAGTTTTGGTTAGCTTGCTAACTTTTATGTGTTTTCTTCTCATGAAAAGGAAGCTTATAATTTTAGAGGTTTGTTCTTAGAACTCTTATAATTTCTTGGAGAAAATTAGCCTATGGTTTCTTATTATTAATTTTATTAAGTTGTCACTCTATCTCCTTCTGTTTGGCCCATTGAGGCTTTCTTTAGCCATTGCAAAGTTTTTTTTTAAGGCAAGGTGACCCATGTCACCCTAATTTATTGAAAAAAGAAGAAAAACAAAAGAAAACAAAATCATCGGGGATATGATCCAAACCCATGAAAAAATAAAAATAAAAATCATTTAAATCTAAAATTTCTTCTTCGATTCTTTCTGAGGTTATACTTCTGAGATTTAGACATATAACCACCATGAAATCAGAATCAACCTCGACAGCATTATCATTATTCAACTGCTTTGCTGACAGAGAGTCATTTTGTAGGTCATCCCCATCCCCATCTCCCAAAAAATTGGCAAGTAAATTCATATCATGAGCAACATTAGGATATATTGGGGCTGACTTAATCTTGAAAATCTCAAGATTCTTACCATTAACTGTTAAATCACAGGTAGCCATGGAATGTTCAAGCACATCTGAAGACAAAGTATCTTTTATCTTGGCTGTAGAGCCATTGACAACATTAATTGCAACAGAAGATGAGTCCTGTGGAATTGAATTTGAGACATGATCAGAGGATACAGACTCATCATAAATGGTCTCAACCGATTGATTGTCATTCAATTTTTCACCCGGAGATGAATCATTCTGTCCATTATCTTCAACTGGTTTTTGCTCAAGAACCTTAGGGACATATGCTTGTTTAGTCTTCTGCACCGCTGGTGGAGCCTTATGCACCACGTTCTGTTGTTTCTTACAATCCGTGGCCAAATGCCCAATTGATTTACACTGAGAATAGAAAGAAGGAAGCTTCTCATATTCGATACTGACAGAAAATGTAAAACCTTCATGTTCAACCTGAATCTCCTTGAGAACTTCCTTGTTCGATCAACATCCACTGAAACACGAGCATAACATATGCCTTAGTACGGGTTGCTTCATCCAAACTTATTGGAGTACCTAAACCACCTGCAATTTCAAACAACAATTTCGAGCGCCAATATTCCTACGGCAAGTCGTGAATTCTAATCCAACATTAAGCGTGAGTTTGTTTCTGGTTATTAGGAATAAAATTTGGAGACCACTGAGAAAGACGCAATAATCCTGATTGAAGGTTCCAAGCCCCAACAGCCAAGACACTATGCAAATCCTTCTGAGAAGCAAAACTGAATTCATAAAAGTCCTTTCCTAGCGGTATCATTCTCCATTGACCCAAAGGTTTCATAGTTTTGAAAGTTTGTCACGTAAGTAGGAGATTTGTTATCATTGAGAAAAACAACTTCTCTTCTCTTTTTTCACTCTCATTTTTTTAGTTGGTGTTTGGCACTCAGCGATCATAATTATGGTTTTTGGTCATGCAACTAGGCACTAGCTCTGTTATCATTGAGAGAAGACCAATATCTCGTGTGTGCGTGTTTATATATATTTCAAAGAACTTCTGGTAGTAGGTGTAGATGGATATATAAAAGAGCACTACAATTCACATTACCTAACCAAACTAACAATTGAAAACGGGTAAAATATATACATCCACAAAACATTGTCCGCAAGATAATGCTCATCATAATGGCTATCCATATATATATGTTTAGACGCACAATTTTAAGGTTAATGGAGCATTTGCTAAAATGGCTCACTTCATAAAAAGTGCTGTTAGTTTCACTTTTCGGTTACACTTGAAAAAGAGAGAAATCTAGATATATATACATTTTGCTATATACTTTGGGAACAGAAGCAGAAGTAGGGTTTATGATTTAGTATATGATTTAGTATAGGTTGTATTCACTTGATCAAGTTCATGGTCTTAAAGGTTAACATTGAGCTCAAAGTCGATGAAGAGAGAACAATGATCTTTTCTTTGTGTGAATAAATATCAAATTATTTATAGCCTTTTATATAAAAGCACTTGTTTGGTTCTATTCTATGTATTGATTGACCCTCTATTTGGATGCTGCAAAGAAAAATATATAATCGGTTTACTGCTTTTGAAAATGCATCTAGATCTCAAAGTTATGGATGGATTTAACAGCTTAATTTGTAACCTTGTATCCGCATGAGGAATTTGACAGCTCGCAGGTTTGGTTTTGCATGCACACGAGAGGCCTCAAATGGTTATTGACATTGACACTGCGCACGTGAGAAAGCTCACTGCAATATTGGAGATAGAAAAAGTTTTCAGCCTCAGGTATGAACTTGTGACTTTTATAATTACCAAATTTCGGGGTCCATATTTTTATGATTAATGAATCATCCATTTTATATATGGACATGCACCCTAATTTGACATTTTTGGTTAAGAAAATAAATTAGCGACTTCAGAATAAATGGATAACATAGAGATCGATGCTAGAATATAGCGTGAGTAAAATAAAATTCAACTATACATGATAACAATATTCATTATATTGTATAATACAGGAGCAAAATAACACACAAACAGATATATTAAGGTAATGCTTAGATGGATGTGTTTGGTAATTGTGACTGGTAGCTGGGTAGTATTGTGTGAATAAAGCTACCTTTATATTATTACTATATTACTATACATTTTCATGTTGTAAAAAATGAATAATTAATGTACAAACTTTTCTATATTCAATCCCCTTATAATTCATTTTTTCGTTATTTATCTATTAATTAGTAAATGTTTTTTCAGATCAGTCACCAAAATTTTTAATTCAATTTAATTATCATTATCTCAGTATATATAATTAAAAGTAATAATTAACAATTATAAAAATAAAAAAAAGAAGAAGTAATAATTAACAATAATAATTTTATATAATTAACAATAATAATAGAAAGGAATTAGTCATCTAGAAGGGTCAATCAACCATTCTAGTTGAGAATTGTTGTTACATGAATTATTATTGATCCTTAACTAACCTTTAATTTTATATTGTTAATTCTCTCTAATTAAAATAACCTAGGTAGTTGGTAAGTTTATTAGTGTAATAATCCATTGTAAGTGTATAACCCTAAGGGTTCATTTTTTTATAAGTAAAAAATGTAGTGATTAAGAATAGAATAAGGTACTCTAACCTATATATAAGAATAAGACAATAACAAAAGAAAAGAATAAGACAATAACAAAAGACTCTATGTAAATACCATACTCCTTCTAATACTAAATTTAAATGAGATAGATACTTGTTCACATGTTAAAATTCTGACAAATACCAATTGAGATATGAAAAAATTTCTTATAAATTCACAAATGGTATAAAAGAAAAAGTTTAATTGCTATGCACTGTTAGTGTAAAGTTTTTTACACTGTTAATCAATCAGAAATTATGGTATGATGGACTTTTAAGTTAGTTAGGATAATAGTCAAACATTTTAGTTTATGTGATAATTTCTAATTAATTAATTATATAAAAAAATTTATACTGACAATGCATACATATTAAATTCTAAAAAAAAAAATACCATTTTGATTTTCGTTTGACTCTTGCAAACATTTGTTAATAGAAGTGAGTGTTTATTATTTTGACATCTCATTTCTCACAACTCGTGTGGGTGACATATAGAATTGCTGTAAAATTCTTGATCAGCGGCTAGAATCTTACCTTTTTTTAATCAATTGTTTGGGATTATGATTCAAGAAATATCTTTGTAAATCTCCTCGTCCCAATCTACATTGCCTATCAAGGAGGTGCATCATTAGTCGAGATGGGAGCAAAATTATTCAAAACAGTCAACTGAACTCTTGTGCACCATTAAGCTTAGCATCACCATGTGAATGCATTAATTTGGATTTCACTTTCAGCATGTCATAACTCTTACTCATCTGCTTAAGCTAGCTGATGCAGTATTTTTGTGAATATAATATAGCCCGACTGAAATTGCTAATTTCCCTTGACCAATATAAGTTGGTCGGAGTGATGATAAACTCGAATTCCTTAGATAAGTGATCAGAGATTCAATTCTTGACTCTTACATATGACAAAAACCTTGTTGAAATGGGACATCTCATCTTGTATCTGTTTTCAAATCTCTCCATAGAGATTAGTCCTGATGAATGATCGCCGGAGATACTCCTTATGAAAGCAAACCAAAATAAAAAATTCTAATTTCCCCGTTCTTTAAATGTAATCATGTGATTTACGAACTAAATTTAATAAGCATTCCTATGTATTAATTGCCTAACCAATAATCTATATGTTTATGAGGTTGAGTAGTTGAATAAAGTGATATGTAAATAAATGTAGAATTTAATTTTGATATATTATGACTATAAGGCTGCTTCCAAGACTAGCTAGGTCACATGTTTGGATGAGCTAAATTCTTTCGAGTCGTGTGAAAAAGATATTTTGAATAAAATTATTTTTATGACAATACTTTTTTCAGGATAATCTTTTTCCCATTAATTTCCATTATCCGTAAGACAAACTGAGACTCTTGTAAAAAACACAAGACAAACTGAGCCATTATTTCTACGCAGACACGGCTAGAGTTATTAAAATCTGGTAACTATATTCAATCAGAAACAATAGTAGTTTCTAGTTTGAATGCCTATTTCACCTATATATATATATATATATATATATGGGGAGCGATTCAAGTGAGAGGAGTATATTAGTATGAGAGATAAGATCAAAAAATATGGACCTTTGGATCACAAATGAATGGTCAAGATTAGAACATAATGTCATGTGACTTTTTTAAGTGATTACATGATCACCAACTAACTAATAATCCTGACCATCCATATATGGTTTAATGGTCCTGATTTGTTCTTCTCATTCTCACATGATCACCAACTAACTAATAATCATACATTCCTCTCACTTGAGTCGCCCCTTTTTTTTTTTTCCCTACTATTGTTTGATTTGGAAAATGATGCGAAAACAATTCAAAAGGAGGTGGGTTTGTTTTTTTGTGCCTCTCTAGATCTTAAAATTTGAAGTTTGAATTAGATTTTTTGAACTTTTATATTTTTCCTCTTTTATCCCAAGTAATCAATTAACTTACTCTTTATAGTAAATGTACCAAACGATTTGGAACACTGCGAAAGAACACGGTTTTACAGAAAACAATGTTCTGTCCTCTTCATTCTTTGAAACAAAAGTTGTCTCTTTACAAAACATCAATGGGTAATGTAAATGCCCTGGTTAACGACTTCATAAAAATCAGAACATATAGGGTGTGTTTGAAAAAGCTGAAAAAAATAGATTATGTTAATAATCATTTAGATGTATAATCGATTATAATTAGAATTTGTTTTTGTTTAGATATATTTGCTGAAAAGCGATTTTAAGATAATTTATTTTGTTTGGGTGGTACAAAAAAATCATTTTTGCATAATAAATTACCAAAAAAATGTATGAAGTTATTTTTATAATTTAATAATATTTATTTAGAAGTTAGTTTTGTAGGGATAAATAAGGAAAAAAATTTTGAGAATGAAAAATAATCAAATTATAACAATCTTAAACTAAAACAAATTAGATCGCATAAAACAACTTTCCCCCAAAAAAGCTTTTTTTTATAAATTTAATCAAAATGTCAAATAAAAAAAATTATTTCAAAAATAACTTTTTTCATTCAAAACAGCTGAAACTTAATTAATTCAGTTTTTCCAAAGGTGCTCGTAGGGGTTAGTATTCTCCAACATCAACATGGTTTTTCTATAATAGTAACTATAATAATAATAATAATAATAATAATTAACTGCACAAGTGTAGCCATAATTTATAATCATTATCGAATGATTTCATTTAAATTATTTATTAGTCACATATAAATGCAAATAATCGTATGGATAACAGCTAGGTCCTTACTACGTCAAAAAAAAAAAAAAAAAACAGCTAGATTCTTATTTTCGGAAATATATATTTTAATATTTATATTTTTTGTTGCGTATCATCATCAAAATGGTGAAGTTTGTTTATTTATTTATTATTATAAAACACACCTAATTATGAATTTCTTTAGGGAAGGTGTTTGGATAAGATAGAGCATGTTTGATTTATCGTTGTAAACCTATGTTTAGGTCCAAAAGCACGTTTGTCCCAAAGGAACTCTATTAATACTTTGTCTCAAACGTATGTTTGGAATTTTTCAACGACAAATCAAATTAATATGAACTAAATCTTACACAAACAGTTGTTTTTTTGTGGTAAAAACTATTTTTCAATAAAAATTAGTATGTTTGAATAAATTGATTAAATTAGAAGCAACAGGTTTTATTAGAAAAAACTTATTTTTAGACAAACTATAAATTTGAAGCTTATTTTTTTTTTTTTTTTATCAAGAGGAAAGAAAAAGAAAAACAAAAGCTAATAAGGTCTGAGCTAAAGGGGAAGGATATGACCGCCAAACTTGTAACAATTGGTCAGACTTAACTCCAAATTTGACCGAATTTGACCGTCCAGTCAGTACACTCATTGGCTTCGCAAAGAGAATGGTCGAAAAGGATGGCCTACGATTTGGCAGCAAGGCCTCGAATGTTGGCAATCAAAGAAGCATGAGGGTGATGTTGAAGAACCCCCTCCTTACAATGAGCTGAATAGAAGCTTGTGAGTCAAATTCCAGGATGATGGTTCTATACCCATGTTTCCAAGCAAGATCTAAACCGGTGAAGATAGCAAGCAACCCGGCATATAGATTGGAAGCCATGCCACAAAAGCCTGAAAATCCAGATATTCATTCGCCAACTATCAAACCAACCGATCACTATATAAATATTATTAAATTATATAAATAATTTCATATTTTTTTTATAATTTATTATATAAAAATAATTTTTTTCATACAATTCAAATGAAATAAATTATCGTAAAATCGTTTTTCGATAAACATGTCCAAACATAAAATTAATTCTAATATAATCGATTATAACAATAATAATCAATTATACATATATAATGTGTTTGGAACTACATCTAATCCCCCACAAACGCACGTCTAGGTGAAGCTAGTGTGAGTAGCGTCTGCCTTTTGAAAGTAATTCCAACTCAATGTGAAGTGATTCCAAACACCCTAACTGATTATTGAAAATAATCATTTTTTCGCAGCTAATTTAAATACACACATGGTATCAATTAGTGAGGATCATTATTTCCGTCTTTCATTTTTTTCTATTCCTTTTTACTTCTTTCTTTTCGGTAGGAAAAATTAAAATAAACTTTTAAAAATTAAAAAATGAATTCAAAAGTTTCGTGAACTTGAAAGGTTATTCAGAAAACTATATCACTCAGATTTTATAACACATAAACGTAGCAGTGCGACGAGATCTCCATGAAGAGAGATAACCACCAATTATGGATTGCTGTTTTATTTATACTCCTATAGTACAGTACTTGCATTATGTTATTGCTCAAGGATTTATGGTTCTATTTTGCTTGTGATTCCATTTCTCCGCGTGACCGAGATAAGCTAGTTGCATCAAAACAATGTTTGAGTATGTGCTACAGGCGCACCGACACAAAGATAGCGAAATGCACCATTGCACATAATTACTTGGTTGGCACTCATCATAAGTAGTTTATGAATCGTGGGGTGTAAGAAGCTGGTCACAGTTAATTTGGTTTGCTTTCTCTGTCTTTATCAGCAATTTAATTTCTTTCTTCCTAATGTTTGATTGTGTCCAGCTATTTGTTTATGTATATGCCCTTCCTCTGGAATCAAAGTTGAGGCACATATTAATGCGTTTCTGACAACACATTACCAACGTAAATTTGTCACCGACTCTCTGAAAATTAAGTTTCTTATTCTTCTTTTTAATAAAATTAATTTTAGATATTTCTTGCGCAAAAAGTTAAACTCGAGTATCACGAAATATCTTTAAAAATTGTTAAACTCTAGATATCAAATAGGACTCTAGCTTAGGGGAAGGCACGCTCCCTTGCAAGGTCAGGGAAAACTATCAACCTAAACGAGGATTTATAACGTAATTTACATATCACTTATCAACAGGAAAAACCTGATAATCGAATCCAAACCATAGCAAGTATGGACGAAAGACTTGATCAAATGTGCTAATCCTTATTGATATATGCTTGTAATATAAGTATTTAACCTTTCATCTTCTCTATATATCCACCGTCATCCATCCCCACGTTATGTCAAAGCTTTTCCTTTCCTTTTTTTAAAATATAGACATTTTTGTTTTGAGAAATCTTTGAAATTGTCAACAAGGTTCAATTTCATTTTTGATAAGCAAACAAATTATATTAATGGGTACAACAGATATCCCAACCTATGAACATTACAAGAAAAAAGACAAAAAAATACAAGCTCAACACACATAGAAAAAAATCACTCAGCTACAAAACAAAACACGGCTGCCCAAGGCCAACACATATTACAAGTTGCAAACCATAACAGCATAATGACAATTGATGCAGCTTGACAGCTTGACAATTGATGCCGCCCCAGTAAAACATGAAGCCTCCAAAAAATTATAGCAGCCAGAAAAAATAAAATGAGGGATTGCTAACAAGGTTCATTTATGAGGTGCAGGATAATTTATTTTTCAAAAAACAAAGAATTAAAAATATTTATTAAATATGAATTTAAATACTTTATAAGAATAATAATTATATATGGGATTGCTAACATACTCCTATTTGCTCTCATTCTAATTAGATCAAAAACTTTGTCAAACTCAACCTTCCTTGCATTAAAACTGATGTCATTCTTGTGTAGCCATAAGGACCAAATGATTGAAAACCAGACCAGCTTCCAGCACTTGGAAATTCGATTTTTTAAAAGTCTTGAGTGTTGAGAGAAATGCGCCTCATGTCTATTGCTAGAAACACGTCCACCCTTATCCAATTATAAATATGCATCCACATATGAGAACTTACATGACAAAAGCAAATATTGGGAGTCTTTCGGATCTAATTTACAAAATGGGAGTCTGAATATATAGCAAATAGAGGTGCAGTTTTCGAATTCAAATTGTTTAAATATGATTTATTTGAGTTCAACGAAAACTGATTTTATTTGAATATGCAATTTAATTTTATTAAAATCAAATCAAATGTTTTGAACGTTGGTTCCTATTAGTTAATGTCATTAATTGGAAATGGAAATTTCTTTCCATTATTTTGTGCAGCTGGAGATACATGAGGATCAATTTTGTTCCAACGTACAGATTGCTTTTATATTGGCAATAAACTAGTCTTAATTCTCTTTTGAATGCCACATTTATTTGTTGTGAAGTAAAGAAGGAAAGGATAAATATTCTTTTCAAGGCAACTTTTCTACACTATTGACGTTGAGTGTGTGGCACGAGATAGAACAAAAAAATCTGAGTGGTATATGATCTTGTTGTTTTGCGTTCGTATACTCTTGCCAGAAGAGCTTGTTATATCCTGGGCAAGTTTCGCAATTTGAGAATATTATTTTGTGGGACGAAATAATCCTTAAGAACAGTGTCCTCAGACACGTCTCAGGCTTTTTCTTGCACTCAATATTATTCAACAATATCAAGGATTATCATGGAGAACAATTCTGATGCCACAAACAATGGTGTGATTGCTGACAATTGCAACGCATCTCCTGTTGTTGTCCATGTCGACCCTCAGCTAGTTACTTCTGTTGTCGCCTACGTCAAACCATTTCCAGATATCTCGAAAATTGAGATGTTTGGAGGCCAAAACTATAGAAGATGGAAAGAGCGCATCCTCTCCATCCTCGATATGTATAGTGTTGCTGCAACACTGACGGGTCCTAAACCTCGACCATCTGCTGATCCCAAACAAATTGAAACTTGGACATATGCTAATAAGGTATGTAGACATACGATTATTAGTACATTAACTAATGATTTGTTTGATGTCTATCCTTCTTACAAGGAAGCCAAGGAGATTTGGGAGTCCATGAAATTAAAGTACGCTGTTGAGGACATTGAGAAGCAAAAGTTCGTCATTTGAAACTATTACAAATGGGAGATGACAGGTGAGAAGGACATCAAATCACAGATCAACGAGTACCACAAGCTACTTGAAGACCTCAAGGCTGAAAACATTCATGCTACAGGATGAGTTCTTTGCAGGGTTATTGATTGAGAAGTTGCCAGAATCGTGGAAGGATTACAAGCAACAACTAAAACATAAGCATAAGCAGTTGACAGTTGCAGAATTGATCACACATATAATTATCGAAGATACCAACAGGAAGGAAATCAAAGAAGCAAGAGGAAAAGCACTGGCCTCGAGGGAAAATCTTGTGCAAAACAAAAAGAGGTACGAAAAGAAAAAAAACTTGATCATGTTTCCTATGTGCCTAAAGTTGGTTCTAACCCCACTTTCAAGAAAAAAAAGGAAATTGTTTTATTTGTGGAAAACTAGGCCATTATGCTAATCATTGTATATATAGGAAGAGGAATGACAATACTGCTAAGCCAAAAGAAATAGGTGGTAGACTCTGGGTCTACCAGGCACATTTGTGCAAATAAAAATGCATTTACCTCCTACACTTCTGTGGGGATGGAGAAGAACATGTGTATCTTGGAGATTCTCGAACTGCTGCAGTTCTTGGAAAAGGAAAGGTTCTTCTAAAGCTCACATCTGGCAAGACCTTGGCTTTGAATGAAGTGCTTTGTGTGCTTAGTATTAGGGAAAATTTAATTTTTGTAGTGCTTTTGAGTAAAATTGGGGTTAAAGTGTCATTTGAATCTGACAAGATTGTAATGACAAAAAATAATATTTGTGGGAAAAGGATATTGTGATCGGGGACTTTTTGTACTCAATGTTGATGAAATTATTAAAGAAAATGCATCTTCTTCTGCTTACTTGATTGATTTGGTTGACATGTTAGTATTTCTTATATTAAAAAGATGCATGATCTTGGTTTAATTTCTGGTTTTAGTTAATACATGTATGAATAAATGTGAGATTTGTATGGAATCTAAATTAACTAAAAAATATTGTCATTCTATTCAAAGATAAATTTAATTACTTAATTTAATTCATGGTGAATTACTGAATTAACTAATATATTCATACTTAATTCTTTTCAAAAATCTTAATTTAATTCTATTCAAATCTAAATGTGATTTAAAACAAATCATGACTAGAGGTGGTAAAAAATGTTACTTTTATAGATGATATTTTCCGATTCACCAAGGTATATATATTACTTAAAACGATGAGCCTTTGACATGTTTGTTACTTATAAAGCAGACGTAGAAAAATGAATTGAATAAAAGAATTAAAAGAGTTAGATCAGATATGGGCGGTAAATATATTTTGTTTAATGTTTTTTTGTGAAAAGGAAGGTATAATTCATGAAACTATTCTGAAACTACTTTGAAACTACTCTCCCTTATATATACACTTGAGTCTAATGGAGTTGCAGAAAGGAAAATTTGGACATTAAAAGAAATGATTTACTTGTTATTCTTCTACATCTGATAATCTTTGGGGTGAAGCATTATTTATTACATGTCATTTACAAAATAGAATTCCTTACAAGAAAACTAAGATGACACCATATGAGTTATGGAAAGGTTATAAACCTAACCTTAAATATTAAAAGGTGTTGAGGTGTCTAGCTAAGGTAATGCTAACTAACCCCAAAAAAAGAAAAATTCGTTCTAAAACTTCTTATTGTATGTTCAATGGGTATGCAAAGGAGAATGCTACTTATAGAATTCTTGTTTTGAAAAGTGATTTGCTTGATTGCAATATTATTATAGAAACTAAAAATGTTGAATTTTTAGAAACATGTTTTTACTTTAAAATTTGAAAGGTTACCTCCTTCACCTTCTCAAAATATTAATGTTTCAGATGAATCTTCACAAAATAATTTTGAAAACATGCATGAGGATTTAAGAAGAAGTAAAAGGCAAAGAAAAGAGACTTCTTTTGGAAATGATTTCTACACATATCTTGTGGACAATGACCCTTTGACTTTTATGATGCAATTAATTCTTCTGATGCACATCTTTGAAAAAAAGCTATTAAATTTGAAATGGATTCTATTACAAATTATAATATATACGTGGGTTTTAGTAGATTTATCACCACGGGCTAAACCTATAGGGTGTAAATGGATTTTTAAAAGGAAATATAATCCTGATGGTTCTATTGATAAATATAAAGCTAGACTAATTACAAGAGGCTTTACTCAAAAAGAAAATGTCAATTATTTTGACACATTTGCGTCTATAACTAGAATTTCATTCATTCGAGTTTTAATTGCTTTAATTAGCATCAACTTATAAACTTGTTATTCATCAAATGGATGTTAAAACAGCTTTTCTAAATTTTGATTTGGAAGAAGAAATTTATATGACACAACCTGAGTGTTGTGTTGTTTCTGGACAAGAAAACAAAGTTTGCAAACGTCTTAAATCCTTGTATGGTTTGAAACAAACACCAAAATAATGGCATGATAAATTTAATCAAGTTTTGATTGATGGTGGATTTTCATCTCTTGAAGTAGATAAGTGTGTATATACAAAATTAGTAAATGTAAATGTGTAATTATTTGCTTATATGTGGATGGCATGCTTATTTTTGGTACTTGTCATGATATATTAAATAAAACTAAACAATTTCTTGCTTCAAAGTTTGACATGAAAGACATAGGTGAAGCAAATGTAATATGTTAAAATTATAAGGAAGGGTGATAGTATAATTCTATCACAAGAACATTATGTTGAGAAACTTTAAAGAAGTTTGCTTACTTTGAAGGTAAACCAGTAAGCACACCTTATGATGCTAACACCCAACTTAAGAAAAATAGAGGCAACCCCGTTGCTTAATCCAAGTATGCATAGATTATAGGGAGTCTGTTGCATTTAATGAATTTTTCTAGACTTGACATAGCATATGTTATGGGCAGATTGAGCAAATACACACATAATCCCGATAATAAACATTGGAATGCATTAGTCAAACTAATGAAATATTTGACAGGTATCATGAGTTATGGTATTCTATATAGTGGATTTCCCGTTGTATTAGAAAGATACAATGATGCTAATTGGATCTCAAATTCACATGAGACAAAATCCGTTAGTAGTTATGTGTTCACCCTTGGTAGTGGTGCAATTACTTGGAAATCAGCCAAAAAAACTATTATTGCTAAATCTTGGAATCAGAGCTGATAATGAGGCTGAATAGTTGAGAAACCTCTTAGTGAATATTCCATTAGGATTTAAACCAACCCCTCCATTATGTATGCATTGCGATTGTCAAGCAGCCATAGCCATTGCAAAGAATATGACTTACAATGGCAACAATCGATTGAGACATGATGTGGTAAAGCAGCTGCTAAAAGATGCGATTATGTTCATTAATTACGTGAAGTCCGAAGTGAATTTGGCTGATCCTTTGACAAAGCCTTTGGGAAGGAAATTAATAAATGAAACATCGAGGGGAATGAGACTTAAGCCAATATGAAATTAACGGTTATTGTAACCCAACCTTTGTTATTGGAGATCCCATGAAGAAGGTTTATATGGGTAATAACAAGCCACTTATTAGTTCTGCTAGCACCATTAATTTTGTCTCTTCCTATGGTGTGAGAAGTGTTAGACTGTATTTATTGAGAGGATAAGCTGAAGGCTTTTAATGAACTTAATATCCCTTATGTGTGGAGTATGAAGTGGATTATATACTTTATGAAATCACCTATATGAGTGTGGAGTGGGGATGCTCCTATGAAATTGTGGCATAATTTCTAGAGTACTCATGAATTACCAGACACGTGCATAGCCTATTGGCACAAAGCATCGTAACAACAAGATCTGTGAGGTTGTAATGTGATTGGTAGGATTCCTGCTTAGACAATGTGTATTGGTTCATAGAAGTTTAAAACTTCACCAATATATTGTAAATAATCGGCCTATAAGTCTAGGTCTGAAGCATTTACACACATGATGTTTCCTAACTTAAAATTTTATTTTTAAATTTTTTAAATATGGGAGGGATTGTTGTATATTTAGGGTGCGTTTGGGAATACAGCTTATTTAAGCGCTTATGCAATAAGCTCTTTTTTAAATAAGCTAAAAATAGCTTATTTTCATAAGCTTCTCTGACAAGCTTATGGAAATAAGCCAAAAACAGCTTATGGAAAGATCATAAACTATTTTCATAAACTATTTGTATAATTTTAATTCCATAAGCTATTCTCATAAGCTCTTCCAAACGCACCCTTAATGTTATTTCAAAAAAGTTAATTTTAAAATCTGATTTTAATGATACCTTAAAATATTCTTTAGTATTATTATTTATTTCCGTTAACGGTCTTTTATTTCCTTTAACTATATTAAATTGTGTAATAATAAGGTGGAGTTTTCAAATTCAAAATTTTAAATATAATTTATTTGAGTTCAACAGAAATTGATTTTATTTGATTATGCATTTAATTTTTAAAATCAAATCAAATTTTTTGAACGTTTGTTCTTATTAGGTGATACCATTAATTGGAAATTTCTTTCCATTATTTTGTGCACGTTTTCTTTTGTGCAGCTGGAGATACATAAGGACCAATTTTGTTCCCAGGTACATATTTCTTTTATAAACTAGTCTTATAATTCCGTTTTGAATGCCACATTTATTTTTTGTCCATTAAAGAAGGAAAGGATACATATTCTTTTGAAGGCAAGTTCTCGACACTATTGACTTTGAGTGTGTGGCACTAGATAGAAGAAAAATTTCGAGTGGTATCTGATCTTGTTATTCTATGTTCGTGGATTTTGTATCAGAAGAGCCCTATTATCTCTTGTGAGAGTTTCGCAATCCAAGATAATTATTTTGTAGGCAAAATAATCCTTAAGCATAGTATCTTTAGATACGTCTAAAGCTTTTTCTCGTACTCATGATTATATTTTATCAATATTATTCAACAAATTGTAAGTCATCAACAACGCTAAATCGTGCCCCACTCTCTTAGAAGAGCACGATGCCATCAAATCACCAGTGTCATTGTATCGCAAGGTTTGTACTTTGTAGGCACCTAGAGTAGACCAGCCACGTAATCACGAACACATGAGTGCTTTAAATGGATATGGTCTCTTCCATGTGGTCATCGACGGTGTTGCTCGCATTGTTATGGTGAGTGGATGGCTTTCTCCATGAAGAAATTAAACATGCAAACCAATTAACTTTCATGGCGGCACGCCCTTTAATTGTGGTCATGTCCTCTGGTTTGACTATGGTCGTGAATTTGGTTGGTTTTTAGTCTTAAAACGTGAAGGCACATGGTCTCTAGTTCATTTAATGGTTGTGAATGGTTCAATGGTTGACCTCTGATTGTTTGGTTGGTTGGCATCACAACATATGGTTGTTCGTCCGGTGGCTAGATGGTATTCATGCATGACAAGGATGGTTCAAGTCCACTTTATATCAAGTTCTCCGCCTCCCTAGCAACACGATATCCTCATATCTATGACATGCCTTGTTTTTTCTATTTCTCCAGCTCCTAAGTCAAGTTCAACAGCTCAGGGTGCTTGAGAGTTGGTTCTTTTGGCAACCCAACCCACTAATTTTGTGGGTTGACGTATGTTTGCTCACAGGTTACCCAACTTGACGTGGCTACCTCATTCGGATGGTACGTAATGGATAGGATATAGGTAGGGTATTATAGTATCCGTTTTCGTATCCGTATTTTAAAAAAATATTTGTATCCGGATCCATATTTATGTGGGTAGAAACTTTAATATCCGTAATCTTATCCGCTGGGAACCTAAGGGCCTGTTTGGTTTGTATTTTCATTTTCTATTTTCATTTCTTGTTTCTATTTTCTGAAAATTAGTTTCATTTTCAAATTTTGAAAAATTTGAAAACGTGTTTGTTTTGACTTTTGTTTTCTGTTTTCATTTCCTATTTTCAAAAATTTGGGAATGAAAACATTGAAAACAACTATTTTTTATTTTCAGATTTGGGTCAAATTCAGGAAATGTTTTCAGTGAAAACATTTTCATTAAACTCA
Organism: Ammopiptanthus mongolicus; assembly: GCA_039655645.1. Lineage (NCBI taxonomy): Eukaryota > Viridiplantae > Streptophyta > Magnoliopsida > Fabales > Fabaceae > Ammopiptanthus > Ammopiptanthus mongolicus. The sequence goes on from CM077350.1 coordinate 48,739,093, forward strand.
ACCAAACGTATTTTCAAGCTCATTTTATATTTTCATTGAAAATGAAAACAGAAAATGATCAAACCAAACAGGTCCTAAGTATCCATACCCGCACCCATTTCTCGCACTTTAATATAAGAAATTTGTGGATGTTTGAAAATTGGATAATAAATTTATACTATCAAAAGATAAAAGAAGAGAACATAAGTATAAGTATGTAATACAAATTAGACTAATTTAGTATGTTCTCACATTATAAATATACATCACCATATAAAAGAGTTACTCAAATCATCACTTTTCATTTTATTGTAATCAAATAATCTATATTAATTCATTAAAGAAATAACTTAATTTTTATTGAATTACAATAAAATGAAGAGTAATGATTTAGACTAACTTGATCCTCACTTATATATATGAATGCGGGTATGGGACGGGGTGGGTATTATAGTACCAGTACCCACACCCATACCGCTCAATTTTACGGATAATTATCCGCACCCGTATCCATACCCATTAAGTGGGTAATTATCCTATCCATGATGGGTAATTTTTATGGGTACATATTTGATCTATTACCCATTGACATCCCTACTAACTCAATGTCATATTTAAATAATATTTTTGGCATTTTCTCCTTTAGTTAGGAAAAAAATCAGTCAGTCGGAAAAAATGACATGATGCATGCACCAAAGAAAAATTACTCTACTTAGAATGGCATGAGATAATTGGGCCTAGCAGTGGGTTCGGCCTTTCAACTCACAAGGGTTGTGTCTCAAACTAATAGCCTAAGCCCGGTAACCAAACGACCACATGAGCCCAAGACTCCACAAGCTTGAGTTGTTGCACATCTGTATATATGATCAATTTGTGACCAAGAAAAAAAAAAACTGTGATCATTGATCAAGGCCAAATTATGACCTAATAAAATGAGCAAAATCTATGTTGCCAAAAAAAAAAAGAGCAAAATCTAAAGTACAAAAAAAAAAAAGGAAAACCTAAAAAATATGCTTTTTTTCCTATTTTTTTATGCTTATCTTTTTTTTCTATTTTATTCTTCCCGTTTTTTTCCTCCTTTGCTGCGCCTATGGTCTGTTAAACATGGAAACAGATCTTAGCTTCAAGAACAACTAATATTTTTGGGTTAAACACCTCCAATATTCGAAAATCACAATGATCTCCGACTAATTCGAGTCAAGTTGGGAGGATCCATTTAAGGGGACATAACTCTCTCGATGTTTATTTTTTTCATTCACAATACTCGAATCCGAAATCTTTCTTAAAGAGAAATAAACTCTTTACCACTTCAACTAACACTCATTGATGAAGATCAATTAATCTAAATGCCAATCTTTATTTCACAGTTGAAGTTTAGCTCTGTTTATCACGTCGAAAATAGGAACTCTGCTCTTCAAAAGTATCAAAAATTTAAACTGTTTATTTATATACTTCACAGTTTACAAACCAAGGTCTGACAAAATTCTCAACAAGAAAGTTTCACAACTTCATTGACAAACTCATGTAGTAAAAGGTCCAAAATTTTTTGCTCAAACAGAAAACAAATTTCTTCAAAACCTTGGTTATCATAAATTCCCTTTGATGTGATGTCTGACTCTCTTATATCCTTTTCTGTCAAAGTGTGAAGCTTCAATATTAATTCTGAGTAATACTCTGCGTCGCTGTTGATGTCAGTGTAGGCAAAATCTTTATTATTATTATTGCTTGTCCTGTCTTCAACACCATCACCCAAGGACAGTAACGATGAAGATTCCCACTTTGACTTTGAAACTAAGGGACTTATGCTATGACTACTATCTGCAATAACAACAGTATTATTAACAATAAAAAAAATTTTAATTAATGTGAAGATTAAATTAAGTTGACACGGTAAGAGGATTGGAAGAAATAAGAATCCATGATGCAACCGAACTTTTAGAAGCTGCGAGCAGAAGAGTTTGAAAGGAAAGTAGTAAAAATGGATAACCAAAATTAATGGCCGGTTTACTTTGGTTCCTATTTCTGATTATAATTTATTGTTTTTATTAATAATTACAAAAATATCATATTATTTTCATTTTGCTTTTTAATTTTAAATATTTGTACATGAAGTGATAAAAATGTGCAAACTTTTTCAAATAAAAAATAAATTGAAAACAAAGTTATATTTTTACAATTATTAATGAAAATAAAAATAGAAAACACTAAAGAGAAAACAATGCATACTGGCGTAATATTGCAAAATGATTCAATTCCAATTCAACCAGAACTATTTTTTAAAAAAAATTTAAACAAATAAATAAGGAATTGAATATTGGCACCAAAAAAAAATAAGGAATTGAATAAACAAACCTATAAAATCAGTTCCTGAAAGGATTGGATAGTCATTGGTATCTGGAACAGACAATGGAGTGAGATTTTCCAAGTTATATCGTGTCTCTATTTTCTTTGGTGACTTCTGGTTCCTTTTGTTGTCCATGAATTTTGGTTCAACAAACCCTTTCTTCTTCTTACTTTGCAATGGAGAGTTTGAGTTTGAGCTTGAGGTTGAACCAGCACCACTATATCTATAACTAAAACTCTCAGAGCTTGAGGAGACAGTAGAAAAATCTTTAGCTTCACAGTGATGATTTCTAACCATTCTACTTCTCTTAGAAGAAGGAACACTTCTAGGTTCATTCTTCAACTTAGAAATCTTCTTATTCTTCCCTTGGTTCCATTCCTTCTTCACACTGACCCTCTCTCTTAAAACTTCCTTATTCTTACTCCCTTGTTTCTGCTTCTGCTTCGATTCTCCCACACCCGTTTCCTTTCTCTTCAAGGCTTCATGATCTTTACTCTCATCATTATCATCCCAATAAAGCTGCACAACAAGGTCACCTTTTTTCTTCTGAACCAATGCAGGAACCTCACGAAATGAAGCTGATGTTTTCACTCTTCGGTGGTTGTTGTTGGCTTGGTTTGGATCAAACTCTAGCAAGTAATCTACAAAGTTCACTGACCTACTTCTTGGAACTGAATCTGGGGTTGTTGCTCCTTTGGTTAAAAAGTTAGTTTTTGGAAGTGAATCCAAACCCATTAACCTTGCAACCACTCCAGGGGTAGCTGCTGCATGATCATGAACCATTGCATCTTTTTTGTTTTGATGAACATGCATCAGTTCTGTTTCATCTGATTCTGTAACATGATCAGATGGATGAACTGGAGGACTGGTTCCATTTCCAGCACAAAGAAGCACTTGCAAGAAACCAGAGAAACACCCAGCTTTTGGTTTATCTGGTTTAGCCATAATTAATAACTAGCTAACCCTTTAAACTGCAATGGAAACTGGTATTTAAGAAGGTGGAAGTGGCAATGTAGAGAAGACAATGGTCACTGCAATGGTTGAAAAGAGAAAGAGATGCAGCAGGGGTTGGATGATGTTTCAATGTGAGTGAGAAAGGTGTCAATGATTAAATAAAAGATGATGGTCGGTGGCAAGGAAAAGGGTAAGTTTTCACTTAAAAATTAAACCTATCACTTTTTAATATTAAATATATCAATATTATGTATATAGAAAAAGGATTTTGCTTAGACTAGAGGAAATGAAAAAATAGCATAAAACTCTTTTAAAACGAGTAAAAATGTAAAGTTAGAAAGTTAGGATGTATTCATCATTGATTAATTAAAGTGTATTGATATCTCAACTCACTTTAGTTAATCAAGGTTGGATACATTCTTACTTTTCCACTTTAGAGCCTGTTTGTTTTAGATTCTGCAAAAACAAAATCACGTTTGAAAATCAAGATGGGAGAAAGCTCCTCTCACATAACTTTCAAAATAATTGCCTTGAAAAGCGTTATTTTCACGTTTGCGTTGAAAATAATCTAAACCAAATAGAACTTACACATTTATTCACTCGAGAAAAGGCTATTCCATAAACTAATACACCAATTTTAAATAATTCATACCTACACCAAATAGCATATATCTAAGGCATGTTTTTACGTGAGTCTTATTGAATATCACATATAAAACTGAAATAAATATAAATGGAGTGTTACAATTCAAATTACATACTCTAATTCTTAAGTTATATAAGTCTTTCCATTTTTTGTGGAGGATGAATCTAGGTTTTTTCAACCATAAAAAGTAAGTTTGTATTGAACAATTAATTATATAACTTTTTTAAAATGTTAAATAAATCATTTTTTTATAAAAAAATATTTTTTTGTTCCTTGACCAATATGTTAATAGCATTTGTTAACATTTTTCTTATATTTTAATCTTTCAATTTTTTAATAATTAAGTATTCAATGATTGAATTTTGTGGAGAATCATCAACCCGTTGTTGGAGGAAATTGGTCACTCTAACCACGTATACTAAGCGCTTTTACAGCAGGAACCGGTGTGAAAAACTGATGGTAAAAGATGGTGTGCTGTGTGCATATTGCAGCATTGGGTGAGAAAGGGTGGTTGAGTTCACACTAGATTGGGATGCTATAGGGTGTACGAAAGGGTACATTATTGTAGAAAATAGAACGAATAGGCATTTACTCTAATTAATTATCATCTTCCTCACTTACATCGATGCATTCTGCCGAGGAATTTGTAGTTATTAAAGTGGTGCTTGCAGTTATAGTCCAAGTCCTACGAGGCTAAAGCGTGTGAATGTTGTTTTGCCATTTTAAAACAACGTGCTGCCGAAGTTGCTGACTTTTGAGGTCTGAGATGCCAATGTGGTCCACCTTAATCGGATGGAATGGGGATTTGGTTACTGTTCATATGAAGAACTACACCGACTTTGTTGACTCCTTTGTACTTCGTAGGTTTGGGGGATTGTGTATATTTTTGTGTTGGTTTTGTAATGGTAATCTTAATTTAAGATGGGCCCTATATACCGGAAGCCCAAGTTCCAAGGTTCATTGCAATTAGCAAAATGTGCAGACACCAAAACTGTGAGAATGTTCTCAATTTCCTTCTTACTAATAGAGAATAGAGAAATCAGGAATGGTTTTTCAATTTCCAAAAGGAAGCCCACTTTTGGGATGATGGGCTCCTTTAGTTGTTAAGTCTGTTTTTCAAGTGATGCTGAATGCTTAAACATTTTTTTTTTTTTTTTGGTTTTCCAATGTATTCTTCGCGTGTAACTGCGGAGACTAATCTCTCAAGATATTAGATAATATTTAAAGGCTGACCTCTCTCAACCGATTTTCTCTGTACATAAGAATTTGGGATCGAATTCCTGATCACTTGCTTAAGGGATCCGAACTTGTTATCACTTGAACTAACCACATGTTGTTCGTATGCTTAAACATATAAGTAAGAAGCAAAACGTTTGATTTATTTTTTTTTTTTTACATATCCAAATATGACAAAAGTATCCATATCTAGGTCCTCATTTATTAAATAAAATAGGGGTTTTATAGTCATCAATCAATCTCAATTAAGCCTATAATCAACGAGAATGATCCTCTATATGATTAAGTCTCGTTACTAAGATTACTTCATTTTGAATTTGATCGCATTATTGTATTACTCTTACTTCACACAGAATTTTGGTTAATGATAAAATCAGAAAAATCATCAAAGCAACCAGAGGATTAAGATAAACTATCCATTCTTAACTTACATTTTCACCATATATATGTATGGATATGCTTCTTGGGGAATTATAACTTAGCGTCCACACTAAATAGGTGGCTCCCTTTTCACTTCCTAGAAAACAATTTTCCGTCTCGCCATAGCTTAATAGGGATGACAATTTAGATCCTATCCATTGAGTACCCATAAAAAATACTTACAATGGATAGGATAAATATCCGCTTTATGGATATGGATTCGGGTATAGATAATTATCCTCAAATTTGAATGGGTATGAGTGCGGGTACGGGTACGGATACTCTGGTACCCGTCCCGCCCCACACCCGCATACTTTGTGCATCTCATCATTACATCATATATATATATATATATATATATATATATATATATATATATATATATATATATATATATAGATCTCATAATTTTTTACATTTTCATGCTTTGCATACTTTGTGCATCCCCATCATTAAGTAAACCAATATGAAGCTTTAAACATGACTACTAGATTTTAAGGGGGAAAGATGGTCATGGCTATCCATTTACCACAAATACTTTGGATGTTTTGGACTTACAATTTTATGAATTTATTGTGATATTTACTCGTTTTAGGTATTTTTATTTAGTTAAATACTTTGGTTTGTAATATTTTACGACTAGATTTGAAAGATCTTTGGATGATTTTTTAATTGAGTTATAATGATCTTTTTGTTATTTATTGCTTTTTCTTAGTTAAAGTGCGGGTAACGAGTGCGGGTATGGGTACTTAGATATCCAGAGGATATGGGTATGGGCACTAAAGTTGCTACCCACGCGAGTACGGGTACGAGTATTTTTTTCCAAGCGCGGGTATGGAGACGAGTACTATAGTACCTTACCCAAACCCTACCCATTGTCATCCCTATAACTGCTTGGCGTGCACAATACTTTGAAGTTGACTATTAATCTTTTGCAGTGTTTGAACATAATGCATAAGCTCTCAAATTCATTCTAGGCAGATTTCTCAAGCATTATCTTTTTTGTATTCTATCATCTGTGTCAAATTTATCACCAAATGTTCCCATGATTGATAAGAGAATATAGCTGGTCACTTTGGTAATCCTATATCTGTTCGTATGGTGAAATATCTTGAGTCTTGCTTGACACTCCCTTCACAAGAAAGTTTCTGAAACTTGTGGACTCAAAAATGTTGGAAAAATCACACAAATATCCGGGATAGGAAAACACACAAAGTATACCACATACAAAATAACGAAACACACAACACTTATGTGGTTCGGCACGGTTGGCCCACGTCCACATAAACACTCCAAAATATTTACTATCTCAAAATAAGTTTATAAGGTTTTTTTGTTAAACTTTAGAAAAGTCACTCCAAGATGTGTATCACCCTACAAACTCAACTACTTTACTCAAGAGTTGTAAGGAATGATAAACAGTCACTCACAAAAGAAACTCTCACTACTCAAGTGATTAATTATTAACACTTGATTCACTCACTACTCTTGATGCTCCATTTATAATTTACTCCCTTCGGACCTATATATAAGCAAAAAAGTACCTAAATTTTTTGGACTCAAATATAAGCAAAACTCAATCAAATCAACCTTATTTAATACTAGTGCCTTTGGTTAATTATTTTTTTATTTTTTCAAGACCATTATACACTCTCAAGACACAACTTCCAAGAGCACTATACACTCCCAAGAAAGGATAATTTAGTAACTATAACTTATTTTTTACACAAATCAAGACAATTAAACTAATATAACTAACTTTCTTAATACGTGTGAAGTTAGTTTTTTTTGCTTATATATAGGTCCGGAGTAGTATATAGTTATGGGATGTGGCTTTTTCCAAGAATAAATAGATGTATATTAATTTCTTTTTACCTTTCCAAGACACTTAAAAAATTGTCATCTCCTTTTTTCAATGATGCGACTTATGTTTTAGTTGTTTTGTTGGTCAAAACTGAATTATCCAATAGATTTAGATTGATCCGGTTTTGATATTGGTATCAATTTAATCCAAACCAAATTGCCACTACTCCCTCCATCTTATTTTACTTGTCCCATTTAGATTATTGCATTGTCTCAAATTACTTGTCCTTTTAGAAAATCAAGAAGTATTGATTATTTTTTTCCAAAAATATCTCTTGTATCTCAACCAATCCATAAATTCATTGGGTTTAGCATGAGCTATTGTATTTGAGTAGCAAGGAGTGTAGTGGTTGGTGAGTAATTGCAGCTATCCAGCCGTACAATTTAAATAGGGATACTTTAGTCAAAGAGTGTCATTTTATTATAAAAATTAGTAAACTTAATCATTTTCGTAAGGTGTGTGCATAACCAAATGGGTCAAGTAAAATGAGACGGAGGGAGTAATTAACTTGTTTCACTTAGATGATTTTTTGACTTAAACTGATTTAAACCGAACCACAAATATCTCTAATACCAATTAGTTGGGGAAAAGTTGGAAGGAATGTCTTTGTAAATTCCTTAATCTCAACGTGGATCTGACTTTGACCAAATCCGGTAGGTAAATTAGTTAATATGCATGCAACACCAACAGCAGCCGTAATAGTAATAGTAGTAATGATGATGATGATATTGTATTAAATATCAGCTTTTATTGGTTTAAAATGTTGGTAACAATTTGCAATTTCATTGCTCGCTGATTGAATTGGCATAACAGCAAATAGATAAAACAAAATAAGGCTATTTTGATATGTCCCGTTTTATTAAAGAACTTATGTATCAGAAATATATTTATCAAATTTGGAATTAAATTTTTTATTGGCACACAATTAATTCATTGTTCAAGTTTCTATTCGAACTAATATGTGTGGTACTTCCTTTTCTACTCTTTTTGGGAGATGAATCAGAATCATATGATATGGCTACGATATGCATGGTGCAAATGCTTGAGACGCAACTAGTTTTTGCTTGTGGGCCTGTGGTCCCAATGTCCCATATCTTGCACGCCAGTATATCACAAGCACATGGATAACGACATTACTTTCTGAGATAAGACCCACCATATGAGTTTCATGGTTAATGGCAATCATATTTTGATGGAAAAACGTGAAAAATTGGTGCTTATGTGAAAACTATTGACAACAATTTAGAATTTGGAAACAATATGCATAATTGGGCCTACTCTTAAAAAGGCAAGGATGTGGAAGCACTATAATTTTCAACCTTGATTAAAGTGCATGACAGAGTAGCCTAAGAAGTGACCAAACATCTCATACAAATCTCAAATCACTGATTAGAATCTCTCTCTCTATTCTTTTCTCTTATATGGTCATGTAAAAATTGATACAAAGGAATTATATAGATAAAATTTCATTTATAACATTTGTGTACCATGAGAACATCCTCAACTCTCAAATCATGTATCAAGAATGAATCCGGAAAGAAATGATAAACAGAAGAAAATGATATCAGTTGCTTCAATTCTACTAAATTATCATTCTGCTTTGGTGTTTGAGTTTGTGCAAACACATAATTAATTTGATGAAGATATCACTTCCTTCATCAAGAATAAACAATTTACAGAAACTCTATGCTCTTCAAAGAACACAATACACTTAACCTGCTAGCACCAAAAAAAAAAAAAATACATATACCCTGCTCATGTTTTAATAGCAGGCAAATAAGGATTTGTATCATATGCCATATAATTCCGTGGCATCTGTCTTAAAGAGGAAAAAATTTAAGCTCTACTTTGATGTAGAAGAGCCACTAAGCTTAGGGTCTGTTTGATAGTATACAACATCCCCAGTGTCACTAACAAAATGATCTTTCTTCATGCTTCTTATCAAATCTCCAATGAGGTGAAATGGTATAGGGCTAGACCTCTTTGGCTCCCGGTAATATTTTCCAAACACTGGCTTAGCTGCCTCAGTCTACATGTAGAACAAAGACAAATTCAAAATCATGCAACTCATGAAAATTACTATGTTTTGATTAATAAAAGTGTAGAGTAGAGGGGAACTTACAGCTTCAATTAAATGATAGTGTGGGATTTGAGGAAAGAGGTGATGAATAACATGTGTTCCAATGTCATGGTGGATGTTATTAATCAATCCATAGTCACGATCAAGTGTTGTAAGTCCACCTCTAAGATAGCTCCACTCCTGTCCAACATAATGAAGAATAAAGTTGTGAAGGAAGATTGAAGTTTGAAAAAATTGGAAGCTCCCATAAACAAGAAAGCACATAGCTAAAGAAAAATAAACTTTAGTTAGCTCCATTTATTTTTCTAAATTTATTCAAAAGATGGAAAGATTGAGGGGTGGGTCTTGGCGCAACGGTAAGGTTGTTGCCTTACGATCTAGAGGTCACGCGTTCGAATCCTGAAAACAAACTCTCCGCTTGCGGGATAAGGCTGCATACATCTACCCTCCCCAGACTCCACTAGGTGGGAGTCTCGTACATTGGGTCGCCTTTGAATTCAAAAGGTGGAAAGACCAAGTTGAGCAAACATTTTCCAGGGAAAAAAATGAAAGAAAGGGTACCTGTCCACGATACCAAGGTAGTTTGTCTTCATGTCCATGGTGATGCAAGTACGTGACAAGATCCAACCACATAACAAAAATCTTCAATTCCAATCAAAATAAAATTAGGAGTTTATTTTAATCAAAAAAGAAGAACACGTAAATTAAATGTCTAATGACAGACAAAGGGATGAAAATTACCCAGTAAGGAATGCCATAAAGCTTAAGCAATTGAATTGGACCCATTACAAATCCTAAACCTACTAGCAAAGCAGCCATTGCTGTCCAACAAATTGTTGATGTAATGACATCTTTTCTTTCACTGGGGACGAACAAGTCACTGTTTGGGTGAAAGTGAGAACCAGTCTTTCCAGGACTCCTACTCCACTAAGTTCAAAGGTAACAATAACAAATGTCAATTCTTTCACTAGAACTAATAGCAATTAATGTCCAAGTTATGGTAAAAACTGTTAGGATAAAACTCCTTTAAACCGAGGCTTAAGTGTAAAGTGAGAAAGTAAAGGTGTATCCATCTTTGATTAGTTAAAGTGGATTGAGATCTTAATTCACTTTAATTAATCCTGTCTTACTTTCTCACTATACTCTTAAACTCACTTTAGAGAAGCATAATCCAAACTGTTAACTTACAAGGTAGATAGGATATGCAAGCATTGGAAAAGGTACTGTAAATCTTAAAATACGTGTTACAGTGTCCAAGCTCTTGAAGATTTTCTCAGGCAACTGCAAGATTGGCATTAAACTTCTTAGATTAGTAAACTTTTATTGATAGTAAGAAAAAAAAAATTAGAGACAAACAGATTCCCCCAAAAGCAAGAACAGAGATAATCAGCTAACCGGGTGCCAAGATTCATCATTTTCAACATGGCCATGGTTTTGATGATGAGTTCTATGACTAATTCTCCTGTAAAATTTAGGAAAATATCAGTTTCAAAACTTAAACTTTAAACAAAACAAATTACGATAAGTAATGTACATAAAGACAAAAGAGGACTAGAAGAACTGCAGGAGGCAGCATACCATCCATGATATGGTACTAGAATTGAAGAATGCAGTAAATGCCCAACAACACTGTTCAATTTGGGGTTGTTTGAAAAGCTTCCATGACCACTGAAAGAACCAAAAAAACAGCAATCATAGTTATCAAGACAAACATTTGGTATCCAATTTTACCACATAAAAAAGGTAATAATTGCATGTAAATCTGAATTAGAAAAAAAAAGTTGAAGAGATTAAATTATGTAGTACCAATCATGACCAAGAACAAAAAGAGCCCAGAACATGGTCCCTTGAGCAGCCCAATAGAGAGGCCAAACCAACCAGTTGTTTAGATAAGCTGCAGCAGCAGCCAACCCAAAAACCACAATGACATCCCTTACTACATAGCTCATGGATTTCCATGGGTTTTTCACCCAACAGTGCTTAGGAATGGCTGCTCTAATATCAGCCAATTTGAAAGGAGGTGGTGCACCTGGGTCAAATTCTGGCAGTTCATTCTTAAGCCTATTAGCCCCATTTATTCTCTCACCTCTTTCTTCCTCTCCTTCAATGGTTTCAACCCTCAAAGGAACACTCACTCTTAATTCCCATCTTCTCTCCCTAAAGCTAGAACATGGGAAAAAGATTCCTTTTTTATGAGACTTCAGATCTGCCAACCCCTTGTTTGTGTTTAAAAATCTAACCTTTGAAGGCTTGTTGCATGAAATGGCTCCTGTTCTGGGTCTAGGAAACACCGGAGGAAGAGGCTTTAAACCACATTCTGATAAAACCCATGTTGCCATTGGAGACCCAGATGGAGGAGCTTTAGGCCAGGGGTTGGTTTAATTGATTGGTTCCTACCTCTTGGTCCCTTAAGGATAGAAAGGTAAAGTCACAGAACAAGAGAGAGAGAGAGAGGCAAATATGTGTGACCCTAAATAGAAGGATGCAACTGAAGGGAAAATAAAAAATACAAGACAGAAAAACTAAAAATAGATTGAGAAGTTTAAGATATAACACTTGGTATATGCACTTGTGTTTCAACAAGAACCGCACGTTTGTGCTCTCTAATTTTTTTTTGCTCTCAAGTTTCTCTGCCACGATACTCGTCCCCCACCTGCTATTCAAAATCTAACAGAAAAATCTAAGCTGGGACAAAAGGGTATCCGAAGGGGCTCAAGGGAGAATAAAGGGTCTCTTCGGGTTCAAGTTGCGTGGCATTGGAGATTATTATTATCTTAAATAGATGGGGGTGTGCAACTTGGCCAAGTTGTACTGTTTGTTATGTTAGGTTCCTAAGTGGAATGGAATTCCTCTTCTTCTTGGTTTCTCTGTTGGGAAAATTACTTTCTCCTCTTTAAAGGGTTTCTTACTCCTGAGGTTTTCAACCTTTGATTTTTAAAAAATGAACGATTAGGATGATGAAGAAGGAGCATAATAAAAAAAAAAAAAAAATTTTTGACTCAAAACAAAAAACAAAAAATAAAAATATTAATTTTAAATCCTCCTATTTAATTCTCTTAATAATGCACTTACTTTTTAATTAAAGATAATATTAAATATTTCTTATATTGATATAATCAATCAGAAATTATCACATCAGTAAAAATTATTGATTCTTATCCTAAATAAGTTAAAAATCATTCAAATCATGATTTCTGATTGGTTGATAGTATAAAAAAATTTACACTGACAATACATAGCAATTAAACTCTTCTTATAATTTTAATAGGATTTAATTGATATTCGTTGTTAGTATAATTTTTTTTTATATTATCAATCAATCAGAAATTACAAAATCATTAAAAATATTTCAAATATGCACTCTCAATGTAAAAGTTTTTTATATTATCAGCAAATCATAAATTATCACATTATTAAAAATAGGTACAATAGTTTAATTGGCCATGTCCGTTTTTCTTATTTTTTTTCATTTTGGTCTTATATGTTTTATTTTATTTTTTTCATTTTGGTCCCATATTTTATGTTTCGTCTTCAATGTTAATCATTTTCATCAATTCCTCCTCGACGACGTCAGTTTTAGGACTAATATTAAAGACAGAACATAACGTATAAGATCAAAATGAAAACAATGAAAAGTTTATTTTTTCATTTTGGTCATATACATTATGTTCTGTCTTTTATGTTAGTCCTTTTTCATCAATTCCTTCTTAACGGCGTCAGTTTTAGGATCAAAATTTTAAAAAATAAAACAAATAGGATCACAATGAAAAATAAAAAAACGTATAAAATCAATCAACTTATTTTATCTTTAAAATATTTGATTCTTATCATAATTGCTTTAAAAATTACACATAAAAATGTGATTGAGAGTGTAATAATTTTATAGTTACATTATATCAAGTTTAAATTCTTTTTAATATATATTGAATGAATTAGTTTTAATATTAAGATTGATAAAAAAAAAAAAAAAAAAAAAAAAGAACACCCCTTGACTTTGTATTTGACCTATCGTGGTGGATCTTTGAAGTGGAGGCTCCTATTTTATTGGCATTACTTTTGATGGCACCAAGTGGAATCTTATTGGTTGTATCACTATATAGTGTATAACTAATTTCAATGATGGTATGAATGGGATTGTGGAGACATTAATGATTAATGTCCTCAAGTGAGACTATTGCAAATTCGCAAATGTGATATACTCGTGTATGGATCCGTGTCATGTACCGTGAATATTCTATTTTTTAGGATTTGAACAAAAAAATATATAATTATTGATTTCACGTTTTTGGTTTAATATTTTTTATGGGAAATTATATATAAAATATTGTTAAAAAATTATTTTGTCTGAACCATCAATCACAAAGTATAATAAATATTAACTTAATAACTATTATTGATAATGACTCTTAAGTGCAAATAGTAAGTACATATTATCTTGTAAATATGCATTCCAGCCTGTTACACGTGCGACACACACATTCTAAGTACAATATCATAATATTTATGCAATATTAAAAGGTAGATATAAAAAATGATTATATGTGGAGAAAAAAATAAATAAAAGAAGAATAATATTATTTTAAAAAAGAGGTTTATTTGAAAAGAAATTGAATGATAATACTTTAAAAGATTATATATATAAACAAAATAAAAAAGATTGTGATTAATCAAAAAGATGTTGTTTCTTTTTTCCACTACTTTAGTATCGTACTTCTCGGAAGATTTAATAGTAAATATATATTTCTAAAGCAACAACTGCATTTCAAGCTGATTAATCATTTATCAATGTAATTCAGTCAAACAGTAATATTAAACACAATGATCTTCGTAATGATATGAATTTTTTTATCTCTCTTGAAAATCTATTTGATTTATTTCTCTCATTTCCTCGTGCAAATTAACCATTTTTAAAAAATATATTTATTCATCACATCATTTTTTCTCTCTAACTTCAAAATCTATTTCATTTATTTTTTTCATTTTCTCGTGCAAGTAAACACTTTTAAAAATAATAATTATCTATGATATTAGTATTTTTATTCTCTCTTGAAAATCCGTTTGATTATTTATCCTCTTTTTCCTGTGTAAGTTAAACAATTTTAGAAAATATATGCATATTTCATATTATTATTTTTTCTCTTTAAAAATCTATTTGATTTATTTCTTCTATTTTTCCGTTAAAGTTAATCATTTTTAGAAAATATATTTCTCTATCATATTATTTTTAATCTATGACATTTCTCCCTATTATACTTCTCTCAACGTCAATATTATATTGAATTTGTTTCATTTTTCAAAATAAAATTAGGAATTAGCACTAATCATATTTTCTTCCACTATCTTGGTATGGTACTTCTTTGAACATTTAAAATTTAATATTATAAATATGTTTTCAAAGCTAAAACTACATTTCAAGCTAATTTATCATTTTTCGATGTCATTTATTTAAACACTAATATTAAACTCTTCACAATATCTTGATAATCATATGAATTTTTTTATATTTTTTACAAGATATGAATTTTTTTATTATCTCTTTAAAATCTATTTTATTTATTTCTTATCTTTTTCCCATGCAATAGAAAACATATATTTACCTATGATACTAAATTTTTTCTTCTCTCATGAAAATCTATTTGATTTATTTACCTTCTTTTCATCATGCAAGTTAAACATTTTTAGAAAATATATTTATCTATCATACGAAAAAAAAAATCTTGAAAATATTTTGAATTATTTATCCTCTTTCCCATGAAAGTTAACCATTTTTAGAAAATATCTTTAGCTATCATATTATTTTTCTTCTCTTTTGAAAATCTATTTGATTTGTTTCTTCTCTTTTCTCCAAGCAAATTAATCATTTTTACAAAATTTATTTATCTATACTAATTTTTTATTTTCTCTTGAAAACCTATTTGATTTATTTCTCTATTCTCCTGTGCATGTTAATCATTTATAGAAAATATATTTATTTATCATATTATTTTTTACGTCTCTCTTCAAAAAAGTCTATTTGATTTATTTCTCATCTTTTTCGTGTGCAAGTTAATCATTTTTAAAAATAATAATTATCTATCATATTATTATTTTTATTATCTCTCTAAAATATATTTAATTTATTTATTCTCATTTCCCCGTTTAAGTTAAACAATTTTAGATAATATATTCATTTATCATATTATTTTTTCTTCTCTCTTAAAAATCTATTTGGTTTATTTCTCCTCTTTTTCCGTAAATGTTAACCATTTTTATAAAATATATTTCTCTATCATATTATATTTAATATTGGACATTTCTCTCAATACCTTGGTATTCTACTTCTTTCAACATCAATATTATATTGAATTTGTTTTATTGTGTAAAGCAAATCAATAAATTAGCACTAACCATTTTTTCTTCCACTACCTTGACATGATACTTCTTTGAATATTTAATATTATATATACGTTTTCAAAGCTACAACTTCATTTTAAGCTAATTAATCATTTCTCGATGTAATTTATTAAAACAATAATGTTAAACTCTTCACAATATCTTGGTAATTATATGAATTTTTGTTATTCTCTCTTGAAAATATATTTGATTTATTTCTCATCTTTTCCGGTGCAAGTTAACGATTTTTAGAAAATATATTTGCTTATGATATGAATTTTTTTTTCTCTCTTAAAAATCTATTTGATTTATTTCTCTTCTTTTTATCGTGCAAGTTAACAATTTTTAAAAAATATGTTTATCTATCATATGCAAAAAACACATTTCTTGAAAAAAAATTGAATTATTTCTCCTATTTCACAGTGAAAGTTAAACATTTTTAGAAAATATATTTATCTATCATATTATTATTTTTCTGTCTCGAAAATTTATTTGATTTATTTTTTCTTTTTTCCCGTGTAAGTTAACCATTTTTAAAAAATATATTTATTTATCACATTATTTTTGTTTGTTTCTCTTCAAAGTATATTTGATTTATTTCTCATCTTTTTTCTGCATGCAAGTTAACCATTTTAAAAAATAATAATAATTCTTATCATATTATAATTCTTCTAATTTCAAATTGAATTAATGTAATCCTTTTAATTCATATAAATGTTAATCAATTCGAAACATTTCATTCTAATCTCTATTCCAAATTATTTAACAATGATACCGTCATTTTCAACGTAGCAATTCCCTGGTGTATAATTTGTCCATATTTTGCAAAATACAAAAAAAATAATAATATATGCACGTATGATTATACATTTATCAGCCAATTCCATGATGATTGTATGATTGTATAAATGACAATATTTATATTTTATATAATAAACATTATATACATAAGAAATTAAATATTCATATTAATGATTGTTGAAGATGACAATGCTCGCATGTTTACACCAAAGAATTGGCATTTCCTTATGAGATAATATATTTATTTCTATGAGCTAATTAAAAATCCTACATCATGGCAGAGGTGAAGCAAAGTATTTAGAATTATCTACTTGGATTTCTATCTCAATAAAGAACATCATTTGACTCATCCAATACAATTTCATCAAAGTTATTTCCAACAATATTTACATCCCAACAATTTTCATACAATATTTGAACGAAGATTCTTTCATATATTCTCATTTGTGTCTTTTTCCCACTTTGACACATCATACGCGGTAACATTTCTATGAGAAATTAAGGGGGGTGTAGGTTAAGCAACTGAACCTGAGAAATATAGTATTCTAAAACAAAAAGTTTATCCGTAATTTTTATGAAGAAAAATTCGGACCTTCTCATTCATTACCAATGCGGGAATGATTAGAGATTCCAATAGAGGTGTAAAATGTGGAGAAAGTAATTATCATTCTTATATCATTAAAATTGAACAATATTAAAGCGAATTTTTTTTGAAGAATGTGTCGATTGCAAAATTCGCAGCATCTTCACCACGGCCCTGCCACTCCTTTCGATTATGGCTGGTGAAATATTGGTCCGAATAGTGACATGAGAACCTCAAATATCTCCTTCAAATCAATCCTCTTTCCATATGCCGGCTTTAAAATTCAGCATGGGTTGTAACAGTTTGTGATGGCGAATTAAGATGGCTAAACCACAATGTCCAGGATATGAAAAATTCATAAAGTCTGGTATACCAAATTTTTCTACAACATGCTTGCAAGATATTGTCGTCAAGTTGAAGAATCTTGTACACAAATAAACAACTTGTAAGAATAATGAAACAAAAAATAATTATAAATAGAGTAAAATATTACCAGATTGTGTTTCATCTTATTTTATCATCTATGAAATTCATCTTAGTCCCAATGGTATTTGGCAAAACCTTCAAAAAGAGCGAAATCAGAAATAGCGAGAATGAGAGGGTGCCTTACTATTTGAAGATTCGGGACGGTGCTCGGGAAAAATCAAAAAGAGCGAGAATGAGAGAGTTTCAATATTCAGAGCCTTGCACCGATAAAAAATATAAAAAATCACAAAAATGACAGTCATAAATCACATGAAAAAAATAACAATAATAAAAAAGGAAAGGAGATGACCGTCATTACTTGATATGAGAGATAACCGAATGAGCAGGGAATATATATATATATATATGGCCTTCGAAGAACCGGAGAAAAATAATTAAGAGGGATCGCATGAAGAAAAAAAAAAAAGAGAAGGTAGCCTTACCTTTTTCTTCTTCTTCTTCGGTTGGTGGTAGGTGGTGGTCTCACGGTGGAGAGAGATGCATAGAGATAGTGGTCTTTCCTCTTCCGTGGAGTAGGGAAGGAGAAAGAGACCACATTTCAAATTTCATTTATTGACGGTTTATAAATTTCATTCATTTATTGACAGGTTTGAATTGATTTGTAAGGTTTCAATCGTGCTATACATGATTTGAATCGTGTATTGAATTAATTATAATTTTAGTGACAAGTTATAATTATTTTCAAATTTAAAATTGTATAACATGAAATGGTCATGATTGAAATAATTAGTGTGACATCATATATTGGCAAATTTTCTAATTACAGTGTCCATTTAATAATTATTCCGATGACCACATTTTAAATTATATTTATTGGCAGATTATAGTTACATTCATTTATTGACAGGTTAAAATTTCTTTAAATGATGAAATTTGCAATCAATTAGGTTTCCTTTTTTTGTCCAAATTTTGAAAACTAAAAATCAAAATTGGTAGGTTATAATTTCATTAATTCAAGCCAAATTTAACATATTTAAATCATTGACTAATTATTCAATTCTTTCACAATATAGAAATCAAATATTGATTTTTTTCAGCATTCAATATTCGATATTTTGATTCAATGATACTATTCAATATGGACTGTTTTTTCATCACAGGTTTAAATAAATCATTGAAATATCAACATACTATTGATTCTTCCATATTTAATATTTGAGTCTTAAATATTTTATGAGTCAAAAAATAACTTACCATTAATGTATTGATTTAATTTGAAATTTCAAAAGTTATTGATTATTATTTTAAATAAAAATTAAATTTTTTTTAAAAAATCAATATTGATTGTGGTAGCGACACATGTACGAAATTCTATGTGGAGTGTTTAGAGGTTGACACATGGACAAGTAATCAATGAGATTATTTATAAATGTATATAGTATAGATTTTTTGGGTAAAGCAATTGTGATATGATCAATGCTCATATTTTTTAATATTTTATTTTTAACATATACTTTTTTATTGGTTGAAATTCATTCAGGTCCTACAAAATTCAAGTGAGACCCATATGACTTAATTATATATTGACAGTGTAAAACCTTTTTACATGGACATCCAAATTCCAATCATAATTTATGACATAAGTAAAAATATTTAATTTCTATCATAACTACTTTTAAAGTCACTCATATCATGATTGGTGATTGGTTGATAGCGTAAATTTCGTACATAGTAATTAAACTCATATAAAAATAGTGAATTAAATTTATGTGTAGTATGATTCACGTGAATTTGTATGGCCAATGTTTAAAAAATATTTGCTTATTTTTTATTTTTATTTTTGTTGCAATATTTGTTTATTATTTGTTCACTTTTTTTTTTTTGGTACATAGTACTATTTGTTCACTTTATTAACAAATAATAATAGAACTTACTAAGGGTATCTGGTAGGTAGGGTTTATTTTATGACAAATTTTGAGCTCATTGAACTAGTGGGTCAAATTAGGTTGGATTGAGATTTTTTTTTTTTCCAAAAACCGACTCAACTTTGACTTGTTCAATGTTAGCCAACCGAGTTCAATGTCACATATATTATATGGATTAGCATGACCATTGAATTTTAATCGCAATAATCCATTAAATACAGTTTAACATCTCTATTTTCTTGATTGGTCAATGGTCACATTCTCAACATGACAACAATACCTACACATAAATTTATTAACTAATATTGTAAAGTTAGAGAAAAAACAATTTGAAATGTCAAAATGGCTAAACGACTTTTTTTTTAAGAAGAAATTACGTAAGTGAGTTGTATTTGTTTCTTAGTTAGTTAGGTTGGGTGCTTGGGCTATAGCTCTTCTGTTCACACAAAGAAACGTTAATACTTTCTACTAAGGGTGTTCAGATCCAAACTGAACCGTTACAAAATCGTAAACCGATCCAAATTAATCGAAAATCGACAAAAACCGACTCGTTTTGGATTTTTTTAGATGACATTTGATGAGAACCGATCCGTTCGGTTCGGTTTGTGGTTTGCTTTCCTGAAATCGAACCGAACCGCAACCGAACCAATTCATATAATATAACGTTATGTTTTGCATCTCACTACCCACGCACACGGCACACCATTAGTCACTCAGTGTAATCTCAAACTTTCTTTTTGGACCATCTTTATTCTTTAGGCTTAACTTAGTAACTTTTCATTTTCAAAAGAATCAAATATATAGAATTCAGTTTTTCTGAAATACTTATTGCTTGACATAGAACGTGTTTGTATGTACAAATACTTGTCTAAGTAGTAAGATTATTGTCTTCAATAAAAGACACATTGTTTGCTTGATTTGTGGCTTTGTGCCGTACTAGTATGAAATAAATTAAAAGAGTGGAAAGAGAGCAAACCACATTTAATTGATCATGTTTATTTTTATCAAACCGAACTAACCGAACCGATCCAAACCGCATTTAATTGGATCGGATCGGTTCGAATTTTTTTAAAAAAGCAAACCGAATCGCATGATGTTTTACTCTTTGAATCGGATGGTTTTTATGTTCAAAACCGAACCGAACCGATCCGCGAACACCCCTACTTTCTACACTCGCTACCCAATCCACATTATGCATATTCTATATTTAATTATGAATACCATTTTTACATTGTCGTGATGAATAATATCTGTAAATTAAATTATAAACACCGTGCATATGTGAATCTTCGTGCTCTACAAGCATGATATTGGGAGTTTCTTTGCGCATTCATGTTGTATATTGACGCAGAGTTTGAGAGTCTTGCTATCCAAACTTCATTATTGTTTAGTCAGCATTTCAAGTGCTTAGAAGGTTTTTACGAATGAGTAATATTTTATGGAGTTGAAATTTAGTTTCTAATTGAGCCTAATTTAGGAAGATTTTATTACCCTCTAAATTTTGAATTGCCAATTCTCTGCTTTCTATGTAAAACTTTCTTTATTGAACATCATGTAGATTTATTTATCAATAAATTGTTTAAAGATAAATCTTTGTTGTCCATAATTGAACCTTGCTTTGTTGTCCTATAAAATAAACTTATCAACCTATTTATTTATATTTATCAGAATAATTGACACCTTGCTTTAAAAACTTGAAAATTTCAGTTATTGGTTTCGGGCTGACAGATTTCTTTTTCATCCATGTTTATGAACATGAAAGAAATTTAGAGATGGAAGTGATCATTAATCAGTGTCTGGGAGACCTATCAATATAAGTTATGCAGTTCTTTTGAAGAAGAAAAAATTAGGAATCAATACAAGCTTTATTAGGAATCAATTTCAAGTAATGGAATGGATGGTGAGAAATCAAGTTCCAATAGAAGTGTGAGAATAAAGAAGAAGACATTCTGACATTATCTCTCATCATTCCCATAGAAACAAATAGACACTTCAACTATAATCTAAAATCATGCTGGAAAACTCAAATATGACATTGTTCTTGATTGTAGCTTCTTCTTTTTTTTTTTTTTTTTTGCTATAATTGAACAAGTTGACAGTTTTATATTTTCCTTATCGTTATCATTTTTGTCATGAATTCAGAATTCTTTTTGTCTTTGATATAATAATATAGAAAAGTGGGGTGGGGGAATTTGAGGTTTTCTTCACTATAAGTGGGTGGAAGTTAAAAAAAAAAATCATCATGTTGGTATTCAGCTGATGTTACTGGAAGGATAAATGTGACAGTTATATTTGATTTATGTGCTTTATACATTCCTGTGTTTAGTACAGTTGTTCAGTTCCGTTGTTCGTGTACACAAACATGAGTTTATTACATTTGATTTAATGTTTTATACATGCCTGTGTTTAGTAATACTGACAGTGTGCTTATAACCAATACTTAAACTCCTTTTATGTACACAAATTTATTTTATATATTCAACCAACTTATTATAGTGTAAGTTCCTCAAAATTGTCTCAATCATGATACATTTTAATGATTGAATATTTTTTGTTTAATGCTCAACAGCAACGATAGGGATTAACTTTTAGTGGACAACTTGTTTGGCTCATACAAAGCAATAATTTTATGCTTGCAATGCTTTCAAAAAGTTGAGTGCACAAGTAATACAACATGTCATATATGAGTGAACTTATAGCATAATCATGCAATTTAATCCCCCAAACGTTTTCCAGTTGGATTTACTTAATTTTTGTTTTCCTGATACCTTCAGGGTGCACTCAACGTCGTAATTGCTACTTTGGGGATCATTAAGTTACAAATTACTCTATTGGACTATTTGTGTTTCTAATAAATTCTTAAAGACTATTTTTTATATAATTTAGGAATTTACATAATTTCAGTTCAACAATAACTCTGGACTATTTATGATCATTTCTTTCTGGTGTTTGCTTTTTGCAGAGTTTTTAATTTTATTAGAAGTGAAAGTATTTTTGGAATTACCAAATGATTCATTCAGTTATCATTTGTCTCGATCAATAGAGGCCCAAAAATTTTAATGCTAATGCAAATGCATTTGTATGCTCAAGATGGGCTGCAAGTGATCACCTACATTTGTCAAATTTTAACAAATATTGGTGACTATTAGAGATCTGTTATGTAATTATGAAAATCTGCTAAAAAGAAAAAAAAATGTCATTCTTGAACTTTCATTATGCATTTGGTCACACTGAGTTTATGTGCTTTACATGATGTTAGCTAAGATGGATTCAAAAATACAATAATCAAATCAAGATGATGCTGCAGTTATATGCTTCAAACAAAACAATCTTCTCAATATCATTTATATTAAACCAAATCTGTTGTTTCTTCTATCTCACAATTTTTGCCTTTATTTTTTAACATTAATTGCCATATTTAAATGCTTGAATGGTAGCCACAATATAAAATTTCAAAAGTTTTACTTATATAAGTGTTTTCACATTTAAAAGCCTCGAACAAAAAAAAAAACATCTGATGCTTTTTTAATTCAAATAATATACAAATACTTATTCATTGTTCTTTTAATTTGTTATTTTCAATATTTTAACAAACAAAACAATATAACATAGTCACACATAATATGTCCGTGCATCACAATGATATCAGTGTTTTCAAATTTAGAAGTCTCAAACAAAAAAAAAACATGCGATGTTTTCTGAATTCAGATACTATAGGAACACTTATTTGTTCCTCTTTGGAATTTTTATTTTCAACATTTAAAAATACACTATAGTTTAAAATAATTACACAATATACCCATGCATAGCACGAGTACAAAATCTAATATTTATATATAAGGCGTTGGTAGCTAAAATTTTAGGTAAGTGTAATTTTTGGAACAGAAAAGATATTGAGGGCTCGTTTGGTGGTCATGAAAGGATAAAAACACATATGATAAGGGTAAGATAGTATGTGAAAGCATAAGCTCTTATCATGTGCAATGCTTAATGCGCACCGGAAAACCCGTTAGATAATATTATGTTATCCTATCTTCTGTTTGAGGTGAGCCCAATAATGACAAAATATGATATAAATTATATGCAAATAACAAAATTACCCTTATATCAGAATTACATATATTTTTGCAAAATTAATTGTTATATTTTTTGGATTTTTATAAATTTAAATTATAAAAAAATTATATGAAATATTAATTGATAATATTTTTTTTTTTAGCTTTCTATACATTAATCCATGTTTTAAATTATGCTTAATGAACTTTTTAGTCCCTACAAATATAGACAAGGATCAATTCCAAAATTTTAAAAGTTTATAACATCAAAAACTGAAGGAAAAAAAGATAGAGACCAAAATCAAAAGTGTCTATATTTGTAGGGACTAAAAAGTTGATTAAACCTTTAAATTATAAAAAACTATATAGGAAATTAACTTTCAATATTTTTTTTTCCTTTTCATAAAAATTGTCAATTAAAATATACCTAGTTATTAGTAATAAGATTTACTTTTAGGCTAGAAAACATAATTAAATAACAATATTTCCAAAGCAAATATTACCACTGTTAATTGTGGGCAAAACTAATATATATTTTTTATCTGTTATCTTCTTTATCTCTCAAAGTTTGTCATCAATAAGTGAAGGATGAAGGTCCCCCATTAATGGCAGACCAAGCTGTACATCAGGGACGGACCCATACGCTAGTGAGTATGGGCACATGCACCGACTTATTTTGAGAAAACAATTATGATTACCTAATATATTTTACTTGCCCCCATTGTTGATTTATTTGCACTCATGTCACTCATTCTTCACTTCACTCTTTCTTCATCTCATCACGTTCAGACCACTCTTTCTTCATCTCTCTCACGTTCAGACTTCAGATGACTCATCACGTTCAGACCACTCTTTCTTCATCTCTCTCACGTTCAGACTTCAGATGACTCATCACGTTCAGACCACTCTTTCTTCTTTTTCTTTCTTACACAACACAGTCGTTGTTTGTCTGCCGTTCGTCCAGCACAGCTGTTGTCCGTTCGCGGCTTCGGCTCTCTCTGTCATCTCTCAAGCAATAGCACAACACCGCACCAGCCGACCAGTCCTCCCTCTTTCTCATTCCATTGTTAGGGACCTCCATTCTTAGGATTTATAAAAGCTTGAAATTTGGGGTTTCTATATATAGGTCTATTTCTATGAAATTGGTTGATTGATTATGCAATTAGGATGATGAGTAACATGTTGTGAAGTCAATTTTATGAAATTTTCTCTTGATGATGGTTAATTGCAAATATTGATAGGTTAGGGTTTTGATATGCTCAAATTTGAGGATGTTGTGAATAGATTCCAAAATTTTTTGGAAATATATTGCACCCATGGGCTTAGGATCCTAGATCTGTCACTGCTGTACATGACTGGTATAGACAGAAAAGGTGAAATTTTTTATGATATAACCCACAGATTGTATTTCCACTTTGATTTCGTGTGGAAGTCTGGCAACCGCACCACCAACTTGTTAGAGCTACAACGCTATCGCCGTCCCACAAAGTAGGACTTAAAGGGTTAGGGTTAAAGGATCAAGGTTAGAGTGGAAACAAATTTTCTATGATATGGTGATTATTTCTAACCCAACTCCCTATGGATAAAAAATTAACTAATGAGCAGATAAGATAAACCAACAGAATAAGCTTATACTATCTTATTGGCTCACCAAACCATAAAATAAAAAAGGATAAGATAGCTTATCTTATCTTATATTCTTTATCCCGATTTCCAAACAAACCCTCAATGTAATTAAGCTAATCTTTAAAGAAGACTAGCATAATATTCCTTATAAAACCTTGCCACATGTTAGTATAATATCCAAAAAAAATTATAATACAAAACTCAGTTTTTCTCTGTTACAAAAACAGAGTGTAAGTATATGATAACTAATTTTTTGGATTTTGGTAGAGACGTCATGAAACATTGAAACTTGGCTCCAACTTCTTGGGCAACATATAAAATTCAGAAAGACATTTTACCTGTTACCTCAAATTTTCATAATCTACCCAAAGCATACTAGATCAGATCCTGCTGCAGCTCCTTCTCTTTTTCTCTGTCTCTTTCTCTCTTCAATGGATCGGACTCAAATTCTTCTTGTTGGATTACCAATCTTCCTCTTCTGCTCAGACATTGTCAACCTTTTCACTCCCAAATCAACCCATCACCATCACCCTTCAATCCACCCCAGGTCTCAGTCTCAACAGCATCTTCAACAGCCCCTCCAGTTCCTACACAGGTTTTTTACATCCCGGAATTTCCACCTTCATTTTTTTTATACATGATTTATGCCCAGTTTATTTTTTAATTCAAGTCCGTTACGTAAAGTTTTTTATCTTGTCAGTCAATCACAAATTAAGGAATTATAGTTAAGGTAATGATTATGATAATAGTGAAACATTTGTAAAGATGTGACGAATTATAGTTTTTTTTTTTATTTTCTTATATGTTTGTTTCAATGCAGAAACAAAGTGGCATTGGCCCAATCGGGGTTGGCAACACTGTGAACATTGACTTCTGCACTTCCTGTTCTTACAAGTTTGCCTAATTTCTTATTATTTTAATTTTGATCTAATTGTTTTATTAAGTTGAGGGGTTCTCATTTAATATATATGTCTTCAGTTGGAAAAAATAATGCATTGATTTTTATTTTAATTTTTTTCGGTCAGTTCTTGGTATTGAAAAGAAATGATGGAGAAAGAAATGTATACGAAGGCAAAATCAGATAATTGAATATATTGCTTGTGTGGCTGCTAAACTAAACAAACGCATCATGCATATCTAAGTGGTATCCAGTGTTATTATTGTTTAAATCACAATATATGTTAGAATTTAATTATCTCTCGGTCTCTCTCTTAGTTAGATCTATTTGGTCAATGACTATTTATACTGATAAATGGAAAACATGTTTTCCTTTTAACATCTTTGAAGTATATTTAAATTCTCACTTTTTTATTTTACTGACACTGTATTTGTGCTTGATACTAAAGTGGGAATTTGTCAACTCCTCCATTAGTCCTGTATAAAAATTTTGATTTCTAAATTCTTATAGTTATATTGGTGATAACATTTATCTTCCAACAACAGTATGAGCATTTAACTAGAATTATAAGTAGCTAATTTTCAGAAGGTGTTGTCTGGCCCTAGAACCATTAGATAGCTGATTGCCAGTTGTAACGAATGCCTAATTGGCGGTTAGGTCCTGACGAAAATATAGACAAGAATTGAAGCATACTAACTGGATGATATAGAAATCAGATTTTTATTTGGTGTTTGTGTAATATGTTATACACTGTTAGGTAAGTGATTGATTTTGAGCAAGCATTGGTTTTACCTAGTCCTTTGATAGATACTGACAAAATATTCTGACAAAAATACTACACACGAATTGAAGCATACAAACTGGTTGATGTAGAAATCAGATTTTTATTTGGTGTTTGTGTAATATATATGTTATATACATTGTTTGGTAAGTGATTGATTGAGCAAGATTTGGTTTTACCTAGTTCTTTGATAGGTAATGGTTCAGAATGTAGAGATTAACAGAAAGAAAGAGAGTGAGTTTTATTGAAAATAGTCTTTTCCTTCTCTTGATGAATGGAACCCAAAGGGAAGAAGAACAAAAATGATTTACAAAAGTTGTCTCATAACTCATCAACCAACTATCTGACTTCCTTTTCATTCTCTATCTCTATTTTTAATAGGCTAACTAATTAACTAACACAAACAGTTTCACTAATAAGGCTTAAACTAATAGAGGCCTAATTTTACTTCTTCCTAATTGAAGCCTGTTACAAACTTCCTTCTCTTAAGTTATAACTTCTGAAGACTCTCTTTCACTCTAACTATAAACTTGGGTTCAGTAAATAAATGTTGAGGTTACAAAACTAGTTTAACATGGATACCTTCTATGGTGCACCACCCACCAAAATGGTGCATGGTGCACCATCCAAATGGACAAATGTGGACCATCCAGATTTCCATTTGGATTGGTTGACTTTTCAACCAAATGGTCAAACCTCATAATTATTGTTCTTGTATTTGCAAAAATAGGTTTAGTATATTTATATTTGCATAAGTAGCATTTTTATTTTAATAATAAATAAATTTGTAATTTTTATTAAACTATTATTTTTTTGATGGTTTGGATAATTGAAATTTGAAAGGCTTAGATTTGTTGAGTTTCTTTAATTTCATTTACTTTTCTATAATAAGAAAGGAAGAGATGTAAAAGATAAAAAAAAAAAAAAACTGATGTCCAAATACAGATTAAAAAAGTATAATATATATGCAAATACAACAAATCAGGGGACTCAAGTGTAAATACAAAGTTTAAAAAATACATTTGACTCAAATTGTATTTTGACCGGATCAACGTCAACTTTTGTGCTCATATATCAAAATAAAAGCTTGCAATTGGTCCATAAAAGTGGTGCATGTTGCACCACTTTTTTGGGTGATGCAACTTAGCCTCCACACCATCAATATGTACTATTCCTTTATTGACAAACACCAAGAAATTAAACAGGTGGCTTCAACTTAGTTTGAAATGAAAAAGTTCACGTGAGGCTGCTTGAGTTGAATGGAGCAACTTGTACAATTTGTGCAAGTTTCTGAAGGAAAGGTGTGCATAAATATCATTATTGGTTGCAATTGTTTGGATAAGCGTTTGACAAATATGATTTTGGATTAAATTGATTTTATAGAATTAATGTCAATACAATTGAATTTGAAGTAAATTGATTTATGTTTGGATGTTTTTACTTTAAAAGCAAATTTGATATAAAACTTAATAGAATTTTCAATCCAAAAGCAGAAGCTATTCTAAACTGCTTCTGATAGAATCGATTTTGGATGCAAAATTGCTTACTCAAACGTGTAATCAAACATCTCTTTTTTTACTAAAATCACGTTTGACAGGTACAAAAACACTTCTAGTATCTCCAGAAATGGAACCAAATACACACTTAAACATGTTATTGGACTGTCTAGAAGAGTGATGACACTTGCCCGATTCTTGCTAATGGCCGGCTTGTTTTAGCGTTGGAAGAAGATAGAACGCGCATTTGTTCAAAGCAATCCTTAGGTAGCTTTGAAAAAAGCGCATGGGAAACGGTGTTTCCTCGTTTGGGTTTAAAATAATCTTAAACAAACGTAGGCTAAGAGGGTGTCCCAAACAGTTGTTTTTCACGATAAAAACTGTTTTTTAATAAAGGCGGGTATGTTTGGGTAAACTGATTAAATTTTAAAATAAATGTTTTTATTAGAAAAAATTGTTTTTAGAGAAGCTAGAAGTTTAAAACTTATTTAAAAAGCTGTTAGATTATTTTGAAAATAATAACATTCTTCCTATTTGACCCATACAAAAACTAACTATCAAACAAATATTAAATTATACAAATAACTTCATACCTTTTTAGTAATTTACTACATATAAGTGATTTTTTTATACACAATTCAAACGAAATAGATTATTTTATAATCGATTTTCAGCAAACACATCAAAAAAAAAAACTAATTCTATTATAATCGATTATACCAATAATCGATTATTGAAATAATTAAATTTTTGCGGCTGATCCAAACACACACTAAGTAAGGCCACTTGATTTG
The DNA here is from genome assembly GCA_039655645.1 of Ammopiptanthus mongolicus. Classification (NCBI taxonomy): domain Eukaryota; kingdom Viridiplantae; phylum Streptophyta; class Magnoliopsida; order Fabales; family Fabaceae; genus Ammopiptanthus; species Ammopiptanthus mongolicus. The sequence goes on from CM077350.1 coordinate 48,768,373, forward strand.
AGATGGACTGGTACATTTTGTGAAATTTTCTAAAGGATAGGATTTGTGTAATTAAGAAGGCCACAAACTTACATGGAAACAACACAATCTTTATACTTCTCGTTTATAATTAAGCATGAATGTTTTCATTCTATCTTAACTTTATTATAGCCACCCTCGATTAATTATAAAACTACGAATAACTGGCACTAGAGTATCATCTGCCTGGCTAAGAACGAAGCTCAATAGCAGTACCAAGAGCAAAAGTTAAAATTGGAAGTCAAAGACAAAACAATCCACTAACAAAATAGGAAAAGCAAGAAATATATCATTTAATGTTCACTGCATAAAGAACATCAAAGATGATTTCAGAAAAAAAAAAAAAAGGTGATGTTGGAAGCTCAAAAAAATGAGAAAGAAAGGAAATAAAGTTGGAGGAGATAGTATTTACGTGAGATGTTTGATTTGTTGCTGTTATCTCTGAGAATTGCTTTGCTATGTGGAAGAACCATATAATTGATTAGTAGTTTCACAAGATTACAATCATCAAATGTCGGGGATGTAGCTCAGATGGTAGAGCGCTCGCTTAGCATGCGAGAGGTACGGGGATCGATACCCCGCATCTCCAATTTTAGCACAAAGGACGCCGTATGCTTTTAGATTCTTTTGTTTCCTTTTTTCCTATTACTTTATTTTAATGTCAAACGGGCTGGGACACAAGTAAACTAATGGGCCTTCGTTATTTAGAGGCATTATGAAGGCTTTTACTTTTGTCACCTCATTCATTACTATGCCTACCCCCTCATCCCTCAATTTTTATAATTTTTTTTCCAAAAAGATTCTTGTCTTTCTTCCCACCCTCTCCTTCCCTCACTCACTTTCTTCTTCTCCCACCTCCTATCACACTCTTCCCCTCCCCTTCTGTTTTTTTCTTCTTCTTCTTCTTCATACCCCACCCTCAACTATAGGTCACTCCAGAAACTGTGCAATAATTTATTAGCGGTGACGCTAAGCAAACACAGGCTTGAAGTGGCTCTACCTCTGCACCCGTCCCCTTTCTCTGCAACCTTTTTATATTAAACGAGATTGTCCGTGCATTCTGCAAATGCAAAATTGTCCGCAATGCAAAATTGTTTTTCAATGTCTTGTGTGAAACCAACCAACACTATTCCTTGTTATACACAGGTCTCTTGTTAGCATCTACATTTGTGGCTTGTGCCATCAATATATGTTAGGATTTGTGTAATTGAGGGTGGGGTGTGAAGAAGAAGAAGGGGAAGGGGAGGGGTGTGATGGGAGGTGGGAGAAGAAGAAAGTGAGTGAGGGGAGGATGGGGTGGGAAGAAGGGGAAGGGTTTTGTTTGGGAAGAAACTATAAAAATTGAGGGACCAGGGGGTAGAAATGATAATGAATGGGGTAGCAAAAGTAAAAGCCTTGAATGAAATATGCCTTCGTCATCCCAGATGGGCCTTCCGGGGTTTATCCTTTTCTGCCTTTCGATTATGGGGTTTTAATTTTCACACCCCTATTTCTAATTTCATACCCCCTTTAACCCATATCAACTCCCCCTTCATTGCAAGTTTTTCACATGTATTTTTTTTTGGTTCGCGATTGCTCCCATATGAAATCACATGGGGGTGTAAATGATTACACTCCCGTGTGGTAGCATACGGTTGTGTAAAGTTATATAAATAGGTAACCGTATACAATCATACGGTAGTTGATGCTCATAAATAATTCATCGTATACAACTATACGGTAGCTTTGTTTAAATAAATAAATTATCGTATGCTTCCATATGGTACGTATATTTTGGAAGAAAAATATATTACCGTGTGAAATCATATGATTATATATCAAATTTATCTACACGTATGATTCCATAAAATAGTATATACCACAACTTTTAATACACTACCATATGATATCATACGGTTGGCTAAAAAACATCAACCTACCACCTACCGTATGATTCCATACGGTGGTGTTACAAACTTTGCTGATAGCACTCCTGATAAAAATCAATCTTTTCTATCATGGATACAAGAAATTTTATTTACTTTTGATATGACTTTTGCCTCGGGAAGTTTCAATTCAACACTGAGGCGTGGAAATCTCACTCACTATGAGTATATTCAGGTTGGGGAGGGTAGAGATGTTGGGCTCAACCAAGTCTCTCTCTTTGAAGCAAAAATGGCTTTTGGTAATGGAGTGCAGACGCTCTTGTAACGTCACCGTATGAAATCATACGGTAGGTTGATATTTTAGCCAATCGTATGATATCATATGGTAGTGTCACAAAATTTGTGGTATAGACTACCGTATGGAATCATACGCGTAGATAAATTTGATATACAACCGTATGATTCCATACGGTAGTATATTTTTCTTCCAAAATATACATACCATATGGAATCATACGGTAGTTTATTTATTTGAACAAAGCTACCGTTTAGTTATATACGGTGGGCTATTTATGATCATCAACAATCGTATGATTGCATACGGTTGCCTATTTATATAACTTTACACAACCGTATGGTCATATACGGTTGTTTGTTTACTTAAACTACCGTATGGCTATACACGGTAGTGTAGTAAACTAGCTCCCATATAATTAAATACGGTAGCTTAAGCTTTTAAACAAACTACCGTATTTGACTATACGGTAATCTATTTATTTAAACAAACTACCGTATATCTCTATACGATTGTTTATTTGTTTAAACTGCCGTATATAGTCATACGGGAAAACGCGATAGGATAGGGATAGTTTTGGATTTTAAAAAAATTGGGGATATGAAAATTAAAGCCCTCGATTAAGATGCCAAATGTCAAATTAGGGCTTTGTAATATTTTCCTGAGTTAACCATAATACATGTCGAATCCAAATAGACTTATATAATTATTATTATTATAATTATAATAATAATGGAAACTATGCTGTGCCAATTCACACGTCTATACACTACATTATTTATATATACGTTGGAACACGCTAAAGTTGCATAGGAGAGCAGAAAACACTTCCTTCAAAGTTCAAACCTTCAAATAGACTATTTCATTTGTCCTCTTTCAAATGTATTGCTATTTTGACATACGCGTAAGGCTAAATGTTCACATCCCATGTAATCCTTTCTCAAGGGTATTACGTATGCGGTCTTAGAATTTGCTTCTAGCTTTATCTGATGATTGAGTAACGGAAACACGTTGCCTCCTTAGAATACATATATACATATATATATTGACAAAATTTTATTTTTTACAGTTAGATTCATGAAAAATTGTTTATCAATCTTATGGTTACATTTGGCCTGCCCATCTTGTTATTTGTTCTTGTATGAGTTAAAAAACCCCTTACACCCTTCATCAATATACGATTTGTTTATAAAAAAAAAATAGTTAGATGCATGAAAATTTGCATCTTGATATAATTTTATTCATTAAAAGAAAATGGTTTTGACTAGTTCGAAAAGCTGAATTATTTGAGGAAGCATCATTTGACCACAATAAAAACGAGAAAAAAATAGCATTCTAGCGTTCAAACGCCAGAACTAGGTACGGTGATATAATTAAATCACCATTTTATTCATTAGTGTGCAACACCACAGGCAAAAAGTTGGGATGGTCAAATATTCACAAATATATGCATCCATGGGTAAATAGTAATGTGATCACAACGAAATAAAGTAAAGGCACTATTCACAGTCATAACATGCAAAGTTTAAAAGTGGAGTTGTTAGCCATCCGATATATGATGAAAACTGATTATTACCAACTACTTAAAAGTCAATTGCCCAACCGAGTGTCCTCTCTAAACCACTTACGCATCACCACAGCAACATGCACGAGCAATAACATAATAGGGGCAGCGTTAACTCCGATCTTGTTGTGGTACATAATTTGGAGCAGCATGATACAGAATGAGCCCTTGTTCTTGCAGATCACAATAAGCCAATGACATTCGTAGTGACCAGATAATTTTTTGATCAACCCTCTTCCCAGTCAACGTCATCGTCGTCGTCTGCTGGAGCATCATCAGCTTGAACATTCAAATCGTTGACCTTGTAACTTTCATTTCCATTGCCTTTAAAAAAATACACCCAAGAGCACAAATGAGTCAACACGTGTAAAATTAAATTATCAATCAAAGGAAGGGGGGGGTACGAAGTTACAAACATAAAAAAAGAAATTCAGAAGGACCCTCGATGTCAATATTAACATAAACATACAAAGAAAATTTTTATCAAATTTTAGTACTTCTGGTGATAGTCAACTCTGGAGGGGAATAAAAAAAGAGTTGAGGCCAATAATAAACAAACTCCAACTCAATAGCCCCCATTATCATCAACTTAACATCTGGTTCTCACAAGGTTTCCTGGGGCTGCCGTCACAGGGAAAAGGAAGAAATTAAAATATAATTTTAAGTGAAGTACACTAGCGTTTCTTGGAGATTACCTCCTATGTAATTTCATTTAGCATTGGTGATTTTGGAAGATTTACCAAAAGGTGCTATCCATACTCGCATGTTCTTTAGATTTTCACTATATAAAAGTTTTAGCAAGTGTATTGTATGTACTTAGGATAGGCCACCTCTTAGGAAGTCCTGGCGTTGCACCTCTTTTCCCGCCTAGTAGGGAAAAGCTTAGTTGTTGCTGTTGTTGCTATATGTACTTATTCTATCTCTACCTTCCACCATTACAACTGATGTCACCTCCACTGCAACCATCACCCACAGGCCACAGCTACCAGTTGCCACTGCAACTGTCTTGCCATCTCTATCAGGCATCAACCATGATTTTACTGCATTGCCTTACCCCCGTTAGTCTCCCAATTTCTGATTTATATTGAGTTTACCTCTACCCTGTTTTTACCATAGCCATCACCACCATTGATGCCATGCCACCCAATGCTACTGTTACCACAGGCAGTGTCATTTCTAAAACACCACGAACCCCCTAAGTTGAAAGTTGTCACCAGAACTATAATAGTGATCCCAGCAGGAAAATTTAATTCTTGCATCAAGATTCTTGAAAATTTGATACCCTTGTTATGTACAGCCCAATTCCCATCAATCAAATTCCAGTCAATCATGAACATAAGTGATAAAATTGATTATCAATTGCATTAGTCAAGTCTCTGTAGAAAAAAATGACTTAGGGTCTATTTCGTATAAGAAAACATTTTCTATTTTCATTTTCTGCTTTCATTAATACTTGCAAAAATGTCATTGTTTTCAAAGATCTTTACATGAAACAATGAAAACAAGAAACAAAATGAAAACAAGATGACATTTTTGAATTATTAATGAAAACAGAAAATGAGAACATAAATGTTTTTTTAAAAACTAAACAGGCCCTTAACTTTTCTCATTCCAATCTTTAAAAGTATTTTAACAATTAGTACAACTGTACAACCTAGTAAACAAATCACAGGAAATCACTGAACCATCAATATATATGAGCAAGAAGAAAGTCAATGGGTCCATGAAATAGACTATAACAATCTTTATACTTGTGAAGTAATTACGAGGGACAAATTGTCTAATAACAAAGTAATCCTTCATATTCATAATAAAAAATTCCCTCGACATATTTTCTTGCCATTTAGAGTTCCCACCGTAATTTTGAAAACATTGGTTCAGGGAAACGGAAGGGAGCCTTGGCAGTTGGCACCGCACAATGGTTAAAGTTGTTGTCATGTGACAAAGAGGTCACAGGTTTAAGCCATGGAATCAGCCTCTTGCAAATGCAAGGTAAGGCTTTCTACTATAGGCCTACATAGTGAGTCCGACCCTCCACATTGCGGGAGCTTTATAGCACCTTGTTGCCTTTTTTTTACTGGTTCAGGGAAACATCTCAGAAGACTGGCAACCAGCATAAGTAAACTAATTAAACCATTTTCGGTTCTAAGATGACCCTGAGAACAGAGTGTGAATACTAAGCTACCATTATCAAAGCTATTTTTTATAATGATCTAAACCTAATATATATATTTAAAGTAGAAGAGAATATGAATTCCACAAAAACACAATAAGATGATATTCTAAAAACAAAGAGAAAAGCATTATTTGATCTCAATCACTTAGTTATTCAAAAAAATTATTGGTGTTATTTTTATTTAGGTTAAACTAATCATTTATTCCCTATACGTGAAACTAATTTTGAATTTGGTCCCTATACGTGAAAACATATGAAATCGGTTTCTATATGTGCAATTATTTTTTTATTGGTATTATTATAACGCCATTTGTTGGAGTTTGGGTAAAAGGGGCAAATTGAAAATAATTGTCACATATAGTGACCGAATTCAAAATTGTTGGTCCTTATATGTGATAATCATTTTCACTTTGGTCTTTATACGTAATAATCATTTTCAGTTTGGTCCCTATAATTTAACTCCAAGTTTCCAACAAACGGCAGTATAACACAAATAAACTACAAGGAACAAATTAAAAATAATTGTACATATAGGATTCCGATTTCAAAAAATACAGGAACAAAATTCAAAATCAATGTCACATAATAAGGACTAAATGACTAATTTAACCTTTTATTTATTAAAATTTAAACACTAACAGCATCTATCATCTATGCTTAAAGAGATTGGCAAATAAAAAAAATAAAAAAAAAATAAAATAATAATATATATATATATATATATATATATATATATATATATATATATATATATATATATATATAATGCAAGTAAAACTAGAAAATCTGCCTATGTTTAAGATAGATAGTCCAAAGCCTGGATAAAAGAGGAAGACTGTGAAGCAGTTGATAGCATATGTAAAACTCTCTCGAATTTTTATTATATGAACAAACGAGGATCCAAGTAAAACTAGGGTCAACCCCAATTGAACCTCCGACACATGGCCTTCCCTCCTTTACTAATTAGTCACTAGCATCTTTTTTCAAACACACTTTTTCACTATTAAGATACTGAGTATCCCCATTACTCAGTCCTTGTTTGAGGCACCTAATAATCTTAAAATCACATATGTAAGAAAGCTCTATACCTGGCTCCAGGGTGATAATTATGCAAATTAATTAAGAATATAATTTCAATTAATTAAAACAAAAATTCAAGCAATAATATAATCAATCTCAAGCAATCACATGAATGTTTAAAATGTCATCTTTTTATTAATATTTGTTTAGAGGGAAGGGGGAGACATTAGCAGCTATATATGCAGGTATGTAAGATTTAAAACTGAGGATCCAAATTTGGTCTAATAATCACATTGAAAAAATGAAATTTACCTCCAATAGAAGCCTCCTCCCACTCTGTCCCATCATCATCTTCCACATCTTCTTCGCGTTTAGATTTCATACCCACCTGACGATTGGAAGTACTGCTAGAAGGATCATCTGCTGTGTGTCCGTTTGGCAATTCTTGTGTTTTTGCAGCTTCTGCCAATTCGTGTTGTTGCTTAAGTAAAGCAGCATAATAAGCCTTAATATACTCATCCTACAAAAATACAAAAGGAAACAATGGTTTTAATGAATAAAAAAAATTTCTTGTCTTAGGCAGGCAGGGGGAAAGGAACTCAAGCAAAAAGAATCCAAACAAAAGGCAAATAACAGTTCATCTTATATTACGGGCCTGTATATTTTTATTATCTTCATGCTCAACTGTTGACTTCTTGTCATCTGTGTACTGTGCTGCTGTAGAATTTGAAGTCCCATCCATCTTTGTTTCCTGCTTCACCTCTCCCCGTTGTTCCTTTGTAAGAACCATCCCTGATCTAATCATCCAAGGAGGCAAAACCTTTAAAGATGCACTTTCAGTTTCAGACTTAACGCCCTCTCCTTTGCCTTCAGTCCCGTTGAAGTCAACTACAACCTGCCCATATCCATCAATAAACTACTTAGCATTTAAAACTTTTACAGAAGATACGGCCAACGCCAAAATTTAAAACTGCACAAAAGTTCATTATAATATAACTTGAGGGCAACCGAGGAATTCTCCTTCATATTCATTCACTCGTCACTTATTTCAAGATAAGAGAAACAGGTTTAAACTATTTTAACCAGGAGCACAAACAGAAATTTGGGAAAAGAAAAAAAAACACAGACATGGAACCAAGATAATGAAGCAAGTAAGCATGTTCATAATACATTGGCTAAACAGAGTAACAGACTGCAATGTTCCCACCATAAAAAAACATCATATTTAAATTCATGTCAGGCCAATTTAAGGCATGCTTCGCTCTGTTACCGCCCATAATACTAGTGAAAATGGTCATATCGATTCAAACAGATATCATATAACATTTAACAATACGTTCAAAAAGTAAGCCACCTGTTTAGAAATATATTCTTCAGGGGTTTTGCAAAAAAATAAACATCAATTTGGAAGAAGAACTCCTCCTAACAATAAATTTTAAAAGCTTTTATACAGTGCATATAAAGCATCAACATACACAATTCAGACATAGAGCATGGCTCATGGCTGCCCAGTCTGTCTGAATGCCAGAAATGCTAACCCCCTTAAAACATGATAATCTTACCTTAGTATCTCCACTGTAAGGCATTGGTGCCCCATTATATCCCAGCTGAGAAATTTTAGAATCTCCAGCATTTATGTCTCCATTGGCTGCACGCCCAGCAGCACTCGCTCGAGCCTCCCATGCTTGAAGACTGCCAAATTCTGGAACAGGCAAGTCTTTTACCCGACTGAGCTGGTCCATTAATGGCTTGAGCTGTACCTGCACTTACAGAGAAGAACAGTTATAATAGTCATCACATGCAAACATTACTTGCTAGGAAATGACATTGGTTAAGAAGTTTCTCAGTCCTAGCGAACAAAAATGATAACCATCATCAAGAACAACAAATCTAAAAAAAAATGATTCATCATATGAATCCAAAAATAGAAATAAACAACATAATACAATCATATAAGAACCTCCATCTTCTGAAGCATGTCCTTTAACTTTTCACGCCGTCGGCGTCTTGCATTATCATCTCCATCTCCCCCTTCTTGAGCAGCTATCTTATCACTTTCAACCTCAAGTTTTCCATTACAACTTTCACAATGGAAGTCCTCGTCTTCAAAAGATATTAACCGCAGTGCATCCAAAGCATTGTATCTAAAATAATTCAGATCCCCAAGTATTATGGAATGGAAATACATCAATGCGAATATGACAAATAATGATATTGATATTACAATGAATTGCTGAAACCTTTTTCCACAGTTTGGACATATATATTCCTGAACAGTGTTTTTGTTCTCCAGTTCATCTTTCAGCTTATGCTTCATCCGATGCAGTCTGTACCTAACCACATCATATATCTGCAACGAAATTAAACATAAGAATTTCTATATATGGATGAGCCAGAATTCGTCTCACTGATTCAAAAAAAAGTTGTCAGGAAAACAGGCAAAATAACATTTACTCTCTGCAATCAAACACCCAAATATCATTGGGAAAGCGACATTTATAAAAGAAATAGTGAGAAGAGACGGACCTGGGCATAATCTAGACAACAGTAAGAATGTGTGTGCAGCTTGACCTTTTCTTCTCCCTCTTTTCCTATCGGTTGACCATCAGCTGTAGCAGCTACAGCAGCACTATAAATTTTTGCACCTTTTGCTGTCTGTAGTAAAATCAGACAATATGCAACATATGAAGAAAATATGAACATAACTATACATACTCACCCACAACTCTCTCACAACAACATTACTGAAAAACAGCGCACGTTACCAAATGAACATTATAAATAAAAACCACTAAATAACGAGTTACGCATCACTTGAATTTTAAATAGAATGAAGAAGCAACAAAATAAAACGTATGGAAGGGAGTCTAAAATAATAATCTTAAGCCGTGTTATAAAACTCGGATCAGTCATCGACTCGGTCATGATACTGGGTCAATGGGTTACTGGTCGAACCGATGAGTCACTGGTTGAACCGCATGAACCACTATATATTAAAAAAATCCATAAAATTTCGTAACAGAAATTTCATACTCAAATTTCGAAGAAAAAAAAAATCATCCACACTTTAGAAATCGCTAACTATGTGGAGAATCCATGTTTCCATAACCATGTGGAGACTCCATGTTTGAACCTCGGAAGCTCAGATACCATTATTAAGAAATTTAACCGAGTGCAGAAGAGAGAAAAGAGAGAGAAGAGAGAGAGAATCTAACCGAATTAATTATGTATTGATAAAAGGTAACTGAATCAGAATAGAGTCAGTCCTTACATAGGCAGTGTTTTACAATATGTGATATTACAAATGTATCCCTAACAATAACATACTTCAATAGACATTCACAAGTTTATTTTTAACTTTATGGTTCTAATATAGAACATTATTTATAATTTTTGGCCATTTTAAAAGAATAAATAACCACTTAAAAAAATTAATAAGTATTGACAAAATTTTCTAATTTCATATATCTTAAGATATAACTTCATTTACAATTATATAAAAATGATACAAATTTGTACAAAAATTTAAAAATAAAAAATTTATATACAAAAAAACTGGCCGGTTCGACCAGCCGAGTCACCAGTTTTTTGCAAACCCAATCGAGTCGGATCGGGTCAGTTTGGGTTGCACACATACATGATCCAATAACCCACCCGGGCCGGTCATGTGACCGGTTTCTGGGTGAACCAGTTGGACCGGCCGGTCCGGTCCAATTTAATAACACTAATCTTAAGAGAGACTACCTATTTTTCATTATTCAAGAAATAGAAAATATTATTATATTGAAGTGTGTGTGTGTGTGTGTGTTGAGACAGAGAGAGAAAGAGATGCTCCTACATTTAGCAGAAGCATAGCAACTGTCACGGGAAAAGAAAAAACACTATCACATTGATGGGCCTCAACCGTAGAAAGGATAAGGGGAACAATGCTAGAATGGGAAATGAGCTGGGAAGTGTAATGGACGAGGTTGATATGCAAGAGAAAGTCGGCTCTAACAGAATGAAAACTTGGCAGCAGGGCATTGGTGTAGAAGGTGCTGGAATCATGGAAGGGAATGTGAATATATAGAGAGTGAAGGATGGGGGAGGGGGTATCAGATCATATGGGTAATTTGGGGTTGGCTATGCGCCTATGCCATAGGACAGAGATAGCATTGCTTCTCTGATATTTTTCTTTAACTTTTCTGCATCTGTATTTTCTGCAATTTCCCATTGTAATCAGAGCTTGGTTCTCTGAATTTTCCTACTATTTCTATAGTAATTTCAGTATCTATCAAATATCATCCAAACAAAAAGTACAATTAAAAGAACAAATAATTATAATTATAAGATAACAAATTAACTAAAAATTCTTTGAAATTTAACAAGGGCAGTGGAAGTGTGGGACTGAATGCTTCAAGTCCTCAGATTCAGAGCTTCTATTCACAGGGCAGAAACAAGAACTTGAGGGAATGGATAAACAATAATCCACATCAAATTATACCAAAATTGAAAGGCTGCAGCATGATAACACCTTATTTCTTGATAGTATAATACGTTAACTAGTGTATCTGTCTTGATACAATGCAAATCACCATGCATTTAACTTCCAAACAGCCCCACCATCCCCCAAAAAAAAGTGCCAAACTAGGTAGACTTTAACAAAATATCATTTTCAAATTCAGTTGTATATCCATGTGTAAGTTCTAATGACATGCTCTATGCAGCTGATGCACGGGAGTTAGGTGAGCCTGAGGTATGAGACATTGATATTGATAGAGTAAAAATTAAACCTTTGGTATACATCATCATTCCTCCCTTAATTTAAGTAAAAGCCTCATTAGCCCACCCTACCTTGTCCTTCTCATTATATTTTAACGTGAAAAATAGAAAACATAAGAAACAATTATGATGAAGAAAAGAGAATACCATTTAGTTATAAGATTAAACATCCCCTCTATTTCTCTCCTTTTATAGTGTTATGCTGTAGCATTCCATTTATATGAATTACACTCGTAAATCATCTAAAGGAATTGTTATGTGAAGGAATGCTTTAGCATCCGTTATTAATACCTGACAGTCTGACTTCATTAACCCATTAAACTCATCAAAAAGGCAATGTTAAGCCATGTGTGGGCTCACAATCAAGCTACAGATCAGATGACAGAACAAGTCTATTTGATTGGCTAATGCTTGTAAGCCAATAGTAATTCACAAAATGACAGCAAAGAGATGCATGGTAATAGTTACCTCTCTCCTGTGATCTCGGGTAATGATCTTTTCTTCTTCAAAGAATCTCAGAGTTCGACGAAGTTGTTTTGTGTGCAATTTGAGGTCCTTTGCCAAGTCTTCTTCTCTAACCCATTGTCGCCTATATAAAATTGACAGAATACCAATTCAATGAAAACCCTAACCAAAAATAAATGCACCAGCTATTTTTCAACTACACAAAGGCAAATCAAATCAAAATTAACAATATTCCAAACTCATCAAAAGCTCAAAATCAAATCCATACTTCGATGACACTTAACAACCCCAGTTTCGCATTCCACTGGTCTCAGAAAATTAACAAGCATTGCACTTTAAAATCACTTTCTCCCCCCCCCCCCATTTTGTCTATTCTGCTTAACCATTCTCTAATTTCACTTAAAATTTCAAATAAATTTCTTTCTCTTTTTGTTTAATTCCATTTGTAATTGCAAGTATGTACTACTTTCAACAGAATAGCACAAGAGCATGACTTCAAAAGAGGATAAACAAGAAGAGAGGTCGAACCTCGTGAGCGCATCGAGAACCACTACAGCAATTCCCCTGTTATCACTCCTTCCAGTTTTGGGTTGATTATCTCCTTTGCTCGTTAGATCATCGTAGAATGCCCTCGCCGTTAGTTTAACTAGCCTACGAAAATTCGCCCGATAAATCAAAACAAATTAAACATATTTTCAGTTACAATTCGGAAATCACTTCTGTTCTGAATTCTTTTTTAAAAAGACATGGTTGGACACAATTTGATGCATGTGAACTAGAGAGAAACCCGTACTTGTTGTAGTGATCAACCATTGAATCGATCTGATTTAGAAATTTAGTGCAATCTTTATGGGTTTTGAACTACAGCATGCCGTTGTCCTTGTTCTCTCATTCAATGGACTGAGTCAGAGAGGGAGAGGGAAGATCTGTCATGTGAGAAATTCGATAAGATGCACTTGTAAAGTTTTCTTTAATGAGAAGAAAAAGATATGAATAACAATCTCCTAATTCCTGAGGTCTAGTGACACAAAGTAATATGTTAGATGATTTTTTCATACAGGAAAAAGACTACAATTAACATGAAAACTCATTAGACTGCAAGCAACTTTTTGTTTAAAAACAAAATCCGCCATAAAATATTTTAAAATCTTTGCGGAATTTACATTAATATGTCATCCACAAATTTAAGGGTACCAATCCTACATAGGTACTATGCAAGTGGACCTGAAGCCACGCCTTTACAGCCCTTGCATTTTCTGCATTTCAACAATGATGCAAATATGCCTTTGATAATAATTTGGATGAATATAACAATGAAACAGCAATCTCCAGACAGAACAAACCACCAATTTCTTGAGAAGTTGTAGTATATGACACAATAAATAAACCACCAATTTCAGTTAGGCTTGGTAACGGGGCGGGTAGGGGTGGGTTTTGCCTTCCCCATCCCAGTCCCCGTCCCCGACTTCCTAACAACATCCCCGACCCTGCACCCAATCCCTGCTGGGGGTGAAACATAGGTACCCATCCCCGCGCCTCCGGTGGGGGTTGAGTTTTCCCGCCCCGCCCCGCCCCACCCCCAATATCCAGGATTTCAAGATTTCACACGCTGATGTGCATGAAATGCAACTTCATTGTCTGTGTACTAAATATCTCATATTCTCATTGTCTGTGTACTAAAAAAGTACTAAATATCTCAAGCAACAATACAGTATGGGATGAAGAGAAAAAAAGTGAATTTTAAGAAAGAAGCTACCAGAATGAAGTATATATACCCCAAGCGTTTTCCACATTTACAGTTCAAGGCTGAAAGCCAGAACCAATCACCTTAGATTCTTTTTAAAAATTATGAACTCCTAAAGATTGACTATCTATGAAGCAATTCACTGTTGATCAAATGCAACCTATATGAGAACATATGTTTCCTACATTTTTCCCATTTCAAGTTCCATTTCAAAAGAAAGCATCTAACTTACTTAAGAACTTTCTAATCAAAGACCCGTGAATAAAATTAATAGATTAGCCAAAAAAGCATCACAGAAAGCAATTTGGTGCTACAAACATAAAAAAAAAAAGGAAAAATTAAAAGTCAGATGGAAGTGTCAGGAAAACCAACGGCTTTACATTTATACAAAAAAAAAATTATTTCCATCCAGTACTAATATCCAACTCACAAAGACCCAATAAGCAATAAGCAACCTAGAATAACTGATATTCTTAGCTTCAATTCAGCCCCCACAACTCCCAACACATGCAGCCCAAAAAGTGTAATCTACAAATCACAGATTTGTTCAGTAAAACAAGCATGCAGTGATCAGCTAACCAAGAAAATAACAATTCACAAGACACCTGAAATGAACTCCAAGAGTGCAGTTGTTTCAGGAAAGGCCCCTTCAATAACTCTTATGGCAGAGTTGTCTAGATAATTTTTGAGCAAAATTACAAGTAGTGATGATGTTGCTGGAGCAATTTCTGATGGTTTTAGAACCACTGCATTACCTGATGAAATTGCTTTGATGACTGGATCAACTGATAACACTGAAGATAGGAAATAAGAATTCATCAATGGAAAGGAAAGCTTATGGACAAGATGAAAAGCCATTAGATAGTGTAAGTGTCTAAAAAGATTGATATGAATACTGAGAACTCATTAGATAGTGTAAAATCATGAATATCAAAATGTTATGGACAAATGTAAAAAAAAAACTCCATGGTTCTATTAATCCAGTATATTACATAAGCACATTTAATGAGTAGCCCAAAAATAATAATACCAGCAATGACATTGGTCTTTTTTAGTATGAAATTACGCATGCCAACTTAAATTATATGACAAAAAGGGGTAAATTAGACACTCATTTCCTTCATCCCTGGGTACATACAACTATAGAAGCTGACACCAATTGGCCTTAGCGCGTAGCAAAAGCAACACATAGATTCTTGGAGAGTCAATTATCTACCATGTTGAGCAATTGAACTACTGCGAGATGGTTTCAGCGTATACTAAAAAATGCAATTCAGTAGTCCTAGTGAAAGCAAAAGGAACATGAATTGAATTGGAGCATACAATCAGTAATCAGAATCAAATTTAACATGGGCAATTCACATTCATTACATGGTAAGATTTTGCCTGAGAAACCTGCATTCAGAAGCACACATAAAATTTATGACCATGATGAATTGATGATGGTAACGACAAATGGAAAATTTAAATGTCACCATGGCAAACAAATGTGGAAAGAATAGTTAATGGGAAGACTTTTTGTTTAAAGTAAATGACAGAAGAAACATATGAAGCATAAATCATCATATCTTCTTGAAGCATATAAACAAATTAGGAAATTGGAGACCTAAGATAAAAATGCTTGCAATCAGAGGAGAGGGAAGGCAGAACGCTGTCAAGTGTGGGAAGTTCGGAGCGTGCACGCGAATGGAGCAGAGGATAACGAAATGGAAATCTGCGGTGGTGTCTCTGGTAGGTTTGTGAAAGAAAGAGAAATAGGAATGCGGCTGATTTGAGGCTCTTGGGTAAGCCAAAACCCTAACTTATATTCCCAATCCCAACGTAATGCACTTTTTTCACAAAACAATGAACAAATTTAACAGAATGAATCTCAGACTGACCCATAAGAATCCATTTGGCATAAAAAAATTAAGAAAGTCAGATTGAAAACCATTATCACATATTCACAAAACAATAATAAACAACCAAAACCTTAGTCAAAATTCACAGAGCACGGATCTTAAACGTTTTAACAGCAAACACAGCCGAATTCATGCATCTGAAACAATTGAAGAACAATGAAAGAATATGTACCTGAGTGGAAGGATTGAGAGAGAGAGTGTGATATCGAGAGTTGAGAGAGAGTCAGATCGAACGAAAACGAGCACCTCACGGAAATTGGACGAGGACGAGATTGAATAGAAAGGATGAGAGTAGCTAAAGCATTCAGAAGATTTGGGATTTAAAGAGAACGAGAAGGAGACGTGACCTCGAGTAGTTTTCTGATTTGATTTCTTCTGTTTGTGAAGATTGATTTCATAAAAAATTGTAGATTATAGAATACAATGATTTGTGGGCTCACCCCATCCCAGCCTCATCCCTAGCCCGTTTAATTCTTGGTTTTTGGGGGTCGACAGAATTAAGTAAAATCGGGTTATTAGTGTGGGCTAAATGGGTTCTCCAATGGGCTTGGAGCAGAATGACAGCTCTAACAAATGGAAAATACGGTGACATTTTGATCCCGAAAAATAAAAAATATCAATTTGATCCTTCAAATAATCTCTGACATGTACTAAAATGTCTCTAAAAATTACCATATATTAAAGGACTAATTAGACCTGCATTTTACATTCTTGAAGACCAAATTGCTATTTTTATTTTTTAGAAACCA
This sequence comes from Ammopiptanthus mongolicus, assembly GCA_039655645.1. Taxonomy (NCBI): domain Eukaryota; kingdom Viridiplantae; phylum Streptophyta; class Magnoliopsida; order Fabales; family Fabaceae; genus Ammopiptanthus; species Ammopiptanthus mongolicus. Next base: position 48,784,931 of record CM077350.1, read on the forward strand.
AAATATCATTGTGTTTTTTTGTCAGTGACCAATTTGGGTCTTTACTCTTATTTTAACATCCTCATTTTTACTTCTCACATCCCTCCCTTTTTTATAATTTTTTTTCCTAAATACCCTCCCAACACATCACCTTCCCTTTCTCAGTTCAAACTTTCTGAACCCTATTCCCACACCTCCCCCTTCCTTGCTATAACCCCATTCCCCACGTCTCTCTTCCCTTCTTACATTTTCGTCATTCTAGTGACAAACTCGGTGTAGCATCGTGATTCTGGTAGTATCATAATTCTGGTAGCAACGTCTCTCTTCTTCTTCGACATCTGGTTCGTTCTCGTATATTCGTATTTTTTTTGCTAGTTTATATTCTTTCCAAAATTTAATTTTCGGAATGCATATAAATGACTTCCGAAAATTAAATCCTGGAATGTATTTTGTATAAATTTTTAGAGTTTCCAGAAATTAATTTTCGGAATTATGTTTATTGTCTTACAGAACCATAATTACGGAACACAATTTATATTTTTACAGGAACGATGTTGCAAGATGCTACAACGACAATGTTGTAGAAGGAGAAGTGGGAGATGTTGCATTGGAAAAAATAAGAGGGAGTGTGGAGAAAAAAATTTCAGGAATGGGGAGGTGAAGAGGGGAACAGAGAAGGTGATGTGGTATGGTGAAAAGGATCGTGTATAAGTGAGGGTATTTTGAGAAGAAATTAAAAAAATAGGGAAAGGAGGTGCCAAAAGCAAGAGGAGATGTTCAAAGTAAGGCCTAACAAAATCCGTCAAGTTTTATGTGTATACCATCCCACTAAAAAGAGGGCTTTGCTAAGGGCACCCCCCAAATTATTAAGGGCACCCTCATGAACAGTGTATTTATCAAAATACCCCCATCAAAGAGGCATTTTTATTGCTCACTCGCAAATATGATATTTGTGAGTACTTGCTTTACTCGCAAATATCATATTTGCGAGTGAAGAAGATATTTGCGAAAATGCTATACTTATTTGCGAGATTCCAAAAAAAAATTACCCACTCGCAAATACCTTATTTGCGAGTGAAGAAAATTTTTTCACTTAGGTGTGAAGAAATTTTTTTCACACTCGCAAATACCTTATTTGCGAAATCATCCAATACTCGCAAATAAGGTATTTGCGAGTGAAGAAATTTTTTGCGAGTGCAGTACTCGCAAATATCATATTTGCAAGTGAACAATTCTAAAAAAATAACTCACTCGCAAATATCATATTTGCCAGAGTGCAAACATTTTTCCTACTCACAAATAACATATTTGCGAGTGAGCCAAATGATAAAAAAAAAAACATTTAAGGAGGTATTTTGGTAAATGCACTGTTTATGGGGGTGCCCCTAGAAATTTTAGAGGTGCCCTTAGCAAAGCCCTTAAAAAGATTTTCATGGGTTAAACTCGTTGGCCCAATAGATGAAGTCTAGTATATTATAACATTTGTAGTTTTGCTCATGTATTTATTGTATTCTTACATCATTTGACTGTGAGGTGAGGTCTCCTTTGGGGTGGCCACTGCTAGCCCTCTTCCATGGAAAATACTTAAATATTATGAAAGTGATATTTTTAATATTTTTCAAACCATTTATATCTAATTTAATAAAATAATTTAATTTTAATATATTGACATGTACGATTATGCTATAATATGAAGAGAAAAAAATAGTTATTTTTGTAAGATCTAAGACGCATCTTGTACGAGACCCTTCAATGGTCCTCTAATAGAACCTCCGGATAGGGTGGGAGATATGAGAAAGGAAATTGAGATAAAAAAATATCTATGAACCCTTGTTTCTTATCAATTGGGGTACTAACATCACACAATAATTTCTCCCTCTCAAGCTTGCATGCTAACATTCCAAAGGCTACTTAGCTACTTTAACTCAAACCTTTTTTTACTTATTCAAGTCTTAATCTGTTAGCTGTTTATTTTAATATTTTAAATACAATGAATTTGACAACAAAGCAAAATGGCTCACCCTGCTATAGCAAAGGCTACTTAAAACTTTAACTCGATATTTTTTATTTAAATCTTAACCTATTAGATTTTTTTTTTTTAATATTTTAAATACAATGAATTGGACACCAAATAAAAATAATTCAGCTTATGTACACAGAGACACATCCGACTCACCAAAATCTAGCAGTGTGTTTATAGAAGGATTTAATTGGTATACACTGTCAGTGTAAAAAAAAATTTTACATAGTCAATCAATCAAAAATTGTCACATAAGCTAATATGTTTGACTCTTCTCCTAACTAACTTAAAAGTCACTCATACCATGATTTTTGATTAGTTGACAATATAAAAAACTTTATACTCACAGTGCGTAGCAATTAAACTCTCTTTATAGAATGAGATTAATTGTTATACACTGACAGTGTAAAGCTTGAAATAGACAGATGTAAAAAAGGGGGTTGAATTGTATTTACCAGATTTAAATAGAAAAGAAAACTTTTTCGCAAACACAACAGAGAGCAGATGAGTGTTTTAAGACAGAGCAGTCAGACAAACAACATGTCTGAAGATTTTCACAGAGAAACACACAATCATGCAAGATGGAAAATAGATTGATAAACACAGTTATAACCTCGTTAGTTAAGAGATAGTTTAAGACAAATAATCAAGCTAAAGAGATAAGGGATAAAAAGATTAAACACAACATATTTATCCTGGTTCACCCCATAATAATTGAGGCTACGTCCAGTCCTTGACAGCACCAAGTTTTCTTAACCATAACTGATCAAGTTACGTGGCAGACAAGTATTCTTTGCTTACCTAGTCTCTTCAGGCTCTAACACAAGTATTGTTTTCTCACCTAGCCTCTTCAGACTCACTCAGATTTGTTTGAGAGAAGAAGTACAACTTGCAAGTCTTTCACAAGCACTCAGATAAGTGTATTAAATGTGAAGTTTTGAAAGACTGCGTATTAACTTCAAATGATTGAAGAATGAAGAATGAAAGAATGCAGATATAAATGCACAGAGCAATTGCTCTTTGAATGCTGTGATAGTTCTTTGTTGGAATCTTCAATGTCTTTTTCATTAAATGGTCTTCAAAGAGTTGAAGCTGTTAGAGACATTCCTTGATAGCTTGGCTTTTGCAAATGTTCATTAAATGCAAATAGAGTCGTTTGGGACAACCACTAATGCTTGAGGAAAGTTGCTTCTCTTCTAACATAGGAAGGACAGAGTATTCTAATGTAGCATCAGTCATTTCAGTCCTTTACAAATGCTTTTTGTTTTTTGCAGATAAACTTTTCCTTTGCGTGTATCTTCCAGTTATATTCAGGGATAAAGTTCTTTTGTTGTACTTCCATTCTAAGTTACGAGAATATTTTATTGGCTAGACTTTTGATTTATTGATCTTCGTGAGAGAAAAGTCTTTAATCTTGAACGAGGTTCTTCACAGTAAATCAGCAGACGGGTGAACATTTTCTTTGGACGAGTTGACTTTTAGATTAGAAGGTCAACTCTTTTTGTGAGCTTTAGACAAGTGAACTTTCTTTGTTCGGACAGGTGATTTCAAGCTTGGTTTTAGTATAGATGAGTGATTAAGCTTATCATATTAATCTGCACACTAAGTAGACAAGTTAGCAACCATAGACGAGTTCAATTAAATCATTGAACAAATGTTTCATTTTCATCAAAACTTAGGTAAATGCACATTAGACATTTTAGAGACTCAACAAAGCTACTTTACACAGACGTCTAATAACATCTTGCTACTTCATAGCTCACAGTTATCGATTAAACTAGTTTAATTAAATTAAATTTTAAAAAAATTAATCCTAATTTCAATGTTCCCACTCCCTCCCCCAATTCTTCTTCGTGAACCCCGATCGACGCCATATGCGTAATCTAGTTTGTGCAATTTTGTTTTTCGTAATTTCTCATTTATTTCTTACTCCCAAGATCATGAGTTTCCCCTAACGCTATCTCCCCTAAATTTGTTTCTCGAAACTCCCTCAGTTTTTCTGTTCGTCAACTTCTCCTTAATTTCGTTTTTTTACTTCCCATATGTGAGTTTCTTACTCCCCAGATCATGAGGTTCATCATTTCTTCCTGGTGAAAGACATCAAAACAGTTAGAGCAGGTACACTTTACTCTTTGCACCCTCAAATTCCTGAAGCCACAAAAGGCAAAACCATACACCAAGCGACATGGCATGACACTATTCCTATTAGTGACATTTCTCAGTGGAGAAGAAGGAACTACAAGTGGCATCTTTCAGGAAGGAAAAGACGATCCTTTTATGGCAAAAAAAAAAGACACAATAGGTTGATTGGTCCTATACGTTTATTTAAATTTTCACATCGGTCCCATAAGTTTTATTTTTTTCAAATTGGTCCTATATGTTATGTTTGTTTATCACATTAGTTCTTTCCGTCAATTTTGACTTTACGACATCAGATCAAAAGCCACGTGTAGCACTAATACAATGCCACGTTAGGTCAAAACTAACGGCGTTAAGTCGAAATTGATGGAAAAGATTAATGTGGAAATGGAATATAACGTGCAGGACCAATTTGAGAAAAATAAAATTTATGGGACCAATGTGAAAATTTAAATAAATATATAAGACCAATCAACCTATTTTGCCTGAAAAAATGTGTTATAACCCCAAATTTAAAAGGAATGTAGTGGGTACAAGAATATGAAAAAGAATTTGGGATTGATAGGACGTAAAAGGCATCAGTCTAGAGGAGTCAGAGAGTTAAGAAGCTCTTTCAGGATGAAGACATAGGGAGTGCGGAGGGGGAAGATTCACGATGAATTGGGGAGGGAGTCGAAGCAACATAATTTAGGATTAATTGTTACAGGATTAACTTTTTTAAAATTAATTTGGTTATATTAGTTTAATTGATAATTGTAAGGTTGCAAAACTTTATGTGGTGGCAAGATGTTATTGGCCATCTGTGTAAAGTTGTTTTACATCGTTAGTGTATAACAATTAATCACTTATAGAATTCATACAATACGTTTTTAGTTAGTCAGTGTTTATCACATAGTTTTTAAGTATTTAAATTATTATTTAATATGTATTAAATCATTTTAAAGATAGATACAATTATTGTTGGAAATTTATATTTTCAATTATTATGTGGGCTTATATATTAATAACAATTATATTAGTTATTTATTATTAAGGGACTCAATATTAGTGATCTAATTAAGTGAGCCTATTAGACTACCAAAGGAACCCGATATGGGCTTAATGAATGGGTACCAGAGTTGGCCAATTAGGGGATAATGAAAACACTAATAGGTTTAAATACGTTAAGAACGGTTATGGTCCTCAACACACCAAATTAACATACCCAGTCTCTCCTCTTCCCATCTGAAGAGAGAATAAGGTCCCATCAAGGAACAAACAAGATTTTGTTGAGGAAGAACCGTAAGACCACTGCTTACCATTTGCGTCGATTGTCAAGGTATTCCTCACAAGAAGATGATAAACCCCTCTTGCTTGTGATCGATTGCCGCTCTCATTCCACAAAGATTGGCGATTAATTTATCCACTTTGAAGAACGCTTAAGGTCAGGAACTGCGATGGACCAGGTATATACGTAATCTTTGAATCTTAGTAATCTGACATGTTATAGATCATGGGTTATATGGTATATGTGTTTTAGGTTGTATGTCTATAGATTTTACGCTTCTGCATAAAAAATCAATAAATAAAATCTAACATGTGGTATCAGAGCAATCTTCATTGTAGGTTATCAGGATTTGTGAAAATCATGTCTACATGACGTTTGTATGATGCCTGAGGTGTTTTGTTGAATGTTTAGCATGTTTTTCATGTCTAAGGTATGAATGTCTTGCTTATATGTATGTAATCACATGCTTTCTTGCTTCAAACATGTTTTGTGTGAGAAAAACTTGTCAAAATTCGATTCTAATTCCTTAATCAATTCATGCAGTTGCTATTTGTGTAGAAAATTTGGATCCTCGTGAGGATAATGTTGTTATTCTTTCCATTCAAGATGAGAAAATTATTCTTAAAGGTCAAAATCAAGACCCTCAAGAACAGGAGTCGCTGCCTTTTGCCACAATCCACTAAAGAAAGGATGAATACTATTTGGATAGTTGTATAGCAATTCTCCAAGAACGTAAGGTAAAATGGTGTGATGGAAGATGATTCTATCAACTCCCATCAAATCATATGAAGTTTCCATTCGGAAAAGTGGATTGAAGGATTGAGTACAAACTCAAACTAGACAATAAGATTTGAGACTTATCCCATTACTTCAAGGTTTTAAGGGGAAATATGGAGAGGTGTAAGGCTTGTCTAGTGGCAAATGTCTATACTAAAAAAATGTTTGATTGTAAAGAGTCTTTCTCTTCAGTATTATTGAATGACTCTTTTAGGACAATCGTGGTTCTTGTCACTCGTTATAATTTTGAGCTTCATAAGATGGATGTCAAGTCTGTGTTTCACAATGGCCACATTGATGGAACAAATGTATATAGGGCAACCGGAAAAGCTTGTGTCAAAAGACCCATAGAAGATGGTTTGCAAATTGACAAAATCTATGGGCTAAAGAAGGCACCTCATTAGTGATACCATAGGTCCCATCAGGTGATTGTCTCATTTGGTTTTAAGATGAATGTCGTGGACAACTATGATCACAAATTCAGTGGGAGCAAATTTATATTCTTGATATTATATGTCGATATTTGTTTACTAGCCAACAACGATATAGGCTCATTGTGCGAAACCAAGAAATTTATATCGGAAAATTTTCGAAACGAAAGATCTTAGGGACACCTCTATTGTCTTAGGAATTCAAATGCTTAGAGATCATTATCGATGTATCTTTGAGTTATCACAAAAAAGCTATATTAATAAAGTTTTGGTTAGGTTCGGCATGAAAGGTAGTAAAATAAGGGATACCTTGACCACTAAGGGAGACAATTTTAGTCTCAATTATAAAATAAAATTTGAAAATTCAGAAAATACAGAAGATTCCCTACACTTAAGCTGTGGGAAGTCTTATGTATGCTCGTTTTGTGCACATCTAGAAAGAGCGTGCATAGTAGGATTATTAGACAGATACTTGAGCAATTCAAGAATGAATTATTGGGAACGCAAACATAAGGAATGCGAGATACTTGATGATAACGCAAGGGCATATGCTCACATATCGGAGATCTAACAACTTAGAGATTATCAAGAACTCTGACTCTGATTTTGTAGGATGCTAAGATAGTAAGCATTCGACTAAGGATATCGCTGAAATATATTTTGCTACTTGGTTGCATATAGTAAAAGGTATTGAAATATCACTCAAGTCATGTTGTGACAAATAATTCAGACGTATTTTACTTCAACAACAATGTATTATGGTGGATTATTTCATATCGATATTATATATAAATATTGTATTAAATTGTGATTAAGTAGTTTATATTCTTGTGGGATTATTATAATGGATTCAAAGGATATGAATGTGGCATGTTATTCGTGTATTTGATGTTGTGTGAGATAGATTGTGTATGTTGAACATTTAGATGTAGAAGGTTATGTAATTGGTTGCATTATGTCGATATGGCATGATTATGAAATATGGTTTGGTTTCAGACATTAAACAAGAATTGGGGTATCCGACCGGTTAGCGGATCAATCGGTATACAATGCCACCGTCGAAGTATGAGGCCTCTAGTGAAAAAATCTCGGAGTTTGGAGGGATGATGTGCAGTGACTGAGGTCACTTGCCGGTTGGCCACAATATAAATGTCACTGTCGGAGTGGGAGACTCTACTGAACAACTCCAACGGGAGCACAAATATCTTGCTCAATGGCAAATTGATGATAGGGCGAGTTGGCATCACTGCATTTTGGTTTATGATTTGGATATAAATTGTGTGATATGATTATGGTTATGTGCCTACCTACTATTGCATTAGTTGCTATTGTGTTTTGTTTTCCCTCACGGAGTTCTGGGACTCATCCTTGTCCTTTTTTATTTTAGCTTCAAGTACTTCACAAGAGAAGCCATCTCAAGGAACCCATGCACAAAAGTAGTGCCAGTAGTCGATATTGTTATTGATTTATGCTAGTTTTGACATATGAGATATCTCCACTGTTTTGGTGTTTTAGATTCCTTTTTTGGATATAAAACTCTTTATTATAGACTTAGAGTCACCTTTGGCTTATGTTTATTATAAACATTTACTCTGATATTTGCCTATGTTATTTTATTACTCTACATTATGACATGATATATATGTGCTTGGAAGGCTTTGGGAATGGATAGTGGAGTCACATCTTGACCGGTCAGGGACACATAAGTTGGGTCTTAACAAATTAGGACCCTTCAAAAGTTATAACATGATTTTATTTGGGGTGGGGTTGAGGGCAAGAAAGAGTGTCTTGAGTGACATGGGAGAGAGTATGTAAATCAAAGAAAGAGGGTGTTAAATATATGGAGATGTTTAACCTTGCTATTCTTAGGAAATGGAGATGGAGGATGTTGGTAGAGAGTGATGCTTTGGGGAGTAGGATTCTCATTGCAAAATATGGTAGGTGGCAGTCGGGGAGGGAGGTGGAAGAGGTTGGGGGTTCTTTAAAATGGGGTCAATTTGGTGGAGAGATTTAGGTAAAATAAAAGGTAATGGGCATTGGAAGGAGGGGTGGTGGAATGAGTGTTAGGAGGAAGATTGGGAATGGGAAAGAGACATATTTTTAGAGGGATAATTGAAGTGGGGGGGATTAAAGAAGAGATTTAAAAGATTGTATTATACTTATGATGATAAAGGGAAAATGAGGGGGGAGATGGGAATGTGGAAGGAGGGGGTTTGGGAGTCGGTGTGTAGTTGGAGGAGGCAACTGTTTAGGTGGGAGGAGGATCTCTTACAAAGTATGATAAATATCATTAATTCTGTTGAGATTCAGGAACTTGGTCGGGATAGTTGGTTTTGGAATGTAGATAAATAACTACCACGCACATGTAAGTCAGTATATTCATGGATGCAAAGGCAAAAGCAACATGCTGAAAATCGTTTCTTCTCAGTATTTTGGACTAAGACGACTCCAATCAAGACTGTAGCTTTTGCTTGGAGGTTGATAATAGATATGATTCCATCAAATAGTAATTTACTTAAAAGGAATGTGTTGTCCAATGAGGATAATGCAAGATGTGTCTTTTGCAACAACGATGTAGAAACACCAGAACACCTGTTTTTCAGGTGCAGGCACACTTACAAAACTTGGCAGCAGGTAGACGACTGGTTTGGACTCTGTAGTACTGTACTGTGAAGGGAAAAATTATTCTAAACAGCATATGAGAATGAGGTTTTCAAAAGGAAGTGAAGAATTTTGGAAAATAATATGGTTCTTTGTGTTGTGTGTGGTCAATATGGAAATGTAGAAATCAAATCATTTTCAAAAGGGTTTAAGTTGACATGGAACATGTATTAGAATAGATAAAAGTTAGCACATAGCTGTGGATCAAAGGAAAAAGTAAAAAATGCTGTTTTCATAATTTGAGTGGTGGTTGAATTCAATACATTGTTTATTGTCTTATCTTTCTTAGGAGGATATGTGAATTGCAGTTGTCTATGCATATGGACAAGAGTACCCCATGTATTCTTTCTAATAAAGTTTTGTTTATAAAAAAAAAAAAAAAGACTAAGTCGATGATTATGATGGTTTGTCTTGTCTTGATTATATCATAATTGAACAAAAGTTGAGAGAATCATTCTCCACAATCATATCCTTAACCTCAAACTTCATGGAACCTATAGAGCTTTTAAAATTCCCTATAATTTTTCTATAAACACATTACAATAGCATATGCGATATGCAATTCCTTTAATCCATGAGCCATTATTCCTTTTGATAACACCCTCGCATTCACATCACCAGGATCTCCCTTAGATTTTTCATCCATGTTAAACGAAGCCTAACCATCTAGGGAAAACCTCAAACTTATCCCAACCACAATCTTTTGAGTGCTTGGTACTTCATGACTCTACCCATCCATAGGTAACTAATTGTTATGTAAATACTCAATGACCACTCTCGCAACATTATATCACTTGTAATATTCTTCCTCAAATAATTCTTTGAGTGAAGACCAAATTGGTCCTGAAAAATTTTATGGATCCACTTTTAATCACTGAAAAAATAAATTAAGACAAAACTATTTGATTGATCCCTTAAATTTATTTCTTTTTTCGATTTGATCTCATATGTTTATTTCGTGTCAAATAGGTCCCTTAAATTAGGTTCGGGTGACAAACTTAGGTTTTTACCATTCTGCCAGAATCTGTCATCTCCTAACCTACGTGACACTCTAAACCTACTAGGCAGTGCCGACAATCAATAAATATAATAAAATAATTTAAAAAAGGAAAAAGAAATAAATAAAATTTATTCCTATTTTTTTAATATTCTCTTCATCTCCTCTATCTCTTTGCTTTCATCTCCTCCAACTCCCAAGCACAAACCAGAAACAAGACCTACTTGCACTCCATAAATGAGCGGTCTCCCTCTCTCTAGCGTAACTTCGAATTGCTAGGGGTTAGGGTGAACGTGTTTGATTGATGCTATTGGGTTTTGTTTCCGTTTTTTCTACGAAAAATGGAAGGGAAGAAAACAAGGGTTTCGTTCCATTGGTTAATAACGTGTTTGGATGTGTGGTGGCTATCTCATGATCACGTCTGTAGTGGCAGATTTGCAAATTTTTTTTATATATAACGTGAAAGCTATTAGTTGTAGCTTTCATGTCTGCGACGGGTGAAACGTGCATACAAACATGCACTAAGATAAAAATGAAGAAAATAAATAAATAATAATGAGAAAAATGGAAACAAGACTCCCAAAAATAAGTGATTACAGAGGCGCTACTATTTTCGCAGTGGAGCTCCACAATAGCCGTGCCAATTTTTTCGCAGGTAGATGAAGATGATTCGTTTGGTGGTGATGTCCCGTTTCTGGTTTGTGTTTAGGAGTTGGAGGAGATAAAGGTAAAGTGATGAAGGAGATGAAGATTTGGGGTGTAAATGAACTGAGCTATTCGTGAACTATTCGAATTCGACTTGTTAAATGCTTGATCAAACTCATTTGTTTAATTAAATAAACAAACCCAAGCTTGAGATTGTGATCGATTATTTAAATGAGCCAAGCCCAAGCCTTACAAGCTCGAAATTAACAGCTCGTGAATAGCTCGTTTATATATATATATATAAAACACTTTTGTATAGTTTCCTAATGACAAATTTTTAAAAAATATTTTTTATTTATGAGTCAAAACGTATGGTTTTTAAATTTGCTTTTAAAATAAATAATAGATAATAAAAAAATGAAGTAAAAAACTAGTGTTTCAATTGTTTTCAGTTTCCCACTCATTTTTCTTTTTCCTTTGTCTCGTAACTCGCAAGTAGGATGTAAATGAACTGAGTTATTTGTAAACTATTCGGGCTCGGCTTATTAGTTAACAAGTCAAGCTCAAACTTCTGGTTAGGCTTGATTAAATAAATGAGCTAAGCTTGAGCAACCCATTTTTTTCACAAGCCAAAGTTCAAGCTTCAAGTGCTCGGCTCGACTCGTTTACACCCCTTCATAATATTAAAAAAAAAAATACATTTTATTTATTAATTTTTTCTTTTTTAAATTATTAAATTATTATATTTATTGACAAGTCAGCAATGTCAGATAGGTTTGGAATGCCACGTAGGTCAGGAGATAACAGATTTTGTAGGAATGGTAAAAAAAGCCTAAGTTTGTCATTCGAACCTAACTTAAGGAACTTATTTGACACGAAATAAACTTAAGGAATTGAATAAAAAAGAAATAAACTTAAGGGACAATCAAATAGTTTTGTCAATAAATTAATTATTTAATCTTTCAAATTTACAAACACCTGACTCGTTAGTCCCTAGATTTTTTTTCGAGGTCCATTCACTTACCTACATGTCTCATTAACCATCCTAGTTGGTCATTTAGTGATCCTATGCGACCTATAAGGTTATGACGAATTTTCGTCATGAAAAAAGAATTAAAAGTGAAAAAAATGCATCATTTTCAGGTATTTAAGTTTTAAAATTGTGCATGTTTTTCACTTTTTATTCGCTTTCCACAGTGAAAAATGGTCATATGCCATACAGAATCACTAACGAGTCACATAGGATAGTTAAATGAGACAGACAGACAAGTAAAAAGACATTGGAACTGGACCGGGCGACTAAAGTGTCCCACATTTGTAAATTTGAGGGAGTACATTGTTGATTTATTTTTTCAGTGACTAAAAGTGAATTCTCTAAATTTTGCAAGGACCAATTTGGACATTCAATCTAATTCTTTATTTTTCTAAGGGTGCGTTTGATACGTATTGAGATACAGGACAATAAGAACAACACAAAACAAATGCTTGAGTCACAGCACAACTCTTTGTAGCGTATATTGTTTGGTGGATAATGGATATTACAAGTAAAATCATTTAAAATTTACTTAAATACTCTTTGTAATATACAATGTTATATATATATATATATATATATATATATATATATATATATATATATATATATATATAAAGAGAGAGAGTAATAAATAAGTATGAATAATTTTGTCTTTTGGGTGATATATCTATAGGATAAAAAGTTGTCCCATGATTTGGTAAGGGACAAGATTTTAGGTTTTTGTCCAGTCCTTCGTCTCCTTCTTTGTCTAGTCCCTTGACTACGTTATATATAAAAAATGGAACAACTATTTTTTTTGTATCCAGTCCTTTACTTTTTTTGCAAATCAAAAGAACCCTAATTCCACAAAAGCCACAGTTATAGAATGGCACATGTCAATTCGTGTTTTTCTATTATTTAAAATTTTAAATTAATTATCCATATATTCCATCTAAATTAAAATATTCGTATTTAATTTATATGATTTAAATTTTACTAAAATTAATAATGTATATATAAGTTATAATTTTAGTTTCAAAGTATAATTATTCATGTGTTAATTAGTTTTTGGAGAATGCGATCGAGTGCTTTAGGCACCGGTTAAACGATCAAGAAAAAAGTTTTCTTTGAAAAATAACATATTAAATATTTTTATAAATGTTATATTTAGAAATTAGTTCATTAAGGAAGCAAGATCCTAGTTTTTTTTTTGGATCTGGATCCTCTCTATCCAAAATTCTTATTCTTATCCATCCAAATGTTAGTCGTTGAATTAATCTAACTGTTAAGAAAAGATATATCTCAGTCGTTAGATTAATCCAACGGCTAACATTTAAATGATGAGAGGATGAAGGGGATTTTGGATGGATAGGATGCAAAGTTTTTTCACAACACCAAGGCAAAAAATTGGTACAACAATATTATTTGTATCTATGAGATTTTGACATCATTAATAAAGTTTGTACTCTTACTTCTAAACATCATTAACCAACTTGTTAATTATCCACCTAGACATCATTAACTAAGATTTATACTCGTATATCCATTAATCATATTGTAGATCAATGTACAAATAAAGCTATATTTGTTTCTCGGGAAAGCAATAAAACACCGCAATAAAATTTTGCTTTTAATGATAATAAAAAAATACTCCCCCTTTCAATTATATAAGTCACATCCAAAAAAAAAATTTGTTTCAAAATATATGTCATTTTCTATTTTTTCAACGTAATATTAAATATTTTCTATCAATTATACCCTTAAATAATTTATTTTACATTTTTGACACTAGTTAAATACCAATAATTAATAAAATTAATTTGATAAAATTATTAGGATATAATTATTATATAGTGTCAGTATAAAGATTTTTTACATAAATAACCAATTAGAAATTATCATATAAGATAAAATGATTAATACTTATTTAACTATCTTAAAAATCACATATATCATAATTTTTTATTGATTATCAATTAATAATATAAAAACGAATCTGGGTTACAATAAAACTCAAATTATTAGTCTCTTTTCTTGCATTCATCGGATTGGCGGTGCAAATTAACTTCGACGGAGAGCCAAACACACAATTAATTGGTAGCGTTTATCGGTGCATGCACGAGAACAACTCGGGTTGCGTGTCGAACCTTTATTTCTCTTTCTTACTTATATAACACTTCGATCACTTCTTCCATTTCGCTTTCACCTTCGCATCGCTCCTCTTCCTTCTCCCAAAGCCCTGAGTTATTCACTCTCTCCAACCATGGCAATCCTTTCTTCGTCGAATCGAGGTCTGTTCTTCCTTCATCATTCCAATTTCATTTGCTGCTCATGTTTCTGCTTCTTTGATTCAACCAATGATTGTGTCGTATTTCAATTTCATTGAGATTGGGTTTCTACTTTGATTTTCGGGTCCATAGTTAAGAATATACTGTTACATAGTGGATTATGATCATGGTATGTTTAATATTTGTGTTGGTTAAAAATGGAGGGGAAAATTGATGGATCACTTTTATTTATAAAATTATATTGAAAATTAATTCATAAATTTATTTACTCTTATTTTCACACTCATATTAAACCTATCCTTAGTGAATTCAATTCTGGAGAGTAATAGAGTATTGTTGCTTAATCCTTTTAGGTATTGATGATTCGAATACGATGCTATTACCCACTTGAATGGGTCTTGTTTTCTCGGTCACTGCAGCACTCTCTGGGTATTTTTAAACATGAACCAATTAAATTTTTAAAAATAAGACCATATGAGTAGAGTAAACCATTATTTTAATCCTTGAAATTGTAAGCACGGGTCATGTTAGTCCCTGATTTTAGGAAATTAACATATTAGTCCCTGAAACTGTCATATACAAGTCAAAGTGTTCCTTATGTAATGACCAAATTGACTGAACAATAAGGGGCTAATATAACCGATGCTTATAATTTCAAGAACTAATATGATAGTTTTCATAGTCACGGGACTAATATATATAATTTCAAGGACTAAAATGAGGATTTACTCGATTCGTGTTTGGTTTCTGTAAGAGTTATGTTAATAAATTTTCCTTTCTTTTTCATATATATATATATATATATATATATATATATTTTAATTTTAAATCTTGGTTACGGCTTAAAACATATATGACAAAATTAAAGTTCATTTTTGATTTAGAGAAGCATTATGTTCCTCTGAAGCACTTAAAAAAGTAGTATTGGATTTGAGTTTTCTATTTGACTTTTAATATGAACATATGTCATTTGCTTGAAGCAATCACTTTACATTAGAAGATATTAATAATTTAATACATGGAGATACTTGTATGAATCTAGTGAAACTAGCTTGGGTGCACCAAGTTAGTAAAGTATTGACACACCATTAATTCTTATTAAGCAAATGTTATGTTCACAAGTTGAGACTTGAGAGCATAGGTTTATACAATTTTCTATCCTTGATACAATGTCTGACCACTGGGTGCATGGTAGTTGTTGTATCTGGAACCAAAAGTCAGCTACTGGAGACTTGTTATTTTCTTATCATTTGCTCCAGTGATTTGATTATTCCTATCTTCTAACATGTAATTGTTTGATAATTCAATTCAGTCATTATATATTGCAATTAACATGCCCTATTATGGAGTGAATTTTTCTAGTTTTTTACTAATTGTTAGAGTTGTATTAAGCCGTTGTGCACTATAATTAATGCTTTGATTCTCACAGATGATCATATAAAAAATGCGATGCCTTCCTATTTTAATTTACCAGCACTGGATGTTTCTGAAGCATTTCCACAAGCAACTCCAGCATCTAAGTTTCCTCCTTGTGGTAAGAAATTTCTTTGATATTTTTTGTCATGTTAGAAGAAACAATGTTTTCGAAGCTTTATCTGGACCAGGGTGAGCAGAGTAAGAGACTGTTTACGTTTATACTCTCAAAACTAGAAGCTTAGGGAAGTAATAATAATATACTTATTTATTTTGTAAAATCATTTATTGTTCCACACTGAAAGTATACCTGATATACTTCAGGTGCTGAGAGCTCTCCTGCCCCCAAAGGGATGTGTCATGCCTTTAAAATATTTTTTTTATTGTAATATTTGCAACTTTGTAGCCTATTGCCTTGACATTTCAATTTTACTATGCTGAAAAATTAAATGTTTAGTTTTATCCATTAGGGGCATTGCACAAACTACCAAGAAATAAGATTTAGAACTTGTTATGCATTTGGAACTTGTTAAAGGGGAAATTGGATCTATCTATCTATCTTTTCTTAAGCTAGGCCTCATCATTAGTATACACGCCTAGGCTTAGCCCGAGCCTAGTGTTTTTTTCTTGTTTTTGAATAGATACATTCTGATCATATAAATATTAATATTAACTATTAACTATATTGTGGTTCATTAAGTTTTCTTGCAGAGTTATCTCCTGATCGCTTTTCTTGGCACAAATTTCTTCTATTAGTTAGGAATTCTATGTAGATAATAAATCCATGCTATTTTCATTGTTCCTCATACTTAAACTATAATATTGGTCTTGGACTCTTGGGGTTAGTTGCCAATTTAGCCTTCAATTTAAATTTGTCTTTTTACTTCCATCATCTTATATTCTCCCTCCAAGCTAAAATTATCATGTTTATATTATTTGTTAATGGAAAGTGAAAACGATGGACATAATCATGTGATGCTGTATATGTTTTGATTCACATTGTAATTTCTAAACTACTGTTTTTTCGTACTTAATTTCCTCTTTCTTCCCCATTGCATGACTCATAAGTTGATATAATATAAATATTTTGACTGAAACAAGATATGCTTCATGAATTCACTTCCATTTTTATCTGTCTTGATGTTTGAAACGTGCAGCTTCAGATTATTTTCAATTGGATGACTTATTGACACCAGAGGAGCAGGCCATTAGGAAGAAAGTAAGAGAGTGTATGGAAAAAGAAGTTGCTCCGATAATGACCGAGGCATGTTTTTATGGTGCTATTACTATTTGGATGGCAACAACTACAATATGAAATGATTCTCCCATGATGTTATTTTTTTCTTTATCCCAATCCCACTGTCTTGCTGCTTTTTTGTGGCAGTACTGGGAGAAGGCCAAGTTCCCTTTCCATGTTATTCCAAAGCTTGGTGCATTGTGTATCGCTGGCGGTACAATCAAGGTACTCTCTATACATCTTTCCTCTATTTTTTAGGTATAACACATAGTCAAGGGAGTTCTTAGCTAGCTCTGATTCTCAGGGTTATGGTTGTCCTGGCCATTCCATTATTGGAAGTGCTATAGCTACTGCAGAAGTTGCAAGAGTTGATGCAAGCTGTTCAACTTTCATTTTGGTCCATTCATCCTTGGCAATGCTCACTATTGGTAATATCTTTGTTTTTTAATAATAAATCTCTAATTTTTAAATCTCTAAATTTTAGTTTTGCTTCATTTGTATTGGACAATTTGCTGTTGATAGTGCCTAATATTTTATAACTTTGATTGACTGTCAAGTTTAGCCTTGTGTGGATCAGAAGCTCAGAAGCAAAAGTATCTACCTTCTTTGGCACAGTTACAAACTATAGCATGTTGGGTAAGTTGACTTTCTTGGCATTGTATCATTGTGCTGAAGTACCACTTATGAAATAGGTTATCTTCTTAACATTAGGCATTGACTGAGCCTGACTATGGAAGTGACGCCAGTGCTTTGAAGACCACAGCAACAAAGGTGTTGTACCTTATGTGCATTTTATCTACTATTTGCTTGTGCAACGAGTTGCTTTTTGCTTCTTTCCAACTCAATTGTCTTTTTAATAGGTCAAATTTTCCTTGAGGTCGACTGTATCAAAATTCAATTATGCCAATATTATGGTCATGCTTTGCTTTAAAATGATCAGGTGGAAGGAGGCTGGATCCTGGAGGGTCAAAAGCGGTGGATAGGAAACAGTACTTTTGCCGATCTGTTGGTTATCTTTGCTAGAAATACCACAACAAATCAGATAAATGGGTGTGTGATATTAGTTCTTTACATCATAATATACCAGCTCGACTAAAACCATAGAGATCTAAATATCTATAAAATTTCATGGACTGTCTTATACCCTTTCCCTGCACCCCAAGAGAAAAAAAGAAAATAGGGAATTAGTTCAATGATTAACATACATTTGATATGTTAGAATGTTAACCTGATGTACGTCCACCCTTTCCCTGCACCCCAAGAGAAAAGAAGAAAATAGGGAATTAGTTCAATGATTAACATACATTTGATATGTTAGAATGTTAACCTGATGTACGTCCATTATAGCCTGATTACAATTCACACATTTACAAAAAAACTAGTGAAGACAGATTTCTCTTTCTATTTTTGGGCACAAAATTTGATATTGAAGAATATATCTCGGTCAAAACAGAAGCTTAAATCACCAACACAAGTAACATGTTAATAGGACCTAATAATCACTAATGTAGCCTGTGCGTCTTTCCAAGCTTACATTTTCCCTGATCCCCACATCCTGCTTCACAAGTGATCTTCTATTTACATATTTTTATGAATTTAATTGTTATGCACTGTAAAAAACTTTTTACACTGTCAACCAATCACCAATCATGGTATGAATGACTCTTAAGGTGGTTAGCATAAAATTAAAAAAACTTACTGACATGGCAATTAATGATTGAATGTTTATGTAAAAAGTTTTTACACTTCAGTGTTTAGAAATTAAACTCTATTTTTATTGTATCTAATATTTCAGATATATCATAAAAAAGGATGCACCTGGTTTAACTGTCACAAAAATGGAGAATAAAATTGGACTTAGGATCGTACAAAATGGAGACATTATTTTGAGAAAAGTTTTTGTCCCTGATGAGGACAGAATAGCAGGAGTAAACTCGTTTCAGGACACTAACAAGGTATGTTTGTATATGGTGTTTTGCTGCTGTTCTTTCAAGTTTAAAAAAAAAATGACTGCTTTAAGTAGGTTGTTGTTGATAAAACTTCTATTACTTGATTGAAGCCATAGAGCATATCTGAAGCTTGTTCCTGTGACCTTTTAGAGGCAGCTGCTGCTGTACCTTCGTAGGCTTCTGCAATTTTCTTATAGGTTATGAACATGATCATTATTTGTCAAGTTCTACAGCCAAGAATTTTCTTGTTCCTTTCTACTTTTATTTCTCTAATACTCCATCAAATTATTCTTCAATTTAAAGCCTAAAAAATTGTATGCATGGTATGATTTCTGAGTTGTTCTGTAGAATGGTCAGACATTGAAATTAAGCCCATTGTTGTAGGTTGTAATATTGTGTCTATGATGATTACAATTTACTTACAGTTGCTTGGATGCGAACCCATGTCTGTTCCTGATGAACATTTTTCTCTTGTAGCACTCAAAAGCACTGGAAATAGCAGATTAAAAGTGATATTGTCGAGTCTTGAAGATTTCTATTTTTTTTAGTACTTCAAATTCCACCTCTCTCTTCCCTCAGTCCTCATTATACTGCTTGATGTAGAGATTGGAAAAATTTGCTTAACAGCCTAAGATACAGTTATAATCCTTGCATTAATCCTATTCCCATCAGTTAATTGTTTCTGTGTCACTCATCTTTCATGCATGCATCTTGATTTACACATTGCTTATTTGTTTTAGCCCTCTCAAAACAGGTACTTGCTGTTTCACGTGTAATGGTTGCTTGGCAACCTATTGGCATATCAATGGGCATCTATGATATGTGTCATAGGTATTGCTTAATTAGAATTCTATTATACTTCAACTTAAGCTTTTACTGCAAATCGTTCTGAGTTCTGAGTTATCAAAAGGTATTTAAAGGAGAGGAAACAGTTTGGAGCTCCATTAGCAGCCTTTCAAATCAACCAACAGAAACTTGTTCAGATGCTTGGTAATATTCAAGCAATGGTTCTTGTTGGTTGGCGCCTCTGCAAATTGTATGAGAGTGGTAAAATGACTCCAGGTCACGCAAGCATGGGGAAGGTAATCTTTCAACTTATGTGATGCGTGTAATACCCGTCCCATTTCCCTAAAAACAAAACCAGATAATACAATTTTGTGTTCTTATTCATTGTGGTAGATGCCTGATAATGAATTGTGTCATCACTTTTCACTTTTCAGTCGTGGATCACCTTGAGAGCAAGAGAAACGGCTGCCTTGGGGCGAGAATTGCTTGGTGGCAATGGAATTTTGGCTGATTTTCTTGTGGCAAAGGTATGCTTAATTTGTCTTTCAAGATTTATTTTGCTGAGCCTCAAATTTGATCAAGATTGAAACCGGTAACTTAGTGGGATCTTGCTGACTAGAGATAGTTAAGCATGAACTACATTACACTAGATGAGGATTGAGGGCCAGCTTTAGGACTGTTTGTGTTAGATTGTTTTGTGAAAAAAAAAACATTTTTTTAAAAAGAATAATAACTTTTAACATTTGTTTTAGCTTTTGAAAATAAGCAGTATCCGGAAAAAATCCGAAATCTGATTATAGTGATTTTATATAAAATAATTAATGATTATTTTTTTAGAGATTTCTTCAGTAAAGCAAAAACTAATTTGTTTGTTACAATCATAAAAATCGATTTTTACTTGTAAAATGATTTTTAGCTTGTTTAGATATAACCATGTAGAAGTGATTTTTCTTAAATTACAATATAGGACATAAAAAATCATTTTCATTAAAACATATTTGTATAAGAAGTTACTTTTTATGCATATTTGGATACAGCCTATGGTAGTGATAATTCTTGAACATGTTTCATATGTTAATGTGAATTTTAAGAAAGTATCAATGTATATATTATTCAACTGTAGTATATAATTCTTGTAAATTAATATTAATGTGAGTTTTATTAAAAAATTATAAATTTCACATCAAAGTAATAATAAACAGGTAACTCATATTTTATAAAGTAATCATAAATTTATAATATTTTATAAAGTAATAATATGTCATAATAAACGTGAATTTTGTTAAAAAAAATTTACCGTGAAACTTAGTTTTTAATAAAAAAAATTATTAACGTGGATTCATATTTCCATAACTTGAATTAATAACTTGTTAGTTTGTATTACTTTTGTCTCACAAGTAAAAAAATTAACATGAATTCAATAAAAAAAATTAACCAGGATTAATATTAAACGTTTAACATATTTATGACAAAAATCATCTTAACAAATTTGTAATATCTCATTGCTAATCATATCAGTTATTGTTGACATCAAGTAGTTACATAAAAGTAAAACTACTGTTGCACTCGTCCAAGCAATTGGTTTCTATTAGCATTTCTAGCTTCTTCCATGTATTTGATAAGTACCTTGTTGGATCTTGCCATTCATCATGATCAAGTACTTCATTATTATTCCTGTCATTGAAATTTTGCTCCATATCTTGTAATCCATTAACGTTTTTTAAGTTTTCAAGAATATCTAAATCACCCGAGTCTATTCTTGTGATATATATGCTCATATAATAGAAATTTAAGTTTTAGGCTTGAAATTGGTATATTTTGCAATATTCTTCATCTTGCTTTGCAAACACTGTAAGTTCTTTCAATAGCACTTCTTAAACTAGAATGATAATAATTAACTACTTCGTTTTTTGATCTGAAATCTGTAGCTACTCTAAAATGGGTAAGATGATACCTCGTATTTCTATATGGTCTTAGGAAACCTTTGAACCAATGATACATTGAGCCGGCAATGTAATATATACCTATGGATAAATAAAAAATATATCAGACAATATCATAAATATTTTATTATATGAAATAAAAATATTTTATACTGTAACAGGTGTGAAAGGATTAAGGAATCATAAACTCGATTTACGAAGAATATCTATAAAATTCTTTGCGTCATGAACAGATCCTTTCGAGCTACACAATGTAATTGTAGAGCACATATTAAAATCACATACAATTATCTCATTTGTGTTATAGTATGTCATTTTCTGTTGAAAAAATGTGTTTGCTTATTGGCTTGGACGTGTATAGCAATATAAGTGTCATATATTGTCTCTATGCAATCTTAAAAGTAAGGCCATTATCTTGAGAGGAAGCAAAGTACATAGGATCATTTATATTAGTTTCAACTTGTATACAATTGTTAAAATTCTATGGAAATGATTATGAATGGTCTCCACTTAAATGCTAAAATCGTTATTATACATTTTTATAGGTGGTTCCTTGATCTATCACATACAAGAATAAAACAACACTTTTTCTACTTCGATATTTTTGGTAGGTGTTAGTTCGTAGTTATTTGTTAACTCCTATACCAATTGGCAATTGTTGAAACATATATTCTCATTTAGAGTTTCTCAAGAAAACTTTTTTTTTCATTTCCTTCTACCAACTCATAGTTATCTGATCATTTGTTTTAGATTATTTTTGTGAGAAAATATTTTTTTTATTTTAAAAAATAATAACTTTTAAGGTTTTTCTATTTGTTCTTTCAATTTTTGAAAGGACGGAACTTATATACAGTTCTGAAGGTCTAGTTCCTCCTGTTGTCTACTGAAAAATACAAGATAACTCTCCAAAACTATCTCACAAGGTGCATTTAGAAACTGGTTACATCTGTTTACTAAATAAAACCATCTCCGTGTGAGGAACAAGACCAACTAGACACTTGGAACTTGACCTAAGAGTCAAAATATAAAAAAAAAAAATCTGAAATCTGATTATAATTAGAAGTTATTTTAAGTAGCCTCTCATACAAAACTGATGCAATAAAGGCTGGTTCAAATAAAAAAGTTAAAGCCTTTTTTGTTTGTTGACTAAAATAGCCTTATGAAAATAGTTTTTTTTTGAAAACATGTCTTTCAACAATTATGGGAGTAGACAAATAACTACGGACTTAGATCTATCAAAAAAACATCGAAGTAGAAGAAACCATTGCTTTATTCTTGTATTTGATTTGATATGTAAGGAGCAATCTATAGAAATGTCTAGGAACGATTTCAATATTCAGGTGAGGCCATTCATAACCATTTTCACAGAGTTTTAACAACTTTATATAAGGTTGAAAATCATATAACCAGGCCTGCTGATTCAATGCACGTTGCTTTCTATCAAGATGTTGACCTTACTTTAAAAATTGCATAGGGTAAAAGATAACACTCATATTGGTATATATGTCCTAACAAATATCAAACACCTTTTTTACAATAGAAAGTATATACCAACTCAAAATTGTGTGATTTTAATTTGTGCTTTACATTTGCATTATGTGGTTGGGAAGGACCTGTTCATAACGCAATGATTTTTATGGATATTCTTTGTAAATCGAACTTACAATTCCCTTATCCGCTTGACGAGCTATATTGTATAACTTGAATTATTTTTATTTTATATTTTATATATATATATATATATATATATATATATATATATATACTATTGTCTGATATATTTTCTATTTATGTATTTATGTATATATTATCTTGTTGACTTAAAGATATCCTTCGTTCAAATGTTTATTAGGACCATATAGGAGTACGAGTTATCTTCCATATTTTAGGCCAACTCTAGGTTTTAGGTCAAAAAATGAAGTTAAATATTATCATTATAGTTTGAGAAGTTTTATTGAAAGAACATTTGATGTTTGCAGAGTAAGATGAAGAATATTGCAAATAATCATCAATTTCATGCTTCAAACTCTATTATATGAGCATGTTTTGCACCCAGAATCATAGTAAATGTTAATGAGTTACAAGATATGGAGCAAAATCTCAAGTTTTGAAATATGAATGTGTTAATACTTTTTTTTTTTTAATTTGAGTTTCATAACTTATTAATTTTTTTTTAATAAAATTCACGTTTATTATGAAATATTATGAACTTATGATTACTTGACAAAATATTGAGTTTCAGTTTATTATTAATTGGTTATGAAATATTATGAATTTTGTAATAAAGTTTATGTCAATATTATTACATTACAAGAACTATATACTACGTTAATATTTTTTAAAATTCACGTCAAACACATAAAATATGTTCAAGAATTATTACTGGCAGTAGTTGTATCCGAATATGCATAAATTGTAATTTTTTTTATACAAACATGTTTTCTTGAAAATGATGTCCTTTATTTTTGTTTTGTAAAGAAAAGCGTTTCTATATGATTGTATTCAAATAAGTTAAAATTCACTTTTCAAGTAAAAAATATTTTTTGTATGATTTTAGACAAACATATATTAGTTTATACTTTATACTTTATTTAAAAATCTCCAAAAAAAAAAAAAAGTTTAATCGATATGCATGATATGGACAATTTTTAAGATAGTTAGGATATGAGTTAAGCATTATTTATGATTTGTTAATTTTTGCTTAATTGATAGTATAAAAGATGACAGTGTAAAAGATATTTACACTAAACATACCAATTAAATTAAAAAAAGTTATTTTTTAATAAATCCACTTTATTTTAATATTAAACAAACGGCCCCTGACATGATGATCTAATGATCTTTATTTCATTCAGTAGTGGGGCTGTAGTAAGATGTACTAGTAACGGCATGTTTGGTTTACCGTTGCAAATGTACGTTTGAGTCTAAAAACACGTTTGTCCCAAATGAACTATATAAATATTTTGCTTCAAACATATGTTTGAATTTTTCCAATGGCAAACCAAATATGCACTAAATTATATGAAAATTTGAGTTTTAAGCAAATAATTTCTAGACATCTGAGTCGCACTTCTATTGTTTTTGCAACTGGTTGACTACTTTTGTCTCATTTTAGATCGGCCCATTTTGTCTTTTCACATTTCTTCTGTATTTTCTTCTTATCGTGTTGCAGGCATTCTGTGATTTAGAACCCATCTATACCTATGAAGGCACGTATGACATCAACACCTTGGTTACAGGCAGGGAGGTTACTGGTTTTGCCAGCTTTAAGCCGGTTGCCCAAAGAAGTCGATTGTGAAAGTGTAGAACGTGTTCCAGTATGCTATGACCGTGAGACAATGCGGGTTGATGTTAAGGGCGGCAAATTGATGAAGTGGATAGGTGGTTAAAAATTAAATGGGTCATGCTAACGAGTGCCTTAAATGTATAGGTTAAGAAAGTCTAGAAAAGCAAGATTTTATTAGAAAATTAAGTATATCACTCCTTCAAATATCAAATATATTAATGTGGTCGATGACTATCTTAATTTGATATATGAAAGTATCTTATAATATATTTACCATTACCTGAAATACCGTGGAGTATTATAAATAATAACTTTGGATTTACTCCTTATTTATATTTATATTTCTTGATTTAGTTTAGAATTATGGTTTTATTATACTAATTGCTTTGTCTTTGTATCAAATTATAATACAAAGATAATAGCTAGTTCATGAAGAAATAACTTTTGAATCATTATTCCTACAAAACTAATCTTTTAACTCCATATCTTTATTGTCTTGATATCTCTATTTTCCTTTTCTGTGTACAACACGTTGGCAGCACGAGACTCTGTCATATTTGTGATGTCTTAATCAGCTTAGTGTTTTATTGCAATAATTAATCTTCTTCACACTCTTTAGGTTAATTTAATTCATGATTATATTCTCCCTCATGGCTTTGTTTTTCTATGTTAATTTTAGTATGAAAATCTTTTAGTATTTTATCCATAAAAATTTATTGACACTTTTGTTTAACTAACTCAATTATAATGTTTTATCTTATTACTCTTATAAATTGTGGAAGAATTTACTATTTAAGCATCCCTTTAGAATTGTATAAAACCAATGGTTTTTCTTGGTAACCGTTTTTATGAAGATTTGGGGTATATAGTTCTTGAAGAGCTAAGTCTTTGAATTTTGATTGAAATTTAGATCATTTTGATCTTAGTATATTTTGAAATAAATGAAGTTAGAGAAAAATCATCTGTGCCTCTTAAATATGCTTTTCGAGTAACAAAAAAAGAAAAAAAATTTGTGTAGTAAATATTTTGAATCAAATTTATGCATTCTTATGAATAAACATAAGAGCAAGTGATTGATTAAAATCCCAAAGGCCACATAATGGATTAGCCCAGAAGTGAAAGTGAATGTTATGTATTATAATATCGGGGATGATAAAGGTTAGGTTATGGTCATTTGATGTAGTAGAGATTATTAGTATCATGGGGATTTAAGATCTTCCTCCCATTCTGCTTTAGGCATTTGATTCAATATATGATGAAGACACAAGGTGGTCCTTGCATCGAGCTTCTGCGTGAGCTCCTTAGATACATGTGCAAAACTTTGAGATGAAAGTATGAGGGATCTTTGCCATACCACACTTTTCTAGAATCTCGAAATTCAACGGGACTTGGTGACCTGTTGATCAGGTAGCAAGCAATGCGACAACTTTTCCCAAGAATGGTTGAGGCAGCTTGGCTAAACTAAGCATACTTTTGACCCGTTCCATGATAGTTCGATTCATTCTCTCTATTACTCCATTGTTCTGCAGTGTACATAGAATTGTTTTCACATGTTGAATGTCATGTTTCTTGCAATAGGCATGCAACTCCCTAAATATACTCATCTCCATTGTCAGAGGAAACACATTTCAAGCTATTCCTTGTTTCACGCTCGACTATGGCATGGAACAATATGAAATTTTCAAATACTTGGTCCTTCGTCTTCAAGAAGTACACCCACACCTTTTGAGAAGCACCATCAATTAATGAAGGTCGAAAAATATTTGTTTCCACCTAATGACTCCACCTCCATAGGACAACAAACATCAGGGTTCACTAGACTTAGCAACTATGATCTCCTCATAGAAGAAAAGCTAAAAGAGTTTCTTCTCTGTATGCTAATTAGACAATGATTACAAGGACGAACTTCTGCATTCTTGCAGACAGTATTTAGTTCTTTCTTCATCAGAATTGACAAGCCTTTCTCACTCATGTGAGCAAGTCTCTGGTGCCACAGATCCTGATACTTCTCTTGCTTCACTATATTGAGATTGTCTAAGCTCATCTTCACATGAGTTTTGAATAAGTTTTCCGTAGAGATGACCCGAAGCGATGAGCATAACACCTTTTGACATTTTCCATGTGCCATAGTGGAATCGACTTTCATAACTCAGTTGATCAAGGGTTCATACCGTGAGAAGATTTAACCAAAGATCTGGCACATGACGAACATCCTTCAAAGTAATTGTGCACTGAACGTATGTTAATATCTATATATCGCCAATATCCACGATCTTTGCCATATTAGAGTTCCCCATCTTTACGATGCCTTAGTCTCCTGCTTTGTATGTCGTAAAGATATCTTTGCGAGAAGTGGTGTGGTAGGAAGTTGCAGTATCTATCACCCATTCAATTCCTCATTTTGACTCTTGAAGACAAGCCTCCTCGGCACAAACAATCACCTTTCCACCACCGTGATTTTTGTCTACTCGACCCTTTTTGGTTGCGAGCTTTCATTGCCCTGTTCTTTCCTTAACTTTTGACAGTTTTTCTTGAGATGGTATTCCATCCCACAATAGTAGCAATTGTAAGTCGGCTTTCTTCCATCTGTCAATTTGCCCCTTCTGTATGTTGACCCACCTCTACTCTTTCTCTTGCCTCTTCCCCTACCTTGATTATCTCTTAGTTGTCTTACCCTATTCTCTGTGAGGAAGGCTTGCTCCTGGTTCATACCAACATACTTCCTCCTGACCTCTTCATTGAACAGCGCATCCTTAACCATAGACACGGTAAGTTTGCTTATAGGAGCCGAGTTATTAAGGGACATTACTAGTGTCTCCAACTATCGAAAAGAGAGCTAAGGAGTAGAAGAGGGTGTTCTTCATTCCCGAGATGTAACTCTACTGTAGGCAGCTTATTTATCAGATTCTAAATTATTTAATAAAACATTCAATCCATCGACATTCATTTAATAAATAAATCGAGGCCATTGATTAATCAATTTTTTATAGACATCTAACTTATCTACTTAAATTTAAATTATGTTCCATTTTGAAAAAGTGTTTTAACTTTTTCTCTCTTACCTATTTTATGCCCACTTCTTCTCTAAAATTCATTTTGATATTTTCTCTCTCTAAAATCTAGTAATTTGATTTTTTTTTTTTTTTTTAGAAAAAAGAAAGATGAATGGCAACATTGTTTGGTTACTAAGAAAATATGAAAAAAAGAGAAATCTAAGAAATCTATCTCTCCAGTCTCCACCCATTGAAATATACAAATTCGCATTCTTCCCCCCACCGATACTTTGTTTTCTTTTTCTCGTATTAAACCATTTAAGCTAATACATTATCCTTACCCTTTCTAGTTGCAAATTCATCACCAGTGATACCTTCAACTAGTAGGATCTATTTGTGATATCCATTGTACATCCAATACAATCCATTAACCATTCAAAATTAACATTGATTTCAATCTATCCAATGCATTAGAACCATTATAATAATTGAATAAATTTTATCGATCTACACGTGAATGGATTAGATAGATAATGAATTCGTGGATTGTTGCCACCCCTAGTTAATGTTTTTTTTTTTTTTTTTTTTGTTACAATGTTTTATAACTACTAAGCGAGTCTATGCCTTGTGATATTCAAATATTGTGGATCTGTTAACTAACCCTTTTTTTTTTTAAAGTAGTAATGTTTCTTTTAAATTGTGATTTGATATCATAGACATATATTAGGAGGGAACAATTTACGTGGTCATATTCCAATTCAATTATGTCACTTAAAAGTATCAACAATATGGATCTCTCCCGCAACATGATCAATGCTTCAATAATATCTTGCTTCAAAAATTTATTTATTTGGAATGAGGACTTAATTTTCAAATCAGAACAAAGGGGTTAATGGCCGTGCTTGAAATACAAAACCACTGGAGTGGTGATGTGGCACAAGTGGGCGTTGAATTTAGAACAAAGAGTGATTATTACCCTTAGGTGATACCTTGAGAAAACATAACTGGATTGGATTTACCGTGGAAAAAGTTGACTGGTCTCATTCCTTCTCAAATTGGAAACCTGTAACAAATTCGTTCCTTGAACCTATACCATAATTACTTCTCAGGTCCCATACCAAATACTTTTTCCAATCTTTGCCAGACACAGAGCCTTGAATTCAACTTGAGTGGCCAAATACCTTCTCAGACAACTCAGTTGCACTTTTTGTCCGGAAAAACACTCCTCTAAACGAAGTTTGTCTCTACAACGAGCAAGTAAAAATATATTTACCCTTAATTTCCTAAAATGCATTGAAATCTTAACATACTAAATGATCTAAAGTTGAAACACCCTTACTTATTTACTTTAAAAACAAGTTCACTTTGAATGAGATATATGCTTTCTTCAATGTCTCATAGAACAAAATTTCTGGAATACCAACTAGTGTGGAACGGTTTGCAAACTTTGATGAGGAGAACTACAAAGGGAATCCCGGACTCGGTGGACCAACTCCTCAAGCAGAAATGTGAAGGTGCTGTAGCTTCACCTCCATCACAATCCAATAACACAGGAGGAAAGGAAGATTAGAACAAATAATGGTAATAGTTTGTATGACTCTTTATAATTTGGATTATGTTTTGATTTAATGTTGGGCACCCTTATATGGAACCTCTTATATTTGAATACTGCAACTATTTCAAGATGATTAACAACCTGTTTCAAAGCATTTCAATGTTCTATCTAATGGAACAGAGAAGAAGTGGATAAGAGGAATGTGGTGATTGGCCATAAATAATGTAAGATGTCTTTTCTTTGTTTACCTTTTAGTCAGGTATAAGATGTCCCATAGATATTATACAATACAACAACAAAGCTTTTCCTTACTAGTTGGAGGCACAAATATTATACAAATGGTAATCACTGTTTTTAGGTTAAAAAATAGGATGGTTGCAATATAAAGGTCATATTGAGATTTCAACTTTCCAACTTTGACCCTTTTCTTGTTTCCAATTGACATTTTTTCAGACGCAGATTTTCTACATTATTTATCAAATGGCTAGTGTAATTATATCACCTTATTGATATCTGAATCACAAGAGACCACACAAACGGGGCCTTGAACAGAACTGTCTTCCATTAGCTTTGACAAGGGCCATAACTCCAGCTGTTACTCCCGCACACAGTATGGAAGACACATAATGCTGTGCATTTTGACCCGCTAGAAAACACAGAATAAATGTTGATGCCTATGGTTGACAAAGAAAGAAGGGAAAAAATGCAAAAGCAAGCATCAAGGAACCTCTATTCACATGGAAGAAACAAAAAATTATATACCTTGCTGAAGAGTGAATGTTGTTATTGTCAAACCTCCAATTAACAAAGCTGAAGCCACTGGCAGGTACTGCATGATTACAGTTTCCCATAAAACATGTCAGAAAATTTGTTGTATGAGCTATCTTAAAACATGGAATCAAATGGTCATGTATATCCACAAACAACATCTAATTTATGTGTACTGAGATTGAAATGGCTTGTCAGGATTAAGTTACTTTTCGGGAATGATTATTCTTTCTGATGAATCTGCTAAAGCTAATTATACGACAATGCAAAATGCAACCATTTTATTATGTCATCAATGTAGATCTGGCTCTTATATCACCCAGAAAAAGAAAAAACTGATTCCTTGGCTAGATAGCCAATTAGCCATCTCATTGAAGTAAACCATGATTGCTAGAAGCTAATAAAACATCTTTATCATGCATCGTTATCTCATCTGATACGAACCTAGAAATGTCGTTTTCATTATTAATTTGCTGCTACTTCTCTGGATTGGAAGTGGAAGAAAATAGTGACACTATTCCGTGATGCTACTTACAGAAAAAGTTTCAAAGCTATTCGACTGGAAGGGAGAAGGATTGTTTCGATTGACGGTGTAGTGACCGCTTATCAGATCCAGGGCATCCTGCAAAATACATGAAGTGATGAAACTTACTAAACACTTTTGAGATTGAGTGACCTTCATTTGAGTGAGGGGTAAGAATAATGAACACGAATGAACTTACCTGCCGAATCCCATCATGAAAGTTGTTGGCATAGTATCTTGAAAGTGCACTCATCCCATCTTTAATTATTCCAATTAATGTTTGTTTTCCATATCTGCATTATTTTTCCAACTTCACCAGTAATACACAAGGGAATATTGGAAGACAGGATTTTAGTACCAAGAATTTCAATTACCTAACAAGGTCCCCTTTGAGGGCATTGCTCCCAGCATACTCCAGGCTTATCTCATCACCTTGCTCAGCCCACACTAGGTAGAATAAATAGAATTCAAATATGCAGGGGAAAATTAAAAAAGAATGGAAGCAATTGTCCAGAAATTCCATACATGTTCTAAATTTTTCATACTCTTCAGCAAAAGTAGAAATGCACTCAGAGGGAGTAAGCAATCCAATTCTCTGCAACTGTTGATTTAATGACTTCTGGGCCAAATAACTCTGCAAAAAGAACCAGATAGTCAAAATCAGTAATACCATCATGTAACTGTTCAGATTACATATCTTCAACAAAGAATAGGGATAGAACAAGTC
The DNA here is from genome assembly GCA_039655645.1 of Ammopiptanthus mongolicus. Classification (NCBI taxonomy): domain Eukaryota; kingdom Viridiplantae; phylum Streptophyta; class Magnoliopsida; order Fabales; family Fabaceae; genus Ammopiptanthus; species Ammopiptanthus mongolicus. Next base: position 48,816,330 of record CM077350.1, read on the forward strand.
CTAACAATCAACTTATCCTTTCTCAATTATCAGCAAACCTGAGTAACATTTGTACGATCAAGGCAATCAATGCAGTTTGCTCTGATAACTCCTTTCTGCTCCTCTAGCATCTTTCCTTTTCCATCTATCAAGAAGTATCTGCTCAGATGAAATAGAAATGATTAAAACATTGAATTATAGATAGCCAGCATATCTGGATTGATTAGATTTACCTTTGCTTTTCAAAATCCTCTGAGATTTGATCATAAAGGATTTTCAGGTTATCAAAGTTTGAGTTGCCACAGTGTTGATGGAAATCAAATGACACATATCTGCCATAATCCATGAGTCATTGAAAAAAGGTAAAGCAAAAGAAAAGTGACATATATAAATAATCATATGAAACATGTTGATCATTTTAAAATAAATTACAGCCATAAGCAAACTCAATAATCACAGTGTTCTTGGCGAAAGATGTAAGACAAGTATGAGAGGAAAAAAGTCTAAACTGTCACCTCACTTTTTGCAGGTTTTTCATTTCAGCGGCATATGCTGCACTTAGTTGACCTTCTTCACCATGCTACAACAGTAAAATTAACAAGAAATCACACAAGGACTTGCAAACCAATCTTTAGCATCAATTTTGCCTATTTAGTATATATATATATATATATATATATATATATATATATATATATATATATATGCTCTAACACAAAAAGTCCATAAAGCAGCCAGATGTAAACACAAACTGGTAGCCCAAATTGAAAACCAAACACATTTTTACTCAATCATGAGTATCCTTGCTTTCTAATCATCAAGATGATGCTATATATCTTTGAGCTCACGTAAAACTGAGAAAGAAATTAGTGACAGATTCATGACAGAGTATAAAGACAGAGGATATAAGCCATACTTTATCAGTTAAATCCACCGCTAAAACATCTCCGTATCTTTGTAATAGATCGTTGAAATGGCGCTCCACAATATTTGACTGAAGTAGGAGCAAGGCAAAAAAAAAAACAAAGATACAAGCATTACTATATACGACAAGGTTGAACCATTAAAATGCTAGCAGCAAACCAGAAATAAAAGTGTACTGTTTGCTCATGACTAATAATGCTTATGTGCGGTTTATAGCTCAGATCAACAATCTGCTCCCAGAGAAGAGGAATTGAACCTCGAATCTGCAAAACATTTAATTGGAGTCATATCACAACTAGGGGAAAAAATAATTTTGGTATCTACAGATAAAAGGTGTTCATAACCTTTGTTTGATAATGTTAAATTCCAGTTATTGATTGATATTAAACTCACTGGCTAAACTTGTAGAAAAACTTCAAAACCATAATATCTACATAGAAACCAAAAATTTGAAACTTTTCCAAATACACAAAACTACTTAAAGTTTGAACCAAAAATAAAATAGCAAAGCAAGATGCTAGCTTTCCCTGGTCACCAACCATTAAACCCAAAACATAACAGGAGAGGTTAAGACAACCTCAAGGAGCAGATCTCATCCTCTTCGCTACAACAAATTTTCAGGATTTATTTGGTTAATGATTTTTTCTACATGACATCAAGTCTTAAATCTTATTATTCAGTCAAACCCATGCATTTTTCTAGTCAGACACTTTTAGCCACTTCAGATCCATAGAACTATTCTTAAGTCAATTTATAATCTCTACAATAGAAGGCTCCCTAGGGTTCTCTGTACTGAGTGAAAATCAGGGACAAGGAGAAGAAAAAGGGCAACATTAACAGTAATGAGATGATATTAACCTAGAGGGATTTTTTTTTTGGTTCTTTGGACTTTTGGCAGGCTTAATTCTGTCCTTTCTAATAATTATATTATCAGCTTTAAAAGTGACAGTCAGCAGTTAGACAAGACGCGTTCTATCTCAGACCAAGAGATATATATCTATATATAAAAAGTTGTATAGAATTATAGATAAGAAATGTTAAAGTAAAAACAAGCATATTTAAATTAAAAAACAATTTAACGAAAAATAAAGAAAAGAGCAAGCGTTCAACTATTCTAGCTCCTACAAATCGGCAAATTTCAATAAGTTCACACATGAATAGGAAAGATACTTCCATCTATACACATGATTGACTGTACATATGTATCCTTTATTCCAGAAAATAATTCATACTACAAAACTTCATGAAAACACATAACTCAAAGAACTGCAGCATTCTTGACAATGTTAACAATTATCATTTCTCATAAACATGAAGCGATGTGCTAATTTAATAATTTTGTTTCAAAACGTAGTATCTGATCATATTGAAAGGAATTACTACAAGTTAATACTTAATCCATGCATATTACCTGCAATAATGAGGACCTGAATTTTTCAATTTCAAGCAACTGTTCAGTTTCAATGAAATTGGCAGTGTCACCTTCAAGGTTAGCTCCTCTTCTCCACATTCTTGTTCCTATGTCACCGTGTTGCCATTTTATAATGAGCTATTACAAATTTATCATTATTATAGTAATAAGAAAGCAAATTTGGGACATTGTACCTAGACGCCGTGTAAACCTCCTTGAAACTAATGTTATTGTAGCACATGAATTCTTTAGCTTTAGCTCTGCTACTTGGAAGCTTAAACGCAGTTAAGGGGTAACATAATTGGCAACTCAAAGTGAATGTATACTTTTCATTTTCACCATTTTCTTGAATCAAAATTATATTGAAGAGCATATGTGCACGCACACATTTTTTGGGAGGGGGAAGGAGTAGAGATAATTTAAATTTTAGGATATTCCCTTGTACTATGGGGATAATGAATCCGTCAAGCTGCCACCATAAAATAAAAATAGGTGTTAACATGACAAACCTCATGATCATACTTAACGTGACAATATGAAGTTCATTTAAGACTTCAAAAATACTTCCTTAATTTAGTGAAATTGAAAGCATTTTACTTCAGCAAACAGGAAGTGCTGCCAAATTATCTAACCTTCAACTCAATAAGCTCCTCCAACAGATGTCTGTTCCAGACAAATTGAGGGTCAGCCTGAAATACAAATGGAAAAAGGGACAGCTAAATTTTTTGACAAGCTTTTACTGATAATTGCAATAAATAATGTCAATAGGTCATTCATTGTTTTTTACTATTTCAGATTTAAATGCATTTAAATGGTCCAGACGAGACATAATGTTACACATTGAAGATGACATAATGAATGAACTAAGAAGCAAAATAATGGATCAAAATGAAGTAGAATCAAGATGGATATACATGGAAATGAAGCTGCAAAATTTTGTCTGGGGATTGGGATGTATTAAGTTAAGGTAAATTCACCATGATTGAAACATTTTTCTCATAAGGAATATTTGAACCTACAATGACAATAAAGCGTTATCCATTCTTTGAACCATGAGACATCATTTTAATTGTGAACCAACACCAAGAAATCCAATAGTATCATGCTTGGCTGTCTGAAAGGCAGAAAGCAAAGCCTCTCTCATAAGCAGAAATAGTGCAAAGCAAAAGGTTCTATGACCATATTCTTAGCAGCTTTAGCAACATGAAGTGTTTTTCCCTTTTTATTTGATAATTTGTTTTGGTTGGCAATTCAAGTACAAACAACATTTGGTGTATGACAGATCCTCCCATAAAACTGTGGTAGGAAACAATAAAAACTTTGAAAGTACCACCACTTATATAGAGTACAAAAAATTGTTTCATAAAAAAGACTAAGCTATTAACTAAAGGCTTAAAAATAGATTTCACAGCCTTGATAAGCGTGTTTCAACTAACAACAAAATTCAATTATGTATAAACAAAATGTCAGCGGTGTAATGCTTCACTTTCAATATCAATGAGTTATGAAGAAGTAGATTTCAATGGGAAAATTTTATTCATTTAAGAATTGGTGTAGCCAACTAACCTGCTTCCAGATTGGCTTACTCATCCACCCTTCTACTAATTTGCTTCTTCTCTGCAAGCTGGTGGAAAAGATGAATTGCATCTTAGGAACATTACTGGAATGATGTCTTCAATCTAATGTGACAAATATAATAATAACCTCACTATTTAAAGACCATGAGCCTTACTTTAATGTAATATCCGTTTCATAGGAATAGTAGAAGCCTGACATTGACTCTACTGCTTTCAACAGATTTATGAAGTAAGCCTCGTCTCTTTTCTACATGAAGATAATAACAGAGGAAGTATTAAACATTAATTACATGTATACCATTTGAATAACTTCTAACTACATAATAAACCTTACTTCTTGGGCAGTTGAGAACCTCAAAGCCTCATTACAGGCCAGAAGTCTCATAGACATCAAGCGATATACCGGAAAACCAAGGAAATTTCCAACTTCCTTCCGAGAAGTTATTACAAGGGCATAAGTTCCTAGAACAAGACAAATATCATTCAGTTTTAAGTAGTATAAAGGAGTAAGTGGTTACTGTGAACAAAAGAAAGAAAGAAACTTATTTAGTTCATCTCAGATTCTAAGTTCTCTAAGCTAGCTCAACTTTGTTATGCTAATGCTGATGCAGTTAGCAAGGTCTAATTGAGAAGAGGGCCATATACTTGACAAACATCACATAAGGGAAAGGTAAAAGAAGAAGAATTGCAGGAATAATCAATGCCATCCATTACCCCAAAATAAAAAGAGTTACAATGCAGTAACAGAATGAGTAAATGTGAAAAAAATGGAAAAGCAAGTATATACATAAACTGTCCAAGATAAAAGCACAAAGCATCTACCTACTAGCAATCTTATTGTTCCCACAACACCATAAATTGTAGAAGTCCTGGATGGACTTTCTGAGCATATGCCATCTGCAAAAAGGGAAACTTATTACAATAAAATGGTGAATTTTCAACTCACGTTTCATAAATTGGCAATCATATTATTCATACATACATACATACATTTGACTGAGACTAAATAACTAAACAAAGTGATTTTTTTAAGGGTCTGTTTGGGAGTTGGAAGGGGAAGGGAAGGGAAGGAAAGATAGCCTCCAAAACCCTCCCCCTAGTTCATTTTTTTAGTTCCCCCAATTTGGAGGGTTTTGGTTCTTTTATTAAAAAATGAACTAGGGAGGGTGTTGGAGGGCTTTGGAGGCAATTCTTACTTCCCCATCCCTACCTTTCTCCTAAAACCCTTTCCCTCTCTTCCCCTTCCAACTCTCAAACAGACCCTAAGGGGAAAAAAGTGAAAATGGTGATACTCATATATAATCTTACATTACATATGATCACCCCAACTTTTCCAAAAGTAAAGCATAAAAACACCCACCCACTAAGATACCAAATAGTATTATGCTTGCAATAAATGATATCTTCCAAAAGTTAAATCAACTTTCTACTATTTCTTTCTACTTCAGAAATCCACTAACTTTCCATTTATTTTCTGAATAAGAATTAAATCAACTAACTAGATAGAAGAATATTCCCTGCATTTTCTCCACAACCAATCATCAAATGAAGCAACTGAAAGAACTTAAAAAAAGAAAGAAAGAAAAGATTACGATCAAGTAAGCTGATGTTGCCATCATGACGACTGATCCAGAAGCCTTGATTGGGGGATTCAGTGGATTTGATGACAAACTTGTCCTGAAACTCCTGCAGTTGCAACTCCTGGTAAAGCTTGAATCTTTCAGCTGAACCCGAAGGGGATTTAATGTCCATTTTCTACAGATTGAAGAAACAAAGAAGCTCAGGAGAATTAACTGGACTCCATTTAAAACCAAACTTTTTTATAGTAAGGTCTCTGCATCAAGGAAATGTGAGATGTTCATATTTTGTTACATTATTATTAAGGTATAAATCCAAATTGATTGTTGAAAAAAAAAAATACAGTGATATTTTGATCCTCAGAAATAAAAATATCAATTTAATTTTTAAAAATGTAAAATATGAATCAAATTAATCCTTTTTAAAATAATTTTTAGGAATATTTTAATCCTTGTCAAGGATTATTTCGACCTATATTTTACATTCTTAAAAATTAAATTAGTATTTTTTATTTTTTCGTACCAAAATATCACCTTCATTTTTTTTTTGTTGAAGATCAATTCGAGTATTTCCTCATATTATTACATTACATGATTGTGAGGTTGGTACTAAATTACCTACATACCCCCCAATAATAATAATAATAATTGAGAACCAGATCATGAAGCAAGAGAAAAATCCAGATTACTATTCATCAAAAAAAAATTATTCATAAAAAAGAAAAAGAAAAATCCAGATTCCAAATAATTCCACGGGGTTCGGATGAAAAAAAATATTGTCTCATTTGTAATTTATAAAAGTATTTAAATTTGAGATTTATTGATAGTATAAAAATAAAAAGATTTTGCAGTTGCATCTATGAAATCATTTAATGAGTTTGATATCTCAATGCTATTGTCAAGATATTTAAACTCATTAATTATTAAATGATATTTATTAATTAGGGTTTGTCCAGGAATTTGGTTGTAAAATTGAGTTTGGAGTAATTAAGTTTATAGCATGTTTGGATATCTGGTCATGCAAAAAACTTTTTTACTTCTTTTTCAATCCAAATTTCTAAAACCAGTCATAGACTTTTGGGAATATGTTTAAAAAATTCAAAACTAAGTATAAACTTCCGAACTCAATTTAATAGCCTTGAGGGATGCCAAATATACACTTAATGCGTCAACACATAATTAAATGTTAGTGTAACACTTTAAAAAATAATCTCAAAAAGTCAAAATATTTTGAGACACTTAGAATCTTTCTTTTTTTTCTTCTTTCGCAGGCTCTGCACAAGTTTAACAATTCGGATTAGAATCCTCTAATTTTATGATGGAAAAATCATCTACTTTTTTTTATATCTCTCTCATTATTTATATACTTTCTCATCTTTATCTTCTTATTTTAATTACCTTTTTCTTTTCTCTATAAATATAAAATCACTATAATTTTCATGCCCTAAAGTTAGAGGATCTATATCCCCACGATTCCTCTTTTTCTTCTTAACTTCAAACTATAATTCCAACATTTTGTTGTTGGGACATTGGCTGTCAAGTGTCATTTGTCAACTTTTGTTTATCATCCCAAAAGCTTGTTAAATTAATCTGCTGTTTTTCGTTGTAGATGTATTTGTGTGCAGTTGTTACAGCTTTTGTATGTTATACTGCTCTTTGGAGCTATTTGTTCTAGCTTAATGTTTTATGTAATTTATCAAGAAATATTTTATATAGTTTACTTGCTAAACTCTTTTTTACTTATATTATTTTACAAAGAAAGGTTGTATTAGTTTTCTTCTCTTGATAGATATATTTTTTACTAAATTAGACTTTAGATCTTCTATCTTATTTTTTAGATTCGATTGGTCCCTAATCTTTTAAAAAAATCTGCTTTAGTCCATTAAGCTTCAAACGTTAGTGAAAATTATCATTTCTGTCACCTTCATTAATAACGCCGTTAATTTTAGCTTACGTAACAATTAAGTGATGATTTGAACAGCTGAGTTGGCACATGCTCCACGTGACAGTATGTGTTGGAGTCACGTGGAGGACCAAATTGAATCAAAACAAAAAAAATAAAGGACCAAATCGAATTTTAGCCCTTCTTCCTCAATGTGTTTTCTTCCTCAATGAGTCTTTTCCCCCCAAAGTTTGCAGCATCCATGGACGTCTCTCTGTAACCTAGTATAAAGTTGCAGAGAAGCCCTTGTCTATAAAAGTTGATAACAATCTCGATTGGCCTCAAGTCTCTCCTCGTTGCGGTCAACGTTTTGAATAAGGAAGGCCTTCAGGAACATCTTGAATGACTTTATGTTTGCACTTTTTGTTAATAATCTTCATCTGCATTGTTATTTCTAAATAATTTATTCTAACTTTACTTGTTACTGTACCGTCAACGGAAGTCAATTTTTCTGGAAGCTCAGGCATCCTAATTTGATTAAATTGATTGAGTACTGTCGTGAGGATGACCATGGGCTGGAGCAGGATCAACCATGTCTGCTTGCAACCCTTGGGGAAGAAGACCCATTGAGAAGAATGAATAAAAATTCGATTTGGCATTTATCTTTTTATTTAGATTCAATTTGGTCCTCCCACGTGCCTCCAGCACATACTGTCACACGGAGGACGTACCATCTTAGCTGCCCATATCACCACTTAATTGTCACGTACGCGAAAATTAACGATGTTACTAATAAAGGTGACAAAAATGGTAACTTTGGCTAGGAATTTATTAAAAACTCAAAGACTAATAATGCAGTTAAATAAAAAAGCCTAAAAATTAATATCTTTTTAACTATTCTCCTAACATAAGCTTATCATTCAGGTTAAAAAAAAATTGTATCTCTAATTTAATTAAAAGTATATCGTGAGTTTAACTTACTAAAATCTAATATTTCATATATTATAATCACTCTTCAAAATTAAACATATCGTTTTTTTTATAACCATAATATAGGTACAAATTATCCATCACCGTTATTAATGACTAATTTTCGTCGCGGAACCTATTCGACAAAGTATACCTGAATCACTTGTTTAAGACGTCCGAGTTTCTTATCACTCAAATCAACCACATGTTGATAAACATACTGCTTTTTATCTTTGTCCTTATGTTTTTTTTTTGGTAACAATCTTTGTCCTTATGTTATTATTAAATTTATATTTACCTACAACATATATTATTTCTGTCTGTGTATGTATTGTAATGATTTTGCATATTTATTATTTTATAGTTTTTGTACAAATATACATCTAAATTACCTAAATTTTTTAACATGACGGTGTTATAATTCCTCTTAATGTAACTTTGGCGGGCAAGACTTTTATGTGTTTGATCAAAGTTTGTGCATCAACCCAGCCACCCCCACCCAAAAACAAAGGCACCTTACAACCTATTTGGTTTAGCTACTTTTTAATGCAAATGGGATTTTTCTACATGGAGCTTTATGTCAACGCAGATTTGAACGCCAGTTAGCATTGGAATCAATATCAAACAAACATGCCTTTAATATCTCATGGCTTCATAAATTGCAGCTCACAAAGCTTCTCAATGACAGAATCCACATCCACAAAAGTCCCATAAGTGGTTTTATATTCAACTATGACCAAGGAAGACCTCTCAAAGTTGCATTTGCATATCAGATAAGAGTTCAAAAAGTTTGGATAGAAGTTTAATCATAGCTTTTATCAGTTCTAATTCACTTTTAATACATGTAACAGAATTTATTTCAATAATCTCACTTCAAATATAATTCATACATAAAATCATTATTCATTTAATAAACCAAACATTTGAATTTCACGATACAATATTTATTAAAAACATGTGAATACCACGTGCATGCCACGGGAAATAGTTCTAGTTAGGACAAAATCAATCTTCAGTTGAATTTGATACCCTGGTAAGCCATAGCAAGGAAGACCAAAGGTGATGCAGACTTAGCAATATTGAATACTCTACATCAGCTTCACTTAGATTTTATCAGGCACATTACGAGCTTTATCAAGCATATAGGATGAACTATGAAACAATATGGACACAAAACGTAGCATATTATGACCTTAGAAGACAGTGAGAAAGACTTCAATCTTAACTAGTCCAGATTACTTTAAGTGGCACCTTATGCAGTAAGGGAGTACTGGAGAGCACCACGGATGAGTTCTTCTCAATTTCCATGGTGACCATTGGATCCATAGTCCTCTTGTTCAGAAAGTTTGAGTACCACATAGCAGATAGCTTAGGTTGCCTCCTCAGGGTTGGATCTTTCAGATCTATGTAATATAGACCATAACTTTCTTCATATCCAACTAGTAATTCGAACACATCCAAGAAGGCCCATACAAAGTAACCTCTTACATCCCCTCCATTCCTTTCAAGGTGACAAGAGTAACGGAAAAGATGGGCAGGAGGAAAAAAGAAAAGAAAAAGAACTCGATTAGCATTCATGAAAAAATTAATAACAACTCAAATAGCATTCATGCTTAAAATGAAGATCACTATCCAACAGTGGTTGGTCGTGGTGAAAGCGAACTGCAACCCTAGGTGAAATAATGTTAAGGGTTAGAATCATGGAGTCGTCACTTTGGAAGGGCTTTACCTAATCACTACTTTCGGTCTGAGTGTCAGCCTCACAGCTATGCTTGTGGGGATAGCCGGTCAAAGACCAAAAAATGAAAATCACTGATTGAAGCGATCATAATTGTTGATGAGAACATTACAAGAGAGAATTATCACACATGTTCGATGTGTTATGCAGAGACATGTATCTTATAAAATCATAAACTCTTGATTTTCTAATTAACTATTAGAATATCGGGCTTTACTATATAAAATGCACCCCACCATACACCCCTACTTGAAAATGAAAAATAGAAGTACCTCAGTATATCAAGCACGCTCTCAACATATTCATGTAAGTATTTCACCCTTGGCCAGTCATACAACGATGAATTCCGACGTGTTTGTTGACCTGAGAAGTTCAAATATTTATCATACCACTGGAAGATTGATTTTGTTGATAAACAGATAGGGAAGCTCTTGAAATGTGTTGTCAATAAAAATAAAAATTACGTGTTTGTTTGTGCTTGGTTTTCCGTTGGAAAGTCCCAAACCCCCGTTTAGGCAAAAGTTACAAGAGAGTAGTTAAACCGGCCTTTGGGACCTTCCCAAAAAACCAAACACACCATACATTGTTTTGAGGGAGACAAGAGACAGAGAGGCATACCATTTTCATGAATGTAAATTGGAAAATTTCCATAAATGTCCCTCAATGAGTCAAGCAAGCTTTTCAAAGTCCATGGTGTAACTGGAATCTAAACCAATCAGCTAGTTAGTGTAAAACATTTAAGCCCCATACTTAAAAGAAAAGAGGAACTGCACCATCTTCCTACTCTATTCTTACCTCACCTGTAGAGGTGCCATTTTCAGTAACAGCTGCAACCAGAAAGAACACAATCAGCTGTCTCAGTTTTATGAAGATAAAACAAGTCTCACAAAAATAAGAGCAAATATAAAAGTTTAGACAGAGATCAATATTTGGTGCCATTGATTATGTTAGGAAAGACAAAGATGTAATCTGATAGAGGTAAGAAAAGAAAATGAAAATGGTTGCAGTTTAAAAAACTCAATCTTGCAGGTGAATATTAAGAACAGTTTGCATGTGTATACTACCATATATGTGTGTATGAGATATGACATGTTTGCATCTAAAAGAAATTCCATCAGGGTGAGTCCATGGAATCCCAAAGATGCTATATTATACTATAACAAGTATTAGTAAGGAATATCAACAGGGGCAAGATACATTGATTTTCAAAATCACAAACAGTGAACCAAAGCATTAGGAAAAAAAAAATAAACAAATAAAAACAACAAATTCCTTCATCAAAATTAATGATAATAAAAATCTCAAATGTTGAATCTACTGTTGCAGCATATAAAATGGCTGAGGAAATTATTCCATGTAGAAAAAGCATCCCAGTTCATAGTGTTTAGGATGAGATCACACGGAATAAAGAGACATTAAACCTCAATATAGAATTGGTTATGTAATAAAAAATGGTGCAGTAAACGGCTTACAACATATACATACATTGAAGTTTCACAGCCATATCTGCTGTGTAATCTCTATCCTTTATCTTCTGGCTGCCAGGGTTGTCCTGAACATAAAATGAGTAGTAAAAATTTATTCCTAGGAAGTCAATTGAGCCCTTAACCAGATTTGATTCCCTTTTGGTAAATAAAGGAAGCCTTGAGCCAACATTCTTTTTCATAATGTCAGGGTAATCTCCAAAAGTAAATGGATTCAGAAACCTGCGACAACAACGCATAGGCCAAATAAGTCTAGAAATTAATGTATAAAGAAACTGCTATGATTTTTAGTTGATTAAGGAAAAATACAGTGTTGGATGTTTATAACTATCCTTCACAGGATTAATGATAACAGACATATAATATGTTTGGAAAACAGGTTGTGAGTCTAAGAATCGCGTCAAAGATGCCAAAAGCTAGTATTATTAGCTTCTCACAAACGCACGTCTACCTTTTCTGCTGCTAAACCAAACATACCAATAATAGAGACAGATATGATCACTACCAAATTGCCCCTTACCACCCGAGATAGAAGTCTTGGGCCCTTTGAGCGGCACTTATATCTTCACTAGTATTTGTTAGAGGAAGAAAAGCAAAAGTAAGGAGATTAAACCCAATAAATCCATGCTGATTGTCCTGCATGTACCAAAGATTGTTTTCAAAACAAAATTCTATAATAATTATGTTACTAATTGTAAAAGGAAGGCCAAGATGAATGACAAAGAAGAATGGTGTTTACCTGGTACTTCTTCCTATACAATCTCGCTGTTGATGCATGTGCTAACAACATATGATGGACCGCCAAATATGGCTCAGATGAGGAATTGCCCCTGGAGCAGTTAGATATAGAGGAAGAGGAACACCGCTGAGGTGGAAGGAGTCCTAAATCATAGCCCCCAATTGCAAACACATTTCCCTCATTCACTGTGGTCCAATGTTTAACTCTATCGCCAAACTCTCTGAAGCACACATCTGCATATGCTGTGAAATCTTTTCTGCAGGCATACATATATAAACATGTAATATGTTAATCACAGAAATATGATTTTTCTTTTTTGTGCTAGATGCAGTTTATTTGCACTCCTATCTAGCACAAGAAGGCCATTCCATTAGACACTTGGAGTTGGGAAACCATACACAATTCTTCGACTAACCCATCCTCCATATTCATCCTCAAGTGTTTGTGGTAGGTCCCAATGTACTAATGTAACATGTGCTTGGATTCCTACAAGATGAAGAAAAACAAACAAGAATAAATATATATCAGCATACAACTTGGAAGAACTTCTCCTAGGTAAATCTAGTTTGCAAAAAAACCTTTGCTTAATAGTTCATTGATAAGGTTGTTATAATACTGTAATCCCTTCAGATTGACTGGTCCTCTCCCATCTGCTAACACATTAGATCAAGGTCAAAACAACAAACAACATAACAGTTTGATTTATGAAACTAAATTTTTAGATGCTCATGTTCAAGGCACCAGAATAAAACTAAGTGTATGTCAAAGTACAGACAGCTTTTGACATTATTTTAGACACTAGTGTTGATTCTAATGCTAGAATAACCTCTTCTATTACTCCATGGTCATAGAAGAATCTCTCATTTGTACCTGGAATAAGTCTTGACCATGATATGGAAAATCTGTAGGCATCTAAGCCCATTTTGGCCATGAGTTGGACATCCTCCTGCAAGAAATGAATGTTTATGTATACTTATAGTAATGTACAAAAAAATATATAAAAGAGCTTTATGGTACAAACTTTTAGATAAAGAAGATCAATTTAAAACCAGTCTCTAATATGAATGGATCCTCTCATGTGGATTTCACGCGACAAGGTCAACGATTAGATAGACATAGACACAGATTTTATTAGGAGAACTCACTCAACATTTGTGAAATTTCTTTTATAATTTTGTGTCTATTTCTCTCCTTCACGACCTTGTCATGTGAAAAATCACTTGAAAGGATCCATTCGTGTGAAAGATGAGAGAGTTGCTATTGCAAAGATGAGAGTTGGTATATGTATAAGATGCTTCTTGTGTATACTACCACATCTACTGACCTTATATTTGTGATATTGATCGCTAGCAATATCTCCATCACCCTCGTACATGTTTCCTGGAAATTTAATTGAAATGGGAAATTTCATTACTAATTGTAATTAAGAGGATCTTTTAACATGACTCATTGTAATTTGCAACTAATCAATCAATAACATAAATGGTGTGTTTGGGTAAACAGCTTAATTAAGCGCTTATTCAATAAGCTCTTTTTCAAATAAGCTCAAAACAGCTTATTTTAATAAGTTTCTCTGACAAGCTTATGGAAATAAGTCAAAAAGATAAACTATTTTCATAAACTATTTATATAAGTTTAATTTCATATGCTATTCTCATAATCTCTATAAGCTCTTCCAAACACACCAAAAATTATATTTTAAATAGAAAGTTAGGATTTTAATTAAATGCATTTATGAGAGTGTAATCGTCAATATATTTTATCAACAGAAACCCTTGGACTACATAGAATAGAACTCTCATAATAATTGTCTTTTGTTTTTTTTTTTGCTTTTATCAGTAAATCTCTCATAATAATTGTCTTTTGTTATTTTTCTTTTATCAGTATAACATGAATTACAATCCGATGTTGTAGTTCCTATTGTTTTTTATGGATTCACTTTAAATTTATTTATGGGACTACAAATCAGACAAGAGAAAAATATGTTTTCTAAGAAAAACCTCTTGCACCTTTATGAAAGCAAGAATTTAACATCTATAACACACGGTTCTCTATTGACATTAACAGTAAGCTATGGTCTAGATATTTTTGTAATCATAATGTTACCATAAACATGAGGGGTCCAGGATCGCGGCCCACACCACATGAATTACTCAAATGATGTATTAGAAAAATATAGTAAGTACAACAAATTAAACATAACCCTATTTATTTATTCATCAAGAAATTTTTGCAACTCATCAAGAAACATAACCCTATTAATTTTTTTTTAAAGAAAAAAACACACACATAATTTTAAGAAATGAAGTATATATGAGACTAAACAAATTTAGAAAGAGCACCATTGCCAGCATGTGCGAAAGTATCCCATATGCTTGGCTTCCTGCCATCTTCATCTGCTGCACCTTCAACCTTTCATATCATCCCAGTTTCCAAATACATGGTTTAATAGAATTAGTAAATTAAAGAATGAAAAGAACAGGAAAGTAAATAGTTCTAAATACACACATGAAAATAGTTATATGTTGTTCATATGAGATGAGGAGGGGGAGAACCTGATAAGCTGATGTGGATGCACCGAACAAGAAGTGAGGTGGGAAGTCATCTCTGGTCAGTGCATCAGCAAAAGGGAGTACAACCAATATGGCTGCAGCTAACAACTCCATTAGAACAAAGACCTTCATCTTCTTAACAATTTTTCTTAGAGGTGTGGTGTTGGCAAATCAATCAACCATGTATATATATTACATTATTAACCACACAGAAAGAAGCATAGTATATTCTTAATTATTATGTTGACATTGTGAAGAAAGAGGAACCAGAGCCCATATAATAAGAAACGCCGGTCGAGATCTATCTACCTATATGCTTTGTCGGTTTTCTATACCTTTGTTAAACACGTATTCGTGATATTTTATATTTTATTACTTTTTATTTTTGAATTTTGAATTTTTGTACCATCGTAAATAAAAATATTATAATAATTAGATAAATATTAGGACAACCTGGACCGATACTCATTCGAATTTTTTTAACCTAATGATTAATTTGAGTGATAAAGAAATCAAACACCTTAAATACTGTAATGATGGCAGATATTTGCATATGAAGAAAACTTGATTGGAAAAGGAAACCCACCTTCTGTGTGTAATAGATTCTGGATGAAAATGAATCATTATAACGACAGTAAATACTCTATACCTATAATATAATTATAAAAAAAAATTCTAATTTCAAATATTATTTTTCACTTTTAATTTAATATTTGTGCATTTATATCAACTTTTTTTTATTAATTATATCAACTGTATATCTTGTATTATAACCTTATTGTATTTTATAATTTATAATCTTAACTTATTAGCGGATGACAACATTAAAAACACTTATTTTGAATGGAATATTGTAAAGTGAGGTTAAGTATATAGGGAAAAATATTAATTCATCCATCCTTAATTAATTAAAACGGATTAAAATCTCAAACTTTTTTAATTAATTAAAACTGATTCAGATTTTTTTTTGGTAATCATATTCTTCTTGTCCAATTAGACTTTCTTCATACACAAAAGTCAGGATTCAAACCCTTGATCACTTACTTAAGATATTCGAATCTCTTACTACTCAGACCAACCACATCTTAAACTGATTGAGATTTTAAACTTTCACTATATAGAAGTTTAATAAGTTATTTTTACCCGCATCAAATAATAATGTAATTTTTTAAAAAAAAAGAGATTTTTTTAAAAAAAAACAAAAGATGAAAGACCATGCTATAACTCTGGAATGAGACTTTTTTGTTGCGTTATATATGTACATGTCAAGATTTCATTCCCTTTAGAGCTAGACAAACGACGCTGGTAAAGCTTTTTCCCTAACTCAAAACACAACAATTTAATTCGCAAAGGCTTTATGCTTTCAGAGTAAAGGAGAGACGGTCAAAGCACGAGAGTGATGGAGATGACGGCGGTGAACCTGTGCCGACAATATAATACTGTCTTTGATTTTGAATTTTTGCTTAAACAAAGTAGAGTATAATTGACAACATCTATTAATCATCAATTTTGATATAAGTACTTTTTAAGAGGCTTAAATACATTTTTCGTTTCCCAACTTTTTCAATTGTGTGATTTTGATCCCTCAAGAAATTTAATTACACTTTTATCTCTTAATTTTGTGAAATTATGCTAAATTAGTCCTTATAAAGATCAAAATAAAGGCTTTCATTGCACAATTTCACAAAATTGAGGGATGAAAATACAATTAAATTTTTTTAAGGACCAAAATATCACAATTGAAAAAGATGAGAAACTAAAAATGCAATTAAAATTTTTAATGGACCAAAATAACACAATATAAAAAGTTGAGAGACTAAAAATATAATTTAGTCTTTTTAAAATTAAAATAATTAAGATAAAAATTAAATATTTTTATTAATATTATAATTTACCATTGAATATTTATATAAAAAAGTTTTACATCGATATAATAATTAAACTCAACAAAATAAAGTAATTCCAGTGCACCACCTTTTCTCTCACATTATATTATATTCATATATATTTTTATTTATTAATTATATTTAAAATTTAATTGTTATACACTATCAGTATAAAATTTTTTTACACTAACAACCAATCAAAAATCATGATGTGTATGAATTTTAAGATAGTTAGGATAAGAATCAAACACTTTAGCTTATATGACAAATTCTGATTGATTATTAGCGTAAAAAATCTTTACACTAACAATATATACTAATTAAATCCTTATATTTAATCTTATTTTATTTGTTTACACACTTGATTTTAATTTTGATGTATAATATACGACAAGACATGTATAAATCTCAACGTCGGCTTTGAAATGACTTGAAACACTGTTTCTCGGAAGCGCTCGAATTTTCTGCAATGGCCGTTTAGTTACCGTTGTTGACTTTTCTCGGCCATTTTTGGGACCCAAATCCCACATTGGATCCATTGAGGGCAAATTACGAATTGGACCTCACCAACCCAATAAGCATTCTATCATAGATGTTTTGCTGAGGCAAGGCCTAACATATTTATGAAAACATAAACATCTAACATACTAGTAGTAGTAGTCTACTTAAATGCATACATTATAAATTTTTTATATATAAATAAAAAATTTAAACTTCTTTAATTTTTACCTAAATATAACCTTAACAAAATTGTTAATCTTACTACACTAATATATAATTTATAAATTATGTTAATATTATAAATTTATAATTATATAAATAAATATTACATATCACATAAACTGAATGCCTAAAATGCAAAGTAGCTTGCACAATTATTTTTTGAACAAACTAGCTAGTTCACCTTTCTCATACATGGAGGTCAATATATCACAACCTCCAACCAGTTCACCATTCGCAAAGATTTGAGGGAATGTGGGCCAATTGCTGTACTTTTTAAGCGTCTCCCTCAATCCATAGTTATAATCTTCATCCAGCACATCTACACTCTCATAATCTACTCCTTCATTTTCAAGAATGCCTATCACCCTCTGTGAGAAACCACATTGTGGGGCACTTCTAGAACCCTTAATGAATGCAACTACCTTGTTCTCTTTTACCAACCTGTCAATGAGATCCTCAAGTGGGACAGTTAATTGCACATGGCGACCAGGCGTTAATCGAAGATCAGGCTTCTTCTTAGGTTGCTGCCTGACCCAAGTGGCGTTTCCTGATTCATTACCAGGTGGAACTTTTCCACTGACTTTTATGTATTCTTCCATCCAAGACTTCCATGCTTGGGTTAAAGATTCTCTGTCAGGTTCATCCACTACCCCAACCTACAGCAGACAATTTCACAATGAAAAATTCACCATCAGTAAGGAAACGTCATTGGAGATTTGAGAATGGTAATCTAAATTGGATAAAAAAAGTGTGTAAAAGAGCATATTATGATATTATGATATATTAAAAGAAGAAAATTCTTTTCCGGAGATCATACCACTTCTAATACTGTCTGTTACTCTGTTTGCATCTTTGCTTTAAGTCGACTTTGTTGTATTAAATTATTTTAGAAAGCAGGAAAAAGGCATATGGGTTATGAGTTATGACTAAGAATCTATGATTATTAATCAGACTATTCGTATGGGCTTTCCATTTCTTTAACCCAGATAGTCTAAATTAAATGAGTAAATCCCCTTTATCAAAGCTCCCAACTCATGGGGTTAAATTGTAGGACGATGTCTGAGAGGCTATTGGTCATGGTGGTAAGGAATAAAGCTCATGCAACTCCAAACAAACTAAGGATAGAAAAAGTGCTATAAAATATCATTGGAAAACCTCATCTAACAAAAGGTTGGATCAAAACTAACCTCATCCATCCTGACCAAAAGTTCAAAAAAATAGCACAAGTTTGTACTACATAAACTAAATCATTTTCTAGTAAAGCCAACCAAATGTTCAACACAAATCCTAGTTCTCAAGCATGGTAGATACTTCAGTCAGTGATGACTGATGAGAATTTTATTATCCATCACTTTATTATCATAAATCTAAGGTTATTACCAAAAAAGGAGGGAGATGAATAGGATCTAAAATAGTCTTTCCTAGCATAGTAGCATTGAGCAGCATCTTGTGGCTGATGGCTGCTGTCAGGGGAGTCAACGGCTGGAATTTCATCAACAGATGGGCCTAAATCAAGGTTGTCAAACTCGAGATCCCACCTAGGATAGTTTGGGGGAAGGAAGATCGTAAATTGTGGGATCGTAAGATCCCACAAAAGAGACAAAATTCTATTTAATTATTTATATATGCATATAAAATAACATAATTAAGAATAGAGAACATGTTGATAATTATTTATATATGCAGAACCAGAGGTGCCACCAACAGGGATGCTTGAAGACATATTGATCACTTGAGAAGAAAACAGAGAGTAGAGAACTGAAATTCGAGTAGAAAATTGAGAAGAAAATGTGAGATGAGAATATGTGGGATGCTGAAGAAAGAGTGTAGTATTTAAAGAATGAGTATGAGTATGTATTACTCAGAGTTATTTCTGTCTTGGGAAGGAAGAGTGTATTACTCATTTTGTTTTATGATCGAAGAGGGTATTACTCTTGCATTAAAGAATGACAAATTCCAATAAAATATTACTGTTTAATGAAGATCCCAGCCGCTTAGGGTAAAATATTAGAGGTTATGTGTTGGCTATTGATATTCTGGGCTGGAAACCGGGTAAAAGTTGGGCCCATTTCAGTTTTTTCTGGCAAAACGGGTTAAAACCCGGAATTTTTGGAAAACGGGTTAGAAAACCCTAAATCGTGCGTGCGGCTAGAAAGCGGCGATCCACCCGATTTCACGATCTTACCTGACGATCCCGCCGCGCCGGCTCCTCCCCGATTTCGCCGCCGCTCCGACTCACTGATGGTTGCAAAAATCGTAGAATCGGACGCTCCTACGATCTAGAGCGCGAGTTTGACAACCTTGGCCTAAATTACTCCTTTGTGCTAGACATGGAAAACTCCATGCATCACCACTAGAATTTTCTTTTACCAAGCAAAAATCCTGCCTTCACTTCTCAGTTCAACCCAACTTCTTTTCCTTCCCTCAGTTTTAGCTCTACTAGAACGATTTTTATTAGGCCCAATGAGGCCAGAATCTGGACAGATAGATAAGTGGTGATTGAGTTAGTTAGGGTAGTTAGATTAGTGGTGGTTGAGTCAGTCAGGCTGGCAGTTAGACAGTTGGGATCGATAATCAATAAAATCATTCTTTTCTTTTCTCTATTTCCATCTTGGGTTCCTAACAATTTTGCAGACTATATTTACTATGCATGGATTCTCCATTTCTTTAGCCTTTAAAGTGTAAATTCCCACTTTGGTCAGCCTCAAAGCTTCAAAGTAATTCATGGAGTTAAAAATTGTAGGACACTTTATTTTCAGAAAGACTAAGATCCTGGTGGTGAGTAAAAAGGTCATCAAACTCTAGATAAACTAGGTATAAAAAAATTGGAAATTAAGGTTTCAATACATCATTAAGTAGCTCCCACCATGAAGTTGTATCAAAACAACACTCTTCATCATGACCAAAACTCGGAATTAAACAACATAAGGTGGCAACATTTTTTAAAAAAAACAAACATATTGTTAATGGAGGAAAATGGAAGGAAGGGTAAATTTTTCATCTTAAACAAACATTCTCTTGTTAGAGATTTTTTTCAACCTTCTAATCATCCCTTATTTATTTTTATAAATATTTTAAACTCTCAATTTAAAAAATGACCAGTCAGAAAAAAATTAAAATAAAAAATTATCCATTCCTTCTCTTTCCCTCCAAACCCCTATCCAAACCCACCCTAAAAGCATTCTTTTTGCAAATGAAAACCATATAAACCAATGAGAACAAACAATCAAAGTTGAGAAATATCAATAATATCATCTCATCTCATAATGACAAAATAAGAGTGCAAATGGGGCCAAACACATAACCATCTCTTGGTTAGTATGCATTTTGATAAATAACTTAATTATGCACTTATTTAAAATGTTTTTTTTTTAAATAAACTAAAAACAGACTTATTTTTATAAACTTATGAGCTTACTAAAATAAGCTAAAAAGAGCTCTACATAAACATCATAAACTATTTTCATTAAGCACTTTGCATGAAATTATATTATAAGTTATTCTCCTAAAGCTCAAATAAATTCTCTATAATCTCATCCAAACACCCGTTACACTTCCAATTAAGAAACCAGAAGCTGCATGAGCCTCTTACCTTGACGGAGCCACATAGCTCCGGCACTGATTTCCAGTGCGCCGAAACGCTCGCCGCAATATTGCGCGATAAACCAATGAACTGAAGCTCGTCGTCCTTGCCATAAACCGCGTAAACCCCGGCAGCAGACGGCAGTTCTCCGTCGGGTCCTTCGTTTTCCGGCGATACCACCACCGGCTCCGTCTCGCCGAGGCTCTTCACGGCCAGAACCACCACTCGTGCCCGAGGCTTCTCTGAATTGTAGGGTTTCAGAGAAATTGGGCGTAGATTCGAAAAGGGTTTGGGATGTGAATTGAACGAAAGGGAAGGGGTATTTTGGGGTAAAGAGGAGAATAAACGAAGAAAGGAGAGAACTTGCATCGAAGAGAAGTTGGTGGCAGCCATTGATAAAAGCGTTATAGGGAACCAAGAAACAAAGGTATCTGCTAACATAGAAGTAGAACAGAGTCAGCGGCTTGAGCTTCAGTTTTTGTTGTTTGCGTGATAATGCGTACTATGTGAGCCCAATCTGATTATTGGGCCCTACAAATTTCTACGCCCACTGGCCCAATATGAAAAGGGTAAAATGGGAAATGCACCATTTCTATTAGTGAAAAAAAAATTAAGATACCATTTAGAGTGTGTTTGGAAAAACTGAAAAAAATAGATTATGCTAATAATCGATTATAATCAGAATTTGTTTTTATTTGGGTATGTCTGTTGAAAAACGATTTTAAGATAATCTATTTCGTTTAGATAGTGTAAAAAAAATCATTTTGCCATAGTAAATTACGAAAAATGATATGAAATTATTTGTTTGTATTAATAATATTTGGTGCTTTATTTAATAAATTTGTTGAAATGATTTTTTTTTTTATATTTTATCTTCATTTTTTCTATTATAAAATTGAATATAATTTTAATATTTTTTCTTGACAAACATGTGAAATATTAATTTTAGAATAGTAAAATAAAAATTCTAAATATTTTATTTGGATTTTATTTATTATAATAATAATATTTTAAGAAGCAGCAATATGTGTCATGCAAGAAAGTGAAGAAACACATCTACGACCATTTCTGTTTCCTTGTGTGGTGGCTTATCGTCCTTTAATATGAGGTCTGAGGAACAATTATATAAATGAAAGAAGTTGAGTGAGCAATTGAAGGGTATGGTTCTAGGGGTGGTTATGGGGAAAAAAAATCCATTCAAAATTTAAGCTATTTCAACCATCATAATGCTCAACCCTTTTGATTATCAAAAAACAGCTTAAACTAGATAAAACAGCGGTTTTTTAACTTTTAATCTAGTTGCCAAACAACTTAGATTAATTTAAAAACAGATTTTCTCTTCCAAAACAGCTTAAATCATCACATTCCAGCTATCCCAAACATGTACTTACTGTGTCTTTGGATTAACTGCGAAAAATAGATTATTTCAATAATTAATTATTTTATAATTGATTATAATAGAATCAGTTTTATGTTTAACATAAAAAATTAATCAATTTTATGTTTGGATGTATTTGTTGATAAACGATTTTAAAATAATCTATTTTGTTTAGGTTGAGTAAAAAATCACTTGTATACATTAAATTACAAAAAAATAATATGAAGTTATTTATATATTCAATAATAGTTGTTTGGTAGTTAGTTTTGCGGTGATGAAATTTGGATAATGTTATTAGTTTCAAAACAATCTAACAACTTTTTAAATAAGCTTCAAACTTTTAGTTTTTTGTAAAAAAAAATATTTTTTTCTCTCATAAAAACTGTTTTTTGTAATTTAATCAGGTTTACAAAACATATCATATTAAACTCAATACAACTTTTTTATAAATAAAAGTTGTTTCATTGAATTATAATCTTACCCCAACACTTCAAACATAGAATATAACTCATATATTGTGTTTCATCTCCTTCAGACAAGTCTACTAAACACTATCGTTTTGAATTAATTTTATAAAGAATTTTTAGTTTGGTTCTAGGCCCACGCCCCAACATGAAAAGGGTAAAATGGAGAACTCACCATTTTCTATATTTTGAAAACAAAGGAAATTTAAGGGAATAATATTTACTTGCAGTTGGGAAATTGATTAATGGCATTAAGTTAAATCCATGTTTCAAGTAACAGGGTATTCAAAATCACCTCCAAGTGCAAGTTGTAGACAATACTAGGTAATGAGTTGATGTTGATGCTGGATTACTTAATTAAGAGGTTTCTATTGAATAATGATTTGTGTTTGTGATTGGTTTGTAAGTTTTCAACTTCCCTTCCCGTTGCCCAATCAGGCTTGTTTGGTGATTAAGGGTTTTATTGTGATAATTTTGTTTAATACTTTACAAATGAAAACTAACAAGCTACTGCAAAACTAACAAATGAACAAATTTATATGTGACTTGTTGGGTATACTTGATTAGACCTTATAGAATTGGCTGGTATACTTAATTAAGAGGTTTCTATTGAATAATGATTTGTGTTTGTGATTGGTTTGTAAGTTTTCAACTTCCCTTCCCGTTGCCCAATCAGGCTTGTTTGGTGATTAAGGGTTTTATTGTGATAATTTTGTTTAATACTTTACAAATGAAAACTAACAAGCTACTGCAAAACTAACAAATGAACAAATTTATATGTGACTTGTTGGGTATACTTGATTAGACCTTATAGAATTGGCTGGTATACAGCATAAAATAAAAATGAAAAAAGAATTGGCTGGTATACTTGATTAGACCCTATATTGGCTTAGTGACTACCATAATTAAGTAGTTGGACATTCCAAATGACTTTAGCCATCTTGAGTATTTTGAGAAGATTTTATCCATGTTGAAAATACTGAGATCACTAGATCAGTCATGACAAATGATAGGATTGGACACAGTAGCGGAGCTAGAAGAAAAATAATGGGGGAGGGGGGGGGGCAAAATTCATATTTCATGTGTAATTTTTTTTTTTTTTCAATTACTAGTCTTTCAAATAAGAAATGGATCGCAAATACCATAAGTAAAGTGATAAACAAATATTACAAAGAAATTTTTTTACTCAACATAGAAGAAATAATAGACAATAAAGAAAAATCTTAATACTTGTTAACTTTACATGAAAACAAATGAAGCTAAAAGTAAAGAGAAAAATAAGTCAAGAGTAAGTCAATGAATAGAAAAAAAAATAGAGGGAAAATCCATCATTCAGCATCATCCCATTAGAAAAGTGAAGAGTACATACACTTTATACTAATTTTAGTGAAATGAAATGAAATAACACCTATTGCAAATTTTTTAATAAAGTGGAGTCAATTTATATTTTATTAATTTATCATATAAATTATTTAATAATATGATGAGGGATCAAGCTACTCTAAGAGTAATTTTAAGAGAGTTACTCTTCATCTCATTCATCCATTTATTCCAATTCAACAAAGGTCATGTGGTTTCTTTAATGAATTAATATAGATCCATTAGACTAGAATAAATGGATGAATGAGATTGAGAATAACTCTCTTACAATTACTCTTGGAGTAACTTGATCTCTCCTATATATATATATATATATATATATATATATATATATATATATATATATATATATATATATAATAGAGAAATTTATGAGGCTCCCGTTGTGATAACTAAGCTCCGCCGTTGATTGGACATATGGTATGAGGTATTCTATAATCTATATGTATCTCATTATGGACATATGAAAGAATCAAATACATCCTAGGTTTATCTCAGGCAAATTTATCAGAATATCACTGTTTCAATTTTTATTTTTCAAACTACCACCCTTTCCAAATTATATACCAAACTACCATCATTTCCAAATTACATTAAGAAGTCGCATTTGGAGGGCACGACTTCTCAACACGATTTGGGAAAAAAAATTTGTCACAGCCAGTTGGGAAGTCTGGTTTTTCAACCACGACTTCTCAACGTAGGTTTTAATTTGGGGAAATTTTTTATCACACC
This sequence comes from Ammopiptanthus mongolicus, assembly GCA_039655645.1. NCBI lineage: Eukaryota > Viridiplantae > Streptophyta > Magnoliopsida > Fabales > Fabaceae > Ammopiptanthus > Ammopiptanthus mongolicus. The sequence goes on from CM077350.1 coordinate 48,841,308, forward strand.
CAGTTGGGAAGTCTGGTTCTTCAACTGTCTAAGCTTTCATGCTTTCACCCGTCTAAGTCTTCTTTCGTATGATGACTTTCACCCGTCTAAGCTTTCAACCATCTAATGAAGCTTTCACTCGTCTAAGCCTTCATTCGTCTGATGACTTTCATCCGTCTAAGCTTTCAACCGTCTAATGAAGCTTTCACCCATCTAAGCTTTCATGCTTTCACCCGTCTAAGCTTAGACGGGTGAAAGCTTCATTAGACGGGTGAAAGCATGAAAGCTTAGACGGGTGAAAGCTTCATTAGATGGTTGAAAGTTTAGACGGGTGAAAGTCATCAGACGAACGAAGGCTTAGACGGGTAAAAGCATGAAAGCTTAGACGGCTGAAAGCTTTATTAGACTGTTGAAAGCTTAGATGGGTAAAAGTCATCAAACGAACGAAGACTTAGACAAATGAAAGCATGAAAGCTTAGACGGGTGAAGAACCAGACTTTCCAACTGGGTGTGATAAAAAAATTTCACCAAATTAAAACCCATGTTGAGAAGTCGTGGTTGAAGAACCAGACTTTCCAACTGGCTGTGACAAATTTTTTTTCCCAAATCATGTTGAGAAGTCGTGCCCTCCAAAAGCGACTTCTCAATGTAATTTGGAAATGGTGGTAGTTTGGTATATAATTTGGAAAGGGTGGTAGTTTGAAAAATAAAAATTGAAACAGTGATTTTCTAATAAATTTATCGTTTATCACAATGAAATTATTAAAATAAAAGACAATATTCTAAATATGTTAACCAATATCCTTTTCTCAGAGAAACATCCCACTGATGTTAAGTTTCCCTAACATGGCGAAGGCTAAGGTGAGCGAACTCATTAAGTCGCTCACCGTGTATCAATAAAATCCACCATTAGATATATTATTATTTTAATTCAACGATTTAGATTATAATATTTTTAAATTTGCAAATTCACCTTGCATTTTCACTCTCTCACTCCCTTGCCACCCTTTCCCTCCACCCCTCCGCCCTCCCCTCCCCCTCCAATGTCTTCGGCCTCCCCACCACTGGCAACTAAATTTTTTGTTGGCTGGGACCTAACCTTGACAAGTTTGAATTTTTTGCATAGCCAGGAACTAAATGCAATTAACTAACATAAACTATTCTACCATGTGAACTGTGTACACGCTACAAATCATCTTCATCATTTCCAGTCTTATCCTTCACAATATCATTCCCACTATACCTTTAACAACAGAATGTGGAGCCCCATTCCGGAGCAATGGCAACGGTGGCACATCCGAAGAAACCCTAATTTTATGGTGTCCATTCAAGTCATCTTTTTTTACATACAACACTATGATGAACCTTCTGATTATTAGTCCCCAAATTTTTGGACCCAAAAACCTCGATTGAACCCTCAACACGCTTCACCTTGTTGACATGCTCCAACGCCTCTTTCACTCTCTTCCTGGTCGCCGCAGCCTCCCGAACTGTCCTATCAGCCCTAGCTCTGGCCATGCCGACGGCTTTCGCGGTCGAGGCGGAAGCGATCTTGGGGGAGTAGAGGAAGACGAGGGAGAGCTTTTGATCGAGTACGTGATGATTAGGATTGGGAATTAGGAAGAAGGAGAAGTTCGTTGAAGAGGGAGAAACTGATAGTGAAAGAGATAGAGGGGGTGAAGGAGAAGAGAGGGGAGTGAGAGAGAAGGGACTGAAAAATAATTTTGAGTTTGCAAAATAATCCTCTCTTATGTGAGAGACTTGACTAGATCTCTCACCCTAGAATTCACCTCCCTAACATTAACCAACTACTTCACCCACTTTCAGTAAAGTATGCAATTAAACACATGACTTGACTATCTATTTTATATTCTGTTGAAGAAAATTAAATAAATTTATTCCCTCTGTCTCTCTGCTTATTTTCTCCTGCTCGTTCCCTTCCTTCCTCAATCCATATCGATTTCTTTTTATCTAAGTTTTTATGAGTAAATCATCAATTAGGTCCCTGAATTTATAAAGTCGTATCAACTTGATCTTTGATATTTTCGAAATTTCAAAAACATCCCTGAAGTTGTCAAAAGTTAATCAATCTAGTCCATCTGACAGGAATCAAGTTGATACGAACGTTATAATTTCAAGTACCAAACTGGCACAAAAACCTAATTGATACGGCGTTACAATTTCAGGGACCAAATTGACGATTTACTTGGGTTTTTATTTTCTCTCTTAGGCTCAATTGAATTACATATAAACCATTACTTCCTCTTTGTTTGTATAAAGTTCAGTTGTTAAAGAAATCATATGACACGTCAAAGAGTGACATAAGTAGTAATAGTAATTATTGCCAAAAGAAGAAAAACAAGTGATGAAGCAGCCATTTCTGCCCAGCCTTTTTTAGTTTTTATTATTGAAACCCCCAAATCTAGCTTGAAATGAAGAAATGGAATGACAAAAAAAAAGGTGAAAGGGTACAATTTTCTGAAGTTACTTTAAGAAAAATAAAATACACTCACAAAGACAAACAGATACAGAATAAACTGAGTGTTGAAATAAAAACATGCCACTGATCACTCAATATGTCCAAAGTTCCATACGGCCCGCATATATTATAAAGTTAGATACTGAACAGATAGGAAAAGAGATATTGCCGGATATTAGTCCACGTAATAGAGAAAAATAATTATACTATGATATTAACCCTCATATTTTTCTGGTGTTGATTTTACATCATTCAAATTCTTTATAGGGTTGCTTCTATCAGTACAGGAGACTCCACATGCATATATATATATATATATATATATGATTTGAAGTCATACATGGATAATCAAGATTAAAAGTTGGTTAGTGGTTATGTGACCATTTAAAAAAATTATATAACTTTATGTTCTAATCTTGACCATTCATGATTTGATCCAAAGGCTAAGATTTGCTCCTCTCACTTGATACTGTGGGGGTCATATGCAAAATTTTAATCCACTGATAGTGTATTTCGATACACGTTGAAGTGGTGGTGCACGAATTTCAAAATCACGTGATGTGTTAAAAAACATATTATTGCTTTTGGACAAATGTTCCTTTGGGATTACTCCAACGGAAAAACAAACATGCCCTAATCTATATAAAAAAGATTTAATAAGAAGATTTTTTTTGCTATCATAAGAAGAAATTATGTATGAGAATAATTTTTCCTATGCTATCGACAAATATCCCAGCTGGTATGAACATAAGTTATGCAATCATGCGGAAACACAAGTCATGGAAGAGAGAGTTAGAGAGAGTCAACAAACCTTATAATATATTTTCCACCTAATGAATGTTTCTAATGGTCATAATATAGAAAGCATATATAGTAGTTGGATCAATGTATAGCTTCCATTACATGCACATATAACACAAGGACACCAAAATGTTAGCCTTTGAAGTCATTCCTTACCCTCCAGTATCCTTCGACATATTTAATTCATAACCAAAGCATACTATGCTTTAACTTCACTCCTACTCAAAAACACATCAAACATTCCCTCTAAACCCTCTGAACAATATGTCATCATGATTCTGTTGCGCTGTGCATTAATTCATACTCTTTCTTCCCACCTGGCTACCTTTAACCTTCTGTCACCCCCTTCTCACATGATCCCTTCAGGAATAATGAAGCCTCCCATAGTAAAGCTTCCTCAGCCAATCATTATCATCACAACCTGTGTTCTTCTCTTCATAGCAGTCTTGTATGCAGAAAGACTCAGTTTCCTTTCCTCCAGCTCCATTTTGAAGTTCAAAACCTGTCCTAGAAAGCACACCAAACTAAAATCAAGTAAGTTTGCTTCATAAATGCCATAACTATATCATATTATCATATAATAGTTGCCTGCTTTGTTTCTTACAAATTTGGCTATAATGCAATGATGTCCCATGTGGTGATTTTCCAATAGATGATAGAAAAGAAGAGGAGGTGTTTGTAAATGCCTCGTGGATTGATGATAGGTTTGATTTTGACCCTGAAGAGTACAATGTAGCAAATGGAAAATGGGTCTTTAACCATTCAATAAATCCTTTGTATTCAGACACAAGCTGTCCATACATTGATAGACAATTTTCTTGTATCAAGAATGGAAGGGAAGATTCTGAATACCTCCATTGGGAGTGGCAGCCAGAAGATTGTACTTTGCCCCGGTAAGCTCACAGTTTTGAACAAAACTTAGTTGCAGTTTTATAAGTACTTTAGATGTTTTTTCAATAGGAATATGACATATGTAGCAGCTCATTAATAAAAATATAACATATTTCCATCGAAAATCACCTAAAATACCTATGAAACTGCACCTAAGTTCGGTCGCACACTTATATATGTTTTATTCATCTTCTACTTTTTTGGCCATTGAGGTGTATATTTAACTGATGTAACTTCACATTCTTCACATTCTGAAATGACTACATTTGGTAGATTTATTCCAGAGCTGGCACTCAAAAAGCTTCAAGGGAAAAGGCTGCTATTCGTAGGGGATTCACTGCAAAGAAACCAATGGGAATCTTTTGTCTGTTTGGTCCAAGGTATCATACCTGAAAAGAAGAAGTCTATGAAACGAGGGCGTATTCATTCAGTCTTCAAAGCCAAGGTAATGATACATTGATTGAGTAGATGGTCACTGTCATGAACCAACTACTCTAAAGGCTTATGTTGTTAGGAAGGCATGTGAATGAAACATATAGATTCAAGCATCTATAATTATAACCGTAGCTCTACTCTGGATCATGTAATTGCTAAATAAATACAAGAAAAGCTACTAGGAATTCCTTTGAATAGAACATGCTAATTAACTCTTGGATATCAAGACACTCAAGCTGATTCTTGTTATGTATGTGCTTCATATAGGAATATAATGCTACTATAGAATTCTATTGGGCCCCATTCCTTGTTGAGTCCAACACTGATATCCATATCATAGGAGATCCAAAGAAGAGGATAATAAAAGTGGATGAGATCACCGGGCGTGCCAAAAACTGGACAGGAGTGGATATCCTTGTTTTCAATACTTACGTATGGTGGATGAATGGTCTTAGGATTAAGGCATTGTAAGTCCTCTTTGTACCTATCACATGTTGGATCCGGATTCTTTCCATTTGGATTCCGCCCCATCCTCTTTTCAGTCAAATGTCAGTCGTTGAATTAATCTAATGGCTGATATAAGAGATATCTCAGCTGTTAGATTAACCTAATGTCTAATGCCTAATGCCTGATATTTGGCTTGAAAGAGATTGGAAAGGGAGTTGGGATGGAGAGGATCCATTTTCATCACATGTTACCTAAAACTATTCAATGAATCAGCATTGTCTATGTCTATGTGATACTCAACTTTTACTATTTATCATCATTTTCAATCATGAAGAGTCTATTATAGCATTTGATCTTTAATCAAAAGGAACAAATTGCAGATGGGGTACATTTGCAAATGGAGAAGAAGGGTATGAAGAATTGGATACACCAGTTGCTTACAAATTAGGTTTGAGAACGTGGGCCAACTGGGTGGACTCAACTATCGATCCAAACAAAACCCGGGTCTTCTTCACAACTATGTCCCCCACACACACAAAGTCTCTCTCTCTCCATCTTTCTCTTAAGAAAACTTCAAGCTTAAGCTTTCAATATCAACTTTAGTTTTATCATATGTCAAGTAGTTCTTTGAAGCAATGTTGAAAAAACCCAAAAAATTAGTGAACACTAGCACTAAACCGCAGAGGATTCTAACAATTCAAATGTGTTATTGTTTTCAGAAGTGCAGACTGGGGCAACAAGGATGGTGTCAAATGTTTCAATGAGACAAAGCCTGTAAGGAAAAGGAATCACTGGGGAAGTGGTTCTAATAAGGGTATGATGAGTGTGGTGGCCAAAGTGGTGAAGAAAATGAAAGTTCCAGTGAGAGTCATCAACATAACACAGATCTCAGAGTACAGAATTGATGCACATTCATCAGTTTACACTGAATCTGGAGGGAAAATGTTAACCGAGGAGGAAAGGGCTAACCCACAAAATGCAGATTGCATACACTGGTGTTTGCCTGGAATTCCAGATACTTGGAATCAAATATTTTTGGCAATGTTATAACAAATATAAAAGGACATACATGCATGCCTTTTTTTTTGTGACATGAAGATGTCTGCTATGTAAAGCATTGTGTCCACATTCATCCTTCACTGGTATTTGTGTGATATAAATATACATGCATCACAAATGCCTATATGCAGATTCCACCAAACAAAAATCAAATTATGAAATATCTAAAGGGCATTAAGATTCCACTAAATGAAAAGTGCAATGACAATATTATATAGACAGCTTGCCATGACTTGAATTGCGGTCAACTATTAGCAATTCAAAAGTGCCATAGGCTCAGCTAAGTGATAAATATTAATGTTGTTAAAATCGAACCGGAGATCGATCGAATCGAAAAACTAACCTCCTATAAGGTCTTGGTTAAGTCATTTAACCGTTTGTATAGTTAAACTGGTCAAAAACCGGGTTTGACCGCTTTAAACCGGATATAATCTTGGTTTGTTCGTTTCCTCCCTGAAAATTCATTATTAATCCCAAAATGCACTAAATGGGAATCAAACCCTAGTTTGTGTCATGGTAGGGAACTATCCTACCACTAGACAATTGGTGCCAATTGTGATAATGGGCTTAATATAAGTATTATTTTTTGAATTATGATTATAGGTTGTAACCTTATATTGGAGACTTGATTTTGAGTTGTGATTATAATATTTTAATCTTTTGTATTTTATTATGAATATTTTTATTAGTGATGCATGTTACAACTTATGATAAATTTGTGTTTGATAGGTGTGTGTGCATATGTATATATAATTATAATTAAGGTTTTGCTAACGAGTGCCCTACGGACACTGATTAAGGAATTCATAAAAAACAAGTTTTTATTGGAAAGTCAAGTATACAACTTTTCAAAATATTAAATACATCATTTTTCAATGAAAATTTTCTTTTTTTGATTCCTTAACCAGCGCTCGTTAGTATTCTCCTTATAATTATATATTATGTTATCCGATCTAACTAGTTGAACCGATTAAACCTGAATCGAAATCTTTTTCAATTTGTTGTCCAATCTGACTTTAACAATATTCATGAATTTACATGCATTACAAATGTCTATATGGAGATTCCAACAAACAAAAAACAAATTATACAGTAGAAAAAGGGCATTAAGATTCCATTAAATGAAAAGTGGCAATGACAATATTTATTAAGTTTGTGTTTGTTTTCATGATAGACAATCACGTTTGACATAAAATTCACCATGTAATGGCAGTTTTATAATTTTTTATGCATAAAATTAGTAGATGCCTTTGAGCAACTTCCATGGTCACATCTAGTAGACGTGCAAACAAACATGTTGTGTTTGGTTTGAAGGGCTGGAAGTGCTTCTGACATGGTCGAATGAGGTTTGATCGATTACTTTTGATGTTTGGCTCCTATGCTCAAATGTGATTATAACCTCAAAATCACTTTCATCTTGAAACTAAAATTTGTAGCTTTCACATTTGCATCCAAAATTTGTAGCTAAAATTTGATCAAAACCATTTTTCCATGAAGGCATCCAAACATAAATCAATTCACTTCCAACGTACTTATAACCAAAATTAATTCTACAAAATCAATTCCTTTTAAAATCACGTTTGTCAAAAGCTCATTTAAACACATACTACCACTAAGGGTGGGCATGGGTCGGGTTGGGTGGGTTTTGGTGCATTTAAAGACCCAACCCAATTAAATAAATATGGGTTGGGTTGGATCGGTTTCTTAGAAAATTTTCATGTAATCCAAACCAACCCAACCCAACCTCATACGGGTTGGTTTGGGTCGGGTGACCGGGTTTGGTAGTAAATTATTTTGTTTTTATCAAAAGCAAATAATGGGAAAAAAATAGGGAAGAAAAATACTACCAATGCATTAATTTGAACTTTCAAATACAAAATGAAGCATACCACTTCAATTTGGAGCACAATATCCATCAAAATTAAACAAACAAGTAAAATAAAAAATAATAATAATGTCTTCAAACAATTCCTAAACAATTTTACTGACTATGTCTTCAAGCTATTTCTGCATGTCTTCAAACTATTTCTCCTCATGTAACCAAAAAATGGTCACTCCAATTTAGGCGGCTGAGTATTAAAGAAGAGTCATCAAATTCAAGATAGAAGAGTCCCTCCACGTTCCAGCAGCTGGACTTATAATATTCCTCTTAATATGTGGGTTGGGTTGGGTTGGGTTGGGTTGAGTGGGTTTACAATCTTTGGACCCAGCACCCAACCCATAAGCTATGGGTCTACTTATTTAGAAACCAACCCAACCCAATGACCCGAACCAACCCAATATTTATGGGTTGGATTGGATTGGGTATACCGGATTCGCGGGTCGACCCATACCCATGCCCACCCCTAACTACCACAGTTTGCCATGATGTGAATTGGGGTCAACTGTTGGCAATCTAGAAGTGCCATAGGCTCGGTTAAGTGATATGCAAGCCTCAACTTATTATTATTTAGGTAGACAAAAGTTTAAAGTGAAGGAAAGTTGTTCTGATTCTGGCGACAAACCACTAACTTCAACGGAGTTTATAGAAAGATAGATTACAAATCACCCACCAACAAACAATGTCTGGATTCGATCGCAAGTCTCAACCTATTAATAACTAACATATAATTACTCAACAAGTAGATAATTGTTAACTTTCAAAACAAATTTAAAACTTTTTTGATAGAATTTCTTTCAATTTTCAATGTTCGAAAAGACAACTTATTAAAGATAGTTCAAAATAATAAATATCTATAAGGGTCCATTTGGACGATGAAATTGAAACTCTAATTTAGAATTTTACTTTTAACTCTAATTTTGTTAGAAATAGAATTGGTTTAGAAAGATAAATTCTATGTTTGGGTTCTGCAAAAAATTAGGACATAGAATTATAATTCTAAATTTAATACCCTATAATTGACTGTGGTAGTGGTAGCGATGACAATGGTTGAACAATTTTAATTTTTTTTTCACGTATATTCATTTTTGATTGGTCATAAAGCAAATAATACATATTACCCAAAAAAATACATAAATAGGTTTTCACCTATAAATGCTTTCTAAATAGAATCAATTTTTTAATGCTCAAATAGACCCTAAATTTAATTTTTAATTACTAAAACTATTTCTATTCCATTGTTTCATGAACTTCATATTTTATTTTCCTATTCAAACAAAAGAATAAAAAATTTGCATATTGAAGACTTTTCACATGTAGAGGGAAAGCTGGATTAATTGAGTTTCAACTGTTTTGGATGAAAGAAGTTATTTTTAAAATAATCTTTCTTGTTTGACAATTTGTTTAAATTTATAAAAAAACTTTTTTGGGAAAAAAGTTCTTTTATGCAATCTAATTTGTTTTAGCTTAAGATTGTTGTGATTTGATTATTTTTCATTCTCAAAATTTTTTTTCCTATTTATCCCTACAAAACTAACTTTCAAATAAATATTATTAAATTATACAAATAACTTCATACCTTTTTTTGTAATTTACTATATAAAAGTGATTTTTTTTGCACCATCCAAACGAAATAAATTATCTTAAAATCGTTTTTCAGCAAACATACCCCAACAAAAATAAATTCTGATTATAATCGATTATCAGCACAATCTATTTTTTTCAGCTTTCCCAAATACATTCGTAATATAAAAATAGGAAAGTGAGGAAGGTGTTGCTACAGTGATCGCGATAGGAATGGCGAGAAAATATAGAAAGGGGAAAAATAGAGTCATCATCAGTTTTACTAAACTAGCGATAATTGGAAAAATCATTAGAAAAGAAAACGATCTTTGAAATTAGGTTTGGATTTGGGAGTCGATTGTGCAGGAAATGATGAAAAGTAAAAATATTTATATTATGCCATTTTAAAATAAAAAAGAAATAAGAAAATAAATTTTGACTTGACATAACTTGGATTTTACTCCTACATATTCTCTGGTGCCATGAGAAATTCAAAGCTAAGTAGTTTTTTAAAAAACATTATGGGGTGGTTGACTTTAAATTCTTGAAAAATTTTGTTTCAAAAATAATTTTAAAAAGAGATTTTATTTAAAAACTAATTCACTTTTGCAGAGACTTCAAGATAATAGTTTTATACAATAAACCCCTACAATTCTTACAACACTTGAGGTCGAAAGATCCATACATCAAAGTCGGAGATTGTTGTGTGAAGTTGAAAGATTTTATTTCTTTTACCAATACTAAAGAACATCAATCAAGGTTAATCCGAGTGGTGAGGAGTTTGAGTCCCTCAAGCAAGTGATTAATTCTTGACTCTTATGTATGGAAAAAACCTGGTTAGGAGGGAGCTCCCACCTTGAATGCCTTCAAATCCCTCGAAGGAGATTAGTCTCAGGAACGCTGAGGATATTCCTTGCAATCATATACGAATAAAAATACTTTACTTAAAAGAAGAAATTTTAGTTTTTCTTGCAAAAAAGAAATTTTCACAAGACATTGAAGATAGTAAAACTATAAAATAAACTTTTACAATTCTTGCGATACTTGAATGGTGGAAAATCTATACATAAACATCCCGGATTGTCATGTGAATTTAAAAGCAATTATATTTTTTAAAAACAAAAATTTAACGACTTTATTAATAAAAATGAAATTTGGAAAAGAGAAAAAAACATGGAAGCTTTACACTGTGTTTGATTTTGCTGAAAACAGAAGGAAAGAATCAGAAAGGAAGGAAAAAAAGGAGGAAAACATAGATTCCCTCGTTCGGTTGCCTAATGAAAAGGGGAGGAAAAAACATTTTTCCTGGGTCCCACCTCAAAATATGTTTTCGTCCGAAATGGGAAGAAAAGCCGGAGGAAAGCATGAGCTTGAGTGGAAAAGACTTGAATACCCCTTGTGCATACCCAGATTTGAATACATTTATGTCGTGCACTGCCAACCACATACAGATTGGACAGACTGTCACCTCCTCTATCATGCACCGCCAGCACCATCCACGACCTCCGCGACACACAGTCGTTGCAGAGTCGTTGCTGCTCTATCACCGCAAGCTCCGCCACCTTCACCTCCGACGTGTGCCTCTGTCACCAACATAACCACTCAGCGCTGTCGTTAGTTCCACCCGAATCGAGCAGCTGCTGTGCTCTATTAATTGCATCGCTCATCATCTACGGCGGCATATCTCCATTTGCACTTTGAGTTTAGATTGTTTGTGTTTATTAGGTTTATTTTATTTTATTTTTTTGTGTTAGCTTCAATTTTAGAAAGTGGCCCCCGTGTTCAGCCGAGTGGCCATTTGACAAAAGCAAATTTTGAAGTTGGGCCTTATAAGCTTGCGCTAGGTCTGTCGGTAAGTTTTAAGTGTGTTTATCTTCAGTGGCTTATTTCTCATTAAAAAAAACAAAAATGTCCTTTGAAAAAAAAATTCTAAAGGGTATTTTGGTCATTTCATAAATATATATTTTCTTTTCTCTCGCTTTCTCCTCAACCAAATAAGAGGAGAGAAAAGTTTTGATTTTCTTTCCTCTTATTTTCTCTCTAACCAAACAATAAAATAATCCTCTCATTTTCTACTCCTTTTCTTTTCTTTTCCTTTCTCTCCTCTCATTTTCTCTCCTCCCATTTTCTCTCTTACAACCAAACAAAGTGTTATAGTCGAGTATTGAGAGTTTTCTTTCACTGAGTAGTATACTCTGCCTTCTTTATCCTTGATGTAAATCCAATAGTCCATTTGTGTGTGGGCTCCACTCTGTACAACAGAACAGTGGCATCAACTTCCCTTCCCCCAGGGAACCCTTGCCTGGGTTTTACAAAAAAACTGATGAAGCTCATTGGCTCAAAATGGAAGCTTTACAGCACCCCTCGTGTTTATGGGGCTCTCTTTCATACTTATTCTCCTCCTCCAAGCGATTCCCTCTTCCTTCGAATTTCCAGGTCCGGAGACCCCACCATTCAAATCACTTCTATTCATATGTCTGTGATTGAATGATGATAATGTAGATATAGAGTTCCTATGTTACAGGGGATAGTGTCAAACATGCGGATTTCAAAATAAAGGTTTAAAATTCTATTAATATAACCAGCAGTCAATAAAATACTTGACAACTTATCTGGGAAGGATAATAAATGGTTACTAGAGTAATTAACCGTGAAATTTTAAAAGAACAAAAATAAAAAAGGAGTAATAAGGGCCTGTTTGGATTGCATTTTCATTTCCTGTTTCTATTTTCATTTTCAAATTGCTAATAGGAAATAATTAAAGGTATAAAATTACTGTAATGTAACTACACTGTTTCTGTTTCGCTTGTACTTAGTCTATCCTAACCTAAATTTGTGCTCAAGTTGTGCTTGGTCTGTAACATTTCGGTTGATAATATTTGAGACCAATGATTATTGGATCATTGTTTTGTTTGCTTGTGTCAGGTATCAGAATGGATGAGCAACGAAAGGAAATTAAGGAACCTCCATTTATTATCTGGTGACATTGCTGTAAGTCTCGATTTGATAGCAAAAGTCCATGGCCTAGATCAAGCAGAGAAATATTTTGATAGCATTTCAGATGCTTCAAGAGATTACAAGGTCTATGGTGCTCTTTTGAATTGCTATGCACTACATAACTCTGTGGAGAAAGCAGAGGCTATCATGCAAAAATTAAAAGAGAACGCTTCTAAGCAGGTTAAGGTTATAGACTTAGTAGTGAGTTATAATGTTTTGTTAAAACTCTATGCTAGGGTAGGTGAATACAAGAAATTGGATAGTCTGATGCAAGAAATGATAGAGAAGAACATGTACGACAGTTATACACTTAATACTCGGCTGAATGCTTATGTGACCGCTAAAGACATTGATGGGATGGAGAAGTTACTAATGCAGATGGAAGCTGATCCCCTGGCCAAATTGAGAAGGCCTATGCAATGTTGCAGAAATCACAACAATTAATTAAATACAAGGAGAGGAGAGCTGCCTATGAATCTCTTCTAAATATGTATGCTGCTATTGGGAAAAAGGATGATGTGTATGACATTTGGAATATGTGCAAAAATTTATATAATTCCCGCAACTCAAGTTACGTCTGTATGTTAACCGCATTAGCGAAGCTGAATGACATTGATGGAGCTGAGAAGATTGTAAAGGAATGGGAATCCGGAAATACATGTTTTGACATCAAAATTCCAAACTTGATGGTGACTGCTTATTGTAACAATGGTATGTTGGAAAAGGCTGAAGCATATATTGGGAGGCTTTTGAAAGGAGACAATGAATTAGATGGAAGTACCTGGGATCGTTTGGCATGTGGCTATTACAAGTGTAACGATATGGATAGTGCAGTTCAGACAATGAAGAAAGCAATCATCTTGGGTGGTCGACCGAGATGGAAGCCTTATCCATTTACTTTGGCTGCATGTATTGAGCATGTAAAAGAGATGGGAGATTTGGAGTTGGCATTGGAGATTCTTAGTTTATGTATGGAACGAGGTTATTTCTCTGCTGCTACCTATGATAAATTATTAAGTTATGTGCGTGGTGAAATCCCAGAAACAGAAGCCTTTAATCTGATGAAAGGAGATTATTGTCTAAAGACTGATGAAGTTCAAGATGGAGAGAAGCAGCATCAAATGTTGTTCCAGGGAGAGGTCAGCTACTGAATTACATGACCCCCCCCCCCCCCAAAAAAAAAAAATGAAGTTGTTGATGTCTATTTTTGTAAATACTGTTTATATCTTTGCAGTTTGTATCATCTTTATCTTTTTAGTTAAAGTTTTCTATCCAAGCACAATTTTCCTTCACAATTTGATATGTGTTTAAATGATTATATTAAATGGTTATAATCGTTTGGCATGTTTTTATGTTTCAGTTTTTTTTTTTAAATTTGTCAATAGACTTTTTATTTGTATTCTTAGTTTTTCCAAATTAGATCGTTTTACCATTTAACATTATTACGAAAGTGGTTTCTATGCTAGCTTTCATATATTTTTTTGTTTGGGTACATATCTTTTTTTCCTTTTACTTTTTTGCAGCATTAATATTTGTTTGACAATAATACAAACATTTATCAATATTGTCAATTGAAAAGTGATACTATCAGTAACACAATGTTATTGACAGTGAAAAGAAAAAGGAAATGAAAAAGGTTACATGTAAACCAAATAAGCAAACAAAATGAATGTCTGAGTCTTCAGATTAAGTTCCGCAACCGCATTAACTATTGCACACCCAAGCACTGCAGATACCGAATAATCATTTGATGGCATATTACTTGCATGAAAGCAAAACATTGATACGCTTCTTATTATTTGTGTTCATGGTTCTTTCCATCATGGAAGCTTCAGTTACACCCTAAAGGTCACTTTCCCAACTCGAAGTTTTAGCATCCAGATCCCAAATTATAAACCAGATGAGTAGACTCTGCAGTCTGCACACTTGAAGCAATGCTTCCTAAGGTTCTAGGCCTCGGCATTAATTGATTGTTCAGTGTGGTTGCTATAGAAAAAGATAGTACTGTAGACTATCAAGAAGGTTGCAATTGCTAATTCATACAATGTAGGTTCTCACACAAATTCATACAAAATTGTGTGTCTCATAAACTCTCCCCACTTGTTCATTCTTCTGGTCTTGTTCGATCCATGATAGCAAAGTGATTAACCCCATTCTTCCTTAGCAGTTCAAACCAAAAAATGCGTTATGGAGTAGTGTTGAGAATGACTCAAAATCACAAGTTTCTGTCAGAGTAATTCGCTAAGCGAATTTGTGCTAGCTAAGCGAAAAGGTCATTTTAGCTAAGCGAATTTGAGCTAGCTAAGCTAAAACAGAAGTTTCTCCGGGTATTCGTTTCTGTCACAATTTCGTTAAGCGAATGGAATTTAGCTAAGCGAAATTGTCAGTAACAGAGTTAACCAACACTGTTAGAAATCAGTTGTGGAAGTTAAAGAACTCCAAGATTCACACGGATTGGAACTTCACATGGATTGATGACTCATCAAGGAGCTATTGGTGTTATATATATATATATATATATATACCGGTGTCACTGTTTGTAACCCAAAACACCAATTAAAACGTTTAATAAAACTTGCTGGTTTTACTTTCGAAAAAACGGTTCATTTAATATATCTTATTAAGTCCTGAGAATCGTGATAAAATTTTTTCTTGTTTAATATCCATAAAACCACAACTCAGAATAATAAACAGAGTATATATATATATATATATATACATCACCAATTAAAACTATGGACAACATGTCCTTTTCCAAAAGAACTACAAAAGATAAACTGCTAAAAAGCTAAAAACTAGGCAGCGACATTCTGGAACCATATCTCTAAAACTCATGGCCATCAGTAGCCATTAACAGATTACCCAAAAACCGTTGCCTCAAAAGAAAAGTCTACGCCCTAAGCTGGTCAGACTAATGGAACCCATTGGAAAATCCTCCAAGGGAAGGTCCAATGCTAGAACCAGGAGAAGAACCCTGGGAACCTACGTTCCCGTTCTCCTGTGGATGAGGTTGGGAGCATCAATAGGGTGATACTCCGGGTCCTCCTGAGGATCCTCCTCAAGGTCTTCTTCCTCCTCCTCCTCTACCTGCTCGCCCGCTACCAAAACAAAAGGCGGGGGAAGTGTCTGTGGTGGCTGCTGCTGCAGGGGCTGTTCAGCGGGGACAGGATGCTCAACCAGTCCCTGCTACATAAGAGCCTGCAGCATCATCCAGATGGGAGGTAGAGGTACCTGGATAGTCTCCATAGTGTGGGTACTCTCGCGAGGTCCCATCTCCATCGTCCCTCTCACGGTGCAAACTGGTCCAGTGTACGCTGCGCTCTCTACTCCAGGGTGAATGACCCACGCAGCTGGGTCCTCCCTCCGATCAAAAACTAGCTAGGGAGCGTATCCCAAAAGGACAGACCAGTCCAGAAAATATGTAAGGGTGAGAAACCAATATATGAATCCAAAAATGACAACCATATGCCTAATCCAAACAGCAGATTCATACACTATATCTCACCAAATATCATCATGCATCACATAGTACAGTATATATAATCATGTACTAACAACAGTAAATACACAAGGGCTTCGTACCCCACAATCAACGTTATTCTCTAAACATATGCATAGCACTTCCATATATCTTAACTAATATTCAATCTAGATTTCCGGAAACCCCATCACCATAAACAACGAGTTGATCAGACTCAACTTCATTGCCCCGCAGGCAACAATGACAAACGCCAGAATTAAAATTCGGCAAAACGTGAGCACGTAACCTCCCAGGAAATAATAAATGGGCGCGCATGTCAGCGGTACTCACGATGTATAAGTCATACTATATTGTCCTCTTCACTGGGCACAATACGCTCTCCCTGGCACGTATGACATCATTGTCCATCAAGGCACGATGTTACATAATGAGAATAAGTCATCTCAGGTTCCCCTTGCCTATCATAGTCCCCCGTTTCATGGCACGTATGCCCAACACACAAATGCATGAGAAACTATTTAGTTTCCGATAATTGATCTTTGTCGTATCAATATTTCCCCGTTGTAGCATCAACGCTAACAACCACCATAATGTCTTAGACTCTTTAAGCCTCAAAAACATTTTCTCAAAACAGGACATTTAGTCCAAAACAACTCAAATCCAAACATCCCTAACCGATGCACCAGTCTAGAATTTTGGATTCATGATCATAAAAAAACATCCTCAAGCTTACAGGACCACAACTAACATGGATCCTTGATCCACGTGTTTCTGCAGAACCCTAGAACCCCGACGTCTCGGTTTCTAGTTTCTAAGCTTTAAAATCACTTTTCTTGAAAACTCCAAAACCAAAAACCCAAATCTCCGGCACTTACACAAAGTCCTCTGGATTGGTTTTCCATAAAACAACACGTAGTCCAAAGACTATTTCTTTTTCTTTCGTTGTTTTTCGATAAAACACAAACCTTAAAACAAAGCTCGTAAAAACCCTTTTTCCTTGGATAAAACCAATAAATTTTGAAAATCACGTTTCTTAAACGCTTTTGCTCAAACGATTAATTTTATTAATTTAAAAACTAATAAAGGTTTCTAACGCCCTTTTTAATTTAAAAACATCGTTTTCAGTATTAAAACCACATTTTCACAACCTTGCTCTTTTAAGTTAATTTTCTCTAAAAGCAATTGTTCATTATATTTTATTTCAAAAGAGATATTTTATTTATTTTCTCTTAAACTAAATTGAGAAACAATAAAACATATTTATTTTCTCAATTCCACATTTCAAACTTTTAAAGCTTTTAAGTTGTACGATGTCGGATCCTAATCGAAATTAGGTCCTCTAGCGCCTTAAATCCCACAGCAGGGTACACGATACATCCATATAATTATTTCACAATTATAGCATGTATTCACATATATCAGCAGTTATATTATGCATAGTCAAATCAACAGCAGTAAATAAAACAATCACCCAATAATCAGATGCAGAACATTTAATTACAATACAAACACCGATGCAGCACATAACTGTCGGAAATGGAATTCCTCAGGTTTGACCCCTTACCTCTTGTAGTCCCAAGGTAAGCTGTGAACACCCGATCAAACTGAAAACTGGCTCAACTAGCAGTCGATCACTACATACACACAATCTATAATGGCATAAACTCAAAAAGACAAAGATTTCTCCTATTGCACCACCCCTAGAGTTCGGCCCTATTAAACTAAAAATAGCTAGGGAGTTCCAAAATTTCGCATTTCTTGGATAACACCCTAACTAAATGTGATAACCCTAAATATCAACTCAAAACATCAAAAACCAACCAAAAACCCTACCCTACTCAATAGGGGGTTTCGGCCCCTCTATGGTTAAATACCCTAGAGAGATTTCTTGGCTCTAAGCTCTTGGACCATGCAAGTATGTCATGAACCTAGGCCATAGAAATTAGTTTGGTATTAAAACAATTTTTCTACAATTTTTCATTGAATTTTGAAGGTTTGGGGTTAAAAACCCTAACATTTCTAACCATAGAAATTAAAGGAGAATTTTGAAGGTTTTGCGGGAAAACAACAGAGCTTCATTTTATAGTTCTGGTCCTCATAGGAGGCCAAATGTTCTAGATTTAGTTCACACTGATGTTTGCACTATGGATTGTAAATCTATTGGTGGTGCTTCATATTTTGTTACTTTTATTGATGATCATTCTAGAAAAGTGTGGGCTCTTGCTTTGAAATCTAAAGACCAGGTACTCGGTGTCTTCAAGCACTTTCATGCAAGTGTTGAAAAAGAAAAAAGGAGGAAGTTGAAATGTATCCGATCAGACAATGGTGGTGAATACAGGGATCCGTTTGAAGAGTATTGCAAAGTGCATGGAATCAGGCTTGAGAAGACAGTTCCTAAGATGCCTCAACATAATGGAGTTGCAGAGAGAATGAACCATACCATTGATGACCGAATCAGGTGTATGCTCTCTCATGCGAAATTATCCAAAGCTTTTTGGGATGAAGCAATGAGAATTGCAGTGGATTTGATCAACCTTTCTCCTTCTGTGCCACTAGAAGGTGATGTTCCAAACAGAATATGGACAGGGAAAGAAGTCTCTTATAGTCATTTGAGAGTATTTGGCTGCAGGGCTTTTGTTCACATTCCAAGATGTGACACCCTCAAAACCCGTGTCACTTTCGTAACTCAACATATAGAATAAAACGAAAATCAAAATTTCGCTGGTTTTACTTTCGGAAAATAAATCCTTTGTATAAGCAGATTCTGAAAATCGTGATAAAATTTTTTCTTATTAATACTTATAAACCACCACTCAGATAAAACAGAACTGCTCATATATAACAATAACAAGGTATATATATATATGATGGACAACACGTCCCTTTACAAAAGAACGAATGATACTAAACTTCTAAAAAGCTATAAAACTAGGCAGCGACAGTCTGGAACCATATCTCTAGAACCTATGGCCATCAGTAGCCGTTAACAGACTACCCAAAAACCGCTGCCTCAAAAGAAGGTCTACACCCTAAGCTGGTCCAACTAATGGAAGCCATTGGACAATCCCCCTGAAGGAGGTCCAATGCTGGAACCAGGGGAAGAACTCTGGGAACCTACATTCCCGTTCCCCTGTGGATGGGGATCGGAAGCATCCGAAAGATGATTCTCCGGGTCCTCCTGAGGATCCTCCTCAGGGTCTTCTTCCTCCTCCTCCTCCTCCTCCTCCTCTTCCTCCACATCCTCCACTACGTGCTCGCCCGCTACCAAAACAAAAGGCGGGGGAGGTGTCTGTGGCGGCTGCTGCTGCGGGGACTGTCCAGCGGGGGCAACCGACTCGATCACACCCTGCTCCATGAGGGCCTGCAGCATCAACCCGATGGGAGGGAGAGGCACCTGGATGGTCTCCACAGTTCGAGTGCTCTTCCGCGGTCCCGTCTCAGTCGTCCCACTTACGGTGCAAACCGGTCCTGTGTATGCCGCGCTTTCCACTCCTGGGTGGATAACCCACGCGGCTGGGTCCGTCCTCCGATCAAATACTAGGACGCGCATCCCTGAGTGCGCTAGGTGACCTGGCATCGGCTCCATCTGTAAACACGATATAATATATACCGAAGGACAACCCGTCCAAAAACATGCAAGGGTGAGAAACCAATATATGAATCCATAAACGACAACTATATACCCAATCCAAACAACAGATTCATATAATGTAACTCACTCAAATCATCACACATCATATAGTATAGCATGTATAAACAAGTACAAATAGCAGTAAAGTCACGAGGGCTTCGTACCCCACAATCAACGTTATCTCCTAAACGTATGCATGACACTTCCATATATCTCAACTAATATTCAAACTAGATTTCCGGAAATCCCATCACGATTCGCAATGAGCTGATCAGGCTCTAATGATTAACACCAAAATTTGGCCCAGAAACGAGTACTTTGAATCCCATGACACTACGCGATTCTCACATGGGGGCGCAATCAGAAGTACTCCACAAGAATACGGTCATATTATATTGCCCAACTTAAGGCACAATACGTTCCCAGAACACATATGACACCATTGTCCATCAAGGCACAATGTCATGACAAATAAGTCATCTCAGGTTCTCCTTGCTTACCAAGGTCCCCCGTTTCACGGCACGTCTGCCCCGCATTTAATGCATGAGAAAACTATCTAGTTTCCGATAATTGATCTTTGTCGCATCAATATTTCCTCGTTGTAGCATCAATGCTAACAACCATCATAATGTCTTAGACTCTTTAAGCCTCAAAAACACATTTTTCTCAAAACAGGACACTTAGTCCAAAACAACTCAAATCCCAACATCCCTAATCGATGCACCAGTTAAGGACGCCGGATTCAAGATCATAAAAACGTCCTCGAGCTTACAGGACCACAAAATTTGTCCCTAAGCCGACCGGACCACAAACCAACACGGATCCTTGATCCACGTGTTCTGCAGAATCCTAGAACCCCGACGTCTCGGTTTTTAGTTTCTAAGCTTTTAAAACCACTTTTCTTGAAAACTCGAAAATCAAAAACCCAAATCTCCGATACTTACACAAAGTCATCGAGATCGGTTTTCCATAAAACAAAACTTGGTCTAAATACCATTTCTTTTTCTTTCGTTGTTTTTCGATGAAATGCCAACTTAAAACAAAACTTCCAAAAACCCATTTTTAACTTTGAAAACCACATTTCTCAAAATGCCTTTGCTCAAAGAGTTAACTTATCAAATTAGGACAATTGAAGGTTTCTAATGCCCTATTTGCTTTTTAAACTTCACTTCTCATTATTAAAACACATTTCAGACTTTTAAAGCTTTTAAGTTACACAATGTCGGATCCTAATCAAAATTAGGTCCTCTAATGCCTAAATCCCACAGCAGGGCACACGATACATCCATATAACCCTTCAGCAAGTATAACATGCATTCAACTATATCAGCAGTTACATCAATACATATTCCAATCAACAGCAGTCAATCAAGTATTTAACCAACATCAGAATACAAACTATTTACATACAATACAAACACCGATGCATCATATAGCTGTCGGGAATGGAATTCCTCAGGTTTATCCCCTTACCTCTTGTAGCTTCCAGCTAAACTTTGAACACCCGATCAACTTGCTCACTAGCCCGGTACGTTGCCGATCACTACATACACGCAAAACATATCGGCATTAACTTACAAAACAAAGATTTCTCCCAATGCACCACCCCTAGGGTTCGGCCCTATTACACTAAAAATAGCTAGGGAGCTCCAAAATTTCTCATTTTCTGGATAACACCCTAACTAAGTGTGACAGCCCTAGATATCAGATCAGATCATCAAAAACCAACCAAAACCCTACCCTACACACATAGGGGGGTTTCGGCCTCTACCTAGAAAATATATCTAGGGAGATTTTTTGGCTCTAAGCTCTTGGATCATACAAGTATGTCATGAACCTAGGCCATAGAAATTGGTTTGGTACAGATACAATTTTCCTACAATTTTTCATGGATTTTCAAAGATTTAGAGACAAAAACCTAACATCCTTGATTCATGAAAATATGAGGAGAGAAAGGAGAGATTGAGCGAGATAGAGTTGGAATACTACCTCCTATGATGATCCACTCCAAGTTTGATGAAGCTTGCTTCACAAAAACTCAAGCTTTAGGCCTTCACAAATGGAGTCTTGGAGAAGAAAAGAGAAAGAAGAGAAAGGAAGATGATGGAGTGTTGGGGAGAGAGAAACCACCGAAAAAAAAAGAGAAGAGATAAGGGTGGAATTAGATATTTAGGGGTTTTAAGACTTTAATAATAGGATAGGTAATTTGTAATAAAAATTAACCAAGGGCAATTTGATCAATTCACATCCCGATATTTGAAATCATCCCGACACTGGTTTGAATCCTCAAATAATTTGATACAATGTTGGCATGAAAAACATCTGATTGGGGGTCTCGAAAAACCCTAAGACAACTCGATTCGTCTCCTCGATCGATTATCGGCCCGAATATAAAATATTATTTATATTTTGGACGTCAAGACACATTTTAGGAAAAAGATAGAGGATCGAATTCTAAGACTAATGGTCCCGTCCGTTAGTCAAGATTAGGTCGTGATAGTAGAAAACACTATCATCTGAAAAACGTAGATCGGGTTTTGTTTGAGTTTTCGGCCCAAAACATAACCAAAGGCTCCTACGATTTTATGAAACAAGATTATGGTTTTAGTTTTCCAAAAATCATGTTCTAAAACACAGATAAAAATATAAACTCATTAATTGAGTTTATTGTCCTTAGAAAGCACGAAAAATCGGGGTGTTACACAAGAGATGAGAGGTCCAAGCTTGATGGGAAATCCAAACAGTGTGTCTGTTTGGGTTATGGTCATGAAGAGTTTGTTTATAGACTTTGGGATCTTGTTAACAAGAAAATTATTAGAAGCCGAGATGTGATATTTCTCGAAGACCAAACCATTGAAGATTTTGAAAGAGTTGAGAAACAGAAACCAGTTGCCAGAAGTTTCATTGATGTTGCGCCTAAATCTCCCACTGTTGATGGGGGAGATATACAGGTAGATGATGAGAATGAAATTGATGACCCTGCACCTCACCATGATGAGCCAGTTGAACAAGCTCCACTTGAGCCACCATGTGAACCTCAGTTGAGAAGATCTACTAGAGAGCGTCATGCTTCCCATAGATATCCTCCATATGAGTATGTGATGATCACTGATGGTTGAGAACCAGAAATTACCAAGAGGCCATTGAGAATGTGCACAAGGAAGAGTGGTTGAAGGCTATGCAAGAGGAAATGAATTCCTTGCATGAGAATCACACATTTGAGTTGGTGAAGTTGCCTAAGGGCAGGAAAGCACTCAAGAACAAATGGGTATTCAAGTTGAAAGCAGAAGAGAATAGCTCCCGGCCAAGATACAAAGCAAGATTGGTTGTGAAAGGCTATGGTCAGAAGAAGGGTATTCACTTTGACGAAAATTTCTCACCTGTGATGAAGATGTCCTCTATTCGAGTTGTGCTTGGATTAGCAGCTAGCTTGAACCTAGAGGTTGAACAACTTGATGTAAAGATAGCATTCCTTCATGGTGATTTGGAGGAGTAAATTTATATGGAGCATCTTGAGGGCTTCCAGATCAAAGGGAAAGAACAACTTGTGTGCAAATTGAAGAAAAGTTTGTATGGACTCAAACAAACACCAAGACAATGATACAAGAAATTTGATGCTTTCATGGAGAAACATGGTTACAATAAAACTACTTCTGAACATGGTGTGTTTGTTAAGAAATTCCCTGATGATGATTTTATTATCCTCTTGCTATATGTGGATGACATGTTGACTGTTGGTCATGACACTAAGAAGATTCAAAGTCTAAAGAAGGATTTGAGCAAGTCCTTTGCTATGAAGGACTTGGGGTCTGCAAAGCAAATTCTTGGCATGAGAATTACTCCTGACAGGAAGAATGGTAAATTGTGGTTGTCTCAACAAAGGTACATTGAGGTGTTAGAGAGGTTTAACATAAGCAATTCCAAACCTGTTAGTGCTCCACTTTCAAGTCATTTCAAGTTGAGTTCTCAACAATGCCCTATAAGTGAGAAAGAGAAAGAAGAGATGAAGAAGGTTCCTTATGCATCCGCAATTGGTAGTTTGATGTATGCTATGGTATGCACAAGTCCGGATATTGCTTATGTTGTTGAAGTGGTTAGTCGTTTTCTCTCTAATCCTGGTAGAGACCACTGGCAAGCAATGAAGTGGATTTTCAGATATCTCAGAGGCACTTCTAGAGTATGTTTATGCTTTGGGGGTGGTCAATCTTAGGGGTGTTCATCAACCGATCCAAACCAATTCAAACCGCAAAAACCGAACCGAAAAATCGAAAACCGAAAAAATCGAAAACCGCAAAAACCGCTTTTTTTTCATTGGATTGGATACGATTTTGGATCCCCTTGTGAAAACCGATCCAATCCAATCCAAACCGATCTACTTTATACGTAGACTATTATTTTTTAAATTATAGTATTACTTATATTTAAGCATTGTTTTTTATACTTTTATCAATGAACACTCTCATTCTCTTTAATATTTTTCTTGGAATTGTCAAATACTAGATGTATTGGAATTTGTATAGTTATTCATATACCTAGGAATCAATATTTGTTCATGTACTATAAGATTTCATGCATGTACTTAGGAACTAGAACTACATTAATTCTAGTATATATAGGTTTAATGTTGGTTTTCGACTTAATATAACTATGTAACGATGTATCGGTAAAAACCGAACTATCCAATCCAATCCAATCCAAACCGCATTTGATTGGATTGGATTGGATCAGATTTTTTTAAGGAAGCAAACTCGATCCAATCCAAACCGCAAGTTGTTTCCATCTTTGGATTAGATGGTTTTTTGACTCAAAACCGATCCAATCAAATCCGCGAACACCCCTTGTCAACCTGTGTTAGATGGGTACACAGATGCAAATATGGCTAGTGATTTTGATTCTAGAAAATCTACTTGTGGATACATTATGACCTTTGCAGGGGGAGCAGTGTCTTAGCAATCAAAGTTACAAAAATGTGTTGCCTTATCCACTACTGAGGCTGAATATATTGTCATTACTGAAGCTTCTAAAGAAATTTTGTAGATGCAGAAATTCTTACAAGAGTTGGGGCTTAAGCAAGAGAAATTTGTGTAATTTTGGGATAGTCAGAGTGCAATCCATCTTAGCAAGAACCCGACTTTTCCTTCAAGGTTAAAGCACATTGACGTACGGTATCATTGGATACGAGAGACGCTAGAGATGAAAGCATTTTCACTAGAAAAAATCCATACCGATAAGAATGGTTCAGATATGATGACAAAGACCTTGCCTATGATAAAGTTGATCTGTTGCAGAAAGAAAGCACGCATGGTTGAGCAGTATCTTCCCACTTGAATTGGGAAGGGGGAGATTTGTTGGATGGATTCCCTCCTAAGTGGGACCCATAAGGTAAAAGGTAAAAAGAAAATAAATGAAAAAAAGGAAAAGTTGAAATGTCAAAAAATAAAGAAAGAGAACAACGTGAGTGTGTGTCTTTTGTGCGTAAAACAAAAGAAAAGAAAGAGTGAGAAAGTGCGTGAGACGAGAAATGGCACCAGTGAGAAGAAGAAAATACGAGGGATTTTGTGCTCTTCATTAAAGGAGTAAATTGTTTCATTTCCGGATGAAATTTTAGTATGTTGCTCCATGTGTTGAGAGTTATATTTTGATATTACTAGTTTATTGTTTTGTTTTCTCTTTGGGTTGGTTTGTGATACTTACTTTCGTGGAGTTTCTCTCTTGTTGCTTTGTTGTATCCACCTATTGGGTGATGTTTTGTTGATTTGGTGTTCCCTACTGTTGCTAGAAAGACTCTGTGTACCCGTTAATATTTTTAGTCAAATTTTTTTGCTGGACTTGGTCCCGTGATTTATATCCCTATTTATCTGCACAGGTGGGGAGAAAAGATATTGGTGATTATCACTATTTTTTCCCAACATTATGACTTCACATAATAAATGGATACGGTTTCATCATTTAGCAGCTGCTTAACCACATAATTTCTCAATCAAATGTTCCTATTTTTACCATTGAAAGTCTTATTCTTTGGAATGGCTATTGTCGATTGACAATTACAATAAATTGACACAAAAGAAGTTTGTTTAACCCCAAATAAAATATTTGCTAAGTAGTTTCTCAACTACTCAACTTCATTACCGGCCATTTTCAGAGTAATAAACTCTAACCCCATTGCATATTTAGTAATAAATTTTGTTTGGCTGATTTTCAAGTAATTGTACCACCATTGAGGGTGAACACACAACTTGATATCCAGTTAACAGCATTGTATTTTTACAAGTTCTTGCTCCAATGCCAAAGTTTACATCTTTTCTTTGTTTACTTTAACAGGTTCTCGTTGCTGGCTTCAACCTTTTGCGATTTGTGTTTGGATTTGGCTACTCCTTTTTTTTTCTATCTTCTTGTTGTTGGTAGATGGATTTCTTTGAAGTTCTTATGCTTTGAATTGCCTGAATTTGGTATATTTAGGTTTTACCATGATTCATGCATTGTTTGGCTAATAAGGATGATTTCCTAAATGGGAAACAAGTTTTATCAAATTCATTTGAATGAGAAGTAATGCCTGTAGATAAGCACAATTTCTATATTTCGTTTTTATTCATAGGTATTGCTTTTGGTATTAAGAAAAATTGTTGCTTAATACCAAAAGCAACAATTTTTCTTAAGATAAAAAAGTTATCGAGGGTCTTGTCCGTTGGTAATGATAACCAAATTACCGAGGGTTTTGTCCTTCGATAATTACCGAGGGCTCTATCCCTCGTTAATTACTGACGATCTTTCCGTTGATATATGTTACTGACGAGGCTATTACCGACCACTACAAGGTTGTCCGTCGGAAAATGAATGTTACCGACGAATTTTGTGAGCTTTCGAGGGTCAAAAGCCCTCGATAATACTAGTTTTTCTTGTAGTGCATGTTTTTTTAATTAATTTTATATTTGTGCTTTTATTTATTCGTTTGTTTATATTTCACTTATTATTGTTAACCAACGTTTTACTTGTGTGTTCTAAATTTATTTCAGGTAAATGGCAACCAAGCAAGTTGAGAGATTCTGGTTGTTATTGCTTAAAAGGATGCAAACTAGACTTTGTCAAATTCCGGTATATTCATTGGAGTATCTGGTTTTTGTTTTGCATTATCATATTTGTATTTAAGAACCAAAGTTTGATTATGATCGATTATGTTGATTGCATGAGTGGTACATTGATTGGTGTTGATTGTTGAATGTTATTCTTTGAATGCTGAAGGTTGTTTTTTATAATGCTAAATGGTGTTTTTGAATGCTGAATGTTGTTTTTTGATATGGTGAACGCTGTTTTTTGATAAGTTGAATGTTGTTTTTTGAATATTGAATGCAGGGGAATAAGCAAAAGCAGCAAAAGTATTTTCTATAAAAAAAAGGTGGGTGATAAACAATGCTTCTCTAAGGAGGCGTTATCAAAGTGAAAACTATGATAGCGCTTTATTGAACAAACACTATCTTTTTGGGTAACTAAGATAGAACTTCCTAAAGTAAGTGCTATCTTTAGTCAGATCCTAAGACAACACCTCTTCTTAGATCCGCATTTTACTGTGGACTACTATAATGTTTTGTTGGAGAAACGTTATTGTAGGTAAGTCTACGACAACGCTTTCATTGTTTAGCCTTTTTAGTATCGCCAAGACAGATAGTGCTGTAAGCGCCATCAAATACTAAAAATACGTGCTATTAAATCCCGAATCTGACAGCGTCCCTTTAGCCCGCCCAGCCCAACCCAACCCAATTACACTCCTACTATTTTGGAGGGAAAATGTGAATCTAGTAAAGTCACACATGACATAAGTCCCACTTGCAGCAACCTAATGTGCAGAAAACAGCAAAAATATCTTTATATATAAAAGAAATGTGGTGGCTGGGGTAAATTTGTAAAATCACTTCATAATGGTTGGGGTATATTTCGTTTTTTTGTTGTTGCCTATTAGAGCTTATTTATGTATATATATATATATATATATATATATATTTTTGTATTATATATTTCTTTTTTTTTAATTCTCTTAAAAATGAGCCTCCTTAAGTCACCACTTAATAGGTCTTTATTGTGGTCAGCACTCATTTTTTTGTCTTATTTATTTTTCGATATGTAATTTTCATTTATTTTTAAATTTATTTTTTAATTTTAATTTCATTTTTTTTATGCTTTTTAATTTTAATTAAAATTTTTCATTTCATTCTAACGTTTATTTTTAAATTTATTTCAAAATTAAATTTTATTTTCATTGTCATTTTCAGATTTTAAATTTAACTCTATTTATTTTAACTATAAATAAACAATATCGTCCAATATCTCGTGGCATTAGTCTCTGCAGTTGCGCGCACAGGATACCCTGAAAAACAAAAAAAAAATCTATAAATTTTACTTTTCTTTTTTATATTTTATTTTGTGTCATTTTCGTTTGATTTTAATTTCATTTTATCTATTCAAAAAATAAAAAAGGCTTCATTGCTTCATCTCGCATATTAATAATTTACTTTTTATTTTTTTATTTGCTATTCCATGATGGAATGGGTTAATGGGTTGAGTTATTGGTAGCTCTTTGTATGTTAACATACATATAAAGGTGCAAAAATATGTAAAAATAAAACGTTTTAATAAATAGACTTTATGAAATAGCCACTACTTGTGAGCAGTTTCACTTTGCAGTCTCTTCACTTGCATGCCATTTCCTTTTCTTGCAGCAACATTTGATTTGTTTTAGTTTCACTATTGTCACCTAGCTCTATATAAGGCCAACAAGCTTACCTCAAACTCATCACATAATCTCTACATCTCGACTTATGTTTCTCCAAAAATAGCTATTATTATTGTTGTTATCATTCTTCTTCTTGCTCCCACAATAACTTATGCGTCCAAAGTGGTGAAAGTTCAATATCCCGGGATGCAAGCCTAAAGGATTATTGTGATTCTTCGATGTGAGACATATAAAAGAGTAAGAAAGGAAAAATACGAGTACAGAGCACAGTTTGCCTCAAGAATGAATTATACCTAGAGCTTAATATACTCACACTCAAGAAATAACATAAATTTTTTTGAGCATATTACTGGTACGAAGTTCCAAATGTATCATCTGGTGTACATCCACAATTTTTCACTTCACTAGCCTTTTGCTAGTTTCACTCGGTTGGGCCGATATCTTAATTGTAGTGTTTTGGATTTTCTTTTTCTGCTTTAGTTTTGCTGCTATGGAGTTGGTGTATTGCAAGTAGTGAGATATTTGGATTTTTTGTTTTGTTTTCTGTTCTGTCCACAGTGTATCGTTTCTTTGCTATTGGTGCCTAACACATCTTATGCTTTTTTCCAGCTTCCTCTTTTATTTATTTTTGAAAATTTGCTTATAAGAATATACTCACTCAAGAAAAAATAATCAAGCTGATCAACTTGATTGTGTTTTATCAAAAATATATAAATGAATAAACAATATTATTAAGTAAATTATTTTTTTTTCAAAGATCATATTTTCATCTCACGATCTTACTTTATTGTGCTTTATTTTTTTAACTTTTATTGTTGTATTCAAGTTTCTAACCATTAATCAAAAAGATTGTCAGTTTCATTCTAAAATCAAATATTTGTTTCTCAAAACTTTCATCAGAATTTTCTTAATTTTAATTTATATGAAAAATATTTATAAGGTATGAAATATTTATTTGAAAACGTATTAAATTTTAGAGATAAATACTCATCATATATACGAATGAAAATTTACAAAAACCACGTTAATTTTGAAGACATAAAAGTAAATATAAATAAAAGAGCAATAACCTAATCTGCACAAAAAATATTAACATATATATTACAAGTTAAAAGTATACGGCATGAAGAAAATTTAGTAAATAAAACAAAAGAATTTTAAAATAAATATTTTTTTATGGTTAGAACTTTTTAAATTACGAAATATTTTTTGGATGTATCACAATTGATACAACTTTTGGTAAACATATTAATATACATTATAAAACTTATATCATGAAACAACAATTGATGTTATATAGATTCAATTTTTTTTATTATAAAACTAGATTTCATGTGTTTATAAATAAGGAACCCTTGAGTATTTTTTTCGTCCAATTCCAGATTTTTATTATATATCGTGCATATGTATATTGTTCTATAGAGTTTAAGATTTAGGGTATGTTTATTTTAGTGTATCTGTATGTGATAACCATTATCAAATAACTTACATTTGAATATTTGAAAAGGTCTAATTTCTCTATATTTTATGTTTTAATTATAATAAAAATATCTAATTATTAGTGTTTTATAGTTGTACAGACAATAATGTGTGGTGGAGAGTATCATTATGTAACATTTGGAAAATCAATAAGCATTTGTAAGTCAAAAATAATAACATGATTAAAACTGTGGAGTAATTAATTAATATTTGTGCTATATTTGTACTGACCCAAGTAGATCACGAATCTGCTAAACGATGCTTTCAATTTGTTGAAGTATGATTTCTTTTATTTCTTTGGATTTTCTCTTTCGACTTTTCTCAGAGGAAATATTTGTCACTTTTTATATTGATTATTCCATCATTAAAATCAAATAGATAAGCCTCTTGATTTCTCTCTTCAGTCTCTTCGTTGTGCACATCTTCTGACTGATCCTTTCTGTTGCCAATATACTAGAAATTGAGAGCGAGATGTAAAAATCATTTCCCATACCTGAAAATTCTTCTCCTAAAGTGATTAGTAGTTAACATCCTTTTCAACTTTCTCTTAAGTGCAAAATAAAATGGATTAGTAAATATATCATAGAACACACAAAAAACCTTTAACTACAATAATATACGTCCATGTTCTGACTCACAAAAGATAATTGTAATTCAAGTCTTCAAAGGAAAATAGAAAGTGGAGAACGAGTAAAAAACTTTTCAAAAAAAGGTTGCTTGAATACCATACAATCATTCATAATCTATATATATTCATTATGGCATATAAATGTTCATACAAATAGTTTGAGAAATGCTAAGATACAACATAAGACATATATTTTCATTAAATCAAGTGGATTTATGTTCAACTAGGATATTGATAAGACAGCTAAAAAATTTTCATTTTGCACTTGAACCGAGTAATTATGTTCATAAGACAGTAAAAGAATTTTCATTTTGCACTTGAAGTATTTTCAAAATATTTTATTTATGTATTCTGATTTACATATGGTACAATTAAGATATTGATAGTATGAATGTTCATAATGTAACACCCCGAATTTCTAAACTTTCTAGTATTAATAAACAGTATTTATGTGTTTCTATTTTATTGGAGGGTCAAGAGAGTGAAATAAAATAATCTGAGACCATAGTTATGCTCTACTCTATTATAGGGAGTTACTGTTAAATTTTGGGTCGAAAACTCCGACGGAGCCCGGTATGCGTTTTTTACTGACAATATGATTTTACTGCTCAAACGACATAATTTTCACTCGTGAACGAAACAGATAGGTTTTAAATTAAATTTCGAACGACTTTGGTTATTTTAAAAAATTTCACTAAAAAGTGGAAAAAAAAATATATTATTCGGGTGAAATCTTTAATCGGGTAAATAACGGAGCTGAATACTGATTTATCAGGATCCGCTAAAGGATAAATCCCATGTCCGCACAAGGACAACTCACCTAGGCTAGTCACCTAGTGACTCACCAAGGTCATGATGGGCTAGTGGAAAATGGACAATCATGTCCCTAAATATTTAGTAAAAAAGACCATTTTACCGTTATGTAAAATTACCCTTCTACCCCTCAATTTTAATCAAGTGGACAACACTCTCCCTCCACGCCTAAACCTCCCCCACCAAGCCTTTCATCCATTTCTCTCTTTCTTTCATCCAAACTTCATTTTTTTCTCATTTTCTCTCAAGTGGACATAGGCCAATTTTGTGAAGGAGGAGCCTGAATCATTGAGGATTTTCATCATCCAAGAGGTGAATTTCATTCATATTGCTCTATAAGCTCTAAGTCTTTCACATACTTTCTTGATTCAAGGCCAAAATCTTATGTTTCAAATTCTAGGGCTTTAGATTCAAAAATCTCTAGAAAATTGTAGAAAAATCCTATGATCATGAAACCAATTTCAATGAACTCATCATGATGTATGTTATGATTATCTAGAAGCATGTCCCCAAAAGAAATCTCCTTCCATTTTTACCCAAGCTTGGCCGAACCCACCCCAAATGGTTTAAGGGGTTTTGGCTCAGTTTTTTTGATCAAGGACTCTTGATTATGTTTCTACCATACTTAGGGATAATTGATCCAAGAAGTGGTAAAATTTTAACATCCCTAGCCTAGTTTAATTGAGAAGGCCGAACCTGTACCTAAGGGGATTCATGGATTTTTTTTAAAAACTTAACTTTTTCTATGATTGGGTGATGAAGGATCAATAGAATAGTCGTAGTTCGGTGATTCGTGAAGTACGCTCGAACCTCAGGAGTTGGAGATTCGTGGAGTGGAGGGACGCTTAGAGAGCTCGGAGGACACAATTCCTCTTTAGACTGCAAGAGGTAAGAGGAGGTTGCCTGAGGAATTTTTGATAACTATATGTTATCTGTATATGGTTTGTATAATTTAAATTGAACTGCGTGATGGGTGTTTAAATTAGTTTTCGCTATTGTGTTATTCATTGATATTTATCTGTGTGGTTGATTATCTGAAATTATGTGTTGTGGTATGTGAATGCATGTTATAAACTGCATTATCTGCTATAATCAGATTGTGTTAATTGTATTGACGTTGATTGTTGATTGAGAAGCCTGACAGTGGTCAATGCTCCATTAATGAATGAGATAAAAGCTTTAAAATGTTTCATGAGGAACGACAAATATTATTTGGAAACGTTAAAAAATTCTCAAGGATGTTAATGTTACGAAAAGAAATTGATAATGAAGAGTTACTAGAAAAAAGGGAAATTTTCGAAAATAGTTAATAGTTTTGGTAAGGAAACGAATTTGGAGGAAAAAAACTAAACTTTTAACTAAGAACGTTTTTATAAAAAGAAAACGCTAAGACGACGATAAATACCGAAAAGATTTCCAAAAGGTATCGTAAAAACAACACATTTATTGGAACGATGGTTCAGTCACAAAATGACCCTATTTTGAGAACTATACCTTTAGGAAGCGATTTTCAAAGGAAAAGTAAGTTTTATTGGAAATTCGACTGTTTTACATTTAAATTTCAAGGAAAAGGATTTTTCGTAAACAAGTTTTATTCAATGGTATCAAATCCGACAACTTGGATAAGTTGCGGGGATTTTGTTTTTGATTTGTGTTTCACCGAACGAAAAGCGACGAAAACGTTGAAACCTGAAGCGAGAAAACGAGACGTCAGGATACTAGTGTTCTGTGATGATGACACGTGGATCTGAGATCCGTGTTGTGGTATTGTGGACTCGGTGTCTTGTGGACTTTGCGTCCTGTAAACGTTGTGATGAACGTTGTTAATGGTGAACATTGCTTTCTATTACCATGAACCTAGGACTGGTGCATCGGTCTAGGGTTTCGTGATTAAGCACTCGGACGTTGTGTCCTGTGTTGACTATGAAAAGTCTTAAAATGTTGTAAATCATGAATGGTCGGGAGCCTTTGAGCTTCGACAAGGAAAGAACGAGCAAAAAGAACAGTGACATGAAACGAAATGTTTTACATGCATTAATTGGCAGACGTGCCCATGATTAATCTTGATATCTTGGTGGTCAGGATACTCATGTTACATTGTATCATTGTGCCATGGTGGATACTGAAAGCCATATTGATGATCCTTGTGCCTTGCTTAGGGCAAAATTGCTATGGTATTACGGTGTGTCCAATGTTGGGCAGCCGAGCTTTATCAGCTTGATAGACACGAAGTTGGGATCTCCGATGTGGAACGTTGAAGTATCATGCAGTTTTTTACAAATGACGATGACTGTCGGGTATGAAACCCTTTGACAAATGATTTATTTATGCTGTAAAATACTGTGTTGTCATGATACTTGTGTCTATATGCTATTGATGTGTCTTGCATATAATTATCGTATTTAAATCCATATATTGGTATCTCACTCTTACATATTCCTGGTTGGTTCTTTCTTGGTGGCAAATATTGGTATCTGAGTATAGATGGACCCAGAGATGCCTCTGGAGCACTCCAGAGTCCGTACCCTTACTTTTGAGCAGGCAGAGCATGGTGGCGCCTGGGTAATAAACCCGGGGGATCAGAGCGCCATCTATACAGGCCCTGTACGAGAGATTGTTGGTACACTCGAGGGGGAGCATAGCGACGTACGCACACGGTGGAGTCCATAGAGGTATCTTTGCCTCTGATGTAGCTCTTGCTGTAGTATCTGGTCGACCACGGAGAGATGGGGATGCATCATCCCTTGGCACAACCCCTACCAGCAGCAGTACCGGCACCAGCACCACCTCCAACGCCAGCTGGTGTGGATCTAGCGGCAGTTGAGATAGAGGAGGACCCAGAGGAGCTTATTGAGGTGGAGTCGAAGGACTACCCTGTTGATGTTGATGATGACGTTTCTGACGAAGGAGTGACTACCATGCCATCTTCATCTGATGTACTTCATGAGACTAGGGATGATCGTCAGGATATCCCCAATGGTTATCATTAGGGGTTGACCAGCTGTAGAGAGAGTCTAGTGTTAGAGTAGTGCGTCCGTCAGTTCGTTCTAGCTACTGAGGGCCATGAGATTTTGAGGGGTGGTTCCATTCGAGTGCCACGGATATTATGCAGTGTACTTTCTTTATTTTGTATCTTTGAGTATGGCTTATTTGTATAAAGGCTCTGTATATAACTGATGGTGAACTAGAATGTATGAAATATCTGATGCATATATTACTATAAATTGGTTCATGTTAGTGGTATGGTAAAGTTAAAAGAAAATTTTTATCACTAAAGTTGGAAAGGCGTTAAATAATTAGAAAATTTTATTTTTCGAAAGTAACCAGCAAGTGTGCTAAAGTATCGTTTTCCGCAATAGGTTGCCATGTGACGTTCCAGAAAGGGGTGTCACATAGAGATGGCAATTTTCACCCGGAGGCGGGGATCCCCGCGGGGACCGCCCCATTCGGGGCCCCGCGGACGGGGAATTTTTCCCCGCGGGGACGGGGACGGGGGAGAAAATCTCCCCGTAATCAATTCGGGGACGGGGACGGGGATCACACCCCCCGCCCCGCGGGGTCCCCGCCCTGAGAACATTACTAAATTACCCTTAATATAGGTACATAATACAGTGTACATATATGTCTTTTTTAATCAATTTTTTTAAAATAAAAATTAAAATAATAAAACCACCAGTGCCATTCTCGCTCAAGCTCAACTTAGTAAGTGAAATATTGAAATCCCTAGAGCTCTGAGCTCTCTTGCTGCGTGCGCTGCCTACCAGCACCAGGAAAGGGGAAACCTAGCCGCCAACCCGCCACCGCCTGCTCACGAGCCACACCGCCGCCGCTTCTGCTCGGTCCTTAGCAGCTTCGTGCCTTCGTCGCTTCAGATCTACCGCCGCCGCCGTCGCTTCTGGTCTGCTCGGTCCTTAGCAGCTTCATCGTTTCTGATCGACCGCCGACCGCCGATCGCCGTGGCTTCTGGTAACCTCGGTCCTTAGCAGCTTCGTCGCCTCACTCTGTCACTCAGTCACTCTCTCCATCTCACTCTCTCTCCACCGCACCACCGCAGCGTCGTCTCTCTCCACCGCACCACCGCAGCGTCGTCTCTCTCCACCGCACTCTCTCTCCACCGCTTCTGATCAGTATTCCGCCTCACCTTCTGATCGACCGCCGGCTCCGCCACTTCCTCAAGGTAAGAAAAGCTTCTGATCAGTTATCAGGCTTCCTTATTTTGAATTCTCACTGAAGCTGATGATATTTTGAAGAATTGATTAAACTCAAACTGATCACCTTTTAGAGTTATGAAAAATTGTCACAGACTCAATTTGATAACTGTTGAGGTTGGAATCTCCT
The DNA here is from genome assembly GCA_039655645.1 of Ammopiptanthus mongolicus. NCBI lineage: Eukaryota > Viridiplantae > Streptophyta > Magnoliopsida > Fabales > Fabaceae > Ammopiptanthus > Ammopiptanthus mongolicus. The sequence continues at coordinate 48,876,933 of CM077350.1, forward strand.
GGCTATGTTTTGAGCTACAAAGCGTATCCACCGGATTGAAGAATTGGTAAAAACAAGCCACTTACAAGATATGATTAAGCTCAAGCATTCAATGATGATATTCATTTTAATCTCCATATTCACTGATGATATTTTGAATTCTCAGATCTTCTGAATTAAGTATCTTGTAATTGTAGACTAGTACTTCATTTTGTATTCCTCTCTGAAATGGATCTGAGGTTCAGAAGGCACTTTGTATTTTAGTATTTTAGCTTTTTATTAGAGAAGAACTCATAACAAACTGAAGTTGTTATCTCTTAACTTCTTCTCAAATGCTCTGTTGGTAGTGTAATTGGCTAGTTGCTGAAATATTGATATGCATTTTTTACTTGTATTGCAGGAGAATCAGGAGATTGTATAACAATGGTTGAAGGTCAATCTTCTAATAGTCCTATGGAAAGCAATCAAAGCATTGAGGCCACTGAAGATCTTCCCACACCTAATTTAAATTCGATGGGAGAGACACAACACACGGAAACTCCTCCGAATGACACAAATATGGAAAACCAAAATCAACAAGAAGAGCGCTCAAGTCCTAACAAAAGAGGATTAACTTCAGAAGCTTGGAAGCATTTTAAAAGGGAGAAGATAGATGACAAATGGAAGGCAGTATGCAAGTATTGTGAAAGGAAACTTGGTGGTGACACTAGACAAGGTACTAAGCATTTACATGACCACATTAGGACATGTAAACTTCGCACTGTGAGGGGTCCAAAGCAATCCATAATAAAAGTTATGGAACAATCAGCAAGTTCCACGGGAAATAGACATGAATCACTTGTAGTTGGCAACTATACATTCAATCAAGATGTTGGTAGGAGAGAACTTGCGAGGATGATTATATTGTTGAATTTCAATTTAAATATATATATCCTATATGGATTAGCATTAATCAATAATTAAAATATTGTTAAATCATTAATATATCAATTTTTGTTATTATGGTTTATGATATAGCATTTGGTATATGTAATTGGGCTTTATGTTGTGAGTGGCCCGTGATGGGTTGGGTTATTCACTGTTAGCCTGTTGAGAGGTCCCTACTCTCATCTGGTAAAGAAATAAAACTGTTCCCCATTAAGAAGTAAAACAACACACAGAAACTTACCAGGTAGAGGGAAGTTATTCTCTCACACAAGGATCTCTTTTGGCTTTTCCTTTGCTGAACAACAATGGACCCCGGGATCATGCAAGGTACACATTCTTGATCTATTTCTAATATGGATGTGTTTAATATGCTATAATTTTGTGTCTAATAATTGATTCTAGGTTTATAGGATTTTGTTTAAATCCTTCAATTGGTATCAGAGCCAAATAGATACAGATTATGGCTATTATTTTTTGTTCTGTTTCCATAAGTAAATCACATTTTCGCAACCTATGAACCCTAATGTTTTGGTATTCGATTTCACATAAATAGTTCAATGATTTGCGAAATTGATTGAGGGCTTTTCTTAGTCGCATATCACAGACCAATATGCCCGAAAATTACAATAAACCGTCGCGTGTACAGCGAGATCGAATTGGATCATTGTCGCGATTTGTATGTGAACAAAACCCAAGATTGTTTGTTTCGTTTTTCACCATTTTGAAGCTGTTTTTTTCAAAATTGAGTTGGGGGTTCCATAGATCGGTATCATACGAACAAAACACTGCAAAATCGCGTCGTTTTATGGTATGTATCAGGAGATCGAACCGGGTCACTATCCGGGTCAGAAAACCTGTTTTGCTTCTATACGGGTGAAGAAGAAGGAGCATCCTGCTTCAGTTGACGCCCACTCGCGACGCCAAGCGCGTGAGAGCGCGTGGGCCCATATCCTGGGCCCAAAAATTTTGTTTTTTTGTTCTAAAATATTTATTTAATATTTCTACGAATTTTGATAATTTTTGGGTTTTTTTGGACACCCATAAATATTTTATAATGCTAAATCCGAAAATAATTTGTATTTTTAAAATATTATACTCTCAGTTTTTTGGCCTGTTATTTTTTGTGACTGTTCCTTACTTTACTATTGACACTTTGATATATGATACTCTCCTTGATAATGTGTCATCGTCATGAAATTATTTTGGTTTATAAGTGAATTGAATATTTTATTATACATGATATGTATTTATTATATTCTATTCTATTGAGTATAATTACTGATGTTTTGTATAATTGTGAGCTCACCTATCGTGGGTACAATTATGCAAATTTTGTGATTTGAATGATTTTTTTTTTTAATCATTTTATTGCATTAATAATGATTATACCCCATCGGTGTGTTGTTATTAATGTAATTTGTTGTACAATTCGTTTTTTGTTTTATGCTTATGTCAATTATGTTTTCGAGTACCCTATCGGTATTAGAAATTTTGGTGATATAAGATTTATGCATTGTATTATGATATTTCTTAATTATTATGGTTCGGGACCCTTAGGCGGGACCATGGTAAGTAAGAAATTTTTCTAAAAGGCATTTTTTTTTCGGTTGTGCATACGGAACCATTTAATTCTCTTATTGCATGATAACATTGTGCATATTAAATGTTTCCTTTGTTGTTATGATGCCAGCCTCTATGCCTATGCAATTAACTTCTGTCAAGACTTTGAATGGGACAAACTTTGAGGATTGGAAAGAATCTCTGGATCTGTATTTGGCTATCACTAATATGGACTTGGCTTTGAGAGAAGAAGAGCCTGCTGCTCTTACTGCTGAGTCCACTGCTGCTGACAAGGCTTCTCATGAAAAATGGGAGCACTCAAACAGGGTGTGTCTTATGGTGATGAAGTACACCATGGAGAAATCAATCAGACAGAGCATTCCAGAGAGCTAGAAGGCTAAGGATTTTCTGAAATCTATTGGTGAGAAATTCACGACTTTTGAAAAGGCTCAGAAAGGCCAGTATCTTTCTTTGATTGAGAAGACTAAATATGATGGTGTTAGTGGAGTTCGTGAGCACATCATGAAGTTAGTTCACTATTTTAATAAACTGAAGTCTCTCGAGGTTGATCTCGGTGAGAGTTATCTAATCTGGCAGGTTCTGGAGTCACTCCCTTCTCAATTTGATGTTCTGAAGACCTCTTATAACACTCAAAAAAAATGAATGGACAGTTGATGAGATGATTGCTATTGTTACTCAAGAAGAGGAGTCTATAAAGAAAAGGAAATCACACAGTGTTCAGTTTGTTGCTTCTACTTCTGGTTCTAAATATGAAAAAAAGAAAGGTCACAAAGGCAAGTTTCAACATGACAAGAAGAAAGGAGGGAAAGTATCTCAACACTTGGAGCCTAAAAAGAATTTCTTCAAGGGAAGCTGCAAGTATTGCAAGAAGTTTGGCCATAAGTTGGATGATTGTTATTTTCTGAAGAAGAAACATGAGAAGCAAGGTACACTCCTAGCTCTAGCTTGTTTTGAATCAAATGTGATTGATGTTGCTCCCAATACTTGGTGGTTTGACTCAGGTGCAACCATTCACGTTGTGAATTCTTTACAGGGGTTCACAAGTCTGAGGAAGCCAAGTAATGTTGAATCCAAGATTATTGTGGGAGATGGAGCTAGAGTATCAGTGGAAGAAATAGGAGTAGTTACCTTGTATTTATCTTCTGGTCATACTTTATTGTTGAAAGATGCTGTTTATGTACCTTCCATGAGAAGGAATTTGATTTCAATTTCAGCTTTGGATAGACGTGGCTACACTTTTGAATTTGGTAATGGAAAAGTTGTTGTTTGTTTTAATTCTGTTGCAGTTGGTTCAGGAATTTTGTCTGATGGGCTATATATGCTGAATTTGAATGATATGTCTGTTAACTCTGTTGTTGGAAATAAGCGTAGTAGGACTGATGAGAGTTCTTCTATGCTATGGCATAGACGCTTAGGGCACATCTCTAGGCCCCGGATTGAAAGATTGGTTAGGGAAGGTATCCTTCATGAGCTTGACTTTTCTGATTTTGACACTTGTGTTGATTGTGTTAAAGGCAAGTTCACAGCCAAAACTAGGAATAAAGGAGCAAACAGGTGTGATGATGTGTTGCAGCTGTGAACTTGAAATGTGTGGACCTATTACACCCCCTGCCATGGGCGGATATAGGTATTTTACTACCTTCATAGATGACTTCTCCAGATTCGGTTGGATAGATCTTCTTCACGAAAAATCTAGTTCTTTGGATTCTTTCAGATCGTTCAAGGCTGCTATTGAATTGAAGACAGGGAAGAAGATTAAATGTGTGAGGTCTGACAGAGGAGGTGAGTATTACGGCAGATATGATGAAACTGGAAGAAACCCAGGACCGTTTGCTAGATTTCTCGATGAATGTGGAATTGAAGCTCAATATACTATGCCTGGTACTCCTCAGCAGAATGGAGTTGCAGAGAGACGCAACCGCACACTTCTGGATATGGTGAGATGCATGTTGAGTCATTCATCATTGGCAGATTTTCTTTGGGGAGACGCCTTGAAGACTGCTGTGTACATTCTTAATCAAGTACCCAGCAAGTCTGTGCCAAAAACTCCCTATGAGCTGATGACTGCAAAGAAGCCGAGTTTGAAACACTTTCATGTGTGGGGTTGTAAAGCAGAAGTTAGACCTTACAATCCTCAGCAGAAGAAGCTTGATCTTAAGACTGTTAGCGGTTTCTTCATTGGCTACTGTGTAGGCTCCAGAGGTTGTAGATTTTATTGTCCTTCTCATTCCATGAGAGTCATAGAGTCTGACCGAGCGATATTCTTTGAGGATGATTTGGATAGTGGGAGCCATACACCACGACCAGTCAATCTTAAAGAAGATCGGACCATAGTCCCTGTACCAGTTTTTTCTCTCCCTGCTGATATCATGGTTCCAGATACTCATAATGATGATCAGGCTCTTCAAGGAGAAAATGATGTTGTGGCACCACCAGCTGATGAACAGGAACCTGATGACATTGCTGAAGTAATCCCTTTAAGGCGATCTCAGAGAGCACGTAAGCCTTCTATAACAGATGATTATGTTGTATATCTTCATGAACATGATTTTGATCTTCATGATGACGATGATCCTATCACTTTTGAGGAGGCAATCTCTAGCACTCATGTTTCAGATTGGCTAAATGCTATGCATGATGAATTGTCTTCTATGTCTCATAATTCTGTTTGGGATCTCGTAGAGTTGCCGTTTGGTTGCAAACCCGTTGGGTGCAAATGGGTTTTCAAAACCAAGCGTAGTCCAGATGGTAAAGTTGAGAGGTACAAAGCTAGACTAGTAGCTAAAGGCTATAGTCAAAGAGAAGGCATTGATTATAAGGAGACTTTCTCACCGGTCTCTACAAAAGATGCATTTCGAGTTGTTATGGCTTTGGTAGCTCATTTTGATTTAGAACTTCACCAAATGGATGTGAAGACGGCTTTTCTGAATGGAGATCTAGCTGAGGATGTCTATATGGTTCAGCCTGATGGGTTTGCTGAATCAGGTAAGGAGCATTTGGTTTGCAAACTCAAAAAGTCCATTTATGGACTAAAACAGGCATCGAGGCAATGATATTTGAAATTTGATCAGGTCGTCACTTCTTTTGGCTTCGAGGAAAATGCCTCTGATCAGTGCATTTACTTGAAGACCAGTGGGAGAAATTTTATAATTCTTGTGCTATATGTCGATGACATTCTTCTTGCTAGCAGTTGCGTTAAACTTTTGATAGAGACAAAATTGATGTTGAGTAGCCACTTTGATATGAAGGACCTTGGTGATGCTTCTGTTGTTTTAGGCATCCAAATCTTTCGTGATAGGTCACGTGGCATTGTTGGATTGTCTCAAAGAGGATATATTGAAAAGATCCTCAAGCGGTTTAACATGCATTCTTGCTCCCCATGTGCTGCACCTGTTCAAAAGGGTGATAAACTCTCTAAATCCCAGTGTCCTCAAAATGATACAGAGATAGCTGAAATGGCAAAAGTCCCTTATGCTTCCGCTGTTGGCAGTTTAATGTATGCTCAAGTCTGTACTCGTCCCGATATTGCTTTTGCTGTTAATGCTTTAGGGAGATACTTGAGTAACCCAGGTTTGGGTCATTGGAAAGCCGTGAAAAAGGTCTTGAGATATTTGCAGGGAACCAAAAATTATATGTTGACCTATAAGAAGTCTGATCAACTTCAGGTCATTGGTTATTCTGATTCTGATTTTGCAGGTTGCCCTGACGACCGAAAGTCCACTTCCGGCTCTATTTTTATTATGGCAGGAGGAGCTGTCTCTTGGAAGAGTGTTAAACAGAATCTTACAGCTACTTCTACCATGGAGGCAGAGTATGTCGCTTGCTATGAGGCTACTTGTCAGGCCATGTGGTTAAAAAACTTAATCTCTGGCTTTCATATTATTGAAAGCATATCTAGGCCACTTGTGATATATTGCGACAATACTGCTGCTGTGCATTTCTCTCATAACAATAGAAGTTCTTCTCGCTCAAAGCATTTTGACATTAAATATTTGTTTGTTAGAGAGAAAATTCTGGAGTTTCAGACTCGTATTGAGCATATTGCTACAGAAAACATGTTAGCAGATCCACTAACTAAAGGTTTAACTGTTGGAGCTTTTCAGAATCATGTAGCTCATATGGGTTTAGTTAAGTCTTTTGATGTTTTGGGTTAGTGGGAGTCTGAAAATTATAAATTTACTTAGTAATTCTTATGAGATATGTATGAGATGACGTCACTTTTATTATCATATCTCTTATAGCATTTTCAGATGCTTGGACCGTTATTGGATTGCATATTTGTTTGAATTAATTATGTTTTTCCATATTCATTATTCTTTATGTGAGATGTGAGTTTTTAACATATATGATTTACTTCCCTATCGGATACTATTTCTGCAGCGTTAAAGCTTATGTTTCTTAGAATGTTGATTGACATGTGCTTGGGCCATAATTGATATTCCGGTCTTAATGGTTCTTATATTTTTAATGATTGACTAATGCTATCCAAGTGGGAGAATTGTTGAATTTCAATTTAAATATATATATCCTATATGGATTAGCATTAATCAATAATTAAAATATTGTTAAATCATTAATATATCAATTTTTGTTATTATGGTTTATGATATAGCATTTGGTATATGTAATTGGGCTTTATGTTGTGAGTGGCCCGTGATGGGTTGGGTTATTCACTGTTAGCCTATTGAGAGGTCCCTACTCTCATCTGGTAAAGAAATAAAACTGTTCCCCATTAAGAAGTAAAACAACACACAGAAACTTACCAGGTAGAGGGAAGTTATTCTCTCACACAAGGATCTCTTTTGGCTTTTCCTTTGCTGAACAACAATGGACCCCGGGATCATGCAAGGTACACATTCTTGATCTATTTCTAATATGGATGTGTTTAATATGCTATAATTTTGTGTCTAATAATTGATTCTAGGTTTATAGGATTTTGTTTAAATCCTTCATATATTGCATGAATATCCCATCATGATGGTCGACCATATTGGTTTTAGAAGGTATAGCCATGCTCTTCAACCTTTGTTCAAAATAGTTTCTCGCAATACTGTCAAGAGTGATATATTGAAGTTATATGAAAGTGAGAAGTCAAAACAAATGAAGTTACTTGCAAAGAATAGAAGTCGCATTGCAATAACTACCGATATGTGGACTTCTAGCAATCAGAATAAGGGATATATGTCTGTTACAGCTCATTACATTGATGATAATTGGACTTTGCAAAATCGGATCATTAGGTATGTTTCCTTTCTTTTATTGGTAAATTAGTAAATGTTATGATTGATGCTTATCACTAAATTAGTAAATGTTATGATTGATGCTCATGTGATATTTACTATTATTTGTTTTAGGTTCATTTATGTGCCTGCACCACATACTGCTGAGGTTATATGTGATGTTTTGGTAGAGTGTTTGATGGATTGGAATATTGATAGAAAGTTGTCAACATTAACTGTTGATAATTGTAGCACTAATGATGCATTGATTGATCGTTTGTTTGATAAGATGCCATCTTCTTCATTTGTTTTGAGTGGGGAATTATTTCATATGCGTTGTTGTGCGCACATATTGAATTTGATAGTAAAAGATGGCTTGTCAACAATTTCTACATCTATTGAAAAGATTAGGGACAGTGTTACTTTTTGGGTTGCAACACCGAAGAGGGAGGAGAAATTTAGAGATACTTGTTGCCAATTAAATATGACTTATGCAAAGAAGCTTGCACTTGATTGTAGAACTAGATGGAACTCTACTTATTTAATGCTTGCTTCTGCATTACCTTACCAAGGAGTTTTTAAACGTTTAAGACAACGTGATTCTCAATATAAATGTTTGCCAAGTGAAGAAGATTGGAAAATGGCAAGTGACATTTGTGATAAGTTGGAAATGTTTTTTAGTATCACCGAGTTGTTCTCGGGTACTCAGTACCCAACATCAAATATTTATTTTCCAAAAATTTGTGAAATAAGATTGGCTTTGAGAAGTTGGGAATCTTGTTGTAGTGATACCATCCAAAGCATGGCTACAAGTATGATATGGAAGTTTGACAAATATTGGGGTTTGATAAATGGAGTAATGGCAATAGGGGCTGTTTTGGATCCTAGGTATAAAATGACATTGTTGAATTATTTCTTCCCTCTTATGTATGGAGATGATGCTCCCGAGGAATTGGAAAGAGTGAAGAAACTATGTCAAGATTTGGTTGATGAATATCAAACAACGGATAGGAGTGTTCTTCCTGCTAGTAGTGATTCCAGTGCATCGATATTAACAGATGTTTCTCATGTTACAAAGTCAACTTGGAAGTGTGATTATGTCCAATTTGTGAAACAAAATGCTGCAACTACACATGTGAAGTCAGAATTAACTTGCTACTTAGAAGAGCCTGTTTTGATTGATGAATCAAATGCAGAAAGTTTTGACATATTAGGTTAGTGGAAACAAAATGGATTGAAATACCCAACTTTGCAAAAAATTGCAAGAGACTTTTTAGCTATCCCCATCTCTACAGTTGCTTCAGAGTCAGCCTTTAGTACTAGTGGTCGCGTTTTAAGTTCACAACGTAGTAGGTTGAATGAAGACACTTTGGAGGCTTTGATGTGTACCCAAGATTGGATACGTAAAGAAATGCAAGGTAATATATTTTATTTTGAATTCACCTCTATTTATTATTTTCATAAATGTTTTTCTTTTGAAAGTCATTTTGGTTCTTTATTTGTTAGGTTCTTCAAAAATAATGCATCAATTTGAATCCGTTGGTGAGGATAAGGACGATGATGATGATAATGAGGTAATGGATATACTATTGGATTACTTTATAATTTTTTTTAAATATTTATATGAAGAGATGATAATTGTGTGTTTATTTTGTAGATAGCGGAAAGAGGGACATAGGCATCCGGAATGATGACAAAGACTCACATGTTTTAATTGTTGTTGGTTGTAATAGTTAGTGTGGTTGATTATTAGTTGGATTCATCAAATGTTATAATATTTTGGTGTGGTTGATTATTAGTTTGATTTCATGAAATGTTGTAATACTTGTACTTATTTTGGTTAATTTTATTATGAACTGAACTTAGAGTTGGAATTATTACATTTTGGTGGAATTGAACTTAAGATTGTTTAGGTGAGAATTTTGCATTTTCGGAGTCCCCGCGGGGACCGCGGGGATCCGCGGGGACGGGGATGGGGGAGAAAAATTCCCCACGACGGGGATCGGGGACGGGGATGGGGGGAAATCTGGGGGGCGGGGACGGGGAGCGGGGGAGTCCTCCCCGCCCCCGCCCCGCCCCGTTGACATCCCTAGTGTCACATTAGTGGTATAAGAGCTGGTCGAGTCTTTCGGGAATCTTTGGGAAATTGGTCTGTTGTGTTGATGTTGTGCATTCTCTGACTATGACTTATTTGAATTACTTCTTAGAAGTAATGTGTGTTACCAAGTAAGTACATGTTCCAGTTTCTGGTTGCAGTTTAACAGAGTTTGTCTTGTAGGTCAGTTATGGAACCAGAGGGTGGACGTGGACGTGGCCGTGGAAGCGGTCGTGGTAGGGGTCGCCGAGGTGGTCCTGTCAGTGACCATGATTATGCTGAGGAGAACTATAAGGGTGCAGTGGATTATACGGCACAAGCAATGGAGAATGTTGCGGTTGCTATTGCCCTACATACAGCTGTTATGGCTGCTCAGAACCAGCAAGCTGCAGAAGGTAGAGGTCTGACTGCATTTCGACGTCAGAATCCTCCACAGTTTCATGGGGATGCTGAACCTGAGAAAGCTGACTTGTGGATACAAGAACTGGAGAAGATCTTTGAGCTCATCTTGAGTCCAGATGGAGTTAAGGTGCAATATGCTGCTTTTCTGCTGTTGGGAGATGCGGAGTATTGGTGGAAAGGCACCCGAAAACTTCTGGAAGCTGATCATCAGGAAATTACTTGGGATGTGTTTCGCAACGCATTTCTGGATAAGTATTTTCCACAATGTGCCAGAGTCGAGAAGGAACAATAATATCTCCGCCTAATGCAAAGAGATCCTTCTGTTGGGGAGTATGCAGCGAAGTTTGAATCGCTTGCTAAGTACTTCTGTTTCTTTCAGACACAACTTAATGAAAGCTGGAAGTGTGAGAGGTTTGAAGCAGGTTTGAGGTTTGAGATCAAAGAATCTGTATTACCTTTGTAAATTTGAAATTTTCAAGCTCTAGTCGAGATGTGCTAAAAGGTGGAGCAAATGAAGAAAGGAAGGGATAATAGAGGGAAGGTCGGAGGACCCTCTCGATTCAAGAACCAATTCCAAATTCAGAATCAAAGGGGAAAGCAAAATCATTGGAAACCGTATTTCCGACCTCAAGGAAATAATCAGAATCAACAACTTTATCGTCAAAATGTTTCTACGTTAGGGAGTGGAGGCCAGAGGAATCAAAGCCAAGGACAAGTCAGAAAATGTTACCGGCGTGGAGATTCGAACCATATGGCTGATAATTGTCCAGTAAGGGGAGCTAAGTGTTACAACTGTGATCAAATAGGACATCTATCAAAGGTTTATAAAGCACCAAGGCGCGGATCTACTGTCCACAACACAAGAACCAATAAACCAACGACAACGGGAAGAGAAGCGGTGCTGAAGCTTCGAACTCCAACGATGTCATATGGGGACATTGTCAGATTACACGGTGTACCTTCAATTATTATTTCGGATTGTGATCCGAGGTTTGCGTCGAGATTCTGGCAAAGTTTACAAGAGTCCCTATGAACGAAACTCAGATTGAGTTCAGCGTATCACCCACAGACAGATGGACAGTCCGAGAAGATGATCCAGTCTCTTGAAGACTTGCTGAGAGCTTGCGTGTTGGAACATCTTGGTAGTTGGGATGAATTTCTACCATTAATAGAATTTACCTACAACAAGAGTTTCCACTCAAGCGTAGGAATAGCATCCTGTGAAACTTTGTATGGTCGACGGCGTAGAACACCTTTATGTTGGTACCAGGATGGTGGAAGTCTATTGTTGGAACCAGATATCGTGCAACAGACAACCGAAAAGGTGAAGATGATTCAGGAAAAGATGCGGACAACTCAAAGTCGACAAAAAAGTTATGCGGACAAGAAGAGACGACCTCTTGAGTTTGAGGAAGGCGATCATGTATTTTTGAGAGTCACACCTACGATTAGGGTTGGCAGGGTAATTAAGTCCAGAAAAATCACTCCTAAATTCATTGGACCTTACCAAATTCTTCGTCATGTGGGTCCAGTAGCCTATTAAATTGCTTTACCACCTTTTCTTTTAAATATTCATGATGTTTTTCATGTTTCACAACTGAGGAAGTATATTCCTGATCCATCTCATGTGATTGAGCCCGATGTAGTACAATTGAAAGAAAACTTGTCTTATGAGATTTCACCCATACGAATCGCGGATAAGATGGCTAAGCAGCCCATGGGTAAATGAATTTCCTCAGTCAAGGTTATTTGGGATGAAGCAACTGGAGAGGCAACATGGGAAGATCAGGACAAAATGAGATTGCAATATCCTAATCTTTTCTAGGTACGTAATTTCGAGGACGAATTTTTTTTTTTTTAGTGGGGTAGTAATGTAACATCCCGATTTTCTAAGCTTTTAGTATTAATAAACAGTATTTATGTATTTCTATTTTATTGGAGGGTCTAGAGAGTGAAATAAAAGAACCTGAGACCATAGTCACGCTCTACGCTATCGTAGGGAGTTACGATTAAATTTTGGGTCGAAAACTCAGACGGAGGCCGATCTACGTTTTTCACTGACAGTATGATTTTACTGCTCAAACGACCTAATTTTGATCCGTGAACGAAAAATTTAGGTTTTAAATTAAATTTCGCACGACTTTGGTTATTTTAAAAAAATTCACTAAAAAGTGAAAAAATATATATTATTCGGACGAAATCTTTAATCGGGTAAATAACGGAGTTAAATACGGATTTATCGGGACCCGCTAAAGGATAAATCCCATGCCCATTCAAGGACAACTCACCTAGGTGAGTCACCGGTCATGATGGGCTAGTGGAAAATGGAAAATTATGTCCTTAGATATTTAGTAAAAAGGACCATTTTATCCCTATGTAAAATTACCCTTCTACCCCTCAATTTTAATCAAGTGGACAACACTCTCCATCACCTATCCCACGCCTAAACCTCCCTCACCAAGCCTTTCATCCATTTCTCTCTTTCTTTCATCCAAACTTCATTTTTCTCTCATTTTCTCTCAAGTGGACATTGGCCAATTTTGTTAAGGAGGAGCGTGAATCATTGAGGATTTTCATCATCCAAGAGGTGAATTTCATTCATCTTGCTCTATAAGCTCTAAGTCTTTCACATACTTTCTTGATTCAAGGCCAAAATCTTATGTTTCAAATTCTAGGGCTTTAGATTCAAAAAACTCAAGAAAATTGTAGAAAAATCCTATGATCAAGAAACCAATTTCTATGAACTCACCATGATGTATGTTATGATTATCTAGAAGCATGTCCCCAAAAGAAATCTCCTTCCATTTTTACCCAAGCTTGGCCGAACCTACCCCAAATGGTTTAAGGGGTTTTTGTTCAATTTTTTTTGATAAAGGACTCTTGATTATGTTTCTACCATACTTAGGGATCATTGATCCAAGAATTGGTAAAATTTTAACATCCCTAGCCTAATTTAATTAAGAAGGCCGAACCTATACCTAAGGGGATTCATAGTTTTTTTTAAAAACTTAACTTATTCTATGATTGTGTGATGAATGATCAATAGAATAGTCGTAGTTTGGTGATTCGTGAAGTATGCTCGGATCTCGAGAGTTGGAGATTCGCGGAGTAGAGGGACGCTTAGAGAGCTCGGAGGACACAAATCCTATTTAGACTGCAAGAGGTAAGAGGGGGTTGACTGAGGGATTTTCGATAACTATATGTTATCTGTATATGGTTTGTATAATTTAAATTGAACTGCGTGGTGGGTGTTTAAATTAGTTTTCACTATTGCGTTATTCATTGATATTTATCTGTGTGGTTGATTATCTGAAATTATGTGTTGTGGTATGTGAATGCATGTTATAAACTATATTATCTGCTATAATGAGGTTGTGTTAACTGTATTGACGTCGATTGTTGATTGAGAAGCCTGACAGTGGTTAATGCTCCATTATAAAATGAGATAAAAGCTTTAAAATGTTTCATGAGGAACGACATATATTATCTAGAAACGTTGGAAAATTCTCAGGGATGTTAATGTTACGAAAAGAAATTGAAAATGAAGAGTTAGTAGACAAAAAGGGAAATTTTCGAAAATAGTTAATAGTTTTGGTAAGGAAATGAATTTGGAGGGAAAAAAACTAAACTTTTAACTTAGAACATTTTTATAAAAAGAAAATGCTAAGACGACGATAAATACTGAAAAGATTTCCAAAAGGTATCGTAAAAACAACAGATTTATTGGAACGATTGTTCAGTCACAAAATGACCATATTTTGAGTACTATAAATTTAGGAAGCGATTTTCAAAGGAAAAGTAAGTTTTATGGGAAATTCGATGGTTTTACAATTAAATTTCAAGGAAAAGGATTTTTCGTAAACAAATTTTATTCAACGGTATCAAATCCGACAACTTGGATAAGTTGTGGGGATTTTGTTTTTGATTTGTGTTTCACCAAATGAAAGCGACGAAAACGTTGAAACGTGAACATAGTAAACGAGACATCGGGATACTAGTGTTCTGTGATGATGACACGTGGATCTGAGATCTGTGTTGTGATATTGTGGACTTGATGTCCTGTGGACTTTATGTCTTGTATACATTGTAATGAACATTGTTAATGGTGAACATTGCTTTCTATTAACATGAACCTAGGACTGGTGCATCGGTCTAGGGTTTCGTGATTGAGGATTCAGACGTTGTGTCCTGTGTTGACTATGAAAAGTCTTAAAATGTTGTAAATCATGAATGATCGGGAGCCTTTGAGCTTCGACAGGGAAAGAACGAGCAAAAAGAACATTGACAAGAAACGAAATGTTTTACATGCATTAATTGGCAGACGTGTCCATGATTAATCATGATATCTTGGTGGTCAGGATATTCATGTTACTTTGTATCATTGTACCATGGTGGACAATGAAAGCCATATTGATGATCATTGTGCCTTGCATAGGGCAGTGTTGCTATGGTATTGCGATGTGTCCAATGTTGGACAGCCGAGCTTGATCAGCTTGATAGACACGAAGTTGGGATCTCCGGAGATTAAGTAATAAACTAGATTTGGAACGTTGAAGTGTCATGCATTTTTTTACAAATGACGATGACTGTCGGGTATGAAACGCTTTGACAAATGATTTATATATGCTGTAAAATACTGTGTTGTCATGATACCTGTGTCTATATGCTATTGATGTGTCTTGTATATAATTATCGTATTTAAATCCATATATTGGTATCTCACTCTTGCATATTCCTGGTTGGTTCTTTCTTGGTGCCAAATATTTGTATCTGAGTATAGATGGACCCAGAGATGCCTCTGGCGCACTCCAGAATCTGTACCTTGACTTTTGAGCAGGCAGAGCATGGCGGCACCTGGGCAATAAACTCGGGGGCTCAGAGCGCCATCTATACCGGCCCCGTACGAGAGATTCTTGGTACATTCGAGGGGGGACCACAGCGACGTACGCACATGGTGGAGTCCATTAAAGTATCTTTGCCTCCGATGTGGCTCTTGCTACAGTATCTGGTCGACCACAGAGAGATGGGGATGCATCATCCCTTGGCACAGCCCCTACCGACAGCAGTACCGGCACCAGCACCACCTCCAGCGCCAACTGTTGTGGATCCTGCGACAGATGAGATAGAGGAGGATCCAAAGGAGCTTATTAAGGTGGAGCCGGAGGACTACCCCGTTGATGCTGATGATGACGTTTCTGACGAGGGAGTGACTACCATGCCATCTTCATCTGATGTACTTCATGAGACTGGGGATGATCGTCAGGATATCCCCAATGGTTATCATTAGGGGTTGACCAGCTGTAGGGAGAGTCTAGTTTTAGAGTAGTGCGTCCGTCAGTTCGTTCTGGCTACTATGGGTCATGAGATTTTGAGGGGTGGTTCCATTCGAGTGCCACGGATATTATGTAGTTTACTTTCGTTATTTTGTATCTTTGAGAATGACCTATCTGTATAAAGATCCTGTATATAATTGATGGTGAACTAGTATGTATGAAATATCTGATGCATATATTACTGTATATTGGTTCATGTTAGTGGTATGGTAAAGTTAAAAGAAAATTTCTATCACTAAAGTTGGAAAGACTTTAAATAATTAGAAAATTTTATTTTCCGAAAGTAACCAGCAAGTGTACTAAAGTATCATTTTCCGCAATGGTTTACCATGTGACGTTCCAGAAGGGGGTGTCAAACCTACAATGAATTCTCTACAATTCGAACAAAATAAAACTTTAGATATAGAACATTGCACACTCATTGGACTAAATTGTCAAACGGACGAATTAGACACTAAGAAAAAGAAGATGAAGAAGAACATTGAAATTTTACAAAAGTGTCGACACAATTAAATGAAGGACAATAAGACACCAGTTAATCCATGATTGAGAGTTAGAGACATCAAAAGCATACAACCATAACTTTTATGGTCCAACACAATCACACCAGGGATAGAGGAATTATAACTGAAAATTAGATATGGCCCCAAAAGAATTGTACAATTTATTACAATCTAACAAAATGATGGTAAAATCAGGTTTAATATCTTATGGAAAAGAACAATATAATAGGCAACATTCTTTTTGTGTGGTTTGATTCATGTCTTAAGTTATCTTCTAAAGAATAAAGGCGGTAGAGATTGTGAATAATGATATGTTAATATTTTATTTTTCTATGGAAAAAAATTGTCATTTTGTTTGGGTTTGGCTTCATTGGTCAAAGCTGCTGTTGTAGACTGCTATTGGGGTTGGTTCTTGTGAAGTTTAGGGTGTTACAAGGACGGCCGCTTTTTGAATATCCTTTGAAGTTTTGTACTTTATTTGCACTGAATGAATAGTTCAATGATCAGAAATACGATAACCTAATGAGCATCTAAGAGAATGACAATTTGTAAATCATATATAACGACGTCTTAAGAGTTGTTCACAAAAGTACATTTCCCCAACTATTTAACTTTAATAACTCAAACATTCAAACTCCTCTCCCGAATCATACAAATACAACACAAATATGTATTTGTTTATCTTTTAATGTGTTACTTCCTATATTTAAAAAAAAAATTCAAACAAAAAAATAGAAAAACATGATACACCTGTGCATTGCACAGATACATAATATAGTTTTCTTTAAAAAAAAATGGCGGGTGATTGACAACACTTCTCTAAGGAGGTGCTATCGAAGTGAAAACTATATATGACTGTGCTTTATTGAACAAACACTATTGAACAAACACTATCTTTTTGGGTAACTAAAATAGAACTTCTTAAGGTAAGCGTTATCTTTAATCTAATCCTATGACAATGTCTCTTCTTAGAGATGCATTTTAGTGTGGATTACTATAATGTTTCGTTAGAGAAACACTAGTATAGATAAGTCTACCACAATGATATCATTGTTTACCCTTTTTAATAATATGAAGGTAAATAGTGTTCAAAAATACTATCAAATACAACACTATCAAATATAAAAAAATATATACACTATTAAATTTCGAGGCTGAAGTAATGTCCCATTAACCGGCGCACCCCAATCCAATTACACTCCTACTATTTTGGAGGGAAAAGGTGAATGGAGTAATGTCACATGACATAAGTCCCACTTGCAGCAACCTAATTTTATATTATATATAATTTAATTTCAATCGATTTAATTGATTTCGATCAAATATGAGTCACGCGAATGTGTTTATTTCATTTCAATTGATTTAATTGACAGAAGATTTGATTCGATTGATATGATGATTTGATTTGTTTACTACACAAAAATAATAAATAACCTTGATTAGACATTATACATGCTTATATATATAAATTAATTGAAAATATCATAAAAGATTTTATTTATTTATATCATAAATTGCAATCTACCGTAGTCAGACTTCGTTAGAGATAGTTTTTTTTTTCAAGGAGTAACACTTATCACTTCAACCAATCACATATTGATAGACTTAGTTAGAGATAAATTATAAATTTTAAATTTTAAATCAATTAATATTGATATTCCGTAATTTAACTGTTTGTTAAATTTAAATGCTGGCCAATATCTCCTAAGAATATGTTCAAATTAATCAAATCAATATTTATAATTAAAATATTGATTCTTTATTTTTCATTTTTTATTTTTTATTTTTTATGATATTATTTCTTTAAGAATTTAATTGTTATGTATTGATAGTGTAAAAATTTTCACACTATAAACCAATCACTAATCATAATATGAATGAATTTTAAGATAGTCATGATAGGAATCAATTTTTTTTATCGATGTGATAATTTTTTTTGGATATTTGTATAAAATAAATTTATAATATCAATATATAACAATTAAGCTCGTTCTTTAACTTCATTAAGATACACTTTTTCATGTCTAACATTGAATATCATTCGTCGCTTTTCTCCTTCAACCTATCGTGCGTAAATAATTAATTATATTATAAATATAACTTAATTGTTATGCATTATCATGAGTGTAAAAAATTTTACACTGTCAATTAATCAGAAATCATGATTTGAATGATTTTTGAGGTAGTTAGGATAAAAATCAATCATTTTCACTGATGCGATAATTTTTGATTGATTGATAATGTAAAAATACTTTACACTGTTATCAGGGGTGGGAATAGGCTAGGCCGAGCTAGGAACTGACATGCCTGAGCCTGGCCTGCATTTCAATCTCAAGGCCCGAGCCTGGCCTATTAGCCTGATATAGGCCAATTTTTAAGGTCTGGCTTGGTCTACTTCAAAGCCTGGCCTGGCCTGGAAGCCTATTTAAAAGCCTATTTTTCAACAAGACCTTTAAATATGCCTCCACCTATAAATAGGTCATAGGCCTTCACTTGTAAATAGGCTTGTAAGCCTCTGATGATAAAGAAGTTGGTAGGTCTATACTGATACATAGGCCGTTAGGCCTGCACAAATAAATATACAAGTAGACCTCTAGATTTTAATGGGCCAATAGGCCTTTACTTTCAAATGTTATAAATATTATAAATAATATATTATAGCATTATATATTAAATTATATATTATATATATGTGTATGTATATTAAATAGGCCGGCCTGATAGGCCTAATAGGCTTTCTTTAAAACCTTAGTCTGGCCTTTTTAGCTATATAGACTTTTTAAAAAGCCTTGATCTGACCTTTTTGTTAAATAGGCTAGGCCAAGTTAGGCCTTAAATAGGCTAGGTCATAGGCCCCCAATGAGCGACCTGGTCTATTCTCATCCCTAACTGTTATTACATAGTAATTAAATCCTTATAAATATATATAGTCTTCAAATATATGTAACGGATAAAGTATTTATTGCTATATATTTTAGACTTCAAATAAGAAAACTATGATATCTTTCAAATAATATTTCTTATATAGATATATTGTGTTTAAAATTACAATCGATCACACGACTATATAAACCCATATTCTCTTTCCTTCACTTGTCCTAAACCTTAATTCACTCTATATTTGTTGTTAGCTTCAAACCTTCTCTCAAGTTTTCCAGATTGATCCATTTTACCTGAGGATCGATTGTTGTTAATTATGGAACAACATCCAATTAAATGTGAAAAGTGTGGCAAGTACTTTTCAAGATGGACAACATATGAAATCCATGAAGCAACAGGATGCCAAGTAGTGATATTGGAGTCGAATCCATTTTTAGACCCTCAGCGTCCGAATCCTGATCAGCAGCCCCCTAATGCCCAGAACAATATGAATGCTCAGCGTGCAAATGCTCAACCCCAGAATGCACAGCCTTTTGATCTTAATCAACCTCACAATAATGCTTTGTCCTTCGACCTTAACCGTCCTCCTCCGGCAAAAGAATGAGATAAATGGGACACTAATGTAAATGTTTATGTTATATATTTGGGAACTTTAATTTTAGGATAGTTTTTGTGATTGGGTAGTTGAAGATTTATCTAATTTAAAATGGTGATTTAGTTTAGGAATTTGCTACATAGCATACTAATTGATTTCTGCTTTAAATTATTTATCATATACTATTAGTATGTGTAACACCCCGATTTTTCGTGCTTTCTAAGGACGATAAACTCAATTAATGAGTTTATATTTTTATCTGTGTCTTAGAAAATGATTTTGGGAAAACTAAGATCATAGTCTTGTTTTATAAAATCGTAGGATCTTTCGGTTAAGTTTTGGGTCGAAAACTCAAACGAAAACCGATCTACGTTTTTCAGATGATAGTGTTTTCTACTATCACGACCTAATCTGGACTAACGAACGAAACCATTAGTCTTAGAATATATTCCTCTATCTTTTTCCTAAAATGTGTCCTGACGTCCAAAAATATAAATAATATTTTATATTCGGGCCGATAATCGATCGAGGAGGCGATTCGAGCTGTCTTAGGGTTTTTCGAGACCCACGATCAGATGTTTTTCATACCAAAATTGTATCAAGTAATTGGAGGAATTCATACGAGTGTCGGGACGATTCCAAATATCGGGATGTGAATTGACCAAATTGCCCTTGGTTAATTTTATTACCAATTTACCTTTCCTATTATTAAACTAATAAACCCTAAATATCTAACAACTTTTACCCTCATCCTCTCATTTTCTTTCCCTCATTTTCGGCAGCCCCCTCCCCCAAAGTCACCTCATCTTCTTCTTTTCTCTTCCTTTCTCTTCTTTCTCTTTTCTCCTCAAAATCTCCATTTTTGGAGGTGGAAAGCTTGAGTTTTTGTGGAGCAATCTTCACCAAACTTGGAGTGGATCATCATAAGAGGTAGTAGTTCAACTCTATCTCTCTCAATCTCTCCTTTCTCTCCTTATATTTTCATGATCAAGGATGTTAGGGTTTTGTCCCTAAAATCTTTGAAAATCCATGAAAAATTGTAGGAAAATCGTATCTGTACCAAACCAGTTTCTATGGCCTAGGTTCATGACATACTTGTATGTTTTCATGATCAAGGATGTTAGGGTTTTGTCCCTAAAATCTTTGAAAATCCATGAAAAATTGTAGGAAAATCGTATCTGTACCAAACCAGTTTCTATGGCCTAGGTTCATGACATACTTGTATGATCCAAGAGCTTAGAGCCAAGAAATCCCTCTAGCTATGTTTTCTAGGTAGGGGCCGAAACCCCCCTATGTGTGTAGGGTAGGGTTTTGGTTGGTTTTTGATGATCTGATCTGATATCTAGGGCTGTCACACTTAGTTAGGGTGTTATCCGGAAAATGAGAAATTTTGGAGCTCCCTAGCTATTTTTTAGTGTAATAGGGCCAAACCCTAGGGGTGGTGCATTAGGAGAAATCTTTGTTTTGTAAGTTAATGCCGATATGTTTTACGTGTATGTAGTGATCGGCAGCGTGTTGGGACGAGAAACAAGTTGATCGGGTGTTCCGAGTTGAACTGGGAGCTACAAGAGGTAAGGGGATAAACCTGAGGAATTCCATTTCCGACGGCTATGTGCTGCATCGGTGTTTGTACTGTATTTGTATTGTATTTAAATAGTTATATCATGATGTTAGTTAATTTCGTGATTGACTGCTGTTGATTGGAATATGCATTGATGTGCTGATGTATTGATGTAACTGTTGATATAGTTGAATGCATGTTATACTTGCTGAATGGTTATATGGATGTAATGTGTGCCCTGCTGTGGGATTTAGGCAATTAGAGGACCTAATTTTGATTAGGATCCGACATCGTGTAACTTAAAAGCTTTAAAAGTCTGAAATGTGTTTTGATAAGAAAAAGTGAAGTTTAAAAGCGAATAGGGCATTAGAAACCTTCAATATGTCTTAATTTGATAAGTAAACCCTTTTGAGTAATGTGGTTTCCGAAGTCATCCTGAGTTTATTCAAGAAAAATGAGTTTGTACAAGTTTTGTTTTAAGTTCGTATTTTACCGAAAAACAACGAAAGAAAAAGAAATGGTCTCTGGACCAAGTTTTGTTTTATGGAAAACCGATCCCGATGACTTTGTGTAAGTATCAGAGATTTTGGGTTTTGGTTTTCGAGTTTTCAAGAAAAGTGGTTTTAAAGCTTAAAGCTTGGAAACTAGAAACCGAGACGTCGGGGTTCTAGGGTTCTGCAGAACACGTGGATCAAGGATCCGTGTTAGTTGTGGTCCTGTCGGCTTAGGGACAATCTTTGTGGTCCTGTAAGCTTGAGGATGTTTTTATGATCTTGAATCCGGCGTCCTTGACTGGTGCATCGGTTAGGGATGTTGGAATTTGAGTTGTTTTGGACTAAGTGTCCTCTTTTGAGAAAATGTGTTTTGAGGCTTAAAGAGTCTAAGACATTATGGTGGTTGTTAGCGTTAATGCTACAACGAGGAAACATTGATGCGACAAAGATCAATTATCGGAAACTAGATAGGTTTCTCATGCATTAAATGCGGGGCAGACGTGCCGTGAAACGGGGGACCTTGATAAACAGGGAGAACCTGAGATGACTTATTTGTCATGACATTGTGCCTTGATGGACAATGGTGTCATATGTGTTATTGTGCCTTAAGTTGGGCAATATAATATGACCATATTATTCTGGAGTACTTTTGATTGCGCTCCCATGTGAGAATCGCGTAGTGTCATGGGATTCAAAGTACTCGTCCTTGGGCCAAATATTGGTGAAAATCTTTGGAGCCTGATCAGCTCGTTTCGAATGGTGATGGGATTTCCGGAAATCTAGTAATCTAGTGTGAATATTGAGATATATGGAAGTGCCATGCATACGTTTAGGAGATAACGTTGATTGTGGGGTACGAAACCCTTGTGCATTTACTGCCTTTTGTATTTAATGATATATGCCATGTTATATGATGATTTGGGTCTGTTGTGTGGATTGGGCATATAGTTGTTGTTTATGGATTCATATATTGGTTTCTCACCCTTGCATGTTTTTGGACGGGTTGTCCTTTGGTATATATTGTATCGTGTTTACAGATGGAGCCGGAGCCGGATCACCTAGCGCACTCCGGGATGCGCGTCCTAGCGTTTGATCGAAGGACAGACCCAGCCGCGTGGGTTATCCACCCAGGGGTGGAAAGTGCGGCGTATACTGGACCAGTTTGCACTGTAAGCGGAACGACGGAGACGGGACCGCGGAAGAGTACTCGGACAGTGGAGACCATCCAGGTGCCTCTCCCTCCCATCGGGCTGATGCTGCAGGCCCTTATGGAGCAGGGTGTGATCGAGTCGGTCGCCCCCGCTGCACAGTCCCCGCAGCAACAGCTACCCCAGACGCCTCCCCCGCCTTTTGTCTTGGTAGCGGGCGAGCACGTCGTGGAAGATGTGGGGGAAGAGGAGGAGGAGGAGGAAGACCCTGAGGAGGATCCTCAGGAAGACCCGGAGGATCATTCTTCGGATGCTTCCGATCCCCATTCATAGGGGAACGGGAATGTAGGTTCCCAGAGTTCTTCCTCTGGTTCCAGCATTGGACTTCCCTCCGGGGGATTGTCCAATGGTTTCCATTAGTCGGACTAGCTTAGGGTGTAGACCTTTTTTTTGAGGCAGTGGTTTTTGGGTAGTCTGTTAACGGCTACTGATGGCCATAGGTTTTAGAGATATGGTTCCAGACTGCCGCTGCCTAGTTTTATAGCTTTTTAGAAAGTTTAGAAATCATTCGTTCTTTTGTAAAGGGACTTGTTGTCCATTATATATATGTATATATATATATATCTTGTTCTAATTATTGCATATGAGTAGTTCTGTTATCCGGAGTGGCGAGTTTATGTATTAATGAGAAAAAAAGTTTGGTCACGATTTCCAGAATCTGCTTACACAAAAGATATATTTTCCGAAAGTAAAACCAGCGAAATTTTATTTATCGTTCATTAAGGGTTTTGAGTTACGAAAGTGGCACTGGGTTTGAGGGTGTCACAGTATGCAATTTTGGTCCAAAATATATCTTTTATATAATTTTACTACAAGAAATTTGTCTTTCAGTAACAGACAAAATTTATCACTATATGTTTAAAATCCGTAGGTATATGTGAAACTTATATTCATCTACGGCTGATCCAACCGTCCATTATAAGCGACAGATAACAACGAGAAATAACTGTCACTATAGGTTTCAATTACGATCTACATATATTTACCTATAGTTGTATTAAGCTTTACTTACGGTCCATCTACCTTTACCTACTGTTTGACTGATACTAATACCTATACTTATAGTTTTAACGTCTGTCACTAAAAGTGTCCATATGTATATGATAAATTTGTTGTAGTGTTTACATATATATTATGTAGCTTCATGGACTATAGATTTGTAAATAAACATACCTTTTGTTACATCATTATAATAATATTTTTTTGGTCAATAGATTGAATATCATTATTTAAAATAAGAGAAAGAATTTGTGCATTACAGATAGTTAAAAGGAAAGACACACAAAAATCTCATAAATTAGTCCTAACAATGAAAAGTAAAAGGGAGGAAAGAAATAAAAGAGATAATTACATCAATTTTCTATATATATCAAGGTTAAAGTATAAAGGACTAGAGAATTCCATAAAAGATGGAAGTACTTGCAATGACGGGTTCACCTCCTCCCTAGTATTGGATTAATCCAGTAGGAGAAATAAAGAAATAAATAATAAAATATTATTATTTATAAAATTATTATTTTAATATATATGTATCACTCTCTCACTCACTGGACAAGTCTAGTAACTGAAGAGGATCTCAATCGTGCAAAGAGGGAGAGCATCCTTAAAATAGGGCCGGATGATATATAATAGCTTTCTTAATACATCCTTATAATATTATTGTTAAAATATATTTTAAGGAAAATAATTGCATTATAGATTGCAAACGATTATTAACAATGTCTTCTATAGATTTATAGAATTCAAAATATATATGCATGCATCATTGCAATGAGGTATTTTATTATGAAACGTTGTTCCTTCTTTGATCGATGCACGTGACAAGTATGTCATTTTTGAGAAAATCTTTGATTACAAGTGTAAGTGTGTGTTTGGATTTCCGTCGGGAGGATCCATATTTAAGTTTGACCAAAAGTTTGTGAGAGTAGCTTTTGGCCAAACTTAAGTTTGAGTCCTTCCTAACATAAATCTAAACACATCTTAAGTTATGAGCTAGAAACCACCTAATGAGGTGTTTTTGTTGAAATTTGTTAACTTCGTCAACAATGTGATTCTAGAATTTCAATTCGGGAAAGAAAATCTTTCACTTATGAACTTTCTATTTTCACACACTGTCTATAGATGCAAGTGTAAATGTCAGAACACAACATGCAACAAGCCAACAATATGCAACAAACCTTATATTAAAAGCAAAGATAAGAGTACAACTTATAGAATGACAAAGGTAAAAGTAAAAGTAAGGGTCATCATAATTGATAGATAGCTAAGTTCCTTAAATATGAGGTTAGGGGTTCGATTCTTACCGTCTGGATATATGGAAAAAAAATTGTTGGGAGAAGCAAAATTAACTTTGATTATCTCTACATCTCAAAAACGATTAGTCTCCGACTATCAGCTGAGAATACCCTTGTGCACGAAAAAAAGGTAAAAGTAAAGCAGAACTCAAATTGAAAGAAATAAAAGAGAAATGTAAATGCGCTTGAAAGACAACTCTTCATATATTTATGTGTGTGAATAGTGTTGAACGTTAAGCCGTTTCCACAATCCTAAAATTAATGCTTTATTTAAAGCCCATTCGATAGTTTCCCATTCTCCGGCCTGCACATTAAATTTTTGGGTTCATATTAGTACCAATTAATCTCATCAGTTATAAGAAACATTCGTGGGCTATTTTCAAGTAACTGTCATAACCTCTTTGAAATATGTCATGTGGAAGTTAATTTTGTCATTTGAAATTTTGTTTTGACATTTGACTTTATAAAAATTTATTATATAAAACTTTTGTCCAACGCATTACAAGAAATCATTGGTTAGAGACCAAAAGTTTTGGTTGCTAAACATGAAAATTCGATTGCTAACCTATTTAGCGACAGCCAAAACTCCTTAGCGATCGAATTTTCATTTCAGTCACTGTTAGCGACCGATGAAATCGATCGCTAAATAGATTAATATTGCCGCTGATAGTTTGGTTGCATGATTATAGAGACTAAATTTAGCAACCAAAAGGGTGGTCGCCGATTCGATCGCTAAATTAATTATGTGTAACTATCATAATGACCGAATTTGCGATCACCCTATTGATCGCTAAGTTTTTTTAATTTTTAAATAAAATAAAATGTTTTTATGAATCATGTTTTAGCGATCGAAAAGGCGGTCGCCAATTTGATCACTAAAGCTTTTTAATTTTTAAAAAAAAATATTGGATATTTTATGTTTTTTTAAAAATATTTTTTTAAGAAATAATTGTTATTTACAACAAATAAACAATATTGATATATTTTTCCAGATTTATTATTATTAAGAGCAAATAAAAATATTAAATATGCATAAATTGTGACACAAATCATGCGATGAAACAAATATTAATAAAGTATAAAATGTATCATACATAAGTTAAACGAAAAATGAAAATAACATAGAAAGTATAAAAAAAAAAGCAATCAGGGTGACAGGGTGTCGAAAGGTCCGTCCTCGGCTTCATTGTCCTCTGGAGGAGGTGGTGACACAACAGGAGAAGACTGGATCTTCATTTGTTGTAATACAAGTTGCAATTGCTGACCCTGCTCCTCTGAAGTCCATGTCAGCCAAGCAATCCTATCTTCCATCGAGCCCTCCCTAGCAGCCTTTTCCACGACCTCGGTGTTCAGTTGGGTGATCATCTCTTGCATCTGCTTGATCTGCTCCGGAGGGACGTAGGTAAAGTGGGACCGAGTATGCCGACCAGACAATGAGGCCATGAACTTATTGCCCAAGTGACAAAGCTCATACATGCGCCCCTGCTTATTCTTACCTCTGACAACCTCCAAATATATGGCATTGTCGTCGAAAGAGGCCAGAGAGTGGGGGCACTCACCAGAAGTACCCTCCTTTAGTGCAGCACATTATAGGACCTCACCCAACTTGTGATAAAAAAAAAGTTCCTATGAAATACAATTGAAGATCATCAATGACAATTATTAACAAATAATAAACTACAAAGTACAAATTTAATTAAGATTGTTTGTATACTTACCGCAAAGTTATGAGCCTTGTCATTAACCCATTCGTCGGACTTCAACTTCTTCGTCTTTTCCACCAACTCAAAAATAATTGGGGGTCGGTGGAACTATACAACCTGCATATGTTTAAATAGAATTTAAATTCGTAGTATTTGTAATCAATATAAATCGACTTAAAATCAATTAAATAGAAGCTAATGAATTAAACTTACCATGTCGTCAAAATGAGTTGTAGCAGATTTAGAGCCACCTTTGTAGGTAGATGCTCCACTAACTACAGTCCGATTATGCCAAGCGGTGCCTCTCTGGTCCCAGAAGTCCTGACTGGCCCAATGTTGATCTAAGGCCTCCCTGATATGGGGTTTCATTCACCTCCCCTTATCCCGATTGGTTATGAGCTTGTTCTTTGCATTTTTCATAAGCAAAGAACTTCTGTGCTTAAAACCAACCCTGATTGCGTCCTTGTGATGCGGGTCCCACTTAACCAATTTCTGCATGGAAAATATATTAGGCAACACACAAGAGATAATACATACTAAACCAAAATTCAAATTAATTTACAATTTAAATTACTGCAAACTCTCGGAACCACATGTCCCTAAGGCCCTTCGCAGGATGCTAAAATTAAACAATTTTATAAAAAAATTAAATAATAAAATGAATCATATTTAAACAATGTTATAAAAAATTAACCAATAAAATGAAATTAATTGACTAACTTGCCCTTTGAGCCAACCCACGTCCTCCATGAGCTGGATCTTAGTACCCGAGAGGCGGCAATGATGATGATGATGGTGATGCTGCCACAAGTGTGGATGATGACGCCCTAATCGACGTCCCGTTATCTGTGATCGAGGTAACGGGTTTCGCTCCATCAGTCGTGGGTCTCGCTGTTGACCTACTGGTGGAAATGATCTGGTCAGAAATAGGCGAGTCGACGATGGAAGAATCTTTCCCAAAACGACCTTAGCTAACACCTCTTCCAGCACGACCGCCTCTACCTCTAGAAGGGTATGCCATCTGGATGAAAGAAATTGTTACATATCACACTTAACTAACTATAGAAAATTAGAATCAATATCAACATGCTTATACACAAATTACCTAAGTTGTATCTGTATCACTGAAATCACTATCACTCTCACTTGATAGATATGTGTTCTCTCTAGATTCATTCAACTCAAGATGATTCACTAACTCTCTATCACTTACTCACCGCCTCCAGCAGCATTCGCAAGAGAATCATCAATGATATATAGCTCAATATGCATGCCTAGTACGTGTAGCCCTCTAGACTCATCATCTTGGTATGGAACCTCATTCTCAACTTGATTGACTATGTTATAGGTAATTGTGTTACGAGCCTTTGTCTTGATGACACCTAACCAACCTTGATATCCATCAAGATATGGCGTGTAATAAACCTACTCTGCTTTTAGTGCAAATATGAATGGTCCATACGCCATACTATATCTCCACAACTGCATAACTTCAACAACCCTACACTTATTATTAAATTTTGTCCCTAAATTAGGAGTATTATCAAACCAAACACACTTGAAGAGAACTAACTTCATCAAGGGGGAACCGGTATACTCAAACTCAACAATATGAGATAGTATTCCGTAAAAACCGTCTTTTAATTGATCATTGGTGCCTCGTAAACACATCATAACTAGATGAATGCATGCCTTCACGCCACCTTTGCATGTGGAATTTATATCCATTTATAATACAAATATTCCATGAAATAACTCATCTCTTAGGGGTCCATGCCAAATTAGTAGAGAGTGGATCTTCAATATTATTTTTTTGGATCTAGAAACTATTTTTTTTGACAATTAATGATATACACCATGTTACTGGAACAAAGAAGTACACCTTTTCGAAGTACGCATGCTCATTAATGTTGAACCTCAAACGGGAAACTAATGATTTTCTTAATTATTATAACACTAAAAGAAAATAAAAACTTTAACCCTATATATAGGACAACTTTACCCTTTATACTAAAAATTCAAGTTCACGTAGTAAATAGAATTGCAATGGTCCAATAACATTAAATATAGTGCATAGGGACACAAGCAAATTGGGAAACAAACATATAATTAACTATTAGCGGTACTGCACAAACTTGGAAAAAATTCAAGAGCATAACCCCTTGATGACACGCCCTATTAAGCTCTTCTCTCCACTAATAACAAACAACACATCAAATTGGCAAACACATGCATAGTTTTTAATTATCAGCGTACAACTACCATCATGAATCCCAAACAGAATCACACCTTATTGAGCTCTACTCTCCACTAATAAATAACAGGTCAATTCATATAACAAATTACAGGTACAACACAATCAGAAGCAACAAATTAAAGAAAATAAAGAGCACTTGTAGTTCAATATTTTCATAATGCACAAGCTTAGGGGGAGTACTGAGAGAACTTACCTGAGAGAAGAAGCATCATAAACCAAGCTTAGGAAGAGGACAAGGCAGATGGAAGGCAGAGGATTCGTCGATAAGTGCAAAAAGATGAACATGAAGACTAGTTAAGTTCAATTTTAAAACATATTGGCAAACCTAACCCAAATACCATATAATTCTTGGGTTTTCATGAGATAATCATCTTTTTGAATCATGCCTCAAGGTGGAAGAAAACCATACCTAATGGATCGCGCATTACAAAACAATAAACATAAGACTATTGTGTTTACCTCTTGAAACGTGCTTTCAAAACAATCCTTAAAACATGCTTTGAATCACCAGTGTCCCGAGAAGAGCAGCACCTCTACTCAGTCCACGCGAGCAAACGTCCGTTGGAGGAATGCGTCTTGTACTAGCTGACGACTACCGTGTAGTATATTCCCTTCGTCCATATGTCATAATTGAACACGAAAACCAATAAACAAAAAACAAAATCACTCACAAAAACAAGGGCTTTGTTTTGCAGATGCTCCTTGTACTGTTCTCTAAAGTCGGACCTGCAACAATCAAAAATCAACAAAGAATAATCAAAACAAAACCATTAAACCTTTCAAACAAAAGCCAAATGGGTAGAGAGGAAAACATTGTAGATCTGCGAAATCTTCAAAGGAGAGAGAGATAAAATGTCAAGAAAATTTTTGAATAGGAGAAGAGAAGAGAGAGAGAGAGAGAGAGAGAGAGAGAGACGAAGAGGAGAGAAGGGAAGAGAACAGAAGTATAGTTACCGTGCTTAAGCATCTTGAGGAGAGCGAGGGAGGAAATATTGACCTGCTCAGAGGAATCGAGGGTTGGGCAATCAGGAGGTGGATGCCCTAGCGCTCCTCCAGCACCTGCGAACATTCACCGAAGCCTCTCCACCCCTTATGCTTCTCTCTCTAATCAAATCTCAGATTTTCTTTGAGATCCCAGAAGTCGCGGAACGTCGCACCAGAAGTTGCGACCTGAGTCCAGATGTCGTCGTTTGGGATCCATTGGAGAGCCACTAAAGAAGCAGAAAAATGACCTTTGAAGATATGGTCTTCCAAGCTGCCTAGCAATAGATGAAGAGGGTTTTTTTTATGTCCATTTCAATTTCAAAGAGCTTCTCCATTTCAATTTCAAAATGTCTGTTATTTGTCTCCTTCTCATTGCCATGAGACTTGACAACAGCAGAAGCTATGCGGGTAAGGAGTGCATAGACTTCCCAGGAACTCAAGTTACAAAATTAACCCCAAAAAAGGACACGTGTCACAATTATAGCAAAGGGTATTTTTGGTCTTTTGCTAGGTATTGAAATTTCTATATAGATAGAAGATAGAAGATGGCCTTAATAGTTGACTCTTGTTCACCGATCCATTTGTAGCCTTTCTGTAATTATTGAAAAATAACTATACAAAATTAAATTCAAAATTAACTTGAAGTTATAACGAGATGTAAAATCATAAAAAGTAACCAAGATACATTACCGCCCACTCTTTAAACCACAATCTTTTGATTCTATCATTACAACATTTCCAATTGTTGTAAGGGCCGGAAATGTTGTAAGGGCCATCAAACATAGACTTGATTGCCTTTGATATATCTTTAGTAGCATTATCATCAGGATAAAAGCATTATCCCCAAACTCATATGCCCTTCCTTTTCATCAATGAAATTTGCTTCCTAATTAAAAGCATCGCCTAGCCAATTTCTCAATTGTCTTATTACCCATCTAATAGTACCCAGTTCAATCCAAAGCCATTTCATTCTAATAACCCCCTATGGCAACTCGTTTTGGATAAAATTAATAATAATGAAAATAGCAATGAATACATCAATAGGTTCCAATGTTTTTTTTTTTTTTATAAGCAAAGTGTAAAATATATATATATATATATATATATATATATATATATATATATATATATATATATATATATATATATACACACACGATGTACAAAAAGGTACACCAACCTATATACAAGGATATAAGTAAAGTTATCTGTAAAAAGAATACTGCACTATGACAGAACAGTATTTGATATACAACAACCTAAGCTAGGGATAAGGTAACCAACAGAAACCAAAATATCATAGAATTTTACAATCCACACCCTCCAAAAAGCAGCTTAATCATTCTCAAATGTAACATAATTAACTTGAGGCGCAACAAATACCGTCGTATCGCACTCACCGGAAAGAGGAAAGTGTGCACTGCGACTCTCAGCCTTGAGAGAAAGAGAGAGGGTTTCTAAAATGTTAGGAGGAAAAAAAATGTAACTTTTAATCAATCATATTTTACACTTTTTATTATTTTATCAACTTATATTTATTTTTATAAAATATATTTTACACTTATTTTATTAATAATTAATAATATAACATATAAATCTATGAAATTAATGTACCAAAAAAATCTATGAAATTATATCATATTAAATAATAAAAATAAAAATGGTATTGAACAAAAAAAAATAATAAATAAATAAAGTCATAAAAAATAAATGAAATATAATAAATAAATGGTGACGGAAAACTTACCACGTTTCTGTCCCAGCTATGGCGCGAGGATTCCCGCCAAAACATGTTCGAATAAATCAGGGACGGAATATAAATTTTGTCCCAAATCTGACTCAAAGTAATGACGAAATATAAATTCCGCCCCAAAAGAACAAATAAATCTTAAGGATAAAGTTCGTGACAGAATTTTGTCACAACATCCGTCACAAATAAATTACTTTGGGACGAAAGATAATGTCGTCACAAAATTCCATCCCAATTTAAGTTTTTTTTGTAGTGAGGAAAACAAATGTAAATAAAATATTGTCCCTATCGTACCTTAGAACAATATTATCTAATTTTGACCTACGTCAAGTCCCTAAGGAACTCAACTCAAGATTTTTACTATAATAACAACAAGCTTTCCAGGGGTTCTAAACCTTCACAAAACATAACACTCTTAACCAACAGGGATAACCTTATTGTGCAAGAGCCTAAAAAATCAAACAAGGGATATATAACACCCTTAAATCAAAAAGAAGGGATCAGTCCATATAATACAACTTGAATGATAATCAACATAATGAAAATAAAAGCTCAAAAGCAGTATGATCACATAATATTTTCAGATGAATCTCATGTGTCAAAAACACCGGTGAGCACTTGCTTTTATAAGAATTTGGAAAAAATAGTTGTTGCTTTTATTAGGATTTATGTAGTTATTATGATTTTGTATAGTTTTATTTGTTCAATTTTTTATATATACATTGATTACATTTAATTAAATTTAAATTATAATTTTTTGACATTTTATTTTAATTTATACTTTATTTATAAATTTAATTTCTATTGGTTTAAATATAAATTCCATTGTTTTATTTTTCAAAAAAAAAAATTGTTGCCGACGACTTGTCCGTTAGTAACGTCTTGCTTATTAAGTTATCGACAGATAGGTCATCGGTAACTTGTTAGAACAATACAGATGACCTACTCATCAATAATGTATTAATAAGTTACCGACGGAAAACTAAGAAAATTACCTACACACTTAATTTACTGACGCCCAAACTATTGGTAATTATGAATGGCCTAAAAATATGTGTCAATAATGTTTAATAATGTGTGAGTTACCGATACTTTTGTCCATTAGTAGATCGTCGGTAAATACTAATTACTGACGGCTTTTGGACCTTATCTAACTTTTGATCATCGATAATTGACGTTTTTTCTAGTAGTGATTTAGCATTGAAAATTTTCCATTTTTCCTACAATAATCGATTATGGTAGGTGCACAATCGATTATGCCATATATTCAACATGTTTCTAGGCACGAGCCAAGGATACATAATCGATTAGCCTAATCGATTATGGCCTCCTAGAAACTCCATATATAACCAATTATCAAAAACTCATAATTGATTATTTAAATGTCAGAAGTGTCATAATTGATTATGTGATACCTCTACTCGAATATGACTTTTCTATCTTAGAAAAAGACATTTTTGGAATGCGACCATAAAGATTATAATCGATTATATCGAGGGTATAATCGATTATGATGTTTCAAAAATGGATTTGTGAAATCGTAATGGTTTTTTAAAGTTTTAAACAACGTGCAATCGATTATGTGATAGAAAAACATGATTTTTGCAAGTTTGCAAAGGTATGGAAAATTGTTTGAATGGTTTTCGCAAAAGGGTTTAAGTTCAAACACATGAAAACGAAGTTTTAAAGATTTTTGTCAATTATAACCAATTATATATCCTATCATACAAGAAGTACTAATTTAACCTTTGAAGCTCTTGGTCTTGGATCTTGTTCATCATCTCATCATTGAAACTCGTCTGCGAGGGATCTTTGTCACTAATCAGAATATCTTGTTCAAGGCATATGTTGTGAGTCCTACATCGGGTGGTTAACGAGCCTGACCATTGCTTATATAGCTGGGTAAACCACCCCCTCATAAGCCCGTTTTTGAGGGGATCATTTGGATGCTTGAATTCTTCACATGGTATCAGAGCTACGTTCTGTCCGTTGGTGGGGATAGTGCCGCTAGCCCTCGCTTGTGGTGACGAATCCAGACTCGAGGGGGCGTGTTGCGAGTCCCATATCGGATGGTTAACGAGCCTGGTCATTGCTTATATAGCTGGGTAGACCACTTCCTCATAAACCGGTTTTTGAGGGGACCATTCGGATGCCTGAATTCTTCACAGCATACATCTACATACCTATTTAGGAAAAATACTAAATTTAAAAGAAACATCCGATCAAGTTGGAGATAATTGAAATGAACTCAAACCCGATTTGAAATACATTACTACATTAGAACTAGTTTCCAAAACCCAAATCCACCGTAAATAACTTTCAATGGAGATGGATTGGTAAGACAGCAAATCTTGAATACTCCTAAAATAAAGATTTACCGTTTATATATGTAAACTTTGTTTGCTGCTTTTCTCAATGCTCCCAAAAGTTTATAGCATAAACTTCTTGGAAGCTCCAAGTGTAATATTTATATTTGTGCTCCCTTTGTTACTTTCAATTGTATATTATATATGCCCTTGCAATTAGGGGGGAAAACAGAACGAAATTTATATAGTTTCAAAAGGGGATAGAGAAAATTTTCAAGAATGTGGAGCTAAAATTTTGACATATATCTTGATTTCTACATTTTTTATAAGTAACTGTTAGTATTTATTAGATTTGATAGAAATGTTAGTAGGTGAGAATTGAAGCCTCTCTCTTCTTATCACTCCAATCCTTAATTCTTTCACCTCAACCATCAAGTCAATCTTATGTCCCTTATATGTCTAGATTTCTACATACATAAGTAATTAATTCTAGGGTCTAGGCCAATTTATGCAGGTAAGATTTTCGGTTTGCTTAAAGCTACCTAATTCCAATATCAAAATTTTAGTTTTCATGACTTGGTTTATTTAATGAATTTGATTGATATATACACGGTAGAACCAACCAATTAAAGGAACTGATTGCAGAAACGACGCATAAACTAGTTTGCCATAGCACCCTGAGGTGAGTAAAACAGATGCTAGGGACAACAACCGGAAACCGAGTAAGAGTAACTAACCAGAACTATGCTCTAGAGAATCTACGTGTCACTTTGAGAGTTCCAGCACCTGCGTGTCTTCTTCTTTTTTAGCCCCGTTTGTGTTACACGTGTCCATGCATGGTTGCTCTTACTGTTCCATAATAATCTGTTGTCACCTTCTGGTTTTTCCTCTATTATTTATGGATTACAAAGCATTAACTGTATACCCCATTTTGCTCTCTATATAAAGCCTCGAACCTTTCTTCTTGTTACATAAAATTTTGAGCACAGATCAAGTTAACACTGTTAATCATCGTCAATCAGATTGCATATACGTACATCCAAAGTTAAGTGAGAGAGCTAGAGAAGCAATGGCATCTGGTAAGCAAAACCGACAAGAACTTGACGAAAGGGCAAGGCAAGGAGAGACTGTTATTCCTGGTGGCACCGGTGGCAAGAGCCTTGAGGCTCAGCAAAATCTTGCTGAAGGTTATTAATATCTATCTATCTATCTATCTCATTCTCTTTTTTTGTTTTGCTTATAGGGAAAATTCTTATATTCTTTAGAATTAGAAGAATTTTAACCCTTAAATTTTATGAGAGCCTCCACTCTCCATAATAATCAGTGGAAGGATGAGATTTATATGCAGTTTTAGGTTTTGTTCATGAAACTTAGTATGTTGTTTTCAAATGGAAGTAGAATATGTGTAACAGTTATTACATATTTCTTATTCTAATCGGAAAATACTACTTAAAAGTACTACAGCTAAGTTTTGTCCCAATTCACATATCCTATATGTTATATAGGAGACTTTCTCTTGATGCGGTTATTTTTGTATTTGTGCTTTGTGATTTTAATTGAGGAGTGCTAGTAACTTACTATTTTTAACACATTCTCTCCGATTGATTGAAATTAGTATGAGTCTTACTAATTCATGTGGGTCCCACTTAAATAATGTGTTACTAACTTAAATAGTATGTTGCTAGCATTTTTCATTCTAATTTGACTTATGGTTTTTGGGATTTGTTTTGGTGCATGGTTGTGCATATATATATAAAGGAAGGAGCAGAGGAGGGCAGACAAGGAAGGAGCAGCTTGGGTCAGAAGGGTATCAGGAGATGGGTCGCAAAGGTGGGCTGAGCACTATGGAGAGGTCAGGAGGAGAGCATGCTGAAGAGGAAGGCATTGACATTGACGAATC
Organism: Ammopiptanthus mongolicus; assembly: GCA_039655645.1. NCBI lineage: Eukaryota > Viridiplantae > Streptophyta > Magnoliopsida > Fabales > Fabaceae > Ammopiptanthus > Ammopiptanthus mongolicus. The sequence continues at coordinate 48,912,904 of CM077350.1, forward strand.
CAAGTTCAGGACCGGGAATTAAGCAGGGCCATAACCAGTGAAATCATATAACCTCGTTGACTCTGTTGCTGTGTTACTATGCTAGCTGTGATGCACTGATGTGTGTCTTTAGTGTCATGAGTGTCTTGTTTAAGAAGCATGTACTTGTACTAACTAGCTAGTCAGTCAAAGTGTCATGTATGTTTCGTTTTGTCTAATAAGTAGCTAGCATATATGTTAGGATGTTTAGTGTTTTATGTTTGTGTACTTGGGTGTCTCTTATGGGAGTGACTGAAGTGAGGCATGGCTCTAGCTATCTAGAGAGTGACCTCATTTCCAAGTATGTAATGGTAATATCTAATATCAACTTAATCTAGAAAGTTGTTTGCTTTTTTTTTTTTTGTTTAAAAACACTGAGTTTAGTATAAGCAAAATATCAAAATAGCTAGTATGTAAGTGTGTTTGGATTTGCGTTTGAAATATCGTTCAATGAAAAAACACAGTTTACGAGATATAAAACGTGAAAGTAAGAATTTATTGTTTTCACTTAAACGTACGTTTGAACTTATTTCAACACAAATCCAAACACGTATTAAAGAATGAGCATTATCTTTCTACCATCAAAGGCGTGAGCAACAAATTATGAGATATATAACCTGTGAGGCGTGTCACATCTTCGGACAAAAGAAGAGCATTAAACCAAAGAGGCTAGTTATAGTCACATTTCGAAAATTTGAGTCAATTGTCATAAGAATACTAGCAAAATGTAAATAGAAAGTAAAATATTACACTTCGCATACACTGGTTCGAAAAACTCACAAACCCTATGAATAAAACCATCCCATGTTTTAGTTGTTAATTTGGGTATAAACTTAATCTTGCGCGAGAGGCAATGATTGATTTAGTGAATTGAATTTTTTAAGGATAAATACATTATTGGAGGAGCCTTAATTGAGATTTTAAATTGTTAATATGATATGATAATACAAAACTTGAAAATTGCTAGGATGGTACAAAAATAAATTGTTAAGTATAATTAGATTTTACTCAGAAATCAGAATATCTCTACTTCAAGCGTAGCTTAAATATGGAAACCCTATCAATCATACAAAAAGTAGTATCTAGCTTTTCTCAAAGAAAATATGATTCCTATTAAAAAAAATAAGATTCCTATATTGAATTGAATTACTACTTATTCACTGTAGTTATAGTTAATCTTAAAAAAAAAAAAAATATTCTTCCCATCCCATTATATATGTCACATTTGTAAAAAAAAATTATTTCAAAATATATGTCATTTTCTATTTTCAATATAATATTAAATGTTTTCTATTAATTGTACCCTTAAATACTCCACTTTACATTTATGATAATAGTTAATATACCAATGATTAATAAAGTTAATTTGGTAAAATTACTATTTTTCTTTAAATTTTTTTCTTAAACTATATGATTTAGCCAAGGAAAAAGCTCCTCTAAAATTAGACCATCTCTAAAGTGAACAAATAAAGAGGTTTTCATCCTTGATTTGATAAACTGGATAGAGATTTGAATCCATTAAATCATTTAATAGTAAAAATCTTTTTACTTATTCATTTTAAAGAGTATCTCACTTTATACGAGCCTTATCCTTTAATCAAATATTACATATATATATATATATTGGGATTTTCTAAAATAAAACGGAAAGCAAGAATGCATATGAACTGCTGGTCACATTACAGGTAGCAAACTAACACAGCAACAGAGTCAACGGGGTTATATGATTTCACTGGTTATGGCCCTGCTTAATTCCCGGTCCTGAACTTGGATTCGTCAATGTCAATGCCTTCCTCTTCAGCACGCTCTCTTCCTGACCTCTCCATAATGCTCAGCTCACCTTTGCGACGCATCTCCTGATACCCTTCTGACCCAAGCTGCTCCTTCCTTGTCTGCCCTCCTCTACTCCTTCCTTTATATATTATATATGCACAATCTTTCTTGTTCTCTTTTTTTCTTGGTTTGGCTGTTGTATACCCGATTCTGGTCATGCTGCGTCATATCAGAATTGCTATTATAGCTGGCCTTCCTTGTTTTGATACTCTCTTGTAATTGACCAAGTGTACTACGGGTGCTTATATCAATATACTTTTGGCTTATAAAAAAATACATATCAACAAAACTATTCGTGTACAATAAAATAATGAGATACTTTTTTCTTTTATACGAGTTAAAACTTATTAAAAATTAGATTGAAAATGAAATTCTAATTCATAAAAAGCAACAAAAATACAATTAATTTTGTTAAAGAACAATATTTGTTATGGTTGCTTCTAAGGTGTGGAAGGAAATAAGTCTCTCACATATGAAGGAACCAAAATGACAGGTTATAGCAAGTAAGCACGGTGTATTATATTTATATATAAATTTAAAATCTGAACGGTAGACAAGTGTAAATATGTGGACGAAGAAGGGCACAAGCTGCTTTATTTAGTTTCCTAGCAAACATCTCATCGATGTCGTCACCATCTGGTGAATATCTTCCTTTCAATGAATGAAGATTAGAGGGAGAAAAAAATGAGGGTGGGAAAGACATGAAGTCGAAGAACAATCACTATTTAATCTTCACTTTGTAAAAATTCAAAAGAAAAATTTTAAAAAATTACTGCCCACTAAAAATAAAATAAAAACAAAACTGTGATGCTACTTGCTAGCTTCAAATTCAAATTGGATCGCTACTTGTGTACGAGGGGATTGCTTAGCTACAAATTCACATTGGCAATTTTTATGTTCTTTTGTTTTTCACATTTTTTTCCTCAGCTTCATCTTTAGATTTTGTAGAATTACATATTAGTCAAGCCTCCTTTATCTCAACCCAAAACCCCAAAATTGGTCATCCAATCCTCCAAGTTCCAACCCACTCAAACCAGCGATCCAAATTGCCAACTTCCATTTCCATTTTGTACATTTTCCCCCATACCCCCTTTTTTCTCTCTCTAAAGCAGAGAGAAATAGAGAAACGAAAAATAAAATCTAAGTTGAAAAAGTAGTTGGATTTAGCTTTAAAAGACCTATCCCAACAACAACCACTTCACAATCTTCACGCTCGATTCCAACACCTCCCTCTCCCAAGTTTTCGACCATCTCCCTCCACCGCAAGAGTCGCCCAAAACGCCGCCATGGCATCTGATCTCTCTAAATCCCACCCCTCCCGTTTTAACGGTAGGATCTTCTCAATTTGTCTCTTCGCTAGCTGTGACTTGTGAGGGTCAATTTGAAAAAATATGATGCAACTGGAACATCAGGTCACATGAAATTAATCTTAGCCATCCACCTATTTAATAAATATATCCAATGGTCATTTTGGCTTGCTCATGAGTGAGGGACTAAATTACACCCTCATGTTAGAAGCCACATTTAATATTTTACTTTGATACTTTTTTATTAAATTATAGATGTTATTATGTCAGTCAATCTAATGGAAAAACTTATCTTTTTAAAAATATTTATTTTTTGAAGTTATTGTATAACTACTTTGAATTAGTAATGTGAGTTCTTTGGAAACGGCTTGTTTAATTAACAATTTTGTAAAGTTTTAAAAACTATTTTATTTTGAAAACAGTGGGCCCTTCTTCCCTAAATTTTGTAGGGGAAAGGGAAGAGAGAGAAAGAAAAAAGTTCAATTTATTTACAAATTGACATTAATGAAGATGTATTACTATAAATATGTTACTGTGAAAATAAAAAATGTCAAAACACTTTTTGAGAATGTTTAGATGTTCTGGTATGTTTGAGAACACTTTTTGAAAAAGTTGGAGGAGGTTTAAGACATGGAGACCATTGTCAAACTGTTTCTTATTGTTGTTTAGAGTCTAAGCGGGTTCATTAATGGACAAATTCTACCGTACCCATGAAAATTGATGGGTTTTGGAACAGTTTCTAAACTGACCAATAGATGAATGGTCTTCCATTTAATGAATTCAGGTCAAACATTTGCTATTAAACATAAAAACTTTTACTTATTACAATTAAGTACCTAATAATGTATTTCATTTGAATGACTAAATTGCAATATCCAAAACTTTGACCCCTAACTAATAAAAGGAAGAGATGGCATCAATAAAAAAATAAAAGACCAAACTCAACTATTGATTCGTTTAAAAACTGTACCAAAACCCATGTATTTTCAAGGGTACGGTAGCAGTTCCCTCATTAATGAAGCAGTAAACAGGAGGGCTCTCAAAAGCTAACAAGATTGGCACACTAGCAATGGAGGTGTCTCATTTTAAATATGTTGATGACACTTTAATTGTGTGCTGCAATTTCAGACAATATCTAGGTGGTAATTGAATCTGTTTGAACTGGTTTCTGGATTAAAAGTGAATTTTTTTCCAAAAGTCATGTGGTGGGTTTGAATATTGATTGACCTTGAATGGGTTAAGGAGGTTGTCGACTTTCTTAACTCAAAATGGAATAGTTCAATTTATTTATCTTCGAATCTATGTTGGCGCTAATCTCCAAGCTCAAATCAACCTGTATTCCAGTGGTACAAAACGTTAGAAACAAGCTTATTAGTTCGAAAAGTAAATAGCTGTATTTTGGTGGTCGCATTGTTTTTATAAAGGTATTATTCATTTACTTGAAACTTCAGTTAAAAAGTTTTTGTGGGGTGGGGTGATGAAAAACATAAAACACACTGGGAAGCATGGGATAAAGTTTGTAGAGAAAAAAGAGGGTGGGCTTGGGATGATGAACCTGAAGTTGTTCAATTTCACCTTATTAGGAAAATGGAGATGGAGATTTTTGGTGTGCATCAATGATATCCTCCAGCTGATAGTCAAAGGTTAATATCTTTCGAGGCTTAGAGATCATCAAAGTGGATTTTGTCTTTCCCATCAAAGTTTTTCCATAAACATGATTGGAATTAAATCGTTGACAGTATGATTAAAGAACTCAACTATCTATCAAATGTGATAGACCTTGTTGGTAAATGAAGATGGAGATTGATGGTGGAAACAAATGCTCATTGGAAAATGTTGTATCTACAAATATGGAGTTAGGGAAGTAAATGGAAAACAATGGGTAATGAGAGGTTCAAATTGGTGGATATACCTTGGTAACCTTGATGACGAGCGGAAATTAGAGAAAATTGGGAGGGTAATACAATATCAAAGATTGTGAGTGACAGTAAAAATACTCGTTTCTGACATGGCATTTGGATTGGTGAGATTCCTCTTTCTCATAGATTTATAATATTATATAACATAATAGAAAATAAGGATGCAATGGTATGGGCCTCGGTGTTGGAAGTGAAACTGAGGAGAAATTTCTTCCCAGGGGAATTTCAAGCTATGTAATCATATCTAGTATTATCAGCCAAAACTAGTTTATCGTAGTAAAAATAAATTGAATTCCAGTTAACTTTTATCTATAATGTCAAGATTGAATTCTGAAATTATCATTTTAAGAGAGAAAAATTATGTAACTACCGCAACTAATCAAGATTTGCATGAGTATATTTAGTATGAACAAAAATCGAGCATATTGGCTTAAAAAAACATTCTATAGAAGAAGAAAAATGCTCCAACGTGTGCAAAGTACTCTAGCCTACTATTCTTTTCTTTCTTTCAAGTTACCAAATCTTGCATTGCTATCTTTCAGCAGAAAGTGATTCCTAACTCCAAAAAAAATATTGCCTAATCTTTCTTTGACAACAACACTTCAAGCCACTTCACACAAATTAAGGACTGCCACTGGGATCTTACCTTCTTAAGATTTGCTATGGAACTAACGGTCATTGGAGATTGGAGAAAAGAATCCTAGTGGACTCAATCAAATTTGATCGGCAACAAGCCCACTTTCACAGGAACAGAAAAATAATTTGAACAATTTTAGGCTTCTGCCATGTTAATATATTTCATGTGTCATTTAATTAGTACCACTTAGAAATATGCAAATTCTATAACAAAGAAAAAGAATTAGAACAGCATCCAACCAGAACTATTCGGGATACTCATATCCCTTTAGTTGCCTTTATCCCTCCTAAACTATTATTATCCCCACCCAACTTAAACAAATACAATTTTTGTAACCTTTTCATGGTTCTTTTCCAGTTAATAAACAACTGGAAGTACAATAATCAAAATTCTAAACGGGCTAACACCACTGCTTTTGCAATGGCTGACAGTTCTATGAGAATTAAGCAATGTATATAAAGGATGGTCCCTTAATCCTTTCTAGTAACTACTTGTTTATATCAAGTTGTAGTTGGTAACTTGTCTGTCATACATGATGTCTCTATCACTAACCAAAACACACAAACTTCTCCATAATGGTTCGTCATTTTTGGCGAGTTGGGATAGGCATATTAACCCACCAACCTGCATAAACCACCTCATATATTATAACCTACAGATTAAACGAAGCAGGGTGGGGCAGGACAAGCGGGTTGACCTGTCAGGTTTAGCAAAACAGAACAACCAGGTAGCAATGCGTTAAATACTACTACAAAAATGAATAGTTCTGAAAACTCAAATTGTAACCGGAGAAACTAGTATAGCAAGAACATATAACTATATTCTCTAAACTAGCAATAATCACATTGCAATCACATATTCAAAACCAAAAAACAGGAAGAGAAAAGGAGAAAGAGAAGGAGAAACTGAGGGATCTTTTGCAATATACAAAACCGAGATGAAAAGGGCAGTACAGATGAGACAGAGAAAGAGCATTGCAACCCTCTTGTGGCCAGGCAGCCAGCAAACTTGCAGATCCAAAGGATCAACCTCTCTTTCTCCTTAAGCATCTTGGAAGGTTTGCATGCTGTTGCAGCTGCAGCTGTAGCTGTCTGAATCGGTAGTTGCTGCTTAATTATTTAAAGACCCATAACTTCCGGAACGAATTCCCAATGACCCTCCTCCATACAACATCATCATCTCATTTTTTATTATTTAGGCAAGTTGGTGAGGGAGGGTTAACGTACTCAACCCCATTTCGAAAACGGGTCAACCTGCCCTGCCCCTTTTTTGGCAGGTTGGTGGCGGGAAGGGTTTACCCACTTTGCTAATGCTACCTTTTCTGGTAATTTTTCTGATCTACTTTTCTAATAAGTTTTCTGATTCAGCTTTTATGACAGGATTTCTAATCAAGTCTTGTATAGGTTTTCTGTTCATTTTTTCTGATGTCTTTATAAGCAGCTTTTTGACAAACTTCTTGAGCAGTCAAGAGTCTGAAGCTAGCGTTTCTCATATAAGAACTAAAATTCAAGTTCTAACATACTTCAAAACATATGTTAGCAATGCTCATCTATAGACATAATTAACTATTTTCAAGTGATGAGAAATATATTAGTGTAGTGAGTTTTCTAACAGTAGCTCAAAGCCTCTAAGTAGTCAGCAAAGTATTGGTGTTGCGTTAGACATTAAAACTTAAACTTACACAAAAATTTAAGCATAGGGGTCTTAAGAATTTAGAGCTAACACTCAACACCTTCCTAAAGCTTGGGCACTGACTTTGCATGTTTCTTAGGATGGGGCACTTCTTTGCTAGGAGACAAATTGAGGGACACTGGGCTTGACCTTATTGGGCCCGGAACTAGTCTAAATCAGTAGCCATTGTGAAGTAATACAAAGATTATGACTACATCACCAAGTTTCTGAAAAGGATGAACAAAGAATAAATGATTCTTTGGTCTCCAATTCTTCTTATGGATCCACTTCCATCAATTAGCAAGGTTTTTTCTATGGTAGTACAATAGGAGAGAAAACTCAAAATATATGTGATACTAAACCAAATGTTTTTGCTAATATCACCAATGGAGCTGACAGAAGAATCCGATTTCAGTATAAGGAGGAATGATTAAGAATGGTGCAGCAACGGGAAAAGTATTGCGTATATTGTGGTGAAACCGATCAGTGTGGAGTGGACATTTGCTCTAGAAAACATGGACTTCTAGGTTATAAGTTCAAAAATTCAAGGCCAACTGCCACTGCAAGTATGGTCGTTGAAAGCTATGCATAGGATGCAACTAAAACTTTGGTGGAAAGGCAAAAAAAGACTTGAGGTAAGTTTCACACTATAGCAGTATCAAGGCTTGATACCACTGATCCAATAATTCAAACTTCATCCTGCTAGATATTTCTCTAATCAAGTAACTACTCACACTAATAATGCCACAGCTATATCTTAGGACCTAGTCAATTCCTTTCCATAAAATTTAAAATTCATAGTGCACGTTAGTGGATCCTGGACACACAACCATATCTGTCGTAATATATCTTGCTTTCTTACCTATGACCACATTTAACCAATTCCTCTTGTGCTTTCTAATGGTAGTTCAATCTCAGCTTACCATTACGAAACAATTTGGTGACTGTGCATAAAGGAAGGAGAGAGGAGGGGAGACAAGGAAGGAGCAGCTGGGGACAGAAGGGTATCAGGAGATGAGGTGCAAAGGTGAGCTGAACACTGTGGACAGGTCAGGAGTAGAGTGTGCTGAAGAGGAAGGCATTGACATTGACAAATACAAGTTCAGGACTGGGAACCAGGAACAGAACCAATGATCATAGATGTGTTTGTATGCGAGCGGTAATGTGTGGCTATAGTGTCATGAGTGTGTTATGTTTTAGGAAGTAGGAAAGAATAATAGATCATAATGTTGTACTAACAAGCTAGTCAGTAAAAGTGTCATGTATGTTTTGTTTAATAATTAGCTGGATATGTTAAGAGTGGATGGTCAGTGTTTTATGTCTGTGTACTTGGGGGTCTCTTATGGGAGTGACAGAGTGAGGCATGGATCTAGCAACCTAGAAAGTGACCTCCATTTCCAAGTATTATATAATGACAATATCTAATATCATCTTAATCTAGAAAGTTTTTTTGTTAAATACACCCAGTATAGTACAAGCAAAATACCAAATTTTACCGAGACTAAAAAATCTGTCAGAGAAGAACACCAAAACGCAAATGCAATTTCCCTTCGACCATTTAAGGTCATTAGAGATCTCTCTAATACCTATCAACCTCTCAAGAAATACTTTTATTATTCAAATAATATATTCATATGCAAATTGTTGTTCAAATCATATGTTAATACATAAAATGGAAAACATTGAGAAGACACCCACTCCAGATATTGAATCAATAGACCAGAAAAATTAATTCAATCATTTCATTCATGGACGTTCCGGTGGACGCAAGAACCCTCTAGAGGATGGGCCAAGCAAGGAGGACAGCGGGTAGGCAAAATGAAGGTTTCATCTATCGTTTTCTTTTTGTTTGTTTCGAGAGATATATCGATCAATTCTTCATTGCCAAGGCCGCACCTAATCTTTCGGAAAAAATGGGCTTCATCTGGAGTGAAAAATAGTGTTAACTCTTGAACATAATTGGCGAATTCATAGGTTTAATTCCTAATGGATGCACGTCAATGGGACCCTCCCTCCAATACCCAAACATGTGACCCACTATCAGGGGGAGAAACTATGCGTTTCTGGGATTTGTGTTCTCCCTAGTTAGAACCTCCAAGGGGTCCGGAAAAAAAAGTTATTATCATGTCCTTTTCGAACAAATCATATAATCCTACGATTTCATCGACTAATAAGGTTATCAAATGCTAATCGGGTCAACGTGTAAGTTAGTGATGCTTTCAGCTACTGGACTCTCACCATCTAGAGTGCATTACTCCACCGCTTCACCTAATAGCACGACGCTTGTAGATTTTGGTCCAGCCTACTAAAGAATCCCCTATCCAACTACCCAATCTAAAACGCGGGAAAAAAAGGCCTTGTCTAGTTTGCAGCTATGAGGCTGCCCTTCATATTATGAAAAGGGCCCATAAGGTTTGAAGCCGCTTCACCCTTCTATATTACATACACATAAGGCTAGCAACAGCTAACGCTTTATTAGTAAACGGTAGGCGCCCTAGCGCGGCAAAATAGAATCAAAAATCTATTCATACAATATATTGTCCATTCATATAGAAGGAAAACCTAAAAGTAAAAAGGATAAAAAGGATTTATTACGTATCAATCGAATCAATGACCATTCACGATTTCATAATTGGAAATCGGATCTGAAATCGGATCAATTACATACCGGATCCAAGCTAACCATGCCTGAAAACTTCCTTGCCAAGCTACCTGAAACATATTCCTGAAAACACAACAATCAAAATATCTGCAACTTTGGGAAGACAACTAAAACATTAGTGATAAACACATATATCTTATGAGGAGTGTCACACCTCTGACAAAAATTAAAAAAGAGCAATAAACCAATAAACCAAGTTATAGCCACTTTATTAAATTGTCACAAAATAGCAGCAAAATGTAAACAACAAGGCAAAATGTTACACTGCCCATTGTTTTTATTACACATTAAAACCAGACACTAGATTGAAAAAAAACAAAAAAAAAAAAACAAACTCGCTATAAGTTTGCCCAGTCATTGTTCAATTTACACAGAATCTGGTTTTAGAGGTGGCTCTTCCTATGATGACTTATTTGGAAAAAGCCCTTCATTGAATGCTAAAGAGCATGCACGGTAATTGAGCTGGATCAGGAACTGTGTCTTGGCTTCAATGGCACGATCAATTGCAATTTTCCATGATCGGCAGACTAGACGACACTTGAAGTAATCGTCCACGCTGGTTAAGTTTAGCATCACGAGCCGTAACAGTTCTGGTGGCAATTCTGCCCAAAGGCTTCGTTGTTTTTCAGGCATGGTGGTGACACAAAGGTTACACTTCACTCGAGAAAATGACTCAATCTTGAACCCTATTGAAGACTCTCACTGACTGCCGTATTCTTACCGTCCTATGCTGTCAGAATTTTCAACTTTTATAGTTAGGTTATCCAATGCCCTCGTTCCAACCAACACCTTTTAATATTCTATTTTCAATACAATATCCTATAAAGTTTAAATGGAATCGAGATGAATTAGTGAGACTCATATAAATTTTAATCAATAGAAGAGAACGTATTAAAAAAAGAAAGTAAGAGCATATGTTGCTACCACTCCTGATGTCGTCGTTATTTTCAAAAGTATTTTTTTAAGATAAAAAAATAATTTAAAAAGTTTTTATTTTAAATTGTTGTCATTTTGAAAATTGGTACGATGGTTCAAAAATAAATTGTTGAGTATTTATTATTTTAGTTTAATTTTGAATTATTGTTAAAAAAATTATATTATCAATCAATTATACCTTGTGTCATATGAATTTTAATACAATTAGAATTATTAGAGTAAAAGCTTATTTTAACCCTTAAAAATAGACAATTTATCAATTTAGTGTCTAAAATTTAAAATTCACAATTTTTCATCTATTTACAAGTTAATGGTGTTAATTTCTAACATAACCCACTAACGAACTTACACAATTATTATTTGTGATGTTTCTGTTGACGGGATGAAACGTCAAAGTTAAGGTATTTTATTTGTAGATATAATAAAATTCCTTCCAGTTGTCATGGGATCCTTCTATTGAGATGACTTTCTTAAAATGAAAGATACAATTCGATTTTTTTTAACAATAAAAGATATGATTCTAACAAATATTGTTCAATAATGAATACTTTATTATTTGTTAGTAATTGATTAAAAAGGAAGTTTCTTATTTTACATAGCGCCGACAAATACAAGTCATCTTAAACACCACTTTGAATTACATCCTTAAAGACCAAATGAAGGAATGAATGTTTCCCTTATTGAAAATGTTGATGTTTGACTCACACACAATTTTAAACTATACATGTAGTCATGAATATCGACTACGATTTCAAATTAAGACTAAATTTTGTGCATGGGAGGATCCATTGTGCCACCACATACTTTTGATTTCATCCTTTATAAGATTATTTGTGGGTTTAAATGCATTTTTAGATGCATGTATTTGTTGATTCTCATATTATTAATATTTTGATACAACTGAAAAGCAAAGAAAAGAAAAAGGAATGAGAAAGGAAAGCTAAACCCTCATAAATACAACCCCCTATAGCATTCGCGCGGAGGAGCAGATCCAAACCAGAAGGCAGCAAATCCAGCATCTCCTCCTCGTTGTTGTTGGAAGCTTCGAGCTTGGCCAAGAAGTCCACTGGTTGATTCCTCCCATGAAGAACATGTCCAAAAGCTAACATCCATCCTCTATGAAGAAGCCAACGAATTTCCCCCAAAAGAGACACATACTTATGAAATCAAGGAGGTTCACCATCTAGAAAGCCCAAAGCCTTCATGGAATGAGTTAATAAGTAGACATGGCGAACCCTGTAGCTCCAAGCAAAGCGCAACCCATGGAGGATCTCACACAACTCTGCTTGGTGATTGTCGAATATTCCGATGAAGCCTACCACGCCCCTCACCTGGGTACCATCGTTCCTTCTAAGAATTGCCCCAAATCCTACCCTCCCTAGATTCCCAAAAGTGCTACCATCAACACTGAGAATTAATGGGAGCCCTAATAGGGGATTGCTTATCACTTCCCTTATCTAAGCCTTTACTTTGGTATTCATTGCCACTTGGAGGTGAATAGTCATGGGTAAACTGGTGGATGACAAAGCAAGTTTCCACAGATGCTCAGTTGCTTGATCTCTCCAAATCAACCAAAGGGAGGCAAGGAACTTGGCACCATGTTCTTCACTTGCACTCTAATCCAGGTAAGGAACTTGGCGGTCCCTTAAATAATGAAGTGTGTCTTCATAGACTTCGGTTCATCTCAGGCAAATACCTGAGTCGGTCAAGCCTCTAGCTACTCTAATATCATTCGTAGGCAAGTTATGACGTCCAATCATACAAATCAGAAATTTAATTTTCTCAAGTGCTGGAAGCTTCCAAATCCAGCTCCAACTAGGCTGACTAGAATTCAACATAGTCGGAGAAATCAGCCATTGATACCCTACCCTGGCAGTGTAGGTACCCTTCAAATTGGTACACCAGATGAATGCATCCTCCATATTAGGATTAAGTCTAATTGATTTTATGAGAATATCTGCCTGAATAAACTGAGGTAAAAGTGTGCTTAATATCCCAAATCCCAACCACATCGAGACCAAACATCCTTCAAAAGGTAACCATTCAACATCAATTCATATTGCTAGTAAACTTATTGTTTTATATATTTTATGTGTGATATTGTAACATTTTGGTTCATTATTTGTGTCTCAATTGCTATCTCATTACTTATTTAGTTGATTAATCTATCTTGGATATACTAAGTGATCATTTTTGACAAGTTTTAAGGAAATTTGTTCACTTCTACCCAAAACTTTTAAAAAATGAAATTATTAATTTAACCCTTGATAACCTTGTTATTTTTTCCATCAGTAGTGGCACAACAAACCTTTTTCATGTTGTAGTTAAATTCCAACTATGCCACTAACTTAATATTGTCGTGATCGTCCCGTCCGGACGCCATCAGAAAAGATAGGATCAGAGGAGTCGCTACCAACATTTTTAATTTGAAAAAATATTGAAAAACCCAGTAATCGAAGGAAAACTGTTCTAAAAAAATGAGTTTGAGTTCGGGAGTCGATTACGAGTAGGGAAGGTATTAGCACCTTACATCGCCCGTTTGAAGAACAGTACCTCAAGTTAATTGTGCAAATTTTTAATAACTTTAAAATATATTAATTTTAACCATTTTGAAAATAGAAAATAAATTAAATAAACACAAAAATTAAGAAAAGATAGTTTTAGCTTGATAGAATGTTTAATTCTGCTCCTACGTATCCCTTAGTGTGATAGGGAATTCAAAGCTATGTAGTTCTCATAAAAACGTCTGATTAGTAGGTGGATTTTTATTTGAGGAATTCTGAGTTGCACAACTCATGCATCCTATGAAATTATTGTTAATTATTTTTTTAGAACAGTTTAAGGTTTAAGGAATTCTGAGTTTTACAACTCATGCATCCTATGAACTTAATATTAATTATTTTTTTCAAAAAAAAGTTTAAGGAATTCTGAGTTATACAACTCATGCATCCTATGAAATTATTGTTAATTATTTTTTAGAACAGTTTAAGGTTTAAGGAATTCTAAGTTGTACAACTCATGCATCCTATGAAATTATTGTTAATTATTTTTAACCAAATATTTTGCATATTTATTTAGACTAAGGGTGAAAAGTAATTATATATAAAAAAACCATTTTAGTGACAAGGATCAGTAGAATGCAATTATTTTGATATAAACAACTAAATAAGTTTTAAAGTTATAATAATAAGCTTACTAAAAAATAAATCATGTAATCACACAACTAAAGCCATAAATTCCTTATTTTTCACACACAAGACAAAAACACTAGCCCAAGTATCCAGCCCATTCCCAAAGTCCAAATAAAATAAAACCCTAAATAAAGAAACAGGAATAATAACCAATTAATAAAACACATATCAGAAGCAAAGCTAGAGAGAAAAAAAGCTCAAGGGACCAAATCTGTTAACGTGAAAACAAGGGAGAAAAGATGAAGCAGGTGGTGGTTGTCCTCCTATGGCAGCAGGGATGCGGCGGCGATGACGGCGACGGTTCAATGTAGGTTGCGGTGTCGGCGGAGGTTGGGTCCTAGGTGCAGTGCGAGGCGGAGCGCGGTGCTGTTTACGAAACAGCAGTGTCCGGCCGCAGTGACCGCTCTGACAGTGGCGGCGTGTGCGGTGGTTCTTGTGCTTCGCGGTGTGCGGTCGCGGTGGGTCTGGTCCGAGACTGGGCTTGGCTGTGCGAAGGAGCTAGCAGTGGTCACGTCTAGGTGGAAGGGATCGAGCAGGGCTATGTGCGACGGACTTCTGGTGTAGCACGAGGCGGAGCGCGGCGGAGCTTCTACGCAGCGATGGTGGCGGCTTCCACTGGTGTTATGCAACAATTCAGTCCAAGGTAGAGAGAAGAACTAGATGAAAAATGTGGAAACTTCCCCAAAGAATTCCTCTTTCTCTCTATAGAAAAATTTGATGCTAGGAAAACTCCCTCTTTCTGCTGTGGTTCTCTTCCCTTTTAAACCCAATAGTGATCCTCACAAATTATTGTCAAATTAAAGAGAATAGTTAACAATTATAACCTTCAGTTACATTTTCAATTTCAATTATCATGGTTGAAATTTTGATTGAATGAATATCAATAAAGAAAAGAAACGTTCAAATCCCTTTAAGAGCAGAAAAGTAACGACCCTGAATGATCTTTTGATACCACTTTAAATGACATTTGATAGTAATATGCGTCTGAGTGGATATTCCAACAGCTAACTCTTTTATTTTTTCAGTTAATCATTTGTTTACTTTTTATTTTTCTTTTATCTTTTTATGATTTTCAATTTTTAAATAAAAACTAAAAAAAAAGTGTCCGAACAAAATGAGATATTCACAAATATGACCAATGATTATTTCTTATTTTCAATGCACTCTATTTTTTCTTGTTAGACTATCTTAACATACAATTGGTATATTATTGCTAATATTGTAATTGTCTTAAATTTTATTTAATTATATATTTAAATATTAATACTAGAATTTTTATATTTATTATTCATTCAATGGGTTATATCATGTTTAAAATAATCCCGAACATTGCACAAGTGTAACACTAGTATGCCTACATGTGTGGCCAATTAGAATTCGTAATAAGATTCATATAAAAATAATCCCTAATAAGATATTAATTTCTTAAAGTTAAATTGAATTACAATACTTATTCATGGAATAACAAAAACTATGGTTATCATCTTATTATAAAATATGGTTAATCTTAAAAATTAGAATGGAAAGCAAGATGCACATCAACAAAACTATTTGTGTAATAAAATAATGAGATACTTTTTTATTTATACGAGTTAAACTGTATATTTTTAAATTAGATTAAAAAAAAAATCTAATTCAAAAAAACAACAAAAATATAATTAAATTTGTTGAATAACATAATGTTTGTTATGCTTAATGGGCGCATTTAAAGTGTCTATCTTGATTTAGTAAGCATTGGTGCTAGGAATGGCATTGAGGCAGGGCGGGCACGGTAGCACTCCCCGCCTCCGTCGGGGGAACACCCTACCCGTTCTCGCCTGTTACTCGTGCGGGTACCCACTAGACGGATATTTAGCATTTTTTACGGATACCCACGGATATCACGGTATCCATGGATATTTGCTAAATCTATTAGTAGTTGCATTCTTAAAAAAATATGATGAGAAATAGTTCAAGAAATTTATAGCCATTTAGTGAAAGAAGCAGCTATTTAGTGAAAAGTTTGAATGAAATGCAATTCCCATAAAACCATGCCCAAAGTCAATGAGAATATCACCACTTATGTCTAGGAAGATTTTGTATTCATCAATAGCCTAATGCATAAAAAACGGCCAAATCAGTATCCAAAATTTTACTTAACCAAAGTTTCAATATAGCAAAACCCATTACTATATATGACCAAAGGTTCTAATCATAGAAGAAATAGAGAAACAGAGGACAACATACATACTACAATTAAATACAACGAAAAAAACGCACTTCACAGCGATGAAACAAGGAAGAACCGCCAAAAAAAAAAAAGGGAACATGGGAAGACAATGGTGTTAAGAGGGTTGACGTGAGAGAGAGCGACGACTGGCGTGAGAGGAGAGAGCGACGATGGCGGCTAGCGTGAGACTAAGAAGTGAGAATTGAAAAGAACCTTAAATCAGATTTAGGAATGAGGAAGGTTGCATTACTAATTGAGAATTTCTTGCAGGCTAACGATCCTACGAGCAACTTTCGTCCTAGCCTCCCTCACTGTTGGATCAAACCCAGGCACTGAATCGAGCATCATCAGAAGAGCCATTAGTGCTTCGTTAATTCTCAGCTTCTTGAGGTGGTTGGTACGGACGGCGTCGACTATGTCCATACATTGAAGAGCAAGCCTTGGTCGAAAATCGCAACTCACTGTTAATAGGAACTTACTAAGTTTCATGGAGTGAGAAAAGGGAGAGAGCGGTGGAACTGGGCGGCGAGACTAAACAAGAAGGGCGGTAATGAGGATCGGCAAGACTGAAGGAAGAAGAGGAGAACTGAGAGTCTGATCTGAGTGAGATGAAGGAATAACGGAAATTAGGTTACAAGTGATGAGTGAATGACGCAGAGGGATGATTGATAAGTGAAGCTGACTTAGGGTTATAAATTAGGGGCACTTTCGAAATTTCATCATCGGGTACGGGTACGCGCGGGCACGGGTACCTCAATACCCGCCCTCGAGCCGTTAACAAGCGGGTAACAAAAATATATGTTTATTTTACTCGCGGGTACCCATTAAGACCCCCGTTGTAGATTTTATCTGCGGGTATCTACGAGTACAAGTAAAATTGCCATCCCTAATTGGTGGTCGTGGTCAATCTAACAGTGGAGGAAATAAGAGAATAAGAGGGGGGAAAAAAGGAAATCAATAGTTGAGAATTGTGACCTGAAAAAGAACTTTCAAGTTCATCGTGTTTGCAAACAACTCTCCTAGACACGTGATTTTTTTGCCTTCATGGGTATGGTTCATTTTGCCTAATCTATATGAGTGATGAATTTAGGTTTCTTTGCTAACTAGTGTGAATGTAAAGGCTTAATGAAGTTTTGATGATAATAAAGAACATGAACTGAAGTCAATCATTAAAGAACTCTTGATGAAGTCAAACAATTAATGAATAAGGCAAAGTCAAAAATAAAGTACTCAAGCAAGTCTTGACCAAGACAATCACTTTGCAGCGGGTAAAGATCCTTTCCATTTCTCAAAAGAAATGGAGGGTTCCATTACTATAGTTTTAAGTGTATAAAGACATACATTTCTAAAATGAGTGACATTTATTAGGCTTTTATGTGCTTTATACATCCAAAACTACAGTAACGGAACCCTCCATTTCTTTTGAGAAATGGAGAGAATCTCAACTCCCTTGCAGCATGGCTAAGACTAAAGAATGAGAATCATGACCTTAGGACCATGACATGAAATGTAACACAAGTTTGTTCCAGTAACCTCAATTTTAAAACCTTTTTGAAAACTGATAGATGAGTTAGTTTATGATTTTTGATCGATGGGTAATTTGCTAAATATCATTTTAAGATCAAAGTTATTTTAAAAATATTTACAAAAAGCTTTAATGTATATTTTTACAAGTAGTAAATATTTTCCAATAATCTGAAATAAGTTTATAACATCTTAGAATATTTCAAATATATAATATTTCAAATAATAAAATACCAAAGTATTGCTTGAGTACTTGAGTATCAAGAGGAGCACTTGAGTACCATGTAAAAACTAAAAACGAAGACCAATACAAATTTCGGAGAGACAGTACTCGAGTACTACGAGTTCTCAGTACTTCCTCCAGACAGGCAGTAGTCGACTACCATGACAAAAATAGAAAGAATCTGCTTTTAATACGTGTATAACAGAAACATTTTTGAAATTTAAAAGCAGTACTCGAGTATCAGTGACCGTTGGGCTAAAAGCAGAAGCTTTTTATGAGAAATCAATTGCCCTATTATTTCCTTATCTGCTAACACGTTTTTTCCTATTTATAAGGTTATGGGTCATTTTTAATAACACAATTTTTGATCGATTCATTCTTAATAACAAAAATCCTCCAACAACTCCATGCACCAGCCACTATCCAGTGATGTCGTTGTGGTCATTCTTGATCCATTCCACAGCTTCAATGTGCCTCTACAACGACTACCCAACGTCTCTTAGGTCTCTCTTTATTAGGATGCTGAAGTTGTAGTCTTTAATTGTAGTTTAACATGTCCTTCTACATGACCTATCTGCCTCGATGGCTCGATTAGCCCGCTACTTACTATTGGTAAGTGTAGTTATGAGGAAAGCGGAGGGGCAAGGAGAGTCAAGAAACTCATGAATCTATTGGAAAACATCAGTGACAAGGTGTAACACCGCTTAGCAGGTAGCAGTGTCACACCTTTCACCGAGCCCGACAGATTCGCCATCGAGCTACTAGATTCTGCTTCTTCTTCTTCTCAAGGACACGTCGACACTGGGTGGCGGAGGACCTTGTAGATGGCGAGGAACACAACGTGGGCCACAATGGTGGGACAACAAAAACACTCGGCAGTGGTTGCTCCCACCACCAGGGGTGAGAATAAGCTAGGCCGAGCTAGACTCTGACAGGCCTGAGCCTAACTTGTGTTCCAATATCAAGGCCTGAGTCTGGCCTATTAGCCTAATATAGGCCAATTTTTACGGCCTGGCTTGACCTACTTCAAAGCCTGGTCTACAACCATATTTAAAAGCCTATTTTTTAACAAAACCTTTAAATATGTCTCCACCTATAAATAGGTCATAAACCTTTACTTATAAATAGACTTGTAAGTCTCTAATGATAAAGAGGTTGATAGGCCTATACTGATAAATAGGTTGTTAGGCCTTCACAAATAAATATGCAAGTAGACCTCTACATTTAAATTGGTCAATAGACCTTTACTTTCAAATATTATAAATAATATATTATAGTATTATATATTAAATTATATATTATATATATGTGTGTTAAATAGGTCGGCCTAATAGGTTTTTTTTAAAGCCTTAATCTGGTCTCTTTAGCTATATAGGTTTTTTAAAAAGCCTTGACCCGATTTTTTTGTTAAAATGTTAGACCTTAAATAGGCTAGGCCATAGATCCCTGATGAGCGGTTTAACCTATTCCCATCCCCGCCCACCACCTCCTCGAGTCGCATCTGTGCCTTTCATGAACTGTTGCTCTGCTACAAAAAATGGTTGTCGGCGGTAACACGATGACCCTTACTGGAGAAGAATCTTATTCTAGATGGGTCACCCTTGTTTTCTTTTCTCCATGTAACTCAGTTCTAAGGTGCAAATTAAGTGTTGTTGGTTTGGGCCGCCCTTGACCAAACTTTGCTATAGCAAAGTTCCAGTAAAGTTTGATCTTCCGAGAAGGATGATGGCTTGAGAGATATGGTGATGGAGAAGGTGTGTGGGGTGTGAATGCTTAAGGAGGAGAGGAAAGGTTTTTGGACCAGCTGAGGGTGAGGTATATGAGGGAATTGCAAAGTTGAGTTCGGTAATGTTCTTAAAAACATCAAGTATCCGAGTAAGGCTAAAGTCTCTTACTCGGACTAATATTTCTGGTCTAGAATGAGGAGATAACTTTGTGGATATAGCTTGACAGAATTAGTATTCTGTTCCTACGTATCCCAAGTGGGAATCAAAGCTAACGTAGTTCTCAGGGACAAGTCTCGAATAGTCTTATGAGAGTTCTCGAGACTTATACAGAATGTATGTAAAATAGCTTAGCTTCTCCTTCGCCATGAGTCTTCTTTATATAGACCTTCTTTATAACCGTTCCTTTAAGGTCATTAGTGCCGAGGACGTGATTCTCTCATTTCTCATAATGACCAGACAAGGCCTTAAATGCCTTGTCCGTTATGTTTCTAGCTGATTTGTCTTCTAGTTTAAATAGATTAGGCCCAAAGATAGTTCTTGGTCCAATGGAGAAGTTGACCGACCTTTACGGGCCGAATACTTCTCGATCCATGTAGGAACAGGTAATATGCAGGCCACGAGATTCTGAGGCACTTGAGAACCGCTTCTCGCATATAGACTCAACTAGATGCAACCAGAATATGTGTGGTCTAATTCCATTGGACCGATTTGTGATGTTACTGGCGGGGTCTAAAATGTCACTATAAATCTTGAGAAGGAAAGCTGGCAAAGGTCCGTATGTTATCCGAGTAAAAAAAGAATCGATTGAATTGTTATTGTAAATTGATTCTTCTCTTGGAGATTGATTTCCAAAAATCAAAGTGAATCCATTATTTGATGTTATAATGGATTCACATTCAACTATGCAAACTAGCAATGAACAAACTGGTTACATGTAATGAATTCATATGGTTGATTATAAAATGAATTATTTCGAACGATGATATAAGGGTGGACCACCATTGTACCAAAAAATATGGGCTTCACCTTAGACGTCGACGAAAAGAATGTGACATATTTATAATAATTTCTAAAAATACCATTGTCCGAGTGATAAGAGACTCGGACAACTTAACGAAGTAGTTAGATATTCGAATTCTGACTCTTGTGTATAAAAAAAAACCTGATTGGGAAGGGAGAACTCACCTTATCTGTTTAACAGATTTTATGATGGAGATTAATCACAATTAATGATGATGAATAATTCGTATCTAGATCATTATTAAAAAAACTTTAAATATCTTACTAACATCGCTGTTGCCTCAAATATTTGCTTGTCATCGTATTGATGTATTAGCTGTATCTCATGCTCGATCTATCAATGTCCTCATGTCCATTCTGAATGGACAATGGCCCCAGTGATCAAAATAAATTAAGTAAAAAAAATCTGATTGAACATGTGGTGTGCACTGCCGTGTCATTTTGGCATGTTTAGCACTTGCATGGATAATGAAAATGACATACAATCCACTCCTGTTTTGCAAGAACCACCACGGCACCACCCATCCTAACTTTATAGCATCCATTTTTCCGCGACTCGTCCGTGGCCTTCCTTTCTATTAAGCCGGACAAAAAGCTGAGTACGGCGGGTTTTTGCTCAGTTCATCTCCATCGTGGACCATTACAATTGAAATTTGTATTTGTTTCATTAAAAAAATTATTGATTTATATCTATCAATATTAAATTTTTTTTATAGGAGATATTATGTATCCGAAAATCATATTGAATTTCAATTAATTCGAGACGATTTTGGAAGACTTATTTAAGAAGGTAAAATTCTTTCGGCGCTTATTTTTTCTATACATATAACTCGATCCCAAGATCTTACTTAAAAGAAACCAAACTCCTTATCACTTGGACTAACATGCGTTAATTATGAATATTTATATTAAATTGATATAATATTTAATTATAAAATTAAAATTAATAATTCATTTCATATGAATTTAAAATATATTTAAAATAAAAATTTAAATTAATAAAATTTAACTAATATCAATTACATAATTATAGCATCTCCAATGATGTGCTTAACTCCTCTTTTTATGAATCTCATCATGTCACATCATTACTTTTACTTTATACTATTTCAAGTAATTCTTCATCCAATAGCGCAGCTCTAAAAAGTTAACCAAATTAGTCTCATAAGTTACCTCACATTTTTATTTACATTTTCCCCCTCCTTTCTATGGTTTTTTGTTGGGTTTTTATATAAGAATCAATTGCTAATAGAAGCAATAATCCTTACCTATGAATGTCACCTTATCTTACTTCAATGGTACAACCCAGCAAGAACTCGTTCTTATTTTTAACAATTAGTTAAATAACTCTCATTGAAGTTGCTCTTAATAATTAAGTTAGATATAATATATTTATTTAAAAACAAAATCTAAACTTGTTCTATAGCTGATTAAATGGATTGGCCCGCAATAATTTAATAAAATTAAAAAGGAACCCAAAAAAATAGAAAAGTCAACCCCTATGTCACGATTGCCCTTTTTCGTCATATCTTGAATATTAGGGGTGTCAAAATGGATCAAGTTCGATGGGCTGGTCTGATTAGCCTTATATAAAGCATGAGTCGGGTTAAAAAAAAGTTATGCCCGAAATATTTTAGCTCGCCCCGATGATTTGTTAGCCTGACACTGGCTGACCTGTAGTGAGCTAAGCCAACCTGCTATCATGAACAATGTATTAATAATATAGTGTATTAATACAAAAGTATGACAATGTTATTATTAGAATAATAGAATGTGCTGGAAAAGTAATTAAAAGTGGATTTGCATTGAATGTTTGCATACATTATTTTGTATTAAAGGTGGATGGTGTTCATCATGCATTATTGAATTTGAAAGATAAGAAATATTTAATTTATTTTAGTCTTCAACGTAATTAAATCAAACATTTTGTTTATATTGTTAAGAAATAAAAAATCAAACATAATTTATTTTAGGTTTTCATTATATCGTTTATATTGTTCATAAATGAATTTTTGAAAAATATGGGTCCATGGGTTAGCCCGTAGAGGGTTGGGCTAGGCTAAAAATTATTGGCCTTGCAATTAATTTGGCCTGACTTAGCCCAACTAGTAAATATGATGACCTATCATGGGCCGCCCCGAATGGGCTGACCTAACCCGAATTGACAGCTTATTGAATACCATGTTGAACCTTCACCTTTCTCACCAGATGATCATTGGTAGAGCCTCAGACTAAAGTATCAACGATTTCTTTTATCCCTGTTAATAGATAAATCGACAGTATAAAGCCTCAATCACGTCGCTAGTCTAAATTAGACTCAAACCTCCATCGCAAGCACCAGTCACTAACATTATCATGCCCATGCATCACAATTTGTCGATGTTATCCTTGTGCACACAAACACCAAATCAAACTCCCCATCGTGAGCCAACATCGTCTTCATCTTGTTGTCGGTCGCACTGCCACCATGGGGTCGCCACCACCTTCATCCTCATCCCAATCCCCTAGTCGCTAACACTATGTTTTGTTTTGTTTTTTTTCTTAAAAAAACCCATTCAGTAAGATAACCTAACTCATATTCGTTTAACTCATGGGTTTAGTAAGATAGGTTAGAGTTTACCTGAATTTTTGTAAGCTAAAAATAGCTCAGCCTAACCTAGCTCGAACATGTGGTGAGTCTGGTTGACTCATGGGTCAAAATCCTTATTGACAGCTCTATCAGAATCAAAAGAGTACCTAATCACACCTTTAAATGGTGATATATTGGTGGCAGAAGGTTGATAATGCCGGTTTCCTTTATGTGTAGTGGTGGGGGCGGCTTCGTAGACGATAATAAGTACGTACCTAAATGGCTTAATTTTACCATTTATAAAGTGTATTAATTTATAAGAAAAATAGTATAGCGATAGGATATGTAATAGTAAAAAAATGGTTTAATTAATCTGTAGGTTCCTGAACTATTTGAGAATTTTCAAATAGGAAGCTATACATTTAAAGTTTATAATTGAGTCCTTAAACACATGAAAATTTTGTAAATGAGTCTCTCATACACTTTTTTGTTAGGATTTCGTTAGAGTTCAAAAAAGTACAAAGACTTATTTGAATTGTCCTAAAAAGTATAAGAACCTATTCGAATTATTCCAAAAAGTTCAGGGACCCACAAATGACGAGTGAATGAATCACTTAACAGAACCAAATGGATACTTAACGAAACTCTAACGGGAACGTATATGAAGGACCGAATTACAAATTTTCTATGCGTTCAGGGACCCAATCACAAAATTTTAAAGTATAATTAAGCATCTATTTGAAAATTCTCAATAGCTCCGAGACCTACAAATTAATTTAAACTAAAAAAAATTAATTCCTAAATACTTTTCATTAATAAGAAATTTTGTTAAGATATAACAATTATTTATAACAAGAAATGCTAGCAAACCACTCTTTTATATTTTTTTTAACACACGTCTTTTTATTAGGCCACATCCCATATCCTTTTTTTAGAGTCATACTTTAAAGCAAATGTGAGATAGAACCAATAAAAATAAGTATACTAAAACAAATATATAAAAGAAAGTGTTGCTAACCTTCTTCTATTTCAAATACATAAACTAGCCTTTGAAACATAACATCCAAAGACCATCATTGGACCATCCAAATTAAGGATATTCAAGACTCGTCTTATCTCACTAATTAGTCTTGACTCGAAGCTAATTACGACAGGTTTGGATTTTTGAATTTAGATCCGGTATATTTTTGATGGATTTTGAAATACACAGATGCAAACACTAGAAGGGGGTTGAATGGTGTTTGACAAATTTAAGCAGACTTAAGAAACTTTTTTGTAGGCACAGACGGGTGTAAGGAACAGACAAGTGTTTTAAAAACAGAGCAGTCAGACAAGTAACTTGTCTGAAGGTTTTCATAGAAAACACACTATCATGCAAATTAATGAAAATAGTTTGATAAACACAGTTATAACCCCCTTAGTTAAATGATAGCTAGGATAAATAATCAAATTAAAGAGTTAAGGATAGAGAGATTTAACAAAGAGGATTTATCCTGGTTCACCCCTTAACCAATGAGGTTACGTCCAGTACTTGGCAGCACCAAGTTTTCTCACTATAACTGAACAAGTTACAGGTCAGACAAGTATTATTTTCACACCTAGCCTCTTCAGGCTCCAGACAAGTATTGTTTGCACACCTAGCCTCTCCAGGCTCAGATGAGTATTGTTTGAGAGATGTTTGTAAATAAATTACACTTTGCAAATCTTTCACAAGCACTCAGAAGAGTGTATTAAATGTGAAGTTCTAAAAAAGACTGCGTAATAACTTCAAATGATTGAAGAATGTATAATGAAAGAATGAAGATATAAATGCACAGAGTAATTGTTCTTTAAATGCTGTAATCGTTCTCTGCTTGGACCTTCAAAGTCTTCTTCATTAAATAGGCTTCAAGGCATTAAAGTCGTTAGAGACATATTTGAAATCTTGGCTTCTTGCAGATCTTCATTAAATGCAAATAGAGTCGTTTTGGTTAGCCATTAAAGCTTGAGGGACTTCGTTTGTTCTCTAGTAGCAGAATGACAGAGCCTTCTGATATGCCTTTAGTCTTAGCAGGTGTTTATATATGCTTTTTGTCCTCAGAGAGAAGTCTTTCCCTTTTTGTGTAACTTGCAGTTATACTCAGGTAAAGTACGTTGTTGAAATTCCTTTTCAAGAGACGAGACAACTTTAAGCAACTTAGACTTGATGAAGTCTCGAAAAGAGTTCTACGGTCTTGAAAGTATTTCTTCAACGTTAGTCAACAGACAAGTGAGTAACTTCATTAGATGGGTTGACTTTTAGTAGTACTTCAGACATGTGAATCTATCTTTGATCAGACAGGTGGAGACTTCATTCGAAGAGTTGACTTTTGATAGTACTTCAGACAGTTGAACTTTCCTTAATTCAGACGCGTGAACTTTAGTTAGTTCCAGACGGGTGAACTTTCCTTAGTTCCAGACGTGTGAACTTTCCTTAGTTTAAACGGGTGAACTTTCTATAGTTCCAGACGGGTGATAACACGCTAGAGTTCAATACATATAAACACTTAATACTTATCATTATAATCTGCACACTGAGTAGACGAGTTAACCACCACAGACGGGTTCAATTAAATCATTGAATAAATGTTTTACTCTCATCAAAACTATGGTAAATGCATATCAAATATTTTGGAGACTCAACAGATTTGGGTGATACTTCGGGTCGTCTCAACCTATCCCAATGTCCAACATTCTTTTTAATTTTTTTTTTTTATAAATAGGTATAAGTAATAAGTCTTCTTAACTTAAAGTACTTTTCTTTTAAGTAACATGATAATAGATTTATATTAATATTATTTGTTTTAAAATATATATTATAAAATATACCTTAGTTTATTTACCAAAAAAAAATATACCTTAGTTTTAGTTTGTTACCTTTTTTAATTCTATAATTTAATTATACATAATGCTTAAATTTATACATTATATAAGAGTTTAATTTGATATACTATCGGTATAAAATTGTTTATATTGTCAATCAATCACAAATCATCCTATTTATGACTATTAGAGTAATTATGATAAAAATCAAATATTTTTTTAACAAAAAAATTAAACATTTTTAATGATATGATAATTTATTATTAATTGATAATTTTTTATACTAATAATATATACGAATTAAATTCTTAAATCAATATATCGGATTGGTTTAATTTTATCTATAACGTGGATCATGGTCGGATCGGATTTCCGTCTAATTATAGTACCATATTCGAACCAAAATCAATCTCAACGTGTCCCACCAATGCCCCCAATCCAAATTGAACCAACATTGATGGGAAGGGAGGAGATAATATTGGTGTGAGATAGGTCCCGAAAAAAATACGAATATATTACTTTAGGTACCTTCTTCATTCATAATATTCATCTCACCAAATTTTTATCACATCACTTTTTATACTTAAATTTTAATTATTTATCCATTGCTATTTTCAAAACAAATGTAATTTCATCCATAATTATAAAATAAATATAAAAATTGATGTAAGAATATCCATTTATACCTACAAAAAGATGAGTTAGGTAATTTTTTTTTTTTTTTAGAGAAAGATGTAAACTGATCCATAAAAAAAATATGGAAACATATTTGATTTTTGAGGAATAGAAAATATTGATTTGAAATATTTTAGTTTCCTAAATGACTTTCAAAATTTTAAACTTTTGAATACCTATTTTCCATTTATGTATCTCCATATTTTTTTTAGGGATCTTATTATTTTCTCTTCCATACCTCCTTTTTTCCCCATCCTATCCTCCCACCACTCCACCAAAAAAAGCTGAAAGTGAAATGTCAAAAGATAAGGAAAGCATACAAGGCTATAAATAAAATTACTAATAATATATTATTATATATTTTTCAACAAAAGAAAGTGAGAGAGATAGAGAGGTACACGTCCTCACCTCTTGCGTCGTATGTTTGGGTATAAATAGCAGAGAGGGACTCATTTGTCTCCATTTAACACAGAGAGCTTTCCCAGCTTCTGTGGCCATAGCATCATTTGGGCACTCACTCACACACTCACTCTTAAGTAGGGTTTATGCTTATCCCTCTCTTTCTCATTCGATTTCCGTGAAGAACAACAGAAAACGATTTCGGTTATAGAGAGAGAGAGAGAGAAACTCGTATAGAGAGAGAAAGCGATCATGGACGCTTACGCGGTGCACTTGGCAATGGCGGCGCTCGTCGGAGCCTCCGTCGTGGCCATGTCCGCGTACTACATGCACCGCAAGACGCTCACGCAGCTGCTCGAGTTCGCCCGGACGGTCGAGCGGGACAGGGAGGAGGACGGCGGCGAGGGAGACTTGCCGCCGCCGCCTCATTCGAATAAGTGTAACGGCGGTGGCGGCGGTGCAAGGTGGATGGGGAATGGCTATTACCGGGGAGGCTCGGGGTCGTTGCCGGACGTCACGGCGATCTCCGGCGGGTTTGACGGAGAAGAGAAGCGGAACGGGATGGTTCACGTCGAAGGGATTCCGGTAGGGCTGCCGCCACTTCACACACTCCGTGAAGGTATGGCTATGCTGAAATTTCTCACCGGAGTGATGGTATTCGGTTTAATAATTAATTATTTTTATGATTTTTGGACACAATTTTTTTTAAGAGAGTACTGAATTGAGCTATAATCTGATGATTATTTGCTGTTGAATTGACACTGTGGTGTGTAGACCTCTTCTGATTGATGTATGCAGCTCGGATTTTGTTTTGTGTATAAATTCAGAGACTTCCTATTTAAAGAGTGTGGAGTTTGTTATTTGTGTAATTGGGAAAATTGAAGTCAAATTCAAATGAATTTGAAGGAATTGATTCCGTTTTTTTTTGTTGATCATGGTTTTTAATATTGGCATTGTTTTTGGTTGTTTTGGTTGTGTAATATATACGTATACTATGGAGTATTGACAGACGAGTTCACATGATAGAAGAAAATAATACGAAACCTGAACTTCAAATTCAAGTATTTATTTGATATGTAAATGAAAGTTCCGCCGAAAAGAAAAGAAAGAGAAAGAACAAAGAAGTGAGAATATTTTCTAGTTGCAGGTGACTAGCCTTCATAACAATCTAAGTCTTAGGTTTAAGGAATCTGAAACGCTTTACCCATCTCCTCCTCTAACAGCCAAGTCGATTATTTAAGGTTTTTATCATGTATTTAGTGACTTTTATCAGTTTCATTTTCATCTCGTGTCACATGGAGTGTTGGAGCTAGAGTAAGAAAAAGTAAGAAAGTATTGGGTCCAGCAGGTTCGACGAATAAAACTAAGAAATCCCGTAACTTCAAAACGAGCATGAAAATGAAAGACAGAAGAAAGTATAAGGGAAATAAACTGAAGCATCGGAATAATTTAAAGACTGTAAAAGCTTATTTCCTCTGAATAATTTCTCTTGGTGGATCTGTCTTTTTGAAGCATATTCCTCTAATACCTAATTTGGGAAATCAGCTAAACAGTTTTTGAAGACCATTGTTTTATTTAAGGAAATTATAATTTATTTGTTCTCTTAAATATTTACTGACATACCTTTGCAATGTTCCTAGAATTAAGATGTACTTCTAATTCTTTCCTGGCTTTAATGGTAGAAAGGTGGTAGGGTAAACCTTTTAGTAGCATCAAAATATGGAGTTGGAGGAAGGGGGTGGGGTGGGGAGAGAATAGCATAAATCATTACCACCGTGTTTGCTTTATACAACACACCCTCTTTCTGACACACTACCTGCATAAAAACATGAGCTCTCTGGTTGAAAGGGTTAATCTCAGTGTTTTTCCTGACTAAGATACATATGTATTTTACAGGAAAATCTGCACACTCTGGTTCCTTGAAGAGAAGTTTTATTAGACCAACTTCTCCCAAGTCTCCTGTTGCAAGTGCTAGTGCCTTTGAAAGTGTAGAAGGATCAGATGATGAAGATAATATGACAGACGGAGCTAAACTTGATACTACATATCTGCACACAAATGGAAATGTCGTAAGTCTGTTATGCACTTCTTTCCATTAAGTTTACCATTCATTTGATACTCTATATAGAAAGAAAGTTTACTGTTAATGTAAAAGATTTGAATGATCTCTGAGGTTGAATTTGAAATCACCTATATGCAGGGGTCTGACAGTAAAAATCCATATGAGACTTTACCTGATCGTGTTAATGCTAATGGAGAGCAGATGGCAATGGCTACTTCAAGTATGATCCGTTCTCATAGTGTTTCTGGTGACCTGCATGGCGTGCAGCCCGACCCAATAGCGGCTGACATTCTTAGGAAAGAGCCAGAGCACGAAACTTTTGCACGACTCAAAATTACTCCTATTGGTATGAAATATTATTCATTCTCTTCAGTGCAATAAATTGCTTTAGCTGGCTTTTCTCATGGTATGCATAGTATCCACTTCCTTCAAACACTTCTTCGCTGAAAATAGTTGCAATTCTAGAAAATCTTTAAGCATATTGTAATTATTATATTTTCTGTTTAGAGGCTCCGTCACCTGATGAAGTTGAAGCCTACGTGTTTCTTCAAGACTGCCTTGAAATGAGAAAAAGATATGTTTTTAAAGAAGCAATTGCTCCATGGGAGAAGGAAGTAATATCTGACCCGAGTACTCCAAAGCCTAACCCAGAGCCATTCTTTTACACCCCTGAAGGAATGTCTGATGTGAGTTTCTTATTTTTGTTTATTCTTTCTTCTAATTCTCTACCCATGAAAACTTGGATCTCCCAATTTTATCCTCCTATGATTAAATGAGTATTATTGCTGCTGTGCTGCAGCATTACTTTGAAATGCAAGATGGGGTTATTCATGTATATCCACATAGAGACTGTAAGTAACTAAGGAACTCGTTTTCTGTTACCTTTGTAATTTTACGACTCTACTGAAGATTCTTATGCAAGGTTGCCTATTACTTGCAGCCAAAGAAGAGCTTTTTCCTGTTGCTGATGCAACTACCTTTTTCACCGACCTCCATCAGATACTTCGAGTCATAGCAGCAGGGAATATCAGAACTTTATGTCACCATCGGCTTAATCTTCTAGAGCAAGTAAGTACATGTCTAACTTGCTGAATACAATTAATAAAAGGCAGCCTATGCTTGTATTTCAATTACAGATAAGAATCAAGTGGTTGTTTGACAATTTGTGTATGTATTCAGAAATTCAATCTTCATTTGATGCTAAATGCGGATAGGGAGTTTCTCGCCCAGAAAAGTGCTCCACATCGAGACTTCTATAATGTCAGGAAAGTTGATACACATGTTCACCACTCAGCGTGCATGAATCAGAAACACCTTTTAAGGTTCATAAAATCAAAGTTGAGGAAAGAGCCTGATGAGGTGATAGTTTGGATCTCTTTGTGGCTTTGCTGTAGTTTTTGTTCCCCAGATGTATCATGTTTGTCATTGAGCTGCAAGACAGAAGAGATAAATACAAATAATGCATTTACTTGAAAATTAGGCAAATAGGCTGAATTGTGTGTCTTCAACTGATCACACAAGAATTCATTAAATAATCGATAATAGACTTGACGTTAATTACAATGATATGATCCTGATATAATCCTAATATAATAAAAGAACAAATCCTAAGATTGCTCCTAATTGATCCTAACTGATTATGTCTTATCTACAAAATATATTACCATATCCACATGGATATTCTCACACAATTTTTTTCTAAGCATATAATTTTGGGCATGTTCTAATAAATCATGAACGTAATAATATAGTTTAGTTTAGAGTATATTACTGTAACCTATGAATGGAATAGGAAATATTACGATGATACTTGTGAATTTCGGATTGACTGACTGTTATTAGATGCAGAAGTAAATATTATACGCATTATGTTGTGCTTTTTTTATAGCAGATATTATGTGAATTATATTTTAAGAAGCTGATAGGATGGCACGCTCATATTATGTATAATTTTAACTTTGTTCAGGTTGTAATATTTCGAGATGGGACATATCTGAC
Source organism: Ammopiptanthus mongolicus (assembly GCA_039655645.1). Classification (NCBI taxonomy): domain Eukaryota; kingdom Viridiplantae; phylum Streptophyta; class Magnoliopsida; order Fabales; family Fabaceae; genus Ammopiptanthus; species Ammopiptanthus mongolicus. Next base: position 48,944,325 of record CM077350.1, read on the forward strand.
CTTGAAAGAAGTTTTTGAGAGTCTGGATTTAACTGGGTAAAAAACTTCTTTTGTAATTTCTACCGTATTTATAATTTATAATTGGAATTGGTTAGCAATAAGTTTCAGCAATTAAACCTTTTTTAAACAGATATGACCTCAATGTAGACCTTTTGGATGTTCACGCTGACAAGAGTACATTTCATCGCTTTGACAAGTTCAATCTTAAATACAATCCTTGCGGTCAAAGTAGGCTCAGAGAGATATTCCTGAAGCAGGATAATCTCATTCAAGGTAACTTATTTTTTGGGATAACATGTTCGAAGTCCTATCACATTCACCTGCCACCGTGGTAGAAATAATACCATATGGCTTTGTGAAGCATCTTTGCTTAGTAGATTCTAATTCAAAGTTTCAAACGAGGTTTTTATCATATTCTGTAGCATCCTGGGTTGTATTAATGATTAAAGTTTTACACAAACTCTTGGCAGGGTTATAGTCCAATGATTTTCTGCAATCTAATGAATATATTTTTTTGAGCCTTGTCTATATGATATTCTATAGTAATTGACATTATTTTTGTTGGTGAAGACGGAAGGTTGGATTTTCTAAAACTATTTATTCCTGCAGTGATTATTTATATATTATATGTAATAGAACTAACTTTTGCATAAGCTGGATGCACCTCAATTTAGTTTTATGCAGTATTATATCATTAATTTGTTTGGGCATTGAAGTGAACGGGGGTGTTAATGGAAAAAATTGGGTCTTTGATTAAATAAAGATGGATTGCTCTTGTTGGAGGGTGAGATTTATTGAAAATTGTTTATATTTAAAAGGGTTTGAATTTGAATTTGGAATTTGAAACAGCAAACGGTCAGCCTTTGAAAGCGGTTTTAGATTGTTTTTTCAAATGCAACTGCCACCCGTGTGTTAATGAAGTAGTGGAAGAAGCAATATGGAGAAGCCTTTCAAACAAATAAGTTGTAGTTGTTGTCAAAATGTTACAGTACTCATTTTGGAGATTATTGTTATGATTTGTGTTAATTGTCTTCAATTTCTAATCATCTACTTGAAACTCTAGTATGTGTGAATTTGCTTGAGAGACTCCTAAGCTTTCATTGATTTAGATCGAGTTTATGAAATTAAATTCCTCAATTTTATGTAAGTCTTTTTATTCTAAAAATATGATGAACCTAGACACAATATTATAGGAATATCAACACATCTTTACTTATTTATACTCATACTATTCTCTTGCATTGAATAGGTCGTTTTCTTGGTGAACTGACAAAGCAAGTGTTTTCTGATCTAGTTGCCAGTAAATATCAGGTGCTTTCCTGAATCCTTGCATCATATTGTTCTCTCATGTTTGAACGTACTAAATTCTAAACTTCTAATAGGACACTTTAAGTCTTTTTGTGTTGGTCTCCAATATCTGTGCTGCTTAGCTCCACAAATTAACGATCAAGACACTTCACTATCTTGCATAGGTTAATGCCTCAAACTTGCCTTAGGCGCGTAACCATGTATACTTTTTTTTATTCAAGTGCCATTGAACGGCACATGATGGCAGAAATTTTTTTTGGGTGTCCTAATTCTTTTTAAGACACTTTTGGTTAATTTATGTAGCAAAAAAGGTCTATTTAAATTTTCTTTTTCAATTGGTATTGGTTAAACCTTTCTTAAGGCATAGCATTTGTGTCCATAACACTTATTAAGATATTGTCTGGTTAGATTAAGAGACATTGCAAATTGTTGGTATTTACCTCGCAAATTGTGAAACTAGTAGTAACCAGGTAAGGCATTCTTTCTTTCTTCTCAACTGAAAAGTAATAGAATTTGGTATTTATTTATGTTGGTATTTATAATGATTTCCCGTTTTCATACCTAGTGGTACAAATCTTGGTTGATGTTGTTGATAATAATTTACCATTTCTTAGTTGTTACTTTTGTGTGCTTGTTCCCTCCTAGATGTTTGCTAACTTACGTCTTTCCCTGCCTAATTTATTCACAGATGGCTGAATATAGAATATCAATATATGGTAGGAAGCAAAGTGAGTGGGACCAACTAGCCAGTTGGATAGTGAATAATGAGTTGTACAGCGAGAATGTTGTTTGGTTGATTCAGGTATTCTCTAGCCGTTTGCTTAAATCACATCAATTTTATTTCTCACAAAGATATAGTGAATATTTGTTGTCAATTTCACTTAGTTTTCATGTAATAATCAGTACTCTCAATAGTTGTCAGTGTCAGAGTTTTCAGCTTCATAGAATAATTGTGCATGTTCATTCTCATTTAGTTCAAGATTTTGAGGGTAAGCATTGCTCCAAATCTGTAAATCATTCTCTTGATGCACCTCTTTGGAGTGCTAAATATCTAGTAGTGTTTGGGGAACTTTCCCATTTCTGCCTTATTTTGCTAACGAGATTGTATAGTTCTGTCAATTGATGGTAGTTCTTACAAAATCTGTCTTGCAGCTTCCACGATTGTACAACGTGTACAAAGAAATGGGAATCGTGACCTCATTCCAGAATATGCTTGACAATATCTTTATTCCACTTTTTGAGGTTACCGTGGACCCTGATTCACATCCTCAGTTGCATGTTTTCTTGAAACAGGTGTGGTATTTGTGTACAATTTCAATTACTTTTTAGAATTTAGAGTAAACACCCATTTTGGCTCTCTACTCTAAAAATACAAATGTTGTCGGTTCAAAAATGACGTTTAAGAAACAATTTGATGGCAAAAATTGACATTGAAGGACCATTTTGATGTATACATTGGAGGATCAAACTAATGAACTTGTATATTTGGAGGACTAAAATGGGTTCTAACTCAACTTTTTATATTGTAGGAGTTTCTGACTTTATAGTTACTCTTGTATTAATTTTGATTGTAAGACTGTGTTCTGTTACCTGTGCAGTGTACACTAATTAAATACCCAGAGTTCTGTACTGTAAATTACTACAACTATGCATTGCACAAGTTGACTTTAGCTTTGCTTTGATACTGTATAGTATTTATTATCTGGCTATTTATTTTATTTTGTTTTTACGTTTTTAGGTTGTCGGGTTGGATTTGGTTGATGATGAAAGCAAACCTGAAAGACGTCCAACAAAACACATGCCCACCCCGGCTCAATGGATTAATGTATTCAATCCAGCATATTCATACTATGTGTATTACTGTTACGCAAATCTTTACACCTTAAACAAGGTTTGTAATTTTTCTCCAGACCAATATATTTCTATTTCAGTTTTTGGAAGCTTAGCTATTCATTCTATTTCTATCACCAATGAAAACGACCACCTTTTTTATTGATAAGGGGACAAGACAAAAAGGAGAATTAATGAAGGGTGGGTCTCTCCCTAGTCTCTAATAATATTATATATTAACGGTAGCAGTTGTTATGATCCGACTGTCAATTTGTATAGTATTAGTATAATGCTTGCTTCTTTCTTCCAGTGACCATACATTAAATATTTATTCCAGATTTTTCTTCCTCTAACTTCCTAATGAGTATTGGGTTTTTTGACTTTATTTTGACACACCAAAGTTAACCTAACATAAATATATCTCAGCTTCGTGAATCAAAGGGAATGACTACAATCAAGTTCCGTCCACATTCTGGAGAGGTATATATTGGAGTATATTTTCTTTGTTTGGATTTGTTAATTGTTGTATGGAAACCTGATGAATAATATTGTCTTTAGGCTGGGGATATTGACCACCTCGCTGCAACCTTTCTTACGGCTCACAACATTGCACATGGAATCAATTTGAGAAAATCTCCTGTGCTTCAATATTTGTATTATTTAGCCCAGGTATGGCCCTTTTTTTTAACTGAGTCTTTAGTTGTGATATTTGTAGTGACTAATTATTTTTAGTGGGATATTTTTTTCAGATTGGGCTGGCGATGTCTCCTCTGAGCAATAACTCCCTATTCTTAGACTATCATCGGAATCCTTTTCCAATTTTCTTTTTACGGGGTTTGAATGTTTCACTTTCTACTGATGATCCGCTCCAAATTCACTTAACAAAGGAACCCTTGGTTGAAGAATATAGCATAGCTGCTTCTGTGAGATCTCTCTCTCTCTCTCTCTCTCTCTCTCTGTCTCCATGGCATATAAACAAACAACATTAAGGACACCATTCTTCACAGGTGTGGAAGTTGAGTTCATGTGATTTATGTGAGATTGCCCGTAATTCAGTATATCAATCAGGTTTCTCACATGCCTTGAAGGTACATTTCTTATCCTGACTCTCTTGTGAATGTAAACCTCTACCCTCAAGGCATAACTAGTGTTTTATTCTTATCCTGAAATGTGTTTTAAGGTAACCACCGTCAGTGCTGTCATAGACGAGCATGACCCAATATGCAAATCAATATTTAATACATCATCTTAGTTTACTGTAGTCCATTCTTGTTAAATATTTCGTATTTGAATTATTTATTCACAGAATTTTGACACAATTATCTGGATGAAAAGAAAAAAGAAAATAACAAAACCATTTTCTGCAACCTCCTTAAAATTAGTTATTTATATCTAGGACTAGGACAGATTATGGGGCAGTGAACAATAGAAGTTGGTAACTGAAGTATTTGGAATTTTAAGTTTTAGCTACATCTTTTACATGATGAAAATGAAATAATAGTGGCTGAATCCAAAATGGGTTATTACATGAATCATCATATACTTCCTTTAGAGTGTTGAGATAATATGCAATGGTGTATACATTGTTCTCAACTGATCTGTTTATTGTTTCAGTCACATTGGATTGGTGAGGAATACTTCAAGAGAGGGCCAAGTGGAAATGATATTCATAAAACAAATGTTCCTCATATCCGGTTGGAATTCCGTGACACGGTATGGGTTTATTAATGATTAAATTACCGTATATAACTTGTTTTTTGCTGTTAATTAATTTTCCATATGAATCTGAAATTAACAATTTTTACTATACTGTTTTTCATGTATTGTTTAAATATGCTATATAAACAAATTGGCATTATTGCTTGTCAGAATCACGTACACATTTTTTGTTGTTGATAAATCTGTGTATAAAAATATTTTCCTGATCATGTGATTTGTTGAAGCGAAGGGGAATCACAGTGTGATTGCTGTCCTTGCAGATTTGGAGAGAGGAGATGCAACAGGTTTATTTGGGCAAAGCCATCATTCCTGAAGAAGTAGACAAATAATATGCCAGGCATGTATTTCATGCATACTTGAACCATGGAGGTTGTGAATAGGTTCTAACTCCTTATTTCCTGTTCTATTTTTTTTCTAGTGTGTGGTGTGTATGCAGGCTCTTGTGCTTTTAGTATTGCAATTTGGCAATTTCTGACTTGCTCCGAAGTTAATTGAATCTGTTCACTCGTAGGTAGAAAGTGAATCCAACAATTTCATTCAGCATCAGAGATAATACGAAGGCTGAAGACATTACAACACTGGTTCGAGGATATGAACCAGATACATAGTATATAACTGACAAGTCACTGAGCCTGAGCATCAAGCAAGATTACAGCTACAATTCAACATAGCGAAAGTGTTTCCTTGTATTTATCTGGGCTAGAATTAAAATGAGTAGGATTAGCAATAAATGCATTCATCGAGCAAATGATGATGCAGGTTGCTCATAGAAATATAAGATAATATGATCCTAAGAAGGGAGAGAAAATTCTCTCAAAATTTTGATTAACATTAAATGGAAGATGAGGCGGCCTCGGTTTTTTTGGGTTATGCTATTGGCGCTCTGAATTGTCTATACAAAATTATCATTGATCAACAAGGAACTGAATAGGCAATTGGGAGTGTCAATAGTCTCCCTCAGTTTTGGCATACATGTTTGGCGATCCCATGCCAGAGCTAGATAAGAGTGTAAGTGGGAGTTAAGGTTGATCCTGTTTATACATTAAATAACATGAATTAAACAAAAATAAAATTAATTTATTGGATTTATTTGGTCCAAATTGATTTGCTTCGTTATGAACGCCTTTAATAAAGAGCATTGGAAATAAGCACCCCACTTTGGTTTCGTAAGTGGGTCTCACTGTGGATCCTATTGTGTCACATTATATTTAAGCAATTTATTCATTTTTTACAATAAGCAACCCAACCTACTTTTATATATTTTTTTATTTGGACTTAATTTATTTTCGATTAAATTATTAATTCATTTATTTTAATCAATATGTAAAAAAATAAAATATTTAAAATATAGCATATATATTTTAATTATTTTTATGACAATAAGTTAAAAAAGATGACAATATATAACATTGTATAATTAAAATAAGGTTAAAGTAATAATTTGGTTTCTATATGTGACACAGATTTTTCATTTAGTTCCTATATGTAAAAAATTTGGAAATGAGTCCCTATATGTGTAAACGTTAGCTAATTTGGTCCCTATATATGCAAATGTTAGCAAATTCGTTCCTGTCATCAGCAAATTGATCCTTATACGTGATACAAATTTTTGATTTGGTCCCTAAACCTGGAAAAAAAATTAAATCGGTTCTTATATGTGCAATTGATAATAATTTTGTTCCTGCCATCTATCCAAGAGCTCGGACTCAACTAAAGATTCTTTTCGTATTGAATATTTTCTATATAGTTTATCAATCTATTTCTTCTATTGAGAGTAAAAGTTGTATAATTTGGTCCGTAAATGATTTTATATTCTGAAATTATCCAAGTTGACTTTCAATAGAAGAAATAGATTGATATAATATATGAAAAATATTCAATATGAAAAGAATCTCTAATTGGGTCCGAGCTCTTGGATAGACGATAGAGACAAAATTATTATCGATTGCACATATAAGGACCGATTTATTTATTTATTTTTTTTCAGATTTAGGGACCAAATCAAAAATTTGTGTCATGTATAAGGACTAATTTACTTACGGCAGGGACGAATTTGCTAACCTTTGCACTTGTAGGGACCAAATTTGCTAACGTTTACACATGTAAGGACTCATTTCATAATTTTTTACGTATAGGAACTAAATGAAGAATCTGTGTCACGTATAGGGACCAAATTATTACTTTAACCTTAAAATAAAAATTAAATCTTGTTACTCTGATGTCTAAAGCGTTCCCAAACATGCTCGTGGTTTGCTTGAAGCTGCAATGAGTTTGTCTTTCACAAAGTTGTGCTCTTCTTTGCCTGCATGTTGCGAAATCAGGATGATGATCGTTATATATTTCAGCTGTTAAGATGTCATTGTCTACATGATCATAAGAATAATCAAGATTACCATTATATGTGTGTTGTTCGTCTTTAACAATCATACTTTGCAATATGATGCATGTATATATTGTATGCTTGATAGTATCCATATGTCAAGCACGTGCTGGGTCACGTACAATCACGAATTGAGATTGGAGCATTCCAAATGTCCGTTCCACATCCTTTCTTGCTGATTCTTGGTGTTGGGAAAATAATTTTTTCTTTCCTCCTTGTGGCATTGGGATGGTCTTGACAAACATAGCCCACTCGGGATAAATACCATCTATTAGATGCTATCGCATATTATATGGGGCTTCTCCTTCCAAAACGTCATTAAACATATTAGGTGGTAAATTGATGGTGATCCATTTGGAAAAAAAAAAAAAGATTGCAGCTTGAGAACAAATAAAAAATAGAATTGTGAATTGAGAAATTGTATGCAAAATGGTGTGAATTTGAGCATTATTTATAGTTGAAATTTTAATATTGTTGTAATTTTATTAACGTTGAGTTATTACGTTGCACACTCTCTAATGAGTAATTGTGGTCAAAATTTCAAAGCAAAAAAACTCTGGTCTCATTAATTACCGTTGCACACTCTCTAGGAAGTTCCCTTGCCATAGTCCCAAAAAAACTCACACCCACCTCTCGTCTCTCAATACCCGCATTTGAAAAAAATATCCATATCTGGATCCGTATCCGCATGAGTAACAACTTAAGTATCCTTACTTATACCTTCTGGGTATCTAAGTACCCATACCCGCACTTTAACTAAGAAAAAAGAAAAAAATAACACAAAGAACATCAGCGACTGCTGTTAGTGCTTAGGTCAGTAGGTGGTTAAATCTGAAAGGCAAAAATAGTTAAGAAACCCTAGGTTACATTAATTTTATTTTTAAAATTAAATATATAATATATATATATATATATATATATATATATATATATATACGGGGCGGGGTGGGTACTAGAGTACCCGTACCTGCACCCATACCCTCTCTTGTTTGCGGGTATTACCGAGACCAGTACCCGTACCCACAAAGCGAGTATTTACCCTATCCATCATGGATATTTTTTGCGGGTACCCAACAAGTAGGGTCCAAAATGCCATCCCTAGTCTCCCTCGTCCTCCATCATCTTCCTCATCCTCCATCGTCTCCTCTCCATCCAGATCGCCTTCTCTTTTTCCCTCTCAGTTTAGCAAGGCCGATGAATCCAGATCGGTTGTTGGAGGTGCATCCAGGCGAGCGACGGGGTGCGTCCAAGCGAGCGGAGCCGCGGCCAGGCGGAGATGCGGCTGCTGGTGTGGTCTGGCGACGTGCATGTACCGGATCTATAATATTTGACATTTTTCGTAATGTTTGTGATCTTTCCCTTTTGTGATCTTTCCTTTCTGCGATTTTTACATTTAAAGTTGTAATTTTTAATTTTTTTATTGGATCTGTATATTGGATTTTCGATTTATATCCCTCTCTCCATTTTTGTTTATGTCGTTTTTTTCCTGGCTGATGGTGATTTCTGGTTGACGCTTCAGAAGAAAATAGTTTTTTTAATGTTAAGCAATCGATCCTTGTATCCTTATACAAGGAACGGTGCTTAACTTAAGCAATCTAAGTTTTAAGCAATTGTCACCTAGGCAAGCTCCAATGCAAAATTTTGATAAGCAACCGTTGTTTATTTTTAAGGACTCATTAAGAAACCTGCGTTGGAGTTGCTCTAATAGCTATGACTTGAACGTCTAGAAAGCATAGGCAAAAGACAATTATGAGTACTTCTGATCCGAAATATTTTGAAGTGTAATGATACTTGAATATACTTGAATTTGGAACCAATCCGAGATGCATGTTGGGGACAAAGCCTAAAGAGACCCTTGTACCTCTCTCATGCGTCATAAAGAGACTCCATCTCATTTACAGCAAAGGAGGTTTAGTTACCCCTTTTCCACTTGGAAGGAGGGAAGTATTTGGCAAGAGACTTAGACACTAATGTTTGTCCATTAAATAGATCCTTTGAGCTTAATACACCATTTTTCTTGTTGAGTTCACTTTAACTGAAAAACAATGTTCCTTACCTTATCTTAGATATTGAATGAGCATTGAATTGATCAAGAAATAGGTTTTGAAACAGGTGTAGGGGTGTTTATCAAGGGTTGGTGAAAAAAAGGAAAAAAAAACAAAATGATTTGATTGAATTGAAATTAGAAAATAATGTGTACAAAGAAAAAAAAAAGAAAAAAAGAGGAATGAACACAAATAAAAAGGTTGTATGAGTCTCTTCTTTTGACTGGCATTTGTATTTCTTTGCTCTATTAGTACCTAAGGTATTAAGCCTTGCATATCCATATTCTTATCCACCTTTACCCTAACCCCATTACAAACTTTAACAAAACCTTTTCATCATTGTAATGCATGTGATATTGGAAGTGGAGATTGAGAAGATTAGCAAGCCAATGGTAGTGCAATTTCAATAAGGTGAATTTTAGAGAATCGCTTACCTTAAAACACTTTAGGGATTGAGAGTATGACTTGTGAGTAGCTATCAATTTGATTTGATCTTTCTAAATGAAGTTGTCTTGTTTGTTGGATAAGTTTGGAAAGTTTGATTCATGAATATTGTGATTCTCTGGATCTTGATTGTTCTCTTACTTTTGGTTTTGCATTCTTGATACTCACTGGAAAGTTATTTAAAATCTTTTGGTTTTCAAGTTTATAGTTTTTATCGTTTTTCCTTGTCCTTAGTTTTAATTCTTGTTGTTGTTTTTAAAGTGTTGTTGTCTTAGTTTTCTAGAATGGCTTTTCATGTCTCCCTACTTCCAATTTTGTGTTTTGCCAAGGAGTGCAAAAAGGTAAGTATGGGGGAATCGATCAAGCGCAAATTTACACATTTTATTAGTGACATACTTAGCTTGATTAAACTATAATTGTGATTAAATTGATTGATTTAACTAAATTCTGTCATAATAAGCTTAACTGGGACTTTGTACAGAAAGGTATTAATTTTCAATTTTTAAGCCCTCTTTGACCTTGTATACTTTTGCAGGCCATATCTTGAGCTACACTCTTCCAAATAAGGCGATATAGGTATTGTTCTAAAGCTAAGCGAACATTCTACAAATTTTATGATGAAGTCAAGATCTGATTCGACCTCTATCATGGTGAAAATCTCAATAGACGATTGAGACACGATGTTATTCTAGACAGTCAGGCTTTTGTAGCGTCTGATGGCAATATCTGGAGCTGTAGGTGTCCCAATGGAATGAAACCAACACCAATGAAAATATAATATCTAGAGCTACAACTTTCATGAAGACACCTCAGCCCAGTTCAGATATTAAAGGTACGAAAAATGGAGCAGACACTTGACTAGACGAAATCAACGATGGAGAAGACAATGCATAATACGAGTTTGTCAGTCTGCATCTATAACTCAGTCAGTTTTTCACCTTTAATTGTAATTTGGGCTTGGGCCAATTGTATTTAGGAATAAGGGAATTAGAAAAGTCCAATTCAGTAGTTAGTATATATAAGATAGTTGTTTTACCTAGGGGTCAATTTAATTTTTCTCTTTAGGGTTTTAGTTTCTTTCTATTCTTCGAGTTCTCACCCAATACCATAGGTTGCTGAACTCCTTATCAATCTGTGGATGTTAAGTTCTTTGGGTCTTGAGGTGTTGTTATAAATTTTCTTTTCTCTAATTCAATTGGATTTCTTTGATGATTCTTGAATCTTGGTTGGAGTTCATGATTTCAGTTTAATAGGGCCCACTGAATTTTAATTGTGTATCAGTTTTTCATTTCATATGCAAGATTCTGACCTTGTGATGCTTAATTACTTTGGTCTTGAGGGTAATGAGAGATCAATCACTGCGTAGTGTTTGACTTGGGAAGTTCTGTTTCTCAAGTTGAGCTAAGGATAAATGTGACGCTTGTTCTAACTTAGTTAAGTCAAACTCTAGTTGTGATAACCAGTAGAGAATTTGCTCAAGGAGCTATATGCGTGTTTAGTAACCTTGGACCCAAGCATTCAATTGATGAATGAGTTGTACAATCTTTAGATCCTGTGATGGACCCAAGCTTTGAACTGACTCCACAGATTGATTTTTTTTAATTATTGCATCTATTCCATCTTACTTAACTGCAATCTTTAATCAAATATCTAAAAAACCCAAAACCATTTTCTTCTTATTTCTAATTTGGTTAATCCCACCAAAGTCCTTGAGAGAACGATCATGATCTTCGCACCTTGTACTACAAATCTCATTGGGGTTTGTTTTTGTTTTTGATAGCCACGTGCGACAGTGAGCTAGAGAGATCATTCAACAACTAACAAATGAACACATTCAAAGCTTAAGTCGTTTTTTCTGAGCATTTAATTCTTCATTCTTTTATGCTTTCATACTTTTCAATCATTTGTATTTATTAGAGAAGTTATTACGCAGTCATACCGATCTTCATATTTATTCACTCATTTAGTGTTCATTTGGTTGACTTGCAAAGTGTAATCAAACTCTTTTTTATACACTACTCTTTGTGAGTGTCTAGAGTCTGAAGAGGCTAAGTGGGAAAAGATTACTTGTTGGAGCCTAAAGAGGTTAGGTGTAAAAACAATACTTGTAAGTTTAAGTTGAGCCTGGAGAGGGAAAGTGTGCAAACAATACTTGCATCTGTAACCAAATCAGTTATAGTGAAATCTTGGAGTTGCCAAGGACTGGATGTAGCCCAACATTAAGGGTGAAACAGGATAAATCTCTAGGTGTTAATATCTTATTCCTTGATCTTTTTATCATTGATTCATTATTATTATTTGTGAAACTAACTTGGGGTTAAATTGTCTTTCCTAAATTAGCTTTCTCTTTGATTAAAAAATCTCTCTCTTTGGGGTTTTAAAATACTTCCCGAAGACAAGTTCTGAAAACCTTGAGACGCATCCAAATGTCTGTTTGTCTTTTAAGTGTCTGCCTCTCTTCGTTTTTGAAAGAACGTTTATTTTTCGAAAAGACTTAGGTAAACACAATTCAACCCCCATTCTCTTGTTTATTTCCATCTATTTCAACTAAATTATCCAAGTTGAAATGCTTACTTGGGACTAAGATTGTAACCATGGTTTAGCCTTGTCCTATAGATAAAAAGGGAATAAATCTCAAATGGAGAGCATCCTTTGAAACTCCTTGCATTGTGATAGTGTCACTCAAATTCGGCAACAATGCCAAAAACTTGGCACGCCTTTGATAAGTATACTGGGTCATACAAGTAATATAGAGTACGTGAGTATCATTCCCATGTTGATTAGGTTAACACGTATTGATTCACACTAATTGGAAGTGGTTTGGATTAAAAGGAATTCAGTTAACATTAACATAGCAACTAAGACAATAAAATGCTTTTGGTTTTTTACTTTGAGACAATTTAACAAACACTTAGAGTGAAGGTAAACGATGATAAATGCACTAGAGTTTCGTTTTCATTTGATTATGAACTCGGGTACTTCATAGACAAAGCCCCCTTTGAATTGCCAAATAACTAGTTATTCTAATTCCAATTTTTTTGTTGAGGGTCAAATTCCGTAAACTAGTTATAACCCAAGTCCTTGGTGAAACAACATTTACCTAACCCTATTAACTAGCCTAATTCCTTAGTTCAAGTTAATAAAGCATATTATGAATTTCTATGAAATTTTTAACCAAGACCACACTAATTATTTTATCTATTCCTACATTAACCAAATTACTGGCACTAATTGCAAGAATCCAACATACATCCCACTATTCCTAGCATAGACATGGGCTATGAAAACAATTGAATGATGAACAAACGTTTAATAGCATTAAGTACAATAATTATTACTCAACAAGAGAAATTGTTCACAGAACAAATCAGTCAATAGCAAAGCATCATCATAATTAAGTTACATCATCCCACTAGTTAAAAGGAGGTTTAACAACTTATACTGAAAACCCTAAAAGCTAGATGATGATAAACAAATGGATTATATGTTATACGATGATGATGATAATGTAATTTGATAGAGGTCTAAATTCGATGTATATCTTGACCCGTGCAACGCAAGGGAAATATATAATATTATGAAGTTAGATGAATTATTGTTTATAGATATTTAGCTAAGATAGCCAAAGTTTTCATATTAATAGTTTCCTAAACATTTGTTTATATGAATTTGTTAATGCCCTATAATTGTTCATAATAGGCAAAAGCAATGCAATTATGGGTGCCATTTACATAGCAACTAAAAATATGAAGACCTAAAAGAATATGCATTTTCAATACAATAAGCTCAGCAAACATAAGTGCATCTCTGAGGAACAAAAGCAAATTTGGATATCAAACTATATACTTCAGGAAATTGCATATTCTGTAAAAAAAAAAATGCAAAAATAATTAAACTTGTCAAATAGGGAGAGGGATTTCGAATGCCCTCTCAAACATGGTAACAAAATACAACTGTCACGAATAAGGATAGCCTAAGGATGATGATATTATCTATTTTTAGCAGATACAAAACAATAATGTACCCCATAAACTTGGACTGATGCAAAAGTTAAAAAAAAAAGGGTAAATTAACAACACATATAGCTGTGACTTCTGAAGATAAAGGATCTCCCCACCATTGTGAATGCCTTTACTTGAAATGATGTCCCTCACGCTCCAGTTGCAGTTCAGGCCTAAGTTTTATTCTCCTTACCAAACACTACTTCCGTATTCGTTGGACACACACTGTGAAGTATGAAAAGTGTAAGTCAATTATGTGAATATAAAAATGAGATAAAGTATGATTCCTCATATGCAGAGCTAAATTTTCAACAACTGTTGGTATGAAACCATAGCGGAACGTAGATAAGCTATAATCCAAGAAATAGAGGACGTTCCTTTTGATGCATTTGCCTTTAATGGGTGATATTGTGAGAATCAGTACCTTGAATGGACCATGCAATGGTGATCAAACCAGCTTTTCTCCTTCCCCCACTTCCCTTCCCTGTTGAAATTTGAAAGTGAAAAAGATTAGATGCAGAGAAAAGACAAGTTAGGAAAAGTCAAGAAAAAAGATAGGAAAATGAACCCACCAGCTTTTGCCAAATTCAATGCATAATACACAATTATGTATAATCTCTTAAACTTGTATTAAAAATAATAATTAAAAAACCTTAATTGCAACATTAAATTTATAGATAGGTACTGTTCACCCAAAAAACTCATTTCCCCCACAATCTGCCAACTGCATCACCATTCTTTGAGGCAACCTGCCAAACAACATACTTAAAACTAAAAGAAAGGAATTTCCATTTTCACTGTGAAAATAAAATCATATAATTCCAACAAAATCTCATTTGCAACTGAAATGCATATTGATCATTGAACACTATATTGGCTCTCTGATTGACAATAAGTCATTTATAACTCTCATTAGGTACCATTTTAGCATCACCGACCTTAAGCATATATGAAGACTTGTGACTATAAACCGCCAGACCAAAAGTTAATTATTATGTACAAACTGTAATTTCAGAGTTAACTGTTATCGCAAAAGAAAAAAAGTAATTCAAACTTTCAGAGTTAACTGAACAAACTTTCAATTTTTCTATTCTCATAAGACAAAAAGAAACTCTATTTACAGCTATCCATAAGCACTAAAACACAACCATAATGCTAATTTAAAAATGCCCCAACCTATAAATTCTTTCCTATTTCCAAAAATGGGGAAGAAAATCTCTTTCATCAGTAGCAACTAACAACATTAGACCAAGCACTTATCCAGGAATAATTAAATAAAAGTATAAAACTACTACAAAAAATCAGATGTAAAGTAGAAGACAGTGAGTTTACTATGGCAGTCCCATTGGCAGACAGAATCGCGATGTAGTCGCCATTAGGAGTGAATGCAATGAGATCAGCAGGTTTCTTCAAATTATCCTTCACCATCTCAGCCAATCTTCAACCTTCTTCCAAGACAAGCAATGAGCTTGCAACAACGTAATAATAATCCAAAATCAAAAGTTGGACCAGGAAAGTACCAACAAAACATCATAATAATCCCGTAATAGTACACTTTCTCTCTCCATTTCTCATCCTAAATCTTTCCATAGTTAAAATTTTCTTTGTAGTTTTCTAGACAGCACAAGAGAAGAAGAGGCCAAAAAGGGCACAAAGTATGAGCAAGAAGCTCTGAAGCCTTCTTGTTCGGTGACCAGAATTTCATCTTGAGCAACTATCAGCGTTTCAATGAACCGAAAGTGAAGCTTAATTTGAGGAAAAACCAGTGCGTTGCACGGGTGAAAGAAATCTGAAAGAGAAAAAAAGAAAAGAAGATGAAGTAGAGAGAATGACCAAATGAACGAGAGAAGGAGAAAAGAAAACTGAGAGGGAGAAAGGGAAAAGAAAAAGAAAGGGAAGAAGAGAGTGTACCTGAAAGCAGCTCGTTGGAGTGATCTCTACAGTAGGCTGAAGACACTGTAGCGGCAGCTTGAGTTCATCGACATTCAAGAGGAGTACGCGTAAAGGATGAACAGAGGAACCTAAGATGAAGCATTGTAATAGGTCAGGTTCATTGTCTGAAGTGGATGAATGGAGAAACCGAGAAAGAAAATAATAGGTACTATTTTCGATTTTCGAAGCATTGGAAATGCAAGCACAAACGTGTGAACAGCTGACATCCATATAGAATAAACCTTCACCAAAAAATAATAGAATAATACTGGGAAATTTTCCTAAAATGGAAAGGTTATAAGAGGTGTGTTGGGAAAGCTATTTTTTCTAAGGTTGACACGTGTAAAAAGTTGTCCAAAGAGTGACTCTTAATTGTATATGGTATAGAAGTATAGATAGATAGATGTTGACCGGAAACACCAGACAACAAAACAATTAAGATAATATATATATATATAATTAAATTTTATTTCATATGAATATGAATTACCCGAAATACTAGTATGAATTAACCGAAATTTTATTTCATATTGAATTGAATATTGTTACTGTATTGATAGTTTACATCTCAAACTTCGTAATTGATAATAATCATGATGATATTGGTAATTGATTTCAATATCACAATCAATTTGCTTCAAAAAAAAAAAATATCAATATCAATAATTATTACTTAAACTTCGTAATTCATATCCACACTGATATTGAAATTCATTAATTCATTGAGTCATAATAATTAATATTGATATTTATAATTCACAAATTCATAATTCATATATTCATTCATTCATATTCATATTCATAATAATCGATACTTCTTCCGTCTCATTATATATGTTATATTTATAAAAAAAATTTGTCCCAAAATATACTACTCCAGACCTATATATAAACAAAAAAAACTAATTTCACACGTATTAAGAAAGTTGGTTATATTAGTTTAATTGTCTTGATTTGTGTAAAAAATAAGTTATAGTTACTAAACTACCTTTTCTTGACAGTGTATAGTATTCTTGGAAGTTGTATTTTGAGAGTATATAATGCTCTTCGAAAAATAAAAAAAAACAATTAGTCAAAGGGTATTTTTGAAACACTGGCATTAAATAATGTTGATTTAATTGACTTTTGTTTATATTTGAGTCCAAAAAATTTAGGTGTTTTTTTGTTTATATATAGGTTCAGAGAGAGTATGTCATTTTCTATTTTCAATGTAATATTAAATGTTTTTTACCAATTGTACCCTTAAATACTCCACTTTACATTTAGGACAATAGTTAATACACCAATGATTGATAAGGTTAATTTGGTAAAATTACCACTATCTTTCTTTTATTTATTATTTTTTCTTAAATTATGTGATTTAGTCAAATATGACATATATATTGGAATGAAGGGAGTAATAATCATGAGGCACGGGCCATTGGTAATTGATATCAATATCAATCAATTAATTAATAATAATAATAATTATTATTATTATTAATTATTTGTCACAATTATTAATTCTCAATTCTCAATTTTGAATATAAGTTTGAAAAAATAGAAGTAATAAGTGCGGGAACAAGTGTGGAAAATAGGGGGAAAAATAGACCAAAAGTAGAAAACTTCCATAACAACTAATTGAGTGTGGGAATCAATCCAACTCTGCTGAAATTAGGGGTGTTCATCAACCGATCCAAACCAATTCAAACCGCAAAAATCGAAAATCGAATAAACCGAAAACCGAAAATTGTAAAAACCGCTTTTTTCATTGGATTGGATCGGATTTCGAATCCTCTAGTGAAAACCGATCCAATCCAATCCAAACCGACCTACTATATACATATACTATTATTTTTTAAATTATACTACTACTTGTACTTAAACATTGTTTTTCATACTTTTATGAACAAACACTCTCATTCTCTTTAATATTTTTGTTGGAATTATCAAATGCTAGATGTATTGGAATGTGTATAGTTATTCATGTACCTAGGAATCAATAGTTATTCATGTACTAGAAGATTTCATGTATGTACTTAGGAACTAGAACTACATTAATTCTAGTATATATAGGTTTAATGTTGGTTTTCGACTTAATATAACTATGTAACGATGTATCGGTAAAAACCGCATTATCCAATCCAATCTAAACCGCATTTGATTGGATTGGATTGGATCGAATTTTTTTAAGGAAGCAAACCGATCCATTCCAAACCGCAAGTTGTTTCCATCTTTGGATTGGATAGTTTTTTGGCTCAAAACCGATCGAATCCAATCCATGAATACCCTAGCTTAAATCACTTGACAGAACTTATAAAAGGAAGGAGTGCATAAAACAAAAACATAGAAACTTACAACCATTAACCAAATTTCAAATCCAAATCCAAAATGCAGAACTCAAAATCCAAATCCAAAATTTATAATATTTAAGCAATAAAACTTAGTCTATGTTAAAATACCCATAACCAAAACCATGTCTCAAAATTTAAATCCAGATGCAGAGGACAATTGAGCTAATCTTTTTCAATCTTGATCTTCCTCAATAGTTGAACATCCTTTTCAACCGGTTGAGAAATAGAATGACCATCTTCAAGGAGACACCCCCTTTCGGAGGAGTGAACTCATCAGAGTCTTTGGACAAATCAGCATCTTCTTTCTCATCATATTGGGAATCTTTATCGAATACTCCATCAGTGAACTTTAGCAACAAATCCTATATTAAAATAGCACAATGAAGAATCAAAAAGCAAAGTACAAACAGAATAAATGTCTCTGTAGCACTACATAGCAGTAACAGAAAACTACTACCTGAGCAACATCCAATGATTTGTTCTGAGTTGATGTCTCTATTTTTTCAGCTAAATAATCACTTTCAATACTACAATCTTGCAAAATAAGCCAAGGTATATTCAACAAAACAGCAAATGAAAAGTTTTAAAATTAAATGGCGACTTGAAGTTATTATTACCAAAGATTTCAGGTTAGATTCCTTAAACTTTTGCAAGATTGCAGCATCAGTGCATATTTTCTTCAGTCGAAATGATTGATCAAACTTAGAACTGAAAACATTTTTAAACTCAATCTTGAAAAGAAAAGTCTTGTCTACCATAACATCAAACTCCTTAGGATATGGAAGTTTCTCAGTGCACTGCATATGAATATCAATTAATAACATTAATCATCAATCGATCAATATATAAATATATCAATCAGTATCAGTACCAATATGAATATCAATATATCAATATCAATATAAATAGATATAACCTTGTCATACGCTGCAACCATATCAAAGCATGATTTGTTGTTTAACAGAAATGTGGCATCACGATCAAAGATCACATAAGTAGCAGAATCAGTATCGTCAATGACTCACACCTTAATACAATATCTGATCCAATTTTGTGCAAAAAAATGAACATATTCACAAATCAACAGTAGGGATAAAAATAAAGTGGGAAAGAAATAAAAATAAATAATAAATAAATATAAAATATAAAATATTTATTAATATAAAATATGGGAAAGAAATATACCTTCGGGTAACATTAAAAACATGCTTCCTACACTTCTCACAATAAAATCTTTCCCCATCTTTTATTAGAGCCTTGTTGCATATGCAAGTAGTATACCACCAATCTCCATGCAAAATGTGTTTGATTGTACCTTGAACGACAAAGACAGAGATCTGCATAGAAATACAATGTCAATTAAGACATAGGGCTTTTGAAATAGACATTAAAATTGAAATGCAAAATGAATCACCAACCTGTTTGTAATCCTTCAATTTCTCAACAGTCTTTCTGGGATTAGTTTCTAAGAAATCATTAGAAACACTAATCTTTGAATAATCAGTAAGCTGACTGCACCCTTGGCTGGGAGTCTCGCTGTAACACCCCCTCCTAGTGTCACATTCCGTAACCTAAATTATCTTTTCTTCCTTGTTAATTAAAAACTTTTTAGAAAATAATTCACTAAAATATACCTTGGGATAACATTAAAAACATGCTTCCTACACTTCTCACAATAAAATCTCTCCCCATCTTTTATTATAGCCTTGTCACATATACAAGCAGTATACGACCAATCTCCATGCAAAATGTGTTTGATTGTACCTTGCATAACAAAGACAGAGGTCTGCATAGAAATACAATGTCAATTAAGACACAGGGCTTTTGAAATAGACATTAAAATCGAAATGCAAAATGAATTACCAACCTTTTGTAATCCTTCAATTTCTCAACCTTTTGTAATCCTTAAATTTCTCAACAGTTTTTCTGGGAGTAGTTTCTAAGAAATCATTAGAAACACTAATCTTTGAATAATCAGTAAGCTGACTCCACCCTTGGCTGGGAGTCTCGCTGTAACACCCCCTCCTAATGTCACATTCCGTAACCTAAATTATCTTTTCTTCCTTGTTAATTAAAAAGTTTTTAGAAAATAATTCAATAGAGTAGTTGCGGAAAATCTGATACCAAAGGAAAACTTTTAACAATAAGAAGAAAACAAATTGAAGCTCGCATTCTATAAAAATAATTCAACTTCGCCATAAGGCGTATACTCTTTTTAATCTCTTAATACACAACATCCTTAGCCACAGTCGAAAGAGTGGACTTAAACATTATAAATCCTAAGAGCTGGTCTGATAAAAGAAAACTCTAAGGACAATAGAATGTACTACCTAGCATACGTTGTACAATTGAGACTGGGCCTCTTCGTCTACAGTCCACACATCTTTGTCGTCAACATCCATGAACTCAAGCCATAGGGTCTCAAGTCATGTATCCAAAAACACAACAGGATGTCCATCATGTACAGGCAAAACATATGCACGACTCTTAAGCATGATAATCATAACACAAAATATCATAACAATAAAGATAAGGCAAGGCTCTCATGCCCAACAATCATCGTCATTTTTAAAACATATGCATGACACTTTCAAATATATCATCTAATACTTGATTCTTAATTTCCGGAAATTCCATCTCCTTTCAAACACGACTCTTAAGCATGATAATCATAACACAAAATATCATAACAATAAAGATAAGGGAAGGGTCTCATATCCAACAGTCTTCATCATTTTTAAAATATATGCATGACACTTCCAAATATATCATCTAGTACTTGATTCTTAATTTCCGGAAATTCTATCTCCTTTCAAAAGAGCATATCAGACTCGGGGTACATTGGCTATCAGGCAATAATGTCTAGCACTAATGTGCTATTCAGAAGTATATGAACACTATAACACTACGCGATTCTCACATGTGATTACATTCAGCGGTACTTAACAAATTGTAATCAGGTCATATTACATTGTCCAACACAAGGCACAATGTGATCTAAAACGTATGACGTCATTGTCCATCAAGGCACAATGATACACAATGACTTGCAGTCATCACAAGGTTCCCTGCCATCAAGGTCCCCCATTCTGATGGCACGTCTGCCAGAAAAACAAATGCATGAGAAAACCTTTGTTTTCGTAAGTTTTTCTGTTTCGTATGGATATTTCCTTGTTGAAACTTAAAGCTATAAACCACCACAACTTTTAGACTCTTAAGTCTTTTCAACATTTAATCAAAAGGGCCACACAGTCCAATTAACCAAAAAGGACACACAGTCCAAACAGCTCAATCACAAAACCATAAACTGATACACCAGTTTCGGGTTTTGGATTCTAGAGCATACAAATCGTCAACAAGTTTACAGTACGACATCACTAACACGGATCTTTGATCCACATGTTCTTCAGAATGCTAGAACCCCAACGTCTCGGTTTCTAGGTTTACTTTCAATTTAACTTTTTTCTTTTGAAATACAAAATCAAAACCCATATCTCCGAAGCTTACAGACAAAGTCATCGGGATCGGTTTTCCATAGCATAAAACCCTTTATCAAAACTAATTTTATTTTGAAATACTTTGGTAAACTATCAAAACTTCGAAATATAGTTCGTGAAAACTCTTTTTCTTCGATAAAACAATTTGCTTCTAAGAATGGACCACTTGAAAATACTTTTACTCGAAATATTTCGTTTTATCGTTTTTAACTCTATTGATGATTTTCTAGAGGCACTTTTCATTTTAAAAACTTATTTCTCTTAAACTAAAATTGTTTTCTCATTTCTCTTCTTAAGTCTTCTTATTTCTTAATAAAGTATGTTTCACTTTCTTAATCCCAAAATAAAATGTCAAGACGCGTTGTTTCAAATCCTCTACAAACTTTTAACCTTTTATCTGCCTAACTTTATGTCTTAAGCTTTTTGAAGCTTTTACCTTTACTTGGTTTTGAACACTAACCAATGTTAGGTTCTTTAGCACAACATCAATCATCATTTCACTCCACATACCATATCAAGCAATTAACTAAAGCACTCCCCAATTAAAGACAATACATCATAATTTTACATATTACATACACAAATACAATACGCAGTCGTCGAAAATTAAGTTCATCAGGTTATCTCCCTTACCTCTCGAAGGTAATTTCTGAATGAACTTTGTCCGATTTGATCCGCTAGTTCACCGATTAATCACCCGAAAATACTCAACTACAATCACCTTCACACAATCAATTCAAAATTTCAACATTAACAACACAAATCTCCTTACTTTACATGGTCTAGGTTTCGGCCATAGTGACTTAAAATTGGTTAGAGATGTCTAAAAATTTCTAACTCTTGGATGAATGATCCTTAAGCATACATAACACTAAAACAAGTTTTATCATACAAAAACTTGAAGCAAAACTCATGGTTTCCCAAAGGTTATGGTTTCGGCCTCTCTTAGAAAAATAGGGTAGGCATGTTATTTGATTACATGCTCTTGGATCGTGATAGAGGATGATATGACTAGATCATAGAAATTGATTTCACATTAAAAAAAATTTTCTATAATTTTCTAGAGATTTTTGAATATTGAACTTAGAAACTTAAACGTGGTGATCACGGCTTGAAAAACAAGAATTAAGTGAAGAACATGAAGCTCATCGATCAAAGAGAGTAGTCATACCTCTTGGATGATGAAAATGGGCAAAGATTCAACACTTTTCTTCACAAAATTGGTTAAGCTTCACTTTGAAGAATGAGAGGATTTTGAGAAGTTATGGAGTTTGTGAGGAAAAAAAACAATGGAGGGAGGATTTCATGAAGCTTTAGGCGTGGGGTATGGAGGGACAAGGGTGTCCAAAATTGTTCACTTAAGGGGCAAAATAATCACTTCACTTAGGGACAAAAATGGAATTAAAACAAAAGGTCAAAGGCATTTTAGTCTTTTCTCAGTGTGAACGCGTTTCAGGTATTTTTGTTTTCATAATGACTTGGGTGAGTCACTGGCATGCTTTCCTAGGTGAGTTGACATGATGTGACTTCAAGTTTATCCATTAGCGGGTCCCGCTAAATCCATATTCAACTCCGTTAATTACCCGATTTAAGATTTCGTCCATATAACTTATATTATTTCATTTTTTTGGTGAAAACTTTCAAAATTACCAAAGTTATAGGAAATTTGATTTAAAACCTATCTGTTTCGTTCACGAGTTGAAATTAGGTTTTCTGATCAGTAAAATCTTATTGTCAGTGAAAACGCAGATCGGGTTCCGTCTGAATTTTCAACCCAAAATTTAATCGTAGCTCCCTACAATAGTGTAGAGTATGATTATGACTTTGGTTTATCCAAAATCATTTTTTAAATCTCGGATAAAATGTAAACTTAGTTATATAAATTATCGATTTTAGAAAGCAGCGAAAATCGGGATGTTACATTCGCAGATAGATTTTGTAATCCAACTGCAAAGAATTGAATGTAATTAAATTATATAGTTTATTCCAAATGAAATATTACGGGTGAAAAAATACAAACAACATTAAGCAAGGAAAGTAAAACACCTGGCTTTAAGTTCAGCAGCCTCAGAACAGTTTGGGTTGAAGAATAGTATTGTACCAAACCTACAATTTTGAAAAACCACATTACCTATTGGCAAAAGTAAACAAACACAAATAGAATGAGAAGCTACCTTTTCAGAAATTCAGAAATTAGAATTAGAATTAGAATAAAAGTAACATTCAGCAAACAGTCAACAACCTTTGAAAGTCTTCACTTTTGCTAACTAAACAGCAACAACAACATTCTGAACCTCACCGGAGACAATAAATGTGTTCAGCTCCATACAGGACAAACTCCATACAGTAAGGATTGTTTGGCCTATTGAAATCAGAAACATGCCAAAGTCGTACAATCTTCCCCATAATCATCCAAGTCTCCTTGGCAGGAGTGATGTCTGCAATGAAATTAAATTTCGAAGAAATTGATCTGTTGACTTCAATAACGCAACAGTCATTTTGAGGGTTTTTGAAGAGCTGAAGTTGCTTCGCAGGAGTGATGTCTGTAGGTGAAATTCCTTTGCAGCAAAAATTCTTAGGGTTTTTTGACACATGAAATTCCTTGGACGGGGGGGTGTCTGCAACATGATCAATTTTCGGAAGTTATTGTTAGGGTTTTATGAAAGAGTAAATGTGAGGGTTTTTGGAAGGATGATTTTCGGATTCAGATTTAGTGATAGCAAGATGAGTAAAATGGAGTTAAATTTATAGGAAAGGAATAGGAAAGGATTTGTTTGATATTCATGGAAAATGGAGCAAGCATTAATCGGCATAACACTTACCTAGAAGCCGCACACATGGAGAAGGCTGCAGAGAAGTTTAAAGACGGAGAGTGTCCACTAGTGGTTGGAGAGTATGTCAGGTGATTGTGGGGGGAAACCGAAAAATAAAATAAAATCTGCTATTAATGAGGCATATTTTGGTTGGAAAAGATGAGAGAGAGTAAAAGATGGACCAGATATATATTAGTTGTAAAGCAATAATAACTACACAATTTCTAGAAAAAAATAAAAAAAAAATATTAACTTGAAATTAATTGAAATCTTACCGAAATGGAAACTTAAAAGAAGAGTATTAGAGAAGCCATTTGATCAGAAACTGACACTTGACAAAACTTTCCAAAACACTGTCTTGTAAATATATTTTATATAGATAGATATATATAATAAATTTTAAAATTATAACTCTTAATTTTGTTAATAAAATTTATCATTTAAAATGAAAGTTATTATTATTTATTATTATTATTATTATTATTGTTAATATTGACATAGTTGTCTATTAAAAAAAAATTCATTTTCTTTTTCTTCACTTTCTATTCTACCAAAGTGGAGAGTGAATTTCACATTTTTTTTCACTCTCAAGATTCACTCTTTTTCTCATCCATTTCTTTCTACAAAGATTGTTTTTTTTCTACTTTCTTTCTCAAACCAAAGATAAAAAAAATTATCACATAGCTTTTTCATATAAAAATTTAGGTGAGTTCAATGGTACTGATAGGGTAACTTTATCCTACTTAGGTGGCCCAATCAGATGGTAAAAACTATTTGACTTGACCCACTAACATGATCAGGGACGGATCCAGAAATTTTGGTTAGCGGGGCAAAAAAATAATCTATAAATATTTTTACTAAATAAAAATATTATAAATATGTATAAGCGATAAAAAAAATTTGATATTAAATACACAAGATATGACGTGGTTTAGTTTTAATATAAAACATACATCAATATGTGAGAAATGAGAAGTAATTCATTAAGTAAAAGATGATAGATTACAAAAGTAATTTTTGCACTTAACAAAAGTTAGGTAATAATTTGACATGTAGGAGGCACTTTCATTTTTTTTTTTGTGGGGGCAAAATCAAAATTATTAAATATTATATTTTAATTTTTTTTGCCTAGTGGGGGCAATTGCCCCCATTCCCTTAACTGTAAATCTGTCTATGAACATGATTCATTTAGTTGAGATGACGTATTCTAGTTAAACATGATATTTTTTACCCCAAAATTATGGTGGGAATACAAGAGAAAACACAAAAAATTTAAGATAAAAAAACCATTTTGGATCGTTGACTGATAAAAGAAAAGAAGTTTATAAGTAATTAAAAAAACGTCCTTGAACCCTATGAGTGACCATCTGGACCGCTTTTCTAACCGAAGCAGTCAAACCGTACGACCTGGTTCGACATGTGACCCGCCCGTTCTACATGCCCGGTTATATAAAAAACTTTTTGCAAAAATGACGTCGTTTTCTTTCCTCCAAATTTGCATTGAGAGATGAAGTTGTGATTTCTGCAAATCTCGAGAGTGGAGGTTGTGACTGTGAATTGTGTGAGCCAAAAGAGTCCAATCTTCGCTAGCGGAGGAAGGCGATCCAATCTGTTATCCGTTCTCACATTTCAATTTTCAGGTATTATACTATTATCCATTTGTTCTATGTGTTATCTAATATATGTTTGTTTGATTTTTTTTATCGATTTTCATGAATTCAGCAGCATGATATTCGTTTATTACCTGTAGAAAGTTAGGTTATTTTCTTAATTGGGAATTGTTCTGGAATTTCAGCTTTAGCATTATCTATGATATGTTTAAGTGACATGTATCTTAATTCTAGTTTGCTAATTTGTGAAATTGATTCAATGTCTCAATTTTTTATGGCTAGGAATTGTCTAATTTTTCTCTCATGTTGATTTATATTATTACATTTTCTTTTCTTCTTAAAAGTTCTTGCTTCTATTCTGAGAGTGGCCCAACCCAACCCAACCCAACAACCCGGTGGCCACTAAAGAAAAATTAGAAAAGGAAGATGAAATAAATTGATAGAGAAGAGAAGATGGCATCGAGGCACATGGAAGAGATTCAGAAGAAATTGGCAATGCTGAATTACCCAAGAGCCAATGCCCCTGCACAGTCCCTCCTATTTGCTGGCATGGAGCGCTATGCCCTTTTGGAGTGGCTCTTCTTTAGGTATGTGCTTCTCTTTATTATCTCTTAAAATCCATTCTCTCTTTGGGATTCACCAAACCTATCAAACCGGAATCCTTAGGTCTTACATTTGAGTAATTCTCTTTCGGACAACCATGGCGATGTAAGAAATTTAATCATCAAATCATGTCAGTGTTAAAACTAGGCAGGTGGGAAAAGGGGTGGTAGAAAATTTGGAACAAAAGTGATTTGCCACCTATTTCCACCATCTTCCTAGCATGAAGCTATGAAGAAATCAAAACATTTCCAAGTTTTCATAGCACTGCTCTCTCTATTTTCTACCCTCTTCCTATCATGCATTGTCCTAGCAAAGCCCTCTTTCACAATGTTTGACATTGTCTTGGTTTAGCATATGTACAGCACTACTGCTAAAACTTGTGTGCTATATTCCTGTCTATGTTTTAAGAAGAAATAATCTTTGGTACTTGTACTTAAAACAGGCTACTAGGTGATAAGTCACCTTTTTCTCAACAAAACTTACAAGGGGATGTTCTTGATCGTGATGAGGAGACAGCTCGAATTCAATGTGAGCATTTTCATTCTCTTTGTTATGAAAATTCCAAATTGACTAGTTTATACCCTGGTATCCAAGCTTTCATTTGTGAATTGTTACTCAGTTTGTTCTTTGTGTGCAAATCTGCATTTGTAGTAGAAACAAAATTGGTTTTTGCTGTGTGATCATGTTTGTGCTATTTGGTTTCTAATAGCATTCTGTTCAAATTCAACCATCTTTGAACTCTCTGAATTTCAAGTACTATTCTGTTTATATCCTGCATAAGATCTGCCTTATGTCGTTTTCATGCAGAATAGGAGCTTTGTCATTCCACATTTACTAATATTACATCAGTTTTTAACTTTTTTATTTTGTTTTTCTCTTGAAGTAGCTGCATTCGAGTGATTGTTTACTTTTGAGTTGCTCACTATCAGTTTCGTTTTTGTCATACATCACAAACAATATGTCTGTGTTAAGTGGCTTATTATTTTTAAAAAAATTTGTCTCTTGCACCTTTTGGTTGTGTCTTCTAGTAATTTAATAAATTTTCTTCATATGACTTATAATTTGCAGATTTGGCAGAGATTGCTAAGTTTCTCGGTATTACGACTACTGTTGATACAGAAGCCATTCAAGTTAGTCATTTTGATCTTTTGTATTGATATATTACCTAATTCATTGCTCTAAGAAGCATAGAAGACTAGTATACATGTTTTTATGGACAAGTTTTGAATTCCTTTTTTAAGAAGCTTTTGGAGTTTTTGAATAGTTTTGATATTCTATTTTTCTATATTATTTTTTCCATTTTATTTCTTTCTTATATGGATAATTGGGCATATGGTCTTGCTCTAACTGTGGACAGCATTATACTTACTGTTCTTTTTTTATTATTCTCTCTGCTTTGTCCTTTTCTCATCATTTGTGGTACATCTTCAATTGTTTTGTAGATGTCTCTTTTTTGGGGTTTTTTTTGTTTCAGTTCTCTTTTGTTCACATGCAATGTACGATCTCAATTTGATAAGGATTGTTAGTATATTTTAGCCTGACATGGTTGTTGGAAACCTACTAGAGAGAGAAAGTGGGGGGGGAGGGAGAGGGAGAGATGTTATGAGGTAAAAGGCTTAAGGCTGAAAGAGCCACAGGCAATCAAGGGAATTGGGAAAAATCAGTTGTTGTGCTAAAACACAGTAATTGTTTGGGCTGATTCTGTCTTATTCTGTGCCTAACAAGTGTCTTAGGTGATTTCATACCTAGCCCATGGAAAATTTTCCCCTGAAAGCATATCTAAACTATACAATTTAATAATAAGAGAAAAGATGCATTTTAAGAAAGAAAGGATGGTTATTTATAATCTTGCTACTAGGTTTGATATTTTTCTCTTGGATAGGGTGTTCTATCTACCGTCTTTTGATTATATAGAGAAGAATGGAGATTTTGTTTTATATCAAAGTGTGATGTGCTATGCATTATAGTAATATTCATACACATTTTGGCTATGACTTACTTTAAAACCCAGTAAATATTATGCAAATATGTAACAGGGACATGGAAGCTATGAAGACCGCACTGAAATGCTTCGTCTTATTGTCGATCTGGTGGAGGCGACCATCTATGCTGATAATCCAGAATGGAGGTTGTCCGTGGTTTTATACATTTCTCAGTGTTGATCTTGTTTTTTCTATTATTATTGTCTTGCAGATATGAAATTGACAGATTTGGTTTCTATTCTGATTTCTGTAGTGTTGACGAGCAGGTAACCAAGGACATTCAATTGATAGATTCAATTGCTGAAAAACAAGCTCAAATATTTTCTGAAGAATGCAAATTGTTTCCTGCGGATGTTCAGATTCAATCCATATATCCATTGTAAAAGTTTCTTGCTTTTTCTTCTTCCTGTGGATTCTTACCTTACCATTCTGTCATCACTATTAGAGCAACATATCATTATTGCATAGCGATGACCTTGCATTCATATCTGGAGTTACCACTATATTTAACATGTAATGTAGTGTCTAATATGTGTAGCACACTAGGGCATGTACTGGATTGACATGGTTTATTGTGTATCTAAAATGTTGCTCTAAGTTCAATAGGGAGAAACATCCCAACTACAAAATAATGAAATTGCAGACCATGATATGCACAGGAAACTGGTACTTGCTAATTTTGCTCTCCACAAATATGAACATTGTGAGAATATAAACTGATGAATGTTGTTGAAAACTTCACTGTGGTGTTCATAGAGGTAACCTTATGTTCAATGGGGGATGGCAGGCATATTTTTTTATGTCATACTTCATTTGTGTAGAATATCATCACATAATTTGCACATTATTTTGTTCATTTAGATCACACAGCTTTTGTTAAGTACTCTAATTGTTACAAGTGCTGCATAAACTATGTGTTGATATGTGGCAGAAAAAAATGAAGCAATCTGGCTTTGTTTTATGGAATTGTGAGGGATAAACTGAAGTGGGTATTTGTCAATTTTAATGCTCGGTAACTAGGTACAGCAGCATTTGCTTTTAAATCTTCAGTGTTTGGTAATCACTCATATTTTTAAAAGTCAGTTCCATCTGGTCGTTTTCGAGTCAAAACTAGTTCAAACTTCGTACAAGGTTAGTTTTTGCCTAAACAATTTTTATTTGAATCTAAAACTTCCCTTCTCTTCACCTCTATCTCTTTAGTTTTTTCAAACTTGTGAATTGATTAGTATTTGATTTGATTATCAATTAGTTTAAAGCTTTTTTTTTTACCAATTAACTAATATGAACTAGTTCAAATTTTTGCAGATTTATCAAACTTGTCCCAACTTAAAAAGTTTAAAGCCAGTTTATTAATTCTCCATACTGCCTCTGTGAATTATATGATCCTTGATGAGAATTCATGCATCTTGTTAGAAATTAGAATATCATTATTAGTTTTCAAATTAGTAGGAGGATGTCAAAGTTAATCAGTAATCACAGTCTTTTTTATTGTATACTGCTTAAATAAGTTTCTTTTCTTATCTCTTTATACCTGCTATAGTGCTGTTGCTTTATCTAATTTTCTCTTCTGTGTTTTGTTTACTGATGTTTTCATGAAGAGCATTTTTTTCTGTACCTGTATTTGCAATAGAATAAACATGCAGCATATAGATTATCATACCAAAACTCCATAAATGACATTATAACGTAAACTTAACATCAAATTCTTTAGAATGCAGACAAAATGACATTCTAAGCTGCCAAATGGCTGTTTCAAGGGAGTTTCGATTTCTAGAATGCAGAGAGACTGGACAGCCTTGCTGCTTTATAGATATTTTCATTTTCATGTTCCTTTTATCAAAAAACGTTTTCTGTCTCGGAGGATATCTTATCCTCCCCTTAATTATACATTCTCTATTTCTGTCAATTGAATTTATTTTTATTAAAATAAAAAATAAACCACTGGATAAAAACCGAGCTTAATAGAAACTGACACTTGTTTGCTTTCTGTAGTAAGAGGTAGTGAAGCCACATAAAAACTCACCAACTTATGCATTGAACATCTAAACAAATTAAAGAGTGATGCCATCGGTTGAGAGTTTTATTTGGTTTTAAGATTATTGTTTCCTTGTCTTAAGCTGTATACAAACAAGTTCTGCTCATACTTTGGATTTGGCAGTTGAATTTTATTCATTCGATATAAATATAAATGATTCAAAATTGAAAGTTATTAGATGGAAAGGATTTATCTTTTACGTGTAAAATTACTTTCTATCTCAGGAGATGTAGTCATGTTTTGTTTTCTAAATCAAACTTAATTTTCAGGCCAGATGTTTCTGAGCTGGAGTCAAAGCTTTCTGAACAATCAAAAATATTGTTGAACCTTCAACAAAAGGTCGATGACTTGGCATCCAAGGTTTACCGAACATCTTAACCCCTTTCTTGCTTTCACATATGGTATCTATATGAAGTGCTGGAAATTAATCAGCAGCTTGAATTTTGTTCTCCTAGTTTTTAATTTAAGACATTGTTTCTGCTAGTTAATGTCTTGTATTTTGCATTTATATCGTTATTACCAAAAAAATGCCTATGATAATACTGTTTTCTGTTTCTTGGTAAATATTTAGAAATATCAAGTTTCATGTCACTTAATTATCTTCTTTGACCCTCCTTGTGTCTTTCTTGTTCGTGCTTTTCAATTGTTTACTTATGAGAACATGAACTAGTTTCTCATTGACAACTGATTATATTTTGGTTTCCGTATGTTGCTGATCCTCTGCAAGTTGAGCTTTTTTGTTGTAGTAAGTAGGCAGCAGGTCTTAGACTAATCTACCAAAAGCCAGGCTGGAAAAAAAAGCTACTTCACCATTTGATTGCTGTAGTCAATGTTGCTCATTATGCGTTTGTTATTTTTCTATCATCATATTTGTGTGTTATTTTTTTTGTTTTTAATCCTTATTTCCTAATTCCTGGTTTTTATCATGAAGAGACTTTGATGTCAACAAGTTTCTAGTATTATTATTGTTGTACTTATTTTGATGTAGTTGCCATCTTATCCTCTTTGTAGCATGCTTACAATCCCGATGAGGAGTATACTGAGGTGGAATCCCAACTGCGGGCACATTTGGAATCTTTCCTAGAAACAGCTAGAACATTCAATATGATTTACACCAAGGTTTGATCATCATGCTTTGCCCTAATGTGTTTTGCAAACCCTGTTATTTTATTGTTCGAACCCAATCAAATAAAGATTTATTGTGTATTATAAGATGACAATGAATTAAACTGTCGTGGTTGGTAATTTGTGAAGTTTTGGTTTCAGTTTGTGGGGACATTATATGCTTCTAAATATCCCACAATAATTTTTAAGTGCCAGACCAGAATAGCTGGTTCATCTGGATCAATGGTGATCTGCTCAGTGTACTGGAAAGGGTGAAACTTGTAATTGCAGTTGGTCCATATAAAAAATTGGATAGCTCAGCTTGTAATTGGTACACGCTAAACCAGGTGCCATTAGAGTATGGGCTGGTTTTACTGGCTGACTGGTTAGCTGTGAAAGGCATCAGAACCCCTTGCTAAGAAGTAAAGGTCGTTATAGAAGTAGAAAGATTTTAACTATTGTTAGAATTTGGGGTTTAGGCCTAACTCAACTCAAAAGCTAGTTTAAGAGGTGGGGATTACCTAAGCCTTATAAGGATTACTTTGGCCATATCTCTAGTCGATGTGGGATTTCAACCCCCCCCCCCACGTCCAGCAATAGACATGGGAGCATGGATAAATACGGGTGGAATAATTGGTCCAATAACAGATCTGGGATAGACTTTGATACTATGTTAGAATTTGGGCTTTAGGCCTAATTCAACCCCAAAAACCAGCTTAAGAGGTGAAGATTGCTTAAGCTTTATAAGGACTACTTTGGTCATATCTCTAGTCGATGTGGGACTTCAACAACTATAATTGTGATAGTATATTTTGTCACAATTAATATAATGGTTTTTATTGTACTAATTATAGTAAATGTTGATACTCATTCCCATTGACCAGCATCGTGAGGAATTCCTTATTCCTTTCCTTTTTTCATGATTATCAGCATATCCAAAATCGGTTGGAGGGGGTTGACCCCAAATTGTTCTGAGAAAGAGTCCATGATGCTGAGACATATCTATTTTTGAATGATATGATGAAGCTAATAGATAGTGTCTTTTCATGTACACTTCTACGACAAGGAATTACATGATCTAGCATTGCCATAGATAACTACTGAAGGAGTCCTTAAAAAGTGACCCTGAAAGAGCAAAGGCATGACCTTTTATAAGTGATCATGTGACCCTTAATATTTCTAATCTTGATCAACCATGTGAGATTGAATATTCTTGATTAGCTCCTCATGATAAGACAATGGTGTCACTTGACATGTCTCCTCCAAATGTATATAACATCCGGGGAAGCCCATAAAAGGCTCCTTTTTGTGTAGGAAATTCGTCCATGGACACACATGATGGAGGTCCCTCAACTTCATGGGTTTGGACCAGCTGCCAATCGTTTATTGGAGGCTTACAAGATGCTTTTGAAGGTAACCTTCCTGTGTTTAGCATAAATGTGTTTTCTTAAAACGTATGATATTGCTTAAACTATAAGAAAATTAAAATCAATAAGTGATGCTTGACATGCTCTGCATCATTGATAAACGTCCTTATAATACTCGTGTTCTTCTTGCACACTAAACTTAATGATAATTGAAGTTTAAACTGGCATTTGATCAAGTGGTGGATGTTTTCAATTGTTTGAATAGTATATTTTTACTTTAAATTTAATATAAATTGATGGAGTAAATAACATATTTGGATGAATGTCAAATTTTATGGGTATAATAAGCACTTCCAATCCAACTGCTAATTTGTAAAATATTTTCCCTCTAAAAGTTATTCGTTAGTGTAGAATTGAATTTGATTTACAAAGTTTTTACTTGTTACTGTTGGTTATGATTTTCTCAATTTCTTCTGCTGGTATGTCAAGTGAGAGAATATTAGCAATTAAATGCAGCTATGTTTCGAATAATATTCTCATTGATTTCATATAATCTTCTACATTTGTATCTGTTTATTTGCAACAGTTTTTGGGTTACTGTTGGTTTTTATTAAACATTGTTCAACTTCTTCTGCTGAGCAATTAAATGCAGCTATGTTATGAATAATATCTCATTGACTACATAGAATCTTTTATGTTTGTATCTGTTATTTGCAACAGTTTTTGGGTAACCTACGGAATCTTAGAGACTCGCATGCTGCTCTTGCTTTTGGATCTTCTGAGACATCCGAAGAGCCTTCTTCTGTCACAAGAATAATATCTGAATGTGAATCTTCATTGACAGTCTTAAATCGCGATCTTGGAATTCTCTCAGCTTCCATTGCTCGTGAACAGGGAGAGAAGATGAACATTTGATGAAACATTATGTGAAATGAGAGATTAATCCTTAAATTTTATTCTTTTGGATGTTGTGATCTTATTGTGCATAGTATTCATATTGTTGACATGAAATATGATAACGTGGTGATGTCTGCTTAGTTGTATTGTCCAGATTAAAATTTTGAAATTGCAGTTTGTTTTATTGAAAAAACACTAGCTCATTGTTATTAAATTCTAACAGGTCATCTACTCGGCTAGGATAATGGGTTAATGAGTTACTAGTCAGTGAATCTTTCATTAGTTTTCTTGGTTTCTTAAGTTATCCTTCGCTCATAATTGTGGAAACTAATCCTTCGAGATACTGGACGACATTAAAGGTTTGGTTTCTTTCAACCAGGTTTTCTTCATCCACATGAGTTAGGGATTGAACCCCTGAGTCCCTGATCACTTGCTTAAGGGGTCCTATTCCGTTACCACTCAAACTAACCACACGTTGGTACCTTTCCGTAGTTGAATAGCATAAAATAAAAAAAATTATATAAATAACACGCACCAGGTTTTCTTCATCCACATGAGTTAGGGATTGAACCCCTGAGTCCATGACCACTTGCTTAAGCGGTCCGAGTCCGTTATCACTTAGACTAACCACATGTTGGTACCTTTCAGTAGTTGAATAGCATAAAATAAAATAAAATTATATAAATAACACACACATATATGTGGACTGTTTTTAGCATAAAAATATTTGGCTGTACAAAAAATTAAATTAGTGGTGATCCCATTTTTAAGCAACAAGTATTTTATTTTTAGAGTGAAGTTTTGATCCACTATCAATATGAATTTTTTTATACTATTAATTACTTATATTATCACATGTATGATTTTTAATATAGTATTATAAAATTTAAATATTTTTAATAATGTAATAATACATGATTGATTGATAATATAGTTTTTTTTTATAAACATTGTATCACAATTAGTTTTTCTTAAATTAGGTTGGCATTTCTACTAGAACCCAAAACTTTATAAATGTTTAAATCACAAAACCCTGCCCTAGGGGTGGCAATTTCCACCTGAGCGTGGGGATCTCTGCGGGTTCTACTCCGAATGGAAATTTTTTCCCCGCGGGGATGGGGACAAAGCATAAAATCCCCTCTAAGGCATTTCGGGGACGAGGACGGAGAACATATTCCCTGCCCGCAGAGTTTCTGCCTCGGATAAGACTACAAAAATATACTTATAAATATATGTGTATATATTATAAATATATTTTAGTAATTTTAAACATATATTATTTTTTAATTTAATAAAATATTGAAAAATAATTCAATCATAAATTTCTTAATCCTATTTGGCTCCTCAGTTTCTCCTCTACAGTCTCCACCTTCCAGTCCCAAACGATCAATCCGCTCACTCTTAGCTTTTCATGCGTCTGATCCGCGGCGCCGTCTAAGTAATAACATTGTTCCCCACATCTTGTCGCAATGCTACTTGTCTGTCGCGTTGCCACTAAAATGGTGTTAAAGACTTTAAATGTTGGACATGATAAGAAGATTTGAACTTGATGCAGTCTTAGATCTTGTTGTAATTTTGTTGAATCTCGTGTTGGTACTATTTGAGTTTGAACTTGTTGCAATGTCTTGGAGAGTGTTTTAACTGTAAATTTTATTTTTTTATAGTTTTATATATTTTAAATTTTATTGGATTTTAGTTTATTACTTTATTTTTATGAATTTTCAGGATCCTCGAACTCCTTGTGAAAATTGATGAGATCCACGGCGATCAAGGACGGGAAAGAAAAAATCTCTATAACGAGGAGCGGGAACGGGAGAAATTGGAGATGGGGAGTGGGACAATACTCCCCGCCTCGTCCCCGTCCCCGTCCCGCACTGTTGACATACCTACCCTACCAACATGTTACATGTTATTTGTTACCTCTCTTTCAGCAGCGTCGCATTGCACACTACTAAATAAAACGCTACATTGGCTCTTCTTCTCCCTCTCTACAATTGCCAACGCCACTATGCAGCACCTTTCTCTCCCTCTCTTTCTCTCCACACTTGCCAACACCACCAAGATTCCTTTCCCACGATCTCTTTTCCTGTTCCGATTTGTTAATTTATGGAAACCTGATGAAGGATATTGTCTTCAGAGTTCAGGCTAGTAATAAGTACATTAGATAAAAGATAGTCCAATATTTTTAGACAAAAGAACAAAATAATTCTAAGGAAAGTCATTTTTCTAAATGGACTTTCAAATGAATAATTTATTATAGAATAATAACACCAAATCCCCGCCCCCTAGTTCTTTTCTTCTGCTGCATCCACGTTTAATTATTAATTATACTTGGAGGATGATTCTAGTCCTCATTAGAGGAATTTGGAATTGTAGTCTAATGAGTTTTTTTTATGGAGTTTGCTTGGCACATGGATGTTAAGGAGAGAATAATTCTAGGGGGAGCATTTACCTTCAAAATAGAGTGTTCCCAGCCAACCAAATTCTATGTACAATGGTAATAAACAACTGAGTGTCAGTCTATGTAGCTACAAAGACGTGTGTAGTATTCAAAAGTCACAAACAATTAATTTGTGACTCACGGATGTGCACACATCGTGCTTTATGATTTTTATGGT
The DNA here is from genome assembly GCA_039655645.1 of Ammopiptanthus mongolicus. NCBI lineage: Eukaryota > Viridiplantae > Streptophyta > Magnoliopsida > Fabales > Fabaceae > Ammopiptanthus > Ammopiptanthus mongolicus. The sequence goes on from CM077350.1 coordinate 48,980,843, forward strand.
TATGAAGATATAGGAAAAATGTTCTTCATTAATTAAACTTTCATTTTCTTAACTTTTTGTATTTTGTAACCATGCTCTCTTTAATTGTGTATAAGAAACAGATTAGACATGAATCGAGCATTACTTCCGGCTCAACATTATTAGGACTCACTACAACTATGCTTTTTCTCCTTTGTACATCTGCTTCAAGGTTCTTAATTTCTCTCGGCGTGCATTTGCACCATTGCAAGATGAGTAAGCATTAGCTAGGATTTCACTATTGAATGTTTACTCACTTTACATATTTAAGTGATAAAATTATGCATGATTATAAGTACATCATTTTACATAGTGCACAATGACTCCCCCAAAATTTTTACTCACTAGATCCGTCATTGGCAACCATTCTCAATATTATTCATATAAGACTTTAAAGTTGTATTTATGATTGGATATATGTGGTTAGGCACTACAAGAATTATCTGTATTACCGACGGTCTATTACTCACAGCCAGGACTCTGTCGGTAATTAAAGCAATGACGATGAAATATCCCGTCACTAACATAGGAAATTCTAAACGTCATCAATTCAATCAATTTACCGACGGATAACCCGTCCGTAAAGGTAAAAGACGTTACCGACGGCCTTTTCGGTCGCTAATTTTAGCGCTTTTATGCATGAGCTTTTGCGCGGGATGTTTACCGACTGATAATACCGTCACTAATGCCTTTTCCGTTTACTGACAGATAATCTGTCGGCAAAGTGGTCCAAGTTACTGACGGAGTGTCCGTAGGTAAGGACAATATAAATGCGCATACCAAATTACAAATTACCGACGGATTTGGCCGTTAGTGTGTTCAACGATTACATGTTACCGACGAACTAATCCGTCAGTAATTTTCAATTAGTAACAACAAATGCCTCCCCCCATTTCACTTTGCCTTTTTTCAGAAAACCCTCCTCCCTCATTTTCCTTCTCCAGCCACCACGACCGCAACCCCTTCTCACCCTCCTCAGCCACAAGGCACTATAAGCCTCGTCTTCCTCCCTCTTTCTCATTTTCCCTCATTACTTCGATGCGAAGACCACCACCAAAAGCCACCAAGGTCATGTGCTGCCTCCCTCCGCAAAAACCATCATCGCGCGCCCCTCCGATTGCACCACTGCACGCCCCTCTCTCCGCAGTCCGCACCACCTCCTGGACCGCCACCATTGGTGAGAGCCTCTTCCATTTTTGTTTCCCTCTTCCATTTCCCTCCCCCATCATTTTCTTTCTCTTTTTTTATTTGTTAATTTATTTATTTTTTGTTTGTTAATTTTTTTCAGTCGCAAAAGGAGGCCCTCACCGCCACAAACGTCATCGTGCAGAGGAGTGACCACTACCACATAGAGGTTCTTTGCTGCTCAATCTCGTTGTTGCCGCCATTACTGATTCTTCTCTCTCTCTCTCTCTCTCTCTTTATTCATTATGTTCATGGTTGTATGATTTTTGTGCTGGGTTTATGTGTATGATTCTGTGTTTGTTGTTGGGCATTCTAGGTTATATGATTTTTTTATTCTCATTTTTCATGTTTATGAATTTTTTTAATGAATTATTGGGGTTAGATTGGATTTTTATCAATTCAATTGAGAATAAGGATTATGGATTGTATGTTGTATGATATTTTGATTTATGAGTGGTCGTATGTTAATTTAAAAATACTTTAAATATTCTAGAAAATGCCTGGATTGGAAAATTAATTAAAATAATTATTTGATTCATATTTGATGGATTCAACTAAGCAATTAGGTCCGAACTTTAAAACACCGGAAAAGATCAAATTAAAATATTTAGATAAAGGGTTTTCCTCCCATATACCTGCAGCGATGAGGAAGTGGATGCAACAGTAGCTCATGATACTCGGTGAAACACGAATGAAAAATCGACTATGTTCTAATTTAATGGATTATACCTTGGCACATAAGACTTAAAACAAAAACAATGAAAAATAAATAAGTGGGAACAATAAATGGCATTTAAATAACTAATATTTTAGTAATTAAATGAAAACACAAATGTTACAAATATTCTAGTTTTATGGATTATATCTTGGCACATAATACTTAAAACAAAAAAATGAAAAATAAATAAGTGGGAAGAATAAATAACATTTAAATAATTAATATTTTAGTGATTAAATGAAAACACTACAAATGGGACAAATATTCTAGTTTAAAGAATTATACCCAGGCACATAAGACTTAAAAAATGAAAAATAAAAAAGTGGGAAGAATAAATAATATTTAAACCATAAGCCTCAATACTAATTTCCCTTAGCCTAATAAGACTTAAACAAAACTTCAATAATCAATAAATTTTTTAAATTTAATAACACTAGATTAAAGCATGAATTTTTTTAGATGAATAATTTGTTTAGAATAGTTACTTATATGTTAATTTGTTTGCTGATTTTATTAGTCCCTATGCATTTTATGTTATTGCTAAAGTACGTGAGCATTTAATCCATCAGTAAGTCAATCCTTTACACATGATACTTACCGTCGGATTTTTGTCGGTAAAATTTAGCGACTAGCAAATTATTGATAGATTGTTGGTGTCAATAATTTGTTGGTAATCATACGTTACCGACGGTTTTTGGTCATTACCGACGGATTATGACCGTTGGTAATTCACGATTTTCTTGTAGTGATGGACTGTACATATTCTATTAATCAAACCATTAAGATTTAAATAATTTTTATTTTAAATAATTATATTATATACATTTAATTTTATAAAGTTATTATTGATTATATTTTTTTATTACACTTTTAGTTAATCTCGTGCAATTATAGTTAAGTTATAAAAACAACTATATTTTAACATCAAAATGACTTCGAGTATTAAAATTTTTAGTATAAATTTGTTTTTAATTTGAAAGAATATTTGCTTACCGTATATCACTCAGTTCAACTATAATATTTTGAACGGAAGAGTTTATAACAAAAACAAAAGGTTATATAAAAGTACTTTTGAGTCAATGATTAAATGCTTTACAATTTTTTTTTCAACATCCAAACTCATGTTTCTCTTTCGGATATACTATTAGAAATTTTCTGATTACCTGTAAATTTTCCTATGGATTTTATACAAAAATTCGTAGGAAATATGTTTCCTACAATTTTTTCAATGAATTTTGTCCATAGGTAATTCTTTTGTGGGTAATTTTTTCCTGAGAATTTTAAAATACACAGGAAATTTCCTGCAAATTTTCTTGCAAAAAATTTAAATTCGTAGAAAAATTTGTAGGAAATGTCAAAATTTCCTACAAATTTTTCTACAAATTTGAATCTACAAGAAAAAACCTTATTTTTAAAAAAATTGTAGAAAAATTCACAGGAAATTCCTGTAAAAAAAATCCGCAGGAAAATCCGTAAGTAATTCATGAATTTCTAGTACCTCTTTCTATAAAGTGATCAAGTTCATGTGTAAAATAAATAAGTTAGATTAAATTAATAGTGAATATATTTTTATTTACTCATTTTATATACAAGCTTTGATAGAGCTTGAAGAAAATTTTAGAGGCCCAAAATAAGTGTTTATTATGTAATTTTTTTCTTTTTGACTTACTCCTCCTGTCTTTCTATTAAAAAATAAATTAATTCTTATTTTTTATTATCAGATTTTTGAAAATAATTTTTTAGCTCCAATACAACATGAATTGTTTTTATATAAGGTAAATAAAGTGATCAACAAATACTACGAAGGAATTTTTTTTAAGTCAAATTGAAGAATATATTAGACAATTGAAGAAAATTCTGAATATAATTAGTGAAAATTATTTTATAGTATCTGATAACTATATTGCCAAAAAAAATTTGTATCTGATAACTCTACTAATAAAAGAAATAAAACTAAAGACAAATGGCAAAAATAAGTTAAGAGTAATCCAGTGAAAAATAAAATGAGGAATGAAAGATTATTTTTTAACATAATTTAATTAAAAAAGTGAAGAGTCTATATAGTTTCTAATAATTTTAATAATACGAGTAATTTTAATTGTGAACTTTTTTGATAAAATAAAATAGGACATATTTTAATATTTGATTATAAAAATTATTTGATATAATAATATTATATTAGATATATTTAATTGATATATAATATTAATATAAAATTTTTTATACTGTCAATCAATTATAAATTATATATATTATTTAAAATATTTATCTCTTATCTGAACGGTTTTAAAAGTTATTAATGTCATCATTTGTGATATGATGTTTTTATTTATATATATATATATATATTTATTTATTTATTTATTTGAGAGTGATAGTAAATTACCATCTGGACATCTGAAATTTGGGCTTTGCAGGACAATAGGTCGACAGCGGCAGCAATCATGGCAGACGCTTTTTGGAATCATCTCAGTTCTTTCTCACGGAGGCACATGACATGAGAGACACAACGTGTTGTACTTTGCATGCATGAAAATGATGCACGCCACAGTCACGTGCCTTCCCATTCCAACGGCCCAATTTGATCAAAACCCTGCTGAGTTCTCATTGGGTTATTCCAATTCCCAGCAACTTCCTTCCCCGGTTTCTTATACCAATGGACTCCATTTAATGCTTTTATACTTTTTAGGACTAAGCAACTCACAATTCTTCCATCTCTGTTCCTTACTAATTACCGGTTTTCTTTCGCCAGCAGATTCCAACTTCCAACGCCTATCACTGCCTTGCAACCGGACTCCACTAAACGGACACTTTAATTTGACAATTTGACACCCTTTCTTTGTCACCACGAAACTAGTCCAACATATATCTAATTTTTAAAAATATAATACTCAAAAATATCTAATTTATATCTACATGTTTCATCCATCTCATTTTATTTGTTTAATTTAAAATATTATATTATTTTAAATTACTTATCATTTTAAAAAATTATAATATTTATTTGAGTCTTACTAATCACGACATAGATTAAAAAGTCAACAAACTGAAACTTTGTATTAAAAGGTTAAGTGTAAAACCTTTGAATATATATTAAATACATTATTTTTTATATAAAATTTCATTTTTTATTCTTTAATTAGTATCTTTAGGGTGTTGACTGTTGATAAACATTTTTCTAAATATTTTAATTTATATAATATATAATCATATTTAACCACACTTATATTAAATGCAGTGTCTCACTTAAATATTATATTTAAGTTTAAGGTAAAAAATAATTTTATTTTTACTGAGGTGCCTTTCATTTTTCAATTCTTATAGTAACTCTTCTCAATAGACTTCACTCAGTTTAATATTTTTAGAACACCTAGATTTTCAAATTATTTTAAAATTATATAGCATGATGCCGATCAGATATTTTGGTCAGAAAGACAATTTTTTTTTAATTATAAATTTTATTTTAAATAGTCATGAAAATTTCAAGAGAATTTTTTAGAAAAAATTAACATTTATCATAATTCATAAAGAGTTTAATTTCTATGCACCGTTAGTGTAAAGTTTTTTCACTGTCAATCAATCAAAAATCATGGTATGAGTGACTTTTAATATAGTTAGTATAAAAATCAAATATTTTAGGCTTATGTGGCAATTTCTAATTGGTTGATTGTGTAAAAAATCTTTATACTGATAGTTGTTATATATCAATTAAATCCTTCCAGTAATAAATTTCAAATTCAAATTGTACAATTAAACGAGTCTATTTCGAATGAGTTTTGCTAATCAGTGTCATAAGGACATTAAAGAATAAAAAGTACTGTAGAAACTTTGTATTGTGAATTCTACCTTATAAACTTTGAAAAAAAATGAGTACACAGTTTTGCAATACATAATTTATATTTTTGTTTTCTTAATCAATATCCTTAGGACAGTTGTTAACATTTGTCATTTCAAATTCGTTATGGTGCCAACATGTTTGTTTCAAATTTTCCTTTTTTGATTTTTCGCCCAACCTTTCCTTTTACTTATTGATATTCATTTTATATTTTTTTGTCGAAATATTAATTTTAATTGTTATTAAGAAACTAAATTTTCTACTTGTATAGTAGGAAAAAAAAGGAAAAATTGCTATCTTTACACTTTACAGTGAAATATAATCGTGGAAATTTTTAAACAATGGAATAAAAAACTCTAATATTTTTAGAGGATTCATTATTAATCCCCATGCTATACGGTGTCTTTAAATTTTAAAAGATTAATTCAATTCCTATTAAATTAGTCAACTTTAAAATGCCAAAATTATTTTATTTAGGAGAGTTTGATCATAAGAAATTTGTAACCTTGAGATTTAATGTTTTTTTTTTTCGGATCTTGATTTCAAAACTCATAACAGAGAGAGGTACACCTATTTCTTACCACTTAATTGATCACGATGCCCAAGTTCTAATGGCATTTTTGTTTTTTGAAAGTATCCTCCACGTGTAATTATAAAGACTAATCCCACAAAGTACATCTACAAAAAAAAAAAAATCTCACAAGGGACTGGACGACATTTAAGGGCTGAAATCTCCCAACCAGATTTTCTCTATACACAAAAGTTAGGAATCGAATCTCTGACCATTTGCTTAAGAGGTTCGATTAAGTTTGTTACTACTCGGATCAATCAGATATTGGTAAGTTCTGACATTGGTTATAGCTTTAATGAAGCTGGTTAACAGTTGAACAAGCTAGAGGAAGTTATCTAGTCTATACCTTGTGACCCATCTCTTTTTGAATAAATCTTGTATGGATACATACATTAGTCAGAATTTTAAGATAACTTTAAAATATTTAGTAGGGGTTCTATTGTCTTTTAAATATATATTATTATTTTAATGAACATTGAGTATTTGATTTGTTGTGTCTGATAGACACTATGTTCATACAAAATATTTTCTCTTTTTATGCTTTTATATATTGTAGTTAATAAAAAGAAATATTTGTCCCCCTAATTTCAAATCAAATGCTGCATGACTTTTCTCATAAACTCTAATCACGAAACAATGACTTTTATTTAAGATATAATACGCACAATTTATTGCTAATTTGAAGAAGATCAGCACAATTTATAACTAAATGACGGACTTCAATTAAGAATCATTGTAGCTAGAAATTAACAAAAGGAGATTCCAATGTAGGTACTGGATCAGGTGACTCCGCTGAATTTGGGCCTGAAGGAACAAGTCTCTTGATCTCATAGTTGAATCCATACACAGGTACTGGATCAGGTGACTCTTCTCGGTTTGGACCTGTAGGAACAAGTCTCTTGATCTCGTAGTTCAATCCATAAGCAGGTACTGGATCAGGTGACTCTTCCCGATTTGGACCTGTAGGAACAAGCCTCTTGATCTCGTAGTTGAATCCATAAGCAGGTACTGGATCAGGTGACTCTTCTCGGTTTGGACCTGTAGGAACAAGCCTCTTGATCTCGTAGTTCAATCCATAAGCAGGCACTGGATCAGGTGATTCTTCCCGATTTGGACCTGTAGGAACAAGCCTCTTGATCTCGTAGTTGAATCCATAAGTAGGTACCGGATCAGGTGACTTTTCCCGATTTGGACCTGTAGGAACAAGCCTCTTGATCTCATAGTTGGCACCATAACCCCTGGAAAGGGAAGAAAGTTCCATGACAGGTACATGATCCGGTGACTCTGCTGAATTTGGACCGGAAGGAACTAGTCTTTTGATGCCATAACTTGTGAGACGATCGCTGACAACAAGAGAAAATAACAAGCAAGACATTACAACCATCAAATAAACCTTTGAACTTTCCATTTCTCAACTTTGTGTGTTAGCAATGGCAAAACGATGTATTATATTATAGGCTCTTTGTTAAATTTATAGCAATACTTTCAATGGTTAGACAGGGAGAACCATTGGACTTATTATTTTAAAAAATCTATATAGATTTTTTTTTTCCAATTATGCCAATGTGGTCAAACAAATCTGCAGTTAATTGTACCAAAAAAAAAAATCTGTAGTGAACCGAAAGCAAAGAAATCTGTAATTAATTGGAAGAGAATAATAATACATAACCCTTAATTAAATTCAATCAATTTTTTTCATTTCCTTTTTTTCAATGATGCCAATGTGGTCAAACAAATCTGTAATTGATTGGAAGAAAAAACAATCATATATAACTCATAAATTCGATCAATCATTATTAAAAAAAACTCAATCAAATAAAGATTGATCATACACCAGATCAACTAAAATGTGTAGATCTATTTAAAGCATCCAATCATATCACATAAGATTAATTACAATTTAAAACAAGTTTCAAATATGCATATATTTAATTTTATATATATATATATATATATATATATATATATATATATATATATATATATATATATATATTTATTGAAACACCAACTAATAATAATTGAAAGCATCGGGTTTGCATATATAGAAGAAATTATATGTAAACCTATTTGCACAAAAAAAAAAACTCTATTAATGCATGCATGTTTTTACGGGAAAAGAAGAATACATTAGATTTTGGAGGGACTATTACTTTTATATTTTATAATAGATAATAGATATTAAATATTGTCATCAATTTTTTTTTTTTTAGTTTATAAGGGTACAGGAAGGGAGCTACTCCTATGGTAAGGAGGGCCCGGGCTCGCCTAATATATATATATATATATATATATAGTTAACTTTATAGGTAATTGGTAATGATAATAATAGTAACACTTGCACCAAAAAAAAAGTTACTTGCGTCATAAAATTGTAGCACAAATCCTGGTTACTTTTTTTTCGTTCGCGCACATATTCATTAATAGTATAGGGTCAATCATAGATGATTTTCGTGACACGCAGGAAAGACGTTCTGTGTTTTGATAAATTACTCATGTAATTAACGTTATGAAACATATAATTATGAATATTTTATATGAAATTTGATACATTTATTTTTTGGATGAACTTTGGTTTTTATAGTTGGCCCTCCCCATAATATAAGTCTGGCTCCGTCCCTGCAAGGGTATCCAAACCGATAACTGAAGATTAATTCCTTTTGAGATGTAGAGATCACTGAAGTGAGTTTTGTCTCGCCAACAAAATATTTTTCATACACACGATAAAAATCGAGTCCCTAACAATATGGTTAAGAAACCCGGTTATCTACCAACTCTGTTCAGCCTTGTTGGTTTCTCTTCAAAATCTTTAACTATGCATGATAGTCTCAAATAAAATAAATGGTTGGATTTCTTTTAGTTAAGGGGTAATAATTTTCTTTTAATATGTTTCTTTTTTGGTCTTTGACTAGTATCCCCATGGGTAAGTTGTAAGATTAATCCTCGAATCGGGGTGGTGGTTAGGTAAAATCCTCCCCAGAGCGGCGACTCTAGGATTCGAATCCTTGACATTGCAGGTAAAAGTCTCCTGGGGTTGCAGTCCACTTCCACGGCAACCAACCACTGTTAGGTTCTTTTAATATGTTTCTAATTTTATTGAGAGTTTTTGTGTTTATCTTATAATATGCTTTTATTCAATGGTTTTGATAGATTAAAACTCTGTTTGGTAAAAATTAGTTGACAGCGGATAAGCTAGTTGATAGCGAATAAACTTATATCGGATAGCGAATGAGGCAACTGATAGCAGAGAAGCTAGCAAGGTTGGAAGTGTTGGATAAAATTAACGGTTAAATTAGCTGATAAATATAAAATGACATAAAAGGACATGTTCATATGTTTTTTTTATATAAATGTTGTTTATGTGTGTGTGTGTGTGTGTGTGTGTATATATATATATATATATATATATATATATATATATATATATATATATTATTTATTTTAAATTAATTATCATTTTAATACTTGAATTTATTTTAAATTATTATCAATTTTTTATATGCTATTTTTAATTATATATGCTATTTTAAAAATAATTTAAATTATTATATACGTTAAAAAGCTTAACAAAATCTTACACCATCTTAGCATATAGCAAGATTGTGTTCAACATATAACTTTGAATTTGGTAAGCATCTATATGATTTTGAAAATATTGTATAATAAAAAAATAATAATAAAAAATGAAAAATCATAAATGAAATAATAAAAATAGTATCCCATAGTAATAACAAAAACTTAAGATAATCCAAGAAAACGTGAAAATATTATGATTATAATATTTTATTTCATTTAAGATAGGATAAAGGAGTAATTTAAGTAAATTAGTAAGGATAAAAATGAAAAAATAATAATAATACACTATAAGCTATAAGCTCAAACACTACTTGAAATAACGTATGAAAAAAGCGCTATAAGCTAGTGGGAAACGTGTTTATCAAACGAGACTACAAGCCGTTCCTCTATAAGCTAGCGTATTGACCTTACGAAACAGAGCCTAGATGTAAGTATTGAAAACAAATTTTATCCTATTTAAATTTTCGCATTTCAAAAACAATTTGAAGATTAATTTCAATAATATTTTTCATTTGTCGATATTAAGTTTATATTTTTTTATATTTTATTTTTTAAATTACATTAAGAGTTTAATTTTTTTTGGTTAATTAAGAGTTTAATTTTGATACATTGTTGGTGTATGATTTTTTACATTATCAATCACAAATCATCCTATGTATGACTTTTAAGGTAGTTATGATAAGAATCGAATTTTTTTAATGATGTATCAATTTATGATTGGTTAACAATGTAAAAAAGTTGTACTCTGACAATGCTTACCAATGAAATCTTAATTGTATTATAACTTTTTTATATGATCTAATTAATTTTATCGTTCATTTTTATATTATTTTGAATTAATTTCTTTTCTCCTTTTTTATGGGTTGATTTTTTTTCGATAGAGCAAATAGGGAACTTACTATCTAACCTTTTACTGCTTTTAAATTAACAAATTTCAATATTATAGGGTTGCAACTTTTTTATTACTCCTATTAAACATATTATATACAATATATTTTGATATATTACTTACTTCCATGTTTGGGATGGTAAAACAGGCTAACCCGCTCCGACCCGCTCGACTAGTCAAAAAATGATGCGAGACGGGTTGACTCATATTGGCAAAGTAGGTTGAAATTTCTTACCCACCCTTGTTTAGCGATGAGTTGGCGGGTTGACCAACCAAAAACAAAAAAACAGTAACTGGGTTGGCCCACTAAAAATAATCGGGTTGGGCAAAATCAGTTTCAGTCGGATTCAGGCCAAATATCTCAATTCGACCAAAATCGAAGAGGATGATAGGCAGCCCATTTTCGTTCGTTTGGGCGAGGAGGGTGTGGCGGGTGACGGGTGGGTTGGAGCAATTTTTTATCAAACAAAAAAATGTAAGTAGAAGTAGGACAAACCCAGAAACATAAGACATCAAACTTTCAACAAAATCCCAAAACAAAAATTTCAAGAATAGCAACATAATAACACACAAAATGCATAAAAGCGTGAAACTTGAAAAAGAAAAAGAAGCAGAGAAGCATCCAGAATAGGAAAAAAAAATAAAATAGGTTGAAACTTGAAAAGGATATATGCAAAGGCAGATTTGCAACACACAAAAGCATATTTGGGCAGATCTTCTTATTTGTTGAAGCAAAGGCAGGACAGGAGATCTTCTTTGGTAGATCGACAACGAACCAACGACGTGTCGTTGTGGCGGACCAGAACCAATGACAAAGGCAACGGCGGATCAACACCGCATGTCTCAGCTTCTTCTTTAGAAAAACTAAGAGGAAGACGCGCGGTGCTTTGTGTTGGTATAAGCCCTAGTGGGCAATCTATTTTTTAGATTTGTATTTTGTATCATGACTTGGATTTAAACATATTTGATTTATATATTTATATATAAGGCACTCAGTTATTATGTTATTGTTATGATCATATATATAGCGTAATAAAGTCCTTAGAATAGACGGTTCGTTTAATGGAACATCAAGTGTGACTTGATCGTGAGACCTCATTAAACTATAGAACATTATGCTTAAAGTATTAGTAGTCAAGTACTATTATTAACTACGACAATAATAATACATCGAGACTATTATGTGAGTGACAAGATGACCACATCTCACGGGTCATGGATATGTGATATCATGTCTTCGCATAGGTATAACTATTGGTGGAATATTTATACTGGATTGACCCATTATGAAAACGTTGCATAATAGTTATGTAAAATGTCTTAAGCGTTTCTCATGGTGACCTTGATGAAGTAGTCCTTCGATTTGAAATCACTACGATTCCTACATGAGGAGTTGTAGGCTTTAATGCTATCAAACGTTATCTGTAACAGGATAATTATAAAGGTAGTAATTGGGTTTGCAATGGCAGAGGGATGTGAGTGATGTAGATAGGATTCGTCCCTCCCACATAACAAGAGTAATGTCTATGGCCACTCAATGGTGTGAGACGTGGAAATGCATGACCATACTAAGTTGGGACAATATGAGATATTGGGCCCAAATGATTGCACGTCTACTCCTTGATCGAGAAACATATATTTGGACTTAACAAGGATGACACGTTTATGCCTTGTATTCAATTAAGACATTGTGATGAAGGGACATTGGCTACACTGTATATATGGTCACAGTTAAGGTTGTATCATATCACCGTTATTTGCATTAATTGGGTAGCAATGATGTATTGCTAGATACCGCTCATTATTTATAATATAAAATGGGATTTAATATTATTGCCAACTTAATGAAAACCAATAAGGTCACACACATAGAGCAAATGATCAGAAAAGTAGTTTAATTAATTAATTAAATGTGATTTAATTAATAATTAAATAATGGGCTTGTAATGTACATGAGCCCATTAGAGATAGGGTACATGAGTGATAACTTATATAAAGCTACGCACCTCACTTAAGCATAAAATGCAACCAACACAAGTTACATAGGAGTTGCTAATCCTGGTGGTCGCTCTCCTTGTGTGTGCTGCACCCTCTCCCCTTTCCTGATAGGCTGATAGCTAACACTACGACGGTTTGCTCGCGTGGACTGAGTAGAGGTGCTGCTACCTTGCAGCACTTGCTGATAAAGTTCTTCATCTTCTTCCTCCTCTTGTGGTGGGTATAGCTGCGAGGTTGATCAAGGTGCTACCGTGATCGTGATTGTTTGTGATCAATTAAGTGTATCTGACGCGCTCACAGTGTTCGTGGTAAAGCGTCGCTTCAAAGGTGAACCCCTATAGCAACGGTCATGCTCATTTGTTGAGATCCTTAAAAAGGAATTTTTATTTTCCGCCAACGGGTTATAAACTGTGTATCTCCCGTGAATTCCCAACACTTTGAACCAACGACGGACGCGACGTGGTGCTTTGGACAACGGTCACGGCATGCTCACTGCTCTAGATGCCGGGACGAAAGCGGAATGTGGACGGTGATGCGTCAGTCGTGATGGCGAGGACGGTGCTGGCTGGAAACAGGCTTGGCCAGATGTGGAGCTAGAAGAAACAGAAAGTTTTGGTGAAGGTGAGAGAGACTAAGTGTTTCAGTGAGGGTGAGTTGTGAGAGAAATGAAACATGAGTGTCTTGGGCCAACGAAAACTAAAAGCCTGGTATTGGAATGAGTGTCAGTTTGAGGGGCAGGGTCCGGCGAAAAAAAATTTAGAAACCCGCACCCGCCTGCCTATACTCACATGAAACTGATTTCCCCACCCGCTGACCCGATCCAACCAACCAATACACTTGTTTTTTTTATTCCCAGTTTTTTCGGGTTTGAGGCGGGCCTCGGTTTGTTGTCTAGCCCTAAAAAATAATTTTTTAAAAAAATAGAAACAGTAAAAATACAAACATCTAAAAATAATCTAAAACAAAAATATGAGAAAGAGGAAGAGAGAATCTAAAGTCAATTAAAAATACAGACATACAAACATCATCTAATGCATAAACATATGCAAATAAATAAATAAATAAAAAATGGATTGACAGGTTGACCCGTTTCGTCCCGCTTTCTTGATAGGTTAAGCGTGACGAGTCAAAATAAGTTAGCGTGTTGAAGACCCCAACCCAATCCGCCAAAAAAGACATATTAAATAGATTAACCCAATGAGTTCAACTCATTTTACCACCCCTATATATGTCCAATGATTTATAGCTACTGCATAGTTTCATAGAGCAAAAACCTTGATGAACCACAAAACATGACTCCGCACCAATTCCCAACTTAATATCATGGATGGATGAAACCAACCTAAAGAAACAATCAAACTATAAATACTTACAAAACAACTGGAGTCTAAGGAATTTTCAGAAATACATTTTAAAACAGGCTCATGCATGATGGCATTCCATGCACATTAATTAGGAGAGGCATCTAGCTTGGCTGAATTTTGGTCAGGTGCTCTACAACGCATTACACAATCAGGCGAAAAACTTGGACAATCTGACTACATCCTATTATTAGTATAATAAAATTAAATGTTAATATTTAGGTTTAATCATAACTCTATGTATAGCTCCTATGTAATGTTTCTATCTCGACTTTTTTTTTTTTTTTTTGCATCCTTTTGGATCTTTATTTCTTCTAACGTCGCAACGTTAGTCCTTCCATCATTTCATTATCGTCTTAACTTCGTTAATTTTGTCCCATGTGATAAACGGTCTGCCACAAGCATGTTAGATTACATTTTTATTTTTAAAAGAATAATTAATTTAATTAAAAAGTAATTTTTTAATTTAAACAATGAAAAAATTAATAATTTTTTTAATTTAATTTAATGAAATTTTGATATAATTATTTAAACTATTAATTTATTTGAGTAGAACATTACAAATATATATATTCCATGATCTGATTTCTTCGTAGGTACCTCATGATTCGATCTCTCATCATCGGAGAAAACCCGGTTCAAGTAATCACCAGGCACCCCGTAGAACCGATCGGGACACTGATAGCCGCAACAGAAAGGGTAGCCGGTGCCGGACGAGGCGGCAGCGAAGACAACACAACAAAGTCAGAGAAAATGGAGTCTTTAGAAACGACAGTTGTAACATCCTAAAACAAAAAAATAAAATAAAAGGAGGATACATCAATGTACTTTAAGTGTACATCGATGTACAAAAATAAGAAAAGAGCCTAAGAGTGTTGAAAAATGTATTTTTGAGGTACATCGATGTATCCTCCTTTTATTTTATTTTTATGTTTTAGGATGTTACAACAGTGGAATTGGAGTTATTAACATTTTGTGAGCGATGAAATAGATAAGTTGTCTTTTTCTTCGACAGTGGTATTATTCTTCTTCTTTTTGTTCGTAGTGAAGAGAGCCGTGTTGGAATTCGCCGTTGGAAAAGTTCATAAGGTCATGAATGGAGAAATCTTCACCACCAACCACAATGTTTGGGTTGAAGCACAAAAATCTCCTTGCAAAGTGGCAGATGGAAAATAATTGAACTCTCTCCTCAAACTCAGTTTCAAATCTTTCGCCACCTCAAACTCCATTTTCTAAACACAAATTTAACCATTATTTTCAGAATGAGTTTTCAAATTTACAGTCGTAAAATTAAGTTATCCTAATAAAATTGGTGCCTTCTATCTTACACCAGCACAAAAAGTAGTGCAAGCTTGCACCATAACGTAGACCATCCTGGACCAACAAAAGTGCCACATGGTATTAGCTTTTTTTTGTTGAAGTCAAAGTTAAAGTCATAGTCAATCAAACATATCCAAAATTTGTGTATTTGCACATTGGGTGTTGAAAATATTATATTTGCACTTATAATATAATATAATATAATATAATATAATATAATATAATATAAATTTTATTAAAATAACTTTACATTGCAAAAGTAATTCCTTCCCCGAAATTCATTAGACAATTACCCAAATCCCTAACTTTCCCCTTTTCCCTTTCTCATCTCCTTCGATCCGGTTCCCCTTTTGCAATCCAAAATCAGGTGAAAATTAATTCCTAACCCCAATACTACCGCCTTAACCAGAGCTCTGCAGTTCGAGTAAAACAAAACATTTTGAATGGTCGAAAATCAGCGTTGACCACCGCCATGTTCCTTCTCAATCTGTTGTCGTGCCTCTGCTTCTCCACAAGCTTATGGAGGGCAGAGTGCAAAACCTCACCATATACCACTTATTTACTAAAATACCAGGCCGGACTTTAAAAAAACTAACATAACTTGACGGCCAGGCAATGACACCATGCTTAAGGTATTTGTCCATTTATTTTTCTAAAACAAGAAAGGGTAGAAATGCATAAAAAATAAATTTTTTTTACCACAAAACGACAAAAAATACACGGAAATACAACAAGCTAATGGACTCAAGTGCAAATACATTATTATGAATACAACACTTTATTTTGACCAATCAACTATTCAATCCAAAAAGTGAGTATGCACATGTGTCAAAATAATATGTTGCTATTGGTCAATAAAAGAAGTGTAAGGTTGCACTAGCAAAAATGGGGAGATGCATCATTGAGAATTAAGAAGAAGAAAAGAAACCTACAACTTAACCCCCAAGCGCAAATCCTACTATAGAAATCTAAACCCAAAAGAAAAATTCTACTAAAAACTAAAAAGTGATGAATGATAACTGATAACTGATGAAGAGAGTGGTACTGAGGGCCTCTATTTATAGTAAAATAGGAGAAAAGCCCTAATTTTTGCTGTCAGCGCCGCATGCACGACCGTGCTTCACGGTGCACGACCCTGCTTCCTTCATACACGGCTGTGCTTGATTCAGTACGGGCGTACAAAATTCGTAACATCAGCATCACTAAGGCACGAGACTGAGCACAAGCGTTCTTCATCCAGCACGGGCATGCTTCACATTATGTACGATGTGCTTCATCCTGCACGAGTGTGCTTCAACTTCAGAGGTCAGCTTGAGACTTTTGTAAGGGCGTGTTTGGATCAGGTTGAATTAACAGGTATGTACTGTAACATCCCTGTTTTCTGAAACCTTAATTGAGATAGATGGCTTATATTGGGTCATTATATGCTTGTTGGTAATTACTTTTATGGCTTGAAAGTATGCTTAGAGAATATATGAAGAGTAGGGATGAATTGTATAAGAGAAGAATGAGGAACAAGGAATCAGGAGCGGGATGCTTAAGCGTGGAGCAATGTAACGCTCAAGCGTGCCAACGCTCTAGCGTGGGACAGGATGGATGCTCAAGCTTAGTCACTCTGACCCTTTGATTGACACTGATGGGACATAAAGTGACACGTGTCAGAATGCATCACAGCTGGCATTGGAAGGGCGGTGCGGAAACGTCAACGCTCCAGCATTGAGAGAGCTAACGCTCAAGCGCTAGAACGCTAAAGCGTTGAGATCCATAACACTTAAGCGTTGTCAGTTGAGGGTAACTTCTATAAATAGTTGTCATTTGTAAACTTGACAAATTTTTTTCCCAAAACAGTAAGAGCAAGGCTGAGAGAGACCAAGTGAGGTTGGGAGCTTTGATCCGAGTTTGTGATCCGTTCGTTCGTCTGATTTCGATTCCGTCAGTGCTTTCGTGATCAGCGCGATTTCTACTACAACTCTAGCGGTTTGCTTTTGTGATTCGACGAGGGGCAAGTTTGGAAGTTGCATGCGGAACCCGTTGGTGCAAGTGGGCCGCGGCTGTGAAGGCAAGGAAAGGAGCAAGGAGTGCTCGTTGCGTTCGTGATTATCACCACGTTTGCTATCAGGTAGGGGAAAGAACCACAATATCGTCGGGGAAGCAAGATTTAAAATAATATATATTTATATGCATAGGGCGACCCAAACCCTACTAGAGGTCATTTGACCATTAGGTTGATTTTGCGGTATATATCGAGGTTATATGATCTGTGATCGGATGTTTAATATGATATGTGTGATATTTATGTTATGCTTATTATATGTTTATGATTAATTAAATATTATTTATCTGTGAGTTGATATTATTGTTGAATCTGTTTCTGGTTGTTATTGATGTGCTGTTGTGACTGCTGATGCCTGAGTAGAGATAGACAGTAAATTCTGATGAGTTGAGAGATGAATGTGTGGTGAGAATATATATATATATATATATATATATATATATATATATATATATATATATATATATATATATATATCGTAGTACTCAACCTAGAGATACAGTTGATCTGTGGATGTTGTGATATAAATTCAATACCCGGTTAACCCGGAGGAAAGTTGGTTGTGGTTGTTTATAAGTCGTGGTTGAGGCACTAAGTGTTGATCCGAGATGAGTTGGTGAGGTTCATGTTGCATAGTTGTTGTTCATCACTGTGTTGGCGTATGGGCGATTCCGACCTTGCCTGCGGGGAGAAAATCGTACCTATTAGTTGTTAATGGGTGGGTGAATGTCACGACCTGGCCTCCGGACGGGGGGATATGTCGTTACCGTAAGTTGCGTTGTTGACGGGCGAATATTCCGACCTAGCCTGCGGGCGGGGAAATATGTCGTATCCATGAAACGAGTTGAGCCTACGGGCTGCTGGCCGAACCTTGCATTACATGGGGTGGCACAGAGATGAACAAGACATCTTAATCTGTTGGGGATGTCGCGTTGTGATCGTATCCATATAGTCGTTAATTGCATGAATGTGAGAGACAGTAGTTAATAGAGAATTATCTGGGAGTTGTTTGGTTATCACTATTGTGCTGCTAAGTGTTGCTATCTGTATAAATTATTTTATATAGCTGTTTTCCCATTTATGATGAATTGCTGTTTCTTATCCCCTATACTTTTCTATGTCGTATTTTATTATTTCTCGATCGTACGAGAAGATACTGTTGAGGAGTTGCCAGAGGAGATCAATGGCATATCGGTAGAACCAGAAGCTGGCGAGAGAGCCCCGGGTCCCAACGATGGACGACTTTAGAGCTTGGGGGTTCTCACTATCCCTGTTATGGTCGTCTTGGGGTTAGTAGTATTAGTTCGTTATGGCCAGTATATGGGTTGGAGCGAAATGTATTTTTGGGGCCAGGAGAGGAAGTCGTTTGTATTTTTTTATTCTGCTGTTATGCTTTCATATTTATGTGTTGCGTAATCTGAGGTTGTATATTTATATCAGTTGTTGTAGGCTCTACCGAGGGAGCCAATACTCTTACTTATGTATAAGGTGTTATGGTATCAGTGTGTTGAATGTTTTAATATTTTTCGCATTTTATACTATCATGCTACGCTGTAACGTTAAGAATTCGAGTTCGGGTTACCAATGGGACCTCCGAGGAAGGGGTTGTCTCATTTTATGGTATCAGAGTAGTTTGATTCTTAATCAAGAACTACTTGGGTTAGGTTGTAATTTCTGGCCGTGTTTAGTTAAACCCGCATTGGGTATTGACTATGCTTAGAAGTTGGGTAGAGTGTCCGATACGCGAGTTATCGTAAGAGGTAACTGTTTGAACATTTGTGAGGCATATGATGCATGCATATGATAATATGGTCTTGTATGTCTTACAAATGTGAGCTGGTAATTTCTTCCACAGGAAACTAAATGGCTCGCGGACGACCTAGAGGACGTGGCGGAAGGGTCACAACGAGTGCCGTTGAACTCGGGAATGGTTACGAAGGAAATTCCCATGTTGGTGATGGGATAGAATCAACTGAAACCCTGAGGACAGTTAGGAAATTGGCAACAACAATGCTGCATCAAACACAACAGAACGCTCAACTACTACAGTTGACAATGCAGCAACAACAGAGACAGAATCGGCAAGGTGAAGTCGTAATGGAAGACACCAGACTGAATACTTTTATGAAAGGGAAGCCACCGCAGTTCAATGGTGACTTCAACCCAGAAGGAGTTGAACTATGGATACAAGAGCTGGAGAAAATCTTTGCGGCAATGCATTGCCGTGAGGACAGAAAAGTGACTTACGCATCCTTCATGCTGATGAGAGGTGCAGAACTGTGGTGGAAACGCAAGCAGATGATGCTTGAAGCAGGAGACAAAGTTATCAATTGGGTACTGTTTCGGGAATGCTTCCTGGAGAAGTATTTCCCCAGGATGATGAGAAGGGAAAAAGAGAAAAAGTTTATGGGTCTGAAGCAAGGGACCATGTCTATCGGGGAGTACGCTGCAAGATTCGTAGCGTTACTCAAATTTTCTGAATTTTACCAGAGGTTCCCTGACGAAGAATGGGTTTGCAGGCGTTTTGAGGACGGCATGAAGTATGATCTGCAAAGGGTAATTGCACCACTGAACATCACCCGACTGCCTGAGATGCTGGAGAGATGTTCAGTCATTGAGAACATTGACAAGAAGAGAGAGCTGCAGCAAGGCAGAACCGGAGGACCCACTTGTTGGAGATGAACCTCCAATCTTGTTTCCCCAACATTGCCATATTGAAGCCATGAAGATGTCTAAAAACCATTCCCCCAAATTCCTTTTTCATAGAGAGCTTATCCCAAGAAAGGCAAGAAATGCCATGAGTTCCATTTTTACTGGAGCCCCACCAAAAGGAATTCAACATACGCTAAATCTCATCACAAAGAGATGGAGGGATATCATAAACACTAATGCAATAAGAAGGGATATCTTGGACAACTGATTTAATAAGAACTTATCTACCAGCCATAGAAAGGGATTTAGTTTTCTAAGAGCTAATTTTATTCCAAAATCTGTCTTTTAGGAAAGTTGCCTTTTTGCTTCTACCAATCATGGAAGGTAAGCCTAAGTATTTTCCAAAACCCATACTTAGGTGAACTCCCAGCAAAAAAGATAAAGAGGAACGAGAATCAGTACTGACATTTTTACTGAAGAAGATCTCAGATCTCTAGAGATTTATTGCTTGACCAGAAGAAAGCCCATAATCTGAAAGGATGTGTTTCATAGTAAGAAATTCCTTCTCAGATGCATGAAGAAACACAAAACTATCACCTGCAAATAAAAAGTGGGAAATAATAGGAGAAACTCTACAAATATGAACCCCATGGAGATCACCTTTTCTCTCAACATCTTTGATCAAGGCAGAAAGTCCTTCAACACAAATTCTGAAAAGAAGAGGGGAAAGAGGATCCCCTTGACGAAGACCACGCTCTGGAAAAATAGGACCAACCCCTTAATTATTCATACGAACGTTATAAGAAGCAGATGAAATGCATAGGTGAATCTAGTTAACCCAAATAGGAGGGAAGCCAAGTTTAAGCATCACCGCTTCAAGATAAGGCCAACTGACATGATCAAAAGCTTTGCTAGTATCAATTTTAAGAGCAGCTTCACCCTGAAGACCTTTAGATTTATTTTTCTTATAATGAATAATTTTCGAAGCACCCAGAGCATTATCCAAAATAGATTTTCCTGCAATGAAAGCATATTGTTCTTCAGATATGCACTTATCAATAACTCGAGAGAGCCTATTAGACAGAACCTTAGCAAGAATCATATATATGACATTATATCGAGAAATAAGGCGAAGATCACACATAGAACGAGGCTGGCCCAACTTTGGGAATAAGAACAATATTAGTAGCACTAAGAGAAGAAGGATAAACGCCACCATGAAGGCACTTACACCAAGCATTAATAATATCAATCCCCCAAAGATCCCAAAAGTGATGATAAAAAACTGGAATGAGACTATCAAGCCCAAGAGACTTATCTGGATGCATTTGAAAGATAGCAGTTTTAAATTCAATTTCCAAGAAGGGAGCTACTAGTGCATGGTGAGATAACTCCTTCCTAGGAGGTCCCATTGGTGACCCCACTTATAATTATTAGGGTTATAGCGTAGCGTAGTAGTATAAAATTTGCGGAAACATCAAAACATACAATACATACTGATACCATAATAAAAGTATACATACATAATAGTATTGGCTCCATCAGTAGAGCCTACAACACTGATACCAAATATAAAGACTTCAGAGTATGCAGTAAATAAAAACTGAAAGCATAGCACCGGAAATGAAGATACAGACGACTCAGTCTCCCGTACTGGCCATAACAACTACAACTACCAACCCCCGATGTCTATGGTCCTCCAGCACCGGGATCCAGGGCTCTCCCACCAGCATCTGGTTCTACGGGTATACCATCAATCTCCTCTGACAAATCCTCAACGGGATCTTCTCATAAAATCGAGAGTAAAGAGAATATGACATAGAAAATACAGGGGATAAGAAACAGTAATATGCCATACATGGGAAAAACAGCGATATAAATAATCGATATAGATAGCACACTCACAAACACGACAGTTACAACCAAACGACTTCCGAATAATTTTTCCCTTAACTACTGTCCCTCACACTCATGCAACTAACGACTATATGGATGCGATCACGACGTGACATCCCCAATGGATTAAGCTGTCCTAATCATCACTATGCCACCCCCATAAAGGTAGGGTTCGGTCTAAAGCCCGCAGGCCCAAATCGTCTCATGGATACGACATATTCCCCCCCCGCAGGCCAGGTCGGAATATTCGCCCATCAATAACGTAACTTACGGTAACGATATGTTCCCCAACCCGCAGGCTAGGTCGGAACATTCGTTCGTTCGTTAACAACTCAACTTCCGGTAACGACATATCCCCCCGCCCGCAGGCTAGGTCGAGATATGCGCCCGTCCGTCTACAATTCGACTAATGGGTACGACCACCTCCCCGCAGGTAAGACTGAAATCGCCCCTACGCCAAACTAATCGGTACGACCATCTCCCCACAGGTAAGATCGAAATCGCCCGTATGCCAACACAGTGATGAATAACAACTATGCAACATGAATCTCACTGACTCATCTCAGGATTAACACTTAGTGTCTCAACCACGACTTATATGCAACCACGACCAACTTTCATCCGGCTTAACCAGGTATCAACTCACATCACAACAACAACAGATCAACTATATCACTGGGTTGAGCACGACGACATATATATAACCTCGACTTTCTCACCACACATTCATCACCCGATTTATCAGAAATCACTGCCTAGTTCTACTCAGACATCAGCAGTCACAACAGACATTAACAACAACCAGAATATATATTCAACAGTAAAATCAACTTACAAATAATAACATTTAATCAATTATAGCATATAATAGACATCATACACATATCACATATAATATATCAAATATCCAATCACAGCACAGACAACCTCAATATGCAGTAAAATCAACCTAACGGTCAAACAACCTCTAGCAGGGTTTGAGTCGCCCTACGCATATCAATATATATTATTTAAAGCTTGCCTCCCCGACGATATCGTGGTTCTTTCCCCCACCTTAGTGATTTTCCCGAGAGATTCCGAATGTGGCTCCACAGCAGTCAATCGAGTGCGCGATCGAGCGTTCGAGTCCTGTCGGATTCTATGCAGTAAAACACAACCAGAAATTAAAATAATGAAACCATAATTTACATAATCTCTAGGATTAGCTACTGCCCTTAATTAATTAAATAGGCTAGGGATATTGAAATTCTACCAACTCTTGGATCAATGACCCTTAAGCACACTTAATGTATAATCAATGATCAATTATCAAAGATTTGAACCAAAACCCCTTAAACCAACAAAGTAGGGTTTCAGCCATCACCATGAAAAATAGGTGAGAGTTTGATTTGGCCTCCTAATCACTTGGATTACATGATTAAGGGATGCAACAAGTGGAATCAAGAACAATGAACAACAAAACCCCATTTTCCCCCTTAAGCACTATTCGACCCTTCCCTATAAAAATAGGCTAGAGATTTTATTTCATTACAAGCTCTTGTATTATGATAGTAGGGGATGATACTAGCTCATAGGAATTGGTTTGGCATCAAAATGATTTTTCTACAATTTTCTAGAGATTTTTGAAGTTTAGATCTAGAAATTGAAATTCATGAAAATAAATGGAGAAAAATGAAGATTGAGAGCTCAAGGATGAAATCTATACCTTCTAGGTGATAGAGGAGGATGAGAGGAGCAACTTTGCTTCACAAACTTGGTTGAAAATCCTTGAGGAAGTTGAAGAAAAATGGAGGTGAGGGTTGGAGGAAAAATGGTGGAAATGGAGAAATGGAAGAGAGAAAGGAAGAAGAAAAAGATGAAGGTGAGAAGGAGAGAGAGAGAGAGAGCTCGAAATTTTGAGGAGAGAGAGAGTGAGTTATGACACCTTTTTAGATATTTTAGGGACATGGATGTCCTTTTGGAAAAAGACCAGGGGCATTTTGGTCTTTTCGCGTTCAGATATTTTCTAATTTCATAAATATCTAGATATTTTCCAGAAAAGTAATGATGACAGTAATGAGTCACAATCACACCTTCCTAGGCGATGTGACTTTATGTTCATCCGTTTTTAGCCTCGTTACTTTCACGATTTAGTATTTCACCCCAAGAAAGTCGTGAAAACTTATATATTTAGAAAATTTCCAAAATCGCTGATAACGTTCGCAATTTAGTTTAAAACCTAATGGTTTCGTTACTGTCAGTGTAAAACGCGGACCGGTTTCCGTCGGAGTTTTTGACCAAAATTTAACCATAGCTTCCTACGATAGCGTAGAGCGTGACTATGGTCTCGGAATAATTTATTTAATTTTCTAGACCCTCTAATAAAATACAATTACTTAAATATTAATTAAATAAAAGATTAAGAAAATCGGGGTATTACACATGGCTATCCTCAATAGAAAGCTTCTGCGGAATTTTACTCACCACCCTATCAAACTCGCAACGTTGTTCAGAAAATAAATCACCAACATAGCTTCTAACGACTTGACATAAATCAGCTTGGTTAACCAAAACAGGACCATCATCAATAGCATGGGAAGAGATAGTATTGGAACCAAAACAGTAATGGCTAATGACCCCTAAAAGTTTTAATGATTAAAAAAATTATTATATGTTTATTGAATTCACTCGAAGTCAAGTTTATGCTAATCCATAAGGTCAAAATACCTTTGTATGTTTCTGACTTCAGACAGTTCTCCAAAATCAAAGTTTCATCTAGCTCTTAAAGGACAAAAAGCTCACTGCAATATCTTCGTCCAAAGAAACTTCATAGTTCGACCAAATAATCTTTTGGACTACGGTGATAAAGGTTTACATACAAAACATGATCATATAGTATTATACGTCCAATTGTCTATACTGCTTTTGCGTCCAAATGTTTATACATATTGTGCCTCCAATTATCTATATTGTGCGTCCAACTGTTTACACTACTTGTGCGTCCAATTGTCTACACTGAATGTGCGTCCAACTGTCTATATAAATGGTGCGTCCAACTTTTTATATATACCTGTGTGTTCACTAACTTTATTTTGCAGATAACGTGGCTCTCTCTTTCAAAAGTCTTTAATTGTTTTTAAAAGGAGATATCTTTTTCACATAAGACAAAAGAAGGGACAAGAGTCGTACACAACAAACCACCTAGAGCAAAGAATCACGTAGAGCAAAACGCTTGTCGGCCATAAAAGCATAATCAACCTTCTACAATTCAAGCTGCTACTACCTCCTCATTCTGAAAGGACAATTACACAACGGAGAACAACTGGCAAATGATGTGCCTAACGAATATTTGAATGTGTCTAAACGAAAAAGTTTCCCATTATTTTGAAATCAGAAGGTCAGACAAAGCTAAAAGAAGACCCTCTTCTGAAGAAGCAAAATACAGAACACACGAGCAAGAAAATATTCAAGAGAGAATTCATTGTGCAAACAAAACGCCTTAAAACTTTCACTCTCTAGAAATTTGATCTATAAACCTTCTCATTCTTTCATTGTAAAGTTGCAAACAGATTGTTGAAGAGCTGTATCGTGTAATACTCTCACTGTAGTGAGTTTGTAAAAAGCTTAGAAAAACCCCTCTCAAATCTTAGGATTTGTTGAGCCTGAAGAGGCTTGTCTGTAAAAGAATACTTGTAGCCTGGAGAGGTGTCGAATGCTTGGAGTTGTAGTCGTGGACAGACTTGGATACAACTTGTGAAAAGTGCTAAGAGTTTTAGTGGAAAAACCTTCTCAGGGAAGGGACTGGACGTAGCTCTTTGATTTGAAAAAGTGAACCAGGATATATCTTTATGTGAATCTTTCTGTCCCTATCTTGTTAAGTTTTATTTATTACTAACTTGGGGATTAAAAACAAAGTATCTTAAACGCTTGTAATCGTTTTGGTGTGTTCTTTCATCTCGCTTGTCTTAAATGTTTGCTTGAAAAAGGTTTTCAAAAATCAAGTAAGAAACACAATTCAACCCCCTTCTTATGTTTCCCTATTTCACTTTCAGTTGGTATCAGAGCTCAGCCTCTGGGTTGAGCATTTACTCGTGCTTGAGGAAAAGATCCAAAGCTCGATGGCAGGATAAGGGATGCCTAATGGGAGTCAACCTGTTCTTGAAGGTACCTCCTTGACTAGACTGCCATTTTTTAATGGCACTCACTACCTCTACTGGAAAGAAAGATTCAAAGGATTCATCTTAAGTACCAGCTCTGCGCTCTGGCCATTAATCATGAACGGTCCTCACATCGTCAACAATCCAGATGGCACTGAGAAAGATGAATCTCAATGGGCTGATGATGAGAGAAGAAGGATGGAGCAAAACTACAAAGCTAGATATACTCTGATGTGTGCTCTTAGTCCTGACGAGTTCCAAAAGATTCGTGCATGTGAATCAGCAAAAAAAATCTGGGATACTCTATCCAATGTTCATGAAGGAACATCCAAAGTAAAGGACTCAAAGATCATTATTCTTATGAGTCAATATGAAATGTTCACAATGGAAAATGGAGAAACCATCGTTGATATGATAGGTCGATTCCAAACTATTATAAACAATCTTAAGTCTCTTTGAAAGGTCTATACAACAAAAGAAAATGTTACGAAGATCCTCAGGAGTTTACATAAGGAATGGAGACCACTCATCACTGCAATCACTCAACCCAAGATGATCTGGTGGGAACTCTTCAAGTTCATGAGCAGGAGCTTAACCAGGACAACCCTACAAAGAAAGGCAAAACTATTGCCTTAAAAATTCGAAAAGCCAGCAGCTCGAAAGTTCTCAAAGCAAATGAGTCCAGCGACGAAAATGAACAAGATGAAGAAGAAGAATCTGATAATGAGCTGTCTCTGATATCAAAGAAACTTGAACATATTCTAAAAAAGAAAAACATGAGAAGAAGACCATTTACAAATAAAAACGTCAAAGACCATGGTGAAACCAAGGATAAAAATCCAATGGTTTGCTATGAGTGCAAGAAACCAGGTCACTTCAAGGCTGAGTGCCCTCAGCTGAAAGATAAGAAAAAGTTCTTCAAAAAGAAAAGCAAGAATCTCATGGCAACATGGGAAGATCTTGACTCTTCTAAAGAAGAAGAAAATGAAGAAGAGGCAAACTTATGTCTTTGGTATGAAAATCATCTCTCTGAAGAATCTTCTGAAGAAGAGGAACAACCTACCTCTTCAATCATCTCGTATCCTGAGTCAGAGTCATTAAGAGAATTCAGTAACCTCTCTATAAACAGACCACCTATGTTCTATATAAATGGTGACTATACCGTGTGGAGAGAACTATTCATGAGATTCATCTTGGAACAAAATATTGATGACCTATGGAGAGCTTACACCGATGATAAATTTGGTCCTACCAGTGTTATCAATGGTGAACGCATAGTTAAACCAAGAGCTGAATGTTCTGAAGAAGAAGAAGAAAGAAGAGTGAGAATCAATGCTAGAGCTGTCTACACTCTTACATGTGCCTTGGATGCAAGAACTGTCAACATGGTGATGTATTGTTATATTGCGAAAAGAGTGCTTAACATGCTAGATGCCCTTTTTATCAGAAGGAGACCTTCTCATTCTGAAGGACCACCTATTTATCAATCATCAGAATCAGAATATGAAGCTTGGAAAGAAAACTTCAGATCCTTTGTAGTAACCCAAGGATCAGAGGAACACTGGAAAACTCTCACTGACGAAACCTTCTGTCCCATCATCATCATCGATGGAGAATACACGATGAAACCTTTAGATCTCTGCACCTTTGAGGAAAGAGGAAGAGTTGATCTTGATTGTGAGGCAAGGGCCTTCCTGTTTCGGAGTATAACGGAGCAAGAAGAGATGTCCTGGCTGAAGAGACAACTACTTGGGGAATGATGAACCTAATGGATATTCTTGAGAGATCTCCACCTGCATCCCCAATAGCAGATATGTGTCTCATGACAAGTATTTCCTCTGAGACAGAAATAGAAGAAGATGAGGTAAATATATCTGACTATTCTAAAGATGCATATGAAGAGCTATTAAATGAATCATGCACTATTTATTCTGAATATATAGCTCTTAAAAGAAAATTTTCCAAACTCAATAAAGACTTTGACAAAGTCCAAATTGAGAATGGAGAACTAAGAGATGAGATAACCTCCTAACTGAAATCTCAAGCTCTAAGTCCAATACATCCTGTGAAGTTGAGAAACTTGAGCATCAAGTTACTTACTTAACTGATAGTCTATCTAAATTCACCGATGGATCTAAGAATCTTAATTTAATTCTTAGATATAGATCTCCTTATGATAAATCTAGCATTGAATATGAAAAATAAAATCCAAAAATTTCTGAGACAAAAAGAGTAATATATTGTTCTATTTGTGGTAAAAATGGACACTCTGCGTCCAGATGCTTACACAAAAGAAAAGCTAGAACTTACAAGTTACCTGCAACTAACCAAAAAGGACCTAAGTCTATCTGGGTACCTAACAGTAAAATAATCTCTGTTGCAGACTTGCTTGACAACAGAAAGAAAACATCAATCATGGTACCTGGACAGTGGATGCTCACGACACATAACGGGAGAAAGGTCTATGTTCCTAGACCTAAAGCCAAAGTCTGAAGGATCAGTTGTTTTCGGTGGCAATCAAAAGGGAAAGATTGTAGGTATTGGTAAGATTGGTAAGAATAACTCTCCCTCGATAAATAATGTGTTGTTAGTTGAAGGGTTAAAACACAATCTGCTTAGCATAGGTCAATTGTGTGACAGCGGGTTTGTAGTGTCTTTCAACAAAGAGAAATGTATAGTAAAAAATGCTGATGAGTCCACTCTATTTACTGGTAAGAGGCAAAACAATGTATACAAAATTGACTTGGAGGACCTCTCTAATCAAAATGTATCATGTCTAATGTCTGTGAATGATGAGCAATGGATTTGGCACAAGAAACTTGGTCATGCAAGCCTGAGATTAATCTCAAAGCTACAAAAGCATAACCTCGTAAGAGAATTATCAAAGCTGGCCTATAAATCGGATGCTCTCTGTGATGCCTATCAAAAGGGGAAACAAGTTAAAAATTCTTTTAATTCAAAGAATATTGTTTCAACATCCAGACCTTTAGAATTGCTACATTTAGATTTGTTTGGTCCAACAAGGACTGCCTCCCTAAGTGGAAAGAAATATGGACTTGTCATTATTGATGATTATTCTAGATGGACACGGTTAATGTTCCTAGCTCACAAAGACGGGTCTTTTGAGGCATTCTCAATATTTTGTAAAAGGATTCAGAATGAGAAAGGTATATGTATCAATTCAATCCGAAGTGAGCATGGAGGAGAGTTTGAGAATGTAAACTTCCAACTATTCTGTGAAGAAAATGGTATTCTTCATAATTTCTCTGCCCCTAGAACACCTTAACAAAATGGGGTAGTTGAGAGAAAGAATAGGTCTCTTCAAGAGATGACAAGAACATTACTCAATGATAACTCTGTCTCTAAGAACTTTTGGGCTGAGGCTGTTAACACAGCATGCTATATTCAAAATAGAGTATACATAAGACCTACACTGAAAA
This sequence comes from Ammopiptanthus mongolicus, assembly GCA_039655645.1. Taxonomy (NCBI): domain Eukaryota; kingdom Viridiplantae; phylum Streptophyta; class Magnoliopsida; order Fabales; family Fabaceae; genus Ammopiptanthus; species Ammopiptanthus mongolicus. Next base: position 49,010,491 of record CM077350.1, read on the forward strand.
AGACTCCATATGAACTGTGGAAAGGACGAAAACCCAACATATCATATTTTCATACTTTTGGATGTGCCTGCTTTATATTAAACACTAAAGACAATCTAGGAAAATTTGATGCCAAAGTTGATAATGGTATTTTCTTAGGATACTCTGAAACATCTAAAGCTTTCAGAATTTATAATTGTAGATCATTAATTGTCGAAGGATCTATTCATGTTAAATTTGATGACAAGAAGACTGATAAGATATTATCAGAGCTGGACAAATCTTTTACAGATCTTGATCTGAATGATCATCGTCCAACCAACAAAGGAAAGGAAATCTTCGAAGAAGTCAAAGCTATTGATCACAACCCTCATTTGTCTAGTTATAGCCAGAAAACTTGGCAATTCAAAGTTTAGCATCCTGAAGATCAAATTCTTGGTCAACCTAGTGACAAAGTAAGAACAAGGTCAACCTTCAGAAATCAAGCTGATTCAGCTTTCATCTCTGAGTTAGAACCAAAAACTGTGGATGAAGCTCTCTTGGACGATGGATGGATCTTGGTTACGCAAGAAGAACTCAATCAGTTCGAGAGAAACAAAGTTTGGACTTTAGTTGAAGAACCAAATGATAAATCCATAATTGGAACAAAATGGATTTTTAGAAATAAGATGGATGAAAATGGAAAGGTTGTGAGAAACAAAGCAAGGTTAGTAGCACAAGGGTATTCTCAAGAAGAAGGTATTGATTGTACTGAAACCTTCACTTCTGTTGCTAGAATAAAAGCTATACATATCTTACTATCTTTTGCTGCTCATCATAACATAACCTTATATCAAATGGATGTTAAAAGTGCTTTTCTAAATGGGTTAATTAACGAAGAAGTCAACGTAATGCAACCCCCTGGGTTTGAAGATCATTCCCTTCCTGAGTTTGTATATAAGCTTCAGAAAGCTTTATATGGACTCAAACAAGCTCCTAGAGCTTGGTATGAGAAACTCAGCTCCTTTCTCATGGAAAATGGCTTTTGTGTGGGAAAGGTAGACACCACTTTGTTTAAGAAAACAAATAAAGATAATTTTATAATAATCCAAATCTATGTTGATGATATTATTTTTGGATCTACTAATGATTCTCTTTGTAAGGAATTTTCTGATCTTATGACAAAAGAATTAGAAATGAGCATGATGGGAGAGCTCAAATTCTTTCTGGGTCTGCAAGTTAGACAAACCTCAAAGGGTGTGTACTTTCACCTGACCAAGTACACTAAATATCTCCTGAAGAAATTTCAAATGGATGATAGCAAGCCAATGAGTACACCTATGCACCCAATGTCCATTCTGACCAAAGACAACAAAGATAAAAAGGTAGATCAAAAGGTTTACAGAGGTATGATCAGATCTCTCCTATATCTCACTACGTCCAGACCATATATAATGTTTAGTGTATGTCTTTGTGCACGTTTTCAAGTTGATCCATGTGAAAATCATTTAACTGCTGTCCAAAGAATTTTTAGATATTTAAAAGGTACTTCTAATCTGGGTTTATTTTATGAGAAAATAAATGAATACAGATTAATGGGATATTGTGATGCTGACTATACTGGAGATAGAATTGAACGAAAAAGTACAAGTGGTGGCTGTCATTATCTTGGAAATAATCTCATCTCATGGTCCAGCAAAAGACAAAGTACCATAGCCTTATCAACTGCTGAAACTGAATATATCTCTGCGGCTAGTTGTTGCTCACAGCTTTTATGGATTAAACACCAACTGGAAGATTACAACATCCATGAAAGTAAGATTCCAATTTATTGTGATAATACTGCTGCAATTAATTTATCAAAAAATCCTATATTGCATTCAAGGGCTAAGCATATAGAAATCAAACATCATTTTATCAGAGATTACATTCAAAAAGGTGTGTTTGATGTAACATTTGTTGATACTGACCATCAGTGGGCAGATATCTTCACAAAACCTCTAGCAGAGGATAGATTTTCTTTCATAAGAAAACAACTCAACATGCTCTATGTTGAATGACCTTGTGTCCAATAAACGCTTGTGTCTAAGAAAAGCATGCGTATAAAATGGTTGCGTCCATTTACTGCTTTCTATCAGCTTACGTCATTACTTTGTGATATTTATTATTTGTCATAAATATTTTTCTTTTAAAAACTCTTTATCTGTCCTCCACATAATTTCTATGCTGAGTCAGCACTCTCGGGTCATGTCAAACGACGTGCGCCTGGTACTTCACTCTTAATTAGCCCCCCACTTCGGTAACCGCTGGTCATCATGGTTCTTTAACCATGGTTATTTTCTCTGACGTTTTGGTTACTTTTCTCCTCTCTTTATTAACCTCAGCCCGTGAGCTTGAACCTCACCAAACGTCCTCATCTTTGAAATCTCCTCTTCCTTTCTTACTCTCAACTGTTCATCTTCACTCTCTTCTGAAAATTGGGAAGAAATCTTCGTTCAGCTGGAGAAGGAAGCAGCATTCCTCAAGAGACCATTTCACCGCTAGGTCATCCAACTCGCGAGATTCTAGACAACTGCCAGATCAACATTGAGCACCAGATCGACTTGAATCTGGTAGCCAGATTGGGAGCAAATGTCAGAATCTACATCATTAGAGCTGGATGGAATCACTTCTTCATCAACTATCCAGAAGTCTATCCAAGACTTCTCACTGAGTTTTGGAAGACTGCTCACTTGGAAAAGGAAGGACACATTTCTGGGTATGTCTTGGGGACACAAAAGGTTGATGTCTCCAAAATGACTATAGCGTCTGCTATAGGAAGTTTATCTCTCGGTGCCATCTTTTTCAAAACTTGGCACAACAAGTTTGGAGGAAAAGACAACGTCTTCAACTTCCTCAGAAATCCCGAAGCTCAGCCAAATGCTCTCTTTCGTGCTGCTATCATGAAAGACGAAGCAAGGATTCTTAATCAAATCTTGAACAAAGCTGTTCTTCATAAAGTTGGGTCTAAAGACTTTATCTCTGAGGTGCATTCTTTTCTGCTTACCCAGCTGCTTTATGGTATAAAGGTCAATCTTCCCTCTCTTCTCTTAGACCGGTTCAAAGAAAACTGCATTGATGTCGTTTCTGTTAAAATCATCACGTATGCAATCCTTCTCTCCCGAATCTTTGAAAATCAAGGGATTTATCGCATGCTAAACAAAGTTCATCCTAGCATAAAAACCTCCTATCAAACCATAAGTTGCCTTGCGTTTGGAAAAGCGAACCTCTCCAAAATGCAACTCAAATCTGTGTTGGCCTTTAAGCAAGCTCAGTCCACTACTTCTCAAACTCAACGCATGGAAGCTCTTCAAAGCCGACAAAGAAGGAAGAATCAGACTCAAAATGTTGCCAATCCTCCTTGTGTCTCCTCTGATTCGTCCACTCTGGAGAGATTGTTTGAACAATCTCTGGCTAAGTCTCAAAACGTTTTTGAAGAATTTGAGTAAAAGCCGAACCTGGAGTTTGCATCGATGATAGAAGGTATTGCTTACGTCATTCGTGGAGAACAGTTCATCAAGCTCAATGGTGTGGTTTTTCCTTTTCTTGAAGAGATTCATGGTCCTTTGCTTAAAGCTAACTTAGGCTCAAAGCAGCAGGCTCATGTATCCTCTCAAGCTGGTCTAGAAGCTGGCTCCTCTAAACCTAGATACAGAAAGAGGAAGCTTCTGGTGGACGAAGACGACGAAGAAGATGATGAGGATGATGTTCCGATTGCCCTCCTTCTTGCTAACAAAACTAAGGTATCTCCATCACCCTCAACCTTGCCCAACCCTTCTGTATCTTCTGTACCCTCCACTCCCTCTGAAGAACCATCTTCTACTCCTCACCCCTATCCTAACCTATCTACGTCCATCCCTCCTCCACCTAAACCAATGCGAATCAAAACCATAGCCCAATGGCCACCTATACCCAAAATCCTCATCCCAGATTCCTCAACCTCCACTCCCTCCCCACGACAACCTGGTTCCCCACCCCCATCTTCACCTCTCTCACCCGTCATCCTATCTTCAGATGAACACAGAGGATCTCAAGATGCTCCACCCTCTATCCCTCCATCACAGGTCCCGAAATCATCTTCTCTTCCTCCTGTTCTTCTGCTTCCATGGTACTCTCATGAAGACGCTACATCTTCAGAGATTCCAATGGATAATTATCCTGATTCATTGCCTGCACCTGAGACCCAAGCAAATGTCTATTGTGCTGAGTCTTATGGTCCTCTCAACAATGCAAGCTGTGAAGCTGTTGCTGTTCCTGATTCACAAGCAGAAGCAAGCTCTGTTCAGCACACTGAACGTCTTGATGCTAATTCCACCTTGCCTGGAAACACTGTGGAACTACATCTTGATGATGAAGATGTCAACTCTTCTGCAGCTGAAGAAGTCCACCCTGCTCAAGCTTCGGCTCCCTCTCTACCTCCTGGTCTTTCTCCTGAAGTTGCTGACTGCTTGGTAGATAGGATCTCCACAAGGGTCACTCAAGAGTTGGATCGCAAAATGGATCAGATATTCTCTTACCTTCATCGCATCTTTCCTGACTTTCCTCCTCCACCTCCTTAGTCTCTTTTTCATTTCTTTTTACAAACAATGATGTGCATCCTCCCTTCTTTCCTTTTGTCTGATGACAAACAGGGGGAGAATATATGAAATGAAATGTGTAAAAGTTGTTTCGAATAGAATTTGAAAGTTTGGAAATAAATGTTCGTATATGTCTTGTTTTTATGCTTTCATAAACCTGATGTTCTGAATTATGTCTTCAATATATAATTGCATAATCTCAGGGGGGAGCTTTTATTCATAAGGACATAACAAATACTGTTTATATTGTTTCAAAAACATACTTTATAATAATGTTTGTTATCATAAAAAAGGGGGAGATTGTTAGAACCAAAACAGTAATGGCTAATGACCCCCAAAAGTTTTAATGATCAAAAAAATTATTATGTTTATTGAATTCACTCGAAGTCAAGTTTATGCTAATTCATAAGGTCAAAAGACCTTTGTATGTTTCTGACTTCAGACAGTTCTCCAAAATCAAAGTTTCATTTAGTTCTTAAAGGACAAAAAGCTCACTGCAATATCTCCGTTCAAAGAAACTTCATGGTTCGTCCAAATAATCTTTTGGACTACAGTGGTAAAAGTTTACGTACAAAACATGATCATATAGTATTGTACGTCCAAATGTCTACACTGCTTTTGCGTCAAACTGTTTATACATATGGTGCGTCCAATTATCTATATTGTGCGTCCAACTGTTTACACTACTTGTGCGTCCAACTTTTTATATATACCTGTGTGTCCACTAACTTTATTTTGTAGATGACGTGGCTCTCTCTTTCAAAAGTCTTTAATTGTTTTTAAAAGGAAATATCTTTTTCACATAAGACAAAAGAAGGTACATGAGTCGTACACAGCAAACCACGTAGAGCAAAGAATCACGTAGAGCAAAACGCTTGTCGGCCATAAAAGCATAATCAGCCTACTACAATTCAAGCTGCTACTACTTCCTCATTTTGAAAGGACAATTACACAACGGAGAACAACTGGCGAATGATGTGCCTAACGGATATTTGAATGTGTCTAAACGGAAAAGTTTCCCACTATTTTGAAATCAGAAGGTTAGACAAAGCTATAAGAAGACCATCTTCTGAAGAAGCAAAAATAGAGAACACACGAGCAAGAAAATATTCAAGAGAGAATTCATTATGCAAACAAAATGCCTCAAAGCTTTCACTCTCTAGCAATTTGATCTTTAAACCTTCTCATTCTTTCATTGTAAAGTTGCAAACAGATTGTTAAAGAGTTGTATCGTGTAATACTCTCACTGTAGTGAGTTTGTAAAAAGCTCTGAAAAACCCCTCTCAAACTTAGGATTTGTTGAGCCTGAAAAGGCTTGTCTGTAAAAGAATACTTGTAGCCTGGAGAGGTGTAGAATACTTGGAGTTGTAGTCGTGGAGAGACTTGGAAACAACTTGTGAAAAGTGCTAAGAGTTTTAGTGGGAAAACCTTCTCAGGGAAGGGACTGGACGTAGCTCTTTGATTTGAAAGAGTGAACCAGGATATATCTTTGTGTGAATCTCTCTATCCCTATCTTATTAAGTTTTATTTATTTCTAACTTGAGGATTGAAAACAAAGTATCTTAAATGCTTGTAATCGTTTTGGTGTGTTCTTTCATCTCGCCTGTCTTAAACGTTTGCTTGAAAACGGTTTTCAAAAATCGGTTAAGAAACACAATTCAACCCCCCTTCTTGTGTTTCCCTGTTTCACTTTCAAGTATTCCTGTGTTTTCTAGGAGGAGCATGAAAGTATTTAGTTATTAGGATCCCCATCCTTGAGCCAAAAAGCTTTAGCACGTTGTCTCCAGAAACTTTCCTCCTTAACAAGAAGAGAAGTAAGATGAGCATTCAAAGAATTAAACTGAGCCACATCGCGAGCATCATTTCTATCACGGAAATCTGATAAGGACCTCTTAGAGTTCATGATATCATCACGAAAACGAGATTTTATATTTCTACCCCATTGATCTAAACGATCGGTTTAATAAGAAATTTTCTGAATAACATCCTCAGAACCCAATTACAGCCAACTTTCTTCGACAACCGAGCTTAAATCATCTTCATCCAGCCATGCATTTTCAAAATGAAATCTGTGAAAGAAAGGGTGTGGACAGTGGGTTCAGTAGCTAAAAGAATATGACAAAGATCCGAGATAGGGGCCAGGAGATTAAACAACTTGGAATCCAAAAATTAATCCAGCCAATCAGGCGAAACCATAGCTCTGTCAAGCCTTTCTTCCACCACCAAATCAGTACCTGTACTATGGGACCAAGTGAAAGGATAGCCTTCTAAGGAATATCGGAGAGATTACAATCGGAAACAGCATCCCTAAAGCCACGAATAAGCCAAGCAGGGTGGTCAATTCTACCACATTTATCATCATTTGATAGAATGTCATTAAAGTCAACAATCACACACTAAGGCAAAAAGGACATTCCTGCCAAGCTACGAAGAAGATACCAAGAGTCTCTACGGTTAGAGCTAGAAGGATAACCATAGAAACCTGTAAGCCACCACCAACCTTTAGAACTATCCTCCACCTCAACATTAATTAAGTGCTTAGAAAAATTAATAATCTGGCAAGAGATAGATTTTTCCATAGAAGAGCCAAGCCTTCTGTCTTCCCTATCAACTGAGAAAGAGAAGTCAAAACTAGAGTTTCAGAAAGAAAAATCATATCCGGTTTATAAGTCTGGATTAGGTCCTTTATGGTAGGAACTTCACGCAGGTTACCCAAGCCTCAATAGTTCCAGCTATGAATAATCATTGCTTCTGGCAGGCCTGAGAACCAGAACCTGCCAATAAAAAATGACTTGATGAAGAAATAATAGTTAGTTGATTTTCTAGAATAGTAGGAGAACGGTGGCTATGCAGAGATGCTTCATGTCTCTAGCGTTTACGTATAGCACAAAGGCTAGCGTCATCCCTGATAGGAGAGAGAGAGTCTGATTTGTGGGAGAATTAGTTGAGGCATTATTGGGATCCGCCACAGTCAATATCCTATCTTGATTCGGTTGAGAAATAATGATTGCCTAAATATTAGGAGATATAACCAAATTAATGATAGGAGAAATATTTGGAGCAGAAACCGCAGCACTATTCACAGGATTTGAATTTTGAACATTTGCTGGATTATTCTACTTAGAATCAGCAGATGCCCCATTGGGAGCAATTCATTCTGACCGCAAAAATTTACTGCTAGAACTACCGCCACTTCTACGAGTTTCAGCTCTCAAATTAGTGCTCCAATTTCTAGTACCATCATCATAATCCATGGAAAATATCTGCTCACCAAAATTGATCAGTATGTCCAAGGCAACTACAAAAGAAACATAAAATGCCCAGTCTTTCAAATTTAAAAGTAAGATATCGCCATTCACCACCTGGTTTCTTAACCTTCTTGGATTTTTTAAGCAACTGACGCACATCAGCTTAACCTTGATTCTCATATAAGAACACCAGAAACTAGAGTTATTATTAGAATCATAATCCATATATTCACCAATAAAGTTACTTAGATGTTGCCCTATAATCGAGGACATGAAGCCTGCTGGAAGATTGTGGACTTGAACCCAAAAAGCAGAGTGAAGTAAAGGAACTTGATTAAGAATTTCCCCCACTTGGAATGTACTAAGAATCAAAAGATGGTTATCAAAAGACCATGGACCGCCCCGAATGATACGTTGCATATCAGCTTTGTGATAGAAATGAAAGAAAAATCCCTGAAGAGGCTTTCATCTTAGAAATGCCTTTTACCGGCCTCCAGATATCTGCCATATGAACCTTCATGATATTAATACGAATAGGCCGATCAGAGAGAAAATGCCCAACCAGACACTGATCAACCTTCACTGTTTTATTCTTTTTATTTGCTGATTTTGTTTTGCATATTCACTACAAGAAAATTGGGTATTACCGACGGCCAAATCCCATCGGAATGACCACAAAATCAATCGATAATCACATTTTTCCAATGGCCAATCGACGGCCACGGATCGGCCGGTAATAATCGCATCGGAAATAGTTACCAATGGTCTAGGTGATAAGCCGTTGGTATTACCGACGGCCATCGTCGTGGCCTGTCGGTAAGGGAGACAACTTACCACGACATCTTTAATCGTCGGTATGTAGTCTTCTTTTACCGATGAACACTTCTGTAGGTAATTACCGATGATATTAATCGTTTATATTTTTTTTAAAAAGTTATTTATAATTATATATACTTATATAATCATATATTTTAGAATTAATATTAATATTAAATATTTATATATTTTATAATTATTATTGAATAATAAATATTTATCAATATAATATTTAAATAAAATGATAAAATAAAAACAAAAGATCATCGAACATAACATGTATTATTTACAAGTGTATCCATTACAAAATAATGGCTAAAAAATTAATACAATCTAATAGTCCTGGCGATAACCTGCAATAGATCATCAAACTCTTGATCATCATCGTCGGTAGGCTGACTTGGCTGAGGCAAGGGCTGTTGATGCTGGTCCTACAGTATAGGCTGATGCTGCGGTATCTGATGCTACATTTCCGGTGCGACCCGTTGCATGAACTCCCTTTGCTGTGCCATCATCGCCTCAATGGTCTACAACATCCGACGCTCACGCTCCTCGCTAGCGGCCACGACCTCCACCATACGACGCTCTCGCTCCTCAGATGCAGCCATTTTTTGCCTTATCTCGACAATCTCGGCGAACTCCTGAGAGTAGTAGGTCCTGTTGGTGGATGCTCGGCTGTGCTGGGTATGGATGTTGAAGACCCCTCGTTGGTAGTTACAACGAGGTCTCCTAAACCATAAATGTGGCCCTTCTTCTTGCCGCCAACAATCTCCACCCAAGTTTGAAGCTGCAGTCGCTCCTCCGCCTCGGGGTTAGCTGCGGGAAAAAGGCTTTGTAAGACTTAACTTGACTCAACCTCGTCTCATACTCCTCTTGTTATGATTAAACACACATATCAAGGCATAGCATATTAAAACAATATATTTTATAAAATATAACTTAAAAGATAAAGGGGAATCACTTAAATGCACCTCAAACGCTCATCCACAAACTCGTTAGTACCTTTTCTAGCATGGGTACGACGGTAAAGCTTGTTCGACATTATGTCACAGCCTAACTTCGCAGTTGTAACATAAGCACAAATGATATTATAAACAATAATTATTTGACAATATAAGAATAAAGTTAAAAATCAACACATAAAGAACAAGTATATGAATGTACCATTTGAACAGCGTGCTGCACCTGGCTGATCGAACATCCTATGGGCACGCTCCGACCATTTTTTGACGCCCTGTTTTTCTTTGCTTGGGCTGAGATTTTCTAGAACGTAGTCGTAGTCTAGTCGAAATGTTCTCCGACAAACAGTCGGACCTGAGGAGATGAGAGAGGTGGTGGCTGGCTCGGTGGTGAAAATTATGCTCCACTTGTTAGTAAAGCCAAATTTAGTAATTAAATTTAAATTTACAACTTACTTTAAAAGCGCCAAAGATCCAAATCCGAGTTTCTATGCTCATGCTTTTGAGTTATAATTTTGAATTTAATTTTGATAAAATGTCAGTGTAAAGTTTCTTACACTGTCAACCAATCACAAATTATGGTATAGATAACTTTTAAAGTAATTAGGATAAGAGTCAGACATTTTTAATAATGCGACAATTTCTGACTGGTTGACATTATAAAAACTTCTTTACACTGATAATGCATACCAATTAAATCATATAAGATAATCATGGCTAAATTATACTTTTGATCTTCTATTTTTTTTTTTTTTTAGTTTGTTCCTTTATTTAATTTTCGTTCCGATTTAGTCGTCTAAGTTTTAACGTTATACCAAGTTAGTCATTTTCGTCAAATTTGCATTAACGGTGTTAGAATTCCGGCGTTAGTCGCCAGAGACACCCTCCAGTTGCCAGAATCTAGAAAAACTATTGGAATCTGGGATCCCCCCTCTTTTCCCTCCTCTCTCTCTTTAATGGATCCAGTCTTCCCTTCTCTTTGAAGCAAGTCGTCATCTTTGCTATTGATCCCATTTCCAAACCCCACACCAACAACTCACGTACAATCCAGAGTCATTATCCTTACTGGCATAAACTAAACCACCGTGAACAGAACCCGCTTCAGTTGCGAGACCCACCGCTGCCAACCGGCGGTCAACCCTTAGTCTTCCAAGTCACCACGCCAATTGTCGCCTTGCCTTACGTTCTCCGTGAAACAACCACATCGTCCGCCATCGTGGATTAGTGCCCATAGTTTCAATCCCCAAATTCTTCCAAACTGTTGCCTAGCCACCGTTTTCTCTTTCCCCGCTACCTAGTGTTGTTTTGCAGAATCGCACATTGCCACCTAGCCGAAAAGTCACGGTTCCTAACCACCTTCTTGCCAGGCATTCGTCATAATCGTCACTAGGGTATCTGTTTCGTTTTCTTCTGCCTAATACTGGCTTGATTTCATCTTATATGGAATGTATCCTGCAAATATAACATTTCCCTCTTGGTCGCTTGTACCAAACTCAGTTTATCATTAAAAAAAAAAACTAAAAACTAAAAACTCAATGTTCAAACATATTCATAGAAGGGAAGGGTAAAGAGGGGAAGAAAGAGGAACCCGGATTCCGATGATTGGAGGGTGTCTCCAACGACTAACGATGAAAATCTAACACTGTTGGCACAAATCTGACGAAAAGGACTAACTTGGTACAACATTGAAAATTAGTGGACCAAATCGGAATGAAAATTAAATAAAGGACCAAACCAAAAACAAATAATAAGATAGAGGACCAAAAAGTATAATTTAGCCTTTAATCATTTAGATCTAAAAGATTAGGATGTGTTTGCTTTCATAAAATATTTCTTATTTTCATTATCATAAAAACATGTTTGTTATTGTTATTTTTATTTCCATTTTCCTTTTCCTTTACTTCACTCTCAATCTTAACTTCAAAAAATCTGGGAACGTCTTCGGTCCTCCACATGGAATTGAAGGACCAAACCTCAGAGTGATTTATGACTGTTGGATTTATATTAAAAACATCAAACGGATGAGATTTATTAAAGAATTTTGTCGAAGGTAACTGGTTATACAGGTACTCCAGTACTCCACCTCACCCTTCGCTGTTGGACTTGGCTCTCTGATTACTTCTCCAGCTGTTTTGTCCACGGTCAAGGTTCAAAGAGGGAAACAAAGAGGTGGAGGTGCCTGAACAAACACGTTTAAGCTTTGTGTTCGAGGTGGAGGTGTGTAGAGGGACGGACGCGCGTGGTTCGCAGGTGGTGGTCTGATGTGGGTTTGATGAGTTTCAATGGTGGCGTGATGGTGGATAGACGACATGGTTTGCGGAGGCTCCAAGTCGTTTGAGCAGTCGCGCACAGCGGAGAAAGGAGGATGAAGTTCTCCGACGCGACGAGGGACAATGATGGAAACAACACGAAGTCGTAGATGGGAGCCCACCAGCGAAGACTCGATCGAGGAGGGTGATGAGGTCGTCGTAGGCGAGGACGCAGTCGAGAGTCTCCTTGTTGCAGTTGGAGATTAGAGATTAGTTTGAAGAGGCGATAGGAGGGGATGGAGACAAGGATAAAGATGACGACCAAGAAGCTTGTTAACGGAGAGACTTATTGTACCCTATCAAACAAATTGGAGGATGCGTTCTCAACATCCAGGTTGGAGGACGTAAATATCGCCCTCAAAATCCATCACACTTTTTCCCTATTAAAACCTTTATCACCAAAGTAACTAAGCCATCTTCTCCGATTTCAGATCAGATTTTAACAATTCCATACACTCACAAAAAATTCCAAATCTCACCGAACTTCAAAGTTTAAACAAAACTTTGTCACTATGAAGAAACCACTTTCCCACTCCCCTGAATCCAAATCCATCGGATCAAATCTACTTTTGCACTAAGGGCTTTCATTTTCATACCCAGGAAATTCATTTTCATACCCCCAATATTTTAAAATTCCAAAACTATCCTTCCCTATCGCATTTTCCCGTATGACTATATATGGTAGTTTAAACAAATAAACAACCGTATAGAGATATACGGTAGTTTGTTTAAATAAATAGACTACCGTATAGTCAAATACGGTAGTTTGTTTAAAATCTTAAGATACCGTATATAATTACACGAGAGCTTGTTTATTACACTACCGTGTATAGCCATACGGTAGCTTAAGTAAACAAACAACCGTATATAACGATACGGTTGTGTAAAGTTATATAAATAGGCAACCGTATGCAATCACACGGTAGTTGATGCTCATAAATAGCCTACCGTATACAACTATACGGTAGTTTTGTTTAAAAAAATAAACTACCGTATGCTTCCATACGGTACGTATATTTTGGAAGAAAAATATACTGCCGTATGGAATCGTACGGTTGTATATCAAATTTATCCATACGTATGATTCCATACGGTAGTCTATACCACAAATTTTGGTACACTACTGTATGGTATCATACGGTTGGCTAAAACATTAACCTACCGTATGATTCCTTACGGTGGCGTTACAAAATTTTTAATACATAGTTTCCGTAATATATTCAAAATTTGATATACAACCTGTATGGTTTCATACGGTAGTATATTTTTCTTCCAAAATATACGTACCGTATGGACGCATACGGTAGTTTATTTATTTAAACAAACTACCATATAGTTGTATACGATAGTCTATTTATAAGCATCAAGTACCGTGTGATTACATACGGTTGCCTATTTATATAACTTTACATAACCGTATGCTACCACACGGAAGTGTAATCATTTACATTTCCGTGTGGTTTCATACGGGAGAAATCGCGAACCAGAAAAAAAATATCCGTGAAAAACTTGTATTGAAGGGATAAGTTGGTAATTTTGATGGATTAAAGGGGGTATGAAATTGAAAATGGAGGTATGAAAATTAAAGCCCTGCACTAATGGATACACACCGCCAATGGGCCCAAGCTATTTTGTTACCAAAGGCAAAGCTTCACCTTGGATTTTGCCGTTTATTGAGGAAACCCATGAATTGCTCAGACACACTTCCTTTTCAATCGATATTTCTAGAAAAACAGCGAAACAAAATAAAGCAAAAATCGGTACAAATAAAGAGTTTAATTGTTATATAGTTTTCGTGTAAAATTTTTTATATAATCAACCAATCAAAAATTATGATATATGCGATTTTTTTTTTGGGTACTAGATATAGGAGACTTTTAAAGTAGCTAAGATAAGAGCCTTGAATTTTAGTCGATGTGTCTAGTTATGATCGGTTGATACTGTAAAAAACTTTATAGTGTTACTGCATACCAGTTAAATCTTCATCAATTAATTTCATATTTTTTTTATAATTTTAAGTATTTTTATTTTAATATATATTTTTAATTTCCTTCCCTCCATCCTATTGTAGCTATCATGTTAAAAAAAATATTCTATTTCAAATTATTTTTTATTAAAATTTTTTTAACTTTACTGTTATTATATATTAAAAAACTAAATTGATAATTGCATATGATTCATAATTAATTAACCAATTTTCAAAGAGGGAAAAGTTTGTTTACACTAAAGTGTATTTTGCTATACCAATCAAGGTTGATCTCAGTGGCATTGGACTCGGGTCTCTTAAGTAAGTGGTTAATGGTTCGATTTCTAATTCTTGCGTATGAAAAAAACCTGGTTGTGAGAGGGTATCCCACCTTTTGTGCCTTCAAATCCTCAAAGGAGATTAGTCTCGATGATCGACTGAGGTACTCCTTGCATAAGAAGACAAAAAAAAAAAAACTATATTTAGCTATACCAATAAAACCGAACACAGTTGGTGATAGTTGAGTTTTCTTAAGTATGTTGTCGGGGGGTTTGATTCCTTTCGTGTGTATGGAAAAAAACTTTTTTGGGAAAGACAAAATTCACTTCGTTGATCTCTACACTTGAAAAAAAATTAATCTTCAACTATCAGTTGGGAATACCCTTGGAAACACACAAAAACAGAACTGTATTTTTACTTTATATTTAAGTATATTAATAATATCTTAATTCCTGATAAAAATCTTAACATGAAGTTAAGAGAACCCATATATAAAATATAGGAGATATAGAGCATGTTTGGGAAAGATTTTTTTTCTATTTCAGCTGTTTTTTGGCTAAAAAACTATTTCATACATAATTTATAATGTTTGACAATTAGCTTAAATTTATAAAAAAACTTTTTTTGGAGGGAAAAAACTGTTTTATGTTATCTAATTTGTTTTAACTTAAGATTGTTATGATTCGATTATTTTTCATTCTCAAAACTCTCTTTCCTATTTATTCCTACAAAACTAACTTCCAAACAAGTATTATTAAATTATACAAATAATTTCATACCATTTTTCGTAATTTACTATATAAAAGTGATTTTCATGTATCACCCAAATGAAATAGATTATCTTAAAATCGATTTTCAGCAAAGATACCCAAACAAAAACGGATTCGAATTATAATCGATTATCAGCGTAATTTATTTTTTCCAGCGTTCTCTGACACACTCATAGTGAGTAGTTACTTGCAAAAGAACAATATATAAGACAGTTTTTAGTCTCTCTCTCTCTCTCTCTCTCTCTCTCTCTCTATATATATATATATATATATATATATATATATATATATATATATAAAAGACAGTTTTTTTTGTTTTTTTGGTAAATATATAAGACAGTTTCTATAATATAAAAGCTATCAACAAAGATTACCAAAAAAAAAAAGCCATCAACAGTATAATTTAACCTATTTTTTACCTTACTTTTTATTATTAAATTACTTCATATCAACCCATTGAATTACATAAATCCACTCTCTATTTAATGAATACCAAATAAAAATTACCTAATAATAATAGCAGTAAATAATTTGTTTTTTTTTTAATAAATAGTAAATAGTTTGATAAAACGTAACAATATGGTATTAATATTTCCCAGTTATAAAAGTTACCCAAAAACCAAGACCACCGCTAATTCCTACAGATCTGAATAATCAAAAACCGAAACCGCCCCTTGTAATGCCATCTACCATCTTTTTTTTCCTCCCATTGTGTTCGTGTTACCACTTCTCCAAGTCATGATCCACCTCATTCACACAACACATATAAATCCTCCACCTCTCTTCCCTCTTCCATTCAAAACCTTGTGTACTTCTCATTCATTCTTCATAATAACCCATTTTTCTCTCTCTTATTCTCCTTCCATTTCTCATTCAAACTCTTTTACCCGTATCTCACTCATTAAAAAAAAAGCCAAACCATACACCTTTTTTCCCCCTCTCTCCCCATTCATTCCTCCAACTCATTAATTCCTTCAACGTTTCAAAACTCCACCCACCAAACCAAAGCAATGGCCACAAACATTGGATCATTAGACACATGTAAGCCTGCATGCAACGACGTAGGGTGTCCACCAAACGGCACCGTATCAGCCATTCAAAACTCGGTTTCACCCTCTCTGATAAGCACGCCGGAAGCCACCCTTGGCCGCCACCTGGCCCGCCGTCTCGTCCAAATCGGCGTCACCGACGTCTTCTCCGTCCCCGGAGACTTCAACCTCACTCTCCTCGACCACCTCATCGCCGAGCCGGAGCTCAACGTTATAGGATGCTGCAACGAGCTCAACGCTGGATACGCCGCCGACGGTTATGCACGGTGCCGCGGAGTCGGCGCATGCGTTGTCACGTTCACCGTCGGTGGACTCAGTTTGCTTAACGCGATTGCCGGTGCTTACAGTGAAAACCTGCCACTCATTTGCATCGTGGGAGGTCCAAATTCTAATGACTATGGCACCAATAGGATCCTCCATCACACTATTGGGTTACCAGATTTTAGCCAAGAACTGAGGTGCTTTCAAACAGTTACTTGCTATCAGGTAAAAAAAATCTCAACTGGGATTCTTTTTTCTTTTGTTTTTTTTTTTTCCAGTGAGATTGATGTGAGTGGGAGTGTATGATTGGGTTCCTCTTTTTTCTTTTGCTATCATGCTGCAAAAACAAATTTGAAGGACCCCACAAATCAAACTAAGTTTACTTATGTTATGTCTATTTTTCTGGTGACATGAGAGGGAATAAAATGGGATTTGGACTCTCTTTTAGTATCATGTTTGCTCTCATGTCAAGAGAGAAAAATACAGAAAGCAAATTTGTAGTCATTCAAATTTGCTTTTGTGTCTTTCTCTCTCATACCATCTCAAAGAGGAAAAAAAAGAGAAAAAAGAAGAGGATTTCCATCTAAATACGAGAGAGAGAGAGAGAGGGAGAGGATCCATCTAGTTGGACCTATAGTAAATCATAGATTAAGATAAATGTGTGAATGTATGAACTTGATGAATGTAGGGGATCCGGATCCCCATCTAGCTATATCATATTTTTAAGGTAAGAGAAGTGTGAGTGTAAAATTTATTCTAGACATAATAGATTTATTTCATATATATGTTATGTTTTGATGGTTGTGTTAATTTCTATGATGAAATGAAAAATGGGTTTGTTTTTGTTTTTTATTTTTTTGGTTTTTGGTTTACTATTTTCTTTGTTTGTTGTCTAAACTGAAAAGAAAAGATGCAATTTTTTTGGTTTGGTTCTTGTTGGATGCGAATTCAGTGGTTGTGGTAATTGGTTTTGGCGGTTGTTTGGATAGGCTGTGGTGAATAACTTGGAAGATGCTCATGAAATGATTGATGGGGCGATTTCAACTGCACTCAAAGAAAGCAAGCCTGTGTATATTAGCATAAGCTGTAACTTGCCTGCTATTCCTCACCCCACTTTCAGTCGTGATCCTGTTCCATTTTCATTATCCCCAAGGTAAGTTTTTTTTTTTTCATTTTTGGTTTTTTTCATGCTCAATTGCCTCTGGCTTTGTGAAGAAATCCTGTCATGGTTAATGTTAATATTAATGTTTAGTCTCTTCTGATTTGTGTTTGTGTTTTACAGATTGAGTAATCTGATGGGGCTGGAGGCAGCAGTGGAGGCAGCAGCAGAGTTTCTAAACAAGGCAGTAAAACCAGTACTAGTAGGTGGTCCTAAACTGAGGGTGGCAAAGGCAGGTGATGCCTTTGTTGAACTGGCTGATGCATCTGGTTATGCATTTTCTGTAATGCCATCAGCTAAAGGACTAGTTCCTGAGCATCATCCTCATTTCATTGGAACTTTCTGGGGTGCTGTGAGTACTGCTTTTTGTGCTGAGATTGTGGAGTCTGCTGATGCATACTTATTTGCTGGACCCATTTTCAATGATTATAGTTCTGTTGGGTACTCACTTCTTCTCAAGAAAGAGAAGGCTATCATTGTGCAACCTGATCGGGTTGTGGTTGGGAATGGACCTGCATTTGGGTGTGTTCTGATGAAGGATTTCCTGAAGGCACTCGCAAAGCGTCTCAAGCACAATGAAACTTCATTTGAAAATTACTACAGGATATTTGTTCCTGATGGCCGTCCCGTGAAGTCTGAACCCAGAGAACCCTTGAGGGTTAATGTTCTGTTTCAACATATACAGAATATGCTGTCTAGTAAAACAGCTGTTATTGCTGAAACTGGGGACTCATGGTTTAACTGCCAAAAGCTGAAATTGCCAAAAGGATGTGGGTAAGTAGCTAAAACAAAGTGATTTTTTGTGGTATTTGTCATCTTATTTATCATAGTTTTATTAATGTTGATACAATTTATTTTGATAGGTATGAGTTCCAAATGCAATATGGTTCAATTGGATGGTCTGTTGGTGCAACTCTTGGCTATGCACAGGCTGTCCCTGAGAAGCGAGTGATTGCTTGCATCGGTGATGGAAGCTTTCAGGTTTGACTTGCATAACTACTTAAAACATGATTTCAAATCAAAAGGAAATTGTTTTGATTTAGTTCGTACTCAAATTTCAATTTTTTAGTGTTTAAAAAATTGTCCTAAAAAGTTTTTGTTGGTACAATTGTGTTTCTTTTTCTCCCTAAATTTTTACTCAGAACAATTCATTAACTGATTATGTTGTTTTTATCTTGTTTTTTAAATGCTTTTTACTTTACAGGTGACAGCCCAGGATGTGACCACAATGCTGCGATGTGGGCAGAAATCCATCATCTTCCTGATAAATAATGGTGGATACACCATTGAAGTTGAAATTCATGATGGGCCATACAATGTGATTAAGAATTGGAATTACACTGGTTTGGTTGATGCAATGCACAATGGTGAAGGAAAATGCTGGACCACTAAGGTGAATGATTCTTAACATAGTACATTCTATACATTCTTCTCAAAACTTGATTGCTTTTAACATGTGGAAGTACTGATAATATATTGATTTATGTATGCTTTGTTCCAGGTCACATGTGAAGAGGAGCTTATTGAAGCTATTCAGACAGCAACAGGAGCCAAGGAGGAATGTTTATGCTTCATTGAAGTGATTGTTCACAAGGATGATACCAGCAAAGAATTGCTTGAATGGGGCTCCAGGGTCTCTTCTGCTAATAGCCGTCCTCCAAATCCTCAGTGAACTTCAGCCACTTAAGCCATTACCACATTACTTGAATGTTGTTTATGAAGTTGAGATTCCTTTATGAGAGTAATTTTCTTTTGTTAGTTGGTTGCGGATTTACTAAGATGAGTGCACTGGTTTTGTGTAAATTCTTTTATTTCAGATAAAAGGTTGTCTTCCAATAATATATGCTTCATTGCTTCTGGATTCTTGTGTTTAGAGCATCTTTGTATGTGTGGAAAACACGGGTAGCAGAATTAACAACATAGTTTTATAAATAAACCTACAATATCTGCTCCAACCTCCTGGTGAAGCTCTTAACTGCTCTTATTTTAAATTCAATCAAAAGTTAAAATTCGGTAAATCAGATAAAAATGAATAGAACCAGCACTGAAATAACAAATAAAAAGTTGAAAAAGACTGCTGAAATGGTAAAAGAGCCGTGCTAACTAGTACAAAAAACGGAGGAGTTGGCTATTGAAAGTAAATCAGCCAATCAGAAGCATTCCTATGTATTTGAAGAATTTATTTTCGTACTATTAATTAGTATTATTGATGGTAAATTAGACTAATAACGTAAGTTACATAGAAAACTTCTTCACAGAAGTCTTACATACTTAAAATGTAATGGTTGAATTTTTCAGCCATCATCTCCTACTAAGACCAAAATACTTTCAAGGCATTCATTTGGTTTGGTGTGAGGTTTATGTAAATTTATAATTGGCATAACTGGCATTACCCAAATTTGACATTTTTGTTGTAGTGGTATTGTATACTACTTGATTCTGATTGTGCTACATTTAAATTGATATATACTTTAGGTGTGGCGTAGTAGAGTTTTTCTTTCTATTGATGTTTATTTGTCTGGTCGGCTGTGATAAAATATTAAATGTAAAACATGTTAGGACTATTATTGGGGAAAGTCTAGACCAAAAAGTACACACCGTTGTTCTTAACAATACACCTCCAATCTGAAATCAAACAGCAGGAGCATGTTTGGGTTAGAACAACTGTATTTAACATGACAGTCGTTTTTTTAGGAACACCTTTTGTTTGGATAAAAAACTTAAATTTTAAAACAGTGGTACTGACTTCAAAAAATCTGTTATGTATGAATCCCAATTCGTTAAAATAAAAGAGAATCAAATTTTTTTTTTTTTTTTAAAACAATCACCTCTTTCCATCTATGCTTTATTACTTGAGTGAATGCTCTTCAACAACTCATCTTTTCAAACTTCATAACCTTTTTTTTCATAATTTATTATATTAAAGTAATTTTTTTATACCATCTAAATGAAATAGATTATCTTAAAATCACTTTTTTAGCCAACATATCCAAACAAAAACAGATTCTAATTCTAATCGATTATCACAATAATTTTTATTTCATTGAGTGAATGGAGGAAAGAAATAACAAATAAAAAAAAAAGGTTGTGAGAATATCTTTATAGTGGTGTTGATTTCGGTTGTCCAAATAATAATGCTCATATGGTTGTAAAATGTTGATTCCGACAAAAACAAAACCAAAATTTTGATAAAATAACTTTTAGTAGAAAATGTTCGAGTGGTTTCTCGTCATATTTTTCAAAGTCTTTTAAGAGTGTGTTTAGATTTGTTTATTTTATGTTAAAAATAACTTATAATCAAAACTATTTTTGAGAGGCTTATGAGGAGGTAAAAAAAAACCTTTTTATCCAAATTTATTCTTGAGAGAAATTATATCCCAATTTTATCTTTTTTTTGGAACCCATCATAATCCCAAACTTATAAATTTTTCTAACTTCGTCCTTAAATATCTACAATATCAATCAAAGATATATAGTCCCTAAAAGGGACTAATGTATCCATAAAATTTGTTCTAAAAAAAACTAATTTAACAAACATTTGAGATTGTTATATATCAAGTTAAAATTGTTCGTTCAGTAGATTCATATGGACCAAATTGAGGGGCACATTTTTCTTAAAAAAAAGATTAAAATGTTTAAGGTTAAATTAAGGATTTGATCTTTGTAGGTGATGTTGATTTTTATTTTAATCCAGATACGTGCAAAATCAATGCGATGGGCCTTTCATTGTATGTTACAACATTAACTACCTTATAGATAGCTGGTTTATGGCAATTTGGTACACTTTTCTAAGTTTTATAGGCACTTTATGATTATAATTATACATTAAGCATTTTCAATTCATACATATAACTTAAATCCTATACGTGATATTCCATTACTATAAGATGAATCTATGACTATTAAATTGCACAACTTAAAGATTTGATTTGATCCACAATATGAAAAAAACTCCTCTAAAATGAGTATTTTATCTCTAAAATGAGAGCAAGTAATTATATCCACCATTAATTTGATAAAGTATATTTAGATTCCAATCCACTAAATAATCTAAGGATGAATATACATCCTTAATTACTTGTTTACTTTAGAGACAAGTACCATTTAGGGAAGGCATATGTATCCAAAATATTTATTATTTAGCTTTAAGACATTGTTAACTCATGTCTTGATCTAACTAATGTTCTATTTTGGATTGGTAACCCGGCGGCGGAGAGCTAACATGAGCAGTTTAATATTGGCAAGTTCGATTCTAGCTCTAGGCTATCTTGGCCTTCATAGGTAATTATCTACAAAACCATATCATAATAAGAGAATATTTATGGATTATATCTCCCTCATAGATATATATAGACTCGGATTCGGATTGCTTGAGGTAACAAATTCACGCATTTGTTACAATTGTATAATTTATCATCATTGGATTTGTTTCTCTCACACTTCCAGTCCTTGATTTGGTTTGTCCAAAAACATAGCAAAAAAATAGAGATGAGCTATTACAGGGAATCCTAATTCATATAGACCTGGATTCCCTGCAGTCAAAAATCACACATTCATGCTTTAATGCACCGTTAGATCAACTCTAGACTTCTTCAAACATTTTTCATAACTGATCCAACAATACAACGTGAATACGGGATTTTTTTAAGGCAGCAAATCCCTTTTCCATAGAATTAAGATACCTATCCAAATCCTATCTAAAAGTATCCCTTCATATACTACTTATTTTACAAGCAAATCCAGTTACAAGACTAATGATAAGCCATATGTAGGTATGAATATACTCTTATATACTTTCTCTCCCAGTGCACATGCTTAACTTGAGCATCCAAGTTCCTTAGGTATACCACCCCCTGCTGCAGCACCAGGAGAAAATGTGAGATCAACTACATATCTCTAATCCTGACTTTGAACATCAATGCCATACGTGGGTACACTAAATTACTACTCCCACTATTGTTATGGTCAACACTAGAAGACAAAATGCCGCCAACCATGAGTTGTATATATCCGGATTGTGATGAAGTCTTCCTTTCTGATCCAAATCTTTCAACGGGATCACTAGAAAGCAAGGTGTTAAATCAAGGTCCGAAACCGTAACTGGGGTTGCAACGTTTTGGTTTTGTTAGTTATAGCCACATTTTCCTACAATTGTCCACAATAATAAAAAACGTAACGCTATCGCAACACGATCACAATCGCAACCACAATATTAGATTTTGGGTCTAACTCAACCCCAAAAGTTAGCTCGAGAGGCAAGGATTGCCCAAGCTTTATAAGCTCTTATTAGGCATAATCTCTAGTCAATGTGGGACTTGGGTTTTTCCCAATACACTCCCTCACGTCCAGGACTATTGGGCTTGGTGCGTAGATAATATGGTGAATAGTCCAATGGATCTAGGATAACTTTGATACCATATTAGATTTTAGGCCTAACTCAACTCCAAAAACTAGTTCAAGAGGTGAGGATTGCTCAAGCTTTATAAGCTCTTATTCGGCATAATTTCTAGTCAATGTGAGACTTGATTTTTCCCAATACACAATTTAAAATCTTACTAGAAAACCTTCCCTGACACGCACAATCGCACATAATAATCACACTCTTAATGACCCTTTTCGTGCACTCGCTTTCATACATATTATAGCTTAAGCTCTTGATATTTACTCTCGCATTAACCTACACTAGTGGAGAAAGATATGGGAATTAAATCATTAATTTTGTATTAGTTTGAGATGCATGTGCATATTCATAATCATATCTAGTTAAGCACTTTTGGTTCTAATGAGATCTTGCACTCATGCTTTCAAAATTGAATTATCGTGTTTGCAATTGGCAATTATTCAGTTGATTTCATACTCGTGGAACTAGGTTTGGAAATATGATATTTGCGTTGAGGCTATATTAAGATTTAGACCTTGGTGTGTGCCATTGTTTGAGCTTATAGTTGTATATATGAAAGAAAATTTTTGTCCGACCGTAAATTAGTTGATTATGATGCCTTGCTCTAACTTGTTTCCTTAAGGACTATCAAAACTTTAGGTTTGGCTGGTGTGATAATTAACTCCAGGAATTGGAGTTATTACTTTCTTATGAGTGTTTTCTAGACCTAGATTTTCTAAGCTTTTGCAAGGTTTTGAGGTATTTATGCATGACAAATGTTTGAACAATCCTCCTTCAATTTGGTTATAAATTGAGCTTTAATGATTTGATTGATTCCGAGCTTCTTAAACCAATTATGGATGTCATTAACTCATTGTGCAAGTTTCTAAGGCTGTATAAGTTTGCTTCCAAGGAGGGGGAGGGGGAGGGAGAGATTTTAATTAGCTATTGTATTTGGTTGAGAGGAGGGAAGAGGAGGGGGAAGGAAGGAAAGTAATATTTTTCATGTTTGGTTCGCGAGAAGAGATAAGAGATTTTAAAACTAATATATTTTTACACTCTTATAATTATTTGATTTAAAACACAGAAGTAAGAGAATGAAACTTGGGAAGAGTTAAGAAAGGAAGAGGAAACTTGAGAGAGGAAGCATGCAAAATTTTCAAGTTCAGAAGGCTAGCCATTGGTGTATGGAAGGGGCACGCCTAGGTGTGTTAGTCTTGGATTTTCGGATGATTTTTGCTGCTAGTTCAATGCAGCATGGTTGAGGTTAACTACCTAAATGTGTATTTCATGTGACCAAATCTAGGTGTGTGAAACACCCTGTACCACATTTTTGGGGCTTTATTCCATTTTGGAGACCATGGAAGGGACTTTTGCTTGTCTTTCAACCCTAGTTCCCAGAGAGAGACTGGAGAGAGTTTCTAAGTAGAAGAAGAGAGGATTCAAGGTGGAGATCAAGATTAAAAGAGGAAGATCAAGCTTGGATTTCTTCTCCATTATTTTTTCTTCCCCCTTTTCTCTCGATGTTGTATCTTGATGTATCTTGTTCTTGTGGTTGTTTTTTATTTTCCTAATCATGAGTAGCTAAACTTGTAATCTAAGTAGGGGTGGCAAAATGGGTTGGGCCCGACGGGCCAACCTATTTAACCCGCCTATTTTGGCTGATTGGATTGGGGTTTTCAACCCACCAACCCGTTTTGACCCAGACCAACCTGCCTATTCTAAAAATATATATATTTTAATTAATTTTTTACTATATTAATAGTTCAGAGGCGAGGCGGCGCAGGTTGACCCACCAACCCATTTTCAATTTTTATGCTTAATTTCTATATTTTATAATAGTTTTTTTTATTTTTTTTGCGGGTCAACCCGCCAACCCATCAACCCATAGCCTATTTTTCTAGTTTTTGTTTTTGGCGGGCCAACCCGCCAATCCACTACTAAACGGTGTGGGTTAGAAGGTCTAACTCATTTTTTTCAAGCGGGTCAAACCGCCCAGCCCCCCGCCCCCGCTCAATTTTAGGTGAGTCAATGGCGGGTCGGGGCCGGTTGGCCCGTTTTGTCACCCCTAAATCTAAGGGTTCTCTACCATCCTTCTATGGATTTGGATGTTTTGTAAGATTCTTGAGTTATTATCAATAATTTTGGTTTTGTTCATATTACCCATGCTTAATTTTTGCTTTTGTTGGATCATCAATTGTATGATTTGTTGTTTCCCAAATGAACTAGATAGGAATTTGGAAAATTAGAGTTAGTATAAATGATGTATGTTTCACTACACTTAATTGGGTTGGATATGTTGATTAGCCAATTAGATGGACACATATCCAGTATCCACTGGCCATGTATAGCAAGTGTTTTGAAACTTGAATTTCATGAGCGATTTTTATGCTAACTAACACCGGCACATGGTGGATTAGGTTAAAATAAGGATTAGGCTCTTTGAAATTGAATGAAGCTCTAAAGTGAAAAAAATAAGTTATTCTCCATTGATTTAGTCAAATACATAGAGATCAAAACCCACTAAATGATTTAAAGATGGATAAGCCCTTACATTCTCACTTTAAAGGAGTCAAATCCTTAAAATAGAAAGAAAAGAAAAATATGTATGATTCCTAGACATAGGGAATCACCTAAAATCAGGTTTCAAGTTTCAACAAGCAAAACCAAGCCATTGATAGCTGCTCTAGGATTTTACAAATATCTATTGAAATAGAAGATAAATTGGACCCCTAAGCTGTTAATCTTGGATTTAATGTCTTGAAAATTGGGTGTTTGATTTTCTTCTAATTTTGCATTAATTTTGTAGTTTGCAATCTAATCTTTTCGAATAGTTTGCTTGGCTAAGAAATTATGAAATTTTGTTAGTAGCAAGCATTACTTGTTTTGACTTGACACATCGGTCTTGTGACCTGAAAGTCACGTGATCAATCCTAAAAACAGCCTCTTCACTTATACTGGTAAAGCTATGTATATTTATCCTCGCTAGACTCCACCAGGTGGAACCTCGTATACCAAACCGCCTTTAATATTACTTGTTTTGACCCATGCACTTGTGGTTGCCCACGCCTTAACAGGAACGAAGGATGGAGGAGAATACCCCATGCTCTAAGGTTTCCTTCATCAAAATTTTTTATCCTAGCTTTAGAGCAAAGGATTTTCGAGTAAATACTAGCTGGGACTCTAATTTGTTACACCCTTGTCTGCCTGCTAAACTTATGAATTGTATGAAAGCTATTGCACTGAATATTTATAGTGCATTAGATGATTGCTTTTATTAAAAATAAAATCCCTCTTGAGGCTACACATATGCCACTACTTATAAATGACTCCTCACTATAAACCGCAGAGACTTTTCCACCAAGTCATGATCTCACTCATAAATTGCTTTTATCGCCCTTGTTACCATCATACTTTTGAGTTTTATTTATTCATAATATGTCTTGATGTTTTTCAGTTACCAAAAGAAATCCTAATGCGATGGAATGTATGAAATTTTCTTAGAAAACAAATAAGATACACCAGAATGAAATTATTTCAAATAAAACTTTTTTAGTAAAAAACTAGAGAGCTAGACACAACATTCTTTGGGGTTATTCCAGTTAGAAGTTCAATGAATTTTTTTTTAAAGTCACCTTTCAAATGGATTTGTCATATCACTTTAAATATTAAAGCAACTGTAGTTGGATACTGTTGCAGGAATGACCAACTCCATCAAGCCATAGTTGCTCCTGCAAGATCTCAAGTCAAACCATCAATTCTTGCAACTCGTCAATATAAGGTGAAAACAATTTTCTTTCTCTACTTTCCTTTTCCCTTCATAGATGGTAAAAATACTTCAGTAACTATAATATGGGGATTTTAACTCAGTGTACTCAAAAGGCCAGCTCAAAAGTAGTCTGGCTTAGCAGCAGTGTACACAAAAAATTTGTAAACTAGACATTGTTCCGGTGTTCACCTGGTGCATGCACCAAACGTTCATTTTGAAGTAGGTAAGCAGGAAAGGAGGCTTGGCAGCTGCTAATATGTGATTTTAACCGGGGTATGTTTGGATGTGCACTTCTACATCTGTGGCACCTCAACTCCATAGACAGTAACTTGTCATCATCTTTCAATGTTGCTTTTCCATGATTAGACATCTCATCAATTACATCTACCGAGTCATGGAAAAAAGCAGTGTTAAACGAGTTCCAATGCTTCTTATTCTTTAAGTTTTTTGATTCAAAGTCTTGGCTAATAACATGTAAATGTAGTTGTCGCATTGATGGAGCCTGCAGAAGGGAGACACATCTAGAAAGTTCAACATATATATGTATAATATATCAAGAAAAAGACTTCACCAGCTACTGAGATTTTCAGATTACATATGAGCACCTAAAACATGGCCAACAAAATGAAAAATCTAAACAAAATCATGGCAATGCAGTGACTTGTAGATGCACCTTCCCAACCCAACCCAACACTAACACATGATTGAGTAAATTATATAATATCTCATTTCTTTCACAATTTCAAATATATTCCTACTAACCATTTCCCTTGATGAACTATCACTTTAATAGCCTTGAGTTATTGACTTAAAAATATGCCTAACCACAAAGAAAGTTGTTTTTAAACTCTTAATTTTCGTATGAGCCAATTTAGCCACCACCAATCACAAACGTGTTTTCGAATTGAAAACATATATGTGCCGAAGTCACAATCATGAGCCAAAGCCCAGGGACATTTGTATTATTTTCTTTAGCTGTATGGGAGGAGAGGAAAAAAGTTCTTGAATATATGCACTCCATACCGAGTGATATCCAAGACGAAGTACCAGTGAAGCATTCTCACACAAGAACTTCTCAGCCCACTTCAAACCCACAGCATGCATCTTCTTCAATAACTGAAGGTGTTCACTTTGGACATCTGCTAGGCAATCAAGACCTCTAGCTCGCGCCAATACTAGAACATGCTTCTGTGCCTGCAAAACACAAGGAAATTCAGTTTGTATTTGCAGAGACAAGCATGACAGAAAAAAATAAGGAGGGAAGAAAAAGAAGAAAGGACAAGTTTGACCTTAGGATACAGATCATTCAATACAACAATATCTTCAGATATTTCAAGCAAGTCATCCTTATGGTTTTCAGGATGCAAAGCAATTTGGTGAAGAGCTTGAGCCCATGAACCCCATGCCTTATTAGTGGACCCATCAGCTCTTCTATGCTCAGAATCCACCCTTTCATCCCTATAATCAGTAATGGTCAATCCAAAATCATCCTGAGTTCCCTTGTATTTCTTGCTTTTTTCAGATCCATGATCAGCATCTCTCTTAGTCTTTTGATCAGGATTTGTGAAATGATTTCTAGAACAACGTTCAGACTGATCCTGCAAATCCGTAGACTTCTTTCCAAGGTTTTCGTTTCTTACCCTAGGTTGCTCTGCCTGGGTCCTCACAATTGATGCAAAAGCTTCGAATAGTGCAGCGTAAGCCTCTTGGAGAATTTTGCAGCCTTTATTATAATCATTGTTGAGACAATTTGCTCTTTGTGGGTTCATATTTGGTCCAAGAACATGTATTACATGGGTTACGCCCTCTCTAGTGAACAAAGGAGAAGATGAAGGTAGAGGAACAACAACAACATCCCCGGGTGAAAGAGATTTTGCTTTTTCTTTGGTTGCATTCTCGAGTTCAGAACCACCAGCATTAAAAATTGCAGCATTAACACCTCCACCTCCAGGTTTCAACCGCCTGCAAATGAATTGTTCATTTAACCAAAAGAGCATGTGAAAAATGACAGGTTTATCTGACTGAAAATCTACTCTATCAGAGTTTATTACATGCTTAAGTGGGGATTGGGAAACAAGTAAACGAGATCCACATCAATCAGGAAGCAAGCACTGGTATCAGCTGAAATCACTAGAGATTGATGAAAACAAGCGCAGTTTACTTGATTGATTAGAAACTGAAGTTGCATGACATAAAACAACAAAAATTCAGCAGATTCTTCAATGATATATAAGCTTTGATCCAGAATTTGATAGTAAAATTACAGTCAACAGAAATTTCCTTACATGAGTTCAGATACCCAGAGACTGAGGAAATTCTAACAGATAAAAATGGCTTACCACCTAACAGTCATAACTCATAATCATATTCATATGAATCTGAGGGAGGGTCATCTTCTCATGTGTTTATTAAATATCCACTTCAGCTTTATGGATTGATCTTAAATGGAAATAGATTAATTTTATACACTAAAACTAAGAATCTTACCAGTTGGCAGCATTAGCTATGACATTGCACTGCAAACCTCCTGTGGAATAAAGGTGAGTGATGTTCCCCACATGGGTAAAGAATTTTTGGGTGTCAATGTTTTTTTCTCCTGCTTTAGCTTTAACTAAGGACAGAATCTTTGACTTATGAGTCAAATCAACTAGAACAAGTCTGGCATTGCCAATCTTATTTGAGAACTCTGCAACCTTGTCAACAATAATATCGGCTGCCTTTTCATGGTCGAATTGGAAATCAGATGTTGAGATAGATGGAAATGCCAGAGTGGGAGCATCTTCCAAAGGAACTCGATTGGCTTGGGAACCAGCAGAGCCAACTGCCTGGCCTTCTTTCTTTGACTCTAAATAGGCATTATCTGGAATTGAGGAAACATTTTCCATATCTTTGCAGCAGCGGTCATTTTCCCTACAAGTCTGGGATGTTGACTCTCTAATGCCATTATCCCTAGATGCAGCAGCAACTGGGAACTCTGTTTTTTTAAGGAACTTCATTATACCAACCTGAATTTTGGCACCTGGATTCTTCTGGCCAAAACAACCATGTGGAAGGTTATCCAGTGGCCCAAGTGCACTGTATGTGTTAATAGCATCTTTGACATCATTCTCACTCTGACAAAATGTTATCCGATTAAAGCCTTCACTTAATTTGGGTAGCTCTTTCTTTTGAAGCATTCTATTCACAACTGCAGCAGCTTTTCCACCCTGCAAATTTCCTTCATGCCCGGTCCGTTTGGCAGATCGAGAAATACAAAGCTTTGCAGGAAGATCAAGTACAATTGCATGCACATCGATTTGGGGTCCACCTCCAAGATTTACAAAATCTGAGCGCTGATCTCTGTCAAGATTGCACCTGTCAATAAATACACTCTTCCCATCCTTCAATGCTCTATCTGCACTGCTGAGGCACTGAGCTTTATTTCCTGCTTTACCATTTCCAATGGTGTCCTAAAGTGAAAGAAAAGACAGAATAACCAAAGTCAGATAAAATTCAACCATTTTGAGTGAGATCTAATTTCCCCCTTCTTAAGGGGTGGGGTTGAAGCAAAAGGGTGAGCCTCGGCCCTCGACACAATGGTACAGTTACTGCCTTGTAACTTGATAGTAATAAGTTCTAGTTGCAGTAACAGCCTCTATGCTCACAGGAGTAAGGCTGTGTATATCTGACAATCCCCTGACCCTGCAATGGTGGGAACCTTGTGCAGTGGACTTCCCTTTCAAGAGACGAGTCAAGGTACTGCCAAAACCCTTCAGTACCATGAATTAAGATTTCTTGAAGACTTTAACAGCAAACAATTGTACTTCCAATTTCTTTCTAAAGTTCATGTTAAAGACCAAACAGAACATCCTTCAGGCATAAATAATAAAATATAAATAATAGTTCACAAGAGTAGAGAGCTGAAGATTATTATAACTGATGCAAGAAGCACCAACCAACAAGCAATCTCAGTACTGTGAGATTTATCAATTGATGTTCCAAGGAATTATTCCAGCTGCCTAGCATATAGCTAAACAAATTAAACATTACTACAAAAGGCACAAAATTTACTTTCAGTGATATATTGATTGAATCATTTTATATAAGTAGCTATCTTTGAGAGCTAAGAGGGAGGGGGCAAGGAAGGAATCAAAGGGAAAGAGAAAGGCAGAGTGTTAATATCCATTATTAAAAACATATGCGACCTATTATTACAATATATGCTAAAAATATATTTTAACAATGATATTTAGATTAAAGTTGGAAATATTCTTAATGGTATAATAGCAATCTCATCCAAATCCTCCTAATTGACAAAATTCAGAGAAAAGAGTGTTTCAGGATTTAGAGAAAATCCAATCATTTTCCTTCCCTTCCTAATAAAGTCTCCCAAACAGGAGGAATGTTTCCTTATCCCCCATCCAAACGGAAATGGATCCTCTCCTGTTTTGAAAGAACACGATATGGTCTTGCTAGGGAGAGAAACACACAATTTTTTTCATACAAGGACCGACCATGTATGGTTGTAGGGTCCACTAATTACATTCAAAAAAAATTTGTGTCTTTCTCTCTTCAACATGACCATATCCTATTCTTCCAAAACTGGAGAGAATCCAAATCCCATCCAAACATACCCTAAAGCCCTAAGCAGACAATTGCTGGCATACCCAATAAAATATATCAACTGTCTGGGATCTTTTAAATAAAGTGTATGTCCCAAAGTCAGGACGGAAAGTCAAAAGGCCTAAAACGCAATCTTGAATCAACTCAAATTATCAAGCAAACTAAAATGTAAGATTCACCCATTTTTTTTATCAACTCTCAATGTTATTATCAGTTACAGTATCCATAATGGAAACAAAAAAAAGAAAAAAGGAAACTTGAATGCTGAATCAGAAACCCAATGAGACATCTCATCAAACAGGTAAAAGGGAAGGAACTAAACCTGACAAACGCGAACCCAAGGGCGAGTAGAGGAACGCATAACTTGTTCACAGAATGTGGACTTACCGCTCCCCGGTGCTCCCACTAAAATGACCAAAACGGGATTTCCCTCTGCGTTTAACACATTGACACACAAAGTAATCAAAAGGGTTCCCATTTCCATGATTCATTTCATCATACACCAAGTGCCAACACCCACAAATAGATGAAGGTTCTAGAAGGAAACCTTTGGGTCCAGAAGCTTCCTCAACGTCCATGTCCATCTTCATATTCGAGCCTTTTCTTTTTAAGAAACTTCACTTCAGCTCGTATAGTCAGTTTATCATCGAACGCAAGCAAATACATGCGAGTTTCGGAGCCGAGTGGGTTTTCGTTGAGGACAACGTGCCACGCGAAAAGAGTAGAGTAGTTGCTTCTCAATAATTGGTTTGGGCCTTATGGGCCTGTGGTCTTTTAATTTGTTCTTTATATTTCACAAGCTTTTGCTACATACACGCCATCCTTCACTCATCCACCACCACATTTTTTTTTCAATTTTTTTATTCCTAAGATATCCCTATCTGGAATACACGTCTTTCCAAATATGTAAAAAATTGTGTTACGAAATTTTTCAAGTTTTTTGACCTACCGGCATTTAGTTTTCGGAATACAAAAAAAAAAAAAAAGTATTCCGGTAATTAGTTGCCGGAATACAAAAAAATTGTGTTCCGAAATTTTTCAAGTTTTTTGACCTACCGGCATTTAGTTTTCTGAATACAAAAAAAAATATATTCCGGTAATTAGTTGCCGGAATACAAAAAAATCGTATTCCGAAATTTTTCAATTTTTTTGACCTACCGGCATTTAGTTTCCACAATACAAAAAAATTGTGTTCCGCCAACTAATTTCCGGAATACAAAAAAAAACATGTATGTATTCCGGTAACTAATTGTCGGAACACATTGGGAAGGGTTTTTTTGTCATTTCACCTATAAAAACGAAAAAGTGGGGGTGGATGTTTAAATGTAGGGGTGTAGGTAGCAATACCCTATTTCATAATAACATTATGTTAAGGGTATGTTTGCTTTAAAGGAGAGAAGATGAGTGGAAGGATTTCAATGGAGGGGAGAAGAGAGGAGAGAGATTATAATTAGATATTATATTTGGTTAGGAGGAGAGGATGAAAAATAATACTATTCATGTTTGGTTCACAATGGGAGGAGAAGGAATTTAAAACAAATTTACTTTTTATATTCTTATAATTTTGGATTTAAAAATACATGAATAGGGATATTTTAGTCAATACATTTAATATCTTTTAAATCCTCTTCCTCCATTCCAAATCCCCCTATTTTGGAGGGGAGACAAAATTAATGAGAAGGAATTTTGCTTTCCCCTCCAAAAATTTAAACCAAACAATAAAAGTTCAAAAAAAGAAAAATCCATCCCCTCCCTTCCATTTCCCCTAACCAAATTCTATGTAAAGGAACTCGTGTTATTATATAGGCAACAAATAGTGGCAACCATATGAGGCACACAAAAATCTCTCCTTCTTTGAGATCCAACGGTGTAGGAGCTCCTTAAGTAAGGAGATGGATGAATGTTTTTGTGAAATGGTGCTAAGTAAGAATAATGAAAGAAGAACACAGGGAATTTCGGGAGAAGCTTCAATCGTAAGCTCTCTGAATGAATGAATTCTCTATGTTAATTAATTTAGGGTATCTATTGGCTATTTATACAACTACTAACATAAGTCCAACTAAGCTAACAAACAAACTAACCAACAAACTGAATAGTTGAAGTTACAATTCTCAAATAGCTAACAGTAAATAACACCCCCTCAAGCTGGAAGGTGGATGTTGAGTAGGCCAATTTTGCAATGGAGTTTCAGGAATGGACCCGGGTGCAAAGGCTTGGTAAGGATGTCAACAATTTTATTGTGAGTGGAAATGGACAGCAAATGAAGGATTCCAGCTTGAATTTTCTCTGGTACAACATGACAGTCCATTTCTATATGCTTCGTTCTCTCATGAAAGACAGGGCTAGCTAGGGCTAGACAGATTCATCTGACCCGGCCCGCACCCACGCAACCTGCGACTAGAATCAGCTGAACGAGCGAGTCAATTCGGGTCCGCGAGTCTTCGGTTCTCCTAGTGCGATTAAGAGCAGGCGGGTTTGGGTTTAGTACAAAAAAATTCTCGGTACCCGAACCCGACCGACTATGTTAAGCTGTAATTTGGTTTCTCTATGTGCGATGTCGTTTTGTATTTGGAATAAGGGGGTGTACTTGGCCCCCTTTCAAACCCTAGCGCCGCTCATCTCTGGCTCTCTGCCTCTTTCTCCTTCCTCACGTCTCTGCCTCTTGCCTCTTTCTCGTTCTTCTTCGTCTCTCTATCTCTCTTTCACTCACTTGTATTCGACTCTGCGTCTCCTCTACCTTCAAACTGTCACTGTCACCGAAGGTAAGGCTTTCTCGATTTATGCTTTGGATTAAGGGTTTCGATATTTGTTTTTATTTGGGTTTAGGGTTCCAATTTCAGTTTCGAAAGCTTTTCTGAGTAACAAATCAATTTCTTTAGGGTTTGTGCTTTACTGTTGGTGGATTTTTGGGTTTAGGGTTTCGATTTTGCTTCGATTTTTATTTTGATTTTTGTTATTAATGGGTTTAGGGTTGCGATATCTTGTTTAGAAATCTTTTTTTTATCAACATAAATCAATTTTTTTTTGGGGTATGTTGTTTGTTATTGCTGCATTTTTGGGTTTAATGTTTTGATTTTTGCTTTGATTTGGGGCTGGCTTGCATAGCTATGAGCTTAGCTTAGGGGATGTGTTTTGTTAAAGTTGGATTTAGAGTTTTCATTTTTGAATTCCTGATTTGACTAACAATCTATTTTACTTTTAGGATACTGTCAACTGGAAGCATTTCCAGTGTTTTTTGCTTCGAGCAAACAAGTAGGCTTGGGTTTAGCAAGCAAAGGTATGTTTTTTATACCCCTACTTATTGACATCTGATTTGTCTCCTATTCCTGTTTTGGAACACTAACACACACTGTATTTGCTATTGTAAGTTGCATGCTTGATACTGTAAACGGTATGTTTGAATGCATGCTTAATTTGTATGCTTAATTACCATTTATCAATAACACACTAATATGTTTGCTTCATTTGGAACACTAACACACAATGTGTATGCTTGAATCTATAATTGTATGCTTGATTTGTTTGTTTAAATGCATGCTTGCCTTATAAATTTGTAAACTAATTTGTATGGTAATTTGCTTAGTGTGTGTATTTTATTTGGCAGCACTTGTTTGATACCTTTGGACAGAGAGCAAGCAGTCAAGGATCTTGAGGTAAGGTGAATCATTGATATACTATGTTAGATTGTAATTTATATGCCTTATTTGTCACATAATTTGTATGCTTAAATTACCATTGATATCATTAATTTGATTGTGTATTTTGTATGCACTCATTTTCTTGCTTAAATGCATGCTTAATTTGTATGCTTAATACAATTGGAATTTTAATTTCATTATGTAATGTGTTATGCATGTTTAAATGCTTTACTTTGTATGCTTTAATGTGTATGCATGTTTAAATGTTGTACTTTGTATGCTTATTACAATTTCCATGCTTAAATTTGATCAGGAGTGGAAGAAAATTTGATGTCCCATGCTGCTTGGTGTCACATAAATACTTCTTGTTGCAGTGTTTGCACATGGCAATTGGTTCCTTGCATTCATTTTCAGATAATTTAATGAAGTAGTCTCAGGCAACAGAAGTTTTCCGAGGACCACTTGCATTTGGTTTCCTCTTCTTTATGAGATGAGGATTTGGGTCAAACCCAGTAACAACAGTTGCAGCTGCTGCCTGTCCAATAGGCTGAACGCCAATTTGTGTTGATTCCTGAGGTGTTAATATAGGAGGCAGGTTTTGACTAGATTGCTCGATTGCTTAAAGAATGAAGAAATCATATTCAACATTTGCCAACCACATTAAGTTTATACTTTACAGTTTATAGTTTACAGTTTTTCATTTTACAGTTATAGTTTTTCATTTTTCATTTTATAGTTAATAGTTTCTTTTACAGTTTATAGTTTACAGTTTATCATTACAGTTTATCAATTTACAGTTTATAGTTTATAGGTTGTATACACTCCCTTCACAACTTCTATGTTAGGGATGGATTTATATCAGTTTGTGAAGGGAGTTATCCCATAAAACATCGGTAGGGAATAAAGAGTGCAATTGAAACATAGAGAAGGGAATGGTGAGTGCAAATTAAGCATACAAAGTGAAGCATTTAAGCATGCAAATTGTAATAAGCATGGTTTGGTTTCTACAAGCACAAGATTCAATCTTCAAGCTTGTAGAAAGGCGTAGGCCCTTTTTGTCATTCTAGATGAACAACCCTTCAGGGTTGTTGAGGGTGAGGGATTTAAGAACCTCTGTAAACAATTACAGCTCCAATTAACTATCCCATAAAGGCGCACAGTTGCTAGGGATTGCTTTCAGCTGTATCTTGATGAAAAGTTGAGGCTGAAAGCTTTCTTTAAATCAGATTGTACTAGGGTGGCACTGACTACTGATTGCTGGACCTCTGCCAAGAATCTTAACTATACGACCCTCACTGCACACTTCATTGATAATGAATGGAAATACCGAAAAAGAATAATAAACTTCTCCGTAGTCCCCAACCACAAAGGTGACACATTAGGCAGGAAGGTTTAAGATGTTCTAAGGGATTGGGACTGAGGAATGTTTCTACAATCACATTTGACAACGCATCATCCAATCATGTGGATATAGCATACTTGAAGAGGAGAATTAAGATGAAGAATGAGCTAGTGAGGGATGGTCATTTCTTGCATATGAGGTGTTATGCCCATATTTTGAACTAGGTAGTCACCGATGGTTTTTAAAAGAAAATCACAACTCCAATTCCAACATTCGAAATGTTGTTAGATGGGTTAGATCTTCACCCCAAAGGTCTGTAAAGTTTAAAGTATGCATAGAATTCACAAGAATTACATGCAGAAAACTTGTATGTCTTGATGTTCCAACTCGGTGGAACTCAACATACATGATGTTAGATGTTGCTGAGAAGTTTCAAGCAGCATTTGAAAAGCTTGAGTTTGAAGATCTGAACAATGTAGACTTTTTTAGGGTTGCTGCTCCCCCTAGTGCTATTGATTGGGAGAATATGCGCGCCTTTGTCAATTTTCTGAAGATTTTATATGAGGCAACACATGTTTTTTTTATCTTCCCAGCAAGTTAGTATACACATTGCATTCCACCAACTTGCTTCCATCCATTGTGAGCTTAGGCAGTCCTCAATGAATTTGAATATTGTTTTGGCCACTATGGGTTTTGAAATAAAAAGAAAACATGAAAAATATTGGGGTAATATTGCAAACATCAATCAACTTCTCTATTTTGGTGTTATTTTTTACCCTCAGTATAAATTGAGGTATGTGGAGTGGTCATTCAATGACATGTACGGTGATAAGCCTGCCTTTGCAAGTCAACTGTACACTAGTTTACAAATAATATGTTTAAAATGTACAATTGGTACAAATCTGCACATAAACAACAAAATCAATTTGGGCAGTCGTCTACTGGTTCCCTTGAGGGTGTCCTCCCCTACTGGAACATTTATTCTGTCTATGATCCCATCACATTTTGCAGGGGCAGATGATTTTAAGCAACATTTGAGAGAAAAAGATTCCGTTGATAAGAAAAACGAACTAGAGAGATACCTGAGTGAAACATGTATAGATGAGGGTGATAAATTTGACATTCTACTATGGTGGAAACAAAATTCTTCTCGGTATCCCATATTGTCAACCGTATTAAAGATGTTTTGGCCACACCAGTTTCTACAGTGTTTTCAGAGAATGCATTCAGTACAGGGGAGGATCTTAGACATCTACAGAAGCTCCCTAAACCCAGAAATGGCAGAAGAATTGATTTGTACTCAAAACTGGTTGACGCCCTCTTTTTGCCAATTCAAAGACCTATATCTAAAAGCAGAGTTTGAAGTATCTGAGATTGTTGTAACAGGTAGCAATTTATAATTTTTGACGGTGAAAATCCTTAGTATTTGTTTGGATATAGATTAAGTTAACTTTTCTTTGAATGCACCATAGAATTTCTTGGTTGTGACTGAGAACATCACCTGAGGTTGTCCTTATTAATCTTGCTTAATTTTAATTGGTTTGATCTGTTTAATCTTAGTTTTAATTGATTTTTCTATCTTTGTACAGTTGTAAGATTTTTTGCTTTTTTGGAGTCATTTGTGAGACATGACTCGAAGTGTGTGGGACATAAATTTTTAGGTTAGTTACCATTTTCCAAGTGAGTCATTTGATTTTTTTAATGGATATGTGCAGCTAATCATGAGCCTATGTCTTGTTGTTGCTTTGTTGTTTTTCAAGGATACTGAGATTTAGTACTGCACATTAGGTATCTGGCTTTATTACTGAGAGTTATGCTGCACATTGTCATTAGGTATCTTACTATCTCAATAATCTTGGTTGCTGCTCTGTTGCTTCTTCATTGTTGGCTTCTTATTTAGGATAAATGACTGACAAATGGGTTGCTGTTGTGTCATTGTTCATGGTGTTGCTACGCTATTGATGACCGACTATAATTTGAGATTGCAAATACACATTAAGGTAAATGACTAACACCTAACATTGGATTATTGAACCATTGAGAGTTTTAGTTGCATTATAAGTACTTATTGAAGCATTGAGAGATTCTTTGTACTTATGTTGCTAGTGCCTATTGGTACTTACTGTTAGAATTATTCCATGCCAATTTAGTAAACCTATGATGATTCCATGTCAATACACATTATGCAGAGCACTATTATTTGTTCATGTTAATTTATAAAATGCTTGTTTTAAATGTTATATTTAACTCTTTTTTCTGTTTTTTTGTATGAATTGATAGAAGATGTTGAAGAAAGGTCCCTTGCCAACTCATGGCATCAAGAATCAAGATCTTGTGCCAATCACTTAGTTGATGGAGATACAGAACTTTTAAATGCTATTTCAGTTGGGATGAGGAATCAATTTTATTACAGTGGACTGATATAATTTGTAAATGATAGTTCCATTCCCTTGCTTTAATACTGAGATTTATGTATCTGCTTCATAATCATATGGTGCACTGCTGCACTATCGTGATCTAAATAGAAAAGATATGAGAATG
This sequence comes from Ammopiptanthus mongolicus, assembly GCA_039655645.1. NCBI lineage: Eukaryota > Viridiplantae > Streptophyta > Magnoliopsida > Fabales > Fabaceae > Ammopiptanthus > Ammopiptanthus mongolicus. The sequence goes on from CM077350.1 coordinate 49,049,153, forward strand.
CAGTGATATAAATAGATATGAGAATGAAGTGATCCAGCAGCCATAAGGAATTGGGGTTCTAATTGATATTAGTGTGATTTTAGTCAAAAACTAAGGAAGCATGAAATAAGGCATTTTTAACCAATTTAATTAAGTTATAATTGAAATTTGATATGTTTACAGTTTCAAGACATTACAGTTTTTTGAAAAAACAAAAACAACTCATAAAAGGGCCAAAAAACGGACATGGCCCAATAATGGCCCAACCCACCCAAACCCAACTGAGTAACCTGCCCAACCCGCATACCTGCCACCCAACCAACCCAAGATGCCAACCAAACGGAATTGGGCCTCATGTAAGCTGTCTCGGATTGGGCTGGATTGGTGATTTTCGGCCCGAACTCGCCTATTGTTCGCCCTAGGGCTAGCTGCAATATGTAATGCAGATTGCTTGTCACAGAAAGGGACAACCGGGCTAGGATGATGAATGTGAAGGTCTTGGAGTAGGAACGACAGTCACTGAGCATTGCATGTCCCCTAAGCCAAAGTGCGATATTCGGCCTCTGCTGAGGATCGAGAAACAAGGGATTGTTTCTTGCTTTTCAGGAGATGAGGGAATCATCAAGATAAAAGCAGAAGTTAGTAATATAACGACGAGTGTCGGGACAAGCTCCACAATTAGAGTTTGTGAAGCCTTTCAAGGAGATGGACCCTTGTTGTGGAAAAAACGAGGCCAATCCAGGAGAGTTCTTGACATATCAAAGAATACGCAGGGTAACTTGGTAATGGAGATTGGTAGGAAAATCTAAATATTGTCTGAGTTTGCTTAGAACATAGCAGATATCAGGTCTTCTATGTGTAAGATAAAGGAGGCAGCCCAGTAATCTTCGATAAAGAGAAGGATCATCCAACTTAGAACCAAATTCCTTGTTGAGTTTCAAGATGGGGGTTCATGGGAGTAGAGCATGGTTTGGAGCCAAGCAACCTAGTGTCATGTAGCAAATCAAGTAAATACTTGCGCTAGTATAGGGTAATACCATTGTTGGAGGGGACAATTTCAAATCCAAGAAAATACTTCACCTCACATAAGTCCTTAATGTTAAATGTGTGATGAAGGGTCCTCTTAACATCCGAAATTTCCTGAAGGTCAGTCCCAGCTAGTACAAGATCATCAACGTAGACAAGGATGACAGTGTACCCAGAGGGGGGGGGGGGGGACTTGGTGAATAAGGAATAATCGGACTTAGTTTGATGGCAACTAGAGGCAAGGAGGGTTGCCGTGAGTTTGGCATTCCACTGGTAGCTTCTCTGCTTCAAGCCATAGAGAGACTTAGTCAACTTGCAAACTAAATTGGAATGAGGTACTTCCAACCCAGGTGGAACACACATATAGACTTCTTCATTTAAGTCACCATGTAGAAATGTTGTGTTGACATCTAGTTGGTGTAAATGCCAATTAAGAGAAGAAGCCAGAGCAAGGATCAAACGAATGGTGGTCATTTTCACAATTGGATTGAAAGTTTTCATGTAATCTAGACCAACAATTTGGGTGAATCCCTTTGCCAATAAACAGGCCTTATGTCTGTCAACAGTACCATCTACCCGGTGCTTAGGCTTGAAAACCCATTTGCATCCTAGTCTTTTTGTGAGCAGGTAAGGATGTGAGCTCCCGAGTGTGGTTGTGATTCAATGTTGCTAGCTCATTTGCAATAGCAGCTTTCCAGCAAGACTGTTAACAGACTCTTCATAGGAGTTTAGGCTCACTGTCAGAAGACACAGCTAAATCAAAACACTTATGTTTAGATGATAGTTTGTCATATGAGTCATATGCAGATAGGGGATACCTAATATTGCTTGATGAGGTGGTTTTCTGGTTCTTTGTGAGTGTCAGCGGGTATTTGGTGACTAGGGTGGTGGAGGTGAAGCTTCATGATGGGCTGTTGGGGAGTCAATAACATGATTGACAGCAGAAGATGGGAATGGATCAATATGGGGTAAAAGGTCAAGAGAAGATAGATTTGTAAGCCAGTTGTCATATTCCTGCATTTTGAAGTTAGGTGTGGAAGAATCAGTGTGTGAAGTAAGGGAAGGAGAGTGCATGAAAAAGGAAAACCTTTTCGTAAAAGACAACATTCCTTGATACAAATATTTCTTTTGTTTTCATATCAAACAGTAGGTGGCCCTTCATGCCATATTTAAAACCTAAATGGACACACCTTCCAGCTCTACTATCTAACTTCTGTATGTGATTAGCTAAAGTAGTTTCAAAACAAAGGCAACCAAAGACTCTTAATGATTGTAAATATGGAGGTTTCTGATGCAAGACTTGGAAAAGGGATTTGTTGGACAAATATGAACTTGGCAATCTGTTAATGAGGTGGACGGCATGGGCTGCTGCATGTGTCCAAAAACACTTCGAAATTTATGATTGAAAAAGAAGCGCCCTAGTCATAGCAAGTATGTGTTGGTGTTTTTGTTCTACAATACCATTTTGTTGTGGAGTTTCCACATAGGAAGTTTGTTGGATGATGCCCTTTGTAGCATAAAAGTGATCAAGTTTAAACTCAATTCCATTATATGATCTAGTGTTTTTTACTTTGGTGACGAAGTGGGTTTCAACTAGAGAAATGAAATCTCTAATGATATTGTGTCTCAGATTTGAACTTCATGAAGACAAGCCAAGTGTGTCCAGTTGCATCATCAATAATAGTAAGAAAGTACCTATGTCCTAGTATAGAAGGGAAAGAAATTAGTCCCCAAATATCCATGTGCAGAAAGTCAAAAGGCTTACCAGATCTAGAAACACTAGCAATAAAAGGAATTTCTTCTGTTTTTTGATAAATGGCATACATCACACGGATCCATATTCTTTTTATGTAATTCAACAAGTTTTTGGTGTGAGGGATAGCCTAAACGTAAATGCCAGTTATTACAATTGTAAGAATGAAAAGAATTTACAAAAGGAGAAATGAATGACACTAGTGTCTTGGGCTGAAAGATGTACAAGCTAACCTCCAACTCAGCTGCACCAATCCTCCTCAAGGTAGTTTTGTCCTGTATGTGACAAACAGTATCATAAAAAAACAAAATGGCAATTCAATAGCTGAGATAATCTTGAAACAGAAAGCAAATTGAATGTAAAAGGTGGAATGTATAGCACATTAACCACGTCGATTTCTTCAGAAAAGAAAATTGTGCCTGCTATGTTTGAAACTTCTCGCTATTTTTGTTTGTTCATAAAAATAGTATTTTGAATAATATGGTTGAAATAAACTTATTTTCAGATTCTACTCTATTTAATTTTAGTTTTTTAAAAAAAATGGAAAAAATGGAAAATCAAATAAGAAAACAAATATTAAAAGAAAGAGTTTTTTTTTTCCAGGTGCACACCATGTTTCCCTCTCCCCTTTCTCTTTCTTTCTTTTTTGAATAAAGGCCTATTTTGGTACTGGAGAAAAACATCGGGGACCGTTTTAGTCCCTAGCAAAACTAAAGTACCAAATTAGTCCTTCACAATTTCAATTTAGGGTAACGTTAGTCCCTCCGTTTGATCCCGTTAGACACCATCCGTTATCCCTGTGACATGAATCGTTAATTTGTAACTTTGTTTCGTCTTTGTCCACTATGGAAAATAATTTTTTTAAACCATCCATTGTCACCCCAAAACGTTAGCGTTTTGAACCTTTCTTGTTCCTCATGAAAATAGGAATCCTCATGACACAAAATGCAAATAGGGAACAACCCAAATTCCCAACACCAGAAATGCTACACAGAATAGACAAATAGACAAAAGAAAACATTCAAAAAGCAAAAGGTAACAAAGACACCACTCACCTCTGAAGCATCGACAATCACAAAACAAAAGACCAAAGAAAGGGACGATAGACGAAGAAGAACGGAGAACAACGACCGATGTTCAGTAGCGCAGAACGAAGATGGTTGAGAGGGAAGACGGACGGACGGAGAACGGAGAACGGTTGTGCAGGACATGAGCTTTATCCTTTAGCAGTCCCGATAAATCCGTATTCAGCTCCGTTTTCAACCGATTTAGGTATAGCGACTTATTTATTTTGAAAATTTTCAAAATAACCAATATAGTTGGAAATAAAATATAAAACTTAATTGTTTCGTTCACGAGTCAAAATTAGGTCGTCTGAGCAGTAAAATTATACTGTCAGTATAAAATGCAGACCGGGCTCCGTCTGAGTTTTTGACCCAAAATTTAACCATAGGTTCCTACGACAACGTAGAGCGTGACTATGGTCTCGGAATATTTTATTTCACTCTCTAAACCCTCCAATGAAATGCAAACGAATAAATACTGTTTAATTAAAACAGAAAGCTCGAAAGCTTGAAAAATCGGGATGTTACAACGGTGTATAGGATTATGGTTCCACAATTGCTCATTTGGGGCAATCCTTGAGTTTTTGGTTCCTTTGATTCTGAAATTTTTTGGGTGGGTGTGTGCATGAGGGAGAAGAAAGGTTGAAAAGATTGTGTGTTTAAGGGGCCAAAAACTCAATGAAGTCGAAACTATCTGCATGAAAATAAATAGAAGACAAACAACACTTTGCTTTGTAATATACATTTTGATTTTTTTACATAAAATAGGGAAAATAAAGTTCTTCATACATTGCAACTTATATTCTCCTCCGTGGATAAATAGGTTTCAGTTCTTTTCACCAATCTGCAATGTAATTCACAGTTCCCAACTAAAACGTTAGTTAAATTAGACCACAATGACAGCTACATGATGATAGTTTTTGTATTACTTTAAAAAATGAAGTTACATCCGCCTAATGAAAGAAAATAAAATCTAAATAAAACATGTCACAATTTAGTAGTTGAAAGAGGGAATTACCTTTTTGAATCATCTTATCAAAGTGCACACCAAAAACATGGCAAGTTCTATCTTTTGACTCTTGAAAACTATCTGGCTTACAAAATGTATATTACTACTCAAAAAAATACGGAAGAGCTAAATAAAGTCAAGAAGTTTATATTATTGCTTCAGCAAGATGTCAAGAACTAAATAAGTGTACGATACAAATCTAATGGCTTTAAAAAAGTCAAATGAAGTTGAATGGGAGCAAAATAGAAAAGGAAAAGTTACCAACTCTAACATACTTACAAAAATAAGCAAGGCAATTGAACTCTAAATAAAAAGAAGGAAAAATAGGTTGATTGGTCCTGTACGTTTATTTAAATTTTCACATCGGCCCCATAAGTTTTATTTTTTTCAAATTGGTCCTACATGTTATATTCTGTTTCCACATTAGTACTTTCTATCAATTTCAACCTAACGCCGTTAGTTTTGACATGACGTGGCTATGATATTAGTGCTACACGTGGCTTTTGATTTGACGTCGTAAGGTCGAAATTGAAGGAAAAGACTAACGTGAAAATGAAACATAATGTGTATGACCAATTTGAAAAATTTATGGGATCGATATGAAAATTTAAATAAACGTATAGGACCAATCAACCTATTTTGCCTAAAAGAATCATCATTCAAAATGGGTTAAAATCACTTGCTGAAGAAATTAAGTGATAAAAAGTTTGAGAAGCAAAAGGAACAAAGAACTATAGAAAAGTAGAAAGTGGAACATGTTATACATCCACTTTAGTATCCCTAAAATCCAATATGTTATAATCAACAAAAAAAAAAAAAAAGAATCAAACCAAAACATATTATAAATTAATAGATTTCTAACAGGCAATGAAAACAAATTGCATAGAAAGCACATGAAATATTTACATGAAAAACAAACACAAATAGGACATTAATAGCATCAAAACATGTGAGTCATTCAACGAACAAACCAGACACTAAAAAAATGTAGCAAACCTCAATTTCAGGGTTGTGATCCTCACTGTTATAGGACTTGGCTCTTTGAAAGAAGAGTCCAGGCACTAACACTATTCAAAACAATCTTCCAGAAATTGGGGTCTGGGGGAAGGGTTAGTATCTTAGAAACGATTTGATTCAAAGGAAGGGAGGAGAAGAGAGGGACAATAAAAGTAATCTATATAAAAAAGAAAAAAAAAAAGGTCTAGTTTGGAGCATGGTATAAATATTACCAAAATGCCCAAGTTTTCATCATGATACCATTAACCTCAAGTCTTCAAACTCTATCAGATACCACAAAAGCTCCAAAGCTCTACAGGCACCAACAATTTATCATTCAGGTGTGCAGTCTGAAATCATTATTTAAAAAAGAAAATAAAAAAATATAAGTTGGGCAACTAAATCAGATTTATATTATTCTATTCATCAAGCACCCACTCATTTTCATCACAACATACACCTAGCACCTTCCTTACAGCACTTTCACGCAATTACATCACTCAAACAAATTTAGAGAAGTAAATGCATAAAAGTACAATCATAAAATATGAACGGTAGCATTTTTAGACCTCTAAAACAAATGATCGAATATGTTATAGGCACAATCTAACCCTATGAGATTTAATATATAGAAAAGCATAAACCCACCAAAGGAAATGTCAAAGGACTTGCAGCCTTGGCCAGTGAGACAAAAGACACGCCGTGAGGCGCCAAAGGCGGTGTGCAGCGGAGAGAGAAGGGTGATTAAAAATGGGGAGATATGGATGAGAGAGAATAAATAAAGAGAGAGCTAGAGAGAAAGTGATGGTGATGATGATTTTCCCTCTCTAACACTCAGTTTGGTTCTATTAAAAACAGGAGGAAAGAAAAGCAGAGGAAAGAAAAGCAAGGGAAAAGGTGAAGATCGGTCCTTTAGTTTCCATGCAAAAAGGAGAGGAAAGAAAGTTTATGGTGGGTCCCATGGAAAAAACCTTTCTGCGTTGGACGAGAGGAATGGCAATTTATACTTGAACGTGGGATCTCTGCGGGCGATGATTTTTTCCTCGCGAGGACAGAGACGGGGGGAAACAGGGACGGGGAACATGCTCCCTACCTCATGGGGTCCCGAGCCCGAAAAAATTACTAAAATATCCTTATAAATATGTGTGTGATATATATATATATATATATATATATATATATATATATATATATATATATATGTATATTAGAAATATATTTTATTAATTTTAAATATACATATTTTATATATATATATATATATATATAATTTTATTAAATAAATAAAATATTAAAAATATTTCAACCCTTGGAGAGTGCTTTAACTTTATATATTTAAGATTGTTAGTATTTTTATATTTTATTGGATTTTAGTTAATTACCTATTTTTTCTTTTAATTTTCAAGTCCCCGAACTCCCCGTGGGGATCCGCGGGATCCGTTAGGAAGGAGATTGGGGAGAAAAGTTCTTGTGGTGGGGAACGAGGATGGGGACGGGGAAACGGGGAGTGGGAAGTACTCCCCGCCCCCGCCCTTCCCCATTGCCATCCTGTTATGGCCCAAAATGGCACAAGACCCAATTTCCCAAACCAGGGTTAAAAGAAATAAAGTAAAACTCAAATGGCTCAAAGACTAGGAGTTACATGAGGAGAGGTCAACCAAATGGAAGGATTCTAGAAACACCATTTAGCAATTTGTTATTCTGTTATGATGACTCACTGGTTGTTAGTGTAACATCCCGAAAATCCTATATATGTTAATAATTAATCTTATTTGCTTAAATTATTTTATTTATTTTATTGGGTGCGTTATCATAGTTTATACACTCTTGCAAGACAAAAATATTCTGCTATTGTTATTATTATTATTTGTTTAGAAAAATATTATTTAAGTAATATGGTTGAAAGAAATTATTTTCTAAATTTAATCCATTTAATTTTAGATTTGAAAATAAAATGGTTTGGATATTAATCAAAAATTTATTTTGGATAATTAATTCTCTAAGTTGATAAATTCAATCATCAATCTCTATTCTATTTCAAATTTTGAAATTTTTGATTTTTCCCACCTACCACAACTAAAAGAAAAAAAAAACGGGGGGGGGGGGGGGGGACTCCCCAAATTCCCTCACACACCAGCAACACACCCACCCTTCTCTTTGTAACACCCCGATTTTCTATGATTCCAGTCGAGTTGGTTAATCTCGATTAGGACTTTGAATGTTCTTGTGAATCTTTTTGTATTAGTTTAAGACCTAGTTGGGAGTTTAGGAATAGGCTTGAACAAGGTTGGAAGTGCCTAAGGTGTTAAATGAGTAACTGTGGGAGTCAGAAATTTGGGAGGCTTTCCCAGCGGAGAAGGACGCTCAAGCGTGGAAATGGAGCATGCCCTACAGTGCCAACGCTTTAGCGTGGAGCATGGGGAATGCTCAAGCGTTGTCCCTCTGACCCGTTGATTGACATTGATGGGATATAAAGTGACACATGTCAGAACGTGTCACAGCTGGCGTTGGAAGGGCGATGTAGAAACCTCAACGCTCAAGCGTTGGAACGCTTAAGCGTTGAGATCCAAAACGCTTAAGCGTTGACAGCTGAGACCAACTTCTATAAATAGAAGCCATACGGTAACTTGCACGAATTTTACCCTCAAGAACAGTAAAAAAAAGTCTGAGAGTGAGTTTCTGAGCTTTAATCCCAGTTTGTGATCCTTTCGTTCATCTGTTTTCGTTTCCGGTGGTGCTTTCGTGATCAACACAATCTCTGCTGCAACTTTAGCAGTTTACTTTTGTGATCTTGCAAAGATAAACCAAGGTTCCAACTCTACCTACATTGTAGTTATACAATGTCTTCCTTATTTCTAGTTTCTATGCACGGTCATAGCTTCGTCTTAGGGTTAATGCTATAGTCTACGTGTTGTTTCTGTGATTAGGGCAAGTTCGGAAGTTGCATTCAGAACCCTTTTGGACAAAGAGGCCGCGGTTATAAAGGGAGTTTGAGGAGTTCGTGGAGCTCGTAGCGTTAGTGGTTACGACCACCCTGTTGTCCGTGATTGTCGGATAATCGAGCTGGAGATTGTAGCTGCACTTGGAACTCCGAGAGGTAAGGGGACAAACGTGAGGAATTCCAATTCCGACAGCTATGTGCTATGTTTATGTGCTTGGATTGCGAATATTTATCTGTGTTTGGTTGGTTGTGAATTGATTCAATTATCTGTTTATAGTTGCTATATGTGAAATTACCTGTTTATGCCTGATTTTATGCATGGCATTGGAATACAATGTATATAATGTATGAATGCATTGTGTGGCTATGTGATAATGTTGCATTAAAGGGCCTGGCATCGGTTAGGATCCAAAATCGTTCAACATAAAAGCTTTAAAAAGTCTGGAATGTTGAACAAGAAAAAGGAAACAAATTTGGCTTTGGTATACAAAGAGGAAAATTATCCTTATTAAGGAAAAATGAAGTTTTTAGGATAAATAGTGTTTTTGGAAAACTTTTTAGTTTTTAAAATAATAAAGTGTTCCTTTTTGAGTAAAAGTGCTTTTGGAAAAGTTGTTTTAGAAAAAGTGGTTTTATCCAAGAAAAAGGGTTTTTATAAACCGTATTTCAAAGTTTAGGTTTTACCGAAAAACGACGAAAAGAAAAGAAATGGTCTCTAGACTAAGTTTTTTTTTATGGAAAACCAATCCCGAGGACTTTGTGTAAGTGTCAGAGATTTGGGTTTTTAGTTTTTGAGTTTTCAAGAAAAAGTGGTTTTAACTTAGAAACTAGAAACCGAGACGTCGGGGTTCTAGGGTTCTGCAAAAACACGTGGATCAAGGATCCGTGTTAGTGTGTTGGTCCTGCCATCTTGGGGACAATCTTTGTGATCCTGTAAGCGTGCAGACGCTTTTATGCTTTGGAATCCAAAGTTCTAGACTGGTGCTTCGGTTAGGGACTTTTGGGTTCGAGCTGTTTTGGACTACGTGTCCTGTTTTGAGAAAAATGTTGTTAAGGGTTTAAAGAGTCTAAGACATTATGGTGGTTGATAGCGTTGATGCTACAACGAGGAAATATCGATACGACAAAGATAAATTTTCTCATGCATTCATATTTTTGGCAGACGTGCTGTGAAATGAGGGAACCTTGATGGTAAAGGAAACCTGGGGGATGACTTATGTCATCATGTAACATTGTGGCTCGATGGACAATGATGTCATACATGCCATGTATGTGCATATTGTGCCCTGAGTTGGGACAATATAGTATGACTTATACGTCGTAAGTACCACTGACATGCGCGCCCATGTATTATTTCCTGGGAGGTTAGGTGCTTACGTTGTGCCAATTTACTTTGGCGTTAGTCATTGTTGCCTGCTGGTCAATGACGTTAGAGTCTGATCAACTCGTTGTTTTTGAATGGTGATGGGATTTCCGGAAATTTAGGATTGAATATTAGTTGACTTCTGTGGAAGTGTTCATGCGTAAGTTTTGAAAATAACGTTGACTGTGGGGCACGACACCCTTGTGTTTACTGTTAGTACCGTGATATATTGTACTATATTATGCATGACAATATTTTGGGAGATATGCTTATATGAATCTGTTGTTTGGGTTTAAGTATGTAGTTGTCATTTTTGGATTCATATATTGGTTTCTCACCCTTGCAATTTTCTTGGACTGTGTAACATCCCGATTTTTCTGTAACTCTGATCGAGTTGGTTAACCTCGACTAGGGCTTTGGATGATTGTGTGGATTGTTGTGTGCTAGTTTTAGACCTAGTTTGAAGCTTTGGAATAGGCTTGAATAAGGTTGGAGGTGCCTAAGGCGTTAAACAAGTAACTGTGGAAGCTAGAAGTTTGGAAGGCTTTTCCCTGAGCGCAACGCTCAAGCGTGGGAGGTTAGCACGCCTCAGCGTGCCAACGCTCAAGCGTTCTGAGTGCGTTTGCCAGCTGGTGTGCTTTTTGACGCGTGTGCTACACGTGTCAAGCCAGGGTCAAGGCGGAGCGGACAAGGTTCCACGCTCAAGCGTGGGCATGCTAAAGCATTGAGATTGTCCACGCTTTAGCGTGCACAGTAGCTCAAGTTAGTGGAGTTTTCTTTTTTCCTCACTTTTGCACAAAATCTTTGGGAGTTCCTGCAACTTGTGAGAGAAGCTCTGAGATTTTAGAGAGAGAAAGCTCACTTTCGAGGCGATCGAAGTATCGGAACGCGATTCCGACTACACCGCTAGGATCGCAGCGAAGTAATCTTTGACTCTGACGGATTAGCTTCTCGATTCGTCCAAGGTAAACTCGAATCCCTAGCATGCGTTCTTCGTGTTCTTGGTGTTCTTCGAGTCTTTACCTCTTCCTTTGGTCTTTTGAGCTTGCCCTAGGGCTAACACTATTGCATCTGTGTTGTGCTCGTGATTAGGGCAAAGTTCATGCTCATGTTTTCTCCGCAATTGAGGACTACCAAGAGGATTTGGGGCTGTTCGTGGCTGAGCTTGCAGTTGTGTGCGTGGAGGTGATTCTCTTGGAGTTCGTGCGACGATTGTTCATGTGGGGAGAAAGATGTAGGATGTTTTTCTGCTATGTGTAGGGAAGCCCTAACCCTACTAGTGGTTGAGCCCCGATAAAGTATCTAAACCCTAGGTTTAGCTTACTTTGGGCTATCGCCGTTAAAGATGGAAACCCTAGGCTAGCGAACTGTTGATTGAGGATGTTTGATTTCGTATGACTGTGCGTTGTTGTTGTTGCTGTGCTATCTGTCTAAGTGCTTACGTGCTACTTGGTATATGTGATATGCTGCTATATGCCGTTGTTGATATTACTGCTGTTCATGTTGATGTTATTGTTGCTGTTATTATGCTGTATGCAGTAATATTGAGTATTGTGGTGGAATGCCGTAGAGTAAGTTTGGTTGTGTGCCGTGTTGTTATCGGGTTGATACCGTGGATGGTGCTGTTGCTGTTATGCTGACTTCTTGAGGCTGTGGCCGTGTTTGTTTGAGTTGTGGCTCTTGGATGCGTGGCGTCGAGGCTGTGGCTGTGTGGATGCAGTGGCATCGTGTTGTTTCTGATTGAGAGCTTAGGCGTAAGATCCAGTATCAAGCTCATTGAGAATATTTGTTGCATATCATCATCAGCTGCCAAGTGGCGAGGCCGTATGACAGGTAGTATGGGCTGCCAGCGTCATACGAGGTTAGTTGTACCTGAGTGCGGGTACGAAAAGTGGATGGGGCGGTCAAGTGAGTGATCTTGGGGATGTTGCTAGTCTCGGGAATAGTTTACAGTGACAGATGAGGTAGTTCCTATCCTGTCGTGACGCCCGATCCAGTCCGGTTTGCCCGACTAATCCCAGAGATTTCCACTATTCCAGGCTAACGTTCCGAGGCGACCGAGATACTCTGGTTCCAGTGTGGAAGGTGGATGCACTCTTATTGGTCACAGCGAGCGGTTCGGTTTCTCGGACAAGCTAACTCCGTTCCGACACAGAACCTGTTCCGGTGTGGACTTGTTCGGGTGTGGAACTATTCCAGTTGGGAACATGCTTTGTTCGTTTTTCGGCCGACATGCTACATGGGATTAGTATCCCGATCTAGACTCATGGGGATGGATGCTTGTTGCATATGCTGTCTCGAGAGATGTGTGTTGGAATGCAGTAAATGTACTATTTGTGATATCTGCTATATGCTACCTGTTATATGTGTTTACTGCATTACTGTTGTTTTCTGACGTTATAACGCATTGTATTTCTTATCTCCCTATTGTTTTCCTTGTTGTCTGTTATGGGTGCGCTTGAAGACGACGAGTCAGTCGAGGTATAGCATGGACCCGAGACTTCACCGTTCATCACGGGGGCACCTCGGATGCCGATGCTGGGCGATATTGAGATAGTGTACCATGATGAGAGGGGACTGCAGGTAGACCCCTCTACCTTTTTGGTGGTTTACACAGAACCCGTTAGTCTGATCTTTCGAAGCGGCACGCCTCCTTATGTGGATATCATCGGCCCCTACCGTGTTTACCAGTTTCTTCCTTTCTCGAGGATGTGGCGACCTCCGAGGCAGAGGGAGCGAGACTACACGTGGGCGGCACCCCAGTCTTCGGTCCTGACTAGCAGGAGAGGTTGCGTTTACTGAGGCCAGCACAGGAAGACTGGGCAGTACTTGAGGGCCTACCGTAGGCGTAGGATAGTGGTGTCCAGTTCTTCGTCGGAGTACGAGCCTATAGTGCAGTACAGGCGTACTCATGGCGAGGGGGAAGGTGGCTCAGGGCATCCTCACCACTGATGGTGAGAGCTTGCCAGTGCGTCCTAGGAAGTGAGCTGAGAGCTTTTCATGTACATTTTGATAGGGGATGGGGGTTGCTGGTGAGCTCCGAGGGTTTTTCTTATGCTTTTCGATGTATTTTTGGTTTTATTTCACAACATGTATATGTATGTACAGTGCCTTACTGATGGGGCTAAGTTATGTATGATATTGTACAGTTATGTTTATATTGCGCTTTTTACTCTGATAGCTTGTCTATGCTTGCTGTTATCATTTGTTTACTTCCACAACGATGTTTGTATACCACGCTATCGCTTTATATACGGCTAGACATAGATAATAATAATAATAGGAGTTTGGGACTAATGGGATTATCCTTCTAAGAGAGGAGGGTCGTCTCATTTTGGTGGTATCAGAGCGTCGAGAACGTTTTGCAGCCAATGGGATAGCTTCATGCGTATGGGGTCGTCTCAGACTATTCTGTTTCTGGTTGGATATATATATGTGTACAGATGGAGCCGGGGAGCGAGGGATTAGCCCACTCAGGGGTACGTTCTCTGATGTTTGATCTACGGGAGGACCCAGCTGCATAGGTCATCCATCCCGGAGCGTATAGTGCAGCATATATTGGCCCAGTCTGCACTCTCAGAGGGACAGTGGAAGCAGGACCCCAAGAGAGGATGCATACTGTCGAGACGATCTAGATTCCTTTGCCGCCCATCTGGATGCTACTGCGGTCATTTATGGATCAGGGGCTGATTGATCATCACGTCCCAGCTGCATAGCCCCTGCAGCAGCAGCCACAACAGACTCCTCCCCCGCCTTTTGTGTTAGTGGCGGAGGGGCAAGGAGTGGATAAGGAGGAGGAGGAGGACCCTGAGGAGGATCCTCAGGAGGTCCCGGAGTATCATCCTTTGGATACTCCCGAGCCCCAGCCCCAGGAGAATGGGAATGCAGATTCCCTAGTTCCCTCTCCTGACTCTGGTGTTGGACCCTCCTTAGGGGGATTGTCCAACGGGTTTCACTAGGAGCTGACCAGCTTAGGATGTAGACTCAGTTTTTGAGGTAGTGATTTTTGGGTAGTCTGTTAGCGGATACTGACGGCCACGAGTTTTAGTGATATGGTTTCCAGACTATCGCTACCTAATTTTAGAATTTTAGCTTTTTACTCATTCTAGTTTCTTTTGGAAGGGACATGTTGTCCATAGCTCTTTTGTATATGGCTAGCTAGTGATGCATATATATATATATATATATATATATATATATATATACGAGTCTTCTTGTTATTACTCTGAATTGTTGTTATTTATAGTTATTAAATAAAAAAAAAATTTATCACGATTTTCAAGACTTAATAAGATATATTAAATGAACTGTTTTCCGAAAGTAAAACCAGCAAGTTTTATTTAGCGTTTTAATTGTTATTTTGGGTTACAAATGTGACGCCAGATTGAGGGTGTCACACTTTTTCTCATGGGATTCATGTACTTACGTTTATCAAGTTTGTGCTAGTCATTGTTGCTTGAGGGCCAATGAATTTTTGAGCCTGATTAGCTCGTTGAAAGGTGATGGGATTTTCGGAAATTAAGAACTGAACGTTAGATGATATATGTGGAAGTGCTCATGCATACGTTTTGAAAATAACGATGACTGTTGGGCACAAGACTCTTGTGTTGTACTGTTAGTATTGTGATATGTTAATCATGTTGATGATTATGTGAGACATTCCTATATGAATCTGTTGTTGTGTTTTGAGTATATAGTTGTCATTTTTGAATTGTTTCTCACCCTTGCCTGTACATGTTTGACACCTTGTTGCGTTTTTGGATACATGTACAGATGTTTATCAACAGTCCTCTGAGTCACTCCGGGACCCCATAGCTTGAGTGCTTGAGGTTGACAACGAAGAGGTATGGATTGTTGACGACGAGATCCATTCTCATTGGTACGACTTATGTTGGGTAGTACGCTATATTATCCTTAGAATTATTTTGTCAGACCAACTCTTAAGATTTATAAATGTGTAAGTCCAGTCTTCCGACTGTGACTATGAGTGTTGTGTATTAAGAGATTTGAAGTTTGTATGCCTAATGGCAGAACGTGAATTATTATCATATATGATGAGTTTCATTTTGTTTCCTCTGATTGTTAAAACTATTCTTTTGGTATCAGATTTCCGCCAACACTTTATGGAGTTATTTTTGAAAAAGTTTTTTTTTTGTTAACAAGGGAAAAAGGATAATTTAGGTTATGAAAGTGACACCCAAAGGAGAGGGGTGTTACAAGTGGTATCAGAGCTGGTCGATGTCTTTTGGGATCTAGGTTATGGATTCATATTGTTTTTGCTGTGTTTGCTCTGTGTTTTGACTGGATAGAGGCCAGTAGGTGTAAGAACAGTCTGTGATGACTTGTTCCTTTCGAAATCCAACCAATTGGATTGATTGGATCCGATGATTAAGATGTGTTAAAACCCTTATAGAAGAGTTATTCGAGTTATTAAGAGATGACATCTAAGGTAAGCGTTGAGAAAATCTCTTCGTCGGTTTTAGCTAATAAGTTTGAATGTGATCTTTACTTTATCAGTCAATGATGTTAGGCTCTTAGCTATCAAGTAAGTGAAGACTCCTTTGTACGTGAAGGAAGTTGGATTGTTGGGAAGGTTTGTCGAAGAAGCAAGTGTGTCTTAGGATGGTAAGGAGAATACCAGAAATTTTAGGGTAAATGCATAGGTAGCTAGTAAGCGACCAAAGGAATGACAAGATAACGACATGTTCGCTAATAGAGTTGAGAGACGGGAATGGAATTCCGGTAGAGCAATGGAGGTGTGGTATCGCGTGAAACTTCTTCTGATAGTATTTTAAGAAATGATTGGAGTCTCCGCTGTTTGTAGATTTAATGAATAGGACTTTTGTCTCCATTAGGACAGATTGAGGGTTACGCATTATGGGTAGACTTGTGATCCATGCTAATGATGGTGAAGGGTATGTATGATACCTAAGTATATTTTTCCGAAGATTACGATTAATCAGAGACCGATTGGAAGAAAGAATGGAAGCAAGTCTTTAGTGAAGGATTAGTAGTAGAGAATAATGGACTAGTATGTAATAAAAGAGGGAATGACTTTTCCCAATAATCGTTGGATTAGGAAAAAGCTGATGATAAGTTTCTAAAGTAATTTTATTTCTCCAGGAGAGTATGACCTTGTTGAATTGTTTCCTTGTCGAAACAATGTGTTGACACACGTGTATGCGTGTTTTGTTGGGTTCTAATTGGGTTGAGGCCTTGTAAGAACTCATGGTTAGTAAATGGTACTTGTGTACATGTTGGCACGTCGTTTATCCTTTTGGGATTGTGTTGGACATTTCAGTGAGGTGCCTATCGTGTAAGATTTTCGGGAGAATTTTCTGAGAATGTTCCCAGTTTGTGTTGCGAAGGATGTGGAGTTTTCGATTGATCTAGTTTCTAGATTTAGTCAGATCTCCATCGCTTTGTGTAGAATATCGCCTACCAAGCTAACCGGGTTAGACTACATGAAATGGAGTATTCGTCCATTTCTTAATAAAATCATTATCATCGGAGAGGTTCTCATTTACTCTAGGAGCCACGAGGAACATGAGGAAACTCTGTGGCAACTGTTGCGGACCCTACACGAGAAAAGCTGTCGTGAAGTTGCTTAAGTGCGAGTTTTGACCCGATGGTAGTGAAAATTCTTAGGGCATGCGATCCCAAACGAGTACTTGTACTCACACTCCCACATAATCCTCAGTGTATTAGACATTTGAGTGAATTGGTTTAATAGTATCCATTGGTCTGGACATTTTCATATCATTTCATTGAAAGATTTGTTATGACTATTCCTTGGGTTGTAACACAAACGACTTCTTGATACTGGGAGTTTCTTGATACTTTTGGTAACTGTGATCCAGTCTGATTCTTGGCCAGACTATTAAGCTTTTGATTTCCTAATCCATTGGAAGATTCTTATGAAAGAAAGGACTTTATTAGAGTTATGTTTGTAAACATGTATTAGCTATGCATTTTTACACTCACGAACCTAATGAAGAATCTTTTTACATACTGGATATTCCTGTATTCTTTTCAGAGTGGTAAAATTCTTCTGTATACCTTCTTATGAGAGTAAGACCAAGAAAATTTCCTTGTTGGAAATTTCTTTCCTTAATCCTCAAGGATCGAGTAGAGACCGAGTTCAACGGATCACTTTCAACTCGAGTGACAAGCAGGGAAAACGATTTAATCTTTGGAAGGTGGTTGGGAGTAAGTGTAGTATCTACTGCGATAATTCCTTTAATAGGATAAATAAGAAGTGATGAGAGTTTGGTTGGGGTATAGTTATGACTGATACGATGTGAACCTTTAAGATCAATCTCAGTGAGACAATTATCATAAGTGAAGTATTGATCGGAACAGAATAGTAGTTAGGAGATCAAGGGTAATTATTGATGTCTATAGTTAAGATTGATTGTATGAGTTTGGAGAATCGTAGGAAAGTGTCCTTGGTAGTTTTACCTAAGCTGGAGATTTATAGAAAAGAGGAATCCTTGAGTGAAACTAAGTGTTAGAGAAGTTTAAGATTTATGATTTTGGAAAATTCTACCCTATGTGAATTCTTTTGGTTGTAGTTGCATTAAGAGGTGCAATCATGTTTTGTAAGGTTGAGATGCATGATCGTGATGTAAATTGAAGAGGTGGACTACGTTCAAAAGAAAACTAAGACTAGGATTGAATATCTTGGATAGGAACTGATGGATGTGTTGTGAAAGGAATGTGTACCGTAATTTAAATCTAGATGTAAATAACAATAGTTAAAAATGTGGAAGAAAGACTTCCTAAATGAATTAACAGTGAAAGAAAAGTTGTTAAGTTTAATTATACCTCTCACGTGTGAGAGATAAGGTAAGGTATTGCGGAGAAGGAGTATGGACTGAGGATGAAGAGATCTTGTCTAATTGAGTCACGAAATTTCGAGGACGAATTTTTTTTAAGTGGGATAGTATTGTAACACCCCTAAAATCCTATATATGTTAATAATTAATCTTAATTGCTTAAATTATTTTATTTATTTTATTGGGTGTGTTATCATAGTTTATACACTCTTGCAAGACAAAAATATTCTGCTGTTGTTATTATTATTATTTGTTTAGAAAAATATTATTTAAGTAAAATGGTTGAAAGAAATTATTTTCTAAATTTAATCCATTTAATTTTAGATTTGAAATTAAAATGGTTTGGATATTAATCAAAAATTTATTTTGGATCATTAATTCCCTAAGTTGATAAATTCAATCATCAATCTCTTTTCTATTTCAAATTTTGAAATTTTAGATTTTTCCCACCTACCACAACTAAAAGAAAAAAAAGGGGGAAAAACTCCCCAAATTCCCTCACACACCAACAAGACACCCACCCACCCTTCTCTTTCTCTTTCTTCTTCTCGGACTCCTTCACCCCCGCGCCCTCTTTTCTCTCTCTCTCTTTAACTTTCTCCTCCTTCTCTCTTAATTTCCGGCCAACTCCGGCTACCTCTCACAAAATCGAAACCATAGAAGTACTCCCCACCTTCTCCTCTACAATTCTAACCGAACATTTTTCCAAACAGACAAGGTTGACGGCGGAGCCACCGCCACTGTTCGAACGTTTTTCGGCCACCATCCGGCCACCTTTCACCAAACCAGCACTATAACATTGCTCTCCTCACCTTCCTCTACATTTCTAGCCGAACATTTTTGCAAATGAACAACGTTGACGGCGGACCCACCATAGAGCCACCACTGTTTTTGGTTTTTCCGGCCACCGGTTGGTCTCCCATTCCAGAAATGAACCAATCACGTGAAAGGCCGTATCTTCCTCCACGTTTTGAACCGAGCACCGCCACTGCCACCGCTGAAACTGCCGTGCGCCCCCACCATTCGCTATTGCTCAGACCGCCATTCATGCCCTTTCTTCCTCCTTAGTAAGAATCCTTCATTTACTTCATTCCTTTCTCGTGGCTTTTGATTTCATGAAACCCTAAATCCCCAATTTGAAACCGTAGCATTTTAATTTCATGCTTTAAATGTGAAACTGATTATGTTTTTATTCAATTGGGTATATCAATTTCAAGTTCTGTACGTCAATTGTTCAAATCCCCCTTTAAATTCGGATTTTCCCAATTTCACTAAATTCCTAAATTTTTATCTTACTCTAATCATGAAATTAATTCTATTTTAGTGCAATTAGGGTAGTTAATTAATGATTCCCTAAGCTAATTTCATATTTCCATGACCAAATTGGTTTTTACCGAATTTTGTTAATGAACCCTATTTTCCCAAATTGAATTTTTTGGAAAAGTAATTCTGTTTTTATTAAATAAAATATTTAAATCTATTAGGTTATGTCTTTAATGATGATTAATTAATTGATATGTTGTTTGGATGTTGAATGTGCTTGGATGTTATCTCTTGGTTTTTGGTTGTGGCTATTGTAACACCCTGCTTTTTCACTTCTATGTATATACGTGTTAATACTTGCTTATAAATGCTTGCATATGTCGTTTTTGCTTGTTTTTGGTGCATAAGTTCATAGTTGTAATAGTTCAGCCTTTAGAATAATCAATTCATCCGAGTCTAAATAACCTGTTTCACGGTTTTGGCCATATCTTGAGTTCTAGACATCCGATCGAGATGATCTAGGATGCGTTGGAAATCTTAGAGGATTACCTACAAGTTTTATTCAGGTGTCGATGCCAAAAATTGATTGGGAAATCGATTTCAAGGTGAAGAAATCGATTTCCAGAAGGAGGAAATCGATTGTTTAAAGGGCAAAATCGATTTCTTTGATAAGAAAATCGATTTGGCCAATCGATTTCCATGGATGTTGAAATCGATTTCCATGCGTGTCAGAGCTTGTGTACGCGTTTGGGTTACTGGGCTATGCTGTGTACGGCCCATTCGTCCTAAAACGTCCCTAACAGCTATATATACATAGCGTATGACTTAAACCTAGTATCCACACCCTATTGTACACACTTTTTGCCTCTTCTCATCCCTAAGAGCTCTAATTGATCTCTTGCTCTAGAAAACCCAAAGGACGAATCCTGCTTTGGTGTTCTTTGTCAAGAACACGCCGTTGTTTAGCTAGTCTATCCCTGCTGCTAGAGTTAATCTCCTAAGTTAGAAACCAAGGTGAGTTTCTAATCCTAGATTTGTATACCCTTTCAATCCTTAACTTAAAGATCGACTCTGCTTTCTAGTGTTGCGATCGTGATCAAGTGCTGAACCTGTAAGAAGGAACCGTAGCAGAATCTGGCTCTGTTCTCTTTCCCTTAGGCTGTGAATCGTCATACCAGGTATGGGGGGAGAAAATTGATCATGAGTGTGTGGGTTTTGGGATAGGTTAAGATGAAGGGGTTAACCCATGACCCTTATATGTTTGCCTATATGCATTGTAAATGCCTATGAATGTTGTTATGTTGTTTTCTGGCTGTACGAGTATTGATTGATGAATAATCTGATGTTGTAACATGTTTATAACTATGAGTACATGATTTATATGATTATTGATGAATTGATGATGATGAACATGTTGTTTATGCCATGATATGGTGTTTTGTTAATCCTATACTATTAGAACATAGTTATAGGGAGAAAATAAATAGGCAATGTGAGATTGATGACCAAGGATTAGTTTGAGAACCCTTAGGTTATGATTCATGAGTGTTGAACTAATCAAATTGATGATAAATAGCTTAGGCTTGAATGATCTGTTAATTAGAGAACGTAGACTGGTCTATAGCGGAGGAAACCCGCTGCTGTATGATCTGACACCCATAAATCGATTTCCAGCACATGGAAATCGATTTGAATCGACCAAGAATCGATTTCCAGAGCGTGGAAATCGATTTGGCCTTGTAGAAATCGATTTTTAGAATCGATTTTCCCTTGTTCAAAATCGATTGGGGAAATCGATTTGAACATGTTGAAATCGATTTTCAGAGATTGGAAATCGATTTTGAAGACTTGAGAAATCGATTCCAGAGAATGGGAAATCGATTCTCACGTGCCCAGGAGCAGTTTTGACCCCTTATGCTTGATGGATAGTGTTATGTAGGCTTGTTATAATCCTAATAAGATATGAATTGTGGTTTAGATATTAAGATTTAGTTATGATTTTAATAGGATATGAATTGTGGTTTAGATATTAAGATTAAGTTATAATCTTAATAAATATATGACTTGAGGTTTAAATATTAAGGTTAAGTTATAATCTTAATAAAATACGGATTGAGGGTTTAGACAATAAGATCAAGTATAATGCTTAATAAAAGTAATGTTAAGTTAAGACTTAACAAATAGAACAATTGGTATGACGAGGATATTATTGGTAACGATGTACTGTTACCGATGTTGTTGGTTAAATCATTCTTGATGCTTATTGGTCAAGCTTGATGTTGATAAATCATCTTTGATGCTTGTTGGTCAAAGTTGATAACCATGTAATGGCATGATGGTGGATGGTTGGACATGTGTTTGCATGTTGTTGAGCATAGCATGCATCATACGTTGACGTTGATATGTTGGGTGGAAAGCAAACGATGAATCGCGATAGTAGAGGCCATGATGGGTGTTATCCCGGCCTTGCGGGTACATTGGGTAGGGGAATTCCAGGTGACATGGGCTAGCTACCTATTGTCGGAGTGACCTAAAGGATAAGCTTGAGTACCCTGACTAGCCATTATACGTTATCAGGATTAGTGAGAGTGTTCGGGGATGGCCCATGGTCTGGCATAACATCCACGTTGATAACCGGACATGTACTCCTAATCGTCTTTCCAGAGTTAGAGTTGTTGGCCACATGCATACGGAGTAGTGATGTTGCATTCGCATTGACATGCATCTTTGATGTATATATATATATATATATATTGATTATACATGTGTTGATTGATGTGTGTTGTATGTCATCTTAATTACTATTCCATTCCGTTTACATATGTTTATGATCTTATTTCTCACCCCCATCTTTTGTTGTTCTTGTGCATATGATGTTGCATGTGCAGAGGAGGGTGCGCATGCTGACGAGGAGTGATCCCGTGGAGATCGCTCTTAGTAGTAGCAGTTAGGATTTATGTTCAGTTGTTTGGTTTTATTCCGATGTATTATCGGTATATGTATACCAACTCTGATTATGTGACATCGGGTTTCGGGTTTTGTTTATGATAATGTTTTTCCGCAGTTGTTTAATGTTTAAAACATTTTCGGATCATGTGGTACTTGCTACCTTTTAAGTTAAAGTTTTTAGTCTTTATTTAACTGGCATGCTTTATTTAATTTTATCGTATGCGGGGTAGCGGGTGTCACAGCTATGCTTACTTGGGGGAGCTGGATATGCATTTTTAGAGCTCTTGTGGAATTGCTTGCATGTGTTGAGGCATTAATGCCGCCTTCAGTTACCTCTTGGATTTGATGCTTGGAGATTGCTCATCAAAGAGACTTCATTTAAGGTAGGGGAGAACATGAGGAATTCCAATTCTGACAACTGTATGTTGTATCTGTGTGTATGAATTGTAATTATTTAACTGTGTTTGATTGTTGTGGATTGATTTCAATTTACCTGTTCATAATTGCTTATGCCTGCAATTACCTGATTATGCTTGATTTTTTCATATGGCATTTGATCATGATGTATGGATGTATATTATGCCTGTCGTGATGATTATTGTGTTAAAGGACTTAACATCGGTTAGGATCCAAACCATGTAATGTTAAAAGCTTCAAAAGGCTTAGAATGATGAATAAGAAAATAAAAGGGATAAAGTTTTAAGGGTTTTGGAAGTAAAAAGGAAACTAATGTCTTTTTAGAAATAAAGAAGAATAAGTTCTACTTTATTAAGGTGAGTTGTCATAAAGGGTAAAATGGAGAAAAATAACCTTAATTGAGAAAGGTAAGGTTTTTGCATTAAAAAGTACGTTTTGGGAACATCGATCGTTTTCAAAGTAATAAAGTGAACTAGTTCAAGCAAAAGTGCTTTTAGAAATGTCGTTTCAAAAATAAATTGTTTTATCCAAGAAAAAGGGTTTTACGAACCGTATTTCAAAGTATTGTGCTTTACCAAAATTCTACGAAAGAGAAAAAGCTGATCTTTAGACCAAGTTTTTTTTTTTTTTTGTGTAAAAACCGATCACGAAGGCTTTGTGTAAGCTTCGAAGATTTGAGTTTTGGTTTTTGGGTTTCAAAAGAGAAAAAAATGTGGTTTTTGGTATGAACCTAGAAACCGAGACGTAGGGGTTCTAGGGTTTTACAGAACACGTGGATCAAGGATCCGTGTTAATGTGTTGGTCCTGTAAGCTTGTGGACATTCTTTGTGGTCCTGCAGGCTTGTGGACATTTTATAAGCTTTAGAATCCACAATCCGAAACTGGTGCATCGGTTAGGGATTTTTGGGTTTGGGCTGTTGGACTGCGTGTCCTTTTTGGGTTTTTGGACTAAGTTTCCAGTTTTTGAGAAAAATGTTGTAAAGGCTTAAAGAGTCTAAAACATTATGGTGGTTGATAGTGTTGGTGCTTCAACAAGAAAATAATGATACGACAAAGATAAACGGACGAAAACAAATGTTTTCTCACGCATATGTGTTTTCTGCAGACGTGCCGTGAAATGAGGGGTCCTTGATGGCAAGGAAACCTGGGGATGACTTATGTCATTGTGTAACATTATGCCTTGATGGACAATGGTGTCATATGTGCTGTGTGTTCGTATTGTGCCTTGAATTGGACGATATAGTATGGCAAGATTACATTGTAAGTACCTCTGATTTGCGCGCTAATGTGAGATCTCATGGGATTCATGTACTTACGTTTAGCAAGTTTGTGCTAGTCATTGTTGCCTGAGGGCCAATGGATTTTTGAGCCTGATCAGCTCGTTGAAAGGTGATGGGATTTCCGGAAATTAAGAACTGAACGTTAGATGATATATGTGGAAGTTCTCCTACATATGTTTTGAAAATAACGATGACTGTTGGGCACGTGACCCTTGTGTTTAGGGGTGTAAATGAGCTGAGCTATTCATGAACTATTTGAGCTCGGCTCGTTAAATGCTCGATCAAGCTCATTCGTTTAATTAAATAAACAAACCCAAGCTTAAAGTTGGGCTTGATTATTTAAATGAGCCAAACCCAAGCCTTATAGGCTCGACGTTAACGACTCGTGAATAGCTCGTTTATATATATATATCCTAAAATCTTAATACTATTTTTTGTAATTATCCTATGCGGTGCACACTTGTAACTAAAAGAAAGTAATGAATAGGTGTTGGCAAACCAGTAATTATATGGGGGGAAAAGTTTGTAACGTACATAATCTACTGGTTCTACTTCTTGTTTACCATAAAGATTATCATCCTCAACTGGTTGGTCTAAGTCGATGAATTATGTCAAGCAAAAGGAATCTACTTCAACTTCCAAATCTGAGATTGAACTCTATCCAGATGATAATCTAATTATAACACCCCGATTTTCTATGATTCTAGTCGAGTTGGTTAATCTCGATTAGGAATTTGAATGTTCTTGTGAATCTTTTTGTATTAGTTTAAGGCCTAGTTGGAAGCTTAGGAATAGGCTTGAACAAGGTTGGAAATGCCTAAGATGTTAAACGAGTAACTGTGGGAGTCAGAATTTTGGGAGACTTTCCCAACAGAGTAGGACGCTCAAGTGTGGGGAGATAGCACGCCCTAGCGTGCCAACGCTCTAGCATGAAGCATAGGGAAGGCTCAAGCGTTGTCCCTCTGACCCGTTGATTGGCATTCGTGTCAGAACGCGCGTCACAGCCGGCGTTGGAAGGGCGGTGTAGAACCCTCAACGCTCAAGCGTTGAGAGGCCGAACGTTCAAGCATTAGAACGCTCAAGCGTTGAGACCCAGAACGCTTAAGCGTTGACAGCTGAGACCAACTTCTATAAATAAAAGCCATTCGGTAATTGCAGGGGATTTTACGACTCCGAACAGTAAAAAGGCTGAAAGTTAGTTTGTGAGCTTTAATCCCAGTTTGTGATCGGTTTGTTCATCTGTTTTCATTTCCAGTGGTGTTTTCATGATCAGCAAAATCTCTATTGCAACTTTAGCGGTTTGCTTTTGTGATCCTGCAAAGGTAAACCTAGGTTTCAACTCTACCTGCATTGTAGTTATACAATGTTTTCCTTTATTTCTAGCTTCTATGCCCGGTCATAGCTTCGCCTTAGGGTTAATGCTATAGTCTGCATGTTGTTTTTGTGATTAGGGCAAGTTCGGAAGTTGCATTCGGAACCCTTTTGGGACATAGAGAGCGCGGTTGAAAAAGGAGTTTGGAGAGTTCGTGGAGCTCGTAGCGTTAGTAGTTATCACCACTCTGCTATCAGCGATTGTCGGATAATTAGACGTTGTGCTTGGAACTCCTAGAGGTAAGGGGACAAACCTGAGTAATTCCAATTCCGTCAGCTATGTACTGTGTTTGTGTGCTTGGATTGTAACTATTTGTCTGTGATTGGTTGGTTGTGAATTGATTTCAATTATTTGTTGATAGTTGCTATATGTGAAATTTCCTGTTTATGCCTAATTTTCTTGGCATTGAAATATAATGTATGAAAGCATTCTATGGCTGTGTGATATTATTGCATTAAAGGAGCTGACATCGGTTAGGATCCAAAATCGTTCAACGTAAAAGCCTTAAAAAGTCTGAGATGTTGAACAAGAATAAGGAGACAATTTGTTTTTGGTGTATAAATAGAAAAAGTGAAAGAAATACCCTAATTGAGAAAAATTGTGTTTCAAAAGGCCTTGAGAGCTGTAAAATGTTTTGAGAAACGTGGTTTCAATGTGTTTGGTTTTCAATCAATAGAAAGGATTTTGTCTTATGAACGGTATTTCAAAGTGGTGTTTTACCGAAAATCGACGAAAGAGAAATGGGTGGTCTTTAGACCAGGTTTTGTTTTGTGGAGAAAACCGATCCCGAAAGCTTTGTGTAAGTTTCAGATATTTGGGTTTTTGGCTTTTGAGTTTTAAAGATAAATGTGGTTTTTTGGTTTGGAACTTAGAAACCGAGACGTCGAGGTTCTAGGGTTCTGTAAGACACGAGGATCAAGGATCCGTGTTAGTGTGTTGGTCCTGTAAGCTGGTGGACATTCTTCTGGTACTGTGGGCTTGTGGACGTGTTTTTATGCTTTTGAATCCAAAATCCGAGACTGGTGCATCGGTTAGGGATTTTTGGGTTTGAGCTGTGTGGACTGTGTGTCCTTTTTGGAGTTTTGGACTGAGTGTCCTGTTTTTGAGAAAGATGTTGTAAAGGCTTAAAGAGTCTAAGACATTGTGGTGGTTGATAGCGTTGGTGCTTCAACAAGGAAATATTGGTACGACAAAGATAAACTTACGAAAACAAATGGTTTTCTCATGCATGTGATGTTTTGGCAGACGTGCCGTGAAATGAGGGGACCTTGATGGCAAGGAAACCTGGGGATGACTTGTGTCATCATGTAACATTGTGCCTTGATGGATAATGATGTCATACGTGCTATGTGTTCGTATTGTGCCTTAAGTGGACAATATAGTATGACTGATTAGATTGTATGTACCACTGACATACGCGCCCATGTGCTATTTCCTAGGCGTCAAGTGCTTATGTTTTTGCCCAGTGGGATGTTAGTCATTGTTACCTGCGGGTCAATGATTGTGGAGCCTGATCACTGCAACACCCTTTCCCGAGTGTCACATTCCCGAACGTTTATAAGGCTGAAAGTATTTATTAATGCGGAAAATACGATTTTTTTTTTCTTTTCATAAAGATGTAATGGGATTAATAAAGGTAAGTAATACTAATAAATGAACTTAGGTTCACCATGCATTTCTAGAACATACTGTATTATAAATACAGAAACAGAAAATAGAAACAGCAATATTACTGTATACAGACATAAGTCTAATGTATAACTGGCATAAGAAATAAAATAAGTACTACTAGGAGTCGTAGCTCTCAAAAGGTACTACAGAAGTACTACAGATACCGACACAGTCTGGCCGACAACAAAACTAAAACTGCAAAAGGAATCCACCTCCGGACTCAAAGGAACTGCTAAACCGAACCATCGTCACGTCCATCTGTTCAAGCAGCAACAACAAGTACCAACAGAAAATATACAGATATGGGTGAGATTCCCGTTCATCAACACAACAAAACAGCAGTAGTAAAAACGGGACGACTCACCAGGTAACAGCGTACCCAACATGCTTACTAAAATTCTCAATATAAATCATGTTAAACAGTTAACAGCATAATATCATGTTAAACAGTCAACAGCATAATATAAGGCATTCTTGAAACAAAACAGCGATGTATAAGAGTAAATGTAAACATCAACAGCCATGCAATGCAGTGCAATGTACATGACTCAATGCCAATGTCACTGGGTACTACTCTGACCCCTACTCCATGGAGCTAACAAAACGTCGGAGAGAGTGAATGGGAGGACATGTTCCGATTTCTGCCAGCCATTTGCAAGATGCTACAACATTCGTAACGTGCATGTATCTGGCTTTACGGAAACACTCTGCACCAAACATGAAAAGTATGACATCTAGTATAGGATATCAGTGTATTGCTCGGATTAGCCACGACACAGAAGAGCTACCAACTGGTCACATGTCAGCCCTTCCAACCCTGATACCTCCAGAAAGACCATTGAAGATCGTCACCGTAAGATTCGCACCCACATTAAGGTGTAAACTCAACTTCTAGGCTCAAGGCCTTACAACTATGCACATGAAATGTAAATGCTTACACAAAGCAGATGCGATAAAGCAATGTCTACCCCCCGGGTAAACCTTGAGGTCCATTAAGGTTCTCTTCCTTAGGAACTATACGCGTCTTTGAAAAACAAAACTTTTATCCACCGGATAAATCTCGTGATCCCTCCGGGATCGAGTCATCACAAGACTGAAACAAGTAAACGATTGATCTAGATCCGAATCACCGGTCCGTCATCGAACTACTGTTTCAAAACCCAAAACGTTTCATGTTTGTGTTTATGTCTTATGAAGTCATTGATGTACGAAGTCATCTATGGTACAGTATATGGTCTTGTTTCACCACATACTATACTTAATTAACCCTTGTCTTCAACTCTAAGTTAATTACTTAACTTAGGTTTTTACACGTAAAACTTTACGATTGAGTTAGAAAACTCCTTTTGTAAGCCAAACAACTTTCCAATTTGAAAACTCATTCTATTTCTAGCATTTTCTGAAACGTGAATTTCGCTTAGCGGGGTTCCGTTCGCTTAGCGAAATTGAGGCAGTGATACCTCTTTTGAAATTCCTCTTAATCGCTTAGCGAAATTCCATTGCATTTGCTTAGCAAAGCTTAATTCGCTTAGCGAAATTGAGGCAGTGATGCCTAGGTTGGAATTCCTCTGTTTTCGTCCAGTGAAATTGAATTCGCTTAGCGAAATTTGCCTTAAAACAAGACATTAACCTTGTTAAAGAAAAAGCCTTATGAAACTATATTGATTTTCATGAAAACATTCATTAATTCACTTTTAAATCACTTGATTAACTAGCTGAACTAATGATAGGGTGTAAGACACATTTTCACTTTGGTGAAAACACTTAGAGGTTGAAACTTCATTTGATCTTTGGATCAAATCGCTTATTGTTTTTCTTTGAAACATAAGTTACTAAAACATTTTTCTTACTTCAAAAATTTAATTTGTTCAAGAACTACACAAGTTATTCCTTTTCTTTGGTAATGGCCGAAAGCCAATTAGGAACCAATGTGAAGATTTTGCTTCACCCTCAAGACAAGTTATAGCTCACAATGTTCATCTAATTATGACAAACAATAATCACACATCATTGCATCATAATCAAGCATAAAAGTCCATACTTGATCTAGTGATCAAAGTAGGTTTTTCAACATACGTAAAAATGATTTTCATCCAATCACATCATCATAAACATATGCTAGAGCCCACTAAAGAACATTAAGGCATAAACTCATCATTACAACTTTGTTCTCCAAGAGAACTTAACATTTAAAAGTGAACCCAAACCAAAGGGTTTCACCCACACATAAACTTAAACAACCATCTTCACCACCACCATTTTGGTGTGATGAGGTTCACCCCCCATACCTGTTGATGAGCAGATATCCGGATCAAAGTCGGTTGATCGGTTCGTGAACCTCCTGTTAATCGTCACCAACTACAAACAACACAACAATCAAACATTAAACAATAATCAAAAACAAACCTCAACAATTTCTAACCATATAGGGTTCGGCAACTCTAAGGAAAAAGGGTTAGAAATTGATTTGGTTTTCCATTTCTTGGATTCAAAGACAATAGGAAAGCTAAGGATGAAATCAAGTGTTAGGAATCAAAAATTGATGAAAAACACTATTCATCATCACTATGTAGGGTTCGGCCATTTGGGGATTTTGAGCTATGATGAGAATTGAATCATGAACTCTTGGGTTTAGGTAGAGAATGATGAAGTGAGTTCAAAGAAATTGGTTTCACATTAAAAGGATTTTTCTATAAATTCCTATGGATTGTCGAAGTTTTGGATCTAAGAATTGATTTTCATGAAAATGGATTTTGATCATGAGATTGAGAGAGATTCAAGAAGCTAGGAGATCATAGAAGTGATCTTACCTAAGAATGAAGGAAGCTTGATCAAGGAATCAAGGATTTCTAACAAGTATTCAAGGTTTTCTCAAGAAGAAAATGGAGTTTTCTCAAGAACAACTATGGTGTTCTTTTGGCCAGCCTATTGCCTGAATGTGGGGCTGTGAGGGGCCGAGTTCAGCATCTTAAAATCTCACTTAAGGGCAAAATGGTGATTTGCTTCAAGGGTAAAATGGTAAAAGTGTAAAAGATTAATGTTAGGGGTATTTTGGTAATTTCGCGTCTAGATTTTTCCGACCGTCATGACGACTCTGGCATACTCTCCCAAGTGTCCTGGGATGATGTGGTATCAAGCTCATCCGTTGTCGGGTCTCGTTAAATCCCTTTATGACTCCAAACGTCTCCCGGTTCGACTAAACGGCCGAATATAATATATTATTATTATTTTTCGGATGTCGGGACGGATTTTAACAAAGATGTAGAGAACAAAATCCTGAGACTTACTGTCTCGTTCACGAGTCCAAATTAGGTCTCGATAGTAGAAAAAGGCTACTATCCGTGAAAAACGTAGACCGGACTTCGTTTGAGTTTTCGCCCGAAACTTAACCATGGCTTCCTATGGCTGTGTAGAGTATTCCTATCTGCTCAAAATATTTTATTTCACTCTCTAAACTCTCCAATAAAATAAAACGTTGAAATACTAAAGAATAATAAAACATGAAAATTGGGATGTTACATTCCTATCCCTCATAAAAGAATTTCGTCCTCGAAATTTTACGTACCTCTTAAAACAAACTCAGATACTGTTGTTGCATGTCTTCCTATCTTTCCCACATAGCATAACTCGTAGCCTCGTTCCAGATAACTTTGACCAAATCTATCTCCTTACCTCGCAGTTTCTTTATCCTTCTGTCTTCGATCTTAACCGGCAGCGTTTCACAGGTTAGGTTATCCTTTAGCTGTACTGAATCAGACTCCATGACATGACTGGGATCAGGAATATAATTTCGCAATTGCGAAACATGAAAAACATTGTGAAGGTTGGACAGAAAAGGCGGTAAAGCTATTTGGTAAGCTACTGGACCTATCCGACGAAGAATTTGATAAGGTCCAATGAATTTTGGAGTGAGTTTTCTGGACTTAAGGACCCTGCCCACCCCAGTCATTGGAGTGACTCTCAAAAACACATGATCCCCTTCCTCAAACTCAAGTGGCCTACGTCTTTTATCCGCATCACTCTTCTGTCGGCTCTGAGTAGTCCTCATCTTTTCTTGAATCAGTTTCACCTTCTCAGTCGTTTGTTGCACTAGTTCAGGTCCTAATGAAGCACTTTCTCCATCTTGGTACCAACACAAAGGTGTTCTGCAACGTCATCAGTATAAAGCTTCTTAGGGCGCCATCCCTATATTCGAATGATAACTGTTGTTGTAGGTAAATTCTATCAACGATAGGAAATTCTCCCAACTTTCGGCATGTTCCAACACACACGCTCTCAACAAGTCCTCTAAAGACTGAATCGTCCTTTCCGATTGTCCATCCGTTTGAGGATGGTAAGCCGAACTTAATCCTAACTTCGTTCCTAAAGCTTCATGTAAACTCTACCTAAATCGCAAAGTAAAACGCGGATCTCTATCCGATATGATACTTGAAGGTACTCCATGCAGTCTCACAATCTCACTGATATAAATCTGAGTAAGCTTTTCCATGGAACACTTGAGATTGATAGGTAGAAAATGAGCTGATTTCATAAGCCTATCAATTATTACCCAAATGGAATTGTATCCTTTAAATGTCCTTGGCAAACACGTCACGAAATCCATCGCTATGCCGTCCCACTTCCACTCTGGGATATCCAACGGACGTAACATTCCCGCTGGCCTTTGATGTTCAACCTTTGCTTTTTGACACACTAAGCAAGATGCCACATAATCAGCTACATCTCTCTTCATGCCTTGCCACCAAAACAATCGCTTCAGGCCTTGGTACATCTTGGTTGACTCTGGATGTATACTCAACTTGCTTCTATGAGCTTCGTCCAGAATGAACCTCCTTATCTCTGGGTTGTTTGGCACACAAACCCGCTCTCCTCGTCTTAGGATTCCATCTGCTCCTTATTTGTATTCAGACATCATCATTTTCTTTAGATTCCTTCGTTCTTTCTCCAGATACTGGTCGTATACTTGTTTCTCCCGAATCTGATCCATCAGATCACAAGATACTATAACCATACCCACGCATAGTCTTCCTGGCATACTAACCATGGACAGATGCATATCCCTGAACTGCTCTAACAACTCGTGTTCCTTAATCATCATGGTAGACACATGTAACACTTTCCAACGCAGGGCATCCGCTACCACATTAGCTTTTCCCGGATGATACTGCAACTGAAAGTCGTAATCCTTCAGAAATTCCAGCCACCGTCTCTGCCTCATGTTGAGCTCTTTCTGATCGAACAGGTACTTCAAGCTCTTATGATCATTGAAGACATTGAACGTCAAACCATACAAGTAGTGCCTCCAAATCTTCAACTCAAAGACTACCGCTGCTAACTCCAAATCATGAGTTGAGTAATTCTTTTCGTGCACTTTCAACTATCTCGAGGCATACGCTACCACCTTCGGATTCTGCATCAGAACACAGCCTAATCCTTGGTATGAAGCGTCACAATACACTTCAAAAGGTTCGCTTGGATCTGGCAATTTCAATACTAGCGATGTAGTCAGCCTTTTTTTCAGCTCCTGAAAACTCTGCTCACAGGCTTCAGTCCATTCAAACGTTTTATCTTTCCTCATCAATTGGGTAAGAGGTCCTACAATCTTAGAAAATCCCTCAATGAACCTCCGATAATACCCAGCCAAACCCACAAAACTGCGTATCTCAGTCACTGTGGTCGGTCTTTCCCACTCGAGAACTGCTTCAACTTTCGACGGATCTACAGTAATTCCTTCATTTGAAATTACATGACCCAAAAACTGCACTTCGTCAAGCCAAAACTCACACTTCGACAGCTTTGCATACAGCTGTTTCTCTTTCAGAACCTGAAGAACTACACTAAGATGTTCAGCATGCTCTTCCTGGTCTCGCGAATAGATGAGTATGTCGTCTATGAAGACAACGACAAACTTATCCAAGTATGGACGAAAGATCCTATTCATATAATCCATGAATATCGCTGGAGCATTTGTCACACCAAACGGCATTACAAGATACTCGTAGTGCCCATAGCGTGTTCCAAACGCTGTCTTTGGTACATCCTCTGCCTTCACACGAATCTGGTGATAACCTGATCGCAAATCAATCTTGGACAAAACTGCCGCTCCTCTCAACTGATCCATCAAGTCATCTATCCTCGGAAGTGGATACTTGTTCTTAATGGTAACCTTATTCAACTGGCGATAATCCACGCATAGGCGAGATGTTCCATCTTTCTTTTTCACCAACAGTACAGGTACTCCCCACGACGACACACTGGGTCTAACAAACTGTTTCCCCAATAAGTCTACCAACTGTTCTTTCAAGGTTTCCAACTCAACAGGTGCCATACGATACGGTGCCATAGACACAGGTCCTGTTCCTGGCACAAGATCGATCGCAAACTTGATATCCCGAACTGGCGGTAAAGCTGGTACGTCTTCAAGAAAGACTTCCGGAAACTCGTTCAGGACAGGTACGCGCTCTAAGACTAGCTCGCTCTTGACCTCCAAAGAAGATAGTAACATGTATCCTTGAGCTCCTTCTTTCAGAGAAGCGTTTACTTGGTTGGCAGTCAAAAATCCAGAATTCTCACAACTAGGGAAAACTAAGGTTTTATTTGCACAGTCTAATAGGATATGGTTAGAAGATAACCAATCCATTCCTAAGATTACATCCATTTACGAAAGAGGCAAACAGATCAAATCAATAAAAAATGTTCTATTTTTAACAGAAATAGAACAGTTCAAACAAACTTTAGCAGTTATAACAGGCTTTGCAGTAGGCGTAGAAATTACCAAATCAAAAGGTAAAGAAGACACAGGTAATCCTAACAGATTCACACAGTCATATGCAATAAATGAATGCGTCGCGCCTGAATTAAACAGTACAGTTAAAATTTTACCTCCCATGACACACTGACCTTGGATTAAGTCTTCATTTTGAGAAGCTTCAGCGCCACCTATGGTATAGACTTTGCCTTTTGCCTTAGGCCTCGCTGCTTGGACATTATTGACAGAATGTTCCACTTTTGGTTACATACATTCAAGTGAAATATGTATCGGCTTCCCACACTTGAAGCAGATAATCCATTTGATTGAACAGTCTTTGGTGATATGATTACTCTTCCCACATTTCATGCACTTGTTTGGGGCATTTCCGGACTGACTGAAACCCCCACTGCTTCCTTCGACAGAACGTTGATCTTGCTGCTTCGAATATGGCTTCCATCGGGATTTGTTGTCTCGACCGCCGCTTCCTCTTTGGAACTTGCTTGGTCCAGAACTCTGTACCCGCTTGTCCTTGGGCTCCAAGCTCTCAATCAGATGGCACTTCTCCATCAGCCTTGGAAAAATAGAAATTTCCAGAGGAACTACAGCTCTCTTCAAGTCGATCCTCAGACCACCTTCAAATTTTCTACACTTCCACTCCTCTCTTGGATTGTCCAGAAAATAATTCGAGAACTTCACCAAACTTTCAAATTTGGCCCCGTATTCAGCTACGGTCATTCCCCCTTGCCTCAGCTGGAGAAACTCCATCTCTTTCTCGTGCCTTGCACTCGCAGGAAAATACTTTTCCAGAAACTTTCCCTTGAAAGCATTCCAATCCATAGCTTGTTGATCATGAATCAGCATTTGACGGGCTGCTTCCCACCAGTATTCAGCATCCTCCACCAGCATATAGGTTGCATAGAAAACCTTGTCATTCTAAGTAAACCTCATCGCTCCAAAGATTTTCTCTGGCGTCTGGATCCAACGCTCAGCTAACTCAGGATTGAATTCGCCCTTGAATTGAGGTGGATTCCTACGAAGAAATTCGTCCAGTCCTCTATCTCCAACAGCTCTTTCGTCACGTTGAACCAATGTAGCAGCCATCTCCCGTATGGCGTTCACAGCAGCAGTCAGGTTTTGAGCAGCCATTGCTACCTTCAAAACCAGAATCGTCAAACTCAAAGGAATAAAGCAAACAGGATTATCCTCCTTGCGGAGATAATAACAGAGAAACACACAGAGAACACAACACAAACAAGACAGACCATAACCTACAAACCCCAAAAAGACTCGGCCAGCTCTGATACCAAATAATGCAACACCGTTTCCCGAGTGTCACATTCCCGAACGTTTATAAGGCCTAAAGTATTTATTAATGCAGAAAATACAATTTTCTTTTTCTTTTCTTTTCATAAAGATGTAATGGGATTAGTAAAGGTAAGTAATACTAATAAATGAACTTAGGTTCACCATGCATTTCTAGAACATACTGTATTATAAATACAGAAACAGAAAATAGAAACAGCAATATTACTGTATACATACATAAGTCTAATGTATAACTGGAATAAGAAATAAAATAAGTACTATTAGGAGTCGTAGCTCCCAAAAGGTACTACAGAAGTACTACAGATACCGACACAGTCTGGCCGACAACAAAACTAAAATAGCAAAAGGAGTCCACCTCCGGACTCAAAGGAACTGCTGAACCGAACCATCGTCACGTCCATCTGTTCAAGCAGCAACAGCAAGTACCAGCAGAAAATATACAGATATGGGTGAGATTCCCGTTCATCAACACAACAAAACAATAGTAGCAAAAACGGGGCGATTCACCAGGTAACAGCATACCCAACATGCTTACTAAAATTTTCAATATAAATCATGTTAAACAGTTAACAACATAATATCATGTTAAACAGTCAACAACATAATATAAGGCATTCTTGAAACAAAACAATAATGTATAACAGTAAATGTAAACATCAACAGCCATGCAATGCAGTGCAATGTACATGACTCAATGCCAATGTCACTGGGTACTACTTTGACCCCTACTCCATGGAGCTAACAAAACGTCGGAGAAAGTGAATAGGAGGACATGTTCCAGTTTCTGCCAGCCATGAGCAAGATGCTACAACATTCGTAACGTGCACGTATCTGGATTTACGGAAACACTTTGCACCAAACATGAAAAGTACGACATCTAGTAAAGGATATCAGTGTATTGCTCGGATTAGCCACGACACAGAAGAGCTACCAACTGGTCACATGTTAGACCTTCCAACCCTGATATCTCCAGAAAGACCATTGAAGATCGTCACCGTAAGATTCGCACCCGCATCAAGGTGTAAACTCAACTTCTAGGCTCAAGGCCTTACAACTATGCACATGAAATGCCAATGCTTACACAAAGCAGATGCGATAAAGCAATGTCTACCCCCCGGGTAAACCTCGAGGTCCACTAAGGTTCTCTTCCTTAGGAACTATACGCGTCTTTGAAAAACAAAACTTTTATCCACCGGATAAATCTCGGGATCCCTCCGGGATCGAGTCATCACAAGACTGAAACAAGTAAACGATAGATCTAGATCCGAATCACCGGTCCGTCATCGAACTACTGTTTCAAAACCCAAAACGTTTCATGTTTGTGTTTATGTCTTATGAAGTCATTGATGTACTAAGTCATCTATGGTACAGTATATGGTCTTGTTTCACCACATACTATACTTAATTAACCCTTGTCTTCAACTCTAAGTTAATTACTTAACTTAGGTTTTTATACGTAAAACTTTACGATTGAGTTAGAAAACTCCTTTTGTAAACCAAACAACTTTCCAATTTGAAAACTCATTCTATTTCTAGCATTTTCTGAAACGTGAATTTCGCTTAGCGGGGTTCCGTTCGCTTAGCGAAATTGAGGCAGTGATACCTCTTTTGAAATTCCTCTTAATCGCTTAGCGAAATTCCATTGCATTTGCTTAGCAAAGCTTAATTTGCTTAGCGAAATTGAGGCAGTGATGCCTAGGTTGGAATTCTTCTGTTTTCGTCCTGCGAAATTGAATTTGTTTAGCGAAATTTGCCTTAAAACAAGACATTAACCTTGTTAAAGAAAAAGCCTTATGGAACTATATTGATTTTCATGAAAACATTCATTAGTTCACTTTTAAATCACTTGATTAATTAGATGAACTAATGATAGGGTGTAAGACACATTTTCACTTTGGTGAAAACACTTAGAGGTTGAAACTTCATTTGATCTTTGGATCAAATCACTTATTGTTTTTCTTTGAAACATAAGTTACTAAAACACTTTTCTTACTTCAAAAATTTAATTTGTTCAAGAACTACACAAGTTATTCCTTTTCTTTGGTAATGGCCGAAAGCCAATTAGGAACCAATGTGAAGATTTTGCTTCACCCTCAAGACAAGTTATAGCTCACAATGTTCATCTAATTATGACAAACAATAATCACACATCATTGCATCATAATCAAGCATAAAAGTCCATCCTTGATCTAGTGATCAAAGTAGGTTTTTCATCATACATAAAAATGATTTTCATCCAATCACATCATCATAAACATATGCTAGAGCCCTCTAAAGCACATTAAGGCATAAACTCATCATTACGACTTTGTTCTCCAAGAGAACTTAACAATTAAAAGTGAACCCAAACCAAAGGGTTTCACCCACACATAAACTTAAACAACCATCTTCACCACCACCATTTTGGTGTGATGAGGTTCACCCCCCATACCTGTTGATGAGCAGATATCCGGATCAAAGTCGGTTGATCGGTTCGTGAACCTCTTGATAATCGTCACCAACTACAAACAACACAACAATCAAACATTAAACAACAATCAAAACAAAACTCAACAATTTCTAACCATATAGGGCTCGGCCACTCTAAGGAAAAAGGGTTAGAAATTGATTTGGTTTTCCATTTCTTGGATTCAAAGACAATAGGAAAGCTAAGGATGAAATCAAGTGTTAGGAATCAAAAATTGATGAAGTGAGTTCAAAGAAATTGGTTTCACATTAAAAGGACTTTTCTACAAATTCCTATGGATTGTCAAAGTTTTGGATCTAAGAATTGATTTTCATGAAAATGGATTTTGATCATGAGATTGAGAGAGATTCAAGAAGCTAGGAGATCATAGAAGTGATCTTACCTAAGAATGAAGGAAGATGGATCAAGGAATAAAGGATTTGTAACAAGTATTCAAGGTTTTCTCAAGAAGAAAATGGAGGTTTCTCAAGAACAACTATGGTGTTCTTTTGGCCAGCCTATTGCGTGAATGTGGGGCTGTGAGGGGCTGAGTTCAGCCTCTTAAAATCTCACTTAAGGGCAAAATGGTCATTTGCTTCAAGGGTAAAATGGTAAAATTGTAGAAGACTAATGTTACGACTCTGGCATACTCTCCCAAGTGTCCTGGGATGATGTGGTATCAAGCTCATCCGTTGTTGGGTCTCGTTAAATCCCTTTATGA
Organism: Ammopiptanthus mongolicus; assembly: GCA_039655645.1. NCBI lineage: Eukaryota > Viridiplantae > Streptophyta > Magnoliopsida > Fabales > Fabaceae > Ammopiptanthus > Ammopiptanthus mongolicus. Next base: position 49,087,318 of record CM077350.1, read on the forward strand.
CTCCAAACGCCTCCTGGTTCGGCTAAAAGGCCGAATATAATATATTATTATTATTATTTTTCGGATGTCGGGACGGATTTTAACAAAGATGTAGAGAATAAAATCCTAAGACTTACTGTCTCGTTCACGAGTCAAAATTAGGTCTCGATAGTAGAAAAAGGCTACTATCCGTGAAAAACTCAGACCGGGCTTCGTTTGAGCTTTGCCCGAAACTTAACCATGGCTTCCTATGGTTGTGTAGAGTATTTCTATCTGCTCAAAATATTTTATTTCACTCTCTAAACTCTCCAATAAAATAAAACGTTAAAATACTGAAGAATAATAAAACATGAAAATCGGGGCGTTTGTGTTTGGGTATGTAGTTGTCGTTTTTGGATTCATATATTGGTTTCTCACCCTTGCTATTTTCTCTGTACTTTTCTGTTTCCTGTTGTATATATATGTATATTATGTATAGATGAACCTAGGGAGCGGAGGTTTGACTCACTCGGGAGTTCGCCCCCTGACCTTTGAGAATCGGGAGGACCCGGGAGCATGGGTTATACACCCAGGAGCTACCAGTGCAGCGTACACTGGGCCAGTTTTCACTTTTCACGGGAATACTGAGGTGGGACCTCAGGAGAGGGTCCATACTGTAGAGACTGTCCAGGTCCCTTTACCACTGATCTGGATGATCTTACAGCATCTAGTGGATCAGGGAGATCTTCAGCACGATATCCCAACAGCTCAGCCCTTACAACAGCAGCCACCTCACACTCCACCGCCTCCGTTCGTTTTGGTGCCGATGGGGCCGGAGAAGGATGAGGGGGATCTGGAGGAGCCGGGGATGTAGGGATGGTCGATGGGAATATAGTTTCCCCCGATCACTCTCCTGATCGAAATGTTAGGCCCTCGTTTGGAGGACTGTCCAACGGGTTCTACTAGTCTTTACCAGTATAGGGTGTAGACTCACTTTTTGAGGTAGCGATTTTTGGGTAGTCTGTTAGCGGCTACTGCCGGCCATGAGTTTTAGTGATATGGTTTCCAGACTATTGGTACCTAGTTTTTAGAATTTTAGATTTTGTTTCTCCTAGTTTGTTTTGAAGGGACATGTTGTCCGCTGTTCTTTTGTATATGACTAGCTTTTAATGCATATATATATATATATATATATATATATATATATATATATATATATATATATATATATATATATATATATATATATATATATATATATATACGAGTTTTCTGTTATCATTATGAGCTGTCGTTGTTTATAGTTAATGAGGAAGAAACTAATTTATCACGGTTTTTCAGGACTTAATAAGTTATAACTAAGATGAAACTGTTTTCCGAAATTAAAACCAGCAAGTTTTATTTAGCGTTTAGTTACACCAATCATATGTGAAATGGATTGAGAGCTTTCTCATCCTGTAAAGCTACTGCATACTTAGTTTTGGTTTTGACATCTGTAATTGGTTTTTTAGTTCTAATAGGTTTCTTTAATCCTTCATTTTTTATCTCTTGTATATGAGTTAGAGTATCCTTGTACAGTTGTACTCTTATCAATGTACCTTTTGCTTATAAACAAATATATAATATTTTATTAAAAATTGATAAAATTAAGAAATAATTTATGGAAAATTTTATGCAAAAAATAATTAAGTTATAAATGAGTTAAGTAGGATGTAAATGAGCTGAGCTATTCGTGAACTATTCGGGCTTGGCTCGTTAGTTAACAAGCCGAGTTCAAACTTTTGGTTAGACTCGTTTAAATAAATGAGCCAAGTTCAAGCATCCCATTTTTTTCACAAGCCAAGCTCAAGCTTCAAGTGCTCGGCTCGTTTACACCCCTACTTGTGTTGTTCTTTTAGTATTGTGATATGTTAATCATGTTGATGATTATGTGAGACATGCCTATATGAATCTGTTGTGTTTTGAGTATATAGTTGTCGTTTTTGAATTCATACATTGGTTTCTCATCCTTGCCTGTACATGTTGGACACCCTGTTGTGTTTTTGGATACATGTACAGATGTTTATCAACAGTCCTCTGAGTCACTCCGGGACCCTATAGCTTGAGTGCTTGAGGTTGACGACGAAGAGGTATGGATTGTTGACGACGAGACCCATTCTTATTGGTACGACTTATGTTGGGTAGTACGCTTTATTGTCCTTAGAATTATTTTGTCAGACCAGCTCTTAAGATTTAAAAGTGTGTAAGTCCAGTCTTCCGACTGTGACTATGAGTGTTGTGTATTAAGAGATTTGAAGTATGTATGCCTAATGGCAGAACTTGAATTATTGTCATATATGATGAGTTTCATTTTGTTTCCTCTGATTGTTAAAACTTTTCTTTTGGTATCAGATTTCCGCCAACACTTTATGGAGTTATTTTTGAAAAAGTTTTTTTTTGTTAACAAGGGAAAAGGGATAATTTGGGTTACGAAAGTGACACCCAAAGGAGAGGGGTGTTACAGTTAGGATCCTATTTTCAATTCTGTTTTTGTCTTTTATGCCTAGTAGATCTTCACTAGATTTCTGCAAGTACTATATATGTATGGAAATGACTAATGAATGATCAATAAGAATATTCAGGAAATTGTCTTTGCTTTAAGGAGGTCACTCCCCTCATATATGAGTATTTTCTTTATTACTTTAGCCTTTCTTTACCTGTTGATACTTGACCCTTCCAATTTGGTGCTTTCATTGTCATGGCCTCACCTCCTCATTTCCTTAACACCATGTCCATTCTCCATCAAATTTTACATAGCCAACAGCTTTGCCAGCACACCCTCTCAGCTTTTGCTACTGAACTTTCCTTCCTCAAGACCAAATTCACACCTCCATATCCACCAACCATCACCAATTTCACCACCCCATAGCCCCTACTCAACACTACTACAGGCTATTCTTCGCTCCAAAAGTGATGGGAGAAGAAGAAAAGGTGAAATCCCAGGATCTCATTGCCGATGAGAGCAACTTCTCCATCTCTAATGCAAATAGCTTCTCCGCCACCACCACCCTTGTTCAAACCCCAGCTTCAGCCAAAACTCCACTCACTACTTGAAAAATAGAAAGAGCAAAACCCAAAGGAACAATCTTGAAGCATTGATGAACGAAAATTAGGAAAAAGATCACTTCAATGAGGAGACAAATATGCTGAAAGATGAAATAACCAACCAAATGGCTCAAATAAATTTGGAGGTAATGTTACTAAACTCAATCCTGCGAATAATGTATTGTTACATGCACACAATGAAGTGCATGATGAGGTAATGAGTTTAGAAAATGAAAATTTAAAACGCTTGCAAAGTATTTCGCCTATTGAAAATCAAATTGAGATTTTAAAAGACGAATATTGTTTTCTGGATATGGAGATTGAATTATGAATCCTCACTTGATTATAAGAATTCCATTAATCTTGAACACACTTTAGAGGACTTATATCACAAATATGCTAAAATTGGAAATATTGCATGTCCACATTGCATATTTGAAAACAAGAGGGATGATAGCGATTAATGTCAATTCTTAAGTGCGACTCGTGACAAATACTACTTTCATGACAAACCAAAAGCTATTAATGTCAATTCTTGCAAGTTAAACTCAATACGTAATTATTGTGGAAAATCAAGTCAATTCTTGCAAGTCAATTCTTGCAAGTTAAACTCTATGAGAAATGAATTAACTTGGGTGCCTCAAGGCGCTTTTGGCTTATGCACTAACCATCAAGGATCCAAAATGAAATGGGTACCAAAAAGTCCCTCTATCGTATAAAAAGTGCAGGAAAAATTGCAAATGAAAGACATTTTGGTCAAGAAAAAGGAGATGGCATCAAGGAAGACGCTCCCAAAGCTCCAAAGTACAATTATTGTTAAGAGAATCAAAAACCCCTTACGAAAGCTTTTCATAATAATAATATGAAAATTTCAAAGGTCAATCTTCACAAGAAGAAGCATTGGGTATAAAAGGACAATCTTGTGAGTTCAAGAACTAAGGTAACAAATCATCTACCTCTTATAAATACTTAAATGTGAACAATACTAAATGGAGGTATGAAGATAAGAATGATCTTGTGAATTTGAAGAAAATAAAATGTTCATCTCTTTATTGTACAAACTTAAATTTGGATGTTGCACACATGATTAGACCATCTTTATTTTAAATCATACTGCTTAGAAATATCTTGCTAGCAAAAGTCTATGTGCCTATGTTATGTTGTGTAAAACATGATTGTTGGCTGCACATATGTCCAATGAAAAATATATAAGATTGTTATCTAAAAACCGTTTTTAAAAGAGAGATCAATTTTAATAATAATTAATTGATTAGTTCAGGACCTTAAGGAAATTTTCAAACATAATTTGCCTCATGAATTAATTTCCCCACAACTATCCAAATTGAAAATCTATAAGATTATGGTAATGAATTACATCAACCTTGAATACTATTTGATTCAAAGATTATTCGATGACTATTTCCTAAAATACTCTACGTACATCAAATAAATCAGGAAAATAATTAAGCCATGATTTCAAATAAAATATATTTCATGAATTAAGAATTATGGTCAGTACTATAAATAGTTTTTCAAATTAAAAAAGTTTATTTATTTTCTTAATCATATAACAAAAAATCTTTTAGAAATAAACCACATTCTTTACAATTAAATCCTATGGATTGTGGTTAAAATATTATTTTTGGCATATACCATATCTGAATATTTTCTTGTCAAATTACCTTACGATTTTAAGTTATGATATCTTTACAATTTGCTTACCTTAATTATTATTTTGATACTGATTTTGGGAATATATTAAAGATTTGATTTTGAATATCTTCAGGGATTTAATTAGACAAAATTACTACAAAATTTTGTAAAGCATTATTATTTAATTATTATGATTTGATTCTACACCAAATATGTGTTAATATAAAATCTTCAAGAATTTTGATAAAAAATTAATAAAATCTGATTGGCTAGAATATCATGTTATTAAGATACCATGATTGAGTTAAACTCAAACATAGAACCTATATCTCACTGAGATCATCTCTAGACATATATGTCCTCTATATAAAAATTACACATGCTTAGAAGTGATTCTCTTACGTGATCAAAAGTCTTAGCATGATCACTTGGAAATTAATGCATTGAATGATAAATAATTTCTTGTTTGAAAATATATGCATATTCTTGAAACAAGAAGAAAATCGTCAATCTTGTGCTTTAAACATGTCTTTTTAACTTCATAAATCTCTATATGAAATATATCTTGAAATGAACCATTCACGATTTAAATTGAAAATTACATGTCATCTCTTGATGGGCATGGATACATTCTTAAAAAGCATTACTTAAGACTATATGCCTGACATGAGCCTTACTTTGCATATACAAGTTTTGATGATGGTCATGCACTTCTTGGAAATCTTAAATGTTAAAATGCGTCAACTACTATTGATTTTGCATTCAAATGCATACATGCTTCATTTGTTCTTATTAAATGACATAGTTGATAATGTGATTGTGGTTTATATATTATATCAACCTATGTCTTGCTATTTGTTGCACTTAAATATTATATGGTGCTAACCATTAATTAATTTGGGAGCTTTGTAAGTTTCAAATATAGCAATCAAATAATGGAAGTATGGACCTATAAAGAAGAAGAGGTGAACAAAAAACTTTCTTTAAGTGATGGAAATCTCAAAGGAAGAAATCTCAAATTCAAATAATTACCACAAAAAAATAGCACATCTCTCCAATAAAATCAATAAGTATCAATATCCCTAAATTTTATGTATTTTTTCCCATGGATTGTATGATGATAGTCGAATACATGTCTTCTACCCTTCTTCAACTCTTTTGAAAAATGGTGTATATTTGAAAAATTATTTTTGAAAGGGGGAGAAATAATTGCATCCTAAATGGGGAGTATGAGAGTATATAATTGCATGTCTAGGGGGAATTTAAAATGAAAACCTTATGTTATTGGATGGACACTGAAAGGGGCAAAATTCTTTCTTTAAATTACGCTGCAACTCTATATAATATGCTTGACAATATAAATGTTTCTTCTTATCATCATTGAATCAAAATGCCTATCAAAAAGGGGGAACTTTAAATTGAAATCTATCATCGAACCCTTTTTCAATATCAAGGAATTTAGTAAGGAAAAGAATTTTCTTAAATATTGGAATATCCGAATTTCTCCTTTACGCATTAAAAAATAATAGAATTATTTTATGACTATATGTAAATGATTTCTTCTTCTTGACACCATAAGTTTCATATAGAGGGAGAGAAAATAAGGGAAACAAAATTCCTATTTTATCATACTATTCTCTAAATGTTGCGAGTTAGGAATCAGAAATCACAAATGTTTTTGCATTTGGGATCTCTGCAGAGATTATTGTAACATCCCTACTTTCTGAAACCCTAATTAAGATGGATAACCTTGATCAGGTGTTTGTTTGATTGCGTAATTGTTTATGTGTTAGTTTAAGACCTAGTTGGAAGCTTAGAAATAGGCTTGAATCATGTTGGAAGTGCTTAAAGCATGACACGAGAAACGGAGGAGATCGAAAGTCTGGAAGCCTATTCCCAGATGAGCAGCACGCTCAAGCGTGCCAATGCTTAGGCGTGGGCAAGTTGCACGCTCATGCGTGTTGAGTGCGTTGTGCCAACTGTTCTGAACTTTTAGGCGTGTGAGACACGTGTCAGGCCTTGGAGAAGGCAGAGTGGACGAGGTTCCACGCTCAAGCGTGGAGAAACCCCGCGCTCAAACATTGAGTTTCTGCATGCTTCAGCATGTTGTCTGATACACCCGAAATGCTAAGTCTTTTCTTTTTCACTTATGCACGAATTACCTTGGAGTTTCTTCTTCCCTTGAGCTCTGAAAAACCTAGAGAAGGCTTTCAAAAGTCTTTGAGTGATTCTAATCCGATTTGTTCGTCGAAACCGTATTCCGACTACACGTTCGTGATTGTAGCTTCAGATTCGCCTAAGGTGCGACTTTGATTTCAAGCTTCGTTGAGGTAAGTCAAGGTGCCAACATCGTCGACCCTAAGTTCTTTTTGGTATTTGCCTTGGCTTTCATCCTTATCTTACTCCTACTCAAACCTAATGTTGCTTTGCTAACACATTAGTGTTTTACGGGTCTTTTTATCCGATTGATCGTTCGAGGAGTCGCACGAAGACTCATGCTTGGAGCTTGGGGCTGCGAGACAACCACTGCGTGGTGGGTATTTTCCCCTCCAATTTTATTGGCTTGATTTCTTGGGTTCTTTGATCTAAGCTACACAATCGTTTGTTGCTATTTTTGTTATCGTTTTTTTGAGTTTTTGGCCGTTTCTGGACCCTGTGCGTGTGCTCGGGGTGTTTTTTGGCCCAACGTGCATGTTGGGGGTATCCTTGACAATGTTGAGGAGCTGTGTGTTGAGTCCATTGGAAGGCATGTGAGGTTGCCGGTTGCGGAGCTAGGGCTTAGAGTTGCACGGAAGTACATGTGAAATAGTTCACATGGGGAGAAAAAGTTACACACGTCAAGGAGGCAATAATAGTTTATATAACTCTGTTTGTAAGTTGATGTTGTGTGTGGGAACCCTAAACTATACTTGAGGTTGAGCCCTCGCAAAGTACCTAAACCCTAGGTTTAGTCTACTTTGGGCTAGCACCGCTATGTTTGGTACCCTAGGTTAGTAGACTTGCGATGTTTTGAAGCAAGTGCTATTATTTGCTATATGCATAACTTCTAACTGTGGCATGAAAGATATTATTTGTTAACTGGCAGGCTTACCTGGTTGATGTGTTTACTGCTTTTCCAAGCATGATAATGACGAACTACTATGTTGTCTTGGCTTGCGTGACTGCATGAGTAGTTGGTGGTTTAGCATGTCTAGGGCTAAGAACCCGATGTTAGTAATTGAGCTAGTAGTCATGATGATGAGTTGCACTAGGTGTGTGGATCAAGTTTGCATATAGTGCGATATCAGCTCAAATGGATGGATGACATGCATAGCATATGCATTAGTTGCCAAGTGGCGAGTCGTGTGGTATGAGGCACACGAGGTTGGTGCACCGAGTGCGGGTGCGGAAAATGGAAGGGAAGATCTAAGAGATCTTGGGGATATATTGGATGCAAGTATGCCCACATGAGACCGGTATGGTGGCGCCTGCCATGTCGTGGTAGTCTTGGCTAACTCCGGTTATCCTGACTAGATCCTGAGCCTTTCCAGTTGCCGGTGGATATTCCGAGAAGGCCCAGATAGCCCTCTCTGTCAGGAACAGTTGAGCAGTGATGCACTCTTATAGGTCACGGTGACCAGAAGGGATTACTGGAACAAACCAACTTGTCCGATGAGCGGACATATCTGATATCTTTGTCCAAGGGGGACGTTTAGTATCGACCGACATGCATAGAAAGATTATGTGTACATCTAGCTAGGAGATGACAGCAGTGTCAGAGCATTCGGGAGATGTTTGTATTTGTTAAATATTCTGCTTTGCATCGTCCCTGTTTATGATGTGTTGTATATCTTATCTCCCTGTCTTTCTTGTATGTTGGGTTTTTCGGTCTATGAGAAAACAACGAGTTAGCGGAGGATGCTTATGGACCCAAAGACGCATCCTTTCCTCCAGGGGCAACGCGGATGCCGGTGCTAGTCGAGCTTGAGATCATCTATCACGATAATCGAGGGTGGCATGTGGACCCCTCCACATTTCTGACGGTGTACACCAGACCGATTAGTTTGCTGTTCAGGAGCGGTTATTATATATTCTACTTTGCATCATTAGTGCGTCTGTCGTAAGTTGTGAGGTGAGATTATCTTTTGATGTATTTTAAGAAGGGTGGGGAGAGCCTGTGAGTTTGCGAGCTTTTGGAGTCTGTGATGTATATGTTTTTATTTTCAGTTTATTATGTATAGTGTATGTATATTACTGTAGCCCTACTGATGGGGTAAACCACGTATATTTTAATGTATGTATTTAACACCCCGAAAATCCTATATCTGTGAATAATTAATTTTATTTGCTTAAATTAGTTTATTTATTTTATTGGGTGCGTTATCATAGTTTATACACTCTTGCAAGACAAAAATATTCTGCTATTGTTATTATTATTATTTATTTATAAAAATATTATTTAAGTAATATGGTTGAAAGAAATTATTTTCTAAATTTAATCTATCTGATTTTAGATTTGAAAATAAAAATGTTTGGATTTAATCAAAAATTTATTTTGGATCATTAATTCCCTAAATTGATAAATTCAATCATCAATCTCTATCTTATTTCAAATTTTGAAAATTTAGATTTGTTTCTCTTTACTTTTAGATTAAAGGGTCAAGATTTATTTCATTTTTTGACTCAATCTCAACTACTCAGTTTTTACCTATAACTACGAAAAGAAAAAAAAAACCCAAACCCCCACGGCACCCCATCCCCACCGTCTCTCTCTCTCTTTTTCTCTTTTCTTTTTTCCCTTTCTTTTCTTTCTTTTCTTTCTTATTCCTCTAGAACGGCATCTCTCTCACTCTCTCTAACTTTATCTCCTTCTCTCTTGATTTCCGGCATATCCGGCCACCTCTCACAAAACCGAAATCATAGAAATGTTCCCTACCTTCTCCTCTACAATTCTAACCGAACATTTTTCCAAACGGAGAAGGTTGACGACGGGGCCACCGCCACTGTTTGGGGGTTTTCCGGCCATCGTCCGGCCACTTTTCACTAGACCAACCTTATAACTTTGCTCTCCTCACCTTCCTCTACATTTCTAGCTGAACATTTTTGCAAACGAACAACGTTGACGGCGGAGCCACCATAGAACCGCCACTGTTTTTGGGCTTTTCCGGCCACCTTTTGGCCTCCCTTTCCCGAAATGAATCAACCACGTAGAAGGTCGCATCTTCCTCCACGTTTTGGATCGAGCACCGCCACTGCCACCGCCGGAACCGCCGTGCGCCACTGCCGGGACCCCAGTTCATGCCCTTTATTCCTCCTTGGTAAAAATCCTTCATTCCTTTCTTTTGGCTTGTGATTTCATGAGGAACCCTAACCCTAAATCCCCAATTTAAAACCCTAACATTTTAATTTCATGCTTTAAATGTGAAATTGATTATGTTTTTATGCAATTGGGTATATCAATTTCAAGTTCCCTATGTCAATTGTTCAAATCCCCCTTTAAATTCGGATTTTCCCCAATTTCACTAAATCCCTAAATTTTTATCCTACTCTAATCATGAAATTAATTCTGTTTTAGTGCAATTAGGGTAGTTAATTAATAATTCCCTAAGTTAATTTCATATTTCCATGACCAAATTGGTTTTTCCCAAATTTTGTTAATGAACCCATTTTTCCCAAATTGGGTTTTATTGGAAAAGTAATTCTGTTTTTATTTAATGAAATATGTAAATCCATTAGGTTATGTTTTTATTAATTAATTGATATGTTATTTGGATGCTGAATGTGCTTGGATGTAACCTCTTGGTTTTTGGTTGTAGCTATACTTACTTGGGGGAGCGAGATATGCATTCTTGGAGCTCTTGTGAAGTTGCTTGCACATGTTGGGACGTTAATGTCGCCTTCAATCACCTCTTGGATTTGATGTTTGGAGTTGCTCATCAAAGAGACTTCATTTAAGGTAAGGGGATAAACCTGAGGAATTCCATTTCTGACAGCTACGTGCTGCATCGGTGTTTGTATTGTAATTAAATGTTTTGTATTTGATTATTGGGTGATTGTTTTATTTACTGTTGTTGATTTGACTATGCATGACATAACTGCTGACATATTTGGATACATGCTATAACTGTTAAATAATTGTATGATGTATCGTGTGCCCTGCTGTGGGATTTAAGGCGTTAGAGGACCTAATTTTGATTAGGATCCGACATCGTGTAACTTAAAAGCTTTAAAAGTCTGAAATGTGTTTTTAATAATGAAAAACAAAGTTTAAAATAAATAGGGCATTAGAAACCTTCATTTGTTTTAAATTGATAAAGTTGACCGTTTGAGCAAAAGTGTTTTGAGAAACGTGGTTTTCAAAGTTATATTGATTTTATTCAAGAAAAAGGGGTTTTTCAAGCTTCGTTTTAAGTTTGTGTTTCACCGAAAAACAACGAAAGAAAAAGAAATGGTCGTTAGACCAAGTTTTGTTTTATGGAAACCGATCCCGATGACTTTATGTAAGTGTCGGAGATTTGGGGTTTTGGTTTTCGAGTTTTCAAGAAAAAGTGGTTTTAAAGCTTAGAAACTAGAAACCGAGACGTTGGGGTTCTAGGGTTCTGCAGAAACACGTGGATCAAGAATACGTGTTAGTTGTGGTCCTGTCGGCTTAGAGACGATCTTTATGGTCCTGTAAGCTTGAGGATGTTTTTATGATCTTGAATCCAAAATTCTAAATTGGTGCATCGTCTGCCGTGAAACGGGGGACCTTGATAGGCAAGGAGAACCTGAGATGACTTATTGTCATTATGTAACATTGGGCCTTGATGGACAATGATGTCATACGTGCCAGGGAGAACATATTGTGCCCAGTGAAGAGGACAATATAGTATGGCTTATACATCGTGAGTACCACTGACATGCACGCCCATGTATTATTTCCTGGGAGGTTACGTGCTCACGTTTTGCCAAATTTTAATTCTAGCGTTTGTCATTGTTGCCTGTGGGGCAATGACGTTGAGTCTGATCAACTCGTTGTTTTATGGTGATGGGGTTTCCGGAAATCTAGAATTGAATATTAGTTGAGATATATGGAAGTGTTCATGCATACGTTTAGAAAATAACGTTGATTGTGGGGTACGAGACCCTTATGTTTTACTATTAGTACTTTGATATATTGTACTAGACTATGCATGATGATACTTGTGAGATATTCTTATATGAATCTGCTGTATGTGTTTGAGTATATGGTTGTCGTTTTTGGATTCATATATCAGTTTATCGCCCTTGCCTGTATATGTTGGACACCCTGTTGTGTTTTTGGATACATGTACAGATGTTTATCAACAGTCCTCTAAATCACTCCAGGACGCTATAGCTTGAGTGCTTGAGGTTGACGACGAAGAGGTGTAGTTTGTTGACAACAAGACCCGGTCTCATTGGTACGACTTACGTTGGGTAGTAAGCTTTATGGTCCTTAGAATTCTTTTGTCAGACCAGCTCTTAAGATTTATAAATGTGTAAGTCCAGTCTTCCGACTATGACTATGAGTGTTGTGTATTGAGAGATTCGAAGTATGTATGCCTAATGGCAGAACTTGAATTATTGTCATATATGATGAGTTTCATTTTGTTTCCTCTGATTGTTAAAGCTTTTCTTTTAGTATCATATTTCCGCAAACACTATAGAGTTATTTTCAAAAAAGTCTTTTGTTAATAAGGGTCAAGGGATATTTTGGGTTACCAAAGTGACACCCGAAGGAGAGGGGTGTTACAGGTGGTATCAGAGCTGGTCGATGTCTTTTGGGATATAGGTTATGGATTCATTGTGTTTTTGCTGTGTTTACTCTGTGTTTTGATTGGATAGAGGTCAGTAGGTGTAAGAACTGTCTATGATGACTTGTTCCTTTTGAAATCCGACCAATTGGATTGATTGGATTCGACGATCCAGATGTGTTAAGACTCTTAGAGAAGAGTTATTTGAGTTACTAAGTAAGGTAGGCTTGGAGACAGTTCCTTAGTCAGTTCTAGCAAATAGGCTTGAATATGACCTTTACATTATGAGTCAAGGATGGTAGACTCTTAGCTAGAAAGAAAGGGAAGACTCCCTTATATGTGAAGGAAGTTCGATCGTTGGGAAAGTTGCCAAGGAAAACAAGTGTACATTAGACAAGTAGAGGAATACCAAAAGTTTCTGAAGTAGATGCATAGGTGGTTAGTAAGCGACCAAAGGGATGGCAAGATAACTACATGTTTGCTAATGGAGTTGAGAGACTGGAATGGAATCCAGGTGGAGTAATGGAAGTGTAGTAAGGACTAAGGCTTGATGATTTGAACAAAATGAAAATTTGTATAACTGTGTTATGATGATTCGATGTAAAAGTAATCATATTGTTTTAAGTTAGCCGATACCCCTGATGAGAGTCCTTGTGTTAAAGGATAGACGACCCTATAATGTTGAAAGAGAGAAAACTTAGGAGCCCGATAATATTTCAGCGATGATGTCTCTCGAAGTGTGGTATCGCGTGAAGTTTCTTCTGTTAGTATTTTAAGAAATGATTGGAGCCTCCGCTGTTTGTGGATTTGATGGATAAGACTTTTTGTCTCCATTAGGACAGATTGAGGGTTATGCGTTGTGGGTAGACTTGTGATTCCATGCTGATGATGGTAAGGAGTATGTATGATACCTAAGTATATTTTTCCGGAGGTTACGATTGATCAGAGACAGAGTGGAAGAAAGAATAGAAGCAAGTCTTTAGTGACAGATTAGTAGTAGAGAATAATTGACTAACATGTGAAAAAGCTGATGATAAGTTTCTAAAGTTAGTTTTATTTCTCCTGGAGAGTATGACCTTGTTGAATTGTTTCCTTGTCGAAACAATATGTGACACACGTGTATGCGTGTTTTGTTGGGTTCTAATCGAGTTGAGGCCTTGTAAGAACTCATGATCAGTAAATGGTAATTGTATACATGTAACACATCGTTTATCCTTTTGAAATTGTGTCGGACATCTGAATGAGGTGCCTATCGTGTAAGACTTTCGATAGAATTTTCTGAAAATGTTCCAAGTTTGTGTTGCGAAGGATGTGGAGTTTTCGATTGATCTAGTTTCTAGATTCAATCAGACCTCCATCGCTTTGTGTAGAATATCGCCTACAAAGCTAACCGGGTTAGACTACATGAAATGGAGTATTCGTCCATATCGTAATAAAATCGTCATCGTCGGAGAAGTTCTCGTTTACTCTAGGAGCCATGAGGAACATGAGGAAACTCTGTGGCAAGTGTTGCGGACCCTGCTTAAGAAAAGCTGTCGTGAAGTTGCTTAAGTGCGAGTTTTGATTCGATGGTAGTGAAAATTCTTAGGGCATGCGATCCCAAATGAGTATTTGTACTCACACTCCTACATAATCCTCAGTGTATTAGACATTCGAGTGAGTTGGTTTAATAGTATCCATTGGTCTGGATATTTTCATATCATTTTATTGAAAGCTTTGTTATGACTATTCCTTGGGTTGTAACACAAACGACTTCTTGATACTAGAAGTTTCTTGATGTCTAATCAACTTTACTTTTGGTAAATGTGATCTAGTCTGATTCTTGGCCAGACTATTCATTTTTTTTATTCCCTAATACGTTGGGAGATTCTTGTGAAAGAAGGAACTTTAGTATAGTCATTGTTGTAAATATGTATTAGCTATGCATTTTTACACTCATGAACCTACTGAAGAATCTTTTTACATACTGGATATTCCTGCATTCTTTTCAAAGTGGTAAAGTTCATCTATATACTTTCTTATGAGAGTGAGACCAAGAAAATTTCCTTGTTGGAAATTTCCTTCCTTAATCCTCAAGGATCGAGTAGAGACCGAGTTCAACGGATCACTTTCAACTCGAGTGGACGAGCAAGGAAAACGATTTAATCTTTGGAAGGTTGGTTAGGAGTAAGTGTAGTCTCGACTGCGATAATTCCTTTAATAGAATAGATAAGAAGTGATGAGAGTTTGGTTGGAGTATAGTTATAACTGATAAGATGTGAACCTTTAAGATCAATCTTAGTAAGTGAGACAATTATCATAAGTCAAGTATTGATCGGGACAGAGTAGTAGTTAGGAGATCAAGGGTAATTATCAATGTCTGTAAGTTAAGATTGATTGTATGAGTTGGGAGATCTGAATTCTTTTTGTTGTAGTTGCATTAATAGGTGCAATCATGTTTTGTAAGGTTGAGATGCATGATCGTGATGTAAATTGAAGAGGTGGACTACGTTCAAAATAAAACTAAGACTAGGATTGGATATCTTGGATAGGAACTGATGGATGTGTTGTGATAGGAAGGTGTACCGTAATTTAAATCTAGATGTAAATAACAATAGTTAAAAATGTGGAAGGAAGACTTCCTAAATGAATTAAAAGTGACAGAGAAGTTGTTAAGTTTAATTATGCCTCTCACGTGTAAGAGATTAAGGTAAGATATTATGGAGAAGGAGTATGGATTGAGGAGAAGCGATTTGATTTTTAACGATAAATCGAACGGATAATAGGTATGAAGTTTGTTATTAAGTTACAAGTGTTACCTAAGGAAGAAGTACGTACAGGAAGTACATTGGGGAACCTGAGGATGAAGATATCTTGTCTAGTTGAGTCACGAAATTTCGAGGACGAAATTTTTTTAAGTGGGGTAGTATTGTAACACCCCAAAAATCCTATATCTGTGAATAATTAATTTTATTTGCTTAAATTAGTTTATTTATTTTATTGGGTGCGTTATCATAGTTTATACACTCTTGCAAGACAAAAATATTCGGCCATTGTTATTATTATTATTTGTTTATAAAAATATTATTTAAGTAATATGGTTGAAAGAAATTATTTTCTAAATTTAATCTATCTGATTTTAGATTTGAAAATAAAATGGTTTGGATTTAATCAAAAATTTATTTTGGATCATTAATTCCCTAAGTTGATAAATTCAATCATCAATCTCTATCTTATTTCAAATTTTGAAAATTTAGATTTGTTTCTCTTTACTTTTAGATTAAAGGGTCAAGATTTATTTCTTTTTTTGACTCAATCTCAACTACTCAGTTTTTACCTATAACTACAAAAAAAAAAAAAAGAAACCCAAACCCCCACGGCACCCCATCTCTCTCTCTCTCTCTCTCTCTCTCTTTTTTCTCTTTTCTTTCTTCCCTTTCTTTTCTTTCTTCTTCCTCTGGAACGGCATAACTTTCTCTCCTTCTCTCTTGATTTTCGGCCAACTCCGGCTACCTCTCACAAAACCGAAATCATAGAAATGTTCCCTACCTTCTCCTCTACAATTCTAACCGAACATTTTTCCAAACGGAGAAGGTTGACGACGGGGCCACCGCCACTGTTTGGGCGTTTTCCGGCCACCGTCCGGCCACTTTTCACCAAACCAACCTTATAACTTTGCTCTCCTCACCTTCCTCTACATTTCTAGCTGAACATTTTTGCAAAGACGGTGGAGCCACCATAGAACCGCCACTGTTTTTGGGCTTTTTCGGCCACCGTTTGGCCTCCCTTTCCCGAAATAAATCAACCACGTAGAAGGTCGCATCTTCCTCCAGGTTTTGGACCAAGCACCGCCACTACCACCGCCGGAACCGCCGTGCACCACTGTCGGGACCCCAATTCATGCCCTTTATTCCTCCTTGGTAAAAATCCTTCATTCCTTTCTCTTGGCTTATGATTTCATGAGGAACCCTAACCCTAAATCCCCAATTTGAAACCCTAACATTTTAATTTCATGCTTTAAATGTGAAATTGATTATGTTTTTATGCAATTGGGTATATCAGTTTCAAGTTCCCTATGTCAATTGTTCAAATCCCCCTTTAAATTCGGATTTCCCCAATTTCACTAAATCCCTAAATTTTTATCCTACTCTAATCATGAAATTAATTCTGTTTTAGTGCAATTAGTGTAATGCCCCGAATTTTCAAGCTTTTGAGCTTTCCGTTTTATTTAAACACTATTTATCTGTTTTTATTTTATTGGAGGGTTTAGTGAGTGAAAAAAAAATAATCCGAGACCATAGTCATGCTCTACGCTATCGTAGGAAGCAATGGTTAAATTTTGGTCGAAAACGCAGACGAAGCCCGGTCTGCGTTTTACACTGACAGTATGATTTTACTGCTCAGATGGTCTAATTTTGACTCGTGAACGAAACAGTTAGGTTTTATATTTTATTTCTAACAACATTGGATATTTTGGAAGTTTTCAAAATAAATAAGTCGTCATACGTTATTTGGGCATAAAACCTAAATCGGGTGGACAACGGAGCTGAATACAGGATTTTTCGGGACCCGCCACGGATAAGGTTGACAACACCTCACCTTATCATCATCATCATTACATCAAAATAAATATCTAGATATTTATAGGATTTTGAGTGAAATTACCAAAATACCCTTGCATTTAATTACAAGATTGCCATTGTGACCAAATATAAATACCCCACCTCACCCACACTTGGCCTTTCGGCCAAGCTCACTTTCCTTCTCCATCTCACTCTTTCTCTTCATTTCTTCTTCTTCACTTCTTCCTCAAAGCTTCTTTCTTCATTTTTCTTAAGATCTTCAAGCCTTTTTGGAGTGATTCTTGTTGGTTTTTCTCAAGCTTCATCATCAAGGAGGTAACAATTCTATTCCTCACTTCTTAATCTCTCTTTAATCTCTACTTTCATGGGGGGTTTAGTTTTGAACTTAAAACTTCAAAAATCTATAAGAAATTATAGAAAAATCCTATGAACATGAAATCAACTTCTATGAACTCATCAAGATCTCTATATTCATCATTCAAGAACACATAGCAAAATAACGTTGCTGCTCTATTTTGCTCCATAAGGCCGAAATCCTAGGGGAGTGAGAAGATGAGATTTTGTTGCATTTCTTAGCAAATAACCATAGATTTCATTCTTTTATAGTCTCTATGTCTTGCATCCAAGAGCTTGAAGCAAATTAAAATCCCTAGCCTATATTCCTAGAGAGGACCGAATTTATGCCATAGAGGAGTTGGATGATTTTGTTTCAATTCTCAACTTGTGACACTTTCCTTTACACTAGATTACTCTATGATCATAAATCTAAGAGTATGTGAAATGAAATTTTGAGAATCCTAGCCATATTTTCTTATACATGGCCGAAGCTAGGAGGGGGCAATTAGTAGAAAATTTGATGATTTAAAGTTTTTGTATTGATTGATTGATTATGTGTAGTTGCCGACGAATAATCGGACGAGCAACCAGGCGACTTCCGAACCGATTGGACAACTTTGCGCTTACCGGGAACTTCAAGAGGTAAGGGGGAAATGCCTGCGGGATTGTCCCGATGACTACATGTCATCATATGTGCTCTGTATGTATGTAATGAAGTTGTGTGGTGGTTGATTTATTTACTTTCGGCAATTATTTGATTTGTTGATAATTGTTTATTAATATGTGATATAGTAGTGAATATGCAATTTAACTGTATTATCTCCTGTAAAATCTGCTATAACATATTATGATGTTGACTGTTGATTGGGAAGGCTGACAGTGGTCAGTGCTCAATTAACTAACGGAGATAAAAGCCTTGAAAATTTTTGAATTAAATGCCAAAGATTTATTTGGGAAACGTTGGGTATTTTGAACGACGCAAGTCTTCTAAAGAAAAAGTGGATCCAAAAGTAATTTATGAAGTTAGTAGGAAAAGTACGTTTTTAAACGCTAAAACGATGTTTTAATTCCGAAAAGATTTACGAAAAACGTTTTCGAAAACAGTAATGCTGTTCTGGGACGGCATTTTTGGTCTCAGCTGTTTCCTTTCAAAAATTGGTTTTTGGGAAAGGGACTTTCAATAAAAGTTAAGTGTTATCATAATTTGATGGTTTACAAACAGTTTTCAAAACAGAAAAGTTTTCTGTAAAACGAGTTTTCCCAACCGTGTAAAATCCGACAACTTGGATGAGTTGCGGAGTTTTCGTTTTGGATTTGTGTTTCACAGAACGAAAAACGGTGATAAACGATGAAACGTGATCCTAGCATACGAGACGTCGGGATGCTAGTGTTCTGTAAAAGTAGCACGAGAGGTCGTGCAATGATGTTATGGACTGTGTGTCTTATGGACTATGTGTCCTCCTCTTGTCTCTTGTTATGAGGAAATGAAATTAAGGGTAAATACTGTTTTCTATTACCACGGACCTTGGGTTGGTGCATTGGTCTATGGCTCCGCGATTGAGCACTCGGACGTTTCGTCCTATGTTAGAAGTTTTAAAACAGTGTAAATTGTGAATAGTCGGGAGCTTTGAGCTACGACAACGAAAGAATGAACACAAAGAAAAGTGGCAAGACTTGGAACGTTTTTCTCATGCATTTGTTTTTAGGCAGACGTGCCATCTAGATTGGGGGACCTTGATGGCAGGGAACCCTGTGATGACTTTAAGTCATTGTGTAACATTGTGCCTTGATGGACAATGGTGTGATACAACTGACGAATATTGTGCCTTGAGTTGGACAATATCATATGACCATTTACAGTTTATTAAGTACCGCTGAATGTAATTCCATGTAATCGCGTAATGTCATGGTGTTCATGTACTTCCGAATAAGCACTTAGGTGCTGGTCATTGTGCCTAGGGCCAATGTACCTTGAGCCTGATCAGCTCAGTTTTTACATAATGGTGTCCGAAGATTAAGTAAAGAATTAGATGATGAACATTGAAGTGTCATGCATCTCTTTTGAAAATAACAATGGCTATCGGGTATGAGACTCTATGATACACTACTTGTTTATCAGTAGGACCTTACACATGATAATTATTTATGCTGTGATATACATGTTGTTATCGTGTGTGAATCCATATATTGGTATCTCACCCTTACATCTTCAGATGAATCCCAAGATGCCACTGGAAAATTCGGGGATCCATTCCCTGACGTTTGAGTATGTGGAGGAGCGTGACGTACGAGAAGTCACAGTGTTTTAGTAGTAAGACTAGCTATAGTATATGTTCTATTCTATTTTGAACAACAGTTAGTTAATTACTTTGGCAACTGACAGCCATGACTGTTTGTATGGCCGTATGTATAAGGCCTACGTACGCTATTAACGTATATTATTATATATAATCCGTTTGATGTTTCTTTATCTGCGAGTTTAACTTACGTTGATGTATGGTAAGCTAAGTTATGAGGAAAAATTTTATCACGGATTTTCACAATAAGTTACATACTTAGAATAAAATTATTTTCTGAAAGTAACCAGCAAAATTAATTGAAGTTTATTTTCCGCAACGGGTAACCATGTGGTGCCCCACAGGGGGTGTCACAATTAGGGTAGTTAATTAATAATTCCCTAAGTTAATTTCATATTTCCATGACCAAATTGGTTTTTCCCAAATTGGGTTTTATTGGAAAAGTAATTCTGTTTTTATTTAATGAAATATGTATAAATCCATTAGGTTATGTTTTTATTAATTAATTGATATATTATTTGGATGCTGAATGTGCTTAGATGTTACCTCATAGTTTTTGGTTGTGGCTATACTTACTTGGGGGAGCTAGATATGCATTCTTGGAGCTCTTGTGAAGTTGCTTGCACATGTTGGGACGTTAATGTCGCCTTCAGTTTTCACTTGGATTTGATGATTGGAGTTGCTCATCAAAAAGACTTCATTTAAGGTAAGGGGATAAATCTGAGGAATTCCATTTCCGACAGCTACATGCTGCATCGGTGTTTGTATTGTAATTAAATGTTCTGTATTTTATTATTGGGTGATTGTTTTATTTACTGCTGTTGATTTGACTATGCATGACATAACTGCTGACATATTTGGATACACGCTATAATTGTTAAATAATTGTATGGATGTATCGTGTGCCCTGCTGTGGGATTTAAGGCGTTAGAGGACCTAATTTTGATTAGGATCCGACATCGTGTAACTTAAAAGCTTTAAAAGTCTGAAATGTGTTTTTAATAATGAAAAACGAAGTTTAAAATAAATAGGGCATTAGAAACCTTCTTTTGTTTTAAATTGATAAAGTTGACCGTTTGAGCAAAAGTGTTTTGAGAAACGTGGTTTTCAAAGTTATATTGATTTTATTCAAGAAAAAGGGGTTTTTCAAGCTTCGTTTTAAGTTTGTGTTTTACCGAAAAACAACGAAAGAAAAAGAAATGGTCGTTAGACCAAGTTTGGTTTTATGGAAAACCGATCCCGATGACTTTATGTAAGTGCCGGAGATTTGGGTTTTTGGTTTTCGAGTTTTCAAGAAAAAGTGGTTTTAAAGCTTAGAAACTAGAAACCGAGATGTCGGGGTTCTAGGGTTTTGCAGAAACATGTGGATCAAGGATCCGTGTTAGTTGTGGTCCTGTCGGCTTAGGGACGATCTTTATGGTCCTGTAAGCTTGAGGATGTTTTTATGATCTTGAATCCAAAATTCTAAACTAGTGCATCGGTTAGGGATGGTTGGATTTGAGTTGTTTTGGACTAAATGTCTTGTTTTGAGAAAATGTTTTTGAGGCTTAAAGAGTCTAAGACATTATGGTGGTTGTTAGCGTTGATGCTACAACGAGGAAATATTGATGCGACAAAGATCAATTATCGAAAACTAAATAGTTTTCTCATGCATTTTGTGTGGGCCAGACGTGCTGTGAAACGGGGCACCTTGATAGGCAAGGAGAACCTGAGATGACTTATTGTCATTATGTAACATTGTGCCTTTGTGGACAATGATGTCATACGTGCCAGGGAGAGCATATTGTGCCTAGTGAAGATGACAATATAGTATGACTTATACATCGTGAGTACCACTGACATGCGCGCCCATGTATTATTTCCTGGGAGGTTACATGCTCACGTTTTGCCGAATTTTAATTCTGGCGTTTGTCATTGTTGCCTGCGGGGCAATGACGTAGAGTCTGATCAACTCGTTGTTTTATGGTGATGGGGTTTCCGGAAATCTAGAATTGAATATTAGTTGAGATATATGGAAGTGTTCATGCATACGTTTAGAAAATAACGTTGATTGTGGGGTACGAGACCCTTGTGTTTTACTGTTAGTACTTTGATATATTGTACTAGATTATGCATGATGATACTTGTGAGATATGCTTATATGAATATGTTGCATGTGTTTGAGTATATGGTTGTCGTTTTTGGATTCATATATTGGTTTCTCACCCTTGCCTGTACATGTTGGACACCCTGTTGTGTTTTTGGATACATATACAGATGTTTATCAATAGTCCTCTAAATCACTCAGGGACCCTTTAGCTTGAGTGCTTAAGTTTGACGACGAAGAGATGTAGTTTGTTGACGACGAGACCCGATCTCATTGGTACAACTTACGTTGGGTAGTAAGCTTTATGGTCCTTTGAATTCTTTTGTCAGACCAGCTCTTTAGATTTATAAATGTGTAAGTCCAGTCTTCCAACTGTGACTGAGTGTTGTGTATTGAGAGATTCGAAATATGTATGCCTAATGGCAGAACTTGAATTATTGTCATATATGATGAGTTTCATTTTGTTTCCTCTGATTGTTAAAGCTTTTCTTTTAGTATCATATTTCAGCAAACATTATAGAGTTATTTTCAAAAAAGTCTTTTGTTAATAAGGGTAAAGGGATATTTTGGGTTACGAAAGTGACACCCGAAGGAGAGGAGTGTTATAATGTACATGTTTTATCTTTTCCACTGTATTTTAGTCTGATATATGCCTTTATACATGCTTATGTTTGGATGTTTTATCTTTCGCGGCTACGTTTGTTTAATAAGCGTGTAATAATATTGTTAAGGCATAGTTAATAATGTAAGTGGGTTAATGAGATTGCCTGAAGGGGGGACTTGGGACGTCTCAATTATCCTATTTAGGGATCTGAATTTGAGAAAATTTTCTCCCGGAGCAAGGATGAAGATAAAAATTCTTCTAAGACAGATATAGAGAGAATTGTATCTCTCATCCTGTACTCCTGTCAATCCCTGATCAAGACATCCCTAAATAATCTTTATTGATTATATGCTATTTATTTATTTGATACTTTAACCTTCTTAATATTTTTTATCTATATATATTTTATACTCCGTTAACATTAAAAAAAAGTTAAAAAAAAATACCACTCAATAGTAAATTTTTATCCCTCAAAGGACCCGCAAGGAGTCCATGAACAGGGATAGCAATACATAGAAGGAAAATGCCAAAAGTTATGAATTTAAATTTGTAAATCATGCACAAAGCCAATGGGGAAGACTTTACAAATGAGTAAGACTTCAAAAATCTAAGTAATACGAACAAAACTATATTAAATCTTAGTTTGTTTATTAAGTATAAATATAATTAGATTAGTTATTATTTATCTAATTCATCAATTTAGATGAGGAAGATTTCAAAAGAATAATAACCAATTATAATAAAGAAATGACAAAATTTAGGTGCAGTTCCTTGTATACATAACGTGTTATTCTCGAATGAGAAGAATAATAGATTTGACTTAATAACCTAAAGAAAAACAAAAGGGCAAGATTTGAAGAATTTAAGTAAACAACTATAAAGAAAATGATATTAAATCTTCGGCTGTTTATTAAATGTAAATATAATTAGATTAGTTATTATTTATCTAATTCATAAATGTAGATGAATTAGATTTAAAAAAATATTAATAATTCATAATAAAAAATGACAAAACTTAGGTGCAGTTCCTTGTATACTTAAGGTGTTATTCTCGAATGATAAGAACAACAGACTTGACTTGACAACCTAAAGAAAGACAAAAAGGCAAGACTTGAAAAATCTAAGTAAACAACTATAAAGAAAACGATATTAAATCTCTGGTTGTTTATTAAATGTAAATATAATCAGATTTGTTATTATTTATCTAATTCATAAATATAGATGAGGTAGATTTCAAAAGAATATTAACCAATCATAATAAAGAAATGACAAAACATAAGTGCAGTTCCTTGTATCCTTAAGGTGTTATTCTCTAATGAGCAGAACAACAGGCTTGACTTGACAACCTAAAGAAAGCCCAAAGGGCAAAACTTGAAAAATCTAAGTAGACAACTATAAAGAAAACGATATTAAATCTTAGGCTGTTTATTAAATGTAAATATAATCAGATTAGTTATTATTTATCAAATTCTTCCATATAGATGAAGTAGATTTCAAAGGAATATTAACCAATAATAAAGAAATGACAAAACTTAGGTGCAGTACCTTGAATACCTAAGGTCCTATTCTCTAATAAGAAGAACATCAAGCATGACTTGACAACCTAAAGGAAAAACAAAAGGGCAAGACCTGAAAAAGCAAAGTAAACAACTATAAACAAAACAATATTAAATCTTAGGTGCAAAAGAATAATAATCATATTAGTTACTATTAAAGAAAACAATATTAAATGTAAATATAATCATATCAGTTACTATTTATCTAATTCATCAATTTAGATGAAGAAGATTTCAAAAGAATAATAATCAATCATAATAAAGAAAGAGCAAAACTTAGGTGCAAGTCCTTGTATGAGAAACATAGGTATAATAGCTTGTTAATAAAACAGTACCGCTATTTAGGTCAAGAAAATTCTTGGGTTATATACGAATTATGTGGCTTACTTTTTTTTATAATTATATTATTTAATTAAAATATAAAATAAAAAAAATGGAAATAATATGTCAAAAAAATGGAAATAATAATTCGACCCATCGTCCACTGCGATTCCTTTCCCATGTTGATTTGGCACATTTGCATACTGCCTAAAGTCCATCGTTGTTGGCCTATTATGACAAGTCCTTTAGGGGACCCATTATTTGACATATCATGCATGAATGGAACCAAAGATGAAAAGTAACCAAGGAAGGCTCTTCTGTCTTTTAGATGAAAACTTAAGAAAGATAGTGTTTAAATTTATAACGGGTCCGTTAAAAGATAGCTTCTGTCTTTTAACGGATCCCGGTAAATCCGTATTCGGTTCCGTAAAATCATAATTTTCACTTTTTCAGTAAAAATTTTTTAATTTTCCAATATCGTAGAAAATTTAATTTAAAACCTAACTGTCTCGTTCATGAGTCAAAATTAGGTTTTCTGAGCAGTAAAATCATATTGTCAGTGTAAAACACAGACCGGGCTCCGTCTGGGTTTTTGACCAAAATTTAACCGTAGATTCCTACGATACCGTAGAGCATGACTACTGTCTCGGATTATTTTATTTCACTCTCTAAACCCTCAAATAAAATACAAACAGATAAATACTGTTTAAATAAAACGAAAAGCTCAAAAGCTTGAAAAATCGGGGTGTTACACCTATTTTTGCACTGTGAGTACACTTAGAAGACATGGATGAATATATTGGATTGGTGGGGGAACCAAATACCAATCACCCAAACTCCAGATCAATGGTTTGATTGCTGGCTATCTGGTGCTGAAGGAGGAAGTTTCCAAAAGAAGCTCTGGTTATCTTTGATATACGTAGTGTTTTGGTCAATATGGAAGCTGAGAAATAGCATTGTTTTTGAAAATGCACAAGTTGATTGGGGCCATCTACATTTTCATATTAAGTTGCGACTGGGTTTTTGGGCCCAAGGATGGTGCGCAAAGTGTCCATATAACCCAGATGAATTTATTTTTAGACTAGAAGGGGTCAAGTTGTGGAGTAATAACAATCAAGAAAGAAGGGCCATTGAGTGGTACCCACCGCCACTTCATGTAGTTAAATGGAATGTTGATGGGTCCTCTAAAGGAAAATCGGGACCAGCAGGTATAGGGGGTGTTCTTAGGGATAGTAGAGGGGCAGTTAAGGCGTATTTTGCATCATCAATAGGAGTAAAAGACTCAAATGAGGCTGAATACATGGCAATAATCTTTGCCCTTGAAATGTCCTCACAAAAAGACTGGATGAAAGAAGTAGAGATAATTGTGGAATTAGATTCTAAAAATGCCCTAGCATGGATCAAGAAAAAGGAAGAATGCCCTTGGAACCTCAGGTTTCATTGCAACAAATTGCATAACTTACTAATTGCCTTTAAAAATGTTGTATTCTCTCATAGAAATAGGGAGGCTAACCAGTATGCAGATACTCTAGCAATGACAGGGACTGATCTGGAGGAACCTTGGGTAGTCTGGACATAAGGGACTTACAGGTAGAATTAGAAGGGTGAAAATAGGTTAAAATCAGAGACTGACTAAGCTGGTCTTAGAACCAGATTTTATTATCGGGAATTGAAAATATATCTTCTGAATATGTTGTTTCTTGTGGGTTATATATTTTTGGAGTCTTTGCTGATGTGCTTCTTTTATGTTGCAGGAAAAGCAAAACAAAGGGAGACGAATGACAGCAATACAAAAGGAGGGATAGGGACCGAAGAATGGATGCTCTCCTGTTTCAACAGGACAACTGAGGAATTCACCTATATTGTCCTTGTTGCTATTGTTTTATTTTGTCTTACTATGTAATTTGCTCTAGCCTATTAGTCTAGCGAATGATAGAAGGAGTTCTCTAAAACCCTTCCTAGAAGGTGGGTAGAGTTCACTCACTGTGATGCTAATGTTAGAGGTTTGGACAGGTGTTGTCATAAGTATATTTCTACCTGTATTGGGAGTACCAGACGTGTATGGGTATTAGCTGTAGGGGTACTCTTTTTCCTTCTTGATGATTTTTCCCTAAGGAGGGTTTTGCATCGGAAGGTTTTAACGAGGCCCCTTGGCTCATACCAGGGAAGGGGGTTAAGATAAAGACCCTAGTTTGGACCAGATTTGGATTGTATCATTTGTCTTTATTTTCCTAACCTTGGTTAGGATATTAATAATATAACTACTTATCGAAAAAAAATCTAAAGAAAGACAAAAGGGAAAGACCTGAAAAATCAAAGTAAACAATTATAAAGAAAATGATATTAAATCATAGGCTTTTTTAAATGTAAATGTAACCAGACTTTTTATTATTTATCGAATTCATCAATTTAGATGAAGTAGATTTTAAAAGAATAATAATCAATCATGATAAAGAAATGGCAAAATTCAGATGTTGTTCCTTATATACTAAAGATGTTATTCTTGAATGAGGAGAACAATAGGCTTGACTTGACAACTTAAAGAAAGACAAAGGGCAAGACTTGGAAAAATCAAAGTAAACAACTATAAAGAAAATGATATTAAATCATAGGCTTTTTATTAAATGCGAATATAATCAGACTTTTTATTATTTATCTAATTAATCAATTTATATGAAGTTGATTTCAAAAAATAATAATCAATCATAGCAAATAAATTAAAATGCAAAACATAGGTGCAGTTCCTTGAATACTTAAGGTCCTATTCTCTAATGAGAAGAACAACAAGATTGACTTGACAACTTAAAGAAAGATAAAAGGGCAAGAATTGAAAAATCTAAGTAAACAACTATAAGAGAAATTATATTAAATCTTAGGCTGTTTAAGAGATGTAAATATAATAAGATTAGTTATTATTTTTCTAATTCATCAATTTAGATGAAGAAGATTTTACAAGAATAATAATCAATCATAATAAAGAAATGAAAAAATTTAGGTGCAGTTCCTTGTATGCTTAAGGTGCTATTCTCGAATGAGAAGAACATCAAGCATGACTTGACAACCTAAAGAAAAACAAAAGGGCAAGACCTGAAAAAGCAAAGTAAACAATTATAAAGAAAACAATATTAAATCTTAGGCTATTTATTAAATGTAAATATAATCATATCACCAATTTAGATGAAGAAGATTTCAAAAGAATAATAATCAATCCTAATAAAGAAAGAGCAAAACTTACGTGCAAGTCCTTGTATGAGAAAAACAGGTGTAACAGCTTGTTAATACAACTGTACCGCTATTTAGGTCAAGAAAATTCTTGGGTTATATACGAATGACGTAGCTTACTTTTTTTTTCTAATTATATTAATTATTGTAACATCAGGGGCTGACGAGGGCGGGGAGTGATCGCCGATGCATGAAGCACGGACAAGGAGCGACTTCTGACAGGCTTCTAGGCGGAGGGATACATGAATGAACCGAATTCACATCGGAATGAGAGGGATCCTGAGGCTGTGCAGGTATGGGACTGTACAGTTGAAGGAAAGCTTATAAAAATTGATTGGTACTACCTATACCAACAAGATGCATCTTCTTTTCGGTAGCCCATCACTTAAGAACTCCAAAGTTAAGCGTGCTTGACTTGGAGTAATTCTGAGATGGGTGACCTCCTGCGAAGTTTTCCTAGGAAACGTGTGAGTGAGGACAAAGCACGCTGAAGAGACCCGTATTGATTTGTGGGGACAGTCGGTAATCCTTAAAATAGTCCGGACCGTTACAATTATGTAAAATATAAAATATAAAAAATAGAAATAATATGTCAAAAAAAAATGGAAATAATACTTCGACCCATCATCCACTGCGATTCCTTTCCCGTGTTGATTTGGCACATTTGCATACTGCCTGAAGTCCACCGTTGTTGGCCTATTATGACAAGTGTCCTTCAGGGGACCCATTATTTGACATATCATGCATGAATGGAACCAAAGATGAAAAGTAACCAAGGAAGGCTCTTTTGTCTTAGATGAAAACTTAAGAAAGATAGTTTGATGAAATAGTTTGTTTTTCTGAAGCACTTTTAGATAGAAGTCATGACTGAGATAATTACCGCGACTCCACATCTTGTTCGTGCACCTGTTATGCTTGTCTCTACAAAAACGACAATTACTTAGCCTTTGTTTTTTTTTTTTTTTTTGCAGCAAACACAAAAGAAAGATAGGAAGGAAATGAGCATGCAATGGAGTAAGAGAGAGCAACTGAGAGACGGGAAGGAAGGCAACACGCCACGTCATTTGAATGCTCAGTGTTGACTTCAAAGTCTTTCCATGAGTTTCTCATCATTTCAAGTTTTCTACGGCCCAAAGGAAAGAAGTGGGAAGTGTGGAACGCGTTCCATCGTTGCTTCTTATGCTCAGTATGGACTTGGAAGTCCACCCACATTTAGCTGGTTGGGTGCATATTTATTCTCCATCCGGAACCTGTAATTATGTATATTTCGAAGGTACTTTCTACGGTATTCTTAATAATTTTGAGGTAAAAATTATCCTGTCCAATCAGAATGCGCCACCTTAATATAGATGAAGTAGATTTCAAAAGAATATTAACCAATCATAATAAAGAAATAACAAAACTTAGGTGCAGTTCCTTGTACAATAAATGTGTTATTCTCAAATGAGAAGAATAACAGACTTGACTTGATAACCTAAAGAAAGATAAAAAGGCAAGACTTAAAAAATCTAACTTAACAATTATAAACAAAAGGATATTAAATCTTAGATTGTTTCTTAAAAGTAAATATAATCAGATTAGTTATTATTTATCTAATTTATAAATTTAGATGAAGTAGATTTAAAAAGAATAATAATCAATCATAATACTAAAATGGCAAAACTTATGTGCAATTCCTTTTATACTTAAGGTGTTATTCTCGAATGAGCACAATAACAAGCTTGATTTGACAATCTAAAGAAAGACCAAAGGGCAAGACTTGTAAAATCTCAATAAACAACTATAAGAAAAATGATATTAAATCTTAGGCTGTTTATTAAATGTAAATATAATAAGATTAGTTATTATTTATCTAATTCATCAATTCAGATGAAGTAGATTTTAAAAGAATAATAATCAATCATAATAACGAAATGACAAAATTTAGGTGCAGTTCCTTGTATACTTATGGTGCTATTCTCAAATGAGAAGAGCAACAAGCATGACTTGACAACCTAAAGAAAGACAAAAGGGCAAGACCTGAAAAATCAAAGTAAACAACTTTAAAGAAAATAATATTAAATCATAGGCTTTTTTTTAAATGTAAATGTAATCAAACTTTTTATTATTGATCTAATTCATCAGTTTAGATGAAGTAGATTTTAAAAGAATAATAATCAATCATAATAAAGAAATGGCAAAATTTAGGTGTTGTTCCCTGTATACTAAAAATGTTATTCTTGAATGATAAGAGCAACAGGCTTGACTTGACAACCTAAAGAAAGACAAAGGGCAAGACCTGGAAAAATTAAAGTAAAAAACTATAAAGAAAATGATTTTAAATCATCGGTTTTTTATTGAATGTAAATATAATCAGACTTTTTATTATTTATCTAATTAATCAATTTATATGAAGTTGATTTCAAAAGAATAATAATCAATCGTAGTAAATAAAATGCAAAACTTAGGTGCAGTTCCTTGAATACTTAAGGTCCTATTCGCTAATGAGAAGAATAACATGCTTGACTTGACAACCTAAAGAAAGATAAAGTGGCAAGAATTGAAAAATCTAAATAAACAACCATAAAGAAAAATATATTAAATCTTAGGTTATTTATTAAATGTAATATAATCAGATTAGTTATCATTTATCTAATTCACAAAAATAGATGAAATAGATTTTAAAAGAATAATAATTAATCAAAATAAAGAAATGACAAAATTTAGGTGCAGTTCCTTATATACTTATGTTGCTATTCTCGAATGAAAGAACCTGCTTGACTTGACAACTTAAAGAAAGACAAAAGGGCATGACCTGAAAAATCAAAGTAAACAATTATAAATAAAACGATATTATATCTTCGTCTATTTATTAAATGTAAATACAATCATGTTAGTTACTATTTATCTAATTCATCAATTTAGATGAAGTAGATTTCAAAAGTACAAAA
Organism: Ammopiptanthus mongolicus; assembly: GCA_039655645.1. Lineage (NCBI taxonomy): Eukaryota > Viridiplantae > Streptophyta > Magnoliopsida > Fabales > Fabaceae > Ammopiptanthus > Ammopiptanthus mongolicus. The sequence continues at coordinate 49,117,660 of CM077350.1, forward strand.
CAATCAATCATAATAAATAAAAGCCAAAACGTAGATGTAGCTTTTGCATATCGGCTTGACTTGACAATTTAAAGAAAGACAAAAGGATAATATTTGAAATATCTAAGTAAACAACTATCATGAAATTGATATTTAAATATTAGGATGTTTATTTAATGTCAGATTAGTTATTATTTATCTAATTCATCAATGTAGATGAAGTAATTTTCAAAAGAATATTAATCCACCATGATATTGAAATGACAAAACTTAGTTCCTGTTCATTATATACTTAAGATGTTATTCTCGAATGAAAAGAACAACATGCTTGACTTGACAACCTAAAGAAAGACAAAAAGACAATACTTGAAAAATCTAAGTAAACAACTATAAAGAAAACGATGTTAAATCTTAGGCCATTTATTAAATGTAAATATGTAAATATAATCATATTAGTTATGATTTATCTAATTCATCAATTTAGATGAAGTAGATTTCAAAAGAATATTAACCAATCATAATAAAGAAAGTACAAAACTTAGGTGTAATTGCTTGTATACTTAAGGTGCTATTCTCTAATGAGAAAAACAACAGAGTTGACTTGACAACCTACAGAAAGACAAAAAGGCAAGACTTGAAAAATCTAAGTAAACAACTATAGAAAAATGATATTAAATCTTAGGCTATATATATTAAATGTAAATATAATCATATTAGTTATTATTTATCTAATTCATCAATTTACATGAAGTAGATTTCAAAAGAATAATAATCAATCATAATAATGAAAGTGCAAAACTTAGGTGTAGTTCCTTGTATACTTAAGCTGTTATTATCTAATGAGAAGAACAACATGCTTGATTTGACAATCTAAAGAAAATTAAAAGGGCGAGACTTGAAAAATCTAAGTAAATAATTATAAAGAAAATGATATTAAATCTTAAACTGTTTGTTAAATATAAATATAATCAAATTAGTTATTATTTATGTAATTCATCAATTTAGATGAAATAGATTTCTTAAGAATAATAATCAATCATAATACAGAATGAGCAAAACTTAGGTGCAAGTTCTTGTATGAAAAGAACATATGTAACAGCTTATTAATAAAATAATACCGCTATTTAGCTGAAGAAAATTCGTAGTTTATATACGAATGATGTGGCTTGCTTTTTTTATAATTATATTATTTACTTTAAATATAACATACAAAAAATGGAAATAATGTGTCAAAAAAAATGGAAATAATAATTCGACCCATCATCCTCTGCGATTCCTTTCCCGCGTAGATTTGGCACATATGCATTCTAAGTTCTAACTGAAGTCCACCGTTGTTGGCCTAGTATGATAAGTCCATTAGGGGACCCATTATTTGACATGTCATGCATGAATGGACCCAAAGATGAGAAGTCCCTGTTAGATGAAAACTTCAGAAAGATAGTTTCATGAAATAGTTTGTTTTTCTGAAGCACTTATTGGTTAAAGTCATGAGTGATAAAATTACCACGACTCGACACCTTGTTCGTCCACCTATCATGCTTCACTATGCAAAAACGACAATTGCTTAGCCTTTTTTTTTTTATTTTTTTTACAGCAAACACAAAAGAAAGAGAGGAAGGAAATGAGCATGCAATGGAGTAAGAGAGAGCAACAGAGAGACGGGAAGGAAGGCAACACACCACGTCATTTGAATGCTCAGTGTTGACTTCAAAGTCTTTCCATGAGCTTCTCATCATTCCAAGTTTTCTAAAGCCCAAACGAAAGAAGTGGGAAGTGTGGAACGGGTTACATCGTTGCTTCTGAATGCTCAGTGTTGACTTGGAAGTTTGTATGTATTATAGGAAAGAAGGTTGCTTGGTTGTGTAGTACTAGTACAGAAGAAGACGTGTGCGAATTCAGATTGAGAAGCGTGCAAATTCATTCACCTTATCTTATCTTACTCGCTGCTCGATCAATGTGCTATAAACAGCTTCACCCTTTGGAATTTGGAGTTTGCTTTCCACCTTCAATTTCCATTTCTTTTTTCTTTCAAATTATCCAAGGTTTTCATTTTATTTTTACACAAATTAAAATGCGTGTTTGGATTTAATTATTATTATATCTTCCAAATGTTTTGTAATCAAAATGATGAGAATGATGTTTTTACTGAATTAATTAATTTTAAGTAAAAATTATGCCAAAATATTTCCAATTTTATCAAATTAATCCAGATTTTTTTTTTTCATTTCTCAACAATTTTAATGTTGCAACGTTCTCATGACTCAGATTCGATCTTAAGACCACCGATTAAACTGAAAAATATCTTTACCATCTCATTCAAACCTTCTAGATAATTAATTTATTTTATTTAAAACTATTTATAATAAAAAAATTCTTTTAAAAGCTAAAAGATATTATTCTTCTTCTTAATAAAACGTTTCCAGAAATGTTGACAAAGGCTATCATACCTTGAGATTTAATGCGTGTTTGGATTAGAGTTTCAGGTTTGAATCAATCCATAAGCAACAATTTTTTTTCTTCTAGCCATTTGAGCCCAAAATTAATTCATCCAATTCGGTTCAAATGCAAATCAAACATGATAATGTGCACCGAAACACACCCTTAGTCTAGTCTAATAAACCAAACCCATCTCTCAAATCATCAAATCTGCATCTTTCATTCTTCTTCCTAATACAAAAGAATGGGACTGAAAAGCTTATTGAAACCGCTAGCCCGTTACGTTATAACACTGTTAAGGCCTTTATTGTTGAGCAAGACAAAAGTCCATTACATTACATAATATGCCCTATATTTGAGTCCAACAACAAAATGAATTTTAGCTAGTACTCTATCGAGGTAATGCTATTAGTATATTGTTAATTACTTATTACTTATTAACAATTTCTATAAACTCAGATCTGGTATTCAACTATGTCGCCACCATGGTTGGTGGTTACTGTTGTGTTTTTATTTTGGGGTTTGTGAAGACTGTTTAATTTTAAAAGAAAAGTAAAGACAAAAATGAAAGTAATTTGCGAACTAGGCATATGGATTTCTTGCAGTCGGGAATCGTTTGTCAACATTTCTGGAAACGTTTTATTAAGAAGAAGAATAATATCTTTTAGCTTTTAAAAGAATTTTTTTATTATAAATAGTTTTAAATAAAATAAATTAATTATCTAGAAGGTTTGAATGAGATGGTAAAGATATTTTTCAGTTTAATCGGTGGTCTTAAGATCGAATCTGAGTCATGAGAACGTTGCAACATTAAAATTGTTGAGAAATGAAAAAAAAAAATCTGGATTAATTTGATAAAATTGGAAATATTTTGGCATAATTTTTACTTAAAATTAATTAATTCAGTAAAAACATCATTCTCATCATTTTGATTACAAAACATTTGGAAGATATAATAATAATTAAATCCAAACACGCATTTTAATTTGTGTAAAAATAAAATGAAAACCTTGGATAATTTGAAAGAAAAAAGAAATGGAAATTGAAGGTGGAAAGCAAACTCCAAATTCCAAAGGGTGAAGCTGTTTATAGCACATTGATCGAGCAGCGAGTAAGATAAGATAAGGTGAATGAATTTGCACGCTTCTCAATCTGAATTCGCACGCTTCTTCTTCTGTACTAGTACTACACAACCAAGCAACCTTCTTTCCTATAATACATACATATAATCTCTCAGGACCCCTTGAATCTTCCCTGACAAGACTTGAGAATCTCTCTGTCATTTGGCTTGACGGGAACAGTTTCTCATCCCCGGTGCCTGAAACCTTTGCCAATTTAAAGAACCTGACCACCTTGAGTCTTGCTGAATGCGGGTTGACTGGAATGTTTCCTCAAAAGATCTTCCAGGTACCAACATTGTCCTTTATTGACATAACAAATAATCATGATCTTAATGGTTTCTTTCCAGACTTCCCCTTGAATGCATATCTCCAGAACTTAATAGTGATTGGGACAAATTTCTCAGGACCACTTCCAAATTCTATTGGTAATTTGAGAAACTTGTCCACTTTACGTCTTTTTCGTTCTCAATTCAATGGAACACTGCCCAGTGCATTGTCGAATCTCACCCAACTTGTGGAACTATATTTGTCATCAAATAGATTTGCAGGATCAATTCCTTCTTTGAAATTGTGCAAAAAAATGGAGAGCCTAGTCCTTTATGATAACCACTTGACTGGTGACATACCATCCACTCACTTTGAAGGTCTTGCAAATTTGGTTTACATAGACTTGAGTGATAATTCCTTCACTGGAAAAATCCCCTCCTCTATATTCATGCTCCCGTCACTACGAAGTGTCCAACTTTCCCATAATAAATTTGGTGGTCAACTAAATGAATTTAGACATGTCTCCAATGGAATCCAAGAGCTTGATTTGAGCAACAATCGTTTAGAAGGGCATATTCCCATATCCCTGTTTCAACTCAGACAACTTACTGCACTTCTACTCTCTTCCAATAAGTTCGGGGGCACTATAGATTTCAATATGATTAGCAAGCTGGGAAACCTTACTGACCTTGATCTTTCGAACAACAACCTGTCATTCATCGATGCAACCACTTCAAAATCTAACTTGAGAAGTGTCGCTTTAGCTTCTTGCAATTTGACAACATTTCCTCGATTCCTAAAAAACCAGTCAGGATTGGAATCTCTCGACCTCTCCAATAACCATATTGCTGGCATTGTACCCAAGTGGATTTGCAAGAACAAAGATCTTAATTCCTTTAATCTTTCATATAACTACCTGACAGACTGGGAAGAACCTCTACTCAACAATATGTCCCAATTGTATGTCCTTGATGTTCATTCCAACCAACTCCAAGGACCACTTCCGGCACTGCCCCCATCTGTTGAATATTTAGATTATTCAAGTAACAACCTGAGCTCGTTTATCCCACCAAATATCGGTAATGACCTCTCGACGATCGAGTTTCTCTATTTTTCAAGCAATAATTTGAATGGGAATATTCCAGAATCAATATGCAATGTCACATATCTTGAAGTGCTTGACCTCTCTAATAATGTTTTGACTGGTACCATTCCCAAATGCTTGATTGCAATGAATGGAACTCTTGGCGTACTAGACTTAGGGAGGAACAAACTCAATGGAACTATTGATACATTCCTTGGGACGTGTGCCCTAAGTAGTCTACATCTAAATGATAATTCCCTGCAAGGAAAGATTCCAAAGTATCTGGCTAATTGTGCAATGCTAGAGGTTTTAGACCTTGGCAATAACCAGGTACATGATCATTTCCCCTGCTGGTTGAAGAGCATATCCACCTTGACTGTTCTTATTCTGCGGTCCAACAAATTACATGGCTCCCTGAAATGTCAAGTAGCATGGCCAAGTCTTCAAATTATTGATCTTGCATCCAACAATTTTAGTGGTAGAATTCCACTGTCATTCTTTGAAACTTGGAAAGCAATGATGACTGATGAAAATTATGCAGGCCTCTCCAAGCCAGATTATCTCCAGATTATGTCCAGATTTTCTCCAAACCTCTGTCATTCTGGAATCTATTACCAATATAAAGTGACAGTCACAAGCAAACAGAAAGAAATGCACTTGGTGAAGATCCTAACTATCTTCACTGCTGTTGACTTGTCATGTAACAAATTTGAAGGGCCAATACCAGAAGAGCTTGGACAGTTGAATGCATTGCACACACTTAACCTATCACATAATGTTTTCTCAGGCCATATCCCATCATCACTAGGAAATCTGAAAAACCTTGAATCCTTGGACCTGTCAAACAACAAGTTGAGCGGAGAAATTCCCACACAGCTAGCAAGCTTATCCTTTCTTGAAGTCTTGAACGTCTCATATAATCATCTCGAAGGAAGAATCCCAACAGGCACCCAAATTCAATCATTTGAAGCAGCTTCATTCAAAGGTAATGATGGGCTATGTGGACCTCCATTGACCCACAATTGCAGCGGTGATGGAGTGCAAGGGGCATCACCTCCAGCATCAAGTTCCAATGAGAGTTCCATTGATTGGAATCTTATATCTGTGGAACTGGGATTTACTTTTGGGATTGGAATTCTTCTTTTGCCTCTTTTGTTCTATCGGCCTTGGAGAATATGGTACTGGGGACGTGTAGAGAACATCCTTTATCACATCTTCCCTCAGCTGGATTGGGTTTATGAATACGATGGAGGGCAAGTATACAGAACTCTAAGGTGGAATAGGTACTGAAATTAATAGGATATACTTTGTTGAAGCATATTAGTAGCATGAATAAGCAAAAATAGTTTGCATGTTTACATTGTAATTGATTGTGTATTTTAAAATATGGCAGTTAATATGTGCTGGAGATTGGGTGTGATGCATTCTATTAAATAACACTGGCATGTTATATTTATCCAACTTGTGATCGCTGATATGTTTCAATATGTTAAGTTTTCATAATTTCAAATATTGTTTGCTGAAATGTCAAAAATTGTGAAAACATGTCTTACACATGTGTATTATAAAATAGAATATTGTTTGATGATATGTGTTATAAAATACAAGTATTGGACATGTTTTTAAGTGCTCTATACATGTTGGTCAAATAATTAATTAACAAACACTTATGAAAGACAAAAGGTTATTTCATATAGCATGCAGGTACAGCAAGCAAAACTCAAATTATTATGAAGTGCCAAGAATGCAAGTATCATGACCAAAGAACTCGATGGGTAAATTATTAGGTCCTAAATACTCTTATAAGAGATTGATTTGATTAGGTTCTATTATGGCTCGAGATATTAATGATGATAAGCAAAACATTTTTTAATAATATTTTAAAGGATTAGAATTGATTAAAATTGAGCAACTTGTTTTGAAAAATAAGTTTTTTAATTGGCATTTTATCAAAAATAAATTTTTGAGTGTTTCGATTTCAACATTTAATAAATTGATTGATTATTTTTTTTTTTTTTTTGAAGAAAAAATCAATTGACAAAAAGACTCAATCAATTGACTGCGTAGCTTTTTAATTTATTGAATTGATTTTCTATTGTTTTTTTTTAAGTAAAATTGATTTCCTATTGTTATTTACTTGGAAAACAAATCTCTCTTTTACTGAATGATTTCAGTTATCATTCAATTGATTGTGTTACATGAAAATTTATTTATTGTGAGTGAAATTGATTTCCCAAAAAATTCAATTGGTTGACAAATGACAAAAAAAAAAAAAGATTTACCATTTTATGAAACCGATTGATGTGCAAAAGTTTTGAATTTTATCTTACTCAATGTGAAATAATTTGTTGTCATTTTCATCTTGCAACGATCACTTTTTTGAACTTTAAAATAGCTTTAGCTTCTTTTTTTCAAAACTCAAAAACTGTAACACACGTATAACACTTTGAATAAAAATGTTTATTGTACACTTTTGAAATAACCTTGAGCCATCTAACCGTTCCTTCTTTATCAATCTCATAGGTTATTCAACTTGTATTATTTGCATTATCTAGAGTGCTTCAATTTCTTCTACTCTATATATCAATTTTAGAAATAAGGTGAGGTATCCCTAGATTAAGGGTGAGGTATCCCTCTAATTAGAAGGTGAGGTATCTTTGTTTTGTGAAAGAGTGGGCTTCCCTTTCATGTGCGGCTTTAGGCTCAAAAGTGCGGGTGAAACATCCCAAAGGCGCGAAGGAGAGTGCAATAGGTCATTGAGGCTCTTACACGTGAGTGAGACATCCCATAAGACATGATTGGAGTGCTCTGTGTGTAAAGGTATTCAAGCACCTTGAAGGTTGGTATTAGTGGATAAAACCCGGAAACATATTCTAGGGACTGGACGTAGGTCACCAACGGTGGGTGGCTGAACCAGGATAAATCTGGTTTGCAAGCTTTTCTTCTATATCTCCTTTATATTGTGATTTATTGTTCATCCTATTCTTTATTGTAGTGATTATTTTCATTGTATGCGCATTAAGTTTTAATAAAGAAATCGCTTTCGCTAAATAAATCTGAAAAATTTTATAAACCCAATTCACCCCCTTTTTGGATAATGGTTGCCTGGGCCAACACAAAATTTAGGCAACAAGTTAGCAACTGCACTTAATTCTCTCATTCTAGGTATCCATTTTGTTGGAATTAGGCTCCTATAAAGTGAACAAAAATGTAAAGTGAAAAAATAAGAGCCGTTGATTAGTTAAAGTAGGTAAATACATCCTTACTTTCTAAGTTTATACTCCTCCTCACGTTAGAGGAGCTTTATCCATTATATAACTATCCAGTTCATTAACTTGTTATTTTTAAGATTTATGGGTGACTCAAAACGATCAGTGAAAAATAAGGCTAGGGTTGAAGGATCAATATGCGATCTTACACCGTGGGACAACCCTTTTTTTTTCATTTCAACAATTTCATGTTAACATCGAGAAATAATAAGAACGAAATGGAAATTGAAAGTAAAAGACATTCATCAGCCTTATCAGTCTTTGACCAGCCCGATCATCATTATGGGAAGGAGTCGACTCACTGGTTAACGAATACAGAGTGGAACTCAATTCATGTTCATGTGTTAATCAATTGCATCGAAGTTAAATCATACCTTGAGTACGTATTTCATAACCTTTTTTGTGTCAATTGCCTAATAATATACTTTTTCTACTAAAAATGTCGTATTGTCACAATTTATGTCCAATTTGATTATTACATTCTCATTATATGAAAACATAAACAAACAAGACGTTTCTGGTCGTATACATGCAGATTCTCCAACATGGTTTATTGTGAGACACCGACTGTCATTTTACTTACGCGCGAAGAACATTTGCTTGCACTGCCCCTCATTCACAAGAACATTCACATAGGTAATATGTCCATACCTTGTTTGGGTGTGAGACTATGATAGGCACGCTCAGCTACTGTTAGTTCGCAGCCAACCCGCCATCACTGTCTCTCTCCTCAACGTTCTCTGGTAAGTGCTAAGAAATGCATTCCTTTCTCTGTTATTGAATAACCTTATTTAGGCACAAAGTCAACATAAGGTTTCATTTGTGGGTTTGGGCGTTCAGAAATGTCCATTTTATGTTTGTTTAAATGCCTTCTAGAGTCGTTTCTCTTCAACTGTCCATTTTCTCTTCTTAAACATGCATGAGACTATTCATTGCTTAATGACTTGTTGGTTCTAATGACTGCATTTTAGTGACTTGTGTAAATGCCTATATGTGTATTGCTAGTAAAATCCCATTGGTATAAGCTGATAACTTTCTCACACCATATCTTGTACTCATTTTTAGTTGCCACTTGTTTTGATTAATGAAATTCATGTTTGTCTTTCAAAATTTTTTTTGCAAGAAGCATAAAAAAATCCATGAACCAGAGATCATTTGACATTTACTGTAGTCATTAACTGTATAATTTTTCTATCAATCTTATGCAATACGTTAATATACAAAAATGAAACTGTAACATTATCCATTTTCTATTGTGAGCGTTGTTTCGTAAGTTCTTTTATCTCCTTTATAGTCAATAGACATGATACCACCTCCATGTAATATTTTGAAATTTGAAAAATAATATTTATATTAACATGACATGATTGAAGCATTAACTACAATACTTTCTTTTTTATTGCAAATGTTATCTTACACAAAAAGCTAAACACTTCAATCTACTTTGGTTCATCAATCGAGATGGCATTGACTTTTTAGATGCACAAAACATCAGGGCCGGTGGTAAGGGTGTGCAAGCAGTGCAACAGCATAGGGCTTTCAATTTGGCCCAAAATTTGGGGCCCCCAAATTTTTTTTCAACCAAACAAACCAATGGAAATTGAAGCACCAGCACGGTGCAAATGATGAGAAGAGGAGATCGAAGAGACGAAGAGCACAAGGGGAAATCTTGGCAGCAGAATCGTCGCACATGAGAAGAGGAGAAATTAATTGAGGAACTCGAAAATTAAGGGATTCATTCACGTTTAAATGGCCCTGTTTATAACCCTAATAACCAAATCCTCTCCCTCTGAGTTTTGTTCTTCAATTTGCTGGGTGTAGGTGACCTTCGAGTTCGAGAACGAGACATAACCACCTACCACTCCGCCGTGCGCCGCCTTCGAGTTCGATTTGTTCTTCTGATTCGATCCCGGTGGTACTGTCATCAACGGCACTACCTACCATTCCGTCGTGCACCGCCTTCGTCTCCATTTCATCAATCGTCATTTCGACCTTCTCTGTCTCTGTGTTTGATAAATTCACTAAGTCTCAGTGACTGAGAGACATAACAGCAGGGCCATCGGAAGCACCGGGAGGAGTACCACACGGAAGCACCGACAGCACGTGACGGTGGAACAGCCGCACAGGCACCGCCTCTTCTAAATCTAGGTTGCTTCTTTCTTTAATCTTTACCCTAGTCTTTTTTACTATGCCTCCTAAGATTAGAAAGTATGAATCTGGATATGAGAAGCGTAAAAAAAAAAGAAAAGACTTGAAGAGTTAACTCAATATTAAGGAGGAGCTCTTGATAATTTTTTTAGAAAAGAAACACAAATTCCTGTTGAAAATCAAAATGTTGATAATGTTGACGTTGAAATTCTTGAAACTGTGGTTACTACTGAGAATAATAATATGGAGAATGAAAGTGTTGATCCGGATAATAGAGGTGAAGTGTCCATTGAAAATGATAATTTGAATAATCAAAATGTTGATGCTGAAAATGGTGATGGTGTTAATTTGAATAATTCACTTGATAATGAAGATGATAATCCATTAGAGCAAGCAAATCCATTTGAACATTCGTTTGATATATTTGATCCAAGAAATTGGGATGCTCTTGATTCTAAAATGATTGATTTATTAGTTAAGAAAGGTCCTAAAAGAGATTTGTCCACTGTGAATGGTCCTAAAGGTAAATTTTCTAGATGCTTTACGGCTAATTTGTATACTAGAGTTTTATCAAATGGAGAGAAATGCGATAGGGATTGGCTTGTTTATTCGAAAGAGCTTGATAGAGTATTTTGTTTTTGTTGTCAAGTTTTTAAAAGAGGGATTGGCAGAGGCCAATTAACAAATGAGTGTTTTAATGATTGGGCACATATTGGTGAAAGATTTAGAGAGCATGAGACAGGCATGGAACATGTTAAGAGTATGACTACTTGGTATGAGTTGCGTCAAAGGCTGCAAAAGAAGCAGACTACTGATAAAATGAATCAAAGACTAATTGAGAAAGAAAAGGATCACTGGAAAAATGTTTTAAAAAGAATTGTTTCAATAGTGAAATTCCTTGTTAAACATAGTTTGGCCTTTCGTGGTTCTAATGAGAGATTGTAACAAAATAGCAATGGCAATTTTTTGGGCTTAATTGAAATGTTAGCATAATTTGACCCAATTGTCCAAGAACATGTTAGACGTATTACAAATGATAATATTCACTTTCATTATCTTGGGCATAACATCCAAAATGAGTTAATACTTTTGCTTGCTTTTGCAATTAAAACCGAAATCATTAGAAAAAGCAAACAAGCAAAGTATTTCTCAGTGACACTTGATTGTACTCTTGATATTAGTCACCAAGAGCAAATGTCTTTGATAATAAGATATGTGGATGTTTCTTCAAATTCTGTTAGCATTGAGGAATCTTTTTTAGGATTTTTGAATGTGCATGATACAACTGGCCAAGGACTTTTTGATGTTTTACAAAATGAATTGAAAAATCTTGATCTTGACTTATTTGATGTACGAGGACAAGGTTATGATAATGGATCAAATATGAAAGAAAAACATCAAGGTGTAGATGAAGAGGAGTGAAGCTTGCCTCTTGATTAGTGGAGATTCACAAAGCTTTAAGCTTCTCCTAGTCACCTTGATTCAAGTCCTTACTTGATTTAGAGAAAATGGAAGAAGTTTGTTAAGAGAAAGTGAAAGAAATAGAGAGTAGGGATGAAGGGGAGGGCTGCGTGAAGGAGGGGGGAAATGGGTGAAAAAGTGATGTTTTAATCTTAGTAAATATTGAAGGGTAGAAAGGTAATTTACTAGAGGGGTAAAATGATAATTTTGGGAAGTTTTAGGGGCATTAAGGTCATTTATCTCCCTAAGTCATGATGACTTTGGTGAGTCACCCTAATGATGTGGCTTGATAGTGACATAATATTTATCCGTTAGCGGATCCCGGTTAAATCCGTATTCGACTCCGTAAAATCACATTTTTCCTTTTTTAGTTAAAATATTTAAATTTTCCAATATCGTGGAAAATTTAATTTAAAACCTATCTGTTTCGTTCTCGTGTCAAAATTAAATTTTTTGAGCAATAAAATCATACTGTCAGTGTAAAATGCAGACCGGACTCCGTCTGAGTTTTTGACCAAAATTTACCCATAGCTTCCTACGATAGCGTAGAAATTGTCTATGGTCTTCGTTTATTTTATTTCCCTATCTAGACTCCTCTAAAAATACAAATTCATAAATAATGTTATAATTATCAAAAACGAGATGTTACATATTGTGAGATGGCCCGTATGGATAGAAGTCTTGAGTATGAACGATTAATGATGTATTTTGTATAAATTGTCAGATGTATATATTAATCTAAAAGCAGGTTGCACAATATAAATGATTTGCTGATATTACAGGAAAATTTTTATTTCTTTCTGAAAAGGATTTGATACTGAGAAACTTGTAATATTTATTCCTTTTGTATTATTTATTCCTTATCGTGTAACGTCCCATTAGAGGGTGTTACATAGTTCCTTATATACTTTAGTTGATATTCTCGAATGAGAAAAATAGGTTTGACTTGACAACCTAAAAAAACACAAAAGGGCAAGGCATGAAAAATCAAAGTAAACAACTATAAAGAAAACGATATTAAATCTTAGGCTATTTATTAAATGTAAATACAGTTAGATTAGTTATTATTTATCTAATTCATCGATATAGATGAAGTAATTTTCAAAAGAATATTAATCAATCATAATAATGAAATGACAAAACTTAGTTGCAGTTCCTTATATACTTAAGATGCTATTCTCGAATGAGAAGAACAACATGCTTGACTTGACAACCCAAAGAAAGACAAAAAGACAATTCTTAAAAAAATCTAAGTAAACAACTAAAAAGAAAACGATATTAAATCTTAGGCTATTTATTAAATGTAAATATAATTACATTAGTTATTATTTATCTAATTGATCAATTTAGATGAAGTAGATTTCAAAAGAATATTAAACAATCATAATAAAGAAAGTGCAAAACATTGGTGTAATTACTTGTAGACTTAAGGTGCTATTCTCTAATGAGAAGAACAACACAGTTAACTAGACAACCTAAAGAAAGACAAAAAGGCAAGACCAGAAAACTAGTAAACAATTATAAAAAAAATGATATTAAATCATAGGCTATATATTAAATGTAATTATAATCATATTAGTTATTATTTATCTAATTCATCAATTTAGGTGAAGTAGATTTCAAAAGAATAATAATTAATAAAAGAGCAAAACTTAGATGTAATTCCTTATATACTTAATGTGTTATTCTCTAATAAGAAGAACAACATGTTTGACATGACCATCTAAAGAAAATTAAAAGGGCAAAACTTAAAAAAATCTACGTAAACAACTATAAAGAAAACAATATTAAATCTTAAATTATTTATTAAATGTAAATATAATCAAATTAGTTATTATTTATCTAATTCATCAATTTAGATGAAGTAGATTTCAAAAGAATAATAATCAATCATAATAAAAAAAGAGCAAAACTTAAGTGCAAGTCCTTGTATGAGAAAAACAGGTGTAATAGCTTATTATTAAAACAGTACCGTTATTTAGCTCAAGAAAATTCGTAGGTCATACATGAATGATGTGGCTTGATTTTTCTTATAATTATATTATTTAATTAAAATGTTACATACAAAAAATGGAAATCATATGAGTAAAAAAATGGAAATAATAATTCTACCCATCATCCTCTGCGATTCCTTTCCGGCGTTGATCTGGCACATTTGCATGCTATATGAATTCTGAAGTGCACTGCTGTTGGCTTATGATAAGTACTTTAGGGGAACCATTATTTGAAATATCATGCTTGAATGGACCCAAAGATGAAAAGTAACCAAGGCTCTTCTGTCTTAGATGAGAAGAACAACAGACTTAAATTGACAACCTAAAAGGCAAGACTTGAAAAATCTAACTTAACAACTATATATAAAAAAGACGATATTAAATCTTAGACTGTTTATTAAATGTAAATATAATTAGATTAGTTATTATTTATCTAATTCATCAATTTTAAATGTAGATTTCAAAAGAATAATAACCACTCATAATAAAGAAAGTGCAAAACGTAGGTGTAATTGCTTGTATACTTAAGGTGTTATTCTCTAATGAGAAAAACAATAGAGTTGACCTTTTTTTTTAATAAAGCAGATTGGCATGCAAAAGCATCATTATAAGATAAGAAATCTCAACTAGGTTGGCACCTCAAGGCTTATCAATCATTTGTAACACACCAAAATATTATTAAAAAGAAAGAATAAAGAATACAATAGAATCTTGGGGGAACATAAACCAAAACCCAAGATTAAAGGGCAATCAAAATCTATAGTTTGGAAGACCAAACCTATCTCTAAAAAACTCTTCCCTAATGAAATTAGGAATTAAATTCCACCACGAATGACGTCCGGAAGAAACATCAAAGTTTGCTAACTTATCTGCACAACTGTTATCTTCTCTAAAAATATGAGAAATTAAAAACCGCATAGTCCTAGTCAAATGAATACAATTCTTCCACTGAGTTCTAAGCTTCCAAGGGACAACATCCGGATTAGAATAAGCTAGCACCACCAAGGATGAGTCGCTCTCCAACCATAGACTTGTTCAACCCCTTGAGATTGCCATTTCAATAGCAAAGATTGCAGCTTGTAATTCAACATGAAACGAGTATGAAATGCCATAGTAAGTAGCAAAGCATCCCAAAACCTCTGTATTGCTACCACTAAAATTCCTCCACCTGCAACATGATCTGGGGAACCTATAGCAGCCCCATCTGTGTTGCATTTGATCCAACCAATAGGAGGAGGAATCTAGTCAATCCAGTCAACAGAGTTGACTTGACAACCTAAAGAAAAACAAAAAGGCAAGACTTGAAAAATCTAAATAAATAACTATAAAAAGATGATATTAAATCTTAGGCTATATATTAAATGTAAATATAATCGTATTAGTTATTATTTATCTAATTCATCAATTTAGATGAAGTAGATTTCAAAAGAATAATAATCAATTATAATAATGAAAGTGCAAAACTTAGGAGTAGCTCCTTGTATACTTAAGTTGTTATTCTCTAATGAGAAGAACATTAGATCTTCTCAAGAATATTTAGGTTTGGGTACAACATGCTTGACTTGACATTCTAAAGAAAATTAAAAGGGTAAAACTTGTAAAATCTAAGTAAACAACTATAAAGAAAACGATATTAAATCTTAAACCATTTATTAAATGTAAATATAATCAAACTAGGTGTAGGTACAACATGCTTGACTTGACAATCTAAAGAAAATTAAAAGGGCAAGACTTGAAAAATCTAAGTAAACAACTATAAAGAAAACGATATTAAATCCTAAACTGTTTATTAAATGTAAATACAATCAAATTAGTTATTATTTATCAAATCCATCAATTTAGATGAAGTATGTAACACCCCGATTTTTCGTGCTTTCTAAGGACGATAAACTCAATTAATGAGTTTATATTTTTATCTGTGCTATACGAAATGATTTTGGGAAAACTAAAATGATATTCATGTTTCATACAATCGTAGGAGCCTACGGTTAAGTTTTGGGCCGAAAACTCAAACGAAACCCGATCTATGTTTTTTTTCAGATGATAGTGTTTTTCTACTATCACGACCTAATCTTGACTAACGGACGAGACCATTAGTCTTAGAATTCGATCCTCTATCTTTTTCCTAAAATGTGTCCTAACGTCCAAAATATAAATAATATTTTATATTCGGGCCGATAATCGATCGAGGAGACGATTCAAGCTGTCTTAGGGTTTTTCGAGACCCACGATCAGATGTTTTTCATGCCAGAATTGTATCAAGTTATTTGAGGACTCATACCAGTGTCGTAATGATTTCGAATAGGGGGACGTGAATTGACCAAATTGACCTTGGTTAATTTTTATTACTAGTTACCTTTTTCATTTCTTAACTCTTAAGTCTCTAAACTTAAGAAAATATCTTCATTTTTAACTCTTATCTCCTCACTTTTTCGGCAGCCCTCCCCCCATAATCTCTATCTTCTTTCTTTCTCTCCTTTCTCTTTTCCTTTCATCAAGAACTCCATTTTTGAAGGCTTCAAGCTTGGATTTTTGTGAAGCAACCTTCATCAATCTTGGAGTAGATCATCATAGGAGGTAGTATACCATCTCTATCTCTCCCAATCTCTCCTTTCCCTCCTCAAATTTTCATGATCAAAGGTGTTAGGGTTTTGTCCCTAAAACCTTCAAAAATTCATGAAAAATTGTAGGAAAATCGTATCTGTACCAAACCAATTTATATGGCCTAGGTTCATGACATACTTGTATGGTCCAAGAGCTTAGAGCCAAGAAATCTCCCTAGCCATATTTTCTATGAGGAGGTTGAAACCCCCTATGTGTGTAGGGTAGGGTTTTGGTTGGTTTTTGATGTTTGGAACTGATATCTAGGGCTGTCACACTTAGTTAGGGTTTCATCCAGGAAATGAGAAATTTTGGAACTCCCTAACTATTTTTAGTGTAATAGGGCCGAACCCTAGGGGTGGTGCATTAAGAGAAATCTTCGTTTTGAGAGTTAATGCCGTTATGGTTTGTATGTATGTAGTGATCGGCAGAATGCTGGGCCGGTGATCAAGTTGATCTGGTGTTCATAACATAACTGGAAACTACAAGAGGTAAGGGGATAAACCTGAGGAACTCCATTTCCGACAGCTATGTGCCGCATCGGTGTTTGTATTGTATTTAAAAATTCTATATCTGATTGTTGGTCGATCATTTGGTTTGTTGCTGTTGATTTGAGTATGTATGATATAATTACTGACATATTTGAATACATGCTATAATTGTTGAATAATTATATGGGTGTATCGTGTGCCCTGCTGTGGGATTTAAGGCATTAGAGGACCTAATTTTGATTAAGATCCGACATTGTGTAACTTAAAAGCTTTCAAAGTCTGAAAGGTGTTTTTAATAATGAAAATAGAAGTTTACAGTAAATAGGGCATTAGAAACCTTCATTTGTTCAAATTGATAAAGTTGACCGTTTGAGAAAAAGTGTTTTGAGAAATGTGGTTTTCAAAGATATATTGAGTTATTCAGGAAAAAGGGGTTTTGCAAGCTTTGTTTTAAGTTTGTGTTTCACCGAAAAACAACGAAAGAAAAAGAAACGGTCTTTAGACCAAGTTTTGTTTTATAGAAAACCAATCCCGATGACTTTGTGTAAGCATCGGAGATTTGGGTTTTTGGTTTTCGAGTTTTCAAGAAAAGTGGTTTTAAAGTTTAGAAACTAGAAACCGAGACGTCGGGGTTCTAGGGTTCTGCAGAACACGTGGATCACGGATCCGTGTTAGTTGTGATCCTGTCGGCTTAAGGACGATCTTTGTGGTCCAGTAAGCTTGAGGATGTTTTTATGACCTTGAATCCAACGTCCTAGACTGGTGCATCGATTAGGGATGTTTGGGATTTGAGTTGTTTTTGGACTAAATGTCCTGTTTTGAGAAAATGTTTTTGAGGCTTAAAGGGTCTAAGACATTATGCTGGTTGTTAGCGTTGATGCTACAACGAGGAAATATTGATGCGACAAAGATCAATTATCGGAAACTAGATAGTTTCTCATGCATTTTGTGTGTTGGGCAGACGTGCCGTGAAATGGGGGACCTTGATAGGCAAGGGGAACCTGAGATGACTTAATGTCATTATGTAACATTGTGCCTTGATGGACAATGATGTCATACGAGCCAGGGAGAGCGTATTGTGCCCAGTGAAGAGGACAATGTAGTATGACTTATACATCGTGAGTACCACTGACATGCGCATCCAAGTATTATTTCCTGGAAGGTTACGTGCTCACGTTTTGGCCGAATTTTAATTCTGGCATTTGTTATTGTATCCTGCGGGCAATGACGTTGAGTCTGATCAACTCGTGTTTATGGTGATGGGGTTTCCGGAAATCTAGCTTGAATATTAGTTGAGATATATGGAAGTGCCATGCATATGTTTAGAGAATAACGTTGATTGTGGGGTACGAAGCCCTTGTGCCTTTACTGCTATTAGTATTTGATTATACTTGTTGTACTATGTGATGTATGATGATTTGAGTGAGTTACATTATATGAATCTGCTGTTTGGATTGGGCATGTAGTTGTCGTTTTTGGATTCATAATTTGGTTTCTCATCCTTGCATGTTTTATGGACTGGTTTGTCCTTTTGGTATATATATTATATCCTGTTTACAGATGGAGCCGATGCCAGATCATCTCGCGCACTCGGGGATGCCCGCCCTGGTTTTTGATCGGAAGACTGACCCATCTGCGTGGGTTATCCACCCGGGGGTGGGGAGCGCAGCATATACAGGACCAGTTTGCACCGTGAGCGGGACGACGGAGATAGGACCTCGCAAGAGTACCCGCACTGTGGAGACCGTCCAGGTACCTCTAACTCCCATTGTGATGACGCTGCAGGCCCTTATGCAGCAGGGAGTGATCGAGCATTTCGCCCCCGCTGCACAGTCCCTGCAGCAGCAGCCACCACAGACACCTCCCCCGCCTTTTGTTTTGATAGCGGGCGAGCATGTAGTGGAGGATGTAGAGGAGGAGGAAGACCCTGAGGAGGATCCTCAGGAGGACCCGGAGTATCATCCTTTGGATGCTCCCGAGCCTCATCCACAGGAGAACGAGAACGTAGGCTCCCAGGGTTCTTTTCCTGGTTCTAGCATTGGACCTTCCTCTGGAGGATTGTCCAATGGCTTCCATTAGTTGGACCAGCTTAGGGTGTAGACTTTTCTTTTGAGGCAGCGGTTTTTGGTAGTCTGTTAACGGCTACTGATGGCCATGAGTTTTAGTGATATGGTTCCAGACTGTCGCTGCCTAGTTTATAGCTTTTTAGAAGTTTATCTTTATAGTTCTTTTGTAAAGGGACGTGTTGTCCAAAGCTCTAGTTAATATATGTATGTATGTATTTATATATGAGTATTTCTATTCTTTCTGGAGTAGTGGTGTTATGAGTATTAAATAAAAAAAAATTTATCACGATTTTCAGGAATTAATGAAAATAAAGGAATCATTTTCCGAAAGTAAAACCAGCAGATTTTATTTATCGTTTTAATGTATGTTTTGAGTTACAAAAAGTGGCACTGGTTTTGAAGGTGTCACATTAGTGGTATCAGAGCTGATCGAGTCTTTCGGGAATCTTTGGAGAATAGGTCTGTTGTGTTAATGTTGTGTAATCTCTGTATCGCGAGGCGAGCTAGTGTTTCGCGTCGCGAGCCCGAGAAGTTGTGTTTTGCTTCTCAGGCAGGTCCTCTGTATCGCGAGGCGAACTTGTTTCGCGTCGCGAGCCCGAGAAGTTGTGTTTTGCTTCTCAGGCAGGTCCTCTATATCGCGAGGCGAACTTGGCTTTCGCGTCGTGAGGCCGAGAAGTTGTGTTTTGCTTCTCAGGCAGGCTTCCTGGATCGTGAGGCGATATAATTTTCGCGTCGCGAGCCCGAGGAGCTGTTCTTTGCTCCTCAGGCAGATTCTCTAGGCTGCGTGGCGAGAATAAGTCTCGCATCGCGATGCCGAGAGTTGGGATGTTACTACTCGGGCTGACCCTCTGTCTCGCGTCGCGAGGGTACGGTCGCCTGGCGAGTAACTAGTTTCTTGTTCTTCTTTTTATTTCCTTCTTGGAAATAATGCATGCTTATAACTGCTTATTTGCTTTAATTTCTAGTTGCTATTTGACTGACTTTGGGCCTTGTAGGTCAGATATGGAACTAGAAATTGGAGCGGAAGCAGGACGTGGACGTGGACGTGGACGTAGCTGTGGACGTGGTCACGGTAGGGGAGCTGGTGTTCAAGCTGAGGAAGTTGCTGGAGCAACTGGAATGGATTTTGCTGCTCGGGCAATGGCAGACATGGATGCGGCTATTGCTGTCCAAACTGCAACCATGAACGCCCACAATGCTCAAGAACAACTTCGTGCTGACCAGGCCCCTAAGGGCCGAAGCTTGACTACTTTCAGGCGTCAGAATCCGCCACAATTTTCTGGTGACGCGGATCCTGAGAAAGCTAATTTGTGGATTCATGAAATCGAGAAAATCTTCGAGTTGGTACGTAGTCCGAAAGAAGTGAAGGTACCATATGCCACATTCCTACTGATAGGAGATGCGGAATATTGGTGGAAGGGAACAAAGCAACTGTTAGAGGCCAATCATGAAGTGATTTCGTGGGAACTTTTCAAGGATCGTTTCTTGGGAAAGTATTTCCCTCAAAGTGCAAGAGTAGAGAAGGAACAGGAATTCTTGCGACTGCAACAGAGAGACATGACAGTCGGGGAATACGCGGCTAAGTTTGAGTCATTGGCCAAGTACTTCCGATTTTTCTAGAATAATCCTGAGGAAGATTGGAAATGCGAAGCTTTCGAGAGAGGACTGCGGTATGAGATCAAAAAGTCGGTGCTGCCGCAAGGAATCAGGAATTTCCAAGCACTCGTTGAGAAGAGTAGACAAATAGAGCTGATGAAGCGTGGGAGAGACAATAAGGGAGGCGTCGGAGGACCTATCCGATTCGAGGGTCAATATCAGGACCAGAGAGGGAAACAAAGTCAGAAGAAATCGTATTCTCGACCCCCTGGGAACTTTCAGAAACAACCTTATCGGCCTGTTGCTCGTGCATCGGGCAGTGGAGGTCAAGGAGGTCAGAATCAAGAGAGGAAGTGTTTCAAGTGCGGGGATCCATCGCATTTGGCGAACAACTGCACCTCAAGGAATGACCATTGCTACCGTTGTGGACAACCAGGACATGTTGCCAAGAATTGTAAAGTACAGAATCCAGTCCAAGCTGCGAACAAAAATGGGGTAACCAAATGACCGACGGCTAGGGGAAGAGTTTATACCCTAAGTGGTGCTGAGGCTTCGAACTTCGAAGATCTGATACAGGGTGTGTGCAACATAGACGGTAATCTCTTATTAGTTCTCTTTGATTCAGGTGCAACCCATTCATTCATTTCCATGGATTGTATGAAACGTTTAGAGCTATTTGTTTCTTCTTTGTCGTTTGATTTAATTGTTTCTACACCAACTGCTGAACCCGTTGTTGTAAATTCTATATGCCTGAACTGTCCTATTGTTATTCAGGATAGACATTTCCTTGTTGATCTAATATGCTTGCCTTTAATACAATTAGATGTAATTTTGGGCATGGATTGGTTATCTTCCAACCAGATCCTATTAGGTTGTGCACATAAAACTCTAGTTTTTCCTAGTACTGAGATTTCTGGATTTTTAACCGCCAACCACGTTAGAACTTCTTCGAAAGAAGCAGATCCGAAATACGTGCTT
Organism: Ammopiptanthus mongolicus; assembly: GCA_039655645.1. Lineage (NCBI taxonomy): Eukaryota > Viridiplantae > Streptophyta > Magnoliopsida > Fabales > Fabaceae > Ammopiptanthus > Ammopiptanthus mongolicus. Next base: position 49,139,151 of record CM077350.1, read on the forward strand.
TTGTCCAACTTAGAAGTCGAGGGGAAGATCGAGCTGAGTCAGATGCCTGTTGCGAGGGATTTTCCTGTGGTGTTTCCAGATGATGTTCCAGGTTTGCCGCCTGTGAGGGACATAGAATTCTCCATCGATCTGATTCCAGGAACTGGATCGATATCGATTGCTGCATATCAAATGTCACCTACCGAGCTTGTTGAGTTGAAAACACAAGTTGAAGACCTATTGTCGAAGCAATTCATCAGACCAAGCGTTTCGCCATGGGGAGCGCCAATTCTCTTAGTGAGAAAGAAAGATGGAGGTTCGAGACTTTACGTGGACTTTCGTCAGCTGAACAAAGTTACAATCAAGAACAAGTATCCGTTACCTAGGATTGATGACTTGATGGATCAACTGCGAGGAGCCGCTGTTTTCTCGAAGATCGACTTAAGGTCGAGATACCACCAGATCCGAGTGAAAACGGAGGATATTCCAAAGACCACTTTTAGAACTCGTTACGGACATTACGAGTATCTCGTGATGCCTTTTGGAGTGACGAACGCACTTGCAATTTTCATGGGCTACATGAATCGGATTTTTCATCCGTTTCTTGATAAGTTTGTGGTAGTGTTCATCGACGATATTCTTGTTTATTCTAAGACTCATGAGGAACACGAGGAGCATTTACGGCAAGTTCTTCAAGTTTTGCGGGAAAAGGCGTTGTATGCGAAACTCTCTAAGTGTGAGTTTTGGCTAGAGGAAGTCGGATTTTTGGGTCATGTTATCACAAAACAAGGAATTTCTGTGGACCCTGCTAAAGTAGAAGCTGTACTTTCTTGGGAAAAGCCAAAGACTGTAACCGAGATAAGAAGATTTGTTGGATTAGCCGATTACTACCGAAGGTTTATTGAAGGATTTTCCAAGATTGTGTCACCGTTGACTTAACTGACGAGGAAAGATCAACCTTTTGTTTGGACTGATCAGTGTGAAGAAAGTTTCCAAAGGATTAAGGAACTTTTGACAACTTCACCAGTGTTGATACTTCCAGAACCGAGCGAACCTTATGAAGTATACTGTGATGCTTCACATCAAGGTCTAGGTTGTGTGCTGATGCAACACCGCAAGGTGGTGGCTTACGCATCACGGCAGTTAAAGATTCATGAACAGAATTATCCCAACATGACCTAGAATTAGTTGCAGTTGATTTTGCACTAAAGATATGGAGACATCATTTGTATGGTGCAAAGTTCAACGTCTTTAGTGACCACAAGAGTTTAAAATATCTGTTCGATCAGAAGGAGCTTAATGCGGGCAATGACGTTGAATCTGATCAACTCATGTTTATGGTGATGGGGTTTCCGGAAATCTAGCTTGAATATTAGTTGAGATATATGGAAGTGCCATGCATATGTTTAGAGAATAACGTTGATTGTGGGGTACGAAGCCCTTGTGCCTTTACTGCTGTTAGTACTTGATTATACTTGTTGTACTATGTGATGTATGATGATTTGAGTGAGTTACATTATATGAATCTGCTGTTTGGATTGGGCATGTAGTTGTCGTTTTTGGATTCATATATTGGTTTCTCACCCTTGCATGTTTTCTGGACTGGTTTGTCCTTTTGGTATATATATTATATCCTGTTTACAAATGGAGCCGATGCCAGATCATCTCGCGCACTAGGGGATGCGCGCCCTGGTTTTTGATCGGAGGACTGACCCAGCTGCGTGGGTTATCCAGCCGAGGGTGGGGAGCACAGCATATGCAGGACCAGTTTGCACCGTGAGCGGGACGACGGAGACGGGACCTCGCAAGTCGCAAGAGTACCCGCACTGTGGAGACCGTCCAGGTACCTCTACCTCCCATTGGGATGATGCTGCAGGCCCTTATGCAGCAGGGAGTGATCGAGCATTTCGCCCTCGCTGCACAGTCCCCGCAGCAGCAGCCACCACAGACACCTCCCCCGCCTTTTGTTTTGATAGCGGGCGAGCATGTAGTGGAGGATGTAGAGGAGGAGGAAGACCCTGAGGAGGATCCTCAGGAGGACCCGGAGTATCATCCTTTGGATGCTCCCGAGCCTCATCCACAGGAGAACGAGAACGTAGGCTCCCAGGGTTCTTTTCCTGGTTCTAGCATTGGACCTTCCTCTGGAGGATTGTCCAATGGCTTCCATTAGTTGGACCAGCTTAGGGTGTAGACTTTTCTTTTGAGGCAGCGGTTTTTGGTAGTCTGTTAACGGCTACTGATGGCCATGAGTTTTAGTGATATGGTTCCAGACTGTCGCTGCCTAGTTTATAGCTTTTTAGAAGTTTATCTTTATAGTTCTTTTGTAAAGGGACGTGTTGTCCAAAGCTCTAGTTAATATATGTATGTATGTATTTATATATGAGTATTTCTATTCTTTCTGGAGTAGTGGTGTTATGAGTATTAAATAAAAAAAAAAATTTATCACAATTTTCAGGAATTAATGAAAATAAAGGAATCGTTTTCCGAAAGTAAAACCAGCAAATTTTATTTATCGTTTTAATGTATGTTTTGAGATACAAAAAGTGGCATTGATTTTGAGGGTGTCACAAAGTATATTTCAAAAGAATAATAATCAATCATAATACTGAAAAAGTAAATCTTAGGTGCAAGTCCTTGTATGAGAATAACTAGTGTCATGACTTATTAATAAAACAATACCACTATTTTGCCTAAGAAAATTCGTAGGTTATATACGAATGACATGACTTGCTTTTTTTTTTTTTTTTTTTTTATAATTATATTATTTAATTAAAACATAACATAAAAAAGTGGAAATAATGTGTCAAAAAAAAATATGGAAATAATAATTCGACCCATCGTCCACTGCAATTCCTTTCCCGCGTTGATTTGGCACATATGCGTAGTGTCTGAAGTCCACCGTTGTTGGCCTATTATGATAAGTCCTTCAGGGGACACATTATTTGACATATAATGCATGAATGGACCCAAAGATGAAAAGTAATCAAGGCTCTTCCGTGTTAGATGAAAACTTAAGAAAGATACTTTCATGAAATAGTTTGTTTTTCTGAAGCACTTATTGGTTGAAGTCATGACTGAGATAATTACCACGACTCCACAACTTGTTCGTGCACCTGTCATGCTTGCACAAAAGAAAGAGAGGAAGGAAATGAGCATGCAATGGAGTAAGAGAGAGCAACAGAGAGACAGGAAGGAAGGCAACACGCCACATCATTTGAATGCTCAGTGTTGACTTCAAAGTCTTTCCATGAGTTTCTCATCGTTTCAAGTTTTCTACAGCCCAAAGGAAAGAAGTGGGAAGTGTGGAACACGTTACATCGTTGCTTCTGAATGCTCAGTGTGGACTTGGAAGTCCACCCACATTCAGTTGGTTGGATGCATATTTATTCTCCATTCAGAACCAGTCATTATGTATATTTTCAAGGTGATTTCTTCGGTATCCCTAATAATTTTGGGGTAAAAATTATCCTGTCCAATCAGGATGCGCCATCTCAATTAAATGGATCATGTTAATGGGTCAAATCAAATGATTATCATAATTTGATTGAACCACCTAAACAGGATAAGTTACACTTGAAGTATTATAGAATTAACCTATTTCCAAACATTGAGAAGTTTTGTCCGCACAAGCTAGTTCCCTCTCCAATTAGAATTCAAACAGCCCCATCACTTTAGTAAAGTATATTAAATAGTAGGCTGTTTATTAAATGTAAATATAATCGGATTAGTTATTATTTATAGAATTCATCAATATAGATGAAGTAGATTTCAAAAGAATATTAACCAAAGAATGAGTGTACAGAAGGGCGGAGCAAGGGAGCCAGTGTGGGCGGTACGGTGGTGCAACATGCACACCCAAAGAACACTCATGCAACAGTCACAACGCCACAATCATTGGACACAGTGATTAATGCAATAAATGTGAGTCTTAATGTGGAAGATACGGTTACGCCAAAAACCAAGGAACCCACTCATGGGGATTGGTTAACAGTTACAAGAAAGAAAAGGCATTCAAAAGGGGGTAATAATAAATCTAAAGAGGCAATTTTTGGTACGCAAGCAAGTAAGGAGAGAAGCTCGGGATTTACACAGAAAGTAAATCATAAAGCCAACAGTAAGGGGGACAAGGGTAAAAGTACGCACGTTGACCATGGTTCAAAAGGGAGTGGTGATTTAGAGTGCAAACCAGGACCTTCAGGAACCAAAGATATGGGCCATGAAAAATCAACAAAGTCTTGGGCTAATAAAAGGCCCAGGGGAGAAGAACAGGGAACCAAAAAATTCCATTCTATGACCAAAGGAAGCAGGGCCGGCGATAAGGGTGTGCAAGAAGTGCAACAGCACGGGGCCTCAAATTTGGTCCAAAATTTGGGAAAATTTATTTTGACAAAAAAAAAGTGTTAGAAAGAAGGTTCTTTTTAAGTAGCTAGAAGATTGATATTAGCTTGAAGTTGTATTGGTAGGATTTTAATAATCTTCTTTACATTTATTGTCCTAAAGTGGGTGTTTAAGATTAGAACAATTGTCCTTTTTGAAATAATATTTAAGATTGTCTTTTTTTGAAATAATATTTTGAAATAATATTTAATTATTAAAATTGTCCTTTTCTTATTAAGGATCCAATGTTTAAGATTAGAACAGGGCCCAAAATATTAAAGACAGCCCTGGAAGCAAGGCAGTCACGTACCAGGGGCCTACGATAAAAACAACTATGGATGTCACTAGGACTTCGGCAAATCATCTAACTTTTAATGAGGGTGATTTGGCTGAAAATATTATGACGATCATACCAGTCTCGGGTGGCCAGCCATACCCATCAGGTGTGGGAACTACCCCTCAGCATATTGCTAGTTCTTCACCGGTGGGTTTGTTCAATATAAATCAAGAGGATTTTAAGGAAGGGGAGCATGATAGTCATCCAGTGGAACAATTACAGGTTGAGGATGAGTCAAAAGTGGACCCAGCGACAACCATGCAAGCCTAGTCGGGTTGTGTGGTATTTCTTCTCCCTTTTAATTGGTTACTCAATGATTGTGTTCCAAGACTTTACACTACTTAGCTGGAATATTAGAGGAGCCATTAATATGGCAGGGAGAAGAAAAACAAGAGACTTGGTCAAGAGGTTCAAGCCTTCTATGGTGATTATGACGGAAACTCATTGTGAGTTTAAAAAAGCTGAACATTTCTGGAAGCAACTGGGTTACTCTCTGGCAGCTAGTTCCCAGGCTCAAGGGCAAGCTGGCGGGATTTGGATCCTGGTTGAGAAGGGGTGTAATTTCACAGTCAATATCTTGGATATTTTTCACCAGGTTGTGACTGTTGCTATTAATGTTGGTCACCACAAGTGGGTTTGCTCTGCAGTTTATGCAAGCCCCATCCCAATAGTGAGGGAGTCTTTGTGGAGGCATTTGTGTGATGTGAGAATTTCTATTACTGCTCCTTGGTTTCTCATTGGAGATTTCAATGAAATCCTTCACTCATCAGAGGTTCAGGGGGGTGCGTTTGTAAGTAGCAGAGCTGATAAGTTTCACCAGACCATGGAGCAGTGCAATCTTATTGACTTGGGAGCTAAGGGGCATTGTTTTACCTGGTACAGAAAACCTGAAGGAGGAAGAAGTATTTCTAAGAGGTTAGATCGTGCTTTGGCAGATGTCACCTGGAGAACTGCTTTTCCTGAAGCCTTTTTAGAAAATCTGGTCCGTTTGCACTCAGACCATAGCCCACTTTTACTTAGATGCAAAGGTGTTACCCCAAACAAGAATGCTTGTCCTTTTCGGTTTCAAGCTGCTTGGCTTACACATAAAGAGTTCCCTACTTTAGTGGACTCGGCATGGAGGAAAGGTGATCATAGGGTACCCATCAGCCTCGGCTATGTTAAGGATGACGCCCAGAAGTTTAATGAAGAGATCTTTAGCAACATTTTTAAAAAGAAGCAGAAGCTTGAAGCCAGAATACGAGGCATTCAACGCACCTTAGACGTCGGCTATCCTTGGATTACGAATTTTAGAGATGGAATTACAAAAGGAATACCAGGATGTTCTCAAGTAGGAGGAATTACTTTGGTACCAAAAAAGTCGTGAGAATTGGGTTAAGTTTGGGGACCGTAATACTAAATTCTTTCATACCCAAACAATCATTAGAAGGCGCAGAAATAGAGTCTATGGCCTTTCATTACAAGATGGGTCTTGGTGTACTGATCCTACTATTATGAAGGAGGAGGCAATCAATTACTACGAAGGGTTGTTCTCAAGTGATCAGGTTGGCTACCTTCCTATGCTGGATGTGGTTGATGGTCCAAAGCTTAGCTCTCATGGCCGCAGCATTCTTACTGGACCGGTCTGTAAAGAGGAGGTAAATAAAGCGGTGTTTAGTATGAAATCTTATAAAGCCCCGGGCCCGGATGGTTTCCAACCACTTTTCTTCAAACACTTTTGGAACCTGGTTGGGAATGACTTATGGGAGTTAGTACGACTTATGGGAGTTAGTACGTAAAGCTTTCTTGCATGGGTTTTCTGAGAATTATCTTGATGAGATTCTTATTGTCCTCATTACCAAGATTGATAACCCGTTGGGCATGAAGGATTATCACCCTATTAGTCTTTGTAACGTGGCTTATAAAGTGATCACTAAGGTGTTAGTTCAACGTCTGCGTCCTTTCCTTGATGAGTTGGTTGGTCCCCTCCAGAGTAGTTTTATTCCTGGAAGAAGCTCTACAGATAATGCGATTGTAGCCCAGGAGATTGTTCATTCCATGCATAAGTCTAAATCAAAGAAAGGTATTATTGATTTTAAAATTGCTTTAGAAAAGGCCTATGATAGGGTTGATTGGAATTTTTTGGAAGCAACTCTGCATGTTTTTGGTTTCCCCCAAATTACAATCACTTTGGTCATGTGGTGTGTTAGAGCTGCTAGCTTATCTCTTCTTTGGAATGGGGAGAAGCAAGACAGTTTTAGACCTTCTAGAAGGCTACGTCAAGGCGACCCCTTATCACCCTACTTGTTTGTCTTATGTATGGAGAGATTGACACTTAACATCCAACATAAGGTAAATATTAGATCTTGGAAGCCTATTACAGTTTCTAGAAATGGTCCACCCATCTCCCATCTTTTTTTTTTGCGGACGATGTCCTCTTATTTTGTCAAGGTGTAAATGCTCAGGTTAATCTTGTTATGGAGACTTTGGAGGAGTTCTGTGCTGCTAGTGGTCTCAAGGTTAATATTCAAAAGTCTAAGGCTATGGGTTCGATCAAATAAAATTCCTAGACATCAAAAATGTGATTTATCGTCACTATCCAATATTCCCTTCGTTGATGATCTAGGAAAATACTTGGGCTTTCCTCTTATTAAAGGCAGAGTCGGTAAGCGCCATTTTGATTATGTTGTAGAGAAAGTCCAAAAAAGGTTGGCTACATGGAAGGGACGCTTGTTAAATAGAGCTGGAAAGGTGTGTTTAGCAAAATCTGTTATGGCAGCTTTACCAACGTATCCTATGCAAACCCAATTGATCCCTAGCACTGTTTGTCATAAACTTGATGCAATTACTAGGGGATTTATTTGGGGTAAGAATGATGGTAACAGGGGCTTGAGTTTGGTAAATTGAGAAGTTGCAACTATGCCAGCAAAATGGTGGCTTGGGAATTAAAGGTGCCATGGACATGAACATTTCATTGCTGGGAAAATTGGTCTAGAATATTCTGCATGACCAAGACAAGCTTTGGGTCTTGGTACTATCCAGTAAATACATGGAGACTGGTTCTTTATGGTCAAATATAAATGGGGCAGCAACATCTCCAACTTGGAGCAGTATTAGAAAGGCAGCGAGTGTGTTCCAGGAAGGCTATATCAAGAAGCTTAATACAGGTAGTTGCTCATTGTGGTACTCAGATTGGACAGGGCAAGGGAAGCCTTGCGAGTGGGTAGACTATGTCTACATATCAGACACCAATCTTCAGCGGCATGATATTTGGGATCATGGACTCTGGTGCTTTGATCGTTTGTTCACAAACTTACCTGACAATGTGAGAGATTTTTTCTCAAGCCTTCACGTTCCAACACATGCTAATGATGACCTTCCAAATTGCTGGGCTTGGCTTGAAAGTTCGAATGGGTCTATAGCGTCTCATCTGGGTATGCTTGGATGGTGGATATAAACAATGATTCCAACAACAATATTGATTGGAGGTGGGTTTGGAAAATTAAAGCTCCTGCAAAAGTCCAGCTATTTATTTGGTTGATAGCTCATGAAGCCATCTCTACTAATGCTTTTCGATACAAAAGACACCTCTCAAGCTCTCCTAATTGCAGCAGATGTTCAGGTGGAGTGGAAGATGCTCTGCACTGTCTTCGTGAGTGCCCCCATAGCAAAGAAATTTGGTTGCGGTTAGGGGCGGGACGAAGGAGCTCGTTCTTCCAACAAATGGATGTAGTCCAGTGGATTAAAGATCAACTTAATAGTGACATGCATAATCTCTTCATTGCTGGGCTTTGGTGGGTCTGGTGCTGGAGGAATGAGATGATTTTTAATGAGGATGCTATGGATATCCATAGTGTTATATTAAAGGCCATGCATCTTCATGATGATATTACAAAATTTTCTACTACAGAGGGGGGTCACAATGGGGGGGGGGTGAATTTGATTCCATGCTGGTTACCTCCCCCACTTGATGCTGTTAAACTGAATGTTGATGGAAGTTTCAATCCAGAGAACATGAACATGGCAACAGGTGGGCTTATCCGATCTGCACAGGGTGCTTGGCTCACAGGTTTCACTTCTTATGAAGGCTTCGGAGGAGTGTTGTTGGCTGAATTATTGGCCCTTAAGAATGGTCTCCAGGTTGCATGGGATAACAATATGAAAAGAGTGTATTGTGAATCAGATTCTTTGGAGGTGGTTCAACTTCTGCAGTCCCCATCTTATATTCACTGCCATCAATATTCCATGATTATTATGCAGATTTTGCAGCTCATGAAACGTGATTGGGTGGTGTTTTTGACTCATGCTCCAAGACAAGCCAATTGCTGCGCAGACTTCCTTGCAAAAATGGGTTCACGCATGATGCTGGGTTGGAAGACATGGACTAAGCCTCCTCACTTGCTGGGATCCCTGCTCCTCAAAGATACTTTAGGAATTCCCACTTGTGTGTAGTTTTTATTTTTGCTTCTTTTTCTTTACTCTACTCACCAAAAAAAAAAAAAAAGAATATTAACCAATCATAATAAAGAAATAACAAAACTTAAGTGCAATTCCTTATATACTAAAGGTGTTATTCTCAAATAAGAAAAACAACAAATTTGACTTGACAACCTAAAGGAAGACAAAAAGGCAAGGCTTAAAAAATCTAACTTAACAACTAATGATATTAAATCTTAGACTATTTATTAAATGTAAATATAACTAGATTTGTTATTATTTATCTAATTCATCTATAATTTAGATGAAGTAGATTTCAAAAGAATAATAATCAATCATAATACTAAAAGGGAAAAACTCAGGTGCAGTCCCTTTTACACTTAAGGTGTTATTCTCTAATGAGCAGAATAACAAGCTTGATTTGACAATCTAAAGAAAGACCAAAGGGCAGGACTTGAAAAATCAAAATAAAAAACTATAAGAAAAATGATATTAAATCTTAGGCTGTTTATTAAATTTAAATCTAATAGGATTAGCTATTATTTATCTAATTCATCAATTTAGATGAAGTAGATTTTAAAAAGAATAATAAACAATCATAAAAAAGAAATGACAAAATTTAGGTACAGTTTCTTATATACTTATGGTGCTATTCTCGAATGAGAAGAACAACAGGCATGACTTAACAACCTAAAGAAAGACAGAAGGGCAAGAACTGAAAAATCAAAGTAAACAACTATAAAGAAAATGATATTAAATCATAGGCTTTTTTTTTAAATGTAAATGTAATCAGACTTTTTATTATTTATCTACTCCATCCATTTAGATGAAGTAGATTTTGAAAGAATAATAATCAATCATAATAAAAAAATGGCAAAATTTAGGTATTGTTTCTTGTATACTAAAGATGTTATTCTTAAATGAGAAGAACAACAGGCTTGACTTGACAACCTAAAGAAAGACAACGGGCAAGACCTGGAAAAATCAAAGTAAACAACTATAAAGACAATGATATTAAATCGTAGGGTTTTTATTAAATGTAAACATAATCAGACTTTTTATTATTTATCTAAATAATCAATTTAGATGAAGTTGATTTCAAAAGAATAATAATCAATCATAGTCAATAAAATGCAAAACTTATGAACAGTTCATTGAATACTTAAGGTCCTATTCTCTACTGAGAAGAACAATAGGCTTGACTTGACAACCTAAAGAAAGATAAAAGGGCAAGAATTGCAAAATCTATGTAAACAACTATAAGGAAAAATATATTAAATCTTAGGTTGTTTATTAAATGTAATATAATCAGATTAGTTATCATTTATCTAATTCACAAAATTAGATGAAATAGATTTTAAAAGAATAATAATTAATCAAAATAAAGAAATGACAAAATTTAGGAGCAGTTCCTTGTATACTTATGTTGCTATTCTCGAATGAGAAGAACAATAGGCTTGACTTGACAACCTAAAGAAAGACAAAAGGGCAAGACCTGAAAAATCAAAATAAACAACTATAAATAAAACGATATTAGATCTTCATCTATTTGTTAAATCTAATATATGATCATATTAGTTACTATTTATCTAATTCATCAATTTAGATGAACTAGATTTCAAAATTATAATAATCAATCAGAATAAAGAAAAGCCAAAACGTAGATGTAGTTTTTGCATACCGGCTTGACTTGACAATTTAAAGAAAGACAAAAGGACAAGATTTGAAAAATCTAAGTAAACAACTATCATGAAATTGATATTTAAATATTAAGATGTTTATTAAATGTAAATATAATCAAATTAGTTATTATTTATCTAATTCATCAACGTAGATGAAGTAATTTTCAAAAGAATATTAATCCATCGTAATAATGAAATGACAAAACTTAGTTGCTGTTCATTATATACAAAAGAAAATTAAAAGGGCAAGACTTGAAAAATCTAAGTAAACAACTATAAAGAAAACGTTATTAAATCTTAAACTGTTTATTAAATGAAAATATAATCAAATTAGTTATTATTTATCTAATTCATCAATTTAGATGAAGTAGATTTGAAAAGAATAATAATCAATCGTACTACAGAAAGAGGAAAACTTAGGTGCAAGTCCTTGTATGAGAAGAATAGGTCTGCTGTCTCAAAAAACGGTGTCTCGATACACTCGTCAATCAAATGTTGGGAATGAACATAAATGTTAATGAGTTGTACTTTTGTTTTCTTAAGTATCAAATTATTATTGATGGAGGACAGGAAAGGTAACAAGAAATTGTGGCAGAAGATTTCTATCCTATTAATAAAGCAATACCGCTATTTAGCTGAAGGAAATTCATAGGTTATATGTGAATGACGTGGCTTGCGTATTTTATAATTATTTTATTTAATTAAAATTAAAATATAACATACAAAAATGGAAATAATAGTTCGACCCATTGTCTACTGCGATTCCTTTCTCGCGTTGATTTGGCACATATGCATACAGCCTAAAGTCCACCATTGTTGGCCCGTTATTTGACATATCATGCATGAATGGACCCAAAGTTAAAAAGTAACCAAGGCTCTTCCGTGTCAGATGAAAACTTAAGAAAGATACTTTCATGAAATAGTCTTATTGGTTGAAGTCATGACTGAGATAATTACCACGACTCGACACCTCGTTGGTGCACCTGTCATGCTTGCCTCTGCAAAAACGACAATTGCTTAGCCTTTTCTTTCAGCAGCAAACAGAAAAGAAAGAAAGGAAGGAAATGAGCATGCAATGGAGTAAGAGAGAGCAACAGAGAGAGGGGAAGGAAGGCAACACTCCACGTCATTTGAATGCTCAGTGTTGACTTCAAAGTCTTTCCATGAGTTTCAAATTTTCTACAGCCCAAACGAAAGAAGTAGGAAGTGTGGAACGGGTTACATCGTTGCTTCTGAATGCTCAGTGTTGACTTGGAAGTCCACCCACATTCAGTTGGTTGGAGGCTTATTTATTCTCCATCCGGAACCAGTCATTATGTATATTCCAAACATCGAGAGTTTTGTCCACACAAGCTAGTTACCTCTGCAATGAGAACTCAAACAGCCCCATCACTTTTAGTGATTCTGTTGTTCTGTATGTACATTTGCAGCCACAAGGTAAGGACTATTTACAAAAAAATTGAGATTACAAGGACTAAATCCTAAGAATATTGTTTTACAGGGACTAAAACCAAAATTGGTGAACTTTGCAAGGACCAAAAACTTATTTAAAAAATTTTGTGGAATTAAAAATTAATATTTTTGTACACATGGCACTGATGACGTGGCATTCCGTCTGCTACGTCATCACTTAACGGAGGTACCTAACGGCAGGGACCAATTTCAAAGTTTTAAAACGTTTAGGGACCAAAACCTAAGAATTTTTTTTGGAGGGACTAAAACCAAATCTCACCTTATTTGCTGGAACCAAAATATTCATTAAACCTACATTTAATTATATTCAAATCGCTTCTTCTTGCATTTACTTCCTTTTTTCATGTGTTTTGGATTGATTAAAATGTAATCATGTACCTTGGTTCATGGTGCATATGGAAGAGCAGACTGAAAAGGTTACAAAAATAAGATATCATCACAAGTTATACTTATCAACTTTAATTTTCCTTCAATCCATTATCATTTTTACTTCTAAATGTTCCAACATTTCACCGAGTCCAAATTTTCAGAAAGCAAGAGCAAATAAGGTTGTCTATTTGTGCAATCTGTGTGTTTCTTTTAACTTGAGGATTTTCAATGATGATTTATAGCAAATATAATATAAGGTATTAAATTAATTTTGTGTGACAGTTTGGAAATAATATTCAATAAATGGAGGTTACTGGACACTGTTACAAACAATGTCAAAGAACCATTAAAGCGGTGTTTTAATCACAAATGATGAACCAACACTCTTGGCCGCTAGATTAGTTTCTTGTGCTAATCAATACAACCTTATTATTGATAGGCCAAATCGGTGCAGTCATTCAAGGTAACCACTATTTTAATCAAGGTGGAGAAAGTATATGGATGGCAATACTAGCACAAACCGTGGCATTCCCAATCCTTTTCTTCCCACTCTTTTTCTTTCCTCACCCTAAAAACCATTATGAGACCACTGACCTCACTATGCAGTCTTTTATTCACTATCATTATAGTTTAGTTCTCCTTAGGTATCCTACTCCCAGGGGATAACTTGATGTACTCAATATGGCTTCTATATCTTCAAGTACTCACTTACTCCCTTATTTGTGCTTCTCAACTTGCTTTTAATTCTATCTAAGGGAAAGGGATGCAACATCCAAGATGTAGTGTAATAGCAACTGAAGGTGTTAGTATGTCTAAGATTTACTAGATGATCAACATGTCACTTACCCAATCTGTAAGAACGAGAGCATAACAACCCAATCTTGCTGAAGTAGACTATAAATATCTCTAACAAGAGCAAAGTAGAGCAAAGTAGTGATGACTGGGATGACACACCATCCTGTCTATTTTCACCACATTTTTTTTGACAAGAATAAAGATATTTGGAGTAACACTTTAATATTTGGAGCATGATGAGGATAAATATAGTGCTCATTGAAGCCTGGAAGTTTGCATTGTTATTCTACCTTAATTTTGACTAAAACTTAACATTATGATTGGAATGTAGGATGAAATAGCTAAAGCAGTACTCTTCTGCCATTGTTTCATGTTTTTGGGATAACAATGATTACCTAATGGTAGCTTCAAGGAGGCATTGCGATTGTGTTTGTAAATATTTGAGTTTGAAGCGGTTTTTGAAGACCATTGAGAAGCATAGAGTGTCCAATTTGTGGTTTGTCCCTCCCATTGCAGCTTAAGCATTATTTCATGTCATTTCCTTTTATGTAAAATTTCTTTCTATTTTCTATGGCTGTCAAGGCTTAAATTTGAAACATATTTATGATAAAATACTTTACTTACATGAATAGCAGAGGTTAGTGGATCACATTTGTTTTTAAATTAATATTCAGAATTGATTCTTCAAACAAATATTGTCTTTTATTACTATCTAATTTGTTATCAATTTTTCACAATTTAATACTAAAATTTTAAAACAAAATAGCAACAGCGCAACGCGCTGGTCACAATCTAGTTATTATGAAGTGCAAGAATGCAAGTATCAAGATCAAAAAACTCAATGGGTAAATTATTAGATCCTAAATATTATTATAAGAGATTGATTTGATTAGGATCTATTATGGCTCAAGGTATTAATGATGAGAAGCAAAACATTTTTTAATAATATTTTAAAGGATTAGATTTGATTAAACTTGAGCAACGAGTCTTGAAAAATAAGTTTTTTAAATGGCATTTTATCAAAAATAAAATTTTGAGTGTTTCGATTTCAACATTTAATAAATTGATTGATTCTTATTTTCTTTTTTTTTTGGAAAAGAAATCAATTGACAAAAAGACCCAGTCAATTGACTCGGTAGCTTTTTAATTTGTTGAATTGATTTCCTATTGTTTTTTTAAGTAAAATTGATTTCCAATTGTTATTTACTCGGAAAACAAATCTCTCTTTTACTCAATGATTTCAATTATCATTCAATTGATTGTGTTACATGAAAATTGCTTTTATTGTGAGTGAAATTGTTTTCCCTTAAAGTTCAATCGGTTGACAAATGAAAAAAAAAAAAAAAAAGATTTACCACTTTATGAAACCGATTACAAAAGTTTTGAATTTTATCTTGCTCAATCATTTACTGTCTTGCTTTGCCAATCTTTTTTTTTTTTTATTTGGTAGAAATCGATTTCCAATCTTCCATTATCCCTTTTCAAAAATTGGAACTTTAATACTTACTTTGAAAAATCATGAATCAATGCGAAATAATTTGTTGTCATTTTCGTCTTGCAACAATTGCTTTTTTGAACTTTAAAATAGTTTTAGCTACTGTTTTTCAAAACTCAGAAACTGTAACACATGTATAACACTTCGAATAAAAAAGTTTTTTGTACACTTTTGAAATAACCTTGAGCCATCTAATCGTTCCTTCTCTATCAATCTCATAGGTTCTTCAACATGTATTATCTGCACTATATAGAGTGCTTCGATTTCTTCTACTCTGTGTATCAATTTCAGAAATAAGATGAGATATCCCTCTGATTTGAAGGTGAGGTATCTTTGTTTTGTGAAAGAGTGGGCATCCTTTCATGTGCGGCTTTAGGCTCAAAAGTGCAGGTGAAACATCCCAAAGGCACAAAGAAGAGTGCAATAGGTCATTGAAGCTCTTACACATGGGTGAGACATCGCATAAGACGTGGTTAGAGCGCTCTGTGTGTAAAGGTACTCCAGCACCTTAAAACTTGGTATTAGTGAATAAAATCCAGAAACATATTCTGAGAATTAGACATAGATCGCCAACGGTGGATGGCTACACCAGGATAAATCTGATTTGCAAGTTTTTGTTCTATATCTCCTTTATATTGTGATTTATTGTTCATCCTATTCTTTATGATACTGATTATTTTCATTGTATGCGCATTAAATTTTAATAAAGAAATTGCTTTCGCTAAATAAATCTGAAAAATTTTATAAACACAATTCATGTAAAACCCTTGGTTACATCAGTAACCCAAAATAAATTCACCATTCAAATATGGCTAAATAAAATTTTCATAAATATAAGAGTCGGAAAATATCTCAATACTTATTAAAAGAAAATACTAGTAATAAATCCTTATATAAATAAAATGAATTGTCTCAAAATCCGGGCGTCTACTAAAAATATCCCAACAAAAAAAATAAAAGAGTATGGTCCTAGCCACCAGCGGCTTCTTATTGAATATAATACTAACCAAATATAATAAATGGCTAAACCAAATGCACTTAGTCTTCAAGGTCCTTCTATCTCAATGGTGATATCCTTGTGCTCTGAAAACAACACTTTTAATGAGATTTATAATCCCAGTGAATAAAAACATTTAAATAAGGTTCATAAATAGTGTTGTTCTCAGCCGGCGCGGCAATCCGGAAAAATCAATCATGGTACCCGCAGAAAATACATACACAAAATCCTTTGATCAAGCATACATAAATTCATCAACATCATTTATATTCAAATAAATATCTCAACACCTCAAGTATTTAATCATGTCAACCACCGATGCTCTATGCAATGCAACTCCATGAACATGACTCGGTGATTCCCGGAATCACTTGACTTGACTCCTTGGTTCCCAGAACCGGTGTGAATCCCAGATTCACTAAGGTTTATGAGCTCATATCCATGCAATGGCGTCCCACTGCCTTCCCCATCCCAGATGGAGGTATCTAATATCCCATCCCAGATGTGGATATTTTTAAGAGTTTGATATCTCATCCCAGAGATGATATCTCTCATCCTATTCCCAGAATAGAATGTATACCGCCATCCCTTCCCGGAAGGTGACGACCAACTCATGCATAATG
Organism: Ammopiptanthus mongolicus; assembly: GCA_039655645.1. Taxonomy (NCBI): domain Eukaryota; kingdom Viridiplantae; phylum Streptophyta; class Magnoliopsida; order Fabales; family Fabaceae; genus Ammopiptanthus; species Ammopiptanthus mongolicus. Next base: position 49,155,694 of record CM077350.1, read on the forward strand.
TAATATTTCATCCCAGATGACTACCAAATATGTTCTCAAACTCCATGCATCAATAATAATTGACCAAAAGTTATGCCAATCTACACTATAACATCACAACATATATATTTTTGTGTGTATACACATAAGCCTGTAAATCCAGAATAACTCATACTATAATTAAACAAAATTTAATTCAGAATTTGTTAACTCAAGGAGGTGTAACGATGCATCAGGGGGTGGAGAAATATTGATTGCAAATTTTCATGTGATTTGACTTTAACAAATTGAAACAAAACCTACGTATAGAGTATGAATTCTAAATTGAATTGGGGAAAGCAAACAATCATGTGAGATTGGCTTTGTAGTTTGTAGCGTAATCGAGAAAAGAGAAAAAAAAAAAAAACAACATTTACAAAACCAAATTAATTGTATCATGAAAGGGTGAGAAAAAGTGTTTTCACTCACACAAGTCTAAAACATGTAATCATAGCAAACTGTCAACACATGACATATTAATTCATAAATTATTACAAAATCCCCAAATCAATTTAGCTTTCTTGAACCCTAACATAGAAAACTCAATTTTCCCCCAAATCAAACACCCAAAATCGTTATTGGTTTTAAAACCCAAAAATCCCAAATATTTGTACCATGAAAGGGTGAAAAAAAGGTATTTTTACTCACCTTTCGTAGATCTCCAAAAGCTCCAAATATTATTCAAAACAAATCCTAGTGTATCACCAAAAATCCTTCTTTCCTTCTAACTGGTATTCTTGAATTTATGTGACTTCCTACTCAACACTCACTGCAAGCTGTACTCCTTCATAACCTGTATATTTTCCTTCTCAATACACAATAATGGTTGTGTACGGCAGTGACAGTGACTTCTATTTTAATGTGAGGGTTTGGTGATTTAGGTGGTTTATATTTGGCACAAGCCAAATTTCCAACTGCGGTTAAGTTTATACTTTATTATTATTTTTTTTTTATTTTCTTCTTATCCTAATAACAACATGGCCCACCAATTCTCAAATGATAAGATTTTTTCGAATTGAATTCTACTCAACCTGTACAGGCATCACGTTAAGGTTAGTTTATTTATTTATTTATTTTTTTTATTTTATTTTGTTTTTCATTTCCTTTTAAATTTTACATTATTGTCTAACTATATAAACAATTCCAATAAAATCTTATGCTTAACAAACCTCATAACAACCTAATTTTTTTTTTTTTAAAATAATTATATTTGAATTTTTAGATGTTACAATTCACCCCCATTTTGGGTAATGGTTGCTTGGGCCAACACAAATTCTAGGCAACAAGTTAGCATCTGCACTTAATTCTCTCATTCTAGGTATCTATTTTGTTGGAATTAAACTCCTCTAAAATGAACAAAAATGTAAAGTAAAAAAGTAAAAGCCCTTGATTAGTTAAAGTAGATAAATACATTCTTACTTTCTAAGTTTATACTCCTCGCGTTAGAGGAGCTTTATTAGTTATATAACAATCCAATTCATTAACTTGTTATTTTAAAGATTTATGGTTGACTAAAAAAATAAGACTAGAATTGAAGGATCAATATGCAATCTTACACCATGAGACCACATTTTTGTTTCCATTTCAACAATTTCATGTTGACACCGCGAAATAGTAAAAACGAAATGGAAATTGAAAGTAAGGGACATTCATTAACCTTATCAGGCTTTGGCCAGCCCGATCCTCATTATGGGAAGGAGCGACTCAATAGGTGACGGATAGAGTGGAACTCAGTCAATGCTCATGTGTTGATCAATTGCACCGAAGTTTAATCATACATTGAGTACGTATTTCATAACCTTTTTTTTTTTCAATTGCCTAATAATATATTTTTTCTACTAAAACTATGTGATGTCACAATTTATGTCCACTTTGATTAGTGCATTCTCATTAGTGTATGCTCATGTGTTGATCAATTGCACCGAAGTTTAATCATACCTTGAGTACGTATTTCATAACCTTTTTTTTTTTTTCAATTGCCTAATAATATATTTTTTCTACTAAAACTATGTGATGTCACAATTTATGTCCACTTTGATTAGTGCATTCTCATTATATGAAAACATAAGCGAACAAGACGCTTTTGCTCGCATACATGCAAATTCTCCAACATGGTTTAAGCAAAATATAAGTATCTTACAAATATTTTTTTTATCCACTATTTGTAAATAAAAAACATAACTTTTATGCATCTTACATGCATAGGTTTATCTTAAGACACCAACTGTCATTAACCAAAACTTGAGGAACTTATCTAACCATCCTCTATCATGTACATGTTCGTGCACGACTAAAAATTTCATACCCAATTATGAACGGAGATAAAAAAAAAAAAAACAATAAACAGCGGGATTTACGAAAAGGGTGCTATAGGAGGTGAAGATAACTTCCATGACATGGTCCAATACATATATAAACTGGCATACAATACTTTAAACTATCCTAAAAGACTAGAGCTATTTATTGTAATTGGTTTGATCTATAAATTAGAGACACAACTGAAAGGAAGGAATATATCATATGTTTGATTCCTTTATCATGGTACAGAATGTGAGAAAGTGTATTATATCCCTTATCCAACAGAGCGAATGGACAAACAAGGTTGGTGTCTCAATCAAGACGAAACCAAAGGGTCGCATCGAATCGGATGATCCAGACACTAGTGCAAATTATGGATTCTAGAACAAGTTTCTACATCAGTTGCATTTTAACTAATTTAAAAAAAATGATGACATTTTTATAAATAAATGTTTTTAATACCCGTGCATTCGCACGGGTCGCATTGGTTTGTGTACATGTTCTTAAAATGGCCTCTGTATATACTAATAATATACTAATAAGCTGGTAATATGATTTGAAAAGCATGTGTATTTGGGATTAAATAAGTCAATGCAGTATTTTTACATACGATGTTTGATCTACAAAGCAAATGTGACTCTAAAGCAAAGCATAATTCTCATACATTCAACGGACTTGTAGTGTATCGACGTTATATATAGTGATATCAAGCCTCCCATGTAGTAAATGCAACAATCATGTTTATACTTTATGATTCTCCCTCCCTTGCATTGCAAAAAAGGTGTTATATAAGCCAAGAATGGATATGAGCAGAGAGATTGAAAGATATATATAGTTTTCAGTTTGCACAACACATGTAGCAGGTTATTATTGCACAACCATGTATTTAAGAAAACAACAATTTTGTGTGTACTACAGGAAAAGGCTAACCACACTTACATTCATTCATAAAAATGGTTATCTATATACTGGTCAACAAATGAAAGGGTAAATGGATGAACCAATGCAGATGAACCAATGCAGATATGTCCTCAATGAGCTTTCCAGGTAATATGGTATCCAAGAGTGAGTGTTCTATTAGCAACTATGCTGCTTCCTTCCTCGATTCACATTTTGGGCCGTTCTACATACTTTTATTTTAAGCCATCAAATTTAGCTAGCATCTAGCTATCCTTGTCTAGACAGGACCCCATCAGATTATATATCTATTTTGGGGCAAAACTTCTGATCATGCATTTAATGTTTTGACAAAACTACACATTCAATTTGGCAATATATTGTGTTCTTAAAGAAGGCAGAAAGTAGACACAAGAGAACCTTAGATGAAGCTAATTCTTCTAGCTGGCACTACTAAATCTGTTGTACTATCCACTTTCATTTTGAACCTCAGTTTTTTTTTTTTGTCAAAAATGTTGCGGAGACGGGATTTGAACCCGTGACCTCATGGTTATGAGCCTTGCGAGCTACCAAACTGCTCTACCCCGCGATAAAGACTCTAAAAATTACCACCTAAAGGGAAATCTGAAACATAAAATCATGCTCCAATTAACAATTATCTTCACAAAAATCCATCTTAAAATTTATTAGAAGTGTAGGTGGCAATTTTATAAAGGACAGTGACAAGGTTGTCAAACTCGAGATCCTACCTAGGATCGTAAGATCCCACCAAAGAGACAAAATTATATTTAATTATTTATATATGCATATAAAATGACATGAATAAGAAAAATAACCTTAAAACACCAAAATAAGCTTAACATAAGAATCTCATTAATTTAATCATAAGTCACAGAGAGTTGAGAAGAAAATAGAAAGAGAGTTGCTGAAGAAACTAAATGAGTTGCTGCACTGTACTCATTGAGTTGTTGAAGAAAGAGGAAGAGATGCAGAAGAAAATACCCAAAAGTGGAGTATTTAAAGAGTTGTTGCATTGTAACGGTGTGACAAGGTGGGATTTTTGGGACTCAAAACAGTACCATTAAAGCATTTATTAATAAAGCATTTACCGAAGTTTTTTAACCTTCAGCATTTACTCTTGGTGAACTCTGGCTATTAGAACTCTGGGCTGAAAAAAGCGGGTAAAAAATGGGCCGGGTTCGGGTTTTAGACTGAAACCGTGTTGAAACCCGCAGTTACGCCAAACAGGGTCAGAAAACCCTAATTTCGGGTGCGCAGAAGAGCGCCGATTTCACCGCACTTGGGCTCTACCCCGGCGATCCCGTTGCACCGGCGGTGCTCCGTGTTTTGCCATCACTCCGCCTCAATGGCTTCTGTAAAACGCGTAGAAGCCTGCGCTCCTACGAGGTGGCGCGTGATCTTGACAACATTGGACAGTGATCAAAATGAGGAACAGAATGCAATAGCAAAGTAATAGGAATCATAGCAAACTTGTCTACTCACATCTAAGATACAAAATGATAGCATAACTAAAAAATCCATTGCCTGGAACAGAATGCAATAGCTAAGTAATAGGCACCAGTGCCTTAATGGAAGATAGTTAAAGCAACTACTGCACCAAAAAGTGATGTATGTAGATCACGCTATGAAAGTTTCATAAACATTTTTTGCTTGTTATGTTGTTTAATTGTGTTCTATACTGTTTTCAAGTCAAATGGAAATGCTACTTTGCTTTGCTTTGAAGCCAAATGGACCTTGAAATCTCCATTTATTTAACTATTTAATGCTCATTCAGTCTTGGAACAAATTAGTATAAATCAAACACGCACAGAAGAAAGTCCAGAAACAAAATAAGTTTTTTTAAGAAAGTAGTTATATAAGGTGTGAAATATTTGGCAGAATCGGTGCATGAAGATGATACATTACCTGTGAAGAGGTCTGGAGATATTGAAGATGACAGCTCTGTCTTAGTTTGTATTGAAAGGTTGAAGAAATTGCTGTGAAGGTTGAAGAAGCCCACTTTGAGAAGTCTGAAGAAACAAATTGATGAAATCAAATTGATCAACACGAAAGTGAAATGTTCCATCTTTATAAACAAAAAATGAGGAATGATAAAAAAAGATGAAGCAATCATAAATTATTAATAAACACCCATGATTTAAATTTGGATGCAAACTTCGAAATCTGAATTCTCACATAATTAGCACTCAAGGATGCAACTTTGAAATCTAAAAGAAGTGATTACTTTAAGTCAATTCATGATTAACTCATGAGCTACATTCTAAGCATTCTAAACCACTTGTTTGCTTAACATGTTCCAGAGTTGGAATTATTTTTGCCAATATTCCCAAATTGTAATTCTCTAATATATATGACAATTGTACTATCATATGAGAAGACTGAAGTTTATATATTACTATTAGTAACTGTGGCGGTTCAAAAACACTTATATACCAAGTCAGGTCTTTTTGTATGTGAATTGACACTCTGTCTTGATGTAAAAGAAAGGAATCAATACACACAAATTTTCGCTAAGTGGTTGCTACTGCTACTCTTTCTAAACTTCACATCTGTTAATACCTATTTTCTTTTGATTCCACCTATTTCTCGGCCATAGAGTGAAAGCCAAAGTGAGATGAAGATATTTCAGCCATTCATCAGTATTGCCTAAGACATGTTTCTAAGTTTTGCAGATAAAGAAACTAAGAATATGCTATGAACAATATTGGTCCCAACAACATGACCTATGAGGTTGGATTGAGAGTCCTAGATACCTCCTCTTCCTTGTCAATCTTCTAAATACATGAATATTTGATTTCCTAATAACAAAGTATTTGCAAGGTAAAGCACTATGTCATGAAGACTAGGTATGTACCATGAACACAAAACCATGTTAAGTTGAACAATATGCTGTGTTAAAAATGGTAAACACCATGCTATAATAATATTGTAAGTTGAACAATATGCTCTTCGTTTGAAAAAGAAGAGCACAGACCTTACAATAAAAAATATCAAAGTAAATTACTATAAACCAAACAACATCCATAATCATAAATTGCTGAAAATATCAAAGTAATTTCATATAAACCATCATCGTGAATAGCAAATCATATATTATTTCAGTCTACAGAAAAGACAGAACTAAAGATTAGATAATGCAGGAAGAAAAAAACAGAGCAAGGCCAAATGCAGGAAGAAATAGACTATTCCTATCACATGTTAGTGGTATGCTGTCGAGGGAGAAGAAATGAAAAAAATATAAGACTTTCACCAATTTGATGGTAAAGAAAGAAAGATGAAATGAGTAAAGGTTTCTGCCATGAAGTGTAGTAAAGCTGGTGCTTTCTGCCATGGGTTGACAGCTCGCAGACTCCAGAGTAGAAAAAGTAAAAAAGTGGGTAAGATGATATAATAAAAAATGAAAGGAAAAGAGATATAATAAAATTTAAAAATAATAACATATAACATATTATGAAATGAATTGAAGTAATAGCAGATGGTGGAATTTGAGCGGGAACATTGTTTGCTCCATGATGGACACATGTCCTTAGAGAACTTAGTTTTATTATATACTACTCTGGACCTATATATAAGCAAAAAAAACTAACTTCCCACGTATTAAGAAAGTTAGTTATATTAGTTTAATTGTCTTGATTTGTGTATAAAATAAGTTATAGTGCTCTTGAGAGTTGTGTCTTGAGAGTGTATAATGCTCTTGGAAAAATAAAAAAAACAAATAACCAAAGGGTATTTTTGAAACACTAGCATTAAATAAGGTTAATTTGATTGACTTTTGCTTATATTTGAGTCCAAAAAATTTAGGTACTTTTTTGCTTATATATAAATCCGGAGGGAGTAGTAAATAGTAAATTGATTGATTGAATAGTTAAATGCTATGTCATATCAGTACTTTCAGCCATTCATCAGTAGAACCAAAATAAAAGATTGCCTAAGACATGTTTCTAAGTTTTGCAGATGAAGAAACTAAGAATATGCTATGAACAATATTGGTCCCAACAACTTGACCTATGAGGTTGGATTGAGAGTCCCAGATACCTCCTCTTCCTTGTCAATCTTCTAAATACATGAATATTTGATTTCCTAATAACAAAGTATTTGCAAGGTAAAGCACTATGTCATGAAGACTATGTACCATGAACACACAACCATGTTAAGTTGAACAATATGCCGTTAAACATGGTAAACTGTTAGGAATCCTAGAACTTCGATCAAGAACACTAGGGAAAAGGAGACGGTACTCCTTGAGTTTTATTGATCACCAAGAAAACGGTTACACAAGAGGAACTACCTCTTCTCACTGAGCGTGTCTCAATTGCTAGCAAAAAGCCAAAAATGAATGAATGAGTCTAACTAAACTACCTGAGTCTTATTTATAGGTGGTTACATTGGTAACTACCCTAACCACTTGCTGACACAGCATGCCTATTCTAAAAGACTAGCTTATTACATTTATATTCTCCTTAGGCTTCCTAATGTTCTTTCTATAGTAAACTCCCGGCTTCCCTGTATTTGCTGCTGTTGCAGCCGCTGAAGCTTATCTAACAATGCCCTCCCCTTCTGAAACAACCTTGTCCTCAAGGTTGAATGCTGGGAATTGTTCCTGAATGGTGCTAACATCTTCCCATGTAGCTTCCTCAGATCCTCTGCCTTGCCATTGAATAAGGACTTGTGCTCTTTGGACACCCTGCTGATCCTCCATTCTACTTGCCAACACTGCGGCTGGATGATACAAATCCAATTCCACTTGTAATCCGGGTGGTAAAACAGCCTCTACTGGGTGTGGTCCCATAGCTTTCTTCAGCTGGGAGGCGTGAAAGACAGGATGTATGCGAGCCTCTGTTGGGAGTTGCAGCTTAAAGGCTACTGCACCAATTTGTTTCAGCACTTGGTATGGGCCATAGTATCTAGCTGACAGCTTCGGGTGTAATTTGTGTGGCATGGAGACTTGCCTATGGGGCCCTATCTTCAGGTAAACCCAGTCCCCCACCCGGATATTGCAAGGCTTCCTGTGTGCATTTGCATACTTTTTCATCTGGTCTTGGGCTCTCCCCAGGTGAAATTTTAGCTGTTTGAGTGCCTCATCGCGGTCTAGCAGATCTTGGGCCACGGCTTCTACCAATGTTTCCCCTGGAATGAATCTTGCGAGGGAAGGAGGTGGTCTTCCATACACCACTTCAAACGGTGTGCATTGGGCAGCACTGTGGAAACTGGTACTATACCAGTATTCTGACCAGAGAATGAAATCAGACCATATCTTAGGTTGCTCAGAAATGAAGCATCTCAGGTATGTTTCCACGGTTCTATTTAGAACTTCTATCTACCCATCAGACTCAGGGTGATAAGCCGTGCTCATCCTGAGCTTGGTGCCCTACAGTCTGAAAATGTCCTACCAGAAATGGCTCATGAAGGTGGGGTCCCTGTCACTTACAATAGATGTTGGCACCCCAGGCAATCGGACTACCTCTTTGACAAACACCTCAGCTATGGACCTAGCTGAATATGGATGTTTAATCAATACAAAATGGGCATATTTGCTGAGCCAATCAACAACCACTAACAGTGCATCATAACCTTTGGATTTGGGTAATCCTACTATGAAATCCAAGCTTATTTCTTCCCAAATCGCATTGGGAATGGGTAGGGGTTGGAGCAGGCCTGCTGGGGTGGATGCCTGATATTTGCTTCTTTGGCAAACATGGCCATGTGCTACATAATCTGCAATTGTCCTTTTCATTCCCACCCAATAAAGTGATTGACTAAATTTTTCTATAGGTCCTATATACACCTGAATGGCCACCCGTGGGTGAAGCATGGAATTCCTCTAGCAATTTGGGAATCCAAACCGAAAAGGCAGCTATCACTAACCTCCCTTTATAGTATAACCTGTCATTTTCCAGCGTGTATTGCCCATGAGAGTCCGGGTTCTATTGCAATTCTTCTACAATTTTCACCAACAAAGGATCCACTCTTACTTCCTCCTCTATTTCTGTTATTTCTTGCCAGTAGGGTCTAGAAATCATCTGCAGTTCACTCTCTTCATCTCTTCTAGATAGGTCGTCAGCCACTTTATTTGAAGCTCCTAACTTGTAGGTAATTTCAAAATCATACCCCAACAGTTTTGCCAACCAGTTTTGTTGGTTTTGGGTAGTAATTCTCTGCTCTAATAAGTGCTTTAAACTCTTCTGATCAGTATATACCTGAAATTTCCTTCCTAGCAAATAGGGTCTCCAGTGTTGTATTGCTAATACTAGGGCCATTAGTTCCTTCTCATAGACTGATTTGGTGAGTGAAGATCTGATAGGGATTTGCTGAAAAATGCGATTGGCCTCTTCCCCCGAGTTAAAGCTGCTCCCAGACCTTTCCCTGATGCATCGCACTCTATTTAAAGAGTTTGGGTGAAGTCAGGAATGGCTAGGACCGGTGCTGAAGTCACAACCTCCTTTAGCCTCTGAAAAGCCCTTGCACTATCTGCATTCCATTTAAAATTGCCTTTCTTAAGTAACTCAGTGAGTGGTTTAGCTATTTTTTCGTAGTCCCTCACAAAACGCCTATAGTATCCAGTCAAGCCCAAAAATCCCCTCCTCTCAATGCCTTTATGGATTTTGGTTCAGGCCATCTGACCACTACTTCTACCTTCTGGGAGTCCATCGACACTCCAAACTGAGAAATAATGTGGCCCAAATATCCAATCTGAGTTTTGCTAAAACTGCACTTCTTATGGTTTGCCACAAATTGGTTTTCTTGCAGTGCTGTGAGTACCATTTTGAGGTGTTCCAAGTGCTCTGTCCATGATTTACTGTAAACCAAAATGTCATCAAAGAAAACTAACACCCATTTCCTCAAAAAAGGTTTCAAGGTGGAGTTCATGGCACATTGGAAGGTTGCTGGAGCGTTGGTTAAGCCAAAAGGCATTACCAAAACTCATAATGCCCTTGGTGTGTTCTGAATGCTGATTTTCAATATCTTCAACCTGCATTCTGATTTGGTGATATCCAGCACTCAAGTCAATCTTAGAGAAAAAGGATGCTCCATGTAGTTCATCCAACAAATCTTCCATAACTGGAATAGGAAACTTATCAGGTATGGTAGCTTTGTTTAGGGCCCTGTAATCCACACAAAAACGCCAGCTTCCATCTTTCTTCTTTACTAATATAACTGGACTGGAATAAGGACTGTTGCTTGGTCTAATGATTCCAGAACTCAGCATCTTAGCTACCAACTTCTCTATCTCATTTTTCTGCAAGTGGGGGTACCTATAAGGTCTCACATTCACTGGATCTACCCCAGCCTTGATAGGAATCTTGTGATCAACTTCCCTTCTTGGTGGTAACCCTACAAGTATGGCAAAAACCTTGTCAAATTGAGCCAGGGTCTGCTGCATTTGCTGTTTCTCTTGGGGATTCAGTTCTTCATCAATTTCTGGTTCCTGCATGGCCGGGTGTGTTTCTAGCATCCATAACACTGATATGGCTTCTATCTCGGCCATCTTCAATAAGGATTTTGGGGAGATTGGGGATTTGACCAAGTTGTGATCACCTTTTATCTCAACTATTTTGCCTGGGTCCATAAAGGTCATGGTCAAGGTTCTCCAATTCACCTTGATATCCCCTAAGGTGGCTAGCCATGCTAACCCCAATATTATGTCAACCCCACCCAAATCAAAGAGGAAAAATTCCCCAGTCACCACATATTCTCCTATCTGCAATTCTACTAGCCTGCAGCACCCTCTAATAGTTTTTCTTTGTCCATCTCCCAATCTAGCATGATACTCAACTGTATAATCCACTGCCAGTCCCAGTGTCTGAACCAATTGGTTGGAGATGAAGTTGTGGCTGGCCCCACTATCAACCAAAATTAGAGCTGATGCTCCTTGCACCACTCCCTGTAATTTCATAGTGTGGTTGTGTTAACCCTCCTGCAGAACAGAGAGACAAATTCGGCCATTGACATGAAAATTCAGGCAGTTCATCTTCTATTTCTCCTGTTAACCCCTCGGCCTCCAGGTTGGTGATTTCCCCTGCATCATTAATCTGTTCATCCAGGGCCAAAATCACTATTCTCAGACTTTTTTCTGGGCATTTGTGTCCGGGTGCATAAGCCAATCCACAATGATAACATAGGTTCCCATCCTTTCTCCTACAATACTCAGGATAAGGGAGAGTTCTAGTGCCTTTAACTCGGGATCCATAACTGCCACTAGAGCTTGGTTTGGCTACTGATGCCCTTGATGTTGCTTTGCTATGCTCCAACCCACTATTTCCAGAATTGGAGTTCTGAACACTAGTATTGCTTCCACTAACAGCTCCCACTTTGGTGACAATTCCTCCACCACCTTGGTACCCGAAAGTGTTGTGGTTGCTTTTGGCAGGAGTTCCCTCATAGCTTTTCACTCCTCTTGGAGCCTCTTCTATGTCTCTCGCAACTTCCATGGCTCTGGTTATGTCTTGAGGATCATGAGGTCTCACCTGGCCTCTGATATCCTAGCGTAGACCGGCTAGAAAATACCCTAGCATCTGATGTTCTGACAGCTCCGTTGCTTGGGCCACAAGCAACTCGAATTCTTGGACATATTCTTCAAAAGAATTCGTTTGCCTTAGTGAAGCTAGCTTCTCATATACGGTGCCTCGCCCTAATCCTCCGAATCTTCTTAGTAATGCCTTCGTACACCCTCCCAGTTAGGATCCTTGTGTTTATGGCGCCAAAATTGAAACCAATGCATTGTGTTGATATTTATGGAAATCAATCAGAATCGTGAATCTGATATGATTCTGATTGTACAGCTGTTATTAGGATTTAATGTAATTAGAATCTGTTGTATTTATGTTGTTTCCGTTTCTAGCTATAGCATTTAGGGAGGATTATTCTCCTGATCTTTAGGCCTAGCTTAATGTACAGATTTATTCTCCTTGTCCTATTTATACCTCCTCATTGTATCAATTTGATAATCAGTGAAAAGAGATATTCACTTTTCCACATGGTATCAGAGCTCGGTCTGAACCATCTCTAGTCTCTCTGGCTGACTCCACCATGGAAGGAGAAAAATCAGAAGGCCCACCCAAAGTGGAGACTGGTACCATTCTTACCAGCTCCATCGAAGGGCCCTCACTTCCTATCACTGGCCACAAATTGAATGGCCAGAACTACATCCAATGGGTGAGGTCAGTCCAGATCTTACTTCAAGGAAAAGGAAAGGAAGGCTACATCACGGGAGACTCAAAAACACCCGAGAAAGAATGGCAGCTGGAAAACAGCTTGGTCATGTCATGGCTCCTCAATACCATGACAAATGAAATTGGGGAAAACTTCATGTACTATGACACTGCCAAAGAGATGTGGGATGCCGTCAAGGAGACATATTCCAATGTGGATAACACCTCTGCTGTCTTTGAGATTAAAAGCCTGCTCCATGACCTTCGACAGGGTGAATCTTCGGTCACTGAGTACTTCACCACTCTCAGCCGACATTGGCAGCAGCTGGATATATATGAAGAGGTCGAATGGAACTGTACCGATGACAAAAAGAAGTACAAAGCTTTGGTAGAGAATGACAGAATCTACAAATTTCTATTGGGGCTTAACAAAGATATTGATGAAGTGCGTGGAAGGATTCTTGGAACTAAACCTCTTCCCAAAATCAGGGAAGTATTTTCTGAAGTGAGACGAGAAGAGAGCATGAGGAAGCTCATGTTGGGAAACACTATTTCAGCCCCATCCATCGAAAGTTCAGCAATGGCAGCAAGAGGAAACCAATGGCAGCCCCACTCTCGTCCAGCACCGAAGAAGAATCGCCCATGGTGTGATCATTGCAAGAGACTTGGTCATACCAAGGACACCTGTTGGGTCATTCATGGAAAACCTTCGGAGGCAAAACCATTCTGAAACAGGGAAAGTAAAGGCAATGCAGCTTTTAACCATCAGGAAGCAGAGGTAAGCCCTGATCCATCTCCATTAGGCCAAGAACCAATGGAAGCTCTACAAAAATTACTCCAGCAAACTATGCTGACTACCGGGAAAAATGGTACAGCTGCAGTAGCCCAAAAAGGTAATTTTTCACATGCTTTAAATACTAGCAAAGGAAGGCCAAAATCATGGATCATAGACTCAGGAGCCTCGGATCACATGACTGGAGACATAAATGCATTTGATAATTATTCTCCCTGTCATAAAAACTCCACAATTCGAATTGCAGATGGTACTCTGTCAAAGGTTATTGGTAAGGGTTCAGTTATTATTTCAAAAAATATCACTCTGGAGTCAATTCTATATGTACCTAAACTTGACTGCAATTTATTGTCTATCAGCAAACTGACAAAAGATTTGAAATATGTCACTAAATTCTTCCCTAACTTGTGTGAATTTCAGATTTTGGAGTCGGGGAAGACGATTGGCAATGCTAAAGAAAGTGCTGGACTCTACCTCCTTCAGGTTGAAGACTCCGAAAGTGAACCCAAAGCCAATTCTTGTGCAGCAGTTCCTCCAAGAAGTGAAAATTCTGTAATGTTGTGGCACTATCGTTTAGGCCACCCTAATTTTATGTATCTAGAAAAAATGTTTCCCTCTTTATTCAATAAAAATCTAAGCAATTTTCAGTGTGAAGTTTGCCAACTATCCAAACATACCCGCAATACCTATTCACCTCAACCATATAAACCCTCTCAACCATTCTCCTTAATCCATAGTGATGCATGGGGACCATCTCGGGTCAGCAATATTACTGGCCCCAGATGGTTTGTTACCTTCATTGATGACCATACAAGAGTCACCTGGGTATTCCTTATGAAAGATAAATCGGAAGTAGGAAGAATATTTGAAAACTTCCACAACATGGTGCAAACACAGTTCCAAACCAACATAAAGGTACTCATAACTGACAATGGCCGCGAATACTGTAACTTAGTACTAAGTTCCTACCTTAAGACACATGGAATTATATACCAAAGTTCATGTGTAGATACCCCTCAGCAAAACCGGGTCGCAGAGAGGAAAAATAGGCACCTTCTGGAAGTAACCAGATCACTCATGTTGGCTACAAATGTATCAAAACAATTTTGGGGAGAAGTTGTCCTTTCTGCCACCTACCTCATAAACAGAATGCCTTCCCGTGGCCTTACCTTTAGCACCCCTCACTCTACACTCCAGACCTTTTTCCCAACCAATAGAATTCTCACCTCCATTCCTTTAAAAAATTTTGGATGTTCAGCCTTTGTTCACAACTTAAACCCTCACCGTAGCAAACTTGATCCAAAATCCATCAAATGTATTTTTCTTGGCTACTCGCCTCACCAAAAGGGATACAAGTGCTACTCTCCCTCAACCAAAAAATTTTACAATACTATGGATGTAACATTCTTTGAGAATCAGCCCTATTACCCTAAAGTTGGCATTCAGGGGGAGAGGACATTAATACCAAATGAAATGGCAGAATCCCAACTTTTGGGATTTGAGGAGGTGGTCGAACCTGCCCATGATGCAGCACCTGCAGAAACTGAACCAACAGAAACTGCACCTATGGAAATTGCAGCTGACTCAGATCAGGAAATTGCAGCACCTGATGATTCGGATCAGCCAAGGGAAACAAATTCATACCAGAACCGAGATTCTACTGCACAAGAAAACAACAGGGAGAAGGTTTACTTTAGGAAGAAGAAAACTAAAAAGGTGGTAGAGTCAAACACAGTTCCAAAGCAAGGCCATGAATCCAACCAGGCTCCAGAAAATGAAAACTCCTCAGGTAATACCGTTCCTAACTCTGAACCTGTTCATACGAGTACAAATGACATTGATATTCCTATTGCATTAAGAAAAGGGTGAGAACTTGTACTCAACACCCCATTGAGAAGTATGTATCCTATGGAAATTTGTCACAGGGATACAGGTCATTTGTAGCAGCCCTTGATAACATTCACATTCCAAGGAATATTCAAGAAGCCCTCCAACAACCTGAATGGGCAGCAGCTGTAACAGAAGAGGTTCAAGCTTTGGTTAAAAATGACACATGGGAGATCACATCACTACCAGAAGGAAAGAAGCAGGTTGAATGTAAGTGGATATTTTCCATCAAATACAATGCTGATGGGAGTATAAACAGGTACAAAGCCCGATTGGTGGCAAAGGGATTCACCCAATCATATGGTGTGGACTATGAAGAGACATTCGCACCTATGGCTAAACTCAATTCAGTCTGAGTCATACTATCCTTGGCTGCAAACTTGGATTGGACACTACATCAGCTAGATATAAAAAACGCCTTCCTGAATGGTGAGTTAGAAGAGGAAGTACGCATGCAAATTCCCCCCGGACTTGAATCATCCAGCACCTTAAATAAGGTGTGCAAGCTCCGAAAGTCTTTGTATGGCCTCAAGTAATCTCCGAGAGCGTGGTTTGATAGATTGACTTGAGTTGTCAAGGAAGATAGGTTCATCCAATGCCAATCAGATCACACTAGGTTTGTCAAACACTCCTTGGAAGGGAAGGTAACCTTGTTCATTGTTTATGTTGATGATATCGTTATCACAGGAGATGATTATGATCAAATCAGACACTTGACGGGACTCTTGGCTAGGGAGTTTGAAGTCAAAGACTTGGGGCAACTCAAGTATTTTCTAGGGATGGAAGTAGCTCGAACAAAGAAAGGAATATATGTATCTCAAAGGAAATACACCCTAGACTTGCTTCAGGAAACCGTAATGCTTGGATGCAAGGCAGCCAATAGTCCTATAGAACCAGTAAAAAAGAGTAGCCTCGAAGAAGAAGGTCCTCCAGCTAATAAAGATAGGTACCAAAGTTTGGTTGGGAAATTGATCTACCTAACTCATACCAGGCCTGACATTGGGTTTGCTGTAAGTATGGCAAGTCGCTACATGTCAAATCCTACTGATGCTCACATGAAGGCTGTGAACAGAATTCTTCAATACCTTAAGGGTACACCAGGCAGGGGCCTTTACTTCAGAAGAACTCGAATAAGGGCATTGAGGTATACATTGACTCAGATTGGGCAGGATGTATATCAGACAGAAGATCAACTACTGGCTATTGTTCTTTTGTGTGGGGAAACATGGTTACTTGGAGAAGCAAGAAACAATCTGTGGTGGCTAGAAGTAGTGCAGAAGCTGAATTTAGAGCTATGGCACAAGGTATTTGTGAAGGAATTTGGCTAAAGAGGATGTTGGATGAGATTGGAGTTCCAACTAATTATACAATGAGGATACTATGTGATAACAAAGCTGCTATCAGCATTGCAAAGAACCCGGTCCACCATGATAGGACAAAGCATGTGGAAATTGACCGACACTTCATAAAAGAAAAGATTGACCATAACATTATTCGTGTTGATCATGTACCATCATGCCACCAAACAGCAGACATCCTAACCAAAGCTATACTTATGAAAATATCAGATCCAATCTGGTAATGATAGATATCTACCACCCAGATTGAGGGGGAGTGTTGATATTTATGGAAATCAATCAGAATCGTGAATCTGATATGATTCTGATTGTACTGCTGTTATTAGGATTTAATGTAATTAGAATATGTTGTATTTATGTTGTTTCCGTTTCTAGCTATAGCATTTACAGGGAGGATTATTCTCCTGATCTTTAGGCCTAGTTTAATGTACAGATTTATTCTCCTTGTCCTATTTATACCTCCTCATTGTATCAGTTTGATAATCAGTGAAAAGCTTGGGCAATCCTCACCTCTTGAGCTAGCTTTTTGAGCTAGTTTTTGGGGTTGAGTTAGGTCCAAATCTAATATGGTATCAAAGCCTATCCTAAATCCATTAAAGGGCCGCCCACCATATTATCCATGCACCAAGCCCAATAGTGTTGGGCGTGAGGGGGTGTATTGGGAACAACTCAAGTCCCACATTGACTAGAGATAGAGCCTCATAAGAGCTTATAAAACTTGGGCAATCCTCACCTCTAAAGCTAGCTTTTTGAGCTAGCTTTTGGGGTTGAGTTAGGTCCAAATCTAATACATTGCATTACCTTCCATGCTGATAAACGCGAGACGCAATTTTTCTGGTGCTTTAACTTGATGCACCTCAAAAAATTTCTCAGCCCTCGCGATCCATCCAAAAGGATCATTCCCTTCAAACGTTGGTAACTCTATCCTCTTCAGCTACGATGGAGGTAGATTCTCCTCCTCATCGGAATCGCCACCTTCGTCCTGTCGTTTTTTCGATTGCTCACCATCAAGTTCTTCATCGAGCACCTCCTTCTGAGTTTCATGTTTTTTTTCACCTTCTTTGTCGACTGGAGAATTCGAAATTCCGTGTTTCTCCATGAACTTCGCGAGTAGCTCGCGAATTCCGTCCATTCCTTCAACATTCTTCCGAATTTCTGAAATGTGAGATCCTTGTTCGCTGGTCACCTTCTTCAAAGATTCGATTGAGGATTCCAGAACTACGAATCTTGCTTCGATCTTCTCCATCGTCTCAACGATCCAGCAGGTCGGACCAACTTGTTAGGAATCCCAGAACTTCGATCAAGAACACTAGGGAAAAGGAGACAATACTCCTTGAGTTTTATTGATCACCAAGAAAACGATTACACAAGAGGAACTACCTCTTCTCACTGAGCGTGTCTCAGTTGCTAGCAAAAGTCCAAAAATGAATGAATGAATCTAACTAAACTACTTGAGTCTTATTTATACGTGGTTAGACTGGTAACTACCCTAACCACTTGCTGACACAGCATTCCTATTCTAAAAGACTAGCTTATTACATTTATATTCTCCTTAGGCTTCCTAATGTTTTTCAATAGTAAACTCTCAGCTTCCCTGTATTTGCTGCTGTTGCAGCCGCTGAAGCTTGTGTAACATAAACACCATGCTATAATAATATTGTAAGTTGAACAATATGTGATAGATACATGCCTTAATGGGCTTATGTTAACTAGTTAGTAGTCGTTAGGTAGTTGTATAAGAGAATAAGGCATGTTGCCTATAAATAGAGGAAGGATGGAGAGAGAAGGTAGGCAGTTTGTAGGAAGTGAATTGGAGAGTCCCAAGTCTCTCGAATACTTGGGGAATTCATTGTATTTTCCTACTATTCTGAACCAGTTCCTATCAACTGGTATCAAAGCAGTTCTGATCCAGGAAAGAAGAAGATGGCGATGCATGTTTTGGGACTGCATTCGGTGCAGTTAACAGGGCAACAGCTCCAAGAGAAATTTTCGCAAACTTGGATAGAGCAATTCATTGAAGACTTTAGGCGGGAGTTCAGGCAGGTTCTGCGTGAGTACTGGAGCGACCCAAATGGAGGGGAAAACCGCAACGGAAATCCCAATCTTGGGAGAGGCAGTGACGAAGAATCCATTCTTGGGGGAAACAAGTCATCAAATCGGGTTTCACAACCGGCTGAAAGCAAAGAAAAGATTCTTGAGCAACCAAATTTTTCGGGGATGAAAGTCAAGAAACAAGCTCAGAAAAGGAGTTGCAATGAGCAGGGAATGAAAACAGAGGAGCACAATTCTCAGATCTGGTCCAAGGTTAACATTGATCGAGCACTGAAGATGGTGGGCGTCGTAACAAAGGAGAGACGGAGAAACAAGATGAAGAGGGATAGAATTGGGAACGGAGGTCACAACAACTTCGTTCTTGATAACCAGGGAATGGGGAATAAGACTCTCCTTTCGGGTCTCTCAATTGGAAGGGAACAAGCTAGAAAGGTGAAGACAATAAACCTAACCGTGAAGGAAGAACCACCTGACGTGAAACCGAAAAACAAGAGTACTCGCGCAATGACGGTCGCGATTTAGGAGGAGGAAGACAAGAACGAGGCCAACGGCACGATGACGGCATTGGAAAGGGGACCAAGGCTGGAAGACCCAACTCCAGCCTTGGCGAGGTGGGTTGCGCGCAGGCGGGCCAAGCCACCTCCAAAACCCCGGGACACGAGTTCGTTGACAGAAAGTGAGGGGCCTGAATACCCACCACCGCCACCTGAACCGTCGGACCAAGATCGTCCTACAGTGGCGGATGATACCAAGGTAGCGACGGCTGAGAGGGCTGGGGAAAGTCAAACCCAAGCCTGTAACACCTCCCGCAAGAGTGGGACGACGGCTGACGGCGCATCGCCGGTTTGGCCACCATCGGAACTGTCGGATCGGGACCCTTACGCGGCGGCGACAAGAGCAGCGGTGGTGGCGTCGCCCGAAGATTGGCGCCAAGGTGTTTCAGTGGGTAAATGTCGTGAAGGAGGAGCTAACAATCAGGGCAGAACTAGCAAGTTGCATACTGAGTTCCAGCTATAACCTACTGGGCCAAGCCCATTTCCTTGCTGCAGAAAGGAAGGGGAATGTTAAACTATAAAGAAAAGAAGTACGGGCTCACTCAACAATGGCCCAATTCTTTAAATCTGTTAGGCCATGACCCAAAACAATGGTCCAAGACTTCTGGTTATTTGACCCACATAGCTCCAATATGGAACTGACTTGACAATGGTCACAATGGGACCCCCGTGGCATATTTCAACAGTTCAAAGCATGGCCTAGGCCTTCACCTTGAGGACAAGGTGAATGTTTAGGGGGGAGTATTGATAGATGCATGCCTTAATGGGCTATGTTAGGGCTTTTTAGTAAACTAGTTAGTAGTTGTTAGGTAGTTGTATAAGAGAATAAGGCATGTTGCCTATAAATAGAGGGAGGATGGAGAGAGAAGGTAGGCATTTTGTAGGAAGTGAATTGGAGAGTCCCAAGACTCTCGAATACTTGGGGAATTCATTGTATTTTCCTACTATTCTGAACCAGTTCCTATCTGGCATATGTCAGCAGTTCAAAGCATGGCCTAGGCCTTCACCTTGAGGACAAGGTGAATGTTTAGGGGGGAGTATTGATAGATACATGCCTTAATGGGCTTATGTTAGGGCTTTTTAGTAAACTAGTTAGTAGTTGTTAGGTAGTTGTATAAGAGAATAAGGCATGTTGCCTATAAATAGAGGGAGGATGGAGAGAGAAGGTAGGCATTTTGTAGGAAGTGAATTGGAGAGTCCCAAGTCTCTCAAATACTTGGGGAATTCATTGTATTTTCCTACTATTCTGAACCAGTTCCTATCAATATGCTCTTCGTTTGAAAAAGAAGAGCACAGACCTTACAATAAAAAATATCAAGGTAAATTACTATAAACCAAACAACATCCATAATCATAAATTGCTAAAAATATCAAAGTAATTTCATAAAAACCATCATCGTGAATAGCAGATCATAATCAGTCTACAGAAAAGATGAAACTAAAGATTAGATAAATGCAGGAAGAAAAAAAATAGAGCAAGGCCAAATGCAGGAAAAAATTGACTATTCCTATCACATGTTAGTGGCATGCTGTCGAGGGAGAAGAAATGAAAAAAATGTATGACTCTCACCAATTTGATGGTAAAGAAAGAAAGATGAAATGAGTAAAGGTTTCTGCCATGAAGTGTAGTAAATGGTAAAGTTCTCGGCAAAGCTCACTACTCATCATAGCGCGAACCACATCTCCAAAAGACAACATGCCAATTATCTTTTCATTAATGATAGGGTAACACTGATGTACACATTCCAAAATACCACACTTGTACATTAATTTACAACAGTGACAAATCCGATTCACTCATTCCAAAATAAAATGCAAAAGAATTTTTCTGCAAATAAACTCATGCTATTTTGCTGAAAGATGAAATATCAGTTCATCAAAAGGTAAAAACTGACATACTCCTACACATAGATGTCAATTATCCCCTTATATCTAATCAAACTGCTAAAATTAGAATTAGAATCACAATTTGTAGTGAAATTAATTATACATTATTATTGAACAATAAATACATTCACTTAATCACAACGCGTAGCCATAGTATTCACAATTTATTAATGGAATCAAAATTGACAATAATTGTCTATATCTGCTTCCAATAACAAACGTTATTACTCATTTTTCCTACTGGAAATTTTAAAACAATTTTAAATTTTAAAATAGAAGTGAATATTTTATTTACAAACATAGAAGACGAATTTAATTTACGGAAAAAAACACCAAACAATGAACACTATCACTATAACAATACAACATTGTATGGGGAAAAGAGGAGGGTGAAAAAGGAGAGAATCAAACATCACAACTAACCGGAAACTAATTACCAGCAATAATTAGACACTGAAACAGTACTTTGGTTTAAAGTTCCTAGATACATGCCATGCCACATTCCAAAAACAATTCGAAATACCAAGGTAGTATTGAAAAAAAAAAAATTTGAGAAGAGTAAGAGAGAACATCATGGAAAGACAACCAAAGAATGAATACATAATTACAAATAAGTTTCAATTATAATTAATGTAAGAATATAGAAACTTGTGCATCTGGTCTCACATGCAAATTTGGCCAATTGGGTCAAGCCAGACATTTATCACCTGATGCCAAGCAGAAACCGCAAAATCATCTCTTTTAAAACAGAAAATTTAGAAGAGTTGCAGAATAAGTATGAATTAAACCATTAAACCATGTTCAGAACACACATGATGTAACAATACACGTTTCGTATTTACCTCATTGTATATTTCTAGATTTGACAGAGTAAGAACTCTCCGCCTGGGGTCTGCAACAAAATGCAGTTAGCCATTCTTTGAGGCAAGCAAGTTGTTGAAGGAAACAAAATCATGGTATGGAGAATAAGAGTGAATACTTAATTCATTCAATCAGATCCAGATTCTTTTTTCTTTGTCCTTCACTTCAACAACATTAATTTTTTAATTAGTTTAGAAGAACAACATTGATGAACATAATCGCTCCTGAAGAAACTAAACCAAATTGTATCTATCATGAAGAAAAGAGAGGTTGGCAAGGTGCAAAAACCAAATTCTACATGCTCATCTTAAATATACTATATCTCTCCTAAGTTCACCCGAAATGCAGGCCAACTAATATCATAGTTATAGTTCACTGGAACTAAACAATGATGATATATCCAAACTCAATGCCAAATCCATGCATGGTGATAAGTTAAACAAAAGATGCAAAATATAGTAATATAATTCACATGTTTAATATAGCAAAAAAGTGTAAAAATGAAATAGGTTAATAGTCATTTATTATCAGTTTTAAACCAAACCAGCTAAGATGAAGACCTAGGAAATAGCCTTCCCCACTCTCGACTTATAAGCAGCTCCACTTGATCAATTAGAGTGCAGTAGAGTTATTGTCAAGTAGCTTAGGCCTTGCAGAAGTGTTAGAATACATAGAAATGTAATTAAAAATGCTTTGAATGACTCATAAATGTTGGAAAAAAAATTGGCATATTTGAATTTCCAGCTAGCAACCTGTAAGAAATATTACGAATAACAGAAAAATGGAGGATGTTCAAAGTCATGGCTAATCTGTCTTTCTTAATTTTATTTATATCTACAGATCAATAAGAAAAAAAAGGAGTACTTAATGATGAATTTGCTAATAAGATGACCACATGCTTAACTTTAAATAAAAGAAATCTAGGATATATATATATATACAAACATGAATGTCAACATATCATACGCAAAGTTGAAAAGTTCCTAAAGTGTTCGAGTGAACGGCTTACTCACAAGTACAATTTTTTGCCTCAAACTTGTTTTGTATGTTTTGGTTACGTGTCAAAACAATAAAAGCATATTTCCAGAACTTGGACATACCAAATATAAGTTTCTAAGGAATGAATGCATAACTAGCTCAATTTCAGTGGCAATAACATGTTCACGCCTCATCTTTGCCTCCTAATTGCTGAAACTCAATTTCTGACATAAGGCAGCCAACAAAATTATGATTTGATATTAGTTATAATTTTAATTTTAATTAAGTTTAAAATGAGTTTCCAGTTTGCACAACAGTAAAGAACATCTTCACTCGAGAGATGAGTGAAGATGACTTCTGTACCTAATGGATAGTATCTCTGGTTACCTATTAGTTTGCATCTTTGAACTTAACTTATTGCAAAATGTAAGCTTTAAACAGACTTCTGTTGATGGCATGAGGGGGTACGTCAATTTTGAGCATCCACCTTATAAATAGGGAACAACTTCTGTCCAAAACACAAGGTAGAAGCAAACAAAATGCAATCACATATGATATATCTATATTGTAGACTAATATACTTACGAAAAGACATAAATGGGCTGGACATGAAATTATGAAAAGTATAAACTTCTTTCTAGCAAATTGTCCAGTAAAATGCAGAAGACTTAATAGAAAATCATAAGATAAAATTAAGAGCAAGGATCTTACATATTGCTTTATCTCAATCAGCTAAAATTGTTAAGTCTTCTTATCAACGCATCCAAATTAACAAAATAGAATATGTTCAAGAAGATGGGGGAAATAAAAGTCTCAGTCAGCTAAAATACTTGAGTTTTCTTATCATGCATTGGTGTTAACAAATAAATTGCGATTAGGGGCAAATGCAGTTACATCCTCAGTAGTAAATGTCAGATCCACCAAGTATGGAATATGTACCTCGTAAGTCATAGTATAGGTTGCACCTTCCAACTCTATGCATGAGTTAAATATTAAACGTGAAGAATGATTTATAGGAGACATGGATGGGCTATGTATGCCTTTACAGGGGTTCTCTCTGTGCTTCAAGGAACAGAATAATTTATTTAGTATTTAGTATTTAGTATCATATTAAGAGTTCTACCCCCAAAAAAAAGTCCTGACTCCTGTATTGTTTCAGTTTCTCAAGACAAAGGAAAATAATACCAAATTTTTTTCATGAGAATGCTTGAAAAATTGCTATTGTAGCAGTGGCAAAGCATGGCTATGTCATCTTGAAAGGCCATACTTGAGAGATCGTTACATAATAGCAGCAAATCCTTGAGCTCCTTCAAATAGTTGAACTGATTTTTTTTTCTTTTTTAATGTGATAAAAGTGTTTCATCTAAGGGTGCTGAAAAGCAACAAAAGCAAGCAGAGCAAAAATGCACATACGCTTGCAGTTGATCAGGGCCCAAAGTCAATCAAAAACTCTCCTATTGGCCCACTTTAAAATAACATAATAGGTTCTTACCTATCTAATGCCAAACTCATTTTCCATTTCAAATAATCTAATTTTCATGCATAAAAAGCTCATAAGCAATAATGAATCTAGATAGCATGTTTACATGCAGATAGAGGCCAATTTGACAACTTACAGCAACAACAACAGGAATGCAAACAACTTTGCTTTCATCTTTAAACCACACCAGTTGAGCTGCAGATGTCAAGAAGCGGTATATTGACCAAACTAGCTTTGTTTTTCAAACTTTTTACCAAAATAATTTTGTTTCCAAACATATTACCAAACTACTCTTGTTTTGAATAAAATATTAATTTTTGAGTGGCGCTAGCTGGACCAACGCCACTCCTTTACACGTGGCGCCCTCTCATTGGACGAAACTCCTTTATTTTTCCAATGAGAGGGCGCCACGTGTAAAGGAATGGCACTGGTCCAATTAGCGCCACTTAAAAAATAATATCTTATTCAAAACAAAAGTAGTTTGATAATATGTTTGGTAACAAAATTATTTTGGTAAAAAGTTTGAAAAACAAAGCTAGTTTGGTCAAAAAGCCGTCAAGAAGAACAAGATGTAAGATGGTGGACATAACCAAACAAGGGGAAATGACTACCTAGCAAATTCAAGCTGCATCGTTGCAAATTAATGAAACAATAAAGTTTGCATGCTACTTACACTCACTGCAACCAAAATGGTACACTTTTTCCCAAGTAGAACACCACCCTCCTCAAAAGCATTCTGAAAACAAATTATTAATCAGATTAAGCAATAATAAAGCCAGTAAACACTCACTTAATTCCACTTACATTGATTCATTAATTGCAATTCATCCATATTCAACTTGAAATGTTATATCCAACATATCAACTTCTAAAGTTTCCAATCAAAATCAAGTACTACCTGATTGATTCATACACGAAAGGTAGAATTTTAATAACACCGAACATTTATGCCATAACAGGTTGGAATCAAACAATACAATGCCCACAAAACCTGTTATTGCACCAGAGAGTATAAAAATATGATAATTGAGGTTTAACTACCTACAAATAAAGCAGAAACACCCAAGTTGTATTTGTCATTCACCTTGTTGAAATGAGAGAAAAACAAGAGACTATTGGTATAACCCATGTGTGTTTCAACTACATAGCGGAGACTCTAGTATATAGACTATGAGTAAATCAAAATACAATCATGATAATAATGACTAATTAAAACAAAAGAAACAAACGATATCTGATAATCCTAATTACCTATAATTAGGAGATACTATAGGATACTTTAAAATATTCTAAGATATAAAAAAGATATTATCAGATATATCTTTGATTTTCTAACACTCCCCCTCAAGCTAAAGCTTACTAAGCTTTAAGCTTGTTTTACAAAAAAAATGCATTTCCCTTCAAATAAAAATAATAAATAACCAAGCTCAACAGAGATAATGGTTGGAAAGCAACTCAGGGATGCTGAAGAAGCCGGAGAGAGTTGCTGGAAAGATAACTTAGCAAGATAGCTGGCATGATCATCAGCCTGACAGAAATTTCTAGGCAAGCAATCTAGCAAAGCAAGGTCCAAACTTCTTAAAACCGCATTTGGATGCTTCAAAGAACTTATCAAAGACCCAAATTATTTAAATTTTGAATTAAGACAGACAACTACTTCCATAACTAAGACGAGGCCAGTGCATCTGGGAAAAAGAGCCAAGGCCAGTGCATCTGGGATAAAAACGGGCTAGTGTAAGGCATAACCAACATAAGTCAATCGTCGGCGGAAATAGAACTCACCACTAATATGATTCATCCATGGGAAAGGAGTCACCACCGGAATGATCGTCGATGGGAAGAGAAGCCACTGGTATGATCCATTAGTGGAAAAGAATTTCATGACAAACACTGGGAGTAGAACAGAGGGAGAAGGTGATAACAGATCCAGAAAGAACAAAGAACGGCGATAGTCACGTAGGAAACGGCGGCCGAAGAGGAGGCCGGATGCGCTGCCACGCACAGCTGGAAGTGGAGCGCGTGCGGCTGCGCGCTGAGAGCGTTCGCGACGCGTGAAGGCGTGTAAGATGGCGAATGGCAAAGCTTATTGGACGACTGGACAGATTGGAAGACAAACGACTCTGATGATGTGGCCGTCAGCCGGAAAATGGCGGCTGACGGCGACAGACTAGACAGAGATCAGACACCAGGCAGACTCGGATTAGGGTTGCCTCTTGTTAGGATCTAGATACCATGTTGAAATGAGAGAAAAACAAGAGACTATTGGTATAACCCGTGTGTGTTTCAACTACACAGCGGAGACTCTATTATATGGACTATGAGTAAATCAAAATACAATCACGATAATAATGACTAATTAAAACAAAAGAAACAAACAATATCTGATAATCCTAATTACCTATAATTAGGAGATAATATAGGATACTCTAAAATATAAAAAAGATATTATCAGATATATCTCTGATTTTCTAACACACCTCATGCATATGATATAGACCCATACTTATGTCATTCATTGGTAATAATAAAGTCACAATTTTCAGAATATACAGATTCAATGAGAAGAGTAAACCAAAAAAGAATAGAATTTACAATGACAAAATTGGGATTTGAGAGTACCTTGAGAGTTAGCAAATCATATACAACAATAGAAATCTCATCTAATCCTGTAACATACAATAAAAGTATAATGCTTAATTAATTTAAGATATGTCACTCTATGGTTTCAATTTATATTGTAATGACCAGTCTTATAGCAAAGGTCATTTTTGTAATATAAGCTTTTGAAGAGCTATTAATCCTTAACTGCTAATGAGTTCATGACATCAATTAGAATCCTAGTTTTCTTGATCTGTGTAAGTGGAGCACTGTCAATGGCTTTGCTTAGTGTCCAAAGCTACTATCAAGAAAGGCACAATCCAACATAGAAGCTAGAATCCCAATCAGAAAATAAACATCGTACTCATACCGCTACTCCATTTCTATTGCCTCCCTCTCTCACTCTATACATCTCATCATTGAGGAGAAAAAATCACATATAATCAAAGCCAACACACACAATAAATAAAGTAAACAAACAAAGATGGTCGTCTCTAAGATGGACTCTACTCCTTCATGTATGAAAAGACTTATGATTCACAGAGGATTTGGATCATTTTTCATTCCCTTATCTTGCTCAATCCAACAAAAAATATTATCCAGCAGTGTAAAATAAATTTATTTTTGTGTACAACATACAGTGGAAACAACTTATGATTATTAAGCCAATAAATCTAACCCTTTATGATTATGAGTTCTCAACAAAAGTGAAACAAATTAATCAATCAACTAAAAAAATCAGGTTTGTAGGAAAATGTAGTTTATTCATAATTCAATTCAATTTCAAGCATGCAAAAAAAAAAAAAAAAAATCATCACTATCCAGACAATCAGTGCAAGCAAAAGCACTTATATCACAAAGCTCCAAAGCGCTACAATGAAATGCACCGTTTCACTTAACAAAAATTTAAAAAAAAACATTTGATATTTTTTTTTCCAGCTTCTTTACTAGATACTAGAAGCATCTATCATAATAACCCATCCCACTCTTTCTTTCAATCCCTCCCCACCTGACGCCACATCTCTTCCTTTTTCTTATTTCATTTTTTTTCTTCTTCTTATTGCCCTATTTTTTCCCCAATCTCAAGCATCATTGTGAGACTATAGTATAAATCTTGAAGTTCTATCTCTTTCTTTTGGGCAGCTGAGTGTTAGAGATTTTTGGGGTATAGGCGGAGCCATAAAAGGGGGAAAGACACTCACTCTGTGAAGCCTCGCATTTTAGGCTTTTTGAGAGCTGGCAGCTAGTACCTGTCTACTTCCCTTGGAGTTGCTTTGAACAGTTTAGTTGGTTCTTCAAATTGGTGAGTGGATAATGATCACTGTGACATATTTTAAATATTTATATTTATACTTAATGTTTCCAATTATCTTGTTATATTAATTAATATTATTTATGCAAGTATATTTGGTGAAACATACCTTTTGTGATTATTCGAGACATTCTTAAATATTTTAAAGTCATGGATTTCATTAAATGATTTTGATTATATTTGAAATTTGTAAAGATCAACTACTAGTAGAGGTGAAACTCGAAAATATGAGAATGATGACTTTATTCTTGAAGAACTTGATACAAATGGAAAATGACTTGAGTTTTGTGATTTGGGGGATCCATGTTAGAATCCCGTAGCCGTTAGCGGTGGTAACGATCTAGCTGCACCTAGTTAGATTATTCCGGGCGGAAAGGGCTATCCGTTAGATGGAGGCGCAAGTGAACAGAAAGGGCTATCAACGAGATAGAGCCGCCCCCGATGAGAATTGATATGATTTGAAGGAGGAGAGGGCTATCCGTTAGATGGAGCCGCCCCTAAGGGAGAGGCCACCCTTAGGAGGAGAGGGCTATCAACGAGATGAAGCCACCTCAGAGTTTGATTCTCTCATGTGTAACCCCACTATATTTAATTTTCAAACTTCTTATATTTTGCCACTTTACTCATTTATTTCTATTTTTTTCCTCACTAACTAGACTGAGTGTTGGAAATATTATTTTCGGTGATATATTTAAATTTGCAAATTTAATGATTTTATGTACCTGCTTATCAAAACTGTTTGAATTTATTGTATTCAATACTCTGGAATACTTGCCTCTAAATTTGAAAGACATATTATTTGTGCGTTAATGTGTTCCCTTCTAGTTTATGGTGGTTGTTATGGCCTCACTGAGTCTATGTGACTCACCCCTTGTTGATTTCTTTTCCAGATTCTCAGGCAGCTGAGAAGTAGGCTGCTAACCGCTCCAGACTTGCTTTGGAAGTTTCATTTCTTTTGTGTAGGCCCCTTTTGTTTCGGAGGCCCTTTTGATGTATTTTGAATCTTTTTACATTCTGCAACTATAGGAAACTAGTATAAGATCCATTTTTTAGTTGTATTAATGCTTTGGATCACCGAACGTGACATATTATGTGACTGCATACACAAGAAGGATAATATAAATGTTTAAGCAGGTGTTTATATTTTGGGATGCTGAAATTATAGAGGAAACCCTGTCAAAATTTCAATAAAATTATGAGTATGATTTATTTTGTCATGTATGTGGTAATGTTTAATACGCTTGCCAGGTCAGAAGTATGAGCCTGTGCGCCGGTCACGGCTTGAGTTTTCGGGTCGTGACAAAGTTGGTATCAGAGCCTTAGGTTGTAGGTCCTAATAGCTGTAGACATGGGGTGGTAACAGAGTCTTGCTAGTAATTTGTGTACCCGGGCACAACGTACTTGCAAGAAGCTATTGACACCCTATGATGGTACAAAAATCTCTTTCCGAAATATGGTTTAAATTATTAATTTCTTTTATTCCTTTGTCTTGTACTTGATAAATGTCCTTTTTAGGTGAGGATGCCACCCAGGAAAAGGATTCCTACTAGAAGGGAAACTTCTGATGAGTCTACTCCCCAACCTCAAGACCCTCCTCAAAGGGGTCGGGGTCGTGGTCGAGGCTGCAATAGGGGTAGACATGGTGCAGCTACTGGTGGACGTGGATTGGCTGCTGGAGTGGCCAACATTGAGGTGCCTAGAGCAAGGCAAGGTAATCCAACAATAACAGAGGTTGCAGCTAGCTTACAAGGGTTACAAGTTACAACAGACTGTGCAACAGCTTGTTGGGGTTGTAGCTAGGCAACAGCAACATGGAAATCAACATCAAGAAAATCTCGACCATCAACAAGAAGGCGAACAGGTAGAGCAACCACCAGCAGCAACAGCCATAGGGATTGAAGTCACATTGGCAGAATTGTTGAAGCTCAAACCCCCTACCTTCTTCGAATCCAGTGCAGGTGAAGATCCGCAAAGATTTATCGATGGTTTGGATAGGCTTTGAAGAGCTTTAGCTTGCTCAGAGACTAGAGCGGTGGAGTTGGCATCATTTCCGCTCGAGGGTGTGGCGTATGATTGTTTGACACGATTTCACGTGGGAGACCAGCGGGTTCACCTCCGTTGGCATGGGTGAATTTTCTCGGTTGTTCATAGCTCGTTTCCTTCTTGAGAGTGTCAGAGATGGATTAGCTTATGAGTTTGAACGAATGGAGCAGACTAAGGACATATCAGTCTCAGAATATAGTGCTCGATTTACGCAGCTTCTAGGCATGCCCCCTACCCTATTACAGAGGAGGTGCGTGTTAAGAGGTTTACCCAAGGTTTGAGGGAATACTTATTTAGATCCGTGGTTGGATCTAACTGTTCCACCTGCGCTGAAGTTTTAAGCTTGGCACTTCAGATTGAGCAGAGGCAGACAGAGAAAGGAAGCATTGGACGAGACTCTCGCTAGAAACAATGGCTTGGAGGATCACAGAGTTTTGGTGATATATTTAAATTTGCAAATTTAATGATTTTATGTAGGCTTAATTTCATTTTTGATCCCTCAGGTATTACGATTGTACAATTTTAGTCCCTCAAGTTTTAATTGCGCCAATTGGGTCCCCCAGGTATCACGATTATGCAACTTTGGTCCCTCAAATATCACGATAGTGCAATTTTTAACTTCAGTGGCCTACGTGGCCCACGTGGAATTGGTTTGACACTTAGTGAGGTCAACTTGACAGCTTACAGGACATTCTTATGTGACATCATTGACATCTCACACACTTTAATAGTTAAATGCATATCACAAAGTGCAACATATGAATCACACATAAGCTGTCAAGTTGGCCTCACTAAGTGCTAATCAGTCCCACATGTGTTTCATATACTATTGACTTTAAAAATTGCATAATTATGATACTTGAGAGACCAAAATTGCACAATGATGATATTTGAGGGACCAAAATTGCACAATCATGATACCTAAGAGGCCAAAATTGCACAATTACAAACTGGGGGACCAAAATTACATAATCGTGATACTTGGGGGACCTAATTGGCGCAACTAAAACCTGAGGGACTAAAATTACACAATCATAATACCTGGGGGACCAAAAGTGCAATTAAACCTTTTATGTACCTGCTTATCAAAATTGTTTGAATTTATTATATTCAATACTCTAGCATACTTGCCTCTAAATTTGAAAGACATATTATTCGTGCGTTAGTGTGTTCCCTTCTAGTTTATGGTGGTTGTTATGCCCTCACTGAGTCTATGTGACTCACCCCCCTTGTTGATTTCTTTTCCAGATTCTCAGGCAGCTGAGAAGTAGGCTACTAACCGCTCCAGACTTGCTTTGGAAATTTCATTTCTTTTGGGTAGGCCCCTTTTGTTTTGGAGGCCCTTTTGATGTATTTTGAATCTTTTTACATTCTGCAACTATAGGAAACTAGTATTATAAGATCCATTTTTGAGTTGTATTAATGCTTTGGATCACCAAGCGTGACATATTATGTGACCGGATACACTAGAATGATAATATAAATGTTTAAGCAGGTATTTATATTTTGGGATGTTGAAATTATAGAGGAAACCCTATCAAAATTTCAGTAAAATTATGAGAGTATGATTTATTTTGTCATGTATGTGGTAATGTTTAATAGGCTTGCCAGGTCAGAAGTATGAGCCTGTGCGCCGGTCATGGCTTGAGTTTTTGGGCCGTGACATACAATCACCTACAATTACACAGGACCACCAAGTTATTCAGGACTACCAATCTTCATTCTTCATAAAAAACAAAGAATCAGATTTTGTATCTACTCCTCTACACATAGATGTCAATATACTACACTTAAAAGGAGTGACACACACACACACACACAGAGATATATATAAAAAACAGAGAACCAAGTTCGAAAATCCTTACCCATCTTCGTCTGCCACAAGCCCACAATAACCAAGCGGTCATAATCGTGCTGCAGGTTTGGGGTTGAATGGTATCGAAAATGATGATAAGATGATAAGGGGGCTGAAATCAGGTAACCCGCCAATTGGGCTCATTCGTATTCCAGGAAAACTCGTTGATCTGCGACCCAAAATGGACGCTCATGGAAAAAACGTTTGACCAAGGAACAATAGGCATAAACAAATAAGATTGCAGAAGAGGAAGAACAAAGGGTGCAGAGGAGCTCACCGAATAGAAGACGGCTTGGGGGAGAAGCTTCAGAAATGACGAAAAGAAAGAGCAAAGTATTTTTTGAGCATCTAGAAGAGAAAGAGAAAGAGACTGAAGCTTCTCATAGAACTGTCCAGAATGTTTTGAGGCTTGAGTGGGAAAGAGGAGGGCTCCAAAGATGACACTTGTGCAGGCGAGTACAAACGTTAATAATTTGACACGTGTATTAATAGTGTAAAGTTATGAAGCTTTATATTCAGCATATAATACTAGCAGTTGTTACAAGGAAAAGTATTAAAAATTGAATAATATTAATAGTTATTATAATAGTAATTTTGATAAAAAGAAAATAATAATACATTATTAATTAAAAAGTAAAAACACAATGACAAACATTAAATGTATTATTGTTTAAAAAAAATTATATCATAATAAATGACACATAATTGAGGTAGAAATAATCAGGAAAGTTTAATTTTTTTATACCTACATTTAAAATTAATAATGACAATAATAATTTAATACTTATTACGAATAATTTCTAATTCAGCTTTTCTTATTAATCTCTTCGATCTCATATGAAAATCATTTTAGTTTCCGACTACATTCAAAATAATATGAAAAATATTTCTTTCAGTTGTATCACAATATTAAAGACAAAAGCAATAGAGATATCATATTGAAAGTTTAGAAGTTATATTAGTCACAGTTTCTTAAATGACAATATATTACAAAGAATAATTAAAACAAATTCAATATCTAAGAAAGATTGTAACATTGTAAAAAAATGAATAATGTAAACCCCGAGTATATGACTTGCTCTCTCTAGAGTTATAGACCCAATAACACAGTAGAAAAAAGAACACCACCACAGCCTCTGTAACATGTAATATGTCAAACGATGTAACATATTGAGGTTACTCCATATCGAAAAATAAATAAATAAATAAAGGAAATGTAAATAACTACAATAACATGAACTACTAAAGTAAATATAAAAACCAATATATATATATATATATCTATTGTCCATGGTCATAAAAACATATCAACTTTATAACAAAAAGAAAAGAAAACACAAACTCAATAACATAATAGTAAAGGAAATATTATATACACCAACAACCAAAAAAAAGCTGATTATAACCACATAACCCAAAAACTGTTAATAACATGCATTGCTTCTTTTTCCAGTAACATCTCAAATCCTTTTAATATTAACATACCACTTTGCCCGATTAGATAAAACATCATTAAACGAATACCTTACAAATATGAAATCCCCAAATTGCACAGCTCACCAAGGTTTCCAACTTCAGTAGATGAGGACGATGTCCACCATGCAAGGCTTCTTCCACCTAGCAGGCGACGTCCACCATGGGAAAGCCACTTCCATTTGATCATTGCTGTGTTAATAGCACAAACGGTTCCTTCGAGATAGGGAACCGTTCCGCTGAAGATGCCCAATTGCCGCAGTCGAAGTAGTTGAAATCCTTACTCGTCAGCCCGCCCCACGCCAGGAGATTCCTGATGTAGATGTAGTAGCCGTAGTTGTTGTATAAATTGAGTCCGATCTTGGAGTCAGTTCCTACCTTGAGCACCCCGACCTGGTCTGACTGTAGGCGATGTACACACAACCATAATTTGTGTTAAATTTAGGACAAAGTCTTATATATATACTCTAAAAGTATAACAGCAACCCAATTAGAACATGAATTGTTGCATAAAAATTGAATGTGTGCGAAGTGTAGTGAGACTAATTTTATAACACTTTATATAATAAATTCTATGCTGTAATTTTTTTGTATTTTAGAAGTTGCCCAATGGATTCTAAATTATAAGAGTAATTTTTTTGTATTTCAGAAGCTCCCTGATGGATCACAGTAAGCAATAATAGATTTATTAGCAACAAGGCAATAAAATGGTAATGATTGCTTCAGGACAAATGAGAGATTTCAAAACCACAAAGAATTATATATACCTTACAATATGGTACTTTTTCAATGATGGATTCAATGATCTATGCATTGTCAGAATCTAGCCTGATGCAGCAACAATTCTACACCAAGGGGTCCTATCAAATTTAGCCTTGTTGTAGCAGAAATCACAGCTCTCATTGTGACGAACATGTAAGCTCTCAGATATGTAGTACTGTCAAATCCTAGTGTTCCACATATAAGTGCAAATATAGAAGCATGTGAAAAGATATGGTCCCTGACCCGAGAGAAGGATCTCCCATTGTTGGTTAGTTGTTCCAGGAAATCAAAGTAGCATTAAAAAAAGTGAATCAGTTGTTCCATCAGCTGAGGTTAGCTGAAATTTTTTTCCAGCTAAAAGAGACATAAATGGAAATACACTTAAGAATGAAGACAAATGGAACAGGAACATAATCAACAATTTGAAAAAGAAAGAACAGATATATCAAAAATAAATTGCAACCTTTGTGCTCAAGGCATGCCACTTTTCTAGAGCTTCCGGCACATCATCCAAAACACTTCACTTTAATTCATTACTCTTATAACCAATGCGCCATATATGACCCTGCATATCTAAATCAAATGTAAATTCAACAAAAAGCTGACTTGCTAAAATGATGTTTAATTTGCAACCCTATCAAGGCAGTTTAGATAACACTCATGGTGAGCACTCTGCACTCTAAGCAATAAGAACACAATTTAGATAAACAACTAGATTGTGACCCGCGCGTTGCGCGGTTGCAATTTTTTTAAAAGAGAATCCTAGGGTTATATTGATAATAAATTGATTATAAAACATAAGAAATAATATTTGTGTGAAACAATGAAATGTAATAAAAGACTTGTTCTGAAGGACCATGCCAATCACCTTTTCATTATTGAAAGAGGCACACCAATGTAAACATTCTAAAACACTACACTTGTACACTCGTTCCAAAATAAAATGAGAATTTTGGCACTTCAACTAATAGATCTGTACAACACTTTTTCAAAAAAAAAAAAAAGTGGGCATCACAACGAAAGGCATCACAATGAGAGATAAGAGAAATGGTATAGGCATTATCATCTTCAACATTCTTGATCTAGTACCTGTATATAAGACCTAAAGACAGAAAATTTGGTTATACAAAAATGCAAATAATTAGTAGAAAAGTAACTTATATTAAATGTTTTTAAACCAAAAGCAATAGGACATCCATTTCTAAAATCGGGAGAAATATTGAAAAACCTATAAAGTATAAAGCAATTCAATTTCATTTTAAAAAAATTGCTAATAGAAATAAAATTTAGAGTAATGCTACAATGAAAAAGATGGATTACAAAAGAAAGGTATGGAAAAGGATTCAAAGTACCTAAGTGATTAACAATGCCCTTCCATGAACCATGTGGAAATGAAAAAAATGTACAATTAAAAAATGTGAAAACAAAAGAATGGAGAAAATGAAAGTAAAATTTAGATGAGCAACCAACAAAAATAACCATTTAAGCATCTGATAGATGCTACAGGTATGCATTTGCAAATACACGTCAATAACCACAAAAGTCAAGAAGAGTGAAGAGAAAACCACTCTATTGTTTTAATGATATTCTTTTAATTTTGGTGTCTTATCTTATCAATGATACACTCCATCCTGCCATAGTTTCTCCTCTGCTGCTATCATTTCCTATACTTTTATCCTTTTTAACCCACAAAGACTATGACCAGGGTGACAAACTCAAAAAATTAAAGCTGACTCTAAACAACAAAAGCAAAGCTCTCACCTTTGCAACTTTTGCAAGTAAAATATATCTCTTATGGCGGAGAACCAACAAAACTTTGAATGATTGCCTCCAAAGTATGTATAGGAGCATGCCCTGCATGTCAATAGGTCAAGTAAGGTCTTCTCATTTTCAAGACAAATATGTTGTGTTGCTCTCTTGTATGTTTTACAAGTTTGAATCCCGAATTGGGAAGGTGGATTAACCTACATATGCAAAGGGATCAACGAAAAACACAAATGAAAGTGTAGTCTCGGACCTAAGAAACCAAAGGGTGGCCGGTTGCCCATTACTCGAAGAAAAAATGATAACTCACCCTGCATCCATTGCGGATACAACATGAGCACAATACCCCCCCTCCATTTTGAATTACAACCTCTAATCTTGAAGTTTGAGTCTATAATCATAACACTATAATAAGTCATGGTAAAAAAATTTTATAAATATTAAACTCAGTGGAAAGTATAATTATCTAATAAATCTACACTTAAATTAGACCATTGGTCACCACCAGCCAAAAGTTGCACTTAAAATTATATTTTCAATGGAGTTTTTAAGAAAAAGAAAATAAATGAATTCCACTTTCATGGTTTAAAAAGAAAAGGCACTTTTATGTCATTGACGGTGAGGTTCAGATCGTCTGAAACTTCATTGAACATTCATCATCAAATGTTTTTACAAATTTCAATTTCCTAATCATAATCGATATCTTTATGTAGAAAATTCATGATCTAGTAGCAGACTTTCTTAGTAGAAGTGATGATAATGAGACAGGTTAAGTATAATCCCAACACACACAAAAATGAAGCTAGATTAGTAAAATACTAACACTTGGATCTCAAACTCACAATACCTTTGTCAAAGTATAATCCATCAAAGTAGTGTTCGCGATCAACAAAGATAATGGCTTATTGGGCATAAATTATCCTAGGAATATACCCTAATATAGTGAGGAGCAAGCAGATGATGAATTCAACCTACAAAAATGCAACCATAGTCTCAGTCAATGTGTAAGTAATTTCATCATACAACATCGGACTGACCATTTTATTTTATGATCCTTGTTCACTTTTAGTATAACACTAAATTCTAATCTCATGAAGCATATAATTTTTATGAATATTGTTGTCTTAATCCTGATTTTGATATTCACTTGTTTACTTGGTGCTCACTATTCACTGTTTTATACATCAAAACATTACCACAAGGTTTCCCCATCATGAGCTCTATATTGAGAGAGACTAACCAAGAGATGAGGAAAGGTTTGTCCAAGCTATTGAAAACACTGATAATCATGTTATCATTGGTCACAGACTCGATTAGTGGCCCCGGGAATGGCCTGTTTATCAATATCCCCTGCCATTTCATACACCATACATTGTCATATATATTCATTTCATTCATAAAGAAACAAAAGTGATGAATAACAATGGGAAATACAAATATGAAACAAAGGTACCTGTATCGGATAAATGTCACTATATGTGACATTCTTGCACATAGTAGCTGTAAGAGCTCAAGTGGAGATGAGGCAATTTAAGAGTAGAATAGAACACTGATTGTAGATATTATAGAATATCTAGTTCTTTGCATCTATAAAACCATTCATGTGTCTTCACCTAATAATTTTAAGTTTTCGGAAGAGTTAAATTGTGACATCATATTGGAGCTTCTATTACCAAGCGGTATAGAACTTGATCCTTACCATCCCCGTTCTTCTAATAAAAAATTAAATTTCAGCATCAAGATAGGGGGAAAGAATTGTCCACTTGTAGATCCAAAGGACTCTTATGCTAGGGGGAGTTAGATATATAAAAGCTTAAGTGTTGGTTGATGGCAGTATGAATCATAAGATATTGAGTACATTATTCAAACAATATTGTACACATTTGGGTGAAGTCCTCCTACATTTTGTCCTTATGCTTTATGCTGATTGACATGCCCTTTGGCACCTTACTGTAGGTACAAAACATTACAGAGTCCAATCAGGGTTGATGTTAATCCTAAATAAGTTCAATATGTTAAAAATTGCATACATCCTGCATTTCAATGTGATAGATAAATTTAACAAAAACTGTTGCTTACTTTGGTCGTTCTAATGATACAGGTGGTGAGAAATCTACATCTTCGCATTTGATACTATGCTTCCAGGATGAAAAAAAAACAAAGATCTTTCACTTGATGTTGAGAGTTTTGGGGCAGAAAAAGCAAAGTGAAATGAGGAAATTAGAATATTGAAGACTTCTGCCAATTTATGTGAATACCTTTTTGTGACTAAGACTAACTTGTTTGAGTTGGTGGATAAATGTCACCATATGTGACATTCCAAGTGTAGAACCTGTAAGGGTCTTCCCACTTGTACATGCCACCATCAACACTACAACAATAAGACAAAATTCAGATTGCTGCAGTAATCAATTTCTCAGTTCCTTTTCTCCTTTCCTCTTTAACCCAAATGTGGATATGAGAAAATGACACTCTATTTCAACTATCAAGCAAAGAAACCAAGCCAACCGAGTAATGTTATTTTTTCCCTTAAAACACAACTCCCACTTTTTCTTTTTGCAAAGCAGTCAAAAGTCAAATAATGCCACACCTCAATCAACCTTCAAAAAATAGGCCAATCCTCTTGTTGTTCTTCTCTATTTTAGGATTCAAGTTCACATGCCTTAAGCGAAGTAATGAATTATGTATCAAATGGATATACCTCAAGGGTAAAACTACAGATTTTATTTCAATAAAAGGAAAAATCACCAATGACATTCTTAACATTTGAAGGTTATCAGATCACATAGGTGAAGTTACTTTACAATGTACCTTTGAAGGTCTTCTCTTATCCCTTGTCGACTCACGTACCATTCTATTGAAGTTTCCCGTAAATTACGGCATGCCCCATACAGTTGCTTCTGAATAGCTTGTCTTATCATGGTTGTTGCTACCCAAATCAAGATCCTTATATTTCAAATAGACAGCTCGTGAAGATTTAGAAACATAAGAACATATCTATAAAGCATTCTCATCCACTGTAGATGCCTGTTGGATGCTTCAATGATATTTACTTCCCATTTGGTCATGTATTGTATGTTGTACAAGTTGCCCTTCCTGTGATGAAAAGGAATTTCAGTTTGATAATATATTATCTTTTTTTTATCATTGCAGTAAAAAAAAAAAAAGTGGAAGGAGTTAACTAACCATTTTCAATACATAACTGAAGCTCATTTGATGGAGTACCATGCAAAGTTGCGCAAAACTGTCCAATCCAAAACAGGTAAGAAGAGAAGGTAGGGGGTGTTCTTTGTTGTTGGATCCAGAGTCGGACGAGAATTGATCGTGAAGGACGGGCTCTTCTCTTGCTTCCAAGAGCAGCAATTGAGTTTCATATTTTTAAAAAAACCTCTAACAATTTTTTCTTGTTTTGAGCTGCTTTTTTTGTTTTTTATACATGCTATGCCGGAGCATATTTTAATGGTGTTCATTGAAATTCTACCAAAAAGTTTCACAGTCCAATTGAAATCAAATAAGGGGAAGTAAAAACACATAATTAAAAAAAAGATAGAACTATAGAAGTTTACCGTTAGGTTCATGCCATCCGAACTGGAAATATTTTTTTTACCATAAATCATCTTCCTTTTTATTTTTTTATCATGGGACTTGATTATCTTACCTTGATTCAATGTTGCACTGGAAAGAAACCCTTGGTCACATCCTCTAACCCTTTCTTGGTCTATAATTTGAATAGACTTCAGTTCAGTTCCAATATCTTGATGTAGTGAGTGTTCCAAATTCTCACCAGTTGAATCAGGCAGGAGAGTTGATCTTGTATAGTAATTAGAACTGCCTGGAGAGTCTTCATATAGTTCCAATTTCCTAGAATAGATTCAGAAACTATTGGACATTCCATAGCCCTCATGAAGTTATATTTTCAATGAATTTAAAATACCTCCAACATGGCTGGATTCCCTCACTGATACTCTTTAAGTCCTCCAACAAATCTTTAAGATTTACAAGTTGTAGCTCCGGAATCTTATTTTTGGCAATATCTGATTCATTGGTTCGATTCAGAAACTCTTGAAGAACCTGACTTCAATACATACAAGCATTAGAAGATATATTCTCAAAAACTAGGCCCTGCATATATCAGTTTGTGATGGGCTTATCAGAATCATGATAAGTTTTTTATATTAAAAAATTATATGCTAGCAAGTTGATCTATAAAATAATTCAAAGCCAAGATTTACCATCTTTCATGATTCTTAATTATTTCGATCATCATATTAGAACCTTTATATGGCTAAGTGGTTAGGTATTCAATCTTTGCCACCTCATTATTCATAATTAAAATTTTAGCATAAGGTAAAGTAGGCCTGTGCATGTTCCACACTTGGAAGTGGCTCTTGCGTAAAGGGACGTCTTAGAGATACACAAATCATTCTTGGTCCTATACCTAAAAGCTTAAGCTTTTAGGGGGAGTTGGTCTTTGACGGGAATAATGCTCTAGACTCATAAATGTTACATTCAACTACCAATTATATGATCATATAAGGCCAAATTCTTGTAGATTAGCTTATAATGTTACCAGGGTGCTAAAGAACTAAGCACTGTAAAATCAGCTAGTACAAAAGTACATTGAGGCCTTAGCAGAATCAACTTAATCTCTCCAATAATAAATACAGACTATCTAGATGACCAATGAAACTATCTTAAATTTTTCAAAGCAATTATCAAATATGTTGAATGATTCCATGATTTTCATATAGATAGAATTGACATACGAAATATTGATTTAATTCTATTGATTTTGAACTTGACATATAATCTATGCTTTGGCCTTTGCTTTTGATGACACTAACTGGGCAATTCATTCTATTGATTTTGAACTTGAGATATAATACTAACTGGGCAATTCATTCTATTGACTTTGAACTTGAGATATAATCTATATTTTGGTCTTTGCTTTTGATGACACTAACTGGACAGTTCATTTTTCAAATAAGCACATAAGAAGTTCAAAACTCAAAGCAAAAGCAAGTACAGAAAGTCAGAAACTATAAAGACTCACTTTGAGAAGACAGGCCCTCACACTGGTCATAGCAGGAATTTGCAGGACCCGAGAGTTGACATTGAGATGAAGATTTTATCTTCCCCCAGAGTCAAAGCTTTTATGTCGTTGAAAATAGAGCGAAGCACACCTCTTCCCCCAAATGAGACTCAATTTCCAACTATCGCCTTCCAATCGTCTCGGTGCAATGCCGTTTTCGAAAAGGGGTCGGCGCTGTCAACACCCATAAGGGCACCAGATTCTCGCCTCCCTTATCGCAGTTGAACCAACTGTATACAGTTTCGAACAACAAAGTAATCCACTCTCAATTGAATACTTTTGCCACTTCAGACATTTCCATCCCAAAGTTCTTACATTTTCTAAGAAACCAAACAGCCCAAAATAATTATATGGAAATGAATGAATTATGGAAGGGGAAATGGGGAAGAACGAAAAGCATGCAGACAAAGTGGAGATTAGTGGAAGCAAGCTGTAGCGGCGAGCATGGTGGAGGAGGCGGCTAGAGGAGGGATTGGGTTGAGTTTGGCATGAATAATGAAACATTATTGAAAAGGGATATAGGGTGTAAGAGAAGGCAAATTTGAGTATTAGACTGCTGAATTCTGAAGGTAAACACGTCAGAAAATTAGTGACGTGGAACAAATTAACATTAGATGGCAAACAATACACTTAGGTGTCTATGTCAAAATTTGCAACTCTATTTTAATATATTATAAATAGAATAGATTAGCAGCTTCTGTACTGTCAAACTAAAAATCAGTAAAATATTATAAAGTTAAGTATTTCTGTCATTTGTTAAGATAGCCTCCTTTTCACTCTTAACTTTAAAGAGACACATACTGATCCTTATAATATATGATCCAAAATATTGTAACTTTCTTGCATTGAACCTGAAGAACAGCCAAGGGAAATCTCGGGCTAGCATTCCAATTTCATATGACAAAATACAAACAATAGATTATGATCTTTATTACATCTTGCAATGAATTATTTTTGCACATTATATCTTGCACGTATACATATGCTGTAAATGAATATTCAAAACCGTATTTAAAAAGAAATCTTAACCCAATATTCGACCTATTTTCCTGATAGAAACCATTGCAGCCATTTCTAAGATGCAAGCAAATCTCCTATTTAGCAGCCACTACATTTAGAAGTAGCAATTCCAAATCTTTCAATCTGCAGGATAATGGTTCACCCAATTTTAGTAGCTGAAGCTAAATTAAGAAAATCAAATATAAGACTTAAGTTGCCAGCAATGCATTGTACCTAATGTTACTCAAGTCAGGGTGGATTGGTATGACATCTTTGAAATTCTACATTAGATATAATCATCCAAAATAGAATCCAGATTAGTCATGATAAGACCAGTTTAAATGGATAGTAATCTGCCTCCAAGTTCAATAACAAATTGCTTCCTATTTTATTCTTAAATTCATTTGGAGGGTAAGTGCCTCACCTTGTCTGCTGTGGAAGATGTGTAGGTAAACCACACATGACATCCCTGCTTTTGTTGCTGCCTGTAGAGGTTAATTTTGTCCAGATGTGAGTATGAGCATATTTGTAAGCTAACTATGATTGAATGCAATTGGACGAAATAAGAAACATAAATAAATATCTGCAATTAGAAATTCCACATGCTTAACCGTTAATATTGTTAGTTTGTTACATCAAACAACTCATCAAGACAATTCCTTGTTCTCTAATCTTCTAAACCAAGCTAATTTAGTCAGTTTTATTTTCTTTTTAAACAAAATATCTTCATATAGGTTGAATCCTAAGAACATAGGAAATTGATAATATGAGAAGGGATAGGAAGGTATCTTGTCATTTGTAAGGACTTGAGGGCCATTTGGCTTAGGAGAGATCTGGATCTCTCGAATATCCAGAGAATATCATTGTAATCTTTCATTTTCAGCATTAATACCAGTTGGTTCCTATCAACTGGTATCAGAGCAGTTCTGATCCGGGAAAGAAGAAGATGGAGACGCATGTTTCTGGACAGCATCTGGTGCAGAAAGCAGGTCAACTGTTCCAGCAGCAATGTTCGCAAACTTGGATAGAGCAGTTCGTCGAAGACTTTAGGCGGGAGTTCAGGCAGGTTCTGCGTGAGTGCTGGAGCAACCCAAATGGAGGGGAAAACCGCAACAGAAACCCCAATCTTGGCAAAGGCAGTGACGAAGAATCCACCCTTGGGGAAAACAAGTCCTCAAATCGAGTTTCACAACCGACTGAAAGCAAAGAAAAGATTCTTCAACAACCAATTTTTTCGGGGATGAAAGCCAATAAACAAGCTCAGAAAAGGAGTTGTAATGACCAGAGGATGAAAGCAAAGGAGCGCAATTCTCAAATTTGGTCCAAGGTTAACATTGAGCAAGCACTGAAGATGATGGGTGTCGTAACAAAGGAGAGACGAAGAAAGAAGATGAAGAGGGACAAAATCGGGAACGGAAGTCGCAGCAGCATCGTTCTTGATAACCAGGGAATGGGGAAAATCGAAGAAAGAGTGGGGAAGAAGACTCTCCTTTCGGCTCTCTCAATTGGAAGGGAACAAGCTAGCAAGGTGAAGACAACAAACCTAACCGTGAAGGAAGAACCGCCAAACCAGGACCGACATACAACGGCTGAGAATGCACGTGCGGCGGCAACTGGGGCAGGGGTGGTGGCCGAACTGCAAGCCAGGAGCACCACGGCGAAGGTAACAAAGTCGTTGACCATCGACCCATGTATAACGGATAGCAGAACAGCAAAACCACGTCGGAAGGGAATGTTAGTGAAGACAAAGTTGTGGTCGACAATGGCGTTCACCGACGCTATGCCGTCGGTGGCCGAAACCGAGGAAAAGAATAGCCAGATGAGGAGGAGAGTGGAGAAGGGCAGGGGGATAGAGTCACCCATCACCATGAAGGTATGGATCTCGTACAGGCCGGACGATCCACCACCGGAACCCAAACCACCGGATGCAAGCTCAGCCACAGAAGGGAGAACGACGATGGAGGAGGTATTGCCGGTCAGACCACCGTCGGAACCACCAAACCTGACTCGTGGTGGGGTGTGCGTTGAAGCCTCTGGGACAACGCTGAAAAAGTGGCGGGTTGCTGCACCATTCCCTCGTAGTGGTTGCATCACACATGGGAAGAAGAAGAAGGTTGGGTCAATACCCAAGTTTCAGACGTTGGGCCAATTTGTGGGGCTATTGAATAAGACCCATATTATTGTGAAAGGGTCCAAGTCCAACAGAATCATGTTTGCCTTACTCCTCTTCAGTGTGGGCTCTTTTCAGCCATTGTTG
This sequence comes from Ammopiptanthus mongolicus, assembly GCA_039655645.1. Taxonomy (NCBI): domain Eukaryota; kingdom Viridiplantae; phylum Streptophyta; class Magnoliopsida; order Fabales; family Fabaceae; genus Ammopiptanthus; species Ammopiptanthus mongolicus. The sequence goes on from CM077350.1 coordinate 49,200,082, forward strand.
ACAAGCATTATCAAGTTAACCAAATTACAAGAAGCTGGTGGCAAAAGATTAAAGCAATTATGCAATACTTCAAATATGATTGGGACTTCATCTTTCCAACAATGGGACCCGGGTGGCGGTATTATGGCTGTCCTTCACCTTGAGGACAAGGTGAATGTTTAAGGGGGGAGTATTGTTAGGTATGGGCCCCTAATAATAATGGGCCTTGTTAGTTAGGCATTTGCTGCTAAAGTAGTTAGTGTTAGTTAGTGAGTTAATCTTCTATAAATAGATGTAGGGAAGGGATAGGAAGGTATCTTGTCATTTGTAAGGACTTGAGGGCCATTTGGCTTAGGAGAGATCTGGATCTCTCGAATATCCAGAGAATATCATTGTAATCTTTCATTTTCAGCATTAATACCAACTATTCGAGAGATCCAGATCTCTCCTAAGCCAAATGGCCCTCAAGTCCTTACAAAGGACAAGATACCTTCCTATCCCTTCCCTACATCTATTTATAGAAGATTAACTCACTAACTAACACTAACTACTTTAGCAGCAAATGCCTAACTAACAAGGCCCATTATTATTAGGGGCCCATACCTAGCACTATCACGAAATGGAACAAACACAATCAACATAAAACAATCGCACAAAGAAAACAGAACCTGAAAATGAGACCACCAACAAAGAGTTTGACCTGGAATGACAGTTTGAGACAAAAGCACGAAACTTTTTAAAGGCTATTACAGCATATAATGAGATAAAAAAACATTGGCAGCATTCTACCTTGATAAACTCCTGATCAAAAACAGCCTCCGCTTCAAAACCCGGTGCTTTATTTCCAACTAATGAAAGTTCACTCTGTTTATAAATAAAAGAAGAAAAACAATATTTTATCTGAAGAAAAAGGAGGTAGGAGGAGAAATTAGGAGTGTGTGGCCGTGTATCTATTTCTAAACTGCAAAACTATTTCTAAAAGAGAAAGGTTTATTTTCATTAACTGGAAGTTGTTTTTTCATTCTTATATGTCTATTGTCTTTCTCAATTATCTAAAATACACTCACTTTGTTTCTCCATTTCATTATCTCATTCTTAAGTGTCAAGCGAAATTGTGTAGACACTATGTATAAAAAGCCAAAAAAAAAAAAACCAGCAAAACAAATGTCATTGTTTAGAAAAAAAACATTTGATCTGCATTAGAACAGAAACGCAAATAATTACAATAAAGGAATCATATACTTCAAGTAATGTTAAATTGATAATAATAGCATACCAAGAGTGTAGTTTCAAGACCCTTATAAAGGCCAAATATTCCCTCTTACTAATTGTTGGTAAAGCATGTCAGATACCTCTATAGTAGGTAACATTTGTCTGCAAAATTTTAACAAAGCTAAATGTTACGAAGCAAATTAAAATGCAAGAATATTTAACGTGCATGAACAGTTCACCAATTAATCAAACACCTTGTGTACTAATCGAATACAATGACATCATCATAAATTTTGACAAAAAACAGCTCATACACAGTGATGATGGGAATCACATGATGTGCTAAATTTCAAATCTACGGAAAATTGAAAACAAAGAGGCAATAGGCAATCTCCATATATCCCATATTAGGGTGTGAGAATGGTGGTCAAACCCTTTCCTGTGAATACTCATGGTCAAAATTTAATAGAGCAGATTTAAGTGGAAAATTGAAGAGAAGAGGGAGGAGAAAAAAAACCTCCCTGGACATAGGAGTTCACAAAAAATATTTGAATAATATCATAAATAAGACTTATCAACCCTAATACTATAGTTGCAAGAGATATATTTTTTGGGATACAAATCTACGAAGAAGTAGGAATTATATGGAAGGACACATCTCTTCCACCCCTCCAGTCCTTATTTAATTGACCATCAATAGTCTTTTGAGTAGCTAATTCTTAAAAAAACGCAAACAATGAATATCATCTTCATCTTAAATTAAAAAAAATCAGAAAGGAATTCAAAAAGATGATATAATCAAATAGCTAACCTGTGATGGTGAGAACAGTAGTCATAAGACCCTCAGCAATTCCAAATCGGTTATTGATAACCTGTGGAAAATAAAGATTAATTGTTAATAAAAACTCAAGCAAATCTGATTTGTGATAGAAGAAACAATATATCACATGGATCTAGAATAAAATAATAAACAACTAAACCTTGGCAAAGGGAGGAAGGCAATTAGTAGTGCAGCTGGTGTTGGAAACAATGTCAAGCTCTGGTTTGTATTCCTTCCTTCTCATTAACACCAACAAAGAACATGTGAAAGCTTAAATAATATTCATGTCTATACCAAAAGGAGACACAAATATTCAAGTTTATTGTGCAATGAAAGATAAAAGATGCATGAAGTCAAACAAATGATAATAGTAACAGTGAAGAGAAATTGAGAAAAACAGCTTCAATTAATCTTTCACCAGTGTGTAGCAGAAGACTAATATTGGGCATTAAAACTTGCCATTAACATTTTAACATTTTAATTCCACATTTAAAGTTTTCAGCTTCTCAAAGGAGTACAAATCGAAGTTTTCTAAAAAGAAATCAAGTTGGTAGCATAAAATGCTATTACCTTCCCCAATCGCCAATTGCTTAATTTGCAATTTAACCCAATATAATATACTGCGGATGACAAATGCCACTACCGAAATGCCACATAACCAAAGCCTTGTAAGTAACAAAAATGCCACCACTTAAATGCTACATAACCAAAGTCTTGTAAGTTTACAATTTTAATTGTGTAGGAGTTTAAATCAATAATCAACAATCCTTATTAAGTAGCAATATCCTTTAATAGAAATCCCAAAAACTGAAAGAGATGACAACAATGAATAATTTTAAATAGATTAGAAAGTTCCTCACCTTAATTTCAATTTCCCAAACAATTTTGCAGATGACTATGCTTGGTTACCCACACAACATTGCTAATAGTGTTCAGATGACTCTGCTTGATTGCCCACGCAAAATTGCTAATAGTGTTACCTGAAAATTCAGTCATGTCAAGCCAAGAATTATTTTGTAGATTATGTCGAAATACTCGATGACATGTAGATTTGTAGATAGTAGACCTGCAGTACATGATAACAACATAAAAAGATTAGGTTGAAGAGTGAAACTATCATTCTGCCTCCAATGTAAAAGATTAGTTTGAAGAATGAAACTATTTTTCAGCACCTAGTATTGGCTTTGCAAAAGGAAAAACAAAGTAGTTAATGTAATTTAAATATGCAGATTGTAAAATACTTAATAACCATACCAAGTTAAGAACATCTAACATTGAAGCTTATCACGAAAAGATCAAGCATTGTAATGTAACAACAATACTAATGACACAAATTAAATAGTACGGGACAAATTCATGTACAAAAAACGGTCTTCTTTGGCACCCTTCATTGCTGATTGAAGATAATAATCTAAAAGAAAGTAGCTTTTCACTAAACTAAATAGTAAATATAGAGGGGGGGGAATCTAAAAAATGTGTAGCTTTACACTGCATTGAAAAATCTAAAAGAAAGTAGCTTTACATAAACGTAATAAAAAATTGTCTTGTAAAGCAATGGAAAGTTGAGAACTTACCATCTCAAAAGTGGGAAAAGGAAAAAGACGAAAAGGAAGTTCTCTCCACCAATCCACTACTAATCTATCATCTATCTATCATATCAAACAAAAAAAACTCTTATTTCAGAGAATGAAACTTCTGAGCACAATATGACAGTAGCTCTTTTTTTTTTTTAAAAACAAAAAAACTTAGGAATTCATGATCAACATAAGGCCTAAAGCATCAACATGTCTGTGTTACGGAGAGAGAAAGATGCACCAAAAGAAGAAACATGAATAGAAGGGTACCTTGAGTGAGGGAATTCTGGAAGGCCAGACAGAGGTGAAGAAGTTGTATGAAGAAGATTGCTTGTACACTTTAACTGTTCCAGAGCTACATTCTTCCCCTGATTGTGACCCACCTCCATCTTTCTCTAACTGATAAAATGAATCAGGGTGACTGCCATTAAGATCAGCACCCAGTTTTCAGAAGCCTTGATGCCTACAATATGTGATAAAAAAACCAACGAACCACATTAACATCTAAATTGTCAATTAATAATTATCTAAATGAACATATTTATCACATCACAGAAAGGAAGAGGATAAGGAATCGTCACAAAATACAACATTCAGGAATGTATAGATCTAAACAACATCTAGAAGAACTACATTCATTAAAAGGCAATGTATAGATCTAAGACATTATACGCAGGACAACTTTCTTGTAGCTGGTGATTTCTAACAACTATTACACAAAAAAGGCAAAAATGAATTTAAATGCCACATCTATTTAAATGTATAGATCAGAGACATTATGAGCAGGACAATAAAAGGCAAAAAAACACATAGAGAGACACATAACTATTACACAAAACCAATAAAAAGAACATTAATTTGATTAGTGTTAATTTGATTCCTTGAATTCAAAGATTGAAAGAGTAAAAAAAAAAAAATCCTAACCTCACATTCATACATGTATATGGTAGGCGAAAATCATCCTCTCCACCGGCTAACCCCACATTCATTCAATCTAAACCTGAAGAATAAAAAGATTTCATAATAATGAATCTAAATCTTAAACTGAAACCCAAAAAACACAATATATCATATTGACTATTGAGAGATAATGCAATAAGGATGAGAGTTCCAATACTACGATTGTTGATGATAATGCTTCCTAGCCTCCATCGATTTGTTGTTGCCAATAGAATTCAATGGATTGCTCCCAAATCAAACTGAAGCCACCAGTACGCCTCCATTAGAAGACGGTGGATCAGCTGCCGCATTCACGTGACCGCCACCACCGGCAGCCGCTGGTCCCCTCGAGCAGCCACAAAACGTTAACCCAAACGCAGCAAGTCATCAACCACCGACGTCGATGGCAAAACGGAGAAGACAAAGAGAAAGGGAGAACCGGAGGAGAGAAATAAGGGTTTTAGAGAACCTCCATTAGCTTTTGCGATGAGAATATTCATGCTCCAAAGAGACATGGCTAGGCTAACACGGCTCTTCTGCTGCTCTGCAGAAAACCATGTCCTTTTTTCCAAATAAAAAAACGTTCAAAAAAAGTAGGGTTGAGCGGGAAAGAGGAGGGCTCCAAATGTAACACCCCATCCTCGAGTGTCATTTTCGTAATCCCAAACACTATTAAGTACGAAAAAGGATTTACTGATTCGCTTTCGGAAAAAGCTTTTCTTTACTTATATATATTACTTACTATAAAAATCGTGATAGAATTTTTTTCTTTTTATAATATTAAAGAACACATACTCACGATAACATTAGCATAACTCACAAATATACATCTGTATACTCATATCTATATAAGTAAACATCATCCATTAAAATCCATCAGTCTACCCCACGGCCATCAGGAGCTGATAACAGACTCATCCAAAAGTAATTACCGCAAAATAAACCTAAGCTGGTCTGACAAAAGAAACCTGCAGATGACAAAGTATACTATCCCGACACCAATCGTACCAAAAGAACAGCATCTCATCATCACCATTCCACACCTTTTCATCATCAATCTTCAAAACTTGAGCTATAACGATCTAGAAGACTGCTAACAAACATATGTACGTGCATCCAAAAACACAACAAGGTGTCCAACACGTACAGGCAAGGGTGAAATACCAATATATGAACTCAAAATACCACAACTGCATACTTAAAGCACGAATAACAGATGCATATAGGTATATCAAACACAGTTATTGAACATGTTAAACATAACACAGAACATCATGACAACACAGATAAATCCAGGGTCTCATACCCAACAGTCAACGCCATTTTCAAAACATATGCATAACACTTCCAATATACCATCTAGCATTCGATTCTTAATTTCCGGAAATCCCATCACCAAATGAATGAGTTGATCAGACTCGATTGCCAATCAAGGCACACCATATTTACCATATCACACTGACCAACACAGGGTACAATGTTTCACATTATATGGATTTCATTACCATGGATTTCAATACCATATCACGCGATCCAACACAGGGCATAGCGTTTCACATTATATGGATTTATTTACCATGTCACGTTGTCCAATCCAGGCATAACGCTTCACATTACATGGACTTCAGTTCCATATCACACTATCCACATAGGGCATAACGCTTCACTTTACATGGATTTCATTATCATATCACACTGTACAAATACTTCACATTATATGGATTTTATTCATTGTCCATCAAGGTACAATGACACGCGATGACTTAAAGTCATCACAGGGCTCAAGGTCCCCCATCCCATGGCACGTCTGCCAAAAACAAATGTATGAGAAAATCTTTTGTTTTCGTGTGTTTTTCTGTGTCATATAATTATTTCCCCGTTGAAGCTCAAAGCTATCAACCACCACATCTTTTAGACTTTCAAGTCTTCTCAACATTTTCTCAAAAGCTGGACACTCAGTCCAAAACTCAAAAAGGACACGTAGTCCCCACAGCTCAAACCCAAAAATCCCTAACTGATGCACCAGTTTCGGATTTTGGATTCCAAAGCATAAAAACACGTCCACAAGCCCATAGGACCACAAAGAATGTCCACCAGCTTATAGGACCATCACACTAACACGGATCCTTGATCCTCGTGTTTTAGAGAATCCTAGAACCCCGACGTCTCGGTTTCTAGTTTCCAAACCAAAACCACATTTCTCTTTTGAAAACTCATAACCAAAACCCAAATCTCCGAAGCTTATACACAAGGCCTTCGGGATCGGTTTTCCAAAACAAAACTTCACATGGTAAAAAACCACCTTTTTCCTTATCGAAGGATTTCGGTAAAACACAAAGCCTTGAAATACAGTTCGTAAAACCCTTTTTCTTGAATAAAACAATTTATTTTGAAACGATGTTTCCAAAAGCACTTTTCCTTGAAATGGTTCCTTTTATCACTTTAAAAACTACTCGTGTCTCTAAAACACACTTTTCACCTCAAAACCTTGTTTCTCTCAATTAAAGTCAATCTCTCTCCATTTTACTCTTCAAGTTAACTTATCCTTAATAAAGTAAATCTTTTTATTCTCCTTTATTCTACAAAGCCATTTGTTTCCTTTTTATTTCCAAAAACCCTCAAACTTAAATCTTTTCATTTTCTTATCCAATTTTCCAAGCTTATTGGAGTTTTTAGCTTTACACCATTACGAACTCTAACCGATGTAAGGTTCTTTAGCGTGCTACCAATCACTATTCAATCGCCATACCACATTAAGCATACATAGGCATAATCCAACACGCTTGAGCATAATAAAATGCAATCACATATACTTAAGCAAAAACAAGCATAAGCACATATAATTAAGCAATAAATAAACTACTCCACAAAACAATTAATATTACACACCACTACACAATTTTCCACCAAACACACATCACAGACAGTATACAGCCGTCGGAAATTGAATTCCTCATGTTACCACGCCTTACCTCTCGAAGTTCCCGAAAAGCAATAAATCTCCCGGTTGATCCAAAAGTCGTTCGATCTCTTGTTCGATCACCCGACAGCAACTACAAACACACAACCAATCCAATCATCAACAATTAACAACATAAATTTCTCTAATCCCTTAGGAGCTAGGTTCGGCCATAGGGTGCCAAAAATAGCTAGGGATGTCTAAAATTTCCTATCTCTTGGAGTAAGGATCCTTAAGTACCCTTAACATCAAATCAAGTCTCAATTTTGCAGCTTGAATCAAAATTTCATGTTTTTCCCAAATTGGGGGTTCGGCCATATAGCTAGAAAACATGGCTAGAGAGCTTCAAAAGTTCTCATCTCTTGGATTCTATACCTCCTAGGTGTGATAACACTAGAATCAAGCTTAGAATACCCAAAATCCAACCAAAACTCCACTCACCCAAAAGGGGGTAGGTTCGGCCTTCCTCACCCATTGGAGCTAGAGGGCTCCTTTGGTTACAAGCTCTTGGATAGTGGAAGAGATGATGCTACTGGCTCATATAAATTGATTTTACATCAAAATGATTTTTCTACAATTTTCTAGGAATTTTTAAAGTTTAAGCTTCAAAACTTAAACCACCATGAATCATGAACTTGAAGAGATGAAAAGAGAGATTGAGAGAGCTAGAGGAGAGTCTTTACCTCCTAGATGCTATTCCTTGAAGAAAACTAGCTTGAACCACTCAACACTCCAAGTTTCCAAGCTTTAACAATGGAGGAAAATGAAGAAAAATAAGAGAGAAAGAAGAGAAAGTGAGAGTGGGGGGAGGAAGAAGAATGGCTGAATGGCCTTAGGGGTGAGAGAGTGAGTGAGATATTTTTATACCAATGGCAAACTTGTAATTAGTTAGAAGGGTATTTTGATAATTTCACTCAAAGTTTTATAAATATCTAGATATTTTTCAGGTGTAATGATGGTGATGATAAGGTGATGTGACTTCAACCTTATCCGTAGCGGGTCCTGATAAATCCTGTATTCAGCTCCGTCGTCCACCCGATTTAGGTTTTACGCCCAAATAACATATAACGATTTATTTATTTTGAAAATTTTCAAAATAACCAATATCGTTGGAAATAAAATATAAAACCTAACTGTTTCGTTCACGAGTCAAAATTAGGTCATCCGAGTAGTAAAATCATACTGTTAATGAAAAATGCAGATCGGGCTCCGTCTGAGTTTTTGACCAAAATTTAGCCATAGCTTCCTACGATAGCGTAGATTACGACTATGGTCTCAGATTATTTTATTTCCCTCTCTAGACCCTCCAACAAAATATAAATGCTTAAATACTGAATAATTATAAAACTTGAAAATCGGGGCGTTACACCAAAGATGACACTTGTGCAGGCAAGTACAGACGCTAATAATTTGACACGTATATTAATAGTGTAAAGTTATGCAGTTTTATTTTCTCACTAGATTAGAAGTGAAAGAGAAAGAGACTGAAGCTTCTCACACAACTGTCCGGAATGTTTTGAGGCTGGAGTGGGAAAGAGGAGGGCTCCGAAGATGACACTTGTGCAGGCAAGTACAAACGCTAATAATTTGACACGCATATTAACAATGTAAAGTTATGCAGTTTCATTTTATATTTATATTTATAATTTATAATATTTATAATATATATATACATATATATATATATATATATATATATATATATATATATATATAATATAATATATAATATAATAATAAATAATAATAATAACCATTTAAAGTTATGCAGTTTTATATATAATACTAGTAAAGTGTAAAGTTATGGAGTTTTATATATAGTACTAGTAAGGTATCCGTATATTCACACGGGTCACAATGGTTGTTGCGCATGTTTTAAGAGAACCTGTTTATAGAATACAATTTTACTTGGAATCAAAAGTAACAGTATACATAAACACAAGTAAATATTGAATAACAATCAGACATAGTAGCTATATACATCAAATATAGGTAGTAAATATTTGTACTTCTAACGTGAGTAAACATAAACTCCAAGAATAACAGCAACATATAATAAACTTATGAGATAGGTAACTTCTAATGATAACACCAGCAGGTACTATCATTCTCTTTTATATTAGCAGCACATACAATCCAAGGACATATATAACAACCTTTTGATAAAAGCAAAGGCATAAAAGTTGATGCAGAAGCAAGTTACCAAATTATGCTGATGGAAGGATATTGCAGAAGTTATAACGACCATATTGTGATGTTACCAAATTATACTCATTGAAGCCAGTTACAACAGGTGTTTGGTGGAATAAGTAAATCATGATAAGCTATTCTGGTGGCAAATTATTGCTGTAATAAGTAAATCATGATAACTCCAAAAGCTGCTATCCTTTCTCTTTTTCATATTTGATTGTTCCAGAAGCATAAAAGACATAACAATCATGATACTCAAGTGGCAAAATCAGTAAAGTGGCAAAATAGCTCAATAAAGCTAAATATTTATACTCCCACAACAGAGTATCAGTTGTACTTAACATGTAATATTAAAGTGGTCAAGAACAGTCAAGATGCAAACCCACATATGTAATCATATTCAGTCCTCAGTCCACTATATGATTCTCTGCATCTTAGTCAAAGGTTGACCCGAAAACAAATGGAAATTCAACTCGAAAATTATATATATATATATATATATATATATATATATATATATATATATATATATATATATTTACTCAAGATCATGTTAGCTCACAACAAAATATACCAAAATGCTTATATGCTTGCACCAGACCCACTATAATTTGTGGTGCAACAACAAAATCAGAGGGTCCTAATGAAGACTCCACCCCATGCAAATGATTCACTCCATTTTGATGTGTTTGGAGAGTTTTGTAGAAGACAATTGAGTAGACGCCAAGTCTTGAGTAGAGATCTCATCAAATTGCATGTCAGACGATACTCTCTTAGCAGGATTAACAGATCCCAGCCATTCAAGATTGTGACACCCCATTCTGGGCATCATATGGTAACCCGTTGCGAAAGATAAAGTTTAGTAAACTGAAGACTTTTTCAAAAGACACTCAATCGAGTGGTTACAGGAAAACTGATATCAAACATAAACATGAATAATCACATAAAACAAATTAAAAATTCATTCTTAATAATAATAATGATAATAACTTAACTTCACCAATGCTAATAACTTAATTTCACCATAAGGCGTACATCTTTTTACTATCGTTCAGCACCCACCAAGTGCTCAGTCATAGTCGGAAGACTTGACTTAAAAATCAAAAATCCTAAGAGTTGGTCTAATTAAGAAACTCTAAAGACGATAGAGTATACTACCTAGTATACTTCATACCAATGAAACTAAGCCTCATCGTCGTCAGTCCACACATTTTTGCCGTCGACGTAAAGAGACTCCAACTTCGGGGTCCCGAAGTGACCCAGAGATCCGCTGAAATGTATTTGTACATGTATCCAAAAACATAACAGGGTGTCCAACATGTACAGGCAAGGGTGAGATACCAATATATAGATTTTGAACACTATAACCACATGCGGGACACAGCCCTAACAAATAGGCATGTATAATATCACGATGCATAAAATTTCACTGAATAAACAAGTGGTATATCGTAAGGTCTCATACCCGATAGTCATCGTCATTTTCAAAAGAAATGCATGACACTTCAATGTTCATCATCTAATTCTTTACTTAATCTCCGAAGATCCCAACATCATTGTATAAAAACTGAGCTGATCAGGCTCAAAGTACATTGGCTCTAGGCAAAAATGACCAGCACTTACGTGCTTATTCAGAGGTACATGAACATCATGACATTACGCGATTACATGGAATTACATTTAGCGGTACTTGATAAATCGTAAATGGTCATACTATATTTTCCAACTCAAGACACAATATGCACCGTGCATATGACATCATTGTCCATCAAGGCACAATGTTACACTATGACTTAAAGTCATCACAGGGTTCCCTACCATCAAGGTCCCCCATCCAGATGGCACGTCTGCCTAAAAACAAATGCATGAAAAAACGTTTCAAGTCTTGCCACTTTTCTTTGTGTTCGTTCTTTCGTTGTCGTAGCTCAAAGCTCCCGACTATTCACCATTTAGACCGTTTTAAAACTTTTCACCGTTAACACAAGAAGAAATGTCCGAGTGCTCAATTGCGGAGCCCTAGACCGATGCACCGGCCCAAGGTCCGTGGTAATAGAAAACATCATTCGCCTTTAATCACGTTTTCTCATAAAAAGAGGACATTTCCTCATGACAAGAGGACGTTTCCTCATAACAAGAGGAGGACACACAGTCCATAACATCGTTGCACGACTTCTCGTGTTGTTCTTCATAACACTAGCATCCCGACGTCTCGTATGCTAGGTTCACGTTTTCAACGTTTTTCACCGTTTTTCGTTCTGTGAAACAAAAATCAAAAATGAAATCTCCGCAACTCATCCAAGTTGTCGGATTTTACACCGTTTGGAAAACTCGTTTATAGAAAAACCTTTCTGTTTGAAAATGGTTTGAAAACCATCGGATTGCTGATAAAACTTATCTTTTGTTGCAAAGTTCCTTCCCAAAAACGTTTTTTCAAAAGGAAACAGCTGAGATAAAAAACGTTGTCCCAGAACAGTGTTCCTGTGTTTCGAAAACATTTTCCGTAAATCTTTTCGGAATTAAAACATCGTTTTAGCGTTAAAAACGTTGTAAGTTGAAAAACTTGACTTTTTCCTCTTAACGTTGCTTTTTCCAAATAAAGATTAATTTATTCTTAAAAACTAACTTTTCCTACTAACTTCATAAATTACTTTAGGATCCTCTTTTCCTTTAGAAAACTTGCGTTGTTGAAAATCCCCAACGTTTCCCAAATAAATCTTTGGCGTTTACTACAAAAGCTTTTTAAGGCTTTTATCCCCGTTAATTAATTGAGCACTGACCACTGTCAGGCTTCTGAATCAACAATCAACATCATAATATGGTTATAGCAGATATACAGGTAAAAGTATATATTCAACTATCATAACACATATTAGCAAACAATTATCAACAAATCAAATAATTGCGGAAAGTAAATAAATCAATCACCACACAGATGAATCACATATTTACAGACCAAATATGATATCACGCAGTTATCGGGAGAATCCCTCAGGCAGTTCCCCCTTACCTCTCGGAGTATCCTCTGGATGCAAAGTCGTCCGATCGGTCCGCAAACTCTCCCGATTCCTTGTCCGATTACCCGACGACAACTACACACAATCAATCAATCAAGATAAACTTTAAATCACAAAAATTTCTACTATTCATCTCCTCCTAGATTCGGCCATAGCTACATAAAATAGCTAGGGATGTCCAAAAATTCCTATCTCTTAGATTCCATCCTTACTAGGTATGCTAAGGCTCCACCCAATCATGAAGGTTTCGGCCAAAATACCCATTTGAGCTAGGAAGCTCATTTGGTTTCCAACTCTTGGATTATGATAGACAATCATGAACCTAATTCAAAGAAAGTGGTTTGACATTAAAAGAATTTTTCTACAATTTTTCATGGGTTTTTGAAGTTTAAGCTTCAAAACCTAACTTCCATGAATCATAAAGATTGGAAGGAGAAATAGAGAGATTAAGAGAGCTAGGATGGAGTCTTTACCTCCTAAATGACAAAGCTTAAGAAGAAATCCACTTTGTTTCACCATAATCTTGAAGATTAAGAAGAAAAATGAAGAGAAAGTAAGGGGAAAGTGAAGAAAAATGAAGAACAAGTGGGAGAAGGGAGAAAGAAAGAGAATGGCCGAATCGGCCAAGGTGTGGAGGGCAAGTTTCTTAAATTTTTTCATTAAGGGCAATTTAGACATTTCACACTAGGACCAATTGGTCATTTCCATGAAAGTCCAAGGGCGTTTTGGTCATTTCGCGTCCAGATATTTTGAAAAACCATCATGATACTGACACGCTTTTCAAGATGATGTGACATGATGTGACACTGAGCTTATCCGTTAGTGGGTCCCGTTAAATCCTTCCACAGCTCCAAACATCTCCCAGTTCGAGTATTCGTCCGAATATTTTATATTATTTTCACTTTTTAACGTCAGGACTGATTTGAGCAAACTTGTAGGGAATCAAATTCTAAAACTAATGATTCTGACCATTAGTCAAAATTAGGTTTTTATATTAGTAAAATACTGCTACCCGTGAAAACGTAGACTAGGCTCCGTCTGAGTTTTCGACCCAAATTTTAACCATAGCTTCCTACGATAGTGTAGAGCGCGACTATGGTCTCGGATTATTTTATTTCACTCTCTAGAACTTCCAATAAAATACAAACGCATATATACTATTTAATTCATATTAGAGAGTTGGAAAAATCGGGAAGTTACAAGGATCCTAATTTGCTGTTGCAAATAAAAATTGTTGGACATGAAACAAAATAGTCAGTTGATGTCAGAATTCAACCAACTATTATGTCTGAAACGAATAATAAGAACACTTGATTTTTACTTACTTTGTCATATAGACCATCTTCATTCATAACAGAGCAAACTGACTTCCCCTTATCATGTGTGCTAGCATCCTAATTATAGAATACATCAAAATGATATAGATTATTACTAATATTTTTTGAGATTTAAGTTTTGTAAATAAAAGACCTCTTAAAAAATTGAAAAGAACTATAATAGTTGTTAAGCTTTGCCTATAGTGTGGGCTTGTAAAATGTATATGAATTTAATTAATAGCTGAATTTAATTAATTTTTTGAACTTGTACAAAGAAAAAATTCTGGTCAGAGTGCAAAAATGAAATAGAGTTGTATGATAGGGAGCAAATTGAAATGCATATACCTTTTTAGCTGGAAGGTTCTGCATTATTTCTTCAATTAATTGTGAATCTTCAGACACCATAAGCACAGATGAACGATTATATTTCGGTAGCACTTTCACCTTAAATGCTAATGTCTTTCCCAAAATCTCATCAATAGGTTCCGGAATTGCCATAGGATCTAATTCACCCTCTTGAAAATTAAAAAAAAAAAAGCAAAAAAAATATCCGCGAAGACACATGCAATGAATTCAAATAAGGTTAAAAGCAATAATTCCACAGTGGACATACTGCTATCATTTGGTTCTTAAGTTGAAGAGCAGTTTTCTTTACAAGTTCCCAACATTCATTGTCCCATATGACAAACTTTGCATTGTCACCCTAGTAACATACCTTGGTTTCTAGTCTGTACCTGTTAAAAAAATGATCAATGCAGTCAATAACCTTGCTTCTCACATCATTATGTGGAATGACATTAATAATGATCAATGGTACGCCCTATATTGTCCATCATTGCACTGAACTTCGAAATTCTGGACAATATAGGAATTTTCCTCTTTCAAGTGAGACTTCCATTTCTCAACAATTTCGATCTGGTGTATAGCGGTTTGTATCTTATCTCCCTAGGTCATGAACAAAATAACAAAATTAGTTAAATAGTTATCAAAGGGACAATGGTCAACATAAGAAAATAATAATACCTTTGAATCCATCAAAATCATTTGTATCGTGACAGGTCTGTTGGCTTTGTGGACATACCAAAGGCTTGTTATTCTGACCGCCAGCTTCCATGTCTCTTTTTTGTCATTTATCTCCACGATAAAGTTGACTTTATGGGCTATGATTATGAGGCTAAGTATATAATATAAACACAGAACCATGTTAACCTGAACAATATGCTGTTAGAGAACTGAGATGCAATAATGAGAGTCCAATAAGCTCAGACTTGAGATGGGGAACGGACACTTTTAATTGTTAGAGCACAGGATTTCAATAAATGATCATCTCAAGATCATGAATGTCCAATAAGCTCCATTTGCTATATCACTGACATTAAACCTCACGAAATTCCTAGCACTGTGAGGCTCCAATAAACAGTGAACCAAGAAATCAAGCAAGCATCTATATTAGAAATTCTTACTCCAAAAGTAAGTGGCATTTCTTACTCCAGGTACAAATCTTAGGTTTGATATCATTTTTACACACTTGTCTTACATCCAATAATCTACAACAATTCTATCATGGATGCATGTCTCACGTCTAATAAGATTTACATTTACAGAGATCCCATCTGAAGCTTCTTACAAAGCATTGAACAATTGGTCCCCGTGTACTTTCTAGTTTCCACAAAACAATGCAGGAACTGTAATCCCTGTGGGTGTACTATTGGAAGATATACTTTCCCCAAAATACGTATGACATAGCCATATTCTTGACTTGGTCGCAGGAGGGTCTCAAAAGACACACCATAGTGACTACAAATTAGAAAATATCTTATTCCTTTATTATACATAGTTATGAAAAGCATCCTTTGAACAATATACTTCAAAATAGATAACTTCATCTAAGGAAAACATCACAAAGATAGAAAAGAAAAGATAAGAAAACATGATGTAGTAAGGCATACCATTACAGTTATCACCAGTGCTTTTGTCATTTCCGTTTTATATGGATTTGTCTCCTCTAAAGTGAGTGAAGCTTTAAAGTAAGTGAAGTTCTAAAGTAAGAAAGTAAAGGATTATTCACCATTGATTTGATTAGTTATCTAAAGATTTCAACCTATTAAATGATCCAATAGTGGATAACCCTTTACTTTCTTATTTTAGAATTTCACTCACTTTAGAGGAGTCAAAACTGTTTTATATATGGATATATAGATATAGAATAGATATATAGATAGACTATATAGATAGACTATAGATTTTTTTTTTTTTGAATAAATAGATAGACGATAGATAACGGTGCAAAGTTATGCAGTTTTATATATATATATATATATATATAATACTATACTATAATATAGATTAACAGTGTAAAGTTATGCAGTTTTTTATTTATTTATTTTTTTTTTACTGAAAGTTATGGAGTTTTATATATACTACAGATGATTGAATTGAATTGATACATGGTAAGTTGATTGACTACGTGCGAAGAACATTTGCTTCAGAAACAAATTAAACCCAACCTCGAACCCTCCTTTGCCACCGTCGTGAACAACCGGAAGCAACCACCGTTGTCCCTACGCACGGTAACCTCTTCTCCCTCTTCTTTCCCTCTTCCTTCCCTCAAATGGATTTATTATTTTGATTTTTTGCTTGCACTGCCACTCATTCACATGAGCACATTACAACATTTTTTTAGGTAATGCTTGAATAGGCAACATGTGAAAAGTGTTGCCTAAAATACATTAGCCAACAATTTACAACTGTTGTGATAGAATCTATGTTTTTGGAAACACTTCTTTTATGATAACTATTGCCTATTCTTATAGTATAGGCAACAATTATGCGAGAAATGTGGTCAGAAGATAAAAAAAATATTATCTTAAACAAGAGGTAACGCTCGAATAGACGACGCCGGGAATTGTTGCCTGAAACATTAGACAATATTTTTCTTTGCTATGACTATATTTTTTAACTGTTCCTATAAAGCAAAAATGTTGTCGTGACATTCACATAGGTCATATGTTTCATACGTTGTTTGGGGGTGAGACTAAGAAAGGCACGCTCAGCAATCACCGTCTCTCTCCTCGATGTTCCTTTCTCTGATAAGTGCTAAGAAATGCATTCCTTTCTCTGTTACTGAATAACCTTATTTAGACACAAAGTCTACATATGTGTTATCACCCACACATAATAAAACTCAATTTTTTAATACTCTAAGAAACGTACTAGGGTGGCCTTTATATAGGCAAGATCTAGTATTACAATGTAGGCAAAACTTATAAACTAAGAAAGCTCTATAGGCGGTGCCGCCATTTTGATTACTACCAACTTTGCATTCAGCACTTATCTATTAATTGCAAGCTGCATAATATGCTTAAGAATGAAGTAAATTCCATTTAGTCCAATCTGCAATATTTCAGGCGGTCAATATTTGTGGTTCTTAACTGCTGCAAGCTGTAAAGCTTGATTTAATTACTTCTCACATTGCCTCCCTTAAATCAAGCTTGTATTATTCCAAGCATCTTCTTCAACTTATAAAACAATCTTCAAAGGCTTTGTAAAAATATCTGCAACTTGCTTTTCAGTGGGACAATACTCGATCACCACTTCTTTTTCTTCTACCAACTCTCGTATTTTGTGATATCGAATATCAATATGTTTGGACTGTCCATGAAATACTGGATTCTTAAACAGTGCAATGGTAGACTTGTTGTCACAAAATATTTCTGTAGGAGTATTCTGCTTTTGGTGCATCACTTCTAAAATTCTTCTTAACCATATCGCCTGTGTAGCACAACTGGCTGCTGCCATATATTCTGCTTCGGCCATAGAGAGCGCAACAACTAGTTGTTTCTTTGATGACCATGATATTGCACCTGTACCCAGATGAAATGCGTACCCTGATGTGCTTTTTCTTGTTTCTATATCTCCTGCCCAATCACTGTGTGTATACCCAACAAGCTTCTTTCATAAAAAAAAATACCCAACAAGCTTCACATCATTCTTATTGGCATAAAAAACTCCATCGGTCAGAGTACCTTTGATATAACGAAAAATCCTCTTGGCTCCTTGTAGATGACACACACGTGGCTCTTCCATGAATCTGCTAAGCAATCCAACTCCAAAGACTATGTCGGGTCTGGTTGCAGTCAAATATCTCAAACTTCCGATTAAACTTTTATAATGGGTTGGATCTACCCTTTTGCCATCATCTTCTCTCGTCAGCTTCAACTTTTCTTCAACTGGTGTGGAAATTGGTTTTGAATTCTCCATCTTGAATTTCTTTAAAATATCACCTGCATATTTCTTCTGAGAAATGAAAATTCCATTATTCTTCTGAACGACCTGAATGCCAAGAAAATAGGACATTAGGCACAAATTTGTCATTTCAAAACATCTTATCATAGCCTCCCTGAATTCTGCAATCTTCCTTGGATTATTGTCAGTGAAGATTAGATCATCAACATAAAGGCATACAATAAGAATATCTCCAGGATCAACAAATTTAATATATAAGGTGTGCTCAAAAGGACATTTCTCAAAACCATGCTGCATGGAGTAGGAATCAATCTTCTTATACCATGCTCTTGGTGCCTGCTTTAATCCATACAATGCTTTCTTCAATTTGTAGACTTTATCTTCTTTTCCTCTGACTACATATCCTGCAGGTTGTTCAACATACACTTCTTCTTCCAAAGTACCATGCAGAAAAGCAGATTTAACATCCATTTGATATATTTTCCAATTATTTTGTGCTGAGAGAAATAATCATGCGAATAGTGTCTAGTCTGGCAACAGGAGCAAATGCTTCAAAGTAATCAATACCTGGCTTTTGTCTATATCCTTTTGCAACTAACCTCGCTTTAAAGCGATCAATCTCTCCATTGGGCTTGTACTTTGTTTTGTACACCCACTTCATTCCAATAGGCTTCTTATCTACTGGCAAATTTGTTAACTCCCACGTTGCATTTTTCTCTATGGCATGAATTTCGTCATCCATGGCTTTTCTCC
The DNA here is from genome assembly GCA_039655645.1 of Ammopiptanthus mongolicus. Taxonomy (NCBI): domain Eukaryota; kingdom Viridiplantae; phylum Streptophyta; class Magnoliopsida; order Fabales; family Fabaceae; genus Ammopiptanthus; species Ammopiptanthus mongolicus. The sequence continues at coordinate 49,219,083 of CM077350.1, forward strand.
AATTTTCATCACTTGAGGCTTCTTCGAATGTCACTGGCTCACAATCTGCAAATAAAGCAAAGTTGATAATTTCTTCATCGGATGGGTCATTATTGTTACCCACAACATAATCCTCTAGTCTGGCTGGTAATCTACGGTGCCTCTGTGGTCTGTTGGATGTTTCTGGCTCATCGGGTGTTGGATTTCCATATCCATTCTCCTGTTCATAATTGTCTGGAATCATCACCGCCTCCTTCTGGGCTTTCAAAGACCAGTCCCACATTCCTTTTTCATCAAACGTCACGTCACAGCTGATGATCACCTTCTTTGTCTCCGGATTGTAAAGTTTGTAAGCCTTTGAGTTCGTGCTGTAGCCTATGAAGATACATTGTTCACCTTTGTCATCTAATTTCTTCCTGAGTTGATCTGGTACGTGAGCATATGCAATACATCCAAAAACTCTGAAATGTCGGATTGAAGGTCTCCTTCCACTCTAAGCTTCTTCTGGTGTTTTATCACGAACACTCTTTGTTGGACACCTGTTCAAAATATATACTGCGGTAGCAACTACTTCCCCCCAAAATTCCTTAGGGAGTTGTTTGGCTTTCAGCTTGCATCTCACCATGTCCATTATTGTTCTGTTCTTCCTTTCAGCAACTCCATTCTGTTGAGGCGTGTATCTGGTAGTTAGTTGATGTTTAATTCCATGCTGCTCAAAGAAATCTGCATAGGCAAGGTATTCTCCACCTCTATCTGTTCTGAGTGCTTTGATTCTGCAGCCACTTTGATTTTCTACAAGTGCCTTGAATGTCTTGAAGGCATCACATGCTTCTGATTTCTGCTTCAAGAAATACACCCAAACCTTTCTGCTAAAATCATCAATAAAAGTAATAAAATACTTGCAACCACCATGTGTTGGCACCTCAACCATACATAAATCTGAGTGAACAATCTCCAGCAGCTTTCTCACCCTCCAAGATGTTCCAGTTGAAAATGATTCTCTGTGCTTCTTGCCCATTTGACAAGTCTCACATACACCATTTGGAATATTCACAAGAGGCAAACCAGAAACATATTCTTTTCGTGATAGATAATTCAACCCAGAAAAATGAAAATGTCCAAAACGCATATGCCACAACCAATCATCATTTGGTATCAAAGCCAGAGAGCCTGATAGTGATAGTGTCAAAATATTTTGAGTGGGTGAGGAACAAGAGAGTTTTCACTGTGTCAAATTTTTTGAGTCACTATATTTTTATGAGAGAGAGAGATGGCAACAAATTACAATATTGTATGGTCCGGTCCCAAATTAGATGGGAAACTAGATTTTAGTTATTGGGAGATATTGATGTCTACGCATTTAAAAGCTCACAATATTTGGAGCTTTGTGGAACCAGGATTACAACAAAGAGCTGATGAAACTGCTCGAAGGAGGGACCAACTAGCACTTTCACAAATTCACCAAGGTGTAGAGTATTCAGTTTTTGGCAAAATTACAAATGCCAAAACGGCCAAAGAAGCATGGGACATTTTGAAGTTGTCATACAAAGGAGTGGAGAAAGCCCAGAAATCCAAGTTGCAATCTCTACGTAGAGAATATGGAAGGTATGAGATGTCAAATTCAGAAAATGTAGAATAATACTTTTCTCGTGTCACAGATCTCGTGAACAAGATGAGAGTGTATGGAGAAGCCATTCCTGATAGTAAGGTGGTGGAAAAATTCTACGTACGATGCCAATGAAGTTTGACCATGTGGTGACTACAATAATAGAGTCCCATGACACAGACACCATGACAGTAGCAGAATTGCAAGGAAGTACGAAAAGCCACGTTAGCAGAATCTTGGAGAAGACAGAAAAAGTGAACGAAGAAGCCTTAAAAAGCCAGGTGAATCTTAACAATGTTGCTGAATCCAACCAAAATGCTGACAGTAGAGGTAGTGACTTCAAAAATAGAGGAAGAGGAAATTATAGAGGTAGAGGTCGAGGAAATTTTAGAGGAAGAGGACGTGGCAACTTCAAACAAGGTAGAGACAACACTTTCATATCACCAAGTCAAGGAAGAGGTGGAAATACTTACGAGCCTACCAACCGAGGAAGAGGAAGAGGTAACAATCAGGAAAGAACAAATTTTAACTACTTTCACTGTGGGAAGTATGGACATAAAGCTGCAGATTGCAGATTTAGGCATCAAGCAAATGTTGCAGAAAATCAACACCAAAATATTGGTGAGATTTCTTATAACCCAGAAAGTTTATTTTTGGCAAGCAATATTTCTACAAAGATGAAAATATATGGTAATTGGATACTGGCTGTAGTAATCATATGTGTGGGAAAAAGGAATTATTTTCTTCATTAGATGAAAATGTCCGCTCAGCAGTTAAATTTGGAAATAATACAAACATTCCAATTTTGGGGAAAGGCGGAATTGCTATCAAATTAAAGGATGGTTCTCAAAACTTTATCTCTAATGTTTTCTATGCTGCCGGTCTTCATCACAATCTATTAAGTATGGGACAACTATTAGAGAAAGGTTACAACATGCAGATTCATCATGGCTACTGCACGTTGATTGACAGAAATGGAAAATTTATTGCAAAGGTACAAATGACTCCCAATCGCCTATTCCCTTTGAAAATTCAACATGATAAATTTCCTTGCTTGTGGGTTTGGGTGTTCAGAAATGTCCATTTTCTATTTGTTTAAATGTCTGCTAGAGTCGTTTCTCTTCTACTATCCATTTTCTCTTCTTAAGCATGCATGAGACTATTCATTGCTTAATGACTTGTTGGTTCTGATGACTGCACTTTAGTGACTTGTGTAAATGCCTATATGTGTATTGCTAATAAAATCCCATTGCTTAATGACTTGTTGGTTCTGATGACTGCATTTTCTCTTCAATCTTATGCAATATGTTAATATGACAAAAATGAAACTGTAACATTATCCATTTTCTATTGTGAGCATTGTTTCGTAAGTTCTTTTAAGACTTTCAAGAAATTAATTGACAAACCCAACACCACAACTTATATGCAAATTACTTTTTTATTTTTTAGAGGAATGGGATTTGGTTGAGAATATACTAGACTAGGTAATCATTATCTACTTCTCATTTCAGTTAATCCATCACATTGGCCTTGTCTACATGCAGTTATGCAAGAAAATATTTTGAATTCAATAAGGCAATAATACATGTATGCAATGCATTTTGTATGTGGTATACTGGTATTGATGTGTATATTCACATGTTATCACTAATTACAGGCACTAGTGCTTTTGTCATTTCAGTTTTCTTGTGTCTATGCCATCATAGTTTATTGATACATTGATCCTTTTGATTTGATATTCTAAATTTCAAAGTGTGGCAATATTACGTTGCACTTTCCTGAGAATTTTGCAATATACTAAAATACACTATATTGGCTTTAGGGTGTGTTCGGTCAAATAAGGGGAGGGGAGGGACGGGGAGGGGAGAGGAGAGGAGAGATTTTAATTAGCTACTGTGCTGGTTGAGAGGAGGGGAGGGAAGGGATTTTAATGCAGGAGAGGGAAAATAACACTATTTGTGTTTGGTTCACAAGGGGAGGAGAGAGATTTTAAAACTAACTTACTTTTATACCCTTATAATTTTAGATTTTAAAATATATAAATAAGGATATTTTAGTCATTCCATTCAAAATGTTTTAAATCCCCTTCCCTCCCCTCCAAAGCCCCCCACTTTTGGAAGGGAGCCAAAATTGGGTGAGGAGGGATTTTGCTCCCTTCTATTCCACTCCTCTACTAAAAAATGAACCAAACAACAAATGTTTAAAAAAATCTCTTCCCTCCATTCCCCTTTCCTCCATTCCCCTCCAACCAAACACTATGTTAAAGGCAAAGTTACTCAGGTACTTCAACTGTTAAATTCATGACTTCTGGCTGTTTATAGTTTAGTCAGAGTATCAGATTACTAACTTTCTTGTTTATTGTATAGTTAAAAAGGGATGTTGTTGCCATTATTGTATATGAGCTTATGCCAAATCCTTCAGACCACAAGTAAGTATTGAACTCTTGACATTATCTTATTATCAATTTCTTTTTTATATCCTTCCAAGACAGACTCTTCTTGATTGTTTAGATCAATGAGGCTAGCATCTCGGGGGAAAATGGTGGGGACATAAAAACAATCTTGAGTTCTCCTCACCGGAGTCATTTTTTATCCTGCTCTTTTCTTGATTGCAGCACATAAGAAATAAGACCTTGTCCTATTAGCGAATCATTGTCCTCTAGAAATTGTCTTCTGCGGGATCATTGATCTTAGTTTATATATAGCTTCTGCAATTAGTTGATTTTAATCCTCTGAAAGAATGGAATTGCTAGAACCTCTAAAAGATGGTATTCGCGGTTCACTAGGTCAGTTTAGAGAGGCACCAATTCAAGATTGGTCATATTTGTTGTTCATTTAAATGCATTTCATGGCCATAATGCTCATTGCTCAATGTTGCCTACACGATCCTTTGTGTCCATACGTAGCACAACCGCCTCATGCATGCCTATGCATCCTAGGAAGACTCACTTTTTACATCGGTTATGCTGGCAGTGGCAACCGATGTAAAATTCTACTTTTTAAATCACTTTTTACATTGGTTAAGACTTATAACCAATGTAAAAAGTTCACTTTTTACATCGGTTGCCCTCAAACCGATGTAAAAAAATACTCACATTCCACATCACCTGATTCTATAACGTAACAAAAATCGATGTAGAAAGTCCTTTTTAATCGATGTAGAAAGTGTAAACTGCGCTAGTGAGAGCAAGATGTGTCTTATCAATAGATGAAATGTGACTCACAAGTCGATGGTGAAGAAGTGGACATCACCAATTTGTCATCAAATCAGGAGCTTATGGATGAAAATAATGAAGTGGACGATTCGAATGAATAAAATGAAGAGACATAATATGAAGATGATGAAGATAATGATGACATCTCAAACTCTGAATAAAACTTAGGTAATTTGTTAAACTTTTATTTTTGTTAGTGAGTTATATGGTTTACTTTACTTTAAATTTTATTTTTATTAGTCAGTTATATTTCATGAGTTTACTTTAAGCTTCTTAACATTATTTTGCTTTATAGACATGGCATCAGGAGGATATGACCCACCTCCACCCTAACCACTGACTAGTGGTAGGGAAAGGTCGATAACGGCTCTTCTAGTCGTCACCGAACCAGAGTGCGTGTCGTGACTCACGATGTTGGAGACAGTTTCGTTCCTCTACCGTGTACATCTACTCCATCAGTGTTTGCACTCGCACCACGCCCACCGCCTACACCTACATCGCGCCCACCGTCTGCAGCTACATCGCCCCCACGAACTGTAGTTGTAACCACCAAGGCAGACGATGGCGGGGAGTGATCGCCGGTGCATGAGGCACGGATAAGGAGCGGCTCCTGACAGGCTTCTTCATAGAGGGACACATGAATGAACCGATTCACATCGGAATGAGAAGGATCCTGAGGCTGTGCAGATATGAGGCTGTACAGTTGAAGGAAGGCTTATAAGAATTGATTTGTACTACCTATACCAATAAGATGCATCTTCTTTTCGGGAGCCCAGAACATAAGAATTCCATAGTTAAGCGTGCTTGACTTGGAGTAATTGTAGGATGGGTGACCTTCTGGGAAGTTTCCCAGAAAACGTGTGAGTCAGGACAAAGCACGCTGAAAAGACCCGCGTTGGTTTGTGGGGATAGTCGGCAATCCTAAAAACAGTCCGGGCCGTCACAAATGATATCAGAGCGGACCTTTCCCAATACGGTATGATTCGGGGACGAACCAAGTGGAAGCTGGTGGGCATGTTACACCCGGGGCTGACGAAGGCGAGGAGTGATCGCCAGTGCATGAGGCTAGGACAAGGAGCAGCTCCTGATAGGCTTCTAGGCTGAGGGACACTTGAATGAACCGATTCACATCGGAATGAGAGGGATCATGAGGCTGTGCAGGTATGGGACTGTACAGTTGAAGGAAGGCTTATAAGAATTGATTTGTACTACCTATACCAACAAGATGCATCTTCTTTTCTGGAGCCCAGATCATAAGAACTCCATAGTTAAGCATGCTTGACTTGGAATAATTGTGGGATGGGCGACCTTCTGGGAAGTTTCCCAGAAAGCGTGTGAGTGAGGACAAAGTACGCTGAAAAGACCCGTGTTGGTTTGTGGGGACAGTCAACAATCCTGAAAGCAGTCTAGGCCGTCACAGTAGTAGCTAGGTCCCCACTGTCTACATTTGCCATGCACCATGCATCTATAGCAGCACCAACCCCACCTACTTCATCCACCACGGGCCTAGGGGTTGCCTTTGGGGTCACTTTGATGACAACCCCGACATTCCACACACAAACCTTAGGAGACTCACATGCAAGCCATGGCACTTCTACTTCAAAGGTGGACAAGTCCCCACACAATGATAGTTGTTAGGACTTTGATAAGTATACAAAGTCGTAGCAAGTAATAAAACGATGAGAACCGGATATCATCCATGGGGATCGGTTGTCAAGTACGAATTCACAAGTTAAACCGTTATTCAGACTTATCTTTTTGTATGAAGAGAGCTCAAAGCATAAATAAAGTAATTAAAATATTTTTGGATTTTTATCCTAGACAGTTAAACAAACACTTAAAAGACATGGAGATAAAAGTGCTACGGATTTGATTTCAACCAATTGTGAATCTGGATTCCTCATAGACAAGGAATCCTATGAATTACCGAAACTCCGATTATCCTAATCCCGATTGGTTTGTTGAAGGTTAAATTCTCTTAATTAATTGAAGCCTAATTTCTTAGTGAATCAATTCTATCAAATCCCATCAAATAACTAATCCCCTAGGTCTAACTAACAAGACACGATGGTGAAAGCTCTATGAAATTTGTGGCATATCCACATCAATCAAGTCATCCATCCCTAAATAAATCCAATTAGCTATAATAATTACAAGAGACAAAGTCAAAAAATCACTATTCCTAACATATAAGTGAACTCTCCAAACACAAGAAAGGTAGTTAAGTATTCAAATGTCATTAAGCAAAGTAAACATAACATCAATAACACCAAAAGTTCATAAAATAATCAAAGAGTTAATTAAAACATCATTACAAAATATTACACAATGACCCTAGCAAAACTGGGATTTAATTAGACATGTTAAACCCTAAAATAAATAAAAAATGGTGAAAAGAGAAAGAAAAATCCATGAAATGAGAGAAACAGAGCAAAAAAGCTAGGGATGGCCAAGTGGGTCGCCCCGCCCCGCCCCGCCATTAGCCCACCCAAAACGGGGCGGGGCGGGCCAACCCGTTTTAGACATATGGGTTGAACCCCCAACCCACCCCGCCTAATGGTGGGTTGGCGGGTTGGCCCGCCAAACACATAAAAACATAATTTGGGTTGGTGGGTTGGCGGGTTGGTGGGTTGACCCGCTATAAAAATAAAAAAATTAACAAAAAATCATATAATATTTCTTTTTTTGGGTAATCTTAATATCTTTTCCTAAATTATTATTAAAAAATTGGAATAATCTTATCTTATAACATACAATTTGTGTTACAAAAGTAAAGACATTATTTTTGTAGTATGAAATAATTCCAAGTAACAATTAAATTAAATTAAATTATATTAAATAATTAATAAATTAATTTAAAAAATTATTTTTTAATATGGCGGGTTGGCGGGTCAATCCGTCCCGCCCCGCCCCGCCACCAACCCGTTTTCGGGTGGGTTAAGTGGGGCGGGTTAAAGTGGGTTGGTGGGTTGAAAACCCCAACCCACCCCGCCAAATTCTGACGGGTTGACCCGCGGGTCACAACCCACTTTGCCATCCCTAAAAACAGCTAAACAAGGATTTATTTGATTGTTTGACATGTTTTGACTGATAAAGTTCCTTCCTTTGACAGTAGCATTGAAAGCCATCACATTTGTTATTAAGTCGTAGTATCGATACCCTTAGGGCCACATGGGGATAGCTCTCGGACCATGAATGGAAGAGGTTATTTAACGCTGTTAAACTAAGTTGCAAATTTAATCAATTTGTCAGTTTAGTTTATTATTTCATTAACTATTATTATAACAATTATTATTTATGTTCTCCCAACACAAGAGAAAGTCGCGTGGAGAGCTGAGGATCACTCATAGGTTGAGCTAAACTTTCACCACAAAGCCACCCACCACGCTCCAATATGCTCAGGGACTCCCGTTTGGCGAGAGAACGTCCCGAATGGATAAAAGGTGGAGTTTCGGGACGCCCCACATGCTCACTGGGCTTCAATTGAGTTCTAGAAAATTTTAGCCTATGCAAAGAAAAGCAGAGCATTGAAAACTGGTGGGGGTTTGCACACAAGAGGTTCCATCACCCAAGTGAAGCACGCTCTTTTGATGGTATTATCAAAAACTCATTTTGTATGTATTTATTTTTAATTCTATTCTTATATAATTATTGTTTATTTATCATCGGTGCTTATGTTATAGGCTACAGAGCTCGAGCGTAACATGAAGATGAATGAGCTCCAACGTCGGACTCATGTTAGGAAGGATACTGACGAGTTTGTAGATGAGAGCTCAAGGTGTACTGAAGTAATTTCCCTTTCTTTTTATGTTTATTTATTATTATAGTGTTGTATTGTTTTATTATATTATGTCCTCATATGTGTGATTATGCATAATAGGAGGAATATAAGGCGAGACTGTCTCAGGCTAGGTCTCAAGCAACTTCTTCCCTATCCACCCCAATTGAACCCGGGGCGGAGGAGCGACTTGAGTTGCAACTATGGGAGGAGGTTGTTGGAGGCAAGAAGAATGGTCACATTTACAGCGCTGGACACCTCACCAGCAACTATTGACAAGGGGCCTCCATCATTTATACTAAGAATAGTCGAGCGTCCAACAGTCGCTAGCGAGGAGCGTGAGTGTCAGATGACGAAGGTTGTGGCCGCTAGCGAGGGGCGTGAGTGTCAGATGATGCAGACCATAGAGACGGTGTTTGCAAAACAGAGGGAGTTCATGCAGCAAATCGGATAACCCATTATGCAAGATCGTCTATTGCGTTAAGAGCCCATAGTGCAGTCCCTGTAGCAGCCTCAGTCGAGCTAACCCACCAGGGAGGAGAAGTAGACATCACCAAGTGATAATCCGTTGGATGACAGTTATGAGGATGATTATTGGATTATATTAGGCTTTTTTAGAATTTACATACATTGTTTACGATGTTATTTTTAATTGGATTCACTTGTAAATATTACATATGTTATATTTAACTTAATTTTAATTTTATTTATAATTTAAATTTTAGTTTTAATTGCTTTTGTCTTTATTTTATTTATCATGTTTTTAAATAACATTTTAATTAATATTAGTAAATTATTAATATTGAAAAATATAAAATATACAATTATATATTTTTAATAGAAAAACAATCAGAAAAAATCATTTTTAAAAAAATAGAAAACATTACTACAGTCTCCATCGCTAATGTGAATAAATTATCGAGGGCAAAGGCCGTCGGTAAGGATCATCAATTACCAACTGGCTAGACTGTTTGTAATATGACTACCTTATTGACTGTGTTAGTCGTCCCTAATTTACTCATAATACCATGATTTTTTGCTAAACTCGTCGGAGTTTGTTATCGACGAGAGGGTTTTCGACTGCTCACTGGCCGTTGGTTTTCCATCAGAAAAATGTCTTTACTAAAGGATTTTAGTTCGTTCCGGATGCTTTTGTCCGTTTGTAGCAAACATTTTTCGTTTAATGCCACATCCACGCGCACGCACCGACACCCACACCAACACCCACTCATATATATAATTATAATATTAAATTAAAAATTAAAAAGTAACATAAAGTCAGTTGCCCTTTCTTTCCTTTCCTTTTCCTTTTTTGCCGTACGCCACTCTCCTATCGACCATCGTCGCATGTTGCCCACTCCTTGCACGTTGTCGGTTGTAAGACGTCACCAGTTGTCGTCGGTCGCTCACTCCTTGCCGCTTTTGAGGTACATTGTAAAATCTTAAGAAAATTGATGTTGGTTTGGCGTCAAAATCTGTTTTTTCCGATGTTTTGTTTGTTGGGATAATATTGATGCTGATAATTCTGTTAATGTTGATAGTAGTTTTTCAATTGAGTTATATTGTATTTTTAATCAATGTTCTTTTTCTTATTTATTGATTTTTCCTAATTATTAAAGTGAATGTTCTTTTTCTTATTTATTGATTTTTCTTAATTATTAAAGTGTTGATAATGGGTACAGTTATGAGTATTCGGAGCATCTCCAACTCTATTACTTAACATGGTTCTTGCAGAATAAGAACGGTTTACTTTTTTAGCATTGGAGCCATCCTACCAGGAAGCTCTTATTAAGACCCGTGTAATATACAAGGAATGAGTGCTTAGAATTAAATAATTTCGCTAGCCACTTTTCAGCGGCAGAATAGAGAGGGAAATCAACAACCAAAAACTGGAAAAATAAAATATTACAATGAAATAATTGCAGAAATCCCAAACCATATCAACAACCCAAACCCAGAAATTAGAAATAGGAAATCAACAACCAGGAATCGTAGAAGAGAAACCCACAAACCCGGTGAACAACCAATCCAGAAATGCATTGTCGTTGTCGTCGTCGTCGTCGGTGACCATCTTTGGGAGATCGGCTAGCAACTCATATGAGCATATCGACTGGAAGGAGGAGAAACTTGCATCGAAGAGTGAGGGGGAGCCTCTGTTCCTGCTCGTCGTTGCCAAGCTCCTCTCCACCGGGCTCCGCCGTGTTCTACTCTACATAAATCAGAAATCGAGATCGGAGAGGGAAGGGTTGCAAGAGAAATGAGATCAGAGAGGGAGCCGGTGGAAGAAGAAACCAAGTAGAGATCGGACAAGGAGGGGGTGGAGGTAGAGGTGGGAGGTTTCAATGAATTGGGTAAACCCTTGAAGGGATTCAACTGGGAGTGTTAAATAAATTACAAGCCCGTTGAAATATATATTTATTTTGGGGGTTTGAAGGTATATTCAGCTGGAGATATATTTATTCAGCTAGGTCACCATTTTCACAGTTGGATTTGAGGAGATGAGAGTGTGTTTTTTTTTGGGTATTTATTTTTTTAAAATTAAAATATATATGATTAATATTTAATTCGAAATAAAAATAAAGTTATATACAAGTATAAAGATGTGGGGTCCATTATGGGACCCACTAAAAATAAGTTAAGAACGCAAAAATGGTTCTTGCATTAGAACAAAAAATGGTAGGTATTCCTTAAATCCTATGTGGCATCTTTGGGCCCAGTTAGAAGGAGTTAAGAACCAAAACGTGGTTCTTGCATTGGAGATGCTCTTAGGTATCTAATGGATAAGGGTATGGATCCAAGTATGAGTATTTTTTTAAAACGTGGGTATGGGGATAGGTACTATAGTATCCGATCCAGTCTCTATCCATTGTCATCCCTACCTACTTAGAAGTGTTTGTGAATGCAAAAACACGTCAAGAATTTGATTAAGGGTTGATAACTTGGCTTTTAGTGGTAACAAAAAAAAAAAAAAAAGAGTAAATTAAATTTCACCACTCTTCCGATATGTTCTAAAATGTTGCAAGTTGTATGAAGCTACAAGTTTGGGACGTGATTCCTTACTCTGAGATGTTTTCTATGAGCGGACAAGTGATAAGCTCACATGTATCTTGGCAAGCACTAAAACACGACTTGTTCTTTAATCTCATATGTGGCTTGTGGATATTTTCGTTGTAATCTGTAAAATAAGTTTGACTTTTAGATTATGCAAGACACATTTCTTATCTGTGCAGGATAATTTGTTTGTGAGATGCGACATGCAATTTTTTTCAGATGACCGAAAATACTGTGTTGTGATTGCAATAGTATTTCTAAGTTAATACTCAGTTTATTGGTTCATTGCTCATTTATGAGTGTGATACATGTCTATCAAATAATGTTTTAGTAAAAAGAGACCAACTGTTTTGTAACTTATATATGATTTTTTGCTTATCATGAATCTAAAATCAAAGAAATCGAAGGGAAGCATGTATTATCAATTAAATTTATGATGATGAAATTTATGTGTTTTGGTGACATTGTTGCGTTGGACTGATTCAGAAAGCCTAGAGAGTCGTAATGAAAACTCATATGCCAGATCTCTCATGACTATGTTTCTTCCAACTCTAATGCAGTAATCTAAAACAACAGGTCTTAGCCGTCTAAATGTTGTTGCAAAGGAAAAGCAGTATGTTTCAGAGGATGATTTGGAAGAAACCCACCAAAGTGATGTGCAAATGAATGTGAGTCTTCCCATTGAGTGTTAGAAGAAAGCAAATCCCAACACAACTTCATTGCAGCAGCCTCATTAGTTTTTCTAATTGACCTGATCCCCTAACCATCTTCTGAAAATGGCAAGTATATTTTCTGCCAAGAAACTGTGACCAACTTTCTCACATTAATATCACCTGACCATATGAAATTCCTAATCTAGTTGTCAATTGTTTTAAGTAAAGAGACTGGCCAAGCATAAGAATGAAAGCTATAAACTAGCATGCCATGAATAATGGTTTTAACTAACTGGACCCTTCCCATTATAGATAATAAAGAACCTTTCCATGAAGCAAGCCTAGATTTTACCTTGTTAGCAATTGGTTGAAAGTACATCCTTCTTGGCTTACCTTTAAAAATAGGCACTCCAAGATACATGAAGGGAAGTTTCCCAACAGAAAAATCAAGTGTTGCAGCAATACTCTCCTGTCTCCAAGAAGCCATAGATCCTATGAAAAATTTACACTTGGATGGACTAATTATTTGACCAGAAGCTTCACCATAGATAGAAAACAAATTTTTAATGGCCTATAGATTCCATTTTGTTCCTCTACAAAAGATCATAATATCATCTCCGTAAAACACATGACTTGGAGTTTGGGAGCCTGGAGGACTGACCATCGGAAGCAAAGCACCAGACAGAACCAACTTTGAGAATGCTCTACTCAAGATATCTTCAGCAATGCAAAAGAGGAGAGGAGATAATGGATCTCCTTTGCCTTACTCCTCTTTTACAATTAAAGTAACCAACTGAATGACCATTAATTGATATGGATAATTTGGCAGATTGCAAAATTACCTTTATCCAGTTGCAAAAGGTTTTGTTGAACCCGAAAGACTCCAAAACTACAGAAGGAAAGACCAGTCTATTGTATCAAAAGCCTTTCTGATATCTACTTTGAGAGCCAAATTTCCACCAAAGTCTTTTTGTCCATCACGTTGATTGCTCCTAAGGAGATGCAAATACACTCATTAATATTTCTGCCTTTAATAAAGCCTCTTTGATTCTCAAAAAGAATTTTGGAAGCAACAGGAGCTAGCTTATCTGTCAACACCTTTGTAATGATCTTGAATTGATAGTTTGCAAGAGCAATTGGCCTAAAATTCTCTATAGTGTCTGCCCCTGGAAACTTTGGTATGAGAACAACCAAGTTAGAAATCAAATTGGGAAGCAACCAACCTCGAGTGAAGAATTGAAATACTGAATTGTAGACATCATCAGCAATAATTTCTCAATGTTTTTGGTAAAAGCTTCCATCAAAACCGTCTGGCCCTAGAGCTCCATTACTGTTCATAGAAAATAATGCACTTTTAACCTCTTCTTTGGTAGGCACATTATCATCAGGATGTTATCTTCTTCAGATACTGATGAAGGAAAGACTGAAACAATCAAATCATTAGATTAGCAATTGTTATCTGTGGCAAACAAAGATGTGTAGTACTGTAAGGCATGCTGCTCTATATCTTCTTGTTTATCACGGATAGCACCTTCTGACTTAAGAATTGACATTTGCTTTGAAGCATTTCTAATTTTGGCGATTCTTTGAAAGAAAGCAGTGCTTCTGTCACCAAATATATGCCAATTAAGTCTGGATTTTTCCCTCCAAAATTCTTCCTCAAAATGCAGTGCTTTTTCATATTCAAGTTGAGCTTTCTTTTCTTCCTCAAAAAGAGAATCTGAGAAGCCTGATACACTTATGTGATCTTGAATAAAATCAACAACAGCTTTAAAGGTCTTTACCCAATGATGAACATCACCAAAACCATGCAAGTTCCAAGTTTTCAACTTATTCTTCAGATTTTTCAGCTTTTGAGCCATAATGAACATAGGACATCTAGAAATCTGCTGACTCCAAACTTCAGAAATTATCCTTTTACAATCAGGATGACCATCCCACATGCTAAGAAACTTGAAGTGAGATGGATAAGATCTAGGCCCTTTTTTCATAGATAATAGAAGAGGAAAATGGTTAGATCTACTTCTAGTTAAGGTATAGCAGGCTGTTGAGTCCCAAAATTTTAGCCAAGAATCATTGCAAATTGCTCGATCCAGCCTCTTCTCATTTAAAAAACTGCCACTTCTTATATTAGACGAAGTGAACTCATCACCTCTTGTTAAGATATGAATAAGACCACCAATATCTGACCAGTTTTTAAATTCATCACAGGAAATTTGATATGGGATATTACCTCCTCTCTTCTCATGAGAACCAAAGATTGAATTGAAATCTCCTATAAAACACCATAGACCAATATTATTTTGCTGTAGAACATTTAGCTCAGACCACGATGCTCTTCTCCTGACATAACTAGTACAGTAGCATAGATAGCAGAGATGCTATTGATTATCCCACATAACCGAAAAAGAAACATGTTTCTTGGAAGCAACAATTATAGAGGGATTGTCATGCTTTAAACACAAGCACCAAATATTAGGAAGAAGACCATTACTATTATTCACAGCAAAGGATTTAAGGTCTAAACCATCCCAAAACCCTGCAGGAAAATCATGTAACAACATCCAAGGTTATGAAATAAATAGGAAATCAGGCTTGTGTAAAATACAAAGTTTTTTTACGACCAGCCTTGTAGAAAGATTGGCTATTACTATAACATTCCAATAAAGAATTCTCATTAGGCAAGATTTCTAGGACCTGCCCTTGACCGGGTTCTATGAACAATAGATTAAGATTTCTATTTTTTCTTTAATCTTTTCTTCTGAGACTTTGATAAAGCCAATTCAAAGGGCTTATCCGAATTAGATGTATTATCACCATCCTGTTGGATAATAGCATTAGGAATCTCAATTAGGACATCTACCAGGTCATCCTCCATTTGATCACACTAGAATTTAGAAACAATCTTAGCCTCCTTTTGCACTTGTGAATTAATAGGAGTAGACATTACAAAAGCATTCTCTGAAATAGATTTAGAAGATTGAGAAACATGATCAATAGAATCATGAGTTAAATCATTTATCTCAGCATCCTGCCTTGGAATCTTAACATGAGCATTAGAAGGCTCAGTACTATAACCACTGATTGTCTTTGAAGAATCAGAAACATGATCTGGACTAACCTGCCTGGCCTTAGAGGAAATAACTGGGGGCATTGCCCTATCATTAGAATCTTTAGACTGCCGATCCTTATCAAATCCCTGCTGATATGAATTCAAGTATTTATTTGCGTATGAAGTACTAGGATTATTGTAGCATCCCCATTTTCGGAAACCTTAATTGAGATAGATTGCTTGGATTGAGTATGTATATGATTATTCATTATTATTTCCATAAGCTCGGAAGTATGTTTAGAGTATATATTAAGAGTAGGAATGAATTGGATGAGAGAAGGATAAAGAACAAAGGATCAGGAGCAGAACGCTCAAGCGTGGACCAGTGGAGCGTTCAAGCATTCTAACGCTCTAGCGTGGAGAGCTTTGGACGCTCAAGCGTGGACCCTCTGACCAGTGACTAGCAGTGATGGGACATAAAGTGACACATGTCGGTTACGCGTCGCGGCTGGCACGTGATAGGCGGTGCGGTAGCGGTGAGGAAACATCAACGCTCAAGCGTGGGATAAGCCAACGTTTCAGCGCTGGAACACTAAAGCGTGGAGAATTCTGATGCTAAAGCGTGGACAATAGAAACTTTTCCTATATATAGTTCTTCATTTTCACCGTGAGAAGAGTTTTTACTCTTCACACAGACAAAGAGAGCTCGAGACAGAGAGCAAAAACAGGTTGAATCTTTGATCTTAGGTTTATGTTCCGTTCGTTCGTCCGATTCCAATTTCTCACGTGTTTTCGTGATCAGCGCAATTCCTTCTCCAATTCTACCGGTTCGCTTTTGTGATTCGACAAGGGTAAGCCGAGATTCCGTACCTACCTACATTGTACCTATACAATGTTCTCTTTTGGTCTAAGCTTATTTTCACGGTTTTAACTTCATATTAGGGTTACTGCTATAGTCTACTTGTTATTTCCGTGATTAGGGCAAGTTTGGAAGTTGCATGCAGAACCCTTTTGAAGTAAGAAGGTTGCGGCTGTGAGGCAAGGGGAGGAGCATAGGAGCGCTCGTTGTGCTCATGATTATCACCATATTTGCTATCAGGTGGAGACAAAGAGTTACACACGTCGGGGAGGCAAAAGTAGTCCATATAGTTGTATTGTATGTTTTATGTGTATAGGGGAACCTTAAACCCTATGTGAGGTTGAATCCTGACAAAGTACCTAAAACCTAGGTTTAGTCTACTTTGTGCTATCGCCATTATATTGGTACCCTAGGTTAGCAGATTTGTGATGCATGATAATATATGTTATGTGTTGATATATGCGTACCTGTTACTTATGATATTGATATGTGCAAGAGAAGCATGATGTAATGCCGATACTAGTATGTTGGTATGTTATACTATTTATTACTTTATGGAGCATGTTGATAATCTATGAACCGTTGCATTATATCTGGAAATGGGTGTATGTGTGGGATATGGAGGTTTAGCATGATTAGGGTTTTGACCCCGTGTTGGATGTTTGAGCTAATAATGGTTAATATCTGAGGTATAGTAGGGCTTGGAGCTCATAAGATTATGATGGGAGCTTGGAGCTCATATGTGTACCCGTGGAGCTTGAAGCTCGTATATGTATCTTTGGAGCTTGGAGCTCGTATATGTATCTTTGGAGCTTGAAGCTCATGTTGCTAAGAGCAAGTTTGCATATGTTGTGATATCAGCTCAAGAGAGATGAATGACATGCATAGCATATGCATTTGATGCCAAATGGCGAGTCGTATGCTGTGAGGCATATGAGGTTGGTGCACCGAGTACGGGTGCGGAAAACGGAAGGGTAGGTCTGCGTGATCTTGGGGATATACTGGACACAGGTGTAACCACATGAGACCGGTATAGTAGCGCCTATCCTATCATGGCGGTCCTGGGCACGTCCTACTATCCCGACTGGACCCTGAGTCTTTCCAGTTGCCGGTGGATCTTCCGAGGAGGCCCAATTAGTCCTCTTTGTCTGGGACAGTTGAGCGGTGATGCACTCTTATGGGTCATGGCGAGCGGAACGGATTACCGGAACAAACCAACTTGTGTCCGATATGCGGAGGAGATGTTGCCCTTAGTAGGGTGTTTAGTACCGGTCGGCATGCATAGAAAGAGTATGTGAACATCTAGTTAGGGAACTACCGTAGTGTCGTGATATTGCGAGATGATTATGTTTGCTATATGTTCTGCATTGCATCATCCCTGTCATAGATGTGCTATATATCTTATCTCCCTGTATTTCCTTGTATGTTATGCTCTCGATCTGCGAGTAGACGGCGAGTTAATTGGAGCTGACTATGGACCCGAGGATGCATCCCTTCCTCCAGGTAACACCGAGGATCCCGATGCTCGGCGAACTTGAGATCGTCTACCACGACGAGCAGGGGTGGCAGGTGGATCCCTTTACATTCTTGACCTTGTATACCGAACCAGTGAGCTTGCTATTCCGAGGCGGTACTCCACCACGAGCACACATGATGGGACCGTACAGAGTGGTTCAGTTTCTTCCATTTCCCCAGATGTGGCACCCACCCAGGCCACGAGAGCATGATTTTATGTGGGTTGCTCCAGCATCATCTCACGTGACGAGTCACAGAGGTTTCGTGCTGAGAGGACAGCGTTGGAGGTCAGAGCGGTATCTGAGAGCCGCCAAGCATAGGCGGATGGTTTTGTCTAGTTCTTCCTCAGATTATGTGCCCCTGCGGGTTTATAGACGCACATGTGGGGAAGGACATGGTAGCTCTTGACTTTCACGTCATGGAGGGCGTGACGTCGCCAGTGCATCAGTCATAGGTGTGAGGTGAGACTATTTTGATGTATTTTGAGCGGGGATGGGGAGAGCCTGTGAGTTCGAGTTGAGTCCCTATCATGTCATGACGTATTTTCATTTTTAGTATGTACTTTCATCTGTATTATTGCTTAGCCCTACTGATGGGGCCACCATGTATATATATTGTACTGCATGTGAGTTTTCATTTCCCTTGTTGTGCTTACTCTGATGTTGTGTGCTTTTAAATTGATCATATGTTATCGTTGTTTTAATAAGCGCGTAATCGATAAGTTATAATTAATAGTACGTTTGAGTTCTAAAACAATGGGATTTTCTCGAGTTGGACTTGGGGACGTCACAATTATTATTGTCATTAATAAATCCTATTAAAGGATATTTAATGAATTGAGACTCATCACCTTGCCATGGAACATTATTAACACCAATGAAAGCTCCATCATCAAAAACATTCTCCACTAAGATTAAGTTGGACCTACCCTGAATATCTTGGGCAAATCCATGAGATTTCTCCAAAGTATCAGCACTGATATCTCTATTACCATCAGAAATAACAATACTCTTTTCTTTATCCACTGCAGCAATGATAACATTATCAAAGGACACAACAGTATCAATGACAACTTTCTCCTTTCCTTTATCAGTAATGACATTATCATCTTTAACGGCTTTAGGGACATACTTCAAATTCTGCTTTCGAACCTCTCTCTGCATCTTAGGCAAGTCCTTCACATGATTTTGAACAGCATCCGAATTCATTTTGCAATTGGACAAAGAATGGCCAATGTTTCGGCACACAGTGCAAAAAAAGAGAAGTCTTTCATATTCAACCCCTACATAAAAGGCATAACCATCCCTCTCAACCAACAGTTTTTCATGTAGCTTCATTGTAAGATCAATATCAATTAGAACCTGAGCAAAATGACCAAAGCTCCTTTTCATTGTGGCTTCATCTAAAGCAATAGGAATTCGTAAACCTCGTCCTATTTCTAACAAAATCTTAGGACGCCGATACTCCCTAGATAAACCATAGATTCTGACCCAACATTGAACGGTGGTCTGTCTTATGAGGTTCAAGTTAAAGTCGGGCGTCTAGGCTGATAAATGCAGCATACCAGGGTTTAAATTCATGATCCATTTGATTGTATCTGTCTTTGATCATCAATGCATGAAAAATTGAATTCATAATAACCCTTTCTTCACGAAACCATTGTCCAGGAACTTGAAGTTTGCCAAATCTTGGATAACTTGAGCCGCAAGTCATTAGCCTTAATAGGAGTATCACCTTTGAAAAGCATCAACCTACCATAAAGAACATTCTTGCACTCTACCACACCCGCTTGATACTCAGATTCTGAAATTTTAATAGCCAACGCATCACCCTTTAAATGAGGTTTTGGAAGTTGACTCAAAGAGATGTCAAAAGCAATGTTAACTGCTTGTGCAAAGGTTCTCTTGTTTTCAACCAGAGGAGGCTTCAAGTTGAGGGGCTGAGAAGAAGAGAAAGGAGGAAAAGAGGAAGGAAGCTTAGAAGGAGGAAGGAGATCAGGGAACAAGTATTCCCAATGGCAAACCGAGGAATTTGCCATTAAAGCTAGCATGCAGAATCCTAGATCACCATGCAGCGCTAAACCCTAGCAGAGCGCCCTTGATTCTTTTTCACACATCACATGCAAATTAGATTCAAATGCAATGTTTAAGTTTACTTTCTCTCATTCGAGCTTGGCTTCAAATCTCTGTTTATGACAAAGAGAAAATGGCATCTTAGCTATTAGTTAAATGTAAATATAATCGTAGTAGGTATTATTTATATAATTCATCAATTTAGACGAAGTAGATTTCAAAAGTATAATAATGAATCATAATAAAGAAAGTGTGAAACTTAGGTTTCGTTCCTTGCATAATTAAGGTGCTATTCTCTAATGAGGAGAACAACAGGCTTGACTTGACAACCTGAAGAAAGACAACAAGGCAAGACTTGAAAACTCTAGGTAAACAACTATAAAGAAAACGACATTAAATCTTAGGCTATTTATTAAAAGTAAATATAATCATGTTAGCTATTATTTATCTTATTCATCAATTTAAACGAAGTAGATTTCAAAAGAATAATAATCAATCATAATAAAGATAGAGTTTAATTGCTATACACTGTCAGTATAAAGTTTTTTTACACTGACAACCAATCAGAAATCATGGTGTGTGTAACTTTTAAGGTAGTTAGGATAAGATTCAAACACTTTAGCTTATGTGGCAAATTCTGATTGGTTGCCTGTGTAAAAAATCTTTACACTGACAGTGTATACCAATTAAATCCATAAAGATAATGCAAAACTTAGATGTAGTTTCTTGTATACTTAAGGTGTTATTCTCTAATGAGAAGAGCAACAGGCTTGACTTGCCAATCTGAAGAAAGACAAAAGGGCGAGACTTGAAAAATCTAAATAAAAAACTATAAAGAAAATGATATTAAATCTCAGGCTTTTTATTAAATGTAAATATAATCAGATTAATTATTATTTATCTAATTCATCAACTTAGATGAAGTAGATTTCAAAAGAATAATAATCAATCATAATACTAAAAGGGCAAAACTTAGGTGTAGTTTCTTATATGCTTAATGTGCTATTCTCTAATGAGAAGAACAATAGGCTTGACTTGACAACCTAAAGAAAGACAAATGGGCAAGACTTGAAAAATTAAATTAAACAACTATAAAGAAAACGATATTAAACCTTAGGCTTTATATTAAATGTAAATATAATCAGATTTTTTATTGTTTATCTAATTTATCGTTTTAGATGAAGTAGATCGCAAAAGAATAGTAATCAATCATAATACTAAAAGGGCAAGACTTAGGTGCAGTTCCTTGGATACTTAAGGTGTTATTCTCGAATGAGCAGAACAATATGCTTCACTCGACAATCTAAAGAAAGACAAAACAGCTAGACTTGAAAAATCTAAGTAAACAACTATGACGAAAATGATTGTATGTCTTAGGCTGTTTATTAAATGTAAATATAATCATATTAGTTATTATTTATCTAATTCACCAATTTAGATGAAGTAGATTTTAAAAGAATAATAATCAATCATAATAAAGAAATAGCAAAATTTAGGTGCAGTTCCTTGTATACTTAAGGTGCTATTCTCGAATAAGAAGAACAACGGACTTGACTTGACAACCTAAAGAAAGACAAAAGGGCAAGACCTGAAAAAAAAAAAACAAACTATAAATAAAAACGATATTAAATCATAGGTTTTTTATTAAATGTAAAATAATCAGCTTTTTATTATTTATCTCATTCATCAATTTAGATGAAGTAGATTTCAAAAGAATAATAATTAATCATAATAAATAAAAGGCAAAACTTAGTTACAGTTCCTTGAACTTGCATACTCAAGGTCCTATTCTCTAATAAGAAGAACAACATGATTGACTTTACAACCTAAAGAAAAACAAAATGGAAAACTTGAAAAATCTAAGTAAACAACAAAGAAAATGATATTAAATTTTAGATTGTTTATTAAATGTCAATATAATCAGATTAGTTATTATTTATCTAATTTAGCAATTTAGATGAATAGATTTTAAAAGAATAATTAATAATCAATCATAATAAAGATTAGGCAAAATTTAGGTACAATTCCTTATATATTTCAGTTTCTATTTTTGATTGAGAAGAACATGCTTGACTTGACAACCTAAAGAAAGACAAAAGGGCAAAACCCGAAAAATCAAAGTAAAAAACTATAAAGAAAACGATATTAGAACATAGGTGTTGTTCTTTGCATACTTAAGTTCTTATCTATTTATAATATATTAAAATAGACTCCCAAAACTTGGCATTGACACCTCATACTAATTCTTGCCATCTCATACCATTTTTTCCACGTCATTAATTATCTGATGTGTCACCTTTAGAATTCACCTCTCCACTACTCTTTTCCCTTGCTAAAAACAAAACTTGATGTTTCTTCCTAATTCTTTTTCCCCGATCGACGTTCTTCTTTGCTTATGAGAAAAGGACCTTTCCTCTCTCAATATCATCCTTTTCTTACGACACCATTTCCTGTTCCTCTTCAAGTTCCAGATTTAAAATCCATGAGCTCTGTCTCTTTTTTCTCTCATCCTCATTCTCTACTTCACGACACCATTCCTCCCCCTTCGCACTCCATTTCTTCAACTTCCAAATTTGGAATGGATCCATTGTTGCTGCCGGATTTCTGCTCTCTACTTGGATTTTCGGTGACTATCAGGTAATTTTATTTCATCTCCTCGGTCTGATCGCTCTCTCTCCACTATGATTGAGATTTAGAGGTCAAATTCCTTAGCAGCTTCAACCTCAAAATTGGCATCGTTAGTTGATTAGGAATTTCAAAGTAACATGTCGATACTTCAACAGAATTGCACTGATTTTATTGGCTCATATGTAGATTGAAGAAAGCTCATTGGATGGGAGACAAGATTCTGTGGTGGTGGAGAAGGGGACCGCCGCTGCATTGGTGGCGCGACGGAGCGCCGGTGTCGCCCGACGGAGGCATAGCATGGTGTCGTGTGCGGCAGTGACTGGCTGCCATGGTTTTGAGAGCTACCATTTCAGAAGGTGTTCTTGGTCCAATATACACTTGAACGTGTGTGTGTGTGTATCGAATATCAATGGTCTATGTTAAGAGTGAGCAGAGCTTCTTATAGACAGCCATTGCTAATTAAGTCTTGACTAATGCTGTCAACTAAACTAACAAATGGACTTAACAAAACTAAGAGTTGACATATTTAGTAATTGAATGACTTGAGTAACTGATTACTCTAGATTGAGTAATATGATCAGGCCTGAGATTGTCTGTTATTAATGATGTTCTGTTATTTGTTTACTTTGTTGACAGGATCCAACCAAGCAGACTGAGATTGTCAATTTTATGGTACAACAACTTGATGGATCTGTTAATGAATGGGGGCGGTGCAAGCACAAGGTCTCACCATATGATTCCTTTGGCTTCTTGAGTTTCGTTTGTATTATTTTAACATTTCAGCACATGGCCAATCTTCTATTATCTATTACTATTAATAAAACTATGTTTTGCTATTGCCATGTTCAAATAAAGATTCGGTTAAATAGGTACATGTTTGGCCTTATTTGATCTCATCCTTCTAAGATATATGGCCACAATAGCAATTGCATACCAAAGCAGTATAGATATGGCATGAGATTCAAAGTGCAGGTATGTTTAGCTTTGGTATTTAAAATATAGATTTTAGCGGTTCATAGGTTTATCAACTGCATAAACTGATCTTTCCACAACTAAAAATCATATTATATACAAATACAGCTATATAAAATGACATATCATGAAAAATCAACAATATAGATTATATTTTGTCCTTTAGTTAGACAAAGTACGTGGGCTGGAATAAAATGCAAACAACTTCCATTTTTAGTCAAAGCAGAATGGTTATGTGAATTAGTAAGTATAATGATAATACTTTAGGGGAAACAACACAACTTCTCCTTCCATTTTTTTTCACGTTAATCTCTGCCAAGAAAACTGTTTTGTCAATTAACTTAGTTTTCAAGTTTCCATTTTACCAAGCACCAATTGCTGAAAAGTGTATCATTCCTTTCTGCTCATGTCACCTAGAATCATATTAGATCATAATAATATATCATCTATAATCATTTTTCCCGTATTGAATTCTCATCTATGACTTGTGTGCGACTTTCTTTTGATGGTGGTAATGCCATGTTGTGACCTAATGACGCGATCTTACTTTAATATGTGCAGAGCCTATCTGGTCATAATAGTCCAGTTCAATATGTGGCTTTTTACTTTGTAGAAGTTTAAGTTCTTGCTGGAGCATCGCCATGTGTGACAAAACTTTTGGGTTTGGAAGAAGCCAAGAGTAAGTTAATTAGTCCATTATTGCTTTAGGCTATATTACCTATAATGGTGTTATTTATAGAACATTAGACTGTAAGCTAGAGAAATGAAAACTTGCTAATCATAACCCTGTACAATTATTTGATTTAAGAATTATGAGTTAAACTATCTCATAAGGTAATCTGTAACTGCCATTATAAGTTTCAATTTCCAAATCTCAAATCTCTTTTTAATTGTTAAGTGCAATGTACGATCCCTACATTTTAAAACTGATCAGTATGCTTCTAATATATTTGTTATTATTCTTGAAGTATAGTGTTGAGTTTAATCCATTTGGTGTGTTCTTTGCATCGGCGACATCGACACTAATCTAAAGATATGGGATATCCAAAAAAAGGATGTATTAATACATAAAAGGGTCATAGCCAGTGCATTAGTACTATCAAATTCACTTTAGATGGTCGTTGGTAGTTGGGTAGTTTCTGGTGGATTTGATAATGTCGTGAAGGTAATATGGATATTCATATGGGTGTAGCTTGCAATTGATTTTAACTTTAACAAGTTTTTGTATCAATAGACCATGAATCTACCTTACCACCAATGTACAGGTGCTGGATCTAACAGCTGGAATGTTATTGCATGACTTCAAGTTCCATGAAGGACACATTAGGTCCATAGACTTCCATCTGCTAGAGTTTCTTTTGGCTATAGGTGAGTTATTAAGTGACTTTTGAATAGTTGGAAATAATAGATGCTTATGAATGTGCAATATCTATACAAAGATTCTTTGTTTCATAAATACTTATTGCTTTTATTGGGTAGATAATTGAAGGAAACTCTTACAATATAATTTCTGGTGCACTAAATGAAAATTTACTTAATTGATGAAACTTAATGAAAAACTTATGCTACATTACTTTATATAACGTGCTACATCTTTGGAAGAACAACGTGTTTTTCTATATATTCTATATATTTAATCTTTATATTAAGACTGTGCCTATAACATGTTCGATCATTTGTTGTATAGCCTTAAAGGTCTAAAGCTGCTGCAGTTCATTATTTATGGTTGTATTTTATGCATTTACTTTTTTATATGCTTCTCTCATTCATTAAGTCACTTTTACAAAAATGAAAATTTATGGTAAATCATCTGGATGTTGTTCAGGACAGCAAATTTTTGAAGTTCTTGGGATTTATGTGGAATCCTCTGTCCTGGGTTATGGAGGCAGCTGCTATAATGGCAATTGCACTTGCAAATGGAGGGTGAGTAATAGTATAATAGTATAGACTAAACCTTTGTGAGTTCTTATTGGCATGGAGGTGTGTATTTGTTGTTGATTAATTGGATTGGCAGTGGAGGTGTGTGTTTGCTGCCATTTAAACTAACAAAGAAAGCATTGCTTTGTTTGGTTTAGATTCGATTTTTAGAAGGGTAGCATTGTATTGGCTTTTATGGTATGCGATTTGGTAGTGGTAGGTATGACTATGGTGTTTATTCTCTATCTATATTCTGGATTGCTACTACTTTTTTCTTCTTTTTATTTCTTCCTTCTTTCTATTAGCATAAAATCTTCCACTATGGCTTAAAAACTTCCTTCTATCTACCATTAACCTTTCAGAAACCTGGTTGTATTATTGCTCTATTGGAGGAAGCTCTGTAAGTATACTTGACACTCACAACCCATATTTTTATAACTATTTTTATTGATGCTGTGATAGTATTAAGTGTTTGTTATGCAGTATGTTTCCTAGATCAACACATGAAACTTTTGCAGTATGATGTGACACAAGTTCTGATTAAGGTAGGGTAGCATCAAAGCAAATAGTGGGCCTTGGAATGGATATATGACATGATCAAATCATGCATTGAATTAGTGGTTTGATCAACCATGATTAATTTAATTGGTGTTTTGATTAACAATAGAACCTTATCACTCACAATGAATAGTCTAAGCTGATAATTGAGTCCACAATTTGTGGTCCCTTGGCATTTTTTCCTACTTCCTATATTCAAATTTTAGTGTTGGGGCGCATCTGTGTAGCAGCAGATTATGAATTCTTAGAATGTAGTTGCCATCTAACAATACAAGTCAGTTGTAAATGTATAAATCCAATTTATTCTTTCATTTGTTTGATTCTTTGGTAATGAGATTTTTAATAAAACTATGTTTAAATACATTCTTCATTCGTTCATTCTTAACATGTGAGAGTGCATGTTTGGTTTACAGTTTGCACTCCCCAAACCATGGTTTGATGGGTGCAGTTTGAGTTTTAGCATACATTAGACATAGTTGATCTTAAAACTATGGTTTGAGAAGAAGCAAGAATAATTTACTTCCATCCATCCAAACTTAGTTTTGCCATCTGAAAACTAAAGTATTATCAGTCCCCAACAATCAACCTATTGCTCGGTTCATTGTTTATTTTAAATTACTATTGCATATATAAATCCTTTGATAATCATATGGTTGGATGCATTATTTAAAATTCTCTCGACAGTTTTTCATGAATGTTAAGTTCACAACAATCATTTAACACTTAAAAAATTGTAAAACAAAGTTGCAACCGCGCAAAGCGCGGGTCACAATCTAGTTCTCTAATTAATGAGAAGAACAACATGCTAGACTAGACAATCTAAAGAAAGACAAAAGGGCAAGATTTGAAAAATCTAAGTAAACAACTATGAAGAAAACGATATTTAAATATTAGGATGTTTATTAAATGTAAATATAATCAAATTAGTTATTATTTATCTAATTCATCAATGTAGATAAAGTATTTTTCAAATAAATATTAACCAATCATAATAAAGAAATGACAAAACTTAGGTGTAGTTCCTTGTATACTTAAGATGTTATTCTTGAATGAGAAGAACAACATGCTTGACTTGACAAGCTGAAGAAAGACAAAATGGCAATAATTGAAAATCTTAGTAAATAACTCTAAAGAAAAAGATAGTTAAATATATTTTTTGATATAAAAAATGATATTTAAATATTAGGATGTTTATTAAATGTAAATATAATCAGATTAATTATTATTATTTATCTAATTCATCAATGTAGATGAAGTATTTTTCAAAAGAATATTAATCAATCATTATAAAGAAATCATAAAACTTAGGTGCACTTACTTGTATACTTAAGGTGCTATTCTCGAATGAGCAGAACAGCAGACTTGACAGCCCAAAGCAAGACAAAAAGGCAATACTTGAAAAATCTAAATAAACAACTATAAAGAAAACGATATTAAATCTTAGGCTATTTATTAAATGTAAATTTAATCATATTAGTTATTATTTATTTAATTCATCAATTTAGATGAAGTAGATTTTAATAGAATAAAAATCAATTATAATAAAGAAATGACAAAATTTAGGTGCAGTCCTTTGTATACAAAAGATGTTATTCCCGAATGAGAAGAACAATAAGTATGACTTGACAACCTAAAGAAAGACAAAAGGACAAGACCTGAAAAATCAAAGTAAAGACCCAACTTGGCCCTTGACAAAAAAACACGATGACATTTTTGTATCTGAGAAATAAAAATACCATTTTGATACTTAAAAATGTAAAATGCGGGTCAAATAAGTCATTTTAGGATAATTTTTAGGGACATTTTAGTCCTCGTCATGGACTATTTTGACCCGCAGTTTACATTCTTGAGGATCAACTTGGTGTTTTTCATTTTTCATGGACCAAAATGTCACCGTGATTTTTTATCGAGGATCAATTTAGGTCTTTACTCTATCTTTTATAAATAAAAAGGTTTATGATATATAATAAATATATTCAATAATAGCAATGTTTTGACTTTTGATTTGCTTGTGATAAAAAGCAGGCCTTTCCTTTTCCCTGTATTCTTGAACAAATTTTCCGACACAAGTGTTGTCAGTAATTCAGTTAGCTGGTTTGTTAGTTAGTTAAAAGTGATATGATTAGTAACTATATCAGTTACGGTTAGCTTGTGTTTGTTGTAGTCTATAGGAGACTTGTATAA
This sequence comes from Ammopiptanthus mongolicus, assembly GCA_039655645.1. Lineage (NCBI taxonomy): Eukaryota > Viridiplantae > Streptophyta > Magnoliopsida > Fabales > Fabaceae > Ammopiptanthus > Ammopiptanthus mongolicus. The sequence continues at coordinate 49,247,121 of CM077350.1, forward strand.
ATACCTCTATAAAGGAGAAGTGAATAATAAGAATTGACGCATATTAGTATACTTGTTTTTTATCTTTGTTCTCTAAGTTTCTTGTAATAAGAGTGAGTGCATTGCTGAGTGCTTGAGAGATACACGAGAGTGAGAGTGTGAAAGTCTTTTGTATCTCATGGTGGTATTCAGAGCTTTGTATCGAGGGACCTGTGTGTGAGTTGGTGAAGATGGCAGCACCTACCAATGGCAGTTTTCCTGCTACTTTACCTATCTTGACAAGCAAGAACTATGATCGATGGAGTTCCCAAATGAAGGTGATTTTTGCCTTTCAATATGTGCTTGAGAATGTGATTGATGGGGTGAAGGATCTTGAGAAGAATCCTACAGATGAGCAGAGAGCAGCCTATCGAGAACTCAAGAAGAAAGATAGTAAGGCACTTTTTATTATTCACCAATGTGTTGATCTGGAGAATTGGGAGAAGATATCTTCTGCAACCACTGCAAAGGAGGCATGGGACAGTCTTGCAAGGTCCTATGAGGTTGCTGACAGGCTAAAGAAGGTGAAACTGCAGACCCTAAGGAAGCAGTACGAATTATTGCAAATGAATGATCATGAAAGTGTTGGCGAGTACTTCACTAGATTGATGACTCTCACAAACCAAATGAAAGTGTGTAGTGAGAAGTTGTCATCAGTGATGATCATTGAGAAAGGGTTGAGAACCTTGACCCCAAGATTTGATCATGTGGTGGTAGCCATTGAAGAGTCCAAAGATCATGAGGAGATGAAAGTAGAAGAGTTGCAAGCAACTCTTGAGGCTCGGGAGTTGAGGCTTAATGAAAGAAATTCTGTGAAAACTGAGCAAGTTTTACAAGCTCGGTCCCATCAGAAATATAATGATGAAAGAAAGATCAAGAAAGGAAAGGGCAGGTTTAAAAATTCCAAGTGTAGGACTGACAGTGATGCCTCGAGTAATGCTGATCAAAACAACAGTGAAAATGGCAGCAAGAAGCATAAAGAAAGTGACAAGAATGGCAAGAAGAGGTTCAACAAGAAACGAGTTCAGTGCTATAACTGTCAAAGATGGGGTCACTTTGCTAAAGAATGTAGGAACAAGAAGGTACCAAGAAAGGAGAATGAAGCTGAAGATTCTGAAAGTGATAATGTCATCCTCATGGCAACCACAAAACCAGCTGATGTCAGTTCGGAGTTGTGGTATCTTGATACAGGATGTTCAAATCACATGTCTGGGCATAGAGAGTGGTTTGCAACTCTAGATGAAGAGGTGAAGAGCAATGTTAAGTTTGTTGATAACAGCACTGTGACTGCCGAGGGTATTGGGAATGTGATAATAGCCAAGAAATATGGTCAGCAGGCAACTATTAGTGATGTTCTGTATGTCCCTAATATGAAGAACAACTTGCTGAGTCTTGGACAGTTGCTAGAAAAAGGCTACTCAGTAAAATGGTGAACAATCTATTAAAATTGTTTGACAGCAAAGGAAGACTGATCTTGAAGGCTCCACTGTCAAAAAACAGAACCTTCAAGATTGGAATTCATGTTGTTGAGCATGATTGTTTAGCCACAATTACTAGTGTGGATAGTTGGATATGGCATCACAGATTTTGCCATCTGAATTATAGATATCTGCATCTGCTGCAAAGCAAGAAGCTTGTTGATGGTCTAACACAAATCAAGATGCCTAAGGAGATATGTGTAACATGCAGTGAGTCCAAGCAACCAAGAAAGTCTTAAAACAGTGCAATACCCTGCAGAGCAAAGGAGAGCCTTGAAGTCATATGCTCAGATGTATGTGATCCATTTGAGGTAAAATCAGTTGGAGGTAACAGCTACTTTTTTACTTTTATAGACGAATTTACTAGAAAAAATGTGGATTTATCTAATCAAAAGGAAAAATGAAGTATTTGATGTCTTTAAGAAGTTCAAACTGCTAGTAGAAAAACACAGTGGCAATGTTATCAAGGTGTTCTGAACAGATGGAGGTGGAGAGTACAATTCCAAAGAATTCCAGCAGTTTTGTGATGATGAGGGAATAATTCAAGAGGTAACAACCCCCTACACACCTCAACATAATGGAATAGCTGAAAGGAGGAACAGGACTATTTTGAATATGGCAAGAAGTATGATGAAAGGAAAGGATATGCTAAGAAGATAGATGTGAGTCATCTTCGAATTTTTGGCTCACTTTGTTTCAAACATGTATCTGAGCAACTGAGAAAGAAGATAGATGCCAGAGCTGAAAAAATGATTTTCTTGGGGTATCATGCAACCGGAGCTTGTAAGTTGTAGAACAGTAATGTGGTGTTTGATGAGACAAAGGGTTGGTGCTGGAATCCAGTCAATACAAATGAAGAAAGCAGCTGTAACAGAAATGTGCTAATGAATCTAGAAGAGGAACAAAAGGGTGAAAGTGCAGCTGAGACTCCAGCTGTGCAGAGAAGACCTTCCAGACAAAGACACTTGCCACACAGGTTACAAGACTATGAGTTGTTCCCTGATATTGCAGTTAATGCAGAAGGTGAGCTTGTTCATTTTGCTCTCCTAGTCGAAGCAGAACCAGTAAGCTTTGAACAAGCTTTCCAATACAAACACTGGAAGGCTGATATGGAAGAAGAGCTGCAATCACTTGTTAGAAACCAAACCTTTGAGCTTGTTATTCTGCTTCAACATAAGAAACCTATTGATGTAAAATGGGTCTATACAGTCAAGTTGAAGCCTAGTGGTGAAATAGCCAAGTATGAGGCTAGATTGGTTGCAAAGGGTTTTCTACAAAAACCTGGATTAGACCATTATGAAGTCTTTGCTCCTGTTGCAAGAATTGAGTCAATTAGACTTGTTGTTGCAATAGCAAGCCATAGAGGATGGGATATGTATCAGCTGGATGTAAAATCAGCTTTCTTAAATGGACCCCTATAGGAGGAGGTTTATGTGAAGCAACCACCTGGCTTTGAAGTGAAAGGGCAAGAAGACAAAGTGTACAGATTAAGAAAGGCACTATATGGCATAGAATTATAGCACTGTGGGCCTTACACAAGAGCAGCAGCGGACTTTTCTTTTGAGACTTCTCGAAGAGCCCTGTCACCAAGACATAGAATTATAGCATTGTGGGCCTTGCACAAGAGATCTTTCTTTTCTTTCTCTGTTAGTGTGCTTGGCAACTTCTTCTCCCCTTACAAAGTCCCTCTAACCCTTGTTGAACTAGCATAGCGCGCATCTTTAGCCTCCACAGAGCAAAGTCATTCTTGCCATTAAACTTCTCAATATCGAATCTCGCCATAGCCATAACCTTCCCTTTTGCAACCAGCTCTGATGCCAGTTGTTATGGCAAAACACCCTGTAAATACAGAAAACACACAGAGAGCAGTATCTAGGAAGAAACAAGAAAATAAGTATAAAGAAATCTAAGAATTGAAAAGTAATAAGAAATAGAAGAACACCAGAATTTGATCACGGAGTTCGGCAAATGGTGCCTACATCTCTGGGACTAAGCACAGCATCGGTCCAATCTATTCATGAGTCAGAAAAGCACAATGAAGACCTGATCTTCAGCTTACAACCGTAGCTAGCTCTCGCTAGTTTCACTCTAAACCCTTGATCCCAATTACACCCGAGCAACCAAGAAGACTTTTTGTTTCTATTCTCTCAACTCAGCTATTGTAATTCTCTCAATCAAATAAAAGTTCTGATCTCTCAAACTCCTCTAATACTTGCTTTATATATCAGCAAGTTAGAGGATTACAAATTGCCTAACTAAAAAATGGAAAAATAAAACTAACTAACTGATACGGTTATAACTGCTGTAACAGAATGTGCCATATCAGCAACACCAACACTACTCCTCTGCTACAATGATCAAATTCAAAGAAGCTATTTTCTTGGATTTTGACTCACCATCGTGCAAGTTCTTATTCTTCCACACTTGATTAATTTGTGGTGAATAGTGGTGGATTTGTTCCATATCTAAATTTGATTGTTGTTACTGTCAATGAGAGGTTAATGGGGCTGCTGGAGTCATGTTCTTAGGTCCCTTCTTAGGTTTCATGTAGTTATCCCATCAACCTTAGCAAAACCTCTTTTGTGTTCCTTTTTGACAGTTATTATGAATGTCCACAAAAACCAGTCCATGAACACCCAAGTGGGATAACTACATTGCAAGTTTCTCAAAAATGATTTTCATTAGTGTTGTTGACATATCTTCAAAGTTGACAAAATTGAGAGAGCAAGAGAAAGAATGAGATTTCAAAATAGAGAATGCCATTATTGAATTGGGTAGATCGATTCTATGTCTACATCGAGGTAAATAGGCATTTTTTCCTCCACTGGCTCTTTGACTTTGGTGGACAATACTATCTGCTAAGTTTTTGGCTGAATATTAGAAGGTATAATGTTAGATTTGCAACTTTTATTTGCCGCCCTTTTCTATGTTTGACTATTTTAATCTAAGTAAGTAAGCATGGTTTTTTATGTTACATCAGCTATATTCTAAGGTGCTGTGTTGTTTTTGCAGTCAGGGGGGGATGTGGCCTACCTGTAGCTTATTTATGGATTGGTTGGTTAGAGAATACTTTTTAAGATTGAGACGAAGTCTGTCTCATCTTAACTTACCACTTCGAGGGCTTCAATCCTATAAGGAGGGTGTGTGAAGGAGCTAATAACACCCCTACCAAGATTTATAGTTCAAGTCTTTATTTACATTGTATAGATTTATTTGCTTTTGGTCCTTTTAGCCTTTTGATTTCCTGTTTTACTTTGTAGTGTTGGGTTTAAAACCTATTTATCATACTCACAGGTTTCCACTTCCAGGTGGTGGCTCAAACACATTTTGAATCACCTGATTCGATCCTCTGGTAAGTCCTGTCACTCCTCTTAGGACCAAGCTAACTACATTGTCTTTCTTTTCTACTGGAGATTTTCAAGTCCTTTGTAGTTACTTAACTGATCCTTTTTACTAATTTTATGGTTAGTTTATATTTTTTTTTTCCTCCTATTTAAGCGTTTGTTACGTTACTTCATATATGCTTCAACATAGGGCTTGCCACTTTTTTCCATTTTTATTTTCTATAACTAGCATTCTTCTTTCTATTTTGTTTTGTACACTTCAATGTATTGATTTCTTCCAATATGTTACCCATGATCGTTTGACAGATGCATTGTACCAAACATTATGGGTATATGCATTGACGATGCGCAAGTACCAAACAATTTGCAATCCTTTTTTTCCTTTTTATTTTTTGTTTTCATTTTTCGAGAGAATGAAAGGGTCGCTTAGCCCCAGGTTTTTTTTGTTTAATTTCTTAATTTTTTTTTGGTATCTTTTCATCTAACAGTAGTATGGACAAAAGAGGGGAGACAGTTACAGCTATTTGCCTATGAGTTGGGCAATTATGGAAGTTGCCTAACAAAAACGTGATGAATTAGTGAGGATATTTCCAACAGGGTTGTCCGCTGTCAATGAATATGAAGTTACAACAGGTATAATTCTTCAACAGCTTCCATTGGTCTTTACTCTCTCAAATAAAAAATGGGGTGAAGTGGTTTTGAATATTTTTGAAATGAAATCGTATTCAAGTGAAACCCAACATATTTTGAATATAAAACCACTACTACTTCTTCTAATGTCAGTTTTTTCTGACTACATGTATTGAGTCCAATTTGTAGAGACGCCAAATGTTCATGGGCTGAAGCTGTTTCAAGAGCTAGGGAGCTGAGGCTGTGGATCATTTGCAGCACTTACAGGTTGTCCAGGTTTAGAGTGGCAAATGTCCATGGTCAGCTCTTGGTGGTTATGTGTATTACAGATAAATCTTTTTATCACCTTCATGGCTTTGAACTAGGATCATTTTAGTTGAATGGGCATAATTTTTATACATATATACTTCCCAACATAGCTTTGAAGTTTCTTTCTTATCCCATGAACATGACCTTTGCTGCTTCACTCATATCATTAGTCTGTTTGCAATATTGTTCTTATTTGTAGTTTATTTCTTGGAATTGCTCTTGAAGTTGAGAATTGTGATCATAGGTTTAGATAGTTCATCTAGCCCCCACTTGATATAATATGTTGATGACTTTGTATCACAGCTATGAGGATAAGCATTGGTATACAGGACACATGTGAAACTCATGGGAATCATTAGATTTTCACACTTACACGGTGCTATATTTTTATCAGGTAGAAGAAAATGAAGATGGGTTTTATTATACCTTTTCCTATTTGTAGGAAATATTTATGAAGGTTTTGTTCTTTGAAGATAATTTGTTGAAGAAGAGCTTTCTGCAGCCAAAGCTCACTGCCCTTTTTGTTTAATTTATCTACTATAGTTTATAATTTATACCGTGAGTCTAACTCAAATCTTTTGTCTGTGAGGATGGAGAAGACCAAATGCAATGTCATGATCATTGGTGATGGTATGGATGCTTCATTTGTATCTGACAGCCTTAATGTTGTGGATAGAACCCCAACATTTTCAACTGCAACATTCGGTATGTAATTTTTTTCAATAAGTTAGAAGTTAAAATGTTATTTGCATCTTTATAAAACACAAATTGGATTACAGTAATGAAATTGAATGTCAAAAGATCTACATCATTTTTAGATAGTAAAACAAGGAAAATACACATTCTAACGCACTTCTTCTACCTTTACTTTACCAAGTAAAGTGTTAAGATAATGTAATGATTTTGATGTACAATTGGTTTCTTCATTTTAAAAAAACCTGAGTTTACAATACAAGTTTTTCACATATTTTTCTTTTGACTTTAGAGCAATGCATTGTCCCTTCTAATAACCCAAGTTTGAGATTTATTTATGGTCAGGCTTTAATTTCATCTTGACAGTTACGAGTTACGACGAATATGAGTAATTTATTACAATCGGGATGGGGCTTGTAACATCCCGATTTTTCGTACTTTTTAAGAACGATAAACTCAATTAATGAATTTATATTTTATCTATGCTTTAGAAAATGATTTTAGGAAAACTAAAATCATATGCATATTTCATATAATCATAGGAGCCTACGGTTAAAGTTTGTGCCGAAAACTCAAACGAAGCCCGATCTATATTTTTCGGATGATAGTATTTTTCTACTATCAAAAGCTTATTTTGACTAACGGTTAGAACCATTAGTCTTAGAATTCAATCCTCTATCTTTTTGCTAAAATATGTCCTAACGTCCAAAAATATAAATAATATTTTATATTCGGACCGATAATCGATCGGGAAGACGATTCGAGCTGTCTTAGGGTTTTTCGAGAACCTTGAGCCGATAATTTTCATACCAGGGCTATGTTAAGTCATTTGAGGACTGCTACCAGTGTCGTGAGGATTTTCAAAATGTCGGAATGTGAATTGACCATATTGCCTTTGATTAGTTTTTACTAATTACCTTTTATTACTTTTACCTATTCTTAACTCTTAAGTCACCTAAATAAATATCCTATATGTCATCCTCACCTCCCCCAAAAATTTTCGAGCAATGCACAGCAGCCCAACCGCTTTTTCTTCTTTCTCTTTTTCTCCTCACCATTTTCTCCATTTTTGGAGCTTGAAACTTGGAGATTTTGTGAAGCAATCTTCACCAAATTTGAAGGAGATCATCATAGGAGGTAGCTTGTCATCTCTATCTCTCTCAATCTCTCATTTTTCTCCTCTAATTTCCATGATCATAAATGTTAGGGTTTTTATCCCTAAATCTTCAAAAATCCATGAAAAATTGTAGAAAAATCATTTTAATACCAAACCAATTTCTATGGCTTAGGTTCATGACCTACTTGCATGATCCAAGACATTAGAGCCAAGAAATCTCTCTCGCTATTTGTTTGAGGGAGAGGCCGAAACCCCCTATTGTGTACGGTATGGTTTTTGGTTGATTTTTGATGTTTTGAGTTGATATCTAGGGTTATCACACTTAGTTAGGGTGTTATCCAAGAAATGAGAATTTTGGGAGCTCCCTAGCTATTTTTAATTAAATAGGGCCGAACCCTAGGGGTGGTGCAATAGGAGAAATCTTTGTGTTTTTGAGTTAATGCCTTTATTGATTGTGTGTATGTAGTGATTGATAAATAGTCGAGCAAGTTTTCGGATCGATCGGGTGATTGCTGCTTACCCGTGGAACTTCAAGAGGTAAGGGGATAAACCTGAAGAGTCCAAATTATGACAGCTATATGCTGCTTTGGGTGTTTGTAATGTAAATAAATGTTTATATCTGATTATTGGTTGATTGTTTTATTTACTGCTGTTGATTTGCTTATGCATGACATAATTGCAGATATATGTGGATACATGTTATAATTGTTAAATAACTGTAAGGATGGATCGTATGCCCTGCTGCGAGATTTAAGGCGTTAGAGGACCTAATATCGATTAGGATCCGACATCGTATAACATAAAAGCTTTAAAAACTTGAGACGTGGAATTGAGAAAAATAAATAATGTTTTATTGTTTCTCAATTTAATTTAAGAGAAAATAAATAATTATCTCTTTTGAAATAAAATAATAATATATAGCTGCTTTTAAGAAAAGTTAACTTAAAAGGGCAGAATTGTGAAAATGTGTTTTTAATAATGAAAAACGATGTTTTTAAGATAAATAGGGTGTTAGAAACCTTTATTAGTTTTGAAATTAATAAAGTTAATCGTTTGAGCAAAAACGTTTTAAGAAACGTGATTTCCAAATAAATTGGTTTTATCCAAGAAAAAGGGTTTTTACAACTTTGTTTTAAGGTTTGTGTTTTACCGAAAAACGACGAAAGGAAAAGAAATGGTCTTTAGACCAAGTTTTGTTTTACGAAAAATCGATCCCGAGGACTTTGTGTAAGTATCAGAGATTTGGGTTTTTGGTTTTCGAGTTTTCAAGAGAAGTGGTTTTAAAGCTTAGAAACTAGAAATTGAGACGTCGGGATTCTAGGGTTCTGCAAAAACACGTGGATCAAGGATCCGTGTTAGTTATTGTCCTGTCGGCTTAAGGACGATCTTTGTGGTCCTACAAGCTTGGGGATGTTTTTATAATCTTGAATCCAAAATTCTAAACTGGTGTATCAGTTAGGGATATTTTGATTTGAGTTGTTTTGGACTAGATGCCCTGTCTTGCGAAAATGTTTTTGAGGCATAAAAGGGTCTAAGACATTGTGGTGGTTGTTAGCGTTGATGCTACAACGAGGAAAGATTGTTACGATAAAGATAAACCGACGGAAACTAAGTAGTTTTTTCATGCATTTATGTGGGGCAGACGTGCCGTGAAACAGGGGACCTTGATGATAGGAAACCCGTCATGACTGTAATTCATTATGTATCATTGTACCATGATGGGCAATGGATAAAATCCATATAATGTGAAGCATTTGTACAGTGTGATATGGTAATGAAATCCATGTAGAGTGAAGCGCTATGCCCTGTGTGGATAGTGTGATACGGTACTGAAGTCCATGTAATGTGAAGCGTTATGCCTGGGTTGGACAACGTGACATGGTAAATAAATCCATGCAATGGAAAGCGTTATGCCTAGATTGGACAACGTGGTGTGGTAATGAAATCGATATAAGGAAAAGCATTGTACCCTGTGTTGGTCAGTGTGATATGGTAAATATTGTGTGCCTTGATTGGCAATCGAGTCTGATCAACTCATTCTTTTGGTGATGGGATTCCCGAAAATCTAGAATTGAATATTTGTTGAGATATATGGAAGTGTTCATGCATACGTTTAGAGAATAACGTTGATTGTGGGGTACGAGACCCTTGTGTTTTTACTGTTAGTACATAGATATATATGTTGTATTATGTGATGCATGATGATATGTGGTGAGATATATTTGTATGAATCTGCGGTTTGTGTTTGGACATATAGTTGTCTTTTTTGGGTTCATATATTGGTGTCTCACCCTTGCCTGTACGTGTTGGACACCCTGTTGTGTTTTTGGATACACATACAGATATTCTGTTAGCAGTTCCTTGGATCGTTCTAACTTGAGAGCTGGAAGTCGACAACGAAGAGGTGTGGATTGGGGACGACGAGACCTTGTTCTTTTGGTACGACTGAGGTCGGGATAGTACACTTTGTTATCTGTAGACTCCTTTTGTCAGACCAGCTTAGGTTTATTTTGTGTTTCTTTTGGGTTATTCTATTGTCGGCTTCGGATGGCCGTGAGGTAGACTGATAGATTTTAATGGATGATGTTTACTTTTATATATATATATATATATATATATATATATATCGTTGTGAGTATGTAAATGTTATCGTGAGCATATGTTCTTTAATCTTATAAGAAGAAGAAAATTTATCACGAATTTCATAATAAGTAAGATATGAGTAAAGAAAATCTTTTTTGAAAGCAAACCAGCAAATCCCTTTTTCTACCGTATAGTGTTTGAAATTACGAAAGTGACACCTGAGATGGAGGGGTATTACAGGACTGAAGGGGTTTGATGAATTATTTTGTATTCTCCATTTTGCATGATCAAAATCAAAGGATGCGACAAAACTGAGAAAGTATCTTGGTTCATATATCCCTCCCATTTTTTCTCATACACAGGTTTGAAAACTTCACTTTTTCATGGTGCATTTATTCTTGTCATTCCTGTATGTAGATTGTTTGATGGTTTGCTTCGTGATGGTGAGCTTACCCTGAAACAATGGTTGACAGGGCAAGTCAGGGAAAAGGCAAGTATTTTCTTATGCATGACACTCTTTTGTGTTTATTGTGATTAAAATAGTTTATACTAAAAAAAATTGAGAATTTTTGAAAGAATAATTATTTCCTAAAATATAAGCGTTGCTAACACTTCATGGTTTTTGAATCCAACACCAGAAGTTCCTTATGTTCAAGAATGTAGTCCACCACATCTTTCAAAGACATAACAGAAGGTTAAAGTACTCGATATCTTTTTCAAGTGCATTGTTTATGCAATGGTCAAAATTATATGCTGATCATTCCAGCAATTAAAGAAATTTCCTTTTCCCTTCTCTTTTATTCTATTCTTTTTTCTACTTCCTTTCTGATTGATGTTAGGTGATTTCTGGCCAGAAACTGTCAAATAAAACAAATAGCAGTATGATACTATGACTATTCATTCCTGTATTTATCATTTCAAGATTTAAACAGATGCACATTAAGTTAGCAATTAATATTTTTAAATAATGTTACACCTTAGCTTTAGGTGCTTAATTTTTTAATTTTCTGCCATGTTACCAAGTGCACATTTGATGGTTTGTGGAACATTAAAAATGATATTATATAAATATCAGTTAAATTGACTTTGAAATTTTCTTTTGGTTTTGATTATCATTAATAGCTGAATTATATCTAAACATTATGATTAAAGTGCCTTTCTCTTATGGACTTGTGCTTAGCACGGGTCTCTCTACTAGCTATGTGAAGTGATTTTTCATTGCTGTTGTCCGAGGGTTTGAGTCTAAGCTATTGGAATTTGAAAAAGGATAAAACACAAGATAAATATGTTTTTCTCTAGAAATGCCTGGGTATCATTCAATAATAGATGGGGAGGGAAGCCTTTCAATTGTATTTAACTGTTGTATGCTTAAATTTTTATGAACCTTGAGGCTACTGAACCAAATGGAAATCTCTTTTAATGTTGCTCTCTAGGTTTTGTTGGTTGGTATCTTATGTCAAATGGAATGTTAGAGAAAGAATCATGTTGTTCTCCCGAGAGGTGATATTCTTTGCTACCTGTGAGACACTAGTGCAATAAACATGTTTAAAATCGGTTAAAAATATCATTCTAAATTGGTTATGGAACCGATGTAGAAACATATGATGTAGAATGTAAGACCTTTTAACATGGTTTTTAACCGATGTTGAAAGTTAATTTTCAACATCGGTTATAAACCAAACCGATTTTGAAAGTGCTAATTCAACAGATTAATAATTATTGAAAAAGAACTTTTCATATCGATTATAATATAGAACCGATGTTGAAAGTTATAATTCAACATCGGGTTGGTCTTGTAACCGATTTTGAAAGTATCTTTTCACATCAGTTATAACTCAGAACCGATTGAAATTGATAGTTCAACATTGGTTCTCTATTGTAACCGATGTTGATAGTCCAATTTTTTTTTTAAATACTCTGTTTTAAACCAGTGGTAATCCTTAACCCTGTTTCATATATGTACAACCAGAACAATCCTAACCAAAATAAAATCCCAACAATAACATAATCCAAATCACTATATACTAAGTAAGCCAAACTATACTTTATTGATTATGCAAAAGTCAGCTTTTGATTCAACAGACTCAACTAATTATATAATGTAATAAATTCAAACTAATTAATTAAATACATAACAAAGAAACAACAAAGAAATATAACAAATTAAACTAGTTAAAGAAATAAAATGTCATCCATAAATTAATGTTCAGAAGTCATCTCAAGAAAGAAGTTTGCCCAACGCTCCTTGATGTCCTTAATGTCCTCTTCAGAGAATGCTTCCGGATTGTTGAAAATCTACACATTATAACTAATCAACTATAACTATACATAATTAATCTATAACTATTTACAAATGTTATTAGTTAATTACCTCCTTCCATCGATCTGTAATACTCGCGGAGACAATGTTGAACATCCACTTCATGACATAATATCCGTACTCCTAGCCGCCACGTTGCCTATGACACTACAAATGAATACACAATTTGAATATATAATGAGTAAAAACATAATAGTAACTATTTTACACTGCAATTGAATCTCGGGTACTAATTAATAAACTACTTACATTAGGGTAAATCCACCTAATAGGCCCGGGCCTACCACCATCCAAAACACGACTTGCGTTCATAGCTCTATCATAATTAAGAAAATATGAATTTAAAGTATGTTATATATATTTCAGAGTAATTAATAAAGCAAATGTAGTACAAATTAAATTAATTAAAAGCTTATGTTTCAACAATAAGCTTGCTTTCTTTCGTCGGCTTCCTTCCCAGCGAACAAAAGAAGACCACAACACTCATACCACGACAGATGATCAATAATTGCCAATGTTTACTGCATTTGGAAACAGTTTGAGACAAGTCACAGATAATTATAAATCACTAGTAAAACTTGTACTTACAGATGGAGGTAAGGTGCTAGGTAGAACTGTTTTTTGCCTTCATCAAGCACATGTCGCATGTACGCAGTAATCTCATCTGACCTAAGTGTCTCACCCTGAATTAGTTGAGGGTCAAGGAATCCATAAAGATGGAGGTTACCTCTATCAATACACAGGCGATGCAGATACCTAAGATATTGAAATAAATATTAATTATAATAGTTAAAAACTTAATTAGTTAACTTACAAATTAATTAGTTGAAATAACATAACTTACGTGCACCATAATGAGACAACTGTCATGCAAAGCATTTCACTATCAATGCATATCTCCATAATGTCCCTCTGGGGGATATAGAAAGTGTCGGGCTTGCCATCGTGTTCCAAATTTATAAAAGCGGACTCTTTCCCAAGTTTCACGGCAGCTAATGCGAGACGTTCCGGAGCATCAAGTTCAACATCCTTGTCAATACCCTAAACAGCAAATATAGAACATTAGTAAACACGGTTAGGTTATTTCAATTGTAAATAAAAAAAAAAAACTTAACTTATTGAATGATTATATGAATACCTTCGATGAACCAGACGCCACAAGTTTTCTCGGATCCGACCTAGGCCTTTTGGGTCGATGATCTTTTCCATCATCCTAAACAACAGAGGTAAAGCATTAGTAAACACAAGTAAACACAATTAAGTTATTTCAATTGTAAATATAACTAAGTGAACAATTACATGAATACCTTGGCTGAAACAAAAAACCTCACAAGTCTTCTCGGCTAAGGGATGAAATTACCGGGGGCCTGGCCAACTGTAATAACCTCCTCAGTGGGCACAGGGACTAGAGCATCAACATCTAGAACATCTTCAACCACTACCCTCACATGATCATCCTCTAATGTCTGGTGGTGTAAGATATTTCCCAAGTTGTGTACCTTCCCAAATGCCACTAACCGGCGATCATGATGATCATCAACATACAACTCACATTGATCATCCTCCTTATCAGGCTGATGTGAATGATCACATGAACTCATAGTGCTCACAGGTACAGACGGTTGGGCACTTGTGTTTTGCTGGGAAAAACCCATAGATGCCAACTCTGAGAGAAGATCTCGTTTTATTTCTTCTCGAAGCTGCGCCTTAATGGACTCAATATCATCCCTCTTCCGATGATGTGAAGATGGTCCATGGTATTGGGTAATGCCAACACCCCATCCAACACCAAGGAGACGGCCTGGGTGGTCCTCTTTCCCAATCGCAACAACCAAGAGATCTTTGCGTCCAGTAGACACAAAGGTTCCTTGTGTGCTTTGTTCGTCCAAGGAATCCTACAACATACAATTGTCACATTAATTTGTGTAAGATGATGGATAAGCATGTTACAATTACAATTAGAATTGAATATATACTTACAATCTTTTCAGCAACAAGACGTGCCTCCTCGGATGTATATTGTCCTGATGATTCTTGTCGGGCTCTCTTCCATGTATGGTGGCGTGGGGGTGGAGGTGGATCAACAACTTCTGGAGATGGATCAGCCGTAGGATCAGCTTGGGATGCTTGTTCCAAAAGTTGTTACCAAGAGAAATTGGTTTGGAAAATTTCAAAATAAAATAAAAAATAAATAAACACTTATAGAAAATAATTGATTTTTGGATTTTTGAGTTGATTGATTAGAAAAATAAAATAAAATGATGAACAAACAATGAAAGAAAATTCTAGGGATCCGATTTCACCAACGCTATGAATAGAGATTCCTCATAGACAAGGAATCCTAATCCCACTTAGTTTGGTTCAGTTATATCAATTCTTCATAATCTCTTGATCAACTTCTAATGTCAACCAAGAATCCTAATTTATTTTAATGTCTGGGTTAGAGCACACTAAAATTTATCCATTGATATCTAATCAACTATATCTCTATGATGATTATTTATCAAAGAATTTATTAAGATCTATGATTCTCTATAGCAGTTGCATAAGGCTCCTACGGTATATCTCTATCCGCATTAACCCTATGGTTTTATCTCAATATCCTTGACACATAAATCTCCTCTCGGTCTCATTATGATTAGCCTATCATCTAATTGGTGATCAAGCAATTAGAAGCATTAAGAACGGAAATAAAACACAAATAGAGAAGAAGAATAAATTAAGAAAAACTGAAATAAATCACCAAACTGTCATGGCGCGGTTACATCGCCACTCTAAAAAAAGGGTTTAGTTCATAACTAAAATAAAAAAAAAAAAAAAAAATTAAAACTATGAAGAGTTCTCAAAAATTTTTCATTGTGTGGTACTGTTGTGCCCATTTTATTCTCCTCAATTGCAGATGGAAGTATCCAATTTAAAATCAAATAACATTTGTTGCAATCTAATTCTGGATAAGCACACTATCACTTCCTTCCTTATTTTTCTCGTTGAAGCTCATTCTTGTTAACAGATTCAATCTTCCAAAATCAATTGAAATTGAATTCTCAGAGAACTTTTTATTTGCCATGGAGCCCACACAATCCATCTTCACGTGACCAAGTGTCACCTTCCTTCAATTACCATTTTCTCCTTTCAATTGCAGACCTTTAATTCTCCTTGGAATTCATGTGAGACTCAAGCTTCTTTCTTCAAGTCTTATTCATGCTCTCATCTTCCATTTGAAGCTAATTTCTTGCTTCTAATTTTAACTCCATTCACGTGGGCCTTTGGTATATAGAAGTTCTACTTGCCCCTGTAGCTTCACATTACTAGACTTCAAATTTGCACTTGCCAATAGTTGCGTAGCTTTTCCACTTCAATTGCAATTCTTTTTCTTCATTCTTCATAAAAATCACAAAATGCAAAGCAAAAGAAAACTAATTAAAATCTAATTAAAATGGATAAAATAAATAAATTAACTCTAAATAACAAAATAAACAAACAAAATCTAATTTTGGTAAAATCAAGCATTCTACTCAACTTAATTATTGAAATCCATTTTAAAATAATAGATAAAACATGATAAGCCAGCGGATTATCACTTCCTCCTCAGCTTTTTATATCCCCCACGAGACAAACGATGGGGGTAGAGATTCTTACTCTGGATCTCCTGCGCTTTTTTCCTTTTCTCCTATTATAAATAACATCAATTGAATTCAGTATATTAATAAAATCAATTTGGTTGGTAAAGTTAAACAATATAACTCAAGTTAACCTAAAAGGCGGGGTCCAATCGGATCTGAACAAATCTATCCCATGTCTCTTGATCAAGGAACGGGTACATCTCAAGTGGACATTTGTCTGCACGCCCACGTATGTATTTCCCGCTTAGTTGTGTTTTAAATGCTCTCCAACACTCACCCGCGTACGAAATCCATTTTTTTCTTCATACGCTCGGTATCCGGCACTTCAAAGGTGAGCTATATTTACAAAATAAAATGGAGAAATTAGTGTATATGAAAATAATATGGTGAAATAAAATATATACAACCAAAGAGGGTAAAAGTAAAATACTATGATACTATCCCATATCTGATCCTTCACGTTCGTCGGTACATGGTCCCAATCCTCAATAAGTATACTAGCCTTGCTTTTGGCAAGGACGGCCACAAAACTTTTAAAATGATCTTCCATTGGCCCAATAGGTAAGCAATCTCCATCAAACTCAACCCTCATCCTTTGATTACCACTACGGTTGACGGCCAATTTTTTTAATCGTGTGGCGCATCTACCATTTTTACTTGTCAATGGGGTATCCGACCCGCTGCGTGTAGGAGGGATGTCCGAGGGATCTGCCATGTATGCTTGTTTATACAAAAAATAATAAACTATGTCGGTAAAGATGGATAAATAACAAATATCACTTTAAACATAACTTACACTATAACTTAACATATAAATATCAAATTCAATAACAAAAAAAACTTAACTTATAATTATCAAGATAAACATAACTTAACTAATAAATATAACTTTAAACATAACTTACACCATGGTCAAGTAGTAATGTTCTCCCATCCCTTCATGATGATCATCACGAATGGCATGTACATCGTCCGCTTCATTTTCCTCATTGAAAGTAGGCATCCGTGTTGAGAAAGAAGGAGTATCGGAAATATCGAGAGTTGAATCTTGATTTTCCTCACTACCATTATGCATGTTTTTTCCTTGGAGAACCACCGATCACCTTTTGTTAGAAGGATCATGGATATAAAACACTTGTCTTGCTTGGAAAGCCATGATGAAAGGCTCTTCTGTATGGCCTACCTTGTCAAGGTCTACCAATGTAAATCCTAACTCATCGGTTTGTACACCATTGTTACTGTCAACCCACTTACATTTAAAAACAGGTACTCTAAATTTAGTGTAATCGACCTCCCAAATCTCTTCAATGACTCCAAAGTAAGATATGGATGCCATAACGGGGTTTGTATCTTTTGAACTAGAGAAGTGCATAGACTCGGCTACAACCATAACCCCACTGTTTTGCACGGTACTCTTGTCATCCTGGGACTTTGTATAGAAGGAAAACTTATTGATATCGTATCCACTCCAACATATGACATCAAAGTTAGGCCCGTGTGCTAACCATTTTAATGTATCAGAAGCAGTATTATCCTCCGCAATTTGATCTTTAAACCAGTTTAAGAAAGTCTTATTATACTTGTTCAATAACCATTTTTCGTTCATTCGAGGGTAATTTTGCTTGACAATGGTTTTGTGATCACATAAGTAAGGATTAACCTCATCGGTGTTATTCAATATATACATATGTGCTTGAAGCACTTCCTCTCGACCCATGCTCTTAGCAGTAATACCTCGTGTACCCTTACCATCACATCTTCCCTCATGACGAGACTTAGGAAGCCCTACAGGTTCCGCTTCTGACATGTAGTCTGTACAAAACTCAATAGCTTCTTCTGCAACATACCTTTCAACAATAGATGCTTCAAGACGGTGTGGATTCTAAACATACCCTTTTAGTATCTTCATGTATCGCTCAACTGGGTACATCCACCTTAAATGAACGGGGCCACACAATCTAATCTCCCTCACTAGATGAACAATTAAATGAACCATGATGTCAAAAAATGAAAGAGGAAAATACATCTCCAATTGACACAAGATAATAGCGGCCTCAGTTTCCAACTCATCCCGTTTTTGAAGGTCAATGACTTTGCTACATATAGCATTGAAGAATAAGCACAGCCTTGTTATGGCATGTCTCACTATTTTAGGCAAGATGTCACGAATAGCCACTGGTAGTAGTTGTTGCATCAAGACATGGCAATCATGAGACTTTAAACCAACTAATTTGAGATCTTTCATTGAGACAAGCCTCTTTAACATTTGAAGAGTAACCCTGTGGCACTTTGATGCCCCGCAGACACTCACAAAAACTTTTTTTCTCTTTTTTCGATAAAGTATGATATGCTGGGGGCAAATAAGTTCGCTTAACCCCTACTGATTGTGGAGCTAACTGCTCTCGTATGCCCATCGCAACTTGATCTAAACGAGCATTGACACCATCCTTTGTCTTGCCTTGAATGTTAAGAAGCGTCCCGACTACACTATCACACACATTTTTCTCCACATGCATCACATCAATACAATGTTTTACATCAAGTTTGCACCAGTATGGAAGATCAAAGAAGATCGACCTCTTCTTCCATATGTTTTTCTCAGTAGCCTTCTTATGGGTCTTTCCAAAGATAATATCCATGTCATTAACCCGTTGATAAACTTGATCTCCGGTTAAGGCCGTCGGAGCAATTTCATTCTCCTGGCATCCATTAAAAGCTTTTCTCAATCTACGATACGGGTGATCAGGTGTGAGAAATCTTCGATGCCCAAGGTAAACTGTCTTCCTTCCATGTTGTAGTTGATGGTAGCATGTGCCTTCTTCACATACAGGGCATGCTTTATGCCCCTTAACACTATATACGGACAAGTTCCCGTATGCTGGAAAGTCATTGATGGTGCAAAATAACATGGCACGCATCTTGAAAGTCTCATTGCAATACCCGTCAAACAGATCAACGCCTTCCACCCACAGCTTTCTCAAGTCTTCAATCAAGGGACTTAGATAAACATCTAAGTCATTTCCTGGTTGTTTTGGGCCCGAAATCATCATAGATAACATAATGTATTTGCGCTTCATGCACAACCAAGGAGGTAGGTTATAAATTACCAGGAGAACAGGCCATGAACTATGAATACTACTTAAGATGCCATACGGATTCATTCCATCGGTAGCAAGTCCAAGCCTAAGGTTTCTTTTCTTATCGGCGAAATCCGGAAATAAACTATCAATTCTCTTCCATTGCAAAGAATCAGCCGGATGGCGAAGCTGTCCATCACATTTTCTCTCATCTGCATGCCACCTAATGTTTTTTGCGTCATTTACATTAGCGAACAATCGCCTGAACCTTGGAATTATTGAAAGATACCATAACACCTTCGCAGGAGGACCCTTTGTGATCAAATCACAATTTGAATCACCATCGTTCTCTTTGTAGCGTGATACCCCACACCTTGGACACTCGTGCATCTTTCCAAAGTCATTCCGTACAATATGCAATCATTAAGACATGCATGTATTTTCTTATACTCCATACCCATCGAACACAATATCTTCTTCGCCTCATAGTTACGGTTCGGCAATGTGTTACCTTCTGGAAGCATGTCTTTCAACAACTCAAGCAATTCGGTGATGCTTTTATCACTCCACCCATTTCTCGCCTTCACAACTACTAATCTTAACACCGCTGACAACCGTGTGAAATTAGAGCACCCAGGATACAAAGGCTTATCTGCATCACTGCACAAAGTATCATACACATTTGCTCGTTGAAATGACTCTTGTCCAATATCGCGGATCATGTCCTCTAGTCGATCGTCCATATCTACGTCATCAACCTCCTCTCTTTGGGACACACTTGGTTTGTCTAACAATTCACCATGCCATATCCATCTTGTATAACTCTTACATATCCCTTCACAAATAAGATGCTCTCGTATTTTCTCAGCTTCCAGTCGTCTCTCATTCAAACAATTAATACAAGGACAATAAAACCTTCCATTACTACCGGGAACATTTCTTTTAGCAAATTCTAAAAACTCTTCCACTCCATTCTCATACTCATGACTTGTGCGTCTAGCATCGATCCAATTACGATCCATAACTACAACAACAACAACTTCACTTAGTCCAAGATCTTCAACTCCTTTTTATCACAGGATATGGCCCTATCCCATTCGGGAAGAAACTTCTTCAACACTCAGTTAACAGTTAGTCCTTAACTTTCATGCCCATACTTAACGAAATTTCAGCAGCATTTCCCATCGGTCTCCGACGTACACGACTTGAACGCGGTGACATCCACCGCGACAAAGTGTGCACCCGGAGAACAAAAGGAAATGCAGCAGATCGAAATTTCTTCAAGTATAAGATATGAGAATTAAGGAATAAGTATTAACCAAATGAAGAATAAGTTTTTCTCCAAACTGTCCAACTTGGACAATTCAAGATTCAATACAATGAGTAGTACCTTAATAAAGTACACATATGCTCATTAATATTGAATCTCAAACGGGAAACTAAGGTTTTGCTAATTTATTAACCCTAAAAGATAATCCAACAGTCCAATCCCTAAGTTAAAGCAGCAAACAAAACATTAGAATAAAATATCTTACTTGTGCTCAGAGTGAGGAGATAGAGAGTGATGAGTAAGAGGGCGCTCGAGATGGGTTGAGGCTTGCCTTCACCCTAAATCAAAAACACAAAGCAAAGAGAGGGTTTGAGAGAACTATGAGAGGTTTTTAACCTAACATTTAAAAACCATTCATGTTAAACTAATATCATGTCATGAGTTTGCAGAAAGGAATGAAGTTTGATCTTATTATCAAGTCCTAGTTAGCAATCTAATGCATTCGTGGTTAGAATTGAGAATGTTTGTTGTCCTAGTGCTCAAGAGACAAAAGGAAATGGTGAAAATAAGGTGCTATGTCTAGAGGACAACTTAGAGGATGCGCAGGTTTTTTTGCTTAAATGCAAGAAGCATGAAAGGTCCCTGCTATGAAAAATTGCGTCAGTGGATATGCACAATTGCTTTTATCATCCAGAATTGGCTTAATAGCTTATAATGGGCTTGATTGGACCATGGTCTCCTCTATGCTTGCCTAAGTATCACTGCCAGCTCTAAATTAGCGCATCACCTTTCTTTAAATTAGTCAAACATTTTTGTAGTTTATAGTTTTATGTTTCCTTGCATATTTACTCAAGTTGAATCAACCACATTTTCAAACTAAATAGTAAATTCTAATACATTAATACTTTTTCTCTTCCTTTCTCCCTTTAATTTCATAAGAAAATCTAATCAGAAGGAGAAGTGTTTTTCTTCATTAGAATGTCACGTATGGATTTCCTGCCAAGTTACATGCCATACTGTAAAACTAATCAAGTTACATGCCATACTGTAAAACTAATCAAGTTACATTGCAAAACCAAAGTAACAGGTATCAGACAACAACAAAAATGTAGAGAGAAAGAAAGAGAACCTGCGCGACTGGGCAAAGTTTCTCCACCGAGGAGAGGGTGAAGCCGTGGGCAAAGTTTGGTACAGAGGTTCAGAGGAGAGGGTGAAGCCGTGCGCGACTGGGCAGTGTATCAGCGATGAAGGAGCAGCAACGATTTGTGAGGAGAAGGAGAAGGATGAAGGATGGTGCTAGGTTACGGTGGTGAAGGATGAAGGAGAAGGAGCAAACGAGAGAAAGGGCAAATAGTGAGGAGGGAAAGATATAAAAGAAAGTTGGAACGTGAAATGGGTTTAATGAAGATTTGAAATCGGTTGGTTAATAGAACCGATTTTGAAAGTTTAATAATGAGATCGGTTGTCAAATAACCGAGTTTGAAAGTTTACTAATGAGATCGGTTGTGTAATAACCGATGTAAATACGTGGCGGGAATAAATAAATAGTTTTTTATTTAAATTGTTTTCATCGGTTGAACTATGTAACCGATGTTAAATGTTTTATACATCGGGTTCTTTCTGAACCGATGTAAATAATTTTGAACTTATTTTCAAAATTGCCACCGCCTCTTTTTTTAAATCGGTTTCTTTTCAACCGATCTAGAAACCTGTTGTAGAATCCATATTTTTCACTAGTGAGACGACCCCACTTACGTAGGATAATCCCATTAAAGAACCTAAGATATTACCTACCCTTACTCGCATTATAATCGTTAGCGTGCTTTATTATGTGAAGCGAAGTGGAAAATTTCGCGCGGAAGCAAAATCACATTTAGGCACGCAACTTATCAGAGTACGCAGTTTTAAAACATAAAGATATATATCATATACATCAGTTGCCCTATCAGTAGGGCTACAGTATTAATATATACATGTAGAGTGTCTCAGTACAAACTTTAAGCAAAATACATCAAAAGATACTAGCATAATACAACACTCCTCAGGCTAATCCACCGGCCTCAGTCTCGTACAGAGTATCACCCAACTCCTCCGCAGCTGGATCTTCCACAAAGTCTTTTCATATATATAAAAGAAACATAAAGAGAAAAAAATAGGGAGTAAGAAATATGCATCATGATGTATATGGGAAAAGGGGCTATAGCATGGCATATATACATGTAACATATAACACATAGAAAGTATGTAACACAATAAACAACCATCTCCTGAGTCATACATCACATCCATCTCCAAGATATTTCTCTCAGATCAAGCCTCTAAGGAAGGATACTAATCCTTATATGCATGTCAGTCGATAACGTCCCCAATTGGACCGCCCTGACCCGGCATCAGGGGTTTCTCAATAACGGCCCCATTTGGGCCGCCCTCCGAAGGGGTGTCAATAACGTCCCCAATTGGACCGCCCTGACCCGGCATCAGGGGTTTCTCAACAACGCCCCCATTTGGGCCGCCCTCCAAAGGGGTGTCAATAACGTCCCCATTTGGACCGCCTCGACCCGGAATCGAGGGTTTCTCAATAACGCCCCCATTTGGGCAGCCCTCCGGAGGGGTGTCAATAACGTCCCCATTTGGACCGCCTCGACCCGGAATCGAGGGTTTCTCAATAACGCCCCCATTTGGGCCGCCCTCCGGAGGGGTGTCAATAACGTCCCCATTTGGACCGCCTCGACCCGGAATCGAGGGTTTCTCATGCGGCATGATATGCATGTACAAACATCCATTACAGGTTGATACCGAAACCTCACATCAAAAGAATATCAATTCATTATCAATCATGAATATTAACATCACGACGCCATGTGTCCACGAGCCCACAGCTCCATTAGAACCGCAACGGTATCAACCCGCACAACATCATAATCTCATCATATACTCATCAATCTCATCATAAGCTCATCAATCTTATCATGCTCATCAAGCTTATCATATGCTCATCAATCAACATCCAACCCATCATAATAACAAAGTATCACAATAATGAGCATGTCAATATAGCCAATTAGATAGATAATCATATAGCTTACATAGAGCACATAGAGCACATAATCACAATTAATCCACATAGAGCATCATATAATTCACATAGAACATATGTTCACAATCATATCAAGTATTTGTCTTCTAGCCGAGGGTATAGTCTTAGTAGGGTTTAAGGCTCCCCTACACATGTATATAGACTATATTACGCTTGCCTTCCCGATGATAACAATTTCTTCTCCCTACCTGCAGCAAGGTCGCAATGCCCACAAGCTCACTAGCACCTTCCCACGGTCACAGCCTCGTTCCTCCAACGGATAACCGTACACCCTTTAGAGCACTTGAACACGATCTTATCCTTCATCACAAATCATAATCACAATTAGTAAAATCAAACAAAACACACCTAGTCCTTAGGAACTAGGGTTTGGCCCCCATGAGGAAAATATGCTAGAAGTGTTAAAATTTGACAAACTCTTGGATTAATGATCCTTAAGCATATATAAAGCTAGTGTAAGTCATTTTTCTCAAGAATTTGAAACAAAACTCAAGATCCTCAAGGTCTAGGGTTCGTCCTCTTTAGGTAAATAAGGCTAAGAAAGGTTTTTGATTCAATTCTTTTGGGCTTCAAAGACATTTAAGTGTAATAGAATCAAATCAACATTCTTTTAGCAAAAATTGAAACAAAACTTCATGATTCCACAACATAGGGAATTCGGCCAAGTCATAGAAAATTAGGGTAGGAAAGGTTTTTGATTGCAATCTTTTGGATTCAAAGACATCTAAGTGTGATAGAACTCAAATCAACACTTCTTTAAGCAAAACTTTGAACAAAAATTCATGGATTCACTAACCTAGGGTTTCAGCCATCTCACCCCAAATGGGTTAGAGAGCTTTTATGATTACAACCTCTTGGATTATGAAAGAAGATCATGAATCTAGATTAAGAAAATTGGTTTGACATTAAAATGATTTTTCTATAATTTTTCATGAATTTTGGAAGTTCAAACATTAAAATAGAACAAGCATGAACACATAGAGTTGCCATGGAGAGAAATGGAGATTTAGAGCTCAAAGAAGATATCTCAACCTCTTAGATGAAGTTTGCTTCACAAAGTTCTTGAAGATCTCTTGAAGAATGGAGAGAAAATGGAGATTTAGAGCTTGAAGATGCTTGAAGTGAAGAGGATGAAGAAGAAAGAAAGTGAGAGAGTAAAGAGAGAGAGATTGGCGTGAGGAAGATATATATAGGAAGGAAAGGATAAGGATAGGATAAAACTACTTAAGGTTAGGATGGGTATTTCACCTTAGGAACAAAATTGGGATTTTATCAAAAGTTCTACTAAAACTTAAACACTTGAACTTGAAGAAGAAAGTAAAGGAGAAAGGAATATGAGATAGAATATACATATGAATGGCGTGGGGTTATGTGAAGGAAAGGTAAGGATTGTATAAAAATTACTTAAGGGCAAAAAGATCATTTCCTTTAGGGGCAAAAATGTCATTTCCTACACCATCATCATTACCATGGTGTGACTCACCCTTGGCCATCATTACTATGTGAGTCACTCATGTAATGATTACATAAGGATAAGATAAGGTGAGGTGTCTCCTTGAAAGCGACCTTATGCTTATCCGTTACCGGTTCCAGTAATCTCGTACGCAGACCAGGTTTCAGTTGAATGGTCAACCCAAACCTTAACCATAATTCTCTACCAATAATGTAGAATAAGAATATATCTGGATTGGATGCCAAATCACGTCTAAGACTTAGATAAAATTCGTACAATTTACCAATCTTAGAAAGCAGTGAAAATTGGGGTGTTACACCGTGAAATTGGGATGTCAGCAATGATTGATTGTCTGGACAAACTTTGAATGTATTAGATGTTTATTAGGTACTCTAACTTGATAAAGAAGTTGATGAAATATGTTATCATGGTAAAACTTATGTAAAGGATGACAGCCCACCAATTATACAATATATAGATAAAAATTTGACACTAGCCAAGCATGTAATGTAAGTTCTATAGTGAAAGAAAGGCTATTGAAGATAGTTTATCGTTGAATGGATTCTTTTTTTCTTTTAATGCATCTGTATGTGTATGCACGCACATACGTCATATTTTGAGAATATCTAATTCATGATTATTTTGAGTTTCAGTGGCCGGAAATTCTAATGGTATAAGAATACAAGCTGTATTTATATCAAAAGCTTCGGGTGAAATACTAAAGAAATATGTTGAATTGACTAATGTGGAAATATGGATTGTCAGAGTTTAGGGATTATTCCAATAAATAGATGGTGATTTATTAGAGGAACTTGCATTTAATTTGTTTTACATGAATTTTGATATCTCTTTCTTTTTCGTAATTTAAATAAAAAATATGAACCATAAAGCATACCTTTTTATATCTTAAATCAAATGTGCTTATAATTAGTTGTTGTGCTCCTGAACAGGTTATGAACATATTTCAGTTGATTATAGAAATTGACAAATCAATTGCATTATATAGTAATGAACTATTATGGTTTTTTTGACAGAAAATGCTTGAAACTACTTCATTTTATACTACTACTAGGAACTTGGATAAATGGAATGGTGCATTACTGTTTCTCCTAATCAATAGTTCAATACTGTTCTATTAGCTTAAATATTGTCCTTTACAAACACTTCATGAAAATTCAATGGGAGACAATTGATATTTGATAGAGTGGATAGTTGATAGATAGGAACGATAGAATCTGGGTATATAATTTACTTTATTCACTTATTTTCTAAATTAAAAAAATTAATTAATTTACAAATTAAGTTTTAGCAAAAATGTATTAAGCAACGCGGCACGTTCGCACGAGTATACGGCTAGTTTTATTAAATAGTAAAATGGATTGATTGAAGGAAAACTACAGTATCATTGCCCTTAAGGATTATAACATACGTGAGTTTTGCATTATCAACAAGCCAAATCGCCATGAAAATGAAAGTCAGAAAGTGACATTTATAAATGGAGAACAAGTCAAACAATACACATAAATGCTTCTATTGGAGTTGCAAAGCCACTGTCATAAAAGATGATACTGCGATAATAACAGCAGTAGCAGCCACCACTTTGGACTGCTAGTAAAATGATAATAAAATCAAAGAACATAATTGCTGGAATAGCAAGACAACTAATCACATTGAAGTGTACAAGAGATTTATTTTCAATACATTTAACTTTCATATATTACAGCTATATAAATACAATAACAATTTGTGCATGGCTTGCATATGCACAAAAGTTCTAGTGTAAATAAAATAGCACTACCCAACTATTCCTAATGCAATTTAGGTTCTACCACTTATGCCTAGAAGATAAAATATTGTAGTGATTTCAAGCACTCTAAGGCTCTATTGGTTGCAAAGATTTCACAGATTGGATATTCTCATGATCTCTCCAAGAGTTGTATGGCTATACAAATGATTTGCCATCTTTGCCTTCCTCTGGTGCATACCTGTTACAACCTTTACTTCTCACACAGCAACTCTAGAATAGTGTCTTAGTAGCTGAAGAATCTCTTAATGCTTCAAGGGTAGTCTTTTGAGTTTTGAGTCACTTCTCTTTGATGCACAACTTCCTGTCAAGAAAGAAAAAAAGCAAGGCTCATAGGAGGAAATTCAGATCTTATTTTTTTGCAGACCAACAAGGCATATTAATTGAAATAGAATGAAATAGAAAACAAATCTAAAGCAATTAATTTAATAAATAAAGAAAACAGTAGCAGCTAGCAAGTACCTGTGCTGTGGTGATAGGCACCACACCAGGATGGTCTTGAAGGAACTGCTTATCATCCCGAAGATCAACAAGACACATATTTGGTTGTCATTAAATGTCAAAGCAAACTATTGACAGAAAATTTTCATAACAGAATTCTTACTTTTGTTATATCCTACTAGAAATGGAAAATTTGATGACTCGTGAAGCCAAGGACTTATATCTAGCCCAGGCACCACCAAGGCAATTAGTCACCAACAAGAACTTGCACTCTGACGTCATCCTAAACTTCCTAATAAACACCATAAGGCCAGACTTCTCAAGCAGTATCCATTCGTGCGGCTTTGTAAACAGCCACTACATTTCCCTTTTAGTTTTAGAGGAGGTAAAAATCTAACAAAGATGAAAAATAACCCAGGCCCTTCTATGTCATAGATGAAAACTTAAGGAGATGGTTTAATTAAATAGTTTGTTTTTCTGAAGCAAATATAGGTTGAAGTCATGACTGAGGTAATTACCACGACTCGACCCCTTGTTCAGGCATTTCATCAAGCACCTGTTATGCTAGCCTCTGCAAAAACGATAATTGCTTTTTTTTTTTTTTCCAGCAAACACAAAAGAAATAGAGGATTTTTTTTAAAGACTTTTATAATCAACATTTTATTAATTGTATTTCTGTAGTCGAGAATAAACACATAAACTCTAATTATAATATTATATAGCAAAATCAATTTTATAGTGGAGAAGACAACATATTCACATGTTTTTGTTCACATGTTATTGTATTTATATGGTGAAAAATGAAATTGTGAATTTAAAAAAATAAAATCACTTTATTTTCATAATGTCGAAAATATTGTATTCTATATTTTTATTGCATGTTGTTACTGATATATGTTAGCTTTGATATGTCATTACTTGCAAATCAATTATAATCTATACTTAAGTGGCGTTTGACCCAATTTTTTTGAGGTTTAAAAGCTACTTTAAAGTTAAAGTTAAAAATAAGTGTTTTAAGAACATGTTTGGGACAATCTATTTTTCTTGGAAAAAGCTTTTTTCCTAAAAAAATGTTGTTTTGAAATTATTCTACTACGTTTGACAAATTAGCTTCAAGTAAAAAAAAAGTTTTTTTTATAGAAAAAAGTGATTTTCAACCAAGCTAAAAATTTTAAGTTTATTTGAAAAAAATTTTTTTGATTATTTTGAAACCAATCATATTTTCTCATTTTATCCTATATAACTAACTACCAAACAAATAGTATTATTCTATACAAACAACTGCATATTTTTTTTTTTGTAATTTACTATATAAAAAAGTATTTTTTTACATCATTCAAACAAAATAGATTATCTTAAAATCGTTTTTTAATAAATATACCCAAACAAAAACTGATTCTCATTATAATCGATTATTACAATAAATATATAATTGATTATGGAAGTAAATATCTTAAAATCGCTTTGTTTGGTAATTTATGTTTGGTTGAATGACAAGCATGCGGAAAAAGAGAGGGAGGAAGGGAAGGTGGAGGGAGGGAGGGAGAGGGGGAGAAAGGAGAGGGAGGGAGGAGAAAGAAATGTGAAGATATAAGGTAAAGAGAAATAAGGATTGAGAATCCTTAGAAATCTCATGTGTTAGTGTGAGACTTTTTGTTACTAAAAAATAACTAAAAAGTCACACAAAATCCACCTTAGAAAACAATCCATTGAAATCAGGAAGTTTTTGAATACCACAAGACTTTTTGTCACTTGTAAAAAGTCTTAATTGAATACCACTAGATTTGGATTATCTCTTTAAAAAATCCTAATAGTCTTGATTGAATACCACAAGACTTATTTAAATTACTTAAAAGTCTTGATTGAATACCACAAAACTTTTTTATTATAAAAAAATCTTTTAAAATACTTTAAAATCTTAATCCAATACATCCCCTACATTCGTACCAAGTAGCATTTTCCTTCATGAAAACCAAATTATTTCAGCAACCCAAACGAAAGAAGTGGGAACTTTAGAACATTACATCGTTGCTTTTGAATGCTCAGTGTTGACTTCAAAGTCTTTCCATGAGTTTCTCATCATTCCAAGTTTTCTACAGCCCAAAGGAAAGAAGTGGGAAGTTTGGAACGCGTTACATCGTTGCTTCTGAATGCTCCGTGTTGACTTGGAAGTCCACCCACATTCAGTTGGTTGGATGCATATTTATTCTCCATCGGGAACCAGTCATCATGTATATTTCCAAACATGGAGAAGTTTTGTCCACACAAGCTAGTTCCCTCTGCAATGAGAACTCAAACAGCCCCATCACTTTTAGTGATTCTGTTGTTCTGTATGTACCTTTGCAGCCACATTTTTGTGGTGTCTGGCTTATGTCTTAAGGATCAGAGATCTTTGCTGCTACAATTGAAGAGCAACCTCAAATACAATCAATCTGAGTCCATGAAACTGGTGTCTTGGAATCAAAGCATTCCTTGCTGTGACTGGAGCGGTGTAACATGTGATGATGAGGGACATGTTATTGGTCTTGACCTGAGTCAAGAATCAATCTCTGGTGGATTTCACAATTCAAGCAGTATTTTCAGTCTCCAACATCTCCAAAGTTTGAACTTAGCTGGCAATGACTTCGACTCTGTGATTCCATTCGGATTCAACAAGTTGGAGAATTTAACTTACCTGAATCTGTCACATGCTGGTTTTGCGGGGCAGATTCCAAATAAGATTTCTCACATGACAAAGTTAGTCACTCTTGATATCTCATGTTTATCCTATCGCGGAGAGGGGCAACCGTTGAAACTTGAGATACCAAATCTCGGAGATCTTGTCAGAAACCTCATCAATATTAGACGACTGTATCTAGATGGTGTGGCTATATCAGCTAAGGGAGAAGAATGGAACGCTGCTCTGTTGCAAATTCCAAGTCTGCAAGAACTGAGCATGTCACACTGTAATCTCTCAGGACCTCTTGAATCTTCCCTGACAAGACTTGAGAATCTATCTGTCATTCGTCTTCGCGGGAACAATTTCTCATCCCCGGTGCCTGAAACCTTTGCCAATTTAAAGAACCTGACCACCTTGAGTCTTCATGGTTGCGGGTTGACTGGAATGTTTCCTCAAAAGATCTTCCAGGTACCAACATTGTCCTTTATTGACATATCAGCTAATCCAGATCTTAATGGTTTCTTTCCAGACTTCCCCTTGAATGCATATCTC
Source organism: Ammopiptanthus mongolicus (assembly GCA_039655645.1). NCBI lineage: Eukaryota > Viridiplantae > Streptophyta > Magnoliopsida > Fabales > Fabaceae > Ammopiptanthus > Ammopiptanthus mongolicus. The sequence goes on from CM077350.1 coordinate 49,277,589, forward strand.
CAGAAATTGAAAGTATATGACACAAATTTCTCAGGACCACTTCCAAATTCTATTGGTAATTTGAGAAACTTGTCCACTTTACGTCTTTTTGGTTCTCAATTCAATGGAACACTGCCCAGTGCATTGTCGAATCTCACCCAACTTGTGGAACTAGATTTGTCATCAAATAGATTTGCAGGATCAATTCCTTCTTTGAAATTGTGCAAAAAAATGGTTCATATAGACTTGAGTGATAATTCCTTCACTGGAAAAATCCCCTCCTCTATATTCATGCTCCCGTCACTCGAATTGCTTGATTTGAGCAACAATCGTTTAGAAGGCCAGTCAGGACTCCAACTACTCGACCTGTCATTCATCGATGCAACCACTTCAAAATCTAACTTGATATATGTCGCTTTAGCTTCTTGCAATTTGACAACATTTCCTCGATTCCTAAAAAACCAGTCAGGACTCCAACTACTCGACCTCTCTAATAACCATATTGCTGGCATTGTACCCAAGTGGATTTGGAAGAACAAAGATCTTAGTTTCTTTAATCTTTCGTATAACTATCTGACAGACTGGGAAGAACCTCTACTCAACAATATGTCCAACTTGTTTTTCCTTGATGTTTCAAGTAACAACCTGAGTTCGTTTATCCCACCAAATATCGGTAATGACCTCTCGGGGATCAAGTATCTCTATTTTTCAAGCAATAATTTGAATGGGAATATTCCAGAATCAATATGCAATGCCACAAATCTTGGAGTGCTTGACCTCTCTAATAATGTTTTGACCGGTACCATTCCCAAATGCTTGATTGCAATGAATGGAACTCTTACCGTACTAGACTTAGGGAGGAACAAACTCAATGGAACTATTGATACATTTCCTGGGACGTGTGCCCTAAGAAGTCTACATCTAAATGATAATTCCCTGCAAGGAAAGATTCCAAAGTATCTGGCTAATTGTGCAATGCTAGAGGTTTTAGACCTTGGCAATAACCAGGTACATGATCATTTCCCCTGCTGGTTGAAGAGCATATCCAACTTGACTGTTCTTATTCTGCGGTCCAACAAATTACATGGCTCCCTGAAATGTCAAGTAGCATGGCCAAGTCTTCAAATTATTGATCTTGCATCCAACAATTTTAGTGGTAGAATTCCACTGTCATTCTTTGAAACCTGGAAAGCAATGATGACCGATGAAAATTATGCAGGCCTCTCCAAGCCAGATTATCTCCAGTTTGTAACGCTACTAGATTCTGGGGTCATAACTGTAATCTATTACCAATATAAAGTGATAGTCACAAGCAAACAGCAAGAAATGCACTTGGTGAAGATCCTAACTATCTTCACTGCTGTTGACTTGTCATGTAACAAATTTGAAGGGCCAATACCAGAAGTGCTTGGACAGTTTAATGCATTGCACACGCTTAACCTATCACATAATGTTTTCTCAGGCCATATCCCATCATCACTAGGAAATCTGAAAAACCTTGAATCCTTGGACCTGTCAAACAACAAGTTGATCGGAGAAATTCCCACACAGCTAGCAAGCTTATTCTTTCTTGAAGTCTTGAACGTCTCATATAATCATCTCGAAGGAAGAATCCCAACAGGCACCCAAATTCAATCATTTGAAGCAGCTTCATTCAAAGGTAATGATGGGCTATGTGGACCTCCATTGACCCACAATTGCAGCGGTGATGGAGTGCAAGGGGCATCACCTCCAGCATCAAGTTCCAATGAGAGTTCCATTGATTGGAATCTTATATCTGTGGAACTGGGATTTACTTTTGGGATTGGAATTCTTCTTTTGCCTCTTTTGTTCTATAGGCCTTGGAGAATATGGTACTGGGGACGTGTAGAGAACATCCTTTATCACATCTTCCCTCAGCTGGATTGGGTTTATGAATACGATGGAGGGCAAGTATACCGAACTCTAAGGTGGAATACGTACTGAAATTAATAGGATATACTTTGTTGAAGCATATTAGTAGCATGAATAAGCAAAAATAGTTTGCATGTTTACATTGTAATTGTATGTGTATTTTAAAATATGGCAGTTTATATGTGCTGGAGATTGGGTGTGATGCATTCTATTAAATAACACTGGCTTGTTATATTTATCCAACTTGTGAAGCCTGATATGTATCATTATGTTAAGTTTTGATGATTTCAAATATTGTTTGTTGAAATGTCAAAAATTGTGAAAACATGTCTTACACATGTGTATTTATAAAATAGATTATTGTTTGTTGATATGTGTTACAAAATACAAGTATTGGACATGTTTCTAAGTGTTCTATACATGATGGTCAAATAATTAATTGACAAACACTAATGAAAGACAAAAGGTTATTTCATATAGCATGCACGTACAGCAAGCAAAACTCAAATTATTATGAAGTGCCAATAATGCAAGTATCAAGACTAAAGAACTCGATGGATAAATTATTAGGTCCTAAATATTCTTATAAGAGATTGATTTGATTAAGTTCTATTATGACTCCAGGTATTAATAATGATAAGCAAAACATTTTTTAATAATATTTTAAAGGATTATATTTGATTAAACTTGAGCAACGAGTTCTGAAAAATAAGTTTTTTAATTGGCATTTTATCAAAAATAAATTTTTGAGTGTTTCGATTTCAACATTTAATAAATTGATTGATTATTTTTTTTTTTGGAAAAGAAATCAATTGACAAAGAGACTCAATCAATTGACTGCGTAGCTTTTTAATTTATTGAATTGATTTTCTATTGTTTTTTTTAAGTAAAATTGATTTCCTATTGTTATTTACTCGGAAAACAAATCTCTCTTTTACTGAATGATTTCAATTATCATTCAATTGATTGTGTTACATGAAAATTTATTTATTGTGAGTGAAATTGATTTCCCTAAAAATTCAATCGGTTGACAAATGACAAAAAAAAAAGATTTACCGTTTTATGAAACCGATTGATGTGCAAAAGTTTTGAACTTTATCTTGCTCAATCATTTACTGTCTTGCTTCAATCGATTGCTAATCTTTTTTTTTATTTGGTAGAAATCAATTTCCAGTCTTTGAGATCGATTTACTACTACTTCAGTCGATCATCCCTTTTCAAAGATTGGAACTTTAATGCTTACTTTGAAAAATCAGGATTCAATGTGAAATAATTTGTTGCCATTTTCATCTTGCAACGATCACTTTTTTGAACTTTAAAATAGCTTTAGCTTCTCTTTTTCAAAACTCAGAAACTGTAACACACGTATAACACTTTGAATAAAAAAGTTTTTTGCACACTTTTGAAATAATCTTGACCCATCTAACCGTTCCTTCTTTATCAATCTCATAGGTTATTCAACTTGTATTATTTGCACTATCTAGAGTGCTTCAATTTCTTCTACTCTGTATATCAATTTTAGAAATAAGGTGAGGTATCCCTAGATTAAGGGTGAGATATCCCTCTGATTAGAATGTGAGATATCTTTGTTTTGTGAAAGAGTGGGCATCCCTTTCATGTGCGGCTTTAGGCTCAGAAGTGCGGGTGAAACATCCCAAAGGCGCGAAGGAGAGTGCAATAGGTCATTGAGGCTCTTACACATGGGTGAGACATCCCATAAGACGTGGTTGGAGTGCTCTGTGTGTAAAGGTATTCAAGCAGCTTGAAGCTTGGTATTAGTGGATAAAACCTGAAAACATATTCTGGGGACTGGACGTAGGTCACCAACGGTGGGTGACTGAACCAGGATAAATCTGGTTTGCAAACTTTTCTTCTGAATCTCCTTTATATTGTGATTTATTGTTCATCCTATTCTTTATTATAGTGATTATTTTCATTGTATGCTCATTAAATTTTAATAAAGAAATCGCTTTCGCTAAATAAACCTATAAAATTTTATAAACCCAATTCACCTCCCTTTTGGGTAATGGTGGCCGGGGCCAACCCAAATTTTAGGCAACAAGTTAACAACTGCACTTAATTCTCTCATTCTAGGTATCAGTTTTGTTGGAATTAGGCTCCTCTAAAGTGAACAAAAATGTAAAGTAAAAAAGTAAGAGCTCTTGATTAGTTAAAATAGGTAAATACATCCTTACTTTCTAAGTTTATACTCCTCCTCACGTTATCCGTTATATAATTATCCAGTTCATTAACTTGTTATTTTTAAGATTTATGGGTGACTCAGAACGATCAGTGAATTATAAGGCTAGGGTTGAAGGATCAATATGCGATCTTACACCGTGAGACAACCCTTTTTTTTTTTTAATTTCAACAATTTCATGTTGACACCGAGAAATAGTAAGAACGAAATGGAAATTGAAAGTAAAAGACATTCTCATTATATGAAAACATAAGTGAACAAGACGTTTCTGCTGTATACATGCAGATTCTCCAACATGGTTTACCGTGAGACACCGACTGTCATTTTACTTACGCGCGAAGAACATTTGCTTGCACTGCCACTCATTCACAAGAACATTTGTAACGCTCCTCGTTATATTAGTAACCCAAGATAATAATTTGAATAAAAACAAGAAAATTAAAAATTTTTCTTAAATAGATACTGAATAAATTCATAATATAATATTAATCTAAAATAATTGTTTATACCAATCCAATAACAAAAATACATAATAAGTTTTAAACCACAAAACTGGGCGTCTATTACAACTCGCATAAATAAATAAACGATAATAGTAGTCCTCCTGGCATATGCCGTGCCACTAACCCAAGCTACTACTAGAATAAAGTCCTCAAGCGTCTGGCTGCTCAACAGGGACGTCCTCAGTCTCTGAAAACAACACTACTAATGAGATTTATAATCCCAATGAATAGAAATACATTTATAAAAAGTTTTCACAAAAACGTTGTTCTCAGCCGGCGCGGTAACCGGAAAAACTAACCATTGTACCCGCTATTTTCAAAATAATTAAATAAGAATTATATACTCAAATAATGACTATAAACATTCAGCAGCACATCATAATCAAATACATCATAATTTCATATACATATCAAATATTCTCAACATTCTCATATGTCATATGACTATCAATCTGCACCTAACAATGACGTCTCATTACCTACCTTACTCATGAAGGTATTTGGATGTCACCTTCTCTTCAATGATATTACTCATTTCGATACCAACTATTATACACTGGTGGTATTACTCATTTCGACATCCGAACGTGTGGTGATGTCACTTTCGATACCCCATCATGACGGTATTTCATATTTCGACACCCCAATTCATTGGCAGTATTCCTTTCGATACCCCTATCATAGGCAGTATTGCAGCAGACAACATTCAACATATTAACAGTTATTGAATCATGCCAATATCACAAATATCATCAAATAATGCATATATAGCATATCAATTGAACCAAATCACGTACGTATCATATATTTCATAGCACCAATCTCAATAATAAACATTTAATTGATAGCAGAAACACCTTAGAAGGAAAACCCCCAATTTGTAAAATCAGGATTTGACCAAACCAGGATTATTTAAATAAAAAAAAAAACGTATTTTTAAAGCATAACCCAAACCCCAAGACAATTTGCACCATGAAAAAGGTGAGAAAGTGTATTTCTACTCAACTCTTAAAGACCTCCAAGAAGCTCCAAGCGTTTGGTCAAGAACGCGCCAAGAAGCTCCCCAAGAATCTCCCCCTTTCTTCCTCCTCTAGGCTCCTTCTTCTGTAAAACCGTCTTCTCCACGCTCTTTAATTCTCAAGGTCAAGCAAAACTGTGTTTTAGGTTGCAAATAAGGTTCCTAGCCGCACTAGGGTGTTATAATAGTGTACATATATAGTGTTGCATTGTTCTCTATTTAAAATTCTATTTTTTTAACACATCTGGCAGAGAGCACGGGCGTGAATTCGATTGGCATGGCCGTGCCAATCAACATCAAAGTTTGCTAGGTTTTCGACACAGGCGTGCTAACATGTAACACGGTGCGGCTCAGACCATGCTTCCTTTTGGCACGGGCGTGCCAACATTAGCACGGACGTGCCAAACAGCGTCAAATTTGTCCATTTTCCGACACGGCTCTGCTAACAGGTAGCACAGCGCGGCTCAGACCGTGCTCTATTCTGCATGGACGTGCCGAATGTGAGCACGGGCGTGCTAACACTACTGGGACAGATTTCAACATAAAACTTCTCTATTTTTTTCTTTTGGTCAACTTACTACCCTTAAAGTTCAAAGTCAACTATTCTAGATCTCCCTAACACTTTATTAACTTTTATTTGCTAAGGTTTAAGTCCCTTATATTTATATTTAATTCTTGGATGTTACAACATTCACATAGGTCATATGTTCATACCATGTTTGGCTGAGACTAAGAAAGGCACGCTCAGCTACCGTCAGTTCGCAGCCAGCGCGCCATCATTGTCTCTCTCCTCGATGTTCCTTTCTCTGGTAAGTGCTAAGAAATACATTCCTTTCTCTGTTACTGAATAACTTTATTTAGACACAAAGTCTACGTAAGGTTTCATTTGTGGGTTTGGGTGTTCAGAAATGTCCATTTTTTGTTAGTTTAAATGCCTGCTAGAGTCGTTTCTCTTCAACTGTCCATTTTGTCTTCTTAAACATGCATGAGACTATTCATTGCTTAATGACTTGTTGGTTCTGATGACTGCATTTTAGTGAGTTGTGTAAATGTTCTTGTGTGAATGCCTATATGTGTATTGCTAATAAAATCCCATTGGTATAAGCTAATAACTTTCTCACACCATGTCTTGTACTCTTGTTTAGTTGCCACTTGTTTTGATTAATGAAATTCATGTTTGCCTTTCAAAAAAAAAAATTTGCAAGGAGCATAAAAAAATCCATGAACAAGAGATCAGTTGACATTTACTATAGTCATTAACTGTATAATTTTTCTATCAATCTTATGCAATATGTTACTATGACAAAAATGAAACTGTAACATTATCCATTTTCTATTGTGAGCGTTGGTCCGTAAGTTCTTTTATCCCCTTTATATAGTTAATAGACATGATACCACCTCCATGTAATATTTTGAAATTTGAAAAATAATATTTATATTAACATGACTTGATTGAAGAATTAACTACAATATTTTCTATTTTATTGCAAATGTTATCTTACACAAAAAGCTAAACACTTCAATCTGGTTAGGTTCATCAATCGAGATGGCATTGACTCAGATGCACAAAGCATGCAAGCCATTCAGGTATATTTTCTTTTAAGATTTTCAAGAAATCAATTGACAAACCCAACACCACAACTTATATGCAAATTACATTTTTATTTTTTAAAGGAATGGGATTTGGTTGAGAATATACTAGACTAGGTAATCATTATCTACTTCTCATTTCAGTTATTCCATCACATTGGCCTAGCACTTATGCAAGAAAATATTTTGAATTCAATAAGGCAATAATACATGTATGCAATGCATTTTGTATGTGTTATACTGGTATTGATGTGTATATTCACATAGGCTAAATATCATTTTTGGTCCCTTATCTTTTTTTTAATTTTCTTTTTGGTCCCTCTTTTATTATTTTTTTCGATTTAGTCCCTTATCTTTATTTTTGGTTTCGATATGGTCTTTTCCCTTTAAGTTGTGATATGGAGAGAACCACATTGATATAAATTTTGTAAAATAAAGGACCATTTCGAAACAAAAAAAGTAAAAGAGGGATCATATCAGAACAAAAAAAGGGGATCACATAGATTTAATTTTTGCAAAATAGGAGACCATTTCGAAATAAAAAATAAAAGAGGGACCACATTGATGTGACTTTACAAAATAAGGGACCAAATCGAAAAATAATAAATAAGGGACCAAAACAAAAAATAAAATAAAGATAAAGAATACAATGTGATATTTAGCCATTCACATATTATTACTAATTACAGGCACTAGTGCTTTTGTCATTTGAGTTTTCTTGTGTCTCTGCCATCATAGTTTATTGATATATTGATCCTTTTGATTAGATATTCTAAATTTCAAAGTGTGGCAATGTTATGTTGCACTTTCCTGAGAATTTTGCAATATACTAAAATACACTATATTGGCTTTAAAGGCGTAGTTACTCAGGTACTTTAACTGTTAAAATCATGACTTCTGTCTGTTTATATCAGAGTGTCAGACTACTAACTTTCTCGTTTATTGTATAGTTTTTTTTTTTTTTTTTCTTTTTTGACAGTAAACTCGTGGAATTCATTAGATAAAGAAAGTCTCCTTACAAATGATAGGATAGATTGGGTCTGGGACATTTCCCACCCAAGTTCTAGAACCACTAACTCTAGCTACACCAACTAGACCATGTGCTGCCTCATTTCTAGTTCTTCTAATGCTACACACTCTGGTGTTTTGCATGTGGGACAAAATTTCTAAACAATCCAGAATAATAGGGTCAATTACAGCAATCCTGATAACACCCTCAAGACATTTTACAAAAGTTTTAGCATCAGTTTCAACAACAAGATTCTCAAACACCTAATCTTTTGCCCATAGTAGACACCATCCAAGCCCCAGAGCCTCTGCCAATATTGGAGAAACTCCCAGAACCTCAAGTTTTGTAGCTGCAAAACTAACAGCCCCTTCATGATCTCGAACTATCATACCCCAAGCAGTGGTTCCATTTCCAAAACAGCCTGCATCAATATTGATTTTAATAGTACCTGGATCAGGCTGTTCCCGTTTGTCCATTGCTTGACTGGTCCCAGATTTAGTGTTGGGCAGATTAGCTTTGTTATACTCCTCAATGAACTCTGAAACTGATGTAGCAATCTCAATGAGGGATGTTGTTGCCATTATTGTATATCAGCTTATGCCAAATCAAAGACCACAAGTATTGAACTCTTGACATTATCTTATTATCGATTTCTTTTTTATATCCTTCCAAGACTTACTCTTCAAGATTGTTTAGATCAATGAGGCTAGCATCTCAGGGGAAAAGGGTGGGGACAGAAAAACGATGTTGAGTTCTCCTCCACCCGAGTCATTTTTTATCCTACTCTTTTCTTGATTGCAACACATAAGAAATAAGACCTTGTCCTATTAGCAAATCATTGTCCTCTAGAAATTGTCTTCTGCGGGCTCATTGATCTTAGTTTATATACAGCTTCTGCAATTAGTTGATTTTAATCCTCTGAAAGAATCGAATTGCTAGAACCTATAAAAGATGGTGTTCGCGGTTCACTAGGTCAGTTTAGAGAGGCACCAATTCGAGATTGGTCATATTTGTTGTTCATTTAAATGCATTTCATGGCCATAGTGCTCATTGCTCAATGATACTTACAGGATCCTTTGTGTCCATATGAAGCACAACTGCCAAAGAGCTGTCAAAACGGGTCAACCCGTCTCACCCGGGTTGGCTCACCACGGATTGAAAAAAAACAGGTCAACCCAACACGGCTCACATTTTGGTGAGCCTGAAAATAGACAATCCGGCCCAACGGTTTGGCACACCTAAAATTAAAAAATTTAAGGAAAAAAACCAATCTTTAAGATTTATAACTTAATGCTGTCAAAAAAAAAGATTTATAACTTAATGTTAAACCGTCATAGTAGGCATGCAATAAAATGGGGTTAAACATATACTTGTCTATCGGGTATTCCGAATTTCATAATTTTATTCAACAAATAGTTGAGATATTTGCAGGGAAAGCTACGACAAAGTAAAGAAAAACATGCCTTTTTGTATTTAATTAAATGGGAAAGAGAAGTAAAACCAAGAGCAATAACTAGAAGGAAGAAGACATAAGAGAACTAGAGATCCAGAATCATAAACCTAAGGACACAATAAACATGAGGCACAGGGAAAAGGAAGGGAAAGTTTCACGATCAGAAATGTTTCGCACAGCCGCACAGACACAGGGAAAGGGAAAGCCGGAAAGTTTCAGTTTCAGAAATGTGAAATGGGTCGAAAAAATTTGGTCCTGGGGCGTAAAAAATTTGTGTGGCAAAAAGGTGGGCCGTGAAAAGCGAAAGTATTTTTGTAAAAATGATGGAACCCGTGAGCCAACCCGGCTCACACTAGGCCTAACCCGTCCAACCCGTGGATTAAGTGAGCCGGGTCAAAATAACCCGGGATCAAAGTGAGCCAGGTTTTGCTCAACCCAACCCACCAGTGAGCCAGGTTGGCTCGCGGGTTCCAACCCATATTGACAGTCTTTGCCTCATGCATGCCTATGCATCCTAGGAAGACTCACTTTTTACATCGGTTATGCTGGCAACCGATGTAAAAATTCTACTTTTTACATTACATTTTACATTGGTTGAGACCTATAACCGATGTAAAAAGTCAGTCGTTAGCCGATGTAAAAAGTGCTCACATTCCACATCGCCTGATTCTATAACGTAACAACAACCGATGTAGAAAGTCCTTTTTAATCGATGTAGAAAGTGTAAAGTGCACTAGTGAGAGCAAGATCTGTCTTATCAAGTAGATGAAATATGACTCACAAGTTGATGGTGAAGAAGTGGTTATCACCAATTTGTCATCAAATTAGGAGCTTATGGATGAAAATAATGAAGTGGACGATTCGACAGAAGAAAATGAAGAGACATAATCTGAACATGATGAAGATAATGATGACATCTCAAACTCTGAATAAAACTTAGGTAATTTGTTTAACTTTTATTTTTATTAGTGAGTTATATGGTTGACTTTACTTTAAATTTTATTTTTATTAGTGAGTTATATTTCATGAGTTTACTTTAATGTTCCTAACATTATTTTTCTTTATAGACAAGGCATCAGGAGGACGTGACCAACCTTCACCCTGACCACTGATTGGTGGTAGGGAAAGGTCGATGACGGTTCTTCTAGTCATCATCGAACCAAAGTGCATGCCGTGAGTCACGATGTGGGAGACAGACTCGTTCCTCTACCGTGTACATCTACTCCATTAGTGTCTGCACTCGCACCACGCCCACCACCTGCAACTACATCGCCCCCCACGAACTGTAGTAGTTAGGTCCCCACTATCTACATCTGCCATGCACCCTGCATCTATAGCAGCACCAACCCCACCTACTTCATCCACCACAGGCATGGGGATTGCCTTTGGGGTCACTATGATGACAACCCCGACATTCCAGACACGAACCTTAGGAGACTCGCATTCAAGCCATGGCACTTCTACTTCAAAGGTGGACGAGCCCCCACGCAATGATAGTTGTTAGGACTTTGGCAAGTATATCAAGTCGTAGAAAGTAATAAAGCGGTGAGAATCGGATATTGTCCTCGGGGATCAGTTGTAAAATACCAATTCACAAGTTAAACCGTTATTCTGACTTATCTTTTTGTATGAAAAAAGCTCAAAGCATAAAATAAAGTAATTAAAATATTTTTAGATATTTATTCTAGACAACTAAACAAACACTTAGAAGACAAATATTGAGATAAAAGTGCTAAGGATTTAATTTCACCCAATTATGAATTTGGATTCTTCATAGACAAAGAATCCTATGAATTACCGAAAGTCTGATTATCCTAATCTCAATTCGTTTGTTGAAGATTAAATTTTCTTAATTAATTGAAGCCTAATTTCTTAGTGAATCAATTCTATCAAATCTCATCAAATAACTAATCCTAGGTCTAACTAACAAGACATGATGATGAAAAATCTATGGAATTTGTGGCATAACCACATCAATCAAGTCATCCATCCCTAGATAAACCCAATTAATGATAATGATTACAAGAGGCAAAGTAAAAAAAATCACTATTCCTAGCATTAATTGAACCCTCCAAACACTAGAATGGTTGTTAAGCATTCAAATGTCATTAAGCAAAGTAAACATAACATCAACAACACCAAAGGTTCATAAGATAATCAAAGAGTCAATTAAAACATAAAAAACCCTAGCTAAACAAGGATTCAACTAGACATGTTAAACCCTAAAATAAAATAAAATGGAGAAAAGAGAAAGAAAACTCCATGAAATGAGAGAAAGAAAGCAATCAGATTTGTTATTAAGTCGTAGTATCGATACCCTTAGGGCCACATGGGGATAGCTCTCGGACGACGAATGGAAGAGGTTATTTAACGCTTTTAAAGTAAGTTGCAAATTTAATCCATATGTCATTTTAGTTTATTATTTCATTAACAATTATTATTTATGTTCTCCTAATACAGGAGAAAGTCACGTGGAGAGCTGAGGATCACTCATAGGTTGAGCGAAACTTTCACCACAAAGCCACCCACCACGCTCCAATATGCTCAGGGACTCCCGTTTGGCGAAAGAACGTCCCGAATGGATAAAAGGTGGAGTTTAGGGCTTCAATTGAGTTCCAGAAAATTTCAGCCTTTGCAAAGAAAAGCAAGGCGTCGAAAACTGGTAGGAGTCTACACACAAGAGGTTCCATCACCCAGGTGAAGCATGCTCTTTGGATGCTATTATCAAAAACTCATTGTTTATGTATTTATTTTTAATTCTATTCTTATATAATTATTGTTTATTTATCATCATTGCTTATGTTATAGGCTACAGAGCTCGAGCGTAACATAAAGATGAATGAGCTTCAACGTCGGACTCATGCTAGGAAGGATACTGACGACTTTGTAGATGAGCGCTCAAGGTTTACTAATGAAATTTCCCTTTCTATTTTATGTTTATTTTTTTATAGTGTTGTATTGTTTTATTATATTATGTCCATATATGTGTGATTATGCATTATAGGAGGAATATGAGGCGAGACTGTATCGGGCTAGGTCTCAGTAAGCTTCTTTCTTATCCACCCTCATTGACCCCGGGGCGGAGGAGCAACTTGAGTTGCAACTATAGGTGGAGGTTGTTGGAGGCAAGAAAAAGGGTCGCATTTATAGCGTTGGACACCTCACCAATAATTACTGAGGCGTTGCTATGATACCCTTGGAAATTAAAGGGTTTGGGCACCCTATGTCCAATTAGAATATGCCACCTCAATTAATTGAGTCATGTGAATATCACATGGGGCTAAGTTCTCACCATCTGATTGGAACACATAGGCAATGGTATGGTACCCAAGGGGTACCATAGAATCTTCCTAATTACTGACAAGGGACCTCCATCATTTATATTGAGAATAGTCGAACGCCCACCAGCCGCTAGCGAGGAGTGTGACTGTCAAATGACAAAGGGTGTGGCCGCCAGCGAGGGGCGAGTGTCAGATGATGCAGACCATAGAGATGATGTTTGCATAACAGAGGGAGTTCATGCAACAAATCGCATAACCCATTGTGCAGGATCGTCTATCGGGGCAGGAGCCCATAGTGTAGCCCCATAACAGCCTCAGTCGAGCTAGCCCACCAGGGAGGTTCACCAAGCGATGATCCGTTGGATGACAGTTATCACGATGATTATTAAATTATATTAGGTTTTTTTTAGTATTTACATACATTGTTTATGATGTTATTTTTAATTGGATTCACTTGTAAATATTACATCATGTTATATTTAACTTAATTTTAATTTTATTTATCATTTCAATTAATTTTAATTGCTTTTCTCTTTATTTTATTTAACATGTTTTTAAGCAACATTTTAATTAATATTAGTAAATTATTAATATTGAAAAAATATAAAATATACAATTATATGTTTTTAATAGAAAAACACTATGGAAAAATCATTTTAAAAAAAAATAGAAAACATTACTACGGTCTCCGTCGCTAATGTGAATAAATTACCGAGGGCAATGACCGTCGATAAGGATCGTCAATTACCAACGAGCCATACCATTCGTAATATGACTACCTTACTGACGGTGGTAGTCGTCCGTAATTTACTCACAATACCATGGTTTTTTGCTAAACTCGTCGGAAGTTGTTATCGATGAGAGGGTTTTCAACTGTTCAATGGCAAGCGTTTTCTGTCGGAAAAATGTCTTTACCTAAGGATTTTAGTATGTTCCGACGACTTTTGGCCGTCTGTGACAACCATTTTCCGTTTAATGCCACACCCACACACACGCGCCACGCGCACACCCACACCACACCACCCATTTATATAATTATAATATTAAATTAAAAATTAAAAAGTAACAAACTCCATTGTCCTTTCCTTCCTTTCCTTTTCTTTTTTTTTTTTTTGCCTTATGCCACTCTCCTATTGACCATCGCCGCATGTTGCCACTCCTTGCACGTTGTCGGTTGTAGGACGACACCAGTCATTGTCGGTCGCTCATTCCTTGCCGCTTATGAGGTACATTGTAAAATCTTGAAAAAATTGATGTTGTTTTGGCATCAAAATCTGTTTTTTCCTATGTTTTGTTTGTTGGGATAATATTGATGCTAATAATTCTGTTAATGTTGATAGTAGTTTTTCAATTGAGTTATATTGTATTTTTAATATATGTTCTTTTTCTTAATTATTGATTTTTCCTAGTTATTAAAGTGTTGGTAATGGGTATGATTATGAGTACTCAAAGCATCTCCATTGTTGTTACTTAATATGGTTCTTGCAGAATAAGAACGACTTATTCTTTTTAGCATTGGAGCCATCCTACCTGGAAGCTCCTATTAAGACCCATGCAATATACAAGGAACGAGTGCTTACAATTAAACAATTTCGCTAGCCACTTTTTAGTGGCAGAATAGAGAGGGAAATCAACAACCAGAAATAGGAAAAATAAAATAATTACAGAAATCCCAAACCAATCAACAACCCAAACCCAGAAAGTAGAAATAGGAAATCAACAATAAGTAATCATAGAAGAGAAACCTACAAACCCGATGAACAACAAACCCATAAACCCAACCCAGAAATGCATTGTCTTTGTCATCGTCGATGACCATCTTTGGGGGATCGACTAACAACTCGTATAAGCAGATCGACTGGAAGGAGTTTCATCCAAGGGAGGAGGGAGGAGAAACTTGCAACGGAGAGTGAGAGGGAGCCTTTGTTCCTGCTCATCGTCGTCGAGCTCCTCTCCATTGGGCTCCGCCGTGTTCTGCTCGACATAAATCAGAAATCGAGATCAGAGAGGGAAGGGTTGGAGGAGAAATGAGATCAGAGAGGGAGGCAGTGGAAGGAGAAACCGAGTAGAGATCGAACAAGGAAGGGGTGGGGGTGGGGGTGGGGGGTTTCAACGAGTTGGGTAAAGCTTTGCAGGGATTCAACTGGGAGTGTTAAATAAAGTACAAGCTCGTTGAAATATATATTTATTTTGGGGTTTAAAGATATATTTATTCAGCTAGGTCTCCATTTTCACAGTTGGATTTGAGGAGATGAGAGTGTTTTGTTTTGGGTATTTATTTTTTTTAAATTGAAATATATATGAATTAATATTTAATTCGAACTAAAAATAAAGTTAGATACAAGTATAAAGATGTGGGATCCATTGTGGTACCCACTAAAAGTAAGTTATGAACTTAAAGATGATTTTTGCATTAGAGCAAAAATTGTAGGTTTCCTTAAATCATATGTGGCATCTTTGAGCCCACTTAGAAGGAGTTAAGAACCAAAACGTGATTCTTGCATTGGAGATGCTCTTAGGTACCCAATGGATAAGGATATGGATTCAAGTATAAGTATTTTTTTCAAAACGCGGGTATGATAATGAGTACTATAGTATCCGACCCAATCTCTATCCATTGTCATCCCTACTTAGAGGTGTTTGTGAATGCAAAAACATATCAAGAATTTGATTAAAGGTTGATAACTTTGCTTTTAGTGGTAAAAAAGATAAGAGTAAATTACATTTCACCACCTTTAAATTTATTAAAATAACAACAAATGCCAAACTTGAGCATAAATTACATTAAACCGTAATTTTTAGTATTGACTAACTATTGACTTAACATCGTTACTTTATTAAAAAATGAAAAAAAAATTATAAAAAAAATTATAATAAATAATAAGGTATTTGATATTTTATATACTAAACAAGGTTTTAAAAAATTAATGCTTTTTTGTTTACAAGATAAAGTTTATTTTTTAATTTGAAAAATGAAAATATATAACTTGAAAGTGACTATAATTCATGTAAAAATTTATTGCTTCAGTTCATTGTATGTTTATTTTAATCAAACATATTTTTTCATACACTTTATCAAATGATGGATACAAAATGTGACACCCTTCCCGAACACTACATCGTATGTGATGTTTTAAATGTCAAAAATAGCAGGATTGTAAAATGTTCAGAAAGTACTAGTTAACTTTTTCCTTTTCGTAAAATATAAATATAAATGTTTTTAAATAATTACATGCCCAAAATAACTGAATATATTTCTCAACATAGGTCCATAAGTTCATACATAAACAAACCTACGCAAGAAAGGAAAAATACAGAAAGATAAATATATAACATACAGAGACACAACTCCTCAAAATAAGAACTAATCAGACGTACAAACACCTACACTGGCCGATATACAAACTACTTGGAGGAGTCATCCTCCGAATCTGCCTCTAAATCCCCACTTTGGGTCCTCCTCAACTCGGGACGGAGCAGATCAGATAGGAAGAGCCCAGATAGCCAGACTATTCCTATACCTCTTCGGCATATCGCAAGTAAGGGGAACCATCAAGCGAGTCCTAGAAAGAATCCTAGCACGAGCTACTACTAGCATCACCAAGTAAGACACCACGAGAATAGCCTTAGCTGCAACTCCCTTGACAAACTACATTTCCCTCTGAGGGGGAAGATACACAGAATGCTGTGGTGAAGAAGACCATCAAACATCCCACAAACCGTCGTCGCTCAGGCTCCTTTGATGAGAGAACAACCAGATAGGTAGATATGGCTACTTCTGTCACGACCCACGCAAAAGTTGAAGACGGCGCCTCCCAAGAACTCAACTGGCCCACCATCATGACCAATCGTCCAATCTTAGGGGCCGTCATGTGAGATAGCAAAAAGGTGCGCCAAAAGCATTGGCAAAACCCTCGACATCGATGATCTTCTCAGAAGACAAGCAAAAAAGAACACAATAAAGCAATACAATAACAAGGTGAGCTTCTCAACATCAACACAACAGATGGCAAATGAAAATAGTATGACACATATACAACAAATATTACACCAATAGTCATACTGATGGAAATCATCACATAAGCAATAATATGAGACAACCCCTCCTCGGAGGTCCCATTTAGTAACCCGAACTCAAATTCTTAACGTTACAGTTTAGCGTTATTATAAAAATGCGAAAAATATTAAAACAACCAACACTGATACCACGACTATATATAACATACATAAAAAGTATTCGCTCTATCAGTAGAGCCTACAACCGCATCAACTATCTCAGAGTACGCAACTAATAACATATATAACTGAAAGCATGGTAGTAAAATATAATACAAAAAACTTCCTCTCCTGGCCCCAAAATACATTACGCTCAAACCCATACTGGCCATAACAACCTAAGACTGTTACCCAAACAAGAGTTTAACGTATACGGTAGTCGAGCCCGTATACATTACTCTTCACTGAGAGTAGTCAATCTCCCAGAGACGATCATCCTCTTAATAGAGCAGCTCAAAGTCTCCCAACGTCGGGATTCGGGTCTCTCCCGCCAGCATCAGGCTCGACAGGTGTACCATCAATCTCCTCTGGTAACTCCTCAACGGGATCTTCTCGTGCGACCGAGAATAAATAAAATACGACATACAGAAATATGGGGATAAGAAACAGCAATACATCATAAATAAGGAAACAGGAATAAAATAAGCTATATAGATAGACATACAACAGCACAACAGTATCAAGCAATCATCTCCCAAGTCATTCTCTCTTAGCTACTGTCTCTCACACTGATGCAACTAACGACTATATAGACGCGATCATGATGCGATACCCCAACAGATAAAGATGTCTCATTCATCTCTGGATATGACATATTCCCTCGCCAGCAGGCCAGGTCGAAATATTCGCCTGTCAACAACGCAAATTACGGTAACGACATATCCCCCCGCCCGCAGGCCAGATGGGGACATTCGCCCGTTCACAACTAATCGGTCTGCAAGCAAGATCGATCGACCATACGCCAACACAGTGATGAACAACAACGATGCAACATGAATCTTACCGACTCATCTCGGGATCAACAACTTAGTGTCTCAACCACACCTCGTACACAACTACGACCAATTTTATCCGGCTTAACCGGGTATCAACTTTATGTCTCGACATCAACATATCAACAGAATCTCTAGGTTGAGCACTACAACTTATATATCCTCAAATTCCTCACCACATGTTCATCTCCCAACTTATTTGAAATTATTGCCTATATCTACTCATACAACAGTAATCACAACATCATATCATAAGCAACCATAATCATGTTCATTATACTAAATACTCATATAAGCATATCAACTCATCAACTCATAGGTAAATATTCAAGTAATCTTAAGCATGTTACTAGGCACAACATACATATCGAATATATCATATTAAGCATACTAACACACATCATACAACCTCGATATATCAAAAAATCAACCTATCAGTCACTCGACCACTGGTAGGGTTTAGGTCGCCCTATGCATATCAATATATATTATTTTATTCTTGCCTCCCCGACGATATTGTGGTTCTTTCCCCCACCTGAACAGTTTTCCCGCGTGCTCCCCCATGCAACTCTGACTGCGGCTCCGCAACTAACAATCGTACACGTTTTAGAATAATCAATCACCGTCTGATCCTTCACAACAAATCACAACCAGAAATTAATACAATCCAACAAAACCCCTCTAGTTCATATGAACTAGGGTTCGACCCTTTTCAGAAAAATAGGCTAGAGGTGTTAAAACTTTACTAACTCTTGGATGAATGATCCTTAAGCATGATAAAGACATAATCCATAATTACTTGTCAACGATTTGAACCAAAACCCCTTCAACCGACAAGAATAGGGTTCGGCCCCTTCATGGAAAAATAGGCTAGAGATGTCTAAAAGTTCCTAACTCTTGGATCAATGATCCTTAAGCATACATAACACTAGATCAAGTCTTTTTACAAAAAAACTTTGAAGCAAAACTCATGATTCCTCAAGATCATGGTTTCGGCCACTCATAAGAAAAATAGGCTAGGAATGTCATTTGATTACATGCTCGTAGATAGTGATAGAGAATGATGAAACTAAATAATAGAAATTGATTTCACATTAAAAAAAAATTTCTATGATTTTCTAGAGATTTTTTAACATAGAACTTAGAAGTTGAAACATAGATGGTCATAGCTTGAAGAATAAGGAATAAGTGAAGAACAAGAAAATCATGGATCAAAGAGAGTAATCATACCTCTTGAGTGATGACAATGGGCAAAGAATCAAGTGGTTTCTTCACAAATTTTGCTAAGTTCTTACTTGAGAAAATGAGAGAAAGTGAAGAGAAAAAATGAAGATGATGGAGTTGTCAGAAAATGGAGTGAAGGAATTGCGTGAGAAATGAAGAAGGGACAAGGGTGTCCAAAAATTGTTCACTTAAGGGCAAAATAATCATTTCACCTAGGCACAAAATTGAAATTAGAATAAAATGTTAAGGGCAAAATGGTCTTTTCACCTTTAACTTCATAAATATATAGATATTTTTCTAGAGGTAATGATGAGGGTGAGGGCAAAGATGGGTTTTCATAGGTTCCTAGGGGCAAAACGGTCTTTTCCTTCAGGGACAAAAATGTCATTTAGTAAAAAGACCAAGGGTATTTTGGTCTTTTCTCAGTGTGAACGCGTTCAGATATTTTATAACGTCATCATGACACTGGCACGCCTTTCTGTGTGATTTGACTTGATGTGACTTCAAGTTTATCCGTTAACGAGTCCCGGTAAATCCGTATTCAGCTCCATTAATTACGCGATTTAAGGTTTTGCCCGCATAACGTATATTGATTCACTTTTCAGTACGAAAAACCGATTTTACCAAAGTCGTTGGAAATTCGATTCTAGGCCTACCTGTTTTGTTCATGAGTCAAAATTAGATCTTATGATCAGTAAAATCTTACTGTCAGTAAAAACGTAGACCAGGTTCCGTCTGAATTTTCGACCCAAAATTTAATCGTAGCTCTCTACGATGACGTAGAGTACGAAGGTGGTCTTAGTTTATTTAAATTCACTTTCTAAATCTCAGATAAAAATATAAACTCATTTATATAATTTATTGATCTTAGAAAGCATGAAAATTAGGATGTTACATAATATAATAATACGATTAAACAATATAAGAGCATCACAGATCCAACTCATGCGGTATGATAAACATAATGCATACAATATGCAAATGGGTATGACTCATACCCTTATATTCCATTAAGCTAATGCAACGTCAGAGAGAGTGATTGGAAGAACATGGTCCGCATGCGTCAACCTTGGGCAAAGTGCTACAACATTCGTAACACGCATGGACTTGGCTTTTACAAAACATTCTACACCAAATATGAATAGGCTAGCATCTCATCGGGATCGTTAATGCGGGTACTTTGATCACCACGATGTAGGACAGCTACCAACTGACCACTTATGGGATTTCATGCCCCGACGTCCCCTAGGTCAAACTGACCTTCACTACACCATTCGCAACTACTCTAAGGTGTAAGCTCAACTCCTAGGCTCCAAGGTCTTAACTGACTTTCAAAATGAAAATGCTTACACTAATAATATAAGTCCATAAATGTTTATCCATCGGATAAACCTAGTGATTCCACTAGAATCTTATCAGTATAAGTTTTAACACATATAAAATATGTTAATATTTATCCACTGGATAAACCTCGTGATTTTCATCGGAATCGTGTCATCACAAGGCTTCACAGGTAGATGATGCCATGAGGTCTTACTTTCCTGCTTGTCATCGAAGTACTGTTTTAAGAAAAACGTTTCGTGTTTGTGTTCAAGTGTGATAATATTATTCTCAAGTCCTAAGTATATTATGAAAAAGGTTTGAGGAATCCAATCATTAATATCTTGGATCCTTTCTAAGTTGCGATGTTACTTGTTTCGCAATCAACTATACAACTCTTGATTCATTTAAATCTTATGAATCCATTGATGAATAAATCAACCATTGTATGATATATATGGTCTTGTTTTATCATATGTCACGCTTTCTTACCTTTCTCTTTCACTCTAAATTAATTATTAACTTAGGGTTTAGAACTTAGTAAAATACTTTGTTTTGAGTTCAATAATCTTGTTGTTTTCTCTTGACGAAATTTGAATCCTTTTAAGATAAACCCTTTTAAATTAATTACATTGTTACTTAATCTTCATGATAAACATTTTGAACACTTGGTTTAGTTCAAAGCCTCGCTTATTATAACTTTATAGAAAGTTGAATTCTTTCAAAATGAATTCTCTTTAACTTATTCATATTGATAAATAAACTTAAAGTAATTTATATATATTTTAGAGTAGACTACATTACATTGTTGTGATTTAAAACCCTTTCTTCACTACAAGAAATTCAACGATTAGCGTCAACCAAAAGCCCACGCTACAAGCCAAAAGCCGACGCTAATAGCCACTTTAGCGTCGGCTATGCGACAATACCGTGGCCTATGCTTTTTGCTTCGTCGTTACGTTTAGCGGAGGGTCATAATGGCCGACGCTAACCTAGCGTTGGCCATACCGATGCAAATTGGCAGCTAGACCACACAGGAAATGGCCGCCGAAGCCAACGCTAAAACTAGCGAAGGTCGGGCCGACGCTAAATAGTTGTGTCATTGAGTTGGCTTAGTGTAGGCTTAGGCCGACGCTAACTTTTTTTTTTTTTTTTACAATTTTTATAAATTAGTAGCTGTTGAATTACAAAACCTAGAAATGTAAAATTAAATATAAAACTCAGCAAAGACATTAAATACCAAAATCAACATAAAATTTAACTTAAATAGTATTTAAGAGAAAAGTACACATCTAAGTAAATGCTGCTTAATACAAAGTACTAGAGAGGTAATGCAAGAGCAAACTCTTGCCAATGGCTAGTGAATATCCAATTGGAAACTATCCCTGACAAGCATTAGGTACTTCCAATATCAAATAGAGACAAGGGAGCTTGAAGATACCTGAGTGCTACTGGTTACTGGCCGTAGAATAGCACCTGCACTGGCTACCCTGGCTTTTGCACTACACTTGTAAGCAATATACCAGGTCACTTTGACTGATTGGATACCTACTTAAATACATCAAGAACAGACTCAACAGAGTATATCACCGAGAGTTAAGAAAAGGATGATTCTATTTTATGCAGTAATGCAAGGATAATTTATAACAAAAATCTTGTACAATCTAACAGATTAACAGGTAACATATATGTCACAGCATGTGTCACTGGAAAAATAAAACCAAATCATTTCAAACTATTAATTAAAGCTATGAAAGGATATAAAGAGAACTTGTAAGTTCAGAGAAAAAGACAAACTTATTCTCGGGCAACTGACACCTATTGGATAAAGTGATCAATAATTTGTGTCATGCAAATTGTTTGAGAAATAATTATATATTTTTTCCCTTACTTCTCATACTCTAAGAATAAGAGAAAAAGACAAGCAATGTTAAATTTAAATTATTAATCAAGCCTTTGAAAATTGTTGTTGACATGCATTCTGAGAAGAAGAAAAAAGATCAGAGGAGAATGGTGAAGGATGTAAAAGGTTTCTCATATCACATCTTTCCTTTTGTTGCTTCTTTTTCCTAATAAATTACAGTTGAATATATATTACCTCGCGAAGAGCATCAGCATAAGAACTCATATCTGTGAGGATCACAAGATCATGTTTAGTAAGAGCTATATGAGGAGTGATGGTACGCTTAATTGTAGGATGACAAAATTCTAAAATTATTAGTAGAAATCTGCTTGAGCAGGAGACCAGCTACTTATTTCAGCCAAACTCCAGTTCCATGAAAATACCTATACAAACACACAAATTCAAATACAAACTCCAAATGCCCACATTACAGAAACTCGGCTCCATGACAATTCAGTTCAAACTGACACAAAATGTAACATAGATACAAATTCCCAATGATTTAATGGTTAAAACCTACACTAACTAAAACGAAGAAGGATCAGCTCAACGAATAGGATAAAACACAACGATAAAATAAAGGGTTTCAGATTTGATTCTTACTAGTGGTCTTTTATTGGGATGTTATATTAAGTACTATCCTTCGACTATTGCCTCAATGGACTGGATTCAATAATGCAGCTGAATAATTCACAACCATTTTATCCATATCTTTTATAGGATAATACATCCTCTTAAATTAACTCAAATAAAAGAATGATATCTTTTAAAGAGGCTTAATTTGTTAGTTAATAAATTAGAAATGGACAACATTGACACCTAAGATGCAACTTTCACATGTGGATGTTTCTAGCTTTAGAGTTTGACCTGAACCTAGATTCCTCCACATTATACTGAACGGAATTAAGTATCAATCCCATTCCCAAATACATTTAGCCTGAGAAACATTTATGAAGAACCTTGAATTGTACAAGAACCAGAAACAACCCTCTAATGCATATGAATAGGGACCAATACGAGAATACAAGGCTTGGAAGGCACCTCTAATAGAACTTCATTGAAACTAATTTTATTGGAAAACAACATTTGCATTCAACATTCATTACTTACATCAAAAGAGGAGATTGTAGCCTATCATGCCAAGTAGGAATGCCTGTTACAGGATCCTGAAATCACCAAAAAGTGTCTGTTTGAGTTTGCACAAATGATTGGTGCTCCATACTTCAAACTAATGTTGCACAGACATGGTATGAAGCACAGACTTGTAGACAAAGTATTTAATTTTATTAAATGCACCAAAAAGATAGGATAGGAAAAACTAAGAGTAAAAGGACATGGACTCAGATGCAAGTCATCATTTCTCCATGATCCCCAATTTTGTGTGAAAAGATGCCACATCCAGTGAATCACATCCTTCCAGCGGACCTACAGGGAATCAAGATGATTGAAAAATGAGAAGAAATAACAAGACATTAATATATAAGTTGTAGTTCCCAACCTTAATGTCATCTTTATTTAACACCATAGTTTATTTTTTATAAATGGAAAAGCACAATTATAAGTAGGAAAAGAAACAGACTTCACATCTTTCCAAATTGAAAACAATAGAATATAAAAAATGAAGAAATACCTTACTGGAAGGAGCTTCAATGAGATATTTGTACAAAAGAGGAAGTTCTCTTTGGAATTTGGTTTCAAACGTTGCAGATGCACAATAAAGTGTAAATCAGTAAATCAATTATCAAAAGATGAAAATGTGTTCAGAAAGTAGCTTCAACTTTCAAACCATAGTCATCAACTAACACTGAAATTCCCAAGTGAAACTAATAAATTATTCAAGCTAACTTTTCCTACTGATAGCTATTGGGTAAGTTTTCTAATTTCAACATCTACATGCTTTGTTAATAAGGAAATTATCAATTGCAATTAATTCCAATTAGCTTTCGGCAAGGCTCTATCTTTCCTGAACCATCACAGTCCAAAGATTAAATCAATTGCAATTATCAATTTGATGCAATAAATCAAACATTAACCCTCAATTCAATACCAATTGTAACAGGACAATAATCATCCCCAATAAAACAAAACAAACAAACAAAACCCCAAACCTAAAGAACGAATCCCTAATCCCCAAATTCAAGAGCATAATTCCTAAAAGAATTTGTGTATACTGAATAATACTTCAAATTGTATTCAAAAACTTAGTAACAAGTACAATAGATGGCCCTTTATATATAGGGATGCAAAGTTAAGCTAACAGCCTTATAACAAACTGCTAACTGCTAATTAATAAGCTGCTAACAAACTCTAACTAACAACTATAATAACAAACTCTAACTAACTAACAGAGAAGACATTTTATTACTCCCCCTCAAGATGAAGTGTGAGGGTTATGAACACCAATCTTGATAGCTAAGTCAAGAAAAATCTTGGCTCCCAAAGCTTTGGTGAAAATGTCAGCTTGCTGTTGTTGAGTTGGAATATAAGCAGTGCTGATATCTCCAGCTTGCAGATGCTGCCTAATGAAGTGACAATCCACTTCTATGTGTTTAGTTCGTTCGTGAAAAACCGGGTTTGCAGCTAGGTGGAGTGCAGCCTGGTTGTCACAATAAAGAATTGTTGGAGAACTACATTCAACTTGGAGACATCTCAGAAGATTGCGCAGCCATAAGACTTCACTGGTGGCATGAGCCATGGCTCGATATTCTGCCCCACTGGATGATCTTGAAACGGTCAACTGCTTTTTAGTTTTCCATGACACAGGTGCTGATCCAAGCTTCATCAAATACCCTATGATAGACCGCCTAGTGAGAGGGCAAGCAGCCCAATCAGAATCACAATAGGCAGTGAGTTGCAGATTATTATCCTTTGGCAGAATGATTCCTTGGCCTGGTGAGGATTTTAAGTATCGAAGCACTTTCATAGCAGCCTCCCAATGTCCCTGCCTTGGTGCCTGCATAAATTGACTCAAAATATGAACAGAAAAAGTCAATTCAGGTCGAGTTATTGTAAGATAAATGAGACGACCAATGAGTCTTCTATATTGTGAAGGATTAGAGTAAAAGGTCCCTGTATCAAGACTTAATTTCTGATTCTGCTCTAAAGGAAAAGAGAATGGTTTACATCCTAACATACCACATTCATTTAGAATGTCCAGAGTATATTTTCTTTGACATAGAAACAAACCAGAGGAACCACGAGCCAACTCTATGCCAAGAAAATATTTAAGTGTCCCTAAATCTTTCATATGAAACCACTTACTCAAATGCTGTTTGAAATTATCACAAGCTATGGAATCATTTCCTGCAATCACTAGATCATCTACATAAACTAAAACTGCCAGAAAAACAGAATTAGAAGTATAGGTGAACAAACTATGATCTGCCTGTGATTCTATAAAGCCATATGCAATTAAAGACTGTGAAAGCTTGAAATACCAGTTTCGGGAGGCTTGTTTCAAGCCATAAAGGGATTTCTTTAACCTGCAAACCATTCCTTTTTCCGGAACTTGATATCCTTGTGGTGGTTCCATGTAAACTTCTTCTTCAAGCTCTCCATGAAGAAAAGCATTACTCACATCCATTTGATGGAGTTCCCAACCTTTGGCCACAGCCACAGATAGAAGACACCGAATAGTTGTCATTTTTGCCACTGGGGCAAAAGTTTCATTGAAGTCTTCTCCTTCAACTTGAGTATACCCCTTTGCCACGAGCCTTGCTTTATACTTGTCCACTTCTCCGGATGCTTTGTATTTAAGCTTGTACACCCACTTACATCCCACTGCTTTCTTGTCTTTAGGCAAGTGCATGAGTTCCCAAGTTTTGTTTTCTTCTAAGGCTCTTATTTCTTGACTCATAGCCTTACACCACTCCTTCTTTTGGACAGCTTGCAAGTAGGATTTTGGTTCTTCATATTGAGCAATGCCAGCAAGAAAGGCTACATGTTTTTGGGAGAATTGTGCATAACTGACATACTGTGCAATAGGATATGCCAATTCTGGTTTTACTGAAGGAACAAAAGTTCTGCAGGTAGGATTTGGAACAGCTGAGTGGCAATAGTAGTCTTTTAAATAGCTTGGAGGTTGCCTTGTCCTTGGTGCTAATGATAGAATCTCATGAGGAGATTGACTCTCCCCCTCACGTGGAACCTCATCTACTGTGACTGCTGTATTGTGTGCAGGATGGTCAACAACTGTTGCTTCAACTGTTGGTCCTTTGTGCAGTTCTTCTTGACTATCCTTTGGTGGAAGCTCTTCTTCCTCTGTGAATTGTGGCAAGTGATGGAAGGTAGACATGGATGAATCTGCTGGAACATTATCTGTTTTTCCAGCATAGGGAAAAGAATCTTCATAGAAGATAACATCCCGGGAGACCAAAAACTCTTTTGTCATTAAGTTGTATACTTTCCATCCCTTTTGTCCCGGTGGATAGCCAACGAATATGCATTTTTCTGCCCTTGAATCAAATTTATCTTTATGTTTTGAAGCATTTCTAACATAACATAAGCAACCAAAAATTCTCATACAATCATACGAAGGAACTTTATTAAAAAGCATTTCATAAGGAGTAATGTTTTTATTGGCTATAGTGGGTGTCCTATTAATAATGTAAGTGGCAGCAAGGATGCATTCTCCCCAAAACCTTATGGGAAGGTTGCCTTGAAATCTCAAAGCTCTTGCTATATTAAGGATATGCCTATGCTTTCTTTCCACCCTCCCATTCTGTTGGGGGGTTCCTACGCAAGAGGTTTCATGTATTATTCCCTCTTGATTAAAGTACCTTTTGAGAGTCGAGTTAACAAACTCGGTCCCGTTGTCACTCCTAACTCTCCTTAATTTCTTGTCAAACTGAGTTTTCACCATGTTGTGAAACTCTACCAAGATGTTATAAGTTTCTGTCTTTTCCTTCATTAGATATACCCATGTTCCACGAGTATAATCATCAACAATAGTAAGGAAAAAATGTGAACCATTATGGGATGGAGTATGATATTTCCCCCAAAGGTTACAGTGTATAAGACTAAAAGACTCATCTGCTTTATTATCACTATGATTAAAAGACAATCTACATTGTTTGGACCTATGACATATATCACAACAATTTACTTTATTCAAATCAAAATTACATTTAAGCAAATGAGAGATACGCTGTAAAGATTGACTTGAGGGATGCCCCATCCTAGCATGCCACAAGAAAGTGGGATCTGCTTTGTCAACAACTGCAGAGGAAGATTCTGCCATTGCTGATTGAAGCACATAGACTCCATTCTGCAGACTACCGAACCCAATCATCTTCTTCGTGGCTGGGTCCTGGATAACACAAGAATTTTCATGATAAGTCACTATGCACTTCAAGTCATGTGTTAATTGATGGACAGAAATCAAATGACAGTTAAAATCAGGCACAAACAGAACATCATGCAACTTAATATGCTTGCTAAGATTAATGGATCCCTTTTTCTCTACTAGAGCTGTATCTCCAGTAGGTACTACAATTTGAAAAGGTTTTTCAATCTGCTTTACTTCCTCTAAATGAGATAGTAAATGGGTCATATGGTGTGATGCACCACTATCAAGAACCCAATGTTGACCCTTATACAAATCTACATTACCTGCCATGGACTCATGACCATGGCTTATGTGTGTACCATGCAGGGCATGCCCTGCTAAATTGTTCTCTGAATCTTTCTTTGGCTCCTTATTGGCACTAGCAAAATGGGCTGAAGTATATCCTCCAGGTTTGGTTGAGCTTTTCTGAGGCCTGCGAATGTCCCAATTTGGAGGATAGCCAACAATTTCGAAACACTTTGCCTTGAGGTGACCAATCTTGCCACAGTGATCGCATTTGGGTTTTGGTCCATCACGACCCTTTTGTCTATTGGTGTTGTTTGAGTAGAAGGCTGATGCAGAGTCTGTCTTGATGCTTCTTTCCCTTT
This sequence comes from Ammopiptanthus mongolicus, assembly GCA_039655645.1. Taxonomy (NCBI): domain Eukaryota; kingdom Viridiplantae; phylum Streptophyta; class Magnoliopsida; order Fabales; family Fabaceae; genus Ammopiptanthus; species Ammopiptanthus mongolicus. Next base: position 49,305,944 of record CM077350.1, read on the forward strand.
CAGCCACAAATCTTGATTCTTCTCTCAAAACATGATTGAAAGTAGATCTCAAAGAAGGAAGTGGTTCAGAATTAAGAATTGTTGCCTTGACATGAGCAAATTGCTCACTGTCAAGACTGCCAAGAAAAAGATGGACTCTATTTTCTTCCTCTCTTTGTACCAGGGCCTTAGCTGCTCCACAGGTACATTCTGGTAATGGTTGTAGCTCGCTCAACTCATCAAGCTAGCTCTTGAATTAAGTATAGAAGTCTTTGACATTAACACCCGATTCTTGTTGTATGAGACATAGAGTGCGCCACAATTGATGGACTCGAGGGGCATTTGTCTGAGCAAATCGCTCTTCAAGATCTTCCCAAATGTCCTTTGCTGTGCTTGCATGTGAAATGCTTGCATGAAGGCTTGGATCCACAGAGTTTATGATCCATGCCATCACCATCGAATCAGCCTTTTCCCAGTGTTGATAATCTGGAGTTTGGGTTTTTGGTTTCTTGATGCTGCCATCGATGAATCCCAATTTGGTCTTCGCACGTAATGCTGTCTTCATTGATCGAGCCCAGGTGCGGTAATTATCACCATTGAGGACAGCAGCAACAAGAGGAGTGCCGGGGTTATCAGATGGGCTAAGCTGAAACGCAGGATTCATGGGTTTGTTGTTATCAGAGGTGGAAGAAGCCACATCTTGCTTCGCCGGTGACCTCTTTTCATTCCCAGAATCATCATCTTGCTCTGATGCCAATATTAGATTTGGGCCTAACTCAACCCCAAAAGCTAGCTTAAGAGGTGAGGATTGCCCAAGCTTTATAAGCTCTTATGAGGCTCTATCTCTAGTCAATGTGGGACTTGGGTTTTTTCCAATACATCCCCTCACGCCCAGCACTATTGGGCTTGGTGCGTGGATAATATGGTGGGCAGCCCTTTAATGGATCTAGGATAGGCTTTGATACCAAAAAAGAATTTGTGTATACTGAATAATACTTCAAATTGTATTCAAAAACTTAGTAACAAGTACAATAGATGGCCCTTTATATATAGGGATGCAAAGTTAAGCTAACAGCCTTATAACAAACTGCTAACTGCTAATTAATAAGCTGCTAACAAACTCTAACTAACAACTATAATAACAAACTCTAACTAACTAACAGAGAAGACATTTTATTACCAACCCTCCAATTCCTCAAATCCAAGATAACTGAGGTTCATGACTCAATAAAATCAACAGTACAAGGATTTCGAAACATATCTGAATGGAGGGGGAACATCGTATGTGCGTGTGTGACAGTGTTGTCCTAGGGAGGTGAGAGAACGGAAGAGAGGGACGAAGGGAAGATGCACAAATTAAGGTAAGGGAGAGCGATAGAGTGGGACGGCGCAGGTAAGGGAGAGCCTGGACGCGGTAGTGGAGCTGCAGAGAGAAGTACGGGCACGAATGAGACTCTGAGAGTGTTTTTTCTGTCTTAGGAAGGAGGAGTGTGAGTGTTACTTCTGGCAATAATAGCGTCTATCAATTTTATGGCACACCGTTGAACTTAGTAACTGATATTAGCAATAGCGTGACTTTTAGCGTAACCAACAAAAGAAAAATTTTAAAAATATTTGCAAACTACGGACGATTTAGCGTGCATTTGGCCGACGCTAGGTCAGGAAATTAGGTCGATGCTAATTTTTGTAACTATTATGTCATTTTCTTGTATATGTTTGGTATAGGTGAAATAGAGAAGGAAGAATGTGGAGAGAGAGAAATAGAAGAGAGATAATCTATTTCCCTCCTTTGGTTCAACAGAGAGATAGAGCAGAGAGAAATGAAATTGGTGGGCCCCATCCAAATTTATTTCTTCCCACATCTGCGAAGAAAGAGTGGAGAAAACAACTTCTTTTTATCATTTTCCAACTTTGCCTACGGTTTTGCAAAACCCATTATCCCATCTCTTGGTCGTGCCTTCTTGCATTCATCCCACATGGGCAGTTCCCTCTTTTCTTGCTCTCTCTATCTTCCTTTCTTCCTCGATATGAAGAGCAGCTAGTAGAGCTATAGCATAAAAATGTTCCTGAAGCAGAAAAACATTTGTTTTGATTGAGCATCTTGGTGGAATCAAAACTCAGGCCCTCTTTCCTCATCCCAACAACCGGAAACGCACCTCACAAAGAAAATCGACATAGAGGTTCATCCCCCTTTTTGTGTCCTATATTTTGTGATTCTACCATGAATTTCCATGCTAATTTTGCATAAAGTTTACATTTTTTTGTTGGATCTAGAACACTTTGCCATTTGGGTTTGCTGATTAAGCATGTTTTGTTCTCCTTTTTTGTTCCCCTGTTTTTGCACTCTGGCCTCACATTCTGGGTTTATTGATTTAACACATTTTGTTTCCATTTAGTAGCATTTGTTACTTGTCAGTAGTTGTATTTCTGAATACAATAAAAATTGATGCTATCATCCCCTTCGTCACATTTTCTAACCTAATCCTCATTACTACATTACTGCCTCCACTTCCAAGACATTTACAACTATTGTAGATTTTTCGTAATAAATATATGTAGGAAAGACATATATATTCCATAGACTACAAGACACAGAGTATTTCACAACCATATATGTTCCATGTATGATGTAATTTTACTTATGAGTTCTCAGTTTTTTTTAACTAATGTCCAATGACACTGATGAACTAGCTTTAAACATATCTGATATAATGCTAGTATACTAGCCATTAGAAACAATAAATCATCTAGAAAAATAATACATTTGGGTGGTTTAACACTTTAAGAAATACACAACACGTAGTGCATAGAAAAAGAATGTTATCAATGCATAATAATAAGGAAGATTTTTCAATACACAATAATAAGGAAGATTTTGTCAATACATATCTGACTATATGCTTAATAGTTATTATAGGATGATTATTATTGGAAGATTTTTCAATAATAATAATAATAATAATAATAATAATAAGAATTCTTTATTGAACTTATGCTTTTTTTGTTCTTCATGTGGTAAAAGGTATCTTGAGATTGACTTATGGAGAGAGTGATGAATGTGGATAATGTTGAAGAAGGAAATAATGATGCCATTGTGGAAATGATGAATGGAGTCGAGCTGGACGAAGACGAAATGATTAACATTGGAATGTCGGTTCAAATGCAAATTATTAAAAATGCTCAACAAGAGTTGGAAAGGAGACAATCTATTGGTGCTGCTGCCCTGTTATGTTATGTTGTCCATGCATTGCATTTGCTTGAATATTTGTCCACATGTCTTCATAGTTGAGTCAGTGATGTCTCCCCACAAAGAGAGCGTAGGCGTCGCGAGTTAATGAGATATCTAGTAGATACAGAAAAGTGTAGGAACATTATACGCATGGGGCCTCAAGCATTTTTGAAGTTGTGTCAAAGACTGAGGGGCACTGGTATAGTAAAGGATAACATACGATCTACAATAGAGGAGCAAGTGGCTAAATTCTTACACATTATAGGACACAATGTTAAGAATCGTACTGTGTCTTTTTTTTTTCACCGTTCCGGAGAAACAGTTAGTCGTCACTTTCACAATGTGTTACATGCTATCATTTCGTTAGAGGGAGAATTTTTTGTCCAACCATCGGGTAGGGATGTCCCACCACAAATACTTAACAATAGCAGATTCTATCCATTTTTCAAGGTACCATTGCGTCTTTTATTTAGTTACAGTTATTATAACCCCTTACCATCCTTTCTGTCACTTACTAAAAGCATTTATCAACCTAGGATTGCATTGGAGCTATAGATGGTACACATATCCGGGTGAAGGTTCCAAGGGAAGAAGCCCCACGTTTTCGTGGACGGAAAGAGTACCCCACGCAAAATGTTTTTGCCGCATGTGATTTCGACATGAAATTCACATACATGTTACCTGGGTGGGAAGGAACGGCATCTGACTCTAGAATATTAAAAGATGCTTTAAGTAAGGAAGACCCGTTACAAATTCCTGTAGGAAAATTTTATATTGGGGATGCGGGATTTATGCTAAAATGCGGGATATTGACGCCATATAGAGGTGTGCGTTATCACTTGCAGGAGTATTCAGCTCGAGGCCCACAAAATTGTAGAGAATTATTCAATCATCGACATTCTTCCCTCCGAAATGTCATAGAGAGAACTTTTGGTGTACTTAAAAAAAGATTTCCTATTATATCCAGTGGCACCGAACCCCATTATTCATTTGAAACAATGAGGGACATAGTACTTGCTTGTTGTATACTACATAACTTTTTAATGGGTGTGGATGTTGATGAGTCCTTAATTGCCGAGGTGGATCGTGAATTGCTTCAACGTGACATAGATAGATCCCAAACACAACAACGTGAAGAGGACTATAGACAAGGAGCACTTTTAAGGGACTCTATTGCAACAGAAATGTGGAATGCTTATCAAGTTTAATGTGACTGTGTCATATTCCAATGTTTTCATTCATGTAATTTGTAGTGTAGACATTAATGTGGAGAAGTGTTGATTTTCAATTAGACATTTTTTTATGTTGAGTTGTCAGTTTTCAGTAGTGGAGAAGTGTTCTTTTCCAATTAGACATTTTCATTCATTCATGTAATTTGTTTTATTTGATTAATGTGCTATGTTAATTTTTATGAATGATCAACATGTTTTTGTCTTTGCTAATTTGTGTTTCTGGAGTTTCACCAGAACAGAACGATTTAGACTTATTTTGTGAATTGGAATTTTCTTTGCAATGGAAATTATTGCTTGTCTTGTATGTGTTGACATCCATTGTATATATAGGTTCAAAGATGGCAAAGGGGAAAGACCAATCCGGGGAACCTATTCAGGGTGGTAAGGATATATTAAGGTGGTCTGAAGATATGGACCAGGTCTTATTGAATGCATTATGTGAGGAGGCTACCAAAGGAAATAGGCATGATGGTTCGTGGACAACAGAGGCATATTCCAATGTAGTTGAGGCTTTGCGCCAAAACATTGGACCACACATGACGAAACAACACATTAAAAACCGGATGAAAACATTGAAAGATCACTTTGCTGAGTCATATGATCTATTTAATGGTCTAAGCAGATTTACATGGAATCCAAGCACAAAGAGGTTCGAGGCAGAGGAAGAAGTGTGGGAAGATTTAAAAAGGGTGAGTCCCATTTTTTTTGTTAAATAAAATTTCTAGTCCTGTTATTTATTAGAGTTATAAAGTACATTGTACTAACTCATGCATGTGTTTGATGAAAGGATAAACCGCATGCTGCTAAGTGGCAAACTATGCAAATCAAGCATTATGATACATTGAAGGACCTTTTTGGTGCTGATCGAGCGACCGGAAAACGAGCCTTTACTGCTAGGCAAAGACAAACACAACTGCACTAGGAGACCATCGACTTGAATGAGTCACACGATGACATTTCTATGCGTGAGCCGGAGGTTGGTCTCTTTGATGAAGGGCAATTTTCACCTCCTAATTTGGACACATCTAGTCCAGCTAATGCACAATCACATCAGTCTAATGGGACATCTGGGTCTCGGGGAACAAAGCGGAAGGCACCCATGATTGACCTAATGGAAGCTCAGTTGGAGAAAATGACAAGTGGACTTGGACTAGTGGCTGATGCAATGAACAACGGTAATTGTGTATTTGAGAAAATGCATAATGTAGCTGAGAGGCAGGTGACAATAGTTGAACAACAAGCTGCAGCTACTGAAAAACGAAATGATATTTTTCAGCAGCAGATGACCATCATGCAACAAAGTAGGCATCGCGTCTATTCTGAACCGGAGGTATGGGAAATGCTGGCTGAATTTAATTTGTTGGAACCTGCTCGCATGCAATGCTATGAATTCCTATGCACCAACGAGCAAAAGAAGCGACTTCTATTTGGTGTTCCATCCCACATGCGCCTACAAGCTCTAGTTCAAATGATGAATGGCAATATAGGCCACTAAAAAAATATTGTGACAGTGTATGTGGTCCTGTTTTTTTGGGTGTATATATAGGGATCAGATTCCACTTGCTGCCATGTGGTATAGTTTTTTGGGTGTATATATAAACTAATTGTATATACAACTTATTTGCATCATATCACTTTACACTGTATATATTAAGACCTGGAACAATTTAAGATCTTTTAAAACGCCTCCCTTGCATGGTTTACTTCCCTGAGGTTATCAGTTGGTTTAGTTATCAGTATGGAATATGGATGTTAGTTGCTGAATTAGAAACCAATATTTTCCTCAATGCATATCAGGATTCTTATTTTAGTCTATGCTTCTATATCAGGCCTATTGTGGCACTCGAAGATGCTAGTCTTTTAGATGCTAATTTTTGCTTTCTTGCTAAGTATGCAGTAGGGAATGTATTGCACAATTTCTTTTGCTGTAGTTCAAACGTCAGATGTTGGATAAATGGTTTAGGGGGAACTGTTATTTTAATATTCCTATGTGTTCTGAGTTGGTGGGCAGGGTGTTTAAGTTGTTGTTTGTGTAGATGTTGGATCGTATGTTTTGAACAAACTTTGATTAGCAGCTGTATTGGTGAATCTATACCTTCTGCTGGTGTTTTCTTTTAGTTGTTGGTTTTGTATTTTTTAGGAGTGTGCTGCAGATGATTAATTTGTTGTGTCAATATAGTTGGGATGACTCTCTTCTTTGTGATGTATTTGGATGCTACTTTATTTACAAATTTTCTGGATTATTTTGTAAATGGGTTAAAGTACCCCTTCTACTTTTTGAATATATTTTTTAGCTTATAAAAAAAATAATCCTATGTGTATGACAACATCCTCTTTTACCTTTTTACAATGTAAATTATAATAGAGCAGAATGCTCAAGCGTTTAGTCAAATCTTTGCCAATATATTCACTTATAAGGTGAATATAGCTAAACCTTCATACTTCTCGGTGTTGTTATATAAATATCGGTGCAGTTGATGATTTCCCTTCCCAAATATAGAAAATTTTTAACAATTGGTTTTGTGGTTGAAATATCTATTGTATAAGGCATTTCACCTACCAGGTTTTCTTATAGATGATTACTTTTTTTTTTTTTTGACAGGAATTATAGATGATTAATTGATATCACATGACTCAAGGTTTGAATGTCATATAACATAAACACAAATTCTATGAACGGAGAGTTGTAATTTTGATTTGGACTATGTGCTCTAACCACCTGACCATGTTTTAGTAAAAATAATATTTTTAAACAGTTTAATTAAATAAGTATATTTATTTATTAATTTCAAAAATAAATTTATTATTAGAAAATATTTTTTGATTTTTTTTGTACAGCAAATTTTTGATTTTTTTTAATTAGTATATAATTTAATTTAGACGGAAAACAATTATGAATGTTACCGAGGACATAATAGTCTATTCAACAAAAACACATTCTCTCTCTTTTCATTTTCTATCCAACCAAACAAATGGAGAGAGAAGACTCACACATCTTTCTCTCCTATTTCTCTCATAACAAACAATATATAAAATCCACTCTTTTTCTCACCAAATTCTCTCTTTCCATTTTCTCTCTTTTCAATTTCTCTTCCAAACCAAACAAAGTGGTAGTGCTTCCTCTAAATATAGGTTGAAACCAAAAAGCACAAGTTTAGAAATAAGGTTTTTCTTTTCTTTATAAAATTGAACCCTCTTAAATGAAAACCTTTATTTTCATATTTGAGTACCATGGTTATTAAAATGAGTTTAACTGCTATGTACTGTCACTATAAAGTTTTTTACACTGATAACCAATCAGAAATCATAGTGTATGTGATTTTGAAGGTAGTTAAGATAAGAGTCAAAACACTTTAGCTTATATGGCAATTTCCGATTGGTTATCTGTGTAAAAAGTCTTTACACTGACAGTATATACCAATTAAATCCTATTAAAATCCCATGACAAGTATTTTAAAACCTTAGAGAAGATTGTGATTGACCATGCGGATTTTGCATTATGTTCCTTGATTTTCGCTGCACCAACCTCCAAAAGCCAAAAACATCTTCCTCGTCAATAACTGTCACTGATCTCTCAAGCACCATCGTGGATGCTTATAGATATTAATATGCAGATGCTTATAGATTTTACTGGATGAAATCTGACAAACATTTTACAGTATCAAATTGTTCGGATGTCTTTGTTTTCAAAACCTTGAAGATCGATTCCCAATATCATCTTATCCGTTGGGATGGTCGGGATTCTGGTTTGGTTGAGTCATGGTAAACTATAATTGGGAATGTGTGTTAAACCATATCATCAATTGATAATGCTTATATAGGTAAACTTATGTTTGAGTTAAGGCTTTGCATGTTATTTGTTTTCAGAAACTTGATTGGTTCTATGATTAGTTAATGATAGTGTTATAAAACTCGAACCAATCATCAACTCAATCAAGACACTGGATTAATGGGTCGTTGGTCGAACCAATGAGTCATTGGTTAAATGTAGATGACTTGCGTTTCGGGATTGTTGTTGTGCTTGATTTTGTATATGAACACCATGGAGGGAAGACGTACAGTGTTCCAAGGTGGAAGCCTTACTGATTGTGAATTTGCACTCTTTTGTACTTTTAGGATTTGTATTTCTTGATCTTCCATTGTTTTTAATCGTTTCGAAAATAAGGACTATGTCCATTACCTAGGTTGAACCTAGTGATAAGTCATAACATCAAATAGTCTTCTCGAGGTCTTGGTTTTGCGGGAGACCCCAGAACACCTGGACGACGATGGGGTGTCTCGCTCCCTCAGAGGTCCCCATTGACCATCCAGAACGCCCACAAGAAGTGTGCCGAGAGCACCAAGAACAGCTGCGATTCCTGGGGCAAGAGGCTCAGAGTCAAGATTTTCGGTGACGAAGTCACCAAACCTGGTTCCATCATCGTTCGCCAAATGCGCAAACACGACTTTTGCCTCAAGGATGCCCAATTTCTTGATAGTGCCTATTTCTTCGAAGACGCCGATGAAAAAGCCATCACAACACGACAGTTGTTAGATTTGCATTTGGGGGGAGGAAGACTACAGAAGGGAAGGTTTGGCAATGAGGTTGAATGGGGAATCTGTGCGTTACACCGGTTATTGGATGGTGGGTATTGGGTGTTTAGGGTTTGAGAGCCAACAGTTGGAAAATTGAAAAATTAAAGCGTGGTGGCTGGAGTTGGTGGTAGTAGGTATGAGGGTGGGGGTGGTCGGTGAGGTGGTGTTGGTCGATGGACGTTGGGGTGGTGGTGGTGGTGACGAGTAGGGAGGATGTATTGATGATAAAGGTAAAAATAGGTTTTCACTGAAGAAAAATAAATAACCTGCTAATTAGTGGTAAACATATGTACAACATTGTTTGGTGCTTCATGCTAGAAGACACCGTGATGCAAACCATGAATCCAAGCATGAAGATCACTTGAGTAACTTAGGTTGACCCATGACTAGAGGCAAGGCAAAGAAGATTAAAGAAGCTTTTGAAGGATAAATGGTTAATTTGATGACCTTGAAGACCAACTTAGCTTGACCCCTAACTCATTCATCTCCCACACTCTCTCCCCTAGCCGTCAGCCCACCGCGTCTCTCACTCTCCCTCCCCTCGCCTCGCGTCTTCATCCCATCTCCTTCACTGCTCGCTCCCCGTCATCCAGAGCACGGCGTTCCGCTTGCTCTCAGATATGTTCTCAAACGCCACACACCATATCTTAGTGAAATAAACGGATGCAAACACTAGAAAGGGGGTTGAATGGTGTTTGACAAATTTATGCGGAATTAAGAAACTTTTTCGCAACCACAAACGAGTGTAAGGAATAGACAAGTAAGCTAAGACAGGTCAATCAGACTAATAACTCGTCTGAAGATTTTTATAGAAAACACAAAATCATTCAAGATGAAAATAGTTTGATAAACACAATTAAAAACCCCTTTAGTTAGATGATAGTTAAGATAAATAATCAAACTAAAGAGTTAAAGGAAAGAGAGAGATCACTCAGCAGGTTTTATCCTGGTTCACCCCTTAACAAATGAGGCTATATCCAGTTCTTGGCAGCACCAAGTTTTCTCACTATAACTGAATCAGGTTACAGGACAGACAAGTATTATTTTCACACCTAGCCTCTTCAGGCTCCAGACAAGTATTATTTGCACACCTAATCTCTTCAGGCTCAGACGAGTATTGTTTGCATACCTAGCCTCTCCAGGCTCAGACGGGTTTGTTTGAGAGAAGTAGTAAAGTAAATTACAATTTGCAAGTCTTTCACAAGCACTCAGACGAGGGAAATACATATGAAGTTCTAAAAGACTGCGTAATAACTTCAAATGATTGAAGAATAAATAATGAAAGAATGAAGGTATAAATGCACAGAGTAAATGCTCTTTGAATGCTTCGTTCGTTATCTTCTCTACTTGAATCTCCAAAGTCTTCTTCATTAAATAAGCTTCAAGATTTTAAAGCCGTTAGACATAATGTTTGAAAGCTTGGCCTTTTGCAGATCTTTAATAAATGCAAAAAAGTCGTTCTGGTCAGCCATTAAAACATTGAGAACTTCGCTTGTTCTCTATCATCAGAATGATAAAGACTTCTGGTATACCTTTGGTCTTAGCGGGTCTGTATACTTGCTTTTTGCCATTAAAGGGAAGACTTTCCCTTTTGGTGTAAGTTGCAGTTGTATTCAGGAAAAACACTTTATTTAAATTCCTTTTCAGAGACGAGACAGCTTTCATCCAAAATTCTTCAACGTTAGTCACAAGACGGGTGAGTAACTTCATTAGACGGGTTGACTCTTAATAAAGAGAATGATGTCAGTTGCATAGTCTTTCAGACAGGTGAGTTTTCCTTTGATCAGATAGTTGAAGACTTCTTTCGACGAGTGAACTTTCTTTAGTTCAGACGAGTGAATTTTAGTTAGTTCAGACGAATGAACTTTCCATTGTTCAGACAGGTGATACCACGCTAAAGCTCAGTTCATGTAGACAATTAATGTTTTAATCTGCATAATGAGTAGACGAGTTAAACACCATAGACGGGTTCAATTAAATCATTGAATAACTATTTTACTCTCATCAAAACTAAGGTAAATGCACATTAGACATTTTGGAGACTCAACAATCTCCCCCTTTTTGATGATGACAAAACATATTAAATGATTTAATGAACTTAAAAAAATTCACATAAAGTAGACATGTATGTGTATCAGACAATTGTAACATGATCAGACATGTTAAATGTTGTTCCAGTATTTAACATACTCAGACAGATAAGCATCAGACAAATAAGCATTGTTCTAATGTTCTCTTTATCCTAGTCTTATCTTAGTAATTTCTCCGTATTTCTCAGTCTTATTTTCGTATTTTCTCCCCCTTTTGTCATTATAAAAAACAATAAAAAGAGACAAAGAGAGAAAAGAAAAGATATTAATATTTATCATATTTCCATATCAGACGGATAAACAATTGTTCATATCAACTTATAACATTAAAACATTTTTCATTTAGCTTTCTCCCCCTTTTTGACATCAGCAAAAAGATAAAAATAGAGAAACAGAGAAGATAATTTTATTTAACCATCATTGGCTGTGTACCAGGTAATTTTTTTTCTAAAAAATAATTACAAAAAAGGTACTAAAAAGAACAAAAAGAGTGAAAAGCAAGTTTGTCTTTTGGTTGTGCCTAAAGGCTTCTTCAACTGCTCCCCCTGAGCAGATGCATCCTCTTGACGGTTTTAAAAACGAAGAGAAAGAAATTTGAAAACGTAAGAACGAAATACCTTTTAAAAGAAAAAAAGATTTTCCCTTTTTAAAGACCAAAGACGGTTTTAATTTAAAATATAAGGATGGAGGTTTTAAAAAAAACGGTTTAGATTTAAAATAAACATGTATACATTTTGCCTCAGATAATAAAATGTCATTTAAAGGATAATAACCATTTAAAAATATTATTTCAAATAAGAGTATGACTCATAGGGTCTGACGATTAAACACAAACGGATAACGCAAAACTCATTAGACAGGTTATTCAACAATGCAGTGTATATTCAAGTTATCTCTTATATACTTAAACCTATCCTCAGCTAATGGTTTTGTAAAGATATCAACTCATTGATTTTCAGTTTTAACAAACTTAACATCAAATACACCTTTTTGAACATAATCTCTTATGAAGTGATATTTGATTTCTATGTGCTTAGCCTTAGAATGTTGTATGGGGTTTCTAGTTAAGCAAATTAATAGCACTTGAATTATCACACCAGACAGATATATTATGCTCAAATATAGAGTAATCTTCGACTTGATATTTTACCCATAAAAACTGTGAGCAGCAACTTGCAGCAGAGACATATTCTGCTTCTACAGTTGAGAGTGCGATAGTCGTCTGTCTTTTGCTTGAACAGGAGACTAAGTTTGCTCCAATGAAGTGACATCCTCCACTGGTATTTTTCCTTTCAATTCTATCTCCATCAAAGTCAGCATCACAAAAACCAACTAATATGTAATCTTGTGTTCTTAAGTACATTAAATCAAGATTAGTGGTTCCAAGCAAATATCTAAAGATTCGTTTAACAGACTTAAGATGAGATTCTTTGGGATTAGATTGGAATCTAGCACATATACAGACACTAAACTGAATATCAGGTCTGCTAGATGTTAAATAAAGAAGAGATCCAATCATACCTCTGTAGACAGTTGGGTCTACCTTTTTACCTTCCTCATCTTTGCTTAGATTAGCATTAGGTTGCATGAGAGTTTTCATGACCTTTGAGCTATTCATTTTTTACTTCTTTAGAATTTCCTTGATGTACTTTTGTTGATGGATATAGACACCATCACTCGTTTGCTTGATTTGCAGTCCAAGGAAGAACTTCAATTCTCTCATCATGCTCATTTCAAATTCTGTTTGCATCAGCTTAGAGAATTTTTTGCACAATTTTTCATTAGTAGCTCCAAAAATAATATCATCAACATATATCTGAACTACTATGAAGTTATCTTTTGAGCATTTCTTAAATAAAGTTGTATCAATTTTTTCTCTTATAAAGCCATTATTAATAAGAAAAGAACTAAGTCTATCATACAATGCTCTAAGCGCTTGTTTTAAACCATATAAAGCCTTTTTAAGTTTAAAAACATGATCTGGTTTTTTATTATCTTCAAAACCAGGAGGTTGTTTAACATAGACTTCTTCTTCAATTATTCCATTTAAAAAAGCAATTTTTACATCCATTTGAAATAAAGTGATTTGATGTTGTGCAGCATATCACATGAGTATGCGAATAGCTTCTATTCTAGCTACAGGTGCAAAAGTTTCAGTATAGTCAATACCTTCTTGTTGGTTGTAGCCCTGAGCTACTAACCTTGCTTTGTTTCTGACGACTTTGCCATCTTCATCTAGCTTGTTTCTGAAAACCCATCATGTTCCAATAACAGACTTGTCTGTTGGTTTGGAGACAAGTTTACAGATATCATTCCTTTTGAACTGATTAAGTTCCTCTTGCATGGCAAGAATCCAGCTTTCATCTTCAAGAGTTTCCTCAGTATGCTTTGGTTCAATTTCAGATAAAAAAGCAATATTGCTTGACTCTCTTAAGACAGATCTGGTTCTAACACCTTCAGAGGGACTTCCAATGATAAGATCTTCAGGATGATGAACTTTGAATTTCCAGTCTCTTCTGAGATCATCATGCTGATGTTGACTTGACTGTTGATTCGTTTGCTCCACTTGTCTGATAAATTCCTCAGCAGACTCAATTTTAGATTCGTCTGGATGTTGACTCGTCTGCTGGGTAAGGTCGAGTCCTGCAAGATCATCTTCTTGATCTGATAGTTCCCTATCAGTCTTTAAAATATCATTGAACTTTACATGAATGGATTCCTCAACAACAGAGGTTCTAGAGTTAAAAACTCTATTATGCCGTAGACATTTCAGAATATCCAATGAAGATACCTTTGTCTACCTTGGAATCAAACTTTCCAAGTTGATCCTTAGTATTTAAGATGAAGCATTCACATCCAAATGCATGGAAGTAAGATATGTTGGGTTTTCTATCTTTCCACAGTTCATAAGGAGTCTTCTTTAGGATAAACCTTATAAGTATTCTATTTTGCACATAACATGCAGTATTTACTGCTTCAGCCCAGAAGTACTTAGGGAGATTATTTTCATTGAGTATTGACCCAGCCATCTCTTGCAGAGATCTGTTCTTTCTCTCAACCACTCCATTTTGCTGTGGAGTTCTTGGTGCCGAGAAGTTGTGAGAGATTCTATTCTCTTCACAGAACAGTCTGAATTGCTCATTTTCAAATTCTCCCGCATGATCACTTCTAAGGGTAGAAATACAGAAACCATGCTCATTTTGTAATTTCTTACAGAATACAGCCCTTAAAGGACTCGTCCTTGTGGGTTACGAAAAGTACCCATGTAAATCTATAATAGTCATCAACAATGACAAATCCATATTTCCTTCCAGCTAAACTGACAACACTAACGGGTCCAAACAGATCCATGTGTAACAACTGAAGAGGTCTAGAGGTTGATACAAGGTTTTTTGATTTGAAACTTGATTTTACTTGTTTACCTCTCTGACATGCATTACATAAAACATCTTTCTTAAAAGAAATATCAGGCAATCATCTCACAAGGTTATCCTTTTTCAATTTCGAAATAAGTTTCATACTAGCATGTCCTAGTTTCTTATGCCATAACCATCTTTCATCCTCTTTAGACATCAGACAGGTTACACTTTGATCTGAAAGTTCAGTTAGCTCAATCTTATAAAGAATTTGTTGTCTATTAGCTGAAAAAGGGTCTTGCCACTCTTGTCTTTGACTATGCATTCATTCTTAGTGAAGGAGACATCAAATCCACTATCACATAATTGACTTATGCTAAGTAAATTGTGTCTTAGACATTCAACCATAAGCACATTAGAGATTGAGGGAAGAAGGGGTTTACCACCAACACCAATTACTCTTCCTTTTTGGTTGCCTTCAAAGGCAATATATCCACCATTTGTAGATTGGAGGTCTTGGAACATAGACCTTTCTCCTGTCATATGTCGCGAGCAGCCACTGTCCAGGTACCAGCAGAGGCGTTTGCTTAGTCCTATTAAGGATATCTGCAACAGAAATTATTTTATCTTTAGGTACCCATATTTTTCTGGGTCCTTTTCTGTTAGTTCTAGGAGTCTGTGAAGGCTTCCTCTTCTTCTTGTGAAAACACTTAGACATAACATATCCAACTTTTCCACAGAAGTTACAGATGGGTCTAGTTCTAACTGGAGTGGGTTTAACATAAACAGTTGAGGATTTTGTTGATACTTTATGATCAGCTTGATGATCATATCCAATGCCTTCTTTGTTAAGAAAGTGTCTCTGACATCCAAACAGTTTTGTCTGATTATCTCTGCCATTAACAAATCTAGCAAGATCAGAAGTGAGCTCCTTCACTTTCTGTTGAAGTTTGACAACATCTTCATAATGTGATGTTTCACTTGAGATCGAAGCTTCATCAAACTTTTCAGTCCTCAGCTAGCTGTTCTCTTTGGTCAGCTTCTCACACTCTTGAGATTTTTGTTTATGCTCACTAAGGAGCTTAACATACTCTCTCTTGAGGGTTTTGAAGGCCTTAGATAAGCCTTTGGATTCCTTTACCAGCTCATCATAAGCATCGTGCAATTCCTCAAGTTCAGAATGTACCTCAGTTTCAGGTTCTGAATCTATGTTGGCCATCAGACAGAGATTAGCTTCCTCTTCTGTCTTTTCTCCTTCAGAAGATGAACATTCAAGATCTTCCCATGTGGCCATCATTCATTTCTTCTTCTTTCTGAAGAATTTCTTTTTGGCCGCTTTATTTAAAAGAGGGCATTCGGGTTTGATGTGACCAGGCTTCTTGCTCTCATAGCAGACAACGGGACTCTTGTTTGTTGATGTGGATTCCTTGTTGAATTTTCTGAAAGGCTTCTCCTTTCTGAACTTTTTCTTTCTCCAGAGCTTTTTCATCTTTCTGGTCATGAGAGAAGTCTCCTCATCACCATCAGAATCCTCATCATCAGACTCGTCTGTGTCACAGTCAGACTCGTCTGCCTTTGAAGCTTTTAAGGCTTTAGGTGCCTTTAGATCAACCTTTAGAGCAATGGATTTGCTCTTTTTGATTAACAAATCTTCATTGAGCTCTTGCTCATGAACAGTGAGTGTGCCAAGTTGTTCATCCATAGTCAAGGAGGTGAGATCATTGGCTTGAGATATAGCAGTGACAAGAGGTCTCCACTGCCTTAGAAGACTTCTGAGAATCTTAGCAACTTTCTTAGCATTATTATATATTTTACCAAGAGATTTCAAACCATTAGTAATAGTTTGGAATCTACCAATCATTTAAGCAACAGATTCACCTTCATCCATGGTAAACAATTCATATTTTCTAACAAGAATAGAAATTTTAGATTCATTTGCCTTAGCAATTCCTTCATGTGTGACAGATAAGGAGTCTCACATTTCTTTAGCAAAATCACAAGCACATACCTTTTTAAATTCTTCTGGACTGAGAGCACAGAGTATAGCATATCTGGCTTTATGATTTAGATCTCATCTTGTCTTTTCTGCAGGTGTCCACTGAGCCTTTGGCTTGTCTGAGCCATCATCATTTCGAGGAGTGTAAGGACCACCAGTGATAACATCCCATACATCAAATTTTGTTGACAAGATGAACCAGTGAAACCTTTCTTTCCAGTATTTATAATTTGCACCATTGAAGAAGGGAGGTCTGGTCATGGAGCCTCCTTCAGGTTGGGGGTTTCCACTTGAGCTTGCTCCCGAAGTCATTGTCTATTCTTTAGGATCTTTTCTCTACACAGTTAGGTGCTTAATCCAGAGGCTGAGTTCTGATACCAACTGAAATAGACAGGTGCAAACACTAGAAGGGGGTTGAATGGTCTTTGACAAATTTATGCAAAATTAAGAAACTTTTTCGCAATAAACACAGACGGGTGTAAGGAATAGACGAGTAAGCTAAGACAGGTCAATCAGACTAATAACTCGTCTAAAGGTTTTCACAGAAGACACACAATCATGCAAGATGAAAATAGTTTGATAAACAAAATTAAAAACCCCTTTAGTTAGATGATAGCTAAGATAAATAATCAAACTAAAGAGTTAAGGGAAAAAGAGAGATCACTCAGCAGGTTTTATCTTGGTTCACCCCTTAACAAATGAGGCTATATCCAGTTCTTGGCAGCACCAAGTTTTCTCACTATAACTGAATCAGGTTACAGGACAGACAAGTATTATTTTCACACCTAGCCTCTTCAGGCTCCAGACAAGTATTATTTGCACACCTAATCTCTTCAGGCTCAGACGAGTATTGTTTGCATACCTAGCCTCTCCAGGCTCAGACGGGTTTGTTTGAGAGAAGTTGTAAAGTAAATTACAATTTGCAAGTCTTTCACAAGCACTCAGACGAGTGTATTAAATGTGAAGTTCTAAAAGACTGCGTAATAACTTCAAATGATTGAAGAATAAATAATGAAAGAATGAAGGTATAAATGAGCGGAGTAAATGCTCTTTGAATGCTTTGTTCGTTATCTTCTCTGCTTGAATCTTGAAAGTCGTCTTCATTAAATAGGCTTCAAGATTTTAAAGCCGTTAGACACAATGTTTAAAAGCTTGGCCTTTTGCAGATCTTCAATAAATGCAAAAGAGTCGTTCTGGTCAGCCATTAAAGCATTGAGAACTTCGCATGTTCTCTATCATCAGAATGATAGAGACTTATGATTCACCTTTGGTCTTAGCAGGTCTTTATACTTGCTTTTTGTCATCAGAGGGAAGACTTTCCCTTTTGATGTAAGTTGCAGTTGTATTCAGGCAAAGCACTTTGTTGAAATTCCTTTTTAGAGACGAGACAGCTTTCATCCAAAATTCTTCAACATTAGTCACCAGACTGGTGAGTAACTTCATTAGACGGATTGACTCTTAATAAAGAGAATGACGTCCGTTGCGTAGTCTTTCAGACAGGTGAGTCTTCCTTTGATCAGACGGTTGAAGACTTCTTTAGACGAGTGAACTTTCTTTAGTTCAGACGAGTGAACTTTAGTTAGTTCAGACGAGTGAACTTTAGTTAGTTCAGACGAGTAAACTTTCCATTGTTCAGACGGGTGATACCACGCTAAAGCTTAGTTCATATAGACATTTAATGTTTTAATCTGCACACTGAGTAGACGAGTTCAATTAAATCATTGAATAACTGTTTTACTCTCATCAAAACTAAGGTAAATGCACATTAGACATTTTGGAGGCTCAACACTTAGATCTGCCATGCATGTTTCTTCGTCTTTCACTCCGCCGTGAGACGCATCAAAGGTCCTTCGCCGCGGTTGGTTGGTAGCCACTCTGCCATCCTCGGTCTTCCACTCCGCTTTTAGACACATCCCAGCCATGCTCGTCTTCCACTCAACCGCTCCGCGAACGAAGAAGCAGATCTGCAATCGAAGAATAAAGAAGCATATCTACAAATGAAGAAGAACTAAGAAGCAGATCGGCAACTGAAGAAGAATGAAGAAGCAGATCTGCAACTGTAGAAGAAAAAGAAGCCGATTTGCGAACGAAGCATATGAAGAAGAATAAGTTCTTTTTGTTGAAAATTTTGATTTTTTTTGTTGAAACTTTCATGCTTTTGTTGAAAGTTTGAACCTTTCTGGTTTTATGTTCTTGTTGAAGTTTGATGTTTATGGAAGTTTGATATTTCAGGGTTTACTTTCTAGGTTTTATTCTCCTATTCCTCTTCATGCTTTCTGGTATTTGTACACAATTTTATTTGTTTGGTCATCAACCGCCTCAACTCGTCTGTTGACCCACCGATCTGCCAAATCCGCCACCCGCACAATCCAAAGGCACCAACGGACGGGAATGAGTGACATATTTTGCTTGTCGGTTTTCTTTTGATTGTGATTTTTTCACCTGAATCCGACCGTAACCGAACTGTATCCGTCTCTATTTCCTATATGTATGTCGTTTTAAAAAATTAATGAGTCTTTAATTTTTATTAATTTACTCATGATATTAATAACTGTGAGACAATATTAGTCAACTGATACTAATGTTTTAAGTATATGGAGATAATTTAATCAAATGTAGTTTTTTTACTTATCATCAAAGTTATTTATTGACTTTTTTAGTTCTTATACAACAACCTTTAAAAAAATTAAAAAAAACAAAATAATAATATTAAATGAGTTTAATTTTGATATACTGTCATTATAATTTTTTTTACATTATCAAACAATCATACATTATTCCATATGTGACTTCTAAGGTAATTATTACAAGAGTCAAACATTTTCTAAAGATGTGACAATATATGATTGATTGTTAGTGTAAAAAACTTTTATAACGACGAATTACATTATAATTAAATTCATATTAAATTCTTTTTTATGTCTTTAATGCATTAAGTATATTTATTTTTTATTTGACACTGTTTTCATTAAGTGTTAAGATAGATACTGTTTTTATTAAGTATTAAGATATCTTTTAGGAGGATATAAAAAAATGATAATCATTTTATTTTCTTTATATACCAGAACAAAAGACATTGGACATTCAACTCAACAAATGAAAAGTCTAGTTAAAGGTGTCCTCTTAATCTTAGCTCAATTGGTTAAACTTAGGATCATGATTTATGAATTGTGAGTGTGTGGATTCAGACCCTCACTTTACATTTCATCCCTTTCCCATTCTCTCTTCTCCTTTTTTCCCTCTCTTTATAAAGCCTCTTATGACTGTGAGTCTTCCCTTGCAAGAAAAAAAAAGTCTAAAAGGTGGTTGGATATTTTAACAATAAAGACACAACGATAAATGAATCCACGTGACTCCCGTGCTGAAATGTGTTCAGTTCTACTCCAGTAATTCTCATAAGATATTCTCTTTCGATACATAATACAAAGATTACAAGTGATTCAAATCAATCTATCTTTAAAACCCTCATACATAAATATGAAATTTAATCTCACTCCGATGCCAGTATATACATAATAGCTTAGCAAGTATGATATTATAAACATCACATTTAGACGAGTTAAACAACACAAGACAATCAAATTTCAACTTTCAAGTATATATGTTAAAAGGGAAAAAAACAGTAGTATATTTTATCTTCTTTTAACGGTAAGATCATTCATAATGAACTGATGCCTAAAATGAATTGATGCCCACCTTTAAGACCGATCCACTGAATGGAAATCATCATTGGGTTGAAACGAGTTAGGGTAGGTAGCTTAGCCTTTTATTAAATAAATAATTAATCTTCAATTTAATCTTCAATTATCAGTTGAAAGATATACTTATGCAGATGTCTATTTTGTAAATTATTGAATATATTCATTTTGACTTGTTATTCGTTAGACTTTTTTTTCCTACTCATTTTAATTTATTTATGAAAATATAAAAAAAATTCAGCTCAAAGCTTATTTAAATTTATAATTTGAAACTAACACTTTTTTAAACTTTTACCAAATTATTAATTCTATATAAATCAAATATATTATATTATAAACAAAAAAATACATTATATAATTAGTAAATTATGTAAATATTAAATTCATAATTATATAAATAAATATCAAATAAATAGATCCACGCAATAGACTAAATATGATTTTTTTTTTTTTTAAATACTAAAATCTTGACGCACATAATTAAATCTGGCTTTTAAAAATCTAAATCTTACTTATGCTAAATAAATTAGAACTGTATACCGGGTTCCTACGTCTAGTTATGACCCTACAAAACTACAAAGTCATCATGTATCCTCGTAGGTATTGTTTTGAATAAATAATAATAGGAGTAAATCAAAATTGCAGAGTCTGAAGTGAAGTCTCAGTAGAAGCAACCCAAAAAGTCAACACACAACAAAAGTGGCCGACATAGAAACGCGCATAATGCAATAATAATAAATTAATAGATAAAATAGGTTATATTTATTTAATTTTTTATATTGATCCCATAAGTTTTTTTTTTTCAAATTGGTCCTACACGTTACATTTCGTTTTCACATTAGTCTTTTTCATCAATTTCAACCTAACGCTGTTAGTTTTGAGCTAACGTGACATGATATTAGTGCGACACGTGGTTCTTTATTTGACGGCGTTAGGTCGAAATTGACGGAAAGGACTAACGTGAAAACAAAATATAACCAGTGAGACCAATTTGAAAAAAAAAAAAAAAAACTTATGGAACCGATGTGAAAAATTAAATAAACGTATAGAACCAATCAACCTATTTTGCCTAAATTATTATTATTATTAGAGTAAATATCCAAATTGGTCCTTTGTAAAAAAATACGGTGATATTATGATTCATGAGAAATGAAAATATCAATTTGATCCTCAAGAATATAAAATATGGGTCAAATTGATCCTTTTAGGGTAATTTTTAGGAACACTTTAGTCATATCAGGGACTATTTTGACCTGTATTTTACGTTCTTCAGAACCAAAATGGTATTTTTCATTTCTCAGGGATCAAAAATGTCACCATATTTTTTTGTCGAGATCAATTTTGACCTTTACTATTACTATTATTATTATTATCATCATCATCATCATAAATGTTAGTAATATATATTTTTTATTGGATTATATTTTATATTTTCTTTAAAATATAGTTTAAAAATAAAAAATATTATATCTAACCTAATAAATAAGAGTTCAGATCCTCTCCATTTAAGGGATAAATGACAATCTCCATTTAGGAGAGAGATAGACATAAAAAAAGATTTATATTTAAACCATTTTTCTTATTTAAAAAAATTAAATTATTAAAAAAAATATGTGTCTATCTCTCTTCTAAATGGAAAAAAAAATGGAGAGAATAAAATGAAGATCAGATCCTTTCCATTTAGAGGAAAAATGGCAATCTCCATTTAGGAGAGAGAAAGATTTATATTTTAAATGTGTTAAAAATATATATAAAAGAGTTTGAAGTATTCCTCTAATAATAATCTTGGTCCCAAATATTGTAACCTTATTTTTCTTTCTTTTCTGGCTAACAGCATTCTACGAAAACTAGCTATGACTTGGAAATGGTTTACTTTGAACGGTGCAACATCTCTGAGTTGGTGTCTCTGACCAATCCCATTCTATTGGCATAACTTTCCTCCTCTGCCACTCTCCTCATCTGCAATATGACTTTCTACGCTTTTGGCCACTTTCCTTGCCAAATTGAGGTGAGTTTTGGTATATAAACACTAGAAAACACAGTGCAGAAAGGGTCTTGTTCATGGGTCTGCAACTTTATGAGACCACCAACAGTTTCCTCACTTCTTCAGTCTTGTTTTCTGTGGTTATCTCTCAGAGTAGACACCAATGAGAATTAAATTAGTTTCACTGCTTTCCTTCATTCTCAGCTACTGGATATATCTCAGTATCCACATCTCTGTCATCTCTGGCCTATGTCTTGAGGATCAACAATCACTGTTACTGCAATTGAAGAACAACTTTACACTCAACCTTGAAAGTTCCATCAAACTGAAGTCATGGAATCAAAGGATTGAATGCTGTCAATGGGGTGGTGTAACCTGTGACAATGAGGGGCATGTTACTGGTCTTGACCTGAGTGCAGAATCAATCTCTGGTGGATTTGACAATTCAAGTAGTATTTTCAGTCTTCAACATCTCCAGATTTTAAATTTGGCTGGTAATAATTTCAATTCTGTGATTCCATCTGGATTCAACAAGTTGGAGAAGTTAACTTATCTGAATTTGTCATATGCTGGTTTTGTGGGGCAGATTCCAACAGAGATTTCTCAGCTGACAAGGTTGGTTACTCTTGATATCTCTTCTCTTGCCTATTTAACAGGTCTAGAGTTGACACTTGAGAATCCAAATCTGAGAAAGCTTGTCCAGAACCTCACAAGTATTAGGCAATTGTATCTGGATGGTGTAACTGTAAGGGCTCAGGGACAGGAATGGTGCAATGTTTTGTTGTTGCTGCCTAACCTGCAAGAATTGAGCATGTCAAACTGCAATCTCTTGGGACCCCTTGATTCTTCCCTGGCAAGACTTCGGAATCTCTCAGTCATTCGTCTTAATCAGAACAATTTATCATCTCCGGTGCCAGAAACCTTTGCCGATTTTACAAATCTGACCACCCTGAGCCTTACTTATTGTGGATTGATGGGAACATTTCCAAAGAAGATATTTCAGGTTAGAACATTGTCAGATATTGACATCTCATACAACCCCAATCTCCATGGTTCCTTTCCAGACTTCCCACTGAATGGACCTCTCCAGAACTTAATAGTAAGTAACACAAGCTTCTCTGGAGCATTTCCTTATTCAATTGGTAACATGATGCTATTATCTATATTGGATATTTCTAATTGCCAATTTAATGGAAGACTTCCTAGTTCACTGTCAAACCTCACAAAGCTCAGTTACCTTGATTTGTCCTCTAACAACTTTACAGGTTCAATCCCATCCTTTGGTATGGCCAAAAAACTCACCCACATAGACCTTTCCAATAATTATTTAAGTGGTTCAATTCCATCATCTGCTCACTTTGAAGGACTGCAAAATCTTGTCAGCATTGACTTGCGTTACAATTCCATCAATGGCAGCATCCCGTCATCTCTTTTTACACTCCCATCACTGCAGAAGATTCAGCTTTCCTACAACCAGTTTAGTCAATTGGAAGAATTCACAAATGTGTCTTCCTCTAAACTAAACACCCTTGATTTAAGTAGCAATAAGCTATCAGGGCCTATACCAGCATCCATCTTCCAGCTCAGTGTACTTTCTATCCTCCAACTTTCCTCAAACAAATTCAATGGCTCAATTCTGCTACACACGCTCTCGGAGCTCAGAAATTTAACTACACTGGACCTTTCATACAACAACTTGACAATCAATGTGAATGTTACAGATGCTGACCTGTCTTCCTTTCCCAACATGAGCAACATAAAATTGGTGTCCTGCAACTTGAAAACTTTCCCTGGCTTCTTGAGATACCAGTCCAGATTAATTTATCTAGACCTTTCAGATAACCAGATTCAAGGAAAAGTTCCTAAATGGATTTGGAAACTAGATAATCTTCAAACCCTAAATATTTCTCACAATGTTCTGAGTGGATTGGAAAGACCTTTTCAGAATCTTAGTTCCAACCTGTTAGTCCTTGACCTTCATCACAACCAACTGCAAGGGCCACTACCTGTTTTCCCTAGATCTGCTGCCTATGTGGATTTCTCCAGCAACAAGCTCAGCTCTGTTATCCCACTCGATATTGGCTATTACCTGTCTGTCATGATTTTCCTTTCTCTTTCAAACAATTATTGTCATGGCAGCATCCCTGATTCCCTCTGCAATGCTCAAAATCTTCAAGTGCTTGATCTGTCCCATAATAACATTTCTGGTACAATTCCATCATGTTTAATAGCACTGAGTGAGACCCTTGGGGTATTAAATCTGAAGAAGAACAATCTCACAGGTCCTATCCCAGATATGTTTCCAGCTTCCTGTGCTCTAAGGACTCTTGATCTTCATAGGAATATATTAGATGGACCAATTCCAAAATCTCTTGCTAATTGCACCACATTAGAAGTGTTAGACCTTGGAAAAAACCAGATTGTTGATAACTTCCCATGCTTTTTGAAGAACATATCCACACTCCGCGTCCTGGTCTTGCGGAAAAACAACTTCCATGGTCCCATTGGATGTCCCAACAACAATGGCACTTGGCATATGCTTCAGATAGTTGATCTGGCCTTCAACAACTTCAATGATAAACTACCTGGAAAATGCTTCACAAGGTGGGAGGCAATGATGTTTGAAGAAAACCAAGCTAAATCTAAGTTAAATCACATTCAATTTCAGGTTCTTCAATATGACCGTCAAGTATATTATCAAGATTCAGTGACAGTTACAAGCAAAGGTCAACAGATGAAGTTGGTTAAGATTCTAACTATCTTCACTTCCATTGACTTCTCATTCAACCATTTCCAAGGAGAAATACCAAAAGAGCTATTTGAGTTTAAAGATCTCTATGTGCTCAACTTGTCAAACAATGCTCTTTCCGGCCAAATTCCAGCATCTGTAGGAAATTTGAAGCAACTTGAGTCCTTAGACCTGTCAAACAACTCACTGGAAGGAAAAATTCCCACGGAGCTTGCAAGTTTAAGTTTCCTTTCATTCCTAAACCTCTCTTTTAATCAACTGACTGGAAGTATCCCCACAGGTACCCAAATTCAATCATTTCCAGAAAATTCCTTCATTGGTAATAAAGTATTATGCGGTCCTCCTTTGACTACAAACTGCAGTGCCAATGATAATATCAGTCCAACTAGAGTTCCGAAGACCGAATTTGATTGGCAGTTTGTAATCACTGGAGTTGGTTATGGGGTTGGAGCTGGACTAGTTGTTCCCTCATTGATGATTTGGGAGAGAGGAAGAAAATGGGGTAACAATACCATTGACAAAATTCTTATTGTTGTTCTTCCACTGTTTGGGTTAGCTTATACACCAATTGATGATGATGAAGAAAAAGAGGATGACACAGAAGAGAACAACTCAGAAATGACAGAGGATTACAATGAAGAAGAAGATGATTGGGGTTATCCAAGTTTCAGAGGGAAGTATTGTGTTTTTTGTTCCAAGCTTGACATCACTATGAAGAAGGTCATTCATGATCCAACCTGTACATGCTACCACAACTCATTACCAGTTTCAACTTCTACCCATTCATCAGATTCAAATTCCTCTTAGTCACATATAAGATGAAACCATGCTCTTTTTTCTGTTGCTTTTTTTCTTCTCTTTATTTTTTTCCTCTGAATGCATACATGTATATGTTGTACATGCATACCCATAGAAAATCATCCACATAGTAGGAACCGGACATTGAGAGAAAGCAATTATATGCCCTCTGATTTTTTTTTTTTTTTGGAATATGGTTTCTGTGACATTCAATAATAATAAAAACAAAAAACTTTCATTCAGGATTTTCATCAAACAGTTGGGAGACCCACCAATCCAATGACTGAATCACTTAAACGTTTACCTTGCTTGCACCGGCTTGATTAAATATTTATTCAATAAACTATTTTGAAATGTACTAAAAAGAGATTATACCAAGGTTATAAGTTATTTTTATAAGTTAAGAATTATGTAAGGCAAAATGCTATTTAGTTGAACTTGAAAGAATGCGTACAGGCTTACATTTATGGAGACTGAGCAGTTGAGTACTGATTTGTTCCTAAAAGTTTATGGTGTCAACTATAGATGAAAAAATAATAATTGGTGGTGCGAAGTTGAAAATTTAAGATGCCGCAGTAGGTGACAAAATTGGTGTGTAGTGTTCATGATAGGAAACAAAATTGGGTTTCATGGTTGCTCTGTGCCGTAAATCGGCAATGTGCAATACTGATTAAGCGATTATAATATCGGATGATTCTTTAGATTTGTATTGCATCCGTATGCTTCCTTAAAAAAATCCGATTCGATCCAATCCAATCAAATACGGGTTAGATTGGATTGCACAATTCGATTTTTATCGATACATCATTACATAATTATATTACGTCAAAGACCAACATTAAACATGTATATACTAAAATCAATATAGTTCTAATTCATAAGTACATGTATGAAATCTCCTAGAAAATGAATAATTATACAAATTTCAATACATCTAGTATTTGATAATTCCAACAATAATATTAAATAGAATGAGAGTGTTCGTTCATAAAAGTATGAAAAATAATGCTTGAGTATGAGTAGTATTATAATTTCAAAAATAATAGTATATGTATATAGTAGGTCTATTGGGATTAGATTGAATCGATTTTCATTAGAGGATCTGAAATCCGATCCAATCCAATGAAAAAAATGACTTTTTCGATTTTCAATTTTTTCGATTTTAAGTTTGTTAGGTTTTCAATTTTTATTATTTAAATTGATTTAGATTAGTTGATAAACATTCCTCATGTGAAGAAGGACCCCATGGCAACCCTTCATATTCCCCGGCTACTCAACTTCGGGCCGTTGATGTTACATGCAGTATCATATGTGGAACTATTGAACAAGGTACTCGATTAACACATGGCAAACCAATGGTACATGATGTATTAGTACACGTGTTATAAATTTTGTCATCAACTCGATCAACGCTCGTAGTAAATGGATCACTTGTCCAACCAGTATGAGTAACTGATTGAATCATATGAAATGTCAAAATTGAAATTTCATAATAAAAATAAAAATATGTATATATAATATATTTGCCAGAAATACACTAAATAAGTGTTGTGACATAGTGGTATAATTACTTTGGGGGTGCTAGCAGGACATGATCTCATCTAAGGTATTTTTGGGTGAGTGGGCCTTAAACAGCGCAACAAATAGGCCTTCGATAGCGGGAGACACTCAAGCAGTTCAATCCAGTTGAGTCAGTCTGTTCAAATTGGTTCCATTGCAATTTGATGATATCTGCTCCGATTCTTATCGAACCAACTGATTTGGTCTGAATTTTGTAACATTGATGAGTAGTCTTTTAGCCATGTTAACTTAGTTAAACATTAGTTAATGCGCTTGAATGGTTCGAGAGCACCAATGGTGGTTGGACACATCTACCACAAAAAATAACATGGATTTGTCTAGGGGGTCTGGATAGGATACTATAGTATCTGTTTCCATACCCGCGTTTGAAAAAAACACTCATATCCGCATGAGTAGCAACTTAAGTACCCTTATCCGTACCTTCTGGATACCTAAGTATCTATACCCACATCCATTATCCGCACTTTAACTAAGAAAAAGGGAAAAAATAACACAAAGAACATCAATGGCTGTTGTTAGTGCTTAAGTCAGTAGATGATTAAGTCTGAAAGAGAAAAATAGTTAAGAAACCGTAGGTTACATTAATTTTATTTTTAAAATTTGATATATAATTATAATTATATGTATTAATATATATATATATATATATATATATATATATATATATATATATGCTGGTGCGGGGCAGGGTGGGTACTAGAGTACCCGTACCCGCATCCATACCCTCTCTTGTTTGCAGGTAATTACCCAAACCCGCACCCGTACCCACAAAGTGGGTATTTACCCTACCCGTTATGAGTATTTTTTGAGGGTACCCAGCGGGTAGGGTCCAAATTGTCCTCCCTAGATTTGCCAATGACTTTTTATTCATGACCACGACAATCAGAGAGGGATTCAGGGAGGGGCACCTACAGCCCCTCCCTCCCCTATCCCATTTTGTTGATAATTGATTGGTGCATATATATACAATATTGACTTTTTATTCTTAAGCATTTACCTATATAATATATCATATATGTGCTAATTTAATTTTAAAAAGAGTTTAATTGGTATGTACTATCAATGTTAAGTTTTTTATACTGTCAACAAATCAGAAATCATGATATGAGTGACTATTAAGATGGTTATGATAAAAGTTAAATATTATTAATGACGAGTCAATTTATAATTGGTTGATCGTGTAAAATATTTTTTATACTGACAATACATATAAATTAAATCCTTTTCAAATTTAAAAGGAGAGAAAAAAAGAAATAAATGTAAAAAATAATTTAGTGAATAACATAAAATTACTTTTAAAAAATTATATTACTCAATATTTATTATTAATCATTTTCGTCCTCCCCCATTTAATAAACTTTTGGAACAGTCCGAACGACAATATCAATATCCAAAATTTAGTCATCAGAATGAATTTTCAATGGTAGATAAATTTATGTGTTTATCGGTAACTTTTGGGCAAACACTCGTTTAGAGTGGAATTTTGAAGAGTAGTTTCTCTTTTTTTTTACTTAGGCTCTGTTTGACAAGTTTAATAAATTAGCTTATAGCTTATTTGACTAGTTTATAAGTTTGTTTGACTGAAATAGAGGTATTTGGTAAACAATTATCTCATTAGCTTATAGATTTTCTTCATAAACTATTTTATTTAGCTTATGGCTTATAACTTATAGCTTATTGAATTTTCTCTCACTTTTACCCTTATTCATTTAATAAAATTCTAACTTTACTATATTTGTCATAAATATGTCCTTTTATGTCATTGTACATTTATAAACTAGTTCAACAACTAATTTTACCAAACACTTCAAATTCAATCAGCTAACTTTTCAGCTACCAGCTATAAGCTTTCAACTGAAATTTAGCTTATCAATTATAAGCTAACTTATCAGCAATAAGCCAGCTTATCAGCCGTTTTTGCTAAACAGAGCCTTAGGCAAGTTCAATAAGCTAGCTAATAGTTTATTTGACTGGCTTATATATAAGCTTATTTGACTGAAATAGAGATTTTGGTAAATAAATTTATCTTATTAGCTTATATCTTTTCTTCATAAGCAATTTTATTTAGTTTATAACTGATTGAGTTTTCTCTCATTTTTACCCTAATTCATTTAATGAAATTCCCACTTTATTATGCTCATCATAAATATATCCTTTTATGTCATTTTATAGTTATAAGCTAGTTCAACATCTAATTTTACCAAACACTTCAAATTTAATCAGTTAGCTTTCCAGCTATCAACTATCAATTATATGCTTTCAGTTAAAAATTAACTTATCTACTGTAAGCTAACTTATCAGACATTTTTGTCAAACAGCCTTAGTCATTCTCTCCCAACTACCAAACCATCACGTTGATTTATGTTCATTGCTTTGTGGCTTCTTTGTAAATGATCTATAATAGTCTAGGCCCACTATGAATGCCCAAGGACCCAAAACATAATTAAGTAATAATGTATATAAGGTGTGCTTTTTCAAATACTAACTCTACAAGAACAATGATTAGGATGTTGCTTCGGATTTGTTGGAAATATAATACTTTTTAGCAGTATTATTAAAACCGAACCGGTCATCGACTCGATCGAAGTACTGGGTCAATGGGTTATTGGTCGAACCAATGAGTCACTGATTGAATCCGATGAACCAGTATATATCAACTGAACGAACATGTATCAACTGAGTGCTCTGGCTCAGTGCCACGCGTCCTCTGCCTTAATAATTAGCTCTCGTGTTCGAGTCCCAATTTCTATATTTTGGTGAATTTTCACTCATTTCCATAAGCAACCTGCATGATGATGTCAGCAATTTAACAAGCAAGCCGTGTGGTGACGTCAGCAGGGCCGTTTTCCGCGAACCGAGTCACCGGTTCACACCGGTTCAAAGTCGAGTTCATGACATATCATCATCGGTTCATATGCTTATCTGATTTAATATGATAACCGGGCCGGCCATGGGTCCGGTTTCCGGTCCAACCTGTCGGACTGGCCGGTCTGGTCCAGGTTTAAGAACACTGCCTTTTAGTTCAGGACCTTTTTTGTTTTTGTTTAATTCTTTTAAATACTTTTTCTTTTACACTACAAAAAAAGAGTTCTTTAGAGACCGATTTTGACCAGATTGGTCCCTAAAATGACCTAGCGACTGATTTGGGGACCGTTCTGGCCAAAATCGGTCTCTAAAATCGATCTCTAAACGACTCTTTTTTTGTAGTGTTAATTTATGTCATTAATGAACTTGAAAGCTAAGTACTGCTAGTTATGTAACAATTTGAGCCTCTAGACTTGCATGGATGAGTGAGACTTGCATTGCCATGTAAATACTTAATAGACACTCTCTATTAATATAGGAATTAAAACCATATGGCCGAAAAAAAATATAGGAATTAAAACCATAAAAATTAAAAAAAGTAGATAGAAACCAATAGTAATAATAATAATAACCTAAACTAAAACATTTTGTATATTTATATTTTCAAGTACCCAAAACATAATTAGTCTATATATATATATGTGTGTGTGTGTGTGTGTGTGTGTGCATTTTCAAATACTAACTGCAAGAACAACGGTTAAGATGGTCCTTAGGGTTTCTTTGAATTACAAAAATATATTTTGAACTTTATATTTAATTATTATTTTTTTGGCTTTGACCAGATATCCCCACAAACAAGCTGTGAGACTAACCTCAGGTCGGTGGTGGTGGTTAGATAAAGCCCTCCCCAGATTAACGACTCTAGGATTTGAACCTCTGACATTGCAGGTTAAGGTTGCCTAGGTCGCAATCTACGTACTTTCACTGCGACCAACCACTGATGGGTATATTTAGTTAGTTTTAATTTCCTTTAGGAGAAAAATATGAAGAGATAAATATAAAAATTAAAAATATCTAAATACAATAGTGACTCCTTCATTTCACTTCTCTTTTATTTGAGTTCCATTACTTAAACATCAAAATTTGACAATTTTTTTGGATATCATATGCAACTATTGTTTGTGTAAACCCTTGTGGCCAATATTTTTCTGTATTATTTTGTATTATGACGTTGGTTTATATTATTTATAATATGCGGCATTTCTATTTATTATGTTATCTCTTTTGTACATAATAAAGTCCTTAGAATAGTAGGTTCAGATCAATAGAACATCAAGTGTGACTTAATCGTGAAACCCTATTGAACATTAGAACACTATTCTTAAAATATCCATAGCCAAGTATTATTTTTAATTAGGACAACAATAATACATCGAGATTATCATGTGAGTATATTGATAACCACATCTCACGGGTTATGGATATGAGATATCAAATCTTCAAATAGGTATAAATATTAGAGTAATGTTTATACTGGATAGACGCACCATGAGATCACTACATAATAGTTTGTAATTGTCATAAGCACTTCTCATGGTAACCATAGTGAAGTAGTCATTCGATTTGAAATCACTTCGATTCCTACATACATGTGGAGTTGTAGGCTTTGATGCTATCAAACGTTATCTGTAACAGGATAATAATAAATATAGTTATTGGGTTTGCAATGAATCATGTTGAGGGATGTGAGTAATGTAGATAAGATTCATCCCTCCTACATAACAGGAGTAATATCATAGGTCTCTCGATAGAGTGAGATATGAAAATGCACAGCCATGCCCAAATGGGCCAATATGAGATATTGGAGCCGTTTGTGATTACACATCTACTCAGAGATCGAGGAACATATAATTGAACTTAACAAGAATGACACATTTATAGCTTATGTTCAATTATGATATATGGACAAAAGGACACTTACTACACAGTAAATTGGTTACAATAAGGTTAAAATCGAATCACCGATTTTTTCATAAATTGGATAGCAATGATGTATTGCTAGATGTCGCTCATTGTTTATAATATTTGATATTTTAATTAATATGTGATATTATTATAATATTTAATATTATTGCCAATTTAGTGGGAAGCTATAGGGTCACACGCATAGAACAAATAGTTGAAGAGGAATTAATTAAATAAATATGATTTAATTAATTAATACCACTTTGGGCTTGTAGTTGACAAACCCATCCGGGTTATAGTAAGTAATGTGAAGGAGCATTACTCTATAAATAGATAGTGTGCCTCCCTCACCAAAGGTTTTGTGATACACTCTTGTCACTAGACACATTAGTGGGACATACTTCACTCTTGACGTCGCGCTAAACCCTATAGCCGTCAGCTAGCACAAGACGCAT
Organism: Ammopiptanthus mongolicus; assembly: GCA_039655645.1. Lineage (NCBI taxonomy): Eukaryota > Viridiplantae > Streptophyta > Magnoliopsida > Fabales > Fabaceae > Ammopiptanthus > Ammopiptanthus mongolicus. Next base: position 49,338,436 of record CM077350.1, read on the forward strand.
TCTCCATTGGACGTTTGCTCGCGTACACTGAATAGAGTTGTTGCCTCTGTTACGACACTGGTGATTCGAAGCAAGCTTTAAGGATCGTTTTGAAAACACGCTTCAAGAGGTAAACACAATAGCCTTATGTGATTCTTATTTTGTAATGGACGACCCATGGGGTACGGTTTTCTTCCGCCTTGAGACATGATTTTAAAAGAGGATTGTCTTATGAAAAACCAACAGCTATTACATTTTCGCACTTACATTTTATACGTCCTATGCAAACTTCACTTTCATATTTGAAGTAAAAACCATTGACCTCACATTTGATACTCAAAAAGGACGATGTGTTCCACCCTCCCTCCAAATATTGGAGGATGGATCCTCTTTTGTTATGGACCGCAGATCTATTATTATTATAACAAAGGAATGGATGAGATTAAACGTGGGATACTGAAAGAATCGGTTAAGAAATTTTTTGGTAGATTAGAAACAAGCTCCATCTCAATCCAGCACCGTCCTATCTCTAGAGACCTTCCCATGGTCCATTTTGATGGTATCTTCGCCCTCTTATCCGGCGTCTCTACCACTCTACTCCGTCAAACACTCGAACCATCGTTGTGGGTCTCCTCGCCGGTGGGATTGGCGAAGCTATAGGAAACCCCGCGACATGCCATGGTTCGCATGCAAGCCAATGGGCGACTCCTCGCGGCGCAACGGCCGAACTAAAACGACGTGTTTGAGGTGATGATCGTGACGGTGTCGTTGTTTTGTCTTACAATCTGTTGAAGGAGACGATGATGGGAAAAAGGGTGGACGAAGGGCGGTGTGGGGACCCAGGTGGCGGCAACGGAGGGAGGGAGCGACCACACGTTGATTACTTCTACCCATTTGCCTGCACCCTTCGTCACTGCCAAAACGAAGACTGTCGCCTCGAAATCTAGTGCGTCGCAGATCAAGGCGTCCCTGTCATTCGTGCCACCGTTGATCTCACCGTCTATTCCGTGAATTATCTCGACAATCCGGATTTCCATTTCGTCGAATAGTTGGTATCCGACTCGGGACCCAATGAGCAGACAGAGCACTCGTGCATGCTTCAACTCACGTTGTTCAAGTGCGGCGGGTTCGTTCTTGGGGTGACCATGCACCCCTCCTTGTGCGATGAACTCGTGCAGTGGCTAAGTTGGCTCGCAGGGTGACCCAGATAATAGTGGAGTCGGTTTGGAACCGTGAGAGGTTGTTGGGTCCCAAGAACCCGTCCCGTGTGGAACCCGTCTTTCTTCTATTTTTTTAATCTTAATTAGCTAAGTTTAATATTTAATTTATCCATAATAACTTTTATACTTTTAATTATGATACCGGTAAAAAAAACATTCTTTGGATGAGAGACCAATTATTTCCCATCATTTTGTTGGAGTACTAAAACTCAACTCAATAGTTGGAGGATGGAAGAAGAATCCCCCCTCAAAAAGAGGAGGAATTGATTTACACCAATGTAAACTATTTTTCACTTACCCTCATTTTCAACCATTGATTTTAGCAGTGTATTGTGATTTTAACTTTAGTGATATTTCACACGTTGAATGAAAATAAGATCAACGATTGAAAGCGGATGTAAGTAAAAAATGATTTACCCCGGTGTAAACGGATCCCTCTTCTTTTCTTCTTCAAAAAGAAGAGGAATCAATTTACACTAGATTAAATAATTTTTTTCACTTACAGTGACTTTCAACCGTTGATCTTATGTTTATCCTATGATATATTGTGAATTTAATTTTAATAATAATTTATACCGATTGATAAAAATAAAATCAACGGGTAAATAAAAAAAAAATAGTTCACAACGATGTATGAAGGATCCTAAAATGAAATCACCTTCTTAATGGTATTTTGTTTTCTTTTACCACTTGTCAAAACAATTAAAAAGTATCAACACATTGATTTGAAAAGATAATAACAATAGTCTGCCATTTTCAGTCAATACTTTAACTACTCTGAGACATAACAATCCAAATTAAATCACTAAGCAGATGGAGTGGTCCTGGATGAGATTGAACTGCGACCTTCGGCTCACGCTAATTTAATTTTCTCCAGGGAAAATTTTTGGATCGATAACTTTGAACGGCGCAGTGCTCACCCAAACGAAAAAGTTCATCAATAGCCGCAACCGCATTGGAACCTTAACAATATTGGTTATGGTAGTGTTTGCAACCGTATATTGTGACCATAATTTTGGTTAGTTGCATATTTTTGCAATTGTCTATAATAATGGTAAACACACTTAACAGCAATCGCGCCACTACCAATTTACATCAATAAATTCACTAGTAATAATGTTAACATCAACCATTTCACATGCAACACAAAACAATTACATGTAACGTTTACACTAAGCTTTTCACTACGTACGTTGATATATATCACACTCACAAAGGTAACAGTTTTACCCATATTACAAGTAACAAGGACTATATAGCCATAGCAGAACATATAGATATACGGGAGAAAGAAACTAAGCTTGCCAATATTTCAACGTGGCATCAAAGGTGGCGTTTTCACCTTGGAAGAAGCACTGGGCTAGTGGTTGTTGTGGCAAGGTTTGTATAGAATCAACTGATAAAGGGTTTTGCTGAAAGGAAATGATTTGTTCAGAAGGGAAATTCTGGTCAGGAAGGAACATGTGTGGGGACTCATCATTCACAAAGTTCATCGTGTTTTGGTGAAGCCAAATCTGTGTTTTGAGGAACTTCACGTAGTGAATGGCTTCCTCTAACATTGACACTGTGTCCATCTTACTCCCACCAGGGACCATGCTCTGCAAGATCTTGAACCTGTCACTGATTCTATGCCTTCTTTCTCTAGCTGCTACGCTTTGTGGGTCTGTGGAAAGTTTCACTCCCTTGCTTTTCTTCCTACCCTTTTTCTCCTTGTTATTGTTTGCCTTCGATGATGACCCTGTAGATGAGGTAGGGTTACCAGAAGGGATGTAATCCATGTGCTGAGTACTACTAAAGAGAGAACCTAATGGAACTTGCTTTGAACTTGAAAGGAGATAGATAAATGTGGTTCCTTTTAAAACACATATTTATATGGGAAGAAGAATGTGATCTTGTTACAGTGATTTTGATATTTGAATGAATGAAAGCGAAGAGATGTCATCATGTCACTCATCCAATCTTTGCTGCAGGATATGGATGTTTTAGGTAGGACCCCAAGCTTAGGCCCAGCTAAGAGAACAGCTTAGGTTCATTTTTCTTTTATTTTTGATTTTTTACTGTGTTCTTTTGGAGAGAATTTCTTGGAAACTTTCATGGTATGGTAATTAATTATTCATTAAATGTTAATTTTATAATACTAGTTATTGAAAATCTTATTAAATAAAATGATTGATGGATATTATACCTGAAAAAAATTTAAGTATTATAGAATTATCTGAAATTTTTAAGTAGTAACATCTTATCTTAAACATTCAAATCAAAATTTGATATACTTAAAGTTGTATGAAGTATGTTAAAAATAAATATCTTTTAAAATATAGCTTTACACATGTCGAATATAATTTGAGTCTCAATATATTAAGGTATGAAGTTGGTATATATATATAAGGATTTCTTTCCTTTGGGCGAGTTGCTGATGTTATTAGTGCTTCTATGATTTCTTAACTTTGATCAAGTATAGCACATAGGAAAATACAAGAGCAATTATTATGGGCTTTGACCTTTTGACCCAGAAAAATTTGGTTGAAAAATCAATTAACCCAAATTGCAATTTGGATGGTCCAGAGTTGGTCATTTAGGTATTTTGATGGGTGATGCACCACAGAATGCACCATGATAATATCCCCTCACAATGTGACATTATGACCCACCTGCAGGAAGAAAGGCAAAAAAACACACTAGTTATTTGGTAAGCGACTGAGTGAAAGAGATTAGGCCCTCCATAATTCTTTTGATTCCAAAGGTCAGGGCTGATCAAAGGGAAAGTAAGGTCCTTTCCCCTGAAATCGAAGCAAAATGTATCACAGTAGCAGGTATGTCTAAAACCAAGGACGAAATAGGCCATTAATTGCTAGGCTTTAATGTGTACGGTTTGTTCTTTTCATCCTAGTTATTAAAGAGAATAACTACTATTCATGCTTTTGTTTCGTTGAGTTGCTGCTCTTTTTAAGGAGATCAAAAAAGAGCTTATCAAGCAATCAGCACTTCTTTTCAAGGAAAATATTAAACCAAAGTTTTGCTTGAACCACTGGAATATTAAAGCTTTAAAGCTTCAATTTTAAAATCCCACACATACCAAAGAAAACAAAGTTCTGTTTATTTTCTTACCTGTATCTTCGTTGGGTTATACTCTCCAAAAGCAGTGTTTCATATGCCACAACCCACAATGTCACATTTATTTATTTATTTTTCCAAACCTTTGATAATCTCAAAGGGACCAACTTGCACGGTAAATTTGAACAAAGTGGCATAAGAAAGCTGCCTTTTTTTTCAAATTGCCGGAAATTATCTTTAGTTGGGTCACACGGGTTACGGGTAATGTTAACGATCTGTAGCTTACTGTAAAGTGATTTAGGATGTATTTGGATATACAGCTTATTTAAATATTTATATAATAACCTATTTTTTAAATAAGTTAAAAATAATTTATTTTCATAAGCTTTTCTGATAAACTTATGAAAATAAACTAAAAACATCTTATAAAAAGATCATAAACTATTTTTACAAATTATTCATATAAATTTAATTATATAAATTATTCCTCTAATTTCTTTCAAACGCACGCATAGTATTTCCATTCCTCTGGGTTTTGTGACACTACAATGCTGCAAGAGCAGAGTTTGTTCTGCTACACTAATGATGACATAGAAACTTCCTACAAACACAAAAGTAAACATTGAAAATAGTGGCGGTCAGTTAGTACTTCTTCAAGATGAGAAAAATGTGGGAGGCAGAGATAGAGACCAGTAGTGATGGATCAGCCCGGCCATTCGAGTGGTCCGGTCAATTAGGGGGTGTTTATAGATTGGTAGGATTTAACTTTAAAAGTTATTTGATCTAAAGATGAAAATAATCTACGATTTGATTCAATTTAATTTGTTTTTCTGACAAGACTTAATTCATTCCAATCCAATCAAATGTGATTTGAATTGGATGAAATGAATCGATTTTTACTGATATATTATTACATACATATTACAAACTAAATTGAACATATAGTTTTGTGCACGAGATTGGGGATTAATAATAAATGAACTAGTGAGAGTTCATACACGTGTTGCAATGTGTGAAGGAAGAGATAACAATACATATGAATTTGAGAATCATGCTTATAGTATTGGCAATGATAGCAAAAGGATTCCCCAAGTTCTGGAATCTACACTAGTTTCCTAAACTAGCAAGACAAAACCTTCACATTTGCAATAGCAATAAAATATTAGATTAATTATTTTAATTAATCGATTATGTGAATTGGCATTAATCAATTAATAGGTATTGTGAATATATATTATGTTCATTTGTTGATATTAAAGCACTTGATATAAATGATGATATAATATTGGGCTTAACCTTATGAACGGTCTATGATGGGTTGGGCATTTCATTTAGAAGCTTGTTGAGAAGTCTCTGCTCTCATCTGGAGTCTACATATACTGTCTCCCCATTAAGTAGTTATGATAAACTGGTCGTAGCTCCAGGAAAGAGAGTGAGACAACCCCTTCCCAGGAGGTCCCATTGGTGACCCCACTTATAATGTTATAGTATAGCGTAGTAGTATAAAATTTGCGGAAATATTAAAACATACAATACATACTGATGCCATAATAAAGTATGCATACATAATAGTACTGGCTCCATCAGTAGAGCCTACAACACTGATGCCAAATATAAAATACTTCAGAATATACAGTAGATAAAACTAAAAACATAACAACGGAAATAAGGGCACGTCAGAGATCCTCTCCTACCGCTCAAGGTCCCCCAGCATTGGGATCCGAGGCTCTCCCGCCGGCATCAGGCTCAACAGGTATACCGTCAATCTCCTCTGGAAATTCCTCATCAGGGTCTTTTCGTACAGTCGAGAACAAAGAAATACAACATAGAAAAGTACAGGGGGTAAGAAACAGTAATATGCCATACATAGGAAAAATAGCGATATAAATAATGTATATAGATAGCAACACACCAAATCACAACTGACAACCAAACAACTTCCGGATAATTTTTCCCTTAACTACTATCTCTCACACTCATGCAACTAACGACTATATGGACGCGATCACGACGCGACATCCCCAACGGATCAAGGTGTCTCAGTCATCACTATGCCACCCCCATAAAGTAGGGTTCGGTCTAAAGCCTGCAGGCCCAAATCATCTCATGGATACGACATATTCCCTCGCCCACAGGCCAGGTCGAAATATTCGCTAGTCATCAACGCAAATTACGGTAACGACATGTTCCTCCGCCCGCAGGCTAGGTCGAAACATTCGCTCGTCAGTTAACAACTCAACTTTCGGTAACGACATATCCCCCCGCCCACAGGTTAGGTTGAGATATTCGCCCGTCCGTCTACAATTCGACTAACGGGTACAACCACCTCCCCGCAGGTAAGATCGAAATCGCCCCTACGCCAAACTAATCGGTACGACCATCTCCCCACAGGTAAGATCGGAATCGCCCCTACCCCAAACTAATCGGTAAGACCATCTCCCCGCAGGTAAGATCGAAATCGCCCGTATTCCAACACAGTGATGAATAACGACTATGCAACATGAATCTCACTGACTCATCTCAAGATCAACACTTACTGCCTACACCAGGACTTATATACAACCACGACCAACTTTCATCCAGCATAATCGGGTATTAACTCACATCACAACAACAATAGATCAACTATATCACTAGGTTGAGCACTACGACATATATAAATAATCTCGACTTTCTCACCACACATTCATCACCCGATTTATCAGAAATCACTGCCTAGTTCTACTCAGACATCAACAACAGCCAGAATATGTATTCAACAGTAAAATCAACCTACAAATAAATAACATTTAATCAATTATAATCATAGAAATAGGCATCATACATATATAACATATAACATACCAAATATCCAATCACAGCACAGACAGCCTCAATATGTAGTAAAATCAACCTAACGGTCAAACGACCTCCAGTAGGGCTTGGGTCGCCCTACGCATATCAATATATATTATTTAAAGCTTGTCTCCCCGACGATATTGCGGTTCTTTCCCCCACCTTAGTGATTTTTCCTAAAGATTCCGAATGCGGCTCCGCAGTAGTCAATCGAGTACGCGATCGAGAGTTCGAATTTTGTCGGATTCTATACAGTAAAACACAACCAGAAATTAAAATAATGAAACCATAAACTACCTAATCTCTAAGATTAGCTACTGCCCTTCATTAATTAAATAGGCTAGGGATATTGAAATTCTACCGACTCTTGGGTCAATGACCCTTAAGCATATCTAATGCATAATCAATGATCAATTATCAAAGATTTGAACCAAAACCCCTTAAACCCACAATAAACCCATTCGGCCCCTCTTTGATAAATAGTCTAGAGATTTTATTTCATTACAAGCTCTTGGATTATGATAGTAGGGGATGATACTAGCTCATAGGAATTGGTTTGGCCTCAAAATGATTTTTCTATAATTTTCTAGAGATTTTTGAAGTTTAGATCTAGAAATTGAAATTCATGAAAATAAATGGAGAAAATAAAGATTGAGAGCTCAAGGATGAAACCTATACCCTCTAGGTGATAGAGGAGGATGAGAGGAGCAACTTTGCTTCACAAACTTTCTTGAAAAAACTTGAGGAAGCTTGAGAAAATTGAAGTTGAAAATGGAGGAAGGAGAAAGAAGAAGAAGGAAGAAGAAGAAGAAATAAGATGAGCAGCTGGAGCCAGCGGGAAATGAGGGGAGAAAAGGTGAAAAATAGGGTAATAATAGGTGACTTAAGGCTTAAGAAATAGGTAAAGGTAATAGTAGGTAATTAGTAAAAACTAACCAAGGGCAATTTGGTCAATTCATATCCCGATAATTTGAAAATTCTCATGTCATTTGTAGAAGTCCCCAAATGATTTATCATAGCCCTGGTATGAAAATCATTGACTCAAAATTCTCGAAAAACCCTAAGATAACTCGAATCGTCTCCTAGAACGATTATCGGTCCGATTATAATATATTATTTTCATTTTCGAACGTCAGAACGAACTTTTTCGAAAATATAGGAAACGTGATTCTAAGACTAACTGTCTCATTCACGGGTCCAAATTATGTCTCGATAGTAGTAAAGCTCTACTGTCAAGCAAAAACGCAGACCGGGCTCCGTCTGAGTTTTCAACCCAAAACTTAGCCATAGCTTCCTACGATAGCGTAGAGCGTGACTATGGCCTTGGAATAATTTATTTAATTTTCTAGACCCTCTAATAAAATACAATTAGTTAAATACTAGTTAAATAAAAAGATTAAGAAAATCGGGGTGTTACAGAGAGCAGTTCACTCTCACATTCTATTCTTTCATCCTTCATCCACCACATCTATGCAGGATTCCAATTTCTGGGTACACAATCTTTGATCAATCTCTTGTATGTAATGTGTATGTTTAATAATATGTTATAATCTTGTATCTATTATTGATATGGGTTTATAGAATTTTTTCACAATTCCTTCAATTGGTATCAGAGACAACTAGATAAAGATTATTGTTGTTATTATGCTTTAGATCAAGAGAGAACCGTTTTTCACAATTTGCATCCTTGAATTCGAAATTCCCTTTTCTGGCCAATATTTCTACAAATTGGCCTGTGGATTTTGTTTTATTACATATCAAGTGCAATGTAAAAAATTATCAGATGATTTCATGTATTGGATTGGGAGAATTTGTGTTTAATCATAAGAACCCTAAAATCTTTTTCGCCTCGAAATCTCTCTAATGTAACCAATGTTTTCGAAAATTGTTTAAGGGGTTTTCTTTAGGCAAGTTACGCGAGTATCATACTCGAAAATCATTGGATTTCATCAAACAAAATGTTAGAAATCAAATGTTTTTTGGTTCAGTTTATATCAGAAAACCCCAAGTTATTAGATCTTCAATTTCTCAAACCTGGAAGGACAATCCTCAAAATTGATTTGGGGCTTCTCGTTGCCTCTCTGTCGCGACCTTGGACCACAAAAATGGCAACGTTTCGTTGCCGGAAAACGGAGATCGAATCGGGTCGCCAAACCCGTTCTGCTTTAGCCGGGTAAAGAAGAAGGACCTTGTCCTCTAGGCCCACTCGTGGGAACCTATGCGTGGGGGCGCGTGCGACCCCTTCCAAAGCCCAAAAATTTTGTTTTTTAATTCCAAAAATACTTATTTAATATTTCTGGTATTTTGGTATTTTCTTTGGAAAATTTTGGACACCCTTAAATATTTTATATTGTTAAATCTAAAATTAATTTGTACTTTTAAATATTGTACTCTCGAAATTTGGGCCAATTTTTTTCCTATGATTTTTCCTTATTCTTCAAGTGACATTTTTTTTATATTATACTCTCTTTGATAATATATCATTTTTATGGAATTATTTTTTTTAAGCCCTTTATGTAGATTGCTTATTTTATGTTTGGGCATGATATGAAATTACCATATTCTTTGAAGCATAATTATTCTTAATTTGTATAACTGTAATCTCACCTATCATGGGTACTTTTATGCAAATTTTGTGTGAGCTAAATAATTAAGATTTCTCTTAATTATATTTTATATTATATTAATAATAATTATACCCTATCGGTGTGTTGTTATTTTACCAAAAATATAATTTGTTATTATACAATGTACTATCTATTTTATGCTTATATCAATAATTTCTCGAGTACCTTGTCGATATTAGAATTTTTTGGTGATATAAGATTTGTGTATCATATATTTTGTGAAAATTTCCTCTGTATCAGTGACACTTTTGTGTACTGCGCTCTTTCATTAAAAGTTTTATGATTATGCCATTAATCTTAAAATGCCAAATATAATTATTATTTTGGCATAATTTAATATTCTATATATATTCATTTTCATTACTTTGCTTTAAGTGTTTGAATCCAATTTTTTCTAGTTCACTGTTTTGTGACACACACACACACACACACACACACACACACACATATATATATATATATAATACTCTCTAATGATTAGATTTAGTCACAAAATTAAATTTTGGGTCATTATGAGTTAAGTTCTTTTTTTATTAAATAAACTTATATAGTGATTTATTAAACTGTATATTAGTTACCATTTATGTATATTAAATTGATTCAAATTCGCAAAAATTATTATTATTTAATTATTCTAGTATACATTATGTTTTTTACCACGGCTATATTCTTTGAATATAGACTTATAAATAGTTTATTATTATTAGTTTTGTAACAAATATGTCCCTAGTATTTTCTCTAAACACGCGTCTTAGTCATAAAATAAATTGTGGATCATAACACAATTAAACCATATACTTTAGTGAATAATGAATTTGTGTAGTATTTTATGCCAAATCATATAATTATGTTGCTTCATTGCCATTAGTATGCTCACTCGTAAAATATCATCAAGATAATTTTGTTAAGCATCCTTGAGGTAATTGAAAATTATATTATCCCTGTAATCCATATGAATCATATTGATTCATAATTAGAGTTTTTCTTTTGAGCTGACAATCTACAAGGTTTTATGATACTCTCATTATATAAATCATCAAAGCTCATAAGCTCTACACCCAAGAATGAATGTCACTCTATGAGGTTAGTTGCAAAATCTTTATTTTTTGATTTATTATATAATTGCATATCAAGAGAAATTTGTTTATAAGATATTATTCTCCTTTTATGGTTATTTTCATTCTGAAACTGTGCAATTGTATATAAATGTGTCTGTATAATATTCGTATTATTCTCAGAATATTATGAAATTACAGAACTCTACAATCAACTCATTGATTGCTCGTTATAATACTCCTTTTTGAAATTATATTCTTATTTATAGTGGGAGTTTAATGTAAAGGTGTGATAACACATCTTGTTATTTTTTTTAGAGTTCTATTCTGGAATACATATAAAATTGTTTTATTCACTTTTGTATGCCTGACTTAGTCAAATAATAAAGAATAACTTTTGTTATTATAATCTTTTATATTAAAGTGTTGAGATCATGAAATTAATGTCATGGTCTTTATGTGGATAAAGTCATGTTTATTTTATACTTATACTAGTGTACATGTCTTGAATTTATATGAACATGACTACTTGTTGAATATCCTTTTAAATGGAAATTTTGATTAATACAATGTAAAACATTTCTTACTTATTATGATTCGGGACCCTTAGGCGGGATTATGATAAGTAAGAATTTTTTTGTGAAGGGCATGTTTGACTATGTATATGGAATCATTTAATCCTCTTCTTATAAGATAAATGTTTCCTTGTTATTAGCACATTGTTTACATTGTATTATTACATTTCTTATTTATTGTAATTTCGGGACCCTTATGCGGGATTACAGTAGATAAGAAATTCTCTTTAAATTGCATAGTGGGCCGTAAATGTGGATAATTTTATTTTTTGTGTGCATATTAAATGTTTCCCTTGTTGTCTTTGATATCAGCATCATTGCCTAACTCTGTCAAAAACTATAAATGCAACTTGTATATTATTATGTGAAACTTGACATGTGAGTTAATTAGGCATAATTCGTCTGTACTCCAATATTATGTTAAAACCTTTTTTTGTCTATCGCAATGCCAATTTGTGTTAAATGAAACCTATTTTTACTCGAATGCATTGCAATTATTATTGGATTAATTTTCTCATTATGCAATAGACAAAAATATTTGAATATTGTCTTAAACCTTTTGTGAATATTCTTTTATTATTAGTTCAACTATTTTCTCTATCAAGTGAGAGAGTCTTAGATATTGTAATTAAAATCCCATAAGTGGGATTGTAGTGATACATTAACTTTACCTTAATTTATTGCCCAATTAACTTGCACGATTTCCTCTTCACATATTTTTGTTGTTGTTATGTTGTATGGACCTATATATTGAGGATACTATAGTCTTTTCGAGAATATTAAAATACATTGAACTCTCTATCCTTGTTAAGAAAATATAATAAAATCCCAAATTAGTCTACAATGTTTGTTGAGAATAATTTCTCTATTCTATACCATTGTTCTATACCATTATAAATGGTATATTTGGGATATATATACTAAGCAATTTTTTTATTATTGTTATCCTTTGAGATACAATATAATGTTGCCTAATATATTAATACTTGTGGGAGTTATAGACTATTTGTTGTTCTATCCTCAATTATAGTCAAATATAAGATCTCATGTACTTCAGCTGTTGGTAATCTAATCTTGTGCTCAAGTGCGTATGATTATTAATTACCACTTGAATTTTTGAGTGAGTTGTTGAAAGCTTGAAGTGATCCCATATTCTGATTAAAATATCAGGGATTTTGATATCACTCATGTGATGAAGGTTAACTTATTTATAAAATTCTTTTAGAATTTATGTTTGGTAATGACTCGAGGAGATTCTATGTTATAAAGTGTCAAACCAACTCTTATAATCTCCTTAATTCTATATGCAGAATATGTGGATAACTATGAAACCCAAATTTTGTAAAGATCTGTCATTGATAGATTAAATGTTGGGTTTCATATTACTATCATGTAATCACTTCTTGTGATAATTATGCGCTAATTTATTTCTCTCTAATTTATAAATACTCTTAAAGAGAGAAAGATGATGAATTTTGGACACATTTTGGATATTATACTGCAGAGTTAAGATCTCACTGTTAAATATTATACTATTAGAGTATTTCAATACTAGTGGGCTTGAGTATTTCAATGCTAGTGGGCTCTAATGGAAATCCTAATTTTGTTTAGATATATTGGATTAATGGGAATGTGTATACAATATTATTATGTCTCGAGAGTTATTAATCTTATATTGTCATATATTGTGCGCGCATTTTGCGATCATATGACATATTCTAAAAGGACATTATATATATATATATAATCTGTAGAATCTCAGTAGGCATCTCGAGTAGATGCCAATGCCATTTGTTGGGAATTGCACATTAATCTCTTTAACATGCAATTATATTGTGTTTCTCTATTACCCAAAATACCACATTCTGATAGGTCACAGATATATAAGTACTTCGCAGGTATAATGTTAGTACTTCTATCGAGTACGATGTTATGCATTTTTTGAGTACTTGTAAATCTTATGTTTAGACCAATACTCTTAAGTGTTTGCTCAATATTGACATTCTTGTAGCCACATTAATCTATAGTATCATTCTATTTAAAGTAGGTGTCTATGCCTTTCATGTAGGAGATTCTTGAATTTCTTAATTGTTTCTAAATTAGCATAGTCACTTATTTAGTAGAATTTGGATTAATTAAATGTCAAATATTTTAGAGCATTTGTTGCTTTAGGCCATATGTAATTACTCTTATTATTGGGCTATTGTGAGCACTTAGATACATGTGGATTATGTTTTTGGCATTTACAAATTTCAGACTTGAATTGAGCATATTGTTAGAGAAAACATGCTTGGACAACCGCTAACCAAAGACTTAACTATTGGAGTTTATCGAAATACTACAACTCATGTTTTGGTTAAAGTCTTATGGTGTTTAGGGTTAGTGGGAGTTTGAAATTTTTTTATTTGAGATATGTATGAGATGATATCTCTTTGATATATCATATCTCTAATAGCATTTTAAGATACTTGGACCATTCTTGGATTGCATATTTTACTTCAATATGTTTTTCCATATTCATCATTCTTTATATGTATGCTTTTTTTTTTTGTGAGCTCTTTATATGTAAACTTTTAACATGTATGATTTGTTTCTCTATCGGATATCATTTCTGCAGTGTTAAAACTTATATTTCCTATACTGTTGGTTAATGTGTGCTTTGACAATAATTAATATTTTAGTCTTAAAATTCCTATGCTTTTAACAATTGACTAATGTTATCCAAGTGGGAGAATGTTAGATTAATTATTTTAATTAATCGATTATGTGGATTGACATTAATCAATTATTAGGAATTATTGTTAATAGATATTATGGTCATTTGTTGATATTAAAGCACTTGGTATATATGATGATATAGCATTAGGCTTAGCCTTATGAATGGCCTACGATGGGTTGGGCCTTTCACTTAGAAGCCTGTTGAGAAGTCTATGCCATCTGGAGTCTATACATACTGTCTCCCCATTAAGCAGTTATTGATGGAACCAAAGTGGTTATGGTCCATTAATCCCTTGAGTTTTGATGTTAACAAAAGTCTAATTTAAGATAATAAAGATTATATTATGGACTAATACTTTATCTTAAGTGTGCAGGAAAATCTAAGTCCAAAGACTTATAGCTCATCCAATAAGTAATTCTCGCTGTAAATGGTCTATAAACTCTCAATATTATATCTAAGTCTAAACACGTTTTCTTTTGCACGCTCTTCTTACCATTGAAAGCTGAAGCCAGTCTGTCCCTGTAACAAAAGGATTTGACCTTCTCAAAAAGGAAAGACAAAAGGTAACTTTTGAGTACAAGGAAAAGATGTTAGTCCTATTTCAAACTATCAATCCTGATAGTCTACTTTGCTGATCAGAAGTCTCAACAAGCTATCAGACTCAACAGACTAACGCATTTAATGCTCAATCAGAAAGGATTCTTTTCCAACCATTGAGGATTGAAGTTGATCAAAAACAAGAAGGCTATAAATATCTCTTCTTTTGAAGATGCAAAGTAGTGATGCACGACTGAACTTGAGAAATATACAAGCATACAAGAAAACAAGCTATCAAAAAAAAAAAAATCTAAGCTTACAAGCTTACTCTGATATTTAACTTTCATATCACTCTTTGCGAAGAGTTTTGCTTTAGAGTTCTAAGCTTAAGTTTCATACTCTCACTCTTAGTGAGCTAGTTGAACAACAAATCTTTTCAAACCTTAGTTGGTTGAGCCTGAAGAGACTTGTGTAAAAAGAATACTTAGTGTACTTGAAGAGGTGTTGAATACTTGTAACAAAAAGGTTTTTGTTATAGTGGAGAAAGCTCTTAAGTAGAGAAGACTGGTCGTAGCTCTTTGGTGAAGAGTGAACCAGGATAACATCTTTGTGTTCCTTTCTTTCCTTTGCTATTGCTTTAGTTTATTTTCTAACTAACTCTTTGGGATTGAATTGCTTTCTTAACGTGCTTGTTCTTTTATCTTAATCCTTTTAAGTAAGCGTCCAACGGGTGTTTGGAAACGCTCTTTCCGTCCATTGTCGTTTTAACGTCCAACCTTTGCGAATATATATATATATATATATATATATATATATATATATATATATATATATATATATATATATCTACTTACGAAAAGTTTTAAAAACATAATAAACACACTCAATCCCCTTCTTGTGTTTCAAACAGGTTCCTTCAGTTATGAAAAACTAACCGTAGCTCCAGGAAAGAGTGCAGTTCACTCTCACATTCTATTATCTCATCCTTCATCGACTACATATATGCAGCATTCCAATTTCCAGGTACACAATCTTTGATTTATCTCTTGTATGTAATGTGTATGTTTAATAATATGCTATAATCTTGTATCTATTATTGATCTGGGTTTCTAGAATTGTTTCATAATTCCTTCATGAAAGACATCAACTAAAGTAAATTCTGAAACTGGTATCACATGATACAACATAAGGATTTAGCCGACGCCAAGGAAAGAGCCATATATATATATATATATATATATATATATATATATATATATATATATATATATGGGAAGTAAGGTAATTTCAAAATTAGCGGTTTATTTATATAGGTAACTTCGGTTCGGTTTGGATTGGTTCGATTTTCAACATAAAAACCGAAAACCGATGCAATCCAATGAAGAAAAAGCGATTTTTTCAATTTTCGATTTTTCGATTTTTGATTTTTTCGATTATTGGCTATTCGGTTCGATTTCTACGATTTACATTGGATTAGATTAATTGATGAACACCCCTAGGGTCAATACATTTTTTAGTTGGATTGGATTGGTCCATTTAATTTCAGGCTGATAATTTGTTAGTTAAACTCTCTTTTGTGGGTTGTCAGTTAAGTCAAATAGGCTAACTCATTGACCCAATTTTATTTATTTTTTGAAAAATTTACTTCAAAATGATAACAAAGTGAAACAAATAAAATAAGTAACATTAAATATAAATTAACTTGGAAATATGTGACCTATAATAACCTTGAAAAAATATTTTGAATAATTTTATCTCTCTTCGTTACTAGAGAGAGAAAATTGGGAGAAAAATGTATTCTCATTTCATATTGTTAATTTGTACAGATATCAACGTATATACATGGAGCTGACAATAGCAAGCTAAATAACTAACTAACATAAGATTGTAACTAACTCTAACTGACTATGCTAATTAAAAAGTAATTAAATTTTGTATGTTGTGAGACTCCCCCTTCAAGATGGGTGATATATATTGTATATACCTATCTTGGACAATAGAGAACTGAATAGAGGAGTAAGGACTGGCTTTGTAAGCACATCAACAAGCTGGTGCTTAGAATTCACATGGACCAAGTGGATCATGCCACTACAAACTTTGCCCGCGACAAAGTGGCAGTCGATTTCAATATGCATGTTTGGACCACCCATGGAAGATGGGATTAGAAGCGATATGTATGGCAGACTAATTGTCACAGAAGAGAAGAATGGACCAGCCAGGTAACCTCACTAGCTCGTTGCACAAGCCAGAGCCCTGTAATCAGCTTTAGCAAATAACCGAGGGACCACATGTTGTTTCTTGGACCTCCATGATACCAAGGAATTACCATTGAACACATAAACATCGATTATGGACCGTCTTGAGTCAAGGCAAAACTGCCCCAATCAACATCCACATATGCTTTGAGAGTGAAAGTGGAGGAAGAGGAGAAAGGAAGTCCTTAAGCAGATGTGGATTTGAGGTACCTTAAGAGATGGTGAATTACATGCAAATGTGGAGTTCTGGGGGCAGACATTTACTGGCTCAATTTGTTGACATAAAAACTGATGTCGGGTCTTGAAATTGTTAAGTATAGAAGTCTGCCAATGAGCCTCCGATATTGAGAGGAATTTGGCAAAGGATCTCCATCGGATGCATTGAGTTTTAAGTTGGTATCCATAATCCATTGGTAGAGTGGAAGGCTTGCATTCCATGAAGCCAGTGTCATCCAATAGAGAAATAATGTATTTTCTTTGGGAGAGAAATGTGCCTTTGGTATATTGAGCAATTTCTTACCCAAGAAAATATTTGAGGTTGCCAAGAATCTTTAGCTTGAAAAATTTCTGTAACTGTACTTGTTGAATGCTACCAGTAGAAGGTAGCTATGATGATACTATCAACAACGGTGATTGAAATCACGAAGGAAACAAGGATAAGCACTTGTAGAGAAAAGAGAAGGACGATCAGAGATCAATGAAAGAGAGAGATGCGAAAGAAAGATTTTCTATTGATACCATGCCAGGAAGTAGAGAGAAGAATTGGCAGAAAAATATATTCCCATTTCATGCTGTTAATTTGTACATATATCAGCTTATATACATAGAGCTGAGACTAGCAGACTAAATAACTAACTAACAGAAGATTGTAACTAACTCTAACCGACTAATCTAATTACATAGTAATTGCAATTTGTATATGAAAAGTTTAATTATATGAAAATATATGAAAAGTTGGTATATGTTGCATTAATTGTATGAGTGCTTTCTTTGTTGTTAGGCTGTTTATTATATGTAAATTCATTTGCAGGTAAATTCAAACTTGTGATTAAGAAGGCAATGGTGGAGCTTGAAGGTACATTCATAAAAACTTTAATTATTTGGACTTAATTAGACTCCACTAAAACAGTAAAGTGAATTATATTTTCCCCCATGTGAAATTAGAAAAATGAAATGAAACAAAAAGTAAAGTATTTTATTTTATGGATTCATAATATGGTACAAAAGATTAACTTTTTGTTATTTCTTTTCACTAATTTCCCAGATATACTTGGTCACCCTCATTTCATTGGATAAATCTAGATTGTTAGTTATTTAGAAATATGGATTTTGCAATCACACACTATAACATCAGCAAAGACAACCTCATTTTCCTTTTTGCAATATCACTCACTATAGATTGTCGGTTGTTCATTCCACCTCTTTTGATTGAATAAATTACTAAACGACTTATAAATTAGTCAATGACACATGTGTTTATACGGCAAACTTTTTTAACAAAAATAAAAAACAAAGGCATATCAAAAGATTTGAAGGGTGAAAAGTATCTCTGCTTCGCATGGTGTCGTAATAAACAAAAGATTGTAAGAGTTTAGAAGGAAAAAAAGTGATGGGAAAATGAATTGTTTTTTAAGAGTAAAGAATAGTGAACACAGTTAACTTGAGGGACATGTTACATGCAGGTCATGTAAAGGAAAGATGAGTGAAAATAACTTAAGTTTTTGTACAATCATTTTAGATAAAATATACTTAGAATTAATAATTCTTTAAGTAAAAAATTCCTTTATTATAAAATAAAAAATATTATATTAGAAGTTATTTTAACCCATACAACGCATACCTCAAAAACACTAGTCTAGTTACATAATAATTACAATTTTGTATGCTGTGAAAATCTCATATACACCAACATTATAATAGAAACTTACTTTATATATAAATCTCTCATTTAAATTTTTAATATCCTTTAATATGGAATAAATTTGCTAACTACAATCATATTCATATGTTCTCGCCGTGAATAAATCTTGAAACAATGAAATGTTATAACACAATATATATCAACATAAAATCAAATAACAGAAATAAAAATGATAAAAAAATAAAAGTTGGACTAAAGAGCTGACCCAGTTCATTGCAGACCATTTAATTTTGGAATCGGTTTTAGGCCGAAATATTATCAGATTTGAATTTGAATTTTTAAAAGTCGAACCATAGTTTATATTGGATTAATTGATGGGATGAACCCATTTTTTTTTTTTTGGTGCATTGGGAATGAACCCATTTTAACAAACGATGTGCACATGCACGAGTTTCCGACTTTCATAATGTGAGTATGGGTGGGTTAAACACACAGGTCTCCTTTCTTATGCGAGACATGATAATATCAGATAGTATAACATTTATGATCAATACTGTAAGATTTAATAAAAATTTAATGCTATCTAAAATGGAAAAATCTATTGTTTACTTTAGGTATCTTATCCGTGTCTATGTGATCGAATCAGATTGTGAGAATTTAATCCAATGTAATATTAACATAATCATTTAATTAAGATGATGCATTTCGATTGGATATAGAATATCCAAACCCTTTATTTTTAAAAGATAATATAATAATGCCCATTTAAAATTGGTTTCGCTGCATGATTGATTTGAGAAATAAAATAAAAAGAAAGAATCTCCTTAAAAAGAAATAGGTGAAAAAAAGACTAGATTTAGTGATGTATAATATAATACTGGATTTGATAAATAATTTATAAAAAATACCCGTTACTATTCCGACATATGCATATAAAATAAAAACCACCAACTTTACTCTGATTTTATAGCTTCACTCGTCAAACACGCATCTATCTCTGCTAAAAAATATAGAATAAAATTTAATAAAAAAATGTAAAGAATTGAGGACAAAGTGAAATACTACCCGCATCAGTCACTCAACCATTTCTTTTCCTGCCGATGAAATTGGCGAGGATGATAATTGAAATGGACAAATTTTGGTGGGAATTTTAGTGAACTGGGGTAGCTATTGATTGGACTTGATCACAAAATCAAATGAGTAGGTGAGACTTTGGATAACTGATTTGATAGTGAAGATTGATTAGGTCTTGGGTCCCAGTCCCATAGGGGGAGTGTGATAAAACTCTGGTTGCCATTAGCTAATAGGGCAGAAACATGGGCTCTAACAAGATCTGATTTAGTTCTGAAGAGGAGGGGGAGTTGTGACTATTTGGGACAGACAATAACTATTTAGGGTGAGCAGTTTCAATGTTTCATGACATTTTTTGAATAATATACAGTTATACACTTTACCAAATGGTCTTTTGGGCGTCCCAGACTCTCTATTTATCAGCATTGACCACTGAAATATCTTGGGTAAAAACATGGATAATACGAAGACTTTGGTGGCAGCTGATTCGAAGAGTTCTAAAGCAACATTGCAATGAATATGTTTTGCTTATTGTTTTCTCATAAGCTCATATAGGATCTTGCTATTTTCCCTTTCATTAGAAAAAAAAAAAAACTTTTAGATTTGAAGGTCTCTATTCTTCCGGTCTGCAACTAATTAAAGAGTTGGTATAATCACAAGTTTCATTTTTGCCCCTTAGGATGTATTTGGGAAATTTGAAAAAAAAAAAAAGATTATGTTGATAATCGATTTATGAATAATCGATTATTATGATAATCGATTATAATCAGAATCTATTTTTGTTTGGGTCTGTTTGCTGAAAAGCGATTTCAAGATAATCTTTTTTGTTTGGATGGTCTAAAAAAATCGTTTTTTTACATAGTAAATTACGAAAAAGGATATAAAGTTATTTGTATAATTTAATAATATTTATTTGAAAGTTAGTTTTGTAGGGGTAAATAGGGAAGAGAGTTTTGAGAATTAGAAATAATCAAATCATAACAATCTTAAGCTAAAACAAATTAAATGACATAAAACAGCTTTTTTCCCACAAAAAAAGCTTTTTTATAAATTTAAGCTAATTGCCAAACATGATAGATTATGTATGAAACAGCTAGCCAAAAAACAGCTTAAATAAAGAAAATCCAGCATTCCCAAACAAGCACTTACTCATCATAGTTAGTCTAAATTAATTTTTCACAATATGAGTTTTTATTTGTTTATATTCTAAACTTGGAAAACTTTAGTGCAATGCACATTAGAAATATAAAGCTAAAATTCAGAATGAATAACTTTGGAAAGAGTATAGACCCAGGGACGAAGCTATTTGATGGTTTGTGAGGGTCTGAGCCCCTACCATGTTTTTTTATTTTTATTATTATAAATATACTAAATGAAAGTCAATATAGTAAAATGAACAAAGCCAGGGACGTATGTGCCTCTACTGAATGTGAATGTAAGGTTGCAGCACTTTATTTTATATTTTTTTTCTAATATTTTTTTACACTTTCTTTCTTATACATTATTATTTTTATATTTTCTTAAACATTTTTTTTGCATTCTTATACTTACTTTTGTTATGGCAGTCTGCTGTGCGCATGTTATGTGTCACGGCTTTTAACTTTTTATACTTTTTTTATTAATTTAATTTAATTAAATACCAATTTTTTTGTTAATTTAATTTTGTGTTATTTACGTTTATGATTTTTTAAATGAGAAAGTCATCATGTATTCTCTAAAAAGAAGAATGTTGAAATTAAAAAAATCTAATGTAATTAACGTTTTGGAATATATATTTATGAATATTTTATATGAAATTTGATATGTATATATTTGTTGGATGAACTTTAATTTTTATAATTGGCTCTCCCTATCATCCAAGCCTGGATTTAAGCATGATAAGACCTCACATTTAATCTATATTTCAGTATGAACACACTTGTTCTGGTCTCTTGTATTTTGTTTAGTCTGCTCTTCTTGTTGGGTTAGTTGGCCGACCTCGTAGGTTAATGGTCTCATTGGTCGGTTGCTCCGGTTAGTGCACGAGGTTGTACCTACAAACTGGAAAGTAACTTTAATGCTCAAGTTAGCTAAAGGGAAATGCAAGTTTCAATGTATGAAGTGTAGAGTGAAGAATGAATGTGTGGGGTGTGTGATACTCCCTAAGTTTATGGGAGCCCGACAATTTGGATCGAGCCCATGAGGAGTGACTGATGGCATGTACTTCAGTCACTTTGCTTGACCACTTGCATAAAGGGTTTGTATTTGTCACTTCCAACTGTATTCTGTAAGAGTAAGGTGGCAGAGGTATGCGGCTTGGTAGAGATAAGGCGGCAAGCCTGCTAGGTAGGGCGGCAAGCCTACAAGACTTCTTGCGCTGGTTGGGATTGGGTTGTCAGTCAGTCCATTTGGCTTTGGGCCGCTACTTGGCCTAATATTATTTTCTGGAGTTGGGCCACTTTTTGGCCCAGTGCACATGGTCGCCCCAATGGGCCTAAGACCTTGGATCATGGGCAGGGCATGCTGGTAGTCTCCACAGATTATAATAATAACTATAAAACAAGTAAAGTATATAAAGATATAAAAGTAGTAGCATATATAGCTGCATAAGCTATTAATTTTGCAAGGGAAAAAAAGCAATTATAAATTAGAAAAAGAAAATTGAAATTTTGCCCGGACAATTGCTTTTGAAACCTCACTTATTACAATTCTTACCTTCCTCTTCCCATTTTTTCCCAAATAAATTCCTAAAATAACCTTCTATCCTTTCACCCTATACCTCCCTATTTCCGTAATGTATTCAATTTTTTTACATAGTTTCCGTAATGTATACAATTTTTAATACATTTCGGAAACTATAGTTTCCGTAGTGTATTCAAATTTTTTTAATACATTACGGAAACTAATGTATTCAAATTTTTTTACATTACGAAAACTATATGTATACAATTTTTAATACCGTAATATAAAAAATGTAAAAAAATTGAATACATTACGTAATGTATTCAATTTTTTACATTACGGAAGCTATAGTTTCCGTTAGGTATTCAATTTTTTAATACATTACAGAAATTATATATATTCAATTTTTTTACATTACGAAAACTATAATGTATACAACTTTTAATACATTGCGGATAGTTTCAGTAATGTAAAAAATTGAATTCATTAATGTATTCAATTTTTTTACATTACGAAAACTATAATTATTTTACATTACGGAAACTATAGTTTTCGTAAAGTATTCAATTCTTTTACATTATATATTCAACTTTTTTACATTACGGAAACTATTATTTCCGTAAGATATTTTATTTAAAATACCTTAGTACCCAAATTTTGGTGCATTACGAAAAGTAATGGTGTAATTTGGAAAAACGTCTGAATCCTTGCGCAAAATACATGAAAAAAAACGAATCCTTACACGCGTTCTCTCCCAAAAAAAATCATTGTGTTGTGCTCGTTATCTTATTGGTTGTGCTCTCTTCTGCAGCTTTCTCGAGGTGACAATGGGTTGGGCGGGATTGGATTGGGAGTAAGAAAATAAAATATGAGGAGAGAGAAGAAAAAGAAGAAACAGATGGGGTGTGAGGAGTTTGATCACGAGTAGGAAAGTTAAGATATTTACTTTTAAAATGAGGAGGGGGTAAGAATAGTAAACAATGGGGTATGAAAAACAAATGTCGAAAGTTAAAAAATGAGTTAGTATAGGGTGAAAGGATAGACGGTTATTTTAGAAATTTATTTGAGAAAAAATGAGAAAGAAAAGATAAGAATTATAATAACTGAGATATCAAAAATAAATGCCTTTTGTCCAATGCTTTATTACCCAAATAGTGAGAATTGGACTCAGTGACCGTGAAGGTGACCCAGCTTAAAGGCCACAACAAACGGGCTGGTGTAGCCCATCATGTTTTTTTTCTCGAAAGAACATAACTTAAACGAAAGAACATAACTTAAACGAAAGAACAAAGGAGATACATGGATTACATTTACACGTTCAAAATTACATGCAGAGACAAGTAATGGTGACACAGGCAGTTTTACATGCGCAATTTTTATATCCAAATATCACAACACAAGCATATATAGGATTGGAGCGTTGAGTCAATTAAAATTTAGATTGAGTAACTATTAATTTTAAAGGAAAAAAGAATGGAATATGTATATGATTTTTTTATGGGTCTTACAAATGAGAGTCCTTATGGGTCTTACAAACGAGAGTCCTAAGAATATTATTTAAGAAATCAATAAAAGGAAAGTTTTTATTAGGAAACTAAATGTAACATTTTTTAATATATTAAATACATCATTTACAAATACAAAATTTCTTTTCTTGATTCCATAACCAATGCCCTAATGTCACTCATTAACATTGTAACATCCCAAGAAATAAATAAAAATATAAATAGACATTAAGATTAGCAAATAAAATTAATAGAGTTTTGGGGACTTAGAATTGATGATTCCGATAGTGACACTCTCAAAACGGTATCACGTTTGTAACCCAAAACACCAATTAAAACGTTAAATAAAACTTTCTAGTTTTAATTTCGGAAAACAGTTCATTTAATATATCTTATTAAGTCCTGAAAATCATGATAAATTTTTTTCTTATTTATCAACCATAAATAACCACAACTCAGAGTAATAACAGGGTACTCAAGTGAGAGGAATGTTTTATTATGAGAGTGAGAAGAACGAATCTAGGTCATTAAACCATACATGAATGATCAAGATTAGAAGTTAGTTGATGGTCATATGATCACTTAAAAAAGTCACATGACATTATGTTCTAATCTTGACCATTCATGTATGATCCAAAGGTCCAAATTTACTCATCTCATCTCTCATAATAGCACACTCCTCTCACTTGAGTTGCTCCCTATATATATATATATATATATATATATATATATATATATGACAACATGTCCCTTTCCAAAAGAAATTATAAAAGTAAGCTGCTAGAAAGCTGAAAACTAGGTAGCGACAATCTGGAACCATATCTCTAAAACTCATGGCCATCAGTAGCCGTTAACAGACTATCCAAAAATCGCTACCTCAAAAGAAAGTCTATACCCTAAGCTGGTCAGACTAGTGGAAGCCGTTGGATAATCCCCCAAAGGAGGGTCTAACAGGTCCATCAGGAGAGTGATCGGGGGAAACTACATCCCCATTGACCATCCCTGCATCCTCGGCTCCCTCAGTCAGAGCATCCCCATTTTCCAGAGGATGATACTCAGGTGTCGCGATGAGCTCTTCCTCCTCAGGATCCTCCTCTGGCCCCATAGGCACCAAAACAAACGAAGGTGGAGGGGATAAGAGAGGCTGTTGTTGTAGAGGCTGGGCGGCTAGGATGTGGTGCTGTAACTCCCCCTGGTCCACCAGGTACTGCAGCATCATCCAGATTGGTGGCAACGGGATCTGGACGGTCTCAACGGTGTGTATCCTCTCCCGAGGTCCCACCTCAATGTTCCCTCACAGAGTGCAGACCGGGCTCGTATACGCCGTGTTGGTAGCTCCCGGATGTATGACCCATACGGCGGGGTCCTCGCAATGCTCAAAAGTGATGCCCAAAAACAAACAGCAGATTCATACAGCATATCTCACCAAACATTATCATGCATTACATAGTACAACATATATATCCATGTACGAGCAGTAAAAACACAAGGGTTTCGTACCCCATAATCAATGTTATTCTCTAAACGTATGCATGAACACTTCCATATATCTCAACTAATATTCAATTCTAGATTTCCGGAAATCCCATCAACAGTCGAAATGAGTTAATCAGGCGCCTAAATCATTGACCCGCAGGTCACAATGATTATCACCAATAACTGGCCCAAAAACGAGTACTTTGAATCCCATGACACTACGAGATTCTCACATGGGGGCACAATCAGAAGTACTCAACATATACGATCATACTATATTGTCCAACTCAAGGCACAATACGTTCCCAGAACACATATGATACCATTGTCCATCAAGGCACAATGTCATGACAAATAAGTCATCTCAGGTTCTCTTTGCCTATCATGGTCCCGCATTTTCACGGCACGTCTGCCCCACGTAAAATGCATGAGAAAACTATTTAATTTTCGATAATTGATCTTTGTCACATCAATATTTCCTCGTTATAGCATCAACGCTAACAACCACCATAATGTCTTAGACTCATTCAACCTCAAAAACAATTTTCTCAAAACAGGACATTTAGTCCAAAACTGCTCTAACCCAAACATCCCTAACCGATGCACCAATATAGAATTTTGGATTCAAGAGCATAAAACATGCTTAAGCTTACAGGGCCACAAAGATCGTCCCTAAGCCGACAGGACCACAACTAACATGGATTATTGATCCACGTGTTTCTACAAAACCTCGACGTCTCGGTTTGTAGTTTCTAAGCTTAAAAACCACTTTTCTCGAAAAACTCAAAAACCAAAACCCAAATCTCCGACACTTACACGAAATCCTCGGGATCGGTTTTCCATAAAAAAAAAACTTGGTCTAAAGACCATTTCTTTTCTTCTCGTCGTTTTTCGATAAAACACAAACTTTAAAATACAGCTTGTAAAAACGCTTTTTCTTGGATAAAATCCAAATAACTTGAAAATCACGTTTTCTCAAAACGTTTTTGCTCAAACGGTTAACTTTATTAATTTAAAAACAAATAAAGTTTTCTAAAACACTATTTCTTTTAAAACATCGTTTTTCGTTATCAAAAACACAATTTTACAACTTTGTCCTTTTAAGTTAACTTTTCCTTAAAAGCAACTATTTATTATTATTTTCTTCCAAAAGAGATAATTAATTATTTCCTCTTAAATTAACTTTGAAAAACAATAAAACATTATTATTTTTCTCCATTCCACATCTCAAGCTTTTAAAGCTTTTAGGTTACACGATGTCGGATGCTAATCGATATTAGGTCCTCTAATGTCTTAAATCTCACAGTAGGGTACACGATACATCCATACAGTTGTTTCAAAACTATACCATGTATTCACATACATTAGCAGATATATCATTCATAGTCAAATCAACAGCAATAAATAAATCACTCCACCAATAATCAGATACAGACATTTATTTACATTACAAACACCCAAAGCAACATACAGCTGTCGGAATTGGAATTCCTCAGGTTTATCCCCTTACCTCTTGAAGTTCTAAGGGTAAGCAGCAATCGCCCGATTGATCCGAAACCTCGCTCGACTATCTGCCATTTACTACACACATACAATCAATCAAAGTATTAACTCAAAAATACAAGGATTTCTCCTATTTTCTTACCCCTAGGGTTCGGCCCTTTGACCTTAAAAATAGCTAGGGAGCTCCAAAAATTCTTATCTCTTGGATACCACCCTAACTAAGCGAGATAACCCTAGATACCAACTCAAAACATCAAAAACCAACCAAAAACCCTACCATTCACTAAAGGGGGGTCTCGGCCTCTCTATATAAAAATAGGCTAGAGAGATTCCTTGGCACTAAGATCTTGGATCATGCAAGTATGTCATGAACCTAGGCCATAGAAATTGGTTTGGTATTAAAAGGATTTTTCTACAATTTTTCATGGATTTTTGAAGTTTTAGGGGCAAAACCCTAACTTCCATGAAATAGAAAAATTAGAGGAGAGAAAGGAGAAAGTGAGAGATATGGAGAAGGATAGCTACCTCTAAGAGATTCTCCTTCAAAAACTAGTGATTTTGCTTCAAGAAATTCAAGCTCCAAAAATGGAGTTTTCTATGGAGAGAAAAGAGAGAAAAAGAGAAATGGGTGAAGTTGAGTTGATGATGATGATGATCGAAGGTTGAGTGGGTGAAGATGAGTGAAATGAGATATTTTCTTAAGTTAAAAGACTTAAAAGTTAAGTAAGGTAAAATGGTAATTAGTAAAAAGAAAGACCAAGGGCAATTCGGTCAATTCACGTGCCGATATTTTGAAAATCATCACGACACTGGGATGAGTCCCTAGATGACTTAACATAACCTTGACATGAAAATTATCCGTTCGAGGGTCTTGTAAAACTCTTACACGGCTCGAATCGTCTCCTAGATCGATTATCGGTCCGAATATAATATATTATTTTTATTTTTGGACATCAGGACACATTTTAGAAAAAGTTTAGAGGATCGAATTCTAAAACTATTGGTTCTGACCGTTAGTCAAAATGAGGTCTTGATAGCAGTAAAACACTATCATCCGTGAAACATAGATCGAACTCCGTTTGAGTTTTCGGCCCAAACTTTAACCGTAGGCTCCTACGATTATATGGAGCATGAATATGATTTTAGTTTTCCTAAAATCATTTTCTAAAGATCATTTTCTAAAGTATAGATAAAAATATAAACTCCTTAATTGAGTTTATTGTTCTTAGAAAGCACGAAAATTCTAGTCCTCCTCTTATTCGAAATTATACGTAAATTGCATTTTTCCCTTTCATAAAGATATCTTTTGGAGTAGATGTATTCATATGAATTGTAACTCTATCTCTTAGATTTCCATAGACTTCAAATTCGTCCAAATTGGATTCCTGTAGCTCAAGTTATATCCAAATTCGTACATGCTGTTCAAGTTCTAGCGCTGACACCGTTTCCCCAACTTATATCCCATTTTTCACCCTCTACACTTTCGATTCAGATTTTGTAGTCTGCACGAAAGTTGTAGATATTTCTTTTATCTTTCTAAATATATAAAGATCATAATTTTTGGATGTCTTTAACTCAAGATATGTGGGAAATATCAGCTGGACACTGGGTAAGTGGGCCATGACACGTTTTTACGCGTTTTGGGCTTTTGGATATCTATAAATAGAACTTTAACACTCTTAGGGTGCGGTTTTGAACCCTAGTTACTCCTAGAAACTCATAAGCAGCTACGAAGAGAAGAAATATAAGGATTTAGAGAAGAAGGAGCAAGGAAAGAGGAAGAAGGAGAGAACGCTTGACGAACACTAGGATTCGCCATAGGAAACGCTTGGAGCTATTGGAGGTCTACAATAGGTGAGTAAAAACAACATTTTCTTACCCTTTCATAGTGTAAACGATTTTGGGGAAAAGGCTTTGATTTATCCAATGATTTATAGTGAAATTTCAATGAAAAAATACATGTTTTGGTCAAATCCTATTTTCTAAATTGGGATTTTTTATGGAAAACAAAATTAATGCTTAATTAGAGTTTTTGGAGATATTAATGTCATGATTGAATGTCTATACTATGTGAATTTTGAGGTCTTTGATGATTGAGTTGGCATGTTTTATATGTGATGTAAATGAAATATAAATGAGTTTTGGAATATCTATGTGATGTTTTGGCATGCTCTTATATGATAAGTGTGATATAATGTTGAATTGACATGATGATTAATTAACTGTTATATATGATGGATGATGTTTGTTGAATGAGTTATACCGCCGGGTATTGGAAATAGTTACATCGCCATTTAATTAGGATGTCGGAATATGAGTTATACCGTCTATGAAAGGGGGTATCGAAATAGTTATATCACCAATTAATTGGGATGTTGGTGAAAGATTGCATGATGATCATATCAGCAGCGGAACAAGCAATCCAAAAAAAAAATCTTTTGAGTTTAAAGTATATTCCTGCAATAAGAAGATAATCGAAATACCTGGTAAGGAATTTTTGACACTTTTAAAATTTATCTTCGATTGTACGAAAACTCTATGCGTATCCACACCGAAATCAAGTCTTGCTATCAAACTCTTTGAATCTTGGAACTTAGAAAAATTGCAAATGCAGAAACGAACAGTGCGTATCTTATATATACATATTTTGTCTGCCTGATATATAGATATCTATACATCACTTTCCAATCCTATGGTATTCACCGTAAGCTACACATTTGAATAGCATTAATAACTATTCAATTCATTAACTCTCAAGATGATGGATTGCTGCACCTTCTACCGTTTGTTTTTCGAAGAATAGCTATAATAGCTATTCAATCATTCAATTCTCAAAAAAGAATAGCTTCACATAAGACTGTACACCTTAATAGCCATAATGGCTATTCAACTCCATTTTATTCTCAAAAGAATGGCCACGGGAACGTTAGTGAAAGAATTGGAAAGGTTGTGCAACGTTAATCCTATCTAATAGGAATTGTTCACGTAATTGTCTTAAGAAATAAAATATTCCATTTGGATTAAAAAGTTACTTATTTGATTAAATTAGATTCTCTAATTTAATTTATTAAATAATAAATTAAATAATCCTTTAGCAAAGACTGGAACACTCGTTAGTGTGTGATCCTATAGGTTCAATACTAAACCGGTAGTAAATTAGTCAAACTAAATTACTAATCAAGGTTGGCGTCTAGCAACACTCCTTAAAGATCGGATAGCATGAAGTAATACCTTCAAGAACTATTAGAAGAATAATGTAATATTTCCTTTCATCGTTCCAGCTCCGAGTTAACCTTAGAGTATGGTATAATTGTCAAAGCTCTAAAAAGTAAACTCTTATATTTTATAACCAACTAGTGAATGACTTAAGAAACTCATTTCTTCATTCATTCAATTGCCTTGGCCAAGGTCTTGACTTTGTTGTTATAAACATAGAGCTCAAACTCATTACCAAGAGTTGATGGATTCCTTCTTGATATATCATTAATCCCACAAGTACTTAGCCATACCCAATATCCATTCAATTAGCACCCTAGGGCATTAGGTGTCCGGAATCAAAGTATAAAAAGCAACTTGTTAATTACTATGATAATTTCAGGTCAAAGGAAATATTTACACTCTTCATGAGAATATCCTATTGACAAATTAACGGTAATATAAACCATTAGGATTTCTCAATTGAGTCAGTTCAATGATCATATCTCCATATGCATCATTTATATATGTGAATTAATAAATGAGATCTATTAATATCTATCCAATAGAGACCATCACATATATATTGATCTATCCGGAATAATGATGTCCCTTTCTCAATAATCCTTCGATCAAGAATACTTTAGATTAAATTATAAAAGACTTGCCTCTCATTAACATGATCTCTATCATGATGACAAGTGTCTAAATTTAATCAAGGACTTTGTCATATCAAATAAATAATTATATAATGAATATGACAAATAAAACCATTTAATGGAATACCAAATTATTTTATCAAAATAAAATAATTACAATGCGTTACACAATGGATTGGATCTAAGGCATACCAATTATTCCCTAACAGTTGAAATATGAGTTATACCGCCTATGAAAGAGGGATCGAAAATAGTTAGATCGCCAATTAATTAGGATGTCGGAATATGAGTTATACCGCCTATGAAAGGGGTATCGAGATAGTTACATCGCCAGGAAACGGGATGTCGGAATATGAGTTATACCGCCTATGAAAGGGTATCAAAATAGTTATATCGCTATTTAATTGGGATGTTGAAAATGTGAGTTATACCACCAAAAATTGAGGTATCGAAAACTAGTTACATCGCCAATGAATGAGATGTCGAAACACCTCTTATAAAGAGAGGTGGGCAATGAGACGCCATTGTTGTGTGTTTATGATTGGTATAATCAATGCACAAATTAAATGTTAAATGATGTTATTTGAATTATGTGATGTGTTGGTCTGAATATTTTATATTATTGATATTATAGAAAATTATATTATTTTCGAAAGTACCTATTGTCATGGTTGTTTTTTTGGTCACTGCACCGGCTGAGAATAACACTGTTTGTGAAAATATTTTATAACTGTTTTTATTCACTGGGATTCCTATCTCATTGGTAATGTTATTTTCATAGCACGAGGACGATATTCTTGAGACCGATGAGGCTTGAAGACTAGAGATTCTTATTAGTATTCTTATAGCTTTGGTTAGTATTACGATGTATCGGAGTCGTATGTGGCTAGACCTTAGTTTATTTCTTTTTACAAGTTTGGGTTTTAGTTGGCGCCTTGTTCTAAGAAGTTTTTGGATTATTTATGGTATTCAGATTTTGAGGATTTTATGATGTAAAGAATACTATTTTGAGATTATTATTTTTACATAAAGTATTATTTTGAGAAAAATTGTATTACACTATGTTTTATTTAAAGGGTTTTTAATTTTGTTACTTATGTAACGAAAAGCGTTACAAACATTCTCCTTTTTTTTTTATATAAGGAGGTATTTTAATTTCTTATGTCAATGAAAATATAATTATATCTTCAGTTTTTGTAAAAATCCTTATTAATTAATTGTTAGAAAATATGGCACTCACGGAAAAAGAGAGAAAATCTATGAAAAATATAATTGATTGAATGTTTAAAAAGTGATACAATGAACCAATAAGAGTAACTTATATACTAGCTAACAACTTGTAATTAACACCTTATAACTAACTATAACAAATTATATTTCTAATAGCCTTTGCAAGTTGGAAGTGCGGATTAGCACTACCAGCTTGGGATTAGTAGTTCAATAAAAAAGAAATACAATGTTTAACCACCAAGTTGAAACTATACCTCAAAGTTTAACCACTTGACAGAAGCACAAATCAAGTATCAATGCTTAAAACCACTCAAGCAGAAGTTATATTGAAAGCTTAACCACTTGGCAGAAACTAAATCACCACCCAAAGGCAATTAAAGCACGAAGCTTAACCATCAAGAGCAGAAGCTTAGTATGAGGCTTAACCACTCAAGACACAAAACACAAAAAAGAATATCAATGTTTAACCATCCACGACAGAATCTCACATCAATGCTTAACCACCATGGATAGAAGCTTACATCAAAGCCAACATAGACTAAACAAAAACCAAATCAATCTTCACCAAGAAAGACATTCTGCAACCAAATCAGTTGTAATCTTCTCAGCAATCAAATATGCAAACGTCATCTGTTATGCAACTAATCTCTTGCAACGAGATATGAAGCAAAGACTCCAAGTGTCCTTGCATCAACAAAAAATACCCTTGATCAACAGAAACAACTATATCAATCTCATAGAGCTCTTCCGAAAACATCAACAATTTCTCTGGATTTTACAACACAAATTGTCTTTAAAGAGGATTTAACTCAAACATCTTGTGAGCATCAAAATCAAGCTCAACTAGTAGAAAAGGACCAATGTTTAACAACACCTAAAGCCCATAAAAAAATAGAACCGATGTACCAAATCAATGAATCAACAACAAAAAAAAAAAAAATCAAGAAATGCCATAACCAATCTTCGAAGCTCTCCTATTGAACTCATATTGAATCACAATGGTGGATCATAGTTTCTTGGATCTTGAAGAAAAATGAATCATGCATGGTGAGTTGAGTGAAAATCTACCGAATTTGCTACCAAATTTAGAAAACAACATGGAGAAACAGCAAATGATGCTTTTGGAACCTTGTCCATCAAGGTAAACC
This sequence comes from Ammopiptanthus mongolicus, assembly GCA_039655645.1. Taxonomy (NCBI): domain Eukaryota; kingdom Viridiplantae; phylum Streptophyta; class Magnoliopsida; order Fabales; family Fabaceae; genus Ammopiptanthus; species Ammopiptanthus mongolicus. The sequence goes on from CM077350.1 coordinate 49,371,601, forward strand.
AGTTGAAAAAAGGAAATTCAAGCGGAGAGAATTATATACACATGATCAACAAAACCATCACCAAATAGCAACATCTCACATCCATAAACAGTTTTTCATTACGTGTCCCTCTGGGTCTGACCTTCTAGTGGCAACGCCTAACAGATCCGTCATTTACTTGACTCGAATACTCGCCAGTTGTCACCGCCACCTAAATCCAAATCCAAAGGTTGAGAAGGCACCAACAGATCTTGCAAGAAAGGTTTTGATTCGATTCAGCAATCAGAGCGAAATGGATCGAACTTTCTAGAGAGAGATAGAAGAAAGGAATGGGGATCGATGATTAGGGTTTTACAACGGAAGTGGGAGTAATCACTAGTGCTTCATTTTCTTTTCTATTCGACAAGCAAATAAGAGAGTGAGCTACTGATCGAAAGATAAAAAAACAAAAACCAGATCTGAGAAAAAAATATGGCAATCGCAAAGAGAGAGTAGATCTGAACAAAGAAAATATCTAAAGATAAGAATATGCAAAACTAGATCTGAAAGGGAAATGCAGAAAATGAATTTTGGATTTTCTCGAAAAAAAATGAAAGAGATCAAAAGGAAATACTTGAGTCTGAAAGGAAAAAGCGGTTCAAACAATCTGTTTGGAAAGTGAGAAAAGAAAAGAAGACGAAAAATAAAATGTGTTCTAAGAACTCAATGCATAGAAGATATTTAAGGTGGGTGATATCCGATACCATGTAAGAAAACATGACACCCATGAAAGAAAAGAGAAAATCTATGGATAGTGTAATTAATTATTCAAGTAAAAATGGTATACTAAGTGCTTGTTTGGGAACGCTGGATTTTCTTATTTAAGCTGTTTTGAGACCAAAAAGTTGTTTATAAAATAATCTTGCATGTTTGGCATTTTGATTAAATGTATGAAAACATTTTTTTGGAAAAAACATCCATTTTTCCCATGACTAGAGTAGGACTATTAGATTGTTTTGGATTAGATTTTTTCTAATCTGAAAAATATTTTCCACTTTTATCCCTCCCCCAAAGAAATATTATAAAAAACATCAAATATTATTAATATAAACAAATAACTTCGTACCATTTGTCATAAATTACTATGTAAAAGTGATTTTTTTTGCATCACCCAAACGAAATAGATTATCTTAAAATCGATTTTTAGCAAACATACCTAAACAAAAACAGATTCCGATTATAATCGATTATCAGCATAATCTATTTTTTTCAGCTTTTCCAAACACACTCTACGTAAAAAGTGGTACAGTAAATCAACAAGAGTGCCTTATATACTAGCTAATAATTACTTGTAGCTAACTATAACTAATTATATCATGTATTACGTTATGACATTCAAGCATCTGAAATTATTATATATATTATTGTTACAGTTAACTATTTAATACTTTTGTGCTGGTGTTGCGGCTAATTTTTTTTTTTTTTAAAAAAGTTTTAAGACATACTATGCTTTTTCAAATAGAACAGTGGAGATTATTCAAAGCATTTGAACCGGTGTTAAAACCTACATTAGTAATCAAGAAAACAATTAACTAGGAGGAAATGATATATTGGACTTATATCCTCTAGTTGATGTCCAGTGTTCAACCGAACTAGTGAGTGGAAGTTATGAAAATTAAAGCGGAATTAGATCAAAGGTCACAAGAGAAAGATAAAAAAATTAAATTGCGAAATTTAATAATTGAGACTCAGATAAAAAATAATCAATTATGATGAGTTAAATTATCAATTATGATGAGTTAAATTACTCTTTTAGTCATTATAGTTTTTATTGAATTTTAAATAGGTCCTTGATAAGATTTTTATATTTTTGAAAAATTATAAAAATTACTACAGCTTAAGTATTTTTTCATTAAACTTTGTATTAGTTTTAAATTTTTATAATTCAATTCTTAACAACACAAGATGATTTACAAATAGCTGTAAGCATCGATCTATCGACATAGTGTTATAGGCGAAGCTATCTAGAAACTCTATTAAACAATTTTAAATTATAACAAATTATATAAATATTTAATATGAGTGAATATTTAACTTAGTCTATTAAAAAAGGGCATTGCTACGATGCCATCTAAAATCGAAGGGCATTGGTGCCTTGTCAACGTGTATCAATAAGTTGGTGTTCAGAGTTTAAAAAACAATCATATGAGATGATTGATTATTTAGATGATATAATTTTCTTTATTGCATTTTAGTGCTTGCAACTTATTTTTTGTTTGCACTACAATCCAATCTGAGAATCGTTTGGCTTCATTCCAATCAGTAATGTTTGTATCACACAATTAGTACCAATTTGAACGGCCTTCAGGTGATTGGTTGTTTTGCTCCTATTTTTTGTACCTCCACAGATGGCATAACCATTTTATCTTTTTCTTCTTTGATGGTGCATAAGTTAAGCATAGCAGAAGCAAAAAAGGGGAATGAAAAAACCATTCCTAGCCTTATCGCACCGTCGCCCAGCCGCCCTATCAGCTTCTGAACTAGAACCGCAGTTCCCCGTTGCAGCTTCACCCAGCCGCCATCCAAAACGCGCAGCGAAGAGCCCACCAGCGCCATCCACCACGGATCATTCAACCGTGCAGAGCCCCTTTCGTCATCCTCGCTGCAGATCCATCATTGCAATCCATACCAGACCCCCTACACAGCCACCGTAACGCCCGCTCCTCCGAGCCTTGACTCAGCAGAGAAAGCGCCACCTCGTCGCGATCTCAAACGTGAGCACCACCACACGAGCCACCGCGTCTCGCTCGACCACCGGACTGCAGCACCGCCCTCCATTGGCTGTAATGTTTGTATCCCACAATCAATACCAATTTGGGGGGCCTTCAGCTGATTGGTATCGAACACTATGGAAACCTACATAAAAAAAAAAAAAGGATCTTCAACCCAAACGAATAAAACAAAGACCAAAACTTCTAAACTTTGATTTTTAAGGGGGAAAAAGCCACCTCCAACACCGAATCTAGTCGTCGTTCAATCCTCTTCAGCAGGTGTTACCGTTGATACAACATTATATTGGGAAGATGAAGAAATTGTATCGTAACCAAGTTTAATTTCCAGGACTAAACAATAAATTAAAAGGACTGAAATGCAATATTAAAAAGAACTTAGCAACTAAAATGACGTGAAGTAAGTGAAACAGTTCATATGATAATAGTGCCACGTTGACAAGGCATCAATGCCCTTCGATTTTGGATGGCATCATAGCAATGCCCATTAAAAAAATGCGCCTCTCAAATTAATTATTAAGAAATAAAAAATCTCAACTTATTTTTGATCTAAATAGTCTAGTTTAAGACCAATTATAGAAATATATTAATTTTTATGAAGGACTACTTTTACTCATATTTGAGATTTTTAGAGATAAAATTTTAAAAACAATATTTTCCAAGAATTAATTTTAGAAATATATTTTTCTATATAGAAAAATATGAACATTTATAATATTAAGTAAAACTGTAGAAAAAAATTAATTTAACCATTATCTTTTAGGATTTGATTGTATATACGTGTGAAGTTTTTTTTTTACATATGTCACTTAATTATAAATTATTACATTATTAAATTTTTTTAATTTTTTTAATAATTACTTCAAAAATTATATATAAGATGATTTAAAATTAACAAATAGTATAAAAAGTTTAATTGTTTATACTGTTAGTTTAAAGTTTTTTACATTGTCACTTAATTAAAATTATAATATGGATAACTTTTAAGTTAGTTAAGATAAGAATCAAACATTTTAACTTATGTGATAATTTCTAATTAATTGACAATTTGACAGTGTAAAAAATCTTTATATTAACGGTACATATCAATTAAATTCTAAATGAAATTATAATATAAAATTAATTGTATTTCTCTGGACTCTTGTCCAAGTTTATAAATAAAAATGGTATATTCCTTTAAAAAAGAAAAAATCAGATCAAATGAAGCACACTCGAGATTGAATCCATCTTCTCTCGTATCCTTCAATTTCGTCTAGAACTAGAACTAGAATGCTCTACTCGTCCTCCACGTATCCAGCCACGTGTGGAATCCCCACGACCTTTCTCACCTTCTCTAGAGACACTCGCCACGTGTCACGCACACAACCCTTCCCGAAAGCTCCACCTCTATTAATAACCAAACTCTCCCGAAAACAGCATCAAGCACCATCACCACAAAACAAGAAAGAAGCATAGAAATTAAAAATTGTAACCATGGCTAGCGATGGCAGTGAAGAGTTCAAGTTGGTGTCACCCTCTATAAGCAACGAGGGGAGGCTACCGAGGCACTACACCGACGAGGGTCAAGGAGCAAAGAAGAATATATCCCCACCGTTGGAGTGGTACAACCTACCGCAAGGGACCAAAACCTTGGCCTTAGTTGTGGAGGATATTGATGCACCCGACCCGGATGGGCCCATCGTGCCATGGACCCATTGGGTCGTGGTGAACATCCCTCCCTCGGTTAAGAGGCTGCCGGAGGGGTTCTCCGGCAAGGAGGAGGAGATGGGTGGTGAGTATGCTGGGATCAAAGAAGGGAATAATGACTTGAAGGTTCCTGGTTGGCTTGGACCTAGGTTGCCCTCACATGGACATAGAATTCAGTTTAAGCTTTATGCTTTGGATGATGAGGTTAATCTTGGTAACAAGGTATGATTATAATTGCTAACTATTGATTTAACGATATTTGGAATGACTTTTTTTTTTACACGTGGAGTACAGCTTATTTCAAAATTTTAGTTGAATGATTAGCTTCATCTTATTCTTGGTAACAAGTTATTGATATAATTTTTATTTGAGGAAGTCATGTAATTTTTTGTTTTTTTTTTTTTTTAATGCAATCTCTCTTTTTAATTATAGTTTAAAGAGAATATGAGATGGGATCGATTCAATAAGAGAATATCTTAAAAAGAGAGTTATTACTGATAGCTAGCATTTCCTTTTATTACTTAATGCCTTTTTTTTAGTTAGGATTTGTTACTTTAGACATAGAATGAGGCTTAAAAAAAGAAGTATGAGTGTTCCTAGAATGATTAGTCTACTATCAGCTACAGGACACCTTGATTAAAAAAAAGGAAGTATTGTTGTAATTGTTAACTATATATATACTGCCTTTGATTTAATTAATTTCTTGTACTTTGGAGGATTTGGAATTATTTGTTTTTTCTAATACATGAGTTAGCTTGTTGAAAATGGTTGATTTTTTTGTGTTGAAATTAAAAGGATATTTGTTTTACTTGTATCCTTTCTGATATTTATTAAGTGTTTACAAGGTTTTTACCAATAATATAAATGAAGTTGTTCAGCCAAAAGGGGGAAAAATTCTGTTTTTTTAGTTGGATCAACCTACTTTGGGTGATGAAGTCAAAATTTCAAAAATTTTAAACATCGGTTTGCTGTGATCTTCAGAAGTAGCCGGAGATCTAAATTCAATTTTAATCAACAACAAGGGCATTGTATTTAAAATTTAAATATTAAAAAATATTGGTCGGTACGCACTCTATGATATAAGATTTTCTGTAACGAGATCATTGTGAATATAAATACAAAAGCTCCATATTTGAGTTAAGCGATTGAAGAATTGTGATGTCAGTGTTTGAGGTTATGTTGGTAATAAAATGTCTCTTTAAGATGAGCACACAAAAAATGTCTCTTTAATGCCAAAACAGTTTCTAATTACAGCACACATTTTTAAACGAAGTTGTTTGAAACTTGGTGTTATTTGATTTGGTGAATTAATTGCAGGTGACGAAGGAGAAGCTGTTGGACTCCATTGAAGGGCATCTGCTAGGAGAAGCGGTCTTGATGGCTAAATACTGATGCATGTGATGTAAAATTTTGTGGGTGGCGATGTCTTTTGACTTACTTTAATTTGTACTCGGTACTATTTTACATCAATGAGATAACACCCTTTTATCAAATTTCACGTGACTTGAGTTCAGCCTCATTTCGGCTTCGAAGTAAATTTCTTGCTTACTATTTGAGTTAAAATTAATTATAACTCATCAATTATCGCCAGCAATGTATCTGTTCTCTTACAATCTCTTACTCGGATATTTTATTGGACTATATTCTCAATGTCTTTATAACAGCACATGGTCATTTTATTTATAGGCCTTTTGTATAATCTTTCTATTAAAGATCCTTTATGAGTGATATTTTATCCTGTCGTGTTTGTCTCCTCGTCCCGGCGATTTTGACTCCGTATAGGATGTGATATTATCTTCAATCCTGAGTATCTTGGGATTGGTCTGGCCGTGGGGGAATATTCCCCTGGACTTTGGGCCACTGGCACTGACTCACCAAATCCTGTTTGTTTTCGAGTGGGTTGTGGTCCACATTAGATTTAGGTTGAGTTATACTCGGCCTAAATAGGAACAGAAGTTCCCCAGGCCTCGAGTTACTTGTAGCGAGAAGGATTCATAATTTTTGTCCGAGGATTCGAATTTTGGCCGAGCATGTATTGTGTTCCCGGGATTTCGAGGAAGTCCCGAGTATATCTCGGGACATCCCATGTCTTGTAGTGTAGGTCTTGTCATTCGTGTCAGAGATACCTGTCACCTACTACGTCTCTTCATTGTGGCTGTCTTGAGGTGACCTTATTACACCTCATAGGGGTTTGAGCGTCCATGCCTAGGGCGCGTGGATACTTCAGAGCGCGTCTCTTCACTCGCTGACTCCTGGTTCTTCAATTGTTGAACCGCTTGGCCCTTCGTCTGTCCTTCCTCTTGATCTGTTAGATCTAAGCATTATGTGCTGTTAGATGAGAAACGTTTTTCTTTTAATTTGTTGTTTGAGCTTCCTTTTTCGATTTGGCTCTTATTCTTCAGTTCTCTTAAGTTTCCTTTTCATCTTCCCTCATTTGAAAATACAGTTTCTGCGCTAGTTTCCTTTTCATCTTCCCGCTCGAGGCTTTCAAGTTTTCCATTTTCTCAGGTACGCCCAAATTTTCTCTGAACCTTTGTATCCTGCACATTTGTTTTTTTGGGTTCCTGGACTCCCTTTTCTTTTCATATAGTTCATCTCATGGCATCTAGTTCTCCAATATCACCTTCCTCTAGTTCTTCGGAGATGTTGCAAGCTGCCTCCTCCATAAACAATCCTAGCTTTTCTTCTAGAACTCCTTCCCCATTTCCTTGTCAACCTGTGTTTATGGGTCTTATGATTGGGTTGACCCTAGTGCTCTTACCTGGCTTTCTAAGTTTCAAACCGTAAGGTCACTAGAAAAAAATCCAAAACGAGATTTCTGACTCGAGGGAAGCCAGTGGTATCGTCATTTCTCCTTGCGACAAGGATGACCGAATATGTATGTCTGGCTCTCATCTCCAGCATGATTTCTTCTTCATGTATTATTACCTTTTTTTCGAGGTAAAACTCCGTCTTCACTTTTCGGACTTCCAATGCTCGATTCTTCGATGCTTGAATGTGGCCCCTAGCCAGTTACACCCAAATAGTTGGGCCTTTGTAAAATCTTTTGAGGTTTTATGTTCCTTTCTAGGTTTTCGGTCGACAGTTGGTAAGCTATTTTCCTTTTCTGAAGTGAGGTCGAGGGGCAAGGTGGGTTGGCTTTCTCTTAACAGTATTCCTCGTCGGGGTATATTGGATATTTTTACTTCTTCTTCTAAGGGTTTCAAAGAGGGTTTTTTCAAAGTATAGTCACGGGCCAACCATGCTTCCTTTTTTCTCGACGAGAGAGGTCAACCCAAATTTTCATTATACTGGACTTTGAATCCGAACTATGTTTCGGGGTATGAGTATCGTTCTCTCACCCCCTTGAGAAAAAGGAAGTAGATTATCTTGAAAAGTTTCCTTTGTTGCGTATCCGGGGATTAATAGCTGTAGAAGATAACTCGGTCGTTTGACTCTCGGGTTTTCTTGTGTGCAGAGACTATGGCCCCGAGATTGAACAAGAAAGACTTCGAGAAATTCTTGGCTTTGAACCAACAGGGTCAAAGTTCAGCGGCACCCGGGGAAGCTTCGTCGATTGCGGCTGGGGACTTAGCCGAGAAAGATGGTGAATCAGGACTGGTGAGGAGGCAAAGGAGAAAAGCGAGTTCCACCGTTGTTGAAACTACGAAGAAGAAGCAAAAGGTGGTGGGTGAGGTTCCCCCTGCAACGGTTGGTCCCGAGGATACTCTGTCTGCCCTTTTGTCTGGTAATCCAGTTGTTCCCCCTGAGGCGCATTCCCTCTGGAACCATACATTCCAACCGGAGACTATTGTTGACAGCCATTAGCTACACAATGCCGATCTTCGGCTGTATCACAAGCTTGGTGGGCAACAGTCTGGCCGTACTATGCAAGCCTATGGGTTGAGGATGGCTGCTATGGGCCGATATATGGAGATGGAGATGGTAGCTGCTGCTAAGAAGAAAACAGAGCTCGAGGTTGAAGTTGGTCGCTTAAACAGCAAAATTGTCGTCGATTTAAATCGAATTAATGTTGTAGATCAGTTGGAACTGGATTTGTCAAAGGCTCGAAGTCAGCTGGAGCAGGCCATTGAGGAGGAAGCCAAACTTAATCACCTAGTCGGGAATTTGACGGCCGAGGTGAAAGCTGCTGAGGAAAAAGCGGAATATGCCGAGAAAACCGCTCGAGATAAAGAAGGCCAATTGTTGAATGAGATTGAAGAATTGAAAATGGCCATGGTGAAACAGTACGCGGATGGCTTCAATCAAGCCATGAAGCAAGTTGCGTGCCTTACTCCGGATTATGACTTCAGCAAAACGGGATTGTTGAAGGAGGTCCGAGACGGCGAGTTGGTGGACCTTCTTGACGATGATGAAGAGGAGGTAGAGAGAGATGTCGAGGAGGCACATGGTGATGAACATGCCGATGGTGTCAATCCAGACGGTGGCACCGGGGTAGCCGAAGGATTGTAAATTTTTTTTTTTGACGTGCCTTGTTGCACTCTAAGTAACTTCGTACTCTGGCCTTTGTGTATTTTGTACCCCCTTGTGTATCTCGCACCTAGCCAAAGTATTTTTTGGGTACTGTTTTATCAGGGTCGGTTTTGGCCCTCTTTAAAATAGAAAGTCCTATTGGTCCGAGTATTTCTCGGAATTTGTTTGATCCCGGCGGTTTCAAGTTATTTACTTGTACGCAAGCTTAGGCATACCTTCAAATTATATATTTGAAAGTCGTCGTGGTCCGAGTATTTCTCGGTTTTTCTTTTATCCCGGTTTCAAGTTTTTTTTGTTTTACTTGTACACGGTCTTCGACATACCTTCAAATTATTTATTTGAAAGTCGTATTGTCCGAGTATTTCTCGTATTTTCTTTCATCCCGGTTTCAAGTTATTTACTTGTACGCAGGCTTAGGCATACCTTCAAATTATTAAATATATCAAACTTGGAAAATTCATATCCTTGTAAGAATACTTTATTTATTATTCTTGAACGTGCCTCGTTAAAACCTTATTGGCCAAAACCCCCTTGGGGAAAAAAAACCAACAAGGAAAAAGAGTACACCGTCCGAATACATCAGTTGTAATAGAATTTCAGGTGTGTGGAGTTCCAAGTCCTCGGAATCTCCTTGCGTTCTAGGCGTTCTAGCTTATATGCTCCTTTTTCAAGCTCTTCCTTGATCCGAAAAGGTCCTTCCCATCTTGCCGCGAACTTTTCGTCCTCAGTCTTCTTTCTCGGTCCTTGGCATAATCTTAACACTAGGTCGCCGCACTTTAACTTCCTCGGTTTGAGTCTGGAGTTGTATGTGCGAGCTGCCTTAGCCTGTGCGGCAGCGTTTCTGATGTGTGCCATTTGCCTGATCTCCTCCAAGGTATCAAGCTCGGCTCGACGTGCTTCATCGTCCTGATCAGCTACGAAATGAACACGACGCCAGGTAGATTCTCCGATTTCAACAGGGATCATTGCATCTACGCCGTAGGTTAGGCGGAAAGGGGATTCCTTTGTTGATGAGTGTGGCGTTACATGGTAGGCCCATAAGATGCTAGGAAGCTCTTCCACCCATAGTCCCCCAGCAACAGTTACTCTTTTACGGAATTCATTCAGGAGAATCTTGTTAGCTGCTTCAGCCTGTCCGTTCGTTTGAGAGTGTTCTACCGAGGTGAACCTGTGTTGAATTCCTAACTGCTTGCAAAATTCCTGAAAATTTTTATCAGTAAACTGTGTGCCATTATCAGTTATTATTGTGTGTGGAACTCCATGTCTACAAACTAAGTTTTTCCAAGTAAATTTCACAATGTGCTTTGTGGAAATTGTGGCTAGTGGTTCTGCCTCAATCCACTTTGTGAAATAATCAATGCTAACAAGGAGAAATTTTACCTGACCCTTTGCTATTGGTAGAGGATCGAGAATGTCCATACCCCAGGTATTGAATGGCCATGGGGACGTGATGTTATGTAATTCCTCTGGAGGGTTGTGTTGAACGGGAGAGAAACGTTGGCAACTATCGCATCTCTGGACCCTCTTTGTGCAGTCAGCTCTCAGCGTGGGCCAGTAGTACCCAGCTTTCAGGATTTTTATTGCCAATGTCTGCCCACCCATGTGCATTCCGCAGATACCTTCGTTAAACTCCTGTATTACGTACTCGGATTGATCTTCCCGTAGGCATTTTAACATAGGGGTCGAGAACCCCCGCCGGTAGAACTATCCGTTATCAATGATGTAGAAGGTGGCTTGTCTCTGAAGTTTCTTGGCCTCTGAGGGATCTTCTGGTAACTCTTCATTTGTCAGGTATTTCCATATTGGCACCATCCAAGTTGTTTCGAGGATGGAACTAGTCAAGACGAGTGAACAACTCGGAGCGTCTTCCTACTCAACGCTTGGTGCATGCAAGGTTTCCTGGAGGACCGAACGGTTTTGCCCTGTTTTTTTTGGTACTTGCTAGCTTGGACAACAAATCTGCCCGGACATTCTCTTCCCGCCTGATATGTTCAATTGTAAATTCATCAAAAACAGCAATTAAACTTTTGACCTTATTCATGTACCTGATCATCTGAGGGTCCTTGGCCTGGAAATCTCCCTTTACTTGGGCTGTAACCAACTGGGAATCGCTGCACACCCGGAGCTGTTTTGCGCCGACTTCTATCGCTAAACTGATGCCAGCGATTAAAGCCTCGTACTCGGCTTGATTATTACTTCTTGGGAAATTGAATTTTAAAGCTTGCTCCAAAGTTACTCCCGATGGTTCTTGTAAAATTATGCCAGCCCCGCTTCCCTTTGCATTTGAGGAGCCATCCACGTATAGATTCCAAACAAGAGCGTGTTCGGATTCGAGAGCAGGGGTCAACTCGGTGACGAAGTCTGCCAAACATTGGGCTTTTATGGGCCCCCTAACTTCATATCTGATGCCGAATTCCGAGAGTTCAACTGCCCATGCCATCATCTTGCCCGCTATTTCTGGTTTTTGCAAGATTTGTCGAACCGGGTGATCGGTCTTGACCACGATCTGGTGTGCCTGAAAATAATGTCTCAGTTGGCGAGCTGCCGTCATCAAAGCTAACACAAGTTTTTCCACAAGCTGGTATCGTGTTTCAGCCCCCTGCAGTACTCGACTGATGTAGTAAATTGGCTTTTGCTGCTTGTCTTCTTCCTGTATGAGTACTGCACTGATGGACACGTCAGTAACAGATAAATACAAAAGTAAAGGCTTACCAAGACCGGGCTTTGTTAGGATAGGGGGAGCCGAGAGAAAATGCTTCAATTTTTGAAAAGCATCTTAGCATTCATTTGTCCACTTGAAATTTGCTGGTTTCTTCAGTGTGTTAAAGAATGGATAAGCCCTGTCTATAGATCTAGGTAGGAACCTTTGCAAAGCGGCCACTCGCCCGGACAGTCTTTGAACCTCTTTAATTGTTTTCGGACTAGGCATGTCTAGTATTTCCCGACATTTATCCGGGTTTGCCTCTATTCCCCTGTTCGTCAACATGAAGCCTAAGAACTTCCCCCTTGGACACCAAAGGCACATTTCTCGGGATTTAACCGCATATTATACTTACGTACCTGACCGAGTATTTCTCGAAGATCGTCGATGTGAACTTCCTCGGCTGATGATTTGACTATCATGTTGTCCACATACACTTTGATGTTTCTTCCAATTTGCGCTGCAAACACTTTGTCCATGAGACATTGATAGGTGGCTCCAGCATTCTTCAGGCCGAAAGGCATCACTCGGTAACAGAAATTGGCTTTGTCCGATATGAAGGCAGTTTTTTCTTCATCCGACGGGTGCATTCGGATTTGGTTGTATCCTGAGTAGGCATCTAAAAAACTTAGCACTCCATGGCCGGATGCTCCATCTACCAGCCGACCAATACTCGATAAAGGGTATGAATCCTTCGGACATGCTTTATCGAGGTCAGTATAGTCGGTACACATTCTTCATCTCCCACTGGGCTTTCTGACCATAACCACGTTTGCTGACCAGGTCGTGTACTCGATGTCCCTGATAAAACCTGCCTCAACTAGTTTCTGGGTTTCCTCGATCACTGCTTCTCTTTTGTAACCTCCCATTCTTCTTTTTCTCTGAGCCACTGGTCTGGCCTCCGGACATACCGCCAACCGATGACAGATGACCTCTGGATCGATACCCGGCATATCACCTGCCGTCCATGCAAAAAGATCTGCGTTTTCTTTCAGCAACTGCTTTATTTGATCCTGCATTTTCCTCGGGATGTTCGCTCCTACCAGGGTATGCTTCTCTGGTGTGTCACCAAGTTGTATCTTCACCAGGGGGTCGACAGGCTGTGGATGTTTATCGGAAGTGTCCTCCCTAGGATCTAAGTCAACTAAATTCACCATGCTGGAAGATCCGAGTGTCACATACTCCTCGGATATTCGTTTTGTTATATTCAGGCTGTCTACATAACACTGTCTTGCCAATTTTTGATTGGCCCTTACCGTCACCACCTCCCCTGAAAGTGTCGGAAATTTCATTGCTAGGTGCGGTATGGATACCACCGCGCCCAACGCATTTAGAGCATTCCAACCAATCAAGATATTGTATGGGGTTTTAGCATCAATTACCAGAAATTTAATAGGAATGGTACGACATGAACATTGTTCACCAAAAGTTGTTAATAATTCAGCATAACCCTTTACCTGAACGTGTTCACCAGAGAATCCAACTAGAACACCCTGGTGTGGTTTGAGCATGTCAGGTGTGAGCCCAAGCTTCTTGAATGTGGTCCAGTATAAAATATCGGCGGAGCTGCCCTGGACGATGAGGATCTGACATTGTAGTTTGCCAACTCCACCGTTATTACTACCGGGTCATCCTGGTTTGGTGGTATACCCCTTAGGTCGTCCGCTGAGAAAGTTATGGAGGGTCCTGTGTTGTGTGGTACAGTTGCGATGGCATATAATGTGTGTATGGCTCTCAAATGTCACTTTCTGGCCGAGCTTGTTTCACCCCCACCTGCGAAACCACCAGCGACTGTGTTGATTACTCCCCTGGTACGTGTTTGACCATCAGGACGGGAACTTTGTGAGTCGATCCGCTTATTTTCCTCCTCCTTAGGTTGTTTGGGAGGAGGCACTGCATCTTGAAGGTTCATCTCTGTCTTCTCCCTGTCCTGTCCCCTTCTTCCATCCTTTCTCGTAAATTGTTGGAGATGTCCTCTTCTTATCAGTTTTTCAGTAGCATCCTTTAAATTGCGACAATCTTCAGTAGAGTGGCCGAAGTTCCTGTGATACTCACAGTGTTTGTCTCTGTCGGCTCCTTTTGGAGTCGATCCTGGAGGTGGTAATTGAATGAGATCTGCCCGGAAGTCCTCTTTGAGGATTTCTGCCCTGCTTGTGTTGAAAGGGGCATAACTGTCGAATTTTGGTTGCTTCTCGCCTTTGTACCACTTGGGATCATGCCTCTCGGAATCACGCCTCTGCCATCCACCTTCTTCTCGTCGTCGGGAATTGTCCTCCGATGCTGGAAAAATGTTTTTTCTGGCGAGGGCGACTTCCTCCATGGTCATATAGCCGGTCGCTCTTCGTCGGAGCTCGTCTATGTCAGCGGGAGGCTTTCTGGCTAGTGAATCAGCAACAGGACCTTCTTTTAGCCCGGTCAGAATGGCATGCAGAGCTACAACAGGGCTGAGGTCGCCGATCAGTAGAGTCTCCTGAGCGAATCTAGCCATAAACTGCCGTAAAGTTTCGCACTGACCCTGTCTAAAATTAACCAAACTTGCCGAGGTCTTTTGATGGACCCGACTTGTAGAGAATTGAATAGAAAATTTGGAAGCAAAGTCTACGAAATTTGAAATTGAATTTAAGGGCAAACGTGAAAACCATACCATCACGGGTCCCCTAAAAGTAGTTAGGAAAACCCGGCATTTGACCGCGTTCGAAGGGGTGGTGACCAACATTTGTGTGTTAAAGATAGATAGGTATTCCTCGGGATCAGTGCTCCCATCATAGGTTATGGTTAAACCCTTGAAGCTTTCAGGAAAGGGGGAGTTAACGATGTCTTCAGTGAATGGATGTCCACTATGGGTAGTTTTCCCACCCTCCCTTCGTGGTGATCTGCTGCGTTGTCTGGTATGAGCGTCCGATTGGTCGGTCTGATGCTCCTTGTTTCTGAGTGTCTCCATCTCCTGCTTCATGTGCTCGTTTTCCTGATTCAGCCTTTCGACCGTCGTCATTAGGAGCTGGAAGGCTGCCGGATCAATCTGGTGATCCATGGGAGGCACTTGATGACTTTGTATTTGGCCCGGTATGTTGGTGCTTCGTGTTCGAACCATGAACGAGGCGAAGGAAAAGTTTTACCGGGCCCCACGGTGGGTGCCAACTGTTCTCTTACAATCTAGATTCCGAGCAAGAGTTGAAACACCTTACTCGGATATGTGTTACTGGATTATATTCTCAATGTCTTTACAACAACACAGGGTCACTCTATTTGTAGGCCCTTCGTACAATCTCTCTATTAAAGGCCCTTTATGGGTGATATCCTGTCCTGCCGTGTCTCCTCGTCGCGGCGATTTTGGCTCCGCATAGGATGTGATAGTGTCTCCAATCCCGAGTATCCCGGTATTGGTCTAGCCGTGGGGGAATATTCCCCCGGACATTCCTTTCGCTAGGTTTAGGATGCTTATTAAGGGGCCCTGCTGGGTTTGGGCCGCTGGCAATGACTCACCCAATCCTGCTTGTTTCCGAGTGGGTTGTGGTCCTCATTAGATTTAAGTTGGGTTATACTTGGCCCATATAGGAACAGTATCTATATGGATTATTGCTCTCATGGCCCAGATTACCTGAATAATAATTAGTTTGAAGTTGAATATTCTTTTAATTAACTTCTCCACACTCAGTTGGGTAGTGACAGCAATTGGTAGGGTCTTCCCATATCTGCATTTTAAAAATAGTCATATTTGGTCTCGTATTTGCATGAGTAATAATTTTAAAATCTGTATCCAATGAATCCAACTAATTTGGATTGGTCCATAATTAATGGGTTGGCCTAAAATTGAGCTAACTTAACCTGGTTTATTTCTTAATGGGTTAAGAAATAGTCAATCTGATTCAATCTATCACAGATTTCAATCTATCACAGATTAATAGGTTAAATGGGTTGGTTTACTTAAACATAAAAAAGTGCTATAAAAAAATGAAATAAATACCGCGGAAGGTGTTAGGTGGCGATTGGCTAGATCATATACGTTGGAAAGTAAGAAAAGTAAAAAATTAGAAAAATTATAGAATCAAAATTTGATGTATCAGTCGTGCGCGATGTTTTTTGTCTTGGGTCAGCAACTCAACGTTAAACAGTAGTGTGCGTGTGTTCTACTTCTGGCGAAGAGGGAATGGCTCGGTTGGATGCACGATTCACTTTTGACGAGAAAATCAAAGGAAATCATCAGAGGTTCAAAATTTCATTAGGGAACGAGCGCCTAGAGTTCAAGACTTCAAGCCAAGGGACGGACAAATGCAATGCACGATGGAGTATAAACATGTTGTTATGTTGGGGGGGTTCGCGTTTGTGGGTCGGAGCGTCCGCGTTGGGCCGTGCATGGATTGGGTCTGGAATGGATAGAATTTTTTTTTTAAAAATGATGGAACCCCATAAATCAATGTTAACCAGGTTTAACCCGGCTTTAACCCGTCCAACCCATAAGTTAAGTGAGTTGGATCAATATAACTCGAGATAAAAGTTAGCCAGGTTTTCTCCAACCCAACTCATCAGTTATCCGAGTTGAGCCTGGTTGGCTCATGAGTTCCAACTCATATTGGCAACTCTATTCGTATTCATTATCGCACTTTAATTAAATATTAAAAATTAATAAATAAAAAAACATTGATTAAAATACAACTATAACTCAATTGAAAAACTATTCAAAGATCATCCAAACCTAATCATAAAAAATTACAAAAAAAACTATTTAACTCAATTAAAATATAACATAATAAGGTTATTAAGTACAATGTGCATAATACTATGATTGAAGGTTGAGTAAATGTTACAATAAATTTTTGGAACAACTAATTCATAAACTACTTGCAAGTTCTAAGCTGGTACTCTCCACAATTTGCTGAAAAATGATACATTACACTAATTTTTTTAATTATAAAGTCAAAATTAATAACACAAATTGTTAGGTTATTTTACGTCATCATCAAAATTAGATTGTCTCCAAAAGGCTGCAAAAGCTTATCTTTCAATTATAGATATTGTTTTGGTCCAGTGATACCAATAGAAACCAAAACATAACAAGAAAATTACGGATTAAACTCACTAATTAAAAGTAATAAAACACAAATTTAATTAAATAGATAGATTTTTTTAAATAGGCAAATGTTAGTTTTTGTTAGATTTGATAGAAATGGTAGTGAGTGGGAGTTGAATCCTCTTCCTCTTTATCACTCACTCCTTAACTCTCTCACCCCAACCACCAAGGCAACCTTATATCCTCTTAATTAAATAGATAGATTAATTCAACACTTATTAGCTTCATTTTCATGTTTTAACTTTTAACCAACTTTGTGTACACATAAGTGCCGCCAAAGTATCCTCAAGACAATATCGTGTCTATAAAAAATTGAACTAGTTGTTATATCCCTTTTATGAATAGCAACAAATTTATCAAGAGCACCACATTAAGATTGAATTATTTTTTCAACTTTTCTTTTTTATTCAACTTTTCAAAACAAGACTCATATTTTCTAATTGACATTTCCTATTGCCACAACAAAGTAAAAAAAATTATCCAAGAATGCTTGGATGAGATGACACAAGTCCCTTCCAGCTTAACCAGTGGTCATGAGTTCGAATCCTTGCCTGGGAAATGCAGCAGCGTTAAAACTCTTGAGAGGGAGCTTTGCCTCCATTGTGGTCCTTCCCGACTCGAGGGATTAGTCTTTGCAGTTGCGAGCGGAGAATACCCTTTATATGTCTGAAAGATATATTGGGGCCTCATAAAAATAAAAAATTATTTATGAGAATAAAGTGCTCTTAGTTCAGTTCGGTAGAACGTGGGGGAAAAAAATCAAAGTAAATAAAATAAAATATAAAAGCAACATTAAAAAATATAAATAAAATAGATGTTGCAAAATAAATAGGAAAAAAGTGATGAAATGATAAAACTTGGAATGAAAAGAATTGCACGTTGATATTATCTATTGCAACAATTTGATATCAATTAGAAAATACTAAAGTTTAATGAAATAAATAGATAACAAAATAATCATCAGCTAACTTTGAAAATTGGTAATGGTTAATAGTAATTAATAAGAAAAGGGATTTGGTGACAAGCCAATCATGTTGCTCACTCATTAGTTAGAGCATCACGATTTATGCTAGTCGCCATATTTTTTATTACATTCCTATCTGTATTGCTGAACTCATTTTGAGTGAAATGGAATAAATATGTTTCTATCCAAAAAAAAAAAAAAAAGGAAATTGGTTGTTGCTTTTATAGATAATTAATAAGAAAGTAATGGTTAATAGTAATTGATAAGAAAGTAATCATCAGATAAAAGAATGATTATTGCTTTTGTCATTAAAATGACAAAATGACATCGTGTTTAAATATATAAATATATATGTGACACCGTTGCAAATATACAATACAAATATATCTAAGACTAAGATGGTAACATCTTTGATACAAAATATCCAATATTCTCTAAAGTTGCTTCCTATGAGACATATTGAAATATATGAGATCTCACACAAAGTTGTGACAAACAAAAAAAAAAAACAGATTTGATTGGCCTGTGCCCTATGCACTTAAGTTCTCTCTTGAAAATTATAATTTCCAGAGGAGTCACTATATCACTAGTTAACATGAGCTTTGATAATTATAAGCATCGACAATATCCTAACACACAAGACACATGAAAGAGCAAATTTTGACCCCAATCCAGCATCAATTTTATGAAGCTTTTATAATGGGATTAGGCTCCTCTAAAGTGATTAAATGTGTAAAGTGAGAAAGTAAGGGTTTATCCATCATTGATTATTTAAAGTGCATTGAGATCTCAACCTACTTAAAGTAATCAAGGGTGGATACACCCTAACTTTCTCACTTTACACTATTGCTCACTTTAGAGTAGTTTTTTCCTTTATAATGTACCTCGTAGGCGACAAGGAGTGGGCGACCAACAATGACTTAGTAGCAACCTACAATCGATAATGTACAGGTGACACAAGGCACCGAGCGCTAATCTACAGCTCTAGGTGATAGGCGCACATGGAGTGAGCGACAGGTGACAATGACCGATGAGAGAGTGGCGTAAGGCAAAAAGGAAAAAGGAAAGGAAGGACATCTAAAGTTTAAGTTACTTTTTTATTTTTTAATTTAATATTATAATTATAATATGGGGGAGGGGGACGGGATTGGTACTAGAGTACTCGTACCTGCATCCATCCCCATTAAATTTTGTAGGTAATGACCTGTACTCATACTTATACCCATGAAGCAGATAATTACTTTATCCATCGTGGATAATTTTTCTGGATACCCATCGAGTCTATTATCCATTGTCATCTCTATCGTTGGGTGTGGAAATAGGCCAGGCTATGATTTTGAATGAATATCCTACCTTATTTTGTTTAATTAGATTTTTGTTTTTATTATATTAATTCAATCTGAATTTTTAGCATTATCCTTGCTTTAGTCAAAAAAAAAAAAAGCATTATCCTTGCTTAATTATTAATTGCGTCTTATTCTCAAATTTTGCGGACTTTTAAAACACTTTTTATTTTATTTTTTTGAGTATGACAATTTCAATCAATTCTTAAGTTTGTCAGTTCCATTATTTGTATAACTAAAACTGAGACCCAAATTTTGGTAAGGCCTTTCATCATTGGCTTGATTCATAATTAGCACTTTCATTGATAGATGTACTACAAAAAAAGATACTTATAGATTTTTTTTTGGTTGAGAGCTGCAGTATTCGAAAATTATATTAGCTTCGAGTAATCTGAAATTTTGTTTAAGGAAACCAAATTTCTTATCACTTAGACCAACAAAAAAGATACTTATACATTTGATTTAAGGGGTAGTAAAGTTACAAATAGTACCATTATTTTGATAATGACAAAAAGACTTTTATTTTGATAATAACTCCCAATCAAAATCTTAAATTAATAGGAATCTTTTCAATAGCATTATCCTTTTTTTTATTTCTTCCTTTGGACTGTAATTTCCTAAAACGAATTTTAGCCTCTTTTTTTTTTTTTTTTGTGTAAACGAATTTTATCTTTGTTGACATTGTTACTGATTATCAGTAAAAAAAAACATTGGTACTGATTAAATATATTTTATTTACTTTATTACTTTAGTTTTAGTCTTTTATATTTTTTTTTTCTTATTTTTTATTAAGTATCTCAATCTCAATTGAATCTTTAACTTATATGAAATTGTCGTTAGAAATATCCTACATTATATTTTTTTAAATTTAATTAAATCTAAGTTTTTACTATAGTTAAAATGATTTTTTAACATTATCCTTGATTAATTATAAATTCTGTCTCATTCCTTTATTTTTAAGACTTTTAAAAAAATTTCTCTTTTTATTTTATTTCTTGACTATGAAAATCCACCAAATCTTAAATCTTAAATTTATCAATTCCTTCATTTGTGCAACTAAATTCAATACCAGGAGAAGTCTATAATCCTCCAATTTAATGGTTAAGGATTGGTCCTCTTATGTCCTAAGCCTTTGATTTATTAATTAAATAAAAAAATGCTTGTGATCAATCACCTATAACCTGATCAAATGGTAAAATAAGTTTTATTAAATTTTAAGATTAATCCCTAAGTTTTAATTATTTTGCAAAAATATCCTTCTTCTCCGACATTGATTTTTTGCGTCTGAAACCCTAACTCCACCATTGATGAGAAGTATGCAGACAAGACCCAACAGATGACGGGATATATTAAAAAAGAAATTCCCAAAAACACTAGTGCAAAATATGGATTCTACAACAGGTTTCTAGATCGGTTAACTAAAAAAAAAACTTTTTACATCGGTTTAAATTTAACCCGAGGTAAAAAAAATGTAAGATTGGTTTTAGAGGACAACCAATGTAGAAAATTTAAATAAAAAAATAATTATTTATTCCCGTCAAGTATTTACATCGGTTTTTACACAACCGATCTCATTAGTATACTTTCAAAATCGATTATTTCACAACCGATCTCATTATTGTACTTTCAAAATCGGTTCTTTTACCCATCCGATTTCAAATATTCATTAAACCCTTTTCATGTTCTAGCGTTCTTTCATATCTTTCCCTCCTCACTATTTGCCCTCTCTCTCGTTGTTGCTCCTTCTCCTTCATCCTTCACCACCGCAACCTAGCACCACCGCCACGAATCGTTGCTGCTCCTTCATCGTTGATACACTGCCCAGTCGCGCACGGCTTCATCCTCTCCTCTGAACCTCTGTACCAAACTTTGCCCACGGCTTCATCCTCTCCTCTCGCAAGTTCTCTTTCTCTCTCTCTACATTGTTGTTGTTGTCTGCTACCTGTTACTTTGGTTTTGCAATGTACTTGATTAGTTTTACAGTATGGCATGTAACTTGATTCCAAGACTCATAGAAAGGAAATCCATACTTGACATTCTAATGAAGAAAAACACTTCTCCTTCTGATTAGATTTTCTTATGAAATTAAAGGGAGAAAGGAAGAGAAAAAGTATTAACGTATTAGAATTTACTATTTAGTTTGAAAATGTGGTTGATTCAACTTAAGTAAATATGCAAGGAAACATAAAACTCTTCTGCTCTCATTCTTCAATCATTGAACTGGAAGGCTCAGATTACTAAATATGTTTAGTTGATTTACTCTCCATTGAACTAAGAGTATATTTGGATGAAGAATTTCAAGGAGGTAATATACTTGGTGAGAGGAATTTAAATATTTTAGTGTGAAATAACTTGTTAGGATATTAAACTGAAGATTTTTAAAAATGATAGGTACATGACTTTGTTTGAGCTAAGTCTGAAATCAAAATCTTGATACTTCTTAGCTCGTTGCTGCTTCTTCTCCTTCATCGCTTTCATATTTTCTGTTTATGTTCTATCAATGTAGATATGCATTGCCTCATATAACTACTTCATTCCTAGTTCTATTCTTTTGGCCAAATGTTTTGTATTGCTTGGTTTATAAATACATGGTGCATATTAGTTTGGCATATTAGTTAAGGATATTATTTTAACATGAATGGTTTTTAAATGTTATTCTCTCAAACCCTCTCACAATTCTCTCAAAACCTCTCTTTTCTTTGTGTTTTTGATTTAGGGTGAAGGCAAGCATTAACCCATCTCGAGCTCCCTCTCACTCATCACTCTCCATCTCCTCACTCTGAGCACAAGTAAGATATTTTATTCTAATGTTTTGTTTGCTGCTTTAACTTAGGGATTGGATTGTTGGATTATCTTTTAGTGTTATTAAATTAGCAAAGCCTTAGTTTCCCGTTTGAGATTCAATATTAATGAGCATATGTGTACTTTATTAAGGTACTACTCATTGTATTGAATCTTGAATTGTCCAAGTTGGATAGTTTGGGAAAAAACTTTTTCTTCATTTGGTTAATACTTATTCCTTAATTCTCATATGTTGTACTTGAAGAAATTTCGGTCTGATGCATTTCCTTTTGCTCTCCGGGTGCACACTTTATCGCGGTGGATGTCACCGCGTTCAAGTCGTGTACGTCGGAGACTGATAGGAAATGCTGCCGAAATTTTGTTAAGTATGAGCATGAGAGTTAAGGACTAAATGTTAACTGAGTGTTGAAGAAGTTTCTTCTCGAATGGGATAGGGCCACACCCTGTGATAAGAAGGAGTTGAAGATCTTGGACTAAGTGAAGTTGTTGTTGTAGTTATGGATCGTAATTGGATCGATGCTAGACGCACAAGTCATTAGTATGAGAATAGAGTGGAAGAGATTTAGAATTTTCTAAAAGAAATGTTCCCGATAGTAATGGAAGGTTTTATTGTCCTTGTGTTAATTGTTTGAATGAGAGATGACTGGAAACTAAGAAAATACGAGAGCATCTTATTTGTGAAGGGATATGCAAGAGGTATACAAGATGGATATGGCATGGTGAATTGTTAGACAGACCAAGTGTGTCCCAAAGAGAGGAGGTTGATGACGTAGATATGGACGATCGACTAGAGGACATGATCCGCGATATTGGACAAGAGTCATTTCAACGAGCAAATGTGTATGATACTTTGTGCAGTGATGCAGATAAGCCTTTGTATCCTGGATGCTCTAATTTCACACGGTTGTCAGCGGTGCTAAAATTGGTAGTTGTGAAGGTGAGAAATGGGTGGAGTGATAAAAGCTTCACCGAATTGCTTAAGCTGTTGAAAGACATGCTTCTAGAAGGTAACACATTGCCGAACCGAACTATGAGGCGAAGAAGATATTGTGTCCGATGGGTATGGAGTATAAGAAAATACATGCATGTCCTAGTGAATGCATATTGTACAGGAATGACTTTGAAAAGATGCATGAGTGTCCAAGGTATGGGGTATCACGCTACAAAGTGAACGATGGTGATTCAAGTTGTGATGTGATCACACAGGGTCCTCTTGCGAAGGTGTTATTGTATCTTCCAATAATTCCAAGGTTCAAGCGATTGTTCGCTAATGTAAATGACGTAAAAAACATTAGACGGCATGTAGATGAGAGAAAATATGATGGACAGCTTCGCTATCCGGCTGATTCTTTGCAATGAAAGAGAATTGATAGTTTATTTCCGGATTTCACCGATGAGAAAAGAAACCTTAGGCTTGGACTTGCTACGGATGGAATGAATCCGTATGGCACCTTAAGTAGTATTCGTAGTTCATGGCCTGTTCTTCTGGTAATTTACAACCTACCTCCTTGGTTGTGCATGAAGCGCAAATACATTATGTTATCTATGATGATTTCGGACCCAAAACAGCCAAGAAATGACTTAGATGTTTATCTAAGTCCCTTGATTGAAGACTTGAGAAAGCTGTGGGTGGAAGGCGTTGATGTGTTTGACGGGTATTGCAATGAGACTTTCAAGATGCGTGCCATGTTATTTTGCACCATCAATGACTTTCCAGCATACAGGAACTTGTCCGGATATAGTGTTAAGGGGCATAAAGCATGCCCTGTATGTGAAGAAGGCACATGCTACCATCAACTATAACATGGAAGGAAGACAATTTACCTTGGGCATCGAAAATTTCTCACACCTGATTACCCGTATTGTAGATTGAGAAAAGCTTTTAATGGATGGCAGGAGAATGAAATTGCTCCGACGGCCTTAACCGGAGATCAAGTTTATCAACGGGTTAAGGACATGGATGTTATCTTTGGAAAGACCCATAAGAAGGCTACTGAGAAAAGCATATGGAAGAAGAGGTCGATCTTCTTTGATCTTCCATACTGGTGTAAACTTGATGTAAGACATTGTATTGATGTGATGCATGTGGAGAATAATGTGTGTGATAGTATAGTCGGGACTCTTCTTAACATTCAAGGCAAGACAAAGGATGGTGTGAATGCTCGTTTAGATCAAGTTGTGATGGGTATACGAAAACAGTTAGCTCCACAATCCGTAGGGGTTAAGCGGACTTATTTGCCCCCAGCATGTCATACTTTATCGAAAAACGAGAAAAAAAGTTTTTGTGAGTGTCTGCGGGACGTCAAAGTGTCACAGGGTTACTCTTCAAATGTTAAGAGGCTTGTATCAATGAAAGATCTCAAATTAGTTGGTTTAAAGTCTCATGATTGCCATGTCTTGATGCAACAACTACTACCAGTGGCTATTCGTGACATCTTGCCTAAAAAAGTGAGACATGCCATAACAAGGTTGTGCTTATTCTTTAATGCTATATGTAGCAAAGTAATTGACCTTCAAAAGTTGGATGAGTTGTAAACTGAGGCTGCTATTATCTTGTGTCAATTGGAGATGTATTTTCCTCCTTCATTTTTTGGCATCATGGTTCATTTAATTGTTCATCGAGTGATGGAGATTAGATTGTGTGGCCCCGTTCATTTAAGGTGCATGTATCCAGTTGAGCGATACATGAAGATCCTAAAAGGGTATGTGAAGAATCCACACCGTCCTGAAGCATTTATTGTTGAAAGGTATGTTGCAGAAGAAGCTATTGAGTTTTGTACAAACTACATGTCAGAAGCGGAACCTGTAGGGCTTCCTAAGTCTCGTCATGAGGGAAGATGTGATGGTAAGGGTACACGAGGTATTACTGTTAAGAGCATGGGTCGAGAGGAAAAGGAAAAAGGCATAGGAGATCCAGAGTAAGAATCTCTACCCCCATCGTTTGTCTCGTGGGGGTATAAAAAGCTGAGGAGGAAGATGATTGAAGAGAAGAAGAAACAACTTTTGGAAGTAGCATCCCTAGCTGATCCTACGGATGATCCACCTCCAGAAGTTGTTGATTCACCTCCACCCCCACGCCACCATACATGGAAGAAAGCCCGACAAGGACCATCAGGACAGTATACATCCGGGGAGGCACGTCTTGTTGCTGAAAAGATTGTAAGTATATATTCAATTCTAATTGTAATTGTAACATGCTTATCCATCATCTTACACAAATATGACAATTGTATGTTTTAGGATTCCTTGGACGAACAGAGAACACAAGGAACCTTTGTGTCTACTGGACGCAAAGATGTCTTGGCTGTTGCGATTGGGAAAGAGGACCCCCAGGCCGTGTCCTTGGTGATGGATGGGGTGTTGGCATTCGCCAATACCACGGACCATCTTCACATCATCGGAAGAAGGATGATATTGAGTCCATCAAGGCGCAGCTTCGAGAAGAAATAAAACGAGATCTTCTCTCAGAGTTGGCATCTATGGGTTTTCCCCAGCAAAACACAAGTGCCCAACCGTCTGTACCTGTGAGCACTAACGGTTCATGTGATCATTCACATCAGCCTGATAAGGAGGACGATCAGTGTGAGTTGTATGTTGATGATCATCATGATCGCCGGTTAGTGGCATTTAGAAGGGTGCACAACTTAGGAAATACCTTACACCACCAGACATTTGGAGGATGATCATGTGAGGGTGGTGGTTGAAAATGTTCGAGATGTTGATGCTCTAGTCCCTGTGCCCATCGAGGAGGTTATTAAAGTTGGCCAGGCCCCCGGTAATTTCATCTCTTGGCCGAGAAGACTTGTGAGGTTTTTTGATTCAGCCAAGGTATTCATGTAATTGTTCAATTACTTATGTTTTTCTATATTTACAATTAAAATAACTTAATTGTGTTTACTAATGCTTTATCTCTGTTGTTTAGGATGATGGAAAAGATCATCGACCCAAAAGGCCTAGGTCGGATCCGAGAAAACTTGTGGCGTCTGGTTCATCGAAGGTATTCATATAATCATTCAATAAGTTAAGTTTTTTTTTTATTTACATTTGAAATAACCTAACCGTGTTTACTAATGTTCTATATTTGTTGTTTAGGGTATTGACAAGGATGTTGAACTTGATGCTCTGGAACGTCTCGCATTAGCGGCTGTGAAACTTGGGAGGGTGTCCGCTTTTATAAATTTAGAACACGATGGCAGGCCCGACACTTTCTATATCCCTAGAGGGACATTATGAAGATATGCATTGATAGTGAAGTGCTTTGCATGACAGTTGTCTCATTATGGTGCACATAAGTATATTTTATTTCAACTAATTAATTTGTAAGTTAACTAATTAAGTTTTTAACTATTATAATTAATATTTATTTCAATATATTAGGTATCTGCATCGCCTGTGTATTGATAGGGGTAACCTCCATCTTTATGGATTCCTTGACACTCAACTAATTCAGGGTGAGACACTTAGATCAGATGAGATTACCGCGTACATGCAACGTGTGCTTGATGAAGGCAAAAAACAGTTCTACCTAGCACATTACCTCCATCTGTAAGTACAAGTTTTACTAGTGATTTATAATTATCTGTGACTTGTCTCTAACTATTTCCAAATGCAGTAAACATTGGCAATTATTGATCATCTGTTGTGGTATGAGTGTTGTGGTCTTCTTTTGTTCGTTGGGAAGGAAGCCGACGAAAGAAATCAAGTTTATTGTTGAAACATAAGCTTTTAATTAATTTAATTTGTACTGCATTTGCTTTATTAATTACTCTGAAATCTATAACATACTTTAAATTCATATTTTCTTAATTATGATAGATCTATGAACGCAAGTCGTCTTTTGGATGGTGGTAGGCCCAGGCCTATTAGCTGGATTTACCCTAGATTATTAGTACCCGAGATTCAATTGCAGTGTAAAATAGTTACTATTATGTTTTTACTCATTATATATTCAAATTATGTATTCATTTGTAGTGTCATAGGCAACGTGGCGGCTGGGAGTGCAGATATATGTCATGAAGTGGATGTTCAACATTATCTCTGCGAGTATTACAGATCGATGGAAGGAGGTAATTAACTAATAACATATGTAAATAGGTATAGATTAATTATGTTTAGTTTTAGTTGATTAGTTATAATGTTTAATTTATATTATGTTAATGGAATGTGCAGATTTTCGACAATCCGGAAGCATTCTCTGAAGATGACATTAAGGACATCAAGGAGCGTTGGACAAACTTCTTTCTTGAGATGACTACTGAACATTAATTTATGGATGACATTTGATTTCTTTAATTAGTTTAATTTGTTATATATCTTTGTTGTCTCTTTGTTATGTATTTAATTAATTAGTTTGAATTTATTACATTATATAATTAGTTGCATGTGTTGAATCAAAAGAAGCTGACTTTTGCATAATCAATAAAGTAGTTTGGCTTACTTAGTATAGTGATTTAGATTATGTTATTGTTGGGATTCTATTTTGGCTGGGATTGTTCTGGTTGTACATATGAAACATGGTTAAGGATTGCCACTGGTTTAAAACAGAGTATTTAAAAAAAAAATTGGACTATCAGCATCGGTTACAATAGAGAACCGATGTTGAACTATCAATTTCAATCTATTCTGAGTTATAACCGATGTGAAAAGTATAACTTTCAAATTCGGTTACAAGACAAAACCGATGTTGAATTATAAATTTCAACATCGATTCTATATTATAACCGATGTTAAAAGTTCTTTTTCAATAAATATAGAACCGATGTTAAAAGTTCTTTTTCAATAAATTATTAATTTGTTGAATGAGCACTTTCAAAATCGATTTGGTTTATAACCGATGTGAAAATTTAAATTTCAACATCGATTAAAAACCGATGTTAAAAGGTCTTACATTCCACATCATCTGTTTCTACATCGGTTCCATAACCGATTTAGAATGATATTTTTAACCGATTTAAAACGTGTTAATTGCACTAGTGAAAGGTAGTCCAAAAGAATTCCTCGATCCTCAATCGGCGTTCACATTACCACAACCTCCTTCCATTTCGTGCAACGGCAAGCTCGACTCACCATATTTCTTCTCCATATTTCATGCAGCGACAATCTATTTTTCTTTTCTTTAGCCAATAAAAATAAAAGAGATTAAAATGAACCACAGAAATTTGAAGAGAAAAGAAACTCATCAATCAAACACCGACTAATATTTTATGCAAGAAGATGCCATGATGTTATCAGTCATCAAAAACAGTTGCAAGGGCCCTTATTCTACACCGTTGCTGCCACCAGAAACTCGTTGATCCATTGACAAGTTATTTGTTTTGAAAAAGGTCCAACCTTTTTTGGTGAGGCCCCAACAAAACCCCTCCATCGAATCGATCCGGTCGCCGACGAGTCTGAGTTGGACGTGTCATGGCAGTGGGTATGGAACGAGTAACAACAAAAGGACCGACAAGGGGTTTGGATGTGAACGGTTCCCAGTGGCACCAACGAAGGACGCCGACGACGGTGGTGCACTGCGATCCCCCAGGAGTGTGATGTCATCCTTTTAGATGGATTTCGGTATGAGGAACAATAATAATGCAGACGCAACAACTAGAAACAAGAAAGAGCAAATTGTGGTTTTCTGATATCTTCTATGGCTTTCTCCCAAATTGTGACTTTCAGCATTTTTGTCTCTTGGGTAATCTGGATTTGTGGGTAGCAGAGTCCAAAGATCTTCAGATTCAAGAATACTCGCTAGCCAGCGGGGGCTGGTGTAGAGGAATGGGAAAGTGTTGGGTTGGTGGGGCAAGGTGTGACACCCTTCTACCCCGCATGTTTTAAATGCATTAAATAAAAATAAAAATAAATCATATATACAATTAAAAATTTAAAACATGCATCCTTTTATTAAAAAGATTCATGGGTCGAAAAGGTACCACATGAACTAGTTCTCAAACGCGGAAAAAACATCAAATTAATACTTAAACGATAAAGAAAACCTCAACATAAATAAATCCAACCCCGATGTCACAATTCAGAACTGGTACAACCGTTCCGGAAATATCCTCGGAATACAACAGAAAACTAAAACAAATGAAACAACTATACTAAGAACCCTAACTATGAGTGGTGGCTCCTCAGAGTCAATCCTCTCCGGGCTGCTCGTCATCCTCTACATAAACCATACATGCCAAACAAGAAAAGAAAGAATGGGGAGTAAGGAAACATGTAAACACAACGGCATGGAGATAGAAATAAGATGATCATACATCATGGCATAGTAACAATCATAAGCATACACTTACATACATAAATATCATCTCAACATAATTAATCAACTAGTATGCTATATGATGCAATGCAGCACTACTCCACTCCTCCATCAATGCATGTGGATCCAACTAACTCAGGAAGAACAACTTTGAAGTTACATATCCACATTAGCCACTAAAGGCACCAACGCCGGTAGTTCACCAAACCAAGGGTGAACTCCTTGGATAGCCAACACATCAAACCATGGATGCCTCATCACGGGGGGCCACGGTTCACCAAACCTTGGGTGAACCAACCATGGATGGTCAGATCGCCGTACTCTTGGACGACCTCCCCTATGTTGAACTTCCCCCAACTGAGCATCTCCAATGTGATGCATGAACACAATCAACGAACAACGGTAACCGCCACCTCCGCTTGGGCCACTAAAGGCACCCAAGAATATCATCCTCATCATTGGGTCACTAATGGCACCCAATATGACATCATAACATTGGACCACTAAAGGCATCCAATTATATCATCGTGCGGTAACCCCGAGGGCAATGACTTAACCAAATCATCATCTTAATTATTGTATAATTAAGTTATCTATCTTCATCATTTGTTTGGTGTATTATTCTATCATCATTGGAAACATTGGGGTTTAAACCCTCATTAACCGTAAGCCTCAGATCCTGACCATAGGGGTGGCTCGAGCATGCTAAACCCTGGCACGGGCATGCTACCACCTACGTTTAGCACGGACGTGCTACATATATGGCACGGGCGTGCTGCACGGGAGCATGGGCGTGCTCATTATTACGCACGGCCGTGCACATCTGCAATGGCGTGCTCCTATGCTGCATGGCCATGCTCAAAGCGCGGCCATTCCATAATTCAATTAGGAGCATGGGTGTTCAGCACGGCCGTGCTGATCACGCAACAGTGTTGTTCTGGGCTACGAAGAACAGGTTAAACCATTTAACCAATGTAAAACTCGACAAAAAAAAAAATTGTCATGATAAAGACAGGGACGTATTTCCCTTTCCTCCCTCAGAGTAAATTATGAGGTAACATATGGTCGAGGGCTTTTTTTTTTGAGTAAAAGTGACACAATATATATAGTTAGAGGAAATGAGTGAGGAGGGGGGAGCAACCCTAGCAGCAACAAAAGGAGTTCTTAGGAGAGAAGAGGAAGAAGGAGCATGGACCAAGAGCAAGAGGCGGATTTTGGCATGATTCTAGCGTTTTCGGATACATGGAATTCATCTCCATCATTTTTCTCTCCTTCAAATGTGCAAATATCAGGTGAGGGTTTAGATTTTAGGTGAGATTGATGTTGAAATTTGGGGAAAATTGGAGATATGATAATATGAATTTCTAGGTTATGTGATGGTGTGATTTTGACATGAAGTTTAGGTTAAATTGATTGGATGTTGTCGATATATGAGTAATGTTGTTATACACTGAGTTTCGTTACTTTTTCTGTATGTATTCAAGACCTGTATGCACCTTGAAATGGCTGGAAATCTGTAGAATTCGCGCCAGCGCTGAGCGCCAGGAACTCAGCGATGAGCGCTAGGATGGCAGAGGGGAAAATGACCCCAGCGTTGAGCGCCCACAAATCCGCGCTGGGGCACCTGAGAGCAATACCTGTAAACCTGAACTCCAGCACTGGGCGCTACAAAGTCTGCGCTGAGCACTGGGGCGCTTCCAGAAAATAGAATAAATTTCATAATCAAATGTAAATGGCTACAGTGTTGAGTAATATGTGAATCAAAAGGACTCTAATATGGTTTTATATAGGAGGTGACCACTTGTGAGTGATATTTTCTTTATATAAAGTATGGAAACCGTATGTGCAAATACGCATATGATGGAGTTATGCAATTTAATGAATTACATGTATATATAATGATGGTGCGGATGAAGTGGTTACAATAACTATTATGGGAAAGAATAATTGAGATACCAAATTGTTTAGAAGATATAGAAGACCAAGTTGGTTTTTATATATGCTATGGTGGGGGACAGTGTTTGGAGATGCTTTCTGTGGATGATCTCGATCTTAACGCAAGATTATGATATGTATTGGATTGGATTACTGTTGTTTATGCTTATTATTTTCATGATTGAGGATGTTATTGAATTAATGATGACAAATTATGTATTGGTATAATTTATAATAATGTGTATGACATTGAGATGACTATTCTTTACGTGCCAAGAACGGTTTGCAATAAGTTTTGGTTTTGGTAATTTATTATAAAGGATATGTATCATGTTGTTGCTACTGAGATAGTTATGCAATTATTGATGATGATGAGTATTTGTATTGTGGTAACGATTTCATATATTGAGCATAAATTGTATGATTGTACACAATACGTGTTAATGGTCAATATGATTACCCATTAAATGAGGAAACCGGTATGGGTAAGTTATGAGGTAGTTCATTGTTGATATGAGACAAGCTATGTTGTGGAACATAGAGGATACATGTTATGGAAAATGTTTGATGGGCAATGTAAGCATTGAGTAAGACTTGGTGTACCCGACCGGTCAAGGGACCCGACCGGTATATAAATGCGACCGTCGGAGCAGGGGCCTCTAGTGAAAGAATCCCGGAGTTTGGAGGGATGTTGTGTAGTGACTGAGGTCACTTGCCGATCAGCGGATTCGACCGAGGTATAAATGTGATCGTCGGAGTGGGAGACTCTAGTGAACAACTCCAAGGGTAGCGCATGTATCTTGCTCAATGGAGAAATTGAGGATTCAACAAGTTAGTATCGCTATGTTATGGCCTATGGACTGGGAATAGATCATGTGATATGATTGTGGTTAAAGTGCATATGTGTGATCACATTAATTATTGTTTATGTTTTATTTACCCTCACTGAGTTCTGGGATTCACCCCCGCCCTTTTTGGTTCAGCTTTAGGTACTCAATGAGGAAAGTCATCTCAGAAAGCCTTTGCACGTGTGTAGTGCTTGGGCAGCTGCTGCTGTTTCTTTTAGTCTGGTTTAGTCATATGGGATATCCCCCTGTTTTTTTTGGTCGTTTTGTTTTTCGTTGGGTTTGTAAACGTTTTGTTACCTTTTACAAACTCTTGGTTTTGACTCAGGGCCACCTTTGACTTATGTTGATATACAACCGTTTACTCTGATAATCGCTCATGACATTTTATGTCTAGTGTTATGATGTGACTTATACGTGCTTGAAAGGCCTTGGGAATGCAACTATAGAGTCCCATTCTGGCCGGTCAGGGACGCCTAAGTTGGGTCCTGACAACCAAAAATCCCTAACTCTCTCAAAAATCATCCCTAGGCTCATGACTAAACCATTAACATAAAAACTCACCCTTTATTAATTCATGTTTTATGAATATTTTTGGGGAATAGCAGTCCCTTTATTATTTAACCAATTAAAATCCTAATTAACCAATTTTAGGGATATAGCAGCAGGTTCATATCAAACAACAATTTGATCACATACATACCATCAAATATCTGCTCAACAACAATGCATCTAATAGCATCAAACAGTTATCGCAACATGCATATTAACAGACAACATACAATTAACCTCAGGGTCATGGGAACCCCTCATCTTACACTACCCCTACTGCCTAGTGTTTAAACTATCTTTCTCCCCATACCTGATTTGAAGGTTGCCGCAACGGTAGCCCCAAACAACGATTGGTCAGGTCCTCACAAGTGGCTCAGTCCAAATCCAAGCCTTGGTCAACTAAAACATCAACCAATCAGTTTCTAATCCAAAATATGAAAAGAAACTAAGAAAAGAGGAGAAACATTACCTACACAGCTGGCACAGGCGTGCCAAGGGCTTACCAAAGGTCTCCAAAACTCCAAGAACGCACCAAGGTTGATGGAAATAGGAAATGGGGTACTCTGGCCGCACTAGGGTAGCAGCCGCCATCAAATGAGGGTTAAAATCGCTAACCCTCGATTTCTGTACGATTATATAATCTGCGCACATGGCACGGCCGTATTCTACTTCGGCACGGGCGTGTTGAATAATGGCACGGGCATGCCGAACTTAGCGTCAAGGAGACGCGGTTCGCTCAACCGCACGGCCGTGCTGCCTAATGGCACGGTCGTGCTTGTGACTCAGCTGGTCATAAGACATGTAAAATAGCACGGGCATGCTGGAAATCAGCATGGGAGTTGCAATGTTCCAGAAAGGGACTTTTAAGCCAAAAATCTCATTTAGCCCTTAGCCAACAATTATAGATTAATCAACAAACTTAAATATTCAAACAAACTTATATATAAAATTAATTTAACGAAAAGCAGGGTGTTACAGAGAGGAGAAGATGAACGATGACCAAAGAACAATTTTAACAAACGTTTTTGAGTTAAAAAATAAATAATACAAAATCCGATAGTAACCTGTTGTAGCTAGCAAAAATGAGCAAGTGGATCGGTCCTACACAATTTAAACATTGCCATTGAATAATATTTATTATTTTTTATTTACTTGAGTTTTGAACAGATAATTTATCCCATTTTCTTTTTAATAAAAACCTTGCTTTATTTTCATTTATTATTTGTCATATTAAATTGAAATTTTTAATTTTGTTAATTAACACTCTTCTTATTAATTTTTTTCGTATTTTTTAAAATTTAATCTTTAGTAAATTGATTAGTACTATAATATTAACTCAAACGAACCACTCTGCAAATATTACATCTTATAATTTTTGCATCAAAATATAAAGAGTAAATCCACAATTTGGTCACTGAAATTGTAACATCGTATCAATCATGCACCTGACATTAGCGAACTTTCAAAAACGTCTTCGAAGTTGTCAAATATTAATCAATCTAGTAAAAATAATTAGTCAATCTAGTACCTAACCTCAATCAATCTATTTCCTGACATTATTGATGGAGTGACTAAATTGATTAACGTCTGATAATTTTAATGATGTTTTTAAAATTTCGTTAATATTATGAACGAAATTGATACGGTGTTATAATTTCAATGATCAAATTAAGAATTTACTCAAATATAAAATAAATTAACTTATTTCTTCTTTTCCAATTTTCTCCTAATTAATTACCATCAAAGATTGTACCCAAAAAAAAATTACCATCCAAGAACATCCATTATTTTTATAGGCATTTTCTATGGTACCTTGGAAGATCTGAGGGTACCGGTACTCTCAGAGATAAAGGAGAACTATAAGTCTATTAGAAGGAATTGATAAAAAATATAAAGAATTAGAAAAATTATTAGAAGAAATAAATAAAAATATGATTCAGTTAATAGAAACTACTGCCAAAATTGTGGAGTATACTTATAAAAATATACCCAAAGAACAAACTGAGATAGCAAATATACATGAAACCTTAAATAATATAAACAAAGGAAAAGAGATAGAAAATGAAGAAGATTGTGGAAAAATCAGAAATATACTAGAACAATTAGAAAAACTACTCAAGGAAGAAGAAAATAGTAGATGCCTAACAAAGAAAGATTTAAAGGATTTATTAGATAATCAAACTAAAAAATTAAGTCCTGAACCTTCTTAAATATTATCTCCAAAAACGACATAGAGGGGTTAAAAACCGACTATTTGAAACAATAAAAAGGTCAAATGACTTAGAAGAAATTTAACAACTCCTTGAAGAATTAAAAATAATCGAAGAAGAGCATAATCAAGTACAAGATACAAAACCAATAAACTCTTTAAATGAAACTGAAGAAGTAGTATTAAATTATAGTTCTTCGTCAGATGAAACAGATTTTAACGAAATACGTATGCACCATGGTGAAACAAGTAGTAGAGTAATACCAAAAAGAAAAAGAAAAGAAATATTTGAAATATGGAAAAATATGGAAGAAGATACTATGCATAATAAATGATATGTTAAACATAAGAATAAATGGTCAAAAGTACAAGACGAATTTAAACCAAGATACGAAGTACAGAAATCAGCAGGCAATATATTAAATCTTGACTTTGTAAAAAACAAAGAAGAAATACTTTTACAATGGACTAATGAAATAACTCTTTTAATCACTACCGATGAAAAATTTAATAGCTTGAACATGTTGTCAATAAAAAATTATATTCTTTATAAAGCAATAAGAAATGTACAAAAATACTTAGATAGTATATCAGATGAACAATGGCAACATTATTCAACCTTAACAACAAATAACCCAGATTTTGCAAGACTCATTATGAGCCTTATTTATCAAGAATTTATAGGATACGCTAGTATAGAACACAATGCAGAAGTAAGTAAATTTCTACATGAGAAAGCCAAAACGCATCTAAATCAAATGCAATTATACGACATGTGTGAAATAGAAAGTTTTATATGCGAATATCAAAAATACTATTATCAATTAAATTCCGCAACAAAGGAAACATACAAAGAAGTATTTATAGATAAACAACCGTTTCCCCTCAATACAAAAATCAAATTATTATGGGAATTAAATCCTAATGAAATTGCAAATACTTTAGGAGGAATTATCCAAATACTATACAAAGAATTAAGATATCAATGTATCGCTCAAGAAACCATAAGACATCTAAATAGAGGAAAAAACGTAATTTGTTGTCATATACCTGAAATAGAATTTCCAGAAAAATACGGATGCAATAATCCTATAAAAAAGAGAAAGTACTATAAAAGAAAACCAAAACTAAGAAAATCTTACCCTAAAAAAAAAGCATATAAAAATACAAAGAAAAAATATTTTAGGAGACAACAAACACCTAAAAAATATTGCCCACAAGGAAAAAAAAAGTGTAGATGTTGGATATGTAATGAAGAAGGACATTACGCAAATGAATGTCCACAGAAAAGTGAAAAAGAATTCAAAGAAAAAGCTAAATTAGTAAAACAAATATACAAAATATATAGCCTTGAACCATTGGAGGAAGAATTAAGCAACACAAGTGATAGTATTTATGAATATTCTGAACATGATGAATTATCTTCAAAAGAAACAGAATTCGAATAGTACTTATATCAAAATTGTAATTGAAAAAGGTAATAAAGAAACCGAAGCCTACATCGATACAGGGGCAAGTATTTGTTTAGCAACAAAAGCATTATTTGATAAATGGGAATGATTAGAAAAACCATTAAAAATACAAATAGCTGATGAATCAATTCACCCTTTATTTTGGGTAGTTAAATGAATAACGTTACTCATACAACATAAACGATTTATTGTCCCAACAATCTGTTAGCAAGAAACCGGAATCGATGTAATACTTGGAAATAACTTCTTACGTCTTTATGCACCATTTAGTCAATACCTAGAGTATATTACTCTTCGAACACCTTATATACGAAATATACAAACCCGTGAAATACTTTCCATTCCAATCCAACATTCCTCTCAATGCACCTACTCATCCAAACAATCAGCGTTTAACAAGCTGAACCGTGGTGAACTATTTACTATCCTTTGTCAAAAAATGCGCTATGCCTTAATTAATCTAGAGCCAAATAGAAGGATTCCGGCTCATATTGAAGAACTACTAGAGAAAATATGTAGTTAACACTCATTAGATCCAAACATAAATAATAAAACACCGAACTAATCACCTTAAAATTAAAAGATACTACTAAAGAAGTAAAATGTAAACCTATGATTTACACTAAACAAGATAGAGATGAATTTGCCGAAGACATCCAACAAATGACTGAAAAGGGGTTAATTAGACCATCCAAAAGTAAGCACTCTGCCCCAGCCTTAAGCGTGGCAAAAGAAGAATGGTAATAAATTATAAACAGAAAAATGATGCAATGGAAGGAGATGCATATTTTCTTCCTAGAAAAGATTTAATTATCGAACAAATTAGAAATATGCATTGGTTTAGCACTTTTGACTGTAAATCAGGCTTTTATCAGATGAAATTAACCGAAGAATCTAAGGCATTAACAGCTTTCAGTTGCCCTCAAGGTCAATATGAATGGAATGTACTTTCTATGGGTATGAAGCAATCACCAAGAATCTTTCAAAGACACATGGATTCGATACTCAAAGACTATAAAGATTTTTGTCTTATTTATATCGATGATATATTAGTCTTTACTAACAAGACCTTAGAAGATCATTTCAAAAAAGTTACTCTAGTTCTTAATAAATGTCTAGACCACGGCGTAGTCTTAAGTAAAAAGAAAGTTGTTTTAGCACAAAATAAAATTAATTACTTAGGATTGGAGATTGAAAAAGGAAAAATAATAATGCAAAAACATGTTTTATAAAAACTTAATAATTTTCCCACAAAATTAAAGGACAAAAAGGATCTACAAAGATTTCTTGGATTACTAACATATATTTTCAATGAAGGATTTGTAAAAGATCTTGCAGCAAAAAGGAAAATCCTCCAACAAAAGCTCAAGAAGGATGCCCCCTGGTCATTGACAGAGGAGGATGAAGCAATTATTACTCAGTTAAAAAACTTATGTCAAAATCTTCCTGAATTAAATCAGCTATCAGACGATGACTTAATTATTATTGAAACAGATGCCTCGAATGATTACTGGGGAGGTGTTATGAAAGCAAAACCCCCTGGACAAAAGAAGAAATTACTATGTCGATACATGTCTGGAACCTTTTTAGACAGTGAAATTAATTATGCTACTTATGAAAAAGAAACTCTTGCACTTATTCGAATGTTGGAAAAACATCGAATTTATGTGTTTGATAAAGAATTTATTGTTAAAACCAATTCTACTTACGTTGCAGGTTTTAAAAATATTAATCATAAAGGCACCTATAAGCAAGGAAGATTGATTCGCTGACAAATGAAATTATCTGAATATAATTACTCAATATCTCATATTAAAGGAGAAAAGAATGTCCTTGCAGATATACTATCCAGAGAATGGAGCGCGGAACCACGGAAATGCTAAGAAGACAAAGAGAACTTAAGAGAGCACTCAAGATCAAAAGCTGAAGGAATTAGACTTGATTGAAGCAGACATCAAAGTCTTGGACTTACAATTAGAAACTGAAAATTTCTTAGAAGAAGCAATTCCAACAGAGATTAAACAGCAAGCACAAAGAGAAGGAAATCAAAAATGGTACGCTATTTTTAACGGACTATTTTCCGGAATTTATGACGAGTGGCACAAAGCAGCCCCCCATTGTCAGAAAGTTCCAGGAGTTATTCATAAGTCATATGCAACAAAGGAAGAAGCAGAAAAAGCTCTGAAAGATTTTCAGATTGCCAAAGGTAAAGAAATTTATCTTGGTCCAAGAACTTTTGCAGAAACCACTACTCTAAACCCAGAACCAAGGAAGGCTTTGAAAGTTCTAGGAAGAATTCCTTCTTTCATAGATAATTTCCAAACAATTACAAGAAAGGAGCATGAACTTTATATCCAATTTTCAAAAGAAAGCTTTTATGAACACCTCAAAAGACTAATCCATTGGACAGAAAAAGAAAAAAGCAATTGTGTATACATGGTTGATCGGAAATTATTTGCTACCAAGGCAGTACTTACACCGGGAGCCCCATCAATTTTAGCGTTCAATTTGTTCCAATTTAGACTAATTGAATGTCTTTACTTAAGTCCCAATCTTGAAGAAATTAACCTGTTTCCCTACTACTTCAAAGAAGCAGTCCAAATGTTTCGAAAGAATATTGCCGGTGAAAGATCTATTTTCTTAAAATTTTACTCAGCTTATCCAGACTTCACCACCAAGCAACCAGCCAAGCACTTAGTTTTTATTGGTATCAGCAATAATAACTTTCCTTTAATGGATGAACCTACTGGAGTAGACTATGATGAAGATCAAATTATTAATTTCATAGCACACCAATTAGCCAGCATATACTCCCAATGTCAAACCATTGGAAAGGAATCATTTATTAAAACTCTGTACAAAGGACCAAATACTTTGCTTCTAAGCAAGACAAGCGGAAAGCCTATCAGAGAAAAAGACTTAGCTGTACTAACAAACTTCGAGATGCCCTTCTATGCATTCGAGGGACCCTCTATGAATTATTGCCCAGCTGTCCTCCATAAACTTTGTTCAATAATTAAAGAAAACGACAATCATGCATGTGAGAGATACTTAAAGCAAGCCACATCAGAAGCCACTACCAGCTGTCAGCCACAAGAAAAAGATTCCAAAGACGAAGCAATAATTGAAAAATGATGTAAACAGTGACGACAGTATGTAAATTATTAATTTTCTGATGTAAGCACTTACGTGCTATAGGGTCAATAATGTAAATAAACAATAATCCCTTAGCCTATAAATGAGTCCTCTTATGTTGAGGTTAAGCAGAGTGAATCAGTTGGAGAAAACTCTCACCCGAGCTTCCCCAAGTTGAGGAAAGTTGTTAGTCTCTTCTTAGAAGAATACTACCCCTGTAACCACTTCCATCAAATAAATTACTCTTTTACTTATCTTCTTTCTCTTTTATTTACTTTGCGACGTTCAAAGATCATTTATACCAATCAATCATGCACTCATTCAGAAGCAGTAAAGGCGAAGTAGATCCATCATATACTCAAAGAACGCGGAAGCAGCAGTGGACCAGAAAAGCACTTAGTTAAACCCAATCAGGTATGACAACTCTTACAATCTTTTATAAATTAGTTTAAGCATTATGGAACCGGAACCTGAGATAATAGAAAATAATGATGTAGAACACCTTCAAATTACTAAAGAAGATGGAAATTATCAAGAAAATATTCTGATTAACCCTCGTTTATTTCAAAAAATACAAAAAGAAGAATTAGATCTTTCTAAAACTGCAAATATGAAATGAAAAGAAAGATTAGGAGGAATAATGAAAAGGTTTATTCAGAAAGAAAATATTATTTACTATGGTAAAATAATTACGGAAACTCCCATAGATATAACTGAAGCTCAAGGCCTCACAAGTATACAACTATTAAATCGAAAAAAGATTTCAGAACTAAGACAAAATTTAAAAATAGAAGCACATAGAAAGAAAATAGTTAATATTCACATAGGCACAGTTCAGATCCTAATTAAAGCAACATTCCAAGAAGGGATAGATTCTCCAATAGAATTAATTTTAAAAGATGAAAGAATAACTAATGTATGTGATAAAGTATTAGGAGTTATAGAAGGAAACTTAGCTTACGTAAAATTAAAGTTTGAAATTCATCCTAACATAGGCATCCCTCTAAATACACAAAGGTTAGACCAATCATTAACTCTAAAACACAAATTTTTAAGGAAAAACTTAATGAGACCTGGAGATAAAATATTTTCGGTAACATACTGTATGAATTATGCCTTAACAAATTATCACCATAGTATTACTTTTAGAAATAACGATAGAATAGACGTTCCTCACTTATTTGAAGATATAGGAAAAATTTATTATGCACGAAGGAATGAAATAACGGAATTAGAAACATTTTTAAAGAAATCTGAATCTTTAAGAATACCTTATATACCCAGGCCTATTACTTTTATAGAACCTGAAAGAAGTAAAGATGATAATATTAATCAATTAGTAAGCCAAGTTAACGATTTAACTTTATAGA
Organism: Ammopiptanthus mongolicus; assembly: GCA_039655645.1. Classification (NCBI taxonomy): domain Eukaryota; kingdom Viridiplantae; phylum Streptophyta; class Magnoliopsida; order Fabales; family Fabaceae; genus Ammopiptanthus; species Ammopiptanthus mongolicus. The sequence continues at coordinate 49,412,152 of CM077350.1, forward strand.
TAAAAAATAAAATATGATAAAGATAAAATTAAACAAACAAGGTCAAAAATTTAACTCGCGGGAAGAAATTAGTATCAGAGCTAGATAATGAGAACTGCTAGCTATATAAAGACAACCATAAATAATTTAAAAAATTATTGTAAAACTCAAGGAATTAGATGAAGAAAATCCGAACCCTATAATTAAAGATCAAATAAGACGAGTTGAAATACGTATTCAGATTTTCAAACAAAGACTAGAGACAATAATAGCATGATAATATACATCACTTTAACACAGTGGTTACACAATAATCGTAAAAAGATAATCTATTGGTAAGAAAATGAACCTATAACTTTGCAAGACTATTGGCTCAAAGAAAGTATGCTAACTCATCACTTAAAATTAGAAAAGTGGATCAAAAAGAGACTTAAAGGATTAATAGCATGAAAACAATTACTATGTTTAAACAATGGATAAAAGAAATTAGGAAAGAAATTGAATATTGGAAACAACAAGAAGCTGGAGATTTTATTGATGACTGTATAATAGAAGGAATAATAGACTATAAATTAAAAATGCTAAAAAGAATAGAAAACGAGTTAGAAAATTTTGCAGCATGAGTCAAACCCAAATAAAAGAAAAAATACAAGTAATAAAATTACAACTTAAAGATGAATATACATATCTGTCAACCTTGTTAAAAACTAAAGAAGAAGATTATATCGATGAACAAGTTAGGAAACTAATCGAAAGAGGTATACTTTGGAGAGAAAATAAATTTATTTTACTAGAAAATCTATTAAGAAGATGATAGAATATATATAAGAGCTAGGATTACATATGGCGGCAAAAATAATAACACTCATAAAAGGATTCGATGTCATCCATATGTACGAAGATAGAGAAGCAATGAATTATCTTAGAAAAAAGATAAAACATTTTGAAGGAATAATATTACATGAAGAAAATATAGCTCTTAAAGAAATAGAACAAACAATTCTTACTAAAGCAAAAAGAAGATTAGCTTGTATTTTTCGATATAAAAAATAAAATAATATAATATTTGGAATCATTAATACCTTTGAATATTTTTATCCAATTTCAAGATACCAAAACAAACAATTAACACATTGATACACAATTGCAGAATATCAAAACCCTTAAATTAATAAGGGTACAGCAGCGGTCCCCATTTTTATAACGTGCTGGGAGATTAGGCCAAACCGCTTGGTGGTGTTAAACGTGTCAAACCCATACTCTTAGCTTCGCTTCCCCATGACACTTGTTCCATCAAAATCATATATACGAACTTTTAAGGTTTACCTCCCCGGCCCCTATATAATAACCATTCGATAGTGGTACAAACAAAGTTATCTATAGCTATCTTATAATATAAATCAGTCTATAGCTATCTTATAATATAAACCATAAGAGATTGCGTTAAAGACCAAAAGTCTCTACTCTATATCAATGGCCAATGATGAATTCAAGTTGGTTTCACCAGCAATAGACAATGAAGGAGGGGGAAAACTTCCAAGATACTACACCCAAGAAGGCCTAGGCACAAAGTGGGACATATCTCCCACGCTAGAATGGCACAACGTCCCTCCCAAAACCAAGACCTTGGCCCTTGTGGTGCAAGACGTGGATGCCGTGGACCCAACCGGGCACAAGGTGCCACTGACGCACTGGGTGGTGGTGAACATTCCGGTGACCGTGAAGAGGCTGCCGGAAGGGTTTTCCGGGAAGGGAGAGGAAATGGGTGGTGAGTATGGTGGGATTGAAGAAGGGCTTAATGATTGGAAGGTGCATGTGTGTCGTGGTCCAAAGATGCCTAACTATGGTGATAGGTTCGAGTTCAGACTCTATGCTCTGGATCTTGACATGCATTTTGACAACCAGGTACTAGCTTGAACTTCACTAGCTAGGGAAGTAAATTTAATACCGTAACGGAATAATTTTAGACTTTAACTTATGATCTGATTTTGATCTGATTTGGTTATTTGGTTATTGAAGCGAAATCTATATTTTTGTAGTGAAATTATTTTTACTAGAGAAAAGCTGTCCAAAAGTTGGTTCCTGTGCATTTATCTTTTGGTTTCCTGATTATACCTAGGGTCATTGTTTCAGCATCCTTAAAAATGAAAGGCTATCGGTACCCTTATAACGTGGACCAATATTAAGTTTATGAAAAGTATGAAAAAATGTCATGTATGTGCTGAATGTATCGGTATCCATGAATGTGTTCTGGTTGCTCCCTCAGTTCTTTCTAATGGGTACTGCTGAAGTTTTCACGCATGTGGGTCAGTTGGAGTTCTTCTACAACGAAGAAATTGATGGGATGGGAAGCATTAGTAGTGCAATATTTTTGTGTCAGATTGGGATTAGAAGCTGGTTAAACACTGCGCTTGTAAAGATTGCTGAAGCTTGGTGGATGGGATAAAGGGTTCTTGAGGAACAATTGGCACAGGGATGGTCCAGCGAGTCAACCGATCCCGTCCCGTCATTAACCCATCCAAAACGGGACGGTGCCGGTCAATCCATTTTAGATATATGGGTTGAATCCCCAACCTACCCCTCTAAATGGTAGGTTGGTGGGTTGACCTGCTATATAAATAAAAAAATGGCGGGACCGACCGTCCACCAACCCGTTTTCGGATGAGTCAAGCGGGACGGATCAAAATGAGTTGATGGATTGAGAACCTTAACCCATCCTATTAAATTTTGGCGGGTTGACAGATTAATCCGCGGATCACAACCCATTTTATCACCCCATTGACATGACATTTTTACATATTTGTCACAAATTTAGTGACCTACCTAGTAAGGGTACCAATACCTTTCCACTTTTAAGGGTATAAGAGGAATACCGTATATTTAGATATTTTTGAGACTGATCTCCCCTATTTCAGGCGCCTAATAATACTTTTATATATATATATATATATATATATAATCAATGTCAAAATTGGACCAACCAATTTATGGGGCGAAAGGAAATCACATACTCTATAAAAATATATATTTGATTTGAAAAATTTAATGGTTCTGCTTTACACAAGTAGCTGAAAGCATGAATATATATATATATATATATATATATATATATACATGTATCTCAATAATAACAATGTGATATAACCTGAAATGGTCCGGATTTAAATGAACAAAACACGAAAGCTCACACACTCCTTTTTTCAAAAGATCAATGTGATATTGTGATGCACTAAAGCAAAAGACCCTTCTTTTCATTTATTTATTCTTAAATAACTTAGAAATGAAATGAAAACCATTGCTCTAAACGTTGGCAGGTGACGAAGGAAAAGCTATTGGACACGATACAATACAAGGACATGTGTTGGGAGAAGCTACATTGACTGCTACTTTTTGATATACATACTGGCACTGCAACCTTAAGTGATATCTTTCACCGGGCTATGAAGATTCACTAAAAAAATCTTTATCTAAATATTCAGCACATAAATAACTCTCTGTATATTTTATTAAGTTATATGAATTATATATGAATCATTATGGCGCTGGAAGAAATAAACAAACCTATTTTATACAAATACCTCATCGGAATGAGTTTTGGCCTTCTTTCCATCCAATCATCGATCCATGAAGAGCAGGGGTATCTTCAAAAACACTCTGACGCTCAAGTAAAATAATAGAGAAGATAAAGAGAGAGAGAAAGATCAGAGATCGAATTAGAACTTGCTTTACCTGCAATGCACCCTCTTATTTATAATGTGTGTAATAGAATATAGATAGTCTCTTATAGGGATAAGATCAAGATCCTCGGTTTGTTAGAGAGATTCTCGATATTGATAAGACATAAATGGAGTTATCCACATGGTTACTCCAATTGATGGGATTTTTGGAAGCTTTGGTCTTCAAAGGGTCCCATCCTTGACTTGTATGAAGGACGTCGGTCCAACATATGGGAAGACATGTAACATCTCGAAAATCTTGTATATGTTAAAAATTATTTTTGTGATTAAATTGTTTGATATTAAAACTAATCATTTATAAATAATGATAAATGTTTATAATTGAGAATTAGTCTGAATTCGAGTTAAAAACTTATATAGAAACTGGACTACGTTTTAGCTGACGATAGGAATTTACATAGTGGCCTGTGAACCCTAATGACCCGGAAAAAGTCTGAGTGAAATAAATCATCACGCTATTTTTGAAATCCTTTTGTGATGTTCTGGAATGGAGCAGGTAAAAATTTTATTATTTTGATTGGGTCTGTTGAGTTTTCATTTTTGGACCCGGGGCTGGGAAAACCCTTTGGTCTGGAGTCGGGAGCAATTCATGATTACCAATTACGTTAATCCTCTTGCCACATTCACCTTTCTACAAAATATCTTCACCTTTTTCATTATATGGGAAGGAGATGACTTTGCTTTTTGAAAAGCACCTTTTGTCCCTCATCATATCAAGTAAAAGTCATCTCCCATCACCACCCTTTAACATATCACACCTACATCTTCATGAAGCAAAATATCTCCCTCACACACTCAAGCCATGCGTCCAAGCATCTCCAAAGAACACCAAAATTCATTCATTTTCCTCTCACACAAGATCAAACACACTCTTTTGTGAACACTTAAAGCTTTTTTCTCTTCTCTCACATCAAGCACTATTCAGCCATACCTTTTCCTCACCCATCCAAAATAGTTTTTAACATTCTAACTCCATATATCTTCTTATCTTCATATCCTCTACAACTTTCATGAAGGAAGTTTCTTGATTGAATGTACTTTATTCCTCATCATCCAAGAACACCAAGAACATTGAGGATTTTCTCTCTTCAGTACCTCACGATTTTGGCTTCTCATTTTAGAACCAAAACTTGTTTCTTCATTCGGTGAGTCCCAGTTTTTATCCTACTCGGTCTTCGTAGTGCCGGGCGACCAGACAGCCGTTGGCCGATGAGAGCCTGATCATTTTAAGTTGCTTACTGTCTTCCCACCGATGGGCGGTGGCACCTATCGCATGCCCACTTGTCAGTTAGTCTATTTACACATCAGGGAACCTTTTTTGTTGATGGGGAGAGTCATTTTTTCAGAGGAATGCTAATTTCGAAGCTTTGAACATGTAGACTGGTTGTTCTTGAGGACTCTTCGGATAACAGACGGCGGAAAGATTGGATGATCCCCGTTTCTTCAATTATTCATGGGGTTTCTAGCTTTTCCTTCTCTTGCTTTTGTTTTTGCTTATGTTGCTATGTGTAACTAATCTCCCTTGTCGAGGTTGAGTGGATTTTGATCAATTTGGCTATGTTTTGATTTGGATTTATTAATACAATTGGTTTCTTTGTTTCGTTTTCATTATCTCTGCTCTTAATACTTCTAAAACTTGATCACTTTTAGTAGGGGTGGCAAAACGGGCCAACTCGTCCCGTCATTGACCGCCTAAAACGGGGCGGGTTGACCCGCTTGAACAAAATGGGTTAGACCTCCTAACTCACTCCGTTTAGTGGCAGGTTAGCGGGTTGGCCTGTCAAAAAAATTTAAAAAAATTTAAAACAATTATAAAAGATAGAAATTAGATATAAAAATTGAAAATGGATTGGTGGGTTGACGAGCCGTCAACCCGCCCCGCCACCAAACTATTAAAATAATAAAAAAAAATTAATTTATATATAGAATAGGTGGGTTGGCCAGTAGAATAGGCGCGTTGGCGGGCCAACCCGCCTCTGACCCTCCTTCTTGGTGGGTTAAGCGGGTCGGGTCAAAACGGGTTTGGTGGGTTGAGAACCCCAGCCCAACCCCCCAAAGTAGGCGGGTTAAACGGATTGGCTTGTCAAACCCAACACATTTTGCCACCTGAGACGACCCCTTCCTCAGAGGTCCCATTGATAACCCGAACTCAAATTTTTAACGTTGCAGTGCAGCGTGGTAATATAAAAAAAAATGTGGAAATATTTAAAACATTTAACACACTGATACCATAATAATTTATATTGACATAATAGTACTGACTCCATCATTAAGCCTACAATAACTGATACCAATTAAACAGAGTACGCAACTAATATTAACATATGCATTAGAAAGCATGGTAATAAATAAAATACATCGGACTTCCTCTCCTGACCCCAGAGATACATTTCACTCAACCCATGTACTGGCCATAACAAAACTAAGACTGTCTACCCAACTACGACTCTAACGTATATGGTAGTCGGACCCGTATACACTACTCTTCGCTGAGAGTAGTCAGTCTCCCAGAGACGGCCACCCTCTGTATAGAGCAGCTCAAGGTCCCCCAGCATTGGGATCCGAGGCTCTCCCGCCGGCATTAGGTTCCACTGGTATGCCATCAATCTCCTCTGGCAATTCCTCAACAGGATCTTCTCGTACAGTCAAGAATAAAGAAAATACACCATAGAGAAATATAGGGGATAAGAAACGGTAATATGTCATAACTGGAAAAATAGCTATATAAAACAATTTATATAGATAGCAACACTTAGAATCACAATAGTGACAACCAAACGACTCCCAGATAATTTTCTCTTAACTATTGTCTCTCACACTCGTGCAACAAACGACTATATGGACGCGATCGCGACGCGACATCCCTAACAAATCAAGGTGTCCCATTCATCACTATGCCAACCCCCGTAAAGCAGAGTTCGATCAAAAGCCCTCAAGCTCAACTCGTCTCATGGGTACGATATATTCCCTCGCCCGTAGACCAAGTTGGAATATTCGTCCTTCAACAATGCAACTTACGGTAACGACATATTCCACCGCCCGCAGGCTAGGTCGGAACATTCGCCCGTCCGTTAACAACTCGACTTATGGCAACTTGACTTTCTCACCACATATTCATCTCCTAACTTATCAGACATTACTGCTTAGTTCTACTCAGATATCAGCAGTCACAATAGTACACAATTAACAACCAGAAATAGATTCAATAGTAAAAACAACTCACAGATAAATAATATTTAATTAATCATAAACATATAGTAAGCATAACATATATATCACATATAATATATTAAATATCTAATTACATCACAAACAACCTCGGTATACAGTAAAATCATCCGATCGTTCAAACGACCTCCAATAGGGTTTGAGTAGCCCTACGCATATCAATAAATATGTTATTTAAAGCTTGCCTCCCCGACGATATTGTGGTTCTTTCCCCTACCTTAGTGATGTTGTCGTGCTGTGTGCGGCTCTGCGATTGTCAATCGGGTGCGTGGTCGAACGTTCGAATCTTGTCCGATCCTTTACAATAAAACACAACCAGAAACCAATACAGTTAAATCACAAACTCGCTAATCCTTAGGATTAGGCTGTTGCCCCTATTTAATTAAATAGGCTAGGGATGTTGAAATTCTACCAACTCTTGGATTAATGATCCTTAACCATACCTAAGACATAATCCATGATCAATTATCAAAGATTTGAACCAAAACCCATTCAACCAAAAACTTAGGGTTTCGGCCATCACCTCTAAAAATAGGTGAGAGTTTGATTTGGCTTCCTAATAACTTGGATTACATGATTAAGGAATGAAATAGGTGAAATCAAGAATCATTTCACACAAATTGAACAAAACCTATTTTCCCTCCAAAAGAGCATAGGTTCGACCTCTCTAAAATAAATAGTCTAGGAATATTATCTGATTCATTCTCATAGATAGTGATAGTAGAGGATGAAACTAGATTACAGAAATTGGTTTGGCATTAAATAGATTTTTCTACAATTTTCTAGAGATTTTTGAAGTTTGAAAGCTTAAACTTGAAACTCATGAAATTTAATGGAGAAAATGAAGATTGAGAGCTCAAGAATGAAATCTATATCTCTTAGGTGATAGAGAAGGATGATATGATCAACTTTGCTTCGCAAATTTTCTTGAAAATCCTTGTGGAAGTTGAGAAAAAATGGAGGTGAAGTGTTGAAGAAAAATGGAGAAATGGAGAGAAAGAAAGTAAGAAGAAGAAGAAGAAGAAGAAGAAGAAGATGGACTGGGAGGGAGAGAGTGCTGGCCGAATTTTTGAGGAGAGAGAGTGAGTGGCCAGGCCACCTTTTTAGATATTTTATGGACATAAATGTCCTTTAGGTAAAAGACCAAGGGCATTTTAGTCTTTTTGCAATGTGAACGCGTTCAGATATTTTCTAACCTCATCATGATAGTGGCGAGTCATGACACGCTTCCCGAGGTGATGTGATCTGGTGTGACTTCGTGTTTATCCATTAGCGGGTCCCGGTAAATCCCTGGTCGGTTCCGTTTGGCTCCCGATTCGAGTTTTCACCCGAATAGTTTATAATATTTTCATTTTCAAAGGTCAAGACACATTTTTTCGAAAATGTTGGAAACGTGATTCTAAGACTAACTGTCTCGTTCACGGATCCTAATTAGGTCTCGATAGTACTAAAACACTACTGTCTGTGAAAAATGCAAACCGGGCTCCGTCTGAGTTTTCGACCCAAAATTTAACCATAGCTTCTTACGATATCGTAAAGTTTGACTATGGTCTTAGATTATTTTATTTCACTTTCTAGACCCTCTAATAAAATACAAATACATAAATACTATTTCATTAAAAAAAAAAAAACGGGGTGTTACACCACCCCTAACTCTTTGTATGAATTTTGATTCATATATTGAATGGATATTTGATGTTTGAATGTGCCTTGGGTTGATGAATCTTCCAGTTTGATATGCTAGGAATATTCATTGAATACTCGTTATCTTTATGCAATTCTTGATCTTAATGCTTGTTTCTCTTTAATTTCGCCTAAGGAATTAGGGAATTTGATGGAAATAACGACTCAATTGCATAAGGAATTAGGATTTGAATACATTAGTGAATTGGGTAGATGAAATAGAGAACAAATTTGTATTGATTGACTAATTGAGATTTTTCAAAAGGATTCGAGTGAAACTTAAACTTGACGCTTTCATCAATTGAATTAATCACTTCTTATTCTTCGTAGTTGCATTCTTGATAATATTGAAAACAACAAAAACATTGTCTAGTTTTGATTTCCATCCTATTTGATACATCATCATAAACAATTTTAATACTATCTCTCGGTTTAATTAGTAGTTGATTTCGTGAATTGGTATTTAGTCATCGATCCCTGAGAATGGTATCTGGTTTCTCACTGATTTACTACTTGCATCGACCGAGTACACTTAGCATGATCCCATCACCAACGGTGGATGGTTGAATCAGGAATGTGATTTTAACCCACTCTCATCTTTTCATATATCTTGATATTGTTCATCTTGTGAAAAAGAATATGGAAAGTTTTATCTCTTTCTTCATCCTGCTCTTGATATTGAAGCCACTTGGTAGCACTTTCATATTATCAAGAAGCCATGATGTGAGTAATCCATCATTCAAAACTCATTGCCCTTTATTTGCATTTTTTGTTTTGTTTCCAGCTGAATCGATGACTTCATCATAGGGTTTTTTAGTGCTTGTGATATGTTGCTCAAGGTTGTGGCTTCAAATTAATGGTAGGATTTCAAATTTTCAAAGAAGAAAGTTTGTGGTGGATAGTTTGATTGAAATTAGGTCAAAGCATTGGTAAAAAGACTGAATAGAGAGTGTGGGTTCTTCAAAGACATGGTTTTTGAAGATCTGGTCTCTGATGCCATATTGAGTAGTTATAAATGCAGGAAAATGCAAAAACGATTTTTGTCTACTTGCTCTGTTATTCACATATTTGATTTGATTCCACGAATCAAGGCAATGCATTCACTGAGATTAGCTTTCAACTGTTTGTTTGAATTGCCTTGGATGAACCTTTAATTGAGGAATCTCCGCTTTTCTTTAATGAAAAAACAAACAAATTGCAACCTGTATTCTTATAGCAACTAAAACACATACAAATGTTATCATTATTCAGGTCCCTATAAGCAAGTTGAACTAGTTTTCTTCTCTTTTCTTGTTTTTATCTAATAAAATTTGAATCTTTCCTTTCGGAATTTCATTCCCTCGAAGTAGTATTTCCAACTCCTTTGTCTCTATCTCACTTGAATTCCACTCATACTAATTTTGCATCAGAATAAATGCATATTTAACCCAAGAATCAAAATGAGGATCAACCTAGTAAAAATAGTTGCATCCCTACATGACACATACCATACACTACGATTCATTATAATGCAGCACAACATGTAAACCAAGTGATTAAGTCAAAACTATAAATATCTAATTCTAATAATTATATGATTTATGCTTACTTTTCTAGCAACATTCTAGTAATATCTCCTACTAGGATTTTTTCAGGGTCCTCATTGCTACAACCTACCCATAGAAGCAAAATCTCTCTTTTCCAATACCATAACTTGAAGATAAAAATGACTAAGAAGTCATTATTTAACATAACCTTTGATCCAACTTAACACCACCAACACACAAATTTAATCAAAATCACGCTTTCATTCATTCTACTATGTTTAAACGTAATTGGAAAAAAAAATAGTAATGTTGGAATTAATCATAGGCTTTTGGGCATGTAAAAACCTATAAATTTCAGCATTTTAAAATCAGTAACAAGTGCTGCACAAGCATAATAAAAAACTTAATACCAATAACAAGCACCAAGTGCTACAGACAAAGTCACAAACCCACAATTGTAAAACTTGTAGTAAGTGTTGTATAAGCACGAAAAAATCACGAATACCAACATTAACACAATTGTTACTTAGCAAAAATAGTATTGTACAAGCATCAAACTAATGCCTAACTCACATAGCTCCTCGAACAACTTCCGCATTAACGTTACCTATCTTATCATCACATGATTCAAATTTAACCACGTCTCCCACCTGAAGATGCATGTCATTTACAAATTTGTACCAACCTTTCCTAAGATGATATTTATTCTTTTTTCTATCACTCCAAAGCAGTTTGCATATGAAGGGTTCCATATCTTTCTTAATTATTGAAAGAGTCGACCAATCACGCTTGATATATCCTCGAACAAAGTCCACATGCATACACTATTAAAAAAGCAATACAATTATATTAATTAAATTACTATACAATTAAATCCATCACATACAAAGAAGTAAAAAATTCAAATGAGTAAACAACACATAAACTAAACATAATACTAACTTGTGTCTGCTTTCCACTTGCTATAGTTGGAGTTATGTTCTTCTCAAATCGATAGGTTCGAATATTTGCCATCTCAGGCTCATCCTCAACCATGTTCTCAGCCATCTTAAGCACATTCTCAGTTAGGTTCTTAGTTATCTCAGGCTCATTCTCATTGTCCAAGTCCAATATAACAACATCATCTCCCCAAATATATAGGCTCATCCTCACTGTCAGAAGACAATACAATGACTTCTTCCATCCCAATACCAGGATAGCTAATTTCTGTCATGTTTGTCTTTAATTTGGATATCAAATTTGTTGAAACCCTTGTAATCAAATTCAATTATATGTGTGATAATAAGACTGTAATATTTCAGCAAATGTTGCGATAGACTCCCACAACACAACATTATCAGCACTAACAAAAATACGCATATATAAAATATTCCATTTTGGATCTTTGACTTCAACTTTATGTCCCAAATCCTTCCGCCAATTCTCGTAAAATTTTCTTGGGAGTTCAAGATGCTCCTGACAGATTTAAATTTTTTTGGGTAAGCACATATAAAAACACATGTATTGCACCTATCATCAAATTCAGAATGATATTATCCACATTACCAATTCTGGATCTATCTTGAGACTAAACTTCGTAAAAATTTGATCATGAGTGGGACTCCGTACGATAACCATCTTAACAACAAGCTGCGATATTATCAATTTGAAAAAAATATGTGAGGGAAAAATAACTAGTAATTGACTCTGTTTTTCATGAACATATATACAAATTAACAAGTTCATTAAATCAGAGATTAGACTTCACATCAAAAAGAGAACTCGCATATATGATATTGTCCATCATAATACATCAACATTATGTCACAATCAATGATCACAATTCCAAAATTAGCACTTTAGTCACCGCAATTACAAAATTAGCAACAACTTTTTAGGAATTCTAGGGTAACTGAAGCTTTATTTAATGTGTTGAAGTAAATTCAAGTGAAACAACAGAAAACAATTATGCAAAATCAAGAACATATATCATCTTATCTCAAATTAATCAGAATCAAATATTGGATTTTCTTCTGAAAATCTTGGAGTAATGAGAGTTTCTCTACAAAGGAAAAGGCTCCTCTAAAGTGAAGATGAATGTAAAGTGAGCAAGTAAAAGTGAGTTGAAATCTCAATGCAATTTAACTAATCAATGGTGAATACACGCTTACCTACTCACTTTATATCCAATATCAGTTTAGAGGAGCTTTAGGGGGCATGTGGAGTTTGATAATTGCCATGTGTTATACAGCTTATAAAGCATGGTTACAAATAGGTAGTAACCCGACCTAATCCTTTTCAACTTTCAAGTATCTAAATGGACTAACTCTCAAGTAATCGAATCAAGTGGACCATAATGGAGAGCTTTCTAACCTCCCTTGTCAATCTTCATTTTCTCTTCAATTTTTATCATCACATACTTACCAAAATTGACTCAAGGAGATGTTACTAACTTAAGTTGAACACAATCAACAAATGCACACCACACAAAAGAAAATTAACACAACATAGTAACTTTGAGTAGAAAAAACTTCAAAAAATCAATAACAGGAATCGAGAAATACTAAGTACGCAAATATTTTAATTCCTCAATTTGAATTAAACTACAGAAATACAACTACAAAATAGTACATTCACAACAAAATAGAAGGACTATCTAAAATGAGAATGTTGAAAAATTGCAAAAATGAAATGACTAGTGTTTTAACCAGTACTATGCATAGGTGTTAATTTAATTTATACAACATACATATAAAATTATATAATATTTTACACACATATGAGTAGTGTAAAGTGTTAATGAACATTTAGTATTTATTATTTTGAGTTTCATTGTTAAATACTTTAAAAAAAAGACAATATTCATTTGCTAACTTCAAGGCAAGCAACATAGATCATTATTAAATACTTACCTTACATATCATTGTCCCCACCGACCACCTAAAAAAAGAGTAACGAATCCGAATTTCTTAATTTTTAAGTTAATATCTTGTATTTTGGCTTATACGTCACCAATATATAAATTATGGTCTGGTTCAAATGAGTGGAGGGCGGGAGGGGAGAGATTTTACTGGAGAGGAGGTGAGGGGAGGGAAAATATTATCCCTTTGTTTGGTTTGGTCAAAGGGAGGGACATAAAACTCTATAAATGCTTTACTTATTTCCCCTCTACTCCAAAACCTCCCACTTTTTGAGGGGAAACAAAAATTAGAGGGGAGGAATTTTAACCCCCCTTATTTTCCTTCCCCTCCAAATTTAAACCAAACGATAGATTTTTAAAACCCTTCCCCTCCAATTCCCTTTAACCAAAGAAACTCTTAAAGACAATCCACCATCGTCTTCTTGATAGTTTAAATCTCACATTAATGAAACAAGATATATTTATTATCTTACATCATATTATTATCATCTCATATCTCATCAAATAATCCAATATTGACACTATACTTAAATTACATTTTTATATTTGATTGTAGTATCTAATGCTCATAGTCCCCTCCCAAATTAGTTACATATTATATACTTAAGTGAAAGACATTGAAAAGTTATACATAACTTTGACAACCTTACAACTTCAACTTCCCTTTCCCAATACTACATCCAATTCCAAGTAAAAAAACTTAACCCAATGCAATCTATCTGAGAACATTATTTTTGAATCACTATATTTTCTTATCACTAAGCGCTTATTTATTACCCACCACAAAAAATAGGCCACTAATGACAACAATATCAAAATATTAAAACTCATAAATAAAGTGATACAAATGAAATGCCAAATACAACAACTACAACCCATCCACTAAAGCACAATCCTTATGAGATGACCCCACTTACGTAGGATAATCACATTAGACTTCGATCATTCTCAAGTGATAACATAAGTATGAAACATAAAGTCACATAATCTCAGAGTAAACGTAGCAGGATAAACAAAGCCACATATATATAGAAGTAACTAGTGTATACATGGTGGTCCCATCAGGAGGGCTATAAAGGTACATAAAGAAAACTGAAAACCAAAATACATCTAAAAACTTCAAAATATAAGAAACTCTGTCTATCTCCATGAGTGCTCCTATACACCCGCAGTCTCGGGTCCACCCTGATATTCTGTTGGCTCTTCGTCTGCTTATAGGAGTTGAACACATATATACATACAAAGAAAGAACAAGGAGATAAGATATACAGCACATATATATAACAGGGATGACACAATGTAGATTGTATAGCAAACACAACCATCTTCAATTATATCATTCAAGATCAACACTTATACTATATGCATCTTGTTCCTACATGCATGTCGACCGGTACTAAACACCCTCCTAAGGGCAAATCTCGTCCGCACATCGAACCATAAGTTGGTTTGTCCCGGTAATCTGTTCCGCTCGCCGTGACCCATAAGAGTGCATCACCGCTCAACTGTCCCCGACAGAGAGAGTTATCTGCCTCCTCGGAAGATCCACCGGCAACTGGAAAGACTCAGGGTCCAGTAGGGATAGTAGGACATGCCCAGGACCGCCACAACACGGTAGAAGCTACCATACCGGTCTCCTGTGGGTACACCTGTGTCCAGTATATCCAATAGGTCACACAGAACTTCCCTTCCGTTTTTCGCACCCGCATTCGGTGCACCAACCTTGTGTGTCCCATACCACATGGCCCGCCACTTGGCATCATATGCATATACTATGCAGGTCATCCATCTCTGTTGAGCTGATGTCGTAATATATGCAAACTTGCTCTTAGCAACACGAGCTCCAAGCTCCACTGTATCATATGAGCTCCAAGCTCCCATTATAACTTATGAGCTCTAAGCTCCAATTTAAATTCCCAATTCTTGACTATCAGCTCAAACATCCACAACGGGATTCAAACCTTTAACATGCTAAATCTCCAAGTTCTCATACATACAAGCATCTCAAGGCAATACAACATTCTATCTTATTCATGCTCAATAAAACGATAACCATGTCAATATGCCATACGCTATCATCATCATTCATAAATCATGCGTATATGATATTCCATAACATATCAATTCAACATATAACATCATATTGAGCATGTCATTCTAAGCTTATAAACACATAAAGCATATAGAACACATATTCACAATTAACTCACATATAGCACATAAAGCATATATTCACAAGTAACTCATCTGGAGCACATCATCACAATTATACCAAACATACTAATCATTTATCCAACCATTGTCATCTAGCCTAGGGTGTATTCTTAGTGGTGATAGCCCAAAGATACCCACACCTAGGGTCTAGGTACATTGTCAGGGCTCAACCTTATGTAGGGTTTAGGGTTCCCCTACACTATACAAGCAAGCTATATAAGCTACTCTTGCCTCCCCAATGTGTGTAATCTTTCTCCCCACCTTAGAGCAATGTGGTAACTTTCCCGAACTCACGAGCACTTGCTCACGGTCATGGTCCCGTTTCTCCAACACACTTTGGAGCAATTGAACACAATCTTATCCTTCACAACAAATCATCATCACAATTAGTATAATCAAACAAAACTCACCTAGTTCATAGGAACTAGGATTTGGCCCCATAAGTAGGAAAATGCTAGAAGTGTTAAAATTTCATAAACTCTTGGATCTATGATCTTTAAGCATAGAGAAAGCTAGTGTAAGTCATTGAATTCAAGAATTCGAAATAAATTTCTTGATTTGGTCAATTAGGGTTTCGGCCCTCTTATGAACATAAGGCTAGGAAAGGTTTTTGATTCAATTCTTTTGGGATTCAAAGACATCTAAGTGTGATAGAATCAAATGAACACTTCTTTAACAAAAATTGGAACAAAACCTCATGATTTTTCCTATATGGAGAATTCGGCCATCACATAGAAAAATAGGTTAGAGAGCTTTTATGATTACAAGCTCGTGGATTATGAAAGAAGACAATGAATCTAGATCAAGAAAATTGGTTTGACATTAAAATGATTTTTCTACAATTTTTCATGAATTTTGGAAGTTCAAAAGTAAACATGAACACATAGAGCTTCCATGAGGAGAAATGGAGATTTAGAGCTCAAAGAAGAGATCTCTACCTCTTAGATGATGAAGAAGATCAAGTTAAGCAAGTTTGCTTCACCAAGTTCTTGAAGATCTCTTGAAGAATTGAAGACAAAGTGGAGTAGAAGCTTGAAGATGTGTGGAAATTGAAGTTGATGAAGAAGGAAAATGAGAGAGTAAGGAGAGAGAGCGGAATGGCGTGAAAAGAGTGATAACTCTTAGAAATAAGAGTTATTAATACTTCTTTTAACTAAATCAGTGTTCTTGTCTTAAGTAATTTTGAGAATTAAAGTCAAGTTTTGATTGGATGAAATCATAGTTGAAAGAATTGTTTAAATGCTGAAAAGGTTATTAATTCTGTAATTTGATAAATATGAAGATGTTGAAATGTTGAGCAGGAAATCAGGTATGTGAGCTGAAAAGAGCTGATCTGAAATTGCTATGGAATGCTGCAGCTTTTGAGACCAGAATCACTGCAAGACTAAAGAGTTGCTAGCTCAGCACACCTTCATTACAAAGCAAAGAACCTGCAGCGCTGACCCAAATGAAGAAAGAGAAATGCAAAAGTCAGCTGGGTGTACTTGGGAATTGGGCCAACAATTATTTTATTATTATTGAATTTTGTAAAAGCCCAAAAGTGCATAAGAGAGAAAGGAGGAAAACCTATTTGGGGAGCACTACTATAAATAATGAGAGGTCAGCATCCTTTGGGGTGTGTCGGTACGATTGCAGCAGCCATCACCTCTATTGTCCCCTCTGTAATTTCATTTTCTTTACGCTTTATGCCTTTCCTTTCCTGTCAATTAGCTTGTTTTGTCTTCAAGCTCATTATGAGCTAAATCTCTTAAGCTAGGATTTTATGAATTTGTAATTATACTGAAGGGTAATTTAATGTTATGGATGTTATTCATTTTCTTATATTCTGATTTTATGTTAATGTCAGATTAGCCTGATCAACTGACCTGATTTTCTAGCTAACCAAGTTTGGAAAAACCAAGTTAGTGGACTTGATTAGAAGATAAAGATAGAGCTGTTAATTGGAAAATTAATTGCGTTAAATGAGCTAGGAATAGCCTTCATATCTTTAAGCAGCTGGACGTGCTTAATTGATAGCTGAGGGAAATTAATTTGAACTTAGGAATAAGAAGCTTTTAATGAACTCATCTCTACTGCTGGAAGGCAAAACGTAATTCCTGGGCTAAATGCTGTAGCATCCTGAAGCATAAATTACCCTGATGTTAAAATTACAAAGAATTAGAATCTTAGCTGTTTTTATCTCTGTGTTAAAACATCCAATTGTTGCTTTTATTACTTCCTTGCAGTTCTTACTTACTGTCTGAAACCTCATCACTCCATTTATTTACATATTGTCAATCAATCTTTATTTTATTAAGCTAAAAAGAAAAAGTAAATTTGAAATTTGTATTCAAAACATTTAAATCCTAGTGGGAACGATCTCACTCACTCTCTATTACTTGTTACGATTGTGTACGCTTGCACACATCGCTCTTTCATCCAACAAAGAGAAAAGGAGGGAGGATGAGGATCCTTATATACTAACCTTCAAGGTTAGGATGATCATTTCTTTTAAGGCTAAAATTGGAATTTCACCAAAAGTTGTACTAGAAACTTTAATATTTGAACTTAAAGAATAAAATGAAGGAGCAAGAAATATGAGGGAGTAAACATACATATGAATGGCGTGGAGTATATATGAAGGAAGGGTAAGGATCGTATAAAATTACTTAAGGGCAAAAAAGTCATTTCCTTTAAGGGCAAACTTGTCATTTCTACACTATAATCATTACTATGGTGAGTCACCCATGTGACTCACCCTTGGCCATCATTATCATGGTGACTCACCTAGGTGAGTCACTCATGTCATCATTACTTATGGATAAGGTGGTGACGTGTCTAGGTGAGATGGCATGAAAGCAGCGTGAGGTTTATCCGTTATCGATTTCGGTGATCTCGTATGCAGATCGGTTTTCGTCCGAGTCTTCAACCCAAAACTTAACCATAATTCTCTACTAGTAATGTAGAGTACAACAATATCTGTGTTGTATCCAAACAGTGGACACATAAAGATAAAATCAAACACCGAACGAGAAACGTGGTTCCTACATGTGATTAGTCAATGGATGAGTCATCACCATGACTTATCACCATCATGATTACTCCACCATGACTCATCATCATGAGTCATCCATGTCATGATTACTTTTCTAAAGTAGTCATGATTACTTCTCCAAAACATCTCGATATTTACAACTTTGCCACTGTGATTCAGATAAGATCCATTTATTTTACTAATGTGAAAATTAGGATGTTACACCTTAAACTCTCAGCCCAAAGAAATACAAAATAACCATCTTCAACTCTTTTGTTTAGGAGAATACTAAAGATTAAGTTTCTTGTAAATATTGATTTAAGTGACATTAAGAAATATATCACTCATATTGATAACTAGTACCAATGTTTTACTAATAACTAAACCCTATTCAACTGGAAGATTTGAAATGAGTTATTATCATCTTATACTAATCCAATTTTAACACTATACTTGAAAAAAATTTTGTGATATATGAGTATATGATCCTTAAACTCCTTTTCAACTAATTTCCAAATTCTACACTTAAGTGAAAATCTTTGGAAAGTTATCAAATATATGATTTTCAAATATTTGAAAGATCAATAAGAAATCATATCCATACAAATTTTAATATAAATACTCTTTACTGAAAATAAAAGGAATAAACATCAATTCAATATCTGCATTAAAGAATTTGACTTAGATATCTTAGTAAATGTCTCCTTTAGATCAAATAAACAATGAACATCAATACCATGTGGCACTACTCCTTCTGTTCAACTAATCACAAACAAACTCTTGGATATTTCAGCATTAATACAGAATATTGCTTTGGCTTTATTGTATTGAAATCATAAAATTATAGTACAAATAAATTGTGTAATTAAAAAACAATCATATGAGGTTAACAGTAGGTTAAAACTAGTCCTATCATCCTTCTCTTGAAAGGGAAAAGAATCTTTCGTCCCACACCATTATAATTTTACTTGACCCTTTTCCCTTTCAAAAAACTCTACATCCACTAAACAACTAAATTAAAGAAGGTGTCTATACCCACCAACTCAAGCCAAAACAGGAATGTGTATATAATATTGAAAAATGTAACACCAAATATACACTAAAAATTTCACAAATAACAACATAAAGCACATATACACACCTTTGTGATGATTTCGTCTTTTGTGATTGAGTAATGGAGAATAAGACCTTTGGTTTTCTTTAGGGTTCTCTCTCGTTACTTCGTCTTCGTTCTTCTCCCTTCGTCTTTGATCTTCTCTCTTAAGGTTGCGTTCCGACCCTTAGGTATCCCTTCGTCTGCGGAATGAATGTTGCAAGTGACTTTTAGGGTTTTACTTAGAGGATTTATATTTTAACTTTCAATTCTATAAAAAGGATCTAATTGGATAGTTAATTAATAAAAATAAAGAACAACTATTTATTTAAAAATGAAAGAAAATTACCAACTATTTATTTAATCATATTTGGTCAATTTAAAATAATATTAAAACTTTTCCAAGTTCAAGAATACTATAACATTCCCAACGTAGTTTGCAAACTCTTCACATTTTTGCCTTTATATTTATAGAAGAGTTTATAGAAAATTTATTTGAACGGAAGAAAAAAGTTTTCGAAATAATTCATAAAAATAATTTATAAGCTTTCTTCAGAAAAATTTATGAAAATAAATATGTTAATTTATTTTAAAAAACTTATTAAATGAACTCTTAATTAAAAATGGTATGACATGGACCAATCATTGTATATAAAACCGGCATTAGAATTAGAAGCATAAAAAAAAACCCGCATTAGGACTGGGGTCTTCTCTGACCAGAACCGCCTTCTCTAATCTCCACAGACCGGACACACCGGTACTTCCGGTCAACCTCCGTCCACGGCATCAGCACTCACACGAGAACCCCTTTATCCTTTTCCAAAACGCAGCATTTCTCTGCGTTTTTGCAAAACCCGCTTTCGATGAAGAACGCCTCAGACTCTGCAACCGCCCCCCCGCCGCCGCCGGAGACGACGCCAGCGGGAAGTTCTGAAAGCGATGGAGGCAGTGGCCCTACGATCAAGATCAACGTCTCTCATGGTTCCTCTCACCACGAGGTGCACCTCCCAGCCCAATCAACTTTCGGTGATTTCCTTCTCTTTCAATCCACGATTATATTGTCTCTTTGATTATTCGCAAATTTGATTATTTGATAGATGGTTTTCCGTTGGAATTTTTTTATTGGACTTGAATATATTGAGT
This sequence comes from Ammopiptanthus mongolicus, assembly GCA_039655645.1. NCBI lineage: Eukaryota > Viridiplantae > Streptophyta > Magnoliopsida > Fabales > Fabaceae > Ammopiptanthus > Ammopiptanthus mongolicus. The sequence goes on from CM077350.1 coordinate 49,432,667, forward strand.
TCTTGTGTGTGTGTGTGTGTTGCTTATTTGTGATGTTGTGTTGTGCCTAAAGGGCAATGAGATTAGGAGGATTTCAGTAAGTGTGCTGAACCTCTATTCTACTTGTACTTGAAGAAGATGTTCAACGATGCAGTTTTTTTTATTTTAGTTATAATTTAGGATTTTAATTTTGATACAGGGTCAGCATAAAGTTACTTTGATTATAAAGTTATAAAGTTATGAGATTAGGAGGATTTAGTTATAAAGTTTTGTATCCTATCAATCAATCACATATTTTTAAGCTTACGATAAGAGTCAATCATTTTTAATAGCGGGACAATTTATGATTGATTTATAGTATAAAATATCTTTATCCATGTATTCCAGTTAAATCCATAGTCTATTTATCTGTTTCTAGTGAATGTTGGGATATGATAGTTGATACTTTAATGAATGCAGGTAACTGGTAAGATTTATGATCCAGAAATGAATAATCTGACCAAGAAATGTGGCACTTTAATTACTCTTAAAAATGGCTAAAAACTGGTTATCAGCAAACCACTTACTTCTGTTAATTTGGTGGCTTGTTCATGGTTTATAGAAATAGAGTGAATTAAATTAATTGCTTATGATAAGTTTCAGTTAAAAACTTTATTCTTGGAAATGGTCAGCATATGGTATAAAGTATAAACTAGTTTTGTGCACATATGTACACTGATTCTATTTTCTCATCACCAGAATCAGCAGCCTTTGGGAAGATTTACTTCTCGGTAAAATATTTTAGTTTTTATAATTTTCCTTTGGTTTATGTCAAATTATTTGTTGTGTTTTCTCCCATGAACATGATGCAAAGTAATTTACTTATTGGGTGCCATTTCAAACTTGTTGAAAATGAGCTGAAGTGGTACATTTATAGTTATTAATATTCTTTTCCTGTTCTATTCCTAAGGAAAGAAAAATTTCAAACGAATTTGCAGATTATGCTTAGTACTTCCTGGGGAGTAGATTTATTGAAAGTTCACGGCCCTGAAGCAAACTGCATCGTCTAAATTAGTAGTCTCTAGCCTGACTACATTTCATATTATGTTCATACCAGATTAAAGTTTCATGATATTGATTGTTTCCTCATCTAGAATATGTTTTAGGAAGTTGATGCTTGACTTAGAAGTAGTATATACTAGTATGGAATATTGATATGAACCCAGGAAATTGATTGCAGGCAAGTGGGAATAATTCCCAATTACAGAAACAAATTCACAGAAATAGACTCTCCCTCACTCGCAACAAACAGAAAGCTAATATAGGCACTTAAAACAGAAAAGAAGAAAAATGAAAAGATAGCACATGTCATTTGAGTGACTTGTAATCTCCTCTCCAATCCCATACTCAGTTCTTGCTTGCCCCTCTCCTCTCCATCTCTTCCCTTTTATCCGACTCCTTCAAACTAAAGTTGCGCCCTGCCCCACCTGCCATGTGGGCAGGTTGTTACAATGTGAAAGCCACATCATGCTTATCACACTCCTTTCTCCGTGGTCTAGTATTGGAGGGTGCATAACAAATATATTCTGTTGTCAATGCTCTGTGTTTGTCTTAATTGGGTTCTCAATATCGAGGATGTTAAGAAATTACTTGCTCATAAAAAAACTGGTTTAGTGCCTGAAGAGCATCGGCTCTTGAGAGAAAAAGAAAAGGAAGGAATATATTCTTTTCATACTGTGTTCATACTTCACACCAAATTAAGGTCTTGTCCTGCATTATTAATTGTTTCTTCATCTGGAAAGTTTGAGGAAACTGGTGCTTGTCTTAATAGTAGCATATAGTAGTATAGAAACGGAATATATTCTGTTGTCATTGATTTGTGTTTGTCTTGTTTTGGTTTTCTATAACAGGGGATGTTAAGAAATTGCTTGTGCATAAAACTGGTTTAGAGCCTGAAGAGCAACGACTTTTCTTCAGAGGAATAGAAAAGGGGGATAAAGAGTATTTGCACCTAGAAGGTGTGAAGGACAAGTCAAAGATTCTGCTTTTGGAGGGCAATGCTAGCAAAGAGAGGAAACTTGAGGAAACCAGAAAACTAAATGAAATGTCAAAAGCTTCTGAAGCTATTGCTGTGGTCAGAGCTGATGTGGACAAGCTCTCAGATAGGGTGAGCATGTTTTTGAAATATAATTATTCTTCTCATTGTAGAGACGTCTTAACTGGAGAACGATTATATGATTGTTTTAATTTTTCAGGTGACTGCCTTGGAAGTGGTTATTAATGGAGGGAACAAGGCTTCTGAGAGAGAGTTTCTTGAGTTAACTGAATTGCTTATGAGTCAGTTGCTGAAACTGGATGGTATTGAAGCGGAAGGCGAAGTGAAGCTGCAGAGAAAAGCTGAGGTACTATTTATGACATTAGAGTTGCTATGTTGCAATTTTAATTGCTTGTTTCTTTCTTCTAATTCAGGCCATCTTTATATTGGTTAGTCATGAGTGATGACTGCTCTTGATTTTATTATATAAAAAAATCAGAGTTATCAATCCCGCATAGAGGCTCGTAGCTGCCGACCCCAAAAACACTATAGCGGTATAGCCCATAGTGGGATCACCGCTATTTTAGGCTTTTTTATATAGGTTAAAAAATTGACAGTTTTATATTGATATACATATACATGCTGAAACAGTTAAACATACTCAAAATTCATGATATATTAATAATTCATAATAAATAGTCATAGGTCCCAAGCAAACCATATAAGTTAATAACAACAAAAGTCAAGGAAACAAAGAAGTTTAAGCCTTAGAGGCTTAAAGTAACCAAACATTAAAATTCAAGTACAAGTTTTAGGAATTATCAATCATCATATTCAAGATCTTCAAAGTGTCCTTCTTGATCACTCTCACTACTAAGTGTGAAGATTTGTTCCTCCTCCTCTTGAATGTCTTGATATCACTCCTTGTGCCCTTGAGTTTGAAGGCCTAGAAGCAGCTGCCCTTTTCGATCTTGTTTGCTGCCTAGTGTAGGTTAAAGGCTCACTAGCCCCAGTTAAATCGGCAACATCTCCCCAAGTCAAGACATCATCATTAAAAACCAATTCATCTCGAGCATCTTCACCATCTCCACTCATTTCTCCCACTAACCACTCATTACTATGATCAATATCATTCAAGAGAATGTGATCAATCACATTGCTGCAGTCAAAGGCCCTTTAAGAGCTTGGTTTTATTTAATATAAACCAAGTCTTGCAACTTCTGATGCTCAAGCCTACTTCTCTTCTTGAAATGAAATTATATTATAAGTTTTTAAACAACAAATGAATGTTAGCTTCACAGTCATCGTATGAAACTCTAAATTTAAATCACTTAATATTAACTTACATGCTCGAAAGTACTCCAATTGCGCTCACATCCGATGAACTACAAGTCAAGCTCAATATTTTGATGGCGAGTAGTTGCAAATTTGGATAGTGTGATCCATACGTCCTTCACCACTCAGCTGTAATGCAACAACTTATTAGCATTGCTATATATGAATTGTTATGTAATTAAATTTTAAAAAAAGGCACTTCCACTTACCAGGAGCTAATGTAATCCTATGCCTTATTGCTTGTATTAACCCAAAGAGGCCTAAAGTTCTCTTATATACTGCCAACTCATTAATTGTCTTGTTTATAACTTCATCATTTGCACTAAGCCTCCCAATGCAATCTTGAAGTCCTTCCATCCCTTCATGATCAACATCAATCAATGGATTGCTGTAGAAGAACTCGGGGTTTAAATAATGACCAGCTGCATGGAGTGGATGATGAAGTTGAACCTCCCATCTTCCGTCAATGATGGAGCAAATATCCTTGTACTTGCTTTCATCTCCATTGAAAGCATTTTGAATTGCGTCCTTGGCCCTATTCATGGCTTCATAGATATAACCCATTGCGGGCTTTTTTTCATTGTCAACAAGACTAAGAGACATGTGTAAGGGGCCTCATAGCCTCAAGACTACAAACAACATCGTTCCAAAAGGTAGGCATAAGTACAACGTCAACTGCCTTTTTGCCCGTACGCTCTTTGGCTGTCTTGGACTTCAACCAATCATTAGAAGTGAACATCTTTCTAAGGTTGTTTTTTTTATTATGCAACCTTTGCAAAGTGAGGAAAGCGGTAACTCGTAGCAAATCTAGTGACTCCATATCTCACCAATTCTGCCTTGCTTGTGTACTTCCTCATGGTGTTCAAGGCCACTGTATGATTATATATAAAACCCACAAGACTAATGCCTCCTTGTATTTAACTCTAGGAATCTTGCCAGTGTCCTCTAGCATCAAGTCTAGGCAATGAACAACACATGGAGTCCAAAACATCTCCGGTCTCTCGGCTTGTAACTATTTACCTTAGACCGAAGTTAATAAAGTTAAATGACTAACAAACTAACAACTAAAAATAAAAAATTAAATTTGTGAATTAAGAATAACTCTTACCAGCCAATACGTAATTGCTTCCATTGTCACTGACAAGTTGCACCACGTTCTTTTCTATGATCTCTTCGACAAAGCTGTCCAAAAGCTCAAACAATTTTTCCCTGGTCTTCACATACGAAGAAGCATCAATACTTTTCACAAACAGACCTTGATGGACAATTCACCCAAAAAATAATCGAAGTCCTATGGTCCAAGCATCCGACATAATTGAGCACCGATAATTTACTCGCTCATCCACATGACCCTTCAGCAGTTCCATTGTGTATTCCAACTCCTTGTCAAGGGTGGAACTCTCATTTCATGGTAACTTGGAACCTTAAGGTGAGGACCCTAGTTTCCAATCGCTTCCACCATCAACTTGAAGCTTTTTGTATGCACAAAGTTGAAAGGAATTCCATTTTGACAAAAGCATCTTGTTATGTATTGAACAGTTTTTGCTCTTGCTTCCTTGCAAACAGCATCTTTTATGCTTGTTTGCTTCGTGTTCCTTGCCAACTGAATTGTTGTTTCAGGATTTCTGAATAACAATAAGTCCATGTGGCCTTTCACATTTGGAATCTTCTTAGCAGCAGGCGCAGAGGCAGCTGATTATGTTGCAGGCCTTTTCCCACTTCAAATACTCAAGATTTCTTGAAAGTCATCTTGCTCATCTTGCTTTTCATTCAACTCATTCAAGCATGACTCCTCCTCCCTTTTTTTTCTTCAAAGGCTTCCCTCAACAAGTTCTTAACTTCAGCTGGAGTTTTCTTGCAAGAGTTCACATCTCTCTTATTCCCATTTGATGCCTTTTAGCTCTAGTAATACCTCCAGTATTCGTTTTCCCACAGAAATCACAGCCTCACAGGTCACACACTCTTCTTCATGTTGGCATCTTTCAAACTGTTCCACTGCCATGCCATGTCTTTATTCTCACCGAATGGTTTCACCAGTGCAGACCGGAAGATGCCATATCAGAAAGGAGGAAGGATAATGGAGAACTGAGAAAGAAGGAAGGAAGAACCGAGAACAGATGCTGAACAGAGAGGAAGAACCGAGAACTGCTGCAAACAGTGGCCGGAGAGTGCAGAGAACTGAGAGTTGAGAACAGAGAGGAGAACTCGACGGAAAACACTCACCTTGGCTGGAAAGTCGCCGGAAATGACAGAGAACTGAAAGTTGAAAGTTCAGAGGGAGATGGCAGAGTCGCGACAGAACAACTTGCAAAGGCACTACGTATACGAAAGTGAAAGAAAAGGGTTTTCAAAACCCTATAAAAAAAATTGGCCGAAAACCCTTAAGTGCCCCTAAAAAATACCCTCCAGCGGAAATATTTGAGGGGTAAAATGGCCATTTCGGCTCACCTAAAATAGCTGAGCATAGCGCCCGCGACAGCCTCGATTTTCCGCGATTCTGGCTGCTATAGCACCCGCAACAGCCACTAGCAGAAAACACTCCACTCCACCGCCGTCATAGCGGCCACCGCCCGCTCCACTCTACCGCTATAGCGCGCTATTGATAACCCCTATATAAGTTATAAAGCAGAGCATGGAATTAACCATGACGGACAGTAAGACATTGGAGCAAGAGGTGGCTGGGAATAACTTGTCTGCCATAGCCACAGAACTCAGCGTTGTCGCTGGTGGTCCAGTCAAGAAACCACCGCCAAAACCGACGGACTGGAATCCTCATACGGTGGCAGATGATGCACTTGCTGCTTTGATGAGGGCAGTGATGGTTGCCACTCTTCACAGCACAGCCCGGCCAGTAGCGCTGCTATGAAGAAGAAAACAGGGGTGCCGGAACCTCATCATCATGTAGCGACTGATGCCACTTTGGTGGCAGAGGTCAAGTAGGTCAAGTAACCCAATTTCCTAATTCTTACCTAAAGTTTAATAATGGTATAAATATAGTGGTTTCATGTCAATCCTCACTACATTTACCTTCAAACTTATCACTATAGGTCACTGCAAGTGTCTATTACCATGGAGAAATCAGGGTTCTCTGAAAAATCCATTTGTCCTATATATTCAGAAATCCTTTCCATGTCATCACAGTTTATTTCTTTCCATACATATCAAGGGCATGTGTCTGATCGCTAACTGACCTTTTTTCTGTAGTGACGATCCCACTAAATAATGTTAATATCACAATGGATTATGACCAGCTAGTGGTTATGATATGCCTTTAGAGTTGAAAATTGCATTATGTCATTTCTCAGTACAAGTTTCTGTATTGAATTCTTTCTGACCAGTTCCTTTTTTAATTTTCTTTTCATTAAGTGAAGGGATGTTCTTATACTGTGAAAATATTGTGCATGGGTGTGGACTTTATATTTTGGTAATCATGGTAGTAAATTGCATATCTTCATATATTGGTTCATGAAGTTTAGTAGGTTCTTTGTGTTGATTTAAATATTGCATCAGCATTTCAGTTATTACCCTCTGAAGGACTGAACATAAGTTTTTCCACCCGTCAACAGGTGCGTCGTGTGCAGAACTTAGTTGATACGTTAGATTCTCTGAAGGCAAGAAATTCCAACCCTTTTAGCAACAGTGGCAATGCTGTCATAGTGACAACACAATGGGAAACCTTTGACTCTGGAATGGAAAGTTCGAATGCCCCATCCACAACATCATCTTCACCAAGAGTAACTCAAGATTGGGAGCGGTTTGATTAGCCCAAAAATTGCTTTGGAACATTAAATTATAAACTTGTACAAGATATTATTGGGCCCTCATCCTTCATTCAAGGTTCAATTTTTTATGTTTGCTTTAGATGTCTTGGCACAATTATATTGTCGCTGCCCTGTGATATCGTGGTTAGAAATATTAATCACAGAATTATTGCTCCGGGCTTGGGACCCTCTTATACTTAGTTTTAGACGAAACATTTGTAAACCAAATTGTGTTCTTTTGAATTGATTAATGTTGCTGCCTCTACTGTTCTTTTTGTTGTTGATATTCTCTTTGCCAAGTTGTTTATTGTTTTATGCTTTTATTAAAGGCGTTCATTTCTGAAACTTTTTAATAATTTCTATTTCATTTTCTCCATGAGCTGCATTACCATAAAATTTAGTTGTTCAGCAGCCACCTCTAGGATTCAATTTAGTAAGCTTTGTTCACTGACTGCCGTAGGTGGGATCCTTTGAATTAGGGGGTACACAGGAACTTGTTTGAGAGGGATCTAGATGAGCGTGAACCTGAAATGATTTTGAAGTCTATAGTCATTATAAGTACTGAACTTGCCTGACAAGAGTGGTGATTTTTCACCTGCAAATTTGAAAGATAAAACCCTTAAATAAATTGAAAAAAGTAGTGACCTTTATGAAACTAGTTAATCTCTTCGAGAATGCTTGTGTAACCCGAGCGAACCGTAGGTGCACGAGTAGGCGTGTAAGAAAAAGTCTAAATATAAATTATTTTGGGTTAAATATGTTTTCGGTTCCCATAAAATAAGTGAATTTTGATTGTTTCCTGTAAAAAGATTTCTTTGGTTTTTGCTCCTCTAAAATCTAAAATTACTATTTTTGGTCTCTACTGTCACGTGACATTCATTAACTACTTATGTGTCTAACAAAAAGTTATATGATCATCTCAAGTGACACTCAATCACCTCTGTGGTGTCTAGAGATGTAAATGGGGCGGGGTGGGTACAGGTAGTAGCCCCCCACTACCCACCTCGTTGGATAAATTTCGTATTCGTCCATCCATCTTTCAGGTTTTAAACAAAATTATCGATATTTACGCGTATCCATGGATATTTAACACCTCTCAAAAAATTTTATTCACACATGAAATTTAAACTAATTCTGCATTTGAGTTCCTTGCTGGTACGAGAAGTTCTTGTGCTTAAGTATTATAGTAAATACACTAAACAATATGATATGTAAACAGTAGAATCATACATGTCATTAAATTTAAATTTAAAATATTAAATAGTAAAACTAATTCATAAGCGTGTCTGAGAGTGAAACCAAAAAGAGACTTCTAAATGGGAGAGAATGGAGCTCGACAATGAGAGTGAAACTGAGAGATGTAGGGTGTTGCGGCTGACAAAATTCAAAAGTATAACAAGGGTAGTGAAAAAATTAGGATAATTTGTTTATATATGTAAATGGGTATTTTAGTAATTTTACATTAGCCGGTATCCGGGGGTATGAATATTATACTATCCGTCCCGGCCCCATTAATAAACAGGTAGAAAAAATACCCGTTTAATTTACCCGCGGGTACCCATTAAGGTATCCATTTTCTATCTATTACGGATATTATTGGCGGGTATCCGCGGATACCCGCGGATACGGATAAAAATTTACATCCTTAGTGGTGTCATGTTAACATATGATTTCCCTAAAATTTTTCTTGAACCTTAAAATGAGTTATATTTATCTATAATAATATAAATGCTAGGGACTAAAATATTAAAATTTAGAGGGATGAAAACCAAAGAAAAATAATTTACTGGAATCAAAACTAAAATTCGCTCAGTTTACAAGAACCAAAACCAAAATTCACTCATTTTCTAGGGATCAAAAACATATTTCATCCAATTCTTTTTTATCCTTTTCAAAAGAATAATGCTTGCTAACCTAACCATTGGCATCAAGCATATCATTTCGTATTCATGTAAGGTAGTAGAATTAGAATGAGATTGTATGTGTGTAAAAAAAAAATTGTGTTGTATTTTTGAATGAGATTTATGCATTCCTATATACATTAGGAAAAAGGAGTGTTGTCCCTAAGTTCAATATGTAGGGTGTAACATTATCCTGTCACTAATCCACCAACATTACCCAATTGGTTGAGGCAAAATATTTGGGATTGAGCTAGTGTTGGTAGCTTGGGCAGTTCATATAGACTGATACTTTGGGGTGTAAATCTACGAGGCAATCCGTATAAAAGTGCTGTTCAATTTACCTTTGGGATCCTTGTTTCTGAATTAAAAAAAGATACTCCTCTGTAATTGGGATAATCTCACTAACCACAAGGTCTTGTGGCTAAGTTGCAAGCACAACAGTGTCTCTATTGCCATTCACTCCATTATTTCCCCTTTGGAGATTTAGAGAGTTAGACGATGTATTATCTGACAATCATGGCACTAGTTTGTCGCTTCTTAATTGCATAAGATAAGATGTTAAATGGCTTTTCTTTCACAAACAAGTCTCTAGACTTAATTCCATCGAGCATGTCAATTTAACTGGGTTTTATCGATGGAAGATTTGATTCTTGTTCTCAATCTGGGAAGGAAGTGTTAAGAAGCAGTATGGTATTTACTTAGTAGGCTCTATTGTTTTTCTTCTTGTTCATGTATACTTGACGAATCCTTTTTGCATTATTAGACTCTAGAGTGACTTAAGATTTGTAAGTTACATGTTACAGCCCTTGTCACTTTAACCACCTAAGAATTTCTCAAACTTCAATCATTGAAACAATACCTTAAAAACTCTGACACTACTCGTTAGCAATCTGACAAAAATCACTATGAAAGATGCTTATCTCCAAGATGAACGATGCACACATAAAGACACGTACAACAAATTTTGGACCATATTTTCCATGAGGTATTGGCTTCTTCCTAACTTATCCTGTCACCTTTCAAACCCCCCCTTTCCCTCGTCAGTTTCAACAGTATTAAGGCTATGACCTGCTACCTAATATTAATAAACATGAGGACCACTCAATTGCTGTCATGTTCATCAGTCATCACCAACTTGGTGTCTGATTAGTTAGTTATTATCACGATTTCAAGTGTCAGGGAATAAGTTTCACCTTTAGAAAGAAAGGAAATCGAGGATCATACAAGTGGATGCATGCATATATGAATTGAAGAATCTCTCATCGAAAGTGAGTTTATTTTTCTAAAATGAATAAGTAAGGATGTATCCATATTTAATTTGATAAAATGTAAAGAGATCTCAACCCACTAAATAATCTAAAGCTATATACACTCTCACTTACTGACTTTAGAGATAAATTCACTTCAAAGAAACTAAATTCATAAATGTAATACTTCAAGATTTTGGGGCTAGATATGATGTAAAACCTATTTATTATTATGGTTTCGTACTTAATCCATAAAAAACTATCCTAGCCCAAGGGAAAAAACATCTCCCTGGTTAGTGGGCTCTACTGTCCTAACAGTTATATACCCCTCTAACTATTAATAGTTAACACTTGCCCATAAGCAAGATAATCTCTCAAAAGCTTCATGGCCACTGAACCATTCTCCCTCTCACCCTCTATGGTACCCAATAATCCTCAAGATGATGAGCTATTGTTATCCAGCGACCCAAAATTTGCTCTTCATGGTGAGATATTGTTGCTGGTTCTTGTGCTGCTTTTCAGCTTCTTTCTTATGGTTCTAGCTGTGTTTATGTATATGAAGCGAATTCGTAGTCACTTCACACTCACAGTCACACACAATGATGGGTCCAAATTGGAGGCTTAGCCTAAATTTCATTGGCTGCAGACACTGCAGTATCAACAGTTTGCTAGAAGTTGCAACTTATCCAACTTAATTGAGTGGTTTTTTTTTTCAGTTTACAATTTGGCTTGTGTGTGTATCAACACAAGTACATGTAGGTTATGAAATCATTTGTTTGGGTTACAATTGAAAATGGAGAAGACAGTTCAAATTAGTTGTTTCAAATTAGTTATTCTGCTACTTTCATCGTGGCTAGTGACATTCTCAGATCTTAGATTAATTTTAGAGTTACTTTTCGATTCCTCCCCCCTCCATACAGTGACAGATCTTCAAGGTCTGGAATTATTAGCATAATGTTTTTAAAATCGAACCGGTGAAGATATTAGTTCAAAGTTCAATAGTCTAACCGTAGTTGAACCATAGTTGAATCAGTAATAATTAAATAATATTTTTTAAATTTTAATATAATATATTAAGTAATATTAACATAAATTTTAAATTCTCATATTTTTTTTAAAATATAAAATACTTTTTGCATTTTATGTTAATAAATTTACATGAATTATTCTTGTATTTGTTCCCAAAAGTGTAAAAAAAGAAAACAATTTCAAGAACTCATCAGCCTAAAGCTCCCTTATATGCTTTTTGGTCCACTTATCATAAGAAGAAAAACAAAACCGAACTTGGGCTGATGTAGGCCCATTTTGCATTAAAAAAAAAGAATATGGGTTGGACCCAAGCCCGTTTCTGCAAAAACAAAAAGAATGGAACCCTAGCCTCCCCTTTTCTTTCATAGCCATCGCCCTCATCCCCTCTCCCCTCCTTTTTGTAACTTGTCCCCTCATTTCTATAACTCGTCTCCTCTCACCCTTATTTACTCATATTGCTTTCCCTTATCTCTATTCGTCCCCTCTCAAGCTGGAGGAGGCGGAGATGCAAGCGCTAGAGATAGAAGAAGAAGCAAAACGCATGGTTCAAAGCAGTCGCAAGTCGTCGGAGATGGCTTGAGGTCGCCGGAAATCGCTAGATTCAAGAAGAACAGAGGAGCAAACACGTTTTTCGTGGACCGCTGAAAGCCGGTAAATCACCAATTTCTCCCAGTTTCCTCGGTCCCGTACCGGTTCGACGATTTTTCATCTAGTTTATCTACAGAGCGTTTATAAGGGCCATCTGAACCGGATGGCAAGCCAGTACAACTCGATGGTTTTTCTAGTATAACTATACAACTTAGTTAAAAACAACTCAACAAGAAGAAAAATAACTTAACATATCAAGAAAGGGGATTGAACAAAAGGAGTCTATTCAATGTTTGGTGGTCCAATGGGAGTGGGGGCCAGTAACCTGAAACAGTAAAAAGATTATATTAAAACTTAATTACTAAATAATTAAATAAGAGTATATGTTTAGACCTGTGATTAGAGGTGTATGCCTCATCTTGTCTCTTAGCGGTGGTTGATAGAGACTTCCTCCTTGTGCAGTAATGGGAGCCGCAGAGAGAGGGATGGTATACCTATAAGGCACTTTGATGCTCAAATTATGAATTTGCATTAGGAGAGAAGAGTGTATTAGAGTAGATGAAGTGGCTTGATCTTGTATATATTTTACAATTACTTGCAGATGATGTAATATATGAAGAGATAAGTTACCATATAACAAAAAGTGGTAGTTACGAGGGAGATAAAACCCAGATAGGGTTTACTATTTTTCTTTTAGGTAGGCAATTAGTTATGAGAGCCAAGACAACCCAAAGACACAAGTTCACCAAATCGGTGTTAGATTACTCATGTTGGGTTTGGATCTGAATCCCAAATAGTTACCCTAGCTCAGTGCTCTAACGCAAAGCGAAGTATTGAGGTACTCCATACAGAGACCAACATATGTTGTATGGTGTTTATGACGAGATGCATAATGCCTCGATGAGAATGGTGAAAGTTGGTGATCATGTATTAAGGATTCCTTAAATAGCCTGCCCCAAGAGATACTTATGTATCGTTCGAGGTACGAGACATGTTGGGATTCGAGATGTTTAGAAATCATTTTAGTTTATTGTTTCATCCTAGATATTACCAGTAGTTAAGTTATAGCAAATTAAGATTAGTTAGAAGTTATTATTACAGCTATTAGTTAGTTAACCCTATAACTAACTTTCCCTCTATGCTGTTATGTATGTATATATCATAGATTGTACAGATAGAGTAGTTTTGTAACATTTTTCATATTCAGAAATGAGAAGTAATTTTCTCCCAATTCTTGTGTGCTCTGATGGTTGTTCTTAGCTTAATATGGTATCAGATCCTATCCTAGATCCATTAAAGGTCATACACCATATTATCCACGCATCAAGCCTAATAGTGCTAGGCGTGAGGGGTGTATTGGAGAAAACCCAAGTCTCACATTGACTAGAGATAGAACCTCATAAGAGCTTATAAAGTTTGGGCAATCCTCACCTCTTGAGCTAGCTTTTGGGGTTGAGTTAGGTCCAAATCTAATATGGTATCAGATTTTATTCCTCTTCCATAACTCTTCTCTGCTTCTTCTTGATTCTCCGTCTTTTCACTCCTTGTTCTTCCTTTGATCTTCATCAATGGTGACTCCACCTACTCCTTTTTCATATTTCGCCACTAATATGTCAAGCCCATACTACATGCACCCCAATGAAAATCCCTCCCTCATCCTTGTTTCACCATTACTCAATAGCAAGAATTATCCTACTTGGGCGCATGCAATGAAGGTCACCCTAATCTCCAAGAATAAACTGAAATTTGTCGAAGGTACTCTTCTTCCTCCCGCTACTACTTCAATTCTTTATGAACCATGGCTTCGGTGCAACAATATGGTCCTTTCTTGGCTTCAACGCTCCATTTCTGACAATATTTCCAAATCTATTCTTTGCTACGATTGTGCTTCAGCAGTGTGGAAGAATCTTGCAAATAAGTTTTCTCAAGGAGATATCTTTCGCATCTCCAATATTCAAGATGAATTAACTCGTTTCCAGAAAGGTACTCTTGATATCTCCAACTATTTCACTCATTTACCTACTATGTGGGAAGAAATTGAGAATTTTCCGCCTGTTAGGGATTGCACTTGTGCCATTCCCTGCACTTGTGGTGCAGCCACTAATTTGCGAAGGTATAATGAGCAAGACAAGGTTATCAAATTTCTCAAAGGTCTGAATGAGCATTATGCTCCTGTTAGATCCCACCAGATTATGCTTCTTGATCCTCTTCCTTCTCTAGATACGACCTTTTCTCTAATCCTTCAACATGAAGGACAAATACATGTTCCGGTTAGCATTGGTAATACTGTGGAACAACAATCCCTTCTCATGCAAGTTCAACAATCTAATTCAAGATCTCAATTCTCAGGCAATCAGACTTTTACTAAAGGTTCTACTACTGGTACTCACTACTCATCTGCTAGAGGCAGAGGTCGTGGGAATTATGGGGGAGGCCGTGGCTAATATCAAGGTTCCAATAGATTTTGCACTCACTGTAACCGAACTAATCACACTGTGGACACTTGTTTTCTGAAGCATGAATTTCCACCTGGTTACCACTCTAAAGGAGGACAAGCTAGTGTGAACCTTGCAACTATAATGATGATACTTTGCAACCAGACTTACCTTCTGGTCCAGATTCTGCCACTGATCAAGGTTTAGTTGCAAGTTAATTGTATCAAGTGTAAGGGGCTCTAAGATTTGAGAATGAGCCCTTGATATTATTCACCTATATACTCTAGATAATTAAATGTGATAATACAATTAGATTATATGACTTGCAAAAATGTTGAAGTTTTATTTGATTGACAAAAATACTTTTAGGAATGATTGCAGCTACTACCAATTTAGGGTGTTAACCCTACCCATTAGTAAAACTTATTGTGGGTCAGGACAAACTCAAGCTAGATCGGGTTAAACTTAATTTGGCTTACAAAATCATAGCCCACTTTCACCCTATACAAGACGAGCTATGCAACCCATCCCAATAGGTCATATTTTCTGTAAATATTCTTGTAGCTAAAGTGAAAAAAGGTTAATTTTAAATAATATCTTTGATTAACCTATATTAAAAAATAATACTTTAAAAATTGACTTAGAGATTGAACTCGTGAAACTTCTGGCTTATGGGACGATCGGGTTCAACTAGTTAAATCAATGGTCAAACTAAATGTTGCATTAATTAAATAATAATTATATATGATATATTATTGAACTTAATAACATGAATCACATAATGCTAAATAAAGAAAAAATTCAAATCCATAAGTATAAAATATTTCAGTTATTGTGAATAAAACTCTCAGTTATATTTATATATTGATGAATCTTTGTTCATTAGAATATTAAATGTTATGAGCGGTCACGGGTTGGGTTGGTTATGAGCGCTCACTTTTTTCATGAAAGAATGTAGTAGAATTTCTGTTTTTCAATTTTATATTTCAATTCTCACACTTTCTAATTTAAGAAGTAACACATTTATCCCTTTCAATATATTTCTTTTTTAATGTTTTTTCTCATCTTTTCCTTTTCCAGATAGTTTCCTAACACCTATTTAATAAAATTCTTGCTCCTTTTCTCTAACACAATTTGTTATGCATTCACTTTCTAGTTTTCACACTTCCTTACACTTTTTAATTTTCAATTTTCGCTGTTTGCTTCTCCTTCCTCTCATATACTTCATCGATTTTACCCTTCATTCTTCCTTTGGTTTCTTTGAGCTTCTTTTCACTCTAGAAAGCCTGGACGATATTAGAACAACGTGATGACCAAGAGCAGATAATGTTGAGACAAACCATAAAGAGAGGAACACAACAAGATCTGTTGAACAAGACACAAATGGCGTCCATGTGTAAACTATGAACGATAGCCATGATCCATTTTCATGATTTTGTTGATAATCATAAACATTATTTCCATCTCCATAGATGACTGAACATATGCTAATATCTCAACGGAAATTATCTGAACTTTAAGTTCATGAGATTGATTTGGTAGATGAACCAGGCATTAAGCAAAAATCTCATTTGAACTAAAGAATATATAAGTTGGTGGAAGAGCAAATCTTAATTATGTGTTGGGAACTGAGGATCCCGTTTATACCATACATATCTCCACACCATGGTATGATATTGTCTATTTTGGGCATATACCCTCATGGATATGCTTTTGAACACCACCCAAAAGGCCTCATACTAATGGAGATATTTCCTTTACTTATAAACCCAAGTACCTTTTCTTGTTTGAACAATGTGGGACTTGTTTGTACCTCAACAATCCTCCCCTCAAACAAAAAGGACCATGGTTCATCCCCTATCCAGCACGGAAGCCTTCGAGTATTTAGTCTGTTTATTCCAACAACTATTCTCATACTCGCACAAGACGTTTATACCAACAGCTTTGATACCACTTGTTGGGAATCGGGGATCCTGTTTATACCGCACATGTCTCCACACCATGGTACGATATTGTCCACTTTGGGCATACACCCTAATGGATTTCCTTTTGGACACCAACCAAAAGGTCTCATACCAATGGAGACATTTTCTGTGCTTATAAACCCAAGTACCTTCCCTTGTTTGAACAATGTGGGACTTGTTTGTACGTCAACAACATGCATGTTTGAATCAAAAGATTTATCTTTGCGGCAAAATATTGAGAAGCATATGGCATATGAGGAGAAAGGCATATAGACCTTTGGTTTTATTTGCATGAGTTTTTTTTTTTTTATAAATCAAATTGAATTGAAAGGAATACAAGGGATACTCCAACCCATATACATCAAAGTTCATAAAAATAAACAAATCATAACAGAATGAACAACACGTACAACATTACAAATACATGCCCCGCCCAATAAATCCGTCATAACAGCATCTGTGCATAAAAAAACAAAAACAAAACAACACTTGATGCATAAGTATATCCCCACCTCAACAACTGAAAGCCAGAACCACACTTGATACATAAACTTCCCATCTTATTCTGAGTAGCTACTGATACATATGATTTCCCCACCTGTATCAAAACAACTAAGCCAAGAACAACAACCATGAATAAATAAAGTACAATTCCAATCACAACCATACATTCCTAACAATTTTCCTATTTTCAAGATATGACATAAGACATTGATTAGAATTCACCCACCATTCATAAAAGGAGAACATTCTACCATTTTTCCTTATTTTCCACACCCAAGTTCTGACGTTAATCAGTTCCATATCTATCTGTTCTAAATAAAAAACTACGTGGTTCCGAAGTTTCCAAATTGACAACACTACAAAGAGTCAGATCATACCCCAATACTCTCTAATTCTATTTGATAACCCCAACACCAAATGCGGTAGAAAATTATGCTTTTTGCCGTCCCCTTGCATGACCACATCATACCGACCCGATCCATTTGTACACTACAAGAAAACCCGGTAATACCGATGGCTTGTTATCGACGACCGTAATGACGTCGGTAATTCGTGAATTTCCGACTGCTTAGGCCGTTTGAAAAAGTTAAATTTGTTTACTGACAACTATAGCCGTCGATAACTTTACCGAGTACTAGGCCGTCGGTAAATCCATCGGTATTTTTTGGCGCAAATATTCTGGCTCAATCGGTAACCTTACCGATGGATTAAACTGTCGGTAAATTGAAATGTGACCGTTAGGTTACCGACGGCCTTACCGATGGATTAATCCATCGGTATATTGAAATGTGACCGTTACTGGTGGCCTAAACCGTCGGTAAGGGTATTTTCACCTTACCGACGGGCTAAGCCGTCGATAAAAGTCCACTTACACCAGGCCCGCGCCTTCTCCCTCTCATTTCTCTCCTTCTCCAGCTACCCCCTCCCCCTCCCCCTCCCCTCCCCCTCCCCCTCCCTTCCCATTCCGCGTCAGCTCTCCTCCGCCGTCACAGCCACCGCCACCCTCTCCTCTCCTCTCCTCTGTATCTTCTCTCCTCGTCGCACCACCACCTCGCCGCGGGCCACCACCACTAACCGCCAATACCACCCACTAGCACCACCTCGCCACTGTTTGCTATCTCCCCGTTAGACTTCTCCCCTCCACGTCTGGTCAGTCATTTCAAAATCCCCCATTGGATTGTATTGTTTTTCTTTGCATTACTGTATTGTTGTTGAACATGTATTATGTTGCTGAAATTGTAGTTGCTAAACATGTCTCATGTTGCTGAAATTGTAGTTGCTGAACATGTATTATGTTATTGAAATTGTAGTGTCAAACTATGTATTGCTGGTGAAATTATATGTTCTATTGTGTAGGACTTTGGTTGAATTGAGGTTTAGGTTATTTTTTTTATTTGTTCTAATTCCCTAATTTTATTTTAAATTATATTCATGATGTTTTAATTTGCATGTTTGTAGTCATAGTGTAGGGCTTAATTTCACTAGTGAATTTTTTAGGATAAATTACATGTTTAATTACATAAGATTTAAAAAATAAAAGATGTAACTATATAATACTTTTTTTTAGTTTAAGTTAGAAACATCGACCGAAGGACCTAGCCAAGTAAAATCAAATAAATAAATAAATTAAAATAAATAAATAAATATAATAAATAATACAATAATATAAATAAATTAGATAATTATTGTTCTATTTTAGATGATTATTCGTAATTATTTTATTATGTTACTATTTTATTATTTCATCTTTACATTAAATTGCTTTATAGACACATGGCATCTGGATGACGTGATCCACCGCCACCCATACCACCCACAGTTGGTAAGGGTAAGGGTGTCGACACTGCTTCTGGTTCCACTCGTCGTCGGACTAGGGCACCTCACATTGTTACTCGTGACGTTGCAGATGGTTTCGTGTCTATTCCTTCGACATCTGTCCATGCTGTGTCTCCACTCCCATCACGCCCGCCTGCACCTACACAGCGACCACATACACCGCGGGCAGCACTGCCTCCACCGGCTGCACCTACTCCATCGGTTTTACCTACCCCATTCACAGCATCCGGGATCGATATGATTCCCACCACGGGGTTTGTGACACACACACATTGGGGCTCTTCTAGTTCAGCTGGTGTGGGTGCATCATCACCTGTTGATTAGGCTACAGAGCAGGAGCAGGAGTATAGTCCAGGGTATATACCCTCACCTTCAGAGGCAGCTGTGGAGGAGGAGAAGGAGGAGGAGGAGGTTGAGGTCATGACCGATGGTCGACCTATCATCAGGTCGTCTAGTAAAGGGTAAGAATTAAAAAAATAAATTTATTCAATTTTAATTATATGTTTTTACTTGATATTGATTCACATGCTTTTATTGTGAAGGTTACTTCCTTCGAAGGTAGCTTCGAAGAACATCATTGCTGTTATTGAGTCGATGTTCCATTATCCTTGGTTCACATGGGGACAGCTCAAGGACAATGAGAAGCTGAGTTTCTTTAACGCTTATAGAGTAAGTTGAAATTTTCAGTTTACTTAATATTTTTGGCTTATTATTTCACATAAGTTATTAATATAATAAAATATTATGTATTTCTAATGTAGACAAAAGTTGCTTGGAGACCCGAGCATGAAGCATTGGTCGAGAGGAACTTTCATATGAAGGCCTGCCATCGCCTATCCGATATGCTCAGGAAAGCTCGCTTGAGGGGTGAGCGACCCTCATGGATGAGAGATGCAGTCTGGGATGCCCTGTGCCGCCAGTGGGTTACTGCTGATGTCCAGAAAAAATCAGCCCAAGGAAAGAAAATAGGGCATCAGAGAAGGGTGGGAGCCTGCACACAAAAGGTTCCGTTAGCCAGGCGGAGTACTTTGAGCGTCTGGTACATTTATTCATATTTAATATATATGTTATTCGTATTGTTTTTTAATTATTGTTTACTTATAATTTATGTTTGTGTACGTGCAGGTTAGGGACAAAAGGGGACCGGTGCCGATTAACGAGCTCCACTGCCACACCCATAATAGGAAAGGTACTGGCGAGTATGTAGATGAGCGCTCTAGGCGCACTTAGGTAATGCCTCATTTATTAATAGTTTTCAAATGTATGGTTTTGTTATATATAGTCTTCATTAATTTGATTGATTATGCATAACAGGAGGAATTCGAGGAGAGGATGTCTCGGACAACAGTATCTTCCTCCACCCCACTTGAGCCCCAGAAGCAGCGGCGGCTTGCACTGCGCGTTTGGGCCAAGGTTGTTGGCGACAAGAAGAAAGGTCATATTTACGATACAGGAGACCTTTCCGGTAACTATCGGAAAGGATCTTCGAGCTTGGATATCGGCGCCACAGCATCCACCGGAGCCAGTCACCACGCTGATCTGGAGATTGCTGAGCTGAGGCGGAGACTGGCTGAGTCCGAGCGTCGTGCCGAGGAGCGTGATCGGCGTGCCGAGAAGCATGAGCGGGTTGCCGAGGAGCGTGAGCGTCGGATGGAGCAGATGCTACTGAGCATACAACAAATACACCAACAGCCCCCTCGGCAGCAGCCCCCCATCCAGATCAGCTGACCAGTCGCACCAAGGCCGACGATGATGAGGACTCTTTCGATGATCTTATCCAGTCTCCTCATCATTATGATAGAGATTATTAGATTTTCTTATTAGTTTTTTTATTCATATTTTTATGTATTGTAAGAACATATATTATTTATTATTTGTATATAATTTTAAATGTTTTAATGTTATTTTTAATTTTATTTTTCATTATTTATTTATTTAATATTTATAAATAATTAATAACAAAGAAAAATATTTATAAAATATAAAATATAATTTATTAATAATTAAATAATCAATTAAAATCTAATTAAAAAAAATTTATATATACCGACGGGCCTTGAGACGACCTACCATCCCATCATTAGAACCTTAATCGCATTATAAACGTTAGCATGCCTTATAAATACGAAGCGAAGCGAAAAATTGAGCGCGGAAGCAAATAAATACACGACACGCAACGCTTCAAAGTACACAGCTTTAAAATATATATAAATAAATATATCACATACATCATTGCCCCATCAGTAGAGCTACAGTATAAAGTAGTACATACAGAGTATATTATTACAAACCAAAATAAAAATACGAAAGATAGGCCAAGAGATAGCTCTCCGGCTAATCACGATCACTGCCCAACCCCTCGAGGCTAGGGTCCGTGGCCCGTCCTCCGACGTCAGGCTCGTACGAAATGCCGTCCAATTCCTCAGAAACTGGTTCCTCTTCGGGATCTTCCTATTAAATAAAGTAATCCATATAGAAAATAAAGGGAGATAAGAAACATAATTCATCAATATGGGAGAGGGGCATCAGTACAGCATATATATACATCACACAACACAGATAACACATACAACAAAACATCACCCATCTCTTAAGTCACCCATCACAATCATCTCAAACATGATTCTCTCAAATAAGCCTATAAGAGGGATACTAGTCCCTATGTATATGCTGACATCCCTATATGCATGTCGGCCGATACATCATGTCCCCAATTGGACATCCTCGTCGGGATTACATCACATCATATCCCGCCTCAGGATTTTAAGTAACATCCCTAATTGGACATCCCCCTTTGGGACCAAATGCTGTGGTATGAAATGATATGTAAATGCAACAAACATCCATCGCAGGTTGATATCGAAACCTCACGCCTAAACACTCGTCCACAACCACGACACATCGCATCACATCAATATCAACATCAACACCACATCACATCATCATCAACATCACATCAGCATCAACATCAGCATTAGCATCACGACACCTTGCGTCTACGAGCCACAACTCCACGGTCGGGACCACAACGATATCAACCCGAACAACATCATCACTCACCATACTCTCATCAACACTCAACCAACCAATCACAATAAAAATCGCAACAGAAGATCTTTCCAGTACAGTTATCATCATAAATTCAGACAATAGTTCATCAAACAGACAGTTCACCAAAATAAAATCAACAGGTAATCAATTAAATAATTCAACACAATCAACGTCAATCAGTCTCATCATTCATAATATCAACTTAGCGGTGATAGCCAAAAGTACCTACACCTAGGGTCTAGGCACTTTATCCAGGGCTCAACCTCTAGTAGGGCTTTAGGGTTCCCCTACACAGATATATATACTCTATACTAAGCTTGCCTTCCCAAAGATACTAGTTCTTTCTCCCCACCTTAGTGATTTCCTCGTACAGCTCCGGCTACGACTCCGCAGCTGTCAGTCGGGTGCGCTGTCGGATGTTCGAGTCCTGTCCGATTCTATACAACAAAATACACTCAGAAATCAGTACAGTTAAATCAAAAACTCCCCTAATGTTAGGACTAGGCTGCTGCCCCTATTTTTTTAAACAGGCTAGAGATGTCTAAAAATTCCTAACTCTTGGATCAATGATCCTTAAGTATACTCAACACATAATCCATGATCAATTTCAAAGATTTGAACCAAAACCCCTCAGATCAACAAAATAGGGTTTCGGCCCTCACCATAAAAAATAGGTGAGAGTTTGATTTGGCTTCCTAATCACTTGGATTACATGATTAAGGAAGAAAATAGGTGAAATCAAGAACATTTGAACAAAAACCCATTCCCCCCCCTCCCAAAACTTCATATATTCGGCCCCTAAAAGATAAATAGGCTAGAGAGCTTATTTGATTTCAAGATATTGGATTATGATAGTAGAGGATGATGCTAGCTCATAGGAATTGGTTTGGCATCAAAATGATTTTTCTACAATTTTATAGAGATTTTTGAAGTTTGGATCTTAAAACACAAAACTATGAAAATCAATGGAGAAAAATGAAGATTGAGAGCTCAAGGATGAAATCTATACCTCCTAGGTGATAGAGGAGGATGAGAGGAGCAACTTTGCTTCACAAACTTTCTTGAAAAAGCTTGAGGAAGTTGAAGAAATGGAGAAAAGAGAAAATGGAGGAAGGAGAAGGAAAGAAGAAGAAAGTGGAGATGATGAGGGGGAGAGAGAGAGTCAGCGAGTGAGGAGAGGGAAAATGAGAGAGTGAGATATTTTCTTAAGCTTTCTTAAGAGTTAAGAAAGGTAAAAAGGTAATTTAGTAAAAAGACCAAGGGTAATTTGGTCATTTCACGTCCCGATATTTTGAAATTATCACGATACTGGTATGAGTCCCTAGATGACCTAATACAGCCTTGACATGAAAATTATCCGATCCTGGGCTTCATAAAACCCTTACGCGGCTCGAATCGTCTCCTAGAATGATTATCGGCCCGAATATTATATATTATTTTCATTTTCGAAAGTCAGGATGAACTTTTTCGAAAATATAAGAAACGTGATTCTAAGATTAACTGTCTCGTTCACGAGTCCTAATTAGGTCCTGATAGTAGTAAAACACTACTGTTAGTGAAAATCGCAGACCGGGCTCCGTCTGAGTTTTCGACCCAAAACTTAACCATAGCCTCCTACGATGGCGTAGAGTATGACTATAGCCTCAGAATAATTTATTTAATTTTTTAGACCCTCTAATAAAATACAATCACTTAATTACTGAATAATTAAAAAACTATGAAAAATCGGGGTGTTACAAGCTTAGCCGTCGATAAATTACCGACGGGCCTAAGTAACTATTACCGACAAGCCTATTTTAGACGGATAATGAGCCGTCGGAAATCCGTCGAAATGTGTTGTTACCGATGGTTTTTGTTGATTACCGGCGGTTTTTGACCATCGGTAATCAATTGTTTTCTGTAGTGGTAGACCTGCTGCCAAATATGATACTCACATGTACAACCGAAAAAAAAGGTGATCTGTGGTTTCTAATTCATATTTATACCAGACACCATTTAAATCTCCTCATTGTGGAGCACCTTTCTTTTGAAAAGGCTGCTTTTTGGAGGGATCCTATACCGGACCATCTTCTAATAAAAAAACATCCACCATTTATGGAGCCAATTTATCCCAAAACCTGGAGAAAAATACACTTTCTGATTGTTGATGTTGTTTTTGCATCCAGGCATATATAAGCCGATTTGCATGAGTAGACCATGGAGCAATCTGCAATTCAAATCCAATTATTTAATACATATACATGTTCCGGTAAATTTGAACATTTGATGTTGCCAAGCTTATTTTGTAATAAACTTTCCTCTCAGTCAAACAAATTCCTCCTCCACCAAAACTCCCATTCCCAGACCCTCTCCTTCCATTTCCCCATCTCCCATGGCCCATTATTTTCTCCTTGCACACACAAATGGAGAACAATCTCCTATACTTCTCTTTTAATCTCACACTGTCAACCCAAACATCATCCCAAGAGGATGTGTCCCTCCCATTACCTTCCTCCTAACTCTGTCACCCCACCACCCTTCCTTTCATTGCCCACTATCTTCTAATTTCCCCAAGACGTCCCTGCACCAAATTGACCCCTTTTTGAAACAATTCCCTATCCCTTCCACCATCCTACCCGGCTGCCAATTTTTTTCATGATTTATCACTTTAGAGGGGTACTGGTAGTTTTTGGAATTAATTACACTTCTTTATGATGAGACTCTAGAATCCTTTAAATAGTTGTTTAGAGAATTTTTGAAGACAGTCTTTCATGGTTAAAGACCGTGCAATAGCTAAAAAAATAAAATGGTAAGACTTTCTTTGTAAGGAATAATCTTAGAGTTGATAATCACGAATGGAAATATTAACATTTTAAATTTTTATAATAAAATATAATTACTTATTTTAATTTGATCTTTAATCAATTAATTACTCACACAGCCTGCTATAATGGTTAGATAAAATTCTACAACTTCATGACAATATATACTTATTTGTTGACACTAATTTGATTACATTGGGCAAATAATAAATTACGAATACACAAGATTTTTATGTGTTTGGTTTCGTATACTCGGTTAGTTCTTTTTATCAGTGGTTAGTATTTATAATTAGATTTAATTAGGGGTGCACTATGAGTGTAAAAAAATTTTACATAGTCAAACAATGATCAGAAATTGTCACGTAAGCTAAAATGTCTGACTCTTATCTTCACTACCTTAAAAGTCACTCATACCATAATTTCTAATTGGTTGATAGTGTAAAACACTTCAAAGTGACAATACATATCAATTATACCTCTTTTGTCAAAAAAAAAAAAACAATTATACCTCTATTAAATATTTCTCTGCAAAAAAAGTGTCCTATTAAAAATATTCTTCACTCCCATTTCGACCCATTTTCAAACGGAACAGAAGTTGAAAAAAAAAATGCAATTCTAGGAAATACCTATCCTCTTTATTCTGTTTTCTTTATAATAAATTTTTTAAAAACATAATATTGAATTATTTATTTTAATAATTTCCTCTTCTATATTTTATACATACAAATAAACTAATAGCGATGAATGGAAATGCTTAATTATTAGACATCTCGAATTTGATTGCCTAACAAAATATTGATCACCAGAGTAAATTTGAGATAGAAAATTAACGATAAAACTTCGAGTGTATTGCTTAATCAGAGAGAGAGAGAGAGAGAGAGAGAGAGAGAGAGAGAGAGAGAGAGAGAGAGAGAGAGAGAGAGAGAGAGAGCTCTGTCCCAAACCCATTGATGCAGTTTTCGGTGCACAAAAACATCAAACTATAAGAGAGGTAATTATAAATTTTAAAATAAGAAAAATAAGGTAATAGGTCAATTATTTTTAGTTTTTGATGCAGACCCCGCCTATACTGAAATCAGGCTAGAAGGTGTATGGTTTTAAGAAACATGGGTTTATTTTTGGTCTAGCTTGTAGCAAATGATTGAGTAAGTGCTTTGCAACCCATAAAATGTGGATAGAGTATCTCAAAAAGATGTTGGTGCTAGACATTATTGAATAAAATTACTTGAATTGTCAAAAAAAAAAAAAAAAAATTCAAACTCATCAACGATTGATATAATTTCTGCTTTTAACTCTAATTTGTGTCACTAAATTTTCTCTTTTCCATTTTTAAGATCGTAGATGTAATATTGGAACTGAGATCATTTGTCATCTTGTACATGTATGTGATGGTACATCTAGAAAGAGACAATAAATTTTAAAAAAAATATCATTGTCAAATAAATGTAATAATTTGATTATAAAATGCATAATTTCTTACAAGTACCTCAAGATCTCACTGAGAATTTGTCTCATTCATATAGTCAGATCCAGAGTACTGGCCATTTTCCCTTGCTTCTTACAACGATCTTGTGCTCCCTTCAACCTGCTGCTAAGCTTAGAGGAGGAGTATTGAGAGTAAAGAGAGAGTGATAGATTGCTATCAACTTCATGGTCCTCCAATCTTCCTTCACTTTCGATCTTTGAATTTAATTTTAGTGAAAGATCCAAATCAAGCCCAGTATCCGAAGCCTTCCTTTTCAATGTCTTCAGTTCCAGTGGATTTTCTGTTGAGTTGAGAGGCATGAGGTCTTGTGCTCTTGGCTGCACATGAGTTGATGGAGTGAGAACAACATGGCTCAATCTCGTGGGTTTGCAAAAGGATTCATGGGAACCAAATGTGAGGATATCATGATCTTTTGGTTCATGAATTTTACTTTTTGGTTGTTCACCAAACTTGGAAGAATCCAACTGGAAAATGCTGTTAGTCCAATTGAAAGGTCTATGCATCATTTTCTCATAGACACCAAAAGAACCATCTCCATATCCATATCTATAAAATAAGAAAGAGACTTTAATGGGTGAAATTAAATTAAATTCAAAACATTTAAGAGAATTTGAAGCAAACTGTGGATAATTAATTATGTGCACCTATAACTTTGGTTCGGATCATTGTATCCTTGAAGCATGTGAAGTTGGCTCAGATTATGAATATTTCTTTCTCCAGGTTCTATCAGGTTCCTATAATCGACCAATACTGTAATGTATAATGCACCATTAATTACATTAGGAACTTGTAATCAGAAACCCTAATCAGTACTAATCTATATTGACAAGTTTATACATAAAGACGTCATATACCTTGATTTGGGTCATCTATCCTTTTGCTCCTAAACATCTGGCAAAAAAATATAGATGAGAAAGAAAAGAAATAAACCAAAGACCATAACAAATTTAAATAACTTAATTATAAAAAGAAAAGGTCATGTCTAAGTACCGATTATCTATATATTAGTTACCTGTAAATGACTCTTCACGTGGAAAATACTTAAACCTTTGACATTCATCAATTCAAGAACCAACTTTGGTGTTGCTCCTGCATCCAAGAAAATGATATTCAGAAAAATACATATATATACAACAACAACAATCAAGTCCCATCTCAGTAATTTACATCGGTTATATGGATCAAAAGAAGTCATAATATTTTATCATAAATCATGTTTATATACAAATCTTTTCACCTCTAAATCAGAAAAAGACATATAGTAGCATTAAAATTGAATTTCTGAAGCAACCTAGTATAAGTGGAAACATTAATAAAATCCGAAGCAAGCTATGGAGCTCACTCTCTTCTCCTCCAAGTTTTTGAACAGCATGAACAAATCGAAGGTGAAGATCAGATGTCCACCGTAGCCTTGGCAACTTGGATCTAACATAAGGCCTTATCCTTTTCTCGTTCTCTTCCACTGTGCTGTTGCTTGAGCTTCCTCCATTGTGGTTTTGTTTACTTTCATCTTCATTGGCATGGCTTTCACCCTCGTCTAATTCGTCAAGGTTAGAAGGGCATGTCTTCGAACATTGTGAACCATTGCTTTCTTTCATCCTCATATATAGCTACCTTCTGAAACTCTTTTGTTGGAGCTTTGGAGTAAGACAAAAGAAATAAAGTGTTCTATGTGTTGCTAAAGTTCAAATAGTTCTTATAAAAAAAAAATAGTGGAATCAAAACCAGTAATTGAAAAGGAATAATTGGGGATTGAGGATTTTTGGGAAACTCCTTTTCATCGATCCGCTTCATCTCCTATTGTTCATCCTCCTCCATGCTTAGACATTAAAATAAAGTTAAACCTCGATCTTAGAAACACCAACGCAGCTATAGCTGCATAAGTCGATGACAAAACATACACCTAAATACATGATACGTAGAACAGTAAAAACCCTTGATCGATCTTTATAAATTAATGAAATTCAGAAGACCTTCTCTAGCTAACTTTGTCTCTCATTTCTTCTCTCTAATTTTCTCTCCTCTTTCTGTGAGAAGAGTAAACGATAATTTGGTTTCATATCGTAAGCATGTTGATGTATATGTTTTAAATATGCATGGATATAGAATGCAAGGAATATATTCAATTGTTTCATGTGAGAACAATCTTTATTTGTCCCACTTGGATAAGGAAAGCAAATTTTTTTTTTGATAATAAAGTATTAATGAAATGAACTATTAGCCACTCTTAATACTAGTATTTTAGTTTTAGGAAAAACTCTTCTAAAGCTAACTTATTTTTAAAGTGAATAAATAAGTATATATTTATCTTTGATTTAATAAAGTATATAAAAATATTAATTCATGTTATCAAATTAAGAACGAATATATCCTTATTTGCTTACTTTTATACAAGTTCAATATAAAAAAGTATTATCCTTCGTTTTATATATCAGTGGACCTTCTATCTAACATATTGGACAAAAAAAAAAAAAACAGTTCTCAAGAAATTAGAAACATGCGGGACTGGATTCTTCTCATGGTAAGGTTTTGCGTTTTTTTTTGTATACTATGGTTTTGCTTTTTACCGTACTAGTCAATTTTTTTCCATTTACAGACTTTGTTTTGTTTATTACAGAGTACAAGTGTACAACTATCAATCTATCATTATAGTTTATTTACATATTTATATTCTCTAAACTATGTAAGATTTGTATTAAAGAATAACAATGTGAAATTGATAATTGTGATAAAAAGTAGACTTTGAGCTTTTACTAATTAAATACAAGTATATATTTAATTATAAAAAATAATGTTTTCAGCTTTTACTAAATATACAAGTATTTAAATAAAAAAATATACAGCCTGTTAAATATCACTTAATACTATTTCCAATGAAGTACACATGCAAAGAATTTGCCTTCTTCAAAGTGTAAATAATGCTTTAAATTGCTTTTTGATCATATCAAAGTTATATCGATGCTCCAGTACTTGCTTTGAAGTGAAATTTAAATAAAAAAAATTACAGGGTTTATATATTAGTTGTGGCCATATTAAAATAATAAATATAGTGTGAGTCTAAATATATAATTAAGAGCATGTAATTTAATGTCCACAGTGAGAATTATTTCTTATCTTCAGTTGGAAAGAAAATTAAGGGAATTGCTTTTTCCACCCCTTTTTTACTTCTCACACCTCCCCCCATTTTTTTTAAATTTTTTTTTTCCAAAGTTCCTTTCCGGAAATATAATTCCGGAACACAATTCTTTCGTACCTGTTGTAGATCTCATCTCAAATCTGAATCCATGGCCACCATCGTTAGCATCAAGGCAAGATAGATCTTCGATAGTCGTGGCAATCCAATCGTCGAGGTTCGCTTTCTACCTTTCTCTTTGATCTGTTCTTTCTTAACTTACATCTCATTCTTCGAGCTCGATTGAATTTAAATCCGATGAGGTATGTATGGTGATATATGTGTATTTGACATGGTTAGGCCATCTCCAATGGGAGGTGCTTATCCTTCTTTTGCTTGTTAAGCACCGTTCTTATTAAGAAGCAATCATTGGAATAAGGTTCTTAATAAGCATTGAATTTTGGGAGGTGCTTATACAAGCACCTATGCTTAAAGGAAAAAAGTGGTTGGTGGGCCCTATTGAGTAATAAAGAGTGGTGGTTGTTGGTGAAATAAGGATGTGGGATCAATAGTGGGCCCTATTTAGTAGATTTTTTGAAGGTGCTGGGTTGGAGAGATGATGTACTTAAGTTGTCAAACGTAAAAATAAATGATGTGTAAAGGTGGGACCCATTTAAGATCCCCCAAAAGTAAGAATATGAGGTACTAGGTTGGAGATGCTCAGATGGTACTTTTACTAGAGTTGTTGTTCCAAGTGGCGCATATAGGCTTAGTGTGGATTTTTTACTCTTTTCCTTAAACTCTCATTCATTGCTGCATATAGGCTCAGAGTGGATTTTTTTCCTCAATAATTTGAAGAATTTTTTTAAAATATCTTATATATTAAAAAAAAAATTCAGGGGAAAGAGAGGGATTGTGTGGGATTTTGGAATTTGATTTTATGTAAAATCAGCTTAATCGAGGAAATTCTAGTTTTGAAGCTCCATTTTCTGCTCATTACAAATCCAATCTTAAGCCTTCTTCACGAAGTCCTTAATCAGAACCAACGTTTGCCGCCGTTGAAGGCAGTTTCCTTGGAGGAGAACAAGTTGGATTGGATCTGGTTGGAGTTTTGAAGGATCCGAGAAAGGGAAAAGGAACCATAGGAGTTGTTCGAGGTGATTGATAGGGAGCTCAAGAGAAATTGTGATTGGACTTATAGCTGGAGTGTCATTACTCTTATCCTCCCTTCCAGTAGCTGTTTTTGCAGAAGAACATGCCGACGCTACACTGTAACTCTGGATCTTGTGGGTTGGGCGAACATCATTGTGCCGCCACCAAAACTCCAATCGCTAAGCATATAGCAAATGAATATAGAATTGGACATTATATAGTGGTTGAATATAGAGTCAATCCCTATATAGCGATCGCTTCCATCGGTTGCTAAATTATAAAATTAAGTCGCTAAAATGTTTGTTGCATCTTCTTCATGGTGACCAACTTAGCGACCAAGGGTTCCGTCGCTACCACGACAAACAAAATAGCGTTTTAGCGACCACAAAATTGGACGCTAAAGCAAGAAAATCGGTCGCTAAATTGCCCGACGACCAATTTACCAACTGATACGAGAACGTCTCTAAAACAGTGGTCATAAACTAATTTAGCCACTGATTCCTAAACAGTTGCAAAATAGCAACCGATTATTCGGTCGCTAATTCATTGCCTGAGTCTGGTCACAGATACATGTTCAAGGACCACTTCAGTGACTGTGTTTTTTTTTTTAAATTTAGCGACTGCAAATTCTGTCTACGAATGAATTCTTTTTTAAATATAAATAAATTAAATTATATTTTATTTTATTCTATTTTTTAAAAATTAAAAAAATTAAAAATAAAATAAAATGCAAAATAATTACTAAACCAAATAATAAAATATATGAGAACATAAATTATATACAATCCAAAATTGTAATACATCGTCTAATCCATAATCTAACAACTATAAAATAAATGTATCTCCTAATCACGTGAATGTAAGGGTAATGGACTAAAATCATCATGGACGTCCTCATCATGAGCTTCCTCATGATCAGCTTCATCGTCATGCACGTGGCGGCCTGAACCCGAACCACTTGCCTGGTACATATGAAAAAGCTCCTCCATCCTAGCTCTCCGCTCGCTCAACATAATCTTAATCGTCAGGATTTCACTGTCCTTTGCAGCTAGCTCTTGATTCAGGTTCTAAATGACCTCTCGACAATCCACGGTAAGGTAGGATTCGGACTGAGTATGTGGCGTTGATGAGGCCACAAACTCATTCCTCGTCTACCCCAGTCCATAAACAAACCTCTTCTTGTTGGTCCCTCCATCCGCCTTCAAGAAGAGGGTGTTGTCAGAGCCTCTTGTCCCTGACTATCAACCTCTTCTCGGAGGCAATGAAACGCGTCCTGCATAATATCTCAAACATTAGCGCTTTTGCAATTATTAAAAATAATAAAACGAATTAATAATTTTTGAATAAAACAAAATAATACTTACAGCAACTCCCACAGACTTCTCATTGACCCACACCCCACTCTTAGTGGGTCATGTGAAATTGTTCTCATCATCTGATTGGACCACCTAAGCAGGGTAAATTTTTACCCTTCCGTTTTTTGGATACCAAAGAATCCAGTTTTCACTTTATGTACACTTGGCAAAAAATTTCAAACAACGATTAATATTACAAAACTTTTCGGAATCATAAACATATTTCCTCTTTAGTATAGAGCTCTCAAAACGGGCCAACCCGGGTGAGTCGGGTTGACCATCACGAGTTGGGGAAAAACTGGTCAATCGAACCCAGCTCACATTTTGGTAAGCCAGAAAATAAGCAACCCGGCTCGACCCACCGCGGATTGGTGAGTTATGCAGGTTAAATTCGTAACAAATAAAAATTTAAAAATTTAAAAAATTTAAACAAATTCTACCACCTTAACTTAAACATGCATACAAACAATAAAAGTTAAGCAAAAACAAGGGCAACTCAGAAAACAATAAGAATGACCACTGAACACAGAGAAAATATTGTACAAATTTAAAATAAAATGAATATCAGCATGTGACCTTTTAACGTTTTCGGGGGTGGGGGAATCCATTTAAATTTGACTACCAGTAGAATCTGGCCTTCGAAAAAATAAATTGCTTTGTTGATATATACAATCACTCTCAGAATTAAAAAGAAGAAAAATTAAGCAAAGGGGAAAACATAAACTTCAAATGTTGGGTTTGGCCGTGAAAATAAAACTGAAAAGGGAAAGAACTTTTTTTAAATTGATGCAACCCGTGAACCAATCCGGCTCAATCCGGATTGAACACACCCAACTTGTGAGTTAGGTGAGTCAGGTCAAAATGATCCGGAATTAAAATGAGTCAGAATTTATCTAACCCAACATATCGGTGAGTCGAGTTGACTCGCGAGTTTAATCCCATATTGACAGTTTTACTTTGGTACAAAGAGAAAATGCATTTGAGTTGATAAGAGTACCCTTTTCATTCCTCACACGTGCATAACCGTGTGGCCATCCATGCATGCATGGAACGTGATTTAGATCTACAAAAGGCAAAAAGAAAAGGAAATTTCGTTCGCCACTTTCGATCAATCACGAGGTTCTTGATAATGGTAGGTTCTGCAACCATTTGTCAACTTTATGATCCTTGGGGATGTAGCTATCTATTAATGTTCATCGCCAACTACTCTCAAATAGATGAATATGCTCTAACATGACTGCAACCATTTGTCAACTTTATGATCCTTGGGATTGCTACAATACACCCACTAGTTTTTAAGAATGAGCACTTTAGCAGCCTGCACCTTCTTATTTGGACAAAAATATCCAATTTCTCTTTGTAAAAACAACTTAAAGTGATGGGTAGTTATGTAATTTACATTTAATTATTTTTAAAAAAAACAATCTTTTTGACCCTTTAATTGGTTCTCTACTTTATTACCTTCTCAATCTCCTAATAAGTAACTTTTAATTGATGTGTTTATTTCTAGGGTTAATTATTCGGTTGGTCCCTAAATTATTTGGGAATTTTTAAATAGGTCCCTCAACTAAAAAAATTTGTAATTGGGTCCCTAAACTTCTAAACACTTTCTAATTGGATCCAAGCACTTTAAACGTCTGTAATTGGGTTCCTGAACTTGTAAATAATTTGTAATTAGGTCCCGAGGGTAGGAGAAGAACCTTATAATTAGAGCATCGTATAAATCTCTTTCGAGGTTTCTTGTAAGCCTTGGAGGTTAATAGAACCATTGGATCACTACAATAGCAAAGATTTTAAAAATGCCTAATATCTCAGGGATCTAATTACAAACTATTAACAAGTTCTGGGACCCGATTACAAACATTTAAAGTGCAGGGCCCCAATTACAAAGTATATTAAAGTTCAGGAACCCAATTACAAAATTTTTTAGTTCAGAGACCTATTTAAAAATTTTCAAATAGTTCAAAGACCTGCGGAATAATTAAACCATTTTCTATTGATGCATAGGCTTATTGAATGTTAATATTGACTTTGTTTTTTTTTCTTGTGCTTTGATAGGATGATAAAGGGTTGGAGAAAGTCATTTTTAAACAGTGTGTGAGCTGGTCAATAGAAAGTGGCAAAGTTGTTTTGCATTGGGCAATTATTCTATTTTTGTTTTGTATTGGGGAATGATTCTATTTTTCATTTGCTTTTGGATGTATATTGATCAAAATTGTTTATAGTCAGCAATTTGGAACATTTGTTATGTGGTGCTCTGCAATTCTTTTTGTTGAAATGAACAAGTTTATTAGCTGAAATATATTAGGAAAAAATACTGGAAGCTTTGAAAAATTACTGGAAGCTTTTATAATTCAGCAGTAGTTCATGAATCCATACCAGGAGACTTTTGTCTTCATCTTTAACAAACAGAAATAAATCTTTTGATTGTCAATACACTCATCAGTACAATTGAATCAAACTTAACCAAGAAAAAATTGTACAGCCAATCAAAATTAACAAAATACACCATTGGTACATATGCAGCTGCTACTTCACTCAATTCACTCACTTAAAAACTATTGGAGGAAGAGGCAAGTGGCTTCATCGTATGTGAGCACTCAACTTTTTCGACTTTGTTTTCTCTAATTTAGGGAAGACATGGAATTGGTAAAGTAACAATCTCTTTGTTGAAACTTCACCACCATCACTCTCAGTTTCAGCTAAAGTAAGCACATAACCCCAATTTCTACATCCACTGTATATATTTTTTTCCTAATCAACATACAAACACACCTAGTTAAGGTTCCATCGACAATAGCGACACAACGACAACCAGCCTTCGACACCGCGAGCCACGGCTGCTGCGCCATCAGAGACTACAGTGACGCCCTTAGCGACAACCAGCCTACAACACCGTGAGCCACCGCGACTGCGCCTTTGACATCGCGTGTCACCGCGGGCCACGGCTCTCTCATCATATGCTCTCACATTCTTTCCGCAAAGAGAACTACGTGTGATTCTGATTTCCTCTTTAGAATACGTAGGATCGGAACTGTCCCTCCTTCAAGCCAATATCAAGGGATCTCCCTCTGTGTGTCTTGATAAGCCATGAGACTTCTGGCATGAGATGCAAACCAGTAACTTAAAACGTGAAGATAGAGTTCAACATGACCAAGAGCATTTTGGTACATTCAATGCATTTTTATGATCTGGTCAGGCCCCCTCTTGGACTAGGCCAGAACAGTATGAATGGTCTATCATATGTCTAGCGCAACTTTGATATGGTGATGCCCTTTTTGTTGTTTCTCTTGAATGGAATGTAATTAGAAAAAATAAAATGAATGTTAAGATCATGCATCAGGGCAAACAAAACGCCCACAAAATCAGAGATGATAAACCGATATGTTTACACCATGCATATAACAGAGGAAATTGACTAATCACAAAGTAATTGAAATTGCTTAGTTTGGCAAAATTGCTTAGTTAGCCGAAGACGACCCCACCACGAACAGGACCAACCACGCACAACAAAGAAGACACTTTTAATGGAGAAGACGAGGACGAATTGAAGCACGTAAAGACAAAAAGATGAAACAATAAATGAAACCAATTTGCAGGAGAAGCACCGAACTCTACTATGGAACCTAGCAAATGGTTTCTATTAGGGGAGATGAAATGAATGAAAGAAGGTAAACCTAACATTTACATCAGATAATAATAAACTATTTTTTATGCAAAGTATAATAAACTATTTTTAAAAAACGAAAAATAATAAATTATAATAAAAATACAGTATTTTAACAATTAAATAAAATAAATAATAAAATAATTAATTTTAAATTAAAAAATGTAAAATTGTATTTTCCTACGTGGCAGCCTACATAAAAGTGCTAACGTGGCACACCGTTAGCCATGTCAGCACTTAACGGTGGGTCATTGACGACATGAACTAAAACCAAAAGTTTTGAACTTACAAGATAAAACCAATGAAAAAAAAATACATGAACGAAAACCAAAACTGACCGACTTTACAGGAAACCAAAAAGTTCTATATATCTATATATAATTACTAGGGACCAATCCCGATGACCCGACAAACCCGATATGAAAAATCTGAGTTGGTTCGGGTCATCGAGTCAGTTCGGTTTTTACACTTCTTAACTCGATCAATTCGGTTTGGGTACCGAATTAGAAAAAGTAAAACTCGAGCACCCCGACCCGACCCGACTCGAATCCCACTTCCTCCTCTAGCTTCTTTCTTTTTCCTTCCTTCTATGTTCTTCCCCTGTTCCCCACTTCCTCCCTCTTTCTTCTTCTTGTCCACTCACTGCAATTTCATAAAGCAGGGGTGTGGGTGTGTGTGTTTGTGACAGTCACCACAAATATATGAGTGTTTAAATATCTAGAGGAAGAAGAAGAAAGATTAAGAAGCAAAGGATACAAGAAAGATAGTGAGCGAGTGTTTGGTCCTCCAAACCTGACTACATTGACTCCAACAACAAAGCGACGGAATCCGATCTGGCGGTTATGGAATCCAAGCTGTCAAGACCACGCTTTGCCGGTGGGTTCACGGAGGATAAGGCAAGCAACTTTGGATGATGATTGTCGGCATTGCCTCTAAGAAGAAGAAAGATTAAGAAGCAAAGACAAGAAAGATAGCAACCTATGTGTGTGTTTGTGACTAACGGCGGAGTGGGTAGGGTAAGTAGGATTAGGTTTATTTAGAATGATATATTTCCTCTGTTTTTTATTTTTTGGTTTTTTAGTTTATTTTTTAATAGTGAATCCGATGACCCGACCCGATTCAAACCGAATGTGATTGGTTCGATTCGGGTTGCAA
Organism: Ammopiptanthus mongolicus; assembly: GCA_039655645.1. NCBI lineage: Eukaryota > Viridiplantae > Streptophyta > Magnoliopsida > Fabales > Fabaceae > Ammopiptanthus > Ammopiptanthus mongolicus. The sequence goes on from CM077350.1 coordinate 49,469,039, forward strand.
AAAAAATCTAAAAAATGACCCAACCCAACCCGATCAACTTTGAATTGGTTCGGGTTTCGGTTTTCAGGCAACCCGACTCGTGTCCACCCCAATACATTAGTGGAATGAATTTTTTTTCTTACTAGATCGATCTTACTCTGCGTAAAAGACCCGCCTACTCAATCCAAATTACACCCCAATTACCCATCTTAATGCCTTACGAATTAAGGGTGATGGTATCATGGAAAGGAAAAAAAACAAGGAAGGAAACGAAGGGAGGAGAAGAGTTATCATTAGGGGAGAGGATTGTTTTGTTACAAATTCAAATGGAATCCACATAAACGAAACCTATGTAAATCCAATGGTTGTGCTGTATGGCGGAGGAAGAAATCCTTCTCCAGGAGGAGGAAAGAATTTCTCCTTTCCCAATCCTATATGATGAGCCCCATAAAAACTTCATTACTCCTTTTCTCTTAATTTTCATTTTTTTATGGGTACCAAATAAGGAATAGCTCAAACTATACCATATACCTTCCATTCTTTTCCTTCTCATAATGCATACCAAATGTGCACTGAATTAGTGTCTGAAAATAAAAGAAATTATATTTTTTTTGGTAATCATGATATAGGTATGAAATTTTCATCATTGTTAGCAGTGACTAATCTCCGTCGGAGAACCTGTTGGGCACACATTTTTCATTTTTTTATGTGTACCAAATAAGGAATAGCTCAAACTATACCGTATACCTTCCTTTCTTTTCCTTCTCATAATGCATACCAAATGTGCACCGAATCAGTGTCTGAAAATAAAAGAAATTATATTATATATATTTTTTGTAATCATAATATAGGTACGAAATATTCACGACGTTACCAGTAACTAATCTTCGTCGGGGAACCTATTGAGCACACAAGGTGGGTAAGATAAGATTGATATAAGCAATGTCTTGAATACCATAATCGATAATGATATATTTATGTTAAATAGCTTATTAGATTAAAATTGTGGTGAATTTTAAATTACTCTTTAAACAAACCTATCCATCGTGGTAGCAATTTAAAAAGAAAATATAGAGTATGTTTGGTAAAACTAGCAGATAGCGGATAAGCTAGCTGATAACGGATGAGCTTATAACGGATAGCGGATAGCAGATAAGCTAGCTTATTGATGTGGAAGTGTTTGGTAAAATTAACGGTTAAACTAACTGATAAATATAAAATGACATAAAAGTATATGTGTCTATACCTTTTTATATAAATGTTGTTTATACATAAAAAAAAATTATATATACGTTAGTATTATAAATGTTTAACGTTACTATTATATACAAAAATGTTGATACATTATTATATATAAAAAAAATTATATAAATGATAATGTTACATGTTTATAATACATTATATTATGATATAAAATTATATTATTATATATATGTTATATTATCAAATAAATATTGTATTAAAGTAATACGTTTTATTTTGTTATAATACGTCATAATAAAATATTTATAAATTGTAAAGGTTAAATGTGAAATTAAAATAATTATAATATGTTATATTATCATATAAAATTTTATTATAAATTGAAGAAAGTTAATGTTGAATTAAAATAAAATAATAAGGGTAAAAGAAAAAAAAAGTTAGACTTTATAAGTTATAAGCTCAAATGCTACTTGAAGTAACATTAAAAAAAAATATTATAAACTTATAAAAAAATATTAATCACTAATAATAAATACGTTTATTAAATATGACTACTAACTCATCCATTAAAAACTATCCGGTATAAGCTAATGATGGGAACTGGGCTCATAGAAACATTTAGTAGGTATTTTTGGTACATATATCCGTTTGATTATATTATATTCAATTTCTGTTTGAAGAGACATTATATATAATATACTGCAACTTGAACACGGTAGGCCTCCAGCGAGGTCAACGCTCAACAATCCTATTGTGTCTTTTTTCTTGAATTTTATAATTTTTAATTCTAATACGTCAAGCTACATTAGAGTGCGTGAGCCTCATAATTCGGATCTAACTTCATTACAATCAATTGAGAATGGGCATGTCTGTCGTCTTCTACCACTCTTCTGCAAAACTGCCAAATTATTTACAAATGGAATTATTAAAATATTAGAAATCTCTCACCAAACGAAAAATAACATAAATTTTTTTTTGGTGCTCTTAAATTATAGGAACTGAGTTACCATTATGGGACCTGAAACAATATGAGTGGACCCTTCTGTAAGGGATTTATTTTACACAAGGTGAAAATCGAATCAGAAATCTTTCACTAGAGAGTATTCTTATACACATTCATCCTATCTTACAAACCTAACATGTTTTCACAAGACGAACCCCCCGTGTGGTAACATAAAATATTTTATGTCACACAATCACGCATCCCTAATATATAATTTATTATTCCATAAACTAAGCTTAACAAATACCAAAAAAAAAAAATACCATAGATGCATGCATTCCAACCAAGATGTACGTAATACTATGCAAAAAATTATAAAATCAAATGGCAACTAAATAATTTTATTTTCAAACAAGTTCTCTTCTATCGTACAAATAAATTTTATATTTATATCTATATAATATATAAGGATAGAACCCAATTGTATAATACTGGAAGGAGATATGTTAAGTGTCAAGTTCAAATGACACCATGTATAATTTTTTAATGGTATATAATTATAGCGACGGAATAAGTGTATAGCGATCCATACATGGTACCATTTGAATACCATTAGTTCAAACGGCCGATGTTTCTAGCGATCGATATTGTCACAACAACTCTATTTTAACGTCCGATTATAGATCGATCGGTAAAACATGTTGGTAAACCGTGGTTTTGATTAAAGCTACTAGTAGCCAGTTGACGATCGATTTTGCGACCACTTATCATTTTAGTAATTTATGACTGATTTAACAATCGAATTTCGGTCGCTAAAATTAAAATCCCTATATCAAGACCATATTTCCTCTTCGTCACTTTCACTCTTTCCCTTTGCTCTCGAACGTCCCTCTTTGATAGCTTTCTCCCCCTCTCCAAAAAACACTCCGCCGACACCAGGAGAGAGAACACTCCTGCTCCCTCTTCTTCTATGAACAACCCTTCTGCATCAGTAATGTCTCCCTCTCCCTCACTATTAGTTTTTTCTTTTCGCTTTAACTTATTCCCTTCTCCATTGGTTCACACACAGCCATTGAGGTTTTGATTCTTCTCCACCGTGCCATCTCTTCGGTAACCATCACTTCAGTGACCACCATAGGACCGCAACCACCACGCCACCATCTCCGAACCACACCTCTCAACCCTCTGTAAGTTCTTCCCTCTTTCTGTTTTATTTTTTTCTTCTATAAACATGGGATTTATTGTATGAACTCTATCTGTTGTTGAACCCTCTGCTTATATGGCTTAAGTTATACTTACGGAATGAAACATATTCTAGCTTATTGTATTGTTATTGATTCTTCACTAAGAAAAAGCATGGAACTACTTTGTGGTATATCCAATAGAGTTTGAGAATAACTACTTTCTGTTTTCTTTCATTTTTTTTTATTTTTCTTTCAGTAAACAATGGATTTTTCATCATTCTCTATTTTTCTTCATAAACTATTTTTTTAATGTTTTTTTCTGTGCTTTTTATTTTTGTTGTCACACTCAGCCATCAGATCATTGTTCTTCTGTTTCCTGGCAGCTGCACAAGCAGACATGTGGATGGCTGCATAAGCTCCATTGTGGGAAGTATGCGAAAGTCACTCAAAATTGTCGGCTTCTTTGACAGCTCTGAGCCTCAAATCCGATTACAACATGTCGAAAGGATGTTCTAATCGAATGGTCTAGCTTATGGGCGATACGATGCCAAGGACAGCCGAATGTCTAAGAATTTTTATCACCCTAAGAAGTTGGTCTGGGCCTGGGTTGTTTGAAAATTGAATGGTGCCCGAGAGGATGTATATTGTACCACAATGATAATTCAGGCGAGAACATAACAAATTGCAAATTTTATGGTGTGGATCGGTACAGGACAACCACTAGAATGGGCACCGAGAAGATCTCCCATAGAAAATGTAGTACTTTACACTCGCCCCAAGGATTATAAGTTTGTACTCTTCAATGGCCATTACATCTCATATGAGGTGGCACAATGAGAAATCAGAGGGAGTCCAGTTCTTGTGTCATTCATTAGACGAAGAAGCTTGGAAGCACTTTGATAGGTTGTATCCGACGTTTTCTTGGGAAACTCAGAACGTCGGATTAAGGTCATGTACGGATGTATTTAATTCTTAGCGACTAGCCAATCTACCATCGCTTTTTATCGGTCGCTAAACCCCTATTTGTTGTAGTGTTCAACAAGCTTTTTTAAATAAGTTAAGAAAGAGCTTATTTTCATAAGTTTCTCTGTTAAGCTTACTAAAATACGCTAAAAAGAGATTATAGAAAGGTAATAATTATTTTTATGAATTATTTGCATAATTATTTTCATAAGCTCAAATAAGCCTTTCACAAGTCCGACAAGTTTAAATCGGTCAAAAATCGGGTTTGGTTAGGTTAAACCAAATCTGATCGATTTTCTGAAAAAATAAAATAAAAATCTGAAACAAATGAAAAAGAAAAGCAAAAAACTTAATCCTAATTCGTAAATCAATAAATGAATTTTACACTTATTTATAAGTATTATCTTTATACATATGATTATGAGTTGTTACCTTATATCCGAGACTTGATAGTTGGTTTTTAACTACTTACTTTGGGATTCTGATTCAGTGACTTTGGCATGCCAATTGCACCATGCCTTTTCGTGTCTCTGGACCATCAGATTAATCTTGCGGTCCAAAACATGCCACATGTCTGTCATTTAATTTCTGGGGATATATGAAGGAGAGGGAATGAGACAATAGGGGTATTTTGGGGATATTAAATTTTAAAAAAAAAATTATTGTGTATTAGAAAAATTTGTGGTGTAAAAAGCAACACCCCTACAATTTTCATGAAGACACCATGACCCTGTTTGGATGTTAAAAGGGTCTGATTTGCAAAAAAAACACTGATTTACGGACCAGATGCGGGAATTGGGCAATGTCTTGAGGTAATTAGTAGTTATTGGGCTAATTAGCATATGGCGGGCTTATGTTTGGTGTTAAACCCTCAGTTCCCTAGAGAGACTATAATTAGGGTTTTGAGATTAAGAGTTAGCTAAGCATTCCTAATTTTGTTTTGACTTGGGCAATTTTCAGAGATTTTGAGTTTTCTGCTTTTACAGTTTTTCGTCGTTATTAGGTTTTCTCGCTTTTGATGTTTTCGTGTGAAGCCTCCATGGAAGGTTAACCCCTTTTTGATCAATTCACTAGTGTAAGGATTTCGATTTTAGATCTTGGGGTTTGGTTGTTATTTTCAATTCCTATTATTGAATTTCCTTCTTTTCATATTAATCTCTCTTCTCTTTTCTTGATTGCAATTTCTTTGTTGGGTTGAAACTTAATCATTCAATTTCAAAATTGTATTATTGAATATGTTAGATGCTTAATCTTGCATGCCTAATTCGAGATTAATATGATCTGTGATAATTAGTCATATGTTTGATTGATTTTCGGTTTCTAAATTGTTTTGATGTCTTGATGATGCTTAATTGCCTAACCCAATTCGATTAAACTCTGAATACTTAATTCAGTAGGAAGCCATTGAATTTAATTGATGCTTAATTGGTTGAACTCGAATCAAGCAAGAATTAAATCAAGAATTGGAATCAAATCCTTAGAAATCAGTGATAGGTCCAAATAGAAATCGTACCCGGTGGATTGGTTGTTTTTAATTGATTGCTTTGTCACAATCTGCTTTCTACTTCAAATTCAAACCCCCTTTTTCTAATACTCTTAGTTGGCTAATAAAATCAAAGATCATTGTGAGATGACCAAGGTTGTATTGCCTTGTACCGCAAGCTTTTCTTGTTTACTTTGGTCGTGTACGACCGCGAACACCTAATAAAAAAAGTCAAAAGACGGTTATATCCTTATTTTCCTTACCCCATCCAACAAGAATTCCTGACTTGACTCGATTCAAACTTTAGTGAATCGATTAAAATTCATGACCGAGGAAAGTATGTTCAACACTACAGGGAGGATCTTTTCGGAAGCAAAGTCCTAACTCCCAACACTGGATTTTGATTCCTCAATGAGAACTTCTATGGACTTTTCTAAGTCACAAGTGTTGGAAGCACTAAAAAGTAATTGAAGGGTGTTTTCTCATATGGGGTATTCACCCATTTGGATTAATTGAAAACTTCAAATATGAAGCCATCGACACACCAGATCGTCTTGCCTTCCACCACTGAACGACACCATCCGAGGATGTTCATTCCTCCACGCCTAGTCCCCACCGCGAGAGTGCCACCTCGCCGCGAGCTCAGACGCATACACCACCACGCAAGCCGCCTCGCCCTGCACTGTCGTCGTCCACCGCGTGGCTGCCACCATCTTCTCAATCCAGTTTTCATTGTTGTTCGGTTATCGCCATGTGTGAATCTGATGAACTTTATATCAACCCAGAAAGTGTAAAACTTTATCTTAACCCAAGCAACACATGATACAAAACTTTAAGGAGAAAAAATCTGGAGATAACCCAGAAAGTGTAACACTTTATCGGAAAATTTTGGGGAGTTTTGAGTTTGACGGTGGAGAGAAAGGAGTGAGAAAAGAAGAGGGTTACGAAATTGGGAAGGGGATGGAAGTAGGTGATTGGAGAAACACCGCAATGAGCGTCGATCGCGACGAGAAGAATCTAAACCTTATGCTAGCGGTGGTTTGTGTTTCCGGCGAAGGTGGGATGAGATCCTAGGAGTTGGGGGTGGTGATGAGGAAAGGGGTAGGAATGAAATTCTCAATTATTTTTTTAAAATAACAAAAAAAACCAGAAAAATGATGTAAAAACCACTGGTTCCACCAGTGTACCCCAAAGTGGGGACTCACCTTAGACGTTGCCATAAAACATTCATAAAATCCAAAAAAAAAAAAATATGTATTAACAATTTTCTCTTTTTCCTTTCCGGTTTTACAAATATTTATTTTATAGTATAAATACTTAAATGTATTGCAACATTAATACTTATCTTAACCAATGGAATTGATTCGTTTTGCTTGCAATTAATGGTTGTTTTATAATGTGACGTCCTCTGTTATTAATGACCTACTTGGTTCCAGTTTCTGAAAAAAAAAAAAAAACAAAGGCATATTATTGCCAACTTTTGTTCCGAAGCATATTAAGACAACAAATAGAAGCCAATTTGTTTAAATGAAACTTTGTAGTTAAAAAGAAACGCCAGGAACGCACTCTTTATCTTAATTATAAGATATACTTTAAAACATAAACATGACAAAAAAGAGTGAATCGTGCGTGCTTGGTTGACTTGCTACTTTTTGTTCTTTTACAAAATTCTTTTGAAAGAAAAAGAAAATGGGATAAAAAAAAACTAGCAATGTGGCACGTAAATTTCACTCTCCTTTGAATAAAATGGATTCAACTTTGGACAAGTTAGATTTTTTTTTACGTTTTTGTGATGTTATTTTTCAATAAAAAAAGACATATATGATAACTCCTCAATAAAAATTATATATATATATATAAAATAGCTATTATTTATATAATTTTCTTATTGGACAATAACACTACTAAAACAACACCTTAATTTTTGTATTTATACTTTTTCCGGTTGTCTATAACGGATCTAACATAAATTCCCTTGATTAAGTCTTGATGCATCTTTTCGCATGTTGTCACTTGTCTATTTGGCTTTTGCTCAACAACATTATTTTTCAAGGTGGTAGCTTCGATTTGTCCAATATTCTGGAGCTCATTAATATATGCTCGTAGTCATGGTTCAAAGCAAAAATAGTGGGACCACATATTCAGTTCTCCGATTGGTGCTTGAATCCAGTGTCTTGCATTAGACGATAATAACGGCTGAAGCAGGCGGGTTTAGAGAGGTTTTCCTGCTATTTAGCTGATTAAAATGGAGCCTCAGACGTTTGTTTCTAATTGTTTCACAAGGGTTATGTATGAATGAATTGGCATTAGTCCTTTTCTCTATTTGGAGCTAGTTAGCCGAGTTTCTCTGTTTTTGTAGCACACTCCAGATCCTTTATGTATTGGTGCCCCCTCTATTTGGCTTGTTGGTCGTTGGTTTTGTCAAAAGGGGTTCTGCATCTTGGTTTGATATCCTTCCTACATTAGTATACTTTTCTACTCGTGGGGTTAGGTTTTTATATGGGGTATCGCATTAGTTACTGAACTGTTACATATGCTTCGGTTATGTGAGTTTTACGATTCCATATCCTTGCATTGAGAGATCCATTGTGCTACAGTAAGCATCGTTGAAACTAAACGCAAATATAACGATTGATGGTATCGTATCAAGATTTGAATGGCCTGAGTGCCGAAAGTTACCGAAGATGAAATCATAGTGGTTGTTTTCCATTGATGCAGATTCGATTGATGGTTGTTGCGGTGGTGGAACGGTTATGATCTTCTCGTCTGTGTTGCTGATCAATTCTTCATCACAGTCCGAAGCACAATCTTCGTCGGTGTCATAAGCGGAAGCCTCTTCATGTTTTTTATGTTCATCAACTCACAAAAAAAAAAACACCGACATATTAATGTTGAATGAATTGGCATGGCTACGTGTTTGGCAAAACGTACCGTGATCAAATTTTGCTGTTTGCTCATTTGGATTAACGTTACATCAAATCGCCACCTATGCATACGAAAAACATTCACAGGTGTGATACATGACATCTATCGTTCAGAATCTCAACTACGGAACTACCAATATGTACGTATCTCTACGCATGCATAATAATGCTCTTTTATTGTTTGAAATGGAAAATAAAAATGCTGCACCTTTTTCATTAATCACTGAGCAAACGTGTACATTAAAATAAGTGTTTGTTCTCCCTAATTATTAGTATCCGTATAATATTGTTCATCGATAATCTTTTTTTTTAAATTTATCTAATATATGTAATAATATTATGGGTGGGGTATGTACCAAAATGTTATGGGTGGGGGTGTTATTGAAATTCTAATATGTCTATTTACACTCCCAATTTTTTATTTCAGTTGTGTTTTCTAAATCTATCCTTATTTTAATTTTTCATTTCAACAAAAGCCAAAAGTTATTTTCTTCTATTTAATTTATTCACACTCTATATTAATTAAAACTAATTTATGATTCTTTTCTCATTCATATAATTTATACGTAAATGTAATTCACGGATATTTTTGTTTCTTTATTATTTTATATTCAATATATTTTTTCTTATATATGCAATATTTTAATAATATAATACTAATTGTACCCCCAAAAATAAATAATGTAATATAAACAACATTTTTATATCTTTTTATATATGAGTTAAATATGTTTTTAGTCCCCGTAAAATAAACAAACTTTGGTTTTGGTCCTTGTAAATATTTTTCTTTGTTTTTTGTCTCTCTAAAATCTACAATCACTATTTTTTGTCCATATTGTCATGTGACATCTATTGACTACTTATGTGTCTAACAGAAGGTCATATGATCATCTTAAATGAAACTCAATGACTTCGATGGTGTCATATTATCATATGACTTCCCTAAAAATTTTCTTGAACTCTAAACTGAATTATATTTATCTATCCTAAAATAAATGTTAGGGACTAAAAACGATGATATTAAATTTTAGAGGGATGAAAATCATAGAAAAACAATTTATTGGGATCAAAACCAAAATTTGTTCATTTTATAGGAACCAAAATTAGTAATTCCATATTTTAGAGAGATAAAAACCAAAGAAAATTTTTACAGGAATCAAAACCAAAATTCGCTAATTTTCTATGGACTAAAAACATATTTATCCCTTTATATATTTACGATAATTTTATTTTATAAGAAAACCTTACTTTAACACATAATTATTTTTATGACTAATAGTAAAAGTGAAAAACTAACCTATTGAAAGATATATTAAACATTCTAGTTTATTAAAAAAATGTAGACAAATTCATTTGCAGCATATCTTTTTTCTCTTTTAATAACTGATTCTTTTATATTTTATTTATTTTCATTGCTTTTCACTAATTCAACAAACAATGCTTTTATATGACTGCAACAATATAACGTCACTATCGTGGATGAGCTGGGTATGAAGGGGCAGGGTGCGGCATGGTGTTAAATGAATATTATCTGATGCTCATTGATCACTAAAGTAATAAAATTTTGGTTAAAATATATTTTTTATCCTTTATCTTATTTTCAGAATTTGATTTAATCTTTTATCTTTAAAAAAGATCTGTTTTAGTCTTTAATATTATAACATTATATTATTTTGGTCATTTCCGTTCGATTTGTATCAACAGTGTTAGTAAACTACCGCTAGTCGTCGGAAACCACCGTCCGTCGTCGGATTCTAGAGTCCCTCGTTGGAATCTGGGTATTAAAGAGAGAGAAAACAAATCTCTTCTCCTTTTCTCTTTCTCTTTCTTGTTCCTTCCTTTTTCCTTTTCCTCTTTCTCCTCATTTCTTCTTCCTTCCTTTTCCTCTTTCCCTTTCTTCACTGTTGGTGTTTTGCTTAATTTTATGAATTAGGAGTGGGGTTTGAATTGGGGCCAATTTGAATTTGGGGCTTAGGGCGTGAGATATTGAAATTGGAATTCATGATAATGGGCTATTGTTTGAATTGAGGATTTGAATGTCATTTTGAGTTTGAAGTTATGTTACTTTGGATAAGTCTTTAGGTTGGGGAAATTAATTCTTCTATGAAGTTATAAATGCTTGAAGTTCATTATTTGTTAATACTGAGTAAGAGAAGTTTGGAATTGATTTCTGCAATTGTTTGAAGCTTGAAAGGGAAAGAGGAAGAGGAAGAGGAAGGAAGGGAGAAGAAACGAGGAGAAAGAGGAAGAGGAAGGAAGAAGAAAGGGAAAGATAAAATGAAAATAAATTTGTTTTCTCTCTCTAATAACCAGATTCCGGTGAGGGAACCCAGAATCCTGTGACGTAGGGTGTTTCCGATGACTAACGGTAATTTACTAACACCGTTAGTGCAAATTAATCTAACGGAAAGGAACAAAATAATGTAACGTTATAAGATAAAGGACAAACGAATCTTTTTAAAGATAAAAGACCAAATCAAATTCTAAAAATAAGATAAAGGACCAAAAATATATTTTAACCTATAATTTTTTGAACTATTTATCAAAATAGTCTTTTTTTTTAATATTTTCATAATTTTTTGACTTTGACCAAGTAGCGTCAGTACCAATTTGACTAACGCCACTCTTTTATACATGGCGCCCCTGATTGGGTGCCAAAATTTACAAAAAAAAATAAAAAAAATTGCATGGCGCCACATGATGCATTGTGGTGAGTGGCGCCACTCAGCAAAACGTGCCATGTGGCGCAACCCCATTCACCCATTATTCCTACACTCTTTCTTACAAAAATTTAAACTAATAACACTAACAAATTAAAACAAAGAATATTAGAAAATAATAGTAACAATATTAATTAGTTATAACAATAATTATAATATAACATTAATCATTAATTACAGTCTTTTTTTTTTGACAAATCATTAATTACACTCTTAAAACTACTCATTACTATTTTTTTAAGCAACTACACATTACTATTATTTAATTAAAACTATTATTAATTATAATATAACAATAACAATTAAAACTACACATTTTTATTGTAATAATTAAAACTACACATTAATATTAATTACTATTAGTTACTATTATTCATAAATTTTTCTTTTAAAATATTACTCTCTTAAATTTTTATTCAACTATTAATTTTTTAATCCAGTACATGGTTTAATTTTAATTATTTTTGTTTTTGATTATTGGTACTATTAGTGTTGCTAATGTTGTTTTCATTTTTTTAAATGTTACTAATAATCTATTAATTACTAGTGTTATATTATAATTATTTTTTTAATTTTTTTAAAATATTCTTTATTAGTGTTATTACCATTTTCTAGTATTTTTTAAATATTGTCTTAATTTTTTAGTATTAGTTTAACTTTTTTTAAAAAAGAGTATAGAAATAATGAATGGATGAGATTGCGTCACGTGACACGTTCTGGTGAGTGGCGCTACTCACCAAAATGCGTCACGCCAACTGGTGCCACTCACCAAAATGCGTCACGTGGCGTCATGCAATTTTATTTTTATTTTTTTGTAAACTTTGTCTCCCAATCAGCGGGGTGCCACGTGTAAAGAAGTGAACTGGCGGCACTTGGTCAAAGTCAAACAATTATTAAAATATTCAAAACGTGATTATTTTGGTAAATAGTTTGGAAATTATAATATTTTGATAAATAGTTTAAAAAACTATACTAGTTTGGTCAAATTCAGGGGGAGGTCGAGTTAAAAAAACAAAAAATTTGGTCTCTTGTTTCAGCAGAAAATGCGAAATTTATTGCTATATATAGGAATCAAAGTTGTCTCAAGTGGGTGCTAGATTGTATCAATCTTTGTGGGGAGGCTCAGATTGCAGCTGAATATCTCAAACTGCTGAACGAATGTCAGGAGGTATGATTTTGATGTGGAATGGCACTAGGTTCAAGTTGAAATTTACCTTTTCGGGGAAGGGATTCTTAGGGATGTGTGTGGTTTGGGTCGTAAATAATACAACCTGGTATGTTCTAAATTTTTACTCCTCATGTCAACTTTCGGATAAAAGAAAAATGTGGAAAGATTTACTAGTGTCAATTTAAAATGGGTTTCGGGAGAGAGGTGTGGTATGTGGTAGGAGATTTTAACGCTTTATAGTCAAAGGCATAAAGGAGAGGGGGGAATGTAGTACATGACACTAAGGAACATACTGAGTTTCAACAATTCATAGAAGAGATGAAGTTAGTTGACCTTCCGATGCTTGGTAAGAAGTTCACTTGGTTTAAACCGGATGGTTCATCCATGAGTAGGCTGGATAGGTTCCTCATTTCTGAAGGTAGGATTAAGCGTTGGAAGTACTCGGCTCAGTGGGTCGGAGATAGAGATGTGTCAGATCATTGTCTCATCACGCTTAAGTGTGGTGACTCTAATTGGGGTCTGAATCCCTTCCGGTTCGCTAACTGCTGGCTACAACATCAAGAATTCGACTTTTTGTATTGCGGGTGCTGGAGCTATTACTTTGTGTATTTGCCTTGGGTGGTAGATCTGGGTTCAGTTTCACAGTGTTGGGGTTATGAGTTTTTGTGCTTCGATAATGTAACTTTGGGTGTTCTATTTTGGTGTTTGGGTTTGGTGACCCGGTTCTATGCTTAGTTTTGGGTTACATCTTTGTATTGTATAAGGGTTGGGGTACCCCGTGTACCCTTTTTAATGTATTTATTTTGCTTTTATAAAAAAATAATTTAGTTATGCGTAATATTCAAATTAATTTTAATATTATGTCAACATAACGAGTGAACCCGATTCCATCCCCGACATTATCAGGTCATGGTTGAGTCAGATTCAAGTTTAAGTAAATGATACTATTAATATATGGGATCCAATTTGTCCGAATAGGGATGACAATTGGTAGGGTATGGGTAGTGTACTATAGTATCCGTCCTCGTCCCCGTGTTTTAAGAAAATACATGTACCCGGACTCATAACCGCATGGATAGCAACTTTAATACCCATACCTTTACCCGTTAGGTACCTAAGTATCCATACCCACACCCATTACCCGCACTTTAATATAATAAAATTGTGGATGTTTGAAAACAAGATAAGAAATTTTTACTGTTAAAAGAGGAGAACATAATATATAATACAAATCACGTCATTCTATTATATTCTAACATTACAGATATAAATCATAATATATCTAAGACTGAAATACAAACGTCTTTGATACAAAACATGTCATATTCTCCAAAACATTAAGTAAATGCATATGCGTAACATTATTAAATTCAGCAACATCAAGTCTAAATTGAAAGGAATTAAAGCAAACAAAAATATCTATACATGTATGTTTATTTTACTTAAATATGAGAAGCTTATTAAATTCCATAATTCTATATAGCTGAAGCTAATTCCACGCATGCGTAACTAAAAGGAAAATTGAAAGGGGGAAAAACAAATCTCTCTAATATATAACCAGAAAGCACATGTGTTAATGTGCTTTAATTGTATTGTTTATAGATCAGTCTGCAATTAACTTACCGCTTCATTTTATCAATTAATTCAAACTTCATCACTGCACATGCTTTGCAATGTGACCGCCTAATTTGTAGTATATATTTTTGCCTTTTTCCCCACTTTCCATAAACAGTTTTTCCTTTTTCTATATATCAATAATTACTATTCTCATTTTAAATATCATAGTCTTGATACGTCTGTCCCAGGATCAAATAGTTAAACTATCACTGATTTAGTCTTCATTATTTACACAAAATAGAAACAAACTACCACTGCCCATTACTTTTCTAGTTTCTAATTTCTATTGCCTAAAATGAATTATATATTATAATTTATAATGTGGGAATAGTGCGTATTAGAAACTTGAATGCCTTATTACGTCGTTGACACACATCGTTAACATGAATGTCTTATATGGACGGTTCAAATGAGAGCAGTGTTATAATGAAAGTGAGATGAACAAATTCGGACCATCAAATCATACATGGATGGTCAAGATTAAAATTAGTTGATGATCATGTGATCACTTAAAAAATTCATATGATTTTATGTTCTAATATTGATTAATCATGTGTAATCCAAAGATCCAAATTTACTTATCTCATATCTCATAAAAACGTACTCCTGATGGGATGGATACTAAAATATCCGTAACAACATTCATATCCAATAAAATTTTGCATGAACGCCCCTACTGGAACACATTTTCATGGCCTTCATCAAGTTCTTGAAGATGGGCTAGTAATCGTAGGCTTTGTGAGACGGGCTTTGACTCTAATGATGATCGACTGGGTTTTCTCTTTCTCTTTTAGTCAACATTGACGGATAGTTGGAAACTTGTTTTTTAGTACCTTATCAATTGAAGATTCAAAATTACCCAAACACTTTTCAGGGTCAAACGATTGGACTATTATAATCCCAATGGGATAAGCCAGGGCCCAATATCTATTTTTGGGTCCTCAAGCTGTCTAGTCACTGTCGAAGAGTATTGTGTGCTGAGGAAGGCCATCGGCAACCAATTTTTTTTCTAGAAACAGTTTTACATGTATTTTTAAAATATCTCATCCATTCATTTATTTTAATCCAACAAAGATCATATGGCTTCTTTAATAAATTAATATATATCCATTAGATTAGAATAAATGAATGGATGAGATTAAGAATAACTCTCTTAAAGTTACTCTTGGAGTAACTTGATCCCTCCTATATATATATATATATATATATAAAATAAAGCTTAGCCTCCTAATATAAACCCTCTTAGTTTGATAGCTTGCAAGACTGCTCATAAATATGTCCCTAATAATAAAGAAGTGACCACTCCAGTTAACAACACTGATGTTGCCTTATTAGACAGGGAAGATATTAATGTAACAGCATCTGCTCTAGTGATTGCTCATAAAGGAGACACAAGTGGCTCCTCTTCTCCTGTTGCGGTTCAAGTTAGTCAAGAAGCTACTGTTGTGAACACTACCAATGGAAATCAGCAATAAATTCATCAAGATTATAATGTAGACCCTAATCCTTTTGTTGGGGTTTGTGCAAGCCAATAAGGAAACTGTAGGTGATAATAGTTTGAATGTTGGTGAAATTATTATGACTGATAAGGGTGTTAATAATCCTTTGTTGGATAAGGATAAGATGACTGACAAAGCTGAAGACATTGATTCGATTGAGACCACTCATGATCATGTCTGAAACTCCATTCCTCAAAACTCAACTCCTATTGCTATTGTGCCTGATGCTGCTTCAAATTCAATGCATTCCATGGCTACATGTGATTTAACAATTACTAGTAAAAATTTTGAGACTCCCGTGATTAATTCATCTCCTATGCATCCTAACGTTATTCATGATATGAAAGTTCTTGTCAAGTTTTTGGGTGATGAGGATAAGGATGACCGAGAAAATGGCTCTCTCTCAGCAGAGCAGAAGAAGTATAACTTAAGAAAAAATAGAAGGCTTAATTCTAGATTTACATGATTCTTGTTTATTTTGTGTTTCGTCCAAATATCCCAAATCCAAGATATGTGAATGTAATCAAACTAATTCTCTCTCTCTCTCTGATATGATTAGCTTGACAGAATATAACTCTGCTCCTACGTATCCAGTTTGGAATCAAAGCTCTGACGTAGTTCTTGCTAAGGGATTAGCTCCCTATTTATAGATGTTTATTTCAACTGTTACTCCTCGAACACAATCTGACCTCCAACCATTGATTCGTGGGAACGTGGCAGTTATCGCTTTAACGTGTTGCAAAGGTACGTTTTAATTGGGGTAGGGAAGAGAACTTGGTCTTCTATTAGACGAGTCGTGGTGTTGCTACTTGCCATAGAAGAGAACGTGGTTCTTCTTTTGAATGGACCAAGATACATATACTCGACCCATCTCTTATTTTATTTGAGTATGTGTTCGAGTTAGTTAACTCGGACACATATACTCGGCCATCCGACCTTAGTTGCACTCGGTAGGATGGCCGAATATGTGTTGAATTGGTGGGCTCGGCCTCACATACTCGGTCATCCGATCTTAAATATACTTGGTCAGTACATAAGCCCCCCGAGCTCTGAACTAAACTTAGTGAAAGAGTTTATCAAGAATTCAGGCTTGACCGAGTATCTTAGGTGAGCACGTGTTATTTTCTATGATGATATCTAAGTCCTCGTTGTGTGTAGACCATTCCTACTTTCGCGGGTTGTGTGTCTGATTAAGTGCTGTAATGATAAGACATGAAATACTCGATTTGCATGAAATTCATATTTTCAAGAATTCCTCTTGAAAGGTTATGCAATCATCATTTGTCACTATGTTTACCTGAGTAACATAATCATCCAGATGACTATCCGGATCAGTAGTACCATCATACCTTTCTAATATCAATGACTTCCATCATTGAGGAAGGGGAGTATCCATAATCCGATCAGTCAGCCGGCTTCTTCGGACTCCAAGAGTTTTTGGCTGAGGTGCTTCACATGGAAACTCCTGCTTGTGTCTAACGGGACTCACTTCACCATGTAGCATCGTGTTGTGAGTTTGCTGATGAGAAAGTCCAATGTCAGCACGTGTGGCCCTCGTGTGAGTCGTGTCTTATGGATGATAACTTGGGTTAACTTACTCATCATGCCAGGACGATGCCATTCGCTCCCTACTTCTCGCCCTTTCTCTTTGAAGACGATGATAATTCTGCTACATTTCTTCATTTTGTCTCTTTAAAGCTTCCATTTGAATTCTCATCTCTTGGAAAAGTGGATGATCCTCCAGAGAAGGATTTTGTATCTGTTGATGCTCATTAGTTACTTCATCTCGTTGATTGTATTCTTCACGTTCCCTTCTGCTCCCTCCTGCACTGCTCCTGGTTAACACCATTGCTTCACTGGAAATGTGGCTGAAGGAAAATTTGCCTCGATCCCATGGTGGGCGCCAGTGTTCCGTCTAAATATCCCAAATCCGAGATATGTGAATGGAATCAAACTAATTCTCTTTCTCTCTCTCTCTCTATCTCTCTTCCCCTCCCTCTCTCTCTCTCTCTCTCTCCCTCTCTCTCTGATATGATTAGCTTGACAGAATATAACTCTACTCCTACGTATCCAGTTTGGAATCAAAGCTCAGACGTAGTTCTTGCTAAGGGATTAGCTCCATATTTATAGATGTTTATTTCAACTGTTACTCCTCCAACACGATCTGACCTCTTGCCATTGATTCGTGGGAACGTGGCAGTTCTCGCTTTAACGTGTTGCAAAGGTACGTTTTAATTTGGGTGGGGAAGAGAACGTAGTCTTCTATTAGACGAGTCTTGGTGTTGCTACTTGCCTTAGAAGAGAACGTGGTTCTTCTTCTGAATGGACCAAGATACATATACTCGGCCCATCTCTTATTTTATTTGAGTATGTGTTCGAGTTAGTTAACTCGGACACATATACTTGGCCATCCGACCGTAGTTACACTCGGTAGGATGGCCGAATATGTGTTGAATTGGTGGGCTCGGCCTCACATACTCAGTCATCCGATCTTAAATATACTTGGTCAGTATATTTTGCATAGGTTTTGGTTTATGTGGTCCCATGATTATGTTTTTTTGTTTTTCTTCTTTTTATCAATAAATTTATGGTTAGATAGGATCGGATCACCTTGCCTTAAAAAAATTTGAATGCCTATTACTATAATCCATGCATCTTTTTTCTGGATAGTTTAACTACAAATAGGTAGCAATAGATTTTTTTTATTTTACATTAAAATGAATTATCGATCTTTTAGAAAAGTGTAGCATTGTCAAATTCAGTTGCAACCAAAATAATTTGATCAAGTAGTTTGAAAATTAAGGTTTCAAAGTTTCAATTAGAATTGGATCAAATGGGATTCAAAGAACAGAGAAAGAGAGAAGATTCCATAATACTTGGAAAATTTTAAAATTGTTTAAGAATATGAGATTCCCTTCCTATAATAAAAACAAGCATCGATCATTGTCAAGTTTTTTTTCCCACAAATTTTGAGTTAAACATTAAATATACTAAGTTGAACTTTTTTTTTTTTACTGGGATACTAAGTTGAACTTAAGCATACTTTAGTGTATGTGTATATTTTGAGTTGTACTAAGTTATTCCTAGCCAATATGGTGGATTCGAAATGTAAGTATTCTCCTCCATCCATCACCCCATGTGATGGGGGAGACAAGAAGGTCTGTGGCATTAACTCAAGCACTCTAATGTTGTTTGTGCTATAAACATATATAATTGTGTATCATGGACTCATGGCCACTGAATACATACATGCAAAGCACTCGCATGTCGCAACCAATTAATCCCGTTGGCTGGATAAGGAGAACATGCAAATAATTGAATATAAGCTTTTCTTTAAAATAAATGAAAAACAAATATTTATTAACCAAAAACATATGGGTACTATCCGTTCCGACATCTTAGCTATCAGTACAATCCGTGCAAATGCTCCTGTTATAGGTTTAGTGTTTGTCTTATAGCAATAATTTAGTAGTTTGTATGCTTATATACCCAAAGGAAGGGACTTAGGTGTTTTAAACAGGTAGTTTTGAATTTGATCTCCACATTCATTTGTATGGAAAAATACTATTGGGACGGGTCTCTCGCTTAAATGTCTGACAGTACCTCAGAAGATTAATCTATCACATATAGGCTGAGATACTCCAAGGATATATATATATATATATATATATATCACAGTGTGTGTGAGTGTGTGGACGGATCCAGAAATTTTGATTAGTGAGAGAAAAAATCATATATTATAAATGTTTTTATAAATAATATATAAATGCATAAGCGATAAAATAATGACATCATTATTATATTTTGAAATTCTTGTATATATTTTTCATTTTCAACACTATACAAAATATTTTTCTCTATGTATGTGACCAAAAAATCATTCTAGTATTCATCTTATATGATTGCGCACTTGATTGTTCACAAAAAAAAAACTATTATGCAGAGTAGGGTTTAGGAATGGCAATGGGACGAGACGGGCACGGGTAGCACTCCCCTGCCCCCCGCCCCGTGGGGGGAAAACTCTACCCGTCCCCGCCCCTTACCCGTGCGGATGCCCGCTGGGCGGGTATTGTGGATATCCACGGATATTTTTTAACTTTTTTTAAATTCATTTATACACTCACTTATACACAAAATCCTGCACTAATTACTCGAAAATACATTAAAATTTGCATAATTTCAAATAAAATAATCATATCAATGAAATAGATGCAACAAAACTCCAAAAGCTTTATCCAATAACAAAGAGTTACTAACAAAAGTGTCCAAATACAAGACCTTTCTCCAAATACAAATGCTACAAAAGCTTGGATCCACTTTATACACTCTTAAATGTTTGATGTCTGCAAACTCTGCCAAATTCAACAAGCTGCATCAAGGAAGATGTAAGGGAAATTAAAAATAGAATTTTGTATTTAGAATTATTTTTTGAATCTGCCAGTATTCAAGAGGTATCTAATATATGTAAGGGAAATCTAATATATGTTGGTCCATCCTGTTTTGATAATACGTTTTGTGCTGCTGCAGATGTGAATCATTTAATTGTCGGGTCAAGAGATGATAATGCAAAATCCTAAAATTTTGCAGAGTGAAAGGGTTGTGGATGGAAACATAGTGGAACTGTCAGGCTCTAATGTGGATTGATTATCAAGTTACATTCCAGATTTGAGTTACATTGCATATTCAATAAACAACTCAAAATCATTCACAAATTATGAAATCACATATTAACATTTTTGTTAAAAGATAAACAACTCAAAATCAATCAAATAAACTCATTAATTTCATATTTATATAATGAATATTATTTATGCAATATATTTAGCAAACTTGTTTCTTAGATTCGTCATCACTCGAAACCACATAAAGTAATTGTTCACAACAATCACAACATTTTCACCCCGAACTCCCCGCGGGGATCCGCGGGATCCATGGGGATGGGTACGGGGAGAAAAACTCCCCGCGACGGAAAACGGGAACGATGACGGAGAGCGGGAGAGTATTATTTTTAAATTTAGGCACTGCCAAAATATTGTTTAGATGAAGCTTACCTTGTGGGGTTTTAAGCAAAGCTTTACCCTAATGGGTGATGGGTAAAGCTCGCCCATTCCCAACAAAAACGGTGTCAGTACCAAAATATGGTTTAAGATTTTGTAAGTTACCTCCTTGACTTGTCGTATGGGTGGTAGCTCCGAAGTCAACATAAAAGTTTAGATCATTGTCATCATTTAGATTCAATGCTGCCAATGCTTCTTGGGTATTTCCATCTGCATTAATGTATTCATTCCTGTAATAACACTTTGTGGCAATGTGATTTGTTCTACCACAGATTTGATAGGCTTCCTTAGTTTGTTGTCTTGGTGGTCCTTCCCAATTATTGATGGAATTTGGTGGAACTTTGGAGTTAAGGGCCTGATGGTTGTTGCTACACGGATAATTGTGCATGAAATTATTTGAGCCACGTCCTCTGAAATTGCCTCTACCGTTGCGCATATTTCTTCCTCTTCCTCGGATGCTAAGAAAGGCATGATTGTGATCAATGGAGGACTTTTCTTCCTCAAGATAAACTTGTTCAAAATTTTGCAAAGACATAATAAATTGATTAAAGGAAGGATATGAAGGTTTTGATGAAACCACAATTCGAAACTCCTTGTATTTGCTTCCAAGCCCTTTTGAAATACTTTGTCTACATGTGAGAGTGGTTTGCCAATGTCTCCAAGTTTGTCACAATTTTCCTTGAATTTTCGTATGTATTCATCCAAAGACAAGGTCACCTTTGATAAGCCATATAGGTTATTTTTCAATTGAGCCTCGCTGTCTTCGGTGTTAGGCAACAACTAGTCATGGAGTATATTCTAGATTGCATAAGTTGTATCCCCTCTGTAGATCATGCTAAGCATTTCTTCTTTCGTGTTACCAATAAGTCATGGGGTGAGTAATCCATCATTCAACACCCATTGTTATTTTTCTGCATTTTTTGTTTTGTTTCCAGCTGAATCAGTGACTTCATAGGCTGGTTTTTCATAACTTGTGATGTGATGCCCAAGGTTGAGGCTTCGAATCCACGGTAGGATTTAAGATTTCCATAGTAAGAAGCTTGTGGTAGATAATTTGATTGAAACTAGGCTGAAACATTGGTCAAAGAATTGAAGTGAGAGTTTAGGTTTTTCAACTGGCATGGTTTTTGAAGACCCAAGCTCTAATACCATAAAGAAGAAAAGGATCAGAGGTGATTTGCTAAACGTATTCTTATTTCACATTTTTCATTCAAATGAGATTCTGTACATATATAGAGATACAAGGAAACGGTAATAGTACATATATGGAAATAGCATCAAGAGACTTTATGGTAATTATTTGATTTGATTCCATGAATCAAGGCAATGCATTGATTGAGATTATCCTCTAACAATAACTGATGGATCTTCATTATTCTTTATAGAAACCTCCTTGGTCTCAAAGGGACTTTAGTATCCAAGTTTTCTAAATCTTAATAGATATTTCAAATCTTGTAAATTTTCGCAAAGGATCATGTTAGGCGTAATGAGATTTTGAATCTCGGAAGAGCTTGGCTTTTGCACAAATACAAAAACGGGATATGAATACGACATAACATTGTTATGTGAATATGACAAATTCAAAAAATTATAGGACATAATAACATATAAAATTAATAACTTTTAACTTTAAAACATAAATCCTAAATTAAAATAAGATTTTAATTGTTATACATAGTTAGTGCTATTGGAATAAATGGGCACACTCAAGTTAAGCTTAACATCATGTTTTAGATAAAACATTAAAAACAAACCTGTTTCTAGCATTACTGATAATTTTCTCTTCCTAGCGTTGAGAATAGTATCCACAACATAATGCAATAGTCGTCCATCCATGTTGAGAATGCCAACCTTAGGCTTATTCTCAAGCTCTCATAGCAGAGGACCTTTGACAAAACAAGCTACTGCACTATGTCTAGCTACTATGCCCAGACAGACTATATGAATCACTTAACTTCTCTCCAAAATATTCAAGACCAGCAACGCTACCTGCCAGCTGAAGAATTTAGAATAGAAATCAATTAGGGCTTTCAAAATTGAGTCAAAACACGATATTGCACTATCTCAAGAGGGGTGAATCGAGTCTTTGGGCTTTTCTTGGAAAAACAAAACCGCCCCTTTTTCAATTGTGAAGATTAAGATGTCAAATCATTCTTGAAAAGATTTACTTAGCAAAAACAAAAAGAAGAGATGTAGAAAAAGAGAAATATAGTATAACACTTCCAATTACACAATAGTATGAATCAATAATAGATGTATGAAACAAAATACAAGTAATTGCATAAAATAATGAGTTAAGGGAGTAGAAAGATCACACGATGATTTTTATACTGGTTCGATCACTTCACTTGTGATCTACATCCAGTCCCCAAGCCAAACTTGAGTATTTCCACTATATCAAGAGTTTGTACAACTTTAGATATACCTCACTTTACATACAAACCACAGCCTTCATGGGATACCTCACCCACAAACTTTCTTCCCTAAGAGATGCTTCATCCTTGAGCCTTTTGGGATGTCTCACCCAAAATAAAATTCAAAAAGAAAAGAGTAGAAAATAAATTCTAAATCTTGTGCAAGAGATGTAGATCTTCACTTGTTTAAGGTAGAATTGTTGGCTCACAATTTCTTCATCAGAACAGTATATTTGAAAGTGTACTTTCATGCTTTGAAATCATAAATTGAACCTTTTATATGAAATCAATTAGGGCTTTCAAAAATTTAAAGTTGGTTAAAAATCATTTCAATGTATTCAAATACTTCATGGTGTATTCAAATACTATTCGAACCTCTGACTATTTGCTTAAGGTGCCCGAGTCTCTTACCACTCGAACTAACCACATGTTGGTATTTGAAAATTCCTTTAAGTAAATCAATAATCAATTTTGTAATTAATTACTTTTCCATTTAAAAACACATTTTTAATCATGACATTTCATTTAAGCTCTTTAATTGATTAGTAACTTAGGTTAGTCAACTTTTTAAACTTTTTCAAAAACTTATTTTATAAAGCCAACTATCTAATCCTTTTTCAAGGAGATTAATACATCAAGACCAAAATCAAAATCTATGTTACAATTATAGAATATACTAAAAGTTGTTACATCAAAACATCAATAATCTTCTCGGGAAGCGCATAGGACACACGTCATCTTCAAGTGTAAAATTTTTTACATTGTCAACCATTCACAAATTATGGTATAAGGGACTGTTGAGGTAATTAGGATAAGAATCAAACATTTTTACTGATGTGATAATTTATTATAATTGATTGACTGTGTAAAAAATCTTTACACTAACAATACATACCAATTAAATTTTCTTAAAATAAATACATAATTGTTTTAGAGTTTAATTGCTATGTGCTATCAGTGTAAAATTTTTTACACTGTCAACTAATCAAAAATTATGATATGGGTGACTTAAGGTAGTTTGGATCAGAGTTAAATATTTTAACTGATGTGAAAATTTTTGATTGATTGATTGTGTAAAAAAATTATTACACTGACGGTGCATACCAATTAAATCCATTGTTTTATGAGTCAACTTTAATCATTATGGATAGGATAAAATCTTACTATTTATCACATCTTTTTTAGAATCCCATTTGTATTGGTATAAAAAATTAAAAAATAATTTTAAAAATATGCAAAAAGTATCAGATAAGTTATATGAGATGTATAAACCAATATATATAGTAATCATTTTAAAGTATTAGTGTGATTCAGAATTATATGTTTTTAATTTTTAAAAAATTAAATCTATAAAAACTAAAAATATATTTCTTAGAATGGAAAAGGGAAATAAAGTGAGGTAATAATATCATATTTCTTTAAAGATCTTTCGTAAAAAAATGTTTTAATAAATACTATTATAGCCAAAAATTTGGAAAAGTGGCACTATTAAGCTATTCAACTGAAAAATGTTTCTATATTTGTTTTACGTTTTGAACCATCGCAAGCTGCATACGGACGTTGGCCAAAAATCTGAACCTAACATATATTTGTAGCTTTCAATGAATCTATGGTGAAAAGGAAATACGTCTAACTTTTCCAGCCTTTGAATGTAGCGTATAATTATATGGATTTAACTGTATTATGTAGTTTTCTTAAGATATATATCTAGATATAGTTCAATTTAAATATATAGAGTAATTTAATTTCTTTACTTTTAGTTAAGGAAACACTAAACATTCAGTATCTGATTATATTTATGAAAAATTACAATCTTAAGATAGGATTCGTCAAATAACATGCCAAATATATAGTAAAAGATTTTATTATGGTAACTCTCATGTTGACAAATTTATTAACGGCAATTTAAGAAAACGTAAAAATACCAATAACAAGTAAACACCATGAAGTATATATATCTATTGTGTTTGACATGATCTTTCTAAGTCCATTGTCAGGTCATACAGCAAGGAAATAAAGGAGTCTCGTTCAAGAGGTACCATGAAAATTATTGATTGAAGTCGGAAAAAGGAAGGAAGGGGCAGCAAAAATTAAAATAGTGAATCTAGCTACATCAAAGTCATAGCCAGCTATCATCAATAAATTACCCAAATAATTTGCTATCATATGCTTTCAAGTTTCATCACACGCGCACCAAACCAAAGGAACATTATCCACCCTTGTCCTTCTCTTTTCCTATAGGTCCGGGAGTTGCGGGCCTGCAATTTTTATTTCGAAAAGGCGGGCCTGCAAATTGGAGAGAGAGACAATGCAAATTATTACTATTAATAATTAATAGTGGGTTACTGTAATATGGGAGGACATGTAATCATTAACACTCCACAATCTTCGTTGGCTATCCTTTTCCACCAGCTTATTTATATATTTATTATATATGATAAATATTTCTTTTCGTTGCAATTATTTATCTATTTTTTTCCATCAAGGGTGTCTCTGATGGAGAGTCGGTGACTAAATTGATTACAAGTAAAAATTTTTTATAAATAAATTATTAAGAGTTTGTTTGGTAAAACTAGCTGTTAACGAAAAGTTTATAGTAGATAGTCGATGAGGTAGCTGATAGTGGATAGTGGATAAAGTAGCTTATTTTGTGTGGAAGTGTTTGGTAAAACTAGCGGTTGAACTAGTTGAAAAATATAAAATGACATAAAAGGACATCTTCATTAATGATTTTACATAAAAGAGAGAGAAACGGGTAAAAGTAGAATTAAATTAAGATAATAAGGATAAAAGTAGAAAAAAAAAAAGAAATGCTATAAGTTATAAGTTCAAACGTTACTTCAAGTAGCGTTCGGAAAAAACACTATAAACTCGTGAAAAAACGTTATAAGCTCGTGACAGATGCGCTTGTCAAACGGGGCTACTTTGTCATCCGCTATAAGCTTATAGAAGGGACGTGCCAAACAAGTTCTAAGTCATTTATGTATGTATTTATTTACATATACTCTTCTCCACTACCGCATATCCTAAATTGAGCATTAGACTGCATTACTCCATCCCCATTATGTCGCTATTGTTGCCACACGAGGAGGAAACCATGAATGATCACTGCTTAGAGGCAAGATCAAGTACATACCTTTGATATTTACTTTAAATATTAGCACCATTTAGGAACCATAAACTTCTACCACATCACCATAACTAACCCTAGAAAGCAAGCAACCATTATGCAAAGCCATGCTAACCAAGACCCGCGAAAGAATAAGAAAGAAGCAAAGCCATTATTCATTTTCTGACCACGACCCCCCCAACCGTCATGGAATGCACTGCCACGCAATGAGGGGAGTCATTTGTGATCCATTTCCTAGGTTTCGCCACATCAACAATCACATCTAGCTATTGCAACCTCTCTCCCTTGTTAGAGGAATTTGCTCATTACGAGCCATCTAACCAAGAGATGATAAATGTGATTCGTTGTTAAAACTGCCAACCGGAGCAGCAGGTGAAGCAAACGTGGGACCAAGTAAGGTAGACCACGAAACTTCAAATAGTGGTCTATGTCGAACAAGAAGATGTAGTTCGGATCCCTCTAAATAATAGCCAGCAGAGAGCAGAACCTGCCAACTTGTCGCTTGCATCACCCCCAAAATCATCTAAGGCCTCACAAAAAGGCCTCTTGCACGAGGCCACTCATTAGTTTAATCATCTCTTCACGGATAAAGTTATGATAGTCAAGGTTACAAAGAGATTCAAGTACCCCCGCTTTACCGATTGTCCATGCCGCCAAAACAATACAAATAAATATAAAATATATGAGAATACCTTTTTTTTCAATTGAAAAAAGTGCACCTTGAGTTATAAAAGGCAAAATTTCAAGACAAATCAGAATCGTTAAGTTAACTTAACCTATTCATTTATGAATTGTTCTTTCACTAAAAAATTCTCAATTGATACATAACTAATCCAGATTGCTTTTTTTATTGAAAATAAAAAAAAATCTCCTCCATTTACATTTAAATTATAACAACAACTGTCAGTATATGTAAACCCTAGAAAATAAATTGAATTTTTTATACTACACAGATCGGATCTAATCAGGCATCTTATCCGTATATAACACCTATACTATAGGGAATTTTCAAGAAACTAATGTGCTTCATTTTTTCTGGTATCCAATCAAATTGGAATATGTATTGTCATAATAATCGACAAAAGTTTTTGGTTTGATATTCTTTAAAAAAACTCCACCTAGACTTTTGGAGTTTTTTTAATTCACTTCCATTTATAATTTAAATTCTATTTATTCTCATTTTCATAATACATATTTCATACAGAGAGTTAGGTAAAATGTTATGTGATTCAGTAAAAAGAATAAAAAATCTATTATTGCTAAATTTATTCATGTAATTCGATGAAGACTGAGAGCAAATCATGAGATATTTTTTTGTAAAAGAAATGGGAAATTGAAAATGCTTGGGGGTGGAAATGAGGAAATGTCTACAATATCCAGGTTGAATCAGATAGATTTTGAAGGAGTTTGTAGATTTAGTGATTGGGGCTTAACATGCAAACTTCATAAGTTTTCAAAAATTGAAGATACAGGTCAAGAAATTGAATTCGAATTATTTGTGGAAACATATCAATTGGTAGAACCCTTCTTAAAAGATAAAAATGTTGTATATGAATCACTTACATATTCCTCTGAATTATATGTATTCACGAGATTAATTTGGAAAAGCAGTAGAGATATCCAAGAACAAACTATTTTTATTGGAAATACTCCTCTAATGAATTCCATGGGAACTTCTATAATAACTGGAATATACAGAATTGTTATCAATCAAATATTGCAAAGCCTTGGTATCTATTACCGGCCAGAATTGGACGATAATAGAATTTTGGTCCATATTGGCACCATAATAATGGTACGACGAAATAATGGATATCCCTAAGAGCACTTGGACGAAATAATGGATCCCCAAGAGCACTTGGATGTCTTCACCTTGTATATGTTATTCTATGGAAGCACAAACCCTCTCATATGTCATGTCTCCCCTCTAAATCTAGAGAGTGCCGAATAGAGATGGTTCTTCTCTCTGGCTTAAAGTTTGTTAACCACTAGGAGGACCTATAATAGCAAAGTTCTTGTTGCACTTCACTATAAGCAAGGAAAAGCTTATGGATTGAGCAAGGACGGGATGTGCTACTCTAGGATTACATTGCGAGATTCAGCAAAGAGTCCTTAAAGATCAAGGATCTTGATGCGAAAGTTGACCTACACCTACTCATTGACGGGCTGCTTCCTAGCCTATTAGCCACCTCTCAAGCCACATTAATAGATAAGATGGCATATGCACTTAGGGCCCAATCCAATAGGTATATCAGCTTGGAAGAGTAAGGCTAAAAATGACATATAATAGAATGAGGACAAACAACCAGAGAGGAGCAATTTCCTCCACCACCCCAGAACAATTACTGGACCCCCCCGATAGGAGATGCTAAGAAGAGTACACCCCCTTGATGCCTCCAAATCTTAGGAAATAATGCATACAGAACTCTGGGACGTTCTCAAACTCCGGGACGTTCTCAAACTCCCTTCATTGAAGAGGAATGCTAAAAACAATATAAGAACAAATGTTGTGATTACATTGGCGGCTTTGGAGACAACATTGAGGATTGTGTCTAGCTTTCAGATGCTATCGAGTCTCTCAACCAAGATGGTTTGTAGGAAAATATGTTTCCCAATTCCGGAATGAGAGCACGAAATGAGGATCCTGGAACTACGTGAAATGGAGCCTCACTCCCTAGGAAACTCATTCTCCATACCATAAAAGACAGACGCCCAAAATCAAGCTCACCACGGAGGAAAGGAAAGGCTTACCATGAGACTTAAGACAAAACTAGGAATGCTAACCTTCCTATTATTCATCCCCCATGACGAAGATCATCGTCACAACAAGCTCACTCGAACCGTACAAACCATATCATGGGGCTTCGCTGGCGGATGCGAGTCCAATGCTGCAAGGAAGAGGCACATGACAGTAATATTGAGCGTGACTTCCCACCCAATCTTTGAAATAAGACATGAGTCGAGCAAATCCTTTCCGATTTCCTTTTTTGATGAGGACTATAGAAGGATGACCTTGCCCTTTAGTCATATCTAGGGCAAAGGTTAGTGATGAAACCAAAAGGATTTTCATGGAGTATGGAGGTTGAACAAAACTGGACCTCCAAAAGAAGGAAATGTTTCCATGCACCGGGAGATTATTGGGTTCATCGAGGACAAAATCATGTCGAAAGGGAACTTCAAATTACATCTCACACACAAATATAAGCCTTTGATCAAGATGGTCAATGTGAAGTTACTAGCGGTAGACTACCACTTCACTTATAACCCCATCTTGGGCCACCTTTTGTTGAATGCATTTAGAGCCATAGTTTGCACCACTCATCTAGTCATGAACATTTAAAACAAAGACAACAAGATCATCATGGGCAAAGGTGATCGAGTCGTGGCTCGAAGTTGCTGCAATGCATTCCTAAGTTCATAAAGGCTCCAAGTAAAAATGCACCTACAGAAACCTGAACTGACCACAAAGGACAACCCAAAGTCCTTTTGACTGAATTGGATTTGAGCAAAGAAATCCAGGAAACACGTCCCCAACCTAATGGAGAGCTTGTGCCATTAAAAATTGATGACAAACCAGGACAACTCACCAAGATTGGTGGACACTTACATCGGTTACACAAGACCAGCTAATTTTGTTTCTACAAAAGATCATGGACCTTTTTACTTGTACCTCTGCAGACATGTCTGGGATCAACCCATAATTCATGCTCAATCGCTTCCCATTCATCTGAATACCAAGAGCATACCAATTGGCACTTTTGTCGGAAACGAAGTTTTAAGATACTAGAATGCTTCCGAAATTCGCAATTATTATACATAGTAGACACTTAAAATGCTCTAAGTTTCAGTCTTTATTGACTTTATTATTTATCCTTCATAATGCTTACGTTCAAACGTTGGTTATTCAGTCTCATATGGTACAAGTTATGAACTCGGTCCACTTAATTGCTTCATTCATATTAGTGTGCAACTCACAAGGCCATCTATGGCCATCTTGACGAGTTTTTATTGATACACACCCTAATAGGGGTCACTATCTCAACAATATGAGCATGTGCAACCTATAAGGCCTTATGTGGCTACCCTAACAAGATTCGAGGGATACACATCCTGATAAGGATCACTATCACAACAACGTGCTACTAAGTCAAATGTATAATCCATACGTGTGTAAGTTATTTTTAATCTTGACCATCTTTAAAATTAAAGACAATATTCATTTATTCAATAAATAAAAAATAGAGATATATAAACTTTTAATAAGTGATTATGTACTCTTAAGTACCTTTCTCTCTCGGTACCTTATTGTCTCCTTTTGTCAATAGAAATTAGAGGCAATTCCAAAACGATAGAAAAAAGTGGAAAATTTCATATATTTAGATAGAGCAGCAAAAATACAGAGTAAATAAGAGAAATGTGTGGGAGAGAGAAAAAACAACAAAAAAGAGTGGCCGTTTCAACAGCCAACTCCATCTTCACCTCAACATATCTGGTTGGCAACTCCTCCATCCATCATTCTTCTTCCATTTCACCCCGTCCTATTTTTCGCTTTTCCTCTTTTCCTCAATTTTCTCGGAAAAACCAAAAAGAAAAAACAAAAAAAAAATAATTCCCCAAAATAAAACAAAACAAAAAAAACAAAAGAAGGGGGAAAATCTGAATTAGCCACACACACGCAACACAAAACAGCACAAACCCTTTCATAGAAAATCCATCATTTCGAGTTCTTATTCCTTCCAATTCGCCTGCATCACCGTCGAGTCCTCATTCTTCCCAAAATCCCAACGGTGCTTGCAGGACCAATCAAACAAAAAAAAAAAAACATCATCCTCTTCGATTCATCTTCAAATGTCTCAACCTTAAAATCTCCGAACTTTTTTTTTTTTTTTTTATTTATCTTCATTTTTTTTTTCTCCCATCAAAATTGAACCCATCAGAAGAAGATGCAGCATAACATATTCGCCACAATGCGTAGCTTAAAGATCATGGACGGTTGCAAAGGCACTCAAGTCTACGCTCTCAACCCTTCCTCCGCCACTGGAACCACCGGATGCGGCGGCGGCGTCGGAGAGAAGCTACTCCAACAACTCCACGACCACATCAAATCCCAAACGATTCGTACCAAATCGGTTCGTAACTACCAACCTCCGAATCCGTCGGAGCCTGTCGTAACCGCCGAGGGAACCTTCCTCCCTTACGGTCTCCCCATGACGGAGCTTCTAGAACCCAAAATCGAACCTTCCATCAAACCCCTCGATTTCGTCGAAACCCTCGCCGACGTTTATCGCCGGATCGAGAACTGCCCCCAATTCAAGAAATCCGAGCTTTTCCTGGAGCAATGCGCCGTGTTTCGCGGCCTGCCGGACCCTAAATTGTTCCGGCGGAGCCTCCGTTCGGCGCGGCAGCACGCGGTGGACGTACACGTGAAGGTGGTGCTCGCTTCGTGGTTGAGGTATGAGAGGAGGGAGGACGAGCTCATTGGCTCTTACTCGATGGATTGTTGTGGAAGAAACCTTGAATGTCCTAAGGCTACTTTGGTTCCAGGGTATGATCCTGAATCGGTTTATGATTCGTGTTTGTGTTCTCGTCGTGATAATGAGGGTAATTTGATGGTTGTTGATGATGGTGATGATGATGATGTGGAATGTTCTACCTCATCAGAGGAGGAGGATGGTGAAAATGACATGTCTTTTTGCATTGGTGAAAATGAGATTAGGTGTAGGAGATTCAATATGGCTTCGCTTTCGAGGCCTTTTAAGACAATGTTGTATGGTGGATTCATGGAATCAAGGAGGGAGAAGATTAATTTCTCAAAGAATGGTTTTTCTGCTGAGGTAATGATGGCTGCTGAGATATTTAGTAGGACTAAAAAATTGAGCATGTTTGAACCGAATGTTGTTCTTGAGTTGCTTTCCTTGGCGAACCGGTTTTGTTGTGAGGAGATGAAGTCTGCTTGCGATGCGTATTTGGCATCTTTGGTTTGTGACTTGGATGCTGCCGTGTTGCTCATTGAGTATGGACTGGAGGAGAACGCGTACCTGCTTGTCGCGGCTTGCTTACAGGTGTTTCTGAGGGAGCTCCCAAGTTCGATGCATTGTACAAGTGTTGTGAAACTGTTTTGTAGTCAAGAGGGTAGGGATAGGCTGGCTTTGGTGGGGCATGCGTCGTTTGTGTTGTATTACTTTTTAAGTCAAATCGCGATGGAGGAAGAGATGAGGTCTAACACAACTGTGATGTTATTGGAAAGATTAGTAGAGTGTGCCGCGGATGGTTGGGAGAAGCAACTCGCATTTCACCAATTAGGTGTTGTTATGCTTGAGAGAAAAGAATACAAGGATGCACAGCATTGGTTTGAGGCAGCAGTGGAGGCAGGGCATGTTTATTCTTTAGTGGGTATTGCAAGGGCCAAGTATAAGCGAGGACACACATATTCAGCATACAAGCTGATGAACTCCCTTATTTCTGATTATAAACCAGTTGGTTGGATGTATCAGGAAAGGTCTTTGTATTGTGTTGGGAAGGAGAAAATGATGGACTTGATCTCTGCTACTGAATTAGATCCAACTCTTTCCTTTCCTTACAAATACCGCGCGGTTTCTTTGTTGGAGGAGAACAAGATTGAACCTGCCATTGCAGAAATCAATAAAATAATTGGTTTCAAGGTTTCTCCGGACTGCCTTGAATTGCGAGCTTGGTTCTTGATTGCCATGGAGGATTATGAAGGAGCCCTCAGAGATGTCCGGGCAATTTTGACATTGGATCCAAATTATATGATGTTCTATGGGAATATGCATGGTGATCACTTGGTAGAACTACTTTGCCCTGCTGTTCAGCAGTGGAGTCAGGCTGATTGCTGGATGCAATTGTATGACCGATGGTCCTCTGTTGATGATATTGGTTCTTTGGCTGTTGTACATCAGATGTTAGCAAATGATCCCGGGAAAAGTCTTCTACGGTTTAGGCAATCTCTCCTCCTGTTAAGGTGAGTGTAATCTCTACATTAATTCAATTATAACTTATTTTTATGTTAGTGAGTTCCAGTATGGATTCTAGTTCGATTCCATAAATTTCTCCCTTGCAAGATATCTCTGTGAATGGAATTGTCTACCATGGGTTGTTTTTTTACTTTCCCTATTATTAGTGAGGAGAGTGATATCTAAATATGGCTACAAATGTTTTTATTATTCTTTTCATTTTCAACTGACTATATTTCTGCATGGAACTCATGGCCCTGCTAAATAGAGTTTATAGTCACATTGTACTATGCCAAAGTTAGAAGAAATTGTGGGATGTCCGTCCATCAAACCAAACTATTACGAAGTAATGGAACTGTAGTACATTCTTATGGTTTACATTGCCTGGATAAACAAAACATTTAAGGAGTTATAACTTATAAGTATTTAATATATATATATATAATCCTATAACCACCTACATTTTATGCAGTTATTTTTTCTTTTTATGGTGTCATAAGTTTTAATCCAGGCCATGTACTTTTTAGTTGTTATTGTATCTTCACTGCCTGTGGAATTAATGGCTGCTGATATCTACTTTGAAAGACTGGTTGGCTGTGTGTTAATTGCCAGGCACTAATTCTATCTTATTGTTTAGGAGTTTCGGTTACCTACTTTTCTCTCATTTTTTAATAAACAAGTGTTGATTGTTATCCTAATAGGATAGTTAATTAGTCTCTAGTCCTCCTCTGTTTTAAGGCATGACCCTGACTTTAGTGGGTGTTATTGTTCCTGAATCATGCAGGTTAAATTCTCAAAAGGCAGCCATGCGTAGTTTGCGGCTGGCAAGAAATCATTCTACTTCTGACCATGAAAGGCTTGTCTATGAAGGATGGATATTGTATGACACTGGTCATCGTGAAGAGGCATTAGCAAAGGCTGAGGAGTCCATTTCTATTCAAAGATCATTTGAAGCTTACTTTCTCAAAGCTTATGCCTTAGCTGACTCAGTTCTTGATTCAGAGTCTTCAAAGTATGTGATCCATCTCTTGGAGGAAGCTCTTAGGTGCCCTTCAGATGGTCTTCGGAAAGGGCAAGTGAGTACTTTATTGTTTTTGGATCTAACATGTTAACTTGATTTTAGTGCTGAAGTAATGTATTTATTTTGTCATTCTTTAACATTGCAGGCACTAAATAATCTAGGGAGTGTCTACGTAGATTGTGATAAACTGGACCTTGCAGCTGACTGCTACATGAATGCACTCAACATCAAGCATACACGAGCACATCAAGGGTTGGCACGTGTATATCATCTTAAAAATCACCGCAAAGCTGCATATGATGAGATGACAAAGCTAATAGAAAAGGCTCGGAATAATGCATCAGCTTATGAGAAACGCTCGGAATACTGTGATCGTGACATGGCAAAGAGTGATCTTAGTATGGCAACACAGTTGGATCCTCTAAGGACTTATCCTTACAGATATAGGGCAGCAGGTGAGTCACATACTGTGATTTTAAGCCTTTTATGTGTTCAAATATTTGTTGTGGCATTTGTTATATCTAACGATGGTTTTGTTACCATTAATTACAAATGTACAATATTTTGATGATGAAATTTTCCTTTGTGCTGGTTTGTAGAGTAACTTCATGGACAAATATCTCAATTTTTCCTTAAAAATAATAGTAGTTCCCTCCTTTTTGATAGATTTCATTTTATTTTACCCTGTAAATTTAACCGCATGAATTCTATCCTTCCGCTTCCTTCATTTGCTTGTTTATATACCCGAACTTTATTGTTTGGGTTGGCAGTGTAGGTGGTTTAAGTTTCCTTTCTGAACACTGCATCAGCATCAACTACCATTCATGCTCCTTATCTGAACTTTAGTTATTGATTAGGCAGTCTCCTAGAAATGTCATACAGTGTAAAAAGTTTTGGAAATGACACTTGGATCTTGCACACTTATAAGTTAGAAAAATGAGCACCTGGCGTCACTCAAAATGTCCATAGAAAATCATGGCAGTTCAGAGAGGTTTTGTTCATAACATGCCTATCAAATTACACATTATTGGTTCATAAAAAAGTTAAAAATTTCACATTACAGGGTGACATGCTCATTTGGGGTTTGTTTATCTTATCTGGAGTGATCATTTATGAAGTGAGAGATTTTTTGAGTTTATCTTTTCCTTGTTTAATGATGTAACTTATTGGAGGTCCATTGTAGTTTTGTATGCTTTTATTCTGATGTTTAGCCTTGGGTTATGCTTGAAATACTTTTGTTTGATGTAAGCATCTTGACAGAGCAATATGATTATTATATAGTGTTGAACTTTAAAACCTATTAGTGCAATGTGTGTCTCTGCATGCACAAAGCTTATCTAGTTCTGACCTGTAAACTCTGTACCAGTTTTAATGGATGATCATAAGGAAGCTGAAGCGATAGCAGAGCTTACAAGGGCCATAGATTTTAAGCCAGATCTTCAACTATTACATCTTCGAGCAGCATTTCATGATTCAATGGGTGATTTTGTTTCTACTGTCCGAGACTGTGAAGCAGCTCTTTGTCTTGATCCTAACCATGCTGAGACGCTTGAGCTTTGTAATAAAGCACGGGAGCGAATTAAAGAACAAAAGTGAGATAATCAGAGATAAAAAATAATTATGTTTTCTGAGTTTTCCCTATGGGGACAAGCCTATTCTTGCCAACCTGTACTTTGTTTCACTCATGAAGGTCCAGTAATCATCAGTGCTATTTATCTGTTAGATTGTCTCCAGAAACGGTATGGTTTATATCTTTCAGCCCATCTTCTGGAAGCAGAATTACAGAAGGGAAAAGAAAAATTAGAAAGGTCATTTGGATTGAAACAGAAGGGGAAGTAGAGGAGCAGGAGGCTAGCTTGTAAATATATGTAATGAATTATGGTTTTGTCAGTGTATGGTTGAGTAATGCAGACAGTTTCTGCTGCTATGCTCCACTATGCCATGCCAGCAAGAATGGTGACGAGTTACCACAGTTAGACAAAACATGTACATCAAAGTTAATTTGTTATGTGAGTCCAAGATTTAGATATTTTACCATTATATTTTTGGCTGAGCAATTGCCATTTCACATTGTGTTGTAACAGTTTTCACTCTTCTCTCTGTTGTATAAAACACAATTTTCCCTGGCGACCGTTATAACATATTTGTGATGAGTTCTCATTGGAGAAGCTACTACATCGATACCCTGTCATTTAAGTTTTGTTTAGGCACCTCGACTAATATATTGAATATAGAGATAAAAAAGAAGAATAGAGCGAAAGAAAGGAGAGAGAGTATTATTGAAGCTAGGGGAAGAATCTCCCCAAGGGTTTTCTCCTACAACTGACTACAATCTCAACACAAAATGACTAACTGCTTAACACAATTACAACAATATGCTTTTATATATATATATATATATATATCGAAGTGTTATTTCCATTGGGTTGGGCCCTAACAAGTTTTGATCTGCTTATTAATCTATATCTGTTTTTCCCCCTTATCTATTTTTGTGTGGATAATTTATACAGTTTCAGAACTTCAAATCACCTTGTGAAATGTTATTTGAACATGTAAAACGCAACCATGTCAATTAAGCTGATGGTGCATACCTGCTTGCTTTTCCCTTTTCCTTTCATGCTGCGTCTGCAACCTGGCCTCCTCTTTTAAGTTCAAAACATGCTGCATGCTGCATCTGTTTATATGTTGACCTGGTTATATTTAGTCATGACTCGTGAGTATTAGAGGGGAAGTATGCCACGTTGCTGCTATGCATGTGTTCACCCATCTTTTCTTCCTCTTTATGCTCATTCTCGTGTTCCCTAGATATTTTATTTTCCTTCTATATTCTAGATATATGATATTGTGGCAGTACTTATTAATTGTCAACTTGTTCAAGATTTAGTCAACTTTTCTCATTTTGCTGTATGATGAGAATGTTTGCTACATGGCAATGAGTGCTATACTGGCAATGTTATCTGGTTTTAGGCTGTATTCCATTCCCATGTTTCCTGCATACTGTACTACATGCTAATTTTGCACGTCTTCTTGGTTATCTCTTAAAGAACGGTTGAGATATATACCAGGGTCCCTTCAACTTAGTGCACTCTCACTCACTATCTTTGACTTGTGATTTTCTTGTTACATTGCGTCCTAGCCATCATGCTTGAACGAGTTGGGCCTCTATTATATAAGACTCTTGTTAGCTATGGATATGTACGTTGAGATTTTTCTCAATCACGGATTCACTAGTTTAATCGAAGATCCTTCAGCATCTGTTTTGTAATTATCAAGGAAGCACAGGATGTTCAGCATAATAAATTTTCTATTGAATAGCAATTCCCTACTATACTAGTGGATTTTTTTTTCACCTAAAAATAAGCAGATGTAAATTTCTAGGGGTCTTTTGTAGGGATGAAGATCTGCTATCCTATTTTGGTGTACCATATCCACATCCTGTCCCCACCAATAATATCTTATCACGTAAGTTGAAATTTCTTCTAATTTTAAAAAATAAAATATGTGGCAATATATTATTGACAATAATAGGATATGATACACCAAAATGGGACTGCAATTCCTCATCCGTTTCGTACCTAGTCATTGGTTGCTGAGGGGAAAATCACAACTCTATTTAATTGGTAGCTCACATACATGTGCAATTATTGAAGTGAAGACTATGAGGTAAAGCAATGTGCTTCTCTTTGTGTGCGTCAGTCTGAGAAGAATGCTAATGCAGTGTGGTATTTTTTTAAGGAAATAAAAATTTGAAGATTCTAAGCTACCTGCATTGTTCTACTATTATGAGCTAAAATGCATACCAAAATGATGAATTGATCAAACCCTTATGCAGCAGCTATGATGAAAAATAAAAACAGAAAGGTCATTAAACACAAGGACCAGAGAAGTCAACTAATAGGATCACACAAAAAAATAGAATAGAGCTACTTAATTTCACATAACAAAGGAGAAATTGCTGTGGACTATATTTCCTAAGCACCCTTTCTTTGTTTTTGTTCCACCATTGATGCTCATGGAACCTTCTTTTTTCTTTTTCCTTTCATTCTGCATCTACAACCCTCCTCTTTTTTAACCTTTTTTTATTTGGCTTTTTGCTGTAAGTTTATAACCTTGGTTTTACTTCAATCCACATTCATTCTTCTTGAGTAATGAAATTAACCTTTAAAACAAAAAGCACTTGAATCATTAAGTGTCTGCAGTTTCATAATTTGAGAATGAGTAACTTCATTTATCTTACAAGTTCAGGTTCCTTGTTTCTGTGGAGTCTGTTCCCACGTGGAAGGGGCTTATCAACACACCTGTGACTACCTTAAAGTAAGACCTCTCTTTTAATGATTTCCACGAGATACCTACATGTCCAGCTGCTACTATTTATTCCACTCAACTAACTGGTTGTGATGTCCTCTCTAGTACCAATTGTTACTCTTTTTGTCAAAAAGTTATCTCAGATACTCACTAGTTTTTTAAGCTAGTTGAAGCAGAAGAATAAGGAGGAGGAGGAGGTTTGAAAACTATGGATTTGAAACGTCCAAGAAAGTTAAACTTAAATGCACCTCTTCTGTCAACAAGGCGTCTTGGTTTTTCAGTTGTTGCAGATACATCTTGCTCATCAAATTCACTTGTTACTGTCCAAAATGCAGGTGAAAGAGTTCCATTTTCATGGGAGCAAGCACCAGGCAAGCCAAAAGATATTATAGAGAGGAGTGATAGCATCCAAGATGGAGGCACGCCTCGCCCAACACTACCTCCTTGCCTTTGGCATCCACCAAAAGAAGCATCTGAAGCTGATGGACGTAATAGTGATAATGCATTTCATGATCAAGATGATGACAACAAAGATGATGTTTTCTCTGATGCTATGGATGTTTTTTCACTATCAGAGGCATTAGATATTGTGCAAAAGAAATCAGAGAATGTTCATAGTGACACCAATGATGGGTTAAGATTAAAGCTTGCTGAGTCTAATGGCTACCAATCTCCAACTTATATGATCAACCGCTTTCTTCCTGATGCTACAGCTTTGGCTGCTTCATCTGCTTTACATTTTCCACATAATTTGGACAAGAAAGTTTGTGATACTTGTAGTAGTTATCAAGAGTGTTATCACTCAGGGTCTGCTAGGCATTCATATGCTTCTTCTCCAAAGGGTTGTGGTCTTGAACTTCTCTTCCCTTGGCGTATGAAGCATAAGCTTTGTGCTATGAAGAACCCTATCCTACCATGCTCTACGAATCAGCAGAAGCATCAGAACAGCTCAAAACAGAAGAAACATCGTTCATCTCCCCACATGCCTTGTACAAATGTCAAAGAAGATGTTTGATGGGTAGAGCTAGTTCTTTAATTTGTTCATTTATCCTTTATACTACTTTTTGTTATATATATATTTTACTTTCCCTGCTTAATATGCCCTTGTTGTATGCATATTCTTAATCAATTCAATAGTGTTAATGTGACAAAAAATCGAGCCAATGTGGTAGCAGCTGTTGCATTTCATGTGGTCATTTAGGATTGCAGTAATGGTGTAGAGAATTAGATGAAAATATTACATACAAATTAATGTTTCTGTACATAGGCAAATCGGTTGATTAATTCTATCTATATTAGTGCTTATAATTTAAAACAACAGCGTATAATCCATGAACTTTATTCGTTTCACAACTTCTGAGCACGAGTTTGAATGAAAATTGATCTTGTCACTTGTAAATAGCATACATATGGCAGTAATTGTAAAGGTTTACTTTTAAAAAAAAATGTAGAGTTTATTATCGGGTTGCTGAGTAAAAAATCTTTTAACATTATTTGCTGCATTCAGTTTTACCCGTAGATGGGATAGTTTACGTGGATCCATGGAAATATCATCTTCCCAGCTTCTAACAATAATAGCGTTCCTTTCAAAGGAAAAAAAACAATAATAGCGTAAGGAAATAATCTAGAAAAACTATAACCAAAATATCTTAATGAGGTCAAAGATTTTTTGATGAAGCTCATGAGGTCAAAGATACTAGAAGTGAAACAATAATCAAAGTATGTGATGTTGGAGGAAAAGTAGACTGTTCTAAAAACATAACCCATGCTTCCATAATTAGCTAGTCAAAGATTTCATATTATGAATGGAAAAATCAGAAGCACCTATCTACAGATTACAAAACAAAGTTGATCAAAATTTAATTTTACCAAACACACCCTAATTAGCGTGTGTTTGGTATCATGATGGGACCATCGGAATCATTTCTGTATCGGTCAAATGTGATTCTAGTAATAAAATTGGTGTTTGATAACAAGTTTTAGAAAATAATTTTACATCAAAAATCAATTCTATCAGAAGCATCTTGGAGTAGCTTTTGCTTTTATACTGAAAAATTACACTAAGTATTATATCAAATTTGCTTTTAAAATAAAAACATCTAATCATAGATCATTTTATTTCAAACTCAATTACATTAAAAATAATTTTACAAAATCAATTTCATCCACGATCATGTCTGTCAAACACCCTATTAGTGAGTCAGAGACATTTTACATTATGAATGGAAAAACCAGAAAAGTGATTGTGAAAACTGAAAAGTGTATATATATATATAT
This sequence comes from Ammopiptanthus mongolicus, assembly GCA_039655645.1. Taxonomy (NCBI): domain Eukaryota; kingdom Viridiplantae; phylum Streptophyta; class Magnoliopsida; order Fabales; family Fabaceae; genus Ammopiptanthus; species Ammopiptanthus mongolicus. Next base: position 49,509,900 of record CM077350.1, read on the forward strand.
ATGTCCTGTAACGCAGACAATCAAAATAATAATAAAAAAATAGTAATATCTCGAGTAATTTACCAAAATAGTCCTCGAAAGATTTCCGGTACATCACGTTAGTCCGTACAAATTCATCTAAAAATAACGCAGTAAATATTTAATTTGATCCTTAAAATTATAGGATCGTATCAACTTAATTTTCATATTATCAATATTTTAAAATAATTCATGAAATTGCAAAAAGTTAATCAGATTCGTCCATCCGTTGATATTTGCATGGACTATAATGACATTAAGTTGGTAATGTCAGATATGCATTTGAAACTAAGTGAATATGTCAGGATGCATTTGTTAACGGATCCAAATGGAGGGACGAACCTGATTAACATTTTGCAATTCTAAGGATCATTTTGGAATATTGATAATGTGGGGACTAAGTTGATACGATCCTACAATTTTAGGGATCAGATTGAATATTCACTCAAAAATAAAGTCTAAAGGCCGATTTTAGTCCTTAACAATGTTTGAGGTACCACTTTTCATTCCTAAGAATAAAATTCATCGAGTAGTCCCTAACAATGACAAAAGAGAGACATGTCGGTCCCTCTATTTGTCTCTATCCTAGACATTTCGTTAGAGTGTTGATGTATACCGTCAGTATGACCATGTGTCTATTAAACTCGTCCATATGACCTGTGTTGGTGCACCTGGTGTGGTGCATCTGGTGCATGCAGTGTATTGCTTGTAACATGTAAGACTAATATTCCCCACGATAGAAATTATCAGAGACAAAATTGGGTTACTTAAATAATAGTTGTGGACTTTATTGGGTTAATGCATAATTATTCTTATGGTCTATTATGGATGTAAGGACTACTGTCTGACACCAGACATACTAACGATACACATTAGCACTCTAATGGTGTGTGTAGGATGAAAACAAATGAAGGGACTAAAATGTCTCCCTTTTTTCATTTTTGAGGACTATTAGGTGAGTTTTTTTTCTCGGGGACGAAAAATAATACTTCGAAAATTGTAGGGGACTTAAATGGATGTTTAGTGTATAATAAATACACAAGTTAAAACAATAACCTATGTTGCTGACTGAGACTGAGTAGGGACCTTTTTCACTCTTGTTTTCTTTGCAGGTCTTGGTTTAGCTCCTGGTCTACCAGGACCTTTGCACGCCTTCTCATAATGATTCGTCACACCGCACTTTCTGCAAGTGACCTCATATATCTTTCTAAGCTTATTGGCCTGGCTGCCTGACATATCTTCAAATTGGGGATGTTTTCTTCTATGTTTTTTTGGTTTGTCAATAGGCCTTTTTAGCTTTGGTGGCTTTGATTTAGATTGGTCAGTTTCAGCCCAATATTTTTGGTTGTTTACAGGATGAATAAAATGATCATAAGTTGAATTCAATGCCTACATTGTCAGCCATTGATGTGCATGATCTTCAGCCCTCTTATTCTTAAATGCAATAGCTGTAATAGCATGAGCACAAGGCAACCCAGTCAGTTGCCACTGTTGGCATGTGCATGTTTGATAGGTTAGGTTGACCCCACTTTTGATATATGCTTCTGTACCTCAAACTTTACGTTGTCTAGATCACCTACTCATGTAGGTGTCCACTTATTGTTGTCCACCCTCAGTCTATCAAGCTTTTTTTGTTGCACATGTGGCAACCTCCCTTTATCTGAGCCCATAATTCTTTTGTGGGCAACTATTCTCCTCATCAGGTAACATCTCATCTCCTCTAGCATGAGCATTGTTGGTTTCTCCTTGTACTTCACAAATCTTTGCATTCCAGACCTCACACATATTGTTGGTTATGGTGTATGTTTCCTGATGCTGCACGTAGGGATTGAGTTGCTCCACGGAAGAAATGTTTAGGGACTTATTTGGGTTAAAAAAAATTTACAAGACTACAGTGAATCATGTAAAATTAGGAAATTCCGTAACGGTCCACGTAGGCATTTTAACGGGACGTATAAGCAAACTAACGGAGCCTTACTAAGTGGGAAAGGACGGAAGGACTAACGTGATCCCGTAATGTCATTGTTAGAGACTATTTTGTGAATTTAATTTTTGTTAAGGACCAAAAATAGGTCCAGTTTTTTGTTACAAACCAAAATAGGTCTTTATTCTAAAAAAAGTTATTATGTTAAATTGCATGTCCCCCAACACTATCCCAAAATCATTTAAAAAAAAAACACATCCCAGAAATCAACCCCCCAAACCCTTTTACCATTCTAATATTGATTAGACTAAAGACCCAAATTACTCCTCGACAAAAAATCACTGTGAATTTTGGTCCTTGATAAATGAAAATACCAATTTGGTCTTCAAGAATGTAAAATGCGGGTCAAATTGATCATTTTCAGGGTAATTTTTAGGGATATATTAGTCCTGCATGTTAGGAACTATTTTGAACCTATTTTACATTCTTGAAGACCAAAATGGTATTTTTCATTTTGCAGGGACGAAAATATCACCGTGATTTTTTGTCGAGGACCAATTTGGGTCTTTAATCTATTGATTAACTAAACTTCGAGTTGCGAAAGCAATATATATTCGTTGGTCATTGAACTTTCTCTTCTAGCCAGCAGACTAAAAATGAATAAATTTTGCATGAGCATGTGTCTATTATTAAAATCTTAACATAATTTTAAAATAATTTTAGCAAGAGTTTTATTATCATTTTGAATTGTTATTTTAGTGATTATTGAAAATTTGCTTGATAGTGTTCAATAGACACGGTATCCATGCAAGATCTCATCAACTAAAAATACCCCATCTTACAAAATTAAGAGCTACCAACTTGTCCCCTTTTATCCTACTATGTTTTGTTTGTGTTCAATTTCTGTAAATTTCTGATGTTAGCGTTGAAGAGATGAACTCATAACTCATATAATTTCTTTGTTGTTAATTCTAAATTGGTTTGGAATAGATTAAGTTAAATGTAGGGAACCTTATTTATGAAGAAATAATCTGAAATTTGTGTTATTAATTTTTTTTCTTCAGAAAAGGTGTTTGAGAAAATGTCTGAGTTGAATTTTCTTGTTTGTCTTATAAGGGGTGAGTTGGAATGCTCAGTAATATTTTTTGTTAGTTTGTAATTCAAGTTGTTAAATAAAGTGGTTAGATGATAGTTATAGTTAGTAAACTAGCAATTGTGAATGTGTTGTTAGCAGTTAGTTGCCTATGTGCAAGTTGTGTAAGTGTATAAATAAGAGCCTATGGCTAAGTGGTGAATAAGTGATGCATATTCAGTGTAAATTATATTCTTTTTCTCTCTAATTCTTCTAAAGTGTGAGTGTATATGAGATAGAGTGTTCTTGCACTAACAAATTTGACAACATTTTTATGTAAGTTTGAGTTATAATGTTACTTGAAGTGTGTTGATACATGGCCAAGTTTGAGAAAACGACTTTACAATCAAGGCTTGTTTGATCTTTCCCTCTCAACCTGTTGGCGCACCTTTACGGGCCTTATCATCTAACTCAACAACATAGTCCTCCTCCTCACTTGGGGTGTTTTGCTCTAGGGGATTCCTTGTTGCTAGTCCAATTCCGAATTCTCCTCCTTACTTTCACCACTTCCTTCCGAATTGAACTCACCATGAATTGAACTCCCTCATCAGAACTACTCATCATATCATTTGATAAATCTGTTGCCTCCTCATTTTCTATCAGAGCTCCTACATAAAGTTTCTTTATTACTTATTCTTCATCCCCTTCTTTAAACCTCCAACTCTCCTCTCTTAGGGATCGGGAGGATTTGAATCATCTTCAGTTCTCGAAGAACAATATATGATATTGTTCGAGAGAGAATTACACAATTTTAAATTTGTTTCATATAAGGACCCATCATGTATGACTGTAAGTCTATTCGTTACATTTCAAAAAAGTGGTATCTTTCTCTCTCCAAGAGGATCATTTCCTCAAGTTTTTTCTTACTTTGGTGAATCCAACCGGCCTCCTTTAGAGAAAATGACTGACTCTCTCTGCCATCTCTTTCACTATCTCGTAAATCGGGAATGGATTCCCTCATGTTATTTTTTATCATGTTGAATCTTAATCTCTCATTTAATATATTGAAGAAGAGAGAATGTGTTTAAAAATGGGAGATAAGGGATTGAATGATATATAAAGATTAAAAACATAACGTCCTAATGTTTTTTTCGAAGAGAGAATCCATTTTTCCACTTAATACAGTTAGTTGTCAACTTAGTTCATTCCATTTTTCCACACGCGTTTTATTCAGTGAAACATCATGATCATTAAGGTCATATATTTCTTATGAAGTGAAACGTACGTAATTGTGTTGACATGAACTATTAATTAATCAATTGCTTGATTATAATATGGAAGAATATATCATTTCGTAACAAGCGGAGCATTCCATAGAAGCTGCCAAGAGTAGAAGAAGACTTTTGTTGGCAACCTAGTTGGAATAAAACACGAAAATGGTTGAAAGTGATTGGTGAATTTCTATATTGAAAAGATAAGGTTTAATTGCACTTTTGGTCCTCCAGGTATAACGATTGTGCAATTTTAGTCCCACAAGTTTTAATTGCTCCAATTGGATCCCCCAAGTATCACGATTATGTAATTTTGGTCCCCCAGTTTTCAATTGCGCCAATTGAATCCCCTAGGTATTACGATTGTTTCATTTTGGTCCCCCAAGTATCACAATAGTGCAATTTTTAATGTCAGTAGTATACGTAGGACACGTGGGACTAATTTGACACTTAGTGAAATCAACTTGACACTTTACAGAACATTCTTATAAAACATCATTGACATCTCACACAATTTAATGGTCAAATGCACATCATTAAGTGTCACATAAGAATGACACGTAAGCTGCCAAGCTAGTCTCATTAAGTGCCAAATCAGTAGCATATATGCTTCGTAGGCTACTGATGTTAAAAGTTGTATAATCGTGATACTTAGAGGACCAAAATTGCACAATCGTGATACTTGGGGACCAAAATTGCACAATCATGAAAAGTGGGGGACCCAGTTGGTGCAATTGAAACTTGGGGGTCAAAATTACACAATCGTGATACTTAAGGAACAAAAAGTGCAATTAAACTAAAAGATAACGATTGCCAATTAAATAATTCTTTTCATTTCTTTATTCCTGCAATATGAAGTTTGGACGTTGATATTGGCATAATAATATATAGTATATGTTGGTGAAAACGGATCCGGATTCACTGCATTAATAAAATCACACATTTACACATATTAAACAATCTCAACTATTGATTTAAGATTAAACAGCTTATATTATACCTTTACAAAATTCACTTTACACATTTCCCGGTGAAAACCCAATACTATTGTGTGATATAGTATAATTATGACCAAAGTGCTACATTGATCCATAAAATTTATTTCTTTTTTTTGATTTACTTCCGTATGTTTATTTCATGTCAAATAGATCCCTTAAGTTAGTTTCGAGTAATAAACTTAGGCTTTTTTTTACTATTTTTCTAAAATCTGTCACTCATGACCTACGTGATATTCCAAATCTACCAGGCAAGCTGACGTGCTAATAATTATAATAGCATACTTTATATGCCCAATGGTAAGGTATTCTTTATATAGCATTATCATTCTATGAGTAATGATTCTTGTATATATATAAATTTTTGACAAAACTATTTGATTTGTCACTTAAGTTTATTTCTTTTTTCGACCTGGTTCCCTAAGTTTATTTCGTGTCAAATAGGTCCCTTAAATTAAGTTATGGTGACAAACATGGGTTTCTTTTTACCATTCCTTCAGAAACTGTCATCTCTTGACCTATGTGACACTCAAAACCTACCTGGCACTAGGGGTGTTCATATCCAAACCGATCTAGAATAAAATCGCAAACCGATCCAAAAAAATCGAAAATTGAACAAAACTGATGTCTATTGGATTTTTTTGAATCTTTTTTTGTGAAAACCGATTAGATCGGATCGGATTTTGGATTTTTTTTTTTAAAATCGAACCGAACCGAACCAAACCAAACCATATCGCATATGTAAAATTTAATATACGTTTATATTTTTTGCATTATTGATTTTTTATTTGTTTGTTTTTTTTCCTAATAATATTTATTAGTTTGATTTGACGTAATTTTCTACTATTTTTAATGTTTCAAACATAAAAGAAAGATGTTTTGGAACTAGATGATGATGATATTTATTTATTTTAGATGTATTTTATGAAATGTTATTACATGAATGCATCAACAAGTATATACGAGTTAAGATTTTTTCAATTTAGCTTGTAATCTCGATTCTTTGATGTAATAAATATGTAATGATGTATTGGTAAAAATCGGATCAAACGATCCAAACTAAACCACATTTAATCGGATCAAATCGGATTAGATTTTTTTAATCAAGCAATCCAAATCGAACCACATGTTGTTTTAATCTTTGGATCGAATGACTTTTTATCTTAAAATCGGTCCAAAACAATCCGCAAACAACCATACCTGTCACTGCTGGCATGTCAATAAATATAATAAATTAATAATTTTAAGAAAAAACTAATAAATAAAATTTATTTTTTTTTTGTTTTTTTTTATAAATATTCTATTCACTTCATCTTCTTCGGTTCTCCCAACAAACATCCCACCCCATCCCTAACTTCTTTCCCCCTCCCCCAGCACAACATCCTTCTACAATGCTGCTAATTCACTAAGGCTATTTTATGTTGTGTGATTTTAATGATGAATAATGCTATGCATACGGTATGGTATCATAAAAGTCAAATAAAATAGAAAACAAATACAAATAATGAACCCAAAAGAAGTTCCGGCACGGAGGGAGGAGATCATGGCCGGCGATGCGGGATTGCGGTTGTGACGCGGTGGTTGGGGCGCGGTGGGTGACTGGACTTGCGATGGTTCGCGGCGACTGTTCTAAGGAGTTCTAGGCGGTCTGATGTAGAAGTCGTTCGGGCCTAATAGTGCAACCATTGACAGCTCTAGTTTATATGGGTAACCCGGGATTAAAATGGGCCAGGATTTATCCAACGCATCCCACCGGATAGCGCTATTATTACTCAGAGCTAAAGATTTAGTACCTTTTTTAATGTTCCAATTAATTTTCCACACATAGAATAGTTGTAATTTAACTTCAGACAGATTCATTACGCTCTTATGTTCTCTCTCCTTAGTCATTAAATTAATCCAACAACTAAGGTTTGGATGGAGAGAGGATGAAGAGAGATTTCGGATGAATAGGATTGAAATCCTACATTCATCTTTATAAATCGTATGCTTTAAAATTGATGCCGGCTTCAAAATAACCAATTATAAGTGCAACCTTACTTTTAGAGTAACCAAATATAAGTGCAACTTCGGCCTTCTGTGCATTCTATTAAAAGAACAAAGAGTTTATTGCCCCATTGGATGATTACATGGTATCTGGCATGTAACTTGGTATTTAAACAAAAGCAACAGCCAAGGGATAAAAGATAGAGCTAGTTTTAGCATAATCCATAGGTTTAATTCCTATTTTTAAAATTGAGTTTAATTTTGATACATGATTAGTGTAAAATTTTTTATACCGTCAACCAATCATAAATCATTACATTTTTAGTGATGTGGCAAGTTCTGATTGATTGACAGTGTAAAAAATCTTTACACTGAGAGTGTATACCAATTAAATCCTTTAAAATAATAAATGCAAAGTATTGAAAATAAAAATTGCATATAAATGTTGTGTATGTCAAGAGACAATATAGGCCCTTGTATGTTTATTAAGTAACAACTCTAGCAAAGATGCCTGTTAAGTGTCACCACTCACCAGGTATGGGCTAGCCTCGTAACTACCTCTAATTACTTTAATTGACTTCTTGTATATTGTTCTACAATAATTATAAAATATACCCAAAAGTGATTGTTAGCAATGGAAGTGGACTGCGACTCCAGACGACCTTCACCTGTAATGTCAGGGGCTCGAATCCTGAAGTCGTCACTTTAGGGAGAACTTTATCTAATCATCACCCCCGACCCGGGGGTTAGTCTTAGAGCTTGCATGTGTATTGTACTTCTTTCCAAGGAAAAAAGTTAGACACCAATTTTCCAATGGACATAATGAGGAAAAATCAAAGGTTTCTGCAAGATGATTGTCAACTTTCAACATTTGCAGCTTTCATATGAGGCAGGGGGGCCAAGAGAGGGGTAGGGGAAAATGCAATTAGGCCTAACCGCATAAACATATATTTAGAAGTCCGAGTTTTACAATGGAAAATGTGGACTGTTTGGTTACATTGTTTGTATTTTAGTATGAATCTGGTACATATTGTTGCTTTGTCACTCTCTAGTTGACTACAGTATATGTAAGATATTCTGCAGGGTCAATGTGGCTTCGGGGAGTTTGAACATTCAAGTTGGCAGTTTTGAATAGTTGAATTTGTTTCTGATTTGCACTCATTTTCTAACGAAGGTTGCAGTCTGCTGGAGTGGCAACGCTTTTATAAGCCTTGCAAACATAGTAAGTAAAATTTGCATAGTCCTGAATTAACACAAGCAATAGTCTTGATGAGTATCTTCTCAATAATTTGGAAATCATACAAATGATGTGTGTGTGTGTGAATGGGAAGAGAGACAAGCCAGAGAAAGGACAAACTTCTCCAATAGGTTCATTGTTCACCACCACCCATGGCACAAATGAAAGGGGTGGATAAAGTTGTGCAGTTTCATTAATATATTTTTTTCCAAGCTGCATAGAAATTCAAATTCAATGTTAAAGAGCGTTAAACAAGCTGTACAAGAAAAAATAACTGACGACTTGTAAAGCTGTATGTAGCTGTAACGTTGAATACAGCATCTATCTGTTTGCCTAACACTATAATGATAGAGTTTAATTGCTATCACTTTCACTTTCAGTTTACACAGTTAACAAATCTGAAATGATGTTATGTATAACTTTTAAGGTAGTTAAAATAAGAATCAAATATTTTAATTGATATGACACTTTATAATTGGTTGTTTACGTAAATATTTTTCAATTAAATCCAATGACATAACTAAACACAAAGTATAATGTTTTAGTTATAAGATTTAATTGGTATATACTGTCAATGTAAATTTTTTTTACACTGTCAACTAATTATAAATTGTCACATTATTGAAAATGTTTGACTCTTATCCTAATTATCTTTAAAGTCAATCATGGTATGACTGATTGATAGTATAAAAAACGCTATCATGATCGCGTAGCAAAATTAAGCTTAGTTATATACTTAACAGTAAAGTAAATAGAAATGCAAAATAACCTCTGTTCCATTTCCTGTTTTAAAGCAATTTAGAATAGGCTCCTCAGGCAAATCCAATTGGTCGAAACAGTCGAACCAATTCTTGCTCCTTCCCTCAATTACCAGAAACTCAAAGCAGTAAATCAAAGCATAATGTATGTTCTGCATCATAATTTGATCGTAGATATATGAGATCCAATAGAATTTTAGAATGCATGATATGTTGGCAAGCTTTCATGTTTAAAACCTTAGAGGTCAAGTTTCTATGTATCCTAGGTAGCGTTCGATACAAGTTTTATTTTAATATTTCCGGGAATGTGAGCATGTGAATAAAAGTTTCCCATGTCTGATACAAAGTTTTAAAAAATTACTACCAGACATAAAAGATACCCAGGAACATAATTAGTGAATAAAAGTGAAAAACTCCATTCTTAAGTGTGGAGGTGGGAAAGACACATTTTTGGGAATGAGATTCTCGGGAATGTAGTTTTCCTGATAATAAAATATTCCATGAACCAAATGTCACGTAGAGAACCTGGGAAGGCACCTTATACAGTTATTACACTTACCACATCAGGCCAAATATTGAGGGCACAGGCTTCCAAAGAGTTTAGCTCGCATTCATCTGGTCCATTCTGCCAAGTTGTGTGTAAGAATAAGTCAGAAATGAACGATGTTTTAAATGTAAAAAGTGAAATTGATCAAGAGAATAAAGAAAACAATATTTAAAATCATGGAAGATCTTTTTAAATATTCTCTACTGTTATGGTATTGTGCATGGATTGCACGACTCTCAGGTTCTTGGCTAGAAATTTGTCATGTCTAAAAATTGGGTATGAGTATGACTACAATTGCAAACTTCACTGACCACATTATTTAGTAGACAGAAATTAAAAGACAAAGTCAGAGTTAAACCCCTTTTCCCTGATTGAAGCAAAAGGGAAAATCATAAGAAAAGGCACATATAAAGCAACTGACAGTTCAAAAAAACATTAATTAATTTAAAGCAACTGAATAGTGAAAACAACCATAAACTACTACTTCTAATATTTGGCAGGAATACAACTCTACTAGATTTTCCCAAAAATGCATTATCTACATAGAAATATTCTCAATCAACAGCAAACAATAAACTTATTTTTCCTGAGTTTTTCTCTTAGACCCTTGAGCTGGTGCCAACTGGAAACTATCACCACTCTAGAGCAACCAAATTGGTATCAAAGTCAATTTTGCTAGTGATAGAAAATTCAACTATATTAATTGCTAAAACTTTTCATGCTTTGAAAAATGTAATTCCTTCGAGCATAGCAAAGATAAATAGAGATAAAATAAAACCTGACATGATATGGAATTGTTGGTCATGTTGACATAAGCATTGACCCAAGGGACTAGCTGGAGATTGACAATGTTGATGAGATTGCTGTTGAAGATTTCCTCAAGATTCTTAACAATGAAAGTTGCACAAGGTTGGCATAGACTTTCATAGTATACTGATAGATTAACTTTCTCATAAGCAAGGGGTGTAATCTCAGCACCATCATTATGTGAACCAGAAAAATAAGATGCACCCTTAGATTCATAGATGGAAAAGAAAAGGACTAATGTCATTACAATGGTGATTGCTAGTTTTGGAGAAACCATTTTTCTTCTTCTGAGCCTGCAAAAGTAGGAAGAATTTTTGTACTGTGTCTCTGGGTGTAAAGGTGTGAACTGTGAATGAATATTTGTTTGGAGCTGAGTGAATCTTTTATATATAAGTAACTCCTCTTCTGGCAAAGAGAAGAAAAAGGAAAAGCAAATAAGACACATAGAAGGGGGGAGGGGTGTGACTTATGGTGCCCTGCTGTATAGCGTTTGGAGAACCTTAACCTGACCGTTACATAGTCATTTCTCATCTGTTTGTCAATGAATTCCCTGATTTTTCTTAATTTGGAGAAGGAAAAAGTTAACAACAATTTTGAACAACAATCCTGACACCTGCAGTACAGACTTTATTTTATATTTTATAAGTTGTTATAAATTGTTATCTCATATTTTTTTTTTTTTGGTGTGCATTTATGGTACTTTCAGCCGATAGCCGTAGACTAATCCTTTTTGAGATGTAGAGATCTCCGAAATGAGTTTTGTCTCTCCCAACAAAGCATTTTTCATACACACGATATGAATTGAACTGAAGTGGCGGCGAAGGCCATATAGTAAGAAAGAAAGTACGTTAAGGTTACGAAGTAAGGTCAGCTGGGAAAGCTCAGGTTTCTTGAAAGGGAAGCCGGTGGCTAGACCAAGAGGAGATGGTACCGTTGGGGTTTACGACAGATTCTCAAAAGTCTGGGAAGAAATGACTCAATAGCTAATTGGCAAAGAAGCTAGCTGGACTGAGCTGCTCCAGACTTGTTTCATCGGTTTTGTGAATTGGCTGCACTCCCGGCTCTAAAGCACATTCAATGCCATATAAATAGATCTTTCTAGAAAAAAAAAAGTATATAAATATATATCTATCTCATCTTATCCATTTTTTCCAATTTAATATTAAGCGCTTTAAGATGAGTTGTCATTGGAATTAGCTGTAATATATGAAAAACAAAGTTCAGCCAACATGCTTAAGAAATTCAGCTATCTACCAACTATGTTAGGTATTCTTGGTTTGTTATATTATAAATATGGAAAATATGGCGATAAGTATCCTTTTTATGGCAAAACAATCGAAATATAGCTAAAAGTCCTTTTTTTTAGTAAAAGTAGGGCTTGAAGCCCAGAAATACAATAGAGAAATTATAGGGATTAGAATCTCTAAGCCTATAACTTTATAAGTCATTATCATTATCTATTATTCACTATTATATCCTCTTTTTTCTATTGCTGTGTCAACCTTGCTCTGTAGCTTTAAAAATAAAAAAATTTCAAGCTGCATGATATCATGGGCATTCTTGTCTGTGTATCCTTCTTTTCTATCTTCTACCTGTTACTTGTACCTCCTTCTCTCTTCTTTCTGTCTCATCATACCAACCACAAAGTGTGGATATTCCTGTTGTCCTTGACCAGTTTCTAGTTTTTATATTTTTACTTTTCTTTTTCTTTTTATTTATTTTTTCTTGTCTCTAGTTTTCATATCCCTGTCCAAGTGAAAGTATATAAGATTTTATGCTTTGAAATCTATTTTTTTGGGAACCTTCCCTATCCTGTTGATGGTGAAACTTATGGCAATGGTTGGATGACATGATTATCTTATATTTTCAACCTTCACAGGTTTATTCAAGAGTACATATGCTAAAAGTTTTTTAAAAGGCCTGCCTTTCCATACATATTAAATTTTAGACTTGGCTGTTCCAACATATTTTTTATTATATTTCTGCTCCTGCAATTATGATTTGTGATTTTGTTAAATTTAACTCCTTCTATGTAGAGAGGGAAAGAGAGAGACGGGAACTAAATGGAGGAACTAATATAGTTTACATAGACAAACCAACAAGTTCTCTTATGATAATTTACACTTCCAACATTCCTAGGCAAGTTTGAAAGTTCTTGTAAAACATATAAAGCACACCAGAAGTATATTCCAATTTCATTTTCATGGGGATTTCCTCCTTAATCTGGTGACTAGTGGTAAGGTCAGATTTTTTGCTTTATCAGCATAGCAAACAGGTTGAAAGGAATTGATATTCTGATTGGAGTCATAAATTCTTGTTGAAAGTGATCTACAAGCATCTGGTTTCGAATTACCCTTGTAAGCCCTGCAAATGTAGGTCACAAAATTTTGGTAGTCCTGCAACCACAAGAAAAGGCAGAAGTGGTTAAGGGTCTGAGTGAGTCCAAAACTCACTTTGGCTGTAGAATCTATTCAGATCAATCACAAACCTCTTGGAGTGCTTGGTTGTTGACAACCACCCATGGAACAAATCTATGGGGAGGATTAAGTTGAGCTGTTTCCTTAGCATACTTTTGTTCAATCTGTTTTTTTTTTTACATTTAAGTTAAGAAAAGACAGTGATAAATGCCATTGGGGGAAGCAGTAAATAACAATTAAGAAAGAGCATTATTATTTGAACAACTGATTCGAATAACTTCTCGTAACACATGATAATTTATAAGCAAAGGTATTTTGTGCATAAAACTATCATGTATTGTGAGATTAACAATAACAAAATAAAGTACTAACAGCTTTCCCATTGCCACTTGTGTAGCAGTCAATAGGTAATGTGCCCAAGCCAGTAATTTGGAAGCAGTTAACCCATTCGTTATGCCTCCTCTCTAAGGTGAGACGCTCCAAGCAGCGTATAAATCTGAATTTCTGTACCTATGTCAAAATTGTATATTAGTGCATTAGACTGCACATCCTACTTCAATTAGCTAGTAAAACTATAAATAAATCCCCCATTAACAAGGTGTATTAACACTTAAAATACATGCATTGTAGGATCACAAAACCACTGTGGGAAAAATTGCTTTCTTGGAAACATACCTCATTGGGATAGATTGTAATAGCGCAGGCCTGGATTGTGTTTAGGAAGCATTCATCATCTCCATGCTGTACTCACAAAAAGAATAATTAATGATAGTGAAAAAAAAAATTATAACACTAAATGAAGCAAGTGATTTTCGTTAGGAGTTTAGAACCAAAAAATAAGTTGTACGCACTTATTTTGGGGGGATATGTTATAAGAGGAATGCTAGTAAGTAGCGACACACTCTTTAACACTCTCTTTCCAACACACACTCTCCTATTGATTGAAATTCATGTGAGTCCCACTAATTTATGTGGATCCCACTTGAATTTTGTATGATCCACATAAACTTCAACCAATAAGAGAGTGTTAAAGAGCATGTTTTTCTCATGTTATAAACATTATATATATTTCATATGTTACTAAAGATACACCCTCCAGTTCTCAATATAAGAGACAAAACTCCTAATTCATCAACATCGAGGAAAATTATTAAAATCAATTCATTTTAAATTTTATTCCGCATATACCCTTATTTGATTACTACTAATTCAACTAACTTATTTATTCCTAGTGAGCTAAACCAAAGCACTTGAATGGAAAAATGTTGAATGTCTTTAATATGAATTTTGTAATAAATAAGAGTAAAAATAAAATTTAGCATAAAAATTGATCCATTTTTTTTATATATTGGATTAAGAAAAAGATTTTTTTTATCTATTATATTAACGATAGGAGGAAGTAAGATTTTCTCGTGCTTGTATGCAAGAATTGCCCACTTGGGCCACTTCGACCCACTTTCTCACTATTAGGAAGAAGACCGTGCAGTGTGGCCGGCAGATTATGCCAAATTAAGATTGCATTATTCGTAACTTTCCTTAATGCTTTCGAGACAAATTTAGTATTTTGGTTTTTTTTTAAGGTTTAGTTTCAACTTTTTCACACAATAAAAAGCGTTTTTTTACAATAAAAGAAATAACTCCTGAATTTACACTTTTGAGAGGGAAGTTAAAAAAGGGCTATTTGAGAATCTGTATTTTTAAAAACATTTAAAACAATTCCAGCAAAAGAGGAGAAAGAAGGTAAAAAAAATATCTTTTATAATTATAACTAAATGAAAAATAGTTTCTAATTTATTTTTATTCAATAAAAATAAACTTTTCAGAATACTTTTAAATCATTTCTTTAAGCTTAAAAGAAGCAGAACCTTATTTTGGCCGAAGGCACTTTAGATGTAATTTTTTTATATAGATACGAAATATCTATCACCGTTAGCAGTGACTAATCTCCATCGGGAATCTATTGGACACACAATATGAGTTTTTCCCTCCCATCCAGGTTTTCTTCATAGACAAGAGTTAGGATTCGAACTCCTGACCACTTGCTTAAGATGTCCGAATCTCTTATCACTCGAACCAATCGTATATTAATACTTTATTGCTGTTTGAGGATTGGACAATGTTTAGATGTGTTTGATTGTGTTTTAGGTTTTTTGTTTTCGAAAATTGTTTTTAAAAATAAATTTTAAGAGCTGTTTTTGAGAAGAAAGAAACGAACAAAACATTTAATAAATACTATTTTAAAAACAATTTTAAAAAATAGAGAACATAAAAAATTAATTTGATAAATTTGTTTCGAAAACATGTTTTTTAAAGCAAAAAAGCAGAACTCGTTACTTTTGTAAATTTTTAACCTCATTTTATGATTTGTAATTTTTTAACCTCATTTTATGAATTTGTTGATTATGTAAAAGAACTTAGATATACTTTTAGGAGATAATATGAAGTGCTTGTGCTTGTTATTTTCTTACTATGCCTTATTTTTTTAATACTTTAATTAACAACTTGGAGAGACGAATTAGCATATGACGCATATGATTTTAGAAGTTTCAGCTGATTTTTTTTTTGTCAAGCAATGAGTCGAATAAACAAAATTATGATATAGCAGGCCCAAGATAAGGGCCATAATTTTGTAGAAATGGGACCAGAAGTCAATTGGCACCGTTGACAAAAAAACGAGAAAATGTTATTGTGTACTACTGAAATCTGGCCATGGGAAACTACGAAATAAAAAAGAAAAAGAGGAGAGATCCCAGAACTTTCTCTCTTAACCTTAAATATTGATCAATTTGTGGGTTGTTGGAGAATTCAGATGGGGTAATGAATCAACTGGACTACAGCAGGGCCAAGAATTTATTAGGGTCACAGTACCGTTAATTTCATGTGCTACTGATGAAAATAACCAATAACTGTTACAAGTTTATTTCAGGTTTAATTATGCGGTTGGAAGCTGATTTTTTTTTTTTTTCTTCTTGAGTGAGGACCAAATTAATTCTTGAAAATTTATGGCAACTTATTTTTAACCTTCGAAAAAATAAATTAATTATTTAGTCTCTTAATTTACAATCGCGGGACCCATTAGTCCCTAAGTTAAGTTATGATATTCATTTACTTGTCTATGTGTCTTATTAACCATCCTACTGGGCCTGTTAGTGGTCCTATATGGCCTATTACAAATTTCTACCATGAAAAAATAATGAAAAGTGAAGAAATTGCATAATTTTCAGGTATTTTGAGTTTTTAAATTGTGCATGTTTTTTCAACTTTTTATTAGTTTTCTACAAAGAAATTTCGTCATAGGCCACAAAGAACCACTAACGAATTAGGTAAGATAATTAATGGGATATGTAGGCAAGTAAATAGACGTCAGAACTAATTTTAGGGACTAATTTGTCCCGCATTTATAAATTTTAGGGACTAAATGATTAATTTATTTTTTTCAGGGACTAAAAGTGGGTCTCTAAAAATTTTAGAGATCAATTTGGGTCTTTACTCTTTTTTCTTTTAAGAAAATAGTAGATATCCATAATCTGTAACAATATTTGAGTTACCACTTTTCGTTCCTGAAAAAAAAACTCACTGAATAGTCCCTAACAATGACAAAAGGACACGTCAGTCCCTCTGTTTGTCTTCATCCTAAACATATCGTTAAAGTGCTGATATACACTATCAGTGTGCCTAAGTGTCTATTAAACTCGTCCATAAGACCTATGTTGGTGTATCTGGTATGGTGCATCTAATGCATGTGATATGTTGCTTGTAATATATAGGGACTAATGTGTCCCACGATCGAAATTGTCAGAAACTAAATTGGATTACTTAAATAATAGTTGAGGATTTTATTGGGTCAATGCATAATTATTCTCATAGTCTATTATGGATGTAGGGACTATTGCCTGAGCACCTGGCATACTAACGATACACATCAATACTCTAATGATGTGTTCAGGATGAAAACAAATAGAGAGACTAAAATGTCTCTCTTTTGTGATTCTTGATAACTATTTGGTGAGTTTTTTTTTTCTTTAGGACGAAAAATAGTACCTCAAAAATTGTTGGGGACTTAAATAGGCTTATACTCTTAAGAAAATTCAAATGGATATGAAATTTAAAAGTTTGTGATTTAATTCTTAAACTTATAAAAAAATTTATAATTTAGTCATTCATATATATCTTTATCAAAGGTTTCAAAAAATATAATGACTTATTTAAATTTTGTCAAAAATATAGAGATCAAATTAAATTTTCTTAGATATTTTAATAACTTACAAATATACGAGTTAATGATCATTTAATGGGATCCTAGCTGAAACATAACAAAACTTAAAATAGATATGTATAAAAGATTTAATAACAAATTTTAAAGTTAATATACCTATTTAAATTTTTTTCAAAAATGTTTAGGAATTAAACCTTTATTTTATCACAAAAATTTCTAGAATTCTGGTTTCAGCTTTCTCTTGAAAGTTGAAACCCAGTGTCCGAACCAAAAATTCTCATGAAATAACAGGATCAATAAAGATAAGGACTGTTCTTAAATAACATCAAATTATTTGGTTTCAGTTTCAAAAAGTGAAGAGATTCAAGAAGTAAATAAATAGTGAACAATATAAAGAATCTGGAAAATGTAAATGAGGTAACCTGACAAACAGCAGTGCCATCAGGTGCAATCCAAGCGTTGCCCCAAGGGACCATCCTGAGATTTACAATGGAGATGAGACCTGTTTGGAAGAGCCTCACAAGATGGTTCACTATGAAATCAGCACAATAGGGACATAGACTTTCATAGTATAGTGACATGGTTACTTTGTCAACTAGTGGTGCACCTTCAGAAGAAGAAGAAGGTGCTACCAAGAGCAAGAGCAAGAGCAATAAAGGAATAAGGAGGAAGCAGAAGAAGAATGTGCGAGGAGGAAAGGAATGAAGAAAAGTAAGCATTCTCATCTTTGTGCTTTGGAAATGGAAGAGAACCACGTGCAGTTTGATGATTACTGATTCAGTGATTCATATATAGGGTGTGGAAGGAAGGTATCTCCCCTTTCATTGTCTCTGTTGCCAAGTGCAAATGACACTTTTTTCTCTTGGAGTGGAAATCATTAAATAAGACTCAGAGGCCAATTAAAACATGTTACAAAATTGAATTTATGTGCTCAAATTTATTTTTATACATAATATTTTGATACTAAATATTTTCTCCAAAGTTCAAACCTTTTAAACTTTAGGAACTGAATCAAACATGACCCAAAATGCATGGTGATAAAATGTATTTTTCCCTAAAATGAAACTAATGAAATAAAGAAAAATAGGATTTTAAATTAATTATTATAAGTAGCACCATTATTTATTAGCTCTTAACAAAGAGTTTAACGTAAGAATCCTTTGTGGGCTTAGTCCATAAACAAATAAAACCATCCAAAGTTTACCTACTCCACTATTTTCATTCATCATGTTCCAACCCAAAAATATGAATTTTTTTTGGGTCTTACAAAAAAAAATAAGGGGAAAATATGCTAATGGTTTGACTTAAAGGGTCTTATGATTTTTAATGGTTTCACTTAATTATACTTGTCATTCATCTTATTTTTTAAAGGGTCTTGTTAATGAGTGTCCTAAAAGAACCCAAAAAAAAACTTATTTTTATGGAAAAACTAAATATAAAACATCTTTGAATAATAAATATATCATTTTTCCATACAAACTTACTGTTTTTGAAACCTTAATAAGTGCCCTTAGGACACTTGTTAGCATTCTCCTTTTTTAAATTACACGGTTTATGTTATTTTATCATTACATTTACCTTTCCAAAAAGATAATGCTTGAAATTACATGGATCTTCCATGAGGACATTATTGTAACTTTTTAAACAAAAGAAGTATCGAACATAAGGTCAGTGTAATTTCTCCAAAAAGAAAACCAATTAAGTATAGACCTATTTTTGTTATTTCCTACGGTATCTTTCGCGTGCAATTACGGAGACTAATCCCTCGAAGTACTGGATGACATTTAAGGGTCACTTGATTAAGGGATCCAAGCTAGTCACTACTCGGACCAATCATAGATCGATAATATAGACCTAATTTGGGCCTAAAACAAAAAACAAATCCTAAAAGAAATCAATATTTTTGGGTCTTACCAAATTTGGGCCCAAAATGAAACTTTATTGGTCCATTTAGTTATTTTCTCTTCCCAATCCAATCTTCTCAAATCTAACAATCTTGTGTCTTGACACTCCACACTGTCTACACTCCACACCCATTTTCAGTTCCTCCATTTTTCAACCTTTGGGGACACTACTTTTGAATTTGATGTCCATCATCATTGTGACATCACACTCCTCAACCTATCCTTAAACCCCAATTTTTCACTCTCTTTCTTAAACCCCATATCCTTTTCTTCTCCTTCACATGGCTTCCATCAACAATTTCAACCCTTTTGGAGGAAACTGGTTCCAAAAGCCCCCAAACCCTCTCCCTCCTCTCAACACCAACATCCTCGGATTCTCCGACCCTTTTTCACCCCAACAACCTCCGAACTTCGCCGCCATCGGTCTCCCCAACTTCTTCAAAAAAAAGCCCAAAAAAGAACCCAATGACGAACCGGGTCATTACGAGAAAATGGTTCACCAGTATTTCTGGGAATGCGAGAACTTACCCGATTACAGGAACACCCCAGAAGTTGAAAAGATACTAAACGAAGACCCAATTTTCGAAAAGAAAGAAAACCCAACAGAGGAAGAGATAAGAGAAAACGAAGAGTTGATAGAGAAGCTTAAGAGTAGTCCTGTGGTTCAGTTTCTTATGAGGGCAGAAGAGATTGCTGATAAGATCAATGAGATGGAGTTGAAGGAGAATGAGAGACCTTACCACAAGGAAGATTGGGAGGTTTGGAAGAATATGCCTAATGTTATTGGGCTTGATGGTAGGCCCATGCCTAGGAAGGCCCAGAAGACTAGGGAAGAAGCTGATGATAAGTTTTGGGATTTTGCAAGACAGTTCTTTTTTGGGTTGTGGGGGTTTAGGCAGAGGCCTTACCCTCCTTCTAAGCCTATTGATGCTGCTCAGTCAATTGGGTATAAGAACCTTGAGAAGCGGTATTATGATTGTAAGTTTATATTTGTTTGGGTGTTTTGTGATTTGGGTTGGAAAATATGTTTTAGGATGTGTATGAATGAATGTGTTAGATGGTGAATTGATTATGTCTTTAGTTCAATCATTCCTTATTATATTATTATCTAGTTTGATTTCCAGCTTGGTTTTTAAAATAGTGGTCAAGGTTTTAAATTGTGGTTGCTTTGCGTTATCCATCATTATGGATAATTACAAAAAAAATGCGGACGGATGTAGTTGCTTTTACAGTCGCAATGCATTTGCGGTCGCGATGCAATTGCGAAGACTATCAAAGCACGACGTTGTGGCCTCAATTGCGGCTGTGAATCTCATTTTAACATCCGTGTGAGACATATTTTCTTCACACTACTTTTTGAGCTTTATACAATTATAGGTGGAAATAAAACATAAGTTAGATAAATGTTAGCATTTTTATTATGTTTACCAACTCGGGCTAACTTTTAATATAGTATTTTTGTCTTTTAATCTAAGATTTGTGTTTCTTGATATTAACTTTATATTATTTTTATATATTATATTATAGTTGTGTCATATCTTACAATTTTTAAATTTTACCGTATCTGTGTGTCATGTTTCGTATCCGTGTCTTGTGTTCTATATGTGTTTACTAGGTTGAAAAGGTTCTACTTGCCAATGTGGTCAGATTAATTGGCATGATGGAATAGGGACAAAATGGTAATCAGTTCGATAAGGTCTTGGTTTGATTCTTGCTGGTGAAATATGTGCTTGAATCTGTGTGTTTAGATATTTGAGCTACTTGCCAATGAGGGTTCGGTTAATTCATTGGTAGGTGGAGCAAATAGCATTTATTAAAAGGTCTTGGTTCGATTCTTGCTTCCCTCTCCTGTACGCATACACTTCATATGGTCTGTGCCTTGGTTATGGAACATTCTATGTACCTCCTAAATTTCAATGTACTATACAATGGATAGTTGATATGTGCTTGGTTCTGTTTCTGTGGAAATATTTAAGCTAACTATAAATGAGAGTTTGCTTAATTAACTCATAGGAGGATCTAATAGCATTGATAAAAAGGTCATTGGTAGGCATTCACTTATTGTGTTGTGCCCACTGCCCTGCTTGATTCTGGAACAACTTATCCACCTCATAAGTTTTTTATGTGCCAAAGAAAACAGGAAGTGTTTAAGATACCATGAATGGATTGTTGTGCACGGTGTGTGTGGTTATATAGTAATTACTATGAGTTTGAAGTTGAATATAATTAATATTTGTTTGTTGAAGGTTTTGTGATATAATTTAGGCTTAATTGCACTTTTGGTCACCCATGTATTACGATTGTGCAATTTTAGTCCCTCGGGTTTTAATTGTGCCATTTAGGTCCTTCAAGTATCACGATTGTATAATTTTGGTCCCCTGGGTTTCAATTGCGCCAATTGGGTCCCCAGGTATCACAATTGTGCAATTTTGGTCCCCCAAGTATCACGATAGTGCAATTTTTAACTTCAGTAACCTACGTGGCGCACGTGGGACTGATTTGGCACTTAGTGAGGTCAACTTGGAAGCTTAAGGGGCATTCTTATGTGGCATCATTGACATCTCACACATTTTAACGGTCAAATGCATATCACTAAGTGCCACATAGAAATGGCACTTAAGCTGTCAAACTGGCCCTACTAAGTGCCAAATCACTTCAACATGTGTTTCGTAGGTTATTGATGTTAAAAATTGCACTATCGTGATACTTGGGAGACCAAAATTGCACAATCATACCTGGGGAACCCAATTGGCTCAATTGAAAACAGGGGGATCAAAATTGCACAATCTTGATACTCGGGGGACCCAGTTGGCGTAATTAGAACCTAGGGGACTAAAATTGCACAATCGTAATACCTGGGGGACCAAAAGTGCAATTAAGCCTATAATTTAAGTGCTGGATGTCATCATTCCATCAGCTGATGTGTTGTCTCTTATTATTTCTGTTTTGGTTGTCTGTTGTATGATGTTTTCATTATATGTTTGATGTAGTTATCATGAGGAGTGGTGGATGGTACTATAAGGATCGGCTAGGTCGTACACGAGGACCATTGGAGTTGATTACACTTAAAACTGCATGGGGTGCTGGGATTATTGATAGGAATACTTTTATTTGGGGTGAGGATATGGATGAATGGGCACCCATCCACATGATTTATGGAATGGAGCGTGCAATTGCTACTTGGGAAGGTCTGTTGAGTTCCATCCTTTCTTTTTCCTAATATATATTCTTTGATAATTTATTAAATTATTATTTAGTTCCGAGCACATCCTTTTGTGATGGAAATTAGATAGTTAGCATTTAGCATGTCTTATGACTATTTGGGCATACTAAGGAAGTGGCACCATGCTTTATGAGGAAATATAATGAGATAGAAAGTTTAACGTATATTTTCCTGTGAAATAAAGCATTTGAACCTTCGCTTTTGTATGGGATGGAGATTAGACATGCACAAGGAGAACGATATCTGATTAATGGACAAGTTAAAATTCTAATGTTGAACTTGTATGATATTTCACTCTGCCTTACAGATGACACTTGTGGTGACTTTTCTATCTGAGCTTCATGCCCTGAGAGAAAAAAAATCATGAGATGGGTGGAATTTTCCTTCAGAGTTTTCCATCTTGCATTCTTATTCTCTCAGTTATTCGCCAATCAAACTGGGAATAAAAGGTTATCTAAAACTGTCTTTGAAACATGTTCTGCTATGACATCCTAAAATTGGAATATAACTCAAAAGTTAAAACCAGTTTTCAATAAAATCTCCGTGACTGTTTGCACTTCACGGAAAAACCAGTAGAACTGTAATCATATTAAAATGCTATTCTAGTATGTCTACTTAGTCATGGGTCTCGTTTTTGGCAGGGGATTCTTGCTACTTAGTTCAAATAGAGCAATATATTGAAGTCAATTCATGAGAGTAACTTTCCAAATGTTCTTAAACAAATCTCAATAAATATTTTCAGTATCAAAGAATGCAGTCTATAAAACCAAACTGGGAAGCCGTGAAGCTTTTGTATTTGATAAAAACTGATTCTTGGTTTGGCATTTTTTTAGTTAGACTTGGTGCTGCAGCAACAGCTTTACTTCACAAACTACAAAAAGGTATACCACCATGGGTTCCTCTTAAGGGATTTGAAAAGAAGACTTATAAGCAGCTTCAAGAAGAGGCTGTAGAAAGCAAGAGACGTGATTTAGCAGTCTTGGAAGCTAATGATGGTGTTTGGCCAGGAGTTAGAATTCCAAGTTATGCCCTATTTCTTTGGGCTAGTGGCTCCGAACTAACCACTATTTTGGAACAGGATCACATGCCAAACAAATACATTCCCAAAGATCTTAGGTATGTATATGCTAAGACCGCGTGATATAAATAGAGTGACTGTTTTTCTTTGTTTTCACTTTGTTGCATTTTCATACTATTGAGAGAATATAGACAAAAGTGTTTGTGAAATGCTTGAGTGATTTGCACCCAGCTGATCTTCTATTTATATACACTTCTAGGAATAAATGCAATTTACATTTACAAGGAGAATAAAAATAATGCTACTTCCTAGGTGCATGTATGATATTTCCTAGATACATGACTAACTAGGTACATGAATATGAATATAATTGCTACACCTCCCAGTACTAATTGCTACTAATTCCAACACTCCCCCTCAAGCTGGAGCATATAAGTCGAATGCTCCAAGTTTGGAATAGATATATTGAATTCTCGATCCCCTTAGGGATTTTGTGAAGACGTCTGCTAGCTGATCATTAGAGGTAACAGATTCGATGATAACTTCTTTAGAAAGAACTTTCTCATGGGCAAAATGACAATAAATCTCAATATGTTTTGTTCTCTCATGGAATACCGGATTGGAAGCTATATGCAGAGCTGCCTGATTATCACGACATAGTTTCATTTGTTGAGTATCTCCAAACTTCAACTCCCGAAGAAGTTGTTTAATCCAAATGAGTTCCTAAGAGGCTGTAGCCATAGCTCTATATTCAGCCTCTGCACTGGACCTTGCGATCATATTTTGCTTCTTACTCTTCCAAGAGACAAGATTTCCACCAATAGAAACACAATACCCTGAAGTGGAACGCCTATCAATTGGTGAACCTGCCCAATCTGCATCGCAAAAACCAACTATTTGAGTGTCTCCTTTGTCTTCATAGAGTAGCCCTTGTCCCGGAGCCTTTTTAATGTACCTATGAATTCGAATCGCCACATCCCATTGATCATTATGAGAATATTGCATGAATTGACTTACTACCCCAACTGCAAAAGAGATATCCGGCCTTGTAATAGTGAGATAGATGAGTTTTCCTACCAATCTCCGATATCTCTCAGGATTAGAATAAGGCTCTCCTTGGCTAGGCAATAATTTTAGATTCGAATCCATAGGGTATCAACTGGTTTACAGTCCATCATACCGGTTTCTTTAAGTATGTCTAATGCATACTTCCTTTGTGAAATGATAATCCCATTCTTTGACTGCGCAACTTCAATTCCAAGAAAATATTTTAGCTTCCCCAAGTCTTTGGTCTGAAAATGGCGAAATAAATGTTCCTTCAGCTAAGAAATTTTTTCCTGGTCACTTCCTGTGATGACTATATCATCTACATAAACCACCAAGTAAACACATTTATTTGGAGAGGTGTGACAATAGAAGACTGAATGATCTGCTTCACTACGTTTCATTCCAAAAGCTTGAACAACTGAACTGAATTTTCCAAGCCAAGTTCATAGAGATTGTTTAAGGCCATAGAGAGATCGTTGTAGCCTGCAAACCAAACCAGACTCCCCCTGAGCAACAAATCCGGGCGGTTGCTCCATATAAATCTCCTCCTCTAATTCTCCATGAAGAAACGCATTTTTAATATCCAACTGATATAATGGCCAATGACGGATGGCAGCCATGGCAAGAAACAATCGAGCAGAAGTGATTTTAGCCACAGGGGAGAATGTATCGCCATAATCAAGACCATAAATTTGAGTATAACCTGTGGCTACTAACCAGGCTTTGAGACGATCAATCTATCCATTGGCTCCAACTTTAATAGCATATACCCACCGACAGCCAATAGGTTTCTTGCCCAGAGGAAGGGGAACTAACTCCCAGGTGCCATTATGCTCCAAAGCCTGCATTTCATCAATCATGGCTTGTCGCCATCCTGGATGATCAAGTGCCTCATGAACATGTTTAGGAATGGAAGCAGGAGATAGG
This sequence comes from Ammopiptanthus mongolicus, assembly GCA_039655645.1. Lineage (NCBI taxonomy): Eukaryota > Viridiplantae > Streptophyta > Magnoliopsida > Fabales > Fabaceae > Ammopiptanthus > Ammopiptanthus mongolicus. The sequence continues at coordinate 49,535,267 of CM077350.1, forward strand.
GATGACGCAAACGAATAATAAGAGGGATAGACTATGATAACGTAAAAAGTTATAAATAGGATGAGGATTCCGGGTTGCTGAGTACCTTTTCAAAGAGCAATGGGTAAATCAAGATTTTCTTTGGGAAGGTCCGTGGTAGGGTCATCCGCTGGAGCAGGACATGATTCAACTGGTCTTTCAGTGCCTTCCAATTCTGTATTAGCAACACGTGGACGATGCCGATATATGATGGGTGATCTTTGAGATTGCTCAACTGGAGGATGGTCAGGAATATCTGTAGTCGAAACTGATTCCGTCAAAGGTGAAGGTGATGGACTAAGATAAGGAATCGGAAAAACTTCTTGAATAGTATGAGACTCAATAATGGATGGTGAGAAGTAAAACTTTTCTTCAAAGAACGTAACATCAGCAGACATATAATACGATTCTGCACAGGGGAGTAACACTTGTAACCCTTCTGTAACCTGGAGTATCCCAAAAAACACATTTGATGGCTCGAGCAGAAAGCTTATCAAGACCTGGAGACAAGTCATGAACAAAACAAGTGCATCCAAATATCTGTGGAGCAACATGAAACAATGGTTCTTTAGGAAACAAGATGGAATGTGGTATTTTATGATCAAGAGAGGACGAAGGCATCTGATTAATTAAAAAACCGGCTGTCAAAACTGCATCACCCCAATGTCGGACAGGTACATTCGCATGAAGTAACAAAGTTCGAGCAGTTTCAACAAGATGTCTATTTTTTCTTTCAGCTATAACATTCTGTTGAGGGGTATGAGGACAACTGGATTGATGGAGAATGCCCTGTGATGACAAGAAGGAAGAAAGAGCAGAAGAAAAGTACTCTTTTGCATTATCACTTCTAAGGATTTTGATTGTCTTACCAAATTGGGTTTTAACCTCATTCACAAAAGTGGTGACAATTGACAAAAGTTTAGATCGTTCTTTCATTAAGAAAACCCAAGTGCATCGAGAGAATTCATCAATAAAAGTAACGAAATATCGGAAGCCATTAGAAGACACATGACTTGGCCCCCATATATCTGAATGGATAACTGAAAAGGTAGAATCAACTCGGCTTTCAACTTTGCTGGGAAAGGAAGAGCGAACATGTTTGCCTAGTTGACACGGCTCACAGTTCAATGATGACATTTTTGCTAGATTCGGAACCATTTGCTTCAGTTTTGACAAACTTGGATGGCCCAATCGTTCATGAAGAAGATTTGGAGACTCAACCGCAGTACAACTTACAGAAGGAGCTGATTGGAGGTAATAAAGACCATGTGATTCATGTCCTACGCCAATTATTCAACCCGTAGCACGTTCTTGTATAGTAAAAGAACCAACATCGAAGGTTACTGAGCAGTTTAGAGAGCGAGTAAGTTGACTAAGGGAGATCAAATTAAAAGGGCAATCATTTATAAACAAAACAGACTTTAAGGTTATAGAAGGAGTAACTAAAACATGACCGATTCCTTTGGCAGTGACCTTAGAACCATCCGCAAGAGTTATGAAGTGAGGAAACTTAGGAGAAGATATAGAGGAGAATAAAGAACGATTACTAGCAATATGATCAGAGGCACCTGAATCAATTATCCAAAGATTTTGATTATTACCGGATTGAGATATGAAGGCTGCGGAGTCATGAACACCAGTGGCAGTGGACCCATGAGATTGATGAGCAGCTTTCAATTGAAGATACTCTTGGTACTCAGCTTCAGAAAAATTTCCCTTGAACATTTCAGCTTTTCTAGGAAAACCATGAAGAGAGTAGCAGGTGTTTTGAGTGTGACCCATTCTCTTGCAATAGATGCATTGGGAATGACCGATTTTTTTTCTTCCAAAAAACAGACAGAGGAGAACGGCTTAACACCTGAGATTGTATAGAGACTAACAAGCACAAACCAGAAATTGAGACCAGAAAATGGAGGAGACTAAAGGCAAGAGACCCACTTTTTGAAAATCTCAAAAATGGATTTTGACCAGCTAGACGGACAGAGGAGGCCGCGGCGAGCATTTCTGGGCGGTCGCGAAGATTTTCAGGTGGTGGGAAGGTGGCGCGTGACTCACAGCGCCTAGTGCAACGCTAAGACTGGGCTTCACGCGCCTCCTTTTGCCAGCGTGTGGAGGCGCTTCAGACGTTTTCCGGCGACTATTTTTTGGAATCTGGCCGGTCGGCGACTTCTGATATGCTTTCTGGCAACGGCAGACAGTGGGTGGCCGGTGACAGTGACTTTTGGACTTTGGGCAGTGGCTGTTTGGGTGACCAGAGGACAAAGCTTAAGGGTTCTGCTGGACCAGAAGCAGAGACCTTCAAAAGAGAAATGAACCTGCTCTTGATACCATATTGAAAGACTAGAGAGAATTAGACAAAACTGTTTGTGAAATGCTTGAGTGATTGGCAGTGAGTTGATCTTCTATTTATATACACTTCTAGGAATAAATGCAATTTACATTTACAAGGAGAATAATAATAATGCTACTTCCTAGGTGCATGTATGATATTTCCTAGATACATGACTAACTAGGTACATGAATATGAATATAATTGCTACACCTCCCAGTACTAATTGCTACTAATTCCAACACATGCAAATATGAGTGAACTTTACATGGTTTTTTGTCAACTATAGCAGGAAATAGTAATGAATTATGATTACTGATAGGACCCAAGCTGAATTAGAAAGCCCAAATGTAATGCTGGGCCAGGGAACTAACCTTAGGCCTCAAGTATGGAAGGTTTATTCTAGAAGGAAAAAGGGTTAATACTGCCAAAGGTCTAGGTGGCAGAGGGAGAGAGAGAATAGAGTTAGTTACGTGAAATTGGTTATTAGGAAGGTGGTGCGGAAGGAAGGGGATCTTTTTGACAATCATTGTGTATGATCGTGGATAGAGGGCTCTAGCTCTCTATAGGAGCTTGCTCTGTGGCAGATAGAGAGTTTTCTCTACTGTAAACCTTTCTTTTCTAGTGAAATAATCCAAATCTCTCTCTCTTTATACTTTAATTCTCTGTTTCTGCATAAACCTGTCTTCTGGTTCCCATCAATTACAATATTCAGTTATTTGTTATGGTTTCTAACTCTTGCTGTTCTTTTCCCTTTCCCCCGCCCCCCCATTATTATTGTTATGTTTGCTTGGAATAGGAAGAAGTTGGCTAAAATTATACCAGGGTTGAGGCCATGGGAAGTTCTAAGTATGGAACAAGCGATGGATCAAATAACATTTAATGGTGAGTGGTACCGTGAACCACTTGGTTCATACACCACTGGTCCCCCATACATCAGGCACTGGAATGATGACGTTTTGGTATGCCTTTTCATCAAAAGCATTATGATTCATTTATTACCTATATTGAGGGTTTTTTTCCTATGAATTGTTATGAGTCTTATGACCTGCCTTGCCAATTACAACTTTTCTGTTTCGTATATTTCCTTGGTAAAGGGCAAATGTGTGTTTGTATACTATAACTTTTCCTTCCCCTGCCATCATATCTAGAAAGGTTGTTAGTTGTTACCTTTATCCCCTTGCCTGCAGCCACAACGTCAGCCTCTTTCTCGTTAGGTGATGTTTGGTTTATGGAATGTTTTATTACCTGATAATCCCCAAATCTCATTCGCAGGAATATTTCTTTCCTACTCTCACATAAGAATGAAATTTTCAACTTCCATTCACAAATTTTATTCTCGGACATCTTTTATGCCGGAGAATGATTTTTTATCTCTTGTATCAAACATGAGAAACTTTTATTCTCACCTCACTTTCTCAGGAATATTAAAATATGTCCGATATCAAATGCCTACTATCAAATATCCTAACACCACCAAGTCAACTGTTAACTAACACACTCTGTCTCTGACATCCCTGTCTTTAGAAACCCTTCCTTCCTCAACAAGACCTCAAACATGATACAGTACGGGTTCTGTTAATGGTTGCCTTTTTAAATAAAGAACTATAAATTCTGAATGATGTGATTGTGCTTGAGATTTTAGCAAATATCCCAAAACCATTAGTGATGCATTAGTAGATGTGTAGTCCTAATTTTTGCCATAACTTGTCTTTTGTAAGGCATGAGATTTTATTTGTTTTTATTATTTGCAGAGGTTGTATAAGATATTTGAAAGTCTTTCCTCTCAGTTGTACGAAAAAATGGAGAAGACACTTCCTGGCTTTGATAAAATTGTGGAAAAGGTCCAGCGGGATTTTTACACAAGACTTGAGAAACTGGTGGAGAAGCAAGAGGCTGAGAAAAGAGAGGCTAGGAAGAGAGCTGAAATGGGCGTGGATGATGATGAGCCTAAAACGTCCCCATAGTGTCATTTATTATATGATTTCTGCATGTAATATTGTAAGACAATATTGTGAGTAGTTAAGATTTATAAATTTAATTACTTCGAACTGACAGATGTAGCATGGACCCATTTGTTGACTAAAATGATGAAAAGGGAATGGGGGAAGTAAGGTGAAAGTCGCCACCAGTAATTTGAGGTTTTGCTGACATATTTTCTTGCTGATACATATACATGCTAATTTTTGGTATATTGACATGAGGCCATGCGTTAGGCGTGCCTTTTCTTGGTTTCACACACTATCTTCTTACGAGATAGGTGAGAGAGTAAATTTCTCGGAGTACTGTTAGACGTCTAAGGAGGGAACATTCCCAATAATGTTAGGGTTGCCTTTTCAGTAGTTGTATGTGTGTGTGTCTATATATATAGTACATCTTTTGTATGTAATAATATAAATCTAGATGTTCAAATTTCAGTTTAGCTGGACTTTCCAACATCTTAACTTCCACACAAGTGGTTGAATAATGTTACAGGGTTTGTCCTAGCAGTGAAGTCTTTATGAATATTATTAGTTTTTCTAATACTTTTCTCCAATTAATTCATTAAACGCTATTATCACAGGTTTTTTTCGTTTTGTCAATGTTTTCAAAATTGAACCTGAGATTATACTAGTGAGAGCTCTATATTCTGATTTAATGATAGTTCAGCCAGGGTTGAATCGGATAACATAATAAGAAGCAATGAATCCCAAAGTATAACTCATTTGAGGTGTCGTCAACCATTTCAATGTTTAAAACGTTGGTATGGAGGTAAATAAATTTTGGCTCTTACACGAAAAGATGCAAATTACATAGATAAAGTTTGAGTGATGTACCTTGGATTAAGAAACAGTACAATACAGAGGATGCGGTGTAGATGATACAGTTCTTAACAAATTTTGATCCTTTGTTCCTAATCCTTATCTCGTTTCCTGTCTTACAAATAATAATTTGTCAACTCATTAAAAATAGGATACTCAATCTTTTAATGTGGGAATGGATCCTTTCATGTTATTTTTTTTTATGTTGAATCTCAATCCCTCATCTAATATATTGAAGGAGAGAGAGAATGTGTTTAAAAATGAGAGATAAGGAGATTGAATGATGGAGATCAAAAATATAATCCACTTTTTTGGTTTGGTAAGTACGGTTTTTTGGATTTTGACAATTTGAAATTTGGGAAGAGAGAGGGGAAGAAAACCAAACTACTGAAAATTGTTAAAGGATTGGAACATGTCTAACATGTAGGAATTTGAAATCTATGATGTTATTCACATGTTTTAGGGGAGCGAAATAGATTGCTACGGAATATCATTATTGCCTCAGTTTTAATGTGGTGGGGCATAAGAATGCAGAAAGAATGGACAAAGTCTACGGTCCTCCAAGATTTTATGATGGATCAAATCTCCATATGTTTTCGGTCATTGATTTATTTATTTTTTAATCATTTAATTTTTAATCAATTAATCAATAGTCCAGATTGTTGGAATATCAATTATCAACCTATTCATTGAAAGACCTTAGCCTTACCCGAAGAAATTTGGCTAGTGGTGAAACAAAGTTAAAATGGAGACATATATCTAAAAGACTAATAGTGTGTTTTGTTGGGCGATGGATGAAGGCAAACGCGCGTCAGAGAAGCTAATAATTGAAGCTTTTGCGGTGACAAACGTGCGTCTATGTGCAATCATCGCAGTACCAAACACATTATAAAACAACTGGAGTGAACAAACGATGAAGGGCAAAAAATAACCGTTCTATTTTTAATGAGTTGACAAAATTTAATTGGTAAAATAAGGAACGGGACATGGATTGATACAATGATTTATATTCTTCCTGATCTAAAGACTCGAACTCTTTTGTTTGATACATTTTTATGAGTTTAATTTTGATATATTATCAATGTAAAATTTTTTACATTGATTAATCACAAATCATTTTATATATGACTTTTAAAGTAATTTTTATGAGAGTCAAACATTTTTATAGTACGTTTGGGTTAGCGGTGAAAGTGAGCATAATCACGTTCAACAATCTGAACGTGGAAGCTTCAATATGTAGCTTTCATGTTTTTTGTAAAAAAATTACAAAAATGTCATTTTCACCATGATTTTGTATCCACCATGATTTTTTGTCGTGAATCCAAACACGCTAAATAATGAAACAATTTATGATGATAAAAAACTTTACATAAGCCTTCCTTTTTTTTTTTTTATTCCCTTTTGAATTTTTTTCTGGGTTCCTGTTATTGCATTTGCCATTTGTTTTCAGTTTCTTGTTTGTGGCACCAGTTTTTTTCCAAGTTCATTTTTTTAATAGATAGGATGCTTTCTGAAGTTACCAATTGTAATGGGTTGAATTTGGATTGAGCTGGTTGTGCTGAATTTTTTATTTTTTATTTCTTGCAATCAGATATGATGTTGTTATATATACTAAGGTTTGTTTAAATAAAATGTGTTCTTCATTTTGATGATGATGCATGGCTTAAAATGATTTTTGACTTACTTTTCTTTTAATGTGGTAAGGGAGGTGGGTTATCTGAAGAAGATGATGTTTGTTTTTGCCATTTTAGATTAGGAAGCTGAATTGAGACGGTGATAGATCATATTTCTGTTACTAAATGCTTGATTCAAATTTGGTGCATAGTGCATTATATTTTCAGCTTTTGATAGTTACTTTTCCTATGTTAATGGAAATGAACTCAGTTGTCAATTTTATTAATAAAATCTCGGTTTTTATGTTGTAATGTGCATGGATAGTTTGGGAAATCCTAATACCATGGCTACTGCCAGCTTTTAGACCTGCAAAAATGGTGATACAGGTCCATATTCACAAAAAATTTATTGCATAATGGAAAATGTATGCACATTCCTGACATGGGATTACTTCTAGAAAAGTTGCCAACATTCGGCGATGGGTGTTTTTTTAGTGTTCCACTGATTAATACTTCTATGAACATTTTTACTTCTTGTGAGTCTTTTTTACAATGTTTCATTGCTTGGTATGATTGGTAGGTATAAAAAAATGTAATTGTATCCTCATATTGTGATTTGAAGCTTTTCTCATATATTTCAGGCTAGAGGGTTGAAGAAACACTTAAAGAGGCTCAATGCTCCAAAACATTGGATGCTTGACAAGCTTGGTGGTGCCTTTATATGTACATTATTCACAGTTCTTGTGTCAGTAATGTTATTTTACTTTTTTTTATTTGTAATTTCCATTTGAACTCATGTACTCAATTATTCTGCTTGTGCAGGCACCCAAGCCATCATCTGGACCCCACAAATCAAGGGGATGCCTGCCTTTGATCCTCATCCTGCGAAACAGACTAAAGTATGCTCTAACATATAGGGAAGTTATTGCAATCTTGATGCAGCGCCATGCTCTTGTTGATGGCAAGGTTAGGACAGACTAAGACTTATCCTGCTGGCTTCATGGGTATGTGCATTTTTCAGAATTGTGATCTCGAAGTTGTTAATTGCTTTGAATATTTGGACAATGTTGTCACATTTCCATTATTCTTTCTTGTCACAGTTTTGAAATGAAGTGATTATCTAGACAATTCAGTAAGAAGGCTTTGATTTTGCATTTTTCTTGGTGATTGATTTGTTCTAATCTCTCTCTGTTACCAGATGTTGTTGCATTTACCGGAGGAAGGAACAGAGGTCGTGTTGGTGTCATCAAGAGCAGGGAGAAGCATAAGGGAAGTTTTGAGACCATCCACGTCCAGGATGCAACTGGTCATGAATTTGCAACTCGAATGGGTAATGTCTTCATTATTGGCAAAGGGACAAAGCCTTGGGTGTCTCTTCCCAAAGGCCGAGGTATCAAGTTGTCTATCATTGAGGAGGCTAGGAAGAGGCTTGCTGCTCAACATGAAACAGCTGCTTAATTTTGATTACATGATATTGCTGGAGAATTTAAGCTTTTTCAGATTTTAAGACTAAGCTTAGTGTTGTTTTCATTTCAATAGTACAATTCTGAACTGTCTTGCGATTTTAATTTTGTCACCTTATTAATATTATGGCGATATGTGTTCATTCATTTTATTTTTAAAAAAAATTATGTTCAACTAAGAACTGTAATTTTATGTGTTCATTAATATTAGGGTCCTGATATTTTTTATCCTAGCATTTTAGAAATTATCTGTTCAACTAAGAACTGTTTTTCTTTTTGGTAGAAACTAAGAACTGTAAATGTATGGTATTAGACTTTCCTTAAATTTTCGTAACCATTAGCTTATCAAAAAAAGGAAAGAAAAAGTATAGACAAATATATAGAAAAAAACGTATAGCATATTAGCTTGATGACATGGTTGTAAAATATATAAGGATTATTATGGCTCTGTTTGGCATATTCAATAAGCTAGTTTATAGCTTATTTGACTATCTTATAAGCTAGTTTGACTAAAGTAGAGGTGTTTGGTAAACAAACTTATTTCATGAGTTTATAACTTTTCTTCGTAAACTAATTTATTTAGTTTATGGCTTATAGCTTATAGTTTATTGATTTTTTTCTCATTTTTATCTTCATTCATTTAATGAAATTTTTACTTTATTATATTTGTCATAAATATGGCCTTTTATGTCATTTTACATTTATAAGCTAGGTTAATAGCTAATTTTATCAAACACTTCAAATTCAATCAGCTAGTTTTTAAGCTATCAGTTATAAGCTTTTAGCTAAAAATTAGTTTATCAGCTATAAGTTAGCTTATCAGTCATAAGCTATATCGATATGTCATTACATATAGATAAATAACATATACTAGTCTTAATTTTGAAATTGCTACACTTTGTTATTATTTAATGACTTATTTTAATTACAATATAAAATGAAAAGTTTTGTATGAAAAAAATATTTCTCGGCAGTCATTGATTCTTCGAACTCCATTTAAATATTTTCTAAATGAAAAATAAAGGATATTTTTGTAGAAATTTGTATGGCGATGTTGTTATTTGAACATAAAAAATTAAAAACAAAATCGATAATATTTTATATGGTTAATGTCGTTCAAAAACGTGATTAATAAAGTGTTGAGTTTTGTCAATGGATATATAAGGTGTTACAACTCATTAATCATCGGCTAAACTTCATTAACCACTATTTTGAACGTTATTAATCATGATTTTCAGGTGTTCAAAATTTTGAAATTCACATACATATTTGAACACTTAAAAATCGTGGTTAATAACGTTCAAAATCCTGGTTAATGAAGTTCAATGGATGATTAATGAATTGCGATACTTTATATATTTATTAACCAAACTTAACACTTCATTAATCACGTTTTTTAACTGTATTAACGCTGTAAAATATTATGGAATTTTATTGTTAAATATTTTATGATCAAAAAAACATTTCTCTTTCTTGGTCATTGATATGAGAGTACTCCACCAACTGGCATTGTCACTAAGAGATTCTTACACCATGAAATTATATGACATTCAACTTTTATTTGTTATTACTGCATATTGATAGTTTCATTGGTTATAACAATATCTTATTTCTGTAACCACACCCTCTAAAGGTGACAGGCCCATAAATAGTAATAAGGTCCCCATTTTCTAGGTTATATTCTTTCTTTAGCGTTAATACTCAACATTCTGCATATATCCCAATAAACTAGCTAATACTGTTTCCCCATTATAATATTGCTTCCTAGATTGCTACTAGTACTTTTTTTGGTGATGTGGTTTCCTTGCCATCCTTATTTTTTGAGAGATAGATTGCTACTAATGTGGTTTCCTTGCTACCCTTATGTTTTTTTATGAGAGAGAGACTTCAGGGATAAACTCCAAGATCTGCCAAGCAGTGAGTAGTTGATAAAACTGTCACCAAAAATAGTTCCCAAGCACATGCCTCAGCCTTCCTTTTAAATTGATTTGACCTAAACAATAAAACAATTATGTTGTAGCGAGTGATTGCACCAGAATCCAAAGTATCTGTTCAATATTAATCACTTTTTGTGATCCAATTCAATTGTGCCAAGCAAGCACCTTCTTTTTTCAATATTATGATTGTGAATGTTTACTTTCTTTACATACTATTGTTGATCTTTATTGCACTGCAAAATACTACAGAAAGTGCCTATACAAACACAAAGCACTGAAGATAAACCAACCAACCGCTTGACCAAGGGCCCATGCCACTCTCGGTATATATCATCCAACTTGAGAATATTTGGTAAAAGGGATAAGTTGGAGAAGCAAAATCCAAATCAATTCCCCTTGCTCACTATTTTTTTTTCGTTCACCCCTCCTCATTATTTACTGTAACCCTGACTTTGGTGCCAAAAAGTTAAGGGATCCGTTGCCGGATTATATTCATATGCCATAGACACGTGAAAATCCAATCACTACCTAATGGTTGGTACAATATTGGGGTGCATAACTTTTTGCACTCAATTCCACTATAATTATGTGCTTCCCTGATAACTTTATAAGCATGATCATATTCACTTTATCGAAAAAGCCAAATGGGGTTTTTGGTTTAGGATTAAGACGAGAAATTCTTTTATATTTTATTTATATTTATATTATATATATATAGGAGGAGCCCATATTTGTTTCAGAACTTAAAGGCTAAAATTTAGGAAGTACACAAAGGCCTTGTCTTCTTCTTTGTAGCTTTCTGCTATGGCATGATGCTTCTTGTAGTTTAGCTTAAATATATTTTAAAGGGGCATGATCAGGGACGGATTCAAAAAGTTTGGTTAGTTGAGGCAAAAAAATAATCTATATACTAACGAAAAATATTATAAATATGTATAAGCAATAAAAGAAATGATATTAAATAGACAGGATATGATATTATTTGGTTTTAATGTGAAACATACATCAATATGTGAAAAATGAGAAGCAATTCATTAAGCAAAAGATGATAGATTACAAAAGTAATTTTCGTTCTCATCAAAAAATAAATAATAATTTGACATGTGGGAGCAACCTCTAATTTTTTGTGGGGACAAAATCAAAATTATTACTTTAAATCTTTTTAGCTCAGTGGGGGCAATTGCCCCCATTTACTTTGGTGTAGATCCGTCCGTGGGCATGATGCATAATATTAGTAGGGATGGCAAATAGATGGATTGGATAAATTTTTATTCGGATTATAATAGATGAATTAAAAATAATCCATTAATCCATTATGATCCATTAAAATTTCATTAAAAAAATTCATCCAATCCATCTATTAACATTTTTTATGGATGGATTTTTTAAAAAATGAAATAATTTTTATTCCTATTTCCAAATATCTATTTCATCCATCCACAAAAAAAAAAAAAAAAATTCCAAATAAGTTTCTTTTCCTATTTTTTTGTAATTAACAATTCATCATAAATTCACCTGCATAAGTAATACAAATCGTGTTAACAAAACACCAAAAAATATATTATTTTGCTTATAATAGTAGCAAATTGATTTAATTTTTGAAGTTATGATTTTTTATCGTTTATTTATTTTTTTCATTTTTATCCAATGGATTATTTTTTTATTTTATGAAGTGGTCCAATGAATTTTAGAATAATAATGGATGGATCATAACCATCCATAAAATAAAATAATCCAATCCATCCAGTCCATTGTTACTTTTTGTTTCACCATGGATGGATTTCATTTGGATAAACTGAATGGATAATGGACAATTGATTTTTTTTTCTTTTTTTTTTGCCCCCTAACACATATACATGGAGGCTCCAAGGATGAGAATAATAGCTATCTACTTTCAAAATGGGGAAGTGGAAGGGCTGGTGGTACTTCAAGCGCTTGGCTATCTATCCAACTAGTAAAGTCACTTCACAGTTCAGGTTCAAACCCAAAGGTAAAGTAACAAGCTGCTTCAGATTATTGTTATCTAAATTGTGCAATTTAGATACTGAGAAACATACTCAACAATTTCTTATCTAAAAGGAGTAAATAAGTTAATTTGTTTCTGGTGTTGTCTCTAATCCATTGTTTCTTTGTGGTTTTGACTGCAGGGCACAAAAATGGGCTTATTACTCTTTACAAGGACATGGAGTCTTGTGGTGAATATGCAGATATAAAAGTTACGTGGAACTTGATTCAGTCTTGGTCTCCTCAATATGCATGCAACAAGAAAAGGACCAATAGGTCTTCATATTGGGTTCTATGTTTTCGGCCAAGCTGAATTGTTTCTTTGGACATCAGCTATGTGTTCTTGAATTCCTTGATGGACAAGTCATTGTTTTAAAGTGTCCTTTGTAAGTGTAGTGATGAAAGGGGCGGAGAAAGAAGTAATTGAAAGGCCCCTATGGCCTATGGGGTCATTTTCCTTTCTCTCTAGTGCTCTGCGGTATATTGATATCATTGTATGAAAGTTTGTGAACCATCACAGCACCACATGCACCTAAGTGGGCAACGTTTTTATTTCTTACAAAATAATTGCAAGCTACAAACAGATGTGATAGCATATAATATTGACTTCTTGCCTTCGACATCACTACAATGCACACAGTTCCTACATCTCATTACCTAGGAGAAACAACAAATATAAAACAACACAGAACTTCAGAGCGGATTGGTTGTAGAAAGCAGGCCTGCTCAAGATCATGCAACATCTTACTCATGATCATGAAGAAGTCTTTGATCAAAGTGCCATACACCTGCAAGTAACAAGACAGATTCTATCAGATCATCTTGCTTTACATTTGGCTCCTCTCTTTCCCCCTTCTTTCATTTTCTTTGTTTAGGAGGAAGAAACAGTACCAAAGTAATGGATATGTCATGCTAATATGTAAATGTTGGTAGACCAATAGCACTTTTTTTAGGAGGAAGAAACAGTCCCAAAGTAACGGATATGTCATGCTAATATATAATGTTAGTATACCAATAGCCAGTGAAATGTAACGAAAAATTAACTGGGCTAGCTGAATAGTTTATATGCATACCATGACCCTTTCCAACCAGTCTCAGTTGAGTCACATACTCTGCTATCTTCTTGATAGATTTAACCTGTATAATGGAACAAACACTAGTTTAACCAATGCAATGATGCACAAATGTAGTACTACTGAACTTTAGGTTGTTTATTTATTATGTGTAGCCCTTTCTCCAGGATTATTTTCAGAATAATGATGTCTGGTCATATTGCCGGCTAGCTTTAACAAAAGCCCAAACTTTTAAAGTATGCAATTGTTTCATTAGAAATACGTAAGTACAAGAGATTTTGTGTACCATTAAATGTATACTACATTAAAAATATAGTTAAAAGTGTGATAACCTACACATCATGGTTTTAAAATATCCGCAATCATAATTGCAAATATTAAGATTTTAGTAGTTTCTACCATTGCATCACAACCATAATTACAACCGCATCAACTGCATTTTCCTATAATGACAATAAACAGAACCGCGACGGCAACTTAAAATCATGCCACATATCTTAACTCAATTCTTTTTCTAAATTTATTGCCTTTCCCTAATTTAAGGTCCAAGAATCTCAAATCTCAGCCAACTACACTAAAGGTTCAACTGGACAAAATTTAGCAGAGTTTTACCTGCTCATACAAAAATTCACTTGCAATGTAGTCTGCCAGTTGAGGATCATTGTTACTTTCTGCCACCTATTTTCACCAAGAACAGAAGAGATTATCTTAACAGGATACTGGCTAAGCAATAAGCAGAATTTTAAACTGATTAACCATTTAGCCTTGAGAACAATAGGTAAAACAATGTGTTATTTCAATGAAAAACAATTTTTCAACAAAAGCAGAAGGCAAAAGATGCATTACATTGTGAAGATTCAGAAGTTTCTCGTTTACCAACTTCTCCAAAGACAAAGCTATTTCCATTGCTGAAGCAAGCCAAGAAAAGAAAACAGAAAAGCAAAGTCAGCTTAGATAACGAGTTGAACATGTGCATATGATAAATCAGAATGCACAACACAACTTTACAACACTACCGTGTGAAGCTGAGAACAAAAAGATAAAGGTAATTGGAAACATAAAAGGTTGAGCAAGGAAAGCAGAAAGCTCACCGTACAATGCATCACCCTTTTCTGCATGCGCAAATTCTGAGGGAGGACTCGTGATGGGATGCAGTATCACTCGTCCACCACGAACGTTCTAAGCAAATCAGAGTCACAAAAGTTATTACATCAAACATAAAAGAACTCTACAAAAAAGTTTAAGCTATTAAGGTAAAGGATGATGATTGGTTTCAAAATACAACGTCAATGATCACAGCATAGTTACTAAGAACACTATGGATCATAGTCACAAAAGTTTCAATACCAACCTGATATTTCATAAGCTTTTCAGCATGCTCTCTTTCTTCTTCACTTGATTCCTTAAAGAACCTGCAGTTTTTTCACAAAACAGCACACGAAATTGAAAACTCAATTTTGAAATGGAAGAAACAACAAGAGGGAAGAAGCATATATGGGTTTGGTGTTAGGTATACTTGGCATGTCCCTTGAGAGCTATGTTGTCCCTGTCGAAGTAAGCAAACAAGGAATGGTACACATAGGAAGCGCTGTATTCCACACTGTATTGAGTGATAAAAAGAAGCTCTTAGCAAAAGAAAGAAATCTATGAATTCCATAAACATAAATGAATATAATAAAATAAAGTAAGCAATGAAGGTGTTGCATGCACCTATGCTGAAAAAAAAAGCTACCAAATAATATATTATTCTGATTCTTAGGGAAAAAAATGGATCTTCATAATAAAAAACCAAAACTAGATCACTCACGCCTGATATTAACACCACCTAATATATTATTCTGATTCTTAGCCAACAAAAATGGATCTGCAGAACCAAAAATAAATCTCGATCTGGTCATATTATTATAAGTTGTTTTAAAAATAAAAACAAGTTAATTCAAATACAAACTAATTACAAAAAAAGACATCAATAGGTAATTTAGGTGCTCTTTTTAGACAGAATAGAATATGTGTCTCATAACATCACCTAAATACTAGTACTAGTAACTGAATCTAAGTTTTGTCCTTAAAAAAAATGAAAAATTGGAATTTCTTACTTTATCTGCTCGTTAATAACAGCTTCAGAGTCATCAGCATAGTTCTGACGAGCCAAAGAAACATTGGGTGTTATTGGAACAGCAAGTTCATCCTTCTTAACCTCTTCAAAGGGTTCAAATATCACACCAGTGAGTGGTGCTGACAAATTTGAAGCACGTGGCTTGAAGTTCCCTCTACCCCCAGCATGGGAAAGGGTCAGTGAAGAAGGGGAAGAAGAGAGAACAAAGCTCAGAGAAGGAGAAGAAGATGATGAAGAAAAGGGCTTTTTTGGAACATCGCCAACAATGGGTGAGAAAGAAGAAAAGGATGAGACTTTAGAAGAAGAAAAAGCCATTTGAGCAGAACCTGGAAATGGGTATTGGAAAAGAGTTGAGAAGAAGAGAAAGGTTGTGAGAAATGGAGAAGCTGAATCAATGGCGGCTCAGCTCTGAGGGGCAAAGGGAATATAAAAGGAGGAGGCAGTGGCATTTCGGGAATTCAATATAAACGAGATTTCTTTGTGGACCGTCGGATTAAAGTAGACGTGTAGGGCTGTAGTTTCGTCACGAGTACTGGCGTGTGGCGGGCTCGTGGCCTATATCCAGTCTTTAATGTGGAATCTCTGAAAATGTAGGGTCCACGTTGCAATCATGCATTGATCGAAATGTTCGGTCCGGTGTCTCTTAATCGCTCGAGTATTTAAAACGCTACACGCGCTGCATTACAATGAATAAGTAAATCATAAATTTGGTCCGGTCATATTAAATTGATCTTTATATCAATTGGATCGTTGAAATTATAAATTTTGTATTAATTTAGTTCCTATTATAGGGATGTTTTTGAAATATTAAAAATATCATAGAATAAGTTAATACGGCCTTCTAAATTTAGAGATTAAATTGAAGATTTACTCCATTATAGTATAAGTTAATTAATCATTAAAATGAGCAAGTAATAATATATTTATCATTAATTTAATATAGTATAAAGATCTTAAATATAAATGTTACTAGCACACTCTTTAACACTCTCTTTTTAGTACACTCATTCCTATCAGTTGAAATTCATGTGGGTCCTCCAGAATTCAAGTGCGAGCCATATGAATTAGTGAGACCCATTTGAATTTTAACCAATACAAGAGAGTGTGTTAGTAAGAGAATGTTAAAGAGTGTGTTGGTAGCACTCCTCAAGATCTTAATCCATTAAGTGATCTAATAATAGATATATCCTTACTTCCTTACTTTATATGTGAACTCACTACGAGCATCTCCAATGCTCTTCATATAAGCAACTCGCTTTATTCTTTTTAAGTGAGTCGCCTTAATTTTAAACAACACAATCAATTTTCACTCCAATTGGAGTTCCTATCAACAAGTTACTTAACTCACAAATATTCCTCATCTCTTCAATATCGCATATTCTATCTCCTACATGTACACATACAAATGGTCAAATATTAAGCAACCCATAAGGAATGGTTGGTTATATAAGCAACTCGTCTCAATTTTAAGCAACTCATAAATAACTCAAAATCATATAGCACACCGAAATAATATTTTAATGTTAAGCAATATATAAATAACTCCCGTTCGAGTTGCTCTAACAAGCTTTTGCAATTTTCAAAAAATGAGTATACGTTGATTGTATGAGTATTTTAAATTTTAAAAATAATAAGAATAACAAATTTATTTAAAACTATAAAATATATATATATATATATATATATATATATATATATATATATATAACTAATTCAAGTAAAAAAAATAAAAGACAAAAAAATGAAATTTAAAAATTAGAAATAATTGATTTAAATAAATATAAATACTAAAAAAAGAGCAAGTCAGAATAACATGTGTTTATGGGTATAATTGAGTTGGGTTGAGGAGAGAAAATATGGCCGAACTAATTAAAATGGATTGGTTCGGGTTGGTCAATTTTAAGGTCGAACTAAACCAAGGCGAACCCCAATGGGTTGATTTGGGTGAGTCTTCGGGTTGCCTGATATTTTTTTTTATTTTCTTTTTCAAACTACAGATAAAAAATTCTATCATTATCATAAGCAAGTTTCGGCCAGCTGAAAAAAATAAGCAATTACAAAAATGATAAAAAGTAACTCCAAAAAAGAGCAAACTTTAAGTATAGATTAAGCAAATATCATGTTTGAGTTAGCATTAAATCTTGATATTAAATTTGTTATATATAACAACCATAAGAATTCACGTCAGTCCCATCTTCAAATGAGGATAAACACAAATATACAGTCAACATAATAAGTTATCATTTGTCAAATTTTATCAATTCAACACCAAACAAAAGTTGAGGTTGCCAGTGGCGCAAGAAGAAAATAGGGTGAACTATGGTTGAAGATGATCTAATGTGAGGGAAGTCGAAAAGAAAAGCAAAAGAAGTTAGGAAATAATGCACTAAATCTTGTGTAGGATCTCCAAAAGTCTAAAACGCACATTTTTTTAATTTAAAAATAGTATAAAAAAATTAATCCGGTGATTGGTTTAAGTCATTGCGTCATCGAGTCTCAAAACACTAAAACTGAAGCCCAAACCAATAGATATCAGATTTAATTGGTTTAGTTTGGTTTGTCGGATTGATCAGGACAACTTGTGTAACACCCTGCTTTTCGTTAAATATTTTTATTTAAGTTTGTTGATTAAATTGTATTTGTTGGTTAAGGGCTAAGTGGGATTTTTGGCTTAAAAGTCCCTTTCTAGAACATTGGCACGCCCGTGCTGATTTCCGGCACGCCCGTGCTATTTTAGCGTGTCTCGTGGCCAGCTGAGTCACAAGCACGGCCGTGCCATTGTGCGAACCGCGTCTTGCTGACGCTAAGTTTGGCACGCCCGTGCCGAAATAGAGCATGGTCGTGCCATGTGCGCAGATTATATAATCGTACAGAAACCGAGGGTTGGCGATTTTAACCCTCATTTGGCGGCGGCTACTATCCTAGTGCGGCCAGAACTACCCCGGTTCCCATCTCCATCAATCTTGGTGCGTTCTTGGATTTTTGGAGATCTTTGGTATGCCTATGCTAGTTGTGTAGGTAACGTTCTCCTCTTTTCTTAGTTTCTTTTCATGTTTTTAGATTAGAAATTGATTTGGTTAATGTTTTAGTTGACCAAGGCTTTGTTTGGGACTGAGCCGCTTGGGAGGACGTGACCGGATTGTTGTTTGAGGCTACCGTTGCTGCAACCTTCAAACCAGGTATGGGGAGAAGGATAGTTTAATCACTAGGCATTGGGGGTAGTGTAAGATGAGGGGTTCCCATGACCCCGAGGTTAATTGTATGTTGTTTGTTAATATGCCTGTTGCTATAATTAATTGTTGCTATATGCCAATATCATATGCATTATTGTTGTGTTGATATTTGATATATGTTTATATCATTATTGCTGGTTGAATTGTCGTATTTGATGAATGATGGCTGAATTGTTGTATTGTGATGAACCTGCTGTTATATCCCTAAAATTGGTTAATTAGGATTTTAATTGGTTAAATAATAAAGGATTTGCTGTTCCCCAAAAATATTCATAATACATGAATTAATAAAACGAAGGGTTTTATGTTAATGGTTTAGTCATGAACCTAGAGATGATTTTTGAGAGTGTTAGGGACTTTTTGGTTAAGTTGTTTAACATGTTCATCGCTGCCCAGAATAGTACTATCGCCCGATCAGCACGCCCGTGCTCCCATTTGAATTCTGGAAATGGCCGTGCTTTGAGCAGGGCTGTGCTGCATAGGAGCACGCCCGTGCAGATGTGCACGGCCGTGCTTAATAGGGAACATGCCCATGCTATCGTGCAGCACGCCCGTGCTACACGTAGGAGGGAGCACGCCCGTGCTATCGTGCAGCACGCCCGTGCCACTTATGCAGTACGCCCGTGCTACACGTAGGAGGGAGCACTCCCGTGCTATCGTGCAGCACGCCCGTGCCACCCCTCTAGTCAGAATGTGAGGCTTATGGTTTAAGGGGGTTTTAACCCCAATGTTTCCAATGATGATAGAATAATACACCAAACAAATGACGAAGATAGATAACTTAATTATATAATAATTAAGACTATGAGTTGGTTAAGTCGGTGCCCTCGGGGTTACCGCACGTTGATGTAATTGGATGCCTTTAATGGTTCAATGTTGATATAAATGGTGCTTTTAGTGGCCCAATGATGAGGATGATATTCTTGGGTGCCTTTAGTGGCCCAAGCGGAGGTGGCAGTTGCCATTGTTTGTTGATTGTGTTCATGCATCACATTGAAGATGTTAGTTGGGAGAAGTTCAACACAAGGGAGGTCGTCCTAGAATACGGCGATCTGGCCATCTACGGTTGGTTCACCCAAGTTTTGGTGAACCATGGCCCCCCGTAATGAGGCATCCATGGTTTGATGCGTTAGCTATCCAAGGGGTTCACCCATGGTTTGGTGAACTGCCGGCGTTGGTGCCTTTAGTGGCCAATGTGGATATGTAACTCCAAAGTTGTTCTTTCTAAGTTAGTTGGATCCACATGCGTTGATGGAATAGTGGAGTAGTGTTGCATTACATCATGTAGCATAGTGGTTGATTTATGATGTTAAGATGACGTTTATGTATGTAAGTGTATGCTTATGACTGTTGTTATGCCATGATGTATGATCATCTTATTTCTATCTCCATGCCGTTGTGTTTACATGTTTCCTTACTCCCCATTCTTTCTTTTCTAGTTTGGCATGTTTGGTTTATGCAAAGGATGACAAGCAGCCCGGAGAGGAGTGACTCTGAGGAGCCACCACTTATAGTTAGGGTTCTTAGTATAGTTGTTTTATTTGTTTTAGTTTTCTGTTGTTGTCAGGACCCAACTTAGGCGCCCCTGACCGGCCAGAATGAAACTCCGTTGTTCCATTCCCAAGGCCTTTCAAGAACGTATAAGTCATATCATAGCAAGATATGTAACATATCAACAGTAATTATCAGAGTAAACGATTATACAAAACATAAGCCATGGTGGCCCTGAGTTAAAATACTGAAGTTTTAAAAAAAAGAAAGAAACAAACCAAAAGAGTTTACAAATCATAAGGAGGTTGAAAACTTTAAAACAAGACAAAACCAATCAAAAGGAACCAGCAGCAACTACCTAAGCACTACACACGTGCGAGGATTTTCTGAGATGACTTCCTTCATGAAGTACTTGAATCTGGACCAAAAAGTGCGGGGGTGAGTCCTAGAACTCAGTGAGGGATAAACAAAACATAACATCAAATGGTATAACATATAACCATATGCCAATATGTAAATTACAACGTACGAAACCATCCGTAGCTGATCATTTCTTGCCATGATGTCAAATTAGCATTGGGCAAGATGCTTGTGCATCCCCATGGAGTTGTTCACTAGAGTCTCCCACTCCGACGGTCGCATTTCTATCCCGATCGAAACCGTGGACCGGCAAGTGACCTCAGTCACTACACAACATCCCTCCAAACTCCGGGGTTGTTCACTAGAGTCCCCTTCTCCAGCGGTCACATTTATACCCCGGTCGTGTCCGCTAACCGGTCGAATACACCAAGTCTTGCTCAATGTCCAAAACCAAACCCCTTCTCATATGCATGGAATGTTCATGCAAATCAACTCACAATATCACATCTTCACTATGTGCCTTAACACAGCTTACATAACCATTACAAGGGTAATCAATAAATTTTATAATGATCTCAATCATAAATACATGTAGACAATATTATAGTCATTTCATTCCCAAATTAGAAGCATCTTACCAATTAGTTTTAACACTTGCTTCATACGCAAATACATAGTTGAGTCAATAGACCTTACCTTGACATTTGTCAATAATTTCACGGCAAAACCTTGTTCACCACAATAAGCATTTGTTTCGCTTTCGAAGCTTAAAACTCAATATACAAAAAAAAGTACAATAACCTCATAACTCAATAAACACGTGAATAAAAGGCCATTGCCCATATACCATCATAAACATAGAACACAACAATAATTCACATATACACCTACTTCATTTTCACTTAATTACTTTCTTCATAATACTTATGTACATTGACCGTCTTAACTAATGTTCCTTATCGTATTTAGCACAGTTACTCAGTAACGCTCACAACTATACTCTCTTCTTTTCATAAGAACCAACTTAATCATAAGGAAGAACCATTCTTAGATTTAACAAGAATATAAACATTGACTATCCCACTGTAAACAAACACTTATACCACATAATAATCCTACCACTACATTTGTCTAATTCACCAACATATAGCTTCATTCCAGTTTTCAAACATTCCTCTTCATCCCTTTGTGTTTCGTAATCTCACATCCTATAAAATGGTCCACAATTATGTTCCTTTCCTTTGATATTCTTACTTTACACCAACTACAAAAAATAAGTCGTTCACGACCCTCAAACACATTCTCACATTAATCAATCATAATCAAGATTATAAGATAACACCAGCTGTACTTCTCTTAATTACATATGTCTTAACACTACTTATAATAGCCTTAAAGCAATATTATCGTGTTATCTCCCAAATCTCTCATTTTTTTGGCACATCATAACTATCCCATCATATGTATATGTTCGACATTTCATCAACTTATTTGTCACCCCACACTATGCCACAAAGAACTTTAACTTATAGTTCAATAAATTTTATAATTCAAATCATCCATGTTCATATCTCTACATACATGTCACTGCATGGCAATTTTCCTTTTATCACCAATTTCACCATAATCTTTTCTAACATGTTTTTAATAAACCTCCCTTGATATCATAGTACTTCACATTTAATTTACTTTGTTTATACTCATTGTAATTCCTTACCTCTTCAAGAGCAAGAGTAGAGAAATAGAAATGCCTAAATAATTATTTTGCTCACTGGTACTAGCACTCAGCGCAGGTAAAGTGGCGCTGGGCGTAGGGATCGAGTTTTCAGGTCTTGCTCTCGAGTGCTCCAGTACTCAGCGCTGGTTTTTGGGCGCTCAGCGCTGGATATCAGTCCTTCTCTGTCATCCTAGCGCTCGGCGCTGGGTTTCTGGAGCCCAGCGCTGGCGCAATTTCTGCAGAATCACAGAGACGCGAGTTCTACAGAAATTCAACCATTTCAATGCACAAAAATAACTCGAATACATGAAGAAAAACTCAAAACTCTCTGTATATCATCATACTTGACTAACCAAACAACATTACTCATATATATCAACAATATCAAACCGATTTAACACAACTTTCATGCCAAAAACACACAGTGTCATAACCTAAAATCCCAAATTATCATACCACCAATTTCCCCCCAAAATACATCATTAATCCAACCTTAAATCTAAACCCCTCACCTTGTTTGACGTTCTTGAGTCTCTATTTTCTTCCTTCCTATGCCGTTGTTACTCTTTCATCTTCTCCTTCTCTTTTCCCCTTTATTCTTCTCTTCTTGTTCTTCTTCTTCTTCTCCTCTTCTCTCCATCATTTGTTCTCTTCTGCTAGGATTGTCAATGCTGTTCATCCTCTTTTATCTAACTATTTATACCTCGTTTCTTTTACTGAAAAGCCCATGATGTTAAGTTAACTCATAACTTAACACTTGGACCGAAAGAGAAATATGTCCCTATCTTTATCTTGAAAACAACCTAATTTTATTTGTATTCTTATGTACATTAATATTTTTTTTATTATTATTTAAACTATACTAGTATTTTCATGTTATAAATAATTAATAACATGCCAAACAAATTTTGAAACTTTCTTCTCTATTTATTTATTTATTTATAATTAAACCTTATGTCATTTTTTGTGGGTTTTACAGTTGTATTCCGAGGATGTTTCCGGAACGGTTGTACCAGCTCTAAATTGTGACATCGGGGTTGAATTTTAATTATGTTGATGTTTTCTTTATCGTTTAAGTATTCATTTAATATTTTCCACGTTCGAAAAATAGTTCATGTGGTACCTTTTTTACCCATGAATCTTTTCAATAAAAGGTTGCATGTTTTAAGTTCTTATCTGTATATCCTTTATTATTATTATTATTATTATTATTATTATTATTATTATTATTATATTATTATTATTATTATTATTATTATTATTATTATTATTTATATTTATATTTAATGTATTTATAACATGCGGGGTAGAAGAATGTCACAACTTGAACCGACTTACACTTCTACATGTGTCATTCTATAAATTAGAAAGTTTTCCGTTCATTGCATGAGTATTTTTAAATTAATAAAAAATACATAAATAAAATAAAATAAAAATATTTACAAGTATAAGTGGTATATACAATTAATCCAAGTAAAATATGAAAAACATATATTAAAATAGAAAATGTTTGTCCTGAAAATGGAAATAAGTTAATAATCAACGAAATTGATAGTAATAACTATTAATCAATAGACTTGAAAATACATCTTGAAGAGGAAAAATAAATAAAAATAAGTAAATAATATGAATATGCGGTATTAATAACTATTAATTAGTATATTTAAAAATACATGAAAGAATAAAAAAGTTAAACCATATGCTTGATACAGATGACACCATGTGGCTTACTACGGAGGAGAAATATTGTGAAGAACAACAAATGTTAAAGAATAATTACTCTAATTTAATATATAAGGGTCGATTTATTTGACTTTTGTGTATGTTCCCATCTACGAGTCAACCCCGTCCTCCTTGTTTTAATGTTGAGGAAGTACCACCAGGACAATCACATGTTCTACAACCACTAAAGGTGGAAGTGAGTGAAAAACTGGCCTTTCAGGAACATCCTTTGCGGATAATGAATCATCAAGTTCGAAAGCTATATTCTAAGGAGCTATAGTCAGTAAAAATATATTGGAATCACCCTAACAGAAAGGAATATACATGGGAAGTGGAACAAGCCACGAAGGACAAGTATATGCATGTGATTGAGCTAAGTAAGTTCCTTACTTTTTCGAATTCGAGAACCAATCAGTTGTTATCACATTCTTCTCCTTCTTCGCCACTTCTCCTAAGAGTCATAGTTAGGGTAGCATCATATCAGGTGAGAGTTTGTTGTATTTTGATGTGATGTTCAAACGGATTTGTTTATTATGTTTCTCTGGCTCAATTAATTCTATTTTCATGATTAAGTCCTTAGATATGGTGAACTTTTTGATTTGATCTCGATTTGGTTTTAAAGGTATAAGGTTGGACAGGTATATGACCGATGAAAGGAAATCTATAATTTCTGTGGTATAAGATTATGTTTGTGATGTGGTAATTGCCATAAATTGTTATGAATGATTGTTAATGTTGATTTGAACTTGGTACGATTTTGAGATGGATGGTGAAGGCCCTAAACTGCAATTTTCCGTGCAGTGGAATGTGTATAACCTATTATTCCCTTAGGACCTTTCTAATTTGGAAGCCTAGTTTCTAGGCAAGCACTAATCGATTATTTCCTTGGACATAATTGAATGGTTTGTTCTTCTAGAAATTAAAAAACGTGTTTAAGGTTGGATAGTCGATTAGGTAAGCGTACCTAATCGATTAGCCCTCTGGCAGTGGATGTCTAATCGATTATTCAACTTGAAAGATTGATTAATTGTATTGCATAATGGACCTATTTGATTATTAGTCCGAGATAATCGTTTAGCTCCCTTCTATCCTCCCAAAAAAACTTTCGTTTTGTGTAATAATCGATTATTGATACAAAATCAACCTCGTTGGAGTAAGGGATGATAACCCACCAGTTTATCTAGTTTTTACTATGATTAATTAGTGGATTTAAAAATAATTGTTGAGTTTATTCTCAACTTTACCCATATTTGTCTTTGTTTAGTCTTAAGTTGTGCTTTGAGTCCTTTTATTTGCTTTAAGTAATTTTCTATATTCTTTTTATGTCAGTTATGTGTAATTGGGTGCTCATGCTTTCCAGTACTCAATTAGGTTCAGAAGTGAAGCTTTGAAAGCAATGGTATGAAGGAGATATTAGGAGAATAAAGAACTGAAGCATGCTGGAGTGTGCTATTTGCTTCGCGACAGGCCTTTCGCCTTGCCAGCAGAAGTGATAGATTAGAATTCCATTCATTAATTTTTGCTTCGCGAGTGTACGTATTCAGGATGTATAAATTTGGTTTTAAACATGATTAGGTGATCATCTTTTACACCATAAATTGCGATTAGTTCAGGGTTATTACGAATTTTGAGTTTTATCAACTTTTGTTATGGATCTTGGATTTTATTCAAAGAATTTGGTTTTTGTTTCAATGATAAGGAGCTAAATTCCCTTTTCTAGGGTGATGATGTAGCCACTTATGAAGGTTTGGTAATGTTATGACTAAATCCTAGTTTCTTATAATTGCTTTTATGTTTTTCTCATGATCTTAATGCATTCAATTGTTAGCTCGAGAAATAATTGAATGATAGGCCAATCATAATGAGACCGTGAGGAGATTTATGTGTCTAGAGCATTGGGGAAAAATCACAGGGTAATTTGAAACCGTGAAGAGATAAGAACCTTGTGCAACTTCTATAGAGAATCATTGAGCTTAATAAACTGCTTGATTAATAATCATCATAGAAATATAGTTGATTAAGGATCAAGGGGTAAATTTTAGTGTGCTCTAACCCAGACATTAAAATAAATTAGGAATCTTAGTTGGTAATTGTTAGTGGCAGGAAATAGGATGGATTGCCATAACTGCACCAGACTAGAATTCGTATATGGAATTAGAATTTTGTCTATGAAGTTCTTGGTCCATAGATTGGTGAAGTAAGAGCCCTAGAGCTTTCACAATTTGAAGTAAACTCTCAACTTACTCTTACAATTTTATTTCTTAAATTGATTTTTTAATATTTTCTTCTATAAATTCATTCTCTTATTTCAATTTAATTTGTGAACTGATTTGACGTTTGAATAGTTATCAAAATTAAGAAGTGGTAATTGATCATCTCAATCCTCGTGTACGATTTTGGAACTTCCAAGTTCTATATTACTTGAGCGATTTAGTGCACTTGCTAAAATCACAAGGACCTTAAAAGAACAACCCTTAGGCCCCTAGAGATTTGATGCTAATTATAATATTTGTGTTCCTTCGTGCGTGGGACTTGAGTTATGGACAAATGGCAAGACCCATATTCAGTTAAAGTAATCAAAATGTATATAATAGGACAACATGTTAACCATAAAGAACCATTATTTGTTCTCTTTTCCATAAAAGCCAAGCTCCATTATTTGTGAACTGCCCTACTTAAAATTTTAATTTCAACAATTTTACATAACCTTTTAATGACTAATATAGCCATATTAAAATTCATTACAATTAATTTAAAATAAATAAATGGCAAACTTATCTCTTAATATTGATATTGCCTGGTTTCTTAGTCAAAGCTTCTTAGTGGGTAAAGTTTACCTTTATAGCTTGAAAAACATGATTCCATTTTAGGAAGCGAAAGGAAATTATTAAGGTTGGAGCCCTACTATTTAGCCCTAATTTATAAATATGCTTTTATTGTGCATGACATCTGTCAAAAGTTGACTATGAACTGGGAAATGAAGCTGGAACACACCTTTAGAGGAGACAACTATTGCGCAGATTACTTGCCCACAATCTCTGCTTCTAATGGTGACCAGATGAAGGTTTTTGAGACCCCTTCCCCTGGCTTGAGCAGCTTCCTGCTGGCAAAACATGATGGGGGTGGCTTTCCCTAGAAGCTAATTTCTTTGTTTCTCCTTTTTTTTTTTTGTCTCTTCTTGCTTTATATATATATATTGAATAAGGGGGAATTCATTTCTATTGTTCAAATACACTTGTCAGAACCACAATTTTTTGGGACTTTCATTCTTTTCTTTTGATAAGGTTTTTTTTTTAATTTGAAAAAAGGTCAGCCTTATTGTTTAAGTGTTTGACCTTCTCTTCTATGAGTTATTTGAGAGGTGCCGTGTTATCTGCACTCTGCAGAGTTGAGGAATGCTTTGAAAGAAGAAGAAAATAGGTAAAATACTCGCTCACGGATGGAGGAATGAGGGTGGAGAGGCAACCCTAGGTCCTCTTGCAACTACGATGACCAACTCAGCGAGGTCCTCTTCAAACGCGATCAGATCTATGTCCCGTGCTTCGACCTCCGGTGTGCTAAGGAGCTCTGGTCAGATCTGTGTCGCGTGTTATAGGATTAACATTTTCGGAGCCCATCCTCATCCACGTGCTCCATCATCTCCTTGAACTCATGGGCCTCCATTAGCATCTTCCTCGCGGACAGCCCCTGGTTCCCGTTTATCGTCGCTTCTTCGCGTTATTTGACTCTCTGCCGCCGAAAACGTCGATCCCTTTTGGGTAGGAATTGAAGAGGAACCGGTGGAAGGAATCATATAGCACGTGGATGAGGATGGGCTCCGAAAATGTTTGATTTAGAACAGAACAAGGTTATGCTCTATTAACAGAAAAGTCAATTAATAAAAACGGGTAAAACAATTAATTGGCATATGCAAGTGTAGAATAAGCTACACTAAACTAATATAAAAAATAAATAGTGCAATTAATTGGTTACCATATTAGGATTTTTTTTAATTTGGAAGTACGAAAGTCTTATAGCAGGACCTTGATTTTCTCTATTAAAAGAAAAACCAATCACTAAAAAAATGTAATAAGCAATTAATTAATTTATGTGATTTTGAAGTAGACTAAGGGTGTGTTTGAGTACATAGCTTAATTAAGCAATTATTCGATAAGCTCTTTTTCAAATAAGCTAAAACATCTTATTTTCATAAGCTTCTCTGACAAGCTTATGGAAATAAGCTAAAAAGAGCTTATAAGAAGATCATAAACTATTTTCATAAACTATTTGTATAAGTTTATTTCCATAAACTATTCTCATAAGCTCTCTATAAGCTCTTCCAAACGAATCCTAAATTGATAAAGTATAAAAATAAATAGTGCAATTAATTGATTACCATATTAAAATTTATTAAGTTGAAAGTAATAGAAATTTAGAGAAGGATTGTGAAGTCACATAAGTTATTGAGAAAGAGAATATCTGACATTCAAGATTGAGAACTCAAATTTAACATACAAAGGGTTGATTGCTATGTTATTTTAATCCAAAAACAAAAATAAGATTTTACAAAAGAAAAAAACTAATAATAGCAATTAACTAAAATAAAAGAAATTTAAATTCATTATATAGTAATCATTGGAACTATTACAACAATCTTAGTTATAGAAACCATCGGTCTTCGTCCAATAACTAATTGTCTAAATTTTCCCATTTAACTAGCACAAATTAAGCCAAATCACATGTCAATTCTAACCAACAATAGAATCTTGAATATATAAATTAGCCTGATGCATGGTTACAATTACAAGATATCACATAGCTCAAATAACATCACACAAATTTAAGTCCCATCCAATCCGTCATGAAGGTTTTGTTCTTCATCATTCTTCTTCTAAGTATGGCTATGCTCAACCATAGCGTCTTAGATGGTCTGCATGTACATAAAGAACTATGCAAGAAAAACGGATATAAAACGGAAGCTTGTAAACAATATCGTCCTAAATCACCACCCTACAATCGTGGCTGCTCTCCTATAACGAGATGTCGATCGACGTGAAGATTGATTTCTAGTTCAAGAAAGATGATTTATAAATCAACACTATTATACAGTTATGTTTACATTTATCATTATACCTCACAATATATATACTAGTGACAATGTATATCACATGATTATATTTTCTCATCAGCATTAAGGTGGTGTACAAAATGAGAATGAGATAAAGTTTTCTTGTTATTACTTTTGCAGCTTGACCAATTTTCGTTTCTTTTTTTTCCACATCCAGTATATGTAGTTGAACTTGTAGTTTCTTTTATCATTGGTAAAATACACCATCATTTGTTTTTTTTTTTTTCATGTATTAAAATATATTATACACTACCATACTTTTTGAATCACGAAAATACAATACAAATAATTTTTTTATTAGATTTTTCATCTTTTAACTTATTTGTTTTCTTTAAGTTTGTCCTCTAACTTTTTATTTGAGACAAGTTAGTCCTTCAACTTTATAAATGTTAGTAACATTAGCCTAACCGTCAGAATCTTATAACCCCGTCTTGTTATCATTACACTTACCTCAGCCAAAGACTTAATTGAAATTAGACTAACATGCCCCTAAACAATGTTTTTTTTTTTTTTTATCAACAAAAAAAATGATATTATTAAATAAGGAGTACAGGGGTACTCCAACCCTTACATCAAGAACCTAAGAACATTGTTTAATACAATCCAATAGATTCAAATACCATTCCATAAAAGAAAAATAAGCCCCTTCAACCTTTGCTCTAACCCAATGCCAACCTCTCACCTTAACCATATCTACTAGATTTTCTAGGTCTTGATCAACTTCTCTAAAGATAATATCATTCCTATGAATCCAAATAGACCAAATAACAGTGAATTTGCACAAGTGATAGCCAGCATATTGAAGGAAATGTGATTTACCATCCTCCGACAAAACTATGTGGAATCCGAGCCAAGCATAGCATCTTGCTCAAACTTCATAAGATATCCTGCAAGAGAAAAAAAAGATGCGCAGTAGACTCCTCCAAATTACTACATAAAACACATTTAAGATTATGATCCTCAATTATTATATTTCTTTTTCTCAAGCCCAAAATTAAAACTAGGGAAATCAATGGACTACGTGAAAAACTATAAGGGTAAATCTAACATCACATCTTGACCCAAAATTTTAACGTAATGAATAATCTCCCTTATATCACTACGCCAGAAAAAAGAATTAAATGACGCATCTTTAATAGCGTTTTTAAGTGAAACGTTATTAAAAAAGAGACGAAGTATTTTAGATAACGTTTTTTTGAAAAAAACGCTATTATAAGATGGACTTTAGATAGTTCTTCCTCAAGGAAGCGTTATCTATTCCCGATCCCAGAAATAGGAAGCGCTATTATAAGGTTCACTTTAGATAACATTATTCCCCTTTTCATATATTTTAAATTTATTAGTTATAGCGTAACTTCCCTCCTTAGTAAACACTTCTCAACTCACTCTCGATCTTTAACTCTCCAAAAGAAGAAACCCCTCCCTGCCTCCTTGCGAACGGAACCACCCCCTCCAGCCTCCTTTATCTCCTACTCTCTCTCATCTCAATCACAAACCGACGACCAAACTGCGTGGTGGTCTGAGGGTACAACACTGACCTCCTGCGTATTTTGAGGTTAGGGCTTTATTTTGAAAGTTATTTTGAGGGCTGAATTGGGTTGAGATTCATAGATGGGGTTAGGGTATTGCTTTAGATGTTGGTTCTCAAATCGTTACCTTAATTTGTTGCTGTAAAAACTTCAGGTATTGGACAGCTTCTTCATTAACTAATATCCACCACGATTCCCCTCCCTACGCCGAAGGAGAAAGGGTCTTTGCCCACCATGCTACTCGACTCTATGAAGCCAAGGTTTTTATTTCTACCTCTTCTCTTCTCCCATTATAAACTAATGTTTTCTATTTTATTCTCTAATTTCAAATTCATTTTACTGCGAAAATTTGGTGTCTTGTTTTAAAGGTTATTCAAGTGGAGTACAAGCATAATCAATGGAGTTTCTTTGTTCATTATCTCGTAAGCATTTTTTTACAGCATTTCTCTTCTTTTAATAAATAACATTTCATTCATCATCAATTTCTTATTAGCACTCCACTATGTGTGATTTGTGATGTGTAGTCTTCTCATTTTCTCAATGTTATTTATTTATTTATTTACTTTGTTGCTTGGATTGGATGGCTTTGCTTATTAATTATTATTTTTCTTCAATTTGATCTTTTCAGGGTTGGAAGAAAAGGTAAGCATATGGTCTTCTTATATATTCAACATACTATTAAGAGCTAATGGCTTAATTGACAAGAATACAAAAATCCCCCGCGCATCATTCACTAAATCAAAGACTTCTAATGGTCAGATTCTGAACTTCAATTACTTCAATACCCATGACTTACTGTTTGCAAGGGAGAAATTCTCAGCAATTTTCACTTCCCTTCAATGCTATGGTTGACCAACATCAACTTTATCTTTCTTGTCTTTTTATGGCATAGTATAGACAATACACATTACTGTGTAAAAGCCAAATTAGTAGCATACTATAGGAATTGATTTGGATTATATCTTGTTCTCAACTATAGTGTATGGAGGTTGATTTTGTCTAACTTGCCATTTAGGAATCCTACGGAAAAAGCCATCACAGTTTTTCTGTTGTGCAGTATGAAATGCATATGACTCAATATGCCTTGTGTCTGTTTGGGTTAGGGGACATGCAGAGGACACATTTTTATATTTGTTTCTTTGTAAGATTAGAGACATAGTCATTGAATTATTGCTTTCGTGTTCATCTTGTAGAGGTAAACCTATTGAAGATGCAAGTAGGATGCATGGTAAGAAACAATTTCTTACATGACCTTCACCATGTTCAGGAACTAGAAACCTCACATAATTTAACTTTATTGGGACTAATTGATCATTGATATTACTTGATAGTTATATGAGTACTTGTGGGGTGTCCATCTTCTCTACGTAGAACCATAACTTTAATGCCAAATGGGGAGTTTGTACAAATTAGGATGGTAAGTTTATAGAAGTTTTGTTTATGATGAGAAAGTAGTTTCTGTAAAAGCACCATCAGTTTGCAATGAAACCATACCTAGGCAAACAAACAGTCAATTAGAAGCTTGACACCATTTTGAATGGTGATTTATGGTCAAATCTCAGTCCTCTATTAAGAGGTAAACACATGAATGAATTATGACTCAAACCACTGGCAGCATAAAATGATTCATCTTTGGTTTCTGCTTTTATCCTCCTCTGAGCGGGTTCCATTTTGTTTAAAAAAAAAAAAAAAAACCTGTGAATGGGAATGGTCCTTTTGTTTCTAGTGTGATAAGAAGCTCCCTTAGTTTCGGTGCTTGGAAAAGGAGAAGTATATTTATATCCAACAACCTAAGGTAATGCCAAAAAGGGATTAAAGTATAGAAAAAGATCCCATTCATAATTGGAAAGAATCAGCTAAAAATAAATAATTTGCACTAGTCCTAGGTGGGGCCAGTTATAACTTAGACAACCTAGCTCAAGGTCAATACAAGGGCTTGAGCTTGAGACATGGTGTCTCATATCTGTCAAGGTTTTTTTTAGGTACTGAAGCATTTGAGTTTGCAGTACATGTAATGCTCATACTTCAAGTGATTTTGTCTCCAATTTGTCTTTTTAGTGTTATATTTAAGTTGAGTTGTGAGTTGTGCTTAGATTTATGTACTTCAAGTTCATTTAATAGATTGAATTGTCTCCAATTTTGCAGGTTGATGGTTTGTTGAAGTTTTGGGTGACTTTTTGGTATAGGCTATATCTAGTTGTTTGAATTTGTATGTGTACTAGTATAGTTTTTTGGTTAGTATAGTGTTGATTGTAACAATATTGTTATGTGTTGTAACATTTGTAATGAATGAAATGAATTTATGTATACTATGCCAATTATTGTCTCAAATATTGCTTATACTATCTGGGTTTTATTGAGTGCAGGGAAGAGTAGGAGAAATTTAAAGTAAATAATTAAAAAAAAACTGGGAATAGATAGTGCTTCCTTGAGGATAGCGCTTCCTTGAGGAAGTGTTATCTAAAACCCAGGAATAGATAGCGTTTTCGATAGCGCTTCCTCAGGGAAGTGCTATTTATTCCTGCTTTAGATACCGCTTTTTAAACGCTATTGTTTCTTCAACATTTAATAGCGCTTAAAAACTCTATTAAAAGCCAAAAATAAACGCTATTAAAAGCATTTTCTGTTGTAGTGTATACTCTTTGTTCATTCTTTATCAACATGAAATTCACACTTAAATCTTAAAAACTCTATTAAAAGCCAAAAATAAACGTTATTAAAAGCATTTTCTGTTGTAGTGTATACTGTTTATTCATTCTTTATCAACATGAAATTCACACTTAAATTTTCAATATTCTCCCCTCAAATATGACTTCTAATATTAGCAAGCTTCACCTCGTGGTAACACAAGTGGCATATATCATGAAGTTGATGTTGTTGTGGAAACTTGAGCTTGAGCATTGCAGCTTTTCAAGTTGGTTCCTTTATCCCATTTGGCAATTTTCTTTCTTTTATAAATGTCATTTCCATTACTCAGATGACACAAATTTATTCATGAAGGTTGCGTCTATAAACTGACATATTTTAATGTAGTGGCCAATACAGAGTCACTTTTTATGAATGTAAACTAATATTCCTTTTCAAAACCGTTGTGGTGAAAAAGGAGTCTGAGTCAATACCCATGTTGGGCTTGAGTTCGGTTTTTTTCCATGATGTTTTTAAACTTGATGATAACTATGCACATCTCATTGGTGAGTTATATTTGTCTGTATTTTCTGATTTTTGATTTTTTTAAGTTCCACCTTCTGTTTTATTATGTTACTAAATATATTTTGTTTATTTGGTGCAGATGTTATTGGACTTCTAACTGCTGTGCACCCAGAGAGATAGTACGAAAAAGATGAAAAGATTACCGCCATGGTTGTAATGGAATTGACTGATGAGCAGTAAGTGACTGATGTCCTTTCTTATATTCTATTTTGTACATATGCATATTTGTTATTTGTTTTTTAAATGTTTGTTTTGGTTATTGCATCTTAACTTATTTATAGTGGTAAGTTGGAATGTGCTCTCTTTGGAGAGTATGTCGATCAGTTGAGGAATTTTTTGCTTGAGCAAGGTGGTGTCCAGAATATTGTGGTTGCGCAATTTGCTAAGGTCAAGACCTTCAGGGGTTTGTCTATGTTTTTTTTACAATTTTTTTCTTCTATTTTGTTTATTTCACACACCATGGATTGTTTTTCATTGTTTGTTTTAATTTTTCCTTTTTTTCCATTTCATTTGCTTAGCAAGGAAGATTGTTATCCAAAACTCAATGAATGCAACCAAGTTGTTTTTCAACCCAGACATTGAAGAGGCTTTGGCATTTAGAAATAGGTTAGCAATA
This sequence comes from Ammopiptanthus mongolicus, assembly GCA_039655645.1. Taxonomy (NCBI): domain Eukaryota; kingdom Viridiplantae; phylum Streptophyta; class Magnoliopsida; order Fabales; family Fabaceae; genus Ammopiptanthus; species Ammopiptanthus mongolicus. Next base: position 49,569,606 of record CM077350.1, read on the forward strand.
TTTATTGACTATGTTGTTGTTTTTTTATTTATTTTTATTTTGGTATTGTTTGTGATTTTTTCATGTAATATCTTTGTTATTTACGATTGCTGAGCATGGGGCAATTGATGTGGAGCCCCGTCAAATGGTTCTAGATAACTTTACAACTGCTTTGGAATCCGAGTTCATGAAGATGCACCCCAAGAAGGCAATCCCGAATCTGAATGATTTGAGAGAGATGAGTCTTTATTAAATTTTTTGGCTTAAAAACTGCATTGGTGAGTTTTATTTTATATATTCTGCGTTTAACATAAAAAATATTGAGGTTTTTAAAGGATATGTTTCATCATGCTTTTTCTGTTTTAGGATGGAACTTTTATTGTTCTTGCACATAGTATGAACCTGATAAAGGATGGTCCCTGGTTTTATTTTAGCATGCAACAAGTGCAACCAATTTGTGAATGTTCGATCTGGTGTTTATTACCGTGAAACATGTCATCTCCCTGTTCCCCATGTATGCCCTAGGTAATTTTTTTAATGAACCTTCTGTTTTCTTTAGGTATGATATTTATCTTTATTTATGAGCAAATGTGTAAGTCAGTAACAATGTTAATGTTGTAGATTCAAAGTTAAAGTTGATGTGGCTGATGACAGTGATTCAACTATGTTTGTGTTGTTTGATCGTGATATGAACCTGCTTTTGAAGAAAACTTATGAGGAGTTACTCACTTTATCGCTTCAGGTACAAACTTTATAATATGCGTTGTATGTGTTGTATTATGTATGTATTTATTATTTTTATTTATAATTATTTTATTACTTTTAGTGTTTAGTGTTTTCTTTCCCTGCTTTTTGATTTTTTGATTGTGTCCAATGTAAACAATCTTTCTCTTATGTAGGATCTTAGTGATGATGGATATCCCAACATTAATCAATTCTCTGGTTGGTATGAAAATGCTTTTTAAGATGGAGAGCAAAGTTAAAAGAAACGTGCAGTTTGATGATAGTTTCCCTGTGAGGAAGGTGTGTATGGATGAGTACATTATTGTTATGTTTGAGCTGATGGGAGGAGATTGCACACCCTCAAAGGTAATTTCTTGAGTGTAGATTTGGAGCTGTGCCGTAATTAATTTGATGTCATTTGATTATCTTATTAGAGCCTTTTACGATTGTTTTTTGTTTTGTAATTGAATCTACCTTTGCTCCTCCTTTTCCTAAGGTTTCAAATGAACATATTGATAATGAATTATCTTTTACTTTGAGCATCTTTTTCGTCCTAAGTATCTAAATTTAATTTAGCATGGTGTACAATATTAACTCTCTTTGGTTGTGTTTTTATATTTTAATTTTGCAACAAATTGATTCTGGCTCTGTTCTGACTCTCGTATCATTGGGAGATGATGATTTGGGGACAAGATTCAAGTTCACTCCAACTAAGAGGATATTGCATCCCAATTTTGTTGATTCCCAAAAAGATTGCTCAATGAAAAGTGTGAAATTCGATGGTGGTGCTGAAGTTGTAGCCGATGTGGACCCACGGGTTGTGTATCTCAACCTCTTAAGATCGAAAAGAATTAAAGTTTGGGTGATATGTCTTGGTTTTTATTTTTTCGAAGACCTTTTCTAATTATCAAGTTGAAGTTGTGGGATTGTTGTCTGGGTAATTTTTTTTGTGAGGTGTGGTGTGTTTGTTCTTGGATTTTATCTGTTTCGAAGCTTCCAAGAGCAAACATATTTGTCCTCAACTCAAGAATTTGATGTGTTCTATTTTAGAGCTCTTGGCACATTAGTATTATCATTTTTTATAGGTGGCCATGTTGTGTTTGTTGTTGGTTTAGCAGTTGTATTTTCATTAATAGTGGAGTACTGTTGTGCAGTCGGGAGGGTTCTCTTTGCGGGTTTTGTGACATTTCCTGCTCTTGACTTCTTGTGTATATTTTATTACTTTAATGGAATGTGCAATTTTGTGTATTTGTTGTGTGTTTGCTTTCATTCAATTTAGCATTTAGGTGTTCAGGATTGCCTAATCGTAAAATTGTATTGAAAGTAGGTGTACCTGTTATGTTGATGAGGAATATTGATCAGTCTTCTGGCCTCTATAAAGTGACTGTATTAGGATCGAATGTAATTGGTGCTAAAGTTGCTACTGGGAATCACATTGGAGATAAAATCTACATTGCTAGAATGAATTTGGTTCCTTCAGATCCTGGAATTCTGGAATGACTATAAATAAGAGTCAAGGGCAAACATTATCTCATGTTGGTTTCTTTGCCACAGCCTGTTTTTTCCCATGGTCAACTATATGTTGTTGTGTCTACGGTAAAATTTAGGAGTGGATTGAAAACTTGAAGTTGTAATGATGGCGGTGAAGCATGCTCTATTGTTAAGAATGTTGTTTACAATGAAGTTTTCCAAAAAAATATGATATGATGTATCTGAAAAAATGTCATTAAATATTTTGTCTTTATTTTTGTTTTTGTTATTAATTGTTGCAGTTATTGTTCTTTACTTATAATTTTATATTTTATACAATCTCTTTATATTTATCTTTATTGTCAAACCAATGTGTTATATGGACGTCAAAATTTTAGAGAACCTGTTTGACATCATATATTACTATTTCTATCTTTCACTTGGTTTTTATCTTCTTTATATACGCGCATTGAAAGAATACATAAAAAAATGAGGTTATATTCATGTACCTATTTTGATGTTAAAGAATGATTTCTCTTTTTAAAATTAAAATTGCGAAACTTAAAATTTATAATAAATTAATAAGAAATCAGAACTATTAAAAACCAAACTCCCATAGGGGTCTTCATCTCAAAGGTCGCCCGTGCAAAACGCACCGGTTACGACAATAGTTTATTGAATAAGGGGGAATCTATTTCTGCTGTTCAAAGACCCTTGTTAAAACCACATTTTTTTGGGACTTTTATTCTTTTCTTTTGATAAGGGTTTTTTTATTTGAAAAAAGGTCAACCGTATTGTTTGAGTGTTTAACCTTCTCTTCTCTGAGCCATCTGAGAGGTGCCGTGTTATCTGCACTCTGCAAAGTTGAGGAATGCTTTGAAAGAAGAAGAGAAAAGGTAAAATACTCGCTCACTGACGGAGGAATGAGGGTGGAGAAGCGACCTTAGGTCCTCTTGTGGCTACGATGACCAACTCAGCGAGGTCCTCTTCCAACGCGGTCAAATCTGTGTCATATGCTTCGACCTCCGATGTCCTAAGGAGCTCCGGTCAGATCTGTGCCGCGTGCTATAGGATTAACATTTTCGGAGCCCATCCTCATCCACGTGCTCCATCATCTCCCTGAACTCCTTGGCCTCCATTAGCGTCTTCGTCGTGGACAAACCCTGGTTTTCGTTCGTCGTCGCTTTCTTCGCACTATTTGACTCTCTGCCGTCGAAAACGTTGATCTCTTTTGGGTAGGAATTGAAGAGAGACCAATGGGAGGAATCATATAGCACGTGGATGAGGATGGGCTCCGAAAATGTTTAATTTAGAGCGGAACAAGGTTATGCTCTATTAAAAGAAAAGTAATTAATAAAAACGGGTAAAACAATTAATTGACATATGCAAGTGTAGAATAAGCTAGCAATTAATTGGTTATCATATTGGGATTTGTTTTTAATTTGAAAGTAAGAAAGTCTTATAGTTGGACCTTGATTTTCTCTATTAAAAGAAAAACCAATCACTACAAAATGTAATAAGCAATTAATTAATTTATGTGATTCTAAAGTAGACTAAATTGATAAAGTATAAAAATAAATAGGGCAATTAATTGATTACCATATTAAAATTTATTAATTTGAAAGTAATAAAAGTTTAGTGAAGGATTGTAAAGTCAAGTAACTTATTGAGAAGGAGAATATCTGACATTTAAGAGTGGGAACTCAAATTTTTAAAAAAATGATAGGAAGTGAGCTACCGGGTTGATTGCTATGTTATTTTTATCCAAAACAAAAGTAAGTTTTTAGAAAAGAAAAAAAACTAATATTAGCAATTAACTAAAATAAAAGAAATTTAAATTCATTATATAGTAATCATTGGAACTATTACAACAACATTAGTTATTGAAACCATCCATCTTCGTCTAATAACTAATTGTCTAAAATTTTCCCTTTTAACTAGCACAAATTAAGCCAAATCACATGTCAATTCTAACCAACAACAAAATCTTGAATATATAAATTAGCTTGATGCATGGTTACAAGGTATCACAGATCTCAAATAACAACATAACAACATCATAGAAATTTAAGTCCCATCCAATCAATCATGAAGGTTTTGTTCTTCAGCATTCTTCTTCTAAGTATGGCTATGCTCAACCATGGCGTCTTGGGTGATCTGCATGTACATAAAGAACTATGCAAGAAAAACGGATATAAAACGGAAGCTTGTAAACAATATCGTCCTAAACCACCACCCTACAATCGTGGCTGCTCTCCTATAACGAGATGTCGAGATTGATTTGTAGTTCAAGAAAGATGATTTAAAAATCAACACTATTATGGAGTTATGTTTACATTTATCATTATATCTCACTATATACTAGTGACAATGTATATCACATGATTATATTTTCTTCATCAGTGTTAAGGTGGTGTACAATATGAGGATGAGGTAAAGTTTTATTGTTATTACTTTTGCAACTTGACCAATTTTCTTTTTTTTTTTTTTATTCCACACCCAGTACGTATATGTTGAACTTGTAGTTTCTTTTATCATTCGTAAAATAATACAATATGATTTGTTTTTTTTTTCATGTATTAAAATATTATATTATATACACTGTCATACTTTTTGAATCACGAAAAGACAATACAGAGAATAATTTTTCAGGTTAAATTAGACTTTTTCATCTTTTAACTTATTTGTTTTGTTCAAATTTATCCTCTAATTTTTTATTTGTTATGTTGGTCCTTTAACTTTGTAAAGGTTAATAACATTAACTTAACCATCAGAATCTTATAAGACTGTCTTGTTATCATTACACTTACGAAGGCCTAATCGAAATTAGGCTAACCTTCCCCTAAAGAACGTTAATTCTGAGATGTGTGAGGCCATAGGAAGAACCCAAAAACTAAGGAAATCAATAGACTAACGTGTTGACCCAAAACTTTAACATAATGAATCTTCTCTCTTATATACTCTCTATTCATTCTTTATCAACATATAATTCACACTTAAATTTGGTAACGCAAGTGGCATATATGATGAAGTTTATGTTGTTGTGGAAACTTGAGCACTGCAGCTTTTCACGTTGGTTCCTTTATCCCATTTGGCAATTTTCTTTCTTTTATAAGTGTCATTTCCATTACTCAGATGACACAAATTTATGTTATCTATGATGGTATAATTAAGGTTTATGGAGGCTAGGTACCCTTCAATTCGGTTCTGGGAGAAAAACACCCCTCTGGGGTCATTTTCCTTTCTCTCTAGTGCTCTGCAGTATATTGATATCATTGTATGAAAATTATTAAACCATAACACAGTACTACCTGCACCTAAGTAGCCAACGTTTTTATTTCTAACAAAATAATTGCAAGGTACAATAAGATGTGATTGCATATGGTATTGACTTCTTGCCTTCTACATGATTACAATGCACACAGTTCCTACATCTCATTACCTAGGATAAACACTTATTCACCATTCTACAATTATATAACAACACAGAACTTCAGAACGGATCGATTGTAGAAAGCAGGCCGGCTCAAGATCATGCAACATCTCACTCATGATCATGAAGAAGTCTTTGATCAAAGTGCCACACACCTGCAAGTAACAAAGCAGTTATTCTATTAGAACCCAAGAATATCTTGGTTTTCTTTTGGATTCTGTGTTTCCCCCTTCTTTAATTTCCTTTTCTTAAGAGGGAGAGTCAGAACCAAAGTAATGGATATATGTACATGAACATGTGTAAGAGTTAGTAGAACAATAGCTAGTAAAATGCAATGACAAATTGACTGGCTAGCTGAATAGGATATATGCATACCGTGACCCTTTCCAACCAATCTCAGTTGAGTCACATACTCTGCTACCTTCTTAATTGCTTTAACCTGTACAATGAAACCGAAGCATATATTTTATTTTATTTATTTTTATAAATTTATTGCCTATTCCTAATTTAAGGTTCAAAGAATCTCAAATCTCAATTACTTCCAACTATACCAAAGCTTCACCTTTACAAAATCTAGCAGAGTTTTACCTGCTCATACAAAAATTCACTTTCAATGTAGTCTGCCAATTGAGGATCATTGTTACGTTCTGCCACCTATTTTCAGCAAGAACAGAGGAGATTATCTTAACAGGATAATGGCTATAAGCAATAACCAGAAATCTTAGACTGATTACCATTCAGCCTTAAGAACTCTAGGTAAAATAATGTGTTATTTCAATAGAAAACAATTATTCAACCAAAAGCTAAAGGAAAAGATGCATTACACTGTGCAGATTCAGAAGTTTCTCGTTTACCAACTTCTCCAAAGACAAAGCAATTTCCATGGCTGAATCAAGGCAACAAAAGAAAATAGAAAAACAAAGAGATCAGCTTAAATAATGATTTGAACAAGGTTGTGGGGCTCAAAAGTTCAGGTAAATTTGTAGAGCTCTAATAAACTCAAATGGTAAGCTCTACTCGTAAACTCATAAATTATAAGTTTATATATCTCAAATATATCATTTAAAAACATATTTTAGTACCTAAACAAAGTTTAAAGACATATCTAAAATTAACATTCAATATTCTAACTTCCTAATAAAGCACATAAAAATTTTGAAACAATAAAAGTAGATTCATTAGTCCAAAATATATATTACAACTAATTCAACTTAAGTATCCAAAAACTCGAGGCCAACTTGATGTATAAACATAGGTTCATAAATGCATAGCATAACTCTACACCACTATTGTGCGAAGCTGGGGATAAAAAAGATAAAGGTAATTAAAAACATAGAAGGTTGAGTAATGAAAACAGGAAGCTCACCATACAATGCATCCCCCTTTTCTACATGCGCAAATTCTGAAGGAGGACCTGTGATGGGGTGAAGTATTACTCGTCCACCACGAATGTTCTAAACAAATCAGAGTCATATAAGTCACTACATCAATCATAAAAGGATAGCATAAAGTCCAACTCATCAAAAAGTTTAAGACATTAATTTAAGCTAGTTATTTGATAGTTTCCACAACCCTATCGTGACTGCAATTGTACGCAATGACAATAAACGCAACTCAACATCAACCACATTTAAAACCTTGATTAAGGTAGAGGATCATGATGTCCCAAAAGTTTAAATACCAACCTGATATTTCATAAGCTTTTCAGCATGCTCTCTTTCTTCTTCACTTGATTCCTTAAAGAACCTGCAGTTTTTCCACAAAACAGCGCAAGAAATTGAAAACTCATTTTTGAAATGGAAGAAACAAGAAGAAGGAAGAAGAATATATGGGTTTCATGTTAGGTACTTGGCAAGTCCCTTGAGAGCTATGTTGTCCCTGTGGAAGTATGCAAACAAGGAATGGTACGCATAGGAAGCGTTGTATTCCACGCTGTATTTGAGAGACAAAAAGAAGCTCTTAGCAAAAAGAAAGAAATCTATGAATTACATAAACATAAATGAGTATAATAAGATAAAGTAAGCTATGAAGGTATTATTACATGCACTGATCAAATAATATATTATTCTAATTCTTAGGGGGGAAATGGATCTTTATAATAAAAAACCAAAACTAGATCACTCATGCCTCATATTAACACCACCACTTATATTATTCTAGTTAAAAACGGTTTAGTGCATGAGGCTTACATCCGATGGTGTATGAAAGGACAAATGTACGCACCCTTATTTGCAAGCAGAGAAACTGTTTTCATGATATGAACCTTTGATCACATGACAATAACTTTACCGTGACTACAAGGCTCACCTTTCAAATATATTATTCTAATTCTTAGCCAAAAAAATAATGGATCTGTATAACCAAAAATAAAACTCCATTTGCTAATATTGACACACCAAGATACTAATTAAAACCACGTTTGGTTTAACTTAATTTTTAAAAAAAAAACTCTAATTTTTTTTTAAAGTCTTGCCAATCAGTTGATTAAGGAATCAAAATATAAAAATTTTGTATTAAGAATCATAATTTTTAAATTTTGAAAAAATTGAATGCATTATTTTTTAATATATAATTTCTACCTTTATTTGGTTAACCAATACATTTAGGGAACCGATTAGCATTTCCTTTTTTTTTTATTATTATTATTATAAGCTATTTTTAACACGGTAATTAGAAATAGAAAATGAAAATAATGGAATTTCTTACTTTATCTGCTCGTTAATTGCGGCTTCAGAATCATCAGCATAGTTCTGACGAGCCAAAGAAACATTGGGTGTTATTGGAACAGCAAGTTCATCCTTCTTAACCTCTTCAAAGGGTTCAAATATCACTCCAGTGAGTGGTGCTGACAAATTTGAAGCACGTGGCTTGAAGTTCCCTCTACCCCCAGCATTGGAAAGGGTCAGTGAAGAAGGGGAAGAAGAGAGAACAAAACTCAGATTAGGAGAAGATGATGATGATGAAAAGGGCTTTTTTGGAACATCACCAACAATGGGTGAGAGAGAAGAAAAGGCTGAGACTTTGGAAGAAGAAAAAGCCATTTGGGCAGAACCTCGAAAAGGGTTGAGAAGAAGAGAAATGGAGAAGATGAATCAATGGCGGTTCAGCTCTGTCTGAAGGGTGAAGGAGAGAGGAGGGGCAAAGGGGATATAAGTAGGAGTGGCGAGGGACATTTCGGGAATTAAAAAACACGGGATTTCTTTGTGGACCGTCGGATCAAACTACACATGGAGGGACGTAATTTGGTGACCAGTACGGGCGTGTGGCGTGCTCGTGGCTTATCCGGTGTGAACGTGGAATCTGTGAAAATGTCCGGTCCACGTAGCAATCGGATATCGATCGAAATATTTGGTTATGTGTCTCTTACTCGCTTGAGTATTTAATGCTACGGTACTCACGCTATGGTGTGGTGTCTTGTTTGTGTTTAATTGTTATTGTTATATAATATAACGATACTATAAAATCTTTTTACGCGGAAGTTCAATAGTATGTTCTTATATTAATAAAATTATTTGATTTTAGGTTTTACCCTATATGAATTTTATGATATTTTAATTTAAAAATCATTCATATCATGATTAATTAATAATATAAAAAATTTTATATTAATAATGCATAATAATTAAATTTTTTATTTATTATTTCATAAAAGTTAAATATTTTATAGTCAAATACTTTATAATAACGTTAGTTTTTCTAAGTTATATAAATTTTTAGATAAATAAATTGAAAATATATTATTATATTATAATAAACAAATTATTTTGTATAAAAAAAATAAACAACATATTATTTGTTATAAAAATTATTCAAATCTAATTAAACGAACCCGTGCATGTTAATAAAGCTATATATAATATGGAAAAATATTTAAAATTCAAAAAGATAATATATTTACTTAAAAATTATATATATATATATATATATAATATTTATTTTTATTTTTGGAAGAAGATAAAAGACACCCAACCTCACCTACAATATCCTAGATGGTACACTCACTTGTATTTGACAGTTAGGACATTTTCTATTTTTTACAATTTTGATTAACATATAAAAGAAAAATAGGTTATCCCCGATATAAACCAAAAAAAAAAATGTTACTTTGGGTTATCTCTATTCAAACCGATGCAAGAGAAGATGAGGTCTAAAGTTAGGTAAGGGCTCAAAGTGAACAAATCATGGGATATGATCTCATATGTATAATTTTTATTAGGTATCAAAATGAAGGCAGGACTATAAAATTAGTAGACTATGTTGAGGCTGAGTGAGGTGGGATAAAGGCCTAAAGCAATAACTTGCCAGGCCTTACCTTTGGGTCGGCCCAGTCTCTATTAGTCAGACAAGGAGCAATTCGCTTGGGAATTGTTTGGGAGTTGGGAAGGAAAGACATTTTGAGAGTTTTTTTAGAAGAAATAAGGATGTACAGAAATTTTTTAAGTCCTTCAAAGTCCTCCCAAACCCTTTCCTAGTTCAATTTTTTATTTCCTCCCAATTGTGGGATTTTGATTCTTATGTTAGAAAATAAACTTTCATGCAAGGTGGGAGACTATTCTCCCGTCCTCATCCTTTTCCCCGGTCCTCAAATGGTCAAACCCCTCCTCTCCCCTTCCTTCCCTCTCCAAACTCCCAAATAGAGAGTAAAAATATAATTAAATCACCTTTAAGCACGGCCATCCAACACCTATTTTTTAATAATAAATAAAAGAACAATAGAACATAAAAAGGAAAACTTTTTATATACAAGTTATAATTATTAGGAACAATTATCAAATTGGTGAATGGGAAGGAGGTAATTTTTAACTTTGAAATATTTACATAAAGGAAACAACAATAACAATAATAATAATAATAATAATAATAATAATAATAATAATAATAATAAATAAATAAATAAATAAATAAGCGTATGAAAATATGAAAATACAATATAAATATTTAAATTAAAGATTTAATTGATATGTACTGTAAGTGTAAAGATCTTTTATACAATCAATCAATAATAAATTGATATGTCATTAATATTATTTGACTCTTATCTTAATTATGTTAAACGTGACTCATATCATCATTTTTGATTGATTGATAATATAAAATTTAATACTAACAATACATACTAATTAAACTTTTAACTTAATTATTATATCTATACTAAAAATAAAGTAAGAAACCGGAAAAACAAGAACTTAAGAAAATAATAACGGCAAAAATTCAATAGTGGCCTAGGGGGTGAGTTGGTTGAGATTGAGAGAGGAGCGAGTGGGGATGGTTTTGAAAGAAAACGCCAAAGTGGAGCAGGCAAGTGTTTTGTATGTAGCACTGTGAGTTGTGACAGCCAACCTTTTTCTTTCAAAAGCTGTAGAAATTTCTCGTGACCTGTCTGCATAGTTCCGTCTTCCGATTTATGATTCATCCATTCAATATTTATCATCCCATTGAACCAGGATAGATGCAAAAACTAAAGAATTGACCTTGATTAATTAAGGACATAATTTTAAACTGTGCGGTCATAGTTACGTAAAAGATACTTAAAAAGGAAAGTTTTAGTTGACAATTATCTATTTAACATAATAAAAAATAATATATTTAGATTCTCAATAAAAATTTATCATTTTTTGATTCCTTAATCAATATTTTTATCATACTCGTTAATAAGATCCTTTTAAGGGTTAAGGCCTTCAACCTTGCTGTGTTGAGCAAAAAAATGCGGGTAAGTTTCTATTCTTTAAACTATATAAAAGGTAAATACTTGTATTAATGGGAATTTTTGCATGCCCAAATTGGCAACCTTGGCGAAGTATACTAGATGGAAAATATACCATGCTTATAATGGATTTTCTCTGAAGATGCAGCAGTGCAGCGGAGCTTTTACATATGGTATTCATGTAGGGCCGAAGAAGTCCGACATGAATGCTTGGGATAGTCAAATATAAAAGTTAAAGTCAATGTAATAAATATATATATATTAAATTTCATATGAAAATTTCATAAATATATATTTCAAAACATTAATAATATTAATAATCTTTCAAAACATAAAATGAAACGCCTATCCCGGGGTCAGCCTAAGCTACCAATGCTAGGGTTTGGGGCTCAGAAAAATTAGTTAATATTACAAACTCAATTTTTTTCTATCAAAAAGGCCTTTTTGTCCCTTTTATCTTCTCCCTCATTTAGCTTTAAAAAGATATCACCTCAGTTTATTTTAGGCTTCAATAAGTGTTGAGCTGACCCTAACATAACCTACATGCCACGAAAATCTTCTATAATTTTTTTTGGTAGCTAAAAATCTTCTATAATTAAATCCACTCTAAACTTCTTAGCAATTTTTTTTTCAATGTATATTAGTAAACAGTCAATCAAAAATTTATCTTTCATGGTGTTGCAAAAAGTGTAGCATTGACTATTCTCATAGTTAAAAAGGATTACTCTGTATTAGCCATAGAAATCAGGAAGTATGAGAATATGGGTTACCACTTTATGCATTTATGGATGAGTGACATAAAATTAATGATTTTCTATTATTAAAAATTCCATATCATTCTTTTTAAAAAAAAAAAAAAAAGAGTTAGGCTGGGCGACCCTCCTAAACCCATAAATAGCTTTGCCCCTATATTGAAGGATTTCTTTTTTATTTTTAATCCAATAGTTGTTTTGTTCTCTTCAGCAAATATTAGTCATTGGATCCAACTAAAAAGATGATGGAGAGGGATCAACCGATTGGAAAGAATCCAAATTCGTTTATAATGGATCCGAATTCTCTCTCGCGGGAACAAATTCATATAGGATGGCTCATAGTTTTGGGTTTTTTTTCCTATTTTGAAAATGACCATCGTATCCCTCAGCTATCAAAATTTCCCTATATAATTTCTATAAATCAATGACACTTAATTTGGTTTTTTTGTCAATTAATTTACCCACAATCTAGAAAGTGTTTTTTTGATTCCATCAATGATATATTTGGTAAGGAGATAGCTGAACTCATTTTAAAGTGAGTAAGTACGTGTATATTCATTCTTGATTTGATAAAATATATAGAGATCTTAATTCATAAATCATTTAATGATAGATATATTATTACTTATTCATTTTAAAGACAAACTTATTTTAAAAGAAGCTCTTTGAAATACTTAAATGATGAAGTGTGTTGTATTGATGACATTGGTAGCTGTCAGTCTCAATTATATGTAAATCTATCTTAAAGTTCAAAATCCTTAATCAATTGTTTCAAACTAAATTACAGTAAGGGCCAATTCATTATATATATGGGCTAAGTGAACACCATGTTGCATGTTTTTATTGTTTGTATCAACACAAAAATTCATAGTTGATCTTTAATCTTTGAGTGAAGATCCAAATTGATCCTCGACAAAATATCACGGCGATATTTTGATCCCTGAGAAATGAAAAATATCAATTTGATCCTTAAGAATATAAAATACGGGTCAAAGTAGTCCCTGATAGGGACTAAAATATCCTTAAAAATTACCCTAAAAATGATTAATTTGACCCACATTTTATATCTTGAGGACCAAATTGATATTTTTCATTTCTTAAGAACTAAAATGTCATCGTAATTTTTTGTCAAGGACTAATTTGGATCTTTGCTCCTAGTCTTTTGATGTCTAGGGGCGGTAGGCCAATGAATTTGTTACCCACTCTATGGAAGATTAGTGGATAAAGGTATTCAAAGATGGAAAGGACTTGGAAAAGGAAGAAATAAATGAAATGGTCTTAAAAGATAGAAAAATCTCATCTAAAGTGAGATTCTCTTTTATGTGAATAAGTAAAAAGATTTTCATCCTTAATTTGATAAAGTGTATAGAGATTTGAATCCACTAAATCATCAAATGGTAAAAATCCTTTTACTTGTTTATTTTAGAGAATATCTCACTTTAGAGGAGCCTTATCCTTAAAAGATATACTCCTATATCACCATTGAATAACGCTACATCCAGAAAGCAAAAGTACACCTCTATTATTTTCTTCTTTAAACTGTTTGTAGCCTGTTTGGTTTAGATTTTAGATGGCCCAAAATCATGTTTGCTTCCAGTAAAAATGATTTGGGGATTCTGAAGGTATTTGTTTTAAATTTAGCGTTCAATAAAATCAATTCCGGGTTGGGTAAAATTGATTTTAAGAGAAGCAAGAATTTCTAGCTTTCCCGTTTAGAATAATTGATTCTAGGTGTGAGACCCATAATATTCTTTATATTTACACCTCAAAAGTGATTTTACACTATCATTCAAACAAAATCAATTCTTCTAAATTGACTATTAAAATATCATTACCAAACACAAATTAATTTTTTTAAACTCAATTTTTTTAAAATCAATTCTGTCAAAATCAATTCCTTCAAAATCAATTCTATCAAAATCTAAACCAAACGGACCGTTGGTGTCCTAGAAAGTCATTTAACTTGAAGGAAATTCAAGTGAAGAAATATCAGTACCACAGCACCACCTTACTAGATTTTCAGTTTTGTTTGTCCAAAACGAAGGAGGGGACCCTCGAGTTCATAATACTTCATATCATTATGAGAACATTTTTATTCATTGTCATTGGAATGTAATTAGCCAATGCTCGGAGGAGCCAATTGGCTTTTGGCTTTTAAGATTTTTGAAACTGCTGCGTGGACACCATGCGCCCAAGATGACCACATGATGTTTGTAAAAAACAAAGCACTCTTTACTTTTTATAATAGTATTTGATTCCTCTCAAGATTTGATTAAATATATAAAAATCATAATCCATTAAATAATTTAAAAATAAATAATTTCTTACTTTTTCATTTTAAAACTCGTTCAATTTAAAGGAATCAAATCAATTAGTGCACTGGGCAAATTGTGATATCGACAGAGCCCAATTATTGTGAGGTCCCTTGCTTGCGGACAAGTGTGGAGATTGAGGGTTGTGGATGGCACACGACTTGCAATAAATTGTTGTTAATGCCATAATTAGTACACTTGATTTGTAGATCTCACATGGTGGGCTAACATAAAAAAAAAACAGAAAGAATACTAACAAGTATCTTAGCATACACCTAAAGGAATCAAAAAAAAAAATTTATATGAGAAAATGATATAATTAATATATTTAAAAAGTTTAATTGTTATGCATTGATAATGTAAAATATTTTTACACATACAATCAATCATGAATTATGGTATGAATAGTTAGGATAAAAGTTAATTTTTTTTACTGATGTGATAACTTATGATTGGATGTCTGTGTAAAAAATGTTTTACACTGTCAGTGTATAGCAATTAAACTCATATTTAAAATTATTTCACTTAAGATTTAATTGGTATGCATCATCAGTGTAAATATTTTTATACTGTCAACCAATCAAAAATTTCAACATAAGCTAAAATATTTGACTCTTATGCTAAGTACCTTAAAAGTCATCCATATCATAATTTCTGATTGGTTGGCAATGTAAAAAAAGCTTTACACCGACGATACATAAAAATTAAACTCTAGTTTTCCAATACAAATTTTTATTTTGTTGATTACTTAATAAGTGTCTTTATTATGGAACTTGTTAAGATAAGGCACTAGTTAAGGAATTAATAAGGTACTCCCTCCGGATTCAATTATAAACAAAAATACCTACTTGTACACTGATTAAGAATGGCAGTTAGGTACATTAATTTTCTTGGTTTCATGTAAAAAAGTAAATAGATTTACTAAACTGCCCTTAATCATAATGGTGCTCATAATATTAATGAATTAATAATTTAAGAGTGTTTTTGAAAAAATAACATTAAATATGGATAGATTAATTGATAGTTGCTTCTATTTAAATCCACCATATTAGATCTTTCTTTTGTTTATAATTGAGTCACAAGGGAGTAAGTTTTATGGAGTAAGTTTTATGGAAAGTGAAGTAGTTAATGTTTGAGTAGTGTAGTGTTTAGTTTTCTATAAAATCTTACTTTTTTTTTTAATTCCTTTACGGACACTGACCAGCAATACCCAAAAAGAAATTAATTAACGATCTTCAAAATCAAATAGTTGTGATGGGACAAAACTCTGCTGCCTCAATTTTCTATCTCACCGTATGTCCTACCAATATCATGCCGTGAGGCGTGTGTTGCACAACTTATGATAATGTTTGCCAAAACATAAGAAATCAAAGTATCTTGGCCCTTTTCTAATCAATTGATCCGAACACCTATTCAGTCAAGATTTAGATGGTGGAATGGCATTAACGTCTCTTTGTCATCAGTTATGAAAAGTTATCTTCTCGTAGAAAGTTTCTCATCCTCATCCTCATCGAATTTTATTTGCCTGATTTGACTTTGTTGTGGCTTGTGCTATTCAAAGAGCCAAAGGGAGATAATCTTCTTTAATTAATAATATACGTACATTGTTTGGCTTTCTCTTCATCCCATCTAACTCCAACCTCTCTGATGTTCCATTATACATTATTCCACTGCTTCTCTACTAAGAACCAGAGACTCCACCCTCGTAGAGGACTAAGTGGTCGGTCATCAATGACGATTGGAGAACAAGTCTTACGTTGCTTGATACAAAGAAAACCAAAGTGTATATAAATTAGAAATGTAGAGTCCAAATTATCTAAATTTTTTGGAAATTATGACAAATTTCAATCTTAATTCAAACAACTCACACTCTCTCAATTGACATCATTCGTGATTGAGACAAAAGACTAATTTGGCAGACCATTCATATATATGAAGAGTGAAATGCATTATTTGATTAAAATATCCGAGTCGCTTACGTTGTTAGACAATGAATCTAAAGTGGCTACATATCGAGGTTTGGAGAAGAATAAATGAGAATTAGAACCAATGGTCAAGTTGATGAAGTTATTTGGACAAAAAAACCCAAGGAACCTGATATGCACACGATCTTCTTCTTCTTCTTTCAAAATTAAATTACTCTCTTGGCTGTCAAGTCATTATTACGAGGTTCATAATAAACACTTGGATCAATGGCTTGCTTCAACGTCTTTAACTTGCAGGAAGATTACGAACACCGAAGGTTTTGCTTTGTCTTGATAAGCATTATTCATGGAGACGGCGCGAGTGACTGAAACTTCCCGATTATATATAATACCATTCGAAGTAGATCTCACAAGCACCAGTGGTCTAGTGGTAGAATAGTACCCTGCCACGGTACAGACCCGGGTTCGATTCCCGGCTGGTGCAATTCTTTTCTTTTTTCAACCTTTCATCTTGTTGTTACATTCTGGTGGTAGATTACGAGCACCAAATCCAAATGAAGGCTATGATAATAATTTGCAATTATCACTCTGTATTGTGTTCTAGTTTATATTAAATTTTTGAATCCTTGTAATAATTTGCAACCTGACCCTGAAAGCATTTATTCTGAGATCTGCATCCGTGATGCCATCTCCAAAACTTGCCCAGCTGACATAGAAGATAGAACTGCTGATCCGAACAGGACACACGTTTCATGTATCTTTTACGTTTTTGTTACTTAATAAAGTTTAATTATTATCTTTATATATAAAAGGAATATAGTTGCTGAGGTAATATAATAACTTCACTTTTGACTTTTAATTTTGTTTTCTCAAATTTTTTTAAAGGTTGCAATATAATAAAGCACTTCCACATGGAATTGAAGGCAAAACGTTGCAGTAAGAAAATTTGATGGTTATTGAAATGCAAGGTACATCATTTGTAAAGTTACATCGGTTGGTTTTAATGCAATAGAAGTGCCACGGTTTAGCAATTGAAAATCGGCTTTATGGTCATTAAAACGCTGTCAAGCTAATGATTTAAAAACTGGCAATTTTTGAAACGTGAAGCCACAGAATCTGAATGGCTTTACTGCTGCTATATTGTTTCACAAAAAGGAAGGAACCAACAAATAGAGAAGGAAGCATACAGAAGCAGATTCAAGGAACATTGGTGACAGCGCAGAGAGGAGGTGCCAGATTGCTTTTAAGTTCGAACAGTGACACAGAAACTTTGTTTTGTTTTTTTTTTTCTTTCGCTTTTAACAGCAAATATGTTTTGACCTTTTGAGTTTAACAGCTTCTATCTGCCATTTTTTGGTGTGGGTTTTGGTAGGTATGTGCACGATGCAACCTGTGACGCTTGAAGGACTTTGATGGATCTAATTCCTTGGTTTTCCTTGAATTAAAAACTGCTTCATTCCTTATTACGTCTCATTGGAACCTAACAACATAATCAATTAAGTACCTTGCGCAAAGAATTTCTTTAATTAATTTATTTTTTATATAACAATTTGTTTCAATTAAATTTTATTTAAATGGAGTAAAATAAATATGTCACAAACCTTTGGACAATCGTGTTTTCCACCAATGTATTAGGAGGGTGTTGTAGGGTTAAGGTTATCCCTGTAAGGTTATCTCATTCATTCATTTTCATCTCATCACCCACTTTTTCATTTCTGTTTTATATATAAAGATATCTGTTTATTTTAATTGTTTTGGTCTATTGATGCATATATTATACTTACCAGTATCATGAGTATGCCTTCATTCTTGGTCAAATTTTATAAACCTTTGGACAATCGCTTTTTTCACGGGTGTATTAGGGGTGCTATGGGGTTAAGGTTATCCCTAAGGTAAGGTTATCTCATTCACTCCTTTTTATCTCATCTTTCATCCCACTTTTTATTTCTGTTTTTATTTTAAATTTTTTATAAAGATATCTATTTATTTTGATTTTTTTGGTCTATTGATGCATATATTATACGTACTCACACCAGTATCATGAGTATTCTTGGTCAAATATTGGAGTTAGTGGAGCGACCATGGTGTCACTTGCTCAGATTCCTTAGCCTGACTTAAGCCCTGACTAAATTTTTATTTTTTTTTCCCTTTTTTCTTATTAGTTCTATTTAAGTAAGACACTACCTTTTGCAGTAGCTACTTTTGCTTAACGATCCATTTTGTTTTTCTACACTTCTAATGAAGTCCTTGCTTATCATAGGATGTGTATGATCCAAGAAGTAGAATTCAAGTTGATCTCTTAGAGTTCCATAGGATTTTAAGGTGCAATTGTTATAACAAGAGTGACAATGCTCTATTGCATAAAAATAATATCCTAATTAATGACAGGTATTTTATTAAAACAAAGTATTTTTGTCCAAATAAACAAAAATAACAATTGATCTTAAGTCAGCCACTATAAACAGCATGATGTGATGTCTAAATTATGTTCCTTCGATTTATTTTGAATATTCACCGGAAATATACACTGTCATAGCAAGTGATCGATTTGTTGTTCCTTCATAATATTGTTTTAATTTTTCGAACACATTTGGATGTGGCAAAAGACAAGATATATATGCATTTCTAATATGCATTACCTTATATAATGGTTATGGAATATTTATTCAATAGCCTTTTATTATTTGTACTTCTTAAATTATAACAAATCTAATTTTTTGAACAATTGGGAGTTACAAATGGCATTAATAACTTTTTTACACGTTACTATTCTCCAAAGTCCAAATAAAACACATATCAACTCTCATTTTTTCAATAGTTTACCTATTTTCATCTCGATTAGATGACAACTAAACAAACTGAAGACACAATTCTCTTCATTCAGTTGGATTTAATTAATGACTATCAATGAGAGCATTTAATTCATGAATTTTTAAACAAAAAAACGGTAAATAATTTACACCGCAGCACGTTGAAGTAACTTTTCAATATTTTGCTATTATCTAAATCCAAAAATACCAATCATGATTAACTGAACAAGATAATTAGAATTAGAATTATATATATAATAAATAAATAAAACCATGAGCTGGAGGAACAGGTAACCAGACCAATAGCGATGACAACAAGTTGGGTGTGGAAATTATGGAGGCGAATGGTACTGTGTAACAGCCTCTACAGAAAATGAAACCTCAGATGTGAGATTAATGTATGAAGGGATTCAAAAGGACATGAATATTTAATGCAAATAAAAAAAATATGATAGTGGCTAGCCCTTCTATATGATATTTTGGTAATAGTAGGTCATATTGGAAATGAAAAGTTTCCGGGTGTGTTAGGTTAATTTAGCTTTCTACATAAATGGTCTCACTTATATTTTGGTTGATTTTGAAATTTTTAGTTAGCACTTAGATGTGAAATGGGTTGTGTTTCTTATATTAGGGCTTAGCAGGTTTTATCTTTAATTTTTTTGGGCTCTAACCGTCTAACAGTGGTATGCTTCTAAATCTTTGAAAGGAATATGTATGTGTGTTTCAAGTGTTTGCCTTATGCTTTGACTACCGATCAGTTTTGTTTTTTTGGTGCTACACTTCTAATAGTGGTATGCTTCTGAATCCTTCAAAGGACAATGTATGTTTCTAAACATTGTTTCAAGCTTTGTTTTCTAAAGAATCAAATCACTAAAGTTTTTACTGTTTCCATGGTCATGAGCCATCACTTGCTGAGATGAAAGTGAGCTTGACTTAAGTACCGATTATATTTTTAATTTAAAAAAAATCATTTTCTTTCTTTTTACCATGCTTAATATATCACAAATGTGATGGAGGTGTAGTATGTCTATCCTTCACTTATTCAAAATGGACATTTTGGATACAAAGCTTTATTTATATAAATTGCAAATATATTAAGATTTAATTCGTGCATAGATTTTATCATCTAGGGGATTTCAATAATAAGCTCGGGTTGTATGTTGTTTATAAAAAAGTCTTTCAGAACTTAAACTAAATAAGTTACTCTTAAATTATTATATATTTCTTGGTTCTTTTGATTTAAATGTTGATCTTATTAGTTCAATTTATCAATTGCAAGAGTTTCAACAACAAGATTTTCATTTTAATTTACATTTGTGCCAAATGTTTTACTTTTTGCTCAATAAAGTTGATTACAATCATATAGCAAAATTTAATTCAATATTTAATACTGCAAATAAAACTAAGACATAAAGTTGTTATTCAATTTATTAGGAAAATATTATGAACTTTAACATTATAGTTTTAAAATTATAATTTATAAAATTAAGACATAAAGTCATTACGAACTAATCTCTTAATTATTGTATTAAATTAATAATGTATAAAATTAATAAACATTAAAAAATTAAATACTATAGAGTACAACACTTTTTTGGAGTTCACAAACCTATAAAATTTTCATACACGAGAATAGGCATACTAAGGAAGGATTGTTAATGGGTTCATTCGTTAAAAGAAGTCTTTCAACATAAAAAAATTTGCTCTACAATATATATATATATATATTTCATTATTTTCGGTCACAAACACTTACGAAGACAACAAATCATAACATCTCCTTAAGAGTTGTTCACTAAAGTCCATTTTACTAATTGTTTTACTTTAATATCTCGAATAAACCACCCCTCTGGCTCGGAACATCAACATCCATCCTAAACTTCGGGATGGTTAACAAGGGTCTCGAACGCTATAAATACTATACAAATATGTATTCTTTAATATATTAGTTTCTATATTTTTTTTAAAATATATTCAAACAAAAATAAATACAAAAAGATGATACATCCGTGTATCGCACGGGTACATGATCTAGTGTATTGTTAGTATAAAGTTTTTTATATTGACAACCAATCAGAAATCATGGTGTGTGTGACTTTTAAGGTAGTTAGAATAAGAGTCAAACACTTTAGCTTATGTGACAATTTCTGATTGGTTGTCTGTGTAAAAAATCTTTACACTGACAATGTATACCAATTAAATCCTACTTAATATTTCTGATAAATGTTTTTTTACAATGTTTTTAGATAATATTAGAATGACATTTGATATATTTTAGTATGGGTGAACATCAAAATATTACGTATTTCATAATAAAATAAAAAATATATAAATATAAATTATTATCTTAAATATTATTTAAATATCTTATATAAATAACAGAACTACTGGCATCACTGTTTCTAGAGGTTGATTGATGAAGGAGCTGTGTCTGAACGTCCCAGCACTCTACAATTTTACCCATCAAATGGATGGTTTTTCCTGAGATTAGCAAAGCATATCAATCTTTTAATTTTAAATTGGATCATGCTAACGAGTATTTCAAGGACATTGATTAAAAAATTCATAATAAATAAGTTTTTATTGAAAAACAAAGTAGTTCATTTTTTCAAATATTAAATACATCAAAATTTAATGAATATTTTTACTTAGTTCCTTAACCAATACATTCGTTAGCATTCTCATTTTAAATTTTAGCTTTCCACACACAGAATAAATGAGTGTAAAGATGCTAGAGGGTTTGATAGCAATCTCCTTGGTGAAATGAACCCACAGAAAACGAGTATTTGTGCATTTGTGAATTTTTTAAATTTAGTTATGATTTAAAAAAGAAATATAGATTAAAATTTAAATATCTAAAACTGAAAAAGAGATTTTTTTTTTTTTTAAAAGAATCAGTTAGAATTTAAAATTATAAAGATGAAAAGATAAAATATTTAAAACTAAACAAATGTAAGTATTTACTCTATGAAGATAGATTAATGTTGTCGACAAGCCCCTTGCCCGGGCAGTGTTCTTTTTTTATATTTAATTACATTTTTGGTCTCTTAAGTATCATAATCATGTAATTTTTATCCCTCAGATTTTAATTGCGCAAATTGGGTCCCCCAAATATTACTATTGTATAATTTTGGTTCCCCAGGTTTTAATTACGTCAATTGGATCTCCCAGGTATCACCATTGTGCAATTTTGGCCCTCAAGTATCACGATAATGTAGTTTTTAACATCAATAGCTTGTGAAATACATGTGGAACTGATTTGGCATTTAGTGAGGTCAGCTTGACAGCTTACGTTTCATTCCTATGTGACACTTAATGATGTACATTTGACCATTAAAGTGTGTAAGATATCAATAATGCCACATAAGAATGTTTTGTAAGCTACCAAGTTGACCTCACTAAATATCAAACCAGTCTCACTAGGACACGTGGGCTACTGACGTTACAAATTACACTATCATGATACTTGAATAACCAAAATTGCACAATTGTGATATCTGGAGGACCCAATTGGTGCAATTGAAACACGGGGGACCAAAATTGCACAATCGTAACATTTGGATGACCCAATTGGTGTAATTAAAATCTAAGGGATTAAAATTTCACAATCATAATACCTGAGGACCAAAAATGCAATTAAACCTTTTTTCTATTAAATAAACAAACAAACAAAAAAAACATATAATACCAGAAAAAATAATGAAACCCAAACAGAAGAAAACTAATAATCAACAAGTACCAAAGCGACCAAATTGCAAGATTGACATCCATGATCAGTATTTGAAATACATATTTTAATACTACTTACAATAACCCATCATGCAAGAGTAGATGAAAATGGTCCACAAGAACAGACAACAGGTTTTACATATTGTCAACCTATTAACAAAAGGAAGTGAATGTCTTAGAACTTATCTACGCATACACCATCTCTGGTAACCTCATATGCTTCCCTGCTCCTTGTTTTCTTCATGCCAGCTGTCACGTGGAGCTTTGATCCCTCAGAAGAAATGCAAGTCACTTTCACCCAGATCAACACTTTTGTCTTCATTCCCTCTATGTCTGCTAGCTTTCCTTTCTCCAGATAACCACTCACGGTGGTTAAGAAACGCAGGACTGATGAATCCCTGTAGCCTACCTCACACACTTGAGGAATGTAAACAACAAGCTTTCCTGTCTCTGGATTAAATTCATAGTTTGTTGCATCACGAGGAAAGATTCCTATTGGTAGATCATACTCCTTCAGCAACTCCGGTAATGACTTTTGCATCTTTCCTGTGAAGTCATTTTTTTGTGAGAGTTCTAAAGTAATAATATTAATAAAAATTTCAACAGCAAAGTTGAGGGATAACATTTATTTTCTTTCACTGAGTTTCCAAAACCCAAGTATGATATTAATAATAATAATAACAGAAAAAAGCTATAGGAGAGGAGTGAACAATAATGGGATACTAAACCAAAAAAATAAGTAATGCTGTGCACAAATATGATCAGATATGGATATTCCATTTCCCCAAATTGCATTAGGAGCATCTGCAACTAGAGTTGTTTAAGAAATAAGAACCGGTTCTTACACAATAACACCATTAGAGCACCAGTGACATGACATCCAATTATATGCACTGTTGCTTAGAAGCACTCTAACATTTTAGAGTTGCACCATTGGAGTTGAAAGTTGCTTAAAGTAGTATAAAGTGAAGGTGAAGCCCATAAAAAGAAGAGTTAAGCAACTCTAATGAGTTGCAAGCTATGATAAAAGGTCAAAAGGCTTTATTGGACAAGATGACTTGATAATACATGACAAAGCATATTTTAAAATGCTTGTATGCTCTGACGCAGTATAAATATTTGTGAAATGTGAAATGAGAAAATTAGGGCTCATTTGCTTTGTTTTCACATTCCTGTTTTTTATTTCCTTTTTTCAGAATTAATTACAAAACTATCACTTTGTTTTTATTTTGTTTCCTGTTTCCAAAAATTTGTACAGGAAACAATGAAAATAACAAAAAAAATTGTTTCCAGTGTTTTATGTACAACATTTTTGTAATTATTTTTGGAAACAGGAAACTGGAAACAAAGCAAATAGACCCTTATCTTTTCCATATGTATTTCCTATTGCTACTTTAAGTAATGCTAGTTTCTTTACAAGAGACAAGCACACAATTTTAAACTTAACATATTATTAGGGAAAACGATTACATGCAACTAAAATCACTGATTCCAAATACAATATTTATTTTGGGGGTGGAAGGGGGTGGGGGTAAATTCCTAATTGAAACTCTACAGAAACAACGACAATAAAGGATATTATGATATCAATGAAGTGACTTTCAAGTTTCAACTTAGAAAGCAAGCTGTCGATATTCTACAAATACCAATAGTTCTAGGTCAGATAGAATCATGTGCTTTTAAATCATGTGACAAGGATGCCTTTTACACACTTCAAGAACTATTGCAGCCGTTATATCAAGGGCTATCTCAACAATATTCATACTTATTGCTTGAGGACAACTTTTTGGATAATAAACATTTGAGGAAGTAGAGAAATAAGCAGAAGCTATTGGTGGTTTTGCATCATATCATTAATGTCAAACAACTGCAGATCATTTCTGTTATCAAAATTATAAAAGGCAAGGTAGCAGAATCATATATTCAAAATAATTTTGAAATTGTTTAGATTTGTAAGAGAAAAATAGAAAACCATAAAAAAATTTATTTCTAGTTCATATATACAGTAATCCCTTATTAGTTTATTTGTTAGTTCTTAAAAAAATTTACAGTAGCTTCATGAAATAAAATACCAAATAAACATTTATTGCAGAAAGTATCATTCCCAAAATAACTCAGTCAACACACAGTTATCCATGGTTCAAAGTTCTAAAATTCTCAAGTTCCTGTCCGGTCCACTCGTCATGGAGATCCCTTATAATTCTGATTTAGATGAAAATCAATTACATACAAGGTTGGTTCAAGCATCTGTTAGCAGCCTTGGTTGTAATCCAAATAATAGCAGAATGTTGATGCATTTCTATAGTGGGATTATGAGGTTAAATAAAATCGAATCCTAAATATTGCACAGGTTTCACAGCCTGGATTTGTAGGATAAATGTTTGAGAAACAGATAGAGATAGGAGAAAGATGCAAACCTTTTATTTTGTTGACCAACCACTTGGTTCCCCCTTCAATACTGGTTGACATAGACTAATCACACAAAAAAAAAAGTGTCAGATAGACATTACTAAAGCAATGAAAATTCATCTACAAAATTTGCTGTAGGGTGGCGGAAACATCTACAGTCGCAATAGAACATATGAGAGGGTTCAGTATCTCTAACAGCAAGATAAGGTTTGTAACAAAGCTGATGCTAGATGATCTAATTGCTTTCAATATATCAGCCTAGGGAGAGGGGAATCAATCTTAGTGACTGCATTTTTTTTCCTGATATTCATGTCAAACATGTTCTGTACCCAAAACAGGAGGCATTAGATGCTAAGTCAACACATTTGCTTAAAAGCTACAAATTTCCAATGAAGATAAACAAACACCTGTCAGTACCAAAACTCATTTTAAGCATGTATTCAGATAATTAGATAATTACTAGACTGTAGGACAAACTGTGGCACTACTTCGAACTTGGTTAATCAAAGAAACAGCATTACTGCATACTGTGCTGTGCATCTCTTTGCATCTCAAATTGATTCTACGAATACGACGCAAAAAAATGATGTCACCTTATACACTTTAGTTACAGAGCTTCTCCATCTTTCCCTGCTCATTCCCAACTTAAATTTCCTTACCAGGCATTCAAAATATATTCCTCCTAAAATATTTGTACTCACATGACCCCATTCTCATTTAACTTCACTCCTCCCTCACCATAACAGAATCATGTCATTAATTTTCAGATGATGGGAATTAAACCATAACCTGGGCAAAATGCCTATGTCTCATTCACATCTATAAACTTTTTCTTATTTACAGAAAAAGAAATTATTTAAGAAAGAAGAGAATTACAAAGACTGGAGCATAATATGTCCTCCACCAGGTAACTACTAAAAAAGAGAAGTACAAAGAACCAGCAAATCAAAAATCAATAACAAAAATGGACAATTGCATCCCAATCTCTATGTAAATCAGAAATGGCAACCCCCTTAAACAGACCATTAACTGAGCACCAAAAAGAAGCCAAAAAACTTATTCTATCCTGCAACATTTCTAAAGACACCAAAACATCATGAAAAACCCGAGCATTCCTATCCAACCATATGCACCACTGAAT
This sequence comes from Ammopiptanthus mongolicus, assembly GCA_039655645.1. Taxonomy (NCBI): domain Eukaryota; kingdom Viridiplantae; phylum Streptophyta; class Magnoliopsida; order Fabales; family Fabaceae; genus Ammopiptanthus; species Ammopiptanthus mongolicus. The sequence continues at coordinate 49,595,993 of CM077350.1, forward strand.
AGCAGAGATTGCATAAATCCACAGAATCTTGACCTCTTTTCTTCTTCCGAACCCTTTAAACCTTATAGTAAAAAAGTCTCTAGATAATTCGGACAAACCCACTTTTCCCCAACAACACTAAACAGCCTATTCCACAAAGAATTAGCAATTGGACAATGTAAAAAAAGACGTGTAACTGATTCAGAATTGTTCTTGCACATAACGCAAATATTGGGAAAAATGGCAGTTTTAGGTTTCCGAATCTGCAACAAATCATTTGTATTAATCCTATTCAGTACCACAGTCTAGACTAAAGACTTCACCTAAGAAGGAGCTTTGGATTTCAAAATAAATTTATCAAGGGTGAATTTCTGTTTATTTGGAGAATGCTTAAAGAAATAAAAGAGAGACTTACAATAAAAGCCACTAGAAGGGTCAACAGTCCAAACTCTCCTATCTGGAATAGAAGAAAGATTGACATTTTTTCTATAAGAATAAGAGATTGTAAATGTTAAGTATTTCTTTCATTAAGATTCCTGAAAAAGTTAAGTTTCAGTAAATAGAGTCACCTTGGAAAGAACAAAAATGATCGACCAGTGCATTATGTAAAGAAGAAAGATTGTAGCCACGCCTCCATGAAAGAGAATGTTAGATACTTGAGTAAACAGAAAATAACAGAAACATTGTTAGGGAGAGGACAGTTAGAATAAGACAGTTGAGTTTGTTACTAGAAATTGTATAATAGTATAAATAAGAGAGAAAGGGAGAAAAGGAGGACATTCTGAATTCATGAATTGAGAAGAGGGAAGAGTAGGAGAGTTTGGGTCTCTCGAATACCCAAGAGTGCGTGCGTGTAATCATTCTTCTTCATCTGTAATTCTGTTCTGTTACAGGAATTCAGAGTATTCTTTTACTGTTTCTGAACCAGTTCAATCAACTAGTATCAAAGCTCCCAAAAATCCTAGAGCAGTCCATTGTTGATCAAGAATGGAGGCAAGATTGGAGAAAGTTGAGATTCTTGAAGAGATGCGGAGAGAAATTGGGCTCTGGAGGAAGGACATTGCGTGTGAGAAGGAGAAAGAAAGGCGACATGCGGAAAGGGACAGGGAGATTCAAGAAGCCCAGCGGTAAGCGCTAGACTAGCATCCCACTCATTCTGATTCAAGTCATACTTGCTGCGAATAACTTGATGCCGAAAGGAAGACGACGGCTCTTGAGGAAAACACCATAACCATTTACCCACCAAATCAATAGTTTTAGGCAACAAGTTACCCAAACCCAAACCACCTTCACTTTTAGTCTTAACAACACGTTTCCCAACCTACTAGATGATCTTTCCTCAACTCACCAACACTATACCAGAGGAAATCTGATACGAACCTTGGGAGAACCATACCGCAAAAGCTAGTTGTTGTGGTTGAAGAGTCCAAGGCCATATAAACCCCAGACCGGAATCCCATACATGATACATCCGATGTGGGACTCAATTCCCATATATTGCAATGGGATCCTAACAAAATCCAGCATAATTCTCTCCAATTTCTGTGCCACTGCAATTGGGATACGAAAAGGCAAACTGAGAGCATTGGTGAAGCTCGTTTCAACATTCTCCAAAAAGAGAATGGTGTCATCTGCAAATTGAAGATTAGACACCAAAACCCCACTTGTTCCCACAGAAATACCTTTAACAACTTCTCTTTCCACATCTATAAAATTAAAAGGCTTATAGCCTATTTTCTCTTCACCAAAATCATAAATAGTGTCTTAAAAACCTATCATAAACGAAAATCTAAGAGCTGGTAAGTGGGATAAGAACAGTATTGACATTAAGTATTTACAATTAAAAACTCAGATGTCTTAAAATAGAAGAAAATATTTTGTTTATTGGCTGTATTTCCTTGCAACATCAATCCAATATTCCTGCATCAAAACCAAAACAAATACGTCTAACATGCCACACTAAACCTAATGCATTGCTTAGTCAGCAGGGAACACCATTAATTTTGAGCATGCACACCTTCCCCAAGATACTGTCAAAGATATATAAATTCTTTAACTTAGCTCCCAGAATTAAAGTACTTTTTTCAGCCTCTTAATAAAAATCTTCCAGGTCCACCCTGTTTGGTTTTATTCAATAGGCAATCTAAATCCAATATGAGCACCCAAGGTTAAAATGAGGTCCGCAACCGCAATTGAGGTCGAAATGTTGTGTTTTTGGTAGTATCCGCAACCGCATCACAACCGCAATTGCATGAACCACATTTTCTCACAATTTCCAGTAATGACGGTAAACGCAATATAAGGGCGACCTTGACCACAATTTAAAACCTTGGAGCAACCAATTTCATCGTGGGTGTGACATCATAGAATATAATTATAACTAGTGCAACAAGACACCACTTCATACTTTTAATTTTCCATTGTAGTCAAAACTCATACCCAAAATTGATCAATTGTAACAGCTTGGTTCCAAATCCAAAAAAAAAAAAAAAAAAAAATTAAAAGAATCACAATTCAAGATTTCTGCATTAATTTTCAGATCCTGGGGATCCGAAACCGTATCCCTGTCATTATCCATTCACATAAAAAATCAATAACTATAATTATATTCATTACTTTAAAATTGAAAACCCTCTCCTACCCATGATTAAAAAAATGTGAGACTGGAAAGAAAAATAAAAATGGGTAAAAAGGGGTGGTGATTGTGTACATACATTGATGTCATCACCAACGGAATTGAGCTCCTTGTTGGCTTTCTTGCTGAACCAATAGGAACCGACCTTGTTCAATATCTGATCCATCTCCTTCTACACGATCCACTACGCAAGATCTTTGATCCAAAGCCAAAAGGGTATCTCTCTCTCTCTCTCTCTCTCTCCGTCCTTGGCTGAGAGAAAGAGAAACACAGAAGAAATGGAGATTGGAGAACGACTTTGCCTGCTTCTTTGCAGGGACTTTTTCGTCACTGTCCATAATTATTTAGTTTTTTCGGGGCCTCATAAACACTCACTCTTAACTTTTACTTTAATTAATAATTAATAATTAATTATAAGAGTTAATTAATTGTAAGAGAAGAGAAATTATATTAATTTTCCTTAAAACATTAATATAACTTTTGCATAGGATTTGGTTGAAGGATAATGGAGGGGACGGGAGGTGAGTGAAGGGAATGAGAGAGATTTTTTTAAATATTTTTTGTTTAGTTCATTTTTTAGGAGGGGGTGAGAGATGAATAGAAGGAAACAAAACCCTTCTTCATCCAATTTTGGTTTATCTCCAATATTTGGTGGATTTGGAGGTCAGGAGATATGATTTAAAACATTTTAAATGCATTGACAAAAATACTCTCACTTATGTATTTTAAAACCCCTCTCATTGTGAACCAAACATGAAAAGTGGTATTTCCCCTCCTTTTAGCCAAACACAATATCTAATTAAAATCTCTTCCCTCCCTTCCCCTCCCCCTTCCCTCCATTAAAATCTCTCCTTCCCTCATTTGAACCAAACATAGCTAGAAAAAGTTGATATAGTTTTTAATTGTATAATTCTTCCGTAATTGTATTTTTTTTATTAACTTAATTGTATTTTCATACATTCACATGGGATACTTTTTCATTGATTGTGAATAATTTAGTTGATATTTCTTTTTTTATGTTTTATCGTTTTGCTACTGGTATGACAATTTCCACTCATGTTTAGGAACTCCTGTGGAGATTGCCCCTTTTAGGGTCTATCAATTAGGGATTTTTTTTCTAGTAGAGGAGGGGATGAGGAAGCAAATTCCCCCGAAAGTAATTTGGGGGCGGAGACTATAACATTACATAAATATTAGATACATAAATTTATTTTGAAGATTCATATATATATATATACATTTATTTAATTAATAAAATAAATTTAAAACTTTATGGAATCTTAAATCCATAATAATTCCCCATCCACCTAACTTCACTTCACTTCCATCTTCATTCTTTATATGTTCACCTCCATCTCCCACCCGGCCAACTCTGATCTTTCGTCTTTGCCACCACAATGTCCCCTCTTCCCGCTTCAGTGTCGTTCGCCCACGTCGCGTTGCCACGTTCTTCTCTATTTGTATGTCTCTCTCTTTCTCTCCTTGTGCGCATTGTGCCTCTCCCTTCTCTCCTATATTCATCTTCTTTTTCCCCTATTTTTACTTCAACGTGTGCATCTCTCCCCCATCTTTTTCTCTTTCTTTTCTTCCCTTTTCCTTTATCTTTTTCCTTAATATCTTTGTTGGATAATTTTCTTCCTGTATTTTCACCTTCCTTTCTAATGCTTGTTTGGTGTATCTCTGAGTTTCTCATGATATTTTTTCTTTACTATTATTTTTTCTTTCTTTATCCATTTTATTTTGGTGTATGTTCTTTTAGATATTTTTATTTTTTCTTTTTACTCTAATATTTTTTATCTCATTGTCTACATTGTGTGTTGTCTGGCCTACATAAAAATCAAAAGAGATAGAAATTAAGCTTCATTATGGCTACGATTTTCCTTATTATTTGATTCTTTTTTTAAACCATATATAGGGTTTGAATATTTGGTGTGCCCCCAGGAGTCGCAGGCATGCAGAGAACGAGAATGGAGAAAAAAATACTCCTGTAGGGATCGAGGACGATGATGGGGAAAATTATGGGACAGGGGCAAGAGCGGTAAGTACCCCCCTTTGCGCCCCGCTCTTATCCAGCGGGGTTCTCAGATGATAAACTGTCATTATGTCTGCTTATTTGCTAGAAATTTGGGTGCACTTTTTTTTGTTTGAGTATTTAATGATGGATTTTCACCCTATTTCCCCCTATTAGTTGAAAAATCAATGATTTCAGTGTTGTTATAGAATTTTGGTAGAGCTGTTTTTGGAGAGTTTTGAACGAAAAAGGACCAAATTCATCCAACGTCCAGCTTCTGTATTTGCACATATCTTGAGTTATAGAGATTTAAAAATTGTGAAATTTATATTGAGAGAAAGATAAAAGAAATATATTCAACTATGATGAAGATCAAAAGAGCTAGAATGGACATTTAATAGGTCCAAATTGGTCTAGAAGGCAAAAGTAGTGGTGTTGGCGTTGGGACCTGAGCATCCTGGACTTTCTGAGCCATAACTTGAGCTAAAATTGGTGTCTATGTAAAGCTAAAAGACAAAGCTACAATTCTTATGAAGACACTTAGGCCAAAAGAGGTCATTTAGGTTAAGCTTGGTCGTGCTCATCAAAACGACTGTGCCCTTTTTGCCCTCCAAAGCATAGTTTGACGTTGATTTTTTCTGACTCGGTCGTGCTCACTCTAAGTTAATGTGACACCCTCAAAACCCGTGCCACTTTTTGTAACCCAAAACATACATTAAAACGATAAATAAAATTTGCTGGTTTTAACTTTCGGAAAAACGATTCCTTTATTTTCATTACGTCCTAAAAATCGTGATAAAATTTTTCTTATTTATTTCTCATGAAATTACCACTCCAAAAATAACAGAAATACTCATATATAACAATATATATACATACATCAACTAAAGCTATGGACAACACGTCCCTTTACAAAAGAAAGATAAGAGATAAACTTCTAAAAAGCTATAAACTAGGCAGCGACAGTCTGGAACCATATCTCTAAAACCTATGGCCATCAGTAGCCGTTAACAGACTACTCAAAAACTGCTGCCTCAAAAGAAAGTCTACACCCTAAGCTGGTCCAACTAAAGGAAGCCATTGGACAATCCTCCAGAGGAAGGTCCAATGCTAGAACCAGGAGAAGAACCCTGGAAACCTACGTTCCCGTTCTCCTGTGGATGAGGCTCGGGAGCATCCAAAGGATGATACTCCGGGTCCTCCTGAGGATCCTCCTCAGGGTCTTCCTCCTCCTCCTCTACGTCCTCCGCTACATGCTCACCCGATACTAAAACAAAAGGCGGGGGAGGTGTCTGTGGTGGCTACTGCTGTCGGGACTGTGCAGCGGGGGCGAAATGCTCGATCACTCCCTGCTGCATAAGGGCCTGCAGCATCATCCCAATGGGAGGTAGAGGTACCTGGACAGTCTCCACAGTGGGGGTACTCTTGCGAGGTCCTGTCTCCGTCGTCCCGCTCACGGTGCAGACTGGTCCTGTATATGCTGCGCTCCCCACTCCCGGGTGAATAACCCACGCAGCTGGGTCAGTCCTCCGATCAAAAACCAGGGCGCGCATCCCCGAGTGCGTGAGATGGTCTGGCATCGGCTCTATCTGTAAACAGGATATAATATATATACCAAAAGGACAAACCAGTCTAGAAAACATGCAAGGGTGAGAAACCAATATATGAATCCAAAAACGACAACTATATGCCCAATCCAAAACAGCAGATTCATATAAATGTAACTCACTCAAAATATCATATATCACATAGTACAGCATGTATAGTCAAATGCTAATAGCAGTAAAGACACAAGGGCTTCGTACCTCACAATCAACGTTATTCTCTAAACGTATGCATGGCACTTCCATATATCTCAACTAATATTCAAACTAGATTTCTGGAAACCCCATCACCATAAACACGAGTTGATCAGACTCAACGCCATTGCCCAGCAGGATACAATAACAAACGCCAGAATCAAAATTCGGCCAAACGTGAGCACGTAACCTTCCAGGAAATAATACATGGACGCGCATGTCAGTGGTAGTCACGATGTATAAGTCATACTATATTGTCCTCTTCACTGGGCACAATACGCTCTCCCTGGCTCGTATGACATCATTGTCCATCAAGGCACAATGTTACATAATGACATTAAGTCATCTCAGGTTCCCCTTGCCTATCAAGGTCCCCCATTTCACGGCACGTCTGCCCAACACACAAAATGCATGAGAAACTATCTAGTTTCCGATAATTGATCTTTGTCGCATCAGTATTTCCTCGTTGCAGCATCAACGCTAACAACCACCATAATGTCTTAGACCTTTTAAGCCTCAAAAACATTTTCTCAAAACAGGACATTTAGTCCAAAAACAACTCAAATCCCAAACATCCCTAACCGATGCACCAGTCCAGGACGTTGGATTCAAGATCATAAAAACATCCTCAAGCCTATAGGACCACAAAGATTGTCCCTAAGCCAACAGGATTACAACTAACACAGATTCGTGATCCACGTGCTCTGCAGAACCCTAGAACCCGAAGTCTCGGTTTCTAGTTTCTAAACTTTAAAACCACTTTTCTTGAAAACTCGAAAACCAAAAACCCAAATCTCCGATACTTACACAAAGTCATCGGGATCGGTTTTCTATAAAACAAAACTTGGTCTAAAGACCATTTCTTTTTCTTTCGTTGTTTTTCGGTGAAATACGAACTTAAAACAAAGCTTTCAAAACCCCTTTTTTCTTGAATAAACTCAATATAACTTTGAAAGCCACATTTCTTAAAACACTTTTTCTCAACCGGTCAACTTTATCAATTTGGGACAATTGAAGGTTTCTCATGCCCTATTTACTTTAAACTTCGATTTTCATTATTAAAATACATTTCAGACTTTTAAAGCTTTTAAGTTACACGATGTCGGATCCTAAGCAAAATTAGGTCCTCTAATGCCTTAAATCTCACAGCAGGGCACACGATACATCCATATAATCATTCAGCAATTATAGCATGCATTCAACTATATCAGCAGTTATATCATACATACTCAAATCAACAGCAATAAACCAAGCAATCAACCAACAATCAGATACAGAGTATTTAAATACAATACAGACACCGATGCAGCACATAGCTGTCGGAAATGGAGTTCCTCAGGTTTATCCCCTTACCTCTTGTAGTTCCCAGTTATGTTGTACACACCTGTTCAACTTGACCACCGGCCCAGCACGTTGCTGATCACTACATACATACAAATCATAGCGGCATTAACTCACAAAACAAAGATTTCTCCTAATGCACCACCCCTAGGGTTCGGCCCTATTACACTAAAAATAGCTAGGGAGCTCCAAAATTTCTCATTTCTTGGATAACACCCTAACTAAGTGTGACAGCCCTAGATATCGGATCAGAACATCAAAAACCAACCAAAACCCTACCCTACACACATAGGGGGGTTTCGGCCTCCTCATAGAAAATATAGCTAGGGAGATTTCTTGGCTCTAAGCTCTTGGACCATACAAGTATGTCATGAACCTATGCCATAGAAATTGGTTTGGTACAGATACGATACAATTTTTCATGCATTTTTAAAGATTTTAGGGACAAAACCCTAACACCTTTTATCATGAAACTTTGAGGAGAGAAAGGAGAGATTGAGAGAGATAGAAATGGTATACTACCTCCTATGATGCTCTACTCCAAGGTTGATGAAGATTGCTTCAAGAAAATCCAAACTTTAAGCCTTAAAAATGGAGTTTTAATGGAAGCAAAATGAAGAAATGAGAGAAGAAGAAGATGGAGTGTTGGGGGAGAGAAAGGGCTGCAGAAAAAGAGAAAAAAAAGTGGGAGGATAAGAGTGAAATTTGATAGATATTTATGGTTTTAAGACTTTAATAATAGGAAAGGTAATTAGTAATAAAAATTAACCAAGGGCAATTTGGTCAATTCACGTCCCGATATTTGAAATCATTACGACACTGGTATGAGTCCTCAAATAACTTGATACAATTCTGGCATGAAAAACATCCGATCATGGGTCTCGAAAAACCCTAAGACAGCTCGAAACGTCTCCTCGATCGATTATTGGCCCGAATATAAAATATTATTTATATTTTGGACGTCAGGACACATTTTAGGAAAAAGATAGAGGATCGAATTCTAAGACTAATGGTCTCGTCCGTTAGTCAAGATTAGGCCATGATAGTGAAAAAACACTATCATCTGAAAAAAAAACATAGATCGAGTTTTGTTTGAGTTTTCAGCCCAAAACTTAACCGTAAACTCCTACGATTATATGAAATAAGAATATGATTTTAGTTTTCCCAAAATCATTTTCTAAAACACATTTTCTAAAACACAGATAAAAATATAAACTCATTAATTAAGTTTATCGTCCTTAGAAAGCACGAAAAATCGGGGTATTACACTAAGCATGTCCACGATATACTTCCATAGCGTTTTTATGATTTTTGGATGCCTATAAAAAGGGAAAATAGGGTTAGAAAAAGGGATCTCACATTTTACCATTTTTTTCATTCCCTAAGAGTCGTCATAGTCGTCAAGAGGGTTGTCATGGATCTTCTCTGAGGATTTCAAGGATTGATCAACCGAAGATTGTCTCCCTTCCGATTTTGAAGACATATTCTTACCGAAAGGGTGTTCCGAGTTTTAGTTTTCTTTCTATTTTCGATTATGGATGTATTAGGTTCGATTTATGCCTTGTTTTCTTTAACCATGTGTAACTGAATCCATAGCTAGGGTTATGGTGGATCTTATGATTTAGTACTTGTGATGTTTCTCCAATTTTAATATAATTTTATGTTTTCTCTATTCTATTGGATTCACCTTATTGCTTTGATTTCTAAAAAGGCTTGATCACCCTTTGCAAAGTTAATTAATTGATCGGCCACTGTACCATAATTAGTTAATAGAACTATAGGATAAATCGAATTTGGGGTTGTGAAGGACCAAATTCAACCCTCTATTTTCAATCAGTTATTCAATTAACAAATATATTGGTTCTTTATGCTTTTCTTGAGTGCTTGCCTTGCATGACCAATGGGGGCTTCATATTGAGAAAAAGAATATTAATATTGCATGACCATTGGGTATCAATAGCATAAGAGTAGGTGATTGGCAATTGGTAAGAAACACATGTCATTGAGGAATTGGGTAATATCATAGGTATTAACATAAGTAAAACCAGACACCCTAGGTTTTCCCATAATCGAATTTTTGTTTATGATTCTTTGGCTTCCTTGTTTTCTTTCTGATTTCTTTTTAATTCGTAATTTTCACCTTAAAACTCAGTTCTTGATTGTCTAAATAACATAAGGACTTAATCAAACTAGTAATTGCCAATAATGCATGTGAGTTCAACAACTTGGAGTCCTATATACTCAATTATTACTTGAGTGATAGGTACACTTGTCTTAAGTGTGGCTTTAGCGCAACAAGCTTTTGATGCCATTGTCGGGGATTGTTTTGGGCAATATTAGGGAAATTGGATCCTTGTTAATTTAGACGTCTTTTTAGTTTAACTGTTTGGTTTGTTTTTAGTTTATTGTTTTTCTTTTTATTTTTGTTTCTTTTTATTCTTCTTATATCTTCCTTTAAAATTTTATTTTATTTGTTTTCATTAATTCTTTGGAATAATTCCTTGTATGTTAACGTGTTCTCAAAATCCCTTTTGCAGTTCAATCCTGAAAATGACAAAACTCTTCGCATGATAAAGGGACAATGAAGGACCATGGCTGAAGAGGACCAAAGAACAATGTTGGACTTTACTTGGCTCATTGCCACAAACACTACAGGGAGTATCACTAGGCCAACCATTGAGGCCAATAGATTTGAAATCAAGCCCGCCTTGATTACTATGTTGCAACATTCCAGTCAATTTGGTGGGGCACCAAGTGATGACCCCTGTAACACCCCGATTTTCTAGTTTTCTTAATTAATCAATATTTATGTATTTGTATTTTATTGGAGGGTCTAGAAAACAAAACAAAATAAACTAAGACCATAATCAAGCTCTACGATATCGTAGGAAGTTATGGTTAAATTTTGGGTCGAAAACTCAGACGGAGCCCGGTTTGCATTTTTCATTAACAGTAGTGTTTTAAATATTATCGAGACCTAATTTGGACCCGTGAACGAGACGGGTGAACGAGACGGTTAGTCTTAGAATCACGTTTCTTACATTTTCGAAAAAATCCGTCTTGACCTTCGAAAATGAAACTAATAATAAAATATTCGGACGAAAACTCGAACCGGGAGACAAACGGAGTTGCGTAGGGATTTAACGGGACCCGCTAATAGATAAACATGAGGTCACATCAAGTCACATCACCTCGGGAAGCGTATTATGACTCGACACTGTCATAATGACAAACAAAAATATCTGGACGCGAAAAAACCAAAATGTCCCTGATCTTTTTCCTAAAGGACGTTTACATCCCTAAAATATCTAAATTTGGTGAACTCACCCTCACTCTCTCTCCTTAAATTCGAGCTCCCCTTTCTCTCTCTCACCTCCATCTTCTTCTTCTTCTCCATTTTCCTCCATTTTCCTTCCTTACTTCACCTCCATTTTTCTCAAGCTTCCACAAGAATTTTTAAGAAAATTTGTGAAGCAAAGTTGATCATCTCATCCTTCTCTATCACCTAAGAGGTATAGATTTCATTCTTGAGCTCTCAATCTTCATTTCCTCCACTAAATTTCATGAGTTTCAAGTTTAAGATCCAAACTTCAAAAATCTCTAGAAAATTGTAGAAAAATCCTTTTAATGTCAAACCAATTTCTATGATCTAGTTTCATCCTCTACTATCATTATCTAAGAGCATGAAATCAAATAATATTCCTAGCCTAATTAACTAAGAGGAACCTGTTGAGTCTCCAAAATGTCTGATGTGCATTTACCATAGTTTTGATGAAATTGAAAAAAGTTATTCAATGATTTAATTGAACCCGTCTGTGGTGGTTAACTTGTCTACTCAGTGTGCAGATTAAAACATTAAGTGTCTACATGAAATGAGCTCTAGCGTGTTATCACCTGTCTGGAACCAAGGAAAAGTTCGCTCGTCTGAACTAAGGAAAAGTTCATTCGTCTGAACTAAGGAAAGTTCACTCGTTTGAACTATTAAAAGTTCACCCGTCTAATGAAGTCTTCACCAGTTTGTTGACCAACGTTGAAGAAATCCGTTCAACTCGTCTAATGAAGTAATCAACCGGTTGATCAAAGAAAGACTCACCTGTCTGAAAGACTACCCAACTGACGTCATTTCTTTTATTAAGAGTCACCCCGTGTAATGAAGTTAGTCACCCGTCTGGTGACTAACGTTGAAGAATATATTGGATGAAAGCTGTCTCGTCTCTGAAAAACAAAGTGTTTTACCTGAACACGACTGCATCTTACACTAAAATGGAAAGTCTTCCCTCTGATAGCAAAAAGCAAGTATAAAGACCTGCTAAGACCAAAGGTATATCAGAATTCTTTATCATTCTGATGATAGAGAACAAGCGAAGTTCTCAAAGCTTTAATGGCTGACCAGAGCGACTCTTTTGCATTTAATGAAGATCTGCAAAAAGCTAAGCTTTCAAATATTGTGTCTAATGGCTTTAAAACCTTGAAGCCTATTTAATGAAGAAGACTTTGAAGATTCAAGTAGAGAAGAGAACGAACACAGCATTCAAAGAGCAATTACTTTGCACATTTATATTTTCATTCTTTCATTATTTATTCTTCAATCATTTGAAGTTATTACGCAGTCTTTTAGAACTTCACATTTAATACACTCGTCTGAGTGCTTGTGAAAGACTTGCAAATTGTAATTTACTTTACAACTTCTCTCAAACAATACCCGTCTGAGCCTGGAGAGGCTAGGTGTGCAAACAATACTCGTTTGAGACTAGAGAGGCTAGGTGTGCAAACAATAATTGTCTGGAGCCTGAAGAGGCTAGGTGTGAAAATAATACTTGTCTGTCTTGTAACCTAATTCAGTTATAGTGAGAAAAATTGGTGCTGCCAAGGACTGGACGTAGCCTCATTTGTTAAGAGGTGAACCAGGATAAAACCTGTTGTGTGATCTCTCTCTTTCCCTTAACTCTTTAGTTTTATTATTTATCTTAACTATCATTTAACTAAAGGGGTTATAATTGTGTTTATCAAACTATTTTCATCTTGCATGATTGTGTGTTTTCTGTGAAAACCTTCAAACGAGTCATTAGTTTGATTGACCTGGCTTAGTTTACTTGTCTATTCCTTATACCCGTCCGTGCTTGTGAAAAAGTTTCTTAATTCCGCATAAATTTTTCAAACACCATTCAACCCTCTTCTAGTGTTTGCATCTGTCTATTTCAGTGAACCGAACCTATGCTTGTTTGGGGGGAAAATGGGTTTTGTTCAATTTGTGTGAAATGATTCTTGATTTCACCTATTTCATTCCTTAATCATGTAATCCAAATGATTAGGAAGCCAAATCCAACTCTCACCTATTTTTAGAGGTGATGGCCGAAACCCTAAGTTTTTGGTTTAAGGGATTTTGGTTCAAATCTTTGATAATTGATCATGGATTATGTCTTAGGTATGCTTAAGGATCATTGATCCAAGAGTTGGTAGAATTTCAACATCTCTAACCTATTTAATTAAATAGGGGCAGCATCCTAGTCCTAAGGATTAGGGAGTTTGTGATTTAAATGTATTAATTTCTGGTTGTGTTTGGTTGTAAAGGATCGGACAGGATTCTAACATTCGACCGCGTACCCGATTGACAGTCGTGGAGCCGCATCCGGAGCCTCACGGGAACATCACTAAGGTGGGGGAAAGAACCACAATATCGTCGAAGAGGAAAGCTTTAAATAATATATATTGATATGCGTAGCGCGACCCAAACCCTACTAGAGGTCGTTTGACCGATAAGTTGATACTAGAGTATATTGAGGTTGCTTGTGCTGTGATTGGATATTTAATATATTATATGTGATATATATGTTATCATGTTATGCCTACTATATGTTTATGATTACTTGAATATTATTTATCTGTAAGTTGATATTACTATTGAATCTGTTCCTGGCTGTTATTGATGTGCTGTTGTGACTTTTGATTCCTAAGTAGAGTTAAGCAGTGATTTCTGATAAGTTGGGATATGAATGTGTGGTGAGAAAGTTGAGGATATATATATATATATATATATATATATATATATATGTGTGTGTGTGTGTGTGTGTGTGTGTGTCGTAGTGCTTAACCTAGAAATTACAGTTGATCTGTTGATGTTGTGATGTAAAGTTGATACCCGGTTAAGCTGGAGTAAAGTTGGTTGTGGTTGTTTATAAGTCGTGGTTGGGGCACTAAGTGTTGATCCTGAGATGAGTCGGTGAGATTCATGTTACATAGTTGTTGTTCATCACTGTGTTGGCATAGGGGCGTTTCCGATCTTGCCTGCGGGGAGATGATCGTACCCATTAGTTGATTTGTAGACGGACGGGCGAATGTCCCGACCTAGCCTGTGGGCGGGGGGATATGTCGTTGCCATAAGTCGAGTTGTTAATGAACGGACGAATGTTCCGACCTAGCCTGCTAGCGGGGGAATATGTCGTTACCGTAAGTTGCGTTGTTGATGGACAAATATTCCGATCTAGCCTGCAGGCGGGGGAGTATGTTGTACTCATGAGACGAGTTGAGCCTGCGGGCTGTTGGCCGAACCTTGCCTTTACGAGGGGTAGCACAGAGATGAACGAGACATCTTGATCTGTTGGGGATGTCGCATCGTGATCGCGTCCATATAATTGTCAGTTGCACGAGTGTGAGAGACAGTAGTTAGGAGAAAATTATCCGGGAGTTGTTTGGTTGTCACTGTTGTGTTATTGAGTGTTGCTATCTATATAAATTATTTTATAGAGTTGTTTTCCCATATATGATGAATTGATGTTTCTTATCCCCTCTATTTTCTATGTCGTATTTTATTATTCTCGACCGCACGAGAAGATCCTGTTGAGGAATTGCCAGAGGAGATTGATGGCATACGTGTTGAGCCTGATGCTGGCGGGAGAGCCTCGGATCCCAATGCTGGGGGACCTTGAGCTGCTCTATGCAGAGGACGACCATCTCCGGGAGACTGACTACTCTCAGTGAAGAGTAGTGTATACGGGCCCGACTACCGTATACGTTAGAGTCGTGGTTGGGTAGACAGTCTTAGTTTTGTTATGGCCAGTACATGGGTTGAGTGAAATGTATTTTTGGGGCCAGGAGAGGAAGTCGTCTATACTTTTATCTCCGCTGCTACGTTTACAGTTTTTATTTGTTGCGTACTCTGAAGTCTTTTATAATTGGTATCAATTGTTGTAGGCTCTACTGATGGAGCCAGTACTATTATGTTTGTATAAACTATTACGATATCAATGTGTTGTTCGTTTTAAATATTTCCGCTATTTATATCGCTACACTACACTGTAACACTAAGAATACAAGTTCGGGTTACCAATGGGACCTCCGTGAAAGGGTTTGTCTCAACCCCATCTTCATTTGAATGATCTTCTTGAAATTTGTGATACCATCAAATACAATGGTGTCTCAAATGATGGCATTAGATTGCGGTAATTTCCATTTCCATTTCCATTTCCATCTTCACTTGTATTTTTAATTAAATTATTTTATTTATTCATATTATGCTTAATACTTTCAATCAGTTGATCAACAATTGAATTGAATTGGAAAAATTCTTTGATTTTAGACATTGATAATTGGGTTTAGATCATAGTTATGAATAATGTATGTTCGATTATATCTCATGGGTATATGTGTTGATTAGTGTATGGAATAGAAAAATACTCAGTGTAACATCCCAATTTTTTCTTCATGGTAATTATGTTAGGTAATGGATCATTAAAATGCTTATTGTAGAGGTTTTGAGACCCCAAAGTGTCTTTAAAGAGGTTTAAATGAGGACCAGTCCCGGGAACGTAAACGTTGGGCGCTGAAGAGCCCTCCAACACAAGGTTCTTTGTATAGCCAGCGCTGAGCGTTGGCTATGTGGCGTTGAGCACTAAGTGAATGGACAACGCTGGTTAAGTTGCTCGGAGCGCCACTCTCTCGACGTGAAGCTTTTGCATTTTTACATGATTAGTTTTCTGGGGACTCTTGAAATAGGTCCTAAACACATGTAAAATGTCATCTTGAACTTTATTACTACCTAGAAACTACTCAGAGGAGTTAGGCTTGAAGAGGGGGAACTAAGGGGCTGTTCTTAGAGCTTTTGGAGCACGTTTTGCAGGTCTTTAAAATGTGAGTAAACATATTTCCTAAACTTTCATGGTTGGAATTTTAAAAGGTTTAAATATTGTTTTGAAAACTATCAGTATTAGGTTGTTTTATACATGTTGGGGTTAATGATATGTTCATGAGTAATTATGCATACCCTTAAAATTGAGATTTTTATAAATAAAATGAATTAGTTGGATTTATTAAACTCTCTATATGATGATTTATGATGTTTATGATGAAATTGCATGAATATGATAATTGTTGATGGAATTCGAGATTATTATGATTTGTTATGCTATGATGTGATTATCATGTGCAATAGATATATTGATAATTGACAGGGAAGGGCATCAACTCGACTGCACGACATATATACAGAGTTATATGCACAATTGATAAGAAGAGATGGACGTCAACTCAAAGGTGAGCTTGAGGGAAAATGGTTACCTCCTTCGGAGAAATGGCAAGGGGCCTCCTCCACGGAGATGACAATGGGATGCCATTTCATGGTTATGAGTTCATGTACCCAGATGGATGATCATCCGCAAGCGATAAATAGAGTGAAAGAATATTTATTTATGTTTCTAATTTCTTGTAAATGTGTTGTTTGAGTTATCTTTCTGTGTTTCTGGTTTATTTATATTTTTTTGGAAAATATCATGGGTGAGTTTTCATACACCACCCCGACTGAAAATAACATCTTTTTGAAATTGTTTTAGAACTGTATTAATCTCGTTGTGATTGTATCTCATTTGTATTGTTATTTTCAGAGCAAACAAGTTGTTAGTATCAACACGACGACTTGGAGAGCATCGAAGACCTTAACAATAGTTTTGTTTTGTTTTTGGTCATGTTAGACTCGCGTGTTTTTTAGGCAGACCTTGGATAAAGAATTGTATGGTTTTAATTATTTAATTTAATGTGTTATTATTTATTATTTTTTAGTTTTAATTTATATTAGAATTTATGATACTATAAGTGGATAATTAGACGCTTATGGTTATCTGTTTCAATATAACTTCATGAGACGTTATACATAGGCCTTGTATACCCAATTAAGACTTACACTTAAGGAGTGGATCTTGGATTAATAATCATGAACACTTAATTTATTAGTCAAGGGAATCATATTTCGAGTGTGTTTGAAAAAGCTGAAAAAAATAGATTGTGCTGATAATTATTATGATAATCGATTATAATCATAATCTGTTTTTGTTTGGGTATGTTTGCTAAAAAGCGATTTTAAGATAATTTATTTCATTTGGATAGTGCAAAAAAATCACGTTTACATAGTAAATTATAAAAAGGGGTATGAAGTTATTTGTATAATTTAATAATATTTATTTGGAAGTTAGTTTTGTAGGGATAAATAGGAAAAAAAAGTTTTGAGAATGAAAAATAATCAAATCAAAACAATCTTAAGCTAAAACAAGTTAGATTACATAAAACAGTTTTTTTCCCTAAAAAAAGTTTTTTTTATTAATTTGAGCAAAGTACAAAACAAGAAAGATTATTTCAAAAATAACTTTTTTCATCCAAAACAGCTGAAACCCAATTAATCCAGCTTTTCCAAACATGCTCTAGTGTGTGTTTGGGAAAGATAGATTATTTATGTTTCAGCTGTTTTTTTGTCCAAAAAATCATTTTATAAATAATCTGTTTTGTTTGGATTTTTAGCTTAATTTTTGAAAAAGCTTTTTTTTTTTAAAAAAAGCTATTTTTATAGCATCTCTTCTCAAGGACTGTTGGATTATTGACAAAAGTTGTTTTGTGCCAAATACCCCTTCTCTCTCTTACTCCCTTGTACGTGAAATGCTCTATAGTCAATCTCTATATTTCTGAATGCAGTGTTTCCAATTCCCCTGCAACAACTAAAATTAATCACCAATAAAAAATATTAAAATTGTATTCAATTTTATAATAAAAAAATGAAGACAAAATATATATATATATAAAATAATTCATTACAACAAGTTTATTAAATAAATCATCAAATATATTAATGCAAACAAATAACGTCATATCATTTTTCATAATTTACAATATAAAAGTGATTTTTTTGCACCATCCAAATGAAATATATTATTTTAAAATCACTTTTCAGCAAACATACCCAAACAAAAACAGATTCTGATTATAATCGATTATCACAATAATCGATCATACATATAATCGATTATCAGTATAATCTAATATGAATTATCTCCTTTGCAACAAGGAAAATAAGAGTGAGAAAAGAAAGAAATGGGAAGAAAATTGGAAAATAATGAAGAAAGAGAATAAAAATAAGTCAGATAGAGAGGAAGGAGAGGGCTGAATAGAGAGAATTGAAATCCTACTTAATCGATCTAGACATAGGCTTTTAACTGTATATATAACGTCTTGATTTATCAAACGGTGTTTGATTTAATTCTAGGATATTTTATTGCGGTTTTGTGAAGGATAAATAGGGTGAAATTGTATCTCTTTAATTTAATTTGGAATATTCAAATTTTAGTTATTTGAAGTTTGCATAGTTATTTATTTTACCTTTTTGTGGGAACCGAATCGGTGCAGTCATTTTTTGACTGTAAAAAAATCTTGATCATTAATTAAATCTTGTGTAAGATAAATATATTTATGTAAAAATGAATATATGAAATCCTAACCATAAATTAAGGTGAATGCGTGAATTTTGTGAATATAGTGAATTTGGATCCTTTCTTGTGATTGTTTGTTCTGATTCATCGTTTGCTTAAATAAGAATTTTGTAATAAATGTTTAATTATTTAATTGATACGTATTATCAGTATAAAAATTTTTTATATTATAAGTTGATTATAAATTATCACATCATTAAAATATTTGACTTTATCCTAACTGTCATAAAAGTTACTCATATATCACTTATATCATGATTTGTGATTGATTTAGTGTAAAAAAATTTATATTAATGATGTATCAAAATTAAACTCATTGTTTAATGTTAGTAATTACTAACATTTTTAGTTTTTAATCCATGTGGAGACCATGCCGTCAACATAGACGAAGCCCTTGGCAAAAAAATATCACGCCATCACCAGAAACTTATCTCAAGTTTACTACTGAAAATACTTTGCTGTTGGCAAAAAATATCAAGCCATTACCAGAAAACAAAAAAAAAAAAAATTGAGAGTGGTAGAGAGAGAACGACACGCAAATGAAGAAAAAATACACCGACATATGATGGTTAGTAAACCATGATTTGGATTTCATATTTATTTATTTTTTTAATTACGGGGGAGGGGGGACCTATGGAATCAGTCTGGGCCAATTGGCCATCACCTTTATTTTGTTGTGATGGTCAAGTGGAAGCTACGAGGACATGAAGAGAATAAGAATTTTCCTTCCTTTTATGAGAGTAGGAAGGAAACAAGTAAGTGTAGGTTTGGATTATAGTTTGTAATTGATAAATATGGTTAGTGACTGCAAATTTAGTTTTATAATTTTTTTATGATGTTTGATTTATAGTTAGAAGAATTAATTTTGAAATCAAACATGAGTTTGGATGGAAGCAAGAATTTGTTACTTTTGCATTTATCATAACTCAGTTTGAGTTTTTCAATTATTACTTATACTACCCTTAAAAATTAATCACTTTTCATATTCATTTAAAAGTTGAAGGACATTTTGATAACTAAACATTCAAAAGTTAGTTTGAATGGTATACCAAATAATATTCATTCTATCAAAATTACTTTTAACAATAAAGTATTCAAACATAAATCAATTACTATCAACTCACTTTTAATTAAAACTCAATACATCAAAACTCAGTTTTGCAAACGTTAAACCAAACACACTCTAATATAATAAGGTTAGATTAACGAGTGTCCTAAGATAATAATTAAAAAATTATAAAAAATAAATTTTCATTCGAACATTAAGTATATCATTTCTTTAAATATAAATATACTAATTTCCAGTAAAAAAATTCTTTTATTAATTCGTTAATCAATATCATTAAAGAGTTTCTTTCCATTAGTATCAAAGGCATCCAAGTGGGATATAACTTCTAAAGGCAGCAATTAATATCTCTGTCTTATAATTTTATGGTCCGTATTTGTTGAACCGACCTGCAATTATAGCCCCACGGGGGAGGGGAGGTACAGGACTACGAGAGACTTGGCCCCATTTACATTTAAGAGATATAAATTATAAAGATTTCTTGAAAGAATAAAAAAGAAATGTTTTTCTTGAAAAGCCACTCAGATCCAAAAAAAGAAGATCCCCCCTCTTATAGTAAGGTTTGGGTACATGTTCGAATTCTGGTTTTACCCTGTTTGAAAACTTGGTTTTCTTTTCATTCTGTGAATAAGTTTTTTATCTTTACTAAAAAAATCAAATAAAATATATGTGTACAGATCTTCAAAAACAAATTATTAAATTGCATATTTATTTACGAAAACTAGCATTATTTTGAGAGACCAATTGGCCCTGTGAATGACAAAATTAAATCAACCAATCATATAAAAGATATCTATTCATGGTTGGTCCAGTTGGGGGGTCAGATGTGGGCAAGTTTTGTGATACTGATACGTCACATACCAACTAATCATAGCAGCGGCATAGATAAAATGGAACACATGTTGGTATTAATTCCATGCCATGTGCACCAAAAAAAGGTAAAGTCTCAATTTTGCCACTGCCATCAGATAAATTCTTTTATGCTTTAAGAGTATTATACTAGTTTAATAAAAATATAATAATGGGAGTTATATAATTATATATATTGTTAAATTAAATTGAAAATATTATTTAATAAATTTTAAAGTAAATGTCAACGGTTAAGAATATTACTATCCAAGTAGCTCAACATTCCTTCTGCCACTATGTTTTTTTATGTCATATAGTTTGAGACTTTGAACAAAGAAAAGGCAAAGCATAAAAAGAGTGTGGCTCGTCGGTGTCACGTTAAATCACCAAAAAAGTCATTTGCAATTTGGGATGCAGTGTTGTCAGATCACACACATACAGATAGATAATTTATGCTGTTGCTTTGGCTGCGTTTGCACCGTCTATGCGAATGTGAGGTGATACTTATTTGATGCAGTTACTAGTATATAATGAAACACATAATATATTTGGTATTTTAAATACAAAAATTATATTCAATACAATAAAGTTGATTTGAAACACAACTGTCAAATTTTGAGTTATTGAATGCAGTTAAATAATATATTATTATTTAATGAGTCAATTATATAAAATTAATGTATAAGATATATGTGTTTTTTGGGGTGAGACCTAAAGCTGTTGCTTTAGGAGCCTCACTGTCGGGTTGGCTATTATTTGCACTTTGGAAAAGGGTAAGTGGTGTGGTGGATTATAATAATATAGTAAAAAAAAGCTAAAATATATTTTTTATTTTTTATCTTATTTTTAGAATTTGATTTGGTCATTTATCTTTATCTTTAAAAAGATCCGTTTTAATCCTTTATCTTATAACGTTACACTATTTTGGTCATTTCCTTTAGATTTGCACTAATGGTGTGAATAAACCACCGTTAGTCCCCAGAAATCACCCTCCGTCATCGGATTCTGGGTTCCCTCACCGGAATCTAGGTATCAGAGAGAAAACAAATTTCATCTCCTTTTCTCTTTCCCTTTCTTCTTCCTTCCTATTCCTGTTGCTCCTCCTTTCTTCTTCCTTCCTTCTTCATTTTTCCTTTTCTCCTCATCCTGCTCATAAGGAATGTGTATTGTTATTTGAAACACCACTTCGCCTCCATTATCTGGATCATAAACCCTAATATGTTGAAGATTTCTTCAACTTTCCCTACCCTTCCCTTTTAATATAGGCACACCGCAGCACCAGAAAATTTACAAAGAAGCAAAACTGGGAGCTCTTCATGCTACACCAATCATAATCCTATAACAAATGACATATATATTTAAAAAGCGAGCAACTAAAAAATAACAAAATGTATCCCCCTTTACCAATTATCCCAAACACGCAGAAACAAAAGTAGACATAGCGCTGAAAACTTACATAGGTAATACCAACGCACCATCACAATTTTCTTTATAATGGATTCATCACATATATTGCTCATTGGCAACGTTGATAAGAAAAGATCAAAAATTAACAAGTAATCTAATTTGAAAACCCAACAAATAAAAATAAACCTGCTCGTGGCAGTAAAACGTGGTAGTAAAACGCATGGGTGTTTGATTGAAGAAGAAAAGAAAAAAACAAGATTTGGAAGACCCCTGAGCGAAGGAAAGAGAAGAAAGAGACTAGGCTGAAGAAAGGGAAGAGGAAGGAAGAAGAAAGGAGGAGGAAGAGGAAGGAAGAAGAAAATGTGAAACCCCATGGGGTTCAATATATTAAGTTTTGATGATGACAAATAGTATTTGTTGAAATGCCAAATATTAATTGTGAAAACATGTTGCTTGATGAAGTATGTTATATATGTATTAATGTGATGATGGAATATCGCATAAATATACGATGCATGACAAACACTAACCATAAACATGCAGGATAAAAAGAATATAATTTACAAGTATGCAGGTGCTCAGAGGCTAGCAAAGTAGGACACAAATAGGCTAGGAGTATCAAAATTCAAGCATCAAGACCTAAAGCAAGATTGGATAAATATACTAGGTCTTAGATGCTAATGTAAGAGTATGATGACTATAACTTGCTTTCACTCATTTAATCAATTTAACCAAAACACTACATTTTTGGGTAAAAGTTTTTTTATCAAGCATTTGACTAGAAAAATGTTTTCCAAATTGATTTCAAATTAAAAATTGATTTAGTATCAAATAATAAGATTTTATAGTATATTAAATTCAACTTCAATATTTTGACATCTGTATTCTAATGGTGCGCGCTTCAACTTCATTATATGACGAGTTTCCAAAATCCATTTAATTCATCAATTAAGATAATAATAAAAGAAAAATTGTTTTCAAATATCTTCTCAATCAAAGGAATAAAGCATTTTAACAAAATATTGAAGTATGGCTGAATCAATCGGTGAATCTTTTCACAGCCGACTTGATCTTTTTCTAAACCGATTGACATTTGTAAAGATATACAAAACGGCTAGTTTCTTGAGATTGGTTCTTTCCGTACTTAAGGTGCAACAGTCATATTTTCAAAGAATATAAAAGTGAGGTTCTTGATTGCAAATAAAAGTGTTGAGAACACACGAAAAATATACTCTTGTTCTGATAATTCTTTGTGAGCCAAACATGTTAAATTCATCATACTCATAGAGTTTCAAGTTGTAATCATTTGCACTAGAAGAGTGTTTCATTGTTGAATCCTTATCGAATCATTGTACGAGGGTAAGGTATCCCTCTGATTAAAAGAAAAGGGCGAAGCATCCCTTTGGAGTGCGACTTTAGGCTCAGAAATGCGGGTGAGGTATCCTGGAGACGCGAGGGAGAGTGCTAGAGGTCGGTGAGGCTTTTACTCATGGGTGAGATATCCCATAAGGCGTGACTAGAGTGTTATGTGGTGTAAAGGTTTTCAAGCACCTGCAAGCTTGGTATCAGTGGATAAAACCTGGAAACATATTCTGGGGACTATTGGACGTAGGTCACCAATGGTGGGTGACTGAACTAGGATAAATCTGGTTTGCAAGTTTTCTTCTCTATCTCCTTTATTTGTGGTTTATTGTTCATCCTATTATTTATTATTTCGATTATTTTCATTGTACGTCTTTTAAGTTTTAATAGAGAAAGCTAAATAAATCTAGAAAATTTGATAAACCCAATTCACCCCCCTCTTGGATAATGGTTGCCTGGGCCAACAGAAAAGGAAAGAGAAAAAGATAAGAGATTCGTTTTCTCTCTCTAATACCCAGCGTCCGGTGAGGGAACCCAGAATTCATCGACGGAGGGTGATTTCCAACAACTAACGGTGGTTTACTAACACCGTTAGTGCAAATCTATTGGAAAGGGCCAAAATAGTGTAACGTTATAAGATAAAAAACTAAAATATATCTTTTTAAAGATAAAGGACCACATCGAATTCTGAAAATAAGATAAAGGACCAAAAATATATTTTAGCCAAAATAATATATTATTGGAGAACGCATCTTTTTGTCATAACATTGATGTCATGCATACTAAAAGGGATATGTTTATGAATGTGTTTGACACGGTCACGGATATCAATGTTAAGACGAAAGATACATAGAAAGCTAGATTAGATTTAGCGGAAATATGTAATCAGAGGGAGCTTGAGTTGGAAGACATTGGAGGTGGCAAGCTTAGAAAAACTAAGGCAATATATGCATTGAGTAAATCCCAAAGAATAGCTCTTTGTAAGTGGGTTAAACAACTCAAGTTGCCTAATGGATATGCTTCCAATGTCTCCAGATGTGTCGACGTTTGGGAAGCAAAGTTACATAGAATGAAAAGGCATGACTGCCATATATTCATGCAGCAGTTTCTTTCCATTGCATTCGACTCTTTACCGAAAGCTATTTGGAGGCCATTTTTTGAGCTTAATCATTTTTGTAGAGAATTACCTTATAAAACATTAAATGTAGAACAATTGAGGATTATGGAACACAATATCCCTGTCTTGTTATGTAAGTTGGAACGAAACTTCCCGCCAAGCTTCTTGGATTCAAGGGAACATCTTCCAATTCACTTGTCATATGAAGCAAGAGTTGGTGATTTGGTTCAACGTCGCTGGATGTATCCCTTTGAGAGGTATATAACTTCAAATCATTTATTTTAATTGTATTTGCTATATATATATATAAAATACTATATTATATTAATCACAAAAATCTTAAAAAATTCTTCCTTCTTAGGTTATTGTGTTTCTTGAAAGAAGAAGTCAAGAGCAATGCTAAGGTAGAAGGTCTCATTTGTGAAGCTTAGTTAGTGGAGGAGACATCTACCTTTGTTTTTTATTACTATCCAGCTGAAATATATACAAGAAGGACTAGAATGTCACGTAACATTGACAGAGGTGAGATTGTTCATTTAGTCCTCCGATATCAATTTTTAATTAACCGAGTTGTGCATGTGGCAAATCCAAACAATTTTACTTGAGGAAAATGACAAGACAGCTGCCATACCGTACGTTCTTCAAAATTGTGAAGAGGCAGGGCAATATTTAGAGTAAGTTGGTGATCACTATGACGTAATGGTGTTTAAGAAGTTATACTCTTACATAGTTTGATTAATCGACTTTTTTTTGTAATATCTATGTCGATTTCCTAAGAAAGCTTGTTTCTGATACTTCAGACTCTCAAATAGACCAGAAGATTGTGTCAAATTTTCTTCATGGTTCAAAGAATATGTAGGTTAACACCTTGTGTGTTATTGAATCCCTTGTAACATGATGTATAACATCAATTTTATTTTTCTTTAATAGGTTCTAAATTCAAAAAATTGTATTCAAGATCCGCCCTTGATTAGTTTGGCATGAGGGTCGAGGAGAAAAGTTGAAGCACGATCTATTTACATTAAAAATGGATATAAATTCCACACACTAACATGGAGTGAAGGCATGACATCTAATTATGGCGTGTGTGTGTGTACGAGGCACCAGTGATCAATTAGAAGATAATTTTTATGAAATATTAACTGATATTATTGAATTGAAGTATACTGGTTTGCCCATGAAAAAGTAAGTTCTCTTCAAGTGTGACTGGTTTGATACTACTCCTAACTAGGGGGCAGGGACGGATCCAGAAGTCTATCAAATGAGGGGCGAAAATGATTAATAATAAATATTGAGTAATAGAATTTTTAAATAATTTATAATTTATGTCATTATATTAATTTTTACATTTATTTCTTTTTTGGATTTAATTGATAGGCACTGTCAGTGTAAAGATTTTTTACAATGTTAACCAATTAAAAATTGACACATAAATTAAAATATTTGACTCTTATCTTAACTATCTTAAAAGTCACTCATACCATGAAGTCTCATTGATTGACAGTGTAAACAACTTTACACTAACCGTGCATACCAATTAAGCTTTTCTTTTTTTCCTTTCCTTTTAAATTTTAAAATTAAATTAGCAAATATTTAATATATTACATAGGTAAATGCTTGAAAATAAAAAGTCAATATTGTATGTACCAATCAATTATTAACCAAAAAGCATTAGGGAGGGAGGGGCTAGAGCCCCTAGATGCCCCTCCTTGAATCCGTCCCTGCTAGGGGGGAAAAGTAGACAATAACTATGAGATTGTCGACGTTAGCCAATCACGAAGATATAACAACGTGTTTGATATGTTTATTTTTGGACAACAAGCGAGGCAAGTTTATTGCACCCCATATCCTGATAGACATCAAGGGTGGGTGAGTGTCATTAAGATAAAGGCACAAAGTACAATTACTGATAATATAGTTAGTCACAACGAGAAAGAGGCTCCAATGGACTTTGTGGGCTTCACGTATGCTGCATATTGAGTTAGATGTTTATAATGATAATCGTGCGGATGTTCGAGGTGGAAGTGATGAAGTTGATAAAGAGTTACTAAATCAGTCTTATTCCGACCAATCTAATGAGGATATATATATTTATTTCAATTGAGAGTGGAAGTGAATTCAGTGATACACATTCGACTTAGGTAATTTATGTATAAAAACTCACTATCAATCGATGTTGATTGTTGTTTATCATAATTATTTGTCATATGTTATACTTTCTTTCTTACAAATAGAAGACCCAGGTAGAGATAGAGGTCGTGGTGTGAGAGCTTCTCTGACCATCGACCAGTCGACTTTTGATCAGATCGCTAGCACATTTAGGTCAACATCGGTGTACGCAAATGATTAATCGGTACCGGTTACCCTGCTTATAAGTGCTGGGGTATTGACTGGTCCCTTGTCATCCACACCATCATGTGCAACACTCTCCCCTGCGCCATCATCCTCAGCGAAACAGCCGTGGGAGTCATTACGGGCACTAGAGACCCGAGATCCCACTGATCGGAGGATGTGAATTGGCCCAAGATCCAAGTTAGAGTAAGTTTATTTATTTATATGCTAATTTATTATGACTTTTTATTTATATACGATTCTGACAGTTTATTTTTGTTCCACAACTTTGACCCTTCGAGGGGCCCTAATGATGAGATTTCCAAAATCATCAGGGAGAAGCTTGACACTCCAGCTCACATGGACTTCACTCCCTGAAGACGTTAGGAAGATGTGGTACGAGGAATTTCAATTTTCATTTCATCTATATTATTCTGTTGCCTAATATTGTTTTTATGCATAAAAAAATTAGGTAGGAGCCTCGACACGAGCGTGTGATTGGAGTCGGTTTTCAGCATAGATCTTCTTGCATTATGAAAACTGCAATGAACAAGCTCAGAACCGAGAAGGACAAGGGGTTTTGGATTTCTGTCATGAGGTCAAGGAAGTTGTATAGGTACATTGGGTCTGATAGGAATTCCAAAAGATGGGCACCATCAAGAAGCAGGACAAGGCAGTTGATAGTGGAGCCTCTCTGTACATCGGTGGCTCCATCTCTGCTGTGAGCATAAGAAAAGGATAGTAAGTAATATTCTATTTTTAACGTATGTTCAAGTTTATTTAACTGATTTTGAATATAAAAAATTTAACTTCTTTTTTTTTATATATATGTAGAGATTGTTGATGCCCAGTGAACTAGTGGCATTTGATGTGATGGAAAAGACCAAAACACTCAAGTTGGAGAGTTAGTCAACGAGAAGGCCTGAATGATTGTTGTATGTAAAAATGCAATATTAAAATTGTTGACAGAGACGTTGAAGTAGAGGACTATCACAAATCTCAACAACGTGTATCGCCACAAAAGACGCTGAGAGGGAAGAGATGGCAACACAATTTAGTCAAGGAGCGACAACTTTTTCATCAGTTGGAGAAGCGACTGCGGTAGCAGGAGGAGAGGATAATGTAGTAGGAGGCACGGACTCCGCAGCTTTTCCATCACTTGAACATTCAGCCTGCTGGGCCACCACCTCCAGCATCACCGCCCTCTGCAGACCATGACGCAGACGATATTACCTTAGTGCCTCATCGTCACCCGACCCACGACCTTGATTATGTATTTTTATTATGTATTCCTTTAGGACATTTTGTTTTTTTTATTTTTTTTGTTGCATTTATTTATTTATTTTATAGTAAAACACTTTATATTTATTAATAAAATAATTTGTTTATTATTCTAATTTGTTTTATAAATTTTATTTGGTTTTTATAATGCAAATCAACAAAAAATAAAAAATAATAACTAGTTTAGTGAGCGATATATTTGGTCGCTAAATTGCAAGTTAACTCAGCGACTTTTGTGGCAATCGCCACATCAGTCATTGAGATAGTTCAGGTTGACAATTTATAAATAGTTTAACAATCAAAAATCCAATAATAACATGTGACTGATAGTCAACGATCACTTATTATATATTAGTGACCGATTACAACAGTAAGTATTTAGCAACTGATCATAATATATATCAATCATTAAATGGCTTAGTGAGTAGGGTTTTAGACACCACTGGACATCAACGGCTATTTTGCTCTCTAAATTATTTAGCGATCAATATTTAATTTTTTTAGCGACATTGTTTTGGTGGCTAAAACTGAATTTTTTGTAATGAAATTTGTTTTGCTTAGAAACTAACATAATGCAAAAATATACCCTAGCAAAACTCAATAAATAGCCATATAGAATATTACATGACGAAGAATTTTCGAAGTATTAGAAATTTCTTTGCGATATTAAGGGCTTGTTTGGGTAAATGGCTTAATTAAACACTTATCCTTTAAGCGCTTATCATATAAGCGTTTATGTATAAGCTATTTCAATCATCAAAGAGAAAATATAATCAAACTGTTTTCATATAAGTTATAAGCTGTTTTCATAAGTTATCCTGAAGAGCTCTTCAAAATAACTTGAAAACAACTTATGGACATATCATAAGCTATTTTCATAAGCTCTCCCAAATATTTTGACAAACAATTATGCCAATAGATAAACCCAAATAAGCTATTTATATGCCAATCCAAATAGGTCCATATGCTACTAACTTAAGAAGAACCAACTGGTTCAACATGTTCTTCCGATGCACTCTGCAACCGCTTCCGCAGAGTCTGGAAAATGTGCTCGGATTGACTTTTTATCTTCAATTTATATATTCTCCCCTTATTTATAATTACGTCTTGTTAATTAGTGTCCTAAATATATTGTTAAAAAAATTAAAAAGGAAAAATTTTACATTAAGAATTACTACTCCGGTCTCTATTATAAGCAAAACTTAAATGGAACACACATATTAAGGAAGTTGGTTAATCTCATTTAATGTTGTTAAAAAATTAAGGGTATTACCTAAAGTAACCTTCATAGAAAATTTTAATTTTTATTAAATGCATCCCACATTGAGTTATTGAAAAACAAAATTGGTATTAAATGAAGGGTATTTTAGGAACAATATCATTAAATATGATGAAAGTAGTTGAAATTTGCTTATATATTAGACCAAAAAATTTGGGATTTTTTACTTATAATAAGGACCGTAGAGAGTATAACTTTTAGATTTTTAAAAAAATAAATACACCATTTCCTAACATATAATTACTATCTTTTAAATGCTCTGTTTTTTTTGGTGCTTTAAATGCTCAATTTTAAAAATTTGTTTATGTGATCTCACAGCTCATGACCTTGCCTGCAAGTTGATCGTAGGAGCAGTTAGGGCATTCGAGCCTTCCTATGCCCTGAAATTACCGAACTGCCATCAACTTGACAAAGACAGGAACAGTCTATTACGATGCATAAGGTCAATAATATCCTTCGACTTTTCAATTTTAACTTCTTTATTTATTCCTTCATAATTTTTTTTTGATGACCTTATTCCTTCGGCAATTTTTTCAATATATCACTCTTTTAATATTTATTTTCCAAAATACCACCCTTTTCAATTATGTACCAAACTACCACTGTTTTGAAATTAGTTTAGAAGTCGGTTTTGGAATTAACGACTTCTCAACATAATATATCTGATTTTGTTTTTTAACCCCTTGAGAAGTCGGTTTTGACAAACACGACTTCTCAAGGGGGTTTTTTTTTTTTTTTTTGAATGTTCTATATTTATATTACTTTATATTAATTTATATTAATTTATATTAATTATGATAATTAGCTAAATTAATTATATTAATTTTAAATTATAATTTTAAATATTAATTTTATTAATACAATAAAAAAATAAATAATACACTTATAGAAAATATTTAACATCGATTAAATATAGAAACGGTACAACGATACAAATTTTCTATTGTTGCGTAGAAGGTCCGGCACGGTTCGGACATTTATTCCTGCTATGACCCTCATTCCGACACAGACCACATCTCTTACGGCGACTCCCCCCCTCCCTCAGATCCATCTCCGTGCGAATGCGGGTAGATTGTGGACGACCCCGTGGATTTCTTCGCATGTCTTGATTGTGGCACACCTCTACTCCAGTATACGTTGGCCAATATGCTTCGTTTGGCACCACGCTGAACTCTTCGCGGTAAACATTGAAGACATATTCCAACTTGTAGACAGCAGGCACATACTTCCAATAGTCGTGATTTTCGCTTGAACATCCCGCGATGACATGTGAGCATGGAATGTGTATGGCCTGAAACTTTCCACAGTCACACCACCTCGCGTTCAAGTCTACCTTGAATCGCCCCGCAGGCCGCCCTTCTCGTGGGTTGATCAACTCCTCGACCGTGAAAATGCTGTGTTCCCGGTTATAATGTTGGACACGGTGAGAGTTGGACTTTGCCCGTTCCTCCTCAATGGCCTTGGTGACAATTTCAGACCAGACATGACCGGAATGGATCATTGCGCTTAGTTGCCTCCCACTGTCGGCGAAAGTTTGAGATAACCTATAATAGGTTGCCTGGACCACAGCAGTGATTGGAAGATGCCGCGTTCCCTTAAGTACCCTGTTAATGCACTCGGAAAGGTTCGTTGTCATGTGTCCCCAACGTCGCCCTTCATCATACGCTTGAGTCCATTTTTCCTTGGGGATCTCGTCAACCCATGCCGCGGCCTCTTCGTTCCATCGAGGAGCAAACCCCGGTAATAACGCATGCTTGGCTGGTTCAGGGCGTATCCTGAATGGTTGGAATGTTAGAAATGTCTAAATTGACATGAATAGAATAGAAACAATAAATAATTGCAATTTGTATGACTGCGGTACTAACCCATATTGACGACCTTCTTTCTCATATCTGCATTCTTGAATCTCCGCATGAAGTTTTGTGCGATGTGTCGAACGCAATACACATGCATTGAAGGAGGATTGTGCCATCCACTGTCAGCTCGCCGGTATGCAGCTTTTATTGACTCGTGCCTGTCCGAGACCAATGTTATGTTGGCTTGGGGTGTGACGTGCCTCCTCAAGTTTTGGAGGAAGAAAAACCATGCCTCTGCCGTCTCACCCTCGACAAGAGCGAAGGCTATGGGAATTGGTTGGTTGGCTCCATCTTGAGCTGTTGCAATCAATAGCGTCCCCTTGTACTTTCCATACAGCCATGTTCCATCCACCATAACAATTGGCTTGCAAAATGCAAATCCACTAATGCAAGGCTTGAAAGTCCAGAAAAGACGGTGGAAGATTCTCTTATCGGGAACTAGATAGGCCCCGTCGTAAGCTGGCAGCGTCTGCAGTTCAGTGATTGTGCCCGGAACATAAGTATGTAAGGCCATGAGCCATGTTGGAAGGTAATTGTAAGATAGCTCCCAGTTCCCGTATATTTGTTCGATAGCCTTTTGCTTGGCTATCCATACCTTCCTATACGTTGTGGTATAGTTGTATTTTTCTCGTATGTGGGCAATCAACACCGAGATAGACAACGCCGGATCCTCCTTCACCATTTGCTTGATACTTTCACAAATAATGTTCGAGTCAAGCTTCCGATGATCTTGTGAGAGAGTTGCTGATACACATGTATGTGGTCCGTCCAGCTTACGGATCTCCCAATAGCCTTTTGTTGTGCGATTCTTCACTCTACACCTCCACCGGCATGCATGGTTGTTGCACTTAATCATCCATCTGTCGTTATCGGAGTGCTCTACCTTGAAATCCAGGGAGTTCTTGATATGGTATCCCTTGATAGCAAACTGGGCCATTTCTTTTGTAGCAAACCTCATGTTTGTTTGTAGGCTATCTGGGACATCAATTTGATCCAAAGACACTCGCGATAGGACGTGGCTGAAATCGTCTGATGGAGCAACCCCATCTAAGTTCACATTACGAAAGTGTGGTGGTGGTTCGTATGGAGGCGCGGTTGAGGAGGGACCCACACCAGCTTCTTCTTCTTCGTCGTCGTCGTCATCATTGACTGATAGTGCAAGAATATCTCGGCTTCATCCTCACTGAAGTCACCAACTTCTTCGTGGTGGAACCCAGCCACGACGCTGACGGGAATTGCATGAGTTTGTACATCAACATGGGATGGGTGGTTGTCCTCGGCATCAAGGAATGATGGGTTGCACTCTTCGGCCGGAGGAAAGGAGGGGCGATAGTCATAGGAGGAAGGAAAGATGGGTTGTAGTCAGAGGAGGAAGGAAAAGATGGGCGGTAGTCATAGGAGGAAGGAAAAGATGGGTTGTAGTCATAGTCAGAGGAGGAAGGGAAAGATGGGTGGTAGTCTTCAGTCACTGGAAAAGATGTGTGGTAGGGTTCTGATTCAGGGAAAGATGTGTGGAATGTTTGCGTTGGTGCATTAAGGTCAAAGATGTAGGACGGTTCGGCTTGGGGGTTATCGATGGAAACATCCTCGAGATGTGCGTATAGCTCAATGGTGGTAACGCCGAGGTTGAGGCTTTTGCAATTGTCGAACATGTCGAACATCAGTTCTACATCCTCATCTCCTTGAAGATAGTGTGGCTGGTATCGAACATATCCCGTTGCAATGGACATAGGATATCGATAAACAATATCGCCCACCCTCTTGTCGTTGCCGGCTTTTATCTTCGTATGGATAGTTGTTCTCAGTTGTTGAAGGTTGATGGTTTTCCTCACCTTCAGCAAGATTGGGTGGTCGCACTGAAACAACACCCGTATGGAGAGTCCATTTCAATTTGGCCGTTGTGATAGAGTGTAACAAAGACTGATGTAGGTGCCATGACTTGGTGAAGAAATGTGGTTGGGTGACTTAGTGAAGAAATGTGGCTGAGTGAAGGATGAGGTTGAGTGAAGAAATAAAGCTTAGTGAAGAAATGAGGCAGATTGAAGTTCAATTTATAGTGGTGAGTGGTGACATTATTGTGACCCGTCTGCCCCATCACCCGTCTGCTTCACCGTCTGCTGCTTCACCATTTACTGTGCGCATGTGAGCGCATCAGTGACATTATTTGCTGCTGGGACCCGTCTGCTGTGACCATGTGAGCATGGCAGTGTGTCAGTTTCACTTGTCTGCTGGTCATGTGGGTGTGTCAGTGCATTGGGCAGTATACTGTGCACATGTGAGCTCGTCTACTATTTCACTTGTCTGCTTAGACAAGTGATGGGCAGACGAGTGAAACATCAGCTGATCACTTGTCTGAGGTTTCACTCGTCTAAGCAGACAAGTGAAACAACAGAGCTTAGACAAGTGAAGCCTCAGACAAGTGATCAGCTGATGTTTCACCTGTCTGCTTAGACAAGTGATGGGCAGACGAGTGAAACATCAGCTGATCACTTGTCTGAGGTTTCACTTGTCTAAGCTCTGATGTTTCACTTGTCTGCCCATCACTTGTCTAAGCACACAAGTGATTCACTAGTCTGCTGTTTCACTGTCTAAGCAGACAAGTGAAACAGCAGACTAGTGAATCACTTGTGTGCTTAGACAAGTGATGGGCAGACAAGTGAAACATCAGAGCTTAGACAAGTGAAACCTCAGACTAGTGAATCACTTGTCTGCTTAGACAAGTGATGGGCAGACAAGTGAAACATCAGAGCTTAGACAAGTGAAACAGCAGACTAGTGAATCACTTGTGTGCTTAGACAAGTGATGGCCAGACAAGTGAAACAACAGAGCTTAGACAAGTGAAGCCTCAGACAAGTGATCAGCTGATGTTTCACCTGTCTGCTTAGACAAGTGATGGGCAGACGAGTGAAACATCAGCTGATCACTAGTCTGAGGCTTCACTTGTCTAAGCTCTGATGTTTCACTTGTCTGCCCATCACTTGTCTAAGCAGACAAGTGATTCACTTGTCTGAGGTTTCACTCGTCTAAGCTCTGATGTTTCACTTGTCTGCCCATCACTTGTCTAAGCACACAAGTGATTCACTTGTCTCAGGTCTGATGTTTCACTTGTCTGCCCATCACTTGTCTAAGCAGACAAGTGATTCACTTGTCTGAGCTCTGATGTTTCACTTGTCTGCCCATCACTTGTCTAAGCACACAAGTGATTCACTAGTCTGCTGTTTCACTTGTCTAAGCTCTGATGTTTCACTTGTCTGCCCATCACTTGTCTAAGCAGACAAGTGATTCACTAGTCTGAGGTTTCACTTGTCTAAGCTCTGATGTTTCACTTGTCTGCCCATCACTTGTCTAAGCACACAAGTGATTCACTAGTCTGCTGTTTCACTTGTCTGCTTAGACAAGTGAAACCTGAGACAAGTGAATCACTTGTGTGCTTAGACAAGTGATGGGCAGACAAGTGAAACATCAGAGCTTAGACGAGTGAAACCTCAGACAAGTGAATCACTTGTCTGCTTAGACAAGTGATGGGCAGACAAGTGAAACATCAGAGCTTAGACAAGTGAAGCCTCAGACTAGTGATCAGCTGATGTTTCACTCGTCTGCCCATCACTTGTCTAAGCAGACAGGTGAAACATCAGCTGATCACTTGTCTGAGGCTTCACTTGTCTAAGCTCTGTTGTTTCACTTGTCTGGCCATCACTTGTCTAAGCACACAAGTGATTCACTAGTCTGCTGTTTCACTTGTCTAAGCTCTGATGTTGCACTTGTCTGCCCATCACTTGTCTAAGCAGACAAGTGATTCACTTGTCTGAGCTCTGATGTTTCACTTGTCTGCCCATCACTTGTCTAAGCACACAAGTGATTCACTAGTCTGCTGTTTCACTTGTCTAAGCTCTGATGTTTCACTTGTCTGCCCATCACTTGTCTAAGCAGACAAGTGATTCACTAGTCTGAGGTTTCACTTGTCTAAGCTCTGATGTTTCACTTGTCTGCCCATCACTTGTCTAAGCAGACAAGTGATTCACTAGTCTGCTGTTTCACTTGTCTGCTTAGACATCAGAGCTCAGACAAGTGAATCACTTGTGTGCTTAGACAAGTGATGGGCAGACAAGTGAAACATCAGAGCTTAGACAAGTGAAACCTCAGACAAGTGAATCACTTGTCTGCTTAGACAAGTGATGGGCAGACAAGTGAAGCCTCAGACAAGTGATCAGCTGATGTTTCACTCGTCTGCCCATCACTTGTCTAAGCAGACAGGTGAAACATCAGCTGATCACTTGTCTGAGGCTTCACTTGTCTAAGCTCTGTTGTTTCACTTGTCTGCTTAGACGAGTGAAACCTCAGACAAGTGATCAGCTGATGTTTCACTCGTCTGCCCATCACTTGTCTAAGCAGACAAGTGAAACAGTAGACCAGCTCACATGTGCACAGTATACTGCCCAATGCACTGACACACCCACATGACCAGCAGACGGGTCATTCTGACACACTGCCATGCTCACATGGTCACAGCAGACGGGTCCCAGCAGCAAATAATGTCACTGATGCGCTCACATGCGCACAGTAAATGGTGAAGCAGCAGACGGGTGAAGCAGACGGGTGATGGGGCAGACGGGTCACAATAATGTCACCACTCACCACTATAAATTGAACTTCAATCTGCCTCATTTCTTCACTAAGCCTCATTTCTTCAGTCAACCTCATTCTTCACTCAGCCTGCAACAGGTAACACCATACAAACTTCACTTCAATGGATTTGCTAAGACTGCAACACGTTCATAGGTCATCGCAAGTGGGTGATATGGTAAGTGTCTGCAAATGATATTTACATTAAATGGTCCTTACTATTTCTATACTTACAACTCTACTTTTTGGTTGCAGGACCACATTGATTGTCACCTACATACCATAGAGGCTCCAAGTCCACTGATTGTACCATACTTGGAGCAAGCTGGGTTTTCTATCGCTGCAACAGTGGGACACACAAAGATTGACAAATCGTTGGTTCTTGCAATGGTAGAAAGGTGGAGGCCAGAAACACACACGTTCCATCTTCCCGTCGGAGAATGCACAATAACCATGGAAGATGTTGCTCTTCAGCTAGGATTGCGTGTGAACGGACTGCCCGTTACTGGACCTAGCTTCCTTGCCTGGCAAGAAGAATGCCATCGACTTTTAGGTGTGGTTCCTCCGTCTAATCAGATGAAGGGACAACAAATAAAACTCAAGTGGTTGCAACAAACGTTTGCCACTCCCCCTCATGATGCAACAGTCCAACAGGTACAAGCCTATTGTAGAGCGTACATTTTACGCTTGATCGGGGGGCTCTTGATGCCTGACAAATCTGGTAACAGAGTTCACTTGATGTATCTTCCACTGTTGGAAGATTTTCACCGTGCTGGAAGATACAGCTGGGGCACGGCATGTCTAGCAAATCTGTACAGGGAAATGTGTCGTGCATCTGCACCGGCCGCTGCCTGTATGGGTGGATGCGTATTGTTGCTACAGTCTTGGGTATGGTATCGCATGCCGTTCCTTGCACCACGGTGCAACCGCGAACCATCGTTTCCACTAGCACGACGGTAAAGATTCTATTCATAGTTAAATTACCTTACATCCTCTACTTATTATACTGACCTTGCGATGTATTTTACTAGATGGAGTGGCGGGGGACTACAGTATAGCGGAACTCCGCGGGGTGACATTACGGGGTACAGATCGAGGGTCGATCATATGGAAAGTAACCAGTTTTTTGTGGTTGCCTTACAGAGATCTTCAGAGCGTGATACCACGAGAAGCATATAGAGAATCCAGATTGTGGACTTCCAGTACCGCACTCATATGTTTCCAGAATGTAGAATGGCATCAAACAGATAGGGTGAAGCTCCAATTTGGTCTTTCGCAGGAAATACCGGGAGAACCTGCAAATATGGATGCCTTGCATGACTTGGACATGCGAGGTAATCACGCTGAAAACTGGAGAATAAAGCATGCAGAATGGATCCAGTGTTGGCAAGAACGCCGAAATGGCATCATATCGGGACAACCGATTCCGGTTATGTGTGTCACACTGCTGAGTATATGATGTGGTTTAGGCAGAACTCGAGACCGTACCTGTCTATTCCGCAACAGTTGCAAGACCCGCGGGGTGATGCTCAACACGTCCGGATGTTGGACCAAGTATGCCCACCCAACAGCGTCCACGGCGTCATGCACGTCGCCAATCCAGCCCCCCGGTTCCCATGGCTTATGATGACCCCCAACCGCCTCGCCATTCATTTGCCTACACCCCTATGCAGCGAGACGCTTCCCCACCGCTTGACCAAGGTCGACACTCTATCGCTTCCAGTGATGGAGAATTTTATAGCAATCTGTTTGGCACAGACCTCGGAACGCCACAGTCGGCAGCCGCATACATGCAAAGTATGTACTCGTTTGGCGTTCCATCATTCCCCTTCCCAGTCGACGCTAGTTCTTCAATGCCTCCCACAAATCTTAATCTCAACGAGGGTGTGCAACAAGCAGCGCAACCCGCTACAGCGGATGAGGAACAACCACATCAAAGTCGTCCACGCCGTAACCGACGACCTCCACGATGTGGAACTGGACATCACTTAGGAGATTAATTTTTGTGCACTTATCATTATTGTATTTTTTGTTTACTTAATTATATCTAAAATATTTGGGTACTTGTCATTATTTTCCCTTTTAGTTTTAATAAATAAATTTTTTATTAATCTTAATTAATAAAATTAATTGCCTTAATATTTATACCTTAATTAAAATTAATTTCAATAATTTCAATAATAATTTAAATTAATTTAAATATAGAACTTCAAAAAAAAAAAAAATTTATATGCCCTTGAGAAGTCGTGGTTAGCAAACCAGACTTCTCAAGGGATTAAAAGTAAATTTATTAAATCTTATGTTGAGAAGTCGTTAATCCTAAAAACGACTTCTAAACTAATTTCAAAACAGTGGTAGTTTGGTACATAATTTGAAAATGGTGGTATTTTGGAAAATAAATATTAAAAGAGTGATATATTGAAAAAATTGCCTATTCCTTCATCTTATAAAGGGATTTTGTTTTTGAAGAGATAGGAATTTTATTTTGAGCAATATGGACTACGAACTCTCTTTATAAATTAATCCTTAATAAAATTTAAATTTAAGATATTCCTAACAGAGAAACAATTTTTAAATTTTTTTAATAGAACCTATACAACTGTGTGCGTTCTAGTTTTTTTTTTTTTTTTTTTTTATGAATTACTTGTTTGTTTGATAAACTAAAAAAATCCTACTAGATTTTGGTTATTCTAGAACAAAGCACAAACAAATTGGCTAAAAATAAAATGTCACATTCACATAATAACAGCCTTTTCACTATTGGGCTTGGAGATGTTTAAGGTGAAGGCAGACTAATCTCATTCTAAGACTAAAATAAATTATCAATTTTAGTAAGACATTCTAATCGAGTTCCTAAGATTTTTAAATTTAAACAAAAATTATACAATTGTCATAACTTATAAGTAAAAAGTTAGAATAAATCATCATTTTGGTCCCTGAAAGTATGAGTCGTTGTCAGTTTAGTCTCTGAAAGCAGTTAAATTATGAAAAAAGTCTTTTAATGTTAATTTTGTTAGTCAAGTTAGTCCCTCAATATCAATTTCATTAGTCAAGTTAGTCTCTGTCAGGGACTAACTTTACTAAGGAAATTAATATTGATGGACTTTTTTATAATTTAACTTCTTTTAGGGACTGAACTGACAACACCTTACATTTTCAAGTACCAAAATGATGATTTACTCAAAAAGTTATTTGGAAGCAACTTTGGTTGGCAACAATTGTCACATCTCAAATTTTACCTTGTAGATATTGAAATTCCCAAATCATTATATTGATAAAATTATATGAGATTAAAACCCATGAATTTAATAAAATTTGCGACTCAGTTGATATAATGTAGGAATTTGCCATTTAAGTCAAGTAATTAAGTTAAATAAAACCTAAAGGATGCTATAGGCGTGTGACATTATTTTGAGGAGAATTACATTTTTCATACTAAAGTGTTAAAGATAAATAAAAAGGAATTTCAAGACTTAGGTTAGAAGTTAGTGGAGGGACATGTTGGCAAAGGTAAGAAGTTGAAAGCTTATTAAGCAATCCCATTTAAGTCCCCTTATAAAAGCCTAAAAAACCTAACTTACCTCATCCTTACAATAACTCAAAAATTGAAAGACAAGTGAGAAAGAGAGGGAATAGCGCGAGCAGAGAGAAGAAGAGACAAGAAATGTAAGCTTCTGTTCATGGCCTTGCATGGCCTCCTTTCTCCCACCTTTTCATAAAACTCTCTAAATGAAAGTCGTTTCCCTTCCTTAAAGCTACACGAAGAACCATTAATAAAGCCTCTATTTTTTTAGTTTGGACGAGATGTAGGGGGAGATTTCTTCTTTTCTTTTTAGGGATCTATAGGAAATGTCTTGTTTGTGGCTGATTTGAAACTTGAATTTTACGTGTTGGTTAGTAGTAGATCTCAGCCACTTGTAATGATTTTGAGGCAAATAACATTAAACACGAGTACCAGAAGAACTAAAAAATGGTGCATGAAAAAGTTACAAGGAAAAGTTGCAGGATTCCTATCCCCTACTTCACCTAGCAGCCACAACGGATGCAACAGAGGCAAACTAAGGACCAAAGGCTAATACAGAAGCCAACTTCACCAACAAAAGGAACATAGCAAATGATAAAAACCTTATAGGAGAAAAAGATAGGAGACAGACCAATAAATTCAACCCAAACCTGCAGGGGCAGATGCACCCTAACAGCCTGAACAAAGCAAACCCCCGCACACAGATACTAAAATGGCTAGTGACCACACAACCCTCCTTATAAGCTCGGTTCCCCGGAAAACAACAGTAGATACGACAGATTAAGCTTTGACACAAAGACCCGGGTTGATGCACCAGTCTGAGAGAGAGCAAATTAAGCGCACCTTTTGATCTGGAAAGCCACCATTTCCGTGAGGTGACCTTTACCCTATCCAACATGGAAGTCATATACACTCCCAAATCCTCAAAAATCACCCCATTTCTAAGATCCCACAAGCTCCACATATTTGCATGCAATAGCATTATCCAGCCTCTTTCCGATCCTTTCCTCCCCACAGTCGCACTAAACTAGACAAAAAATTGGAATATATTTTCAGGGATTGTAGAAAGCATCCCTAATCAATTAAAAAGCTGGTACCAAAAAGCTGAAGAAAATCGACAGTGATAGAACAAATGTGACGTGGTTTCAATACTAAGGATTCAAAAAACACAGTTCAGGGCATTTGTGTCTACGATCACCTTCCTACTGAACAAGTTAGCCCTAGTAGGAATTTTGTTAAGTAGAATCTTCCAAGAGAAAGCTATAACTTTAGAAGGATCCAAGCTTTTACATATCAACCCAAAAGCCTTACCCTCTAGCCCATCCCTAGTCGCCACATTTGAGATTGGCTTAGAAAGCAACTAATAGGCCGATTTAACCGAATAGGACCCTACTGAATCATGCTGCCAGCACCATCTATCCAGATTTGAGGAAAACACCATTGACCGAAGACTGTTTTTCAATTCAACCAACTGCGCCTCCTCCCAAACAAAAAAAATTACTGCTCCAACAGAAAGTCCAACACCAGACACCATTCTCCCACTTTTCTAGATGTGATGCTTGTTACGATATTGTGATTGATTTGTTATTGATTAGACTTGATTTCTTATTGATATTATAATTGATTAGGCTTTTATGTGTAGTTATTGTATAGGATTTTATTTTTATTCTCTTGTATCCTATCCTGCCCTATAAATAGGAGCATCTCATTTTACATTGATACACAATTGAATATACAGAAAATATATTTCCATATTCTTGATTTTTACATGGTATCAAGAGTTTAGGCTTACTATTCCTTAGTTTTTTTCCTTGTCATATTCCCCTTCTCTGTTCTGTTTTCTCTACTGTTGGTTCCAAAGTTCCTATCGTCGGCGTTCTCCAGTTTTGCATACTTTGGTGACCGATTCATCTCGCCACCCATACCGCTGCAACCGCTATCCTCTGATCTACCTGCCGGTGAAATTTCGTCACCATTCAACAGTTGACGTGCCGCCACGCGTCGCCTAAACGTTCACGGGTGTGTTACACTCACCTGTGCATCTGACCCATTTTTCCGCTCTAGATCCGTGTGTTAACTGGTACTTTGATCCGTTGACCAGCGTCTCTGACTCCGTTGACCGTATGTTAACCATCCTTGTTATCCCTTCCTTAAGTATTTCGGTGAGATCTTTCTATTTTTGCAGTCAGTTTTCGTCAATTCTGCTCCAATAATGCTATTATTTGATTTTATTGTGCTATAATGGAAAGATTTTGTCGTCATTGTTATAAGTTTGGGCATTCCTTCTCCGATTGTCCTACTATTGAACGTTACAATTGCATAAAAAAGGGTCATATTGCTACAAATTGTTATCGATGCTACAAGAAATCAGGACACTTGATTCAGAATTGTCTCACTTGTCTTCCACGATCTTACCAAAACAGGAATCAACCTCGGTCAGTTCCTCTAGGCTTGTACTAGCTACTGCTGCCAATGAATTTACGGGTTCTCCTTCCCAGACACCGCCTACGTTCTCCATCAATGATCTTGCGTCTCTTCTTAACAGACTTCTTCCTTCCTTTGGTAATGGTAATAGTAATACTTCTGCAGCCTTTTCCATCACATCATGTAACACTAAATGGTATTTAGACTCTGCCTGTTGTAATCACATGACTTCTGCATCTCATCTTTTTTCGTCCTTATCTGAAAATGATATTGCTCGTCCCATACACACTGCTGATAGATCTCTTATGTCTGTAAGTCATAAGGGTTCTATTTCCTTGTTTAATCTCAGTTTACCTGACACATATCTCATTCCTAATCTTAATTTTAACCTTATATCGATTGGTCAATTATGTGATCTTGGTTATGAATTCACCTTTTCTTCCTCTGGTTGTCGTGTGCAGGACCCGCGGACGGGACAACTCATAGG
This sequence comes from Ammopiptanthus mongolicus, assembly GCA_039655645.1. Lineage (NCBI taxonomy): Eukaryota > Viridiplantae > Streptophyta > Magnoliopsida > Fabales > Fabaceae > Ammopiptanthus > Ammopiptanthus mongolicus. Next base: position 49,638,108 of record CM077350.1, read on the forward strand.
GACTGGACGTAAGATCGGAAGGCTATTTGAGCTCACTAACCGGCATGTTCCTCTCGTGTCCAACATTTGTGCCGCTTCCACCACCTCTCCCTTTAAGCTTTGGCATCAACATCTTGCTCATAGTTCTCTTAGTAAATTGCGTCCTCTTGTGTCTCAGGGTCTTTTAGGATCCGTTTCAACTGAGTCTCTTAATTGCACTGCTTGTCAAACTGCTAAACAACCGGCTTTACCATTTAATAATAGTTCTTCTATTTCAGCTGCACCATTTGATCTTGTGCATTCTGATATTTAGGGCCCTGCTCCCACACCTACCATGGGAGGATCTCGGTATTTTGTGTTGTTTACTGATGATTACTCTCGTTTTACTTGGCTATACATGATGAAAAATCGTCATGAACTTACACAAATTTACGTTAACTTTGCCAATATGATTCGAACACAGTTTTCTAAGTTATTAAGGTTTTTCCCCGAGATAATGCCATGGAATATCGTGATTCTAAATTGTTATCTTTTCTTGGTGAACAGGGTACCTTGTCGGAATTCTCATGTCCATATACCTCTCAACAGAATGGTCGCGCTGAGAGAAAACATCGTCACATTCTTGACTCTGTCCGTGCCATGCTTATCTCAGCCTCTTGTCCCGAACGTGCCTGGGGTGAAGCCGCTCTTACCGCCGTCCATATTATCAACCGTCTCCCTTCCTCTGTCCTTGGTAATGTTTCTCCTTTTGAGCGTCTTTATCACACTACACCAGATTATAGTTCCCTTAAGGTCTTTGGTTGTGCTTGTTTTATCCTTCTCCAACCTCATGAATACACTAAACTTGAGCCTCGAGCCCGTCTTTGTTGTTTTCTTGGTTATGGCACAGAACACAAAGGTTATCGTTGTTGGGATCCGATATCTCAGCGTATCCGTATCTTCCGTCATGTTGTCTTTTGGAAACATATAATGTTCTCTTCCTTGTCAAAGTTTAAGTCAATTCCAGGCACTTTCACTCCTCTTTTTACTAACCCCGATGTTGATTACTTTCCTAGTGACACGGATGCAGGTTCTTCCAGTGATCTCTCAGCCTCTTTCGATGTTTCCTCTGTTTCTGATGAAGTTGTTCCAGTCGCTGATCCTGCACCTCCCACCATTGAGCGTCCTCATAGGGTAAGAACTCCATACCTATATTCGTGATTACCATTGTTTTTCAACTATGCTTCATCTTCATGAACCACAGTCCTATAAGGAAGCCTCTAGCGATCCTCATTGGCAGCTAGCTATGCACGACGAATTACAGGCATTAGAGAAAACTCATACTTGAGACCTTGTTGATCCTCCTTCTGGCAAGCCTCTTGTAGGATGCAAGTGGGTATATAAAATCAAGACTCTTTCTGATGGTTCTATTGAGCGGTACAAAGCTCGTCTGGTAGCAAAAATGTTCACTTAAGAATATGGAATTGACTATGAAAAAACTTTTGCCCCTGTTGCTCGCATCACCTCTGTTCGAACTCTTCTTGCCATTGCAGCCGCTTGCCAATGGCCACTTACACAAATGGATGTCAAAAATGCCTTCCTTAATGGTGAGCTCGAAGAAGAGGTCTATATGCGTCCTCGTCCGGGGTACACTTGTTCGACCAACAAGGTTTGTCTTCTTCGTAAGGCTCTTTATGGTCTCAAACAAGCACCTCAGGCTTGGTTTGCTAAATTTCACAGCACTATCAGTAAGTTGGGTTTCTCTTCTAGTGGTCATGACTCTGCTCTTTTTACTCGTAAGACAGATACTGGTACTGTTGTCTTGCTTCTTTATGTTGACGATATGATTATTACTGGAAATGATTCTGCCGGCATTCTTGAACTTAAGCAGTTCTTGAGTCAACATTTTGATATGAAGGATCTGGGACCTCTAAGTTATTTTCTGGGGCTTGAAGTTTTATCTTCTAGTGATGGCTTATTTCTCTCACAGGCTAAGTATGCTTCCGATCTTGTCTCTCGAGCAGGCCTCATTGATAGTAAAATTGAACACACTCCTCTTGAACCTAATGTTCGATTTGCTCCTTAGGATAGCACCTTTCTAGATGATGCCATTCTCTATCATCAGCTAGTAGGCAGTTTGATTTATCTTGTAGTTACCCGACCAGATATCTCCTATGCTGTTCATTTGGTTAGTCTGTTCATGGCTGCCCCTCGTACTACCCATTATGCTGCTATCCTCCGCATTATTCGATATATCAAGGGTACTTTGTTTTATGGTCTTCATTACTCTGTTGCATCTTCTTTGACTCTTCGAGCCTACTCTGATGCTGATTGGGCCGGTGATCCCACTGATCGTCGCTCCACCACTGGTTTTTGTATTTTTCTCGGGGATTTTTTTATTTCTTGGCGAAGCAAGAAGCAAACTCTGACAGCTCGCACTAGCACTGAAGCCGAATATCGTGCACTTGCTGATACTACTTCTGAAATATTGTGGCTCCGTTGGCTTCTTGCTGATTTAGAGATACCTCATTCTTCCTCCACTGATCCTTACTGTGACAACCGTAGTGCCATCCAAATTGCCCACAATGATGTTTTCCATGAGCGCACCAAGCACATTGAGATTGATTGTCACTTCATTCGTCAACATCTTCTACGTGGTGATCTTTATCTTGTCTCCATTGGCATTCTTGATCAACCGGCTGATTTGTTCACCAAACCTCATTCTCCCAGTCGCTTTTGCACTTTATTGTCCAAACTCAAGTTGGTTACTGTTGAACCCACTTGAGTTTGAGGGAGGATGTTACGATATTGTGATTGATTTGTTATTGATTAGGCTTGATTTGTTATTGATATTGTAATTGATTAGGCTTTTATGTGTAGTTATTGTATAGGATTTTATTTTTATTCTCTTGTATCCTATCCTGCCCTATAAATAGAAGCATCTCATTGTACATTGATACACAATTGAATATACAGAAAATATATTTCCATATTCTTGGTTTTTACAATACTAATTCGTTATTATTTGCAGTGACCAAGAATAATTTAGGAAACACCTCTTTAGAGGAAGATAACCAAACCACACATCATGCCAAAACAAGACAGTTTTCTTGTCACCCAAAATCTTCCTAATACTGTCCCCTTATCCAGTCGCTCACCACCCCTCTTTTGACACCAATAGAATATAGATTTTTCCACCACATGCATTGTTGTCTATAATTAGAGTCATCCATGAAGTTTAGACCCTCGCACACCTTTTCACCATATTTAGCTCTCAGCACTTGGCACCATAAGGCTTCCTTCTCTACCAACAACCGCCATCTCCAATTCCCAAGCAAACTTAAGTTAAAGAGGGCTAAGTTCTTTACCCCCAAGCCTTAGATCTTACATTCCAAAGTTCCCCTCCAAAGGAACTCTCGCTGAATCCGAATAAACGCCTTCAATACACTCTCATAATTTTCATAAACGAGTGGTAGAAAATTGGGATAAAGTTTAAAACTGAATTTAGAAGGATTATTCTACCTCCAAAAGAAAGGAACTTGTTTTTCCACCCTCCTAGCCTCCGGACAAGAGAGTCTAACAAAGGCTTCCAAGTCCCCACCCTCTTGGTTAGCCCCAATCGAAAACCTAAGATAACGAAAGGGAACCGTTGCCACCTTACACTTCAGAAAATCTGCAGCTGGGGTCAAGAAGACATCATTTACATTCACCCGTAATAGACTACGCTTATAATAATTTACCTTTAGCCCAGAGGCCATTTCGAAGCACCTTAAGACATATTTCATAGTCCACAAGTTTTCAGGGCATGCTTCCCCCACTGGGATTGTGTCATCCGCATATTGTAGGTGGGAGATAACCAAATCCGAATCTCCAATTTTATAGCCCCTAAATTTCTCAAGTGAGACAACATTCTTTACCAGACCATCAGACCCTCCACCACTAGAAGGATCAAGAAGGGAGCTAGAGGATCACCTTGATTCAAACCTCGCTAGATATTTACTTCCTCCGTAGCACCACCATTAACCAGGACCGACAAATTTCGAGCAAAAACACATGCTCGCACCCAAGATCACCACTTCTCATTAAAGCCAAATTTACTCATCATATGGTCAAGCAATTTCCAGCTACATGAATCATACGCCTTTTCAAAATCTATTTTGAATATTAAGCATTGCTTCCCTAATTTCTTCACCGAATCGATGACCTCATTTAAAACCACCACACCATCCATTAGTTGTCTTTTGGGGATGAAAGCAGATTGATTAGCCGAAAGAAGACTCCATCACCACCCCCAATCTTGAGGCAAGCACCTTTGCAACAATTTTATACAAACAATCCAGTAAAGAGATTGGACGATAGTCCCCTAAGTGCTGTGGAGATTCAATCTTTGGCACAAGTGTAAGAAAATATGAAGACAGACTCTTAGGATCAGTTTGATTCGTTATAAAGGACAAGAAAGACAAAAAAGTACTAGACAAGTAGTTTAAGCACATGACAACTTTTCGTACTGTATGTTGTTTGGTGGTTGATGCATGACAGAAACAATTTTGTGATGTACCTTGTTTGATATGCTTATATGCTGGACAGAATAATGTACACATTACAATAATACCCTTTGTATTGTGCAATGTTTGGTTTGCACTAGAAAAAGACACCGAACAACGTTTTGAAACTTTTTAAATTATTTTATTATTTAACATAAAATTTATTATCATGATTTATTATTATTTATAATTTATTAATAATGAATAATGTGGATATATTTTCAATTATTATTTTATTTTTATCATTTTTAAAATAATAATTTTCAATTCTTAATAAGATTGATAAATTTGTATCTATATTTTATAATTAACATATTATAATTAAATAATTTATAATAAATGAGTGAAATCCTTAAATAATTTATTTCACCTATTTTATTTTTTTACCTTCGACTTCTTTTTGTACGGGATTTCTATTTACACATGCTATATGCTGCTATAGAATAGAGCTTTGCATTAATCTCAATCAAAACTCAACATGTTATGCATGTAGAAGAAAGAAAAAAGAAGACTGAGAGGGGAAGAGAGAGGATAAAGGGATCAGAGAGAAAGAAAGAAGGATAGGAAAAAAAAGAAGGTAGTAGGTGTGGGAGTAGTGCTGCACGTGGGTTAAGAGAGAGGGGAAAATAGGGAGGGTAGTTTTGACATTTCAATTACATTGTATGAGGGACAAAAAGTTATCCCTTGATTAAGTGGGTAACAAATATTTACATTTTTGTTTTGTCCCTTAGCTCATTTCTTGTGTTGTCCCACAACCAATTTTAAAATCAAACATGGAACAAGAAGCTTTGTGTTGTGTTGTCCCTTAAAATACTGTGAATCAAACGGACCCTTACGGAGACTTGCATGACAATGGAACTCCACAAGCATATGACGAAGTTCCTCCTTCATAATATCCCAAAAGGACTTGATTGGAAGTGGTTGAAATATGAACAATTTTAAGCTCATAAAACATGAACAAAAAGAAAATTTTAATGAATGTTTGATCCATGTAGCTAGGATTTAGCCAAGGAGACTAGAAGTGTTATCTAAGCTTCAAATTTTTAAAAATAAAAATATAGTATTTATTATTTAGACCTAGGGTTTAGCTAATGAAGATGGTTGGGTGAAGCTTAAATTTGAAATGATGATGGTTTAGCATAGGGAAGGTGGCCTTATCCTATTTGTGGAGCAAGATAATATTTAAGTTATATACAAATTAGCTATTAGGTGAAAAGATAAATAAAATAATATTTTTTAATAAAAAAATAGAAAAATGAAATGAGGAAGATAGGCCAAAAAATCGTGGCCATTGATCTTAGAAGGAGAATAATGGATTAAGATCAAAGGTGAAGATGGAGACTCTTGATTTACTAAATTAGTAATCTTGATTAAAAATACCCTCTCTGCCTCATTTTACATGTCCCATTTGAAATATTGTACTGTCTCAAATTACTGTCCCTTTAGAAAATCAAGAATTATAATTACTTTTTTCCAAAAATACCTCTTGTATCTCAATCAATTTATTAATGAGTTTTTTTATCAAGTAGTGTAGTGGTTGGTGAGTAATTGCATCTATCCAACCATACAATTTAAATAAGGGTATTTTAGTCAAAGAATGTCATTTTATTATAAAAATTAGTAAACTTAGGGTGTGTTTGGGAAAGCTGGAAAAAAAAGATTATGCTGATAATCGATTTATGAATAATCGATTATTGTGATAATCGATTATAATCAGAATCTATTTTTGTTTGGGTCTGTTTGCTGAAAAGCGATTTCAAGATAATCTTTTTCGTTTGGATGGTCTAAAAAAATTCGCTTTTTACATAGTAAATTACGAAAAAGGGTATGAAGTTATTTGTATAATTTAATAATATTTATTTGGAAGTTAGTTTTGTAGGGGTAAATAGGGAAGAGAGTTTTGAGAATAAGAAATAATCAAATCATAACAATCTTAAGCTAAAACAAATTAGATGCCATAAAACATTTTTTTTCCCCCAAAAAAAGCTTTTTTATAAATTTAAGCTAATTGCCAAACATGATAGATTATGTATGAAACAGCTTTTTAGCCAAAAAACAGCTGAAATGGAAAAAATCCAGCATTCCCAAACAAGCACTTAATCATTTTCTTAAGAGTTGTGAATAATTAAATGGGACAAGTAAAATGAGACGAAGAGAGTATCAATGATTACACTTTTCAAGAGATTTATATAACTTTTCAGACAACAATTAATGTTGTCAGGTTTCTCTCTCCTCTCATAACTCACCCCACTAACCACAAAAACTACAAGACATAAAGGAAATACCTTGTATGGAAAATGCAAACAATTTATCTAATTGGAGAACCATGTTAGACATAATTGATTATGTCCTAAGCAAATTGAATCACTAGTGAAGTAAATACTTTTTAAATCGGTTAAAAATAAAATTCTAAATCGGTTATGGAACCAATGTAGAAACAGGACATGTAGAATATGGGATCTTGAAAGTGTACTTTCTACATCGGTTATGAGCTTAACCGATGTTGAAACTGCATTTTTTTTTTTTTAAATCTGTTTTAAACCAGTTATAATCCTTAGCCTTGTTTCATACAATCAGAATGTCAGCAATAATAGAATCCCAACAATAACAGAATCTAAATCACCATAAAAGTCAGCCAAACTTCTATATTGATTAAGCAAAAGTCTTCTATTGATCAAAGAAGATCGACCTCTACTTCCTTATGTTTTTCTCAGTAGCCTTCTTTTGGGTCGTTCCAAAGATAACATCCATGTCATTCGCTCGTTCATAAACTTGCTCTCTGATTAAGGCCATCGGAGCAATTTCAATCTCCTAGCATCCATTAAAAGCTTTTCTCAATCTACGATAAAGGTGATTAGGTCCAAGAAATCTTTGATGCCCAAGGTAATCTGTCTTCCTTCCATGTTGCAGTTGATGGTAGCATGTACCCGCACAAGTTCCCGTATGCTGGAAAGTCATTGATGGTGCAAAATAACATGGCATACATCTTGAAAGTCTCATGGCAATACCCGTCAAACACATCAACGCCTTCCACCCACAGCTTTCTCAAGTCTTCAATCAGGGGACTTGGATAAACATCTAAGTCATTTGTTGGTTGTTTTGGGCTCGAAATCATCATAGATGACATAATGTATTTGCGCTTCATGCACAACCAAGGAGGTAGTTATAAATTACAAGGAAAATAGGCCATGAACTATGAATACTTTTTAAGGTACCATACGCATTCATTCCATCCGTAACAAGTACAAGGCTAAGGTTTCTTGGCTCATTGGCGAAATCCGGAAATAAACTATCAATTCTCTTCCATAGCAAAGAATCAGCCGGATGACGAAGCTGCCATCACATTTCCTTTCATCTGCATGCCATCTAATGTTCTTTGCATCATTTAAATTAGCGAAAAAATCATTTGAACCTTGGAATTATTGAAGATACCATAACACCTTCCTAGGAGGACCTTTTGTAATCACACCACAACTTGAAACACCATTCACTTTGTAGTGTGATACCCCACACTTGGGACACTTGTGGATCTTTTCAAAGTCATTCCTATACAATATGCAATCATTAGGACATGCATGTATTTTCTTATACTCCACACCCATCGGACACAATATCTTCTTCGCCACAAGTTACGGTTCGACAATGTGTTACCTCCTAGAAGCATGTCTTTCAACAGCTCAAGCAATTTATTGAAACTTTTATCATTCCACCTATTTATCGCCTTCACAATGACCAATCTTAACACCGCTGACAACCGTGTGAAATTAGAGCACCCTGGATACAAAGGCTTATCCGCATCACTGCACAAAGTATCATACACACGTGCTCGCTAAAAAGACTCTTGTCCAATATCACGGATCATGTCCTCCAGTCTATCGTCCATATCTACGTCATCAACTTCCTCTCTTTAGGACACACTTGGCCTGTCTAACAATTCACAATGCCATATCCATCTTGTATAACTCTTGCATATCCCTTTACAAATAAGATGCTCTCGTATTTTCTCCGCTTCTAGTCGTCTCTCATTCAAACAATTAACAAAAGGACAATAAAAACCTTCCATTACTATTGGGAACATTTCTTTTAGCAAATTCTAAAAACTCTTCCACTCCATTCTCAAACTCATGACTTGTGCGTCTAGCATCGACCCAACTACAAGCCATAACTACAACAACAACTTCACTTAGTCCAAGATTTTCAACTCCTTTTTATCACAGGATATGGCCTTATCCCATTTGAGAAGAAAATTTTTCAATACTCAGTTAACAGTTAGTCCTTAACTCTCATACCCATACTTAACAAAATTTTGGCAGCATTTCCCATCGGTCTTCGATGTACACGACTTGAACGCGGTGACATCCACCGCGATAAAGTATGCACCCGAAGAACGAAAGAAAATGCATCAGACCAAACTTTCATCATGTATAACATATGAGAATTAAGGAATAACTATTAACTAAATGAAGAAAAAAAAATTCCCTAAACTGTCCAACTTGGACAATTCAAGATTCAATACAATGAGTGATACCTTAATAAAGTACACGTATGCTCATTAATATTGAATCTCAAACGGGAAACTAAGGCTTTGCTAATTTATTAACACTAAAAGATAATCCAACAGTCCAATCCCTAAATTAAAGCAACAAACAAAACATTGGAATAAAATAGCTTACTTGTGCTCAAAGTGAGGAGATGGAGAGCGATTAATGAGAGGGAGCTCGAGAGAAGAGATGGGTTGAGGCTTGCTTCACCCGAAATCAGAATCATAAAGCTAAGAGAGGGTTTGAGAGAACTGTAAGAGGGTTTTTAACCCAACATTTAAAAACCATAAGTTCACCTTAAGTTCTAGTCACCTAAAGACTTCTTTCTAAGCAATCAAGGGATTCAAATGAAGGGAATGGGAAGCAAAAGCCATCATAGCACAGTCCAATCACCATAAGTTCTAGTCACCTAAAGACTTCATTAAAGCTATTCCAGAATATTGGTAGTTTAATCCTAAATCTCTAAATTCAAGCACAACATATAATTTCTAATGGATTATAAATTTAGATGTTTGGTTTGTAAGGATAAAGTCTGTATAAGTACACTATTTCATTAGTGTTTGTTTAAAAGAAACTAACCCCCAACAGGTGTCACCTCAATCAGTATTTAAGGCTTTGACAACAGAGGCTCATAATGCAGGTTTTTGTTGATTGTTTTGCTTTAAATTAAATGATTTCCTGTATAGGAAATTATTCTAAACTGTTAATGAACAAATTATACATATTATACATACATATTCAAAATAAAAAATTATTCATATTTTCTCTTCTGTCCCCAACCCTATCCCTTTGCTTCTCCACTTCAGATTTTCCCCTTCACCACCAGACCCTCTCATCACATGTCATTTTATTTCAGTTTTTCATCAACATAGACATATCATCAAACAAGTTCAAATAAATAGGCAATGACACAGTAAACAATACTTCACTCACCAAGTATGAACCAGGGTTGAAGGAGAACCTAAAACCCCAAATCTTGGGTGAAGGACAGTGAGGAGGATGAACCAAGCAGTGTGCGACTGTGGAGTGGTGGGTGCGAGTGTGTAGCCGCGGCTGTGAGAGCGTGCTCTGGTCGTGCGCGCAACTGCGAGGATGAGAAGAGAATGAGATAACTCACTGGAGAGAATTAGAAGAGATGCGAGAGAGAAAAGAGATAAGATAACTCACCAGAGAGAAGAGAGCCTCACGGTGGTTGCCTCACCAGCGAGAGGGAGATAAGAACGCGATGATTTTGTGTGAAGAAACGCGGGACTTGGGTTGAATATGTTAACGTTATAATTTTGATGACATTTAACATCGGTTGTAAAACAACCAATGATAAAAGTGATTCCTACATCCATTTAATTACAAGTATGCCACCGTCTCGTTTTTTACATTGGTTAAAAAGCAACCGATGTAAAATTCTGTCGTAGAATCCATATTTTGTGCTAGTGAATAAAACAAAATCTCGTTTATTACAAATAGATATAAATAATTTTACATAAAAATAATTTCTTGTTGATAAAAATGGACACTCAAAATGGTTGCCCTATATATACCAATATGACATGGAAACTATATTTTATTAAAAATAAAATAATAAAATGGGAATATTAAATAATAACTAAATAATAAATAAACTAATTAAAAAAATTAAAATTAAAATAAATAATAAAATTAATAGCTCCTTGATAATTAAATTTAATGAATATAACACCAATTTTCTCTTATCACTTGTAACAAGTGTTAAGCCTCATAAGATCTAAAACAAAAAAAGTAAATAATCAATAAAACTTTAAAATTTATTAAGTCTTGTTTAAAGTATAGAATTAGTTGCGCTATTGTGGCATGGTGAATTATGGATGTACATGATCATGTATCCTATGTGTGACTTGTGAACTATTGTGATTTGCATGGTATGATTTGGCCAAATGAATTTGAAATGGAACATGGCAAATTAAATATGTTGTTGATGTAAGACAAGGGGAACTTGTGTCACGCCATATATTGTTGATGTGAACTGTCCATTTATACATGCATACATGATCATGGATTGATGAATGTGATGAAAAGGTCGTGCGCCTGGTGAGCATGAATTAGAAAGGCCCCTTGTGAAAAGCCCTTTTTGAGGATGATGTCAAGTGTTGGTCACTATTGATGATAATTGAATGAGCTCCTGGACAGAGCGCATGCATAAACTAAGTAAGTTATTGGACAACAAAGCCGATGTCTGAAGGGGTTGTTGCAGGGACATGTGTTGCAACATCTGAATGGATAATAAATTTGTTGTTCTTGGTCATGGGGGTGTAGCATGGTTTGGCAGCAAGAAGACCCGAGTCAGAAAGGATATATAAAGTGTATTTTCTCTGGCATGTGTGAATGCCTTTGGTAGTGTGAGAGACCTCATGGCCAACAAAATACTTAAGGTCACTGAGGTCTTTGATTTTAAAAGTGGAATGGAGAAATTGCTTGACGACTGAATCAATGGCAATGATAGAGTTCCCAGTCAGAATGACATCGTCCACGTAGACAACAAATGTAAATAAGGAACAATGCCTCTGGATGAAAAGAGAGTGGTCATTCTAGGAATGACTGAACCCAAGAGATATTAAGGCAGAGGATACTTTTGCAAACCATTGGCTTCTAGCTTGACGCAAGCCGTATAGGAACTTAGTGAGATGTAAAACTCTATTAGGCTTGGTGGGAGTGATGCCCGGAGGGAGTTCCATATAGACCTCTTAATTAAGATCACCATGAAGAAACTCATTATCAATATCTAATTGTTTCAGAAACCAGCCTTCAGCTGTTGCAACTGCAAGAAGTAATCTAACAGTGGTAAGCTTAGCCACTGGTTAGAAAGTGTCAAGAAAATCAACTCCTTCTTACTGCGTATAGCCTTTGGCAACGAGGCGAGCTTTGTATCGTTCCACTATGCCATCCACTTTGTACTTAATCTGGTAAACCCACCTGCAACCAATAGGAACTTTGCCTTGGGGCAAGTCAGTAAGATAAGTATTGTTAGCTTCGAGAGCTTTGAGCTCGCCTTCATTGCATTTACCCAATCCACAGACTTAACTGATTGATTATATGATTTTGGTTCAGTTGTGTTTGATATGGCTAAGGTGTATTTGAGATGAGAATAGAAAAGGGATTGAAAAGAAATAACTGAAGACAATGGATAACGATGAATACCTTTGTTAGAAGATGACTGGCAGCTTGCTAATTGAGAACAATGGCAACGAAATTTCTACAAATAGTCAGGGGCCTTGGGGTTCTGGTAGATCTGTGAAGGGGTGGTGTTGTGATGGCAGGTGGTTGGGTGGAAGGATGGATTAAAGGTAGTGTGTGTCACTTGTGGACTCAAGAATGGGGTCTAGTAATTGAGGTGAGTGAGGTGGCGGTTAAGAAGAAAACAGATCAGAATCAAGTTGGTCTGGTTAGGGTTGGGATGGTTGTTGAGATTGGGAGTATGCGAAGATGTTTTCATATAAAATGACATTTTTGGAAATGAATGTTTCCCTGGTTTTAAGATAAAAAAAAACAAGATATCCATTTGTATCGGTTTTGAGACCACGGAAAATGCATTTATGAGACTGAGGGCCAAGCTTTGTTTTGTGTTGCTCTAATGTAGAAACAAAACAAAGTGAACAAAATATGTTCAGATCAAGTAAAGTGGGAGGTTATGAATACAGTAATTGAAAAGGGGATTTTTGTTGAAGGGTAGGGGATGGAAGTCTGTTAATGATATGTACTTTATGCTCTACAACATAGGACCAAAAACATTTAGGCAATGGAGCATGAAACAACAAGCTCCTTGCAACATTTTTAATATGGCCATGTTTCCTTTCAACAACTAAATTTTGTTGAGGTGTCTCAACACATGATATTTGATGCAATATGCCAAAAGCTAATAAAAATCAGGGTATTGAAATGCAGTGCCATTATTAGATCTTATGGCTTTAATATTGATTTGAAATTTGAGTTTTAACTAATACAACGAAGTCATGTATTAATTTTCTAGTTTCTGATTTAGTTTTCTTAAGGAACAACCATGTATATTGTGTATGATCATCAACAAATGTAAGAAAGTGGTTATGACCATGCAATAAAGGGATGACAAGTGGGCCCCAAATATCAATATGCAGTAAATCAAAAGGTTGTGCAGTGGCAAATGTGCTAGAAGGAAAGGTCAACTTGTGTTGTTTTGCAAAATGACAAAAATCACAAACTCTATTATTAACATATTTGACATAAGGAAAGTTTGTACAAATGTGGTCTAGAACCTTATTTGATGGGTGACCAAGTTTGAAGTGCCAAAGGTCAAAAGGCAAATTTACATCTTTGGTATGTGCATTATTTACATATACAAGGTAAGGAACAAAAGGGGATCATGGTTCTTTAAGATGGTACAATCCACTGTGCAATTTAGCAAGCCCAATCATCTTCAATGTAGCGACATCTTGAATGTGACACACATAATCAAGAAATGTTAGCTTACCGTTCAAAGAGGAGAGATCAAATGCTGGACTAAAATGATATTAAAGGTAAAGTTGGGAATGTATAGGACATTGACAAGCTGAATACTATCAAAAAAAATGAATTGTTCTTGAGTGTTTTGTATTGACCATTGAGTCATTTGGCAGAATTACATTAACAGGTTTGATACTACGGAAGTTAACAAAATATGACTTTGTGTGTGTGACATGACCAATGACACCTGTATCAAGCCGTAAATTCATATTTGATTTAGGATTACCTGAGTTATCAGCTGATTGATGTGGTTGAGTGAAAGACTCACCAACAAAAGAGGAATTGGTCTGACTCACATTGTTAACACTGTGGGATTGAGTAATACGTGACTGTTGCAGCAAACTAAGTAATTGTTGAACTTGCCCAGGATTGAGTTGGCTTTGTTTAGCATCATTTTGATATGCTCGAGAGAAGTTATTTTTACTTGGTTGCGAGCTAGTTTGAGCCTTCATCAGTAGCAAAGCAATTGACAACATGATTCTTTGATTTGTAACCCGGGGGAACTAATGCTTAAAGTAGCATTGCTCCACTATATGACCGAGTTTGTTGATATGTGTGCATTGCCTTGTTGGTCCTCGACCTTGATAAGATCGATCTCTGCCTCTTCCCCCATTACCTCTTCCTTGTTCCGTCTAATTCTCCACTGAATTAAACAACATGTTCAAATCTCCCAAAGAAGTACCAATAATTTGTCCTTCTTGTTGGAAGACAAGATCAAATACCTTACTGATTGATGGTAAGGGTTCCATAAAAAATATATGTGTTTTGACTATGCCATATATTTCTCCAAGATCTTTCAAGAAGCAGGTTGCATATTTAGATCCCCTTTGTTGTTTGGCATTCTTGATTGCATTGCAGATACATTTTATTTAACAAAAACAATCCGAAATAGGTCGTAGTGCCTCCAAATCTTCCCACCTAGTTTTTAATTATGTGTAGAATTTGGAAACTAACCTTTCTCATTGCTTGATGGAATGGACCTCTTGAAGGAGTTCAGAGATTCAAAAATGGTCTCCTTTTGATAATCTTTCCTTGAGGTCATCCCATAACATCTTCACATTATCAATATAAATGGCACTTTGTACAATTTGAGGTATGTTATCATAATCCATGAAATCACCATACCGTTGCATTTTTCCCACGCCTCAAATATTCCATCATCTTCATTTAGAATTGGATTCCTCTATTCATAAACTTCAATTTGTTCTTTGATAACAATTTTTCTTCATGGCTCGGCTCCACAATTGATAGTTCGATCCACTGAGTTGAGGTGAAACAAGCACCATGCCTGAGTTTTCTCTAGGATGTGAGTAGTAAGGAGAAGAAGGGTTATGAGACTGATCCATCACACCACCATTCTATATAGAACTTCCGAAACTTGAATTCTCCATGGCTGTATATCGTTCATGGTTGCAAGTAGAGCTGGGTATATGGACCTGGGTCCGCGGACAGTCTGTTTAAACCGCAACCTATTAGGGCCTGGACTAGACAAATTTCAGGTCCATTTAAATGTGGGCTATTTAAGTCCGGTCCATTTAACCCGTGGACTAAATGGATTTAGTCCGCAGACTTACACAAAAAAAAAAAATTCAGAACTTAAGTGTCCAAACAATTTAGGCCCAACCACCAGTTTTGCACTTCCTAAAGGGCCCAACCACCAGTAAAGACTTCGTCCCACCCACGACTCCCACCAGCTGAAAGGCTCCTAAACCCTAAGACTTCATCTCCTCTCCTCTCCCTCATCCATGGTTGACGGCTAGCCTCCATCTCCGGCCGCATGCAACACCTCCATCTCCGGCAGCACGCAGCGCTTCTCCTCCATCGCTCGGCCGCACGCAACGCCTCTCCTCCATCTCCGGCCTCCTGAAGGAGCGTCGTTCTCTCCATCTCCGATCGCATCACGAACAGGTTCATCTTCTCTCATCTCTGAATTTCTTCTCTGCCTCTGTTAGCCTATGTTGGGTTGGGTTAAGTCACTAGTAATTTTTTGTTGCTTTGCTTTTGGCTTGATTTTTTCAGATTTGATTAGTTAAAAATGGATTTTTCTGCCTCTGCCTTAAATGAAAGTGTTAATGTGGATGATATTGAACCTGAAAGAGTAGGCCAAATTAGTCCAATTGATGATGTTGGACAAGGAGATGGATTAAATGAACCTAAAATATCAAATAAGAGGTCAAGAAATCAAACATCTTCTATATGGAACTATTTTGTCAAAATTCCTGTGGGAAGTGATGGGAAAGAGAGGAGTCAATGCAAGGCATGTGGGAAAGCCTTGGTAAGTGGCGGTAATAGATATGGAACTTCAACTTTACTTCGTCATATTAACATTTGTGAGAAAATGCCAAAAGGGTTTGCTAATACTGAGGTTGGTAAACTTATGCTTGATCATACTGGAAAGTTAAAATGTAGAAAAGTTGATTTTAAGGTGGTATGTGACATGATATCCATGGCTATCGTAGAGCATGACCTTCCATTCTCTTTTGTGGAATATAGGAGGGCTAGAGAGCTACTTAAAGATTTGAATCTTGAAGCTAAAGTGCCCTCTAGACGTGCTGCCACAATAGATGTGATTAACATATATGAGAGTGAAAAACAAAAAATGAAAGAAGTGTTGTCCAAAGTTCCAAGTAGAATAAGCTTGACATCTGATGTATGGACTTCGTGTACCACAGAGGGTTATGTTTCATTAACTGCACATTTTGTGGATGAAAATTGGAAGCTTAACAACACAATTCTAAATTTTTCTTATTTCCCGCCTCCACATTCCGTGCATGAATTGGCTAAGATTGTTTATGGTTTCTTGGAAGAGTGGGGGATTAAGAGGAAATTTTTTTCATTGACTTTGGATAATGCATCTTCTTGTGGCACCATGCAAGAATTTTTGAAAGATAGACTTCTTTTGCAAAGTGATGGTTTGTTATGTGGTGGCCATTTTTTCCATATCCGATGTTGTGCTCACATACTTAACATTATAGTTCAAGCTGGTTTGAAAGTTGCTAGTGATGCTGTACATAATATTAGAGAAAGCATCAAGTATGTTAAGGGGTCGGAGGGTAGAAAGATTGCTTTTAACAATTGTGTTAAAAAGTTGGTATTAATACCAAAATAGGTTTGCGTTTGGATGTCCCTACTAGATGGAACTCCACCTTTATGATGCTTGAAAGTGCACTTGCATATCGACTTGCTTTTAGTGACCTTGATTTTGAGGATAGGAACTATAAGTATTTTCCTACTAATGAAGAATGGGCAAGAGGAGAAAAAATTTGTGAATTTTTGAGTCCATTCTATGTGATCACAAATTTGATATCCGGTTCCTCTTATCCGACGTCTAATTTATATTTCTTTCAAGTGTGGAGCATTGAATGCTTGTTGATTGAAAATAAGAATAGTGAAGATGAGGTGATTAGGGAGATGACGAGTTTGATGCAAGGTAAGTTTGACATATATTGGAGTGAATATAGCATTGTTCTTGCATATGGAATCGTCCTTGATCCTCCCTTTAAGTTCTCATTTTTGGAGTTTTGTTATTCAAAGCTTGATCTTGATCCAATATCTTGCCAAGCAAAGTTGAAAGTTATGAAACACAAGTTGTATACTCTATTTGATGAGTATATCAAAAGGTCTTCCAAAGAGACAACTACTCATGTTGGTCTAGCTCAAAGTTCACTATAAGGCTCTCAATGTCTTCCAACTAGTAGTAGTGGATTTCCCAATGTAGATCAATCGCAAATGCTTATTGTGAATGTAAGTGGATTTATTTCTTTTATTTATTCATTATTTCTTTTCGTTTAAATTCTCATTCTTTCTTTGTTGTAACTTGAAAATAATGTAGGAATATATCCAATATGAGAATCAAAATAGGTCAAATGTGGGTAAGTCTCAATTGGATACCTATTTGGAAGAGCAAAACCTATATTCAACATATCATCCAAATCTTGATGTTTTGCAATATTGGAAGGAGAATAAGCATAGGTTTCCAGATCTTGCATTGATGGCTTCTGATATCTTAAGCATTCAAATAACAACCGTGGTATCTGAATCAGCGTTCAGTATTGGTTCTCGTGTTCTCAATAAATATCGAAGTTCTCTCCTTCCCCAAAATGTACAAGCCTTGATATGTACTAGAAATTGGTTGTTGGGATTTGATGTGGAAGGTAAATATAGAATTCCTTTATGTATAGAAATAGAATGCCTTGCTTTGGATTATGTTTTGCATTCTTACTTATGTTATGAATTATGACTTGTAGGAAAACATGAAGATATAGATGAGTTGATTGAGCCAAAGGAGGAGCCAGCTATCTCTATGGGAGAGTCAAATATTATTGTTGATGTTTGATGTACTTGTTTGTGTTGGAGTATTATTGGATTATGTTTGATGTACTTGTTTCGTGTTAGAGCATTGTTGGATTATGTTTGATTAGCATTCAGTATGGATTATGTTTAAGATATTATTGCTTTGGATTGTGTTTGATGTACTCATATTTGATATACTTGAGTCAAATATTACTTGCTTTGGATTATGTTTGATAAAATTGCATGAAAATTGTGTAGGCTATTAAAGCAAGTCATATTCAGACTTTATATTTACCAATTTTAGTCTTTGTAGCATAAAAAAAGGTTTTAATTAAAGAAAATAAACAAATAAATAAAATTTAGAATCGACTATTTTTTTGAGTCCGTGAACCAGTCTATTTCACCCGCGCACTATGTGGACTGGACCCGGACTTGATAAATACAAGTCCATTTATTTTATGGACTATTTAAGCCCGGTCTGTATATGTGCGGACTCATGCGGACAGGACCTGTCCGGACCGGACCGGTCCGTATACCTTGCTCTAGTTGCAAGATCGCAAATTGAGATGAAGAGGTAAGGGCAAAAATGAAGAAGAAACCGAAGTGAAAGAGAACACGAATTCAGAGAATTGGGGGCTGCGGAAGCAAAGAGAAGATTTCCCTCTCTAATACCACAATTGGTAAATGAAACCGAATTGTGTGTATTGAAGGTTGGGGTGTACACAATATATGATTCCTATATATACTGATGTAAACATAACTAACTTGGTGTAAATAAACTTAACCACCGTAACTAACACAGTTATTACTTACCCTAATATATAGCGAAAAGAGAAAATGATGGGAGTAGGATGATCACTCCTTTCCTTGAGAAACCATGTCCTATAATATGATGAGTGGATTTAGACTTGGCAATTCCAATAGTTATTTAATATTTTACATATTTTCACCATGATTTTGTTTTACAAATGAAAGAGATATTGTCTATTTCATGGCTTTTAATTGAATCCCTAGTTTTCTTCCAACAATTAACCTTTTTCTCTTTGTCCCATATTTTGTTGTGGAGATTAGGGGTGTTCGCGGACCGATTTAGATCAGTTTTGAGGCAAAAAATCATCTGATCCAAAGATTAGAATAACACGCGATTTGGTTTGGATTGCTTCCTTACAAAAATTCTATCTGATCTGATTCAATGCGATTTGAATTGGATCGGTTGATTCGGTTTTTACCTACACATCATAACATATTTATATTACATCAAAGAATCAAGATTACAAGCTAAATTAAATAAAATCTTAAACTTATATATACTTGTTGATACATTTATGTAATAACATTTTATAAAATATGTCTAAAATAAATAAATATCATCATCATCATCATCATCTACTTTCAGAATATCTTTTTTTATGTTTGAAACGTTAAAAATAGTAGAAAATTATGTCAAATCAAACTCGTAAGTGTTATTACGAAAAAAATCAACAAATAAAAAATTAATAATGTAAAAAATAGAATAAACATATATTAAATTTTATATATGCGTGTGATAATTGGTTAGGTTTGGTTTAAAAAAAAAATCCAAAATCTCGTTCGATCCATCGGTTTTCACAAAACAAGATCCAAAAAAATCTAATAGACATTGGTTTTATTTGGTTTTCTTTTTTTTTTTTTTTTGATCGGTTTGCGATTTTATTTTTGATCGGTTTGGATATGAACACCCCTAGTGGAGATCCTCTCCATTTTCTCCTCCATTATTATAATTTTGAGGTGAATAGAGGATATTTGGATTCCATCCAATATCACATTATCATGTTTATTTTCTAGTAAACATGGAGAAATGAAAATGATCGCCATATTTTGTTCTGTCATCCGGACATTTTCGGCTTACATAACCTTGCATTACACACAGAACATTATAGTATAAGAAATTAAATTAAGTCATTTTTTTATAATGAAATTATTTGTAATGTCTGAGAGAATATTTATAATATCTATGATAATTTAAAAAGTACTTTCTTATGTACCTAATGTACATTCACACATTCTTATGTTTGGAAGATACAACACAACACAATATCAAGTAGACAATAATATATACCAAATGTAATGTAAAAATAGTCAGTAGCTAATATTTTTAATTATATAAAAATGTTTATAAGTTATTTATGAAACATCCCATTTCCTTTTAATTAAAAAAAGAGTTTAATTGCTATGCACTGAGTGTAAAGGTTTTTATACTGTCAACCAATAATCAATCATGATATGAATGAATTTTAATGTAGTTAAGATAATAATCAAATTTTATTATTGATGTAACAATTTATAATTGGATGTCCGTGTAAAAATGATTAACACTGTCAGTATATATAATTAAACTCATAAAACAAATTCCGTAACAATCACAAATTCAGATGTTAGTATTTAAACACAAACATGTGGTTGGTCCGAATACAACGAGTTTGAATCCCTTAAGTAAGTGATCACGATCCTTAGTTTTTAATTGTGTATGAAAAAAATCTAGTTGGGAGAGGTCGACCCTTAAATGTCGTTCAATATCTCGGAAGATTAGTCTCCACAGTTACGTATGAAAGATACAATATAAAAAAAAAAAGATTTTAGTGTTTAAACTGAAATTTTGCACGCTCCCAAAACTTCAAGACTAAATACAACTAAGTAGTAATAATAAATAATAAATACAGTACAAAACACAATAATAAAACGTATATATTCATATTCAAACTCTATGTACTACTTAATATATATAAGCTGTCTTTTTTATTTGACCTGAATATATAAGCTGTTTTAAAAATTAAGAATTAAATTTTGGAACTTGAAACTCAAACCGAGTGACTAACTTGGTCAATGCGTAGGTTCTTTGTTCACATGAAGATTATCAGTCTCAAAAAATGATGTTTTATTTTGTATTTCATCCATTTAAATTATATCATATTATTTAAAAATAATATATTTATAATAAATAATATGATTAATTTTTTTAATAACATGTTCTAAATAATTGGTACAGGAAATAGGATATCATTTTAACCCAGGTGATCTATATCCCCTTGTAGATATGAAACGTACTTCCTCAAGGAAGAGGGGCTTCATGAGGATAAAAATCTTCTTTCTAACTTTTCAATTATATTTTTTATCCCTCATCAATAATATTTATCGTTTAATAAAATAAAATTATAATTTAATAACACTTATATATATTTTGATCTTTCCATTGATATGGCCACCAAAACACAAATTTTAGGGGTATCAGATTTTTATTCCCGTCATGAGAGTACATAATGTCACAGTACAAAGTTGTAGTTTCACATGACATAACTAGTCCCCTATTTTAATACGACCCCCACATGAACCTCATTTAACCTCTCATCTTTTGAAAATCCAACCCCACCATCCCTTTCTCTCTCTCTCTCTCTCATCGCCCACAGACACTTCAACGTCCAACCTAGCTACTACTCTATATAACCCTAACTACAAAACCAACCCAACCCCCCCCCCCCCCCTCTTCTCCTTTCTCCTCAAAACATCACCCAATTCTCTTTCTCTATAAAAAAACCAAAATCTTTCAAAACCCCATTAACCTTTAAACTCTTAACATCATCAAGTTCAAGGTGTTGTGTAATAAAATGCCACCAAACCCACCCAAGTCTTCTCTTCTCCTCCACAGGATCAATAACCACAGCGTCGGCGCCGTCACCAACTTCCACCACCTCCACGGCGACACCCTTCTCATGAAACCCTCCGCCAACGTCCCTGACGCGGTTGCGCGGTACCATACCCACGCCGTGGATCCCAACCAGTGCTGCTCCGCGGTCGTGCAGGAAATCGCCGCCCCCGTCTCCACCGTGTGGTCCGTCGTGCGCCGCTTCGACAATCCACAAGCTTACAAGCATTTCGTCAAGAGCTGCGACGTGATCGGCGGCGACGGCGACGTAGGGACTCTCCGGGAGATCCACGTCATCTCTGGCCTCCCCGCCGCCCGGAGCACCGAGCGACTCGAGATCCTGGACGAGGAGCGCCACGTCCTCAGCTTCAGCGTCGTAGGAGGCGATCACCGACTCGCCAATTACCGCTCCGTCACCACCCTCCACTCCGACGCCGTCGGCGACGGCGATGGCACGGTGGTGGTGGAGTCTTACGTGGTTGACGTGCCACCTGGGAACACCAAAGAAGACACGTGCGTGTTCGTGGATACAATCGTTCAGTGCAACCTTCGGTCACTGGCGCAAATCGCAGAGAACTTGACGCCACGAAACAAGTAACAAAAAAACAACAACACAAACAACAATTACAAATGCTGTTCCTAATTTTCCTTTTTCTTTTTCTTTTTTCTCTTTTTAGTTTTTGCGTTTATAATTTAGTGTTTATATGTATATTTTGATTATTATTACTAGATGAAGTGTTTTGGTACCCTGCCAGTTTTTTTTTTTTTTTCATTTTTGTTACTTTTCACTGAAAAAGTGGAAATAATACATGGGTTTTTGTAAGATAGGTAGAATCCTACGTCTCATTGTATTGTCGTATGTTCATAAAATCAAAACCTTTGGTTGTTGAAATTTATGATCCATAAAAACCTTTTTGTATTACAATTAATGAATTAAAATGAGAATGCTGAGATATACAGTTGATAATTCGTTGGGTTAGCGTTAGAGTTAATGTGGGTGGGAATCCAACTGGGACCTCTCACTTTTTTAAATCAACTAGTGGAGATGGTGATAATACGAAGAGAATTGCACTAAGTATATCTGTTTGATAAATTAATTTATTTGAGTTTGTGTTGTTTGTGAGTATTTGTTTAATTATATATAGGAAATTAGGTAGTGGTTTGTCATGAATTACAAGTTCCCACATGAAATGTCGAGCATTTTAAATTTGAGCTCCCAAAAGTATAGGCGAATATGGCGATGGATATGATTGCAATGCAATTTGCGGTATGGGTTATGTTGGCTATGGCTGTGCCTTTACCTATCCTCTTGCATATACAACTACATATCATACATCTTATAATGTGAAATTTTGGGTATATACAAATACATATTCCATAATGTAACTAAAATTCACAAAAAGGAGAAAGCTCTGGTTATGCTTGACAAGGAAAATTTTAGAGGATTTTTGGAGGAAATATAAAGCTAATCATTAATTAAAAGTTAAATCAATGTTATTCTACCAATATACTAGATATAAAAATTGTCTAGTTACACTTGACATGTGAAAATTTGACTTTGCCATTTGGAATTTATTTTTTACAATGGCTCGATTAAAATTTATTACATAAAAAACTTATATAGCTAAAATTTGGAAATTTTCGATCTTGATAACATATTTTATTAATTAATGACTTCATTCATTCTCAATGATATGTGATCTCTTTTAAATTATTTTACTCTTAATATTTTTAAAATTTAAATTTCTGATCATACACTAAATTAAGTTATACTTTCTACAAAATAGGACAAATTTATTATTGATTATTTAAAATTTAGTTTTATTTAAGTGGGTATAATATTATGTTATTTTCTTTCTTTATTTTTCCTATTCCCTTACATCGTAACCTATGATATATATGCTAGTCTTTTTTTTTTTGGTTAACAGAAGTTTAGGTGAGTTAGGTCCTGGGGGCTCACCAGGGCCAGGGCAGGTCTCACTGTTCAAATAGCGCTTACAGAGGTACTTATAGATTATCCACCAACGAGGTGCTCACATTGGCAGTGAGATTCGAACTCATGTCTTTATGTAATATGAGTCGTATCCTTATCATGTAGACCAACCTTGATTGGTTATATATATGCTAGTCTTTATTAGTTAGAATAATCGTACATCATATTTGTAAGGTTATTACAAACTAATTTGACATCTCATCTTTTGTGTTGGTGCAAATTGAGTGATAGGCCGATAGTGTGGCTTAATTACGTCTTCTTCTTCTTCTTTTTTTTAATTCAAATACGTTAATATGATCCCTTGATTGCGGAGTTTACTTCTATTTAATTATAGCAAATAGTTTTACTATAAACATGTTATCTTATGTTATAATATGGATGAAAATCTTCGGTCCCATTTTTCTGTCACAGTTTCTGTCTCTCATCAATGATAATCACTTAATAAAACAAAATCATAATTCATTAATACATACGCCTCAACCTTTAGTTGATGGGGGATACTGAAACACCAATTTTTGGGACAACAAAATTTTGTTCGTTATAATATATCTATTTTGCAAAAATTTGAGGAGGAGCTGCAAGGGTAGTGCATTGAATTTTTACTATATATTAATAATTTTAAAAAAATATATATTTTCTCTCTCTCAAAATTACGTTAGCCTAAATATTATAAATAACAAACTAGATAACAAGGCTACATGCATAGAGAAAATTACGCCCCCCACGCACCCCACCTCGAGTAAAGATCCTCTCCATTTCTCAAAAGAAAGAAATGGAGGGTTTCATTACTATAGTTTTGGATGTATAAAGCACATAAAAGCCTAATAAATGTCACCCATTTTAAAAATATATGTCTTTATATATTTAAAACTATAATAATGAAACCCTCCATTTTTTTTGGGAAATGAAGAGGATATTTACTCCATCACCCCACCCACCCCCAGATAACAAAAGGAGGCAAAAGGAGTAGAGCATATTAAAGAGTATATACTATATATCTAGCTGTAACATGAACTTTTATTTAACTTTGATGATGTATATTCCCAAAGTTCCAACCCCCGGTTCACCAAAATTTATTACTTGCACAGGCAGAAGAGAGAAAATCATTCAAAAAGCGACATGCAAGTTGCACAAT
This sequence comes from Ammopiptanthus mongolicus, assembly GCA_039655645.1. Taxonomy (NCBI): domain Eukaryota; kingdom Viridiplantae; phylum Streptophyta; class Magnoliopsida; order Fabales; family Fabaceae; genus Ammopiptanthus; species Ammopiptanthus mongolicus. The sequence continues at coordinate 49,662,760 of CM077350.1, forward strand.
AATAATAGTTATCGTAGTAATGTTATGGCGTGTTTGCAGGCACTTAGTCTACTATTTTAATTCAATTTGTAGTTTTATTTTAAATCAACTTGTACGTGAGAGAGAAATAAGTGACAACTTGACCACGGAAAGAGAAAAAAAAAAAAATCAAATCAAAACGAAGCATGGAAGCAATACCGAAATAGAGAAAAAAAAGGGGTGGCATATTTGTTTGTTTGAGTGTGAATGATGAATAGTACATCGTCGGTATGTGCAAGTTGAGGAGCAAGTGGGAGGAAATAAGTTAAGAGACATAACACAAGAGGGAGGAAAGAGAAATTAAGGAGAGAGTGTCGAGAGAGGAAATGCTTTTAATTATCCCTTTTTTTTTAATTTAGTTTGTCCACTTTTGGGGTTTGAGTTGAATATTGAAAAATGCCTTTCTTCAAGTTTCATTCACCTTTCATGCCACATTCTTCTCCCCTCCCTCTAACCTTTCTCACCCATGTGTGGACTTTGGCTGCATGGCATGACTTTATCTTCCTTAACCTATTATTCTGAAATCGACCACACAATATGTAACTGACCATCTTCCTTTTCTCTCACTGTGCCAAGTACAACGAAACCAAGTACTACCACTGATGGCTCATTCTTACACATTATTCTCGATTTCCCATCATTTTATGAAACAGTAACACAATTTTGGCTATGTTTAAGCTCCACCTTGTAAGTTAGGGTGCACTCATGGACCTTTTGTTTTGTACCGTTGGATATAATCAGAACAATCTCAACCATCATGATTGACGACGGGTTACCTGCTGACACTATGTCAGAAGCGGCATTTAATAACACATATTTAATAACAATTTCGGATGAAAACGTGGTAAAAAATGTATCGTGTTTAGTAGTGTTTGCTCAAAGAAACGCTATCTCAACCTCATATATTTAAAAAAATGTACTCCACCTTTTATAGCACTTTTTCGAAGAAGCGCTACGGAAAGAAATAGCATTTTTTTATTAACATAAAGTATATTGATAGGAATACAAGGGTACACTATAACATAAAAGACTTTTAATAACGTTTTTTTTTTTGCATTTAATAGCGCTTTTAAGCGCTATTAAATAGAGCGCTATTAAAGGTTGACATAAACCGTGACGTTTAAAAAAACGCTATCTAAAGAAGAAAAGACAACGCTTCATTAAGAAAACGCTATCGAAAACTCAGTATTAAAACTCAGTATTAGATAGTGCTTCCTTGAGTAAGCGCTATCTAAAACTGATTATTAGATAGCGCTTCCTTGAGGAAGCACGGTCTATTCTTGATTTTTAGATAGCGCTTACCCAAGAAAGCACTATCTATATGATTTAGATAGCGTTTTCTTGAGGAAGCGCTATCTTTTCCAATATATATTTTTTTAATACCGTGCTCTATTTTTCTCATACTTTTCCCTGCACTCAGCAAAACCCAGACAACAATACATTATACATAATTGGTACAGTATAAATAAATTCATTTCATTCATTAAAAATGTTACAATATACACAGTATACACAATTCAAACTATATAATTCAAACATGCATATTACAATATACAATCCCAGAATCCCGGACATTACAATATATATAACTACACTAGCTAACTATACTAATTAAAAATTTCTTCATCCTGCAAGCATCAACCTACCAAATTGGAGACAAATCGTCAAACTATTAAATGAACTTGAAGTATAATTCAATGTAATTAATCATCACAACACACAACTTAAATATAACACTAAAAAATACAAACTTAATTACCTTGATTCATAATAATATAGTTACACCACTCATCCAAAATTTCAAATACTAGCTTGATCATCAGTGTATGAGTCATATTTACTATCGGGAAAGTACTGCATGCGATACAAAAAGTAAATTAAGTTAGAATCAAAGTATATTCAAATGGTCCAAATGTAAGTGTAATTAAACCGAAATTACGTACCGGCGATGGGATTTGAATTTGGTTATGAGCGATGATATCCTTAAGGAACCTTAAAACGTAGTATCCGCAGTCTATGCTGTTGTATTGGCGGGCACACTATAAAACAAAAATAATAAGCAAATTGGTTTTAAATTTAAATAATTGCATAATTACAATGTGAACAAATTAATGCCTCTATAAAGATCCATTTAGTCTTTGATGATTTTGAAGATCGGGACTTGGCTCCCCTTTTGCATCCACGATGAATTGTCAAAGCACTGAAATGCAAAAACAAACAAATTCGTTAAGGTACACGTACAATTTGAATCACAACATATATGAGATAAATTTCAAATCATTTTTCTTATTCTTTAAAGATAATCATAAGCATTTTCCGCTGTGTAAATGGTACATGCAATGGATCCAGGTAGTAGATTGTGTCTTCATTGGTATTGATCGCTAACAATACCCAATGTCCCCTACAAAACAAGAAAATGAGTTAGCAAATCATAAACAGATAATTAATTACAACAAAATACAATACCATATCATTAATTATCTAAATGACTCACTCTACATTCACAGGTGCCAGCTATAGGGAATAGCCATCTGGACTTGCTAGCTCAAGGCGTTCTGCTATGTACTGTTTTTGCCCAGATATATATGGATGCAAAGTTGTTTTATCTGGGCATATGAGCTTGCTGCGATAGGAGACCGGGAGGAGGACTGCTGCTTCTTAGGGGATGTAATGGACCTCTTTGTATGCTCCTTGTTAATTATAGGAGGTTGGGACTCCACAATCTTCTTGCCCTTGTCCTTGTCCTTGGATTTGGATTTTTCGGAGATAACCTACATATTGCAATAAGGTAGTTAGTGACCACCCAGTTTAATAAATATATACAATATATCATAAGAGATAGTAATTATTGACATACCTACCCGAGGTTGATTGGCCAAGCGACAAAAGGTACCTATTGCATGATCCACTACCATGACATCAGCATGCTCAATTGGTACTGGCAATGGTGCATGCCCTTCTAGTGCAACTTCAATCTTCACTTTCACATGGCCAGGAGGTAATGGTAGGTTATGCAATATGGCACCCTCCTCATTAAAGACCATCGCCCTAGCGACAATGCGATGAGTTGGGTGCCGTAGATACAAGTTGCACAGTTTTATGCCCTAAACAAATGATAAATGAAATATTAATTAATTAGTATGAATTAAACCTTCAATGCAATACATAAAATTATAAAAATTATCATTGATAAGTATTACCTCGGGAAGAGGTATATGCGGTTGGACAACGGTGCAACTATCTCTGATAATGTGCGGGATAGGGGTAGGAAGATCACCAGCTAGCTCAGAATCAGCCTGCTTATCCTGCTTGCTAGCCTTTAACTCCTCTACTACATGAGTTAGCTTGGTTAGCCTCCTTTGCGTCTCCAATTGAGTTAACATATCTTGATGTTTTGCGCGTTGTTGTGCGCCCAAAACAATCCTCTAGGAGACGGCAAACGCCACACCCCTTGGGCGACCAGGGTATTCATCGATGTGCAATGCTTGTGCAAGAATATCTTGACGGCCAACACAGTCTGTTATCTCCCCCTATGATACAGACTCTGATAAGGACATCTGTGACACAAATATTAACGAACAAATTAATAAGATGTTAAACATAATTATAATAAGAAATGTACAAATGAACTAAGTTAATTAATGAGGGTGTATACTTACAATTCTGTCAGCCACTTCCTTAGTGGCGGGGTGCAAAATCTGGCCATCATGGCCCATGCGAGTTTTCATCCATAATGTACCCCGCTCAACTGCCTTGGTAGTAGGATCCCCTCCGGCCCTCTTCAGCTGTACGTACATTTGAACACACAAAATAAATAAAATTCATCAATGTTAAGGAAGAAATAATAAGTGGGTTAATTACTCAACAATTTATAAGGAGATATTTTACTTACAATTTGTTCCTCGAGGCCATCATAACCCGTTGGCCCTGCCAAGTAAGGGTACGGAGGGTTTGACGCTCGAATTCGATTTGCTTTACTTGTTTTCTACATATACACCGAAGTATATGTCAATACATGATTTAATATATATAAATTAAGTTAACAAACAATGTTAAATTGTACATACCTTAAATGTCTCGTTTTCTGTGCGTGTCGTTACAAAAGCTCTCCAGTCGTCCACCTTTATCATGTCTGCGTACTTTGGTGGAGCCTCATGTCTGACATTCCCACCCTTATCTTTTAAATACTTGGTCGTCAACCTTGATTGGAATGACCGATGACATTTTCCGACAATCTGGAGACATATTTTCCTCCGAGCCTCATCAATGTCAAAAATAGTCTACAGAAATGATAAAGGTGTAAGTTTAAAAATATACATGTTAAGTAAGAAACTAATGTTAATTAAATATTACTTCTTTACCTGTATATCGCGCCATATGTGTGATTTGGCCTCGTTCAATGCTTTGTCCTTCCACGTCTTGCATGTAATTAGGATCGCTTGCCGGACTACGGCCCCAATGTAACTCTTTAGCTCCTTCCCATTATCACCAATGGGTTTGGCTTTTGATTCCAGGAAACCTGATAAAATAAAACACTTGATTAATAAAATAACGAAACACTTAATTAATAAAATGAAAAACTTAATTAATAATGATCTTAAATACCTGTAATCTCACGCCTTTGCTCCTCTTTAGGATAAGATTCTTCTTGAACGTCGGTCCACGGTGCCTCACTTGTGTTTCAGGCGCCTCTAGACTAGAATCCGAACTATCTTCATGATCACTAGATGAAGACATGATCTGCAACACAAGTAAAAACGTCAGATCACAATATAAATTAGACAAACATGTTTAAGTAAATTTAATTGACGAAGAAATTAAAAACACAAAATCACGATGCCATATGTTTAAGTAAAAACGATGAATATTTTTTTAATTGATGAAGAAATTAAAAAAACACAATCTGCTTACATGTTTAAGTAAATCTTTTCCTCTTCCTCGTTGGATTAGACTTGTGTGTCCCTTATTGGTACGAAACAATGGATTGATCCAAAGACCCTCGTCACGACCATTTCTAATGTACAAACCCTCATCTATAGTTGGATTGGACTGAAGTGATTGTGATGTCCCGAAGAAAGGATCATCCTCAATATTAGCATCTTCATGTGCTTGATCATCAATCCCATTAACAATCATTTTGTTAGTCAATAGAGTGATGGACCACTTCGTATCAGCTGGATCGATGATATAGTACACTTGTTGAGCTTGCGATGCTAAAATAAAGGGCTCGTCATTATACCCCACCATTATATCAAAGAATGAAGGCGGGAAATACATTTCAAGTTCACAAAAAGTCAAAACAATCTCTTTTTGCAATGTCGGCAACTTCCCAGGGTCAACCACCTTACTGCAAATTGCCTTGAAAAAGAAACAGAGTTTAGTCAAGGTCTCCCACACTTTGTTAGGCAAAATTGACCGTATACCGATAAGTAGCAAATTCTCCATGAGGACATGGCAGTCATGGGACTTTAGTCCCTTTAACTTCAGATCTTTCATATCCACGAGGTTCCTAATGTTTGAAGAGTACCTCTCTGGAACCTTAACTCCATGAAGAAACTTACAAAGAGCAATTTTCTCTTTTCTAGCAAGAGTATGAGCAGCCAGAGGTAGATATGTACGTTTCTCCTTCTTTACTGGTCCCAACTCTTGTCTCAATCCCATACCAACCAAGTCAAAGCTTGCATTGATGCCATCTTTAGTCTTGCCTAGCATATTAAGTAAGGTACCAATGACACTATCAAAGACATTTTTTTCAACATGCATAACATCAATGCAATGTCTCACGTATAAGGATTTCCAATATGGCAGCTCAAAGAAGATCGATCTTTTCTTCCACCCTCTTGTGGCAAGCTGTCATGCAAAAAGTTTCCCGAATTCAATGTTCAAATCTTGTACATTTTCAAACATTTGCGCACCCGTCAACGGAGAAGGACTTCTATGATTTTCTGTATTCCCATTGAATGCCTTTCGCCAGAACCGATACTGATGATTTGTTTGCAAAAATCTACGGTGCCCAAGGAAGACATTCTTCTTACCATGTTCCAATTGTATCCAATCTATATCATCTTCACAAATAGGACATGCATACTGACCTTTGGTACTATATCCTGACAGATTATCGTATGCCGGAAAGTCATTAATTGTGCCGAATATCATACTCTCAAGGTGAAACTTTCTTCTTTATACCCATCATACACCTCTAAACCCCTACACCCCTATCCCACATTTGCTTCTAGTCTTCAATTAAAGGAGCCAAATATATGTCAATATCATTTCCTGGTTGTTTGGGCCCAGAAATTAATAAAGACAACGTCATATATTTACGTTTCATGCATACCCATAGGGGTAGGTTGTAGATCACCAAGATCACAGGCCATGAACTGTGAGAGCTACTCTGAATACCGTGCGGGTTAAATCCGTCAGTGGACAATGCAAGCCTTAGGTTTCTTGGTTCTTGTCCGAAATGAGGATAATCATGATCAATTCTTTTCCATTGAGGAGAATTTGCCGGGTGCCGTAACTTGCCATCTTTAATCCTTTCATCCTCATGCCATCTCAAGTGCTTTGCATCTTCCGTGCTACGATACATGCGCCTAAATCTGGGAATTATGGGAAAATACCACAGAACCTTGTCCGGAGCCGATTCTTTTTTCTTATACCTTGAGGCATTACACTTAGGACACATCTGTAAATTTGCATAATCCTTCCGAAATAAAATGCAATCGTTAGGACAAGCGTGTATCCTCTTATAGCTCATGCCAATAGAGCATAACATTTGTTTAGCCTCATATGTCCTACTAGGAAGCACATTATCCTCCGGCAACATTTCTTTCAATAATGCGAGTAATTCCGTAAAACTCATATCTGTCCATCCATTACCCGATTTCAAGTTATACAACCTTAACATCGCCGACAATCTTGTGAATTTAGTACAACCCTCATACAACGGTTTCTCAGCATTACTTATCAACTTCTCAAACATTTTAGGACAATCACGAAGATCTTCTTCAATCGCGTGTGTCATCTCTTTAAAACGGTCGCCTCATATGTATCTGTACCGGTATCATCCGCCGCATATCTTTCACTACTATTCCCCGTATCACTAGATTCAACTCTTGTCTTACCATGCTTTGTCCAATAGGTATAACTTTGATCAATTCCATAGCACACTCAATGTCCTTCCAACTGAGCTACACTAATTCGTCTTGTATAACAACAACTTAAACAGGGACATATGATTCTACTAGAGTCTTCGGCATGCCGAACCGCAAATCTAATAAAATCTTGCACTCCGACTCTATATTCATTTGACAAACGATTGGCAGACATCCACTTCCGATCCATATTTTCCGGATCTACGACAATTATTTTGAGTTTAGAGAGGTTGACGTCTACCTTTGATGAGAACTACAAGAATGCATGACGCACGCTCACTTCATACTACAGGGTGAGGGTTCTATCCTATCCAAGATTGTAAACTCCACATTATATTATTCTAGTATGTCCGAATTACTTCTTGTTCTAATAAAATTTCGGTAGCATTTCCCCTTATTTCTCCAAGCACACAACTTAATTCAGGTGATATTATGACCCAAATTAAGTGTACGTGTACCCAAAGAACAATGAGAAAATACAAACCAATGAAATTTTCTTAGATCAGAAGTAATATTTAAGGCATACAATAATATGTATTGAATGCGAAGTTTACAATTTTAGACTGTCCACTTTGGACAATTCAAGAACAAGTTGTATAATGTGCCATGGCACAATATATAAATCGTTCTTGAACAGGAAACTAAGCTTAATGCATGTGCATACCAATAAAAAATAAACATGCCTACTTCTATAAAACACAGGGGAATAACATATATGTGTACTAGAGAGGTGATGGACAGACGTGCCTGAGAGAATCCAAAATCCAAGTTTGATTCACAAGGTCAAGTACTTGATATCATTTCCTGAAATATTAAGGGACAATATGCATATGACATTGAACAAATAATAAATTCAAAAGTAAAAATAAGATAGGGTCATATATATCTGCATTTAAAACCTAGGTATCTAATCACACAAGGCACTCCAAGCAGGCCATTAACCTTATGTGTTGTGAGAGTTTCAAGGGTTAGAGTTAAAAAGTGAAAACCCCATTGTATCCAAAAGGGTTAGTAGCCAGCAGTACTCCCACCCAGTTCACGTGGTAATGTAAGATAGTGATTTTCTAAATACAAAAATAAAGAAGAATCTTACTTAATGTTAAGTCAGATGCAATTGATTGGAGGAGCATTTTCCCTATTGATAACATTGTTAAAGAAGTGCCACATAACATAAAGCAAGAATTATGGCCATATCGTGTAAGCAAACTCTTACGCATCAGCAAAGGTTTCAAATGAATCAAATGAACTCCTCAATGTCCATATCCAATATATCATGTCATAGGTTATATATATTTTGCTTGCAGTTTCATATATTAAAGTAGTGCATAGAACAATACAAGCAAGTTTCTAAGGACAAGAACAACCAAATTCATCAGTAGGTAAAAATTCTGAAGCCAATTACATTTTATGTCAGGGTATGATGGAAACTGAAATGGCTGAAAGCCAAAAAGATATCTTTATAATATAAAGGACCAAGTAAGTATAATTCTAATAGTTTCAATTAAACTCTTCTGTTAATGAAGAATTAATTATTGCTACAAGAAAGCCAAATTTTGCAGTGCTATTTTTAGAGGCAAAAAATGAGAAGAAATAAAAGGAACAAGAAAATCATCCCATTCTTGGAAATGTTCAATTCCGTTATGGGTGTTTTGAAAAAGTTTACAAAAATACAAAGAAAAAAAATGATAAACAGAGAAGCTATTGCAATGAAAAGGAGATCTTCCTAGAGACAATGTTGCATATAACAATAATGCTAAGAGCTCAACATGGGTCAGAGTAAAATTGCTCCACACTATTAGTCTATTACTATTATGAACTATGGTTATTGGAGTAAGTCGAAATAATGTCAAAAGATACTCCTCCATGTGATATAAAGAAACAAACTTGAAAACCTGAATTTTGCAATTACAAAACCTGGGGTTATGTAAGGCACTCAAGCTCAGTCACAATACAAAAATAGAATTTCATTGATCAAAATTCCAATACTAAGCAGTAACAGAGAAGAAAAAATACTAATGACTAGTGCAGTAATAGAACAGTAACAGCTTGCAGCTCACACGCTCAACTTCACAAATGCATTTCGTCTTTGCCTATGCACACCTTCACAAATGGAGTAACGGTGGAATGAGAGAAACCTTAACAACAGAGAGGGAAACGAGAGAGCTTACCTCAGAGATAGGCTGAATGAGAGAGCTTACCTGAAGAGAAGCTCGTGCGAGGGAGGGACGTGATCTAAGGCAGGGAGGGAGAGAAGGAGAAAGATGGAGAAGGTCGTGCGGTGGCGTTTGTGTAGTGGTGGTGGCCAGAGAACCAAAATGGTGGTGGTGGTGGTGGTGGTGTTTGCGCGTGGAGGAGGCAATGAGGGGTTAGGGAAAAGTTCGAAAGAAAGACAGAGTGTGAGGAGGGGAGTGTACGTTAATGAATTAGAACTGGTGATAAATTAAAAAAATTTGAAAATGGGAATAGATAGCGCTTCCTTGAGGAAGATGGCGGAAACGCCATCTAAAGTGAACTTACAACAGTGCTTCCTTGACGAAGCGCTATCTAAAGTTTGAGTTTAGATAGCGCTTCCTCAAGGAAGCGCTATCTATTCCCAAGATGTGGAATAAATAGCGCTTCGGAAGCGCTATCTAAACTCAAACTTTAGATAGCGCTTCCTCAAGGAAGTGTAACACCCTGATTTTCTTAATCTATCTGTTAATTAATCAGTATTTAAGTAATTAAATTTTATTGGAGGGTCTAGAAAATTTAATATATTATTTCGAGTCACGCTCTACGCCATCATAGGAGGCTATGGTTAAATTTTGGGCCGAAAACTCAGACGAAGCTCGATCTATGTTTTTCAGATGATAGTGTTTTTCTGCTATCAAGACATCTTTTTGACTAACAGTCAGAACCATTAGCCTTAGAATTCAATCCTCTACCTTTTTGCTAAAATGTGTCCTGACATCCAAAAATATAAATAATATTTTATATTCGGGTCGAAAATCGATCAGGTAGACGATTCCGGATGTCTTAGGGTTTTTCGAGAACCTTGAGCCGATAATTCTCATACCAAGACTATGTTAAAATCATTTGGGGACTCATACCAGTGTCGTGATAATTTCAAAATATTGGGACGCGAAATGACCAAATTGCCCTTGGTATTTTTTTACTGTTTACCATTTTACCCTTGCTTAACATTTAAGAAAACTTAAGAAAATATCTTCACCCTCTCTCTCTCATCCACTCATTTTCGCTGACTCTCTCTCTCGTCTCCCTCATCTTCTTCTTCTTCTTCTTCTTCTTCCTTTCTTCTTTTCCTTCATTTCTCTTTTCTTCCTCCATTTTCAACTCCATTTTTCTCAAGCTTCCTCAAGTTTTTTCAACCATGTTGTGAAGCAAAGTTGCTACTCTCATCCTCCTCTATCACCTAGGCGGTATAGATTTCATCCTTGAGCTCTCAATCTTCATTTTTCTTCATTGATTTTCATGAGTTTCAATTTCTAGATCTAAACTTCAAAAATTTCTAGAAAATTGTAGAAAAATTCTTTTAATGCCAAACCAATTTCTATGAGGTAGTATCATCCTCAACTATCATAATCCAAGAGCTTGAAATCAAGTAATCTCTCTAGCCTATTTAACTATGAGAGGCCGAATGGTTGGTTTTTGGGGGGAAATGGGTTTTAATTTGTTCTTTGTTCTTGATTTCACCTATTTCCCTCCTTAATCATGTAATCGAAGTGATTAGGAAGCCAAATCAAATTTTCACCTATTTTACATGGTGATGGCCGAAACCCTATTTTGTTGATCTAAGGGGTTTTGGTTCAAATCTTTGATAATTGATCATTGATTATATATTAGGTATACTTAAGGATCATTGATCCAAGAGTTAGGAATTTTTAAACATCTCTAGCCTATTTTGAAAATTGGGGCAGTACCCTAACCATATGGACTAGGAAAGTTTTTAATTAACTGTTTTAATTTCTGGCTGTGTTTTGTTGTATAAAATCGGACAGGAATCGAACATCCGATCGCGCACCCGGCTGACAGCTGCGGAGTCGTAGCCGGAGCTGCACCTGGAAAGAACCGATATCGTCGGGAAGGCAAGCTTAGTATAGATATATATATATATATATATATATATATATATATATATATATATATATATGTGTGTGTGTGTGTAGGTGAACCCTTAAACCCTACTAGAGGTTGAGCCCTGGATAAAGTGCCTGAACCCTGGGTGTAAGTACTTTTGGGCTATTACCACTAAGTTGATGATATGACTATTGTGATTGATTGAGGTTGATGTGTTGAATTGTTATTTGATTATCTGTTGGTTTTATTTTATTGAACTGTTGGAGTGATTTATTGTTATCTGGCTTTATGGTGATGTTTATACTAGATAAATTACTGTTGTAATGTTATTGTGATTTGACTGGTGGTTGGATGTTGATGAGAGTATGGTGAGTGATGATGTGTTCGGGTAGATATCGTTGTGGTCCCGACCGTGGAGATGTGACTCGTAGACGCAAGGTGTCACGACGCTGATGTTGATGTTGATGTGATGTTGATGATGATGTGATGTTGATGTTGATGATTGATGTTGATGTTGATGTGATGCGATGTGTCGTAGTCGTGGACCAGTGCTTAGGTGTGAAGTCCTGATATCAACTTGTGATTGATATTTGTTGCATTTTCATATCATTTCATACCACAAAATTTTGTCCCAAAGGGGGATGTCCAATTGGGGACGTTACTTTAAATCCCGAGGCGGGATGTGATGTAATGTAATCCCGACAGGGATGTCCAATTAGGGACGTGATGTATCAGCCTACACGCATATAGGGGAGTCAACATATACATAGGGATTAATATCCCTCTTATAGGAATATTCGAGAGAATGACTTTTGAGATGATTGTGATGGGTGATTTAAGAGATGGATGAGGTTGTGTCGTATGATTAAATCGTGTTATGTGATGTATGTATATATATATATGCTATACTGATGCCCCTCTCCCATATTGATGAATTATGATTCTTAATCCTTTTATTTTCTATCTGTGTTATTTTTATTTTATGGGAAGATCCCTAAGAGGAACCAGTTGCTGAGGAGCTGGACGGCATTCTGTACGAACCTGACGCCGGAGGACGCGCCACGGACCCTAGCCTCGAGAGGTTGGGCAGTGATCGTGGTTAGCCGGAGAGCTGTCTCATGGCTTATTTACATAATTTGATTTCCGTCTGTACTAAAAGACTCGATGTATTACTTTATTACTGTAGCCCTACTGATGGGGTAATGATGTATGCGATATATTTCTTTATATTTAAAGCTATGTACTCTGAGGCGTAGCGTGCCGTAAATTGTTTTGCTTCCGCGCTCAATTTTTTCGCTTCGCTTCATATTAATAAGGCGCGCTAACGTTTATTATACGATTAAGGTTAGTTAATATCTAAGGTTCTCCAATGGGACGGCGGGTCGTCTCAGGAAGCGCTATTATACGTTCACCGCCTTTTTTTTAATAGCATTTCGTTTAAAAACGCTATTAAAGGTGCGATATTTAATCCTTTTTCTGGCGGAGTGGTACTCGAACTCATATACAAGAAGAAGGAAACAAAAAAAAAAAAAAAAAAACAAAAGAAACAGACCAAATGTAAATACCATACTAACTCTAAAAACCACTAGCTTCAAAATCCAGTATACATATTATAGAAGCCTTGTCCCCACCACTGCATGAGCCATATATATAAGAAAGAAACTCGTTTTTCTATCAAATCCAATTCATTACCTCGTCAAACAGCAACAACAAACCACATTTCAAAGGCCATTTCATACCTTTTCCAATCCTGCAACAAGGAAAAGAAATAGCATTAATAACGTTTCCTAAACCAAACACTATTAAATGATCGAGTAACTATAATAGCGCCTACTTGACAAAACACTATCTTTCCCCTGTATTAAAACAAAACGCTCAGGGTGACCAACTCTTTGCACGTTAGTTGACATAGTTCATGAACGTATAATATACATCTGCAAAGAAAACCCGATATTCAACCTTCAACGCATAGAAAACTATCCATAACCAATTCTGCCTTAATATTAACGCAACTAAACCCTGAACCAAGCTCTCTTATAAATAACTTTCCTCTATGTTCTTATCCTACAATATTGAAAATTTTATAAACTCGCATTCTTCTCTGTATTCTTCATTTTGGAGCTCTCTTATGACTTATGAGTCACAATATAATCCAGAAGCGGTTGTCACTCCTATATCTTCTTGTTGTGTGTCATGACTAATGTCTAGAAGAGGGCAGTCCTTCCTAAATGTCATGACAAATGATATGAAGTTATGGGAATGCTGACGTCTCCCATCCCCCATCGGGCAGTAACCTGAGAGTGCTCCCAATGTAGACAGTGCTCCCATGAGGGTTGATATGCTATCTCTCCTAGATATAATGAGACGAAAGCGGCCAAGAAATGAAAAGGAGCATAACCACTGTTGGACTGCTCTAATCCACTGAGGATTGATCATATATACGAGCCTCTATTTTCAAATCCTCTAGCAGTATCAAAGTTATTTATACTAAACCTTTTCATAAGAACTTTAGTCAATTATTACTGCTTCGTTTTTTAGCAGCAGTAATCGGAGAAGCGGTAATTGAAGACCGAACATTTCAAAGGGGACCGTTTTGAGTAATAAATCCTTCTACTTGTCCTTTGGGAACCCAAGAAATAGGATTATCTAGAAGCTTTGACTGTACAGAAACCGTTGTAACATCCTGAAGTGCCATCTTTATCCTTTCAAATTTAATCTTTTATTACCATTTGTTATCACCAAAAAATAAATTTCTAGTTGTTGATAATGAATATGGTGAAAACAAAGTGAATATATTATTTCATTTGCTAGCTAAATCATTTACTTTTGGCAGCCAAAGTAATGGGCAGCTAAAGTAATCTCAGTTTGTAGCCGATTGAGGGTAGTTGATTTTTTGCTAGTTGAATGATAGGAACTAGTCGATTAGAAACAGCTGAACATTAGCTCAAGTGTCAGGATTAGCTGAATACTGGAATTACGAGGAAGACTTGGTGGGCTGGGCATGATTATTAAATGGGTTTGCAAAAGAGGTTGGAGATTTTTATGGTGCAGAAGGTGAAGATAGTGGACCAGTATGAACGTGCCTGTAATATAGGGATTTTCGTTGAGTCATTTTCTGTTACTAGCCATTTTTGTTAGCTATTAAGGATTTAGTTGTAGAAATATAGGAAGAAGTGGACTATAGCAACGGTGGCAGTTTAATTTTGTTATATATATATATATATATATATATATATATATATATATATATATATATATATATATATATATATATATATATTTACGAGTTGTACAGATGAAAACACACATGGATGCAAACAAATAACTATTATTCGCTGATTTCTTGGTCTTATGCTTTCATTGCCTTATCACTTTCTTGCATTTTTATTCTTTCCGAGTGACCTTCTTTACTTAATCTTATTTGCTTTTTTTCAAGTTTTAATGTTCACCCTTTCCAACTAGACGCTTTCATTAGTAGTTTAGGAACCCCCTACAACTAAGGAACAGATTTCCTTCCTTAGTGGAAGAATTCAAAAGAGGAATCAGAAGTGTAAACTGGCCAATTCTTGTAATTCGGCTAGGCATTTAGTTTACACTACAACACCATTATAAACTCAAACATCATGTATGTGTAATATTGTAGCAAATTGTAACTCTTGTTGTCAATGATGAAAAAAAATTTCTCTCTGATTGTAATACTGTTATTTATTTTTGTTGCAATGAAAAGAAACGTAAGGTTTCTGCAATATTAGTATAAGAAAAAACAAACCAATAGGTATCAAATTCATTAAAATATACATGCACTTTTGAAAAAAAATTATATTGTATAGGGATGTTTAATATATTAAATCTTTACAAATTCAAAGTTTAAGCTAACATAGAAGATTCTTTAACTCCACTTGGAAAAATAAACATCCTAAAAAAAAGTGATTAGTTCACCTTTAATAGTGTTTCCTCGAGAAAACAATATTAAAGATGAAGAGGGTAACCTTTAATTAGGGATAGCAAAACGGCCAACCCGCTCCGTCCCGTCCCGCCCCGCCCAAAACGGGACAAGGCTGACCAACCTGTTTTGGTCATATGGGTTGAACTCACCAACCCACCCCTCTTAATGGCGCGTTGGCCAC
Source organism: Ammopiptanthus mongolicus (assembly GCA_039655645.1). NCBI lineage: Eukaryota > Viridiplantae > Streptophyta > Magnoliopsida > Fabales > Fabaceae > Ammopiptanthus > Ammopiptanthus mongolicus. The sequence continues at coordinate 49,678,136 of CM077350.1, forward strand.
ATAGAAAACATAAATTGGGTTGGCGGGTTGGCCCATTATAAAATTAATTTTTTTTAACAAATTCATATAACATTTCTGTTTTTTGTGGGAAATATTCATAGCCTTTCTTAAATTCTCATTAAAAAATTGGAATACTCTTATGCCATATAATTCATTTAACAAAAGACAAACTATTTTTTATTTAGTATGCCATAATTCCAAGTAAAAACAAAAAAATAAATGTGCATTTTTTGCACTCGAGTATGATATAAAAAAAACACAGAGTGGATAATACTCAAAATAGAACAATACTACTATACTAGATGGTAACATGTATTTGTCTGCACACAAGTAAATTTTACCAATTTACTTAACAAACATGAATTCAACACATGAATTTCTTAACGATAGTCCACAATCATAAGTCATGATAAGCAATTTAAAAATAAGCATCATAAGTCGATTACTAATAGTCCATAATTTAACAACCACAAATTAGTTTTAATGTCTTAAACTTCTTTCACAAAGCAAAAAATCAATCATCATCATCATCATCTTCTAAATCAAGAACATTAGATGATGCCTTTGAAGTAGATGACTCCACTTTTTGATCATATTCATCATCAATATCATTATCTACATATCACAATTGAAGTAGAAAATAATTAAATTAACAAATGGTTATCAAAATAATACAATAATAAATAAATACATTCAAATTCAATAAATTGCCATCGCTATTACACCTTTGCGCTATTACAAGCATTACACCTTGCCCTATTAATTCTATCATTACCCGATCCTATAATAGTGAAAATTTTCCAACAATCTGATGTTGTTGATTTGGCCTTTTTCTTAATAGGTTCAACGGTTTGGGATTTATCAACCCCAATCTTCAAATTTTCCCCGTCAACTTCAGCATCAACAATATTAATGGGTTCCATTTCTGACAAGTAATGAAAGAACTAGGCAGTTAGGATGCACTAAAACAGTGACAAATAGAAACGAAAACAAAAATTAACAAAACCAGTGGAATGAAGAACAGAAGGGCACAACTCACACTCACACAACCACACCATCTTCACTCTCCAGAATGAAGGACAGAAGGTGAGAAACTGAGAATTTTTTATATACCTTAGACTTACAGAGCAGGGGAGATTTAGAATGATGGCTTGCAGCGGTGAGGGACTCCGAAAATGGCGAGGAAACTCCGCGACAAAGGCTAAGAGTAGCGGTGGTGGTGAGTGGTTACTGACTGTTGAAGGCGTGAAGTTTGGTTGATGAAGATGAGAGATCCACGGTTGGTGAAGATGCGATGCAACAACGACAAGACTGTTGGTGACGAATTGCATTGGAGAAGTGCGGCGACCTGGTGATTCGGTGAAGATGAGAGAAGTTGAGAGTGAAAGTGGGCGACTGTGTGTTGTGTTGTATCTGGTAATCTATAAACCCTAAGTGAATTACTAGTTATCTGATTCTAAAATCTAAAATTCTACATTGTGTAAAATAAAATTAAATAATTAATGAATCAATCAGAAAATTTTTCATTTTTTTAATCTGACAGGTTGGCAACCCGCTATTGACCCATTTTGAGATGTGTTAAGCGATGCGGGTCAAAGTGGGATGGTGGGTTCAGGACCCCAACATAGCCCGCTAAATTTTGGCGGGTTAGCAGGTTGACCCGCAAGTCATAACCCACTTTGCCACCCTTACCTTTAATAGCATTTTCTCAAGGAAACACTATTAATTAAAAGAGATATTTTTTAGGCTGAATTAATCTTTTGGTCCCTTATCATAATTGTTTTTTTCATTCTGGCCCCTTAACTTTTTTCTGTGACAAATAATTCCCCTGTGTTTACAAACATTAACAACATTGGCCTAAACACCGCTCAAACTGTCCTATGTGTCTGTTAGGTATCCAACATGATGCTGACGTGCTGTTGGCTTAGTGGCTTGGCCAAAACGACATCGTTTTGGTGACTTCATATCAGTGTCCGAGTAAGGTAGATGTAAACTAAGCTTTGTAGCCATGGTTGTAGGGAAAAAGATTGGGAATCAAGAACTCTAGGTCACCTATCGGCCGGCTGTCCTATTTAGTATCGTAGACTATTCATGTAAATATTCTGATTGATTAGTTATGTTTTTTTCCTTTTTAGTTGTTCCTATTTAGGTAGTCCTTTATTGTCAATATTCTGTAATTAATTAGGAACCCATTTTGTGATCCTCACTAATTGTATTTTCCCTCTATAAAAGAGAGGACTCCCTGTACAGTGAAATATATCAATAACACAATACTTCTCCCATATTTCAACTTGGTACCAGAGCACGATCTCTGTGTAACCTGTGCCCCCTCTAATTTATCACCATGGTTGACAATTCCTCAACCACCAACAATGATCAGCAGAAGGAGTCACAACAGGAGAAGGAGAACGCCGTTCTCCAGGACTCGCAGACTCCAAAACAGGAGCAGAGGAGTGGTTTCGGCGACTCCCATTCAATCCAAATCACCTCTTTTCGACTCAATGGGTGGAACTATCTTCGGTGGTCTCAATCTGTCCAGACGTATATCCGAGGCAGAGGTAAAATTGGTATCTCACTGGTGATCGACCTCAACCGAGTCTTACTGACCCACAGTATGTTGCGTGGGATGCTGAAAACTCCATGGTGATGACATGGTTGGTAAATTTCATGGAGGAAGAAATCAGCAAGAATTATTTGTGCTATTCTACAGCCAAGGAATTGTGGGACAGCGTGATTGAAATGTATTCAGATCTGGGAAATAAACCTCAGATTTATGAACTCACCCTGAAAGCAAGGGAAATTCGTCAGGGAAGTGACAATGTCACAAAATACTTCCATTCCTTGACGCGGGTGTGGCAGGATCTTGACCTCTTCAACACTTACAAGTGGAAGTCAACCGAGGATGCTAAACACCATCAGCAAAGAGTGGAAGAAGGAAGAATTTTTCAGTTTCTTGCTGGACTAAATGAGGAGCTCGATGAAGTCCGTGGCAGGATCATTGGGAGAGCAACCTTACCCTCATTGGGTGAAATTTTTGCAAATGTTAGAAGGGAGGAAACTTGCAGAAGTGTGATGATGGGTAAAACAAAGGTTGATCTAACCCCTCCCGAGACCAACGCTTTGATTGCTGATTCTGCTACCTTTAAGAGTTCATCAAATCAGAGGAACTCATAAAGTTTATGTTGTGACCACTGCAACAAGCCTCGCCACACTCGGGAAACTTGACGGAAACTGAATGCGAGACCAACACACCTAAAGGGCAGCAAAACAGGTCCTAGAGCACCTAGATCATTCCCTACAGCTCATGAGGCAGAAAAGACTACTCTGAACAAGGATCAAGTTGAGGAACTCATAAGGTTGTTAAAATCTAGTTCTTTATTTGGTATTCCTAATGCTTCTCTTGCACAAACAGGTAATTTTAGTACCTCTTCCTCTCTAAACTGCACCTCAAATATGTGTGCACCATGGATCATTGATTCAGGTGCTTCCGACCACATGATCAGCCTTTCCTCTATTTAAAACTTATTCTCCCTGTCCTGGGAATAAAAAAGTCAGAATTGCAGATGGTAGTTTTTCACCAATTGCCGGAGAAGGAAAAGTTACTTTATCCAAACACATTGTTTTAAAAAATGTATTGCATGTACCAAAACTCTCTTGTAACCTTCTCTCTGTTAGTAAAATCTGCAAAGATTCTAATTGCAATATGAAGTTCTTTAACACTCATTGTATTTTTCAGGACCGGACTTCGGGGAAGATGATTGGCAGTGCTAAAAGGGACGAACTCTATTACTTTGAGGATGCTTTCGATAATAAAGCTGCTCATGGCCTTAGTGGTATAGGTTCTACCCCTGTAAGGGATCAAATAATGCTCTGGCAAAATAGACTAGGGCACCCTAATTTTCAATATCTTAGGCATTTGTTTCCAAATTTATTCAAAAATGTTGATTGTTCTTCTTTTGAATGTGAAAGTTGTGTTCTTGCTAAAAGTCACACAACCACTTATTCCTCTCAACCTTACCATACATCTAAACCTTTTTATTTAATCCATACTGATGTATGGGGTCCATATTAAATTACAACTCAATTTGGAAACATGTGGTTTGTGACCTTCATTGATGATCATACCCGGTTGTGTTGGGTCTATCTTATGAATGAAAAGTCAGATGTTCCTAATATATTTAAATGTTTTTCAAAAATGGTAGGAACCCAATTTGACACAAAAATCTCCATTTTGAGAAGTGATCATGGTACTGAATATTTTAATTAGAATCTCAAAGAATTTCTCCAACTTAAAGGTATTCAACATCAATCAACATGCCCAAACATGCCTCAACAGAATGGCACAGCTGAAAGAAAAAATAGACATCTTCTTGAGATAGCTCGTGCCATTATGTTTGAGAGCAATGTTCCAAAGTTTTTATGGGGGATGCTATTCTAACAGCAGCCTATCTCATAAATAGAATGTCAACCCGTGTGTTAAATTATTGCACACCATCGGACACTTTCAAAACCTTTTTTCCAGCATGTCGATTGCATACTGATTTACCTTTAAAAGTGTTTGGCTGCACTATTTTTATGTATACACCTAATTTTCGGTCTAAACTAGACCCAAGAGCATAAAAATGCATTTTTGTTGGATATTCTCCCAACCAACAGGGGTATAAATGTTTTAATCCTAGCACGAAGAAGGTTCATATCAGCATGGATGTTACATTCTTAGAACATCAACCTTTTTATCAGAAAAATTCCCTTCAAGGGGAGAGTGTGAATGAAGATAATTTTTTAAATGAACCTATGCCAACCCCTGTTTTATACACCAAGGGTACAGGTGATCAAACAAGTGATCATAACCCACAAGAACATGTGGATACAAGTGCTAGAATTGATGAGGGAAACCTGGTCCCAGACTTAGGTGGCACCCAAATAGGGGAAGAAATACCACAATCAAAACAGGAGCTTCGTGTTTATGCTCGGAAATATCCTCAAAGGACCAGAAATCAGTCCATCATTCCTGCATCCAGCTAACCAGAAATCCCGGACGATGGTCCAACAGAAATACTACAAGAACTTCCAAGTAATTCTGAAATCTCTATTTCTGATATTGATCTACCCATAGCCCTCAGGAAAGGAACTAGAACATGCACCAAAAAAACCACACAAAACCAGTACAAACCATCCCATTTCCAATTATGTCTCCTACCAAAACCTTTCCCAAAATCACCGAGCCTTTACCTCTAAAATTACTAATTTGTTTGTGCCTAGAAACATTGAGGAAGCACTAGATGATCCCAACTGGAAATTAGCAGTGCAACACCTTTTCCCGAGTGTCACAATCCCGAACGTTTATAAGACCGAAAATATTTCTTTATGCGAAAAATACGCCTTTTTTTTTCACAGATGTAATGGGATTAGTAAAGGTAAATAATACTAATAAATGAACTTAGGTTCACCATGCATTTCTAGAACATACTGTATTATAAACACAAAACAGAAACAGAAACAGAATTAATACTATATACAGACATAGGTCTAATGTATAACTGACATAAGAAATACAATAAGTACTAGGAGTCATAGCTCCCAAAAGATACTACAAAAACTGACATAGTCTGGCCGACAACAAAAACAAAACAGCAAAAGAGTCCGCCTCTGGGCTCAAGGAAACTACTGGACTGAACCATCATCACGTCCATTTGTTCAAGCAGCAATAGCAAGTACCAGTAGAAAAAATACAGATATGGGTGAGATTCCCGTTCATCAACACAACAAAACAGCAGTAGTAAAAACGGGATGACTCACCAGGTAACAGCGTACCCAACATGCTTACAAAAATTCTCAATATCAATCATGTTAAACAGTTAACAGCATAATATAAGGCATTCTTAAACAATACAGCGATGTATAACAGTAAATGTAAATATCAACAGTCATGCAATTCAGTGCAATGTATATGACTCAATGCCAATGTCACTGGGTACTACTCTGACCCCTACTCCACGGAGCTAACAAAACATTGGAGAGAATGAATGGGAGGACATGTTCCAGTTTCTGCCAGCCATGAGCAAGATGCGACAACATTCGTAACGTGCACGTATCTGGCTTTACGGAAACACTCTCGACCAAAAATGAAAAGTACGGCATCTAGTAGAGGATATCAGTGTATTGCACGGATTCGTCATGACACAGAAAAGCTACCAACTCGTCAGATGTAAGCCCTTCCAACCCTGATACCTCTAAAAAGACCATTGAAGATCGTCACCGTAAGATTCGCACCCACATCAAGGTGTAAGCTCAACTCCTAAGCTCAAGGCCTTATGACTATGCAAATGAAATACCAATGCTTACACAAAGCAGATGCGATCAAGCAATGTCTACCCCCTGGTAAACCACAAGTTTCACTAAGGTTCTCTTCCTTAGGAACCATACGCATCTTTGAAAAACAAAACCTTTGTCCACCGGATAAATCTTGTGATCCCTTCGGGATAGAGTCATCACAAGACTAAAACAATTGAACGACTGATCAGGGTTCGAATCACCGGTCCGTCATCGAACTACTATTCCAAACCCAAAACGTTTCATGTTTGTCTTTATGTCTTATGAAGTCATTGTTTTACTAAGTCATCAATGGTATAGTATATGGTCTTGTTTCACCACATACTATACTTAATTAACCCTTGTCTTCAACTCTAAGTTAATTACTTAACTTAGGTTTTGAAGGGTAAAACTTTACAGTTTGAGTGGAAAAACACTCTTTATAATCAAAACCAATTCTCGCGGGGCGAATATATAACACCCCGATTTTCTTAATCTTTTAATTAATCAGTAATTAAGTGATTGTATTATATTGGAGGGTCTAGAAACTTTAATAAATTATTCCGAGGCCATAGTCACGCTCTACGCCATCGTAGGAGACTATGGTTAAGTTTTGGGCCGAAAACTCAAACGGAGCCCGATCTATGCTTTTCGGATGATAGTGTTTTTCTACTGTCATGACCTCATTTTAACTAACGGTCAGAACCATTAGTCTTAAAATTCAATCCTCTACCTTTTTGCTAAAATGTGTCCTGACGTCCAAAAATATAAATAATATTTTATATTCGGACCGAAAATCGATCGGGTAGACGATTCGAGTTATCTTAGGGTTGTTCGAGAACCTTGAGCCAATGATTTTCATACCAGGGCTATGTTAAATCAATTAGGGACTCCTACCAGTATCGTGAGGATTTTTGAAATGTCGGGATGTGAATTAACTAAATTGCCCTTGGTTAATTTTTACTAATTACCTTTTACCATTCTCTTTACTATGACTTAAGACTTAAGTCACCTAATTAAATAGCCTATATTCACTCACTCACAGCCCCAAAATTTTCGAGCACAGCCCCCCTCCCCCCCAAAACACCCACCCTCTTCTTTCTCTTCTTCTCCATCTCATTTCTTCATTTCTCACCATTAAAGCTCACTTTGAGCTTGAATTTGTTGAAGCAACCTTCACCAAATTTGAAGGAGATCACCATAGGAGGTAGCTAGTTCTCTCAATCTCTCTCAATCTCTCTTTATTCTCCTTTGATTTCTATGGTTAGGAATGTTAAGGTTTTTTACCCCTAGATTTTCAAAAATCCATGAAAAATTGTAGAAAAGTCATTTTGATATCAAACCAATTTTTATGGCCTAAGTTCATGACACACTTGCATGATCCAAGAGATTAGAGCCAAGAAATATCTCTAGGGTATTTAATCATAGAGGGGCCGAAACCCCTTTTAGTGTAGGGTAAGGTTTTTGGTTGGTTTTTGATGTTTTGACTTGATATCTAGGGTTATCACATTTAATTAGGGTGTTATCCAAGAAATGAGGATTTTTGGAGCTCCCTAGATATTTTTCATGTTTTTCATTCAATAGGGCCGAACCCTAGGGGTAGTGAAGTAGGAGAAATCTTTACTTTTTGAGCTAATGCCTTCATTGATTATGTTTAGGGATACCTAAGGATCATTGATCCAAAAGTTAGGAATTGTTCGACATCCCCAGCCTAATTAATTAAATAGGGTAGCAGCTAATCTTAAGGAATTAGGGAGTTTTGATTTAACTGTATTGATTTCTGGTTGTGTTTTGTTGTATAGAATCGGACAGGATTCGAACATCCGACAACGCACCCGACTGACAGCTGCGGAGTCGCAGCCGGAGCTGCACGAGGAAATCACTAAGGTGGGGAGAAAGAACTAATATCGTCGGGATGGCAAGCTTAGTATAGAATATATATATATATATATATATATATATATATATATATATATATATATATATATATATATATATATATATATATATATATATATCTGTGTGTGTGTGTGTGTGTGTGTAGGGGAACCCTAAAACCCTACTAGAGATTGAGCCCTAATTAAAGTGCCTAGACCCTAGGTATAGGTACTTTTGGGCTATCACCGCTAAGTCGATATTATGAATGATGAGACTGGTTGAGGTTGATTGTGTTTAATTATTTAATTGATTACCTGTTGATTTTTTTTATTTTGTTGAATTGTCTGTTTGATGAACTATTGCCTAAATTTATGATGATAGCTGTACTGGAAAGATCTTCTGTTGCGATGTTTATTGTGATTTGTTGGTTGAGTGTTGATGAGAGTATGGTGAGCGTTGATGTTGTTCGGGTTGATATTGTTGTGGTCCCGACCGTGGAGCTGTGGCTCGTAGACTCAAGGTGTCGTGATGCTGATGCTAATGTGATGTTGATGTTGAGGATTGATGTTGATGTTGATGTGATGCGATAGGTCGTGGTCGTGGGCGAGTGTTTAGGCGTGAGGTTCCGATATCAACCTGCAATAGATGTTTGTTGCATTTTCATATCATTTCATACCACAGCATTTGGTCCCAAAGGGGGATGTCCAATTGGGGACGTTACATAAAATCCCGAGGTGGGATATGATGTGATGTGATGTGATGTAATCCCGACGGAGATGTCCAATTGGGGACGTGATGTATCGGCCGACATGCATATAGGGAAGACAGCATATACATAGGGACTGGTATCCCTCCTATAGGCTTATCTGAGAGAATGATGTTTGAGATGATTGTGATGGGTGGCTTAAGAGATGAGTGATGTTGTGTTGTATATGCTATCGGTGTTGTGTGATGTATATATATATGCTGTACTGATGCCCCTCTCCCTATTGATGAATTATGTTTCTTATCTCCCTTTATTTTTCTATATGTGTCACTTTATTTAATGGGAAGTCCCGAAGAGGAACCAGCTGCTGAGGAACTGGACGGCATTCGGTACGAGCCTGATGCCGGAGGACGGGCTACGAACCCTAGCCCGAGAGGTAGGGCAGTGATCGTGATTAGCCGGAGAGCTGTCTCTCGGCCTATCTTTCGTACTGTTATTTTGGGTTTGTAACAATATACTCTGTATGTACTACTTTACTACTGTAGCCCTACTGATAGGGCAATGATGTATGTGATATATATTTCTTTATATTTAAAGCTGTGTATTCTGAAGCGTAGCGTGCCGTTTATTGTTTTGCTTCCGCGCTAAATTTTCTGCTTCGCTTCGTTTTAATAAGGCATGCTAACGTTTATTATGCGATTAAGATTAGTTAATATCTTAGGTTCTACTGATGGGACAGCGGGTCGTCTCATTTATTGGTATCAGAGCAATTCGATTCTAATATCGGACTGTGAGGTTTAGGAAGTATACTAGCATTGACAGTTATATCCATATTGGGTACCAACTGTGTTGGGAAAAGGGTAGTGTGTCTGATGCGCAAGATTATCGAGTGTGATAACTTCATTGTTCGTATGGCATATATATGTCTGTTGATTGATATGGTGGGTGGTTTCTGTCTGGCTCCCGAGGCGAGAATAGGTTTCGCGAGCGAGACAGAAAGACTGAACCATACTGATCAGGCTAGCCTTCCTGGATCGCGAGGCGAGTAGATGTTCGCGTCACTAGGCAGAGGGGCTATTCTTCACTGATCAGTCTGGCCTTCTGGATCGCGTAGCGAGTGAAGGTTCGCATCGTGAGGCCGAGGAGCTATTCTTTACTGATCAGGCTAGATTTCTGGAGTGCGTCGCAAGTAGAGGTTCGCGACGCGAGGCCGGGGGGCTGTTCTTTGCTGAATAATTTGACCTTCTGGATCGCGAGGCGATCATCGTTTTCGCATCGCGAAGCCGAAGGGCTTTCTGGCTAGCGTGGCGAGCATAGTGTCGCGGGGCGAGAACCTTCTTCTTTTGCCTTTTCTCTTGTTTTCTTCATTTTCTTTCCTTACTAACAAATGACTTATGTATTAAACTAACGCTTCCTTTACCAGGAAAGAATGGCCAGAGGACGCGGTAGAGGAAGGGGAGCACTAGTTGGAGCCGGGAGCCTCGACAATAGTGGGGATACCTCGGGAATTGGAGGTAGCGGAGATCAGAATGAAGCAATAAGGGCATGAGGGATTTGGCTGCTGCACTGCTGCAACAAACACAGCAGAATGCTCAGTTCATGCAGCAACAGGAAGAGAGGGATGCTAGACAACAACAGAATCCGGTCGGAGGAGGTGAAGTTGTAAACACTGGACTGAATGCTTTCATGAAGGGGAATCCTCCCCAATTCCATGGAGAGTACAATCTGGAAGTAGCTGAGTTATGGCTGCAAGAAATGTAGAAAGTCTTTGTGGGTATCCAATGCAGAGAGGATAGGAAGGTTACTTACGCTGCTTTCATGCTAGTTGGAGCAGCTGAAGCATGGTGGAAAAACAAACAGAACTGCTAGAGGCTGGAGGAAGACTACTGACCTGGGAGGTATTCCGTGAGAGCTTCTTGGAGAAATATTTTCCAAGGAGTGTTCGTCAAGAGAAAGAAAAAGAATTCCTAAGCTTGAAGCAGGACCAAAAGTCGGTTGGAGAATACGCCATGAGGTTCGAGGCGCTGCTGAAATTCTCCCAATTTTACCAAGTGTACCCGGATGAAGACTGGGTGTGCCGAAGGTTCGAAGACGGACTAAGGTCCGAGCTGAAGAGAGCCATGCTGCCATTGATTATTCGATCATTTCCCGAGCTAGTGGAAAAATGTACCATACTGGAAGGACACGATCAAGAGAGAATTACACAAACTCTAGTAACAAGCGGTGGACCAGCCAGGAGCTTTGGTCAGAAAGGCCGAGGAGGACAGTTCCAACCAGGGGCGAAGCCTTATAGTCGCCCGAATCAGCAACCAGCAAACTATGGAAAAGGAAATGCCAGTCAAGGGCAAGCAGGATTCTCCAAGTGCTTTCGATGTGGCAAGCCGCATCAAGTGAAAGATTGTGCTCATGCACCCAATGTCACTTGCTTCCGTTGTGGCACGTGGGGCCACTATGCCAATGAGTGTCGAACGGGGGACGCTGGTAAGGGCCAAGTTCAACAGCAAGCCGGGAGGGCTCAGAGTGTTGGGACTGGACAACAAGTGGTGGGCCAGTAGAACAGGCCACAGACAACGGGAAGAGTGTTCGCCGTGAGAGGGTCTGAAACCTCTCAATGTCCCGATCTGATATAAGGTAAGTGCCTAGTTGCGGGGGGACTCTTATTTGTTTTATTTGATTCGGGGGCTACACATTCGTTTATTTCTTTGGCGTGTATGGATCACTTGAATTTGCCTGTTTCAACCCTACCATATGATTTGACTATTTCTACACCTACAGGCGATTCCCTGACAACTCTATTTGTCTGTTTAAAATGCCCGGTTATGTTAGAGAACCGATCTTTTCTTGTGGACCTAATCTGTCTGCCTATGCAGCAGATTGATATTATCTTAGGCATGAACTGGCTTTCGGCCAACCATGTAGTACTAGACTGTTCAAATAAAGCCCTCTGCTTTTCCAAGCAATCTAGATCATTGCCTGCCAGTGATGGTGAATCGGGAGGTATACAATCAGGAGAGTGCATGGTGCTGTTTTCCTTGGAAGCCGAAGAGACTCCAAGTCTTGATGCTTTGCCAGTGGTGCGTGAGTTTCCAGATATCTTCCCGGATGATGTGCCAGGATTGCCACCCAAGAGAGAGGCGGAGTTCGCAATCGACCTTACACCCGGAGCCGGACCAATTTCGATAGCACCCTATAGATTGTCCTTAACAGAGTTGGCAGAGCTGAAGAAGCAATTGGACGACATGCTGCAGAAGCAGTTTATCAGACCAAGTGTTTCACCATGGGGAGCACCTGTGCTGTTTGTCAAGAAGAAGGACGGCAGTTCAAGGTTGTGTGTGGACTACAGACAACTCAACAAGGTGACGATCAAGAATAAATACCCGTTGCCAACGATTGACGATCTTATGGACCAATTAAGGGGAGCAACGGTATTTTCTAAGATTGATTTGAGATCCGGTTATCATCAAATAAGGGTGAAAGAAGATGATATACCAAAGACGGCTTTCAGGAATCGGTATGGACACTAAGAGTATCTAGTTATGCCTTTTGGTGTGAGTAATGCTCTTGCAGTGTTCATGGACTACATGAATAGAATCTTCAGACCGTACCTCGATAAGTTTGTCGTTGTTTTTATCGATGACATCCTTATCTACTCCTTAGATAAGGAAGAACATCAAGAGCATTTGAGGATTGTACTTCAAGTTATTAAGGACAGACAACTCTATGCCAAGTTGTCGAAGTGCGAGTTCTAGCTGGAGGAGGTACAATTCCTTGGGCATGTGATCGACAAGGATGGTATCGCAGTAGATCCTGCAAAAGTAGAGGCTGTGGTTAAATGGGAAAGTCCTAAGACGGTAACCGAGATCAGAAGCTTTCTCGGACTAGCAGGATACTACAGGAGGTTCATCGAGGGATTCTCGAAGATTGCGTTACTCTGACGCAATTAACGAGGAAAGGAAAAGCGTACGAATGGATAGAAGAGTGTGAGGCTAGTTTCCAAGAGCTGAAAGGGAGGCTAACTACATCTCCGGTACTAGTCTTGCCAAATCCAACAATGTCGTTTGATGTGCACTGTGACGCATCGTATCAAGGTTTGGGTTGTGTGCTTAAGCAAGAAAGGAAAGTGGTAGCCTATGCTTCCAGACAGCTAAAAGTGCACGAACGGAATTAACCCACCCACGACCTAGAGTTGGCCGCAATAGTGTTTTCATTGAAGATATGTAGACACTATCTTTATGGCGCTAAATTCAGCATGTTTAGCGACCATAAAAGTTTAAAGTATTTGTTCGAACAAACAAAAGGAGTTGAACATGCGGCAGAGGAGATGGATGGAATTCATAAAGGATTATGAATTTGATCTACAGTACCACCCAGGAAAGGCCAACGTGGTGGCAGATGCATTGAGTCGGAAATCTTTGCATATGTCCGCTATGATGGTGAAAGAACTGGAACTGCTGGAAACAGTTCAGGAATCTGAGCCTGGACGTGGAGTTATCCATAGATAAGATATGTTTAGGAATGATCACTATTACTAGCGACTTTCTGAACTTGATCTGGAAAAAGCAAGGAGAAGATCAGTACCTATAGGAAAAGAACCAGATGGTAGAAGAAGGAAAGACTTCAAAGTTTAAGAAAGGTACTGATGGGATCCTGAAGTTTGGAGACGGGATATGTGTGCCTAAGGATGGTGAAGTTAGGAACATGATCTTGGACGAAGCACACAAGAGCAAACTGATTTTTCAACCCGGATGTACAAAGATGTATCAGGACTTAGAGGGAATGTTTTGGTGGCCTGTGATGAAGAAGGAAGTAGCAGAATATGTCCAATTCTGTCTGGTGTGTCAAAAGGCAAAGATTGAACACCAGAAACTAGCAGGGTTATTACAATCACTGGACGTCTTAGAATGGAAATGGGATAGCATTGCAATGGATTTTGTTTCCGGACTACCAAGAACGCAAAAGGGATGCGATGCAGTTTGCGTAATCGTTGACAGGCTTATGAAATATGCTCATTTCTTGCCAATCAACCAAAGGTATTCTTTGGAAAGATTAACCCAGATTTACATCAAAGAAGTGGTGAGATTACCTGGAGTACCTTCGAGTATAATTTCGGACAAGGATCCGAGATTTACTTCCAGGTTTTGGCAGAGTCTAAATGGTGCATTGGGAACTAAGCTCAAAATGAGTTCAGCTTGTCATCCGCAAACAGATGGTCATTCTGAGAGGACGATCCAATCGTTGGAAGATCTTTTAAGAGCATGTGTTTAGGAAAAGACACGAAGTTGGGACGAATTCCTTCCATTGATTGAGTTCACATACAATAATAGTTTCCACTCGAGTATCGGCATGGCGCCATACGAGGCACTATATGGACGAAAGTGCAGAACACCACTCTGTTGGTATGAGACCGTGGAGAATCAGTTGATAGGCCCTGAGATGGTACAGCAAACGACGGAGCAAGTTAAGAAAATTCAAGAAAAGATGAAAGTGGCACGGGAACGACAGAAGAGCTACAGTGACAAGAGGAGGAGACCTTTGGAGTTCGAGGAAGGCGACCATGTCTTTATGAGAGTCACTCTAAGAACTGGAATCGGCAGGGCAATCAAATCCAGAAAGCTTACACCTAGATTCATTGGACCATTTCAAATTCTTCGCCGAATTGGTCCAGTTGCCTACCAAATTGCCTTACCTCCCAACCTATCCAATATTCACAATGTATTCCATGTATCCCAACTCAGAAAATACCATCCTAATCCATCACAGTGATAGAGCCCAAACCAATCCAGGTAAGGGAGAACTTGGAATATGATGCATTGCCTGTACGGATTGACAACACGAGGGCGAAAGAACTCCGCGGAAAGCAGATTCCCTTAGTCAAAGTCATATGGGATGCTACCACAGGAGATGCCACCTGGGAACGTGAAGAGGATATGCAGCAGCGGTATTAAGTGATTAAGTGATTGTATTTTATTGGAGGGTCTAGAAACTTTAATAAATTATTCCGAGCCCATAGTCACGCTCTACGCCATCGTAGGAGACTATGGTTAAGTTTTGGGCCGAAAACTCAAACGGAGCCCGATCTATGTTTTTCGGATGATAGTGTTTTTCTACTATCATGACCTCATTTTGACTAACGGTCAGAACTATTAGTCTTAAAATTCAATCCTCTACCTTTTTGCTAAAATGTGTCCTGACATCCAAAAATATAAATAATATTTTATATTCGGATCGAAAATCGATCGGGTAGACGATTCGAGTTGTCTTAGGGTTTTTCGAGAACCTTGAGCCAATGATTTTCATACCAGGGCTATGTTAAATCAATTGGGGACTCCTACCAGTGTCGTGAGGATTTTCGAAATGTCGGGATATGAATTGACCAAATTGCCTTTGGTTAATTTTTACTAATTACCTTTTACCATTCTCTTTACTATGCCTTAAGAATTAAGTCACCTAATTAAATAGCCTATATTCACTCACTCACAGCCCCAAAATTTTCGAGCACAGCCCCCCCAAAACACCCATCCTCTTCTTTCTATTCTTCTCCATCTCATTTCTTCATTTCTCACCATTAAAGCTCACTTTGAGCTTGCATTTGTTGAAGCAACCTTCACCAAATTTGAAGGAGATCATCATAGGAGGTAGCTAGTACTCTCTATCTCTCTCGATCTCTATTTATTCACCTTTGATTTCTATGGTTAGGAATGTTAGGGTTTTTTACCCCCTAAATCTTCAAAAATCCATGAAAAATTGTAGAAAAGTCATTTTGATACCAAACCAATTTCTATGGCCTAGGTTCATGACACACTTGCATGATCCAAGAGATTAGAGCCAAGAAATATCTCTAGGGTATTTAATCATAGAGGGGCCGAAACCCCTTTTAGTGCAGGGTAAGGTTTTTGGTTGGTTTTTGATGTTTTGACTTGATATCTAGGGTTATCACATTTAGTTAGGGTGTTATCCAAGAAATGAGGATTTTTGGAGCTCCTTAGCTATTTTTCATGTTTTTCATTCAATAGGGCCGAACCCTAGGGGTAGTGCAGTAGGAGAAATCTTTATTTTTTGAGCTAATGCCTTCATTGATTATGTTTAGGGATACCTAAGGATCATTGATCCAAAAGTTAGGAATTGTTCGACATCCCGAGCCTGATTAATTAAATAGGGGCAATAGCTAATCCGAAGGAATTAGAGAGTTTTGATTTAACTGTATTGATTTATGGTTGTGTTTTGTTGTATAGAATCGGACAGGATTCGAACATCCGATAGCGCACCCGACTGACAGCTGCGGAGTCGGAGCCGGAGCTGCACGAGGAAATCACTAAGGTGGGGAGAAAGAACTAATATCGTAGGGAAGCCAAGCTTAGTATAGAATATATATATATATATATATATATATATATATATATATATATATATATATATATATATATATATATATATATATATATATATATATATATATATATGTGTAGGGGAACCCTAAAACCCTATTAGAGATTGAGCCCTGGATAAAGTGCCTAGACCCTAGATGTAGGTACTTTTGGGCTATCACCGCTAAGTCGATATTATGAATGATGAGACTGATTGAGGTTGATTGTGTTGAATTATTTAATTGATTACCTGTTGATTTTTTTTATTTTGTTGAACTGTCTATTTGATGAACTATTGCCTGAATTTATGATGATAACTGTATTGGAAAGATCTTCTGTTGCGATGTTTATTGTGACTGGTTGGTTGAGTGTTGATGAGAGTATGGTGAGCATTGATGTTGTTCGGGTTGATATCGTTGTGGTCCCGACCGTGGAGCTGTGGCTCATACACGGAAGGTGTTGTGATGCTGATGCTGATGTGATGTTGATGTTGATGATTGATGTTGATGTTGACGTGATGCGACGTGTCATGGTCGTGGACGAGTGTTTAGGCGAGAGGTTCCGATATCAACCTGCGATGGATGTTTGTTGCATTTTCATATCATTTCATACCACAAAATTTGGTCCCAAAAGGGGATGTTCATTTGGGGACGTTACGTAAAATCCCGAGGCGGGATATGATGTGATGTGATGTGATGTAATCCCGACGGGGATGTCCAATTGGGGACGTGATGTATCGGCTGACATGCATATAGGGAAGACAGCATATACATAGGGACTAGTATCCCTCCTATAGGCTTATTTGAGAGAATGATGTTTGAGATGATTGTGATGGGTGACTTAAGAGATGAGTGATGTTGTGTTGTATATGCTATCGGTGTTGTGTGATGTATATATATATGCTATACTGATGCCCCTCTCTCATATTGATGAATTATGTTTCTTATCTCCCTTTATTTTTCTATATGTGTCACTTTATTTAATAGGAAGATCCCGAAGAGGAACCAGCTGCTGAGGAACTGGACGGCATTCCGTACGAGCCTGACGCCAGAGGACGGGCTACGGACCCTAGCCTCGAGAGGTTGGGTAGTGATCGTGATTAGCCGGAGAGCTGTCTCTCAACCTATCTTTCGTACTGTTATTTTGGGTTTGTAACAATATACTCTGTATGTACTACTTCACTACTGTAGCCCTACTGATAGGGCAATGATGTATGTGATATACATTTCTTTATATTTAAAGTTGTGTACTTTGAAGCGTAGCGTGCCGTTTATTGTTTTGCTTCCGCGCTAAATTTTCCGCTTCGCTTCATTTTAATAAGGCGCGCTAACATTAATTATGCGATTAAGATTAGTTAATATCTTAAGTTCTAATGATGGGACGGCGGGTCGTCTCAGAATACATGTTTCGCGATGCGAGGCTGAGAAGTTATCTTTACTGTTTAGACAGTCTTTCTTATTCGCTAGGCGAGAAGGGTATCGCGACGTGAGGCAGAGAAGCTATCTCTTTTTCTGCTCAGACAGTCCTCCTTGTTCGCGAGGCGTGAACGATGTCGCGACGCGAGGCCGAGAAGTTATATCTTTGCTGCTCGGGATAGCCCACTGTCTCGCGCGGCGAGACAATGTTAGCCAGGCGAATGCCTTGTTTTCCCCCTGTCTCGCGTGGCGAGACAAGGTTCGCTGGGCGAGTGCCCTATTTTCATTTTTCCCTAACTCCTTCATTAATTCTCTTTTTGAAGCACCTAGTTTGATTAAAAGACCTATAGCTAAAGAAAAGACATTTTCCCACTTTGGTGACACATTTTAAAGGTTGATCAAAATCACTCTTTGTTTTTCTTTGAAGACATAGGTTATGAAATCATGTTTTTCTTACTTCAAAACTTTAACTTGTTCTAGAACTACACAAGTTCTTCCTTTTCTCAAGGTCATGGCCAAAGCCTATTAGGAACTAATGTGAAGATTTGCTTCACTAACTAACAAAGTTATGGCTCACAAAACTTACACAAATATGATAAACAATAACACACATCATTGCATCATAATTAAGCACAAAAGTCCATACTTGATCTAGCGATCAAAATAGGTTTTTCAACATATATAGAAGTGATTTTCATTCAATCATATCATCATCAACATATGCTAAAGCACACTACAACATACTCAAGCATAAACTCATCATGATAATCTTGTTCTCCAAGAGAACTTAACAAAACTTAACAAATAAAAGTGAACCCAAACCAAATGGGTTTCATCCACACATAAACTAAACAACCATCTTCACCGCCACCACCTTGGTGTGATGCGGTTCACCACCCATACCTGTTGAAGAGCAAATATCCGGATCAAAGTCGGTTGATCGGTTTGCGAACCTCCTGACAATCGTCAACAACTACAATAACACAACAATCAAACATTAAACAACAATCAAAGCAAAACTCTCTACCTAAGGGTTTCGGCCACCCTAAAGAAAATAAAGCTAGGAATTGATCTTGGTTTTCCATTTCATGGATTCAAAGGCAATAGGAAAGCTAAAGATGAAATCAAGTGCTAGAAATAAAAAATTGATGAAAAACACTATTCATCATCGTCACTAGGGTTCGGCCATAAAGGGGATTTTGGGCTATGATGAGAGTTGAATCATAAGCTCTTGGGTTTAGGTAGAGAATGATGAGGTGAGTTCAAAAAAATTAGTTTCACATCCCAAGGATTTTTCTATAATTTCCTATGGATTTTCAAAGTTTTGGATCTAAGAATTTGTTTTCATGAAAATGAAATTTGATCTTGAAATAAAGAGAGATTCAAGAAGCTAAAAGATCATAGAAGTGATCTTACCTTAAAATGAAGGAAGATTGCTCAAGGAATCAAGTGATTCCAATAAGAAATCAAGCTTTTCAAGAAGAAAAATGGAGTTTCTCTCAAGAACAACTACGGAGTTCTAAAGGGAAAGGGGCTGTGCCAAAATGAGGGCTGGAGGGGCTGAGTTCAGCCTCTTAAAAGCTCACTTAAGGGCAAAAAAGTCATTTGCCAAAAGGGTAAAAGACTAAGGTTAGGGGCATTTTGGTCATTTTGCGTCTAGATTTTTCCGAATGTCATGACGACTCTGGCATACTCTCCCAAGTGTCCTGGGATGGTGTGATAACAAGATTATCCGTTGGCGAGTCCCGGTAAATCCATATATGGCTCTGTTCGTAACCCGATTGAGGATTCCGCTCGAACGAAGGTCGGGAAGTGATTTTTCTGAAATTTTTATGAAATTTAACCAAAACGTAGAGAATCGAATTCTAAGACCTACTGTCCCATTCATGGGTCCATCTGAGGTCTCCTGAGTAGTAAAATCATACTGTCAGTGTAAAAACGCAGACCGGGCTCCATTTGAGTTTTCGAATCAAAACTAATCGTAACTTCCTACGATATCGTCGAGCATTACTATGGTCTCGGGATATTTTATTTCCATTTCCTAAGACCTCGAATAAAATAAAGACGTTAAAATACTGAAGAATTGGAAAACGTTGAAAATCGGGGCGTTACAAGCAGTCCTAGATGAGTTCAATGCACTTAACAAGAATAAAACATGGGAGATTGTAAACCTGCCCCATGATAAAAGGAAGGTGGGATGTAAGTGGGTCTTTACCATCAAATGCAAGGCAGATGGAAGTGTGAAGAGGTATAAGGCCTGATTGGTAGAAAAGGGATTCACTCAAACTTACAGTGTAGATTATCAGGAGACTTTTGCTCCAGTAGCTAAGCTTAATTCTGTACGGATTCTCTTATCCCTTGCTGCCAATTTCAATTGGCCTTTACACCAATTGGATGTAAAGAATGCTTTTTTTAATGGGGAACTGGAGGAAGAAGTATTTATGAGTCTTCCCCCTGAATTTGAGGAAGAACTTGGAAGAAATAAGGTGTGTAGAAGTCACTATATGGGTTGAAACAATCCCCTAGAGCATGGTTTGAGAGGTTTGGAACCATGGTAAAAAGGCTTGGTTATATCCAAAGTCAAGCTGATCATACACTGTTTTATAGGCATTCTGCAACTAACAAAATTGCTATCTTGATTGTGTATGTGGATGACATTATATTAACAGGTGATGATAGTTTGGAGCTCAAAAGCTTGAAGGAGAGGCTTTCCAAAGTCTTTGAAATCAAGGAACTCGGCCCCTTAAAATACTTCCTTGGAACTAAATTTGCTAGATCAAAGGAAGGTATTTTTATGAATCAGTGGAAGTACATTCTAGACCTTTTTGAAAGAAACAGGATTAATTGGATGTAAAGCTGTCAAGACACCTATGGAGCCCAATATAAAATTGCAACCAGCTGAAACTGGAGCTACAGTGGATAAAGGAAGGTATCGGCGATTGGTGGGAAGGCTAATATACCTATCTCACACGCGTCCAGACATAGCCTTTGTTGTGAGCATGGTGAGCCAATTCATGCATGCGCCAGGACCAGAACATCAAGAGTCTGTCTTTAGGATTTTACAATACTTGAAAGGGTCACCTGTGAAAGGACTGCTCTATAGAAACCGTGGACACCGTCAAGTAGAAGTCTACACTGATGCAAATTGGGCTGGAAGTATAACTGATCGAAGATCAACATCAGGATATTGCACCTTTATTGGGGGAAATCTAGTTAGTTTAAGAAGTCAAAAACAAAGTGTTGTAGCAAGGAGTAGTGCAGAAGCTGAATTTAGAGCAGTGGCTCATGGAATTTGTGAGGGATTTTGGGTGGAAAAGCTTCTAAAAGAATTGAAGGCTTATAATTCTCCACCTATAAAGCTGTATTGTGACAATAAGTCTGCAATATCTATTGCACACAACCCAGTCCTCCATGACAGGACCAAACATGTGGAAGTTGACAAGCACTTCATCAAGGAAAAAATAAATAGGGGATAGATATATATGACTTATATTCCTACTGCAGAACAGTTAGCAGATATCTTAACCAAAGGATTGTCCAAGAAACCTTTTGAGAACATAACCTGCAACCTATCCATGAAAGATATCTTCAAGCCAGCTTGACGGGGAGTGTCGACAGGCTGTCCAATTTATTATCCTAGAATATTCTTGTAAATATTCTAATTGATTAGCTATGTTTTTTTCCTTTTTAGTTGTTCCTATTTAGGTAGTCCTTTATTGTCAATATTCTGTAATTAATTAGGATCCCATTTTGTGTTTCTCACTGATTGTATTTTCCCTCTATAAAAGAGAGGACTCCCTGCAAAATGAAATATATCAATAACATAATACTTCTCCCATATTTCAACTTCACCATTTACGGGAAGAAGATAACTCATACACCCCCAATGGTAATAATCATGTCACCAGCCACTTACTACTTCCGATTATGGACTTAACGGACAAGTTTAACGGAGTTGAATGGAGAGTAACACTTAGGCCAATATTGTTAACGTTGATAAACATAAGGGACTAGTTTGTTACAACAAAAAGTTAAGGGACCAAATTGAACAAGACAATTAACTTAAGGAACCAAAAATGTAATTTTGCCTAACTTTTATAGCGCTTTCTTGAGAAAGCGTTATTAAAGATATATATTTAACAACATTTCCTTGTCGAAGCGCTATCTTTAACCATATTAAAAAACAAATAAAAACCCTATCTGCGACCACCATTTTGGCCAAGGAGTTTATTAATGTTGCAATGAATATTGGTCCTATGTATAAAACGGTATGAACAAACATTGTTCCGGTGCATCTTCACTTAAAAAGTTACACAATTTTATGAAGTGATTTTATTGTTTAATTTGATCATGAAAAGAACATCCTTAGCAGTCAAATATACAATGCAATTCAATGCAATGTCTGTTAGGCAAAAGAAAAGGTTCAGTGATCGAGTTGGCTATAGGCTTAGAAAATGTAAACATGAATCCAACCTTTTCTCTAAACATGAATCCAATCTTTGCTCCAATGTCATCTTTGTAACACCCTGCTTTTCGTTAAATATTTATTATATAAGCTTGTTTGAATGTTTAAATTTGTTTGGTTAAGTTATATTTGTTGGTTAAGGGGTCAGTGAGATTTTTGGCGTAAAAGTCCCTTTCTGGAACATTGGCATGCCCGTGCCGATTTCCAGCATGCCCGTGCTGGGTCACGTATCTTGTGACTAGCTGAGTCACAGGCACAGCCATGCCGTTAGTGAGCACGCCCGTGCTCGAGTGTGGACCAAGTCTCACTGACGCTAAGTTCAACGCGTCCGTGCCGAAGGAGTGCACGGCCGTGCCATACGTGCAGCTTATATATTGGCACAGAAGCCGAGGGTTATGATTTTAATCCTCATTTGTTGGCTGCTACTACCCTAGTGCGGCCAGACCTGCCCCGTTTCCTATTTCCATCAAGCTTGGTGCGTTTTTGGAGTTTTGGAGACCTTTGGTAAGCTTTTGGTTCATCTAAGACAGTTGTGTAGGTAACGCTTCTTCCCTTTCTTAGTTTATTTTCATGTTATTTGATTGGAAACTGATTTGGTTAATGTTTTAGTTGACCAAGGCTTGGATACGGACTGAGCCCTCGGGAGAACGTGAACTTCAAACCAGGTATGGGGAGAAGGATAGTATAACCACTAGGCAGTGGGGGTAGTGTAAGATGGGGGGTTGCCATGACCTCGAGGCTATTTTTATGTTGTATGCTTAAATGTTTGTTGCTATAAATGGTTGTTGCTGTTAATAACATGTTTTAGTCAAATGCAATATGCTAATAGTATATGCACTGTTTGTTATGTTGGTATGTTTATATCATACATTGTTGGTTGAGCTGTTGAATATGATGATTGATGGCTGAATGGTTGTGTGATGATGAACCTGCTGATATATCCCTAAATTGGTTAATTAGGACTTTAATTGGTTAAATAATAAAGGGGCTGCTGTTCCCCAAAAATATTCATAAGACATGAATCAATAAAAGGTGAGGTTTTTATGTTGATGGTTTAGTCATGAACCTAGGGATGATTTTTGAGAGTGTTAGGGTCTTTTTGGTTAAATTAATTAACATGTTAATCGCTTCCCAGAACAGTACTGTCGCGCGATCAACATGGCTAGGGATGGGAATAGGCTAGGCCGAGCTAGGCCCTGACAAGCCTGAGCCTAGTCTGTGTTCCGACCTCAAGGCCTGAGTCTGGCCTATTAGCCTGATATAGGCCAATTTTTAAGGCATGGCCTGACCTACTTCAAAGCCTGGCATGGAAGCCTATTTAAAAGCCTACTTTTCAACAAGACCTTTAGATATGCCGCCACCTATAAATAGGTCATAGGCCTTCACTTGTAAATAGGCTTGTAAGCCTCTAATGATAAAGAAGTTGATAGGCCTATACTGATAAATAGGTTGTTAAGCCTTCACAAATAAATATGCAAGTAGACCTCTACATTTAAATGGGCTAATAGGCCTTTACTTTCAAATGATGTAAATATTATAAATAATATATTGTAGTATTATATATTAGATTATATATTATATATATGTGTACGTGTGTTAAATAGGCTGGCCAGATAGGCCTAATAGGCTTTTTTTAAAGCCTTAGCCTGGCCTCTTTAGCTATATAGGCTTTTAAAAAAGCCTTAACTTGGCCTTTTTGTTAAGTAGGCCAGGCCATAGGCCCCCGACGAGCAGCCTGCCCTATTCCCACCCCTAACACGGCCGTTCTGAACAGGGAGCACGCCCGTGCTCCTAGTTGAATTCTTGGGATGGCCGCGCCTTGAGCACGACCATGCAGCAGAGGAGCACGCCCATGCAGATATGCACGACCGTGCGTAATAGGGAGCACGCCCATGCTGTTGAGCACGGTCATGCCATATATGAAGCACGCCCGTCCTACACGTAAGTGGCAGCACACCCGTGCCGGGATTAAGCAGCCCGTGCCACCCCTCTGGTCAGAATCTGAGACTTATGGTTTAATAGGGGTTTTAACCCCAATGTTTTCAATAATGATAGAATAATACACCAAACGAATAATGAAGTTAGATAACTTAATTATATATTAATTAAGACGTTGAAGAAGGATGAGTTGGTTTAGTCGGTGCCCTAGGGGTTACTGCGCGATGATATAATTGGATGCCTTTAGTGGTACAATGTTGACGATGATGGAATTGGATGCCTTTAGTGGTCCGATGTTGGGATGATATAATTGGGAACCTTTAGTGGCTCAATGTTGAGAATGATATTCTTGGGTGCCTTTAGTGGCCCAAGTGGAGGTGGCGGTTGCCCGTTGTTTGTTGTTGTGTTCATGCATCACATTGGAGATGTTAGTTGGGGAAGTTCAACATAGGGGAGGTCATCCTAAAGTACGGCGATCTGGCCATCCACGGTTGGTTCACCCAAGGTTTGGTGAACCGTGGACCCCCGCGATGAGGCATCCATGGTTTGATGTGTTGGCTATCCAAGGAGTTCACCCATGGTTTGGTGGACTGCCGGCGTTGGTTCCTTTAGTGGCCGATGCGGATATGTAACTCCGAAGTTGTTGTTCTTGAGATAGTTGGATTCACATGTATTGATAGAGTAGTGGAGTAGTGTTGCATTGCATCATATAGCCTATCCAGTTGATTTATGATGTTGAGATGATGTTTACATACGTATGTGTATGCTTATGATTGTTTTTATGCCATGATGTACGATCATCTTATTCCTATCTCCATGCTGTTATGTTTACATGTTTCCTTACTCCTCGTTCTTTGTTTTCTTGTTTGGCATATTTGATTTATGCAGAGGATGACGAGCAGGCCGGAGATGAGTGACTCTGAGGAGCCACCACTCATAGTTACGGCCTTCAGCTTAGTTGTTTATTTTCTTTAGTTTTTCAGTTATATTCCGAACATGTTTCCGGAACAGTTGTACCAACTCTGAATTGTGACATCGGGGTTGGGTTTATTTTATGTTGATGTTTCTTTTCCCTTTTAAAACCTTGGTTTGATATTTTCCACGTTGTTGAAAACTAGTTCATGTGGTACCTTTTCTACCCGTGAACCTTTTTATAAAAGGTTGCATGTTTTATATCTATTTGTATATTGTTAATATCATTATTTATCTTTAATGTTTTTATAACATGCGGGGTAGAAGGGTGTCACAATCTTTCCTTTTATTTTTGTTGCTTATTTAATTTGTTACTGGCATTTTTTATAGATAGGTGGATGATAATGTAGGCTTTTCATAACTTGATGGAAGTGTGGATTAGTTATACATTGTGAAAGAGAAGACACTAGGCAATGGGACATAACAATATAAATAGAAAACAAAAAGTGCATATAAATAACATTTCATTTATATAATAATTAATGAGCATAAGATAATTCCTAACTATTTCTAAGAACAACAATTAATTCATCAAACTTTTCTGTAACAGCTATCTTGAATTCTTCCAACACATTAATGATTGCTTCAGCAGGGATGGAAGCAAGGATTTAATCAGAAGATGAAGTTCGTGGTGATGCAGAGGAGGGGCTATTAGAACCTCTTGCCCTCATTGAAGATGACTCCCCTTGAGTCACCTTTCTCTTCTTGGCTATATCTTCCAAATACATAAATGGTGGCTGTGCATCAAGATAGGTCAGGCTATACTCAAACTTTCTTTTTGACTGAATATCCCTCAGAGTAGATTCAGTTGGAATATATATATATATATATATATATATATATATATATATATATATATATATATATATATATATATATATATATATATATATATATATATATATAATGTAAAGACGGACTTGAGGAGCGAGGTTCTGGATATGTAAATTTGGAAAAAGATTCTAACATGGTGGTAGGATTAGGATTTTCCCTCCCAACATGTTCAATACCTATGTCTCTAAGGTAGGTGTGGTGGTGAAAGGTGTGCCTTAGGATAGTTTTTAGGCACATCATGGATGTGTACAACACTACGTTTGAAGATCAAATGAAAGACCATTCAATAGGGTGTATCAACATTCTTGTGGAAAGAGTATTTCAGATATTCCATGACGAAGAATGAAAGTTTGATTTGGGAGCAACCGAGGAGATGATAGACGATGGTCATTTCTATTTTTGAAATCTTCTATGGAAAGAGTACTGTAGGAAAAATGAAAGGGCGACAACACTCTAGGAAGAATCTAGCCTTGCTGGTCATTAGATCTTTTTCATTCTTCTTTCGACCATCATTGTTCCCAAATATGGTATGATATACCTTTTTTAATAGAAAGGCATGGGTCTTCCTTTATCCATTCCAGGCTTCTGAAACTCTCCAAACCTTTGTTTGGAGCTTTCGTTATGTCATTAACAATAGCCTCAATGATTGTCACTGGTTTACCATTTATTTGGCCAATGATGGATCCATCAGCATTGATCTTAGCATTGGACCAAAACTCCCTAATTTCTACAATAAGGATGAGATGATCAATGGTGAGGAAATGAGTCCATCTTTGAGTCACAAACTCCATAGTTCCTTTAATTCCATCCTTTTTGAGCTCTTCAAGACCAATGCTTTTGATTGTAAAAATGGGATGAGAATAAATCTTCCCCACTGTGTGAATAGTTTCAGAGAATGAACTAAAGGAATGGTTTATGGTTTACCAATGGTAAGGAATAAGAGCTCAAAATGTGAAGTAAAAACTTTACCAAAGAGAACTTTTTTATAGAGAAGACGTGCAGTCGTGCATTATCAGAGAGAAACTGCAAATAGAAGTTACAATGTTAGTTGAGAAGATGTTGACATGCAGTCGTCCCTGTCAGGGGGAGTGAAAGGTTATTAGAGAGCGGAAGGTTTATACACACGTGCAGACATGCATGCCTACTCACTTGGTATTCCCCTCCAAAGTTTTTGCTATTAAGACATAATAACGTTTCCTAAAAAAAAGATATTAAGGTGATGGACTACCTTTAATAGTTATACATTTAACAACGCTTCTCTGAGGAAACACTATCGAAATATATACATTTAACCACGCTTCTATGTGGAAACGCTATCTTTTCCCTAATTTTAAAAAAAAGAAAACCTTCTCTGCTACTGTTACTCTCTCACTCTTTCAAACCATCGCACGCACTCTCACTCCCTGTCTGTTATCCTTTTTCGCTCTCTCAATCTCTCACTCCTTTACCACCACCACTGAGCAACTCAGGCTCTTCATTGCAGGTCTTCCACACTTGTAAGTCTCTTCACCTAATACCCTATTTTTCCTTTCAGCAATAGTGTTTATTATGGGGAATAAGGTGCGCGCGATTGTTTGATGAATTATATCAGTAGACTCAAAATCAACTAGGATAATAGAATTCTTCTACTCTTATAACTCCTGAAGCATTTAATGAACATCTCATAGCTAATAACTTCAATTTATCCACACAATATAATACCATATATAAACATCACCACTTCTGGGTAATTGAATATAGGTTTACAGTTTAAAATTTATTTTCCATAACTATGACTAACAAGACATTCATAATATAAAATTTAAATTATAATTGCAACATATAAGCCACGAAATAAATATTAGCAACAGGTTGCAGAGACATAAATATAATTAAGAGCAATTATTTTCACAATTAAACATTGGCATGGTGGTAACACGTTTGGTATTCTGTCCCTTGTCCTGCATTCGAAACCCATTGGACACATCTCTTCATTTTAATCTGTTTTATTAAAACGGTCGTAAAATGGAAAAACTCTCATAACTGAGAATCGAAATTGGGACCAATGAATACTGGCCTCCACCAAAGTAAGCCAAAGACATCAATTCATGCAATAATGAACCGTTATATGTATTTAAATGAGTAAATCCTCAATTTGATCACTGAAATTGTAAGATCTTATCAACTTGGTCCCTGCCAGAGGGATTAGATTCATTAACTTTTGACAACTTTAGGGATGTTTTTGGAATTTCAAAAATGCCAGAGATCAAATTGACACGAGGACCAATTTGATATGACATTACAATTTCAAGGATCAAATTGACGATTTACTCACATTTAAATGTTACACGAAACGCTGCCTTTAGCTACAACATATTAAAGAACTTATGTTCTCTATCAAACTTTTAATAACATTTGATGCAATCTACCACTAATCATACATTTATGCAGTGAAAATATTTATACTTCCATTCTCATCTTATATCCACCAATCATACACATATAGTATGTCAACTTTAAAACAATTCGTTCTTGCATGAAACAACAATTTCATTCATGTGTGCACTTGATATGATCATTCATATACACTACTTTCATATCAAAATATAGCAATATACATCATAAACCAAACATGTTCATTATTATCAAATTTCACATACTTGAATGGACTCAAATCATGCATCTCGGAATACCACATATTAAATTTAACATAAACAAAGAGCGCCTTTAGGATTGTGATAGGAATTTAGTAAGTGCATTAAATCGCTCAAGTAATATAGAACTTGGAAGTTCCGAAATCGAACACGAGGATTGAGATGATCAATTACCACTTCTTAATTTTGATAACTATTCAAACGTCAAATGAGTTCAAATTAAATTGAAATAAGAGAATGAATTTTAAGAAGAAAATATTAAAGAATCAATTTAAGAAATAAATTGCATGAGTAAATTGAGAGTTTACTTCAAATTGGGAAAACTCTAGGACTCTGATTTCACCAATATATGGATCTAGAATTTCATAGACAAAATTATAAATCCATATATGAACTCTAGTCTGGTGTAGTTATGGTCATCCATCCTAATTCCTAACATTAACAAAAACCAACAAAGATTTCTAGTTTATTTTAATGTCTGGGTTAGAACACACTATAATTTACCTCTTGATTCCTAATCAACTATATTTCTATGATGATTATTAACCAAGCAGTTTATTAAGTTCTATGATTCTCTATAGAAGTTGCTCAAGGTTCTTCTCTCCTCTTGGTCTCAAATTACCCTATGGTTTTTCCCCAATGCTTTGGACACATAAATCTCTTCTCAGTCTCATTATGATTGACCTATCATTCAATTATTTCTTGAGCTAACAATTGAAAACATTAAGATCATGAGAAAAACATAAAAGCAATGATAAGAAACTACGATTTAGCTATAACATTATCAAACCTTCATAAGTGGCTACATCGTTACCCTAGAAAAGGGAATTTAGCTTCTCATAATTGAAACAAAAACCAAATTCATTGAATAAACTCCAAAATCCATAACAAATGTTGATAAAACTCAAAATTCGCAATAATCCTGAGATAATGTTACTTAAGAGCTACTCCCTCAGCAACAATTTATGCTTTTAGGCTCAAATTATTCCTCACCCGAACATACTAGAGACCTTTTTCTAAGATAATTATGTCAAGTACCCCAACCCCAAACTTATCAAGAATCAAGTGTTGAAAATTGCTTTTACTTGCCATCGCGTATCTCTCAAGGGTATTTCACAAGTATTAACAAATCACTTAAGGGAATATCAAAATTACTCAACACCAAGCAACATGTATTGAGTTCACAAAATCAGATCACCACGAAAACTTGCTAGGATCTAATAAAACGACTCAATCCTTAAATAGCAAATGGCAACATAAAAAACAAACAAAATACTCTACTGAGATAGGGTTCATGAAATCTACTCTCAAGGGTTCCGTAGGAACCTTCTCCTTATCTTCGCTCCTCGGCCCTTGCATCCTTCTACTCTCTTCTGACATAACATCTTCTGTTCGAGGTGCCTCCTCCAAGGGCATCACTTCCCTCCTCAATGGCTCGGCCTCATCCAAAATTACCTCCTCTATTTGAGGTGGAGGAGTATCTGGGTCTTCAAATGATCCAAAGTTTTTTTTAATTTCCTCACAAGCTAGGTTGTTTAGCCCTCGAGGAATGCCAAGTATTCAACATCTGTGCTCTCGTCCTCCTCAATCCTCAGCTCCAGATCAGGAAAGGGAACACATCCTCTCCTAGCAATCTCCAGAATCTCGTTCTGAAGATCAGACTCTGGATCTCTTTGGATTCGGATGTTTGGTACTGCTTGACCTCGCCTATTAGGATTACGCTTGTGAGGAACACGTCTTGGAGGCATCTATACTACCAAAACACTTATTAAATCTTGCAATATTAGAACATTAGTTTTCATGATTAAGCATGTTAACAAGGACAACAAGTAATTCAATTAATCACCCAATTCAGCTAAGAAAACACCACATTCCATTTAGAAGATAAGATGTTACAGCCATTCATAATGAGTTTCAATGACATCAACCAATCAAATACATTAAATACAATACATATCAAAGAACTCAAATAAATAAAACTAGAAGACTTCTACAGCATGTTAGCAAGTCTCTCCTCCTGCTCCAAATCAACATCATTCGGGCCATCTCCATCAAACTCTCTCTCTCTAAATCTACACTGCGAGTTGCCTGGCTAGAAGACCCACCCCCTGCTGTGTCGTGTGTCTCGTTCTAAGGCTAGTCACGCCAACCATGTAGAGACTGTAGCTCAGCCTCAAAAGGGTAAACCAATGCTCTTTACTCCAGCTGAGCAAGATGCTGCTCACGAGTCAGCTCACGAGATGCAGCCAAAGAACTCATAGTCTCCATGTGCTGGAGAGTCATCATCTGGGCATGCTCCTATAATGTCATCTGCTGACTGGGTCTAGCTCGCTGCTACCTAGGAATTTGATTAAAAGATTTAAATGACGTCATTCTCGATAAGTTTTTTTTTTTTTTTATAAAAAATCCTGATATAAAGGTTACATGATTTTTTTAATATGCTTTTAAATAATAAAGTATGCTAGAATCTAAAAATGCTCTTAAATTTTCTTTAGATAATTAAATAAAAATTTTAGGTCAAAAAAATGGTGGTAAATAACTATTACATTCGCGTATTTTTATAACTATGATTATGTCAATAATTAATATATTAAGTGATAATTAATTTATTTTATGATCACTAATGATTAATTTATGATATCAAGATATCAATAGAATAGTGCACAACTTGACATACACTTAGCAAGGTAATTAAAATTTAACTAATATGTTATTAATAATTTATGAGACTTGTCCTTTATGCCCTTTTAGTGAGGGACATTATTATTCATGGTTCCTTCTATGTTGCGCCATCACAAAAAGTGGTGCATGGTGCACCATAAAGTGAATCATTTTGGATCAATTAAAGTACCACATAACAACTCCTTTTATTGTTGAAATTTTGATCAAGTCAAATTCAGTCAAGACATTTTCCTTACTTATGTATTTGCACATTAGATGTTGTAAATATTGTAATTGCAATTATAGTATAATATAATTTTATTAAAATAAATTATTAAAAGAAATATATTAAAGTTAGTAGTAATAGAAATATACCCCTCCTCCTCTTTTTGTTTAACTTAACTTTCAGGAGATAGAGTACAAATGCAAATGCACCAGCAGAAAAAAAAAATTCTGCAAAAAAAAGACATAAAAATTAATGGTGCTTTTTTCGATATCCCTAATAATTTTGGAGTAAAAATTATCTTACCCAACCAGAATATGTCACCTTAATTAAATAAGTCATGTTAATGGGTCAAGTTAAATGATTATCACTATTTGATTAGACCACCTAAGCAGGGTAAGTTACGCTTGAGGTCCAAAATTAATACAAAAGTATACTGAACTAAATCGCAAATAAATGTATTCTGAAACCAGAATACAAAACTTTAGTCAAACCGGTCAAGTATTTGGACCTAAAAGTGATAAATCACATGTGTCCAAATGAATTGATGTAATTAATCTTTAAAAAGAGGTGCAAGTTGCACCATCAACATAAACCGTACCATTATTCAATACCTTCGGATGAGTTTTTATATAATAGAAACATTTCCCTCTTTCCCTTCTCAATTTCAAAAGATAGAAAACCCTAAGAGAGTAGAAAGGAGAGTGCTTGGCTGAAGAAGGAGCAAAGGGAAAGGCTTGGAGGTTGGATTCTTCTCTCTACTCTTCTCCATTTTCATTTTGGCTCTGGAAGCCTAAGCATCTTCAACCCAAGGTGAGGGATGTCTGTTTATTTAAGATGAACAATGTGCTATGTGTAGTGTCCGTATAATTTACCCTTATCCTTTTATGCTATGAATTGTTGATTCCATGACATAAATGTATCTCTTAAAATTATTTTGTTTTTGCTCTGGAATAAAATGTGTGGTCGCTCTCCCTGTTGGATTCGTGATGCATTATTGCGGGAACTCGTGGCTGATTGGAGCAGAAATAAGGGCGATAAAAATCTTGGGCGTGACTCTTAGATCGCACCGGTAACGTCTACGATGAAGCACCTTAGCATATGGTACATCGATGAGGCATTTAAAACAGCCGTTAGATTTATTAGTATAATATTGAATGGTTGAGATTGTTTTGTTTAAAAAAAAAAAATTAACCGGAGACCTGCTGTGGTTCACAAGAGAATCGATTCACTCACAAGAGAATCGATTGACTACTGGAAAGAAAGAAAAGTAACTGATTCACAAGCTATCCATAATCGATTCACTCACAAGAGAATGGATTCACTAGCAAGACAAGTAATCGATTCAGTAGCGGAAATATACATAATCGATTCACTGAAAATAAAAATAACCGATTCATATTCAGTTGCAACACAAATAACTGAATCGATTACCTTATCAATTAAATTGTTGAATCGATTCTTACAAATAATAGATTATATTTGGCATTGTTGAATCGATTCTTCCAAATAATGAATAGATTATATTTGGTATTGTTGAATCGATTCTTCCAAATAAAGAATCAATTCATATTTGGCATTGTTGAATCGATTCTTCCAAATAATGAATCAATTCATATTTGGCATTGTTGAATCAATTCTTTCAAATAATGAATAGATTATATTTGGCATTGTTGAATCGTTTGTTCCAAATAATGAATCAATTCATATTTGGCATTAATGAATCAATTCACATTTGGCATTGTTGAATCGATTCTGCAATTACTAAAATTTTACATACCGACAAAACCTGTTATAAACGGTAAAAAAAGTGCCTCACGGGTGTACCATATGTTGACATGCCTCATGCTAGCATCCACCGTGGTGAATTAGTAGATTAGCAGAATTTTTCTGCAAGGTGCGAGCTATAGGGGATATTCATAATAAGACAAAAAAAGTGATAGATTTTGGATATTTGAAAGAGTGGAAGGACATTTCTATACCAATAGGAAAAAAAAAAAAAAAAACTGAACGTGATTGATTAGTCTAGCTTGGAATTGGATAGCTTTTTGTAAGTATATATAGTTACTGTACCAAAACTATCAAAAATTGAAGGAAGCTGTAACATCCCGTTTTTTTTAATTAATTAGTATTTTTTTATTTGTATTTTATTAGAGGGTCTAGAGAATGAAATAAAATAAACTAAGATCACGGTCAAGCTCTACGATATCGTAGGAAGCTATGATTAAATTTTTGGTCGAAAACTCAGACGGAGTCCGGCCTGCGTTTTTCATTGATAATAGTGTTTTACTACTATCAAGACCTAATTTGGACTCGTGAACGAGACAGTTAGTCTTAGAATCACGTTTCCTACATTTTCGAAAAAATGGGTCTTGACCTTCAAAAATTGAAATAATAATAAACTATTCGGCATAACTCGAACTGGGAGACAAATGGAACTGCGTTGGGATTTAACGGGACCCGCTAACGGATAAACTTGATGTTACATTAAGTCACATCACCTCGGAAAGCGTGCCATGACTCGACACTGTCACAATGCCAAACAAAAATATCTGGACGCGAAAAGACCAAAATGCTCCTGATCTTTTTCCTATAGGACGTTTACATCCCTAAAATATCTAAATTTGATGACCTCACCCCCTCTCTATCTCTCTCTCCTCAAATTCAAGCTGCCCTTTTCTCTCTCTCCCCTTCAATTTCTTCTTCTTCTTCCTTTCTTTCTCTTCTTCCTCCATTTTCTCATTTTTCCTCCATTACTTTTCCTCCATTTTTCTCAAGCTTCTACAAGGATTTTCAAGAAAAATTGTGAAGCAAAGTTGATCATCTTATCCTCCTCTATCATCTAAGAGGTATAGACTTCTCTCTTGAGCTCTCAATCTTCATTTTTCTTCATTGAAAGTCATAGTTTCAAAGTTGTTCTTCAAACTTCAAAAATCTCTAGGAAATTGTAGAAAAATCCTTTTAATACCAAACCAATTTCTATGGGTTAGATTCTTTACCCTCTTTCATAATCCAAGGGCTTGTTAGCAAAAGAGCTCTCTAGCTCATCTATGTAAAGGGAGCCGAACCTAGCTTTTTGAGGGAAATGAGTTTTGATTCAATTTTTGAACAATGAGATTTGATTTGGTGTTGTGTATGCTCAAGGATCATTGATCCAAGAGATAGGAATTTTTAGACATCCCTAGCCTATTTTACCACTAAGTGGCCGAACCTAGCTTGTGTGTGAGCTATGAGTTTTGCTTCAAGTTTTTGTGTAATAAGACTTACCCTAGCGTTGTACATACTTGAGGATCATTCATCCAAGAGTTGGTAGAATTTCGATACCCCTAACCTATTTAATTAAATAGGGGCATCACCCTAACCATATGGATTAGGAAAGTTTTTAATTAAACTGTATTGATTTCTGGTTGTGTTTTGTGGTATAGAATCGGACAGGACTCGGACGTTCGACTCACACTCGATTGACAGTTGCGCGGAGTCGTAACCGGAGTTGCACGTGAGCAACACTAAGGTGGGGAGAAAGAACTTTATCGTCGGGAAGGCAAGCTAGTATAGGATGTGTGTGTGTGTGTGTGTGTGTGTGTGTGTGTGTAGGGGAACCTTTAAACCCTACTAGAGGTTAAGCCCCGGATAAAGTGCCTAGACCCTAGGTGTAGGTACTTTTGAGCTATCACCACTAAGTTGATAATATGAATGATGTGATTGATTGAGGTTGATGTGTTGATCTGCTTATTCGATCATCTGTTGGTTTATTGTGTTGAACTATTTTTGTGATTTACTGATATACGGCTTTGTGATGATATCTGTACTGGAAGAATTTCTGTTGTGATATTTTATTGTGATGTGGCTGGTTGAGTGTTGATGAGAGTATGGTGAGTGTTGATGTTGTTCGGGTTGATACCGTCGTGGTCCCGACCAAGGAGCTGTGGCTCGTACACGCAAGGCGTCGTGATGCTGATGTTAATGTTGATGTTGATGTTGATGTGGATGCGATGCGTCGTGGTCGTGGTTGTGGCCGAGTGCTTAGGTGTGAGGTCCCGGTATCAATCTGCAATGGATGTTTGTTGCATATCATATCATTTCATACCACAACATATTTGTCCCAAAGGGGTATATCCAATTGGAGACGTGATGTTTTTAATCCCGAGGCGGGATGTCCAATGGGGGATGTGATGTGATATTATCCCGACGGGGATGTCCAACTGGGGACGTGATGTATCAACATGCATATAGGGAAGTCAGCATATACATAGGGACTAGTATCCCTCTGATAGGTTTATCTGAGAGAATGACTTTTGAGATGGTTGTGGTGTATGACTTAAGAGATGCGTGATGTTATGTTTATATGTGTTGTGTGATGCATGTATATATGTTGTACTGATGCCCCTCTCCCATATTTATGATATATGTTTCTTATCTCCTTGTGCTTTCTCTGTATGTTTACTTTATTTTATGGGAAGACCTCGAGGAGGAACCAGTTGCCGAGGAGCTGGATGGCACTCCTTACGAGCCTGATGCAGGGGGACGAGCCACGGACCCTAGCCTCGAGAGGTTGGGAAGTGATTGTGGTTAGTCAGAGAGCTTTTTCTAGGCCTTATTGCATATTTTTGATTTTAGTCTGTACTGATGCACTTCGTATGTATACACTATTACTGTAGCCCTACTGATGGGGCAACTGATATATGTGCGTATTTGTTTATATTTTAAAAGCTATGCACTCTGAGACGTTGCGTGCCGTAATTTCATTTGCTTTCGCGCTCAATTTTTTGCTTCGCTTCGTATTAATAAGGCGCGCTAACGATTGTAATACGATTAAGGTTAGTTAATATCTTAAGTTCTCCAATGGGACGGCGGGTCGTCTCAGAAGCGTTTGTGTTTGAATTATTAGGCAACCCAGGGCTGTGTGTTTGAATTATTAGGATTTAGGTTGATATGACTTTTTGTGAGGTAATATAAAAATGAAGAGATTTAAATGATAAAGAGTATTTTATTTTTTTCATACAAAAGGTATTGATTATGGAATGAGTGGATTGTCTTATTGGCAAATGCTACTATATGATGATTTGACTTATGATGATTAATTGCTATGATGGTGTATTTTGAATTGTGATACTTATTATTATATAATACTTAGTGGAATGGATTGACAAAATGGTATATGAATCTTTGGGTATCCGATCAGAGGGGGCGGTAGCTTTGGTATATAAGCTAAAACTGTCGAGGTTGGGGATCTTAGTGAGCAACCCCGAAGTTGAGGAGGGATGTTGATAGCCGGATGGGGCAATATCTTCGGGATACGTAAATAAAACTGTCGAGGCGGGGGACCTTAGTGAGCAACCCCAATTGGAACCCCAAAGACTCGATATGAATATGTTTTATGCTATGTTTCCCCTTGTGACCGGTAACATGAGCCATGAGAACAAGTGTTGTGTGCAAGTCATTCCACAAGTACCAAGTTTGAGGACAAGAGGTCAATTGTTGCATATGTGTGATTGTAGCCAAGCTATATATTTGAGCCGATATAGTGCATTTGGATATGTATGAATGTGTGTGTGATTTTAGTTCACACTTTTTTTTATGTATGACTACATGTGTTTGGGGAAAACTCCTTCACCGAGTCAGTGGAATCACCCCACGTTTAACATTTAAGCTACAGGTAGCAACGAAGCCGCAGGAAACCTTGGATGCCATGTGGATAGTTTGAGTGGTTTTACCCTTTGTTTTATGTTGTTTCGAGCTAAAGCAAGACTTTGTAATTTTCTGATATAATTATATTCATTATGTTATTGTAAGTAATGAATTTAACTATTGACCGGTAATGAATGTAACTATTTACCGGTCATGGCTGCAAAATTCGGGTAATGACACATCAATTTCATTCTTTACCTCTAGTCCAGCTTGAGTACAAAGCTCAGTGATGAGGTAAGGATGACCCAATGCTCCACCTGATTGAGAGTTTGCAGCTGACTGAATATCTAGGGCGATGATTGCCCCCACATCAATGCTCTTGCCACTCATGATGGCATATAACAGCTTTGCCCGAACAACAAGCAACGTGGACTCATGTGAACATGTACTCAAATTGGTGTGCATGAAAGCCGACCAAACTCTAGCTAGTGGAGACAAGTTTTTCTTGGACAGTCTCATAATGTTACCCGAAATGCTCCTTTCCTAATCATTCCCTAGTTTGCAGCAAGTAGTCA
Source organism: Ammopiptanthus mongolicus (assembly GCA_039655645.1). Taxonomy (NCBI): domain Eukaryota; kingdom Viridiplantae; phylum Streptophyta; class Magnoliopsida; order Fabales; family Fabaceae; genus Ammopiptanthus; species Ammopiptanthus mongolicus. The sequence goes on from CM077350.1 coordinate 49,715,740, forward strand.
ACACAAGGTCAGCCATGTCTTGGACATTCTAAAGAGCCGAGTACTCATAGCGATCTCCCCAAGTGTTATGGATCTGTAAGATGGCATTGATGAACTCGGTATCAAAGACAATGCTTCTCCCTTTGACCTCAACATAAAACTTCTGATCCTCTAGGTTTAGGTCCCCGACAACGGCGCCAAAAACATGATAGGAATATAGCAAGTGCACTAAATCGATCGCTCAAGTAATATAGAACTTGGAAGTTCCGAAATCGAACATGAGGATTGAGATGACCAATTACCACTTCTTAATTTTGATAACTATTCAAACGTCAAATGAGTTCACAAATTAAACTGAAATAAGAGAATGAACTTTAAGAAGAAAATATTAAAGAATCAATTTAAGAAATAACTTGCAAGAGTAAGTTGAGAGCACTTATGGCAATGCATCCTAATTCCTAACATTAACAAAAACCAACCAAGATTCTTAATTTATTTTAATGCCTGATTTAGAGCACACTAAAAGTTACCACTTGATTCCTAATCAACTATATTTCTATGATGATTGTTAACCAAGCAGTTTATTAAGTTCTCTGATTCACTAGAGAAGTTGCATAAGGTTCTTATCCCCTCTCAGTCTCAAATTATCCTATGGTTTTTCCCACATGCTCTAAACACATAAATCTCCTCATGGTCTCATTATGATTAGCCTATCATCAATTATTTCTCTAACTAACAATTGAAAGCATTAAGATTATGAGAAAAGGGAATTTAGCTAGGATTTAGTCATAACATTACCAAACATTCATAAGTGGCTACATCATCACCCTAGAAAAAGGGAATTTAGCTTCTCATCATTGAAATAAAAACCAAATTCATTGAATAAACTGCAAGATCCAAAACAAATATTGATAAAACTCAAAATTTGCAATAATCATGAACTAATCGTAGCTTTTTTGGTGTATAAGAAGATAATCTAATCATGTTTAAAACTGAATTTATACATCCTGAATATGCACACTCGCAAGGCGAGAAGCCTCTCGCGAGGCAAAAATTAATGAATAGAATCCTAATCTATCAACGTCTGGTCGCGAGGCAAAAGGCCTGTCGCGAGGCGAAAAGCTCACTCCAACATGCTTCAATTCTTTATTTTCCTAACATTTCCGTCACACCATTGCCTCCAAAGCTTCACTTTTGAACCTAATTCAGTGCCTGAAAGCATGAGCACCCAATTACACATATCTGACTCAAAAAAATATAGCAAAATTACTTAAAACAAATAAAAGGACTCAAAACACAACTTAAGACTAAACAAAGACAAATATGGATAAAGTTGAGAATAAACTCAACAATTCTTTTTAAATCCACTAATTAATCATAGTAAAAATTAACTAGATAAACTAGTGGGTTATCAAAATGTACATACATGAATTTAGAACACCGATCAAGCATATATCATATCCATAGAAAGTAATCGTATACCTTTCACCATGGTAATAAATAAATAAGTTTTGAGGAAGCATATGAGTATTCATTCCTCCCTTGTTGTAAGAAGGAAGTGCATCTTTTTATGCCATCTTAAAAAATTGCCATCATCGAACCTCTCTTATTTTACAAAGTTAGAAGCCATCTTTTTCAATGTTGCAGAAACCATTATTATAAAACGGATAATCGAACCTAAATATTGTTAGATATACTAGGGGAAGGCTATGCAACAAAGAAGAGAAAATGGGTTAGAAATGCACAGTCTCTAAGGCGTGTGCAGACACTAGGTTTTAAGTTCGATTCGCCCCCACAACCTCTTTCTAGATTGGATGCAAGAGGCGTTGCAGCGAATCCCTTTCACGATACAATGGAGAGACGTTGACTTGGTTTGCATATCCACAATCAAGCATGTCGACAATGGTATCGTATGCCTTTGATGCATGCAGAGTCACTAGTGCAGGAAGCGCTTTTAACGTCTGTTAAAATTTGGTTTTTATGTCGGTTGAACACCCGACGTTTATAGAGTCGACGTTAAAAGTAAACTTTTAACGTCTGTTACTAACCGATGTTAAAAGTTAACTTTAATGTCTATTTTAACTTTTAATGTTTGTTATTCAAATAACAGACATTAAAAGTTAACTTTTAACATCCCTTGTTTGAATAACAGACGTCAAATTAACTTTTAACGTTTGTTACTTGAATAACAGACTTTAAAACTATTTTTTTTTAAAAAAATTCTAGTTTTATTCCTAATCTCTTTCTCAGCTCCTTGCAGAATTCTATAAACACACACAGTACTCATACATCCAGAATTCTAATAAGTCCAAAATCCAGAATTTTCAACATATATATAATATACTCAAAGAAGTCTAGATTCAACATATATACTCAGCTCACTACTCATCATATATATATATATATATATATATATATACACAAGCAGAATGACATCCAAAATTCTACAAACAAGTCCACAATTCAATGATATAGACAGACTAAATATCTTCTAAATATCCTGGATCTACATTATTTACATTTTTCTCTGCAACATAATTAAAAAAGAAGGTTTCAAAGCACTCCCTCAAGTCTTTGAAAGTATGCACAAGTTCATTAAGGTGCAAGATATATCTCTTTCCAGTTTGTCTCTGTTAGGGTCTGCATGTAGAAGCAAAACAGTGTTCTACAGTACTTTTTAGAAGCAAAACCATTTCAGAAACAGAAACAAAACCATTTAAACCTAGCTATTTAACTCATTTTACCTAAACGAAAATCATTTCAAACAGAAGCAAAACCTAAATGAGAATTCGAAAGACAGCCAGGAGCAAGCAAATTAAGCAGAAGTAAACAAGCAAACCAAAAAAAAAAAACAAGAGTAAACCAGAACCAAACCTAAGCAAAAACAAAAGGAAACCAGAGCTAAACCTAAGCAAACCAGCAAACAAAAGCAAACCAGAACCAAACCTAAGCAAAACCTAAATGAGAAATAAGAGATTTTAATGGAAGCTTACCTTTAGAAGCTAGATCGAATGGAAAAGGAGACGGTGGCTACAGGAGTGACGACGGTGAAGAGCAGTGACCTAAATAAGGGAAGAGAATGAGGGAAGAGAAAGGAGAAAAGACAGAGGGAGAAGAGAAAGGATACAAGAAGCATACCTTGAGGCGCGATGGAGACGATGGTGGCAGAGGGAAAAGGAGGGTTTCGAGGGAAAAGGATTTTGGGGGAGAGAGAGAGAGACGTTGGAGAAGAATGAAGAGGGCACGCGGGACTTTACATTCTAAAAGTTTTAGAAACAACTTTTAACGTCTGTTATTTGAATAACAGATGTTAAAAGTCTTTGAAAAACAACTTTTAATGTTTGTTATTTGAATAACAGACATTAAAAGTCAATATTTTAATGACTTTTAATGTCTGTTACTCAAATAATAGACGTTAAAAGTTTTTGCTTTACTTTTAACATCTGTTATTCCACTAACCGACGTTAAAAGTGCATTTAGTGAACAAATTCATTACGGTACTGCCACCGCATTTAGGGCACTGCTCAAATTAAGTTAACTTTTAACGTCTGTTATTTGAATAACAAACGTTAAAACTATTTTTTTTTTTAAAAGAATTCTGGTTTTATTCATAATCATTTTCCCAGCTCCCTGCAAAATTCTACAAACACACAGTACTCATACATCCAGAATTTTAACAAGTCCAGATTCAACATATATACTCAACTCAGTACTCATCATATATATATGCAGAATTACATCTAGAATTCTACAAACAAGTCCACATTTCAATGATGTGGTGCGAAGGTGGCAGAGGGAAAAGGAGGATTTCGAGGGAAAAAGGGTTTTGAGAGAGAGAGACGTTGGAGGAGAATGAAGAGGGCACGCAGGACTTAACGTTCTAAAAGTTTTAGAATAACTTTTAACGTCTGTTATTTGAATAACAGACGTTAAAAGTCTTTGCAAACAACTTTTAACGTCTGTTATTCGAGTAACAAACGTTGAAAGTCATTTTTAATGACTTTTAAAGTTTGTTACTCAAATAACGTCTGTCTTTGCTATACTTTTAACGTCTATTATTCCACTAATCGACGTTAAAAGTGCATTTAGTGAACAAATTAATTACGGTACTGCCACCACATTTTTTTTTAACATCCGTTTTAAATTAACAGATGTTAAATCCCGTCGTGTACTGCATATATTCCACTAGTGAGTGCCTCTATTTATATAGCAACTCATGCCTCTTCGGAAGGAAAATAACCCTTCATGGGTTTGAATGAAGCCATACAACTTTTCGTGATGGTACCCTTTGATATATAGATACATCTTATCATGAAACAACACAAACATTCAGAAAGGTTTGAGAGCGATGAAGAGTCATTGATGGAGTCCAAGTTCAAGAAGTTCAAAGTCAACTTGAAGGAAGCTTGATAGAAATGGAAGGACCTATGACTAGAACAAGGGCTAAAAGGATGCAAGAAGCATTAGAGAAGGAAGTGGCATATTTGATTAATACAAAGCCCAACTTGGAAGAAGGCCCAAATGAAAGTCAACTCCTCATTATTGACCTAGAAGAGTCGTGATGCAAATCTAGGACAGCCACCTTTGACAAGAAGAACCAAGCCAATTATGGAACAAAAAGAACCAATTTGGAAATTGTTGAAACACTCATTTTCGTTAGTGATGACCTTTCATCTTTGTTTCCAATGTAACTTGAGCTATGGTTATCTGATTGAGACGTTCTTGGTGGCGTTGGAAAGCTAAGAGGATTATCTAAAATTCATATTTCTAGTGTCAAGACCGAATTCGGCTTCTATGATGGTGAAAACCGGGCTACAAGATTAGGACGAAATCCTAGACGGGATTTTTCCTGTATTTTGGGCTTCCTTTGTATTGGGCTTATGTTTTTAGACTCCTTATGCTGAAGTAAGAATTACTTAGGAGAGGATTAGGGTTAGCCGTCACCTCCTTAGAATAAAATTCTATAAATAGGGATGTAATACCTATCTTTTTCCAACCTTTGAATAAAATTAGAGTTTTCCTATTGGAATTCTTGGAGAGTGTTATTCTCTTCTCTCAAGTTCTTGCATAGAACTTGTTTGATTCTTATCAAGGATTGCTACTCCTTGTGGCGAATCCTCTTTTGGCTTATCAATCTTCCAATTTCTTGGAAGCAATTGTGGCGCCTTCTTTCATCTCTTATCTTTTCCATTTGTTCATTTAATTTTCGTTTTTTTTCTTCTTGTCTAGTTTCAATTCAGCACTTTTATTTTAATTTGCTATCTTAGTTTAATTCTTGTCTTTAATTTGCCATATTTCTTCCATTTCTTGTTATTTTCATCATCATCATCTCGGGTGACATCTCACCTTTCTCTTTCCCCCCTTCTTCTCATCCATTGGTCATAAACTTCAAGTGATTAAGCTCAAGGAAAGATCCAAACAAACAATGATTCATATTTGGATCATATCATGTGGTATCAAGAGCTAGCTTCCTTGAGTTTAGTTCCTTGATTTTGAATTTTGAAATTTTTCAAAATGTTCATCATGTTCTTGAGAGTTAAGCCACTTTGATCTTTATGAATTTCAAAAATTGGTGTTAGATTGTTAATCTACACCTTGATTGAAAGGTCCTTACAAGTGGAATCAAGTATACTAATTATTTTTAGAGTTTGAAGCATGAAATAGACATTATTTTGGGGGAAATTAAAATTTGGGCACACTTATCCAAGAACACTCCTTTGTTCATCATTTTCATGCTTCAAGAGGCTTTTGATCTAGTTGACAACACCCAAAACTGTTTGGGGCGTTATTGCAAATTTTAAAAGTTGTGTCCAAAATAAAAAAAATAGACAAAAGTAAGAGTCCCAAAAGAAATAAAATAAAAAAAAAATACAGGGACTATTCTGCAAATATTATAAGTTTAAAAAAAAATAGCAGAATTCTAGGAGAAGGCCACAAACTCATTTTTGTTTATGCTAGCCTCTTAAAAATTGGATATACTTGTTGGCTTGGGACAATAATAACTCTGGCTCAGTTTTCAAAATCCTTTCCTAAACACTTGGTCACTAAAATACTCATAGTTTTGTCTTTGCAGTTCTCCTTTCTTTGAACTCTTGATTGATGCTAAATTAGGATTTTTACACAAGTTGTAGCATTTGTGCATTATTCTTGACTCTTGCAAGTTCTTTCCAAGGACATTGAGGGAGAATTTGAGTGGAAAAAGGCAAGAGAGTAAAAATACATCTTGAGTAGAAAAAGCCTATTTTGAGTGAGACAAACACTTTGTGAGGATGGTGAGATCAATTGAACAAGAGGATACTCCTCCTCCATCACCTAGAACCATTAATCTTCAAGCAAGAATGGATAATCAATTTCAAGCCATAACAAGGCAATTGGAGAGGATGAACGAGAGGTTCAATAACATGGAGCGAGAGAGACCCTTTGTCACTCAAAATGATTCTCATTACGAAAGTGGGTATGAGAGTGAAATGGAGAGGCCAAGAGGAGGAGGTTGGCCTAGACATAGAGAGAGACAAAATGATAGAGAAGATAGGATCGAGGGAGTAAAAATCAAAATACCAACCTTTCAGGGAAAGAATGATCCCGAAGCCTACTTAGAATGGGAGATGAAGATAGAGCAAGTCTTTGCATGCCATAATTATAGTGAGACAAAGAAGGTTAAGATAGCCTCCTTAGAATTTATAGACTATGCCTTGATTTGGTGGGATCAATTACAAAAGGAGAGGAGAAGGTATGATGAAGATCCTGTCGATACTTGTAGGGAGATGAAGGCCATCATGAGAAAGACGTTCATTTCCTCACATTACCATCGAGACCTTCACAATAAATTGCAAAGGATGTCACAAGGTTCTAAAAGTGTGGATGAGTACTTTAAGGAGATGGAGGTAGCTTTAATTAGAGCTAACATCAATGAAGGGAGAGAGGCTACTATGGCACGGTTTTTGAGTGGCCTCAATCAAGACATTCAAGACATTGTTGAGCTCCAAAGCTATGTTGAAATGGATGACTTAGTCCATCAAGCAATTAAAGTGGAGCAACAACTCAAAAGAAAGAAGTACAAAACTCCTTCCTCCAACTACCATAGTACAACTTGGAAAGACAAACAAAAGAAGGAGGGAGCCTCCCAAAGGTACAATGAGGCTTCGCTTCACAAAATTTTTTTGAAAAAAAGGATGTTACTACTCCTTCCTCTTCAACTAGTAAAAGGAGTAGGAACATTAAATGCTTTAAATGTTTGGGAAATGGCCATATTGCCTCCCAGTGCCCAAACAAAAGAACTATGGTTTTAAAAGATGGCTACTTATCTAGTGAAGCGTCTTCTCAAGAGGATGATAGTGATCTTGAAATCACTCCTCAAGAAGGTGATTTACTAATGGTAAGGAGACTATTGGGAGTGCATTGGAAAGAAAACAATACTCAAAGAGAAAACATTTTTCACACAAGATGTTTAATACAAAATAAAGTTTGCTCTTTGATTATTGATGGAGGAAGTTGCACCAATGTGGCTAGTGAAAGATTAGTCAACAAACTTGCTTTAAAAACTATTCCTCATCCGAGGCCTTACAAGCTTCAATGGTTGAGTGAAGACGGTGAGTTGTTGGTTAATCAACAAGTTTTGATTAACTTCTCCTATGGAAAATACAAAGATGATGTGCTATAGGATGTTGTCCCTATGGAGGCCGGACATATCCTTTTAGGAAGGCCTTGGCAATATGATAGGAATGTGACTCACAATGGCCTGACAAACAAGTATGTTTTGAAACATAACAATCTCAATATCACCCTTGTCCCTCTTTCCCCAAAGGAAGTTTGTGAGGATCAAGTTAAATTGAGAATAAAAAGAGAACAAGAGAAAAAAGAGATTAATGAACACAATTTTGAGAACAAGAGTGAAAATGAGAGAGAAGAACTAAGAGCAAAGAAGAAAGAAAATGAGGGAAAAATTGAGAGAAAAGTCGAGAGTCTATTCATGAGAGTGAGTGAAGTGAGGAAGGCTTTCTTAGCAAAGAAGCCTATGTACTTGATGTTTTATAATGATGCTTGCTTAAATGCTCACAAAGCTTTTTCTACTCCTACTTGTGTTGCATCTCTTTTAAATGAATTTAGTGATGTTTTTTCCAATGACATACCCCACGGCCTCCCTCCTTTGAGAGGAATTGAGCACCAAATGGATCTCATTCCAAGTGCTTCAATACCTAATAGGCCGGCCTATAGAGCCAATCCTCAAGAAACAAAAGAAATTCAAAAGCAAGTTGAGGATTTGATGGCTAATGGTTGGGTGAGGGAAAGTTTAAGCCCTTGTGCAATGCCCGTGATTTTAGTACCCAAAAAGGATGGTACTTGGAGGATGTGCACCGATTGTAGGGCCATAAACAATATCACGATAAAGTATAGACACCCCATTGCTAGACTCGATGACATGCTTGATGAGTTGCATGGTGCTACATTCTTTTCCAAAATTGATTTAAAGAGTGGCTACCATCAAATTAGAATCAAGGAAGGGGATGAATGGAAAACAGCTTTCAAAACAAAATTTGGTTTATATGAATGGATGGTTATGCCATTTGGGCTAACTAATGCCCCAAGTACTTTTATGAGATTAATGAACCATGTTTTGAGAAAATTCCTTGGAAAATTTGTTGTTGTTTATTTTGATGATATCCTTATCTATAGCATGAATCTTGAGGAACATCTTGAACATCTCAAATCTGTTTTGGAGGTTTTAAGGCAAGAACAATTGTATGCCAATTTGGAAAAGTGCTCATTTTGCACCAATGAAGTGGTGTTCCTTGGATTTGTTGTTAGTGCTAAGGGTGTTCAAGTAGATAAAGCGAAGATTAAGGCAATTAGTGAGTGGCAACTCCTAAATCTGTGAGTGATATAAGAAGTTTTCATGGATTGGCCGGATTTTATAGGAGGTTTGTAAAGGATTTTAGCACCATAGCCGCCCCTCTCAATGAACTTGTGAAAAAGAATGTTGTTTTCAAATAGGGAGAGGCTCAAGAAAATGCTTTCCAAACCCTTAAAGAAAAACTTACTCATGCTCCAATACTTGCTTTGCCAAACTTCTCTATATCTTTTGAAATTGAGTGTGATGCTTCAAATGTGGGAATTGGGGCCATTTTGTTGCAAAATGGCCATCCAATTGCTTATTTTAGTGAAAAGTTCAATGGGGCAGTTTTGAATTACTCTACTTATGACAAAGAGTTATATGCACTTGTTAGAGCTTTACAAACTTGGCAACACTATCTTTTACCAAAGGATTTTGTAATTCACAGTGATCATGAATCCTTAAAACATTTGAAAGGCCAAGGAAAACTTAATAAGAGGCATGCTAAGTGGGTAGAGTTTATTGAGCAATTTCCATATGTGATCAAACATAAGCAAGGGAAGTCCAATATTGTGGCAGATGCTATGTCAAGAAGACACACTTTGTTTTCTACTCTTGAAACTAAACTTCTTGGTTTTGAGCACATAAGGGAATTGTATGAAACAGATGCGGATTTCTTTCAAATCTTTGTTTATTGCGAGAAAACTTCCCAAAATGGATACTATAGGCATAATGGATACTTGTTTAAAGAAAAAAGACTTTGTGTGCCTAGAGGATCCATGAGGGAATTACTTGTGAGAGAGGCTCATATGGGAGGTTTGATGGGCCATTTTGGAGTGCAAAAGACCTTGGAAATTTTGCATGAGCACTTCTTTTGGCCAAAAATGAAACATGATGTGCATAAGCTTTGTACAAATTGCATTGTTTGTAAAAAGGCTAAATCAAAGGGTATGCCTCATGGACTCTACACTCTTTTGCCTATTCCTTCTTCTCCTTGGGTTGATTTATCCATGGATTTCATTGTTGGTTTACCTCGGACCAAGAAGGGAAAGGACTCCATCTTTGTGGTTGTGGATCGTTTCTCAAAAATGGCACATTTTATTCCTTGCCACAAAGTGGATGATGCATGTGTAGTGGCTGAATTATTCTTTAAAGAAATTGTGAGACTCCATGGTATTCCAAAAAGCATTATCTCGGATAGAGACACTAAATTTTTGAGCCACTTTTGGAGGACTCTTTGGAATAAGCTTGGAACAAAACTCCTTTTTTCTACTACTTGTCATCCTCAAACTGATGGACAAACTGAGGTAATAAATAGAACTCTTGGAACCCTCCTAAGGACTATCATTAAAAAGAATATCAAGTCTTGGGAGGAATGTTTGCCTTTTTGGAGTTTGCATACAATAGAGTCCCTCATTCTACCACCAATTCTTCTCCTTTTGAGGTTGTTTATGGGTTTAACCCTTTAACTCCTCTAGACTTACTTCCATTGCCTAACAACTCTTCTTTAATCCATAAAGATAGAGATGCTAAGGCTGAATTTGTTAAGAAAATGCATACCAAAGTGAAATCACAAATTGAAAAGAAAATGGATCAATATGCTAGGCAAGCCAACAAGCATAGAAAACAAGTGATTTTTGAACCGGGAGATTGGGTTTGGATCCATTTACGAAAAGAAAGATTTCCACTACAAAGAAAATCCAAACTTCAACCTAGGGGTGATGGACCTTTCCAAGTGGTGGAAATAATCAATGATAATGCTTACAAAATTGACTTGCCAGGTGAGTATGGAGTAAGTGCTACCTTTAATGTTACTGACTTATGTCCTTTTGATGTAGGGGATGATGAATTTACAAATTCGAGGTCGAATTCTCTTGAAGAGGGAGGGGATGATGGAGTCCAAGTTCAAGAAGTTCAAAGTCAACTTGAAGGAAGCTTGATAGAAATGGAAGGACCTATGACTAGAACAAGGGCTAAAAGGATGCAAGAAACATTAGAGAAGGAAGTGGCATATTTGATTAATACAAAGCCCAACTTGGAAGAAGGCCCAAATGAAAGTCAACTCCTCATTATTGACCTAGAAGAGTCGTGATGCAAATCTAGGACAGCCACCTTTGACAAGAAGAACCAAGCCAATTATGGAACAAAAAGAACCAATTTGGAAATTGTTGAAACACTCATTTTCGTTGGTGATGACCTTTCATCTTTGTTTCCAATGTAACTTGAGCTATGGTTATCTGATTGAGACGTTCTTGGTGGCGTTGGAAATCTAAGAGGATTATCTAAAATTCATATTTCTAGTGTCAAGACCGAATTCGGCTTCTATGATGGTGAAAACCGGGCTACAAGATTAGGACGAAATCCTAGACGGGATTTTTCCTGTATTTTGGGCTTCCTTTGTATTGGGCTTATGTTTTTAGACTCCTTATGCTGAAGTAAGAATTACTTAGGAGAGGATTAGGGTTAGCCGTCACCTCCTTAGAATAAAATTCTATAAATAGGGATGTAATACCTATCTTTTTCCAACCTTTGAATAAAATTAGAATTTTCCTATTAGAATTCTTGAAGAGTGTTATTCTCTTCTCTCAAGTTCTTGCATAGAACTTGTTTGATTCTTATCAAGGAGTGCTACTCCTTGTGGCGAATCCTCTTTTGGCTTATCAATCTTCCAATTTCTTGGAAGCAATTGTGGCGCCTTCTTTCATCTCTTATCTTTTCCATTTGTTCATTTAATTTTCGTTTTTTTTTCTTCTTGTCTAGTTTCAATTCGGCACTTTTATTTTAATTTGCTATCTTAGTTTAATTCTTGTCTTTAATTTGCCATATTTCTTCCATTTCTTGTTATTTTCATTATCATCATCTTGGGTGACATCTCACCTTTCCCTTTCCCCCCTTTTTCTCATCCATTGGTCATAAACTTCAAGTGATTAAGCTCAAGGAAAGATCCAAACAAACAATGATTCATATTTGGATCATATCAGTCATACTCTTTAGTTTTGAATGATTTCAAAACCTGCAGAATTCTGCAAAAAACGTGCGTGGTGCTGAGCCCCATAGGCTTGTGCTAAGCCTCGTTTCCTTTTTCCTGAAACCATCCTTTTGTATGTCTGGCGCTAAGCCCTACTTATCTCGCGCTAAGCCCCACTTAACTGGGCTAAGCCCAACCTCTGGTCCAATTCCTGCACTTTCTGGCAGACTTGCACTTAGCCTAATAATTCTGAGGCTAAGCGCGGAGAACCTTTCCGCATTGGTGTTCTTGGACTTCCCGTGTTTTGAAAATCCCCAACAAAATATAAATATACAAATTTAAGTGTAGGAATAATTTTGTTTAAAGAAAAATATAGTTTAAATAGCATGAAGCAAGAGATTGCCAATGAAATAAATTAAGATCAATAATGTTCCTTACAATAAAAAGTTTTTCACATTACTCATAACTCTCCTCATGACTGCACCTACTACTTATACTTGAAGGAGATTGTAAAAGTAATACATTAATTCTATAGTAAACGAATATTAAAGATAGGGAAGATTTCTATAGTGTGGCAATCAGTAATAAAAGGACTGATTATAATTAGTCTTCAAAAGTATGAAAGATATTCTTAATTGATATTTGTTAATCATGTCTTTTATTTTTTATTTTTGTTTTGGTGAATTGACATAAAAAATGAGATCATGGTATCAAACTCATTCTATGGATGAGGACGACAATCTCAAACCGGATTGGAAATGCAGGTACCTGAATCTGGACCAGGAGTGCTTTGATCAACTCGGGGAAGGAAAATGTCCTCAAAATTACATGATAGTTAGAATATATGCTTTGTTGGTGCTGGTGTACTTTTATGTAGAAGATTCAGGGGGGTTTGATTGTTAAAAGGGGGCTGTTCATGCTGTATTTTTACTCTAGGATGGCTGTTCTTTTATGCCCAGGGTGCTTAGGTTCTGCGTACCTTCTTGGGACAATTTTGTGGGTGTTTTGTGACTTTGATGACTGATGTATTTGTTTTTGATGTCAAGCTTTGAGCACATAATAGGATGAAGGCTTTTCATTCCTTTCTAAAAGGTGGGGAAATTTTTTTCACTATGATGTTTAAGCTTAACAATTTTTAATGAAATTTTAATTATTGAAAAAAAACCGGAATCTTAACTATTTTTGGAACCTAGACTCAAGACTGACATAAATATGACTTGAGGGTTATCTAATGATTTTACAGATGTCCTTTACTACTTGAAGAAGGAACTCGTACGTTTCCATTTGAGCCATCACCATTATGGGTGATATTTGTTCATATCTTAAAAAATATGAAATTTCTCATTTTCAAACTTGGCAAATATATAGTGGTAGAAACTATAAAGTAGGTGTTTGAACATAATTCCATAACCATAAGAATAATTGCCCCTTATTACCTGGGCCTCATTTCATGTAGGAATTGCGAGCATTTTTCTGTTCAATGATGACTCTAATTCTGAACAAGCTTGATTCTGTTCAGCACCCTAAATTTGAACTAATTTGATTCTCTCGACCCTAGATTGCAATTAGGGGGAATCAATACTTTGTCCCCATGTGGTTTTATTTTTTGCATTCTAGCCTCCCGTTTTTTTTCCTCGATAATTAGAGTATACATTATTGAAACCACCAGTTTAAGCATCATAGTGTTACTCCTCACCACCTTCTAGGAAAGGTTGAAGGGATTACATCCTATCATGTGCTTAAAAACTAGGGAAAAGATACACCAAAGTCTTTAGTACATCAAGCAAAAAGCAAATACAACACCCTTACAACCAGTAGCTCAAACCATTAAACAAAACACCCGGTGACTACTCAAACCTGGCATCCAACGAAAAATCAAAAACAAAATACATATTTCAAATCAGCACAAAAGACTAGTATTCATATCAGTAATCCCAAACTACAACTCCTTCTACTATATCTCAGCCAGCAGGCCCATTTTTTCTCCTTCCATAACTTTTTCCAATGTAACTAATAGTTGTCTATCTCCGTTTCACAGGAATTCGTGACTTTTCCACCTATGTCCATTGAAGCCAGGTAATCTCCATTTCAACCCCTGACTTTGCTAAATCATCCCTAGCAACTCTCTTGCAGCAATGTCTTTTACACCAATTCCAATGGGACCTTTGCTTTCGATTTTAGTTGTCCCACTGGTACCATATCAAGCTAGACATCAAAAATTTCCTTCCTGCACGCAAAGACATTAAAAAACAGAGAGCTTTCTTTCCACATAAACAATCAGTATCACCACTAAAAAAGCATAGAAAATACCTGCACGAAGAAAGTTAATAACAACAGCATTTAAACATCACTATTAAGTCCACGTTAGCCAAGTTCCTTCCATTTTAGCCCCTTCTTTTGCAAGACTATCTGCGAACTGGTTTGCTTCTCTATTCCTTTGGACAAAAACCACATTTTTTAAAATTCTCAAAATGTCTTGTAATTTATTGTAGTAGAATCTTAAGTTCCAAGGGCATCTTTTTCATTATACACCCATGCAATGCTGTTTTTTGAGCTTGACTCTATAATCACTTCCAAGTTCTTCATCCACTTCTTTTGTATAGATATTTCAATAGCAAAAACAATTGCCATCAACTCTGCTTCATTGGAGTCTCTTATATCTACTGAAGTTGTAAAGAGAGCTTTTACCTTTCCTTGGTAGTCCCTAAAAGCTCCTCCTATACCTGCTGATTCGCGTTTGCCTAATAGATAACTCTTTCACCAATAGGCTAACAGACTAATAGATAAGGCCTTTAAATAGGCAAACACATAAAGCCTTTAAATAGGCCAGCAAGCATACTTCTAAATAGTTCTTTAACATTAGATATTATATATTATTATTATTATTAAAAAATATTATTCTATATTATATATTTTATTAAAAATAATAATATTTATAAATGGGCTGACCTATTAGGCTTAAAAGAGTTTTTCATAAGTCTGAAGCCTAACCCGTTTAACTAAAAAATATATAGGAGATGCATCAAGTGAGAGAAGTGTTTTTATATGAAAGTAAGATGAACAAATCTTAGTCTTTGGATCAAATCATGAATGATCAAAATTAGAATATAAAGTCACATGACTTTTTTAAGTGATCAAATGATCACTAACCAACTTTTAGTCTTGACTATCCATGTATAGTTTTAATAGTCAATATTTGATCCTCTCACTCTCACATAAAAAAACTCCTCTCATTATATATATATATATATATATATATATATATATATATATATAGGGCCTTGCGGGACGGGGAGTATGATCCCCATTCCCGAATTGCCTTATGGGAAATTTTCTCTTTATCCCCGCGTGGAAACTATCTTAGCTTGCAGGTCCAGAATAAGGCAGTCCTCACGGGAATTTCCGTACGCAGGTGACAATTATCATCCCTAGTTGAGCATGAACCGCCATCACCACCGAAGTGCCCTTGGAGCACAAACCAATTGTTGATCAATGACTCATTAATTATTTCTATCTCTCTTCTTTTTCTTTCCCTTTCCTAATTTCTTTTTTGATCATTTGCCTATGTACGAATTTTGCTATATCATGTCTAAAAAAATTCTCATGATAATTTTTTAATACTAAATAAAAGGTATTAAATAAAAAATAAATATCTATTAAATATTGTGGAATTAGGAAGATTTGTAGGAAGAAGTCGTAGAAGGATATAATATCTATAAATCTTGTACAAATTCTCGTACTCACTTGGAAGACGAGAAAAATATTAAAAAGTTAAGATATTAACCTTTTGCATATACAACATGTGACATATGTAATTTTTAAGTGGATAGAAGGATTTGTATCACATTTCTCTTAGGTGGCGTTTGGTTCATGAAATGTTTTACTGTCAGGTAAATTATATTTTCGGGAATCTCATTCTAAGGAATATTTCTTTCTCACCTTCACACATGGGAATAGAATTTTTAACTTTTATTCATTAATTTTATTCCCGGATATATTTTATGTCTGAGAATAGTTTTTAAAGCTTGTACCAAACATGAGAAACTTTTATTCTCATGCCCACATTCCTGGGATAATTAATCATCTATCTATCACCTATTCAAGTAAGTAGGTTGATAACATGATTGTTCTCTATTTATAGAATGATGACTTGTTTCACATATCTATTTTGAGTGATGTGGGACTAATTCATGTACCATCCATCACCCAAAGCCTCCTAAGTTGATACCCACCACCACCTGATCTAACCCCTTCAAATAAAAAACGAATTTTTGAAATGAATAACAAAACTTGTTGTTTGGAATGAATAACAGCCATGTGATGGCATTGCAGTAGCTTCTAGCAAGTTGTAGCATAGTAATTTTACTAGTATTTATATTTATATTTATTTAGATAAATTTAGAACCATGTAAACCTCCTACTTAGGCTGTGAATGAATTATATATATTCCAATGATGCACAATAAGTACGTTAAGTAGCAGCTACAAACAATGGCAGTGTGATTACTTGGCAGCTGCAAACAATGGGAGTGTGATTACTGACACCACTATGTTGCAATGATGTACACTACGTTAAGTAACAGCTAAAAACTTGTAAAATCGTGTTCATATACAATAATGTTTTATTGAAAGTTAGTCTCACATCTTTCAAAGTTTATATGTGAAGCAAGTCAACATTCTATAAATAAAGAACAAATTGCTAAATTATCAAAGTAATACGGGTTTGATCTTAAAATCTGTTATATTTTGTTAAAAAATAATATTATACATTATATTTTATATATTTTATTTTATTTAACATAAAATAAAAAATAATATTATATTTTTATTAAAAATAAAAATAAAAATAATATTATTTATAAATGAGCCAGCCTATCAGGCTTAAAAGGCTTTTTTAAAAGCCTAAGCCTAACCTATTTAACTAAAAAGGTGTTTCGAAAAACCTAGATCTAGCCTTTTTATTAAACAAGCTAGGCCAGGCCAGGCCTTAAATAGGCCAGGCCATAGGCCCCTGTCGAGCGGCCTGGCCTATTCCCACCCTATACCCAATGCTATCTTAGGATATTGACGAATTGTTGTTGGGAATTGGCATAATTTTATAAAACTTCTACAAGTTAGTTGTTAAATATTGTTGTTGGACATTAACGTATATTAATTATATGAGTAATGTTAATAACATAATTCTTTTAATATCCTCTTAAGGACATTTTTTTTTTTTTTTTATACAAGGAGGGGCAAGCCTAAAAAGCAAAAAACAAAAGGAAAATTAATAGTGAATCAAGCGGGTCGGATATGTGGGGCCTTATACATCACCAAACATAATAAGAACGAGCTCAACACGAGGAGAGACAACTTCCTCAAAACCATACTCCTTCGATAAGCTCCAATTTACAAGCCAAACCGCACTTTTGCTGCCTTCTCTCATAGTATGAGTAAAAACTATGTCCCATGCATGAAATGATAAATCCCAGATCTTGCCAACTAAACAATTTTCTTGTTGAGAAGTATGATGCTTTTGACGAGAGTCAATGATGATTTTAGAATCACTCTCAACTATGATCTTCCTATGCCCTCCCTGCCAAGCGAGGAGCATGTCGATGTACATTCCCCAAAGCTTAGCAGTATAAGTCGTGCAACTGCTAATATGATAAGTGAAGCCAGATATCCAGCTTCCATCACCTTCTAATGAGTCCACCATGGCCTACGTCGCCCAGATTGTCCTTAGAGGATCCATCTGTGTTTAGTTTTTCCCATCATGATTGAGAGAATTTTCAAATGACATTAATCACTTCAGAACTAAAATTGGGTTGTCTAGTAGTACCAGTAGCAGATTCTATTTGGTCTACAAAACGAAGGATGTGGGATACTAGATCGTGCATTATAGAGAAACCATCCTAAAAAATAGCCAAGTTCCGCCATTTTCAGATATAGCAGCAAGTCACCCGAAAGATATGCTCCCATTTTTTGCTATTAGGGTTACCCATGTCTTTGGAGATACAAGCCTGAAACTAGTCAACCTGATCTAGAGAGAAAAACTACAATGTTACTCATTCAATAGAGAGTGGACTCATGTGATTTAGTAGATCCTATATGAAATCTATCCAACAATAAAAAAAAATGTACTAAAAGGTGTTAAAAAAATTTGTAATGCTAATATTTCTGTAATTGTAAAGATAATTGAAAGTACACTTTTATTTTTGGAAACTGTTAATTTTTATTTTTTTATTTTTAAATATGATAAACCATATACTAATAGACTAAACTTAAATTACAATGAAGAGAGTGCTAATAGAAGAAATCATCAAAAAACCAACTAAGGGTCAAGTAGTACGCATCTCTATCCCATAAGGAGGAGAACGTAAGTTTGAATCCTGGTGACAGATACTCTAGTTGGGAGGTTGCAAAAATCAAGGGTTAATTCCCTACTCTAAATAGCCGATTGAAGATTAGTCTCATAATCGGTTCAAAGGACTGAAGCTTGTGGGGATACTCTGGGATGCCGCTCGGGAGCCAAAGGCCCTAATTATGGTGGTTCATAAAAAAAATCATCAAAATTAAACCACATAGGGGGAAAGTGATATATACTAAAGGTAGACTACTAATAGAATTGAAGCACAACATGGTAAATTGCTAACGCTATAAATGTCATGACGTTTAAGGATCAAGTTGTTAAAGGTTTGGGGGGAAAGAGTAAATCCTAATTAAATGAAAGATTTAGAGGCAATAATCCTATAGAAATTGAAATAAGGGGAGGGGAGGGAGTTATCGGATAGAGTGATTCATGAATAGACACGTATTCATTGGGCACAATCAATCAAAGTTTTAAGATAACTTTTAAATAATTGTAGTAAAAGTTTTGTTGTCCCTTTAATTTATTACTTCAATGACTAATGAGTATTTCATTGGTTGTGCCTAAAAGATATTATTCCAATCCAAGATTTATTCTACCCAGATGGGTTTCACACCACAAATATCAATACCAAACAAATTACACTTTTCACCCGCCCACAAATTAAATCAAAGGAAGAATGTGAGATAAGGAAAACATTGTGTTTAATTATTTATAAATTAATGTTAAGATAGGCATTTTAGTCTTCTATTTTATTTTTTAATTTGATCTCATATATATATATATATATATATATATATATATATATATATATATATATATTTAATTTAATATCTTATATTTCAAATTATAAACAATATAGTCATAGTTAATGATTCTGTCATAAATCTTTACAGATTGGTGACATATTACTGTATTTTTATAGGTAAAATACTATATAATTACCTTACATATGATAATTATTTTTAATTTTTAATATATAATTAATGTGACATTAATGTGACAATCATATATTTTCAATTTGATCCTTATATTTTATAATAACCATACCAATCTCACGGTGTTATAAAACAATGGATAAAAGGATGACATTAAAAATAATTACACATGAAAATATATATTGAAAACTGTTTTCATATAAGGATAAAATTGAAAAATAAGTGTCATATATGAGAATCAAAAATATATTTTAAACAAACTTAAACGTCTAGTATGAGTTGACGAATAATTTATGCCTCTACATTATTGCCATGGTTTGTATGAATTGATGAATAATTTATACCTCGATTTATTTATATTTAATTTGCAGTGCCTTGTTTTTTTTCCCCTAAAGAGAGACTCATAAGATGTTTTATATGGAGAGGAGGCAGAGGGCAGAAGGGAAAGGCAAAAGGAAATGTGTAGAGTGCATTGTCGGAGTTTGAACTTATGCACTCATAATTCATGTCCAACAGCTTAACCAACTGAACTGACTCAAAGAAACGATATCTTGCATTTTTTGGTGTTAAAAATAGAAAAATAATTCATGGCTATCTTTAGCATTTATGTATACCACTCATCCGGTACCGTCTCACTTTTTTTTGTAATCATGTTATAGGTACGAAGTATTCACTACCGTTAGCAGTGACTAATCTCCATCGGAGAACCTTTTAGGCACATAAGGTGGGTTCTTCCCTTCCAATCAGGTTTTATCCATACACAAGAACTAAAATTCGAACCTCTAATCATTTGCTTAAGGTGCTAGAATCCCTTACCACTCGAACCAACCACATATTATGATACCATCTCACTTTAAATTCATTGGATAAAGCATGTGTGGGATGCATCATACATGTAACTAATTTGTTTCAATAAGATATAAATAAATGCTAGCACCAAAAAAACAGAAGATATAAATAAATGTTGAATGAAATATATAATATTTTATAATCGGTTTCATTATCCATTGTTATTAAAGTATTGATGATTAAGGAATAAAAAAGAAAGTTTTTTATTAAAAAACTAAATACATCTCTTTTTAATCTATTAAATTTATTAATTTTAAACTATTTTTCAATAAAATGTTATTTATTTTTTATTATTTAACCATTGTCTTAATAGCAATTAATGCATAACAAAACCGATGTATCTTTAAATTTTCTCATCTTTTTTAGCTTACTTAGGAAGAGGTTGAGACTTATTATATACTGGAAGAAGGTAATATAAGTTCCAAAAATAGAAAATCCGGATGGAAATTTGAAATGTACGAAAAAAAGAAAATTAAAAATAAAGAATGGAAAATTGAAAGCTTTAGGTGATTGTGATTGAGGCTGTATATTACCATCATACGAATAAACTAAATGTGAGGAAGAGTCTAAAACCGGAGTTTTGTAATAATTACGGTGGATGGAGAGGAAGGTTTCTTCTCCATCTAGCATATATAACGCAAAGATAAGTTTGCACCCAAAGAAATGGTAGAGAAATGACGCCATTTTCTTGACGTTACGAACTTGTTTTCTCTACCTCTTTTTGACTTCTTGAGACCTCCATTAATGAAGGGCCTGCCTATATCTTCAATTCATCCTTATCCAAAGGGCTTGATATACAGTTTCTTTTTACTAGATTTTTACTTTTGTAAGTACCTGCTCGTAATAAACAGATAAGGAATGGTCGACGTATATATGCCTATAGCTAACTGATTTAAGGGATGTGGGTAAGTAAGTATAATGAATAAATGTACAAACAGGTTCCCGAACAAAATATGATGACTCTTTAGTTCTTATAAAAAAATTAATCATTTAATCCTTTAAATTTATAATGGGATATATTAATCTTTTTGTCATCTTCTATTTGTTTGTCTTCTTTTGAGTTAATTTTAGTATATAATACGTTAACTCCTTCGTTAGTTGGAAATACTCGAATTTCCGTCATGAAAATTCATTAAAATAAATTTATTTCCTTTTGCAAAATGACGCAATTCTTGGATAAGTGAGGGAAAAGAAAAAAACGTCCAAAATGACATTGTTTGGTCAAAATCATGCCCAAAGTCTCTATCCTCTCTCTAATCTCAAATCATTTGACAGTTGTGACGAATTTTTGATACATCTTTGTGCCTCTGTTTTGATTTGGCGAATCAAAGGACCATTGATTGCAGTTTCAACCCACTTAGACAAGATATGAATCCTTCATCATTTTTATTTTGTCCCTTTCATTTTCTCATTTTCAATTGTGGTCCCAAAATGGGATTTTGTTGGAATGTATTGTCTTGTTTGTTGTGAATTTGTAGTGGGGGTCATGCGCAGGGACAAAGCCAAACTTGGATGAGGGGGACAATTATAAACTTAAAGTTCATCCAACAAATAAATACACATCAAATTTCATATAAAATATTCATAATTATATATTCCAAAACGTTAATTACATTCTATCAAAATACAAAATGTCTCTTCTGCATGTCACGAAAATCATTTATATTTGAATCTATACTAAACTTTTTCAACAAACTGTTAACTATCAATGATCAGGAACACATGATTGTTTAAATATAAAAAATATTAATGTTAGTATAACAGATGATAGGTAATGATGCATACACAAGCAATTTTTGTCACAGAAATCACATAAGTTTAATTCTTATCATTTTTTTAATTTTTTCTTTCTCCGTTTTTTCATAATAATCAACGACTATCACCATTTTCTTCTGTAATGTCTGAACATTTGTGTAAATAAATTTTCTGATAAATTAAGATATAGCTTGCTTTTGTGAGATGGTTATTCCTTCGTACATAAGGAAAACCTTTTTACGTTTCTTCATCTAAATTATTATGAGTTTTTTTAAAAAAAGTTGGTAGGGCCCGGGGTATCCCAAGTGAACAAAGTAAATTCGTCCTTGGTCATGCGCAGGGTGCAGTGGGGATGTAACACCCCAATTTTCACGCTTTCTAAGACCAGTAAACTATATAAATGAGTTTATATTTTTATTTATGTTTTAGAAAATGATTTTGGGAATACTAAAATCATATTCATACTCCATATATTCGTAGGAGCCTACGGTTAACTTTTGGACTGAAAATTCAAACGAAGCCCGGTCTATGTTTTACGGATGGTAATGTTTTACTACTATAAAGACCTTATTTTGACTAACGGTCAGAACCATTAGTTTTAGAATTCAATCCTCTACCTTTTTGCTAAAATGCGTCTTGACGTCCAAAAATGAAAATAATATATTATATTCGGGCTGACAATTGCTCTGGGAGACGATTGGAGCCGTGTAAAGGTTTTACGGGACCCATGAGCGGATAATCTTCATGTCAAGACAGTGTCAAGTCATTTGGGGACTCATGCCAATGTCATGAAGATTTGCAAAATATCTGGACATGAAATGACCAAATTACCCTTGATCTTTATGCAAAATGACCATTTTACCCTTTTCTTAATC
Source organism: Ammopiptanthus mongolicus (assembly GCA_039655645.1). Classification (NCBI taxonomy): domain Eukaryota; kingdom Viridiplantae; phylum Streptophyta; class Magnoliopsida; order Fabales; family Fabaceae; genus Ammopiptanthus; species Ammopiptanthus mongolicus. The sequence goes on from CM077350.1 coordinate 49,738,282, forward strand.
CTTAAGTTAACTAAGTGAAAGATATCTAATTTTTTGCTCATTACTCACCCAAGTCTCTCAGCCAAACCTTCTTTCTCCCTCATCCTCACATTTCTTTCTTCTTTCTCTCTTTAGTCTTCAAAAACTCCATTGAAGAAAAGCTTAAAACTTGAGTTTCTTAGTGATTTGAGCTCATTTCTCTTAAGGAAATTTATCCGCAAGGTATATACTCTCTCCCATCTCTCCTTTCTCTCCTTCAAATCTCATTTTCATGGAGGCTAGGTTTTTACCCCTAAAACTTCAAAAATCCATGAAAAATTGTAGAAAAATCCTTTTAATACCAAACTAATTTCTATGGCCTAGGTTCATGACATACTTCCATGATCCAAGAGCTTAGAGCCAAGAAATCTCTCTAGCCTATTTTATTAAAGAGAGGCCGAGACCCCCTTGTGTAGAGAGTAGGGTTTTTGGTTGGTTTTTGATGTTTTGAGTTGGTATCTAGGGTTATCTCACTTAGTTAGGGTGGTATCCAGGAGATGAGAATTTTTGGAGCTCCCTAGCTATTTTTAATACCATAGGGCCGAACACTAGGGGTACAGAAATAGGAGAAATCTTTGTATTTTTATGTTAATACCTTGATTGATTGTACGTGTGTAGTAATCGATGGAGTATCGAGCGAAGTTCGGATCGACCGGTAAGTTGCACTTACCTTAGGAACTCCAAGAGGTAAGGGGATAAACCTGAGGAATTCCAATTCCGACAGCTATATACTGCATTTGTGTGTCTGTATTGTAAATAAATATCGGTATCTGATTATTGGTGGAGTAATTTATTTACTGCTGTTGATTTGCCTATATATGATATACCTGCTTATGTATGTGGATACATGGTATAGCTTTTGAATAAATGCATGGATGTATCGTGTGCCCTGCTGTGGGATTTAAGGCATTAAGGGACCTAATATCGATTTGGATCCAATATCGTGTCACATAAAAGCTTTAAAAGCTTGAGATGTGGAATGGAGAAAAATAATAATTTTTTATTGTTTTAATTTATTTTAAGATAAAATAATTAATTATCTCTTTTGGGAATAAAACAATAATAAATATCTATTTTTAAGGAAAAGTTAACTTAAAAGGCAAAAATTGTGAAAATGTATTTTAATAACGAAAAATGAAGTTTTAAGATAAATAGTGTTTTTGGAAAACTTTATTAGTTTTTAAATTAATAAAGTTAACCGTTTGAGCAAAAGCGTTTTTGAGGAACGTGATTTCAAGTTATTTGGTTTTATCCAAGAAAAAGGGCTTTTACAAGCTATATTTCAAGGTTTATGTTTTACCGAAAAACAACGAAAAGAAAAGAAATGGTCTTTAGACCAAGTTTTGTTGTATGGAAAATTGATCCCGAGGACTTTGTGTAAGTGTCGGAGATTTGAGTTTTGGTTTTTGAGTTTTCGAGGAAAAGTGGTTTTAAGCTTAGAAACTAGAAACCGAGACGTCGGGGTTCTAGGGTTCTGAAGAAACACGTGGATCAAGGATCCATGTTAGTTGTGGTCCTGTCGACTTAGGGACGATCTTTGTGGTCCTGTAAGCTTGAGGAAATTCAAAACTGGTGCATCGATTAGGGATGTTTGGGGTTCGAGCTGTTTTGGACTAGATGTCCTGTTTTGAGAAAAATGTTGTTAAGACTTAAAGAGTCTAAGACATTATGGTGGTTGTTAGCGTTGACGCTACAACGAGGAAATATTGTTACGACAAAGATAACCCGACGGAAACTAAAGAGTTTTCTCATGCATTTATGTGTTGGGCAGACGTGTCGTGAAACGGGGGACTTTGATGGCAAGGAAAGCCTGAGATGACTTGTTGTCATAGCATTGTGCCTTGATGGACAATGATGTCACACGTCCTGTGTGTTCGTTGTCATAGCATTGTGCCTTGATGGACAATGATGTCACACGTCCTGTGTGTTCGTATTGTACCCTGAGTTGGACAATGTAGTGATGGCACGTTGGTGCTAGTTATTATGGCACGTTGGTGCTAGTTATGGCACGTTGGTGCTAGTTATTACGGCACGTTGGTGCTAGTGATGGCACGTTGGTGCTAGTTATTCTAGCACGCTGGTGCTAGACATTGCTGCTTGATGGCCAATGTACCCTGAGCTTGATCAACTCATTCTTTTGGTGATAGGACTTCCGGAAATTTATGATTGAAAATTAGTTGATTTATATGGAAGTGCTCATGCATACGTTCTGAAAATAACGTTGATTGTTGGGCGCGAGGCCCTTGTGTTTTACTATTAGTACTTTGATATATATTCTACTATATTATGCATGATGATATTTTGTGCGATATGCTTATATGAATCTATTGTATGTGTCTGGTTATATATCTGTTGTGTTTTTGGATTCATATATTGGTTTCTCACCCTTGCCTGTACATGTTGGACACCCTATTGTGTTTTCGGATACATGTACAAATGTTTGTCAACACTTTTCTGGGTCATTTAGAGACTCAGGAGCTTGATCTGCTCGATGATGAAGGCGAAGAGGTGTGGACGGTTGAAGGCAAGACTCAGTCTCAAGAATACAACGTATGTTAGGTAGTGCGTCTTTTGTTAGTGCTAGACCAGCTTAGGGTTTTCTTTTGAGGTAGTGTCTTTTAGCTAGTCTGTGAGTGGCTACTGATGGCCAGGGTTTTGGAGATATGATTCTCAGACCCATCGCTACATAGTATTTGGAATTATAACATGTTGCTTCTGTCAATATATTCGGAGACGAATGTGTGGTTCAGGGTCTCCTAGGTATATCGTTAAACCGATGATACAAATATGTGTATATGAGTGGCGTTAATATTTATCTTGATATATATATATATATTCTGTAGTGTAGGGTGAAGGAAAAATTTTATCATTATTTTCATAATAAGTAAGACCTAAGTAAAGGAATCTTTTTCCCAAAATGAACCAGCAAATTTTATTTTCATACGTTATGTGTTTGGGGTTACGAAAGTGACACCCGAGAAGGAGGGGTGCTACAAGTGGTATCAGAGCTGGTTGAGTCTTTCGGGAACCTTTGGGGAATAGGTCTGTTGTGTTGATGTTGTGTGATCTCTGATTGAGGCTTGATTGACTTACTTCTTAGAAGTAAGGTACGTTGTTAGGTGAACCTATGTTTGGTCTCTGGTTGCAGTTTGACTGAGTTAAACCTTGTTGGTCAGATATGGAACTAGAAATTGGAGCGGGAGCAGGACGTGGAAGTGGACGTGGACATGGTCGCGGGAGAGGAGTCAATGTCCGTGCTGAGGACGTTGATGGAACCAATGGAAGGGACTTCCCTGCTCAAGCAATGGCAAACATGGCTGCGACAATTGCTGTTCAGACCGCAACCATGAATGCGCATAATGCACAAGAGCAAGCTCGTGCTGAACAGGCTGCTGAGGGCCGAAACCTGACTGCGTTTATGTGCCAGAATTCGGCACAATTTCATGGCGATGTGGATCCTGAGAAGGGTGACTTGTGGATCCAGGAGATTGAGAAAATCTTCGAGCTAATTCACAGCCTTGAAGAGGTGAAGGTACCGTACGCAACTTTCCTACTGTTGGGAGATGCTGAATATTGGTGGAAGGGAACCAAACAGTTGCTGGAGGCTAACCAGCAGGAAGTCACTTGGATTCTGTTCAAGGACCGATTTCTGGAAAAGTACTTTCCGCAGAGTGTAAGAGCTGAGAAAGAGCAAGAATTCTTACATCTGCGACAGAGGGAGATGACCATCGGGGAATACACAGCAAAATTTGAATCACTTGCCAAATATTTCCGATTCTTCCAGAAAAACCCTAACGAAGACTGGAAGTGTGAAGGTCTTGAGAGAGGCCTGAGATATGAAATCAGGGAGTCTGTGCTGTTGCAGGGGATTCGAAATTTCCAGGCTTTAGTCGAGAAAAGCAGACAAGTGGAGTTGATGAAGTATGGAAGGACCAACCGAGGGAGCGTTGGGGGACCTTCCCGTTTCAGGGATCAGTACCATGACTAGAGGGGAGAACAGAGTCAGAGGAAGCCTTATTCCCGACCAGGGAATAATCAGAACCAACAACAGTATAATTATGTGGCTTACGTATCAGGTAGTGGAGGCCAGAGGGATCGAAACCAAGGCCAAGATAGAAGATGTTTCAAGTGTGGAGATCCATCACACCTGGCCAACAACTGCTCTGTACGGAATCCTAGATGTAATACTTGCGGAAAAAGAGGGCACATAGTAAAGGACTGCAGGACAAGGAAACCTGTCCCAGTTGCCGATAACAACATCGAGGCCGACAACAAGGGGAAGAGTTTACACCATGAGGGGTGCTGAGGTTCCAAATTCCGATGCTCTCATACAACCTAGTTACGACAAAGACGGTAATCCTTTAATCGTATCTTTTCAATTTGAATGCAACTTATTCTATGATTGCGATGGATGGTATGCAATGTTTAGAATTTCCTATTTCTTCTTTGCCATATGAGTTTTTGTACCCAAATTTCTGTATGATCCTCAGTGTATTAGACATTTGAGGGATTGGGTTAATAGTATCCATCGGTCTAGATATCTTCGCCGTACTTCATTGAAGGGTTTGTTATGACTATTCCTTGGGTTATAACACAAACAATTCTTGATACTGGAAGTTTCTCAATGAAACTTAGCCTAATCACTTTTACTTTTGGTAAAGACGGTCCAGTCTGATTTTGACCAGACTGTTTATCTTTTGATTCCATAATCTTTTGGGACATTCTTATGAAAGGAGAAACTTTATTAGAGTCATGATTGTAAACCTGTAGTAGCTATGTATTTTTACACTCATGAACCTACTGAAGAATCTTTTTACATGCTGAATATTCCTGCATTCCGTTTCTGAGCTGTGAAATCTTTCCATAGCATTCTTGTGAGGATTAAGAAATCCTGTCTAGTCTCGAGTCGCGAAATTTCGAGGACAAAATTTTTTTTAGTGGGGTAGTAATGTAACACCCCAATTTTCACGCTTTTTAAGATCAGTAAACTATATAAATGAGTTTATATTTTTATCTATGTTTTAGAAAATGATTTTGGGAAAACTAAAATCATATTCATGCTCCATATAATCGTAGAAGCCTACGGTTAAATTTTGAGCTGAAAACTCAAACGGTGCCTGGTCTATGTTTCACGAATGATAGTGTTTTACTACTGTAAAGACCTTATTTTGACTAACGGTTAGAACCATTAGTCTTAGAATTCAATCCTTTACCTTTTTGCTAAAATGAGTCCTGACGTCCAAAAATGAAAATAATACATTATATTCGGGCCGATAATTGATGTGGGAGACAATTGGAGCCGTGTAAGGGTTTTACGGGACCCATGAGCGGATAATCTTTATGTCAAGACAGTGTCAAGTCATCTAGGGACTCGTGCCAATGTACACACCCTTGGAGGTTTGTCTTACTTGCAGACGCAGAAAGAATTTGAGCATCTCCCATCATGCTCATTTCGAAATCTTTTGTCATAAATTCAGAAAATTCCTTGCAAAGAGAATCATTAGTAAATCCAAAAATAATATCATCAACATAGATTTGGATTATTATGAAATTATCTTTATTTGTTTTCTTAAACAGAGTGGTGACTACCTTTCCCATACAGAAACCATTTTCCATGAGGAAAGGGCTGAGTTTCTCATACCAAACTCTAGGAGCTTGTTTGAGTCCATATAAAGCTTTCTGAAGCTTATATACATACTCAGGATGGGAATGATCTTCAAACCCAGGGGGTTGCATTACATAGACTTCTTCGTTAATTAACTCATTTAGAAAAGCACTTTTAACATCCATTTAATATAAAGTTATGTTATGATGAGCAGCAAAAGATAACAAGATACGTATTGCTTCTATTCTAGCAACAGGAGCAAAGGTTTCAGTATAATTAATACCTTCTTCTTGAGAATAACCTTATGCTACTAACCTTGCTTTGTTTCTCACAACTTTTCCATCTTCATCCATCTTATTTCTAAATACCCATTTCGTTCCAATTATGAATTTATCATTCGGTTCTTGAACTAAAGTCCAAATTTTGTTTCTCTCGAACTGATTAAGTTCTTCTTGCATAGCCAAGATCCATCCATCGTCCATGAGAGTTTCGCCCATAGTCTTTGGTTCTAACTCAGAGATGAAAGCTGAATCAGCTTGATTTCTGAAGGTTGACCTTGGTTTTACTTTATCACTGGGTTGACCTAGAATTTGATCTTCAGGATGGTAAGTTTTGAATTGCCAAGCTTTTTGACTATCATTTGATGATTGAGGATTGTGATCATCAGTTTTGACTTCTTCGGAGATTTCCTTCCCATTGTTGGTTGGACGATGATCATTCAGATCAAGATCTGCAAGCGATTCGCCCAGCTCTGATAATACTTTATCAGCCTTCTTGTCATCAAATTTAACATGCATAGATTCTTCAACAGTTAGTGATCTACTATTATAAATTCTGAAGGCTTTAGATGTTTTAGAGTATCCTAAGAAAATACCATTATCAACTTTGGCATCAAATTTACCTAGATTGTCTTTAGTATTTAATATAAAGCAGGCACATCCAAAAAGATGAAAATATGATATGTTGGGTTTACGTCCTTTCCACAATTCATATGAAGTCTTCTTCAGTATTGGTCTTAGGTATACTCTATTTTGAATATAGCATGCTGTGTTAACAGCCTCAGCCCAAAAGTTTTTAGAAACAGAGTTATCATTGAGCAATGTTCTTGCCATCTCTTAAAGAGACCTATTCTTTTTCTCAACGACCCCATTTTGTTGAGGTGTTCTAGGGGCAGAGAAATTGTAAAGAATACCATTTTCTTCACAGAATAGTTGGAAGTTTACATTCTCAAACTCTCCTCCATGATCACTTCGGATTGAGTTGATACATATACCTTTCTCATTCTGAATCCTTTTGCAGAATATTGAGAATACTTCAAAAGATTCGTCTTTGTGAGTTAGGAACATCATCCATGTCCATCTAGAATAATCATTGATAATGACAAGCCCATATTTCTCTCCACTTAGGGAGGCAGTCCTTGTTGGACCAAACAAATCTAAATGTAGCAATATTCTTTGAATTAAAAGAATTTTTAACTTGTTTCCCCTTTCGACAGGCATCACAGAGAACATCAGATTTATAGGCAAACTTTGGTAATCCTCTTACGAGGTTATGCTTTTGTAGCTTTGAGATTAATCTCAGGCTTGCATGACCAAGTCTCTTGTGCCAAATCCATTGTTCATCATTCACAGATATCTGACATGATACATTTTGATTAGAGAGGTCCTCCAAGTCAATTTTATATACATTGTTTTGTCTCTTACTAGTAAATAGAGTGGACCTATCAGCATATTTGACTATACATTTATCTTTGCTGAAAGAAACCACAAACCCGCTGTCACACAATTGGCTTATGCTAAGCAGATTGTGTTTTAACCCTTCAACCAACAACACATTATTTATATAGGGAGAATTATTCTTACCAATTTTACCAATACCTACAATCTTTCCCTTTTGATTGCCAACGAATACAACTGATCCTTCAGACTTTGGCTTTAGGTCTAGGAACATAGACTTTTCTCCCGTCATGTGTCGTGAGCATCCACTGTGGTACCATGATTGGTGTTTTCTTCCTGTTGTCAAGCAAGTCTACAACAGAGATTATCCTACTCTTAGTTACCCAGATAGACTTGGGTCCTTTTTGGTTAGTTGCAGGTAACTTATTAGTTCTAGCATTTCTTTTGTGTAAGCATTTAGACGCAGAGTGTCCATTTTACCACAAATAGAACAATACATTACTCTTTTTATCTTAGTTTTCTTGTAAGAAATTTTTGGATTTTCTTTTTCATATCCAATACCGGATTTATCATAATGAGATCTATATCTAAGAATAAAATTAAGCTTCTTAGATCCATCAGTGAATTTAGATAGACTATCAGTTAAGTAAGCAACTTGATGCTCAAGTTTCTCAACTTCCCAGGATGTACTGAACTTAGAACTTGAGACTTCAGTTAGACTGATTATCTCTTCTCTTAGTTCTCCATTCTCAATTTTGACTTTGTCAAAGTCTTTATTGAGTTTGGAAAATTTTCTTTTAAGAGCTTTATATTCAGAATAAATAATGCATGATTCATTTAATAGCTCATCATATGCATATTTAGAATATTCGGATAAATTTACCTCTTCCTCTTCTATTTCTGTTTCAGAGGATATATTTGCCATAAGACACATATCTACTGTTGGGGATGTAGGTGGCGATCTTTCCAGAATATCCATTAGGTTCATCATTCCCTAAGCAGTTGTTTCTTCAGCCAAAGCTTCTCTTCTTGCTCCGTGTACACTTCGAAACAGGAAAGCTCTTGCTTCACAATCAAGAGCAACTCTTCTTCTTTCCTCTAAGGTGCAATTTTCTAGAGGTTTTATCGTGTATTCTCCATTGATGATGATGATGGGGCAGAATGCTTCATCAATGAGAGTTTTCCAGTGTTCTTCTGATCCTTAGGTTGTTACAAAGGATCTGAAGTTTTCTTTCCAAGCTCCATATTCTGATGATTGATAAATAAGTGGTTCTCCAGAACGAGCAGGTCGCCTTCTCATAAATAGGGCGTCAAGCATGTCAAGCTCTCTTTGCAATATCACAATACATCACAATGTTGACAGTTCTATCGTCTAGGGCACACGTAAGAGTGTGGACAGCTCTAGCATTGATTCTCACTCTTCTTTCTTCTTCTTCAGAACAATTAGCCCTTGGTTTAACTATGCGTTCACCATTGATAACAGTAGTAGGACAAAAGTTATCATTGTTGTATGCTCTCCATAGGTCATCAACATTTTGTTCTAAGTTGAATCTCATGAATAGTTCTCTCCACATGGCATAATCACCAGTTCCATAGAAAATAGGTGGTCTGCTTATAGAAAGACTATTGAAATCTCTTAATGACTCAGCCTCAGGATATGAGATGATTGAAGAGGTAGATTGTTCCTCTTCTTCAGAAGATTCTTCAGAGAGATGATTTTCAGACCTAGCATTTCTTTTGTGTAAGCATTTAGACGCAGAGTGTCCATTTTACCACAAATAGAACAATACATTACTCTTTTTATCTTAGTTTTCTTGTAAGAAATTTTTGGATTTTCTTTTTCATATCCAATACCGGATTTATCATAATGAGATCTATATCTAAGAATAAAATTAAGCTTCTTAGATCCATCAGTGAATTTAGATAGACTATCAGTTAAGTAAGCAACTTGATGCTCAAGTTTCTCAACTTCACAGGATGTACTGAACTTAGAACTTGAGACTTCAGTTAGACTGATTATCTCTTCTCTTAGTTCTCCATTCTCAATTTTGACTTTGTCAAAGTCTTTATTGAGTTTGGAAAATTTTCTTTTAAGAGCTTTATATTCAGAATAAATAATGCATGATTCATTTAATAGCTCATCATATGCATATTTAGAATATTTGGATAAATTTACCTCTTCCTCTTCTATTTCTGCTTCAGAGGATATATTTGCCATAAGACACATATCTACTGTTGGGGATGTAGGTGGCGATCTTTCCAGAACATCCATTAGGTTCATCATTCCCTAAGCAGTTGTTTCTTCAGCCAAAGCTTCTCTTCTTGCTCCGTGTACACTTCGAAACAGGAAAGCTCTTGCTTCACAATCAAGAGCAACTCTTCTTCTTTCCTCTAAGGTGCAATTTTCTAGAGGTTTTATCGTGTATTCTCCATTGATGATGATGATGGGGTAGAATGCTTCATCAATGAGAGTTTTCCAGTGTTCTTCTGATCCTTGGGTTGTTACAAAGGATCTGAAGTTTTCTTTCCAAGCTCCATATTCTGATGATTGATAAATAAGTGGTTCTCCAGAACGAGCAGGTCGCCTTCTCATAAATAGGGCGTCAAGCATGTCAAGCTCTCTTTTTGCAATATCACAATACATCACAATGTTGACAGCTCTATCGTCTAGGGTGAGACGACCCGCCGTCCCATCAGTAGAACCCAAGATATTAACTAATCTTAATCGCATAATAAACGTTAGCGCGCCTTATTAAAACGAAGCGAGGCGGAAAATCGAGCGCGGAAGCAAAACAATAAACGGCACGCTACGCTTCAGAGTACACAGCTTAAAATATAAAGAAATATATCATATACAGCATTGCCCTATCAGTAGGGCTACAGTAATAAAGTACTACATAAGTGTATATCAATACAGACTGAAATCAAAATACATAACTAAGCCAAGAGACAGCTCTCCGGCTAGCCACTATCATTGCCCAACCTCTCGAGGCTAGGGTCGGTGGCACGTCCTCCAGCGTCAGGTTCGTAAGGAATGCCGTCCAGCTCTTGAGCAACTAGTTCCTCCTCGGGGTCTTCCCATAAAATATGAGCAACACATACAGAAAATAGCGGGAGATAAGAAACATATATCATCAATATGGGAGAGGGGCATCAGTACAGCATATATATATACATCACACAACACAGATAACATATATAGCACAACTTCATCCATCTCTTAAGTCACCAATCAATCATCTCAAATATCATTCTCTCGAATAAGCCTATAGGAGGGATACTAGTCCCTATGTATATGCTGTCTTCCCTATATGCATGTCGGCCGATACATCACGTCCCCAATTGGACATCCCCGTCGGGATCACATCACATCACATCATATCCCGCCTCGGGATTTTACGTAACGTCCCCAATTGGACATCCCCCTTTGGGACCAAATGCTGTGGTATGAAATGTTATGAAAATGCAACAAACATCCATCGCAGGTTGATATCGGAACCTCACGCCTAAACACTCGTCCACGACCACGACACATCGCATCACATCAACGTCAACATCAATCATCAACATCAACATCTCATCATCAACATCGCATCAGCATCAGCATCACGACGCCTTGCGTCTACGAGCCACAGCTCCACGGTCGGGACCACAACGATATCAACCCGAACAACATCAACGCTCACCATACTCTCATCAACACTCAATCAATCAAATCACATTATCATCACAACAGTAATTCCACCAGTACAGCTATCATCATAAAGTCAAACAATAATTCATCATGTAGGCAGTTCAACAAATAAAACCAACAAATAATCAAATAACCAATTCAACACATCAACCTCAATAATCAAACAAATAACCAATTCAACACATCAACCTCAATAAACTACAATAGTCATATCATCAACTTAGTGGTGATAGCCCAAAAGTACCTACACCTAGGGTCCAGGCACTTTTCCAGGGCTCAACCTCTAGTAGGGTTTTAGGGTTTCCCTACACAGATACATATATTCTATACTAGCTTGCCTTCCCGACGATATGAGTTCTTTCTCCCCACCTTAGTGATTTCCTCGAGTAGCTCCGGCTACGACTCCGCAGCTGTCAGTCGGGTGCGCTGTCGGATGTTCGAATCCTGTCTGAGTCTATACAACAAAACACAACCAACACAACCAGAAATTAAAATAGGGACACCATAATCTATCTAATCTCTAGGATTAGCTACTGCCCTTAATTACTTAAGTAGGCTAGGGATATTGAAATTCTACCAACTCTTGGATCAATGACCCTTAAGCATACCTAATGCATAATCAATGATCAATTATCAAAGATTTGAACCAAAACCCCTTAAACCATCAAAGTAGGGTTTCGGCCCTCACCATGAAAAATAGGTGAGAGTGTGATTTGGCCTCCTAATCACTTGGATTACATGATTAAGGGATGACACATGAGGAATCAAGAACAAAGAACAAAACCCATTTTCTTCCCCAAAAACCCACCCATTCGGACCCTAAAAGATAAATAGGCTAGAGATTTTATTTCATCACAAGCTCTTGGATTATGATAGTAGGGGATGATACTAGCTCATAGGAATTGGTTTGGTCTCAAAATGATTTTTCTACAATTTTCTAGAGATTTTTGAAGTTTAGATCTAGAAATTGACATTCATGAAAATAAATGGAGAAAATAAAAATTGAGAGCTCAAAGATGAAATCTATACCTTCTAGGTGATAGAGGAGGATGAGAGGAGCAACTTTGCTTCACAAACTTGGTTGAAAATCCTTGAGGAAGCTTGAGAAAAATGGAGGTGAAAATGGAGGAAGAAAAGAGAAATGGAGGAAGAAGAAGAAGAAAGAAGGAAGAAGAAGAAGTTGGAGGTGATAAGGAGAGAGAGAGAGCTCGAAATTATGGAGAGAGAAAGTGAGGGTGAAGATATTTTCTTTGAGTTTTCTTAAGAGTTAAGAAAGGTAAAAAGGGTAAAAAGGTAATTAGTAAAAATAACCAAGGGCAATTTGGTCATTTCACGTCCCGACATTTTGAAATTCCTCACGACACTTGTAGGAGTCCCCAAATGATTTATCATAGCTCTAGTATGAAAATCATTGGCTCAAGGTTCTCGAAAAACCCTAAGATAGCTCGAATCGTCTCCTAGAACGATTATCGGCCTGAATATAATAATATTATTTTTATTTTCGAACGTCAGGACGAACTTTTTCAAAAGTGTAGGAAATGTGATTCTAAGACTAACTGTCTCGTTCGCGGGTCCAAATTAGGTCTCGATAGTAGTAAAGCACTACTGTCAAGGAAAAACGCAGACCGGGCTCCGTCTGAGTTTTCGACCCAAAACTTAACCATAGCTTCCTACGATAGCGTAGAGCGTGACTATGGCCTCGGAATAATTTATTAAAGTTTCTAGACCCTCAAATAAAATACAATTAATTAATTTAATTAATTACTGATTAATTAAAAGATTAAGAAAATCGGGGTGTTACATTACTACCCCCCTTAAAAAGAATTTCGTCCTCGAAATTCGACGTACCTTAGAATAGATGTGGATACCGCTGCTGCATATCCTCTTCACGTTCCCAGGTGGCATCTCCTGTTGTAGCATCCCATATGACCTTGACTAAGGGAATCTGCTTTCCGCGGAGTTCCTTCACCCTCGTGTCTTCAATCCGTACAGGCAATGCTTCGTATTCTAAGTTATCCCTTACCTGGATTGATTTGGGCTCTATCACGTGTGATGGATAGGGATGGTATTTTCTGAGTTGGGATACATGGAATACATTGTGAATATTGGATAGGTTGGGAGGTAAGGCAATTTGGTAGGCAACTGGACCAATTCGGCGAAGAATTTGAAATGGTCCAATGAATCTAGGTGTAAGCTTTCTGGATTTGATTGCCCTGCCGATTCCAGTTCTTGGAGTGACTCTCATAAAGACATGGTCGCCTTCCTGGAACTCCAAAGGTCTCCTCCTCTTATCACTGTAGCTCTTCTGCCGATCCCGTGCGACTTTCATCTTTTCCCGAATTTTCTTAACTTGCTCCGTCGTTCGCTGTACCATCTCGGGTCCTATCAACTGATTTTGCCCGGTTTCATACCAACAGAGTGGTGTTCGACACTTCCGTCCGTACAGGGCCTCGTATGGCGCCATGCCAATACTCGAGTGGAAACTATTATTATATGTGAATTCAATCAATGGAAGGAATTCGTCCCAACTTCCCGTGTTTTCCAAAACACATGCTCTTAAAAGATCCTCCAACGATTGAATCGTCCTTTCAGACTGACCATCCGTTTGTGGATGATAAGCTGAACTCATCCTGAGCTTCATCCCCAATGCACCATTTAGACTCTGCCAAAACCTAGAAGTAAACCTCGGATCCCTGTCCGAAATTATACTCAAAGGTACCCCGTGTAATCTTACCACTTCTCTGATGTAAATCTGGGTTAATCTTTCCAAAGAATACCTTTGGTTGATCGGCAAGAAATGAGCACATTTCGTAAGCCTGTCAACGATTACCCAAACTGCATCGCATCTCTTCTGCGTTCTTGGTAGTCCGGAAACAAAATCCATTGCAATGCTATCCCATTTCCATTCTGGGACGTCCAGTGATTGTAATAACCCTGCTGGTTTCTGGTGTTCAATCTTTGCCTTTTGACACACCAGACAGGATTGGACATATTCTGCTACTTCCTTCTTCATCCCAGGCCACCAAAACATTCCCTTTAGGTCCTGATACATCTTTGTAGATCCGGGATGAAAACTCAGTTTGCTCTTATGTGCTCCTTCCAAGATCATGTTCCTAACTTCACTATCCTTCGGCACACATATCCTGTCTCCAAACTTCAGGATTCCATCAGTACCCTTCTTGAACTCTGAAGTCCTTCCTTCTTCTACCATCTGGTTCTTTTCCTGTAGGTACTGATCTTCTCCTTGCTTTTTCCAGATCAAGTCCAGAAAATCACTAGTGATAGTGATCATTCCTAAACTTATCTTATCTCTGGATAACTCCACCTCCAGGTTCAGATTCCTGAACTGTTCCAGCAGTTCCAGTTCCTTCACCATCATAGCGGACATATGCAAAGATTTCTGACTCAATGCATCTGCCACCACGTTGGCCTTTCCTGGGTGGTACTGTAGATCAAATTCATAATCCTTTATGAATTCCATCCATCTCCTCTGCCGCATGTTCAACTCCTTTTGGTCGAACAAATACTTTAAACTTTTATGGTCGCTAAACACGCTGAATTTAGCGCCATAAAGATAGTGTCTCCATATCTTCAATGTAAACACTATTGCGGCCAACTCTAGGTCGTGGGTTGGGTAATTTCGTTCATGCACTTTTAGCTGTCTGGAAGCATAGGCTACCACTTTCCTTTCCTGCATAAGCACACAACCCAAACCTTGGTACGATGCGTCACAGTACACATCGAACGACATTGATGGGTTTGGCAAGACTAGTACCGGAGATGTAGTTAGCCTCCCTTTCAGCTCTTGGAAACTAGTCTCACACTCTTCTGTCCATTCGTACGCTTTTCCTTTCCTTGTTAATTGCGTCAGAGGTAACGCAACCTTCGAAAATCCCTCGATGAACCTTCTGTAGTATCCTGCTAGTCCGAGAAAACTTCGGATCTCGGTTACCGTCTTAGGACTTTCCCATTTGACCACAGCTTCTACTTTTGCAGGATCTACTGCGATACCATCCTTGTCAATCACATGTCCAAGGAATTGTACCTCCTCCAGCCAGAACTCGCACTTCGACAACTTGGCATAGAGTTGTCTGTCCTTAAGAACTTGGAGTACAATCCTCAAATGCCCTTGATGTTCTTCCTTGTCCAAGGAGTAGATAAGGATGTCATCGATAAAAACAACGACAAACTTATCGAGGTACGGTCTGAAGATCCTATTCATGTAGTCCATGAACACTGCAGGAGCATTAGTCACACCAAAAGGCATAACTAGATACTCGTAGTGTCCGTACCGACTCCTGAAAGCTGTCTTTGGTATATCATCTTCTTTCACCCTTATTTGATGATAACCGGATCTCAAATCAATCTTAGAAAATACCGTTGCTCCCCTTAATTGGTCCATAAGATCGTCGATCCTTGGCAACGGGTACTTATTCTTGATTGTCACCTTGTTGAGTTGTCTATAGTCCACACACAACCTCGAACTGCCGTCCTTCTTCTTGACGAACAGCACTGGTGCTCCCCATGGTGAAACACTCGGTCTAATAAACTGCTTTTGTAGCATGTCGTCCAATTGCTTCTTCAGTTCTGCCAACTCTGTTAAGGACATTCGATAGGGTGCTATCGAAATCGGTCCAGCTCCGGGTGTAAGGTCAATTGCAAACTCCACCTCTCTCTTGGGTGGCAATCCTGGCACATCATCCGGGAATACATCCGGAAACTCACGCACCACTGGCAAAGCATCAAGACTTGGAGTCTCTTCGGCTTCCAAAGAAAACAGCACCATGCACTCTCCTGATTGTACACCTCCCGATACACCATCACTGGTAGGCAATGATCCAGATTGCTTGGAAAAGCAGAGGGTTTTATTTGAACAGTCCAGTACTACATGGTTGGCCGAAAGCCAATCCATGCCTAGGATAATATCGATCTGCTGCATAGGCAGACAGACTAGGTCCACAAGAAAAGATCGGTTTTCTAACATAACCGGGCATTTTAAACAGACAAATAGAGTTGTCAGGGAATCACCCGTAGGTGTAGAAACAGTCAAGTTATATGGTAAGGATGAAATAGGTAAATTCAAATGATCCACACACGCTAAAGAAATAAAGGAATGTGTAGCCCCCGAATCAAATAAAACAGATAAGAGTCCCCCCGCAACTAAGCACTTACCTTGTATCAGATTGGGACATTGAGAGGCTTCAGACCCTCTCACGGCGAACACTCTTCCCGTTGTCTGCGGCCTGTTTTGCTGGCCCACCATTTGTTGTCCAGTCCCAACACTCTGAGCCCTCCCGGCTTGCTGTTGAACTTGGCCCTTACCGGAGTCCCCTGTTCGACATTCGTTGGCATAGTGGCCCCACGTGCCACAACGGAAGCAAGTGACATTCGGTGCCTGAGCACAGTCTTTCACTGGATGCGGCCCGCCACATCGAAAGCACTTGGAGAATCCTGGTTGCCCTTGACTGGCATTTCCTCTTCCATAGTTTGCTGGTTGCTGATTCGGGCGACTGTAAGGCTTCGCCCTCGGTTGGAACTTTCCTCCTCGACCTTTCTGACCAAAGCTCCTGGTTGGTCCACCACTTGTTACTGGAGTTTGTGTAATTCGCTCTTGATCGTGTCCTTCCAGTATGGTACATTTTTCCACTAGCTCGGGAAATGATCGGATACTCAACGGCAGCATGGCTCTCTTCAGCTCGGACCTTAGTCCGTCTTCGAACCTTCGGCACACCCAGTCTTCATCCGGGTGCACTTGGTAAAATTGGGAGAATTTCAGTAGCGCCTCGAACCTCATTGCGTATTCTCCAACCGACTTCTGGCCCTGCTTCAGGCTTAGGAATTCTTTTTCCTTTTCTTGACGAACACTCCTCGGAAAATATTTCTCCAAGAAGCTCTCGCGGAATGCCTCCCAAGTCAGTAATCTTCCCCCAGTCTCTAGCAGTCTCTGTTTGTTTCTCCACCATGCTTCAGCTGCTCCGACTAGCATGAAAGCAGCGTAAGTAACCTTCCTATCCTCTCTGCACTGGATAGCCACAAAGACTTTCTCGATTTCTTGCAGCCATAGCTCAGCAGCCTCCGGATTATAGTCTCCATGGAATTGGGGAGGATTCCCCTTCATGAAAGCATTCAGTCCAGTGTTTACAACTTCACCTCCTCCGACCGGATTCTGTTGTTGTCTAGCATCCCTCTCTTCCTGTCGCTGCATGAACTGAGCATTCTGCTGTGTTTGTTGCAGCATTGCAGCGGCCAAATCTCTCATGGCCCTCATCGCTTCGTCCTGATCTCCGCTACCTCCAACTCCCGAGGTATCCCTACTACTGTCGGGGCTCCCGGTTCCAACTAGTGCTCCCCTTCCTCTACCACGTCCTCTGGCCATTCTTTCCTGGTAAAAGATTAGTTAGGGAATGAAGAAAACAAAATTAATATCTAGTTTGTTAGTTATGAAAGAAAATGAAGAAAACAAGAGAAAAGGCAAGAACAAGGTTTCGCTTAGCGAGCTCAATCCGCTTAGCGAATCTGAGTGCATTTCGCTTAGCGAGGATCCATTCGCTTGGCGTAATTGGGACAGCGATGCACCATTTGAAACCTGTCTGGATCGCGTAGCGAGATCAATTTCGCTTAGCGAAATTGATTTGAACCTCTCTGGATCGCTCGGCGAGATCATTTCGCTTAGCGAAATTGATTGGAACTTCTCTGGATCGCGCGGCGAGGCAAAATTCGCTTAGCGAAACAATATTTCGCTTAGCGAAACAATATTTCACTTAGCGAAATTCCCCAGATCCTTAGTTATTCCCAACAAGAATAGAATACAGTTGGTACCCAATGTGGACATAACCGTCAATGCTGGTATACTTCCTAAACCACACAGTCCGATATTAGAATTCGAACTGCTCTGATACCAATAAATGAGACGACCCGCCGTCCCATCAGTAGAACCCAAGATATTAACTAATCTTAATCGCATAATAAACGTTAGCGCGCCTTATTAAAACGAAGCGAAGCGGAAAATCGAGCGCGGAAGCAAAACAATAAACGGCACGCTACGCTTCAGAGTACACAGCTTAAAATATAAAGAAATATATCATATACAGCATTGCCCTATCAGTAGGGCTACAGTAATAAAGTACTACATAAGTGTATATCAGTACAGACTGAAATCAAAATACATAACTAAGCCAAGAGACAGCTCTCCGGCTAGCCACTATCATTGCCCAACCTCTCGAGGCTAGGGTCGGTGGCACGTCCTCCAGCGTCAGGTTCGTAAGGAATGCCGTCCAGCTCTTGAGCAACTAGTTCCTCCTCGGGGTCTTCCCATAAAATATGAGCAACACATACAGAAAATAGCGGGAGATAAGAAACATATATCATCAATATGGGAGAGGGGCATCAGTACAGCATATATATATACATCACACAACACAGATAACATATATAGCACAACTTCATCCATCTCTTAAGTCACCAATCAATCATCTCAAATATCATTCTCTCGAATAAGCCTATAGGAGGGATACTAGTCCCTATGTATATGCTGTCTTCCCTATATGCATGTCGGCCGATACATCACGTCCCCAATTGGACATCCCCGTCGGGATCACATCACATCACATCATATCCCGCCTCGGGATTTTACGTAACGTCCCCAATTGGACATCCCCCTTTGGGACCAAATGCTGTGGTATGAAATGTTATGAAAATGCAACAAACATCCATCGCAGGTTGATATCGGAACCTCACGCCTAAACACTCGTCCACGACCACGACACATCGCATCACATCAACGTCAACATCAATCATCAACATCAACATCTCATCATCAACATCGCATCAGCATCAGCATCACGACGCCTTGCGTCTACGAGCCACAGCTCCACGGTCGGGACCACAACGATATCAACCCGAACAACATCAACGCTCACCATACTCTCATCAACACTCAATCAATCAAATCACATTATCATCACAACAGTAATTCCACCAGTACAGCTATCATCATAAAGTCAAACAATAATTCATCATGTAGGCAGTTCAACAAATAAAACCAACAAATAATCAAATAACCAATTCAACACATCAACCTCAATAATCAAACAAATAACCAATTCAACACATCAACCTCAATAAACTACAATAGTCATATCATCAACTTAGTGGTGATAGCCCAAAAGTACCTACACCTAGGGTCCAGGCACTTTTCCAGGGCTCAACCTCTAGTAGGGTTTTAGGGTTTCCCTACACAGATACATATATTCTATACTAGCTTGCCTTCCCGACGATATGAGTTCTTTCTCCCCACCTTAGTGATTTCCTCGAGTAGCTCCGGCTACGACTCCGCAGCTGTCAGTCGGGTGCGCTGTCGGATGTTCGAATCCTGTCTGAGTCTATACAACAAAACACAACCAACACAACCAGAAATTAAAATAGGGACACCATAATCTATCTAATCTCTAGGATTAGCTACTGCCCTTAATTACTTAAGTAGGCTAGGGATATTGAAATTCTACCAACTCTTGGATCAATGACCCTTAAGCATACCTAATGCATAATCAATGATCAATTATCAAAGATTTGAACCAAAACCCCTTAAACCATCAAAGTAGGGTTTCGGCCCTCACCATGAAAAATAGGTGAGAGTGTGATTTGGCCTCCTAATCACTTGGATTACATGATTAAGGGATGACACATGAGGAATCAAGAACAAAGAACAAAACCCATTTTCTTCCCCAAAAACCCACCCATTCGGACCCTAAAAGATAAATAGGCTAGAGATTTTATTTCATCACAAGCTCTTGGATTATGATAGTAGGGGATGATACTAGCTCATAGGAATTGGTTTGGTCTCAAAATGATTTTTCTACAATTTTCTAGAGATTTTTGAAGTTTAGATCTAGAAATTGACATTCATGAAAATAAATGGAGAAAATAAAAATTGAGAGCTCAAAGATGAAATCTATACCTTCTAGGTGATAGAGGAGGATGAGAGGAGCAACTTTGCTTCACAAACTTGGTTGAAAATCCTTGAGGAAGCTTGAGAAAAATGGAGGTGAAAATGGAGGAAGAAAAGAGAAATGGAGGAAGAAGAAGAAGAAAGAAGGAAGAAGAAGAAGTTGGAGGTGATAAGGAGAGAGAGAGAGCTCGAAATTATGGAGAGAGAAAGTGAGGGTGAAGATATTTTCTTTGAGTTTTCTTAAGAGTTAAGAAAGGTAAAAAGGGTAAAAAGGTAATTAGTAAAAATAACCAAGGGCAATTTGGTCATTTCACGTCCCGACATTTTGAAATTCCTCACGACACTTGTAGGAGTCCCCAAATGATTTATCATAGCTCTAGTATGAAAATCATTGGCTCAAGGTTCTCGAAAAACCCTAAGATAGCTCGAATCGTCTCCTAGAACGATTATCGGCCTGAATATAATAATATTATTTTTATTTTCGAACGTCAGGACGAACTTTTTCAAAAGTGTAGGAAATGTGATTCTAAGACTAACTGTCTCGTTCGCGGGTCCAAATTAGGTCTCGATAGTAGTAAAGCACTACTGTCAAGGAAAAACGCAGACCGGGCTCCGTCTGAGTTTTCGACCCAAAACTTAACCATAGCTTCCTACGATAGCGTAGAGCGTGACTATGGCCTCGGAATAATTTATTAAAGTTTCTAGACCCTCAAATAAAATACAATTAATTAATTTAATTAATTACTGATTAATTAAAAGATTAAGAAAATCGGGGTGTTACATAGGGCACACGTAAGAGTGTAGACAGCTCTAGCATTGATTCTCACTCTTCTTTCTTCTTCTTCAGAAAAATTAGCCCTTGGTTTAACTATGCGTTCACCATTGATAACAGTAGTAGGACAAAAGTTATCATTGTTGTATGCTCTCCATAGGTCATCAACATTTTGTTCTAAGTTGAATCTCATGAATAGTTCTCTCCACATGGCATAATCACCAGTTCCATAGAAAATAGGTGGTCTGCTTATAGAAAGACTACTGAAATCTCTTAATGACTCAGCCTCAGGATATGAGATGATTGAAGAGGTAGATTGTTCCTCTTCTTCAGAAGATTCTTCAGAGAGATGATTTTCAGACCAGAGACATAGGTTTGCCTCTACTTCATTTTCTTCTTCTTCAGAGGAGTCAAGGTCTTCCCATGTTACCATGAGATTCTTGCTCTTCTTTTTGAAGAACTTTTTCTTATCTTTCAGCTGAGGGCACTCAGCCTTGAAGTGGCCTGGTTTCTTGCACTCATAGGAAACCATTGGATTTTTGTCCTTGGTTTCACCATGGTCTTTGACGTTTTTCTTTGTACAGATTCTTCTTCTCATGTTTTTCTTTTTCAGAATACGTTCAAGTTTCTTTGATATGAGAGACAGCTCTTCATCAGATTCTTCTTTTTCATCTTGATCATTTTCATAGTTGGACTCATTTGCTTTGAGAACTTTCGAGCTGCTGGCTTTTTGACTTTTTAAGGCAATAGTCTTGCCTTTCTTTGTAGGGTTGTCCGGGTTAAGCTCCTGCTCATGAACTTGAAGAGTTCCCACAAGATCATCTAAGGTCAAGGTTGACCGATCCTTGGCTTGAGTGATTATAGTGATGAGTGGTCTCCATTCCTTATGTAAACTCCTGAGGATCTTCGTACCATTTTCTTTTGTAGTATAAACTTTTCCAAGAGATTTGAGATTATTGATAATAGTTTGGAAACAACCTATCATATCAACGATGGTTTCTCCATTTTCCATTGTGAACATTTCATATTGGCTCATAAGAATAATGATCTTTAAATCCTTCACTTTGGATGTTCCTTCATGAACATTGGATAGAGTATCCCAGATTTGTTTCGCTGATTCACATGCATGAATTTTTTGGAAATCGTCTGGACTAAGAGCGCACATCAGGGTGTATCTTGCTTTGTAGTTTTGCTCCATCTTTCTTCTCTCATCTTCGATCCACTGAGATTCATCTTTCTCAGTGCCATCAGGATTGTTGACGATGTGTGAACCATTCATGATTAATGGCCAAAGAGCAGAGCTGGTGCTCAAGATGAATCCTTTGAATCTTTCTTTCCGGTAGAGGTAGTGAGTGCCATTGAAAAAAAGGCGGTCTAGTCAAGGAGGTACCTTCCAGAATAGGTTGACTCCCACTGGGCATCCCTTGTCCTGCCATTGAGCTTTGGATCTTTTCCTCAAGCACGGCTAAATGCTCAACCCAGAGGCTGAGCTCTGATACCAACTGAAAGTGAAACAGGGAAACACAAGAAGGGGGTTGAATTGTGTTTCTTAACCGATTTTCGAAAACTTTTATGAAAAGCGTTTTAGACAAGCAAGATGAATGAACAAAACAAAACGATAGCCAACTTTTAAGAGACTTTCTTTTCAATCCCCAAGTTAGTAAATTAATAAACTTAACAAGATAGGAATAGAGAGATTCACACAGAGATATATCCTGGTTCACTCTTGCAAATCAAAGAGCTACGTCCAGTCCTTCCCCTGAGAAGGTTTTTCCACTAAATCACTTAGCACTTTTTCACAAGTTGTTTCCTAGTCACTACACGACTACAACTCCAAGTATTCTACACCTCTTCGGGCTACAAGTATTCTTTTACGAACAAGCCTCTCTAGGCTCAACAAATCCTAAGACTTGGGTGAGGTTTTTCGAGGTTTTTACAAACTCACTAAAAGTGAGAGTATTACACGATACAACTCTTAACAATCAGTTTGTAACTTTACATTGAAAGAATAAGAAGGTTTACACATCAATTTCTAGAGAGTGAATGCTTTGAAGCTTTTTATTGCAGAATGATTTCTCTCTTGAATGTTTTCTTGCTCTATTGTGTGCTTCTTCAGAAGAGGGTCTTCTTATAGCTTTGTCTGACCTTACGAATTCAAAAGGTAGGAAACTTTTCCGTTTAGACACAGAGAAATATCCATTAGGCACAAGTTCATTTGCTAGCTGTTCTCCGTTCAATATTTGTCCTTCCAAAATGAGGAGGCAAGGTTGCTTTTGGTAGAATAGCAGCTTGAATTATAGCAGACTGATTTACCTTTTTGGCCGACAAGCGTTTTACTCTACGTGATTCTTTGCTCTACGTGGTTTACAGTGTACGACGTTTGTACCTTCTTTTGTTTTATGTGAAAAGATACTTTCTTTTTAAAACCAATCAAGACTTTTGGAAAAGAGCCACGTCATCTGCAAAATAAGGTTAGTGGACGCACGAGTATATAGAAAGTTGGACGCACGCATACTTTATATAGAAAGTTGGACGTACACTTTATGTAGAAAGTTGGACACACAAATTGTATAGAAAGTTTGGACGCACACGATACTATATGATAACTGTACGTAAGACTTTTACCACTAAAGTCCATAAAGTCTTTTGGACAAACCACAATGTTTCTTTGGACGCAGATATTGCTTTGAACTTTTTGTCCTTTATGAGCTAGATGTAACTTTGGACGCTGAGAAACAATGTTCCTTTTAAGAGTCCGTCTGAAGTCAGAAACACATAAAAGGTATTTTTGACCTTATGGATTAGTATAATCTGTACTTCAAGTATATTCATAAACATATAATAATTTTGTTAATCATTAAAACTTTTAGGGGTCATTAGCGATTACTGTTTTGGTTTTAACAAAATGTTAGGCATTTATTGAAGGGTGATTTCATAATAAACGTATGAAATATGACAAAACTTAGGTGCTATTCTCTAGGCATTTGTGATGTTGTTTTCCAATGAGAATATAGCATGTGTAATAGTAGGACATGTGTGACAACTTTTATACTTGGTGAACTGTTACACATGTCTTTTTCTCATTGAAAAACAACACCACAAATACCTAGAGAATTGTACCTAAGTTTTATCCAAATAATTAATAACTAATGAATTACTTGACAACTCACCCTAAATACTAAAAGGATGACACTAGTTGAGGAATCAAAAAGAGAAAAATTGTATTGGAAATTGGTGCATTTGAAATTTGAAGAGTGTTAAACTTAGTTTTCCAATGAGAATTTGTTTTTTTTGTGTTCTTTAACCAGTACCCTTAGGATATTGATTAACATGACTCATACTAAAATTAGAGGGATTATGAATATCATAAGGATCCCCCTTGATGTGTTACTAATTCTCAAGCGATCAAGATTAATTTGAGTCAATATGACGATGGCGTAAGGATCAAAATGTATACAAGTCATAGCATACGTCATTAATTAGTTGGAATTTAGTTTTAGGCCTGCTTGGATGAGTTGCAAAATTCAAAATTTATATAATTTTAAATATATTATAAACAAATATTCACACAACTTTTAAACTTGCGTTGTAAAAGAACATAGCTAGTTTAATTAAGGTATGAGTTATTTATTACATCTGTGTTTTTTTAGAACAATGCTAGCTAACATATTACATATACATCACTTCACATCTATATAATTTTCTATATCTAATTCTGACATCTTACTATGATGTGAACAGGGGAAATGGAAAGGAGGCTTCGACCTTTCTTCAAGCAATGAGGTGAAAACGTCAATAACACAACCTAATGACATACAGTTTAACTAGGCCTTCAAAAAGTCGTCATATATATATATCATATCAAACAAAAGTTCGAAACAATCAATATCGAATATAAAATAGTGCTAGTGACATGTCAAATTAGTGAAATAGTGCAGCATAAAACATGCTCTAACCAACAAATCAAACTAGTAACTGTTCTGTTAAGAAATGTAAGCTCAGTTGGGATGCTCTTCTTGTAGTGGCTCTTCTCCAAGCACGCGACGGCAGAGTGAAGGGGTGCAAAGACATTTCAAGAAGGCTCAAGTTGGACAAAAAAGAAGAAGAGATTGTGACTAATGATATTAGCTTAATTACCTTGTGAGGTGATTCTACTATTTATAGGGGGTGAGTGTACCTAGCTAAAACAGGTAACATGTATAAATAGGGATGTTCATGTGCCACCAAATGCATTATCTTAAGTTAGACAGATGTTTCTCTTGTTTTATTATCTAAATAAAATTAAGGAAAATAGTGTATGAATAATGTAAAAAATGTAGTATGCAAATAACATTGTGAAAAAGATAAAGAAAAACTTTTTTTTTTTTTTCCTATATTGCTTGTTTACAGATTTTGTTTACATTTAGTGTATGTTTTCTTTGTTTGGTCATACAAAAAGGAAGTAGTATAAGAATTGAATAAAATAAGTGCAAATAATATTATTGAAAGATAAAATGGACGAAAGCACTACGGTGGGTTTAAACCACAGCAGCAAATTCAATCTCTGATAATAGAGTTGAAGATTTAGGTTTAAATTCTGTTTTTCTTCAAAAACAAGAACAATCCATATTTATTTTCAGTCATTTTCAGATCAAAAGTGGGTAATAAATTTGATTCTTTTTATAATTGAAAATATATCAACAGCAAAAACTTGTAACTGCATGATGCTCTGCCTACTACTTTCAGTGAGACAAGTTGGCTAAAGATGATAAAAATCTTCTACCTCACCAACCGGTTGCAAGAAGCTAGCTTCAAAAATGAGGAAGTGATGGAGTTGCAGGGTGATCAGAAAAGAAGAAGGTGAATGTAAATGGCAAAGGCACACCAAATAGTTCTAGGTAGCACTTGGGGAATCAGAAACACCT
Organism: Ammopiptanthus mongolicus; assembly: GCA_039655645.1. Lineage (NCBI taxonomy): Eukaryota > Viridiplantae > Streptophyta > Magnoliopsida > Fabales > Fabaceae > Ammopiptanthus > Ammopiptanthus mongolicus. The sequence continues at coordinate 49,763,898 of CM077350.1, forward strand.
TTCAATCTCTTGTAGCCATTTTAACTACAATTCTAGTTGTCTCTGCCATTTATCTAACACAGGAAGGAGGACCATGGTCTCAAGAAAAGTCTATCTCTGCTGAATCATTATCAAAATGCAACTTGTTTTCTGTTAAGTGGGTTTTTGATAACAAATCTTATCCTCTATACAAAGAGCAGCAGTGCTCAAAAAACACAAGAGGCTTGTGTTTGTAGGGGATTCACTCAACAGAGGCCAATGGATTTCAATGGTTTGCCTTGTTGAGTCTTCACTGCCCCCAACTCTCAAATCCATGCTCAGCATTGCCAATGGTTCACTAAGCATGTTCAAGGCCAAAGTGAGTCTGTAGGAATAGAAAGAATAACATATACTCAGACTTTGATTATCCAATTATCAAACTTAATTAAGCAAAATTCTATCTATAAGTCACCAACAATTTAAAAGGAATTGTGATTAACTATACATATTATATGATAAAGTATATGTAAATTTTTTATTAAAAGGTTAATCTTATGTTATTAATTACAGATGATTTGAACTCATTTTTACGTATATCTACATTATGATTTTATCACATACTAGTACGGTACCCATGCATTCGCACGGTTACGTTGGTTTTTACCCATGTTAGTAAACGACCTGTGTATACACTAATACACTAATAAGGTAATATATACTAAATACATTCATCTTGTTCATTGCTATTAGATACTAATAAGTTAATACACATATATGTGCATATGAAAATGAAGTTTAATATCTATTTTTTATATACAAATGTTACAACTGTAATCTGAAAAAGCACGAAATTTTATATGGAAAATTGCAATCTCCATCATTGTTTTATAAGCCTCATCGCATCAATCACACGGAGCATATACTAAAAGTGGCGATTTAGCCATCTTCATCTACAATTCAACCATCAAGTTCTTCAAAATCATCATCACCTCTTCAACAACCCCTAATTTCATGGTTGATAAGCTCAATAAAGTCAAAAATCAATACTTTGAGATGCGAATTTTTCTACTTTTAACTATTGTATGAACACAGGAACAATATACAAGTAAACAAGCTATTTCTTATGATTTCTTTTATATTCTTTTATCATATTTCAAATAGCGATAGAAAAGCAAGAGACAAAGATTAGACATGTAACATATTATAAGTAGACAACCTTGACATTTGCAAGTATATGTGCTAATAGTTTCTTAATTGGAACATTTAATAAAGGAATACAATGCAACCATCGAGTTCTATTGGGCCCCATTACTAGTAGAATCAAACTCAGATGATCCTGGGAACCATAGGGTACCAGATCGGACTGTCAGAGTCAAGGCCATTGAGAAGCATGCTAGGTACTGGACTGATGCAGACATTCTGGTCTTCAACACTTTCCTCTGGTGGAGAAGGCGCACAATGAATGTTCTGTATGTACAACTTACCTAACCATCACTTTCTTTGATCAACTTGTCTGTTAACAACTCCAATTTTCAACGACCACATATGATTGTGTTTGTAATATTTTCATCATACATGCATCCTATATATTCCCAGTTCCTCCACTACCAATTTTTATTTTGATTGGGAGTATTTATTGATTCTGATCGACACAATGAACCCGACAAATTGAACTGGATCAATAAAATTGGTTCTGATTTTTTTAATGTTTTGGTTGAATCTGTATTGAACCGATTAAGATTCCATAATAACTGGTTCGATTCTTGGATTCAGGATTTTTGAAACCAAATCGAACTGATTATATATCTTTTAATATTTATATACATTTCTTTTTATATTTAAATTCTTTTCATAATAGCTTTTAATACTTCTATTCTCATACCTTAGAAAATTTCATATATTGTCTATAATTTGAAATTTTTCCTCTTATCATTTATTTTTTAGGATAGATTTATGCATTTTTTTTATATTTTTGAACTAGTTTTTTTTTTATAGAACCCACATGTTCTTGATCGGATTGATTTGGTTCGGATTTCTTAAAAAAAATTTGTAAATCCGAATCAAATAATTGATTCGATTTTTTTTCTTGTGAAACTGAACTAAACTGGCTCGTGAATAATCTTAATTTTGACACTGTAACAAATAACAAATGAGCAGGTGGGGATCGTTTGGAGATCGAGATGGAGTATATAAAACGGTAGAAATGGTGCGAGTCTATGAGATGGCCCTGAGGACCTGGTCAGATTGGTTTGAAGTTAATGTTAATCGTAGCAAGACCCATTTGTTTTTCGTTAGCATGTCACCAACTAAGGATGATAATGGGTAAGATTTGGAGAGAATAATATATAGTATTCGTCCCTATATCCGTGTTTGAAAAAAATATCCGTACCTAGATCCGGATTCGCGTGGATAGCAACTTAAGTATCATTATCCGTATCCTTTGGATATATAAGTATCCATACCGGCATCCATTACCCTCACTTTAACTAACAAAAAGGGAAAAAATAACACAAAGAACATCAGCGGCTGCTGTTAGTGCTTCGGTTTGTAGATGATTAAGTCTGAAAGGGAATAATAGTTAAGAAGCCGTAGATTATATTAATTTTATTTTTAAAATTTGATATATTATTATAATTATATGTATTAATATAAATAAATAAATATATAAATATATATATTTATATATGCGGGTGAAAGACGGGGTGGGTACTAGAGTACCCGTACCCTCACTCATACCCTCTCTTGTTTACGGGTAATTATCCAGACCCGCACTCGTACCCACAAAACGGGTATTTACCCAATCCATCATAGATATTTTTTGCAGGTACCCAACGGGTAGGGTCCAAATTGTCATCCCTATCACCAACTCACCAAAGGGTAAGGGCAACTATGCAATACACTTATACACATCATTACAATATACTCCCTCCGAACTGAAATATAAGCAAAAAAAAATTGAATTGTTTTGGTCCAAAATATAAGCAAAAACCAAATTAATTATTGCTATTTAATGATCATATTCCCAAATTACCCTTGAGTTACTATTAATTCATTTTAATTCCATTACAATTCCCAGTAGATGTACTCCAGTCATCGAGGTAATTTTAATTCCACACCAAAACCAGCGCCATGGGGAAATGAAAAGACAATGGCCCTCAGATTTTCTTATCTCAGCAATAAATAACATGAAGAGTATTTTAGGAAATGAATGTAATTTTTTAAATAAAATTAATAAGATTCAATGAATTCATCAACATCCTTAATACATATGAAAAATTTAATTTTTACTTATATTGGAGTCGGGAGGGAGTAGACTTTTGACCCACCTTCAAAGTAGAATTATGATACTTACTTATTATCTTTATGATTTACGTTATTCTAATTCCTGCATAAGGATTTGTCTAATTAATTCCTATATATAAAGAGTCCATTTTGTCTGTAAACAAAATTATGTCCAAGAATATGTTGGTTTTATAGATTTCAATGTCGTTATATTCAAAAATGTATTGTAATATGTTGACATATTCTCTTGCTCAACATGCAAAGCATTATGGGCATTGTTTACGGTTACGAAACTCACCAGACTTTAATTATTGTTCATCTTTTAATTGTTGATCTAAAATAACAACTTTTTATACTTAAAAAAAATTATGTACTAGAGCCATTTCTGTATAAAAATAAATATAACCATTGATTTGAAATTTATAAAAACTAAGTAATGTAGTGGTCAGAAATACAGTCCCAAAAAATACAAATACTTTGTTTGTATCACGACTGATTTGATTGTCTTGCACACTAATTGTAACTTATTATTATTCTAATTATAACAGTAGCATTAAGTAGATAAAGGTCCGAGTAAACTAATTGAACATCAATACAATTTAGTATTTATTAATACATTTCTTTTTGTAGTTTTGTATTCTTTTTGGATAGTATTATCTCGTAAATTCGGATCATCTCCTCTTTTGAAAGAACTCAAAATGGTCTTATTGGAGAGATTAAGACATGTTTTTTTTCATACAAGAACCCACCATGTGTGATTGTAAGGTTCACTTATTACATTTAAAATTTTTCTGTATATTTCTCTCTTTAACAGGATCATATCATGTTTTTCAAGATGGGGCAGAATCTGAATCTTTATCTCACACTTGTTCGGCAGTGCACCTACACCTATTTTTGACAAATGAAATTGTAGCCTTGTATATCTTTACTATTTTAAGCTATTATTTTGATTATGCGACAAAAATCCTTCTTGTACACATATCTAAGAAGTAAGAACTCAGATTCAATAACCTGTCAGACCAAACATGATCCCCCTTTCCCAATGTGTTATTTAGTTTCCTGATGGATACATAAGAATTCTTAGAAAATGAAGATTGATTTTAGAGTAAATGCCTAAATTAATCATTGACAAAAAAAATGCGGTGAGAATTTGATCCCTAAGAAATGAAAAATAATAATATGATCTTCAAGAATCTAAAATGCGGGTTAAAATAATTTCTAATAGGGATTAAAATGTCCCTAAAAAATACTCTAAAAATAACTAATTTGACCCGTATTTTATATTCTTGAAAATCAAATTAATATTTTCATTTTTCACGAATCAAAATTTCATCATGTTTTTTTTTTTTTGTCAAATCATTTGGGTCTTTACTCTTGTAGTGATAAATGCTTTTGCAATAAGAACTTCAATCGAGATTTGCTTCGTTTAGGAAATTGGAGCATGCATCATGCCATTGTGCGTTCTATATCTCGTTACCCTTTAACCCAAAAATGAATCACATAGCAGTGCATAAGTTTATATTGATAGCTCTATTATTACACTAAGGGTGCGTTTGGGTATACAGCTTATTTAAGCGCTTATGCAATAAGTTCTTTTGTAAATAAGTTAAAAACAGCTTATTTTCATAAGCTTCTCTGAAAAGCTTATGAAAATAAGTTAAAAACAGCTTATGAAAAGATCATAAATTATTTTCATAAATTATTTATATAAATTTAATTCCATAAACTATTCTCATGAGGTCTTTCAAACGCACCCTAAGACCGAATCAATTAATACACTAGATTTGTAATACAAAAAAAAAAAATGCAGGGCTCGTTAATGGGGAGGAGCTAGGGGCGACAATTGTTACAATGAAACAGATCTGATTGCAAAAGAGGGATATTTGGGGGAATGATTCTGTCCCTAAAATGATGCAAGTGGTGGAAAATGTGCTTGAAGATTTGAAAGCAAGAGGTTTGAATGTTCAAATGCTTAACATCACACAGCTCTCAAAGAGTACAGGAAAGAAGGTCATCCTTCTATCTATAGGAAGCAATGGGAACCTCTAACAGAAGAACAGATATCAAATCCAAAAGCAGTTGTTTTTCGTTAGCATGTCACCAACTCACCAAAGGTATATAAGGGCAACTATGCAACACACTTATACACATCATTACAATTTAGACTTATGACCCACCTTCAAAGTAGAATTATGATACTTAAATATTATCTTTATGATTTACATTATTCTAATTCCTGCATAAGGATTTGTCTAATTAATTCCTATATCAAGAGTCCATTTTGTCTGTGTTCTAGCAAGAAAGCTAGATACTCGATCGGCTAAGCAACCAAGTCATATGTGTGTAGAAGTTATCCATATCCTAAGCCTATGCCTCATATATATAGTGTGAGGATGGCCGTTAAATGGCATTAGTGGGTCATTATGAGCGATTATGGATGTTATTGATGAGGGCAGTTACAAGTCTAAGGTCGGTTACGGATTTTAGTAGTCACAACTTAATAGGAATTGATCGGTCTATTGGACACGCGGTCTAAGGACGGCTACAAACCGAGATCCAACTCAGCCCAACCATAACAAAAGTCTCTCAAGCCTCAAGTCGAGAATCGATGAAGGGGCTTAAAAGCTTTTTGCATGATATATGCATAACAAGGTTGGGCCCATGTTAATACTCGACCTAGCCGTAACAGAAGTCCCCCAAGCCTCAAGTCGAGAATCGACGAAGGGGTTAAAAACTCTCTAGCATGATATATGCATAACAAGGTTGGGCCCGAGTTAATACTCGGCCCAGCCGTAATAGAAGTCCCTCAAGCCTCAAGTTGTGTACAACGAAGATGCTTTACTCGGGCTTTTGTAAGCCATTGTTTGATTGCCTTCATATCATGCCTCTAGACACATCTGTAAATCAAGTTTGAGTGAAGTGTCGTTCCTGAGTCTCGCGATGAAGTTGTGCTCAAATATTTCGTTTGAGAAGTGTCTTCAACTCTCCAAATGATTAATTATTTGTCCGGCTCTTAACCTCTGCCTCAAGTGTTCCAGACCCGATTTCTTAAAGACCTTTTAGGCAAGAAGAATAAACTGTCAACAACTGAGTATAAAGATGAATTGCTCGGACCAACAAGTCACACCAGGTTTGAAAATCTAAGGGTGGATAATTTCCACTCGAAATACATTCTGCCATCTGATGTATTTAGAGTTAACTTAGGGATAAGCTTAACTTATCCTGAACCAAGTCGTAAAGCTTCCTCCCAGGATAAGGGAGATATCCCCCTGATGCTTTGCCATACATATGTTTCTCGACCTTTACATCCATATATTACTTATCCTTATGTTCTCAACTTCGTCGTATTATCTTTTTCTAGATGAAGCACTGCTCTTACTAATATAGTGAATGAAATATAACGCTATAAATTTTGCGTATTGTTTCTTTGTAATAATTTTTCCAACCATTTCTTTCATTCGATCAATATTCATTCCGATTTAATCAAATAATAAATTTCTTCAAAAATCATATTTGATCAATACAATGCGTTTAAATCATTATGCCGAGATTGTGATCAAACATATTAGTTATTTAAACTGAGAACAAGGTCGAGTTAATAATTATTTTACCGAACGATCGGGCTTATTAATCGTTGTGTGAAAATAACGCCGAGATAAAGATTGGATTCGTCGTTATGCCGAGACAAAGGTCGGGAGATCGGACTTATTAATGATACTCTGAAACAAGGCCGGACTTTATTAGTGATGGTGCCGAAACAAAGGTCGGACTTATTAGTCGTAGTGCCAAAACAAAGGTCGGGCTTAGTAGTGATGGTGTCAAAACAAAGGTCGGGCTTATTAGTAATGGTGTCGAAACAAATGTCAGGCTTATTAGTCGTAGTGCCGAAACAAAGGTCGGGCTTATTAGTCGTAATGTCGAAACAAAGGTCGGGCTTAGTAGTGATTGTAACACCCCGATTTTCGTGCTTTCTAGGGACGATAAACTCAATTAATGATTTTATATTTATATTTTTATCTGTGTTTTAGAAAATGATTTTGGGAAAACTAAAATCATAGTCTTGTTTCATAAAATCGTAGGAGCCTTCGGTTAAGTTTTGGGCCGAAAACTCAAACAAAAATTGATCTACGTTTTTCAGATGATAGTGTTTTCTACTATCACAACCTAATCTTGACTAACGGACGAAACCATTAGTCTTAGAATGTATTCCTCTATCTTTTTCCTAAAATGTGTCCTGACGTCCAAAATATATATAATATTTTATATTCGCGCCGATAATCGATCGAGGAGACGATTCGAGCTGTCTTGGGGTTTTTCGAGACCCACGATTCAGATGTTTTTCATGCCAAAATTGTATCAAGTTATTTGAGGATTCATACCAGTGTCCTAATGATTTCAAATATCGGGATGTGAATTGACCGAATTGCCCTTGGTTAATTTTTATTACTGGTTTACTTTACCTATTATTAAAGTCTTAAAACCCCTAAATATCTCCATTTTCACCCTTATCTCTTCTCATTTTTCGGTGGTTTCTCTCTCTCCCAACACTCCATCTTTTTCTTCCTCTTATTTTTCATTTTCTCTCCATTAGAACTCATTTGTAGTTTGAGTTTTGATTTTTCTTGAAGCAACCTTCACCAATCTTGAAGTAGAGCATCATAGGAGGTAGTATTCCATCTCTATCTCTCTCAATCTCTCCTTTCTCTCCTCATATTTTCATGACCAAGGATGTTAGGTTTTTGTCCCTAAATCTTTGAAAATCCATGAAAAATTGTAGGAAAATCGTATTTGTACCAAACCAATTTCTATGGCCTAGGTTCATGACATACTTGTATGATCCAAGAGCTTAGAGCCAAGAAATCTCCCTAGCTATATTTTCTAGGTGGGGGCCGAAACCCCCCTAGGTGTGTAGGGTAGGGTTTTGGTTGGTTTTTGATGATCTGATCTGATATCTAGGGCTGTCACACTTAGTTAGGGTGTTATCCAGAAAATGAGAAATTTTGGAGCTCCCTAGCTATTTTTATTGTAATAGGGCCGAACCCTAGGGGTGGTGCATTAGGAGAAATCTTTGTTTTGTAAGTTAATGCCGATATGTTTTGCGTGTATGTAGTGATCGGCAACGTACCGGGCTAGTGAGCAAGTTGATCGGGTGTTCAAAGTTTAGCTGGAAGCTACAAGAGGTAAGGGGATAAACCTGAGGAATTCCATTCCCGACAGCTATGTGCTGCATCGGTGTTTGTATTGTATGTAAATAGTTGGTATTCTGATGTTGGTTAAATTCTTGATTGACTGCTGTTGATTGGAATATGTATTGATGTAACTGCTGATATAGTTGAATGCATGCTATACTTGCTGAATGGTTATATGGATGTATCGTGTGCCCTGCTGTGGGATTTAGGCATTAGAGGACCTAATTTTGATTAGGATCCGACATCGTGTAACTTAAAAGCTTTAAAAGTCTGAAATGTATTTTAATAATGAGAAGTGAAGTTTAAAAGCAAATAGGGCATTAGAAACCTTCAATTGTCCTAATTTGATAAGTTGACCCTTTGAGCAAAGGCATTTTGAGAAATGTGGTTTTCACAGTTATATTGAGTTATTTCAAGAAAAATGAGTTTTTACAAGCTTTGTTTTAAGGTTTGTATATTACCAAAAAACAGCGAAAGAAAAAGGAATAGTCTGTGGACTACATTTTGTTTTATAGAAAACCGATCTCGATGACTTTGTGTAAGTATCAGAGATTTGGGTTTTTGATTTTCGAGTTTTCAAGAAAAGTGGTTTTAAAAGCTTAGAAACTAGAAACCGAGACGTCGGGGTTCTAGGGTTCTGCAAAACACGTGGATCAAGGATTCGTGTTAGTTGTGGTCCAGTCGGCTTAAGGACGATCTTTGTGGTCCTGTAAGCTTGAGGATGTTTTTATATCTTGAATCCGGCATCCTAGACTGGTGCATCGGTTAGGGATATTGGGATTTGAGTTGTTTTTGGACGAAGTGTCCTGTTTTGAGAAAATATTGTTGAGGTTTAAAGAGTATAAGACATTATGATGGTTGTTAGCGTTGATGCTACAACTAGGAAATATTAATGCGACAAAGATCAATTATCGGAAACTAGATAGTTTTCTCATGCATTAAATGCGGGGTAGACGTGCCGTGAAACGGGGGACCTTAGTAAGCAAGGAGAACCTGAGATGACTTATTTGTCATGACATTGTGCCTTGATGGACAATGGTGTTGTATGTGTTCTGGGAACGTATTGTGCCTTAAGTTGGGCAATATAATATGACCGTATTCTTGTGGAGTACTTCTGATTGCGCCCCCATGTGATAATCGCGTAGTGTCATGGGATTCAAAGTACTCGTTTCTGGGCCAAATTTTGGTGTTAATCATTAGAGCCTGATCAGCTCATTGCGAATGGTGATGGGATTTCCGGAAATCTAGTTTGAATATTAGTTGAGATATAAGGAAGTGCCATGCATACGTTTAGGAGATAACGTTGACTGTGGGGTACGAAGTCCTTGTGCCTTTACCGCTACTTGTACTTGATTATACACGTTATGCATGTTATGTTACATGATGTATGATGATTTGAGTGAGTTACATTATATGAGTCTGTTGTGTGGATTGGGTATATAGTTGTCGTTTATGGATTCATATATTGGTTTCTCACCCTTGCATGTTTTTGGACGGATTGTCCTTTGGTATATATTATATCGTACTTACAGATGGAGCCGACGCCAGATCACCTAGCGCACTCAGGGATGCGCGTCCTAGTATTTGATCGGAGGACGGACCCAGCCGCGTGGGTTATCCACCCAGGAGTGGAAAGCGCGGCATACACAGGACCGGTTTGCACCGTAAGTGGGACAACTGAGACGGGACCGCGGAAGAGCACTCGTACTGTGGAGACCATCCAGGTGCCTCTACCTCCCATCGGGTTGATGCTGCAGGCCCTCATGGAGCAGGGTGTGATCGAGTCGGTCGCCCCCGCTGCACAGTCCTCGCAGCAGCAGCCGCCACAAACACCTCCCCCGCCTTTTGTTTTGGTGGCGGGCGAGCACGTAGTGGAAGATGTGGAGGAGGAGGAGGAAGACCCTGAGGAGGATCCTCAGGAGGACCCGGAGGACCATCTTTCGGATGCTTCCGATCCCCATCCACAGGGGAACGGGAATGTAGGTTCCTAGGGTTCTTCCCCTGGTTCTAGCATTGGACCTCCCTCCGGGAGATTGTCCAATGGTTTCCATTAGTTGGACCAGCTTAGGGTGTACACCTTCTTTTGAGGCAGCGGTTTTTGGTAGTCTGTTAACGGCTACTGATGGCCATAGGTTTTAGAGATATGGTTCCAGACTGTCGCTGCCTAGTTTTATAGCTTTTAGAAGTTTAGTATTATTCGTTCTTTTGTAAAGGGACGTGTTGTCCATAGTTTTAGTGGATGTACGTATACATATATACATTGTTATTGTTATATATATATATATATATGAGCAGTTCTGTCCTATCGGGAGTGGTGGTTTATAGGTATTAATAAAAAGAAATTTTTTATCACGGTTTTTTTTTTCAGAATCTGCTTATACAAAGGATTTATTTTCCGAAAGTAGAACCAGCGAAACTTTATTTATCGTTTCATTCAATGTGTTGAGTTACAAAAGTGACACTGGTTTTGAGGGTGTCACAGTGATAGTGCCGAAAACAAAGGTCGGGCCGCCGAAACAAAGGTCGGGCTTATTAGTGATGGTGCCGAAACAAAGGTCGGGCTTAGTAGTAATGGTGCCGAAACAAAGGTCGAGCTTATTAGTGATGGTGCCGAAACAAAGGTCGGGGTTATTAGTCGCAGTGCCGAAACAAAGGTCGGGCTTAGTAATGATGATGCCGAAACAAAGGTCGGGCTTATTAGTCGTAGTGCCGAAACAAAAATCGAGCTTAGTAGTGATGGTGTCGAAACAAAGGTCGAGCTTATTAGTCATTGCGATAGTGCCGAGATAATGATCGGGCTTAATAAGTCTTTGATAATGTGCATGTTTGAGGGTTGCTCATCTAAAGAGGCTTCAAGGGGCTCGTTGTTCTTGATGCTTGCGTCCACCTCTAAATTAATAAGTCTGTTTTCCAGTAGGATTTCAATTATGCAATACTTGTGTAGATATGGATGAATACTAAAAGTTCAGCAATAATATAAATGATGTATAACAAACATATTTTAAATAATATATTAGAAAATGCATTCTCTTTTCCTAGCAGGGTATTTATTTTAATGTCACGAAAAGAGAATATAATAACATTGATGAGTATAATGACAAGGAATAATAATAGACATAATGACATGCATAATGATGCATCGTTAATGACCACAATAACACACATTAAGAATAGGCATAAAAAAATAATGTCAATTAAGTGCCAATTAGGGTGAAAGAAAAATTAAAGTGTGATATTGCTCAACACTTAGTACAGGAAATTAAGATGCATCATGGATAGGATGTAGAGGGTTGCGCCGTTATACATGCAGCAAAAATGATGGCCTCAATCAATTACAAAGGAAAGCAAGTCAATTCTCTATCACATTAAAGCAATTTAAATCCAAATAAATTAATGGTCATTTCCAGATTAATCTGAACACGTTGTAATCAAAATGCCAATTGATTATTGGCTATAATCAAGCATCGGTTGAAACAATCAGCCAAATGACAATTATAAGTTCATCAACCCAAATGAATAGCTATTTCCAAATGAAACTGAACACGTAATCAAAATTCCAATTGAACAGACGAGCATATATTAATAGTAATACAATATGGGTAATTGATTTACTACTAAAAAAGCTTCACATTCACGGGTTTTATTTTAAATATTAATTAGCCGGTAATGAATTCTAGAAATGTATTTTTGAAATTAATAATAGCAATTATTTGTATAATTAGCCTCTTTTATAGACTTTTAGTTTGAAAAGCATGTGAATTGTATGAAGGACGAGGAAACTTACCATAGGTCATGGGGAGGGATCCTCTAACTTTTTTGGCGCCAAAGTTACCTGACTTTGTTTCTATCTCTCTCTTTTATTATTATATCTCTCATCCCTATCTCTCATCTTTATTATCATTCTCTCCTTATTTTTAGCCTAAAGTCACCCTGACTTTGGCACCAAAAAGTTAGGGGATCCGATTCCCATAGGTCATGCACGGGAGAGAAGAATCCAGGTACGCAAACCTCGGCTCGGCTCTTAGTCGTACTCGCTTTTGTTTCCGAAGCCGATCGAATGCATGAGAATCTCAATTTAAAGGCTCCGTGCAGATGATATATATATTTTTTTAAAAGGCACTGTGCAGATGATATATGGCTTGAGTTCTTTTGTTGATTGAAACGATTTCAGGCTTAACTCATGGTCGTCTGATAAAAACATGGCAGCTGTGACCGAGTTTATCTTTTTTCGGTCTCCCGGCTCAAATGCATGTTGCTAATATAGATCGATCGGCATTGGGAAGAAGAGGACATTGGCCGCGGTCTCCTTAAGGACCTTGTGCTCAAGAACTCAAAACGTCCAATCCAGTTGCGTTGAACTGGGAAGAACTCCTAAACAAATTCAGAAACATTTGAGACAAGGTGACACAGAATAGTGCATAAAGAATGTGACTAGGAAAGAATAAAGACAATGAAGGTAAAGCCATGACTTCAGCTCGAATGACGATGGTGGAATCGGAAAAGGAGATGGGTCTGATCATGGCATACAATCCGATCCTTGCGCATTACTGCTTCATGTGAATATATAACGGATCATAATATATGGAAATTAGTGCATGTAACCAAAATAGTGATGGAAGAGGATCATCTTCCCTGAAATTCTTCTTCCATGGCACCATGGTTTTTGGTAAATCGTTTTTATGCTTCGGCCAGTTTTTCCAGTCCATTTCGTCACGGTTCAAACTCAGCCCCTTGGACATATCATGCTTGGCGGCTTCCTGTCCTTCACTAGCCGCCACTTGTTGATCATGGGGAGTCACCTCCCGAGTCCCAATGTGACTCATCTTTTGCCCTGTATGACGAAGGAAGAGTCTTACCAGAGCCCCACGGTGGACGCCAAATTGTTCTAGCAAGAAAGCTAGATACTTGATCGGTTAGGCAACCAAGTCATATGTGTGTAGAAGTTATCCATATCCTAAGCCTATGCCTCATATACATAGTGTGAGGATGGCCGTTAAATGGCATTAGTGGGTCATTACGAACGATTATAGATGTCATTGATGAGGGCAGTTACAAGTCTAAGGTCGGTTACGGATTTGAATAGTCACAACATAATAGGAATTGATCGGTCTATTGGACACGCGATCTAAGGACGGCTACAGACCGAGATCCAACTCGGCCCAGCCATAACGGTCTGTAAACAAAATTATGACCAAGAATATGTTGGCTTTATAGATTTCAATGTCGTTATATTCATAAATGTTGCAATATGTTGACATATTCTCTTGCTCAACATGCAAAGCATTATGGGCATTGTTTACGGTTACGAAAGCCACCAGACATTAATTATTGTTCATCTTTTTTTTCTTTATTAGAATTATTGTTCATCTTTTAGTTGTTGATCTTAAATAAAAACTTTGTATACTTAAAAAAATTATGTAAAAGAGTAATTTCTGTATAAAAATAATATAACCATTGATTTGAAATTTATAAAAACTAAGTAATGTAGTGGTCAGAAATGAAGTCCCAAAAAATACAAATACTTCCTTTGTATCACGACTGATTTGATTGTCTTGCACACTAGTTGTAACTTATTATTATTCTAATTATGAGAGTTGCGTTAATAGATAAAGCTTTGAGTAAACTAATTGAACTTCAATACAATTTACTAATACTTTTTGTATTGATGATTGATTGATACAAAAGAATTCTTAGAAAATGATAATTGATTTTATTGATAAATGTTTTTTCAATAATTATAAGAACTTGAATCGAGATTTGCTTCGTTGAAGAAAGCGAGTGTTTAAGAAATTGGAATATGCTTCATGCTATTGTGCATTATATATCCCATTACCCATTAACCCAAGAATGAATCACATAGCAGTTCATAAGTATATATTGATATCTCTATTATGACACTAAGACCGGGTAGCATGTTTGTTTTAAATTATATTCAACTCAAGTCACGTTTAAACTTTCGTTTGTAGCAAGCTCAAGCATTGAGCTTTGAAAAAAAGCGAGAAAACTAGCCTCGGGACGTGAAAAAATCACGTTGAAGTTAAAAAAAATTTAAACCAAACATGCTTCGAATCAATTAATACATTAGATTTGTAATACAAAAAAAAATGCAGGGCTCATGATTGGGGAGGAGCTAGGGGCGACAATTGTTACAATGAAACAGTTCTGATTGCAAAAGAGGGATATTGGGGGAATGGTTCTGTTCCTAAAATGATGCCAGTGGTGGAAAATGTGCTTGAAGATTTGAAAGCAAGAGGTTTGAATGTTCAGAGTACAGGAAAGAAGTTCATCCATCTATATATAGGAATCAATGGGAACAGAAGAACAGATATCAAATCCAAAAATTTATGCAGATTGCATACATTGGTGCCTCCCTGGAGTGCCTGACGCCTGGAATGAGCTCCTTAATGCCTACATTTTCTATGGAGGACCAACATTTCGCACGGAAAGTTTGGGGATTTGAATCCTCTAATTTTAGGATAGGAAAGTCACCTACCTTTCTCTCTAACTCTCTTTTTATTTATTTTCTCTCTCATCCTTATCTCCCTATTTTAATCACATTCCTCTTTCATCTATAGACACAAAGTCAGGGCATGATTGTTTATTCTCTCTTAATGGTGTAGTGAGGCGGCAGAAGCGTAAAGAACATTGCCTCTCCTAATCCTCAAAATACTTGTTTCATTAATAATTCAATGAACGAAAAATTGCCTCCTGTAACAAATGAGTATCTGTGTGTGACATATCTAATGAGAGGATTATGTATTTTAAGACGATAAGAGGAATAAATCTTGACCATACAATCATATATGAAAGTTAAGATTAAAAGTTACTTAATAATAATATGATAACTTCAAAAAAATTATATGCATTTATTTTTTTAATCTTCATCATTCAAATAAAATTTAATGGTCAAGATCCACTCCTCTCACCTCGGATAAACAAGTTGTTCTCACCTATATATACATACATACATACATACAAAAGAAATGAAAATACGGTCGTAAACCAAATGCAATAAATGGGATGTGTCTTGAATATCTAGAAAAGATGACCGAAATACAAAGCCATTAACATCACAAAATAAAAAATGTTGAGAAGTTTGAAACAGAAAATATGGCTGGGCCAATATTTGCCATCTATGCCTAAAACATTGGCAATGAATACGACAGAGATAATTAAACTGCATCATGCATAGAACAACAAACTAGGCAGATTCTGTTGCTGGTGGGGTCACCCCAAACTTAACCAACAGCTTAGTCAAGGACTCTGGGGAGCAAACTTCATACTTGACCTTTCCAGATGGTGAAAGGAAAACCTCTGCCAGTTCAAGCTTATCTGAGGTCAGACTTGTGCTGTCCATAGTTTTACTTAATACCTTCAGTGCAAGTTGCACTGCTTCTTCCCTTGTGATATCATCCTTGTAGTCCTGTTTTAGAATTGACTGTGCAGCCTGGTTATTTGCACCAATAGCTCCAGCTTTCCAACCACCATAATTTCCACTAGGGTCACTCATGTAAAGTTGAAAGCCATAGTTTTTGTCCCACCCTGCAAACAGGAATGATACTCCAAATGGCCTAAGACCACCAAATTGGGTGTACCCTTGCTTAGTATCACAAAGAGATTGAACTAACTGCTCAACAGGCATAGGCTCTTGATACGCAAGTGTGTAGCGTTGTGCTTGGACCCTAGCTGTATTGATTAGGATGTTGGCATCAGACATTATCCCAGCCACAGCACATGCCACATGATCATCAATCTTGTACATTTTCTCAGTGGAAGTTGAGGTTTGCAGCAGCTTGGATGTGACTTTCTTTTCACCAACCAGCACAACCCCATCTTTTGATAAGATC
Source organism: Ammopiptanthus mongolicus (assembly GCA_039655645.1). NCBI lineage: Eukaryota > Viridiplantae > Streptophyta > Magnoliopsida > Fabales > Fabaceae > Ammopiptanthus > Ammopiptanthus mongolicus. The sequence continues at coordinate 49,780,174 of CM077350.1, forward strand.
CCTATTGCAGTCCCAGCATTCCCAATGGCTTCCATTGCATACTCCACTTGGTAAAGACGCCCTTCGGGGGAGAAGATTGTTGTGCGACTATCATATCTTCGAGACATATTGATCTCTGACTACTAATTCAAAGCAAAGTAGCAAACACAGAAAAAGAAAAAAATTAATAATGTATCTCTTAGTTAAAAATGGAAAGAGAAGAAATAACATTCTAATAACTTTTATCACTATAAACCTGCAAACTCAGCAGAAAATCACAAATTAAAAAAGATGGTAAAACAAAGTGGGAAAGTTGGGTGAAGTAATAATGAAATTGATCAAGATCCCCCCCACCCCACCAACCCTCTGGTTCTTTTGGACAAAATGGATTCTCACCATCATAAAAATTACTAAAACCATTGCATACATTAGTTTTTCAGAAGAATTTTTTTTTTACAACAATAACATCTGATGCAATTGTAGATTATTGCTATGAAGTTGCAAGTCTGCATTAAGGATATAGGTGCCAGTAAGAAATAAAAGGGTAAGCCCATGATTTATGGCCAGAGAATATAGAGGTTCCGATGGAATTAGGAAAATTGAAAGCAAGTAGAAGACAACAATATCAAGACTATATTTCAAATTCCATACATACAAAAAAGGAGTCCTTCTAGTCACACAATCATACACTCACAAAACACAAATTTGCTTCTGAGCCATTCGTATTAGAGAAAATCTGTCAAATCAATGGCATAAAACAAACAGCTGTGACATTTGAGGTCACAAAGGTTGTGGCTTTATTTTTATATTTTATAAAAAGATTTTTCTCTAAAAACAACATATTAAATTTGGCAATCACAAAATTAGATAAATCTACGTTAGAAGCACACATTTGTATATCTCAATCATATTTTACAACATAATGACATTCTTTTTTAAAAGAACATGGTTTCTAGTACCTAAAAGACTACATGTAGTAGTTATTAGCGAGAAGTCATAGAATGGATAAAAAGACAGAGAAGCAAGGGATTTGCTGACAAGTGACAACAAAGTTTTGGAAGAAATTGCACAGCCATACTTTGAAGCTGTCAAGGACGGTAACCATGCAGGTTTTATGTGTTCTATTCCTACATTTCCTGTGCAGGTTCAGGTTTCTCCTTTGGGTAACATTGTCAATCAAATAGGAAGTTTATCCACCAAGGGGATTGTTCTGACATACACTGCTGATTACCTTTTAATTGTCCTTGTCTATCAATTTTCAGTAAACTCTGATAAAATTGGTATGCCTACTGATATGATTTCAGTTGACAATCATAGGAGCAGTGTCCGCCAAGGCATCCTTCATTCCTTCCCACTCATGCTCAGGAACTTTAAGTTGCTCATATTTATGATAAAGGGGTTGATGATCCAAAGGAAATGTTATTCAGCTGAGTACTTAAGGGAGTAAAGAAGACAATTGGAACACTCATGTTTTGCTCAAAATTTTGGGCTTACAAAGTTTATAATGTGGAATGTTCATGGTTCAACCGTTGGTCTAGAACAGGATCACTAAGAAATACTGATAGACACCCGATAGTTAGGAGGGTGTATGTGAGGGATAATAAGCCAATAACAGGGGATAATTAGTGGCTTTGTAACTGTTAGTTCCTATAAACAAAGGAATAACAGAATTAGTTAGTTGGCCAGTTTCTGTTAGACTGGGATTAGGAGAGTTCAGGTGCTTTTGAACAACACCTATTCTTGTATTCTTCTCTATTCTTCAATAACAAGATCTTCGGGGCAAGTTTCCCCAATTCATTTCAATTCTCAAACCCTAAGAACCAGTTGAATCTATCAACTGGTATCAAAGCTGTTATCGATCCCGAAAAAGGTGGATGGTTCGAGGAAAAGCTGGAAAAATGGAAGCAAGAGTGGATTCTCTGGAACGTGGAATTCAAGATTCGCAAATAAGAATGCAACAAATGGAAGAAAGAACCCAAGTGATGTTCCAACAGATGGAGGAACGCATGATGCAAGCAATGAGGGAGGTGATGGGCCAACGCAACACCAATGGCGGAGGTAGTAGTGGCGGGAATGGCGGTGGTAGTCACGGCGGTCAGGGCGGAGGAGGTGAGGAAGAATCGCATCACCAGAGCTCTAGATTTGAGAGCGACAATCGATTCAGAAAGATCGAGCTACCGATCTTCGATGGAGAAGACGCACCTGGTTGGATCGGAAAGATTGAAAGGTATTTTCGATTCCGAGGATTGGATGAGCGGGATCGAATGGAGGCAGACCTCATGGCAGTCGAAGGGAAGGCTCTGTCATGGTTTCAATGGTGGGAAGCATGTAATGAAAACCCGGATTGGAATGAGTTCAAGGAAACTGTTCTGAAACGATTCCAACCAACTTTGGTTGAAAATCCCTTCGAGCTATTATTGGGGTTGAAGCAAGAAGGTTCGGTAAAGGAATACATAGAACAATTTGAGGTACTAGCGGGTCCTTTGAAGATCACTCAACATGAATATGTGAGTAGTATCTTCGCGAACGGGCTCAAGGAGGAGGTACGAGCTGATGTCAGGGTGCATAGGCCTAGTTCCCTGAAAGAGATGATCGAGTTAGCCTTGTTGGTAGATGGAAGAAATGAGGTGTATGGAAGAAAAGGGGGGCAAACTCAGCGATGGGGAACAATGGGCAACAAGGGAACCATTGTCCCTAAGGTATGGAAGTATGACAATGGCAATAAAGGGCAGTACCAGGGTAACACAAATGTGACTAAGATGAATAAGGAAGAAGGGGGCAAAACCACCACCTACAAGCCTTTGCCCAATGATGAGTACCTTGACAGAAGGAGGAAAGGCCTATGTTTCACATGTGATGAGCGATTCTCCAACTCACGTATGCAAGAACAAACACTTGAAGATTTTGTTGTGTGGGGAATCTGAATCTGAAGGATCAGGGGAACAGGAAACAGGGGAAGAAGAGGAGATTGTGTGGGAAGGTCAGTTCAAAAACTTGAATTTGTGTAGTATGGCTGGCCTAACTTCAAAAAAATCATTCATGATCTGGGGGGAAATCACAGCAAAGAAGGTATTGGTGCTAATTGATAGTGGAGCATCCCATAATTTCATATCCAAACAATTGGTTCAGCAGCTGAAACCTGAAACTGAAGGTGGAGGCTACTGCACCATACTGGGTTAAGGTGGGAAGTGGACAGAGAATCAAAACTAGTGGGGTGTGTAAGGCGTTGCAATTACAGCTCTAACAATTGTCTTTCCAAGAGGATTTCTATGTCTTTGCCTTAGATGGGGAGGATGTGATGCTAGGGATTGAGTGGTTGGATGGTTTAGGTGATATGAAAACCAATTTCAAGGAATTAACCTTGAGAATCAAGAAAGGAGGAACCAAGTACACCATTAGGGGCGACCCCACTCTATGCAAAGGGGAAGTCTCGGCCAAGTCTATAATGAAGGAGATACAGGAGGAAGGAGACGGGTTTATCATTGAGTGTCTCATGCTTCAACCAGAAACAGAGGCGGACAAGGCTCATTCAGAACCAATCAAGCAAATTTTGGAGGCATTTGGTGATGTGTTTCAAAGTCCACAAGGCCTACCACCCAAAAGAAGGCATGATCATGCCATTATGCTTAAGGAAGGAGCTACAATTCCCAATCTGCGACCTTACAGGTACCCTCATTCTCAAAAAAATGAAATTGAAAAATTAGTGGATGATACGTTGAAAGGAGGGATAATCCGGCCTAGTAATAGTCCGTATTCATGTCCCATCATCCCAGTTCAGAAAAAAGATGGTAGTTGGCGATTTCATGTAGACTACTGGGCATTAAACAAGGGCACGGTTCCAAATGAATTCCGAATTCCCCTCATTGATGAACTCCTAGATGAGTTAGCAGGTGCTGTAATTTTTTCTAAGCTAGACTTGAAGTCAGGGTACCACCAAATTCGAATGCAAGAGGCTGACATACCCAAAACGGCTTTTCACACGCATGAGGGATTATGAGTATTTAGTCATGCCCTTTGGGTTGACCAATGCTCCCTCCACCTTCCAATCCTTGATGAATGAAGTACTGAAACCGTTTCTCAGAAAATTTGTGTTGATGTTTTTTGACGAAATTTTAATCTATAGCAAGGATGAAGACAGTCACTATCAACAGCTCAGGGCAGTTTTTCAGTTGCTGCGAGCAAACAGCTTAGTGGTAAATCAGAAAAAATGTGATTTTGGAGTTGCAAGGGTCGAGTATTTGGGGCATGATGTATCGGCAGAAGGTGTCTCTGCTGACCCTAATAAACTGGCTGCAATTTCCAATTGGCCTGCTCCAAAGGAGGTCAAAGGCTTACGGGGTTTTCTGGGGCTCACAGGTTATTCCGACGATTTGTTAAAGGGTATGGCTTGATTGCACGACCACTTACTGAGTTGTTGAAGAAGGACGATTTCTGCTGGTCCCAGGAGGCCGAAAATGCATTTCAAAAACTGAAAGCTGCCATGACTTCCTTACCTGTGTTGGCCGTTTCAGATTTCGGTAAAGCCTTTACTATTGAGACAGATGCTTCCAGTAAAGGGATGGGAGCAGTCTTATTGCAAGAAGGGTGGCCAGTAGCCTATCTGAGCCAATTCTTATCTATCCGAGCACAACAGAAATTTGCTTATGAACGTGAATTAATGGCCATCGTAATGGCTGTCCAAAAATGGCGACACTATCTTCTTGGACAGCACTTTATCATCAACACAGACCAAAAAAGCCTCAAATTCCTTACAGATCAGAGGGTGATGGGTGAAGAACAATTCAAATGGACCTCCAAACTCATGAGGTTCGATTTTGAGGTTCATTATAAGCCGGGCAACACTAATCAGGCAGCAGATGCTCTTTCTCGACAAATGATGTATGCAGCCATTTCTAGAGTCACCATGACTGAACGGGAGGGTTGGGAGAAGGAGTTAGAAGGGGATAGTCATTTACAAGCATTGATTCAGAAGGTAGTGCTGCAACCACAGAACCAACCCAAGTTTTAATTGCAAAAGGGTTTCTTGTACTACAAAAATAGGTTGGCATTGCCTAAAACCTTTTCAAGGATTCCCTTTATACTTGCTGAATTTCACTCTTCACCACAAGGTGGTCATTCTGGGTTGTTCAGAACCTACAAAAGAGTTGCTAATGTGTTCTATTGGGAAGGAATGAAGCTTGACATCCGCAACTTCATCACTAAATGCACCATGTGTCAACAAAATAAGTATGAAAGTTTGGCCCCTGCAGGGCTGCTGCAGCCCCTGCCTATTCCAGTCCAAGTTTGGATGGATATCTCGCTGGATTTCATAGGGGGACTCCCCAAAGCTCATGGAAAGGACACTATCCTTGTAGTTGCTGATCGCCTCTCAAAATATGCCCATTTTTTGGGTCTCTGCCACTCTTTCACAGCCAAAGATGTGGCTGCAATTTTCATCTCTGACGTGGTGAAGCTCCATGGGTTTCCTGCTACCATAGTGTCCGATCGAGATCAAGTTTTTCTGAGCCAATACTGGACAGCGTTGCTGAAACAGGCTGGTACAAAGCTCAAGTATGGTTCCGCGTTCCACCCCCAAACCGATGGCCAAACGGAGGTCACAAATAGGTGCCTTGAAGCGTACGGCGTACCTCCGTTGTTTTGCGGGTGTCAAGCCGCACTCATGGCCCCGTTGGTTATGTTGGGCTGAATTATGGTTCAACACTAACCACAATATTTCTATTGGCATGACACCATTTAAAGCACTATATGGAAGAGACCCTCCTCCCATCAGGCGTGGTACTACTTTCCCTTCCGCAGTGGATGCAGTCAATCAGTTGGTGGAATCCAGAGACTCTATTCTAGATCAGTTACACACCAATCTAGTCCTGGCTCAACAAAGGATGAAAAAACAGGCAGACAAACATAGGCGGGATGTCCAATTGGAAATAGGTGATTGGGTCTATTTGAAAGCAAATCCTTATCGATGGCGTTCCTTAGCGACAAGGAGAAATGAAAAACTGAGTCCCCATTTTTATGGGCCTTTCCAGGTGCATGAGAAGGTAGGTGAAGTGGCCTACAAACTTGGTCTGCCCAAGGGCTGCAAAATTCACCCGGTATTCCATGTCAGTAAGTTGAAGAAAACAGTGCCAGATAACTACCAACCCCAACAGCTCCCGGCTGTTTTGACTGATGATTGGGAGCTCCAACCCAGCTTAGCAGACATTCTGGCCTTACGTTACAACCAGCAAGGCCATGCCGAGGTTTGGCTAAGTGGGTTAACCTACCGGATTGCGAGAACTCTTGGGAATCAGTGGACAAGCTACAACAGATCTTTCCGGATTTTCCCCTTGAGGACAAGGTGAAAGTTTTAGGGGGGAGTATTGATAGACACCTGATAGTTAGGAGGGTGTATGTGAGGGATAATAAGCCAACAACAGGGGATAATTAGTGGCTTTGTAACTGTTAGTTCCTATAAATAAAGGAATAACAGAATTAGTTAGTTGGCCAGTTTCTGTTAGACTGGGATTAGGAGAGTTCAGGTGCTCTCGAACAACACCTATTCTTGTATTCTTCTCTATTCTTCAATAAAGACCTGCGGGGCAATTTTCCCCAATTCGTTTCAATTCTCAAACCCTAAGAACCAGTTGAATCTATCAAATACACTTAAATAAGTTATCTAATCCAGAATCGTTCCACCCATAACACAGCTTTCACTACTTTCTGGAAGGTTATACAGTTATGTACAGGCAATGATACTCCCAAAGCTTATAGGTCCAAGTAAGGTTTTGTCCAAGATCAATGAGAACTTGTGAAGCTTGAAAATGGAAACCCAACATCAGTAAGAGCCTTGAGAAAAATAAATATTTTAGTGGACAAGTTATGCAAGGTAGAGAGATGGTAAGGCAAGAAAAAGCCTCTGATGAAGGAACATTTCCCACACAAACATCCTCCAAAACCTGATGCACGAACCATCACTGTAGCCTAAAGATACGAGTGACCTAAAGTAGCAATATCCCTAGGAGAAACACTTCCAAGGACTAGCATGAGTGTCATTGATTGTTGAGTTGGTATCCCACATATAATGATTTAAACCAAATTAACTCTTAATTACTTGGCAACATAAAGAGGCAGTCTCTAAAGGAAAGGGCAAAGCCATTTAGCCACTGAAGCAATGTTTTTGGACACCAAATGCCCATGACCTAACCTCCCTTCATTCTTAGACCCACAACAAATCCCAACTAACAAAAATGGTCACCTCTTTGTTCGCCCGCACCAAACCAAAAAATCCGTCATAGTCTTCTCTATCCTGAGAGGTTGTTCCTTAGCGCAACAGTAAGGTTGTTGCCTTATAACCTCCGGGTCACGGATTCAAATCGTGAAAACAGCCTCTCCACTTGTGGAGGTAAGGCTACATACATCTACCCTCCCCAAACCCCAGCATCATGTGGGAGCCTCGTGCATTTGGGCCCACATAAAATCTTCTCTATCCCTTGAGAAGCTCACTGAATCTTCATTCAAATCAGAATACAGCAGGTTCAGGTCAAAATTATGACCCATGTTAGAGAGAAAAAGAACAATATGAATAACTAATAATCATAGGGAGGGTTGTAAGGATTGCAACTAAGCAAGAATACACCGCAAATCAAAATTCTACATTTATACTTTAAACACAAATTGTAGTTTGAATACATTACATAACTCATAGCAAAGTATGGGAACTCATAGATTTGGCTTGGTTAGGGTTTGAGGGATTTTACAAACAGAGAATATTGAGTGAGGTTTACTTTCAGATAATAAAAAACAGAGAAAGCTATATGAAGCTACGCGATCAAAGTAAACGCGAGAAGGAAGAAGAAAGAATGGACAAACATTTTATTTTGATTTTTTTAATTTTAATTTTAGAGATCCAAAAAACAGAGACAGCAAATAAGGGAAATAAGAAAAACTCACCCGAAATCGGAGGCTGGACGGCGCGGTGGAGAAGCGATGACCGACGGAGTGGGGAAGTGGTGAATGAAACAAGTGGGGATTATAGTCTCTCACACTCGCTCACCCTTGTTTTGGTTTGGAAAACACGAAAAGTTATCGTAGTTTTTTCTCCAAGTAAATATTATTGTAGTCCTTAAAATTTTTAATATCAATAACATTATTTCTTGGAAATAATACAATTCTCAGTGCCTATAAAGATTTTTTATATTATCAATAAATAATTAAAATATTTAATTTTTATCTTAACTATCTTAAAAGTCATTTATATCATGATTTCTGATTAATTGTCAATATAAATAAAATTATACTTACAATACATACCAATTAAACTCTTAATTTTTTATTTTAAGAAATTAACATATTATATTTAGGTAATTTTTTTTGGTAAGATATTTAGGTAATGTTGTTAGTATTTTAATTGTTTATTCATATTTCTTATTAATCAATCATAATTTATTTTTAATAAAATTATTATTTGTTAACAAAGAATGTAAATAGGTAGTTAGGAGTGTCTACAACCTTACTTAAATATTAATACTATAGTTAACCATCAATTTAGTTCTTGAATGATTATGATGCTGCTAGATAAGATTTTCGGAGTTTTTATCACTACTTAAGTCCTTAAAAGATTTAGAGTGCCATCATATTGGTCCTTCTAAGGACTAAATTGGTGACAAAAAAACTTTTAATATGTTTTTGGGGATGAATCAAGAATTTACTTCTTAAAACTATAATTTGTTAGTCAAATTGATCCTTATGTGCACTACACAGTAACTCGCCCACCACACCTAGTCCGCTGTGAAAGACCACCATTGGGGTTCTAAAAGTTGGGCAATGGCATGGACCTCATGGATGTGGTTCAGTTGGTAATTGAACATTCTTCTGAGTTCCACAAGTTTGCTTGTCTTATTGTTGATATCATTCCATTGTTGGCTAACCAATTGGAGGTGCATTTAGAGCACATGCGAGTACATGCTAAGAGGAGGAAATGCATAGGCATATTGGATGATGAAACTTGGTGCAAAGGAGGAGAGCAAACGATCCCGTCTTCAGCCTCCATGAAAGAGTTGGAGGACCCATTCTCCATTAATCCATGTCGTAGATTTATTATTAAAATAAATGAAGGGGTGGGATTTTTTAAAGGAAACCTGATCTTATGATTTTAATCATTTTATTGAAAATCCAAATATATTGCATTTTGGTTTTTCATCATTTCTTCTTTTTCCTCGGAGCCCCTTTTTTGTCCTTTCTCCTCGGTGCCACTTTTTTCCGCCATCAACCGCACCGCACGACCCCCACTGGAGAACCACGTTATGTTATTTGTTGTTCTATTCTCATAACCAAACATCATGACAATGAACCAACAGTTGCGCAACAGTTCTTGATGAAAGATTTTGGTAGATCTATAGATCTAGTGTTGCTGGTGGCCATGTCAAAGAGCTGTGTGACTTGCTGGAAATGGCCCTAGCATTTGAGCGGAACACCGCTATGTTGTGGCAAAGGATGGACGATAAAGTTGTGCCCAGAAAACTATTCCCATCCTCTCTTCGTCACACCCCAATCAAACCCTTGTCATCGCTCAGTACTATCGTTTTCTCTTCACGACATAGTGCCACCTCCGCAGTCGAAGAAGGTTCAGATGTCGGGCTCTCCATTGTCATGGCGGAGGCAGGCGACGGGTGGAGGACGTGGTTGACGGTGAGGCGGTGGATGTAGAAGGCGGAGATGGCCATAAAGGAGGCTCCGAGCAAAGTGACCATGGCGAGGTGCAGAGACGGTGGGAGCGCCAATAGAAGATGAGGGATCCATTGTGATGATTCTCTATGTCTGAATAGCATTTGAAGCTCACCATGACAAAACATCTGAATCTATGAGCTCACCAGAGATAATGAATTTAACAGGGACAATAACCATAGGCTATGAATTTATGTGGGCATGGGGAAAGTAATTACAATTGAAATGGATAAATATTATACAAAATATTCATCTATTATTGAATTTATATTTTTATTCATAGTAACTCTAATTTTTTACATATTTTTATACTTACATGATCAAAATCATTTTAAAATGTGAAAAGGAGTTCATGAGATATTCGATAGCCATGTTTAAAATGGCAGTGACATAATAAGGAAGCTTTTGAAGAAGATTTCATTCGACCTTTGAAACTAGAGAGATGGGTAGTAAACTATGAAGGCATATTGCAAGGGCTTTGGACAGGTCAGGTGATGTGTAATTGGAAAGAAAGAAGAGCTCTAAGCAATTCATAAAGTGGACCTTCCATAATGACTCAACACCAATGGTGCATCCAAAGGTAATCCAGGAATGGCGGGGTGTGAGGGTTTGATTAGAGATGTTGAATCTTGGATCACATGTTTTTCCGTCCATATAGGTACCTGTACAACCTACATTGCAGAGCTTTGAGGGATCCTTAAAGGACTGGAGATTGTTTGGAGTAAAGGCTTGCTAAGAGTGATAATGGAATCTAATTCTGCCACTATAATTTCCATATTGCAAAATGGCTTGTTAAGTGGAAACTGTAATAAGTTCTTCATTTTTTTTTTTTTTGGCAATGGCAGAATAAAGATTGGTGTATTGAATTCTCTCATACTCTCGGGTAAGGGAATGTCGGTTGGCAAACTGTGTTGGAACCAAAGTGGTTATGGTCCATAAATCCCTTAGGATTTTGATGTTAAAAAAAGACTAATTTAAGTGAATAAAGATTAATTATGGACTAATGCGTTTATCTTAAGTGTACAGGAAATCCTAAGTCCAAAGACTTTCTAAGTCCAGAGACTCCCTTCTATAAGCTTTTCTTATCGAAGTCCTATGTATTATGTAATTCCTTTAGTGCAAACATATATGTAAAATGTTTGAATTATTATTCTTCGTGTAAAAGCTTGATATCCTTTGGACAAACATTTTTTGTAATCTTCGTACCATCGAACGTTGAAGCCAGTCTGTTCCTGACTCAAAGGATTTGACTATCTCCAAAAAGGAAAGACAAAAGACAACCTTCGGGTACAAGGAAAAGGTGTCAGTGCTACTTTGAGCTATTAGCCTGATAGTCTACTCTGTTTTTCATAAGCCTCAACAAATTATCAGACTCAACAGACCGAAACATTTAATGCATCATCAGAACGGATTTTTTTTTCCATTCGTTGAAGACTGAAGGATGCTCAAGTCTTGATTGATATAAATACCCCCACCTTTGAAGCTGCAAAGTGACGAATCTGAATCATATACAAGCAAACAAGCAATCACAAGAAATCAAAAGCTTTCTAGCTTACTCTGTTCTTAAACTTAAATATCACTCTCTATGAAGAGTATTTGTTTTAGAGTTTAGAACTTAAGTTTCAAACCCTCACACTTAGTGAGTTAGTAGAACAAACTCATTTCAAAACCTTAGTTGGTTAAAATTGAAGAGGCTTGTCTGAAAAAGAATATTTGAGCCTGAAGAGGTTTGTCTATAAAAGAATACTTAGTGTTGCCTGAAAAGGTGTTGAATACTTGCCTGAAAAGGTATTGAATACTTGTAACAAAGAATTTTGTTATAGTGGAAAAAGCTCTCAAGTAGAGGGGACTGGACGTAACTCTCTGGTGAAGAGTGAACCAAGATAATATCTCCGTGTCCTTCTTTCCCTTGCATTCTCTTTAGTTTGTTTTTAACTAACTCCTTGTGATTGAAATGCTTTCTTAACGCGCTTGTTTTTAAAAGTAAACCTTCACAGCGAGCATCCAACCTTGTTTGTAAACGCTCTCTGCGTCTCTTTCTTTTTAGCGTCCAACCCTTTGTGAAAATATATATCTGCTTGCGAAAAGTTTTAAAAATTTAAGAAATACAATTCAATTACTCTTCCTGTGTTTCAAACAGGTTCCTTCAAATTGGAGTTTGACTCAAGAGTTGGGTTCCCACCTTGTTGATTCCCCTCCGGTGGAACTGGCTAGACTTCTTCTTAGCGATATGGTTTGTGCTTCCATATCTTTACAATTGCTACTTTCTAGTTCTTGTTTTGTTTTGGGCGCTTGGCCGCCTATGAACACCAAATAAAATAAAATAAAATATTAATTAATTTAAAAGCTTAATATAAAATTCAATACATCTATTTCACGAGCAAAATAAAAATACACTTTAATATATATTTTTTAACTGACAAGATGACAAATGCTCTGAACAAAAATATGATTTATTTAGTGACCAAAAAAGCAGAGTTTGATCTGTTTAAGTAAAACCTCTATCTATATTTTGATTTGGACAAGATATCGTGATATACATTTAAATGGAGAAATTACTCGCTTGAAATTTAATTTAAATATATCTAGCATTTTTTTTAAAAAAAATTGCATCGATTTTTTTTAAAATTTATGTTATAAGGAGTGTAAATATAATGATAATATAAGCTTCAAATATGATGACAATATAAACCTTAGGTATCTTAGGTAGTGTTGTGTGGATAGAAGAAGATGATGATCTCTTTGGTTCTACTCCTTTCGGTAGAAACAAAATGCTCTACTTTTTAATCTCATATTCTGTTTTGTTTTATTTATAAAATACATCAAGCAAAGAATATAATTTTTTTATTCGGTTCCATTTTGTTACATATTGTTAGGAAAAACATGATAGAACTCATAGAAGAAGGAAGAATAATTAAGAGAGAATGTAAAATGTAGATTGATAGAATGAGAAGTTGATTACAAATGAACACATCAAACCTTTATATAGGCTAATGATCTAACAACTAATTATTAACAAACTTACTAATCTCTTCAACTAACTATGTATCTAATAGCCCCCTGCAAGCTAGAAGTGCTAGCACTTCAAGCTTGAGAATTAACAACAATCAAGAAATAAATAACTATCAAGAAATGAATCTAAAAGAAATACAAGCCGAAATTACATCGGCTAATCAACAAAAATTCTGAAATAATAGAGGCAATGGCTGAAGTTCATAGATCCGAGAAGTCTTCGACCTTCTTTTAGGTCTCGTCGATCTTCTTTCAGCGTCCTCACGGTCTCGTTCCAAAATGAAATGAATCTTGCCAGAATGAACATTGGCAAGAAAATATGAATTTGTATATGAAATGACCTGACTTACTGAAATTAACATCAGTCATAAGTCGCTCCAAAATTGGCTTTTTTAGGACTCGAAATATCAATGCCAATTTTAGGCAAATGCTTAACTACCACCAAGGGCAAAAGCAAGAAAATTTTGAACGCTTAACCACCATCATGGGCAGAAGCAAGAAACAATTATGAACGTTTAACTACCATTATGGACAGAAGCTTAAGAATCAAATATCAATATTGCTTAACCACAAAGGGTTGCATGCAACAATATTGAAAATGTGATAATATAGCACACTAGCCACTGAACAAAGTGAAAAAAAAAAGGTATTGTTTGTAAAAAAAAAAAAACCAGAATTACCCGCTAATACCAAAAACGTATGCTTCATTAGGTTTCTTTCGATTTAGGGATGGCAATTTGGACCCTACCCGCTGGGTACCCGCAAAAAATGTCCATGATGGGTAGGGTAAATACCCGTTTTGTGGGTATGGGTGCGGGTCTGGGTAATTACCCACAAACAAGAGAGGGTATGGGTGTGGGTACGGGTACTCTAGTACCCAACCCACCCCGCACCAGCATATAAATATATATATATATATATATATATATATATATATATATATATATATTTATATTAATACATATAATTATAATTATATATCAAATTTTAAAAATAAATTTTAAAGTAACCTACGATTTCGTAACTATTTTTTCCTTTCGGACTTAATCACCTACTGGCCTAAGCACTAACAACAGTTGCTGATGTTATTTGTGTTATTTTTTTTTCCCTTTTTCTTAGTTAAAGTGCGGGTAATGGGTGCGGGTATGGGTATTTAGGTATCCAGAGGATACGGGTATGGATACTTAAGTTGCTACCCACGCTGGTACGGATCCGGATCCGGATCCGGATATTTTTTTCAAACGCGAATATAGGGATGGGTACTATAATACCCTAACCAGACCCTACCCATTGCCATTCCTATTTCGATTCCATACTGTCTTCATACATGATTTTTGAATCTTTTGTGACAACCCTGGTATTTTCTTTGACTGGGCTGCCCAAAATCAATAAAGCCTTGGTGCTCCACAACATGAAGTGGATAATCATGTAACATGATAATTTTAGCAATCTTATAGTTGCAACATTCCAAATCAAATGAGATACGGGTAACGCAAGGTGCTGCTCTTGCTCGTTGCTCGTTGCTTTTGTGGTTAGGAAACATGAAAGAAATTTGGAATTGGCTTGCTGCCGATCTTTGTCTTGATTGGTCTCTTGTTCTTGAATTGCTTGGTGACCCTCCACCAAATCTTCTAATGAAGAGTCTATCATTACGCCAAGGAGCAGAAGCAGAGGAAGAAGAAAGTTTGATTTGGCAGCAATAATAGGAAACAAAAAAGGAGGTTTTGTGATTTGAAAATGGGTTTTCTGGGGGAAAATATAAGGAAGAGAAAATTGGAGAGGGAAAATGGAGAAGAAAACAAAAATCAAAAAGAAAATGCAGCGGAAAAGTTGAAGGTAGGTGACATTGCTCTGATATCATGTTAGGAAAAATATGGTAGAACCTATAGAAGAAGGAAGAATAATTAAGAGAGAATGTGAAATCTAGAATTGATAGAATGAGAAGTTGATTACAAATGAGCACATCAAACCTTTATATAGGCTAATGATCTAACAACTAATTATTAACAAACTTACTAATCTCTCCAACTAACTATGTATCTAATACATATCTCAAAAACTACCTACCAAATGAATGTAATAAGAATATAAACTTAAACTTCAAAATAGTTTGGTGTAATTTCTAAAATAAGAGTAAGGAGTGTTATTAAATCAAACTTCAATCCATGTCGGTATAATTTTTAGATAAAAATCCTCTTTATTTCTTATGAAAAATATAGAAGTTCATTACTATGATTTTGAAAAAATAAATAAAATAGAGATAATATCAATATAATAAAAAGTATTACTTACTTTTGTAAAAGTATATTAATCTGAACTCTTTCTTTCTCATGAGAAATTGAGATATTTTCCCATAATTTCTGCCATCTAAAATTGAAGCTGATTGTTCTAACATTAGACAATCATTTGGACTATTATGCACAAAAATGTTAGAAACAACGATGTGCCATCTACTCTCTGCATTACTTGTTTCTTATATTTCTCCCTTGAATGGAAACATTAAACAACCACTCTCAACCCTTGTTGCAGCAGAGGTCAACTCACATCCTATTCAACCAGAACACGGCATTTCCGACAACCACTGTCACAAGACTCAGAACACATCACATGGTGATAGGGGTTAGGAGAGTTAAAACGGGTCAAACGTTCCTGCTAGAAATTTATTGTCCTCCCAATAAGATTCTATATATTTATCAATATAAGAGTGTCTTCCATCAACGTTGTTTAAAAAATCAGAATTAGTTATTATACAATATCACAGTTAGAACACCAATAACATGATATTGAGGGGCAATTATATTAGGAAAAACTCATGTTTTGCGTTGATTAGAGATAAAGTTATATGAGAATTTATAAAATTTGGATAATCCTCATTTTTGAGCTAATTTTTGGAATTGATTTAGACTCAAATCTAATATGATATCAAAGCCTATCCTCGATTCATTAAAGGGCCGCCTATCATATTATCCATGCATCAAGTCCAATAGTGTTGGGACGTGAGGGGGTGTATTGAGAAAAACTCAAGTCCCACATTGACTAGAGATAAAATCTCATAAGAGCTTATAAAACTTGGACAATTTTCATCTCTTAAACTAATTTTTAGGATTGAGTTAGGTTTAAATTTAATAAAATATGTTGCTGACAGAAACAATATAGCAAAACTCTAATTGTTCAGAATTATATCATTGAATTGAAAAATTGTTTAAAGTAATACAAAATAAATAAATAATGATAATATGATATAATGAAACCCATAAACCTATAATGATAAATAAATAAACTAAGCACCTCGAATAAGTTAGATCGATGGCTCATTCAACATACTATGAGTAGAAACATTGTACAGCTAATTATGACAACTCAATGAACTGCTTGTTTCTATTATACAACCAATAAAAGCAGGTGAAGAGGTTCCAACCCTAGCAAAGGTTGGAGCACTGAATCATTTCATTGTTCAAACTTCTGATTCTGAGTAGTGCTAGTGGCAGTAGTCTTTATTATATCCCAATTATAAATTTGAAACTGGTTTTTCAATGATATATGCTTTTTCAAATTTCAGGGTAAAACCAAAATCACCAGCCACCATGCAGAGGTGGAAGTGGAAGTGGAAGTGGAGCAGAAAGAAAGCCCCTTTTTTTCCTCTGCTTGTGCTTTTCTTACTGATCCTTGCAGCGTTCTCAACCCTCCATAGTGAGCACAGCATAACACAAATCCATGAAAACCCACATCATGTTCTTAATCATCAACAAGCTTCACCCACCTATGTCAAACCCAACCTTTCTGGTCACCTCAACCGAGCTCCAGGTATGACTGTTCAACACTTGCTCACGCTTCACTGAGAACAGAAAACTCAAACCTTTCTGGGTTTCTGGTCAATTTTTAAGCTTTGTACCTTTGATTTGTGCTTCCTCGTTGACTTGTTGAAATGGGTTTATTGTGTTATAGAGGTTTTGGATAGATTCAGTAGATGCAACTCCACAATAGAGTATAGTGGCAGGAAAATTGCTCGGTTCGGTGGCGGTTCTCAGCATTCCGGTCACCGGAGAGTGAGTTCTGAAAGCTGTGATGTTTTCTCTGGCAAATGGGTGTTTGATAATGCTTCATATCCACTGTACAATGAGTCAGGTTGCCCTTACATGTCTGACCAATTGGCCTGTAACAAGCATGGACGGTCTGATTTGGGGTACCAGCATTGGAGATGGCAACCACATAACTGCAATTTGAAGAGGTTCTTTTCTTTCTGAGCTTTTTTTTTTCTACTGTGAGCATAGTCAGGTTATGGTTTTGTTGGTGGCATGATGAGATTGAATGACCAATTCAAACTTCAAAGTTTCAAGTTTATTATCATTGTGTGAAGTTGATGTATGGCCAAGAATGAATTTTGTTGAGTTCAAAGTAGAATATCATATGTTCAATTGTTCCTGTGGAATTGGACTTGCAAAAATTAATTTTTCTGCTGCTTAAAAGCAGCATCAGAAATGGTTGTGAGAAAGTAGGTTTTTTTTTTGCTAGGCTTCACTGATTTTTTGTCTAAAACAGGTGGAATGTGAAAGAGATGTGGGAGAAGTTGAGAGGTAAAAGGCTAATGTTTGTAGGCGATTCACTAAACAGAGGGCAATGGATATCTATGGTATGCTTGTTACAGTCAGTAA
Source organism: Ammopiptanthus mongolicus (assembly GCA_039655645.1). Classification (NCBI taxonomy): domain Eukaryota; kingdom Viridiplantae; phylum Streptophyta; class Magnoliopsida; order Fabales; family Fabaceae; genus Ammopiptanthus; species Ammopiptanthus mongolicus. Next base: position 49,797,519 of record CM077350.1, read on the forward strand.
TTCCTGCTGATAAGAGATCAATGTCACCAAATGCCCCTCTTACTATTTTTAGAGCAGAGGTAACTGTAAGAACCCTATACTGAAAACTGCTGTATGATGCTTTTGAATATAAGTACCTACTTCCTTTATTCCACTGTATTTCTTAGTAGACATTTGATGATTTAAGAATTTGGGTTGATGGGGTTGGGTCGCCTATAGTCTACAATGGACAGATACTTCAAAATTGGTAACATATTCGTATTGTACTCGTATGTGATACCAATCATGATACTACTGCTTCCATATTTTTCGCGTATCTCTATTTTTTCTAGATAGCCACCACCTTAAGTAGTGTCACTCTATAATCCCAAAATATAGATTGAAGTCCCATTCTTACTAATTACTTTCCTCAAAGCATATTCTCAATCTCGCAATCTTGCCCGCCTCAAAGTCATACCACAAACAAAATAACATACTTTTATCTTCGTCAAATGAGCTAGAAAGCATGGGACTTGGTTTGGGATAATCACAAGTGAATAAATTTATTTTTTATCTTTATATATACATATAAATATTTTATCAATATATCTTTCTGTACCCATATCTTAATTTTTTAAAAAATCATGGTATTTGCATATCATGTATCATATTGTACTGGATACTCATACCCGTATCTATGCAACATAGGCTATAATATTTGAGAACTACTGTCTGAAAGTCTCATTACCTTCCCACTGCTACTTTTGTGCCAATTTTCAGGAATACAATGCAACAGTTGAATTCCTTTGGGCTCCTCTTCTTGTGGAATCTAATTCTGATGATCCGGTAAATCATAGATTAGATGAACGGATAATTCGTCCTGATGCAGTTCTTAAGCATGCATCAAAGTGGGAGCATGCTGATATACTTGTTTTCAACACATACTTGTGGTGGAGACAAGGCCCAGTCAAGCTACTGTCTGTATCAGTTCTTCAATATACAAGTGGATTTTGAAGGGAAATTTGTTTACTCTATCTTGATTGTATCTTGTAATTTGTACTTTTGCAGATGGTCTGCTGAAGAAAATGGAACTTGTGAAGAATTAGATGGGCAAGAAGCCATGGAGTTGGCCATGGGAGCCTGGGCATATTGGATATCGTCTAAAGTTGATCCCCTCAAGAAGCATGTCTTTTTTGTGACCATGTCCCCAACACATCTCTGGTGAGTACCCAATTCTGGTTTTACTTGCTCCTCTACTAGGAGGAAATACTTTTGCTAGTATGCATTCTTGGACAATAACCTTTTGCTACAGTTGTTGTGCTAATTCTTTATACAAATGACATATTATCTAAAGGGGGAAACATTTGTTGGTGGCCTGGTCTATAGATCATTGCTTGTAGAGCAATCCCTGTTAAAGATACAATTAGTTAGTTGGTTAGGTACAAATTAGTTACAAGTCAGTTAGATGGCTTAGTTAGTTTGTAGAGTATATAAACTCAAGTGTACTCTCATTTATCCAACTTTCACAATTTTTCTCATACAATCAATACAGAATATTCAGTCTTCTCGCAACTCTCTCTACTTCCTCTCTTCTTTACCATGCTTTCTAACATAGAACTTGTGGCGAATTTGCTAATGATTCTCATTTGTCCCATATGTTTGTCTTTGTTTCGATAATCCAAATGCTGACTCTATGTCATTGCCTGTTATAACTAGAGTTTCAAATATTGGCTGCTGCTCCCCCACTTCCATGACAACTTGCACTTCTGTCAAAATTGGCACTGTAAAAGAATCTTACAATTTCTGGTTTAAATTTATATTTTCTTCTTAGGTTAAAGTAATAATTTGGTCACTATACATGACACGGAATCTTCATTTAGTCCCTATACGTAAAAAATTTGGAAATGAGTCCCTACATATGTAAACGTTAGCAAATTGGGTCCCTATATGTGCAAACGTTAGTAAATTCATCCCTGCCGTCAGCTAATTGGTCCTTATACGTGACACAAATTTTTGACACATAAGTCCCTAAACCTGAAAAAAAAAAAATTTAAATCGGTCCTTATATGTGCAATCGATATTAATTGTCTCTGCCGTCTACCCGGGAGCTCGGACCCAAACTAAAGATTCTTTTCGTATTAAATATTTTCTATATATTATATCAATCTATTTCTTCTATTGAAAGTAAAAGTTGTATAATTTGGTCCGTAAATGGTTTTATATTCTGAAATTATCCAAGTTGATTCTCAATAAAAGAAATAGATTGATATAATATATGAAAAATAATCAATACGAAGAGAATTTTTACTTGGGACCGATCTCCTTGGCAGACGATAAGGACAAAATTATTATCGATTGCACATACAGGGACCAATTTAATTTTTTTTTGTAGGTTTAGGGACCAAATCAAAAATTTGTGTCACGTATAAGAACTAATTTACTGATGGCAAAGACGAATTTGCTAATGTTTGCACATTGTAGAGATCGAATTTGCTAATGTTTACACATGTAGATTTCCAAAATTTTTACGTATAAGGATTAAATGAAGAATCTGTGTCACGTGTAGAAACCAAATTATTACTTTAACCTTCTTATATCATCTCTTCTGACTCAAGTGGAATGCATTCTATTGTGTTAAAATATATTAGCTCCACCAACAGTGTTGGCTCAACTGGTAAGAACCAAAGCACTTAGCTTGAAAGGCTTTGGTCTGATTCCCGCTATTAGCAATTCACCCTTGGAAGGTGATGTGTAAGTACCACTATTAGTCCTTGCTAGGGCCTGTTGCTTGAGCTAACCCTGGCATGGGGTAGCAATTCCCCTTTCCCCTTGTTAGGTCCCAATAGGGGGCTTCCCACATACCCACCAAAAAGAGTTTTAGACTTACACTGAAGTTGTCAATTTCATAAAATTGGACACTGAAGTGGCAATATCAATTGTGCCATTCTGCATGCCAAGAAAACATGTTGGCTGAGTCATGCAGTAACAGAGTTAAGGAAAGATGCTTTATAGAAATATAATTATCCACTTGTTTGTCATGGATGGTGTATAACTTTAATGCCTTGCATCTCTTCCAAATGAGACAAGATATCTTCTCATATCATAATTGCCACACCTGATTTGTAGCATATTAACATCAATTTAGGGAATCAAAATAACCCATGCTCTATATTTTCTCACTGAGGTGAACACTATTCTCATTCAGGAGCCGAGAGTGGAAACCAGGAAGTGAAGGAAACTGTTATGGAGAGAAGGACCCCATTGATGTTGAGGGCTACTGGGGAAGCAGTTCTGATTTGCCTACAATGCGCTCCGTGGAGAAGATCCTAAGCAGTTTAAAATCAAAAGTTTCTGTCATCAACATTACTCAACTGTCAGAGTATCGAAAGGATGGTCATCCTTCGATTTTTCGAAAATTTTGGGAGCCCCTTCGCCCTGAACAATTGTCAAATCCTCCATCTTACTCTGATTGCATCCATTGGTGCTTGCCAGGGGTACCTGATGTGTGGAATGAGTTACTATTCCATTTTTTATAAAATCCATTACAATATTCAATTTTCTTGATTGGTTATGGCAGCTGCAAAAACTGCTGCTGTTAGTTGTTCTGACACCAGGATTGACTACTTATTACAAGTGAAGGGAATGTGCAAAAAATTAAGAGTTCTTAATGCTCATGTGCCCATGTTAAAATCTATTTTCATAAGAAAAGGGAAGGAAAGGAAAAGGGAGATAGTTATTTGTTCGATTTCTTTTGAATGCAATATATTCCAGTATCTTTCTTTCATTTCCTTCACGTTCATATGAAGTCATATTCTTAAGGGTTCGGCTAACTATACAGTAGTTAAATCATACCATCTCTGGTACCAACTAACATAGCAGGAAAAGGGATAAATGATCATACTGACTCACTTTTAGAAACTATTTATCAATATAACTTTGTTTTGAAATTATTTATTAAACTAACCTACTTTTAGTCAAGTGACATATTTTATTATTTTTTATCTGACACTGAAAAATACAACTGTCAATAACATTTTTATCAAATTGTGTCACGTGGTATAATTTGATATGCTGTAAAAATATTAAAGCTCTCACATCAACCAAAGCCGACATTAAAGGCCAAAGGGGCCGACGCTAGATATCCATTATCAATATTTTCAATTTTAACAAATAGCGTTGCCATGGCCGACGCTAAATTCAATATTCAAAATTTAACTCATGCATAACTAAATAGAACAAATATTAAAAATTATAATACATATTAACACGTAGCGTGAGCCGAATGATAGATTCTAACACTCAACCAAGCATAAAAGATATCAAAACTTCCTATTTAAGAAGAACCTAATTTTATTTAATTCACATCAATAATCCTCCATTACATAATGACTTCGTGGGATATTTACAACATATCAGTTGGTTAATGCTAGCTCCGATTCAAGGATAATTATAACCCAAAATAATCATAAATATAATAGGGACGGATCCAGAAAGCATTAAAGGGAGGAACCAAATATATATATATATATATATATATATATATATAATAAGATTTTTTTTTTATGAAAAATACTACATATATGTAACTAATTTTACAAAATATATGCAAGAAGGAAGGGCGAGGACCCATGTCCGCCCCCTCTAAATCCATCCCTGAAATATAACATCCTAATTTATCTAAATAACATCAGAATAAAAAATCTAAAATTATTGTTATTAAACACAATGATTGCAGTGTCCCAACACCTGTTTAAGTAAATTAACAAGCAGTTAGATGCCACTCATCATCTAAACACTCGGAGTGAGTGATTTACACTGGTGAAGCCTCCATCAACCATCAGATTATCTCCACTGATATACCTTGCATCATCACTTGCTAGGAAGAGCACAGCATTAGCCACATCATCAGTAGTCAATTCTACCCCTTGCAAGTTGGCATTTCTCCCAACAAAATCACGAAAACCAGCCACAGAATCCTCAGTTCTCTCATCCTCAGGCAAATGAGCCAAAGACAAACCTGTTAGGACACCATAAGGTGACACACAGTTCACTCTTACTCCATGTATCCCCAATTCAGCTGCAACACTCTTAGTGAGCCCCCACACAGCATGCTTTGCACCTGTGTATGCATGTGGTCCTATGCCTCCTATAGCACTTGCTACACTGGCTAAAGAAATGATTGAGCCCTTCTTCTGTGGGATCATAATTCTAGCAGCATGTTTCATCCCATGAAATACTCCTTTCACATTTATATTAAATACCTTGTCAAATTCTGATAAATCCACATTACGGATATCATGACAAGGTGACCCAGAAATTCCTGCATTGTTGACTATGATGTCAAGGGTGCCAAATTTACCCACAGTAAAGTCCACTGCATGGCACACGTCATCCTCTACTGTAACATCACAATGGTAAAAATAAACATTTGCTTCAGCACCAAGGGATTCACAGACCTGCTTTCCAAGGTTGTCTTGCAGATCAGCTATACAAATTTTGGCACCATGGATATGGAATAGGCGGGTAATGCTTTCTCCAATTCCTGAGGCTCCACCTGTAACCAATGCCACTTTGCCTAATAACCTGAAGAACACAGATCATAGAGAACATACAGTCACATTGTAGGGGTTAGGGTGGGGGGCGGGTCATGCAGCATTTTGGTACATTCACTATCAAGACCATGGCAAATTGAACACCCAAAAGCACTTAAAAGAACAAAATTCTGCTGTGGCAAAAAATGACATCTCGATGTGCCCTACCAATCAAAGGTTTGGGATGTGCATAAGTGTTAATGAGTTATAATTTTATTTTATTAAGTGATAAATTGTTATTGATGGGAGACAGAGAATATGATAGGAAAGCGGGACTGAAGATTTTCATCCCACTTAAAATAGCATAAACAAATATAGAATGACAGATTTCCACTTCGAAAATCAGAAAACAGTGATAAGAAAAGAAAAGGAGAATACATCTTGGATACTTTCTCTTGTGAAGATTATGCTATCTTTAAACTCTGAGACCTCAGAAAATACCCTTTAGTGGTAGGCACCTAGATTTACAATTCTGAGCCATATAAGTACCGTTGCTCAGAAACAGATTACTACGTAGCCCAATGTAAAATTTTAAACTACAGGGCAAGTAAATGACATGTATACTCACTTTATGGGTAGCTGAAATTTCCTACGGATATGAACTTAGGATATATGGAAAGAATCCATGGATGATTTATCTCACTTTGCTTCCAGTCTCATCCAACATTCATATACCACATTATATGTAGAAAGGGTTCCCATCATAATAATGGCAGTTTTTATACCATGATGCATGATGAATGCAGATATCAGCAGGTGTTTAACATTTTAGTGACAATGACATCATCAGATCCTAAAGGTGACAGCAGCATTGTACCATGTAGGAAAATAAAAGATGTTAAATAAGGACACCTTCGCTATATTTTGTTATTTATTTTTGCTAACCACTCTACACCAATCTGATGACCTGTCACAACATACTCAGTCTCAGATTGTGGAAGAATGGTAACACACACATTTGTTACTCTGCTTTATCAGTGGAAGAGAAGAATATTTAAACTATTTCCCCTGTACAACCTTTTTTTTTTTTTTTAATAAGAATTTCCCCTGTACAGCTAGAATGTTAAGAGAACATTAAAAAAGGCAAAAAACAATTGGAGTACGTCTATCTCTAGGCTATCTTAGGCATGAACTTCGCATTCAACATGAATAACTTCCCGCTAATGAAGGGGTGTTTGTCATAGCACCTGGAATGTTGAAAAGCAACAAAAGCTACAAATGCAGTAATCATGGTTGGTTGTAAAGACTTAATCAACCCATAGTTTTAAATTACGATTATAGTTGCGTTGCATTTGCCCCAATCGAAGACAATTGTGGGAAAATATGACCAATGCAACTATAATTGTTGTCGTGATAAGGTTATAAAGACTATCAAAACCACAATACTAAACCTTGAATCAGCCTACATAAAGAGAAGTCACATAAATAATTTTGAAGAGAGCTGCCCAATTTTCTTGGTTGAAAAACGCATCAGGATAACCTTTACTCTTCTCCATCCCTTTATGATTGTTTAACATAAGTTTATTGCTATCTATTTACTTTTACTCTCACATATCAGATACTATGGGCGGTTAGGTTTGTTTCTTTTACTGTTATTATTTCTTGTTTAACATGTTCTTGTTTTCACTGTTTTCTATACATATCTTTGAAAATGAAAAACAGAATAAAAATAATTGCAATTATTAATGAAAACAAGAAATGAAATCAGAAAACAGGAAACAAAACAAATGAGCCCTAGAATTTTCTACTCTTATTAACCCTGCACAACATGCTGGGCCAAATACTAACGTTAACACGTAATGTATTTTATATTTGTATAGTATCCAAAAACACCAATTTGGGAATTCGGTACAAAATCCTTCGAAGATCTAAAACATTCCGAACTCAATTAGATAGGACTTTGGAGTATGCCTCAGAAAGCGTAGATCTGGCTGCCTAAGCATTGAAGGAGTCACAAGAAATCAAACATTGAAAGCATCCAATAATCTGAGAGGAGTGTTAGTAACACACTCTTTAATACTTTATTTCCAACACATTCTCTCCTATTGGTTGAAATTCATATGGGTTCCACTAATTTATGTGGGTCCCATCTAAATTTTGTAAGACCTACGTGAATTTCAACCAATAGAGGATAAATGTGTTGGAAAGAGAATGTTAGAGAGTGTGTTGCTAGCATTTTTCATAATTTGAAAACAAAATCGTAATACTTTGGGATAAATGGAAGAGCCAATACCATACATGAAAAAAAAAAGCTTCAATCAATTTGTACGGAATACGAATTCATATACATCAGCGAGTTATCAATAAATGAAGGAAGAATAAGTATCTGATAAAGAAAATATTTCTTAAATCAAAGCAAAAAGAAAAAGAAAATCTTTCAAAGATTGAAGAAACGTCCAAACTCAATTAGGTGCAGAAAATAAGTCAAATAGGTCAAACAAGATCAGTATAATTCATAAACAGACATATTAACCAGGAGATCAATTACTTGAAAAATTCAAATAACCCCAGCAGATCTGCAGATATCTTCTTTTATTTGTCAAAATCACTAAATTCTCCCTAATAATTTGAAGTCCCTCAACCTCAAATGTGTGATTTTGGTCCCATGAAAATTTAATTGCACATTTGATCCTCTAATTTGTTAAATCGTGTAAAATCAATCTTTTTTAGCTTGTTTAGACTTAGTCCTTTTTATACGGTTTAGACTGATTTTACACAATTTAACAAATTAAAGAACTAAATGTGTAATTAAAATTTTTGCGGGACCAAAATCATACATTTAAAAAAGTTGAGGGACGAAAAGTACAATTAAACCTAATTTAAAAGAGCCAAATCTTTGTGCAACAAGGTAAACTACAACAGTCAAAGCAAGTAGAACTTCAGTCAATCACCATTTCAAGCCAGAAATTTTAACACCAGGGAACAGTTTTTTATGGGTGTAAAAAATGGAGGTGAAACCATTCGTAGATGAGAGACTCGTCCATGATTTTTCATTCACCCCATTTTTAACCATGTAGCAAAATTTTATCATATTAGACACGAAATCTGAATGACGTAAAATATAAAAAGCAATGACAAGTTTCTCAAACTAAATCCAAAACCAAAAACAGATTTTGGTCATCCTCAAATCAGTTGCTAGAGTCTGAGCAAGAAAACTTAACCATAGAAATTGCATAGACATTTCAACTGAAAACTGAAAAATCAAGACCTAGAAAAGTATATGCTTAACCACGTAAGAAATGGGTTCAAGCTAATAGACATATTCTATTACCTTTGTGTTGGAACGGAAGCCTGAGCGTTACTGCTAGTGGACATGGCTATCTGTATTTTCTCTCTCTGTTTTTCTCGTCCTAAAGTTTGTTTCTTTGTCCTAAAGAGCATTAGTGCTAGTGCTGGTGGACATCGCTATCTGTATTTTCTCTTTCTCCAGTAGAGTAAGGGTTACTTTACAGATTATCCTAAGCGATTTAATTAGATGATAAAAATTATTTAATTTAACTCATTAATATAATATATTTAATTAAAATGATACATTCTAATTAAATAAAATAATTTTTATCTCAACATTATCCATGATATATAAAGCACAAACATAATAACTTAACTATATATAAAGCACAAATTTATCCCATTTTTACCATTACCTCCCATTTTTTCCTGGATCACAAGAAATGGACAAAAATGTAAACAAGACTGACCAAAAAAAAACAAAACAAAACTGTAAGCGTAGGCAGTTTCTTTTTTCAGTTCCTTCCTTCTTCTCTCTATTTCTTTGGTCTTCACTTCTTCATTTTGGAAAGAAAGACGTCGACGAACGTGCGGAGATTTCATCGTCGATCGGCACCCCGGATGACAGCGACAATGAAAACGATGACGTGCCGGGCGAAGAAGAGGTTCAGAGCAAGTTGAAAGGTTTGGGCTCTTTGGAAGACTCTCTTCCCATCAAGTTAGTTCCTCTATTCAACCTTTTATTTTTCTTAATTCATTCATGTTAAAGAGTTTTTCCACTTCAGTGAGAGTGAGGGTGTCTTTCTGCTGAGTTGATTACTTTCATTGTTTTACAGCAAGTGACATTAGAAATATCGTTTTTTAGGACTTGCCAATTGTGATGATGTGTTTCCTAGTGCTTCCTATATATATATATATATGTGGGAGATGATCGGATAGATGAAGATTTATTTAAGACAATATTTAGCTTACAGTGATGTTATGACTTAAAACATTTGCCTGTATTTGCACTTTTCTTTTCTTCTTGCTCTGTTGATTCCTTGGATATACTGATATTAAATGAACTGTAACAGGTTTTGAGAAATGGGATCTTAGTGTCTTCACCACCAAAGGAAAGCAATGCAATTTACTCTCTCTGTGATCCATCAGAGGTAACTCTCGGATTTAACTGAGTTTATATATTTTGGTACTCTATTATAATATTTGTAGTAGGTTCAGGAAGATACAGAAGCAAAGATGGAAATTTTTTCGTTTATTTTTGTGGTGCAATTGGTGTGTGTTTTATTTTCTGTTTCTATTAGCCTTAGAACTCTCTTGGTATGGATTTTGTTCATGCATGTTTGATTGATGCTATATCTTGCCATGCATGTGAATTTCGAGTGTCTCATGGTGCTGGAGACCTAAGTTCTGTTTGATTCTGGTTGCATGCTTAAGAATGAGTTTCTAAGTTGATGGAAATGATGGTTGGGTCACTTGAAGCAGATTTGATGCATGCATGTTACTCAAAAGAGTTGATAGATGATGCCTTTCGTGTTTTCTGTTGAATGAAGCTTCTGATTGCATTTATTTAAAATGGTTCCATAATTGTTTTGTGTTCCTATATGTGTCTTCTTGCTACCCATAAAGTTTCATCAAGATTGGATTTCATTTGATGGGTCAAATATGATGGAATGTTCAAGTAGTGTTACTGCAGTGTTCTGGAAAATCAGGTTCTGTTTTAATTAAATAAGCATGTTTCCATGATGAGTTCTGGGAAAACAAAAATATACATGTATTCTTGTATGTGTTAGGATGTTGCCTATAAAATTTTGTTGAATTTGGATAAGGTTTGATATGTCAAAAAAATTCTGGAAGGGAGATAGTGCAGAATGTAGGTTGCTGCAAAATTCTGGATAAAAACCCTAACTTGATCGAATTTTTTGAGACAATCTGCATTGTTTTAAATTCAGATAAAAATATGGCAATACTTCTATTTGTGTTTGTGATGTACCTGTAAAAATATGACATACTTCTACAAAATAAAATATATCATAGCTAATCATTAAAGTGATTAATCCAACTATTGGTATGGGTTGATTTGCTATAACCTGAGAAGAGCCAGGTTGTCAAGACTAATAACTTTCCAACTTTGAATATGAGTTGCTTGCATTTATAGTAGAAAACTAGAAATTGATGGAATATAATGGCAATAGAAGAAGAAAGAAAAAAAGGTAACCTGAAGCACTTGGGCAGAGCATATCTTTGTGCTGCTGCATCTTGCTCAGCAAACATGCGAGCATCAAGACCTACCAGCAATAAATCTTACACGACAAAGGAAGCCTACTTTCCCCAAGAAAAATAAAACACCAAGTAAAAATAAGACCTGAAGCATAGCAGTTTCCTGTTCTTGCTTATCAGCAAGCGCCTGTCGAAGCTAAGCAACCTCTTGCTCTAGTTGCTCAACCTGGTGGTGATAAGAATTGCACACATTAACTTCTCAAAGAAAAAATTAGAACTCAAACAAGACGTATAACTAACTAGCTTCACATAAATACTAATTTAGTTATGTGCACCACAGCCAATTTTGAAACTTGCTGTGTATTTGGACTTGGATCTGTATCCTGAATTTTTCAAGTAGCAGGATGTGGGTATTAAAAAAAGGAATAGGCCAAGCAATCAATGCCACCAATTTTGGCATATCCGTGCATCATACTTGACATTCATTAATGACTATATTACCACAAACACAGGTCAAGCAATCAATGCCTATGCAGGATCTGACAAATTGCGAATATTTTATGAATATCATTGAACTTTGTATAGCTCTTGTTCTACATACTAATTCTTAGGTTACTGTGCAGGACTGTCTTGACTTGTTGAACAATTTGCTTCGTAACAATGCATCCAATCAGGTTTGTTGACTCTATTGTGTTGATTCAGTTGTTATCTTGGTACTGATCAACTAAGTATGGTTCAGGTACTACTAATAGATACTACAGGACTTGATTCATTGATATAAATTGTGAAGCTGAAAGGAAGTACTTACTCTTTTACACAGCAAAATGTTAGATTCTTTCAATTTTTTACTTTAGTTTATGCGATAAGTGAACCCTTACAACTAACTCTTTATGTACACCATGCCAGTAGACAATCAATCTACTCAGTAGGTTAGAAACCATTAAATTAATTTGTTGATGAAGGGAGGTTCTGAGGCCGATCCTGGGGAAGATATGAACAAATAGACAAATAAGATAGCTCTGGTTCAGGTTTGTCAAGAAGGTAGTCTTATGATTGCATAATTAAAAATCAAGTCATCTTATACTGTTTTGAAAATGGTATTTTGATATAGACCGACACTCCTGACTGCAGATGCTATTTTTATTTGAATATAATGATAGGTCAAGTGAGGTCATTAACTGGAAAGGAAAACGGTTCACTTGATTTTTAATTATGCACTTTTACACTATTTTTGCAGCAAGCCCAAGCTGCAGAAATATGAACAAACTGCCACCCCAGAAAAAATCTGATCACTGACATGTGATCTGATACATTAAGAACGTATCAATTTGAGTATCTATAAGTAGTGTAAAGGTTCATTACAAAATGGTTCTTGGACGTTAATGATCTATAAATCTTCAGTTAATCCGGTGAAATTTTGAATGTGATTAAATGTAGTGCACTCTGTCTCAATTTTGTTATATAAGGTATCAGACTGGAAATTTGAGGTTCAGTGGCTTCTTTTTAAAGATTATCGTAATAGACCTGTCCAGAATCAACCCCAATTTTCTATTAACATTTGAGCAAATAATTCTCTGATTTTTCCTTCTTTGTCTCTACTCTACAAACTAGGATGTTTATAGATTTTAAACCAAAATTTTGCATTACAAGGCTGAACAAAATATGAATTCTGTGTTTATTTTAAAGGTGGAATGATTTGGGCATTTGAGATAAAGAACCATCACAAACAGTGGACGATCTTGGGATAAATTTCTCGGGTAACCAAATAATGTATTTAATTTGTAAATAAATATGTTAAATCCTACTTGGTTAACATAGATATGTCATGACTGTTCGCCTTCATTGATTTGAAACTGCATGTATGCCACCTCACATATGATTCTTTTACTCTTGCTTTCTTATTTTATTATTGTTTTAAGAACTAAGACAATATGCATTTTCATTAACAATATTAAGACAAAACAACTAAATAAAAAGGGTCAGGGCAATCAAGTTATGGTGGAAGTGCATTTTATACTACCCTAAGTTTTCCCTTTCCTCTAACTCAGACCATCAACAATTTAGCATACAAAACTTTATACTATTATATTTTGACAAACAAAGGTAGCAATGGTATGTTTAAGCTTTCGAATTGTATCCTCTTTATTTTGATTGTGAGAGTTAAAAAGCATCGATCGTAACAGGTTTTCATGATCTAGAATTTGACGTTTAGAATTTTGTTGAACTTTCCCCTTTGTAAATAATCTACGCTCTAGAGTTTGATATATACTTGCTACGTCTCTGTTTCTTTTAAACATAGATATAAAAGAAAAAAAGGCTTGGGGAGATGACCAAGTTTAGTTATGTGAATGAACAAGGCAAGCAACTGGTTGCATCAGGTAATGCGACTAACAATAGAAATCGGTAGTGGTGGGTCTGAGCTCATAATCACTTGGAGCTCATTAAGCTCTATTTTCCTTGTGATACGGAGGGGAAACATTTGGCGTTCACACTATCAAATCATACAAGTCCCTGAAAGTATGAGACGCTGTCAGTTTCGTCCCCGAAAACAGTTAAATTATGAAAAAGTCTCTCAATATTAATTTCGTTAATAAAGTTAATCCCTGACAGGGACTAAATTGACTAACGAAATTAATATTGAGGGATTAACTTGACTAACAAAATTATCATTGAGGGATTTTTTTTCATAATTTAACTGTTTTCAGGGACTGAATTGACGGCGACTCATATTTTCAGGGACCAAAATGATGATTTACTCTAGGTTTTTTCCTCTCTTCTTTTTCAGGTACAAAAGCACGGGTTTGGCCACCGTCCAATCGAGGGAGCAAATGGTGAGAATGAAAATCCTGAAGGAAATGAATAGGACAGGTGTGGGGACTATCTGCACTAATATAGGGATGAAGAGTAATATCATCCAGAACCTACCAAAGAATATTACGTATTAGTCCCCTTTTTCTCGTCCTGTTGCTGCACTAATTTGTTTGAAATTAAGTGGTGCTTTGTAATAGTTTTTAAGTTATAAGCTTTTTTTCTGAGGTAATTTTACATTTCTTTATAAAGTTGTTGGGAATCACCCAAAGGCACCGTTTGTTTGTGTTCAATGGTATGACATGATATTTTCCCATTCTGAGGTGTTGGGCAATTTACTTATTGCTTTCATGATGATGTTATCATCAGCATCTGGGATGATGGAGAAAATTTGGGTTAATGCAATTATGGGGAAAAGAATAGGGAATTACAATATAGTTTCCAGGAAAATATTCGACAGTTATTGATTATACAGACGAAAAAATGATGGGATCAAATTGGAGTAGAAATTTTAAATTTTAATCCAGGATGAATATGCTCCTCCTTTTTACAAAGTCACAAGAACCTTTTAGAATGATTTGGGTCATGAGTTTAATTTGCATAAACCAAATGCATTTCCACTGTACAGAAAAAAAAAACATCTATATTTATTAAAATAGAATGAACATGAATGCTAGGATTTGGCAAAATAAATATTTAAGTTGTTTATTTAAATTTTTGTTTGGTCTTATATCTTTTATTCTTTTATTATTGTCAATTGAGTGTTGGTAAAAAGTTGTAAATATGTTATAACTTATTTTTGTCATTTTCATAAACCAAATGCGTTTCCTCTATAGAAAAAACATATATTTACTAAAATAGAACGAACATGAATGTGAGGACTTGGCAAAATAAATATATCAGTTGTTTATTTGAATTTTTATTTGATCTTTTTTTTTTTGGTCAATTGAGTGTCGGTGGTAAATAAGTTATAACTTATTTTTGTCAATTTGAAGTAAATTATAAGTTAACAATTGATTTTTCACTTTGTTGTTTTCAATTTTTCAATACTTCACAAAAGAAATTTTGGAGGGAGACTTTGAAAACCTATGGAAATTATGGAAGCATGATCAATTCCTCGCATCTATTTGCCCACCACAAGGTTAATTAAAATCGTATAATATTATCTTGATATTATGTTATTGTTAATTCAACAATACTTTAAATTTCATTAAATATAGTATGTTGGGTGAGATTTCACAGTAATAACAGATAAAACTCAATTTTGTAGGATGGTAAAAAGAGAATTATTGGCTTAAAAGATAAATAGATAATGTAGTATGATTCCTTTAAAATATTTTATCTGTGGTATTAGGTATAATAAAATTTATCCACAAAAGAGAGGTATAATAAAATTCATATCTTCGTAGAATAAATTGTAGCATTGTTCAAATTTAAATCAATACTAACTTATTTTTTAAAATTATTAATAAATTTTTAAAATGCAATATCAAGTAGAAGGTGTCATGTTAGCACATTTCGGTTGAAACAAAATATTTGCATTCTTCAGGTTCTAATTTGTTCTTTGATTAACTGTTGTATTAGTCAAGATTAAGATATTGAATATCTCATATTTGTATATGACATTATGTGAGTTCCTTTGTAGTTTTTAAAATGCCGATAATTTATTGATAATGAGATGTACACAAAATTCAAAGTTATTATTGTTTTACTTCATTGGTATGCTTTCTTACTGTCACTACAAGAAAACAACTCATTACCGACGGTTAAAAGCTGTCAGTAATAACCAAAAACCTTCGGTAACAGTAACTTTCCTAATATTACCGACGGCTAGGCTGTCGGTATATATAGTTTATTTTTAAAAATATATATTTTAATTGATTAATTAATTATTAATTAATTATATTTTATATTTATTAAATACTTTTATTTGTTATGAATTATTTACAAATATTAATTAAATGAATAGTGCAAAATAAAATTAAAAATAACATTAAAGAAATTAAAATTATATCCAAATGATAAATAACATATGTTCTTACAATACATAAAAATATAAATAAAAAAATAATATGAAAAATCTAATAATCCCTATTATAATGACGATGATACTGGATAAGAACATCAAAAGAGTCCTCATCATCGATCATCGACCTTGGTGCGACCGGTCGGCTGATCTCGATGGGGGGGTTGCTGCTACATTTGTTGTATGGTCTGTTGCATCTGCTACATCAACGCATCCATCTGCCGCTCACACTCCTCGGCACGCCAATTTTTATTTAATAATTATTTTTTAAAATTTGTTAAAATTTGTCTTATGAATAAATTTATTATAATTATTTAAACAAATTATTAAAATTAGTTCTAATTATTTTTAAATTAAAGTCTTATGCACTAGTTAAAGAAAGCAGGTTTGTAGTTCTAGTATCAAAAGTATCCAAAATCTAACTATGTGCTTGAAGTAACTTTTTTCAAATTAAATAGCTTTCAACCAAAAAATTTTCTAGAGAAACAAATCAATATGAATTAAGCACCAATCAAATTCAAACATCACATTATAAACACATAAAGCCAGCCAAATAGGCCAGGCTCAGGGCTTGAGATTGGACCACAGACCAGACTCAGACCTGTCAAGGCCTAGCTCGGCCTAGCCTATTCTCACCCCTACTCACATATCATTTTAAGAAAACTTTTGTCCACTCAACCTTCATCACAGTCTACACTCAAAAGTTTTGTACAATCAATTTAACAAAAATCAAAAACATTTTCATCACAGACAACACAAGGCATGCAGCCATCAGTTTTAATCACAACCCATTTTCAGAGGAGCAAAGATCGTAAAAAAAACTCAAAACCGAAAACTCATTTTCAGACACAGTCGATTGAACCAAAACCAAAAACCAATTTTCAGTACCTTACCTGTGGAGAAAACGAAAATGCACCTGCAGGTTCTGGTTACCTTCTCCAAGCAGCAGCTGAAAACGCACTCGCAGTGGCAGTGGTGCAGTCAGAGAGCGGTGGTACGGAGAGGGGGACTGAAATTTCGTTGGCATTTCACAGAGAGTTAACAAAAGAGAAAAATACAATGTATGAGAGAGGGAGAGCAGAGAATAAATTAATGATAAAGGGAGAGTAGAGAGTTACCTCGCGGTGGGGAGCCTCACGGTGGTCGAACGGAGCTCCGATGGCCGATGGTTGCAAAGAAAGGGTGGCCTCACAGTGGCAGTGGCAGTGGGGGCTGACGACTGGTGGTTGTAGAGAGAGGAAGAGGGAGGAGGGTCGTAGAGAGAAATGAGAGGGAAGGTTACTGACCGCAGGATTAGTGACCCATATCAATGGGCATATCGACGGTCTGGCCGTCGGTAATAATGAATTACCCTTACCGACGGTCTAGACCGTCGGAAACAAGAAAAGTAACTGTTGCACTTACCGACGGCCTAGCCGTGGGTAACTAAAAAGTTACATAACCGACGACACAGATTGTCAGAAACAAGAAAAGTGACCGGTGCCTCGGAGAAAATGAAACAACACTTACCGACGGTTAGGCGGTCGGTAAATAAAAAGTACCATTACTGACGTCCTAGACCGTTAGAAGTAGAGCGGGAATATTTAGGCGATTATTTGCACCAAAATTAGCAAAGGACGTACCGACGGTTGTTCCCTCGGTAATGTTACCGACTGTTGTCAGATATTTGTTAGTTTGTTACCGACATCTGGCCCGTCGTAGAGGAGGAAATTACCGACGGCCTATTGACCTTCAATAAAAGGTCATCGGTATAAGCAGGTTTTCTTGTAGTGTAGCTAACTAAATATAATGATAAATAAATTTTATTTTTATAAAATGCCAATAACAAATGCTCATGAAATACAATCACTATTTGATCTCTCAATTAAACAAGATTCGAGGATAACAAAACATAATATTTGTAAATAAGTAATACTTTATATTATGGTTTTATTTTAATTTACTTCTTCATTTTATGTATGTTTAAACTTATGTACTGTATAAATTATTAAAATATTGAAAGTTATATATATACAATAACCAATCAAATATATACCTCAATATAAAATCTCCAAATTAAAATAGTTAATAACATACACGTCTTACTCAAATAATCAATATCCAAACAAAAATGCGCATAACGAAAAAAAGAAAAAATGTCTTCAGGTGCCGTTAGTACTTATAATTTTTATATTGGTTACAAAGCAAGCCATATTTCATGGCTGAGATTTCCTACCGTTTTTCAAAACAGTATAGGATCTCGTTCCAAAAGTGTGATAGTAATATTATTGAGTTCTCATACTTGTACTCGAAGGAAGGAACCTTCCTTATTTTCATTCTTTCACCGTATCATCTTTCTCTTACAGTGATTTTCATCAATAAAAATCTTCATTGTATCATTCTTGATTATGAAATTCAGACCTAACACTATACAATAACTAAAAAGACTTCAGTCAAAAAAAGAAAAACTAAAAAAAGACTAGACAATCACACATGGACGAAGATTGTGGCTGCCACTACAAGAGAACGTGGGAGCCCTACAAACAGCACCGACCTTGAGAAGGTTAGAAGAAAAAAAATACAGGAGAATAGGGCAAAAACATAGAAGGACAAAAGAAGTGCTATAATTTACAAACCAAATGGCAAAACAAAAGAAAATCCCAGAGAAAACCCTAGAGAAAAGGGTTACTATATATTAGCATGATCATAAGAAACAAATTTTCTTCTTTTTCTATATGGGGCGTATGGTAGGTAAAAAAAATTTTCCTTGGGAATCATGATTCTCATTAATCATAATATTTAGGAAGGTATTGAGAATGTTGAAAATGTGTGTGGTAGGCCTTAATCTTAAACATTCGTGAACATGTTACTCGGGACTCATGTTGGGTTAGGGCATCTTTTCTAAGAATATTAGTATTATTTTCAAAATACCTTTGAATATAGATTAATTGAAAATAAAGAATAAAAATATAAAAAATGTTAAAAATGTTAAAAATTAAAATACTTTACAAAAGTAGTGTAGACTAATATCTGTTCATACTTTGATTTTATATTGTGATTCTTTTCTCTCAAGCAAAAATATATTTTAACATAATATTAATATTATTCATGAAATAATAGAGTATAATAGTCTTTTTAAAAAACAAAAACTTGCTCATGTCTTGATAGAAAACAGGGATTCTCGTTCATTCCATATGGGCATGTTTTTGGAGTAATCATAATCAAAAAACATTCCTGAAAATGTTAGTTTTCTCAAAATGTGTATTTAAAAAAAAATACCAAATATAAGAATTTATAACTCTTGATTAATTAAAAAAGACTCCCTCTACCACACTCCCCCTTACTCTCGTTGAGTTATGCTTGGCAATAATGGACGACAATTAGATGCATCAATAATGTTAGCCTAATAATTATTTTTTTCTTTAAAATTGACATGAAAAAAAATATTTACAATATTATCCAATGTATTTTCTCTAGTCGAAGGTATTATTTTCCTATTCCGTAAAATACAATTTAAAACAAAAATGTTCAATTTTGCAATTATCAACATCTTACTAATGGGGACACATACACTTAGATTTGCTATTGTGAAGAATAGAGGACACCAAAGAGGTCAATGGTTAAGGAATTAAGTGGTGTTTTGACAAATGATTTGATATGGAAATATATTTGGAAGGATAGTCAAATTGAAATGTGTGACGGAGATAGGGTGGAGGGTGCTTGATCCGGGGCTCGCGCTGGCTGCATTAATCGGATCAAGACAATATCGCAGTGGAAAACTCGCACTAAAGATATGTGGGGCACTGTCTGGAGCAATATCCCCTTAGTATGACTCTCATGCTCATAATAATAATCACAGTTATACGGATAAGGTGACGGATTTCAGATCCTTGGTTTGACTCTATCACTTTGATGATGACTTTTCCCTCTACATACAGTTTAATCTGTTTGCTACAGAATAGGACATAGATAGACCAATTGGGCCATCTCTCTTAGGTGTGATGCTAATATTTATTGAAAAGATTGTATTGTATATTTGTAATACAGTGGAAATAGTTATTCATAGATTATTGTTGGATTGATTAAAGTTGTTATTCATAGATTATTGTTGGATTGATTAAAGTTGTATTTGAGTACAAATGACACAAGTTATTTATGAAATATTTAAGTTTGGCTCATTAAATCGAGTAAATTTGTTAAACTAAAAATCAAACTTAATCTAGCTCGAACATATAAAATAGATCGAGTTTAATTTTGATACACTTTTAGTATAAAGTTTTTTACATTATCAATCAATCACAAATCATCTTATGCATGACTTTCAAGATAATTATGATAAGAGATAAACATTTTTAATGATGTGACAATTTATAATTGGTTGACGGTATTTTGTGTTTGCGTTCGGCATTTGGCACTGGCTTGCGATGAACCTAAACAAGGGTTTAACGGCAAGTAAGTATGATGTTGGATTGTTATTTTGATTGAATGCAAAATGTAGATTTATATGACTATGGTGCAGGGCCGGCCCTGAGATTTTGGGTGTCATGTGCGAACTCAAAAGTTAGCGCCTTTATAATCATTTGAACACTGTCCTCCTTGCATTTGTTGCTGCAAAATCATTAATAAACCGTTCATAATCAAGGTTCTTTAAAAAATCAGTTTCGATAGAAATTAAAGCAAGACCACTTAATCTACCTTGTGATATATTAGATCGCAAATAAGATTTTAACAATTTCAATTTAGAAAAACTCCTCTCAGCAGATACAAGAGTAACAGGAATAATTAATATTATTCGTTAAGCTATGCATGAATTACGAAAACAATTAAATGTTTTCAAAGAACTCAATATCATAAACCTTGATTTTGATTCAACTGTTAAAACCTCTCTAATAACTTTTAGTTCTTCAAATAGAATTTCACCATTAAGATCATAAGAATTATCATGTTTTAGATAAGTTTCAAGATGTTTGCAATATAACATTAAGTCCTTATTAGAAAATGACCTAAGCTTTTCAATAATAAACAAAAATCCAAAAATATCCTCATATGTGCTATACTACTAAAATATATTTCAATAATCATGGACACACTTTAAGGAATAATTATTTTTTATTGCTAATAAGTAAATTATATAAAAAATTATTTTAATATTTATAATTATATATAGGCTTAATTGCACTTTTAGTCCCTCAACTTTTTCAATTGTGCGATTTTGGTCACTCAAATTTTAATTGCATTTTTCGTCCCTACATTTTTTTAATTGTGCGATTTTGGTCCCTCAAAAAATTTAATTGCACTTTTCATCCCTCAACTTTGCGAAATTGTGCAAAATTAGTCATTTTAGAGACAAAAATAAAGGCTTTTATCACACAATTTCACACAGTTGAGGGATGAAAGGTGCAATTAAATTTTTTGAGGGACCAAAATCGCACAATTGATATATATTAGTATATGGTGCCCCTTAAAATGGAAACCAAATTAATTATATAAATTTTTAATTTTAATATTATCAATTTTATATATACTAAGTATATTAAAAAAATTGGTGCCCCTGACAAAATGGGGCCCTATGCGGTCACTACTGCAAAATATGGATTCTACAACAGATTTTTAGATCGGTTTACAAAAACCCGATATAAAAAAGAGGCGGTGACAATTTTGAAAATAAGTGGAAAACCGTTTACATCGGTTCATCTTTAAACCGATGTATAAAACCTTTAAGATCTGTTGTAAAGGACAACCGATGAAAAAAATTTAAATAAAAAACTATTTATTTATTCCCACCAGGTATTTACATCGGTTCTTACACAACCGATCTCATTAGTAAACTTTCAAAATCGGTTATTTGACAACCGATCTCATTATTATACTTTCAAAATCGGTTCTATTACCTAACCGATTTCAAATCTTTATTAAACCCTTTTCATTTGTCAGCGTGCTTTCATATTTCCATCCTCACTGTTTGCCCTCTCCCTCGTTGCTGCTCCTTCTCCTTCATTGCTGAGACCTAGCACCACCGTAACCTACCCTTGTTGCGGCTCCTTCTCCTTCATCGCTGAGACCTAACATCACCGTAGACCTAGAACCACCATAACCTAGCACCACCGTAGCCTAGCACCACCGCAACGAATCACTGCTGCTCTTGCATCCTTCTCCTTCATCGCTGACACACTGCCTAGTCGCGCACGACTTCACCCTCTCCTCTGAACCTTTGTACCAAACTCTGCCCATAGCTTCACCCTCTCCTCTCGCAGGTTCTCTCTCTCTCTCTCTCTAGATCTACATTACTGTTGTTGTATGAAGAATATGTTTGGATGCTACTATCTAACAATGTTGCTATCTGTTTTATTTTATACTTGATTAACTCAATGTTATTATTGTCAAATTAAAATTGTGTTGGTTTTGAATCTGTATCAAAAGTATATTTATGTGTTGGTTTTGAAATGGTTGAATTTAATTATGAACTTGCACATTCTGAATTTGACCAGGCAAACTTTAAGGGAAGTTAGGTTTGGAAAGACAGTCTGATGGTGATAATCCGCTAGATTCTTTAGTAATTGTGCCTTTATTGAGTGGTTTTTACTCCCTTTTGTCTAGAATATTGTCTTTATTTTGTCCCTATTTGAGTCTTTTGAGTCTTAGTTAGTTGTCTTTATGTTTGTGATAATTTCTGGTAATTAAAGTCAATTTAAGTTTATTTTGCTGTATGTTAATTTTTATTTTCTCCTTCATCATTTTAGGATTCAAGAAAGGTGGGAAGATTGAAGAGAAAAGTAAATTTGTTCAAGAAGATTGGAGCTTATGGGTGGAAGAAGAGCGTAAAAGAGTGAAGTTGTGAAACTTGGGTTCAGCGCTGGACGTGAGCGCTGGACTTGGGGGAGACAGCGCCCAGCGCTGGTTACCCTGATAAGAAACTACTCTCTGGAAGGTCAACGCTCAGCTCAGTAATGCCAGCGCTCAGCGCTGAAGACCCCTGATAGAACCTGCTCTCTGCCTAACTGGCGCTGGACGCAGGGACTCTGGCGCCCAGCGCTGGATCCTTGGTGAAAATACGCTCTCTGTCTTGATGGCGCCTAGCGCCAGAAACCTAGCGCCCAGCGCTGGCTAATTTTCCTGACAGGGTATTTAAGCATTTGTTACCCATTTTGAGAGCCATCCAGCAGCTGCACGAATTTCTAAACCTAAAAGTGGAAATAGGAGCTTCTTCTCTACTGGAACAACATCATCTTCATGGAGTTTACATCATCTTTGTTCATTTCATTTCCATTTGTAGTTTCATTTATTATGTCTAGCTAAATCCCTTTTTGTTGGGGTTAGATGTAGCTTTTTCCAAACTCTCATGTATTTGACTTGATATTTTAATATAGTTTCTACTTCTTTATGAGTGCTTAATTTCTATGCTTAATGCTTGTTGTGGCTTGATCACCTATGATTAGATCTTTGATTTGATTTGCAATTGGAAAGTTCTTATTGAATCTAGACATAAAATTAACCATCTAGTAAACCTTATCTCTAGGAATGGAATTTGGTTTATTAGTTATCTTTGAATCTCTAATCTTAATGCAAACCTACTAATTAGGCCACCTAAGGAATTAGGGTTTAATTTGGGGGTTTAGGCTCTTTCTATCTAAGGAATTAGGGATTGAGTATTTTAATGGATTGATATTCATAATTGAAGTATGAAACTGTATTATTTTCTTTTCATTGCATGAGAGGAAGGGATAAGTGAATTCTAACTACAACATGTTTTCTCTTATAAGTAAAACCGTTTTTGCATCTTAAATGTTTGAGAAAAATACAAAAAGAGCTTGTTCATCTTGTTTTGTTCCTTTTAATTCTAATTCTTGTTTATTGAGCTTCTGAGCTCCCTTTGATCTCAAACATCTCTTTAGGTAGAATCAATTTGTGCATGTTTTTATTTGTCACACAATCCTCGTGATAACGATATCTCTTTCACCTCTTTTACTACTTGTACGACTTGGTATACTTGCCAAAGTCCTAACGGATGGCCCTACTCATTCTTTCCTACACAATTACAAAAAGAGTAAACCAAAATTCACTTTAAAAGCTCAATCAATTAAGTAAACCAACAATATTCTTTCCTAGTTTTGAATATGATTTTAAATTTTCTGTTTCTGTTCTATCAATGTAGATATGCATTGCCTCATATAACTACTTCATTCCTAGTTCTATTCTTTTGGCCAAATGTTTCGTATTGCTTGGTTTATAAACACTTGGTGCATATTAGTTTGGAATATTAGTTAAGGATTTTTTTTTTTTGACAACAGGAAACCAATTCATATCATTAATAATCAAATCCGCAAGAAAAAAGGGAACATCAACATAATCCTGAGGGCTAGCTACACATGCCACCTTTGCCAAAGTGTGGGCAACTGCATTAGCCTCCCTCCTAGTAAACTCTACCAAAGAGTAGTGAAAAAAAGAATTAAAATACTTCTTGCAATCATTAATAATAGCTCCAAAAACTGAATTGTCTTCCTTTGGAGTAGTGAAACTGTCAACCACATATTTGGCATCCATCTCAAAAATAACTTTGTTGATACCCATCTCCTGTAGCCTGTGTAATGCATGTAATAGACCTATGGCTTCTCCTTCATGAACGAGCAATTTGGGAGAAGAATGCAGTGCTCTTACACTGAGGAAATTGCCAGCTACATCCCGGTTGCAAAGACCGCAACCCACCATGTCCTGTTGAGAAAAGCATGCATCAATGTTACATTTATAATAACCAAGGGGAGGGGGATTCCGTCGCAACAACCTAGCATCAGTAGCAGGGGCTATATTATTTTGTATATTATTAAGAAAACCCTTAGCCCAGCGCCATTAATGAAGATCAGAGTGAGCTCTGTTAGAAATCTGGAAAAGTGGTTCCACTTTATTCTCCCAAAACTTCAAGTTCCTACTCCTCCAGAAGCTCCAAAGCAACATACACCAGGTAAGCATCCTATCCTCACTCAGCAAGTTAAAGATGCTCCACATTATGTCTTCAAAGTTTGCCATTCGTTGCACCAAGGGAGCAAAACCCTGCCAGAAATCTTCTTTCACCCAAAGATTTCTACTCTTAGGACATGTAAAGAACAAATGGGTGTAGTCTTCATCATCTTGCTCGCATAAAACATAGTGAGTAGGACAAGGAATACCACGAATATTCAATTGAACTCTAGCTGGAAGACAGCCTCTACAGAGCTGCCATACAAAAGTCTTCACATGCGGGGTTATCTTTAATTTCCAGATCTTCTTCCAATCTCCCTCTTTAACCAAGTGCCTTGAATCAACGAGCTTATTTAGTCAAAAATAATACGCTGACTTCACACTATATAACCAGATTTGTTGGGCCACCAATAAATAAAATCTTCATTGATCGATAGTAACAAAGGGACCCTGCAAACAACCATAATAGCACATTCATATTCCAACTTTTAGTATTAGGTATAAGGAGATCCTTAACCATCAAACCATGCAAATAAAGGTCATGTGGTGCGAGCAAACAAGCCTCTGAGTCCTCTCTAAGCCAGGGGTCTTCCCACACCCTTATATTTTCACCACTCCCAATGTTCCAGCGGTAGCCATCTTTTAACAACATTCTCGAACTCCAAATACTACACTAAGAAAAACTAGGATTATGACCAAGTTGAGCTCCCATAAAATCACCTCTAGGGAAATATTTAGCTTTGAGAAGCCTACTGACAAGGTTATGAGGACTAGTCATTAGGAGCTATCCTTGCTTTCCAAGCATAGAAAGATTAAAGGCATATAAATTGTGAAAACCCATACCACCTTGAGTGTTGTTCATAGCTAACTTGTCCCAAGAAAGCCATTTTAATCCTTTACCACCTCCGGAACCCCACCAAAAGGAGTTCATCATACGCTCAATCTCATCACTAAGAGATTCAGGAATCTGAAAAATGCTCATAATATAAGAAGGTATAGCTTGAAGAACTGATTTTATAGAAACTTCCTTCCCTGCTCTAGAGAGATTGTTCCCACTCCAAGAATTAATTTTCTTCCAGATACGATCCTTAATATATTTAAAAATACCCTTCTTGCTTCTACCTATCATGAAAGGTAGACCAAGATATTTTCCAATACCCAAGCACACATAGACATCAAGGATGGAATTAATAGATTCCTTGCAAGATGGAAGAACATTTCTACTAAAAAAAATTCTGATTTTTGAAAATTAATCATCTAACCAGAAGCTTCCTCATAAGTTTTCAAAATATTTTTCATCACCAGTGCTTCATGCTCATTAGCCTTAAAAAAGAGAAAGCAATCATCAGTAAAAAGGAGGTGAGAAATAATAGGAGCACCACGACATATTTTAGTCCCATGAATTTCACAACTTCTTTCTGCCTTATTAATGAGAGTTGTAAGACCTTCTGCACAAAGGATATAGAGATAGGGAGAAAGAGGATCTCCTTGCCTCTACCTGGTTGAATTGGTTCCACTTCTTCTTGATTGACCTGAATAGTGTAAGTAACTGACTATATACACATCATTATCCAACTTATCCATTTATCATCAAAGCCCATCTTTTTCATCACCTCCCTCAAGTAACCCCAATCAAGATGGTCATAAGCTTTACTAATATCTATTTTTAGAGCGACATCTCCAACCTTCCCTTTTTTTACTCTTTAAATAATGAACTATTTCAAAAGCAATAAGTGCATTATCTAAAATAGATCTACCTTTGATGAAAGCTTATTGATTCTCATAGATACATTTAGGGAGCACCTTTTGAAGTCTATTTGCAAGGACCTTTGAAAGAATCTTATAAACCACATTGCAAAGGGAAATTGGGCGCCAATCCTGCATTGAAGAAGGGTCTTCATTTTTTGGAATAAGCATAATTTGTGTATCATTGATTGTTGGATAAATAGAGCCACGATCCAACCAATCACAACAAGATTGGAAAATAAGAGGACCATAAATATCCCAAAACCTCACAAAGAAGGCCGAATTCAAACCATCTGGACCTGGAGATTTAGAAGGATTCATTTGGTCAAGAGCACATTTTAATTCAGCCATGTATAGTGGGGCAGTCAAAAAATCGTTATCTTCAAGCTGAACTCGTGGTATTATAGCATCCGCCACAGGACCGTAAACACTTGTCTTGGGCTGAAACAAACAATGAAAATATAAGCGGGTGATATCCATAATGCCCACTTGATCCTCAACCAAAATATTATTTGGGTGCAACAACTTCGTTATTTTTTTTCTTTCTTTTCCTAACAGTTGCTGCTGCATGGAAATAGTTGGTGTTCTGGTCACTTTCCTTCAACCAATGACTTTTGGCTCATTGACTCCAATATTGCTCCTCCTGGATTAAAATAGAAATAAATCTATCACAAATAGCACTATACTGTGAATCTCCATTAGCACCCGTATGGGCCCTAGCATCCTCCAATTGGCCCTTGCACTTGCGTAGCTCCTTTTGAAAAGCTGGCCGAATTTTTTGAAGTCTATTTGCAAGGACCTTTGAAAGAATCTTATAAACCACATTGCAAAGGGAAATTGGGCGCCGATCCTGCATTGAAGAAGGGTCTTCATCCTTTGGAATAAGCATAATTTGTGTATCATTGATTGTTGGATAAATAGAGCTACGATCCAACCAATCACAACAAGATTGGAAAATAGAGGACCACGAATATCCCAAAACCTCACAAAGAAAGCCGAATTCAAACCATCTAGACCTGGAGATTTAGAAGGATTCATTTGGTCAAGAGCACATTTTAATTCAGCCATGCATAGTGGGGCAGTCAAAAAATCGTTATCTTCAAGCTGAACTCGTGGTGCTATAGCATCCGCCATAGGACCGTAAACACTTGTCTTGGGCTGAAACAAACAATGAAAATATGAGCGGGTGATGTCCATAATGCCCACTTGATCCTCAACCAAAATATTATTTGGGTGCAACAACTTCGTTATTTTTTTTCTTTCTTTTCCTAACAGTTGCCGCTGCATGGAAATAGTTGGTGTTCTGGTCACCTTCCTTCAACCAATGACTTTTGGCTCGTTGACTCCAATATTGTTCCTTCTGGATTAAAATAGAAATAAATCTGTCACAAATAGCACTATACTGTGAATCTCCATTAGCACCCGTATGGGTCCTAGCATCCTCCAATTGGCCCTTGCACTTGCGTAGCTCCTTTTGAAAAGCTGGCCGAATTTTTTGTCCCTAGTGATGAAGTGCTTCAGTACAAGCTTGTATTTTTTCCACCAAGACAACATCAAAATTATGGTTCCAAATCTCATGGACAATAATATCTAGATCAGGTTCCGTTAGCCAAGCATTTTCAAACCTAAATTTTCTAATAAAACTCTGCTAGACAGGTGCCTCACAATGCAGAAGAAGAGGGGAATGATCAGAGATAGGAGCTACAAGGTTTATTAATTTAACATGAAGGAAAATAGTTAACCATTGCTGAGTAGCCATAGCCCTATCAAGTCTCTCCTCCACTTCACGAATAAAATCCTCTTCCACCACGTAAATGGATAGCCGCCCATAAGAATATCAATAAGCCCAGAGTCAACAACCGCCAGTCTAAAGCCTTGAATACACCATTGAGGATGGTCATGAATGCCTCTTTTTTCATCAAAAGACATTAAATCATTAAAATCTCCTACAATACACCACGAGGCATCAGATAAATTTGCAAGATGCCATAACAAATTCCAAGAATCCCTACAACGAGCAGAGTTAGGAAAACCATAAAAACCAGTTAACCTCCAATTGCCCCTCTTCTGGTCTTCAACATCAACATTTATAAAGTTGGAGGAGTAATTGGAAATAGAGCATTTGAAGGAACTTTTCCATAAAAAAGCCACCCCACCACTTCTACCAATACTATCAACAGAAAAACAAATATCAAAACCAATATGTCTCCTTATATCCTCCATTCTACTAGCACGAACCAAAGTTTCATAAAGAAAAAGCGCATCCGATTTGTGGTCCCGGACGAGGTTTTTTAGAACTTGAACTGCACGCAGGTTATCCAGGCCTCGGCAGTTCCAACTGATAATACTCATCGTCCCTGGCTGGCCTGGTAACCAGGCCCAGCCAATAAAAAATGCGTGGTTTTCTCATCATTGTTAACTTCCTGCATATGAGAATCTTCATCTGTTGAAATCACACTGCTCGACCCCACGTGACCGTCACGCCTTTTTCTTTTCCTTTCTAATTCAAGCTCATCAGATATTTCTTCATTAATTATATCATTAATAGTATTGCTGGCTTGCTGCCCTTCACAACTTGTAAGCATATTTCCCATTTGTCCCTAACGTGAGCCTACAATTAGTGGCGCTTGCGATCTCATGATACCTCGCATGTTGTTGACAATGATTGCTATGGACCCCTCATTTAATGCACTTAATGTGGGAGACTTATTTGCATGCACAATCATAATGCCCTTCCCTTTATCTCGCACTTGCCCATCCTGATCCGTAACTGTCGCTTCACTTGATTGCCCGTTGGAACGTTGTGAAGAATTTGAATGTTTAGGTTTTGCAGACTCAGCCCTAGCCGCCTTACCTCCATCCTCCTTCAACCACCTGTTACCACCGCAGCCCTTGCCTCCAGATTTCCATGGCTCAGCCCGAAGCTCCAGTCCCCAGCCCCTTATCCCATCATCGTCTTGGTCTTGAGCATAAAGCTTTTCGCAAGAGTTTTCAGTATGGCCTATTAATCCACACACAAAGCAAAATGTGCCAAGCCTCTCATATTTGAATCTCACAATCCGCACCTCACCTCCTGGCTTCTTGATTTTCTTTTCTCTTTTCAACGGAACATGAACATCAATACAAACACGAATCCTCATATACATCCTCCATATCCCTGTATTCTTTTGATCATATTCCATGAACTCTCCAATAAAGTTACCAAGAGAAGTACCCACTGATGTGTTCATGAAACCCATTGGTAGATCATGCACTTGCACCCATATTGGAATATGATAAAATGGAACTTGAGTAATGATATCTCCTTCAGACACACGCATTAAGCACATCATGTAGTTGTCAAACGACCAAGGACCTCCATCAAGAACTTTTTGCATATCAACTTTTTTGTAGGGTCTCTATATCTCTACCATCCTCCCCTTCATTTTTTTGACACAAATCTTCTTATCAGCCAGGAATCGCCCCATTAGACATAGTTTTGGATCTGATTCTTTCTCTTCAGAATTATCCTCCTCACACACCAGTGTATCATCATCATCCTCTTCCAAAGCAAGCCCCTTGATTCGTTCGTCCATTGATCAGTTGAAGAAAAACACTCTCACTTAGGGAAGAGAAAAAAAAGACCGAGAGCTCTCACCAAGGAGAGAAAAATTTTTGAACCTCAAGGAGAAGGAGTTTGTATATATTAGTAAAGGATATTAGTTTAACATGAATGGTTTTTAAATGTTAGGTTAAAAAACCCTCTCACAGTTCTCTCAAACGCTCTCTTTGCTTTGTGATTCTAATTTAGGGTGAAGGCAAGCCTCAACCCATCTCGAGCCCCTCTCACCCATCACTCTCTATCTCCTCACTCTGAACATGAGTAAGATATTTTATTCCAATGTTTTGTTTCCTGCTTTAACTTAGGGATTGAACTGTTGGATTATCTTTTAGTGTTAATAAATTAGCAAAGCTTTAGTTTCCCGTTTGAGATTCAATATTAATGAGCATATGTGTACTTTATTATGGTATCACTCATTGTACTGAATCTTGAATTGTCCAAGTTGGACAGTTTGGGGAAAAACTTTTTCTTCATTTGGTTAATACTTATTCCTTAATTCTCATATGTTATACTTGATGAAAGTTTGGTCTGATGCATTTCCTTTTGTTCTCCGGGTGCACACTTTATCGCGGTGGATGTCACCGCGTTCAAGTTATGTACGTCGGAGACCGATGGGAAATGCTGCCAAAATTTCGTTAAGTATGGGCATAAGAGTTAAGGACTAACTGTTACTGAGTGTTGAAGAAGTTT
The DNA here is from genome assembly GCA_039655645.1 of Ammopiptanthus mongolicus. Taxonomy (NCBI): domain Eukaryota; kingdom Viridiplantae; phylum Streptophyta; class Magnoliopsida; order Fabales; family Fabaceae; genus Ammopiptanthus; species Ammopiptanthus mongolicus. The sequence goes on from CM077350.1 coordinate 49,828,315, forward strand.
CTTCTCGAATGGGATAGGGCCATACCCTGTGATAAGAAGGAGTTGAAGATCTTAGACTAAGTGAAGTTGTCGTTGTAGTTATGGATCGTAGTTGTATCGATGCTAGATGCACTAGTCATGAGTATGAGAATGGAGTGGAACAGTTTTTAGAATTTTCTAAAAGAAATGTTCCCAATAGTAATGGAAGGTTTTATTGTCCTTGTGGTAATTGTTTGAATGAGAGACGACTGGAAGCTGAGAAAATAAGAGAGCATCTTATTTGTGAAGGGATATGCAAGAGTTATACAAGATGGATATGGCATGATGAATTTTTAGACAGGCCAAGTGTGTCCCAAAGAGAGGAGGTTGATGACGTAGATATGGACGATCGACTAGAGGACATGATCCGTGATATTGGACAAGAGTCTTTTCAACGAGCAAATGTGTATAATACTTTGTGCAGTGATGCAGATAAGCCTTTGTATCTTGGATGCTCTAATTTAACACGGTTGTCAGCGGTGTTAACATTGGTAGTTGTGAAGGCGAGAAATGGGTGGAGTGATAAAAGCTTCGCCGAATTGCTTGAGCTGTTGAAAGACATGCTTCCAGAAGGTAATACATTTCCGAACCGTAACTATGAGGCGAAGAAGATATTGTGTTCGATGGGTATGGAGTATAAGAAAATACATGCATGTCCTAATGATTGCATATTGTATAGGAATGACTTTGAAAAGATGCACGAATATCCAAGGTGTGGGGTATCACGCTACAAAGTGAACGATGATGATTCAAGTTGTGATGTGATCACAAAGGGTCCTCCTGCGAAGGTGTTATGGTATCTTCCAATAATTTCAAGGTTCAAGTGATTGTTCGCTAATGTAAATTACGCAAAAAACATTGGATGGCATGCAGATGAGAGAAAATGTGATGGATAGCTTCGCCATCCGGCTGATTCTTTGCAATGGAAGAGAATTGATAGTGTATTTCCGGATTTCTCCGATTAGACAAGAAATTTTAGGTTTGGATTTGCTATGGATTGAATGAATCCGTCTGTTACCTTAAGTAGTATTCATAGTTCATGGCATGTTCTCCTAGTAATTTACAACGTACCTCCTTCATAGTATTCATAGTGATTTAGATTCAGTTATTGTTGGGATTCTGTTTTGGCTAGGATTGTTCTCGTTGTACATAAGAAACAGGGCTAAGGATTGTAACTGGTTTAAAATAGATTTTAAAAACAAAAAAATGGACTTTCAACATCGGTTATAAGACTGAACCGATGTTGAATTCTCACTTTCAACATCGATTCTAACTTATAACCAATGTTAAAAGTTCTCTTTCAACAAAATATAAATATGTTGAAGGAGTACTTTCAAAATCGGTTTTGGATTATAACTGATGTGAAAAGTTCAATTTCAACATCGGTTGAAAACCGATGTTAAAAGGTCCTATATTCTACATCTCCTATTTCTACATCGGTTCCATAACTGATTTAGAATGATATTTTTAACCGATTTAAAAAGTGTTTATTGCACTAGTGGGTCGCTCCTCACACGCATGCTCAAGGCCACCACTGCTATGGTGTACTGTTGTGGAATCGAAATATGGACTGAGGATGCTATATTGATAATGTGATGTTCCATTATAAAGTTGTTGTGAATATGTGATCGCTATTTATTAATAAATTAAAAATGTGATTGGTGATTGACTAAATGTATTGTGGCATGTTTGGTTATGAGCATATTTAAAAGCATTTTGATGTAAATGTAAGAGTGTAGAATGAATGTCAATTATACGATCATCACTATGATGGTAAGTGTTAGTTTTTCCTATATTGATGGGCTGAGATACTAGATTTTTTCATCTATGTTATATGGTTGGAAAATGATCTATGCATGAGTTCTTATACCAAAAAAAACTTAAAGTATATATTTGTGATAATTTTATTTGGCATGAATGCTATGTGGTTAATTGATTGGGGTTAAGTTTTGTTTGAACAAGTTTTAGGAGTGAACCTAAAAAAGGACCAGACAATAGATAGTAAAGTAGAAATGCGGTGTTATTGTTATAAGGGAGGTTCAAAGGGACATTGCGGACCAAAAAGGAGGGTACCGCGACACTATTTGCTGCCATGGAGAGGTGTTATGACCATTGGTGCAGGGTGTCGTGACCTGGTTACCTTCATATGTTGGAAAACAAGAGTTTGGCCTTTTATTCTTGCACAGTTAGATTTTTTATGTAACTTACAATATATCTATCATATATTATATTGTTGTAGAGAAAACAATGTCGGGGAAATGATGAGATGAAAGTAGGAATTATGTCAAAATTTATTTAAAGTTATACCTACATATACAAATATGAAAAGATTATGCATGGTGTTATGAGTCCTAGGTTAAGGATGAGTTTTGAATGAGAAAATTAGGATGCATATGAAACCTAATCTAACAGTGCACAGTCGCGAGGCGAGAGATCATTCGCGAGGCGAATGGCTCCTTCCAGAATGCATCAGTCTCTTATTCTTCTAACTTCTTCTTCACACCCTTGCTTCCAAAACTTCACTTTTGGACTTAATCAGGTACCTGAAAGCATGAGCACCCAATTACACATAACTGACTCAAAAGTATAGAAAAAAATACTAAAACAACTAAAAAGACTCAAGACACGACTTAAGAACAATCAAAGATAATCATGGGTAAAATTGAGAATAAACTCAATAATTCTTATCAAATCCCCTGATTAATCATAATAAAAACTAAATAAACTAGTTGGTTATCAAGCGTCACAAGACGTAACGCCCAGCTGCGCGAGATTTTGGTTATGAGAATGCATTGGGGACAGCGAGACGTAACGTCCAGCTGCATAGTGTTATGGATAGCTTACTACAAATGGCAAGTTGTAACGCCAAATAGAGCTTGGATGTGATGATATGGCCATATACTGTGGACGCTTAGTAATTGTAAGACCGCACTGAGGACGGCGAGATGTAACGCCCAATGACGGATGGATTGTATGCCTATCAGGGATGGCGAGACGTAACGCTCGATAGTGGGATGAAATATGTTATATTCGATTTTTGAGGCAGTTCAAGCATTATGCTAGAAAATCCACAATGATAGTATGAAATGTTAAATATGTGAGATTAAAGATTTTGATGAGTTGGACATTGTTGTATTTTCTGTTTGCATGATTTTTATGTTTTTACTTGTGAGGCCCTTATTGAGTTTATTTAACTCACCCCCTCATAATTTTGAGATGCAGGTGTGGAAACCGTTGCATCATCCCGAGCTGCCTAACTCCTAATTGTGGAGTTAACATGTCAAGTCGCAACCTCTAAAGATACTTTTATTTATCTACTAAAGTTAATAGGTTTTCATTGTAAGACCTTGAAAACTAAATAGTTTCATTTGTTTTACAAGAGTTTAGTATTCAGAGCTATTATTAGGAGTTCTTTACGTCCCATTTATAAAAACTTATTGGATGAAGTTTTCCTCTAAACCACAAGTTCGTCTTTTCCTTAAAAGAAGAAAGGTTCAATGTTAAACATTTTTTTGGTTATTTACTTATCTTGAATTAAGAATGAGAAAGTATTAACCTCAACAAGGCTTCGGACTTGTGTTGCTGCCCTTTCTGGCCTATCATTGACACCAATTTTGGATCTTGACACTAATCCTCAAAATCTCTTTGCAATCTTAAAAACCTCTTTCTTAATTTCTTGTTATTTTATTGCTATTTAGAATTGTTACCATCGTTCCTCCGTCAAAATATTTATCATTGTTTAGTTAATCAATTTCTAATTAATTGGTAGTCATAATCACGGTCTTTGTGGATTCGATCTTTTTATTATGCATCAACCTACTTGATTGCTAGAAAACTAGGTTGCAGAGTTTAAGGTGCTAAGTTCAGAGTTTATAGATTTGCTAAGTTGCAATTTTCCACAAAGTCCCACCCTTCAAAGTTGGGGACTTGGGTTGTTTTGAACACTTTGAAAATATTAGAGATCAAAATACAGCTTTTTAAACATTAGGGATTATATTAGGATACTAAAATATTTTTCACTTCCAAATAATAGAAGAGAAAAATACTTTTTCTCTTCATCTTCCCTTCTTTTCATTTTTTTTTTTTTACTTATTTTTCGTTTGCATCCAAACGAAGTGTTAACCTCTTACTCTTTTGTTTATAAGAGCATCTCTAATGGTGCAATCCATTTGAGTTGCTTAACACTTTTTTTTATTGTCGCACTATGTCACATCACTAGCTTACTTTATATTACTTTAAAGAACTCTCAACTCCAAATATGTAACTATAAAAGTTCACCAAATGAGTCTCACAAGTTACTATATTTTTTCTCTAGCTTATTTTTCTATATTTCTATGATTTTTTATTGGGTTTTTATATAAGAATCAGTTACTTATGGAAGCAACTTGTCCTTACATGTGGATGACACATCATTTTACTCCAATGATGTAACCCAACAGGAACTAGTTCTTATTTATAAGAACTAGTTAACCAACTCCCTTTGAAGTTGCTCAAAATGGCTATCTATAGGGATTGCACCTCGTATGCATGAAGGAGGTCTTTGCCCCCTCCAATTTTTTTAAAAATATATTAGGGCTTAAGTATATGTTATTTTTTAGATTTGGTCTTTATTTAAATTTTATTTACTTTTGGTTCTTTATTTTATATAAAATAATGTTTTTTAGTCCCTCAGGGACTAAAACACATTGTTTTTTATTTTTATAGAAAAAATGAATAAAATTTAAATAAGGGCTAAATTAAAGAAATATTAAATTGATAGAGACCGAAAATATATTTAAGCTAATATACTAGTTTGCATGTGTTTTTAAATTTTTTTTTCTAGGTATGGCCTCTTTTCACCAATAAAAAAAAATACTTAAATTAACTCCACTAGTGAATATTTGATACTTGTCTCGTTATGGATAATATCCCCAATTCCCATATATAGGAGAGCTCATGTGTTGATTTGGATCGGTTTCGCATGAAAAAAATCTGAACAAATCAAAATTATTTGGTTCATTTGTTTCGGATTTGCACAGTTTTTCAAGAACCTGATCAAGAATGGGTTGGTTCGGTTCAATTCTACAAAAAAAAAAAAAATCTCTTTCATAAAATATGAAAAAAAATTGCATAAATTTGTCATAAAAAATACATGTTAAAGATAAAAAATTTCAAACTAAACAATATATGAAAATTTCTCAAATATTAGAATAAAAGTATCAAACTTACTATGCAAAAATTTTAAAAATAAAATGAATTATATATAAATATTAAAAATATATATAATCGATTTGATTTGGTTTGATTCGATTCCAATTCAGAAACCTTGAATTTGAGAATTGAACAAATTATTATCGGATTTTAATTGATTCGGTTCAGATTCAATTCGAACACCCAAAAAATCCAAACCAATTTTATTGGAGCCTCTTTTATCATATAGTATGTTTTGTGTTAGGGGCCTTGCCCCTCCTTATTACAGAAAAAAAAATTGTTTTTTTAACAATTTTGTTTACCCAAGTAAAATTTAAAATATGGTTAATTTTTTTGAATTTAATTGGTATGTATTGACAGTATAAAATTTTTTACACTATCAATTAATAAGAAATTGACGCATAAGTTAAAATGTTTGAATTTTATCCTAATTACCTTAAAAGTCACTCATACCATGATTTCTGATTAGTTAACACGTAAAAAATTTTATACTAATAATACATAACAATTAAATATTAATTTTTTTAATAAACATTACTCCAAGCGGGTCATTATCAATAGCTTTCTATGATCGGACTCAAATGCAATCCGTAAAAGATGCTGATGAGATGAGACCACACCATCACAAAGTTAACAATTCAGTCCCGGCCCCTCGGCGGAAAAGGTGGTTGAAATGTACCACAAATATGGGAATTTGGATTCTATGCATTTACTTTACTCAAGCATTCATGCATTCGCTAAGATACACGGTTGAATACATTTGATTTGAGTATGCCTTAAAAATGGCACAATACTGATTGATCCAACGGTGCATATCAATAAATGTGTGAATATGCTTATAAAATGAATACAATGAGTCCAAATCCCAAATATTGCTAGTGCTCTCCGGGGCCTTCCCCGTTTTGAGGTTTATGGCACATTTCTAACCACAAATTCACTTCAAATTGTCGGTTGATTATGAATTTAAGTTATTCCAATCCATTATACAATTAATTTATATACTCATTTAGCATAAAAAAATTATATTGTCATTTTAATTATATATTATTAAGTATTAAGTAATGTTTAAAAAGTTAAATTAATAATTAATGAACACCACCTTGATCATGATTAAATTTGTTCGACCCTTAAATTTATTTGAGTAATGCTAGTAACACACTCCCTTACACATACTCTCTATTATTAGATGGATTTCATATCTGACCCACTTAATAGAGACTGAACCCATTGATTTAGTTGATCTCACATGAAATCCACTTTTAACTAGGGATGACAATTTTCACCTGTGCATGGGGATCTCCGCGAGAACTACTTCATTCAGGGATTCGCAGGTGAGGATTTTTTCCCACGGGGATGAGGACAGGGGAGAAAATCCCACTAAAGGCAATTCAGGGACAAGGGATCCCATTCTCGAGAACATTACATAAATACCCTACACACAAAGAGAGGGGGGATGACCAACTTAGGCATATGACTTAACACTCTTGCACCACCCAATAACTTATTATACAATATAATTTTTATTGATCTCACTATTGAATTATAACTATTTATCATCTAGATCGTCTTCTCATATTTTGAAAAAATTGAACATCAATAAAAATATAATCAAATTGCTCTTATTTTCATATATTTTAAAACTATATATTACGTTAATTTTGATGTATATCAATGAACTAGTAAACACTTTTGGATTAATGTGAAATTTTTATATGATCTAAATAATAGGAGTTTTCAGTTAAACAGTTGATTTTGTAAGAAACTTATCGAATAAATAGTTATTTACAGATGTAAAAATGTTTTTTACTTACACTAATGTAAATGAATCCCTCATCATATATATATATATATATATATATATATATATATATATATATATATATATATATATATATATATATATATATATATATATATATATATATATATATGAGAGGGGATCCACTTACTCCAAAAGTAACTTTAAGAGAGTTACTTTCAATCTCATCCATCCATTTATTCTAATCCAACAAAGGTCATGTGACTTCTTTAATGAATTAATATAAATCCATTGGATTAGAATAAATGGATGGATGAGATTGGGAGTAACTCTCTTAAAGTTACTCTTAGAGTAAGTGAATCATCTCTCTCTCTCTCTCTCTCGCTCTCCCTCTCTCTCTCTGTGACACCCTCAAACCCAGTGCCACTTTCGTAACTCAAAACCCTTAGTGAAACGATAAATAAAATTTCGCTGGTTTTACTTTCGGAAAATATATCTTTTGTGTAAGCAGATTCTGGAAATCGTGACCAAAAATTTTTCTCATTAATTATACGTATGAACACCACTCCAGATAACACAGGATTACTCATATACAATAATTAGAACAAGGTATATATACATATATATATGATGGACAACAAGTCCCTTTACAAAAGAACGAATGATTTCTAAACTTCTAAAAGCTATAAAACTAGGCAGCGACAGTCTGGAACCATATCTCTAAAACCTATGGCCATCAGTAGCCGTTAACAGACTACCCAAAAACCACTGCCTAAAAAAAAAGGGTCTACACCCTAAGCTGGTCCGACTAATGGAAACCATTGGACAATCCCCCGGAGGGAAGTCCAATGCTGGAACCAGAGGAAGAACTCTGGGAACCTACATTCCCGTTCCCCTGTGGATGGGGATCGGAAGCATCCGAAAGATGAACCTCAGGGTCCTCCTGAGGATCCTCCTCAGGGTCTTCCTCCTCCTCCTCCTCCTCCACATCCTCCACGACGTGCTCGCCCGCTACCAAGACAAAAGGCGGGGGAGGCGTCTGGGGTCGCTGTGGCTGCGGGGACTGTGCAGCGGGGGCGATCGACTCGATCACACCCTGCTCCATAAGGGCCTGCAGCATCAGCCCGATGGGAGGGAGAGGCACCTGGATGGTCTCCACTGTCCGAGTACTCTTCCGCGGTCCCGTCTCAGTCGTTCCGCTTACAGTGCAAACTGGTCCCGTGTACGCCGCACTTTCCACCCCTGGGTGGATAACCCACGCGGCTGGGTCTGTCCTCCGATCAAACGCGCACCCCCGAGTGCGTTAGGTGATCCGGCTCTGGATCCATCTGTAAAACAATATATATACCGAAGGACAACCCGTCCAAAAACATGCAAGGGTGAGAAACCAATATATGAATCCATAAACAACAACTATATGCCCAATCCACACCACAGACTCATATACTGTGACTCACTCAAATCATCATATAACATGGCATATATCATCAGATACAAATGACGGTAAATGCACAAGGGCTTCGTACCCCACAATCAACGTTATCTCCTAAACGTATGCATGGCACTTCCATATACCTCAACTAATATTCACACTAGATTACTAGATTTCCGGAAATCCCAACACCATAAATACGAGTTGATCAGACTCAACGTTATTGCCCCGCAGGATACAATAACAAACGCCAGAATCAACATTCGGCCAAACGTGAGCACGTAACCTTCCAGGAAATAATACATGGACGCGCATGTCAGTGGTACTCACGATGTATAAGTCATACTATATTGTCCTCTTCACTGGGCACAATACGAACACACAGCACGTATGACATCATTGTCCATCAAGGCACAATGTTACATAATGACATTAAGTCATCTCAGGTTCTCCTTGCCTCTCAAGGTCCCCCATTTCACGGCACGTCTGCCCAACACACAAATATGCATGAGAAGACTATCTAGTTTTCGATAAGTGATCTTTGTCGCATCAATGTTTCCTCGTTGTAGCATCAATGCTAACAACCACCATAATGTCTTAGACTCTTTAAGCCTCAAAACACATTTTCTCAAAAGAGGACACTTAGTCCAAAACAACTCAAATCCCAACATCCCTAACCGATGCACCAGTCAAAGACGCCGGATTCAAGATTATAAAACATCCTCAAGCTTACAGGACCACAAAGATTGTCCCTAAGCCAACAGGACCACAACTAACACGGATCCTTGATCCACGTGTTCTGCAGAACCCTAGAACCCCAACGTCTCGGTTTCTAGTTTCTAAGCTTTAAGCTTTAAAACCACTTTCCTTGAAAACTCGAAAACCAAAAACCCAAAATCTCCGATACTTACACAAAGTCATCGGGATCGGTTTTTCATAAAACAAAACTTGGTCCAGAGACCATTTCTTTTTCTTTCGTTGTTTTTCGGTAAAATACGAACTTAAAACAAAACTTGCACAAACTCATTTTTCTTGAATAAACTCAGTATGACTTCGGAAACCACATTACTCAAAAGGGTTTACTTATCAAATTAAGACATATTGAAGGTTTCTAATGCCCTATTTGCTTTTAAACTTCACTTTTCCTTATCAAAACACATTTCAGACTTTTAAAGCTTTTAAGTTACACGATGTCGGATCCTAATCAAAATTAGGTCCTCTAATGCCTAAATCCCACAGCAGGGCACACATTACATCCATATAACCATTCAGCAAGTATAACATGCATTCAACTATATCAACAGTTACATCAATACATCAGCACATCAATGCATATTCCAATCAACAGCAGTCAATCAAGCAGTCAATCAAGAAATTAACTAACATCATGATATAACTATTTAAATACAATACAAATACAGTACAAACACCGATGCAGCACATAGCTGTCGGAAATGGAATTCCTCAGGTTTATCCCCTTACCTCTTGTAGCTTCCAGCTCAACTCGGAACACCCGATCAACTTGTTTCTCTTCCCAACACGCTGCCGATCACTACATACACGTAAAACATATCGGCATTAACTTACAAAACAAAGATTTCTCCTAATGCACCACCCCTAGGGTTCGGTCCTATCACACTAAAAATAGCTAGGGAGCTCCAAAATTTCTCATTTTCTGGATAACACCCTAACTAAGTGTGACAGCCCTAGATATCAGATCAGATCATCAAAAACCAACCAAAACCCTACCCTACACCCATAGGGGGGTTTCGGCCCCTACCTAGAAAACATGGCTAGAGGGATTTCTTGGCTCTAAGCTCTTGGATCATACAAGTATGTCATGAACCTAGGCCATAGAAACTGGTTTGGTACAGATACGATTTTCCTACAATTTTTCATGGATTTTCAAAGATTTTAGGGACAAAACCCTAACATCCTTGATCATGAAAATATGAGGAGAGAAAGGAGAGATTGAGAGAGATAGAGTTGAACTACTACCTCCTATGATGATCCACTCCAAGTTTGGTGAAGAATGCTCCACAAAAACTCAAGCTTTTGGCCTTCAACAATGGTGGTTTTGAGAAGAAAAGAGAAAGAAGAGAAAGTGAGTGTGAGGGAGAAAGAGGGCTGCCGAAAAAGAGGGAGAAAAATGAGAGGATAAGAGTGAAAATGGTAGATATTTATGGTTTAAGACTTTAATAATAGGTAAAGTAAACCAGTAATAAAAATTAACCAAGGGCAATTCGGTCAATTCACATCCCGATATTTGGAATCATCCCGACACTGGTATGAGTCCTCAAATTACTTGATACAATTTTGGTATGAAAAACATCTGATCGTGGGTCTCGAAAAACCCTAAGACAGCTCGAAACGTCTCCTCGATCGATTATCGGCCCGAATATAAAATATTATTTATATTTTGGACGTCAGGACACATTTTAGGAAAAAGATAGAGGAATGTATTCTAAGACTAATGGTTTCGTTCGTTAGTCCAGATTAGGTCGTGATAGTAGAAAACACTATCATCTGAAAAACGTAGAGCGGTTTTCGTTCGAGTTTTCGGCCCAAAACTTAACCGAAAGATCCTACGATTTTATAAAACAAGACTATGATTTTAGTTTTCCCAAAATCATTTTCTAAAACACAGATAAAAATATAAACTCATTAATGGAGTTTATCATCCTTAGAAAGCACGAAAAATCGGGGTGTTACACTCTCTCTCTCTCTCTCTCTCTCTCTCTCTCTCTCTCTCTCTCTCTCTCTCTATATATATATATATATATATATATATATATATATATATATATATATATATATATTAAATCAATAAAAAGAAACTTAAAATTTCGAACCCTAATTTCATTTACTTCATAAGTTCACTATTCACCAATTTCATTGTTTGGCAACCCGTTGAATTCGCAAGAGATTTGCTTCCAAAATATTTCAAACACAACAATTTCTCTAGTTTTGTCCGTCAACTCAACACATTTTTGTTTCCCCATTTTCCTTTTTTCTTCTTTTTTGTACTATTTTATATATTTTCTTTTGGTTCTAGAATTTTCTGCGCATCCAAACAAATTAAACTAACAAATGGTTTATTTGTAGGGATTTTGGAAGGTTGTACCAGATCGGTAGGGATTTGCTAACGATGTTTCCGGTGAGGTGAGAGAAACACGTTTCGAAACATACAACGTTGGAAAATAACGTCAACGACAAATACAATGACAGTGGCTTCGGTGCCAGCAATGACGGCGGTTACGACTCTGATATCGCCAACGATTTTAGGTGAGGAACTGACATTATTGCCGAACTCATTTATGATTTCTGCTGCACCAGATAGTAATAATACAGTGCAATGCAACTCAAATTGCACCATTTTCCCTTTCAGGGTCCTCGCGGGGATCCGCGAAGAGGCGGTGAATGAGGATGGGGAGAAATACTCCCTAGGCAGGGATCAAGGATGAGAATGGGGAGGAAAATAGGGGCGAGGACGGTAGTGGGAGCAGGAGGTACTCCCCGCCCCATTGTCATCCATAATTTCAATCAGTAAATATAGGAAGCGTTTAGAAAAGCTTATAGAAAGGTTACTTGGGTTTATGAGAATGATTTATGATAATAAGCTCATGGAAATAGTTTATGACATTCATATAAACTATTTTTAGCTTATTTTTTAAAAATAGCTTATTAAATAGATGCTTAATTAACGCATTTACCCAAACATATGTTACATCTAATTGAGGTCCAAACAAACAATCCTATCAAATGTTGGGTCAGACCTCGGGCCAAACTATGCGTATCTTAACTAACACTCTTTCTTTACATTTTGTCTGATTAAGAAGGGAAGGTGAAATATTTCTTTCAATTGTCGACGACCACATCTGAAGGTCCCTTTGCCTATCATAACCGCAAGTGTGCAAAAGTTCATGTTCCAAATTCAGATTTGAATTCTCTGCGATCAATAAAGTGATCAATCATGAATGCAGATTCTTGCCATCATTTTATGACCGTAGAGAATCACGATCCTTCAAATTCAACTCATTCTAACATAAACGTGGATTACGATTGGAAGAATGAAAGCTCGGGTGGATAATATGTGACACACTAATCTTATATTGCAGCTATATGTGCCAAAAAGAATTAATATTGACAACAAATTGAAATAAATTATAAAATAAAAATAAAAAAATAAAGTTCACGTGAAAAATTAGACCATGTTATTACTAGTTTTAAAGTTAAAATGATAGTTACTTATTATCTATTAATAACAAAAATCAGACTTTAAGACTCCTTTGTCTATGTTAACTTTGTATGAAAAGTTAAATGTCTTAACTTCACATAAACTTATGAACTTAATTGTTATGTATTATTAGTATTATAATTTTTTCATACTGTCCATGTAAAAAAATTTAATCAATTATAAATTAACATATCATTGACATTTTTTACTCTTATCCTATTTTAAAAGTCATTAATATTATAATCTGAAACTTCATTTGAACAACAATTATGGACAACATAGGGGACAATAGTAGATATATATGAGTGCGAATGAGTATCAAAGTATTACATGTTTTGAGGTGAAGTAAAGATACGTATTGAAATGTGAGTGTATTATCTCAATATTATCTCATTTGTATTGTACAAATAATATAACTCTATTATGATTTGTTGTTAGTTTTTTTTTTTTTTTTTTTGATAAATAGGAGGGGAAACCCTCAAAAGAAAAGCTACAGTAAAATAGTGCAAGGAAAAACAACATATGCAAAAATTTTACACTAAAAAAAGCATACCAATTAAACTCTGAACTTATTGGACAAAACTTTGAGCGAAGAATGAAACGTACAAAGTGCAAATCAAATCGTTTGATCTCATTTCAGCATACCTTATTTGCAAAGTCATAAAGTGTCATTCTAGTCAAGCTTTTAATCCATAATTAGCAATTAGTCCATGACGGTAAAACCCTGAGAAGTATTAACGGTTTTGGGCACCGTGGGATGGATCGGACGGACAGGACCTCACTGTGCTGCCTTATAAAGTGAGTCACCTAACACCATCACAAAGGGCGTGTCATAAATTCAAATATGGTGGCAAATTTAATTATTTATTGCGATTGGACGAGAATACCCTTGGTAACATACTTTCTGAACATGTGTATTCTTTCTGGGGTTCTTCTACGTCTAATTATACGAGAGGTCTTAGGAATAGGAAGATTTTTTAAGCTCAATGAGAACTTCATTTCAGTTGTTAAATTCATGCTGATCTGATTTATTATGATGGGGATCCGTACGCATTTTGATGGCTGAAAATTTTTAGAGAAAAAAAATAACTTGCTTTCAAATAGGGATAAAAAAAAGTAAATAATAATCAGTGTTTTTAGAGAATTAACGATAAAAAATTATATTAAAATTTTTTATAATTAATATATTGAAACTCAAAAAAATGTCATATAAAAAATTATTTTTAAATTTTTTATTTAGTACCCAAGATGGATAAGCAAAAAATATATATAACTTTTTTTTTGGTCCAGTCTTTTTTTGGTACAGATAGATATAACTATATAAGAATAAGAATTTTCTGAATTATTATACAACTTTTATGCGTAAATATATTGTAGGGTCGTTTTCAAGGGAAATGTTGAAGAATGTGCCTCGAGGAACGTGAGACGAGTCTGAACATCAGAACATGTACTGCGGGGAAGCCTCCAACTGCTAAGATCAAAAGTCACCTTCCACATTTCCGAGGTAACCCTTTGAATCAGTGAGAAGTCTTTTTTTTTTTTTTTTTTTTGTTTTTTCTTCAAAGAGTTTTTGATTTTCATCACTAAATTGATGTTTATGAAAAAAATAGTAGGATTAAATATATTTTTTTGTTATTATAAAATAGTGAAAATTCGTTTTTATTGTGTCATTTTTGAAACGTCCTTTTTTATTCTTAATTTTTAAAATAATTCATATTTGATCTCTATTTTAAAAATTTAGCTAACGTTAGTGGCTGTTTATATCCAAACCGATCCAAAAGAAAATCACAAACAGATCCAGAAAAATTGAAAATCTAACAAAATCCATGTGCATTAATTTTTTTAGATATTGTTTTGTGAAACCCGATCGAATCAGATCGGATTTTGGATTCTTTTTTTAAAACCAAACCAAACTAAATCGCATATATAAAATTTAATATATGTTTATTATATTTTTTTCATTATTGATTTTATATTTGATGAATTTTTTTCTTAATAATACTTAGTAATTAAAGACCGAAAAACTAATTAAAGATTTAAGATCTTGCTACCCAAAACATTGGATAAAAATTTCATAAAAAACAAGTTTTTATGAAAAAAACTAAGTATACAACTTCTAATAAATATACTGCTTCCCTATAAAAACTTCATTTTTTTAATTCCTTAATCAGTGTCACTCGTTAGCTTTCTCAAAGATTTAAAATAATAAAGGATTTTTTTTTGTTTCTTAGGGTATCCCCTATGCGTAATTGTTTAGGCGCTCGATACTATCTCAATAGATTAGTCTCTCATCTATCTAGTGTGAGCAGATTCTAGGAAATCGAAAAACTAATTAAAGATTTAAGGGTCGTGCTAACCCAAACAGTGATTAAAGATTCCATAAAAAACAAGTTTTTATGGTAAAACTAAGTATACAACTTCTAATAAATATATTGTTTCCATATAAAAACTTCTGTTTCTTAATTCCTTAATCAGCGTCACTCTTTAGCATTCTCCAAGATTTAAAATAATAAAGAATTTTTTTTTTGTTTCCCAAGGTATCCCTACGCGTAACTGCGGAGACCAATCCCTCGAGATACTGAACGACATTGAAGGGCTTATCTCTCCCAACCAAATTTTCTCCATATGCAAGAGTTAGGGATTGAACCTCTGACCATTTGTTTAAGTGGCTTGAGCTCGTTACCACTCGGATCAACCACATTTTGGTAAAATAGTAAAAAAATTAATTGTTATGCACTGTCATTGTAACTATTTTTTATATTGTCAATCAATCATAAATTATAACGTCATTAAAAAATATTTGACTCTTATCCTAACTACCTTAAAAGTCGCACAAACCATGATTTGTGATTGGAAATGTAAAAAACTTTACACTCAATGTGTATTAGAACTAAATTCAATAATAAATATTAAATAAAAATTCTCTTCATAATTAATGTTAAATATCCTTATTAAAAATTATTTTTTAATAATTTTATTTTTTTAATCACTTAAATAAAAGTATTAAACAAAATTTAAAAATAATATTTAAAATTTTCAAAGTATTATTTTTAAATAATTGAGAGAATTCTTTTAGAAAAGGTTTAATGTTGATATATTATCAATGTAATTTTTTTTTTACATGCCAACCAATCACAAATCATCCCTTAAGGGAGTTTTAAGGTAGTTATTATAAAAATTAAATATTTTTTTATGGTGTGTCAATATATAATTGGTTGACATTATAAAAAATTTCTACACCATATAAGATAATTACAACCAGAGATGCATTATTTTTATATTTTTATCACTTCAAAACAAAACTTTAGTACTTTAAATAATTTAAATTCATAACATGATACATTTATGTAACATGTTAAAAACAGGGCCGACCCAAGACAGGATGAGGCTTAAAGCTAAGTGAGGTCTCAAACTGAACAAATTACGGGAGGGCCCCTCATATGTATAATTTTTGTTAGATAACAAAATGAAGATGAGGCCAGAAATTAGTGGGCTATTGTAACACCCAGGGCTGACGAGGGCGGGGAGTGATTGCCGGTGCATGAAGCATGGACAAGGAGCGGCTCCTGGCAGGCTTCTAGGCGGAGGGATACATGAATGAACCGATTCACACCGGAATGAGAGGGATCCTGAGGCTGTGCAGGTATGAGACTGTACAGTTGAAGGAAGGCTTATAAGAATTGATTGGTACTACCTATATCAACAAGATGCATCTTCTTTTCGGTACCCCATCACTTAATAACTCCAAAGTTAAGTGTGCTTGACTTGGAGTAATTCTAGGATGGGTGACCTCCTGGGAAGTTTTCCTAGGAAGCGTGTGAGTGAGGACAAAACACTCTAAAAAGACTCGTATTGGTTTGTGGGGACAGTCGGCAATCTTTAAAGCAGTCCGGACCGTTACAGCTATGTAGGGGGCTGAGTGGAGTGGGTTGGAAGCTTCAAGCAAAGGCTTGTCTGACCTTACCCTTGACCCCTCTCTCGTTAAAAATAAAGTATCTAAAATATGTTACAAATAGTTAAATACACATTCAAACTTCAAAATAGGCTGGCATGATCTTTGGACTACTAATTTATTGACTGAACCAATAAATCCAAATTAATCCTTAAAAAAAAAATACGTAGATGCATTTGGTGTTTGAAAAATGAAAATTTCAACTTGGTCACATTTGACCGGTATTTGAGGACCAATGTAGGATTTTTCATTTTTTAGGGACAATACGTGTCTTCATGTTTTATATTTTCAAGGATCATTTTGGATTTTTTTTTATACCCATGTGATAGGTGCTAAGTATCCACCGTCGTTAACAGTGATTAATCTCTGCAGGGGAACCTGAAGGTACATAAGGTGGGTAGTTCCCTCCCAACCAGATTTTTTTCATTCGCAAGGGTCTGGATTGGAATCCCTGACCATTTGTTTCAGGGGGAAAATACATCACCTCTTATAAAGAGAATATTTAATAAAATTAAAATATAAAAATATATAAAAAATCAAACGTAACAAATTATAATAATAAAGGAATAAAAATTATATATATATATATATATATATATATATATATATATATATATATAAACTTTAAACTATATTAAAACTAAACTATATATAGAGAGAAAAGAGGGATCCATTTATATCAGTGTAAGTCATTTTTTACTTACACACAATCGCAATTGTTGATTTTATTTTCATCCAACGATGATTGTGATTTTAACTTTATTAATAGCTTTACACCGATTAATGGAAATAAAATCAATGACTGAAATTGAATGTAAGTGAAAAATGACTTACACTGGTGTAGGTCATTGAAATGTTTATTTTAAAGCTTTAGAAGTGTTTAGAGGTTCTTACGTGTCTTAAAAGAGATTTAAATAGGTAAATTTAACATTTTACAAAGACATGGGTGTGTCCTACTCCTGAGGTTCACATGGTCGTGTCTCACTTGGAAAATCGTGCAATGTCGCTGGGAATGTGAAGCATCGTGTGCCAAAGAGGTACGATCCTGCCCATCTTCTGACGGTGTTTTACGTGCTTTTACTCATTGGGCATCTTACGAGACTCTTTAAATAGCTTCCTAACGCCTCTCAAATGTTGTTTTCGAACCTAAAACAGGTTAGAGACTCATAGGAGAGTTGAGAGAGAGAATAAAGGCTTGGAGAAGGAGAAGTCATAAGAAAAAGGAGAGAAAAAGAGGAAGAAGAAGTAACCATAGGCTTAGAAAGGGAGGAGTTCAAAAGGTTGTCTTTAGCGCTTTTGGAGCACGCATTTGGAGGTCTGCAAAAGATGAGTAAACAACTTGTCTAAACTTGCATGGTATAAATTTTAAAGGTTTTGATTCTTGTTTCGAAAACAATAACTTTTGGGGTTGTTTTCAATGGAGAAATTGGAGTTTTCGGTTTAGGATTGAAATTGATGATGAACGCTTGTAATTAAGGTTTCTATTGATGATTCTCTATAGTTTTTATGGTAATCATAATTAGATAGAACCTCCTAGAATTTAGGATTGGGTTTAACTCAATCCCACAAAATCGACTTGCAATGAAGGTGGGACTAAACACACCCCCTCAAACCTAGCACAATGAAACTGCTTGAGGCTGCAATGAAGTTAACCTAAATTGCAGCAATTAAGGCGGCTAGGGGGGATCGCAATTAAGGCGACCTTTCAACACACACCCCACAATTAATTATGGCAAGAACAAGATTGATGGAAAATGTTTTGCGTTAACACAAGGGCGCGATTTTATATACGTAAACTTGAGGGTAAACGGATTCAATTCTAGGAGAAGAGAATGAGATGCCATTACATGGTAATGAGCTCATATGCCCGGATAGATCTTTTGAGTCTCCAAGCGTCTGATAAGACTTTTAACCTTAGTTTTACTGAACTCAAATTGAGAAACCATATGAATATGATTTCATTTAAGTGTGCAAATTGTTTAGTTCTTACTGAAAGATCACTTCCTTAAAGAAATAATTTTGTTCTTCAGAACAACAAAGCAAGGCACAACATGTCATTTCCCCTAAATTTTCGTTTTTATTAGTTTCAACTTCATATTGTTTCCTAGTTTAACTTATACACTGTTAGTATAAACAAGTTTTGACATTCTAAATTAATCACAAATTATCTTATGTGTGACTTTTAGGGTAGTTATGATAATAGTAAAATATTTTTAATGATGTCATAATTTATGATTGATTGACACAACATAATTTTTTTTTACACTAATAGTATATCAATATTATACTATATATATATATATATATATATATAAACAACCTGTGTGCAACTAGTTATTAGTGAATAATATATAACCTTGAATTGCATGACTAAGATTTTAATTTTGATGTATTATTAGCGGTGTTTTGAAAATCGAACCTGACCGACCGGTTAAACCATGAATTAGACTCTTGTCCGGTCTTGGTTGTGGGTCAAAACCGTTACTACGATCAGACCGCTTAAAACCGGACAAAACCAACCAAAAAATGCGGTTGGACCAGGTTGGATCGGGTTAAACCAAATATGACCGATTTTCTGGAGAGAGAAAAAACTAAAATTAAAAAAAAAACTTAAAGTGAAAAAAGTGAAACAAAAATGATAAAACTTAATCAGTTCGTTAATTCTCTATTCCAGGTTCAATAATCCTTTCGTAACGGCGATAGTGCACAATAATAAAGTTCTTGGTCCGTCTGATCATTCGTTCCGTTCGAGAGTATAGAATAATATAAGACTTTAATTTTATGTGTTTTGACTATTTCTCTTATATTTTTTTACAAGTATGGCATGTTATTACTTATGAGAAAAATGTATATATATATAACTTATAGTGTAAAAAAATTTTAAATTATCGGTACATAATTAAATCCTAAAATAAATGAAGCGAATATTTATTGGTATCTTTCCCCATTAGGCAAAATGTATGTATGTGTATGATTATTTTTGAAATTAAAGTTGTGCTAATTCCAATTTTTTATATTTGTTTTCCGTTAAGTTCGTGTCAGTGCTTTGCATAATGCAAGGTTAACTCATTAAAAATATGAGTGGACAATTTTTTTTTTTTTTTTTTTGTAAATAGAAGTATGATTAGATACTTCTTAATCATTAAACCGAAGATAAGTGGTAAAAAGTGGTCCAAAAGTAATCATGGCGTTAAAGAATACACTTGGTCCTCTTCTAAAAAATGTTACATGAGGTTAATAGATAAAAATGAAACTCACAATTATTTGCAATATAATAATTGAGTAAATAGGAATCAAAACAGAAGACCAAAAACTTGGCCCTGGTTTGTCCTCTCTTTTTTCTGAAACTTGTTTCCCTTTATGATCCATTTTCCTTTTTGTGATACTTTCTCTTCTTTTATGTTGCTTTGATTCTTTTGTATTAGGTTTCATGAGTAGAGTTTGATTGTTATATATTTTTTTTATACTGTCAACCAATCACCAATCAAGATATAAATGAATTTTAATGTAATTAAAATAAGAGTCAAACATTTTGACTGACATGATAATTTATGATTGGATATCTATATAAAAAGGATTTTACATTATTAATGTATAATAATTAAACTTTAAATTTATCTGCTTAAAACTTTGATTTCGAATTTTTCATAGATACATTTATCATGGTAGATTTGAAATTTTCAGCCTTAATTTCTCAAATTGGTTGCATTCTTTGGTCTACAAAATAGTAAGACAATAATTGAATAGAAAAGCAACGGATCATGGAAGGGCAAGAGGATAACCGATGTCTTGGCAAAAGGATGAAACATTTCTAAAGTAAATTCAGGACACTATTATAAATAGGGATGACAATGGGTGATTCACTCATAGGATTTATGCAATATTTTATGGGTATTGATGCGGATACAAGAACTTTAGTACTTATCCCGCCTCATACATGTAAAATAAACAAATGTTTATAGACATTTCCATAAAGACGTCATATTTAAGTACAATAAACATACATGTATAGATATGTCCGTTTGGTTGAATTACTTTCAATTTAGACTTGATACTAGTGAATTTAATAATGTCAATGATATGTATTTATTTAATATTTTGGAGAATATTGAATGTTTTGTATGAAAGACTTTTGCATTTTAGTCTTTGATATATTGTGATGTATATCTATAATGTGAAAACATAATAGAAATGACTTAATTTCTATTACATATTTACGTTCTCCTCTTTTGACAGTACAAATTTCTTATCTTGTTTTCAAACATTCAAAATTTTCTTATATTTATGTGCAGATAATGGGCGCGGGTATGGATACTTAGGTACCCAACGAATAAGTGTACGAGTATTAAAGTTGCTACCCACGCGAGTATGAGTCTGAGTACGAGTATTTTTTTAAAACGCGGGTATAAAAACGGATAATATAGTACCCTACTCATTGTCATCCCTAACTATAAGTTGAATAGGGAAGATTGGATGTAAGCTTTTATTTATTCTTTTTACTCTCTTATTTTTTCCTGTAACACTTTTTTTCCTTATCTCTTTTTTGGAAAAGACTAAGGTCCTACATTAATATTTCAAAGGATCAGTCCTCCGTTAAAAGATAACCTTTTATTTAATAATAATAATAAAAAGCAACGATTAAGATCTTTTCCTTCATTTTACTTAGAAACTGAATAACCGGTTCCATTTTCCCACCCTCCTCGTCTCCTCCTCCTTCTCCATCGACCTCTATCTTCCTGCTTTCACTGCAATCAAAGCAAGGCACAAACCTCACATCCCCGTAGACTTCACCAATTCGATGGAATCGTAAAACTTGCCCAGTGAACTAGAGCAGTCGAGGCTTTAGAGTTTTTGCGATGATTACAATGTTGTCATGTGAATTGTGTTTGATCGATTGAAGAATGGAAACTTTGACATCTTTGATAATTCAACATTGCATTCGAGTTCCGAAATCTACCTTGACCGTAAAGAACCGAAAAGTTTCAATCTTTCTTACACTTACTGGGTTTTTCAATGGAAAATTGATAATTCATAATCAAGCTAAATGTTCAAGGATGAGAAAAATTTCACAAAAACAAAAAGTGTGTTTTATAGTAATAAATGGAAACTATTAGGGTTTATTCTCTCTTACCTTGCGAAAGGGTATGGAGGAGGCACCAATGTGGCGGTGGTGATGCTTCGGTGCGGCGGAGCGAAAGAGGAGGTGAAACTTGTGTGACTTTTTTTATTTGTTAGGATAATTTTTGTTGCGGTTTATGGGAATGAATGTTTTGCTTTAATGAGTTTGTTTATGTTGTTGAAGTTGTTTTTGTGAATTTTTGGTTTTGTTGAACTAGTGAAGCTGTTGTAGTGATGAGTGTAATTCCACATCATATTTCATTGTCATTTTGCATGCATTTTCATGTTAGTTTAGACATTTTGTTTAGTATTTTGTTAGTTTTTCTTTTGGAATGGATTATTGCAGTGTTATTGGTATTTTTGTGTAGGATTTATGATAAAAGAGCTTGGATCAAACTTATTAGAGCTTGCATGGAGATTGGAATTTGAAAGAAAATAAAAAAAGCAAAACAGAGCAGATCACGACTTGGGCGCGACATCCATCACGACTGTGATCAGGATATGAAGAATTTAAAGCTGACAAGTCAGAGACGGTCACAACCCAGCCTTGATGGCTTTCACGGTCGTGACCTGGAAGAGTTCATCAGAGTACAAAGCAGTAGAAGCGGTCATGGCAAGGCCATGACTCGAGTCATGGGCATAACGCTTACTTTTCAGATCTTTAATTTTAAATCTGATTTAAATTGTAATGGGCTTTGATCGCTTTTTAACCTAAACTATAAATAGGACACTTAGACTCGAAATTGAGCATCTTTCACATTGCTTTTGATGGTTTTGGTTTAGGATTAGGATTTCTCCCTTCTTCCATCACTTTTCCCTTTCTCCCTTTGAATTTTATGTTTTCCTTGTTCAAGCTTGTCATGATTATGACAATGCTTGAGTAGTTTCTGTATTTCTAGGAATTGGGGCTATACCTCAAGACTTTTTATTACTTGATAACGAAACCGTACATTTGTGGATTTTACACATTCACGTAGTACAACAAAATGTGTAGGATTAGAAAAAGGAGTTGCTTTTATGTTGCTTGTGTATTTGGTAGGGTCCTAGCCATTGTAGTTTCCAGAAAAAGAAGTTGGCTTTCTGTTACAAAGACAAGAATTTGAGCAGAAAAGGAAGTAGATGGAGAAGGAGGGAGGGGGACGACGACAACGCGATAGTTCGGACTCGAGACGGTGGCGCGGTTTGTGGAGCTTGGCAGAGGCGCGTACAAGGGTTGGGTTCGTCCACCTATTCCTTAGTCGTCCAATCCTCCTCCTTCGCCGTGGTTCAGGTCAATTCTGACGAGTCTTCATCCAATGAAAGAAGGGAACTCCACCTCCAGCCACAACCATGTTCTCCAATTTAGTTTTTTTAATTATTACAACCTGATAATTGATTGTGACTGATCATTTGGCCATGAGGACCGGTCCTCAACGCATAGGTTAGAGGACTGTATAATTCTTCCTCTTTTTTAGCTCATAGGAAGAAATTTTGGATTGACACTCATTGCTTTGTATATGTTGAAAAATGATTTTCTTTTCATTCTTAGTAATAAATTATCTTTATCTTAGGTAATGGTATATGACTTATAGTAAATAGTAATTCTTATCTCAATTCAAATTAGTATAGAGTATATGGGTACTTAATTCACAATTACCAAACTCATGTCAAGAATGCACCAACCTCTAAAAGGCTTTTGTACAACATTAACTAATGTCTACTTAATGATTTTTTGAAGTGAGATCACACTTCTATTTTTAATGTATAATTGTGAGTTTTGTGGAGCTGTAGTAATCAAAAGTAAGAGTAGGTCACGTGACTCTATTACGGCCTATAGGTAAGTTCGGGTGATACTTTGGGTTAGACTAATATATCCCGTGTTGCATAATATTTTAGAATTTATATTTTTTTTTCCAACTAGTAATAAATAATATATCAAACTTCTTAACTTGAATTAATTCATTTTGTATAATATGATAATATATTTATATTGATATAATTTCTTTTAAAATATGTTATAAAACATCCAATAGTTTTAGTTTTATACTTCTTAATTTTTATGTCTAAACTATATATAATATCCAAATTTATACAATTTGCTTAAAAAACGGGCCACGCGAATACTAGTCTAATCATTAGTTAGTCCATGATCGACTTAGTTTGGATACAAAAAATTTACCCAATCAAAATATTGGGTTTAGTTACTTAGTCTATATTTGCTCATGTTTTGATTGTAGGAATTGAGGGAGGACTAGAACTGGAGCATACCATGTGAAGATTTAGAGAAAAATTGAAGATTCCTTAACTGTTGCACGAGCGTAGGGCGCTCCAACTAAGGGTGTTGAGCGCCCAAACCCAGAAAATTGCATTTCTCTCGACATCCCAGGAATCCAGCGCCAGGCATATAGGCGTCAGGCACCCATCAGTCCACAGGAAAAATTTCAATGAGGTCCCAAGTGCCAGGCACTAGACTTTTGAGCTCTAGCCGCTCCGCTTATTTATTATCCATATAAATTTTATGACTTTCGTTGAGAAAAGGGTCTTTCGGCAGCCAAATGCCGATTTTGCTCTCTTTTAGCCCCAGTTATTCATCTCTTGGAGCTTGAGGAGAAGGAGGAGAAGAGATTCTTCACCAACCATTTTCATCTCATGGAGTTTTCCACTTTTTCGTACTATTTTTTTTGTTTTCTTTGTTTGTTAGGTTTATCATGTTTAGCTAAACCCCTTTTTGCTAGGGGTTTTATGTAATCCATGACTTGACGAAGTTTTATTGATTTCCTATTTATCCTATAAAAAATTTACCTTGTTGATATATGAATTACCATTCTTAATGCTATTAAATGTTTCACCATCATTCAGTAGGTTCACTTATATGCTACGAATGAGTTGTGGATTTGCCATTTACAATTGATATCATTGGGTTAATCTAGAATTGGATAACTTGGTTAATGTGAACCTACAAAAAATATGAATGAGACCACATTCAATAGTATTAAGAATAACAATTAATATATCAACAAGATAAAATGTTCATACAACAAAATAAGAAATCAATAAAACTTTGTCAAGTCATGGATTACATAAAAACCAAGCAAAACGGGGTTTAGCTAAACATGTTAAACCTCAAAAACAAAGAAAACAAAGAAAAGGATAAGAAACTCCATGAGATGAAGATAGTTGGCGAAGGATCTTCTCCTCCTCATTCTCCTCAAGCTCCAAGAGATGAAGAACTAGGGCTAAAAGAGAGCAAAATCTACGCTTGGCTGCCTAAAGACCCTTTTTTAAATGAAAATCACGAAATTTATATGGGCCAGAAATAAGTGAGGGTCAAAAGCTCAAAAGTCCAACGCCTGACGGACCCAATAATTTTTTTGCTTGTGGACTGATGGGCACTCGGCAGCCATATGCCTAGCGTCAGGCGGCCTGGGAGGCTGATAGAATGCAATTTTTCGAGCTTGGGTGTCCAACAACCTCAGTTGGAGCGTTTGGTGTTCGTGCAATAGTGAAGGAATCTTCAATTTTTCTCGAAATCTTCACATGTTATGCTCCAGTTCTTGTCCTCCCTCAATTCCCGCCACTTAATACCTAAAATTTTAACAAAAATGTTGTAAGGTCAATGAAATGACCTGAATTAATGAAAAGACAAAAAACAAAGTTTTCTTTGGGTCAAACCAAGAATCTAAGCTTGGTTTTTGAGGTGAAATCCACTAAAAAGTGCCTCAAAAAATAGATAATCTAGCAAATTATCACCACCCTATACTTAAAACTTTATTTGTACTCAAGAAAAAGAAAATAAAAATAAAATAAAGCAACAAAAACAAACAAACCGCTCTCAAACTGAATGGAAGAGAACCCAACATGTCCCACAATTAATAACACCAAAGCAGTAGCAACCAATTTATGCATGCATTCCTTAAAACAAAACTATCAATTATGCATGCTAAAACTTAGAGAGAGTTAGAAGTGAGGGTCATAAGTATACTCATCATTCACAGCTTGAGAGCTAAAGAACTTGGCAACAAATCATGACCAATAATTAGGTCTCTGAAACTCTCACAGGGTAAATAAAGTCACTCCATCTCCCTTGTGTTTGATTTTATGTTTATCTCAACTTCACTTATTAAGTTCCCACTTTATGGATTTGTTATTCATCTCAATCAAGTTTGCACACAATTCACACAGATGCAAAAATTAAAAGGACTTGCTAATGGTTGCAATGGGGCCAAGGTACATGGTGGATAACATAAAACGTGATAGGCGAATTACCTTTGGAAATAAGGGAGCATTGGAAGGCATTTCTTTTTTGTACTTTTTTTCTTCGCGAATCCAAAACTCCTCTGAATTGCTTTTCTTTCCCCCCCCTTTTTAAGCCTTTTTTGCAACGTAATTTTTCTTTCATGAACTATACAACCATATCATCTTTTTCTTTTCACCAAAACAACCTTAATCCGATTGGGGGTCACCCCAAACTTAAAACTTTGCTAGCCCACACATTCAAGGAGTTCACTGCTCACATATTCCTTTCAGGTTGGTAAAACATTACTTTTCAATTCGAGAAAACCATATGGTTTATACCAAAGAATATGGTTCATTAGGCTTACGGGGTGAAACAACGGAATTTTATTTTATTTTTCTCTCTCATTTGGATGGTTGATTGGCAAACAAGTTTTACAAGAAAAATTGCCTTTATCACATTAATGCACTGTGTAGACCATGGAAAACATTTAGATTTAAGCAAATTTAAGAGTGTAGAGACTCAATAATGAACGTTCAACAAAATAAACATAATGAAGACTCAAACAACTCCCCAGGAAAACATAGGAAACCAATTCTCAAATAATCATGCCAAGAACATTACCAACATGCTGCAAGAATTGTGCATCGAAATTATAACACTCATTCAAGAATTACAATCTAGGCAACAAATTCAAACAATTTTCAGGTTATCCGACAAGGAAAGACATGCAAGGGTGGTTCACATTACAAAGACATTGTCAGAATGGGAACCCTCAAAAGAAAACTCCAACAATTCAACTTTGGTTCAATTTATTCAAAAACAAATATGAGTTCCTACTCAACACAATGACACAAAAATAAAAAATAAAACATAAATCTCAATGTCATAATGGAAATTTGTAAATTGCAAAAAAAAAAAAAAAGATCATAAAGAAGAAGAATCAACTTCCAAAGGCATGCATATTATGATGAATGAGGCATTAGAGATTTAACAATACTCATCTTGTAAGCACCAATCACCATAAGCACATAAGGTGGCGTTTGGTATAAGAGATATTTTCATATTCTCAGGAATGTGACTTGGGAATAAACTTTTCCCACGTTTGGTATAAGAGAAAAAATATATTCTCGGACATAAAAGATGACCTAGAATAAAATTTATGAATGAAAGTTGAAAATCTTATTCCCATGTATAAGGGTGGGAAAAAAGGTTTCCGGTGGGAATGTGAAATTTTTGAAAGGTTAAATTACTTCATCACCCCCTAATAATTTCTTTAAAACACCATCCCCCGAATCTCTCGCATTCTCCCTCTACATTTTCTCTGGATCTACACGTTCTTCCTTTGGCTATGCCTGTGGGTTTCAAATTCTCTGATTCTTTTCACTTTGTATGTTATTGATTTTGCTCTTGCTCTTCACTAGTTTTCTCCAAATGCCACCTTATACATTCATTTTTGCAAAACCCTTGGTTTTCGCACTCAAATCCCGTTCCTTCTCTCATGGTAGCCAAATCAATTCTCTGACCTTGAATGGAAGGGGTGCAAGGGTACAACCATGGTGGTGTTATAAGATAGTTAAAAAAAATTCAATTCACTTACATTGTTCTTCTAATCTTTCAATATGAAATAATTTGAGGAGTCATTGTACATCCAGGTTCTGTATATTGTCTAGAAATGCTCCTTGTTAGTTTCTCTACTAGCGTAAAATTTTTTTAGAACTTTTCTCTAACCAGATTTTGTCATTTTATCAATTAATATGCATTTTAAATTATAAACATGAAAAAAGGACAATTTGTCTAAAGTACATTTTTTTTAAAGCAAAAGGGGCCTCATTCAAAACTTAAGATGCAAAACCCTCCTTAGGGAAAAATGCATCAAAAGGAAAAAGAGTACCCATAATATTATTAAATTATTAAATAAAGAAAAATTACAAAAGAGTGGGAGGGGGGCAAGAACCTGACCCATTAAGAAAAAAAGGAAACAATCAAAAAACTGATTATTTAAATCTATAATTAAGAAGGTTAAATCTATCATGATAAAAACCAACACTAATAAAGTTTGGGACTAAATCCCACCAAGAGAAACAATTAGAGATAACTCCAAAGTTAGCCAAACCACCGGCACAAGTATTCTCTTCTCTATAAATGTGAGAAACCATGAATCTCATATCTTGGATAAGCTTTAGGCAATGCATCCATCTAGCTTTAAGGTTCCAAGGGACCACTGTAGAAGAAGAAAAAGCTCTAACGACTAAAGTGGAATCACATTCTAACCAAAAAGTCTTCCAACCTCTATCATAGGCAATTTCAATAGCAAGCATAGCAGCAAAAAGTTCAGCATTCAAGGAATTTGTCACACCAAGAAAAGAGGCAAAACAGCCAAGCACAGCCGAATTACTATCTCTGAACATGCCACCACCAGCAGCAGGGCCAGGTGAGCTTTTAGCAGACCCATCAATGTTGCATTTAATCCAACCACAACTAGGAGGTTTCCATCGGACTTCAATGATGCTAGGAGCTTTACTTGGATGACAAATAATATTGAATGCCTTCAAAATAGAGAACTCATCCATAGTGGAAAACATATGCTTCTTTGTTAAATTCCTAGTCATAGATATATTGGCTTTCACAGCCTGAATGGCAGTATGCAAAGAAATGCAAATGTTGTCAAATCTGGACTTATTTCTTTTCAACCAAATCTGCCAAATAATGTTTGTTAAACCAACATGAACAACTTCTTTAACGTGAGGGCTAAAACCAGAATCACAAATGGAAAGCAAAGATGTGAAAGATGAAGTATTTATGGGTCTACCAATCATAGAAGCAAACCAATTCCACAAATCTCTAGCAAATGAGCCCTCCAAAAACAGATGTGCAGTGGTTTCAGCAACCAAAACACAGTTACTGAACAAGAGACAGTTATGCAGCCACTCTTTCCGAGATTGTCATTAGTAGGAAGCCTATTATGCATGATCCTCCACAGCTAAAAAGTTTTAGAAGGAGGAATTGAGTTACTCCAAATCAAACTGCACCAAGAAATTTGAGGCCTAGGAGGATAAAGAAATTGATAAGCCTGCTTAAAACTGAGAGCACCCAAGTCTGCTTAAAGTACATAAATTACATTTGCTTTTATAAATCACCATTTCTTTTATTTTGAAAGTTTTAATTATATAAGGGTGCTTTTGAAAAAGTGAATTATACTCCTGGGAATATTTCAAATGAACCAAACATGAGATTGGGAAACTGAAGTGCCAACCAAACATATTTTGCTAATATTCCTGGCAATAATTTACTTGGCAGTAAAACATTCTCTGTACCAAACGCCGCCTAAGTGCCATAAATTCAAAAAAAAATAATTCGTATTATAAGTCAAGAATTACCCAAAAGCAGGAATATAATTTACCTGACAATAAAATATTCTCTGTATCAAACGTCACCTAAGTGCCATAAATTCAAAAAAATAATAATTCGTATTATAAGTCAAGAATTACCCAAAGGCAGGAATATAATTTACCTGGCAATAAAATATTCTCTGTATCAAACACCACCCAAGTGCCATAAATTCGAGAAAAAAAATAATTCGTATTATAAGTCAAGAATTACCCAAAAGCAAAACCCAAGTTAAATTGTTTCCACACACTCAAGCAAATTCAAGATGGAACAACAACTTCAACACAAGCTTGCTACATAAATCAAGAAGAAGTTTTTTTCGAAAAAAAATAAGTTTTTTAACATGAGCGCTTGGTTTATGGGCACCCAACGCCCTGCATTTTATGCATAATCATGTAGAAAACACCATTCAGGAGTGTGCAACGCCCAGCACTTTAATTAATCTACAGGTCCCTGAGCTATTTGAGAATTTTTAAATAGGTCCCTATACTCTAAAAGTTTGTAATTAGATCCCTGAACACATAAAATATTTGTAGTGGAGTCTTTTATACATTTTTCCTTTAGGATTTCGTCAAGTACAAAGACCTATTTGATTTTTTCTAAAAAGTATAAGAACATATTTGAATTTTTCCAAAAGTTCAATGACCTACAAATGATGAGTGGATGGATCAATTAGCAGATACTTAACGAAACCCTAGAAAAAGTGCACGAGACACCCAATTACAAATTTTCTATCAACAGGAAACATGTTCTTCATCAAGCACAAACATAAAACCAATTTCTATCTATAATTCCATGTCGATATCATGATGAATAATGAATGAGGAAGCGTACCTGAAGGATCCATGATATCTCGATGAAAGGGGATGTTCTTGATAAAGTAGTGATCTTCCAATTGTAGAATTCTTTAGGTTCTGCCCCAGTTCCTCTTTTGATGGGATAAAGAGAAGTAATTTGTTTTGTCTACAATTAGGGAACATACCCCCATATATTTATAATAGTTGCATGTCTTTTCATGAAGAGTAATACCATTTGAGTCCATACTCTTTCATGAATAGTAATGCCTCTTAAGTTCATATAGCCTTTCATGAAGAGCCACGAATTTGAAAGTTTTCTTATTTCTATTTCGGCATATCGTACAAATGGGAATAAGACTTTAGGTATCTATACAATTTTTTCATGACAATTATGCCCTTTGCCATAACACTTTAATCTAAATAGACCACTTTGATTTTGGTTAATTATATAACGGTTTAACACATTTAATTATTACATGTGTGGCCCCAATTTAAAATATATATTTTCTAACACAAGGACCTATTTGAATTTTCTTTAAACGTATACGGACCTATTTGACTTTTTTCAAAAATTCCAGGGACCTATAAATGACGACTAGATGGATCACTTAACGGATACTTAATGAAATCCTAACGAAAAAGTATACGAATGACCCAATTATAATTTTCTATATATTTAGGGACTCAATTATAAACTTTTAAAATATAAAGATTTATTTAAAATTCTTAAATAATTTAGGGACGTGCAAATTAATTTAACCTAGATTTTAACACGAGATTGGGAGATTGCGCGTCATTTTCACCACATGTTATTAATATGTGAAATTAAGATGGTTAAATTAAAATAATCTTCTCACAACCTAAATCATGTGATTGAAAAAACCACGTTTTAAAAAGGGAATATTTTATGGATGTACCCTAAAGTAGAAAACAATTGTATAGAAAAGAATTAAGCTGACACGAACAAAATCTTGAAGGGTAATGCTATTGAAATTGTAAATTATTTATTTGATCAAGGTTAGCCATATATTATTTTTAATAATCTTTTTAATATATTCTTGGATTCAATAAATTAAATGGATTCAGTCTTTATTTAGTGGGTCCGCCGTGAAATTCATCCAAATAAAAAGTGTTGAAAACAATATATTAACTACTCCCAATAATAAAAAGTGTAGTAAAAAGAGTATTAAAAATGATATGTTTCTAATATTTCTCTATTTATTTATAAGCATCTTCATGGTATAACTCATTGAAGTTACTTAATTTCTCTTTTTATGGGTCCTACCATATTACCTCACCACTTTTTACTTTATATTATTTTTAGCAATTCTACACTCCAATGATGAAACTCTTAAAAGTTTCTTAAAATTTTACCAAACGAATCTTACATGTTACCGCGCACGTTTATTTACATTTCTTTTTCTTTTTCAATTTTTGAAGAAATGTTTCTATTATTGTTGTCTATTTTTTATTAATGATTTTTATATAAGGACTGGTTGCTTATAGAAGCAACTGTCCTTACATGTGACTAGAGTTGGGTACACAGACCAGTCTGGTCCATTTAGGCCCGGCTGACATTGGCCCACAATTAAGCGGGTCGAGTCGGATTGACCCGCGAAATCAACAGACCTAATATTCACAAGCTCGCATCCGGCCCGCCTAACGCGCGGGTTAAACAGGCAGGCCCGCTGGTTCACTAATAAAAATTGTTTAAATTAAAATAAAATTAAAAAATATTTTGATATGTTATTTGCTTGTTGAGATTGTAACAATTGAGAGTGATGGAGAATTTTAATAAACAGGTCATCCATGCATTATGAGATTGTGCGCATGTAAGACTGATTTGGACATATTGTGCACAAATATTAATGGACTATACTCCTTTACAATCCAAATTATAGTATAATAAAATTATAATAAAAAATGAAATAACTCTCCAGCATATACCAGGTGCCTGTGTAAGAGATCTATGTAAACTGTGGAGAAAAATACTAAAAAGTAGTCATAAAAAAATGGGTCGTCGACGAAAAATTGAAAATGACCTAAACTAAGGTCAAGTCAAAGTTGTCTATTTTTTTTTTTTTAAATAGTGGTCCGCGAACTAAACCCGTTTAACTTGCGGGTTAAACGAATCGTGTTGAAAACGTCCGCATTTAATCGGTATTATGTTTTTCCTAGTTCGAACCCGCACAGATCATGGTTTAAACGGATCGTCCGTGATCCTAAACCCATATAGCCAACTCTACATGTGACATACACATCAGCTTACTCCAATAGTGCAACCCAACAAAAACTTATCCTTAATTTTAAGAACTAGTTAAGTAACTCCAATGAAAGTTGCTATAAATAAATTAGGCTTAATTGTACTTTTGGTCCCTCGGGTATTATAATTGTGCAATTTTAGTCCCTCAGGTTTTAATTGTGTCAATTGGGTCCCTCATGTATCACGATTATGTAATTTTGATCCCTTAGGTTTCAATTACGCCAATTGGATCCCTCAAGTATTACGATTGTGCAATTTTGGTCCCTCAAGTATCACAATATCGCAATTTTTAAGACCGGTAGCCTACGTAGACCACGTGGGACGGATTTGACAGTTAGTGAGTTTAACTTGACAGTTTACAAATCATCCTTATGTGACATCATTGACATCTCACACACTTTAATGTTCAAATGTACATCACTAAGTGCCACATAGGAATGACACATAAGCTGCCAAACTGATATTACTAAGTACCAAATCAGTCTCACATGTGTTTCGTAGGCTAGTGACATTAAAAATTGCACAATCGTAATACTTGAGAGACCAAAATTGCACAACCATGATGCTTGAGGGACCTAATTGGTGCAATTGAAAAGTGAGGGACCAAAATTGTACAATCGTGATACTTGGGGGACCCAATTGACGTAATTAGAACTAGAGGGACTAAAATTACATAATTGTGATAACTGGGGAACCAAAAATGCAATTAAGCCAATAAATTATTTGGGGTGTATTTGGAAGAGCTTATGAAAATAACTTATGATAATAAACCTAAGCAAATAGTTTATTAAAATAGTTTATAATCTTTCCATAAGCTCTTTTTAGTTTATTCCCATCAGCTTGCCAGAGAAGCTGATAAAAATATGCTGTTTTTAGCTTATTTAAAAAAGAGCTTATTGCATAAACGCTTAAATAAATTGTATACCTTAATACACCCTAGACTGTCATCAACTTGGTCACCAATTCTATTGTATATCGAAAAAGTAAAATAGTGAGGAAAAAAACGCAATGATAGGATTTGATTCATGGAAAAAGAGGGAACAAGCCAAGGACATGAAGAGGAGGAGGAATTGATAGAAACCATCTTGTTTACCCAAAAGAGAAGATACAATTGATCCTCATAATGAAATGATTTGGGAGTTGCAACCAGTTAATAATTATAATTTAATTCAAAGTTCAAAATGGTACGTATTTTTCAATAGAAAGGCAAGTATGGACTCTATGGTAGTCGGCAGGGGCATTCAAAGGACAAAAGCCAGATAAATAGTGAAATTCGAAAAACTAAGACCCACCCATTTGCGCAAGCAACCACACATGATAAAAAAATGTCAAATTGGTAGTGGTTAATAGTGAAGCTTTTTACATGGCTCCAAAGGAGGTGGTGACTTTTAAAAAAAAAAAAAACAAAGAAAAACCTTTTCTTTTGTTTCTGAATTTTCCCACGTCCCCTTCTCTGCTTCTATAAATACCTCTGCTACGTCCCTCCCCACCATGTATCAGAAGCATTTAATGTTACATAATGGTAGCTAGCTAGCTTTTTTAAAAGGGTTACTAGCTGCATCTTTCCTACTGTTCTGCTCTTGGTTTTTAGTGTGGAAGAATCTGTAAAGCTCAGGAGGGATAGCGCCATGGATGGTCTTCTCTTACTCCATTTGTGGGGTTTGCATTTTGATCTTCTCTTGCGCTATCCATCCTGAGTTTCATGGGTTCTTCACACTCTCATGCTCCAACACACTTGAAGCTACTACTCTCTTTGGTTTTTGGCTATGTGGTTGAATGAATCGATCTGAGCTCTTACAAGAGGCTAGATTCAATTATTGGTCCTTAACTCCTTATTATCATGCACTATGCAAGGTTCTTTCATTATCACTTCTGTTGTTATGTTTTACTTTCACTTTTGTTTGATATGGCAATTTTAATGACTAACTTTTTTTTACTTGTTTTTTCCTAAGAGAAAGAGTGCCTTGGTGTGAAAATGAAGAAAGTGGAGGAAACCAAATGTGTCAAAGTTTTCTCTTTTATTTATGTCAAAGTTTTCTATTTCATAGTTGACATGTCAAATTTTGATATCTATTGTCTAACACCATCATGCTACTCCCTTCAAGTAAGAAAACGCAGAAGATGGAATATAAGTTTGTTTGTATTTCCGTTGCAAACGAATTCATGATATTTTTATTATATTTTTGTTATTGCAAACTTCAGTTTGGTTGTACCAACTTAAAACCAAACTGGCATATAGTTTTCTCCTTCTAACCTTCAATTTTCTATCTTCTAATTTTAGCTTATAATCACGATCCTTATATCATGTGACCATGTTTGAATATTTTTTCCCATCACTCGTTCAAAATGAAAAGCAGAATATCACTATTAAAGTGAAGTATGTTCAATATCCAATGATCATCCGTTGAACTAGGGAGACTATTTCTCACCATATATACATTTTTGTGTTGAAGTTAAAAAAGGGATTCATTTGATCTGTTGAGAAGAATAACACAAATAGGCAATAGCAGAACGATTTCTCAATTCTATTCTTCAGGAAAGCAGAGTTTTAAATCAAGACTAGCACATTTTACATTCTTTGTGGCCTGCACTATTGACATAACGCGACATTATCCTCAAACATTTGCAAGGATAAGTGGAAGAACATAAACAAAAGAGATGAAAAATAGATATATAATATAAGCCGAACTTAGCCACTGTCACGTGGGATGATAGACTAGGGATGTTGACTACTCCCAACTTCGTGTAAGTCACGGTCTCAGTCCAAATTTCCATGATTTAGATTGCCAAACGTTAAAGCTAAGTTTTGAGCAATTCTATCTGTCTGCCCCCACTCCTCCCTTATGTGCTATATAGATTCCCATTATATATATATATGAGTGGGTTCTTGTGTAGACATAGTATATGTTATTTTGGATTGATGTACTACATAAATCAAATTTGAACAATGTTGTCCATATATTGAACAATGTGACACGGGGTTTGAATCATCTTATAAGTGTTTTTCATGTGATAAATTCATGTAAATAGATATGTAAACTCAAAACACTATAAATAGAGTTACAATTTTTTTGAAGTTTCAATCGATCACTGACATATTGAGCAACCGAAGTCATAGCTTTAACAGCCATAGAAACAATTTTTCTTACAATGCAATAGAATCTATTCGCATCTGCGCTTTATTCAATTCTCTATTCTCTATTATTGAAACTTGCAAAATAAAACCTTCACTATCTACCTGATTAATATTGTCACATGGCAAATCTTTAGACATAATGTTCCTCAGAAATGAAGTTTTTCTTTTCAATCCGAAGTTCTCCTTTCAATTTTACTCCATGAATTTTCATATTGAACATATGGCAATAAAATGAGAGAGCCATATGCTAAATTAAATTTTACAATTGAGGATAATGAAGCAATTTACGTAATTAAGTGAAAGCATATGTACATGACTAATCTGGAAAAATATCAACCATAAGGTATAACACATTCACCGTATGTATTGCACCATTTTCGTTGGGCTTCGGTTTAGCTCAATCAGTTTTTTTTTTTTTTGGTGTTTAGCTCTCTCAGATTTTACTAACTTAAAAATAGAGTAAATATCCAATTTCATCACTGAAATTATAGGGTCATATCAATTTAATCTCTCACATTATCAATATTTCAAAATGATCCTCGGAATTCCAAAATGTAGCAAATGCATCCCTGATGTTATTCGCTTATTTTCAAATGCATCCATGACATTACAAACTTAATATTATTATAGTCCATGCAAATACCAACGGAGGGACGAATCTGATTAACTTTCTATAATTTTAGGGATTATTTTGAAATACTGATAATATGGGAGATTAAATTGATATGATCCTGTAATTTTATGGACCAAATTTAGTATTTACTTCTAAAAAATCAGCAGAGCATAGTCAACATCCAGAGTCTCCTCTCTCTTTTTATGATAATAAATTCTTACGTATTCTAAGAATATTTCATTAGTCAACTAAAATTATAACACTAAATACATGTCACCACATTGAATTATATATATAGGCAGGGGTGGCCGTCAGCACATTTGGTGATGTGACTGCACAAGGATTTAATTTTTTAGGAAGTATTAATTTTTTATTTTTTACTTAGTATATATGTATATATTAAAAAAAAATTATATAATAAAAATTTATATAGTTAAAAATTTATATTTGAAATT
This sequence comes from Ammopiptanthus mongolicus, assembly GCA_039655645.1. NCBI lineage: Eukaryota > Viridiplantae > Streptophyta > Magnoliopsida > Fabales > Fabaceae > Ammopiptanthus > Ammopiptanthus mongolicus. Next base: position 49,864,888 of record CM077350.1, read on the forward strand.
TGAGGGTCCAATTGTTTTTCAAAATTTAGGACTCAATCTTTTTACTACTTATTTTAATATATTTTTTAAAATAAAAAAAATTAACAGACACGCAAAAAACTCTTCATTTTTTTCCTCACTTACGTATCTTTATCAGTTTTTCCCTCACTTACTTCAATAATTTTTTATTAAAAAAAAACAAAAGGCTCACTCTCCCTTACTCATTGACTCACGTATATGTCTCTCTCTCCGTATGATACTCTAACCTCAATCAGACAGTCCCTGTGTCTCACTATCTCTATTGGCAGTGGTGCATTGCTTCATCGATCATAATCAAACGTTGAGTCTGTTGAGGAGTCTTTTATATATTGTAAATCAAACAATTGGCTCACTTAATAGAAGATTTGAGCAATATTGCACATATGAGGAGATTTTTGGGTTTTTGTTTAGTATTGAAAGGCTTAGATCATTCTCTGATAAGGACTTGAAATTTTGTTGCAAAAATCTTGAAACTTATCTAAAACATGGTGATTCTTATGATCTTGATGGTGAAATTCTATTTGAAGAACTAAAAGCCATTAGAAAGATTTTAACAGTTGAATCAAAATTAAGCTTTAATGATATTGAGTTCTTTGAAGACATTTAATTGTTTTCCTAATGCATGCATAACTTATAGAATAATATTAACTATCCATGTTACTATTGCATCTTCTGAAAGAAGTTTTCTAAATTAAATTTGTTAAAATGTTATTTGCGATCTACCATGTCACAAAATAGATTAAATAGTCTTGCTTTGATTTCTATTGAAAATGATTTTTTAAAGAACCTTGACTATGAACAAATTATTAATGATTTTACAGCAAAAAATGCAAGGAGGACAATATTCAAACATTAATAGGGCGTCAATTTCTTTCTTCAGCCCTTGTGATTCATTTGCTATCAGTGGAGGATACTGCTGGACAGCTGGTGTAGGGATGTTGTTGCAACATGTTCAGGTTGTTAGATATAAGTATAACTATTTCTGCTATAATTCTATTGTATAGTTTGCTACTGTAATCTTTTCCTTTTCTTCGGTAATATTTGTTTCACTTGACGTTGTATTAAAATAATTAATGACTAGCTTTTTGCAACTCTTTGTGGGCCTTTGATAATCAATATATATTCGCCTTATCAAAATAAAATAGGGTACCAATTTCTCAGTTCGCACAGGGCATCCAAAATCTCAGGGACGATCCTGTATATAGGGGCGACTCAAGTGAGAGAAATGTGTTATTGTGAGAGTGAGATGATCAAATCTAGGCCATTAAACCATACATGGATCATCAGGATTAAAAGTTAATTGGTGATCATGTGATCATTTAAAAAAGTCACATGACTTTATGTTCTAATATTGACCATTGTATAATCCAACGTCTACATTTATTTCTCTAATTTTTTACAATAACATACTCCTCTTACTTGAGTCGCCCCATCGGCCTTCCTACCCTTTCAAAAGACAGAAATAGAACATTTGGGGACATGCATACACGGTTGGGCTTTTTTTTTTTGTTTCCCGAAATGTTTTAACACTTGTACCAAGCTTGCGTGAGAATCTTAATTGTTAACGCATGCCAAGCATTTTTATTGAGTTTAATTGATATGAATTTTTAGTGTTAAGTTTTTTATATCGTTAATCAATAAATAACTTTTAAAGTAGTTAGATAAAGTCAAACATTTTTAATGATATAACAATTTTTTATTAGTTGACAATGTAAAAAAAATCTTTACATTAACTGGAGATATCAATTAAATGCTTTTATTTTAGAGTTTAATTGCAATGTACTGACAGTGTAAAATTTTTTAAACTATCAACTTATGATATGGATAAATTTTAAGGTAGTTATGATAAGAGTAAAAAAAAATTACTAACGTGACAATTTATGATTGTATGTCGATTTAATTGGTATACATTGACAATGTAAATTTTTTTTACAAAGTTAACCAATCATAAACTAACAAATCACATAAAATATTTGACTCTTATCTTAACTATCTGAAAAGTCACTTATACCATGATTTCTGATTGGATGACAGTGTAAAATCATTACATTGATAATGCATAACAATTAAACTCATGTTTTAATATGTTAGGAAACATAGAATTAATAAATCCTTCTTTAAATAATATGATATATAAAATGTTCAACGTACTTATCAATTCAAATATAGAATTTGCTATTATATTCATCAATATAATATATATATAATTTGCTATTATAAAAAATATATTGTATATTTGGTCATTCCGCGCAGGTAGAGAGCTCGTTTCAAATATTATACTTAACTACTAATAAGAAACATGCTACAAGTAATAGTTCAAACTTCCCTACACGGAAAAGAAATACTCTTTGTACAATAAAAAGGCATCCTAGCCGTTTATATTTGAGAACATTAAATTCATTGTGTAATTTGGCAAAGTGAAATTCTAATTAGCACAATGTAATCATGGTTTTATTGTATACATATTGCATAAAGGCAAGCAAATAGAGCTCAAATAGGTAGCTCAACAGAAAATTGAACTAACCGTATAGAAGTAGGACGGAGAGCTTTAGTGTTTTAATTTTATATCAGTTATCAGTTAGCATGTCTGTCATGCTCAGCTTGGATATTAATGCATGGAATGAAGTAGGAGGGAGAGCTTTAGTGTTAGGTCATCCAGTTAAGCAGAAGATGGAATTGGAAGAAGGTGGGTGATTCTTGATTGCAATTTCTACTGAACAAGATCATAGTCAAGTTCAATATGTTTAGTACACTCATGAAAAGTTGAATTTCACAGGAAGTATAGGCAAGGGCTCGATATTTCGCCTCTGATGATGATCTAGAAACTATATTTTGTTTCTTGTATTCCAGGCAATAAATGAGGAGCCAAGGAATATAGAGAAACAAGTTATTGACCTTCGGAAGTCAGGACATGTTGCCCAGTCCAAGCCACTGAAGGCAAAGAGTTTGAATTCAAAGTGTGAAAGGAATAAGAGACCATTGCCTCGAGAATCTTTGATGTATTAAAGGATGTGTGTAGTTGCATCATGATGGGCATGCATTGGATTGGAGACAAACTGGTTGAGCATGTTAACCGCAAAGGTTAAATCAGGCTTGGTGTTTGTGAGATATAGTAGGCAGCCTATGAGCCTTCTATATGCTTTCTGAATGTGGCATGCCATCATCCTTTGTGAGTCTGAAGCTGGGAAGCAGGGGTGTAATTGCTAGTTTGCAGCCAAGAAGACCCACATCATCAACCAATTCCAAGGCATATTTTTGTCGAGTCAAGGTGAGGCCTTCCTTGGACCAGGCAACCTCAAGACTATGAAAGAATTTGAGGGGGGGCAGGGTCTTTAATTTTGACTTGAGCATCCAAAAAGGTATTGATTGATTGGATTTCTTCAAGGTTATCACCTATGAGGACTATGTCATCCACATAGAATAAAATATTGTCAAATGGGAGTTAGCAACCTTAACAAATAAAGAACAAACTGAAATGGACTGAGTATACCCCAAAGTAAGTAATGCAGCAGCGAGCTTGTGATTCCATTGACGGCCGGCCTGTTTGAGGTCATAAAGGGACTTCAAAAGCAAACTAGGTTGGGTTTGGATGTTTGGAACCCCTATAGGACATGAATTTACACCTCTTCATTAAGATCCGCATGAAGAAATGCATTATTGGCATCCAAATGATGTAAATGCCAACCTTTTGCAGCTGTTACAGCTAGTACGAACCAAATTGTAGACATCTTTATAACATGAGAGAAAGTTTTCAAAGTAGTCCATACCCTCTTATTGCGTGTAAACCTTGGCAACAAGCCGGGCTTTGTGACTTTCTATACTTTCATCAGCTCGATGCTTCACTTTATATACCCATTTGCAGCCAATGGACTACTTTCCAGTGGATAATTCAGTCAAAATCCATGTATGATTCTGGTCAAGAGCAGGAATTTCTTGATCCATAGTCACTTTCCAACAATCATGATTAATGATTTGTTTATAGTTTCAGAGTTTAGGGGAAGTGGTTAAGTAGAAAATATAAGATCTATGTGAAGGAGACATTTTGTGTAAGAAATAAATTGAGAAAGTGGATGAGTAATGCATAAGAGATGATTGGCACCTTGATGTATTTGGACTATGTTGCAATGATAGTCCCTCAAGTAGTTAGGGGGATGTCTGGGTGTAGTGGAAGTTCTGGCTGGGACAAAAATGTTGGAATTAGGAGCTGGTTGAGATTGGACAATGGTGGTATTTTCAGGCGTGAGATCATATGAGCTGTTTGTGGAAGGAAGGGTTGGATTAAGGAATGTGTCATGCAGTACGGACTATAATGGTTTAGGAAATGGAAACGTTGTTTCATAGAAGACCATATTTCTGGGGAGAAAAGTTTCTCTATTGTGTAGGTCAAATAGTATGTACCCTTTTATTTAATCTTTATGGCCAAATAGATGCACTTTCGGGCTCTAGGGTGAAATTTGACCCTGTTGGCTGTGAGAGTGGAGGATAACATAATGAAGCAAACACTCTAAGGTGGGAGAGATTAGGGGGTTTGCTGTATAGAATGGAGTATGGTGACACGTTGTGTAATTTAGGGGAAGGAAAAAGGTTCATAATGTGAACTGCATGTGTGCGATATTGAGGATGTATCGGTGTTTCCTCTCGCCATCTCATTTTGTTGGGGGGTTTCGATATAAGAAATTTTGTGAAGAATGTCGTTGGTTTGATAGAAGGAAGGCATAAGGAATTCTTGACCATTATCCAATCTAATAGTTTTAACTTTTTTGTGGAATTGAGTTTTAACAAAGGTAATAAAATGAATGAGAAGTTGCATGTTTTCTTGTATGGACTGCATTAATCAGATCCATATACATCTGAATTTGTCATCTAAATTGTTAAAATATACTTATGACCATGTAAAGATGGGTGAGCATAAAGGCCCTATGTATCAATATGTAAAAGATTAAAGATAAAATCATAAATAGAGCTTCTATTGGGAAAAGGCAATTTCTTTTGCTTTAAAAAATGACAAATGTCACAATTGTTTGCTGAAGTAGGGAATACAGTAGAATAACTTTTTGTACATGTGAGTAATAGTGAGTGGGAGAGTGTCCTAGGCGAAAATGTCATACATCAGTTAAGAAAATATTAGAAGGAGAAGGAGCAACAATGTTGATAACATTTAGAGAAGGCAATAGCTGTTGACTTGTGGGTTGAGGGAGTATATAGACCAACGTGAGCTTTAGTTGTGCTAATCATCCACGAGGAGTTCAATTCTTGTATGACACAATGATCGGGAAAAAAAATAGATTTGGCAAGAAAAAATAAGTGGTTAATTTGGTAAATGAGATTATATTAAAAAGAAAAATGGAAAATGTAAAGGACATTGTATAATATGAGTGTATCGATGAGGGAAATGGTGCCACAGAAAGATGTTATGGTATGCTGGCCATCGGGAGATAGTCTGGGATGGGTTTAATAGCTTTGTAAGAAGTAAAGAAAGACAAAGGAGAAGAAATATTATTGGTAGCTCCTGAATCTAAGATCCATGGGCTAGAGATTTTACCTAAAAGTGAAGGAGATATGGTGGTATTATGAGTGCTAACTGAGTTGGAAACATGTGTGGTGGCAGTGGGATTGGATGGTGGAAGTAATGCTAGTAGACTTTGAATTTGCTCTCTTGTAAGGCTTTGTAAGGGGACTCATCATCTTGAGAGGATTCTGCAACATGGTTGACATATTTCTTAGACTTGTAGCCTGGTGGACACCCATGCTTAAAGAAGCATGTATCCATAGTATGGTTTGTTCTAACACAATGAGTACATTGTTGCTGAAATGCAAATTTTCCATTAGACTGCTCGGGGTTTGGTCGACCCTTTCCTTGAATTTGGTGGCAAGTGAGGGTCGGGATTGAACTGTTAGAATGCTAGGATCGGGCAAAAGTCCAATATGCATGGAGATGTCTTTCTTGTTGAGTGATCGTGGAAAAAGCCTTATTGAGTGGAGGCAAAGGATCCATGGGAAGAATTTGGGAGCGCACTGTAGCATATTTGTCATTCAACCCTTGAAGGAAGCATATAACACAGTCATGTTCTCTATACTGCGGAACAGTTTTGGATGTGTTACAACAGTAAGATTGTGGGGAATGGTGGAAAATTGCATAGCTCATCCCAAAGGATTTGGAGTTTGGTGAAATAGGCAGTAACAGAAGAATGAACTTGCTTTAATCAGTAAAGATCAAAATAAATTTGGGATATCCGAACAAAATCACCTTGGGAAAATCTATCCTTGAGATCTTGTCAAACTTCTGATGCATCATCAATCCATATGATGTTGTTGGCAATCTCTTGTGTCATTGAATGATTCAACCATGACAACACAAGGGTGTTGCACCTCTTCCATGCAGGAAAGATCAGATCATTAGGAGATGGTTTCTTGATTGTGCCATCAATAAATTCGAATTTGTTCATCATTTGTAAAGCCATAGTCATGGCTCGGGACCAACTATGGTAGTTTGGGCCTACAAGAACCAGGGACACTAGAACAAGAGAGGGATTGTCATATGGGTGGATGTAGTAATTGTTGGAAGGATTTTAGGCAGAGTTTGAAAAAGCTGCCATAAAGGAAGATTTCAGATGTAAGGAAGAAGGAAGGATGAGTTGAGAAAATTTACTTCTGATACCATATTGTGAATTTGGGGAATTGAAAATCTAATTTCATTCAATGAAATCAAGGCTTTATATACATTGTACAAATGCAAACAAATAGAGCTCAAATAGCTAGCTCAACAGAAAAGTGAAATAACAATACCAACTAATCTGAAAAACAGAAGAAAAAAAACTAGCTTTCAATTAGCTGATTTTACATCAGTTATCAAGGTGTGATAACCCTACACCAATTACAAAATATTCAAACATTGTGATCAATTCTTTTTCCTCAATGATAGGTTACCCAATTTCAAGCTTAAGGCATAACAAAGTGTCAATCAAATCTAAACGTTTCAAACCAAGTTTTTTTATTCTTATTTAATTGAATCAACTCTGATGGCATATGTTCAACCAAGCATGAACTTAACATGTTCTTAAAATTAAGGACATTTTCTTGCTGGCATCATTGGGGCAAGCTGATGTTAATGTCACATGTACAGACGGTTGCTTACAAAAGCAATTGGTTCTTATATAAGACCACCAATAAAAAGGAGGGAGAGAAAATATAAATGAGTTAACATTTTAAATAGAAACAAAAATAAATGTAAATAAAGATGTTGGGTAACTTGTGGGATCCATTTGATGAACTTTTAAGAGTTGCATCATTGGAGTGTAAAGTTGCTTAACGTGGTATAAAGTAAAAAGTGATGGTGTGACATGATAAAACCCATAAAAAGAGAAGTTAAACGACTCTAATGAGTTACACCATTGAAAATACTGTAAGTTGTTCAATTAAGCATGGAAGTCCACTTAATCATACTTACAAGAATTTTGGAGGAAAAATGGAGTAGATGTTATAAATTCTATCTCATGTAAATAAATAAAATGTACACAAAAAAATCAATAGCAACATTTAAAATAACATTATTGAATTCAATATCTTTGTAATACAAATGTATATTTATAATATTTAATTTAAGATCCCATATGTAATACGGTAGTTAAAATAGTTCAAAATATATGTCATTATACCAAAGATTCTATGGGCTCTTTTGTCAAAGGTTTTCATTGTAATGTGGGAAACTGCAATGCATTCTGGGCTGAACTTGGGGCTTTGCTGCTCGGTGTTCGTCTTGCTAGAAGCTTCCAGTTGCCTTATGTTACTTTTGAGATGGATTTTCAAGTCATCGTCAATTTTGTTCACATTGGTTATATGTCCAACAAGCTCCTCCAACCGCTTCTTCTCGAGGTTCTTAGTCTCCTTCGTCTTCCTGGCTGGAGTACCACAGTGGTTCACATTTTTCACAAAGCAAATCGTTACGCTGATCTTTTAACGAACATGGGTCACTTAGGGTCTTTTCAATGGCCTGTGTTAGATAGAGCTCCTCCTTCGTTGGATTTATGGCTTCTGAAGGATACCATGGGATGTAGTACCCCTCGTGTTATTTTCTAGTTTTTGTTTTGTTTCATGTTCTATAAAAAAAAAGTTTAATTAAATGTCAAACTGCTCTAAAAGTTTTTTCAAGCTCCCTCTTAGCCCGAGTATTTAAAGTATGAAACTAATATCTCATTAAAAATATTATATTGAGATTACACATCTCTTGAATGTGTTTTCAAATGCTCAAATCTTAATGTTTGAGCTAGAGTAGTATTAAGATGAGCGACTTAAAGTCCTCGTGTTGCACCTCACCTCTTTTTCTACAACAAAAAAAAAAATGCTCAAATCTTAATAGGTCCTTCAATTAAATGTTTAAGTCAAAATTGTGTAACACTTTGACCGGGAACATATTACTAAAGCAAATATCTCAAATAGTACAACAAATATAAAATGAGAGTGTTTTATAATGGAAAATGAGAGAAATACATCATAAAATTTGGTCTTCAAATGATGATAGAATTAAAAATCTACTTATGTCACATAAATCAAGCATGTTTTGACAAAAATATTTTTGAAGAAATAATCGTTTATTTTTTTAAAAGTTGTCTCAAAAAGCTTTTGATTATAAATTACTTTGAATACAAAATAAGTTAATCTCAATGCAGACTATAAAAAAGTTATATGAGTCGTTATAATATTGATGAATCTTTGTAACAAATAAATATATCTGGAGTTCTTTTGACGTACAATTTACAAATGAATAAAGAATAATACTCTTTCCATATATATATAACTTTAGGAGTACATTTCTTACATCAAAAGTATCTGATAAAATCAAACTATAAGTAAGTAGAAAACGAAATAAGCTCAAAATGTGATTTATATATCACATTGTTGTTTATAAATTACAGAACGAATTTACTCAAAAATAAATAAATACGAAACCAGACCATGGAGACCAGCAGTGGTGTGGTACCCACTTAGATGAAAGATTCATCAACAGGCGGGCCCACCCTTCTTTAATTTGGTGGGCTCATGGAGGAGAAATAAAAGCCTCATTCATGGTTTTAACAGAGACCCACTTGAGAATGAGAAGGCCCATTACTTGAAAAGTTAAAGTGGGTATGTTTTCTATATTTGATCCTCTTCTGCTTCACCGTTTAAGGAACAGTATTCAAAATGAGGTTCCATGAAAACAACTATGAGCCAGTGATATTAATTTCTACAGTGCTCTTACTCATGGCTATCACAGTACTTGGACTTGCCAGAGCATTGACCAGGCTGTTTCTCTTCATGATTTTGAATTTTCTGGGCAGAGTGTGGACGTAAAATTTTAATTCATTGCAAGGAAAGACAATGCATTGAGTGAATGCTGATAAGTGTTGCCAGTTCATGTTTTGATGGAACTTTATATTCCTTGTAAGATAATCCTAATATATAGAACATAATCCGGTATAAACGGAAAAATGCTATTGGTCATGTTGATGAACATGGGCATGATCGACATAAGGCTTTACCAGAATGTACGGTTCTTATAACGTTTAGGGTCGGTTTGGATTGGCTTATAAACAATTTATTTGGTCTTATTTATTGGCATAAGCGTTTGTCAGAGTATTTGAGAGAATTTATGGAAACAGTTTATGATATGTTCATAAGCTATTTTCAGCTTATTTTGATAAGCTCTCCTTATAATTTATATGAAAATAACTTATAATTTATATGAAAATAGTTTGATTATATTTTCTCTTTGGTTATAAAAATAGCTTATACATAAGCGCTTAATTAATCCCTTTACCCAAACAAACCCATTGTTCAAACTCACTAGACTTTAGGGATGGCAAAGTGGGTTGTGACCCACGGGTCAACCCGCCAACCAGCCAGAATTTGGCAGGTCCCCGCTTAACCCACCCGAAAACGGGTTGGTGGCGGGGCGGGGCGGTTGACCCGCCAACTCGCCATATTAAAAAATAATTTTTTTTAATTAATTTATTAATTATTTAATATTATTTAATTTAATTTAATTGTTACTTGGAATTATTTTATACTACAAAAATAATATCTTTACTATTGTAACACAAATTATATGTTATAAGATAAGATTATTCCAATTTTTTAATAATAATTTAAGAAAGGATATGAAGATTACCCAAAAAAAAAAGAAATATTATATGATTTTTTGTTAATTTTTTTATTTTTATAGCGGGTCAACCCGCCAACCCGCCAACTCAAATTATGTTTTTATGTGTTTGGCGGACCAATCCGCCAACCAGCCAACCCACCATTAGGCGGGGTGGGTTGGGGGGTTCAACCCATATGTCTAAAACGGGTTGGCCTGCCCCGCCCCGTTTTGGGTGGGTTAATGACGGGACGGGACGGGTTGACCCACTTTGCCATCCCTACTAGACTTTATTGTTAATCCAGTGTGTTTGACATTTCACCTTAAATTTTAGAATTTTGTTTTTTTTGGATAAAAAGTTGTGCTTGATCTATATGATGGTTAGGACCGTTGGATTATTTACATCAGATTAGTTTTTATCTCAAAACTCTCTTTTTTATTTTATCCTTGCAAAACTAATTATTAAACAAATATTATTAAACTATACAAATAATTTCATACATTTTTTTTCGTAATTTACTATGAAAATTGATTTTTTTTCCACCATCCAAGCGAAATAAATTATCTTAAAATCGTTTTTCAGCAAATATCCAAATTAAAACAGATTCTTATTATAATCGATTATCACAATAATTCATAATTCATTGTACATATAACCGATTATTGATATACTATATTTCGCAGATGTCCCAAACACGCTATAAATATATTGGATTGAGTCCGATTTTTTTATTAATGAAAGATTAATGAACCATCTGTTTATTTTTTGTTAAATTAATTTGTAGGTCCGTGAAGTATTTCGAAATTTTTAAATAGGTCTCTATACTTTAAAAGTTTATAACTGGATCCTTACAAAATAGAAAAAATAATTGGGTCCCTTATACATTTTTTCGTCAGAATTTTGTTAAATATCCGTTAAGTAATCATCCACTCATCATTTATGGGTCCCTGAACTTTTTGGAAGAATTCAAATAGGTTCCTATACTTTGTAGTAAAATCGAAATAGGTCTCTCTATTTTCTGGAACCTTAATGTAACTCTAACTGAAAAATATATGAAAGATCCAATTATAAAGTTTCTATATATTCATGACCTAATTACGAAATTTTAAAGTATTGAAACGTATTTATAAATTTCTAAATAATTCTAGGACGTACAACAAATTAATTAAATGTATATTTTTTTTTAACCCATTGAAAAAATAGGTTAAAGTAATAATTTGGTTCCTATAAGTGACATGAATTCTTCATTTAGTCCCTATATGTAAAAAATTTGGAAATGAGATCCTACATGTATAAACGTTAGCAAATTTGGTCCCTATATGTACAAACATTAGAAAATTCGTCCCTACTATCAGCAAATTGGTTCTTATACGTGACACAAATTTTTGATTTAGTTCCTAAACCTAAAAAAATTAAATCAGTTCTTATATGTACAATCGATAATAATTTTATCTCTGTCATCTATCAAGGAGCTCGGACCCAACTAAAGATTCTTTTCGTATAAATATTTTCTATATATTATATCAATCTATTTCTTATATTTAGAGTAAAAATTGTATCATTTGGTCCGTAAATAGTTTTATATTCTGAAATTATCCAAGTTGACTCTCAATAGAAGAAATAGATTGATATAATATATAAAAAATAATCAATACGAAAAGAATCTTTTGTTGGGTCTGAGCTCCTTGACAGATGATAGGGACAAAATTATTATCGATTGCACATATATGGACCAATTTAATTTTTTAAATTTTTTTTTTTCAAGTTTAGTGATCAAATCAAAAATTTGTATCAAATATAAGGATTAATTTACTAAGAAAAGAAATGAATTTGTTAATATTTACACACATGACAAACTACTTTGCTAACATGTACATAGTTAGGGACTCAATTCCAAATATTTGACTTATGAAGAATAAATGAAAAATTCGTCTCACCTATAAAATCGAAATTATCACTCTAACAAAGAAAAGATATAATAATCTAACAACCAGTTCACACAACCTAGCCGCAAATTCTAGCTCGTGAACTACCCAGTTTGCGCAGCATCCATTTTCGCTCTGTTCATCTCACCGTATCAGGTGCTTCAGTTTGGAGTATACTACATCAAAGTCAACTTCGAAGAAGCAATAACCACAACAACAACAACAACAATGCATAATATGTCAATTTGTTAGACTTGTGTACAGTCAGGACCACCGTCTCAACCATGGGCCGTCACTCCTCCACCAACCATTCCCCCTCCTCTCGCCGTCACCGCAGCATCTCTCCTCCGCCACGAGAGAAACATCACCGCTCGGGTCGCGGTCCATCCAAACCGGTTCGGACCGGTTCCGGTTCTCCGGACCCTCCTCCTCGCTCTCGCTCTCCCTCTCCGCGAACGAAGCGGTTGAAGAGAACTCAATCAGATAGAGAACGAAAACCAGAGCGGGAGCGCGAGAGCGAGAGCGAGAGGAACCATGGCAATGGGAGAGGAAGGGGTTCGGATAGAGAGGAGCGTAAGGAGAAGAAGAAGAAGAAAGGTGAAAACGATGAAGACGATGATGATGGAAGGAACAATAGGTCGTTGAGGTCTAGGCACGAGAGGTTGCCGGTGCGCGATCACAACGGGAGGAGCAGGCATAGGTCTCAGTCTCCAAAGCAACATCACGCCGCCAATTCAAAACCTCGTGATGAGGTGTCCGGTGATATCCAACCCTAGTTCAAACTGTTGCTTCAAGTTCTTTCAGTAGGTCCCGAAATATTTGATAATTTTCAAATAGGTTCCTCTACATTAAAAAAGTTTGCAATTGGATCCTAAACACATAAGGGAATTTGTAATTTGGTCCCTCATACACTTTTTTCAAAAAATTCAGGGACCTGAACTCTAAGGTATACTTAACGAAACCCTAAATGGAAAAGTGTATTAGTCACCTATTTGAAAATTCTCAAATAATTCAAGGACATGCAGATTAATTTAACCTTTCTTTTTCTTTTTCTTAATTGTTTTATTTTTTATTTGTTTCTGTAATGCTGTTATTGGAATTTGAAGGATGAGGATGTGGTTTAAGAAATGGTGTTATGTTTGCTATCTATTATTGTTTATTATATTGTAGTGACTTTTGCATTGCTAGAAAGGACACAGTGAGTGTAATTGTCATTTACTTATTACATGAGTTGGGTGGAAATTTAGGTATTACTAGATGTTGAACTTGATTGAATAGATGGAATGTGCAATGTGGAGTTTTGGGAGGTTTTTGGAATGAGCATTGATTGAGGAGTAGATCTCTTATTGGTTGGCAAACACAGTGTTTATGTGATTGGGAGACTTGAAGAATGGGGGTAAACGTGAATTAACATGCAGTTGTTATATTACCTAAGGTGCCTATGACATGAGGATCCTAGTAAGTATAAGTATGGCTTCCCGTCAATTGTTTTATGCTACTTCAGAAATGCAGAAAAAAAACATAGTTGTGTTTGGTATATATTGGGGTTTGCTCCAAGGATCTTGAGTATTACTTTTAGGGGGTCTGGCTCTAGCAAAGATGCTAAAAAGCTTTGGCAATGCACTCGCATTGCTGTTCTTTGGTGCATTTGGTTGGAATGGAATGCTAGAATCTTTGTGGGGCGTTGGTTGTCTCTTGAGCTCATTTGGGATAGAGTAGTGTTTTTAGCTTCTTTGTGGTGTTCTAATAGAAGCCAAGAATTATAGATATGAAATTCGGTAGATTAATAGTAGGGAAGCACACAAATACATGAGAATGACTCTTGTCCCAGAGCACTGTCTCTGCCAAAAACCAACACAGAACTGAACAACAAGATGATTAACTATCCCTTACTCCCACTTCCTAATAATAAACAAACAACACATACACCTATACATAACTACCCTTACGGTTGGTAACTACCCAAGTTACTACATTTTATTTTTTGTTTCTCCTAGAATACACATATTTAATTACTGGCCCATGGTCCCTACTAACACTAGGATCCAGAAGTTGTTTTCAAGGGGCCACTTGTGTTCACCTTGAGGACAAGGTGAATGTTTGGAGGGGTATTGTTAGCTACCGAATAATAACTGCTATGGTTAGAGAGTTTTAGTTAGTTAGCTAGAGAAATAGGAGTTGGGGGAAATAAGAATTGGGGATTATCTTGTATCTTTGGGAAATTAGGAGTTGAGTTTGGGTCTCTCGAATACCCAAGAGGAGAGTGTCAAATACCCAAGAGTGCGTGAGTGTTGAGCAATCTTGTTCTGTAATTCTGTTCTGTTACAGTAATTCAGAGTATTCTTTTACTGTTTCTGAACCAGTACCTATCATTTGCATTTGGGAGTTCATTATCATCAACAAACTTCTTAAAATAATCTTAGGATTTTTTGTACTAGGGGCTGAACTTTCTTCATCATCATTCTCGATATAATCTTCGCAAGACATAGTACCTGTTCAAAATTTATTTTTCGCATTGCCTTTTCTCTTTAGTACATGTTGTTGTGTTCATACCTTGTTATTCAAGGATTTAGGGAAATTTATGATTATTGTACATCATTCTTTGTCTTAAAAATATCATGATTTTCTTGCTTTTTTGTCTTCTGTTTCTTGGGTTTGTCACAGTGGGCTTGGGGGAGTCATTTCAAGTCAATGGAGTTTGATAGAGATAACCATTACGCTTCAATGGAGAATTATTTGTATTTGTTTTTTTACAAGTCTTCTGGCGCTGAATTTGGCATGGAAGAGTCACTTTCAATTTCCTATTCTGACTTTTCTTTCGTAGCATATTTGATTTTTTCCTGCCTCCCCTCTTGGTCCCCAAAATTTTGATTCATTTATTCTTTCACAATTTTGGCAATTATATTTGCATTTTCCTTGTTCCTTCCTTTATTATGGTCTCTTTATTCCTGTTTTGTATTTCTTTGAATGTTTAGGTTTCACTTTTTTCTGGAATCAATGCTTATCTGGAGTGCTGTCTAACCTTTGCAGGTGACAAACTCAAGAGGAGATGAACAGATGTAGGCTTCTGTTTCAACTTTGAATTGCATATTTTCAAGTGTTGCTGCCAATTGATATTGACACACTGTTTGATTGTTGGTTTGGGTTTGATTTAAGCCAGATCTATTAATATGAGTACTATATGTGCTTCTTGGAGTAGTTATTCTGCTTCAACATGCGGCGAATTAAGTTTTTTTCGAATTGCATTTAAGAAAAGCTGCCATTCTTATTCTTATTTGTACATAGTCCCAAACTTTGATAAAGGGGGAGAGTTGCTGTAGAGTAGTAGCGATTGTATGACTCCATCAGATCATTGAACACCATCTAAATCTAAAATTGTAATCCATGGGGTGTTTCCTTGTTTTGACGTCTGCACTGAAACTAAATGCTGTGAAAATGGGCTAAAATTATAATCCTTTACATGTATTGATGTGTGTAGCAATTGTTGAGGAGTATGTGAGATGACCATCAATTCCAATAGAGAGGTGAGAATTGAGATATGTATGGACATTTATAAAAGCACAGTGGGATGTTAGGACGCTAAGGGACAAAAATGTCCAGAAAGAAGACCCACTAAAACAATAAAGTTTATATATAATGGCATCAATGTATTACAAATGAATACAACGGCTTGAAGAATTGGATATCTTCAGTTGAAGATTAAATGAGATACAACTATTTAGATAGGTTGTAATTTGTAAATGTTAAATATTGTGATGTAAATGTTACTATTGGAAAGAAATCAAAGAGGATAGGAGTTGAACTCATAGTGACACAAATAGGAATGACATCGGAACATATAATTTTAAAATGATTAGTATCAAGTATGGGGTTTGGTTATAGACAGGATTGAATGGTAATTGAAATATCTAGCAAACCCCAAATAGTTTGCGATTAGGGAAGTTCTTATATACAATTCATATATAATGTTAATGTTCTGTAGGATATTATGATTTTATCTTCTTTTCCTTTACCTGTTCATTTGTTGTACTTTCTTCTTTGACTCACTGCTTCTTTGCTTGTCCTCCCTGCTTCTTTGATTGTCCTTGTTGATGGATGAACAAAGAGTACCTCAAGGGGCTATTGCCTACCTCATGTATCTAATGTTGCTTAGCCTAGGTGTGATCTTAATTGGGATCAGCTATGAGAACATCAGAGCAATAAATTGTTTTCGTAAGTTATGATTAAGCTTTAACTAGCCTAGAGCTTGAACATGTTACAGAACTCCTTTATTTAATGGAGATAATATTAAAATTAGGAATAGCATGCAGAGCTAAATATGAATTTCTAATAGATTGAATGTAGTAGGCTCCAAACAGTGTTCTGTTTATATATGAAAAGAGATGGAGTCTCGGTGTTTTAAGAGAAAATTAATTGGTCAAACCTCAGTTATGGAGTTTAGCAATCTCATTACACTCATTTGAATAAAGTTGAAAATGTTTTGTGTAAAACTGAAATGGCATTAGCTTGTTAATTGGCTTCAGGTCCTTTCTTTTTTGTACTCTGTTTCTCTCTTTATTTTCTTAAAAGTTTAGATGCTATGTTTTTCAAATATGTCAGAGTTGGTTGGTATAGCTCTCATGAGAGTTTGATTGCTGCTTCGGCAGGAATGACGAGGATGATTCTATTGTGAAGATGAAGGCTGCTGAGGAGGCTTTGGAAGAAAAACAAAAGGTAACAATGCACTTTTTAAGTAGGATCTGTTTCGGATAATTTGACCTGTGCATTTGTTCAGGGAATTCTGACTTATGTACTCCCCTGTATTTTTTTTGTTGAGCTTAATACTGTTGAATCTTGCTATGATCTTTGGGAGGCTTCTATTGCAAATTTGATATATTGGATGCTGAGCTTGTAAACACAGTTTAAATGACCTCTTGTGTTGCCCATTTAGAATGTTGTGGAAGAATCACATTTGACCAAGGTTACTGCTATATGGACAAAAACAAGGATACGCTTACAAAAAAACAAAAACAGGGATATTATATGAAGTACTTGCTACAGAATTTTTTTAACCAGTTACCAAAAGTTTCAATCAGGAGTCCTCTTCTTTTATAGATGCTAGAGCTGAAATCCTCTGCCATTTGCAGCAAAAATCTTCATGACGTGTGTACCCAATGCTCAGTCTGTCTATATTAACTAGAGTTACATTGCAATAAAAGTAAAATAGTGAAACATAATATGCTTTAACAATTTAAAAGCTATTTTTATTGTCGGTGTATAAATGAGGATGTAGATTGAGGGATATATTCCTGCTGGCTTTTCTGAAATCCTCTGCCATTCGCAGCAAAAACCTTCATATGAGCTATCTGGAAAGCTTGCAGCTGAAACAAATCGAGTCAGAGGTGAGAGTAATTTTTTTTTAACACGTAGAACTATCTATTTGATTTTTAAGTGAGCTTGTCTTTCATTTTTAAAACATTATTTCTTTGTCAGGTGTTACTTTGTTGTTCAATGAACCTCCAGAGGCTCGAAAACCTGATATTAAATGGAGGCTTTATGTTTTCAAGGCTGGTGAAGTGCTAAATGGTAAGTCTGTATAGCTTCTGCAATCTGCAAGAATTTATATTATTTATATTTATATTTCTTTTTTCTTATGTCATACTCATCCCCCCAACCCTGGCCACTTATGTCCTGTTTTACATCCGTAGAAGAGTACCGTTAAGAGTAAGCTCTGCTTGCTCAGTCCTGAGTCCTGACCATTTTTTTATTTTGTCATATTCTTTTTTATCACGATTACTGTATATTTTTCTTTGCTATTTATTGGATTAGTTTCTAATACCCTAGCTATTGGGGCGAGGTTTTCATATTTAGTTGAGTCCTCTGTCTGCCTTCTGTATTTAGTTGTTTTCCTGTTTGATGTTATGCTTTCATGTGTACAATTTCCTTCCTTGTAAATTTTCAATAGTTAATTTGTTATCATGTTTTTTTGTCAATTCTTCTTGCAGTTAAATTGTTAAATTGAAATCTTCTACAATGTCGGTCGGCATAAATGGAATTCCAATTTCTTGACTTGCATAGAACATTTTATTGGTTTCTATTCTATCTAATTGTGCTAAAATAAATGTATATGATTAACAGAGCCCCTTTATATACATCGCCAAAGCTGTTATCTTTTTGGAAGGGAAAGAAGGGTTGCTGATATCCCAACAGATCACCCTTCTTGCAGCAAGCAACATGCTGTTATTCAATTCCGGTATTTCATTAAGTTAAGCAACCTCATGGGGTTTCCTTTTGTTATTGGTGTTGAAGTGTTAATTCTGATAGAGAGTTTTCTATATATTTTTTTAAATTCCTTTTCTTATTAGGCAAGTTGAAAAGGAGCAACCTGATGGTACATTATCAAAGCAAATAAGGTAATGCCTCATTCTTTTTATTTTTCCTGGCTCCACATATACTGCCTAAAGTTTCTGTATCTGCAAAACCTAATATCTATTTAATATGCACTAGGCCTTACATAATGGACCTCGGAAGCACAAACAAAACTTTCGTTAATGTGAGTGGTCATTGAATATCTTTGATTACTTTCTTCATTTATGTTCATTTGTTGAGGTACCAATGAACGAGCTGAACTCAGATGTCTAATGAAATTTATCTGATGCTTTCTGTTTTTGCAGGATAGTCCCATTGACCCTCAACGATACTACGAACTTAGGGAAAAGGACACCATTAAATTTGGTAATAGTAGGTAAGTGACAAGTTGGCATTCATTGTTTTTCATGATGCTCGAAATATAATATATTTGTGGGAATGATCAGAAGATCACCACAGATATTGTGAATCAAGAATGAACCAGAATTGTAAAAGCCATTGTGATCCAATGCAGCAAAACTAAGTAACAAGAACACAAGAAATTTACGTGGTTCTTCTTAGAGCAATTTACTCTAAGCGTACATCCACGGCAGCCTTTAACATTGATCTCTCTTTTGTGTTTACACACTCTTTACAAACTCTCAAGAATGCCTCACTTACAAGAGTATTGATCTCACGAAAAATTGAAACTGGAAGAATGCCTAAGCAGCTGAAAACATAAGCTACTTATATTAAGTCAACTAATAACAACCCTCTTAACTCACCAATGAAACAGAGGTTACAAAACAGAATAACAGAATTAACTAACTGTCATCTATCTAGTTGACTTATTTGAGTGTTGACTGAACCAATAATCAACAATTCTCCACCTTGGTTCATAAACACTTCCAGAATCATAGGCTGCAAAACGGCCCGAGGGGCTTAGTCACCTTTAAGTTGAATCAAGTCCAAGCAGTGGAAAAACTTGTTGCTTGGAAGAGCCTTTGTTAGCATATCAGAAGCATTTTGATCAATGGACACCTTGCTGACAATCACTAATCCCTTGGCAATTACTTCTCTAACAAAATGTAACTTGATGTCTACATGCTTGGTCCTTTCATGGTAAACCTGGTTCTTAGAAAGGTGAATGGCACTTTGATTATCACAAAATACTGTGATAACTTGATCCTGCAGCTTCAGCTCTCTAGCAATGCCTTCAAGCCAAAGTGCTTCTTTGATAGCTTCAGTCAAGGCTATGTATTCGACCTCTGTTGTGGAAAGAGCAACAACCTTTTGAAGACTTGCCTTCCAGCTAATAGCAGTGCCAAAAGCAGTAAATACATAACCTGTAATCGACTTCCTGCTATCCAAGCAACCTGCATAATCCGAGTCCACAAACCCTTCAATAGGTGTTGTTCTGTTTTTGTCTCTGGCTCCACCATAAACCAGTATCCTACCAACTGACCCCTTGATGTATCCGAGGATCCATTTGAGAGCCTGCCAGTGTGCTTTTCCTGGATTTGCCATGTACCTGCTTACAAGGCTAACAACATGAGCAAGATCAGGACGTGTGCACACCATAGCATACATTAAGGACCCCACAACATTAGCATAAGGAATGCTATTCATATACATTTGCTCTTCATTCGATTTAGGTGCCTGACTAGCACTCAGCTTGAATTGCTGAGACATAGGTGTGACAACAGGTTTAGAATTTGCCATTCCAAACTTATCAAGCACCTTCTTGAGATATGCTTCCTGAGACCAACTTAGAGTCTTCAAAATTCTGTCCTTGTGAATTTCAATCCCCAGAATTCTGCTAGCAGCCCCAAGATCTTTCATTTCAAACTCTTTATTCAACTCAGCTTTAACCTTTGTAACCTCAGCCTTGCTATTGCATGCAATCAATATATCATCAACATATAACAAGAGAATAACAAACAAACTGTCATGTCGAAATTTGAAATACACACAATTATCATACCTACTCTTTTGAAACCTTATGTGAGCCATGAATTCATCAAATCTTTTATTCCACTGCCTTGGAGATTGCTTTAAACCATAAAGTGATTTGTTCAATTTGCAAACATAATCCTCTTTACCTCTGATTTCAAATCCCTCGGGTTGTTTCATCAGAATTGTTTCTTCAAGTTCCCCATACAAGAATGCAGTTTTTACATCCATTTGTTCTAGTTCAAGATCAAATTCAGCCACATAGCAAGGAGTATTCTGATAGATCTGTGCTTAACTACAGGAGAGAATACATCATTAAAATCAACTCCCTCCCTTTGAGTAAACCCTCGGGCTACTAGCCTAGCTTTGAACCTCTTTTGTTCAATGCCAGGTATGCCTTCTTTCTTCTTAAAGATCCACTTGCAGATAACAATTCTAGAACCAGTAGGTTTCTTAACCTGTTCCTAGGTGTGATTATCATGAAGTGATTTAATCTCTTCATTCATGGCCTTAAGCCAATTGTTCCTATCTTTACTTGTCAATGCAGCCTTGAAGGAATTAGGATCTTCTTCAAGGACTTCACTAGCGGCTACTAAAGAATAGGCAATTAAGTCAGCATAACCATACCTCTCTGGTGCTTTAGTCTCTCTTCTGATTCTGTCTCGGGCTAATTGATAGCCATTCTGTTCTGGTTGTTCTTCAACAGTTTCATAATCATCAAGCAACCAGTTACCAGCTTGCACATCATCAGTTTTCTCTTCGGACTATACCTCAAAATTAACTCTGCTAGAGCTGTTTTGATCAGCACCATCATTCACAATACCAATCTTGGTTTTGTATGCCATTTCCTTCTCATTAAAAACCACATCACGGCTCATAATGCACTTCTTGTGACCAGGTTCAAGACACCAAAGTTTATAAGCTTTGACACCTTCAGGATAACCTAGAAAGAAACATTTAATTTCTCTAGGTTCCAATTTATCTTGCCTAATGTGAGCATAGGCAACACACCCGAATACTCTCAATCTATCCGGACTTGGAGGGTGTCCAGACCAGATTTCTTCTGGTGTCTTCAACTCAAGGGCAGTTGAGGGACATCTATTTATCAAGTAGGTTGCAGTCATCATTGCCTCTGCCCAGAAGATCTTAGGCAAACCTGCACTTAAGATCATGCACCTCACCCTTTCAAGGATTGTCCTGTTATACCTCTCTGTAATTCCATTCTGCTGAGGAGTACCAGCAGCTGTTCTATGTCTTACAATACCATTTTTATTGCAAAAATCATTGAAAAACTTAGAACAAAATTCAAGGCCATTGTCTGTGCGAAAAGTTTTTACCTTCCTGTCAGTTTGAGTCTCAGTGAGGGCTTTCCAATTATTGAAACTATCAAAGGCTTCATCCTTTGATTTCAGAATATAAGTCCACAACTTTCTTGAGAAATCATCCACAATTGACATGAAATATCGAGCACCAGAGTGAGAGGGTGTCCTTGATGGTCCCCAAAGATCTGCATGTATGTAGTCAAGTATACCTTTAGTTCTTTTCTGACCTGTCTTGAAACTGACCCTGCAAGCCTTGCCACAAACATAGTGTTCACAAAACCTCAGCTTTTCCACTTTGTCTCCACCCAGCAAGCCTTGTTTTCCCAGCTCAATCAGGCCCTTTTCACTGACATGACCCAACCTCATGTGCCAAAGATCAGTCTTTGACAACACCTTTCTGAAACAGTTGCTGCAGATCCAATCACAATGTTACCATCTAAGGAATAGAGGCCATTCTTCTTTATTCCCATCATGACAACCTCGGAACCCTTCATGACATTCAGAACTCCTTTTGCACCCTTGAACCCATAGCCTTTCTTATCCAAATCACCAAGAGAGATTAAATTTCTCTTGAGATCAAGAATGTATCTTACTTCACTGAGTAGTCTTTCAATCCCATCATGGAATTTGATTCGGATTGATCCAATTCCTTCAATTTTACAAGACTTGTTGTCACCAAGATACACTGTACCTCCTGCTTGATTGCTGAATTCTTCAAACCATGACTTGTTTGGAGTCATATGAAAAGTACACCCGGAATCCAAGATCCAGTCTGTTTCTGTGTCACTGCTAGACACCACCAGCACCTCTGTTGGTTCATAACCATCTTGAGCTATCGCAGCATTCCCATAATCCTTAGAGCTTTCATTGTTGGAATTAGATTTCAATCTATCAGGACAATTCTTTCTGGTATGCCCTTCCTTCCTACAATGATAGCACCGGATATTGGGAACATTTCCTCCATTTGTGGTGGGAGCATTTCCTCCACTATTTTTCTGTTGAGGCTTGAACTTCTTATCTTGCTTGTTGTCTTTCTTCGAACTCTTACCCTTAACAATGAGACCCTCCCCATTTGCAGATGGTTTAGGCTCCTTCCTCTCATTTAGTTCTTTGGCATTCAGAGCAGCCTGCACATCATTCAAAGAAACCGATTCTCTGCCAAACAGCATTGTTTCTTTGAAATGTGCATAGGTTCTTGGCAAAGAACACGAGAGTAACAAGGCTTGATCTTCATCATCAATTGAAACATCAATGTTTTCCAAGTCAAGAATCAGCTTGTTAAACATGTCCAATTGGCCTTCTAAAGGTTTATCATCTTGTATCTTAAAAGAATACAAAGATTGTTTGAGGTAGAGACGATTTACCAGGGATTTGGTCATGTACAGCCCCTCGAGCTTTAACCACACACCAGCAGCAGTCTTCTCCTTGGATACCTGCCTTAGTACCTTGTCACCCAAACTAAGGATAATTGCGCTGTGAGATTTTTCCAATAGGACCTTCTTATGCTTTTCTGTCATGTTCTTGTCCAACTTGGCCTCTCCATCAAGAGCTTCAACCAACCCTTGTTGCACAAGCAGCACCCTCGTCTTCATTCTCCAGAGCCCGAAATCATTCTGTCCAGTGAACTTCTCAACATCATACTTGGTTGTAGACATGATTGCAAGTTCCACGCTCACCGCACCACTTGTTGGGAATGATCAGAAGATCACCACAGATATTGTGAATCAAGAATGAACCAGAATTGTAAAAGCAATTGTAATTCAATGCAACAAAACTAAGTAACAAGAACACAAGAAATTTACGTGGTTCTTCTTAGAGCAATTTACTCTAAGCTTACATCCACGGCAGCCTTTAACATTGATCTCTCTTTTGTGTTTACACACTCTTTACAAACTCTCAAGAATGCCTCACTTACAAGATTATTGATCTCACAAAAAATTGAAACTGGAAGAATGCCTAAGCAGTTAAAAACAGAAGCTACTTATACTAAGTCAACTAATAACAACCCTCTTAACTCACCAATGAAACAGAGGTTACAAAACAGAATAATAGAATTAACTAACTATCATCTATCTAGTTGACTTATTTGAGTGTTGACTGAACCAATAATCAACAAATATTTTTGTTTGATTTAAAATTATTTGGCTAGTTTTGATCTTGTGTGCTTAATTGTTCCCACTTCCCATTGAGGAAAAAAGATTTCATTTTATGGCTTCTATTCATACATAATCTGAATCATTCATTATTACAATCTAAATTATTTTGGGAATTAGGTCTAGATTGATGAAAGGAATTTCTGTTATTAATTCTAGTTCAGTAATGAAAAAGGAATGTAACGTAATTTGTGGAAAAGGAAGATCTTTGGGTGGGAAGGGAAAGACAAATTGAAAAGAAAAGAAAAGAAAAAAAATTAAACATTAAACATATGGACATATATCTTCTTTGTTCCGTCCTTCAGTTGAGCTTTGAAATATTTGGAAACTGTTGAAGTGCCAAGCTATGAAGCATGAACAGTGCTCCTTCTGGAGGTGTCGGAGTGTTGGATAAGCTTCTGACACTACACTTTTCCAACTCCTGTATGACATGTGTCAAGTACTGCTCACTAGGTGCCCAATTAATTACGGTTTGTCGGCTCGAACATGCGCCAAATACAGCTAGGACATGACTTGGACACTTGGTCGACACCCGAAAAGGATACAGCTCTTTTAAAAGGGTTCCAAAAACATTTTTTTTATTTTAAAAAAAAACTTTCAGAAAGGTCTTAGATACACTAGATCCTTAATTTTTTGGTTGTACATGAGTAAATTGAAGGTAAAAGATATACTTCATCGTCTTGTTTTGAAATCTTTGTTGTGAAGAGACAAAGTTTCTCTTAGTATTTTTTTGTGAGGCTCGTTATTTTAGGGGAAATGGCAAAATGCATAGCTTAGCAAGTTGAGAAAGTGAATTACCGTGTTTGTGCTTCATTGGTGCCAAGTTCAGGCATATCTGTCGGAAGAAAATTAGGTCCCTATGTTGCTATACTGAGACAATTTTGCCTCAATGATTTTGCATGTGGCTGATAAAAATTTCATGGTTGGACAAGTTAGTCTGGTGCATGTTAATGCAAGGAATTTTCTTACCACCACTCAAAGGATACGTGTATAATGCTTATACCCTGTCAGATACCTGTAAAGCCACCCTTGATTTCTCAGAATGTCAATGCAATAATAATTTTTCATTGCTTAATACGCTGTTCTTTATAGTTAACTTTTTTTTGTGTTCCAATTGCAGCCGAGAATATGTATTACTACATGAGAACTCAAATGGATAATGGGCACTTACCTCTCAAAATCCGTCTCCATCCTGCTCATTAGAAGTGATTAAAGCAACATTCGGCCGGTAGTTTGTCTAATCATGTCCAACTTTTGTTCTATCAAAAAATCATGTCCAACTTTTGTGTATTCTCTAGAAGTATCTTGATATTTATTCAGGACACATTGGATATTTTGTTAAGTTGTACAAAACAATCTTGAGCCCCGTCATATGAGAATTTGAGAGCCTTGCTCAAGCGAAATGCACGCTTGTTAGCTGATAAACATGTGACTTGCTGGTAGCAGTTTGACTGAGATACTCACGTCTCACATTTGGACTGCCTTAGGATTTGTTTGGTATCATGAAGGGGAAAGGAAAATAAGGAATATAATAATAAGAAAAAGAAAAGGAAAAAATTAAAAAGGTTATCCCTCACCTCGGTTGGTATTGTCTGAGGGAACAAGGTTTTATCTTCCTTTGTTTGGTTTGATCAAGTGAAAAGAATATAAATATATATTGATAATGCTAGGAAACATATAGGGCTCACCGGAAGGAGTGGATAACAATTTTCTTCTCTAGCAACCCGTCCAACAAGGGATGGAAAAAAATTCACGTGGCTCATAGAAATCTCTTCTTTTGCAATTTCTTTGTTTTCTTTGTTTCAATCTCTACAAGGGATGATCTAAATAATCTTTTATCCTATCTTCATTTATGGTAAATTACCCAATACCCTCTTAAAGTTGTCAATTTTTAATTTTAGCCTCATTTAGGATTCCTTATACTCGTTAGATGGATCCTTTCTCAAAAATAGACACCATATTTATGGACTATCCTTGACCTTTTTTTAGAGCTGGCAACATAAGTCTCTTCAAATATATCCGATAAATGATAGTATTTGGGCTGCAAAATTTGAGCTTGAAATATTCTCGGGTTTTTTTGGTCAGGCCGGATGAAGTCCGTTTCAGATATGGGTTTGGGTCGGGCTAATCTGATCGGCCTTGCAGCCTGCATAACACTATTTTTTACTTTTTTATTATTTTTTCTCTAAAAAGGTAAAAACAGATAAATACAAAATAAAAAAAATTAAAAAAGGGACACTAATACTATAGGAACGCAGTTCGGTTGCAAAACATCGATACTATAACCACTGTTCTATTAAAATGTAAATGATTCTAATACTTACAACAGAAATGATTTTTGAACGATACATAGGGACAACAATACGGTGTTTCTTTGATTTTTTGACGTATTTTTGAAACTCGTGTATACAATAAAGTTAAAAAGTCAGTGAGAGATATATATAAATATATACGATATCATATACGATGTCCAAAATCTGATATTCAAATAACACAAATGTATTTAAAATAGTCAATTGCAGTACAGTATTTTTTTATTAGGTAGATAATTTTGTATAATCATAAATGCATTTTCTACTCCTACAAGGCTACACTTTTTTATAGTAAAAAGATTTTTAAGAGAAGAAATGTAGCTAAGGTGTGCATATTTTTATAGCACAAGAATCTAATATAATTTATTAAAATATTTATGATAAAATATTTTGATTTAATTGTTATGAACTGTCAGTGTAAATATTTTTTACACCGTCAGCCAATCATAAGTTACCACATCATTAATGATGTTTGACTCTTATCATAACTACTTTAAATGTCTTACATAAGATGTATTGTGATTGATTGACAGTGTAAAAAACTTTACATTGATAGTGTATCAAAATTTAATTCAAAATATATTAAAAAAATACTATTGGGAGGGGTACCCGCTTAGAGGTCTATTAGTATTCTGTAAGATTGGTCTCACCTACTAAAATGGCTGGTTTGGGTATGGAGAAGAAGAAAGAGGGAGGGGGCAAAACTGACATTCAGAAAAGGGGCTCAATTGTTGACATAATGGGCCAGACCCAAATATGTGTTGGTCATAGGGTTGCTGAAGCAAAGGAAAAATGGAACTTGCTGCCAGCTGATTTCATTTTTGAATCTATTGGGCCAAGCCCAAGCCTGTGGAAATCAGCACTACATTTGTAAAATATAAAAAAAAGGCCTTATTTGATCTTCCAACAAAGTGACATCTCTCCCAGTGCAAAAGAGATTTGAGGACAAGGTTGTTTTGAGGAGAACGGTATTGTAAGAGCCCAATCCAATTAGGAAATATGTAATAGTTAGTTAGTTAGAAGGGATTAGTTAGTGGTAGGCACTTAGAATAGAGCCTATAAATAAAAGTGAGTTATATGGTATCCAAAGGGTAACTTTACCCTACCTAAGTGGCTCAATCAGATTGTAAGAATTATTTGATTTGACCTACTAATATGACTCATTTAATTAAGGTGACACATTCTGGTTGGACAAGATAACTTTTACCTCAAAGTTATTGCGGGACCAGAGAATGCACCATAAATAAACCCTCCAAAATGTAATTAGGCATATATATTAAATCATTGGGTTTTGACTGGATTTTCCGGTGTGAAAGGAGGGTGCTACTTTCGATACACTCATTCACACACACACACACACACATACATACATACATACATACATACATACATATATATATATATATATATATATATATATATATATATGGCTATAACAAATTATCAAATATAATAGTAAAACTCCTGTGAAAAAACAAAAACAGAGATAGAAATTAAATCTCTGTACAGACCCGAAATCCAACCCAGACCGAACAGATCGGGTTGGGTCAGAAGAGAAGAGAACTTGTCCCACGCTTTAAAAGGAGCAAACCAGGTCAGGACGGGTTCGGGTCAAGCTACGGTTACCCGGTCTGATCCGCATATGTATTGTTATTATCTTTATCTTTATTTTTAAAATTACCTTTACCTTAGATCATCAAAATCACATTTTTAGGATTTCCTTCAAGGCTGGAGCCTTCTTCTCAGTTGTCCCTTGCCGCCGAATCGAGCCGCACCTGAGACACCGCCCAACAGGCAAACAGCAACTCAACCCTAATAGGTAGTTATGCTAATGCTTTTTGCTGCTCTTGTTACCATTGCTTTTCCTTCTCACTACTATGTATGAGGGCTCACCCACCCAACATTTTTGAGATGCTACCTTCTTTATTCTTTCCTCTACACAACCAACACTTTGATGCGGTTGGAACTGCTTTTACAAGTCCTCTTCACTTTTAATTAACCTTAATTAT
Organism: Ammopiptanthus mongolicus; assembly: GCA_039655645.1. Lineage (NCBI taxonomy): Eukaryota > Viridiplantae > Streptophyta > Magnoliopsida > Fabales > Fabaceae > Ammopiptanthus > Ammopiptanthus mongolicus. The sequence continues at coordinate 49,893,025 of CM077350.1, forward strand.
TTTATTGAGTGAACTCTTAATTCGGTCCTCCAAAAATTATAGTGTCAGCCGATAGGTCCTTCAAAATTTATTGTCACCAATTAAATCCTTAAAACATCTAAAACAATATTAAATTGAAAGGTTTTTTCAATTAATCCCTCTGGATCTAAGTGGCAAAGAGTTTGGGTTTCCCGAGACCTTGTAAGTCTCGGGTTCCTCTTGTGAATGGAAAAAAAAAATACTAAAGCCCCAAAATGATCCCCGACAAAAACATAGGGTACACTTTTAATCCTCCAGAATGACAAAACAGGGACACATGAACCCCTCCTTTAGTTTATCTCCACACACGTCCATTAGTTTGCTGATGTGTCCTGTTAGTAGACCAAGCGTCAGTTAGTTTGGTGACATGTCAATCCAGCATGGAATCTATACTTAAAAATAAATCAGAACAAAAATAAAACAAAAACACCACGATAATGGCGTATGAAAGAAAACGCATAGTTCCACAACACCACGATGTACTCCATTCCCTGATAGCCAAAATCGTAACATAGTAACACTTTCCATACCCTAACATAGTAACCTATTCCTCTCTCTTTCAATCACAAAATTCATACCGCAAGTCTATACAAGGTGAGTTTACTTTCCCCTGTTCTTTGTTCATGTCGATTTTGTATTTGTTTTTGGTTAGGGTTCGATTTGTCACGTTACTGGTTCCATTTGTCTTTTTTCTTCTCCCTAAACCAGTTTCAATTTGTGGGGGGAATACACATTTTGCGTTTGTCTTAAATGGGGTTAAAGTTGCCGTCTTTTAATTTTTCCCTGTTGTGGTCCCATCCTCCAAGGTTGTGGTCCCTGGGTTATTGAATTTTGTAGTTTATGTTGTGTGGGTGTTTTGCATGAGGGTTGTTTTTGTGGTGTGGGGGTGTTTTTGTGGGGCCATAGGGTCATTTTTAAACTGTTGGTTTGTTTGTGGTGAATGAAAAGAAGTACCTTTTTGTCCTTGCTGGTTATTGAATATTGCTTGTTTATGTTGCTTTTTTCGTTTGTTTTTTTTTTTTTGCAGATGGCTACATATATTACCTTCTTCTTTCACCATGGAGGTAAATTTATAAGAGACAATGGGGAAAATAAATATGTGAACGGTAAGGTAGATAGCATCCCTCCGATGGATATTGATCTTGTTACATATTTTGACTTGGTGGCGTTATTCAAGAACTTGGGATATCATGACTTCACAGTGATGGGGTGGATGCATCCGGGTCGTAGTGATTTCGACCTTGGTTTAAGACCGTGTGAGGGGGACAATGACATTAACCGTATGTGTGAGGTGGCTATGGAGCAGAATGGGCCAAAATCATGTTCCATGCACTTATATTTTGAGCATCCAGTGCTAGATGTTGAAGATGCAGTGTTTGTAGACCCACAAGAGGTGGCTGAGAATATTCAAACCAATGCTGCTGCGAAGGATGTGTCTATTGAGGACTTGTTGTCTTCCGATGACTATGACAGTGTCGAGGATTCTCTTTATAGGCCTCCTCCAATAACTGACAGTGACAGCGAAGAAGACCATGGGAAGAAACAGAAAACAACAGCAAAAAAGAAGAACAATGCAGAGGACAGTGGCAATGATGATTCAGCCCATGAAGATACTGTTCAAGGTTCGTTTGAGGCTACTAGGTATGCATCTAACTCTGAGCATATGAGAACCCCATAATCTACTGATGATGAGGGGAGATCAAGGCCTACATTCCCAGTGTTTAACCCAAAGACTAAATTTGGCCAAGTTAACCTAGAAGTTGGAATGGAGTTTAAGAACTTGGCTCTATTTAAGAATGCTGTCAAGGACTTCAATATTGCCCTCGGAAGGCAATTTCAGTGGGTGAAAAATGATAAACTAAGGGCTAAGGTTGATTGTAAATTAGATGGTTGTCCTTGGGTTGCATTTTGCTCTTGGAATAGCTTGGACAAGATATATCAGATAAAGACACTCATTGCAGAGCATACTTGTTGCAGGGTTTTTAAGAACAAGGCAGCCACCAAAAAGTGGGTTGCCAACAAATTAGAGAAACGACTATTAACACAACCTGAGCTGAAAAGGAGACAAGCATTTGACATCATGAAGGAGGACTTTGCTGTACACTTAAATAATAAAAAGTTGTCACGGGCATTGAAGGTAGCTAGGCTTGCAGTAGAAGGTTCAGAGAAGGATCGATATGGTAGGACATGGGACTACCTGGGAGAGTTGCTGAAAAGCAACCCCGGTTCTACAGCTAAAATGGATGTTTCACCACGAGACGGTTTATCGCCATTATTTCAGCGGCTTTATATCTGTCTAGATGCTTGCAAGTCAGGATTTGAGGCTGGGTGTAGGCCATTGATTGGCCTTGATGTACTCTTGTGCAGAATTTAAGACTTTGTTTTTTTGTTTCATTTCAGGAAACACAGTATGCACATACTGGAGATATAACACCACTGCCACCAGCTGTAAGACCATCTCCTATCAGACCACATGCTGTGGTGACACCATATGCAAATCCACCTCCATTCAACCCAAGTCCTCCTTCAGCAGTGGGCATGCAATCAATACGACCACCAACACCTCCAGTTAGGCCATTCAAGCCTCCAAGATATGCCCATGGTGAAAGAGAAAGTGTGTCCAATGAGACATTGACAACAGCAAGCATTGGGACAGCAAATAGGCTATTTCAGTTCATTCCAACCCCTGGATACAGGCCACCATCATTTGAACATAATGGCTGCAACAAGAAGTGAATATAGATGTGATTTGGGACACTGATGCACATTGTACAATTTGGACATATGGTCCTTTTTTGCTTTTTGGTACCTTGATGGGGATGTATTAGCCTTTTTTTTTGTACATTGATGGTGATGTATTTTGTGGGGGATGTATTTTCCTTTTGGTACATTGTGGATCTTGGATTTACTATGTTGGTTTTCAAATGAATACACAAAGTTATTGTGTTGATATTTTGGTTGTCGATATATTGTGTTTATTGCTTTTTATGGATTGGTTCTTGGAATACACTAATTAAAAGCATAAATGAAGAAGACATAAATGTAGAACAAACAGAACTTCCCATTTCATTACAATAATTAACAGCTGAAGATTACAAAGTCAAAAACATTTGTTAATAACACTTAAACTACTTCCAAACATAAAGTATCATCAACACAACAACCAAGACAACCCCTATCACTACTCCAACAGATCTTTGGACATGTGTAACTTCTTTGATCTTGAGTTGCATGACAATTATCTTTAATTTCATTCACTAATATCAATCGCCATCTGCTTAAGTCTCCCTTCTTCCATCTGCTTAATTCCCCCTTCTTCCACCTTCGCCATTGCAACTTGATCATCCACATATTCATCCATCCACACAAAAAATTCACAATAGGGTTTCTTCTCCCGCAACCATACAACAATAAACATGTAAATAAGGGAAGGCAAACAATATCTGAATGCTATTGGAGTTTTATTACCTTAAAATAAGAGCACCCATAGAATGCTCTATTAGGGTTCCTTCATGTTTTGGATGTGTACACTAAACATCGTTGTGGGTTAGAACAAGTGCAAAATGGAGAATCAAACTTTGGGGTGACAAGACTTGAAGAAGCACTCCAACTATGCTCACGCCTAGACACGTTCTTAGAAGTCCAACTCATCGTTTTGGGCAAGAAATGAAAGGGGACGAAATCTGAAGTGGAGAAATTAGAGGGTTTTAACGAATATTGATGGGTGAAAAAAATAGGGTTGATGGAGCAGAAGAATGGGACGAACTCATAGCACAAATTGGACGAAAAATGGCAACATCACTGCATGAACCAAAAGTTAGGGTTCAACACTGCAACAAGGAAGGGGAAGAAGAAGATAAATAGCTTCCACTTCAAAACGGTGCCATTTTGATAGTATCACTGCTGAAACAAACAGAGAATCCACGTGGCCTAATGTTAACGGACACCTGGGCTTACTAATGGGACACATCAGCAAACTAACGGACGTCTGGGGGGATAAACTAACAGAGGGACTAACGTGTCCCTATTTTGTCATTCTGGAGGATTAAATGATGACTTTATTTTTCTTAAGGATTAAAAATGTACCCTGTGTTTTTGTCGAGGACCATTTTGGGGTTTTCCTCAACAAAAAAAGAAAATAAGCTCTGGTAGAGCTTTCCCCTTAAATGAGTTTTTTCGGCTTGACTCAGCAAAGTCTAATGCGATTTTCGGATATCAAGCGTCTCGGGAAAAAAAAAAATTTGAAGGTTTTTTTGTTACAAAGTCTTCAAAAAGAAATGTGGTGACATGCGGTGACGTTTTACGTTTTAAATTTAATTGGTGACAAAAAACTCTTAAGTACCTATCTCGCCACACTGTAATGTTTAGAGGATTGAATTGATGGTTAACTATCCACTATTAGATTATGAGTTGAGATTAGTTCTATAATCATCCAACAACTAAGTGAATTTTAAAGTTACACAGCTCATATTTTGGGTCAACTCGGTTCCGTCCCATCTAGACCTGGACTTAAATAGACATGTACATGATTGGTTTTCTAGGGGTTTAGGCTAGGGTTCAATTTCAAAGAGTTGACCTTGTCAAAATATAGGGCTAGGTGAGCACAAACACTCTTTCACTACCCTGTCTCTACTCTCTCTGACTGTCATGTCATTGAATTGAAGCGCCACACCAAAACCCGTACAGTGAAGAAAATTGAAGCATCCTTTCAGTGATTTCTAAGGTTCAATTTCCTCCCAATGCTTTTTATCTCCTTTTTTTCATTTCTTTCGTTTTATTTTAAGGTTCTTAGATACCACAATGCAAGTTTGGATTTCAATGATGCACGCCAGCACGCGGAATCATGGAATTTAATATAGTTTACCACAATGCGCTTAGCATGTTTGTGAAAATGTGATGCTGTTAACTTGTTAATTATCTGAAATATGGGCCTAGTACTTAGTGGATTAGTTGAAGATTTTCTTGTTAATTATTTGAATTAGTTGATGAATATTTGTTATTCGATAATCTTTACTATTTTCCCAGAAATTCAAATGTGACATTAATGTTTCTTATTTGTTATTCTTAAGTTGCATTTGTACATCTGAATCTGATGTTGGGGTTGCAGGTTGGGAGAGAAAGATGAAGCAAGTGGTAGGAATGGTGGTTTCCAATAAGATGCAGAGGTCGGTGGTGGTGGCAGTGGATAGGCTATTCCACCACAAAATGTACAACCGATACGTCAAACGCACCTCTAAATTCATGGCTCACGATGAGCACAATCTCTGTAACATTGGTGACCGAGTTAGTAGCATGAACTTACCTGTCTAGTTTGGCTGATTTAATTATTAATCAAATTCAACTCTTTCGATTATCATTGTTTTCAGTTGATTGGTTTTGCAAGAAAACTTAATAAGCAAACTATTTTGCTGTTGTTGTTTCAGGTTCGACTGGATCCTTCTAGGCCTTTGAGCAAGCGTAAACATTGGATTGTTGCTGAAGTTCTCAAGAAAGCACGTATATATGTTCCACCCCTCCATGCCAGTGTCTGAGAATGAGAGCTCCACCTCTGAAGCACCTGCTTCATAAACTGGCTCAAGGTATTAAAAGTATCTTGGCTGTCAGATCTACAGAAGTTTTAGTTGTTGGTATGGAAATGAAGCTTGGAATAAAGTTTAATTGAACGAGTTGATAGTTTGCTAGTTGTTGGTATGGAAATGAGTTGATAGTTCTATGTCAAAAAATAGATATTATGTGCTGGTTCTCCACTGTAGTCTAATTCATTTAATTGCCAGTATACCATATGATAGTTGTAGTAACTTTCAAATACAAGTTTGCATACTTTTGCAGCTTCAATTTGCCCATGCTGTTTTGTTGGTAAGATAACTGGGAATATTATGGAAACCTGAATCGCTGCTACTATTATCATCTTTGAAGAAACTTGAACTCTCCATTATTTTTCATTTTGACATCATTTCTCAATTTTTATGGCAGGAGAAGTTTTGATATGGCGTATTCTATTCTAAGGTTGATTAGCTTGTATCTCGATTGGTTAAAAATCAGTCTGCTGCAATTTACCATGAAGTCTTATTAGATTTCAAGGCTGCTATGTTTGTGTGATCTATATTGCCATCTGTGAAAATGGATTGTAGTGTACCATGATCAAAAGGGGAATTTGTTCTCATGATTGTGTTGCATATTTTGTCAGCAGATTCCTTAGTAATAACTTCTTTACATGCATTCTTCTGTATTATATTTACCTGTCTTCGACTTTCACTCTGGGCTGGGAAATTAATACGGAAGAAATTCATAATAGTAACTTTTTTAAAGAGACATTCTGTCTTCTATTCCCACCCAGAAAAGGCCCCTGCAAAGAGAGATTGGTAACATGGCAAGGAAGGCTTAAAGCAGGGAAGAGATATTAAATAGAATTAATAATGGGGCCTTGGGAAGAGATCCCAAAGCAATGAAGTCTCAAATTGTAAAATTCAAAATGTTCTGGGTAACTGAATTCTCAATAATGATTAGTACTAAACTTACTGAACTGCTGATGGACTGATAGAGGTGATGGATGCACATAACGTGGTGTCTGAAGGCAGTAGTGTCTTACTCTTGAGGTAAGCTTGGTTATGGTAATATATGAAAGACAACCTCTGCCCCATTTTTTCTCTGCATATCTTTTTTTTAATAATACATCTAAACTAAGCTCACGAATGCTCAAATTTATTGCCACTTTGTTTGATGAAAAGTATTGCCATTTACAAACTTAGAGGCAGTGTTAAGCAGCAGTGTCACTTGAATCGCTGAAGTTTTATATAAGCACTATACTGTTTTTCATTGTTCTGGTGGTTTGCACAAAATTCTGATCAAACAACTGGATTCATTTGGCACCAACCAAGTATATCGCTTAAGTACAAAGCAAAGCCTTATTAATTTATTATTTTATCTCTTTGTATCTCATTATTCAACGGGAAGGATTTAAGCTGTCAACTTTTGAATTATGGGGGAAGATACGATGGCCACGGCTGAAGTTCTTTTTTTTTTAGTTGATAGGAATCATTACTGAAATTATATGCACAAAAAATACTGAAGACAAATTGTTAAGATGTTATAGTTCGTGTGGCATTGTTAGCTTCTAAGTTTGTTTTGCATGATGGAGACGTAGATGTAATTATAGTGTATTGTTGCAATCAACGATTGTATAATTATGACAGAGGCTGAGTGTCCCCGCATTACCCAATTAAGTGAAGGACTGAAGGAAAAATGACTGTAATTGCAGTGAAATGTAAGGTACAACACTACGATACGATTGTGTGTGTGAGAAAGTGGTGTTTGGTTGGAGAAAGGGATGGAAGTAGTCAATGTTAGTCACTAATGGGAAATGTCATGGAAATAAGAGCCCATGGTAACGAAACAGTTGTATTATTTGAACATCAAGTTTTGGATACCGTATATATTTATTTTTATTTTTCATTTATTTTTTATCTTTTTTATATACACGCAATTCAAAAATACATCAAAAAATAAAAAGATTATATATTCTATTTTATTATCCAAAAAACATTTCTCCTAACGAAAAGAGATGATAATGTCGTGGAATTATACTCATCCAAGGAGGTTTTGCACTCATATTTTTTTCTGAGTTCAATCAAAAAATTTCTTGTACGTTTTGTAGCATAATTGAATTAGATATGATTTTTAACCAGGATTTTGGAAGCATACGGGACTTTAGTGAGCTACGATGATATCGCGAATGTCATATTTAGAAAAGAGTTTAGAAAATAGTTATGCTATTTAGTTCGGAAAATGATTCTACTAGAAGTTACGAATACTGGAAGCACCAATTGGATAATGCTTTACCATTCATGGGGGGTTAGAAAAATAAAAAGAAGACGTATGTGGCAGTACGACTTTCATTCATAAGTATTAAGACGAAAACAATCATTTTTCTTTAATAAAAAAAAAACTCACCCTTCCATCCTAGTTTTTATTCAAAATCGTAAGAGTTTAGTTTTTCTTTCTTGTTTTTTTTGTAAAGCTTAGTATTCACCCTCCGTGGGGAGGGAAGGGAAAGTTAGATAAAGAGTATCTGTAAGGATTAAATTTTGCTATTTTATTTGTATGTCTACCACTTTTACTAAGTTGTCAACATGTTGTAACCCTTGCACATTTTTATTTTTATTTTGTCTAAAGCAAAGACTCATAATATACCTCTTACAAGGGGAGGGGGAAAGAGAAGTAGGAAATAAAAATGGAGCAGAGCACATTAAGAGAATTTGAATACATGCACTCACAATCATAATGTCTCACATATACCAATTGAGTTGACCTAAGGCATTACAAACACTTGCACAATTTTAAACTGCATTTATATGAGTTCGTATACATAAAATAATTTCAAATTTATTTTTACAAGTAAACCCAATGGCACATACGATAATTATTTAGGTTACCTGTAAATAATTTACTTCAAGTCTCATCATTCCCTGAAATTATGGAGAGTAAATTGCGATACTATTTTGAAAGATGTTTCATTTTTGAATTTGATTTATTTATTTTAATTCTCTAAATAATTTGATTAGACTCAGTTTGATCCTTTTATCTTAAGTTTATATGTGAACTTTGTTTATAAAAATTGTCACACTCCCATTACATTCCACAACCTAGTAAGAAAACAAATCACAAAGTTGAAAGAGCTTATAAGGAATGAGTTTAATTCTCATGCACGGTTAGTATAAAAAAATTTATATTGTCAACCAATTAAAGATTATAGTATGAGTGACTATCGAGATAGGTAGGATTAGAGTCAGACATTTTAATCGAGATGATAAATTATGATTTGTTGATAGTATAAAAAATATTTACACTAACTGTACATATAAATTAAATACAAAAAGAATTAAAACCCAATGAGACAAACTTACCGTTGGAAGCAATTATTAACATCTCATCAAGTCTAGTTATTATTATCTAATTTGAAGAAGCAAGTGTGAAGTTTGTAACCAAGTGAAGCAGAAGCATTCTCTCTTTGTTTTTCTTACATTGCACTTCACTCTTCGCCTCTTTTCCGTTAAAGAGTCTCTCACTATTTTTGGCGGGAGTAGGACCCCACCAAATTAAAACCAAACTACCTTTCTCATAAATACAACTTCCTCTCCTTCCTTTCTCTCACTCTCTTCCAAACCAAAAAACCACCCTTCTCCATTCCCTCACTTCACAACCACATTGCACTCACTGTACAGTACCAAAACCGGGTTCCTCTTCCTCTCCCCCAAAACGCTGCCGTACCGATTATTATTCTAAACACACACAAAAAATAGCTTCTCAATGACACTCTCTTTTCTCTTCTACTTCTACTTCTTCCGTTCCGTACTTTCTCTCTCCTCCGACGGCCTCGCCCTTCTCTCTCTAAAATCCGCCGTGGACCAACCTTCCGGCTCCGCGGCATTCTCCGATTGGGACGACGGCGACCCTACCCCGTGCCGCTGGTCGGGGATCTCCTGCGCCAACATCTCCGATGAGTCTCGTGTGGTGGGGATCGCGCTCGCCGGAAAATCCCTCCGCGGCTACATCCCGTCGGAGCTAGGCTCCCTCCGCTACCTCCGCCGTCTCAACCTCCACGACAACGACTTCTACGGCTTCATTCCCGTCCACCTCTTCAACGCCACCGCCCTCCACAGCCTCTTCCTCCACCGCAACAACCTCTCCGGCCCCTTCCCACCCTCTCTCTGCACCATCCCCCGCCTCCAAAACCTCGACCTCTCCGACAACTCCTTCTCCGGCCACATCCCCGAACAGCTCCACAACTGCAAGCACCTCCAGAGGCTCATCCTCGCCCGGAACAACTTCTCCGGCGAGATCCCGACCGGCGTGTGGCCGGAATTAAAGAACCTCATTAACCTCGACCTCTCCGCTAACGATCTAGAAGGTTCGATCCCGGAAGAAATCGGCGACCTGAAATCTCTCTCCGGCACTCTGAACCTCTCGTTCAATCATCTCTCCGGTAGGATTCCGAAGTCTCTCGGGAAATTGCCATCCACCGTGAGCTTCGATCTCCGGAACAATAACCTCAGCGGCGAGATACCCCAAACGGGGTCGTTTTCGAATCAGGGACCCACCGCGTTCCTTAAAAACCCGTTCCTCTGCGGGTTCCCTCTCCGGAAACCGTGTTCCGGTTCGGGTCAGGGATCAACAGATAACCGTGAACCGGGTTCGAGTAAAGGCCTGAGTCCCGGTTTGATAATAATTATATCAGTGGCGGATGCGGTTGGGGTTGCATTTGTTGGGCTTGTGGTTGTTTATGTTTATTGGAAAAAGAAGGATGATGAGGATAATGATGATGATTCTAATGGATGTAGTTGCACTGGGAAGAGAAAATTTGGTGGGAATGGTGATGAGAAAGTGTGTGGGTTGGGTTTGCCATGTATGAAAGGTGGTTTGAAGAGTGATGATGATGATGATGAGGAGTATGAGGGAGATGAGGAAGGGAAAGGGGGTTTGGTGAGTATTGATAAAGGTTTTAGTTTTGAGCTTGATGAGCTTTTAAGGGCTTCAGCTTATGTGTTGGGGAAAAGTGGGTTGGGGATAGTGTATAAGGTGGTGTTGGCAAATGGGTTGCCTGTGGCAGTGAGAAGATTGGGTGAGGGTGGTGAAGAGAGGTATAAGGAGTTTGCAGCTGAGATGCAAGCCATTGGGAAGGTTAAACATCCTAACATTGTGAGGTTGAGAGCTTATTATTGGGCACGTGATGAAAAGCTTCTCATCAGTGACTTCATCAACAATGGCAATTTGGCCAATGCCCTTCGAGGTCAGTTCTTTCCATTTCATATTTTGGTTGTGTGTGTGATTCATTTTGCTTTCATTTGTTGTGCTGAATGAGAAGATGGGAAGATTTCACCTCTGTTTTCCTTGTTTCAATGGAGAGACATGTCTACCTAACAAAAAGAGTTAAGATAAAGAGTTGAAATACCCCATTCGATTTTTATTTTTTGTTAAACTTTTGTCGGCACCCGATTTTTTTTTATTTTAGAATGTTTTTTAAATGTCTTCTAAAAAAATATTTTTTATAATGTTGGGATGGGGTTGTGGCGGGCACGGCCGAGGTCGGTATCGGAGGTTGGTGGTGGAGGTCGGTTGCTAGTGGCCGGAAAATTTGCCCACGAGCACCGCGGTGATCGCGGGTGGTGAGCGGAATAGTCTATGGATATCAATGGAAGAAAGGAAAATACTTAAAAAAATAAATACGTGATAAAATACAAGATCACCATATAAAAATATGGTGTCTCATAAGATGACCCTGTTTATTGTCAAATTAAGGAGACTCTATTACATTTACCTAACATTACACTTATATTAAGTTGTTGGACAAAACTTATGTGTTGTTCTTTAGGTGTTTGTGATGTTATCTAATGAGAAGAAGTGTCCCTTTGAAAGGGCGGTGGGAATAGCAAGAATCACATCCATTTGATTTGAACGTGAAAGCTCCAATTTGGAGTTTCTCAATTGCTTCAAATTTTTTTTCTAAAATGCTACTTGGTATAGTGAATTTGACATTACCGTGATTTTCTGAATCTTTACGAAGCTAAGACATGTGTAATTTTTCATTGATGAATTATTACACATTTTTTTTTTCTAATTGAAAAGCAACATTACAAGTATCTGTAGAACTCCAACTAAATCTTGTCGTTAAATATAATATATCCATATTATATTTTTACATAATATATAATGGTTATCGTAAATATAAAATATCTCACAAACATTAATGTAACCAAACAGAGCTGGACGTGGGCGGAGACTGTAAGTGCTGCTGACTAATAACGATGTTGATAGGTGATAACAGTGAGGGTAAAAGAATCCCAGTGAATTAATGATACAATAATGTATTTGAAAACAGTAATTTGATATGAGTTTAATTGTTATACATTGTCCTATATTAATTTTTTACACTGTCAATCAATCAGAAATTATGTTTTGGGTGACTTTTAAGGTAGTTAGGATAAGAGTAGGGACGGATCCAAAAATTTTCATTTGTGGGGACGAAATCATGTATTATAAATATTTTTATAAATAATATATAAATATATAAGCGATAAAATAATGATATCATTATCATATTTTAAAATTGTTGTATATTTTTTCATTTTCAACACTATAAAAAATATTTCTCTTTATATATGTGACCAAACAGTCATTCTAGTATTCATCTTATACTATTGCAAACTTGATTGTTCACAAAAAAAAATGAAAAAATATTATGTAGAGTAGGGTTGCAAGCCAAAGGGAACAACATTTATCTTTTAGTGGGGGCAAAATTAAAATTATTCAACATTTAATAATTATATTTTTTTACTTTGTGGGGGCAAGTGTCCCCATTGTCTGACATCTGGGTCCGTTCCTGGATAAGAGTCAAATATTTTAACTTATGTGGTAATTTTTGATTGGTTGATTGTGTAAAAAAATAACACTGAGAATGTGTACTAATTAAATTAGATGTTTAATAGATGTATTGTAAATAAATATAAATGAGATGTTGTTTAAATTTTATGTTCTAAATAGCATAACTAGTAATCATAAGTGAATAGAGTTTGAACTTGATATATGCCATGGACGAGTTTTAATGATAAATAGTGTATGCATGGATTAATACATACCAGCATAACACATTGAAGCAACGGTAAATATTAATTACTTGTAAATAAGGAAACTTATACCATTGTAATCTAGAAAAGAAAAGATATTGTGTAAATATTTTAGGTTTCCTTCCTTAGAAATAAATATGGAAATTGTATTTGGAGTTTTTGTCTATCCGGTCATGGTGGGACAGCGGTGTTGATTCAGCATGTGTATGGGAGATGAAGTGGCAGGACAGACACGCTTGTTGGGGACCAAGAACAATTTCTAGAGTTTAATTTGATCACCAAACAAGACAAAACTTGCACATAAAATTTCCAGTTTCACACTTCCAAGCCATTTCTTTTCTCCAGTGAAATGTCGTTTGACTTTTGAATCTTTGTCTGTATTTACCTCCTTCTTTACCCAGACATTTGAGTATTTGGATCTCCTTTTAATTATCACACCCACCGTAACCCTATCTTTTAAATGTAGCTTCCTATTGAGTATATCGTGTTTGTAAGCCGAAAAGAAGGGGCACATCTGTGCCGCTTTTGTATCTTCGGTTCAGGTAAAAAGTTAAATCTCTTAGTGGAAAAAAATGTTTTTTTGTTGTTTCATAATTAAACTTTCTTGCTTATGAAGCATAGTCTCTACCTGCTTTTAACCCGGGCCCTACTTGAACTTTTTTCCTACCCTTCCCTTCCTTCCACTGCACCTATGTCTCATTCTTATTATTAGTAAAAGGAAAATATTTTTTTGTACCTGGAATACCTCGCATCGACATGCTGTCATGGATATAAGTGAGTATTGAGTTATTCTTTATTAACCTAAGATAAGTTAACATATTTGTTGAAAAAGAAAGAAGTCTCATATGGATTGGAAATGAGACAAGTCAAGAGGATATAAATTTTATAAAAATATTACTAACAAAATCTAAAAGGAAAGGAAATCATGGTACAAATGTGTGAGAGAGAAATTCTCATCCAATCAATTGGCAAAGTAAGAATTCATCTTCGTTCTAACCGTCATTACCATAATATAATCTTACTAGTAAATATTTTCAGCTACTAACAACAGTTCACTACTGCAGCTAACACTTAATCTTACTTGAATGTATACAGGGAGAAATGGCCAACCATCTTCGAACCTTTCATGGTCCACCAGACTAAGAATCGCCAAAGGAACAGCCAGGGGCTTGGCCTATCTCCATGAATGCAGTCCTAGAAAATTCGTCCATGGTGACATCAAACCCACCAATATCCTACTAGACAACGACTTCAAACCCTACATTTCCGATTTTGGCCTTAATAGGCTGATCAGCATCACTGGCAACAACCCCTCCAACGGTGGCTTCATGGGTGGATTTCTTCCATACATGAAATCATCACAAAAAGAGAGATCAACCCACAATTACAAAGCCCCTGAGGCTCGAGTCCCTGGGTGCAGACCAACCCAAAAATGGGACGTATATTCATTTGGAGTTGTATTGCTTGAATTGCTAACTGGGAAGTCACCAGAATCGTCTCCTGCCACATCAACTTCTATTGAAGTCCCTGACTTGGTGAGGTGGGTAAGAAAAGGGTTCGATCAAGAAAGCCCATTATCAGAAATGGTTGATCCATCGCTGCTACAAGAAGTGCGTGCCAAAAAAGAGGTACTGGCTGTGTTTCATGTAGCACTAGCATGCACTGAGGGTGACCCTGAAGTCCGGCCTAGAATGAAAACTGTCTCTGAAAATCTTGAAAGGATTGGAACTTAATAGTCTAATGTGTGGGAGTTCTAGGATTCAACCTGAGACTGAAATGAAAAGATGCACTTCAATCTCATGATGTAGCAGTGAGAAGATTTTATGCTGGGCATTGAGATGCTGCTGCAAATCCTTTCTATCTTGGAATAGGCCCTTAACTTTTGTTTGAAAGTGGAGCAATTTTTGGAGAACTGTAATTGTCACGGTCTCACTTCATCCCATACTCATTTTATTCTTTTCGGTGAAATAACAGGAAAGTTGTGCTAGATATTATTTAAACTTTGTTCTGATCTCCTTTCATACAGAATTTGATTGCAATAACTTTACAACACCTTGCATTATTATTTGAGTTGGCAAATTAATTCAGTATGATGTTTGGGCTCCATGCCTTTGGGGTGAATTGCTGCACTCCACTTTTTGGCCTGCTATGATAAGTTACTTTTTTACTGTTTAATACATATAACGGGTTGTGAGGTGTTCTTTGCAAATAGTACATAGTTATCTTTTATGGTACCAAGCTAAAAGGAGCAAAGTATGAAGGCAGCCAACCATCCAAACTCAAACATAAGACAAAAGCAACACCATCTTGAACATAACTATTCATAGCCCATTTTATTGAAGCAACCTGAAGGGTGAGCCACGCACATTCAATAATCACCTTTGAATTCTGTCAAAATTTTGATTAGTTTTTCAATTATTAAAATACACCTAATTTGATTGCTCTGCGATTATATATAAAAAATTCTCAAAACAAAATTCTCTTTGATTTGACTTATCTATCCTTACCTACACTATGATGAACACCCAATGTGGACACCAGAAGCATTCCCCGCTCTCATGCAAAAATGGGTTACATCTGTTTCATGATTCACCACAAAAAATGCCCGCGACAGATGCATGAAAGATAAACGACGCCGTTTACTATCATTTCCTTCCCATCGAGGAGAAGCGTTCAACTTCAATAGAGAAAGAATCATGCAATAAAACAAACGAACACGAACAAAAATGGTTCACAACGCCTACAATTCCTTCGAACTCATCAGCAATTCTCTTTCCAAAATTGAATCGATCAAATCCTATGATTCCAAGATCCTTCTCGGTTGCTCCGACGAATCTCTCTGTATCTACGCGCCACCGGAGGAGCTTTGGAAGGAACCCTTGCTCTGAAGCTAATGGGCGACGAAAAGAAAGAACAAGAAGGATTTGGAAAATATAAGGAGGGATTAAATGATGAATATCCAATTTTCTTTTGGGGACTTCTAAATAAATTTTATATTTTATAGCTGCTTCTTTATAAATTATAAAATAGATTTATAAATAAATATTGACTAATTTTATTAATGAGTTTGACAAGTGATAGGTAATTATACTATCACCATTAATTCTATTTTAAAGTAAATCCAACGTTGAGCACAGTAGAATACACCACTGCACCCAAACCTAGAAGTGCACCACAAAATTGGGCATGAAAGATTGATACTTCTACCGGGTTGGGGCTTGCGAAGGGGATTTTTTGTTGAGGATAGATCGGGATGACCAGATGAGGACTTAAGACCCTGTTCATATGAATTTTAATATTCGGGTTGCCACATGTACAATAATCTTGGTATATACATATATAATATATAATATATGCTTGAAACTAATAAGTTATAGAAAAGATATTATGCCACAAATTCATGTATAATACGCATTGATGCTCTATCAAATTCACTGAGATATCATCATACTTCAGATATTGGGATGAGAGGAATGTTATTTGTAAATTCAAAATTGGACATCTATAATAAACATTTCATTTTGAATGAGTATAACTTGAATATATTTTAAATTTATAATTGAAGTTAAAAACTAACGGCGTTATGTCGAAATTGATGGAAAGTACTAACGTTGAAACGGAATATAACGTGTATGACCAATTTGAAAAAAAAAAACTAATGGGACCGATGTGAAAATTTAAATAAGCATATAAGACCAATCAACCTAGTTTGCCAATTTCATATATCAGTTGCCTTATTTGAACATCAAAATCTGGATATCGTATGTAATATCGTATGTGTTTATCTCTATCTTTCATTTACTTTTTTATCTTTTTGGATATACATGCATCTTCAAAATACACCCAAAAACAAAGGAGACACCGTATGATGTCCCGTTTATGATGTTCAAAAACTTAACTCTTCTTATATTATATATAAAAATAAAATATATACCTTATATAGAAATGTAAATATTATTATAAAAAAAATATTATGAGAGTATCATACTTTAATGCTTCCTTTGGTTTGGTGGAAAGAGAGGGGAAAGAAAAATCTAGGAGAGAAAATGAAGGGGAAAAAATTGGTGAGATTCATTTCAAGTTTTTTTTTTTTATATTTGTGATGAAAACACGAAAATCGAAAAAATAATTATTGTTTTGAATGAAAATATTATAAAATCATTCTTTTATTTATTTAAATATTATTATATAAGGATATTTATGTCATTTCACAAATATGTTTTTTCTTTTCTCTCACTTTCTACTCAATCAAATAAGAGGAGAAAAAATTTTAATTTTCTTTTCTTTCATCTTCTTTCTTATCAAACAACTAAACAATCTTTTCGATGTTTATTTTTTTACTTCCACTTTCTTTTGTAAGATGTTTTTTCCTCCCACCTTCTCCCCAACAACCAAAGAGAATGTTTAAATAATAAAATTCTATGTAAAATGGGTGAAGTTGCTTATAAACAAAATAAATAATATCTTTTTGTTGAGTTTAATATAAACACATAATTAATTGGACGAGCAGTACAGCTGTATTTCTTATTACATTAGGTTCTAGCCGGGACCTGCCTATAGCACAAACAAAATCTCGAAGAAAACGAAATAATGGTCTGATAAATGTATCGAAATGACGAAAAGGATGAGGTATTTATTAAGGAATGAACCCTTTTTTAATGAGAATAATGATCTACAAAGCAACAAAAATGATACATAAAGAGTAATTTATTTATGAGTTTAATTGTTATGAAAAAATATAATGTAAAATTTTATACTGTTAATCAATTATTAATCATGATATAAATATCTTTTATAATAGTTAGGATAAAATTTAATTTTTTTATTAATATGATAATCGATAACTTATAATCCGATATCACTATAAAAAAAGTTTTACACGATAAATATATATCGATTAAACTCTTATTTATAGGAAGAATGCTAAATTTACAAGGTTATATTAATATATTCAATGTTGCGACAAATGTTGGATTGAATTTTTAAATAAAAATTTGCTTTTATCGGAAGAACACTGATTCACAGGACTCTATTTATATAATAAATAACTTTGGATTTATATATAAGTAAAAAAATATCTAAATTTTGTGAATTCAAATATACGTAAAAGTTAATCAAATCAACCCTATTTAATGCTATTGTTTCAAAAATATCCTTTGGTTAATTATTTTTTTATTTTTTCAACAGTACTATACACTCCCAAGACACAACTTTCAAGAGCATTATACACTCTCAAGGATAGTTTAGTAACTATAATTATTTTTTAAACAAATCAAGACCAATTAAACTAATATAAAAAACTTTCTTAATACGTATGAAGTTAGTTTTTTTTTTTTTTGCTTATATATAAATCCGGAGAGAGCATATTTAATTTTTGGATCTTACTAATGAGTGCCCTAAGGATACTCTTTAAGGAACTATAAAAAACATGTTTTTATAGGAAAATTAAATGTAAAATATCTTAGAATAATAAATATATCATTTTTTCATGCAAACTTGTTTTTTTGAAATCTTAACGAATGTAACACTTATTAGCATTCTCCTTAATTTTTTAATAAAATTTATTTTTAATATTCCTTAGCTCCGTCCCCACTTATTTATATATTTTTCTCACTTCCTTGTGTCTTTTACAATCTCGAAAACGCAAACCGAATACGGTGTCTACGTATTTCGTGGAAGTTGTTCATAAAACAAAATTCATTAAACAATGACCCAGCAAAGTTGAAGTCGCACTATGCACGCAATAAGCAATAGAAAACTACTTTCTTTTGTTTTTTATGGAGCCAAAGTATTCCACCACAGTCCAATAATTTCCATCTTTGAAAGCTGTGTTGATGATACACTACACATCACAGCTGATCTAATGAAAAGCTAGTAAGATGAGCTGAGATAAAGTGAACTAAGGGCACAAAGCAAAATGGCAGAAACTGCTGTATCGTTTGTTTTGAATGAAGTGTACCAACTCCTAAAAGAAGAAGTGATTCTGCAGAAAAGGATCCACGAACAATTTTCAGAAATAAAAGATGAACTGGAGAGCATTCAAGCCTTCATCAAGGATGCAGATAGAAGGGCAGCAGATGAAGTAGACACTAACGAAGGGATAAAAGCTTGGGTGAAGCAGGTAATACTAGAAGAAGAGGATTTTTATTACTTTGCCACAATTGATACTCTACTTGATAGAAGAGTATGGTCTTCTATTTATACTAGAGCTAGAGTGATACTTCGGTTATGACACATAATTGTTCCACTATAGTACTCAATGCTTAGTGCCACATTTTAGGAACAAAGTGCTAAGTGGTAATTTACAAGACATAAAACTATAGTAACTCACAACATTTCAGCTTCTGTAACTTGAATTATTATTCATTTTTTTTAATTATTATCTGACAGGTAAGAGAAGCATCTATTCGCATAGAAGATGCCATTGATGAATACCTCATTTATGTACCTCAGGAGACACGTAATCCTGGATGCATAGCTTCACCCCAAAAATTTGCTCGTGTGGTCAAAACTTTGAAGACTCGTCATCGGATAGCATCTCACATTCAAGACCTTAAATTATCAATTCATGGAATCAGAGAAAGAAGTAAAAGGTATAACTTTCAGTCTTCCGTTGAGGAAGGATCAAGAAATGGAAAATGGCATGATCCTCGACTGGGTTCATTTTTCATTGAAGAAGCTGAAGTTGTGGGGTTTGAGTACCCAAGGGATCAATTGGTTGATTGGTTAGTTAATGGAGTGGCATTGCGCACTGTGGTTTCAGTGGTAGGCATGGGGGGACTTGGAAAAACCACTCTTGTCAATAATGTTTTCCACAACAATGAGGTGAAAGGTTACTTTCATCGTCGTGCTTTTATCACAGTCTCTCAAACATATACGGTGGATTCTTTGTTACGGGACATGATGAAACAATTCTGTCGAGAGAATAATGAGCCTCTTCCTCAAGGTTTCAACACAATGGATCACATGTCACTTGTAACTGAAGTGAGGCATTACTTGCAGGAGAGAAGGTATGTCGTTGTCTTTGATGATGTATGGAAAGTAGATTTTTGGGATGAGATCCAACTTGCTATACTTGATAATAATATAGGAAGTAGGATAATGATCACAACTAGGAACTTGGAAGTTGCAAATTATTGTAAGAAATCATCTCTTGTTCAAGTCCACATGTTGCAACCCCTACCTCCAAACAAAGCATGGGAACTTTTCTGCAGGAAGGCGTTTCAATTTGATTTTAATGGATATTGCCCATCTGAGCTTGAAGATATATCGTATGAAATTGTTCAAAAATGTGAGGGGTTACCACTTGCAATTGTGGCCATTGGAGGTCTTTTGTCAACCAAAGAAAAAACTGTGTTTGAGTGGAAAAAACTATGCCAAAACCTTAGTTTTGAGCTACAGCGTAATCCCCATTTGGCTAGTTTAACTAGAATTTTAGCACTCAGTTATGATGACTTACCCTACTATTTGAAATCATGTATCTTGTATTTTGGTATATATCCAGAAGACTACTCCATCAGGTGCACGAGACTGGTTAGGCAATGGATAGCTGAGGGTTTTGTAATACATCATGAGGAGAATAAATCTTTGGAGGAAGTTGCAAAAGAATACTTGACAGAGTTAGTCCACAGAAGTTTGGTTCAAGTCTCTGAGGTTCACTATGATGGGAAACCTTCAAGTTGCCGAATTCATGATTTATTGCGTGAAATGATGATTAGAAAAATGAAGGAGTTAAGTTTTTGTCGTGTTGTGCATGAAGATGATCAACCTATCTATGATCCACTAACTAGACGCTTGTCCATAGCAACTGGTTCCGGTGATCATGTGCTTATGAGTATTGAACAATCCAATATGCGGTCCATGTATATGTTTGAAGCATGCAAACTGTCAGAACGCTTTTTGAGTAGGTTCTTTGAAAAATCTAAGCTTCTGAAAGTATTGGATTTGGAAGGTTCTTCATTGGATTATGTTCCTGATCAATTGGGGAACATTTTCCACTTGAAGTTCTTGAGTTTGAGGTACACTAAGGTAAAGGATCTTCCTAAATCCATCGGTAAACTTCAAAACCTTGAGACATTGGATTTGAAAGAAACACTGGTGCATGAGTTGCCAAGGGATCTAAGCAAACTTACAAAATTACGTCATCTTATAGTTTGCTGTAGAAGAAAAGAAGCATTTCATACGATGAAGGGTGAAACTGGGGTGCAGATGAAGGAAGGAATTGGATGTATGAAATTTCTGCAAACACTTTATCATGTGGAGGCAGACCATGGTGGATTAGAGCTAATAAAAGAGCTGAGGATGTTGAGGCATTTAAGGAAGTTGGGCTTAAAGAATGTTAAGAGAGAATACGGAAAGGCTTTGTGTGACTCAATACAGGAGATGGGTTGCCTTGAATCTCTTTCTATTAGTGCAATAACAGAAGGTGAAATCATTGATTTGCAATTTATTATATCTCCCCCACAACTTCAACGATTACACTTGTTTGGTCGCTTAGAGAAGTTTCCAGATTGGGTTTCAAGACTTGACTATCTTGTTAGGTTGTCCATTCGTTTTTCTAAATTAACAGAGGATCCACTGAAGTTGCTTAAAGATCTTCCAAATTTGATGCGTCTCGGATTTGGCAGTGATGCATATGATGGTGACACGTTGCATTTTGAAGCGGGGTTTCGAAAACTGAAAAATCTATATCTCGCAGGGTTGAAAAACTTGAATTCCATTGTTATAGAGAATGGTGCTTTGCCTACTCTTAAATTTATTCGAATGGATCATATGCCTCAACTAAAGGAGATGCCCTCTGACTTCCACCTCCTAAAAGACCTAGAAGATCTGTATTTGAATTTTATGCCACGTGAGTTTAGCGAAAGCATTTACGCAGAATGTGGACCCAAGTATTGGGTCATCAAACATGTTCAAATTGTTTCAATCAGAGAGTGGGTTGGTCCAGGTCATTTTGATTATAGCTATCACACCATTCGTCATCCAAAGAATGTATGAATTAATCAAGAATAAGTTGGAGTCATCCAATTTCAAATATTAAGGTACTCTCTTCCTCTAACAGCAAATGCAAAGTATGTCTTATATATTGCTCTTTTTCCTCTATTCAAAAGATTGCTAGCTATAACTAAATTATTGTTTTAAAAAATAGATTATCTTATGCTGATATATATTAAAATGCTTTTGGCGGCTCTGAAGTGAATTTTATTGGGCTTTGCATAAATTTTGATAGAAGACTTACAACATACATGATGTCTAATTAAGATTGGGACTGAGATCTGAGATTGATTATGTGTTCAATGTTGTGTGCATATTGCATAAGACTTTTCATGAGCAGGAAATGATTCACAAAAGGGAGGTGATCCACATATAAAGAATAAGAATGTGTTCATCTAGCAGGACCATATTACGAGAACTTTGGTCTTGAGCATGGAATAACTGTGTGTAGTGAGGCGGTTACTTGAGGATTAGCTCATACAGGGTAGTGTCACAGAGGTTAAGTGATATCTGGACATTATTGCTAGAAAGAATGAGCTTATATGTGATAGACACGTTATCTCCACATCGGGTTGGGGACAGGAATGAGGATGA
Organism: Ammopiptanthus mongolicus; assembly: GCA_039655645.1. Lineage (NCBI taxonomy): Eukaryota > Viridiplantae > Streptophyta > Magnoliopsida > Fabales > Fabaceae > Ammopiptanthus > Ammopiptanthus mongolicus. The sequence goes on from CM077350.1 coordinate 49,915,251, forward strand.
AAGTTTCCTCACTGCCAGACATATTCAGATGGATTAAGAACATTCACCAAACTGAGACACCGAGTCACCCATTGGTTGCATTAGTCATTAGCATCATATACATTGCATCATGTGCATTAAATAGTTAACTGTTGCATAATGCATTACCATAATTACATTGTAAAATAACTACAAATCCTGCCAATAGACTTGATAACTGTTAGCTGATATGTTAGATTTTGTAATTGATTTGTTGAACATATATTGATTTACTAAGTTTTTTATATTGGGAAAATGATACTCCATTTTATACCATTTGGCTGATAAAATTATTTTCTAAATCTCGATGTAGCTAAAACTATCATTAGTAGTGTTTTAAAATCCTATATTACCTGGAATTCTTACAATTCTAACCTTCATTGCTTATATTGTGGTATTCCAAATATTGAGCAGGAGACAGCCCAATAGGATTTTTTGATTAACATCTATCTTGAAATTGCCAAGGGGTGGTTGTCATATGATCCTGAGACCAAAATCTACTATGTGTCTATTATAGCTATTGTGTTGATGTAGATTACCCCTGGGACAGTTGTTTGATGTCATGGGACTATTGTGACTTCTGGAGATAAACGGATACTTGTAAACTTATGTTTTTGTATTATATATTTGGAATCTTGTATAGATGTTGTAGTGAGCTAGTAAGATTCATCTGTTATGGTATGTAATTGATAACCATTGGAGGTGGGACCTTTGGATAGACATGTTGCAGACTACTATGTGCAGGTACTGAGGCCTGCAACATTATATAAGATGTGTATGTAAATGTTATGTTTTTCTATATGCTGCTACTAGGGAATGCTTGATTCTCTTCTTTTGTGCAATCTTAAAATCAATGAACCACAGTTCCTAGTTAAAATATTTCAAGGGTATGGAAGATTTTAGAATTCGCCCTGTTTCAATGTTTGTTCAACTAGTTTTTCCCTTTTTGGTACTTGATCCTACTAGGGAGTAGGGGAAGCTCCACCACTACTATGAAGGTTCTTATTGTTCTTGATGATGTGAATGATTCAGAACAATTAGAATTTTTAGTTGGAGCTCATGATTGGTTTGGATCAGGAAGCAGAATCATTATAACAGCTAGGCTAGAGATAAGCAAGTGCTTGCTAATTAAGCTTTTCAATTTGAATGCCTTTAAACAAAATCATCTTGAAATGGAGTTCTATGAGCTATCAAAGATGGTGGTCAATTATGTCGAAGGCATTCCATTAGTTCTCAAAGTTTTGGGTCCTCTTCTTTGTGGAAAAGATAAGGAAGTATGGGGAAGTGAGCTAGAGAAGCTAAAGAAAATACCAACTTAAAAAGTTCATGATGTAATGAGACTGAGTTGTGATAATCTATATTACAATGAGCAAATGATTTTTTTTATATCTTGCATGTTTCTTTAATGGATTGAATTTGAAAGTGGGCTACACAAAAACTTTATTTAAAAGATCATGATTGTGATTATTCAGTGGCTGCGGGGTTGGAAAGGCTGAAAGATAAACCTCTTCTTACTATTTATGAAGATAATTTTGTATTTATACATGATATTATTCAAGAAATGGCTTAGGGAGATTGTTAGCCAAGAATATACTAAAGACCCTGAAAACCGCAGTCGATTATGGGATCCTGATGACATTTATGAAGGACTTATTTGTTTTAGATTCTGTAAAAGTAAAATCACGTTTGAGAATTACGTTGGGAGAAAACTTCTCTCATATAGCTTCCAAAATAATATATCGGGTAACGTTTTTAAGAGCTTATTCTCAACTTATTTGATTAATCTTATCACATGAGCACTTATATGGCAGGGGACTGATACCATTAGAAGCATAACCGTGCAGTTGTCAGCAGTTAGGAAGCTTGAGTTAAGCCCTCAGGTATTCGCAAAGATGAGCAAACTATGATTTTTGGATTTTCATGGCGATGACTATTATTCAGACTGCTTGGAGCTTCCTCAGGGGCTTAAACCTTTGGCAACTGATCTAAGATATTTCCGTTGGTTGAATTGCCCTTTAAAATTGCTACTAGAGAAATTTTCTGCAGAAAAACTTGTTATATTTGACTTTAGCAGAGTGGAAAAAGTTTGGCATGGAGTGCAAGGACAATAATGAATTATGTAACTATTAATCTATCTTCTGCTCTCTGGCTCCCCTGTGTTGGGCTTTATCATTTCTGAGGTCCCATTTGGCTGTCAAGGACTTGAGCTTGTTAACATCACTAAATATTCCAATGGTTAATGACTTAATGTTGTATCAGAATATCAGATCATGTGTATGTGACGTATGACCTACATTAATGTTCTCTCTACCTAATTAGCAAAGCCCAAAATCAGCCAATGTTTAAAATCAAGGTTAAAGGGGGATCAACTATCATGGATCAAAGAACATAGAGATTAATGGACGCGCCACTTGTTTTAAAAGAGTTTGGAGTTAGCCCAATAAACGCCGCATATCACAATTTCATTCAACAAATGGAATTGGATGATAGTGTTTCAAAGTAGCGTTTGGTACAAGTTATATTTTAATATTTCTGAAAATGTGGACATGAGAATAAAATTTTCTTATATTTGATACAAATTTTAAAAAATTATTCCCAAACATAAAAGATGTCCGAGAATAAAATTAGTGAATAAAAGTTAAAAACTTTATTTTCATGTATGAAGGTGAGAATGGAATATTACTGTGAATAAGATTCTCGAGAATATATTTTACCTGACAATAAAACATTTCATGAACCAAATGCTACCTTATCTCAATTTCATTTTCCATATTATGGGTGGCATCATTATCCTATGTGATACATTCCCGTGGTTTATTAGGATGATGAAATTCATTAAGATGAAAATCTATAATTTGATGGAAGTAGAACCTAATTGTTTACAACATTCAAGTTATCGACACCATTAGGAGACGTTTATTTCGAGGATTCAAATTACATTTTTTGAAACAACATTTCCAAAATGTATGACCAGGGTTATCACTGTTGGATATTCTAGTTATGTTTGGTTAGCATTTATGGAGAAGTATCTATTATCTAATACTTATTTTTGTTCAGGTGATGGATATGCAACTCACCGAAAGTTGCATTTTCATATTTTTCTTTTACATACTTATTACTAATTTTAGGTTTAATTACTTTGTAGATCCAAAATTATTTAAAAATTTTTAAATAGGTCCTCGAACTAAAAAATTTATAATTGGATCCCCAAACTTCTAAATACTTTGTAATTGAGTCCCTACACTTTAAGCATTTGTAACCGGGTTCTTAAACTTTTAAATAATTTGTAATTAGGTCTCTAGGATAGTAGAACAACATTATAATTAGAGCACCTTATAAATCCTCTTCTATGATTCTTGTCTATCTTAGAGGTTAATAAAACCATCAGATCACTCACATTGGCAAAGATTTTAAAGATGTCTCGAGGGTAGGAGCTCCTATCCTAGGGACCTAATTACAAATTATAAGTTCAGGGACCAGATTACAAACGTTTAAAGTGTAAGGATTCAATTACAAATTATTTAGAAGTTTGAAGACCCAATTACAAAGTTTTTAGTTTGGGGACCTATTCAAAAATTCTCAAATAGTTTGAACACCTGCAGAGTAATTGAACCATAATTTTATTAAACAAATCATACTTTCATCCCCCGGCTTATTTTTAGCCATGCTGACCTATAGCATTGATCTGAAATTTGAACACACATGCAGTTTGTTCTAGATCTCATCCAATGAATGCTTTGGCATTTGTCATCAACTAGATTGTGACCCGCACGTTCCGCGGTTGCACTTTTGTTTTAAAATTTTGTAGTGTTAAATTGGGATTAAAGTGACAATAAATGAGATTATAATAAAGAAGAATAAATAATTTAGCATGCCACCAGATAAGGTTGATCATGAATTCTTGCGTGACAGGGGAAAGTAAAGAATGAAGGGTACTCCGAGGCAGTGATGCATCTTCTTTGAATAAAAGATCCCATAAATCATCCAACACTCAACAGTCCTTGATGACAATGCATAAATGCAAACACACATGCGATATACAAAAATTGATGAATCACTAAAAGATCAGTTCAGATAATGCACATGTGTCCTTCAAAGTGTATTTTGATAGAATACAATGAATAATTTTCAGAAAACTCCCTTCATCGATGATTTACGTGCAAGCTCAAATAATATTTATGTCTATACCAAAAGGACACAAATATATTCAAGTGTATTGGAAATGAAAGAAAAAATATATGTGAAGTCAAGCAAATGATAATAATAACAGTAAAGAGAAAAAAACAACTTCAATTCTTCATGCCGAATAATTAAAAAGAATGCAGGAAGGAGGCAACCTTGACTATGTTTGTAGATAAGTTCCTGTAATATACAAACTATAAAAGTTTAGTGAAACTTATCTGTAAGCATTATAATGCATCTGATTAACAACTAATTATACACCTCATAAAATGACACAAAATAAAAAAAACACAACATCAAAGTGAAAATAACTACTAAGTATTCCATTTGTTAGCAAATTCATGTTACACACTGATCATAAATACTCTGAAGTTAGAACACAATACTATCAATACAGCATAACCATGTATACTCATTTCCACAGAAGACGGCTTGGATGATTTAGAAGTATGAGTTATTTTAGATAAAAAAAAATTCATAAGTATTTATAGAAAATAAAAAGTTGAATTGATCTTATAATAATAATAATGAGTATTCTAGCTAATAGTTTCTCTCATGAGTTAAAATTAACTGGTGCTTTTTAAGAAGTTCTGTCATTTAACTTCTATATAAATACTTAGAAACTTGTAAAAGTTTTTCATGAGTTAGAAATTAAATTTTTATTTCTAATTGAAAAGATTTTCTAAACCAAATTGCACCTACTTTTTCTTTTGTTGTGTTCTGAATGTCCAAAATGAATATCCACAAGACCACGACTACAATTTGAAAAATGAAATGTTACTTTACTATCTTGGAGGAAGCATCCAGTTGCATATAAATAACAAAAACGTAACTACCGATTATTGGTTCCCGCAGTTTCGTGTCAGCATGGCTTCAACATTACTATCACTACTAAAATATTCAGATTCATTGCAGTCCATTGATTTCCTATGACCATATTAACCTTTTTAAAAAAAAACTTCAAAAACAGTCTCATTACACCTCCCAAATCTACAATCCATATTACATCCATAGGGAAACCTAACAACATAGCATTCACCATTCTCTGTAAACGTGTCTGTAAGAATGTAACAGGTGAAAAGAAAAAACACAACCACTTACCTACTTCAAACTCAACCAAATAAACTACACAACATATGGGAAGAAGTTAGCACACAGCCACTCTAAAATGCAATTTAGTGTTGACATGCACACATTAAATGCACACTTGAGAAACCAGCAAGAAAAGCAATTTTGTGTAACTCTAAAATTCCCAGGTGTAAAATTATTTTAATACTATTTTGATGGCTCTTTTTATAAAAGTTCACGACAACAACACAAAAAATTGAGCGCCATGTCATTTTATGTTTTTAATTTTAATAAAGCTCTGATATTTTAATTTGAAAGATACAGAAAACAATTTTGGTCTTTGTTTGTATTATGATTCTCTGGAGATGGCATTAATTCTGATATATATATATACTTATTATTTCATAAGACTATTCCGTTGATTCTTATATACCGGTTCCATTATGTGTAGTCTGGTCTTGAAAGTTTATTTAGTTCAATATGTATCTACTGCAAACTTAATCTTGTCCTGATTCACAGTCTCATTGATCGATATTTTCGTTCTTGGTACGTATAAGAACTACGATATCTAAGGCTTTGAAGGGTAACAATTATATTTTGAAATTAGAGTGCAAATGCTCCGTTTGGATAAAGCAGAAACTCATCAACTTAGAGAAGAGGGTAGAAAATTTTGAATGAACAAAATCTTAAATTGAAATCGAAGGTATAGTATACATATCGAAATTTTAAAACCTTAAATGAAAGGGTACGAAAAAAGGAAAGAGACTAATGGAAGTATTTGCTTAAAGACTGAACTTTCAAAAATGGATATACTAATGAAAGTGACTAAAAAAACGTTACCAGAAGCATAGATACCTAAAATGCATAAACTACAAAAATAGTACAAAAATACTGTAAAAATGGCAAATATCTGCTTAGTGAAAGAAAACCTCACCTGAGGAGAGAGATGCGGAGGAGGGAGACAGCGGTTGAAACGTGACACACGGTTGCTGAAATCTGATTTTGGTTAGTCGAAAATTGTATTAGTATCTGCGCCTAGTGAGAAAATTGATGAAACAGACAAAAGGAAAAGCATATTTCTGGATAGCCATGTACTCGCAGTTCACCATATTTAGCAGGAAGATGGTCAAGCACATTTAATTGCTCATTTCGTGTAATATCACATTCCACATTTAAACCAAGTTACATGATATGTCTAAACTTCAGTTTGTAACATCACTAATTTGTAATGATCAGAATAGTAAAGGAATAGACACTTAGAATTGTGAATAAATTCTTTATTGATGATAGGTAGCAGTAGTACAATTAGACTGCATATAAGGCACTACTGCGATAAGTGCAGTAAGCACTAGCACTGACTTAACAAGGACAGAGTACAAAAAAGGTAATGCAATAGTAATAGAGAAGAAGAATATTCAGAGAAGGAGAGGAGGGGTCAGAGGAGAGGGTACATTCTTTCTCAAATTCAGCATGATCCCTCACGTCATCAATTCCTCCCTCATTATGACACTTACTCAACATATTTTCTGTTAGCCTTTCTCTCTCCATGGCTTTTTCTTATTCCCTAATTCATTGGAACAGTTGCCACATGTCCCTTTTCTCTAACTGATTCTGTTACCCCTTGTGTGCTGTCAATACTTTCATTTTCGTCCCTAACATAATTCTCCTTGAGATTCTTCTCTTCGCTTCCCATTGTTGAATGATCATCATCATTAGTCTCCATGTTGTTTTCTGCTCAAAGATTGAATAATTCAAGTGAACAACATAAACAAAGATTGAATAATTCAAGCAAATAACATAAACTAATAAAGCAATTGTTGATGTGCATATTGTCAATGTCAAAGAGGGTCCAGAAACTGTTGGGGTAAGACCCACAATTACTCCATTTGATTTCTATGTGTACGCGCACATTCCTATGATGCAAGCATTGTATTTTGCAGTTCACGTTGGTTGCCTATTTCAAACAACTCTAGCTGTGCTTTGTTTACACTTGGAAGAAATGGAGATCCCCTTGGAAATGTGTACTAAGCTAAAACAGAAGGCCACACAACAAAAGTTAAACAAACTTGTAAAAAGGAGAACAGCAATGATTGAAAGAGAAAGTAAAAGTAAGTGTTGAAGCATAAAAATTGAAATCCTTTAATTTTATTAGTAGTCTTGGCTTGAATTAACTGTTTGCAATAATTTGCATGAAATATTTTGGCCCCTTGAACTTTAAGTAAGGCTGCTGCTATTTCTTTCCTTCTGAAAGCTTCAGCATACCCTTCAAGTGAGCTAAGTTGCCTGATTTTTGCAGGGTGAAAATGTAACACTTTTTGCAGATAATTTTTCAAGAATGATCCTGTACCATATTCAACCACGACATTGCTATTCAGGAACTGATCAACATCACCTACTGTTGGTTCAAGCCTTTGAACGGTTAACATGCCGGCAAGGTTGGTTGTGTTAGTCTGTGTTAGGATAAGCAACACAATCAACCAGAGCACCCTAGCCACCCTTGATAAAATGTTGTGAAGCTTATCCCCTATGTTCAGTTAAATAAACCAAATTACAAATGAGAAGATTGCAAATAAAATCTCAAATTACCATTCAAGTTGAAGAGAAGAGAGGGGTTGTTAGATATTAAAAACTGTTCATGAACATTTACTTTAACAACTTACGCTTTGGGAAGAGTTAACTCAGAATATCGTATGAGAACATGTATGACCTAAGAGTCTACAGTTTAATGCCGACCAAGCTTTACTTTTTTTTTTTTTTTTTTAACTATGCAATTGTATGCTCCACAACTTTAGCTTAATTTGAAAATGGAATGAAATAAAATAAAACCTCAAATTACAATTCAAGTGCAAGAGAGGGATCAATGCCGACCAAGCTATGCTTAAAGCTTGATACAGAGTGGAACTCGAGTTCAGGGCAATGGTGTCTCTCTAACATCTATTGAACAAAGCCACTATAGATAATCGTGACCCCTAAAATTTAAGAGTAATGCATCCACAAAGAGTTAGACTTGAATTTTAGAACAAAGGTAGGAATGTGAAAGGCACATATATTTTCCCACAACATTTCTGCATTGCCCCCCACACACATGAGCATGCGCTCACACGCAAAAAGAAACAACATTGGCTTCTCTAAAAGCCAGGCAAATTTTGCTTATAGAAATGTAAATTAATATGTATGAATGTGATCTTTTTGAATTATTGACCTCATTTATACTGAAGAATAAGAAAATCAGAAGTACCGAGTACTCTCACTAATTAATGAGAGAAGTGAACTGGAATTCAAAAGACAGGTGCAATTTTCACAATATTATTATTAATGATGGTGTTTTTCTGAGTGAAAGAATTATTGGTTTGAAATTGGATAATGAAGGAGTTCACTTATAGGGAATACACATGAACTGACATGTTGTTCATCGAATCCGAGTCATATGAGGATGATCAACTAGCTGATTTGAAAAGGTATGATATATAAAGTTCTTGCATAAATAACTCACCAAGAGACCAAAGCATCTCTTGCATACACATAACTTGTGTCTCCCCTATGTTAACAACCATCTTCAAGCGTCTCTTCAACCTTGCAATCTTGCTCCTCAATGTACGAAGGTACCTTGTTGACAGCAGAGCATACGAACTTGCAGCCGAGGACCATGTGAATGAGCAAGAATGGTGAAATCATCGCGTGACTGTTAGTTCAGAAGGAAGCGGTGATGATCGTTGGTGCATTCAAGAAATGCTGATTTTTGCAACTACAAGGGGAATTTTAATATCAACGGAACCTTGAATTTTGGTCTGATTTGAGTCTGGAGGTTTGCTTTAGATAGGGAGAAAGATTACTAAGAATCTTTATATATAAAAGTAAATTAACCACCGAGGTATATTTGAACTTCATAATGGTGGGAGTATATTTGGTATTTTTTGTCTAATACACGGTATTTATATATATATATATGTGTGTGTTTCTTTATTATAGACAAAATTATATTTTTGGTCTCTTAAGTTAATTGTTTTGCTCAATTTGATCCTTTAACTTTTTTTTGTATTAAACTAGTCCCTTATGTTTACCAACATTAACAATATTTGCCTTAGTGTTACTCTTCATTCAACTTTGTTAACCGTGTCCATTAACTCCACAACCGGACGTATTCAGTGGTTGATGACCTAATTGTTGTCATTATGGGTGTATGGGTTATCTTCCTCTCCCCTTAAATGATGATCTAGAGTTCACGGTTCCCAATTTTCTTCCCTATATCCATTATTCGTAATTAACTTTCTACATTTTTTTAATTATATTCTCAATTATATATATTTTTTATTTATTTATTGTATCTTAAGATATATAAAAGTAAGGAGCATTTAAGTATTTTTTTTTTTTCATCCGGTTGCATATATTTATTGTATACCGTGCATAGGTATATTGTTCTGTAGAGTTTAGGATTTATGATATGTTTATTTTACTGTATCTGTATTTGATAATCATTATCAAATAATTTACATTTGAATATATATATATATATATATATATATATATATATATATATATATATATAAATATATATATTATTAGTCTTTTATAACTGTACAGACAATAATGTGTGTGGAATATAATTATGTAACATTTGGAAAGACAATAAGCTTTTGAAAGTCAAAAATAATAACATGATTAAAACTGTAGAGTAATTAATATTTGTGTTATATTTGTACTGACCCAAATAGATAATAAATATGTTAAAGGATGCTTTTGATATGTTGAACGATGCTTTCTTTTACTTCTTTGAATTTTCTCTTCCGACTCTTCTCAGAGGAAATATCTGTCACTAAGTTCCTTATTGCATTGATTATTCCACCATTAAAAGCAAAGAAATAAGTCTCTTGACTTCCCTCTTCAATGACTTCCCCGTGCACATCTTCTGACTGATCCTCTCTGTTGCCAATAAGTAAAATACTATAACTTGAGAGGGGGATGTAAAAGTCATTTCCCATGCACTTGAACAAAGTATTTTCATTTTGCGTAAGAACGAAAGAAATCCTACAGGTTCTTCTCCTAAAGTGATTAATATTAAACATCATTTTCCACTTTCTCTTGGCTGCAAAATAAAATGGATTAGTAAATATATCATAAAACACCAAAAAAAAAAACATTTAACTACAATACTATACGTTCATATTCTGACTGACAAAAGATAACCATAATTCAAGTCTTCAAAGGAAGATAGAAGGGGGAGGGCGAGTAAAAAACTCTTGAACAAAAGGTTGCTTGAATATCATACAATCATTCACAACCTACATATATTCATTAAGGTATATAAATGTCCATACAAATAGTTTGAGAAATGGTAGGAGACAACATAAGGCATATATTTTCATTAAACCCAATGATTTATGTTCGACTAGGATATTGATAAGACAACAAAAGAATTTTCATTTTGCACTTGAACCAAGTATTTATACTCATAAGATAGCAAAAGAATTTTCATTTTGCACTTGAACCAAGTATTTTCAAAATATTTGATTTATGTGTTTTGATTTATACTGGGTACAATTAGGATATTGATAGTATGAATGTTCATACAATGAATTCTCTACGATTCGAACAAAATCAACTTTTAGATAAAGAACACTGCTCACTTAGTGGACTAAATTGTCAAAAGAACGAATTAGACACTAAAGAAGAAGAAGAAGAAGTAACGACACAATTAAAGGAAGGACAATAAGACACCAATTAATCCATGATTGAGAGTAGGAAGGACAATAAGACACTAATTAATCCATTATTGAGAGTTAGAGACATCAAAAGCATACAACTATAACTTTTATGGTCCAACAAGATCAAACCAGAGATAAATGAATTATAATTGAAAAATATGTATGGCCCCAAAAGGAATTTTACAATTTATTACAATCTAACAAAATGATAGTAAAATCTAGTTTAATATCTTATGGAAAAGAATAATATAATAGGCGACATTCTTTTTTTGTGGTTTGATTCATGTCTTAAATTATCTTCAAAAGAAAAAAGATTGTAGAGATATTATGAATAATGATATGTTAATATTTTATTTTTCTATGCAAAAAATTGTGACTTTTTTGGGTTTGGCTTCATTGGTCAAAGTTGTTGTTATTGTAGACTGCTATTGGGGTTGGTCCCTGTGAAGCTTAGGGTGTTACAAGGATGGTTGTTGATTTTGCACCAATGGAGATGCAAGTATTAGAATGGACTGTTCAAACTACGCCTTTTTGGAATATCCTTTGAAGTTTTGTACTTTTATTTACACTAAATGGATAGTTCAACGATTAGAAATTGGAAACTAAGCTTATATCTTATAATTTTTTATGTTAATTTTCTTAATTTGTATAAAGAAGCAAACATGTCAACAATGATAGAACACCATTTAGCATTAGTGAGATAACTTAATGAGCATCTAAGAGAATGACAATTTGCAAACCATAACGTCATCTTAAGAGTTGTTCACAAAAATATATTTCCCCAACGATTTAACTTTAATGACTCAAAAATACAAACCCCTCATCGAACCATTCAAATATAACGCAAATATGTATCCGTTCATCTTTTAATGTAGTACTTCCTACAATTTTAAAAAAATCAATCGAACAAAAAACAAATAGAAAAACATGATACATCCGTTCATCGCATGGGTGGTAAAGAACAATAAACTAGGCGACATTCTTTTTTCTGGTTTGATTCTTGTCTTATATTATCTTCAAAAGAACAAAGACAATAGAGATTACGATTAATGATATGTTAATATTTTATTTTTTTTTGCAAAAAAAATTATGATTTTTTTGTGTTTGACTTCATAGGTCAAAGCTGTTGTTGTTGTAGACTGTTATTGGGGTTGGTCCCTGTGAAGCTTAGGGTGTTACAAGGACTGTCGCTGATTTTGCATCAATGAAGATGCAAGTACTTTTTGGAATATCCTTTGAAGTTTTGTACTTTTATTTGCATGGAATGGATAGTTCAATGATTAGAAATAGGAAACTATGCTTATATCTTATAATTTTTTATGTTAATTTTCTTAATTTGTATAAAGGAGCAAACATATCAACAATGATAGAACAACCATTCAACATTAGTGGGATAACTAAATGAGCATCTAAGAGAATGACAATTTGCAAACCATAACGTCTTCTTAAGAGTTGTTCACAAAAGTACATTTCCACAACGATTTAACTTTAATGACTCAAAAATACAAACCCCTCTCCTGAATCATTCAAATACAACACAAATATTTATACGTTTATCTTTTAATGTGGTACTTCCTACATTTAAAAAAAAAAAAACATTCAAACAAAAATAAAGGAAAAACATGATACTGTTGAGTCTCCAAATGTCTGATGTGCATTTACCTTAGTTTTGATGAGATTAAAACAGTTATTCAATGATTTAATTGAACCCGTCTGTGGTATTTAACTCGTCTACTTCGTGTACAGATTAAAACATTAAGCGTCTATATGAACTGTTCACTCGTCTGAACTTAGATAAGTTCACTCGTCTGAACTAACTTAAGTTCATACGTCTGAACTAACTAAAGTTCACTCGTCTAAACTGAGATAAGTTCACTCGTCTGAACTAGCTAAGGTTCACTCGTCTAATAAAATCTTCAACCGTCTGATCAAAGGAAGACTCACCCGTCTAAAAGACTTTGCAACTGACGTCATCTCTTTGTTAAAGAATCAACCCGTCTAATGAAGCTACTCATCCGTCTAGTGACTAACGTTAAAGAATACATTGGATGAAACCTGTCTCGACTCTAATAAGGAACTTCAACAAAGTGCTTTGCTTGAACACAACTGCATCTTACACCAAAAGGGAAAGTCTTCCCTCTGCAAACAAAAAGAACGTATACAGACCTGCTGAGACCAAGATATATCAGAAGTCTGCATCACTCTGATGAAAGAGAACAAGCGAAGTTTCCTATGCTTTAATGGCTGATCAGAACGACTCTATTGCATTTATTGAAGATCTGCAAGAAGCCAAGCCTTCAGACTTTGTGTCTAACGGCTTTAAAATCTTGAAGCCTATTTAATGAAGAAGACTTCGAAGATTCAAGCAGGCAAGAGAACGATCAAAGCAATCAAGAGCAATTACTCTGTACATTTATATCTTCATTCTTTCATTATTTATTCTTCAATCATTTAAAGTTATTACGCAGTCTTTTAGAACTTCACATTTAATACACTCGTCTGAGTGCTTGTGAAAGACTTGCAAAGTGTAATCTTTTTACAACTTGTCTCATACAAACCCGTCTGAGCCTGAAGAGGCTAAGTATGCAAACAATACTTGTCCGGAGCCTGGAGAGGCTAGGTGTGAAAACAATACTCGTCTGGAGCCTGAAGAGGCTAGGTGTGAAAATAATACTTGTCTGTCCTGTAACCTAAATCAGTTATAGTGAGAAAACTTGGTGCTGCCAAGGACTGGACGTAGCCTCATTGTTAAGGGGTGAACCAGGATAAAACCTGCTGAGTGATCTCTCTTTCCCTTAACTCTTTAGTTTGATTATTTGTCTTAACTATCATCTAACTAAAGGGGTTTATAATTGTGTTTATCAAACCTTTTTTTATCTTGCATGATTATGTGTTTTCTGTGAAAACCTTCAGACTAGTTATCAGTCTGATTGACCTGTCTGTGTTTACTCGTCTATCATAACCCGTCTGTGCTTGCGAAAAAGTTTCTAAATTCCGCATAAATTTGTCAAACACTATCCAACCCCCTTCTAGTGTTTGCATCTATCTATTTCAGTTGGTATCAGAGCTCAGCCTCTGGGTTGAGCACCTAACAGTGTAGAGAAAAGATCCTGAAGAATAGACAATGTATTCTGGAGCAAGCTCAAGTGGGAACCCCCAACCTAAAGAAGGCTCTATAACCAGACCCCCTTTCTTCGATGGTGTAAACTACAACTACTGGAAAGAAAGGTTTCGCTGGTTCATCTTGTCAACAAATTCTGATGTATGGGATGTCATTACCGATGGTCCTTACACTCCTCAAAATAATGATGGCTCAGACAAGCCTAAGGCTCAGTGGACACCTGCAGAAAAGACAAGATGGGATCTAAACCATAAAGCCAGATATGCTATAGTCTGTGCTCTCAGTCCAGAAGAGTTTGAAAAGGTGTGTGCTTGTGATTCTGCTAAAGAAATGTGGGACTCCTTATCTATCACACATGAAGGAGAAAAGACAGAAGAGGAAGCCAATCTCAGTCTGATGGCCAATATAGATTCAGAACCTGAAACTGAGGTACATTCTGAACTTGAGGAATTGCATGATACTTATGATGAGCTGGTAAAGGAATCCAAAGGCTTATCTAAGGCCTTCAAATCCCTCAAGAGAGAGTATGTTAAACTCCTCAATGAGCTTAAACAAAAATCTCAAGAGTGTGAGATGGTGACCAAAGAGAATAGCCAGCTGAGGATTGAAAAGTCTGATGAAGCTTCGATCTCAAGTGAAACATCACATTCTGAAGAAGTGGTCACACTTCAACAGAAAGTGAAGGAGCTCACTTCTGATCTTGCTAGATTTGTTAATGGCAGAGATAATCTGACAAAACTGCTAGGATGTCAGAGACACTCTCTTAACAAAGAAGGCAATGGATATGATCATCAAGCTGATCATAAAGTATCAACAAAATCTTCAACTGTCTATGTTAAACTCATTCCAGTTAGAATTAGACCCGTCTGTAACTTCTGTGGAAAAGCTGGATATGTTATGTCTAACTGTTTTCACAGGAAGAAGAGGAGGTCTTCACTGACTCCTAGAACTAACAGAAAAGGACCCAGAAAAATATGGGTACCTAAAGATAAAATAATTTCTGTTGCAGACATCCTTAATAGGACAAAGCAGACGCCTCTGCTGGTACCTGGACAGTGGCTGCTCGCGACATATGACTGGAGAAAGGTCTATGTTCCAAGACCTCTAGTCTAAGAATGGTGGATTTGTTGCCTTTGGAGGCAATCAAAAAGGAAGAGTAATTGGTGTTGGTACAATTGGTGGTAAACCCCCTCTTCCCTCAATCTCTAATGTGCTTATGGTTGAAGGACTAAGACACAATTTACTTAGCATAAGTCAATTATGTGATAGTGGATTTGATGTCTCCTTCACTAAGAATGAATGCATAGTCAAAGACAAGAGTGGCAAGACCCTCTTTTCAGCTAATAGACAGCAAAATCTTCATAAGATTGAGTTAACTGAACTCTCAGATCAAAGTGTAACCTGTCTGATGTCTAAAGAGGATGAAAGATGGTTATGGCATAAGAAACTAGCACATGCCAGTATGAAACTTATTTTGAAATTGAAAAAAGATAACCTTGTAAGAGGATTGCCTGACATTAGTTTTAAGAAAGATGTTTTATGTGATGCATGTCAGAGAGATAAACAAGTAAAATCAAGTTTTAAATCAAAAACCTTGTATCAACCTCTAGACCTCTTCAACTATTACACATGGATCTGTTTGGACCAGTTAGTGTTGCCAGTTTAACTGGAAGGAAATATGGATTTGTCATTGTTGATGACTATTCTAGATTTACTTGGATACTTTTCTTAACCCACAAGGATGAGTCTTTTAAGGCCTTCTCTGTATTTTGTAAGAAAGTACAAAATAAGCAAGGTTTCTGTATTTCTACCCTTAGAAGTGATCATGGGGGGGAATTTGAAAATGAGCAATTCAAACTGTTCTGTGAGGAGAATGGAATCTCTCACAACTTCTCTGCACCTAGAACTCCACAGCAAAATGGAGTGGTTGAGAGAAAGAACAGATCTCTGCAAGAGATGACTAGATCAATGCTCAATGAAAATAATCTCCCTAAGTACTTCTGGGCTGAAGCAGTAAACACTGCATGTTATGTGCAATAGAATACTTATAAGGTCTATCCTAAAGAAGACTCCTTATGAATTGTGGAAAGGTAGAAAACCCAACATATCTTATTTCCATGCATTTGGATGTGAATGCTTCATCCTAAATACCAAGGATCAACTTGGAAAGTTTGATTCCAAGGTAGACAAAGGTATCTTCATTGGATATTCTGAAATGTCTAAGGCATATAGAGATTTTAACTCTAGAACCTCTGTTGTTGAGGAATCCATTCATGTAAAATTCAATGATAATCTAAAGACTGATAGGGAACTATCAGATCTAGAAGATGATCTTGCAGGACTTGATCTTACCCAGCAGACGAGTCAACAGCCAGATGTATCAAAAATTGAATCTGCTGAGGAATCTGCCAGACAAGTGGAGCAGACGAGTCATCAGTCAAGTCAACATCAGAACGATGATCTCAGAAGAGACTGGAAGTTCAAAGCTCATCATCCTGAAGATCCTATCATTGGAAGTCCCTCTGAATGTGTTAGAACCAGATCTGTCTTAAGAGAGTCAAGCAATATGGATTTTTTATCTGAAATTGAACCAAAGCATATTGAGGAAGCTCTTGAAGATGAAAGCTGGATTCTTGCTATGCAAGAGGAACTTAATCAGTTCAAAAGGAATGATGTCTGGAAACTTGTCTCCAAACCAACAGACAAGTCTGTTATTGGAACAAGATGGGTTTTCAGAAACAAGCTAGATGAAGATGGCAGAGTTGTCAGAAACAAAGCAAGGTAAGTAGCTCAAGGCTACAACCAACAAGAAGGTATTGACTATACTGAGACTTTTGCACCTGTAGCTAGAATAGAAGCTATTCGCATACTCATGTCATATGCTGCACAACATCAAATTACTTTATTTCAAATGGATGTAAAAAGTGCTTTTTTAAATGGAATAATTGAAGAAGAAGTTTATGTTAAGCAACCTCCTGGTTTTGAAGATAATGAAAAACCAGATTATGTTTTCAAAGTTAAAAAAGCTTTATATGGTTTAAAACAAGCGCCTAGAGCATGGTATGATAGACTTGGTTCTTTTCTTATGAATAATGGTTTTATAAGAGGAAAAGTTGGTACAACCTTGTTTAAGAAATGCTCAAAAGATAAATTCATAGTAGTTCAAATATATGTTGATGATATTATTTTGGAGCTACTAATGAAAAATTGTGCAAAGAATTCTCTAAGTTGATGCAAGCAGAATTTGAAATGAGCATGATGGGAGAATTGAAGTTGTTCCTTGGACTGCAAATCAAGCAGACGTGTGATGGAATCTACATCCATCAACAAAATTACATCAAGGAGATTCTAAAGAAGTACAAAATGGATAGCTCAAAGATCATGAAAACTCCAATGCAAACTAATGCTAATCAAAGCAAAGATGATGAAGGTAAAAAGGTAGACCAAACTGTCTACAGAGGTATGATTGGATCTCTTCTTTACTTAACATCTAGAAGACCTGATATTCAATTTAGTGTCTATATGTGTGCTAGATTCCAATCTGATCCCGAAGAATCTCATCTTAAGGCTGTTAAAAGAATCTTTAGATATTTGCTTGGAACCACTAATCTTGGTTTAATGTATTTGATAACACAAGATTGAAATAGACAGATGCAAACACTAGAAGGGGGTTGAATGGTGTTTGCCAAATTTATGCGGAATATAGAAACTTTTCCGCAAGCACAGACGGGTTGTAATAGACGAGTAAACACAGACAAGTCAATCAGACTGATAACTCGTCTGAAGATTTTCACAGAAAACACACAATCATGCAAGATAAGAAAAGTTTTGATAAACACAATTATAAACCCCTTTAGTTAGATGATAGTTAAGACACAAAGTCAAATTAAAGAGTTAAGGGAAATAGAGATCACTCAGCAGGTTTTATCCTGGTTCACCCCTTAACAATAAGGCTACATCCAGTCCTTGGAAGCACCAAGTTTTCTCACTATAATTGATTTAGGTTACAGGACAGACAAGTATTGTTTTCACACCTAGCCTCTTCAGGCTCCAGACGAGTATTGTTTTCACACCTAGCCTCTCCAGGCTCCCGACAAGTATTATTTTCACACTTAGCCTCTTCAGGCTCAGACGGGTTTGTTTGAGAGAAGTTGTAAAAAGATTACACTTTGCAAGTCTTTCACAAGCACTCAGACGAGTGTATTAAATGTGAAGTTCTAAAAGACTGCGTATTAACTTCAAATGATTGAAGAATAAATAATGAAAGAATGAAGATATAAATGTACAGAGTAATTGCTCTTGATTGCTTTTATCTTTCTCTTGTCTATGTGCTTGAATCTTCGAAGTCTTCTTCATTAAATAGGCTTCAAAAATTTAAAGTCGTTGGACACAAAGTCTGAAGTCTTTGGCTTCTTGCAGATCTTCAATAAATGCAATAGAGTCGTTCTGATCAGCCATTAAAGCATAGGGAACTTTTCTTGTTCTCTTTCATCAGAGTGATGCAGACTTCTGATATACCTTTTTTCTCAGCAGGTCTTTATACGTGCTTTTTGTTTGCAGAGGGAAGACTTTCCCTTTTGGTGTAAGATGCAGTTGTGTTCAGGCAAAGCACTTTGTTGAAGTTCTTTATCAGGGTCGAGACAGCTTTCATCCAATGTATTCTTTAACGTTAGTCTTTAGACGGATGAGTAGCTTCATTAGACGGGTTGACTCTTTAACAAAGAGATGACGTTAGTTGCAAAGTCTTTTAGACGGGTGAGTCTTCCTTTGATCAGACGGTTGAAGACTTCATTAGACGAGTGAACGTCTCTTAGTTCAGACGAGTGAACCTTAGCTAGTTCAGACGAGTGAACTTCTCTTAGTTCAGACGAGTGAACCTTAGCTAGTTCAGACGAGTGAACTTATCTTAGTTCAGACGAGTGAACTTTAGTTAGTTCAGACGAGTGAACTTTAATTAGTTCAGACGTGTGAACTTAACTAAGTTCAGACGAGTGAACAGTTCATATAGACGCTTAATGTTTTAATCTGCACACTAAGTAGACGAGTTAAATACCACAGCCGGGTTCAATTAAATCATTGAATAACTGTTTTAATCACATCAAAACTAAGGTAATGCACATCAGACATTTGGAGACTCAACAAAGATTACAGATTAGTTGGTTTTTGTGATGCTGACTTTGCTAGAGATAGAATTGAAAGGAAAAGCATCGGTGGAGGATGTCACTTCATTAGAGCAAACTTAGTCTCCTGGTCAAGCAAAAGACAGACGACTATTGCACTCTCAACTGCAGAAGCAGAATATGTCTCTGCTGCAAGTTGCTGCTCACAACTATTATGGATAAAATATCAACTAGAAGATTACTCTATATTTGAGCATAATATACCTGTCTGGTGTGATAATTCTAGTGCTATTTGCTTAACCAAGAATCCCATACAACATTCTAAGGCTAAGCACATAGAAATCAAACATCACTTCACAAGAGATTATGTTCAAAAAGGTGTATTTGATGTTAAGTTTGTTAAAACTGAAAATCAATGCGCTGATATCTTTACAAAACCATTAGCTGAGGATAGGTTTAAGTTTATAAGAGACAACTTGAATATACATTGATTTGCTGAATAACCTGTCTGATGAGTGTTTATGATACCCGTCTATGTTTAATCGTCTGACCTTATGAGTCATTCGCTCTTCTTTTAAAAATTCTTTTTAAATGGTTATTTATTTTGTTTTAAGTATCAATTCTTTCTCTGAGGCAAAATGTGTACATGGCTGTTTTTATTTTAAATCAATTTTTTTTTAAACTCCATCTTTTTGTTGCTTTCATTTAAAATTACAACTGTCTTTGGTCTTTAAAAGAGAAATTTTTTTCTTTTAAAAGGTATTTCATTTTTACATTTTCAAATCTTTTTCTCTTCGTTTTTAAAACCATCAAAGAGGATGCATCTGCTCAGGGAGAGCAGTTGAAGAAGCCTTTAGGCAAAACTAAAGGACAAACTTGCTTTTAACTCTTATTGATCTTTTTACCACGTATTTGTAATTTTCTTTTAAAATTACCTTGTACACAGCCAATGATGGTTAAATACAAATTACCTCCTCTGTTTTTCTTTTTTGATTATGACAAAAGGGGAAGAAAGTTAAATGAAAAATGTTTTAATGTTACATATGTCTGATATGAACAAATGTTTATCTAAATATGATGTATCTTTTCTTTTCTCTCTGTCTATATTTTATTGCTTTTGATAATGTCAAAAGGGGGAGAAAATACTAAGATAAGACTAAGATAAAAAGTTAAATGCTTATCTGTCTGAGTATGTTATAATTATGGAACAATGTTTTTTAATTTGTCTGATCATATACATGACTGCTTTATGTGAATTTCCTTAAGTTCATTAAATCATTTAATATGTTTTGTCATCATCAAAAAGGGGGAGATTGTTGAGTCTCCAAATGTCTGATGTGCATTTACCTTAGTTTTGATGAGATTAAAACAGTTATTCAATGATTTAATTGAACCCGTCTGTGGTATTTAACTCGTCTACTTAGTGTACAGATTAAAACATTAAGCGTCTATATGAACTGTTCACTCGTCTGAACTTAGATAAGTTCCCTCGTCTGAACTTACTTAAGTTCACACGTCTGAACTAACTAAGGTTCACTCGTCTGAACTGAGATAAGTTCACTCGTCTGAACTAGATGAGGTTCACTCGTCTGAACTAAGAGAAGTTCACTCGTCTAATAAAGTCTTCAACCGTCTGATCAAAGGAAGACTCACCCGTCTAAAAGACTTTGCAACTGACGTCATCTCTTTGTTAAAGAGTCAACCCGTCTAATGAAGCTACTCATCCGTCTAGTGACTAACGTTAAAGAATACATTGGATGAAAGCTGTCTCGGCTCTGATAAGGAACTTCAACAAAGTGCTTTGCCTGAACACAACTGCATCTTACACCAAAAGGGAAAGTCTTCCCTCTGCAAACAAAAAGCACGTATACAGACCTGCTGAGACCAAGGTATATCAGAAGTCTGCATCACTCTGATGAAAGAGACCAAGCGAAGTTCCCTAAGCTTTAATGGCTGATCAGAACGACTCTATTGCATTTATTGAAGATCTGCAAGAAGCCAAGCCTTCAGACTTTGTGTCTAACGGCTTTAAAATCTTGAAGCCTATTTAATGAAGAAGACTTCGAAGATTCAAGCAGACAAGAGAACGATCAAAGCAATCAAGAGCAATTACTCTGTACATTTATATCTTCATTCTTTCATTATTTATTCTTCAATCATTTGAAGTTATTACGCAGTCTTTTAGAACTTCACATTTAATACACTCGTCTGAGTGCTTGTGAATGACTTGCAAAGTGTAATCTTTTTACAACTTCTCTCAAACAAACCCGTTTGAGCCTGAAGAGGCTAAGTGTGCAAACAATACTTGTCCGGAGCCTGGAGAGGCTAGGTGTGAAAACAATACTCGTCTGGAGCCTGAAGAGGCTAGGTGTGAAAATAATACTTGTCTGTCCTGTAACTTAAATCAGTTATAGTGAGAAAACTTGGTGCTGCCAAGGACTGGATGTAGGCTCATTGTTAAGGGGTGAACCAGGATAAACCTGCTGAGTGATCTCCCTTTCCCTTAACTCGTTAGTTTGATTATTTGTCTTAACTATCATCTAACTAAAGGGGTTTATAATTGTGTTTATCAAACCTTTTTTTATCTTGCATGATTGTGTGTTTTCTATGAAAACCTTCAGACTAGTTATCAGTCTGATTGACCTGTCTGTGTTTACTCGTCTATCATAACCCATCTGTGCTTGCGAAAAAGTTTCTAAATTCCGCATAAATTTGTCAAACACTATTCAACCTCCTTCTAGTGTTTGCATCTATCTATTTCAGATACATCTGTGCATCGCACGGGTGGTAAAGAACAATATACTAGGCGACATTTGTTTTTTTTCTAGTTTGATTCATGTCTTAAGTTATCTTCAGAAGAACAAAGACTGTAGAGATTCTGAATAATGATATGTTAATATTTTATTTTTCTATGCAAAAAAAAATTTGTGGTTTTTTTGGGTTTGACTTAATTGGTCAAAGTTGTTGTTGTAAACTGCTATTGGGGTTGGTCCCTGTTAAGCTTAGGGTGTTACAAGGACGACCGCTGATTTTGCACCAATGGAAATGTAAGTATTAGAAGAGACCGTTCAAACTGCGCCTTTTTGGAACATCCTTTGAAGTTTGGTACTTTTATTTGAATAGAATGGATACTTCAACGATTAGAAATAGGAAACTAAGCTTATATCTTATAATTTTTTATGTTAATTTCCTTAATTTGTACAAAGAAGCAAACATGTCAACAATGATAGAACAACCATTCAGCATTAGTGGGATAACTTAATGAGCATCTAAGAGAATGACAATTTGTAAACCATAACGTCGTCTTAAGAGTTGTTCACAAAAGTACATTTCCCCAACAATTTAACTTTAATGACTCAAACGTACAAACTTCTCTCCCAAACCATTCAAATACATCACAAATATGTATTCGTTAATCTTTTAATGTGTTACTTCCTACATTTTAAAAAAAAAAAAAAATTCAAACAAAAAAATAGAAAAACATGATACATCCATGCGATGCACGGATACATGATCTAGTAAAAATTAAGAGTAAGAAGGGGTGTTTGGTGGGAGGTTTGGGTGATGGGGAAGAAGGAGAAAAACATGGAGCTATCTCCTGCCAATCACAACACATAGCAGTTGCACAAACCCTGAATCGCGTCTTCCACCGCAAGGTCCAGCCGCCGCAAAACCAGTCCTTGCAATCTCAAGATCCGGCCGCGACAAACCCCAGCCCATTTGACTGTCGTCCAGCTTCGCACGATTGGTATCTCATCTTGCCTTCCCTCGAGTCGTGACACTCGGTGATGAAAAGAACTCATTTCAACACTCTTTTTGTCGTCGTCGTTGCTCTTTCTCTCACCATCGTCTATGGAAGGGTGAAGTTTGTCGATGGTGGTGGAAGAGAAAGATGGTGGGTTCATAAGCCTAGGGCCTCTTTTCTTTATTGTTTTTTTTTCCTTTTTTGCGTTTAATTTTAAAATATAAATCAAAATTATGAAAAAAAAAAGGAGTTTGAAAATGAATGAATAGAGGAGTTTCACATGTTAACTAATTTGATCAAACGGAGAGCTTAGAGGATTGCTTAGGTGTCGATGTCAGAGGTTGTGCGTTAAAATTTATATAGTATAAATAGAAGATAAATAGATAGGCTATACTTTGCGGTATCAAACTTTGGATTCGCTGCTTACTCCGGTAATTACCCACTCTAATGATTAAAAGATGTGTAAACCTTTTATATGCTTTCCCTTTCTTTTTCTGTTACCGTATTTTTGGGCTTTTGTCAGTTAGTTTCTAGTTGGACTAATTTCATCAATTTTCCTTTTGTTAATTGCTCCAGTACTTAATTGGACTTCGTGGATTCTCGACCGTCCTTGTGACTGATAGCTGATTAAACAAAAAGGTTGGAGGTATGAGTTTAGTGACCTATATAATGACTAACGCTGACGGTGGCTAAGTCGATCAATAACCTACATATTTTTACTACTTGAGGCCATGTTTAGCAACTGCCTTTGATCGGTCGCTAACTATCGTAAATGAAAAGTTAAAGATGAGTCAATTAGCGACTGCCTATCATTATTAGTTGTTTGTGACGGATTTAGTGACCAAATAATTCAATTGCTATAAATATTACAATACCAATTTCACGTTTGAGCCCTTTTTCTCCCTCATTTTTTGCTTTTCCTCTCTTTCTCCTCCCTGAGAACCACACCTCCTCTCTTCATTCGCAACTCACCCGAGAACGGCTGATAAACACTACCACAACCACCTTCTCTTTCTTCTTCCCTGTCGTTCCTCTCTTCTGACTTCTCTTTCATTTTCCTTTCTTCCGCTCTTCCTGGTCACGCGAGCCCTTCTCCAATTTCTATCTGCCCCATCACTCTCGGCTCTCTGCTCATACTCTTTTCCTCTCACTTTGAGTCTTTAATCACTGCTCACCATTCACGTATAGCCACCATTCACACTCAAGTATGTTTTCACAGTTTCTTTTTCTTTTCTTGTAATATAGAATTTGATCTCTGTGAATTTTTTGGGGTTTGTGATTTTTTTGAAGTTGGATGCATTTATATTGTTGTTCTTCAAATACTAAGGTTCTTCACTCATCCTTGCAAGCTCAGCCACGTCGTAGCTCAGTCACCGCCGCTCAGCTGTGAGCTCATCCCTGTAACTTACTTTCTTTTCACTCACTTTCCTCTTTATGTCTTTTCTCTTCTCCTCTCTTCTCACCTTCATTCACTATCTCATTCTCTCCACACATAAGAGCCCGGTTTGAAACTTCATTCTCTTCTTGTTGAACACAATTAATTGTTTATGTTCATTTAACTATAATTGTTGGCATGTTGTTTAATTATAAGTTAATTAGTGGCAAATTTTATAATCTACATATAGATATTGTGCTTGCCCTAGAGCTAAACTCCATGAACTTTTTATTTCTAATTTTAGCTAATGCATGAATTACATTATTTGTGATACTTGATGAAAACTTTCAATTTAGTAAGGATCCACCTGAGGCATGTGTAATTGCATTACTTAGAGTCTTTATTCTAGCTAACAAAGGTTGGTCCAGTTGGTAAGGATACGACTCATATCCTAAAGGACGTGAGTTCGAATCCTGTTGCCGATGTGAGGACTTCGTTGATGGGTAATCTATAAATATCTTTGGAAGCGCTCTTTGAGCTGTGAGGCCTACCCTGACCCTAGTAAGCCCCCAGGACCCAAGTCAGCTAAACTTTTATCCACCCAAAAAAGTGCCTTTATTCTGTTTTAGTTTCACTTACCATGGATTGTCTGACATTAAAAAAATCGATATATGACACGTGCGTTTTAGTAATTATGAGATGATACTTCTACATTTGATGAAGTTCTTTCGACTCAATAATACTTCCTATTGAGACAGTTTGCATTGCATAATGTATAATTCTCAATTTAGATGTCCAAATTACTTTACTTGAGGTTATATGTGTGCCATTTTCACCCCTTATGTGAGATTATATAATGGTGGATGTTTGCCTATGGAACTTGGTTGAATTGTTCACATTAATATGTGGGAAGCTTGAATATCTTGCTTATGTTTGATACTTTATGGCTTATTTTATGCATTTAATGAGTTGAAATGATGAATTTAGTGCTTACTGGTATGTTGGCCGCAAATATGACTACTTCGCATGTGTTGGATGCAATTGTTTTGCTAACTCTAACATTTAGTTTTGGTCTGAATAATTGAGCAACTCCTTTGTGTGTGATAATGTTATAGTCCAATCACATATAACTGCTATAATTTTTCTTTCTAATATATTTCTTAGAGGACATTGATTAAGGAATCAAGAAAAAAAACGTTTCGTTGTAAAACTAAAAAGTTCACTTCTTGATGGATTAATTACACAAGCTCTCATGAAAATTTGCTTTTTTAACTCCTTAAACAGTGTCCTTAGGATATTGGTCAACATTGTCCTTAACATTATAGGAACACAGCCTTAAAACTGTTTATCCCTTGCTCTTCACACTTTTGTTTTCTTCTATGTAAGAGAAAAAAAGGGAATAAAGCTTGAAACTAAAAATATTTGGTTATTTTGCAGCACTTGTTTAAATTGCTTTAGAACCACGTGGTTATGCAGCACCTGAATTATCACGGCGCATTCTTTATGGGATGAAGATCTGCTGTCCCGTTTAGGTATACTACACCATGTTCACACTAATGATATCTTGACACAAAAGTTGAATTTTCTTGTAATTTTTAAAAATAGAATATGTGACAAGATATTATTGGTGGAGATAGGCAGGGACGGAGCTAGACTTGGATGATAGGGGGCTAACTAAAAAAATTAAAGTTCATACCAAAAATATAAACACATCATATTTCATGCAAAACATTCTCAATTATATGTTCAAAAACGTTAATTACATAATAATCTATCAAAACACTGAACGTCTCTCTTGCATGTCACGAAAATCATCTATAATTGAATCTACACTAAACTTTTCAGCAATAATCTTTTCAATGTATACTATCAGGCAGTCAGTCAAAAACTCATCTTCCATCTTGTTGCGAAGTGTAGTCTTAACTATATTTATAGCTGAAAAAGATCGCTCTGTAGTAGTTATAGAAACAAGAAGTGTGAGAATAAGAGTTACTACTCTATACACAAGAGGATAGACTTATGCTTTTCTAGTTTTTACCAACTAATGACATAGATCAGAAATAGTTTCCAATGCTTTAAAATCAGGAATTTGCCTCACATGCTCAAAGTGCTCAAATTGTTTCCTCAATTGGATCATCTCATACTCTGCAAAGTCTTGTGGGTAAAATTTCGTTACCAACTAACAAATGTTATCAATTTTGAATGATACCCACATCTCTCTTAGATCTAAAGCTGAACTAAGAATAAGTAGTTCCACCGTGTTATCATTGAATTTGTCATTCAGTTCCTGCAATTGAGAGTCTATTACAACATTGAAAATATTAACTTTGTAATAATGCTCTGTTGTAATGTCATCTTGTTGATGGCGGACCCTTCATCGTCTTGCAATATAAGGAGCATTAAAGTCTTATATGGGTATGTTGACTAATTCGTAAAAAAATTTAACATTTGCAATCAATTCATCCCATCCATCAACTCTCAACTTTTGAATGAGTGATTTAGTAGATGAAATCAAATGCATAGCATTTAAAATATCTTGAGATTGAAGTTGCAAAGCTTGACAAAGCGCATTAGAAATCTCCAAAATATTTCTCATGAGATGCAAAATAACAACAAATTAAAAGAAGTCAGTACCTCATAGGCTGCATCTGCGTCACCTCGTTGAGCCGTTGTAGTTCCATCCTTAATAATATTCAACAAAACCCCACATGTCACACTAAACATGTTCATCAAGCTAGAAATAGATTTCAAGTGAGAACTCCAACGGGTATCACCTGCTCTTTGTAAAGAACCAATTTGATTACGCCATTTCCTACTTTCAAGCTCACTATTTTGGTCATTGCGTTTACATGATGCACCAACAATATTGACAATGGAGTTTAACTTGATAAAAAATTGGTGGATGGGAATAGCTTCCTTAGATGCAGCAACTAATGGCAATTGCAAACAATGTGCAAAACAATGAACATAATAAGCATAAGGACATTCACTTGAAATCAAAGCTTTCAAACCATTCCATTCTCCACGCATGTTACTTGCACCATCATAACCTTGTCCTCGAATAGATTGAACATCAAGATTATGATTGGAAAGGGTAGTACAAATAACTTTTTTAAATGTTAATGCAGCAGTGTCTTCGACATGAATAAGCCCAAAAAAGTGGTCCTGCACATAGCCATCTTTGTCAACAAATCTCAAAACAATTGACATTTGCTCTCTTTTAGATTCATCTCGAGCTTCATCAATTATTATGCAATATTTTGCATCACCAATTTCTTCACGGATCGCATTCCTTACTTTATTTGCCAAGACATGTAAAATTTGTTTTTGTGTTGTTGGTGATGTATATGAGGCATTCTGTGGAGCTTTATCCAAAACTTCTGCCACTTTATCATTATAAGAATCTAAGAAACTTAGTAGTTCTAAAAAGTTTCCATGATTATTTGATGTCTTAAACTCATCGCGACCTCTGAAAGAACATCCTTGAAATGCAAGCCACCTAATTGCCTCACTTGAAGTTTTCAGACGAAGTCTATTTTCTGCAATTTCTTGTGATGTGAAGTTCTCAAACCTTCTTGCAATGTGTGATGGTTGGTTCATAAGATCTTCACATGCTCTCTTAGCATTTCTATGAGCTAAAGTGAGATCTTTTCCGATATGTCCCAAGAATGCACAATTTTTTCCATCCCTCACCTTTTTCCATGATCGAAAACCATTAATAATAAATGTATTTAATGCATGAGGTCCATCTTTGTTATGGAATAAAAAACAAGGTAGACAGAATGCAGCATCTACACTAGGAGAATATTCCAACCAAGACGGAAATAGCTTAAACCCTGATGACTAAAAACTATGAGAATTTTTTTCTGCAGATTTTGGATAGGTAGAAAGCATACATTGAAATGGTCCAGCTTTAATATAAGCTCTTCGAACTTCATCACTCTTCCCAGTTGGATATTCCCATATTTGTGGTGGTAATCCCGGATCACGCTATAATGAGTTGACATCAAATCTTTCTTTGATTTCAACTCTTAAAGATTTTGCAAGACGAAGTTTAAAATCTAAGTGATCACTCTCCATAGGTGGATTTGACGGCTCATTAAATGTTTGAATTTCAACATTATTCCTTTTAAAGAATGCATCGATTGTAGATAGCTTCCTTATCTAAAAAAAAAATCATAGATGTAAATGATACAAAAATTAAATCAATAAAAAAACTGATAAATTAATAAAAAAAATATTGGCATTAACAAACGTATAAAAAAAGAATGTACAGATTTAAAATATAAGAATAAGAAAGTACAGGTTTGAAAACAATATACACATCTAAACTATAATAAAAATCAAGGTACAGGTTTAAAAAAAAACATTGGTGTAACAATAATAAAAAATGTATAAAAAAGTATAAGGAAAAAAGTATAATAAAAGTACAAGAAAAAATCGAATAGAAAAAAAATATCATAGCTTACTTGTGCACTTGCAGTCCGCAGAACAGGTACAGGCGACGAACATTAGAAGAAAGTATAAGAAATTTCAACCTATATTTTAAGATAGTATAAGAAAGTATAATAAAAAAAATATATACAAAAAAAAGTATAAGAAAAAATATACAAAAAAAAGTTATTACACCCTTACACTTACAGAACAAGCACTGGCGTACAAGTCTGATGCTGTAGTGCACTTCAAAATTTGCGGAAGGAGAAGAAAGATGTTTGTTGAGAAGAGCGAGTATAATAAAATAATGATAGAAGATTGCAATTTGATAGCAATTGTAATTATATTATGATTCTAAAAACAAGAGGGGAAGTTCAAAATAATCGCTATTTTTAGGGGATTTGAAATATCAAATCTATCAATAATTTTTTGAGTAAAGGTCCAATTTGGTCCCTCAGAATATTTGAGGACCCACTTTTAGTCCCCCACATTGTAAAACGTTGGACGCGTTAGTCCTTGGCCCAAACTCCGTCCAGGGAGCGTCGTTAGAGGGCTGATGTGGCCCGTTAAATTGATAATGTGTACTGTTATGTAATTACACAGTGGGAATTAAAATAAAATATCATTATTAATGCAAAATGACGCCGTTTAGTGGCCAAAATTTCAAATTCGCGGACCAAAATTTCGACCCAATTTGGTCCTTCGTCCCCAAATTTCACCCTACCTGTTAAATTACCCATTGAAACCCTTAACTCCAGCCCTCATTGCGAAAGAACTCCATTGCAGCAGCTTCATTGACTGGTGGACTAGATGAACAGCCACGGGGGTTCTAATTTCTCTTCCAATCAACGCGATATCAGTTGGAATGGGAGTGTCCCAAGTGTTGCAACTAATTCAAGTTTTCCTACTCCAAACTGTTATTGTCCATTAAAAGTTGTAATCTACACCTCAAGAACATCTAGAAACCCTAACAGAACAATCTATCGGTGCCCCTTGTATAAGGTATTTTGAAAACCCAATTTCATGTGTTTCTATGATTTCCTGATTTTATTTAGTTCTGAAAACCCTAACTGTTATTTTGTTTGATTTCCTGATGTTGATTTTTGCAGGAGAGAAAGGGATATTGCTCCTACTTTGAATGGGTTGATGAATACATAAAGAGATGTGCAGAGTTGGAAGAATGCAAATTTTATCAACTGGAGAGAGATATGGAAGCCATGAAAACTAAGTTGAATGAAATGATGCACTGGAAAAAATATGTTGAGGTGTTAGGGTTTGTAATATTACTTGTGGTTATAGGTATTTGGATTTGGAAGTAGGCAAAATGAAATCTTATTTTGTAATGAAGTGTGTTCAATGAAAGTAGGCAATGTGCAACTGTGTTTTGTAATGAAGTGTGTTGAATGACTCTTTACTTGCTTCCTTATTTGCAAATCTTCATTTTTTTTTTCAACTAAGATGTTAAAATTTGACCAAAGACAAACAACAATAACTTAATTCAGAAAAAGGATCAATAATAAGGCAAAAATTCATTCACCTGAATAATATGTTGCAATTGTACCATTGAAGTCATAAAGTGACCCCCACAAAATTACATAGTAAATAGCATTTCTCATTAAAGTATCACAAAATTACAAAAATTCTTCCCATTCACAAAAATTCATAAGTTCCCATTCACCAATGCCAACATCAAACTAAAAAGTTTCTATTCAACAAAAAAAGTTCCTATCCTATCTCAGTCACTTCTGGTTTGGTGGTGGTGGTGGCCTGTATCCAGGGGTAGGAATGAACTTTAAAAGCCTCTCTGTTGTCCCAGTGGTGGCTGCCATCAAAGTCTCAGCTGACACAGTTTCTGGTTGACCAACATATCTTGGAGGCTTGTATGGTCTAGCTGGTGGGGCTGGTGGTCTTATAGATTGAGTGCCAACAGCTGAAGATGGGCTGGGAGTGAATGGAGGTGGTGATGCTGTGGTGCCCTGCTACTACTTGGCCTGAGTGGGGGTGGTCTGATAGCTGGTCCATCCTGAAATACAACACAACGTATGCATCAAATTAGGAATTGGCCATGCATACTTGCAGTAAAACGAATGCCCTAAGCGGTCCCTGATACAATGTTAATGAGTCACATTAGTCCTCAATATTTATATTAGTGAACCAAGTAGGTCCCTGAAAATTTATATCGTGACCCAATCAGGTCCTTCCTCATATCGATGACTATATGCACCAGTATCGGATACACACACATACTTGCACCAAACATCAGACATGAACTAGATGCATTAGTTTCTTAAGGTATGCAGCAAATTTGGACTTTGAGGTATGCATTAGTTACTCAAGGTACAGTGCACTTGTCTGATACACAACCACAACAATTGAGTGTACACCATGAACATACAAACAAATTAAACAACACATAGTGAAAAATAAAATTTACATGTGTCAAATCATCTGGCTGAGGTTGAGACTGTGCCAAGGGAACCTCTTCCTGACTATTGGTTTTTTTCACTTTAGGCTTCCTTGTAGGTTTTTCTTTAGCAGGTCCCTCGCATGTTTTCTCATAATGACCCGTTTCCCCACACTTTTTGCATGTAATAGCATAGGTTTTTTTTTTTTTTTTTTTTTTTTTTTTTTTTTTTCAGTTTTTGCTACTGGCTGGTAGGTGATGCTTCTGACTGACCATCTTTCCTTTTATGCTTTTTTGGCCTTCCAATAGGTCTTTTTAACTTTGGTGGGCAGGGTCTGGGGTTTTCAGTTTCAAGCCAATACTCTTGGCTATTGACTGGATGAATAAAGTGTTCATAAGTTGCATTTAGGGCATCCATTGTCAGCCATTGATGAACATATTCTTCAAGCCTTTCATTCTTGTATGCTATGGCTGCAATGGCATGAGCACATGGCATTCCAGTTAGCTGCCACATTTGGCAAGTGCAAGTTTGGTGAGTGAGGCTCACCCCAACCTTTGTCCTATGCCTCTGCACCTCGAAACTTTTCATTATCTGGATCACCTGTCCAGGTAGGTGTCCACCTTCAATTTAGCAAGTTTTTTTTGTTGCAGTGGGGCCAACCTTCCTTTGTATGAGCCTAATGCTCTTTTATGGGCAGCCATTCTCCTCATCATGTAACACCTAAGCTCCTTTAGCATTGTCAGTATTGGCTTCTCCCTATACGTAACTATTTTGGCATTCCACACCTCACACATGTTGTTTGTGATATTGTCTAATTTTGGTCAATGGCTAAAATAAGCCTTGCCCCATGCGCTTGGGTGAATGTTGTGTAGATAGCTCCATGCCCTTTCATTCAGTCCTCTCAATCTCAGCATCCATGCCTTGAACTCAACTTCTGTTGTGCACTTGGCACATTCCCAAACAAACCCATGCAACTCCTTGTCTTTGTATTGCTTGATGAAGTTCTTCCATATGTGGACCACACAATTCCTATGGTGTGCTTGAGGCATAACCTCTTTCAGCGCAGACAGTAGTCCCTGAAATCAATTAAACATATGCAGTTCATTAAGCAATGTATACACAATTGTCCTCCACAATATTTATGTGAACCAAATAGGTCCCTAACAATGTATATCGTGACCCAATAAGGTCCTTGCTCGTATGCACCCATTTATGCACCAGATGCATGAGTATGAACCAGAAATGCATCAAATATAATTCAGTTTATGCATCAAAAGTGCATTAGTATGATCCATCAAATATGCCCCATATGCATGACACAAACCTGCACCAAATGCACCAAATATACCAAACACACAGACACCTGCACCAAATATCAGACACACACTTGCACCAAAAATCAGAAACACGTCAAATATGCCCCATATGCATGACACACACTTGCACCAAATGCACCAAATATACCAAACACGCAGACACCTGCACCAAATATCAAACACATACTTGCACCAAAATCAGAAACACGTCAAATATGCCCCATATGCATGACAGACCTGCACCAAATGCATCAAATATACCAAATATACACACACCTGCACAAAATATCAGACACACACCTACACCAAAAATCAGAAACACGTCAAATATGCCCCATATGCATGACACACCTGCACCAAATGCACCAAATATACCAAACACACACACACTTGCACCAAATATCAGACACACACTTGCACCAAAAATCAAAAACACGTCAAATATGCTCCATATGCATGACACACACGTGCACCAAATATCAGAAACACATCAAATATGCACCAGATATATCAAACACAGTAGTAGTAATTACCTTCTGCTGGTCTGAAATGAAGTTCCAACCATAGGTAACATGTTCTCCTAAATCAGCTTCCAAGAGTGTAAGAAACCACTTCCAATTGTCCTTTGTCTCTGAATCCACAACCGCATAGGCAACTGATTATTAGCATCTTGAGCAACTGCAGAAAGAAGTTGGCCACCATAGTACCCTTTTAAAAAACAACCGTCTAGGCTTATCAATGGCCTACAACCACCTTTGAAACCCAACTTGCAAGCCTCCAAACAGATATAGACTCTATCAAACAAGGGTGGAGATCCAGGGTGAGTGATGACATCCATCTTGGAGGTTGACCTTGGGTTACTTCTCTGAAGCTCTTTCAAGTAATCCCACAACCTCCCGTATTGGACCTTTTCACTCCTTTCAAGTACGAGTCTAGCCTTCTTCAATGCTCTTGACACTTTCTTCTCATTTAAGTGGACCATGTACTCCTCCTTCATTATCTCAAAGGCTTGCTTCCTTTTAAGACTGGGTAAGGTCAAAAGGCTTTTCTCTAACTTCGAAGCTACCCAACCCCTAGTTGCTGCCGTATTTTGGAATACCCTACAGCATGAATGTTCTGCCACGTAGGTCTTCACTTGATAAGTATCGGTCTTGCTATTCCAAGCACAATAACCAAGCCACTTGCAGTCTTCAACCTTGCATGCCGCCCGCACCCTAACCTTATCATTCTTCACCCATTTGAATTCCCTACCTAGGTTGATATTGTAATCTTTTACAGCATTTTTAAAAATATCCAGGTTGAAAAATTCCATACCAAGTTCTATATGAACTTGGCCAAATGGAGCTGTATCTTTAAAAGAGGGATATGTCGGCCTAGAAATACACTCATCATCAGTGGACTCTAGGGTATGCATATATTCAGAGTACGATGCATACCTTTTTTCCTCGAAGGATGCTGGCTCATCAGTTTCTTCATTATAACTCTCCTTAATACCTTTTTTGCATTCTTCTTGGATGCTTTCTTTTTTCTTGTCACTGTTGCCTTCTTCACATTCACCTTATACTTTCCTTTTCCCTTATTTTTGGGAGCTGAATCCTCTTTTTTTGTGACCACATCACTTACTTCATCACTGCTATCATCATTGTCATATACCAGTAGAGGCTTGTATGGAGAATCCTCCGCACTACCGTAGTCATCATGAGATGATGACTCCTCCGAACAAGTATCCTTACTAATATCGCCACTCCCACCAGTACCACCACTCCCACCAGCACCTTCATGCTCAAAATACATGTGTATGTCACATTTATCTCCGCCTTTCCCATTAGATAGTGCTGCATCGCACATCTCGTTTATTTCCTCATCCCCATGAATGACTCGTAGGCCAGAATTGAAGTCACAATGACCCAGATGCATCCAGAACATGCTCTTCAGGTCTCCCATTGCAAAATGTTTTCCCAACTTCAACAAATCAAAGTAGCAGACTAGATCAACATCCATTGGTGGAAGAGTATCCAATTTGCCATTAACATACTTTAGCATCCCTGCTTTGTCTCTCACAAAGCAGCCACCTGTGTGAAATATAAAGGTCACAAAAAAAAAGGCATCTGCAAACAAGGACCATAATTGAATGAATGTCAGTTTTATAGGGACCAAATGCACCCCACACAAATTTCAGTTTACATGCACCCACGTAATGCACAAAATTAGCACCCACCCACATGCACCAAACAAAAAGCAAAAAACAGGGACCCACACAAATAAGACAACAACACAAGAAAGGGACCACATAACAAATGCAAAACAATGAAATAAAGTCAGAGAGGGACCAAAAACAAACAAGAAACGATGAAAAAAAAAACCTTAAACTCATCATTGTCAACAAAATCGAGATTAATGTCGCTTTAAACCCAACACATTTCCCCCACCACAATATAAAACAAAAAACCCTAAAAGAGCCAAAGACGCACCTTTGCTACGCGTAACCGAAGACTAGCCGAAGATTCCGACCAGAGAGAGGGCGAATTACAACGGTGAGGACGAAGTTTAGTGTTCTTCTGAGTGTGGAGTTGCTAATTAGGGATTTCGTGCGCAAATGTGTGTTGCTTAGGGTCTAACAGGGTACTTTAACAGGTAGGGAGGAATTTGGGGGCCAAGGACGAAATTGGGTCGAAATGAAGGGGGACGAAATTGGGTCGAAATGAAGGGACTCGAATTTGAATATTTGGGGCCTAAAACGGCGTCGTTTTGCATTAATAATGAAATTTTATTTTAATTTTCACTGTGTAATCACATAACGGTACACATCATCAATTTAATGGGCCACATCAGCCCTCTAACGGCGCTCCCTGGACGGAGTTTGGGCCAGGGACTAACGTGTCCAACATTTTACAATGTGGGGAACTAATTGGTTAATTCTTTTTTCTCGGTGACTAAAAGTGGGTCCTCAAATATTCTCAGGGACCAAATTGGGCCTTTACTTTAATTTTTTAAATTTAAAGATTTATGGGCCCACAAAATTAAAAAAAAAAAGCTTGACAATTAGTATTACACAAGGATGGCGCCAATCATATCATATATGGTTCCCATAATCCCATCTATTACTAATTACTAATGTTTTTAGAAAATAAAAAAAGTGAGGGGGGTGTCCGTCCCTAAGGACGGGTTATGATACATCAAAATGGGACAACAAATCCTCATCCCTCTTTATGATCTTTAATTCATGATTGACATTAATTAGTTTTATAGCTCTTTCATATAAGCATTGAAAGCAGTGTTTCATATATTCCATCTATTAATTATTTTGAGGCAAGGTTGCGTGGACATTCTACACACTATTGACCATATTTTAAGCTTAACTTGATTGTTTTCACACTGTTAGTGGTGATGCTGCATAGGTGTTTTACTTATGAAGATTACACAATTAGCTTGGTTATGGCTGATAAATTTGAATGATTTGGACATCATTTACATGCAACTTATTATTCCACATACATGAATTGTTTTAATTTTACAACACTTACATGGATGTTTTACATTATTGTCATGACCCAAAACTGAAGTCGTGACCGCCAGAAAAGAGGACAAGGTCCCATTTCTGAAGTCTTCCCAAAACATTACTTCCGATAAAAGTCTCAAACTTAAATTTTTTTTAAAAAATATATAAATTTATAAATTGCTAACCATCAAAATAAGAGAAAAGAAACCCTATTTAATTAAGAAACTCATCAAGGTTATTCAAAATAAAGTTTACAACGATATTCAAAGTTACAAACATTAGGTATTCAACCCTATAGCAAAATAATAATTTTAAGGTTAAATATAAAAGTTTAACAATATCAAGTTCGTCTCAAAAGAAAACAAATCACTTTGTGTAACCGATGCATGGCACTAGAAAACCCCTCTTAAGAAGCTCGGATAGCTCGAGATGGCCCAAGAGCTCCATTACCTGAATCTAAATCACTAAGGGAGTGAGTCACGCAAGGCATGAGATAAGAATTAGATATATGACAGCAATAAAATCAGCGGGGAAAACACTTGTATACATGACAATAAATCATAGCTCAACATCACCAATAAATCCAAAGTGTTTTCACCCAAGATAACAATAGGTACTAATAAATAGAAATCTAAATTTTTTTTTCATATTGCTTCAATGAAATGATATAATAAATTTTACATGACAAAATCAACCTCTTATCAACAATACCAATAATAAGAAAAATAGGACAAAAATTCTCAACACTTTTAAACATTATCATGATCTACATTAGTAACATCCATACATTTCATGCTTAATATATCAAAATCTTCTAATCCATCTCCACTCAAGTCATATGAAAACATGGTAGATGTAACTCTCTAATCTCAAAACTACTCTATTGCAACCAAAGTCCCTTTACCTAAAAAAAAAAAAAAAAAACTGAACTGGGCAATTCACCCAAATTCCGCACAAAAGGAACCTGAAGGCTGTAGCATTTCATAGTTCGTGAATTGATAATGAAAACGCAGCAGTGCTGCCCTTGATTTGATAAAAAAAAAAAAAAAAAAAACGCAGCTGAGCTGCTATAGAAATTAAAAACAATCATTTGCTTATAGCTACCAATCTTTTGAATTGAAGAAAAAGAGCAATATATAAGACAAACTTTCCATTTATAATATAAACTAGCATAATATATGCATTAAGCTGTTAGAGGAAGAGGGTACCTTCATATTTGAAATTTGGTGACTCCAAAATACTCTTGATTCATACATTCCTTGGATGACGAATGGTGTGATAGCTGTAATCAAAATGACCTGGACCAACCCACTCTCTGATTGTAACAATTTGAACGTGCTTGATGGCCCAGTACTTGGGTCCATTTTCTGGATCAATGCTTTGGCTGGACTCACGCGGCATAAAATTCAAAGACAACTCTTCTAGATTTTTAAGGAGGTGGAAGTCAGAGGGCATTTCCTTTAGTTGAGGCATATGATCCATTTGAATAAATTTAAGAGCAAGCAAAGCATCATTGTCTATAACAATGGAATTCAAGTTTTTCAGCCCCAAAAGATATAGATATTTCAGTTTTAGAAACCCCGCTTCAAAATGCAACGTGTCACCATCATATGTATCACTGCCAAATCCGAGACGCATCAAATTCGGAAGACCTTTAAGCAACCCGAGTGGATCGTCTGTTAATTTAGAAAAACGAATTGACAACCTAACAAGATGGTGAAGGCTTGAAACCCATTCTGGCAACTTCTCTAAACGTCCAAACAAGTGTAGTCGTTGAAGTTGTGGGGGAGAAGTAATAAATTGCAAATCTATGATTTCATCTTCTGTTATTGCACTAATAGAAAGAGATTCAAGGCAACCCATCTCATATATTGAGTCACATAGAGCCTTTCCATATTCTCTCCTAACATTCTTTAAGCCCAACTTTCTTAACTGCCTCAACATTCTCAGCTCTTTTATTAGCTCTAATCCACCATGGTCCGCCTCCACGTGATAAAGTGTTTGCATAAATGATAGACATCCAATTCCTTCTTTCACCCGCACCCCAGTTTCACCCTTCATTATATGAAATGCTTCTCTTCTTCTATAGCAAACTATAAGATGACGTAATTTTGTAAGTTTGCTTAGATCCCTTGGCAACTCATGCACCGGTGTTTCTTTCAAATCCAATGTCTCTAGGTTTTGAAGTTTACCGATGGATTTAGGAAGATCCTTTACCTTCGTGTACCTCAAACTCAAGAACTTCAAGTGGAAAATGTTCCCCAATTGATCAGGAACATAATCTAATGAAGAACCTTCCAAGTCCAATACTTTCAGAAGCCTTGATTTTTCAAAGAACCTAATCAAAAAGCGTTCTGACAGCTTTCCTGCTCCGAACATATACATTGATCGGATGTTGGATTGTTCAATGCTAGTAGGCACATGATCACTGGAACCAGTTTCTATGGACAAACGTCTAGTTAGTGGATCATAGATCACAGGTTGATCATCTTCACGCACAACACGACAAAAACTCAACTCCTTCATTTTTCTAATCATCATTTCACGCAACAAATCATGAATTCTGCAGCTTGAAGGTTTCCCATCATAGTGAACCTCAGAGACTTGAACCAAGCTTCTATGGATTAACTCTGTCATGTATTCTTTTGCAACTTCCTCCAAAGCTTTATTATCCTCATGATGTATTATAAAACCCTCAGCTATCCATTGCCTAACCATTCTCGTGCACCTGATGGAATAGTCTTCTGGATATATACCAAAATACAATATACATGATTTCAAATAATAGGGCAAGTCATCATAACTGAGTGCCAAAATTCTAGTTAAACTAGCCAAATGGGGATTACGTTGTAGCTCAAAACTAAGGTTTTGGTATAGTTTTTTCCATTCAAGCACAATTTTTTCTTTGGTTGACAAAAGACCTCCAATGACCACAATTGCAAGTGGTAATCCCTCACATTTTTGAACAATTTCAATAGATATATCTTCAAGCTCAGATGGGCAATATCCATTAAAATCAAATTGAAACGCCTTCTTGCAGAAGAGTTCCCATGATTTGTTTGGGGGTAGGGGTTGCAACATGTGCACTTGAACAAGAGAAGATTTCTTACAATAGTTTGCTACTTCCAAGTTCCTAGTGGTGATCATTATCCTACTTCCTATGTTATTATCAAGTATAGCAAGTTGGATCTCATCCCAAAAATCAACTTTCCATAAATCATCAAAGACAACCACGTACCTTTTCTCTTACAAATAACACCTCACTTCAGTTACAAGTGACATGTGATCCATTGTATTGAATCCTTGAGGAAGAGGCTCATTATTCTCTTGACAGAATTGTTTCATCATGTCCCGCAACAAGGAATCCACAGTATATGTTTGAGAGACTGTGATAAAAGCACGACGATGAAAGTAACCTTTCACTTCGTTGTTGTGAAAAACATGATTGGCAAGAGTGGTTTTTCCAAGTCCCCCCATGCCTACCACTGAAACCACAGTGCGCGATGCCGCTCCATTTACTAACCAATCAACCAATTGATCCCTTGGGTACTCAAATCCCACAACTTCAGCTTCTTCAATGAAAAAGGAACCCAGTCGAGGATCATGCCATTTTCCATTTCTTGATCCTTCCTTAGCTGAAGACCGGAAGTTATACCTTTCACTTCTTTCTTTGATTCCACAAACCGATAATTTAAGGTCTTGAATCTGAGACGCTATTCGACTACGAGGCTTCAAAGTTTCGATCACACGAGCAATATTCTGGAGTGAAGCTATGCATCCTGAATGATGTGTCTCCCGTGGTACATAAATGAGGTATTCACCAATGACATCTTCTATGCGAATCGAAGCTTCTCTTACCTGTTAGATAATAATTAGAAAAATGAATAATAATTCAGGTTACAAAGTTGAAAGGTTGTGAGTTAATATAGTTTTAGGGCTCGTTTGGTGGACAGGATAGGATAAAAACGGATAGGATATTAGAGTTGGATAAGGATATGATAGGATATGAGCATGATAAGCTCTTATCTTATCCGATGTTTGATGCGCATCAGATAATGATAGGATATAATATAAAAGATCCATAAATGATAAAATTACCCTTATATCAAAATTACATTTTTTTTTCAAAAATAAATTTTAATATTATTTGGTTTTTTTATACATTAGTCCATTTTTTAAATTATAAAATATTTGATAATATATATTTTTGGTTATTATACATTAGTCCATTTTTTAAATAATAAAATATTAAATAAAAATTTAACTTGTGATATTTTTCACTTTTTATAAAAATTGCTAATTAAACCACATATATTTTAATTAGTAATAAGGTTAACTAATTAGGTTTGAAACCATAATTAAATAATAACAATATTAAAGGTAAGAGATAAAGAGAAAACATTTTCTTATCCTATCCTGTTAGTTCTAACCCAGCCTCTCCCTCGGGATAGAATTATAACTAAATAGCAGAATATGATAAGCTAATAGGATAAGCTTATCATATCCTGCTGGTTCACCAAACTATAGATTAAAGCAGGATAGACTGTCTCCCTTATCCTGACCACCAAACGGACCCTTGAGTCTTGTAAATTATCACTTAGCACTTAATTCCTTAAATGTGGAACTAAACATTGAGTACTATAGTGGAGCAATTATGGGTCATAACCTAAGGGTCACTCTAGCTCTAGCAAAAACAGAGGATCATTTCTATCGAGTGTGGTAAAGTAATAGAAATCATCTTCTTGTAGCATTACCTGCTTCACCCAAGCTTTTATCCCTTCGTTAGTGTCTACTTCATCTGCAGCCCTTCTATCTGCATCCTTGATGAAGGCTTGAATGCTCTCCAGTTCATCTTTTATTTCTGAAAATTGTTGGTGGATCCTTTTCTGGAGAATCACTTCTTCTTTTAGGAGTTGATACACTTCATTCAAAACAAACGATACAGCAGTTTCTGCCATTTTGCTTTGTGCCCTTTATTTCACTTCATCTAATCTTACTTACTAGCTTTTGATTAGATCAGCTGTGATGTGTAGTGTATCATCAAAACACGCATATGGTGTTCCGTTTCTTCTTGTAGTCTAGCTTTCAAAGATGTAAATTATTCGACTGACTTTGGATCCCTGAAAAACCAAAAGAAAGTAGTTTCCTATTACCTGCTTATTGCGTGCAATAATGACTTCAACTTTGCCGGGTCATTCTTTAATGAATTTTGTTTTATGAACTACTTCCACGAAATAACATGGGAGACACTTTATTTGAATTGCTTTTTCGAGAATATAAAATATGTGTATGAAAGTATGATGTTGATCTTCGACTTTGTTGTATAAATAACAAGACTCTTCCAGTCTTAATTATCATTTTCGTATGATTTTGCAGATCTTTATTTTCACTAAAAAAAAATTCAGTACATCGATTTTGTTTGTGTATAAATAGGATGCGTTTGGAAGGGCTTATAAGAATAGCTTATGGAATTAAACTTATACAAATAGTTTATGAAAATAATTTATGGTCTTTCTATAAACTCTTTTTAACTTATTTTCATAAGCTTGTTAGAGAAGTTTATGAAAATAAATTGTTTTAACTTATTTAAAAAAAGGTTTATTGAATAAACACTTAATTAATTTATTTACCCAAAGATTTCCTATATATATTATGATAGGCAGGTTGACTAGAACCTAATGTAATAATAAATACAGCTGTACTGCTCTTACAATTATAATTGGAGAAATGTTTTTAAAACAACAAAATGGGACAATATGTTATCTTTTTATTTTTTGATGTATTTTTGAATTACGTATATACAAAAAAGATAAAAAGTAAGTGAGAGATAAATATAAATATATACGGTATCACATATGGTGTCCAAAACTTGATATTCAAATAACACAACTGTTATAATTATGTGTTTATACTTAAACTCGACAAAAAGATAATTTATTTTGTTTATAAACAACTTTAACCAATTTTACACAGAATTTAAATATATTTTTTTAAGCAAAAAATGGCATGTAAAGACATCACCATAGTAGCAATCATCCCAACTAGGTTGATACCAGAACCACTAACAATTATCTGCAGTACACCAAAAATTTATTGAAAAAAGAATAAAAAAATACAAAACATGGGGAACATAAGCCAAAACCCATGAAAAGAGAAAGTTATCTAAATCTATAATTAGGTAGACCATACCTATTTAGAGTAAGATACTCTCGTAATATTTATATCTATATAAAATGTATTTATTTTATTTTTATATATAAAAATATAATATGACTCATCATCATTTGGTAGATTAGCTTTCAACTTATTACTTTTATATATTTTGAGTGAAGGTGCAAATTGATCTCTGAAAAATTTAGGAGACCCATTTTTAGTCTCTGAAAAATATAAATTAATTATTTAGTCTCTCAAGTTTACAAACGCATGACACCTTAGTCCCTCAGTCCAGTTCCAACGTTCGTGTACACATTTACGTGTCCCATTAACCATCCTACCTGACTCGTTAATGGTCATGTGTGACCTATGACAAATTTTTCCATGGAAAACGAATACAAAGTGAAAAAACGTGTACAATTTTAAAACGTACCTAAAAGTTATACACTTTGTTTTACGTTTCATTAATTTTTCACATTAGAAATTCGTTTTAAGCCACACAGGTCCCCTAACGAATCAAGTAGGATGGTTATATAATGAGACACGTAGGTAAGTAAATGGACATCGCAACTAAATATAAGGACTAATGTATCTCACGTTTGTAAATTTGAGAGATTAAATGATTAACTTAATTTTCTTAGAAACTAAAAGTGGATCCCAAAAAATTTTCATGATCCAATTTGGGTCTTCATTCATATATATTTATAATAGCATTCATTAATTCAAGAGAAATTATTAGAAAATCATAATCATATTTTCACATTAAAATCTCTATATCATTTTTGCTTGTTTAGATTTAAACAAGTAGGAAAAATATGTTGCAATCATGGCTGTTAAGATCCAACCAGGTTCACCTAGTGAACCGTCCGGATGCCTCTGAAAGCCGATTGTCTTGAAAATTGATGAAGAAACGATCAAACTGATGCCAAACCAACAAATCGGTGAAAATTGACCGTCCAACAATTTTACCAAATACGTATTTTTATAAACATGAAACGATGTTCGTTGTACTTGGACTATTATGATACTATGTTCTTCCTCTTACAATTAATAAAGTATTACTTTTTTTGTTGTCTAGCTTTCAAAGCTGGAAATTATTCAACTGTAGTGGAAAACTTTGGATCCCTAAAAAAACAAAAGAAAGTAGCTCTATTGCCTGCTTATTGCGAGCATAGTGACTTCAACTTTGCTGGGTCATTCTTTAATGAACTTTGTTTTATGAACAACTTCCACGAAATAACATGGGAGGACACTGTATTTGAATTGCTTTTCCGAGAGTATAAAATAAGTGTCTTAAAGTACGATGTTGTAATTCGATTTTGTTGTATAAATAACAAGTCTTCCTTAATTATCATAAAAAATTCATTCCTTCATTAAATTAATACCTCATCCTTTTCGATACATCAATTTTGTTTGTGCTAGCATGTACATAATATTATGGGATAAAACTCATCTAAAGTGAACTTTAGTATAAAGTGAGAAAGATCCATCCTTGATTAGCTAAAACAGGTTGGGATCTCAATAGACTTTAACTAATCAAGGATGTATACATTCTTATTTGTTCACTTTACACTCAAACTCACTTTACAGAAACCTTATTCAATATATATTATCATAGCCTATAATGATAATCGGTTGTCATTGATATTCATCACTCATACACTAGTACAGAACGCACATTCTATTACAGTTGGTTTTGACTTTCTACTACAGTTGGACCTGCGTAGTAGAAAGATGCGTTGTAGAAAGTGAGAACTTTCCACTACGGTTGGTGAACCGTAGCGGAAAGTTACATTTCTACTACGGTTATGGTCACCACCGTAATAGAAAGTGACTTTTTGGACGAAGAAAGTCATTCAGAATGTGACTATCTACTACAGCTGTGAGATACAACCGTAGTAGAACGTGACCTTTCAACTACGATTGTGTCTTCCAACCGTAGTAGAAAGTCACTTTCTGGATGAACAAAGACTTCCAGAAAGTAACTTTCTACTACGGTTGTGAACTCACTTTCTACTATGGTTATGGTTACAACCGTAGTAAAAAGTGTTTTTTTTTTAATAATCTCTTCTGTTTTCCTTTCTTCCCTTTCCTAATTTTTTCATTCAATTTGATACAACCAGCCAGATCCAATCCAACAGCAATAACAGATATACTAAACCAAGTGTTAACATATATATATATATATATATATATATATATATATATATATATATATATATATATATATAATCAGTGTTAACAAAGATATATATACAAACAT
The DNA here is from genome assembly GCA_039655645.1 of Ammopiptanthus mongolicus. Classification (NCBI taxonomy): domain Eukaryota; kingdom Viridiplantae; phylum Streptophyta; class Magnoliopsida; order Fabales; family Fabaceae; genus Ammopiptanthus; species Ammopiptanthus mongolicus. Next base: position 49,959,652 of record CM077350.1, read on the forward strand.
GGCAACAAAATGTCAAAACTAAATACATCTAATTAAGCTATATATATGATACGTACAAAACCTATATGAATGTCAAACTAATTAAATACATCTAAGCTACATTACGATCTTTACAATAGCCAACAAAGAAGTTTGCCTATTTTTCCTGGATGTCCTGAGTATCATCGTTAGATAATGGAGCCGGATTATTGAAGTCTGCAAGTTCATGAGACAACCCCTTCCTCAGAGGTCCCATTGGTGACCCCACTTATAATAATTAGCGTTACAGCATAGAGTAGTAGTATAAAAATGCGGAAATATTAAAATAGTAAACAAAACTTTAGAAATAAAAGACTTTAGAGTACGCAGTAAATAAAACTGAAAGCATAGCAGCGGAACTAAATAAATACATCAGACTTCCTCTCCTGGCGCTCAAGGTCCCCCAGCATTGGGATCTGAGGCTCTCTCGCCGGCATCAAGCTCAAAAAGTATACCATCAATCTCCTCTAGAAATTCCTCATTAGGATCTTCTTGTACAGTCGAGAATAAAGAAAATACAACATGGCAAAATACAGGGGATAAGAAACAGTAATATGTTATAAATGGGAAAAACAACGATATAAATAATTTATATAGATAACACACTCAAAAACACAACAGTTGTAACCAAACAACCTGTGGATAATTTTTCCCTTAACTACTGTCTCTCACACTCATGCAACTAACGACTATATGGACGCGATCACGACGCGACATCCCGACAGATCAAGGTGTCTCAGTCATCACTATGCCACCCCCATAAGGCAGGGTTCTGTCAAAAGCCCGCAGGCCCAACTCGTCTCATGGGTATGACATATTCCTCCGCCCGCAGGCCAGGTCAGAATATTCGCCCGCCAACAACGCAACTTACGGTAACGACATGTTCCCCCGTCCGCAGGCTAGGTCGAGACATTCTCCATTCGTCTACAATTCGATTAACGGGTACCTCGCTCCTTGTGTACATTCTAGCCCCTTAAAAAGAATTTCGTCCCGAAATTCGATGTACCTTTTCAAAATAGGCTCGGATATTGTTGTTGCATGTCCTCTTCGCGTTCCCAGCTAGCATCTCTGGTAACTTCATCCTATATGATCTTGACCAACGGAATATGTTTACCTCGGAGTTCCTTTATCCTTCTATCCGCGATCCTTACAGGTAGAGCCTCATACTTAAGTTTATCTCTTAATTGTATTGACTCTGGTTCTAAAACGTGTGATGGATCAGGATAATACTTTCTCAATTGAGAAACATGAAAGACATCATGGAGATTGGACAGGTTCGGGGGAAAAGCGATGTGATAGGCTACATGACCAATTCGGCGAAGAATTTGAAATGGTTCAATGAACCTAGGAGTAAGCTTTCTAGATTTTATTGCTTTGCCGATTCCAGTTCTCGGAGTCACTCTCAGAAAAACATGGTCTCCTTCCTGGAATTTTAATGGTCTTCTCCTCTTATCGCTGTAACTTTTCTGTATATCCTGTGCGATCTTTATCTTTTCCCTTATCCTCTTGATTTGTTCTGTCATTTGTTCTGTCATTTGTTGTACTACCTCTGGTCCTAACACTTGACTTTCTCCCGTCTCATACCAACACAATGGTGTTCTACACTTTCTGCTATACAACGCTTCGTAAGGTGCCATACCTATACTTGAATGAAAACTATTGTTATAGGTGAACTCAATCAATGGCAAGAACTCCTCCCAACTTCCTGTGTTTTCCAAAACACAAGCTCTTAAGAGGTCTTCCAATGACTGAATCGTTCGTTTAGATTGACCATCCGTTTGAGGATGATAAGCAGAACTCAACCTTAACTTAGTTCCCAAAGCCTCATGTAACTGCTTCCAAAATCTAAATGTAAATCTAGGATCTCTGTTGGAAACAATACTAGAAGGCACTCCGTGCAACCTTACTACTTCCTTGATGTAGATTTGGGTCAACTTTTCCAACGTATAACTTTCGCCAATAGGTAAGAAGTGAGCACACTTCGTCAACCTATCAACGATTACCCAAATTGCACCATGCCTCTTGTTAGTTCTTGGCAGACCAACCACGAAATCCATAGATATACCATCCCATTTCCATTCTGGGATATCTAAAGAGTGTAGTAGTCCCGCTGGCTTTTGGTGTTCTATCTTCGCCTTCTGACACACCAAGCAAGCCAACACATACTCAGCTACCTCTTTCTTCATTCCGGGCCACCAAAACATTTTCTTTAAGTCCTGGTACATCTTGGTAGCTCATGGATGAAAATTCAACCTACTCTTGTGCGCTTCCTCCAAGATCATTCTCCTTAACTCCTATATCTCCATATACTCCGTCTTGATTCACCCTAAACTCAGAAGTTCTGCCTTCCGTCACTTGTTTTTTTACTTTCTGAAGATACCGATCAACCTCCTGATTTTCCTTGATCGTCTTCAAAAAGTCGCTCGTTACTGTGACCATTCCTAGGTGTATCTTATCCCTAGATAATTTCATGCCTAGATTCAAATCTCTAAACTGTTCAACCAGTTCTAGCTCTTTCACCATCATACCAGATACATGTAAAGATTTCCTACTTAACGCATTCGCTACTACGTTCGCCTTTCCTGGATAGTATTGTAAATCGAATTCATAATCCTTTATGAATTCCATCCGCCTCCTTTGCCTCATATTCAACTTCTTCTGATCAAATAGATATGTAACGGCCCGGACTGCTTTAAGGATTGTCGACTGTCCTCACAAACCAACACGAGTCTCTTCAGCGTGCTTTGTCCTCACTCACACACTTCCTAGGAAAACTTCTCAGGAGGTCGCCCATCCCAGAATTACTCCAAGTCAATCACGCTTAACTTTGGAGTTCTTAAGTGATGGGCTACCGAAAAGAAGATGCATCTTGTTAGTATAGGTAGTACAAATCAATTCTTATAAGCCTTCCTTCAACTGTACAGTCCCATACCTGCACAGCCTCAGGATCCCTCTCCTTCCGGTGTGAATCGGTTCATTCATGTATCCCTCCACCTAGAAGCCTGTCAGGAGCCGCTCCTTGTCCGTGCCTCATGCACCGGCGATCACTCCCCGCCCTCGTCAGCCCCGGGTGTTACATGCCCACCAGCTTTCGCTTGGTTCGTCCCCGAACCACACCGTACTGGGAGAAGTCCGCTCTGATACTATTTGTAACGGCCCGGATTGCTTTAAGGATTGCCGACTGTCCCCACAAACCAACACAGTCTCTTTAGCGTGCTTTGTCTTCACTCACACGCTTCCTAGGAAAACTTCCCAGGAGCTCATCCATCCCAGAATTACTCCAAGTCAAGCACACTTAACTTTGGAGTTCTTAAGTGATGAGCTACAGAAAAGAAGATGCATCTTGTTGGTATAGATAGTACAAATCAATTCTTATAAGCCTTCCTTCAACTGTACAGTACAATATCTGCACAGCCTAGGATCCCTCTCATTCCAGTGTGAATCTGTTCATTCATGTATCCCTTCGCCTAGACGCCTGCCAGGAGCCGCTCCTTGTCCGTGCCTCATGCACCGGCGATCACTCCCCGCCCTCGTCAACCCCGGGTGTTGCAAGATACCTTAAGCTCTTATAGTCACTGTACAATATAAACTTAGCTCCATATAAATAGTGCCGCCATATCTTGAAGGCAAACACTATAGCTGCTAATTCTAAATCATGAGTCGGATAATTCCTCTCATGAACTCTTAACTGCCGCGAAGCATATGCTGCTACTCTCCTTTCCTGCATTAGAACACAGCCCAATCCTTGGTATGACGCATCACAGTATACGTTAAACTATCCTAAAGAATCTGGTAACGTCAATACTGGTGACGTAGTCAACCTCCTTTTCAGCTCCTGAAAACTTTTCTCACATTCATCCGTCCATTCAAAGGATATTCCCTTCCTAATTAGTTGCATCATTGGCAATGCGATCTTCGAAAATCCTTCGATGAACCTTCGGTAATATCCAGCTAGTCCTAGAAACTCCGTATCTCACTTACCGACTTAGGACTTTCCCATTGTATTACAGCTTCGACCTTTGCTGGATCTACAGCTATCCCATCACGATTAATCACATGACCTAAGAATTGTACTTCTTCTAACCAGAATTCACACTTGGACAACTTTGCATAAAGTTGTCGGTCCTTTAATACTTGAAGTACGATCCTAAGATGCTCCTGATGTTCTTCCCGATTAAGGGAATAAATAAGAATATCGTTGATAAACACAACAACAAACTTATCCAAGAACGGTCGGAAAATCTGGTTCATGTAATCCATGAACACTGATGGAGCATTAGTTACACCAAAGGGCATAACTAGATACTCGTAGTGTCCATACCGGCTCCTAAACGTCGTCTTCGGTATATCCTTCCTCTTGACTCGAATCTGGTGATAACCAGATCTTAAGTCAATCTTCGAAAATACTACTGCTCCTTTCAACTGGTCCATCAAATCGTCAATCCCAGGCAACGGATACTTATTCTTGATTGTCGCCTTGTTCAGTTGTCGATAATCCACGCACAGCCTCGAGCTTCAGTCCTTCTTTTCGACGAACAGCACCGCGCTCCCCAAGGTGAAGCACTCTGCCTCATAAACTCCTTATCCAACATGTCGTCCAATTGCTTTTTCAGCTCCACTAACTCTGTTGGGGCCATTCGATAAGGTGCTATCGAAATCGGTCCAGTTCCTGGTACTAGATCTATAGCGAATTCTATTTCTCTCTTCGGTGATAAGCCCAGAACGTAATCAGGGAAAATTTCCGGAAACTCCCGCACTATAGGCAACGAATCCAACGTAGGAGATTCCTTAGCTTCCACAGAGAGTAGCAACACGTGTTTCTGAGATTTACTACCTAGCTTACTATCCTTGGCAGGCATTAATCTAGATTGCTCAGAAAAAGATAAGGTCTTTTTAGAACAGTCTAACACTACATGATTAGCCGAAAGCCAATCCATGCCTAAAATTATATCAAGTTGATGCATAGGTAAGCTGTAACATCCTAAAATTTTAATATAATTATTTTGATAGAAAGATTAAGCTATTATGAGGTTAGTGTAAAAAAATTGTTAGCATAAGAATTAATTAAATTGTTTGGAAATTAAAAAAATATTGCAAAATTAAACTTTTGGAAGTGTTAGCAATTCACGTACATGGGAGTTTTCTTTTGGTATATAAAAAGGAATAGAAAGATGAGTTGAGCGGCCCACATACAATTACATTTGATATTGCAATTCACGTAATAGGTGAATAGACTTGACAATTAGTTTTCTATAGAGAGTTACAATTTTTTTAAAAAAAAAAACAGCATGTGAAGCTACTTGAATTTGGGCTTTCACAAAATATAGAAAACGAGGCACACTCTAAAAATATAGGTTAGATGGAATTCTAATGAAGTATAGAAGTTAACTCCCTGAGAAGTTGAGAAGCTGCGCCGCACACCAACGAATAAAGGGAAATAAAAAGAGATATTAATGGGTTAGAGGAGCATCGTATTGCATGATTTATGGGTGTGATGCAGAGCACATATCCATAAGAGAAGAAAATAGGGACTTTTGGTGAAATAATAGGATTCGTCTTAGACAACGCTTTAGTTCTTTGTAAGTCTTCAAGAGGTGAGTAGAAATACTATTTCTCACCCTTTCCATGGTGCAATTTGTCTTGGGGTTTGGGTTATGCTTTAAAAACACGTTTTTTGGAAAATAATCCTGATTTGATCAAATCCTGATTTTACAAATTTCGAGGTTTTACTTATAAGGTGTTTCTGCCGTCAATTAAATGTTTATTATTGAGATTGGTGCTATGATATATATGATTACGTGATTTGGTTGAGTTGACATGCTATATATGCACAATTTGATGATATCTGTGATATTGACATAATTCAATAACTGTTAATATGTTGAATTCTGTCTGCTGCAATACCGCCTATGATAGGGGTATCGAAAGTAACACTGCCAATGAATTGGGGTGTCGAAATATGAAATACCGCCATGATGGGGTATCGAAAGTAACATCGCCACACGTTGGGATGTCGAAATGAGTAATACCACCAGTGTACAATGGTTGGTATCGAAATGAGTAATGTCACTGAAGAGAAGGTGACATCGAAATACCTTCATGAGTAAGGTAGGCAATGGGACGCCATTGTTATGTGCAGTTTGAAAGTCATATGACATATGAGAATATTTGAGATTGTTTGATATATGAGATTTTGTCATACTTGATTTATGTTGTGTTAATGATGATTGTTTGCTGCCAATAATAATATATATTATTATTATTATTTTACTATATATTATTTTGAAAATAGCGGGTACCATGGACAGTTTTCCGGTTACCGCACCGGCTGAGAACAATGCTTTTGCGAAAACCTTTTAAAATGTATTTCTGTTCACTGGGATTTTATATCTCATTAGTAGTATTGTTTTCAGAGCCTGAGGACGTCCCTGTTGAGCAGCCAGACATTTTGAAGACTATCTCTTTAGTTTTACAGCTTGGTTAGTATTGTATGGTTTATGCCAGGAGGACCTTTATTATCTTTTAGTTATTTTCTTATGCGAGATGTTATAGACGCCCTGTTTTGAGGTTTTGAAATTGATTATGTTGTCTCAGTTTTGAATTAATGTAAACAATTATTTTGGATTAATATTATATTAAGTATTTATTCAGTATTTACTTAATAAAAATTTTATTTTCCTGGTTTTATTTAAATTATTAATTTGGGTTACTAATGTAACGAAAGGCGTTACATAAGCAGATGAGATCAACAGAAAAAGTTCGATTCTCAATGACAATAAGACAATTTAAAGAGACAGTTATGGTTGTCAAGGAATTACTGGTAGGAGTGGAAACAGTTAAGTCATGGGGGAGTAAAGAAACAGGCAACTTTAAATGATCCACACACTCTTGGGATATGAAGGAATGAGTCGCTCCCGAGTCAAACAATACAGATAAGACTTTACTTGACTCTAGACACATACCTTGTATAAGATCAGGGGATTGAGAGGATTCAACTCGTCGTATGGTAAATACCCTTCCGGTGGCTTGTGGTCTTGCTGCTTGCTGTCCAGTTCCTTGAGTCCTGACCACTGGACCCTGCCCACCGGTGTTTTACCTCGCTCCTTGTGTACATTCTAGCGCTATGTGACCTACTTGGCAACATCGGAAACACTGGCGAGTCTCCTTTATCGGACAATCCCGAATTGAATGTGACCCTCCACACCTAAAGCAGCCACTTGGTTGGAGTTGTCCTTCAGTCTGTCTTGGTGTCTTCCCTTTCCGTCTCGACCCCTCTGGTCAAACCTCCGAGTAGGTCCTCCAGTTCTGCCTTGCTGCAGCTCTCGCTTCTTGTCAATGTTTTCGATGACAGAACATCTCTCCAGCATCTCAGGCAGTCGGGTGAAGTTCAGTGGTGCCATCACCCTTTGCAATTCGTATTTCAGGCCGTCCTCAAAGCGCCTACAAACCCATTCTTCATCAGGGAACCTCTAGTAAAATTTAGAAAATTTGAGCAGCGCTTCAAATCTTACATAATACTCCCCAATAGACATGGTCCCTTGCTTCAGACCCATAAACTCTTTTTCTTTTTCTCTTCTCATCAACCTGGGGAAATACTTCTCCAGAAAGCATTCCCGAAACAGTTCCGAGTTGATGAGTCTGTCTTCAGCTTCAAGCATCCTCTGCTTGCCTTTCCACCACAGTTCTGCACCTCCTATCAGCATGAAAGACGCATAGGTTACCTTTCTGTCCTCACGGCAGTGCATCACTGTAAAGATTTTCTCCAGCTCTTGTATCCAGAGTTCAGTTCCCTCTGGGTTGAAGTCGCCATTGAACTGCGGCGGCTTCCCTTTCAGAAAAGTATTCAGCCCGATGTCTTCCCTCATGACTTCACCTTGCTGATTCTGTCTCTGTTGTTGCTGCATGGTCAACTGCAGTAGTTGAGCGTTCTGCTGCGTCTGATGCAGCATTGCGGTTGCCAATTCCCTAACTGTTCTCAGGGTTTCAGTTGATTCTATCCCATCGACAGCGTGGGAACTTGTTTCATAACCAATTTCGAGTTCAGCGGCACTCGCTGTGGCCCTTCCGCCTCGTCCTCTGGGTCGTCCGCGAACCATTTCTTCCTGGCAAGGAAAAATATTAGCTTCGATTCATAAGACACATGATAAGTCTGTAGATTATCCGATTTTTTTTTTCCAACAAGAAAAAGCTAGGAAAGAAGAAAACAAGGGAAAAGACGCTCGCGAGGGTCAGACCGAGCAGTAAAATACAGTCCCTCGGCCTCACGACGCGAAACGGTGCTCGCCACGCGAGACAGAAGGCCAAACCGATCAGTAAAGTACAACCTCTCGGCCTCGCGACGCGAACCAACTCTCGCCTCGCGAGTTAGAAGGTCTGTCTGAGAAACAAAATACAGCTTTTAGGCTTCACCTGCGAAACCAAGTCTCGCCTCACGAGACAGAAGGCCAGGCATATATATCATATGTCTTAAAGCAGTTATCACATTCGATAACTTGCACATCGGACGCTCTACCTAACTTCTAAGCATAGTTAATACCCAATGCGGCTTTAACTTAACACGGCCAGAAATTACAACCTAACCCAAGCAGTCCTTGATTAAGAATCAAACTGCTCCGATACCACAAAATGAGACAACCCCTTCCTCGGAGGTCCCATTGGTGACCCCACTTATAATTATTAGTGTTACACCGTAGCGTAGTAGTATAAAAATGAGGAAATATTAAAATATTAAACAAACTGATACCATAATAAAAGTATACATACATAAGAGTACTGGCTCCATCAGTAGAGCCTACAACAACTGATACCAAAAATAAAAGACTTCAGAGTATGCAATAAATAAAACTAAAAGCATAGCAGCGGAACTAAATAAATACATCAGACTTCTTCCGCTGGCGTTCAAGGTCCCCCAGCATTGGGATCCGAGGCTCTCCCGCCGGCATCAGGCAACAGGTATGCCATCAGTCTCCTCTGGAAATTCCTCATCAGGATCTTCTCGTGCAGTCGAGAATAAAGAAAATACATGGCAAAATATAGGAGATAAGAAATAGTAATATGTCATAAATGGGAAAAACAGAGATATAAATAATTTATATAAATAGCAAACTCAAAAACACAACAATTGTAACCAAACAAACTCTGGATAATTTTTCCCTTAACTAATGTCTCTCACACGCATGCAACTAACGACTATATGGACGCGATCACGACGCGACATCCGGACAGATTAAGGTGTCTCAGTCATCACTATGCCACCCCCCATAAGGCAGGGTTCAGTCAAAAGCCTGCAGGCCCAACTCGTCTCACGGGTACGACATATTCCCCCACCCACAGGCCAGGTCGGAATATTCGCCCGTTAACAACGCAACTTACGGTAACGACATATTTCCTCGCCCGCAGGCTAGGTCTGAGCATTCCCCCGTCCGTTAACAACTCAACTTTGGGTAACGACATATCCCAACACCCGCAGGCTAGGTCGAGACATTCACCCGTCCGTCTACAATTCGACTAACGGGTACGATCATCTCCCCGCATGTAAGATCGGAATCGCTCTTACGCCAAACTAATCGGTACGATCATCTCCCCGCAGGTAAGATCGGAATCGCCCATATGTCAACACAGTGATGAACAACAACTATGCAACATGAATCTCACTGACTCATCTCAGGATCAACACTTAGTGCCTCAACCACGACTTATAAACAACCACGACCAACTTTCATCCGTCTTAACCGGGTATCAACTCACATCACAACACCAACAGATCAACTGTATCTCTATACGACATTTATATAACCTCGACTTTCTCGCCAGACAATCATCTCCCAACTTATCAGAAATCACTGCCTATTTCTACTCAAACATCAGCAGTCACAACAGCATATAAACAACAACCCGCAACAACCAAAAATAGATTCAACAGTAAAATCAACTTACAGATAAATAACATTTAATTAATCATAAACATATAGTAATGGTAAGCATATCATGCATATCACATATAACATATTAAATGCCAATCACAGAGCATACATCCTCAATATACAGTAAAATCATCGTAACGGTCAAACGACCTCTAGTACGGTTTGGGTCGCCCTACACATATCAATATATATTATTTAAAGCTTGCCTCCCCCGACGATATCGTGGTTCTTTCCCCCACCTTAGTAAAGTTCCAGTGAGACTCCGGATGCGGCTCCGCGACAGTCAATCAGGTGTGCGATCGAGCATTCGAGTCCTGTCCGATTCTATACAACAAAACACAACCAGAAATTAAAACAGTTAAACCATAAAACCCCCTAATTCCTTAGGATTAGCTACTGCCCCTATTTAATTAATTAGGCTAGGGATGTTGAAATTCTACTAACTCTTGGATCAATGATCCTTAAGCATACCTAATACATAATCAATAATCAATTATCAAAGATTTGAACCAAAACCCCTTAAACCAAATATTTGGGGTTTCGGCCATCACCCAAAAATATTAGGTGAGAGCTTGGATTTGGCTTCCTAATCACTTGGATTACATACTTAAGGAATGAAATAGGTGAAATCAAGAACAATGAACAAAAACCCATTTTTCCCAAAACATACACCCATTCGGACTTGAAAATATAAATAGGTTAGAGAGTTTATTTGATTCCAAGCTCTTGGATTATGATAGTAGGGGATGATACTAGCTCATAGAAATTGGTTTGGCATTAAAATGATTTTTCTACAATTTTCTAGAGATTTTTGAAGTTTAGATCTAAAACTTGAAACTCATGAAAATCAATAGAGAAAAATGAAGATTGAGAGCTCAAGGATGAAATCTATACTTCCTATGTGATAGAGGAGGATGAGAGGAGCAGCTTTGCTTCACAAATTTGGTTGAAAAAGCTTGAGGAAGCTTGAGAAAAATGGAGGTGAAAATGGAGGAAAAATGGAGGAGGAAGAAGAGAGAGAGAGAGAGATCAACGAGGGAGGAGAGAGAGAGAGAGGGAGTGAAGATATTTTCACTTAGTGACTTAATGAGTAAGAAAGGTAAAAAGGGTAATTAGTAAAAAGAATCAAGGGTAATTTGGTCATTTCACATCCCGACATTTTGAAAATCCTCACGACATTGATATGAGTCCCTAGTTGACTTAACACAAACTTAATATGAAAATTATCGGCTCATGGGTCTCGAAAAACCCTAAAACGGCTCTGTTACTTACGCGATTTAGCATATCGTCTCAGAAAGTCGTGAAAACTTATATATTTTGAAAATTTTCAAAATCGCCGATAACGTTCGTAATTTTATTTAAAGTCTAATCGTTTCGTTCACGAGTCAAAATTAGGTCGTCTGAGCAGTAAAATAATACTATCAGTGTAAATCGCAGACTGGGCTCCGTCTGAGTTTTTGACCAAAATTTAACTATAGCCTCCTACGATAGCGTAGAGCGTGACTATTGTCTCGGAATAATTTATTTAATTTTCTAGACCCTCCAATAAAATACAATTACCTAAATACTGATTAATTAAAAGAATAAGAAAATCGGGGTGTTACAGTTCACATAACATAAGAAAATTAAATTAAACATTTTGCTCATCAAGTAATAAAACAAACATAATAATTTAACTAACTCTTGTACTTAAAAATTCTATTAATAATTACCTCCGCCCATTAAGAAGTAATACTCGCGGAGACAATAGTGAACATATGTCTCATGACATAATATCCACACTCCCGGCCGCCACTTTGTCGATGAGATTACAAATGATAAACAATAAATTAATATAAGGTTATATAACTACTATTATATATAACCTCTAAGTGAATCTCGAATTAACTACTTACACGTGGGCAAATCCATTGAGGCTTTTTACTCTTGTCCCTACTTTTACCTTCCAAGCTATTACCTGTCTGCATAGCTCTGTGATAAACAAACATTGATACATCGCTCTTTGGGACACAATTGACATGTTTAACAAGTCATCACCATGCCATATCTATCTTGTATAACTCTTGCAAATTCTATCACAAATAAGATACTCCCGTATCTTCTCAACTTCACATTTCCTCATATTAAAATAATTGACACAAGGAAAACAAAACCTTCCATTACTATCAGGAAGATTTCTTTGACAAAATTCTGGAAAATCTTTCACTCCCTTCAAATATTAATCACTTGTGCGTCTTCTATTCATCCAACTGCGATCCATAACTACAACAACAACTTCACTTAGTCTAAGATCTTCAACTCCTTCTAATCACAGGGTATGGCCCTATCCCATTCGAGAAGAAACTTTTTCAACACTCAGTTAAAAGTTAGTCCTTAACTCTCATGCCCATACTTAACGAAATTTCGACAGCATTTCCCATCGGTCTCCGACGTACACGACTTGAACGCGGTGACATCCACCGCGATAAAGTATGCACCCGGAAAACAAAAGGAAATGCATCAGGCCGAACTTTCATCAAGTATAACATATGAGAATTAAGGAATAACTCTTAACTAAATGACGAAAAAGTTTTTCTCCAAATTGTCTAACTTGGACAATTCAAGATTCAATACAATGAGTGGTACCTTAAAAAAAGTATACATGCTCATTAATATTGAATCACAAATAGGAAACTAAGGCTTTGCTAATTTATTAACACTAAAAATAGAAAACATTATGAGTTTTGAACGAAAAAACACAAACAAATTAAAAGCAGAAAGGGTTGTACCTTGCTGAAAAATGAAAAAAAAAATGAGAAGCAGCAAGCAGCAAGGGATAGCTAGCAACAGGAACAATTCAGTCCAATTGAAAAAATAAATAGAACACAAGCAGCAAAATCAATATCAAAATCAATAGCAAAATCAGTGTATAATGATGATGAGGTGGGGATTGAGTGCAATGTGCAAATCTCAGTTGCATGGTTTTTTAATCAATGCATATCTTATGGAGGACCAAGAAAGTAAAAATTAACCTAATCAACAGAAAAGCCTATTGGTTTGTGGGACAAAAAGCCTATGATAAAGTATAACACTTCCCTCTATACCACAAAAAATAGATGTCAACAGATGAAAGAACTTAAACCATTAAATATATCATACCAACTCAGTCAAGAATGTTTGCTTGTTAAGACCTTCTAGAGCAGTGAATGCAGACTCCAGTACACGAGATAGATATGCCACAACCCTGACATAGAAAACCAGATATCCTCATTAGGAATATAAAGATCAAGAAATAAAAATAAAGTTCAAATGCTCTTAACCTAACCTAGAATTCTAACCAAAACCCAAAACCAAACCCAAATAATGAAGAGCTTACATGTGCGAAGAGATTCGCAATGAAAAGTTGAATACGAGGTTTGTGTGGAAACAGTGAGAAGAGTTGAATCTGTTCAACCTAGAAGTTGCAGAATGGCTCGCGGTGAAGAGTTGAATACGAGGGTGGTGGTGGTGGTGGTGGGTGTCAAACGGAGGGAAAGGGTTTAAGATGAAAGGCGCGAGAGAACGGAGAGTAACGTTGTAATGCGCATCAGGGAGAGAATTGCTTAGGTTATTTCAAAATTAGACTTTCTACTACTGTTCTAAATGAAACCAAGCTTACTGATGTATTATACATTCCAAATTTTCAATTTAATCTCATTTCTATTCACAAGCTTACTAATAATCTTAATTGTAGATTGATCTTTTCTCCTACCGATTGCCTCCTACAAGACATATCTACCCTGAGGATGATTGGAAATGCTAAGATTCAAAACAATCTCTATATTCTTAGGCAACAACCTATATCTCTTGTTTGTAATAATAACATTCAGCATACTGCTGTAATCAATATTGTTAGTACCAATTATTTGAGGAAACTCATGCTTCAAGTCAGTTTGAAATTAAGTTGTCCCTAACACCAGTTATTAGATGGATTGATACACCAAAGGTAGTTTTTTATTTTTATTTTTTAGTTCTATGTTAAACAATTTGGTTAGTAAGTTTCAGTATTATTTAGATTTCAAAATGGGTGGTAAAAAATAAATTATATCATTTAAAGGCAACTCAACCTTTATTAAAATCTTTGGATAAAATATTACAAGAACATTACCAAACTTAATGGAAGCCAATGATATTGACTTCCCAACCATAATATTGAGTTGTTTGCAAGTTGTTTAGAGGGTTTAAATGTTACTTTTATTTGCAATCATGTAGGAGAGATGTTCTTTTGGATTGGTAGCTGCATTCATTGGACTACTATTTTTATATTTGCCATTGTTTTAGACTGCTACATACTGGAGAATAGTCAATATTTGAATCATTTTCAAGTTGTTGAATATATGAGAATTATGCATTGTTTTAGAGTCAGGTTTTCTTTGTATGTAAATCAAATATCATCTGTAAAAACACTGCATTGATTTATTTAATCCCAAATACACATATTTGTTCAAATTATTCATATTATCACATACTTTAGTACTAACATTATCTTTCTGTGTTACTTTTTGATTATGTCACATACTTTAGTACTAATATTATTTTATCATGGACTGTTTGTTGTTATATGAATATCATGTGTACTTTTATATGGAACAATCTATCTTTAAAATTATTAACGCGAATTGTTGATAAATTAGTCAAACAATTACTCAACTAACATTTTGTTGACAAGTCTTAAAGTCCAATCCTATTAAATGTTTTAACATTTTCAGTTTAAGAACAGTTTCATACTTTAGTCAATAACAATATGAATACCAGTAAATACTATGTACACACACTATTTTGAGTTTGCATTTATGTTTACTTTGTGAATGGTACAATCCAGAATGGTCTATGCATTTCTATCTTCCATATCATTTCTATCTTCCGTATCATTTCTATCAGTTTATATGTTTTATAAATGTGTTAATATTGATATATAATTTGTTTTATTTACTTATTTTCTAGGTAAAAAAATTGTGATAAGCAACGCAGCGCGACTCATGTGAATGTACGGATATGCCGCTAGTTTTTAAATATAAACAAGCAAAATGTAAAAATGATATAGAGATCTTAATGTACAAATATGATTACTCATTACAATTAAAATGATTAGGATTTCAAATAAGTTCTATTAGGACACTTCTTAAAAAACTAAATAATCATAATTAAATGAAAATGTAAACCTTTTTGTGTTTTCAATAAATTAAATACTTTGACTTTTATTAAACGTTTGTTAGTTTTGTTTCCCTGACAAGTACTTCAAAGGCACTAATTAAAAAAAACCTAAAAAAAAATAACATAATTAAAGTAGTGCCTAGTCAATGAAAATTAGTTTGCAAAATGGTTTTTCTAACTTTAAATTTTAAACTTTCTGTTTTTATTCTTATAAAATATAGGAGAAATTATAATGATTATTTTTTGAGGTTTAATTTAATTATGGGATACTTTTCTCATTTTTGAAATTCCATCGACCTTCCTTAAACTATGTAAACAATATTTTAAAATCTTCCAAAACAAAAAATACTTAAGAAAGTCACAACTATTTACTTTCATCCATTAATTGAAAATAACATTGATAAATTGACGCAAGGGACCTCCTCGAAGGAAATTAAGTGTACAAAATTTGGAAATATGTCCCTACATGTGTAAACGTTAGCAAATTTGGTCCTTACATGTGCAAACGTTAGAAAATTCGTCCCTGTTATTAGCAAATTAATCCTTATATGCGACATCAATTTTTGATTTGGTCCCTAAACCTGAAAAAAAAAAATAAATCGATCCTTATATGTGCAATCGATAATAATTTTATCCATGTCGTCTATCCAGGAGTTCGAACCCAACTAAAGATTCTTTTTGTATTGAATATTTTCTATAAATTATATCAATCAATTTTTTCTATTGAGAGTAAAAGTTGTATAATTTGGTCCTTAAATGATTTTATATTCTGAAATTATCCAAATTGACTCTCAATAGAAAAAATAGATTGATATAATATATGAAAAATAATCAATATGAAAAAAAAATTTAGTTGGGTCCAAGCTCTTTGACAGATGATAGGGACAAAACTATTATCAAATGCACATACATGGACCATTTTAATTTTTTTTTCAGGTTTAGGGACCAAATAAAAAATTTATGTCATGTATAAGAAATAATTTGCTGAGAGCAGGGACGAATTTGCTAACATTTGCACATATAGGGACCAAATTTGCTAATGTTTACATATGTAGGGACTCATTTCCAAATTTTTTACATATAGGAACTAAATGAAGAATATATGTCACATATAAGGACCAAATTACTAATTTAATCTTTTATTTATTAATAAAGTTTCTTGAATATTAAAATGCGAATACGATATAATGTTTTTTTTTTTGATATATTTTTAAAATATAAGTATATATAAAGAAAATAAAAAAAAAAAAAATATTATATATATATATATATATATATATATATATATATATATATATATATATATATATTGAGATCTTGAAGTTGAAATAAAGAGTCATCATTCCATTACATAGATTAGTTTTCAATTTTCTTGGTATACAATTTTGTCGGTTAAAATAATAATTTAGTCTTTATATGTGACATGAATTCTTCATTTAGTCTCTATATATAAAAAATTTGAAAATGAGTCCCTACATGTGTAAACGTTAGCAAATTTGGTCCCTAGATGTGCAAACGTTAGCAAATTCGTCCCTGTTGTTAGCAAATTAATCCTTCTACAAATTTTTGATTTGGTCCCTAAACTTGAAAAAAAAAATTATATTGATTCCTGTATGTGTAATTCGATAATAATTTTGTCCCTATCGTCTGTTAAAGACCTCAGACCTAACTAAAAATTCTTTTCGTATTGATTATTTTTCATATATTATATCAATCTATTTCTTCTATTGAGAGTTAACTTGGATAATTTCAGAATATAAAACCATTTACGGAACAAATTATATAATTTTTACTCTCATTAGAAAAAATAGATTGATATAATATATAAAAGATATTCAATACGAAAAGAATCTTTAATTGGATCCGATCTCCTAAATAGACGGTAGGGATAAAATTATTGTCGATAGCACATATAATGATCGATTTAATTTTTTTTTTTTCAGGTTTAGGGACCAAATCAAAAAATTATGTCACGTATAAGGATCAATTTGCTAACGGCAAAAATGAATTTGCTAACGTTTGTACATATAGGGACCAAATTTGCTAACGTTTACATATTTAGGGACTCATTTCTAAATTTTTTACATATAAAAATTAAATAAAAAACCCATATTATGTATAAGGACCAAATTATTATTTTAACCAACTTTGTCACAACAAATCTTTTTTTGGTTTTTTGTAATAACTTGGCCAAGTCTTTGAAAGGATAGTTGAAAAACTGTACGAGACCTCATGTGTGGCCTGTAGAGCTTCGTCATCCACAACCACATATAAGATATGTAACTGCTTTAACGAAATAATTACGATACTCACATGACATACTGACATACTGTCACAATTAAGTGAGAGTTATTATTTTCATATATTATATATAAAAATAAAATATATACATATACATATACATTATATACAAATGTCTCAACAACAAATTTGTTTTTTACTCACATGCAAAATTTATTGTTATAAATTTAAAATTCATAGATAGATATAAAATTTACATTCACCTATAATCGATTCAATCATTCATTATAAACGAAGAACAATAATGAAAAATGATTATCATTATAGATTTTACCTATGATCTACATACTTTCACCTACAGTTATATTTGACTGTCAATAGATTTTACCGATGGTTTTACTGACACTACTATCTATAGCTACAGTTTCAACGACTGTCATTAAAAATATCGGTAGGTATATAACAAATTTCTTATAATATAAATATTATGAGAGTATCATATTCTAAATATTTAAATATTTAAATAATAAAATTTTCTGTAAAATGGGTGAAGTTGATTTTTTTTTTTTTTGACTTAGCGGGTGAAGTTGTTTATAATCAAAATAAATAATATTTTTTTGATAAAAAATAAATAAATAATATCTTTTTGTTAAAAAAAATAAACACATAATTAATTGTAAGAGCAGTGTACAGCTGTATTTCATATTACATTGTAGGTTGTAGCCGAGACCTGTCTATGATAATATTTTACATCGAGCACAAACAAAATCTCGTAGAAAACAAAATAATGATCTGATAAATGTATGAGTTTAACTATTATATATTGATAATGTAAAGTTTTTTATATTATCAATCAATTATCAATCATAATATAGATGATTATTAAGATAATTAGGATAAGAATCAAAAAAATATACTAATGTGACAATTTTTAATTAAATATCTATATAAAAAAAAATTATACTTTAAGTATATAAAAATTAAACTCTAAATGTATCGAAATGGATGAGGTATTTAATTAAGGAATGAACCTTTTTCTAATGAAAATAATGATCTACATAAGCAACCAAAATGATAAATAAAGAAGAGTCTTTTATTTATACGAAGAATGCTAAAGGTACAGGTTATATTCAAGAGCAGTGTTATTTGAACAATACTTTATACCCACCGTATGGGGTTAGAATTCCATCTATCTTGCTATAACTGTATTAGTGGAAAATGAAATAATAAAAAACAAACCATGACATAACTTACGGTGTTGGTGTCAAAAGTGGGTGTAGGTTTCCCCCTGTCTTGTCCCACTTTTATGTTTTTTTATTATGTGTACTTTTATCAGGATATTTTATTTGTTATTTTGATGTTACAGGTAAATATGTATATTTAATTAATTATTATATACATATATTAATATATTAAATAAAATAATATTATATATAATTATAAATATACGTAAAATAAAGAAGTAAACTAAAATAAAATCAAAAAATAAGATATTATTTAATGAGAAATTAAATGCAGGAAAATAAAAAATGCTCTGAAATATCAAAAAATATTAAAGTTACCGATTATATAAAATGTTGCAAAAAATGGTATGTTTGAGTTTTCTAATAAAAACTTGCTTTTATGAAAAGAATATCGATTAACAACACTCTATTTATATAATAAATAAATAATATATTTAATTTTTTTATGGAAACTTATTTTTCTTATTGTTTTTTTTGGTAATCCCCATTAATTTTGGGATAAAAATTATCCTGTTAAATCAGAATGCGTCACATCCATTCAATAGATCATATTAATAAGTCATGTCAAATGATTTTTACCATCTGATTGGATCACCTATATAAGATAAAAGTTATCATGAGATATCACAAAATTTACCATTTTTTTCTCTCTTAATCAATGTGTTTATTACACTCATTAGCTTGTACCCGTACTTATTTATATATTTTTCTCACTTGCTAGTATCTTTTGTTTTTTGGTAATACACTTGCCAGTATCTTTTACAATCTCGAAAAAAGCAACTCGAATACGGTGTCTACCACATTATTTCGTGGAAGTTGTTCATAAAACAAAATTCATTAAACAATGACCCAGCAAAGTTGAAGTCGCACTATGCACGCAATTTGCAATAGAAAACTACTTTCTTTTGTTTTATTTGGAGCCAAAGTTTTGCACCACAGTCGAATAATTTCCATCTTTGAAAGCTGTGTTGATGATACACTACACATCACAGCTGATCTAATGAAAAGCTAGTAAGATGAGCTGAGATGAAGTGAACTAAAGGCACAAAGCAAAATGGCAGAAACTGCTGTATCGTTTGTTTTGAATGAAGTGTACCAACTCCTAAAAGGAGAAGTGATTCTTCAGAAAAGGATCCATGAACAATTTTCAGAAATAAAAGATGAACTGGAGAGCATTCAAGCCTTCATCAAGGATGCAGATAGAAGGGCAGCAGATGAAGTAGACACTAACGAAGGGATAAAAGCTTGGGTGAAGCAGGTAATACTAGAAGAAGAGGATTTTTATTACTTTGTCATACTTGATACAAGAGTATGGTCTTCTATTTATACTAGAGATAGAGTGATACTTAGGTTATGACACATAATTGCTCCACTATAATACTCAATGCTTAGTGCCACATTTTAGGAACTAAGTGCTAAGTGGTAATTTACAAGACTTAAAACTATAGTAACTCACAACCTTTCAGCTTTGTAACTTGAATTATTATTCATTTTTTTAATTATTATCTAACAGGTAAGAGAAGCGTCGATTCGCATAGAAGATGCCATTGATGAATACCTCATTTATGTACCTCAGGAGACACCTAATGCCGGATGCATAGCTTCACTCCAAAAATTTGCTCGTGTGATCAAAACTTTGAAGCCTCGTCATCGGATAGCGTCTCAGATTCAAGACCTTAAATTATCAATTTATGGAATCAAAGAAAGAAGTAAAAGGTATAACTTTCAGTCTTCAGTTGAGGAAGGATCAAGAAATGGAAAATGGCATGATCCTCGATTGTGTTCATTTTTCATTGAAGAAGCGGAAGTTGTGGGATTTGAATACCCAAGAGATCAATTGGTTGATTGGTTAGTAAATGGAGTGGCATTGCGCACTGTGGTTTCAGTGGTAGGCATGGGGGGACTTGGAAAAACCACTCTTGTCAATAATGTTTTTCACAACAACGAGGTGAAAGGTTACTTTCATCGCCGTGCTTTTATCACGGTCTCTCAAACATATATTGTGGATTCCTTGTTGCGGGACATGATGAAACAATTCTGTCAAGAGAATAATGAGCCTTTTCCTCAAGGTTTCAACACAATGGATCACGTGTCACTTGTAACTGAAGTGAGGCATTACTTGCATCAGAAGAGGTACGTCGTTGTCTTTGATGATGTATGGAAAGTAGATTTTTGGGATGAGATCCAACTTGCTATACTTGATAATAATATAGGAAGTAGGATAATGATCACAACTAGGAACTTGGAAGTTGCAAATTATTGTAAGAAATCATCTCTTGTTCAAGTGCACATGTTGCAACCCCTACCTCCAAACAAAGCATGGGAACTCTTCTGCAAGAAGACGTTTCAATTTGATTTTAATGGATATTGCCCATCTGAGCTTGAAGATATATCATATGAAATTGTTCAAAAATGTGAGGGGTTACCACTTGCAATTGTAGCCATCGGAGGTCTTTTGTCAACCAAAGAAAAAACTGTGTTTGAATGGAAAAAACTGTGCCAAAACCTTAGTTTTGAGCTACAGCGTAATCCTCATTTGGCTAGTTTAACTAGAATTTTAGCATTCAGCTATGATGATTTACCCTACTATTTGAAATCATGTATCTTGTATTTTGGTATATATCCAGAAGACTACTCCATTAGGTGCACGAGAATGGTTAGGCAATGGATAGCTGAAGGTTTTGTAATGCATCATGAGGAGAATAAATCTTTGGAGGAAGTTGCAAAAGAATACTTGACAGAGTTAATCCACAGAAGTTTGGTTCAAGTCTCTAAGGTTCACTATGATGGGAAACCTTCAAGTTGCCGAATTCATGATTTGTTGCGTGAAATGATGATTAGAAAAATGAAGGAGTTAAGTTTTTGTCGTGTTGTGCGTGAAGATGATCAACCTATCTATGATCCATTAACTAGACGCTTGTCCATAGCAACTTGTTCTAGTGATCATGTGCTTATGAGCATTGAACAATCCAACATGCGGTCCATGTATATGTTTGAAGCAGGCAAACTGTCAGAACGCTTTTTGAGTAGGTTCTTTGAAAAATCTAAGCTTCTGAAAGTATTGGACTTGGAAGGTTCTTCATTGGATTATGTTCCTAATCATTTGGGGAACATTTTCCACTTGAAGTTCTTGAGTTTAAGGTACACAAAGGTGAAGGTTCTTCCTAAATCCATCGGTAAACTTCGAAACCTGGAGACATTGGATTTGAAAGAAACACAGGTGCATGACTTGCCAAGGGATATAAGCAAACTTACAAAATTACGTCATCTTATAGTTTGCTATAGAAGAAAAGAAGCATTTCATACGATGAAGGGTGAAACTGGGGTGCAGATGAAGGAAGGAATTGGATGTATGAAATTTCTGCAAACACTTTATCATGTGGAGGCAGACCATGGTGGATTAGACCTAATAAAAGAGCTGAGAATGTTGAGGCAGTTAAGGAAGTTGGGCTTAAAGAATGTTAAGAGAGAATACGGGAACGCTTTGTGTTACTCAATACAGGAGATGGGTTGCCTTGAATCTCTTTCTATTAGTGCAATAACAGAAGATGAAATCATTGATTTGCAATTTATTATATCTCCCCCACAACTTCAACGATTACACTTGTTTGGTCGCTTAGAGAAGTTTCCAGATTGGGTTTCAAGGCTTGATTATCTTGTTAGGTTGTCCATTCGTTTTTCTAAATTAACAAAGGATCCGCTGAAGTTGCTTAAAGATCTTCCAAATTTGATGCGTCTCGCATTTGGAAGTGATGCATATGATGGTGACACGTTGCATTTTGAAGCGGGGTTTCGAAAACTGAAAAATCTATATCTCTCAGGGTTGAAAAACTTGAATTCCATTGTTATAGAGAATGGTGCTTTGCCTACTCTTAAATTTATTCGAATGGATCATATGCCTCAACTAAAGGAGATGCCCTCTGACTTCCACCTCCTAAAAGACCTAGAAGATCTGTATTTGAATTTTATGCCACGTGAGTTTAGCAAAAGCATTTATGCAGAATGTGGACCCAAGTATTGGGTCATCAAACATGTGCAAATTGTTTCAATCAGAGAGTGGGTTGGTCCAGGTCATTTTGATTATAGCTATCACACCATTCGTCATCCAAAGAATGTATGAATTAATCAAGAATAAGTTGGAGTCATCCAATTTCAAATATTAAGGTACTCTCTTCCTCTAACAGCGATATCGTAGTTCATATTATAAATGCAAAGTATGTCTTATATATTGCTCTTTTTCCTTTCTATTCAAAAGATTGCTAGCTATAACTAAATTATTGTTTTAAAAAATAGATTATCTTATGCTGATATATATTAAAATTCTTTTGGCGGCTCTGAAGTGAATTTTATTGGGCTTTGCATAAATTTTGATAGAAGACTTACAACATACATGATGTCTAATTAAGATTGGGACTGAGATCTGAGATTGATTATGTGTTCAATGTTGTGTGCATATTGCATAAGACTTTTCATGAGCAGGAAATGATTCACAAAAGGGAGGTGATCCACATATAAAGAATAAGAATGTGTTCAGCTAGTAGGACCATATTACCAGAACTTTGGTCTTGAGCATGGAATAACTGTGTGTAGTGAGGCGGTTACTTGAGGATTAGCTCATACAGGGGTAGTATCACAGAGGTTAAGTGATATCTGGACATTATTGCTAGAAAGAATGAGCTTATATGTGATAGACACTTTATCTCCACATCGGGTTGGGGACGCCCGCCAACAGGAATGAGGATGAAAGTTTCCTCACTGCCAGACATATCCAGATGGATTAAGAACATTCACCAAACTGAGACACCGAGTCACCCATGGGTTGCATTAGTCATTAGCATCATATACATTGCATCATGTGCATTAAATAGTTAACTGTTGCATAATGCATTACCATAATTACATTGTAAAATAACTACAAATCCTGCCAATAGACTTGATAACTGTTAGCTGATATGTTAGATTTTGTAATTGATTTGTTGAACATATATTGATTTACTAAGTTTTTTATATTGGGAAAATGATACTCCATTTTATACCATTTGGCTGATAAAATTATTTTCTAAATCTCGATGTAGCTAAAACTATCATTAGTAGTGTTTTAAAATCCTATATTACCTGGAATTCTTACAATTCTAACCCTCATTGCTTATATTGTGGTTTTCCAAATATTGAGCAGGAGACAGCCCAATAGGATTTTTTGATTAACATCTATCTTGAAATTGCCAAGGGGTGGTTGTCATATGATCCTGAGACCAAAATCTACTATGTGTCTATTATAGCTATTGTGTTGATGTAGATTACCCCTGGGACAGTTGTTTGATGTCATGGGACTATTGTGACTTTTGGAGATAAACGGATACTTGTAAACTTACGTTTTTGTATTATATATTTGGAATCTTGTATAGATGTTGTAGTGAGCTAGTAAGATTCATCTGTTATGGTATGTAATTGATAACCATTGGAGGTGGGACCTTTGGATAGACATGTTGCAGACTACTATGTGCAGGTACTGGTACTGAGGCCTGCAACATTATATAAGATGTGTATGTAAATGTTATGTTTTTCTATGTGCTGCTACTAGGGAATGCTTGATTCTCTTCTTTTGTGCAATCTTAAAATCAATGAACCACAGTTCCTAGTTAAGATATTTCAAGGGTATGGAAGATTTTAGAATTCGCCCTGTTTCAATGTTTGTTCAACTAGTTTTTCCCTTTTTGGTACTTGATCCTACTAGGGAGTAGGGGAAGCTCCACCACTACTATGAAGGTTCTTATTGTTCTTGATGATGTGAATGA
Organism: Ammopiptanthus mongolicus; assembly: GCA_039655645.1. Taxonomy (NCBI): domain Eukaryota; kingdom Viridiplantae; phylum Streptophyta; class Magnoliopsida; order Fabales; family Fabaceae; genus Ammopiptanthus; species Ammopiptanthus mongolicus. Next base: position 49,984,045 of record CM077350.1, read on the forward strand.
TTCAGAACAATTAGAATTTTTAGTTGGAGCTCATGATTGGTTTGGATCAGGAAGCAGAATCATTATAACAGCTAGGCTAGAGATAAGCAAGTGCTTGCTAATTAAGCTTTTCAATTTGAATGCCTTTAAACAAAATCATCTTGAAATGGAGTTCTATGAGCTATCAAAGATGGTGGTCAATTATGTCGAAGGCATTCCATTAGTTCTCAAAGTTTTGGGTCCTCTTCTTTGTGGAAAAGATAAGGAAGTATGGGGAAGTGAGCTAGAGAAGCTAAAGAAAATACCAACTTAAAAAGTTCATGATGTAATGAGACTGAGTTGTGATAATCTATATTACAATGAGCAAATGATTTTTTTTATATCTTGCATGTTTCTTTAATGGATTGAATTTGAAAGTGGGCTACACAAAAACTTTATTTAAAAGATCATGATTGTGATTATTCAGTGGCTGCGGGGTTGGAAAGGCTGAAAGATAAACCTCTTCTTACTATTTATGAAGATAATTTTGTATTTATACATGATATTATTCAAGAAATGGCTTAGGGAGATTGTTCGCCAAGAATATACTAAAGACCCTGAAAACCGCAGTCGATTATGGGATCCTGATGACATTTATGAAGGACTTGTTTGTTTTAGATTCTGCAAAGGTAAAATTACGTTTGAAAATTACGTTGGGAGAAAACTCCTCTTACATAGCTTCCAAAATAATATATCGGGTAACTTTTTTAAGAGCTTATTCTCAACTTACTTGATTAATCTTATCACATGAGCACTTATAAGGCAGGGGACTGATACCATTAGAAGCATAACCGTGAAGTTGTCAGCAGTTAGGAAGCTTGAGTTAAGTCCTCAGGTATTCGCTAAGATGAGCAAACTATGATTTTTGGATTTTCATGGCGATGACTATTATTCAGACTGCTTGGACCTTCCTCAGGGGCTTAAACCTTTGGCAACTGATCTAAGATATTTCCGTTGGTTGAATTGCCCTTTAAAATTGTTGCTAGAGAAATTTTCTGCTGAAAAACTTGTTATATTTGACTTGTCATATAGCAGAGTGGAAAAAGTTTGGCACGGAGTGCAAGGACAAGAAAGAATTATGTAACTATTGATCTATCTTCTGCTCTCAGGTTCCCCTCTGTTGGGTTTTATTATTTCTTAGGTCCCATTTGGCTGTCAAGGACTTGAGTTTGTTAACATCACTAAATATCCAATGGTTAATGACTTAATGTTGTATCAGAATATCAGATCATGTGTATGTGACGTATGACCTACATTAATGTTCTCTCTACCTAATTAGCAAAGCCCAAAATCAGCCAATGTTTAAAATCAAGGTTAAAGGGGGATCAACTATCATGGATCAAAGAACATAGAGATTGATGGGCGCGCCACTTGTTTTAAAAGAGTTTGGTATTAGCCCAATAAACACCGCCGCATATCACAATTTCATTCAACAAACAAGTTGTATTTTAATATTTTCGAGAATGTGGACATGAGAATAAAAATTTCTCATATTTGATACCAAACACACACTAATGAATTATTTGCAAAACAGCTTTTTGGATCATAAAATTGTCGAAAGATGAAAAATTCATCTTTCCCAAACACACACTAATTTTGTTTAGAAGATATGAAATTTGAACACACATGCAGTTTGTTCTGGATCTCATCGAATGAATGCTTTGGCATTTGTCATCAACTAGATTGTGACCAGTGTTTTGCACGGTTGCACTTTTGTTTTAAAATTTTGCAGTGTTAAATTGGGATTAAAGTGACAATAAATGAGATTATAATAAAAGAAGAATAAATAATTTAGCATGCCACCAGATAAGATCATGAATTCTTGAGTGACAGGGGAAAGTTAAGAATGATGGGTAGTCCGAGGCAGCGATGCATCTTCTTTGAATAAAAGATCCCATAAATCATCCAACACTCAACAGTCCTTGATGACAATGCAAAAATGCAAACACACATGCGATATACAAAAATTGATGAATCACTAAAAGATCAGTTCAGATAATGCACGTGTCCTTCAAAGTGTATTTTGATAGAATACATTGAATAATTTTCAGAAAACTCCCTTTATCGATGATTCAAGTGCAAGCTCAAATAATATTCATGTCTATACCAAAAGGACACAAATATATTCAAGTGTATTGGAAATGAAAGAAAAAAGATATGTGAAGTCAAGCAAATGATAATAGTAACAGTAAAGAGAAAAAAACAACTTCAATTCTTCATGCCGAATAATTAAAAAGAACGCAGGAAGGAGGCAACCTAGACTAAGTTTGTAGATAAGTTCCTGTAATATACAAACTATAAAAGTTTAGTGAAACTTATCTGCAAGCATTATATGCATCTGATTAACAACTAATTATGTACCTCATAAAATGACACAAAATTGAAAAAAAAAAAAAAAACACAACATCAAAGTGAAAATAACTACTAAGTATTCCATTTGTTAGCAAATTCATGTTACACTGATCATAAATACTCTGAAGTTGGAACACACTACTATCAATACAGCGTAACCACTAACCATGCATACTCATTTCCATAGAAGACGGCTTTGATGATTTAGAAGTATGAGTTATTTTAGATAAAAAAAATTCATAAGTATTTATAGAAAATAAAAAGTTGAATTGATCTTATAATAATAATAATAATAATAATAATAATGAGTATTCTAGCTAATAGTTTCTCGCATGAGTTAAAATTAACTGATGCTTTTTAAGAAGTTCTGTCATTTAACTTCTATATAAATACTTAGAAACTTGTAAAAGTTTTTCATGAGTTAGAAATTAAATTCTTATTTCTAATTGAAAAGATTTTCTAAACCAAATTGCACCTACTTTTTCTTTTGTTGTGTTCTGAATGTCCAAAATGAATATCCACAAGACCACGACTACAATTTGAAAACGAAATGTTACTTTACTATCTTGGAGGAAGTATCCAGTTGCATATAAAATAACAAAAAACGTAACTACCGATTATTAGTTCCCGCAGTTTCGTGTCAGCATGGCTTCAACATTACTATCACTAAAATATTCAGATTCATTGCAGTCCATTGATTTCCTATGACCATATTAACCTTTTTAAAAAAAAACTTCAAAAACAGTCTCATTACACCTCCCAAATCTGCAATCCAGATTACATCCATAAGGAAACCTAACAACATAGCATTCACCATTCTCTGTAAACGTGTCTGTAAGAACGTAACAGGTGAAAAGAAAAAACACAACCACTTACCAACTTCAAACTCAACCAAATAACTACACCACATATGGGAAGAAGTTAGCACACAGCCACTCTAAAATGCAATTTAGTGTTGTCATGCACACATTAAATGCACACTTGAGAAACCAGCAAGAAAAGCAATTTTGTGTAACTCTAAAATTCCCGGGTGTAAAATTATTTTAATACTATTTTGATGGTTCTTTTTATAAAGTTTACGACAACAACACAAAAAATTGAGCGCTATGTCATTTTATGTTTTTAATTTTAATAAAGCTCTGATATTTTAATTTGAAAGATACAGAAAACAATTTTGGTCTTTGTTTGTATTATGATTCTCTGGAGATGGCATTAATTCTGATATATATATATATATATTATTTCATAAGACTATTCCGTTGATTCTTATATACCGGTTCCATTATGTGTAGTCTGGTCTTGAAAGTTTATTTAGTTCAGTATGTATCTACTGCAAACTTAATCTTGTCCTGATTCACAGTCTCATTGATCGATATTTTCGTTCTTGGTACGTATAAGAACTACGATATCTAAGGCTTTGAAGGGTAACAATTATATTTTGAAATTAGAGTGCAAATGCTCCGTTTGGATAAAGCAGAAACTCATCAACTTAGAGAAGAGGGTAGAAAATTTTGAATGAACAAAATCTTAAATTGAAATCGAAGGTATAGTATACATATCGAAATTTTAAAACCTTAAATGAAAGGGTAGGAAAAAAGGAAAGAGACTAATGAAAGTATTTGCTTAAAGACTGAACTTTCAAAAATGGATATACTAATGAAAGTGACTAATAAAACGTTACCAGAAGCATAGATACCTAAAATGCATAAACTACAAAAATAGTACAAAAATACTGTAAAAATGGCAAATATCTGCTTAATGAAAGAAAACCTCACCTGAGGAGAGAGATGCGGAGGAGGGAGACAGCGGTTGAAACGTGACACACGGTTGCTGAAATCTGATTTTGGTTAGTCGAAAATTGTATTAGTATCTGCGCCTAGTGAGAAAATCGATGAAACAGACAAAAGGAAAAGCATATTTCTGGATAGCCATGTAGTCGCAGCTCACCATATTTAGCAGGAAGATGGTCAAGCACATTTAATTGCTCATTTCGTGTAATATCACATTCCACATTTAAACCAAGTTACATGATATGTCTAAACTTCAGTTTGTAAGATCACTAATTTGTAATGATCAGAATAGTAAAGGAATAGACACTTAGAATTGTGAATAAATTCTTTATTGATGATAGGTAACAGTAGTACAATTAGACTGCATATAAGGCACTACTGTGATAAGTGCAGTGAGCACTAGCACTGACTTAACAAGGACCGAGTACAAAAAAGGTAATGCAATAGTAATAGAGAAGAAGAATATTCAGAGAAGGAGAGGAGGGGTCAGAGGAGAGGGTACAATTCTTTCTCAAATTCAGCATGATCCCTCACGTCATCAATTCCTCCCTCTTTATGACACTTACTCAACATGTTTTCTGTTAGCCTTTCTCTCTCCATGGCTTCTTCTTATTCCCTAATTCATTGGAACAGTTGCCACATGTCCCTTTTCTCTAACTGATTCTGTTACCCCTTGTGTGCTGTCAATACTTTCATTTTCGTCCCTAACATAATTCTCCTTGAGATTCTTCTCTTCGCTTCCCATTGTTGAATGATCATAATCATTAGTCTCCATGTTGTTTTCTGTTCAAAGATTGAATAATTCAAGTGAATAACATAAACAAAGATTGAATAATTCAAGCAAATAACATAAACTAATAAAGCAATTGTTGATGTGCATATTGTCAATGTCAAAGAGGGTCCAGAAACTGTTGGGGTAAGACCGACAATTACTCCATTTGATTTCTATGTGTACGCGCACATTCCTATGATGCAAGCATTGTATTTTGCAGTTCACGTTGGTTGCCTATTTCAAACAACTCTAGCTGTGCTTTGTTTAGACTTGGAAGAAATGGAGATCCCCTTGGAAATGTGTACTAAGCTAAAACAGAAGGCCACACAACAAAAGTTAAACAAACTTGTAAAAAGGAGAACAGCAATGCATGAAAGAGAAAGTAAAAGTAAGTGTTGAAGCATAAAAATTGAAATCCTTTAATTTTATTAGTAGTCTTGGCTTGAATTAACTATTTGCAATAATTTGCATGAAATATTTTGGCCCCTTGAACTTTAAGTAAGGCTGCTGCTATTTCTTTCCTTCTGAAAGCTTCAGCATACCCTTCAAGTGAGCTAAGTTGCCTGATTTTTGCAGGGTGAAAATGTAACACTTTTTGCAGATAATTTTTCAAGAATGATCCTGTGCCATATTCAACTACGACATTGCTATTCAGGAACTGATCAACATCACCTACTGTTGGTTCAAGCCTTTGAACGGTTAACATGCTGGCAAGGTTGGTTGTGTTAGTCTGTGTTAGGATAAGCAACACAATCAACCAGAGCACCCTAGCCACCCTTGATAAAATGTTGTGAAGCTTATCCCCTATGTTCAGTTAAATAAACCAAATTACAAATGAGAAGATTGCAAATAAAATCTCAAATTACCATTCAAGTTGAAGAGAAGAGAGGGGTTGTTAGATATTAAAAACTGTTCATGAACATTTACTTTAACAACTTACGCTTTGGGAAGAGTTAACTCAGAATATCGCATGAGAACATGTATGACCTAAGAGTCTACAGTTTAATGCCGACCAAGCTTTACTTTTTTCTTTTTTTTTAACTATGCAATTGTATGCTCCACAACTTTAGCTTAATTTGAAAATGGAATGAAATAAAATAAAACCTCAAATTACAATTCAAGTGCAAGAGAGGGATCAATGCCGACCAAGCTATGCTTAAAGCTTGATACAGAGTGGAACTCGAGTTCAGGGCAATGGTGTCTCTCTAACATCTATTGAACAAAGCCACTATAGATAATCGTGACCCCTAAAATTTAAGAGTAATGCATCCACAAAGAGTTAGACTTGAATTTTAGAACAAAGGTAGAAATGTGAAAGGCACATATATTTTCCCACAACATTTCTGCATTGCCCCCCACACACATGAGCATGCGCTCACACGCAAAAAGAAACAACATTGGCTTCTCTAAAAGCCAGGCAAATTTTGCTTATAGAAATGTAAATTAATATGTATGAATGTGATCTTTTTGAATTATTGACCTCATTTATACTGAAGAATAAGAAAATCAGAAGTACCGAGTACTCTCACTAATTAATGAGAGAAGTGAACTGGAATTCAAAAGACAGGTGCAATTTTCACAATATTATTATTAATGATGGTGTTTTTCTGAGTGAAAGAATTATTGGTTTGAAATTGGATAATGAAGGAGTTCACTTATAGGGAATACACATGAACTGACATGTTGTTCATCGAATCCGAGTCATATGAGGATGATCAACTAACTGATTTGAAAAGGTATGATATATGAAGTTACTTGCAGAAATAACTCACCAAGAGACCAAAGCATCTCTTGCATACACATAACTTGTGTCTCCCCTATGTTAACAACCATCTTCAAGCGTCTCTTCAACCTTGCAATCTTGCTCCTCAATGTACGAAGGTACCTTGTTAATGCAGCCGAGGACCATGTGAATGAGCAAGAATGGTGAAATCATCGCGTGAGTGAGGGTGGTTCGACTGTTGGTTCAGAAGGAAGCGGTGATGATCGTTGGTGCATTCAAGTGCTGATTTTTGCAACTTCAAGGGGAATTTTAATATCAACGGAACCTTGAATTTTGGTCTGATTTGAGTCTGGAGGTTTGATTTAGATAGGGAGAAAGATTACTAAGAATCTTTATATATAAAAGTAGATTAACCACCGAGGTATATTTGAACTTCATAATGGTGGGAGTGTATTTGGTATTTTTTTTTTGTCTAATACAGGATATATATATATATATATATATATATATATATATATATATATGTTTCTTTATTATAGGCAAAATTATATTTTTGGTCCCTTAACTTTTTTTTTTGTATTAAACTAGTCCCTTATGTTTACCAACATTAACAATATTTGTCTAAGTGTTACTCTTCATTCAACTTTGTTAACCGTGTCCGTTAACTCCACAACCGAACGTATTAAGTGGTTGATGACTTAATTGTTGTCATTATGGGTGTATGGGTTATCTTTCTCTCCCCTTAAATGGTGATCTAGAGTTCACGGTTCCCAATTTTCTTCCCTATATCCATTCTTCGTAATTAACTTTCTACATTTTTTTAAATATATTCTCAATTATATATATTTTTTATTTATTTATTGCATCTTAAGATATATAAAAGTAAGGAGCATTTGAGTATTTTTTTTCATCCGGTTGCATATGTTTATTTTATACCGGCATGGGTATATTTTTATGTAGAGTTTAGGATTTATGATATGTTTATTTTACTGTATCTGTATATGGTAATCATTATCAAATAATTTATATTTGAATATATATATATATATATATATATATATATATATATATATATATATATACACGGAAAGGTCTAATTTTTATATATTTTATGCATTAATTATAATAAAAATATCTAATTATTAGTCTTTTATAATTGTGCAGACAATAATGTGTGTGGAGTAATTAATATTTGTGTTATATTTGTACTGACCCAAATAAATAACAAATATGTTAAAGGATGCTTTTGATATGTTGAAGGATGCTTTCTTTTACTTCTTTGGATTTTCTCTTTCGACTCTTCTCAGAGGAAATATCTGTCATTAAGTTCCTTATTGCATTGATTATTCCACCATTAAAAGCAAAGAAATAAGTCTCTTGACTTCCCTCTTCAATGACTTCCCCGTGCACATCTTCTGACGGATCCTCTCTGTTGCCAATAAGTAAGATACTATAACTAGAGAGGGGGATGTAAAAGTCATTTCCCATGCACTTGAACGAAGTATTTTCATTTTGCTTAAGAACAAAAAGAAATCCTAAAAGTTCTTCTCCTAAAGTGATTAATATTAAACATCATTTTCCACTTTCTCTTGGCTGCAAAATAAAATGGATTAGTAAATATATCATAAAACACCCAAAAAAAAACATTTAACTACAATACTATACGTTTATTAGATATTAGTTTATAAGGGTATTATAGTCTTTTAGCATTCTACTATATATTCTACTTTTATCTTTGTATTGTGTAGACTTTGTATTGTCATGTTATTGGAACCCTAATGGAGCCTCTTCTCTTCTCCTCCTCTTTCTCTTTTCTATGATTCTTAACATGGTATCAGAGCAAGGTTTGATTTTGGGAATAATTTTCTGTTGCACGTTTTGGGTTGCTTATTGCGGATTTTTTTTTTCTGTGTTTGTTCGCGCTTCGTTTTTGGTCTTCCGCAGATTTCTTTGGTAGGAGACAACATAAGACATATATTTTCATTAAACCCAATGATTTATGTTCGACTAGGATATTGATAAGACAACAAAAGAATTTTCATTTTGCACTTGAACCAAGTATTTATGCTCATAAGATAGCAAAAGAATCATAAGATAGCAAAAGAATTTTCATTTTGCACTTGAACCAAGTATTTTCAAAATATTTGATTTATGTGTTCTGATTTATACTGGGTAAAATTAGGATATTGATAGTATGAATGTTCATACAATGAATTCTCTACGATTCGAACAAAATCAACTTTTAGATAAAGAACATTGCTCACTTAGTGGACTAAATTGTCAAAAGAACGAATTAGACACTAAAAAAGAAGAAGAAGAAGTAACGACACAATTAAAGGAAGGACAATAAGACACCAATTAATCCATGATTGAGAGTAGGAAGGACAATAAGACACTAGTTAATCCATTATTGAGAGTTAGAGACATCAAAAGCATACAACTATAACTTTTATGGTCCAACAAGATCAAACCAGAGATAAATGAATTATAATTGAAAAATAGGTATGGCCCCAAAAGGAATTTTACAATTTATTACAATCTAACAAAATGATGGTAAAATCTAGTTTAATATCTTATGGAAAAGAATAATATAATAGGCGACATTCTTTTTTTGTGGTTTGATTCATGTCTTAAATTATCTTCAAAAGAAAAAAGATTGTAGAGATATTATGAATAATGATATGTTAATATTTTATTTTTCTATGCAAAAAATTGTGACTTTTTTGGGTTTGGCTTCATTGGTCAAAGTTGTTGTTGTAGACTGCTATTGGGGTTGGTCCCTGTGAAGCTTAGGGTGTTACAAGGATGGTTGTTGATTTTGCACCAATGGAGATGCAAGTATTAGAATGGACTGTTCAAACTACGCCTTTTTGGAATATCCTTTGAAGTTTTGTACTTTTATTTGCACTGAATGGATAGTTCAATGATTAGAAATTGGAAACTAAGCTTATATCTTATAATTTTTTATGTTAATTTTCTTAATTTGTATAAAGAAGCAAACATGTCAACAATGATAGAACAACCATTTAGCATTAGTGAGATAACTTAATGAGCATCTAAGAGAATGACAATTTGCAAACCATAACTTCATCTTAAGAGTTGTTCACAAAAGTACATTTCCCCAATGATTTAACTTTAATGACTCAAAAATACAAATCCCTCTATCGAACCATTTAAATATAACACAAATATGTATCCGTTCATCTTTTAATGTAGTACTTCCTACAATTTAAAAAAAATCAATCGAACAAAAAACAAATAGAAAAGCATGATACATCCGTTCATCGCACGGGTGGTAAAGAACAATAAACTAGGCGATATTCTTTTTTCTAGTTTGATTCTTGTCTTATATTATCTTCAAAAGAACAAAGACAATAGAGATTACGATTAATGATATGTTAATATTTTATTTTTTTATGCAAAAAAAAAATTATGATTTTTTTGTGTTTGACTTCATAGGTCAAAGCTGTTGTTGTTGTAGACTGTTATTGGGGTTGGTCCCTGTGAAGCTTAGGGTGTTACAAGGACTGCCGCTGATTTTGCATCAATGAAGATGCAAGTACTTTTTGGAATATCCTTTGAAGTTTTGTACTTTTATTTGCATTGAATGGATAGTTCAATGATTAGAAATAAGAAACTATGCTTATATCTTATAATTTTTTATGTTAATTTTCTTAATTTGTATAAAGGAGCAAACATATCAACAATGATAGAACAACCATTCAGCATTAGTGGGATAACTAAATGAGCATATAAGAGAATGACAATTTGCAAACCATAACGTCTTCTTAAGAGTTGTTCACAAAAGTACATTTCCACAACGATTTAACTTTAATGACTCAAAAATACAAACCCCTCTCCCGAATCATTCAAATATAACACAAATATTTATTCGTTCATCTTTTAATGTGGTACTTCCTATATTTTTTAAAAAAAACATTCAAACAAAAACAAAGGAAAAACATGATACTGTTGAGTCTCCAAATGTCTGATGTGCATTTACCTTAGTTTTGATGAGATTAAAACAGTTATTCAATGATTTAATTGAACCCGTCTGTGGTATTTAACTCGTCTACTTAGTGTACAGATTAAAACATTAAGCGTCTATATGAACTGTTCACTCGTCTGAACTTAGATAAGTTCACTCGTCTGAACTAACTTAAGTTCACACGTCTGAACTAACTAAAGTTCACTCGTCTGAAATGAGATAAGTTCACTCGTCTGAACTAGCTAAGGTTCACTCGTCTGAACTAAGAGAAGTTCACTCGTCTAATGAAGTCTTCAACCGTCTGATCAAAGGAAGACTCACCCGTCTAAAAGACTTTGCAACTGACGTCATCTCTTTGTTAAAGAGTCGACCCGTCTAATGAAGCTACTCATCCGTCTAGTGACTAACGTTAAAGAATACATTGGATGAAAGCTGTCTCACTCTGATAAGGAACTTCAACAAAGTGCTTTGCTTGAACACAACTGCATTTTACACCAAAAGGGAAAGTCTTCCCTCTGCAAACAAAAAGCACGTATACAGACCTGCTGAGACCAAGGTATATCAGAAGTCTGCATCACTCTGATGAAAGAGAACAAGTGAAGTTCCCTATGCTTTAATGGCTGATCAGAACGACTCTATTGCATTTATTGAAGATCTACAAGAAGCCAAGCCTTTAGACTTTGTGTCTAACGGCTTTAAAATCTTGAAGCCTATTTAATGAAGAAGACTTCGAAGATTCAAGCAGACAGGAGAACGATCAAAGCAATCAAGAGCAATTACTCTGTACATTTATATCTTCATTCTTTTATTATTTATTCTTCAATCATTTGAAGTTATTACGCAGTCTTTTAGAACTTCACATTTAATGCACTCGTCTGAGTGCTTGTGAAAGACTTGCAAAGTGTAATCTTTTTACAACTTCTCTCATACAAACCCGTCTGAGCCTGAAGAGGCTAAGTGTGCAAACAATACTTGTCCGGAGCCTGGAGAGGCTAGGTGTGAAAACAATACTCGTCTGGAGCCTGAAGAGGCTAGGTGTGAAAATAATACTTGTCTGTCCTGTAACTTAAATCAGTTATAGTGAGAAAACTTGGTGCTGCCAAGGACTGGACGTAGCCTCATTGTTAAGGGGTGAACCAGGATAAACCTGCTGAGTGATCTCTCTTTCCCTTAACTCTTTAGTTTGATTATTTGTCTTCACTATCATCTAACTAAAGGGGTTTATAATTATGTTTATCAAACCTTTTTTTATCTTGCATGATTGTGTGTTTTCTGTGAAATCCTTCAGACTAGTTATCAGTCATATTGACCTGTCTGTGTTTACTCGTCTATCATAACCCGTCTGTGCTTGCGAAAAAGTTTCTAAATTCCGCATAGATTTGTCAAACACCATTCAACCTCCTTCTAGTATTTGCATCTGTCTATTTCAGATACATCTGTGCATCGCACGGGTGGTAAAGAACAATATACTATGCGACATTTTTTTTTTTTTTTTGTAGTTTGATTCATGTCTTAAGTTATCTTCAGAAGAACAAAGACTGTAGAGATTCTGAATAATGATATGTTAATATTTTATTTTTCTATGCAAAAAAAAAAATTTGTGGTTTTTTTGGGTTTGACTTAATTGGTCAAAGTTGTTGTTGTAAACTGCTATTGGGGTTGGTCCCTGTTAAGCTTAGGTTGTCACAAGGACGACCGCTGATTTTGCACCAATGGAAATGTAAGTATTAGAAGGGACCGTTCAAACTGCGCCTTTTTGGAACATCCTTTGAAGTTTGGTACTTTTACTTGAATAGAATGGATACTTCAACGATTAGAAATAGGAAACTAAGCTTATATCTTATAATTTTTTATGTTAATTTTCTTAATTTGTACAAAGAAGCAAACATGTCAACAATGATAGAACAACCATTCAGCATTAGTGGGATAACTTAATGAGCATCTAAGAGAATGACAATTTGCAAACCATAACGTCGTCTTAAGAGTTGTTCACAAAAGTACATTTCCCCAACAATTTAACTTTAATGACTCAAACGTACAAACTTCTCTCCCAAACCATTCAAATACATCACAAATATGTATTCGTTAATCTTTTAATGTGTTTACTTCCTACATTTTTTTTAAAAAAAAATTCAAACAAAAAAATAGAAAAACATGATACATCCATGCGATGCACGGATACATGATCTAGTAAAAATTAAGAGTAAGAAGGGGTGTTTGGTGGGAGGTTTGGGTGATGGGGAAGAAGGAGAAAAACATAGGGCTATCTCATGCCAATCACAACACATAGCAGTTGCACAAACCCTGAATCGCGTCTTCCACCGCAAGGTCCAGCCGCCGCAAAACCAGTCCTTGCAATCTCAAGATCCGGCCGCGACAAACCCCAGCCCCTTTGACTGTCGTCCACCTTCACGCGATTGGTATCTCATCTTGCCTTCCCTCGAGTCGTGACACTCGGTGATGAAAAGAACTCATTTCAACACTCTTTCTGTCGTCGTCGTTGCTCTTTCTCTCACCATCGTCTATGGAAGGGTGAAGTTTGTCGATGGTGGTGGAAGAGAAAGATGGTGGGTTCATAAGCCTAGGGCCTCTTTTCTTTATTGTTTTTTTCTTTTTTGCGTTTAATTTTAAAATATAAATCAAAATTATGAAAAAAAAGGAGTTTGAAAATGAATGAATAGAGGAGTTTGACATGTCAACTAATTTGATCAAACAGAGAGTTTAGAGGATTGCTTAGGTGTCGACGTCAGAGGTTGTGCGTTAAAATTTATATAGTATAAATAGAAGATAAATTGATAGGCTATACTTTGGGGTATCAAACTTTGGATTCGCTGCTTACTCCGGTAATTACCCACTCTAATGATTAAAAGATGTGTAAACCTTTTATATGCTTTCCCTTTATTTTTCTGTTACCGTATTTTTGGGCTTCTGTTAGTTAGTTTCAAGTTGGACTAATTTCATCAGTTTTCCTTTTGTTAACTGCTCCAGTACTCAATTGGACTTCGTGGATTCTCGAACCTCCTTGTGACTGATAGCTGATTAAACAAAAAGGTTGGAGGTATGAGTTTAGTGACCTATATAATGACTAACGCTGACAGTGGCTAAGTCGATCATTAACCTTCATATTTTTACTACTTGAGGACATGTTTAGCGACCGAGCGACCGCCTTTGATCGGTCGCTAACTATCGTAAATAAAAGTTAAAGATGAGTCAATTAGCGACTACCTATCATTATTAGTTGTTTGTGACAGATTCAGTGACCAAATAATTCAATCACTATAAATCTTAAAATACCAATTTCACGTCTGAGCCTTTTTTCTCCCTCATTTTTTTCTTTTCCTCTCTTTCTCCTCCCTGAGAACCACACCTCCTCTCTTCATTCGCAGCTCACCCGAGGACGGCTGAAAACACTACCACAACCACCTTCTCTTTCTTCTTCCCTGTCGTTCCTCTCTTCTGACTTCTCTTTCATTTTCCTTTCTTCCGCTCTTCCTGGTCACGCGAACCCTTCTCCAATTTCTATCTGCCCCATCACTCTCGGCTCTCTGCTCATACTCTTTTCCTCTCACTTTGAGTCTTTAATCACTGCTCACCATTCACGTATAGCCACCATTCACACTCAAGTATGTTTTCACGGTTTCTTTTTCTTTTCTTGTAATATAGAATTTGATCTCTGTGAATTTTTTGGGGTTTGTGATTTTTTTGAAGTTGGATGCATTTATATTGTTGTTCTTCAAATACTAAGGCTCTTCACTCATCCTTGCAAGCTCAGCCACGTCGTAGCTCAGTCACCGCCGCTCAGCTGTGAGCTCATCCCTGTAACTTACTTTCTTTTCACTCACTTTCCTCTTCATATCTTTTCTCTTCTCCTCTCTTCTCACCTTCATTCACTATCTCATTCTCTCCACACATAAGAGCCCGGTTTGAAACTTCATTCTCTTCTTGTTGAACACAATTAATTGTTTATGTTCATTTAACTATAATTGTTGGCATGTTGTTTAATTATAAGTTAATTAGTGGCAAAATTTATAATCTCCACATAGATATTGTGCTTGCCCTAGAGCTAAACTCCATGATCTTTTTATTTCTAATTTTAGCTAATGCATGAATTACCTTATTTGTGATACTTGATGAAAACTTTCAATTTAGTAAGGATCCACCTGAGGCATGAGTAATTGCATTACTTAGAGTCTTATTCTAGTTAACAAAGGTTGGTCCAGTTGGTAAGGATACGACTCATATCCTAAAGGACGTGAGTTCGAATCCTGTTGCCGATGTGAGGACTTCGTTGATGGATAATCTATAAGTACCTTTGTAAGCGCTCTTTAAACTGTGAGGTCTGTCCTGATCCTAGTGAAACCCCAGGATCCAAGTCAACTAAACTTTTATCCACCCAAAAAGTGTCTTTATTCTGTTTTAGTTTCACTTACCATGGATTGTCTGACATTAAAAAAATCTATACATGACACGTGCGTTTTAGTAATTATGAGATGATATTTCTACATTTGATGAAGTTCTTTCGACTCAATAATACTTCCTATCGAGACAGTTTGCATTGCATAATGTATAATTCTCAATTTAGATGTCCAAATTACTTTACTTGAGGTTATATATGTGCCATTTTCACCCCTTATGTGAGATTATATAATGGTGGATGTTTGCCTTTGGAACTTGGTTGAATTGTTCACATTAATATGTGGGAAGCTTGAATATCTTGCTTATGTTTGATACTTTATGGCTTATTTTATGCATTTAATGAGTTGAAATGATGAATTTAGTGCCTACTGGTATGTTGGCCGCAAATATGACTACTTGGCATGTGTTGGATGCAATTGTTTTGCTAACTCTAAAATTTAGTTTTGGTCTGAATAATTGAGCAACTCCTCTGTGTGTGATAATGTTATAGTCCAATCACATATAACTGGTATAATTTTTCTTTCTAATATATTTCTTAGAAGACATTTGTTAAGGAATCAAGAAAAAAAACGTTTCGTTGTAAAACTAAAAACTTCACTTCTTGATGGATTAATTATACAAGCTCTCATGAAAATTTGCTTTTTTAACTCCTTAAACAGTGCCCTTAGGATATTGGTCAACATTTTTCTTAACATTATAGGAACAGCCTTAAAACTGTTTATCCCTTGCTCTTCACACTTTTGTTTTCTTCTATGTAAGAGAAAAAAGGGAATAAAGCTTGAAACTAAAAATATTTGGTTATTTTGCAGCACTTGTTTAAATTGCTTTAGAACCACGTGGTTATGCAGCACCTGAATTATCACGGCGCATTCTTTATGGGATGAAGATCTGCTGTCCCGTTTAGGTGTACTACACCATGTTCACACTAATGATATCTTGACACAAAAGTTGAATTTTCCTGTAATTTTTAAAAATAGAATATGTGACAAGATATTATTGGTGGAGATAGGCAGGGACGGAGCTAGACTTGGATGATAGGGGGCTAACTAAAAAAATTAAAGTTCATACAAAAAATATAAACACATCATATTTCATGCAAAACATTCTTAATTATATGTTCAAAAACGTTAATTACATAGTAATCTATCAAAACACTGAACGTCTCTCTTGCATGTCACGAAAATCATCTATAATTGAATCTATACTAAACTTTTCAGCAATAATCTTTTCAATGTATACTATCAAGCAGTCAGTCAAAAACTCATCTTCCATCTTGTTGCGAAGTGTAGTCTTAACTATATTTATAGCTGAAAAAGATCGCTCTGTAGTAGTTATAGAAACAAGAAGTGAGAGAATAAGAGTTACCACTCTATACACAAGAGGATAGACTTATGCTTTTCTAGTTTTTACCAACCAATGACATAGATCAGAAATAGTTTCCAATGCTTTAAAATCAGGAATTTGCCTCACATGCTCAAAATGCTCAAATTGTTTCCTCAATTGGATCATCTCATACTCTGCAAAGTCTTGTGGGTAAAATTTCGTTACCAACTAACAAATGTTATCAATTTTGAATGATATCCACATCTCTCTTGGATCTAAAGTAGTTCCACCGTGTTATCATTGAATTTGTCATTCAGTTCCTGCAATTGAGAGTCTATTACAACATTGAAAATATTAACTTTGTAATAATGCTCTGTTGTAATGTCATCTTGTTGATGGCGGACCCTTCATCGTCTTGCAATATAAGGAGCATTAAAGTCTTCTATGGGTATGTTGACTGATTCGTAAAAAGATTTAACATTTGCAATCAATTCATCCCATCCATCAACTCTCAACTTTTGAATGAGTGATTTAGTAGATGAAATCAAATGCATAACATTTAAAATATCTTGAGATTGAAGTTGCAAAGCTTGACAAAGCGCATTAGAAATCTCCAAAATATTTCTCATGAGATGCAGAATAACAACAAATTCAAAAGAAGTTAGTACCTCATAGGCTGCATCTGCATCACCTCGTTGAGCAGCTATAGTTCCATCCTTAATAATATTCAACAAAACCTCACATGTCACACTAAACATGTTCATCAAGCTAGAAGTAGATTTTAAGTGAGAACTCCAATGGGTATCACCTACTCTTTGTAAAGAACCAATTTGATTACGCCATTTCCTACTTTCAAGCTCACTATTTTGAAGTAAATGAGCAACATTTGCAGCATGGGCAACTTTTAATTGGTCATTGCGTTTACATGATGCACCAACAATATTGACAATGGAGTTTAACTTGATAAAAAATTGGTGGATGGGAATAGCTTCCTTAGATGCAGCAACTAATGGCAATTGCAAACAATGTGCATAAGGACATTCACTTGAAATCAAAGCTTTCAAACCATTCGATTCTCCACGCATGTTACTTGCACCGTCATAACCTTGTCCTCGAATAGATTGAACATCAAGATTATGATTGGAAAGGGTAGTACAAATAACTTTTTAAATGTTAATGCAGCAGTGTCTTCGACATGAATAAGCCCAAAAAAGTGGTCCTGCACATAGCCATCGTTGTCAACAAATCTCAAAACAATTGACATTTGCTCTCTTTTAGATTCATCTCGAGCTTCATCAATTATTATGCAATATTTTGCATCACCAATTTCTTCACGGATCGCATTCCTCACTTTATTTGCTAAGACATGTAAAAAAATTTTTTGTGTTGTTGGTGATGTATATGAGGCATTCTGTGGAGCTTTATCCAAAACTTCTGCCACTTTATCATTATAAGAATCTAAGAAACTTAATCGTTCTAAAAAGTTTCCATGATTATTTGATGTCTTAAACTCATCGCGACCTCTGAAAGAACATCCTTGAAATGCAAGCCACCTAATTGCCTCAATTGAAGTTTTCAGACGAAGTCTATTTTCTGCAATTTCTTGTGATGTGAAGTTTTCAAACCTTCTTGCAATGTGTGATGGTTGGTTCATAAGATCTTCACATGCTCTCTTAGCATTTCTATGAGCTAAAGTGAGATCTTTTCCGATATGTCCCAAGAATGCATAATTTTTTCCATCCCTCACCTTTTTCCATGATCGAAAACCATTAACAATAAATTTATTTAATGCATAAGGTCCATCTTTGTTATGGAATAAAAAACAAGGTAGACAGAATGCAGCATCTACACTAGGAGAATATTCCAACCAAGACGGAAATAGCTTAAACCCTGATGACTGAAAACTATGAGAATTTTTTTCTGCAGATTTTGGATAGGTAGAAAGCATACATTGATATGGTCCGGCTTTAATATAAGCTCTTCGAACTTCATCACTCTTCCCAGTTGGATATTCCCATATTTGTGGTGGTAATCCTGGATCACGCTCTAATGAGTTGACATCAAATCCTTCTTTGATTTCAATTTTTAAAGATTTTGCAAGACGACCTTTAGAATCTAAGTGATCACTCTCCATAGGTGGATTTGATGGCTCATTAAATGTTTGAATTTCAACATTATTTCTTTTAAAAAATGCATCGATTGTAGATGGCTTCCTTATCTAAAAAAAATCATAGATGTAAATGATACAAAAATTAAATCAATAAAAAAACTGATAAATTAATAAAAAATATTGGCATTAACAAACGTATAAAAAAAGATGTACAGATTTAAAATATAAGAATAAGAAAGTACAGGTTTGAAAACAATATACACATCTAAACTACAATAAAAATCAACGTACAGGTTTAAAAAAAAACATTGGTGTAACAATAATAAAAAATGTATAAAAAAGTATAAGGAAAAAAGTATAATAAAAGTACAAGAAAAAATCGTATAGAAAAAAATATCATAGCTTACTTGTGCACTTGCAGTCCGCAGAACAGGTACAGGCGACGAACATTAGAAGAAAGTATAAGAAATTTCAACCTATATTTTAAGATAGTATAAGAAAGTATAATAAAAAAAATATATAAAAAAAAAGTATAAGAAAAAATATACAAAAAAAAGTTATTACACCCTTACACTTACAGAACAAGCATTGGCGTACAAGTCTGATGCTGTAGTGCACTTCAAAATTTGAGGAAGGAGAAGAAAGATGTTTGTTGAGAAGAGCGAGTATAATAAAATAATGATAAAAGATTAAGATTTGAGAGCAATTGTAATTATATTATGATTCTAAAAACAAAAGGGGAAGTTCAAAATAATCCCTATTTTTAGGGGATTTGAAATATCAAATCTATCAATAATTTTTTGAGTAAAGGTCCAATTTAGTCCCTCGGAATATTTGAGGACCCACTTTTATTTCCCGAGAAAAAAGAATTAACCAATTAGTCCCCCACATTGTAAAACGTTGGACGCGTTAGTCCTTGGCCCAAACTCCGTCCAGGGAGCGCCGTTAGAGAGCTGATGTGACCCGTTAAATTGATGATGTGTGCCGTTATGTAATTACACAGTGAAAATTAAAATAATTAAAATACCATTATTAATGCAAAACGACGCCTTTTAGTGGCCAAAATTTCAAATTCGCGGACCAAAATTTCGACCCAATTTGGTCCTTCGTCCCCAAATTTCACCCTACCTGTTAAATTACCCATTGAAACCCTAAACCCCAGCCCTCATTGCGAAAGAACTCCATTGCAGCAGCTTCATTGACTGGTGGACTAGATGAACAGCCACAGGGGTTCTAATTTCTCTTCCAATCAACGCGATATCAGTTGGAATGGGAGTGTCCCAAGTGTTGCAACTCATTCAAGTTTTCCTACTCCAAACTATTATCGTCCATTAAAAGTTGTAATCTACACCTCAAGAACATCTAGAAACCCTAACAGAACATTCTATCGGTGCCCCTTGTATAAGGTATTTTGAAAACCCAATTTCATGTGTTTCTATGATTTCCTGATTTTATTTAGTTCTGAAAACCCTAACTGTTATTTTGTTTGATTTCCGGATGTTGATTTTTGCAGGAGAGGAAAGGATATTGCTCCTACTTTGAATGGGTTGATGAATACATAAAGAGATGTGCAGAGTTGGAAGAATGCAAATTTTATCAATTGGAGAGAGATATGGAAGCCATTAAAACTAAGTTGAATGAAATGATGCACTGGAAAAAATATGTTGAGGTGTTAGGGTTTGTAATATTACTTGCGGTTATAGGTATTTGGATTTGGAAGTAGGCAAAATGAAATCTTATTTTGTAATGAAGTGTGTTCAATGAAAGTAGGCAATGTGCAACTGTGTTTTGTAATGAAGTGTGTTGAATGACTTTTTACTTGCTTCCTTATTTGCAAATCTTCATTTATTTTCAGCTAAAATGTTAAAATTTGACCAAAGACAAACAACAATAACTTAAGTCAGAAGAAGGATCAATAATAAGGCAAAAATTCATTCACCTGAATAATATGTGGCAATTGTATCATTGAAGTCATAAAGTGACCCCACAAAATTACATAGTAAATATCATTTCTCATTAAAGTATCACAAAATTACAAAAATTCTTCCCATTCACAAAAATTCATAAGTTCCCATTCACCAATGCCAACATCAAACTAAAAAGTTTCTATTCAACAAAAAAAGTTTCTATATAATCTCAGTCACTTCTGGTTTGGTGGTGGTGGTGGCCTGTATCCAGGGGTAGGAATGAACTTTAAAAGCCTCTCTGTTGTCCCAGTGGTGGCTGCCATCAAAGTCTCAGCTGACACAGTTTCTGGTTGACCAACATATCTTGGAGGCTTGTATGGCCTAGCTGATGGGGCTGGTGGTCTTATAGATTGAGTGCCAACAGCTGAAGATGGGCTGGGAATGAATGGAGGTGGTGATGCTTGTGGTGCCCTGCTACTACTTGGCCTGAGTGGGGGTGGTCTGATAGCTGGTCCATCCTGACATACAACACAACGTATGCATCCAATTAGGAATTGGCCATGCATACTTGCAGTAAAACGAATGCCCTAAGTGGTCCCTGATACAATGTTAATGAGTCACATTAGTCCTCAACATTTATATTAGTGAACCAAGTAGGTCCCTGACAATTTATATCGTGACCCAATAAGGTCCTTCCTCATATCGATGACTATATGCACCAGTATCAGATACACACACATACTTGCACCAAACATCAGACATGAACTAGATGCATTAGTTTCTCAAGGTATGCAGCAAATTTGGACTTTGAGGTATGCATTAGTTACTTAAGGTACAGTGCACTTGTCTGTTACACAACCACAACAATTGAGTGTACACCATGGACATACAGACAAATTAAACAACACATAGTGAAAAATAAAATTTACCTGTGTCAAATCATCTGGTTGAGGTTGAGACTGTGCCAAGGGAACCTTTTCCTGACTATTGGTTTTTTTTTTCACTTTAGTCTTCCTTGTAGGTTTTTCTTTAGCAGGTCCCTTGCATGTTTTCTCATAATGACCCGTTTCCCCACACTTTTTGCATGTGACAGCATAGGTTTTTTTTTTTTTTTTTTTTTTTCAGTTTTTGCTACTGGTTGGTAGGTGATGCTTCTGACTGACCATCTTTCCTTCTATGCTTTTTTGGCCTTCCAATAGGTCTTTTTAACTTTGGTGGGCAGGGTCTGGGGTTTTCAGTTTCAAGCCAATACTCTTGGCTATTGACTGGATGAATAAAGTGTTCATAAGTCGCATTCAGGGCATCCATTGTTAGCCATTGATGAACATATTCTTAAGGCCTTTCATTCTTGTATGCTATGGCTGCAATGGCATGAGCACATGGCATTCCAGTCAGCTGCCACATTTGGCAAGTGTAAGTTTGGTGAGTGAGGCTCACCCCAACCTTTGTCCTATGCCTCTGCACCTCGAAACTTTTCATTATCTGGATCACCTGTCCAGGTAGGTGTCCACATTCAATTTATCAAGTTTTTTTTGTTGCACTGGGGCCAACCTTCCTTTGTATGAGCCTAACACTCTTTTATGGGCAATCATTCTCCTCATCATGTAACACCTAAGCTCCTTTAGCATTGTCAATATTGGCTTCTCCCTATACGTAACTATTTTGGCATTCCACACCTCACACATGTTGTTTGTGATATTGTCTAATTTTGGTCAATGGCTAAAATAAGCCTTGCCCCATGCGCTTGGGTGAATGTTGTGTAGATAGCTCCATGCCTTTTCATTCAGTCCTCTCAATCTCAGCATCCATGCCCTGAACTCAGCTTCTGTTGTGCACTTGGCATATTCCCAAACAAACCCATGCAACTCCTTGTTTTTGTATTGCTTGATGAAGTTCTTCCATATGTGGACCACACAGTTCCTATGGTGTGCTTGAGGCATAACCTCTTTCAGCGCAGGCAATAGTCCCTGAAATCAATTAAACATATGCAGTTCATTAAGCAATGTATACACAATTGTCCTCCACAATATTTATGTGAACCAAATAGGTCCCTAACAATGTATATCGTGACCCAATAAGGTCCTTGCTCGTATGCACCCATTTATGCACTAGACGCATGAGTATGAACCAGAAATGCATCAAATATAAGTCAGTTTATGCATCAAAAGTGCATTAGTATGATCCATCAAATATGCCCATATGCATGACACACACCTGCACCAAATGCACCAAATATACCAAACACACACACACCTGCACCAAATATCAGACACACACTTGCACCAAAAATCAGAAACACGTCAAATATGCCCCATATGCATGACACACACCTGCACCAAATGCACCAAATATACCAAACACACAGACAGCTGCACCAAATATCAGACACATACTTGCACCAAAAATCAGAAACACGTCAAATATGCCCCATATGCATGACACACCTGCACCAAATGCATCAAATATACCAAACACACACACCTGCACCAAATATCAGACACACACTTGCACCAAAATCAGAAACACGTCAAATATGCCCCATATGCATGACACACCTGCACCAAATGCACCAAATATACCAAACACACACACACATTTGCACCAAATATCAGACAAACACTTGCACCAAAAATCAGAAACACGTCAAATATGCCCCATATGCATGACACACACCTGCACCAAATGCACCAAATATACCAAACACACACACCTGCACCAAATCTCAGACACACACTTGCACCAAAAATCAGAAACACGTCAAATATGCCCCATATGCATGACACACACCTGCACCAAATGCACCAAATATACCAAACACACACATACCTGCACCAAATATCAGACACACACTTGCCCCAAAAATCTAAAACACATCAAATATGCACCATATGCATGACACACACGTGCACCAAATATCATAAACACATCAAATATGCACCAGATATATCAAACACAGTTGTAGTAATTACCTTCTGCTGGTCTGAAATGAAGTTCCAACCATAGGTAACATGATCTCCTAAATCAGCTTCCAAGAGTGTAAGAAACCACTTCCAATTGTCCTTTGTCTCTGAATCCACAACCGCATATGCAGTAACATAAAACTGATTATTAGCATCTTGAGCAACTGCAGAAAGAAGTTGGCCACCATAGTACCCTTTTAAAAAACAACCGTCTAGGCTTATCAATGGCCTACAACCACCTTTGAAACCCAACTTGCAAGCCTCCAAACAGATATAGACTCTATCAAACAAGGGTGGAGATCCAAGGTGAGTGATGATATCCATCTTGGTGGTTGACCTTGGGTTACTTCGCTGAAGCTCTTTCAAGTAATCCCACAACCTCCCGTATTGGACCTTTTCACTCCTTTCAAGTACGAGTCTAGCCTTCTTCAATGCTCTTGACACTTTCTTCTCATTTAAGTGGACCATGTACTCCTCCTTCATTATCTCAAAGGCTTGCTTCCTTTTAAGATTGGGTAGGGTCAAAAGGCTTTTCTCTAACTTCGAAGCTACCCAACCCCTAGTTGCTGCCTTATTTTGGAATACCCTACAGCATGAATGCTCTGCCACATAGGTCTTCACTTGATAAGTATCGGTCTTACTATTCCAAGCACAATAAGCAAGCCACTTGCAGTCTTCATCCTTGCATGCCGCCCGCACCCTAACCTTATCATTCTTCACCCATTTGAATTCCCTATCTAGGTTGATATTGTAATCTTTTACAGCATTTTTAAAAAGATCCAGGTTGAGAAATTCCATACCAAGTTCTATATGAACTTGGGCAAATGGAGCTGTATCTTTAAAAGAGGGATATGTCGGCCTAGAAATACACTCATCATCAGTGGACTCTAGGGTATGCATATATTCAGAGTACGATGCATACCCTTTTTCCTCGAAGGATGCTGGCTCATCAGTTTCTTCACTAGAACTCTCCTTAACACCTTTTTTTCACTCTTCTTGGATGCTTTCTTTTTTCTTGTCACTGTTGCCTTCTTCACATTCACCTTAGACTTTCCTTTTCCCTTATATTTGGGAGCTGAATCCTCTTTTTTTGTGACCACATCACTTACTTCATCACTGCTATCATCATTGTCATATACTGGTGGAGGCTTGTATGAAGAATCCTCCACACTACCGTAGTCATCATGAGATGATGACTCCTCCGAACAAGTATCCTTACTAACATCGCCACTCCCACCAGTACCACCACTCCCACCAGCACCTTCATGCTCAAAATACATGTGTATGTCACATTTATCTCCGCCTTTCCCATTAGACAGCGCTACATCGCACATCTCGTTTATTTCCTCATCCCCATGAATGACTCGTAGGCCAGAATTGAAGCTACAATGACCCAAATGCATCCAGAACATGCTCTTCAGGTCTCCCATTGCAAAATGTTTTCCCAACTTCAACAAATCAAAGTAGCAGACTAGATCAACATCCATTGGTGGAAGAGTATCCAATTTGCCATTAACATACTTTAGCATCCCTGCTTTGTCTCTCACAAAGCAGCCACCTGTGTGAAATATAAAGGTCACAAAAAAAGGCATCTGCAAACAAGGACCATAATTGAATGAATGTCAGTTTTATAGGGATCAAATGCACCCCACACAAATTTCAGTTTACATGCACCCACGTAATGCACAAAATTAGCACCCACCCACATGCACCAAACAAAAAGCAAAAAACAGGGACCCACACAAATAAGACAACAACACAAGAAAGGGACCACATAACAAATGCAAAACAATGGAACAAAGTCAGAGAGGGACCACAAACAAACAAGAAACGATGAAAAAAAAAACCTTAAACTCACCATTGTCAACAAAATCGAGATTAATGTCGCTTTAAACCCAACACATTGCCCCCACCACAATATAAAACAGAAAACCCTAAAAGAGCCAAAGACGCACCTTTGCTACGCGTAACCGAAGACTGGCCGAAGATTCCGACCAGAGAGAGGGCGAATTACAACGGTGAGTACGAAGTTTAGTGTTCTTCTGAGTGTGGAGTTGCTAATTAGGGATTTCGTGCTCAAATGTGTGTTGTTTAGGGTCTAACGGGGTACTTTAACGGATAGGGAGGAATTTGAGGGCCAAGGACGAAATTGGGTCGAAATGAAGGGGCTTGAATTTGAATTTTTGGGGCCTAAAACGGCATCGTTTTGCATTAATAATGAAATTTTATTTTAATTTCCACTTTGTAATTACATAACGGTACACATCATCAATTTAACGGGCCACATCAGCCCTCTAACAGCGCTCCCTGGACGGAGTTTGGGCCAGGGACTAACGTGTCCAACGTTTTACAATGTGGGAGACTAATTGGTTAATTCTTTTTTCTCGGTGACTAAAAGTGGGTCCTCAAATATTCTCAGGGACCAAATTGGGCCTTTACTTTAATTTTTTAAATTTAAAGATTTATGGGCCCACAAAATTAAAAAAAAAGCTTGACAATTAGTATTACACAAGGATGGCGCCAATCATATCATATATGGTTCCCATAATCCCATCTACTACTAATTACTAATGTTCTTAGAAAATAAAAAAGTGAGGGGGGTGTCCGTCCCTGAGGACAGGTTATGATACATCAAAATGAGACAACAAATCCTCATCCCTCTTTATGATCTTTAATTCATGATTGACATTAATTACTTTTATAGCTCTTTCATATAAGCATTGAAAGCAGTGTTTCATATATTCCATCTATTAATTATTTTGAGGCAAGGTTGCGTGGACATTCTCCACACTATTGACCATATTTTAAGCTTAACTTGATTGTTTTCACACTGTTAGTGGTGATGCTGCATAGGTGTTTTACTTATGAAGATTACACAATTAGCTTGGTTATGGCTGATAAATTTGAATGATTTGGACCCCATTTACATGCAACTTATTATTCCACATACATGAATTGTTTTAATTTTACAACACTTATATGGATGTTTTACATTATTGTCATGACCCAAAACTGAAGTCGTGACCGCCAGAAAAGAGGACAAGGTCCCATTTTTGAAGTCTTCCCAAAACACTACTTCCGATAAAAGTCTCAAACTTAAATTTTTTTTAAAAAATATATAAATTTATAAATTGCTAACCATCAAAATAAGAGAAAAGAAACCCCATTTAATTAAGAAACTCATCAAGGGTATTCAAAATAAAGTTTACAACGATATTCAAAGTTACAAACATTAGGTATTCAACCCTATAGCAAAATAATAATTTTAAGGTTAACTATAAAAGTTTAACAATATCAAGTTCGTCTCAAAAGAAAACAAATCACTTTGTGTAACCGATGCATGGCACTAGAAAACCACTCTTAAGAAGCTGGGGTAGCTCGAGATGGCCCAAGAGCTCCATTACCTGCATCTAAATCACTAAGGGAGTGAGTCACGCAAGGCATGAGATAAGAATTAGATATGTGACAACAATAAAATGAGGGGGGAAAACACTTGTACACATTGCCAAAGGGCATATTTAAACAACCTCATAATTTCAACACAAATTATTGTCACTTCAACAACCCACCGTTTAAATCATAGCTCAACATCACCAATAAATCCAAAGTGTTTTCACCCAAGATAACAATAGGTACTAATTAATAGAAATCTAACATTTTTTTTTTCATATTGCTTCAATGAAATGATATAATAAATTTTACATGACAAAATCAACCTCTTATCAACAATACCAATAATAAGAAAAATAGGCCAAAAATTCTCTACACTTTTAAACATTATCATGATCTACATTAGTAACACCCATACATTTCATGCTTAATATATCAAAATCTTCTAATCCATCTCCACTCAAGTCATATGAAAACATGGTAGATGTAACTCTCTAATCTCAAAATTGCTCTATTGCAACCAAAGTCCCTTTACCTAAAAACAAAAAAAAAAAAAACTGAACTGGGCAATTCACCAAAATTCCGCACAAAAGGAACCTGAAGGCTGTAGCATTTCATAGTTCGTGAATTGATAATGAAAACGCAGCAGTGCTGCCCTTGATTTGATTAAAAAAAAAAAACGCAGCTGAGCTGCTATAGAAATTAAAAACAATCATTTGCTTATAGCTACCAATCTTTTGAATTGAAGAAAAAGAGCAATATATAAGACAAACTTTCCATTTATAATATAAACTAGCATAATATATGCATTAAGCTGTTAGAGGAAGAGGGTACCTTCATATTTGAAATTTGGTGACTCCAAAATACTCTTGATTCATACATTCCTTGGATGACGAATGGTGTGATAGCTGTAATCAAAATGACCTGGACCAACCCACTCTCTGATTGTAACAATTTGAACGTGCTTGATGGCCCAGTACTTGGGTCCATTTTCTGGATCAATGCTTTGGCTGGACTCACGCGGCATAAAATTCAAAGACAACTCTTCTAGATTTTTAAGGAGGTGGAAGTCAGAGGGCATTTCCTTTAGTTGAGGCATATGATCCATTTGAATAAATTTAAGAGCAAGCAAAGCATCATTGTCTATAACAATGGAATTCAAGTTTTTCAGCCCCAAAAGATATAGATATTTCAGTTTTAGAAACCCCGCTTCAAAATGCAACGTGTCACCATCATATGTATCACTGCCAAATCCGAGACGCATCAAATTCGGAAGACCTTTAAGCAACCTGAGTGGATCGTCTGTTAATTTAGAAAAACGAATGGACAACCTAACAAGATGGTGAAGGCTTGAAACCCATTCTGGCAGCTTCTCTAAACGTCCAAACAAGTGTAGTCGTTGAAGTTGTGGGGGAGAAGTAATAAATTGCAAATCTATGATTTCATCTTCTGTTATTGCACTAATAGAAAGAGATTCAAGGCAACCCATCTCATATATTGAGTCACATAGAGCCTTTCCATATTCTCTCCTAACATTCTTTAAGCCCAACTTTCTTAACTGCCTCAACATTCTCAGCTCTTTTATTAGCTCTAATCCACCATGGTCCGCCTCCACGTGATAAAGTGTTTGCATAAATGATAGACATCCAATTCCTTCTTTCACCCGCACCCCAGTTTCACCCTTCATTATATGAAATGCTTCTCTTCTTCTATAGCAAACTATAAGATGACGTAATTTTGTAAGTTTGCTTAGATCCCTTGGCAACTCATGCACCGGTGTTTCTTTCAAATCCAATGTCTCTAGGTTTTGAAGTTTACCGATGGATTTAGGAAGATCCTTTACCTTCGTGTACCTCAAACTCAAGAACTTCAAGTGGAAAATGTTCCCCAATTGATCAGGAACATAATCTAATGAAGAACCTTCCAAGTCCAATACTTTCAGAAGCCTTGATTTTTCAAAGAACCTAATCAAAAAGCGTTCTGACAGCTTTCCTGCTCCGAACATATACATTGATCGGATGTTGGATTGTTCAATGCTAGTAGGCACATGATCACTGGAACCAGTTTCTATGGACAAACGTCTAGTTAGTGGATCATAGATCACAGGTTGATCATCTTCACGCACAACACGACAAAAACTCAACTCCTTCATTTTTCTAATCATCATTTCACGCAACAAATCATGAATTCTGCAGCTTGAAGGTTTCCCATCATAGTGAACCTCAGAGACTTGAACCAAGCTTCTATGGATTAACTCTGTCATGTATTCTTTTGCAACTTCCTCCAAAGCTTTATTATCCTCATGATGTATTATAAAACCCTCAGCTATCCATTGCCTAACCATTCTCGTGCACCTGATGGAATAGTCTTCTGGATATATACCAAAATACAATATACATGATTTCAAATAATAGGGCAAGTCATCATAACTGAGTGCCAAAATTCTAGTTAAACTAGCCAAATGGGGATTACGTTGTAGCTCAAAACTAAGGTTTTGGTATAGTTTTTTCCATTCAAGCACAATTTTTTCTTTGGTTGACAAAAGACCTCCAATGACCACAATTGCAAGTGGTAATCCCTCACATTTTTGAACAATTTCAATAGATATATCTTCAAGCTCAGATGGGCAATATCCATTAAAATCAAATTGAAACGCCTTCTTGCAGAAGAGTTCCCATGCTTTGTTTGGAGGTAGGGGTTGCAACATGTGTACTTGAACAAGAGATGATTTCTTACAATAATTTGCAACTTCCAAGTTCCTAGTTGTGATCATTATCCTACTTCCTATATTATTATCAAGTATAGCAAGTTGGATCTCATCCCAAAAATCTACTTTCCATACATCATCAAAGACAACGGCGTACCTCTTCTCCTGCAAGTAATGCCTCACTTCAGTTACAAGTGACATGTGATCCATTGTGTTGAAACCATGAGGAAGAGGCTCATTATTCTCTCGACAAAATTGTTTCATCATGTCCCGCAACAAGGAGTCCACAGTATATGTTTGAGAGACTGTGATAAAAGCACGACGATGAAAGTAACCTTTCACTTCGTTGTTGTGAAAAACATTATTGGCAAGAGTGGTTTTTCCAAGTCCCCCCATGCCTACCACTGAAACAACAGTGCGCAATGCCGCTCCATTTACTAACCAATCAACCAATTGATCCCTTGGGTATTCAAATCCCACAACTTCAGCTTCTTCAATGAAAAAGGAACCCAGTCGAGGATCATGCCATTTTCCATTTCTTGATCCTTCCTTAGCTGAAGACCGGAAGTTATACCTTTCACTTCTTTCTTTGATTCCACAAACCGATAATTTAAGGTCTTGAATCTGAGACGCTATCCGACTACGAGGCTTCAAAGTTTCGATCACACGAGCAATATTCTGGAGTGAAGCTATGCATCCTGAATGATGTGTCTCCCGTGGTACATAAATGAGGTATTCACCAATGACATCTTCTATGCGAATCGAAGCTTCTCTTACCTGTTAGATAATAATTAGAAAAATGAATAATAATTCAAGTTACAAAGTTGAAAGGTTGTGAGTTACTATAATTTTAGGGCTCGTTTGGTGGACAGGATAGGATAAAAATGGATAGGATATTAGAGCTGTATAAGGATATGATAGGATATGAGCATGATAAGCTCTTATCTTATCCGATGTTTGATGCGCATCAGATAATGATAGGATATGATATAAAAGATCCACAAATGATAAAATTACCCTTATATCAAAATTACATTTTTTTTTCAAAAATAAAATTTAATATTATTTGATTTTTTTTATACATTAGTCCATTTTTTAAATTATAAAATATTTGATAATATATATTTTTGGTTATTATAAATTAGTCCATTTTTTAACAATATTAAAGGTAAGAGATAAAGAGAAAACATTTTCTTATCCTATCCTGTTGGTTCTAACCCAGCCTCTCCCTCGGGATAGAATTATAACTAGATAGCAGGATATGATAAGCTAACAAGATAAGCTTATCATATTCTGCTGGTTCACCAAACTACAGATTAAAGCAGGATAGGCTGCCTCCCTTATCCTGACCACCAAACGGACTCTTGAGTCTTGTAAATTATCACTTAGCACTTAATTCCTTAAATGTGGAACTAAACATTGAGTACTATAGTGGAGCAATTATGGGTCATAACCTAAGGGTCACTCTAGCTCTAGCAAAAACAGAGGATCATTTCTATCGAGTGTGGCAAAGTAATAGAAATCATCTTCTTGTAGCATTACCTGCTTCACCCAAGCTTTTATCCCTTCGTTAGTGTCTACTTCATCTGCAGCCCTTCTATCTGCATCCTTGATGAAGGCTTGAATGCTCTCCAGTTCATCTTTTATTTCTGAAAATTGTTGGTGGATCCTTTTCTGGAGAATCACTTCTTCTTTTAGGAGTTGATACACTTCATTCAAAACAAACGCTACAACAGTTTCTGCCATTTTGCTTTGTGCCCTTTATTTCACTTCATCTAATCTTACTTACTAGCTTTTGATTAGATCAGCTGTGATGTGTTCCGTTTCTTCTTGTAGTCTAGCTTTCAAAGATGTAAATTTTTCGACTGACTTTGGATCCCTGAAAAAACAGAAGAAAGTAGTTTCCTATTACCTGCTTATTGCGTGCAATAATGACTTCAACTTTGCTGGGTCATTCTTTAATGAATTTTGTTTTATGAACTACTTCCACGAAACAACATGGGAGACACTTTATTTGAATTGCTTTTTCGAGAATATAAAATATGTGTATGAAAGTATGATGTTGATCTTCCACTTTGTTGTATAAATAACAAGACTCTTCCAGTCTTAATTATCATTTTCGTATGATTTTGCAGATCTTTATTTTCATTAAAAAAAAATTCAGTACATCGATTTTGTTTGTGTATAAATACGGTGCGTTTGGAAGGGCTTATGAGAATAGCTTATGAAATTAAACTTATACAAATAGTTTATGAAAATAGTTTATGGTCTTTCTATAAACTCTTTTTAACTTATTTCCATAAGCTTGTTAGAGAAGTTTATGAAAATAAATTGTTTTAACTTATTTGAAAAAAGGTTTATTAAATAAGCACTTAATTAAGCTATTTACCCAAAGATTTCCTATATATATTATGATAGGCAGGTTGACTAGAACCTAATGTAATAATAAATACAGCTGTACTGCTCTTACAATTATAATTGGAGAAATGTTTTTAAAACAATAAAATGGGACAATATGTTATCTTTTTATTTTTTGATGTATTTTTGAATTACGTATATACAAAAAAGATAAAAAGTAAGTGAGAGATAAATATAAATATATACGGTATCACATATGGTGTTCAAAACTTGATATTCAAATAACACAACTGTTATAATTATGTGTTTATACTTAAACTCGACAAAAAGATAATTTATTTTGTTTATAAACAACTTTAACCAATTTTACACAGAATTTAAATATATTTTTTTAAGCAAAAAATGGCATGTAAAGACATCACCATAGTAGCAATCATCCCAACTAGGTTGATACCAGAACCACTAACAATTATCTGCAGTACATCAAAAATTTATTGAAAAAAGAATAAAAAAATACAAAACATGGGGAACATAAGCCAAAACCCATGAAAAGAGAAAGTTATCTAAATCTATAATTAGGTAGACCATACTTATTTAGAGTAAGATACTCTCGTAATATTTATATCTATATAAAATGTATTTATTTTATTTTTATATATAAAAATATAATATGACTCATCATCATTTGGTAGATTAGCTTTCAACTTATTACTTTTATATATTTTGAGTGAAGGTTCAAATTGATCTCTGAAAAATTTAGGGGACCCATTTTTAGTCTCTGAAAAATATAAATTAATCATTTAGTCTCTCAAGTTTACAAACGCATGACACCTTAGTCCCTCAGTCCAGTTCCAACATTCGTGTACACATTTACATGTCCCATTAACCATCCTACCTGACTCGTTAATGGTCATGTGTGACCTATGACAAAATTTTCCATGGAAAACGAATACAAAGTGAAAAAACGTGTACAATTTTAAAACCCAAATACCTAAAAGTTATACACTTTGTTTCACGTTTCATTAATTTTTCACATTAGAAATTCGTTTTAAGCCACACAGATCCCCTAACGAATCAAGTAGGATGGTTATATAATGAGACACGTAGGTAAGTAAATGGACATCGCAACTAAATATAAGGACTAATGTATCCCACGTTTATAAATTTGAGAGATTAAATGATTAACTTAATTTTCTTAGAAACTAAATGTGGATCCCAAAAAATTTTCATGATCCAATTTGGGTCTTCATTCATATATATTTATAATAACATTCATTAATTCAAGAGAAATTATTAGAAAATCATAATCATATTTTCACATTAAAATCTCTATATCATTTTTGCTTGTTTAGATTTAAACAAGTAGGAAAAATATGTTGCAATCATGGCTGTTAAGATCCAACCAGGTTCACCTAGTGAACCGTCCGGGTGCCTCTGAAAGCCGATTGTCTTGAAAATTGATGAAGAAACGATCAAACTGATGCCAAACCAACAAATCGGTGAAAATTGACCGTCCAACAATTTTACCAAATACGTATTTTTATAAACATGAAACGATGTTCGTTGTACTTGAACTTTTATGATACTATGTTCTTCCTCTTACAATTAATAAAGTATTACTTTTTTTGTAGTCTAGCTTTCAAAGCTGGAAATTATTCAACTGTAGTGGAAAACTTTGGATCCCTAAAAAAACAAAAGAAAGTAGCTCTATTGCCAGTCTATTGCGTGCATAGTGACTTCAACTTTGCTGGGTCATTCTTTAATGAACTTTGTTTTATGAACAACTTCCACGAAATAACATGGGAGGACACTGTATTTGAATTGCTTTTCCGAGAGTATAAAATAAGTGTATTAAAGTACGATTTTGTAATTCGATTTTGTTGTATAAATAACAAGTCTTCCTTAATTATCATAAAAAATTCATTCCTTCATTAAATTAATGCCTCATCCTTTTCGATACATCAATTTTGTTTGTGCTAGCATGCACATAATATTATGGGATAAAACTCATCTAAAGTGAACTTTAGTATAAAGTGAGAAAGATCCACCATTGATTAGCTAAAACAGGTTGGGATCTCAATAAACTTTAACTAATCAAGGATGTATACATTCTTACTCGTTCACTTTACACTCAAACTCATTTTACAGAAACCTTATTCAATATATATTACCATAGCCTATAATGATAATCAGTTGTCATTGATATTCATCACTCATACACTAGTATAGAACGCACATTCTACTATAGTTGGTTTTGACTTTCTACTACAGTTGGACCTGCGTAGTAGAAAGATGCGTTGTAGAAAGTGAGAACTTTCCACTACGGTTGGTGAACCGTAACGGAAAGTTACATTTCTACTACGGTTATGGTCACCACCGTAGTAGAAAGTGACTTTCTGGACGAAGAAAGTCATTCAGAATGTGACTATCTACTACAGCTGTGAGATACAACCGTAGTAGAACGTGACCTTTCAACTACGATTGTGTCTTCCAACCGTAGTAGAAAGTCACTTTCTGGATGAACAAAGACTTTCAGAAAGTAACTTTCTACTACGGTTGTGAACTCACTTTCTACTATGGTTATAGTTACAACCGTAGTAAAAAGTGTTTTTTTTAATAATCTCTTCTGTTTTCCTTTCTTCCCTTTCCTAATTTTTTCATTCAATTTGATACAACCAGCCAGATCCAATTCAACAACAATAACAGATATACTAAACCAAGTGTTAACATATATATATATATATATATATATATATATATATATATATATATATATATATATAATCAGTGTTAACAAAGATATATATATTAACAAAGATATATATATACAAACATGGCAACAAAATGTCAAAGCTAAATACATCTAATTAAGCTATATATATGATACCTACAAAACCTATATGAATGTCAAACTAATTAAATACATCTAAGCTACATTACGATCTTTACAATAGCCAACAAAGAAGCTTGACCATTTTTCCTTGATGTCCTGAGTATCATCGTTAGATAGCGGAGCCGGATTATTGAAGTCTGCAAGTTCATGAGACAACCCCTTCCTCAGAGGTCCCATTGGTGACCCCACTTATAATAATTAGCGTTACAGCGTAGCGTAGTAGTATAAAAATGCGGAAATATTAAAATATAAAACAAACTGATAACATAATAAAAGTGTACATACATAAGAGTACTGGCTCCATCAGTAGAGCCTACAACAACTGATACCAAAAATAAAAGACTTCAAAGTACGCAGTAAATAAAACTGAAAGCATAGCAGCGGAACTAAATAAATACATCAGACTTCCTCTCCTGGCGCTCAAGGTCCCCCAGCATTGGGATCCGAGGCTCCCTCGCTGGCATCAAGCTCAAAAAGTATGCCATCAATTTCCTCTGGAAATTCCTCATTAGGATCTTCTTGTACAGTCGAGAATAAAGAAAATACAACATGGCAAAATACAGGGGATAAGAAACAGTAATATGTCATAAATGGGAAAAACAATGATATAAATAATTTATATAGATAGCACACTCAAAAACACAACAGTTGTAGCCAAACAACCTATGGATAATTTTTCCCTTAACTACTGTCTCTCACACTCATGCAACTAATGACTATATGGACGTGATCATGACGCGACATCCCGACAGATCAAGGTGTCTCAGTCATCACTATGCCACCCCCCATAAGGCAGGGTTCGGTCAAAAGCCCACAGGCCCAACTCGTCTCATGGGTACGACATATTCCTCCGCCCGCAGGCCAGGTCGGAATATTCGCCCGCCAACAACGCAACTTACGGTAACGACATGTTCCCCCATCCGCAGGCTAGGTTGGAGCATTCGCCCGTCCGTTAACAACTCAACTTTCGGTAACGACATATCCCCCCACCCGCAGGCTAGGTCGAGACATTCTTCCATCCGTCTACAATTCGATTAACGGGTACCTCGCTCCTTGTGTACATTCTAGCGCCTTAAAAAGAATTTCGTCCCGAAATTCGACGTACCTTTTCAAAATAGGCTCGGATATTGTTGTTGCATGTCCTCTTCGCATTCCCAGCTAGCGTCTCCGGTAACTTTATCCTATATGATCTTGACTAACAGAATATGTTTACCTCGGAGTTCCTTTATCCTTTTATCCGCGATCCTTACAGGTAGAGCCTCATACTCAAGGTTATCTCTCAATTGTATTGACTCTGGTTCTAAAACTTGTGATGGATCAGGATAATACTTTCTCAATTGAGAAACATGAAAGACATCATGGAGATTGGACAGGTTCGGGGGTAAAGCGATGTGATAGGCTACATGACCAATTCGGCGAAGAATTTGAAATGGTCCAATGAACCTAGGAGTAAGCTTTCTAGATTTTATTGCTCTGCCGATTCCAGTTCTCGGATTCACTCTCAGAAAAACATGGTCTCCTTCCTGGAATTCTCATGGTCTTCTCCTCTTATCGCTGTAACTCTTCTGTCTATCCTATGCGATCTTTATCTTTTCCCTTATCCTCTTGATTTGTTCTGTCATTTGTTGTACTACCTCCGGTCCTAACACTTGACTTTCTCCCGTCTCATACCAACACAATGGTGTTCTACACTTTCTGCTATACAACGCTTCGTAAGGTGCCATACCTATACTTGAATGAAAACTATTGTTATAGGTGAACTCAATCAATGGCAAGAACTCCTCCCAACTTCCTGTGTTTTCCAAAACACAAGCTCTTAAGAGGTCTTCCAATGACTGAATCGTTCGTTTAGACTGACCATCCGTTTGAGGATGATAAGCAGAACTCAACCTTAACTTAGTTCCCAAAGCCTCATGTAACTGCTTCCAAAATCTAAATGTAAATCTAGGATCTCTGTCGGAAACAATACTAGAAGGCACTCCGTGCAACCTTACTACTTCCTTGATGTAGATTTGGGTCAACTTTTCCAACGTATAACTTTCGCCAATAGGTAAAAAGTGAGCACACTTCGTCACGCCTCTTGCTAGTTCTTGGCAAACCAACCACGAAATCCATAGATATACCATCCCATTTCCATTCTGGGATATCTAAAGAGTGTAGTAGTCCCGCTGGCTTTTGGTGTTCTATCTTCGCCTTCTGACACACCAAGCAAGCCAACACATACTCAGCTACCTCTTTCTTCATTCTGGGCCACCAAAACATTTTCTTTAGGTCCTGGTACATCTTGGTAGCTCATGGATGAAAATTCAACCTACTCTTGTGCGCTTCCTCCAAGATCATTCTCCTTAGCTCTATATCCATTGGCACACAAATTCTATCTCCATACCTCAAGACTCCATCTTGATTCACCCTAAACTCAGAAGTTCTGCCTTCCGTCACTTGTTCTTTTACTTTCTGAATTTTCCTTGATCGTCTTCAAAAAGTCGCTCGTTACTGTGACCATTCCTGGGTATATCTTATCCCTAGATAATTTCATGCCTAGATTCAAATCTCTAAACTGTTCAACCAGTTCTAGCTCTTTCACCATCATACCAGATACGTGTAAGGATTTCCTACTTAACGCATTCGCTACTACGTTCGCCTTTCCTGGATGGTATTGTAGATCGAATTCAGAATCCTTTATGAAATCCATCTGCCTCCTTTGCCTCATATTCAACTTCTTCTGATCAAATAGATATGTAACGGCCCGGACTGCTTTAAGGATTGTCGACTGTCCCCACAAACCAACACGAGTCTCTTCAGCATGCTTTGTCCTCACTCACACGCTTCCTAGGAAAACTTCCCAGGAGGTCACCCATCCCAGAATTGCTCCAAGTCAATCACGCTTAACTTTGGAGTTCTTAAGTGATGGGCTACCGAAAAGAAGATACAGCTTGTTGGTATACGTAGTACAAATCAATTCTTATAAGCCTTCCTTCAACTGTACAGTTCCATACCTGCACAGCCTCAGGATCCCTCTCCTTCCGGTGTGAATCGATTCATTCATGTATCCCTCCACCTAGAAGCCTGTCAGGAGCCGCTCCTTGTCTGTGCCTCATGCACCGGCGATCACTCCTCGCCCTCGTCAGCCTCGGGTGTTACATGCCCACCAGCTTTCGCTTGGTTCGTCCCCGAACCACACCGTACTGAGAGATGTCCGCTCTGATACCATTTGTAACGGCCCGGACTGCTTTAAGGATTG
Organism: Ammopiptanthus mongolicus; assembly: GCA_039655645.1. Taxonomy (NCBI): domain Eukaryota; kingdom Viridiplantae; phylum Streptophyta; class Magnoliopsida; order Fabales; family Fabaceae; genus Ammopiptanthus; species Ammopiptanthus mongolicus. The sequence goes on from CM077350.1 coordinate 50,021,993, forward strand.
CCGACTGTCCCCACAAACCAACACGAGTCTCTTCAGCGTGCTTTGTTTTCACTCACATGCTTCCTAGGAAAACTTCCCAGGAGCTCACCCATCCCAGAATTACTCCAAGTCAAGCACACTTAACTTTGGAGTTCTCAAGTGATGGGCTACCGAAAAGAAGATACATCTTGTTGGTATAGATAGTACAAATCAATTCTTATAAGCCTTCCTTCAACTGTACATTCCAATACCTGCACAGCCTAAGATCCCTCTCATTCCAGTGTGAATCGGTTCATTCATGTATCCCTCCGCCTAGAAGCCTACCAGGAGCCGATCCTTGTCCGTGTCTCATGCACCGGCGATCACTCCCCGCCCTCGTCAACCCCGGGTGTTACAAGATACCTTAAGCTCTTATAGTCACTGTACACTATAAACTTAGCTCCATATAAATAGTGCCGCCATATCTTTAAGGCAAACACTATAGCTGCTAATTCTAAATCATGAGTCGGATAATTCCTTTCATGATCTCTTAACTATCGCGAAGCATATGCTGCTACTCTCCTTTCCTGCATTAGAACACAGCCCAATCCTTGGTATGACGCATCACAGTATACGTCAAACTGTCCTAAAGAATTCGGTAACGTCAATACTGGTGACGTAGTCAACCTCCTTTTCAGCTCCTGAAAACTTTTCTCACATTCATCCGTCCATTCAAAGGATATTCCCTTCCTAATTAGTTGCATCATTGGCAACGCGAACTTCGAAAATCCTTCGATGAACCTTCGGTAATATCCAGCTAGTCCTAGAAACTCCGTATCTCACTTACCGACTTAGGACTTTCCCATTGTATTACAGCTTCAACCTTTGCTGGATCTACAGCTATCCCATCACGATTAATCATATGACCTAAGAATTGTACTTCTTCTAACCAGAATTCACACTTGGACAACTTTCCATAAAATTGTCGGTCCTTTAATACTTGAAGTATGATCCTAAGATGCCCCTGATGTTCTTCCCGATTAAGGGAATAAATAAGAATATCGTTGATAAACACAACAACAAACTTATCCAAGAACGGTCGGAAAATTTGGTTCATGTAATCCATGAACACTGATGGAGCATTAGTTACACCAAAGGGCATAACTAGATACTCGTAGTGTCCATACTGGCTCCTAAACGTCATCTTCGGTATATCCTTCCTCTTGACTCGAATCTGGTGATAACCAGATCTTAAGTCAATCTTCGAAAATACTACTGCTCCTTTCAACTGGTCCATCAAATCGTCAATCCTAGTCAACGGATACTTATTCTTGATTGTCGCCTTGTTCAGTTGTCGATAATCCACGCACAACCTCGAGCTTCCGTCCTTCTTTTTGACGAACAGCACCAGCGCTCCCCAAGGTGAAGCACTCGGCCTTATAAACTCCTTATCCAACATGTCGTCCAATTGCTTTTTCAGCTCCACTAACTCCGCTGGGGCCATTCGATAAGGTGCTATCGAAATCGGTCCAGTTCCTGGTACGAGATCTATAGTGAATTCTATTTCTCTCTTCGATGGTAAACCCAGAAGGTAATCAAGGAAAATTTCCGGAAACTCCCGCACTATAGGCAACGAATCCAACGTAGGAGATTTATTAGCTTCCACAGAGAGTAGCAACACGTGTTTCTGAGATTTACTACCTAGCTTACTATCCTTGGCAGACATTAATCTAGATTGTTCAGGAAAAGATAAGGTCTTTTTAGAACAGTCTAACACTACATGGTTAGCCGAAAGCCAATCCATGCCTAAAATTATATCAAGTTGATGCATAGGTAAGCTGTAACATCCTAAAATTTTAATATAATTATTTTGATAGAAAGATTAAGCTATTATGAGGTTAGTGTAAAAAAATTGTTACTATAAGAATTAATTAAATTGTTTAACAATTAAAAAAATATTGCAAAATTAAACTTTTGGAAGTGTTAGCAATTCACGTACATGGAAGTTTTCTTTTTGTATATAAAAAGGAATAGAAAGATAAGTTGAGTGGCCCACATACAATTACATTTGATATTGCAATTCACGTAATAGGTGAATAGACTTGACAATTAGTTTTCTATAGAGAGTTACAATTTTTTTTAAAAAAAACAGCATGTGAAGCTACTTGAATTTGGGCTTTCACAAAATATAGAAAATGAGGCACACTCTAAAAATATAGGTTAGATGGAATTCTAATGAAGGATAGAAGTTAACTCCTTGAGAAGTTGAGAAGCTGCGCCGCACACCAATGAATAAAGGGAAATAAAAAGAGATATTAATGGGTTAGAGGAGCATCGTATTGCATGATTTCTGGGTGTGATGCAGGGCACATATCCATAAGAGAAGAAAATAGGGACTTTTGGTGAAATAATAGGATTCGTCAATGCTTTAGTTCTTTATAGGTCTTCAAGATGTTAGTAGAAATATTATTTCTCACCCTTTCCATGGTGCAATTTGTCTTGGGGTTTGGGTTATGCTTTAAAAACACGTTTTTTTGAAAAATAATCCTGATTTGGTCAAATCCTGATTTTACAAATTTGGAGGTTTTACTTATAAGGTGTTTCTGCCGTCAATTAAATGTTTATTATTGAGATTGGTGCTATGATATATATGATACGTACGTGATTTGGTTGAATTGACATGCTATATATGCACAATTTGATAATATCTGTGATATTGTCATAATTCAATAACTGTTAATATGTTGAATGTTGTCTGCTGCAATACCGCCTATGATAGGGGTATCGAAAGTAACACTGCCAATGAATTGGGGTGTCGAAATATGAAATACCGCCATGATGGGGTATCGAAAGTGACATCGCCACACGTTGGGATGTCGAAATGAGTAATATCACCAGTGTACAATGGTTGGTATCGAAATGAGTAATGTCACTGAAGAGAAAGTGACATCGAAATACCTTCATGAGTAAGGTAGGCAATGGGACGCCATTTTTATGTGCAGTTTGAAAGTCATATGACATATGAGAATATTTGAGATTGTTTGATATATGAGATTTTGTCATACTTGATTTATGATGTGTTAATGATGATTGTTTGCTACCAATAATAATATATATTATTATTATTTTACTATATATTATTTTGAAAATAGCGGGTACCATGGGCAGTTTTCCGGTTACCGCACCGACTGAGAACAATGCTTTTACGAAAACCTTTTAAACTGTATTTCTGTTCACTGGAATTTTATATCTCATTAGTAGTATTGTTTTCAGAGCCTGAGGATGTCCCTGTTGAGTAGCCAAACATTTTGAGGACTATCTCTTTAGTTTTACAGCTTGGTTAGTATTGTATGGTTTATGCCAGGAAGACCTTTATTATCTTTTAGTTATTTTCTTATGCGAGATGTTATAGACGCCCTGTTTTGAGGTTTTGAAATTGATTATGTTATCTCAGTTTTGAATTAATGTAGACAATTATTTAGGATTAATATTATATTAAGTATTTATTCGGTATTTACTTAAGAAAAATTTCATTTTCCTGGTTTTATTTAAATTATTAATTTGGGTTACTAATGTAACGAAGGGCGTTACGTAAGCAGATGAGAACAACAAAAAAAGTTAGATTCTCAATGACAATTAGACAATTTAAAGAGACAGTTATGGTTGTCAAAGAATTACTGGTAGGAGTGGAAACAGTTAGTCATGGGGGAGTAAAGAAACAGGCAACTTTAAATGATCCACACACTCTTGGGATATGAAGGAATGAGTAGCTCCCGAGTCAAACAATACAGATAAGAGTTTACCTGACACTAGACACATACTTTGTATAGGATCAGGGGATTGAGAGGATTCAACTCGTCGTATGGTAAATACCCTTCCGGTGGCTTGTGGTCTTGCTGCTTGCTGTCCAGTTCCTTGCATCCTGACAACTAGACCCTGCCCGCCGGTGTTGTACCTCGCTCCTTGTGTACATTCTAGTGCTATGTGACCTACTTATGCCAGGAGGACCTTTATTATCTTTTAGTTATTTTCTTATGTGAGATGTTATAGACGCTCTGTTTTGAGGTTTTGAAATTGATTATGTTATTTCATTTTTGAATTAATGTAAATAATTATTTTGGATTAATATTATATTAAGTATTTATTCAGTATTTACTTAAGAAAAATTTTATTTTCCTGATTTTATTTAAATTATTAATTTGGGTTACTAATGTAACGAAGGGCGTTACATTTTTTAGTATCAGAGAAGTTCAATCCTAAATTGGACTGTGGTTATTAGGTTTTTCAAAAGTCAAAACTTGGGCGCATAGGATGCTTGTTAGAGTTGTAGATGCTGCATACTATGCTTTGGATATTGAGCCTGGCCAACTCAGTGTTTCATTGGTAGTGAGCAGATTTATGAAGACTAATAGGCGAGAGACGAATAATGCGCTTGTAACAGCCATGGATCGTGTGATCATAGATGTGCAAGAGCAGACAGAGACTTTCTATCATATGAGGGGATATGGGGTGGTAGCTTCCCAAGAACCTCTGAGACAACCCCTTCCTAGGAGGTCCCATTGGTGACCCCACTTATAATTATTAGAGTTATAGCGTAGCGTAGTAGTATAAAAGTTGCGGAAATATGAAACATACCATACATACTGATACCATAGTAATATATATACAGACATAAGAGTATCGACTCCACCAGTAGAGCCTACAGCAACTGATGCCAAACATATAAGATTCAGAGTATACAGTAGATAAAACAAAAAGACATAACAACGGGAACGAAGGCACGTCAGAGATCCTCTCCTAGCGCTCAAGGTCCCCCAGCATTGGGATCCGAGGCTCTCCCGCCGGCATCAGGTTCAACAGGTATTCCGTCAATCTCCTCTGGAAATTCCTCATCAGGGTCTTCTCGTACAGTCGAGAACAAAGAAATACAACATAGAAAAGTACAGGGGATAAGAAACAGTAATATGTCATACACGGGAAAAACAGCGATATAAATAATCTATACAGATAGCGCACTCACAAACGCGACAGTTACAACCAAACGACTTCCGAATAATTTTCCCTTAACTACTGTCTCTCACACTCATGCAACTAGCGACTATATGGACGCGATCACGACGCGACATCCCCAACGGATCAAGGTGTCCCAATCATCACTATGCCACCCCCATAAAGGTAGGGTTTGGTCTAAAGCCCGCAGGCCCAAATCGTCTCATGGATACGACATATTCCCCCGCCCGCAGGCCAGGTCGGAATATTCGCCCGTCAACAACGCAACTTACGGTAACGACATGTTCCCCCGCCCGCAGGCTGGGTCGGAGCATTCGTCCGTTCGTTAACAACTCAACTTTCGGTAACGACATATCCCCCCGCCCGCAGGCTAGGTCGAGATATGCGCCCGTCCGTCTACAATTCGACTAACGGGTACGACCACCTCCCCGCAGGTAAGATCGAAATCGCCCCTACGCCAAACTAATCGGTACGACCATCTTCCCGCAGGTAAGATCGAAATCGCCCGTATGCCAACACAGTGATGAATAACAACTATGCAACATGAATCTCACTGACTCATCTCAGGATTAACACTTAATGCCTCAACCCCGACTTATATGCAACCACGACCAACTTTCATCCGGTTCAACCGGGCATCAACTCACATCACAACAACAAACTGATCAACTATATCACTAGGTTGAGCACTACGACATATATATATAACCTCGACTTTCTCACCACACATTCATCACCCGATTTATCAGAAATCAATGCTTAGTTCTACTCAGACATCAACAGTCCCAACAGTATATACACAACATTATCAACTTACAGATAAATCATGTTTAATCAATCAAGAGCATATAGTAAGCATAACATATATCACATACATCACAGTAAATACCAATCATAGCATACATCCTCAATATACGATGAAATCAACCTAACGATCTAACGACCTCTAGTAGGGTTTGGGTCGCCCTACGCATATCAATATATATTATTTAAAGCTTGCCTCCCCGACGATATTGCGGTTCTTTCCCCCACCTTAGTGATTTTTCCCGGGAGATTCCGAATTCGGCTCCGCAGCAGTCAATCGAGTGCGCGATCGAGCGTTCGAGTCCTGTTAGATTCTATACAGTAAAACACAATCAGAAATTAAAATCATGAAACCATAAACTACCTAATCTCTAGGATTAGCTACTGCCCTTAATTAATTAAATAGGCTAGGGATATTGAAATTCTACCAACTCTTGGATCAATGACCCTTAAGCATACCTAATGCATAATCAATGATCAATTATCAAAGATTTGAACCAAAACCCCTTAAACCAACAAAGTAGGGTTTCGGCCATCACCATGAAAAATAGGTGAGAGTTTGATTTAGCCTCCTAATCACTTGGATTACATGATTAAGGGATGCAATAGGTGAAATCAAAAACAAAGAACAAAAACCCATCTTTCCCCCTAAAACAACCCATTCGGCCCCTTTTAGATAAATAGGCTAGAGATTTTATTTCATTACAAGCTCTTGGATTATGATAGTAGGGGATGATACTAGCTCATAGGAATTGGTTTGGTCTCAAAATGATTTTTCTACAATTTTCTAGAGATTTTTGAAGTTTAGATCTAGAAATTGACATTCATGAAAATAAATGGAGAAAATAAAGATTGAGAGCTCAAAGATGAAATCTATACCTTCTAGGTGATAGAGGAGGATGAGAGGAGCAACTTTGCTTCACAAACTTGGTTGAAAATCCTTGAGGAAGCTTGAGGAAAAAGGGGTTGAAAATGGAGGAAGAAAAGAGAAATGGAGGAAGAAGAAGAAAGAAGGAAGAAGAAGAAGATGGAGGGGATGAGAGAGAGAGGGCTGCACGAAATTATGGAGAGAGAGTGAGGTGAGTCATGAAAATTTAGGTATTTTCATTTGAGGTAACTTAAGAGTTAAGAAAAGGGTAAAAAGGTAATTTAGTAAAAAGACCAAGGGTAATTTGGTCATTTCGCGTCCCGATATTTTGAAAATCCTCACGACACTTGTAGGAGTCCCTAAATGATTTATCATGGCTCTAGTATGAAAATCATTGGCTCAAGGTTCTCGAAAAACCCTAAGATAGCTCGAATCGTCTCCTAGAACGATTATCGGCCCGAATATAATAATATTATTTTTATTTTCGGACGTCAGGACGAACTTTTTCGAAAATATAGGAAACGTGATTCTAAGACTAACCGTCTCGTTCACGGGTCCAAATTAGGTCTTGATAGCATTAAAGCACTACTGTCAAGCAAAAACGCAGACCGGGCTCCGTCTGAGTTTTCGACCCAAAACTTAACCATAGCCTCCTACGATAGCGTAGAGCGTGACTATGGCCTCGGAATAATTTATTTAATTTTCTAGGCTCTCTTAATAAAATAAAATTACTTAAATACTAATTTACTAATTAATCAAAAGATAAAAGAAAATCGGGGTGTTACATTACTACCCCCCTTAAAAAGAATTTCGTCCCGAAATTCGACGTACCTTCTTAAAATAGGCTCGGATATTGCTGTTGCATGTCCTCTTCGCGTTCCCAGGTAGCATCTCCGGTAGCTTCATCCCATATGATCTTGACCAACGGAATATGTTTACCTCGGAGTTCCTTAATCCTTCTATCCGCGATCCTTACAGGTAGAGCTTCATACTCAAGGTTATCTCTTAATTGTATTGACTCTGGTTCTAAGATGTGTGATGGATCGGGGTAGTACTTTCTCAACTGAGAGACATGAAAGACGTCATGAAGGTTGGATAAGTTTGGGGGTAAGGCGATGTGATAGGCCACAGGACCAATTCGGCGAAGAATTTGAAAAGGTCCAATGAACCTAGGAGTAAGCTTTCTAGATTTTATTGCCCTGCCGATTCCAGTTCTCGGAGTCACTCTCAGAAAAACATGGTCACCTTCCTGGAATTCTAAAGGTCTTCTTCTCTTATCGCTGTAACTCTTCTGCCTGTCCTGTGCGATTTTCATCTTTTCCCGTATCCTCTTGATTTGTTCCGTCATCTGTTGCACTACCTCCAGTCCTAGTACTTGGTTTTCTCCATTCTCATACCAACACAAAGGTGTTCTACACTTCCTGCCGTACAATGCTTCATAAGGTGCCATACCTATACTTGAATGAAAACTATTGTTATAGGTGAACTCAATCAATGGTAAGAACTCCTCCCAACTTCCCGCGTGTTCCAAAACACACGCTCTTAAGAGGTCTTCCAACGATTGAATCGTCCGCTCCGACTGACCATCCGTCTGAGGATGATAAGCAGAACTCAACCTTAACTTAGTTCCCAAAGCCTCATGTAATTTCTTCCAGAATCTAGATGTAAATCTAGGGTCCCTGTCGGAAACAATGCTAGAAGGCACTCCGTGCAACCTTACTACTTCCTTGATGTAGATTTGGGTTAACCTCTCCAACATATAACTTTCGCCAATAGGTAGGAAGTGAGCACACTTCGTTAACCTATCAACGATTACCCAAATGGCATCATGCCTCTTTTTAGTCCTCGGCAAACCAACCACGAAATCCATAGATATTCCATCCCATTTCCATTCTGGGATATCTAAAGATTGTAGTAGTCCTGCTGGCTTTTGGTGTTCTATCTTTGCCTTCTGACACACCAAGCAAGCCAACACATACTCGGCTATCTCCTTCTTCATTCCGGGCCACCAAAACATTTTCTTTAAGTCTTGGTACATCTTGGTAGCTCCTGGATGAAAACTCAACCTACTCTTGTGCCCTTCCTCTAAGATCATTCTCCTTAGGTCTATATCCACTGGCACACAAATCCTATCACTATACCTCAAGACTCCATCTTGATTCATCCTAAACTCAGAGGTTCTGCCTCCCGTCACTTGTTCCTTTACTTTCTGAAGATACTGATCAACCTCCTGCTTCTCCTTGATTGTCTTCAAAAATTCACTGGTTACTGTGACCATCCCTAGGTGTATCTTATCCTTAGATAATTCCATGCCTAGATTCAAATCTCTAAACTGTTCAACCAGTTCTAGTTCTTTCACCATCATAACAGATACGTGCAAGGATTTCCTACTTAACGCATCTGCTACTACATTCGCTTTTCCTGGATGGTATTGGAGATCGAATTCATAATCCTTTATGAATTCCATCCATCTCCTTTGCCTCATGTTTAACTCTTTCTGATCAAATAGATACCTTAAACTCTTATGGTCACTGTACACTATAAACTTAGCTCCATATAAATAGTGTCGCCATATCTTTAAAGCAAACACTATGGCCGCTAGCTCCAAATCATGAGTCGGATAATTTCTCTCATGAGTTCTCAGCTGCCGTGAAGCATATGCTACCACTCTCCGGTCTTGCATTAAGACACAACCCAGTCCTTGGTATGACGCATCACAGTACACGTCAAACTGTCCTGAAGAATCCGGTAACGTCAATACTGGTGACGTAGTCAGCCTCCTTTTTAGATCCTGAAAACTCTTCTCACATTCATCCGTCCAATCAAAGGATATTCCCTTCCTTGTTAACTGCGTCATTGGCAACGCGATCTTCGAGAATCCTTCGATGAACCTTCGGTAATAGCCAGCTAAGCCCAGAAAACTCCGTATTTCACTCACCGACTTAGGGCTTTCCCAATGCACCACAGCTTCAACCTTTGTTGGGTCTACTGCTATCCCATCACGATTAACCACATGACCTAAGAATTGTACTTCTTCTAACCAGAATTCACACTTGGACAACTTTGCATAAAGTTGTCGGTCCTTTAACACTTGAAGCACAATCCTAAGATGTTCCTGATGTTCTTCCCGATCAAAGGAATAAATAAGAATGTCGTCGATAAACACAACAACAAACTTATCTAAGAATGGTCGGAAGATTCGGTTCATGTAATCCATGAATACTGCTGGAGCATTAGTTACACCAAAAGGCATAACCAGGTACTCGTAGTGTCCATATCGGCTCCTGAACGCCGTCTTCGGTATATCCTCCCTCTTGACTCGAATCTGGTGATAACCAGATCTTAAGTCAATCTTTGAAAATATTACAGCTCCTTTCAACTGGTCCATCAAATCGTCAATCCTAGGCAACGGATACTTATTCTTAACCGTCGCCTTGTTCAGCTGTCGATAATCCACGCACAGCCTCGAACTTCCATCCTTCTTTTTAACGAATAGCACCGGCGCTCCCCAAGGTGAAGCACTCGGCCTTATAAACTCTTTATCCAACATGTCATCCAATTGCTTTTTCAGCTCCACTAACTCCGCTGGAGCCATTCGATAAGGTGCTATCGAGATCGGTCCAGTTCCCGGTACCAGATCTATAGCGAACTCTATTTCTCTCTCCGGTGGTAAACCCGGAACGTCATCAGGGAAAATTTCCGGAAACTCCTGCACTACAGGCAACGACTCCAACGTAGGAGATTCCTTAGCTTCCACAGAGAGTAGCAACACGTGTTTCTGAGATTTACTACCTAGCTTACTATCTTTGGCAGGCATTAATCTAGATTGCTCAGGAAATGATAAGGTCTTTTTAGAACAGTCTAACACTACATGGTTAGCCGAAAGCCAATCCATGCCTAAAATTATATCGAGTTGATGCATAGGTAAGCAAATGAGATCAATAGAAAAAGTTTGATTTTCAATGACAATCAGGCAATTCAAACAGACAGTTATGGTTGTCAAGGAATTACTGGTAGGGGTAGAAACAGTTAAGTCATGGGGAAGTAAAGAGACAGGCAGCTTCAAATGATCCACACACTCTTGGGATATGAAAGAATGAGTAGCTCCCGAGTCAAACAATACAGATAAGAGTTTACCTGACACTAGGCACATACCTTGTATCAGATCAGGGGATTGAGAGGATTCAGCACCTCGTATGGTAAACACCCTTCCGGTGGCTTGTGGTCTCGTTGCTTGCTGTCCGGTTCCTTGGGTCCTGGTCACTGGGCCCTGCCTGCCTGTATTGTACCTCGCTCCTTGTGTACATTCTGGCGCTATGTGACCCACTTGGCCACATCGGAAACACTGGCGAGTCTCTTTTATCGGACAGTCCCGAATTGTATGTGTTCCTCCACACCTGAAGCAGCCACTTGGTTGGAGTTGTCCTTCAGTCTGTCTTGCGGCCTGACGGTCATAAGGCCTCCGTCCCGTCTGGAATCTTCCCTTTCCGCCTCGACCTCTCTGGTCAAACCTCCGAGCAGGTCCTCCAGTTCTGCCTTGCTGCAGCTCTCGCTTCTTGTCAATGTTCTCGATGACAGAACACCTCTCTAGCATCTCAGGCAATCGGGCGATGTTCAGTGGTGCAATCACCCGTTGCAATTCATATTTCAGGCCGTCCTCAAAGCGCCTGCAAACCCATTCTTCATCAGGGAACCTCTGGTAGAATTCAGAAAATTTGAGCAGCGCCTCAAATCTTGCAGAGTACTCCCCGATAGACATGGTCCCTTGCTTCAGACCCATGAACTCTTTCTCTTTTTCTCTCCTCATCATCCTGGGGAAATACTTCTCCAGAAAGCATTCCCGAAACAGTCCCCAGTTGATGAGTCTGTCTTCAGCTTCAAGCATCCTCGGCTTGCCTTTCCACCACAGTTCTGCACCTCCTATTAGCATGAAGGATGCATATGTTACCTTTCTGTCCTCACGGCAGTGAATCGCCGTAAAGATTTTCTCCAGCTCTTGTACCCAGAGTTCAGCTCCTTCTGGGTTGAAGTCGCCATTGAACTGCGGCGGCTTCCCCTTCAGAAAAGTATTCAGCCCGGTGTCTTCCCTCACAACTTCACCTTGCTGATTTTGTCTCTGCTGTTGTTGCATGGTCAACTGTAACAGTTGTGCGTTCTGCTGCGTTTGGTGCAGCATTGCCGTTGCCAGTTCCCTAACTGTCCTCAGGGTTTCAGTTGATTCTAGTCCATCGACAGCGTGGGAACTTGCTTCGTATCCAAGTCCGAGTTCAGCGGCACTCGCTGTGGCCCTTCCGCCACGTCCCCTAGGTCGTCCGCGAACCATTTCTTCCTGGCAAGGAGAAATATTAGTTTCGATTCATAAGACATATGATAAGCTTGCGGCTTATTCAGCTTTTCAGAAAAAGAAACAAAAACAAGGAAAAGGCAAAAACAAGGTTTCGCTTAGCGAGACTCCATTCGCTTAGCGAAATAGAATGAATTTCGCTCAGCGAGACTCAATTCGCTTAGCGAAACTGAGTGCATTTCGCTTAGCGAGGATCCATTCGCTTGGCGTAATTGAGACAGCGATGCACCATTTGAAACCTGTCTGGATCGCGTAGCGAGATCAATTTCGCTTAGCGAAATTGATTGGAACCTCTCTGGATCGCTCGGCGAGGTCATTTCGCTTAGCGAAATTGATTGGAACTTCTCTGAATCGCGCAGGCAAAATTCGCTTAGCGAAACAATATTTCGCTTAGCGAAACAATATTTCGCTTAGCGAAGTTCCCCAGATCCTTAGTTATTCCCAACAAGAATAGAACACAATTAGTACCCAATGTGGACATAACCGTCAATGCTGGTATACTTCCCAAACCACACAGTCAGATATTAGAATCGAACTGCTCTGATACCACAAAATGAGACAACCCCTTCCTAGGAGGTCCCATTGGTGACCCCACTTATAATTATTAGAGTTATAGCGTAGCGTAGTAGTATAAAAGTTGCGGAAATATGAAACATACCATACATACTGATACCATAGTAATATATATACAGACATAAGAGTATCGACTCCACCAGTAGAGCCTACAGCAACTGATGCCAAACATATAAGATTCAGAGTATACAGTAGATAAAACAAAAAGACATAACAACGGGAACGAAGGCACGTCAGAGATCCTCTCCTAGCGCTCAAGGTCCCCCAGCATTGGGATCCGAGGCTCTCCCGCCGGCATCAGGTTCAACAGGTATTCCGTCAATCTCCTCTGGAAATTCCTCATCAGGGTCTTCTCGTACAGTCGAGAACAAAGAAATACAACATAGAAAAGTACAGGGGATAAGAAACAGTAATATGTCATACACGGGAAAAACAGCGATATAAATAATCTATACAGATAGCGCACTCACAAACGCGACAGTTACAACCAAACGACTTCCGAATAATTTTCCCTTAACTACTGTCTCTCACACTCATGCAACTAGCGACTATATGGACGCGATCACGACGCGACATCCCCAACGGATCAAGGTGTCCCAATCATCACTATGCCACCCCCATAAAGGTAGGGTTCGGTCTAAAGCCCGCAAGCCCAAATCGTCTCATGGATACGACATATTCCCCCGCCCGCAGGCCAGGTCGGAATATTCGCCCGTCAACAACGCAACTTACGGTAACGACATGTTCCCCCGCCCGCAGGCTGGGTCGGAGCATTCGTCCGTTCGTTAACAACTCAACTTTCGGTAACGACATATCCCCCCGCCCGCAGGCTAGGTCGAGATATGCGCCCGTCCGTCTACAATTCGACTAACGGGTACGACCACCTCCCCGCAGGTAAGATCGAAATCGCCCCTACGCCAAACTAATCGGTACGACCATCTTCCCGCAGGTAAGATCGAAATCGCCCGTATGCCAACACAGTGATGAATAACAACTATGCAACATGAATCTCACTGACTCATCTCAGGATTAACACTTAATGCCTCAACCCCGACTTATATGCAACCACGACCAACTTTCATCCGGTTCAACCGGGCATCAACTCACATCACAACAACAAACTGATCAACTATATCACTAGGTTGAGCACTACGACATATATATATAACCTCGACTTTCTCACCACACATTCATCACCCGATTTATCAGAAATCAATGCTTAGTTCTACTCAGACATCAACAGTCCCAACAGTATATACACAACATTATCAACTTACAGATAAATCATGTTTAATCAATCAAGAGCATATAGTAAGCATAACATATATCACATACATCACAGTAAATACCAATCATAGCATATATCCTCAATATACGATGAAATCAACCTAACAGTCTAACGACCTCTAGTAGGGTTTGGGTCGCCCTACGCATATCAATATATATTATTTAAAGCTTGCCTCCCCGACGATATTGCGGTTCTTTCCCCCACCTTAGTGATTTTTCCCGGGAGATTCCGAATTCGGCTCCGCAGCAGTCAATCGAGTGCGCGATCGAGCGTTCGAGTCCTGTCAGATTCTATACAGTAAAACACAATCAGAAATTAAAATCATGAAACCATAAACTACCTAATCTCTAGGATTAGCTACTGCCCTTAATTAATTAAATAGGCTAGGGATATTGAAATTCTACCAACTCTTGGATCAATGACCCTTAAGCATACCTAATGCATAATCAATGATCAATTATCAAAGATTTGAACCAAAACCCCTTAAACCAACAAAGTAGGGTTTCGGCCATCACCATGAAAAATAGGTGAGAGTTTGATTTGGCCTCCTAATCACTTGGATTACATGATTAAGGGATGCAATAGGTGAAATCAAAAACAAAGAACAAAAACCCATCTTTCCCCCTAAAACAACCCATTCGGCCCCTTTTAGATAAATAGGCTAGAGATTTTATTTCATTACAAGCTCTTGGATTATGATAGTAGGGGATGATACTAGCTCATAGGAATTGGTTTGGTCTCAAAATGATTTTTCTACAATTTTCTAGAGATTTTTGAAGTTTAGATCTAGAAATTGACATTCATGAAAATAAATGGAGAAAATAAAGATTGAGAGCTCAAAGATGAAATCTATACCTTCTAGGTGATAGAGGAGGATGAGAAGAGCAACTTTGCTTCACAAACTTGGTTGAAAATCCTTGAGGAAGCTTGAGGAAAAAGTGGTTGAAAATGGAGGAAGAAAAGAGAAATGGAGGAAGAAGAAGAAAGAAGGAAGAAGAAGAAGATGGAGGGGATGAGAGAGAGAGGGCTGCACGAAATTATGGAGAGAGAGTGAGGTGAGTCATGAAAATTTAGGTATTTTCATTTGAGGTAACTTAAGAGTTAAGAAAAGGGTAAAAAGGTAATTTAGTAAAAAGACCAAGGGTAATTTGGTCATTTCGCGTCCCGATATTTTGAAAATCCTCACGACACTTGTAAGAGTCCCTAAATGATTTATCATGGCTCTAGTATGAAAATCATTGGCTCAAGGTTCTCGAAAAACCCTAAGATAGCTCGAATCGTCTCCTAGAACGATTATCGGCCCGAATATAATAATATTATTTTTATTTTCGGACGTCAGGACGAACTTTTTCGAAAATATAGGAAACGTGATTCTAAGACTAACCGTCTCGTTCACGGGTCCAAATTAGGTCTTGATAGCAGTAAAGCACTACTGTCAAGCAAAAACGCAGACCGGGCTCCGTCTGAGTTTTCGACCCAAAACTTAACCATAGCCTCCTACGATAGCGTAGAGCGTGACTATGGCCTCGGAATAATTTATTTAATTTTCTAGGCTCTCTTAATAAAATAAAATTACTTAAATACTAATTTACTAATTAATCAAAAGATAAAAGAAAATCGGGGTGTTACAACCTCAATAGGTGGGGTTACCGCAATTTTGAAGGACGATCCGCCATCTTTTCGGGACAGCTCAGATTCTACAGAAGGTTGAGAAGCTACAGGGGAATTGTTCTTATAACAAGTGGTTATCATATTGTTTTATTCAGGAGCAATCCATTCTCTCATAACTCTTAGTTGTGTCAAAAATCCAGAGTTGCCTATTTCTAAATTACCTTTCCACTTGTGTGTTTCTACCCCTGTCAAAGATAAATAGGTTACATCTTTTACCTATTTGAAAAGTTCTTCGATACACCAAAATTTATCTTATGATTTGATATGTTTTCAAATGTTGTGTTGGATGTCACTCTTAGTATGGTTTCATTATCGTCTAATAATATTGTCCAAATAGAAATATTAATGTATTTCACAACCTATGTTTGATGAATCTTTTCGGCTAAACCATATCATATTCTTTTCCATATCATAAGTTCTTAGTTGAGGAAGTTCAATGATCCATATTATTGTTTTCCGTTAAGATAGAGACTGAGAGTGAAGTAGCGGCACTACCTATTGTCTATTAGTTTCTAGATGTGTTTCATAAAGAGGTCTCTACCTTACATCAAATATGGGAGTCGAGTTTAACATAGATTTAGTATCTAAAAGTGGACCAGTGTCAGTAGAGTTTTCGAATGACACCCTTAGAGTTAAATGAGCCTAAGAAACAATCAGAGGAATTGCTAGAAAATGAGTTTTTATACGTGGATTTGTTTATTATTAATTAAAAAAATAAAAAAGAAGAGTTGGAAATTTAAGGTTGTTAATTCTTAACATTATATTTTTAAAATATATTTTTATGTCATTTGATGAATTTGCTTGATAGATGTATATTCTTTGTATTTTAATGAAATAAAATAAATAGTTTTACTTTTCATTTATCGTTTGTGATATTCTCCCTTGATAGTAAAATTGTCAAAGAGAGTCTCGCTTATTTTGAATTCACGTTTTTAACTTTTTTTGTTTCAATGAGTTTTCGATTCATATATGGAAATATCTTTGTGCATCAATGTTTTCTTTTTAGTCAAACCAAAGTGATTGTGAATTAAAACTTTCTTACCTTGATGCATTGTTTCATCATCAATTTAGAGTTGCTGTTGTTATTATTTGAAATCTAATTCATTATTATTTGGTTATAGTTTGCACCAAATCCTACTTTAATTATTGTTAAGAAATATGTTTCATTTTGTGATAAGTTTTGAGTGTTTTTAGTGAAAAGGAATGATGAGACAATTGAACAAAGTAGCCATTAAGGATAAATATCTTTTGCCTAGGATAGATAACCTTAGATCAGTTGCATAGAGGGACGGTTGATTCTATTAAAGTAGATACGGTGATAGGATGAGCGCAACATAAGACAGTGACCGGCGTGAGAAGTTTCCTAGAATTGGAAGAGTATTATATGAAGTTATAAATGGGTTCCCTAGGCTAGCCTTACTTCTGACCGAGCTAACTAGGAAAGGAAAAGATTCTACGGAATAAAATTAAAGCTTTTAATAATCATAAGAGCCTTAAATTATTGTTAAAAAATATATAGAATTAATAATAAGGCAAGGAAGGTGGATGAAATTTCTTAAGAACCAAGAATTTGAGTTGAAGTACAGTTTAGGAAAAGTCAATATAGTGGTAGAGGCTCTAAATAGAAAATCCTTGCATATTAGTGCTAGAGATGAATATCTTAGAAGAGTTTATGGGCCTGAATTTCAATGTAACCTTAAATGCTTTAAGCTTGAAATTGAATAAGTTGAAATTTGAAGTGACCTTAGAAAACAGATTATGCGAGTGCAGTTTTTAGACCAGGAATTGCAATCTCTTTTAGACCAAGAGAATAATGTGTTATTTGATAATAGTCTAGTGTTGTTTAAGAATGAGATCGTTGTTCCTAAGGAGGGAAGCCTTAGAAAAGAAAATGCTAAAATAGACACATGAAGGGAAGTTAACCATACATCTAGGAATAAACAAGATATAATAGTAGAAGGAAATAAAAATAATGGATGTTATATTAAAGAATGTGTATATATATGCTTAATTTTTAATTTATGTTGTAATTTTGATATATAATTTTTTTTTTTAGAAAATGACCCTGCTTGAATATTTTAGATTGTTTCTCAAGTGACCAAATATTAATCACAATTAATATATTTATTGGGTTTGATTCACATATAGATTACTGGCATGTCAAATCTTAACAAACTTACATTTCTTATTAGAAACCGAAAAGAAAAAGAATATTATTTCTTATTTGTATTACCTTACTTAAAGATCAAAATGAAATTGATTTCTTAGTTCTACTATGGTATTTATTGGTAAAGTTTGTTTTGAAAGTCGTATCTGCTCAATGACTACACATTTTAATTGCAAGTTAACTAAATCTTATTCTGTTTTTGTTACCAAATTTTGTTTTTAGTAAGACCATATCTTAATAGAAAATGAAACTATTTTTTTTCTTATGAAATTATCAACTTGAACTGGATAAGACTTAGTATGTGGATGTCTCAAGTGTTTCTCCTTTCTTCTTTGTTTTATTTTTTTGTTTAATTATTTATAAAAAATTTCTCTGTGTTGCAAATAATATAATAGTTTTGGTGTGGAATATAAGGGACTATAAGATCTACGTATGAAATGTATAAAACTTTAATTTCATTTCTTTTGCGAATTATTTGTTATGAATCTTTTCTGAGAATGCTTATAATGATGGAATGCAAGTGAAGATATTATGATTTTAGTATGATGGACAGAAACAAACGCTTAAGTGCATGATTTTAGTCTATAAATATTATCTTTGATTTTCTTGAAAATCATGTTTATAGTTAACGTGCCATGAATTGTACACTTAATATGTGGTGAAATAGTTAATGACTATATGTATATTGATGGTGTGATTAGGATATGTAGGTTCTCTTTATGTTAGTATATAGTAGGTGAGGAGATCTTTTTAGAATCGGATTTAATCCAAGAGACCATAGTTAGAATTCAGAAGGGAAAGATGCGCATTTCAAAGAATAGTTAATGAGTGTTGTGCCGACTAGAAAATAAAGTCTTTAGAATTTGAGGAAGGGGAACATGTATTCTTGAGTGTCCCTCCTAAGTTTGGAACGGTGAGATCAATGTCAGTCAGAAAACCAATTCCTTGTTCTTGGGTCATTTTCAAGTTCAAAAAAGTGTAGTCAGGACTATTGTTTACCAATTGGCTTTTTCAATGTCGTTGTCAATATTCATGACGTCTTCCATATTTCTAAACTCCAGAAGTACGTACCAGATGTTTCATATGTGATAGCTCTTGAGTCAATACAATTTAGGGATAACTTAATCTTTAAGTAAGACCTAGTCAGATCATCGATAAAAGCACTAAGACTCTGCAAAACAAGACAATTCCTTTGGTGAAGGTGGTTTGGGAAGGATTAACTCCTGAGGAAGCTGCTTAGGAACTTGAAGAGGATATAATGCGCTGTATCCAGATCTTATCAGTCAAGATACTTTAAATGTTTTGCTCTGTGCATATATGAAGTTTTGAGTGATCATGTATAAGGTTAATTTCGGGGACGAAATTCTTAAAGGAGGGGAGAAAATGTAACATCCTAAAATTTTAATATAATTATTTTGATAGAAAGATTAAGCTATTATGAGGTTAGTGTAAAAAATTGTTAGTATAAGAATTAATTAAATTGTTTAGCAATTAAAAAAATATTGCAAAATTAAACTTTTGGAAGTGTTAGCAATTCACGTACATGGAAGTTTTCTTTTGGTATATAAAAAGGAATAGAAAAATAAGTTGAGCGGCCCACATTCAACTACATTTGATATTGCAATTCACGTAATAGGTGAATAGACTTGACAATTAGTTTTCTATAGAGAGTTACAATTTTTTTTTTAAAAAAAACAGCATGTGAAGCTACTTGAATTTGGGCTTTCACAAAATATAGAAAACCAGGCACACTCTAAAAATATAGGTTAGATGGAATTTTAATTAAGGATAGAAGTTAACTCCCTCAGAAGTTGAAGCTGCGCCGCACATCAACGAATAAAGGGAAATAAAAAGAGATATTAATGGGTTAGAGGAGCATCGTATTGCATGATTTATGGGTGCGATGCAGAGCACATATCCATAAGAGAAGAACATAGGGACTTTTGGTGAAATAATAGGATTCGTCAACACTTTGGTTCTTTTAGGTCTTCAAGAGATGAGTAGAAATATTATTTCTCACCCTTTCTATGGTGCAATTTGTCTTGCGGTTTGGGTTATGCTTTAAAAACACGTTTTTTTTGGAAAATAATCCTGATTTGGTCAAATCCTGATTTTACAAATTTGGAGGTTTTACTTATAAGGTGTTTCTGCCGTCAATTAAATGTTTATTATTGAGATTGGTGCTATGATATATATGATACATACGTGATTTGGTTGAATTGACATGCTACATATGCACTATTTGATGATATCTGTGATATTGACATAATTCAATAACTGTTAATATGTTGAATGATGTCTGCTGCAATACCGCCTATGATAGGGGTATCGAAAGTAACATTGCCAATGAATTGGGGTGTCGAAATATGAAATACCGCCATGATGGGGTATCGAAAGTAACATCGCCACACGTTGGGATGTCGAAATGAGTAATACCACCAGTGTACAATGGTTGGTATCGAAATGAGTAATGTCACTGAAGAGAAGGTGACATCGAAATACCTTCATGAGTAAGGTAGGCAATGGGACTTCATTTTAATGTGCAGTTTGAAAGTCATATGACATATGAGAATATTTGAGATTGTTTGATATATGAGATTTTGTCATACTTGATTTATGATGTGTTAATGATGATTATTTGCTGCCAATAATAATATATATTATTATTATTATTTTACTATATATTATTTTGAAAATAGCGGGTACCATGGACAGTTTTCCGGTTACCGCACCGACTGAGAGCAATGCTTTTGCGAAAACCTTTTAAACTGTATTTCTGTTCACTGGGATTTTATATCTCATTAGTAATATTGTTTTCAGAGCCTAAGGACGTCCTTGTTGAGCAGCCAGACATTTTGAAGACTATCTCTTTAGTTTTACAGCTTGGTTAGTATTGTGTGGTTTATGCCAGGAGGACCTTTATTATCTTTTAGTTATTTTCTTATGCGAGATGTTATAGACGCCCTGTTTTGAGGTTTTGAAATTGATTATGTTATCTCAGTTTTGAATTAATGTAAACAATTATTTTGGATTAATATTATATTAAGTATTTATTCAGTATTTACTTAAGAAAAATTTTATTTTCCTGATTTTATTTAAATTATTAATTTGGATTACTAATGTAACGAAGGGCGTTACATAAGCAGATGAGATCAACAGAAAAAGTTCGATTCTCAATGACAATAAGACAATTTAAAGAGAGAGTTATGGTTGTCAAAGAATTAATGGTAGGAGTGGAAACAGTTAAGTCATGGGGGAGTAAAGAAACAAGAAACTTTAAATGATCCACACACTCTTGGGATATGAAGGAATGAGTAGCTCCCGAGTCAAACAATACAGATAAGAGTTTACCTGACACTAGACACATACCTTGTATAAGATCAGGGGATTGAGAGGATTCAACTCGTTGTAATTACTTACTTATATATATTTTGATGAATGACAAACAGTGACAAAAGCCAAAAGGATATGTTGTTATAGTATGCAGGTACCAAGTGCATAAAGTCAAATTATTATGATATACCAGAATCTCAGATATCAAGACCAAAGGATCAAATGGGTAAAGAATTAGGTCTTAGATATTATTGTAAGAGATTGATTTTATTTTGTAATAATGTGGCTCAAGGTATTAATGATGACAAGTAAAATCTTTTCTCAATCAAGTATGATTATTTTTAAAATGTATTTGAAATCTACATTCCTTAATAATATCTTTGAAATAGCGTTTGATATTAAATCCAAAATAAAATTTCTGGGTTAAAGTCCGTATCCCTTTGAATTAAACAGTGATATAGCTATTGGATATGGAATTTATTTAAATCTCCAATCGATTTAATTTGTTCTATAAATCGATTAACAAAATCGATTTTTCATATGCCAATCGATTTTCATAAAGAATAAGATGTGAGAAGCACATGAGTAAATCGATTTGAGCCCGGTGTAAATCGATTGTAGTGGAAGGAAATCGATTGAAATGAAAGGACAAGGTCTTACCAGACAGTGAAAATCGATTCTCCAGTGGTTTAAATCGGTTTCATAAATCGATTGATCAAATCGATTTTGCTTCTAAAAAGGAGTGATGAAACATGTTCAATCTGTTTTGAAAATCGATTTGAATATCTTGAAAATCGGTTTTGGTAATCGATTTATAGAACAAATTAAATCGATTGGAGATTTAAATAAATTCCATATTCAATAGCTATATCACTGTTTAATTCAAAGGGATACGGACTTTAACCCAGAAATTTTATTTTGGATTTAATATCAAACGCTATTTCAAAGATATTATTAAGGAATGTAGATTTCAAATACATTTTAAAAATAATCATACTTGATTGAGAAAAGATTTTACTTGTCATCATTAATACCTTGAGTCACATTATTACTAAATAAAATCAATCTCTTACAATAATATCTAAGACCTAATTCTTTACCCATTTGATCCTTTGGTCTTGATATCTGAGATTCTGGTCCATCATAATAATTTGACTTTATGCACTTGGTACCTGCATACTATAACAACATATCCTTTTGGCTTTTGTCAGTGTTTGTCATTCATCAAAATATATATAAGTAAGTAACTACAGACTCCCCCTTTTTGATTATGACAAACCTTACCTTCTTACCTGAGTGATGTAGTGTCAGAGTTATATCAGCAGCTTATGAGCGTGGGATGGATCTCCCCTTTCTAAAATCACATTACTTAATATATGCATTTATAGATTTTTAGAAGGCACAAAATCAAATTATAAAGCAATGTAGGCATTTTTGATATGCTCCCCCTGAATGATTCAACGTTTATGCATTGAGAATTATGTGCTCCCCCTGAATGATTCAATGTTATGCATCTAGAATGGTGCAATATTTCTCCCCCTTTTGGCATGATAAAAAAAAAAAGGAGGACCGAAGGCAGTATTTGAAAATACTGAAAGGATAGTATTCATTCATCAAAATATTGAAAACTTATGAGGAAACAAGAAACACCAAAATAAGATGGGGAAGTACAAGAGATAACACGCAATACATAATTAAAGCCTAGACTATCTAATCATCAGAATGGGGTAGCTCGGCATTAGCAGCCTCATCAAGCGCTGCCTGAAGGATGTCAGTGTGAGAGGTGGCAGGCGAGTTGGGAGGCGTAGGAATATGAAGGGAGTGCCTGATAGCAGTAAGCTGTCGCTCATGGCGCCGGAGAGTGGTTATCATGTGAGCATTTTGAGCAACAATCTGCTCCAAGAGAGCCTCCGAAGATGGACGAGAGGGGGTCGGGACAGGTGCGGGTGGAGGTGATGGAGCAGGATGGGGAGCCGCAGCCTGGTGGTGGGCAGTAGGATAGTAGGAGTAAATCCAACGACCCTGGTCTCGCTTGATCCCCATTTGGGATACAACAGTCTGAGCCATGATACGAGTGACAGCACGATCCGCAAGGCATTCCTCAGAATCAAATGGGACACGAAAGGTGCGGAGGATACGTGTGACTAAAGCGGGATAAGGAAGTCCCCCACGCTGCTGGCAGGGAACCGTGTGCTGCACTAAACGATAGCCCCAGCTGGTCTTTTTCTCATGCATGAGTGCCCAAAGAGGAAGAACATCATCGTGCTGAACAACGGAAAAATTTCCACCCCTAGGAAACAAAATGCGGCAGAGAACATAGTGTACTAGCCGAGTTTCTGGAGACAAATCAGTGGCGTAGGTGGTGCGTTCGCGACGTGCGTGGGGCGCAAGCAACTCCTCCAGGGCCTCGGGTTTAAAAGCTATGAACCAGGCAGCTGATTTGACGGATTCGTCCTCGTCCTCTTCGACGGCATCTTCATCAGCGGCCTCATCGTCATCATCCTCAACTGGAAATTCAACAGGACCATGAAAGGGAACACAGGCAATCTGGCTGAAGCGTGCAAAAGTCATAGAGATGCGAACACCCTTAACCTCAGAGGTGACCCGTTCGCCGTCAAAAGCAAGGTTGGAGTAGAAGAGGCGGGTAAGAACAGGGTAGACATCATCACGGTAGGTGAGGAAGGTGTTCAAGTCATACCGCTCAAAAATCTGGTGGAAGGAGAAGCGCTTGGTTTGAAAGAAGGTGAAGTCGATGATCCTAACATCGAGAAGCTTGCGATCCCGAAAGTGTTTGTCGAATCTGGACTTGTGGGAGTCAGTACAAAAATAGAGGCATTCGGGATTGGGAGGGCGGTGGCCAGTGCGTTGGGGTTGAGCACTGGTGGCCTCAGTGTCGCGAGGAGTGCTCTGGCTGGAAGAGGCAGTGGAGGGACGGCTGGAGGAGGCAGTGGGATGGTGGTGGGGGGTGAAGAGTTACCGGCATTTTTGGTTCTGGCCATGATGATGGGAGGACAAGGAGGCGTTAGGTAGGGAAGAGGAGGAATAGGAGATAGGGTGGAGGGTTTTATAGAAAGGGGAGAAGATAGGCGTGAAGTGAAAGAGGTTTGGTGAGAGATGAAGGGTCCAACGAGGC
This sequence comes from Ammopiptanthus mongolicus, assembly GCA_039655645.1. NCBI lineage: Eukaryota > Viridiplantae > Streptophyta > Magnoliopsida > Fabales > Fabaceae > Ammopiptanthus > Ammopiptanthus mongolicus. Next base: position 50,046,142 of record CM077350.1, read on the forward strand.
CCAAATCGATTCTGAGATGGGGAAAATCGATTTGAAGAATGGATTTCACGAGCTTAGCAATCGATTTGAGAAATCGATTCTGGGAAGGGCAATCGATTGTGGATGCGTGGTGTGGTCAGTGATGAAGGGTAGACGGGTGAAGGATGAAGGGTAGACGGGTGAAGGATGAGTGGAGAAAACGATTTGGAAAATCGATTCGGAAAATCGATTCAGGTGAAGGTCAATCGATTGTGGACGCGTGGTGTGGTCAGTGATGAGGGGTAGACGGGTGAAGGATGAAAGGTAGACGGGTGGTTTTAAGTGGAGAAATCGATTTGGAAAATCGATTCGGAAAATCGACTCTGGGGAAGATCAATCGATTGGGAACGTGGGACGATCGATTGACGAAACCCATTTGGGAAACCGGTTGTGGGGTCGAATTGGGGCTCGATGCTGAAAATGAAATGATAAAATCCATTATGACACAGGGGTATCGATTGAGGAAATGAATTTGAGAAATCGATTGGCAAGGTGGTGGAAATTGATTCTGGAAGCCTTTTGAGCGTGAAAGCCCAAAATCAAAGCAAAGAAAGAAAGAAAAGAATGAATTTAGCTTATGCAAGATGAATCCAAAATGCCTAATTCTTGTCGAATGTAGAAGAAGCTTTCCTTGTTAAGAGGTTTAGTAAGAATGTCAGCTAATTGCTTAGTGGTGTCCACATATTCTAAAACACAATCCCCATTTTGCACATGATCCCGAATGAAATGGTGTCTAATCTCAATATGCTTTGTCCTAGAGTGTTGAATGGGGTTCTTAGTCAAGTTTATGGCACTAGTGTTATCACAACGAATCGGAATGTGATCAAGCTGGATACCATAGTCCAACAGTTGTTGTTTCATCCAGAGGATTTGGGCACAACAACTGCCTGCGGCCACATATTCTGCCTCAGCAGTAGACAATGTCACACTGGCTTGTTTTTTGCTAAACCAAGAAACTAGGGCACTACCCAGAAATGACAATTGATAACGTACTTTTTGTGGAAGGGCTAAAGCACAACCTTCTAAGCATAAGTCAACTATGTGACAAAGGTAACAAAGTTATTTTTTACTCAAAATATTGCTTGATTGAAAACATGCATGATAAAAATAAGAAATTAATTGGACATAGGATTAACAATATTTATATTATAGATTTAGATGATATCTCTTCAAATGATGTATGCTGTCTTGTCTCTAGAGAAGAAGACAGCTTTCTTTGGCATCGTAGGATTGCACACATTCACACCGAGCACTTGAACAAACTTATTTCAAAAGAACTTGTGATTGGAGTACCAAAAATGAAATTTAAAAGGGATGGTTTATGTGATGTATGTCAAACGGGCAAACAAACAAAAGTTTCAAACCAATCAATATAGTTTCAACAAATAGGCCATTACAACTCCTACATATGGACCTTTTTGGGCCTTCTAGAACTAAAAGTATTGGGGGGAATTTTTATGCATTAGTCATTGTAGATGATTACTCTAGGTTCACATGGACTTTATTTCTTGCACACAAAAGTGACACTTTTAGAGCATTTAAGAAATTGGCCAAAGTAATTCAAAACGAAAAGGATTTAAAAATTGTCCAAATTAAAAGTGATCATGGCGGGGAATTTGAAAATGAAGCGTTTGAAAATTTTTGTGAAGAAAATGGAATACAACATAATTTCTCTGCGCCTAGGACCCCTCAACAAAATGGGGTAGTAGAAAGAAAAAATAGGGCTTTAGAGGAACTAGCTAGAACACTTCTAAGCGATGTAAGTCTCCCAAAATATTTTTGGGCAAATGCAGTTAGCACTGGTTGTTATTTCTTTGGTAAATCGATTTACATCAGGCTCAAATCGATTTACTCATGTGCTTCTCACGTCTTACTCTTTATGAAAATCGATTGGCATATGTAAAAATCGATTTTTATGTGCCTTTAATGAAGAGAATCAAAATCATTGCACACTCCGTGGTTGCCATTCTTGGAATCAAACGGTAAACTTTTCTTCAGCCTTATAAAAGGTCTTTTGCCTTATTTCAGAAAATAGAACGGAGTATCATCATACAAGCACATTTTTTCATAACACAAGAGTTATTTACAAACCATTTCTGAAATCACTTTGAGCCATCTATTGTTCTTATTATTATCAATCTCATAGGACTTCAATTTGTATCCATCTACACAAGCGGAGTGTGTCATCTTATTCTTATTGGTGAAATCTTGTGAAGGGGTGAGGTATCCCTAGGTTGAGGGTGAGGTATCCCTCAGTGTATGTGAAAGGGTGAGGTATCCCTTATTTATTTGATTGAGGCTCCTATACGAGGGTGGGGTATCCCAAGTAAGGAGATCTCTGATTGTAACGGTTTTTCTTGCGCCTTGGAAGCTTGACTATAGTGGACAAAACTCGGAAACGTATTCTGGGGACTGGACGTAGGTCACCAACAGTGTTGAACTGAATCAAGATAAATCTTTGGTTTGCACATTTTTCTTCCCTTACACTCTTTATTTATTCATATTATTATAATCGTTGGTTTAGCTTCTACAATTGAATTTGAGAAAAGTAATTTTCGAAAATTAAAGAAGAATTTTTTGGACTCAATTCACCCCTCCCCTCTTGAGTCGAAGCCACCTATTCCAACAAGTGGCATCAAAGTTAGACTCTTGCATAAAGAGCTTAGCAGCTTTAAGAGAAATGGCTTCAGATAGTGACTTCCTTCCGGAAGGAGCCTCCTTTGGCAGACCCTCTGCCTTTAGTGGACAAGAATATGCTTATTGGAAAGAACGTATGATTATTTTTATTCAGTCTATTGATTGGAATGTCTGGGATGCTATGGAAAATGGACCTTACGTTCCTAAGAAAGATGTAGAAGGAAAACTAGTAGATAAAGTTAGAAGTGAATACACTGAAGATGATTATAAGAAAGCTCAATACAATTTACGTACACGCAATATAATAACATCTACTTTGAGTAGAGGATAGTTTTTCAGGGTATCAAACTGCAACACTGCTAAGGAGATGTGGGATACGCTGCAAGTCACCCATGAAGGGACAAGCGACGTCAAGCGTGCCAGAATGAACAAGATGATTGGAGAATATAAGTTGTTCATGATGCAGCAAGGAGAATCAATTCAGGACATGGCCAAACTTTTCCAGCACATTATTAACCAGCTTGCTGGTCTAGGTAAGGAATTTAAAAATGAGGATTTAATTAACAAAGTCTTACGCTGTTTAAGCAGGGATTGGCAGCCGAAGGTAACAGCAATTGCAGAATCTAGAAACCTTGAAACTATGGACTTGGCCACACTATTTGGGAAGCTGCAAGAGCATGAACAACAATTGGCCCGCCTGACTGAACATGAAGAACAAGAAAAGAAAAAGAAAAGCTTAGCACTGAAAGCATCCTCTTCTAAAATAGAAATTGAAAGTCAAGAGGATCTCGAGGAAGATGAAAATTCAGAAGGTGAGATGAGACTTTTGGTTAGAAAATTCAAGCGATTCATGAAGAAAAGCAACCAAGGAAAACCCGGATTCTCCTCCTCAAAAAGTTTCCTTAGCAAAGATGGCCCAAGCTCCACTCCCACATGCTATGAATGTGGTAAGACCGGTCACATAAAGTACGAATGTCCAAAATTGCAGAAAAAAGACAAGTTTGAAAGAAAAGAAAAGAAAGACAGCAGGCCAAGAAAAGCATATATCGCTTGGGATGATAATGACATGGATTCATCAGACAACTCAGAAAATGAAGAAGCTAATCTGTGTCTTATGGCTGATCATGACAGCGATGATGAGGTAACATCTATTACTTCTGTCCCTGCATATGATGAATTGCATGATGACTTTCTTGAATTACACAATGACTCTATGAGGCTGGCCAAAGCATTAGAAAAATCCAAGAAAATAATTGAACATCTGCAAATCCAAGTAATCGCCTTAAGCAAAGAAAAATTAGAACTGAAAAGAGAAAATTATAGCATTGGGCATTTTGAAGCAAATTATGCATGCAAAAATTGTAGTGAGTATGAAAAACAAATAAATGATTTAGAGAACACTCTTGCTAAGTTTACAAATGGTAGAGACAACTTAAATGTGTTGTTAGGTAAACAAAGAGGTGTGTATGATAAAGCTGGCTTAGGATATAAACCCAAGGATCATGAAAAATCATTTTTAAAGAAAATGTTTGTGCCTGCTCATACATCTGTCAGCCCTTTTATCAAATGCTATTATTGTGCTTGAAAAGGACATTCTGCATCTACTTGTAACATGAGAAGGGCAAATGAAAAGAAACTATGGGACTATGGGTTCCCAGGGGAATATTATCTGGCACTAACAACCAAGGACCCAAGAAAATTTGGGTACCTAAGAACAAAGCATAAATGTCTTTCTTGTAGATGTGCTTAAAAGGCAAGAACACAAACTGGTACTTAGACAGCGGTTGCTCTAAACACATGACAGGAGACATCAGCAAATTCACTTTCTTCACACCAAAAGTTAGTGGACATGTAACATATGGTGACAATAACAAAGGTCGAATTCTTGGCATTGGAAGTGTTAGCAAAAGTCCAGAAATAACAATTGGTATCAGAGCCAAGGTCACGTGTTCGATTCCCAGTGGGAGCAATTGCTGAGGGGGAGATTGTTGCTGGGTTGTGGCATCAATTGTCCCGTGGCGGAGACCCAAGTAGGGTCAAGTCACAGTCAACACATGGTGCTTGGGCTGTTACGGTTAAGTTGAAAGGGTTGCGCCCTGACTAATAGCTATAGCTTTTGGCCTAGTGGTAAGCGCTTGATCCAACACTCGTCGTATGGTAAATACCCTTCCGGTGGCTTGTGGCCTTGCTGCTTGCTGTCCAGTTCCTTGAGTCCTGACCACTGGACCCTGCCCACCGGTGTTGTACCTCGCTCCTTGTGTACATTCTAGCGCTATGTGACCTACTTGGCCACATCGGAAACACTGGCGAGTCTCCTTTATCGGACAATCCTGAATTGAATGTGACCCTCCACACCTAAAGCAGCCACTTGGTTGGAGTTGTCCTTCAGTTTGTCTTGGTGTCTGACGGTTATAAGGCCTTCGTCCCGTCTGGAATCTTCCCTTTCTGTCTCGACCCCTCTGGTCAAACCTCCGAGTACGTCCTCCAGTTCTGCCTTGCTGCAGCTCTCGCTTCTTGTCAATGTTTTCGATGACAGAACATCTCTCCAGCATCTCAAGCAGTCGGGTGAAGTTCAATGGTGCCATCACCCTTTGCAATTCGTATTTCAGGCCGTCCTCAAAGCGCCTACAAACCCATTTTTCATCAGGGAACCTCTGGTAAAATTTAGAAAATTTGAGCAACGCCTCAAATCTTACAGAATACTCCCCAATAAACATGGTCCCTTGCTTCAGACCCATAAACTCTTTTTCTTTTTCTCTTCTCATCATCCTGGGGAAATACTTCTCCAGAAAGCATTCCCGAAACAGTTCCGAGTTGATGAGTCTGTCTTCAGCTTCAAACATCCTCTGCTTGCCTTTCCACCACAGTTATGCACCTCCTATCAGCATGAAAGATGCATAGGTTACCTTTCTATCCTCACGGCAGTGCATCGCTGCAAAGATTTTCTCCAGCTCTTGTATCCAGAGTTCAGTTCCCTCTGGGTTGAAGTCGCCATTGAACTGCGGCGGCTTCCCTTTCAGAAAAGTATTCAGCCCGGTGTCTTCCCTCACGACTTCACCTTGCTGATTCTGTCTCTGTTGTTGCTGCATGGTCAACTGTAGTAGTTGAGCGTTCTTCTGCGTCTGATGCAGCATTACGGTTGCCAGTTCCCTAACTGTTCTCAGGGTTTCAGTTGATTCTATCCCATCGACAACGTGGGAACTTGTTTCATAACCAATTTCGAGTTCAGCGGCACTCGCTGTGGCCCTTCCGCCTCGTCCTCTGGGTCGTCCGCGAACAATTTCTTCCTGGCAAGGAAAAATATTAGCTTCGATTCATAAGACACATGATAAGTCTGTAGCTTATCCGATTTTTTTTTTTTCCAACAAGAAAAAGCTAGGAAAGAAGAAAACAAGGGAAAAGACGCTCGCCTGGCGAGACGATGCTTGCCACGCGAGCCAGAGGGTCAGACCGAGCAGTAAAATACAGTCCCTCGGCCTCACGACACGAAACAATGCTCGCCACGTGAGACAGAAGGCCAAACCGATCAGTAAAGTACAGCCTCTCGGCCTCGCGAGTCAGAAGGTCTGTCTGAGAAACAAAATACAGCTTTTAGGCCTCGCCTCGCGAAACCAAGTCTCGCCTCACGAGACAGAAGGCCAGGCATATATATCATATGTCTTAAAGCAGTTATCACATTCGATAACTTACACATCGGACGCTCTACCCAACTTCTAAGCATAGTTAATACCCAATGCGGCTTTAACTAGATACGGCAAGAAATTACAACCTAACCCAAGCAGTCCTTGATTAAGAATCAAACTGCTCTGATACCACAAAATGAGACAACCCCTTCCTCGGAGGTCCCATTGGTGACCCCACTTATAATTATTAGCGTTGCAGCGTAGCGTAGTAGTATAAAAATGTGAAAATTTAAAATATTAAACAAATTGATACCGTAATAAAAGTATACATACATAAGAGTACTGGCTCCATCAGTAGAGCCTACAACAACTGATACCAAAAATAAAAGACTTCAGAGTACGCAGTAAATAAAACTAAAAGCATAACAGCGGAACTAAATAAATACATCAGACTTCCTCCCCTGGCGCTCAAGTTCCCTCAGCATTGGGATCCGAGGCTCTCTCGTCGGCATCAGGCTCAACAGGTATGCTATCAATCTCCTCTGGAAATTCCTCATCAGGATCTTCTCGTGCAGTCGAGAATAAAGAAAATACAACATGGCAAAATACAGGAGATAAGAAACAGTAATATGTCATAAATGGGAAAAACAGCAATATAAATAATTTATATAGATAGCAAACTCAAAAACACAATAGTTGTAACCAAACAACCTCTGGATAATTTTTCCTTTAACTACTGTCTCTCACACGCATGCAACTAACAACTATATGGACGCGATCACGACGCGACATCCCGACAGATCAAGGTGTCTCAGTCATCACTATGCCACCCCCATAAGGTAGGGTTCGGTCAAAAGCCTGCAGGCCCAACTCGTCTCATGGGTACAACATATTCCCCCACCGGCAGGCCAGGTCGGAATATTCGCCCGTTAACAACGCAACTTATGGAAACGACATATTTTCCTGCCCGCAGGCTAAGTCTGAGCATTCGCCCGTCCGTTAACAACTCAACTTTCAGTAACGACATATCCCACCACCCGCAGGCTAGGTCGAGACATTCACCCATCCGTCTACAATTCGACTAAGGGGTACGATCATCTCCCCGCATGTAAGATCGGAATCGCTCCTACGCCACACTAATCGGTACCATCATCTCCCTGCAGATAAGATCGGAATCGCCCGTATGTTAACACAGTGATGAACAACAACTATGCAACATGAATCTCACTGACTCATCTCAGGATCAACACTTAGTGCCTCAACCACGACTTATAAACAACTACGACCAACTTTCATCCGTCTTAACCGGGTATCAACTCACATCACAACACCAACAGATCAACTGTATCTCTGTACGACATTTATATAACCTCGACTTTCTCGCCACACAATCATCTCCCAACTTATCAGAAATCACTGCCTATTTCTACTCAGACATCAGCAGTCATAACAGCATATAAACAACAACCAACAACAACCAAAAATAGATTCAACAGTAAAATCAACTTACAGATAAATAACATTTAATTAATCATAAACATATAGTAATGGTAAGCATATCATGCATATCACATATAACATATTAAATGCCAATCACAGAGCATACATCCTCAATATACAGTAAAATCATCCTAACGCTCAAATGACCTCGAGTACGGCTTGGGTCGCCCTACCCATATCAATATATATTATTTAAAGCTTGCCTCCCCGACGATATCGTGGTTCTTTCCCCCACCTTAGTAAAGTTCTCGTGAGACTCCGGATGCGGCTCTGCGACAGTCAATCAGGTGTGCGATCGAGCATTCGAGTCCTGTCCGATTCTATACAACAAAACACAACCAGAAATTAAAACAGTTAAATCATAAACCCCCTAATTCCTTAGGATTAGCTACTGCCCCTATTTAATTAATTAGGCTAGGGATGTTGAAATTCTACTAACTCTTGGATCAATGATCCTTAAGTATACCTAATGCATAATCAATGATCAATTATCAAAGATTTGAACCAAAACCCCTTAAACCAAAAACTTGGGGTTTCGGCCATCACCCAAAAATATTAGGTGAGAGCTTGGATTTGGCTTCCTAATCACATGGATTACATGATTAAGGAATGAAATAGGTGAAATCAAGAACAATGAACAAAAACCCATTTTTCCCAAAACATACACCCATTCGGACTTGAAAAGATAAATAGGTTAGAGAGTTTATTTGATTCCAAGCTCTTGGATTATGATAGTAGGAGATGATACTAGATTATAGAAATTGGTTTGGCATTAAAATGATTTTTCTACAATTTTCTAGAGATTTTTGAAGTTTAGATCTAAAACTTGAAACTCATGAAAATCAATGGAGAAAAATGAAGATTGAGAGCTCAAGAATGAAATCTACATCTCCTAGGTGATAGAGGAGGATGAGAGGAGCAGCTTTTCACAAATTTGGTTGAAAAAGCTTGAGGAAGCTTGAGAAAAATGGAGGTGAAAATGGAGGAAAAATGGAGGAGGAAGAAGAGAGAGAGAGAGAGAGATCAACGAGTGAGGAGAGAGAGAGGGAGTGAAGATATTTTCACTTAGTGACTTAATGAGTAAGAAAGGTAAAAATGGTAATTAGTAAAAAGAATCAAGGGCAATTTGGTCATTTCACATCCCGACATTTTGAAAATCCTCACGACACTGGTATGAGTCCCTAGTTGACTTAACACAAACTTAATATGAAAATTATCGGCTCATAGGTCTCGAAAAACCCTAACATGGCTCTGTTACTTACGTGATTTAGCATATCGTCTCAGAAAGTCGTGAAAACTTATATATTTTGAAAATTTTCAAAATCGCCGATAACGTTCGCAATTTTATTTAAAGCCTAATCGTTTCGTTCACGAGTCAAAATTAGGTCGTCGGAGCAGTAAAATAATACTATCAGTGTAAATCGCAGACCGGGCTCCGTCTGAGTTTTTGACCAAATTTTAACTATAGCCTCCTACGATAGTGTAGAACGTGACTATTGCCTTGGAATAATTTATTTAATTTTCTATACCCTTCAATAAAATACAATTACCTAAATATTGATTAATTAAAAGAATAAAAAAATCGGGGTGTTACAGTTCACATAACATAAGAAAATTAAATTAAACATTTTGCTCATCAAGTAATAAAACAAACATAATAATTTAACTAACTCTTGTACTTAAAAATTCTATTAATAATTACCTCCGCCCATTAAGAAGTAATACTCGCGGAGACAATAGTGAACATATGTCTCATGACATAATATCCACACTCCCGGCCGCTACTTTGTCGATGAGATTACAAATGATAAACAATAAATTAATATAAGGTTATATAACTACTATTATATATATAACCTCTAAGTGAATCTCGAATTAACTACTTACACGTGGGCAAATCCATTGAGGCTTTTTACTCTTGATCCTACTTTTACCTTCCAAGCTATTACATGTCTGCATAGCTTTGTGATAAACAAACATTGATACATCGCTCTTTGGGACACAATTGGCATGTTTAACAATTCATCACCATGCCATATCTATCTTGCATAACTCTTGCAAATCCCATCACAAATAAGATGCTCCCGTATCTTCTCAACTTCACATTTCCTCATATTCAAACAATTGACACAAGGACAACAAAACCTTCCATTACTATCAGGAAGATTTCTTTGACAAAATTCTGGAAAATCTTTCACTCCCTTCAAATATTCATCACTTGTGCGTCTTCTATTCATCCAACTGCGATCCATAACTACAACAACAACTTCACTTAGTCTAAGATCTTCAACTCCTTCTAATCATAGGGTATGGCCCTATCCCATTCGAGAAGAAACTTTTTCAACACTCAGTTAAAAGTTAGTCCTTAACTCTCATGCCTATACTTAACGAAATTTCGACAGCATTTCCCATCGATCTCCGACATATACGACTTGAACGCGGTGACATCCACCGCGATAAAGTATGCACCCGGAGAACGAAAGGAAATGCATCAGGCCGAACTTTCATCAAGTATAACATATGAGAATTAAGGAATAACTCTTAACTAAATGAAGAAAAAGTTTTTCCCCAAATTGTCCAACTTGGACATTTCAAGATTCAATACAATGAGTGGTACCTTAAAAAAGTACACATGCTTATTAATATTGAATCTCAAATAGGAAACTAAGGCTTTGCTAATTTATTAACACTAAAAAAAGAAAACATTATGAGTTTTTAACGAAAAAGCACAAACAAATTAAAAGCAAAAAGGGTTGTACCTTGCTGAAAAATGAAAAAAATTGAGAGGCAGCAAGCAGCAAGGGGTAGCTAGCAACAGGAACAATTCAGTCCAACTGAAAAAATAAATAGAACACAAGCAGCAAAATCAATATCAAAATCAATAGCAAAATCAGTGTATAATGATGATGAGGTGGGGATTGAGTGCAATGTGCAAATCTCAGTATCATGGTTTTTTAATCAACGCATATCTTATGGAGGACCAAGAAAGTAAAAATTAACCTAATCAACAGAAAAGCCTATTGGTTTGTGGGACAAAAAGCCTATGATAAAGTATAACACTTCCCTGAATACCGCAAAAAATAGATGTCAACAGATGAAAGAACTTAAACCATTAAATATATCATACCAACTCAGTCAAGAATGTTTGCTTGTTAAGACCTTTTAGAGCAGTGAATGCAGACTCTAGTACACGAGATAGATATGCCACAACCCTGACATAGAAAACCAGATATCCTCATTAGGAATATAAAGATCAAGAAATAAAAATAAAGTTCAAATGCTCTTAACCTAACCTAGAATTCTAACCAAAACCCAAAGCCAAACCCAAATAATGAAGAGCTTACATGTGCGAAGAGATTTGCAGTGAGAAGTTGAATACGAGGTTTGTGTGGAAACAGTGAGAAGAGTTGAATCTGTTCAACCTAGAAGTTGCAGAATGGCTCGCGGTGAAGAGTTGAATACGAGGGTGGTGGTGGTGATGGTGGGTGCCAAACGGAGGGAAAGGGTTTAAGATGAAAGGCGCGAGAGAATAGAGAGTAACGTTGTAATGCGCATCAGGGAGAGAATTGTTTAGGTTATTTCAAAATTAAACTTTCTACTACGGTTCTAAATGAAATCAAGCTTACTGATGTATTATACATTCCAAATTTTCAATTTAATCTCATTTCTATTCACAAGCTTACTAATAGTCTTAATTGTTGATTGATCTTTTCTCCTACCGATTGCCTCCTACAGGACATATCTATCCTGAGGATGATTGGAAATGCTAAGATTCAAAACAATCTCTATATTCTTAGGCAACAACCTATATCTCTTGTTTGTAATAATAACATTCAGCATACTGTTGTAATCAATACTGTTAGTACCAATTATTTGAGGAAACTCATGCTTCAAGTCAGTTTGAAATTAAGTTGTCCCTAACACCAGTTATTAGATGGATTGATACACCAAAGGTAGTTTTTTATTTTTTATTTTTTAGTTCTATGTTAAACAACTTGGTTAGTAAGTTTCAGTATTATTTAGATTTCAAAATGGGTGGTAAAAAATAAATTATATCATTTAAAGGCAACTCAACCTTTATTAAAATCTTTGGATAAAATATTACAAGAACATTACCAAACTTAATGGAAGCCAATGATATTGACTTCCCAACCATAATATTGAGTTGTTTGCAAGTTGTTTAGAGGGTTTAAATGTTACTTTTATTTGCAATCATGTAAGAGAGATGTTCTTTTGGATTGGTAGCTGCATTCATTGGACTGCTATTTTTATATTTGCCATTGTTTTAGACTGCTACATACTGGAGAATAGTCAATATCTGAATCATTTTCAAGTTGTTGAATATATGACAATTATGCATTGTTTGAGTCATATTTTCTTTGTATGTAGATCAAATATCATTTGTAAAAACACTGCATTGATTTATTTAATCCCAAATACACATATTTGTTCAAATTATTCATATTATCACATACTTTAGTACTAACATTATCTTTCTGTGTTACTTTTTGATTATGTCACATACTTTAATACTAATATTATTTTATCATGGACTGTTTGTTGTTATATGAATATCATGTGTACTTTTATATGGAACAATCTATCTTTAAAATTATTAACGCGAATTGTTGATAAATTAGTCAAACAATTACTCAACTAACATTTTGTTGACAAATCCTAAAGTCCAATCCTGTTAAATGTTTTAACATTTTCAGTTTAAGAACAGTTTCATACTTTAGTCAATAACAATATGAATACCAATAAATACTATGTACACACACTATTTTGAGTTTGCATTTATGTTTACTTTGTGAATGTTTCAATCCAAAATGGTCTATGCATTTCTATCTTCCATATCATTTCTATCTTCCGTATCATTTCTATCAGTTTATATGTTTTATAAATGTGTTAATATTGATATATAATTTGTTTTATTTACTTATTTTCTAGGTAAAAAAATTGTTATAAGCAACGCAACGCGACTCATGTGAATGCACGGATATGCCGCTAGTTTTTAAATATAAACAGGCAAAATGTAAAAATGATAGAGATCTTAATGTACAAATATGATTACTCATTATAATTAAAATGATTAGGATTTCAAATAAGTTCTATTAGGACACTTCTTAAAAAACTAAATAATCATAATTAAATGAAAATGTAAATCTTTTTTTGTTTTCAATAAATTAAATACTTTGACTTTTATTAAACGTTTGTTAGTTTTGTTTCCCTGACAAGTACTTCAAAGGCACTAATTAAAAAAAACCTTAAAAAAAAAAACATAATTAAAGTAGTGCCTAGTCAATGAAAATTAGTTTGCAAAATGGTTTTTCTAACTTTAAATTTTAAACTTTCTGTTTTTATTCTTATAAAATATAGGAGAAATTATAATGATTATTTTGTTGAGGTTTAATTTAATTATGGGATACTTTTCTCATTTTTGAAATTCCATCGACCTTCCTTAAACCATGTAAACAATATTTTAAAATCTTCCAAAACAAAAAATACTTAAGAAAGTCACAACTATTTACTTTCATCCATTAATTGAAAATAACATTGATAAATTGTCGCAAGGGACCTCCCGGAAGGAAATCTAATATCTATATAAAAATTTCAATACCTAGCAAAAAATCTAAAATACCCTTTGCTGTAATTGTGACACGTGTCCCTTTTGAGGTTAATTTTGTAACTTTAGTTCCTCTTCCCGCAATCCCTCACCGCATAGCGTCCGCTCCAGTCAAGTCTCATAGCAGAAGACTGATCCGAGGCAGGCTGAAGACTGATATGAGGCAAGCTCTCACAAAAAAATTTCTTGCTTAAGACCTCTCACCCACTCCTCTTCCATGAGTCTTCTGCTACTTTTTGAAAAACTCAAAAACAACTATATGACTGCTATCTTGACAAAACCACTTTTTGATGTAGAAATCAGCTTCTCTCCTTTCCCTATATCTTCTTCTTTTCCCGTATTCTCACCTCAAACCCTCAAAATATCATTTTTCAATCTCCATATCCCTCCATTTTTGAAATCTCCAGCAAAAGAAGTTGTGGAAGTGATTAGAGGTTGTTGAGAATGAGAAGGTGCGGCTGAATCTGCAACTTTGGACAAATCTTGAGATTGAGGCTTTCCCTGATCCCCATTTCTTCCTTATACAATTTTTTAAATTTAGAATCAGGTTTGTGCTGCCAAACCCCCAAAAATCTGAATCTCACATAAACATCGTTAGCACTATGGAGTTGAAAAACCTTTTAAAACTAGGATTATTGTTAAGTTGGGTATGCAATTGACTTATTTTCGTTTAATGTCTTGGGTTTTGGACCATTGAATTTTATTATTTTTTATTATTATTTATTGGCCGTGGATTAGGCATGATGTAACTTTTGCTTGACATAATTTGGTATTTTGATGCCAATTTTTTTCCACTATAATGATCTGGTATTTGCGTGCGCGTGTTTGTGTGATATAAATGTTGTCTACTTTGTCAGAGACAGCCTTGGGGGACATTGATATAGTGTTGGTTATGTCTTTGAAGTTGTAGGCTCTGATTATGGGTTGTTAATATTGTGTTTTTTGAGTATTTTGTTTGAGAAATGAAATGGGTTTCCTTCATTTAAGTGGAGTTTTGCGTGTGGGTATTTTTTTTATAAAAGAAAATGTGTTGTTCATATGTTTATTTTCTTTTGCCTTTCATCTTGCTATTTCTTTGTGCATTTTCTTTTAACTAAGGGATCAAATGCCAGACACATAATTTAATGAGATTCTTTGGATGGACATTACTTGAAACTGAATGTCTTTGAATTTATGCTGATTATGTTGGTGCTTACAGGTTCATCTACTTTGTGCCAAGAGGTTTTTGAAATTATGAGAAGCAAACAAAGGGTTCTATGTGAAGACAAGACAATATGTTGCATGACCAGGTTCAAGTACAAATTTCCTTTGTTTTTGGTTGGTTGCTTTTCTAATTTGATATCTTGATGAACTAGCTAGGTTGCTGTGCTGTTGAGATAATGATTCAGTATCTATTCTTTAGTTAAAAGCTTTAGTAAGTAGTTTGTTATTTGTGGGTTGTTATCTGTTTTTAGTTTTTGATTAGATTAGATGAGCAATAAAATAAAAACCTTATTAAATTGTTATCAGTTCTTTATCAATAGATATTTTAGGATAAGTTTCATGAGTTCCGTTATTTTTTTTTTTTATATTTAAAGAAGTTTCATATCAATGAATTTATGAGTGTTTTGTGTTCATACCCCAACAATTGGTATCCAATCTATCCTAGATCCATTGTTAGGCCGCCCATCATATTATAGTACTGGCGTGAGGAGAGTTATTGGAAAAATTCCAAGTCCCACATTAGAGGTCTTTTTATTTTTTGAAGTTTTTAATTTTTATACTTTTTATTTTATTTATGTGAATTCCAGGTTTTTATCAATTGATGAACAACCTATAGTTGTTGCATCTACTGGTCAATTTCACCATACAGTGCTGAAAAGTGATCATGAATTAGCAATCTTGGTTTTTCTGATTCTTTCAGTGGTTTCCTTAACTTTTGATTGTTGTCATTATTTACAATACTTGAAAATGACTTACATGTGTATGTTGTTGAAGCTATATTTTTACATCCTCTGTCCATTACTGCTTAAGCTAAATAAAAACTTACCTTGAAAGTTGGTTTTATTGTTAAACTGTTAACAACAGAAACATAGCTTTGGGATTCCATCATGCTAACAACTCAATGATTATGCAAAAGGTCATAGAGTAAATTCATCCATATAAAATTCACATAGAGTAAAATTCACTGTCATAATAGTAAAAAAATATATAGCTTACATAGAAACTGTACAAGATTTGTGCACTGAGTAAGGTAGAATATCTTTCTGTTATTTCACCCCTGGATGATAAGGAAACTGATGTACATTTCTTTGTAGATAAGAAAGATATAATAACCTTCACCCGTCTGCCATGATTTTACCTTTGTAGATAAGAAAGATATCACCAGTCTATAAAATCACCTGTCTATGATAACCCGTGAAGGAACCTGTATATGATAACTCGTCTGATCAGACGGGTGATCAGACAGGTTATCATATACGGGTGAGTCATAGACGCGTGAGCATAGACAAGTTCCTTTAGTTTTCCCTCACACGTCTATGCTCACACGTCTATGAGATCACCCGTCTATTACAACCTGTCTATGATCACACGTGCTCACCCGTCTATGAGATGATCAAATGTCTACGGTAACCTATCTAGGAGATGATCAAACGTCTATGACACGAGTGATCTCATACAAGTTGCATCCTATAGTGCAGTAATTGTTTAACTACTTAATCAATAATTTATGTTAATAATTTTAAACATAAATTGTTGCTTATAAACATGCATATTAGATTCAAATGACAACAAAAAGTTAGATAACCCGTCTATGATAACCCTTCAGATGGGTTATCCTAGACGGGTTATTATCTCATACACGGTTGATCACATAAGGTCATAGATGGGTGATCATAGACGGTTGATCACAGACGTGTGATCATAGACAGTTTATTTCAGTTGGGTTGTTATAGACAGGTGAGCATAGACGGGTGATCATCTCATAGACGGGTGAGCATAGACAGGTCCCTTCAGTTTCCCCATATAACATGTCTATGCTGACCCGTCTATGACAACCCAACTGAAGTAAACTGTCTATGATCACACGTCTGTGATCAACCGTCTATGATACCCTTCTGTGATCAACCGTCTATGATATAATCACCCGTCTATGACAACCCAACTGAAGTAAACTGTCTATGATCACACGTCTATGCTCTCCCTTCTGTGAGATGATCAAGACGGGTGAGCATAGACGTGTAATCATAGACAACTTACTTCAGTTGGGTTATCATAGACAGGTGAGCATAGACGGGTGATCATCTCATAGACGGGTGAGCATAGACAGGTTCCTTCAATTTCCCCATATAACCTGTCTATGATAACCCGTCTATGACAACCCAACTGAAGTAAACTGTCTATGATCACACGTCTGTGATCAACCGTCTATGATACCCTTCTGTGATCAACCGTCTATGACATAATCACCCGTCTATGACAACCCAACTGAAGTAAACTGTCTATGATCACACGTCTATGCTCTCCCTTCTGTGAGATGATCACCCATCTATGATAACCCGTTTGATCAGACGGGCATAGACGGGTGATCATAGACGTGTGATCATAGACAATTTACTTTAGTTGGGTTGTCATAGACAGGTGAGTATAGACGGGTGATCATCTCATAGACGGGTGAGCATAGACAGGTTCCTTCAGTTTCCCCATATAACATGTCTATGATAACCCGTCTATGTATGATAACCCGTCTGATCAGAAGGGTTATCATATACGGGTGATCTCATACACGTGTGAACATAAACGTGTGATCATAGACAGTTTACTTCAGTTGGGTTGTCATAGACGGGTCAGCATAGACAGGTTCCTTCAGTTTCCCTATATAGCCTGTCTATGATCACCCGTCTATGACAACCCAATTGAAGTAAACTGTCTATGGTCACACGTCTGTGATCACCCGTCTATGCTTACCCGTCTATGATAATCCTTCTGATCAGATGGATTATCATACACGGGTGATCTCATAGATCACATGGGTTATAATAGACGGGTTGTCTTATTATATCAGATACTTTAGTTCGTATATTATCTAACTTTTTGTTGTCATTTGAATCTGATATGCATGTTTATATGCAACAGTTTATGTTTAAAATTATTAACATATATTATTGATTAAGTAGTTAAACAATTACTACACTAAGATTTTGTTGACAGGATTTAAACTTCAATTGCATGAAATTTTATTTTTCAGTTTATGCATGCACAATTGTCACTTGGACTTCCTGCTTTGGGAGAACTACTTACTGATGCAAATGGTGTTATTAAGCTTAGTCCTTATCTTTTTTCTTTGTATTTTCTTATGATGAACAAAATGAATTTACATTTATATGTACTTTATGAAATATACAATTCAAAATGATCTATGAATTTTCTATCTTCAATATTATATAAATCAGTTTCTATACTTTATAACAGCATGAATATTTGTATATGATTTAATATATTCAGTTTTTTTTATAGGTATAAAAAAATATATAATTTACAAAATTAACTTTTAGCAAAAATGTAATAAGCAACACGGTGTGATCCATGAGAATGCACGGGTATACAGCTATAGCATAAAAATTTAAGTTTTGATGTTACATTCACGCAAATTATGTGTTAATTAGTATAGTATAATTGATTTATTATTAATTTGTGTTTTATGTTCTAATTAGTAAAAAAAAAATTATTTTTGTATGAAAGTTCTAATTAGATTATTGAGCCTGTGTTAATCCTCGTGTGCATTGCGTATACTTGGATTTCCTCGCATAAATGTTTTAAGAAACTCAATGTTATTAGCATTGTTTTTTATGAGTGTTCAGGATTTCCATTCTTATGATTGTTTTTGTCAGCAAGTGCAAGCATTGAGTCATAAGTCTTGAATTTTCAAAATGAAAACTCAAGTAGAAGGCAAAACAGTATGGATTGTGGAGTTATTTTGCTACAATCACAATGTGTGTATAACTATGGTTTATAACTATGTCAATATTGGTATATAATTTACTTTATTCACTTATTTTCTAGGTAAAAAAACTAATTAATTTTCAATGTTACTTTTAAAAAAAATTGTAGTAAGTAACATAGCGCGACCCGTGCGAATGCACGGGTATACAGCTAGTTAAGTGTTAAAGTTTTGTACGCATTTTTATTTAGGTTAAAGTAATAATTTGATCTCTATATGTGGCATTAATTCTTCATTTAGTTCCTATATGTACAAAATTTACAAATAAGTCCCTAAATGTGTAAACCTTAGCAAATTTGGTCCCTGCATGTGCAAATGTTAGAAAATTCGTCCCTATCATTAGCAAATTGGTCCTTATACGCGACATCAATTTTTGATTTGGTCCCTAAACCTGAAAAAAAAAATTAAATCGATCATTATATGTGTAATCGATAATAATTTTATCCATGTCGTCTATCCAGGAGTTCGAACCCAACTAAAGATTTTTTTTGTATTGAATATTTTCTATATATTATATCAATCAATTTTTTCTATTGAGAGTAAAAGTTGTATAATTTGGTCCTTAAATGGTTTTATATTCTGAAATTATCCAAATTGACTCTCAATAGAAGAAATAGATTGATATAATATATGAAAAATAATCAATACGAAAAAAAAAATTTAGTTGGGTCCAAACTCCTTGACAGATGATAGAGACAAAATTATTATCAATTGCACATACATGAACCATTTTAATTTTTTTTCAGGTTTAGGGACCAAATAAAAAATTTGTGTCATGTATAAGAACTAATTTGCTGACAGCAGGGACGAATTTGCTAACGTTTGCACATGTAGTGACCAAATTTGCTAATGTTTACACATGTAGGGACTCATTATATGTGCAATCGATAATAATTTTATCCATGTCGTCTATCCAGGAGTTCGAACCCAACTAAAGATTCTTTTTGTATTGAATATTTTCTATATATTATATCAATCAATTTTTTCTATTGAGAATAAAAGTTGTATAATTTGGTCCTTAAATGGTTTTATATTCTGAAATTATCCAAATTAACTCTCAATAGAAGAAATAGATTGATATAATATATGAAAAATAATCAATACAAAAAAAAAATTTAGTTGGGTCCAAACTCCTTGACAGATGATAGGGACAAAATTATTATCGATTGCACATACATGAACCATTTTAATTTTTTTTCAGGTTTAGGGACCAAATAAAAAATTTGTGTCATGTATAAGGACTAATTTGCTGACAGCAGGGACGAATTTGCTAACGTTTGCACATGTAGGGACCAAATTTGCTAATGTTTACACATGTAGAGACTCATTTCCAAATTTTTTACGTATAGGAACTAAATGAAGAATATATGTCACATATAGGAACCAAATTACTACTTTAATCTTTTATTTATTAATAAAGTTTCTTGAATATTAAAATGTGAATAGGATAGTGTTTTTTTCTTTTTTTTGATATATTTTTAAAATATAAGTATATATAAAGAAAATAACAAGTAAAAATAAATATTTACAATATTATATATATATATATATATATATATATATATATATAATATAATATAATATGTTCAGATCTTGAAGTTGAAATAAAGAGTCATCATTCCATTACATAGATTAGTTTTCAATTTTCTTGGTATAAAATTTTGTCGGTTAAAATAATAATTTGGTCCTTATATGTAATATGGATTCTTCATTTAGTCTCTATATATAAAAAATTTGAAAATGAGTCTCTACATATGTAAACGTTAGCAAATTTGGTCCCAACATGTGCGAACGTTAGCAAATTCGTCCCTGTCGTTAGCAAATTAGTCCTTATGCAAATTTTTGATTTGGTCGCTAAACTTGAAAAAAAAATTAAATTGATCCCTGCATGTGCAATCGATAATAATTTTGTCCCTATCATCTGTCAAAAACCTCAGACCTAACTAAAAATTCTTTTCGTATTATTATTTTTCATATATTATATCAATCTATTTCTTCTATTAAGAGTCAACTTGGATAATTTCAGAATATAAAATCATTTCCGGAACAAATTATACAATTTTTACTCTCATTAGAAAAAATAGATTGATATAATATATAAAAAATATTCAATACGAAAAGAATCTTTAATTGGATCCGAGCTCCTAAATAGACGGTAGAGACAAAATTATTGTCGATAGCACATATAAGGATCGATTTAATTTTTTTTCAGGTTTAGGGACCAAATCAAAAAATTATGTCACGTATAACGATCAATTTACTAACGGCAAAAATGAATTTGCTAACGTTTACACATGTAGGGACCAAATTTGCTAACGTTTACACATGTAGGAACTCATTTCCAAATTTTTCACGTATAAAAACTAAATAAAAAAAATCTATATTATGTATAGAGATCAAATTATTACTTTAATCAACTTTGCCACAACAAATCTGTTTTTTGGTTTTTTGTAATAACTTGGCCATGTCTTTGAAGAAATAGTTGAAAAACTGTACGAGACCTCATGTGTGGCCTGTAGAGCTTCGTCATTCACAGCCACATCCACATCCACATCCACATATAATACATGTAACTGCTTTAACGCAATAATTACGATACTCACATGACATACTGACATACTGTCACAAGTAAGTGAGAGTTATTATTTTCATATATTATATATAAAAATAAAATATATACATATACATATACATATACATTATATACAAATGTCTCAACAACAAATTTGTTTTTTACTCACACGCAAAATTTGTTGTTATATATTTAAAATTCGTAGGTACATATAAAATTTATATTCACCTACAATCGATTCAATCATCCATTATAAACGAAGAACAGCAACGAAAAATGATTATCACTATAGATTTTACCTATGATCCACATACTTTTACCTACAGTTATATTTGACTGTCAATAGACTTTCCTGACGATTTTACTGACACTATTATCTATAGCTACAGTTTTAACTACTGTCACCAAAAGTATCAGTAGGTATGTAACAAATTTCTTATAATGTAAATATTATGAGAGTATCATATTCTAAATATTTAAATAATAAAATTTTATGTAAAATGGGTGAAGTTGTTTTTTTTTTTTTTGACTTAATGGGTGAAGTTGTTTATAATCAAAATAAATAATATTTTTTTTGATAAAAAATAAATAAATAATATCTTTTTGTTAAAAAAAATAAACACATAATTAATTGTAAGAGCAGTGTACAGCTGTATTTCATATTACATTATAAATTGTAGCAGAGATCTGCCTATGATAATATTTTACATCGAACACAAACAAAATCTCGTAGAAAACAAAATAATGGTCTGATAAATGTATGAGTTTAATTATTATATATTAATATTGTAAATTTTATTATATTATCAATCAATCATCAATTATAATATGGATGATTATTAAAATAATTAGGATAAGAATCAAAAAAATATGTTAATGTGATAATTTTTAATTAAATATCTGTACAAAAAAATTTTATACTATAAATATATAAAAATTAAACTCTAAATGCATCGAAAATGATGAGGTATTTAATTAAGGAATGAACCTTTTTATAATGAAAATAATGATCTACATAAGCAACCAAAATGATAAGTAAAGAAGAGTCTTTTATTTATACGAAGAATGCTAAAGGTACAGGTTATATTCAAGAGCAGTGTTTTTTGAACAACTACTTTATAGCCACCGTATGGGGTTAGAACTTTTCCATCTATCCTGCTATAACTGTATTAGTGGAAAATGAAATAATAAAAAACAAACCATAACATAACTTACGGTGTTGGTGTCAAAAGTGGGTGTAGGTTTCCCCCTGTCTTGTCCCACTTTTATGTTTTTTTATTATGTGTACTTTTATCAGGATATTTTATTTGTTATTTTGATGTTACAGGTAAATATGTATATTTAATTAATTATTATATACATATATTAATATATTAAATAAAATAATATTATATATAATTATAAATATACATAAAATAAAGAAGTAAACTAAAATAAAATCAAAAAATAAGATATTATTTAATGAGAAATTAAATGCAGGAAAATAAAAAATGCTCTGAAATATCAAAAAATATTAAAGTTACCGATTATATACAATGTTGCAAAAAATGGTATGTTTGAGTTTTCTAATAAAAACTTGCTTTTATGAAAAGAATATCAATTAACAACACTCTATTTATATAATAAATAAATAATATATTTAATTTTTTTATGGAAACTTATTTTTCTTATTGTTTTTTTTGGTAATTCCTATTAATTTTGGGATAAAAGTTATCCTGTTAAATCAGAATGCGTCACATCCATTCAATAGATCATGTTAATAAGTCATGTCAAATGATTTTTACCATCTGATTGGATCACCTATATAAGATAAAAGTTATCATGAGATATCACAAAATTTACCATTTTTTTCTCTCTTAATCAATGTGTTTATTACACTCATTAGCTTGTACCCGTACTTATTTATATATTTTTCTCACTTGCTAGTATCTTTTGTTTTTTGGTAATACACTTGCCAGTATCTTTTACAGTCTCGAAAAAAGCAACTCGAATACGGTGTCTACCACATTATTTCGTGGAAGTTGTTCATAAAACAAAATTCATTAAACAATGACCCAGCAAAGTTGAAGTCGCACTATGCACGCAATTTGCAATAGAAAACTACTTTCTTTTGTTTTATTTGGAGCCAAAGTTTTGCACCACAGTCGAATAATTTCCATCTTTGAAAGCTGTGTTGATGATACACTACACATCACAGCTGATCTAATGAAAAGCTAGTAAGATGAGCTGAGATGAAGTGAACTAAAGGCACAAAGCAAAATGGCAGAAACTGCTGTATCGTTTGTTTTGAATGAAGTGTACCAACTCCTAAAAGGAGAAGTGATTCTTCAGAAAAGGATCCATGAACAATTTTCAGAAATAAAAGATGAACTGGAGAGCATTCAAGCCTTCATCAAGGATGCAGATAGAAGGGCAGCAGATGAAGTAGACACTAACGAAGGGATAAAAGCTTGGGTGAAGCAGGTAATACTAGAAGAAGAGGATTTTTATTACTTTGTCATAATTGATACAAGAGTATGGTCTTCTATTTATACTAGAGCTAGAGTGATACTTAGGTTATGACACATAATTGCTCCACTATAATACTCAATGCTTAGTGCCACATTTTAGGAACTAAGTGCTAAGTGGTAATTTACAAGACTTAAAACTATAGTAACTCACAACCTTTCAGCTTTGTAACTTGAATTATTATTCATTTTTTTAATTATTATCTAACAGGTAAGAGAAGCGTCGATTCGCATAGAAGATGCCATTGATGAATACCTCATTTATGTACCTCAGGAGACACCTAATGCCGGATGCATAGCTTCACTCCAAAAATTTGCTCGTGTGATCAAAACTTTGAAGCCTCGTCATCGGATAGCGTCTCAGATTCAAGACCTTAAATTATCAATTTATGGAATCAAAGAAAGAAGTAAAAGGTATAACTTTCAGTCTTCAGTTGAGGAAGGATCAAGAAATGGAAAATGGCATGATCCTCGATTGTGTTCATTTTTCATTGAAGAAGCGGAAGTTGTGGGATTTGAATACCCAAGAGATCAATTGGTTGATTGGTTAGTAAATGGAGTGGCATTGCGCACTGTGGTTTCAGTGGTAGGCATGGGGGGACTTGGAAAAACCACTCTTGTCAATAATGTTTTTCACAACAACGAGGTGAAAGGTTACTTTCATCGCCGTGCTTTTATCACGGTCTCTCAAACGTATATTGTGGATTCCTTGTTCCGGGACATGATGAAACAATTCTGTCGAGAGAATAATGAGCCTCTTCCTCAAGGTTTCAACACAATGGATCACATGTCACTTGTAACTGAAGTGAGGCATTACTTGCAGGAGAAGAGGTATGTCGTTGTCTTTGATGATGTATGGAAAGTAGATTTTTGGGATGAGATCCAACTTGCTATACTTGATAATAATATAGGAAGTAGGATAATGATCACAACTAGGAACTTGGAAGTTGCAAATTATTGTAAGAAATCATCTCTTGTTCAAGTGCACATGTTGCAACCCCTGCCTCCAAACAAAGCATGGGAACTCTTCTGCAAGAAGACGTTTCAATTTGATTTTAATGGATATTGCCCATCTGAGCTTGAAGATATATCGTATGAAATTGTTCAAAAATGTGAGGGGTTACCACTTGCAATTGTAGCCATTGGAGGTCTTTTGTCAACCAAAGAAAAAACTGTGTTTGAATGGAAAAAACTATGCCAAAACCTTAGTTTTGAGCTACAGCGTAATCACCATTTGGCTAGTTTAACTAGAATTTTAGCATTCAGCTATGATGATTTACCCTACTATTTGAAATCATGTATCTTGTATTTTGGTATATATCCAGAAGACTACTCCATCAGGTGCACGAGAATGGTTAGGCAATGGATAGCTGAAGGTTTTGTAATGCATCATGAGGAGAATAAATCTTTGGAGGAAGTTGCAAAAGAATACTTGACAGAGTTAGTCCACAGAAGTTTGGTTCAAGTCTCTAAGGTTCACTATGATGGGAAACCTTCAAGTTGCCGAATTCATGATTTGTTGCGTGAAATGATGATTAGAAAAATGAAGGAGTTAAGTTTTTGTCGTGTTGTGCATGAAGATGATCAACCTATCTATGATCCATTAACTAGACGCTTGTCCATAGCAACTTGTTCTAGTGATCATGTGCTTATGAGCATTGAACAATCCAACATGCGGTCCATGTATATGTTTGAAGCAGGCAAACTGTCAGAACGCTTTTTGAGTAGGTTCTTTGAAAAATCTAAGCTTCTGAAAGTATTGGACTTGGAAGGTTCTTCATTGGATTATGTTCCTAATCATTTGGGGAACATTTTCCACTTGAAGTTCTTGAGTTTAAGGTACACAAAGGTGAAGGTTCTTCCTAAATCCATCGGTAAACTTCAAAACCTGGAGACATTGGATTTGAAAGAAACACAGGTGCATGACTTGCCAAGGGATATAATCAAACTTACAAAATTACGTCATCTTATAGTTTGCTACAGAAGAAAAGAAGCATTTCATACGATGAAGGGTGAAACTGGGGTGCAGATGAAGGAAGGAATTGGATGTATGAAATTTCTGCAAACACTTTATCATGTGGAGTCAGACCATGGTGGATTAGAGCTAATAAAAGAGCTGAGAATGTTGAGGCATTTAAGGAAGTTGGGCTTAAAGAATGTTAAGAGAGAATACGGAAAGGCTATGTGTGACTCAATACAGGAGATGGGTTGCCTTGAATCTCTTTCTATTAGTGCAATAACAGAAGGTGAAATCATTGATTTGCAATTTATTATATCTCCCCCACAACTTCAACGATTACACTTGTTTGGTCGCTTAGAGAAGTTTCCAGATTGGGTTTCAAGACTTGACTATCTTGTTAGGTTGTCCATTCGTTTTTCTAAATTAACAGAGGATCCACTGAAGTTGCTTAAAGATCTTCCAAATTTGATGCGTCTCGGATTTGGCAGTGATGCATATGATGGTGACACGTTGCATTTTGAAGCGGGGTTTCTAAAACTGAAAAATCTATATCTCGCAGTGTTGAAAAACTTGAATTCCATTGTTATAGAGAATGGTGCTTTGCCTACTCTTAAATTTATTCGAATGGGTCGTATGCCTCAACTAAAGGAGATGCCCTCTGACTTCCACCTCCTAAAAAACCTAGAAGATTTGTATTTGAATTCTATGCCACGTGAGTTCAGCCAAAGCATTTATCCAGAACGTGGACCCAAGTACTGGGTCATCAAACATGTGCGAATTGTTTCAATCAGAGAGTGGGTTGGACCAGGTCATTTTGATTATAGTTATCACACCATTCGCGCGTCATCCAAGTAATGTATGAATCAAGAATAATTTGGAGTCACCGAATTCCAAATTTGAAGGTACCCTCTTCCTCTAATACCTTAATGCATATATTATAGTAGTTTATATTTATAAATTCCAAGTTTGTCTAATATATTGTTTTCTTCCTTCTATTCAAAAGATTGCTAGCTATATAAGCAAATGATTGTTTTACTACCAATCCACCGGATCGAAGCAGTTTTTTTTTTTTGTTCATGAACTTATTTGTATTTTTTTTTAAGTTGTTACATGACACTAATGGCTTGCACTGTTAAGTTTGTACTTTCACTGTTATTGATTCTAAATATGCCAATATCACAAACCCCTTTTGACAACAAAGAAGACAAAAATCTGAACGGAATTTAAAATATAAACTTAGATTTATATCCTAAATGCTAAAGAAATATAGTTTTCTGGATTTTTTTTGCTCTCATCA
The DNA here is from genome assembly GCA_039655645.1 of Ammopiptanthus mongolicus. NCBI lineage: Eukaryota > Viridiplantae > Streptophyta > Magnoliopsida > Fabales > Fabaceae > Ammopiptanthus > Ammopiptanthus mongolicus. The sequence continues at coordinate 50,072,863 of CM077350.1, forward strand.
GAGGTAAAAGTTCATGGTGGTATATTCTGCTTAAGTGCTAATAGTGTCAAAAACAAAATTTCATACTGAGAGTTCACTGTTTTGGCTTGAAGTCTGAACTCAAGCAAGAAACTCTAGTGGCAGTGCATAAATAATACAAAAATGCAACAAACACCAGAATGCAACAAATTAACCCCATAGTAGTGCAAAAAAATACAACAAACCTTATGGATGCTCAAGTTCGAAGGAGCTTTTGGCGCTGTGATTGCTCTCTGTAAATTCAAACAGCAAGAAATTAGAAGCCCCAACCCAAACTGGGAAAAAATTTGAGAGGAAGAAAGAAGAAAGAGATTCGAAGAAGACTTGAAATACTGAACGAGAAGGTTGGTGGCGACGATGCAACATCAACGGAGAACAGAGGGTGGCGAGAGAGAGCTTGTGATGATTCCTCCTTCATAGCAGAAACGCAGAAACAGAGAGCAGGGGGAGATGAGAGGTAGAGCAGAGAGAGCAGAGGGTGATGGAGGTAGAGAGGGAAAAGTGAAAAGGGAAAGGGAAGCTCGTGAGTAATTAGGGATTTTAATCCTTTCGGTCGCTAGTAACTTAATTTAACAGGTGGACGCTACTTGGTCGCTAGCTGATTCTTCCTTGACTTTCCATTTATGCTAGTTAGCGACCAAATGCAGGCAGTTGCCAAACGTGGCCTCCAGAAAAAAATACAGCCAATTAGCGACCACGCATTGGAGACCAAACCCTTCGGTTTCTAATTTTGGCTCTTCCTTTGCTTTTCATTTATGTCAGTTAGCGACTGAATGCATGCGGTCGTAAACGTGACTTCCATAGAGTCGGTTAGTGACCGTGTTAGAGACCGCACATTGGAGACCAGGCCTTCTGGTTGCTACATCGGTCACTAGCCGGCTCTTCCTTGCCTTTTCATTTACGTCAGTTAGCGACCAATATCAAGCGGTCGCTAAACAACCCTATAATTGATTAAATGGACCTTTAGCGGCAACGACTTAGCGACCGCAAATGATAGTCGCTAAATCGGTCACCATGTGGACCAAAATTATTGGCTTTTAAAATCTAATGTTTAGCGATTGATTCCTAATGCCACCGACTATAGTTGGCGCAATGTCGATCGCTAAATGTGAAAATGCAATCCTTTTGCTGAAATAAGCTATCCGTTCGCGAGACGGATCACTATTGGCGACCGAAGATAATTCGATCGCTACGCTCGGTTGTTAAAGAAGAGTTTTCTTGTAGTGAATGGGAATGTTAGCTGTATATGTGATCCCTTATTTTGATGTTGTTCTTTGATGACTAAAGGGCCTATTAGATTATATGCATGAAAATGATGTTGCTTAGAATAATTTCTATTGCCTTTGACTTCGATTGATGCCACATCTATTTCACCCATGGGTTACATTAGTCATTAGCATGATGCATTTCATCATGTGCATTAAATAGTTAAATGTTGCATAATGCATAACCATAATTCCATTGTAAAATAACTATAAATCCTGCTTATAGACTTGATACCTGTTAGTTGATTATGTAGATTTTGTAATTGATTTGTTGAACCTATATTGACTTACTAAGTTTTCTATATTGGGAAAATGGTACTCCATTTCATACCATTTGGCCGATAAAATTATTTTCTATATCCCGATGTAGCTAAAACTATCATTAGTAGTGTTTTAAAATCCTATATTACTAGGAATTGTTAGAATTCTAACCCTTATTGCTTATAATGTGTTATTCCAAATATTGAGCAGGAGACAGCCCAACAGGATTGTTTTGATTAACATCTATCTTGAAATTGCCAAGGGGTTGTTGTCATATGATCCTGAGACCAAAACCTATGATGTGTCTATTATAGCTATTGTGTTGATGTAGATTACCCCTGGGACAGTTGTTGATGTCACGGGACTATTGCGACTCTTGGAGATAAACTCATACCTGTAATCTTATGTTTTTGTATTATATATTTGGAACCTTGTAAGATGTTGTAGTGAGCTAGTAAGATTCATCTGTTATGGTATGTAAACGATAACCATTGGAGGTGGGACCTTTGGATAGACATGTTGCAACTACTATGTGCAGGTACTGAGGCCTGCAACATTATATAAGAAGTGTATGTAAATGTTATGTTTATCTATGTGCTGCTACTAGGGATGCTTGATTCTCTTCTTTTGTGCAATCTTAAAATCAATGAACCACAGTTCGTAGTTCTTAAGATATTTCAATGGTATGGAGGATTTTAGAATCCGCCCTGTTTCAATGTTTGTTCAACTAGTTTTTCCCTTTTTGGTACTTGATCCTACTAGGGAGTAGGGGAAGCTCCACCACTAGCATGGAGTCTAGTCCAGGGAATTCCACTAAAGAGCTAGCAAGGGGGAAGGAGAAAGGAGAAGGGATGATGTATTGGAGGGAAGAGTCAAGAAGAAATGGAATAATTTCTTTAAAGAAAAAACTTTTTCCTACACTATTGGGCAAAGATTTAGAAATTGACACACCAAATGGATTACCTACATTACATATGTTTAGCATAGGCTTGGTCGTATGAAAGTTCTTATTGTTCTTGATGATGTGAATGATTCAGAACAAATAGAATTTTTAGTTGGAGCTCATGATTCTTTTTTTATGAAAAACCAAATTAATATAAATAAAAGAGTACAGGGGTAGTGTAACCTAAATATAAAGATATGAACATAAATTCCCAAATGTGTGAAATAAGAGATCTATGACAGTAAAAGGTCCCCGTTACAAACCATGCCATCACTCAATACCAAAAATGTTCGAACTCAGCAGCAGAATTATAAACTACGAACCAACCAAATTAACAGATCAACCCACAGCAACCGGCCACGAGAAAAACAAGAGCAGATAAAAAAAATACTCCAAGGCCAAAAAAGAAAGGCATTAGCCTACTGTCAACAGACTCAGTTTTCCAAAGCCAAAGATGAAAGAATTTGACTGACTTGAATCGCAACCAAACAGAAGCACCTGTGACAGTCCCAAAACACCTACAGCATGAAACAATACACTCCACCCGAACGCTTCATGAATTTAGGTCCCTGATATTTAAACAAGCTGCAGGATTTAGTATCCAACTTGAAAGTGAATAATTAAAGCCTGAATATTTGCCCTTCAACCAAGACCATGCCTTAACCTTAACCCTCTCAACTAATTCTTCAACTGACACCTGTTTATTTCTGAAAATCTTTTCATTCCTACACAGCCAAACTGACCATATCACAGCAAACCAAGTGAGCTGCCAAGCTTCCTTAACTGCATAATTACACGATGGTAACCTGTTGAGGTACAAACAAGTCCCACAGTATTCAAAAAAAGGAAGGTAATTGGGTTTATAAGCACGGGAAATTGTTAGATTATATTAGCTTTATTTGCTTAAGGGTAGTTTAGTCTTTCGGCTATTATATATATTTGTATTTTGTGCGTTGTACTCTTAAGAGACTTATATTGCATTTCAATGAAACTCTAGCAGCCACTTCTTCTCCTCTACTCTTCTTCTTCTTCTCTATGATTATGTATGTTGTTAACATGGTATCAAACCCTAGAACCCGATTTGCGACCCGTTTCGCGCGTGGCCCTTCCTCTCCTCCGGTGCGCGCGCTGCTATCTTCTTCTCCAGCGGGTTTGATTCGTTAAGTCTCTTTCTTTTTGCGGTTGCAGTTTCTGGAATTTCTGTCATGGCTGGTGAAAAGGATGATTCTCTTCAAGCCATTAGTGTGCAATTGAATGGGCAAAATTATTCTTATTGGAGTTATGTCTTGAAAAATTTTCTGAAAGGCAAGAGAATGTGGAGTTATGTTTCTGGTGATTCTGTTAACAAATGAGACATATGCAAAGGAGTTGGAGACCTGGGAGGTAAACAATTCCAAGATTATCACCTGGATTAACAATTCTGTTTCGCAATCCATTGGTATTCAGCTTGCAAAATATGACACGGCCAAGGAGGTTTGGGATCATTTGAAAAGGCTGTATGTGCAGTCAAACTTTGCAAAACAATATCAGTTGGAGATTGATATTCGGGCCCTTCAGCAAAACAACATGAGCATCCAGGAATTTTATTCTGCTATGACCAACCTTTGGGATCAGTTGGCCCTTACTGAATCTGCGGAATTGCGAGGCTTCAAAGCGTACACTGATCGTAGAGAGGAGTAGCGGTTAGTTCAATTTTTGATGGCCCTTCGGGATGATTTTGAAGGCCTCCGTGGAACTATCTTGCACCGCAATCCCCTTCCAACTGTTGATTCGGTGGTTAATGAATTGTTAGCTGAAGAAATTCAACTAAAGTCTCACTCCCAATTTGACAAAGGCATTCTCTCCACTCCCAATCCATCTGTTTTTGCTGCTCTTGTTAGCAAAGAAAAGTCTCATGGGAAGGTTGGCTATGATGAATGCAGCTATTGCAAAGACAAAGGTCATTGGAAATCACAATGTCTGAAATTATTGAAACAGCAGCAGTCCCAACAACCTTCTCAGTGGTGTCCACAGTATAATCAGTCGAATCAGCGACATTTCAAGCCTCCCTCATCCAATGTTGCTGCTGTTGTTCCTCCCTCAGATGTTGTTGGTACTGGACCTGTATACTCTCCTGAGAGCACTTCCCTTGTATCTGATCTTGCTGAGCAGTTCCAAAAGTTTCTAGCCAGTCAGCCGCATGCCATGTCTACCTCCTTCAATAAAGGTTTGCCTTCCCCTAACTCATCAGGTATATCTTCACCCATGTGGGTTCTTGACTCTGGAGCATCTCATCATATGTCTTATCATTCTCAATCTTTTGTGTCCATATACCCTACTTCATCCATGTCTGTAATGACTGCTGATGGCACACCTATGCCATTGGCAGGCATTGGGTCTGTTTCCACGCCTAACTTGTCCATTTCAGATGTTTATTATATACCTAATCTCACCATGAGTCTTGCATCTGTTGCTCAGTTATGTGATTCTGGTTACTCAGTTGTTTTTTCTTCTACCCATTGTTCTGTTCAGGATCCGCAATCCGGGAGGCTGATTGGGACAGGCCATAGGCAGGGGGGACTCTATTTTCTGGATGAGCTGAAGGTTCCAGCGGTTGCTGCTACTAGCACTAGTGTTGATTTGTCATCCTTTTGTTTGCATTCCTCTTCTTCTAGTTTTTATTTATGGCACTCTCGTCTTGGACATGTTTCTTCTTCTCGATTAAAGTACTTGGCTTCTACCGGAGCTTTAGGAAAGTTGCAAACTAGTGATATTTCTGATTGTTGTGGTTGTAAACTTGCTAAATTTTCTGCTTTGCCCTTTAGCAAAAGTGTTTCAATTTCTTCTAACCACAATTCATAGTTTGTCTGAGCCCTCTTTCTATCAAGAGGCTATTCTTGATCCTCTTTGGCAACAGGCTATGGCTGAGGAACTTTCTGCTTTACACAAGACAGATACTTGGGAACTAGTACTTCTCCCACAAGGAAAACGTGCTATTGGCTCTCGTTGGGTATACAAGATCAAAACCAAGTCTGATGGGTCAGTTGAGCGTTACAAAGCCCGTCTTGTGGCTAAAGGATTCTCGCAACAATATGGTATGGATTATGAAGAAACCTTTGCTCCTGTTGCTAAGATGACCACTATTCGCACTCTCATTGCTGTTGCATCTGTTCTTCAGTGGCATATTTCTCAAATGGATGTTCAAAATGCCTTCTTGAATGGTGTTCTTCAAGAGGAAGTTTACATGGTACCTCCACCGAGTGTTTCTCATAATCCAGGGGAAGTTTGTAAGCTGAAGAAGGCTTTGTATGGGCTTAAACAAGCTCCTCGAGCTTGGTTTGAGAAATTCTCTATTGTGATTGCATCTCTTGGCTTCCGCTCTAGCCCTCATGATTCTGCCTTGTTTATCAGGTCCACTTCCCACGGTCGTATTGTACTCTCTCTATATGTTGATGACATGATAATCACAGGGGATGATGTTGATGGGATTGCAGAATTGAAATTACAATTGGCTCAGCAGTTTGAGATGAAAGATTTAGGCACTCTTCGCTATTTCTTGGGGATTGAAGTTGCCTACTCTCCTAGAGGTTACCTCCTTTCTCAAACCAAGTATATTGCCAATATTCTTGAACAAGCTCGCCTCTCTGATACTCGAGCAGCTGACACTCCTCTTGAGCTTAATGCGAAATATGTCTCCTCTGATGGTGTTCCTCTTTCAGATTCAACTTTGTATCGTACTTTGGTTGGTAGTTTGGTGTATCTTACCATCACTAGAGCTGACATTGCTTATGCCGTGCATATTGTCAGCCAGTTTGTTGGTTCCCCTACCTCTGTGCATTGGGCAGCTGTTCTTCGCATTCTTCGGTATCTTCGGGGCACTCAATTCCAGAGTCTTCTGCTTCCCTCATCTTCTTCTTTAGAGTTGCGTGCTTATTCTGATGCTGATTGGGCTGGTGATCCCACTGATTGTAAGTCTACCACAGGGTTTTGCATCTTCTTAGGAGATTCTCTCATCTCTTGGAAGAGTAAAAAGCAAGACATTGTCTCCCGCTCTTCTACAGAAGCTGAGTATCGTGCTCTGGCATCCACCACTGTAGAAATCGTTTGGTTGCGCTGGCTACTTTCTGATATGGGTGTCTCTCTCTCTGAGCCCACTCCTATGTATTGTGATAACATGAGTGCCGTTCAGATCACTCGGAATTCTGTCTTTCATGAGTGCACTAAGCATATAGAGATTGACTGCCATTTTATGCGCCATCACTTTCAACATGGCACCATCACTCTACCATATGTCTCTTCCGCCTTGCAAGTTGCTGATTTGTTCACTAAGTCGCATTCTATTCAATGTTTTCGTTTCTTGACTAACAAACTCTCAATGCTCTCTATTGATGCATCGCGAGTTTGAGGGGGGATGTTAGATTATATTAGCTTTATTTGCTTAAGGGTAGTTTAGTCTTTCGGCTATTATATGTATATTTGTATTTTGTGCGTTGTACTCTTAAGAGACTTATATTGCATTTCAATGAAACCCTAGCAGCCACTTCTTCTCCTCTACTCTTCTTCTTCTTCTCTATGATTATGTATGTTGTTAACAGAAATGTCTCCATAGGTATGAGGCCTTTTGGGTGGTATCCAAAAGCAAATCCATGAAGGTATAAGTCCAAAGTGGACAATATCATACCATGGTGTGGAGACTTGCGGATTAAACGGAATCCTCGCTTCCCAACAAGTGGTATCAGAGCCGTTGGTATAAACGGCTTAGGCGAGTATGGAAATAGTTGTTGGTATAAACAGGCTAAATACTCGAAGGCTTCCGCGCTGGATGGGGGATGAACCATGGTCCTTTGTTTGAGGGGAGGATTGTTGAGGTACGAAGCAAATCTATGAGGGTATAAGCCTAAAGTGAACAATATCATACCATGGTTTGGAGACATGTGCGGTATAAACGGGATCCCCGGTTCCCAACATAATCCCATAAACTGCAAAAAATGTACCTTACACTCATTTGACATAACTGAAGTCACACCTAACCAGTTTAGACAATGATTCCAAACTGCAGAATAAAGTAGACAGTTGGAGCTCATGATTGGTTTGGATCAGGTAGCAGAATCATTATAACAACTAGAGATAAGCAAGTGCTTGCTAATGAAGTTGATCATATATACAAGGTAGGGGCATTGGACTACGATGATTTAAGCTTTTCAATTTGAATGCCTTTAAACAAAATCATGTTGAAATGGAGTTAAATGAGCTATCAAAGATGGTGGTCAATTAGGCCAAAGGCATTCCATTAGTTGTCAACCTCTTCTTCGTGGAAAAGATAAGGAAGTATGGGAAAGTCAGCTAGAGAAACTTACGAAAATGCCAAAGTTCATGATGTAATGAGACTGAGTTATGATGATCTAGATTACAAAGAGCAAATTATTTTTTGAGATCTTGCATGTTTCTTTAATGGATTGAATTTGAAAGTGGGCTACATAATAACTTTATTCAAAGATCATGAATGTGATTATTCAGTGGCTGCTGGGTTGCAAAAGCTGAAAGATAAAGCTCTTATTACAATTTCTGAAGATAATTTTGTATTAATACATGATATTATTCAAGAAATGGCTTGGAAGATTTTTCGCAAAGAATTTACTAAAGACCCTCAAAACTTCAGTCGATAATGGGGTCCTGATGACATTTATGAAATATTGAAAATAACAAGGTAAAAGGCAAAATTATATATGATATCTCTTAGATAACATTTCATTTTGTGTGTGTGGGAAATATGGCTTTTAATGATCAAACTTTTCTAATACTTTCATGGCAGGGGACTGATACCATTAGAAGCATAACCGTGCAGTTGTCAGTAGTTAGGATACAATAACTTCACAAATTCATGTATCTAATACCTACTTAAATTTGTTCAAGTGATGGATATGCAACTCACCAATAGTTGCATTTTCATATTTTCTTTTTACGTACTTATTATATAATATTATCAGACAAAAATCATACTTTCATCCTCCCAATTATTTTCTAGCCATGCTGACCTGTAGCATTGTTTTGCTTTCTGTATATTGATACATGCATGTCTAGTAATTTGGATATATGCAGTTTGTTGCTGGATCTCATGCAGTGAATGCTTTGGCATTTGTTATCACTTATCAATAGGCTTTACTATGGGGTATCAGACTTTGGATATGCTGCTTACTCTGGTAATTACCTAGTCCAATGATTAATGTTTAGACATTTTATATGCTTTCTCTTTCTTTTTCTCTTACCCTATCTTTGGGCTTTTGTCATGGTTAGGTGCTAGTTGGACTAATTTCATCAGTTTTCCTATTGTTAACTGCTCCAGTACTTGGAATTCCCGGAGTCTCGACAAGGTAGTTTCACTTCATGTTTTTGCATCTCCTAGCTGGAGTTTGGAGGTATTTAATTCATTTTTATGGTGATAGTTATGATACTTTGTGTTGTTGCTCAAACTATATCTGATAAAAGAGAAATGGCAAAATGATAAAGGACATTTTGCTTGACACGGAGGCTGACAATATGGCATACTTGACATCATTAGTTGGCAAAATGTGTGCTCTTATAAATGTTATAGTTCAATGTCAGCTGTTAAACAATACCAGTATCATTTGTTATTTTATATCACAATCGTGTAAAAATGCCATTAGTAAGAAATTTTATCATAATAATGATATTGCTGAGTGATTATCTGCTTATAGGGTACGGTGGATTCCTTCCTCTAGATCCAAAAAGCAGCTTTTAAGAGTAATAATTTTCTTTCTTCTCTAAGTAGTCAAAAAAAGGTGTCAAGAAAATATGATGATAAATGAGGGCCAAATATACAGAGAGATTAATGCTACATATAACATATAAAATCTTACAAGCCCTTTCGGCACTCTTAGATTAATAAGTGGATTCGTAAGGAAGATATTAAGACTTTAAAACTTATATTCACAAAATCTACAAGAGACCCGATACGAACTTTAGGATAACCACAACACAAAAGCTAACTGTTGTGGTTGCAGAGCCTTCCGGGGCTGGTTGTGCACTAGCCAACGTCAAGTGATACGAACTTTGGGAAAACCACACCACAAAAGTTAGCCATTGTGGTTGAAGAGGCCAAGGTCATATAAATCGCAAACCAGAATCGCATACTTCCGATGTGTGACTCAAGTCCCTTACCTTGCAATTGGATTCTAACACAACTTAACGGCTCCGCACTGGTTGTCTCTTTCTTGTTTTCCAGGATTTGTCTGTGTCATTTTTTACATACACAGACACATTTGTATATCACTGATCTGATTCGGCATGATTTATGGTCATGTTTTTTATTCTCTCTTTTTCTCCTCTCTGGCAGAGTAGAGGATGGGTTGGTACTTTCTGGTTAATAAAAGTAAAATTATCTGGTAAAGATTTTGATTGAGTTGTTAATCTTATTATTTTCTTATTTTCAAGGTTGGGCAGCAAAAGTGGACTATGGGATATGGTCTGGTATAAAAATGGAGCAGGAGACTGACTGAGGCATTTAAACTCATATATTCAAAACTTCCCACTTTTACTTGTCAGGTCAAAATGTCCTTCTCATGGTAAGTAGTCAGAGGACATGATGCATACAAGCTCTAACATTTGGAGGCTGTGCAGTGTGCACCCTTACCTGGTTATCAACACCAGCCCTTCCAGAGGATCAATCAGGACAACAGTAAATTTAGAATATAGCTGTAGCCAAATTCTTGCTTATACAAGTACAGAGGAAGAGAATGAAGTAGTAGTACAGGGAGGGAGGAAATAGTTCTATTTGATGACCTGCCTACAGCTACAAAGCTAAGTTTTTTAGCGTTGGAGTTTTTTGGAAATGTGTATGTATAGGGAGATTGGTGTATATGTCTTTTTATATTGTCCTAGCAATAGCTGCACGTGGAATTAGGTCCTTTGACTTGTCTTTCATAGCAAAATAATGATGTTAAATGCATAGGATGTATTCTTTTCTTTTAAGATGGAGAATGATCATTTCATTGTTATTGTGAAAATAATGCCATATTCGTGGAATACTAGGAAATGGTAATTTTGAATTAGACAGAATATAAATAGAAAAGTCTGTTACAATTTTATGTGTCTTACATGAATGAGGGAAAGTGTGATTAAGCCTGCAGTATCTAGGAAAGATCATTATTCCTATAGGACAGCTTTTTCTTGGCCACTAAGAGAGCCTTACTGAAAAACTGTGGGGCAAAAATAGTCCTGATCAACCCCACTAAAATGAAAAATAATTTTCTAAGCATATGGAAACTCTATCCTATATGTGAAAAACATAAATCAAGTACCTTCTGCTCTTCCACTAAGCCAAAATCATAGTCAGGTCTCAAGAAACTAAAATCATAACCCACTTCTTGGTCAGCAACCTGCATATTATTCAAATGTTCAGGCAGATGACCACCTTGATTCTGAAACTGTTGAGAAAGATCTGACAGCTTCCTAGTCTTCCCAGAACTAAATTCAGATAGCGCATTTCCATCATTTCTTTTTTCTTGCAATTTTAAGTCTCTATTAGTATTGATGTTCAAAGCCTCAACTTCAGACATTCTTTCAATTGGTCCAGCATTGCCACCAGGAACTAGATGGACTTGCTTCATAGATGCCCTCACCACAGGTGACTCAGTGTTGCAATTATTATAAGATGCACACTGGGCTCTCAGCCTGCAATCTAAACCTTGAAACTCATTTTTCATCTTAACAAAATTGTAATCCCAGCAGTTGCAGTCACAAAGTTGCACCGTTTCTGCTTCTACTTGCATTACTGGCTTCTCAACGTCAACATGATCACAATGTTTATATTTATATTGCTCATTTTGCCAGTGAATGTAACAACCACCTTTTGAGCACTTATTATTGCTACAAAGTTTCAGAATTTTAGAAATTACTTCCTCCATCTGTTTCTTTGAGAAGCATGCTTCTGTTTTGATGTCCTTATAAAGATCACAACGGTTGGTACAGCTCAACTCACATGATGTGAATGTGAAAGTTCCAACTGATTCATCCGTTGTTTCTTCACTCTTCACTGAAATCTCATGCTCGGTAGCATCAGAAGCTGTATAACCTGCTCCATTTTTCATGGCCATATCCATAAGTTCTACAGTGGTGCCAGAAAATTTCAAGACCTCTTCTGATTTTCTCTCCATTCCTTCACTTTCTTCAGGTATTTCAGCTTTAACATCCTTGAAATGCCCCTGATGAATTCTTGCCTCCCATTTCTCATTTGTTTGATCTTGGAAATTGCCAATTTGAACCACCTTTGGTTCCTCTGTAGTGTTGTCAGCCACACAAACCTCAGAATGATCATGTTTTATCTTTGTTTCCTCCAAAACTGCAACCTCAGGACAATTGTGTTTGTCTTCAGCTTCAGCAAGCTCACCACAATTCAATGTAGCTGCAGACTTACATGGTGATTCGTTTGAGGCTATTGAGTCCACATCATGCTCAGGAAAGTTCAAACGGGCACAAGGACCATACATGGCCTTGGCTGCTTCATCATAAGCAAGAGCAGCTTCAAGTGCAGTAGAGAAAGTACCAAGCCAAAGCCTATTTGCTTTCTTACTCACATGGTTAGGTTCACGAATTTCAGCAACCCATTTACCCCAAATTCTCTGTCTCACACCTCTGTACTTATAATCGGAGTTCTGAGGACCTCCTTTACCTCTCATGCACCCTTTCTTAGAGCCCTTAGCTGGAACTTTGTGAATCATTTGCGCCCCATCAAGTTGCCTTTTGTACTTCTTCCACTTCTCAAGAGTATGTTCCACAGACTCACTTCCAATCCTGCTTCTCTTGAAGGATTTCCTGTTTTATTCATATCAACAAATAAACAAAATATTGAGAATTTCACAGTCAATCCTTTCATAAATCATTGACAAAGTTTGCAAAGTTAAAAGTACAGATATTATAAGGGTGTGTTTGTATGTGTGTTAAGAAGCATAAAAAATTTATGCAGCAACCACAAATTAACCTTGAGAATGAAAAGAAAAATGGGTTAAATCAAAAATCCAAATAGAATTTTAGATCAAATGAAAGAGAAGTAAGATGAAGCAAAAGTAACAAGTATATGGAGTTATGTATAGATTGAGATAAATTCATAAGAAAGCAACATACCCAGAAACTGTATCAGTAGTCATGCTCTTTCAGGAGTTTGATACTGAAGAAGCATATCATTGAGCTCCTGGTTTTGTTGTGGGTTTTAGTGTTGTAGTTTAAGGCTTCAGGGTTCTAGAGGGGTTTTACATTTACATTGACCCCTACGTGCTATGTTTTATTGTTTCGTGTATGTATGAATGTCACTGCCAACGTCATCCTTTGATTGGGGACCAAGTAACCGTTCAACAAGGGAAAGGGTAACAAGCATGCAACTTCTCTTTTTGCGGCTTTCTTTCTTTATTTATTCACTCTTTTTTGCGGCTCTTTGTTTCTTTATTCACTCTTTTTTGCGGCTCTTTTTTTATTTGTTCACTCGTCTTTCAAGTTTCAACTGAGGTTTCTTCATCATGAAGGGCTCCATTTTCAAGCAGTGTTTTCAACACTCCACTTATCTTGTAAAGCATGGTTTTAAATTGAGAAGTGACATTACGAAAACGAATTTCGTATCGAAAACATAGTGACAGAAAATATCAGTTTAAGAAAATTGATTGGTAGTACGAAATGAATTTTGTCACTATATTTACAATGAAAGCTACACTGCCAAATTTCTTTTCTTTTAAGTTTTTTTAACACTAGCTTTACCCAATTGGTGGATTAAGAGTTCCTAACTTTTCGTACGGTACATTTTTCGAAATAAATAGCATAACTGATTACTAAAGTTTAAAAAAATAGCATAACTAATTACTAAATACTCCTCCCGGTCACTATTACAAGCAAAAAAGTCCCAAAATTTTTGATCAAATATATAAGCAAATTTCAACTATATCCTATTTAATGACATTGTTCCTAAAATATCCTTCATTTAATACCAATTTTGGTTTCGAATAACTCAATGTGGGATGTATTAATAAAAATAGAAGTTTTCTATGAAGGTTACTTTAGGTAATACACTTAACTTTTTAATAACATTAAATGAGGTTAACCAACTTCCTTAATATATGTGTCCCATTTGAGTTTTACTTATAATAGGAACCAGAGGGAGTAGAATATACTCACCAGCATGTGAGGGTATTAATTTATAAATCCAATGTCTAACACTAACTTCCAATTCTATTTATTCTGTCTTGGTTAGTTACAGGATAGTTAGCTTTGTAACACCCTGTTTTTTTAAAAGCTTTCTAAAAGCTTTCTATATTAATTAAACAATATTTATGTGTGTGTATTTTATTGAAGGGTCTAGAGAGTGAAATAAAATAAATTAAGACCATAGTCAAGCTCTACGATATCGTAGGAAGCTATGGTTAAATTTTGGCTCGAAAACTCAAACGGATCCCGGTCTGCGTTTTTCATTGACAGGAATGTTTTACTACTATCAAGACCTAATTTGGACTCGTGAACGAGACAGTTAGTCTTAGAATCACGTTTTCTACATTTTTGAAAAAATGGGTCTCAGGCGAAAACTCAAACCGGGAGACAAACGGAGCTGCATAGGGATTTACCGGGACTCGCTAACGGATAAAATTGATGTCACATCAAGTCACATCACCTCAGAAAGCGTGCCATGACTCACCACTATCATAATGACAAACGAAAATATCTGGACACAAAAAGACCAAAATGCCCTTGATCTTTTTTCTAAAGGACATATGTGTCCCTAAAATATCTAAAATGATGGCATGACTCACCCCTCCCCACCCATTTCTTCGGCTGCCTCTCTTCTTCTCTCCCCCTCCATCTTCTTCTTCCTTCCTTTTTTTTCTTTTTCCTCCATTTCTCCTTTTTCTTCATTTCTTTACCTCCATTTTTCTCAAGCTTTCACAAGGCATTTCAAGAAACTTTGTGAAGCAAAGTTGATCACCTCATCCTCCTCTATCATCTAAGAGGTATAGACTTCTCTCTTGAGCTCTCAATCTTCATTTTTCTCCATTGAAAGTTCATAGTTTCAAGGTTGTTCTTCAAACTTCAAAAATTTCTAGAAAATTGTAGAAAAATCCTTTTCATGCCAAACCAATTTCTATAATCTAGTTTCATCCTATACTATCATAATCCAAGAGCATGAAATCAAATAAGCTTTCTATCCTATTTAACTAAAAGGGGCCGAACCCTAACACTTTGGGGGAAATGGGTTTTGGTTCAATTTTTGTGAAATGATTCTTGATTTCACCTATTTCATTCCTTAATTATGTAATCCAAGTGATTAGGAAGCCAAATAAAACTCTCACCTATTTTTAGAGGTGATGGCCGAAACCCTAGGTTTTTGGTTGAAGGGGTTTTGGTTCAAATCTTTGACATTTGATCATAAATTATGTCTTAGGTATATTTAAGGATCATTGATCCAAGAGTTGGTAGAATTTCGACATCCCTAGCCTATTTAATTAAATAGGGGCAGCATCCTAGTCCTAAGGATTAGGGGATTTTAATTAAACTGTATTGATTTCTGATTGTGTTTTGTCGTAAAGGATCCGACGGCGTTCGAGCGTTCGACAGCACGCACTCGTGACAGTTGCTTTGCCACAGCCGGAGCTGCACCAGGAACATTACTAAGGTGAGGAGAAAGAATTGATATCGTCGGGAAGACAAGCTTAGTATAGAGTTTATATGTGTGTAGGGGAACCCTTAAACCCTATAAGAGGTTGAGCCCTGTATAAAGTGCTTGGATCCTAGGTGTAGGTACTTTTGGGCTATCACCACTAAATTGATAATATGGATGATGTGATTGATTGAGGTTGATGTGTTGAATTATTTAATTGATTATCTGTTTACTTGTTATGTTGAACTGGTTATGTGATTTACTGTTATCCGGCTTTGTGATGATATCTGTACTGGAAGAATTTCTGTTGCGATATTTTATTGTGATTGGCTGGTTGAGTGTCGATGAGAGTATGGTGAGTCTTGATGTTGTTCGGGTTGACACCGTCGTGGTCCCGACCATAGAGTTGTGGCTCATAGACGCAAGGCGTCGTGATGCTGATGTTGATGATGATGTTGATGTGGATGCGGTGCGTCGTGGTCGAGTGCGCAGGTGTGAGGTCCCGGTATCAACCTGCGATGGATGTTTGTTGCATATCATATCATTTCATACCACGGCATATTTGTCCCAAAGGGGATGTCCAAATGGGGGACGTGATGTTTTTAATCCCGAGGCGGGATGTCCAATGGGGGACATAATGTGATGTTATCCCGATGGGGATATCCAATTGGGGACGTGATGTATCGGCCGACATGCATATAGGGAAGTCGGCATGTACATAGGGACTAGTATCCCTTTCATAGGCTTATCTGAGAGAATGACTTTTGAGATAGTTGTGGTGTATGACTTAAGAGATGGGTGATGTTGTGTTGTATAGTTTATATGTGTTGTGTGATGCATGTATATATATGTTGTACTGATGCCCCTCTCCCATATTGATGATATATGTTTCTTACCTCCCGTTATTTTCTGTATGTGTTATTTTATTTTATGGGAAGATCCCATGGAAAAACTACTTGCCGAAGAATTGGATGGCATTCCATATGAGCCAGATGCCGGTGGACGAGCCCAGGATCCTAACCTCGAGGGGTTGGGAAGTGATCGTGGTTAGCCAGAGAATTGTCTCTCGGCCTATTTTCCTACTTTTATTTTGGTTTGTATTAATATACTCTGTGTCTATACACTATTACTATAGTCCTACTGACGGGGCAACTGATGTATGTAATATATTTTTTTATATTTTAAAGCTATGTACTTTGAGGCGATGCGTGCCTTAATTTTGTGTCGCTTCCGTATTTAATTTTTCCGCTTCGCTTTATATTAATAAGGCGCGCTAACGATTATAATATGATTAAGGTTAATTAATATCTTAGATTCTCCAATGGGATGACGGGTCGTCTCAAGCTTCTTGGTTCTTTATCAAGAGAGGCTTACCCTCCGGTGAATGCTAGTATGCACTCTGCATAACTTTGGTGCAGCATGCTCCTTCAATCATAATCACACATTTATTAATAAATAAAAGGAACGGTTGAGATTAAAAGATAAAAAAATAATAAAATGACAATATTGTCCTTGTCCTTTGTCATCCCTTTCATCCCTTCACTGGTTATATTAACACCATCCCTTTCACAACCATCACCATTGCGCCACCGCTGCATCTCTATTGCTGTCGTTGCGGCCCCTTCATCTTCAGTTGAAGGGTCAAGGAATAAGATCTCCATCATGTCGAACTTGTTCCCCATCGGCAACCTTGATTCAGTAATGGCTAAAAAGAAAAACATGAACATGATCTTGAATGAGTTGGATGAACAAATCAGAAGCACCTCCACCCCCACCTGTCAGTGCTGCCCATCACTTCCATTGCCACTAGGAGTTGGTCTATGTGAAGCTATGACCATAAAAACTGAAATCTTTGGATAAAACGATTAAGTAAAATTTGAGTCCAAGATTTTAAGGACTATTCAAGTTGCTGGACATAATTGGGGCAATGGCTTTCATGTATATCAGCTTCGCAGAGTTATTAATGCTTATATTCCATTTAAGCAAATGACATCTTTATTGACTAATGACCTGGAATTAAAACCACAACCAGTGGCCACCTTCACCTCCAAATACCAGTGTATCACTAGAGATCAGAAGAAAATACACAGATTAGATGCATGAGATTTGAGTTTTTGGATTTCGGTTATCATGAGATCTGGGTTAATTGATTTGAAGATCTAACACCTCCACCTCCAAATACCAAAAGCACCATGAAGATCTGGGTTATTTGGTTGTCATGAAGATCTGGGTTATGAGCGGCATGACGACGTGATGGCACGGTGGTGATGGTGGTGAAGGGTGAAAGAGAAGGGGTGAAATAGATGGTCACCATAGAAGGGGTGAAAGAGAATGGATGAAATGATGAATGAGAATGAGTGAAAAGAGTAAAAAGGGGGATTTGCAAGTGGTGGATGATGCACTTTTTTTAGAGAGTGCATATTAGACGACACCAGAAAAGTGAGGTTGAGTATGAAGTGAGGAAGTATAAGAAACCTTTAATCACTTAAAGTGCATAAACACATTCTAACTAATCAACGTGAATTTATTTTTACATTCTCCCTATAGACCTCACTTTCGACCAACTTTATCCTAAATATAAAGCAATCACCATTGAAGCCGTTCCACTGCCAACTATCGTCTTCTTTAACTGCGACCTAACCACCACCCCATTTCATCGCAACTATTTTGCATATATGTGGCTATGGTGGTGACTTGTGATGGTGTGACACCCTCAAACCCAGTGCCACTTTCGTAACTCAAAACCCTTAGTGAAACGATAAATAAAATTTCGCTGGTTTTACTTTCGGAAAATATATCTTTTGTATAAGCAGATTCTGGAAATCGTGACCAAATTTTTTCTCATTAATACATAAACTCACCACTCCGGATAACAGAACTACTCATATACAATAATTAGAACAAGATATATATATATATACATATATATAATGGACAACAAGCCCCTTTACAAAAGAACGAATGATTACTAAACTTTCTAAAAAGCTATAAAACTAGGCAGCGGCAGTCTGGAACCATATCTCTAAAACCTATGGCCATCAGTAGCCGTTAACAGACTACCCAAAAACCACTGCCTCAAAAAAAGGGTCTACACCCTAAGCTGGTCCGACTAATGGAAACCATTGGACAATCCCCCGGAGGGAAGTCCAATGCTGGAACCAGAGGAAGAACTCTGGGAACCTACATTCCCGTTCCCCTGTGGATGGGGATCGGAAGCATCCGAAGAATGATCCTCCGGGTCTTCCTGAGGATCCTCCTCAGGGTCTTCCTCCTCCTCCTCTTCCCCCACATCTTCCACGACGTGCTCGCCCGCTACCAAAACAAAAGGCGGGGGAGGCGTCTGGGGTAGCTGTGGCTGCGGGGACTGTGCAGCGAGGGCGACCGACTCGATCACACCCTGCTCCATAAGGGCCTGCAGCATCAGCCCGATGGGAGGGAGAGGCACCTGGATGGTCTCCACTGTCCGAGTACTCTTCCGCGGTCCCGTCTCCGTCGTTCCGCTTACAGTGCAAACTGGTCCCGTGTACGCCGCACTTTCCACCCCTGGGTGGATGACCCACGCGACTGGGTCTGTCCTTCGATCAAACGCTAGGACGCGCATCCCGGAGTGCGCTAGGTGATCCGGCTCTGGCTCCATCTGTAAACACGATACAATATATACCAAGGACAACCCGTCCAAAAACATGCAAGGGTGAGAAACCAATATATGAATCCATAAACAACAACTATATGCCCAATCCACACAACAGACCCAAATCATCATATAACATGGCATATATCATTAAATACAAAAGGCAGTAAATGCACAAGGGTTTCGTACCCCACAATCAACGTTATCTCCTAAACGTATGCATGGCACTTCCATATATCTCAATATTCACACTAGATTACTAGATTTCCGGAAATCCCATCACCATTCGAAATGAGCTGATCAGGCTCCAATATTTGGCCCAAAAACGAGTACTTTGAATCCCATGACACTACGCGATTCTCACATGGGGGCGCAATCAGAAGTACTCCACAAGAAAACGGTCATACTGCATTGTCCAACTCAAGGCACAATACGTTCCCAGAACACGTATGACACCATTGTCCATCAAGGCACAATGTTATGACAAACAAGTCATCTCAGGTTCTCCCTGTTTATCAAGGTCCCCCGTATCACGGCACTTCTGCCCCGCATTTAATGCATGAGAAACCTATCTAGTTTCCGATAATGGATCTTTGTCGCATCAATATTTCCTCGTTGTAGCATCAACGCTAACAACCACCATAATGTCTTAGACTCTTTAAGCCTCAAAACATATTTTCTCAAAACAGGACACTTAGCCCAAAAACAACTTAAATCCCAACACCCCTAACCGATGCACCAGTCAAGGACGTTGGATTCAAGATCATAAAAACATCCTCAAGCTTACAGGACCACAAAGATTGTCCCTAAGCCGACAGGACCATAACTAACACGGATCCTTGATCCACGTGTTCTGCAGAACCCTAGAACCCCGACGTCTCGGTTTCTAGTTTCTAAGCTTTAAGCTTTAAAACCACTTTCCTTGAAAACTCGAAAACCAAAAACCCAAAATCTCCGATACTTACACAAAGTCATCGGGATCGGTTTTCCATAAAACAAAACTTGGTCCAGAGACCATTTCTTTTTCTTTCGTTGTTTTTCGGTAAAATACGAACTTAAAACAAAACTTGCACAAACTCATTTTTCTTGAATAAACTCAGTATGACTTCGGAAACCACATTACTCAAAAGGATTTACTTATCAAATTAAGACATAGTGAAGGTTTCTAATGCCCTATTTGCTTTTAAACTTCACTTTTCCTTATCAAAACACATTTCAGACTTTTAAAGCTTTTAAGTTACACGATGTCAGATCCTAATCAAAATTAGGTCCTCTAATGCCTAAATCCCACAGCAGGGCACACATTACATCCATATAACCATTCAGCAAGTATAACATGCATTCAACTATATCAACAGTTACATCAATACATCAGCACATCAATGCATATTCCAATCAACAACAGTCAATCAAGAAATTAACTAACATCATGATATAGCTATTTAAATACAATACAAATACAGTACAAATACAGTACAAACACCGATGCAGCACATAGCCGTCGGAAATGGAATTCCTCAGGTTTATCCCCTTACCTCTTGTAGCTTCCAGTTCAACTCGGAACACCCGATCAACTTGTTTCTCGTCCCAACACGCTGCCGATCACTACATACACGTAAAACATATCGGCATTAACTTACAAAACGAAGATTTCTCCTAATGCACCACCCCTAGGGTTCGGCTCTACTACGCTAAAAATAGCTAGGGAGCTCCAAAATTTCTCATTTTCTGCATAACACCCTAACTAAGTGTGACAGCCCTAGATATCAGATCAGATCATCAAAAACCAACCAAAACCCTACCCTACACCCATAGGGGGGTTTCGGCCCCTACCTAGAAAACATAGCTAGAAGGATTTCTTGGCTCTAAGCTCTTGGATCATACAAGTATGTCATGAACCTAGGCCATAGAAACTGGTTTGGTACAGATACGATTTTCCTACAATTTTTCATGGATTTTCAAAGATTTTAGGGACAAAACCCTAACATCCTTGATCATGAAAATATAAGGAGAGAAAGGAGAGATTGAGAGAGATAGAGTTGAACTACTACCTCCTATGAAGCTTTCCTCCAAGATTGGTGAAGATTACTCCACAAAAACTCAAGCTTTCTACCTCCAAAAATGGAGATTTTGAGAAGAAAAGAGAAAGAAGAGAAAGGAAGAGAAAAGAAGAAGATGAGGTGATTTTGGGGGAGGGGGCTGCAGAAAATGAGAGATGAAAAGTGAGAGGTTGAGAGTAAAAGTGGTTAGATATTTAGGTTTTATTAATTTAATAATAGGAAAGGTAAATTGGTAATAAAATTAACCAAGGGCAATTTGGTCAATTCACATCCCGATATTTGGAATCGTCCCGACACTCGTATGAATTCCTCAAATTACTTGATACAATTTTGGTATGAAAAACATCTGATCGTGGGTCTCGAAAAACCCTAAGACAGCTCGAATCGTCTCCTCGATCGATTATCGGCCCGAATATAAAATATTATTTATATTTTGGACGTCAGGACACATTTTAGGAAAAAGATAGAGGAATATATTCTAAGACTAATGGTTTCGTTCGTTAGTCCAGATTAGGTCGTGATAGTAGAAAATACTATCATCTGAAAAACGTAGATCGGTTTTCGTTCGAGTTTTCGACCCAAAACTTAACCGAAAGATCCTACGATTTTATAAAACAAGACTATGATCTTAGTTTTTCCAAAATCATTTTCTAAAGCACAGATAAAAATATAAACTCATTAATTGAGTTTATCGTCCTTAGAAAGCATGAAAAATCGGGGTGTTACAGATGGTAGTTATGATGGTTTTGTCACCGTTGGTGGGACCACCACCATGACAAAACTAAAGTGGTTCACGTCAAGGAGGGGTAGGGAGTGGTGGTGAGTGGTGATCTGCCATGCCGTGGGAAGATGAAGAAGCAAAAAAGATATAAGATTACCGCATCCTTGTTTTTTTTTTTTTTTTGTGCTCATACTATCCATTTTCTCTTTGCTGCTCATACTATCATTTTTTATGTACAAATAATAACACTCAATATAATATTAGATGATATTAAGAGCATGTTTGGGAAAACTGAATTATTTGGATTTCAGCTGTTGTGGATGAAAAAAGTTGTTTTTGAAATAATCTTTCTTGTTTTACATTTTGCTTAAATTTATAAAAAAAAAAAAAAACTTTTTTTGGAAAAAAAAAGTTGTTTCATGCAATCTAATTTATTTTAGTTTAAGATTGTTGTGATTTGATTATTTTTCATTCTCCAAAATTTCTTACCTATTTATTTTTGCAAAACTAACTTCCAAACAATTATTATTAAATTATACAAATAACTTCATACATTTTTTCGTAATTTACTATGTAAAAGTGATTTTTTTTTTTGCACAATCCAAACGAAATAGATTATCTTAAAATTGATTTTCAGCAAACATACCCAAACAAAAACAGATTCTAATTATAATTGATTATCAATACATATAATTGATTATCAGCATAATCTATTTTTTTCAGTTTTCGCAAACACACTCTCAATATAATGTCACAATGGTATATTATGAACTAGAGAGTAATTTGTTGAATGAACTCATATCATATCGGATTGAAAGTAAAGTAAGTTTACAAGGAGACTACAAAGACTTATAGAGAGGGTAAGGTGTCGTCTCATATGCACTCTCTAAAAAAAGTGGATCTTGCACCACTTGCAAATCCCCCATTTTACCCTTTTCTATATACAAAAGTTAACAATGTTTGTTTTAGTACTTTTTGAGTATTTTTTTGAAACAAATTTCATTTAGTTTAGTAACTGTTTGAGTATTTTTTGGTTTCCTAGGGTATCCTTTGTGCGTAACTGCGAATACTAATCCCACAAGGTACTAGATGACATTTAAGGACTGATCTCTCCTAAGAGCTAGGGATCGAACCCCAAACCACTTGCTTAAGGTGGTCAAACTTGTTACCATTAGAACCAATTGTTTTAGTATAGCTTTTCATGAGTGATGTTATGATGAAACTAATTAACATATGATAATTATATTTGCAAGCATGTATAATCAAAATTAATTATTACCTTAATATTGTGATTAGATTGGAGAAAAAGTCCTCTTCTTTTTTACTAGGAGAAACACTCCTCTAAAATAATGGTGTAAGCTTGAGTATATAAAGCAAGTAAAGGTATATTAACTTTTTAAAGTCACTCATACCATGATTTCTAATTGATTGGTAATATAAAAAATTTTGTACTAATAGTACATAGCAATTAAACTCTTAAAATTATTCTAGAAAATAAGAATTATGATAATTTTATTTGTATATATATTTTATTGAGGTTGAAAATTTTTTTTTTTGGCTGATGATATTGAATAATAATTTTTTGAATCAATCTATCTAAAATACTTTAGTATTGAAAAATATTAAATAAAAAAGGATAAAAAATTTCAATAATTTTAAAAATTGTAAAAATATTTAATCAAAAATATAATTAATTCGATTTTTCCAGAAAATTTAAAAATCTATTTCCTATCATTCTTTTTTTATGGGACATATTCTTTCCTAATTCCTATGATTCATGTGGGTCAGAAAACACTATCTTCGGGGGTTGCAACATTGAAGCCCATTACTATAGCCCCATGTTTGTTGGAGCACTTGTAGGAAAATGGTCCCACACCCTCTGTCCTTTACCATTCAACAAAATTCATTGACTTGGTCCTTTCCTACAACCATCTGCTCCCGTTATCAACCTGTGGAGAACATTATTCTTTTACTATCTCTTCTAGCTTTGTAATCTAGCTGCTATCAATTCATACCCATAAGGTAAAGCTCTTTAATTTGCTATATATCAACCTGTGATTAGTATTGGTTTTAGTTTTTTTTTAGCTATATATCATTTTATTCAGACTATTTCTCTTCTGATTGAAAATTTGGGTTCTGTGCTTGGTCAATTTTGTGGAGTTGGATATAAACTTTCAGCATAAAATTGTGTAATAAGGGCAAACTTTTAATGGTTTATTAACAACTCCCATCATATGCTTACTGTACTCACACCCTGGATATGAAAAGTTTTGGTTATTTGAAAATATAACATCTGACAATTTAGTAGCATCACTAGCCATAGAAGAAAAACAACAACCAAAGCTTTTTTTCCACTAGTAGGGGTTAAGCCACATAGATCAAACAACGCCATTGAATTTTGTGTGCGTTCCCGCAACGACCTAGCATTAACACAATCATATCATCTATCTATGCCATAAAGATAACAATTTTATGTTGGTTGTCAATTACCTAACACAATCCTCCACTTTTATCCGGACTTGGGACTGGCTATTTGATGAATTTCGATAAGCATGCCATAGGCAGAGTTTATATGAAGCAAGTGAAAAGAAAACATGAATATCAGCATACACACACTTGTGCTGTGCACTAAAAGTATATTTAATTACATGTGACAAATTTTTATGTGGACTTCTGTTAGTGGGATTTCCTTGGCTCCAGTGGTGAATCACAGAAAAGTCCTTTAATTTTTTTATCAGCATTTTCTGTTATACCTTTCAATTTTGAGAAAAGTAATAACATGCTCTCAATATGAATTACCTGTTAGCTATGACCAACTGTGATGCGTGATGTTGAGTTGGTAGCAAATCTTGTCGTTGAGCAACTAAAGCAATCTATTTTATTTATAGAAGAATATAAGTGATCTTTTATACAAAAGCATGCCTAATACCCTCCCTGGATGTGACTTAGGGTGCGTTTGGATAAACGGCTTAATTAAGCACTTATTCAATAAACTTTTTTTCGAATAACCTAAAAACAATTTATTTTTATAAACTTCTCTGACAAACTTATGGAAATAATCTAAAAAGAGCTTATAGGAAAATCATAAAGTATTTGCATAAGTTTATTTTCATAAGCTAATCTTATAAACTTTTTATAAGCTCTTCCAAACGCACCCTTATAACATTGGCAGTTGGACTGTTATTATGAAATGAAAATGACAAGGAATCTGATAGTTTCATGGACACACAGTCATTTACTCATTAGGTTGAAAGAATATATTTCTTTTATTTTCTTAAATTTTGGCTAAGGTTGAAAGACAACTTTAAGCTTGAATTATCTGTAGTTTTTGCTTTTTGGTTGTATGATATGTTTTCTGTCTTCACATGTGGCATATTACTAATATACTGATCCATCTAACTTATATTTTATCTTGACAGTTAGAGGCTTAGAGCTGCTTAAGCAGTAGTATTAACACATGGCTTCTTCTTTCCGAGCATTTTTGAACAGTCCAGTTGGTCCAAAAACAACACATTTTTGGGGACCTGTTGCCAATTGGGGGTTTGTGGCTGCAGTAAGTTACACTACTTTGATTCTATTTATACATATTGGGGATTTTTGAAGCATTTACATGTGATACCTGAAATTTTGACCACATTGAGTTTCTGTCTCATGACTGAACTTTTCACATGTCTGTGATTAAAAGGGGTTGGTGGACATGAATAAGCCACCAGAAATGATATCTGGCAACATGACAGCAGGTTAAAGTCTATGTTTTCAAGAGAACTTGGAATATTCTTATCATATGATATGATACATGGCTAAATTTTCTATCTTGCCTTTATATTGGTTCTGCACTGCAGTTATGTGTGTATACTCAGCATTGTTCATGAGATTTGCATGGATGGTTCAGCCACGCAACTATCTGCTACTTACCTGCCATGCATCCAATGAGGTTGTACAACTAAATCAACTCTTCCGTTGGGCTAAGGGGCACGGGTATGCAGCTACTCTGTTATGTTTCCTTGAATGCCTTCAGTAATGGTTCTGCTTTTCATGTCTAAGACTAAATTGATGGATATTTTGTTCACAATAGGTACCTCTCTGAGAAGAAGGATGAAGCTGCTTCCCAGTAACTTGACGCTGAATTTTTTGTCATTGACCATGTATCAATATAACTCCTTCTGAGAGAGTCAATTGAAGCAATTTAAATTTGATTATTCAAATGCATGAATAAATTTGATTATATTTCTATATTCAAAAGTGATTGAATATTATTTTTCTATTTGTTTATTGTCTATTATGTGTGGTGTTTTTTCTTTTGGTATTTCTATTTGTAGTTTTGATTATTCAATATTGTATTGTCATTCTCTCACACCATACCACTTTAATTATTTAGTCCCCCAGGTTCTAATTACGTTAATTGGGTCCCTCAAGTATCACGATTGTGCAATTCTGATCCCCTGGTTTCAATTGAGTCAATTGGATCCCTCCAAGTATCACGATTATGCAATTTTGGTCCTCCAAATATCACGATAGTGCAACTTTTAACATCAATAGTCTACGAAACACATGTGGAAGTGATTTGGCACTTAGTGGGACCAATTTGACAGCTTACGTGTCATTTCTATGTGGTACTTAGTGATATGAATTTGATCGTTAAAGTGTGTGAGATGTCAATGATGTCCCATAAGAATGTCCCGTAAGCTTTCAAGTTGACCTCACTAAGTGCCAAATCAGTCCCATGTGGGCCACGTAAGTTACTGACGTTAAAAATTGTCCTATCGTGATACTTGGGGGACTAAAATTGCACACTTGTGATTACTGGGGACCCAATTGGCGCAATTAAAATCCTGGGAACCAAAATTGCACAATCGTGATATTTGAGAGACCCAATTGGCGCAATTAAAATCCAGGGGACTAAAATTGCACAATCGTAAGCCTAAAATTTTTAAAGTTGTCGGGTTGGAGAGATGAGTTGTTTAAATTATAAAAAATAAATATGACTAATGTGTAATGGTGTAATGATCCACTTAAGATGTGTACAAAAAAACTAAGGGAATGTTGGGTTGGAGATGCTTTAGCTTTTATGAATCGTAAAAAAAAGCTTTTATTAATCGTAACTTGCTTAACCATTTGTCACACTATTTTCAAAAATAAAATGCAATTTATGTGGGTCAGAAAAACACTATCTTTGCGGGTTGCGACATTGAAGCCCATTACAATAGCCCCATGTTTGTTGGAGCACTTGTCGGAAAATGGTCCCGCACAACAAAATTCATTAAATTGGTGGTCCTTTCCTGCAACCATCTTCTCCCATTATAACCTGTGGAGAACATTATTTTTTTAATATCTCTTCAAGCTTTGTCATCTAGCTGCTATCATACCCATAAGGTAAAGCTCTTTAATTTGCTTATAAAGTCCTCTTGTCATCAACATAGTAGTTGAGGTTGGATTGGTACACTCTGTCATTGGTATTGGTTTTGAGGTTTTTTTAGCTATATATCATTTTATTCAGATTATATCTCTTCTGATTGAATATTTTGGTTCTGTGCTTGGTCAATTTTGTGGAGTTGGATATACAATTTCAGCATAAAATTGTCTCTTAAGGGCAAACTTTTAATAGTTTATTAATCAACTCCCATCATATGCCTACACACACCCTGGATATGAAAAGTTTTGGTTTTTGTAAATATAACATCTGAGAATTTAGTAGCATCACCAGCCATAGAAAAAAACAACAAAAGCTTTTTTCCACTAGTTGGGGTTAAGCCACATAAATCAAACGACACCATTGTATTTTGTGTTGGTTGCGGGTGATGACCTAGCATTTACACAATCATATCATCTATTATGTCATTTTTTTATAAGCCAAAGTATATGTAAAAAGAGCACAAGAGGTACTCAATCCGTATACACAGAAAAGATGCAAATAAAGAAAGGACCAATGTAACTAGCATACTAACACTGACATATTTTACTGACACTAACATATTTAGAAGACAGTATGTCTATTACACTGATCAAAACATCCACACAAAAAAGAGGCAACTACCAAAAACAGATGCAAAAGACATTCAATAGCAAACCCTCCAAGGCCATTCCAGAATAACAGGAACATGAGGCCTTATATAGTTTGCCCGCCTTCCAAGCATTGAACCAACATTTGTCTAAAAGAGAAGGTGCTTCCCTTTAAAAAATTTCTCTTCCCCTGGCCTGGACAAAACTCACCCATGGTCATACATGTAGCAAAGATTAAAGCTTCAAGAAGATGCATAAAAGCCACTTTAAGTATGTAACAAACAGGTTATGCCAAACTGCCACTTGTATTCCGAATCCAAAACAGAACAAAATTCCCTTTGAACTTTCCCTCCTTCCTTGTACTGTGATCATCAAAAGCCTGTAACATTAGTTGCTTCCCTATATAGGTTTTCCTTTCCCCTGGCTTGAAAATGCCCACCCGAGGCCAAAAACTGATTGGAAAAGAAGCTTCAAGAAGCTGCAAACACTGACACCTGATACTGCATAAAATCCACAACAAATAGCTGCAAATCTTTGACATATGTATTGTCCCAACATTCTACTAAGACCAAATCCCCTGCCTCATTAGCCAATCCAAAAAGAAAAACATTACCAAGAGCAGCTGTAGATCCAAAAAGCAGTTACCAAAACATAAATGTAAAGACACTTTGAACTCACACTGCCCTCAGACTATCCCTCTCCAAAAGAACTCTGCCTCTCTAGTGTTTCACACCAAGCTCACGCTCACACTCACACTCATACTGAAAGCACACATTTACACCCTCACCAACTTATCTCAACCGCACAAGTGTTTCACTCCAAAACCTTCAAAGCCTCATGAAGCTTATAAATTAGACTTGTAGAAGCAAAGCTCAGAAACAAAACCTGCAAAGAAAAAACAAAAGTGAAGAAAACTGCTAACCAACAGATCAAAAAGAGAGAAAGGATCAGTCAAAAAGACAGCATCTATTATGTCATAAAGATAACAGATTTATGTTGGCTGTCAATTACCTAACACAATCCTCCACTTTTTTCCGGGCTTGAAACTGGCTATAAGCACGCCATAGGCAGGGTTCATGTGAAACAAGTGAAAAGAAAATATGAATATCAGCATACACACACTTGTGCTGTGCACTAGAAGTATATTTAATTACATGTGACAATTTTTTATGTGGACTTCCGATAGTGGGATTTCCATGGCTCCGGTGGTGAATCACAGAAAAGTCTGTTTTAATTTCTTTTATCAGCATTTTCTGTTTTACCTTTCAATTTTGGGAAAAGTAATAAAATGCTGTCAATATGAATTACCTGTTAGCTATGACCAACTGTACTACGTGATATTGAGTTGGTAGCAAATCTTGTCATTGAGCAACTGAAGCTGTCTATTGAATTTATAGAAGATAAGTGATCTTTTATACAAAAGCATGCCTATGCTCTCCCTAGATGTGACTTAAGGTGCGTTTGGATAAACGGCTTAATTAAGCGCTTATTCAATAAGTTTTTTTTTTAAAATAAGCTAATAACTTATTTTTATAAGCTTCTCTGACAAACTTATGGAAATAAGCTAAAAAGAGCTTATAGGAAAATCATAAACTATTTGCATAAGTTTATTTCCATAAGCTAATCTTATAAACTCTTTATAAGCTCTTCCAAATGCACCCTTATAACATTGGCAGTTGGACTGTTATTATGAAATGGAAATGACAAGGAATCTGATAGTTTCATGGGGACACACAGTCATTTACTCATTAGGTTGAAAGAATATTTTTCTTTCATTTTCTTAAATTTTGGCTAAGGTTGAAAGACAACTTTAAGCTTGAATTATCTGTTGCTTTGCTTTTTGGTTGTATGATATGTTTTCTGTCTTCGCATGTGGCATATTACTAATATATTGATTCATCTAACTTATATTTTATCTTGACAGTTAGAGCTGCTTAAGCAGTAGTATTAACACATGGCTTCTTCTTTCCGAGCATTTTTGAACAGTCCAGTTGGTCCAAAAACAACACATTTTTGGGGACCTGTTGCCAATTTCGGGTTTGTGGCTGCTGTAAGTTACACTACTTTGATTCTCTTTATATATATTGGAGTTTTTTGAAGCATTTACATGTGATACCTGTTATTTTGACCGCATTGAGTTCTTGTCTCATGATCTCATGACTAAACTTTTGGCATATCTTTGATTAAAAGGGGTTGGCGGACTTGAAAAAGCCACCAGAAATGATCTCTGGCAACATGACAACAGGTTAAAATCTCTGTTTTCAAGAGAACTTGGAATATTCTTATCATATGATATGTGGCTAAATTTTCTATCTTGCCTTTGTATTGGTTCTGCACTGCAGTTATGTGTGTCTTTTCGGCATTGTGCATGAGATTTGCATGGATGATTCAGCCGCGCAACTATCTGCTTCTTACCTGCCATGCCTCCAATGAGGTTGTACAACTGAATCAACTCTTCCGTTGGGCTAAGGGGCACGGGTATGCAGCTGCTCTGATTTATCCACTATCTAGTTCCATGTTTCCTTGAATGCTATCAGTAATGGTTCTGCTTTTCATGTCTAAGACTAAATTGATGGATATTTTGTTCACAATAGGTACCTCTCTAACAAGAAGGATGAAGCTGCTTCCCAGTAACTTGATGCTGAAATTTTCTGTCATTGTCCATGTATCAATATAACTCCTTCTGAGAGAGTCAATTAATCGTAGCTTGCATAACCATATGTCACAATATTTTCCAAGAAAAAAAAAAATGTAATTTAGTCCCTTAAATTTTAGGCCATGTGCGGTTTAGTTTTTTATGTTTAAAAATGTGTAAATTCAAAGCTGGTTCCCGCTTAGGCATGTAGGTTCAAAGTTGGTTCCCGCTTAAACATTTGACCGTATCCTAGAAGATTAGTCTCTCACTTATCGGGTGGAAAGTTACTTTGAAAAACCAAAAAAGATCAACACTGTACAACGGATGTAATGTAATAAATAATTTCTCTTCATATAATAATATGATGAAATTAAATGGTCAGAGACTGAGATGGCACTAGCCTAGAGAATAGAACATTTAACCAGTATCAGATTGGGCGTGAGTATTGTAACATTGTTTCAGCAATATTTGATCCTTGTAAAACCCACAAAGATGGTTAGAACAGCTTTGAGAAGCACGTCGTAACAGCGTTTCTTGCTACAGCCTCACGTCAAGTTTGTAACAAGATTTTTATGGTACATCTAAGGTGCAGGCACCTGAACAGGTGAAAAGGCTAAGTGATCTAATACAAGATTAAACCACAAAGATAATCACATCTCAGTTTTATAAACTGAGACAGGTGCCAGTTGAACACTGCAAGAATGGCAAGCCAAGCCCCCAAGCCAAAATTCTTATCGTGATAAACGATGGTTTCTGAAGTCAGATACATCCTATATTAAGAGTAGAATAATAAATTTGCTACCATTTAACAATAACACAATGCATGTTGATTTCATTCTCTCTTGGAAAGTGACCCCGTCAAAACAACATAGCAAATCTAACAACTAAAGTTTAAAATATATTATTCTATCAAGGGACAAAAGAAGCAAATACAATACGGAATACAGTTGGCATATCATTACATGAAGTGAATATATGTCACCGGGTAAGGAGAAAGCATCAAAGCTTTCTTGTGTTGAGAAGGGACCAAACCAGTCAACCGCCCTGCACCATTACTACCTTCAGCTTGAAGAGTCACCAAAAAGTAAAATACAACATCAAGTACAACAGCTGAACTGCTTATAGCACAGGCACTCCAAAAAGTCCAAAAAGGCATACTCATGTTTCAAGAGATTCCAAAAGAAACTGTTGGTGATCCAGGTCAGGTCAGGCACAGAAGGCTGAAAATTATCCATTGCTTATCTTCTCTGCTTTGTTCCACACAAAACATAAGCTTGTCAACATCTATGATTGGCCATGCCCCCTGTGACCCCCCTCAATCATAATGCATGCATACAAGTTGAACAAAATTAATATTGACCATGACATTAGCGTTTCATGAAGCTATATGACAATAGTAATTTGTCAAATATATCATCATAAGAGAAGAGATTTCTTTGAAGTTACGAGCCATGATTTTTATATGGTTTAATATAAGCTTAAACTTTGTTTCATACTAACATCATTGCCATGCTTTGAATATGAAATCATTAAATTAGCTCGAAGTGTGATTGCATTAGTAGTTTACCGTTCATTTTTCATATCACAATTCTTACAAAGAAGCCTAGTGAGCTATCTGTTTCATGTTGCCACATACTACAACAATAATAAGCCCTCAAAACCCACTAGATGCCAGAGGGAGAGACTGAATTATTCTCAACAATATTAATTTGTGATTCCAATCAAAAATAAAAATCTCATGTTTACTAACATCATGATATTACCAACAAGTGTTCCCGTGTCAATTGATAGCAAAAACAGAAAAGAGAGTGAGAGAGATTATTAAGCAAGAAAAGTGCAGGTTCTCAAGCAAAATAGAATCCGTAAGTCATATACAATAGGAATTGGAAACATGCAGTTTCATCATGTCCTCTCACAGAACAGCTAGTAAATAAAATCGACACATTTTGGATGAAAGTAATCCTATATTTGGACAGTTATCGGGCATTGAATAATGGAGAGAACCTGGATATTATTCAGACAACTTGAATAAGATGGTTGTAAAATACACATAATTCTTTTTGTACAGCAATCTGGACCATCCCAAAATCAAAAAGTACAATTTGTATCAAATATAAATATAAATATAAATATAAATATGCACTAGTGCACATCTACTACGAAAAATAGAATAAAAAATATGTATTTCACACATGATAACAATAAGCTGTAAAACTAATATCATTGGGGAAAAAACGCTCAAAGGAAAACACATCAAAAAGGAAACATTCATTTCTATGTGAAACTGATTTAAAATGGAGAAGGTAAAAAACCTTTCTATTAAGGCCAAAGTATCAGAGGTTGATAAGGAAACATTGTACAACACCGTGAGTCAAAATATCAGTGATTAAAATACTAGGAGCGTGACTATAAAGGTTGATAAAATATTGGGATACCATGACTAATATAAATCCGCACAAGTCATCACCTAACACAACGATGATAATTAAACCATATCTTGAAGCCCGATACATATAAAGAACTATGTAAACGTTTAAAGATATGTTTCAGCACGAACATGGAGATTGCAACTATTTTTACTTTTTTTTTTGTGGAAAAGAATTTAGTAAGCCTAAGAAGAAGAATAATACAAAAAATAACACTTATTTTTCACATTCCTGGTACTAATATGCATGGCGGCACATAAAGAGATCCATTTTTATATATGAAAGAGGATGGAAGTCCAATAATAGGTTTCAAGGCTTTTAGCATTTACATCTGAATGCAGTACAACCTAATGGCAAGTCAAACTTTTGCAACAGCTGCATCTGGATCTCTGGAGGGTAAATTAGTAAACAACTGCTATCAGCAGAAAGCTTAATGTCATTAATTACTTAGCCATAAGTAGAAGTAGAGTCACCAACTCATAATGCAGAAGCAGGTGGTGCAAATGCACATAAGTGACAATTATATGAAACTATCTATCAATATGGGCAAGCCTTCAACCCATCCATTTAAAGTTATTTAAATTTTATAAAAGTTTCAAAAGTAATATACAACTAAATATGATAACTATTTTGAATCCATTAGAATTTATAACAAATTTAAATGAAATGAGCAAATGTCCAAAACTTCACCAGCAAATATCCAAAACTTGACTTAAATACAGATTACAGAAGATTTCGATTGATTTTTAAAATTCAGGAAAAAGTGAGGTAACATTAGTAGATAAGAGAGAGAGAGAGAGAACCCAATACAAAAGAAAATGGTTTAAATCTTCAGATTCTCATTTGTGACTTTAATGAGAAGATTACAGAAGATTTCAATTGATTTTTAAACTTAAGGAAAAAGTGAGGTAGCATTAGTCGATAAGAGAGAGAGAGAGAGAGAGAGAGAGAGAGAGAGAGAGAGAGAGAGAGAGAAACCCAATACAAAAGAAAATGGTTTAAATCTTCAGATTCTCATTTGTGACTTTAATGAGAAGTGATATTGTATTAGCTTGTTTTGCCAAGTCTTATTATGTCTACTTAATTTCTACGCTACAAATTTTAGTTAGCAAACTATAGGCAAATTCATTACGAATGCAAATTGTGCATTCCCATGACACATAATAGGAAAAATGACGTCCAACCAAGAAGGGAGGTAGCAAGAAAAGAGTATGGATCCAGACAGGAGACCGTAGGGATGGAACAAAATTTTAGCATTAGATTAGTCTCTTATTTTTCCCTCCCTTGTAGTTACCTGAAACGGGTCACTTAAAAACATAGGGTAAGCTAGGAGTATACACTTCTTTGGAACATAGCAACTAAATTATGGTATATATATTCACCATTTTTCTAAATTTTAAAAGTCAATTATTTTCTGGTAGACCAAATGGGGCAACTTACTATTAATTTTTTTTAAAAATTTTCTCAAAACTAAATATAGCTTTGCATTTCAGGTAAAAATCACTTTAGGTTCCAGGCAGCTTAAAACTAAACAAAGTTACGTGTTTGGGTAGAACTACTTTAGGTTACGGGCATCTCTTCATCTTTTAGGGCCTTCTTCCTCCTTTCTCTCTGACCCTGGGAGCAGCTTTTCATCTTGCAGAACAAGCAGCGATTGCAAATTCAACCTTTCATCTCCTTCCAGGCAGTATAGTCAACCAACAGTTCTTCCCATCATTCTCTACCATATAATTCATTCGATTTTCTGAAAGAAATAGGTGGCACTTTGACAATTTGGATCATGTTCCATAGCTTCCAGATCGCAAAAGAACCGCGATCTAGTACTTGCGAACTAGTACGCATGACAGAGTGGGTAGGAGTGAATTTGGTAACAATGAACCAACTGCACAGGTGCGCATAATTCACACTCCTCTGCGATTGTTTCTTTGAGACAAAGTATATGATAAGTGTCATACGAGAGATGGAGGAAGATACCAAGACGGGGGAGGCCGTCTACGGCTAAGGCCATAAATGAACTAAGTTACTCACATTCGCATGACGTGGTCCCTAAACCTTAGTTTGCATCCACTTGTACAAAGAAGGAATGAACTTGAGTATTATATAAAATAGATTGGTGAGTGCATGCAAATGCAATACAAAATGCATTACATTTATGAAGCATAGACACTGAGCACAAGACACAACATAACACAGGCAAAGTGGCACAAAAAACTTAAAAATATTAGGACACAATGCATAAACATATACATTAAAAATTATAGCGCGTGCACACACGCACACACACGCGCGCGAGCGCGCACACACACACGAGATCTATTTGGCATGGATTAAAACATTTTTAAAATAATCTAATAATTTTATATTCCAAAGATTATTGTTTGGAGATGTCATAGTGCTGTATTGAGTAATAAGATTAGAGTATGAGTACGAAACATGTCCAACGTGGCAAGGGTTCTTTTCTTGAGTGTCAGACCTTTATAGCATAATAGATGCTACTTATCTGGTCTCGAGCTCAATTATTTGAAAAAAAAAAATGAAGTCCATGAACTAAAAAGTTTCAGGAATTGCACATTATAGAAGAAGTTTAAATCCAATTTATGTGTTGCCTTAAAGTTTAAGAGGTTCAGCAGAAAGGTCTTGTAAAATGGAATATAAACAGCAGAACTTACAGCTCAATTTATTTAATGCAGTTTTGCTCATTCTAAGTGGAAAGCTTATGAACTACTACCATAGAGCTGTTTAAGATCTACTACAACAAAACTGGTATGAACAGAGAGATAATCCACTTGTGCAACGTAACTGATCTGCTTTATTCTTCTTCGGCGTATCAATTACTCATTTATTCAAGAAGATTGCTTAAAATTGAAGAATGAAAAACTAACAAATAAGATTAAAGAAATTACCTGAAGCAAAAAGAAAGGATCACCACCATTGATAAAGATAAGATAGCTATTCTGAGGCAGCAGATCTCGAAAATTTTTGTTTCAACTTCCTATTATGATTTTCCTGTTAGAAGTTAGTAAAATAAAAATCAAACACGAGTTAGTTACTGCATGATTTTTTATAATTTTCTATCAGGCTCATCAACCAACATTCAAGAAATTGAAATCACTAATTCTCAATTCTCAATATAGTTAAAGAAAGCAACCAAAGTAATCCCTAATCTCAAATCTTTTCCACTCGACATGGTGACACTGCAGTTTGCAGATACCATGAATCTAAATTGTAAAACCATTCACAAAAAATGGTTCCACTTGACTACTACAAAAATTCTATTAAAAGCAAAACTACTAGTGTCATCCCATATGATGATACTGCAGATACCATAAATCTGAACTCTAAATCCATTCACAAAAAGAATTCCACTTGACTCCAGGCTACAAAAAATATATATTAAAGAAAGACTACTAGTTGATAACAACTTATTCCTAAATCAACAATGTAATTTGCACACTACTTTCATTACACCATTCTTACATCACTTCCTTTTCCTTTTCAGTTAATAAAAGGACTTTGTTATTTGCACACCATTTCTATTACACTGTTCTTACATTATTTCCTCTTTAGGTAATAAAACAATAAAAACACACTTCTCAATACACATTCCCATTTTCCTTCCCCAAACTAGTAAAAGTGTAAGACAAGGGGTCGCGACAGATCTGCCGCGACCCAAAGTGTAAGAAAAAGGTGTACAAAAACATTTTCCTTAATAAACAAGAGAAACATACTTTCCAATATACACTCTCTTTTTTTCCCTAAAAACGTAAGTGTAAACAAAAAAATGTAAAAGAAGTGGCTTGCAGGTCCTCAATAAAGCCAATAGTTCTTTACTTCAATCTACCAGTAGTCAAAATCAATCTCCACCAAACCAACATACAATTCACAATTTAAACCACTACATTCTGATCATGATCATCATGGTATATCACTACTACATATACATAATTGTTCAGCAATGATAATTTCAACAAAAAAAAAAAAAAAAAACACTCACCTGCTCAAGAACCTTAGCAGAACTCTTCTCCACCAAGCTAGTCAAATTCTCAATCTTGAGAAGCATCTTTTCATACAAATCTTCCAAACCCGCAGTGTAACTCCTTGCCTCTGAACCCATCAAACTACTCAACTTCCCAATCTCAAACCCCTCAGCATAATCATCAAGCTCCCTCTGATCCTTCGCAACCTGCTTCATCCGACTCAACCTCTCCTCATCCTCCTCCTTCATCGGCGAACCCCCGAGCTCGCAATCCAGCACCGGAAACATCGAATTAGGGCTAAACGACCCGTAATGGCCGCGAAACGCAGGGCCAATGTTAACAACATCAACGGATTTCGGCTCGAACGAATTGCCTGCCCTTTGGAATTGGTAGGCGCGGTACTCGTGGGTGTGGACGTGGGCGGTATGGTCCGCTGTGGGAGAAGCGAATAAAAGGAAGACGCAAGGGTTGAAATGGGAGGGTTGAGGGGCGTTTTTGATAGGAGAAGAGAACTGTGAAAGGGAAGAGAGTGAAGCGGTTACGGAGAACTCGCGCATTGAGGGACGGAGTAAGGATTTGCGTCGTGAAGAGAACCAGCCGAGGAGGGAGGAATTGTGGTGGTGGTGGTGGTGGTGGAGGAAGCGGCGGAGGGAGGAGGGGTTGACGGTGCCGGAGGAGTCGAAGAAGGAGGTAGATGAGGGTGAGGAGAGGAAACCGGTGACGGTGGCGAGGACGGTGACGGAGTCGGAAGTGGCGGCGGAGGAGGAGTCGTCGGCGAGGTTTGGAGGGGTGACGTGGGTGACGTGGCCGAAGAGGAGGCCGTCGATGGAGGAAGGAGAGGTGGAGAAGCGTTGGAGGAGGGAGGCTAACGTTGGGCCGGAAATTTCGATCTTCTGTAACGGTGGGTCGTCCATTGCGGCGGCGGACGGAGGGGAGAGAGAGTGTGAAAGAAAGGTATGAAATTGGATCCTCTGTCTGCAACTCAGGTCTGAATTAGACTGTTAGTTTAAAACGTGTTTTGCTTTACAAGTACAACCTTCTAAAATCGTTAAGAGCATCGTTCATTTCAGCTATTTTTTTTTTTTATTAAAATGTCATTTCACTCATAATCTATCATGTTTGAGAAATAAATATATAAAAAAAAATTGAAAAAAAATTTATTTTATGTCATCTAATTTATTTTAACTTAAAATTGTTGTGATTTGATTATTTTTTATTTTCAAAACTTTTTTCCTATTTATACATACAAAACTAACTTTCAAATAAATATTATTAAATTATACAAATAAATTCATATCATTATTCATAATTTATTATATAAAAATGATTTTTTTATATCACCCAAATGAAATAGATT
Organism: Ammopiptanthus mongolicus; assembly: GCA_039655645.1. Taxonomy (NCBI): domain Eukaryota; kingdom Viridiplantae; phylum Streptophyta; class Magnoliopsida; order Fabales; family Fabaceae; genus Ammopiptanthus; species Ammopiptanthus mongolicus. The sequence continues at coordinate 50,110,788 of CM077350.1, forward strand.
ATCTTAAAAAATAAATTCTGCAAACATATCCAAACAAAAATAGATTCTAATTATAATCAATTATCACAATAATCAATTATATATATAATTAATTTAATTTTTTCAACTCTTTCAAACAGGGACCATGCCACCAGTTTGTTTAGATTTAAGGCACGAGGAACGATTTTCTAATTCCTTTTTGCCCAGTCTCCTACTAACTAAAATAAATAAATATTAAATATTGTTTATGTTGTCGAGATAACGAACGAATTATTTTTTTATTCAATATTTTTTTATTTAGGGAAATTAATAGGAGGATTTTGCAGGAGTTTTATGACAAAACTCAAAATGAATTAGCCTAAAAAATTTCATTAATTAATAAAAATTTAATTGTGATACACGGTTAATATAAAAATAATTTTCATTAATTGTCAAATATCTTAGAATAATTAACTTCAAAGTCATAATATAGTGATATATGAATGATTGATACGATACGAATTTTTTTATATTGTCAACCAATTTATATTGTCACATCATTAAAAATGTTTACCTCTTGAAATAACTACTTAAAAGCACTATTTTAAAAAATGGTTCAACTGAAGAACCGAAAATGAGAGTGGTTCAAGATTCAATCTATTCAACCAGTTAACGGGTGGTCGAACATATATACACATTAATAAAGAGATAAATCAACTAGTCAAATTTCAATCCAAGTTCTAACTTTCCATATCAAGTACAAATTGTTCAATAACAATAACCATACAACAAGAAATTCAAGTGACAAAGTTAAACTTTAAATTAACAAGCATGATCGAGGCCTCTCAAATTGGGGCGGTTTTTGATTCAACCAAGCATGTGTATCATCACGATCATAGTAGCTTGAATCAAGACTCCCATTTTCTATAGCAAATGTTTCAAGATCAACTCCTCCACTTGGACCACTTCCATCAACTTGTTCTACATTATCATCTTAATATTATCAAAATAACAAACAATGAATAGTGAGAAAAGAGAACTTAAAATTTACATTGAATATTCAAAATCAAAGTTAGTTTACACTAATTAGTAATTGCTAACCTTTCTCCAGATTTTCACCATTATTTGGAATAGTTTGATCATCATAAAGCATATTCTTCAACTCATCATAATCAAGTAAGGGAGAATCATCTTCTTCCATAACCCCAAATTCATTGTCCTCTATGCTCTCATAGTCAATAGGATCAAAACTTCTCTTCTTATTCATCAATCTTTGGGACATAATAACAATTCAAATATATAAGTATTCTTTTAATAAAGATTCAAAGAAAATATAATAAAGTAGAAGTTATCAAGATCACTTACTTATTTTGCAAAAGCAAATTATAATGCACAAATACAAGGTCGATCAATCTATGATTATCCAATCTATTCCTTTTTTTTTGTGTATTCTTTCAAAGACACTCCAATTTCTTTCACAACCAGATGAAGATGCAGTTTGACTAAGGATTTGTATAGCCAACTTTGAAACATTAGGAGCACTATATCCAAACATCTGCCACCATTCATCTATTTCACCCCACAATACATTTACAAATGTTAGCAATGGATATAGCAAAGAAGCATAAAATTGATTTTGTCAAAACTTAAAAGCTTAAATACTTACCAGGTTTCATGTGTTTTGTAACTTTTAATAGCAATTGGACGACAAAATGAATCTTGTTTATTTAAAGTAAACTAGCTTCTTGCACAAATTTAGTTTGGCTAGAAGTAACTCTTGCCTCCACAATATCAAGAAAGCCTTTTGAAACCTCTGGCTTAATTGAGAACTCATTTCCATAATAGAAAGTTGGATTCAAATAAGAAGCAGTAGCATGAATCTTTTGACGGAGTTTTCTAGCCCACCTTGCCTTGATAATCCTAGTATAAAGCTTATATAAGGATTTTCTATTCAACAAGACATTCATAATAGCTTTCCTTGCCCTATACATGCCATCATATACATAGCCAATTGAAGGCCTCTAATCAGCATCAACAATTCTAATCAAGCAAACAAGTGGCGATACAATCCGAACAATAACAACATCCATAACATCCTTTGCTTTTGGATCCTTAGAGTATCTAGAGTCTTTAAATGTTTTACTAGTCATCAATGCAGTCAAGTCATGCTTATGCTAAAGTAAACTTTTCAATGCAATGAATAGTGTTGCAAAACGTCTTGGCCCTCGACGTATGATTTCATACCATCATTCTCTTTTCCTCAACCAAGCTAATAGAAATGCATGATTGTAGATGAACTTAGTAACCAAAGATGCCCTCTTTGTCAAGCTACTAATATATTCCATCTTCCCAATGTCTGCTAATATCAAGTTTAAACAATGTGCAGCACAAGGAGACCACAAGATAGAAGGATACCTTTCATTAAGCTTCCTTCCGGCGGCTTTATAATTCGCCGCATTATCTGTTACCAAATGAACAACATTCGTTGGTCCAAAAAATTCAACTAACTCCTGAAATAAATTGCAAAGTGTTTCTGCATTTTTAACAACATCTGAAGCATCAACTGACCTAGCAAAAGTTATCCCTTAGAGAATAGACAAGAAGATTAATGAGTTGTCTATTCTTTTGGTCTTTCCAACCATCAGCCATAATAGTACAACCAATTTCTCCCCAAATATTTCTACAAGCATCAACTAACTATTGAACTTCTTATTTCATGTCACGCAACAACTTAGTTCTCATAGAATGATAATTTGGCCCTTTATAACCAGGACCAATTGCTGCAATGGCATCTATCATAGGTTGATAGTCAACTGAATTCAAGACATTTATTGGGATGCAATTATCAAATAAGAACCTAGCAACAGCCAAATCAACTCTAAACACAACTTCTTTACCTATCAATGCCTTTTTAATTGATGGTTGAATACCAGGAGTAGTTCTAGGAGCAAAGAAACTAGCACCCCCCACTTGCACTAGCCTTTCTTTTTCCCGTCTGTTTTGAAGCTGGTAGTTGATTTCCTTATGGATTAGTTATCTCTTGCAATGAAGGTCCATCTCCATGTATATTAGGATCTTCCACCAATTGATCTTGTACTTGTTTATTTTCATGAATTGTCTTTAAGTTTTCTTGCAATCGGAAACGAACATCAGGTGGCACACTAGGACTTTAATCACCTTTTTGTCCTGCAAGGTGTTGTTTCATTCTGTGTATCCCTCCACCTCTCAATATATGCCCACAATACAAACATACAATGATTGTTTGTTTTGTCCCATTTACCTTTATCTCTTGTTCACACAATGCTTCCATGCATGAACTATTTTTTTTTTCTAACACCTTGTAACTTTGAAGCAGCATTAGACGTAGATTGACTTGCAGATGAAGACATATTATCTGCAAATACAATATAACAATTCAAAAGAATACTTAAATCTTTCCTCTTAAACAAACCATAATAGAAGCAAAGAAGATAACAGAGGCAAAAGATTATTTTGCAACAAGTTTGCAACCGATGAACAATCACAATACTATTGCATTTTTACTAACTCCGAATATTCAATCACAATTCAGAGTTCCAGAGTTATAGCAGATAAGCAAAGGAACAATCACAAATTTCAGCATTGCAGCAGATGAACAATCACACCACTCACGAATATATCAAAGTTAGTTTCAGTTCAGTTAAGCAATCTCTGCAAGTTAGTTTCACCCTATCCAATAAAATTAAAGATCCAATTTAAAAGAAAGAGAAGGGTATGCGAGAACCAAATTTTTTTCAAAAAAAAAAAAAAGCATTTGGAATTGGAACGGACCGATCGTTTTATCGGTTTAACCGGTTCTGTGCATTTTTCACTGGTTAGGCTGCTTAAGCGGTTCTATGGTTTGACCAGGACCGGTTGACAGTTGGATCGATCTGATCCAATCGATTTTTAAAATATTATTTAAAAGTTACAAATGAGATTATTTGTAATTAATTAATAGTGTAAAAAACTTTGCACTCATAATGTAGAAAAGTTAAACTATTTTAGTATTTTAAAAGTGATGGTGATATCAATTTTAGTATACCATTGTTGGTCCTAGCGGCAAGAAACTCGGTTCCCCTTAAGTAAGATTCTGAATTCGAGTTTTGTGAATAAAAAATAGCCGCGGGAAGAGTTTTTCCCCATAAATAGGTCTTCGCAACTCAACTCGAATTAATCGGGGTTTAAAGTGACTTTTGGATACCGAGAGACTAATAACAACAAAAAATTAAAAAAAAAAAACTAATTGAATTTAGTTCTTTAATAGTTAAAATCGACATTTTAAAAATCGGTCCAACCTCACCAATTTAACTTGTTGGACCGTCGATCGGATGCCTCCCCGATCCTGATCGGACTAGAGAACTGGTAAAGCGATCTGATCATGCAAAATTCATTTAAACCGGTGTAAAACCAGTTTTCAAAAACTGACTAGTTCATTGTTTTACGTGTATTTTTTTAGAAAAAATTGGGAAGGTACTTTTGGTCCGGTTTATTTGGGGGTTAGGGACTCCAGACCATACCTAATTCACATCGGTTGGGGGCTCTTACATATTGCATTTAATGTAATACAATGTTGAAGTTATAACTGCTTATTGAATCTACAATTGAACAATTCCAACTTGATATGGAAAGTTAAAAGTTGGATTAAAATTTGACTTGTTGACTGATCTCTTTATTAATGTATATTTATAATTAATTATATACACATACACACACACACACACACTCACACTCTAATTAGACCACCGGTTGAATCAGTTAAATCTTGAACTGTTATCCTTTCCAGTCCTTCGGTTGGATCGATATTTAAAACATTGGTCAAAATCTATCTCCATGAAACCAACATACAATTCACAACTTAAACTACTACATTTTGATCATGATCATCATGGTATATAAGTATAACTACTATATATGCATAATTATTCAACAATGATAATAAAAAAAATTAAAAAGAAAAAGAAAAGAAAAAAGGCCACTTGCTCAAGAACCTTAGCACAACTCTTCTCCACCAAGCTAGTCAAATTCTCAATCTTGAGAAGCATCTTCTCATACAAATCCTCTGAACCCGCAGTAACTCCTTGCCTCTGAACCCATCAAGCTACTCATCTTCCTAATCTCAAACCCCTCTGCATAATCATTAACTCCCTATGATCCTTCATAACCTGCTTCATCCGGCTCAACAGCTCCTCATCCTCCTCCTTCATCGGCGAACCCCCAAGCTCGCAATCCAGCGTCAGAAAGATTGAATTAGGGCAAGAAGGGAATATTACCGAATCTTTCTAAAAAGGAAGTTATTCTTGTATGAAAACATCTACCCCTATATTTACTACAAAAAGCATCAATTTTTACTAAATTTATCAGAAACTTTGCTGCTATTCTTTGTAAATTTGTCTCGTCTAGTCATCAGCAATGCCAAACTTCTAAGTAATCTAACCCTTGGACTGATATTGCTGAACCATATCATCAATCCCAAAAGAGTCAACCCCAACCCCAACCACATTAGCCTTATCATCTTCAACAGGAGTCAAAGCTCTCTGAGCTAAAACACCCGAACAACAAATTCCCACTTATAGCATTTCTCAATGTGATATCTTAAATTCAAACTCAGCCTAGAGAACCAATTTATATGACATTACTACTGATTATGCATTGTTCTTGTCGCAAAATGCTTCAAAAACATTTATAAGGTTAACTTCAACCATTCGTGTACATAAAGAGAACTGTGTGTGGTACAAAGAAAGCACAAATCATTGAAAAGAAACAAACTCCTCATCGGCTTTTGCAAAATAGAATCAAAGTGGAATCTTACATAACCATTGTAGTTTTGAAATAGCATAAACTAATTCTACCAATCATCCTAATTCCCAATAGATGCCGCTTCATCTCAATCGTTTCTTGTATTATGATCCCATCAAATTAAATACATCCATTAGACCATCACAAAATTCTTAATTATCTACTGATTGCTGAGCAGTCAAAGAGTGTGAGAGTAGACATACATGCTGAAGGAGTCAAGTTGTCACCACTAAAGTTTTAGTTGCTAAATAATAGTTGTGCTTGTTCAGTTTGTATATTATAACCTTATGTCCCAAGCAATATAAACAGTAATATGAATAATTAAATAGGGGCATTTAAATGTTAAACTAAAGAATGCAGGTTCTTAAATAAATACTTGTCTAATTTGAAGAATTTATTTATAATTTTCTATTGCTTACTAAAATTTTCCTCTGGTGCTATATATTGAGTTTGTGATCTGATGAAAATTGATGATCTCATCTTCATTCATTTTGAAAATCGCTACCATCATTTTTCAGACTTAAAATAAAGTTTACAAGTTGAAGAGCAGCAATATATGCAGCAATCACAAAAAATTTCTCACCCTCACCCATCAAGTCAAAGATAGGAGAGCAGCAATATATGCAGCAATCACAAAATTTTGAAGTTGTACTGCCCAACAGTTAAGAAAAATAGCATGCCTTAATGTTTTATACTATTTATTCATCAAATATAATTTTACTAACTCTAAAAAATGAATGTCAATGTTTATAAAAATAAAAACCGACACTTCAGTGTTTGTCACCTCATGAGTGTCAATTTGGAGGCGTATCCTTCCCAAAGAGTACAGTCGAGTGTTTTCCAAAAAATGTTAAGCATCACTCTTTCATTTACTTACCTTTGATCTTTCAAAGACAACCTTCTTTAGTGTTGCATCAGGTTGGTAATGCATAATATCACCGAACTCTCTAATCACCTCTATCCAAGGGCAAAGACAATGTCAATTTCTACTCACCAAGTGTCAACAAGCCTTGCCACTCAGCATTTCATCAAATTTTGTGAAATGGTATACATTGTAAGGAACTTCCGAAAGATCTTGCTCTTTGACGATTGTTCCCCTGATGAATAGTAGCTTGAATGGATAAGGACAGTTCCTATAGTGTCCATCATTACAATGAACTTCTACATTCTATATAATATAACAATTATCCTCCTTCTGCCGAGACTTCCATTTTTCGACTTCATTGTTTTTTTACTAAACCTATATCTTATATCCCTAAGTTATTAACAAATAGCAAAGGTAAGTACAAAGTTATCTTGGGGAAAGAAGGGGACACCAGAAAAACAATAATACCTTTGCATCCATCAAAATCATTTCTATGGTCCCCGATGTAGGAGGATTCTGGACATAACAAAGACTTGTTATTCCGACAGCCAGCTTCCGCGTCTCCTGTATGTCATTTATGTCCCCAATCATGTTGAATTTACAGGCGATGGCTATCACACTAAGTGTGTACTGTAAAGACAAAACCAAAAAGTAATTATTGTCATCTATATGTTTTTCATCTTTCTAATTGTCAGGTTGTGCAACTGCTTAATATTCTAAGAAACAATCAAATAAATTAAGTGGTTCTACTACATGGAGGCACTGACTTGCCTGAACATGTGAATATTGTTTAGCAAATTTAAGACTGAATTATAGTCTTAAGGTTGAGGGGAGTATCTTCCAAGTGGACCTTATATTATAAATAAAATGCTACCTATGCTGTGGTGCAGGGCAACTTCCTCTTCGCTGGCAAATCTGCACATCGAAGAAGTGAAGAAATAAGCTTAATAATACACAAACCAAAAATAACAAGAACAAACCAACATGCTATGGCATTTCAAGTTTTTGCTTAGTGTTTGAAAATGGTTGTTATGTATTTGCATGAAGGAAAGACTGGATTTTAAGTTACCTACTTGAAACCACCTATACTATTTTTGTCCACCTGTTACCAAATAGCAAGAAATCAGGTCACCAAAGCCACATTTATTAAGAAAAAATATATTTTTTAGTGAAATGAAGTTGGCGCAATCTGAAGAAACCAATAGATTTAATACACCAAATACAGGAGGGAACAGGAAGAATTCATGGCTAGAATTGGTGGCATTAGATTGCTTTAATATGCAACATATTTTAGTAGTGCAAAAGCATACACTAAAGTATATAGGAAAAGTGAGTAGATACTATGTATACAAAGCAAACAAATACCAACAAGACAAAGAAACCATGAAGAGTTTTACCACGGGGTGATAAATTAAAAAAATTCGTACTCTAAGTATGAGCTTAGAAGACATAATTAAAATCAGAATGCTAATCACTATATCAATGCCACTTCAAAGCCCATCCCCGGAAAAGTGGAAGGTCAACAAATTTTCCGATCTAAAATAAATTAGAAAAATAATCCTATTCTACAAAACATTGCAACCTAAAATTAGCTTATGGCCATCAAAAGGGTTAAAAGCTGGCAAATGTAAAAATAGCCACACATCTCATCATATTTAACAATAACCGGCTGGTAATATTATTTATTTACGAAATTAGCAAGATTAATGTATAACATCCGGCATCTACCCAAAGGAAGGAGAATCCACCAAGTTGATAAACCAATGCGTGTAGCTGAATTGAGAATATCCCAAAGGTCATAGTATGGTCGACGAAAAAGGCATCGAAGAGCATGCTTGGTTTTCTCTCTAGAAATGCATGAGAACAGATGCAGAGAAAGGTTAGGCTAGGGGGAAATGGTGCTATAGAGAAGAGGATGAGAATGAGAGAGAAAAAGAGAAAGGAATAGTTTTCAAATTTGAATGTGAATAAATGGAGTAAGAGAAAGGGGAATGGTGCATGAAGAAGAGGATAGACTGATAGAGAGAGTTGAGGTACCTTTTTTTACTTAGAATCAATTTTACCCAAGGTGTAAAACTAAAGAATGTACATGTGTCCGTAGGTCAATTGCTGTAGAGGTGACTTGTGTCCTAACATAACCTTGTTTTATTATAGGCAAATTTTTCTATATATCACTGTTTCAGTTTTTATTTTCTAAACTATCACCCTTTTCAAATTATATATCAAACTACCATCATTTCCAAATTGCATTGAGAAGTTGCCTTTGGAGGGCACGACTTCTCAACATGATTTGGGGAAAAAATTTGTCACAGCCAGTTAGAAAGTCTGGTTTTTCAACCACGACTTCTCAACGTGGGTTTTAATTTGGGAAAATTTTTTTGTCACACCCAGTTGGGAAGTCTAGTTCTTCACCCGTCTAAGCTTTCATGCTTTCACCCGTCTAAGCCTTCGTTCGTCTGATGACTTTCACCTGTCTAAGCTTTCAACCGTCTAATGTAGCTTTCACCCTTCTAAGCTTTCATGCTTTCACCCGTCTAAGCTTTCGTTCGTCTGATGACTTTCACCCGTCTAAGCTTTCACCCGTCTAATGAAGCTTTCATGAAAGTCATCAGACGAACGAAAGCTTAGATGGGTGAAAGCTTCATTAGACGGTTGAAACCTTAGACGGGTGAAAGTCATCAGACGAACGAAGACTTAGACAGGTGAAAGCATGAAAGCTTAGATGGGTGAAAGTTTCATTAGACGGGTGAAAGCTTAGATGGGTGAAAGTCATCAGACGAACGAAGGCTTAGACGGGTGAAATCATGAAAGCTTAGACGGGTGAAGAACCAGACTTCCCAACTGGGTGTGACAAAAAAATTTCCCCAAATTAAAACCCACGTTGAGAAGTCGTGGTTGAAGAACCAGACTTCTCAACTGGGTGTGACAAAAAAAATTTCCCCAAATCATATTGAGAAGTCGTGGCCACCAAAGGGGACTTCTCAATGTTATTGAAAATGATGGTAGTTCGGTATATAATTTGAAAAGGGTGGTATTTTGAAAAATAAAAATTGAAACAGTAATATTCTGATAAATGTGCCTTTTATTATATAGTAAATTAATAAATTGATTGATTGATTATTGATTGGTTTTTCGAACAATTTTATAAGTGTTACTTTGTTGTCGTTGTCTCATTTCTTTTATAAACATTTCACCAGTTTCATTGTGGTGTCGTAAATTCTTTTATTTTCTTGTCAAATGCAGCTTAATATTATTTCTTTTGATTTTAAGATACTCTTTAATGCTGTAAAGAACTTTGCATGAACAATGTGTCAAAGTTAAACTCATTAATAAAAGAGCAAACATCTATTTTAGTAGAGTTTAATTTTGATATTTTTGGTGTAGAGATTTTTACACTGTCAACCAATCATACATAACCTCATGTATCTCTTTTAATGTGGTTATTACAAAAGTCAAAGATATTTAATAATATGTCAGTCCATAATTGGTTGACAGTGAACCAAAAATTTTACACAGTGCATTCCAATTAAAACCATTTTAGTATGAGTTTAATTGTTATGCACCATTGTTGTAAAGATTTTTTATGCTGTCAACCAATCAAGGATTGTCACGACATTAAGAATGTTTGACTTTTAAAATAACTACTTAAAAGTCATATGAGATGATTTGTGATTGATTGACAGTGTAATTTTTTTTACATTATTAGTGTAACAAAATCAAACTCGTTTAGTAGCATATCATTGTTGGTCTAAGTGGCAACAAACTCAGTTTCCCTTAAGTAAGGTTCTGAATTCGAGTTTTGTGAATAGTTGCACAAAGAGTTTTGTCTCTTAAATGAATCTTCACGACTTAACTCGAATTAGTTAGGGTTCAGAGTAACTTTTGGATACTGAAGTGCCAACAACAAAAAGAATTTAAAAAAATGAATTGAATTTAGTTCTTTAATAGTTAAAAGTGAAATTATATCATCTTTTTATACCTACAAGGCCCAACGGAGTTTGTAGATAGTTAGGTTCCTTAAGCATGTTGTCAAAAGTTTAACTATGACCATGTGTATGGACAAAAATTTTGTTTGAATAGGCAAAACTAACTTCGATAATCTGTACGACTTAAAAGGGATTAATCTTCGACTATCGGCTTAAGGATACCTTGGTTCACACAAAAATAAATCTTCCTTTTTATTCATGAATCATAAATTTAGGAAATAAAATGATATCATTTTCAATTATTAAGAACGTATATATCGATGTAAATTTTCTAAATCAAGCGATTAAATGAATATTTTTTTTATTTTTTATGAGTTAACCTGATATGAACTTATTTCAAATGGACAAGCTGATGTTAATTTTTATAATTGAAGGACTAACGACTTGTCTATTTCATAATTGTCATTGAAAAAAAAAAGGATTAAATTCGAATTAAAATTGATGTTAACTTTCTTTAAATGAACTCTATTCGAAGCATTAAACCTTTGAGTTGGCTTTCCGAGAGGAAGGATGGTTTTAAGGTTACGTTTGACGTAACATTTTTGGGATCTTAAAAGCTACTTTGAAGGAGAATCTACAAATAAGAACATTTAAAGTAAAAGTTAAAGTTGTTTGATAATTTCTTTTTTATAAAAGCTACCTTTCACTTTAAAGTTATTTAGCACTTTTTTTAAAGCTATTTTTTTTATAACTTAAAAGTGTAGAGAATAGATGATAGCAAAATATCAACTCTATGTATGTGACAGGTTCCATATCCATACTTGACAAATAGCAATAAATCGTCAATTTTTTTTTTCTAATTAAAAAATGAAGATACAGAATATGGGCAATCAAGTCATGTGGATATGATAAGTAAAGAGGAGAAAATCCAATAAACCATGTACAAAAAAAGACGCCCCCACAAAATTCCAATGAATACCCAAAAAATCTTATGGAGAAAATAGGCCATAAAGTGAGAAGCAGTGCTGAAGAAGGTGAGTCGCGGTGCGGAAGATGAGGGGTCGGAGGGACGCTGTGAGGGGCCACGACGTTGTTCCACACACAACGACCATGTACAGGGTGACACTTTTTGTAAGCAAAAGAAAGGGTACAGTAAAAGAAAAAAAAACCCAATTCGTCGATGCTGATAACCGAAAGATGGGTTCAATATAAAAAAAATCTCCGTGCAAGTTGAGTAGAAGCTGCTCCCCCTAGCTTTTTCTACAACTCCTTTTCTTTATTAAAAGTACGCTCCTTATTTTTTGTAGAGCTTTTGAGTGAGATGAGTTTGGCCCAGCTTCTCCTTTTAAGGAGAAGAAAAGCTAAAAAAAAGTTGGGCCAAATGCCAACATTGAGGTAGTCAAGCGAGCTGCAAAAGGATTTTAAGAGATGCAATGGGTTTTTGGGTTTCAGGATTTGTATGAAGTTTTGATCATAATTGAAATAATAAACAGAATAAAAGTGTAAAGTGAGAAAATGAGGGTGTATCCACTCTTGATTAGTTAAAGTTCATTGAGCAGTCTTACTTTCTCATTTTACACTTTTATTCACTTTAGAGGAACTTTTTCCTAATTTGAAACCTTGGATCTAGTAGCTTTTAGGTAGGATTATTGGGAGTTCTAATTGTAACATCTTAAAATTTAGATCAAAACAATTATTAGGCATTAAATTATTAAACAAAAAAATTGTAGAGGATAGATAGTGTAAAAGCTTCAAATGAACCTTAGTAAACAAATTCTGTCTTTTCCCAGATGCACGGTGGTGCATGGTGTCCAGGTCGTGCTCTTTAGACACAACCAAAGCACGATGTCACGTCAATTTTGGATACGGACCGTGCATGGAGATGCACGACCATGCATAGTGAAGCATGACCTATGCAGCACAACCGATGCCTGATTTTGCACAGGATCGCGAGTGAGCAAAGCATGGCCTGTACATAAAGGTGCATGACCGTGCACAGTGTCAGGATTATGATTTTCGTGCATTCTCACACGAAAGAACGTGGGAAAAACCCATAAATATAAATTCAACTCCATTGAGTGCGTTTTTTTGAACCCTAACTCCACCTTGACACATAAAATTGCTATTGGGATTGATTCAAAAGCTTAAGGGAAGGAATTCGTGAAGAAAAAAGGCTAGAAAGAGAAGACAGAAAAATGAGTTCTAGGCTTGAAGAGAGTGTCATCAAAGGTCAATTCTTGAACACTTTGAGCATATTAGGAGGTCTACAAGGGTGGAGGACCAAAATAGTTGTTTATGTTGGATACCTCCTCTTGGAATATTATATGCGATCTGACTTGTTTAATAAGACTAACCAATTGTACAAGTTAAGTTTGACTCACGAAGCATACAGTCCATTGCTTAAAGAGTGGAGTTCAAAGTATATCATGAGTATCAAAGATTCAAAGGAGATCACAAGGAGCCAAAGCATCAAGACCAAGTCAAATGAATATTAAGTGCTTAGAATGTTTTGTAAGGATAAATCACTTTACATCTTGATAAGCTCTTAAGTTAAAATGGACATCTAATTTTTAGAAGTTAGAAGGGCGTATCAAGTGAGAGAAGTGGTTTATTATGAGAGGGAATGAGCAAATCTAGGCCATTAAACCATACATGGATGGTCCGGATTAAAAGTTAGTGGTCATGTGATTACTTAAAAAAGTCACGTGATTTTTGTTTTAATCTAGACCACTCATGTAAGATCTAATAGTCAAAATTTACTCCTCTCACATCTCATAATAAACCACTCCTCTCACTTAATGTGCTCGATGTGTATATATATATATATATATATATATATATATATATATATATATATTTACAAATATATAGATCTATTATTATTATTATTATTATTGAGAGAGGAAAGAGTGGGTTTCTTTTACCCTCTATTTGGTTGGGAGAGATTGGAGGAAAGAGAAGATATTTTTATAAATATTTATTGTTTGGTTCCACATTTTGGAGGGAAAGGGAGGGGAATGAAAAGGAGGGAAGATGGGTTTAAAAAATTTTAAATACATGAACTAAAATATCCTTACATTTTAAACAAATTGAAAGATTATAAAGATATAAAAATAAATTGGTTTTAAAATCTTCCTCTCCCCTTGTGAACCAAACAAGAAGAGAGTTATTTCCTCTTCTATTCTTTTAACAAAACAAAATATCTAATTAAAATCATTTCTCTCTCCTCCATTTCATCCCCACTTTTGAACCAAACGGGACCTTGGGGTTATTTCACATTAAAACTGAAAATAAGGGCCCTTTTGGTGGCCAAGATAAGAAAGACAGGATATGATAAGCTATCATATCTTGTTTTAATCTATGGCTTGGTGAATCAACAAGATAGGATGAACTTATCTTGTTAGCTTATCGTATCCTGCTGCTTAGTTAATATTCTATCCTAGGGGAAGGACCTGCTGGGTTAGAAGCAGGATAAGATAAAAAAAAAAGTGCTTTCTCTTCTATCATTCACCTCCAATATTATTATTTAAATATGTTTTCAAGTCTAATTAATCAATCTTACTAATAATTATAAATAATTATAAAGTGTGGTTTAATTGACAATTTTTATAAAAATTAAAAAAAATTACAAGTTAATTTTTATTTAATTTTTAAAATTATAAAAGATGGGTTAACATAATATATACTATATCCAATATATTATCCGGTGCGCATCAAACATCAGATATGATAATATTTTATCATGTTTATATCCTATCTTATCCTTATCCAGCTCTCTTATCATGTCTATTCTTATTCTATCCTGACTACCAAACGAACCCAAAGAGAATTAATTAGGGAGGATACAAGGTTGTTATTTTTGAAAATTGACATGGGCAAAACCGGAAACAAATCATGCAACCTCTCAGTTATTTGATATTTGATAAGGTAGCTCTACTAACTTCTCAAATAAGATTAAAAAAAATTCCCAAAAAAACCTCTTTATTAAAACAGCTCTATTCGCTTTTTTTTTTAAAAAAAAAGTTAATTGACTAGCTTATAAACTACTTTCATGCCTTGCCAAACAAAACCTTAATATACAGGGTCTGTGTTATATACAAAACCAGAAAAAAGGTTTCTTACACATATTAACACTAAACACTTTTATGATACTTCTATTGTTGACACAATATTTAATTTTAATGCATATGTGATATTTAATGACATCATATTTAATGAATTTGGTTATGTTAATAATTGCATAAGATATCAAATTTATTAAATGATGAAATCATATATCATTAAATATAAAAACAATTTTTTATTTTTATATTTATATTGCTTCAACATTAAATTAAATTTTAATCGTTCACTAATATGGTTATTATTTTGCTATAAGCGATAGGATAAGGACATATATGATATGAGAGCTGGATAAGGATAGTATAGGATATGAGCATAATAAGCTCTTATCTTATCCGATGTTTGATGCGCATCAGATAATGATAAGATATGATATAAAATATCCACAAAAGATAAAATTACCCTTATATCAAAATTACATTTTTTTTCAAAAATAAATTTTAATATTATTTTATTTTTGTATACATTTAAATTAGAAATATATAAAATATTTGATAATATATAAAATATCCACAAATGATAAAATTACCCTTACATCAAAATTACATTTTTTTTTCAAAAATAAATTTTAATATTATTTGATTTTTGTATACATTTAAATTAAAAAATATATAAAATATTTGATAATATATATTTTTGGCTATTATACAATAGTCAATTTTTTAAATTATAAAAAATTAAATAAAAAATTAACTTGTGAGATTTTTTTCACTTTTTATAAAAATTGTTAATTAAACCCCATATTTTAATTATTAATAAGGTTGACTAATTAGGTTTGAAGTCATAATTAAATAATAACAATATTAAGGATAAGGGATAAAGAGAAAACACTTTTTTATCCTATCTTGTTGGTTCTAACTCAGCCCATCCGTCAGGATAGAATTATAACTAAATAGCAGGATATGATAAACTAACAGAATAAGCTTATCTTTTCCTGTTGGTTCACTAAACTACAAATTAAAGAAAAATATGATAGTTTATCAGATCCTGTCTCTATTATTCTGACCACCAAATGGACCCTGAAGTGAGCTAGAGATAGAGAGATCATAAACACGGTGTAAGTTTTATAGATAGTATACAAATATAATTTGTAGATAATTATAAGTAATTTTTTATTATAAAAAACAGAAGACAAAAACAATAGGGAAAGGATTTTGCTATAGACCATTGACAGTTGAGACACTTGACCTTGGATATTTTTTTTCAGATCAATATTTCTTTTATATTAAAGAATAAAAAATTAATTTTTTAAAATAAAATATTGTTTAATATTTTTTAATATTTTAAAAATTATAATCCAAAAACATTTAATACTTGTTGTTTTAAAAATTGAGGAAAGAAAAAGTATTAAATAATTTAAGGGTGTCAATATATTAAACAATTGTAATAATAAATGCTTTTCCTTTACATTTTATTACATGGTTGTGTCACACACTTTAATTTTTTTTATGTGAATTTTGTTGGTAAATTGCAAAGACATATGTTAAGGATTTAAAAATAATATTTATTACTCATTCAAATTATATAAATTAAAATATTAAATATTTTTTAATTTTTCAATATATTAAATTCTTGGACTTTTTATTATTAATCCCTTACCATATATCCTTAAGAAATATTAAAGTTGTAACTTCTAACCTATAAAATGTTTAGCTTTTATTTTTGTTGAATGTTGAAACGCTTGAGTGTTGATTGAAAATCTCATGAGCTAAAAGAAAAATAAAAATCAATTCAACAAAAAAAAAAAGAAAGGAAAAAATCATTAAAAGCTCTAAAAACGACTCATAATTCATTTGTTGGGTAAACATTTTCAATTTTTTTAATATCCATCTGAAAGACATATGTTAAGGATTTAAAACAATATTCATTACTCATTCAAATTATTTAAATAAAAATATGAAATATTTTAAAAAATTTCAACCTATTAAATGTTTTTTTTGTAAAAAAAACATATTAATTGTTTCTTCTTTTAATTATTAATTCTTTACCATATATCCTTACGAGAACTTTTCTTTTTTAAAGTTTGTAACTTACTACCTATACAACGTTTAACTTTTATTTTTGTTGAGTGTTGAAACGCCTGAACATTGATCGCACATCTCGTGAGTCACGAGGAAAGAAAAAATCATTAAAAGCCCAAAAAATAACTCATCATTCATTTATTGGATAAACATTTGCTCTCACTTGATACATCCCCTATATATATATATATATATATATGGAAAGGAAAAATTATTAAAAGCTCTAAAAACAACTCATCGTTCATTTATTGGGTAAATATTTCTGGGTTGTTTTAATCTATATATATATATATATATATATATATATATATATATATATATGTGTGTGTGTGTGTGTGTGTGTGTGTGTGTGTGTGTGATAGACATGTTAAGGATCTAAAAACAATATTTATTAATCATTCAAATTATTTAAATAAAAATATTAAATATTTTTAAATTTTTCAACATATTAAATGCTTCTACTTTTTATTATTATTCCCTTGTCATATACCCTTAAGAAATCCCTTCTTATTCAACGTTTCTAACTTTTTACCTATGAAACGCTTAACTTTTATTTTTGTTAACTGTTGAAATACTTGAACGTTGATCACACATATCATCAGCCAGGAGAAAAGGAAAAATCATTAAAAGCTCTTAAAGAACCCATCATTCATTTATTGAGTAAACATTTATAGTTTTTTAAGGTTAAATTACACTTTTCGTCCCCCAAGTTTTTCAGTTTGGCGAAAATGATCCTCCAATTTTTTTGTGGCAAATTTAGTTCCCCTAAAGTTTAAATGTTTCAAATTTGGTTCCAATATTTTTTTAATTGCACTTTTGGTCCCAAAATTGTGATTTTTTTTTTGCACTTTTAGTCTCTAAAAAATCATGGATTTTGGAATAATGGAGGACCTAAAGTGCAAAAAATCCATGAATTTAGGGAACCAAAAGTGCAATTTAAAAATATGGGGACCAAATTGGCAACATTTGGATTTTAGGAGGACTAAATTCGCCAAAAAAAAATTGGGGGACTATTTTCGCCAAAATGAAAACTTGGGGACGGAAAATGCAATTTAACCTTTTTTTACATATGTTAAGGATTTAAAAACAAGAGTAAAGGCCCAAATTGGTCATTGACAAAAAATCACAGTGCCACTTTTGTCCCTAAGAAATGGAAAATACCAATTTGGTCCTCAAGAATGTAAAATGCAGGTCAAATTGATCTTTTTTAGGGTAATGTTTAGAGAAATTTTAGTCCCTTTCCGGGACTATTTCGACCTGCATTTTACATTCTTGAGGATCAAATTGGTATTTTCCATTTCTCAGGGACCAAAATGTCATCGTGATTTTTTTGTCAAGGATCAATTTGGGTCTTTACTCTAAAAACAATATTTATTTCTCATTCAAATTAATTAAATAAAAATATTAAATATATTAAAAAAATTCAACCTATTAAATGCTTCTAATTTTTTATTATTAATTTCTTACCATATATCCTTAAGAAAACCCTTTTTATTTAAAGTTTCTAACTTTTTACCTATAAAACGCTTAACTTTTATTTCTATTGAGTATTGAAATGCTTGAACGTTGATCGTACATCTCATGAGTCACGAGGAAAGGAAAATCATTAAAAACTCTGAAACAACTCATCATTCATTTATTGGGTAAACATTTATAGTTTTTTTAAATATATATATCATAGACATATGTTAAGGATTTAATAAAAAAAACATTTATTACTCATTCAAATTAATTAAATAAAAATAAATATATTAAAAATATTCAACATATTAAATGCTTCTACTTTTTATTATTAATTTCTTTCCATATATCCCTAAGAAATCCCTTTTATTTAAAATTTGTAACTTCTAATCTATAAAATGCTTAACTTTATTTTTCTGTTGAGTGTTGAAACACTTAAACGTTGATCACACATATCACGAGTCACGAGGAAAGGAAAAAACAATTAAAGTTCTGAAAACAATTCATCATTCATTTGTGATTATTCTCCTCACAAATTGAGAAAACCAAGTCCCGAGATATTTTTTTCAAAGATTATGTGAGAGGAGCTTTTGACCAACATGATTTTGAAACATGATTCTATGATGGAGAATCTAAAACAAATATATACTTAGGGTAACATTTACAATTTTTTTACTATATATCTGAATTGCTAACCTAGCACCAAGGTGTTGGTTCAAGTGGAGTGAGCTTGACTCATTAAGTATTTTTTCCGGTGAATATTGACTCCATTAAGTATAAGGTCATGAGTCTCATCCTTAAATTTATATGTACCAAAAAATCTTTGTTAGGAGTTGTCACAACTTAAGCGTATTATGTATAAGAAAATCACTCTTGGGAAACCCCGTCAATATTTATGCATAAATTTATAGCTGACTTAACAATTTCCCCACTTTCGACCGCATAAATCTCACCTTTTAAAAGCCCTTTATAGTTAGTGTGTTTCAAAAATTGAAAATTCTCATTCAGTAGTGGAAAATTGGTTTTTTGTGATATTATCGAACTTGTGGATTTGGATCTCTAACTTTAGGGCGAGAAAGTCATTTATCTTTATCTCTATTTCTATTTATTTTATCTCATTCTTATCTCTCCATTTTTAATCACTCTTCTCTCTCCTCTACAAGCACAAAGTTATCGTAACTTTCGAATCCTAAAATTAGAAGATGTAGATCCCATACATGTAGGGACATCCAACATAGGCAATCGTATATCATGTGAGAGGAAGGCGTCAGGTAATGTTAATTAGATGAGTATTGGAATAACGTGTAAGACCACCAAACTTTTACGTACGGAGGAAATATCCAATTTGGTTCATGAAATTGTAACATCGTATCAGTTTAGTCACTCACATTATCAATATTTCAAAATGATCATTGGTATTGTAAAATATAGCAAAGACATCCCTGACATTATTCACCTAGTTTCAAATACATCACTGACATTACTAACTTAATGTCATTATAGTCCATGCAAATACCAATGGAGGGACGAATCTGATTAACTTTCTACCAGGGAACATTTTGGAATATTGATAATGTGGGGGACTAAGTTGATACGACCCTACAATTTCAGGGAACAAATTAAGTATTTTTTTTATATGAATTTTGTTGGTAAATTGCAAAGACATATGTTAAGGATTTAAAAATAATATTTATTACTCATTCAAATTATTTAAATGAAAATATTAAATATTTTTTAATTTTTCAATATATTAAATTCTTCGACTTTTTATTATTAATCCCTTACCATATATCCTTAAGAAATATTAAAGTTGTAACTTCTAATCTATAAAATGTTTAGCTTTTATTTTTGTTGAGTGTTGAAACGCTTGAGTGTTGATTGAACATCTCATGAGCAACAAGAAAAATAAAAATCAGTTCATCAAAAAAAAAAGGAAGGAACAAATCATTAAAAGCTCTAAAAACAATTCATAATTGATTTGTTGGGTAAACATTTTCAATATTTTTAATATCCATCTGAAAGACATATGTTAAGGATTTAAAACAATATTCATTACTCATTCAAATTATTTAAATAAAAATATGAAATATTTTAAAAATTTTCAACCTATTAAATGTTTTTTTGTAAAAAAAAACATATTAATTGTTTCTTCTTTTAATTATTAATTCTTTACCATATATCCTTAAGAGAACTTTTCTTTTTTAAAGTTTGTAACTTATTACCTATAAA
Source organism: Ammopiptanthus mongolicus (assembly GCA_039655645.1). Classification (NCBI taxonomy): domain Eukaryota; kingdom Viridiplantae; phylum Streptophyta; class Magnoliopsida; order Fabales; family Fabaceae; genus Ammopiptanthus; species Ammopiptanthus mongolicus. Next base: position 50,131,187 of record CM077350.1, read on the forward strand.
ACGTTTAACTTTTATTTTTGTTGAGTGTTGAAACACTTGAACATTGATCGCACATCTTGTGAGTCACGAGGAAAGAAAAAAATCATTAAAAGCCCTAAAAACAACTCATCATTCATTTATTGGGTAAACATTTACTCTCACTTGATACATCCTCTCTCTCTCTCTCTCTCTCTCTCTCTCTCTCTCTCTCTCTCTCTCTCTATATATATATATATATATATATATATATATATATATATATGCGTTAAAATACTTCAATGTTGATCGCACATCTCATGAGTCGTCATGAGGAAAGGAAAAATTATTAAAAGCTCTAAAAACAACTCATCGTTCATTTATTGGGTAAATATTTCTGGGTTGTTTTAATATATATATATATATATATATATGATAGACATGTTAAGGATCTAAAAACAATATTTATTAATCACTCAAATTATTTAAATAAAAATATTAAATGTTTTTAAATTTTTCAACATCTTGAATGCTTCTACTTTTTATTATTATTCCCTTGTCACATACCCTTAAGAAATCCCTTCTTATTCAATGTTTCTAACTTTTTACCTATAAAACGCTTAACTTTTATTTTTGTTGACTGTTGAAATGCTTGAACGTTGTTCACACATATCATGAGCGAGGAGAAAAGGAAAAATCATTAAAAACTCTTAAACAACCCATCATTCATTTATTGAGTAAACATTTATAGTTTTTTTAGGTTAAATTGCACTTTTCGTCCCCCAAGTTTTTCAGTTTGGCGAAAATGGTACCCCAATTTTTTTTGGGCATATTTAGTCCTTCTAAAGTTTAAATGTTTCGAATATGGTTCCTATATTTTTTTAATTGCACTTTTGGTCCCCAAAATTGTGATTTTCTTTTTTGCACTTTTAGTCTCTAAAAATCATGGATTTTGGAATAATGGAGGACCTAAAATGCAAAAAATCCATGAATTTAGGGAACCAAAAGTGCAATTTAAAAATATAGGGACCAAATTGGCAACATTTGGATTTTAGGAGGACTAAATTCGCCAAAAAAAAGTTGGGGGACTATTTTCGCCAAAATGAAAAACTTGGGGACGGAAAATGCAATTTAACCTTTTTTTAATATATATCTCATAGACATGTGTTAAGGATTTAAAAACAAGAGTAAAGGCCCAAATTGGCCACTGACAAAAAAACACTGTGACATTTTTGTCCCTAAGAAATGGAAAATACCAATTTGGTCCTCAAGAATGTAAAATGCGGGTCAAATTGATCTTTTTTAGGGTAATGTTTAGAGAAATTTTAGTCCCTTTCAGGGACTATTTTGACCCGCATTTTACATTTTTGAGGATCAAATTGGTATTTTTCATTTCTCAGGGACCAAAATGTTACCGTGATTTTTTTGTCGAGGATCAATTTGGGTCTTTACTCTAAAAACAATATTTATTACTCATTCAAATTAATTAAATAAAAATATTAAATATATTAAAACAATTCAACCTATTAAATGCTTCTACTTTTTTATTATTAATTTCTTACCATATATCCTTAAGAAAACCCTTCTTATTTAAAGTTTCTAACTTTTTACCTATAAAACGCTTAACTTTTATTTCTATTGTGTATTGAAATGCTTGAATGTTGATCGTACATCTCATGAGTCACGAGGAAAGGAAAATCATTAAAAACTCTGAAACAACTCATCATTCATTTATTGGGTAAACATTTATAGTTTTTTTAAATATATATCTCATAGACATATGTTAAGGATTTAATAAAAAAAACATTTATTACTCATTCAAATTAATTAAATAAAAATAAATATATTAAAAAATTCAACATATTAAATGCTTCTACTTTTTATTATTAATTTCTTTCCATATATCCTTAAGAAATCCCTTCTTATTTAAAATTTGTAACTTCTAATCTTTAAAACGGTTAACTTTATTTTTCTGTTGAGTGTTGAAACACTTAAACGTTTGATCACACATATCACGAGTCACGAGGAAAGGAAAAAACAATTAAAGTTCTGAAAACAATTCATCATTCATTTGCGATTATTCTCCCCATAAATTGAGAAAACCAAGTCCCGAGATATTTTTTTCAAAGGTTATGTGAGAGGAGCTTTTGACCAACATGATTTTGAAACATGATTCTATGATGGAGAATCTAAAACAAACAGATACTTAGGGTAAACATTTACAATTTTTTTACTATATATCTGAATTGCTAACCTAGCACCAATGTGTTGGTTCAAGTGGAGTGAGCTTGACTCATTAAGTATTTTTTTCGGTGAATATTGACTCCATTAAGTATAAGGTCATGAGTCTCATCCTTAAATTTATATGTACGAAAAAATCATTGTTAGGAGTCGTCACAGCTTAAGCGTATGGATTAATATGTATAAGAAAATCACTCTTGGGAAACCCCGTCAATATTTATGCATAAATTTATAGCTGACTTAAAAGTTTCCCCACTTTCAACCGCATAAATCTCGCCTTTTAAAAGTCCTTTATAGTTAGAGTGTTTCAAAAATTGAAAATTCTCATTCAGTATAGTGGAAAATTGGTTTTGGCTTTTTGTGATACTATCGAACTTGTAGATTTGGATCTCTAACTTTAGGACGAGAAAGTCATTTATCTTTATCTCTATTTCTATTTATTTTCTCTCATTCTTATCTCCCTATTTTTAATCACTCTTCTCTCTCCTCTACAAACACAAAGTCATCGTAACTTTCCTGTTCTAAAATTAGAGGATGTAGATCCCATACATGTAGGGACATCCAACATAGGCAATCGTATATCATGTGAGAGGAAGGCGTCAGGATACGTTAGTTAGATGAGTATTGGAATAACGTGTAAGACCACCAAACTCTTACGTACAGAGGAAATATCCAATTTGGTTCATGAAATTGTAACGTCGTATCAGTTTAGTCTCTCACATTATCAATATTTCAAAATGATCATTGGTATTATAAAATGTAGCAAAGGCATCCCTGACATTATTCACCTAGTTTCAAATACATCCCTAATATTACTAACTTAATGTCATTATAGTCCATACAAATACCAACGGAGGGACGAATCTGATTAACTTTCTACAATTTCAGGGATCATTTTGGAATATTGATAATGTGGGGGACTAAGTTGATATGACCTATAATTTCAGGGAACAAATTAAGTATTTACTCAATAAAAAAATCATGATTTTTTCAGCATTTTTTTTTTTTACATTTTTTAACATTTTATAATTATTGATCAAAATATTTCTGCTTTAAAAATAATAATGAGAGGATAATATAGGATTAGAATTTAGATGTAAAAAATGGTGTGATAAAAAAAAGGTTAAAAAGATGGTATTTATTGCAATAAATATATCCATGAGCATCCTCCTTTCTTTACTCCTTCCCTTTGTATTTGTAGTTTCAGCTGTGTTTTCTTTTCTTGTTGGTTTTCCCTATGGTGTCTTTGTGTTCAATTTTCCATGGCTCCTCCTTCTCCAAATAACCCAATGAATAACACCTTAGATTTCCTCAATTCTGAGCCTATGGAAAAGGTTCTTGACTTAAATGATGGGAAGCTCACCATTAGAGGTGTGCCATTGCTGTCACAAGTCCCTGAGAATGTCACTTTCTCACCCTTCACCTCTATCTGTCAATCCTCTGAAGCCCCACATTCCCTTTTTCAAAGTGTGCTTTCCCTTTCTCACAAGGGTGGCTTCCTTGGGTTCTCACACAAGGAGCCTTCAGATAGGTTGATGAACTCCTTAGGAAGGTTTAGTGGTTTGGACTTTCTTAGTATCTTCAGGTTCAAAAATTGGTGGTCAACCCAATGGGTGGGAAATTCTGGTTCAGATTTACAAATGGAAACCCAATGGGTTCTGTTTGATCTTCCTGAAATAAAGTCCTATGTCATAATCATTCCTATCATTGAAGGAAGTTTCAGGTCTGCCCTTCATCCTGGCTCTGATGACCATGTCATGATTTGTGCAGAAAGTGGCTCTACTCAAGTGAAAGCATCAAACTTTGATGCCATTGCCTACATCCACGTGTCAGAAAATCCTTACACCTTGATGAAAGAGGCCTATAGTGCTTTAAGGGTTCACCTTAACTCTTTCAGGCTCTTGGAAGAGAAAACACTGCCAAATGTTGTGGGCAAATTTGGTTGGTGCACTTGGGATGCATGTTGTTTAACTGTACAACCTGGTGATGTTTGGCAAGGAGTGAAGGAGTTTGCTGAGGGTGGTGTTACTCCAAGGTTTGTAATCATTGATGATGGCTGGCAAAGCATCAACTTTGATGGTGATGACCCTAACATGGATGCCAAAAATCTTGTCTTGGGTGGTGAACAAATGACTGCAAGGCTTCGAAGCTTCAAGGAAGGTGACAGGTTTCAAAAATACCAAGCTGGTCTTTTCTTGAGTCCTAGTGCTCCTTCTTATGACCCAAATAAGTTAATGGCCTTGGTTACAAGGGGGGTAGAACGTGAGAGTTTGGTAAAGGAACGTGTCTATGCCATCCAATCCAAAAGTTCCACTTTACCTGAGATTGAATCCAGAATCCTGCACTTGAATAAAGAAATTGGTGATATTTTTGGAGGGGACCAAAGCAACAATTCAAGCAAAAAAAGTGGAAGTTGTTGCAAAGAAGAGAAAGAGTATGGGTTGAAGGCTTTGACAAAGGATTTGAGGACCAAGTTCAAAGGTTTGGATGATATTTATGTGTGGCATGCCCTTTGTGGTGCTTGGGGTGGTGTGCATCCAGGAGCAACACACCTAAATGTGAAAATAGTCCCTTGTAAAGCCTCCCCTAGCCTTGATGGGACCATGCATGATCTTGCTGTGGAAAAAATCCTTGAAGCTTCGATCGGGCTTGTTCATCCTGATCAAGCCAGTGACTTTTATAACTCTATGCACTCCTATCTTGCCAAATCAGGTGTCACAGGAGTTAAAGTGGATGTCTTGCATGTGAGTTTTCTTTTATTTTTTTTTAAACATACTTCAATTTTCAGATCCAGTCGCTATTGTATCCAACTATGTATTGATTTTACGAATGTGTGTTGTCCAAGTGGAAGGGATTTGGATCCCTTATGCATGTGTTCCTAGATTCAATCCTTAGATTCATGCGTGTGGAAAAAAAATACCATTGGGAGAAGTTCCTACTTAGGCGTCTGACATTACCCAGTGAGATTAATCTCTCACCTATTAGGTAGGAGGATATTCCTAGAAAAAAAATCTATTTATTGATTTTGATCATGAACTATGTATTTTAACTGCAGACTCTTGAGTATGTGTGCGATGAATATGGAGGCAGAGTCAAGCTTGCTAAGGCATACTATGATGGGTTGACAAACTCCATTATCAATAATTTTAATGGAAGTGGAATGATAGCTAGTATGCAGCAGTGCAACGACTTTTTCTTCCTCGGTACGAAGCAAGTTTCCATGGGAAGAGTTGGTAAGCAGTATATGCACAAAGGATTTCATTTACTCGATGTTTTTATTTAGTTATGAGTTCCCTTATTTCACTCACTCACATGTATATGATGCATACGATACATAATATATTTATTTTAGCTTTATATATGATATACAATGACCATGTCTAACCAAAATCACATAAAAATATGGTGCTGCAAGGTGTGTTAAATTTACACGTACAATAAACACATTATCCTTTATTATTCACAAAGAGACACAAAACAATTGAAAACAAGAGATTAAGGCAAATTTGCAAACTTTTGTTACAGGGGATGACTTTTGGTTCTTTGATCCTAATGGGGACCCAACAGGAGTCTTCTGGCTACAGGGGGTACACATGGTTCATTGTGCCTATAACAGCTTGTGGATGGGGCAGATGGTTTTGCCCGATTGGGACATGTTCCAATCACACCATATTTGTGCTAAATTTCATGCAGGGTCAAGAGCTATTTCTGGTGGTCCAATCTATTTGAGTGACCAAGTGGGATCCCACAACTTTGATCTTATTAAGAAGCTTGTGTACCCAGATGGCACTGTGCCCAAGTGCATACATTTCCCCCTTCCAAGCAGATGCTGCCTTTTCAAGAACCCTCTATTTGACCAAAAATCTCTTCTCAAGATTTGGAACTTAAATATGGTACCTATCTCATTTATATACATATTCTTGTCAAAAATTTCAATACTAGAGTAGAGGCTAGCTAAGTTTGTTCATAGCATTCATCTTTTAAATATTTGAGTGGTTGTTATATAAAACTCTAATCACTACATTTGTTCATATAATAACAGTATGGAGGGGTTATTGGTGTCTTCAATTGCCAAGGGGCTGGTTGGGATCCTAAGTTGCATATCATCAGGGGTTTCCCTGAGTGCTACAAGCAATTATCTGGTTCAGTGCATGTATCTGAGGTTGAATGGGACCAGAAGAAAGAAACTGCTTATATGGGAAAGTCAGCGGAGTACATTGTTTATCTCAACCAGGCTGAGGAATTGCATTTAATGACCCTCAAGTCTCAACCAATCCAAGTTACCATCCAACCTACCTCCTTTGAGCTCTTCAGCTTTGTTCCAGTGACAAAGCTTGGTGGCAGCATCAAATTTGCACCAATTGGGTTAACAAGCATGTTCAACAGTGGAGGAACTATTCAAGAATTGGGATATATTGAGAGTGGAACAGACATTGGTGTTATGCTTAAGGTTAAAGGTTGTGGGAATTTCCTTGCTTACTCGAGTGCATCACCAAAGAAGTGTCAATTGAATGGTGTTGAGGTTCCTTTTGAGTGGTTGCTTAGTGGAAAACTGACATTCGACATTGCTTGGAATGAAGAAGTTAGTGGGGTTTCTAATTTAGCTATTTTCTTCTAGATCTTATGTTGTGATTTGAATGGCTTCAATGTTATTAGCCTAAACTAAATGTTTCTATATGCATTTATGTTATTCCCATAAAGATATGAATTTGAAATTTGTCTCTATGAAACAGGTTGTTTATCCCTAACCCAATAGTTACACTTACAATGTTAAATTTGAGGAAACAATTGAATTAATATTAATATGTATGGGACAACTAATTTAAACCTTTTACTTTTGGACTAAAAACATCTCAAAAGTTACTTTTAAGTAATTTAAATTTATTGAGTTTTAGTCATTTACACTTTAACACATTTAATAAAGAAAGAGAAAAATAGATTGTGATTTCAATGAAGAAAACGACTGCTTGTATTTAGTTTTAATAAAAAAGGAAATATAAATTTATGGATTTTTGTTAATTTTATTTATTATTATTTGATTTAAATTATTACATTTTTTATTTAATTCCATCAAATAATAATCTAAAATATAACATGACATTTATTTATATTTCATGTCATCCATAATTTTTTTTATATGAAATTACTATAATAATCCCATAATGCATACATGTAGTATTGGTACCATCTAGTGTGTTTGTTTCTCTGTTATTAAACTTAAGTTTGTCAAATACAACAAATTTCTCTTTTCACACATTGGATCCACTTTTTTTTACAAAATTATTTTTGCAAACTGACATTTGCAATTCCAAAAGGAATGATTACACCTTCAAATTCCACCACTCTACTCTTGGACCCAAAAGGAATACCTCATGGCATCTGTGGATTTTGGAGTACAAAATTCAAACATTTCAAATATTAAAAGTTTCCACAGAGGAGCGAGACTGAGAGAGACCTGACTCTGAGGCTTAAACCATCAATTGGCCATCTATAGCAGAGTTGGAAAAGGGAAAGAAGAGAACACAGAAGTAAAGGAGAACATTTAAATTATTATTTCATGATTTAAATAAAAATATCATAATTTAGATTAAATAATAAATAACATTAAGGGGATACTAATTTTATTTTGTTACATTTTTTTTATTTCTATTACTTGATGTTATCTTGACATGTATTGTACTATAGTACTTCATTATTTCATAGGTTATTCACCAGCGATAACATATGGATATGGTCATAGCTAGCAAATTTATTTTATATTAGAAGGACATAAGAATTTAATAAGTGATCTAATATAAGTGTAAGTTATAACACTAGTGCATAAGTAAGAAAATGATGTTGAATATTTTTTTAAGATTATTTTAGGTCACATTCTTCCGAATTTATTTTTTTAAGGTTACTTAGTTTATTTATTTCATTTTATCATGATTTTGAAGTAATTTTTTTTAAAGAAATAAATGAAAACAAACCAAACGGACCAATGAGCCAGCTTGTTTGACTCACAACCCGTAAAGGGTTGGACTGAGCTAGTAAATTATCAACCCGCAACTAAATCAAGTTAGCTCAATCTAACCCAAAAATAAATTGATTCGCAATGGGCCAACCCAAATAGACTGCGTTTATCTGATTTGACAGCTCTATATATGCACACATGCCACACAATGCATGGGCAAATAATTAATAATAATGGCTTAATTGCACTTTTGGTCCCCCTAGTATTGGTCATGTGCGATTTTGATTCTTATAGTTTTTTTTTGTGCACATTTGTCCCTCTATTTTTTAAATGTTGCAAATTTGATCCTTCTGTTCAACGTCTGTCAATTTTTTCAATGATCAACATAGAAGAACCAATCCTCTAAGCGCACAGAACCTTTGATTGATGTTCTCCCTCATCTGGCTCTCCAATTCAACATGATTCAATAATTTTTCTATGCTATTTACTAGTTTTGTCCTTCTTTTCGGGATTTTTTTTTGGTTCCACTATAGATCATTTATCATAGAAGTTCAATCAGAGGTTTTATACGCTTAGAGCAGTTGTTCCTCCTTATTAATCATTGGAAAATTGATGACATTGGATGGAACGACTGAATTTGCAAAATTAAAAAAATAGAGGAACCAAATATGCACACAAAAAATATTAAAGACCAAAATTACATATGACAGAATAGTAAAATGACTAAAAGTGGAATTAGGCCAATAATAATTAAGCATAGCCTCTAAAGCGGTGTTTGCTACAAGTTATTGTTTTCCAAGTTCCTAAATTTCCTTCGGCCTTGATTTTTTTATTAATTCAAACAATTTGGGTTTACCCCACTCGATAACAACATCAAGATTTAGTACAGTACAGTATAGGAAATATTCTTACACGAGTGAGCTAAACAGTACGAAATGAATGTGGTAACTAATAAGAGGAAAAGATAATGAAAATTAGGATAAGAAAAATGTGACTAATTAAATTAGATAGATTAAGCCACCATAGGCTTTCATACAAAAGTTACAAATTAAATATTCGCCAATAAGCATTATTCATTTTACATTTTTTTTGGATCAGAACTCATCGTAATTAGGGTTTTTGGCTCCCCAATGGATCCACCGGGATGTTCCCAAAGCTTTGGCTCTTTGGAACGGCAGTGGGACTAATCCCTAGTTCGATAGTGACAGATGTCCGTTTTTTTATACACGGGTTTGGACTGCCTCTCAACTGGATGATTCCAGGAATCGATTTTGCGTCATTTTCCTTGGGGAAAGTCACGTTACCAACACTCTCAACATACTTGAAATGAATTCTCATGTCCCATTTTACTGAGATCAAACTCTCAAAATAATGACTTGAATATAGAAAATTGTTCTGGGCCGAATCCAGAAATCAAGCCCAATGAGGTCCAAATACAAATCCTTGGGCGGGCCACCAGCCCTTGCCGAGCTTATCGGTCGGCCTACGTCAGAGTCAGAACATTAAAGGCTAAGAGAGTGGGACATGCCAATACCCATAGGAAGATGGCTACTCATCACCTATGCAGCGCCTCCCGTAAGGGCTGCCCCTAAATCACACTAGTCACAAGTCTTTATCGCGCAAATCTCGTTGTCCTCTTCACCCATTGGGCCGTAGACACCATCCCGAGGATGGCATACACCCATTACATCATGTTCAAAGCACCTACTATAACGGGCCACTGATTCATTAAAGGAAACAAGTTCTCATTTCAACACTTATACTCTACAAACCTCTTTGTTAACTTAGACATCAGAGTGTCTTTGTAGGTACCCCATTTGATCCAACCAGAGAAGCAGCCCAGAATATTGGAGGAAAGACATCATCATCTAGCTTGAAGAATCAACTTGGCTCTGCACATAGAAGGCCTTGAAGTTGAAGATATTGTTTTCGGTTACACCAGAAAAAAAACTATGCATAATTGAAAGAAAAAACCAGATTCATTATCTCAAGATTAGTAAAGCAAAATAATGATATAAAGAATGTTTTTTCGCTTCTTTTCTTGTTGACTGAGGGGATTTTGAGAATAAATTGGCCACCGTTAGGTAAGATGAAATTTTCAAAAAACAACTATTAAGGATAATAGAAGTTGATTTTAGTACAACCTATTATTTTATGTCTTGAGATGAAAAAAGAAACAGCTTTTATACATGAAAAAGTTGTTTCTTGTGATCTGAAAATTTGGACATCCTGATTATTTTACAATATGATTCTTTCAAAAGCATCCATTCTTTTCCAAACTTGTCCCTCAAATATTATCTAAACAAACCATTTCATAGCATATTTTGTAATTTTTCTATACAATCTAAACGAAATCTTTTCAACAAATATATCCAAACATAAAATTAAATCTTTTATAATCAATTAAAACAATAATCGATTATACATATATTTGGTTATTGAAACTATCTATTCTCCGTAGTTCATTCAAACACCCACTTAGTTGATAAAGCTCTAGAATACATGAATGAAAATTCAGGTTTCAAATTTGGTTGGACATAAAAATATTAGAAACGTGCAATCCATCAGCTATCAAACTGAAGATTACTTCTACCGCCAAAAAATTGAACACAAACAATCAACAAATTTACTATATTGCAACTAATCCATTCCGCACTTGACAAAATCTGGCAATTTCAACTTTATAACGAAGATTTTCTCAACATAAATGAAATAATATTTTTTTTTTTTTTTTTTTTTTTTTTTGCTTTTGGCCATTTTAAATTAGTCTTGGGGAGTGAACAAAATTCTACCGTGTCAAAAAATAATATCCCTATATTTCCTACCAATCAAATGTTGGGGATGTACATCTATGTTAATGAATTATAATTTTATTTTATGAAGTAACAAATTATTATTGATGAAAGACGAAAAATTTGATAGAAAATTGGGACAAAAAATTTACATCCGTATAGAACACCTCAAAAATCATGCATTCAAAGCAATGATGGTGCAGGGACCAAACAAAAATTAAACTGAACATTCGAAAATTCAATTGAGAAAATCACAATAACTCATACTAAATTTATACGTATTTCTCTCTTAATTGAAGATGTGTGCTTTTATATTAAGAGTTTAATTGTTATATACTGTTAGTGTAAAATTTTTTTACACTGACAACCAATAAAAAATCATGATATGTATAATTTTTAATATAATTAGAATAAGAGTCCAACACTTTAGCTTATGTGACAAATTCTAATTGATTGTCTGTGTAAAAAATCTTTACACTGATAATATATACCAATTAAATCTTTATATTAATCTTTTAGTAATTTAACATTTTATATGATAATCCTGTCGCGTCATATAATTTTGCAATTTATGGAAACTCGCGTTTATATCTTATCGTGTGTGTCCGTGAGACCGTGTCCCATGTTCTATCCATGTTTTCTTGCATCAAATGGGCACATCTTTTTTGTAAACAAAGCACAGACCGTGACGAATTTTCATGGCTAAAACAGCCAAACCATTATTTGGCTGTGTCAAGTTTATGAAACAAATATCCGATTGACCTAGCTATTTTTGATTATTCACAGGAGGGCTAAAGCCCGAAGGAAACTAACTACAAAACCAGAAAAATAAACACAAAAGGTCACCGTGGAACAAAAGATCAGCGCAGTCATGCCGCATGCGGGGGCACGTCCAAAACATGCAGACCCAAATCCATAGAATGAGCCAAACCAATATAAAATCCGCCACACGATAATTGATCTAGCTATTGATTCATAGTAAACAAAGACTATGCTACAAAAAAATTCCACCGATTGGGACATCCCTGTAAACAGTATATGTATCATATAGTCACCCAAATGGAAGTTACTTATTTGGTTCCCCACCTTTTATTTTCTATCTCATTTTTTCTCTCATGTTATGAAAGAAAGATACAATCAAGTTTTAATGGATCCCACACATAAAAACAAATTTGTTTGTATCTTTCTCTCTCATAACATGAGAGAAAAAATGAGAAGAAAAAAAAGGAGTGAATCCAAATCCTTTTTTTTTTATGAAGATCTTCATGGTTAATTAAATTTTGTTCGGGATAAATATATTAATGTAAAAATGGATCTATAAGAGCATGACCGTAAATTAAGATAAATACGTGATTAATCCAACGGCTCACATACATTTGGATCTGCATCCTCTTCATCCGGATGGGATTCTGGAACGAGGAAATCTATATCTGGAATAAGGATGGTGAATGACGATGAATACGTTCAACACATGATAAATAACAATATGCAGTTAAGATCAATGGACACTTCAGAACGAAATAAAAACACAAATTGCAGAACTAATAAATCGATTGAAGACAATTGATAGATCCATCAATAATATTTCCAAATCCTATAAACAAAAGATCCATACAAATTTCACGATATCCACCCTATGTATAATCGAGTATGTAAATTAATACACATCAAGGAATTTAAAAGTTATAACAAACATTTAAAAGCATCGATAATTCGGTTTTGCTTCCAAGTCCCAAAACTCAACGGATCAGGTAAAACTGTAAAAAAGAGAATCGTTACCAGATTCAAACGCGTCCAGGAGCAGCGGCGGAGGCTGTGGCGGTGGGGGCAATGGCGGCAGCACTACGGATGAATGAAAGGAAACCGGTGGTCTGTGAATTCTCCTGTTCATCCATAAATAGGTCTTCGGGAACCCTAAAGGCGCCGTGGAGGCAGACGACGGCAACGCCGAGCATGAGAGCGGAGATGAGGACGGATCCGACGGAGGTAAGGAAGATAACGAAGACGGTTAACGCGGCGAGAAGGGAGAGGGTTTCGAAGTCTGAGAAGGTTCGGCCGAGAAGGACGAGAGGCTGATCGGAAGGGCGGAAGAGGTAGAGGAAGGTCCATGAAGCGAGGAGACCGATGAGGAGGATGAGAGAGAAAGGGTTGGTTAAGAGAGAGATAGCAAGGATGGTTGAAACGACGGCGTAGTAGTTGACGCGAAAGTAGGAGAAGTTTTTGCGGATACGGAGGGTGGCTTCGGAGAGGGATTCGGGTTTGGAGAAGGCTGTTCGGTCGGATAGTTCGGACCACGGGCGGCGTTGGGAGAGGCCGTTGCGGATGGAGTCGGAGAAGTTGGTGATGAATGTGCGGAGGGCGGCAGGGGGTTCGGATCCGGCGGAGATGGCGGCGGTTGTGGTGGTGGTGGTGGTGGGTTGGAGATTGGAGATGGGGAGGACGGGTGGGGCGGACGAGGACATGGTTTGATGTATAGATAGAGAGAATGAGAGGTGAGGGTGGAGATGTGAGAATTTAGGAGAATTGGAAATGGGAAGGGTTTTGTACTTTTGTATTGGGAAATTGGGGAAGAGAGAGAAGGTCGGTGGATGGAAATAGAAGAAGACCGGGACTTTTATTGCTTATTGCTTAATGGTTACGGTTTCGAATCTACTACCGAAGAAAACGCGGATGGCGTTTGCGGATGCCAGACAAATGCCTGCATCGCATTCCAACGACATTTCTTTTCCTTTAAAAAAAATTATTTTTACTGATATGCTAGTAATATTAATTGTATTTTTGATCCCTCAGGTATTATGATTGTGTAATTTTAGTTCTTCAAGTTTTAATTGTGCCAATTGAATCACCCAAGTATGACGATTGTGTAATTTTGCCCCCGAGATTTTAATTGCACTAATTGGATCCTTCAGGTATCGCAATTGTACAATTTTGGTCCCTCAGGTATAACGATTGTGCAATTTTTAACGTCAATAGTCTATGAAGCACATGTGAGATTGATTTGACACTTAGTGAGGTCAGCTTGATAACTTACGTATCATTCCTATGTTGCACTTAGTGATAAACATTTGACAAAGTGTATGAGATCTTATGATGTTACATAAGAATGTCTTGTAAGCTATCAAGTTGACCTCACTAAGTGTCAAATCAGTCCCACGTGGGTCACGTAGGCTACTGGTGTTAAAAATTGCACTATCGTGATACTTCGGGATCAAAGTTGTACAATCGTGATACTCGGGGGACCCAATTGACGCAATTGCAACGTGGGGGACCAAAATTGCACAATCGTAATACTTAGGGGACTCAATTGGCGCAATTAAAATCCGAGGGGCTAAAATTGCACAATTGTAATATCTGAGGGACCAAAAGTACAATTAAGCCTACGTTATTATTATTAGGGTTCAATTGATATGTACTGTCAATGTAAGGGTGAGTTTGGGTAAACAGTCTCATTAAGCGTTTATTCAATAAGTTCTTTTTCAAATAAACTAAAGATAACTTATTTTCATAAGTTTCTCTGATAAACTTATAAAAATAAACTAAAAAAAACTTATGGGAAGACCATAAACTATTTTCATAAACTATTTGCATAAGTTTATTTCTATAAGCTATTTTCAGAGGCTCTTCATAAGCTCTACAATAAATATGTGAGTGAATTTAAAGATAATATAAGAGTCCAACATTTTTAATGATGTATCAGTTTTTTATTAGTTAATACTATAAATAATACTTACACTGACAATATATACCAATTTAATCCTTATTATCATAAATTAATTATTATGTATTATTAATGTAATAATATTTACACTGTCATCGGATAATAGTGTCATTGGCATTTGAATCTATACAGATTACCAAATCATAGGGATTCACTTTTTATTTAGTGGGGTGAATGTGAATTTCATCCACGATAAGATTGTGTTAGAGTATCTTTAGCGGGAGTTTCATAAGGGTTCCTTAGGAATAAAATATTATTATAATATATCACATATGATTTTGGATTCCTTAAATTTAAACCGGATAAAAAAAGGGTTTCACAACATTTGAATATTATTTTTTTGTATTTAATATTATAAAAATGAGAGAGAGAATGTGGGATGTTGAAGGGAGAGAAAAGTTAAGGAACTTGATAATAGAAGCCCCCATTGGAATAAAAATTGAATGAGTGTCATAAATTTGAGTTAGCATACGTGAACCCACTTAAAAACTTAAAATGAATTCCTTAAAATTTTATTATTGGAGATGTTCTTAAAGAAACCTACCAAAAAATGATTTATTATCATTATCATTATCTAAAGAGCAATTGTTAACAAATTAAAACAGGTCGAAGAGATAAAATTTTCAACAAGGTCTTGGAGCTATCTCATTGGCAGTGGGAAGTTGTTTTTTCTCACACTTTGAGAAAGGGGAGACACATCCCCCTGATGAGATGGCTAATCAAAATAATGGAAATTATGATACATGTAAAAGAGCTTATAAAAATCTTATAAAAATAACTTATAAAATTAAATTTATATAAATAATTTATGAAAATATTTTATGATCTTTTCATAAGTTTTTTTTTTTTTACTTATTTTTATAAGTTTGTCAATAAAACTTATAATAATAAATTGTTTTTAATTTATTTAAAAAAAAATTTATTAAATAAACACTTAATTCAAAGATACTCTTCGTATAAGAATTTTGGGCTAAAGTTTACTCTGTTAGTGCCACCGAGAAAATTAAGGCTTCTTTTATCGGATGATGTGTAGGGGCTTCATTATCCCTTCATGATGTTAAGTAAATAATAGATACATGCCCTTCATATACCAAAAAAAAAATAGAAAGATTAAAATATTTATATTTAGTATAATACAAATCTTAACAAATATATTAATATATTTTTATTATCAAGTATTTGTAGTAATCGTTTCTATTACTAAAAATGTTAAAAGAAAATAGTTTTTTTGTGGGTAAAGCAATCTAAAGATGTTTTTTTTTTTTTTTTGAGCTTGCAATCTAAAGAGGCTTTATTCAAGGCTTTTGTTAAATTTTGGGTGGGTATGCGAAGTGCCATGATATGGAATCGGTGGTTGACCTGTTGTTATGCATTGTCAGGTAAGGTTATTTACACAATCAACAAATCACAAATACTTTTAATGTAATTAATACAAGAATCAAACATTTTTACTAATATGATAATTTATGATTGATTAACAGTATAAAAAATACATACCAATTAAATCCTTAAAAATCTGTACGGTTAATGATGGTGGCAAATGGTTTGTAGGATACGCTTAAAGACTGGGTCAAGGAACAGCTCTATTTGCTAATTTATGGGGTATTTTACCGGGAATTACAGTGGGCTGGAACAAAGGCTTAAAGAAAGTCATTGTAGAGAGTGACTCACAGGCTGCTATATCACTCATCAACAATCAAGTCACAAACCATCCTCACTATAGCAGATCCTCAACAGAATTTTGCGGAATGCAATGGCAGATTAGCTTCAGCCACACCTACAGGGAGGGGATCCGCTGTACTCACTGGATTGGCTAATTGGGGGACAACCACAACCAAGGTCTCCATGTATGGAACGCCCCACACATGGATATTTCTTTTCTGTTGCTGGCTGATGTATCAGGCCTTCCCTTTGTACCAAAAATAAATCAAAGTACTAATATTCTCCAATACACAACGCACTGGAGTCTAGACGGTAGAGTTTAACAACTTGTCCCCAATTTACATTCAGAGAACATATTTCCAAGAAACTGTTGTAGATAGGGAACAAAAACCAGACATTAATTTATTCAAAAACTATCATGGTATCACACTAGTAAGTAATAACACAAGGATCATCCAGGTCTCAAGTTTAACCCATAACACATCATCAATACAAATGATCATTTAAGCGGTGACTGATAATGTTAGTTCAAAAGTAACATACGATCCCAATCTATCCTCATAAATAATCAAGTTATGTCCTCACTGAGGCTGACATAAATTCAGAGTACTTACGATATGGCATTGCATATAGACATAAAGTAGAAGTAAAACAGAATAAAGACTCCATCCAACATTCAAGGCACCACAACCAAAGTATCATGGAATTCAGAAGGTAGACCCATTCCATCCAAAGTTAGAACCCTGCAGAACAAACAAAGCATCATTGCCATTAAGTATCGGTTATTAAAAAAAATACAATCTACTATTTATTGGGCATAAAAGTAGACACTGGAAAAAGTGAGAGTTGATGTCAAAAGGAAACAGATAGAATTACTAATTACAGCTTAGAAGAGGCCACACTACAGTCTTGAACAGTAAGGATTAATTTACATGACCTAGTGCTGGTGTAAAGCATGCAAACACTGTGCATATTCTTGACTCTGATGGGCCTAAACAAAACCGAAGAATGCAATAAGAAAAGAGTGCAGGGAAATGACCCTTCTTTTCAGGGCAACTCAGAAGTTTAGACACTTGCCTTAGAGTCATAGAATTTTAAGAAGAACCGTGATTTAGGCACCGATAATTTGGTTTCAAGAATTGAAGCAATTGCTGCACTAAGTTTCTTGTTCACATCAGGGTTAAGACCACCAATGGACACCAATTCTCCATAAGCTGCTGGCTGCTCAGTCCCACCAAAAGATATGGGTACAGATCCCTTCAGCACAATCATCACATACTGCAAATCAACAAATGGAAGAATATTAAGGCTTTAGGCCAATCTGAATAAATCGGAACAATAAATTATTACAGCAAAGCAAGAAACATAGAAAGAGAAAACAAGATGTCAAACTTAAAAATGTTATTCAATGTAAGTATAATACCATGGATCCAGCATCTAGCTGAAGCATCCTTCAAATCAACCCAAGAAGAATATGAGTTCAAATCTAGATAGTTAAAGGTGAAAGGCACCCTTAATGTGCTAGGTGGTGTTAACGCCTTGAAGCAAGAGATGCCAAAATGCACACCTCTCACTCAAGAAAGGTGCTAACATTAGAAAAAGAATAAACACAGAGTTGTCTATTTGGCATTAATTTGCCAAATGAACTAAGTTAGCAAGCATTGCATTCATAATAAAAATAAAAGGTTCAAATGTCCAAGTTATAAAACCCAGCTCCGAAGAGTATTTTTTTAAAAAATTCACTATTTCACCCCTTTAGCATCACAGTATCACCATTATAAAGTTAGATAGCTGGGATTTAAAATCACCATCATCAATAATGTGCTAAAGGCTGCCCATCCAGACCCAAAAAGGTGCCAAAGGCATGTATCTCACCGAAGGGCAGTTCCTTCACCGCGCCTTTGACTACAATGGTTAAAATGAGCAGTTCAGCAAATACAGTGTTGAAACAGTTAGGTTGAACAACTTAGGCTGTAGTACAAAATTGCTAACAGGTCATGAAGGTAAAAACCAAAAGAGTAACTCATCTCATGGGAAGTCATGTCCAACACACATGACAACTGACAAGCCTAACTTGACAAATGAAAAACTAACTCCAATCTAGAATAGATTCCAGCTCAGATGCCAATTGTAGAAACATTAACTATCCATTTTGATGAATTCAAAGGATTCATAGCTTTAAAATAACAGAGTTGCTCAAATCATTCTAATTTGGACACGACACAACCCAAAAGCCACACTTTGTAAAATAGAAACTTCATCAATCCATCAAAAGTTCCAAGTCCCTTAAACAAACTTCCAGTTATTCAACAACAAAGACAGTCTAAGTATAAACCTAATCTCATCAATTTCATCAAAAACAGCAGAAGCAGAATCGCAAAGAAGTGGTGAAATAAAACGTACGGATTCGGGTTTTCCGATGAGTTTGGCGACAGTGGAAGTGGCTTCAGAGAGGATGGAAGAGGTGTCGACGCCGTCGAGGGTGACGTTGGTGGAGATGTTGAGGCACGGCATCGTTTCGCTCTTCGTTTACTCTCCGCGACTGTCAACTGGCTAAAAAAACAAAACCCTTGCGATATTTAGCGTTGTTTCCTGTCTGTGTCACGGATGGTAATATTTTCTCACTTCCAAGAATGCCCTTCACCAAACTATCTCTATTATTTCCTAAATAATAAAATAAAGTCTCCATCATCAAAAAAAAAAAGATAAAATAAAATCTCAAACGGGTCCTCCACAAAAAAAAAAAATTATATTGACATTTTGATCCAAAAAAATAAAAAAGATGAATTCTCAGGTATCTCAAGAGTAATTTTATCTTATTTAGGTGGTCCAATCAAATGGTGAGAACCATTTGACTTGACCTATTAACTTGACTCATTTAATTGAGATAACGCATTCTAATTGAATAGTATAACATTTATCCAAAATTATTGGAGGTATAGAAGAAGGCACAAATAAAAAATACTAGTTCTAATTTAGTCCTCAAAAATGTTAAATGAGGATTAAAATAGTCTCTAAGAATTGAAGGTGACAAAACGGATTACCCACCTTGTGTGTCTTCAGGTTCCCCGACGGAAATTAGTCACGATTAACGATGGTGGATACTTCACACCTATCATATGGGTACAAAAAAAGGTGACAAAACGGACTATCCGACCTACTGCGTAACGACTCGCTACAGGTCGGGGCTTTATCGTACCGGACCAAAATAGCCCGGCTTCAATGGTAGCCTAAGTCCGACCGTATGGGGACTATTCGGACAGATCCGGAAACGTAATGATTTTATTAAACAAATCTCAAAAAATCAGATTTGCAGTTACTTGCAAAACCGGATTAGCCCAGGTTACTGCGGGTATTCTACGAATTTTGTTATTCATATGTTATCACTTCTATCTTCTGGAACGATGCATCGCATATTTACTGCCTCTTTGTCTAGAATGGATATTATAATAATTTGAATAATTGAAGATTGTATTTGTCGTGAATGACTCACATTGGAAGCGACACCATCTTTCACATACTCATCATAAAGCCTATACAAATTCATCTTGACCCTTTGCAACTTCTCTTCATAGTTGTTTGGATCAGCTTTAGAATATGTATATGTCAAGAAATTGAACTTCTTGGTGGGATCAAAAACAGCCTCAAATGCAAACACCATATTACCATTATCGTCACTCCAATACTTCGCCTAATTTTTTGCAACTCATCAAACGCTACCTTCAAACCATCTTGAACAATGAGGTTCAAGATACGAGCACCACATCTTACATGAAAGAACTCTCCATTAAGCAACAAGCTATTTGACAATCCTAAGTGTTCTTTTGAATGTTTTCGCATGTTGCCATTTGAAGAGGCATTATCCAAAAGTGACAGGAAAAAAACTTTGCTTTCAAGACCCCAATCACTGAAAATTCCAACACCTTCAATGTTAATTCTTGTCCCGTGTGGGGGTCTCAGGTGAGCAAATGCTAGAATCTTGCTATTTAAATTCCAATTCGAATCCACATAATGAGCAGTTAAAGAAATGAAATCATGATTGGTGCATGCAGTCCAACAATCAGGAGTCAAGCAAACTCTACCAGAAATTTCAACCAATTGTAATTTTCGCTTTCTTTCTCAATCTCATAAGTTTTCAACACATCGACTGTAACAGTATTTCTAGTAAAGAATCACAATCATCAATCAAAAAAATTTGGCACTTTCTAAACACACTCCACTCAACCATATTAAATGGTATACCATGTGAAACAACTATTTCAACTAAAAGATCACGATTAACCTTAGGGTCAAATTTTCTCCTTTTCAATTTTCCTTCAGCATCAAGAAGCATATCTCTTACATCATGGTACTTAGCAATAAACCTACAATTATCCTTATGACGGATTAAATGTGTAGTTCCATTTTTTGGTGCACAACCCAATTCTTTTTTACACCCCTTACATTTGCACTTTTCTTTCCCATCTTAACCAACACCAATCTTTTCAAAATAGTTCCATATATCGGATTTTAGGGTCTTAGGCTTTTTCGCCTTTGGTTGAGAAGAGATTGTTTCTCCTTGTACAATACTATTACTAACTAAGTTAGTTGGCGTATCTGGTGGTGGGGTTTCCACATCAGTGACATCATTGACATTCATTCCAGTACTATAAGCATCCATATTGCAAGAAGGCAGATCTAAGGGTGAAACTGAAAAAGGTACCTTTGAGGCTTTGAGGTTACGATGATGTAAAAGAACAGAGAAAATAGTGAAATTCCAATAACAACATTGTACCACGTAAGTTCGTCTTCAACCTGAAGCGATTATTAGTAAATAGCAAGTATCAGTACAAAGATAACAAATCAACACTCAGAGAGAGGAGCCTTAGCACAAAGATAAAAGTGATAGCAGTGACAACACTGTATAAAGATAACAAATAAGCACCGATTATTGTTGTCACAAAAATTAACAGTGATTATCCTCAGATATACACTGATTATTGTTGTCACAAAGATAACAGTGTCACTGACTCACTGATATTATCATATTAGCACAAATAAAAATTGATATCAACATAAATCAACTCATTTTATGCTAAATCATAACTAAATGAAATAGAAAATCATTGTTATACAAATAGCGGAATGGTGGTGAGGATGAATGGCGCCGGAGATTGTGAAGATGAACGACGCCCGAGAATGGTGGTGAAGATAAACAACACCGGAGAATGGAGGATAATAAAAGTGAAATTAGAATAAAAATAAAAATAAAAGAGGGAGAATGTTATCCACTTACCTGTATGCGTGGAGCCGTGGACCTTGGTGGTGGTGAAGACGAACAACGCCGAAGATGGTGAGCGAACAGAGTGCCAGCCGAGAGAGGAGAAATGCATGAAGGAACGAACGGAGATGGGAGCATTGCCTCTGTCTGGGAGCAAAAGAAGGCAGCGATGAAAGTGGTTATCGGTGAAAGAGATGATGCAGTCCGAGTGCTTATCAGTTAGGATTTAGGAACTTAGGTGGCGTCAATACTCAAGTTCGGAATGTGTTTTAGAGTCTCAATACTCTCAGGGACTTAGGTCTTTTTCTTCATATGTTTTTCACTTTTTGTTTTTACGAAAATAAAAAGTAAATAAAAATAAAATTATAGCAAATTTATCGGGCTGCCCGAACCCGACCGGGCTAAAAAGTCCGGATTTAATTTAGTCCTAAATTTTAGAGCCAAAACCATACATATCATCAGGTATATTCGGGTCGGTCGAGCCGGGCCATTTTGCCATCTCTATTAAGAATTACTCTAAAAATGACTAATTTGACCTGCATTTTATATTCTTAAAGACCAAATTGATATTTTTCATTTATCATGGACCAAAATGTTACCGTATTTTTTTGGCAAGGACCAATTTAGACCTTTACTCACAAAAAAATAAATTATGAGTTGATCTTCCAACAATAAAGAAATTATAATCAAGGACATAATATGCTTTCAGCAACCCGAAAACGTAGTTCTGACAATTTTTCATGTTACTTGGTAGTTTATGAGTATATATGTTGCTCTGATAAAACTAGAAAAATGCTAATTAGTACGATTAAGAAATCATAAAAAACAATACGAAAGAGAAACACCACTTTCTCTCCATGTCTCAACATCTTTAGATAGAAAAATACATACATCATCTTCTCCAATTGGTTCTCTTACATTTTAATCTTTCTTCTCAGCTTTCATTTTTTTTCTTTTTTCATCTGACATTATTTCTTTCTTCATTTGCAATTGTATCAAATGCACCCACCCTCAGACCACCAAAGCCATCGCTCCTCCCACCGCAACCACTGTCACACCACCACCTACTACACCCTTCGCACCATCGCCCACCACTCATTCCCATCACTGCCAACCACTCCCTCAGCCCTCCACCAGCCATTATCACCGCCATCGACCTCTCCATCGTCACTGGCACCGCTATGTAGTGTGGCAGCGACCTCGCACTCTGAATCATCATCACCGCCTTCCACCCCACGATGTCAGTAGCTAACCATTTGCTAGTTTCGTGGCAGCTACTTTCAGTAGTGTTGTTCTTGAACATCAGTTGATATTTTTGTGGGTGAAGGGTTTTGCTTCTCAAACTATTTTTAAAATAAAATTAGTTTGTTGTAAAAAATAGGAACTCCATTTCATTTGTCTGTTTTGTACCATCCCCGTTCGTGCCAAATAGCATAGCTAATAAAACTACCACGTGTTATCAACAAGGTCCAGCACAGTTGGTAGATAGCTGGGTTGCTTAAGCATGCTATCAGGGGATGGGTGACCTCCTGGGAAGTTTTCCTAGGAAACGTGTGAGTGAAGACAAAACATGTTGAAAAGACCCATGTTGGTTTGTGGAGACAATCGTTAATACGGAAAGCAGCCTGAGGTGCTACATCTATTAAAGCCACCAGAACAGATAATGCAAAAGAACTGCAATTGACTGCTTTTCTGCAGACTGTGGGTGCCTCCCATCAGTTTTCATGGCCACATAGGCCCAACAGAATTGAGTGCTGAAAGAAGGCATCAACAATTACTTAATGTAGCAAGGTCACTTCTTTTTCAATCCAAAGTTCCAATACACTTTTTGGGGGGAATGTATCAAAACAACAACCTTCCTGATCAATATAACTCCGTCCATAATTGTTCCCCTTTTGAATTGTTGCATGACAAGGTACTAGACTACTCAATTCTCAAAGTATTTTGCTGTTTATGCTTTGCTTCGACTATTCCATCCTAGAGATCTAAGTTTAGTGCTCGAGCCACACCATGCATCTTTATGGGGTATCCTTTTAGGGTCAAAGGATATAAGCTTTATGATATCCAAAATAGAAAATTCTGTTGGAAAATTATTTTTAAAATAATTTGTAATTGAAAGGTTTTAAATATCTCTTTTATTACTATTTATTACATTTTATTTTCTCAATTATTTACGTTAATATTTAAATTCTTTTATTATCTTTAATTACTTTTTAATATTTCTAACATTTTCTGATTCTTCAAGGTTCTATTTTTATATTAATGGTGTTATAATTTCACTTTCAACATTCAATGTTCCAATTGTATCATATATATATATAAATGGCTATGCAAAACGTTCTCTATAACGTCCCAATTTTCAAGTTTTATAATTATTCAGTATTTAAGCATTTGTATTTTATTAGAGGGTCTAGAGAGTGAAATAAAATATTCTGAGAATATAGGCATGCCCTACGCAACCATAGGAAGCCATGGTTAAGTTTCAGGCGAAAGCTCAAACGGAACCCGATCTGCGTTTTTCATTGACAGTACTATTTTACTACTATCAAGACCTAATTTTGACTCGTGAACGAAACAGTTAGGTTTTAAATGAAATTGCGAACGATATCGGCGATTTTGAAAAAAAATTCAAAATAAATAAGTTCTCACGACTTTCTTGAGCGAAAACCTAAATCGGGTGAACAACGGAGCTAAAAACGGATTTATCGGGACTCGCTAACGGATAAACATGATGTCACATCACCTAGGAAAGCATGCTATGGCTCATCAGTGTAATGATTACGTTTAGAAAATATTTGGACGTGAAAAGACCAAAATGCCCTTGACCATTTCCATAATTACCATTTGCCTTAGAATGAAAAGACCGTTTTGCCCCTGAGAATTTGTGAAATGACCCTGTGACTCACCAGGTCATCATTACCTTTCTAGAAATATCTAGATATTTATAGGGGAAATGACCATTATGCTCCTAGCCTTTTAAGAAATTATCAAATTACCCTTTTTGTTATTTACAAGTTTGTCATGACATCAAATAAATATCTCACTCACTCTCTCAGTAGGCCATCCGGCCATCTCTCTCTCTCCCCTTTCTTCTCTCACTTGTTCTTCATAGTTCTTCAACCATTTCTTCACTTTGATCTTGAAAAGTTGAAGTTTTTGGTGAAACAAAGTTGTTTTCTTCTTAAACTTCATCATCTAGGAGGTATAAACTCCATCCTAGCTTTCTTAATCACTCTATTTCATCTCTTGAATCTCTTGATTCATGAAGATCCAACTTTGATTCATGAACTTTGAAAATTCGTAGAAAAATGTAGAAAAATCCTTTTAATACCAAATCAATTTCTATGAACTAGTTTCATCATTCTCTTTCACTATCCAAGAGCATGAAATCAAATAAATTTTCTAGCCTTTTTATTTAAAAGTGGTCGAAACCTTCAAGTTGAAAAAGGTTGAGTTTTTTTATTCAAGTTTTGAGTAATAAGACTTAATCTAGTGTTGTGTATACTTGAGGATCATTGATCTAAGAGTTGGAAACCAAATGAGCTTCCTAGCTCAAATGGTTCATCATGGCCGAAACCTCCATGCATGAGTGGATGGAGTTTTGGTTTAATAGGCATTGATCTAGTTTTACCACACTTAGTAAGGATGGAATCTAGGAGATATGAATTTTTGAACATCCCTAGCTATTTTTATGGCTCCATGGCCGAATCCTATATAGGTAGGAATAGGAAGATTTGTGTTGTGTAATATTAATGTTTGGATTGATTATGTATATGTAGTTGTGATTGGTTGATCGGACGAGGAATCGGGAGGATTCGCGAGCCGATCGGACGACTTTTGCTCGGAGGATAACTACAACGGGTAAGGGGAGTTTGCCTGAGGGATTTTCTGATAACTATATGTTATTCGTGATTTATTTGTGTAGCTCTATTTGAGCTTCATTGTGATTGTAATAACGGTTTATGTCTTAGTGTGCTTTAGTATGCTTTAGCATATGTTTATGATGATGTTGATTGAATGAAAAATATTTTCATGTATGTTGAAAAACCATACTTTGATCTCTAGATTAAGTAAGAATTTTTATGCTTGATTATGATGCAATGATGTATGATTGTTGTTTGTCATAATATTGTGAGCATTTTGAACTATGACTTCACAAGTTAGTGAAGCAAAATCTTCACTTTTACCTTGAGGAGGCTTGCGGCCTTAGTGAGTAAAATGAGGAAGAACATGTGTTGTTCTTGAACAATTAAAGTTTTGGAGTAAGAAAAGTGTTTTAAAGACTTATGTTTCAAAGAAAAACAATAAGTGACTTTGATCCAAAGATCAAGTAAAGTTTCAACCTTTAAGTGTTTTCACCAAAGTGAAACATGTCTTTTACTTTAACCTTAGTTCATCTAAGTGATCAAGTGATTTAAAAGTGAAACAAAGAAGTGTTTTCATGAAAAGTTAAACATATTTTCATAAGGCATTTCCTTTATCTTTGAACACTTCACTTTCTTCCTTTTTCAAAAATAATGGAGACCTTTTATCTTTAAGTTGATTAAAATAAATCATAGTTAAGAAAGTTAGATGAGATTACATTTCCTTTCCATTAACTTAGAACATGATTTTACACTAAGTTAGTAAGGAAAAACTTTTTTCAAATTAGTCAAGGTACTTTGCTTTAAGCAAGTGCAACGTACTTCAAATCAAGTAAGTTTTCAATTGAAAACAATCGTTTTGGTTTACAAAGAGAGTTTCAACTCTAAATCGTAAAGTTTTAAGCGTGAAAAACCTAAGTTAAGTAATTAAATTAGAGTTAAAGACAACGGATAATTAAGTATGGTATGTGGTGGAACAAGACCATGTATTATACTATTGATGACTTCGTACATCAATGACTCCATAAGACTTAAGTGAATCAATCTTTATTTCATTATTGGAAATCCAAGGAGTAATATCTTAGAAAGGCTCAAAGACTTATCTAAGAGGATTCTCAATCCTTCTTCATAATACTTAGGATTTGAGATGTGATTCATAAGACATAAACACAAACATGAAACGTTTTGGGTTTTGAAACAATAATTCGATGACAGACCAATGATTTGGATCAAGGTCAGTCGTTCGATTGTTTCAGTCTTGCAATGATCAGGACGAGAGGGACCCTGAGGCTGTGCAGGTATGTGACTGTATGGTTGAAGGAATCCTGAGGCTGTGCAGGTATGGGACTGTATAGTTGAAGGAAGGCTTATAAGAATTGATTGGTGCTACCTATACCAACAAGATTCGTCTTCTTTTCAGAAGCCCAAAACCTAAGAATTCCATAGTTAAGCGTGCTTGACTTAGAGGAATTGTGGGATGGGTGACCTTCTGGGAAGTTCCTAGAAAGCGTGTGAGTGAGAACAAAACACGCTGAAAAGACCCGTGTTGGTTTGTGCGGACAGTCGACAATTCTGAAAGCAGCCCGGATCATCCCAAAGGAATCACGAGATTTATCCGATGGATAACTGTTTTATAATACAAAGACACGTATAGTTCCTAAGGAATAGAACCTTAGCAAACCTTGAGATTTATCCGATGGATAGACATTGCTTTATCACATCTGCTTTGTATAAGCACTGGCATTTCATTTGCATAGTTATAAGGCCTTGAGCCTAGGAGTTAAGCTTACACCTTGATGCGGGTGCGAATCTTACGGTGACGATCTTCAATGGTCTTTGGAGGTATCAGGGTTGGAAGGACCGACATGTGACCAGTTGGTAGTTCTTCTGTGTCGTGGTGAATCCGAGCAATACAGTGATATCCTCTACTAGATGTCATACTTTTCATGTTTGGTCGAGAGTGTTTCCGTAAAGCCAGATACGTGCACGTTATTACAGCATCTTGCTCATGGTTGACAATGACCGGAACATGTCCTCCCATTCACTCTCTCCAACGATTTGTTAGCTCCAAGAAGTAGGGGTCAGAGTGTTACCCTGTGGCATATGGCATTGAGTCATGTACATTGCATTGCATTGCATGGCTGTTGATGATTACATTTACTGTTGTACATCATTATTCTGCTTTCAAAGATGTCTGATGCTGTTAATTGATTATTATGATATATTACGATTTATGGGATGCATGATGAACATGTAATTACTTGGTATATCACCCTGTTACTTCTGCTATTATGCTGTGTGATACTACATATGTTCATATGTTGTTTTGTGTGTCGTGCATGTAGTTATCGTGTTTTAAATCCATATATTAGTTACCCACCCTTGCCTGTACATGTTGAACACCCTGTTGTGTTTTCGGATACGTGTACAGATACTTCTCAACGGTTATTTGGGTCTCTTTAGGACCCTGTAGCTTGTGTTTCTTGATGCCGATGATGAAGATGTGTGGCCTGTCGACGACGAGACCCAGTCTCATTGGTACGATATATACTAGGTAATAGGCTCTATTGTCCGTAGAGTTTTTTTTTATCAAACTAGCTCTTAGGATTTTAATGAATAATATTGATAAAGTTGGTATATGTGGTTTTGAAAACATATGTATAGTTTGGAACTTCTGTATGGAAAAGCAATTTTTGGAAAACTTATATTTGATGGTTTAGGGTTTGTGAATAAACCCAGTTTATGTGTATCGTTAAGTATCATGTGATTTTATTATTGTGATGTGTGTAGTACTTTCTGAAGTATTATGTCGAAAATTTTTATACCTGAGTTTTCCAACTTAAAGTAAATTATCCTTTTTCCGAAAGTAACCAGTAATTCTCTTTTAAATTTAATTCTGCACGTGTTTAAGATGTAATGCCCAAGGGGGGTGTTACATTCTTTCTAACTCTAGCATTTTATCATCGTTATTTGTTATTTAAGTGCAGGGTGCAACATTTTCTTTGTAGGCTTTCACAATACGGTGTAACTGAGGCTATAACAAGTTTTCTAGATATATTTACATATGTTTTTTATGCATGTGAAAAACTCTCTTTCTATTATTATTTTAAGTGTGTAAGAGTTGATATCATTCTTGTTGTTCTGAGTATCCAGATTCTGGAAGAGTCTGTTAAATCTTGGGGGATATTCGCATTATTATGATGTTTATGATGAAATAATCCTTAAGGACAGTATGATTTCACACGTTTTAGACTATAAACAATTTTTTGTTCTTTGTCCTTCTCTCTATTTATTTTATTTATCTATTTTATTCATTATTTTTACAACAAATTTTGGATTCCCAATATGTGTTTTTTCAAGAGAATGTTTTTCCTTGCCACTCCACCTCAGATTAAATACATGTGCAAACTTTGTTCTCTGACACAGTTATCCCAAAACCACTCTAGACACAATTTCTCTTCCCCAAAACCACCTCAGTCCCATTCCAACACCTCCACCTACATATCATAGCCTCAATCCATCACCTCCACCTACAGATCATAGCCCTACCCAGTTCCAAACCATGCACCAATAAGAAGGTCTACCCGCCTACATAGCTCCCCTCTTATCTCCATAATTACCAATGCCAAGTTACCTACCCTATCCAAAACTCTCTATCCTGTGACGAGTTGAGCCCCAGCTATAAAAACTATGTCCTGCAAGTCTCCAACATCTTTGAACCCTCTTTCTTTCATCAAGCAATTTCTCACCTTGAGTGGAGGAAGGCAATGGTAGAAGAATTGGCTGCCTTAGAAGCAAACAATACCTGGACTGTACAGCCCCTATCCCTAGGAGTAAAAACAGTTGGTTGTAGATGGGTTTACAAAGTTAAATATAAGGCGGATGACTTTTTGGATAGGTAAAAGACCTGGTTAGTGGCCCAAGGCTTCACTCAACAAGAAAGGATAGATTTCTTAGACACTTTCTCACCTGTGGCCAAGCTCACCCCAATGAGAATTCTTTTGTCTATAACTGCCGAGGTCCTTGGCTGAGGCTGAGTATCGGGCCTTAATTTCTCTTACATCCGAATTATTGTGGACCCATCAGTTGCTCAGAACTTTTGAAGTCTCTATCCCCTCAGTCATGGTCTTTTGTGACAGCAAATCGACCATCCAACTGGCTTCTAACCTGCTGAGCCATGAAAGATCAAAACACATGGATATCGACTGCCATTTTATCTGGTAGCATGTGCAGTCTAACTTTCTCAAGTTCATTCACGTGAATACCCATCAACAACTTGCGGATCCCCTCACTAAAGCCCTTACTCGACCTCGATTTCAGACGCTGATCTCCGAGTTAGGAGTACTCAACATCTATCTCCCAACTTGAAGGGGGTGTTATGCTGACATGTTGAGTTGGTTAAGTTAGTTAGGAAATATGTTAGTAGGTAGTTACCCATCTCAATTGCGATATATGTTCGTTGTAAACTTATTGTACCGACCGATTCAATTTCATTTTTCTCAATACTATTCAGTGAGTTCACATAGCACATTGCTCTTGTTCTCACTTCTCATATTCAGAGTTCTTGGAAGATGTTCACCTTCAATAGATTTTACTATCTTTTCTTTAAATCGTGACACTTCTACTTTTTCTAATACATTCATGATGCTGCAAATAAAATTAAAACTAATCAGCCTGTTATGACTTAATTTTTGAGTTAGTTTGAGTTTTGAACAGCATCAATTATTGTGACAAATTCAAACCTCAAGAGATCAACCACATTTGATGGGAACCTTGGCTGGATAGATGGCATGTTTTGATTGGAATAGATCAATAGATTGAATAAACAACAAGTGGGTGTCAAAATCCTACGAAATTCAAGATCATAATAATTGATGATCTTAAAATAATTGAAATTGAAATCACTACTAAAAGTTTTGACATTAGCCACGGGTCCGTTAGGAAAAATCCATCACAAAAATATTTAACGACGAAAAAATTTCATCCCAAAAAAATGATGTCACTAAATTTTAACGGCGGAATTTATGTGTCGTCACATTGGGCGACCCAATCATAATAATATCATAGCATTCTTATCTAGGATATGGATCCCCTGCAGTCACTTTGTGAATGCAGGGAGATCTTGATCGTTGATTAAATTTTATATAGGGTAAATATATTAATGTAAAATAAATATATGAGATCCTAACCGTAGATTAGAGGTGAATGCGTGAATGCATGAATTTGGTGAATGCAGAGGATCCAGGTCCAACGTGGAAAAGAGGTCACGTGCTATGGGTGATGGAATGGTCTTTTTAGGGGTTCTGTTTGGCTGGAAGGACTAATATTTCTCTCTTTCATCAACATAGTGGGGACTGTAGAGAGGACCACCAGTAAACTAATTAAAGAAGTTATTGTTATCTTTTTTAATGCGTATATAGGGTCATTTTAGTACAATGGTTGGACGAATCGTTCACAACTTGGCTAGATAAATGACAAAATAAGTGGTATTGTTGATTACAATTGTTGTCTTTTCTTATGATTGTTCTCTTCAACATTTTAATATGATCTGTCTTAGTTTTTCAATCAATAACGTATTTCCTACGAAATATATGATATACATGTATATATTCAATAATTTTTTAAAAAAATATCAGTTTGCTATTTTTATTTGTAAACCACATATAGTATAAAGGATTGATGAATTTAAGTACAGATCATAGGTCCAATTTATATGTTCAAAAATTAAAATGAAGATGCAAAGTTTATAATGAGTTTAATTGTTATGTATCATTAATTTAAAGTTTTTTATATTATAAACCAATTAGAAATAATGATATTATTGACTTTTAAGGTAGTTAGGATAAGAGCTTGTTTGGATTGGCTTATAAACAGCTTATTTGGACTTATCTACTAGCATAAAAGCTTGTCAGAGTGTTTGGGAGAGCTTATGAAAGTTCCAGGATAACTTATGAAAACAACTTATAACTTAAATGAAAATAGTTTGACTATATTTTATTTTTGATTATAGAAATAACTTATACATAAGCGCTTATATGATAAACGCTTATCCTATAAGCGCTTAATTAAGTCATTTACTCAAACAAGTCCTAAGAGTCAAATATTTTAGCTTATTCATCAATTTCGATGGTTGAAAGTATTAAAAAAAAAAATTATACTAACAGTACATATCAATTATTTGTTGTTATTGTGAACGTGGCTGAATTTTTTCATTTTTAGTCATGTCCTTTTCCTTTTCTCCTATAAAAGTTAAATCACTTTCCAAATATCCAAGAGTCACATTAACATATATAGACTTGCAAACTCACATTAGAAGTTAAAGAGTAATTTCAAAGAAACACATATGCGTGTATTCTTTATTCTTACATCACTATGCTCAATGCTAACTCGTTAATTAAAAAATAGCGCTAGTCTTCATTTATATTTGGAAGCACATATTGAGACAAAAGAAGTATTAGAATAATTGTGTTTAACTTCATTCCAAAAACTAACTTATAAAAGAAGAGATGTCCAAATTATTATAAATAGTTCTTTGCATATATACTCAATCGATATGAGACTTTTTGACACTTAACAAGAAGAAGAGAGTAATCTAGCATATACAAGATAGAAGAAGCACCAAGCTCATTTTGCATAAATAACCAAATGAAGAACATACTTTTTAAATGCAAAAAACAAGTAGAACATAATGGCAATATTAGTAGCAACAGACACGTTAAAACTCATAGTGATTAATGATAAAGGAACAATCTCGTGGCTTACATTTTGGAGTTGTTACGAAATACTGTTGTGTCAAAGACTTTGAGGAAAAATCGTGTTCTTGGTATAGACAGTTTGGACTCCATTATGGTGCCAATAGTAGCAATCAGATTTCTCTTCACTTCTGAATTTATGCCACCCATTGAAATTAGTTCAGCATATGCAGCTGGTTCTTTGTTACACTCAAATGATATTGGCACTGACCCCTTCAATAAAACCATCACAAACTGCACATAATTGTATTCAGAAAACAGGCGTCAGGTCACAAAATATTCTTAGGAAGATGTTAATAAGATAAAAAGGTTTTATTGAAAAATAGTATATTTAATATTTAATATATATATTAAAAATTTAAAAGTTATACTGTTTGATAAAAAAATCTTATTTTTTAAAGGGAAATACTAGCAAGTGTTTTGAAACATTGGTTAAAGAATCAAATATAAAAAAAATTATATTAAAAAATGATATATTAATTGAATACATTAAAAGTTAAGCAACTATGATTTTCAACAAAAAAAATTTATATATTGATTTCATAACTAGAACTGTCTTTCTGTTACTATGAAGGATAAGTAAAAGCCAATAAATTTTTCTGTCAGAATAACTTTCTGTGTTAGTTCGTGAAGGCTGACTATTAGATATCATGGTGTCATTTCAAACAAACAATGGTGGTGTTTGTGCACGGGTCTCCACCAAGCAAAGAATGGTTTGTGACGTCTTCAAGGTCCATTGTTGAAGTGCTGTTGGCAGAGTACTCCACTTTCTTCTGCTAAACTCAGTCGATTCACTTTCACACGTGAAGAGATGCTA
This sequence comes from Ammopiptanthus mongolicus, assembly GCA_039655645.1. Classification (NCBI taxonomy): domain Eukaryota; kingdom Viridiplantae; phylum Streptophyta; class Magnoliopsida; order Fabales; family Fabaceae; genus Ammopiptanthus; species Ammopiptanthus mongolicus. Next base: position 50,164,200 of record CM077350.1, read on the forward strand.
TTGATACTCTAGTTTATGAATCACTCTTATTTTTTATAAAAAATAAAAATATAATTAATTGATAAGAAGTACTAGTATCAATAAAGATTAAAGACTTAAAGAGTGTTAATAAAGAACTGGTAAAGATTCATTATATCTTCTATTTAATTACTTTGACCTGATTCATAGAAAAAAGCACCCTATGCTCTTATGATAATATTTGATTGGGAAATGTTAAGGAATTAAAAGCACAAATTTTTCTAGGGCAGTGATGTAATTAATGTATCGAGAGATGGAGATTTTAGTTTTTTAATAAAATCTTACCTTTTCTTATCTTAATTTACGACACTGATTAGTAAGATCCTATTTGATTTTTCAATAAAATTTTACCTTTTCTAATTTCTTGTCTTAACTTATCTTATATGATGTCTTCAATTTTTGATCGCATTCTTTTATGGAGAATGTTAAAAGACATTAATTAAGGAATCAAGGAAAGAAATATTTTATTGGGAATTAATGCATTCCATATTTTGAAAAGTTATATGCTTAGTTTTTCAAGAAAAATTTGTTTCTATTTATTCCTTAACCAGATTAGTATGACCTTCATTTTATAAATCTTGTTTAGTGCACCAATTATGAAATAGGAAAATACAAAAAATGTATTGAAAGTTATAATTTTTAAATTTTTAATTTAAATAACGCTATTTTCTACTATAACCTTTCTATTCTTCATTCCTCAATGGTTTTCACATTTATCTTATTTTATACCTGTCATTTCTCTTTTTACCCCTTATATCTGTCATTTCACATGCCTTTAACTATCTCAAACATTACTTATCTTAAACAAAACTACCTCAAATAGAACTAAAATATTGCACACTACCTTCCAAATTGCTTGTCAACTATAGCCAACATCTTTACCATTTTGGGTTAGTTTAATTCACTTTCAGCAGTTTATAATATTCCTTTTTATGAAAAAAAAATTATTGAGAAGTTTCTTTCGCTCAAAAAAAAATTCTTGTACAAATTCACATTCATTTTTTTAATGCCAAAATGCTTAAAGATTAGTAACTATCAAATCTCTAGATAGAATACCGTGATTTAACAAAACAACTGAAAGGCAGAAAAGGAAAGGGGGCAATTGACAACTGAATAGCAATCAAAAGCGTGCCCGTCTGAAAATTCACATTTATCTGTCAAATTTAAATTTGGGTCCAATTTCACATGTAATTCTGATTCCTTAAGTTTGCTACAGATTATGGACTTGTTGAGAAATAATAATATACGGTAGGATAAAGCTAAACAGTTGAACCATTAAGTGAGTTATACATCGAAATTAACCAGATACCAAACAAGGAATATGAATAACTGATGCAAAATTATAACCCCATGCAATCAATCAACATATAAGCAACAAAACCCATAATTAGTATTATTTTTTGTGCTTAACACCAAACTATTCTCAATCAGGTTAAGACCAAATCTCATAAAGTTTACTTAAAAAACACTAATCAGATATATAAAGAGAGTACATGGCATACCTTTTTAGGTTTGCCGATGATTGTGGAAACAGCAGTTGTGGCTTCAGAGAAGATGGGATCAGTGTCAACTCCATCTAAGTTAATGTTGGTGGAGATGTAAAGGCAAGGCATCTTCCACCTTTTTTCTTCTGAATGCTCTCCTTTGTTATTGAGAACTCAAGCAAGTTAACCACTTTTATGCTAGTTTCAATTCATTGCAATTCCCATTATATACTCCCTCCTATATATAAGCGAGCGAGTTGAAAGCTGGCTTTCACTGTTTTCCACAGTTGATACTTGATAATGTTATTGCTTAGCTTGGAAAGCAGCATACCCTTCCTTTTTATTTTCGAATATAGAAAAATAAAAAATGTTTTGTTGACCTTTTCCATAAGTAGTTCAACGTGACTCAACGGATCAGTCAAATTTGATGGAAAGATTAGCATTAGAGAGGGAAAATAAAAAACATGTAATTGATCCGACTGATAAAAAATTTGGACATCTTAAATAAATGGTCAGAGATTCAAATTCTGACTCTTGTGTATGGAAAAAAATCTGGTTGGAAGGAAAAAACCCACTTTATATATCTAACAGGTTTCCCGACGGAAATTAGTCACTACTAAAGTGATGGATACTCCGTATCTATAACATGATAATAAAAAACAGAGATAATAAAAATGCAATAAAAGATAATATATTATATATTATATATGTATTATAAAATTCATCTTTGGGTATCATAAAACCAGATCAATGTTTTTTTATTGAATTATAGAAAATTTAATAATTCTAGACAATAGTACTATTTTTATAACTTGGATTGGATCCATTCAATACTGCCGTTGTAAAAGACTATCAAGAAGATATTTTTTAATTGCAATAAGGTTGGTTTCTTGGTTAATGATTAAGTTATACATCTTGATGATTAATTTAACTTTCTGAAATGCAGTTGACTCGAATTATATATTAGATTATTTTATGGGTTTTCTAACAAGTACATGAGGTATTTGTTAAAGAATAAAAATATAACCAATTTGATGTTGAGACAATTGGTAACGTGACTCTTCCTCAAGAAAAAATATGCAAGTTCGATTCCTGGAATCGTCTAGTTAGGAGCTAGCTCAATCCCATGTATAAAAAATTGAACATCCGTCGCTGTCGAACCGAAGATTAGTTCCGTAGCCGATCCAAATGGCTGAAGCTGTGGGTACATCCCGATGGATCCACTAGGGAGCCAAATGCCCTAATTACGGTGAATTCTGAATAAAAAAAATAAAAAATATAAGAGTAAATTTCACTCCATCAACTTAAAGTTTATTTAAATAATAGTCAACCATAAACATGATCATGAATTACATCCCACTTTAATTTTTAGTGTTGGTTAACTATTAACTTTCTCTCAAAAAAAAAAAAAACTATTAACTTAACACCATTAAGTTACTAAAAAAATAAAAAATATTTATAATTAGTTACCTGGTATTTATATATTAAAAAAATTTAAAGATTAATCTTAGGTTTTTTATTTACAAAATAAAATTGATTTTTGATTTCGAAAAATAAAATCTATAATTTGAAAATCTAATAAAAGAAATATAATTCATATAAGTCTTCGTTTTTTCAATTTATTATATTTATTTTTTTGCTCAAATAGATAACTTTTTAGTATGCATCCTAACAAACCATGGATATTAAACATATATCTATAATATGAAAATTGATTTTTTTATATTATATTATTGATTCTTTTTTTAAGTTATTTAGAACAACAACTTCTGAATAAAAATCAGTCAATTATTTTATCTACAATAGTGCTAGCACAAATTGCTTTTGATGAATGGTCGACCAATTGGCAAGATTAGTAATAATAATAAAGAGAAAACAAAATTCAATGGTGAATGGCCTAACAAAACACACGTATATATTTATATAATTTTTTGGTACGTCGTTTTAAGAATTACGTTTCGTAACAGAGTATTTTCCTTTTGTGTATAGAATATATGAATTATTATAATAATTCTTATTAATAAAGATAATAAAAATATTATTTAAATAGGCATATATTTGAGTATAAGAATGAAGATAAGCCTCCATTTTTCTATCTTTTAAATGACGATAGAGATTGAAATTGAAATTCACATCTCTATAAATAGTTACTTACTTAATATATAAACTTATAAAAATAATTTTAGGGTAAAAACGAACAAATATGTAATATATATGTTCATATTATAATACTCTAAGGAATATTACAAGAGTATTAATTATATTTTTGTTATACAATGAGTGTAAGATGTATTAATTATTGTTTAGATTAAAATAAATATATATAAATCATAAAATTACTCATAACATTTGTGAAATTATACTCACTTAATTTTTATATTATAATTTAACAAATTTATATTCAGTCTTATACTCAAATATATTTGTTTAAACAACATTTTGTCATATTTATCAATAAGAATAATCATTATAATAATCTATATCTTCTATAGATAAAATAGTTGAAAGTATGATATTTATTTAGGAATTGTTGAGTTAAATGATTAAAAAAACAAGAATATAATGAAAAAATTTTTGTTTTTTTACATAATTGTTACATGTTTCATATCCTTTTTTTTTTTATAAGAAAAGGATTTATTAAAACATAGTCAAATTAGAGAAGCCAGTGCATTTTTTAGGAAGACAATTTACATTCTTGTAATGATCAAGCTTATCCAAATTAAAATAAAATATTATAATAATAAAAAAAGAGGATTTTCTATATTCATCGACAAAGAAACAAATGAAAAATATGGTTAAATATGATTCCATAACTTTTTTTTGAAAATCTTTGTATTGAGAAGTAAAAGAATTAAATTAAAAAGTTAGAAATATATATTTATCCTAGAAGGAAAATAATTAAATGAGAAGAATCCAAAAAAATTTCATTGACCAATTAATGTTTTATTATGTAAAATCTTAATTTGATATTTCTTGTTATTTTGTCAATTTTATTATTTTTTTCAATAAACTGTTCCTGTAATTAGGACTAAGATTCATTTTCCATCATGCAATGCTTAATTGAGGGTAATTAAGATTTTTTAGTAAAAAATAAAATCATTTCGATTAAATTTCATTAAAGAGGATACACACTCCACAATTTTTTTTAGAAATCTTTGTTTTGAAAAGAAAAATAATTAAAGAGCGTTGCAATGGTACCCTTAGAAAGTAGAGGGTTTAGGTAATCTTTCTCCAATAGAATGCGCTACCTCAATTAATTGAGTCATGTCAATATCACATGGGACTAAGTTTTCACTATCTGATTGGACCACATAAACAGGATACCATACAATCTTCCATAATTATATTGAATAAATAAATGATCAACAAATTTGATAGTTATAACTTACTAGTCATTAACAAATTTAAAAATACTTTTAAATAATAAAACTTTTAAATAAATATTCTTAATATATGTGAAGTTATTGGACTCGCCGGTCAACAAAAAAAGTCATTGGACTCTGGAAAATTAGAGTATCTTTTGGAGAGTATTTCACGCTGACCTCATTTAATCATTGTCCCTTCGAAATATCTCTTGACTAGTAGGAGAAATTGTAGTAACTCATTCACTCCATTTATAGGAGGGAAAAATATAATATAACTTAGAAACTTAGCTAAATGCATGTTTCTAGTCATGCTTATAAATTCAGCAGGTTTGAAGAGAAAGGACGACGACTGCCACATTTGTGTACTGTGTGGACAAAATTATCCTTACTTTTTCTTTTAATTTCAAAGTTACCCTTGGTATTTCATCTTCACTCTCAGTCACTAAGCCACCACAACTTTCTTCTCACTTTCCAATCTTTCATCCCATCAGAAACCAGACAACCACCGCGCCACTCCCTGCGCAGACGACAACCGCGAGCCACCGCCAATCCTGCCGGAAAACTTCCACCGAGAAGAACCTTACACAACCACTCCCTGTAAGCTTTCTCTTCATCTGCTTTTTCTAATTTTTTCTCCCTATTTTTTTTTCCATTTGGGATGCACACAAGCTGTTTGAGGAAATGTTTGAACCTGATGGATTCTTTCTGAAGTTAGGCAAACGAAATTTTATTTGCCTTTAGCTTGATTATCTACGTGTTGGGTTCTTCTTAATCTACATGGTGATGATTATCTTATTTTCTGACATGGAATTGAATTGAATTTTGGACAAATTAAAGTGGATTATTAAGCTCATTTTTATTAATATTAATTATTGACAAAAATATTATGCATATGAGATGTTTTTTCCCCCATTAATAGTGTTACGCATGGCAGGGTAGCATTTATATTGTGTTCAATAAAGACTATTCTTTGTATTGGGTTCTATTTTTTTAAATTATCACCATTTCATCTAAATATCATCCTCAAGCAATTAAAACAATTTTATGTCTACATATGAACAAAGCACCTTTTGTGCACTCTTAGAGCTGCAATGAACGAACATTTATATTTTACAACCAATATATAAATTCAATTAAGTGGACCACCCAATTAGTGTTAGAATTGTAACATGTGCACAGTTAATGAAGTTCCAGGCATTAAACCTAGATGTAAAAGATCAAATTTGAAATTCCCCAGGTTGACACTTATAGTGGATGTGCATGTAAATTAACTTATACTGTTAAACCTGATCTTTTTTTTCTTCTAAATTTTACACTCTTCAGAATTTGGTGATAACTTTTGTTTTTTGATTTTGTAACTCCTAATTAGGCACATTTACTTGCTCCTTTTTTAAAGGAAAAAGTTTGACGATTCTTCCAAATTAACCATCACTTTTCTCTTGAAAAAATTTTGGATTGGTTTTATATACACTTTTTTTAAATTGTCTAATCTGATGTTTATGTTTTGTTTCGAAGTCTATTTTTAAAGTCTTTGTGAGTCTAAAATCTGAAAACAGCCTCTCCGCTTGCGCAGGTAAGGCTGCGTACAACTATCCTCCCCAAATCCTATCAGGTCGGAGCCTCGTGCACTGGGCTGCCCTTTGTAAGTCTAGAATCGTGGCAAGGTAACTCTTCTCTTAGTAAGGAAGCTATTTTGTTAATTTCTACTCGTTTCACATGAAATGCAGAATGGGAAGCAGTGAAGACAAGCCAATTTTTGACCCGAAGGAAGAAATTTTCCACAAATTTACAAATTTCATGACGGGGTAATTGCTAAGTTTACTACTTTTTAGCTTTTTGTACTTTTGATAGGTGCCCAAAATAATTGGTAAATATGTGATGGTCTTATTTGTTTATCAAGTAAATAAAATATAGGACAAAGCTTAGGTAAAGTTCTTTAGGTGCTTGTGGTGTTGTTCATTAATAAAATATGTCTGACTTCTTTGTCATCATTATCAGCTCTAAGAAAATAACACACGTTAAATTTTTATTGGTGAGCACCACCACAAACACCTATTACCCGAAGAACTTACCTAAGTTTTGTCCTAAATTATATGCTTGCTTTTGTTGTCTTTGTTGTTTTTGAATTTTTTTTATAAAGACAGCATGAAGGTTTGGTTTTATAAGACGTTCTAAAAACTACACAAACCTTAACCAGTAGCCACACTTATGGCTTCAAGATAATTAGTTCTGGAATCTGGATGTACAATAGCTATAACTGATAAATGGAAGAGGTAGCGGGAAGCAACAATAAGAAAGTTTGATAGTCAGGAGATAGAAAGAATGCATCATGGAAAATTTTTCATGGGTACCTGTCTTGGTATATTCTTTTGATTTATGAGACACTGTCCTAATGTACAAACATGCTTTTTTTGCTTTTTCTTTTTGATTTAGTGCTACAATAGCATTATTTTGTACTTTTTATCACAAAATATATTTGCACGAATTTATATTTTTAACTGCTTCCCTATGATAGGATTACAAAGCTTGATGAGTTGGGAACTGCTGGAAGCAGGCTGCTGTCTGGATTTCAACAAGCACTTGGTAGTTTTACATAATTAACCATCTATTAGTAGTTCGTGTAAAATGATAATATTGCTCGCTCGCTCTTCACTTTTTTCGTGCAGAGTTTATTCGGTGTCCTCCTTTAGATACAAATTCTAGTTGACAAGATAATTGTAGCTAATGAAACTAAGAGAGTTAAATCCTATGTCAATTCTCGATGTAGGAATCCCAATGATGGTGTCCAGAATGTAACCAATTGTAAGTACAACTCTTTTTTCTTTCTCTCTTTCTCTCTCTTGTTTTTTTTATTGTTAAAAGTTTAAGGGGAGTGTAGTGTGTGCCATTCCAAGGTTAGGGTATGACACAAGTCTCAGTGAGGACTTACCGTGATACATACAGATGACCTACCAATGAATAATTATGAAAGTACAACCCTTTTTTAACCTTCTAAATTATGTCAAATATATTTTAAACAAACAAGTTTTCTACGAGACTGTTACTAATTCATGAATCTTCTTTATTCAAATAAAAATGTAAACAAGTGATTTCTTTTTGTGTGCATTTTATAGTTAATATTGTATTCTGCAATGCTATTATTATATCATAACTTTTCACAAAACTGTGCAGCTTTACAAAAATTACTCTAACTTCTGTTCACAAATTTTGTTTTCAATAAATGATCCCAAATGCTTTTCATGCTTGATGAATAGGATTTTAGCTAAGCAACGTCTTCATGGTCAGTTTAGTTGTGTTGACATTTCTTGCTTGTAACTCTTGTTTCCTAACATTTCTCCAGTCTCACTCTTTCACTCTTCAGCTTCCCTCTAGGTCTTTTGTTCACCTTTTTTAGTCAGTGTAACAAATGCCTACTGTTGACAATTTTTTTATTGAAGTCACAAGAATTAGACATATCTTGTGCCTTCTGTTTATTGGATAAAGGACATCTGCTTGAAACAGCATTATAAGATCGTTTGATATCAATTCTCAATTTAAATTTGATTTGCTTAAATTTATTGCTATTTCTTTGCCCTGACTGTGCAACTGTTTCAATACGGCAAAATCTGCATATGGAAGTGCACTCATGCAAACATGGACTTCTTATCCATATAAGCAAAGGTATGGCATCTTTTTTTATATGATTGATCATCGCTTACTGCAATATGTCTATGTTAGGCCCATCACACAAACTTATTTGTAGAAAATTGAAGCATGGCGCTAGGAGGGATAACAAGGGTTATGAAGGATCCATTAATGACATGGGGACTGACAAAGCATTAATTGCATACCAACTTGGGAATAATGAGAATATTGAATTCGAGGAAATTGGAAGAGAAAACAAAAAGGCAGAATGGGGGGACGAAGGCTTTATAAATGCAGTGTAGGACCGGAGGGGGGGGGGGAGAGAGAGAGAGAGAGAGAGAGAGAGAGAGAAATGGTTCTGGATTTTGGGGTAGGCCTCTCATAAGGCTGGGGGCTCAATGTTACATTGAGTCGTCATTTTCATTTCCTCATTTCCTTTTTTTGTATTTGAGTTCAAAAAATCCAGAATATACAAAGTTTGGACAGATTAATACAAAGTCTAGACAGAATAATACACAAGTCTTTTTCATCAATTTGCTAGTTTTCTTGCCCTTGAATCTATTCAGTTTTTTTTGTAAACAACAGACTAATATTGTAATAACACCAGCATTTGTTGAATATATATTTCTGTTGAGTATTTGAAAAAGAAAATTGTTACTTCTTTTATTTAACCGTTTGAATTGTCGGGCCTTTATTTATGTTGTCGTCAGTCTTCGCTATGGCTTTTATTCAACATTCGTCTTGGAATAAATTAATTACTCATTTCGTTCCATTTTTTTAGTTTTTTTAGCATTCTACACAAAAATTAAGAAATCATTAATTTATGTGTAAATATATCAAAATATCCAGTGAAGAATTAAATGAAGTATTCAATTAAGAAACATAACTAGGGATGGCAACGGGGCGGGGCGGGCACGGGTAGCACTCCTCCCGTCCCCGCACCCGCGGGTATCTTGCGGGCGGGTATCCAGCGGGTTTCGCGGGTTTGCGGATATCCACGGATTATTTTTTTAGAAAAAAAATTGTTATTTTTGCTTGAAAAATTGTTGAAATATGCATAATTTCTATTAAAATAACTATGTTCATACAAATAGATGTTACGAAATTACGAAAACATTATCCAATTACAAAAGTTACTAACAAGAGTAATCAAATATATTTGTTTTCTCTAAAAATAAAAGTTACAAAAGCTAGGATCTACTTAAAACACCCTTGGATTATGTTTTCTCCTAACTTAATAATAGCTCAACTTAATATAATTAATAATAGTAGGTATTTATTTTCCCATTAGTATTAACTTTAGTAAGGAAGGATGAGAAATTAGGTTTAGCAATTAGTAGATATATATATAATAAAGAGTATTATAGTAATTTAAGTAACAGGTGCGGATATCCGCGGGCACGAGTAGCGTGATACCCGCCCCCGTCCCGTTTATAAGCGGGTATTGAAATTACCCATTTATTTTACCCGCGGGCACCCGTTTAACTACCCGCCCCGTGCCCGTTGCGGATTTTATCCACGGGTATCCGCGGGTACGGGTAAAATTGTCATCCCTAAACATAACCTAGAAAAACATAAAGCTAATTGAGGGTATATATGGAAAAAATGGGGAAATTATACATTGTGTTTATAAAATCCTAATTGTTTTGAAAAAAAAACAAATTGTTAAAGAGACTAAAGAAATGGAACGGAGGGAGTACCTGACAGCTTAATTTATGAAGATGGGTTGCAACTTGGAGGATACTTCATTTCATTTGTCAATGTTGCTTTCTAATCTACATTACTTGGTCAATAATGGCCTTCCTTTCCTGCTTCTCTATGCAAATGCTCTAGTAGACACTAAAGTTGTGTTTCATAAAGTGGTTATTATTCTTACAAGAACAATATAAATACAATGTGTGGAATACAAGCTCTCAAGTCTCTCTCTCACGCCTCCAGTCAAGATTCTCCCCTTCTCCTCAGCCTTTGTCCTCCTTTTATAGCCTTTCTAGTGGCCTGGGGGGAGTGATTCTGTTACGTGCCTGGGCCCCACTTTAGGGCATTAGTGTATTTTGCGGGATGGGCGCATTGTGCACCGTAGTCACGCACTCCAGACCCCTTCCGACGTGGCCTTCTGGAAGGTCCCAAGTCCTTCCCCTAGAGGTCCGACTCCACTGGCTTGGTTCTCTTGGCATCCTCTAGCTCAGGTGGGGATCCACTGATATCGAGTTGCATTAGCTTTCCCGGGCAGGACTCCCCTGGTCATCTGTCTGTACTCGAGAATCGGGCCCTTGGTTGCTGGGTCGTGACTTGTGGATTGGGCCTCCCTTTGGCCATGGTAGGAACATGAGTCCCCCAAGTCTTGAGTCGGACTCGGCGAAAAGACTTGTGAGCGGTTGATGCCCTGTTTTCGCGCCCGGTTACCCTCGTTTGAGTTTTCAAGGTAGTTGCTCAGGGTTTATGGGCGAACGGTCGTCTGCATTCACCCAATGAATGTGACCAGGTGTTAGGCGGCGTCTTATAATGGCTGCCTCGGTTCGCGTATCGAGGTAACGCTTGGGGTGTTGCTTTCCCAGTCGTTGGATCATCTTTCACAGAATCCCTCTGTTGGATCCCCTTGGCCCTTTTTTATAAATAGGGGGTCTCCCCTCTTCTTCATTTACTTTGGATGTCAGAAAACCTTTATGCTGCCTTCTCCTTCTTTCCTGCCCTACTGCTCTAGTGCTTTCCCCAAGCTTCCCCAAGCTTTTCCTCTTCCTCCTATCTTCTTCAGGTAGGTTCATTTGGCCCATACGAATAAAATCAAGCTCCCTTTTCTTGTAGTGGAGCAAGAAGTTGAAAATGGAATGGCTCTAAAATGAGTTTGTCTCTAAAATGAACAAGGTTTTATCCACCTTTAATTTAATAAAGTGCATCGTGATTTTAGCTCACTAAATGATCCAAGGGTTGATACACTTTTACCATCTTAATTTAGACACAAGTTCGTTTTAGAGGAGCATTTTCCGAAGTTGTAGTTCAGTTGTAACTTGTATTTGCTCTTGGGATGTAAAGTAATGTCATAATCATCTTGATGATCTTGCCCTCTTTGTCTTAATGTGACAATTAACTAGTCAAGTAGTTGCAGCCAAGCTAATACTTGATGACCTTGAAGGTTTATTGGGTGATGTAATAAGTGCTATACAAAGTACACACGGAAATTTATTAGCCCTCTCAGATCTGGATGTTGGTGTTGAATTGAATGAGCTGGCGAACTATAATGATTTGATAATACATTTTTTTGGGAGGATTTTTAATGCAATTGCTATCTTTCAAGATTTTACCTGTATATTTCTTTTAGAAAAATGTTAACCAGTGCCTATAATGTATTTTTTTAGGAAAATGCTAACCAGTTTAAAAAGACAAGTTTTGATGGAGAGTCAATGTGTCGAGAACTAGAGTTTTTAGGGAAGAAAACATTAAAAACAATTTTTTTTTGTTTCTAGATTTGGATCTAATTCAGAAATGTTTTCAGTGAAAACATTTTCATTAAACTCAATTAAACATATTTTCAAACCAATTGCTATTTTCATTGAAAATGAAAACATAAAATGACAGGAAATGACCAAACCAAACAAACCCTTGGTTTTTCAATTAGACTTTATTTTTTCTTGATTCTTTCACTGGTGTCTTTAAGGTTAGCAAGATCCTTATTTTTAGACGAGTTTCTCCCCCATCGCCAAAAAAATTATATTTTAACTTGATAGCAAAATATCGGTTCACGTTATAAGTTCTTCTGTATGTAGTTAACATTGTTTTTAAAAAAAGCGGTTTGCTATCCAGGATTCCATGTATAATCTTTGTCATATCTTATCCTTCTTTATTGCTTAATGCTTGTTCTCTCATATACCTGCTGATCCTCGCATGATTTCACTACTGAGCGTGTTTAACCCCCCCTCAAGTCACTAAAGCTCTTGCTTTAGGCCTCCATCCAAACAACTTATTTGTTGAATAAATGTTAGGTCTACTTTTTTTTTTTTTTGCTTACATCTTAAAGATTTTATGCCATTGGTGAAAGGCTTATTTTTTTCATTGTTGCAATCACAACAAATATGTTTGCTTAAGGTTTCATGTGACGTTAGGCCAGCCTGCATAATTGTGGGATGAGATTCATACGTAATGGTCAGCCATTGTCCTCCTTTTCTGCTCTGCGAGGGAGTTATATATCTTCACTACATTCATGCATTATTTACATATTCCTGATATAAATGTGATAATGAAAATTATATATATATAGAGATAGGTAAATGTTAATTTGTTAGTTTGTTATGTGATAGGTTCCTGAATTCTACTAGTAATAGGAAGGGGCCGATAAGATTCTAATGTCTGGCTATGTGGGCCAATACTCACCTTAGGAGAGGAGCTAACATGTACACAACATAGCGGACAGAAAACTAGTTAGAGGAGGGAGAAATAGACCTGGAATCTGTTTATAATAGGGAAGCTTTGAGAGGAAAAGGGCATGTGTGTTTTCCATTGTAGTTTTCGGCTAATAGCTTGGAGCCATAGATGTTAACTCGGTCGGGAGCATTTGCTCTTATTTTCTGTATTTTTCTTTCATGCTCAGTATTTTTTCCTATTAATTTCAATAAGTAAAACCGCTTCCTCTCATCTTTGTGCTTCTATTTCATTTTCTGCATTTAAGATAGGAATTGTTCCTATCATTATGTTAGTAGAGGTGGGATTTGAACCTTGCACCTTTATAACTCTAACACCTTTGTCCCACACTCCAAACCACTTGACCATCTTATGACTCCCTAATATGAAAATTATATAATTCTAGTTCATTTACGAATTACATCTCAATCAGGAGGAAAATGTTGTTTTGTTTCATTCTCAAAACATTGATGTCTCAACTACCAAAACAAAGAAAAACTGACGTCACACATTTACTTGCCCTGATGGCTATCATGTACAGTATGGTCAAGCAAGACTATTTGATGCAGGGAATTATCTGTTTGTGACCTTACAATCATAGTCAAATTGAGAACCCTTAAAATCTTTCTTATTAAGTTATTGTTGTAGGAAAGGGTCATTTCTGCATTAGTTCTCAAGTTGTCATCAGAAGAACTGGAAAGCTACTGTCAAATGTGGTCTTTGCATCCCTTCATAAATGAAGCTTGGGAACTTATTCGCTGAACAGTCTTTTGTTTCTTATTCCATAGAATCATCTACCATCCCGGCTGTACAACCTTCCATCCTTGATCCTCTATGTGCTTCCCACATGCCTCCAAGAACTATCCAAGATTGTAGTTTCTATTCCTAAGCAATTTCTAGCCTTTCTCCGTTCAAGAGAACAATAGAGAACCCTTGGTTCTTGTTGCTACACCATGTCCCATCCCAAGATGAACATACAACAATTCCCCAAGTATATTTTCACTCTTCTATTTTCTCTCAAACCCATTGATCCTAATTACATCTCATCCCTTCTCTCATCTCTCTTCCCTATTACATGATATATATATATATATACACACACATACATACACACACACACACACACACCTATACATCAATCACTAACAGCTCCTTGATGAGTCATCAATCCAAGTGAAGTCTTTGATCCTTGAGAAGTTCCAATCCGTGTGAATCTTGGGGTTCTCTAACTTCTACAACTGATTTCTAACAGTCTTGGTCGACTCTGTTACTGACAATTTCGCTTAGCTAAATTCCATTTGCTTAGCGAACTTGTGACAAACGAATAACTGAAGAAACTTCTATTTTCGCTTAGCTAGCTCAAATTCGTTTAGCAAAAATGACATTTTCGCTTAGCTAGATCAAATTCGCTTAGCGAATTACCCTGATAGAAACTTGTGATTTTGAGTGATTCTCAACAATGGTGATATTATAATTGAGCATATTGATACGTCCAAACAATTAACTGATATATTGACCAAGCCTTTAAATAAAGAAAGTTTCGTTTATATAAGAAGAGAATTAGGCTTAATTGATCAATCTTGTATATGATGATTGTATGATTGTTTGAGTTATGAATGGCTTATTGATTTCGTCCTAAAATATTTCATAATTGATTTTGTGATGTGTTATACATCGATGTACATTGATGTTTATATCAATGTATTTGGTTTTAAATAAAATGTATAGCCTTTGACTTGGGTTATACATTGATGTATAATAGGCTTACATCGATGTATCTTCTATGGTTTGTTGTGTTTTGTATTCTGATATAGAACTCATCGATGTATTGAAAGTTACATCCATGTACTAATGAACTTATGTTTTAATACATTGAGATTCAGTGTGCGCACATCGATGTATGCAAATTCGGGTCTTTAAAAATAGCCATGTACGCGCGTCTTTTCATATTCAAAACACAACCCACAACTTGTATTCCTTTCTGTCACAAAATTGAGCCCTACCACACCACTGCTTATCACTTTTGCACCTTTCTGTCAAAAAATACATCAATTTCATTCAATGGCAAGAACCAAAAACACAAGACCTTTCTCTCCTCCACCTTCCTCCAATGCACATGTACCTACCAAGAAGAAACGCTCCGAGGGAAAATCCAAGACAGGGCAAACCTCTAGAAATCAGAGGCAAGCTTGTTGACCCTCTTTGATAAATGAGAATGAAAATCTAACAAGGTACTTTTCTGATGATGAACAAATAAAGATGTTCCTTCAAAGCTACAAGAATAGAGAAGTTTCACCTCCAATATCAATGGATTTTGCTTATTTAACAACAACCACTTCTCTTTCAAAAGATTCTAGGGGAGCGCAAATAAGTAAAAGACTTTTACCCATTTCTTGTTAAAGTCTTTTACTGTAATTTGAATTTTGATGATGATGGCATTTCCTCTAAGGTTAAGGGAGTTATTGTATGTTATAATTCTCTAAGATTCTCAATAATAGAAAACTATCATACTCATAAAAGGATCTTGAAATCTATGATTCTCACATAAGAGTAAATGATACTTACCTCCTTGATCCATGAGTAAATGACAAGAAGAAGGTATTCATCAATGCCCAATCTATCTCTTCCCTTTTGCTTTCCTTCTCACACTCTTTCTTGATGGTGATGGTAATGATAGAGAGAAACTTAATGGGAGATATAGAACCCAAAAAATACATCAATATAATAACTCCCATCAAGTTATTAAATAGTTACTGGAAGTTTTCAACTTCTCATAATAATCAATAGGTCCCTTACTTTATTTAATTACATTCAGGCTCATTACTTTATTTCACATGAGTCACACTAATTTATTTATTTAATTTTTCCAACATTCTTCCACTTGACTCATGTGTTATTTTGACACTTAAATACATCAATTATGATGTACATCAATGGACCTTATATACATTGGTTCCATCATTAACCATAATTAAGAATATAAACTAATAAGAGTCATGGCGGTCATATGTTATTAAATCAACACACTTCCTTCCATGTACTACTATATTAGCCTTTCTCCTCAATATGATCTTGAAATGAGAAATCCATAATGGGTTCAAACATAATGTCATTATCAAGAACATAATCTGTTTTCGACATCATCAATTGTATGCATATACATAAGTAGAAAACAGAAAATTCAGAAGCTTACACATTAACGAGCTCAGAGTGTCAAACATACATCAATAATGAAATAAAACATTACAATTCAACATTCGCTAGCAGACATAATGCCCATATTCTCAACATGGCCAGCAAATATTTTGGGCGGCAACCCTTTTGTTAAAGGGTCAGCTATCATAAGGTTGGTACTAATATGATTAATTGACACCCTATGTTTCTGAACTTCTTCTTTAATGGCAAAGTATTTCAATTCCATATGCTTAGCACCCTTGGAATACTTGTCGTTCTTAGAAAAGAAGACTGCTGTAGAATTATCACAATAAATTTTTAGCGGCCTAGCAATACTATCGACTATTCCAAGTCCTGAAATAAAGTTCCGCAACCAATTAGCCTGAATCGTGGCCTCAAAGCATGCCACAAATTCAGCCTCCATGGTGGATGCAGCAATGATTGTCTGCTTTGCACTCTTCCATGATATCGCTCCTCCGGTTAGAAGATACACATAGCCAAATGTGGACTTTCTTGTATCCACACAACCAGCAAAGTCTGAATCTGTGTATCCAATCACCTCAAGGTGATCAGATCTCCTATAAATAAGCATTTGATCCTTCGTTCCTTGCAAGTATCTCAAAACTTTCTTTGCAGCTTTCCAGTGATCCAATCCTGGATTACTCTGGTATCTACCCAGCATTCCAACTGCAAAACTAATATCTGGCCTTGTACATGTTTGAGCATACATCAAACTCCCAAAAACAGATGCATAAGGAATCTTTTCCATCTTCTTTCGTTCCAAATCATTCTTTGGACATTGCATGAGACTAAACTTATCTCCTTTCTGAATTGGAACGGGAGATGCCGAGCACTTGTTCATTCTAAATCTCTCTAAAACTTTATTAATATATGCTTTCTGAGACAAACCCAACAATCCAAGTGATCTTTCCCAGAATATTTCTATTCCGATCACATAGTTTGCCTCTCCCATATCTTTCATTTCAAAGTTATCAGAGAGAAAATTCTTAGTCTAACGTAATAGACCAAGATCATTAGTTGCAAGCAAGATATCATCAACATACAGAATCAAAAATATAAATTTACTCCCACTGACCTTTAGATATATACATCGATCAACAATGTTTTCCTTAAATCCAAAGGAAACAATAGTATCATTAAACTTGAGATACCATTGTCTGGAAGCTTGTTTAAGTCCGTATATTGATCTCTTAAGTTTACACACCATATGTTCCTTTCCTTCTTCTATGAATCCAATTGGTTGATTCATATAAACATCTAAATTCCCAATTAGAAAGGCAGTTTTCACATCCATTTGATGCAATTCTAAATCATAATGAGCTACCAATGCCATGATAATTCTGAAGGAATCTTTCTTGGAAACCGGTGAAAAAATTTCCTTGTAGTCAATGCCATCTTTCTGAGTAAAACCTTTAGCAACAAGTCTAGCCTTGTAACGTTCAAGGTTGCCATAAGAGTCACGTTTAGTCTTAAAGACCCATTTACACCCAACTCTCTTGCAACCTTCAGGAAATTCCACAAGGTCTCAGACATCATTTTGTTCCATGGATTTAAGGTCATCTTTCATAGCATCTAACCATTTATCAGCATTATCACTATTAATGGCTTGTGAAAACGAAACTGGATCGTCATCAATTCCTAAGTCGTTTTCCGACTCTTGTAGATATACCACATAGTCATTCGGAATAGCAGATCTCCTTTCTCTTTGGGATCTTCTTAATGCTATTTCTTGTGGTTATTCTACTATAGGTTCATTATCAACCTCGGGCTCATTAATTTGTTGTTCTTCTTGATTATTATGTGGTACAACAACATGAGGAACAACAACTTGAGTAGTAGGAACACAAGTCAAAGGGACTTGTATTCTAACTTCCTTAATCTCCACATTTTGTGAAGTTTCACTCCCACTGGTTTAACCATTCTCAATAAACTTAGCATTTCTAGTTTCAACAATTCTTGTACTATGAGTAGGACAATAGAATCTAAACCCCTTAGACTTTTCTGGATAACCAATGAAATATCCACTGATTGTTCTTGCATCCAGTTTCTTTTCTTGTGGATTATAAATCCTTATTTATGCCTGGCAACCCCAAACATGTAGGTGCCTTAAATTAGGTTTCCTACCAGTCCACAGTTCAAAAGGTGTCTTTGGAACTGCCTTACTAGGAACCCCGTTCAACAAATACATAGCAGTCTTTAAGGCATACATCCACAATGATAAGGGTAAAGATGCATTACTTAACATACTCCTAACCATGTCCATTAAGGTTCGGTTACGCCTTTCTGATACACCATTTTGTTGTGGTGTACCCGGCATTGTGTATTGAGCACATATGCCACGCTTTTCTAGGAACTTAGCAAATGGACCAGGGTGTTGTCCATTTTCATCATACCTTCCGTAATACTCACCACTTCTATCAGACCTAATGATTTTCAACTTTCTGTCTAATTGCCTTTCAACTTCATTTACATAAATTTCTAAGGCATTCACTGCTTGAGACTTCTCATGCAGTAAGTAGACATATCCATAACGTGAATAATCATCAATAAAGGTGATAAAGTACTTTTCTTTACCGAAAGAATTGACATCAAAAGGTCCACATATATCGGTGTGTACTATTTCAAGAAGCTGAGTGCTTCTTGTGGCACCTTTCTTTGTGTGTTTTGTTTGCTTTCCTTTAATACAATCCACACAAATATTAAGGTCAGTATAATCCAATTCTGAAAGGACTTCATTCTTTACTAGTCTTTCAATTCTCTCCTTGGAAATATGACCCAAACGCTTATGCCACAAATAAGCAGAACGTTCATTCACTAAATTACGTTTAGTGCCAACATTATGATGCAAGGTCATAGGTGTTTCATCATATAAATTATCAAGATTCAATTTATATAAACCATCACAAAGTATACCAGATCCAATCATAAAGGTATGCTTATACAAACTGAAACATCCATTACCAAACTTAAAAGAGTATCCAGCAACATCTAGTTTAGACAAAGAAACTAAATTCCTAGAAATATTAGGTACATACAAAGTTTCAAACAAATCTAAATGATATCCAGTGTCTAGGATTAAACGATAAGTCTCGACAGCTTCCACTGGAACTTTCACTCTATTCCCCATGAAGACAAACTTCTCATTTGGGCTTATGGTTTGGATTGTAAGGAATCCCTGCATCGTATTAGAAACATGAGTTGTACATCCAGAATCAATCCATCAAGTATTATGTGGAACTTCAGTTAAATTTGATTCAAAACATACTAAAGCGTTAAGCTTACTTTCTTTTCGAACCAAGCCTTACATTTTGGGCAATCCTTCTGGAAGTGTTTAGATTTCCCACAGAAATGACATTTGTCATTTTTTTCCTTCTTCTGGATCTTAACCGAGGACTCATTTATCTTCAGCGGTCCTTTCCCCTTTCCATGTTTCTTATCAGCTTTCTTACCAGCTCCTTGATGATTCACATAATGGATTGAGTGACTTCCTTGATTCTTAAGTCTCGTTTCCTCTTGAGCCAACATACTATGCAGTTCATGCACATTCCATTTATCTTTCATGGTGTTGTAGCTCATTTGGAACGGGCCATACTCAGACGGTAATGAGTTCAGAATGAACTGCACAAGGAAATTCTCATCCACTTCCATTCCCAATGACTTAAGTCTTGCTGCAATATTTGTCATTTCAATGACGTGCTCATGCATGGTACGAGAACCAGCAAACTTCGTGGTGGTTAAAGTACCCATTAATGTCCCAGCAAGAGACTTGTCAGCAGTTTGGGAGCGCTCTTCCACATTCTTCATAAATTCTTTTGCACTTTCAGTTTTGGGAAGAGCAGACTTGACGTTACTTGCTATGCTCATTCGCATAAACATTAAGCTCAACCTGTTTGACTTTTCCCAAGCCTTATAATGGGCTATTTCTTCATTGCTACTATCATCAGTAATAGCAGCAGGTTTCTCAACTTGAAGAGCCAAATCAAGATCCATTACACCAAGGTGAAATTGGATTTGTTCACTCCAATCAGAGAAATTCAGTCCATTAAAGGTTGGAACAGACATAGCATGCGAATGTAAGGACATAGGAGTAGATACTGCAATTAACACATGCCTAACATTAATACTTTGAGTCATAAAATAACATACAATACAGATTCAGATAATAAAACATTAAACATTCAATGCACATCAATGTTCTCCTTTGGGTGATACATCAATGTACAACAAACATAATGATGCCAATAAAATCAACATTATCAGGAAATGAAATATACACTAACTAGAAATATTTACTACCTTTGGATATATAAATAAAACTAATAGTGCATTCACATTACCATCAATAATGCCCATTAATTATAAGAACAACTAATCAAACTTTGGGTGATTCATAAATGTCTTATAACAACGAACTTCAATTTACCCATAAACAAAAAATCATCTTGTCATTTATAGCATCCATTCTATGGGTAACTGATAATAAACATCATTAATTTGGAATCAAATAAACATACAAGTTTGACCACTTTGGTGATTAACAAACTTACCAAAATGTTTAATCCCAAAATAAATATTGTGCTTGTTTCTGCAAAAATCACAGATATTCGTGTTTCCCAACACGTAAAGATTGAAACTTCGAGAATATGATGCATGTGACAGGCTTTCAATACCAATTCATAAAAGCCAAATTTATTCGAATAGCATATGCAACTCTTTCACAAAGGACAAAAACAAACAGGGACTTTGCGTTAATAACATGCAATTATTATTATTATTATTATTATTATTATTTTTAATCCCTTGTAACCATTAACAATTGAATGTGTTGAACAGTGAAGATTTCAAATTGAAATCGTACAGAAGCTTCATTCCAAAAACGGTTTCAACAATCACACATATAATTCTCGTACAACTATGCAGCGGAAACATTAAAATCTCAAATTTATTGTTTAGGATTCATGATAATTTGGCAAAGAAATATCATCAATGGAGAATCACAAATTTCATAACACATTCTCTGATACCACATATATGTTATAATTCTCTAAGATTCTCAATAATAGAAATCTATCATACTCATAAAAGGATTTTGAAATCTATGATTCTCACATAAGAGTAAATGATACTTACCTCCTTGATCCATGAGTAAATGACAAGAAGAAGGTATTCACCAATGCCCAATCTATCTCTTCCCTTTTGCTTTCCTTCTCACACTCTTTCTTGATGGTGATGGTAATGATAGAGAGAAACTTAATGGGAGAGATAGAACCCAAAAAATACATCAATATAATAACTCCCATCAAGTTATTAAGTAGTTACTGGAAGTTTTCAACTTCTCATAATAACCAAAGGTCCCTTACTCTATTTAATTACATTCAGGCCCATTACTTTATTTCACATGAGTCACACTAATTAATTATTTATTTATTTAATTTTTCCAAGAGTTATTGTTCAAATGACTCTAGAGGAATTTAGTCAATAACTGAGCTACCTTACTTTGGACCTTGTATTTTTGGAATTGGATCTTAGTCCAAAAATGGGGAAAGACATTCAAGAGAGAAGAAACTATCTTACTATCTTATTATTATATACTTACTTTTCAGACAAACTCACTTCAAACAAATTTTTTTCAATTATTTGTACTCATGCAAAATTACATTGGGTGGTGTGACTACCATTAGCTCAACTATAAGACTGTGAACTCGCTTCTCTAAGCTTGAGTGTATATTTTATATTTTTTAATTTTTTAACAATCCAGTCGAAAATAATTTTCTTAACTATACATATAAAAATAATTTTTATTAATGATATTCAAACAACTGCAAACTCACTTCTTTTAAATAAAAGCAATTTTCCTAAAAGCCCGTTTGTTTGTTTAAACTTTTTTTTCAAAATGAACATTTTTAAAACAAAAATCACTTTTGACATTTTAATACTTTTCGGTTAGGTTTTAAAAAAAAATCACTTCTTAAAAAAACTATTTTAGGAGAAATTGAATTTTTTAACTTCTAGCAAAAATGTTTTTACCGAAAAGGTATGACTATAATTGTTTGAAAAACTTATCCCTTTAAATTTTTCAAAATGACCACCAATATCGGCACATATGTTTTTTTTGTTTCATTTTGTTTTCTTTCGTCTTCTTGATTAATTGTTCTCCTTCACTCTCCTTTCATAGTCATTCTCTTTCGTTCTCCTCCATTCTAGTTCTAGTTGCTAAAAATAGGCGAAGCACACATTATACTCAAGAAGGTGGGAGAATTTGGTGCTGACATTTCATGAAAAACAGGTTGTGCTTATGATCGCACACAATTAAAAAATAGGATTACCACCTTAAAAAAAATTTACTTCTGCAAAGATGGAAGAAAAGGAGTCCAACCTTAGATGGGATCATGAGAGAAAGACAATCCAAACTTCTGAAGAATGACAGATTGATAAAAACAAGTTATGTTTGTGACGTGATTCAAGATATAAATGTTTTCTGTCTCATGTTTTCAGACAATGATTTTTTTTTATTTTGTTCTCTCATTGAATTATAGAAGGATCGAGATATTTTGAAGTGGAAGGATAACAGATGTAATTTTTTAGAGTAGTAGGAGAAATGTTTCAAGGCTGCAGTGGCAATTTGATTTGTTGTTTTGATGTCATATCATGATTCACCATCACCACAAGAAGGCAATATTCATGGTGAAGACATTGAAGATGATGAAACTGGTCCGATCGACGGGGAAGAGGGAGATGACTATCATGTTGATCACAAAGTTCAACGCAATACAATGTCAACTTCTTCATACATGAATTCAAAGAAGAGGAAGACATCAGGGGGAGAAGAGATAAATTGGGGTAGCAAAGAAGCTTCAACAACCTTTTGATCTTATTATTCAAGTAATTTTTTATTAGATAATTTAAATATTAAATTATCCAAACATCGGGATAATTTTTTGGAAGTGCTTTGTTATATCCTTTATTACTATTTCATTAGAAAATTTACTTTTCTAATATTATATTATATCCAAAGTCCCAAACAGATTAAAATCACTTATCAAAATCAAGTCACTTTTCAAACTTATAACCAAACATAAAATATATTCTAATTTTACATAAATCACTTGTACCAAAACTGTTACTAAAGAACCATTTTTTAAGCATAAAGAAACGTGCCCTCGATGGAATCCAAACATTTCCACACACTACTCATCTGAGAGTTTAGTTTTGTCTCAGAAATTCACAGCTTCATCTAAAACTTCAGGAACACTGTGTATAAGTTCAATTTAATCTTATTAACTTGAAGAGATTATTACATCACCATCTATCAAGGCTATAATTCGTACATGACCCCTTGCTTCCCGTTAAACTCAGGGAATATTCTATTAACCTACATAAACTTACCAGCAGTGTCAGACTGGAAAAAAAAAAAAAAAAGAAAATATAAAAATCATTTTGGAGACTGTTGAGAAGCATCTTTTTCCTCTTGTTTTGACCCTGCCACAGCTGCAGTTGCAGCTGCCGTCATGGCGGCTGCAGCTGCACCCATTTTTGCACCACCTGCAGCCTTCATTGCACCAGCTATTTTACCAAATGCTGCTATGCCTCCAACAAGTAAAGCCCTCAATGCAACTGTTGGTTTTACTGCCATATCTAACACGTACTACCTGCAAAAAGCAAGTCAAACTAATGTCACCTACCAAACCAAATAAGTTCACGACACCATATAGGATGATAATGGCATGCCACACCGCTAAGGTTTCCATCAATCCAGCAACATCAAGAACCTAAATGCATGCTGACTAGTTGTGAAGATTCATGCTTTAACTCTTTTTTGGTAAATCTTGATTTACTATTTAACCCTAAAAAGGAAAGCACTATATCATACTTATAGCATCTTGGCGGAGTAAATAGAGATCATTATGACTTAAAAACATTGCTAAACAGTTTTTTTTTTTTTGGTATTACAATTGAAGGTAAAACAATTTTCCAGGGGCAAAATATGGTATTCATAAATCATAAAAAAAAAAAAATGATATGCATGAAGCAACATATTAAGTCCAATTAGAGAATTATGGAACTTCACTTTCTGATAGTATGTATTCTTACCAAAAACGTTTTAAATTTGCTGAGATTAAGCTTTTGCAGAATGATCTGAAGAATGGGAGGCCCAAACCAAAAAAGAAACTCACTGAGGACTTATCCCTTTCAGCAGCTGATGGTCTTAAGATAATACATGCATTGATGATATCCTAGAAAATCATATATTATAATTTTCCTATGCAAATGATCAAAAGCAGGGTTTATATTGAGAGCAATGATGTTGATAAGGTTTCTTCGTTTCTGAGAATTGTTATTTATTGTTGTAGTTAAACCTGTGTGGTACAATATGATTCTTTTTTATTACAGTTGTGAGATGAGAGAGAAAGGGAACGAGAGAGATAGAATGAGAAAAAGGAAAAACTGATTCTGTTATTTCTTGGGAGAATCGGTTTTAGAGATGCTATTTATAATAGCAGGGTAGCTTGCATGACAAGCTAACTCTAGGAGCTAGGATCAGCTGAGACAATCCTATTCGAGTGAGGTTTACACTCACTCAAGCTAAACACTTACTCTAACACACCCCCTTATAAACTGAGGGTGGTTGTACATGGATTAGCTTACTCTAACTAGCTCACTCTAACACACCCCCTTATAAACTGAGGGTGGTTTTACAAACAGCAGTGTGTCAATAATACCTAGATTGCTCCTGAGTGTTTCAAAGCGAGTTTGTGAGAGAGGCTTGGTCAGAAGATCGGCAACCTGGTCTAGGCCAGGGTTGTGGCAGACGGTGAGAGTCTTGTTGAGGACCTTCTCCCTTACAAAGAACAGATCTAACTCCATGTGTTTTGTTCTGGAGTGCAGAACTGGATTGTGGGAGAGAGAGACTGTTGACATATTGTCACAGTAGATAACAGGATGTGCAGTATGTATATGGAGTTCCTGGAGCAATGACTGAACCCATAACTTCTGAGGTTGTAGCTGCAAGACTTCGATATTCAGGCTCGGTACTAGATCTGGCCACAAGAGATTGTTTTCTGGACCACCAACTTACCAAATTCGGCCCAAGATACACACAGGAACCCGAGGTAGATCTCCTATCATCAAGGTCTGCACCCCAATCAGCATCACAGAATCCTTGTAGGGTGTAGGGCTGCCTTGGTGTAGCTGGTCTCAGCATAAGACCATGTGAAACAGTGCCCTTAAGATACCTCAAGAGGTTGGCTCAGAAATTGACAAACTTTACTGACGCTGAAACTGATTTCAGGCCTGGTAACAGTGGCATACTGTAATGCCCCAACAACCGATCTATAGAGTGTAGGATCCTACAGGTAGTTTGCACCATATTTAGTAAGTTTGCTGTTACTTACCATAGGTGTTGGCAGTCCTTTAGCATCAGCCATATTGACCTTGGACAGAAGATCATTGATGTATTTTGATTGAGATAGAGCCAGGCCCCCATTACTAAGATGCTTGATCTCTATTCCAAGAAAGTAGTCAAGCTCTCCTAGTTGTTTGAGAGCAAATTCAATGTCCAATTTTGTGATAAGGTCAGTGATTCTTTGGGTCGAGGGACCTGTGACAATGATATCATCCACATAGACAAGGACATAGGTGCTGATCCCAGACTTTGTGTGAATGAAGAGAGAGGGATCACAACTGCTTGTTTTGAAACCAAATTGTACTAGGGCTTTAGTGAGTGTCAAACCAGGCTCTAGGGGCCTGTTTCAGGCCATAAATGGCTTTATTTAGCCTGCAGACTTGACTGGGATTAGAGCTTTCAAAGCCAAAGGGCTGCTCCATATAGACCTCCTCCTTAAGATGCCCATTTAGGAAGGCATTGTTTACATCCAATTGTTGAATGGACCAGCTGTTAGTGACAGCCAATGTGAGGATAATACGTATGGTAACAGGTTTTACCACAGGTGAAAAGGTTTCAGTGTAATCTTGTCCCCATTTTTGGTGAAAGCCTTTGGCAACAAGCCGGGCTTTGTACTTGTTCACTGTGCCATTAGGATTTTCCTTTATCCGGAAAACCCACTTGCAGCCTATAGCTTGTCTATTAGAGAGCAAATCCACCAGTGTCCAGGTGCCACTCCTGAGCAAGGGGTCAAACTCTGATTGCATAGCCTGTTTCCATTGGGGAATAGCGATGGCTTTTCTAGGAGAAGTAGGTTCAGCTTGTGTCAACAAAGCATGTGGAGTAGCAGTAGTTACTAGCTTAGATTTTAACCGGGTTTGCATAGGATGATTATTGTGATGTTGAAGAGAAGAAGGTGAAGGGCTTGGAGAGGTAGGAGAGACAGGGGACTGAGACACTGGAGACGAGTACAGTGGGGTAAGACCAGAATGTAAGGAAGGTAGGGTGGAAGACTCAGAGTTGGAGGAGAGGGGACTAGGACTAGAATCCGAGATAGGGGGAATAATAGTGATAGGGCTGACAAGATGAGGGAAGGGTGGCTGGAAAGCTGGATGGACAGGTGTAGTGAAAGAAGGGGAAGGATGTGGTGGATAGTGGGGGACAGAAGGTGTGGTGGACTGAGGAAGAACATGAAGAGGCACTGGAGAGGGAGGCGTGCTGTGAGTTTGCTGTGAAGCAGAGGATGAGGACTTGTGTGATGGAGAAGAATCTTTAAGTTTTGTATGCTTGGCAAAAGGGAACTTAGTTTCATCAAACTGAACATCCTTGGAGATGAACAGTCTCCCTTCTTGGGAAAGGCACTTGTATCCTCTATGAGAGGAAGAATACTCAAGGAAGGTGCATTCAGTGGACCGAAATTCAAGTTTATTTTTGTTATAAGGTCTACGGCATGGATAACATGCACACCCAAAGATTCGGAGGAAAGTGTAATCAGGATTGGTGTTATATAGGAGAGAGTAAGGAGTGGAATTTTGAATAACAGGAGAGGGTAGCCTGTTAATGAGAAAGACTGCAGTGCTAAAAGAATCAACCCAGAAGTGCATGGGTAATGAGGCCTGGGCAAGGAGAGTGAGGCCAGTTTCAACAATGTGTCTATGCTTCCTCTCCACACTCCCATTCTGGTGATGGGTGTGAGGACATATAACCCGGTGAATGATGCCCAAATCTGATAAGAATTTGGTGAAAGGCCGAAATTCACCACCCCAATCAGTTTGAACAGCTTGGATTTCAGTTTGAAATTGGACCTTAATGAGTTCCCTAAACTGTTTGAAAATAGTGAGAGTTTTAGACTTTTGTTTGAGAAGATAAATCCAAGTCTATTTGGACCTTGCATCAACTATGGAGAAGTAGTAATGATGCCCAACTTTGGATGGGATAGGGGCAGGACCCCATAGGTCAAGAAAAAGCAATTCAAAGGGCTTGGTGTACACTGTGGTGGAAAGGTGAGATGGTAATCTGTGAGATTTGCCAAGACAACATGGTACACAAAATTCCAAGTTATTTTTATTAATTCCTGCAAGATTACATTGATGTAGGACCTGTTTGACAGCAAACTCATTTGCATGACCTAACCTATAGTGCCAAGTATAATACTGTTGAGACACTTTATTACATTTAGCTAGCTTAGGTACAGAAGTAGCAGTTGATACAGATAAAGGAATACTGCTAGAAGCAGGGTTACAACTGGAGAGACTGAGACACAGAGGAGACTGTTGTGGAGAGGCACAGCTTGAGGTAACAGAGAAGTTGGAGAAGACATAGAGGCCTGCCGAATTGACATAGCCCTCAAAGAGTAGTCTATTATCAACCTGAGATTTGACATAGAAACAATTAGGTAAAAACTGAAAAATAGACATTGTTATCTAGGGAGAACTTACTGACATTGATAAGGTTTTTCGTGATGGTGGGAACATATAGTAATTGGTTAAGTTTAATAGTAACACTGCTATCCAATGATGAGTTAACATAAGCTAAGCCAGTAGAAATGATATATAAGCCAAGACCATTACCCATGAATATTTGCTCTGGACCAGAGTTTTCTGCCGGATGAGTGAGATTGGCTGGATGAGAGGTGACATGGTGAGTAGCACCACTATCAGGATACCAAAGATTGTTAGAATCAGTTCCCGAGTTGGAGGCTACCATGGCCATGAGCTGAGCTGTATGGGGAGGCTGGGCCTCATTGTTGTGTGAGTGCCAAGGCAACTGAAGAATAGGTGCTGGCGCAGAAAGAGGTGCAGACTTTGGTTGAGTGTGAGAGTAGTTGGATGATGGAGGAGGCTGCTGAAACTGAGGGTAATGCTGATTGTAGCCCTGAGCTTGTGGAAGGAAGGAACATTGACCCTGGGAGGTATGGTAACTTGGCCTCTGATTCATATAACCTGCACCGGGATGAATGTAGCCTTGGCCTTGGGAGGGAACCTGAGGATACTGTGCCTGAGGTGGAGGCTGGTAGGATGGAAACGGTTGAGAGGGATCACGATACCAACAATCAAAGGTATCATGGCCACTGCGATTGCAGATCTGGCAATATGGCCGAGGACCAGATCTGCGGCCACGACCTCGGTAACCACCACGTCCACGACCTCGGTAACCACCACGTCCACCGCGTCCACCTTGGTATCCAAAACCATAACCAGCATTAGGATCTTGGTGAAAACCTTGGAAATTAACTTGTGAAGAAGGTTGCATCGAAGGAGTTGTTACCTGATTAGAGGATGGTGTCTGAGAGGAAGTAGAATGAGCCAGATTCATTGAAAAGGCATCGGAGACCGTTTGAAGTTTGGCCTTGTTTCGCTCAAGGCGCGATTCGCGTGAGAGTAAAAGTGCTTCAACTTCAGCAATGGTGCAATTATCAGCACGGCTTTCGATTACTGGAAACAAGAGATGATACTCCTCCGGCAAGCCCTCCAAAATTGCTTCAAGGTGTTCTTGAGTAGAAACCGGATTTCCAATAGAGATGAGCATGGTTGTCAAACTCGCGAGTCAACTCGTTGACTCGGACGAGTTTGCGTTTCCAGGTAGCCAAATCGGGTGAACTCGGTGCTACAATCGGATGGGGGGGTAAACTCGGTCAAACTCGGTTTGACTCAATAGACTCGCGAGTCAGTGGGCGAGTTAGCGAGTCATGAATAATTTTGGACCCCTTCTCTGTTCTCCCTATTCGTGCGAAACCCACAACCCCAAACCTGTTCTTCGTCATTTTTTCACTAACAGAGACCTAAAACCCATGGTTGTCTGGCGCGCGATCTAACTCGGAAGATCGCATACTCCTATGATATTTGAGGACTTCAGTGAGGCAGATCGGTGGGGAAACACGGACAACGGCCGGCGCGGCGGGATCGACGGGGAAACACGGAAACGCGGTCGGAGCGGCGATCTGTGGCAACGTTGACGATTAGGGTTTTCTAACCCGTTTTTGCTTTGATGACCCGTTTTTCGGGTTGCAACCCGGTTTTGCCCAAATAACCCACTTCGGCCCAACCTAAACAAAGCACCCTCTCAGCCCAGAATGCTATTAGTCATCTACCTATTTCACTTTTCACTGAAGTAACAGTTATTTTTTAACTTTAATGGTATTAACTCTTTTTTTTTTTTTTTGGTATTTGTCAACACTTAATATATTTTACTATTCCTTCCCAATATTGGGACTGAAAGTTATGAGAACGACAATGAGAAATACAATTATATCACCCCCTCTTCTTCTATTCTTTAGCATCTCACGATTCTCACCTACATCATTGCGAGTTTTTTTTTCTTCTCTATTGTTCTTCATCGAGCACTACTTACTAGAGTTCCCTGTTTCTTCTCTCTTTCACTTTTATTTATGAGTTTGTGACTTATGATTTGTGTGAGTGAGTTTGCGTTTGCAATGTTTCAATTGGGTAACAACCCAATTTGTGTTTCCTTCTTTGTTATGTTATTGTTATATATTTATTTTTGTATTACTAATTTACTACTACTTGGATTTGGATTATGACTATATTATGATGTTAATTTTTAATGATTATGAATTTACGATGATGTTAGTTGGCTTTGCTACTGTTATGTTTATTTTGTGTTATGTATATATGTCATTTATAGATTTTTTTTATATTAGGTAGACTCTTACGAGTCTACGAGTCGAGTCTACGTGTCGAGTCTACCCCCCTCCACGAGTCAACCTAGACTCACGAGTCTGACAACCATGGAGATGAGAGCATCAACAAGCGCTTTGATGCGAAGCAAGTACTCATCAATGGTGCGATCACCTTTTGTCATGTGGCGAAGTTCAGATCGAAGTTGAGTACTGCGCGCCTTTGTCTGAGAGTTGAAGTAATTGTGCAACGCATCCCAGAGTTGCCACGCATGAAAGCATCCTACAACTCTGCCATGAATCGTATCGAAAATGGAGTTTAACATCCAAATGAAGAGATGTTGATCTTGCGCCTCCCACGCTAGAAACTCAGGATTGAGCTTGTCAACAACACGATCGTCATCGGTCAAGAATCTGGGAGGAATCCGTGGACACACCACAAACTTTTCAAGGCGATTCGCACGAAGAACAGCTTCAACTATCTGCTTCCAGTGAAGAAAATTGCGTTCGGTGAGCTTCGTAGTGATTACAGAGCTGAGGTTGGGAACTGGCGCCACCGCGAGCGGTGGTGGAGGAGGCGGTGATTCACCGGTAGGCGATGCGGAAGGCATGGTTCAGAGGACTTAAGCTCTGTATACCATATTACAGTTGTGAGATGAGAGAGAAAGGGAACGAGAGAGATAGAATGAGAAAAAGGAAAAACTGATTCTGTTATTTCTTGGGAGAATCGGTTACAGAGATGCTATTTATAATAGCAGGGTAGCTTGCATGACAAGCTAACTCTAGGAGCTAGGATCAGCTGAGACAATCCTATTCGAGTGAGGTTTACACTCACTCAAGCTAAACACTTACTCTAACATTTTTCAAGATAATCCTTTCAAACACCAAAACCTTCTTAAACCTGAACATATGCCTGTCTCTATTAAAATTTTGAGAAAAATGTAATCAACTGGAACCTATACAGTTAAAGACCACCTAATGAAAAAGATTCAAAGCTACCTCTTGATTTGCAATGATGCCCACGGGTGATCAAAACTCGGCCCGACACGAAACCCGGGCTGACCCGAGGTGGTCAGGTCGGGTCAAACCCTAACCCGCAACAACAAAGGGATGAACCCGTGCCCCATATGTTGACCTTCGGGTTATCCGGCCCGACCCGCATACTAAGTTACTAACTTCCTGGTAATACCTTGCCTTTTACATCACTTTCATTTTAGTGTTTTTATAGGATTTTTCCTATCAGTAAAGAGATAATCAACACAGAGAAACAGAAATAGACTAATTTGCCTCTTTGTATTATTGAATGATGGAAGAAGTTACAAGAAAGAAAGAGCTAACAGCTCCCAAGTCTGAATACCTAGCCCAGACTCCCAATACACAATGCAATACTTTTCACGCCTTCCTATTTTCCTTCCCCCTCTATATAACAGACTCTCATATCATATTTTCTCTCTTCCCATAACTACTTCCTTATTCTACGGAGTGCCTATGCTGGATGCCATGCTGAGTCATTCTTCTAGAATAAACCCCTCAAGGTTTATGGATATTCTGGTTCTGCTGTTTGGGCCTCCGAGAATAGACCAAGAGAGGCTTAGTGTGCTGCTGCTGGGCTCGGTTCCTAACAATACCACCTGCAGTAAAATCTGTCTTGTCCTGAAGACAGAAAGAAGGGAACCTGTTCTGAAGTGAGGCAGCATCCTCCCAGGTAGCCTCATCCACTGGAAGTGTCTGCCAAAGTATGAGCCATTCGGGGGTGGTCCTACCATTGCGTTTCCCGTCTCTAGTGGCCAGAATGGCTTCAGGAATGGGCTGGTCAGGTGTGTCTACTGCCATATCAGGTGGTAGGGACCAGTGTTATCAAAAAACCGCCATGGCGGCGCCATGACGGATTGCAGTGGCGGATTTTTGGCCAACCGCTATGGCCAATTTATGAAGGATGGCGGCGCAATAGCCGCAATGGCGTTTTGAGGCGGCTTAAAATGGCGGATTTTTGGCCTTCCGCTATGGTCCGCCATCTGCAATTGATAACTTTGGTAGGGACACAGAGGGGGAGCTTCCCGGAATAGAACGTTTGAGTTGGGAAACGTGGAAGATGGGATGGATCCGAGAAGAGCTAGGTAGGAGGAGCTTGTAGGCCACTTCTCCAATGCGAGACTCAACCTGGAAGGGCCCAAAATACCTTGGAGCTAGCTTGGAATTTATTCGTCGAACGACAGATTGCTGTTTGTGAGGGCGAAGCCTAACATATACCCAGTCGCCAACAGAGAAAGAAACGCTCCGACGGTGGGCATCGGCCTGCTTCTTCATACGCTGCTGAGCGCGGTGAAGATGATACTTAAGCTGGCGTAGTGCCTCATCGTGGTCAGTAAGCACAGCAGCCACGGACTCTACAGCCGTCTCACCATTTAGATAGCGGATGACCAAAGGAGGAGGCCTACCATAGACAATCTCAAAGGGGGACCGCCCTGTAGCGGAGTGGTAAGAGGTGTTGTACCAGAATTCCGTCCAAGATAGCCATGAATACCACTGTCGAGGCTGCTCTAAGGCAAAACAGCGGAGGAAGGTCTCTAAACAGCGATTTACCACCTCCGTCTGCCCGTCTGTTTGGGGGTGGTAGAAGGTACTCATCCGAGGTGAGGTTCCTTGGAGGCGAAACATTTCTGTCTGGAATTTGCTAAGAAAAAGGGGGTCTCAGGCACTGATAATAGACTTAGGAAAGCCATGTAGCCTCACAACCTCTTTGACGAAAGCTTCAGCCACTGACTTAGAAGTGTATGGGTATCGTAGGGGTAGGAAGTGAGCATATTTGGAGAGACGGTCAACTATCACCATGATGACATCGAACCCATGGGACTTGGGTAAGCCGGAAATGAAATCCATAGAAACATCTTCCCAAATCAATTCCGGAAAAGGAAGAGGCTGCAACAGCCCCGTAGGAGAGATGGCCTGATACTTACTTCTCTGACAGGTATCACAGCGGCGAATGTAGTCCATGATGTGTTACCTCATCCCCTTCCAAAAGAAACAACCAACCAGTCTTTTATAGGTCTTTGTGAACCCCGAGTGTCCACCCATTGGCGTGTCATGAAATTCTGCCAGAAGGGTAGGAATTAAGGTGGATCGCTTGGACAACATAAGGCGGCCTTTAGAGTAGTGGGGCAGGGACCTAGGATCAGTTTGTAGAGACGTGCGCAGGGCTTCCAACTCAGAATCTGCTAGAATTTCTACCCTTATTACTGGGAAATCTACCCAATAGGGGCTGATGGAAATGGTAGAGAGCTCAGTCGAAGGACGGAATTTTCTGGAAAGTGCATCTGAGGCTTTGTTTTCGAGGCCGGGCTTATAAATGATCTCAAATTGGTACCCCATTAGTTTAGAGAGCCAACATTGTTGATCCGTGGTAGTGATGTGCTGCTGCAACAGGTGCTTAAGACTACGATGATCTGTGTAAACCTTGAAGCTTCTACCCAAGAGATAGTGTCGCCAATGCTGGACAGAGAGGGCTAAGGCCATAATTTCCTTTTCGTATACTGACTTGGACAAGGTGCCCGTGGCGAGAGCCTTGCTGTAATAGGCAATGGGTTTGCGATCTTGCATCAACACTGCACCGATGCCTCGGCTAGAAGCATCACATTCAATGACAAATTCCTTGGAGAAATCCGGGAGTGCCAAAACCAGGAAGGATGCTAAGAAATGTTTGAGGTGCTCAAAGGCTTGGGATTGGTCGTGGCCCCAAGTGAACCCCTCTTTCTTGGTCAATGCAGTCAATGGTTGAGTGATTTTACTATAACCTTGGATGAACCGGCGATAGTATCCCATAAGGCCGAGAAACCCACGCACCCCCTTCACATTTGTGGGGACTGGCCAAACTAAAACAGCCTGGACTTTTGTAGGATCCATGGCGACACCCTGGGAAGAGATCACATGGCCTAGGTAATCAATGAAGGACAACCCGAAGACACACTTCTTCTTGTTTGCTACAAACTTGTGTTGAGTTAGGAGAGTCAGGACAATATCCAAATGAGCCAAATGAGCCTGCCAAGTGAGACTGTAAACTAGAATGTTGTCGAAGAACACCAAGACATGCTTTCACAGTAAGGGCCGAAATACAGAGTTCATATTCGCCTGGAAGGTAGATGGGGCATTCACAAGCCCAAAGGGCATGACGAGATATTCATAATGACCTTCGTGAGTTCGGAATGCAGTCTTGTAAATATCTTCATCCTTGACCCGAATTTGGTGGAACCCGGACTTAAGGTCAATCTTGGAGAAGAATTTAGAGCCGTGCAACTCATCCAGCAGATCATTGATTGTAGGGATTGGATATTTGTCTGGCACAGTCGCCTTATTCAAGGCTCGATAGTCCACGCACATTCGCCAGGAGCCGTCCTTCTTCTTTACTAAGATGACTGGGCTTGAAAAGGGGCTGAACTGTGTCGGATTAAGCCTTCTGAGAGCATTTCCCCTACTTGCTTTTCGATCTCGTCCTTGTGATGGTAGGCATATCGGTAGGGGCGGACACTTACTGGCTTGGCACCGGGTACCAGTGTAATAGCATGATCGTGGGCTCTACGTGTAGGCAGCTCCTTGACATCACTGAAAACGGTGTTGTACTGGTCCAATGTATTACTCAACTCATGACCCATGGTTGAATCGAGGCTCTTCTGTCCTTGGTATGAACTACCCTAATCTTCGATCTTGCAGAAATCAACATTTTCAGTTGCGGCTACTTGTGATACTCCTTGTAGGGCTGAGGTTTGCAAGTTATCTTGAATGTCGTAGCCCCTTAGAGTGATCAAGCGACCTTGTTCCTCGAAACTAATGGTCTTCTTCTTCCAATCCACGGTGGTTTGGCCGCAGGTTTCTAGCCACGCCACCCCTAAGATGACATCCACGCCGCCTAGTTCCAGCACGAATGCATCTACGATCATGGTATATCTGCCTACCTTGATCTCGAGCCCTCTGCAAACTCCCTGAGATGCGCACTTGCTGCCGTTTCCCAATCCCACACAAAAGTCCTCAGTGTTCGAGACATTGAGACCCAAGGATGTCACCAGCTCCTTGGCCACAAAATTGTGACTAGCACCACTATCAACCAAGAGAACGATCGGGTATCCTTCCAGAGCTCCCTCCAGCTTGATCGTTTTAGAGCCAGCTAGCTCCCTCGAATCCAGAGCCCTATAATCGAGAACCTGACAGACCATTTCGCCGCCCACCTCTTCGGTCTTGTCTTCTATGGCTAGGAGGGTATCTTCGCTGGGTTCCTCTCCTTCGAAAATGAGGAGGCGAAGATGTTTATCAGGGCAAATATGGCTAGGGCTAAAGTGCTGCCCACATTTGAAAAAAAGCCCCAATCTCCTACGATCCATCAGCTCCTGGTACGAGAGATTTCTAGTCCCTCCATTACAGTTCTGGGTTGAAATTTGTGACTGGGAATTGGGCCTCAGTCCCTTTTCACTTGGCCCATTTACACTTCCTGAAGCAGATTGGGCCGAGTTGGTGTAGCTTACTCCATGGCTTCGATTCCTCATCTGGAAAGAGGTTGGAGCTCGATGATTCTGGGTAGAGTGGCGCCACCCACTCTACTGAGCTGCGCGATCCAACTTCCTCTCTATCGAGCGCGCCACCGCGATCAGTCTATGGCGGTTGGGCGGTTCGAAAGCGAGGACCTCCATTCGTATCTCCTCTTTCATCCCACCCAAGAGAAACCCCATGTATTGCTCCTCGGGTATCGGCGGTATCTGAGCCATGAGGATCTCGAATTCCTCGACATACTCATCCAAGGTTCCAGTTTGTTGTAGCAGCTTGAGTTGAGAGAAGGGGTTACCTGAACGATGGTCACCATAGCGATCCATCAATGACCTTTTGAGTGTTTCTCGACTCACCTTGGGTTCGGCATCGCGAAGCACCTTAAACCAATGCCACGTCATGCCTTCCATACAAATCTGTGCCAGCTGAACTCTCATCTCTGGTGGTGTCCCTTGAACCGTGAAGTAGGCTTCGGCTTTCGCAACCCATCCTACGGGATCATCTACCTGGAAAGAGGATAGTTCAACGCGCCTCGCAGATAAGTGACTATCCTCCGAGCTTCCTGATGACGCGACGGTGTCCGGCGTCTTCTGGAGTTGCCGCTGGAATCCATCTCGCACCTCGAGGATCAATGCCTGAAGGGATCCGGTGATCTCACCAACACTAGTCATCAAGGAACTCATCTCCCTGGAAAGAGGGCAGTTCAACGCGCCTCGCAGATAAGTGACTATCCTCCGAGCTTCCTGATGAAGCGCCGGTATCCAACGTCTTCTGGAGTTGCCGCTGGAACCCATCTCGCACCTCGAGGATCAATGCCTGAAGGGAACCAGTGATCTCACCGACACTAGTCATCAAGGAACTCAGCTGGGCGAGTGTTCCTTCAGTGTCGAGACATGTGATCTCACCATTTGTTCTTGTCCCCTGAGCAATACTTCTTGGTTTCTGAGACTCGACTCGACGACGGCAATTCGCGAATCCACGGAATCCAGTCGTTGTGTTGTCATCCTTGTTCGCATACACTCTTAATGAAAGCACCAGTTGATAGGATTTTTCCTATCAGTAAAGAGATAATCAACACAGAGAAACAGAAATAGACTGAATTGCCTCTTTGTATTATTGAATGATGGAAAAAGTTACAAGAAAGAAAGAGCTAACAGCTCCCAAGTCTGAATACCTAGCCCAGACTCCCAATACACAACGCAATACTTTTCATGCCTTCCTATTTTCCTTGCCCCTCTATATAACAGACTTTCATAACAGATTTTCTCTCTTCCCATAACTACTTCCTTATTCTACGAAGTGCCTATGCTGGATGTCATGCTGAGTCATTCTTCTAGAATAAACCCCTCAAGGTTTATGGATATTCTGGTTCTGCTGTTTGGGCCTCCGAGAATAGACCAAGAGAGGCTTAGTGGGCTGCTGCTGGGCTCGGTTCCTAACATGTTTCCTTTAGCCTTTGTTTGGGGGTTGGGAGAGAAAGAAAAGGGAGGGGATTAAAAGGGAAGGAAAGGGGAGGGAGGGAAGGAGAAGGAGAGCATTATCCCTCTCCTTGTTTGGGAGTATGTATTATGCGAGGGCAAGGAAATGGAGGGCTTAGGGCATATTTTTACAATTTTACCCTTTCTTGAAAAAAGTAAGATAATTAATATTTCTATAAATAATATTAATGCGAAAAATTAAAAAACCCCTAATGCACATACCTGATGAACCTAACTTTTTATTGTACAAAAGCATACACAGTGGTTTCGAAACTTAATCAACCCATAATGGCATGCCTTCTTTTGGTCAGTCGAAAATGACAGAATCAATATCAT
The DNA here is from genome assembly GCA_039655645.1 of Ammopiptanthus mongolicus. NCBI lineage: Eukaryota > Viridiplantae > Streptophyta > Magnoliopsida > Fabales > Fabaceae > Ammopiptanthus > Ammopiptanthus mongolicus. Next base: position 50,201,639 of record CM077350.1, read on the forward strand.
GATGCCAAATGAAAAACCATATTGTCATGACAGTTGTCAGGAACCAACTCTTCTTAAGAGTTTGTTTGAGAGTTGGGAGGGGAGGGGAGGGGAAGACATTTGAGAGTTTTTTAAAAGAAAAAAGGATGTGAAAAAATTTTAAACCCTCCAAAATCCTCCCTGGTTCATTTTTTTAGTTCCCCATTTTGGGGGATTTTGGTTCTTTTGTTGAAAAACAAACCCCCATGCAAGGTGGAGGATTATCCTCCCTTCCCAACCCTTTTCCCCATCACTTTCACCTCAAACTCCCTCCCTCTCTTCCCTTCCATACTCCCAAACAGACCCTAAAGCTTAAGTTGGAAGGTGAAGGCTTGTGAATGGTTTTATATCACTTAACAACAGCAAATACATGAGGCCACAGTCATATTCTTTCCAACTATGAACTATGTACTCCATATCTACACTCTCCCTCACAGCTAGAAATATTGTTTACTATACATGGACATAAATTGAACGCAACAATTACTTTTCCACCACTACTTAGACTCCTAGAATTTACATGGTCTCCATCACAGATCTACTGAGTACAAAACTGTAGTATCCAAAAACAAACAAAAATATTTCCACAATCATCAATAGTTCAATAGTCATTGAAAAGGAAGGGCGCCAGGGGGTGACTTGATCCATTTAATGACATCAAAACACAAAGCCACAAGGCCCATAAAACACCAGCACAAATCAAGCTATTAAAAAATGATGGAGCCACCCAACATAAATACATTGAAAGAAAAGCTAGGAACGAAATAAATATTCAACACCCCTCCCTCTATATCTCTATCTATAAAAATTCTTCACAAGAATAGATGCCTTTCAAATTCATGGTATATACAAGGCAAAAAAACAGAGTTATGTGTCACTCAAATATGCATTCATATGTCATGGTCCAATAATTACGATGACCTTGTTCACTTGTATGTATGCAGAGAAACTCACAAACCAAAGACCCAATTAAAAAGCATATGCAGCAGCTAGAGCAATAAAAATAAGCAACTAATTTTTATTTTTAACAAAAAAAAAACCTAGAAACAAGGAAAATGGTGAAAATACCTAACACTTGAGAGGGGAAAGAGAACAAGAAGCGCTATGAATTGACGGTGAATGGGAATGTTAATGGTGAGAAAAATACGAACAAATATTGGGTCAAGTTTATAATTCCGCAGCAGAATTTTCCCGAGAAAATCCCAATTCCGCCAGAAAAAAATAATTCGAAAGTGAAACAAGCTTATATAACATCATGAACCATAGGAAGATCCATCTATACTCAGGTTAAGCTTCGTCAGAACAGGAAATAGCAAGGAAAATAAGGAATGAAGCAAGCAGAAATATGTGGGATTACCTGAGCGATTCAAAGCAGAGATAAAATTTGAAGATGAGAATCGATTTGAACAAGAACGAACAAGCTACGGTAGAGAAATTTCTGAAATTGATGAGTGTGAGAGAGAGTCGCGAGGGAGAACCCTGTGGCAGAGAACCATGAAAAAAAACGGGTAAATTTTGAAATCATTAAAGGGTGAAATTCATAAATTAAAGGCTTCATTACACTTTTATCCTTGAAGGTATCATAATTGTGTAATTTTAATCCCCGATTTTGATTTCGTCAATTGGGTCCCTCAGATATCACCGTTAGACAACTTTGTCCCTCAGATTTCAATTACGTCAATTGGATCCCTCAGATATCACGATTGTACAATTTTGGTCCGTCAGATATTACAATTGCACAATTTTTATGCCAGTAACCTACGTGGTCCATGTGAGAATGATTTGGCACTCAGTAACGCCAGCTTGACAGCTTACATGATATTCCTTTGTGGCATTATTGACACATTACATACTTTAATAGTCATGTGTATATCAGATGAGTATAGAGGTTTGATGTTTCTCTGAAGAGGACATTTTTGTCGTCCAATCCATCTCTAAATGCAGGTCGAATCCCTAGCTCCTGAAGACGAAGAAACGTGATTTCTAGAGAAACATTGGACCCCTATACACGTGTGATGTACATGTGACCATTAAAGTGTGAGGTGTCAATGATGCCACATAGGAATGTCACGTAAGCTGTCAAGCTAGCCTCACTAAGTGTCAAATCAGTCTCACGTAGGCTACTGATGTTAAAAATTGGACGGCACAATGACCTAATTGTAACAGAGGGGTACTTACCCAATTGGCGCAGTTGGAACCTCGGAGACCAAAATTACACAATCGTGATATCTGAGGGACCCAATTGATGCAATTGGAACCGAGGAACTAAAATTGCACAATCGTAATACTTGAGGGACCAATAGTGTAATTAAGCCTAAATTTAATTTAATTTCTCCAAAACCCCAATTTGGGGAACTAGAAAAAACATGCAAGGGAGGGTTTTGAGGATTTCTAATTACCCTCTTTTTTTTTCCCCAAGGTATCATATGCGCTCAACTGTGGAGACTAATCCCCCCGAGGTACTGGACGACATTTAAGGGTGGACCTCTCCCAACCAGATTTTCTCAATATACAAGAGTCAGTAATCGAACCCCTAACCACTTGCTTGAGGGATCCAAGCTCGTTACCACTCGAACCAACCACATGTTGATTCTAATAACCGTCTTTTAGCATTATAGAAAACACAATTAATTTTAAAACAAAAATGCCTTTAAAAGAATATGAGTGTTTGGATAAACTTTTTAAGAAAAAAACGAAAGCAATCATAATTTGATATTTCTTTTTTGAAAAAACTACAATTCCTAGCTTGTCAAAAAAGGAGATTCAATAAAAGTGAGAGTGAGAAGAGAAACTGAGAAGCAGTCCTGTTTTATTGGACAGTAATATCCCTGCAATAAATATCATAAAAATCCTTGTTTATAAAGCTCATACAAACGCAGAGTAGATTTTTCTTCTAATAATAACTTCTCCTTCTGCTTCTACAACATAGAAGCAATGTTTTAACTACCGATCTAGAAATCGGCGAGACCTTTGGGTCATGATTCCATTGGTTGAACCAGTTGGTTGAACCGAATGACTAAAAAATAAATAAATAATTCAATAAATATATAAGTAGTAAATAAAAAAATTATAAAAAAAATCTATCTCTCATTTTCATTAAGATAAAAAGCACACAATTAGTAAACCATAAAGTTCAAGCTCAAAGTTTCAAACAAGTACTAAACATAATAGCACATCTTGGAAGTTTCAAATAACCAAAGTACTATACTTAATAAGTGTTACATACATATCATAATTCATAAGTGAAATCATTAAAAATACAAAACAAATACAAATCTTCATAATATAAATTCAAACATCAAATCTCAAAGAACCAAACAACAATGCAATGTCCATATCTTTTCATCAACCATGCAACAGATTTTTAAAAAAAACTGCTAGAAATAAACACTTTCGTGCTTTCACACTCTATTCGACAAATAAAATTGTTAACTTCATTAACATTTAACAAGACCATGCAATACATAGTTGACGAAAAACATGTTAGTTATTGAAAAATGCAACTGCAGAGAAAATCCACAATGAAAGAATAGGGAATCTTTATATCAATGTTCATATCCAACTACCCCTCACTGATAATTTGTCCAACCTAAACCCACATTTAGATGGTGCAAACTTGGTTTTATCCTCAATTCGATATGTTCGACAATATTTCATCCAAATCAATTTTACAAGAAAAAAGTTTAAAAAAATAATATAAGCATTGAACCGACTAGTTTTTAATAATCGGGTCCGATTCAACGATTCATCCGACTCCAACGATTTTTTCCTGGTTCCTTATGACTTCCGGTTTTTGGGATTGAACTGAATCATAGACAGAGCCGGTTCCCGATTTAATCGGACGATTCGGTTCGGTTCTTAAAACATTCCATAAAAGCCCTTTTTTTAAACTCATCCAAAGAGGTCATCCATTCCCTTCTTTTAAACACTCCCAAACAAGGAAAAGGCTAACTAAAACCCTTCTCCTTCCTTTCTTTTCCTTTCAAAATCTGATTCCCAACATATCGGTTCCTTTTTATGCTTTTATGTCATTTGTTTGTTTTCACTCTTCACTCTCAATGTCGTTGTCTTCTCTTTCTTGAAAATTGTTATGCTTTTATGCTATTTTCTGTTCCTTTTATGCTATTCTTGTCTTCTTTTTCCTGAAGATTGTTATGGTTTTATGTTATTTTTTGTTCCTTTTAAGGTCATTTTTTTTTTACTCCAGGGAAGCATGAAATTTTTAATGTTTTGCTACTTTTATATCCTTAAATTGAAATTTAGAAATGTTTTATTTGCAAGTGAATTTCAATGATCTGCCGATACTTATTCTTTGTGATACTGAATATTTTCATATATATTTTAATTCATGGTCTTGCAACACTTAACAATAATTGTGTAGCCATAAATTGCTGTTGCAAAACATCCTTTCTGAAATGACCTATGAAAGAGGATAGATCTATAACAAGTTAAGCTAGAAGCTATTAGAGTATATGATTGCTATGTATTGTACATTTTGCTTGGTTTGTTGTAAAATGTAAATGTTGGCATTAGTTGTGAACTTTATCACCAAATAGATGGAGTTTGGCAAATTGATGTTTATGCCCTTATTGTACCTTGAATGTTTCTTTTGGAGCACCATTTTGTACGTTTGACCCAACAGTATAAAGCATCGATGCACTTACAATGATTTTGTGTGTATTTTGGAGTAAACACCTAATTTGGTCCCTGAAATTATAACCTCGTATCAACCTGGTCCCTCACATCATCGAAATTCCAATTAAGTCCTTGAAGTTGTAAAACGTTATTCAAGTTAGTCCCTCCGTCAACCCCTGTCACTTAACGTCGTGAGTTGGTATGAGGTGACACGTTAAGTGCCCTGCTGGACGCACTGTCACTGTTCCACGTCAGATTACTAACATACCCGAAAATGTCAGGGACTAAATTAAGACTATTGAGGGTTTAAAGCCCCCAACGTCTCTTTTCCCCTATTTTCAACGTCCTTGTCCCCTGTTCCTCCCCCACTCTCTTTGCTCCGTCTTTCTCTCCATTTCTCTGCAACCCTAACTCAAAATCGCTCAAAAGGTGATGAAGATGGGTGGTGATTCGCCATTTTGGTACTTACGACAAGGTAAGAAATCCGTGAATCCCAGTTTGTGTGCGATCTCTAAGGTTACTAGATCATAAAGCCCCCACCCATTTCCTTTGTTTTGCTCTTGTGGGAGAATAACAGTGTTACGGGTTTCTAAAACTTCCAGGAACCCACAGAGGGCCTACTATCAACATCCATTGCCAAAGGTAACATTTAATCCAAAAGGGCTATTGTGGTTGATGTTCTTCCATTGCATTGGATGTAATTTTTCTTCCATTTTTTTTGCAGGGTGATGGATATTGTGGCTATTTTGTCTAGTTTGATGAACTTCCTGACCTATTTACAGCTAATGTAAATTGGAATGAAGAAATGGTTGCACCTCATGAAAATGGGAGTGAAGAAATGTGGAAGGCAAAGTTGATGGCAAAGGTTGATACTTTGATGGGCAAGGTTAATAACTTGGGGAAAGATGTTAGAAAGTTAAAATTGTGAGTTGCACTAATGTATGTTTTGCTTAGTTTATGTCCTTGTATTTTGTCTTGGTAGGCAGAGTGCATAGGTGTTAGAATGAATTGAGGCACAGAAATAGGGTGCCTATAATACAACTCAATCTCATTGCTGTTTCTCATAGCATCACTCACCATCTCCACTACTCTTGCATCACTGTTCAACTCCCTCAAACCAAGGCCCAAATCCAAACCTGGTGTCCTCCACATAACATGCACAATACCAGCATAGCCATGGCATGATTTCACAATTACATTTAGATCAAACAAATTGAGTTTGTCTGAATCAATATCTTCCCAAGCATCCATCTCACCACCCACATACTCCAGAATTTTCCTCTCATTCCTCACTAACACCCCTCCATGGTACAATATCAATGTGATCAGAGAATCCATTCAGCATAGTAAAACAGAGCGTGTAAGAAATTAATAAATGAACCCTAGGGCAAGGAAATGAAGCATGCATGAGAAGCAATCAATCAAGAACGATGCGAAAAAATACCCTAACCTACCCATCCACTAAGCTAGACCACCATTAAAAAACCCTTAACAATGTACTGTAAAAGGAAGAAGGCGAAGAAACAAAACCCCTAACTACGTGAACTAAGGGTTAGGCCCTCAAGTTTAACGTGCCACCTCATACACACTCACTAAGTAACAGGGGTTGACGGAGGGACTAACTTGATTAACGTTTTACAATTTCAGAGACTAACTCGGAATTTCGATAATGTCAGGGACCGGGTTGATACGAGGTTACAAAATCAGGGACCAAATTGGGTGCTTACTCGTGTATTTTGGACTTTAGGGACTAACTTTGAATTTCGATAATGTCAGGGATCAGGTTGATAGGACCAAATTAGGTGTTTACTCGTGTATTTTGGTATTTATTTATATCCGTCTAAATGTGAAGTAATTAATTCTATCTCATGGGGCTGATTTCATTGCATTTTTAAAATACTTTCAGGGTGTCCTTCAAGCTCCTTTCACTTTGAGATACTATTTATATCATTATAATTATTCGCAGGTTTCTTCTCCTACAATATGACAATTGTTGAAAGAGCAGGGCCCTTTGCTTGGACATTCAAAAGCTGGAGAGTTAGAGAGGAGTTTGCACGAACTGTCAAATCTGCAATTGGTCTATTTTGATATACTAAACTTACCCTTCAACGGGCTATTCTTCCTGTTCTGTATATTATTGTTCATTGAGTTTTTCAAACAAGCAGTCATATGTTTTGTTGTATAGTTCAATATTTTTGGGATGCGACACTAACTTCTTTTAAATATTGATCAATGTCAGATTTTGCAATTGTTGAATGATTCGAATCTTGCTGTTAGGGAAGCAGATATCTTGTGCATAGGTAAGAAAGTCTTATGTTGCAGTCATTTTATGTTGTTGAAATTGGCAAAGTACCGAGTTACATTGTTAAGGTCATGTTATTTACCCAAATAAAAGGTGGTTTGTAAAGTTTTTTTTCTTTTTTATTGGAGGGTGATATGATGCTAAATTTTAAAATTAGATACTCTTTAAAATTTGGCTTTTCTAAATAGAAACCTTCTTGGAGGCTAGCTTGTCAAACTATTGCTGGAAACAGTGAATTGTGAAAAGGTATATAAAAATGTAATGATTCTTTCTACAATGGAAAACATGCAACATAATACAAAAATAAAAAGTAGCTATGTGGAGATGATGATAATAATGAAGATGTTGTTGGAGGATTGGACATTTGAAGAAATTAGGAGTTGCTTTTTTGAAATGTTTTCACTTTAGGGCCTTATGTTTTTGTGAATTTAGGGATGATTTGTTAGATTACATTCTAAAATCAATTGACATTAAATGTTGCCTAATAGATATATAAACCATACCCCATAAATTGAGTCCAGCAATGTGGGACTTCCAACACCGCCCCTCCACAGATGCCTATGGAATAAGTGATGTCAAACTGGCGATAAACAACAAAAAATTGCCTCTGGCTCTGATACTATGTTAGATTCCATCCTAAAATTAATTGGCATTAAGTGGAGTTGCCCAACAGATATATAAATCGCATCCCAGAAATTGAGTCAAACGATATGAGACTTCCAATATGATTTGTCAGTTTGTCACTAGACTCATCAAAGTCGATATTTCACAATTCACGGTAACTGGTTAAATTCAGTTATTTGTAGTCAATAGCAAATCGAAGTGATAGCATTGTGCAACTGTAAAAAACATGGCATCCAGTCAGAATAAAAAAATCCATTGAGAGCATATCTTGAATCATGATATATTCTTTGCATTAACCATCATATTTCTGCCACCAAGCTCGCCACACAGAACATGCAATATAATACAAAAATAAAAAGTAGCTATGTAACCTACCCACATGGTCATCTCTTATACCGCGACAAATGTGGGAAGTAAAATGTAAATGGGAAGCAACAATTAACTAAAGATTAATTTCCAGTTGGCATGTTTAGAAGTTTAAGCCTCAAAGTTCAAGGTAAAATACATAACCCTCATGCCATTTGCAGTTATCCATTATTATACCTCTTAATCAATCCCTGAAATATCTATCATCTTCTTTGTAAATCTTTTCACAAGTGCATCATATAACACCCATAAGTCAAAATATGCTTTACTTTGTCTAGCATTGAATGTGTTGAGATCCACCCTCCAATGTCTAAATCAAGCATATCAACATCTGAAAAGTAGTCAATTCCATTGCCACCACCAATTGCAAATATTTTGTTGTTCAAAGAAACTCCAGCCAAGCTTCCTTTCTTCTGATTCAAAGAGGAGCACAAGGTCCACTTGTCCGGAATTGGACTGTATGATTCAACTACATATATAGAAGATAAAAAGATTGACAAAATTTCATCCCAGATAAAATACAAATTAAAAACCTCTGCAATATCTCATACCTGTGTCATACCAAACATGACCATTTCCACTACCAAAAACATAAAGCTCACCATTCGAATGTACTACTAAAGCATATGAGCCAGCTGTGCTCATAGGCTTGAGAGATTTGATCACATTCCAGGATGGACAATACAAATCCATAGCTGCTAACCCGGAATCTCCATCAAAATCTCTTATTAAAAATAATGACTCTTTAGGGTCTAAATGCAGCTCAGCAGATGACTGGATAGCTGGCTTCTCAACATGTGTCAGAGGAAGATTACATATAGATTCTAACATTGTACAACGATCTTTTAGAAGCTGCATATCAAATGTTGCCTCCACCTGGGATGACAAAAAATAAAAATAAGCTAATAATGATATGGGGAAAGGCTTATGATATGAAAAATAGAAACAAAATGCAATTAAGGATACTAAGAATACTTTGAAATGATTAATATGACATCAATATAACTCAGATAAATGTCACTCAGTGGTCCAACCTACTTTTCATTATAACTATTGAACTTTAACTCCTTATTGAATTTCTCAAATAACCAATTCAAGAATTGCCATACCTTCACATATTTTAATTTACTGTTGTCCTTACTTTTCCTTCCCTTACCCAACCATGCATTAATACTTTTTTAACTTGTATTACTGTTAGGACTCCCAGTGGCCCAATTGATGTGAGGCCCGATGATGAGGTGCTGGTGAGCAAACCCACGATTTGGAAGGTCTATACACGTAAGAAAAAGAAAATAGGTGGGGGTGAGAAGAGTGTGACTGCCTAGCTGGCAGTTAGTTAGGAATCTGCACTGATTTAGTGCATGGAAGGGGGAATATTGTATTCATTCGGGATTTACCTTTCAGTTAGGATCTATTGGGACAGGGAGAACCTTCTCTCTGAGGAGCTGAGGCTCTGGCTACCATTGTAGAGAGTCTTCCATGCACTAAATCAGTGCAGATTCCTAACTAACTGCCAGCTAGGCAGTCACACTCTTCTCACCCCCACCTATTTTCTTTTTCTTACGTGTATAGACCTTCCAAATCGTGGGTTTGCTCACCAGCACCTCATCATCGGGCCTCACATCAATTGGGCCACTGGGAGTCCTAACATTACTTCCCCCTTCAATATCAGCCTTGACCTCAAGGCTGAACTCAGGAAATTGGCTATTCAGCATCAACTCAGATTCCCAGGTAGCATCCTCAGCAGGCATTCCCTTCCATTGCACCAGCCACTCTCTAATGTGTAGACCTTCTTCAAATCTGTCCCTCCAAGAAAGGGTCTGCTCAGGCTGAACTATGGTGGAGTCTTCCATTCCCAAACCAGTAGGTAGATCAGCCATGACTTGATAGTCTCCCACGGCCTTCTTAAGCTGGGAAACATGGAAAATAGGATGAACTCTTGAAGTCTCAGGAAGCTGTAACTTGTAGGCCACAGATCCCACCTTTTGGAGGACTTGAAAAGGTCCAAAAAACCGAGGAGCCAATTTTTGATTGACCCTTTGTACTACAGATTGCTGTCTATTTGGCCGGAGTTTAAGAAAAACCCAATCTCCAACATCAAACTGCACATCTTTCCTCTTCTTATCAGCATAGTGTTTCATTAACTCTTGAGCCCTGTGCAAGTTGTACTTCAATTGCCGCAGGACCTCATCCCTATCTCTCAACTCCTGAGCCACGGCTTCCACCCTTGTTTCTCCCTCCACAAACTTCACCAAGGTGGGAGGCTCTCTCCCATACACAATTTGGAAAGGAATGAAGCCTGTAGAACCCTGAAAAGTGGTGTTGTACCTCAATTCTGCCCAAGCTAACCAATGAGACCAAGACTTAGGTTGCTCGGAAACAAAACACCTTAAGTAGGCCTCTAGACATCGATTTACCACCTCGGTTTGTCCATCGGTTTGAGGATGATAGGCAGAAGACATTCTCAAAACCATGCCTTGTAACTTAAAAAGCTCCTTCCAGAAAACACTTACAAACAGGGGATCTCTGTCACTCAAGATAGATTCCCGGATGCCATGTAACCTCACCACCTCCCTGACAAAGAGGGCTGCAATACTCTTAGCAGTGAACGGATGCTTCAAGGGAACAAAATGGCTGAACTTAGAAAGTCTGTCGACAACTACCATGATTGCCTCATTTCCATTACTTTTAGGCAGGCCAGTTATGAAATCCATGGAGATTTCACTCCATATCAGATTCGGTATTGGAAGTGGCTGGAGAAGACCCCCTGGGCTGGTGGCAGCATATTTTTGCCTCTGACACACATCACAAGACTTGACAAAATCTTGGATCGCCCCTTTCATTCCCTTCCAATAAAGGTTCCCTGTTAACCTCTTATATGTGCGTAAAAATCCTGAATGGCCACCCGTAGGAGAGGCATGAAACTCTTTTAAGAGTTCCGGGATAAGAGGGGATGTGGCAGGCAGCACCAACCTGCCCTTGTGAAACAGCAGCTCACCCTTCACTTCATAACCAGGGTGAGCAGCAGGATCTGTCCGAAGCTGCTGCATCATTTCCTGCAATTCAGGATCTGTTTGTAAACTCTCTTGCACGTCTTTCCCTTGCTGCCAAATCGGGTAAGATATAAGAGTCCTTATTTCACCATCATCTAGCTTCCTAGACAAAGCATCAGCAGCTTTGTTATCCACACCAACCTTGTAAATCACTTCAAAATCAAACCCAAGAAGCTTAGCAATCCATTCTTGTTGATTTGCAGTGGTGATTCTTTGTTGTAGCAAGTGCCTCAGGCTCTTTTGATCCGAGTAAACCACAAACTTCCTCCCAAGTAAATAATGCCTCCAATGTTGAATGGCCAAAACCAAAGCCATCAACTCCTTCTCATATGCTGATTTAGACAATTTAGAACCTGAAAATGCCTTGCTAAAGTAGGCAATTGGGTGTTTTTGTTGCATCAAGACAGCCCCCACCCCCTTTCCCGAGGCATCACATTCAATCTCAAAAGGAAGAGAGAAATCGGGAAGCGTCAACACGGGAGCAGATGTCACTGCTTGTTTTAATTCCTCAAAGGCCGCTGTAGCAGCCTCATTCCACACAAAGTTATCCCGCTTAGTAAGCTCGGTCAGAGGCCTGGCAATCTTGCCATAATTTGCAATGAATTTCCTGTAATAGCCTGTGAGCCCAAGGAAACCTCTCACACCTTTCACATTCTTGGGTGTTGGCCAATTTAAGACACTAGTAACCTTCATAGGATCCACTGCCACGCCTTTCGGGGAAATCACATGTCCTAAGTACTCAATTTGTTGTTGACCAAAGGCACACTTTTGCTGGTTAGCTACAAACTGGTTCTGCTTGAGGACTTCTAATACCATATGAAGGTGTTCAAGATGGGATTTCCAATCAGCACTGTATACCAATATGTCATCAAAAAAGACCAATACATACTTGCGCAAAAAAGGCTTAAAAATGTCATTCATTACCGATTGGAAGGTAGCCGGGGCATTGGTTAACCCAAAGGGCATGACCAAGTACTCATAGTGTCCCTCATGAGTGCGGAAAGCGGTCTTGTGGACATCCTCCTCTTTCATACGAATTTGGTGGTACCCGGATTTAAGGTCCAATTTAGAGAAATAGCAAGCTCCAAACTCCTCATCAAGGAGCTCATCCACCACCGGAATAGGATATTTATCTTGTACTGTGACCCTATTCAAAGCCCTATAATCAATGCACATTCTCCATGACTCATCCTTCTTCTTAACCAAGATGACAGGACTTGAGAAGGCACTGCAGCTGTTTCTAATGACACCCTGTTGTAATAGCTCCCCAATCTGTTTTTCAATTTCATCCTTTTGATAATGAGGGTACTTGTAGGGTCTTACACTCACTGGACCTGTACCCGGTTGTAACACAATTGAATGTGACACATTCCTCATAGGAGGCAAGCCCTTGATCTCTTGAAACACCATGGCAAATCTGGATAAATGACCCTGCAACTCAAGCTGTTGCTGCAAAGATAACTCAGAACTCACCCCTTCAACCATGGTTGTAGAGTTGGTCCACCCTGTGACCCCTCTCGAGTCTTCTGCCAACACACTTTGCAGAGTTACCCCTGTTGCTGTCACAAAATGCTTAGGCACCCCCACTGATTGACCTTGCAACACAACGCTACGGCCCTCATTTGTAAACTCCATAGTCATATCCCTCCAATCCATCAAAACCTTCCCCAAAGTTTGCAGCCATACCACCCCCAGAACCAAATCCAAACCCCCCAACTCCAATACATAAGCATCAAGCGACACTTCCAGCTCCCCCAACGTCAAACGCAGCCCTTCACATTTTCCCATGGTACTCACTCTTTGGCCGTCACCCAAACGGACACCCACTGCTTTAGAGTCGTCAACCCGTAATCCAAGCGCTGTCACCACTGCCGGGGTGATGAAGTTGTGTGTAGCGCCACTATCAACCAGAATCAGCAGCGACACACCCTCCAAAACGCCCTCCAACCTCAGTGTCGTAGCTCGGTTGTGAACCTGTGGTGAGTGAGTGATACCACAAATCCCTAACACCTTGCAGCCCAACTCTTCGTCAACCTCGACCTCTGACTCGGCTTCAATGGCAATAATCTCCCCTTCCTCATTCACAGTTTCATCATCTCCCAGAACAATCAAGCGCAGTTGCCTCGCCGCACACTGATGTAAAGGGTGGAAACGCTCGTTGCAATGAAAACAGAGTCCCTTGGCGCGTTGCTCCATCAATTCCGAGTAAGGAATGTGGCGGGTGCCACGGCTCTTGTCACCAAAGCGGCGAGAATCGGCCCCCGTGCTACCCTTGGAGCTTGCAGACGAAGAGAATCGAGACCCTGTGGTGGATCCCACTTGCGACCCGTTAGTGGATCTAGGTTTGGGGGAACCACCGGCCGAGTTAGATTGGGCCGATCCATGAGGCCCAATTGGGTCGCCCTCACGTGGAGTCCAACCCGGACGCACCGAACGCGGGCCACCGGAAACAAAACCCGCCCGGAAAAGGCCTCCATGACCCGTACCCGAACGCGAATCCTCGGCAAATTCAGCTTCTACATCACGCGCGATCTGCATCGCCCTGTAGCACGAGGTGGGTTTGAAGGTGCGCACACAGCTGCGAATGTCGTTGCGGAGTCCGCCGATGAAGGAACCCAGAAATTGCATCTCCGGCAATCGGCCGCACTGGGAAGAGGACAATTCGAAGTCGTCGATAGACTCGTCCACAGAACCCGATTGCTTCAGGTCTTTCAGTTCTTCGAAAGGATTATCCAAACGCCCAGCTCCGAAGCGGACCACGAAAGCCTCCTTGAAGCTTTCCCACGAAACCGTTTCGGATGAGTCATGCCAGAGATTAAACCAATGGATTGTTTGGCCTTCCATACTAAGCTTCGCAAGCTGAATGCGAACATCATCAGAAATCCGCTGGACGTCGAAGTAAGTTTCCGCACGAGCGAGCCAAGCGATCGGATCGTCGCCTTGGAAAGAAGGGAGCTCAACCTTCTTGGCCGAGAGGCGAAACTCTTCCAGGGAGGACGAGGCGGTGCTCAGCGATGGCGAACCAGTCCCCGAACGGGCAAGCAGGGTGGTCAGTGAAGCCTGCATTGTCGCAATGGAATCCTGCATGGACTGCATGGACGCCATTCCTAACTCGATACGATCCAAGCGACCTTCGATCTCTGATACTCGATCGGACATTTTTGGTGGCATGAAAAGAAAAACGGCAAGTCGGACCAATTGATAGAGCAGAGAGAGAATTAAACTGAATAGGGGGAATTTAATTGAATTAAACTGGGAAAAGAAGGAAAAAATGAGAGTAAGACTCTCTACAATGGTAGCCCAGAGCCTCAGCTCCTCAGAAAGAAGGTTCTCCCTGTCCCAATAGATCCTAACTGAAAGGTAAATCCCGAATGAATACAATATTCCCCCTTCCATGCACTAAATCAGTGCAGATTCCTAACTAACTGCCAGCTAGGCAGTCACACTCTTCTCACCCCCACCTATTTTCTTTTTCTTACGTGTATAGACCTTCCAAATCGTGGGTTTGCTCACCAGCACCTCATCATCGGGCCTCACATCAATTGGGCCACTGGGAGTCCTAACATTACTTCCCCCTTCAATATCAGCCTTGACCTCAAGGCTGAACTCAGGAAATTGGCTATTCAGCATCAACTCAGATTCCCAGGTAGCATCCTCAGCAGGCATTCCCTTCCATTGCACCAGCCACTCTCTAATGTGTAGACCTTCTTCAAATCTGTCCCTCCAAGAAAGGGTCTGCTCAGGCTGAACTATGGTGGAGTCTTCCATTCCCAAACCAGTAGGTAGATCAGCCATGACTTGATAGTCTCCCACGGCCTTCTTAAGCTGGGAAACATGGAAAATAGGATGAACTCTTGAAGTCTCAGGAAGCTGTAACTTGTAGGCCACAGATCCCACCTTTTGGAGGACTTGAAAAGGTCCAAAAAACCGAGGAGCCAATTTTTGATTGACCCTTTGTACTACAGATTGCTGTCTATTTGGCCGGAGTTTAAGAAAAACCCAATCTCCAACATCAAACTGCACATCTTTCCTCTTCTTATCAGCATAGTGTTTCATTAACTCTTGAGCCCTGTGCAAGTTGTACTTCAATTGCCGCAGGACCTCATCCCTATCTCTCAACTCCTGAGCCACGGCTTCCACCCTTGTTTCTCCCTCCACAAACTTCACCAAGGTGGGAGGCTCTCTCCCATACACAATTTGGAAAGGAATGAAGCCTGTAGAACCCTGAAAAGTGGTGTTGTACCTCAATTCTGCCCAAGCTAACCAATGAGACCAAGACTTAGGTTGCTCGGAAACAAAACACCTTAAGTAGGCCTCTAGACATCGATTTACCACCTCGGTTTGTCCATCGGTTTGAGGATGATAGGCAGAAGACATTCTCAAAACCATGCCTTGTAACTTAAAAAGCTCCTTCCAGAAAACACTTACAAACAGGGGATCTCTGTCACTCAAGATAGATTCCCGGATGCCATGTAACCTCACCACCTCCCTGACAAAGAGGGCTGCAATACTCTTAGCAGTGAACGGATGCTTCAAGGGAACAAAATGGCTGAACTTAGAAAGTCTGTCGACAACTACCATGATTGCCTCATTTCCATTACTTTTAGGCAGGCCAGTTATGAAATCCATGGAGATTTCACTCCATATCAGATTCGGTATTGGAAGTGGCTGGAGAAGACCCCCTGGGCTGGTGGCAGCATATTTTTGCCTCTGACACACATCACAAGAC
This sequence comes from Ammopiptanthus mongolicus, assembly GCA_039655645.1. Lineage (NCBI taxonomy): Eukaryota > Viridiplantae > Streptophyta > Magnoliopsida > Fabales > Fabaceae > Ammopiptanthus > Ammopiptanthus mongolicus. Next base: position 50,217,366 of record CM077350.1, read on the forward strand.
TTGACAAAATCTTGGATCGCCCCTTTCATTCCCTTCCAATAAAGGTTCCCTGTTAACCTCTTATATGTGCGTAAAAATCCTGAATGGCCACCCGTAGGAGAGGCATGAAACTCTTTTAAGAGTTCCGGGATAAGAGGGGATGTGGCAGGCAGCACCAACCTGCCCTTGTGAAACAGCAGCTCACCCTTCACTTCATAACCAGGGTGAGCAGCAGGATCTGTCCGAAGCTGCTGCATCATTTCCTGCAATTCAGGATCTGTTTGTAAACTCTCTTGCACGTCTTTCCCTTGCTGCCAAATCGGGTAAGATATAAGAGTCCTTATTTCACCATCATCTAGCTTCCTAGACAAAGCATCAGCAGCTTTGTTATCCACACCAACCTTGTAAATCACTTCAAAATCAAACCCAAGAAGCTTAGCAATCCATTCTTGTTGATTTGCAGTGGTGATTCTTTGTTGTAGCAAGTGCCTCAGGCTCTTTTGATCCGAGTAAACCACAAACTTCCTCCCAAGTAAATAATGCCTCCAATGTTGAATGGCCAAAACCAAAGCCATCAACTCCTTCTCATATGCTGATTTAGACAATTTAGAACCTGAAAATGCCTTGCTAAAGTAGGCAATTGGGTGTTTTTGTTGCATCAAGACAGCCCCCACCCCCTTTCCCGAGGCATCACATTCAATCTCAAAAGGAAGAGAGAAATCGGGAAGCGTCAACACGGGAGCAGATGTCACTGCTTGTTTTAATTCCTCAAAGGCCGCTGTAGCAGCCTCATTCCACACAAAGTTATCCCGCTTAGTAAGCTCGGTCAGAGGCCTGGCAATCTTGCCATAATTTGCAATGAATTTCCTGTAATAGCCTGTGAGCCCAAGGAAACCTCTCACACCTTTCACATTCTTGGGTGTTGGCCAATTTAAGACACTAGTAACCTTCATAGGATCCACTGCCACGCCTTTCGGGGAAATCACATGTCCTAAGTACTCAATTTGTTGTTGACCAAAGGCACACTTTTGCTGGTTAGCTACAAACTGGTTCTGCTTGAGGACTTCTAATACCATATGAAGGTGTTCAAGATGGGATTTCCAATCAGCACTGTATACCAATATGTCATCAAAAAAGACCAATACATACTTGCGCAAAAAAGGCTTAAAAATGTCATTCATTACCGATTGGAAGGTAGCCGGGGCATTGGTTAACCCAAAGGGCATGACCAAGTACTCATAGTGTCCCTCATGAGTGCGGAAAGCGGTCTTGTGGACATCCTCCTCTTTCATACGAATTTGGTGGTACCCGGATTTAAGGTCCAATTTAGAGAAATAGCAAGCTCCAAACTCCTCATCAAGGAGCTCATCCACCACCGGAATAGGATATTTATCTTGTACTGTGACCCTATTCAAAGCCCTATAATCAATGCACATTCTCCATGACTCATCCTTCTTCTTAACCAAGATGACAGGACTTGAGAAGGCACTGCAGCTGTTTCTAATGACACCCTGTTGTAATAGCTCCCCAATCTGTTTTTCAATTTCATCCTTTTGATAATGAGGGTACTTGTAGGGTCTTACACTCACTGGACCTGTACCCGGTTGTAACACAATTGAATGTGACACATTCCTCATAGGAGGCAAGCCCTTGATCTCTTGAAACACCATGGCAAATCTGGATAAATGACCCTGCAACTCAAGCTGTTGCTGCAAAGATAACTCAGAACTCACCCCTTCAACCATGGTTGTAGAGTTGGTCCACCCTGTGACCCCTCTCGAGTCTTCTGCCAACACACTTTGCAGAGTTACCCCTGTTGCTGTCACAAAATGCTTAGGCACCCCCACTGATTGACCTTGCAACACAACGCTACGGCCCTCATTTGTAAACTCCATAGTCATATCCCTCCAATCCATCAAAACCTTCCCCAAAGTTTGCAGCCATACCACCCCCAGAACCAAATCCAAACCCCCCAACTCCAATACATAAGCATCAAGCGACACTTCCAGCTCCCCCAACGTCAAACGCAGCCCTTCACATTTTCCCATGGTACTCACTCTTTGGCCGTCACCCAAACGGACACCCACTGCTTTAGAGTCGTCAACCCGTAATCCAAGCGCTGTCACCACTGCCGGGGTGATGAAGTTGTGTGTAGCGCCACTATCAACCAGAATCAGCAGCGACACACCCTCCAAAACGCCCTCCAACCTCAGTGTCGTAGCTCGGTTGTGAACCTGTGGTGAGTGAGTGATACCACAAATCCCTAACACCTTGCAGCCCAACTCTTCGTCAACCTCGACCTCTGACTCGGCTTCAATGGCAATAATCTCCCCTTCCTCATTCACAGTTTCATCATCTCCCAGAACAATCAAGCGCAGTTGCCTCGCCGCACACTGATGTAAAGGGTGGAAACGCTCGTTGCAATGAAAACAGAGTCCCTTGGCGCGTTGCTCCATCAATTCCGAGTAAGGAATGTGGCGGGTGCCACGGCTCTTGTCACCAAAGCGGCGAGAATCGGCCCCCGTGCTACCCTTGGAGCTTGCAGACGAAGAGAATCGAGACCCTGTGGTGGATCCCACTTGCGACCCGTTAGTGGATCTAGGTTTGGGGGAACCACCGGCCGAGTTAGATTGGGCCGATCCATGAGGCCCAATTGGGTCGCCCTCACGTGGAGTCCAACCCGGACGCACCGAACGCGGGCCACCGGAAACAAAACCCGCCCGGAAAAGGCCTCCATGACCCGTACCCGAACGCGAATCCTCGGCAAATTCAGCTTCTACATCACGCGCGATCTGCATCGCCCTGTAGCACGAGGTGGGTTTGAAGGTGCGCACACGGCTGCGAATGTCGTTGCGGAGTCCGCCGATGAAGGAACCCAGAAATTGCATCTCCGGCAATCGGCCGCACTGGGAAGAGGACAATTCGAAGTCGTCGATAGACTCGTCCACAGAACCCGATTGCTTCAGGTCTTTCAGTTCTTCGAAAGGATTATCCAAACGCCCAGCTCCGAAGCGGACCACGAAAGCCTCCTTGAAGCTTTCCCACGAAACCGTTTCGGATGAGTCATGCCAGAGATTAAACCAATGGATTGTTTGGCCTTCCATACTAAGCTTCGCAAGCTGAATGCGAACATCATCAGAAATCCGCTGGACGTCGAAGTAAGTTTCCGCACGAGCGAGCCAAGCGATCGGATCGTCGCCTTGGAAAGAAGGGAGCTCAACCTTCTTGGCCGAGAGGCGAAACTCTTCCAGGGAGGACGAGGCGGTGCTCAGCGATGGCGAACCAGTCCCCGAACGGGCAAGCAGGGTGGTCAGTGAAGCCTGCATTGTCGCAATGGAATCCTGCATGGACTGCATGGACGCCATTCCTAACTCGATACGATCCAAGCGACCTTCGATCTCTGATACTCGATCGGACATTTTTGGTGGCATGAAAAGAAAAACGGCAAGTCGGACCAATTGATAGAGCAGAGAGAGAATTAAACTGAATAGGGGGAATTTAATTGAATTAAACTGGGAAAAGAAGGAAAAAATGAGAGTAAGACTCTCTACAATGGTAGCCCAGAGCCTCAGCTCCTCAGAGAGAAGGTTCTCCCTGTCCCAATAGATCCTAACTGAAAGGTAAATCCCGAATGAATACAATATTCCCCCTTCCATGCACTAAATCAGTGCAGATTCCTAACTAACTGCCAGCTAGGCAGTCACACTCTTCTCACCCCCACCTATTTTCTTTTTCTTACGTGTATAGACCTTCCAAATCGTGGGTTTGCTCACCAGCACCTCATCATCGGGCCTCACATCAATTGGGCCACTGGGAGTCCTAACAATTACCCTCAGTTTCTGAAGAATGATTCTAGTAATTGTTTTTTTTCTCGTGTGAGTTACATGTTCATGAACCTAAGAGGAATAAAACTTTGGGATTTGGATCAACACCACTGCATGGACGGAGTGGTAGAGAAAAGATAAAGAAATAGAAAAGTGGGTCCCATTAATTTTAAAGTATGGAACGTATTTGTTTCATTTCTTTCTCTTCCCCACTTCATATTTGCATTGCAATCACTACAGTGGAATTGAGACCAAAATTTTATGTAAAAGAGGGTCATACAAGAAGAAAAATTCGAATCATGGAACATAGTTAATGAGTAACAAGAACCAAACCAGCATGTGATCTGCATATTTGTGGATTTTTTAAAATTCAATATGGGGATAATCACTTAACAAAAATCCATCAATGAGTTAAATTAAGAAGCTCCCCATACTTGGTCAATTTGTATGAAGACCATAAACATTTTTATGCATGCCATGTATATACTTAAAGAAGTTATGGATGAAGAAACAGTTGAAAGATATGAAAAAATTAGCTAGTATCCACATATTTGGTCAATTTGTATGAAGACCATATACATTTTTATGCATGCCATGGATATACTTAAAGAAGCTATGGATGAAGAAACAGTTGAAAGATATGAAAAAATTAGCTAGTATCCACATATTTGGTCAATTTGTATGAAGGCCATATACATTTTTATGCATGCCAACCATATACTAAAAAATGCTAGGGATGAAGAAACAATTGAAAGATATGTTAAAATTAAGCTAGTATCGAGTACCAGCTTCTGCTCCAGGTAACAACTCTCCTCTGTTTGTATTTTCTTGAAAGCTGTCAGTTCTTCAACCTCTTTCATCAACTACAATTGCACTAAGGTTAGTTGCATGCAGACAAAATTAATTTATGCCATTAAACATACTTTCATTCATAAACCTCAACCACCTTAGCTATGATATATCGATACTCAAATGGAGGACCGGAACTATCTTCTTTCTTCTCTAAACCAGCTGGTATCTTTAGTTTGATATATATAAGGTTCTTTTCATCCTGTTTTACCTCCTTCACAACAGTGAGAGTTTTCAGTGGCTGGATGTCTCCATCTAAAGAAGAAGTAATTTTAGTGACATCTGTTCTCCTACTTGAGTAAGTAAAATGTTCTTTCTCTAATTCTGGTGTTTCAAATGCTTCACCTTCCTTCAGAGTTTCATGTGATGGAAGAGATTGAGATGCAGTTCTCCACTTCATTGTACACCTTGGTACAAAAGTACCAGGGGCAATTGCTACAGACACTAGTAAAGACATCAACTTGCTTGTCTGTCTATAGTCTAGCTCAAACCAGAAATGGTTATGCCTGTAGTAGTTGCCTGCAATTACTTGTGCAAATTTATCTTCAGAAAGTGTCTGGCACTGAAGCCGGAAGCGAATTTGCACCTTAAACATTAATAATAGAAAGGTATTAATGTAGGAACCTTTTTCATGAATCATGACCACCATTATCTTAAACCATTTCAACTAAAGTTTAGCAGGTAGATAGCAAGTAATACCTGTGCAGGAAATTGTGTTCTCTCTGAACAATCATCAGACCATGCATTAGGGTCTATATACATTTGCCCCTTGCTAGCTGCCTCAAAAATTCCATGAAGCCTCCTGTCACTATAATTGAACAAAAATAGAGGCAACCCATGATCAATATTCTTCACATAGGAAAAATGCTGAGCTGGCAATCCTGTTAAAACAAATAAAAAAAATCCCATGAGCCGGATATAACATAATCCAAACCCTCAAAATGAGGGGAAGTCACTAAAATATCTGAAAAGTGAAAACAAATGATTTTATGATATTAATCATACTAATTTAAAGCTTCAAGAAATATTGAGTCCAATTAAATGATATCGATGGGGTCATGACATATAGAATGATTGTATGGGCACAACACAATGGCAATTTTCAAATGCAGAATATCATTATTGCATTCATGCTTATAGACTCGTACTAATAGCTATTTAGTCTATTACCAATGCTACAATATTAAAAGCAATCAAATGCAAAAGACTAACCAAAAAGTTGTTTAGATAGACATTCTTTAATTGTACTGTTCTTGCAACCAAATATGACACCACCAAGTTGATTCTTCCCCAAATTTCTGCCATATAAAGAACTGACCACTGGATTTGGAGAGATAGGTAAAGTCCCACTTACATGAAAAGTTTGTGTTTTCCTTCCTGCACCCATCCTGGCATAAGAGGAGCATTAACAGGCAAAATCGATAGCACAAAGTTCAAGATGTGAATTAGATATATATATATAAAGAGAGAGATTAATTATTATGCACTATCAACGTAAAAAATCTTTACACTGATCGACAGTGCATACCAATTAAATCCATATGTATATAGGGGGCGTATCAAGTGAGAGATAAATTTTTATATGAGAGTGAAAGGAGCAAATCTGGGCCATCAGACTATACATGAATGGTCAAGATTAGAAGTTAGTTAATGATCATGTGATCACTTAAAAAAGTCACATAATTTTATGTTTTAATCTTTGACCATCCATGTTGATCCCTACGATCACTCCTTATATATATATATATATGTTTTGCATTGATGCAAGCAGCAAGTGATTTAAAACTAACACAAATAAGGCTGTAAAGTAATAATCCTATGATTCACCAAAAACAAAAGTAATAATCTTATTCCCAATCACTGTACCTCCTAACCCCTTTGCCAAAAAACAGGAGTAAACATTACAAGCACTATCAAATCAAGTATCAACTGCAACACTGTATTTCAGTCCAACACATGATCAATTTTTTCTTTTTCCTTTTCTTAAAAAAAAAGTCTATACATTATCCCTCCCTACATTTTCTAGCATATTAAACAAAAAGAATGATAGAGATAAAAGAAACCAAAGAATTGAAAAAGAAAGAAGAGTACTTGAAGCAAGGTTGTGATTTTGCGAGAGAAAGCAAGAATGCCAAGAAAACTGGTAGGAGCTGCTTATATAGCAAACGGGTTGTATTGCAAAACATTCACTATGCATTTTGCATTATTTTGCATGAGCGGTGTCCATCACAAGTTATATGCAAATCTATTTTTTTTTTTAGTTATTTTTACTTGCATACAAATTAAAAATTAAATTTAAATAGATCTGTCAGTAATTATTAATTGATTTGATAATAACAAATTATATGAAATTACATAAGATAAAATATAGAGATATGCATATAGAAATTGCCTAACCAAATAGTAATGCGATTTTTAAAAAAATACGATAATCTTATAACTGGGAAACATAATTTGAGAATTTTTTATCTTCATTTGATTTTATTTTCTCTGGTAAAAAGCTATTTTTATCATTCAGGGCACACTACAATAAATTTTCCATATGCCTACGGACATTTTTAGTGGTAGTTGTTAAAATTGTAGGTATAGGTATTAGTGTCAGTCAAACCGTAGGTAAAGGTAGATGGATCGTAGGTAAAATCTATTGACAGTCAAATATAATTGTAGATAAATGTATGTAGATAGTAGATAAAACCTATAGTGACAATCATTTTCTGTTATTATTCGTCGCTTATAATGGACGGTTGGATCGACTGTAGACAAATGTAAGTTTTATATATATCTGTGAATTTTAAACATATTGTGACAGATTTTACCTGTCAATGAAAGATAAATTTCTTATAGTGACATTTTTTTTAGATAGCTTATCATTTAGTTATACTATAAGTGTATGAGGTACGCACTTTTGGTAAAAGGAAAAAAAGTATGAGATGAAAACTGAAAAGTGCAAGTCTATATGAACATTAAATAAAGTCTTAAATCAAATCAAATTATATTATAATAAAAGGGGGAAATATTAAAATTTGGCCGAGAATTTACAGATTAAAAAAAATTTGTAGAAAAAAGTAGCATTATCATATACATATCTTTTCAAGGAATATGGAGTATCTCCTTTCGGACATGCAACACATTTTATGTATGACTATTTATTAGAAAATTCAATTCAAAGACATGCCTTTTGATGGGAAAAACAGAAAGCATGGCATAACACATTACTTCGTCATTCTCTTTGACTTTAATAATAATAAATAATAATAATATTTTCACGTTATTTATGCCCAGCATGAATTTCGTATTAGCTTGTGAAATGGCATTGATATATGATGATACCAACAATACAAAAAAAAAATGAAAATACCTATCATACAAAGAAATAATAAAATAAATGTTTTTTTGACTATTTGGGTTAGCTTGATTCAAGTTTGTTGGAACACACGCACACACGCAAGAAAAAGGAAAGAAGACAAGATTTACGTGGTTCGGCGAATAGTGCCTAATTCCACGGGAGCTGTTACAGCTGTGATTTACTATATAGAAATAGGGTTACATAAGCGCAGTATTTATACTAATCACCACTGCGATAGAAATTACATTAATAGCCTTTTACTAACTCTGATCCGTACAAGCAATATCTGTCTAGATGCCTGCAACTCCCTGATCTTGTGGAATCTCACATCAATGTGCTTTGTTCTGGAATGATACACCTGATTCTTTGCCAAGAAAATGGCACTTTGACTATCACACTGCAACCTGACTCCACCTTGCTCAATGCCCAACTCCTTCACTAGGCTTGTAAGCCACAAGGCTTCCTTGGATGCTTCAGCTACTGCCATATACTCAGCTTCAGTTGTGGACATTGCCACTATAGTCTGAACTGTCAATTTCCAACATATAGGTCCACCTGCAAGGGTGAAAACAAAACCGGTCGTAGACCTTCTGTTATCCAAATCACCGGCATAGTCTGAATCCACATAGCCAACTACTGAAGGATCACTCTGCTGATTGCCAAACATTATACCATGGCCTGTAGTGCCCTTCAAATATCTGAAAATCCACTTGACTGCCTCCCAATGCTGCTTACCTGGATTAGACATAAACTTGCAAACTTGGCTTACTGCTTGTGCCAGGTCCAGTCTAGTGCAAACCATAGCATACATCAGGCAACCAACTGCACTGGCATAGGGAACCTTCGACATGTACTCAGCTTCTGCCTCTGTCTTTGGGCACTGTTGCACTGAGAGCTTAAAGTGATTCGCCAATGGGGTACTCACAGTCTTAGCATTGTTCATGTCAAATCTGTCTAACACCTTCTGAACATAGCCCTGTTGAGAGAGCCATAATTTTCTTGCTCCCCTGTCCCTGTGAATATCCATCCCAAGAATCTTCTTAGCGGCCCCCAAATCCTTCATATCAAACTCTTTTCCTAGTAGAATTTTTAGCTTATTCACATCATGCAAACTGTTAGCCGCAATCAGCATATCATCAACATAAAGTAACAGAAAAATAAAAGAACCATCATCAAGGCTCTTCACATAAACACAGCAATCATACTCATAACGCCTGTAGCCAATTCTAAGCATGTAAGAATCAAAGCGCTTGTACCACTGCCTTGGAGACTGCTTTAACCCATATAGAGAACGTTTCAACTTACAAACCAGATGGCTCTGTCCAGCTGCACTAAACCCTTCTGGCTGCTTCATATAAATCTGTTCCTCTAATTCACCATGGAGGAAAGCTGTCTTCACATCCATCTGTTCTAAATGCATATCCCGACTGGCTACCAAGGCTAGCACTGCCCTGATAGAAGTATGTCTCACGACCGGAGAGAAAATCTCATCATAATCAATCCCCTTCTGCTGTGAATACCCCTTTGCAACAAGACGAGCCTTAAACTTTTCCCTTTCTTTTTCTGATACTGCATGTTTCCTCTTGTACACCCACTTGCACCCAATAGCACGTTTGCCCTTCGAAAGCTCAACTAACTCCCAAGTTTGGTTCTTATGCAAAGACTCCAACTCTTCCATCATGGCACTCATCCATCTGTCCTTCTCTCGGCATTGAATTGCCTCTGTAAAAGTAGACGGATCACCCGAACTAATGAGAAGTGCAACAGAAACCAACTCTTCATAACCATACCTCTAGGGTGCCTTGGTAGTACGACGATCTCTATCTCGTGCAAGATTATAGTCCTGCAAAACATCGGCGTTGTCTGGTTCAACATCAGATTCATGCTCCTGCTCATGTATAGGCGCAGGTACTAGCAGACCACGAGCCACTGGGAGCTCTGCCACCTCCACCTCAACTGTCTTGGAGCTAGAGTCAGCTCCAGTTGTCACTGCGGCAGGAGCATCTGTCGCAACTTTCTGCTTTAACAAGAACAGCTCATCAAACACTGCATCCCTGCTGACCACCATTTTCTTTGAAACTGGATCCCAAAACTTGAACCCCTTTACACCTTTAGCATAACCTTCAAAAATGCACTTTTTCGACTTTGGATCAAGTTTAGATCGTTCATCACTGGATATATGCACAAAAGAAGGACACCCAAAAATGCATAAATTATGAAAATCAACTGGGTTGCCTGTCCAAATTTCCTCGGCAAACTTTCCCTCCAATGAGGCCCTTGGTGAGCGATTGATGAGATAACATGCCATACTGATTGCCTCCGCCCAAAATCCCTTTGAGAGCCCAGCATTCAAACGAAGACATCGAGCCCTCTCTGTGAGAGACCGGTTCATTCTTTCTGCAACACCATTCTGCTGCGGTGTTTTCTTCACTGAAAAGTGCCGTTGAATACCATGTTCTGCACAGAACTGCTGAAACTGCTTGTGGGTATACTCTGTGCCATTATCTGATCTCAGATACTTGATTTTTCTGCCCGTCTGATTTTCTACCTCTGCCTTCCATAACTTGAAGTTATCAAAGACCTCTGACTTCTGTTTGAGAAAATAGACCCAAACCTTGCGATAAAAATCATCAACAAAGGTGACAAAATACCTAGATCCGCCCATGGAGGGCTCACGAGTGGGCCCCTATACATCAGAGTGCACATAGTCTAGAATACCCACAGTTTTGTGCTTGCCAGGCTGGAAGCGAACTCGGGTCTGTTTCCCAAGGACACAGTACTCACACAATCCCATTGTGCAGCTGCGAACACCCTTCAAAAGATTCCTGCTATGAAGTGCTGCCATCCCACGTTGACTGAGATGGCCCAACCATATATGCCACAGTCTAGTAGCATCATCATCCGACTCAACAGAAGCAACTCCACCTACAACTGTACTGCCTAACAGTGTGTATGTATTCCCTGCTGTCCTTCGAGCTTTCATCACAGTCATAGCGCCCTTAGTGACCCTGAGAATGTCCTTATCTCCATCTGCCCTATAGCTAAAGCCATTTGCTTGCAAAGTGCCCAAGGAAATCAAATTCTTTCTCAGATCAGGAATATGCCTAACATCACACAACGTCTTGACACCACCATCATCCATTGCAACTCGGAGCTGTCCCATGCCGACAATAGCACAAGCTTTATCATCGCCCAAATAAACAAAACCGAAATTACCTGACCTGTAAGTGGCGAACCACTCCCTGTTTGGAGTCATGTGATAAGAACATCCTGAATCAAGGATCCACGCATCTGTGCATTGAGTAGACGAGACGGAGAGCATGTCGCCTTCACTGAAGTCTGAGTCATCGGATTGAACCACATTCGCAGCACTGGTTTGCCTCTTTTTTCGATTTGGACAATCCTGCTTCCAATTCCCGATCTCGTTGCAACTAAAACACTTCGATGTTTTCTTGGATTTTGATATCTTCTTCTTCTTCTTGCCATCTCTGCCTTGTTGCCTCCCACGGTCCTGACTCCCCTTCACATACAGACTCTCCCCCTAAGATGGACCCTCTGTCGCGTTCTGTTTCCTCTGACTATGAGACAGAATTGCAGCGGTAATGGCCTCCAGTTTAATGGTGTCTTTCCCGTATGTGAGAATGGTCACCAGGTGTTCGTAAGAACTTGGTAAAGAGCACAACAGAATGATCGCCTTATCCTCTTCATCAACCTTTGCCTCCAGATTCACCAAATCTCGGATGATCTGATTGAAGGTATTAACACGTTGTTGCAAATCCGAACCCTCCTGCATCTTCAGGCCGTAAAGCCTTTGCTTGAGATACAACTTGTTCGTCAGGCTCTTGGACATGTACTGACTCTCCAATGTCTCCCAGACCTTGAGCGGACATGTCAGATCCATGACGTGGTACATCACCTCATCCGCCAGACAAAGTCGTATAGTCCCAGCAGCCCTCTCCTTCATCTCCGTCCAATCCAGTTCCTCCATTGCAGCAGGTTTCGCCTCACGCAGCGACTTTAGCAAACCTTGCTGTGCCAACAAGTCCTTAACACGCCTCTACCATAACCCGAAATTGCCAGTCCCATCGAACTTGGCCACATCGAACTTCGCATCGGAATTAAGACTCATCTGATACCAATTGTTGGAACACACGCACACACGCAAGAAAAAGGAAAGAAGACAAGATTTACGTGGTTCGGCGAATAGTGCCTACTTCCACGGGAGTTGTTACGGCTGTGATTTACTATATAGAAATAGGGTTACATAAGCGCAGTATTTATACTAATCACCCTCGCCAGCTCGAGCGTTGGCCCAACTGTCAGTATCTTTATGAGCCATACTCAACAAAGTTTTTTTTTTGGTTTTTCAGGATATACTCAGCGAGTAACTACAGAGACTAATCCCTCGAGATATTAGATGACACTTAAGGAATGACCTCTCCCAACCAGGTTTTCTCCATATACAAGAGTCAGGGATCGAACCCCTGACCACTTGCTTAAGGGAACCAAGCTCATTACCACTTGAACCAACCATATGTTGGTGCTTGATTCAAGTTTTGCTTACTTTCTTATCAATCTTTTGATTTATTTAATTTTTTTGGCTTGTTACTCAATTTTAATAGAGTTTTTATTAAACAATTTTTTTTGAATACTTTTATTTCTTTATTAATTAAAATTAACTGAACTACAATTTATTTTTAAAGAATAACATTGGCTTTGAATTTCTTACATTACTTGCGGAATACTTAAGGGTCTCTTTGGATTGATGGAAGATGATGGAATGGAACATAATGGAAGGTAGTGGAACATATATAACAGAATGGAACGAAAATATTCCATTGTTTAGATATTTTATGATGGAATAAAACAAAGTTCTCATTCCACTGTTTGAGAATGAACAAAATGAAATGAGTTATAACTTTTTTATTCCTATTTTACTTTTACTTTAAAAACATTAATACTTTATTTATTAAGTCTTCAATAAAAATAAGGCAACTATTTACCAACATTTTAATAATGATGAAAGAACATTCTGAAATTCTTTAAAAAAAAATATTATAGCTAAAAGGTTGAACCTCAATCCCCTCCCACCCACCCACTCACCTTTGTCCCGTCTTTTGTTGACAGATATACCCAGAAAGCAAATACATATAAATAAAAAAATACGCAATCATTTATGGTTTTGCTCCATTAGTTTCTAATAGAGTTGTTTTATTTGAACATCAGAATTTGAATATCGTATGTGATATCGTATTTCTTTATTTTTATCTCTCAGTTATTTTTTATCTTCTTTATATATACACATTTCAAAAATATATCACAAAAGTAAAAAAACATCATATGTTATCCCTATTTAGATGTTCAAAAATCATTTCCGTTAGTAATAGTAATATAGTATGATCATTTAGAGTACATGCACAGTATATCCAACGAAAATATGGCAGGAAAATATGAAATTGTAAAATTTCTACATACAACAATGCCTAGGGATGACGATGGGTATTATATCTTATGGATATCCGTAAAAATTATTCATGATGGGTAAAATAATTACCCGCTTAATGGGTATGGGTGCGGGTAATTATCCACAAAAATTAATGGGTACAGGTGCGGGTATGGGTATTCTAGTACCCACCCCACCCCATACCCGCAATATATATATATATATTAAAACAATTAAAAAAAACCTAGGTTTAGACGTATTGTTTGCTTCCCTGGTCACTGATTCACTTTCCCTTTATGCAAATTCTTCCTTTCATATATTTCATGTTCACAAATTGATTATTAAATCTATGGATTGCATTTTTAGTTTAGTATGCAAGAGTTTTATTATGTGGAATGTGGAAAAAAGTTACATTATTTTTGGTTCAATACTTCGGTATAGCAAGTATTTCATGCAAGTTTTAGTTTAATTAAAATATGTAACTTTACGCAAGTAAAAAATAAGTCATTTTATTGTTTAAAGTGAATAATATGAAAATTATATCAATCGAAAACCTCTAGGTATACCATATTTACTTATCTTATTTTCAAAATCTACAAATTTATTATATTAAAGTGCGGGTAATAGGTGCGGGTACGGATACTTAGGTACTCAATGGGTGAGGGTACGGGTATCAAGGTTGCTACCCACGCGGGTATGAGGACGGGTACAGATATATTTTTAAAATGAGGGTATGGGGATGGCTATTATAGTACCCTACCCATACCCTACCCATTGCCATCCCTAACAATGCCTAAGTGCCAATGATGTATACCTACTAGTTGGATGGGGATCCTCTCCACTTATCGGAAGTTTTCGGTGGGAGAGAGATAGACTCATCCATTCCACCGGAAACTTCTAGTAACCGGAGGGGATATGAACTCCTACTAGTGCTGATTCTAGAAACAACTATTGACATTGCAAAAATAAGTCTAAAGAATGAGTGTGAGTAATCCATGGAAGAGCAGACGGTGTTTGCTGTAATTTTTTGTAAAAATGAAAGAAAAGAGATGTGAAAGATGTATTAGAGTAACGATAAAATGGTGATTTGATAATTTTACAAAATATGAATATCTGATTCTATTGCATTCCCCCCAAATTGGGAGAGAAGTAAAGTGAAGGTAAATAAATGATGGAATAGGATGGAATGGGTTCCATTGCATTCAATTGTATTCCATCTTCTTTTAAATTATCCAAACAATGAAACATCATACCATTCCTTTCCATTTCATTCCCTTTTATCAATCCAAACATACCGTAAGTCAAAAGTCAAGGCAAAATTTAAAATTCGGTAATTTAGTCTTTAATTTTTATTTCTATTTAATTTGTAAATATTTCAATTCGTATTTTTATTTTATTATTTGTTTACCATTTTTGCAATTTGCTAATGTGTTATGGGGTAAATTAAATATGTTTGGGTTATGGTAACTTACCCGATTTATTTTAAAGGAACCGTTTTACGGTGTCTGCATTAGAGATTTAGGGAAACAGGGAGATTTATTTAATACAATTTTTGTGCACAAACAAACTTCGGAATACTCAAGGGTGGTTAGTCAGTGGAAGTGAACTGCGATCGCAAGTGACTTTCATCTATAATGTAAATGATTCGAATCCTGGAGTTATCAATCTGGGAAGGGTTTTATCTAACTACCATCATCGACCCAAGCATTAATCTCACAACTGCCTATAGGGATACCCGATGAAAGAAAAAAAAAAAAAACTCCTGAACTTGATTTTAGTTATCGTAGCACACATACCTATCAATGTATCCATAGCTCAACATCACGTATATCACAACATAATGGACATTCACCATAATCAAGCTCATCCATAAAGAGTATCCAATAACATATCCAACGACCATAATAACATTAAGAACCCATGATAATCCACTATATCCATATCACCACAATAAATCAACTTTTAAGTAACTCATATAGCATATATGTGAGGCTGACACAAGTTGCGGGTCCAATGTGATTCACAATCGGTCATTCAAGCTTTCCACTCTTTGGAGATTGTTTCTTGGCAATTAAGGAATAGATAGTCTAATTGTGGACAACTGATTGATAAAATGAATTTTATTGTTTCTCATATTTTTAGAAAGGGTAATTCTTGTGCGGTTAAACTTACCTCTCATGCTACTTCTATTATTGGATTTTGTTGGTGGCATATTATTCCTGGGTTGATTAGTGAGAATTTTAATAAGAATAGATTTGGTCTTCTTTTTTTTTTATAGATTCAAATAAAGATTTGCATGGGTTTTGGTTTTATGTCCCCCGTGATTTTTTTGTATTATTCTTTTCCTATTAATAAAATTAAGGGCGAATAATCCCTTTTTGCTAAAAAAAAATATAGTCATATATGTGAACACCTAATTTTGTTCGGTTGAAATATGATGATCTTGATAATAAATTAATAATGGTAATAAATAATATGCAGTAATTCATTTCAAGAGAAATTCTCATCAATGTTTAAAGCACAAGGTGGACTAAGGGTTTCCTAACAGATAAAATAAGCTAAGTTTTCACTCATCCTTGAATCCTAGGGTGCCTAAAACCATGCAACTCCCTATTAAGTGGCATGCATGGTTCCTTGGTAACTACTAGTTTGATAAGGGAAAAACCACAGAAAATGAATCTGCTAACGAAGTTTACATGAATATTCACCTGTTGTCCATCGACTACGCCTCTCAGTTGTCAGTATAGAGAACCATACATGAGGGAATTAAGTGGCAAAAATAAATGTTTGAACATTCTTCGTGATTTAGAGCTGTGAGGAGCATTCTTCATCGCATGTCATTCTCTGCATCATGCATCATGCATCATACCATTATCATGAATCATTTATTCAACATTTGAGTATCTCACAGTGTTAAGCAACTTGGGTCTTTGCATAAAAGTTGAGAATCAGACCTGCACCTTTATTTTCTTGCAAAAGTTGGGAATCTAGCCCACACCTTTACTTTTCTATTTAGGTGGGGATTCTGACTCACTTGTGTTGTTCAGTCCAAGTGGAGAATCTTACCAACACTTTTGCTTTTTAGTTAAAGTTTGGCATCTGACTTGCACCTTCGTTTTCTTGTCAAAATCGAGAATCTAACCCGTTTTTTTTAAAAGTCGTGAATCAGACCCGCACCTTTACTTTCTTGTCAAAGTCGGGATCTTGACTCGTATTTTTATTTCCTGTTAAGGTCGGGAATCTAACTCGTAAACTTATTTTCCAATCAATGCACTTTTTCTTTTCTTGCCAATCGTTTTCTTCCATTCAATGCACTCATTTTTCTGCCAAGATCGCTGTTCAAACTTGAGTTTTTCAATTTGTGATTTTGCCTTGTCCCAATGAGTCAGTTCTTTGCCTGTCGATGATGACCGTTGGACAAAATTATGGTTCACTTCTTTACTCATTTATTATAATGATAATATGAAAGTATGGTTATTCATATTATCTAATGGTGTTATTCGCATGTTAAGGTTGGCAAACGTTTCAGATACGTCCTCATAATAATTTGGGCATAACTTCCTCATCTTAACTACGAATTAAGCAAATTAAGTGGCCTTGAAAAGCTAAGAGTCAGAGAGTTACAATTAATCCAAGGGAAGATTTTTATTTTAACTTTGAAAGTCAGTTATATAGAGCACAAGATAGAGCACGAAAAGAGGGTATTTTAATTGATCGTTTCCATGCTTCTAATATTTTTCTCTAACCATCTTCTTACTCTTCTCTTCCCTCACTCTATCTTCCTCTCACCCAAGCCTCCATTGTCATTCATAACCTCAAAAGAGAACCATTCCCATCAATTTCATCCTTCAAAACCAAAAATAAAGAAACCATACACAAACAAACAACAATAGTAGCAAAATACAAGAAAAGAGAAAACTTTTTCCACTAGCTCTGTCGTCCTCCACTGTATCAACCTAGCCACCAACGAGTGTCGTCGCACGAACAGGGATCGCTCCATAACGTCGTACGTCTCCAGGTCTTCTACTTGGTCGGCCACTGCAAGCAGAATCGAAGTCGCCGTCCTCCACGCGCAGCAGAAGTGCATCGTCGCGCTGTGCCGTCCAGCATCGTTGCGGCACACTTAGGGGTGGGAATAGGCTAGACCGAGCTAGGCCCTGACAAGCCTGAGCCTGGCCTGTTAGCCTGATGTAGGCCAATTTTTAAGGCCTGACCTGGCCTACTTCAAAGTCTGGCCTGGCCTGAAAACATATTTAAAAGCCTACTTTTCAATAAGACCATTAAATATGCCTCCGCTATATTCATAATCCTTCACTTGTAAATAGGTTTGTAAGCCTCTAATGATAAAGAGGTTGGTAGGCATATACTGATAAATAGGTCGGTAGGCCTTCACAAATAAATATACAAGTAGACCTTTACATTTAAATGGGCCAATAGACCTTTACTTTCAAATATTATAAATATTATAAATAATATATTATAGTATTATATATTAAATTATATATTATATATATGTATGTGTTAAATAGGCCGACCTGATAGGTCTAATAGGTTTTTTTTTAAAGCCCTAGCCTGGCCTTTTTAGTTATATAGGTTTTTTAAAAAGCTTTAACCTGACATTTTTGTTAAATAGGCTAGGTCAAATTAGGCCTTAAATAGATTAGGCTATGAATCCTTAACGAACGGTCGGATCTATTCTCACCCCTAGCCACACTGCTGCTTCGCGCCCAGCCTAATCGCAAAGTTGTTCACCACACGCTGTTGCTCCGCGTGCAACCGCCTCCCTTGACCCTTCGTGTTTCGCGTTGGTAGGTTGAGGAAACCAAAAAGCCTCTTCTTTATTTTGTGTTATTAGGCTTGAATGTGATTTTATTTTATTTTTTTATTTTGGTTATTGAGTTTGGATGTGTTTGGGTTGATGTGTTTTTTTTAGTTACAACTTGGACTTTCGGATGTCATGCGTTTGGACTCATAGAATCATGTTCTAACTGTGAGTCTAAGTTTGGATTTTGGACTCGTAAAAACAAATACTTATGCTTCGAATAAATGTTTATTAGTTTAATTTAAAAATAAATATACATGAATGAAAATGATTTGCTGAAATTAACGTGTTTATTTAGATTTGTTACAACTAATATTTGGTTACAATTTTTTTTAAATTAAAACATTTCTTTACAACAATATATAAACTTAATTAAGAATATGTTTTATTAAATTACATTACATACATTCTTAATATTAATAAAGTGAATATTATTTAATAATTTAATTTCTTTTAAATGAAAATGGTAAATTGAGATGTAACATTTTGTTAATCCTGTGCTATGATAACTTGGTTATCCTAAGTAGGGATGGCAATGGATAGTATACTATAATACCTATCCCCATACTCGCGTTTGAAAAAAATACCCATACTCGAACCCATACCCGCTTGAGTATAACAATTCTAATACCCGCACTCTCACCCGCTGGGTACCTAAGTACCCATACCCGCATCCATTACCCGCGCTTTAATATAAAAAATTTGTGGATGTTTAAAAACAGTATAAGAAATTTGTACCGTTAGAAAATGAGAACATATATGTAATACAAATTAGATCATTCTACTATGTTCTCACATTACAAATATATATCATGATATATCTAAGACTGAAATGCTTGCCTTTAATACAAAACATACAATATTCTCCAAATCATTAAGTAAATATTACAATAAACTTTTAGAACAACTAACTCATAAGCTCGGAAGTCATAAAAAACATATTCAACATTCCAATAATTGAAAATAAACAAAACAAGCAAGTCAAATAAGTGATGAAGTTATGTTTATTCCATGATTGAAGTAAATCAAATAAGTCAAATAAGGTATGAACAAAACAAGCAAGTCCATAAACGAATTTACACCATTCCAACAAATAAAGTTATGTTTATTGTTTACTACAACAAGACTCAAATTAACGAATTTAGAGATGTTCCATATCAAATCCATATCAATGCATATCAGATATAAAATTAACAAACTAATATTGATGCTGGCAATAGTAACCAGTTCAATACTCCTACTAATTACTCGACTAACGGTTGCTCGTATGGGGAAACCTTCTTCAAATACCCTTCCAAAATCAGGCCAAGGCATTAGGTCCTATATATTGGAGTTGTGTTCAAGTAATTGAAATATTGAGCATGTTGTCTTTTATTGAAATGAAATAATAATGTATTAATTATAGGGGAACTTTATTTTGAGTGATTTCGAGAACTATATATAAGGAAACTAGTGAAATAGGTTTAGGGTTTTTATTTTTTTTTTTGAAGGAAGTTTTTTAATTTTTTTTAAATTTAATATATATATATATATATATATATATATATATATATATATATATATATCCATGTGTGTGTATACAGTACCCGTACTCGCACCATACCTCATTCAATTTTGCGGGTAATTCTCCTACCCATCATGGGTAATTTTTGTGGGTACCCATAGGGTCCATTACCCATTGCCATCCCCAGTCCTAAGTTGTTTGTAAAGTGGGATGTGACATCTTGTCAACATCTCGTTTTTTTGTAGGACACCAGAATTGTGGGTGATCCTGAATTTTCTTAATCAAGTTTTTTTATGTTGTTTTAACCAAATCAATAATCTTTTTAAAGAACTACATAACTTTGAATTCCTTATTGCACCCGAGAATACGTAGAAGCAGGGACCATCCTTGTCAAGCCCACAAATAAATTTTA
Organism: Ammopiptanthus mongolicus; assembly: GCA_039655645.1. Taxonomy (NCBI): domain Eukaryota; kingdom Viridiplantae; phylum Streptophyta; class Magnoliopsida; order Fabales; family Fabaceae; genus Ammopiptanthus; species Ammopiptanthus mongolicus. The sequence goes on from CM077350.1 coordinate 50,237,545, forward strand.
ACACAAAGAGGTAAAAAATTATTTTAATCAATTTTTTAATAAAAAAGGTAAAATAAATATTTTAAAAGACAACATAAAATTTTGCACAATCAACTATAGGTAACTAATTTTTTTAAATGGATGTTTATGGGGTGCTAATACATTTCCTATACATAATCGACTCACAAACTCTAAATTTGTTTTCGAAAACCATTCTTTTAGAAAAGATTTTTTTTTCAATGTTTCCCCTAATAAATAAATTTTGGCGGTGACTCCATTATCGTATGACAATTAATTTTGGTTCATCGCTCTCGCCGCTATGTGGTTGCGACAATACCTCAGCCACATTTTTACACACTAAATCTTCCATAAATACTCAATAATACTAAACTATGCCCACGATAACAGATTACCAACTCACAGTAACAGATTACCTGCTCATAGTAACATATTACATGCAATTTGTAATCGATTACCAACACCTTGTATTCGATTACTAGCATCCTATAATCGATTACCAGCATCATGTAATCTATTAACACCAAAAGATACCCTTCCAGGCTTCCAATGAATGATGTAATCGATTACACCCAAGGTGGTGACCGATTACCATGTTCTTAGAAACTATGTTTTGAAATCAGAAGGATCCTAATCGATTATTCTTCGAGAAATAATCAATTATACCCCATTGTTATGCACAAAACTACAATTTAATAGCCATAATCCATCCAAGAAACTCATTACAAGACCAACTCACATCATAAATGATAGATTAAGCAACATAAACATTATCTCGAGGACTTTCATGAAATACTCATCCAATTCCAAATTATACCCAAACCACATGATATAGGTAGAAGCATACATTTTTCTACCCTTAGCATTGCCCAAAGCAAAACCTATGAAATTTACCCAAAAATACATACAATCTCTCACCTTGGATAGGAGTTCTTATGCTTCAAGAGCCAAAAACGAAAATGAGGATGAAGAAGAAAGAGTACCAACAACAAGCTTCTCCCTTTGACTTCCTCCTTTCTTCCAAGCTTTCTCCACTCTCTTTTCTTAGGGTTTCTGATTTTGGAACAAATGAGGGAAAGTTCTCCCCATTTTAAATAAATGCTAAGGTTTTGGACAAAAATACCTCATTGCAAGGTATGGGAAAGATTTATAAACTACTATTTACTCATTAATAAAATTAATTAAGTTACTAAGGCGTGCCAAGTTATGCACTATCATATCTAGGCCTTAAATTCTTATTTAATTTTATTAATGCACATGAAAAATTTAAAATTATAACACAATTAATTAATTAATTAATTGAATACACATTCATAAATATTATAATCTAACGGGTATAACAACAAGCACGGTAACAAGTTGGCAGTGGTGTGAAATGTTATAGATGTGTAGGGTGGCAGGGGTAAAATGTAAGATGTGGGTTGAGTCCGATAGGATAATAACAAGGAAGCGATGGGAGCACAACTAGGGCTCCTTATCGTGGGCGGGCATGGGTTGGCTCGGGTTTTTATATGTCTCAATCGTATCCTTTGTCTCATTTCTAAGAGGAACATCACGATTCCTCTCCATTCTTATGCCTTCATTTAAAGAAGGTAAGTATAAATTCTTTCTTTTTTCTTTCCAAATCATCATATTGATGAATTTTTTTTTTGGTTTATAAATCCAGAGACGTAAAACCTGAGTTTTCCAAGAGGAATGTCGCGATTTACTTCGATTCCTATGTGTCCGTTTGAAGAAGATAAGTATTAATTCTTTCCTTTTTAGTTTTCAAACTGTGATACTCATGAAATTTTCATTTTAGTTTTCAAATCCAGAGACACAAAATATGAGGTTTCTAAGAGAAATGTCACGATTCCTTTCCATTCCTCTGTCTCTGTTTGAGGAAGGTAAGTACGAATCCTTTCCTTTTGACTTTCCAAATCGTGATACTGATGAAATTTCCTTTTTAGTTTGCAAATCCATAGACACAAAGTATGGGCTTTCTAAGAGAGAATGTTGTGATTCCTTTCAATTCATATGTTTCCGTTTGAAAAAGGTAAGTTTGAATTCTTTTCTTTTTAGTTTTCGAATCACAATCTTGCTAAAGGAATTAATCGTGTTTTGTATTGAATATCATTTCCTTGCTTTTGAATCTACAGGTTTGGGTACTGAATTGAGGATTTTTTTTAATAAAAAATGGGGAAAGATAATGCTTCCTCAAAGAAGCGCTATCGTAACTACTCCTACGATAGCGCTTCAGAAACACAACAAATGCTATCTTTGACTACCCCTTTTTTGGCGTTTTTAAATGCCAAAAAAGCTCTATTTAAAGATCATTTTTGGCATAGTGTCACTAGACAAAATTTATGAATCTGCCACTATGTATAGATACTCTAAAGTGAACATGGGTACGAAGTGAGAAATAAGTAATTTAAAATCAATAAGTTAAAGTGTATTTTTAACCCAATAAGTAATTTAAAATACTTTCTAACTTTACATCCAAGTTCACTATATATAGAAAAAAAAGTTTCACTATTTTTGCCTATTCGTATGCAAGCCAAAAGCTCCTTTGATCAGCGTTTTGACCCCAAAATCCAATTGCTATAGTAAGCAGAGGTGTTTGGTTTCAAAACTGTGTCCAATAAAATTAATTTTGGGCGGGTCGAATTGATTTTAAGAGAAGCAATAATTTCTAGATTTTCCATTTAGTGAAATTAATTCTAGGTGTGAGACCCACAAAATTATTTATATTTACACATCAAAAGTGATTTATCATCCAAACAAAACCAATTGTTATTTATCCTCCACGCGCAACTATGAATATTAATCCCTCGAGTCAAGTAGGACCACAAGAGCGACGAATCTCCCCCTCAAGAGTTTTAACCTCAACTTTTAAACTATTATTATCAAATACAAATTCAATTTCTTTAACTTCAATTTTTTTTTAAAATCAATTCTTTTAAAATTAATTAAAATCAAAATCTAAAATAAAAAAAGTTGAAAAGCTTTTCTTGTAGAATTAACTGCTACCATATATCCTAATATCCTAATAAAGAATTGAAGACCAGGCACGCTGGCCATCACAACTGACTTCAAACAGAAGCATCTTCCTTGTCGGTCCCGAATCATGAGATCACAAGTCGTCCTTGCAAAGTCACTGTTGAATAATGCTACCCTCAACAACCAAACCCACTCATTCATTTTTAGTCCCCAACTTTCCCCTTCCCCACTTCCCCTCTCCCCATATAAACCCCTTACTTTTCCTCTTATTCTCTCCACTTCTCTTCCATTAATTCTACTTTATTTTGTTGGAGGAGTTAAATTAACCACCACAAACCATGCCTACCCATCAATTCCTCATCTTCTTCCTCCTCCTCCTCCTCTCTTTCCAAGCCCTCACTTCTATCACCGCCCAAGACACCGATTTCGTGCATCAAATAGACCCCCGAAAGTTGCTTGGTTTGAACAAGAAAGAAAAGCTGAGCCATTTCAGGTTCTACTGGCATGACATCATCAGTGGACGCAACCCTACTTCGGTTGCAGTTGTTGCACCACCCCTTAAGATGAACACCACCACTGCTTTCGGTTTGGTCAACATGATCGACAACCCTTTGACAATGGGACCCGAGTTGAGTTCCAAGGTTGTGGGGAAAGCTCAGGGGTTTTATGCTTCGGCATCACAGAGTGAGATTGATCTGCTCATGGCTCAGAACTTTGCCTTCAATGAAGGGAAGTATAATGGTAGCACCATCACCATCTTGGGTAGGAACCCCGTTTTTAACAAAGTTAGGGAGATGCCTGTGATTGGTGGCAGTGGACTTTTCCGTTTTGCTAGGGGATATGCAGAAGCTACAACTCACTGGTTTGATCTTAAGTCTGGGGATGCTACTGTTGAGTACAATGTTTATGTTTTTCATTATTGATACGAAAGGTTTTTAATTATGGGTGACGATTAAAGTTTATGATTATGATGGACAATTACGAGAAAATATTGTCGCACTTGCCATCATAATGTGAATGGGGAGACTACAAAAGTTACAATCTTGCCATGTTAATTGCGATTCGGGACGCTATTATAATTATAGGAGATACCTTTAGGTTTTTTACTTTGGCAATGGGCAGTTTTCGTTTCTTAATTTCGTATTTAATTTTGTGGTTAATATCATTTTACTTGTCATGCTTTGCTTTGCTTTTTCAAGAGGTGGGGTTGGTTCTCATGAACTCACCTATGTTTCTTTTATGATGTATTTGTGGTTGATGTGATAATTAGAATAATAATTTATGCCGCTTTCTCCACTGCTTGCAATTGAAATTGAAAATGATGTCACAACAAAAGGACTAGGAGTCTAGGACAATCGTTCATTTAGTATGTTCAATTATGGTGTCTTGGATTGATCGCCTAGGAGCAATGGTTTCTGGAATATTGTTTTGGTAGAAAGAGTATCTCCATCCAAAGCGGGGACTTATATTTGTGGGGGAGGTGATGGTATCTAGACGGAAGCCATCTCCTAACGGAAATTTGCTTCATACTCTTATTCGAATCTTACTCACTTGATTAAGAGACACAAGTCCATCATCACTTATGCCAATCTCCATTGGTATGGTTTCTGGAATATGATATTAACAATATAAAAAGCAAGAAATTTTTATACCAAAAAAAATCAAGAAATTTACATCTTTTTTTGGTTATAGAAGAGAAAATGAGACAAAAGAAAGTAAGAGAAAAGAAAGGAAAATGAAAGAAAAAGAGTCAAAAATGAAATAAATATTTATTTATTTGGTTGGAAAAAATTGAGATGAAAGAAAATCAAAATTTTTTTCTTCTCTTATTTGATTCATAAGTAGAAAGTGAAAGAAAAGAAAAAAAAAGAACATACTTATAAAATGATATAAATATTTTTAAGTGAAAATGATATATAATAAATATAATAAAAATATAAAATATACTCTAGTGTAAAAAGAAAAAAATAAACACTCAGGGAGAACAAATAAATTAAAAAAATAGATTTAAACCAAACCCTCCCACACCATAACACCATGAATTTAATAAAAGGACTCGAAAGTTCCATAAGTTAAATGATGTCCCCAACCACAAGTATCAACAGCAACTTCCACCAACTTCACCGCAAAGGAAATGGAAATAGGAAGAATAGGGAAAAAATGATAATGGGGGAAGCCAACACATTCAAACCCTCTCCTTCAAAAAAGAATTGAGCTGCAAATGCCAACCTCACTCCACTACCAGAAGGGTAGACGAAGAGAGCTTTAGCTTCTGTGTGATTTTTTCACGAATGGGGGTTTCAGAAAAATTGTTTTGGGAAGAAGAGAATAATCTGAGAGCAATTAGTTGAGGGATATTCTGGTCTTTTTAGCCAAAAGGCACCTTTTCGTTATGGTTTTCTTTTCATCTTGGGCGGAAAGGAAGAATGACATGGGGCCCAGTAATTATCTTCTTTCCTTTTGTTTTCCTCTGGTAACCAAACGAAGGAAACCATCGTTTTCTCCCCTTTATCTTTCCTCTTCTTTTTATTTCTTTTATTTTCTTCAAAACCAAACATATATAGTTTAATGTTTGATCAAATTATTGGTTTGCAATCTCCTTCATCATGTATGTACTTTTCTCTCATTAGTAATTAGGGTTTTACGACTCTTCTAATTAGAATGAGATTCTCTTCTTGACTGGAATTTTGATGTAGGAAAAAGAAAGATATATCTATTAAAATAATATTATTTTAATATGTGTGTCTTTCTCTCTTTTATTAAAAAATTTTAGTATTAGAGAGGAAGTGGACTTCTTCCAATTATATTTACCGTTTTAAGACGAAATACATTAATTAAGCCGTGGATCTTGTGGTTTGTTGTTTGAGAATTGAGCCTTGGTTATCAAATTTTAATTACCATAATTTACCATTGACATAGACCTCACTGTTAAGGGCACTTTGTGATTGTTGTTCTGATGTTTCTAAGGTAGCTACAATCACTATCATTCTCCAATAAAAGGTAATAATTATCCCCCTTCCATCAATTGAGTTGCAATTCTTTTTCAATAGAGAAAAGAAAGCTTGAGGAAGAAAAAGAATGAGAAAATGATGCTTTCTATTGTTTGGTTTCCAAAAGAAAGGACAAAGATGGATTAAATTTAGTGGGATCCACTGTATTTTTCTTTTCTTCCAAATTTGGACAAAAAACACGTAAATTGAATGAATGGTAAATGTGCTCGGGAGTTGATCTGATTTTGTTGAGAAAAAGACCAAAAACCTTTCATTTTTTATTTTTTTAAATTATATTATAAAAATATTTATGTCATTTCATAAATATTTTTTTTCTTTTCTCTTATTTTTATTCAATCAAATAAGATAAAAGAAAAGTTTTACTTTTTTTTCTTTTATTTTCTCGCATATCAAATAATTATATCATTTTCTATTTTGTTTTTTTTATCTTATTTTCTCAATCAAACACAGCTTAAATGATAGACAGAAAGGAAATTCATTATACTAGAAGTTTCCCACGATGACCATCCCTCCACCACATTTTCTTTTCACCAATTGACACGATATCTTATAAATCACGACATCACGTTTAACTATTGACTATTGATATGAAAGTTGTATATTGTCACTCTTCCTATTGCTGATTACGTGTATTTCTAAAATGAAGTCCTTTTTCAAGAGATGGTATGTTTACATTCTTTGATGATACGTTTCTAGCATCCGCTTGAAGTTTTCAACTGTTATTGAGCTATATTGAAATTCATTTTTTCTTTGTCACTACAAAGTACAAACAAACTCCTCAGGATATAAATGAGCCTTTAAATTTGCAAAAAATATTTTCTGATCATACCGGCTGAGACACTGTGCTCATATGAGTGTACTGTGTAGTTCAACGGTCTCATATATTGTACTGAAATACATCTATTCGGATGTCTTTTATTTGTATTGAGATACAAGATAAGAAGAACAACACAGGATAAATATTTTAGTCATATCATAACTCTTTATTATAATCGTAAATAAAATAATATAAAATTTACTTAAATACCTTTTATAATATATAATATTATATTATATAATATATAGATATATGATGTAATTTAAATACATTATGTAACACTTATAATAAGAGAGAGAGAGAGAGAGAGAGAGAGAGATTTCTTGATTCAAACACACAAGTACTTTTGTGTTGTATTGTCACTTGTTTTTATGTAATCAAATGCATGGAAGTGTTATCCAAGTATGTGTTCTGAGGAAAAAAATTTGGAATAACCCAAAAAAAATAATACTCAAATACCTCATTTCCTCCATTATATACACAAATACCTTCTTTTTTCCCTTTGAATTACCCCCTTTCCTTTTTTTTGACTAAAAATTACCCCCTTTCCTAAACCCGACTTCCCACTTGTGTTATTTTTATTTATTTATTATGTATAGAAGTCGGGTTTGGCTAACCCGACTTCTCAAAGGCCAACTTTTTTTTTTTTTTTTTAAATTTTGTAGTTACGAAGTCGGGTTTAGCCCACTCGACTTCTCTGTATCGATTTGTTCGGATTGCTACAGAGCCTCGTTGAGATTAAGATTTGTGAGAAGCTTTGAATAACTAGCGGTCACCTGATTTGGGAATGATGGAACGCCAAACGGGTATATACTTTGCATGTATATAGCAACCGACTGTGGCGTTCCGAAGTCTGCGCCAAATAGATTGCTCAAAAAATCTCATTCGCTAGATGCGAAAGAGTGTCGACTTTAGTCAAAGTATAGGGAAGTCTCTTGTTGTGTAGGGGTGTAAGCAAATGAATGTCGAGACGGTTAGGGGGCCTCTTGTTGTGTAGGGGTGTAAGCAAATGAATGTCGAGGCGGTTGGGGGTCATCATTTTCCATGGCAACTGGGGGGCTGGGTTTGCGACGTGCATTACGCCATGCACGCTGTTGGGGAATCAAGAGGGATAACTTTCAAAAACAATTTTCAAAAACTTCTTGAGCGGAAAAACCCCTTTGCAAAAGGACCACGCATTGCACATGAATCACAAGGATATTGTTTTTACCTCTTGAAGCGTAGCTTTACCGCGAACACTGTGAGCGCCCCAACGACACCGGTTAGCCAAAATCACTACTACTGTGCAATGCTCATAAATTTCGCTCCAGACCTCCTCGTATTGAAAAACTGAACGGTGAAGATGAAGAACCACATGTCTCGAATCTTCTTTCCAAATTTCAGCCCAATCCAACGGTTAACGAATCTCTGATCGCGAGATTACGATAACTGTCTGGCCACCACCATCATAAGGAAAGGCATGTCTATCACCAGTATTGCAAAGTAGCAATACATCTACTCAGTCCAAACGAGCAAACCAGTGCCGGAGACAGCGTAATGCTAACTATCAGGATTGGATAGGGAGGCGCGTCTCTCAATGTTGCCTAACAGTATGAGGCGCGACTGCAAGGTTATGTGTAGCTGTGTCGGAGGAACATAAGAAAGACGCACAACTTATAAGCTATCAACGCTCCTTAGCCTAACTCTATTGGGCTTCTGTACACTACAGGCCCAATATTGAATTAACATTAATTAAATCACATTTAATTAATTAATTCCTTCTTCATTATTTAATTATTAATTAAATCATATTTAATTAATCAATTAAATTAATTCTCTGAATATTTGCTCTATGCGTGTGACCTGATTGGTTCACATTAAATCGGCAATAATATTAATTATTATTAATCATATTAATAATTAATTAATATTATAAACAATGAGCGGCATCTAGCAATACATCATTGCTACCCAATTAATGAGAATATTGGTGATACAATTAAAACCTTATTGCAATCATATATAATGTGAAATCAACGTCCTTTCGTCTCAATGTCTTAATTGGACACAAGGCATAAATGTATCATCCTTGTTAAGTCCAATTATTTATTTCTTGATATAGTAATTGATGTACGATCATGTGGGTCGAATATCTCATATTGACCCACCATAGTATGGCCATGCATTTCTACATCGCATACCATCAAGAGGTCTATAGACATTACTGCTATTATGTAGGAGGGACGAATCCTATCTACATCACTCACATTCCTCAACATGTTTCATTGTAGACCTAATAACTATCCTTATAGTTATCCTGTTACAGACAACGTTTAATAGTATCAAAGCTTACAACTACATATGTTAGGAATCGTAGTGACTACAAGTCGAAGGACTACTTCACTATGGTCACCATGCGAATCGCTTATGACACTTACATAACTATTATGCAGCGTTCTCATAGCGGGTCACTTCAGTATAAATATTCAACTAATATTTATACCTATGTGAACACTTGATATCTTATATCTATGACCCGTGAGATGTAGTCATCAATACACTCACATAATAGTCTCAATGTATTATTATTGTCCTTATTAATAATAATACTTGACTATGGATATTTTAAGAATAATGTTCTATGATTTAATGATATCTCACAATCAAGTCATACTTGACGTTTCATTATATGAACTACCTATTCTAAGGACTTTATTATGTTATATATATGATCATAACAATAACATAATAAATAAATGCCTTATACATATATCAAAGTCATGATACAAATGATTATCTATCCAAAATAGATTGACCACTAGGGCTTACACCAACAAAGTGTAGGGAAGCCTCTTGTTGTGTAGAGGTGTAAGCAAATGAATGTCAAGACGGTTGAGGGGCCTCTTGTTGTGTAGGGGTGTAAGCAAATGATTGTCGAGGCGGTTGGGGGTCATCATTTTCTATGGCAACTTGGGGCTGGGTTGGCGACGTGCATTACGCCGTGCACGCTGTTGGGTGGGCATCTTGGGTCCAACAACCGGAAGGTGTTGAACATCACCTCGTGGGTCTTGCAATTGTTGCGGAATAGATAGGAGATCTGCCTAAACCACGTAATATATTGCTCAGCATGAGACACATAACTCGGTATCAGGTTCCCTTCTATAACGCGATCTCGATGTTCCTTCCAAAACTGGATCCAGTATGCATGCTTTCTTTCCAGTTTTCAACGTGATTGCCTCGCATGTCTGAGTAGTGGAGGTCATAGGTTCACCCGATATTTCCTGCTAAAGGCCAAACTTTAGTTTCATCCTGTCCGTTTGATGCCATTCTACAGTCTGGAAACATATCAAAGCGGTACTGGAAGTCCACAATTTGGATTCCTGGTATGCTTCTTGTGGTAGGTAGTGCTGAAGTTCTCTGTATGGCAACCACTTAAACTGGTTACTTTTCATGTGATCGATACTCGATCTGTACCTCGTAATGTCACCCCGCGGAATTCCGATGTACTGCAATCTCCCGCCACTCTATCTAGAAAAATACATCTTAAGGTCAGTATAATAAGCATATAAGTAAGGGAATTTTACTGACTGTGAAGATTCTGTACACACCGTCGTGCTAGTGGAAATGATGGTTCGCGGTCACACTGTTACTCACCCATACAGGAATAAGCCGGTGCAGATGCATGACACATTTCCCTATACAGATTAGCCAAACATGCTGAATCCCAGCTGTAGCATCCAGCACGCTAGAGATCTTCCAACAGTGGAAGATACATCCGGTGAACTTTGTTACCATATTTGTCAGGCATCAAGACCCCCCCGATCAAGCGTAAAATGTACGCTCTACAATAGGCTTGTAGTTGTTCTTCTGTTGCATTATGAGGTGGAGTGGCAAACGTCTCTTGCAACCACTTGAGTTTTATAGCTTGTCATTTCATTTGATTAGATGGAGGAACCTCACCCAAAAGTTGGTGGCATTCCTCTCGTCGGACAAGGATGGTAGGTCCAGTAACGGGCAGTCCGTTCACACGCAACCCTAGCTGAAGAGCAACATCTTCCATTGTTATTGTGCATTCTCCGACGGGGAGATGGAACGTGTGTGTTTTTGGCCTCCACCTTTCTACCATTGCAAGCAACAATGATTTGTCAATCTTAACATGCCCCACTATTGTAGCGGTAGAAAACCCAGCTTGCTCCAAGTATGGTACAATTAACAGACTTGGAGCTTCTATGGTATGTAGGTGATAGTTAATCGTATCCTACAACCAAAAATCAAAGTCATAAGTACAGAATGATTAACGATGAGTTAATGACCCTATCATTTACAGTCATTTACCATATCACCTACTTGTGTTGACCTGTGAACGTGTTGAAATCTTAGCAAAGCCAATGAAGTGTGTGTGTTGTTGAGGATGGGAGGGATAACTTGTGGTATGTAGTCTTTCAGAGGGGAATTGTTGAAGTTGTGGTGAGTAGTGCTGAGTGAGGCTTAGTAAAGTTCTATTTATAGACATAAATAGATGAGCGGTTGAGATTGCACTGATGAAATCAACGGACGAGATCGAAGCACTATGAAAGTGAAACAGGGAAACACAAGAAGGAGGGTTGAATTGTGTTTTTTAACCGATTTTCGAAAGCCTTTTCTTAAAAGCGTTTTAGACAAGTAAGATGAAAGAACAAAACAAAACGATAGTCAACGTTTAAGAGACTTTGTTTTCAATCCTCAAGTTAGCAAATAAATAAACTTAACAAGATAGGGATAGAGAGATTCACACAGAGATATATCCTGGTTCACTCTTTCAAATCAAAGAGCTACGTCTAGTCCTTTCCCTGAGAAGGTTTTTCCACTAAATCACTTAACACTTTTTCACAAGTTGTTTCCTAGTCACTCCACGACTACAACTCCAAGTATTCTACACCTCTTCAGGCTACAAGTATTCTTTTACAGACAAGCCTCTCCAGGCTCAACAAATCCTAAGACTTGGGTGAGGTTTTTCGAGCTTTTTACAAACTCACTAAGAGTGAGATTATTACACGATACAACTCTTAACAATCTGTTTTGTAACTTTATAATGAAAGAATAAGAAGGTTTACAGATCAATTTATAGAGAGTGGATGCTTTGAAGGTTTTTGTTGCACAATGAATTCTCTCATTGAATGTTTTCTTGCTCTCTGTTTTTTGTTTCTTCAGAAGAGGGTCTTCTTATAGCTTTGTCTGACCTTCCGAATTAAAAAGGTAAGAAACTTTTCCGTTTAGACACAGAGAAATATCCGTTAGGCACAAGTCCATTTGCTAGCTGTTCTCCGTTCAATATTTGTCCTTCCAAAATGTGGAGGCAAGGTTGCTTTTAGTAGAATAACAACTTGAATTGTAGCAGACTAATTTGCCTTTTTGGCCGACAAGCGTTTTGCTCTACGTGATTCTTTGCTCTACGTGGTATACAGTGTACAACGTTTGTACCTTATTTTATCTTATGTGAAAAGATATTTTCTTTTTAAAACCAATCAAGACTTTTGAAAAAGAGCCACGTTATCTGCAAAATAAGGTTAGTGGACGCACAAGTATATAGAAAGTTGGACGCACGCACACTTTATATAGAAATTTGGACGCACAAATTTTATAGAAAGTTTGGACACACACAATACTATATAATAACTGTACGTAAGACTTTTACCACAAAATCCAAAAAGTCTTTTGGACGAACCACAATGTTTCTTTGGACGCAGATATTGCTTTGAGCTTCTTGTCCTTTATGAGCTAGATGTAACTTTGGACGCTAAGAAACAATGTTCCTTTTGAGAGTCCGTCTGAAGTCAGAAACATATACAAAGTCTTTTTTGACCTTATGGATTAGTATAATCTGTACTTCAAGTATATTCATAAACATATAATAATTTTGTTAATCATTAAAACTTTTAGGGTTCATTAGCCATTATTGTTTTGGTTCTAACACACTGTGCGTGGGTCAGAGAGTTTTAATCATTTTTGTCCATTGTGACAGATAAAAGGAGCGGTTGAGATTGCACCGACGAAATCAACGGACGAGATCGAAGCACTGCGTGTGGGTTAGAGAGTCATAATCATTTTTGTTTGTTGTTACAGGTTAAAGGAGCGGCTGAGATTGCATCGACGAAATCAACGGACGAGACCGAAACACTGTGTGTGGGTCAGAGAGTCATAATCATTTTTGTCAGTTATGACAGGTAAAAGGAGCGGTTGAGATTGCACCGACGAAATCAACAGATGAGATCGAAGCACTGTGCGTGGGCCAGAGAGTCATAATTATTGTTGTCCATTGTCACAGGTAAAAGGAGCGGATGAGATTGCACCCACGAAAGCAACGACCGAGATTGCTTCGAAAAGATCGAAGGACGAGATCGCATTAGGATAGTAAATGATGGGGAAAACAGGTTTGAGCGTCATAATGTTCTTTATATTTTGTGTTTTAGGGTTAAGTTTTGGTTAACAAAATCAAACACAATTAACCATAAATTGAAACAGAGCAATATTATTAATTGGGGATCACAAGAAACACAAGGTACAACGTGGAAAAAAAACACATGGTACAGAAAGGAAAAACAAGAAACATAAATGGTACAGAAAGGAAAAAACAAGAGCCACAAGTGGTACATAAAGAAAAAACATGAAACACACATGGAATACACTAAGAAAATCATGGCTGGGTCAAGTAGGTGCCACCCTCATCATTAGATGGTTGTGGTTCCACCGAGCATGCCATTATATTGTTTACGGTTCTGGTTCCACCGAACATAGCATATAACTCAATCGGACCGCGAGTTTGGTTGTGCCTAAACACAGTGAACATCCTTCGTATGTCATCGTCCCGTGTACTTCCTCATTTGTTTTTAATCATAACCACACATATTCATCAACGATCACAAAACACCTACTAAAATCAATTGCAATAATTACACCCCCTCTCGTAAGCATTCATTGAGTAAAGGCTCATTTAAGTCCCCAACAATTTTTAAGGTACCACTTTTCATTCCCGAGAAAAATAACTCACTCAATAATCCCCAAGAGTGACAAAAGAGTGACATTTTAGTCCCTCCATCTGTTACCATTCAGAACACACCATTAGAGTGTTGATGTGTATCGTTAGTATGTCAGGTGCCTAAATAATAGTCTCTACATGCATAATAGACCATGAGAATAATTATGCATTGACCTAATAAAGTCCTCAACTATTATTTAAGTAACCCAATTTAGTCCCTGACAATTTCTATCGTGGGACATATTATTCCCTACTTGTTACAAGCAACACACCACATGCATCAGATGCACCAACACAGGTCATATGGACGATTTTAACAGACTCCTGGGCACACTGATGGTATATACCAGCAATTTAACACTATATTTAGGATGGAGACAAACGGAGGGACTGACGTGTCCCTCTTTTGTCATTGTCAGGGGCTATTCGATGAATTTTTTTTTCAAGGACGAAAAGTGATACCTCAAACATTGTTAGAGACTAAAATGAGCATTTACTCTAAATAAAAATATATACCTCCAAGACACATATCATGCTTTTTATGAGTCTTAACACAACATAGGAGTTTATGTTTAGAACCGTACTATATTGAAAAGTTATGCTATCTCATCTCCATATTCAATATACATTTAATGGATACTGCCCATAGTTAGAATTTAGCCCCTATAATCTCAAATAAGATTCTAGTATGCTCAATTCAAGTTATATAGACTAAATCTCATACCCGTGCGATGTACGAGTATAACATATTTTTTGGCCTTTTTTGCTTTGTATTTTTTTTTTTATAAAATGTAGAAAGTAACATGTTAACAGATTTTTTTTTTATAAAATATAGAAAGTAACACGTTAAAAGATCAACAAATACATATTTGTGTTGTTTTTGATTGGTTTGGGAGAGGGGTTTGTATGTTTGAGTTTTGAAAGTTAAATTGTTGGAGAAAAGTACGTTAATGAACATAAATAATGAAAAGATTGAACCTTAGTTTCGTATTTCTAATTATGAACTATCCATTCAATGCAATGAAAAGTACAATACTTCAAAGGATTTTCCTAAAATGCGCAGTTTGAACTTGTCCTTCTTATACTTGCATCTCCGGTGGAGCAAAATCAGCGTCCATCCTTGTAATACCGTAACTTTCACATTGACTAACCCCAACAACAGTCTATAACAACATCACTTGAGACCATTAAAGCCAAATCCATAAAAATAACAATTTTGTTTCAATTAAAAATTAAATATTAACATATCATTATTAGGATGTTGCAGTATGACCTTTTTACAATTTTATTGACTTAGGTGTCTCTTATGTTGGTATTTCCTTTATTACGTTTGGTTTACCATTCCTTTGGTATGTTTGTTTTAAAAGATTGAAATAATAACCAAATAAACATAGTAGCATGCAGAATGCGTACATTAATACAACATAGATACTTAACAAAATTAATAAAATTGCTTACAATAATACAACATAGATACCACAACTCCAGGACGCAGGTATTGCTTTAGCACATGATCTACAAACATGATAAGTTGTTAGGCAATGGTAATGATTGGTAGGAAGGATTAATCATAATGTATTATAAATATTGAATGTTTTTTTCCGTAATGCGCAAATTTCATGTATTTTTAAGTTTCACTCAATGAAGCAAGCAAGACCCAAAGCACATAATAGATTAAGTATGAGTTACCTATTTTAAATTTTGAAAGATCTCTTTGTAAACCACATTTGAAGTGATATTGGACACATGTTCTTCATCGTCACATATAAGTATCTTTAATCCTTGTCTAGAAGTTACTCTTGAAAGTGCCAGAGATATTGATATTAAATTATTAACCCCGTTGGTTAAAAAATCACATAGATAAATACCCCCTTCTGGTTATGATGTGTTAGAGATATTGATATTAAATTATTAAATTTTTATACTAAATTATTATATAAGTCAAGTTAGTTCAATTGATTAGGATTTTCTAGTTACAAATGTTATATAGAACTTTTCATTTCCATATCCCATTTATACATTGCAACAAAACAAACAGGAGGTAGCAATTATACAACAGAAAATATTCACACACACGCTATAGAGGATCCTATTTGAAGGCTATATACTTAATACTGCCATACAGTATATTATTACTGTTCTACTCCTTACATACTTGTTATAGTCTTTCCAAGAAAAGTTTTTAAAGCTATATACTTAAGAGGGTGATATAGATAGATAAAAATTCATCATCTAGTGGAGAACAGATAACAGAGTCATAATGAAAAGTAATGGATCAAACATTACTTTTATATGTAGATCTTGCTTACTGTTATTAACTTTTTATTTTTTGCTGCTCTTTTCTCCTTTTTTTTTGCTTTTAAAATATGATTGCCTCCCAAGTTAAAATATTTTTTTCAGCATGACATTTACTATTGCTTAATTCTGAACCTGACATGAAATTAGGGGAATGAGGTTGTTGCTTGAAATATACTATTTTGCATGATTGACAGTATTGCGACACATGAGGGTTTTATCTATTCTATTCGTGATATATATCTATCTTAATAACAACGAATTTAAATTTTAATCAATTAAAAGCCTAATGGTAAATACTTAAAAATAGCACATACTGCCAGAATTTGGCATACACTAAAAAGAACTAAATGAGGTACGGCGGTGAATTCGTTCCCGGGCCTTGTACACACCGCCCGTCACACTATGGGAGCTGGCCATGCCCCGAGTATGATAAATTCCTCAGCAGCAAAGTGTTCACTTCTTTTTCGCCAGGTTTCATGACAGATATCTCTTTTTATTATTATTTAAATTAATAATTAGTAAAGCATGGTCAGTATCTGCTATCCAAATAACAGTGTATTTTATTTGCAAGCACTGGAAAGCCTAATGCTATTAATGTTGGAAGCTTTAAATTTGAGTGCTAACCTTTTCATCCAGCAACAATTCCACACTATTCGTTTGGAGTGGATTTTTGAATTCTGGAATCTTCCAAACACTTATGACCCATACCCTTATGATCCACTTTATCCTCCTGGGAACAATGTCATCAAGTAATGTAATCTTTGATGTCATCCATCATTTGGATAAAAACAAATATTCCGTTAGAAACAATATTATAAGTTCAGAATCATACAAAAGTAATGTGTACAAAAACATGTGTTTTTCAGCACAAATGTAGGTGGTATACAAATTAGCGAGAAGGTATAAAATTAGAGTAATTTGTACTAAACATTGACCAATAAAAAATGAATTATAATTGTAAGCCAAATACAGAACAACAACGAAATGAGCCTCAAACATTTGCCAAAATCACGACCATTGGGGTTTCAAATCCCTCATCAAGGGGATGGTCACTTTTCACAACTTGAGATGAGGCGTCTTTTACAACAGAGAGTACTAAGGATTTGTCAATACCACGCTCCTTCAGTATAGGTCTCGAAGACTATAACCATGCCGAACATTTTATAAGGTTATGCAGTGCATTTATCAAAATAAAGGTAATTAAATTTATTCCTTCATCATTAGTGCTCTTTAAAACTTTTAATTCAGGTTGTTGTTGAATCGATTAATTAACCACCTCTTATAAGGCTAATTCATATGACCATGTATAACTTACTTTGCAACCCAATCAATAGCCTTCATAGCTATTAAAAACTAAAGTCTAGCAATTTAAGTTGTAGAAACAGAGGGAATTAAACTTTTGTATAAATTTGTAACCTCCAACGCTAAAGCCTTAAATTATAACCAAAATTAGATAGCCTTTCAGAATTATTGTAGTGGAGAAAATTATGGGGTCATGGAATTAGTCTTATTTGGTTAACGTAAAGAAAGGAAGAGGAAGTGAGAAGGTTACTGTAATTGTAGGGGGAAAATGAAATATTGACAAATAGAAGTCTCAATAAATCCTAACATGCCCTATTTGAAGAATGCAAATAACAATGTCATTATTAAAAAGAAGGATTAAAGAAGTCAGCAATGGATGGCAAGCAGGGTTTCTTGTGTCTTGTTTTACTTTATTTTCTTAAGGATAAAAAGAGTAAACAATTGGACAGCTAAGAGCAACACCAAAAGATAAAGCCCAACATATTCAACTAACCAAAAAGTTAATATAGTAGAACAACTCATTATCAAGTAATGTTTAACAATGGGATAACAACGTATTGGTTACTCAAATGGTGTACAGAGAGCTAGCCACTTCTCCTCAAGTAATGCAAATTCATAAAAACAGAATGACTTAAACTCATTCCAAAATGCTTTCAACAATTAGGGACATTACAGTTTCCATATCACAACATTTGGCAAGTATGTTGATTACTTTCAAATTTCAAGCACACCAAGGATAACCAAATAGTAGTATCAGTAATAAATTCCAATTACCAAAAATAATATGCATACAAAGGTTGCACAAATTACTTTTATTTTTATTAAAAAGAAGGGTTCAATAAGTCAGTAATTGTAATACCCCAATTTTTTCGTGCTTTCTAAGAACGATAGACTCAATTAACGAATTTATATTTTTATCTGTATTTTAGAAAATGATTTTGGGAAAACTAAAATCATATTCATGCTTGATATAATCGTAGGAGCCTACGGTTAATTTTTGGGCCGAAAACTCAAACGGAGTCCGATCTACGTCTTACGGATGATAGTGTTTTACTACTATCAAGACCTCATCTTGACTAACGGACGAGACCATTAGTCTTAGAATTCAATCCTCTTCCTTTTTGCTAAAATGCGTCCTAACGTCCAAAAATAAAAATAATATATTATATTCGGGCCGATAATCGAACTGGGAGACGATTCGAGCTGTATAAGGGTTTTTCGAGACCCATGAACGGATAATCTTCATGTCAAGACTGTGACAAGTCATTTGAGGACTCGTGCCAGTGTCGTGACGATTTAAAATATCGGGACGCGAAATGACCAAATTGCCCTTAGTCTTTCTTTTTACTAATTACCTTTTTACCTTTGCTTAATTCTTAAGTAAACTTAAGAAAATATCTCTCAATTTCACTCATCCTCACCTACTCATTCTCGGCCAAACCTCACCCAAAACCTCTCCTCACCCATTTCTCTTCTTTCTCTCTTTTCTCTCCAAAGAAAACTCCATTTTTGGAGAGTAAAAGCTTGGTTTTTGTGAAGCAACTTCCCTAGTTTTTGAAGGAGAATCTCTTAGGAGGTAGCTAGTCTTCTCTCTCTCTCTCTCTCTCTCTATCTCTCTCAATCTCTCCTTTCTCTCCTCTAGAAATCAATTTTCATGGAAGTTACGGTTTTTGCCCCTAAACTTCAAAAATCCATGAAAAATTGTAGAAAAATCCTTTTAATACCAAACCAATTTCTATGGCCTAGGTTCATGACATATTTGCATGATCCAAGAGCTTAGAGCCAAGAAATCTCTCTAGCTTATTTTACCAATGAGAGGCCAAGACCCCCCGTAAGTGTAGGGTAGGGTTTTTGGTTGGTTTTTGATGTTTTGAGTTGGTATCTAGGGTTATCTCACTTAGTTAGGGTGATATCCAAGAGATGAGAGTCTTTGGAGCTCCCTAGCTATTTTTAAGGTCAAAGGGTCGAAACCTAGGGGTAGTGAAATAGGAGAAATCTTTGTATTTTTGAGTTAATACCTTGATTGATTGTGTGAGTGTAGTGATCGGCAGATAGTCGAGCAAGGTTTCAGATCAATCGGGCGACTGCTTCTTACCCTTGGAATTTCAAGAGGTAAGGGGATAAATTTGAGGAATTCCAATTCCGACAGCTATATGCTGCATTGGTGTGTTTGTAATGTGAATAAATGTATGTATCTGATTATTGGTGGAGTGTATTATTTGTTGTTGTTGATTTGCCTATGCATGATATAACTGTTGATGTATGTGGATACATGGTATAACTGTTGTATAAATGTATAGATGTATCGGGTGCCCTGCTGTGGGATTTAAGGCATTTGAGGACCTAATATTGATTAGGATCCGGCATCGTGTAACATAAAAGCTCTAAAAGCTAGATATGTGGAATGGAGAAAAATAATAAGGTTTTATTGTTTTTCAAAGTTAATTTAAGAGAAAATAATTAATTATCTCTTTTGGAATAAAATAATAATAAATAGCTGCTTTTAAGAAAAAGTTAACTTAAAAGGGCGAAATTGTGAAAATATGTTTTTAATAACGAAAAACGATGTTTCTAAGATAAATAGTGTTTTAGAAAACTTTATTAGTTTTTAAATTAATAAAGTTAATCGTTTGAGCAAAAGCGTTTTGAGAAACGTGATTTTCAAGTTATTTGGTTTTATCCAAGGAAAAGGGTTTTTACAAGATGTATGTTAAGGTTTGAGTTTTATCGAAAAACGACGAAAGGAAAAGAAATGGTCTTTAGACCAAGTTTTGTTTTATGGAAAACCGATCCCGAGGACTTTGTGTAAGTGTCGGAGATTTGGGTTTTGGTTTTTGAATTTTCGAGAAAGTGGTTTTTAAGCTTAGAAACTAGAAACTGAGACGTCAGGGTTCTAGGGTTCAGCAGAAACATGTGGATCAAGGATCCGTGTTAGTTGTGGTCCTGTCGGCTTAAGGACGATCTATGGGGTCCTGTAAGCTTGAGGATGTTTCTATGTTCTTGAATCCAAAATTCTAAACTGGTGCATCGGTTAGGGATGTTTGGGTTCGAGCTGTTTTTGACTAGATGTCCTGTTTTGAGAAAAATGTTTTTGAGGCTTAAAGAGTCTAAGACATTATGGTGGTTGTTAGCGTTGATGCTACAACGAGGAACCTTGATGTTTTTCATGCATTTTACGTGGGGCAGACGTGCCTTGAAAACGGGGGACCTTGATAGGCAAGGAGAACCTGAGATGATTTATTTGTCATGACATTGTGCCTTGATGGACAATGGTATCATATGTGTTCTGGGAACGTATTGTGCCTTCAGTTGGACAATATAGTATAATCGTATATATGGAGTACTTTTGATTGCGCCCCCATGTGAGAATCGCGTAGTGTCATGGTGATAATCATTAGAGCCTACGGGTCAATGATTTAGGAGCCTGATCAGCTCATTGCGAATGTTGATTTGATCTTCCGGAAATCTAGAATTTAATACTAATTGAGATATATGGAAGTGTCATGCATACGTTTAGAGGATAACGTTGATTGTAGGGTACGAAACCCTTGTGTTTTTACTGTTAGTACATGGATATATATGTTGTACTATTTGATGCATGATAATGTTTGGTGAGATATACTGCATGAATCTGCTGTTTGTGATTGGGCATGTAGTTGTCGTTTTTGGATTCATATATTGGTTTATCATCCTTGCATATTTTTCTGGACTGTTCTGTTTCTGGTTGTATATATATATATATATATATATATATATATATATATATATATATATATATATATATATACTGTATGCACAGATGAGCTTGGGGAGAGAGGGATTGGCGTACACGAGAGTCCGCTCCCTCACCTTTGATCATCGTGAGGACCCTGCTGCCTGGCTCATACATTCTAGGGCTACCAGTGCAGCGTACACAAGCCCAGTTTGCACTCTGCGAGGGAATATTGAGGTGGGACCTCAGGAGAGGATACACACCGTCGAGACCGTCCAGATCCCGTTACCACTGATCTGGATGATGCTCAGTACCTGGTGGAACAACGGGAGTTACAGCACCACATCCCAACCGCCTAATCTCTACAGCAGCACCCTCCCTTATCCGCTCCACCTCCGTTTGTTTTAGTGCTGAGGAGGAGGATGAGGAAGAGGAGGATCCTGAGGAGGATCTTGAGGAGGAGGAGCTCATCGCGACACCTGAGTATCATCCTCTGGAAAATGGGGATGCTCCGGCTGAGGGAGCCGGGGATGCGGGGATGGTCAACGGGGATGTAATTTCCCTCGACCACTCTCCTGATGGACCTGTTGGACCCTCCTTTAGGGGACTATCCAACGGCTTCCACTAGTCTGACCAGGTTAGGGTGTAGACTTTTCTTTTGAGGTAGCGATTTTTGTGTAGTCTGTTAGCGACTATTGATGGCCATGAGTTTTAGTGATATGGTTCCAAACTATCGCTACCTAGTTTTTAGCTTTTTAGCAACTTACTTTTCTAGTTTCTTTTGAAAAGGGATATGTTGTCCATAGGTCGTCTGCATATGACCAGTTGTTGGTATATATATATATATATATATGTGAACACCTCATTTTGACCGGATCCCTTTTATTTTTTACTTAAATTTACCAAAAAATGGAAAAGAGTCAAGATCATAAAAAAGTCTCTTTTTAATAAAATCCAAAAAAATGATAAAAAGAATAAACCACAAAAATATTTTGAGCTTCATTTATTTATAGAAATCACAAAAAATATTTTAATTTCTTGTTAATGCAGTTTCTTTTATAGATAAAGAAATAAAATGGAACATTTTGTTATTTTTAAGTTATGTCTTGTTTATGATACTCATAAGGAAAAAATAAGAAGAAAAATGTCTTTGGGCCAATAAACCAAGTTTCAGCCCATACCCTTGCTCCAGAAACCCATTTCCCTTCTCCTTGCTCCATAACCCGTCTATCTCCTCCCATAACCCGTCTATCTCCATAACCCGTCTATCTCCTCCATAACCCGTCTATCTCCATAACCCGTCTATCTCCTCCATAACCCGTCTATCTCCACAACCCGTCTATCTCCTCCATAACCCGTCTATCTCCATAACCCGTCTATCTCCTCCATAACCCGTCTATCTCCACAACCCGTCTATCTCCTCCATAACCCGTCTCTCCTCCCTCTCAAGAAAAAACCCTAGCCGCAGCCCTCTCTCTCTTTCCCCCATTCTTTCCTTTTCCTTTTCACCTACCGCAGATCCCCACATCCCTTCTTCGTCCGCGCACCCTTCTCCATCCCGAAATTCACGGGATTTTATCTTCTTTAATCACCATCCTTTCGTGATCCTGAACGTGAGGGAGGATTTCCTTCCATATCCATGGCGTGTAACGCATAATCCCGCGAGGCATGTGTTGATCCATTCCTTTTTCGTTTCTAATTAAGAGATTTGATTTTGGGTTTTCATGAATGTGCAGGAAGAATAAATGAAAGAGATGAAGGAGTGACTCTATAAAAAGACCAGAAACACAGCACCAAAAGGGGGGAACCGATGGAGAGACCCACGACCAAGAGAGATCATATGAGCGGTCATACTCATATTGAGATGTCCTTGGGCTTTGTTTGAGGATTTGAGAGGAATCCTTCTTTTTTTTTCTTTGCTGGATGGGTTCTTGAATTTTAGGAAGCACAATTTCTTTCTTTTCTGCTTATGAAGGGAGGAGTTTGAGAGATGGAGAGTGGCTCCTTTGGAAGAAATTTCTACTTCTTGTATTGAGGAATACTAAATCAAAGGATCATTGTATATACCGTTCCTGATATCCTAATTTATAGGAAGTTTGAAATGGTTTCTGTTGTTTACCACTCTCTTTGATTTAGTTTATATATTTGTTTTGCCCATTTCCTGTTTGTTGAAAGGCTTGAATTAGTATTCTATTGATTTTTGGTCTAGCTATTTGAGGGATTTGGATCCTTTTTGTTGTCTACAGATTTGCTACGAGAAAACAAAGGAATCATTTTCATTTTGCTGCATTTGCATATTACTAAACTAAATGTGTTGCCATGCTTCCTAATCTAAGTCTAGTTTGGTGTTCAGTTTTCATGTCCAAATGGGGAATGAGTTGTTGTGTCAAAAAGAATAGTCCAAGCCTTTTCTGCGTTGAACAAATAGAACAAGTTGAGGTGCTTGAGAAAGAAAGGTATTTGTTCTAATTGATTAAATATAGATTTGATTCGGTGACCAACATTTGCACGTTTTCTTGTTCATTCATTATTCTCAGCATTGTCATTTGATTTAGTGTTCTGTTGTTGTGGCCTTTGGATTAAGGTGCTGCTGGTTTGTTAGTTTGAAACAAGTTCTTGGAAGTGTTGGTTATGAATTATTAAGTGCTCCTGTGTTACCAACTAGTTTGCCATGCCCATTTGTTTTTTGACTCATGTTATTTTACATAATCAAAATCAATACTTTTGTGGGATTTGCTGGTTTGAATTTGCAGAGGTAGAGTCTACGCTATTTGCTTGAGATTGGATCACAACTTTGAGTTACCTTTAAAGCTAATGTTCAAGTGTTTGTCTTTTTTTTTTACTTTTATTTTTGTAAATAATTAATTAAAATAACTGATCCTGTCTTATTTAGGGATGCTCTATGGACTTGAGTGTCATGTTCGATCCCTTGGATTTGAGGTTGCTCTATGGATATAAGTGCTATGTTCAACCTCATTTAGGATTTATTAATGACTAAAATTAGAAATCAAATAATTTAAAAAAATTATAAAATATCATAGAACAAATCTTCTTAAATCTTTTTCCCTTTTGTGTAGGTGTTAGTTCATAATCTTTCATTGTTATAAATAGATTTTGGGGTAAAGTAACTACGTTAAGATTCATTAACTATTTGCACAATTAATTTGGTTAACCGTTTGTTTTTACGGGTGTACTAGGGGTGTCGTGGGGTTAAGTCCTCATCCTTCCCTATGCACAATCGACTCCCGAACTCAATTTGGTTCCAATGGCCGTTTTTTTAAGGGTTTTCCAATTTTTACCTGAATTAAATAAAATTGGTGGCGACTCTATATGTTTTTAATAAAATCTCTTTTTTTCGTCGTCCTCCTTCGCGATTTCGATCGCGACAATATATATATATGAGTATTCTGCTATTACTCTGAGTTGTGGTTATTTATGGTTTATAAATAAGAAAAAATTTTATCACGATTTTTCAGGACTTAATAAGATATATTAAATGAATCATCTTTCTGAAAGTAAAACCAGCAAGTTTTATTTAACATCTTTATTGATGTTTTGGGTTACAAAACGTGATACCGGGTTGAGGGTAACACAGCAATGGTTGGCAAGCAGTGTTTTTTGTGTCCTGTTTTACTTTCTATTCTAACGGAAAAAAGAGTCCCCCAAACAACAAATCAAGCTCAAAGTCATGCAAACCACCAAGCTAATAAGTCAAAATTTCAAGTAACACAAAATTCAGGCAATGCCCAGAAACTCTCATAGGATCTCATACCCTAGAACCGATCATACAATAGATTTCAAGAAAGTCCTTATTTGAACTACACCAGCTTTTTTACTGAACCCTTATCACGATCATCATAGTAATTATCTCCCATATTGTTGTCCTCATCCTCACCAGATATAATTATTGGATCAGAAAAAATTCCAAGATTAAAAATCTTTGGAGGCATAGGGTAGCGTACCTCTTCAATCCACCAGAAATGAACTTCCATGTTGAATTCTGAAAATATAACCAAGAACCCTCCCTCATGTAGCTTGCAGCTTGTAGCTTGTAATGATTCCTATGCGAGGTCACCCATCGGTAAAGTAAACTCCTCGCTTTCTCTTCTCAACACCCACCTCAAACTTTTTGTCAAATTTGTCACCCAACATTACGCGCTCACGAGTTTCAGTATAAAAGTCCTTCGAAAACATTTTTGGCATCTTAGCCTAAGCCTGCAAATAAAGATAGTGATTGAAAACCATTAAAAAATCAACCAGTGCTCACCTATATTTAAAATTTAAAAAAGGAGATAAAAAATCATTAATAGGATTGAAGCAATTACCTTTTCTGGATCAAACTCAGTCACAAACCACCTATTCAGTTGAGTGATTGATGAAGAAGAACTACTACCCATCTACAAATAAATCAAACCAATTATATTTTATAAAATATGTTAAATATATCATTTAGTTGAAATTGAAATAAATACTATAGAGGTAACCATTGCATATTATTCTTTCAAAGTTATCAATTTTGAATCTTCCAGCTTGTGATTCTTGAGTTTGTGGTGCAATGGCAGAAACCTGAGTTTGTGTACAGGATGGCAAAATTGATTATTGTAACAGGCACCAAGTATATATCACAATTAACATCACTTAGGTGAGTTTAGACTAATTCCCAGGTTCCTTTATGCGTTTTCTCTTGACAACAAAGAAATACATTTTTGGTATGCATACATGGAAAAAAGATGCGACTTTATTAAGGATCCAAAGGAAATTTGATGACTAAACCAAAACTTGCTAAATCATGAAAGATGATGCAAACTACAAATGAACCATGTTTGAGTGGAGTAATATATTTGATATTAATGATGTCTACTGGTTGTCATGCTTACCTCTTTTAGACGCTGCTCAAATGGTACAAGCCTTTAGTTGTCAGGCTCCTCATTGTGCCTCCAAATTTAACATAGGATGGGATCACGTTTAATGCAGTCCCTCTTGTGACAAAAGTAATTGATACAACCTATGCTCAACATATGATAGTCAAGTAACACTGTTACATCAAAATAGTACACTTTTACAACCTTTAGTTCTAATCATTTTATGCACTTCCCTTTCATATAGCTAAACAGAATAGTTGAAATCTTTCAAAGTAAACAATTTTTTCTTTAAATACAAAGGAAGAATTCACCTAAACTTCTAGCCATATCAAACAATCAGGTCCAAAAGCGAAAAGCTAGATAAGAAAAGACGACGCATGAAGACAAAAAAAGTTAGGACTATTAAGATCCAATAAATGAGATGTATCGCTAGGTAACTCACTTTGTTGTATTTATAGGTTCCAGTTGGTCCCTTAAAATCCAAGTCATGGCTTCCTGCATAATATAACTCTGGCAAAGCGAACAAAATTGTATACCCATATTTTCCAAAGCAATACCAATACTTTATTGGCTGGACTTCTGATTTATTGATCTTCGTGAGAGAAGTCTTCAGCATTTTCAACTTTGAGAGAACAACTAAGAGAAATCTTCAATCTTGTACGAGGTTTTTCACAAGAGTCAGTAAACGGGTGAATAACTTCTTTATACAGGTTGACTTTTAACTAGAAAGTCAACATCTTCATATAAGCTTTAGACGAGTGAACTTTTCTTGTTCAGACGTAGGGGTGGGCATGGGTACGGGTCGACCCGCGAACCCGGTGTACCCAATCCAACCCAAACCACAAATATTGGGTTGGTTCGGGTCATTGGGTTGGGTTGGTTTCTAAATAAGTAGACCCATAGCTTATGGGTTGGGTGCTGGGTCCAAAGATTGTAAACCCACTCAACCCAATCCAACCCACATATTGAGAGGAATATTATAAGTCCAGCTACTGGAGCGTGGAGGGACTCTTCTATCTTGAATTTGATGACTCTTCTTTAATACTCAGCCGCCTAAATTGGAGTGACCATTTTTTGGTTACATGAACAGAAATAGTTTGAAGACATGCAGAAATAGCTTGAAGACATAGTCAGTGAAATTGTTTAGAAATTATTTGAAGACATTATTATTATTTTTTATTTCACTTGTTTGTTTAATTTTGATGGATATTGTGCCCCAAATTGAAGTGGTATGCTTCATTTTGTATTTGGAAGTTCAAATTAATGCATTGGTAGTATTTTTCTGCCCTATTTCCCCCCATTATTTGCTTTTGATAAAAACAAAATAATTTACTACCAAACCCGGTCACCCGACCCAAACCAACCCGTATGAGGTTGGGTTGGGTTGGTTTGGGTTACATGAAAATTTTCGAAGAAACCGATCCAACCCAACCCATATTTATTTGATTGGGTTGGGTCTTTAAATGCACCAAAACCCACCCAACCCGACCCATGCCCACCCCTATTCAGACGGGTGATCTCAAGCTTAAACTAGCTTAGACTTAGTATGGATAAGTGTTCAAAACTTATTACATACATCTGCACACTAAATAGACAGGTCAGCAACCATAAAAGAGTTCAATTAAATCTTTGAACAAATGTTTCGTTTTCATCAAAACTTAGGTAAATGCACATCAGACATTTTGGAGACTCAACAAAATCATATTAAGATGCATTATGCTTTTCATGTATGGTGAAATATAAATTTAAAATTAATAGAGAAAAAGAAAAATTGTATAAGAATAAGTTTGATGGATAAGGGTTCTATACCGTTTAGCTTCTGAGCCATATATTGTATGGTTTATTTTTATTTTTTTAACAAATCTATGGTTTATTTATAATCTCATATATAATTTATTATATCAAAGATATGCATTTATTTTTGCGCAACATGACATAAGGACTTGTAATTTGAAAACATAAGTTGTCGAGTTTGTGTAGCAGTGTTTCCTTTTTTTATAACTATTTTTAGTGAAATACTAACATTTTTCAAACCTTTGAACGGTGAATGTTTTAACTTTTAAACTTACATGACCCGTGTTTAGCACGAGTCTCTTTATTATAATAATAATAATAATAATAATAATGATAAATATATAAATATAATTAGTTACATAGAGGGCATCGAGAAGCTTCATTTTTAGGGGGGAGTTCTATCCTAAAATTATATTTAAAAAATGGATTATCGGCCCAAGCCCATTAAAAACCGTTAACTCGTCTTAACGTCCCGCTTCCCTGATCTTCAACCATCTGTTGGCGTTGTGATGGTGGTTGTGCAAGAGTTACCTGATGACATTATCAAGTCAATCTTTGTTAGAGTACCCGTTAAGGCTGGCTTTGAAAAGGTTCAAATTGGCCTCCAAGAGATGGTATTCCCTCCTCTCTGAACTTGAGTTTTCACTTTCTCATTTTAACTTTGGAGTTGAAATAACGCATAAACTGTTATTCATACCTAAAACTTGAAATTACTCTTGAACCAAAGCTCTAGGGATCAATTGGGAACAAATCGAAAATGTTGAAAAGAGATATTGGGACTAATGTGTTTATGTGGTGCCTAGGCGGTAGAGTACGGTGCCTAGACTCCTTTTATAATCAACATATAATTATAATACTTCTCACTGTAAACATATCTCAATATCATTCAAGGTTTTTATGTTGTTAGTCCGGCGTCTAGGCAGTGGAGTACAGTATCCAGGGGGTGGAGTATGACATCCATTACAAGAAAACGTGAATTACCAAAGGTCATACCATCAGTAAGGGCCAAATAACGATGACCCACCAAAGGGCCTTAAGTTGTAAACCATGTGTCAGTAATATTTATCGGCGACTTTTTTGAGATCATTGGGAATTTCGATGACCTACTAGTCGAAAAATTCTTTAGGTAATTTCCTAAGTTACCGATGACCTTTACATAGGTAAATATGTTTTCACACTACCGAGTCGGTAACAAATTTTCATGTTACCGACAAAATGTTCATCAATAATGTATTTTGCCCATTATCGATTGTCGGTAATGCGAATAAATATTATCGATGGAAAGATCGTTGATAGCTATTTTATTTTTAAGAATAAAAATATAAAATTTATAGTATAAATAAAATAAAAATTAAATATATAAACAAAGTTCAAGTTCATAAGTTAGTTAATTCATAGGTATGTAAAATCCTATGCTTTGAATACTTTCCTTTCCAAATAATGAAGTTGCTGACTGTTATATAATTTGTTGCGTAATGAAAAGTAAAATTGACGGTTTGATTTCATATTTCAGACTCAGAGAATGAATCTCGAGTGTCCTCCCGCATCTGCTCTATCCCAACCTTCGTCAGGCCGCCCCTGATTTCAGGGGCGACGGTGATAGTGTGTTGCTAACTAAGGAGTGGAGATCCTTTCCATTTTGTTTTCTCCATTTTTCCTTCAATTTAAGAGAGAGATAGACACAATTTTTTTTAATGATTTAATTTTTTAAATAATAAAAAAGTTTAAAATATAAATCTCTTCTTTCTGCCTATCTCTCTCCTAAATGGAGATTGCCATTTACTCCTAACTAAGACTCTATAGCTCTTTCCTTTCGTGACAAGTTGTTGGGTGGTAGAGTTGCACCACCTCCGCGACCTAAAGTGGATCTCCTTGCTGCAAAAGTGGTTAGATTATAATAAGAAAAAGACAACCCTTTATTTTAGTCATTATGTCCAAGATGAGGATGATGAATTGGTGGCTGGATAAAAAGTCCCAACATATCATACCAATTACATTTTGTTAAAATTATGCAACATTAGCAGTGACGACACTGCAATATAAGTCTCAAGAATTTTTAACCACACTTTGTTTCAATTGCAGATGTTAAAACTTTAAATATGTTTTTCAAAAAATGAAAATATCACCATCACAATAAAAGGGAAGATTGTAGTTATCAAATTTTCAAGCAGAAGATCTCACCATAGACCTATTAGCATTTGAAAATAAAAAATAAATTATTATTACTTTATGTACAAGGGGGAAAGGAACATAATTTATCAGTGTCCATAATTATAAATAAAGCATTCATGAGAAAAAACTATTAAATCACATATTTGTGAGGAAAATTTATGACAAACTAGTGACTTTTTTGTAACACCAATGATTCAGAGAATCAATGTCAAAAGACCCAATTATGCATAATCTAGCAAAGTTTGATGTGATATATATGCATTGAAATGAAAATAAGAAAAACAGGAATTGGAAGGGGAGAATGATGATAAGATGAAAAGATGGACTTGATAGATAAAGCTGTCAATATGGGCTAAAGCTCCCCAGCCCACCCCATTTGGCCCTTATATAACCCACCAATTTTAAAGCCCCCTCCTGAGTGGGTTACTTTCAACCCCAACCCATAAACATAATTTTTTGGAGGGGCCGGGGCTTTTGTGGGTCAGTCCACTTTCTTTTTTTCGTCCAAAAATAGTATAATTCTTCCCAAAAACAAATCAGAAGTTAGAGCGGAACAATCATGCGTGTTACACTGTTACCCATCGTCATCCATCGCTCTTCCCTTCGAGAGTTCAAGTTTTCTTCACTGATTTAACTCAATCAGAACCCTAACTCACACCTTCTCTGTTTCGATTTGAGGAAGTTTGAAGTTCAAATCTTCTCTGGATTTGAATTTGGATCTAAGGAAAGAATCTAAGAGTGTTTCTACAAAGCGGTACTTTAATTCTTATTTGTAATTTTTATTTATTTATTTTTGTCGACAAGCTATGTTCTAATTGAATTGATGTATCATTTGATTAGTATGTAACTTCTGATTTTGTAAAATTTGTGGTGAGGAGGTTTTTGCTAAGCCTGAATGGTTTTTGTTCAACTGGGTTAGTTTTCTATTCTATGATGATTATGGATAAGAGGCTAAGCTATAAGAGACACTTGGTTGCACAAATACTACCCTGGACAAATACTAGTTCGATCTTATGATGATGGAAGCTACACTAAATGTAGAGTGTGGTCATTTATGCAGTCGTATTGTCCCTAGACTTATGATATTGAACTTGAAAGTAATCACTTTAGCTGTCTTAAGAAATGAGGGTTGGTTACTTCATACAATTTTTTACAACTTCATTGTCTCCATGTGTGTTTAGGTCCAATATTAAAGTGTCTAATTCACTTGTACATTGCTGCCAAAACAAAGCTTGAGGTGGCAAAGGAAGGAGACAAGAGGGCAGCTCCCAAACATTGTCCAGACAAGTTTAGCTTAGTATAATTTTTTTTTATAGTTGTTTGACTGTTGTTTCAATATTGAACTATGCTTGTATCTTACGTCTTAGATGGCAGAACACTGGTTTCTTTGAGCAGATTATGTGATGTATGCAATTTTTCTGCCAAACTGTTACTATCTTGGTGAAGCTATGAGGCATATAAGCTATGATGCATTTTTATTTGTTCTGTAAAATATAACTCGACTTTATGACTGAGCCCTGTTTGGTGTCTAAAGCTTCTTCTCACAGAGAATGGACAACGGGCTCTAACAGCTTATCTTATTAATGACTTATTATGTTGGATCTTCCTTCCATTGTCTATAACAGAATTCCATTATTATTACATTTAGTCTATTTTCTTTTTTGTTTATTTTATTCAAGAACTCCCTTTCTGTTTTGCTTTTTGGTTATGCCTCTGATCATCATCTTACTTACTCTAGAGTATACACTATTGTCTACATATACTCTGTTTTCTTATCATCATCAAAATAAGGATGCTACAGAAATTAAATTTACCCTAAAACTAGGTAGAGGCATGCATAATATAATCGGTTTAATCTAACAAGAGACCTATCTGTTCAATCAATAAGGCAATAGTTTTATTTAGCTTTGTTTAGCTTCTCTGGATGCTCCTACCATATTCTCTGAACTCTTAAAAAAATACTTTTGTTGCAATGTACAGGAAACATTATGTAGCCTGCAAATCAAACTCTAAATGTAGAAGATGAAGTTATTTTTGAAACTCCCACCACTTTTTCTGAAAATACCGCCTCAACCAAAAAGGAAACTTCAAATGTTTGGAATTTTTTTTACAAAAAACTTGCAAATATAAGGATGATATTGAAAGGGCTGTGTGTAATCATTGCGAACGTGATTATGCAATAGGTAAAAATCCTAAGACCAAAACAAATTATGAGACTTCACATTCAAGTCTCCATATTTCAGTTTGCAAAGGAATTTTAAACCCAAATTTGAATGTGGATGATGGGTTGTCTAACCAAAAGAGTAGCACAAGAAAGATTAATCAAAAGACCCATTGTGACGTGCTTGCACAAGCCATAATTCATCACGATCTTCATTTAAATTTTGTTGAATATGAGAAAATCAGAGAATGGGTGAATTATCTGAATCCAGACGTTGTGATGCACTCTAGGAACACTATCGTATCAGATGTTCAAAAAATTTATACTAGAGAGAAGGACAAACTTAAGCAAGTTATGTCTAATATCCCTAATCGAGTGTGTTTAACCTCTGGTGTGTGTACAAGCTCTACTACAAAGGAATATATTTGTTTGTCTGCACAATTTGTTGGTGACAACTGGAAATTAGTTAGTAAATTTCTTAATTTTTGTCGGATGAAGCCTCCTCACACCGGATATAAATTAGAAATTATTGTATTTGATTGCTTGAGACGTTGGGGAATTGATAAGAAACTGTTTTCCATCACTTTGGACAATGCTTCTTCTAACGACAGTACGCAAGAGATTCTAAAAGTTCATCTTCGTTTGCAAAGCAGTTTGTTGTGTGATGGTGAGTTTTTTCATGTGCGTTGTTCCGCTCACATAATTTGATTGTTCAAGAGGGTTTGAAAGTGGCTAGCGAAGCACTTTATAAAATCAAAGACAATGTAAAGTATGTGAGAGGATCAGAAGGGAGGATGGTTAAATTCAAGGTTTGTGTGCAACAAGCAAACATTGACACAAGTGTCGGTTTAAGATTGGATGTATCAACCAGGTGGAATTCAACATATTTGATGCTTGAAAGTACAATCAAATAGGAAAAAGCATTGGATATTCTCAGGGTGACTATTGTCCATCAGAAGAAGAAAGGAGGAGAGAGAAAATGTGTGAATTTCTAGAACCATTTTATGAAACCACAAACATGATATTTGTATCATCTTACCAGACCTCTAACTTATAATTTTTGCAAGTTTGGAAGATCGAATGCTTGCTACATGAAAACTTGCTAAATGATGATGAGGTAATAAAGTAAATGTCTACAAGTATGAAAATAAAATTTGATAAATATTGGAAGAATTATAGTCTAGTCCTGGCTCTTGGAGCTATTCGTGACCCGTGAATGAAACTTGATTTTATACTCTTGGGTTACAGACAACTTGATGTATCAACCGTTGAAGACAAGGTTAAAAATGTGAGGGAAACGTTTGAGAAATTTTATGAAGAATACATAAGTAATTTTAACACACCAAGTGCTTCACAATCTCAACTAGCCAGTGAATCTAGCATGTTACATAAGTCAAGGGGAGAAGGAAGTAGGCCCAAGAGATCGAAAATATTTAGAGTCTATTTTTTTAATGCTAACCTAGTCATTAGTTATTTATTCCTTCCACTCTTGTTTTCTTGAGATAATTAATATATTGTAACTTGCAAGAGTGTAAAAGGTTTCAGAATGAGACTAACTCTAACATTGGGAAGAGTGAACTAGATCTTTATTTGGAAGAAAAACCACTTGATTATGATGACAATGAAGATTTGGATGTGCTGAATTATTGGAAGACTAATGCAAAACGGTTTCCCACACTTGCTACCATGGCACGAGATGTGTTAAGTATTCCAATTAGTACAGTAGCATCGGAATCCGCTTTTAGTATCAGTGGACGCGTTCTTACTAAATACAAAAGTTTCACCATTCCCGAAAATGTTCAAATGCTCATTTGCACTAGAAATTGGTTGCACGGTTTTGTTTTGAATCGTAATGATAACAATTTGCATTATTTCTTTATACCATAATTACAATTAGTTAATTATGTTGAGAATGATTTTAGATGAAGATGATTGTAAAACTGTTTGTGATGGGACTGAAGTAGCAAAGTCAAATGTGCATCAAGAAAATGATATTGAAGACTTATGTTAGACTTGTTTTAATTCCCATGCTTGTTGTAGAGTGGACTTTCCATCATGGTGGCTCATATCAAGATCTTTATTAGAAGTTAGCTATTAAGCTTAATATTTGTGTTTTACACTTTAATTGTATTGTAGAGTAGAAATGACCTCCATTTTTAATTCCTCTCCTTGACTCAGTTCCCTTGGTAATTTAGATTTGGGTAATATTCTCATTAGTTATTGTTTAGTATTAATGTTTCTTTTAAATATAACTTCCTAAGCAAATGCTAGATACCTCTATATTAACATACACTGCCTCATATCTTTTTGCATTTTCATTTATAGTGCACATCATGTATGTATGCCACATGCATATCTTTTTAAACTTTCATTTATAAATCGTTTCAAAAATTTTAATTTCCATTTCACATTTTATTACAGTGTAATTTGACTTTGTATTTCCTCTGTAAAATATGTCAAGTTTATCTAGTTTGTATTTGATTTGGGTTGAGAAACAAATAAGCTTTAAGCTAATAGAATTAGAATTAAAAACGAATTTTTTTAAAGCGTGTTGGCCCATAGGTTGGCCTTAACCCACCTTGGCCCTATAGGCTTTTTAGCCCTACGGGCTTTTTGGCCCTAACCCACATGGGCTAGGGACGGCCATTTGACAGCTCTATTGATAGGAGTACGAATGGCAACGGGGCGGGGCGGGGCGGGGCGAGGAAAGAAGGATGGCCACATGAAAACATATAGATCTAGAAAATCAATCACACGCGTTGGATGAGGAGGGAAGAAGGCTTACTGTTCGGAGATGCGTTCCTTGCGGTGGCTGAGGAGGGCGTTCTCCGATGGTGTCTTCGAAAGGGGTGAGCGAGACCACGGGTGATCGAGGGAGGCAGCGGCCGATGAGAGGAGAACGACGGCAGATGAGAGGAGAACAACGACCTAGCTTGCAAAGTGAGACGGTGAGAGTAAGATGAAGGTTGAAGGAGAAATGGTCAAGTGGAGAATAGCTGAAGTGTTGAACCGCACAAACAGAAGAGTGACTAAGTGAAATTGAGTGACTTAGGGTTAATTTAGGGGAACTTTTGTAATTTCAACATCGGGTATGGGTACCCGCAAGTACGGGTGCCTCAATACCCGCCCAGTACCGTTAATAGATGGGTAACAAAAACACCTGTTTATTTTACCCGCGGATACCCGTTAAGACTCCCGTCCTGTGCCCATTACAAATTTTATCTGTGAATATCCGCGGGTATGGCTAAATTTGCCATCCCTAGATAGGAGATGGCGGAACCACCTGCAAGATGAACGCGGAGCAAAGAGACGGTGACGGCAAGGTCCGTTAGGAGATGGTGACGCAACTTGTGTTTGGAGGCATGATAGGAAGAGGAATATGGATTAACCTTGGAATAATCAAATATAATTGTTTTCCCTCATTTTCATTTGCCTCAATATTTTCCTCTCATAATGCTTCTAAAAATAATAAAAAAATCTTGGGTAAAAGAAGTCAATTCTTATTACCCTAAATAATAGGAATGATTTTTACACTTACTCACATCCGAATTTGTCTCGTGACCTTTCATATGGTTGGATATTTGTTAGCTTGTGTCCATGCCTTTCAACGAGTCATAAGACTCCCTTTATCATCAATATAATTATAATCTTCATCACTGGAAACACATCTCAATATCATTCAAGGTTATTTTTTGTTACTTCAACGCCTAGGTAGTGGATTACAGTGTCTAGGAGGTGGAGTACGATGTCCACTACAAGAAACACGTGAACTATTGAAGGCCTAGCCATCGTTAATGGCCAATTATCAACGACCCACCGAAGAATCTTAGTCCATTCGTAAATCACTTGTTGGTAATATTTATCTCATGGGTTTTTTTAGATCGTCGGTAATTTCAACTGCATGTTGATCGAAAAACTCTTTAGATAAGTTCCAAAGTCACAGACGGCCTTTCCGTCGGTAATATGTCTTCGCATTACCGAGTCGATAATGAATTTTCACGTTATCAACGAAATGTCCGTTAATATTGTATTTTGCCCATTACCGATCATTTGTAATGCGAATACACATTACCGAAGAAAAGACCGTCGGTAACTGTTTTTTATTTTTAAAGTCAAAAATATAAAATTATAGTATAAATAAAATAAAAATAAGTAAGTAAATTAAATATAACCAAAAGCCAAATTCCTAAGCAAGTTCTTAATTCATAGCAAATTCAATAACAGATTGCTAATAACTTAAAATTTAGGTTTCACAAAACTGTGGAAGTTCATGTTGAGGGATACTCTGACTCCATCTCCAAATAAATAATGTGTATCTAAAGCATATCCCCACCCCCAAACACCCTCATCTCTCTAGCCAAAAAATAGTAAATGCCTTCAATTTCTTCCATTTTTTAGGCCCAACCTTTATTTTAGTCGTTCACCAAGATGGGGCTAATGAATTGGGGGCTGGAAACGAAGTCATAACATATCATACCAATTACATTTTGTTAAATAGTTAAGTGGTGTAACACCCCTCTTTTCTTCGGGTATCACTTTCGTAACCCAAAATAACCGTTTTTCCTTGTTAACAAAAGATTTTTTTTGTTGAAAATAACTCTATAGTGTTTGCGGAAATCTGATACCAAAAGAAAAGCTTTAACAATTAGAGAAAGCAAAATGAAACTCATCATATATGACAATAATTCAAGTTCTGCCATTAGGCATACATACTTCAACTCTCTCAATACACAACACTCATAGTCTCAGTCGGAAGACTGGACTTACACATTTATAAATCTTAAGAGTGGGCTGAAAAAAGAATTCTATGGACAATAAAACTTACTGCCCAACATAAGTCGCACCACTGAGACTGGGTCTCGTCGTCAACAAACCACACCTCTTCGTCGTCAACCTCAAGCACTCAAGCTATAGGGTCCCGGAGTGACTTAGAGGACTGCTAATAAACATCTGTACATGTATCCAAAAACACAACAGGGTGTCCAATATGTACATGCAAGTGTGAGAAACCAATATTTGAATCCAAAAACGACAACCATATACTCAAACACATACAGCAGATTCATATAAGCATATCTCACAAGTATCATCATGCATAGTCTAGTACAATATATCAAAGTACTAACAGTAAAACACAATGGTCTTGTACCCCACAATCAACGTTATTTTCTAAACGTATGCATGAACACTTCCATATATCTCAACTAATATTCAATTCTAGATTTTCGGAAATCCCATCAACGTTCGCAATGAGCTGATCAGGCTCCTAAATCATAGGCCGCAGGCTCTAATGATTATCACCAATAGTTGGCCCAAAAACGAATACTTTGAATCCCATGACACTACGTGATTCTCACATGGGGGCGCAATCAGAAGTACTCAACAAAATACGGTCATATTATATTGTCCAACTCAAGGCACAATACGTTTCCAGAACACGTATGACACCATTATCCATCAAGGCACAATGTCATGACAAATAAGTTATCTCAGGTTTTCCTTACCTATTAAGATCCCCCCATGACTATCAAAATAAAACTGTTCCAAAACTCTTAAATTATCCTGGATACTCTAGCGGCTCCCCTTTTCTAAAAACCATGTCAGCTTCACATATATTCTCTCCTGTCAGGACTCTACCGTCATATTAGCACATTCATGTCAACTCTGCACAGCCACATCAACATCTCCGTTAAAAGTTAGATGTTAAATTAAGGGATGGATTAAAATTATCTAATTAAAAAAATATGAAGATTAAAAATATAATTAAGCCTATATCATGTTTTTAATATTCATTTTCACCGCTTTCATTACTTAAAATATTCATATTCATTTTTCGGTGTATTACTGTGCTGGTACTTCCTTCCGCGCCTCTAGGCTTACGAAATTCAAATTCATCAAATTAACTTCTCAAGACAAAAAGATGTTGTGCGAACTTTCTTACCATTCAAGCTAACATTTATCGGTTATTCATTGTTCTATTTTATCAACATGTGATAAGCATTTATTGTTTCTTATTTAATGTACATCAATAATTATATATGGGTGAAAAATGTAAACATCGATCTTAAGACACTAAGAATGAATTAAACATTAGGAACTTGAATAAATAATTTATAAGAAATCACAAAACTCCAGTCTCGTCATACGGAAGAAAAGACGAGAAGAAGAGCGCATTGGTGTACCTTGGTATTTAATTGGATATTCATTTCGTAAATACAATGATTACATCACCTTCCTTATATATATATATATTAAATTAATACTTTAGTCCTTATATCTGAAACTGATTTTCAATTTAGTTACTATACGTAAAAATTTTTCAAATCAGTCCTTATATGTACAATTATTTTTAATTTGGTCATCACCGTTTATTGGTGTTATAACGCCGTCACAGGACAGGGACCAAATTGAAAATGATTATCACATGTAGGGACCAAATTGAAAATGATTGTCAAGTATAGGAACCGAATTCAAATTTTTTTTTTTTTTGAATTCAATCTCCACACGTGACAATCATTTTCAATTTGGTCCTTATACTTTAACTTCAACAAACAACATTATAACACTAATAAACGGTAAGGACCAAATTAAAAATAATGATACATATAGGAACTGATTTGAAAAGTTTCTACGTATAAGGATTAAATTGAAAATTAATGTCACATATAAGGACCAAATAATTAGTTTAAACATATACATATAAAAGCTTCTAGGTTATGTTCCCTTCATATCACTCTCCTAAAACCCAATAAGGACGTATTTGGATAAACAACTTAATTAAGCGATTATTTAATAATTTATTTGTAAAATAAGTTAAAAACAGCTTATTTTCATAAGTTTTTCTGGCAAGCTTATTGAAATAAGTTAAAAAAAGCTTATAGAAGTATTATACACAAATTATTTTCATAAATTATTGTCAGGACCCAACTTAAGCAACCCTGCTCGGCCAGAATGGGACTCCGCAACCTCATTCCCAAGGCCTTTCAAGTATATTTAAGTCACATCATAACACAAGGTAACAAATACCACAAGCAAATATCAGAGTAAATCATTATACAAACATAAGCCAAGGTGGTCCTGAGTCAACATAAACCAAAATGGTTTTTTGGTTTATCGAAACAAAAGGAGATTCAAACTCCAACACACAGAGATATCCCACATGACAACATCAAACTAAAAGAAATCGCAGCAGCTACCCAAACATCATGCATATGCAAGCGCTTCCTAAGATGGCTCATCTCAAGAGGTACCTAAAGCTGAACCAAAAAAGACGGGGGTGGATCCCAGAACTCAGTGAGGGTAAACAAAACATAAACATTAGTTATCAAATATACACAATAACCATAATCATATCACAAAATGTATAACCGGTCCATAGACCAAAACATAGCAATACCAACTCGCTAAGTTCTCAATTTATTTTCCATTGAGCAAGATATTGGTGTTCCCCTTGGAGTTGTTCACTGGAATCTCCTACTCCAGCGGGCGCATTTTTACCCCAGTCGGATCCACTGACCGGCAAGTGACTTCGGTCATTGCACAACATCCCTCCAAACTTAGGGGTTCTTTCACTAGAAATCCCTACTCCGACGGTCTCATTTATTTCCCGATCGACCCGCTGACCGATTGGATACATCAAATATTACCCAATGTTCAAACATCACATCATAACCCACAGTATCACATTTCATCAATATATACACATACTTATTAAATCAATAGGACTCATATTCTCTACATGTCATCCACATATACCATAAACCTCTCAACACCATCATTCTATATCATTCATAATCTTGTCTTGCCTAATCTTTACTATGCAATTTACGATAAACACATTTCTTAATTTTCCACAATCAATGATCATCGAATAGGTAGTATACCATACTATTTTCTAATATTATAACAGGTTGTATAATTCCAAATCAAAGTTTAATCACAAGAGAGTCAATATCCTCTTCAACTATTTAATTCAACAATTATATTCAAGACATTAGGTGCATCACATAACTCATCTTCATTTTTTCACCTCATAATCATTTTCACAACCAACGGTCATACATCTCTATTAATGTAAGCCAAATTATGATCAATAAGATATAAATTATATTTTTATCTTAGTGTCAAATATATATCTTATTTTATCTCAACTCAACTAATAATATAATAAATAGGTGCTTTTTCCGGTATCCCTTATAATTTTGAGCCGGATAAAAATTATTCTGCCCAATCAAAATGCA
Source organism: Ammopiptanthus mongolicus (assembly GCA_039655645.1). NCBI lineage: Eukaryota > Viridiplantae > Streptophyta > Magnoliopsida > Fabales > Fabaceae > Ammopiptanthus > Ammopiptanthus mongolicus. The sequence goes on from CM077350.1 coordinate 50,277,884, forward strand.
CCATCTCAATGAAATGAGTCATGTTAATGGATCAAGTCAAATAATTTTTACCATTTGATTGGATCACCTAGACAGAATAAGTTACACTTGAGGTACCAGAAAATTCACCTAATAAATATACTCAAAGTAGTTATTATACTTTCAAACACCTTCAAACAAATACCCAAAGCATAAAATCAATATCATATATATACATACACTACTGGGCGTAACTTTCCTTCAGTTACCACACCTCCCAAATTAAGTATTCATAAGATATATATATATATATATATATATATATATATATATATATATATAAAATGATCTATTTTATCTTTTGGTGAAATATCCAGAATGCATTTAACAATCCAATCAATCCATCTTTTGCTATAATAAAGAAGAAATTCGACACCCTGTCCGGCACATGAGTGACACGCCATTGTTGACACAGATCCAGCAATTTTTTTTAACAGTTCATGAATCTCAATCAAATCAGATAAAGTTATACCGCAACCCATATAACACGTCAACACCATAACCATGGAAATATAGAATCTTTAAGAATAATGCACACAACAATCATTCATAGAAGCCATAGCATAGAGGAAAATCATACATTTATGATATCACAGCAGAACCTTACAAAATTAATCCAAGAACAAACAAAGAAAAAAGAAAGAAAAATCCCTCACTTGATTTAATGCGATAGAAAATAAAGATATGAAAAAAAAAAAAAAAAACTTCATTCTTTGGTGTACGATGTATCCTTCACCATGACCGGCCTTGAGATTTTGGATGTCCTGTGCGAACGGAAAAGTTTGTGCCCTTATAATAATTTTTTTAATAAATCAAATTGGGCGAGCACACACCAAATAAATTTTATAAAAAATAAAAAAATGTAGATACTAAAGAATGCGGGGCCAAACCAAACCCATAAAAGGAAAAATTAACCAACAAGGTTAAAACATCCTTAATCTAATAAGCATAAACAAGGAAGACTCTAATTAGACAACATGTTTAGACAATTAGACAACAAGTATAGATAAAAGCACAAAATTATAATCTATAAACTAAACAAGAAGTCTCTAATTGAGCAAGCAAATAACAATGAAATGAAAACGATAATTCTGATTGGACGTGAGAATTTTCACCGCACGTCTTGTCTTCTATTTCTCCAAATTAAATAATCAATTTATCTGCATAATTTCATGAATCATAACTCTATAAGTCATAAGATAAAGAATCAAAGACAATAAAATATTGCAATAAAAAGAAGTGTTCAAATTGGACTCACAATGTGATTAAAGAAAGAGCAAGAGCCAACAGCATTCAACAATGACCGGTGAAATTTGTCAAATTAGCAGTGTCGAAGTTGAAACTTGAAAGAGCCTTAGTCACACAGTATCGAAGTTGAAATTGAAAGCGGTGGTGGTCACAGGTCACAGCGTCGAAGAAAAAGTTGAAAGAGCCAGAGGAGTATTCGTCGTAGTAGAAAAAATAATAAGGGATTAAGTTTTTTTGGTAAGAGAGATAAGATTAAGGATTGAGTTGAGAGACAAAGAGTCACCAAGAAAAAAAAAAAGGAAAGAAAATATGTTTAAATTAGTTAGGAGTGTATCTGTTTAGTATTAAGTGTATTAATTTAAAACAATTAGGAGTGTTGCTATTTAGTATTAAGTGTATTAATTTAAAACTAAAAAATAATTCAGTAATCATGGATACACTTTAAGGAATAATTATTTTTTATTGCTAATAATATATCTTAAGAGTGTAATTGCTATGCACTGTCGGTGTAAAGTTTTTTACACTGTCAACCGAAAAAAATTCAGGGTTTGAATGACTTTTAAAGTAGTTAGGATAAGAGTCAATGATATTTAGTGATGGGACAATTTCTGATTGGTTGACAGTATAAAAAAAAACTTTACACTATCAGTACATAGCAATTAAATCCATATCTTAATATATGGTTGTGAACACCTCATTTTGACCGGATCCCTTTTATTTTTTTACTTAAATTTACCAAAAAATGGAAAAGAGTCAAGATCATAAAAAAGTCTCTTTTTAATAAAATCCAAAAAAATGATAAAAAGAAAAAACGACAAAAATATTTTGAGCTTCATTTATTTATTTTTTTGCTTGCATTTAAAATATAGAAAAAATCTAAAAAAATAAAAGATAAAAATCACAAAAAATATTTTAATTTCTTGTTAATGCAGTTTCTTTTATAGATAAAGAAATAAAATGGAACATTTCGTTGTTTTTAAGTTATGTCTTGTTTATGATACTCATAAGGAAAAAATAAGAAGAAAAATGTCTTTGGGCCAATAAACCAAGTTTCAACCCATACCCTTGCTCCAGAAACCCATTTCCCTTCTCCTTGCTCCATAACCCGTCTCTCTCCTCCCATAACCCGTCTCTCTCCTCCATAACCCGTCTATCTCCATAACCCGTCTATCTCCTCCCATAACCCGTCTCTCCTCCCTCTCAAGAAAAAACCCTAGCCGCAGCCCTCTCTCTCTTTCCCCCATTCTTTCCTTTTTCTCTTCACCTACCTAAATCCCCATTCTCTCGTTCCTCTCCCTTCCCTCAGCCAAATTTTTTTCTCTTCCCCTCCATCAATCTCTCCTCATCACCCCTCTTTCCTTTCTCAAACCTAGCCGCACAGCAACTCTCCCCAGCGCCAATCTCGCACTCGATCTCTCCCTTCCTTTTCCATCCGCGCTCAATCACGCGAGGTATGCATCGTTCTTTTCTTTTTTCGTTTCAAATTAAGAACTGATTGCGTTCATTTTGATTTTTTTGCAGGGAATAAAGGTTCGGGTTCTATAAATAGGGGGTGAAAGGCAACAGAGGGGGACGGCCATAGCATACCCGTAGAGCACAAAACAGAGGCGAAAAACAGAGGGGGGGAGGTTGCAAACACCCACTGATAGGCGCAGAGAGATTAGAGGGAGAGAGTTGAGAGTTTTCTGGTGGCTTGAGAGAAATTTTGTAATTCTTGGTGAGACATTGTTCTCTTCTGTCAACACAGAGATTTCTTTTTCTTTCTCTGACCTTTGTATTGAAGAGCTTTCAAGAATCTATGCATCTAGTTTATGGTTATCACTTTGATGTTGCTTAATATATTTTTATTTCAATTGTATCCATTGTTGCTTCGTTAATTCTGCTTTCCTTTTTTTTTTTGCTCACTTCCTCCCATTATTTGAACCTGTTGTTCTTCTTAAATTCATGTGTGATGATAACTTTGTGTACAGATATTTGGTTTAAGTTGGATGCTGAAATGAGGAGTTATTCATACACCTGAAGCTGGTTTAGTGTTCTGCTGCAGCCTTGATAAAAATCGATTTTCATTCACCTCATGCATGATCTCCTTTATTTTCAGCATGTGCACTAGTTGTTTGATAAAATGCTTGACAAAATCTCTCTGCAGTAGTTGTTTTGTTTAATTTTTTTTTTTTTTAAGCATTCTTTGACCCCTTGGATCCAATGCTTGGACTCAGGATTACGTTGCTGATGTTCTCTGCATTATTGGGAATATTTTGTCACATCTCTTGTTTTGTGGATAATGAGTTTACATGAGATTTGGTCCACATTCTATTATTTTGGATGGTTGATGATAATTTCAATAATAGTAATCTGGGTAGTAGCCTTATGGTAGTAGCCTTATGTCGTCAAGGGAATATCTTTCAACCACGTTAAACTCTTGTATAACTTCTTGCTATATTCTTGCTCTTCAATTCTTTTTGGACTTATTTGTTTCAAATTTAATGGTGTGCTTCAATGGCCCATGTTGTCCATAGGTTCGGTAGCATCAAGAGTAAAATCAGGTTGTTTTGAAAGTTACTCTATGGATTGAGTGTCATGCTTAACCTCAAATTATGCTTACAATAAATCATATAATTAGTATTACATTAATCTTGGGATTACTCTATGAAAGGTATCATGCTCAATCTCATAGAACTAAGGTTGCTCTATGGACTGGAGTGCCATGTTCAACCTCGCTTTGGAACTGCTAACCAAAAATAATTTTTCCATTAAATTCTTTCTTTTTCTTTTTTTTGGTGTAAATATTAATTATTAATCTCTTCATGCTTGTGAATAATCTCTGGGGTAATATAAATACGTTAAAAATTATTAATTATTTGCCAAATTAATTTGGGTAACCGTTTTTTACGGGTGCATTAAGGGTGCCGTGGGGTTAAGTCTCCATCCTTCCCTATGCGCAAGTGACTCCCGAACTCGATTTGGTTTCCAAGACCATTTTTCTTAAAGGTTTTCCAATTTTTCCCAAATTAAATAAAATTGGTGGCGACTCTACATGTTTTTCTTAATAAAACCTTTTTCTCGCCGTTCCCTTCGCGATTTCTGTCGCGACAGATGGCGACTCCACTGGGGATCTCTTTAGAGAGTCAAGCCCATTAAAATTAATTGTGCAAATCTTTAATAAATTTTAACTTATTTGTTTTACCCTTTCTTTTTCTTTTTTTTTCTTTTTTTTGTTATGTTTTGGTTCTCTATTCTCTATCCTTTATGAAAATTAAAAAAAAAATTTGAAAAAGAGCAAAAAAAAAAAAAATGAAAAGTCATTTGTGTTTTTTTTATGTTTTTTCCTCTCTCAAAATATAAAAAAAAAAATATATAAAACAAAATTGGGAAAGATCAAAAATAGCATGACTTTTGTGTAAATATGCTCTGCTTTGTTTTGTTCTGTGAGAATATACTTTGTTTTGATTTGTTTTATTTTTCTCTGTGTATTTTGTTGATTGTTTTTTTTTTTTCGACTTTAGGGTGGATGATTTTTTTTTTGGAATATATTATTTGAACTTTAGGGTAGATGACATTTGATTTTTTTTTTTTTGTACATATATGGGTAACTCTGTTTTGCAGATTGTTTTTAGGATTTTACAGGTTTGTATGCCTCCAGCACACACATCACAATCACTCGTGTCACACATTTTCAGCTCTATACCCGAGCTTGTGAAAGCCTTAGGAGTAGGCGGTGCCTCAACACTGTCATTGGAAGGCCTAGTGCCCCTCTGATATTTGTTGATTCACCACTCAGATTGTTACTAGTATCATGGGTTAGTCATCCTGGAGGGTTTATCCCTACTTATGGCTAGGATCATGAGCTGGGTCCCGGTCTTTCGTGATTGGGACAATCTGGGAGCCATGACCTTTAGAAGTCTAGAACCACCATTGCACTCATAGATTAACCTAGTGGCTGCCTAATTTAAGAGTCGTCATAGGTACCCTTGACTATAGGACCTCCCTCTTAGGACAATTGGAGGCGTGCATCTTCTCTCTTCTTTTTTATTCGTGATTATGTGTTTTATTTCGTTCTTCTTAGTAAATAAATAAAAAAAAATAGAAGGTAAAAAGGTAAATGGGTTCCCATCGCCTTGGGCCCAAATGATCCATTGAAATGGGTCACAAGAGGGACAATGCATTAAACGTCCCATGTTCTTTGGGTTTACAACCCTATAAGGACTCCTTTTGCATCACATTTTTGTGCTTAGTTTCTCATTTTTTATTTTTATTTATTTATTTTTATTTTTTTTTTATTTTATTTTATTTATTTATTTTTTTGACAAGTGAGTTCTTTTGTGAAGGAAAGATCCCGTTACAGTCCACGTAGCAAGTAATGGAAAGATCTCACTCTAGCAATGCAATCAGCTCAAGGAGGAACATTAGGATTGATGTGAAGGTAAATGATGTGAAGACCTTAATAGAAATCAGTCAGTTGATGCCAAGAGAGACACATTCAGCGTTCGCAAGCAAATATGGGAGAATTTTGGACTTGTTGTGTATTCCTATAGATGTTGCGGGCTTGAGCGCTTTGGCCCAGTATTGGAACCCTACCCTGAGATGTTTTGAGTTGCCAAATTTGGATACGACACCAACTATAGAAGAATATGCTTACATGATAAGGATACCTCTTCCGAAGGAGCTTCGTGTTTACCTCTACTATGGCCAACATGTCAGTGATGGGAAAGTGGCAGAATTATTAGGAGTTCAACCGAAGCCATCAGACAAAATGGAAAAAGGAGTAGTCAAAGGCTTGAAGAGGAGATTCCTCGAGGTTATCTCAGGGAATTGGCTCGACAACAAAATAGGGTTGTTTTCAATCGAGTGTTAGCTTTGACCGTTTATGGATTGGTGTTGTTTCCTTTTATACCGGACATGGTGGATTATGCAGCTATGGATGTCTTCTACAAAGTTGAAGAGTATGCTGTGAATCCCGTCCCTGCTATTTTGGCAGAAACGTTCCTCTCACTGCAAGTTTGCCACGAAAGTCAGCAAGATAAATTGCGGTGTTGCACACAATTGATGTATGTTTGGATCGTGACTCATATGTATGCTCGCAAGCACATTAGCGAGACGGATGACCCTTTGAAGAGATTCCACCGCATACCAGTAAAGCCAAATAAATCCTATGAATGGAAGCGAGAGTTTGATGAGATTGATTCAGAATCCTTTAATTGGATGTGTCCATGGTATAAAGGAGATACTGTTATTTTCAGCTGTGGGAATTTCTCGAATGTCCCCTTGATGGGGCCAAGAGGTTGTGTTTCATATTCTCCAGCACTTGTGATTCGACAACTGAAGTGGACTCAACGTGAACCTCCTGAAGAAGTGATGGGTGGGATCTCTTTCTTATTCCAAGATTGCGAAGTTGTCAAGAATACATCAATAGCGATTAGATTGGCTTGGAGTAATATCCGTATAGTGGGATCAAATGAGTTGGGGAGGCAAATCATTGCTTACACTAAAAACTACCTCGCGTGGAGGAAAGCGAGGAAAGAGAACATTACCGATCCTGAGCCGATCCCACACCATGATGAGATTCCTCAGACTGAAGCACAGTTGCTAGAGAAGACTGAGATTTTGATGGCTCAGATGGGGGTGCTAGAGGAGGTGAATCAAACGGCTCGAATCACCATTGCCACACTTCAGCATGAAGTCCATAAGTTAAACATGAAGGTAGAACGGTTGAAAGATGAATGTGCGGATGCATATGAAGCCGCCTGTCCAGCAAAGAGGGCGAGGAAAGAGAATGTGAAAGGGTCAGAAGTCCGAGGGTTGCGAGCAAGGGTAGAAGATCAAGAAAGAGTACTGACAAAAACTCTCAAAGAAAAAGAAAAGTTGGAGGCAAGCGTCGGGGTACATGTCCAAACGATAAAGATATTGGAGGAAAGAATAGGATCCTTGCAAGAGGCATTTGCCCATACTGAGCGCTACTCTGATCAAGGTTGGAATGCAGCTGCAACGTATTGCGAATCATTGGCAAAGGCACAAGAGAAGAAGACCAACTGTGGATGAAGATACGAAAGCTTGAAAGAGAGAAAAAGCAATATGAGGATGAGATCCATCAGCAAGAAGAATGGTTAGAAGACTGGCATGTAGTGGCAGAGAAACTGAAGACTGATAGAAATGCTTGGAAGAGAAGATATGAATACTTGTCAGGAAGCTTGCAATACCATGCTTCTCGATTCATGGATCGCCTCGAGGAGGCGTCCATTCAGGTTCACATGAGCGCTGAAACTCTAATACCTCCAAAAGTAGCCAGCTTCATAAAGTATTGTAGAAGTCTTGCTAGTGGGTTCAAAAAGAGAACCTCGAAACTTCTGATGTAATTTTTGTCAAATGTCGGACGTTGTACTGCTCTTCAATCAAATAAAAGTTATCTTTCACGTTATGTCCATTGATGAATTCTCCTTTACTTCCCTCTTTGTGTTATAAGTTTGCCTGCATGGTTGCATTGCTAGTGAGTGATGCGATCCATTGAGGGATGCACGCCCTCATGGATATGTCATCAACCATGCACAATCTAAGGGGGACGTACCCCTAGAGTTGCGCATGGGATGGAAATTTCTTGCTACAGAGACGGTCTTTCCTTGACAAAAAGAATCAAAAAGAATGAATGAGATAGGCGTAACGTTGATTTTACTAATTAAATTTCTTAATGTATTCATATAGGTTAAAATTAGAAAATTCAGGAACCATTGCGCGACCCAGGAAAGACGACACCAATCAAACCCGAGTTCACAACACCAGATCTCGGACTAGAATGGCTGATAATAACGCCGAAGTGGGAAGAAATTTGAGCTTAGAGTTAGATGAAGTAAGGGGAAGAGTAGCTGAGATGACTGAAACCCAAGCAAGGCTGGAGGCGATATTGCAAGATATGAGAGAATCTCTCAATAGGCTTGGCGCAAATAGAGGTACAAATGAAGATGATCCCTATGTGAGTGTACAGCCAGCCCTTTCCACAGTATCGGCACCTATGTTCTCGAGCATCAACACAGGTCTTACTCAGGGAACGCGTGCCCATGAACAACAGCAACACACAGCACCAATAGTACTTCCCATCGGAGAAGGATACCGCCCCTTTGAGAATGCCTATCATGAAGCTCCTGGCTATGCAGGACCCACATGGGAGCAACCCCATATATCCATCCCTGGACCGTTCATAGGAGCTCAGGTAGAGAAGGATAAGGTGAAAGATGAGTGGATGGAAAAGATGGAAGAACAGATAAAAGCGATAAAAGAATCAAGTACCTATGGCCTTCTAAAAATAGAAGAACTTTGTCCTGCCACGGATGTGGTGATACCTAAGGATTTTAAGATCCCTGATTTTTCAAAGTATGATGGCAGTGGGAATCCTCGGTTTCACCTTATCAGCTATGCCACCAAAATGGCCATCTGGTCAAAGGAAGACAAGTTCCTCATTAGCTTCTTTCATGAGAGTTTGACAGGTATTGCGTTAGAATGGTACCTTCAGCTAAACCACTCTAAGATTTCGCGATGGACGGAATTGGCTGACTTGTTCATGGACCAGTATAAGTTCAATTTGGATGCAGCTCCTACCCGTGAACAACTAACCTCAATGCAGAAAAGAAATGAGGAATCCTTTAAAGTATATGCGCGAAGGTGGAGAAGTTTAGCAGCACAAGTCCAGCCCCCGTTGACATTATCAGAAATGTGCTCATACTTTTTGGGAACTCTCGGGGCCCCTTTCATAGGGGCAATGGCAGGAGCGGCTTACAGGGATTTCTCCGACTTAATAGCTGCAGGAGAAAGAATTGAATTTTTAGCTAGAGCTGGGAAACTGTCGGTTGATGCAGAAAGTAGTGCACCTAAGAAGGGATTCCAACCAAAGAAGAAGGAAGCTGCGGCGAATTATGTACAACACCAACAGAATGTTGGGCCTCGACATGTTCCCTCATACCCAATGTACCAAGCACCATATAACCCGAACCTTCACATCCCATACCTTCAAGCACCACTTTACCCACCTCAACAAGCCTTGCCAAGCACCACTCAACCACAAAACCAGATAAATAATGTCCCCGCACCTCAGCCATATAACCCCACTCGCCCTGCATACGCACGTTATCCCCCTGCATTCCAACCATATCGCCCAACCTATAATCGACCAAATCAAGGACACCCCACCACTCCAAACCTGCCACCTTTCCCTACACTATCCGTTTCCAATGCAGAATTATTCCAACAATTGTTCGACCGTCATTTGATTGCTGGGAACCCTGTACGTCCCCTTCAACCACCTTTCCCTGCTTGGTACAATCCAAACTTGACCTGCAAATATCACATGGATGTCTCAGGGCACTCCATTGAAGATTGCGAAGCCTTTAAGACAGCAGTGAGAAAACTAATTGCTTGTGGAAGATTGGGATTTGAAGAGGAATCGGGGCCTAGCATTGTTAACAATCCAATCCCAAGCCATAATGTAGAAAACAGGGTGAATAGCTTGGAAGTAGAGGGGTATCAAGTCAAGAAGGTCCTCCACTTACGAACGCCTATGCAAGAGGTGTTTGATGGACTAAAGAAAGCAGGATATGACATCGTCGCGCCGGGGGTGCCAATAGAAGAAGAAGAACAAAAGGATGATGGAATTTTGAATTGTGTTTATCACCATGGGCAGGCAGGACATGACATCGAGAGCTGTTGGGCCTTTAAGGTCCGAGTTCAGGGACTACTAACCCTGGGAGTTATACAAGCCAGGCGAGGTACGTCTGAGGGAATCAACATAGTCGAAAAGGTTGTACTCCGAGTGCCACCCCTTAATAAGGCCCCGACACCAGAAAAAGTGATCTTAAGGGTAAAAAAGCCAATTCCTTTTGCGTATGACGACACTCATGCTGTGCCATGGAACTATGAAACAAAAGTTGAGCTGACGGCTGCAGGAGAGGCTTCGAAGGCCCAAGTTGCCAATGTGATAAGGATCGGGGGTATTACGAGGAGTGGGCGATGTTATGGCCCTGAAGAAGAAGAAATAAAGAAGAGTTCCAAGGATAAAAAGAAGGATGAAGCTGTGGAGGGAGAGGAAGAAGAGTTCCTGAAGATCATGAAGCAGAGTGAGTTTGATGTGGTGGAACAGTTGAAGAAGACTCCAGCCAGGATTTCTCTCTTATCACTTATTCTAACATCAGAATTGCACCGTAAGGCTTTGTTGAGGGTGTTGGGTGAAGCTTATGTCAAGCCTGATGTCACTCCCGAAAATGTGGTAAACATGGTAGATCCGGTGAAGCGTGTCAACATGATTACCTTTTCGGAAGGTGAGGTGGTTCCAAGGCAGGGTAGTGGGCCCAAAGCCCTGCATATTACTTTAAAGTGCAGGGGTTTTGTGGTTGCGAAGGTACTCATAGATGGCGGCTCGGCATTGAATGTGATTCCAATGTCTACTCTAGAGCAACTAAACATGGGTATAACAGATTTAACACCACAAGAGATGATTGTGCGAGCCTTTGATGGAACAACAAGAGGGATTTTAGGGGAAATAACTCTGCCACTTGAAATAGGGCCTAGTTGTTTCCCTGTCCTATTCCAAGTCATGGAAATTCAACCAGCATATACTATGCTTCTAGGGAGGCCTTGGATTCATAGCGCTGGAGTTGTTCCCTCAACATTGCATCAATGCTTGAAGTACATCCACAATGGGGCGGTAATTACCATTCGTGGTGAAGAGGAAATCATGCTGACAAAGTCCGTTTCAGTACCTTATATAGAGAATACAGAGCAAATTGAGGATAACTCTTTGCACAAATTTGAAATTTTGAGGTCAGAGATCCCAAGGAAAGAGCCACCAAAAAAGAATGTGAATGAAGTGATATTTCGTATTATGGAGAGGAGTGGATACCAGAAGGGTAGAGGTTTGGGGTCTAAGCTTCAAGGGATCCCACAACCGATCGAGGCCATTTCCAGAGAGGGAAAGTATGGACTAGGGTATGAGCCTTCTCTGGCAGAAAAAATGAAGACCACGACTCTCAAAGGAAGAAAAGAAGGAGAGGGAGAAAACAAGTATGTTCCCCATCTAAAGGAGACTTTTCCGACACCAGATGAAGTGATCAAGCCAGAAAAGTTGACCTCCCCTCATTTCACCATCAGTGCACTTGAAGAAGAGCAAGAAGAAAACCATGTTATTTATCTCTCTGGTGACAATGAAGTTCTTAGCAATTGGCGGTCTGAACCATTTGTTGATGTTATTTCCATAAAGTAATTATCTCTTTGTACAAGAAATGAACTGGTGTTTACCTTAATTGAGACATGAATAAAATGTGTTAGCATGATTTTCCAGCATGTTTTTTTCGTTGTTCCACTCTTTTACTTCCTCTATTCATTGCTTTATATTGCTTGCACCTTCTTCAACAAATAAAACTCTTGTCTATATTGTTCCTATTGCAAAAATTGTCTTTCAGGAATCTCTCTCCCACTGGAAGTTTGCTTCATAAAAGGAACCCTAAGGCCTCATTTATTGATTCCCTTGCGGCTGTGAACGAAGGTGATCTCAGGTCTGATGATGAAGAAGAAGCAATTGAGGAGTTCTCCAAGTTGATGGAACACTCTGAAAAAGGGTTCAGTTTGAATGATGAGGTCATAGAAGTGGTTAATATGGGGACAGAGGAAGACAAGAAGGAGTTGAAGGTAGTGGATAACCCAGAGCATGCAGAAATGATCGCACTATTCAAAGAGTATTTGGATGTGTTTGCATGGTCCTACAGAGATATGCCAGGTTTAGATCCAGAGATAGCATCACATAAAATCCCATTGTACCCAGATATGGTGGCCAAGAAACAAAAATTGAGGAGGATGCATCCAGAAATGTCGCTTAAGATCAAAGAAGAGGTAACTAAACAACTGGAAGCTGGTTTTCTGGAAGTGTCAAGACACCCGGAGTGGGTAGCTAATATTGTGCCGGTACCAAAGAAGGATGGGAAGGTCAGGATGTGTGTGGATTACAGAGATCTGAATAAAGCCAGTCCAAAAGATGATTTCCCGCTCCCTCATATCGATATCCTCGTAGACAGTACAGCAAGGAACCACAGGTTCTCTTTCATGGATGGGTATTCTGGATACAATCAGATCCTCATGGACGTCGATGACAAGGAGAAGACAACTTTTACCACTCCTTGGGGAACTTTTTGTTACAAAGTAATGCCTTTTGGTTTGAAGAATGCCGGGGCCACCTACCAACGTGCTATGGTAGCATTGTTCCACGATATGATGCATAAAGAAATAGAGGTGTACGTGGATGACATAGTGGCCAAATCCAAGGAAGGAGAAAGTCATGTAGCAGTTTTGCGGAGGCTATTCGAGAGACTGAGGAAGTACAAGTTGAGACTCAACCCTACAAAGTGTGTGTTTGGGGCATCAACTAGGAAATTGCTTGGTTTTATTGTTAGCAGGGAAGGAATAAAAGTGGACCCGGACAAGGTACAGGCAATAAGGGACATGCCCGCTCCCAAGAATGAGAAGGAGGTAAGAGGTTTTTTGGGAAGGTTGAATTACATTGCACGGTTTATTGCTAACCTGACTAGCACGTGTGAGCCGATCTTCAAGCTCCTGAAGAAGAATAATCCTGGAAGTTGGAATGAGGAGTGCCAAGAAGCCTTCGACAAGATAAAAGCATATCTGCTTAGTCCTCCGGTGTTGTTGCCACCGATTCGAGGACGTCCACAGATATTGTATCTCACTATATTACCGACCTCAATGGGGGCAATGCTAGGGCAATATGATGAATCTGGCAAGAAAGAACAGGCGATTTATTATCTGAGCAAAAAGTTTAATGACTACGAAGTCCGATATATGGCAATTGAGAAGACTTGTTGTGCATTGGTATGGACTTGTATCACACGACCTGGTTAATCTCTCGAATGGACCCTTTGAAGTATATCTTTGAAAGTCCTCACATCTCCTTAAGGGTTTCAAAGTGGCAAGTGATATTATCAGAATTTGATATTAAATACATGACTCGAAAGTCCATCAAGGGGAGTGCGATTGTTGATCATTTAGCTGAAAACCCTCTCGAGGGTGGACAACCAGTTACGTACGAGTTCCCAGATGGAGAGATATTGTCATTAGAGGAAGATGAAGCCGAAAATGAGAATGTGTGGAAGATGTATTTCGATGGAGCAGTTAATATGCACGGGAGAGGTATAGGAGCAGTAGTGGTTTCGCCAAATGGCAAACAGTACCCAGTGGCCATTAAGCTTGAATTTGAATGCACCAACAACATTGCAGAATACGAAGCATGTGCAAGTGGATTACAAGCAGCAATTGAGCTTGGGATAAAACAATTGAAGGTCTTTGGGGATGCGGCTCTAATTATTTATCAAGTCAATGGTGAATGGCAAACCAAAGATCCCAAGTTGATTCCATATCAGAAGTACTTGACTCAGTTGATTGCGAAATTTGATGATATTACCCTTTCGCATTTAACTCGAGACAAGAATCAGTTCGCAGATGCTTTAGCCACGTTAGCTGCTATGACTAAACTAGACATTTGTACCACCGTCCAGCCTATCCAAGTGAAGGTCCAGCGTGAACCGGCATATTGTGCCCATGTGGAGGAAGAGCCCGATGGTAAACCTTGGTATCATGACATCAAACAGTATATGCAGAATAGGGCATACCCAGCTGAAGCAAATGAAGGGACCAAGAAGACTATTCGCAGGTTATCCATGGCTTTTTTTCTGGACGGAGAAGTTCTATATAAAAGAAACCATGATGGGGTCCTCTTAAGATGTGTTGATGCTCGTGAAGCCCGAACTGTCATGACAGAAGTACATGAAGGGATATGTGGAACGCATGCCAATGGTCATATGATGGCACGCAAGATTTTACGGAGTGGTTACTACTGGTCAACCATGGAAACAGATTGCTTGGAGTATGTCCGGAGATGCCATAAATGCCAGATATATGCAGATCGAATCAAAGCTCCTCCATTCCAACTGCACAATTTGGTGTCCCCTTGGCCCTTCTCTATGTGGGGAATAGATGTAATCGGGCCAATCAATCCTAAGGCTTCAAACGGGCACCGTTTCATCTTGGTGGCAATAGATTACTTCACAAAGTGGGTAGAAGCGGCATCATATGCCAGTATCTCTCAAAAGGTGTTCACAAAGTTCCTCAAAAGAGATGTCATTTGTCGGTACGGAATACCTGAAAGGATCATTACGGACAATGCTTCCAACCTTAATGGGGCAGAGGTACAGAAGTTGCTCGAGACCTTCAAAATCAAACACCATAATTCTGCTCCTTACAGGCCCCAAATGAATGGTGCGGTAGAAGCGGCCAACAAGAATATCAAGAAGATTGTCGCTAAAATGGCCGTGAACTATAAAGATTGGCATGAAATGTTACCCTATGCTTTGCATGCGTATCGCACCAATATACGTTCAAGTACCGGGGCAACACCCTTCTCATTGGTGTATGGAATGGAGGCTGTCTCCCCCATAGAAGTTGAAATCCCTTTATTAAGAGTGTTGATGGAAGCAGACTTGGAAGAATCCGAGTGGATGAAGGCTCGGTATGATCAATTGAACATGATTGAAGAAAAAAGATTGGTGGCCCTTTGTCACGGACAATTATATCAAAGAAGAATGGCTAAAGCTTTTAATAAGAAAGTTCGTCCTAGGGAGTTTCAACCAGGCGATTTGGTACTAAAGAAGATACTCCCCAATCAAGAAGACGCTCGAGGAAAATGGGCGCCCAATTATGAAGGGCCATATATTGTAAAGCAGGCATACTCAGGCGGAGCATTGATCTTAACAGATGAAGACGGGCAAGAGTTACCAAGGCCCATAAACTCTGATGCTGTGAAAAAGTTTTATGCTTGAATAAAAAAAAAAAAAAATTTTGCTCGCTAGGTCGAAAACCTGTAAGGGCGGCTTAGGCAAAAGTTAGGGCAGGAAAATGTCCGTTAGGTTGAAAACCCGTAAAGGGCAACCTAAGCAAAAATTAGGGCAAAGAAAATAAATCTTGGGCTGAAAACCTACAAGGGCAGTTTAAGTGAAGAAAATAGCACAAAGGCCACCACACTGAGGCAATTTTGCTTGTGATTGGGTACATGGTTGCGAAGAAAACTGTTGGAGGGTTAAAGGAGGAATGCACATCAAGAGAAGTTGAGACTAAGGCCAGGGCTCGCGACGTCAGTGGCCGATGGGAATCATCTGAATGAGGATCAAGGAACCGATACTGGGGCAAATTTTTTATGTGTGGTTATCATATTCTATTCTTCTCCTCTTATCCGCTTTTAACCTTTGTGTTCCCATCGTACTTCCCCTCCCCATGTTATTCTTTCCGATTCCCTTATGTATAATCCAAAGTCACATGTGAATGCAAAAGTTTATTCATGACCCCTTTGTGCTCAAATCATGTTTTATGCATCAAAATTATGTCTCAATCAAAGTAAATATGAGTTTGATAGTATGATTTGATAATTTTAATGGTGACTTTAATGAATGGTTTGGATCAACAAAGATTCAGCACTTCAAAGTCAATAAGTAAGATGACAGTGCACGCCGAGTGGGGGACTTAAAAGAATAAGGAAAATCTCCACAGGTCACAGTCCAGAATAAATCTCTTCATGACTGCGCCTCTTACAAAAGAAACCATGTCATCAAAGGGAATAAATGGTGCTTCAACTCAAAGGTGTTTGTGAACAAGGGTATGATTGGTCGAAGTTTTCCTGGGAAGCGTTTGGTTCCAGTTTGTCTAAAGAAAAGGTAAAATAGAAATAAAGAGAAAGTTTGATTTTGAGCTCAAAAGCTCATTGCAATTTAATTTTCGGGATCAGAGGCCCATTACCATTTAATTTTCGAGCTCAGAGGCTCATTGTTTTGGGATCAGAGGCCCAAAGTCATTTACTTTTCGAGCTCAGGGGCTCTTTGTCTTTTATTTTTTCGGGATCAAAGGCCCATTGTTATTTAATTTTTTGAGCTCAGAGGCTCATCGCAATTTAGTATTTTCGGGATCAGAGGCCCACTATCATTTATTTTTTCGAGCTCAGAGGCTCATTGCAATTTAATTTTCGGGATCAGAGGCCCATTACCATTTAATTTTCGAGCTCAGAGGCTCATTGTTTTGGGATCAGAGGCCCAAAGTCATTTACTTTTCGAGCTCAGAGGCTCTTTGTCTTTTATTTTTTCGGGATCAAAGGCCCATTGTTATTTAATTTTTTGAGCTCAGAGGCTCATCGCAATTTAGTATTTTCGGGATCAGAGGCCCACTATCATTTATTTTTCGACCTCAGAGGCTCATTGTCATTTAATTTTTGGGATCAGAGGCCCATTACCATTCAGTTTTCGAGTTCAGAGGCTCGTTTTCATTTTTGGGATCAGAGGCCCATTGTTATCTAATTTTCGAGCTCAGAGGCTCATCGTCATTAATTTTTGGGTCAGAGGCCCACGGTCATTTAATTTGCGAGCTCAGAGTCTCATGATCGTTTGGGATTAGAGGCCCATGGCACTTTGATTCTTTCATTTGTTATTATTCCTGCATCATTTGCATCAAATATCTTTGTATAATCACATGCATTCCCGGACAAAATGTGTGTTCTTTTCCTTTACTCGTTGTTTACTATGATCACATGTTTCCTAGAAAGCAACGAGTAAAGAGGGGCAACTGTGAACACCTCATTTTGACCGGATCCCTTTTATTTTTTTACTTAAATTTACCAAAAAATGGAAAAGAGTCAAGATCATAAAAAAGTCTCTTTTTAATAAAATCCAAAAAAAATGATAAAAAGAAAAAACCACAAAAATATTTTGAGCTTCATTTATTTATTTTTTTGCTTGCATTTAAAATATAGAAAAAATCTAAAAAAATAAAAGATAAAAATCACAAAAAATATTTTAATTTCTTGTTAATGCAGTTTCTTTTATAGATAAAGAAATAAAATGGAACATTTTGTTGTTTTTAAGTTATGTCTTGTTTATGATACTCATAAGGAAAAAATAAGAAGAAAAATGTCTTTGGGCCAATAAACCAAGTTTCAGCTCATACCCTTGCTCCAGAAACCCATTTCCCTTCTCCTTGCTCCATAACCTGTCTATCTCCTCCCCGTCTCTCTCCTCCATAACCCGTCTATCTCCTCCATAACCCGTCTATCTCCATAACCCGTCTCTCTCCTCCATAACCCGTCTATCTCCTCCATAACCCGTCTATCTCCATAACCCGTCTATCTCCATAACCCGTCTCTCTCCTCCATAACCCGTCTATCTCCTCCATAACCCGTCTATCTCCATAACCCGTCTATCTCCTCCCATAACCCGTCTCTCCTCCCTCTCAAGAAAAAACCCTAGCCGCAGCCCTCTCTCTCTTTCCCCCATTCTTTCCTTTTTCTCTTCACCTACCTAAATCCCCATTCTCTCGTTCCTCTCCCTTCCCTCAGCCAAATTTTTTTCTCTTCCCCTCCATCAATCTCTCCTCATCACCCCACTTTCCTTTCTCAAACCTAGCCGCACAGCAACTCTCCCCAGCGCCAATCTCGCACTCGATCTCTCCCTTCCTTTTCCATCCGCGCTCAATCACGCGAGGTATGCATCGTTCTTTTCTTTTTTCGTTTCAAATTAAGAACTGATTGCGTTCATTTTGATTTTTTTGCAGGGAATAAAGGTTCGGGTTCTATAAATAGGGGGGTGAAAGGCAACAGAGGGGGACGGCCATAGCATACCCGTAGAGCACAAAACAGAGGCGAAAAACAGAGGGGGGGAGGGTGCAAACACCCACTGATAGGCGCAGAGAGATTAGAGGGAGAGAGTTGAGAGTTTTCTGGTGGCTTGAGAGAAATTTTGTAATTCTTGGTGAGACATTGTTCTCTTCTGTCAACACAGAGATTTCTTTTTCTTTCTCTGACCTTTGTATTGAAGAGCTTTCAAGAATCTATGCATCTAGTTTATGGTTATCACTTTGATGTTGCTTAATATATTTTTATTTCAATTGTATCCATTGTTGCTTCGTTAATTCTGCTTTCCTTTTTTTTTTGCTCACTTCCTCCCATTATTTGAACCTGTTGTTCTTCTTAAATTCATGTGTGATGATAACTTTGTGTACAGATATTTGGTTTAAGTTGGATGCTGAAATGAGGAGTTATTCATACACCTGAAGCTGGTTTAGTGTTCTGTTGCAGCCTTGATAAAAATCGATTTTCATTCACCTCATGCATGATCTCCTTTATTTTCAGCATGTGCACTAGTTGTTTGATAAAATGCTTGACAAAATCTCTCTGCAGTAGTTGTTTTGTTTAATTTTTTTTTTTTTTTAAGCATTCTTTGACCCTTTGGATCCAATGCTTGGACTCAGGATTACGTTGCTGATGTTCTCTGCATTATTGGGAATATTTTGTCACATCTCTTGTTTTGTGGATAATGAGTTTACATGAGATTTGGTCCACATTCTATTATTTTGGATGGTTGATGATAATTTCAATAATAGTAATCTGGGTAGTAGCCTTATGGTAGTAGCCTTATGTTGTCAAGGGAATATCTTTCAACCACGTTAAACTCTTGTATAACTTCTTGCTATATTCTTGCTCTTCAATTCTTTTTGGACTTATTTGTTTCAAATTTAATGGTGTGCTTCAATGGCCCATGCTGTCCATAGGTTCGGTAGCATCAAGAGTAAAATCAGGTTGTTTTGAAAGTTACTCTATGGATTGAGTGTCATGCTTAACCTCAAATTATGCTTACAATAAATCATATAATTAGTATTACATTAATCTTGGGATTACTCTATGAAAGGTATCATGCTCAATCTCATAGAACTAAGGTTGCTCTATGGACTGGGGTGCCATGTTCAACCTCGCTTTGGAACTGCTAACCAAAAATAATTTTTCCATTAAATTCTTTCTTTTTCTTTTTTTTGGTGTAAATATTAATTATTAATCTCTTCATGCTTGTGAATAATCTCTGGGGTAATATAAATACGTTAAAAATTATTAATTATTTGCCAAATTAATTTGGGTAACCGTTTTTTACAGGTGCATTAGGGGTGCCGTGGGGTTAAGTCTCCATCCTTCCCTATGCGCAAGTGACTCCCGAACTCGATTTGGTTTCCAAGACCATTTTTCTTAAAGGTTTTCCAATTTTTCCCAAATTAAATAAAATTGGTGGCGACTCTACATGTTTTTCTTAATAAAACCTTTTTCTCGCCGTTCCCTTCGCGATTTCTGTCGCGACAATAGTGCCCCTTAACATGGAAACAAATTAATTATATAAAATTTTAATTTTAATATTTTAAATTTTATATATACTAAGCATATAAACAAAATTTGGTGCCCCTGACAAAATGGGACCCTGTGCGGTCGCTCCTCCCGCGCATGGTCAGGGCCACCACTGTCCTTCACGTCAAGATCTCGTTCGCACAGTCTCGGGTCGTCGAGCTTGCTTCTTCTTTTCTCCGGTGAATTTTGAATTTGTGTGATAGGGTTCTAAACGGCTAATGAGTCCTCACGTTTTCTATTTATACTTCTTTGTTTTTAAAAAAAGGTCTCTGGGACTAAGCTACTCTTAACTTGACACAGAGCATAAAAGGGTAAAGTCCTAAATTAATTAAAATGCATATTTTATTTTCAATTTCCTTCATCACAATAATTTTTTATTATTTATAAACTCCTAATATTCTTAATTTAGTTTTATTTATAGCATGTCAAATAAATTTAACATTTTTTTTTCAATTTTTAATGTTTGTACCGTATGCCATTTTGTAATTAAATAAGTCATTTTTAGCGGATATTACAATTATTTATATAAGTTTATTTTTATAAGCTGTTTTCATAAATTCTTTATAAAATCTTCCAAACGCATTCTAAAACACTATATTATTATTGCCAACTTGGTATAATTTTTAGGTTGTCTTTTGATGCATATTGGACTAAGGAGGAAAAAAGATGCAAAAGTTGTTTTTGTTGGTAGAAGAGAAAAAAGTAAAGTTGGCTATTGTATATGGAGACTGTATATTCTGTTAGGTAGATAGGTTTAGCAATCAAGAAGCTCTAATCAAATTTTGCGTCATCTATTTGCTTGAAAAAGCTTTTTGATTGTGAAAGTTTTATATAGCATTTGCATGTGATCTGCTTCGACCAAATTTGTTATGTTTATTTAATGATTACTTTATAAGAGTCTATCCTCTCTGAATTTTGCATCCTGAGGTAATGATTCTATTCCTCCTGTTTTTAGATTGATATATGGACAAATAAGAAGCTCAACAAATTATGGGCCCTTGGCTTCACACTTTAAAATTGAAATGACTCCTTAATTTGTCTGCTAGTTACTCTCAAAATTGTCCACAATATGCTTCTTAAGCCAAATGTCTGTGCAGGTTTTAGCCATTTCCAATTTCACTTCTTTGAATCTTTCTGTGGGCTTTTTTCCTACTAAATACAGACAGGCTTATAAGATGAGTTCAAATTTGTTTGCTTTTGTTGTAAAAGTCTAGATGCTCATGTACTGTTATTCTGCATAAGCTGTACTCCTCATGTGTTTTTGGGCTTAGTGGTTATGGTGGGGACGAAAAGATGTTAGTCTTGGAAGAATCTTGAACTCATAATTGTCTCTTGATTTTCCTCTGATTAAGGAAAGGTAACTCTTTTCATAATATAGTGATGTATTATCCACTCTTTACATCTAGTGTTAGACTTTTCTTTTCTGCAACTCACTGTTATTTGTTCTTTTATCGGTTTCTTGCTTTTTCTGCTAATTGATACAAAAGAAAAGGAAAACAAGCAATATCTCTTTTTCCTTTTAATGATAACAATTAAAAAAAAAATGATAGAGTGGCCATGTGGTTAAATACAACTATAGAAACTAAATACTTGGAATTAAAGCTAACTTTGTGAACAATGATCTTAAAGCTGTAATTGTTTATAATTCAAAAAAAAAGTTAGGACATGACCCATATGATATTACAGGCCAGTACCGGGAGAGAAAAAAGAAACTTACTAGGAAGAAAATAAGAGAGGGATCGCTGCAGAATTCCATGTGCCATGTGCAGATTTTCTGCTAGTGCATTTTCTTTGAGTTTTCATTTTGGTTTAAATTTTATGTTAAAAGGCATCCTTTGAAAGAATGCAGAATTCTTAAATGGCCGGCAGTGGCTTTCTTGTGTTAAAATGTAAAAAGAAAGTTTGTAAATATGTAATCTGTTCCGGGAACGTACCCGGTAGGTCCAAGTGCCTCAACGAAACGAGGGTTAAGGACACTAGAGAAGGCTAGTATGGTAGTGTGGGGTGAAGTGTATGAATGAGGTGCCTTGCCTTGAGTCCAGGACCGGCCCAACATCCATTGAGGCCTAAGGCAAATTTTATGGTGAGGCCTTTTTAAAAAATTAATCCAATAATTTTTTCATACAAAATTAATTATTTTGTGCACAATGAGGATTTGATCCCTGGACCTTCAACCTAATGGTAAGTTTTTATACCAAATGGGCTAACTTATGTTTGTTGATATATTATACATATCAGAAAGTTAATATATAAAAATACAAAGTGGGCCTTTTTTTTAAAGAAAAAATTGTTTTATTTTGAGAGGCCTAAAGCAAGGGCTTCACTTGTTTTATCCTTGGGCCGGGCCTACTTGAGTCCCCCTCCTTTTATTTCCAGATGCAGGCCTAAGAGGTGTGATTCTGTTGTGGCTAGTGGGTCTTGGAATCTTAGTTAGTTAGTGAGATTCTCGGATGTGTGAGGGTCACGTCTCCCTTCTCTGTTACTTCACCTGTTATAGGTGATTTTGTTTCATCACCTATCGTGAGTGAGTCAGATCTGTCCTTTGGAGGTAAAATATTTCCCAAGGCCATAGAGTAGGAATGTCCGCCGAGTAAATCGACAAATTGATCTATGAAATTGTAAGGTTATATCAACTTGATTCCTGATATTTTCGAAATTTCAAAAACATTACTGAAGTTGTCAAACGTTAATCAATTTGTTTTCTCGGTCAGGAATCAGGTTAACATAAACCTAATAATTTCAGGGATAAAATTGATACATGGATTCAATTGATACGACTTTATAATTTCAAGAACCAAATTAAGAATTTATCTATCACTCTGACGTGATAGCTCGACTTTGATGACCCATGTCCAAAGGATAGCTTGGCCTAGGAGGCTTGAGACGTTCAGTCAGTCGACGAGTTGAGGTCAGGTTTCTTCAAATTCTAAGGGTCGGTATTGCAAAGGGGCAGATCAGTTCCCAGATCAGTCATGGGGTCCTAACCACATTTTTCCTTGTCTTTGGAGCCTACCAAGCTCTGAGTGGAACATAATCCAAGCTGTAAGGGATGAATTTTCTATCTGAACTAGAAAAAATATTATACAAAATAAAGAAAAAAAAAGTAGATGTAACACGCCTACGGCCTTCGAAAAGTTGATGATTAAAGGGTATTTATTAGAATGATGTTAGTAAGCGAGTCAAAAATGAATCTGGGATTTAACCAAAGAAGGGAACAAAAGTAAAGGGCGTTGATAATTTTTTGAATCTAAGGATTGCTTTTTGCAGAGCATGTACTTTAAGTGATACTTCTTCTCGTTATGGTAACCTAATCTTTACTCAATTTCCATCTATATATAAATAAAAAAATATTTAAATTTTTTAAATTTAAATATAAATAAAAGTCAATCAAATCAATCCTATTTAATGTCAGTATTTCAAAAATATCATTTGATTAATTATTTTTTATTTTTTTAAAATATTATACACTCTCAAGACACAATTTTTAAAAACATTATACACTCCCTAAAAAATATAATAATTATAACTTATTTTTTTTTACATAAATCAAAATAATTAAATTAATATAATTATTTTTTTTAATACGTATAAAATTAATTTTTATTTTTATATATAGGGTGGATGGGAGTATCTTATATGATAGATCCCCATATAGAATTTGAATTAGGAAATTCTGGTAAGAAGCTTAAGTGGGTAAATCATTAACGTGTCCTACGTTAAAGCATAAACAACGCCTAGTTAGCACCCTTTTAGTTAAAATAATCAGATCCCTAAATATTCCCACAAGTTTCTAAAGTCCATTGGCTTGAACACCAATTTTTCTTTTAGGAATCCGATGCACAAATTCCTACTTTCCGTCAAAATGTGGGGCCGAAAGGTTCTCTTTGTTTTGTCCCCAGGGATTTTCCTTTTCCCACAGTAAATGTGAACGCATAGAAAAATAAAACGTGAATTGCTACCCATCACCAACCAGAAAAAAAAAAAAAAAAATCACACAAAACAACTCACCAAAATTACATTAAACAAACGGGCTTTATTATTGCTTTTGAAATTTCTATCAGTAATATTAAGATAATAACAGTTATTTAAAAGCTATGTTTGGCACGTTATTGTAGAGTGGAAAGGGGAAAAAACAGAGAGATCTTCCTTTCTTTTCCATGGCACCATATTATTTTCCCTTCCTTTTTGTAGGAAATATCTCAAAAATGAAACTTACTTCTCATTTCACTCACTTAACTCATGTTACTTACTTTTTCAATTAATTATATTAGAGGTAATAAAATATAATTTTACATTTATTATTAGCGATAATGTCCGTGTGTTGCACGAGTTTTTTTATACATTTTAAACTTATAATATTTTATATGTCTAATTGTTTATAAAAATGTAAAAGCGATTACTGTTTAAACATGTTAAGAATATTTTAACAAATAATTTTTTTAGATTTAATTACTCCGCAGATCTCTGAACTATTTGGAGATTTTTAAATAGGTCCCTGATCTAAAAAAATTTGTAATTAGGTCCTCGAACTTTGATATACTTTGTAATTGGATCCCTGTACTTTAAACATTTGTAATCGGATCCCTGAACTTGTTAATTGTTTGTAATTAGGTCCTTGGGATATTAGGCATTTTTAAAACCTTTGCGATTGTGGTGATCCAATGGTTCTATTATCCTTTAAAACCTACAAGAAACCTCGAAATAAATTTATATGGTACTCTAATTACTAGGTTCTTATCGTATCCCAGGGATCTAATTACAATTAATTTACAAGTTCAGGAAACCAATTACAAATGTTTAAAGTGCAGAGATCCAATTACAAATTTTTTTAGTTTAGGGACCTATTTAAAAATTCTCAAATAGTTTGAGAATCAACAGAATAATTAAATCATTTTTTTTATTTTTATTTATAGAACACAACAAAATAAATTAAAGTTAATTAAATTGAGGGGGTTCGGTAACTTCATTGTAGACAACATTTTTAGTATAGTATGTTTTCATCCTGCACAATAATAAGAATTTTCAATCCTTTAGGGGATGTCACTCTTGATAATGTAATATATAATTATCCCCGACCAAATACAGATTTTGGCAAATATAATCAAATACATTTCAGTGACTGTCCTAAACTTTTATATATTGTCATTACATGTCAAACCTTTATTGGAAATTTTCTTCCTCAAAATTAAAGGTCACTTAGATTCATTTGTTGTAATTAAAAATTGTTGGTAGGATAGGTACTTTTGCACCAATGTTGCTTCTTGTAATTATTTTTGCTTCTATATTCAATCTTCTAGAAACATAATAAGGAGGCTTGTTCCATTGCACATTCCTAATGCAGAATTAATGCTCCTCAATAGCATAATTGACATTCCTTCTTTGAGTTGCAAGCAATAATTTGGAAATCCAGAAAAATTGAATTCTGCATGATAAAATAACATGATATATATTATGTTGACATGAGTAAATGATTTAATAAATTAATTTTGATGTACTGTCACGTAAATGAAAATATTTTACTTTCGCAATAACTTAAAAGTTATACATATGATAATATATGATTGGTTGATGGTATAAAAAATTTATATTGATAATGTATCAACATTTAACTCATACTAAAAAGCACTTAATTTTTTTTTCCTTTTCATAACTGCAAACTGGTTTCTAATACATATAATGTTTATGGTATTAATCATTCAAAGTTTGCAAATAACAATATTAAACTGACTGAATTTATTTAGATTATTATTATACATATCAAAAACTATAATTATAAAATATATGTTAACACTTAATTTCATTGTAACAGGTTTCATTCATATTATATTTTTATTTTATCATGTTAATGATATTAATATTTATTGAAATAAGAAAAAAAAAACTTAAATATATAAAAATAATAAATAAATTACATTTATCTACTTTCATAAAATATTTGAGTCATAGTTTATACCAATGTTATGAAAATCGGACCGGACTAGCCGGTCGGACTGGTTGAATCATGAACCGGACTCTTGTTTGGTCTTGGTCAGGGGTCAAAACCATTTCTACGGTCTGACCTCTTTGAACCGCTTTAAACTGCTTTGAACTGGTCAAAAACCTGGTTAGACCAGGTTGGACCGGATTAAGTCGAATCTGATCGGTTTTCTAGAGAGAGTAAAATTTAAAATTTAAAAACTGAAAAACAAAAAATTGAAAAAGTGAAACAATAAAAATAAAGCTTAATCGACTGGCTAGTCCTATAGTTCAAATCTAGCAATCCTTCCTTCATAAATGCACCTGCGCACAACAACAAAAGCTATTGGTCCGTCTAGCCATTCTTCTCGTTTGATAATATAGAATAGCAGAAAACTTTTGATCTTGTATGTTTTGACTATTTTCCTTCATTTTTTTAGTATTGCATGTTATAACAGTATTGCATGTTATATATCATCTGATCAGACCATCCGGTTGAACCTAAACCGAAATTTTTCCGGTTTGATATCCGATCCGGCTTTAATAACATTGGTTTATACTCTAATTTTTTTGTGAATGTTCAATCAAGAAGTATCAAACCCAATAAAATTTTTGTCAAACTTATACTCACACTAAAGGGATATAGTTTTTCTTCACATTCGTTTCCTATATTTTTATATCTTAAACTTTTATTTTTACATAAATTCGTAACCTCTCAAGTAAGGAGAATATTCATTTCTTATAATTTTTCCTTTCATTCTATAATCACCTCTTATAAAATATACTCTGAATTTTTGTTAAATTTCAATAAAAAGTATTAAACCCAATAAAATTTGTCATTCTCATACTCTCATACTCAATTAAATGGATATCGTCTTCTTAACATTCCTTTCCTATTTTTATATCTTCAACTTTTAATTAATATTTACATAAATTCTTAAACTCTCAAGTAAGGAGAGAATTCATTTCTTATCAATTTTTCTTCCATTCTATAATCACCTCTTTTCAAAATAAACACAGTGATTAGATAATTTAACAGCCTAATACAATTTTCATCTCATAATATATGCTCTAAATTTGTGACAACTCAACAAAATTTGTTAAATTTTATAACCGCCGTAAAGAGATTGTTTCTCTCGCATTCTCTTCCAATTCATATATCTTTAACTTTTTTTTTTTCACATAAATGTTTAAACTCTAATTAATCAAAGAGAATATTCATTTCTTGTCATTTTTTCTTTTACTCTCATATCGCCTCTCATCAAAATAGATAGTGGTTACATAGGTTAGGATAATTCATAATTCATCACAGTTCTCACCATCCGATTGGATCATTTAGGCAGGATAAAATTATCTTTGAGATATCATAGAATTCACTTTTTTAATATTTTATTTATGGTCATCTTGCCTCTTTGGTGATAATTGATTATGTCCGGTTTTGCTTATAACATACTATCAGTTCAGTTAAGATATATTTTTTTGTTTTGACTACGACTTTGTTCAATTAAGCAGGTTAAACATGAATCAAGTTTTGATTTTCTCAATTTTCTGTCTATCAAGCTATGGCTATCAGGTATCTTTCCGAACCCACTGTTATGTGGCTTCTTGTGTGGTAAGGTTTTTGCAGTTTCAAGCTTTGGTTTTTCATTGTTATTTTCGTTGTTTATGTGATGTTGTTGTTGTGTTGTTACTTTGGCAGGCTATGTGAAAGTGAATCAGCAAAAATTTAATCAAATTGACTGCTAATATCAACCTGCTCAGAGAAATTATTGTTTGTAGACATTGGTAAGAAAACTACTCTACCATGCACTGCTATTTGATTTCTCTCCTCTGGTTTTTAGTAGCTATGTTATGTTTGGTCTAATCCTTAGTAATCCGAGGCATGGAACTGATCTGATTCACTAAGTGTGAGTTTTGTGAATTCACATTCTTCAGAGAATTGGATTCATCAAGACATGGAACAGATCTTAAAACGGTTGCACTATGCATTCCTTGATTGTGTCCTAGTTCTTGTCATTGAATTATGTATACTAGTTGTTTGTGGATCAATTGAGCTCTTTTCAAAGTTGTTTATGCCATTCTAAATTTCTAACTACAACTCAATCAAATCACATTATTTTAGAAAGCTGCGGAGTGAGCTTATGTATAATATTCCTTATCCTAAATGCAGTAGAGTAGGAAGCTAATGTTGTCACTTTGACTCTATATAGAAAATTCTACGACTATAACACTAAATTTTTGCAACTATTTATTGTGTGACTGTTAAGACTAGTTAGTTTGATTACAGTTTTGTGAATCCACATTTTTCAGAGAATTAAGGATCGAATTGTTCCCTTTTATTAGGTCCCTGATGCTAATAGTGGCCATGGATGAGAACCACAAGCACCACATATCTTTTATGGGATATGCCAGTAAGTAAAATAGTTAATAACATTGATCTTTGGTTTAGAAGTGCTTTTGTTAATAACATCTATTGGTTACTGAATATTGCTTGATTTGTGACAGCATTTCACATTTGAATCTTATTTTTGAGTAACTTGTATTGTTTTGGTTCTTGCAGGTTTAAGTTCGATTGCTTCAATCCTACTGCACCGTGTTCTTTTAATGTTTTAGAAATTGATTTCATAAGTCTTTCAATGACACTGAACAGATTGTATTGTTTTAGTGTTATATAGATTTTATCCATAAGCCTTTCAATGACAATGAATAAATTGTACTGTGAGTACGTATGTGATTATACTAGTTATTGGACTCAAAATGACACTAGTTATTAGATTCAAATATATTGTATGTTTTATTGATGACACACTTGAAGTTAATGGTAGTTGTAATTTTTGTTGTGAATTTAATGGAATATATTTTGTTTTGATAAAATGAATTTTAGTATGATTTATGTAGAACATTTGTATGTCATGATTTAGTTGTTTTACGAGCAAATATTATTGTTAAAACTTTTGTTAATCATATCATACTCGCTTTGAGTGGTGAATAATCTTAATATTTTGTGGCAATAGTAATTGTTGGGAAAAGTCAACTAGAACTTTTAGCGGCAATAAAAAAAGCTGGTAAATGAGCTTATAAGACAATTCTAAAATCATATTTAGTGGCCATTAAAATTGTCGTCAAAGACTATGATAATTGTCGCTATAACTTTCGACTTTTAGCGGCAATTATTTGGGTCTTTACCAACATTTCCTACAATTGTCGGGAAAGCTTTTAGCGACACTGGATACACCGACTAATTAATAATTGTCGGTAAAGGTTTTGGCGGCCATTATTATTGCCACTAAATGCTATAATAATTGTCGCTAAAAGTACATTTTGTTGTAGTGGCAGTGATAGTGTAAAGTTTTTTAACACTATCAACCAATCAGAAACTGCTAAATAAGTAAAAATCATTTACTCTTATCCCAGCTATCTTAAAAGTCATTCAAAACATGATTTCTGATTGTTTGACAATATAAAAAAACTTCACAATAAGAATACATAACAATTAAACTCTTTTATTATTGTTACATTAAAAAATTTATAGATAAATTTTAGAGTTTAATTATTATACACTGATAATGTAAAACATTTTTACACAGACATCCAATCATCAATCATAATATGAATGACTTTTAAGGTAGTTAGGATAAGAATCAATTTTTTTTACGGATGTGATATATATATATATATATATATATATATATATATATATATATATATATATTTAGAAAATTAAATATTTTTATGAGAAATATGAGAAAAATATATATTAAAGATAATAATTTATATTATTTTTTTCATAAGCAATATATACCCGTGACATTCACGGGTGCACAAACTAGTCAAAATAGATAGTGGTTACACAGTTTAGGATAATTCATAACTCATCACAGTTTTCAAATTTATCATTGACTTAATGTTTGATGAATGAATACATTACATTAATGCCTTACTCATCTCGAGAAGTTATATATTTATTTTTTCAGTAAAAATTTACTATTTTTTTATGGATCCGGCTAATGAGTGTTTTACGGACACTTTTTAAGGGAATAAAAAAAATAATTTCACATTAGAAAACTAAATATATCACTTCTTCAAATATTAAATACATTAATTTTCAATGTAAATTTTTTTTTTATTTTTTTAACTAATGTCCTAAAAATACTCGTTAACATTTTTTTATTTTTTTATTGCTTAACTAGTGCGTACTAATACTTAATAATACCCTAATTTAAAAAGCGTGTCTTTACATGTTTATAATTTTTCCGTGTCCTTGGCTATTTCTATTAAAATTAACAGCAAAATCATAAGACAGAGAACGAAAGTGATTCGTTTTAAACTAACTATGTATTAGGAGAACATACGTGGTGAAAATAAACTTCTAAATCAAATATTGATCGTAGCTAATTTTCCTTTTTTATATATTAAAAATTTTAATCACTCACAATACCTCAAAGATGTTCTTTTCGTTTATGGTAGAGACCAATGTCCATGAGATTCAAAACTCCTTTGAAAAACAGAAATAAAAAGAAAAGAAAATGACAAACGTTAATATTCATTGAATTTCCATTTGCATGTACCAAAGTTGAAGCCACAGGACCACCTAATGTTCCCAACTCCCCCACAGGAAACTATTTCAGAAATTCCCTAGCTCTTCAGTGATTACCATTGTATCATCCTTTCCAGCAAAGTTCCTCAGAAGTCAAAACCTTGGCCATCACATTCCCATTTGGTCCGGCCAATAATGCTTCAGTTTGCAGCCTCGTGGACCAAACCCCTGCTCCGTGAACTTAATTCGGTAGGGTTTAAATGTCATCACTTGATTTTATAAAATATTTTGACATTAAGTTTTCTTTATAAGCAAATTTTCATTTTAAATGATCATAAAACGTGATATCAAAATTATTTTTTGTGCATGGATTAGGTGTAAACGTCATCACTTGATTTAATAAAATATTTTGACATTAATTTACTATTTAAATTATTAAAAATGACATCAAAATTATTTGTGTATGGATTATGAGACTTAGGGACTAAAGTATACTCATTCCGTTTTATTTCTTTAGTCTTTTTAACATTCTACACACAAATTAAGAAATCATTAATTTGTGTGTAAATGTACCAAAATATCCTATGATGAATTAAATGAAGTATTTAATCAAGAAGCACAACCTAAAGAGACGTAAAACCAATTGAGGGTATATATGAAAAAAAATAGGGAAATTACATCTTGGGTTTATAAAACCCCAATTGTTTTGAAATAAAAACAAATTGCTAAAGAGACTAAAGATATGAAATGGAGGGAATATTATTTTTTATTGAGATATTAAGTTGATATTATTTTTATATAATTAAGAGACTGCATTGATACCAACAAATGGTTGGTCCGAATGGTAATGGACTTGGACACATTAAACAAGTGGTCAGGGGTTTGAATCCTGACTCTTTTATATGGAGAAAATCTGGCTGGGAGGGAAAAACGCACCTTATATGTCCAATAGGTTCTCCGACGGAGATTAATCACTGTTAACAGTGATGGATATTTTGTACCTATAACATGATTACCAAAACAAATGAGACTACATTGACAATATTTTCGAAGATTGAGATATTAATTTATGTTAACTTTTTTAAGACCAAATTGATGACACTTTCTATCATTCATTGAAGAATTAAATTGATATCAAAATTTATTAGAAGACCAAAGTGATCACATTTGGGATTTAATTTTAGTTATTATCCGTATAAAAGTTTTCTATACTGACATATAATATCATATACTATAATAAATTTGTCATATACCTACGAACATTTTTAATGACAGTTATTAAAACTGTAGGTATAAGTATTAATATCAGTCAAATCGTAGGTAAAGATAGATGGACTGTAGGTAAATCCTATTGACAGTTAAATATAACTGTAGGTAAATGTATATGGATCGTAGGTAAAACCTATAGTGACAGTCATTTACCGTTATTATTCGTTATTCACAATGGACGGTTGAATCGACCATAGGTGAATACAAATTTTATATATAACTACGGATTTTAAACATATAGTGACAAATTTTGTCTGTTATTGAAAGACAATTTTTTTTGTAGTGATACATCATTACAAATATTTGTCTCTTATAATGTTTATTTCTAAAGTCATACATATGATAATGTATAATTGATTAACTGTAAATAAACATCGATTACATATGGTACATCAAAATTAAACTCTAACATTTATATTTTTAAAGGAAAAAAATGGATTTTTGGTTGGCTTTGCGAAATAGTTCAGGCATGTTTTTATTTTTTATTTTTTTATAAACAGTTCCTGCATGGCTAAACTATTACCCATGGTTTGGATGGGCTGATTTTGGGGAGATGGAAGTGGGGGAGAGGGAAATGGGGGAGAAAAAGGGAAGTTTGTGTGTTTGGATGAGAAGAGAAAATAGATGAGAAAGAAAAAAATGAAATGGGGCCCACACAAAATAAAATCTCTCCAAAGGTGGAGAGAAAACTAATAAAAGTGGGGACATAATTGAAAATATCAATTTCATCTTTTTATTTTCAACAATGATATAAATTTATTATTATTGTTATAAGGGTAAAAATGTAATTATATTAAAATTTAACTTTTCTTTCTCTTATACTTCTTTTTTTTTCCTCTCTGTAACACCCCGATTTTTCGTGCTTTCTAAGGATGATAAACTCAATTAATGAGTTTATATTTTTATCTGTGTCTTAGAAAATGATTTTGGGAAAACTAAGATCATAGTCTTGTTTTATAAAATCGTAGGATCTTTCGGTTAAGTTTTGGGTCGAAAACTCGAACGAAAACCGATCTACGTTTTTCAGATGATAGTGTTTTCTACTATCACGACCTAATCTGGACTAACGAACGAAACCATTAGTCTTAGAATACATTCCTCTATCTTTTTCCTAAAATGTGTCCTGACGTCCAAAATATAAATAATATTTTATGTCGGGCCGATAATCGATCGAGAAGACGTTTCGAGCTGTCTTAGGGTTTTTCGAGACCCACGATCAGATGTTTTTCATACCAAAATTTTATCAAGTTATTTGAGGAATTCATACAAGTGTCGGGATGATTCCAAATATCGGGATGTGAATTGACCAAATTGCCCTTGGTTAATTTTATTACCAATTTACCTTTCCTATTATTAAACTAATAAACCCACAAATATCTAATAATCCCACCCTTATTTCTTCTCATTTTCGGTGGTTTCTCTCTCCCCCCAACTCACTTCATCTTCTTCTTTTCTCTTCCTTTCTCTTCTTTCTCTCTTCTTCTCAAAATCTCCATTTTTGGAGGTAGAAAGCTTGAGTTTTTGTGGAGCAATCTTCACCAAACTTGGAGGGGATCATCATAGGAGGTAGTAGTTCAACTCTATCTCTCTCAATCTCTCCTTTCTCTCCTCATATTTTCATGATCAAGGATGTTAGGGTTTTGTCCCTAAAATCTTTGAAAATCCATGAAAAATTGTAGGAAAATCGTATCTGTACCAAACCAGTTTCTATGGCCTAGGTTCATGACATACTTGTATGATCCAAGAGCTTAGAGCCAAGAAATCCCTCTAGCTATGTTTTCTAGATAGGGGCCGAAACCCCCTATGGGTGTAGGGTAGGGTTTTGGTTGGTTTTTGATGATCTGATCTGATATCTAGGGCTGTCACACTTAGTTAGGGTGTTATCCAGAAAATGAGAAATTTTGGAGCTCCCTAGCTATTTTTAGTGTAATAGGGCCGAACCCTAGGGGTGGTGCATTAGGAGAAATCTTTGTTTTGTAAGTTAATGCCGATATGTTTTACGTGTATGTAGTGATCGGCAGCGTGTTGG
Source organism: Ammopiptanthus mongolicus (assembly GCA_039655645.1). Classification (NCBI taxonomy): domain Eukaryota; kingdom Viridiplantae; phylum Streptophyta; class Magnoliopsida; order Fabales; family Fabaceae; genus Ammopiptanthus; species Ammopiptanthus mongolicus. The sequence goes on from CM077350.1 coordinate 50,311,181, forward strand.
GACGAGAAACAAGTTGATCGGGTGTTCCGAGTTGAACGAGAAGCTACAAGAGGTAAGGGGATAAACCTGAGGAATTCCATTTCCGACAGCTATGTGCTGCATCGGTGTTTGTACTGTATTTGTATTGTATTTAAATAGTTATATCATGATGTTAGTTAATTTCTTGATTGACTGCTTGATTGACTGCTGTTGATTGGAATATGTATTGATGTAACTGTTGATATAGTTGAATGCATGTTATACTTGCTGAATGGTTATATGGATGTAATGTGTGCCCTGCTGTGGGATTTAGGCATTAGAGGACCTAATTTTGATTAGGATCCGGCATCGTGTAACTTAAAAGCTTTAAAAGTCTGAAATGTGTTTTGATAAGGAAAAGTGAAGTTTAAAAGCAAATAGGGCATTAGAAACCTTCAATATGTCTTAATTTGATAAGTTAACCCTTTTGAGAAATGTGGTTTCCAAAGTCATACTGAGTTTATTCAAGAAAAATGAGTTTGTGCAAGTTTTGTTTTAAGTTCGTATTTTACCGAAAAACAACGAAAGAAAAAGAAATGGTCTCTGGACCAAGTTTTGTTTTATGGAAAACCGATCCCGATGACTTTGTGTAAGTATCGGAGATTTTGGGTTTTTGGTTTTCGAGTTTTCAAGGAAAGTGGTTTTAAAGCTTAAAGCTTAGAAACTAGAAACCGAGACGTCGGGATTCTAGGGTTCTGCAGAACACGTGGATCAAGGATCCGTGTTGGTTGTGGTCCTGTCGGCTTAGGGACAAATCTTTGTGGTCCTGTAAGCTTGAGGATGTTTTATAATCTTGAATCCGGCGTCCTCGACTGGTGCATCGGCGTCCTCGACTGGTGCATCGGTTAGGGATGTTGGGATTTGAGTTGTTTTGGACTAAGTGTCCTCTTTTGAGAAAATGTGTTTCGAGGCTTAAAGAGTCTAAGACATTATGGTGGTTGTTAGCGTTGATGCTACAACGAGGAAACATTGATGCGACAAAGATCAATTATCGGAAATTAGATAGGTTTCTCATGCATTAAATGCGGGGCAGACGTGCCGTGAAACGGGGGACCTTGGTAAGCAAGGAGAACCTGAGATGACTTATTTGTCATGACATTGTGCCTTGATGGACAATGGTGTCATATGTGTTATTGTGCCTTAAGTTGGGCAATATAATATGACCGTATTCTTCTGGAGTACTTCTGATTGCGCCCCCATGTGAGAATCGCGTAGTGTCATGGGATTCAAAGTACTCGTCTTTGGGCCAAATATTGGTGTAAATCTTTGGAGCCTGATCAGCTCATTTCGAATGGTGATGGGATTTCCGGAAATCTAGAAATCTAGTGTGAATATTAGTTGAGATATATGGAAGTGCCATGCATACGTTTAGGAGATAACGTTGATTGTGGGGTACGAAGCCCTTGTGCATTTACCGTCATTTGTATCTGATGATATATGCCATGTTATATGATGATTTGAGTGAGTCACAGTATATGAGTCTGTTGTGTGGATTGGGCATATAGTTGTTGTTTATGGATTCATATATTGGTTTCTCACCCTTGCATGTTTTTGGACGGGTTGTCCTTTGGTATATATTGTATCGTGTTTACAGATGGAGCCGGAGCCGGATCACCTAGCGCACTCGGGGGTGCGCGTCCTAGCGTTTGATCGGAGGACAGACCCAGCCGCGTGGGTTATCCACCCAGGGGTGGAAAGTGCGGCGTACACGGGACCAGTTTGCACTGTAAGCGGAACGACTGAGACGGGACCGCGGAAGAGTACTCGGACAGTGGAGACCATCCAGGTGCCTCTCCCTCCCATCGGGCTGATGCTGCAGGCCCTTATGGAGCAGGGTGTGATCGAGTCGGTCGCCCCCGCTGCACAGTCCCCGCAGCCACAGCTACCCCAGACGCCTCCCCCGCCTTTTGTCTTGGTAGCGGGCGAGCACGTCGTGGAGGATGTGGGGGAAGAGGAGGAGGAGGAGGAAGACCCTGAGGAGGATCCTCAGGAGGACCCGGAGGATCACCTTTCGGATGCTTCCGATCCCCATCCACAGGGGAACGGGAATGTAGGTTCCCAGAGTTCTTCCTCTGGTTCCAGCATTGGACTTCCCTCCGGGGGATTGTCCAATGGTTTCCATTAGTCGGACCAGCTTAGGGTGTAGACCCCCTTTTTTTGAGGCAGTGGTTTTGGGTAGTCTGTTAACGGCTACTGATGGCCATAGGTTTTAGAGATATGGTTCCAGACTGTCGCTGCCTAGTTTTATAGCTTTTTAGAAAGTTTAGTAATCATTCGTTCTTTTGTAAAGGGACTTGTTGTCCATCATATATATATGTATATATATACCTTGTTCTAATTATTGTATATGAGTAATCCTGTGTTATCTGGAGTGGTGCTTATACATATTAATGAGAAAAATTTTGTCACGATTTCCAGAATCTGCTTATACAAAAGATGTATTTTCCGAAAGTAAAACCAGCAAAATGTTATTTATAGTTTCACTAAGGGTTCTGAGTTACGAAAGTGGCACTGGGTTTGAGGGTGTCACACTCTCTATCCAAACAATCTAAAAATTCATTAATTCTTTATCTATTTTCTCTTCTCTCTTACTTCTTTCCTTTCTACTTCTTTCTTCCCTACTTCTCTGATCACTCAAACAAAGCATTTAATGCTTGAAAATTGCAATATTGCATATTCATTATGTAGAAAAATGGATGAACAGTACTCTTGGGACGATACTTTTAGATATAGAAAATTGACATTTGATACACACAAATTACAAAGCCACGGCATGGCCAATCGCCATCAACATGCAGAGCGGATACATCAATGGTTGATAAAGAAATTAACTTGAAAGTGATATATCCTCTATCAACTAAATTGATATCATATCAATATATCATCCAAATTATGCGGACTGTGGGGCAAAAATGTTCCAGCAAACACACGACAAATGTAGTTTTGTGGACAGGCACAGTCTGTAAAGCTAGCTTATGCCAACTACCATGCAATTTCTTATTAGATATTTTACAAGTGATACACATTAATAAAACTAATACTTTTTCTAATAGTAATGTAATGCTATCCAATGTAATAAACACTAGAAATGAAAGGGTACACAATGCAAGAGGTCAAACAGCATCAAACGTGTCTTGGAATTTATTCCTAAATCAAAAGAATTCGGTTTGACATATATGTCATCCTTGGATTTACAACAATATATCAAAACAAATATGACATCCTAACTTTTATTACCGATCCAAGTGCATGCTTGTTGTTTGAGATGACTGATTACACATGTCTTGCATTTTCCAGACTGTAATCAGAGCAAGAACCTCCAATGACATTAGCAGACCTTTTACAATCACTACTATATTTCTGGACCATTAAGCATATGATTATACATTACACTATGATGCATTTGACTGTCACACTGTTGGCTATGCATTCCACTATATTGTTTAAAGTTTGAACGATGCTTAGGAACTACGTTGAGAGCTTTGTTTTATTGGACAGCTTATGCTGTATTTTCTCCTTCTTTTGCTTTTTCCCTTCGAGTAAATCTTCAATTTTATTCCTGAAATTGTAAAATCATATCAATTTGGTTTCTGTATCAATTTTGTATCAATTTGATCCCTGAAATTATAAGATTCGTATCAACTTAGTGCCTTACAGAGGGACTGGATTGATTAACATTTGTCAATTTAAGGGATGTTTTTGAAATTTCGAAAATATCAGAAATCAAGTTGATACGACCTTACAATTTTAGAGACCAAATTGTGGGTTTACTCTTTTCCCTTCACCTTTTTCCTATCTCATTAAAATGAGTGACATATCTTGGGAATAAATTATGCTTTGATATTATATTATTTTAGAAAATTGATTTGTACATAGATACAATACTAAAAAAAACAACATAGATACCAATATGTGCAGGTTGATCCGAGTGGTAACGAGTTTGGGTCCCTTAAGCAAGTGATCATGGGTAGGGGTGTTCATCAACCGATCCAAACCAATTCAAACCACAAAAACCGAACCGAAAAACCGAAAACCGAATAAACCGAAAACCGAAAAATCGAAAACCGAAAAAATCGCTTTTTTTTCATTGGATTGGATCGGATTTCGGATCCCCTAGTGAAAACCAATCCAATCCAATCCAAACCGACCTACTATATACATATACTATTATTTTTTAAATTATAGTACTACTCATACTTAAGCATTGTTTTTCATACTTTTATGAACGAACGCTCTCATTCTCTTTAATATTTTTGTTGGAATTGTCAAATATTAGATGTATTGGAATGTGTATAGTTATTCATGTACCTAGGAATCAATAGTTATTCATTTACTAGAAGATTTTATGCATGTACTTAGGAACTAGAACTACATTAATTCTAGTATATATAGGTTTAATGTTGGTTTTCGACTTAATATAACTATGTAACGATGTATCGGTAAAAACCGAATTATCCAATCCAATCCAAACCGCATTTGATTGGATTGGATTGGATCGGATTTTTTTTACTTATCCAATCCAATCCAAACCGCATTTGATTGGATTGGATTGGATCGGATTTTTTTAAGTAAACAAACCGATCCAATCCAAACCGCAAGTTATTTTCATCTTTGGATCGGATGGCTTTTTGGCTCAAAACCGATCCAATCCAATCCGCGAACACCCCTAATCATGGGATTGGATTCTTGACTCTTGCGTATAAAGAAAACCTGATTAGGTGTTAAAGGACTCGATTAGTTAAGCTGGTTAGAGTGTTAGTTAGTTCGTTAATACAGTTGTAACTACTTGTAACTGCTCTAGTTAACAAAGATGTATCCTCAAAGTTGTAAATCTTACCAGAAATATCCATTTTATTCAAAACTCTATGTTTACTCAAAACTGTAAATCTTTCATATTTTTTCATTGTAAAGTCTATACTGTTTCAAAGAGCTAAATATTGTTATACCTTCACACATAGTGAGTCAGTTAAAAGCTCAAAACAACCTTTAAATCTCTGATTTAGTTGAATCTGAAGAGGTTTGTCTATAAAAGAATACTTGAAGCCTAGAGAGGTATAGAATACTTGGAGTTGTAAAGTCTGGGGTGACTACGAGACAACTTATATTTTGGTCTAAGTGTTTTAGTGAAAAACTCTTCAAGTAGAAGGAACTGGACGTAGCTCTTCGGTTTGAAAAAAGTTGACCATGATATATCTTCGTATGAATCTCTCCATCCTACTCTTTTCAAAGTTTATTTATTCACTAACTTGGGAATTGCTCTTAAGATTTCTTAACCTTTGTGAAAACTCATCTTTCTCTATTTGCTTGCTGTTATTTCCTGCTTGTCAAAAAGGTTTTTGAAAAAGTTTTTTCAAAAAATTTAAGAAATACAATTTAATCACCTTCTTATATTTCCCTCTTTCACTTTCATTCTCGACTCAACAACTCCTTTCAGCTGATTCTGTTTTAACTAAATCTTCTCAATTCACTTTTTCAAAAACATTTTCCCTACAAACTCCGTTCAAAGTTCAACCCCTCAAAAGAATTTTTAATGGGTTTAAAAACACAGTGAACTAACTAGGTTTTATTATTAAAATAGATTTCAACTTGGCTTTTTAATATATTACTTCGCTTTTTAATATACAATTTGAGTCAGATCTCTTACCTATCACAGATTTTTATTTGAAATTTGACTTATTATATTTAGAAAGACTTAAAAAGCTGACATAATCTAAAACTATATTTAAAAATTTATACTATATGAAGCATGTTGTATAAATTTCAAAAACTTAATTTTTTAATTTTTAAATATGTCAAACCTTTAACAAATTTATTCTTTTTTCTATAGTATAAATATATTATATTAGTTAATTAATAGAATTATATGAATATTATAAATTCATAACTATATATAAACATTATATAAATAACTTGATACGATAAAATAAATATATTTTTTTTAAAAACTAAAATTTTACTGTTCATAATTAAATATACATTTAAAAAACATAAACTTAACTTATTTACTAAATAAATTAAACTGATATAAATCAAAATTAAATTAAGGCATAAACTTTAATGAACCCCACACACACACAGATAGATATATATATACATATATATATATATATATATATATATATATATATATATTCCTATCCCTTCCTTTGAGGCTATTTGACCTCTGTGGTGTAATTTGGGTAGAAAATTTTCAAACTAGTGCAAGTTTGAGAATATTTCCCTCGGAGGTGTAAGTTTAGATAAGTCGTGTTTGCTACATACGACTTTAGTTATTTTGTTATTTTTTTTTTAAATAAATAATGTAAGTCGTTTATACTATCAATGACTTTAGTTAATTTCTTTTAAAAAATATGAAGTCGTTTATCTCAGAAAAGACTTCCACCAATATTTTATTCACATGAATATGTTGGTGGAAGTCGTTTCTGAGATACACGACTTCATATTTTAAACAAAAAAATTAACTGAAGTCGTTGATAGCATAAACGACTTAAGTTATTTATTTAAAAAAAAAACAAAATAACTAAAGTTGTATTTAGCAGACACGACTTGTCTAAAATTACTCATTTCAGAGAAATATTTTCATACTTGCTCTAGTTTGGGAATTTTCTACCCAAATTACACCACAGAGGTCAAATTGCCTTCCTTTGAAGTAGCTTCCCTCCGCTAATAGAACTTAGGGAGTGTTTGGTAGATATATTTTTTATTTTGTTCTCAGGAATCTGGATTCCCACGTTCCTACGATTCATAGGAATATTGATTCTTGCTAATTTTAAAAAATGTGTTTGATAGGCCTTAAGCATTTCTTGGAATGTTACTTGGGAATCTTGATTTCCTTATTTGACTCAATAGTATCACCTGGGAATCTTAATATTATTTTCAAAAATACCTTTGAATATTGATTAATAGAAAATGAAAAATGATTAATATTACAAAAATGTTAAAAATTAAAATAATTTTAAAAAAGGTTTAATTAACTTTTTTGTCCCTACAAATATAGGACATTTGGTTTTGGTCTATACAAATTTTTTTTTCTTAGGATTCAATGTTTGCAAGTTCGAAATTTTGGATTTGGTCCCTATCGTTACTCGTTAACTTCCTCCCGTTAAGTGCTGATGTGGATAACGAGGTGCACTCCCAACACTGTTGGTGGAAAAAATAATACTTTTTATAAACAATACTTTTTTATTAATACAATGTTTTCAATTATTACGTTTACCATACTATCCTTAAAAATTAATCATTTTTCATACTCATTTAAAAGTTAAAGGACATTTTGGTAACTAAACATTCGAAAGTCAGTTTGAATGGTACAATCTAAACAACATTCATTCTATCAAAATTACTTTTAACAATAAAGTATCCAAACATAAATCAATTACTATCAACTGAGTCACTCACTTTTAATCAAAACTCAGTTTTGCAAACGTTAAACCAAACACACTCTCATTATATTATATTTTATATGTTGAATACATCTAAATATAACCTTATTTTTTATAGAACAAGAATTGATTACATAATCTAAATCATTAGACAAGTTTTTTTTGATCAAGAATCATTAGACAAGTTTTATAAAAAAAAAAACTCACAACTTTATTTAATAACTAATAAAAATATGTAACAAAATGATAAATATAAATTATGTAAATAATTTATATCTTTTTAAAAAAACAGCTTATATAACTCACCTCACCGGTTTCCTCAACTAGGCTTTGTGAACTCTGAACTCTGCCGCAATGCCCTTTGAGTATATTGATTAATTCAAACCTGCTCCAAAACAGCGCGTGCTTTCACTCTCTCCCACATGTCCCGTTTCCACTCTCTCTATTCAAATTCGCTTGTTGCTTCCTCCGCCTCCTTATACTCTCACTCTCAAACACAAACACAAACACAAACACAAACAGCAGAAGAAGCAATCTCACCTTAAAACTCTCTTGTCTACTTCTCTTCCTTTGTCCTTTGTTCTCAATTTTCTCCTTCTTTCCTTTGTCTCTTTCCTCTCTTCCTTTTTCTCACTCTGTTGAGAAGTGACAGTGATAAAGCTCTGTGCTTTCTTATAGAATCACCACCCCATCTTGTTTTTATTGCTCAAATCAACTTGCATTTTCCGTTTCATGCAGAGATTCCATCTGGGTCTCTCTCAAAACCCTTCATTGATGATGGATGCTTTGGAAGCCTCATCCAACGAAAAGACAACGACACCCTTTCATGACACTCCACAAGCTTCCCCAAAGCCTTACAAGAAAGGTTTGGTAGCTACTCTAATGGAAGCTGCTACTCTCAGAAGAACCCCTTCTTTCAAAGAAGATAACTACTTTGTGTCCCTTCTCAAGTCCTCAGAGAAGAAGGCATTACAAGAGCTCAAGGATAAGATCCTTGCTTCTTCTTCTTCTTCTTCTTCTGATGATGATGATGATGCTTCTTCTGAACCCTCCATGTGGGGTATTCCACTCCTTGGTGGAGATGATAGAGCTGATGTGATACTCTTGAAGTTTCTGAGAGCAAGAGACTTCAGGGTTGGTGATGCTCTTAACATGATTCTCAAGTGCTTGGCTTGGAGGAAAGAGTTTGGTGCTGAAACCATTGTTGAAGAAGATTTGGGTTTCAAAGAGCTTGAAGGAGTGATAGCTTATATGCAAGGGTATGATAGAGAGGGACACCCTGTGTGCTATAATGCATATGGGGTGTTCAAAGACAAGGACATGTATGAGAGGATCTTTGGTGATGAAGAGAAGCTGAAGAAGTTCCTGAGGTGGAGGGTTCAGGTTCTTGAAAAAGGCATCAAGCTTCTCCATTTCAAACCTGGTGGGGTCAATTCCCTTATTCAGGTCACTGACCTTAAGGACATGCCCAAGAGAGAGCTAAGGGTGGCTTCTAATCAGATTCTCTCCTTGTTCCAAGACAACTACCCAGAAATGGTGGCTCGCAAGGTATATTTTTTGATTTGTTTATGTAAATTTTTTTTGGCTTGAGTTCCATTAGTAGATTTTCCAATTGGTAGGCGATACCTGAATTTCACTATAAATCCTGGGATCTTCTCTGACAAGGTGTGTCCTACTCTAATCTAAACTTTTATTCAACAAAAATAAAAAAAGTTCATGTAATATTTTGTTTTATTCTAAAGAGGAACAAGGTGAGTTGGTAATTTTTTTTTTTCTTGTTCTTTATGTCATATAATCTATCATCTATGTGGCATAAATTTTCACTGTTTTTTTGTTGTTAATTTTTCTCATTTGCTTGCTATATCTTTTGGGGGTTTCAGATTTTCATCAATGTGCCTTGGTACTTCAGCATGTTGTATTCAATGTTCAGTCCGTTTCTGACTCAAAGAACTAAGAGCAAGTTTGTGATCTCTAAGGAAGGAAATGCTGCAGAGACACTTTACAAGTGAGTCTCATTGGTTCCACTTACTTTTCTTTTTATGTCAATAATAATTTTACCTTACACAATTCACAAATCCCCTATTCTAGAATATTTTGGTTGGCCTCGTTCCTCTCATTTTTCTTGTATCTATATTAAGATTTCAAAACGGGTCCCGAGATTCCTTATCTGCTTTCTAATAATGTTTTGGATTTTACTGATTAGCTTAACGGTTCAACAAATTTTGTTTCCTTGGCTTTCATTTTTGTTTTGCCCTGGCAATGTAGTAGCTAATAATAAAATCACCATTTTCCTCCTATTTCCATTTTCGGTTTGGTTTCTGAAAGGGATTGTTTTCTTTTGCTCAGATTTATTAGGCCCGAGGATATTCCTGTTCAGTATGGAGGACTGAATCGTCCCAGTGATTTGCAGAATGGTCCCTCAAAACCTGCTTCTGAGTTCACTGTCAAAGGAGGGGAGAAAGTGAACATACAAATTGAAGGAATTGAGGTGGCAATTCACCCCCCATTCCATTTACATCAAAATATAAAAATAATGCTAAAAGAACAAACAATTACCAAAATGCAGTAGTGGGAGATTTCTTGATCAAAATTCGCTTTTTTGCATTTGAGCTTCCACCAAACCGATTTCTCTTGTACAAAAAAAAAAAAAAAAAAGAACAAATGCGAAGTTGGTTGAGAAAGAACCGACTTCCCAAATGCAAAAAGACGAATTTTGATCGATAAATCTTCAAGATCTGCATTTTGGTAATTTCTTGTTTTTTAGTATTACTTTTATATTTTTGCCTTCCATTTACTATTCCCTATGCAAATTATAATAAGTTAATTACTTTTGTCATGCAGATAGTTTCCTTTTACATGAAATCTTTTCTTTTTGGATCTGATTTGTTCTCTTATTTTCAATTTAAGGCTTAAACCAAGCATGAGCTTTATGTTTAGTTTGGTAATTTACTTGCTATTGGGTGAATTAGGTTGGTGCAACTATTACTTGGGACATTGTAGTTGGAGGCTGGGACTTGGAATACAGTGCTGAGTTTGTCCCAAATGCTGAAGGAAGCTATACCATAGCAGTTGAGAAACCAAGGAAGATTTTGGCCTATGAAGAAGCAATCCACAACTCATTCACTTCAAAAGAAGCAGGCAAAATGGTACTTTCTGTTGATAACACTGCCTCTAGTAGGAAAAAGGTTGCTGCTTATCGCTATGTGGTCCGCAAATGCAGCACCATGTAGCCTCAAAATAGTTTTTGGAGCTTTTTAATGTTTTGTGATGTTTCTTTCTTTCTTTCTTTTTGGTTTCTTGGAGGGTCTTATTTATGGTTATGAACTTTGTTTAACTACTTAGAGGTATTAGTAGTGTACTGGTGTAATGTAAAAAAAGAGAAAAATTGTGTTAGTATATCGCTTGGTATAAAAGGAAATCAATGAAGTGTGCTTATATAGCATGCCAATATTAATTACTGTTTGTCCTTATGCGTGTGGTGACTTTTTCAGCGAGTTTTGTGACCAAGTGATAATTGCTTTGTCCTTTGGGACACATGGGTTACTAGTGTCAATCCACAGGGAGAGAGTGACGAGAGATTGATAACTTGGCTTAGTGTGTGGGATAGAAATTTGGTGTTTTAAAAAATGGTGTTTCGATTTTTTCATATCAATTAAATGTTGAAAATGAGTGTAAATATTAATGAGTTGTGAATTTGTTTTTTAAAATGTCAAACTATTATTGATAAGAGATAGAAAAGGTGATAGGAAATTGGGATAAGGAATGCCAAGCCATGTGTGTGCCTATGGGGGGTAATTAGCGGAGTGGGGCTTGAATGAGTTTCAATAAAAAAAAATAGTTTATTTGGGTAGTTTTTTAGCTTGTTAGAGCTCAATAAAATAGCTTATAGAATAAACAAAATTGTCACATAAAGGAGTATATGGTAGTGGGTTGACAAAAATCATAAAATAAACTCAAAATAATAATTTCCAAAATATATACTTTCCTCGTTATTTTTCAAACTACTCATTTTTTTTAAATCCATTGTTTCTTTTTATGTTTTATTTTTATTTTTTTTAATTTTAAAAATTATTTATTAATTTATTAAATTTTGAAATGTAAAAAGAAAGTAATAAGGAAAGTGGAGAGATGAGGTGCCAACTTCATAACATGGATTTGAAAAACAAATCAATGGTTTTAAGGGTACGTTTCGAAGAGCTTATACAGAACTTATTAGAATAACTTATGAAATTAAACTTATACAAATAGTTTATGAAAATAGTTTATGGTCTTTCCATAAGTTTTTTTTCAGTTTATTTTCATAAGCTTGTCAAAGAAATTTATGAAAATAAGCTGTTTTTAGCTTATTTGAAAAGAAGCTCATTGAATAAGCACTTAATTAAGCTGTTTATTCAAACGTACCCTAAATTAATGTTAACTTTCCAAAGGTTGAAAAAGATGAGCATTTTGAGAAATAATGGAAAAAGCCATAGAAGGAAAGGGTTAAAAAAAAATGGTCATTTTAATATTTTTGTTTAGTGGATATGTGGGTTATAATATTTAAAATTTAAAATTTAAAATGATTGTCTAGTTGTAATAAGGGTGAGGACAATCTGATCAGCTCAATTTATAAACTGATGAACCAATGGAGCTCGTAGTCAACCCAAGTTGCAATCTACATTGTACATGGGAATAGCATCGTGAAGGCGCAATCTATATGATTTGAAGTTCTGTTTTTGTGCTGGGGTTGATTGGTTAAGGGGAAAGGACTTGAGATGTGTTCACAGAAATGAAAAGGAAACTCAGTGGGGATAGATATCGAGTGGACTATGTGTTGTAAGGGGAGGGGGGTTGCTTACCTTGTATAAGATTTGATATTGATATATGAATGATGAGAGTTCCAAAGAAAGAAGCGGGAAGAGTTCACGGGTGGTAAACTAGTAACGTGTTCAGGGAGTTAAAATTAGATAGTGGAGCCTCTATCCCTATCCCTATCCCTATCCCTAATGTCTTGAAAGTGATGTTCTGGTTAGTGAACACATTTAGTCATTTACCTTTTCTTTTTGAATTCGTCAAGCCGCTTTGCTTTTTAAACCTCTATCGTCCTTCTTTATGAACATTATTTATACTAATATATTAAGGGCTCGTCTTCAATGTATTTATTTAAAGGTGTTGTTTAAAATGTTCCTAAAAAAGCAGGGAGCAGTGATGCTCATGTTTTCTTAACCCTTGATTTAATCATTTAAAAAGTAGGTTAAAGTAATATTTTGGTCCCTATATATGACACCGATTCTTCATTTAGTCCCTATACGTAAAAAGTTATTAAAAAGGTCCTCATACATGCAATTGTTATCCATTTGGTCCCTCCCGTTATGTTGTCGTCTGTAATGATCCGTTAACTAATACGTATAGGGACTAAATGAAGAATTTGTGTCACGTATAGGGACCAAATTATTACTTTAACCTAAATTATTGGGTTCCTATACGTGGCACAAATTCTTCATTTAGTCCCTATACGTAGTAGTTAACGGATCATTAAAGATGACAACATAACGGGAGGGACCAAATGGGTAACGATTGCACGTATGAGGACCTTTTTAATAACTTTTTACGTATAGGGACTAAATGAAGAATCAGTGTTACGTATAGGGACCAAAATATTACTTTAACCTAAAAAGTAAAAGTTGAGATTATTGATAGGACACTGAAAAGCTAGTCTCATAGTATGTTTGGAACCACGTCCAAAATGTGAGAATCAAGTTTCAAACGTGAAAACTACTTTGTGTAGCTTTTCCAAAATGCACGTCTATCTTTGTTGCAACATGTTTCCAAATATACACTTAAATGGTGGTTGGATCGGCATTAGCAGTCCAGATCCACAAAACCCACCCATCTCGAAGACTCTTTAGGCATAAACGACCTCACAATTCCTATAGTGGGCATGTATTAGCTCTCCCCAATTACCCACCTAGATTCCTTGGGATTCACAATCTCAACTTAGAATCGGCCTTCAAGCCCAACTCATAACCTAAAGTGTGAGCTACCTCACACATCGCATCCCTTTCTACATTGGAAAGATTGGGATTTTTATGTTCTTGAGATTCTAGTTTACTATTTCATAGCGTGCACCTCTACTTTATTGCAGCCTCTCGGTGCACACCAAATTTTCCCTTTGCTTTATTGTATTCCTTGGTTGGCAGCCTTTTGAATACTCAGAATCGCTTCTGCTTGAGGGGAGCATACTAATATTGGGACTCACACTTAAAGGGAAGAATGTTGTAAATTCAAGTACAATAGTTAAAGTCTCATATTGTTTAAGAATGAGTTAAGTGAATAAGTGACAAGATCCATAAACTCACTATTATGATTTCCCACTTATCCCATTGATGAAGATCTATCTGACTTCTACGCTTTCCCCATGGTCCAACATCCCGAGCCTTATTCCTTGTTAATGGAAAGTGGTTTAATTATGAAACAAGAGCGATGTAGTGTGTGTTGATTTCCCAATTGGGGTTTGATGTTTGGTGGCCAGATAGGATGATGATGACTACATCTATCAACCATCAGCTATATAATTTGGGTGATTCTCTTCATATGTGTGCTGCCATTCTAATGGCTTGGCCGAAAAAGATCGTACTCCAGTGAAAAGCTATGACGTTCCACTAACGGTGAACCCGATCTATGATATTTACGGCAATGCATTGTCATAAGGATCAATAAGTAATGAGTTTAATTATTATGCATTGTCAGTGTAAAATTTTTTATACTGTCAATCAATCAGAAAATCATGGTATGAATAACTTTTAAGGTAGTTGGAATAATAGTCATATTTTTACTGATGTGGCAAATTATAATTGGTTGATAGTATAAAATTCTTTACACTAACAATGTAAATCAATTAAATCCATAAGATATATACGGGGATCATATCAGGTGAGGGGAGTAATTATTGTGAGAGGTAAAGGGAGTACACATTGACTATCTAATCTTATTTGAATGATCAATATTACAAAATAAATGCATAATAACTTATTTCATATGATGGTTTTGGAATATTTTAAATTAAGGTTTTGTGTTATTTTAGCCATAGTTACCACATGGCTAAATTGGCACCAATGAAAAAGTGGTGACTATCAAAGAGGTGCACAAGGAGAGGATGAAGGTGAAGGTGAAAATTGATTAGAAATCAAACTACAAAAATAAATACATATAGAAGCTAACTATAAATAATTTAAAAAATTGTGTCAAAAAAATAATTTAATAAATGTTTTTATAAATAAGTAAACCTTTATTACATGCCATTTTGTTGATCCACGAGAGTACCATTGAACCACAAGAGTAAATTACCTCCTCAAATTGAGCCATACCCATATTGTCTTCTCATCATATACTGCATTTATTGTAGTTTGCTAAGACAAAGGTACAAGGTGTGACCTCTAATTCAAACAAGCATTGATAGCAGTGACAAATGAATACTGGAATTGGAAAGGTGTGGCCTCTAATTCAAACAAGTCTTGATGGCTCTCAAAGTCATTTTTCTGTGACAGTCGCTTCCAATCATTGATTTTACTTTTATCTAATAATGTAAATTATTAAAATCATAATCACTATTTAAAAATAAAATAAAATCAATGACGAAGAGTGAGCGTAAATAAAAATGACTTCCATTGATGTAAACGGATCTCTTCTTATATAGAATATAAGTGAAAAATGATTTAGTGTATCAGCTCTCATTACCATTAGTGTATCACTTTGAAAGTAAGGGAAAAGATACCAGATAAAGATAAACACGATACAAATGAGTTCATCGTGCAAAAGTTCATAAAATAATTAAAAATTATATAAACAAAGAGTTTAATTGATATAAACTCAAAGTGTAAAATTTTTTTACGCAGGCATCCAATAAAAAATTATCACATCAATAAAAAAATTGACTCTTATCTTAATTATCTTAAAAGTCACTCATTTTATAATTAATGATTGGTTAACCGTGTAAAAAATTTTGCACTATCAATACATAACAATTAAACTTATATACAAACTGTATAAAAAATATTAAAATATCTGATATAAGGTCAAATATGGTCACTGATTATATCCCAACCTGTGTTACTGTTTAAGTTATGAATGAAATAATATGAGTTTGTTGTTCTCAGCAACAAAAAAAAAAAAAAAAAATCAAATATGGGTACCCCAACTATTTTAAAACATTAACACTATGTATAACAAGTACCTCATAGTTCTCTGCTCGCAATGAAAGTATCGCATGACGCATGTTTCTCGAGAATAGAAGACTAATACAAGGTCCTGTACGAATTCACCATGTGAAAAATCACTAGGACATTGAATTGAATTAATGTTTTGATGGCACCCTTAAGCTTTTTTTTTATGGCACCCTTTAGCTTTTTCGAACTATCATCACCAGATTTTTATTTTCTGAGCAGCTGGAGAATGCTTCGTCTTTCAAGGGTTATTAATTTGTTGAATTTTGCGTCTACCCCTAAGAGAAATGGTACAAACTACTGCCTCTTCTTAATGGACTATTTACTTTGTGCTGCATGTTTAGGCTGCATTGGCAGTATTTCCAGCATTCCATATGAGAATGCATTGTCTATGTCGTTTCTTTCCGTCTTTTTGATAAAATTAGTTGTTAGCGGATAAGCTAGCTAATAGGGGATAGCAGATAAGCTCGTTGATAGAGACTATCGGATAAGGCAGCTGATAGCGCTGATAGGGGATAGCGGATGAGGTAGCTGATAGCGCATAACAGATAAACTAGCTTATTTTCTGTGAAAATGTTTGGTAAAACTAACGGTTGAACTAGCTAAAAAATATAAAAGGACATAAAAGGAGATCTTCATTAATGATTTTAAATAAAAGAGAGAGAAATGGATAAATGTATAATTAAATGAAGATAATAAGGATAAAAGTAGTAAGAAAAATGAAACGCTATAAGCTATAAGCTCAAATGCTATTTCAAGTAGTGTCTGGAACAAACGCTATAAGCTCGTGACAGAGATGCTTACCAAATGAGACTACTTTCTCATCCGCTATAAGCTCGTAGAAGGGACGTGCCAAACAGGCTCTTTGTTGACATTCCCTTGAGAATTATGAAGCAACTTTGAAGGGAACGCTAAGGTCTAGTTATAGGCCCAGAAGGAAAACTGGTAAAAAGTCCAATTTACACCGTCCTCCTGTGACTTATCCATTAATCTTGATTTTGGTATGTACCGTCAATATAAAGATTATTTATATTGTTAACTAATTATAAATTGTCGCATAATTTAAAATGTTTGAAAATGTTTGACTCATATCATAATAACCTTATCAATTTGGGAGTTTGGAGGGGAAGGGAGGGAAGGAGTTTGAGGTGCAAGGGAGGGGGTAAGGGATGAGAAAGGGAGGATAGTCTCTCATCTTGTATGAAGGTTTATTTTTCAACAAAAGAATCAAATAACCCCAATTTGGGGGAAATAAAAAAATGAATTAGGGAAGGGTTTTGGAGTGCTTTTAAAATTTCTTTACATTCTTCTTTCTTTTAAAAAACTCTCAAAATATCTCACAACTCCCAAACAAACCCTAAAAGTAGTTACACATGATAATTTCTGATCGGTTAACAGTGTAAAAAAACATTATATTAACATTTATCTACTTTTTTTGTTCTAGACCCTCGATATCTGGAAGTCACATTGGACCCTAATTAATCCAAGTCGAACCGGTGGACCCACATAAGGAGGCAAAACTCTTACCGCACCTATTTTTTTCACTCACAATAGTCAAACACAAGACCTTATTGATGGGGAACCAAACCCCAGCCACTTAGACTAATATGCATTGGTGCTACTTTTTGAATATGAAAATTTCGTTTTTCATGACTTAAATCTACAGGAGTTTTGTTGCTTCCATTTAGTGAGGTATTGATATCCCTCAACAATTTCAATATTGTAAAAACCTTTCACTTGTTGAAAATATGGATTTAATTGTAATGTAATGTGATATTTTTTTTATATTATAAACCAATTATATATTGATATATTATTAAAAATATTTGCTTCTATTATAAATTTTTTGAAAGTCATACATAGAATAATATATGATTGATTAAACTATGCATCAAAATTAAACTCTTAAAAAATAAGCACATCAAATTATTTTTGTATGTATTTTAGTTAAACGAGACGTGTGACTAAATGTTGACTACAAATATTATGGATACTATTAGGAACAGAGAATTGTAGAGAGAATTGGTGTGAAATGAAATTGTATTTCACTGAACTGAGTAGAGCAATGCTCTAGGATGGAAATCTTCTGTCCCAACTTCCAATCATATTCTCTGTCCCCCATCAATAACAATTTGACAATTAAGAAAATAAAATCACAACTCATTAATATTTGTGCCAATTCCCAACATTTGATTGATGGGGGACATTGAGATACCTTTTTTTGGGACAGTAGATTTTTATTCAATGCTCTACATGTTTATATACATTACATACAAGCTATGACAACTGTAAATAACTAACTAACAGAATGTAACTGAAAGTAAATACATTGAGTCTAACAGTCCCCCTCAAGTTGGGAGGTATATGTCGTTAATGCCCAACTTGGACAATAGAGAACTGAAAATGGGACCCAAGACTGGTTTGGTCAAGAGGTCTGCCAACTGATAAGCTGATTGAACATGTACCAATTGAATGAGACCTGTCAAGACCTTTTCCCGGATAAAATGACAGTCAATCTCGATGTGTTTGGATCTTTCATGGAAGATGGGATTGGTTGCTAGATGGTTGGCAGATTGGTTGTCACTAAAGAGGAGTGTGGGGCCTACTATGACTGCAAAGTCTTGTAAAAGAGTGGACAACCATTGTATCTCACTAGCAACATTAACAAGCGCACGATATTCAGTTCATGCTGAAGATCTGGACACCACATGTTGCTTCTTGAACTTCCAGGAGATGAGAGATTCACCAACGAATACACAATGACCAGTTGTGGATCTTCTTGTATCAAGACAATTGCCCCAATCCAGGGGTGGATGTGGCTGAGAACAGAAGACCTAATCCTAGGGTGGATTTAAGATATATGATTAGGTGATGTGCAGCATCAGGGTGAGTTGCCCTGGGGGCTGGGATATATTGGCTCAATTTTTGGGCCTGGAAATGGTCAAATAGAGCGGTCTCCCAATGAGACGTCTATACTGAGCAGAGTTGATAAGTGGATCGCCATCAACAAAACTTGGTTTTAAATTTGGATCTATAGGAGAAGCAACAGGCTTACTGTCCAGAAATGTAATGTCATCAAGGAGGGATAAGGTGTATTTTATTTGGGATAGGTGAATGCCTTTGTGTGATCTTACAATTTCTAACCTAAGAAACTACTTCAAGGTGTCAAGAACTTTGAGTTTGAACAAGGTTTGCAGTTTCTGCTTGACCTGGTGAATGGCTAGGTGGTTGGGACTGGCTATGATGATGTTATCAACATACATCAAAAGTGCCACGGATGTGGTGCCAGAACCAACTGTGAAGAGGCTGTAATCAGACTTAGATTGCTTGAAATCAAATTGAAGAAGTGAAGTAGAAAACTTGTTGAACCATTGTCTTGAGGCTTGTCTTAGACCATGGATAAACTTGTTTAACTTGCATACAAGAGGCTCCCGCTTAACCTTGTAACCAAGTGGCAAGTCCATATAGACTTCTTCAAAAAGATCTCCATTCAAAAAAGCATTGTTGACAACAAGTTGTTGGAGATTCCAACTTTTGATGGAGCTAAAGATAAGAGGACTCGAACAATGGTCAATTTTGCCACTAGAGAGAATGTGTCCTTAAAGTCAACACCATATTGTTGAGTGTAGCCCATAGCTACCAATCTAGCTTTTAATCTATCAATGGAGCCATCGGGTTTAGTTTTGACTTTATAAACCCACCTACAACCAATTGTGTGTTTCCCATGAGGAAAAGGAGCAACGGACCATGTGTTATTTGCTTCCATGGCAGAGAGTTCTTCTTGCATATCCATATGCCACTCAGGGTATTTTGCATCTTGATGGTAGAACTGAGGTTCATAAAAGCTAGAAACTTGGTTGATAAAGGCATGATAGGATGGGAGAAGGTTGTTATAGGATAAATGTTTGGTTATGGGGTAAGTAGTAACATGGTTACAGTCATACTGTTGTAAGTAAGAAGTTGTTTTGGTTTGGCGACTAGATCTCCTAGTGTGGATAATTGGAGGATCAGGGAGGATAAGAAGGTCTGGTTGGGTTGGATCTGGTGCAAGTTGGTCTAGAGCAGGGTCTGGTGGAGGTATATCAGGACTTGAGACAGTGTTTGGGATAGGATAGTAAGTGCACGATGGTGTGGCATCTGTGATGGGTAAGGGTAAGATAGTGTCAGGAAATAGATCAACAATAGTTTCAGGTTGGTTGAGGGAATCAAAGGGAAAAATGTTTTCATGGAAGGTAACATCTCTTGAGATGAGAACGGTTCTAGTTGTGAGGTTATAAAGTTTATAACCTTTGTGTTCGGGTGGATAGCCTACAAATATGGTTGGAATGGCCCTAGGGGTGAATTTGTTTCTTTTGGAAGGTAGGGTAGAGGCATATGCAAGGCAGCCAAATACTTTTAGTTTAGAGTAATTAAGGACTTTGTGAAACAAAAGTTCATAAGGGGAACAATCCTTCAGCAGGGGTGTTGGTGTCCTATTAATCAAGAGTGTGGCAGTTCTTAGGCAATCACCCCAAAAAGAAATAGGAAGTCCTAATCGGAAGTAGAGTGCCATTGCCACATTAAGATGATGTTGATGTTATCTTTCAACGACAGAGTTTTGTTGTGGCCTCTCAACACAACTAAACTGATGTAATGTACCTTTGGCAGCTAAGAAATCAGTCAAGGCTAACTCCTTGGCATTGTCAATGCGGATTTGCTTAATGGTGGTGTGAAAATAAGTATCCACCAAAGCAAAAAACTACTTAGTGCATGAGGTTGCCTCAGATTTAGACTGCAGTAGGTATATCCATGTGAATCGAGTGTGATCATCCACCAAGGTAAGAAACTATCTTTTATTGTCATAAGTATGCACATGAAATGGCCCCCAAGTATCACAATGTACAAGATCAAAGGTTGAAGTAGACATGTGATTAAAAGATTGAAAATGAGGTCTCTTTTGTTTTGATAAAGTTCAGATAGAACAAGATTGAACAAATTGAGAATCAGGAATACGCAAACTGAAACTTTTATTTATGAATTGTAAGCATTTATTTGAAAAATGTCCTAATCGACTATGCCACAAATTGTGCAAAGAAGTAATGGTTGAAACAGAATTGCAAGAAAGATTACATTTATTATTCATGCTATCAGCAACCATAGGTGAGGAAGGGTGAGACTTGTAGACATAGAGTCCTTGCAGCAATTCACCCTTTCCAATCATCTCCATTTTGCTGAGATCCTGCATATAAAATGTATCAGATTGGAATAATATGGCAATGTGTAAGGAAGAAAGTAAAGCACTCACAGACAAAAGATTGACACTAAAAGTGGGAATGTACAATACATTGTGTAAAGTGATGTCAGGACTTAACATTACTGAACCAATGGAGTGTATATGAACAAGCTCCTTATTAGGCAAAGTAACAAAGGAATTGGAAACTTTATTGCTGGAAATGAAATGATCAAGAGAACATGCAATATGACATGTAGCACCAGAATAAAAAATCCAATGACTATGTGTAAAAGAAACATTTGATTGTGGATTAGAAACAACAGAGAGAACAAGACCTGGATTTTGGTCAGAAATAGGAATTTCATCCAATGGAGTTGCACCTTGTGATAATTAGGCAAATAATAATGAAAGTAACATCTTACATTTATTAGTGGTCAGTCCCAAATTCGATGGAGGGTTCTCTGGTGGTCCAGAAACTTGATGAACTGCTGGAGAGGGACCAGTGGAAGAGCTAGTGGTCTTGGACTTATGATAACCTGGAGGGTAACCATGAATCTTGAAGCATCAATCAATAGTATGTCCAAGTAGACCATAAGGAGTGCAAAGAGGGCGATCCTTCTTACCAGAACCAGATTTTGGACGTTGCTTGGATGAAGGAGCACTAACTACAAAGGCCACTTGAGTATCAGATGAGTCTGAGATTGAAACTCCTAATTCTCGCTGCTTTTCATCTTGGAGTACCAAAGAGAACACCCTGGAGATCGAAGGAGGAGGATCAATAAGCAAGATATGACCCCTTACTTGAGAAAAGTTCTCTTTAAGACCCATAAGAAAAAGAAGAACATATTCTTATTGAACATATTCAACAAAGGGTCGAGCACCACCACAAACACAAGTACATGCAAGTTTGAATTCCTGTAATTCTTCCCAACGAGATTTCAGTTTGGTAAAGTACTAAGTAACAGAAAGCGAACCCTGAAATAAACCAAACAACTGTTTCCTAAGTTGATAGGTGCGAGGGCCATTTCGTTGTTGAAAACGATCTTTGAGATCAGTCCAAATAGCCGCAGTAGATGAATCGTAGATGATGTTGGCGACAATGTCCTTGGAGACAGAATTCAAAAGCCAAGAAAGAATAGCGCTATCGTTTTTGTTCCAAGAAGCAAGAAGCCAAGGATCTGCATCATTAGGTTGCGGGTAGGAACCATCAACATAACAAAACTTGTTTTTGGCAGTGAGTGCCAATTTCATGGATCGGCTCCATGAGTTGTAGTTGTCACCAGTTAGAGGCTGGGACACAAGCATAGGTGGAGGGAGGGGGTGGCCTTTGGTTGCCATGGCCTCCCCCCAAGTTTTCAAAAAAAAAAAAAATTATATACCTATACATTTTTTAAATTTATATATCAATGGATTTAATCATAATGTAGTGTGAATATTTTTTACACCCAACCAATTATATACTGTTACATCATTAAAAATATTTAACTTCTACACGGAGAGAGTTTAATTTTGATACACTGTCAGTGTAAAAATTCTTTAAACTCATAGTGCATACCAATTAATCCCTTTACACTGTCAATCAATCACACATAGGATAATTTGTGATTTGTTATTAGTGCAAAAATTTTTTACACTCACAGTGCATACCAATTAAACCTTTTACATTTGTGGTGATATTAATTGGTTGGCAGTGTAAAAAACCTTACACAAACAATATATCTAAGTTAAACTTTAATTCTATATCATCCCACTAATTCTCCTATCTACTAAATAGAGAAAATATTGAATTCTTTTTATATTTTCAAAACAACAAATATATTACTTTTTCACTTAATTAATATTTTATTTATTTAGTATTAGGAGGATTTATGATCATTTTGTGGGAAAATATAGTAAAGCTCATCAAAATGTGAGGATGCATTAATGGACTCATGGATTTTAATTATTGCACCAACTTAATATTTTATTCAATTTCATATAGTTTGCTTTTTATATACTAGTTAATTTTTTTATTGTTATTTATGTTATGTATAATTAATCTTGGCCCTCCTCATAAGAAATTCCTGGCTCCGTCCCTGGACACAAGAACGATCCCTGGATGATCCGAGGGATGAAAGGTACAAAGGATTGTTAGCATCATCCTGAGCCACCATGGATGAGCAACGGAAGAAGAAGAAGTAAGACTTGAAGTCAAGAAGAGGAAGAAGAGAAGATCAGAGTATGCGGAAGAAATTTTTTTCTACTGATACCATATTAGGAACATAGAATTGTAGAGAGAATTGATGTGAAATGAAATTGTATTTCACTGAACTGAGTTAAGCAATGCTCTACATGTTTATATACATTACATACAAGCTAACTCAATTGTAAATAACTCACTAACAAAATGTAACTGAAAGTAAATACATTGAGTCTAATAGATACCAAAAAATAATAATATGTTGGGACAAGAATGTTAAAAGTAAAATTTGTCATGGGCCTAAATTTGAGAATCTGCTTGCTGATCTAAGCCTGGTGACCCAACTCCGTAACAAGGTATATTATCTTACTAGTACTAGTAGAATAACCGGTGCAGTAGCACGGGGAGCGGGAAAATTTTTCTCGAGAAAGTGACACGTGGCTCCAAGGGATTATAATTTTCTTATAGTAGTATATAGTATATAGTATATAGTATAATATAAAAGATTATAGTATAATAGAAGTATGCCATTTCAATGTATGTTGGATACTCTCTTCTCTTTCAAATTGAATGAGTTTGTTTGTTGATCCACTATTGTGCCTTAAACAAGAACATAGACAGTTAGCAAGGGAAGCTGTACAGAAATCATTTATCACTTCTGTTGCTAAAGAATGGTAAATTTCCTGATAAGCCATTGCATCTCCTTCGCGAGAAAACTGCAAAGATACTGGTAGAAGGAATTTTGGTTATCAACATGGCAATGATCTCACAGTGGGTAAGTCAACTTGGCACATGCTTAATTTAGGTGTCCATGCATGAAATTACTCTAAAATCTACCGTACTAGAAGAAAAATGCTTCATGACCAAGTTTAAAAAGCACATCACCTCGCCTAAAGTATAGGGTTAAGTGATAAAATCAGAGTGGTAGATATGCAAAAAACGAGGAGGGGCCACCTATAATTAGATGGTTGAAACTGTGCAGATATGAGGTAATTGAGTGTTTAAACCTGTCTGTAAGTGTGTGTAGATAGATGTACTCATTCTAGAAAGCTCTTTCAAGGTGGCCGTAGGCATGGGTATATATTGTTACTTCAAGTCTTCGATCCTATTCGTAATTTATAGAAGTGAGTCATGACCATTTACATGCTAAAAGCATTTAGTTATGAACCATCTACAACCTGCAATGGTTGACATTTAAAACATTCATATATATGGCAACTTGAGATATTTGATCACGGTTTCCATTTGTAGGATAATTATAGAAAATCTGATAGAATTCTATATTTCTTAACAGCTACAACAATTCTTGATGTTAAACAAACAGTTGATCCTGCTACTAAAGTTGCCTACAACGAAAATTCTAACTCCAACTTCGTTAAATCCAACAATTTTTCATATGCCATAGTCGTTGTAGGTGAACACCTTATGCATAAACATTTGCTGATAGTATGAATTTGATAACATGGTTACAGTATTCATTTTCAAGAAGTATGAAATTTACCATCAATGAAACTGGAGATTCAGAATTACAGTATTTATTTCTATGGTAATATTGGTTTGATTTGGGTTGCTTAAAATTTTCCTTGGAATATAGGTTGAAATAACTTACCCATTTCTTCAAGAGATAGAAACCGTTAAGTGATTTTAATGCCCCCCTTATTATTTTCCTAGATGATTGTGATGAGATAGAGCTATTATGGTTACTGCTGTGAACGATTTTCTGCTTTTTGGAATAGTTTACTCAATTTTTATTTTCATTTCTACAAATTGGCAGTTTAGTAACTTCATATTCATAGTTACTATGAAGCTAAACATGGTATTCTTCACATGATGTAAACGAAAACTTTGGTATGCTTTTACTTTTTGCTGCCTTGTTGATAGGACTTGGTTATCTTTCCACTAAAGACAAAACTATTGAGCTGGATGATGATTTTACAGCCTCCCTGAATTACTAATAGGTAAATTAACAACTAAATGATTACTAATCAAATATCTTCTCTGACAAGTCACTTGTTTTCTTCTAAATTATTCTCATAAATAGATTCTCATAATGTTCTATTTTGGAACCACACTACAATTCCAAAATAATTTAATCTTAGATAGATATTGTTACTTTTGTATGGTATGTTATTATCTTCTAGATTTTTTTTTTTGCCATTAATCACCATAGTGGATGTTAGGCATAGGCATGTTTTGAGTTCTACTATCAAAATTTGCAATAGTGTAGCCAGTTTTGAGGTAGAGTTCTCCATTAAATTCTCTGGTATCTAAGACCAAAATAAAGAAAGGAAAGTTTTATGGTACCCATATTATAAAGTGCTAAACATGATCAAACCACACTACAATTCCAAAATAATTTAATCTTAGATAGATATTGTTACTTTTGTATGGTATGTTATTATCTTCTAGATTTTTTTTTTGCCATTAATCACCATAGTGGATGTTAGGCATAGGCATGTTTTGAGTTCTACTATCAAAATTTGCAATAGTGTAGCCAGTTTTGAGGTAGAGTTCTCCATTAAATTCTCTGGTATCTAAGACCAAAATAAAGAAAGGAAAGTTTTATGGTACCCATATTATAAAGTGCTAAACATGATCAAAC
Organism: Ammopiptanthus mongolicus; assembly: GCA_039655645.1. Lineage (NCBI taxonomy): Eukaryota > Viridiplantae > Streptophyta > Magnoliopsida > Fabales > Fabaceae > Ammopiptanthus > Ammopiptanthus mongolicus. The sequence continues at coordinate 50,336,775 of CM077350.1, forward strand.
CTCATTTTTGGCAGATATAATAGAAACCTAGACATATGTAATCACAGACAGACTCTGAAAGCAAAAGTAATTGCCTTTTCTCAATTTATATTACAAGTCACTCTTCAGAATAAAACATAACAATCTTTAAATCTATTGGTAAGATATGAATCTTACCATTGATGACAATCAAAATGGTGTTAAAAATTGGTTAATAACCATTACTGAGTGTTTCTCTTCACTTTTTCTTCTCTTTTGTCATGTTTTGGTGGCACCAGAGTGTGTTTTGAGAGAAGTGTCAACTGTCAACCAATATATCTTTTGAGGTATATGCTGATTTTGCCTAATATTATTCTGGGTTTATGAGAATAGAAAAATCTTCAATCCCTCACATTTAATGACTTGTTAGAAGGCCTAGGTCCACCAAACATTCTTGGGATTTGAGAGCAGTTCTGCCTGAGTTAGTAAACTTCAACCCCCTTAAAGTACTAAGATGATTACCATATATTGATAATCCTAACAAGCCACGAAAATTGTGATACATAGTTGGCTCTAGATGACCCTCAAAGAGCTTCCATTCTTCCTTTAATTCTACCTAACTCTTGCCATCTGCACATTCCAGTGTCTACATTTCTTGATTCAGAACAACTTAGGTGCTTCCTGTGATGTCTATTGTATTTGTCCCCACTCACATTGGATTAGGAATGTGTTAAAACAGGTTAATCATTCAGGAACAAGCATACGACTGCACAATCATCAACCTCGGCAGAAGGATACTTATATCTCCAGGTCTGAACAGCGCGCTTTACTAACATTTTGGCTGCCATGGACCTCTTTGGTGCTGAAGCAACTATGTTTATTACTTCACTGTTGGTTAGCACATCCCATACCTGTAAAAAAAAAAAAAATGGTCCTTTAATTAACTACATGCATTAAAAGATATGAGTAATGTTTTATCCTCTTAAAACATTATTAATAATCCTCCTCATAATTCATAAGAGTGATGATCATAAGCCCCTAGTTATCTCATTGCTTGCACTATTTGATCAAATATTTGCACATGAATTTGGATTGAGAGAAACATATGAAATGAGTGAGACTCAGAATTATCCAACAACCAGTAATTAATTTTTATTCTCTAACAGAAAATTCAAGATCCACCATACGAAGTTAATATTCGGATAATACATACCCCATCAGTAGCCAAAACCACAAATTTATCCTGCTTGCTAATTTTTCTGTAAAATATTTCAGGAACTGAGGTGAGGCCATAATTTTTTAGGCAAAAATCTCCAAAAGCTCTTGACATAGCTAGTCCAGGGCAGTCTCCTTCAGGCATCCATATTCTCTTTACACCTGGATCTTCTTCTACATCAAAAACTCTACCTCCACAATTCATAATTCTTAACGCTTCACCTGAGTGACATTGAAGAAGAAAAGCTATTTAGATGTAAACTCAATAGACTTGTGTAAGATTTGAGAATTAAGGCCATTACTAAGACCTACTTGGAATATCTGGTTTCAAGTCAACAGTAAGTTGAATAGGAACACAATGGTTGTCATCTGCTCTTGTGCAAAGAACTGCACGAGAATCCCCCAAATTTCCAATTATCAACTGATCTCCCTGAAATTTTAAAGGGGAAAAGGAAGTCGTTATAGTCCTCTCTTACAAAAGCTTGTTACAAGGAGGTAATGCAATGGATATGGATTCCCTGTAGTTGAAAAAGTGATTGCAGGGAGATGCAGTTAGGATCAACGGACAAGAAGAAGAGTTAAGGTTTTTGCATTTATAATTTTGCATTCATAAAATATTTTATATGGCCAAGATGTCATGCAGTTGTGACTGCAGAGAATCCATATCCATAATGCAATTATGAATGTCTAGTTATACCTGTTTAATCACAGTAACAGCGGTGCTACCACCGCCAAAGCCATCAGTGGCAAGGTTCTTTGCAAGTTCTTCATCCATTTCGTTGAAGGACTTCAGGAAGCTTTCCTCCCAAGAAGCAAAGGACAGGTTTTGTTTATTCTTACCATCAACATCACGACAACTGCCTATATTTTGTTGTGGCATTTTGATTGCTGCAGAGAGCTTTGAAGGTAGATTGTCACGTATACATTGTGAAAACTTGTGGCCTAGAGGACCATGACCATCGAACACACCACAAAATATCATATCCTTTACTCCAGCAAAGTCCTAATAATATATCACATCGAGCATTAATCCAAGCCATATATTTCATCAATTAACAAGCATTATGCTTTAATAAAAACGATAGGATATAATGACCAGCTAAGATAAATTCAATTATACAGTTAAAGAAGATTATCAATGATAGAACCATAGAGCTTTGCCATCTCAAGGCTCATGCTGATAGATGGCCACTAAAGAAGAATCTTGGTAAAAATTCCTGAGTCCCGAGGTTAGAACATTACAAATTGTCGAATTCAAAAGTGAACTTAGGGTGCTTACTAGCTTTTTAATTTCAATAAACCATCTTAATATTTGGCTAAAGGAAATAATTTTTTTTGTTATGAATGGCAAATTATAGGATCAAGCTATATTGGACAAAGTGCAGAGAATTGATTGAAAAACTGAAAACCCATGGAAATAGATCCTCTCCTATTTATTTTTTGGACAAAACTTAGGTACAATTTCATAGGTACTTATGGTGTTGTTTTTCAATTAGAAGAATACATGTATAACAACTCGTCAATGAAAATGTAACGTGTAACAGCTATTACAGATGTCTTATTCTCATTAGAAAACAGTACCACAAGCACCTAAAAAACTACACCAAAGTTTATTCCTTATTTTTTTATGCAAAAACACACAATGTATGGTTGTAGGTCCACTAATTACATTTCAAAAATTGTCTCTCTCGCCAACACTCCAACGACACCCTATGTTGTTCTTTCAAAACATGAGAAAATCCAAATTCAAGACCCATCGACCAACAAAACTAGCAAACTTAATCGAAATGAAAGGAGAAAATGAAACCAAAAATCTGCAAACACATCCATGAAAAATCTTACCTCCAAAACTGTCAATGCATCTTGATTAACTCCTTTTCTACCCTTTTGGCTGTACATTGATACAAACTTAGAGGATCCTCTTAACATGACCCGGGCCCCACCATGTCCATCTCCATATGCAATATCATTGTAATGGTCATCAGACTCATCACTCTCATATTCCATATCATACACCTTCCTTCCAAACGAAACATGGCAGCTGCAACAGCCTCCCATATCTTGCAACCCCAAAACAACAACAATAATTTCCACAAAGACAATATGGGTACCACAAAATTCCAACGAATACCCAGAAAATTTCTCAAGAAAACAAGAGAGAAAGTGAAGGAAAAATGGGATCTTTTTTGTCAGAACAAAAGGGGGTCAGATTGATTCAGAGGCAGCGGAAAGGTAGCGAGAAAATGGCTAAATATGCATGCAAAGGAGTTGAAGGATAGAACTAACCAACGGTTTATGTTTTGTCTTTTATCCTTTCGGATTTCTCGTGTCCAGAAGATAGAGTGAGCCTAAATTGGAAAATATGGTTAAGATTGAGTTGGCTCAGTTTGACTGCATATATAAGATTAAATTTTTATGGGAAAAATTACATTCATCCGCCAGATTTTAATTTCTTGGATTTAATTGATATTCACAGTCTCATCTGATAAAGATTGTAAATTAATTATAAATTATTATATTTATTATAATATTTAACTCTTATCATAATTATTTTAAAAATTATATATAAATGCTTTATTACAATATATCATAACTATAATGTATCACAGTTAAATTATTTAATTATACTAAGTATCCCTCCTATATTATAAATTATATCAAATTTTTATTGAGGTTTATATTATCATTACATGTACCTCTTTTAAGGGGTGATATTAAAATTACATTTGACATTCTCTAAAGGAAAGGTGAATGTATTATGTACCAACCAAGAGTTGGTTGAGTGGTAAGCATCTCGACCCCAAAAGGAAGAAAACACACGTTCAAATCCTAGTGACAGACACTTTAGTTGGAAGGTTGCGAAAACCAATGATTAATTTCATGTATTAAGCAACCGATCGAGGATTATTCTTATAGTCAATCTATCGAGGAGCCAAATATCCTAATTACGATGGTTCTTAGAAAAGTACTCGCAGCTAATTCTATACTTCGTACAAGAACAAAGTACTTCAAATTAGAGTTGTATTTTATAAAATTAGTGAAGGCCATTTTAGGTAATCAATATTTGAAGTAAATAAAAAAGAGTGAATAAGCAAAATAGGCTGTATAATGTTTCATGAGTTCAGTAAAAAAAAAAAATTATTTCATGAGTATGTAGAGTGGGTGATTCAGTGAATGTAGCTATATAATATTTTTTTGGTGAAAAAAAAAAAGCTATATAATATAAATATAAATGAGTTGTGCTATATGTTGATATAAAAACAGCCTATTAATTCTCTTCATATTAAATAAAAAATAATTCATGGAATATCTTAGAAATCTAAAATAATATTTTTTTATTTAATAAATAAGAAGATTATTAATAAAATTAAAGTAGGAGAGTTTAGAATTATACTTAGTATTTAATTGTTATACATCGTCGATGTAGATATTTTTATACATTCAATCAATTATGATCATTAGTAATTAATTGATAATGTAAAAAAAAAATTGAAGAATGTTGACAAATGTCCTTAAACCACTGATTAATTAATAAAAAAGGCAATTTTTTGTGAAAAGTTAATGTATTTATTACCTTGAAAAGTTTTAGGCAAATGTTAATAAATATTCTAAAAACATTGATTAAGGATTTAAAGATAAAAAATTTGTATTGAAAGTGATGTATTTAATACATTGAACATTCAAAATTTATATTTTTCAATAAAAAATTTTCAATTTTAAATTTCTTAAATAATATTCTTAAAATACTTGTTAACAAAAAGCTAAAGTTTTCTACTAAAATCTTTGTTTTTATTGATTCCATACAAATCCAGCGAGACCCAAAAAAATTTTGGGAGCCGTCTATCAAAATTAAAGTATTATATCCTTATTCAAATATAAATATCATTATCATGACTATTTCATTGAAGATGTCAACAGCGTGGCGCACCCTCGGGTTTCGCTGTCACACACATAATAAGATAGGATATGGCACGCTTAGAATTTTAGCTCCTAAGCCTAAGAGAGGCTATTATTATTTTAATGCATTTATTCTTTAGCCTGTCCTAAAAAAATTCCCCAAATTATTGATGATCGATTGTGAGTTCATAAACAAATAGTTTAATTGGCTAAATAATGAAATCAATATGCTTATATGCTGCCCAAAAGAAGAAAACTTATAGATATTTGATTTTCCATTTTAAGGCTAGTACAAGAAAATCCACTGATTTGACTCCTCAAGCTACAAAAGGCCGTGGTTGATTTGAAGAAGAAATAGAGACACATGGGAAAGCAAAGAAATCTGAAATTTAGACAAAACCACAAAAATCACACTTCACTGTCCTGCAAAAACCTTCATTCTCATAACCCCACAGACACACAGGACCCAACCTGTCAAGAGATGTAGCTACAAGACAAGCTTAATTCCCTGCATCAGCGCCCAAATTATGTCCTTTTTTGACCACTATCGAACTTCATTCATACCATTCCTCTCCACCTTTATCATTCATTCTTTATATTCATTTGATGGTAATAATGACAGTGAAAGACGACTAACCCCATTCTTTTACTTTTTCTTTTTATTTGCTAATGAACATATCAACATGGAATCTTGATTTTAATCACTAACCAGCTACCGTGCAACTCATAATTGAGAATTTGGTGGCTGTTTTCGCCGTCAATAATAATAGCATAAAGTCACATACGATCCTTTTCTCCTGCATGAAGTTAGGGTACTTTTTCAACTACCAAGGGCCTTCAATAGAATCCCACATAGTCTGGCTACAGTTAAAAAGCGTTTAGAACCTATCTTCCCACCCCTACCAAAAAAAAGTGATCAAGAAAAGTGGCAATGAATATTCGAATTTTGCTACAGTTGAAGTACTACTATATACTTCCACCACAATGACATTCAATACTAATCTTCACTTGTAGTTTTGTACTTCATCTGTGCTACCGCGGATTGTTTTGCTTCACTCCCCTACCTCACTAGTTACCAGCAACCATAGAAAGCTTTCAATGGGGAGGGTAAAGATTAGATTATTGGAACTTGAACTTGCATTAAACAGAGCTCTGGTCTACTTACAACTATAGTACAGAGTACAGATAGAAAAAAAATGGCATATATCCTTCTCACTTTAGATGCAAACTTGCTCTTGAAATCATTTTCAAAGTACGATGCTATATTCAGGTACAGGATTCTCCTTACTTTCAATAAAAACACTCACATTAAAAAAGAAATATGTCCAGACACAAAAAATGACATTTAAAAATGAAATAATGTTATTGTTATTGACACTTCAAATTACCTGTCTATACTACCTATTAATTAATCATTGTTTTAAATTTTTATTTTATAAAATTATCAATGATTAAAAAAAAGATGAGTAGGCAAGGAAGGGTGCGGATAACCTTATCCTTAAAAATTAAGTGGACATTTCATTCTTTTAAATTCTATTGTTTTACAATCTTCATGTCTGTCTGTATGGTGTATCCCATGCATGTCCAACCTCATGAATAGCTTTCCATAAATGCAGCAGCTAAACTTATCTACAGAAAACCACATTTTAACAACCACTTAGCTTCAATAAATCTCACTGAAAACAAAAGTTTCCTTATTTATATCATCGAATTTAACAACCAGTTGACACCCCATTTGTACAGCCTCACATGGCGGCATTAATGACATCTTGCTTTTCCTTTTCTACCTAAAAATGATATCTTAGGGACATGACATCTTTAGAAAAAAAATAAAAAGGCATGTAAACAAGGCATAGGCAATAAACAACCGATAACTAACAAACCATGTAACAACATTAGCATTATTTATTTATTTACATCTTTAAATTACAACAGCTATCTGGAGCAGAAAATAAAATCAGCTGATAAGCTGCAAAGAAGCACTCAAAACAAAAAGGAAAGAAAAGAAATACTATGTACCAGTCCCAGATACTATAATATGTTTTGAGTTCAATCCCCATGGTTGATATTTTCAAATGACTGAATTCCCTGCAATAGGTGTTTTTCTCAGCAATATTTTACCTTAAAAACAATTTCAGGAAGGTCATTGTGTCGGATAACGATTTCAAGTATCACAAATCACCACTAAGCTCCAGTTGTTGCCATGAACATTGAACAACAGTACAACACTATCCTACTTCAAGAACCTTTTGACTAAAGATCCCCAATGATTTTATTATTATTTCATAAATTGAAGCTAATTCGATAATAATGAACAATCAAATACTTTTCAGAGATAAAATAATAGATTGAAATATCCATTTATATATCTACACAAGTAAAAGAAGAGACTTGCACAACAAATACAATTGATGTAAAGAGATTATTTTCATTTTCAATTGCAACTGTTACAAGTAAAGGAATTTGAACAACAAAGGAATCTTCTCTATTGGCTGGGGAATAAGTGAAGAAAACTATGAAGAAAAAACTTGCAGAAACTAAGAGGAAATTAAGAGTGAAACAGAAAATGTATAGGATTTCACCCAGCAGGCAATTACCACCATTGATGAACAAGAACTCCACTTTTTCTGAGGGATGTGAAGAGCTGCAAGCATTGATCATATGTTTTCTCATACTTTGGACTCCTCTGACCAGGGCAACATCTCTGCCACCTATTATAATGACACTCAAGAAAAATCTCATCAATCAAACAGATAGCCCCAGTTTCAAACAATCTGGGGATCAAATCAAATTCAGTACCCTCCACATCCATCTTCATCACAACAAAATCATTCATCGAAACCGTGTTCTTCAACCAATTGGCAAAATCAAATCCTTGTATCTTCTCAACTTCACCATCAAAATCACCACCAGAAGACTTCAAAGGCTGAATCCTTCCCATTCCTCTACCTTTCACCTGAACTTGCTCGTGCTCGCCAGGGTCGCGATTAATTTCAAATGTCAATGTCTCATTCCTCACCCATGCAGCATAAGGCAACAAAGTTATCCCTTTTTTCAAACCATATTCCTCATGAAAAGTTTTATCAGCTTCAATTGCATAAACATGAAAAGTTTTGTTCTGTTTAGGGTACTGTTTCCTAAACCAACTTCCAATACTAGAGCCATAGCTTCTAGCTCCAACATCTACATACACATATCTATTCTTAAAGCTAATATCAACCATTGAAGAAAGGTACTTTATGTTCTTCACATTCCTCTTGAGTGTGATCCATGGCTTCAGTGGCTCCTCTTCAATTAGAGGCTCAGCATTTCTAACCAACTCTTGCTTAAACCCTGGAACATTGCAATTCCCATTAGAATCAGAATTGCCACCAAAATTCTCAACCACATAACCCTCTTTCTTCAAAACAATTTCTCTTATGTAAGGCATTGAAGAATCAAACCCTTCTATATCATTCAATTTCATCACTTTGCAACAAGAATTGAACAAATCAACAAATGAATTGAAACTATAAGTATCATTTGCCTTTACATGGAACACTGCAAACCCTTCCGGTTTCAGCGTCCGAACAATCTCCGAAGCGAATTCCGACGGCCGCGCCGATCTCTCAAGCCTTCCCTTGCCAGAAAACACGAAGTCGAAGTAATTGTCGCCGAACGGAATCCGATGACCTTCGCCGGATTTCACCAGAGGCTTCTTTGCCTTCTTCGAGATTCCGATGGCGTCCGACACGCCGATCTCCCTCAGCGCGAAAACTTCGAGGCCGGTCGGCGTCTCCACGCAGAGCGATTTCGACTCCGGCGAGAGGTAGCCACCGGCGATCAAGTCCTGGAACACGGACGAGTAGAAGTGCACGCCGTTGATCCAGTCCTTGCTGGTGTGAAGCTCCGACGGCGCCGCGACACCGGCGGTCGAGGTCTGGACGGCGAGTGCGCCGGTGCCGGATCCGGCGATTGCTAAGTTGAGATTCTCCGGCAGAGAGAAGAAGCAGAAGTCGCCGACGTTGCAGGACTCGCCGGCGACGCTGATGACGTAAGCGAACCGAACGAGAACGATGAAAACGCCGAAGAGAAGTAACCGTACCAGAACGTTACGCAGAAAGCCAGGCTTGCCTGCGGCAGGTTCCATAGTAACAGATTGTGCACTTTTCACAGGAAAAATAAAATTGGTAATAATTAAAAAAATTCACAAAAATGAATGAAATATTCAAAAAAAGAAAATAAAGATGTTTAGCCGAAAGATGTTTTTTTTTTTTTTTTTGTTTTTAACGGGAGCAGAAACGAGCGGAGGTGTGGTTTGCGCCGATAAGAGAAGAACTGGTGATGGCGGGGATAGGGAAAGAGAGACGATAGGGAGGGGCAAAACGGGAATTCATGATTTTAGAATGCGGTTTTTGTGTCTATGGAGCAGTGGAGAAGAACGAGTCCATGAATCGGAGGGTGTCACTCGGAGGCTTCGACTCGGTTATGGTGGTGACTGATGTGGTTGGTTGATGAGTGTCAAAAATATGGAGATGAAAATAAAGAGGTGATAGAGAAAAAGGAAACGCGGTGTGGTGACCGGAATAGCCGGTGAAATGTACGCGGACAGAGCTGCGTAGACGAAGGAACTGATAACTGATAGTCACTGGCAAGATCCGTAATTGGGATCAGGGTTTGTTTAAATTACGAGAATGCCATAGTAATAATTTAGCCGTTTATGCTTTTGTTCCCGTAATAATATGACAACTTGCCATGATGTAACTTCCAGAGAACCTGAACAATTGTCAGCTTGTGAAGCATATCCACTCATCGACGCAAGCAAATGTTATTTTCATGTCCCTATAATATGCTCTTCTCGACGAATGGGAGTAACAGAGTGTTAGTTTAATTGCAATAGACATTTACCATAAACTTTTTTACACGTATAATTAATTAATCAGATATATATAATTTTTAAATTGGTTAGAATAAGAATTAAATACTTTAACATATATGTTTATTTTTGATTGACTATCTGTATAAAAATTCTTTACACTTAACGTATATAACAATTAAATCTATATAATGTTATGATATTAATTATTACATACTAATAGAGTGTATTTAGAATAGCTAAAAAAATAGATTATATTACTAACTAATTATATTTATAATTATAATTAGAATTTGTTTTTGTTTGAATAAATTTGTTAAAAAACGATTTTAAGATCATTTATTTTGTGTGGAGGATGAAAAAAATACTTTTGCATAATAAATAATAAATTACAAAAAAAGATACGAATTTGTTTATTTATATTAATAATATTTTTATATTTTTTTAATATTAAAACTTGTTCAAAGGTTTATCTACCTATATTTGTCATCAATTTTTTTCAATCAGAAATCATGATATGAGTGACATTTAAGGTAGTTAGAATAATAGTCAAATATTTTTATCGATATGACAAATTATAATTGATTAGTGATACAAAAAACTTGTACATTAATAATACATGTCAATTAAATAATAGTTTTTTATTTATTTTTAACATATTTCTATTAAGGGATTTAATTACAATGCATTACTAATGTAAAAAAAAATTAAACTATAAATTAAATATATATTGTCATATAATTAAAAATGTTTGCTCTTACAGTATTATATTGTCTCTTATTTTTAAATTATATATTTTAAAGATAGTATAATATATAACCTAATAAAAATGTATTAGAAATATAAATAAAAAAAAGTATTACTAATATTTATGGTACTAATTACTGGCATATCTTATCCTACCCTATAAATTAATATTTAGGACAGGTCAAAATATATTATTTCTTTCTACAACAAAAGCATATTATTTTTACTAGGCTGAGTATAGTTAGTAGATAGCTGAGTTCTTTAAACATGTTGTTAGAGGTTCGATTCTTACCATGTGTATGAAAAAGACATTGTTGAAAGAAGCAAAACATACTTCGATGATCTCTACGTCTCGAAAAAGATTAGTCTCTCGTTATCTGATAGAGATACCTCCGTACGCACACAAAAAAACATATTATTTTTATACTTTTTTTGTGCTTACTATTTCTATACTTTATTCATTCGTTTTAAATTTTTCAATGACTCTAAAACAAAATAAAATTTATCCGAATTTTGTCTATAAAAAACTTTTACTAAAGTTTTGTTTTTAGATTTATTATGGTTTTTAAAGCGGTGAGCAAAAAGTTTAGGGAGCATCTATGTCCATCTCATATGATTCAGATAGAACAAAGGTAAAATCTAGGGTGAGAGACCTTGGAAAGTCGCTCACCGTTACCCGATACAAAAGGTCAACCATCCTTACTTCTGATTACCCACCATTTTCTCTCTCATTCCCCCTCCACCCCTAGAAGTCACGTATCCAACTCCTCCAATTATCGAAAGCCATTTCAGTTCCAGAATTCGCATGCAAGCCACCCCATCACTCATCCTACCCATTCTGCAATACATCACTCTCTATTCCAAGCAGAGCCCACAACCTCCACCACATTTAAAATGTAAACAAAATGATCCACAAAAATAAGTAATAACTCAAAACAAACATGATAGAAACTTCTATGTACGTCTTCTATGATTGGACTCTTATGCTTAGGAAAATCTTTTTCATTCTCTTATTTTTTCTGGTGGAGCATATTTTTTGGAGGGACGCCAACCTTGTCGCGAAGGTAATTATGTCGAGATTTAAGCCTCTTATAGGCCTTAGTCAAACGATTTCTCCTCATTTTCTTACTATGCAACTCAGAAGTTACAAATTCCACTTGTTCAAGTAGCTTTCGATACGAATTCTCACCAATTATTCTCTCCTCCAAACACTTCACCTTTTCCACAAGAACTTCATTCTCCTTTTTCACTCTCCAATAGTTTCAACCTCAATTCCTCACGCGATTCTTCAACTTCTCGCGTTTTCATCCCCAATTTCTCATCCAAATCATCTATTTTCTTCAAGATCAAGTATGTTTTCCTTCCACATTTCTCAATTTCTTCCTCTAACTCACTCACTCACGCAATTGCTACTTTCCTCTTTTCTTCACTCTCTTTCAATTCTACAACCCTTTTCGACTGGACCAATTCCATCCCTTCATCGACCTCTCGCTGCAGCTCCTTGATGCGACGTCATTTGGCAACAACTTTCTCCTAGATTAGTTGGTTAATAATCGATTCAATTTCAAATAAAAAAATGAGAGAAGCAATGACAGTCAATTCATCTCCCATGTCCAATTTTTTTTTTTTTTACAAAATCTTGACGATTCTCACCTTGTCTCGTATCATGAGCGACTTCATCAACTCGCTAACCCTAGAAGCCGCCTAGAACATAACCAATGTTTACACGACCATTAACACAGCATTGTAAATATCTTTCCATCACCAAACTAAATGATTGTGAATTAGGATTCTCTCCTATTTGTAGAGATTCTTTTTTTTTTGTTTTCTTTTATTTTTTTCCCCTGTTTGAAGTAGTTGCGCAAATCTCTATGGCCTTCTTCTAAGAGCTTCATGTGACTATTTTATTTTCATGTGAAATAATCTACGGGGTTGAGGTAAGGCAATGCGAATCTCAATCACATTTCAAGCTGGAATCGTATGAAGTGATTGAAGTAGTGTCACCGCAATGCTTAATTCTCAACAATCAGCACTGACATAATTTTATCAAAACTGCAAACACTTGAAAAACAAAGTTCCAAAAACAACTTTCTTTTCGAGCTATTTTATATGTAATTCATTTTCGTAAGAAATGCACTAGTAATATAACTTCAATTTGATCCCTGCAAAGTAGGAGACCCTTATTTTTTATTGCAAAAGTTAGATAAGAAAGTTTAATTCTTAAGTCAGGTCACATTTAAAAAAAAGTGTTTCTCCTGATATTGATATAACTTGAATTTTTGAACATATGTTAAAGTCATAAGTCGCTGGTTACTTAACCCGAATTTCTTGAATAAGCAAGAGATCTGCGAACTATCTTATACAAATATATAATGAGTCAACTTTGAGGATTGCAAGACCGCTTTGATTAAAAATAACTACTATCCTTTATTTCATGCGACTAGTACGGTACCCGTTAATTTAAGGGTTTTGATATCTCGGAATGAAATATCAATATTTAAAGATATTAATGGTTTCAAATATTTTTGCATCTTGTCTTTTATATCGAGAGATATAATCTAATCTTCTTTTAGCTTTAGTAAGAATGTCTTTTTCTATTTCTTTAAGGGCCATATTTTCTTCATATAATATTATCCCTTCAAAATGTTTTATCTTTTTCCTAAAATAATTCATTGCTTCTCGATCTTCGTACATAAGGATAACATCAAATCCTTCTATGAGTGTTATTATTTTTCCTGCCATATGTAGTCCTAGCTCTTCTATATATTCTATCATTTTCTTAATTGATTTTCTAATAGAATTAATTTATTTTCTCTCCAAAGTATACCTCTTTCAATTAATTTTCTAACTTGTTCATCTATATAATCTTCTTCCTTAGTTTTTAACAATGTAGACAGATATACATATTCATCTTTGAGTTGTAATTTTATTACTTGTATCTTTTCTTTTATTTGGATTTGATTTATGTTGCAAAATTTTCTAACTCGTTTTTTTATTCTTTTTAGCATTTTTAATTTATAATCTATTATACCTTCTATTATACAGTCATCAATAAAATCTCCAGCTTCTTGTTGTTTCCAATATTCAATTTCTTTTCTAATTTCTTTTATCTATTGTTTAAACACAGTAATTGTCTTCATGCTATTAATCTTTCAAGTCTCTTTTTGATCCACTTTTCTAATTTTAAGTGATGATTTAGTATACTTTCTTTGAGCCAATAGTCTTGCAAAGTTATAGGTTCATTTTCTTGCCAATAGATTATCTTTTTACGATTATTGTGTAACCACTGTTTTAAAGGGATGTATATTACATGCTATTATTGTCTTTAGTCTTTGTTTGAAAATCTGAATACGTGTTTCAACTCATCTTATTTGATCTTGTAGGGTTAGGATTTTCTTTATCTAATTCTTTTAAAGATTGACAATAATTTCTTAGTATTTTTATAGTTTTCTTTAAGTAGCTAGTTGTTTGCTATTCTAGCTCTGATACCAATTTCTTCAGCGGGTTAAATTTTTGACCTTGTTTGTTTAATTTTATCTTTATCATATTTTATTTTTTATATATAAAGTTAAATCATTAACTTGACTTACTAATTTATTAATATTATCATCTTTACTTCTTTCAGGTTCTATAAAAGTAATAGGCCTAGGTATATAAAGTATTCTTAAAGATTCAGATTTTTTTAAAAATGTTCCTAATTCCGTTATTTCATTCCTTTGTGGATAATAAATTTTTCAAATATCTTCAAATAATTAAGGAACGTCTATTCTATCGTTATTTCTAAAAGTAATACTATGGTGAGAATTTGTTAAGGCGTAATTCACACAGTATGTTACCGAAAATATTTTATCTCCAGGTCTCATTAAGTTTTTCCTTAAAAATTTGTGTTCTAGAGTTAATGATTGGTCTAATCTTTGTGTATTTAGAGGGATGCCTATACTAGGATGAATGTCAAACTTTAATTTTACATAAGCTAAGTTTCCTTCTATAACTCCTAATATTTTATCACGTACATAAGTTATTCTTTCATCTTTTAAGATTAATTCTATTGGAGAGTCTATCCCTTCTTAGAATGTTGCTTTAATTAGGATTTAAACTGCGCCTATGTGAATATATCCTATTTTCCTTCTATGTGCTTCTATTTTTAAATTTTGTCTTAGTTCTAAAATCTTTTTTCGATTTAATAGTTGTATATTTGTGAGGCCTTGAGCTTCAGTTATATCTATGGGAGTTTCTGTAATTATTTTACCATAGTAAATAATATTTTCTTTCTGAATAAACCTTTTCATTATTCCTCCTAATCTTTCTTTTCCTTTCATATTTGCAGTTTTAGAAAGATCTAATTCTTCTTTTTGTATTTTTTGAAATAAACGAGGGTTAATCAGAATACTTCCTTGATAATTTCCATCTTCTTCAGTAATTTGAAGGTGTTCTACATCATCATTATTTTCAATTATCTCAGGTTCATGATTCATAATGCTTTAAACTAGTTTATGAAAGATTGTAGAGTTTGTCATACCTGATTGGGTTTAATGAGCTATAGTACTTTTCTGGTCCACTGCTGCTTCCGCACTTGAGTACTTGCCTGATCTGCTTTGTTTCTACTGCTTCTGAGTGAATGCATGACTGATTCTTGACAATTAATGATTTTTTGCAAGTTGCAAGGTAAATGGAAAGTAAATGGAGAATTTATAAGTAGAACGAGTAATTTATTTGATGAAAAGTGGTTTACAGGGGTGGTATTCTCAGATACCTAGTATCCTCTAAGGAGACTAACAGCTTTCCTCAACTTGGAGAAGCTCGGATGAGAGTTTTCTCCAACTGATTCACTCTGCTTTGCCTCAGCATAAGAGGGCTTATTTATAAGCTAAGTGATTATTGTCTATTTACATTATTGTCCCTATAGCACGTAAGTGCTTACATCAGAAAACTAATAATTTACATGTTGCCGTCACTGCTTACATCGTTCTTCAATTATTGCTTCGTCTTCGGAATCTTTCCCTTGTGTCTGCCATCTAGTAGTGGCTTCTGACGTGGCTTGCTTTATGCATCTCTCACATGCATGATTGCCGTTTTCTTTAATTATTGAGCAAAGTTTATGGAGGACAGCTGGGCAATAATTCATAGAGGGTCCCTCGAATGCATAGAAGGGCATCTCAAAGCTTGTTAGTAAAGCTAAGTCCTTTTTTCTGATGGGCTTGCCGCTTGTTTTGCTTAAAAGCAAAGTATTTGGTCCTTTATTCAGAGTTTTAATAAATGATTCTTTTCCAATGGTTTGACATTGGGAGTATATGCTGGCTAATTGATGTGCTATGAAGTTAATAATTTGATGTTCATCATAGTCTACTCCAGTAGGTTCATCCATTAAAGGGAAATTATTATTGCTGATGCCAATAAAGACTAAGTGCTTGGCTGGTTGTTTGGTGGTGAAGTCTGGATAGGCTGAGTAGACTTTTAAGAAAATAGATCTTTCACCAGCAATATTCTTTCGAAACATTTGGATTGCTTCTTTGAAGTGGTAAGGAAACAGATTAATTTCTTCAAGGTTGAGACTTAAATAAAGACATTCAATTAGTCCGAATTTGATCAAATTGAACGCTAAAATTGATGGGGCTCCTGGTGTAAGTACTGCCTTGGTAGCGAATAATTTCCGATCAACCATGTATACACATTGCTTTTTTCTTTTTCTGTCCATTGGATTAGTCTTTTGAAGTGTTCATAAAAGTTTTCTTTTGAAAATTGTATTTGAAGTTCATGCTCCTTTCTTGTAATTATTTGAAAATTGTCTATAGAAGAGGGGATTCTTCCTAGTATTTTTAAAGCTTTCCTTGGTTCTGGGTTTAAAGTAGTGGTTTCTGCAAAAGTTCTTGGTCCAAGATAAATTTCTGTACCTTTGGCAGTCTGAAAATCTTTCAGAGCTTTTTCTGCTTCTTCTTTTGTTGCATAGGACTTATGAATAACTCCTGGAACTTTCTGACAATGGGGAGCTGCTTTGTGCCACTCGTCATAAATTCCGGGAAATGGTCCGTTAAAAATAGCGTACCATTTTTTATTTCCTTCTCTTTGTGCTTGCTTTTTAATTTCTGCTGGAATTGTTTCTTCCAAAAAGTTTTCAGTTTCTAATTGTAAGTCCAAGACTTTGATGTCTGCTTCAATCAAGTCTAGTTCTCTCAGCTTTTGATCTCTAAGTGCTTTCTTAAGTTCTCTTTGTCTTCTCAGCATCTCCGTAGTTCCTCGCTCCATTCTCTGGGTAATATATCTGCAAGGACATTCTTTTCTCCCTTAATATGAGATATTGAGTAATTGTATTTAGATAATTTCATTTGCCATCGAATCAATCTTCCTTGCTTATAGGTGCATTTATGATTAATATTTTTAAAACCTACAACGTAAGTAGAATCAGTTCTAACAATAAATTCTTTGTCAAGCACATAAATTCGATGTTTTTCCAACATTCGAATAAGTGCAAAAGTTTCTTTTTCATGAGTAGGATAATTAATTTCACTATTTGAAAAGGTTCCAGACATGTATCTACATAGTAATTCTTTTTTTTGTCCAGGGGGTTTTGCTTTCATAACACCTCCCCAGTATTCATTCGAAGCATCTGTTTCAATAATAATTAAGTCATCGTCTGACGGATATTCAGGAAGATTTTGACATAAGTTCTTTAACTGAGTAATAATTGTTTCATCCACTTCTGTCCATGACCAGGAGGCATCCTTCTTGAGCTTTTGTTGGAGGATTTTCCTTTTTGCTGCAAGATCTTTTAAAAATCCTTCAATAGGGGCCGAAATTCTTCTATTTGGTTCTAAATTAATTAAAGCATAGCGAATTTTTTGACAAAAGATAGTAAATACTTCACCACGATTCAGCTTGCTAAACTCTGATGGTTTAGATGAGTAGGTGCAGTGAGAGGAATGGAGAATTGGAATGGAAAGTATCTCACGGGCTTGGATATTTCGTATATACGGGGTTCGTAGAGTAATATAGTCTAAGTGTTGACTAAATGGTGCATAAAGACGTAAGAAGTTATTTCCAAGAATTACATCGATTCCAGTTTCTTGCTGATAGATTGTTAGTATAATAAAGCGTTTATTTTGTACGAGTAACGTTATTCGCTTAACTACCCAAGATAAAGGGTAAATTGATTCATCAGCTATTTGTATTTTTAAGTGTTTTTCTAATTGTTCCCATTTATCAAATAATGCTTTTGTTGCTAAACAAATACTTGCTCCAGTATCTATATAAGCTTCGGTTTCTTTATTTCCTTTTTCAATTTTAATTTTAATATAGGTGCTATTCGGATTCTGTTTCTTTTGAAAATAATTCATCATGTTCAGAATATTCATAAATACTATCATCAGTGTTGCTTATTTCTTCCTCTAATGGTTCAAGATTATATATTTTATAAACTCGTTTTATCAGCTTAGTTTTTTCTTTAAATTCCTTTTCGTTTTTCTTTGGACATTCCTTTACATAATGTCCTTCCTCATTGCATAGCCAACATCTACATTTCTTTTTTCCTTGTGGTCAATACTTTTTAGGTGTTTGTCGTTTCCTAAAATATTTTTTCTTTGTGTTTTTATAGGCTTTTTTCTTAGGATAAGTTTTCTTAAATTTTGGTTTACCTTTGTAGTATTTTCTCTTTTTTATAGGTTTGTTACAACCGTATTTACCGGGTAATTCTATTTCAGGTATGTCACAACAGATTGCATTTTTTCTCTCTGTTTAAGTGTCTTATAGTTTCACGAGCTATACATTGTTCTCGTAATTCTTTGTACAGTATTTGGATAATACCTCCTAAAGTTTTTGCAATTGCATCCGAATTTAATTCCCATAGAAGTTTGATTTTTGTATTAAGAGGAAATGGTAATTTATCTATAAATATCTCTTTGTATGTTTCTTTTGTTGGAGCATTTAGATGATAGTAATATTTTTTATATTCACATATAAAGCTCTCAATTTCACACATATCACATAACTGCATTTGATTTAAGTGTGTCTTCGCTTTTTCGTGTAAATGTTTCATTACTTCTGAGCTATGTTCTATATTCGAGTATCCGATAAATTCTTGATATATGAGACTCATGATACGTCTCGCAAAATCTTGATTAGTAGTTGTTAAGGTTGAGTACCGTTGCCACTGTTCATCTGTTATACTGTCTAAGTATTTTTGTACATTCCCTTTTGTTTTATAAAGAATATAATTTTTTATTGACAACATGTTTAGGTTATTGAATTTGTCATCAGTAGCGATTAAAAGAGTTATTTCATTTGTCCATTGTAACAGTATTTCTTCTTTGTTCTTTACACAGTCAAGATTTAGAGTATTTCCTTTTGTTCTTTCATATCTGGGTTTAAATTCTTCTTGAACTCGTGACCATTTATTATTATTCTTTTTAACATATCCTTTATTATGCATTGTTTCTTTTTTCATATTTTCCCAAATTTCAAATACTTCTTTTCTTTTTCTTTTTGGTATCACTCTACTACTTGTTTCTCCATGGTGGATACGTATTTCGTTAAAGTCTGTTTCGTCTGACGAAGAACTATAATTTAATACTACTTCTTCAGTCTCATTTAAAGGATTAATTTGTTTTGCATCTTGTATTTGATTATGTTCTTCTTCAATTATTTTTAATTCTTCAAGGAGTTGTTGAATTTCTTCTAACTCATTTGACCTTTTTATTGTTTCAATGTAGTCGGTTTTTAATCCCTGCATGTCGTTTTTGGAGATAATATTTGAGAACTTTCAGGACTTAGTTTTTTAGTTTGATTATTTAGTAAATCCTTTAAATCTTTTTTTGTTATGCATTTACTATTTTCTTCTTCTTTGAGTAAGTTTTCTAATTGTTCTAGTATTTTTCTGATTTTTCCACAATCTTCTTCATTTTCTATTTCTTTTCCTTTGTTTATATTATTTAAGGTTTCATATATATTTGCTATCTCTATTTGTTCTTTGGGTGTCTTTTTATAAGTATATTCCACAATTTTGATAATAGTTTCTATTAACCGAGTCATATTTTTATTTATTTTTTCTAATATTTTTTTTAATTCTTTATATTTTTTATCAATTTTTTTTAATAGATTCATAATTTTTTTTCTGTCTAAGAATATCGATACCCTCAAATACATACCATAGAATTTGCTGTATTTCATTTCTTCTGCAACAAGAAAATCAATTCGTTCATTCATTCATTAATAAAAGATAAGGTCAAAATTTCAGATCGCACTAACATTATTTCCAAATTAAGATGTCCATCCTCTTGCTTACAAAAAACTGTCCATATTAAAAATTTTAAAAAAAATATAAAAGTTTTCTAGAAAGAATGTTATGCACTATGCAGATGATAAGAAATTTAAGATGGATCAGAAAATCTGACACAATAGTATTGACAGACGATTCCATTTTCAAATTATGATTATCAGAAAAATGCAAGTCAAATTGTTGAGAATGGTGAGCAGAGTAATGAGTAGCAACTACTTGACACATGTTAACATTAGGGTTCACATGGGATACCTACGAGAGTAATAACCTGTTTGAGCATGAAGCGAGTCACGGGTTAACGACACGCGTACATGGTTCTAAATCCTGAGGAAGAATACGGCAAAACTCTTTCTGTGGGCGCAGCAAAGCAACAAAACGCTGCTAAAACTGTGATTATTTGATAGCCGTTACAAAACTTTTTGTCGTCATTGTAATACCTAGAACGCCCTTATTCCCGTGGTCCACACGACAGGTCGTTCCGTTCTGGCTCCAGCTTATGCGTTGGGTGGGTCCGCCAAACGGTGGACAACAAAATGACTGCATTGGATTCTGTTGAAAAAAGGAGTTGAAATTTAATTTATTCTTATTTATCCATTATCTAACGATGGCTTATTATCTATTCTTTTATCTTTTATGATTTAATAATTGGTATGCATATTATTATTGTAAAGAAATTTTAAACTCTTAACTAATTATAACTTGTTAAATTATTAAAATATTTGACTCAAATCAACTAGTTCAAGGTATTGTTTTGGTTTTTTTTTTTTTTTTTTTACTAATTTTTGAAAATTTGATGTTTAAGGATGGATCGAACTGATAAAGAATCAAATTTCAAATTTTTTCATCCAAGTAGTCGTTTTGAATTGGACTTTAAAACTAGATGAACTTTATTTGTACATGTAGTTGTCTATACAACGACAATTCTACATTCCTCTAATTTTGTGGATCAGAATCAGTCATCACAAAATTCAATCATTTATTAATTGATTGAAAAATAAAAAAATAAAAAATAAGCAAATCAATGGCTAATAAAACTTTAGAGGTTTGTTCCTCCAGAAAAATTTGGAGGACTCTAGACATTACCCTCGACAACTTCTCAAAACTCAACTTTCCTTTTCTCTTCCTTTCTTTTCTTTCTCCGACTCCTTTTTTTTTTCCTCCTCTTTCTTCCATTCGTTTTCCTCTTCCTCTTCTCCCTCTTCCCTTTCCCCCCTTCCTCTTCTCTGTTTTGCTATGGAGGATGGTGGGTGCCAAGAGTGGGTGGTCGTGGTCCTCACCACCCACTCTTTGTTGTACTAATTGTGAGTATTTCAAAAGTTTATGTCACACATTACTTGATGTTTGATCTCTTAAAGTGTTTATAAAATCACTTGTGTTTTGAATTTGTAAACAAGCTTGTGAGATGAGTGGGCTCACATGCACAAAAATGGGCCAAGTCAAAGCTTTTTACTTCTGCTGCAATTAAATTATTTTTCGAAAATCAAATTCAATTTTAATTGCATCATTGTAATTATTTTTTGAAAATCAAATTATTTTTAAATTACACAACCTCCCTTGAGATTTATGTTGTAGAGGTATCAGCATAATAACAACATAAATCTCAAGGAGTAGTACAATAGTAATAACATAAACCTAAAAAAAAATAGTCTAATATCTAAAGTAATACAAGAAAAATATCAAATATAGTTAAGGCAAATCTTCAAAGGGATCGATATAGTTTTTCCAATTTTTAATTATAAAATTCATAAAAGCTATGCACCAAAAAAAATCATAAAAGCTAAAGGAATTTCTCAAATAGACATACACAAGTGAAATGAGGTAATTAAGGAAGAAAATACGTCGAGATATAATCATTAAGTGTTCAGAATAAGTTTCTTAAACAAAATGAATAATTGACTTCCCCCCTCATATGGAAGTTCATTTTTTCCGCAAATCTATCTATATCATAATAACTTTATGCTATGTTGGTTCAAAGGAAAGGAGGTTAATGAAGGGAAAAATTTTTAATTAAATATTGTGTTTGGTTAAAAGTAGATGAGGAAAATGATTTTAATAAAAGGGAGAGGAAATAACAATATTCATATTTGGTTTACAAGAGTGAGAGATTTTAAAACTAATTTTTTCTATATCCTTATAGTTTTAAATTTCAAAATATGTTGTTATGGTCTAAGTGAAACAATATAAGTAAAATGATTACAAGAGTCCTATGCTAAGTTCCAAATCTAGTCTCGTGAAAATGCTGAAGATGATGAACCCCTCTCTATGGCTGAAGTGTAGCTTTTATACTCTCCTTAAGCGTGCCAAGCCATTACGTTGGGTGTGAGGGTCATGCGTTGCTGCGTAGGGTGTGGGTCCAGACCGTTAGCAGGATATCCGAGTACGTGGGGTTGGTATCCATCGCATGCTTTTTTTGTTATGCCACGCGCTAGCCTGTTTGAACTTGTGTCGAGTGACTCTGGAGAGTCAGTGTGCTATAGATCGAGTCTTAGCGCAGCTTTACCATTCTAAGATGACTATCTCCTAGTCGGGCTCTCACTTTTCGCTGTCTCAGGTCGGGTCTAGGTAGAAAACGCGTGTTATATCAAACCAGCTTTGTATCATGGCCGGGCTTCTCCATGGTGGGCCTTTGTACATTGGGCTTGGACCAATTTCGGGAGGAACATATATAATTAATGATATTTTAATCAAGACTCAATACCCAAATTGATCCTTGAAAATTTTTGAGGATCCATTTTTAGTTCCTGAAGAAAATAAACTAATCATTTAGTCCATCAAATTTACCGACGCGAGACACATCAGTCCCTAGGTTTAGTTCCAACGTCCATTAACTTGTCTATGTGTCCCATTAACCATCGTACCTGATTCGTTAGTGATTTTGCATGGCCTATGACAAATTTCTTTTGTAAAAAACGAATAAAAATGAAAAAAATCATGCACAATTTTAAAATCCAAAATACCTGAAAATTATGTATTTTTTCACTTTTCATTCATTTTCTACGATGAAAATTCGTCATATGCCACGCAGGACTATTAACAGGCCAAGTAGGATGAAAGGCTAAACTATACTTTAAGTTCTTTATCTTTATTTTAGGTTTCATTTTGATCCCTTTTTTATTTTTTGTTTCGAATTGATCCCTTATCTTTATTTTAGGTTTTAATGTGATCTTTTCCGTTTAAATTATGATACGGAGAGGATCACAGTGGTATAACTTTTGTAAAATAAGAGATCATTTTGGAACAAAAAAATAAAAGAGGGATCATGTCAAAACAAAAAAAGGGACCACATTGATATAACTTTGTAAAATAAAGAACCATTTCGGAGCAAAAAATAAAAGAGGGACCACATTGGTATAACTTTATAAAATAAGGGACCATTATGAAACAAAAAATAAAAAAAGGACCAAAATAAAATCTAAAATAAAAATAAGAGATCAAAAATATATTGTAACCTAAAAAAAAAAAAAAAGGTTACCACTAGCAAATCGATGGGAACCGAACACGCTAATCAGAACGCTACTTGACGTCAATGCCAAAGATAAATCGATGGGAACCAAATGAGAGAAAGTTCCAGCACCTATGCACTCATGCATACATTATTATTCTCTTACGTTTTTTTTGGGTGCTATTATTCTCTTACTTTAACTGCAACTGCCTTAAATATTAGTAATGAATCAACGCAAATGGTGTTGTTCTTGCAGCTATGAATGAGATAAAATGGTCTCTTCATCCATACGTGAGGACGAGGTACACCAAAATGGACCCTTTGTTTTTGTAAGCAAAATTAGGGGTCAACAAGATCGATGGCCCGACCCGAACCCGAGCTACCCGGAAGAATTAAGCAAGAGGAGGACGGACGGGTCCGTACGGTTTCGCGGGTCATCGAGTTAAAAGACTGGGTTCATATGGGTGCGGGCGGGCTGGTTCGGGTAGCTAAAAAATATTTCGGTACCGCCTGTAACCGACCGACTACGAGTCTTCCACATCTACGTCGTTCAATGGGGAGGGATAAAGAAAGTATGAAAGAGTGAAAACTCATTTCTTCTATCTCATTCTCACCTCTTCCATAAGTCATAACCATAATAAGAAATCCCTACCCGCCTCTCAATCTCTGCCTCTCTCTCCAGCTCCTTCTCCGACAACAGCCGCCCATTCTCCGTAAAGCATGAGTGCGCGCGATTCAGCCTTCAGACAAGAAGACCATCGCGTAACCGCCATCGTGCCGCTATGTCGCTACCCAGCCACAGCCGTCGCTTCCCAGTCACAAAGTGGGTCGAGGGGGGATAAGATCAACAGTGGTCATTACAGATGCTTCCTCGCGCTAATCCTTTGTAACAACACTTTAATGTCTTCCTCTGTCTTTTCTTCAATAAAGAAGAAGATTTCGCTTGTGTGTTGCAGATCTGGTTTGTGTGTGGGTCTTCAAGCTTAAAGTTTCAACCTTTTTCCCTTTTTTGCTTCTGTTCTTCAAAAAAAAATTGATTCAAAATCGTGCTCACCGACCCGTCCAAACCGCCGACCCGTCCAAACCTCCACCGCCCAAACCGAAGGCACCGCCGGACGAAAATGGGTGACATATTCTTCTGGCCGGTTTTCGTTGGATTGGGATTTTTGGATCCGAATCCGATCGAAACCGACCGTTGTCCACCCCTAAGCAAAATGGACCTTTTAATATAAATTAACTTAAGCCCAGTTATACCCTGTCTCAAATTAATTATTAGGAGAAGTCCTATCGAAAATGATTTTGTTAGAATCACAACTCCACACCTAACTATTTAAATTTAAGTAATTTTTTATTTTGGTAACAAAAAGTTTAGGTGAGTTGGATCCCGAGAGCTCACCAGGATCAGGACAGACCTTACGACTCAAAGTGCACTTGTAGAAGTACTTACAGATTACCTACCAACGAGATCCTTATATCGACAGCGGGATTCGAACTCACTTCCTTATGGGATATGAGCCGTATCCTTATCAATTGGATCAACCTTCATTACCAAATTTAAGTAATTTTATTCAATTGAATTTAGATAAAATTTGAAACGAAAAAGAGAGGATAAAATTTGAAAAGAAAAAAGAGAGAGGATAGAATTAGCTATCTGCAAAAAGAATTTCAGAGTACTTACCGGTGAAGTAACGACTATAACATTAATGCAGTATCAATGCCACTGGATAACCATTCTCCAGCTGGACGCTTTCTGGGTCCATTTCGCATTGATTAATGGCAATTTCTCTGGTATCTTCACATATTTGAAGGTATTAGTACCCGCATCATAATAAATCATGAGTCTATTAAAAAAAATTAATAAAAAATATAAAGAATTAAAAAAAATATTAGAACAAATAAATAATAAGATAATATAAGTTGTAGAAAATACTTCTAAAATTGCAGAATATATTTATTACAATACACACAACGAATAAACAAAGTATACAGACATATATGAAACACTAAGAATTATAGATAAAGAAAAAGAAAAAGAAATAGAAAATGAAGATGATTTGAAACTTAAGAAAGTTCTTATACAATTAGAAATCTTATTAGAAGAAGAAATTAATAACAAACCTATCACAAAAAGAGATTTAGAAGAATTACTAAACGAAAGAAAGCCCGAAACCTTACATTATTTAGAATCCTTAACACCAAGAACAACATGGAGAGGTTAAAAATTGATTATATTGAAACAATAAAAAGATCAACTGATTTAAAAGAAATTCAACAACTTCTTGAACAATTAAAAATAATTGAAGAAGAACACAATCAGATACAAGTAGCAGAACCAATTAACTCATCCCCAAATGAAACTGAAGAAGTAGTTCTAAATTATAGCTCCTTTTCAGATGAAACAGATTTTAACGAAATACGAATGCATCATGGAGAAACAAGTAGTAGTATGGTACCTGAAAGAAACAAAAAGAGAAAGGAAATTTTCGAAATGTGGGAAAATATGGAAGAAAAAACGATGCATAATAATGGGTATATAAAAAAAAAATAATAAATGGTCTAAAATTTCAGATGAATTTAAACCAAGATATAAATCTATTAAATCAGGAAATAGTCTAAACCTTGATTGTGTAAAAAACAAGGAAGAAATACTTTTACAATGGATTAATGAACTTACTTTGCTCATGGCAACAGATGACAAATTTAATAGCTTAGATAGAAATTCAATTAAGAATTTTAATTTTACAAAACCTCAGGGAATGTACAAAAATTTCTAAATGGGATAAAAAAAGAAAAATGGCAACAATATATATAGCGAACACCAACAAATCAAGATTTTGCAAGGTTTATAATGGAATTATTCTATGAAGAATTCATAGGATTTGCCAGCATTGAACAAAGTGTCGAAGTAAAAAGATATTTACATGAAACTGCTAAAGTACACCTAAATAAAATGCAAATATGTGATATGTGTGATATATGAAGTTTTATTTGTGAATACCAAAAATACTATTACCAATTAGATACAGAAACTAAAGAGACATATAAAGAAATTTTTATGGATAAACTACCCTTTCCACTTAATCAAAAAATAAAAACTATCTGGTTAGCCAATCCATTAACTATGGCTAAAACCTTAGGAGGAATTATTCAAGTACTTTATGTAATTTGTTGTGAATGACCAAAAATAGAATTATCTGGAAACTACGGATGTAATCCCATAAAAAGGAGAAGAAAATATTATAAAAAGGGAAAACCAAAATTAAGAAAAACTTACCCAAAGAAAAAAGCCTATAAAGATACAAAGAAAAAATACTTTAAGAAAAATCGTACACCTAAAAAATATTGCCCGAAAGGAAAAAAGAAATGCGTATGCTGGATATGCAATGAATAAGGTCATTATGCAAACGAATGTCCTCAGAAAAAAGAAAAAGAATTTAAAGAGAAAGCCAAAATAATAAAACAAGTTTATAAAATATATAATCTCGAACCACTAGAAGAAGAGTTAAGTACTACTGATGATAGTGTTTATGAATATTCTGAACATGATGAACTATCTTCAGAAGAAACAGAATCCGAATAGTACTTATATTAAAATTAAGATAAAAAAAAGTAATAAAGAAACCGAAGCCTACATAGATACTGGAGCAAGTATTTGTTTAGCAACAAAAGCATTATTTGACAAATGGGAATATCTAGAAAAGCCATTAAAAATACAAATAGCTGATGAATCTATCCACTCTTTATTCTGGGTAGTTAATCGCATAACCTTACAAATACAACAAAAACGATTTATTGTCCCAACAATTTATCAACAAGAAACAGGAATAGATGTCATCCTAGGCAATAACTTCTTACGACTTTATTCACCTTTCTGTCAATACTTAGAATACATTACACTTCGTACACCATATATACGAAATATTCAAACTCGTGAAATCCTTTCTATACCAATTCTTCATTCTTCTCAATGTACTTATTCTACGAAACAATCAGAGTTTAGCAAGCCGCAACGTGATGAACTATTTACTATTCTTTGTCAAAAAATTCGCTATGCCCTACTTAATTCAGAACCAAATAGAAGAATTCCAGCCCACATTGAAGACTTATTAGAAAAATTATGCAGTGACCATCTACTAGATCCAAACATAATAATAAAAACACTGAGTTAATCACATTAAAATTAAAGGATCCTACGCAAAAAGTAAAATTTAAACCTATGATTTATACTAGACAAGATAGAGATGAATTTGCCGAAGATATTAAGCAAATGCTCGCAAAAGGATTAATTCGATCATTCAAAACTAAGCATTCAGCTCCAGCCTTTTATGTAGAAAATCATAGTGAAATTAAACGTGGTAAACGACGAATGGTAATAAATTATAAACAAATAAACGATGCAATGGAAGGAGATGCATACTTTCTTCCTAGAAAAGACTTAATTATCGAACAAATTAGAAATATGTTTTTGTTCAGTACTTTTGATTGCAAATCAGGTTTTTATTAGTTAAAATTAACTGAGGAATTTAAGGCATTAACAGCCTTCAGTTGTCCCCAATGACAATATGAATGGAATGTACTTCCTATGGGAATGAAGCAGTCCCCAAGAATCTTTCAAAGATACATGGACTCAATACTCAAAGAATATAAAGATTTTTGCCTTATCTATATAGATGATATATTAGTCTTTACCAAAAAAGATTTAGAAGATCATTATCATAAAGTAACCATAGTACTGAATAAACTCTTGAAACATGGAGTCGTACTAAGTAAAAAGAAAATAGTTTTAGCTCAAAACAAAATTAATCATTTAGGTCTTGAAATAGAAAAAGGAAAATTAGTAATGCAGAAACACGTGCTAGAAAAACTTAACAATTTTCCTGTAACTTTAAAAGATAAAAAGGAATTACAAAGGTTTCTTGGACTACTAACCTACATTTCAAATGAAGGTTTTATCAAAAATCTTGCAGCAAAACGCAAAATATTACAACAGAAATTAAAGAAAGATGCTCTTTGGTCTTGGACAAAGGAGGATGAAACAATTATTACTGAACTAAAGAACTTATGTCAACAGCTTCTTGAATTATATCATCCCGCAGATGATGATCTAATTATTATCGAACAGATGCATCACATGAATGTTGGGGAGGTGTTATGAAAGCAAAACCCCCTGGACAAAAGAAAGAATTACTGTGTCGTTACATGTCTGGAACATTTACAGACAGTGAAATTAATTATCCTACTCATGAAAAAGAGACTTTAGCACTTATTCGGATGTTGGAAAAACATCGAATTTATGTACTTGATAAAGAATTTATTGTTAGAACCGATTCCACTTATGTAGCAAGTTTTAAAAATCTTAATCATAAAGGCACTTATAAGCAAGGAAGGTTGATCCGCTAGGCAAATGAAATTATCTGAATATAATTATTCAATATCCCATATTAAGGGAGAAAAGAATGTTCTTGCAGATATATTATCCAGAGAATGGAGCGTGGAACAACGGAAATGCTAAAAAGACAAAGAGAGCTCAAAAAAGCACTAAGAGATCAAAAATTAAGAGAATTAGATTTGCTCGAAGCAGACATCAAGGTATTGGATTTACAATTAGAAACTGAAGGTTTCTTAGAACAAGCAATTCCAGCAGAAATTAAGTTACAATCCCAAAAAGAAGGAAATCAAAAATGGTACGCTATTTTTAACGGACCATTTCCCGGAATTTATGACGAGTGGCACAAAGCAGCTCCCCATTGTCAGAAAGTTCCAGGAGTTATTCACAAATCCTATGCAACAAAGGAAGAAGCAGAAAAAGCATTGAAAGACTTTCAGATTGCCAAAGGAAAAGAAATTTATCTTGGACCAAGAACTTTTACAAAAACCACCACTCTGAAACCGGAACCAAGGAAAGCACTAAAAGTTCTAGGAAGAATTCCTTCTTCCCTAGACAATTTCCCAATAATTACCAAAAAAGAACATGAAAGTCCAATTCTCTAAAGAAAACTTTTATGAACACCTCAAACGATTAATTCATTGGACAGAAAAAGAAAAAAGCAATTGTATGTATATGTTGGACCGCAAATTATTCGCCACCAAAGCAGTACTTACATCAGGGGCACCGTCAATTTTGACTTTCAATTTATTCCAATTTGGTCTAATTGAATGTCTTTATTTAAGTCCCATTCTGGAAGAAATTAATCTATTTCCTTACTACTTCAAAGAAGCAGTTCAGCTGTTCCGAAAGAATATTGCTGGAGAAAGAGCTATTTTCTTCAAATTTTACTCAGCTTACCCAGACTTCACCACCAAACAACCAGCTAAGCATTTAGTTTTTATTGGTATCAACAATAACAATTTCCCATTGATGGACGAACCCACTGAAGTAGACTATGATGAAGACCAAATTAATAACTTCATAGCTCATCAATTAGCTAGTATATACTCTCAATGTCAAACCATTGGAAAGGAATCATTTATCAAAACTCTGTACAAAGGACCAAATACTTTGCTTCTAAGCAAAACCAATGGAAGACTCATCAGAGAAAAGGACTTAGCCCTACTGACAAATTTCGAGATGCCATTCTATGCACTAGAGGGACCCACTATGAATTATTGCCCAGCCATTCTCCACAAATTATGCTTACTAATTAAAGAAAATGGCAATCATGCATGTGAACGATGCATAAAGCAAGCCACATCAGAAGCCACTACTAGCTATCTGCCACAAGGAAAAGATTCAGAAGACGAAGCAATAATTGAAGAATGATGTAAGCAGTGACGACATCATGTGAATTATTAGTTTTCTGTTGTAAGCACTTACGTGCTATAGGGCTAATAATGTAAATAGTAAATAATCTCTTAGCCTATAAGTAAGTACTCTTATGCTGAGGCAAATCAGAGTGAATCAGTTGGAGAAAACTCTCACCCGAGCTTCCCCAAGTTGAGGAAAGCTGATAGTCTCCTCTTAGAGGATACTAGGTATCTGCGAATACCACCTTGTAAATACTTTCATCAATAAATTACTCTTCTACTTATCATCCTTTATCTTCACTTATTTTACTATGATCAAGCATTCATACACCAAGTCATGACCACATCCAATCAGAAGCACAAAGGTGAAGTAGATCTATCATGCACTCAGAACGCGGAAGCAGTAGTGGACCAAAAGGCACTATAACTCGTTAAACCCAGTCAGGTATGATGCAACTCTACTAGTTTTCATACACTTAAGATTAATTATGAATCCTGAATCTGAAATTAGAGAAACTAATGAAGATATAGAACACCTTCAAATTACTGAAGAAGATGGAAATTATCAAGGAAGCATTCTTATTAATCCTCGTTTATTTCAAAAAATACAAAAAGAAGAATTTGATCTTTCTAAAGCTGCAAATATGAAAGGAAAAGAAAGATTAGGAGGAATAATGAAAAGATTTATTCAAAAAGAAAATATCATTTACTATGAAAAAATAATTACTGAAACTCCTATAGACATAACTGAAGCTCAAGGTAGTACAAATATCCAATTATTAAACCGAAAAAAGATTTCAGAATTATGACAAAATTTAAAAACAGAAGCACATAGAAGAAAAATAGGATATATTCACATAGGTGCAGTTCAAATCCTAATATATGAATCCCATTAAGCACTCAAAGATTAGATCAATCCTTAACTCTAGAACATAAATTCTTAAGAAAAAATCTTATGCGAGCAGGAGATAAAATATTTTCAGTAACCTACTGTGTAAATTATGCATTAACTAATTCTCACCATAGTATTACTTTTAGAAATAATGATAGAATAGATGTCCCTCAATTATTTGAAGATATTGGAAAAATTTATTATCCAAGAAAAAATGAAATAACTGAGTTAGGAACTTTTTTAAAGAAAGCTGAATCATTAAGAATACCCTATATTCCTAGACCTATTCAGTTACTAGAACCTGAAAAAAGTACAAATACCAGTGAAAATATTAATAAATTAGTAAATCAAGTGAATGATTTAACCCTGTATATAAAAAATAAAATATGAAATCAACAAAAATTTATCAAAAAACTCAAAACACTCAAATCTGGGCCAGAATGGTATCAGAGCTAGATAATGAAAACTGCTAGCTACATCAAAATAACTATAAACAATTTAAAAAATTATTGTAAAACTTTAAAGAATTAGATGAAGAAAATCCCAACCCTATAATTAAAGATCAAATAAGACGAGTTGAAATACGTATTCAGATTTTTAAACAACGATTAGAAAAACTAATAGCATGAAAACTTATCGCACCCTAAAAGAATGGCTACAAACTAATCGAAAAAAGATAATCTATTGGCAAAAAGATAAACCAACAACTTTACAAGATTATTTGCTTAAAGAAAGTATGTTAGCACATCATGTAAAATTAGAAAAATGGATAAAAAAGAGACTTGAACGACTAATAGCATGAAGACTATTACTATATTAAAAGAATGGTTAAAAGAAATTAAGAAAGAAATTAACTACTGGAACAAGAAATTGGAGACTTTATTGATGAATGTATAATAGAAGGTATAATAGATTATAACTTAAAACTGCTGAAACGAATAAAAAACGAATTTTTTGAATTAGAAAATTTTGCAGCATGAATCAAACCTAAATAAAAGAAACAATACGAATAATAAAATTACAACTCAGAGATGAATATGCATATCTGTCTACTTTGTTAAAAAATAAAGATGAAGATTAGATGAACAAGTTCGAAAATTAGTTGAAAGGGGTATTATTTGGAGAGAAATAGATTAATCCGTTTGGAAAATCAATTAAGAGAATGATAGAATATATAGAAGAATTAGGATTACATATGTCAGGAAAAATAATTATCCTTATAGAAAAATTTGATGTTATCCTAACATATGATATCTTGGAAGCAATGAATTATCTAAGAAAAAAGATAAAATATTTTGAAGGAATTATCTTACACGAAGAAAATATGGACCTTAAAGAAATAGAGCAAGAAATCCTTACTAAAGCTAAAAGAAGATTAGCTTGTATTTCTCGATATAAAAGACAAGATGAAAAAATATTTGGAACAATAATACCTTCGAACAATGATATCCCATTATAGGATACCAAAACCCTTAGAATTAATGGGGTACGGGGGCAAGATCCTTGATTAATAGGCTTTAGAAAGGTTGGGCCCTACCAGCACCCAGTCTTCAATCCCAACCTGGATCTACATAAATACTCGCTCGGGATCTAAGTGTCTGTTTGACATTTCACTTCTACGAGCTTATAGCGGATGAGAAAGTAGTCTCGTTTGGTAAGTGTCTCTGTCACGAGCTTATAGCGTTTTTTCACGAGCTTATAGCGTTTTTTCCAGATGCTACTTGAAGTAGTGTTTGAGCTTATAGCTTATAGCGTTTCATTTTTCTTTCCACTTTTATCCTTATTATCTTCATTTAATTCGACATTTATCCTCTTCTCTCTCTTTTATGTAAAATCATTAATGAATATGTCCTTTTAGGTCATTTTATATTTTTCAGCTAGTTCAACTACTAGTTTTACCAAACACTTCTACAGAAAATAAGTTAGCTTATCCGCTATCCACTATCAGCTACCTCATCCGCTACCCGCTATAAGCTATCCGCTATCAGCTAGCTTATCCGCTAACCGCTAATTTTATCAAACAGGCTCTATATATAAGCAAAAAAGTACCTAAATTTTTTGAACTCAAATATAAACAAAAGTCAATCAAATTAATCCTATTTAATGCCAGTGTTTTAAAAATATCCTTTGATTATTTTTTTTTTCAAGAGCATTATACACTCCAAAGACACAACTTCCAAGAGCATTATAAATTCCCAAGAAGAGGTAGTTTAATAACTATAAATTATTTTTTACACAAATCAAGACAATTAAATTAATATAACTAACTTTCTTAATACGTGTGAAGTTAGTTTTTTTTTGCTTATATATTGGTGTGGAGTGGGTATATGTTGTCTACTGATTCATAGAGTAAGAGTGTATTGGTTTGGGCCAATCACCCAAATCAAATCATTATAATTAGTTTGGTTTCATTGGCTCTAATTTGACACAATGATGAATGGGTTAGTTTTCAGGTTCCATAATATAGAACATGAGTAACCCAAACAACTTGATAATCTGATTGATTTTTTGAAAAAAAAAAAAAGGAGTAAAAAATATGGACCGTGAACTGAAAATGTAAGGCTTTGTTTGATTTAAGGAATGGTGGGGAAGAATTTTAATAGAGGTGAAGGGTGATGAGGGATTTTAACTAGGTACTCACCTTAATGAAGAGGAAGAAAAGGATTTAAATGGAGGGGCGGGGAAATAATCCTCTCGTTTGGTTAATAAGGAGAGAGAGATTTTAAAATTAATTTACTTTTATATCCCTATAATTTTGGATCTCAAAATGTAAGTAAATATATTGTAATCAATATATTTATTTTAAAACCCCTCCTTTCCCTTCCAAATCCCTCTAAATATTAGAGGGGAACCAAAATTAAGCGAGGAGGGATTTTGGTTACCTCCCTTCCCCCGACCAAACACTATTTAACACTCTATTTTACTTTTCTTCTTTCTTCCCTAGATCTTACCATTTTTGCATCTCTTATCACCTCCAATTGTCCCCCTTTCGAAGCACCCACCTAATGGACAATCACTGTCACTGGTCAAGCAAAGACTGATGGCATGAGCTCATTGTGAAGTGCAACCTGAGCTCGCCATGAATCAATGCAACGAACACCTGTGCGGCTGTGCTCACCACACAACATTGGGACCTGAGCCCATTAACGACCAACATTGTTCTTCATCGTGGCTGGCGTAGACTAACACGAATGAACGTGACGAAAATGCCATATTCTATTAGGCTCTGGTCTTTGACTTTGAGGACCTAGTTGGCTGTCGTAGACTGTACTACATGGTTTTATTTCCTTAGATATGGGTATGTGGTTATTGTGAAAGACCATGAAGTTTGTGCTATTGGAAAAACGTGGTGGTTGTGGACTCAAGGGGTGGTTGTGGTACTGCTGCGGACGTGGTGGGGGAGGAAGGTGGGTGGCACGACAAAGAAGACTAATGTAGCATCAAATGGATGAGAGCAG
Organism: Ammopiptanthus mongolicus; assembly: GCA_039655645.1. Classification (NCBI taxonomy): domain Eukaryota; kingdom Viridiplantae; phylum Streptophyta; class Magnoliopsida; order Fabales; family Fabaceae; genus Ammopiptanthus; species Ammopiptanthus mongolicus. The sequence continues at coordinate 50,371,251 of CM077350.1, forward strand.
AATTGTTTTTTTTTTTTTTTTTCTCTTTTTTTCATTTTTAATTTTTTATTAATTTTGGAAAATATTATATATGCACAACCCTATGACCTAACCTAAATCAACCCATTTCTCAGGTGGCCTTTACTGATTTGTTTGCATTCTCGGCTAAAGAACAATTGTTGTTGGTGTGCGTTGGTGGTGAAGTTGTTGTTTACTAGTCATAGGAACACTAGTAAAAACCTACATTAACAATAACAAATTTCCTCTTTATCACACATAATCAACCATCGCACCCATACCTATAACTATCCCAAGCCACCTTGAACTCCTTACTCTAGAACCTAGAGCAAACTCATTGACTATCGTGCCAAGCACCTCGGACCAACCACCATCACATATCGGACCTACTGGGCCAAACTTCCCAAGAACACCTTAGTCTTCGTCAACCATTATCTTTAGCAGATGTATCTTTTGTGGACCTTGAGTGCTCTTTGAAAGATTCTGATTCCCCCCAATTTTACATTTTTCTCAGGTTCTTTTAATACCTTACCACTTCACAAACTGATGGCCATGACCCACTCCTTAGGATTGGTTTTCTGTGGAAAAAAAGTACCTTCTTGACTTGAATGTACCATGTTAGACAATTGACCAATCTGAACCTCAAGATTTTTAGTAGATGTCGTTTGATTTTGTAACAAGGTGTTAGTCCTTATCATGAATTGTGCGAGGACATCTTCTATGGAAGGCTTTTGTTGAGCATGTGGTTGAGAAGCAACCTGCTGATATCTCGGTGGTGTCATCACATTCTGAGAAATCTTCTAAGAAAAAAATGGGCAATTCCTCCGCACCCCGAGTTGTATGTATTGGCATATAGATTGCTCAATTTGTTCCCATTCCCCCTCAGAGTTAGCTTGCTGATATGATGGTGGAATGTCATTCATAACTAGACACACAGAAGTCACATGCTTCCCATGGCATAACTCACAAGTAGGAGATGATTGTACCACATTCATACTAACTGTCTGCTAACCCATATGTTTTTCCAATCTATCCAAGTTGGCTGATATTTCAATGCGTATGCTTCATATAACCCACAAGCCCTCTTGACTGGCCCCCTTTCAGAATATAAATAATGAGATTTTTGGGGCATGTCATCAAGTATAGTAATCTCTTCTTCATCGGTTTTGTTCATAAAAATCCACCTGAGGTCGCATCCAATAAATTTCTGATGGTACCATTTAGCCCATTATAGAATACCTGCATGATCATCCATTTCCAAATTCCATGATGTGGACATTTACTCACTAAACCTTGAATCTGACCCACACATCTTGTATTTCCTCACCAGAATTTTGAGAAAATAAGTGTATGAGCCTATTTGGTAAAACTAGCTGTTAGCGGATAAGTCAGCTGATAACGGATAGCGGATGAGGTAGCTGATAACAGATAGCGGATAAGCTAGCTTATTTTGTATGGAAGTGTTTGGTAAAACTAATGGTTGAACTAACTGAAAAATATAAAATGACATAAAAGTACATCTTCGTTAATGATTTTACATAAAAGAGAGAGAAGAAGATAAAGGTAAAATTAGATTAAGATAATAATGATAAAAGTGGAAAGAAAAATGAAACGCTATAAGCTATAAGCTCAAACGCTACTTCAAGTAGCATCTGAAAAAAACGCTATAAGCTCGTGACAGAAGGGCTTGCCAAACGGGGCTACTTTCTCATCCACTATAAGTTATCCGCTATAAGCTCGCAGAAGAGACGTGCCAAACAGGCTCTATGTCACTCCTTATTTTAGCTGTCAAAGAATGAGGATAAAACCTGTTTAAGAATGTCCCTATCAAGTCATCCCAAGTAGCTATAGTACCTGGTGGAAGATTATAAAGTTAAGACCTTGCTTCATCCCTCAATGAGAATGAAAAAAAGCCTTAATTTAATACAATCCTATGAAACACCATTGTATATGAAATTGTCGCAGAGTTCAGAGAAAATAGTAAGGTACATATTAGCGTCTTTGTTTGAACGTCCCCTAAACTGATTCCCTTGAATCATTTGGATCATAGCTGGCTTGATTGCAAAGTTAGGTTGCAAATTAGGCCTGGCAATGCTTAAGGTAATGACTGGTCTCTGAGGAATTCAATAGTTCTTCAAAGGTACCCTTGGTTGTGCCATTTGTCTATTATAATTTTCTGGTCCATTGCCTGGCAATGCTTAAGGTAATGACTGGTCTCTGAGGAATTCAATAGTTCTTCAAAGGTAACCTTGGTTGTGCCATTTGTCTATTATAATTTTCTGGACCATTTTACCCTTCAGCTTTTGTCATTGTTTCGTGTTGTATGGTCTCTCTTTTAGCTTTCTGATTCCTTTTGCATGTCTTCTCAATTTCAAAATAAAAAACTAGCAAATTTGAACTTTAAACAATTCTCATGCAAAAGCAAAGTTACCTGAAAAAAGAAAAAAAGAAATTGAAATTAACAACAAAAATAAAAATAACAAAGAAAAATAAAAAGTAAAATATAATAAAATAAAAAAACGAAACAAATAGAAATTAAAATTAAAAATAATGCGTCCAACAAAAGAAGTGGAATTGGAGAAGAAAACGTGAAATGAAATGTTGTCGGGGACCTCGAAAAAAGGAAGGAAAAAAAAAGTCTAGATTAGAAATATCTTAACTTGGTATAATGGATATGATATTAATGAAACAATCCCCGACAACGACACAAAATACTTGTTACGGATTTTACATGTATGATGCAGGCAACCATGGAGGAGAGTTGTCGTTTCATGGAGGATCAAAGTCGTATGATGCAGACTCATCCCATTCGATACATCATCATCGCAACAATAAGGGTCACACGATCAACCCATAATTGAGGAGGAGGAGGAACCACAGCCACCACCGGATGATCACATGCCTAGTTATGCCGAGGATTATTACATTATGTTAGATCTTTGACATTGTATTTGGATTGATTTTTATACATTATTTATATTTACATTTATATTTTATTCAGTGGCACACATTATTTATGTTTTAAATTTACTAAATTTATTTTTATTTTTCATTTTCATTGTCTAATTTTATTTATATTTTAATATTTCATTTTTTTATTTACAAGAAAAAGCTTAAAAAAATATAAAAACTTTCCCAAAGGCCTTTCCGTCGGAAACAGTCGTCGGTACGTTAATTTGTCATTGTTGCCGACGAAATTCGCCATTGGTAATGTGTTCAACCATACCAAAGGATGAATCCCTTGGTCATGGCCATAACTTACCGACGATCTTAGTTGTCGGTAGGAGGAGCAATATATCGACGATTTCATCCGTCGGTAATTATGACCAACATAACGACGTTTTTTTTCCCACAATCTAGTCGCCAGTAATTACCAACAGTTTCACTGTGTCCATCAGTAAAGTTAATGACGAGGAAAATACCGATCGTTACGAGGCCATTGGTTTGCCGTCGGAAACCTTACGTTATTGACAACTTTTTGGTGTTTCTGACGGTGTTTGACGGTTAGTAATAACCATTTTTCTTATAGTGTCACCGCAAGTGCATGTATCGCAACAAGTAATAAAAAGATGAGAAAAAATCGTTCCCACGATGATTGAATATTAATTACCAAAATTAGACTAAAATATAATTATCTAGGCAACCAATTTAAATGGGTAATGTGAAAAAAATTTAAAAGGCAATTAAAGGCAATATTGAAAGATAGAAAATCAATTAAAGAATGCTTTAGAGATCAAATTTACCATCACTACTTCAATTTGGTTCAATTATGACTACTTCCCAATTTTCTATTAACCAAGAACCCTAATTGTTTTCCCTACCAACAACCCTAATTTATTTAATGCTCTCTTTCGGGCACTAAAGAAAATATTCCCAAATTAATAACCCACTATATGTTTATATGAATTTAATTAATTGGAAATTTATTAAGATATATGGTTTTTTTTTATGAAAGTTAATTGCACAGAGCATACGGTTTAAGACCTATCCATATCGACCCTATGATTTTATCTCAATACCCTTGACACATAAATCTCCTTCCGGTCTCAATATGATTAACAAATCTTCTAACTAATGTTTAGTTAATTAGAAACATTAAGAACAAAGAATAAAATGCAAAAATATCGATGAAGACAATTAAGAAACACAAATAAATCACCAAATTGTCATAGTGAGGTTAAATCATCACACTAGAAAAAGAGTGTTTAATGCATGATGAATGAAAGAACAATAATCACCAATGAAATAAAGTCATGGCAGAAGAACAAGAAGAAAGAGGAGAAAACAAGAGCAAAAACTAATCCTTGATGTATTGCAACATCAATGGGTATAAAAGACTCTAATAAGGTTGAGTTTATGGCCATTATCTTTGCGCTAGAAATGTCCTTACAACAAACATGGGTGATGAAAGGGAGATTATTATAAAATCGGACTCTAAGAATGCACTAGCTTGGGTAAATAGAAAAGAGGACTGCCCAAGGAATATGAGGTTCTTCTGTAATAAGATGAAGAATATTTTATTGATTTTAAAATGTGTTCTCTTTTAGCATAAGAATAGAGAAGCTAATGATATTGGAGATGCACTTGCTAAGGAGGGCTCTCAAATGGAGGGAATTTGGATCATGTGGTCTTGAATTAGTTGTAGAGTTAACAAAAGCTGTAATTATTTGTGAAAGGAAGAAGAGATGTTGCTTGTTGTTGTATGTGATTTTTTTGTTGCATATGGTGTGTCATGGGCGTGTAGAGTAAATGAGTTTTGTGTCATGTTGAGTTTGAAATGTAAACTGCAGGGGTTTGATGCATATTGTAAAGAGGGGTGGGTCATGAATAGTCATGTTGATTTTGTTGATGAAGTGCTTTTGATTTCAAACACTAGGTATATAGTGCTAAGTTGGGGTCAACAAAGTGAAGGTTTATGTATATGTTTTGGTGATAGTTGTAATCTTTGTTTTGCTTATATCTAGCTTAGAGCACATGATAGGTCGGATGCTCTTCAACCCTTCCTAAAAGGTGGGGAAAATCTTCGCTTTGATTCTTATGCTAGATTTTATTAACAAATTATTTTATTTATAAAAAAAACGCAAGCTTTCCCTAATTGTGTCCTCCATAATTAGGACATAAACAATCCTATTTATAGAGTTAAATCGCAGGTCAAAGCGTACAAATTAATTCCAAAATGATCCTAAATTAATTAAATCTGCGTCAAATTCTTTTCGGAAAATCGCACAACTCCGCTAAAGAACTCGCGTTGCGGCCCAACATCCACGCGCCACAGCCTGATTCTTTTTTGCAGGTGGTGCGCCGCGATCCAGACTTCCTGAAAGAGCGTTGTGCCGCAGCCTCTCCTGCACAAGTCGCGACGTGCTGTCCTCTGGTACCTGTTTTCCAGCTTTTCATCTATTAAAGCTCAACTTCATGCCACTGCATATTACCTAAAAAAGAAGCATAAAGACATACATAAATAGCTGCAACTAATTCAAATATAACTCTTAAAAACGTGGCAAATAAGTGGTAAAATGACCACTTATCATAACATTCTCAGCAATGTTTAAGGTTTACCAAATGCATTATTAACATTTCTAAGAATTATGATTCTCAGAATCACCATTCTTAAGAATCATAATTTCTGATAATCATGATTGTCGGGAACAAAAAAACAAATTTGCCTTTCAAACGCCCATGGAAAATTCAAACGCCCATGGAAAATCTAAGAGACTTACTTGATTCAGTGAGTATGGCACCTACAAGTATTATGCAAATACCGATCAGTGTTTTAAAGTTGAAGAAGTAAAAGGATAAAACTTCGGTGCAGTTCTATAGGTGATTTTTTTCAACGAAAATAGGACATGCGTAACAGCTTGTGGTGTTGTTTTCATTAATGCGTTGTTACACATGTTTTCTTTTCATTGAAAAACACCATAAACACCTATAGAATAGTATCTAAATTCTATCCAAAGTAAAAATTGTAAGTTTTTATTAGGATTTAATATATTAAAAACTAACACATTAGACTAAGGGGTAAACATATTTTGCCCCCGGAGCAATAACTACTTGTTTCTTTTTTAAACGTGTTTTTGAGTGTAAACATACATTTGCAACGTTATCCCAAATACACACTTAGTTTTTCAATAAAAAACTTATATTTTATTATTTTTTAATTAGTTTCCTTATAGTACTGGTGATTCATACCCTTCTTAAAAATTGGGAAACATGATATGCTCAAATAGAATTAAGAAAAAAAAAAATGAGATGAGATATGATCGAGAGAGAATACAATATGAGAGAAAGACTGATTTAGTACAAGGATTAAGCTTCTTTCCACCCTTACCTTGGAGTCAAACTCGCATCACTAAATGGTTTTCTTGCCTTCCTCATCCTCATACCCCTTCGTGGCACCATATAGGATCTATTGAGTTAGTTATGTCTCCTCTCTCCAATCTAGAGCCATATGCCAGCTCTTCGTTCTCCTCAATTACCTTCTCACCTTTCTTTTGTATCACATTTTGTTTAATATCCTTCTTTGTATGTGTTGGCGTGTTGCTTATCATGTATTTTTTTTTTTTTTTTTTTAAAAACGAACCATATAATGTTTTGCCTTTTTTTTTGGTACAAAAGCGTTTTGGCTTGGTTTTATTTTCTTGTGACTTTTTTTTGTGTGTATAAGGGTATCCGCGGCCGATAACCGAAGATTAATCTCTTTCAAAACATAGAAATCATCGAAGTGTGTGTTTTTTCTCTCTCAACAAAGCTTTTTTCATACACATGATTATAATTGAATTTCTGACAATATACTTAAGAAACCTAACTATCTATTAACTATGGCGGATCTTATTAGTTGTTGTGACTTTTGAGTAAAGCTATCAGGCAAATAAAATCTTAATACAATTAAGTAAATATATGTTAAAATTTAAAAATAATTGTTAAATAAGTTACGATGCTAGAAAACCATCCATATATTTAAGAGTTAATAATAATAAGAATAATATATGTTTGGTTTTGGCAAAAAAATTAATATATGTTTGGTACATATATCTAATTCATATATCATGTATGGTGTAGTATTTGGATAAATTATTGTTTTTTTTAGTTTAATAGCTACGCTTGGTTAGCGTAAAGTTTTTTACACTGTCAACCAGTCACAAATAATTATACGGATAACTTTTAAGGTAGTTAAGATAAAAGTCAAATATTTTTAGTGATGTGATAATTTATGATTGGTTGACAATCTAAAAAATATTTATACTAATAATACATACCAATTAAATCTATTTTTTTTTACAATGGATAAATTATTGTTAAGAACCGGCCGCTAAGAAGTAGTATTTAATGTTAAAATACATAAAAACTTAAGGACTGTACAAAATTTATTTGAAGAGGACTATTAAATTTCATGCGAGGGACAAAAATATGATTACAAATAAATTTGGGAATGGTTGTTGCTTAGTAAATGAGTGGTTATTTGTTCTCACTAGTGATAATAAATAATTTTAAATGTTAAGAAATTTTTCGAAAATGACTGTTGTTTTTTGTTGAGTGGTCGATTGTTTGTTCACATTGAATTGCTAACTATTAAAAATGAAGTTCCATGTTAAATCCCTGAACTTTCGAAGAAATATACAAATGACTATTACTTGTTATACAATGATTATTATTTGCTCAGTAAAAAAAAATGATTATTATTTGTTAATGAGTGGCTCATTATAAAAACAATTGTGAATATTATTATTTAAGTGGTTATTTATTTCCCCTAAATGGCTAACAATGTTAATGAGTGGTCATTCTTTTGGTAAAGTGTAAGAAAAAGATCACTAGTCATCATTTGATCTCTTAACGATGGACCGAGGACGTATTTAGATAAATAATTTAATTAAATATTAATTTAATTTTTTTTAAATAAATTAAAAATAATTTATTTTCGTAAGTTTCTCCGAAAAATTTATTAAAATAAACTAAAAAGATTTTATAGAAATATCATGATGAATCATTTTCATAAGTTATTTGTATAAATTTATTTTCATAAGCTATTCTCATAAATTCAAATAAACTCTTTCAAACACACTCTAAAATTAAAAAAGATTTGGCAATGGCTTTTGCTGTTAGTAAATGGTTAATTATTTACTCCTACAAAATAACTACTACTTTGACCAAGAGTTAATTTATCTATTAAATAAAATATTATTCCCTGTCCAATAATAAATTTTGTGTAATAAATTCTTAATAATTTAAACTTCGTATATTCATTAGAATCAAGTATTCCGCACTCTTTTACGTTAATTTTCCCGTGATGATTTTATTGGGAAAATGATTTTCACACACTAAATACAACACATGTGTGAGATATTACATCAAATACATCACCGTAACTATATTATACTATAACATATGAAAGGATAAAACAAATACTAGTATATCATATGTAAACATAAATGAGGGGTGAAACTATTGGGATTCATATTTGTCTACTCACACTCCTTATTAATTGAAAATAACGTTGTAAAATAAAAATCTAAAATAGTGTTTGGTTAACGGGATGTGCGGATAAATATTTTTTTTTCTATATATAAAGGTGTCCTTCAATCGATAGTTGAAGATTAATTCCTTTCGAGACATAGAGATCGTCGAAGTGGATTTTGTTTCTCCCAACAAAATATTTTTCATACACACGTAAGAATCGAATTCTTGGTAACATTCTTAAGGAATCCAGTTATCTATCAAATGCGTTGGATTTTATTGGTCGCGGATAAATAATTTGAAATGCTAATAAAATTACCCATAAATAAAATGTCATCTAAGTATGGAAATTAATTCTCTCATGTGTTGTTTTATGGTCACATTGTCATGTAGAAAAAAGAGATAAACACAGAGGTTATAAAATAAATTTTACAAATCTTGATTAAGTACATTAATAAACTTTACATAAAAAAAACCATATGAGAGTTATTCAACTGGTACAACTAACATAACTATTTTTGTTAATTGTTAATATTGTGTATCAAGAGGACATTGGGAAGAGTTCATAGACACCTTATTTGGATTTATCTTATCATATACGTATTTAAATAAGAGTTTAGAAGAGTTTATGAAAATAGTTTTTAACCTTTTTATAAGTTTTTTTCAACTTATTTCAGTAAAATTATAAAAAAAAAACTTATAAAATAAACTAGAAAGAGCTAATAAAAAATCATAAACTCTTATATAATAATTTTTTTTTTATAATCTTATATAATAATCGTTTTATTGAAAAAACGTTTAGTTAATGAGTAAACAATCATTTTGGTCGCTGAAAATGTGAGGTGTTGTCAGTTCAGTCCCTAAAAACAATTAAATTACGAAAAAAGTTCTTGAATGTTAATTTCGTTAGTAAAGTTACTCCATAGCAGGGACTAACTTGACTAACGAAATTAATATTGAAGGATTAAATTGAATGACAAAATAAATATTAAGAAACTTTTTCATAATTTAACTACTTTCAGGATTGGATTGACAGCAGCTCATACTTTGATAGATCAAACAAAATGATGATTTACTCTTAATTAACCTATTTATGCCGCCATGAATTTGTATTATTGTTTCTCGTGTTTACTCTACCTGCCCATTCATCCGCGCCACTCCATTGAACCTTTTGTGTAATTCACGCTCTCTCTTATTGCCCCAGAAACTTCCTTAACTTCTATAACGATTCGCCAACACAACCACCTTAAAAACAGGAAACAAAATCCAAAGACACAACAAACTTTGCGTAACTCATTGTCCTTGTCTTGAGTATACCTTCCTTCATCTTCTTCTTCATTCTATCTCATTCTTATCCAAAGAGTGTAATAGAAAACAAGACTAAAAGATGTCAGTTTCTAAAGATTCAGAGACAAAGGTAAATGTTCGGTCTCCGCCGGAGCAGTCAGCGCCGGGAACTGGCGGCGGCGGCGGCGGATTCCTAAGGCAGTGGAAGAGGGAAGATTTGCTGAAGAGAGGATCGTTGGTGCTGAGAGGAATTGCTCTGATTTTCTCTTTGATTTCTTTCATCCTCGTAGCCAGCAACAAGCATGGTGATTGGAGAGAATTTGATAAGTATGAAGAATACAGGTAAGAATTAGAAAACTTCTTTGTCAATTAGATTGTAAAATTAATGTGATGTGGGTTTGTGATAATTTTGGCTGAAGATTAGTGGGTTTTTGTCAAAATTTGATTTTGTTCATCGGGGTGTTGTTGAATTTGGTTTGTAGGTACTTGCTGGCCATAGCTATTCTATCCAGTTTGTACAGTGGAGGCCAAGTTCTTCGTCAACTTCAAGAACTTTCCACTAAAAAGAACCTGCTTCAGCCACGAACTGCAGCATTGATTGACTTCTTTGGAGATCAGGTTAGGCATTATTTATTCTTTCATCACATTGATTTATACAAATATGTAAATAAAATTTAAAAGAAATTAATAATTTAAGAAATAAGAAGTATCATGCAACCGCAATTTGCGGGCGTTATATGGTTGCGAAGACCATCGAAACCATAATATTACTATTTCAATTACGGATGCAGATCTCATTTTAAAAACGGATGTCACTATTTTTTCTTGTACAATATATGTTGTTGTCATGTGTTTCTAAACCCAACTCTGATGACTGATTCTCTGAATAATGAGAGAACAAGCAATCAAATTCAGTCTTGGATTTGATTTGAATTATGAAATAAACTGCATTTTCCTACTAGACCGGTTTGTTTTTTTTTTCGTTGTTGTTGATAAGCTGTGTTGGAATGTTGCTTAATTTTTTCGTCCCTAGTAGCCGTGGAAGACTGAAGTTTAACCTATGTAGTTGAATTGCAACTTGCACGTAATGTTTAAAAAGCATGAAAGAAAGAATTTACCCGTACGGAAGGAATAAAAGTGCAAACTTATTTCTTCAAGTAACAAGTAATCAACGAAAGGATAAGTGTTATTTATTCTAAGGAACATTCGACTTAGTTCTAAACGCTTCTATAATATAATCATGAGAGAGAAAATGCTTATTGGCTTTAATTTAGTGTTACAAAAGTTAGTGGGCCCTACAGATGGTCTATTAGTTGGTGCAAGGCTTCATTTTGAATAACTCATACGCTTCATTTTGTATACTATACTATTGGCTTCAACGTTGTCTTTTGATACATTATGAAATGTTAACAAATTGAGCTAAGCATTTTTTTTGGGACGACCTAAGCTTGATTGGCAAAGTTTTTGGTTGCAGATTGTAGCATATCTCTTGATATCATCAGCATCTTCAGCGGTTCCAATAACAAATAGAATGAGGGAAGGGGCAGACAATATTTTTACGGACACTTCAGCTGCAGCCATTAGCCTATCTTTTTTTGCCTTCTTGTGTCTAGCACTGTCAGCCCTCATATCAGGATACAAATTACCAGCTCAAACTTATATATGAACTCTTCCACAAAAAATTCTCCTATCTTTGTTTCATACTTCCATTTATTTCTCTGCAAAATACGTTTGTCTATAAATTTGTGTGTGGAAGTGAGTTTAAGCATGCCCCCTTTAAGTCTGTGCCCATGTTACAGTGAGATATTATGAGATTGTACTGATTTCATTCATATACCAATGCAAATAGTTTTATTTTGGTTAAATTACTCTTTTCACCTTTTAATAAATTTTTAAATAATTATTTATAGCTTAAGACTTTTACTTAGTTCTCTGTAATTCAAACAAATTTAATTAAGTCCTCGGCTCCTCGCTAACATAAATTCCAGAGACTTACGGGATGTATTGGATTGAGATTTTAAAAATTATTTTGATATATAAAAGTCGTATGGATTTTAAAAGACTATATAAAAATGTAATGACTTATGAGATTTTTTTTAAAGTCATTTATAATCAAGATTTTATAAATTGGATTCTAATGGATTTATATCATAAGAATCTATAAGACTTGGAAGGATTATATAGAATTATAAGATTTGAAAAAACATGGCGGAGAATAAAAAATCAGAATTTGTAAATAAAGATTCTATTTCCGTTATAGAGAATAAACATATAAACTCTAATTACAACATTATAAAACAAATTCAATTTTTATAGTGGATAAGACAACATATTCACAAAAGTATTTTGTTGACATGTTATTGTATTTATGAAGTGGAAAAAGAAATGGTGAACTTAAAACATATAAAATTCACTTTATTTTCATAATGTCATGAATACTATATTCTATATTTTTATTGCGTACTGTAACTGTTAAGTTTGCCATCAAGAATATATAAATTTGATGTGTCATAGCTAAATGTATACTTACAAACCAATTCTACTATATACTTAAGTAGCGTTAGAGCCAACTTTTTTTGAGGCTTAAAAGCTCCTTTGAAGTTAAAAGTTAAATATAAACGCTTTAAAAGTTAAGCTAAAGTTGTTTGGTAATTTATGTTGGGTAGAACGGAAATCGTGGGGGAGAGAGGGGGGAAATCGTGGGGGAGAGAGGGGGAGGAGGGAGAGGGGGAGAAAGGAGAGAGAGGTGAAGAAAAATAAGGATTTAGAAATCGTGAGAAATCTCAGAGTGATATTTTTTGTTACTAAAACATCACATAAAGTCTCACCAAATCCACTTTAGAAAACAATCCATCAAAATTAGCAAGTTTTTGAATACCACAAAATTTTTTGTTACTTATAAAAAGTCTTGATTGAATACCACTAGATTTGAACACCCTCTTTAAAAAAACATGATAATCTTGATTGAATACTGTAAGACTTATTTAGATTATCATAAAAAGTCTTTTAAAATATTTTAAAATCCTAATCCAATACACCCCTTAATTACAAAAATTTATAATTAGTGATAATTTAATTAAAAAATTATTTAAATAAAGGGCTCTACAATCTTTTTTAAATTATAAAAATTTAATTAAAAATATTAAACTGTAGGGACTTATTTAAAAATCGAGTGAAATTATAGGAACGAAAGCTTAATGGTTTGTTTGGTTTGCTTCTAGTTTCCTGTTTTCCTTTTTTTATTTTTGTAAAATAATTACAACACAAATAATTACAAAATTGTCACATTATTTTGATTCTGTTTCTTATTTTCAAAAGTTTATACAAGAAACACTGAAAACAATTTTTTGTTTGTTTTCACTGTTTTCTATACAAATCTTTAGAAATAAGAAACAGAATGAAAACAGTGTGACAGTTTTGTAATTATTTATATTATAATTATTTTTACAATCAGAAAATGAAAACATGAAACTAGAAACAAACCAAACAAGCCATTATTTTTCTACTTATTGACCGGTTCATGCTTTCTTTGGTGACGGACTTTGGCAGAAAAACAAATACAGACGTGAATGCTTATTTCCAGAGTAATTGAAAGAATCTAACATTAGAATTAGATTCTTTTTTGGAAAAAATAATGTTACTATAATGTTTCTTTTATTTTTTTTCCTTTAAGGTGAATGCATAATTCTAGAGTGATCGGAAGAAGCAAACATCAGAATTAGATTCTTTATTTTTAATAACATATTTTGAATAATCTAATATTATCCAAATATAATAAAAGAAAAATTTAACTTTTTTCAAATCATAATGGTTTCAATCTTAAACCCTGTTTGAGTCCGAAAATTTTCTATTAGCATATGAACCATTCGGAGGTACTTTCTGGTATGCATACGCACGCAGTATTGGTACGCAGTTTGCCCCTTCTTATCATATAATTATAAGACTTTGTTTCACTGAAAAGCAAGATCTCAAATTGTGGTTACGGTTACTTTTGCTTGCAACTATATTGTGTTTATTATCATTATGGATAATTGTGAGATAATACAGTCGATGCTATCACGATTTCGAAAACTATCAAAATCCCAACATTGCGAATTTAAATACGGTTGTAAACCTCACATGCACATTTTGCTAATTAAATCAGAAATCATTGACCATTTCATCTTTATCATAATTTGAATATGTTAAGGACTATAAATGAAAAATTACAGTAACACAACCAAAAGTAACCATAACCGGTAGGGCAACAGAGCAGAGGTTTGTATAGCATAGTAGAAATTGCTAACACAAGCACACATCATCTTACAAAGAAACTTTTTTTTTTTTTTTTTTTTGCTTTCGTGCTAAACAAAAATGACAAAAGACAGATAAAAGTCATCAGTCAACTCGTTTTCTATCTCCTATGATTAAATTAAAGTTGAAACAACACCTAATTCTTGTAAAACTTTAGATTACTGCAGTTCTAGTCTCTAATCTTACTGAGTCAAATTAGATGTCCATGATCTTTTTATTCTATCTAATATGAATAACTAAATTCCTATATGCTATACAACGACAGATGACAACATGTAATCTTGTGGTTCTAAACTTAAAAGATCTTTGATAGAAATGGCTGTAGGAATGAGTCATCCTTCTTCTCCTCAGTAGCCAGATGGATATGACTCCTTTAAAGTGAACAAGTAAGAGAATATCTATTATTCTAGTATCATTAGATCGTTTATGATTTGAGATCTAAACGCATTTTATCAAATCAAGTATAGACACATCCTTAATATGTTTACTTTAGAGGAGCATCTCCAGTAGCAGAGTATATAGCATCTGAGTATTGTTCATGACTGGTAAATGAACCCATTGATCTGCCAAAAGCGGAAAATTCAAAGCTTCCCGGGTTCAGCAACATGTCCAGCATAGAAGGTTCTTGACTTTCAGACCATGGTAGGTTTGTATCATGAAGTGAATTTGGGAAACTTGCTGAGGGCCTTATAGGGGCAGTAACATTGTTGCTGTTCAGAGAAATTTTGTTCATGTTGTAGCCTGAAGTTCCACGTGCCACAGGTACATCATGGTTGTGTTTCCCTTCATATGTTGTGATTACAGCTTTCATATCATGTGCGGCTCGCTCAACAAGTTTTCTCACTGAACAACCTGGGGTTACACATTTATAGTAGCTCCTGCATATAGTATATTTTGAACTAGTGAGTGACAATTATGTGTTTTGTAACAACAAGAATTGTAAATTTGTAATGCTAGGTATGGTATTTGTTTTCCATCATTTAAGTACCTTGGGTTTGGATTTCCTTTAACTACTTTCTGTCCATATTTCCTCCACCTGTAGCCATCATCAAGTATATCAATTTCGCTTGTCGTTTGAACTACAACTCTAGGCTCCTTAACAGTTCTACTCCCGGAGGTGGAATAGCCATCATTTTCAGTCTCTCCCTTCCTGGAATAATAAGAATCATAGTTAGTTATATTGAAGCGAAGTTCACTATGCAGTTTCATTTTATGAATGCAAATCACTGTCTATTACATTATCTCTTAGACACTCCATTCAGTAGTTGACATGTATGAAAGCATTATTTAGAGATTGGTGGGTTTTTAATATGAGGGTGAGCCTTAGCGCAATAGGTAAGGTTGTTGTCTTGTGACTTAAAGGTCACCATTTCAAATCCAGTTAACAGCCTCCTCACTTGTAAGGGTAAGGCTGCGTACATCTACCCTCCTTAGACCCCATCAGGTGGGAGCTTTGTGCACTGAACACCCTTTTTTGTGGATTTCTAATATGCGCTCCACAGTCTTTCACATGTTTAATATTGGATGGAGTGCCTATGGTAAGACAGTATTGCTAAAAGTTATTGGAGTGTAAATTGTTGATCTTACCATCTTTTGGCCACTGGTCCAAGGTTATCATCATCTGCCCCAGAATAACTTGTTTGTGATGTTTGCTCAAAGTCTTCCTCTCCCGCAGATTGATCAGAAATCCCTGAGTTGGTGCAGGATGAAGAAGGTTGATGAAATGATTGAGAACTTGTTCTTTTAGTGGACTGGGGCTTGGGATGGTTGTGGCCTCCCTTGTATACTATCTCAGTAATATGTCCTCCATCCAAAGACTTCTCAACTTTCTTCTTCATCGAACAATTTGGATGCGTGCACTTGTAATAACTGCGTGGATTTTCGCTTCCTTTCATTTGTTTCTCTCCATATTTCTTCCACCTGTATCCATCTTCTGATCTCTTTTGTTCTCTAATAGTCTGAGAAGCATTAGTGTAGTTAAAATAACCAGTCCCAGTAGCTGAATTAGTATGTATTTCAGGTTTGGTTGCGGCCATATCTGAGGAGAAGCTCTGAGTGGATGGATATTCAGATTTGATTTCTGTCTTTTCAGATGAAAAATCGGTCTGCTTTGCAGGTTCATTGAATTTCCAAGTGTTTTGTTTCTTTAGTGGCTCCTGTTCAAGAAGAACAAGCATTCCAAAACAAATGCAAATAAATGCCAAGAAGAACATATACCAAAACATCAACACATCATAGATCAAACGTTGTTTATTGTGACTAAGTTGTTTTAAAGAGTTAATTACAGGGTAAAGCTTCATACACATCATATAGACTTACATCACCTCACATGTATGTGAAGTGAGGTAATTAAAATATAGTTATGCATAAAACAAGATGGAACCAACTTTAATCAAATAGTGAAATTGTGTATATATAAAATATGATCTGTTTGTATGTGTGTTTAGCATCCTTCTTAATTAAGCATACTACACAGGCCCACATAAATGGCACAAAGTAAAAATAATCAATACATCACACCTTGTTTATTGTGACTAAGTAGTTTGACAATCATAAGAATGAAGTTTACTGTTTGTCAAGACTCAAACATAGAAACATACAAAATTCTTAATCGCTCTTAGCATATAGAGTATTTTGCTGTCATTTAATGCAAATCATATCAACTTTATGAGTCATTGTTGTTTTAAATAGTTAATTATGGGATAAAGCTTCATACACATCATCTAGACTTACTTCACCTCACATATATGTGAAGTGACAGAATCAAATTGTAGTTATGCACAAAACAAAATGGAACCAACTTTAATCAAATAGGGAAATTGTGCATATATAAAATGATATGTCTCATGTCTGTATGTGTGTTTAGCATCATTCTTAATTAAGCATACCACAGGCCCACATAAATGGCAGAAAGAAAAGTTCTCTCTTTTTCTGAAAGCACTATTAGTTTTTAAAGACATCGGCAAACTTTTAAGTTTTATTTTGTCAACTTTGAATACACTAGTCAAGTTATGAATTAGTTAAAACAATTCAAACTAGATTATAAAACTATATTATACCTCAAAAAATAAAGAACTAGAAGAAGACAATTCAGATAGAATCATTAATAGTAAGTTTATAATAAACTGACCCCACAAAAAGGAACTTGTCTAAGTATGTCAAGAACAGACACAACCAAAAGTGTGGTTGTTTAAGTCAAATGGTCATCAAACAACAATGTAACTTACCTCTTGTAACATGCTAGAGGAAGATTGGAAGAGAGACACATGATCATTAGTTTGGGTTTGGAAAGAGAGGTCAGAGTAGTTTTTCTCTTCCTCCTTGTTAGTTTGTTGGTCCTCACTTGAACTGTTTCTCCAGTTGAAGCTCTGGCCAGAGGAAGGCACAGTTGTATGAGATGCAGGAATCTAAACCAATATATAGAATAAAACAATAAAACCCCACAGTTAGTGATGAACCAAAACGTGACAATGGACTTGAAAAAATGGCTTTAAAAAATGGAAGAGTTTGATTGTAACTTACATTTGGAGAAGAAAGAAACAAAGGTGAATTCAACAAGTCAGTTGGGCTGAAACCAGGTGGAAAATCCAAATATGAAGATGAGGGAGAGAGGAGTAGTGAAGATGGAGGAAGTGACTTGAAATTAGGAACTTCAAATCCAACATGATCATCAGTTTTAAGTTGAGAAGTTCCCCATTTATTATCCATGGTCATGTTGTTAGTGTTACTGTTGTTGTTGGAAAAGAGACCAGTGAAACTGAAAGCCATGTTCATGAATTGAGGTGGCAATGAGAAAAAGGTTGGGTTTGAATTTAAGGGAGGGAGAAGATCATTATATTATAGGGGGGAAGGCATGCACATCACCAATGTATTTGGAAGGTGCTTCTTAGAAGGTAGAGGTGAATGTTTGACCGTGGAAAAGGCAAAACCAAAATGGGTCAAGGGTTGTGGGTTTGACTTGACTTGGCTAGGCTAGCCTTGGATTACATTAACATCAGAGGCTGGAGATGTTGAGAGGCGGCTGAAACAAACAAGCAGATGATAGGATATGTTACTGTTAGACATCTGTTTCATTATGTGGCACCATTGTCACAAAATAAATTCCTAGGTCCTTCTTGTAATGTTAGCCAAGCTACAGCATTAAAAGTATACTTTTTATATAAAAAAATGCACTTAAACCATCTCCAATATTAATTTGTTTAACTTCTTTTTTTTATAGGTTCTATCATATCACGTTACCATTTTTTATTTCAAACTACTTTAAGTAACTCTCCATTTCATTGTGCAACTCTAAAAAGTTAGACTATTTCTATAAATAAGGATTGTTTCTATAAGCAATAATTTTTACATTTACATATCATGTTATTAGTACTCCAACTGTACTACCGAATAAAAACCAGTTCTTATTTGTTAAGTAACTCCCTATTATTGTAGATGCTCCTAAGAAGATTTTCTTTGATAGTTAGAGAAGGTAAGAAACCTATGTCTCTCACGTCTCTTTCACTAGTTTACTTATTGGTCACCTTTTCAGTGGGTGTTTAATTAGTTTGTTTCACTTTTTGAAGTAGTCTCTTTTAAATTAATAATAATAAAGTTAAATTGCGGTATCAATTCAAAGATATAATTATTAAGAGGATAGTTTTCTAAAAAAAAGAAATTAATAAAACCTTTAGAATTATCATGGAGTGCACCAATAATATATTAAGTCCAAACAACTATACTAACAATTTAACCTTTATATGATTTATTGTTTAGCCAGTCAAAAAATTAGATCACCAATATTAATAAATTAGCAAATATTCCATGCATTTTACAAGTGTTTTTAAACTTAAAAAAAATTAGATATAAAAGAAAAGAAAGAATATAAGAAAAATAATTTAAAATTCTAAATGCTATATACATAATTAATTTAAATATATTTTAAAAAAATATAGTAAAAAAGTATTAATTTTATTAGAGTTCGTAAGTATTTGAATTAATTTAAAACATAGTTGACAATTCGAATAAGATGTGATATTCACTTGTTACATGAGGTAAATAAGTATGTTGATCCTTGGACATAAAAAAGTATAATCCATATTTGAATTGATCAACCCTTATTAGAGTACTCATATGCATCAAAAAAAAAAAATATTAGAGTACTCATTCTTAAATATAAGTCATTCACCACAACTTCTATCCTCCTCGGAGCCACGTGGCATAACCAACATTAAGTAATTTTTTATTTTTTCATTTTTTAAACATGTTTTCAAATCTAATAATTAATATTTAATTTATTGCTATTAAATTTACACATAATTTAATTATTTACATTTAACTATTTTACTTTTTATAATATATTTTTATATTTACTAATTAATAGTTATTACTATAAAATTCGTTGATGATTAACTTATTTTTGTTTAATTCTTTTCCTTTTCTGAAAATATTATAAAATTAAAATATGCATACCTATATGTTAAATTAGTATAGAACAATGCTTAATAGTACGAGAAGAGGCTCATAAGAGTGATACAAAATAGGTTATAATCACAAAATTATAATAGAAGCAGAAATTACAGTGATGTAAAAAAGAAAGAAAGATAAAGAAAAAAACACTATAAACAATGCATCATGCAAAAAGTACGAAGTGGAATTCGTACCGCACAACATTGTTGATTAGAATATATGTTTTTAAAAGTGGTTAAGTCTCTCAAGTTACTTTCATTTATAGAATGACATATGTTATTCTTAATTTACCTTTTCTTAATATTTAAACTTAAATTTTAAAATTAACTATACATATCTTCTATTTAGATTTTAATATTTTATCTTTTAATTAATATTTATTAGGTTCTATTTTAATTAGTTGTATATATATATATATATCATTTTAATTTTAATAATTTTTAAATAATTTTTCTTTTCTTTGATTTATTTTGTTTTAAAAATTTTAAAATACTTATGCAATGCACCAGGCACATGCTAGTTTTTCGAACATTGTAAATGAAATAACTATTTTAAAAAAAAAATTTATCATAATATGCAAATAATAATATTTAGTATTTGAATAAATTTTAGAAAGGTAACAATGTAAATAGGATATGACAACAATTAATTGAAAACTTTATTCCGGAAAGGAAAAGAGTTATATGTAAATGATCGGTGTGATGAATTCGGTACTTATAACAATTAATTATCAGATTTGAAAATTTATTTAAAACTGAATATTAAAAAAAAATATGTTTGACGTAGACAAAGTCACATGGGTTACTTAGAATACAGTATTCATGGAGAGTATCTCATGTTGAAGAATAATTACTCTTATTTAATATATAAGGATTGGTTAGTATTAAAATTCCGAAAATTTGTATTTTTTTTAATCAGTATTCCGAAAATTTGTATTAGACAATTAGTAGACAATATGAAAATTGGTATTATTATTTAGAAATATTTGTTTCTAAAAGGAAAAGATTTGAATGAAAAACTAAGTATGTAAATTTGGTAACTACACCAATTAATTAGCATATTTAAAAATGTATTTAAAAAATGAATAAAATATTAAAAAGTTGTTTGATATAGGTGATGATGTGACGCACCAAGCAGAAAAGAGATTGTGCAAAATATCTCCCGTTAAAAAAGGAGGACTCTAATTTAACATATGAGGATTTGATTAGTTATAAATTTTTGATAAAATAGATTGATTGGTTCTATACGTTTGTTTAATTTTTTATATTGGTTCCATAAGTTTTTTTTTCAAATTGATCCTACACGTTTCATTTTGTTTTCACATTAGTTCTTTCCGTCAATTTCGACCTAACGCTATCAAATAAAGAGACGTGTCGCACTACTATCATGTCACGTCAACTCAAAACTAACGACGTTAGGTCAAAATTGACGGAAATGACTAACGTGGAAACAGAATGAAATATATAGGACCAATTTGAAAAAAAAACTTATGGGATCGATGTGAAAAATTAAATAAATGTATAGAACCAATCAACCTATTTTGCCTAAAATTTTAAAATGATTATTATACAACATAATAAATATTAAATTAACTATAAGTACTTAATGTAACATTTTAAGAGTTGGTTTGGATGTGGTATTTTGGATTAATTGTTTTTGAATGATGAAACTCATTGGAATTGCTTAACTCCTCTTTTTATCGATTTCATTATGTCACATCATAATTTTTACTTTATATTACTTTAAGCAACTCTCTACTCCAATAGTACGACTCTAAAAAGTTAGAGTTATTCTATAAGTAATGATTGCTTCTATAAGCAATGATTCTTACAACTGGATGTCATGTTATTAGTGTTTTAAAAGAGCTATTATGTAAGAATCGATTCTTATTTCTTAATCAATTTTTATGGGAGACGCTCTTACATCTTTTAGCATGTTTGGTTGAGTATTTTGAAAGAAAACAAAAAGATTTTCTAAGTAGATAATATGTTGAAATCCACCGGCAAGAACAAAATAATAGAAGACTACCTTATCAAACATGCCAAGACACCTTAATTAAATCTTCCTAAATCATATTAGCAAATCGAGTATGAGAATTATTATATATGCACATTAAAGTCCCAAAGATGCCTTATATGTGCCAACATATCAACCACATGATTTGATTAATACAAAAATATATAAAAAATAAAAAAATGCTAACAATATATTTTTTAATACTCTATTTTTAACATACTTTCTCATATTGATTGAAATTCATGTGAGTCCTACAAAATTCAAATGACATCGACATGAATTAGTGGGACCTATATGAATTTCAATCAATAAGAGATAGTGTGTTGGAAAGAAAATGTTAAAGAGTGTTGCTAACACTCCTCTAAAAAATAATCACATAATTTCAACCATACCAGTACATGTTGGTTTAAATAGACTAGACTTGAATACAAATATGTTATTGTGTGTTTTTCCTTAATTTATGTATATAAAAAAATACTATTAAAATAAATTTTCATTTAGACGGCTCACAGTATTCCACAAGATTAACCTGGGACAAGAATTAATATATTCTTAAAACTTCTGTCAAAAAAATATACTCAGTACACGATCCTAAACTATAATAATAGCACTTTAACATCAATATTCATCCCCCATCACTCTATACCTGGCTCCTAGAAAAGCTACACCCAAAACTCAGTTAGAACTAAATTTGTATTTTTTTTTTTAGACAGATGTTTGAGATTCTAAAGAAAGATCTTTCCTAAGACATAGAGCTATTCCATGATTGAAAAAATCTTATTAAAAACTTCATCCAAACGTAAAACAAAATTTACCGCGCGTTTTGAAAGATCTTTTTAAAATGGATGACATAAAGAAAGCCACTTTTTTACAAGTTCATCCAAACAATCCTAAATATTTTTGAAGTACTTGCTATTAATTTTATCATGAAAACATTATCTAATGGGGGTCATATTAAAAAAGAGCTTGTATTTGGATTTTGGTAAAATGCTAATTTTGCTTCAAGTGGCAAAATGAAGAACAACAATAGATATATATAGTCAGCCCCAGCATCCGTACATGGTTCCATGGTGTAGTGGTTAGCACTCTGGACTTTGAATCCAGCGACCTGGGTTCGACTCCCGGTGGGACCTGTGCTGCCTTTTTTTTCATTTTAAATTATTAAAACCAAGGTCCAAACAAAGTTTGAACTTTGAAGTAACGACACCAGTTGATGGAGGAAGAAAAATTAGAAAAGTAACAGCGAACTGAGGTACTATAGATTTTCCCTCCCATTGAATCTAATTTTGATGGGTTTGGATTTTAGAAAATAGACCCAATGCCTTTTTTAAGACAATTTAAGTTATATTTCAAGTCATTTTAACTGAATTCGGTGTCTCTTATTTTTTAAAAATGTATTTTTTTTTTTTTCAAGAAGGTGTTTAGCTTATATTTTCTAAAAAGTTTTTTTTTGAAGAACAAAGCTGATTTTATGCATCTCATGTAAAGAACCGTTGGATTGTTGAATGGTGATTATTTTTTATGTCATTACTTTCTTTCCCATCTTACCCTTTAGGATTTTTTAATAATATTTGATGTACCATTTCACGATTTGCTTCTTTAAAGGTTCGGTTGCTTTTTTTTCATAATAATATTGTATCATTTCAAGGTTGGATTGTTTTTTTATAACGTTTTTTTTGTCTGGATTTCTAAGATGACAAAATAAAATAAACATTTAATAATTAAAAAATTTAATCAAATATTATTAATTATATCTTAGCACTTTCCTGGCAGATACGATTGTACCCCTGTGATTTATTTTTGAAACACACCATGTTCCTGTGTTCCATATCATCTTGAACCAGTCCACAAACCAAGGTTGGGCCTTCATCTACTTTTCCGAGATTCAAGGGTGACAATGTATAAGGGATGCACCCAATCGCAATCCCTGATAGCATGAAAAATTGACTCATCACTGTTTAGGCGTATTGGGCATAGGGACACAAACACGAGACACCTCTCTTTGACAAATATTTTTGACTAGGCAAAGCTTGGTTCAGAGCTCTCCAAAGGAAGTTGAGTGATGAGCATAAAGTAGCAGCACCAAAAGATCTTTTGCATGTTAGAAGGTTCATTTAAGTCATATTCAGATGTAGAACCCGTTTGTCAGATTTTTTTTTTGTTGTGAAAAATCAATTATTTTTGAAAAATAACCACATTTGAGGATTTTTTATCTATTTGTTTCAGCTTTTGAAAACAATCAGAATTTGAAGAAAAAATCTGAAACTATTGAGTAGTTTCTCATAAAAAAATATTCTTTCTTCAAGTAAAAAGTGACTTTTATGATTGTAAACAAATATAAAATTAACTTTTGTTTTACTTAAAAATCTCTAAAAAATAATCATTAAACTATTTTATATGAAAATGTTTTTTTTAATTTTAAACAAATAAGCCCCGTATTGTTATCTCAGTCTGGTTAAAATCAGATTCATGTTATCAGCCATTTAGCTATTTATTAGTTGTAAAGTAGTCTAAAAACGTGGGATCTGGTACTTATTGATGTTGTGCTTTAATTAGTCTTTTTCCCTATTCTTGGAGGGATGTTTCAAGTATAAATAGGAGAGGTAGAGATTGAAAGAGGAAATATCATTTTTACATCTAAATTAAACTCTTCTCTTTGGTTCTTCAAAGAACTTTTCTTCTTGAACTTATCAAGACTCTTCTTGTGACGTTCTACCCTTGACTTATCACTCATAAACCTTCTTATTTCTTGTGTGTGGCATCTACTTTCTTTCATATATATACCTCAGGTTCTTATCTTTTATAGATAACAGGGCAAGGTCCTGTTATTTTGTGAATCTGATTCTGGAACAGTCCCAGACAACTGTGATCTAAATTGATTTTTGGGTCCATTCTTATTGAGGTTCAAAGCCTGTTTTACAAGCAGAGCAATATTAAAAGCTTCAAAGCTTCTAAAACCCATTCCCCCATCCTCTGATTCATATAGCTTTGACCATTTGATGTTAATGAATCTTTCACACTCCTTACTACACCTACTAAAATGTAATGAACAAAGTACTAACAGACAACACAGTACAATACTCCGAATATATATGTATTATTAATGAGAAAGCAGTCAATCAGTGAGCATATTAGGAGTATGTCATGATTCTGCAAGTACAAGGAAGAGTCATATAAAAGGTCTAGAAAAAGAGAGAAAGACACCTGAGAAGGAAAGGTCAGAGTGGGGAAGAATGACAGATCACTTTTTCCATGCCCAATTCGTCACTCTCTTTCTCTATTTAAACCACATAATCATCATAGAGTTTGTTAGGCACTCTGCCCCTGCTACTTTTCCTGATTCCCTTGAGTATTGGATCCTCTGCCAAGTGTCCTCTTTTTCTAACTAACTCATGTGCTACCCCTGCATTGTTGATATTTCCTTCCTTGTCCCTAACATAAAACTTTCTAATCAACGATTCTATGGGTGAGCATAGAGATTTTGGTACAAGGAAGCATCCCATAATATATAGGTGGGAATCGTCTGGGCCATTGATTTAATAAGGACTTACTTCTCAACCTTTGAAACATAAATCTGCTAAGCCGTTTTAGTTTTTTTCACTTTATCTTGAACAAAATCAAAGACCTGTTTCTTGGATCGACCACCAATGGTTTGCTGGAATGCCAACATATTTCATATGGCTCTCCCACTGTTTTGGAGCATGTTTACGAAAGATTAACTTTCCCATCAGCCATTTTTTAGCTAAAAAATTATTACATACATAATATATCATATTTTACAATTAGTTTATATTTGTAAAAAAATATTTTTTTTGGGGGGCAAAAAAGTTATTTTATGCCATTTAATTTGTTTTATGTTAAGACTGTTATGATTTGATTATTTTTTCATTTTCAAAACTCTCATTCCTATTTACATCTACAAAACTAACTTTCAAACAAATATTATTATATTATACAAATAACTTCGTACCATTTTTCATAATTTACTATATAAAAGTGATTTTTTTTTACACCACCCAAACGAAATAGAATATCTTAAAATTATTTTTCAGCAAATATACCCAAACAAAAATAGATTCTGATTATAATCGATTATCACAATAATCGATTTATCACAATATCAGCATAATCTATTTTTTTCAGCTTTCCCACACATACTCTTCATCAACAAAATCTATTATTATTCAAAATAACTAAAAACAGCTTAATATAAACGTGTCGAAAACTGAAGCCAACCAAACGTGAGAATCGTTCGTTGCTCATTTACAAAACTTTCCAGCCGTTGACCAAAAAATGAAAAGAAGTTTCTAGCCAGCACAAAGAGAAATGTCTAGTTATTCAGGGCACGAGAATTTCGGGAAGGGAATCCCAGCAAACACCATAAAAAGAGTAATCTCATTGTACACATCAGGTAGGTAATTAGAGCAGAAAGTTTAGTCCACAAAAGGATGTTAACAAGATTAGCAAGACTAATTAAATTTTGAAACATCTTCCATTCTTTATGTCTCTGAACGGTTCCAATTGGACTCAAACAAATAAAAGGGGTTACAAAGATCTTGCACACTTGATTGGCACAGCTTTATTAAAAAAAAAAAAAAATTCGCCCCTACTTCAACAATCTACCAGGGACAACAAAATTACTTGAGAGTTGTGACAGAGTCCATAAAAAACTAGAAGAGGTTACAGAGTTTTATATACTTTGAAGTGCCCCTGCTTCTCACAGGGGACAAAAAGGGTTGCCCCTGCTTCATCGATCTAACAAGGACATCATTTTTCTTTTGTTCCTACGAGGTTCTCCCACGCCTAATCCTCATTTGGGGTACTGAAGTTGCCCCTCTACATAAGTGCTTTTCTACAGGCTCAAACTCCTGACATTGCAGAAGCACCTAGGCCAATGAGCTCAAACATAATTGCGTGAGCTGAGAAAGTGTTGGGTGAGTGCGGGAGGATAATTGATTATCTCCCTTCCCTGAGCTGTGTAGCCTATAATAGACTATAGACTATACAGAGTACTTCAAAACATCTTCCATGGGACAAAGTAGAAAAGTGGATGAGTCTGATTATTATGTGAGACATGCAAGATTCTTCACTAACTTGTATGTATTTCGTATGCCATGTGCAAGTCTTCTTTCTCAACCTCAAAGTTCAAACGACCTGAGAAAATCCTATTGCATCAGATCTTCTAACTGTAATTTCCAACATTTCGGGTCCAATTCAGCCTGCCCAAGATACAACAAGAACCTAAGTGATCAAATAAAAAATAAAAACGACACAACATTACTCTACCTAATTAGGCCTTGATCCCTGCTCCTTAAAAGTTTGGCTAAACAAGTATGACAATCATTATCTATGTTTGGGAACTATTGACTTCAAGTCAGCTTGGCTAATATATTATTAAAACTTCAATTTATGGACATCCGTAATGTCAACTAATCCTTCCTTTAAAATTTTAAATGTTAAGTAAGAGGACTTCTCCTGGTCCCATTAGCAGAAGCATATAGAGGGCCAGGATAGTGACCCACATAAATAATTGCTTGAGGGGAAATTTGGTTCAAAAATTCTCAATCTTCCACCAATTCCTTTATTTTTTACATATAAATATGAGGAACTAGACTAATGTGTTTAACAAAAATGTACGTTGCCATATCTTAAGATAGGAATCAGACATGAATATACCTGAAACACTTTATCTCTCCATTCAAACACACAGCCACGGGCTTCAACATGTCTGATAAGCCGCTCAGGTAACAGAGATCTTAGTGAAAGATGGAGCTTCACTTTTGTTAGCCCTTGACATGCCAGTAAGGCTGCAGCAAGTCCTCCTGGAACCAAGCCCTGCAGGTGAAGCATGGTAAAACTTTGTAGGCAACTGATACTAGCAAGTGACAGAAGCCCCACATCAGTAACTGAGCTATATGACAAATTTATCTGCAAAGCAGGCAGAAAACACAATAACATTAGAATATTAGCAAGGCTTTCTTGCATTTCTTATGTTTCCTAGAAAAGTGAGAAATGAGGAAAATACCTGTCTTAAATTTTGGGAGGAATGAGCTAGTGGAATCATTCCACTGTCATCAACGTTGTAACACTTCTTTATGTCTAGACGGCTTAGTTGTTTGCAATTCATTGCAATAGCTGCCAGACCTATAGATGTAACAAGAAGACATCCGCGAATTTCGAGTGTCTTCAAATTTGAGCATTTGGATAAAGAGAATAATGAACTATCACTGATGCTAGTACAATAAGCTGTATTTATCATCTCAAGGTCAGGGCAACCACGACAAACTACTGAAATGCCCAAATCTGTTATTCCTGTAGACCTGGAAAAGGAAAATAATCTCTGATGACAATGGGCGATGATCTTTAGGTAAACAGCATAAATCATAGGATCTTCATGCTGTACTTGCATTTGTTATAACTTATAAGGGCTGAATAAATAAATAAGTAAAAGCCAAGCTGCTATACACAAGATTGATCTGAGACTGGTTTAGGCTCATTTAATGAACTCACGACGTCCTAATTTTATCGAAGCCAGTTTGCTAGATTTAATATGTTTCCATATGTATTAAATATTTTAAATGTTTATACACCAATACTAACTAGTAAATAGTAACTACTGAGGCAAATTATATCTAAAATTTCTATTTTTTTAAACTTGAAAACTCAACCTCATTCCATTCTTGTTTATGCCCTGTTTAAATTAAAAGGAAATTATTTAAATTTTCTTCTAACCCCAAACAATGCATAGATTATTCAATCTTATGACAAGAAAAGCAAAAGCTCATAAATTTGAATCGCGAACCTGTAGAGATCCAGCTCCTTTAACTTTGAGCAATGCATGCCAACATAGGCAAGTCCTCTGTCAGTAATGTTCAGGCAGATTCCTACTTTCAGGCTTGAGAGCCTGGAACAGCGAGACATGGACTTTAGACCTGCAGAAAGAGAAGGTCAGTATAGCAGCTGATATGGTAGTTAATAACTCCAAAGGACTAGAAAGAGGCAAACCTTCATCATCAATTTCATTATCTGTTAGGTCAAGCTCCTCAAGATAGTGGCACTTCTGCCCAATCAAGACAAATGCTTCTCTTGGAACAAGAATACATGACTCCATTCTGAGAGAAGTGAGATTAATGCATGAATTTGCAATGCTGGCAATAGAAACATCAGTTATCTTGCGGCAGCATGTGATATCAAGCTTCCTTAAATCTTTATGTTTCGACACAAGAAATGAGAGAGCTTTGTCTGTCACTCCCATACATTTGCTTAGACTCAGCTCCCTGAGTGAAATGCACAAATTTCCAATGGCCCTTAACCCAGAAGAAGTAACCAGGCAGCCATCTAATATGATTGACTGCAACATGGAAAGTTTATTCAAACCATCAGCAAGAGCAAGAGTCACCTGGATAATCAAATGCCAACAATTAGCTACAATTGAAAATTTTAATTCCTCATCCACAAGTTTAAAAAAATTACAAAGACAGAAGAATTACAGGAGAACCATCTGCCAAAATGAGTTGCTCTATGCTTCCAGAAATGCTTGTTAGCTTTGACAGACCTATGTGACTTATGTTTTGACAACCTGAGACATCAAGTTTCTGTGGAAGGCAGTGAATGTGAATTTGACAAATAAGTTAGATCAAGGAAACAAGTGCACTTTGAAGGCAAGCAAAATGAACAATATACTGATTGTTGCAATCAAATGTTATAATAACTGCATAAAAGATGTATCCTTTTGCAACATTTTAACATCGTTCATCAGAGAGAACAAAAAAGGAAAAACATACGATAACTTCTACCTATGTTCACACTCAACCTAAGAGTAAAATAGAAATTGGTATGTTGTTTCTAAGTTTACACTGAAGTTGTTAGTTCCTGTCAGTCTAATCAGGCTATCTTTGCCATTAATACTTCATATAATAAACAATAAACCGAAGCATAAACCATCCCCACATATACCTTTAATGTCTTGCACCCTTGCTTGAAGACATCGTGATCGAGGCTGTCATCATCAATGCCATAGCATCCTTGGAGGACCAAATCTTCAAGATGTTGCAATTTAAAGATTGACGACAGACATTTCTCCGTGATCTGCACAACATGAGACCGATAAAACTAGTTATATCAACCAGATGGTTTCAAAGACATAACAAAAGAAAAAAGAGAGCACAATCAAGCACCAAGTCAAGTTATTTTTAAAAGAGCACTCGAAACGCTCTAACTAAGGATTGAATTGAACTATAGCTGTTTAATAAATTATCAACAAATTTGAAGTATAACACTAGTTCTGAAGTCACCATAAGAAACAAAAATTGACAGAGCTACCAATTTATCATTTTCCTTCTCAGCACTTATCACTTCAACACTTACTTAGCACCATCAGAAATTACAACCCGCCCGTTTTAACAAAACAAAAGAAGAAAATACCAATAGTACACATGAACATATAGCTCAAAAATCAACCTGGGACACTAATCAGCCAATCCAACCCAGCAATTACAATCACATCGCATTTTTTCTCACATTAGAATTCAGAATAAAAATAAAACCCTCTGGACATATTGCATAACATTAATAATTAGGAGAAATTACACTGATTTCTCCTGAAGTTTGACTTAATTACAGCCAACATCTACCTCGTTTCGAAAATTACACTTGAAGCTTTATGTTATCATTACAAGAACAAATCCTCTCAACTCTAAAGCACTTTATCTTGTCACGTAGTCATGTAAAGTAGAGAGATAGGAGATAACATCTGTTGTCCCACAAAATGTGTCACAATCCTCTGTCATGAATTCTATTATCCTAATGGGTCAATAAACATCAACTTTCATCATCTCTCATTATTGATTATTGGATGTTTAAATCAATTGACCAATCAGAATCCATGGCACAGGGGTCGTGGCACATTTAGTGTGATAGCAAATGTTGTCCCGAGAGATAGATACAAAAAGATTTTCTCAGTATGTCCAGTCAAAATTTATGAAACTTCCATTTTAACCTTTGTGTCTATCTCTCTTATCCTATAATCATATGACGAGAAAAAAGCAATTGAGAGGATGCATTTCCTATAATCACACTTACCTCCTCAATGGCGTTATTATTGAAATTACACTATTGAATCTAACTTTTAAAATAACAGAGATGACTGGTGCAATTAAACCAAATTTTAAAATGCCCCCTAATAATTAAACCAAGGCTAAACTAATCATTTGATCCCTATACGTGACATTGATTTTGAATTTGGTCCTTATACATGAAAAAAATTTGAAAGTGGTCCTTATACATGAAAAAAAAATTACTTTGATTCTCCCCATTTATTAGTGTTATAATGCCGTTTGTTGAAGTTAAAGTATAGGGATCAAATTCAAATTGATTGTCACATGTAGGAATAGAATTCAAATTTTTTTGGTTCCTATATGCGATAATCATTTTGAATTTGGTCCTGATCCTTTTACGTGCTAATCCCTATATTTTAATTTTTAACTTCAGGCGTTATATTATAAAACCAATAAACAGTGAGAACTAAATTAAAATTAATTGTATATATAGGACCAATTTTAAAAGAGTAAAACCCCAACTTGGTCCCTGAAACTGTAAGGTCGTATAAACTTGATCCTTGACATTTTCGAAATTCCAAAAACATCCCTAAAGTTGTCAAACGTTAATTTTAAAATTGAGGATTTACTCAATTTTAAAATTTTCACATATAGTAACTAAATTCAAAACCAACGTTAACGAGCTTCTGACAAACGTGGTTATGGATGAAATTAATTTTGTAGAATTGATTTCAATCCAATTGAGTTTGAAATAATGTGATTTATGTTTAGATGTTTTTATTTTGAAAGCAAGTTTGATGTAAAACTTAGTGTAATTTTCCAATCCAAAAGTAGCAGAAGCTACTCCAAGCTGTTTCTGATAAAATCGACTTTGGATTCAAATTTGATTCCCAAACACAAAACCAAACACCTCTTTTTTTGACGTTTCACAGGTTCAAAAGCCCAAAAGTGGAACCACGGTTTTAAATAAAGGTCTGCGACGGCAACTTGGACTGCAACTGCCTCCAAAACCGAAGCGCGGCCGCAATTGCGGTTGCATCGGCCGCAATTTTCCATAAGTATTCACAATTGCGGTAAGCACAACGCACCCGCAACCGCAATTTAAAACCTTGAGTAGAACCAATCACACATTTATCCTACCAATAATCTATAACCATAAGATTGGCCTCCAATAAAGGACCACATAACCCTCCAATCCAAGAAGCAAAATAAAAAAATGGAAGGAAAAACTTACAGGCAAATAAGAGAGATCCAAATTCGTGAGTTCCTTACACTTGATAGCAATCAATTCAACCCCCAAATCTCCCACACCCACACACCACTTCAAGCAAATCAATCTCAACTTCCTACAACCAACCGCGATGCACCCAATCCCCAAATCCGTGATCCTTTTACACCTCGCCAGCCACAGCTTCTCCAAGTTCCTCGCCCTCGCCACCGCCGCCACCGCACCGTCCCTCAACTCCGTCGCATTCGACAGGTCAAGCTCCACCAGGTTGCTACAATTCACCCCTAAACTCAACAACCCGTTCCCGCCAAAAAACCTCGACCGCGACAGATCAACCCGCCGGAGCGTTTCCCTGTAAGCTCCGGCGACGAGGGTGAGGGTGTTGTCCGTCACGCGCGGGCAGAGCGTGAGGTCGAGGTTGGTCACTGATGGGTAACGGTTCAGTATGGAAGGGAGATGGTCGGTTCGAATTGGCTTCAACGTTCGGCGGTGTTTGGCTTCGGTGAAATAGAAGGATTTGCAGACTAAGGAGAATGACTTCTTGGTGAGTGAGTCCCCTTCGAGGAAGTCTAGGATTGTGAACACCAGTTCTTCCGAGAGAACCACGAATGGGTTCTTGTGTTGTTGTTGTTGTAGTTGTTGTGTTTCAAGGAACTTTTGCTTTTTCAACATAGTAATTTTTTGTGAGGAGAAAGAAGAAGGAGTAGGAGGATGGTGTGTGAGGTTAGGAGTTGGGAGGAGGAGTAACCGTTAACAGGAAGATTTATTGTGTGCGTCTCTTTGGGTTTTGAGAAGTTGAAGAAGAAAGAGGATGGAGAAGGTGCATTAGGACCAAAATGCCATTGGTGTCTTGTTTTGTAAAGTGCTCCACTTGTGTTTGTTTCCACTTACAAAGACTAAAACATCCTTCTTCCTCCGCCGAAATTACACAAGTTAGGTCACCTTGATATTACCTTCTTTTTTTTTTTTGTAGAAAAAGTTTAGGATAAGAAAATCTCTTCTCAATTAAAGGTTAATTATTATTTGTTCAGTGTTAAAAAGTCTCACGTCAATTGAGTATATGAATAAAAAATTATTTATAATAATTTAGACAATATTTTATCTATGAGTTAGTTTTTAGATTGGAGTTAGGTCCAATTATTTTAATATAATATCAAAGTCTATCACAATATTAGGTCATTCGAAGATATCCGATTCTTCAAAATTTACGTTCCAGATATCCGATCATGAACATGAGGGATATGCCTTTATTTTTTTCATAAACATTCAAGCTTGTTTTAAAGAAGTTTTATCTTTATTGATACTCTTAAATGTTTATCCACATTCCTTATTGGTTATTATAATTTTTAAAAATAAATATTAAAAATTTAATTAATAAATACGAAGTATAAATAGATATCTAAGAATATCAATAATATCACTTGTATTAAATTAAATAACATAAAATAAGAATTTTTTTTCCAATAGTTGAAGCTTTTTTTACTCAAAAACCAGCTACAAAGTTCTGTGCCATAAATGATTTTGTTCACCTTTGGCATGGGACAATGGAAACAGGATTTTGCCCATAGCTAATGCTCAAGAGATGTGACCAAACGTCTCATTGCGCTTATTCACTATCAAAAGTCAGATAAAAAATGGAAACCAAAACGTAAAAATAAATAGGTAACTATCGGATACGGATTCTCTCCCATTTGTTTCTCTTCACTTTTCTTCAATTCCTAAATCTCCACCCTTAAATAACCTCTCTCCATTTTTTTCAATATTCAAAACCCTCCCACCCATTTACTTTCAAGGGCCGGGATCACACTGAAAAAAAATTTCATTTCAGGGGATCCATTCCCATAACTACTATTTTTGAAATAAATGAAAGCTTTCATGAAATTTATAGGGGGCTCATTTTCGTCCTTAATAATGTTTGAGGTACTACATTTCATCTATAAGAAAAAAAATCTCACCGAGTAGTCCCTAACAATGACAAAAGAGGGATACATTAGTCCTTCCGCTTGTCTCCATCCTAAACATAGTGTTAAAGTGTTGATATATATTATTAATGTGGTCAGGTATCTATTAAACTCGTTCATATGATATGTGTCGGTGTATCTGGTGCATGTGATGTTGCTCGTAACATGTAGGGATTAATGTGTCTCACGATAAAAATTGTCAAGAACTAAATTGGGTTACTTCAATAATAGTTAGAGACTTTATTGAATGAATACATAATTATTCTCATGGTCTATTTTATATATATATATATATATATATATATATATATATATAAGGACATATTAGCACTCTAATGGTGTGTTTAGGATAGAATCAAATGGAGAGACATCTTTTTTCATTTTCAGATATTATTTGATGAATTTTTTTTATCAGGGACGAAAAGTGATACATCAAAAATGATCGGAGATTTAAATGGACCTTTACTCCATTTTTTAACTAGATTCAACTAAATGCAATATCTTTTTTAACTAGATTCGATTAAATGCAATCTCTTGTTGGAGCTTCAATATTTTACTAGATTACCTAATTTTTATTTATTTACAAAAGTACTTTAAAAAAGTATACCATCAAGTTATAAAGAGAATAATTAAATAAGCACACATATACAAAGAAAGAATATTTATTGTAACTCATTATTCCATTATTTTTCATTAAATAACTTTATATTTTATTTTAATTTAATGATTGAAATTAAAATAAAATAAAAAGAGAGTGAGTGAGAGATAGTTACTACTTAGAGAAGGGTAGTGGTTCAATTTCAATTTCTATTGCATGGCCGGTTGGATAATAGAAAA
The DNA here is from genome assembly GCA_039655645.1 of Ammopiptanthus mongolicus. Taxonomy (NCBI): domain Eukaryota; kingdom Viridiplantae; phylum Streptophyta; class Magnoliopsida; order Fabales; family Fabaceae; genus Ammopiptanthus; species Ammopiptanthus mongolicus. The sequence goes on from CM077350.1 coordinate 50,405,825, forward strand.
TGAAGTGGATGTATTTTAGTCTTTTCATAGTGACAAACTCATCCGTACGGAGGAGGACAGGTAAGGACGCAATTAATACAGTTGATACGAGCGGGGTATTATGGTAATTTGGTGGTGTCTATTTCTTTATCTAATGCAGATGTCATATGGTGGAGGACTATATGAGGAAGGACAGATTAAGTGCGAGCAAGCAGTACGAATGAAAAATAGGGCCATTCATAAAAAACGACAAGAATATTTTTTCCTTAAATTCAATAAAAAATCAATTCATATTGAAAATGGGTTTGAGGCAAAAAGGTTAAAAAATTAAAAGAAAATAGAAGATTTGGAAGAGGATATGTTTGTGAGAAGAAAGTCCAAAGGTTGAAAATAAAAAAGAATAGCCGTACTTATAGGTGGTGCTTGTATAGTACCTGCCTGACTCAGATAAGAACGGTTAGAGAGAGAAAAAGCATACTAGTACTCCGTATGTGGGTGAGTTGCATTGCTTGATATGATAAGGAAGGAAAGAGAGTGTGAGAGTCGAATTTCTACAACACGTAAGCTACACGCATTATTATTATTATGATAGCATCTAGAATTTAGGTCAGGGAGGTTGTGCCTCATTTACGCGACCACTTACGCCCTACCCAACTTTTTTTTTTTTTTTTTTTCAATAAAGATCCAAATTAATTCGTGGATACTTTTGGATATTTATTTTTAATTTTTTAAAAAAATAAATTAATTATTTAATTTTTCAAATTTATAAACATGAGACATATTAATTCATAGGTTTAGTTTCGGTATTCATTTATTTGTTTATGTGTTTCATTAATCATCGTACCTAATTCGTTAGTGATCTTGCGTGACCTATAACGAATTTTCTTTGTGAAAAATGAATAAAAAGTGAAAAAACATGCATACTTTCAAAACCCAAAATAACTGAAAATTATGCATTTTTTTATTTTTTATTTATTTTCCACGATGAACATTTGTCATATGTCACGCTGGACTACTAACGGGTCAAGCAGGATGGTTAATAGAACACGTAGTTAAGTAAATGGACGTCAGAATTAAACTTAGGGATTAATGTGTTTCGCGTTTGTAAATTTGAGATACTAAATGATTAATTTATTTTTTTAGGAACTAAAAGTAGGTCTCGAAAATTTTCAAGCACTAATTTGAGTCTTCACTTTTTTTTTAGTATCACATCCCAAACGGAACATGAAAATTCTAACATATTTCAAATATTTTTTTATATGTATAAAGGTATCATTGATTGATAATCAGATATTAATCCATTTCGAGAGATCATCGAAGTAAAAATTTTCTTCTACTAATAAAGTTATTTTTCATAGACACGGTAGAAATCAAATCTCTGACACATGCTTAAGAAATTATTATCTACTAAGTGTATTGGACTTTGTAAGTATATTTCAAATAAATAAATAAGTTTATATATATAAAAAGATTTAATTGGTATTTATTTTGGTGTAAATATTTTTATATTGACCACCTATCCTAAATTGATACATTATTAAAAATGATTAACTTTTGTCATAATCACCTTAAAAGTCACGCTTATCATAATGATTTGTGGTTTTTTTTATTGGAACATGATTTGTGGTTAATTGAAAGTAAATAAATTCTTATGTATTATCTAAGTTATAAAGTAATAGTTTAATTTTGATATATTACTAATGTAAAATATTTTATACTATCAAACCAATCAGAAATCATTTTATGTGTGATTTTTAAGATAATTATTATAAAAATAAAAAAAAATTAATAATATAATAATTTATAATTAATTTACAATATATAAAATATTTACATTGAAATTGCATAATTAAATCTATATCATAATTCTAAAAACACAGAGTATTTTTTTTTGGTGGTGCTACAAAACATTTTTTTTTATTGCCAGGTACCGTTTACATAAAAATTATAAATTGAAGAATGGACTTGTATAATTTAATAAGACATATATAAAATTTATCCACTAACAAAGAGGACATTAAAAAAAAATGTTAATAAGAGTGCATTGACGCTATTTTTCAAATATATATTATCCCGGGAGCGCATATGAAGATAGGAAGGTTGTTACTTGGAAAGCCAATTTTCATAACCGTAATTGACCGAACTTACACACTTTTAAAAATTATTTATTAATATAATTTTATTTGGAAACTATTTTTTAAACTAACTCATTTTTAGTCAAATTACATTTTTTATTAATTTTTTTGACACTGAAAAATGTTACTTTGATTAGCGTTTTCTAAAAACGTTAATGTCAGTAGCATTTTTATCAGATTGTGTCGCGTGGCTCCCTGTAAAAAAATTTAAAAATTTTACGTTTAGCGTGGGCCTAGGCCGACGCTAAAGGCCAACGCTACAGGTGTCACCCGTCTGAGGGTGAAGATCTTCATCTTCAGATGGGTGAAGAAATATATCAGACAGATGAATATTTCTTAACCCGTCTGACACCCGTCTGATATCTATCAGACAGTACATCAGACGAGTGTCATCAGACAGTTTGTGACTGTCTGTCTGATAGAAATCAGACGGGTGAAGATCTTCAGCTTCAGACGAGTGACACCTCTAGCGTCGGCCAAGACCGACTCTATAATCTGGTAAAAAAGCTACTGACAGTAGAGTTTTTTAAAGACGCTAGTCAAAGTAACGTCTTTGGTGTCAGAAAAAAATAATAAAAAATGTCAGGTTAGCAAAAAGTGGATTAGTTTGATAAATAATTTTGAAACAAGGTTATATTGATAAATAATTTCTAAAAGTAGATCAATTTAATCAATTACCCTTTTCCATAAATAGTGGGCAGGACTCGTGGGAGTAGAATTTGAATCCTCAAAATGAGAAGTCAGTCAAGCTTAGCAATGGGATGTATGGGCGGTGTATTATACCATTGATTTCACCTAAAAAAATAATCAATGGCAGTGAGATAGCTACATGTAATTATTGAACAGGTTACATTAAAAAATTTATATTTATTTACAAGTCCTAATAACAGTTTTATATTTATATTATACACCACTGTTTATTTATATTTTGATCATATTGGTGTTGTAATTTTCATTTTAATCTTTTAGCAAGTTTTGTCGCCACCTGTTCCGTCGTCGGCGACCATCGCCGATACTATCCCTAGAGCAACTTTCAACGTTATTCCTTTCACAATGCATTTTCCCATCTTGAATCTCTTGTATGCATTGAAAAATATATAATATTTTTTTGTTTGATAAAACATGAAATTAAAAATATGGTGGTGCCGTTGAGATGGGATATATGGGTGGTGTATTATGTTTCTACCATTGATTTCACATAAAAAAATTATCAATGGTAGTGAGATAGCTGTCGGTAAATTATTGATCAGGTCACATTAAAAAAATTATGTTTATTTACAAGTCCTAATAACAGTATTATATTTATATTATGCACCATTTAAATAATATATTTAATGTTTTAAGAAGTGTCAGATTTGATTTTTCAATGAAAATTTATTTTTTTTAAGATTTCTTAACCGATGTCGATCTTAGAATATTGGATAACGAGATCCATATTTTTTTGGGCTAGAAAACATGAGGTAAAGGTAATGAACAAAAATAAGGTGAATTTAAGTGCCTAAAACTCATTGACGCTCTAGAGGTGAATACTAACCTGAAAAAAAAAAATGATTAATTTTTTGCCTCGGGAGCTTGGCCTCAAGAACATATGATTTGAAGGAGTTGCGAAATATGACTTAAAGTTATTTCTTTTAATGGTTCGATGGCAAAACCTTTTTTTTTTTTTTGTAGTGGTTCTAATTTTTGTGATATTCAACTAATTGCTTCTTGATTAGTTTTACTATGCATGTGCTCATATAACATGGGCTGACTTTCTTGCTCATGAGGTCAGAAATGTTAATCTTTGTATCTGGAGCCACAGGATTTTATTTTAGAACTTGTAACTATGCTTTAAATAATATATAAGTTCCAGTAAAAAAAAAAAAATATATAAGATAAGAATGGACATAAAGGATAATTTAGATTTTATTTTCTTCACTACAATGCACATTTTTAGAATATCTTAATTGGCTTATATTTTTTTTATTTTTCATTTAATTTTGGCTTTATATAACTTGATTGGATCAAGTTGGGATTAAGAATTTTAACTTTTCAAATTCTATATTTTTGTATATTTCAATTTAAAACGATGAGATAACCCAATATTTCCATACAAAAGTTTTTTACCCATTTATTGTTTGAAGAATGTGGGAGCTATATAAAATAAAACTTCTCATGCACTGAGGGTGTGTTTAATACACATTGAAGCACGAGAGGAGAAGAACAACATAGTATAAGCACTTGAGTCACGGGACAACTCTTTGTCTTATACATTATTTGGTGGATAACGGACATCACAAATAATATAATATTAAATTTATTTTTGATATATTATTAGTGTAAAATATTTTACCCCACCAAACCAATCAAAAATCATTTTATGTGTGCTTTTTAAGATAATTATTATAAAAATAAATTTTTTTAATAATGTGACAATTTATAATTAATTGACAGTATATAAAATATTTACATTGAAATTGCATAATTAAATCTACATAGTAATTCTAAAAGCACAACATTTTTTTTTGGTGCTACAAAACATATTTTTTTATTATCAGGTAACGTTTACATAAAAATTATAAATTAAATAATGGACTTTTATAATTTAATAAGTCATATATCAAATTTATTCAGTAACAAAGAGGACATTAAAAAAAATGATGAATTCTCTGGTACCTCAAGTATAACTTACTTTATCTAGATGGTTCAATCAAATGGTGATAATCATTTGATTTGACCCATTAACATGATTCATTTAATTAAGGTGGTGCATTCTGATTGGCCAAAATAATTTTTATCCATAAATTATTAAAGGCACCGGAAAAAACATCTTAGAAAAATGTTAATAAGAATGCATTGACACTACTTTCCAAATATATATTATCCCTAAATAGTGTGCAGGACTCGTGGTGTATGGGTGGTGTATTATGTTTCCAGTGTATGGGTGGTGTATCATGTTTTCAATTCCACCGTTGATTACACATAAAAAAAAAAAAAAATCAATGGTAATAAGATAACTACCTGTAAATTACTGAACATGTTATATTAAAAAATTTATATTTATTTACAAGTTCTTATAACAATTTTATATTTATATTATACACCATTGTTTATTTATTTTTTGATCCTATTGGTGTTGTAATTTTCATTTTAGTCTTTTAGCAAGTCTCCATGCTCATTGGATCTTCAACGGTAGTGCCTCCACCTTGAACATGCATGCTGCCACCTGTTCTGTCATCGACGACCATCGTCGATATTGTCCCTAGAGCCACTGTCAACGCTATTTGAAATAGACAGATGCAAACACTAGAAGGGGGTTAAATGGTGTTTGAAAAATTTATGAGAAATGAAGAAACTTTTTCGCAAGCACAGACGGATGAAAGGAATAGACGAGTAAGCTAAGACAGGTCAATCAGACTGATAACTCGTCTGAAGGTTTTCACAGAAAACACACAGTCATGTAAGATGAAAATAGTTTGATAAACACAATTAAAAACCTCTTTAGTTAGATGATATTTAAGACAAATAATCAAACTAAAGAGTTAAGGGAAAGAGAGAGATCACTCAGCAGGTTTTATCCTGATTTACCCCTTAACAAATGAGGCTACGTCCAGTCTTTGGCAGCACCAAGTTTTCTCACTATAGCTGAATCAGGTTACAGGACAGACAAGTATTATTTTCACACCTAGTCTCTTCAGGCTCCAGACAAGTATTGTTTGCACACCTAGCCTCTTCAGGCTCAGAGGAGTATTGTTTGCAAACCTAGCCTCTCCAGGCTCCAGACGAGTATTGTTTGCACACCTAGCCTCTTTAGGCTCAGACGGCTTTGTTTGAGAGAAGTTGTAAAGTAAATTACAATTTGCAAGTCTTTCACAAGCACTTAGATGAGTGTAATAAGTGTGAAGTTCTAAAAGACTGCGTAATAACTTCAAATGATTGAAGAATAAATAATGAAAGAATGAATGTAGAAATGCGCAGAGTAAATGCTCTTTGAATGCTTTGTTCGTTATCTTCTCTTGTTCCTTCTCTACTTGAATCTTCATAGTCTTCTTCATTAAATAGGCTTCAAGATTTTAAAGCCGTTAGACACAAAGTTTGAAGGCTTGGCTTTTTGCAGATCTTCAATAAATGCAAAAGAGTCGTTCTGATAAGTCATTGAAGCCTTGAGAACTTCGTTTGTTCTCTCTCATCAGAATGATAGAGACTTCTGATACACCTTTGGTCTTAGCAGGTCTTTATACTTGCTTTTTGCCATCAGAGGGAAGACTTCCCCTTTTGCTGTAAGATGCAGTTGTGTTCAGGTAAAGCTCTTTGTTGAAATTCTTTTTTAGAGACGAGACAGCTTTCATCCAATATATTCTTCAACGTTAGTCACCAGACGGGTGAGTAACTTCATTAGACGGGTTGACTCTTAATAAAGAGAATGACGTCAGTTGCGTAGTCTTTCAGACAGGTGAGTCTTCCTTTGATCAGACGGTTGATTTCTTCATTAAACGGGTTGAAGGGATTTCTTCAACGTTTGGTCAACAGACTGGTGATGACATCATTAGATGGGTTAACTTTTAATAGTTCAGACGGGTGAACTTCTCGTAGTTCAGACGAGTGAACTTTCCATTATTCAGACGAGTGAACTTTTGCCTTAGATCCAGACGGGTGATAACACGCTAAAACTCAGTTCATATAGACACTTAATGTTTTAAACTGCACACTGAGTAGACGAGTTAAACACATCAGACGGGTTCAATTAAATCATTGAATAATTGTTTTAATCTAATCAAAACTAAGGTAAATGCACATTAGACATTTTGAAGACTCAACAATCTCCCCTTTATTGAAGATGACAAAACATGTTAAATGATTTAATGAACTTTAAGAAAATTCACATACAGTAGACATGCATATGTATCAGACAATTGTAACATGATCAGACAGGTTAAACGTTGTTCCATTATTTAACATACTCAGACAGATAAGCATTGAAAGCATTGATTTTTTTTATCTTAGTCTTATCTTAGTATTTTCTCCTCCTTTTGACATTATCAAAAGCAATAAAACATAAACAGAGAGAAAAGAAAAGATACATATTATTTATCATATTTCCATATCAGACGGATAAACAATTGTTCATATCAGCTTATTGTTGGGGTTTCAAGAGGGATAATTTTTTAAAAACAATTTATAAAAACCTCTTGTGCGAAAAAACCCCTTTACAAAAGGACAACGTATTGCACATGAATCACAAGGATAAAGTTTTTACCTCTTGAAGCGTAGCTTTACCGCGAACACTGTGAGCGCGCCAACAACACCGGTTAGCCAAAAACGCTGATACTTGTGATGCTCATAACTTTCGGTCCAGACCTCATATCGCAAACATGAACGGTAAAGATGTAGATCTATATGTCACGAACCTGCTATCCAAAAATCAGTCCGATCCAACGGTTAACGAATCTCAGATCGCGAGATTACGATAACTGTCCAGCCATAACCACCATAAGAAAAGGCTTCTCTATCACCAGTATTGCAAAGTAGCAATACCTCTACTCAGTCCACGCGAGTAAACCAACGTCAGAGATAGCGTAGTGCTAGCTATCAGGATTGGGAGAGGCATGATACACAGAGAGAAAAGAGGGCGCGCTGTCAAGGGTATACAGCGGCCGTTATGAGTGCTCTGTGTTGTATGTTGCTTAAGTGACGTGAGCAGCTTACTAATAGTTGTCAGTCACTTTACCTAACCCACGTCCAATGTTTAATTATTAATTAAATCATATTTAATTAAACAATTAAACTTATCCTCATTTAATTATCAATCAAATCATATTTAATCAATCTCATTTAATTGTTTGATCAAATCATAATTAATCAATCAATTAAATCAATCCCATTTAATTATTGATCAAATCATAATTGATCAATCAATTAAATCAATCCCATTTAATTGTTAATTAAATCATATTTAATTAATCAATTAAATTAATTCTCTGAATATTTGCTCTATGCGTATGACCCTATAGGTTCTCAATTAATTGGCAACAATATTAATTGTTATTAATCATATTAATAACTAATTAATATTATAAACAATGTGCGGCATCTAGCAATACATCATTGCTACCCAATTAATTAGAATATTGGTGATACAATTAAAACCTTGCTGTAACCATATATATAATGTGAAGTCAATGTTCTTTCGTCACAATGTCTTAATTGAACACGAGACATAAATGTGTCATCCTTGTTAAGTTCAATTATTTATTTCTTAATATAGTAATTGGCGTATGATCATGTGGGCCCAATATCTCATATTGTCCCACCTTAGCATGGTCATGCATTTCTACGTCGCATACCATCAAGAGGCCTATAGACATTACTCCTGTTATGTAGGAGGGACGAATCCTATCTACATCACTCACATTCCTCAATATGTTTCATTGCAGACCCAATAACTATTTTTATAGTTGTCCTGTTACAGACAACGTTTAATAGTATTAAAGCCTACAACTACATATGTTAGGAATTGTAGTGACTTCAAGTAGAAGGACTACTTCACTATGGTCACCATGAGAATCGCTTATGACACTTATATAACTATTATGCAACGTTCTTATAGCAGGTCACTCCAGTATAAATATTCCACTAATATTTATACCTATGTGAAGACTTGATATCTTATATCTATGACCCGTGGATGTGGTCATCAGTACACTCACATAATAGTCTCAATGTATTATTATTGTCCTTATTAATAATAATACTTGACTGTGGATATTTAAGAATAGTGTTCTCTAATTTAATGGCATCTCACGGTCAAGTCACACTTGACGTTCCATTAAATGAACTACCTATTCTAAGGACTTTATTATGCTATAAATATGATCATAAAATATAACATAATAAATAAATGTCTTATACATATATCAAATATATGATCAAAGTCATGATACAAATGATTATCTATTCAAAATAGATTGGCTACTAGGGCTTACCCCAACACTTATAACATTAAAACATTTTTCATTTAGCTTTCTTCCCTTTTTGACATTAGCAAAAAGATAAACAGAGAAACAGAGGAGGTAATTGTATTTAACCATCATTGGCTGTGTACCAGGTAATTTAAAAAATAATTACAAAAAGGTACTAAGAGAACAAAAAAAAGTTAAAAGCAAGTTTGTCCTTTGATTTTGCCTAAAGGCTTCTTCATCTGCTCCCCCTGAGCAGATGCATCCTCTTGACGGTTATAAAAACGAAGAGAAAGAAATTTGAAAACGTAAGAACGAAATACCTTTTAAAAGAAAAAATGTTTTCCCTTTTTAAAGACCAAAGACGATTTTAATTTTAAACGAAAACAACAAAGCTGCCTTGTACACGTTTTGCCTCAGATAAAGAAATGGCATTAAAGATAATAACCATTTAAAAGAAAATTATTTCAAATAAGAGTATGACTTATAGAGTCAGACGGTTAAACAGTTAAACACAGACAGGTAATGCGATACACATTAGACAGGTTATTCAACAATGCAGTGTATATTCAAGTTATCTCTTATATACTTAAACCTATCATCAGCTAATGGTTTTGTAAAGATATCAACCCACTGATTTTCAGTTTTAACAAACGTAACATCAAACACTCCTTTTTGAACATAGATGTTTGATTTCTACGTGCTTAGCCTTAGAATGTTGTATGGCATTTCTAGTTAAGCAAATAACACTTGAATTATCACACCAGATAGATACATTATGCTCAAATATAGAGTAATCTTCGAGTTGATGTTTTACCCATAAAAGCTGTGAGCAGCAACTTGCAGCAGATACATATTCTGCTTCTGCAGTTGAGAGTGCAATAGTCGTCTATCTTTTGCTTGACCAAGAGACTAAGTTTGCTCTAATGAAGTGACATCCTCCACTGGTGCTTTTCCTTCCAATTCTATTTCTAGCAAAGTCAGCATCACGAAAACCAACTAATCTGTAATCTTGTGTTCTTAAGTACATCAAACCAAAATTAGTAGTTTCAAGCAAATATCTAAAGATTCATTTAACAGTCTTAAGATGAGATTCTTTGGGATCAGATTGGAATCTAGCACACATACAGACACTAAACTGAATATCAAGTCTGCTAGATGTTAAATAAAGAATAGATCCAATCATACCTATGTAGACAGTTTGGTCTACCTTTTTACATTCCTCATCTTTGCTTAGATTGACATTAGTTTGCATGGGAGTTTTCATGACCTTTAAGCTATCCATTTTGTAGTTCTTTAGAATTTCCTTGATGTACTTTTGTTGATGGATGTAGATACCATCACTCGTCTGCTTGATTTGCAGTCGAAGGAAGAACTTCAATTCTCCCATCATGCTTATTTCAAATTCTGCTTGCATCAGCTTAGAGAACTCCTTGCACAATTTTTCATTAGTAGCTCCAAAAATAATATTATCAACATATATCTGAACTACTATGAAGTTATCTTTTGAGCATTTCTTAAATAAAATTGTATCAACCTTTCCTCTTATAAAGCCATTATTCATAAGAAAAGAACTAAGTCTATCATACCATGCTCTAGGCGCTTGTTTTAAACCATATAAAGCTTTTTTAAGTTTGAAAATATGATCTAGTTTTTCATTATCTTCAAGACCAAGAGGTTGTTTAACATAAACTTCTTCTTCAATTATTCCATTTAAAAAAGTACTTTTTACATCTATTTGAAATAAAGTGATTTGATGTTGTGCATCATATGATATGAGTATACGAATAGCTTCTATTCTAGCTACAGGTGCAAAAGTCTCAGTATAGTCAATACCTTCTTGTTGGTTGTAGCCTTGAGCTACTAACCTTGCTTTGTTTCTGACGACTTTGCCATCTTCATCCAGCTTGATTCTGAAAACCCATCTTGTTCCAATAACAGACTTGTCTGTTGGTTTGGAGACAAGTTTCCAGACATCATTCCTTTTGAATTGATTAAGTTCCTCTTGCATGGCAAGAATCCAACTTTCATCTTGAAGAGCTTCCTCAATATGCTTTGGTTCAATTTCAAATAAAAAAGCCATATTGCTTGACTCTCTTAATACCAATCTGGTTCTAACACCTTCAGAGGGACTTCCAATGATAAGATCTTCCGGATGATGAGCTTTGAATTTCCAGTCTCTTATGAGATCATCATGCTGATGTTGACTTGATTGATGACTCGTCTGCTCCACTTGTCTGACAGATTTCTCAGCATACTCAATTTTTGATACGTCTGGCTGTTGACTCGTTTACTGGGTAAGGTCGAGTCCTGTAAGATCATCTTCTAGATCTGATAGTTCCCTATCAGTCTTTAAATTATCATTGAATTTTACATGAATGGATTCCTCAACAACAGAGGTTCTAGAGTTAAAAACTCTATATGCCTTAGACACTTCAGAATATCCAATGAAGATACCTTTGTCTACCTTGGAATCAAACTTCCGAAGTTGATCCTTAGTATTTATGATGAAGCATTCACATCCAAATGCATGGAAATAAGATATGTTGGGTTTTCTACCTTTCCACAATTCATAATGAGTCTTCTTTAGGATAGGCCTTATAAGTATTCTATTTTGCACATAACATGCAGTGTTTACTACTTCAGCCCAGAAGTACATAGGGAGATTATTTTTGTAACACTCCGAATTCCTTAATCTTTAATTAATCAATATTTAAGTAATTTTATTTTATTGTAGGGTCTAGAAAATTAAATAAATTATTCCGGGGCCATAGTCACGCTCTACGCCATCGTAGGAGGCTATGGTTAAGTTTTGGGCCGAAAACTCAAACGGAGCCCGATCTATGTTTTTTCGGATGATAGTGTTTTTCTACTATCATGACCTCATTTTGACTAACGGTCAGAACCATTAGTCTTAGAATTCAATCCTCTACCTATTTGCTATAATGTGTCCTGACGTCCAAAGATATAAATAATATTTTATATTCGGACCGAAAATCGATCGGGTAGACGATATGAGTTGTCTTAGGGTTTTTCGAGAACTTTGAGCCAATAATTTTCATACCAGGACTATGTTAAATTATTCGGGGACTTTTACCGGTGTCGTGAGGATTTTCGAAATGTCGGGACGTGAATTGATCAAATTTCCCTTGGTTAATTTTTGTTACTAATTACCTTTTACTATGACTTAAGCCTTAAGTCTTCATATTTTCATCCTCACTCTCTCATTTTTCGACCAGCCCTCACCCAGCAGCCCCAACATCTTCTGCTTTCTTTTCCCTTCTTTCTCTTCTTTCTCTCTTTTCTTTCTCACCATTTTTCTTCATTTTTGGAGCTTTAAACCTTGAGATTTCTTGAAGTAATCTTCACCAAACTTGAAGTAGATCATCATAGGAGGTAGAATCTCATCTCTATCTCTCTCAATCTCTCATTTTTATCGTCTAATTTCCATGATCATAAATGTTAGGGTTTTTACCCCTAAATCTTCAAAAATCCATGAAAAATTGTAAAAAAATCATTTTGATACCAAACCAATTTCTATGGCCTAGGATCATGACACACTTGCATGATGCAAGAGATTAGAGCCAAGAAATCTCTCTAGCTATTTTTTGAGAGAGACCGAAACCCCATATTGTGTGGGATAGGGTTTTTGGTTGGTTTTTGATGTTTTGAATTGATGTCTAGGGTTATCACATTTAGTTAGGGTGTTATCCAAGAAATGAGAAATTTTGGATCTCCCTAGCTATTTTTCATGTTTTTCATTCAATAGGGCTGAACCCTAGGGGTAGTGTAGTAGGAGAAATCTTTACTTTTTGAGTTTATGCCTTCATTGATTATGTTTAGGGATACCTGAGGATCATTGATTCAAGATTTAGGAATTTTTAGACATCCCTATCCTAATTAATTAAATAGGGGCAGTAACTAATCCTAAGGAATTAGGGAGTTTTTTATTTAACTGTATTGATTTCTGGTTGTGTTTTGTTATATAGAATCGGACAAGACTCGAACATCCGACAGCGCACCTGACTGACAGCTGGGAAGTCGGAGCCGGAGCTTGATAAGGAAATCACTAAGGTGGGGAGAAAGAACTAATATCGTCAGGAAGGCAAGCTTAGTATGTATATATATATATATATATATATATATATATATGTGTGTGTGTGTGTGTGTGTGTGTGTGTGTGTGTGTGTGTGTGTGTGTGTAGGGGAACCCTAAAACCCTACTAAAGGTTGAGCCCTGGATAAAGTGCCTCGACCCTAGGTGTAGGTATTTTTGGCCTATCACCGCTAACTTGATATTATGAATGATGAGACTGATTGATGTTGATTGTGTTGAATTATTTAATTAATTACCTGTTGATTTTATTTTGGTGAACTGTCGGTTTGATGAACTATTGTCTGAATATATGATGATAAATATACTGGAAAGATCTTCTGTTGTGATGTTTATTGTGATTGGTTGGTTGAGTGTTGATGAGAGTATGGTGAGCGTTGATGTTGTTCGGGTTGATATCGTTGTGGTCCCGACCGTGGAGCTATGGCTCGTAGACGCAAGGCGTCGTGATGCCGATGTTGATGTGATGTTGATGATGATGTGATGTTGATGTTGATGTTGATGTGATGCGATGTGTCGTGGTCGTGAACGAGTGTTTAGGCGTGAGGTTCCGATATCAACCTGTGATGGATGTTTGTTGCGTTTTCATATCATTTCATACCACAGCATTTGGTCCCAAAGGAGGATGTCCAATTGGGGAGGTTACTTAAAATCCCGAGACGGGATGTGATGCGATGTGATGTGATGTAATTTCGACGGGGATGTCCAATTGGGGATGTGATGTATCGACCGACATGCATATAGGGAAGACAACATATACATAGGGACTAATATCCCTCTTATAGGCTTATTTGAGAGAATGATGTTTGAGATGATTGTGATGGGTGATTTAAGAGATGGGTGATGTTGTGTTGTATATGTTAACTGTGTTATGTGATGTATATATATATGCTGTACTGATGCCCCTCTCCCATATTTGATGATATATGTTTCTTATCTCCCTTTATTTTCTATATGTGTTACTTTATTTAATAGGAAGATCCCGAAGAGGAACCAGCTGCTGAGGAACTGGACGGCATTCCGTATGGGCCTGACGCTAGAGGACGGGCCACGGACCCTAGCCTCGAGAGATTGGGCAGTGATCGTGATTAGCCGGAGAGTTATCTCTCGGCCTAACTTTCGTACTTTTATTTTGGTTTGTAATAATATACTCTGCATATACTACTTTATTATTGTAGCCCTACTGATGGGCAACCGACGTATGTGATATATTTCTTTATATTTGAAGCGGTGTACTCTGACGCGTAGCGTGCCGTAAATCGTTTTGCTTCCGCGCTAAATTTTCCACTTCGTTTCATATTAATAAGGCGCGCTAACGTTTATTGTGAGATTAAGATTGGTTAATATCTTAGGTTCTACTGATGGGATGGCGGGTCGTCTCAATTTTCATTTAGCATTGACCTAGCCATCTCTTGCAGAGATCTGTTCTTTCTCTCAACCACTCCATTTTGCTGTGGAGTTCTAGGTGCAGAGAAGTTGTGAGAGATTCCATTCTCTTCACAGAATAGTTTGAATTGCTCATTTTCAAATTATTCCCCATGATCACTTCTAAGGGTAGAAATACAGAAACTTTGGTCATTTTGTACTTTCTTACTGAATACAGAGAAGGCCTTAAAAAACTCATCCTTGTGGGTTAAGAAAAGTACCCATGTAAATTCTAGAATAGTCATCAACAATGACAAATCCATATTTCCTTCCAGCTAAACTGGCAACACTAACAGGTCCAAACAGATCCATGTGTTACATCTGAAGAGGTCTAGAGGTTGATACAAGGTTTTTTTGATTTGAAACTTGATTTTACTTGTTTACCTCTCTGACATGCATCACATAAAACATCTTTCTTAAAACTAATATCAAATAATCCTCTCACAAGGTTATCCTTTTTCAATTTCGAAATAAGTTTCATACTAGCATGTCCTAGTTTCTTATGCCATAACCATCTTTAATCCTTTTTAGACATCAGACGGGTTACACTTTGATCTGAAAGTTCGATTAGCTCAATCTTATAAAGATTTTGCTGTCTATTAGCTGAAAAGAGGGTCTTGCCACTCTTGTCTTTGACTATGCATTCATTTTTAGTAAAGGAGACACCAAATATACTATCACATAATTGACTTATGCTAAGTAAATTATGTCTTAGTCTTTAAACCATAAGCACATTAGAGATTGAGGGAAAAGGAGGTTTACCACCAATTATACCAACCCCAATTACTCTTCCTTTTTGGTTGCCTCCAAAGGCAACATATCCACTATTTTTAGACTGGAGGTCTTGGAACATAGACCTTTCTCCTGTCATATGCTGTGAGTAGCCACTGTCCACGTACCAGCAGAGGCGTCTGCTGTCCAATTAAGGATATCTGCAACAGAAATTATTTTATCTTTAGGTACCCATATTTTTCTGGGTCCTTTTCTGTTAGTTCTGGGAGTCTGTCAAGACTTCCTCTTCTTCTTGTGAAGACACTTAGCATAAAATGTCCAACTTTTTCACAGAAGTTACAGACGGGTCTAATTCTAACGTAGTGGGTTTAACATAAACAGTTGAGGTTTTTGTTGATACTTTATGATCAACTTGATGATCATATCCAATGCCTTCTTTGTAAAGAGAGTGTCTCTGACATCTAAGCAGTTTTGTCAGATTATCTCTGTCATTAACAAATCTAGCAAGATCAGAAGTGAGCTCCTTCACTTTCTGTTGAAGTGTGACAACTTCTTCAGAATGTGATGTTTCACTTGAGATCGAAGCTTCATCAGACTTTTCAGTCCTCAGCTAGCTATTCTCTTTGGCCAGCATCTCACACTCCTGAGATTTTTGTTTATGCTCACTGAGGAGTTTAACATAATCTCTCTTGAGAGATTTGAAGGCTTTAGATAAGCCTTTGGGTTCCTCTACTAGCTCATCATAAGCATCATGCAGTTCCTCAAGTTCAGAATATACCTCAGTTTCAGGTTCTGAATCTATGTTGGCCATCAAACAGAGATTGGCTTCCTCTTCTGTCTTTTCTCCTTCAGAAGATGAGTATTCAAGATCTTTCCATGTGGCCATCATTCCTTTCTTCTTCTTTCTGAAGAATTTCTTTTTGGAAGCTTTCTTTAAAAGAGGGCATTCAGGTTTGATATGACCAGGCTTCTTGCACTCATAGCAGACAACAGGGCTTTTGTCTGTTGATGTGGATTCCTTGTTAAATTTTCTGAAAGGCTTCTCCTTTCTAAACTTCTTCTTTCTCCAGAGCTTTTTCATCTTTCTGGTCATGAGAGAAGTCTCTTCATCATCATTAGAATCCTCATCATCAGACTCGTCTATGTCACAGTCAGACTCGTCTGCCTTTGAAGCTTTTAAGGCTTTAGCTGCCTTGAGATCAACTTTTAGAGCAATGACTTTGCTCTTTTTGATTGACACATCTTCATTGAGCTCTTGCTCATGAACAGTGAGTGTGTCAAGAAGTTCATCCATAGTAAAGGAGGTGAGATCCTTGGCTTGAGATATAGCAGTGACAAGAGGTCTCCACTGCCTTGGAAGACTTCTGAGAATCTTAGCAACTTTCTCAGCATTAGTATATATTTTACCAAGAGATTTTAAACCATTAGTAATAGTTTGGAATCTACCAAATCATTTGAGCAACAGATTCACTTTCATCCATGGTGAACAATTCATATTTTCTAATAAGAATATAAATTTTAGATTCTTTTACCTTTGCAGTTCCTTCATGTGTGACAGATAAGGAGTCCCACATTTCTTTAGCAGAATCACAAGCACATACCTTTTCAAACTCTTCTGGATTGAGGGCACAGATTATAGCATATCTGGCTTTATGGTTTATATCCCATCTTGTCTTTTCTGCAGGTGTCCACTGAGCCTTTGGCTTGTCGGAGCCATCATCATTGCGAGGAGTGTAAGGACCATCAGTGATGGCATCCCATACATCAGAGTTTGTTGACAAGATGAACCAGTGAAACCTTTCTTTCCAGTAGTTATAATTTGTACCATTGAAGAAGGGAGGTCTGGTCATGGAGCCTTCTTCAGGTTGGGGGTTCCCACTTGAGCTTGCTCCAGAATTCATTGTCTATTCTTCAGGATGTTTCTCTACACTGTTAGGTGCTCAACCCAGAGGCCGAGCTCTGATACCAACTGAAATAGACAGATGCAAACACTAGAAGGGGGCTTGAATGGTGTTTAACAATTTTATGCTGAATTAAGAAACTTTTTCGCAAGCACAGACGGGTGATAATAGATGAGTAAACTTAGACAGGTCAATCAGACTAATAACTTGTCTGAAGGTTTTCACATAAAACACTCAATCATGCAAGATGAAAATAGGTTTGATAAACACAATTATAAACCCCTTTAGTTGGATGATAGTTAAGAAAAATAATCAAACTAAAGAGTGAAGGGAAAGAGAGAGATCACTCAGCAGGTTTTATCCTGGTTCACCCCTTAACAAATGAGGCTACGTCCAGTCCTTGACAGCACCAAGTTTTCTCACTATAACTAAATCAGGTTACAGGACAGAGAAGTATTATTTTTACACCTATCCTCTTCAGGCTCCAGACAAGTATTGTTTGCACACCTAGCCTCTTCAAGCTCAGACGAGTATTGTTTGCACACCTAGCCGCTCTAGGCTCCAGACAAGTATTGTTTGCACACCTAGCCTCTCCAGGCTCAGACGGGTTTGTTTGAGTGAAGTTGTAAAGTCAATTACAATTTGCAAGTCTTTCACAAGCACTCAGACGAGTGTATTAAGTGTGAAGTTCTAAAAGATTGCGTAATAACTTCAAATGATTGAAGAATAAATAATGAAAGAATGAAGGTATAAATGCGCAGAGTAAATGCTCTTTGAATGCTTTGTTCGTTATCTTCTCTTGTTCCTTCTCTACTTGAATCTTCAAAGTCTTCTTCATTAAATAGGCTTCAAGATTTTAAAGCCGTTACACACAAAGTTTGAAGGCTTGGCTTTTTGCAGATCTTCAATAAATGCAAAAGAGTCATTCTGATCAGCCATTGAAGCCTTGAGAACTTCGCTTGTTCTCTCTCATCAAAATGATAGAGACTTCTGATACACCTTTGATCTTAGCATGTGTTTATACTTGCTTTTTGCCATCAGAGGGAAGACTTTCCCTTTTCGTGTAAGATGCAGTTGTGTTCTGGTTAAATTCTTTGTTGAAATTCCTTTTTAGAGACGAGACAACTTTCATCTAATATATTCTTCAACATTAGTCACCAGACGGGTGAGTAACTTCATTAGACGGGTTGACTCTTAATAAAGAGAATGACGTCAGTTGCGTAGTCTTTCAGACAGGTGAGTCTTCCTTTGATCAGACGGTTGATTTCTTCATTAGACGGGTTAAAGGGATTTCTTCAACTTTTGGTGAACAGACTGGTGAAGATATCATTAGACGGGTGAACTTTTAATAGTTCAGACGGGTGAACTTCTCCTAGTTCAGACGAGTGAACTTTCCATTATTCAGACGAGTGAACTTTTGCCTTAGATCCAGACGGGTGATAACACGCTAAAGCTCAGTTCATATAGAAACTTAATGTTTTAACTGCACACTGCGTGGACGAGTTAAACACCTCAGACGGGTTCAATTAAATCATTGAATAACTGTTTTAATCTTATCAAAACTAAGGTAAATACACATTAGACATTTTGGACACTCAACACTATTCCTTTCACAACGCATTTCCCCATCTTGAATCTCATATGCACCGAAAAATATATAATATTTTTGTTTGATAAAACATGAAATTAAAAAACGTTGTTATTCTTTTTTCACTGATAAAAGTTTGTCGCTTCTGTGAATCTCTCGGCGTTTTTAACAGGTTCAGTGTTTCCCTTCCATGGCTGCATCGTTGCATCAAAAAGAATATCTAAAATTTGGGTTGTTGTTTCTTCTTTCTGAGATCATATCGCTATTAGATCTTCTTCCTCTGAAATTTCCATTTTTCGCTTCACAAATCTGGTTCAAACAGATCGGTTTTTTATTTTATTTTCTTTTACATTTTGATGGCGGTGAGCCGGTCAGGTTCACGGATCTGGTCGGGGTGGTGGTGGTGACTACTGCTGGAGTGGCGGTGGTGGTTATTTTTTCGGCTGGATTCGTGAGATTCATAATCCCATTCTTTAAACTTCAAATAATTAAATGAGAGTTTCATTCTCATAGAGCACTGATAAAAAAAAAAAAATTAAATGAGAGTAAGAATTTAACAGGGTTGAAATTGATAATTTGGTAAGAAATAAAAACATGAAAACGGTTGGGGTTCTGAAACATGTATCTGCAGATCTTGCGGATTCGATTGAAGGTCATGGAGGAGTTGTTGTGCGGCTGTTTCTGGGTTGGTGTTGGTGATAGGTGAGGGGTTCTCTTTTTGCAAATTGGCCCTTGGCAAATTGATCCTTTTTACCTGTTTATTTATCTATAACTCCAATAGTTACCCATCGAGTAAATAGTCAATTTGGTCCCTGAAAGTGTAAGACGGTATCAACTTAGTCCCTGAATTTAACTAAATAGCAAAAACGTCCCTGAAGTTGTAAAACGTTAATCAACTTGGTCCCTCCGTCAACCCCAGTTAGCTGACGCCATTAACGGCACTGATGTGGCACGTTAAGTGCTTTGTTGGCACCGTTGTCACGGGTTAGGTGGTGTCCACGTGGTTATGGACCAATTTGAAACTCTGAACTAGGGACTAAATTAATACTCGTAACTCTGAACCAGGGACTAAATTGATACTCGCAACAGTCTTCTTTTTCTTGTTTATCTTTCCCCTTTCTCTCTCTGCTCTCTCTCTCTCTCTTTGCTTCCTCTGTCTGGCGCTCGCTCTCTCTAATCACCCGTCTATAGACGGGTCCTTTCTCTCTCTACTCTCTCTCTCTCTCTTTTTGCTTCCTCTGTCTCGCGCTCTCTCTAGACGGGTGGTTCTATAGACGGGTGGTTAGAGAGAGCGCGAGACAGAGGAAGCAAAGAGAGAGAGAGAGCAGAGAGAGAAAGGACCACTCTATAGACGGGTGGTTAGAGAGAGAGCGCCAGACAGAGGAAGCAGAGAGAGAGAAAGCAGAGGGAGAAAGGGGAAAGAAGAAGAAGATTGTTGCGAGTATCAATTTAGTCCCTAGTTCAGAGTTGCGAGTATCAATTTAGTCCCTGGTTTAGAGTTTCAAATTGGTCCCTGACCACGTGGGCACCACCTAGCCATTGACAACGGTGCCAACAAGGCACTTAACATGCCACATCAGCGCCGTTAACGGCGTCAGCTAACTGGGGTTGACTGAGGGAACAAGTTGATTAACATTTTACAACTTCAGGAACGTTTTTGCTATTTAGTTAAATTCAGGGACTAAGTTGATACCGCCTTATACTTTCAGGGACCAAATTGCCTATTTACTCGTTACCCATCATTGCAAGTTAAAATTGGACACAATTGATGGTGCCCAAAAGCAATGGCACCACCATAAAACCCATCTTAGCAATGAGATTGATTAGGATCAATTGTCGCTTAATCTGGTTTCATTCTACAACTCTAGGTATTAAAACTTAAATAAATTGGAGGCCCTGAAAGGAGAGATAAAGAAAAATTTTAAAAAAAGAAATAAAGGGGACCATATGTTATCTCCTTTGTTGCTAAATTATTGATAGGGATGGCAATGGGTAGGGTATTATAGTATCTGTTCTCATACCCGCGTTTTAAAAAAGTATCCGTCCTCGTCCCCATATCCGGGTGGGTAGCAACCTTGATATCCATACCCTCACTCGCTGGGTACCTAAGTACCCGTATCCACACCCATTACCCGCACTTTATATAAGAAATTTGTGAATTTTGAAAATAAGATAAGTAAATATGGTATACCCAAAAGTTTTCGATTGATATAATTTTCATATTATTCATTTTAAACAATAAAATAACTTATTTTTGTACTTACATAAAGTTACATTCTACGTAGTAAATGTCTTGCATACCAAACTAAAAATTCAATCCGTAGATTTAATAATCAATTTGTGAACATAAAATGTGTGAAATGCAAATGTTCAAATACAAAACGTCAAATAATCAATCTCCAAAACATTAATTAAATATTACAATAAAAAATGATACATTACACTAAAAGGAGTGTTAGTAAGAAAAAAAAGATTGCTATTGAATTGCAGAAAAAACAATATTAATGCCTTCTTTTTATTTTATTTGCCAACGCTTGATGATTATCATTATTGTCAAATTTGTTTAGAAGACAGAGGAAAACACATCGAGATTATTGTAAATATTAAGATACTAAATAGAGAAGGAAAACATAGCAACCCAGGCATTTTCATAGAAGATGATTTGATCATATTAATCAAGAAGTAACATACAAAGTATAGGCGACAATGAAGCTAGCCAAGTGGAACTGATGATGACGCTCTAGTTTTTTTTTAAATTTTTTTAATGTAATATATTATAATTATGTACATAGAAAATAAATTTATAAAATATATATATATAGTGCGGGTATGGGACGGGGTGAGTACTACAGTACCCGTACCCGCATCCATCCCCATTAATTTTTGCGGGTAATTACCCGCATCCATACCCATTAAATGGGTAATTATCCTACCCATCATGGATAATTTTTGCAGGTACCCATTGGGTCCAGTACCCATTGCCATCCTTAATTATAGACAAAATTAGTGTTTTGGTTCTTTAAGTTAATTTAATTTTTTAAATTTATCCCTTCAGTTTTTTTATGACAAACAGGTCCTTTAAGTTGTTATGAAAGTGTATGATTTTACTATTAAATTAATGAATTATATTGTCATAAAAAACTTAAGAGACCTGTTTGTCACCAAAAAAAGCTTAAGGAAAAAAAACTTAAAAGACTAATTTAAAAATTAAATTAACTTAAAAGACCAAAATACTAATTTTGCCTAAATTATACTCATGGGAGCCCTAGCTACCTGCCCGCTTTCAAACTTTGCTTCGGTTGGATTTTGGCTTTATTTTCCTGGCGTTAGCTTGCTATATTGACTTGCTGGTCGCTGGACCTTTTATGAATATGGTAAATATCTAATTTGGTCTCTGAAATTATAAGATCATATCAATTTAGTTTTTCACATTATCAATATTTCAAAATGATTCTTGAAATTACAAAATGTTAATCAGGTTCGTCTATCCGTTGATATTTGCATGGACTATAATGACATTAAGTCAGTAATGTCAAGAATTCATTTGAAACTAAGTGAATAATGTCAGGGATGCATTTGCTAGCGATCCAAATGGAGGGATAAACCTGATTAACATTTTGTAATTCCAAGGATCATTTTGAAATATTGATAATGTGGGGGACTAAGTTAATACGACCTTACAATTTCAGAGACCAAATTAGGTATTTACTCAATAGTTTTGTTATTCAGATAAAAAGGAAAAAAAAATAGATATTGCAGTGAACGTAAAAAAAATACCAAACAAAAATATTGTTGTGGTAGCTTGCTAAATTTTTGGTTCCTTATAGGATTGGAATGGGATCGATTTTTATTGGAATTAAGGTAATTTAGCATTTAATCCGATTAATGTTAATCAGATCGGATTGGATCCGATTGAACAAAAAAATTAATACTTACAGGAAATTCATAATACACTAGCATATTCATGAGTAAATCCTTAATTCATAGCAAATTCAATAATATATCACCAGGGATGGATCCACATGGTGTTATATGGGGCAGCTGCCCCCACTAAGTAAAAAAAAATTGTTAAGTGTTGAATAATTTGTGTTTTACCCCCACTAACAAATAAATGTTGCTCCCATTAAAAAATTATAAGATGATTGATAAACAACTTCAAGAGTTTAATAATAGATTTCAATAGGTGATCTTTGAATTGCTTATTTTTGTGACAGGTTTAAATCCAAATGATTCAGTTTTTGTATTTGATAAGGAGTTGATTTGTTTGGTTCGATTTTATTCATTAAAATTTTCATCTGTGAATCTTATGGGGCATGATAGTTAACCTTGAAAATTAAATCATATATAGATGTTCATTCTGATGAACAATTTTATAATTTAAATAGGATTAGTGATCTTTCAGAAATGTTGGTGAAAAATAAAAAGCATACTGTATATGCAATAATATATTTACTTTTGAAGTTACCTTTGATTTTGCTTGTGGCAAGTGCAAAAGATGAAAAGATTTGTGTGAGATATTGTCATTTGGATGTAATTGGGAATTTGGTGATGGTGATAATTGTTTTTGTAATCCCCATTTTTTGGCTTAATGATAATCATGTCACTATCTTATGAGTTATGCATTTATATAAATTATTTTATAAAAGTATTTACAATATCTGATCTTGCCCCCACTGGTCAAAATTTATGGATCCATCCCTATATATCGTTAACAAATTCATAAAAATATAACACTAGCAAAAAAACTATTAATATATTAATTTTATATAGTCATTAGTTCAATTCGAATTGGACGGGTCGAAAATTTATAAATCCAATATCATAATCAATTGATTTCGATTAAACATTAAAAATTAAATTTGATTTGATGCACCGATTCAAACCACCAAAATTAGTTCCGTTCGGATCCACCGGATTCACGGATCGAATCCAATTACATTAGTTCCTTAATTTTTGCCAATTAATTTTTTTTTTAAAAATTGATCTTCTAGGACAATGTGTACAATATATAAGAGGTAGTATTTAGGTAGCAATCATCTATGTAGAGTTTTGAATGTGTATTGTAACATTATTATTTTTTATAAATATATTTGATAAGTATCACATTTACTTAAAAATATTAGAATTTTAAGGTACTTATTGAACTTAAATGGATAAAAATTTAGTCACTTGACCCCCAAAAGAGTAATGTGTAAATAGTTTGATCAATAGTAAATATATTGTGAAATTATTTTGAAGATTGTATATTAAATCCCTGTTTTGTGTATATAGGTGAAGAAATGAGAGAGTAAAAGATTTTGAAGAGTCTTAAGAGCCAAAGCTGGAGAAGTTTCGCTTAGCTAAGGCCTTTTCGCTAAGCGAAAAAGACAAAAACCAGCAGCAACATACTGCCACAAATTCGCTTAGCTAAAATAATTTCGTTAAGCTAATTTGTCTCAGAAGCTCAGGAACTTTGAAGAACCAAATTCGCTTAGCGAAAATGATGTCGCTAAGCAAATTTGTCACAACAACCAGGGAAGTTTGGAGAATCAAATTCGCTTAGCACGATCCTTTGAGCTAAGTGAATATCTTGCTTCCATCTGAAGAATCCTACATTCGCTTAACGAATTTGTATGCACTAAGCGAATTCATCATTTACTGGTTGTCCTGTTTTGAAATTCTGGGGGATATAAAAAGAAAAAGAAAGAGAAAAGAAGACTCTCTTTGGAAGAAATACGAAGACACAGAAGGTTCTCCACCATTTTCTAGAGCTCCAATTGTATTTAACCATTGAGGAGATTCATCCTTTCATCTTTTTTTTGATGGCTACCATGGAAATGGATAGCTAATTCACCTTTTGTTGGGATTAGATGTAATCAATCAACTCTCATGTATCTCTTTTGATTCATATATATATTTTCCTTTCTATACATCAATTTCTATGATTTATTCTTGCTCTTCATGCTTGTTATGGAGTGATCAACTATAACTTGATCTTTGATTTAAATTTTTATTGGGAAATACTCTTTGAATCTGGATTTAGAATAGATCATCTAATGAATCTAATATCTAGGAATAGAATTAGGTCCATTAGTCATTGAATCATCGGAGCTCAACTCAAACTTCTTTATTAAACATATAAGGAATCAATGTTTAGGAAAGAAGATTGACATATCATCTCATTAAGGAATTAATGATGCATGATTAGCTGGATGACGAGGATATTGATGTATGGAGGAAATATGTAGGTTTGATAATTTGGATACTAGGAGAAGAGATTGATGAAATCCAATCCCAACACTTCATTACTATTGTTATTTTCATTTACGAATTGGAATCCTTTAAAATTTTACCCTTGAAAACCTTTACTGTTTTTTAACATCTTTGAGTGTGCGATTTATCAACATATCTATTTTTTTCACATTTCCCAAACACATTCTCAGTCTCTCACTACCCAAATGATTTTATTGGGTGTGCGGTTTACATTGTTGAGTAAAATACAATTGATACTTTAAATTATTCGGAAACATTCTTTATTAATTAATCACAATTTTAATTTTTTATTTTATTAAATTATATTTAATTAATAAAAAATATGAATTGAAAATTAAGACTCACTTTTAATATAGTGTTTGGTTGATGGATTTAAATCATTTTGAATACATTAATTAAAATATCCTTACGTATGTATTTTGAAAGATGAATTTTATGATATCCAGAAAATATAAGGGCAAATTTTATCTCTTCAATCAAATTGTGTCACCTCAATTAAATGAATCAAGTTAGTGGATTATGTCAAATGATTCTCACATCCTGATTGAACAACTTAAGCAAGGTAAATTTTTAGCCTTCTATTTTGTGGATATCAAAAAATTTACCATTTGAAATTCAAAACTATAAGATTATAAAAGTAAATCAAAACTATAAGATTATAAAAGTAAATCAATTTTAAAAATTGCTTCCCTTATAAATCAAACATAAAAAAAAAAAAGTTTATTTTCCCTCCGTTTTATTAAAATCTTTGCCGTCTTCTGCTTTAAACCGAACATTGGGCAAGACATAATGAAAGTAGCGCATAATCTGTGGGACACAGCGCACATGTTTAGGTACAAATTCCGGATTAGCTGAATTAGGTACAATGGACCCACCCATATGCGAAGCACTGGTAACCAAATCCAATCTGGATGTAGCACTATTATTATAAGATCCATCCCGCATGTGAAAGGGTCTAAATCAAAATCACATACATACCAAATAGCCACCGGAAAATCAACAACTGAACAACCACTCATTCAGGGTTACCATATGTAGATATTTGTATACTGCTAAACTTTAATGTTGTGCAGTGTGTACGCACGAAATTATATTATAATATATGTTGTGATTATATGTATTAAACATAGTAAATTATAATTTTCTATTGTTGAGATGACATAAATATTTGAAAATATTGTTTTGTAAAATATAAAAGATAAATCTTCTTATTAATTTAAATTATACACTTTATTAATAGATAGACTTTTTTTGCAAATGACATATATTGAAAATGTTATGTAAGTTGTTTTGAAGTAGATATAAAAAAGAAAAGAAATGTAAGAGAGTTAAATAAAATGAACTACAAAAATAATTTTGAACAAACATAATTGTTCATATAAATATAATCATCATTGTCGAAAAGAAAAAGAACATATAAACTTTAGAGCAAAAAAAAGAATAGGTAAACTACATCAACAAAAACAAAAACTGATAAAAACTTCATCTCGAAAAAGACATAAAGTGTTCATCAAAACTGTTGTTAAATTTGTGGCTTCATATCAGAGGTATGATAATGTTTCGTGTCACTATGTAATGAATCATTTTGTGATACTTATTATTTAACATATATATAATATAAAGGTTGTTTATCAATGATGAGAATTTGTCTTATAGACCTTTCATATTCTATTCATATTATCACAACTCATTTTTTAGTACCAAATGAGTCACAAGGGTAAGATTTTTCAACCATGCCGTATTTAAAAATCTTTCTCATAACATGAAATCACTGAAACCCAAGTTATATAAACGATTGAATTTTGTTTGATAGATTTTTTTATATTCTATTTCTTATGAAGGAGAGAGAAACTTCATTTGGAATGTGCATGCAAGGAGGGAGAAACTTCGTTTATAAAAAGATTTTATCATTCAATTTGATTGAATTCAATGTTTGGAATGTGAATGAGATCAATGGAAATGTATAATAAATATCACGACTAATTGATTTATTCCCAATCAATTCAAAATTGGATTTGAATTAATTCATCTTTTTAGTTTTTTTTTTTAAATGTTCAAATCTTTCTAAATATGGGAAATAGAAATCAATTCCCAATTTGAAAGTGATATATAAATTAATTGCTTTATTCAGAATGAATTCCTAATTTGATTTGAATTGATTAATCTTTTTTATTTTTTTATTTTTAAAAATTGTTTAGTTTTTAAAATTTGTAATACTCTTCTATGGTGATGACACTTAGCAAAATCTCCTTACATAGGGGACTGACTGCTTTGTATTATTTATAGAAAATAAATATTATTTTATTCTCAATCAATTCATAATTTTTTTGTTTCTCAGGGTATCTTCCGCGCGCAACAGCTGAGACTAATGCCTTGAGGTATTGGACGACATTTAAGGGTTGACCTCTCCCAACCTGATTTTCTTTGTACGCAAGAGCCAATGATCGAACCTTTGACAACTTACTTAAGGAGTCCGAGTTCGTTACCACTCGGACTAACCACATGTTGATAATCAATTCATAATTTGATTTGAATCGATTCATCTTTTTTTATTTTAGTTTCGCTTGTTTAAAAAAATGTTCAAATATTTCTAAATATGGTAAATGGAAATCAATTCCCAATATGAACGTGATATATAAATTAAATGTTTTATTCCCAATTAATTCTGAATTTGATTTAAATTGATTAATTTTTTTGAAAAAAATTGTTCAGTTTTTAAAATTTGAAATACTCTTCTTTGGTGACGACACTTGGCAAATTCTCCTGTCAAGGGTCTTCTTTGTATTATTCAAAAGGTTATAGATATCATGATTAATTTCTTTATTCCCGATCATTTCAAATCATCTTTTTTATTTTATTTTCTTTTGTTTTTAAAAAATGTTCAAATCTTTCTAAATATGGAAAATGGAATCAATTCCCAATTTGAACGTGATATATAAAATAATAGCTTTATGCCCAATCAATTCCTTATTTGATTTGAATTGATTTTTTTTTTTTTTTTTTTAACAATTGTTCAGTTCTTAAAATTTGAAATACTCTTCTCTCGTGATGATACTTAGCAAATTCTCCTTGCATAGGGAACTACTTTGTATTATTTATAGATATAGATATATAGGTAAAGGATTGAGTCATGTCAATCTTATCCGTACACATGATACGTATTGGAAGTTAGGTTTACATTTTCTTTTTAAGCAAGTATATTATATTATCACCAAGCTTACAAGTTTACAATGAGCATAACCCAGGAAGAAATGACGCGCAGGCCACCAAAACAAAGGCATACAAGCTCCAACCAAAACAAATTGCAACAAACTAAATTAACCAATGCGGAAAAACATCATGCATGCCAACAATAACAAGGGTATGCAAGCTCCAAAACCACGAAAACTAAACCCGAAACAAGGGCACATGTAACCCTCATTCGTTTTGCCACCAAAGTTACGCACAAAAAGAGGGAATATATGAGTATCCAAAAGGCGATCCTAGGCAGTTCACGCAATGAGGGCACAAATAGCAGAAGGGGTACTCACGCCATCTGAAAAGATTTGAGCATTACGCTATCTCCAAATGAAGTAAACAACAAAAGTAAGAGCAATCCTAGTAACAACAACAGCAAGGGCCCGACTAAGGCATCTAACGGTAAGCTCCTGAATACTAGTACTCCAGCTCGATGACCAATGATCCAAGCAGCACTTCCGACAACTGAAGAACCACACCATAATAATAAAAGGACAATCAAAGAACAGATGAAAAAGATCCTCAGGATGATCACCACAAAGGAGGCAAGAGTCTTGTTGAATTGTACCCCATTGCCTAAGCCTCACCCTTATGGATAAGCAATTTTGAACCGTAAGCCACAGGATGAAAGAACGTCTAGGAATAGCCAAAGAAAACCAAATGAAATTAGAACACTAAAGTGCAGGGCCAGTAGAGCGAAAGACATGGTAAGCAGCAGAGACATTGAAAGACCCGGAAGAAGATGACATCCAACTCCACTGATTAACCCGAGACATCCTCAGAGGGCCATACCTAGTAATAAGATCACCCAACTACACAAGCTCCATTGAGACAGAAGGCGAAAGACTCCTACGATCGCCAGCGATAATATCTACAACCTTAGCCTCTTTAGGGAGGCCCGAGTCATAGACAATAAGCTCCCCCAAACCTGCGAGCAATGGGGCCAATCTCCAACCAAGGATCATACCAAAGAGACGCCTCCTGACCATTCCCAATCACATACCTGCAAAAGGCGAAATGATATCACGAATCATAATAATTTTCCTCCAAACCCAAGAAGCATTGACATGAGTACCAATCTGCCAAAAAGAAAAACCCTAAATAGACTAAACACCCAATCAACCCAAATGGAGTCCTTTGTACGCAAGAGAATGATCTAGACATGTTTAGCAATAGCCACGATATTCATCAAATAGAGATTCCTTTACACACATTTTTCTAATAAATAACCAAATTACGTTGGAGATTTCTTAATATGTATTTTTTTATTTAAATTAATATTTGACACCAGGTAACATATATATATATATATATATATATATATATTTAAAGATTTTTTCCTTTGTTATTATATGAGAAATAAAATTTGGATATTAATTTTGGATAACTTCCACGATACTTATATAGAAATGGTACAATTTTGTTTTTTTTGTTTTTCCCTTTTTTCAAGTTTCGATTTCCTCCCATCTCCCTCCATCTTTCTGTTTTCATTTTCTCTTCCCCTCCCACTCCTAGTTTGTTTGCTCTCCTCAATCTGGTTTTGTGTTATTCTTCTCATTCTTTGCTAAGCAGTGGGGAATGTGTGGTTGATGGTGATAGTTTTCGATGGTGGTAGTGATAATTTGATGGTGCTGAGTGGTGGTTCGTTAGTGGGAAGTGGTGGAGGGTAGTGTGATTGAGAGTGGTTTTGTGGTGGTTCGGTGGCTGAGGGCGACATATCTGTAGTGACTAGGTGGTGGTGAGTGATGGTGGTGGTAGTGAGTGTGGTAGATGTTGGTGGTAGTTGGAACGATAGTTATGTTGGTCATGGTGGTACTTGGTAACAAATAATTATATTGTTGATAACTAAAAACATAATAATTGATAATTTTTGTAATCTGTTGGTAACGGTGATAACAAAAAAAAAAGGACCACCATATAAATATTTAAAATTACTATAGAAATTAAAAGCATTGATATCTACAACTAATAATGCCTCGTCATTTTCCAAAGAAAATTCAAGTGTAAAGCCAATAAAAATGAGAAGCATTCAAGATTTATACGGTGAAACTCAATCTATAATTATTATTTGTTTTGTTTTCTTGTTGATAGTGAACCTTTAAACCGTTGATGCTATGAAAGATAAAAGACAAAGACAAGCCATGGAGGAAGAAATCAGAGCCATTGAGAATAAACAATACTTGGGAGTTATCATCTCTTCCCAAGAGTCTTCAATCAATTGGAGTCAAATGAGTGTTCAAGAGTAAGAAGAATGTCAAAAGAGAGGTGGAGAGGTAGAAAGCAAAAGTTATTGCATGCGAAAGAATACAAGCAACAACATGGAGTTGATTATAAAAAAATATTTGTTTAGGCGGCTTTATCTTAAAGGATTTGATAATGG
This sequence comes from Ammopiptanthus mongolicus, assembly GCA_039655645.1. Taxonomy (NCBI): domain Eukaryota; kingdom Viridiplantae; phylum Streptophyta; class Magnoliopsida; order Fabales; family Fabaceae; genus Ammopiptanthus; species Ammopiptanthus mongolicus. The sequence goes on from CM077350.1 coordinate 50,436,502, forward strand.
TGATATCTTGCTTGTTTGTCTTTTATGTGAATGACATCTTATCCTTACCGGCAATAGCCTAGATTTGTTTGAAGATTTGGAAAAGCCAATGCCTTGTGAATTTAAGATGAAAGATATAAGGTTCATTTTCTACTAAACAATGATGCGCAAAAGAAGCATTGAAGAAATTCAAAATAGTTGATTGCAATCCCATGAACACGCCAGTGAAAAGTGGGTTGAAATAGTCAAAGTTTTATAATGGAGAGAAGGAAGATTCTATGCTTTTCAAAAGTACCACGGGAAGTTTGAGATACTTATTAACAAGTACATTGATGAGTATTGGTCCAAGTGGAAAGGGTTTGGGTCCCTTAAGCATGTAGTTCTGGATTCGATATCTATATTCGTGTATGTGAAAAAATACTATTGGGAGGGATCTCAGCTTCGACGTCTGACCGTATCCTGAGAGATTAGTCTCTCACCTTTCGGGTGGGAGGATATTTTGGAAAATCAAAAAAATAAAAAATAAAAGTTTGATATTTTGTTTGCAATTAAGGGTAGTGAGCCGCTCCATGGAATCATCCTATATGTCTAAAATATATTTTGTTTGCAATTTCAAGCAATCATAAATTATTCTATATGTGATTTTTAAGTTAGTTATAATATGAGTTAAACATTTTTAATGATATGACAATTTATGATTGATTGACAGTGTAAAAAATCTTTATACTCATTGTTCCTATTTATTAAATCCTTAGTAGAATTAGACATGTGATGTGATATTTTGATCTTGCAAACTTGCTTTTGAATTTAACAATATTATTAAACTCAAATGGACCGAGGAACAAAAAAGATTTAAGGATTGCAAATTTCGGAACTTATTGAAGTATATATCAAGAACTTAAGTATGGATTTACTCTGTAATTAATAATCTATCTTGAATTAATTAAGATATTCGTGATAGAAAATAAGAAATTATAATTAAGTAGAGGTAGTTAATTTCTTAATAATAAGTAAATTATCAGTCAAATAAATGTAATAATATTTTAATTAATAAAAATTATATAAGATTCTAGCACCAAAAAAAAAAATTATATAAGATTATATGTGCAAAAGCGTGTGCGTTTTGTTTGTATTAACATGGTTTGATAGACTTCCATGATATCTTAAAGTTTGTATGTCTTGTATAATCCATATACATATGTATACTAATGAAAATTATTTCTACTATCATGTCTTTGACTTCCATAATCATATATTTAAGTGTACCAACATCATATATTCAAATCATATAATTTACCCGCTTGAAAACTTATAAAAAAATGTTTATCTACAATAATGCTTCATTGGAAGTTAGTCCCCACATCTATCAAAGTTTACATGTGAATTAGACCAACATTCTATAAATAAAGACTAAATTGTATATTTTCTAAAATAATCTTAGTTTGGTTAAAAAGCCTACTATTATTTTGTTGAAAAATTAATATTATAAGCTATATATTTTATATATTCTGTTAAAAAATTATATATATATATATATATATATATATATATATATATATATATATAGGCTAGGTTATAGGCTCCTGACGAGCGGCCTGACCTATTTTCACCACTAAATATAATCCTATATATTTTTATATACATACTATATTATATACAATATATATAAGTATTATATAATTTATAATATTATATTAAATAATGATTATATATAATACATAATAATATATATATTATTATGTTATATAATAAACATATATATATATATATATATATATATATATATATATATATATATATAGAATATTAACCACACGTAAAATATATTACGTTTTGAGAGGGAGGGAGGGGGAGAGAGAGAGGGTATTTACTTAGTGAGAAATAAAAATGGACATTTATCTTTTGAATAGCTTGTTCTTGAGATAACTTTTTGTCCCATCGTCCAGTGAGGAACAAGAATATGAGTTTTTATACTGTCCTTTGTCCCTTATTTTGTACTGTCCCATGACCATTTTTTGAATTAAACATAAAACAAATACTCTTGTGCTGTCCGGTCCCTTACTTTTGGCTAGTCTTTGCTTAAGTCTAAACAAGTTAGACCTAAGCATTTCCAGCTTATATAAACTTTGGTTTTCTTTATTCCAAGCAATGTTTTCATTTCAATAAAATTCTGTGTGTAAGTCTGCTCTATATTATCAGTTAATGCCTTCTTGTTGATGAAGGTGTTCAGTTTATGGAAACAAAAATTAATATCATGTCGCACCAGAAACTTAAGTGCTGTTAGAATCTATCTTCCATTTTCTTTCCAGAAAATCTAGGTTGTGTTTCATCTGTTTATAGTTATACCTCCAAAAATGTTTCTTAGAGGTTTGTTGCATATGACTAAAACCAGGTAGACTGTTTTCATGCCTGTTTTTTAGTCTCTAGTCTTAGTATGCTCTTGGTAAGTGATCTGTTTCATTCTACTTTTGGAAGTAAGTTTGAAATGTGCAGAAAAATGAAAGCCAGGTGAGAGGATCACATGATGAATCCAAAATACAAATGGGGTTGCAGTAAGAGATTATCGGGTTAAATTACCATTTGGCATAAGAACAATGCTACTCACGTACTCTTAGAATTTGGGTTTGGACCTAATCAACCCCAAAAGCTAGCTCGTGGAGTGGGGGTTGTCCCCTCACTTATAACCACTATTCAGACTATATCACTATCTAATCTAATGTGACACTCTCAACACATACATTATTTTATATATGTATTGTTTTTACCATTTGATTATAGTTAGTCTCACTTCCTTTTTTGCACATCTATATTTTGATTTTGTCACCTATGCCTAATACGAGAGGATGTACATCGATCCAAGAGATGTGCATGAACCATTATTCTTGGCCTAATGAAGTTAACAAACTAACACATTCATCCATATATATTTAAAGGACACGAAAGCAGTATAGAAAAAGATACTAGTTTTGAATAAAGACTTGGTTCTCTATTTTGGTCACTATAATTTTTTTTGGTAAGGGTCTTTGTAGTTTTCAACCATTAAGGTTTTGGCCCTTGAGAGACTAATACCTTAATAAGTTACTATATTATAAGGACTAATTATTTATGAAAAATAAAGACTCATACTTTAATTAATAAAAAAACTATAGCGACTAAATCTTAAATGAGTGGAAGTATCAAAACTAATACCTTAACGGCAGAAACTGAAACCTACCTGAGTAAAATTATAAATATTAGTCCAAAAACCAAAAATCCAAAGTTATATTTCATCGCTTCGTTTTCAATCCTTCCATTCAGGCTCATTTCTTCCATTTCCTTTCTCCTTTCAATTTGTTCTTAAACAAAGCAGTGAAGTCCAAACTGTACAAGTAGAAAATAGAAATGAGCAAAATCAACTAGCAAGGAGAAGCAATTGTACTTACTTTTTAGTTCCATAAGCTAATTACACGTTAAAATATGAGCTGAATTTAGATGTGAGAGATTATGTTATACTTTATTCAAGATTTGAATGACAGAATGAATATATAATAAAGTTTTGATCCTAAATATACTTTTTTTTTTATAGGTATTGATAATAAATATATATTTATAGACCATAGGAAACCAACCACAACTACAACTTTAGACCAATGTAGACATGTAGTATACAATTCAAAATAAAATATATGGCCATTTATGGAATAGGCACCAGCCAATGCACTATCCACTCAGTCCATTAGTGGATTAACCTCTCACTTGAGTCACGTCAAGCATTGTATATTGCATCACTCATGTTGCACTTGGCATGAAAACTGCAAGCACCTGAATTAATATGATGATGATGATGATATTATTCCACTAAGTGCAAATCTGATATTGCCATCAGTTACCATAAAGGAAGCCTGTTCCTGAGATTTCAAAACTTAAACTATGTGATTGAATCCAGGATCTCATTTACTGAGGGCAGTTCTGATGCAGAAAGGATGCTGTTACTAGCAGGATGATTATAGTCAAATTCCAACCACAGGCCAAACACTATCACTCCATCACCATTGTGAAGACATTTCTCCAAATGGTATGAACAGTGAATACCAAACTTATTCCCAACAGGTTGGCCACCACAATTTAAGATTCTCTTACAAAACATTTACCCAACAGTAGTCGGTCAAAGTGAAATATGTGCTTTCGCACTTGGTACACATGGATGCAATAGAGCAATGCAGCCAATGTGACAGCCAGAAATGATAATAAAGTCAACTTCCAGAAGTCCTGTATACAGATAATAGGAAATAGGATAAGCACAATTGTGAAGCATCAGATTCTAAGCAATAGCCAGTTTTTGTAAGTAGAAGAAACTCTTTCAATCAGTATAACCTATAAAGGTGCTATAGAGAAATAAGTGGTAGGCCAAAGTTAGGAGTGTTGTGAATAACTTTTGCACTGTTGTTTGAGGAGGTAAAGTTTGTTTGGAAGGTGAGGACTGATTGAAATGTGCTACTACATGGTATGAATTAATAACCAAAAGCATTAAGGTGAATGAACTTGCAGATATAGGGCGTTTCGGCCATGCTATACCTAAGCATGCATTTATATATGGAATAGTGATCAATTATTAAACAATAATTCACTGAGCATAGAATGTTGTAAGGGGTTACTGAGGAAATGTGAAATTCTCAGTTTTTCCTTTGGTTTTGGAAAGAAGAGATCACATTTGTTGGATTGTGGTTTCTGTGTCAGACTAAGGAATATTCTGCTGCATATTTACATGGTGCAAAAGAAAGCCTGATGCGATGCAATGGACAAATATATAGTCTAAAGGGTAACATTCCAACTGTAATAATTAGATTGTCTTGAATGCCTTTGTTATATCTTATTTGGTGGTGGTGAAATGAGAGAATTGTCTTTCAGAAATTGAAAAAAGATAGTATTGAAAGTCAGTAATGAAACTTTGTAATTTAAGAGAGATTTAAGACTTATCAATATTCAAGAGGGATTGTTCTTGCATAAACTTTGGAATCAAATGAACCAGTCCCTGGGGTAGATGACTAGCTTTTTAAGCTAGCATTTCCTAAGATGTAATTTGTATGAGCGGTAACTGATGAACCATTTTAGTAGTGACTTCAACATCTCTTCTCATATTTTCATATTTCTTAATTCTTAGTCAATCCTAGTCCATTGAAGCATCCACATAAAGAAAAGGATATTATAAAGTAAATTAAGTGACGAATCCCCAATTTCTCTAACTTATTCACCAAGAAAAAGAGATACAGAAATATAAAAGGTCTTACTATCCCATTTTTATGCAAGTAAGCGGAAAGAATTAAAAAAATACATATTTGGGTTGGGTGTCAATCATTATGAGTGTGTTTGGAATCTATAGTTTTGAAACTCACCCGTGGATCCGATATTATGATTCCCATAACATAGGCCAATAAATCCATCAAAGACTGAAGTGAATTCTGAACACCTCCAACAATCAAACGATCAGATTCAGGAACAAGATCCTATTTAAGAAAATTGATAAGAAATCAGGACAACAAAAGAGATGATTATGAAGAAAGAGAACTTGCGTGATTCATCATAGACATTAAAAGCAAGATTTTTCACTTGTTAAAAAATTCTCAGGAAACAATTAGAAACAATTTAAATAATTTTAGACAAGAAGGGTTGTTTCCTGCCTGCATTTGTTGAAGTACAGACAAGTCAAGCATCCACAATCCAAGCCGAGATACAGCCACACTTCCCATCAGAATATATGATGATAGAAGGCCATTTTGGATCCATATTACAGCTACACATGGTAGGAGGCAAGTCCACTACATGCAAAACATACATAAACAAGACAGCAAAGATGATATGAACCACGATTGGTCTTCATCAAAAGATTAAAACAAATTACCCATAAAGAACAATCTGTATGCTAAGTATTACCAGTAACATGTCTTCTGCATAATTGTTCACAAAGAAAGGAAATTGAATATTTGGCTACTTTCAGAACATGTCTATTACCATAGTTAGAGTATGGTTAGAGTGTGGTTAGTGAGTATGTTTAGAGTGTGGTTAGTGTTAGTTACATTGGATTGATGAGTAAGCAAGTTGGTTCTTAGTTAGTTACTCTCTATTGTTCTATGTAAGCTACCGTATTGGCTTATTGTACACACTTTTTCACCATTAAGTAAAATCTCAGTTTGTGATTTTTCTCCATTCTCTCCTCCCTATTATGTTTTCCCACAATTTCATTTATACATAACACTTGAAAGCCATTAGTAAGTTCGTACCTGAGACCAGATAGACCAAAGTCCTGTTCTAATAGTTGATATATGAGACTGTAGCACAGGATATACAACAGTTGCAGCTATTCCAATTATAGCACTTACTCCTCGTGCTATTCCAATAACATATGCAGGTATGCCTTCCCATTCTAAGGTGGCTGTCATCAAAGTTCCAAAGCTGAGGCAAGCAATTGGAATTTCATCAGTGAGGCTTCAGGCCCAACTGACAACAAAGAAATGCAAGATATGTTTCCAATTCCTTGTCTGATAACAATAGTATATAGTATAATCAACAGACATTGCTAACCCCTTATATTTATAAATAAAACATTAATTTCACAGAACTTGGATGTACAACAGCACACAAATGCATGGGTTGCTGAATCTGAATTAAAAAAAAATCAGCAGGTCCTGGTCCTAGAAAACCTGTAGGGGTGTGAACTGCCATGCAATTAGCATAATTCTTTGTGATATATCACATAGAATAGTACTGAACAAGCTTCTAAAGAGGTAAAGATGCAAATTTCAAGGAAAATCCTTTGTAAATATGCCATGTCTCATGTCATGTTTAGGCCTTTTTTTTTTGTTCATAAATAGACTAGAAATTTTAACCATTAGTGGAAAAGGCTAATGCATACTAGATTTTTTTTTTCCATGAAATATTTACTTGATATAGTTATTGGGGAAGAGATCACCTGAGTACAGTGAAAAATAGTAAAGCCAAAGCTAGTCCAGGAAGGACAACTTCTTGCTGTATATAAACTCTCCATGCAGCAATATAAGGGATCTCTAAAATCCATTCAGAAAAATTTTTCCTGCTTTTTCTATCAGCTAATTCCGAGTTACCACCGGTAACAGAAGGCAAGCTATCTCCCTCCAAAGTTGGTTTGTTCCTTTCCAGATCACTTTGTAAAAGTCTCACCTTCCTCCTCTCGCTACTTTGGCCTAAAGCTGGAATCCCATTATACACAGATGTAAAAAACCAATACTCCACCCAAACAGATATGATATTCCAGAGTGCTAAGGTTATAGCAGATGCTTTCAGCGATACAAAACTTATTATGAACCCTGTTATAACAGGAGCAAGAAGCTTGCAGCTTAGATCAATGCGTCTGGTAACTGAATTCATCTTTGTCAGCAATTCTGGGGGTTGACCTTCTGATATAACTAACAACCTGTACAAAGGAACAATTTCATTTCTTCTATATTTTAAGTACACCTTTTACTTAATTCATTTTCCTTAAAGAATTGATAATATGAAATATCAGCAAAGCAAATACATTCTGGAGAGAAAAATGGAAGTGTTTAATCTTTCTGTGAAATGTTATTTTCCCTCCATCCTCCATAAACCGATAGAAAACCAAGCAAAACTTATAAATAAAAACCATTAGTATTTATCTCACTAGTAAAGACAATATGATTGTGAGAACTCAATCCTTAGCATCAATACTTGATTAAAGCAGCAATTATTAACTGTCCATGTAAATCTTATCTTATTAAAGCCTACATAAGATTACCATTCTCTTTCAATCAAGATGGTACCGGCAAGAGTTGAAAGCACACCGATGCCACCACAGATATTGATTATCAACACCAGCAATAAGAAAGCTGAGAAATTTGTAAACTTCAAAGATGAATAGACAAGTAACACAACTACAGTGGCCCCAGCAATAACAAAAGAGAGATTTTGTGTCACCAACCACAATTTCAAAACCTGCCATTGAAACATGAAGACAGAGTTACTTCGTTAGAAGCTTTTTTCTTTTTAACAACGGTTCAAATTCAAACTGCATAATCAAAGAATTATTAAGCAAATTAACATAACTAAAGACACTGACTCATGTCAGATATAATTATAGAATTTTTATCTTTGAATTTTTGTTCTTATCTCATTCTTTAGATAGTAAATGAAAAGATTTTGGCATTTCTAGAAGCTGGTGCCGAAAGAATCCTAGCATGTAAGTTCTAGTCACAAGAATCTGTGATGATAAAGTAAAGGGAAAGAAATAACCAAGGATGAAAGTAGCTTTTCAATACCATACCATAACTTCTGTGAAGACAGAAGACAAGTAGAATAGTAAAGATCTAAAATTATATTTTATCTTGTTGGATGTATTAGACAGAAAGGAAATTGCATATTTCATTCTCTCTATTTGAGGAACTTTTAATTTCAGTTAAAATATTTCATAGACTTATACTATACAGTACACAAGGTAAATAAAATCCAGTCTGAAGATATTTCCTTATTCTCCTGTAGCCTTTTACACAATATACATTGTCGTTGCCAATAGTTAATATGATAAGTAATGGCAAAAGGTTGTCCCTTTGAGTCAGCTCGGTTGGTCAAGCTATGAGACATGAATCGTGAGTGCGTAAGTTCAAATCCCCGCAATGCGCTCCTCCCCTTTCTCATTCCCCCCTCCCCTACCTTGTAAGGTCTCTCATGAGCCTCCCGTTAAACACAAAAAAAAAAAGTAATAGCAAAAGGATAGCATAACTTTACTGGTGATGAAATTGAAGTGCTAGTCATTGCATAAAAGGTAGAGATCACAATGCTTGGGCTCACCTGCACATAAGACAACCTACCCACCCATCTTCCAATCATGGGACCACACACTGCAGTAGAGGCAGATTCAACGGCACCATATATTGCTGCATAGAGCAATGAGTCTGGCCAAATATTGATCATATATAAACCAACAGAGAATTCCCACATTCTGCAAACAGCAATCCTCAGTGAATTTTAACTAGAAAATTAAAGACCAAAGCAGAAAAAATAGTATAACTACATAACCTATTCATTGATGCACCAATGACTTCAAAAATCCCAGATAGTGATCCTGAACATATTATGTGCAAGTAAATCATGTCTGAAGTGGTCTATATCTCAGCTTGTATTAGATAATAAATTAGATTAGGATTTGTTAATCAGTTAACAGTATCGGTTTCTGTTATAGGCTTCTCTATTTCTGTCATAGTTTAACAGTATCAGTTTCTGTTAACATCTGCTATGTAAATGTACATTACATACTATCAATGAATGATGTTATTCAGTTTATTGCTTCTGTGATTCATAATAGTTTGGGAATGGAAGTGTATAATAGGTCATTGATAGATTTCATAGCCCAAGCAATCATTTCAATGCAACCCTTTTGGAATAATGTACAAAACCATTATCCTATTTAAAATGGATAGAGTAAGACCTGGATCATAAAATTACACTGAAAAAAGAAAGAGAATTTTCTGGATAAAAGGAAATTCTGAAAATAAGAAAAATTAAAGGGAAGAGAGTTCAAATTTTGTGCCATTGAAATCAAAGAAACCTACGAAACCAATAACGATATATAAATATTATTATGAGTTTATACCTGGCACCCCATCTTGCTAAGAAGTGGCCAGCATATAAATATGTGATAAGAGAAGATGGGTTTTCTTGTTGTTGGGTGAGCAGTGACTCCCTCACTATTGCGTTTTCTTCCATATCAGATTCTTTCACTTCCTCCCTTTGACTATTAGTATCACTCTTAGCTCATAACCAACCAACATGCAATTTCTCTCATTTATGTGTTGATACGATATGATGATGTGTTTAATGATTAAAAAATAAATAAATAAACAATAATAAAATTAATTATACATTGTCAATATAAAATATTTTTTACATTATCAATCAATCAAAAATATATGAAAAACTTTTATGATAATTAAAATAAAAGTCAATTATTTTAATTTATATGATAATTTTTTATTAATTAATAATATAAAAAATATTTATATTAATAACACATATCAATTAAATCGTAAATAGATGACCGTAACAATCAGTTTTGCTAAAAGCTATAGAATAATAGTTTCGCTGACTCGCGGTGGTGCAATCTTAAGTATTACGTATGAGCTAGAGTGAGACAAAGAACGAGTCTTGTCTTGTGGAGTGTAGCCACGTAAGCGACAGATGAACGAGCATCGTACAACAACCGAATGTGTGTTTGATACGACGGTGAGAAGCATCCCAATTATTTTTGCACCTGTCTCAAATTTTGTAAACAAAAAAAAAATGTTTGATTATTATGCTTTTAGATTGAAAATTACTAAATTTTAGATCAAACTTGCTTTCAAATTAAAATTATATAAATATAAATTATTTCATTTCAAACTCAATTATATTAAATTCGATTTTACAATATCAATTCTATTCGATTGTCAAACACTCATCCAACGAGTCATGTCAATAATTAAGACAAATGTAGTTTTACCATCACATCTGTTTGGATTAGCCAAAAAAAATTTGATTATTTTAATAATGTATAATCAATTTTTTTTATAATCAATTATAATATATTAGTTTTATTTTTTAATTTGTTTGTTGAAAAACGATTTTAAAATAATCTATTTCGTTTGGATTATGTAAAAAACTCATTTTTATATAATAAATTATATGCAAAATAAGTTAATTGACCTCATACGTTTTTTTATTTATTTTTTACTTTGATCCTATATGTTTTATTTTTTCCAGATTAGTCATTTATGTTATATTCTATCTTCCACATTAATCTTAAAGTTGACGCCGTCATGAAGGAATTGACGAAAAATATTAATATAGAAATCAGAACATAACATATAGAACTAAAACGACAAAAATATATGTTTTATTTTTTTCATTTTGGTCTTATACGTTATGTTTTGTTTTTTACGGTAGTCCTAAAACTAACACCGTCGTAAAAGGATTGACGGAAAAGACTGATATGGAAGACGAAACATAACGTATAGGACCAAAATGAAAAAAGTAAAACGTATAAGACCAAAGTGAAAAAAAAAAAAAAAACGTACGAAACCAATTAGTCTATTTTGCCTAAATTATAAAAAGGGATAAGAAGTTACTTGTATAATTTAATAATATTTGTTTGGTAATTAATTTTATAGGGATGAAATGGAAATAATATTATTGATTTTAAAATAATTTAATAATTTTTTAAATAAACGTCAAACTTTTAGCTTCTTTAAAAATAATTTTTTTTCCCTCATAATATTAAATATTTTATAATTTAATCAGTTTATCCAAACATATCAATTTCTACTAAAAAATTATTTTTATCATGAAAAACAATTGTTTGTTTAGATTAACCAAACACTCTCTAAATACAACATTTAATAGGAAAATGTTATATTAGGTGGGTATGGGTGAGTATAAAGTTATTTAATATCTTAAGAAAATGTTGTATTCTAAATTTTTAAATAACGAAATTGAGTAATAAATCCACATAAAGATCATAGACCATGGATCTTGCCACAAACACATGCGAGTCGAGACATAACATCATAAGTTCATCGCGGCTAAATTTTTGAATGGAAAAATATTGGCAAATATAATTTAATGTTGTCCCAAATTGTTGCAGAAAACAACTGGGGTCATGTCTTGCGGTGGAGGTTCATAAAAAAAAAAACAAATGTCTTGTGGTGGAGACGCTATTAGCCGTATAAATGCATGTTTTTTTATATATTATCTTTGTTATATGTACCAATGTTTAACTTTTGGATTAATAATATATTTTGTTTGTTTAACGAGTTAATAAATGATTGTCACACTTTACAGTAGGATTTAAACACAAAAACAAAATACATCACATTATTTATTTTAATATAAATTTAATTTTAACGTGTAATGTTATTGTAAATTATTTTACATCTTTAACCAATCTTTTTTTTTTTTGCCAAGATCTTTAACCAATCTTATATTTTCATATATAGGATTTTTGAGGTAATTACGATAAAAGTCAAATATCTTTTATAATATGACAATATATAATTGAATGACAAAATAAAAATCTTGTACATTGATAATGTATTCAAATTCAAATTTATCGACAAGGATCAACACAGTTGGTAAATAATTGAGTTTCTTAAGCATGTTGTCAGGGGCTTGATTGTCAGACCGAATGCATGGAAAAGACTTTGCTAAGAGAGATTGTATCCATTTTCGTGATCACTCCGCCTCAAAAGGGTTACTCTTCGGCTGTTGGCTGAATGACACTCTTGATTCACACACAAAAAAAAAACTTAAACTTTTAAATATTTATAGATAAATACAAAAAACTTAAATAATCTTTGTGTTCTTTATTTTAACAAAAAAAAAAATAACAAATTGACATGAATAAAATTAAAGGGACTAAATCATAATTATTTTTTGACTGAAAAATCATAATTATTAGATATGGCATGAATAGTCAAAATTAAAACATAAATAAAAAAATTTCTTCAGCACATCATATGTTAGGACGACCGATATGCATGCTTTGTTACCATGAGAGACGGATGCACCTTACATGGGGTGGGGGCAATTCCCCCACAAAGCAATTTTTTTTAAAATTAATATATCTAATAATTTTGATTTTTCCTCATAAAAATTTAGATGTGGTTTCCACATGCCAGATGATCATCCATCTTTTGATGAGAGCTCTTAGCTTTTACTTAGTGAATTATTTCTCATTTCTCACTCGTTAACCTAGGTTTCACATTGATACCAAACCACGTGATATCTTGTGTATTTTATATAATTTTTTAATCGCTAGCTTATACATACTAATAATATTTCTCTTTAGTAACAGTTTTTATAGATTACTTTTTGTCCCCACTAAACAAAATTTCTGAATCCATCATTGGTTAGCATGTATATAAGTAGTGATCGTCCATGAGGTAATTAACACAATTGACTAAATTTAAGTGATTTCTCTAATTCAATATCCAGCTTATAGAATAAGCCTCCTTACTGCTCGCTGTAGACGATGAATTAAGAGATCATTTTTTCCTTACATTTCAATTTGCGAGAGTGGTTAGGAGTTTATCTTCTTTTGCTTGTTTGAATTAACCTACAGCAGATTATATACTTAATTGGTAGAATACTTTGAAAAGCCATCCATTATGTGGATCAAGAAACAACAGATTATAGGAGTTGGCAGTTTGGCTTGGAGTATTTGGAATTGTAAAAGTAATGCAGCATTGAATGCAAATTCTCCACAGGAAGTGTATTAGTTAGCTTATAAGATGTGGCAAGAGATGGATGAAGTAGCAATACAGAGTTAAAGATTTATGTTTTTTTGTTTCTTTGTTCTTTATCCTTCCTTCATTAGAACTCGAGGAGTCATCACTAGTAACTAGTACACCGGCCAACTTAAGGAAAGGTGCTTGTATAAGTATCTCTCTTTTATTTTTTGCGGTACAAAATCATGGGGAACACAAAATCACGATAACAGTGACACTTTGATAAATATTTTTCTTCAAAACGTGAAAGCTTTAAAATGAAGCTTTCACCCGGCACCCATTTGGACGAACGCGGTTTTACACTTCCGGCTACAGATCCAAATAGACCATTAGTGGATGGTGGATGTGAAACAGTTGGTATCAGAGCTGGACACTTTGGGATCATTTAAGGGTGATCAAAGATCATCATTTCTTAGGGAGATTTTCTAAACAAGACACAGTATGAGATTGTGAACAAATCGGCCAAAGACCAAGGAAGTGCAAAACTTCATTGAAAAAAACTCCTTTAAAGTGAGTTTGTCTCTAGATTGAACAAATAAGGGATACATTGATTTGATAAAGTGAGTTAAAATCTGCATACACTTTATCAAATCAAGAGTAAAAACACTTTTACTTACTCACTTTAAAAGAACCTTATCCAACTTCATTAGGTTGCAATTACAAATGTCCAAGTGAATAGTGAAATTAGAATTATAATAAGACATGTATGAAATCATATCTACAAGGCAAGACTTGTGGGATGTTGGTGGTAATGAGACCTTGCCACCTCTAACAAGTGAAGTTGAAACATGACTGAAATAGAAGATTAAAGTTGGAAAGGTCATGATAAAATCGAATCTACAATTGAGAATGAGATGTTAGATCATATAAGATAAGTAACGTCTATGAAGAATTACACAAGATTGCAACTATTGAAAAATGAGCTCTTACAATCACATATGGAGACTTGAAGGTCAACCAATATTACATTAAGGTGAAGTATCTCTGTAGAGAACTTTTTGAATTAGACCCTGATTGCAAAATTCATGATCAACATATAAAGAGAATCATAATCCATGGTTCAAGGTCCAAGTATAGAGGATTTATTGCCTCCGTTCAAGGTAGGTTAACACAACTTTCACTTTTACAATTAGAAAATTTATTGGTTGATCACGGGATTTTAGCTAAACAAATGAGTCGGATGTCACTTAAGCTAAACACTTAAGCTAAACACATCTTGTGCGTTGAACCAAATGCCAAAATGAAACCATAATGTTCATTTTGATGCAGTATAACATACAGGGCAGAATCTTAGTCCGAAAACTTCTACCATTGTCAAGGCTATGAAATAGATATACAGTTATGAATCTAATTGTAATGAAACCCTCAATGGTAGAAGCAAAGATCCATCTAGGAGAGTTCTGGATGGGGAGACACAGGATAAGAGGTAGAGAGTTTTCACACAAATCTTCCTGAAGACGACCAAGGCTAGTGTGTTTCTAAAAGTTTGACTTAATTACATATACTACATTTCTCCTGTTTCAGAAATTACACCAACCTTTGAAGTTTATGTTATCATTACACTTATACCCCTAAAGAGTGATGGTTCAAATGACACTAACATTCTCTAAGGGGATGTGAGCAACTTCCGAAATAATCAGAATACCGAGTTTAATCGCAAAGGAGATTACTATAATTTCTCTTAACTCTTAAACTCAACTGGTTCAGAATTCAACCAAGAATACTTCGGCATTGGATGGGTCAGCCGTCAGCGTCTGAGAACACAAGGGTGGCTGAAAGGTGAGTTTTTCAGGGAGCTAGCACCTAGGCGGTGGGGTGTCCGGCGCCTGGACGCCAGGGTGACGGAGAGCCAGGTTTGCTGGCCTCTGTAAGTGTAGTACAACACTTTAGAGAAACCAAATAAAAAAACATAGAATAAAGCATGGCAAAAAAGAAATAATCAGACTAATTATTGTTTAAACTTAGTAATTGAAAGACACTGTTAAGAAGCCTTAACATTCCACCAGTGATTCCAGCAATCAGCATGATGTCCATTCCAGGCTGAACCAGTATATGTACATAGGGTTCCTCAATTATCCAAGCAACTTCATAAAACAATATTGCTTCTTTTTTCCCCTTGATTGAAAAATTTAGAGTAGCAAATCATACAGAAATCAGAAACCAGAAGTGAAACGGCAAGTCACAGGAACATCCATGATGGTTATGCATGAGCAGGATGCCGGGCAGACCTACAAAACAAAAAAGCACAGGATTAATCTACCAGAAAGGGCAGTTTAACAAGTTAAAACCAAGAAACAAACACAAAGTAGGATACATGGTTGCATCATTTCATTTGGTTTAGCATGTGGCATTTGTGAAAGGATGAGATGATAAGGAAATTCATTCTACATCTCTCATCATCCAAAACCCAATAAGTCACGATGACTATATGGTATATATCCAAATTCCAAACTGTCTACAGTACAAAAGGAGAGAGAGAGAGAGAAACTATCAGAAAAATAATCAGAAAATGTCACGTCATCTTTTGTGGGAGCCTGGTCTGCAAAGAAAGTGAATCACAACAATGAAGTGGTCAAGGACCACATCAGCATTAGCTGATACCATTAACAACGTGTATCAAACAACAACACACAAAGTAACAAAAAGCGCAAATTGCCAAATTCTGAAATTCATATGGAACTTCCAAACCTTTTATCGAAATGCTCCTCACATGTACTTTAGAAACAAAGTCATCTAGAACCATGTTTATCGCTGAAAAGGATGCCTTCAGAACCCAAGATCCAGGGTAGTATTATCTACCTATTCAATAATTGTATTTTACTAAATAGTTTCATGTCAGTATTTCCACACGGTAGAATCACTATATGCTCTTTTCATATTTATTACGATCAGTGGATTCACAGAAAGAAGATTTGCTGCTACACACTTGACAGGCCTTACCACTGCACACATTTTTCTAGGACACGGTAAGGTTGCCCTGATCAAGGTTGTCAAACTCGCGCCCTTCAGCGAGGCAGCTCGCAGCCATAGCTCGGAATGCGGCCGGCGCGGTGGGATCGTCGGGGAAGAGCGGAAAAGCGGTGGGAGCGGCGATCTTCGGATGCGAGAGAATTTCGATTTTTTTTTCGGGGCGACCCGTTTTTGGCCCAATAACCCGATTTTAGCCCAACCCTAACCCACAGAACCGCGCCGCTGTCCACACGTCCCCCTCCGCTCCAAACTGTGTCACCCAGCCGCTAACCAGTCTCCCCATTCCGTCCAGAACCATCGCGTCAGCAAGCTCCCCCTTTGTTTCCCTCGTTATCGTGAAGAAGGCAATAAGGCATAAGCCAATCTTTTAATGTTTTTTCCTTATTTATTATTTACCTTTTAAATTATTTTTAATGTTTGGATACTTTGACCTACGTTGCTTGTGTTGTGACCAATTGTGTTTGGGCTTAAGTTTTCTGGATTGCGGTCTGTCTTGTTATTATTTTGGGTTTGGGTTGGGGTGTGATCTATTTTTATTTTTTAATGCTAAGAGTTCATTTTCTTCATTGATTAGATTTTTAGTTTTATGTATTAGAGTTTATGACTTATGATTTGTATGTGGCATTCTTATGTGAAGGTTATTTTAGTGTTTTTCGTATTTATGTTATTTTATATAAATATATAAATATTTAAATATATTTTTGTCTCTTTGGTGGGATCTTATGATTCGTGTTACGATTTCACGAGTTACGATCTTCCTTCCCACAAACGATCCTAGGTAAGATCTCGAATTTGACAACCTTGGCCCTGATTCATTTGAGAGTAGTATGAATAATTAAAGTCAAAAACATACTACAATGATGTTGTCCTAATTTGCCTAAATATGATTGCCTTATCCGTTTGAATGGAATCTCAAATTGAGTGCACATTTATTCCAAACCATACAAGGGCACGGGTTCTATTCTTAAGAATTTCTCCCTTATCCCAGCCCCTGCAAGTGATCTAACTGGAAAACTTTCAGTAGCTTTTCTCAGAAAAACTACTAAACTCAGAGAAGATACTTCCATAATGCCCTTAGCAAAATAGCAGGCTGGAAGAAACAATGTCTTAAAAGCAACAGAAAACCAACAAGATGCCAAAAGTATACTTCTCATCATCTCCAAAAACTAACAAGACGTTTAACCAGCAACTCAAAAGACAGCTCATATAACAATCCCAAGCATTTCAGTTCGAATGAAGCAAATCAAAGCATTGGATGTCAAGTAACATAGTGAACAAAGGATAAGTGTAACCATGAAGCCGAAATAGGAGATCTAATTACAATGATTTAAAACAAACAATGGATAATTAAGACTGATAGCCTCTCTTGTTTGTTCTCACTTTGTTATACTGACCTAAATTATCCAAATGGGATCCTGTTCGCCAGCCTATCTAACTTGTATTATTACCTAAGTTGAATTATTATCGACTTTGAAACCACAATGAAAACTTCTCCGAAGAATGTGGATACAAAGAAATTAAGGATGAGGTGAGCATCTTGCCTTCTTAATTACATCTCATCTGCAATTTTTTATTGGAGCAATTAATTTACCCCTCATTTTTTTGGATAGAAAAAAAGAGATTCATTAAGAAAGAAGAGGATTACAAGGAGGATAAGACACCCTCCACCAAAAACACTTCAGAGATATAAATACAGCAAAACAGGCCAAAAAGCTCAAAAAAACAATGCACAAAGGAGCCCAAACTGTTACATATCCTCCTAAGACAACAAAAAGAAACACTTAGAAGCTAAGATATTGTATCACGTAAAAAGGCAAGCCAATCTCTCTGCATATCTGACAAATAAACGACTCTAAGAAACCATGAACTGAACACCATCAACAAACATAATGGCCCAATCCCAAATTTTATCTAAAGAAGAAGTTCCTTTGAAGATTCTGGCATTTCTTTCCAACCATAAACACCAAAGCAGACACAGCACACTGCCACAGAATTCTAGCATCATTAGGAAGCCAAAACTAAAATTAATGAGAAGAAACTTATGCAAATCCTTAGGGCAAACCCAGTTCTCTCCAAAGATGCCAAAAAGTTTATTCCAAAGAAAGTTTGCAGCTGAAACTTATCCCTCATTTTTACATGTATTTCACTGGCAGGTAATGGGAATTGAAAACAAAATAGAAGAGAATATGTAATCCATGTTAACCTTTCAAATCCAAGGGATATTGACAGTACACTATAAACACAATACTGACATCTATAATTCCTGAAAGCCCTCGCACATCTAAACTAGGCATAAACTATTCAACATTGATATGGGAGAAATAATCATACCAAATTACTCCAACCAAATTTTTGATGAATCTCAGAACAAAAATCCCATCAATCTCATATGTTGCTCCATCTTAGTGTCTTTGTGAACAAGACTAGCTCTACGAATGTATACTGCCACCAATTTTATTCTTGTACACAGTAAATAAGTTCATAAGACATGTGAATATAAAGTCTCCCTAGCAAGATAAATAAAACCAAGATTGACACTACAGTTTGTTCTAACACGAAAATGCCAACTTTGGGCAACACCATGAAGTTAAACCTAACAAGCAAAAGAATGGTCTAACATTAACCTTAGTTGTATTTATAAAAAAAAATGGATTTTTATGACATAAATCCAAGAAAAATCTACAAAGTTGATACATCTTGAAGATTAAAAGTATGACAACACAACCAATCAGTAAATAGAATATTAGATTCTTAGGTAAGAAATAAATTTGACTTCTTATAAAAGCAGACTCAAAACACACAATGATCTAACTATATAATAAGAACAAACCAACATCTTCACAAGCTCAAGCCTCAAGCTTTTTCATGACAACAATAAATATGGCACAAAAAGAGTATATGACTAAGACAGCAAGGAGAGATTGGGATAAACTCACCTTTCATAATTTTAGGCATGAAACCAAATCAAGTCTGCTCAAGACTCCTCCTTCAATTCATCGGAATCAGAGTCACTTGCATTATAACCTAACAAAAATGCATCAAAACATAAATGGTCACACAAAATTACAGAGGAAAATAAAACGAAGCTGCTGGCAACAACAAGGGAGAGTTTACCTGGGTGCTTATCACCAACTTTCCAAACTGAAGACCTAGTCTTTGATGCTTTGGTCAGCCAACCTCTTCCCTTAATTGGCCAACAGATAACATCAGTCTTGGAAACCGAAAGTCAACAACAAAAAAGTACATCAGCAGATTCTACAAATTGCTAACCTATTATAAAAAATTACACCATTTCTCTTTACATTCAACTAATGGCCCATAGAATCTATATATTTCATACATAAACTATTTAGGTGCACCTCTACAATTATTTTTGTATGTTAAAATAACAAATTTGATTAAAAAAAAAAAATTTGAGTTTCACTATTATAACAAAATGGAGGGCAGTCCAATCGCTAGAGAGAGAGGGAGGCCGAGAAAAACTATAGGCTAAACCATTAAGAAGGATTTAGAGGTCAATGGTTTGTCTATAGACATATTTACAATAGAACATTATGGCGTCGTTTGATCCATGTAGCCGACCCCACCTAGTAGGAAAAGACTTGGTTGTTGTTGTTCACTATTATAAAAAAACTAACCTTAAAATTACCACCTCCACCACCCACCCCAAAAAAAAACCTTGAAGCAGTTACTTCCAACAATGATGGAACTTTTTATATCATTATTCTAGATACATGTACACATGCATCTATGCATGCAAACAAAATTTACAAGTGCATTTGAGTACAGATACTCGTGTATTAGGACCAAACAAAGGGACAAAGGGACTTAATTCCCCCTCCCCCTTAAATAATGGCAAACTTATTCTTCTTTTCTCAAGAAAAAACCCCTCTTAACTCTAGAACACCAAAATCTAACAACCAAACAAACCCTAATCAAGTGAATCCAGGGATGGATAGTCAGTTAATTGAATTAGAAGAGTGAAAAAAGAGGCAACAAAAAGAACAAACCCACTTTCTGGGCATCTCTGGGGACCCCATAGCCACTGTAGTACATCTGACCCACTAACACCTGCATGTTAATGTCCCCGGTTTTAGCCTCCTTGAGTGTTTCCCTGAACCACCGCTTCACACAATCCGCCACCACCTCTGACAGAGGCAAGCGACCACTTCTCTCTCCCACAGTGTTGCCCTCCATATCCCTTTCAACCACTTCTAATTCAAACTTCAACTGCAGAATTCTGAGAAGTAAAGTTTTCTGATTGAAAGGGAAAAAGGGTAAGTTTTTTCACAGAAATTGTTGAAGAAAAATCATGGGTATCTTTCAGATTGAATCAAAAGTAGAGAAACCACGCCAGAATTGTAATTTGGGTTTGCAAAGTTCTTACCTTTTTTTTTTCTTCTGTTTTGGGTTTTTTTGTGGTTTCTCTGATGCTATCTGAAAATCATGTTTGGTACCAATGCTGAGAATTTGATTTTTTTTTTTTTTTCTTTTAAAGAATCAGAGGTCAGAGAAGGCAAAGAAAGAAGAGAGAATGGGAAATGAGAAAAAAATTATGAGGCGGTTTACGGAGAGAGAGGAAAGAGGGAGCACAACTGCTATTTTGTCCAGTAACGAAGTTTCCATTCGTCCCTCCCTGTGTGCCTCTATGTTCTCTACGACGTCGCTTTTGGTGACAATATCAAATTATTATGTATGTTTAAATTAAATATTGTATAATAAAGCAACGCTAGAAATACGTTTTTTATCCTCCTTTCAACACACTTTATGTGAGATACATTGAAAAGAGAGTGAATCTGCCTGATTTAATAAATAAATCTGGTGTGAAATTCACGTAATAATGAATAATATGTCGAAGGAATTGGGATCCTCTCTCGGGATTGAAATTTTTGGGTAGGAAAGAAAAAAACTTATATATTAAAATAATATTATTTATAAATACTATTATTTTAATAGATGAATATTTCTCTCTCTACTAAAAAATTTCCGTACCTAAAAAAATTGGATTCATGTTAAAAAGAATATGTTAAAGAGTGTGTAATTAACATTTATCCATTATATATTTGTTCCTCCTAATTCCCCTTTGCAAGCCAGGAAGTGGAAAATGATGCATGTAGCTTTTTTTCTTTAATTTTAATATATTATTAATATAAGTTTTTTTTTGTAATAATATAAGTTTTTTATATTGATAGTTAATTAAATATTATCACGTAATTAAAAAATATTTGATTTTTGTAACAGTTATCTTTAAATGACATAGTTATGATCATATATAATTAAATAATCATATAAAAATTTATACTAATAATTCATCAAAATTAAATTTCACATTTTTACGCTCAATCTTACACCAATCATGATGTTGTAATTTATTATTAGTTCATTTTTTAAAATATCCTTCATCTTTATTTATTTTTAGGGTTTACAAATAGACATTTTTTAAAATCTTTGTGGATCTCCTCAAAAAAAAAAAACCTTTATGGATGAGTCTTCTGCTTAATATGAGGATGATGATAATCACTATTATGATGATATCTCTGTTATTGACCCTTTGCTGAAAAGATTGAAATATGAATTTGATGGTGGGTTTGATTTGCATAAAAATAAGCAATGAGACAACATAAGAATACTTATTCTATGTTTGATTCAAGAAATGGTTATGATACAATACAAAATATGGGATAATGACAAGACAAAAACTCATATTTTTGTCTCTTATCAAACCATGAAATAAAAAATTATTCTAAGAAGAAACTATCAAAATGACAAAAATATCCACTTGTTTCTCATTAACTAAAGTGTCTCTCTAATTATTAGATAACATAATATTATATATTATTATATATAATACTCATTATACGTAGGTAATTTCATAATGTATATAAATTATATTATGTATTATAATTATAATATAATCTAATATTATATTATATATTATATATAATACTTATTTAATATAATACTAAATAATATTATATATTATAAAAAGTATTTAGTAAATTTTATATTATTATATTTGTTTAGTTTATTATCCATTAAATAATATATGAGACAAAAATTTGTGTTATAACTAAAGCATTTATTCTGCATTATTCTTCTTATCAAGTACGTGAATGTGAATCATACCCACCATAAATATAATATAAGGATAAGTTTGATGATGAGAATGAAATATAAAGAAAGGACATATTTTTCTATTGATGATGAGTTTGATAATGCAGATTAATTTAATGTGCCCCAAGGTGTCAGGGTAGCATGTAGGTATCTACTATCTAGTAAAACCCATATTTTTATCCAAACCAGTTGCCCGCTTATCTAAAATCATATTTGAGTGAGGGAATTAAGTTCTCTTCCTCTTTGTGTGTGTCGTGAGTTTGAGGGAATATTTTTGGTGAGTCTACGTGTGTGTCGTGTGATATCTAATTGGTATCAGAATTGGTTAAATCCAATGTTCAAAGTTGAAGTCATTGAAAACAGAAGTGGACAAAACTGGCACTCTTACTGTGAAAAAGATGTTGGCTGACTCAAGTTTGGTTGAAAAAATTAAGAAACAACATCCCATTAAGGTTATATACTGAATAACTTGTTTAATTATTTAACGTCTTTTGTTATATTAACAACTTAAATTAATAATTTAAATAAAAGAAGGTAAATAATTTTTTTTAAATAAATACTAAAAAAATACTTAATATAATATTAATCCAAAATAACATAATAAGTTTCAAAGTCTCAAAACTGGACGTTAATAATATCTCTCATAAGAAAATAACTAATATGATAAAAATATCCTCCTGGCATATGTCATACAATACTAACCAAGCTAACTACAGTAATAAAGTCTTCAAACGTCTAGCTGCTCAACTGGATCATCCTCAGGCTCTGAAAATAATGCTATTAATGAGATATAAAATCTCAGTGAATAGAAATATATTTTTAAAAGGTTTTTATAAAAATATTGTTCTCAGCCGGTGCGGTAACCGAAAAAACTGTCCATGATATCCGCTATTTTCAAAATAATAAATAATATTTATATATACACTAATATTAACAATAATTATTCAACAACACATCACAAGCAAGTATAACAAAATCTCATGTATCAAATAATCTCAACATCCTCAAATGTCATATGACTTTCAAACGGCACATAACAATGGCGTCTCATTGCCTATCTTATTCATGAAGGTATTTCGATATCACATTCTCTTCAGTAACATTACTCATTTCGATACCAACCATTGTACACTCGTGGTATTACTCATTTCAACATCCCAACGTGTGGCGATGTTGCTTTCGATACCCCATTATGGCGTTATTTCATATTTCGACATCCCAATTCATTGACAGTGTTACTTTCGATACCCCTATCATAGGCGGTATTGCAGCAAACAACATTCATCACATTAACAGTTATTTTCGACATCCCATTTCATTGGCAGTGTTACTTTCGATACCCCTATCACAGGCGATATTGCAGCAGACAACATTCGACATATTAACAGTTATTGAATCATGCCAATATCACAAACATCATCAAATAATGTATATATAACATGTCAATTCAACCAAATCACGTATGTATCATATATATCATAGCATCAATCTCAATAATAAACATATAATTGACAGCAGGAACTCCTTAGAAGTAAAACCCCTAAATTTATAAAATCAGGATTTGACCAAATTAGGATTATTTTCCAAGAAAACATATTTTTGAAAGCATAACCCAACCCCAAGACAATTTGCACCATGGAAAGGGTGAGAAAGAGTATTTCTACTTACCTCTTGAAGACCTCCAAGAATCTCCAAGCGTATCCTATGGCGAATCCTAAATGTCTCTTTCCTCAGTCTTGAATCCCCTTCTCCTTCTCCTTCTCCTTCTCCTTCTTCTCATTCCTCTTGTTGTTGTTGTTGTTCTCCTTCCAAACTCATTGCTTGTTGCAACCCCATCTCCCAAGCATGAAGATGCTTCACAGCCGTTACTAAGGTGTTTTAGGATGCAAAAAGGGTTTCTAGTCGCACTAAGATATTATAAGATGGTATATATATAGTGTTGCACTAGTTCCCTATTTTAACGCATCCTGACATAGAGCACGGGCGTACTCTCGATTGGCACGACTGTACCAATCAGCGTCAAAGTTTACATAATTTCCGACACGGGCGTGCTATTAGTTAGCACGGCGCGACTTAGACCGTGTTCTATCGGCACGGGCGTGCCAAACAATTAGCACGGTCGTGCTCGTCCAAGTAAGGGCGTACTCATATGAGCACGGGAGTGTTGATATTGAGCACGGGCGTGCTCATGCGCCAGGAAGTGAATTTCCCTTAGAAAATCACTCTTAACCACTTTTAATTATTTTAATCACTTTTATTTACTTCAAAAGCTTAAAACAGATATTTTGAACCTCCCAAAAACTCTATAATAATACTCATATTATAATCTTTATTTATTTTATTTTTTTAAGATGTTACAAATAACATGTTTAATAATTATTTAAGGCCTTCCTATGAGTAACATTACAAATTATAAATTTGATAGGCTTATGAGCTACACGATGAGATAGACTTCAGGAGTACTCTTTCTCCTCAAGTTGAAGAGAATGTGAAGGTAATATTTTCCTTTGGTATTTGCAACAAGAACATAATTATGTTGTAAATTTAGTTAGTCTGGTTTTAATATAATTTTGAATAAAAATTTGTAGCATGATGGTGTAGAATGTACTCTTGCGAATAACACACTTGGAAAAAGAACAGTGGGTGGGATTGATATTGACATATTTTCTCTGCATGACGAATGTGGATCACAGGCTCCCAGTTTTAAGATGCCAAAGTTGCGGAAATAAAAAAAGAACCCCATAATTAATTATCTACTTTGAACTTTGTGATTTGGATGCACTTTATTTTTGCTTTCTGTTTAAAACAGTTGAATCTTTAGATTTTATGCAAATTATAGTGTTACTTTTGGACGCATTTCTTATGAACCCGGATCCTCTCCTGCCCCTCTCCATCACGCGAGAACTACCACCATCTCCGTTCACCACCGAGTCGTCACCGACTAGAGCCACTGTGAACTCTTTTCCTCAACCACCTTCCTATCAGGATGCTTGCTATCAGCATGATTCTCATCAATGCCTTCCATTAGAAGGCTGAGAATACCCTTAAAGGTGATGGTGGAAATTGTTTTTGATTCATGGTTCGTAACCACAACACCATTTTCCATGGCTATGTAACCACAACTTTGGCTTAGTTTTGAGGGGCTTGGAATCTCTACTATATATTGTATGAATATGCATATAAAGATAAAAAATTATGGGCTTTTGTTCTGATTTTCTGAAATTAAGAGTTTGGTTTCCCAGAGATCACATGTTAAGGGTGGCTATATTTGCCAAGTAGAAGTTTTTTTTGCAAATGGGGGCTTATCAGTGTTCTGCAACAATGGTTTGCCAGGTATTATGCAGATCACACCTTCAGTGAGAGCCTGTTCCAATGAGAGAGAGCACAACAAAACGGGATTCACAAAAGGCGGTAGCAACATTGGGGTGGGAATGTATTTGGGGGTTGTTTTTATGTTTTTTTAATATCCTAGCCATTAGATATTAATATAAGGGCTGAGATTTGTGATGGACAGGTGCAGGAGAGAAATAGCGCAGGAGAGGATCCGGGTTCATTCTTTATTTAGTTTATAAAGTTGTTTGATGAAATTGTGTTGAAGTGAATTTTTGTACAATTGATTTAGTTTCAAATATACAGAATCAAAATACATAACGTTGCAAGCATAATGCATACTTATATTAGTTTCAAATCATAAAATATTCCAATTAAAACATTTATACATTATAATATGAAAATTAAACTAACTTATACATTATATGAAATTTATACAACTGAAATTTTTCTTTAAAAAAAATTTAAATGTTCGATATAACTTTTAAAGAAATTTATTTCCATACTTCTACTTCAAGGATAACTCATAAATAAAATCATTATTTATATAGTTAACCAACTATTTTCAATTACACTATAAAATATAAAAAATATATAATTAAAACACTAGAATACCACATGCATGGTACTGGTTACAGTTCTAATTTGTTATTAAGGGAAAGAAATCTTCAATCTCTTCAAGATAAGGGTTAGTATTACATGTTAGGTTCTATTGACACTCAAAATTGTCTATTCACACTCCCTACTAACTAATTATACCTTTAATTTTTATTTTATAAATTATAATTGATTAAAGAACAAAATAATTAGATAATTAGAATTGTCAATAACCTCTGCTAAATGTTAATATTAGCTAAGCAATCTCAAATAATAAATAAAAAATTTAACCACTCGAGTATGTATCTAATCCCTCACATGCTAACCTAATGCAAACTCAAACTTGCGTTGAAATACCTTATAAATACACCATCCCTCTCCACCACAACATAAAGAGGCACCAACATATTCAACGGCTTTGATCGAGATCAAAGCAGGTTTCAATATACAACTTTTATTTCCTTTCATTTATATATCAAATCCATTCCCGAAATTGGTAGTTCGAGACAAACTCTTGATGCATACACCAATCTGGATAAGAGTGGCGGCTTTGTTGACATCTTTATCATCTAGTTTTATTTACAACTGCTAAGTATTAATTTACTTTCTAATATATAACAAGAGCAGTACTCATAAAGAAAGAGTAGATCGGTGAACAAGCGTAATGATGGAAACTATACACTAAAAGGATTTTACACACGTATATATATTACTATACTTGACACAGTTGAACTACAAGATATATAAATGGGACAATTATCACGAAACACTACATAGAATTACAAAATTGGATACTCAAGACTATAATTCAAAAAATATGACACGACAACACAAATACACGTGCTTACGTGAAAGGGGGAAGGGGTTATTTATTGATAGGTTGATCTGGACTGGTACAGCGCTTGCACGCTGAGTCTCAGCTGTCTCGAGTGAGTTTCACCTCGGAAAATGGAACTGGATCGATGCCAAACTGCATGCTTTTATCAAATGTTCATGCATATACATGTGAATTGTGAAGAAAGAGGACTAAGAGGAGGAGTTATATGGAGTTCAGAGTATCATGTATCAACACAGTAGGATAAAGAATCTAGAATTTCAGAGAGCTTTCCTATTCTTTACAAGGAAGAATGACTTTCTAGACCTGGTTCCAAGGCGAGAACCAGCATATCAATGCACTAACCAGCTGAGAACACTTTCCGTGGTAAATTCAAGAGTCACTCCAACTATCCTCATCATCATCTTCATCACTTCCGGCCAATGCCTATTTCAATAATTAACATATTAGTTGCCCTGGAGAAAAGGGTTATGGCGGTAAAGAGACAGAGAGAAAGGAAAGAAGAGCACACGCCTATTACATTAAAATGGAGAAAGAGAGTGATAGACCTGGCGAATTGAATTTGCTTTCTCCAAGATGGCAGCAAGCTTCAAGTTTGTTTTTGGACCCTGAGTGCTGGGTCGTGTAGCCACAGCAGGCTTCAAGTTGAAGGACTGAGAGAAGCAAAAAGTATTTTTAAATAAAAGAATGCTTTGAATACAAAAGGGGTATCAGCATAAACAAACAAAAGTTGCAAGCTCTAACCTTTGTTCTTATCTGTTCTAACAACGAATTTCTTTCTTCTACTTTTGGTGCTATTTCAGGCATAACCCGTTCAGTAACCTTCCTAAGCTGCAGTGGTTCAAAGGCAAACTGTTATGCAAGAATTAAGAAAAAGAGATTCAGTGTCATAAAAACTAGAAACTGCGATCACCTTGCTTTTGTCATGAGCAACAACAGCATCAATTAGAGGATTCCGAGGACGAGGAAGCTTATTCTTTGGTTTTCCATTTGTCCTTTCACTCTCAAAATCTGATGTTTGAGCAGATGTATCCAAGGATGAAGCCATCTCCTCCACAGAAGGCAGAAAAATCTGATTAGGTTCCATACATTCCATGTATGGCGGTGACATGAGTGAGATGGAAGGATGTCCTTGTTCCGCTTCCGCATTACTTATAGACTGATGAAGTGTTTTAACTTCTGAACTAGTTTCGGTCATTAATTGACTTGGAGGTTGAGTCGGTTTTTCTTGTGGAGAGATGGAATCATGTCCAGAAATAGAACATTCAGCAGGTGCTACTGGAGGCAATAGGTTAGAACTCTGTACCATTTCTCCCTCAGAAGCAACAGCATAATCATGTGGAAGCCTGCCGATAGATACCACATTACTTATAGACTGGGTAACTGTTTTAACTTCTGAACTAGTCTCTGTCATTAACTGACTTGGAGATTGAGTCCGTTTTTCTTTTGGAGAGATGGAATCATGTCCAGAAACAGCACATTCCGCAGGTGGTATTGGTATGCATGGGTTTGAACTCTGTACCATTTCTCCCTCGGAAGCACCAATGTAACCATGAGGAAGCCTGCCCGTAGACACCACATTACTTATATGCTGAAGTGTTTTGACTTCTAAACTAGTCTCCGTTATTAATTGACTTGGAGAGAGAGTCAGATTTTCTTGTGGAGAGACAGAATCATGTCCAGAAACAGCACATTCAGCAGGTAGTATTGGTGAGCATAGGTTTGAATTCTGTACCATCTCTTCCTCAGAAGCAACAGCATAACCATGTGGAGGCCTGCCTGAGGATAACACAGGTAGAGTTAGGAAGGGGTTCTGGACTTGGTTTCTGTCCAGCAATACATAATTATGTTGACCATTTGCATCATTAACCATGATAGGAAATTGAAGAGGTATGGCAACAGGATGCCCTGAGACTCCCACTGATAACCCAGATGAATGTTGGAGCTTATCATTTTCCACAGCCATGACGGGCAAAAATGGATTCTGATACATCAAGGTATCCCTCTCAGAAGTTAAAAAACCAGATTGAGATTTCATATCAGGTCTAATAGGCTGAATTGGTTGGACTGAGGCCCGATTTACTTCTACCTCTTCTCTCTGTGAAACTAGGGAAGCATGTTGAACCTTGCCCATTCTCCATTGCATTGGCGGGAGAGGGGGCATAGGTGGCATCTCATCAAGATTATTTTCAGTTTCCTTAGGAAAGAGGTCTGGAAGAAGAGACTTCAATGGATCCATGACAAGTTTGGTTGGATTAATCTCCTGGCCAGATGAATAAGATGATGATGGTTCATCTGCATATATCTCTGAAGCAAATTCAGAATTAGAATGAGTGCTTTCTTGCTCCGGTTGATATATCTGCATCTTCTGAGATTGAGATTTCTCAGAGGCAAAGTTTTCTTCACCTATGGGCAGAAATTCTGTATCCTGTTCCCCAACTTCTGATTGCAAGAACAGCTCCAAATCAGTTTCTGACTCCAGCTGGTTACAGGAAGGTGATGAATAACTATATTGGCCATTCTGTAAAAGATCGTCCTGGCCATTAAATAAAGATTCTGACTGCTGAGTGTCTAACCCTGAAAATTCAGGCAAAACTTTCATGTCATCAACAAAAGCACCATGTTGGAATTGCTCACTAGAAGAATAATTTTGAATATTATTACATATTTTTGAATCAGAAAGATCACGAGGCACCGATTTGTTCAAGTTCAATTGTATATCAGCACAAGTAGTTTCCGGCTGATCCGCTATCTTCTGTTCCTCTAATTCTGTCAAAGATTCTCTGGCAATTGCCTCACTGGCTTCCATCTCTTTCTCATGTGGATCAGCAAAAGTAGAAAGAGATTCTTCCAACTTTGTAAGATTACTCTTTGGAGAACATATGACATCAGATGATGTTATATCCAATGATGGTTCCAGTTGATTCTCCCCCTTCTCTTTATTCAAGTCCATGGAAATTGGAGCCAATTCCGCTTCACTGGATTCCATTTCCGTCTTATAAGAATCTGAAGAAGCAGAGAGAGGTTCTTGCAATTTTGAAAGAGTCCTTGATGGAGAACAAATCAGACCTGAAGGTGGACAAGTAACAATACCCACATCATTTTCAGCACTATCAACACAAGAAACAGTATGTACAGCTTGATCTTCTGATTGAGCATTTTCAGTGACCACATCATTTACCATCACAAGATTATCAGGAGAAAATGGATGTTTAAAACAGACATTACCTTCAACTGGATCAACACTGCAGGTGGATCCACTTATTTCGTCACCATGCAGCACATTTGGTACCTCTTCACAATTTGATTGCAGATCAGAATGCAGAACTTCAGTTTCTGCTGAGCCTGGTTCATCATGTGGACTGTCATGAATTAAATCTGAGGACACCTCCCCAGTAAAGCAACTCACTGGAGGAACAGGAGACAAATCTTCCAAATTAATTTGAGTTCCTAGTATACAATCCTCATCTTTTGAGCCTCGACTATCAAGCACCGGCATAGTACCCGAATTCAAGTCTAATTCTTCCATGGATGGGAAAATGTGATCCTCTCCATGTGAAACAACATCACTATCAACCAAAATTTCAGAAGGGTTTTCATTAGGAGATTCTGCCTGCAACATTTTGATTTCAAAATGACCACTGCATTCATCTTCATGAGCTGATCTTAAATCATTAGAAACTTGTAACAGACCATCAGCATGAACATATGGATCCTCATCATCCAAGTTGTCTAAAGATTTTTTATCAGAAGAATCCACAGGGCAAGCATCATCTTTTACTACGGAGAGAGAAACAGATTTGGCAGCAAAAGATTCAACAAGACCTGTTCTGTCTTCATTATCTTCTAATCTTAAATTAAGTTCAACAGGTTCAGATGGGGTTTCATCCGATTGTGTCTCGGCAGGTAAGGTCACTGGTGAGGCAGAACACAAATCATGTCCTGTAGTCATCAGATCAGAGGAGCCTTGCCCAGTATCTGAAACCTCTTCTTTATGAACATTTGCATCATCATGCATGATAAACTTACCACAATCTGTGTTTTGAAACTCAACAATTTGGGGAATCTGGTTGGATCCATCTTCAATCTCGGGTTCATAATATTTAGCAGATCTGAATAATATAGGTTCTGATTGTAGATTTTCAACCACAGTGCTTAATGAATCAGAGTTAGTGAAATAGGATTTGTCTTTCTTGAAAGAACTGTTCTCATCTGATGTACAGGAGTTTTCAACAGATTGAGAATCTGAAAAGTGAGCTTGCAGTTCTATATGCTCATTTCCATCTCTTCTGAATGAACTAATACTGTCTGACGTAGAGGAGGTTCGAGTTGAGTGGGAATCTGAGAACCGAGCTTGCACTTTAATATGTTCTTCATTTCTCTCTTGTTTGAATGAACTAATCTCGTCAGATGTTGAGGAGTCTCCAAACGATTGAGAATCTGAAAATCGAGCTTGTAGTTGATGTTCTTCTTTACCATCTGTATCTGTTACCTTTTGCTTTTGAATATTCAAGAAGCCTTTCCTAGGTTTCCACTCGTTGTCTGTTTCTAATTCTGACTCCA
Organism: Ammopiptanthus mongolicus; assembly: GCA_039655645.1. Taxonomy (NCBI): domain Eukaryota; kingdom Viridiplantae; phylum Streptophyta; class Magnoliopsida; order Fabales; family Fabaceae; genus Ammopiptanthus; species Ammopiptanthus mongolicus. The sequence continues at coordinate 50,468,176 of CM077350.1, forward strand.
TGGTAGTTAAAGCATCCATATAATTGTCAACCTCACTAGTCACATCATCAGAATGGTACCCATCTAAGCTGCCTTCTATTTTCTTTTGTTCATCGACTGTCAATTCTCTTTCACCAGGCAATTTGGGATGATTAGAAGACATTATTTCATCTGTCACACCAACTGAGAATTGTTCTTTCGCATTCACAAGATCTCCGTATTTATCTCCATCCACTTCTGAAGATGGTTTTAGTTCTAATTCCTCCTCATTAGGGGATGAACATTTGTTGTCATTTCCAAATGACTTTTTCACAGGGTTCATGCTACTGATTTCAAGTATTTTAATCCCTGCTTCACTAGCATCATCCGACGTCAATTTCACAGGTAGCGGAATGATTGAAGTTTCGCAAATCATTTTATGATCAGGTGAGGGAATTTCCAGAAATTTCTCCATGTAACTCTTCCCAGCTTTTGTTTCAACTGAAGATCCATTCAATTGTCTTTTCTTCAACTTCACAAGACGCGCAGGATCACTATAGCCATTCTCAATACGATCCTCAAGAAGCAGCTGATGTAATCTGCAATAATGGAAATTAAATTGAGCCACCAATCAACCATTTAAACACCTTTATACATTCCAAAAACCAGAAGAATAAATTAATGGACTATAATAAAATTAGTGGAACTCACTTTGAATGTGATGTTACAATGGGGGCTTCACCGTTCCTCGTCCGTGCTCCTTTCTTCTGCTGGAAATGAAAGAAATAGTTATAACTTCAACATTGTAAGTATCCAATTTTCCATTGCAAAGAATTATTTTTTATGGCAATTACTAGGTATTGCCACCCTGTATGAACAAGAAAAGCAGTGCTGAAAACTTGTCAGCTTGTATCACATGACTATATATTATATCATATATGTATGCATGAAAGGCATTGTTATGTGCTTGGACCACATAATTCACACCATTCCATTGCGATTATTAGTTTGCAGCAAGATCTCAATCAATACTGAAGCCAATTAGGATCGCTTTATTAAAAGAAAATCAGAGATTATACCATTTAAAACAGTTTTCCAGTAAAAAAAAAAAAAATGGTAGAATTTGCAACTCCATACCTTGACTTTACGCATTCTCTTTTCGCGGTGAACTTCCACTGTTGCTATTCCAGATGAAGCTGACTCCATTTTAAAGAATGATGGATCAGTATAACGCTTCAAACATGCCCCAGCCCCAGCCACATCAAACCTTTCAGAAGCCAAAAACCAAAAAGAAAAATTTTCAAACATCTACAACATAAGAATATTTTTTTGGTTGAAATAATATATGTCTGATGAATCAAGCCACCATACTTGTCAAGAAGGAATAGTCTTGGGGGACCACGGCATTCTTCATATGAATCCATTATAAATCGCGGTAAGTCTCCACGAGTAACAAGATTCTGTTCAGACCGAAGATTAGGATGCCAACCAAACCCTACACAATGCAATAAGCAAGTCTGTTTAAACTAGACAAGGGAACATTACACCTAAAGTTTACATCGTTTTTTTTTTATAGAAAAAGAAATTCTTTAAGAAGGAAGAGGATTACAAGATAAAGGAGGATAAGACATCCTCCACCAAAAAACTACAAAGAGATATAATTACAAAAAAAAAAACAGCCAGGAAGCTCAAAAAACAAAGCATGATGGATCCCACTTTCTATGGATATCCTCCTAAGAAAATAAAAAGAAACACTTGCCATGCAACAAGGCAGGCCAATCTTGCTGCATATCTGTCAAATAAAAACATCTAAAGAAACCATGGGCAGAACACCACAAACAAGCCAACAAAACAATTTATCTACATATGAAGAAGTTCCCTTGAAGATTTTGGCATTACTTTCCAACCATAGGCACCAAAGCACAGTAAACACAGTGCCCTGCCACAAAATTGTAGCATCTTTACAAAAGCCGAAATCTCTAAAACTAATAAGAAAAAACTCATGCAAATCCTTAGGGCAAACCCAGTTCTCCCCTAGAATGCCAAAAAACTTATTCCAAAACAGCAAAACCTAAAGTTTACAACTTAAATCAAAACTCTATCATTTTACAAGATTAACAGTATTAGACCAATACTATAGGTCTCTGTAATGAGTAATCCAACCTCCATTAGTAAAGAAGGATGAATGATGAGTTTGAGAGTAAAATGCCTTCTCCAGTGAAGGAACTTCAGCCTCGAGCTGTTGAACACGGCCCATAAGACTGTGGCCTCTTGCAGAAGTAGCCATTACTTCTTCATGTAAATTGTGGAAGATCTCCGCAGCATACCTAACCAAAATGAAATAGTTAAATGCAGAGAACTTAACAGCATCTAGTGATGGTAAAAACTATTCATATATAAAGTTAAATGTTGATGCTGGGGTCAAAATTGTCTGCCAAAAAGGGAAGGAAATAACTTCAGATATCCCAGTACAATTGGAACCCTGTCAACTAGCCTAACTTCCTGGTAATTAACTCCATGATACTAGAAAGCCACAAACTGTCACAACTCTAGCAAGATACACACATTTTCCTACCATAATCATTTGAACCAAATTCCTGAGATTAAGCCACCTACAGTTAGCTCCAGTGGCAGTTACCAAGGTTGTGAATAGCAGATCCTAAGATTAAGCCTTAATACACACTCCAATACCAGCCAAAAAAAATCACAGAAACTATGGCCAGTAATGCTACTCAATTATACAATGGTCTACTTAATTGCATTTTGTCCTAACCTGATTTTAAAATGAGTTTAGTTTTGATACATAGTCAGTGTAAACTTTTTAACACTGTTAATCAATCATAAATCATTTTATGTGTGACTTTGAAGGTAGTTATTGTTAATAAGGGAATGATTTGTTTCCTATTATATGCTGAATATATTAGGAAAAGGAAACAACTCCTTAATTGTGTATATTTTGCATTCCTAAATTAGGCTAGACAAATCAAGTAATAGAATATTTGTAATTAATAAGTGTTAATGCTTGTAAATGCTCATGCTATTATTTATAGAGGAAATACAATGAAGGAAGGCATCAGGCCAGTTTTCCTGACATGGTATCACGAGGTCAGTAGCGATCCCCACAGAGTCCTGCTTCTGCGTGTTCTTCGCGCACGACAGTCGTGCACCCTTGGTCAGTCACATCTTCCATTGTCACTCTTGCTCTTGGCCGACACTCTTGGTTTCTCTTCTTGGTTCTGTGACCTAATTTCTTGGCAGCTTCTCTCAGTCCTTAGCTTCCTGCTCTTGTTGCTGTCCCGCCACTGCACTTCATTGCTGTCCCGCCGTTACACTTCGTTCTTGGCAGCTTCTCTCGGTCCTTATTTATCGCCGCCGTTTTTATTCTCGGTCCTCTGTCCTGTTCTGCTGCCATGACTACTACGGAGAAGGAGAATTTCTGTGTCCGCTTCACCGGCAAAAACTATGCCGCCTGAGAGCTTCAATTCAAGATGTATGTCAAAGGGAAAGGCTTATGGGGCTATATCGACGGGACCTCCAAAGCATCGGAAGACAAACCTGCCTTAGATGCTTGGGAGATAAAAGATGCACAAATCATTTCTTGGATTCTCGGCTCTATTGAGACTCAGATGATTAATAACTTGTGCTCTTTTTCCAATGCAAAAGACATGTGGGACTACTTGAAGCGTATTTACAACCAGGATAACATTGCCAAGCGCTTTCAGTTGAATCTCGAGATAGCCAATTTCAAACAAGGTAATCCGTCTATTCAGGATTATTACTCTCGTTTTTTGAATTTGTGGACAGAGCACTTAGCCATCTTATATGCTAATGTTCCCAAAACTGCGCTGATGGCCCTTCAAGAGGTCAACGACATCAATAAACGGGACCAATTTCTCATGAAACTTCGCCCAGAGTTTGAGGTTGCCAGAGCTGCTTTGCTGAATCGGAGTCTTGTTCCTTCTTTAGACACATGTGTTGGTGAACTACTCAGAGAAGAGCAACGTCTTCTTACCCATGGAACTATGTCTCATGATGCCTTGATTCTAGAACCAGTCACGGTTGCCTATGCTGCTCAGAGTACAGGCAAAGGTCGTGCTATGCGACAGGTCCAATGCTTTTCATGCAAACAATTCAGCCATCTTGCTCGTCATTGCAGCAAGAAATTTGCAACTACTATAAACAACATGGTCATATCATCTCTAAATGTCCCACAAGACCACCCCAACGTCTTGTGCAGGCTTTCCATGCCTCTACAAGTTCAGCGGGTTCAACTTCCAACAATGTAGCCTCAGATGGTGGGGCTTTGAATCCTGACATGATTCACCAAATGGTACTTTTAGCCTTGGGCATTCAAGGTAAATCCTCTAATGTTTCTCAAACATGGTTTGTTGATTCGAGTGCCTCCAATCATATGACGGGTTCTTCTGAACACTTGCATAATATACACACTTACAACGGCACTCAAAACATTCAAATTGCTGATGGTGATACCCTCTCTATTACTGATGTTGGAGACATAAATTCTTATTTTCAAAATGTGTTTGTATCTCCTGAACTTGTTTCCAACTTACTTTCGGTTGGTCAATTAGTGGATGACAATTATAATGCTAACTTCTCTCGGGCTGGTTGTCTTGTGCAGGATCAGGTGTCGGGGAATGTGATCGCGAAGGGGCCTAAAGTGGGCAGATTATTCCCGCTCCAGTTTATTTCTAATCATTTATCTTTTGCCTGCAATGGTGTTTTGAATATATATGAGGATTGGCATAGAAAATTGGGCCATCCAAATTCTGGTGTTTTGTCTCATTTATTTAAAAATGGTTTGTTGGGAAATAAAAATGTCATTTCTAATTCATCTGTTCCTTGTTCGGTTTGCAAACTTGCTAAAAGTAAAACACCTCCTTTTCCCTCTCATGCTCATCGTGCTACCCACTGTTTTGATATGGTTCGTAGTGATGTTTGGGGTATGTCTCATGTTTCTTCTCATGCTCAATATCAATACTTTGTGACATTTATAGACGATTACAGCCGCTTTACTTGGATATATTTTCTTCGATCTAAAGCTGAGGTTTTTCAAATGTTTAAGAAATTTTTAGCATATGTTGAAAAACAGTTCCAAACCACCATTAAAATCTTTCGCTCTGACTCTGGTGGTGAGTGACAGTCTAATGAGTTTCAGGATTACCTGCAACAAAAAGGTACTGTATCTCAACGTTCTTATCCATATACACCCCAACAAAATGGCATTGCGGAGCGAAAGAACCGTCACTTGCTTGATGTGACACGAACATTACTTCTTCAAGCATTTGTTCCCTCCAAATTCTAGGTTGGAGCTTTGTCCATGGCTGTTTTCTTGATCAATCGTCTTCCATCTCAGGTTCTCGACCTTGATTCCCCTTTCTTTCGTCTTTTTAAAACTCATTCAGATTATCATGATTTACATACTTTTGGGTGTGTATGTTTTGTTCACTTACCTCCGGTTGAACATCATAAGCTTGGGGCACAGTCTGTACAATGTGCATTTATGGGTTATAGTACTTCTAACAAAGGTTTTTTGTGTTATGATACTACTAACCATCGCTTTCGTATTTTTAGGAATGTGACCTTCTTTGATAATCAATTTGTGTTTCCATGTCTTTCACCTGTCTCTAATGATGTTGCTTCTCTTCCCAACTTTTCTATTGTGTCTCAATCTTTTGAACATTTTAGACCAAGATGTACAAATATCAGACGCCCCAGACAGCAGGGTCCCACACCCCTTCTCGATGTTGATCCGCCGCCTAACCCTGTGCCAGTGGCACCACGAAGATCCACTAGAATGTCTCGTCCACCAGATAGGTATTCCCCAGAAAGGTACGATTCTTCGCATACATCTCTTACTGCTACTCTAGCATATCTATTCCTATATGTTACTCACAGGCAGTTAAAGATGTGTGTTGAATAAAGGCAATGCAAGATGAGCTCTAGGCTCTTCAGGAGAATTTTACATTGGATATTGTCTCTTGCCCACCTGGTCTCAAACCCATAGGCTGCAAACAGGTGTATTTTGTGAAACTAAATTCTGATGGTTCTCTCAATCGTTACAAGGCTCGACTAGTTGCCTTAGGGAACAAACAAGAATATGGGATTGATTATGATGAAACATTTGCACCTGTGGCAAAGATAACAACTGTCAGAACAGTGCTCTCTGTTGCTGCCTCTAATGGTTGGTCACTGCATCAAATGGACGTGAAGAATGCATTTCTTCATTGTGATCTGACAGAAGATATTTAAATGACTCCTCCTCCGGGTCTATTTTCATCCTCTACTGTGTGCAAGCTCAAACGGTCATTATATGGCTTGAAACAGGCTCCCCGAGCATGGTGTGAGAAATTTCGTTCTACTCTTCTTGGGTTTTCCTTTACTCAAAGTCAGTATGACTCATCTTTGTTCATTCATCGCACGACTGCTGGTATTGATCTTCTTCTTCCCTATGTTGATGATATGGTCATTACTGGTTCTGATCATGCATCCATACAACAACTTAAACAGCAGTTACAAGCTTCATTTCATATGAAAGATCTTGGTAATCTGCACCATTTCCAAGGTCTCGAGGTTCATTCTGATTCCAAGGGCTTATTTCTACATCAGCACAAGTACACCAACGATCTAATTTCTTTGGCCGGTCTCCAATCAACTACTCCGGTGGATACTCCTCTGGAAGTTAATGTTAAATATCATCATGATGAGGGGATCTTTTGCCTGATCCTTTGCTGTATCGTCAGCTCGTGGGTAGTCTTAATTACCTGACTATTACACACCCTAACATATCTTTTGCAGTACAGCAAGTCAGTCAATTCATGCATTCGCCTCGCCACCTCCATTTGGCCATTGTTCGTAGCATAATTCGATACTTGAAAGGCACCTCTCAACGGGGTCTATTCTTTCTCACTGGGACAGCGCCTAAATTGATTGCTTACAGTGATGTGGATTGGGCAGGGTGTCCAGATACTCGAAGACCTGTCACCGGTTGGTGCATGTTTCTTGGTTCTGCATTGATTTCTTGGAAGAGTATAAAGCAGGCACGAGTTTCTAAGTCCTCCACTGAATCTGAGTACCAAGCTATGTCTACAGCTTGTTCGGAAATAATTTGGCTTCGTGGTCTTCTAGCTGAGCTTGGAGTTCCCCCAGACAGAAGCAACACCTCTCTATGCTGACAATACAAGTGCTATTCAGATTGTTGCCAATCCAGTTTTTCATGAGTGCACAAAACATATTGAAGTGGATTGTCATTCTATTCGAGAGGCCTATGATGATCATGTTATCTCAATACCTCATATCGCCTCCCAATTTCAAGTTGCGGATATTCTCAACAAGGCCATTCCTCGCCCGCGCCATCAATTCCTTGTTAGCAAATTGATGCTCATTGACCAGACGCATCAATTTGCGGGGGGATGTTAATAAGGGAATGATTTGTTTCCTATTATATGCTGAATATATTAGGAAAAGGAGACAACTCCTTAATTGTGTATATTTTGCATTCCTAAATTAGGCTATACAAATCAAGTAATAGAATATTTGTAATTAATAGTTTTAAATGCCTGTAAATGTTCATGCTATTATTTATAAAGGAAATACAATGAAGGAAGGCATCAAGCCAGTTTTCCTGACAGTTATGATAAGAGTCAAACGTTTTTAATGATATGACAATTTGTGATTGGTGGCCAAACTGTCAATGCATACCAATTTAATCCTTTTAAGATATCAGCAAATACTCAAAAAGTTAAACAAAAAACATACTTTTCCAACAGTGAAATTAACATTGCCATGCCAAAACCTATTTGGTAGTTCAAGATTTAGTCAACAATCATTCAAACAAAATTCAATTTCAAACCAATCCAATCTCAGCTATAAGAGTAGCATATAGAAACCACCGATGTCCAAACATAGTAACCCAACTCCTTCACAAAATTCCAAAATTTAAACCAAGCTTTACGCTTACAACCGCACATTTTCTTCTTCTTTTTTTTTTTTTTTCAAAATTCCACACACAAAGTTCAAAAGGCGATAAAATTCGAAAACTAATCCCATAAATCAGCTAACATAAAATTAGAGAGAAAAATTATATAATTAAATAATAATCATCATTCAACCACCGAATTAAACATCTACATCTATATTCTCCTCTAATTCCGAACTCAACCGAACCGAGTTCTCGATCCAACGACCAAACGAGGCAACGAAACCAAATCCAAAAAGCACAAACTCGAACATCTACTAAAAAAAAATTTAAATAAAAAAAACTCAGCACTCGTTAATCCAAAACACTAAGTCACCGAAAGCGTCAGTGCAATAACTTCAATTGCATCGTAGAGCTCAAAGCAACTCCAAATCAGAATCACAAAAACTGAAATGCTTTCGAAAATTGAAAAGAGAGAGAGAGAGAGTTGAAATTGAAATAAAAAAAACTTTCGAAAAACAACTGACTCACTCGGCAAGGTCACCGAGCTGGCGCAAGAGTCCGACAAGTCCGGCCATGGCGACTGCTTCGAGAAGTGCTTCGGGATCATCTCTGTCTGCTGCACGGTACAATTCGGGATCCGCTAAACTGTACTCGTTCCTTATATGGTACTTTGAGAACGGCATTCTTCCAAGGTTTCAGCAAACCCTAGTTTCTCACTATTGCTCTTCGATCTTTCTTCTTCTTCCTCTTCCGGAGACTCTGTCTCTTCGTTCCACCATGGAAGAAAGAGAAACGGAGAGAATAATTTTTATAATTTTATTGGGAAATGAAATGAAATGAATGAAGATACGGTAGTGGTGGTGGCCCTGGTGGGTGCGTGAGTCACAGACGTGATGAGAGTGAAGGAAGTATGCTAGGAAAGAGCGCCACTCATTATTTATTATTTAACACACTTTGAGTAAAAGTAAGAGTAAATGATTAATTTGCTCTCTAAAATTATAGGATCGTATCAATTTAATTTTTTATATTATTAATATTTTAAAATAATTCCTGAAATTATAGAAAGTTAATCAGATTCATCCTCTGATGGTATTTGCATGGACTATAATGACATTAAGTTGGTAATATCAGGGATACATTTAAAATTATGTGAATAATATCAGGGATGCATTTGTTACAGTTTATAATTCTAAGGATTATTTTGAAATATTGATAATATATGAGACTAAGTTGATACGACCCCATAATTTCAGAGATCAAATTAGATATTTACTCGTAAAAAATAATAATTGATGAATTTATAATGCAACAAAAAAAAAATAATAGATGGATTTAGAATTTTTAATTTTAAAATAATAATAAAAAAGTACCAGTACTCCATATTTTTTTAACTGGAGAACTGCAGAAGTGACCACTGACAACTGACAAGGGATATTTGACATATTTGATTCTGTAAGAGGCAAGCGAAGGATTAATTTTGTAAGATTTGACAGTGTTTAACCGCTTAAAAATTTCCAATATAATAAAAAATTTATTAATTAAATTATTAGTTATACATCATCTCAATTATTTGTCTCAAATTTTATTAAATTTGAAATTTGAATACAAACAAAATATTGTTCTTATTTTCATATATTTTTATTGTAAAAGACTCTCAGTCAGATTGAATTTTTTTTTTATTAAAAAGATATTCATTTAAATTAATAAAATACATCGAAAACAATACAAATTCAATATCGCTAAAAATCAAAAAGGATGAATCTGCCAACAAATTCAAAGCATCCATGTTAAGAGCATAAAATGGCAAAATGCCTACAAATCTGACAAAATCAAAGTGATAAGAATACACATGCTTCCGGATCTGTAACGTTGTTTCCAAGTCTTGATTGAATCTGTAATGGATCAAAGTTGATCTGTCAATCGGAAACAAACGAACACCGTAATAAGACGGGAAACCAAACCAAGATGACGATCAAAACAATTTCGCACTCAGACGAAGAAATCACGGAAAAACATGAAAGAAAAACAAGATCTATGTGAAAAAATCACTTATTTAGATAAAAGGAAAGAAAAATGATGTAGAGGGGTGATTCCAGACAAAAAAATGACCCAAAACCATCACTCAGATGAATAAGGACGAAGAAAGAGAGGAGTAGAGAGAAGAAAGACACGAGTCTAGTTACAACTTCGTAGTTTTCACATTAAATCTTAATTAATTCAAGTCAAGTGGAAAAAATATCTTAAGGTGATAAATTTTACTAGTGTCTATCATTTCTCATTCATAAAACTTACTCGAGACCTTGCTTAAACGAAACTTTTTGTCATTGGAACCAATAAGTGTTGATTTATTTTCATATATTTTAAAATATATATTATTTGTTAACCCAAAAAAAAGTTATATATATATATTATTTTAATTTTAATATATATCAATAAAAAACTAATAATTTTAAATTAATATAAAGTTCCATGATTTATATAGGAATGTTTTTACACCTGCTGTTATTTTTCGATCTCTCCCTCTTTCTATATCTATATTTATTTAGATATAATATCGGAACTTGGTGGGAAAATTTTGTCAATAACCCAAAAAAAAAAAGTAAATCCCCAAATACGTTTTTCCCCTATTATATACACAAATACCCTTTTCTTTTCCTTTGAGATTCCCCTCCCTCTATTCACCACTTTTCACTCTCATTTTTTTTTTTATTTTCATGTATAGAAGTTGGGTTTGGCCAACCTAACTTCTCAAAGGCCTAATTTTTTTTCTCAAAATATGTAGTTAAGAAGTCGGGTTTAGCCAACCCGACTTCTCTTATGCTTTTTTTTATTTTTTTATTAATTTTACTTAAAATTAATGATTTTTTGATTTTTTATTTATTTTTTTGGAATTTTAATTAAATTTAATGGTCATAGGGTTTAGGGTTGAAAAATGAGTGATTAAATTTTTTGATTAATTAATTGTGTTGGATGTTAATTATATGATAATTATAATGGTTTTGTCGTTTTATTATTTATTTTTTTGAAATGTTAATTAAATTTAATAGTTTTAGGGGTAGGGTTTAAAAATGAGTGATTATTTTTTTTAAATTAATTAATTGTATTGGATGTTAATTATATGATAACAATAATCAATAATGCGACAATAAACATTAATTAAGATTTATTACAAAAAAGTATTACAATAATTAGTACACTGAAATTTGTAGTGTCTGATTTCTACGCTACGGCTGCGTAGAAGTTCCAGCACAGTGAGAACAGTTCTTCCTTGTATGCCCTGGTTGTCGACAAAGTCCACAACATTTTGAGTGACCCCTTTCCCGGAGGTCCATCTCAATACGAATGCGAGTAGACTGTGGACGACCCTGTGGATCTCTTCGCATGTTTGGATTGTGACACACCTCAAGTCCATCATATTGTGGCAATATGCTTTGAGACAACCCCTTCCTTGGAGGTTCTATTGGTAACCCCACTTATAATTATTAGCGTTACAACGTAACGTAGCGGTACAAAATTTGCGGAAATACTAAATTATTAAACAAAATGATGCCATCATAACAGTATACATACATAAGAGTATTGGCTCCATCAGTAGAGACTACAACAAATGATACCAAATAAACAAACTTCAGAGTACGCAGTAAATAAAACTGAATAATGGAAATAAAAATACAGGAGACTCAGTCTCCCGTACTGGCCATAACAACTACAACTACCAACCCCCGATGTCTAAGGTCCTCCAGCAGCGAGATCCAAGGCTCTCCCGCCAGCATCTGGTTCTACGGGTATACCATCAATCTCCTCTGGCGACTCCTCAATGGGATCTTCTCGTACAGTCGAGAGTAAAGAGAATATGACATAGAAAATATAGGGGATAAGAAACAATAATATGTCATAAATGGGAAAAACAGCGATATAAATAATGTATATAGATAGCAACACACCGAATCATAACAGTAACAACCAAACAACTTCCGAATAATTTTTCCCTTAACTACTGTCTCTCACACTCATGCAACCAACGACTACATGGACGCGATCAAGACGTGACATCCCCAATAAATCAAGGTGTCTCAGTCATCACCATGTCACCCGCATAAGGTAGGTTCGGTTTAAATCCCGCAGGCCCAACTCGTCTCATGGGTACGACATATTCCCCCGTCCGTAGGCCAGGTCGGAATATTCGCCCGTCAACAACGCAACTTATGGTAACGACATGTTCCCCCGCTTGCATGCTAGGTCGGAGCACTCACCCGTTAACAACTCAACTTTCGGTAACGACATATCCCCCCGCTCGCAGGCTAGGTCGAGATATTCTCCCGTCCGTCTACAATTCGACTAACGGGTACGACCATCTCCCCGCAGGTAAGATCGGAATCACCTCTACGCCAAGCTAATCGGTACGACCATCTCCCCGCAGGTAAGATCGGAATCGCCCGTATGCCAACACAGTGATGAACAACAACTATGCAACATGAATCTCACCGACTCATCTCAGGATCAACACTTAGTGCCTCAACCACGACTTATAAACAACCACGACCAACTTTCATCCGGCTTAACCGGGTATCAACTCACATCACAACATCAACAGATTAACTGTATCTCTAGGTTGAGCACTACGACATATATATATATATATATATATATATATATCCTCAACTTTCTCACCACACAATCATCTCTCAACTCATTAGAAATCACTGCTTAGTTCTACTCAGACGTCAACAGTCACAACAGACATCAACAACAACCAGAAACAGTTTTCAATAAACATATCAACTCATAGATAAATAAAATTTAATTAATCATAAACATATAGTAGGCATATCATGCATATCACATATCACATATTAAATATCCAATCATAGCACACACATCCTCAATATGCAATAAATATCAACCTAACGGTCAAACGACCTCTAGTAGAGTTTGGGTCGCCCTACGCATATCAATATATATTATTGAAAGCTTGCCTCCCCGACGATATTATGGTTCTTTCCCCCACCTTAGTGATATTCCCGAGAGATTCCGGATGCGGTTCCGCAACAGTCAATCGAGTGCACGATCGAACGTTCGAGTCCTGTCAAGTTCTATACAGTAAAACACAACCATAAATCAAAACAGTTAAATAAAAAACTCCCTAATTCCTTAGGATTAGCTACTGCCCCTATTTAATTAAATAGGCTAGGGATATTGAAATTCTACCAACTCTTGGATCAATGATCCTTAAACATACCTAATGCATAATCAATTATCAATTATCAAATATTTTAACCAAAACCCCTTAAACCAACAAAGTAGAGTTTCAGCCATCACCATTAAAAATAGATGAGAGTTTTATCGGGCCTACTAATCAGTTGGATTACATGATTAAGGAATGAAATAGGTCAAATCAAGAACATTGAACAAAAAAACTCATTTCCCCACATACACATACATTCGGCCCCTTTTTGATAAATAGGGTAGAGAGCTTATTTGATTTCAAGCTCTTGGATTATGATAGTAGGGGATGATACTAGCTCATAGAAATTGGTTTGGCTTTAAAATGATTTTTCTACAATTTTTTATAAATTTTTAAAGTTTAGATCTAGAAATTGAAACTCATGAAAATCAATGGAGAAAAATAAAGATTGAGAGCTCAAAGATGAAATCTATACCTCCTAGATAATAGATAAGGATGAGAGGAGCAACTTTGCTTCACAAATTTGGTTGAAAAAGCTTAAAGAAGCTTGAGAAAAATAAAGATGAAAATGGAGGAAGAAAAGAGAAAAAATGGAGAAAGGAAGAAAAGGAAGAAGAAAAAGAAAGTGAGGAGAGAGAGAGGGACCAGCGAGTGAAATGGGTGGAGGAGAGAGAGAGAGTGAAGATATTTTCTTGAGCTTTCTTAAGAGTTAAGAAAGGTTAAAAAGGTAATTAGTAAAAATAACCAAGGGCAATTTGGTCATTTCAGGTCCCGACATTTTGAAAATCCTCACGACACTGGTAGGAGTCCTCAAATGATTTAACATATCCCTGGTATGAAAATTATCGGCTCAATGTTCTCGAAAAACTCTAAGACAGCTCGAACCGTCTACCCGATCGATTTTCGGCCCGAATATAATATATTATTTATATTTTTGGACCTCAGGACACATTTTAGCAAAAAGGTAGAGGGTCGAATTCTAAGACAAATGGTTTTGACCGTTAGTCCAAATGAGGTCTTGAGAGTAGAAAAACACTATCATCCGAAAAACATAGATCGGGCTCCGTTTGAGTTTTCAGCCCAAAACTTAACCATAGCCTCCTACGTTGGCGTAGAGCGTGACTATGGCCTCGGAATAATTTATTAAATTTTCTAGACCCTCCAATAAAATACAATAATTAAATACTGATTAATTAAAAGATTAAGAAAATCAGGGTGTTACATGCTTCGTCGGCCACCACGCCGAATTGTTCATCGTAAGCGGACTGCAATTTGTATTCATCAGCCACATACGTCATGTAGTCATGAGCAACATGTGAACAAGCAGCGACGACATGTGAGCATGGGAGGTAGAGTGCCTGGAATTTTCCACTATCACACCACTTTCAAAGCAGTTTTCATCCTGAATTTCCTCGCAGGTCGCCCTTCTCGTGGGCATACTATTTCCTTGACCAAGAAATCTCTGTGCTCCCGGTTAAAAGTAATGACTTTGTGAGAGTTGGATGATGCTCGCTCTTCGTCAATGGCCTTGGTGAGAATTTCTGTATAAACATGGTTAGATCTAACCATTGCCTGTAGTTGCTCTCCCCTCTTGACGAAGTGGCTAACCAACCTATAATAGGTTGTTTGGACTATCACAGTGATTGGAAGATTTCATGTCCCCTTGAGTACACCGTTGATGGACTCAGTAAGATTGGTTGTCATGTGTCCCCAACGCTTCCTCTCATCCCATGCTTGAGTCCATTTTTCCATTGGGATACGGTCTAGCCACCTCGCGGCCTCTGCATTTTCTTCTTCGACAACATTGTAGTAATGATTGAACGTCGGATATGACAAGACGTATCCTGAAGAGTTGGAATAAAAAAATTCAAAATTGATATGAAGAGAAAAGAAACAAAAATTAATTGCAATATAAATGAATGCACTACAAACCTATATTAATAACTTGCTTTCGCATATCCGCATTCCTGAATTGCCTTATGAAATTTTGGGCTATGTGTTGAATGCAATACACATGCAACCATCCACTGTTTACTCGTCGATAGGCACTTTTTATTGATTCGTGCCTATCCGAAATCAAGCAAATGTCAGGTTGGGGTGTGACATGCCTTCTCAAGTTTCGGAAAAAGAAATATCAAGCGTCCGCCATCTCACCCTCGACTATGGCGAAGGCTATGAGAAGTATGTTATTGTTCCCATCATGAGAAATTGCCATAAAAAAGGTCCCCTTTGTATTTTCCATACAACCAGGTGCCATCGATTGACACAACAGCTTATTCCTGTATGGGTGGATGCATATTGTTGCTACAATCTTGGGTATGGTACCGCATGACGTTTCTTGCACCACGGTGCGACCGCGAACCATCATTTTCACTAGCACGACGGTATGTACAGAATCTTCACAGTTAGTAAAACTCCCTTACATATGTGCTTATTATACTGACCTTAAGATGTATTTTACTGGATGGAGTGGTGGGAGATTGTAGTACACCGAAACTCCGCGGGGTGACATTACGGGGTATAGATCGAAGATCGATCACATGGAAAGTAACTAGTTTAAGTGGTTGTCATATAGAGAACTTCAGCACTACCTACCACAATAAGCATACTAGGAATCCAGATTGTGGACTTCCTGTACCTCTTTGATATGTTTCCAGACTGTAGAATGACATCAAACGGACAGGGTGAAGCTACAGTTTGGCCTTTGGCATGAAATACCAGGAGAACATGAACATATGGATGACCTGCACTACTCATACATGTGAGGCAATCACGTTGAAAACTGGAAAGAAAAGCATGCATATTGGATCCAGTTTTGGAGGAGCGACGAGATCGCATCATAGAGGGGAACCCGATACAGGGTGTGTCTCACACAGAGCAATATATTATGTGGTTTAGGCAAAACTCAAGACCGTACATGTCTATTCCGCAACAATTGCAAGACCCACAGGGTGATGTTCAACACATTTTGGATGTTTGACCCAGTATGCCCACCCAACAGCGTGAACGGCGTAATGCACGTTGCCAACCCAGCCCGCAAGTTGCCATGGAAAATGACGACCCCCAACCGTCTCGACATTCATTTGCTTGCTCCCCTACACAACAAAAGCCCCCCAACCGCCTCGATATTCGTTTGCTTACGTCCCTACACAACAAGAGGTTTCCTCACAATCTGACCAAGGTCGAGACTCTTTCGCATCCAGCGAAGGAGATTTTTTGAGCAATATGTTTGGCGCAGACTTCGGAACACCACAGTCGGCTTCCGCATACATGCAAAGTATATACTCGTTTGGCGTTCCATCATTCCCAAACCAGGCGACCGCTAGGTATTCAACGCCTCCCGTAAATCTTAATCTCAACGAGGCTTTGCAACAACCCGAGCAACCCGCTACAGCTGATGAGGAATAGTCAGATCGACGTCGTCCACGTCATAACCAACGACCTCCACAGTGAAGGCCTGGACACCATTTGGGAGATTAATTTTTGTGTATTTGTCATTATTATATTTATATTTTTTTAATTCATTTGCCTTTTTTCATAAGTAATGATATATCAAAAACTTTGAGCTTTTTGGTACTAAATTTTAATTACTGTTTTTTAATAATTTTTTTTTATTATTATCATATATTTAACATCCAACACAATTAATTAACTAAAAAATTAATTTTTAAACCCTAAACCATAAAATTATTAAATTTAATTAAAATTCCAAAAAATTATAAAAAAAACCATAAAAATTTTAATTTTTATTAAAATTCGAAAAAAAATAAAAAAAAGGCTAAGAGAAGTCGGGTTGGCTAATCCCGACTTCTTAACTACATATTTTTTTTAAAAAAAATTAGGCCTTTGAGAAGTCGGGTAAGCCAAACCCGACTTCTATATGTGAAAATAAAAAAAAAGTAAATAAGAGTGAGAAGTCGTGAATAGAGGGAGGGAAATTTCAAAGGAAAAAAAAAGGATATTTGTGCATATAATGAGGAAAAAGAGGTATTTGGGGATTTTTTTTTTTGAGTTATTGACAAAATTTTACCGAACTTAGTAAGTTTAAATTATGACCATGGGGCTTAGGAGGAATAGTGTATATGGCAGTGAGTGAATAATACAAAGCCGTCTATAAAAAACGATTTTATGTCGAAATCAAATTATCTTTCACGAGAACGATTTTAAATCTTCTTCAATAATAATATGGTCTAGAAAAATGTCGATTATACGCAAATTACTTTAACTTTTATATTTGTCAAGCTGATAGAGCAAAAGAATATGTATGAAGAAAATAAAATAGATTTTATTGTAATTAAACAATAAGTTTAATTTTGATGCATTGTTTATGTAATATTTTTTACACTATCAACCAATTATAAATCATGGTATCAGTGACTTTTAAGGTAATTAGGAAAGAGTTAAACATTTTTAATGATGTGACAATTTATGAATGATTAACAATGTAAGAAATCTTTATCCTAACAATACATATAAGTTAAATCATTAAAGAATAAAAATAATATAAATATTAAATAATATGCATATTTAACATTGTATGATAATCTATTGCACTCTTAATAACTTAAATCAGGAAGGAGTAGGCGACAGCCTCTATGCAGAATTTTTGGCTATTAAAAATGGCTTATCTTATGCCTGGGACAGTGGTGTTCGTGAGCTTTATTGTGAAACAGATTGCTTAGAAGCCATTTCCACTCTTCAAAGTGACTTACCTTTTGATTGTCATCGCCATGCTGCAACGATCCAATCCATCAAGAATCTTGTGGCTAAGGATTGGAGGATTCTTTTTACACATGTATATAGAGAGGCAAATGCTCCACCAGATCATTTTGCTCATCTGGGTGCTTTACAAAATGAAATGTGGAGGAATTGGAAAGATCATCCTGCTGTCATGGGATCTTTGCTGCTTCATGACTCTTTAGGGTGTTAGCTTGCTTCTTTTTGCTTTTGTTTCTTACCCCTTTCACCAAAAAAAAAAAAACACACACAATACATTAAAGGGAAAGTAGCATCATGTAATATCTTATGAAGCGAACAAACATTTAAATTTTTTATTTAAATAATTTAAAAATTATGATACAATAAAAGGATATAGAATAAAAAATTGTATCTACAAATATATCACATATCTATCCACGATTAAATTAATACATGAGATTCTTTTTTTCTTTACATAAGAGGGTTAGGGGCCCAAAGCAAAACAAAGAAACTAGACTCTGAAAGGACATAATCTGAGGCATAGATGCACTTGTTTCATCATCAAAAATTAACGAAGACAATTCCTTTATTGGTTGATACAAGACTTGTGGCTCATAGCTCTGAATAGTTAGGCTCTTATTAGCTAATCAATCAACACAACGATTCCCTTCACGAAAAGTATGCGTAAACTTGGCGTACCAATTCTTTTATCGAAGCCGAGAAATGCGCTTCATCAATTTACAATACCTAGTAGTAGCGTCATAGAAATAAAAGCTTGGCAATCACTCTCCACCACCAAAAATCTAACTTCCTCTTGCCAACCCAGTAACAAACTTGACCAAATTGCCCACATCTCAGCCTAATATGAATCAAATCCCCAGCCTGTGGACAAAACCTTTCATCCATATTCCATTATCATCTCTCAATAAACCTTCATACCCAGCTATCCCGGGTTTGTTCTTAGACGCTCCATCATAGTTGAGCTTGATCCAACCAGTTGGAGGAAATTTCCAACTAACATGCACCTTCCCTTTTGCTCGAGCGATGCCTATGGACTTGTTGTTGCGACAACCATGAATTTCTTTAGCATAACTAAGGACTATGGCACCCAGGTCCCAAGGTCGTTTGAATTTTGGCTCAAACGCTACTAAATTCCGCCACTTTCCAAGCAACCAACAAGCCAACATGAAGACAGTAATCCACGATATACCCAATTCGTGTCCCATGTGCTCAGACATGTTCAAACTAAACTAGTTGTCTACCTGACAAGAAAAGAATCTTACTATATTTTTAGAATCGACTAACTATATCTATATTTGTGTTGTGTAATAACAATCATTGGTATTCAATAATGGTTGAATTAATACATGAGATTCTTTTACAAATATGTTTAGTGTGGTAATAAAAGATTTAATTGGTATGAACTGTCAGTGTAAAGATTTTTTACATTGTTAACAAATTATAAATAATTACATCATTACAAATGTTTGACTTTTACCCTAATTACATTAAAAGTCACTCATTCCATGATTTGTGATTTGTTGACAGTATAAAAAACTTTATACTGATAATGCATACCAATTAAACTCATAATAAAAATCAAAATACTGAATAAAGTTTAATTATCAATGGAATTAATCTAATACTCCCTCCGGACCTATATATAAGCAAAAGAAACTAATTTTACACGTATTAAAAAAATTGGTTATATTAGTTTAATTGTCTTGATTTGTGTAAAAAAATAAGTTATAGTCACTAAACTACCCTTTTTTGGGAGTGTATAATGCTATTGGAAGTTGTGTCTTAAGAGTATATAATGCTCTGGAAAAAATAAGAAAAAAAATTAACCAAAGAGTATTTTTGAAACACTAACATTAAATAAGGTTGATTGGGTTGATTTTTGTTTATATTTGAGTCCAAAAAATTTAGGTACTTTTTTGTTTATATATAGGTCCGGAATAGTAACATTTTATAATAAATTCCTTAAAAAAAACATTTTATAATAAATACTTCGAAAAGCACAACAATTCTTATTCCTTCCCAATTTTTCAGGTCTACCTATGATTATGAATTTTCATTTTTTTTATATTGTCTTATGTCAAATTACGGGCAATTTAAAGCACAAACTGGATGTCATGTTGAATCTAAATTAGCAACCAGTCAACTAATAACAAAAAAATAAAATTCAATGGGGGGCATATCAATAATGCAACAGAAATGTTAACAACATATTTTTTAACAGTCTAACATCCTCTTTCTTACACATTCTCTCCTATTGATTGAAATTCATATGAGTCCTACAAAATTAAAGTGGGATCCATATGAATTAATGAAACTCACATGAATTTTAACCAATAAAAAAAATATATTAAAAAAAAAATATTAAAAAATATATTACTATCACGCTCCATAATGCAATGCATGTGAAACATTCATTCTCTGCTACGTTAGTCAAACGCTTCTATTGCATGTGAACTAATTAAGAAAACCAATAATACTTTTTTTTTGTGAAATAATATTTTCTTTTGATCTATAAGAAAACCAATAATAACAAATCATGATATCCAATCATCAATATTTATCGAGCCTTGATAAAATTATATCTATCTCATCTTCAATTATAAAAATCATGTACATTCATCTTTTTGTCAAAAAAAAAAAAGGAAAAGAAAGAAACCATAGTAATCTTTCTTGATTGTCTAATTTTTATTGTCTACTTTTATTTGTATAACTGGTCTAACTATATCTTACAAGAAAATGATATTTGCTAATAACTTTTAAAAGAACGTTTTATTTTTTTAATTGGACAATACATCAATTATAATTTTAACAATCTCAAGAAAAGTATAATTTATTTATATTAAAAATAAAAATAACTGCTATTTAGATGTCGAAAGCACGGAGTCCTGAATCTTTGTTTGATTCATCCCCGAGCATGCACCTGGTTGCCACAGAACATCACGGGTACATTTGAGAGTTCACATCTGACAAAGTCAATGTCATGGTTCTACTCTTTTAAGTGCCACTTTGTTGCAAAGTTGCTACAGTAGGCAGCTCCATTCAGCTTAACTGTCATTTTGCGTAGTTAAACTTGTTTGAGTGTTAATTCTTAAGTTGTTAGGTATGAGTCACTGATTCAGAAATTTTGGTCACCGGGAGAAAACAAATAATCTATAAACATTTTTACAAAAGAAAAAGGTTTAATTATATTTTTGGTCCCTCATGTATCATGATTATGCAATTTTGGTCTTCTGGATTTTAATTGCGTCAATTGGGTCCTCCAAATATCACGATTGTGCAATTTTGGTCCCCCAAGTTTCAATTGCGCCACTTGGATCTCCCACGTATCATGATTGTGCAATTTGGATCCCCCAAGTATCACAATTATGCAATTTTAGTCCTCCAAGTATTAGAATTGTGCAACTTTTAACATCAATAGCCTACAAAGCACATATGCGATTGATTTGGCACTTAATGAGACTAGCTTGACATCTTACATGTCATTCTTATGTGACACTTAATGATGTACATTTGATCATTAAATTATGTAAGATGTCAATGATGTCATATAAGAATGTCCCGTAAACTGTCAAGTTGACTTCACTAATTATCAAATCAGTCTCACGTGTCCTACGTAGGCTACTGACGTCAAAAATTGCACTATTGTGATACTTGGGGGACCAAAATTGAACAATAGTGATACCTAGGGGACCCAATTGGCTTAATTGAAAACTGGAAGACCAAAATTACATAATCGTGATACTTGGGGAATCCAATTGGCGTAATTAAAACCTGAAGGACTAAAATTGCACAATCGTTATAACTGAGGATCAAAAATGCAATTAAGCCAAAAGAAAAATATTATAGATATATACATAAGCAATAAAAAAAATGATATAAATTATACAAGATATAACATAATTCGGTTTTAATGTGAAACTGACATTCATGAGTGAGAAATAAGAAGCAAGCAATTCACTAAGCAAAAGATAAGAGATTAAAATTTACATCCATGATATAATTTATGCTCTCGCCAAATCCCCAATTACATCTAATGTCTCTCACACAAAATACATATTATTATCATGATAAAAAACACAAGATACCTAAGCATGTACAAAATAATTACAAATGTCCTCTACATATGATTAAACTTTATCTAATTAACTTTATTCTTTACTCACATAAATAATATAATAGTATTTGAAATCCTTATGCCACCAGGTAAGGATTGAAAATAAAATAGTATGAATTTATTCTCTTTTTTATCTCTTATATTTCTATATTAATTTCTCTTTAACTCCTAGTATTCGTTTTCAATTTATATTTAAGTGATGATAATTTGGCATGTGGAGGCAACATTTATTCTTTATGGGGGTAAAATAAAAATTACTAAATATATTCATTTTAAAAAAATTTGGCTTGGTGGGGGCAATTGCCTTCACATCCATATGAATAGATCTGTCCTTGTTAACAATGTTATCTTGAATCTTGGGCGTCGTGATATTTGGTATGTTTTTTCGGTGAATGCTAGCATGAAATACCTGATCAAGTGGTATCCTCATCCTCATCCCCTTCCCCTTACCCGCCCCATGCCCACCCCTCGGCCCCAAACTGGCCACCACCACTCCCACTCCTCTTCACCACCACAGGCTGATGTAATGTAATACATACACTATGCTCTTGAATTACAAAAACGCATCGGCAACACCAAACGTCAGTGAAACCCAATATCAAGTTTGAGAAGCTTCTCATTTCTCTTCTTCTACTTCTCAAATATTTTCCCCCTAAATTCAGATACCCATTTGGGAAAAGTAAACAACTTTAAAAAATTTCAGCAAAAAAAACCACTACACCATGGTTTACCACCGAGGTCTGCTTCTTCCATATGAAGATGATGGTGTAAACGAAGGGGAAAACTACGCTGCATAATGTTGTGCATGAAGAGCTCCTGAAATGACATCGTCGATTCAGGATCAATGCATGTGTACCTTAACGTGTACGATCTGACACCCATCAACGATTACGCTTACTGGTTCGGTCTTAGAGTGTACCATTCCAGTGTGCAAGGTTCTTCATTTTTTTCTCAAATCCATTGTTGTTCAAATTTGTATCTTAAAATAAAAACCACTTTAGATCTACGATGATGGTTTGCCAATTCGAGGGTGAGAGAACATGGATGATATTGTAGTTTGATCTTTTTTTTTGCTACCTTTATCATAAGTAGTAGGTAATAAATTTAAAAAAAAAAAATGAAGTCTGAACCGTAGAATATTTTAATAATATATCTAACGGCTAAAAATGGTTTCTCACCGATGTACCACCTCTTTTGCTACTTCATTGTAGGATATACCTATTTTTTTCAGCATTTTTAAGTTTACTGGTGGTTTCTCATTTTGGGGATAAGTTTTTTTAATAAGTTGGGGTTAAGTTTTAATGGGCATAGTTTAACTTTTGAATTTATACTTGGACTGGTTTGAAAGGGTGTTTATCGAGTCAAATTGACTCCATGAATTAAAAAATATTTAATCCAAACAATTGGCTTGAATTGACTCATCTAGTTGGATATAATCATTTTAACCCAATCAAAAACCAATCATCATTGGTTTGGTTCTAAGGATTATGATTTTTGAATCCAAGACTATTCAACTTGATGAACCTTCCTTTCTTTTTTGTTGTTATGCTTTTGGGACAAAATGCATTGCTTTCTGCGTTTAGCCTTAGGTGTTAGGAGAGTTTTCAATTTTCTCATGTTGGTTTGATTTGAATTGATTAAAAAATTTTGTAAAATTGAATCAAATTATTCGAATTAAATTTAATTGGTTTGAATTTTTTATTTCTCAACTGATTTGTGCACACCGTTATATGTTGCATGATGAGTTGAACACTATAGACACATTGATTGAGGGGACCCAAAAAATCATCTAAATTAATAACAAACTTATAGTAAAACCATATTCACTTGACACTGATATTAATTATTTGTGTGCCTTTTCTATACAATCTTTTTATTTTTTTTGTACAGTGAGATAAAAAAACAAAAACTAGAACCTGACAAAAGAAATCGAGGACGTGTCCCCCAAAAGCTCAAGTTGCAGCCCATTCGGAGAATTCTCCACAATCACAAACTCATTGTCTTGAGATGTCCCATGCTTTGCAAGCCTATCCGCATAAGCATTAGCTTCCCTGAAAATACGACTAATTCTAACCTGTCACTCTCCACCCAATACATTGTGAATATCGCATAAAATAGCTCCATATATGTTTGTGATGAGAAACTATAGAAAGGTCAAGGAGATTGATGATGTCCTTGCAATCCACCTCCACCTCCAGCAACCTAATGCCTTTTTCTTTCATAAGTAGCAACCTAATGCCTTTAAGCCAAGCAAATCTTAAACACGTCTCAAGGCATCAAGTTCAGCTTGAATGTTTGTAGTGTTCCCAATATGACCAAAGAAACCACAACTCCATATACCGTTGGCATCATGGATCAGACCACCCATATCAGCTCTACCCAGGTTACCAAAAGAGTTGTCATATGTATTAAGCTTTGACCAATTAAGGATTAGAGGTATCCACTTCACCAGCTTAAGATCCTTCAAACTCACATTATCCCCACCATAGACTCTAATACAGTCACCAAACATACCGACCATTTGAAGAGTAACATAATCTCGAGTCCAGTGGGTATTATCAATGCACTGCGAGATACGGTCACGCCATAACCACCAAACGGAGACAACAAACAACAAGACCTGCATATGGCTAATGGATGAACTCCTCCCAAGATTCACATGAAGCTAATCGCGGGTATCAAGGCTAAAGAAATTATGAAAGGCAAATAAATCCAGCCTTTTCCAGATAGGGATAGCATAAGAACAATCCCGAAAACAATGTAAAATACTCTCCATACCACACGTGCACCTTTGACAGATAACTGAGGTAGCCATACACCTATCTCACCTCAGCTTATTCATAGGCACACAATAATATAAAACTAACCAAATGAGCAACTTGATCTTTTTTGCAATGTGAAGCTTCCAAAGCCAAGACCAGGTCGCATCAATATTGCCATAGAGAGACCCAGAAGCAAGCCAATAATAAGTAGTTTTAGCTAAGTATGAACAATCAAACGAGAATCTTCAGAACCAAAAATCATCCAAGGTGGCAAAAAGAGGTAAATGGATAGTCTTGATTTGAGTCAATATGGAAGAACCAACAAAATTCTCAATAGACTGAAGATCCCACCAGCCGTTCTAAATAATACTACTCACTGTATGATTTATATCATAGTGAACTAAGTTAACATCGGGGTGGTTACAAATAGGAGAAGAAACAACCCAAAGATCCATCCTAAATCCCGACGTCACATAATCAGAGCTGGTAACCACTTCAGATATTACATTGGGAAACAACTAACATAACTAAACTATACTATGAGCAAGTGATCTCCTCGGAATCACTCCTCTGCTGGCATCTCACCATCCTCTGCATAACCAAAGGTACATGCAAAACAACAATAGATAGGGAGTAAGGAACTGTACATATAAACATAAACGGTAATAGAGCAGTTAGCAAGATGATCATGCAACATATAAACATCATCATCCAACATACATGTTATAACACACATCATCATATCACAATATAAGCATGTTATGCGATGCATAACTACTCCATATGCAATGTGGATCCATCAACATCAACTCTAGAAAGACGTCTGTGGATACTCTCAACTAATCCTGATAACGTACCGTGGCTCGTCAGGGTAGTCAGGTTATCGATATGACACTCCGGCAACGGGTTGCAAGTCTATGTCATATGGAATCTCCTTACCCAACTATACCCTCAAGGCCGGGATAACACCCATCGTGGCCTCCACCGTCGCGATTCATCGTTTGCTTTCCGCCCAAACTATCATCTCTTTGCAAAGATGCATGCAATGTTCAACCAACATGCAAACACATGTCTAACCATCCATCATCAACACCATTACATGGCTATCAACTTTGACCAACAAGCATCAAAGATGATTTATCAACATCAAACTTGACCAATAAACATCAAGAATGATTTAACCAACAACATCGGTAACAGTACGTCGTTACCCATAACATCATCTTCTCATTAATTAATCACTTTATTAAGTCCCTATTATTACACTTTACCATATCATTGTCATAGTTCATTAACTATCCTCAATGTCGTGTTTTACAATCTCTTATATCATATTTTTATTATAAAAAGGGTATTCAATCTTTTGTTTAATTAAAACAGTGAAGTTTCTTAATTCTGACAGTGGCATGGCCTGAGCACGGGCGTGCTGACCAACTGGCACGGGCGTGCTAAACAGCATCACTTTTCTCGTTTTCCCTACACGGCCGTGGTCAATGCTGTTACAGCGTCTCAGTTCTAGAAACTTAGCACCTTTTCTAGATTTCAACACTCCAAATCAATCCTAAGGTTCTAGACTAATCCATTGGTATTAATCTCACCCCTCATCAACATCTTTATGTTTTATGCACATCAAATTGGACAAATCCTAGTTTTAGGCTTAGCGCTAACATCCCTATGTCTTTTATTAACATAGATTTAACAGCAGTTCAATCATACCAACTCATACAATCAAGGCATATAATCATCATCATAGACAACGTCATAAACAACATCATAAATATCATGCCAAGATCATACAGACCAATTAAACAATTAACAACATATATAAATAACCATAACAACTCCATACAACAATTAAGGCACATAGCACACAAATAGGGTCATGGGTTAACCCTCATCTTACGCTACTCTAGAGCCTATATGTTATACTAATCCCTTCTCCCCATACCTGGCGTGACGATTCCAACCTATGGGCCAACAAGAGCGAAGTCCACGCTTGACTCTCCGAAACGGGTCCAACAGGTACAGCGAGCTTGACCAAGAACATCAAGAAAAGACAAAGGTAGTTAATTCCCAAACAAGAAAAGGAAGGGAATTAACACAGGGATTATGCACATACCTCGATTAGATCCCTGGGGAACTAATCTGCTAATTGTCGTTCACAGCACCGACACACGAACAGTAAAGTCTGGTTAGACAGGGACAAAACGGTTCAACACTAACTCAAGGGATTCAAAGAAAAAGGATGAATAAGGTTGGTTACCTTACCTCAGAGTAACACGAAGTTAGCAGCTTAACCCCAAACGCAACAGCAAACACTAGAAGGATGTGTTCTTGATGAAAAACACCCAAACAAGGATTAGGGAACGCTCAAGGATTCAATGGGAACCCAAGAGAAAGGTAAGAGATGAATGCTAACTTTAGGATTGACGGCTATGAGGTTTAGGTCGAGTAAAAGAGGTATAAAAAGGATTGGGACAAAACGGGTCAACCTAAAGCCCAAAACGTGTTTCTGGAGCGCGCGAAGAGCACGGACATGCTAAACAACTCGCACGTCCCTAAACACCTAAGGCAAGCACAACAACACATTATATATATATATATATATATATATATATATATATATATATATATATATATATATATATAATATATATATATATATATATATATATATATATATATATATATATATATATATATAACAAGGATAACATATATAATAAGCAAGCAAAAGCTGGGGTGTTACAATTCCACCCCCTTTTAAAAATTTCGTCCTCGAAATTTCTATAAGCTCGGACTCGGTTGGCAGATAACCAGTCCACAACAAAAACAACATTTAGTAACTTAAGAGATAAACTGACACAAGGCCAATTATGAAGTTTCTATTATTAATGATAATAGAACCACCTTTACGAAGCATGCATGGGAAGGGATAACAGGCTTACTTAGGGTGCAACAGAACTAGATCATGCTCAAGATAGGGAAAAAACAACTTAAGGTTTCTAACACAAAACAAGCGAAGCAAAAGAAGGAAAAGAAGACAAGGCATCCGAATCAAACAACACAAAAGAAGGAATTCCTTTGAGGAGATTCTTACCTTGAAACAGATCTGCTGATGGAGAAGCTTCATCTCCATTGAGAGTGAAGACTCTCCCACTTGCCTTCAGTCGATTGGCCTAAGAACTCCGACTTTTGGTAGTGCTTTGCGGCTCTGACTTTGTTCGTCCACCACAATCACGGCTGATGTGGCCAGACTCCCCACACTTGAAGCAGATGACATCAGTTTCCTTGCACTCGCGGGTGAAGTGTCCCTTTCCACACTTGCCCCATCTGATAAGCCTGGGGGCAGAAAATCCTCCTTCACTAGTTAACTTCGTAGCATACTGTGTTTTCTAGCTGACTTGCTTGAAATCACGGCTTACTGGCGCCAGATGACGTTCCTTTTAACCTTGCTGAGTTGTCTTCTTGTTACCTTGCAGACTAGAACTCTTGCTATGCGCAACTCTGGATTTGTAGCCGTCTTCAAAGATCCTACACTTATTCACAAGAATCGAAAAGTCTCGAATCTCCTGGTAGCTGATGGCTTGCTTGATCTCTGGGCACATACCATCTTCGAACTTTACACACTTAGAGCGGTCATCATTTACATACTGTTAGAGGGTGTAGTAACGAGCAAGCTCCTCGAACCTCGCAACATACTCCCCAACAGACATGTTTTCCTGCTTCAGAGCTAGGAACTCCATCTCCTTCTTGTCATGGATGTCAGCTGGAAAGTACTTCCCCAAGAACATCTCCTTGAAGGCAATCCAAGTGACTGCGGTGCCTGTAGCTTCCATACATTGGCAACAATTCTCCCATCAGTGCTCGGCTTCCTCAACTAGCATGAACGTCCCAAAAGTGACCTTCTGAGCATCAGTGCATCCCATAGCCCGAAATATCTTCTCGAGTTTGCGGATCCATAGAAGAGCTCCTTCAGGATCATAAGCTCCCTTGAACGAAGGAGGGTTGTTCCTCTGGAACTTGTCCAGACCTTGAAACTCAGCAGCTCCTCCATGATGATTCTGGTTATGGTTGTTATTCTGAGCAATGGCATTCGTCAACTGCGCCAGAGCATCAGCAATTGCACGGTCGTATCTTCCAATCATATCTTCCTACACTGTCCAAAGCGAACCACTTAACACAAAAGTTAAGCAAGAAAAGAAAATAGCATTCATATAATCTTATATCATCATCCATGCTAGGCATAAATAATCATATAAGAGTACACAGAAGAAAACAAAACAGACACATACCCCGGCCTGAAGGACAGATCGGCTCTGATACCACTAAATGTGACACCCGCTACCCCGCATACAATAAAATTAAATAAAGCATGCAAGTTAAATAAAAACATTAACATGAAAGGTAGCAAGTGCCACGTGATCCGAAAACATTTAAAACATAAAAATAACTGCGGAAAAACATAAACATAAAACAAATCCCAAATCCCGACGTCACATAATCAGAGCCGGTAACCACTACAGATATTACATCGGAAAACAACTAACATAACTAAACTATACTATGAGCAAGCGATCTCCGCGGGATCACTCCTCAGCTGGCAGCTCACCATCATCTGCATAACCAAAGGTACATGCAAAACAACAATAGATATGAAGTAAGGAACTGTATATATAAACATAAACGGTAATAGAACAGTTAGCAAGATGATCATGCAACATATAAACATCATCATACAACATACATGTTATAACACACACCATCATATCACAATATAAGCATGTTATGCGATGCATAACTACTCCATATGCAATGTGGATCCATCAACATCAACTTTGGAAAGACGATTAGGAGTACATATCCATGTTGACCATCCTGCATCAACGTTGGAACACTCACCAAACCATAGGTAACGTCCGTGGATACTCTCAACTAATCCTGATAACGTACCGTGGCTAGTCAGGGTAGTCAGGTTATCGATTGGACACTCCGGCAACGGGTTGCAAGTCCATGCAATATGGAATCTCCTTACCCAACTATACCCTCAAGGCCGGGATAACACCCATAGTGGCCTCCACCGTCGCGATTAATTGTTTGCTTTCCGCCCAAACTATCATCTCTTTGGAAAGATGCATGCAATGTTCAACCAACATGCAAACACATGTCCAGCTATCCATCATCAACACCATTACATGGCTATCAACTTTGACCAACAAGCATCTAAGATGATTTATCAACATCAAACTTGACCAATAAACATCAAGAATGATTTAACCAACAACATCGGTAACAATACGTCGTTACCCATAACATCATCTTCTCATTAATTAATCACTTTATTAAGTCCCTATTATTACACTTTACCATCTCATTGTCATAGTTCATTAACTATCCTCAATGTCGTGTTTTACAATCTCTTATATCATATTTTTATTATAAAAAGGGTATTCAATCTTTTATTTAATTAAAACAGTGAAGTTTATTAATCCTGACAGTGGCACGGCCTGAGCACGGGCGTGCTGGCCAACTGGCACGGGCGTGCTAAACAGCGTCTCAGTTCTAGAAACTTAGCAACTTTTTTAGATTTCAACCCTCCAAATCAATCCTAAGGTTCTAGACTAATCCATTGGTATTAATCTCACCCCTCATCAACATCTTTATGTTTTATGCATATCAAATTGGACTAATCCTAGTTTTAGGCTTAGTGCTAACATCCCTATGTCTTTTCTTAACATAGATATAACAGCAGTTTAACCATACCAACTCATACAATCAAGGCATATCATCATCATAGACAACGTCATAAACAACATCGTAAATATCATGCCAAGATCATACAGACCAATTAAACAATTAACAACATGTATAAATAACCATAACAACTCCATACAACAATTAAGGCATATAACACACAAATAGGGTCATGGGTTAACCCTCATCTTACTCTATCCTAGAACCTATATGTTATACTAATCCCTTCTCCCCATACCTGGCTTGATGATTCCAACCTGTGGGCCAACAAGAGCGAAGTCCACGCTTGACTCCCCGAAACAGGTCCAACAGGTGCAGCGAGCTTGACCAAGAATATCAAGAAAGGACGAAGGTAGTTAATTCCCAAACAAGAAAAGGAAAGGAATTAACACAGGGGTTATGCACATACCTCGATTAGATCCCTGGGGAACTTATCTGCTAGTTGCCGTTCACAGCACAGACACACGAACAATGAAGTCTGGTTAGACAGGGACAAAACGGTTCAACACTAACTCAAAGGATTCAAAGAAAAAGGATGAATAAGGTTGGTTACCTTACCTTAAAGTAACACGAAGTTAGTAGCTTAACCCCAAACGCAACAGCAAACACCATAAGGATGTGTTCTTGACGAAGAACACCCAAACAAGGATTGGGGAACGCTCAAGGATTCAATGGAAACCCAAGAGAAAGGTAAAAGGTGAATGATTTTAACTTTAGGATTGACGGCTATGAGGTTTAGGTCGAGCAAAAGAGGTATAAAAAGGATGGGGACAAAACGGGTCAACCTAAAGCCCAAAACGTGTTTCTGGAGAGTGCGAAGAACACGGGTGTTCTAACTTTTAGCACGGGCGTGCTGAACAACTGGCGTGGGCATGCTGCACGGGAGCACAGGTGTGCTGAGCAACTGGCACGGGCGTGCTATATAAGAGCACGGGCGTGCCACTCTGACAGGATCACTTATATCACTTGTTCTAAGGTTAACTACCCTAAAACACGTCCCTAAACACCTAAGACAAGCACAACAACTCATAATATATATATAACAATAAGGATAACATATATAACAACACTATATAACAAGCAAGCAAAAAATGGGGTATTACATATACTATATAGGCAAAATTATCTTTTTTGGCCCCACCTTTCAGTAAAGGAATCCTAAGATAACGGCCAAGATCCCTGGTAAAATTAATTGAACAAATAAGTTTCACCTGGTCGTGAACAACCCTTGTAACATTAGGAGAAGCAAAAGCCTTTGATTCGCAGTATTGACTTTTAACCTCGAAACTCTACAAAATTCTTTCATAGGAAATCTTATCTTAAATAAAATGTTATAATAAAAACTAATTAAAATAAATTACATGAAAAAGGAAATAACTTTTTTCTTCTATAGATTAGATAGTAAGGGGAGCTGGTTTTTCGGGATGTGGATGAAAATTGAACCTCATACCTCTACGTTTCATAGAATTAAGAAATATCATTTAAGCTACTACTTATTAATATAAAAGAGGAGATAGATCTTCGATTAAAAAAAGAGAGGAGATAGATCGTTGGATAGCTAATTTGGTTTTTGGGCTTTGCCCTCCTATGAACGAGAGAGAGGGAGAGCTACTTAGCTTTTTGTGATTGTATTATCTAAAATTAAATAAAGTTAAAATTTAATTTTGCAGCATTATCAATGTAAGTATTTTACATTGACGTATAATTAGGTATTGTTATGGCATTAAAAATATTTTATTCATAATAATTATATTGAAAATTATATAAAATAAGGATTTAATTGGTATATACAGTCAGTGGAAAGATTTTTTACATTTTCAACCAATCATAAATTGCCTCATCATTTTAACTCTTATAATAACTATCTTAAAAGACATACGTACATATGATGATTTGTGATTGGTTGATAATGTACAAAATTTTACACTGACAATGTATCAAAATTGAATTCATATATGAGATTAATTGATGATGTAAAAAACTTTATTATAAGTACGCATTAAAATAAAACTCATAAACTTAACTTATTAGAGATGTAGTTAGATACAAGTTTGTTAGTAGTTAGTTTCTCCAACAATAACGATTCAACAAAACCGAGATCGAAACTGAAAAATCAAAGAAGATCGAAAACCTCTTGAGAAATCTAAGTTTGCGGCACTGTCCTTGAATTTCAGATGCAATCTCTGAGTAATTTGCTGAGATTCAGAAATGATCTAGGGTTCACAAAGCCAAAAAAAATCGTAGAGTCAAAAGTCGAACAAGAACAGGATAAATCACTGTTGAGAACTCGAATCGGGAACATAAATGAACGCATCCATTGCGGAGAGCGAAAGAAGGAATCGAGACTCAGATTAGTTACTCTGCATCTCATGGATCAAAAAAATGAAGATCCAAACCCGATTTTCTCAGGGAAGAAAAAAGAGAAAACAAAAAAGAAAATGAAAAAGAAAAGATGTGGCGGAATATTCCTGCAGTGGATGATATCGCTCTGATACCATGTTACAAATCTTGATGGAGGCCATGGACGAGAGAAAATGCAGAAACTAAAAATATTATAATTGTATTGAAAATGAGTAAAGTGTCTTTACATCAAGTGACTGCATCCCTTATATAGAGAAACTAAGTACTAACAAACTTGAAGTTATCATTATTTAGTATAAGTAACTTTATTTTTTTATTTGGAACCTGCCGTAATTAGGGCCTTTGTCTTCTCAGTGAGTCCACGGGGATGTCCCCACAGTTTCGGTCATTTGGACCTTACAAGACTAATCTTCGGTTCGGCAGCGACACACGTCCGATTTTTTACACATGGGTTTTAGCTACTTACTAACTGGACGACTCCAGGAATCGAACATGTATCCCTTTTCTTAGGAGAGAGTCACATTACCAATTATCCTGATGAAAACTCAAACGGAACACTTGTATGGTATTATTTGATCTAGATAGTGACAAATCCTCTTGAGAGGAAATAAAAAATTATAATGACCACCTTCAGTGGCACAAAACAAAATATATCAAACTTGAACTGTGTCGCTTAAATCACTCGTTTTCTCATCCTCCGAAAACTATACTTTTTTTTATTAAAAAAAAGATATTCATTTAGTCAAATTGGTAAAATATATCGAAAACAACACAAATTCAACATCGCTAAAAATCGAAAAGGATGAATCTGTTAACAAACTCACAGCACCCAGGTTATAGCCTAAAATGGCAAAATACCTACAAATGTGACAAAATCAAAGTGATCGGAATATCCACGTCTC
The DNA here is from genome assembly GCA_039655645.1 of Ammopiptanthus mongolicus. NCBI lineage: Eukaryota > Viridiplantae > Streptophyta > Magnoliopsida > Fabales > Fabaceae > Ammopiptanthus > Ammopiptanthus mongolicus. The sequence continues at coordinate 50,501,870 of CM077350.1, forward strand.
CGGATCTGTAACGTTAATGCTCAAGTCTTGATTGAATCTGTAATAGATCGAAGTTGATCTGCCAATATGAACCAAACGACACCGCAACAAGATAGGAAACCAGACAACGCCGCACCAAGACGACGAACAAAACAACACCGCACTCAGACGACGAAATCACAGAAAAATACAAAAGAAAAACCAGATCTATGTGAAATAACCATTTATTCAGATAAATGGAAAGAAAAAACGATGTAGAGGGGTGATTCCAGGCCAAAAAATGGCCCAAAACTACCCCCTCCGGTGGATGAGGAAGAAGGAAGAGAGGAGTAAATGGAATGTTGAGAGAGAGAGATCCAAAAACTATACTTATGTAGTTTATATACCAAAAATAAAATACTATATGTGTATATTAAATACTGAAATCATTATGTGTCTGTTTGGTTGAAATTATTCTCAACGCAAACATGAAAAAATATTTTCTAAGGCAATTATTTTGAAAGGTATGTGAGAGGAGTTTTTTTTCAACGTCATTTTCAAACGTGATTTTGCCTTTGTAAAATCTAAAACAAACAGGCTCTATATCAATCAATTCATCAAAAAGAAAATAAATTCATACAAAAAAAAAAAACCGTTATATCAATCCCGTAACTGGCATAACATCGGATCATATGCTGTTACAATATAAAAAACAAAATAACAAGAATTTATTTTTAGAAAGATATGAATACATAAATTAGGATATAATGACCCCATAATAACAAATTAAATATCGACTTGGATGGTTTTAATTATCACATGGTTCGTTTTAACATACACACTCTAAATTAGTGCGTACCCATGCGCGGGTTAAATCTGATGGTGGAAAAAGCAGGTGAAAAAAGTAAAAGGCATCTAAGGCTGTAGATGTTTAAGTGGAAACTGTAAGACCGGTTCCAACTTTTTTCACCTTTGCTCCCTCTCCCACCACCATTTCTGTCCCTGCAAAAACAAAACCCATCCTTATTTTTTGGCGAAGCAGAAAAAAACCAAATTGTAAAGCACTCTGATTAAACCAACTTGATGGATGCAGTCTACGGGTGATGTTGGTTTGAGTCCTACTTTCCACGTTTTGCTCCATTTTTGCTTTCTCGATCGTCTCAGTGAGGCACTGAAGAATTTGTTTGTCTTTCAAAAGATCTATACCTTCATCTCTTTTGAAGTTAGCTAATCATAAGATAAACCCAGTTATGATAATAAAATAAGAAAGAAGTGGTGTCTTATCAAAGTCCATCACCACCCAAGTGTGTAGGAAAACACTACTAGAAATTTGTTCATTTCCTGCGGATTTTACTGTCGATATTGACAAAATTTCCGCAGGAAAACCATTTCCTATGGATTTTCCTAGGGATAAAAATTCGCAGGTAATACCTTCATGGGTAATTATTTCCTGCGGGTTCTAAAATCCGCAGGAAATTAGATGCGGATTTTCTTGCGAATATTAAGTTAAAATCCTCAAGTAATTCCTTCGACACCAACGGTTTTTGGGACGAAATTTCCTACGGATGGGTGGCAGGAAAATCCGCAGGAAATTAATCCGAGGGAAAATCCACAGGAAATGAATTCACGGGAAAATCCGTAGGAATACAGTTCGCAGGAAAATCTGCAGATATATTATCCGCAGGAATACAGTTCGCAGGAAAATCCTCAGATATATTATCCGCAGGAAAATCCGCAGGAATACAGTTCGCAGGAAAATCCGCAGATATATTATCCGCAGGAATACAGGAAAATCCGCAGACATATTATCCGCAGGAAAATCCGCAGGGAATTAAATCAATAAAAGATAAAATTCAAATGCAATTCTTAGAAACTGAAAATATGAATATTTGCTGCAAATTTTGTCTAGAATAAATCATAGCCAAAACATTGAATGTATCAAATGTTATACAAAAGTATCAAAATGTCAATCTATAAACTCACAATATATTAAACATTTAGAAATAATTCATACTCATAAATCAAAATACTAAAAGTCATACTAAATGCAATCCTACTCCTCATCATCATCTTCATCATCATCATCATCTTCCTCTTCATCTTCATCTCTATTGCTTTGTTGGGGTGATGGTGGTTGTTGTGAAGATGAGCCATGAAACCCTAAGTATTGCATTAGTGCAGCTAATTGTTGTTGGGTCTTGGTTAGCTCCTTTCTCATCTCTAATTTCTCTCGTTGTTCCCGCTGTAATGACTCATTTAAGGCATGAACTTGACTCCTGATAGCATCAACATCCACTGTAGTAATAGTCGATTGGCTTGAAGATGGAATAAGAGTCCTACCTATGGAACCAAGTCCAAAAATTCTTCCCTTTTTTCTGCCAACTGCATCTACCCATATATCTATGTCAGATGGCAATGCGGCTAGCTGCTGACTAGCATCTCCATTGTCTTCTCCCAAAGCAAATGATGAGCTTTGAGAAGATAATTCTGCCTTTCTTTGTTCAAACTTTTCCTACACCAAGTTTGAATAATAGTGAATGACAATTAAATACAAGTGTATATATCTATATATATATATATATATATATATATATATATATATATATATATATATATATATATATTAAAAAATCATGCTCAGTAAAAATTGCAAAACTAAATGCTTTAGGAACACTCAATTAAAAGCTGATTGGTTCATGCATTGGTCATTCAGGGATTTTAGTATCAAATCTGCATTCCTATCTACTTTAGTATGGCCCTTCAAAGTGTTATAGTCCAAGCTATCAGAAACCAAATGCTCCAGGATTTAAACTCTTGAGCAAACTCTTGAATCTCAAAAGTTAAACATAAAGAAAATTTCATCACGTCATTGAAACAAGGTGTTTAGATTTTAATTCAACATCGTAATAGCAGCAGACAACTCCGAAGCATTTTCACATCCTGGCCATAATGGTTGTTGAGCTGAATTCAACATTTCATAAAATTTGGCAGCTTCCATATTTGGAGGTTCCTCTACATTCATATCAAAATGTTCCCCATGATCAAGACCAGCAGCATCAAATACCATGCCTTGATACCTGTTAACATGTTCATATTCATTCGAATTCCTAAGAAAATGATCCCATTGTTGATTACTAGAAGCCATGAAATGCACATCCGCATCTACATTAATCCGGGGAATTTACTCTCCATGTGATATCCAATACCAATATCCAGGTGTAAACCCTTTTTGAAGTAGGTGAACATTCACCTCATCTGGGGATAAATGCTTCTCATTTTTACATCGCTTACATGGACACCTTATTACACGCTCAATTGAATACTTTGGTTGTCGACAAGCAAAATCAACAAACTCTTTGATGCCCTTTAAAAATTCATCAGTATATCCCTTTCGACCTGGAAGAAGCCTATTATACATCCATGATCGGTGCGCAGGCATTTCCATTTTCTATATCGAAAATAAAATCAATTAAGGTTCATGTGACCTATTGGCTTATTGGCTGGAAAATTTATCATATGTAAACAAATAGCATGTGAAAGCAAACTTTTAACACAGGATAACACAAATTGCCAAGGAAATATAATTAATAGTTCTAGCCTTTTAATGGATAAGCAAGCAAATAAACAAGAGCAAAAAAATGTAAAGGACATATATTTGTCATCTCCAAATAAATGGGGATAGCAAATAAGTCTCATATATTGGTCCATGTATTTTAGTCAATGAAATGAAACAATAAAAAGGGATAATAGTTGGCCACTGTGTATTATTATCAACAAGAGAAGACAATGAACACTAAAAGACAAACTTGAAGTAGTGCCTATGACGATTAACACTACAAATTAGCAGATATACTACCTTCCCCACCCATCCACAAATAAAATATAGAAGAAAACAAAAGAAAACAAGAGTTTTAGGGTCAACTTATCATCATGGTCAAAAAAAGAAATTGTTCAAATGATCATTATCTTTTTCCATTTTAAATATAGCAGTCTTAGTCAGAAATAATATTGGTAATAAGCTATTACCAAGTAAAAGAGACAGGTAATAATTAGCATAAGGCAATAATCTACATGATGCCATAATATGCTAACTTACTAGATTAATAAATAACTGTAAACAATAAGAAACCAAAAACAAACAGAGTATCATGTTGCAAACATAATCAGAGCATCAAGAATGTAGATTTGGTTTTGGATAAATGAGACTCTATACCTCAGTGTGTTCAGGTATTAAGAGGCTTTCTTTTCCTTTGGTGACTGAAGATTCTTCTCGAGCAACCTAGGGATTAAATATGAATTCAAGTTAAGCAGAACACATGATATATGATATAAGTTCAGCATGACTCTGAAATTAAAATGCATGTTGGTTCAAACAAATGATAATCATAATTTTGGTTTACCTCACAGGAACTAGATAAACATTCCCTAGCTAAAGCAATCTCCTCCTAAGTGAGTCTGAAATTAGCAATGAACCTGAAAGCAAATCACAAACCAAAGAACTGAGAACACATTCTCACTAAAAGTCTCATAAGCTTTACTAATATTGCCTGCAGTTATGCCAAGCCATAGCAGTGTGACAATAACATTAGATCAGAACATAAATATAGAACTGTCATAAATAAGGAACAAAACAAACATAATTCAACCTTCCTTCAGACTGAGATAGAACAGGACAAATTGTACCAAATTATAATTGAAGTCATTACAAGCAGTCAATATTTGTATAGTCATAACAAGCAACATCAATATAGAGTTGTCATAACCATCAGCAACATCAAACAACTGTCATTATAGTCATAACAAGTAGTACAAAATACAAAAACTGTCCATAACTAACATAATTAAAGAACTACAAAGCTGCTACTATCAGACTATCAATTATTCATGACTCCATGCTCATCATAACCAAAACACAAATTGGTAAGCAGCTAAGAACAAGGGACAAAACAAAGAACACATTCTCAGCACAAGCTTCCAATTTTTCCAAGCAGCCACAACCTTCAAAGCTGCAACATACTAAGATTTGCCTTCACTATATTTATCAGCTGCAGCAGCAGCTAAGAACAAGGGACAAAGCAAAGAACACATTCTCAACACAATGCACTAAAACAGGTAGCAGATTCTCAACACTATGCACTAAAACAAATAACACATTCTCAGCAGTGCATTTGCAGAAAACAGTTAAATGCATAACAGTTTACCTAAATATGTGATTAATTGACATTTGAATGTAAATTTTATATTTTTTTTCACTGTTATTATAGCATGCATTTCAGTCTCAGAACCATGACTCAAGAATGTTTGCATAAACATCTTTTGTTCAATTGCAAAATGAATCATCAAGAACTAGAATTATCTAGATAGCAATTAAAACTCAGAATTAGCCAACAGAATAAAATGTAACAAACAGAACTGACAGGAGAAATGGAGGAGAGATCATTACCTAAATAGCAAAACTCAGAATTAGCCAATAGAATGTAAGATTGAGAACTGGAACTGAGAGTTGAAATCGCTAATTTCAAAAATTTCAGAGTTAAAGTTATAAGGGAGAGAAGAAGTAAGAACTGGAATTGAATTAGATGGGAGAGAAGAGGTGGGTACCTAGTGGTGAAGGTCAACGACAATCCAGGGAAGCGCTAGCTTGAGGTGTGTCGATTGATTGAGAGAGGGTGGTCAGGCGTGACGCGGTGTCAGAAGGAGGTGGTCAGGCGTGCCCTGATCACGTCACCGCCGTCATGTGTGACTGAGAGGGGATTTGGGGGGAAAACCCTAATCACGTGTGCCCGAGAAAGGCCCGAGAGTGAAAAAGTGAGGCGTCAGGCTGGTCAGGCGCGGCGCGACGTCGAAAGGAGGTGGTCCGGCGCGGAAGAGAGGCCTATCGCGTGCGGCGTACGGCGTGAGGCTGATGTTTTTGAGTGAAGAGGTGAGGAGCGGAAGGTTTCATAATTCCTAACTGGTAACTTTCGGAGAGGAAGTTAATGTGAGTGAAGAGGTGTGGAGAGGAAGTTAATGTGAGAAAACCGCAAGAAAATCCGCAAGAAAACAAATTGGCAGGAAATAAATCCGCATGAATATCGGCAGGAAAATAATCCCCAACTAAATCCGCAAGAAACATAAATCCGCAAGAAAATTTGTAAGAAGTATCCGCAAAAACATTCGCAGCTAATTACCTTCGGCTTTTCTTGCGATTTTCTCACATTAACTTTCATAACCAATTTGAAAATTAATTACTTGTGGATTTTGGAGCGGAATTTTGTTGCAGCAAAATCTGCAGGAAAATCCGCAAGTAAATCCGCAGAAAGCATTTACCCGCCACTTGGCGGCAAACTTACCTGCGAATTTTCCCACGAAATTTTTATCCGCAAGAAGATTATCATAAAAATACAAGTCCGTAGGAAATGCCGCAGGAAATACCTGCGAAAAATATCCGCAAGAAAATCGCATATTTTTAGTAGTGCTGCAAGTAGACAACGCTTCAAACACTCCATCACCAACCTCAAGTACTGAGATAAAGTGAAGTATAAATAAGAACCAGCCCATATGATATGCCTCAAGACAATAAAAGATGAGATAAAGGAAAGTGAAGTGAGTTGTGATACCTGAGACAACAAAAGTACCACCTCCAAGGTCAACTACCAAGATGATTTCATTGTTTTTCCTTTCAAAACCATAGGTCAAGGAGGCCACAGTAGGTTCCTTGATAATACCAATTATTCTATTAATGAATGAATTAGTTGAAAAAGTAATGATAGGTATGGTTACTTGGGCTGAGATTTCATCAGCAGCAAACTGTTTTCCAATGGCGGGGAAGTCAAGTTTGACATTCCAAAGAAGGATGATTCATGCATGCACTCTGATTCACTATGTTAGAAGTAGAGAAGCAAATAAACCGCGAGAAGTTCTCGTCCATGATGAAGGTGAGGAGAGAGATCAACCACATGAGAGAGAAAGCACAAGGTTTAAGCGATGCGATATAAATATGGAACCGGCAGCAGGAGGTAATTTAAGGTGCGTATCGATACGCACTAAGTTACTATGCGTACGTTAAAACGAACCTTATCATAATGCACTGTTAAGCTTTGAAAAGGTGAGGTGAATTAAGGAGACGTCTCCATGTCATGGTCCAGCGGATCCCGTGTCTGTATTTATTGTTGTAGATATCACCATGTCATTGTCCCCACTTCTTGATATTATTATATCAATTCGACAAAAAATAAATTATATATCACCTTGTTTTTCAATTACGTGTAGATACATTATAATGCAGCTATTACCTTCACAAATCATCATTATGGCTAAGAAAAACTTTCTTAGCTCACATATGGGAATGTGAACGAATTGGGATGCAACTGAAATTCTGTGACTGTGTGGAGCCCGCATTCTAGCAGAACATGAAAATCACTTGTATGTTTGGTCGAGGAAAGATCGGAGAGAGGGAATTAAGAAGGAGGGAAGTGAGGGGAGAAATGATGTTTTTGGTTGTTTGGGGGAGGAGAAAATAGGGTAGAGAGAAAATTTTTATGTGGGTCCCACCTATTTTAAGTTCTTTCAACCTTAGAGAAGATTTTCGAGTCGAGAGAGAATCTCAAAATTATGCTTGAGTATCGATTTTGCCCCTTGTTCTGTGTGGTGCAACAATTCAACGAAGTTAAAATTAAAAAGCTAGACGGTTGGCTAGCTTGTTGGGAGGCAACACACAATTGTTTTTAAAAAAATAATAATAATATTATTATTATATTATAATATTTTAATTTATATTGGATTATATTATTATCATAATGTTATGTTATAAATATAAATATCAATATAATATATTGTATTATATAATGTTATATATGATGTAGGGTAAATATATCTTTACAAGAAAAATTCATTTTCTTTCTCTTCACTTTTCTATCTAACCAAACGAGTGGAGAGAAAACTCAACTTTTCTTTCTTTTCTACTTCTCTTATACTTCTTTCACTCCAAATAATCTAAAAATCTTCTCATTTTCTACTCATTTTCTCTTCTTTCCAACTTCTTTCCATCCTACTTCTTTCCTCCTGATTTCTTTCCTCATCCAAACAAAGGAGAGTCATAATAACATACTATATTACCAAAAACATAAACAAGTAAATGAATATTGAACTTGACTAATATATGTCAGATTGTCAGCTTAAAAAAACTAATTAATATCTATTATGATAAAGTAAATTGACTTGGATACTCTTTATTATTACTAGAATATTTTTTTTTTTAGCGAACGGTATCCTTCAGTCGATAGCCGGAGACTAATCTCTTTCGAGATAGAGAGATTATGAAAGTGGACACAACCTCTGCCAACAAAGCATTTTCCATACATATAGTAGGAATCGAACCCCTGATAACATGTTTAAAGAATTCAACTATTTACCAACTATGATGGACCTTATTGAAATTATTACTAGGATATTAACAAGTACTATATAGATTACAGATATAAGTTAAATGGTCAAAGAATTTTTTTTCTTAATTACTTCAGTTTCAAGCAGCTAAAAAATATTTTTTTAAAATACAAAAAATAAATGTGAGAAATACATTCTTAAAGTCAGTTGAGGAAAGATTCCATTTTAACTGACGTCAAAATTAAGCCTTATCACCACGGTAGAACAAAAAAATTATTCATTTTAAATTCCATTATTTAAATATTTTGAATATTCATAATTGACGTTTAGACAATTCCCATATTCACATTTGCTAATCTGCATATGATACCTCCTTTTAACTTTAAAAATACGAGATATTTCAATATTTACAGTACTCACGCCCATATATTATATTTATATAAGGTGTCCCAACTGGTAGTAAAAGGTTATTTTCCTTTCAAAGATTAAAACATTAAGTTGAAGCCTTACGAATACTTGTACAAACAAAGTATATGATGCTAGCAATCCACTTTTTTTATATACTTTTTTTAACACACTATTGTGGATGAATCCTAGGTACGTACGCCTGTCCATTACCAGTATCATATCCGTGCAGGTAATTGTTAGTTGAATTTTAATGGATTTTTTGATTATTTATGGGTATTCATGAATATTCATAAATTACAAAATATAAAATATTATATATTTTCAGAATGAAAATTGAAGATAGTTTGCCGTTCTATTCTATGTAATAAGAACTTTTACAGTTGTCAACATAATACCACAAATAGTCTTTATTTTTAGAAACAAACACTTAAAATTATAACTTCTAGTAAACTCAAAGATCAAGATGGCCTATAAGATATTTTTATGGAAATTTTATAAGTCTTAGTTCAGAATTGAAGTATAGATGGCCTATAAGATATTTGGCTTAACTGCACTTTTAGTCCTTCAGCTTTTTACATTATACGATTTTGGTCCCTTAAAAATTTTAATTACACTTTTCGTCCCTTGTCTTTTTCAATTGTGCGATTTTGGTCCCTCAAGAAATTTAATTGCACTTTTCATCCCTCACCTTTGTGAAATTGTGCAATGAAAGCCTTTATTTTGATCCCTACAAGGACTAATTTTGCACAATTTCACAAAATTAAGGGATGGAAAGTGCAATTAAATTTCTTGAGGGACCAAAATCGCATAATTGAAAAAGTTGAGGGACAAAAGTGCAATTAAAATTTTTGAGAGACCAAAATCGCACAATTAAAAAAGTTGGGAGATGAAAAGTGCAATTAAGCCAAGATATTTTTATGAAAATTTTATAAGTCTTAGTTCAAAATTGAAGAATTATCCATTCCTACCATTCTAAAATCGTTAATCCAAAAATACTCTTGAAAATATGAAATCAAGAGCATACCTATATTGTTTTATGTACGTTGTAAAAGTGTTAATACCTACCATAAGGGTATTGATCTGAATAGGCCCAAAACACAATATTCTGAGTGATCTTGACTTTGTCCCTCCTCTGATATCTCTGGCTTCTAGATTGAGTTGCTATTATTCTTGGTTTCCCACTCCTTGGATCAAATGGGGGGTACCTGCGAAGACACTCTGATGCTTAAGTCAGTAGTGAGGTACGCAGTATATATTTGTGAGTTGGAAAAATGTTACCTCTTTTTCGCTTGGGTTGTTCATCTTTTATATAGGCGAGCGCGCATGAGAGACTCTTGTATCTAGGAGATGGTTCTCCATGACCCTGTGATGGGTTTGGTACATAGTTCAGCGCATTTTTGGGGCGACGATATCAATCTGTCACGTAATTTTGGACGGCCCGGGTTAGAAGGTGGCGCCGAAGGGTCCATACCCCTAAGAGTAAGGTCTCCTTGTGGATTGCCCCCTACAGAGGATTTTCTGGGTGGTGGTTGTCCGTCTAGGTCAGGATCTGGTTTGGTTTAGTTGAGTCTTTAATGGACTCTTTGAGTTGGGCCAGGAATGGGTCAGCGCAGAAATGGGTTGGAACAGATATTTAAGTAATCACTTTTAAAATCGGGTACGGATACCCGTCTCGCCCCATTAATAAGCGGATAGAAAAAATATTCCATTTATTTTACCCTCTGATACCCGTTAAGTTACTTGTCCCGGCCCGTGTCCATTGCAGGTTTTATCCGCGGATATCCATATGTATGGATAAAATTGTAATCCCTAAAGAATCCACAAACGTGTTGCTAGTATTGGTAAAAAATTTACCACTTTTGCTCCATGTGGTCTGTTGTGGCCCCATGGTCATTGGGGGGGGGGGGGGGGGGGGGGAACGGTGTAGCGCTGAAGGGTAGTGAGCTAATTGAGTGCACGTGAATGGACACAATTAATCAGACATTGAAAATCAGACTAACCAATCATCTATCACAGATTCACGCTGGACGATACTGTGAAGTGATTATAATTATGTTTTTGTATGTACCTCATCCTCAATCGACACCCCCCAGCACATAATTGGGAAGCTTCCCCCATCACATAATTGGGAAGCTTCTTTTGCATTTTCTGAGAAACTTTTGCATTCCTTTTTACATATGCTTCCATTCTTATTGAACTTTCCGAATTCACAGAGAAAGATCACACGGTACGGTGTTGGCAAACTATATCCGAATTTTAGAATAGAATCCCTTTCTAACACCATCAGTGGACCTGCCCTGCCAAAAGATAATGCTACCCTCTCAGGCTCCCATTTCAACTTTCAAGCTTTTTATGTCAGAATATGAGAGCCAAGAGAAATATGAGATTATATATTAATAAAATGAAAAAAGTGACTATGGGTGTGTTTAGAAGAGCTCATGAAAAGCTTATTTGAGTTTAATTATGAGAATAACTTATGAAAATAAATTCATACAAATAGTTTATGAAAATAGTTTATGATATTTCTATAAGTTCTTTTTAATTTATTTTCATAAGGTTATTTCTGAAGAAATGTATATGAAATACCTATTATTAGACTTAAAATGACAATAGTTATTAGATTAAATGATGTACTTTTTATCTTTTGTTGATGACACTTCTGAAGTTAATTAGTACTTGATGGTTCTTATTTTGTGTTGTGGATTTAATGAAATATATTTTGCTTTTATGAAATGAATTTTAATATGGTTTATTTGAAATGTTTGTATGTTATTATTTAAGTTTTTAGGAACAAATATTATTATTGCTAAAACTTTTGTTAATCAAATAATGACTAATTAATTTGATTGGCAAATAATTTTAACATTTCCTGACAATAGTAGTTGTTGGGAAAAGCCAACTAGAACTTTTAGCGGTAATAAAAAAAGCTAGGAATTGAGCCTAGAAGGCAATTCAAAAATCATATTTAGTGACAATTAAAATTACCGTTAATAATTGTCGTTATAACTTTCAACTTTTAGCGACAATTAATTGAGTCTTTATCAGCACTCGCTATAATTGTCGGGAAAGTTTTTAGCGACACCGGATATGTCGGCTAATTGATAATAGCTGGTAAAAGTTTTAGTGGCCATTATTATTGTTGCTAAAGGTCATAATAATTACTGCTAAAACTACATTTTGTTGTAGTGTTATCGGAGAAATTTATGAAAATAAATTATTTTTAACTTATTTAAAAAAAAATTATTAAATAAACACTTAATTAAGTTGTTTATTCAAATCGTACCCTATATATCGATTATATGACTTATATGTAAGGTGAAAAACTAATTAATTTGTAAGACCGTGACATCCTTTTCCGAATTGCCTTTCGGATAAATTATAGTATTGCAGTTATGTTTGTTTTCACAAATTTTGATGTTTTCACTTTGCTGGTCCCCCCTAACTCGTATCGGATGCAATGTTTTAGCCATTCCTTTTTCTTTACTTTAAACCTAGACAAAGTTAGGTCTATTCTTTCTTGTTTTTCCCTTCCTTCCGTATTGGCACATGGAAGAAAAGTTAAAAAGACATGCGTATTATGCCCACCATCTAAGAAACCTTTTAAAGGACACAAAAATTTTATAGACAGCGTGCCGATTTTTTGAACAGTGATGTTAGTAATATACTTCTTTTATACGCTTTTCTATGGAATAAAAATAGGAATAGAAATGGAAATTGATTAGAGGCTTAGGGCCAATAAAGTGAGTTATGACCCTTAAATCAACTTGGTCCAATCCACCAAAAATAATGGTTTTGGTTACTAAAAAGGAAAAAAAACTTAATTTCAATTTCATAAGTATTTTAGGTATTATTTTTCGATAAGAATAAAATATATGTAACAGCTCAACAATAAAAATATAACATATGTATCGATTGTTATATATGTGCTATTCCCCTTAAAAGTATATACTAAATTATACGTAAGTTTCATCCTACTAAAAAGAAGGCTAACAAGACCCAAGACTGATAGAACCCATCTGACAACTGACAACTCTCTCTCTCTCTCTCTCACACACACACACACGACAAACATCGTCACGAGCTCATCCCTTCGATCCACCGCATAGCCCAGAACCGTCACGAGCCCATCCCTCCGCTCCACCACACAGCCCAGAACCATCACGAGCCCATTCAACCGCCACGCTAGCCACCACGAGCCCACCATTCAAATCAAGTTTTAAATTTTTTTTTTCTTGTTTCTTCGTTAAAGTGTTTTTTTTGCATAAATACGGGAGGACGGGTCCTCCAATTGCTCAACGCCCACAACCTCAGCGCCTCCGCCACCACTCGTGTTTCTAATTTCGTGGCCTCCAAATGCTGGATTTGGTCTCGACTCTTCAGAACTAACCAGAAACCCATTCTTGATCTCTCAATCGGCGCCTACACTTTCCACGCCGATTTCCAAAGGCCCAATTCCAATTGCTGGCTCAAAAATTCTGAGTGATGACTGTAAGAACCCCACCGTGTTAGGTTTGATCTCGATGCTAAAGTTGACGATTTGTGTTTCTGGGTCTTCAACGACAACAGGGTTCGAAGTGGCTTCATTGCAACGAGTCGTTTCCTGACCCCACAATTTGGTGAGTTCAGATAGATCCTCTTTGATTCCCGTGTAGTGGGAGTAGATGCAGATGATGACATTGATTATGATTGCAAAAAAAAAAAGACAATTCTCCTTGCTAACCTTTATACCGGTTGACAAAAAATTCATCCCATTTGTTCCTTTATTTAGTTAATATATCGATGGTATGCATGTTAAGAGGACCAGTCCTCCAGTTTTTTTTTTTTTTTGAGGATGGAAGATGTTACCTCAAAAGCAACAACTCAAACCTTAAAAATACTGAGTTGAGTACACGAGATTATATTGAGGGTCCTTTGTGAAAGCTGAAAAAAAAATAGGTTGTGTTGATAATCGATTATATATATAATCGATTATTATCAGAATTTGTTTTTGTTTAGGTATATTTGCTGAAAAGCGATTTTAAGATAATTTATTTCGTTTGGATGGTGCAAAAAAATCACTTTTATATAGTAAATTACGAAAAAAGGTATGAAGTTATTTGTATAATTTAATAATATTTATTTGAAACTTAGTTTTGTAAGGATAAATAGGGAAAAAAATTTTAAGAATGAAAAATAATCAAATCACAACAATCTTAAGCTAAAACAAATTAGCTTGCATAAAATAACTTTTTTCCCAAAAAAAACTTTTTTATAAATTTAAGCAAAGTGTCAAACAAGAAAGATTATTTCAAAAATAACTTTTTACATCCAAAACAATTGAAATTTAATTAATCTAGCTTTTTCAAACATGTTCTGATTAGGTTAAGGTAGATTATAGAAGAGCAATATTTCTTAATTTGTAAATTAAATAAGGGTATAGTAAGAAAAAAATGTGAAATCCGATTCCACATAGATATGGAATCACACTCTTTCTCTCTCTCTCTTTTTTTTTTTTCTTTTTAAGAAATGAGATTCTACAAATTTGTGGAATAAAACTTAGAATAACAGAGTGATATTTAATTTTTTTTCCATTAACAAACATAAGAATCATCTGATTGGTTGAAGGTAGATTCACATTCCATCCCTTCAGACCAAACATAACCCAAGGCTTGAAAGTTAAAACTAATAATTAATTAAAAATCAATTAGTTCCTTTGGTGTAAAGTGCAAGGGTCAGCTGTTCTAAGCTAAATTCGTAATTTTTATTTTAAAATTAAAAAAATTATATTTTGCAACTTTTGGTGTACTCTATTAAAACAGTAATGATGAATGGTATGAAACATGTTTTCGTTAAATGCTACGAATAGTTCAATAATATGGAAGTTGTCCCAATAATACGTTTGGAGCATCTTTAATCACGAGATAGGGAAGTTGTCCCATTGGCATCTATTACCTTCTATCTATTCTATTACCTATATAATAAAATCAGGTCCTGTCTCAATTACCCTTTTACCCTTAATGTCCACGTGTCACCTCCTTAACAAAAATTTTCCCGCTCAAAATGATAGAATGTTCTAGACAATTTCTTAATTTCTTTAGTCTCTCTCTTTTTTCCCCTTTAATGTTCTGGTCTCTATTTTTTTTTGCAAATTGTTTCTCACTTCCTCTCCTTCATACCAAATTCCCTGCAACCACCGACCAAATTTGTCTCATATTTTTCTCACCTAAGGTGCATTTGTTCTTTCCCTTTGTGGCCCGGGATCATCGACCAAAGCAAGATCGTTTACCCCGTTGAATCTTCATAGTGACAACCTCTATCTGAATCGAAGGTTTTTCCCCTCACTTTAAAAATTTTTTCATTCCATTTTTCGCATTAGTTTTTCATCTGCTCATATGGCTTCAATATGCAAAAATTGTTTCTTATTTTTCGTATGATTTTTCTGTTGAATCTGTTTGGGTCACCTGTCATATGAATCATTTTTTTTGTTTGGGTGGGTCCATTATGCAACAACATTGATGAAATATGAGAATTGAAAATATTGTTTATTAGTTGGGTGTTTTCATTAATGGTCTCTGCGTGTGACCTATGGTTTGTGCAGAAAAAAGAAGGCTTTTTTCAATTTTAGGTTTTGATATGTGAGGATATTGTGTTTTCAATTTTAGTTGGTTTTTTCATTAATGATCTCTGCGTGTGAGGGAAGTCGCATGCGTAGCAGTACGAGCTTCAACGATACACCTCATGCCTACATGCTTATTTAGCTTTATTTGTTTCTTTTGTTATACTACTATATATGATGCACTAGATGCAATGTCAAAGTTAGGCACTGCACTCATTGGTTTTCCAACATGTTTTATTCATTAGTCAACTTCATTTTGCAGGTGTTGGCTCCGGAAAAAAAAGATTGTCACTGGTACGGGATAATTGGTGAGTTTTAGCTTTTAGAAAACAAAGGTAAAACCTCAACAAAATTAAGGATTCCGTACTTTCACATAGCACTGAAGATGTTTTGTGTTCAAATATCATCGAGAATATTAAAGTCACAAGGATAGACACCATTACAAGTAAGCCCTGTCTAATCACCATAATGGACACATATTTAAGAGATTTTAGCTGGATGGGGTGGAAAGATTTAGGATGTAGGCTAATTTCTTAACATAGCTGGACGGGTTGACTAAAAGTTTCTTTTTCACAGTATAGGAGAGGATGATAGCTTATATTTCAATAATCAATTTGGCCCTGTTAATTCAGATTACTTCTACTTTGGTTCTATTATCTTTTGGTTCTTTAGATTTGGGTTCTTCCACCTTGGTTGTTTTAATTTTGAGATATATTAGTTTTTTCGCATTTTGCGTATTAATTAGCATCTGAAATTTAAATATATAGTAATATAGTAATAGGTTCTGTTATCTATAATTTGAATTCATGGTTGATATTGCCTATAACAAACATGCTATGGCAGTGCTACTGAAATACCTATTTAGCTTTTCTACTGTTGTTGCTCATTAGATGTGTTTGGCAATGCCTGTAAGTAATTGAGATTACAAGAAAAGCATACACCCCATCTGTCACATGATACTATTACACTGCATAAATGTCATTTTAGCTATTCATAAGCGACAAGCCCATGGAGGTACTAAAATTCTTTTTGGACTTGCCCACCGTAGTAGCTACTAATGAATTAACGATTGATATTTTTACACATCTTCCTCCTTTTAAATGTGATTGATATTTTCCTATACAGGAGGAATAGTACTATGCCCATTTCAATAGATAATTGTTTTTATATCCATGATAGGTGTAACATATATTAACTGCTCTTGATTAATATCCATGATAGGTGTAACATCTACGCCTCCACTTTCATCACAACATGGTGTTCTCCCCATCATCACTGGCACTGCACAATAAGTATGGAGATAGTATTAAGAATTAGTTTGATTTAGTGAACGATTTCCATTCTTAGCACAATGGGTAATATCGATAAAATAGTTCTTTTGTATAATGGTATGTTCTGCACATTACATTCAATTACTTTTGAACTTCTGGTAGATTATACTTTGTAGTGTGATTATGACAATGAAGGAATCATAATTCATAATATCTTATCTCTTTGATATTTGCCTCATGAATCTACAGGCAGATGTCCTCTAAATGTTTTGATAAACTTTGTTTGTTCTTTTTTCTTCTTTTCAATTTTTTCAAACAGAGGATGATATAAGTTACTGGACTAAGTTTCCATTTTTTCTCCCTAATTTTTTCTTCCACCGCATAAAGTGAGTTATATCTTCCACTCATGATCTCATTTAGTCTTTGATTATATTATTTGTTATTTATTCTTCATACTTATCATGGTTATTACGAGGTTTTAGTATATCTGATTTCAGTACTAATTTTTAAATTGATTGATAAATTTATCTCTATTTATTTTCCTATTCTCTTATTTATTATTATTGTTTTAATCTCCATCCCTCTGATATATTGTTGCTTCTATCAAGATTTCAGTTTTACTTGAGTTTTTGTTAATTATTAATCTTAATTTTCCACAGGTTATTATTGTTTTATTCTCGATCCCTCTAATATATTGTTCCTTCTATCACGATTTCAGTTTTACTTGAGTTTTTGTTAATTATTAATCTTAATTTTCCACAGATTATCATTGAAAATGGATTAAATATGCATTGCCTCCATCTTCATCTTTCAAAGCAGTGCAATTTCTGACATCTCTTTTAAGCATTTATTTCAACTGCCTGTGCTTGATTGTGGTGGACATATAAGTTGGCATAAGAATCAATCATTGTCAAGCTTAGCTTCAAAGAGATTAGGATTAGAATATCTTTCTTTATCATTTGCAAAGCTTACAACCATGGTTGCCCCTATATCTTTTTTACTACAGATTTTAATTCTGATATTTCAAAGGCGGATTTTTATATGCATTAGTATATTGAAGATGAGGTTAAATCTGAACAAAAAATTTGTGCTTAGCTTCTGATAGTGATAAGATCCTATTTTTAAAATCTATTTCTACTCATTTTTAGTTTGCTTATCTGTAATTTTATAATTTACCTTCACTATTTTTATACACTTCATATTTGCTTGGCTATTCTTTGCATAGAAGAATGTTACACAACTTTTGATAATGTTGTTTGTGTTGTGGGTACCATAACCCCAATAGCTACTTCTACCTTTTTTTTAATGTTAATTGGTGGCCAATCTACAAGTCTTATAAGATTTTGGTCTATTAAGATGTAGTTTCATATGAGTTTATGATCGTTAACTTGCTGTACGTTCGTTCTTTGCCCAGAGGTCTGTTCTTCTTCTCCGGTCGCAAGTGTTCTGTTTCATCACAACTTACTTTCAAGGTGAATGTAACATAACTTTCAAGGTGACAATGCTCAAACTCAGAAGCTATCCTTTTACTTAAATAAGTATTTTCGACATTATTCACTGGATTAATATTTTTCTTCATAGCAGTTTCCTATCAAATTTCAAATTTATATATGTCGAAGCTTAGAAGTGACTTATTCCTTGTGCTTTGTATGATTTGATTTTATCCAAAAACTTTCTTGAGCATGTTCATGCAATCATCAAGATCCTACTTCGATCATAATTGTTAGATTGTAGTCCCACAATCACTGAACATCTGGGGTACAATGAAGAGAATTAAAAAAAAAAAAAAGTGCATTATAAGGAGTGTTTTGCCCATTACAGATTTGCTCATTTTCCTCCAATAGCTTCTAGCACTAAGTGCGCGGGATTAAAGTCCTGTTTATATTGCCTGCACATCATGTTTGTTTATGGAGGGAAAAGTCAATGGAAAAGAATAAGAAGCATCAGGCCCACACCAAACAAGCTCTATCCAATGGCTTCAGAAGAATATGCTAGATACATCTTTGAATGAGGCAGCCAACAACTTTCACGGCTTCTTCAATCTCAAGGTCTTTTATCCTGCAGTGCCTTCAAGTCAATCCTGATGATCGTCCCATGGGATTTTGGGATTTTTAAAGTTCTATATTAGGAATTATTTACAAGTATTATTCAAATTATCTGTTCCTTTATAGGTTATAGGTTATGTCCATTCATTCGTAAGTTTTTTTTTTGAAGTTTTTCAACGCAAATAGTTGTCTTTATTAATTAGTTTAACAAGTCTATTTATTCACGAGTTATTTTTTGAGTAAGAGTATTTTCTATATTGGTTAATTATTTTTATGTCTTATGATAGAAAGAAAAACACAACTTTTCTTCTAAACAAAATGTTGTGCACGGGGAGGCAAGTGTCTTCACTTTGGAATATCATTGATAAGGAAGCTAGGCAAATTTATGGAAAACTTGCCTCAAAGATGATGAAACACATTAACTTCTTGGAGAATCATTGTTGCAATTTTCTTTAAGAACATTTTTTCAATTGATTGCTGCATAAATTTATGTTTCAATATGATGGAAATCAAACATCATATAATATTGAAGAACTTGATGCTTTCTTGAAGAGAGGATTTATCTTCAACATCAGAAGTACAAAAAGAAAAATATGGATGCCATTACTAATTTGTAGGAACTGTTCTTCATTACATTGTCACTTGCTCAAATTTCATTGAATAAATGTTTTTATTAAAATTTCTCCACTTTAATTTCGGAATTTTTGTTTTATGCTAGGTATGTCATATCCTGGAATTCTTCCTGTGAGTTGGAGCTTTTATTTCTTTTACTTCTAACACCAGGTTCTACCTTTGTCTCTACTATTATTTCATATTTGATTTCCTTTCAAGTCCTACTATTGGTCTCCCAACTTTAATCCTAATTTCACTGCATCAATTGATGTTGAATTCACTAGCTTAATTAGAGTTAGTAAATATTGTACAGTAAAATCAATAAACATGACAGCTTACAGAAGATGTTACATTGTTGTTCAAGATTTCAAATCTCTCCATGTTAAGGAAGTGCAAGAATAAACTAAAGTTTGTTGGTCAAATAATTTGTTACTCATTTAATATTTTTTACCAATGTTAATGTTAATAAATTGTGTGGGCAATTATCAGCGGGAAGATCTTCCAAGATACATTTATACAATTATTTAGGAAGGTTCTTAAGGGAACCTGTTCTTAGTTATTATAGCCCTTATTTAGGAAGGTGCTTAAGAGGACCTGTTCAATTTATGTGCCCATAAATTGCCAACACCAACAGATGAACAAGAACATATGCACCTCTTTGATGGATTCAGTTTGTTGAGCCTGTGGAGGAAAGGTAGGGGGAGGGGAAGGCAAGGACTTGGATGACAATATATGAAGTTTCAAGAATTGCAACATTTTTGCAACTGTACGTTATTTATCCCAAAATGTATTTTCCTATAAACTTGATTTGTTTTAATTGATTGATTAATTTGCTTCACTTTTGTTAAGTACTCATAATCATAATCGGTTAGATTTGTTGGCTTAAAGTTTTCACTATATGGTGTATACCAAACTTAAATAAAATTATTTTACACTGAACTTATTTGGATAATATTTTTTTTGGATTGAGTAAGATCATAGAACCAATTTAACACTTTATAATATAGTTAATATTTCCTTCTTCAACACAACATAGTTAGTATTTCCTTCCTTTGTGCAGGTAATTTTTTTAATACAATATGCAATTCAAGTGGCTCTTGCCCTTCAAACTAGGACATTATTGGCCAAGAAAGATATATTATGTCCTGTGTCTAATAGAAAGTTTCTATCTTTCATTTTAAGAATTTGAAATTAAAATAGGTGATATTGAATAAAATAACATAATTTTGGATAGTAAATTTGTTAATTTTGGGTCAGAATGATCCCTCTTAATTTAAGATGAAGTTTGTTTACGCAAGAGTATGAAATTGTAGAACCCCCACTTGATGGATTTTGTGCATTTTGATTCAGGGGTCTTAGTGTTGTCTAGATGTATGTAAATACAGTTGTAGGCGCACTTAGAGGGGGAGGCATTATATGTCTTCTCAATATTTATTTGTAACACATTATATTTATCATCAAATTCGTACTTTTTTACTAAGCAACATACTGAACATACACCAATTTTCTAGGTAATATGGTTAGCATTTGGCTTCAGACTTTTCAAACGCTTATCATTTCATTCATTTGTGAAGCTATTAGTGTGTTTTTTTTGAATTCGTATACTTTTATTCACATGTTTTTTAGCTAGCCTATATATAAAGCAAGATAGTCCTAAAAATCATATTAGATGTCCCGTATATGCTTGACTCACTAGCAATCACATTGGACGGGATTTACTAAATCACGGTGCATGATAATTATTCTCTGATCTCTTACATTTTGTAAATTGAGCTTCCAGCCAAGAAAATTAAATTAAGGTAGAGTTTGTAATGAATTTTGGTAGACTTTGCTATAGAATAATGCAAAATGGTGTTGGATCCAATGTCTACACTTTGTAGGTAAGAATATCAATTTGACGCGGGGTGCAGGTGACATTATCCACTATGTCCACATTGTTTGCAAGTTAATTTTATTCATTTTATATGTTCTATCATGTCCTCTTTACCCACCAAATCAACTTAACCAAAAGGTTAAGTAACATGGTTCTCACACCACATGGTAGTTTCTAAGCCCATTAGGTCTTATTATTGTGTAATTTTCACCATAATTCTTGATATATAGCTTTGTCTTTAGTTTTGTTACTAAGGTGATATTGATGTTGAATTGTAAAAGGGATACTAATTATTGAGAAGAATAACATACAGTTGGCTTGCACATTCAGGCTGATATAAATGACTTTCATGCTTTAGCTTATACTTCTACAAGAACATTTTATTGATGGCTTTCATGATTTATATTATTAAATAAATAATTATATTGAATATTTTGACAAATAATATTAAAAAATAGTTAAAAATAACATCTAACTCTTTTTTTTTTTTTTTTTTGAAATGGGGTCTCATTAAAATCTTATGATGCAAAATCCTCCTTAGGGAAAAAACATCAATAAGGAAAAAGAGTATCCTTAATTTTATTGTGTTGCCTTAATGCCCAATTTTTATTCTATCTCTTTATAGTTATTAACTTATTATCGATTTGTAGCTCAATAATTGAAGGTTGTGTTTTTTGATATTGCTTGCTTAGATTTAATTTATGGAGCTTGATGTATTCTGTCATATATAGTATTGTTTGTTGATCAGGACATTGTTTTTTGATAGTTGCCTTTGTAGGGTCTAGGTTGATTTGGTGTTGTGGTTGAGATATTTGATTGTGTTTAGGTGGCTCATGCATTTTATTAAGCGCATAATCCTTTTGTGCGCATAAAAATTCGTATGCTTCTAAATTATAATTTTAACATTTGCACATAAAAAATAGACAACTTAATCTTCATTTGATATGTATGTATTTCAGCTTATAAGTATCTAATAGTAATGAAATGGATGAATGGAGTTTAGTATATACACATGTCATTTACGAACATGTATAAAAATAAACGCGACCCGTGTGAATGCACGGGTATCGTACTAGTTTCGTTAACAAATCTAGCACCAAAATGCAACAGAATCAAGAAAGGATAGCGTTAATGGGACAACCCCATTTGGCTCCATTTGGCTTTGTTTGTATCTAAACCTGATAATGTATGTTACTATTGACATACATAATTAATATTTGTTAGTTATATAAAACATACATTGATTAATCAGCAAGTAGCTAATGCCATATATAAATCTTTTAACCTAAATGGGGTTCATGTCATACACACACAAATAGACAATTTTTATTTCTTCAAGATAGTGAAAAATATAAAATGATGGTCTTCTGGTGGCTTGTATGAGCATGTAGTAGATGGGGATATCATGATGTAACTTGGCTTGAAAGCTTTGGGCATTAACTGCTTATGGAAGTGGTACTAAGAATTGAAAAACCATTTTTAATTTTTAATTTCTAAAAAAAAGTTCCCAACAAGATCAAGATCAACTTCAACAAACCGCATTGGCGGCAATATGTGCTTGTTAATTAATGTAATATACAGGTGGTGGTGGATTTCCATTTGTACATGTTTACAGTGCTCCTTTTTCTTGTGTACCGAAGTCTCTGTTTTTGTTTTGTAAGTTTCTTTGATTCGTAATAAATATTTTGTTAGTGGATTTGGTTATAGACCAACTGTTCTCTTTGGTTGTGCGCCACATATCTTTGGTTGGCGACCTTCAATATGGTTTTATCACGTGCTGAGGACTCGGTTTGGGGTGCCTGGACCCAGTAAACAATTTAATTAATCGTTTATTCAATAAGTTATTTTTCAAATAATCTAAAAAGAGCTTATAGACAAATCATGAACTATTTTTATAAATTATTTGCTTAAGTTTATTTTCATTGATAAATTATTCTTATAAGCTCTTTCAAATGTATCCTAGGTCAATCTAATTGGAAAAATAGTCATCAAATTGCATAATGTCATATCCATTCATTAACATCATAGACCTCGCTCACTACTTCGTCATAAAATATTATGGGTGCATTTGAATATACATCTTAATTAAGCGCTTATTCAATAAGTTCTTTTTCAAATAAGCTAAAAACAATTTATTTTCATAAGCTTCTCTGACAAACTTATGAAAATAAGCTAAAAAGAGTTTATGGGAAGACCATAAACTATTTTCATAAACTATTTGCATAAGTTTATTTCCATAAGTTCTTCCAAACGCATCCTATGTTTGATTAGAAGTTTAGGTAGCATTTTGCTTTGTTTGGTATTATTCTAAGTGATTCTTTGTTAAACCCATAGAATATGCTCAGGTAATGAATTCTACATTTTTGTATGGTCATATCCTCCAAAAGCGTGTTTAAGATCCGACTAGTCTTATTAACTCGTTCCCATCCAAAGTTAATTGTGACAAGTTCAAATTTTAAAGCTTAGATCTGATATGTTTTTTTTTTTTGGATTCGAATCATGTTTCGGGTCATGTCAACTCATGTCGGTGTTACATTTTTTTTTAGGAAAAAGCTTCTATTTTTCTAAAATTAGATATAAGTATTAAGATTTCTTAACATAAACTAATGACATTTTCGCATAGTATGATAATATATCTCTTTTGATATTATTTGTTTTGAAATTTATTATAAAATATAATTTAGTTTTAGTTTCTTACTTCTTTAATGCTATAATTTAACTATGCATACTGATTAAATTTATACATGATGTGAATATACATGGTCGGCCTAGTTCTGACTCGGTCATTATCGAGTCATGATTGGGTCGAACTCGGGCCAAACTTAACATGTCCTAATCCTTTCCATAACACCCTTAAGATTTAGCTTTAAGAATATACAATCGAGCTATCATATTTGATATTGGTGAATATGTGGGGTTTCACCCATTAGCCATTGTTGTTGCAAAAAAAAAAAAAAAAAAAAACAATTATGTTATAGCTATATATTTGGATTGTTTCATGTTATTAGATAATATTTTTTGGTATACATGTTATTAGATAATATTAGAGAGTTATATTAGAGAGAAAAGGACAATCTTTTCAAAATATAACTAGTGGACCCTGTAATCAATTATGGTGGATTGTAGTATGGTAAAATTTATGTTTACCTCTCTAACATGATATTCATATTAGGCATTTGCTTTTTATACCTCATTATTTACTATTACCCCCTTTTCATTTTTTTTCTCTAATTAAATCTCATAAACACCCTTCAGATCTTCCCACCCTTTTTTCCACAATTATATTTTTACCTTATTCAAGTTTTTTTACATTACGGAAACTATAATTTTTAATACATTACGGAAACTACCGTAATGTATTTTTTTACATTAATGTATTAATTTTTTTACAGACTGTGTACAATTTTTAATACATTACGGAAACTATAGTTTCCTTAATGTATTCAATTTTTTTACCAATTTTTTTACATTAACATTATAGTTTCCGTAATATATTCAATTTTTTTACATAAAACTATAGTTCCCATAATATATTCAATTTTTTACATTACGGAAATTACAGTTTCCGTAATGTATTTAATTTTTTTACCTTAGTTTCTGTAATGCTCCCAAATTAGTTTCCGTAACGTATTCAATTTTTTTACATTGTGGAAACTATAGTTTTCGTAAGGTATTTTATTTAGAATACCTTACACGTACCCAAATTTAGGTGCATTACAGAAACTAATGTAATTTGGAAAAAACATTCAAATCCTTCCGCAACATGCATGAAAAAAAACAAATCTTTACCCGTGTTCTCTCCCGAAAAAATATCACCGTTGTGCTCGTTATCTTATTGGTTGTGCTCCCCTCTGCAGCTTTCCCACGGTGACAATGGGATTGGGTGGAATTGGGTTGGGAGTAAGAGAATAAAATATGAGGAGAGAGGAGAAGAAATAGAGGGAATGGGGAGGAGTTTGATCACAACTAGGAAAGTTAAGGCATTTGCTTTTTATACCCCATTTGTGGAAAGGTGAATTCTATGGTATCCCAAGGGTAACTTTACTCTGCTTAGGTGATCCAATCAGATGGTGAAAATCATTTGACTTGACCCACTAATATGACTCATTTAATTGAGGGGGTGCATTCTGATTAGATAGGATAACTTTTATCCTCCCAAAATTATTGAGAGTACCAAAGAAGGCACCTTGTGGAAAAAGGGGTTAGCATAGGGTAAAAGGATAAAAGGGTATTTTAGGAATTTAATTCGGAAAAAAATAAGAAGGGGAAGATAAAAATAATAATAAGTGAGGTATCAAAAACAAATGCCTTCATATTACAAGGTTCTTGACCACCTTTGGTTTTGGACCTCAGCCGATGACAATTGTTGAGTCACAGAAACACAAATCTGAGGCCCGTATTAGTCACTTGTGGCCCATATGAATATGGACTAAATGGATGCGTGCTAGGCTCATTATATTTTATTTATCGTTAAACCCAAAACAACTGTTTTTGGTTGTTTTTTATTTTAAATTTCGCTATTAGTTAATAAAAATCATGCATAAATGTGATAGTTTTTTTTTCTATTTTTTAAAAACGTAGCAATAGTTTTATACAGTAAAATGAAAAAACCGTTAATATAAAAACTTAACATCACCTACAATCTGAGTTATAAATAATAGATTTATCAAGAGATCGAAGATAATAGGTACAATTTTCTTATAATACTACTCCATATATAATTTTGCTCTTGGTTCGCAAACTATCCATGATAGTGCATCTTTTACTATGGAGATCGACATATTATGTGTTGTCGTATAAAAATAGTATCACATCTCTTATCTGAGTAGACTTGAAGCTAGTATTACTTCGCAATGCCATGGAATATTGGATAATAAAGTTTCACATACGATCAAATAAAGACAATTAAAATGTATATAAGTTGGGAAGCTTGAATCCAAATAATTTAGACTTTTTGGATAATAAAGTAACTTCTAAATTTATTCCCTCAATTGGGCTCAATGTTAAATGCTAATATGATATCAGAGATCATTAAAAAAAAAAACAAACTGAGGTTTCTGACTCAAAAAAAAAAATCACACAAGCCCAGGCAACCAAAAAAACAAACTAATGGACCTGAGGCCTTTGAGGCTAAAAATAATGAGTACAAACCCAGAAACAAAAAAAAATCAAAAAATAATTTGAGCAAGTCACAATTGGGCCTCCAGTTGGACTTGCGGGGGAGTGTTGAAGAATAAAGTCCCACATAGGGCAAAATAAAGACAACTGAAATGTATATAAGTTGGGAAACTTGATTCCAAATCGTTTAGACTTTTTGGGTTTCAAAGTAACTCCTAAACATATTATATAAATAAATTTGAGTAAATAGCCAATTTGGTCCCTGAAAGTGTAAGGCGGTATTAACTTAGTCCCTGAATTTAACTAAATAGCAAAAACGTCCCTGAAGTTGTAAAACGTTAATCAACTTGGTCCCTCCGTCAACCTCAGTTAGCTGACGCCGTTAATGGCGCTGATGTGGCACGTTAAGCACTGTTGTCACTGGTTAGGTGGTGTCCACGTGGTCAGGGACCAATTTGAAACTCTGAACCAGGGACTAAATTGATACTCGCAACTCTGAACCAGGGACTAAATTGATACTCGCAACGGTCTTCTTCTTCTTCTTCTTCTTTATATTCCCCCTCTCTCTTTACTTCCTCTGCTTCGTGCTCTCTCTCTCTAACCACCCGTCTACAGAACCACCCATCTATAACCACCCGTCTGGGTGGTTATAGACGGGCGGTTAGAGAGAGAGCACGAGGCAGAGGAAGCAAAGAGAGAGAGAGAACATAGAGAAAAAGGGGAACTATAAAGAAGAAGAAGACCGTTGCGAGTATCAATTTAGTCCCTGATTCAGAGTTGCGAGTATCAATTTAGTCCCTGATCCAGAGTTTCAAATTGGTCTCTGACCACATGGACACCACCTAACCAGTGACAACGGTGCCAACAAGGCACTTAACATACCACATCAGTACCGTTAACGGCGTTAGCTAACTGAGGTTGACGGAGGGACCAAGTTGATTAACGGTTTATAACTTCGGGGACGTTTTTGCTATTTCGTTAAATTCAGGGACTAAGTTGATATCGTCTTATATTTTCAGGGACCAAATTAACTATTTACTCAAATAAATTTACTCTCTCAATTAGGCCCAATTTTAGATGCTAATAATTTTCAAATATACCATAAGAATAGTTAAGTTTTTAAAAAAATTCAAAGTCAATTCTCTACATCTATATAAAAAAAGGGAAATGCTTGTAGGTAAGAAATTGGATTTCGTATAAATCGACCAATGGCGTGGTTTCTATTAGAGCCATCGATTCTTGATTTTTTATTATTTTGATTTGTTTGGACTGTAACTAATAGAGTGATTTGCTTTTCGCACTGATATGGTTCGTACTATATAGAGCATGTTTCGTTTAGATTTTTCTAAACGCAAACGGGAAAAAACACGATTTTCCATGCAAATTTGGCTTCCCAATGCACTTTTATACAAAGCTAGTATTTGTAGCTTTCATCCAACGGGTTTTTAAACGGGATTTTGCAAGTTGAAAATCTAAAACAAACATAACAATAGCAGTTCCTCATTAAAAAAAAAACACGACCACAATTCAAAGGATATGGATCAGTTTATTAAAAAGAACTAAAAAAAGTAAGTATCAATCCAAAAATAACTTTATTTCTCTTCTTGTAGTTTTCTTTTTAGTATCTTAAATTATGAAGCACTTGAAAGTTTAAAGAACGGATCCTGTCAAAGATATGTTAGACACGTGTTAAATACAACACCATTCTTTAAATATATTATATACAATATTTTTAAATACATATGGTTATTTTATTTTATTTTCATAATTTATAAGTTTAGGATGTGTTATTCTACCACTAAGAAAAGAATACATGCTTATCAAAAAAGAAAGAAATTAAAACGGAACCACCAGTAGTAGGAATTGAATTTTAAACTTTTGTAAGGTGTTAACTTTATCTCACCAATTAATTGATAGAATTTTGGTTTAATTAAGTTTTTAGTCCCTGAAAAGTGAGTCAGTTTTGGTTTCGATTCTTATATTTTTTTTTCGTTGGTTTTGATCACTGTCGTCATTATCCATCCGTTAAGTATTAACATGTCTAACGGACCTTAACGTCAGTACTGTCATGCAGGTTAGTTTTATAATATTTAATAACATGTATGATTAAATATTAATTTTTTTTTATATTCTTTTAATATATCAGCACTGCGACGTAGGCTAATTTTATAATATTTAATGTCACATAGGATTAAATATTATTTTTTATATTTTTTTAATTTATAAAAGAATATTAAAAAATTATGATTTAATCCTATATGGTATTAAATATTATAAAATTAGTCTACATGACAGTGTTGATTTGACGGTATGTTAGCCACATCAGCATTTAATAGATGTATAGTGATGGTAGGGATCAAAACCAAAGTTTTAAAACTTGCAGAGATCAAAACTAACGAAAAAAAAATACAGATATTAAAACCAAAACTGACACATTTTTCAGGGACTAAAAACTAAATTAAACCTAGAATTTTATTCTATTAAAGCATTTTATCTTTGTTTAAGGTATTTAGCTTTTGAGTAATCACAGTATTGTTCTATATTCCTGTAGCTTTAGCATTTTGGATTTGAACGTGTTCCATATGAATACAAGAGGAAAAGCAGCAGGAATAAGAGAAGGGATGGTGTCACTATCCCTACAAAGTTGAAGATAATGAATAAACAAACAACAAAGTACAACATAGTGCCCGACTCAGTTTGCATGTGATTACTTTCTTTCGTTTTTGTTCAATTTTTTATGAGCACATATTTTGGGGGGCCAGCAGCGCAATACAGTAGTAGCAGGTAATTGGGAGCATTTCATTAACATATCTTGGTCCTGTAACTTCCATTCCAAACTATATGGATTACATTGATACTAAAGAATTATGGAGGAAAAGTATAATGTTGATTTAGGAGTCTTTTTCAAAACTCAATTTCAAATCTATTGTCAAAACGTAGCTTATATCAACGGTCAAACTTCATGGTGGAAGTTCTTTTGGAAAGAAAACATGGATCAGATTTAATTTAATAAAATCAAGAAAAGGAAAAGAGGACAAAGGATTGGGAATACAGCCCTAAAGTCATAACCATTGGGCATGATCGTGAATTATTGACTAAAGAACAAAATCACAGTCCCCTTAGTCACCTTGGGATTTGGATTCTCTACCTTTAGATAGGGAAAGTCACCATGACTTTATGCTATTTCTCTCCTTATCATTCTCTCTTTCATATTTATTTTCCCATTTTTAATCATTTTTCTCTCTCTTCTATACATATAAAGTCATGGTGACTTTCTTTCCCTAAATGTAGGGAATCCAAATCCGTCAGCTTATGTTCTGTTTGCGATCACATTTTCCGTGGCCAACATGCGTCTGCGTCCTCTCACCGTGGAAGCTACTCCGTAGTAGCTTCTTCTTTTCGCTGGAAAAGATAACACAATTGCCACCCTCATTGGGTTTTGCTCATCACCATGATTTCTTGCCCCAACACCAAACAGGCGCTTACTTAGTAGCTGCGGTACATGATGAGTTTGAGTGCGCGCGTTCAAACCTCTTTAATGTGTTTCGCCCCTTTTCCATTTTTTATTTCCCTCATCACTTCCCTTTGTAAGGCTTACTATGAGCCTTTCCTTAGAAAAAAAACCTATAATTAGAGAGGCATAATACTAATTTATTAAAGTATTTTTTTTACTTAATTAATTAAGAATATTATTTTGATATACTATCATTATAAAGTTTTTTACACTGTCAATCAATCATAAATCATGTTATGTCTGATTCTTAAAATGATATGATAATTCATAATTGGTTGATAATAGAAAAATTCTTTAAATTGATGTTGTATAACAATTAATTTCATTAATTAAACTATTTGTCACTACACTAATGCTGCATTGTGACCATAGGTAGCACATTATCTTGTTACATCCTACACCACAAAAAAAAAAACAGCAGCCTACCAATGTGGTGCTAGTTTAATAACTACATAGGTAGTTATCCTTTTTATATGGGTTTAATATTTTAATAGATATGCTATGTCAGTATAAAACTTTTTTATACTTTTAATTTATCATAAATTATCACATTAATAAAAATATTTGATTCTTATCATAATTACCTTAAAAATCACATTAATATAATTTGTGAATTATTAACAGTGTAAAAAAATTTATATTATGTATCAAAAGTAAACTCTATTTATATAAGAAAATCTTATATATAATAATAATTTAAAGGATATTGCTCCGGTGCCCAATCATTTTAAAGGACATCGATACCTTTCCATTATTCTAGACTGTTGGATCGATTTGACACTCTAAAAAATGCCACATGTCCTAGGCCTTTTTTTCAAAAATTAAAATAGAGATGGAATTAGCCTTCTCTTCCTCTGCTATTAAAACCACTAGGAGTATTTGAATCGCTCCACATATTTCCATGTCTAGAAAATCAATGAGATGTTGCAACCATATGCATGTTGTGAACTGTTTTTTTATAAACGGAAGAAACCAAGTTTAACACCCGTTTGGTAGTTCAATGTGCGATGCTATATAAAAAAATTGAAAATTTAAAAAAAGAAATGAAGAATAACACAAAGGCAACTCAAAAGAACCACGTCTGATTCAAAGTATGCTCAAAAACTAGAATTATGAAATCTGATTGTATAGATTTTATAGGCGGAGAGATGCCTTCTACTCTTTAGAGAGACATGGAAATGTGGAGTGATTCAAAGACAAAGCAGATCATCTCATTGATTTTCCGCATACATGTCCGCATACATGAAAAAGATGTGGGGCGATTCAAACCCGTCTTGTGGTTTCAATAGCAAAGGAAGGGAAGGCTGATGCCATCTTTATCTTTTTTGGAAAAAAAAAAAAGCTTATCGCATGTGACAATTTTTGAAGCATCAAATCAATCTAATGGTTCGGAATAATGAAAAGGCATCGATGTCCTTCAAAATGAGTGGACACCGTAACAATGCCCTAATTTAAATTGTCAAAGGGTTGAGAAGACAGTTGTAAGTCATAACCGTTGGACGAATATTAATGGTCAAAGACGCTAAAGAAAAAAATTGAGAAAATCAAACTTCCAATTAATAAAAGGAGAATGTTGATGATTGTTCAAGGGTATTGTTTAAGTAATCAAGAAAAGAAATTTTTATGAGAAAATAATGTATTTAATATATTGAAAAGTGTTATACTTAGGGTGCGTTTGGAAAAGCTTCTGAGAATAACTTATGAAAAATAAATTTATGCAAATAATTTATGAAAATAGTTTATGATCTTCCTATAAGCTCTTTTTAACTTGTTTCCATAAATTTGTCATAGAAGCTTATAAAAATAAGTTGTTTTTATCTTATTTGAAAAAAGCTTATTTAATAAGCGTTTAATTAAGTTATTTATCCAAATACTCCCTTAATTTTTCAACAAGCTTTTCTTTTATTGATTCCTTAATCAATGCTCTTAGGCCAGTCGATAACAACACCTCAATAAAATGTTCTACCCCTGCAATACAAAAATATTGTAGCAAATAAAGTACTTGAAATTTTTTAGGTGCATCTGCTTGTGCATGTTCCTTCTCTAGCATCTTTTACGTGTATCCATGTTGCCATAAATTCATTGTTAAAATAAATAAATGGTTAGATTTTATTAAGTACAACGAGTAATACTAATTTTATTAAAAAGTTATTGTAATAAAATTTAATTTGTAGAAAGAATTTCTTCTCCCATCCATTTGCAGAAAAGGACTTCTCCCCCATCTCACCCCACCACTTACAGATCTACACTGATTGACAAATTGAATTTTATGTGAGTGTATTATAGTTATAGAGTAAGGATTAATTGTGACACATTGTCACGGGAAATACTATTAATTAATCATATATTATCACATTACTAATAATATTTGTTAAGAGGGGTTAGTAGATCTGGTCAAGCCTTCAGCCCACATTCGCTATAGCTTGGGTTTGATTATCAGATTTCCTTTATTGGTAGACGATATGTAAAGGTACGCCTTTCCCCTAATCTAAAATTCTCATTAAGGTTAGTGACCTTCTTTGGTCTTGCAAGGGGACGTCTTTCCCCTAATCTAAATTTTTCCTTACAGAAAAAACATTACTAATAATGTTTGACTCTTAAAATAACTACTTTAAGAATTAGACATGTACTGATATGATTGTTGATAATCTAAACAACTTTGAAATGACTGGGTGTAAAGTTTTTTTTTTAAAATTGTCAACTAATAAAAAATTATTACATGCATGACTTTTTTTTTGTTTCCTAAGGTATCATTCGCACGCAACTGCGGAGACTAATTCCTCGAGATACTGGACGACATTCAAGGGCTAATCTCTCTCAATCAGATTTTCTCCATACACAAGAACCACAGATCGAACCCCTAGCCACTTGTTTAAGGTACCCAAGTCTATTATCACTCTGATCAATCACATGTTGGTGCATGCGTGACTTTTAAGATAAATTTAATGAATATCAAACATTTTTAATAATATCGTAATTCATGATTGGTTAATGGTGTAAAAGGATATAATCCTAAATTTATAAGGAAAAAACTTACCTGCTGTTCAATAGGTGCTGTTCATCAATTATAACATGTCACATAGATTAAGTTTTTCATTTAAATTCAAATTTAAAATTTTCTTATTTTTTCTATTAGTTGGTTAATCCATGTGTTGAATAGTGATTGGAGAACAGTAAAAACTGCACACAACAAATTGTGCCTAAGCTTTATCCAATTTATAATGTAAAGACTTAAAATTCATTAGAAACATGAGGGCCAAGTCAAATTTCAAATAGGTATTGAGTGATACTAACTGTTTTTTTTAATTAATAATTGGTACATAATACAACATAAAAGAAACATATTTTTTGGTAGAATAAACAAACATTTAATTACACATAAAACTGCACAGATCTTTATGAACTATTAGATTAATATTTATTATTTAAATTTGTGCAAGATCACATCAAAACCTTTTTTTAACATAAATCCTAATGCAACTCAATAATCTTATAATCTGTACACTTCTCTTGAATTTATTTCCCTAGAAGTTTGCCTACCATTTTTCTAATAGGAACTAGGATGTAGGGGGAAAAAATAAAATTAATAGTGATCCTGTATACTTGGAAAGAATAAGTCCTGGCAAAACATGATGTAATAGGAAATATAAACACTGTAAGTCTAGGAAAAGAATAAACTACAAAAGGGAAAACAAATTTAGAAGCATCCTAGTAGCCCCGGAGATCCAACAAATCTTCCTATATATTTAGCTGTGTTTTCCATTCTAACTGCACGTACTCTGTAATCCTCTGCTTTCTCTGTCTTCTCTTGTTTCTCTGTCCTTCCCCTGCTCTCAGTAGAGGCCCCATACACAGCCACAACAACCATGGTTGCAGCTGAACTAATGCATGAGAAACCCCTTCAAGGAGTTCCCATACTTTCAAGAGAAACCAGTTTTTCTTCTTCATCTAGAAGGTACTAACTTCAATATCCAAAACATATCTCCTTCATTTCTCTTCTTCATTTTGTTTTTCACTTTTGCAAATCATAAATCATCGAGATGCAACTCAACTGCTAACATG
This sequence comes from Ammopiptanthus mongolicus, assembly GCA_039655645.1. NCBI lineage: Eukaryota > Viridiplantae > Streptophyta > Magnoliopsida > Fabales > Fabaceae > Ammopiptanthus > Ammopiptanthus mongolicus. The sequence goes on from CM077350.1 coordinate 50,535,690, forward strand.
TTTTTGGTTGAAAATGAAAACTTGGAGGCATATTAAAAACTGTTGATTCAAGGCTGAGAAAAAATGCCTTACACCCATGAATGAATAGTCCACAATGTTCAATCTTGTTCTGCTTTTTTATAAAATGAAGCAAAGTTTATGTTCCATGAAACATTCCACAATGTTCAATCTTGTTCTGTTTTCTGTAAAATAAAACAAAGGGTATGTGTCTATGCGTTAAAACAAGAAATCGCTATAGTGGGTCTCATACCACATTTTAGTCCAAATCAAAAAGTAAAAAGTTTATAAATTTTACACCTACTAGTGTTTTAAAATGTGGACCAAGTCGCAACATCTCGGTTGGGGTGTATCAGGCCGGGATCGCGGACTGCATTGGTCGCATCATGCCACAACAACGGCAACACGACTATAACCGTAACTGCAATTTAAAACCGTGATAGTTACTTAACAGTTTGTCTCTGGTCTTACGAACTGTTTGATATATTTATAGGTTGGAAGGCAAAGTTGCTATTGTAACTGGGGGTGCCAGAGGGGTTGGTGAAGCTACGGTGCGAGTTTTTGTGAAGAACGGAGCAATGGTAGTGATTGCTGATGTTGAAGATGCACTTGGAAACATGCTTGCTGAGACCTTAGCTCCTTCAGCTACCTATATCCACTGTGATGTTAGCATAGAAGAAAACGTAGAGAATTTAGTGAGATCCACGGTTTCTCGCTATGGACAACTTGATATCATGTTCAACAATGCTGGGGTTCTTGGGAACCAATCAAAGAACAAGAGCATTGTGAATTTCGACCCTGATGAGTTCGACCGAGTCATGAGTGTGAATGTGAAGGGAATGGCACTAGGGATCAAGCATGCAGCGAGGGTGATGATTCCTAGAGGAGTTGGGTGCATTATCTCTACAGCTAGTGTTGCTGGTGTTATGGGAGGGCTTGGACCACATGCTTATACAGCTTCAAAGCATGCTATAGTTGGGCTCACAAAGAACACAGCTTGTGAGTTAGGAAGGTATGGGATAAGGGTTAATTGCATTTCTCCATTTGGGGTGGCCACATCCATGCTTGTGAATGCATGGAGAACAAGTAGTGTTGAAGAAGATGATGATGATGATTTAAGCATCAATTTTGGGTTGCCTTTACAAGAGGAAGTGGAGAAAATGGAGGGGTTTGTGAGAGGGCTGGCCAACTTGAAAGGAACAACTTTAAGGGCCAAAGATATTGCTGAGGCTGCACTTTATCTTGCTAGTGATGAATCAAAGTATGTTAGTGGTCATAATCTTGTTGTAGATGGTGGAGTCACCTCCTCAAGAAATTGCATTGACTTTTAATTTTCATGTGGTCAGATATTTTTCAAATAACATTTTGGATCCGTTAATGCATATGAATTCACTCTTTATTTAGTCATCTATATTGAATTACCAATACCAAGTATGTCATGTCTTATGAGTCTCACATTGAGTTGATATTGAAGCTCAATATGGTACTCAAGTCATGAAGTTATTATATCTAATGGAGTAGTTTTTTGGGTTGGGCTATACTTATGGGCTTAAATCATAACAATTGGTGCTTTTATTGAGAGTTGGGCTACGAAAAATGCCACCTATATGCTGGATTAAGATATAATACTGAATACTGATAGGTGAATGAAGCCACCAAAAGGGAGAGAGCTACCACTGGGTTAGTGATGATAGAGTGAAGCCGCCGTGGACGTCGACTCTTTACGGGGATGGCAATGTTATGAGTCCCACATTGAGTAAATATTGAAGTTCAAAATTGTACTTAAGCCATGAGGCTCTCCCACCTAATGGATTAGTCTTTTGAATTGGGTTTTCCTCATGGGTTTAAGTCATAACATCATGTCTATCAATCCCAATACTTGTAGAGAAAAAAAACTTAATTAGTCACCCAATGTTACTTTTACAAATTAGAGATAGAATTAAATATATAATTTATCCATTAATGATACAAATTTGTCTCTAATTTTCTGTCTATTTGATCAAAATATTATTTAAAAGTCAAAGTTATTTAAATATTTATCAACACGTTTAATAATCACTGCTTCGAAACCGTAGATAATCTATCAGTAATTTGTTTACCAACAACTTTGTATCAGTCGTCGAAATTGGTAAAAATTCTTAGTGACTATATTCGTCGAATATTATTTTTTAGATTTTAAAATTATTATATCTTTTGAGACAAATTTTCCTTCTCAAAGTTTGTTTTCAATTAAAACAATGATATTTATAAATTTTTTTTGTTAAATGATATTTATTATTTAGAGATGGAAATTTTTTGCCTCTAAATAGTTTTGCCTCTTAAGAGTCCGTATCCGTTGACACCAGGTGTCAAACTTTTCACTTACATCAATTTTTAACCATTGATTTTAATTTGATCTAACGGCTTAAACCTATCAATTTTGTTGAAGAAAAAATAATTAAAAGTACATAAATGTAAAGAGAAAAAATAGAATGTATTAATAAAAAAGATTTTAAGTATCTTTTTTTTCAATAACAAAGATTTTAAGTATCTTGAATTTTATTAAAATTATAATATTTATTTTGTAAATATTTTGTGTTTTAATTTATAAATAGTTATTATTTTATAACTAGAAATAAATAGGAGAATATTTTATTAAAAATGCATATATATTTTTTAAAGTGCAACGTTATTTTAAAAAAATGAAGAACTTTTACTAAAAGTTCTATAACAACTATTTATAAATTAATTTTTATGCATTAAAAATTAATTTATTTTTATTAAAAAATAATGCATAAAAAAATCAAAAAATGGAGATTGTTTTTCTAAAAGTTTTATAATAAATATTATTTTTATTAATAAAATATATTTTTTATTTTTTTATTTGTATTATATATACATACAGTTAATTTTATTATTTATCAAATTATAAAATAATGCATAAAAAATGAAACAAATTTCAAATATTATTAAATTTCAAATGCGGAAAAAATAATTTAAATTTTTTAGTATAAAAATGTGCATTTTTTGTGAAATAAGTTGCATCATTATTTGCAATTTACAAAATAATACGCAATTATTATAACAGTATCCACATTTTTTTTTGTAAAAGTATCACGTGACTAACATACCAATTAATTTTGTAATTGATTTTAATCTAATTAAGTTTTTTAAGTATTTTTTTTTAAAATTATAAATTTAATAATATTTGCTACATTTTTCATTTTTATCCATTATTTTTAATTTGAAAAATAATAAAACTAACTGTAGATGTAATACAAATAAAAATTAATAAAATTATTTTACTAATAAAATAATCTGAAAAAAATTAAAATATTTAATATATTAAAAAATTTAATATTTTATTAATATTATAATTAATGATATCAAATATCTAGAAATTAGAATATAAAATATTGAATAAATAAATACTATAATTTACATCACCAAAAAGAAAAGAAACGCACAAAAAAGTACTATAATTTTAACAAAAATTAAGGATATAAATACTATATTTTAATGAAAAAACAAAATATTCTAATTTTAAGTAAAAAAATCTTGTTATTAAAAAAATTAGATCGTATTATTAGTAAAATATTCTTCCATCTATTTTTATTTAATAAAATAATTTGTAATTTTAATAAAATTCAATATACTCATAATATTTCTTTATTAAATACATTCTATTTTTTCTCTTCCCATTTATATTACCTTTAATTGTTCTCTCTCTTCAATAAAGTTGGTAAGTTTAAGCCGTTAGATCAAATCAAAATCAATGGTTAAAAATTGATGTAAGAGAAAAGTTTGACACCTGGTGTCAACGGATCCTATCTCTTAAATTAAATATGAATTATATCAGTTATGAATAAATTTCTTATCTAATTTATATGTAATTAGTAAAATTAGCACTCTGTGGCTAATTAATTGTTTCCATCTTAAAATTTGTCTTTAATAGAGACGAAAATGATTTTATCTTTAAACAAAATATCAAATTTTATGAAAAAGGAGGCAAAGTGTTTTTGCATGGAGTCAAAGTGTTGTTGAAACAAATTGCATTGGCATAAAGTGTTAAATGATATAGCACAAATGGCAAAATGTGGGGGTAAAGGATAATTTACACTATTAAAATTATAATTGGAATCACGATAAAAGACTGGAGTTTGGATTGTCTCCTGCCCCTCTCTCCTGCCTATAATAGTGCGTCTTGGCACTATAAGATAGCGCTTCTCGTAGGAAACGCTATCTTATCATGCCTCTTATTATAGCGCTTCCTTAAAGAAGCGCTATAATAGGTTTAAGGAGAAGTGCTATAATAGCCGCCTTTTTTATTTTTTATTTTTTTTTTCATACATTCCATATTAAACCTGCATTCAACAGAAACCAGTAAAATAATACACACAGAAAATACCAGTACTTAGCGCTATCCAACTTGTATACTGTGCCAAAAATAATATACAAATCATTCTTGAACGGAAAATTACTAAGGTAAAATGCATGTATATAAATAAAAATAAACATGTCTAATGCTACAACTAAAGGATTAAAAAAAGACAAATACCTGGTAGTAATAGCTCAATGTCAAGTACCAATCAGAAGAGTTTGTCCACAAGTTCACCTCAACAACTCAAACAACTCAAGTATTGAAAAGATCAATGAAGAAAAAATTTAGCAAACCAGCACAAATATAGCTTCTTCTAACAGAATGAAACTAACCTAAAATTTGCACTAAAATAAAACTAACCTAAACATTTCCTGACCCTCCCCCCTTTCAACTTTTCAGCAGCTTCTAACTTATGTAAACAATTATGAAATTACTTCAAGCAACTACAGGATGAAGAAACTAAGGGTGACAAGAACCTGTTATCTGAATAAAAAGAAAAGGGTGAGCAACAAAATTAGTGGGAGAACCAGCATCAGAAACTGAAGCACACTTTACCACAGGATTGCCTAGTGGCATACCAGCACTTTCATCGTTTCATACATTGGCCTGCACACAATCAACACCATCACAATCAAAGAACAACAAAACAAAAGCAAAACTTCTAACATCATAAAGAACAAAAGCATATGCATCTAACCAAACTCAGGTTTGCAAAAAAATTGATACTGATTATATTGATTTCAGAGATTACAAATGCAGATCATAAAGAAAAAGAAAAAGAAACACACAGATTATAAATGGAGAAATGAAATGAAATTAGGTTGAAGAGAGGGAAAGTCAAGATTACCTTGGCAAGGGAAGGTGGTCCTCGCGAGTAGAGAAGAGTGAAGGACGGCTGAGGGAGGGCCTTCGCAGTGGAGGAGCAATGGGAGGGCCTAGGGCCTTTGCGGTGGTTACGAATGCACATCAGCACGTAACCCACGAGGTGGTTGCGAACGCACGGAACAAAGTGGGGACGACGGTGGGAGAGCAAAGAGGGGACGACGGCGATGGTGAGTAGGGACGATGGTGAGGAGAGAGGAAAGAGGTTTCTGACAAGGGTGTGTGTGTGGGGAGCGTTCGAGTGAGAGAGGCAGAGAAAAGAGATTGAGAGGGAGCGAATTGAATTCAACGTTTTTAGTTTAGGTAAAGGCTATTATAGCGTTTCCCTAAGGAAGCGCTATCTTAGGGGAGTCTAATATAGCGCTCCTTAAGGAAACGTTATTTTAGGTGATACCTATACCTATTATAGCGCTTCCTTATTAGGCTCCCTTAAGATAGTGTTTTTTTAAGGAAGCGTTATAATAGACCTCCACGAAAACGCTATTAAGGAGGTGTCATGTATTCTAATATCTGTAGTAGTGGAAGGAGGTTTGCTTTCAACCCTCCTTAATATGGCTATTTAATACTATTAATAATGGTTGAATTCCATGGTCTCCAGTCTCCGGTCTCCAGTCTCCACCAGGCTGGTTTTTCGCAAAGGTCAGTCATCTACCATTTACTTTTCATAATCCTGCTTCATATAGGGATGCTGCAATGTGGAATATCAAGTAGTTTAATACCAAAGCATTTTCCTGATCATGATATATATATAAAGACCTCAAAAGTTTGAGTTGGGTAATACATGTGGGTTGTCAGCTTCCAAACAAATATAAAAGTAGATGAAATGAACAATTGGTCATATATTAATTAACGGGGCTTTGTTGTTTTTATTAGTAAGTGGGTTATCACTGTCAGCTTAATTAAAAGTTTAATTAAGCCTTTAAACAGGAAGCATTAATCAGCTAGCCGCCCACTAGGAGTCATGCACAATGCACTCTGTCACTAAAAGTAAGTGTGGTTAAGCAACTTAATTAAACGCTTATTTAGTAAGTTTTTTTGAAATAAGCTAAAAAAAGTTTATTTTCATAAACTTTTCTGATAAACTTATTAAAATAATTTAAAAAAAAAGCTTATAGAAAAAGTTATAAACTATTTTTATAAGTTTATTTTTATAAGCTATTCTGATAAATCCAAATAAACTTTCTATAAATTTACCCATTTTGAATAAGAAATGTTGCCAAGATTTGGATACAGAGCGATAATGTGCATCAATCTTTGACTGAAATATTCTAAAATGCAAGATATATTTATGTAGTAAAGTATGTAAAGAATCACCATTAATGACTAAATTCTTATGAAATACGATTAACTTGAGATAAATAATAAATCTAAAGATTTATAAAAGGTGCCTTTTCTAAAACCAAAAACAATTTTGGGAAAAAGTTATTTTGCTCAATCAGAATGTGTCACATTAATTAAATGAGTCATATTTATATCACATAGGATTAAGTTCTGACCATCTAATTTTACCACCTAGGCAGAATAAAAGTTATTGGAATACTAAAGAATTCACTACTCCTCCATTAAGTTTTTTTATCGATCATTACTTAAATACTCTCTTCTAAATTGGACTTAATTTGTACTGTAACTTTAGAAGATGCAATGCTGTATCTATCTAAGCTGTCATGGGGATGACTTTGCTCTTAAAATAAGGGTTGTTTGATCGACCTCCATCAATCCCTGCTCTAGAAATCAAAGTAATTGAGACTTGAAACGGAGGTTGATATTAGTAGAAGAAGAAAAAGTCGGTTACTTAATACAGCCGGAAAAGCATGGACAAAGATGCAAGTTGGAGGAAGGGTGTGGCCTTTTTGAAAAAAAAAATACGAAGTTCAAGATCTTGTGCAAGTGAATTCTGACCCGTATCTTGCTTTGGACCACTCTGTCGAAGGAGGCTACCTAATACATAACAAAACAGCAGTGTTATCAAAATGAGACTGGATATACTTGAATCAGTATAAAAAAGCCCTAAATCGGATTGAAGCGGAATAAATGGCATGGTATTCATTGATAGGATTTGTTATTTTATTTTGATTGTGATGTATCATACTATGTTCCTAGAATCCGAACCTGTGGGTATCTGTCTGTATTCGTCCGATTTTGACGGGGAAACCCCGCTTTGACTTGGTTCGGGGAAAACACGATTACCATAATTGGGAACGGGGATGAGAATGCTGATACCCACCTCAAATCCGCCCTCGAACCCATCCCGCTATAAGAAAATTACTAAAATACCCTTAATTAAAAGATAGGGCTTTATGCAGTTTCCCACTTTCTCAATTCTCATCCCTCATTTCATTTGCGCTGCACAAGTTCAAAATGGTGGAAAAGAAAAAAGAATATGTAGATGATAGAAAAGACTTGGTTGTTGTTCTTATGGTTAAAAGAGGCATCCAACATCTATTACATCCTATGTCGAAATATAAGATGATTGGATATCTGGTAAGAAATTCTCCATTATATTCCGCTTTTCAGAATCTGAAAAAAAAAATCTAAAAACTGATCTCATAAGAAATTGAAAAAAAGTGATTTTTATGATTGTAAATAAACATAAATTAATTTATGCTTTACTTAAAAATCTTTAAAAAATAATCACTAGATTATTTTATATAAAAATCACTTTATTTTTATTATTAAACAAACGGGCCCTAAAATATTCCCAAAGGGTGCTTCTTAAAGAATCATAATATAGAAAATATCAAATAAAAAGGAAACATTGAATGTAAGTAGAAACTCAAGACTTCACTTTCCATTCAATATTTTTCATTTTAGAGAATGCTAATGAATGGCCTTAGGGCATTGTTTAAGGAATGAATAAAGGAAATTTTGTAAGGAAAAATGTTGTATTTAATATATTGAGAAGTGTTACACTTAGTTTTTCAACACAAACTTTTGTTTTGTTGATTTCTTAACAAATATTCTTAGGACACTCGTTAACAAAACCCTTTCTTTTTTTATTCACTATCAAGTGCCAAAACCCAACCAATTGTTTAGACCTAAAATAAGTGATTCTAAGCTACTCTAAAAGTGATTTTATAAAAAGTGTTTTTTAATAAGTCGAAAACTATAACTTCTCATGAAAACTGAATTTCATCTTTCTTAATCTTCTGTTTTCTAGTAAAAGCTGAATTAAACAAACATATAAATGTCAAAAGCAATTTTCTTATAAGATAGACCCTTAATTAAAGAGGTCCATTAATAAAAAATAATCATTTGATGCAAGTTGGTAAAAAAAACATTTGAACTTAAAATTAAGAAGAATGCTAACGAGGAATTTGAATTTTCTGTCGTCAATAAAGTGACAGCAAGACATCCTAATCTTACAAAAAAATATGCGTATGCAAAAATAATGATGCAAAAATATTATTTCCCTCTTCATGACCATAGGTCATGACTGCAAGTTCCTGCAGTCATTTTTTGATTGCGGAGAATCCTCGTCTTCTAACGAGTATTCTAAAGATATTGATTAAGAAATTAAAAGAAAAATTTTTTTATGAAAAAAAAAATTAAATAATGTATTTAAAATTTTGAGACTAGTTAACAAAACCCTAAAATTAATAATTCATTGATGCAAGTTGGTGTGGTTAATCCAAAATGTTATTACCTCGTAGAAAACAAACCTTGAATTTGCAACTCATATATACAATTGACATTTGGAGAATGTTAATCAGTGTCCTAAGAGAATTATTTAAGAAATTAAAAGAAGAAATTTTTTATTGAAAAGTGGTGTATTTAATATTTTGAAATATTAGACACTTAGATTTTTAAAAAAAACTTATTTTTTATAGATTTCTTAAATAGTGTCCTTAAAATATTGATACCTTAACATTTATAGAACTGCTTCAAAATCATCAAAGTGGTTACAGACAGCTCAATAAAAGAGAAAGTCCACATTTCAAAAGCCATCAATACCTTTGAAGACGGGAAATTGTCAGATGTTCAAACATCGACACCTCGTGAGGCATGATTTTGCTTCTGCTTCGAGAGTTCAAGTGCTTGGATTCAGGATCATAGCTTTAGAGTATTGTCCAATACCATGTAGTACTCATGTAGCCTAGCTAATAAGACCAAAGATTTGCAATAAATAATTTATATACCTTAAGCTAATTCACTCACATGTCGAAGTTGTCAAAGATCAAGCAAATCACAAGACTTAGTTAAGTAATCCAGCAAGTATGGCCATGCATTTATCTTGGAGTTTTATTCTATCTAAAATTATAATGGATTCGTTTGTTTAAGATTAAAAAAAAAAGTGATTTTCATATAAATAATATAACGATTATTTTTAGAGTTTTCAAATAAAGCAGAAGTTAATTTTTATTTGTTTATAATCATAAAAATCACTTTTTACTTGGTGAAATAATAGATTTTTATGAGAAATTATTTAAAATAGTTTCACATTTTTTTCAGATTAACAATTTTTTTTCAGATTCAGATTTTTTTTCAAATGCTGAAACTAATAGATAAACAATCCTTAAAAGTTAATATTTAAAAAAAAAATGAAATTTTCACTAAAAAAATCTGTAACAAATGGCTTAGGTCTCTAAATTTAAACACATTTAGTAGTAAGAAAATGTCAAAAATTTCTAAAATATTTAGATAACTTAAAATATAATAATAAAGTGATGGGGTGTCACTTTGTGAGCCCCATAAATAAAAAATATGGACTTCATTATTTCTTCTCGAGTAAATATTCATTTTAATCCTCAAACATATATATCTAATTTTAATTTGCTTCTTTAAAAAATTTAATAGCAATTCAGTATTTTTTTTTTGTTTTTTAATATAAATTCTGTCTTTCAATTATAGGAATTAACATTAAAATTAAAATATTTTTCTGTGTATCGATAATAAGAACGACATGATTTTTTTTGGATTAAGAGACTAAATTAATGCTATTTTGATATAAGTAAATGACTAAATTAATGTCACCTATAATTGAAATGTTGTATATATTGAAATCAGTATTTTAAGAAAATTAATTTGATGTTACTTCGATAATTGAATAAGTAAATTGATTTCTTTATATAAAGTATCAAATTAATAGGATTTGGTTTCTCAATAGTGAGCCCACTCACTTTAGAGGGTAAAGTAAACACATCTTTACCCTTAAATAAATCAATGGTTCAGATTAAATTATATTTTAAATTTTAATTAAAAATACTAAACCATCAAACCACCCACTAACCACTGAAAGTCTGGAACACAACCCGATAATGGGCATATGAATGGACTCCAGGGAGAACCTTCCCCACGTAGACTACATATTCCATATTTACTACCTTGTTCAGATTTAATTACCATTATTTCTCTGCTGCTTACTATCGTGATGGGCGAAAATTTCTGCATAGAAATACCAACTTCTGAGCATCGCCCATAGCTTATACAAGAAATTGAAAAAGTTCAATCATGTGAAGAATGCAATCTGAAAATCTCTTCTTCTGCCAGGTTAGTTGTAACTTGTTATGATTTACCATGAATCATTTATTATTATTATTATTATTATTATTATTATTATATATACTGACAATTAATTAAATTTTTTTTATTATTAATTGATTGATTTGAGATTTATTATTTTTTTAACAGGTCAATTGCAACAAAAAAAAAATTACCTGAATTGGTATGGAGTTTGTACGGTACAACAAGCTCGAGAGTTTTGGACAAATTATGGAGGAATGGTTGGATTTGATGTTCGACAATTGTATGCAAATAAGAGCCTTGTAGATAAGTGTGTGAACAACTTAAGGCTTGTATGTGCAAAGGAGGGTCATCGAAGACAAGATAAGAGAGACTCTTTAACAAAATTTCCTCGTGCACAAACAAGAACAGATTGTCAAGTAAGAATGACACTCAAGTTAGTTCGTGAAATGGGAAAATATCTGATTTATGACCTTGAGTTGAATCACAATCATATTTTACAAACTTCAGAAACCAGCCATATGTTGCCTTCACAAAGAAAGATTTCAGAGGTACAAGCTTTACAAATAGATTTGGCGGATGACTGGTATAAGACCAAAAGAAATACATGAGTTGATTAGTAAGTAAGCGGGTGGGAAAGATGTCCTTGGATATGTCAAACAAGACCAAAAGAACTATCTTCGAAGCAAACGAAAGCGAGATTTGGCATATGGCGAAGCTGGAAGCTTATGAAGGTACTTTCAAAGTCAATTACATGATAATCCCTCATTTCACTATGCTATACAGTTAGATAGTGAGGAAAAAATTACAAATATTTTCTGGGCTGATGCCAAAATGATTACAGATTATGCTATATTTGTTGATGTCATCACCTTTGACACAACATATTGCACAAACAAAGAAAGTAGGCCATTGGGTGTTTTTTGTGGATTTAATCATCATAGAGAAACTGTGATATTTGGAGCTACTCTTTTGTATGAAGACATGGTAGAGTCTTTTAAGTGGTTATTTGAATCCTTTTCAGTAGCTCACAAGCAAAAAAATCCTAGAACTATTTTCACTGATCAAGACCCTGCTATGGCAAAAGCTTTGGCTGAGGTGATGCCACACACTTATCATGGATTGTGTGTCTGGCATATCATGCTGGACATCTTTATACTCCTACTGCATTTGACATATTTCAAAATGAATTTGATTGGAGTTCTGTTGCTTACATTGTTTGTCACAATGAAATTGCTCTAATGACTAAATATTTAGTTGCTATTTTTGATAAGATTGGAGAGTATGAAGTTATTGGCAATATGGAAGATAGAACAATTTCCTGTAGTTGTGGAATGTTTGAAACTATGGGTTTGTTATGTTGTCATGCTTTGAAAGTATTTAATGTGTGGGATGTGAAACAAATTCCAGATCAATACATTACAAAGAGATGGACGAGAGAAGCAAGAGACATGGTTGTCCATGACATGAATACAAAAGTTGTTGAAGCTAATGTTAAAATGAATGTCACTGAACGGTATAGAAATCTTTGTTCAAAATTGGTCAAATTAGCTACTAGAGCATCTGACTTTGAAGAAACATATAATTTTGTTGATCAAGTTACAGATGATATGCTTAAGAAGATAGACTCTTTTTATAGACTTCAAAATGATGTTCATTCAAATGTTTTGAGTGTTGGAGGGATTTGTAGTGCTAGTTCAAATGATGGTCCATTAGAGAATGTTTTTAAAAATGTAAAAGGATTGAAAAAGAAAGAAGGACGGAAAAGTAGACCAAGACTCAAAAGTTGGGTTGAAAAACAATCCAACAAGAGGAAGGTTTCAAGCAAAAGCCAATCCTCAAACCAACAATCTCAGGTAAAAGCTTTTCATATTTTAAATATGTTATTTTGCTATTTTTAATAGTATTTACCTTTTATATAGATTCTTTATTTTGCAGGAAAATATTTCTCAAGTCCCTAATTCAGTATCGTGGATGGGTCATGCTCTTTCATCTCAAAATTCAAGTCATAATGTTGCTCATCCACCAACTCAACTTACACTATCATGCTTGGATAACTAAAAGATGGACAAGAAGCTAGTTTGGAGGCTGGAAGAGTTCTGCTGCTTCTATTTTTTTTGTAGTCATTCTCTTTTGAAAATGGGGTTGGGAAAGTCATTGCAAGACTTTACTTTCATGTTCTGAGAGAGACTGCCAGTTTTGTGCTTTATAGATATACCAACCAGATGATAAAATACAGTTTTGGTGTTTTGCTTCCATTGTTCTCAGCATGAAGATATTATAATTATGGGCTTCATCTGTAAATGTCTATTTTGGCAATATTATATCAATATATTTTGACAATGTTGAGTTCAGACAAGAAGCAAGAGTAGAGACATAGCAAGAAAATTCTTTTTAAACCAGAATGAAAAAATGAAACTTGTCCAATTTTTTTTAAAGCATTTATCAGTACAATGGTAAACCAGAATAATGATTCATTACAATGGGAAAATGAGACTTACAGTTGCTGCAAATTACATCAGCTACAACTACAATTACAGTTGCTGCAAAATTTTATTTTCTGACAAGGCAAACATCAATTCCTCATCTTGAGTTGCAAGCATTTTGAAGGCTTCTATCACTTTGAGTTGCAAGCATGTTGGCCTCTGCAGTTATGAGGGACTCTTCCAAATCAATAGCTCCTTGTTGTAATTCCTTTGCAAATTGTATTCAATATGTATCCATGTTTAGATCTATTCAGCATCTCCCCAGTTCTGAAAGTAACCTGCAAAACATCAAACAATTTATCAAGTTAATTTTAAAGCAAAACTGAGAATCCAATTCACTCCATTAAATAAATGGAAACTCAACAATGAAAGCAAAACATAACAATAGAAGAAAAGAGCTACAGGGAATAACCCAGAAGCGGTGCTCGCACCTCCTTAACTCAGCAGCGCGGAGGATGACCCACCGTCATGAGTTGCCACCCAACGGCAACCTTCAGCGACTCCAAGATTCGCCGCCGTTCGCTCCGCGCCGGTCACCGCCTTTCGATGCTCGCCATACAGCCACCCTTGAGGAAGATTCTCCCTGGAGTCTGTTCATATGCCCATTATCCGGTTGTGTTTCAAACTTTGACGGTTCGTTTGGTGGTCAGGATAGGATAAAGATGGATAGGATATGAGAGCTGGATAAGGATAGGATAGGATATGAGCATGATAAGCTCTTATCCTGTCCAATATTTGATGTGCATCAGATAATGACAGGATATGATATAAAATATCTACAAATGATAAAATTATCCTTATATAAAAATTACATTTTTTTTCAAAAATAAATTTTAATATTACGTGATTGTTTTATACATTTAAATTAAAAAATATTTAATAATATATATTTTTGGCTTTTTAATTATAAATTAGTCCATTTTTTTAAATTATAAAAAATTAACTTTTTTTTTCACTTTTTATAAAAATTGTTAATTAAAACACATATTTTAATTAGTATTAAGGTTGACTAATTAGGTTTGAAACCGTAATTAAATAATAACAATATTAAAGGTAAGAGATAAAAGAAAGTATTTTCTTATCCTATCCTGTTGGTTCTAACCCAGCTCCACCTTCAGGATAGAATTATAACTAAGTAACAGGATAAGATAAGCTAACAGGATAAGCTTATCCTATCCTGCTGGTTCACCAAACTACAGATTAAAACAGGACAAGATAACTTATCCTATCCTGCCTCTCTTATCCTGGCCACCAAACGGACCCTCAGTGATTAGTGGATGGTTTGATGGTTAAGTATTTTTAATTAAAAATTTAAAATATAATTTAATCTGAATCATTTATTTATTTAAGGGTAAAGATGTGTTTACTTTATCCTGTAAAATAAATGGACTCATTTTAAAAAAGTCAAATCCAAATTAATATTACTTGTTCCTGTTTATGAAAATAAAAATAAAAATTTACTTGTATCTTTGTGAATTGTGATGTAATTAAATGCATGTTTACTGTTTCCTCTTTGACTGTCTGAAGTACATGAACGGTAATTTGTGTAGTTTCACTCAAAAAAGAGTCTTTTAAAAACATAAAAAAGCACTCTAAATAATAAAATTGTTCAATTCATTTGGCAGGATGAAAGGTTAAAAAGAAACACATAACTGGCCATGTGCGGGAGGGTGAACTTTTTTTTATCCGAAGTTTAGATTAAGAAAAACCATGCCTCCCAAGGCACGAGCGAGAACTTTGAACATATGAGTCGATTTAGTGATAAATATGCACTCGGTTCCATAAATAGAAGTTGCTACACTTTTCGTTTCATTTTACTTATTTTATTTATAATATTATATTATTTTAAATTATTTATTCCTTTAAAAAATATAGAAATATTAATTACATTTTTTTTCCAAAAACACCCATTATATCTCAATCAATCTATAATTACAATTATCCAGCCGTATAATTTCAATATGAATATTTTAATCAAAAAGTGTTATTTGTATCATTTTAATATAAAAGTTAATAAACTTAATCATTTTTTTTAAGAGAAATGTATAACCAAATTGGATAAATAAAATAATAAGACGGAGGGAGTATTAGATAGAAAAAGAACTGTGCTAAATGATAAAAAGCACTCTAACTACGAAAGTTAGGAAAGCTTTGTAATGAATAGAAAGTGAAATAAATGCGATTTCGTAACTACTAACATTTCTCAAATATGATTGTCTCCCTCATTCATCCAATTCCCTGTATTCAAAAACTCATGCATATTCATGCACCTACGTACCATTGGATCAATCACTATAAATATTTGAGGAAGTCTAAATGATCCGTGAATGTGTGAATATAAATTTTTTTTTGATTTGGAGGGAATCCATTTCCCACTAAACACTTAATTCAATCGTATAATATTGGAAAATATGGCTTTTAATTGGTTGTTGTGTGCAACAGTGCAAGTGGTTTTTGTTTATTGCTTGATTTCATGTCCAATTAACCGTTAGCTGCATCTGTTAGTGAGATAGAAGGGTGCGAGTAGCATTGGCAAACTAGGTTTCACGGCAAGTTGGGGGCAGTATATGGCATAGGTCAGAACAAGTAAAAGATACTGTGTCTGTTGCACATGGGAAGACAGCCAACACTTATCCTGATTCTATTAAAGCAGATTGACTACATATTGGTACAAAACTTCCAATTTTACTTGTGTGTAATACTATTAAAGAAATTATGAAGATACAAAAAGAGGATAAGTATGATTATAAGAAAATTCTAACAAAAAAAAAAAATCTAATGTGATTATGCATATTCAGGATAATAAAAAACAGTATTGTTATTTGAACATTAAAAGTTGACAACAAAAATCGACAACATTTTATATGGTTAATGTCGTTCAAAAACGTGATTAATGAAATGTTGAGTTTGGTTAATGGATATACAAAGTATCGCAACTCGTTAACCATCTGCTGAACTTCATTAATTACGATTTTGAATGTTATTAATCACGAATTTTTATGTGTTCAAAATTTTGAACTTTACATGCATATTTGAACACCTTAAAATCGTGGTTAATAACGTTCAAAATCGTGGTTAATAAAATTCAGTGGATGATTAATTAGTTGCGATATCTTATATATCGATTAACCAAACTCAACACTTTATTAACCACGTTTTTGAACTTAACTATGTAAAATATTGTCAAATTTTTTATTTTCACAAAACATTTCTCATAAAAAAAATAAGCAAACTTTGTTTTCCAAAAGTATTATATATATATATATATATATATATATATATATATATATATATATATATTGACCTTAAAGACATGGTCAACTTTCACAAAAAAGAAGAAGACATAGTCAAGTATATTTTATCATCTTGATTTATACAAACCTAAATAAGGTTTTTTTTAATCGGCGAAGGCACTGATTTACGGTTCACTAGTCCAACCGTGGTCTAACGATGGTCAAATCAATTTTAATTATATATATATATATATATATGTATGTATATATTTAATTTTATATAATATATTCAATAATAAAACAATAAACTAACATACTAACAAAATAGTTTACATAATATTACTACCAGTTAATCAAGACTTCTTCAAGAACATTAAGGCTATTGTATAATTAATGTTTAATGAAATCTCCAAAACAAGGACATGGAATAATATCTGTAATTGCTAATTGAACATGTCAATATCTCCAAAACAATGCTAATAAAAAGAATTACAATGCTAATAGTCAGACACTTAGACAATGTGGTTGTTATGCAAGTTTGCACACTGATTTCGCGGAAGAGGAACGAGGAATAAGATACAAGGAAGACGAAGTCTGCTTCCTTCAAGCGGCTAAGAACGAGAAACGAAGAGGAGGAAAGAGACCAAGTCCTTAAGAATTCAAGTGAAACAACGTCGCTCCAGGTTTTTTCCAAAAAAAAAAGTAATTATTTTTTTGGGGCAAATCGTTGGACCACCAATTTGCATCAGTTTGATAGTTTTGCCCCAATTTGATCGATTCTCCACCAATTTTCAACACAAACAGTTGTTAGGGCTCCCGAGCACATATAGATTAATAAGATATGAAAGGAATGTTAAAATTTTTCTAATAATTCTTGTGGGCTACAATCAATTGTGCTTTGCGAAAAACGGGCTAATGTTACGATCCATTTGATGATGCTTAAGCCCCTTAATATAGTGATCTATTCGTAATAGGTTATTGGCACCTAATACTGATATGTGTGGGTGACAGTGTAGGCCTTAACCCATAGGCCCATGATGGGAGGTGCTTAGGGTTAATATATATTCTTTGGCCAGATCCCCTCTGCCGTCATGATGATAAATATCATAATCAATCTATCCACGGCTTACCCCATTGATAGTTGTGTTTCAGAAGTGCGTGAACAGGCAGGGGAATGCTTAGTCTTTTGATTTCAGGAACTTGGCGTTGTTGAGGCAATCCTATTCTCGGTGATAGGTCTTCAACAAGTAAGTACATAATCAGTGTTATAAATTCATATAATAGATCCTATTTTTGCTTACATTTGGTATCAGAGCCATGATTATATGATTTAGGACCTAATTATCAAACATGGTCATGACTTTGTTTCGTTAAAATTTTGGTTCCTATTTTTTTTGTTGCTATGTGTTGTTTACCACCAAACTGGGACCACTTATATTAGTTCATGGAAATTTCTTTGTACGTAATCTGAGGAATGCTTTTAATCATTGCGTGCAATTACCTGTCCAAAGAGGGTTATTTTGGGTTATGATTGAAAGTTCATTGTGGATGGAGTTATTGGGTAATGCATTGGACTAAGGGATTGATCCACCCAAAGGGGACAATTTTCTGAACCCAGTGTATGCTCATAGATTAACCCATATGAGGTTTTGACCTTTGTTATGACCTCGGTTAGCGCATTCTACCCAAAGGTGAATATACTATTTTATTGGCCTCACTATGATAACTTGTTTTATTTTGAGCTATATCTTGCCCTATTATATGTTCTAACGCATTCGTGTTTTGTCTTAACAGCGCCTTTCTCTCACGAACAATTGTTCTGCTTCAATTGAAATTGAATTGATTGTTTTGTTATGGGTTGCTTCATGCACATTGAAACTTGAAAATGTTGGTGCCTTCGTGTTTTATAAAAGCATTTTAAAGTCAATTAATATAATATTTTGCATACCTTTTGTTGGCGACAAAAGTATAACTTGATTTGATATGAGTTTTGTTATTATTCTCTAATGTTTATTCTACGAGTTATATGGAAAGTTATATAAAGTTGATGATGTACCATTAAATTGGCTTCCGCTTTTGTTGCCTCTACATACAAGGATGAGCGACACACTCTTAGAGGTTAGTTATAAAATATTTTTAGTTATTGAAGTATTGTATAAATGTATAGGTAGAGAAATTTCTTCTCAAAGAGTTATTGTTTAAAATGTATGTTATGGAATATGCATTTATATATGAGAATGTGAAATTCCTTTAGAAATTTAGTGGCATGTAAATTATTGGGCTCCTTTATTGGTATAATTTTCGAAAAATATTCCAGTGCACACTCATATTATTCTTTCATTGATGGTGATTATTATCACTATAATTGTTAGAAGGATTTTAAAAAAAAAAATGATATATGCGGATTTGTGCTCCCCTTGAGTGATACAAATTATTTAAATTTGGAGATTTTTTTTGCCTGATTAATTTGACAAGTGGATTTATGCAATAATGTCGCAAGTGGGATAATATCCATTTTGGAAAGCATTGTATAATTATGCCTTGAATATCCATTGAATACTTAAGTTGGTACTTATGCACATGTGTGGTTTCTTTTTGAGAACTTAATTATTTATATTATTTTGTAAGCTTTCATGGTTATCATTATGATCAAATTGGAGATTGTGGGGGCTGTTTCAAGTGCTTCCTCCTGTATTGAGTGTCATTGTTTAAATGTGATTTTGGTATATTGTTTGTATTTTCCACTGCACGAATATCTCTATTGGAAAAGGATCCTAATATTTGTTATAATTTATTCTTCCAACTGATATTATGATAAATAATATATATACAGGAAAGAAAATATACCATAATTTAGATATGTGCATGATGTGTATGTGCATGGCTGATCTTATAAAGTTTAATACTTTTAGCCTATATCATACGTTTTAAAGTGCATATTTGTTTAATTGTGAGCTCCTGTTTAGATTGTTGTAAGTTCAAAACTTGTGGAATGCTAATAGTTTTAAATTTATGATTAGTAGGGGTGTTTATTGTTGATACACCTTCTTATGGACTCTATCATGGTTAAGGGCAAGAGAAATTGATTCTTGGCTAAAATTATTTCATTGATTATTATTGGTGATTACCGCCAAAGTGGGATTACTCATTATTAATTGGTGGGATTTCCTTTTATTATTACAGGAATGCTTCTAGTTGTTACGTGCAATTGGCTACCCAAAGATGGTTATTGTATGTCATGATTAGATGTTGATTTGTGGATAAAATTATTGGAGATGCATTGGTCTTTGAGATCTATCTGCCCAAATGGGATAGATTTCTAAACTCAGTGTATGCTCATTGAGTAACTCATTATCAAGGATTGTGGACGTAGTTACTGGAGGTACATTGGTGTGGGGGATTTGTCAGCCCAAAGGAGACAATTTGTCGAACCCATTATATGCTTATTGATTAACTCATATGAGATTCTGACTATGGTTGCGACCTTGGTTGCGCATTCTACCCAAGGGGAATGTGTTGTTATGTTGGACTCAAAATAGCCCGATTTAAGCTGAAGTTATGTCTTGCCATATTGCTTACTTTAATGCATTCCAAGTTTAGCTTAACAACCCTTTTTCAATAACTACTGTATTGCTTAGTTTGTTATGGAGCATGATTATTCCTATTTTTAGGAAGCCACGAGTCTGAGAAAAATATGTTTTTCTATCATAAATTCGAAAAGAAAGAAATAATGGTTTCAAGTGTTTATTACTTTTGGCCATGGAAGATACTTGTATTTTAAACCTTACTTTTTTGGTTAGATTATTACCTAATGAAATTGGTTGAATTATGATGCACATCATTATGTATCAAGCTTAGCATTACTATGTATCTATGCTAATTTTGCTTATGTATATCTGGATGATACAAGTTATTGCGATTCAATTATTAAGACACATATTGTGTAGGTGTCATATTTGATTGATATATGACATAACTGCTATTAATATGTTGAACTCATTTGTTATAAAATATTTCAAAGATATATATATATAATTATTTTGGTCATATTTTAGCACATATGATATTGGCATGAGGTATATTATTTATTGGTCATACTTGATACAAGTGATAAAATAATTTTATCACAATTAGTTTTGTTCTTCATAATTTTAAAGGATATGATATTTTATGTATTTGGCAAACCAATTTGTACATTATTGAACTGTTTATTTTGTGAATTATAAAGTGGAGCATTACAAAAAAAAAAAAAGGTTTTCGTCTCATTATTTTGGAAAGTTAAATTGTTAAAGTTTGATTCATTTTGGTATGAGAAATAAAATATCTTTTAATGTTACCAAAATAATATCAGTGCTAATATATTTGTTGTAGATCTATGAATTAGAAGATTTTATTATATGTCCTATCTTGGTTGATTTCCTACTTGAAATCATGCTTACTACCAAATT
The DNA here is from genome assembly GCA_039655645.1 of Ammopiptanthus mongolicus. Classification (NCBI taxonomy): domain Eukaryota; kingdom Viridiplantae; phylum Streptophyta; class Magnoliopsida; order Fabales; family Fabaceae; genus Ammopiptanthus; species Ammopiptanthus mongolicus. Next base: position 50,556,556 of record CM077350.1, read on the forward strand.
TATTTATTGAGAATTTAGGATAAGCATTTAGATGCTCATGTTTGTTTACCATAAGTTTTGTAAATTTAACATGGTTTGGTCTTGATATCAGTGGGAGGATTTTGACTTTGTTAGTCATTATTTGATGTCAAGAATGATGTTAAAAATAATTTGTTAAAATATATTATTTTTGGATATTTTGATTTTTTGGATATTGAAATACTTTTGAATATAATAGATCTTTTATGATGCTTATTGATCATTAACTTATATGATATCATAAACATGATATGAAATGTATTCATGATATTTGGTGCTTTGACAAAATAGCTTCAAGTTTCTTAAACCAATATTTTTTTTTGTGCATTTTGGTGCATGCTATGTTGCTACGTACAACATAAAGTGTTTGGTTAAGAAATTTGTGACATGGCTTCACATTGAGATTATTTTGTTATATATATAATTGAAGATTACTATGATAATGATAATGCCTTAAAATGGTGTTGAGCATTTGGAAGTGAAGCATTTGATGTCACATATGTTTTGAAGAATAAAGATATAATGGTTAAACACATTTGTGTTGATTATGTGTTGGTTGTTCCCTTAGCCAAGGGACTCAGGTCACTTGTGTTTAAAAGGCATGTTGAGATCTTGGGCATTGTGAGATCTTATAATGAGCTTGGTTAGTGGGAGCTTGAGTTTTATGATGTCAGTTTTTTATTTTTTGACACCTTTGGTGTTTTGTTGATATTTACCATTTGATTGAGAAATTGATGATGTACTGGGTTTCATTTTTATATACCTTTTGTATTTGTATGTTTGCGTATATCTAATGTGAAAACTTTCGAAGCCGGTGTCGATGGAACCATCGTGATCGAGGTTGATACCTAATGGGGTTCGACATGATATGTTTTGAAGCTTAGTGTTGTTGGGACCACTATGCCTGTGGTCGATGCCATGTTGGAGCTGTGACATTATGTATTTTGAAGCTCGGTATCGTTTGGACCACTGTGCCTGTGGTCAATACCATGCTATCGCTGAGGCATTATGTATTTTGAAACTCGGTGTCGTTGGGACCACTATGTTCGTGGTCGATACCATGTTGGAGCTGTGGCATTATGTATTTTGAAGCTCGGTGTCGTCAGGACCACTATACCTGTGGTCGATGCCATGTTGGAGCTGAGGTATTATGTAATTTAAAAGCTCGGCGTCGTTGGCACCACTATACTCGTTGTTGTATGTTTTATTAAATTATGAGTAGTACATCGATGTATAAAGAAAATACATCGGTGTACACAAAAGGTTTTTGAATACATTGATGTATCTTTCAAGTACATCGATGTAAAAACACCAGTTAGCCAAAAATAAATTAGTACATCGATGTACATGTTAAATACATCGATGTGCAGGTTTTAAAATGCGTTTTTGATGAAAAACATTTAAATACATCAATGTACTAATATAGCACATCGATGTACACATGGAAAATTTTGTTTTCTGCCAGTTTTTGAGCCGTTTTAGCTCATTAAACCAGGATTAATTCACTGGTAACGTTTCTTTTCATCTCCAACGGGTTTCTGGACTTATGGCTATATATTGGAGCTTTGGAAAAGGTTTTTTTAGACATAAGTATTTTATACACTTGAAAGTTTTCTTACAAATTCTCTGAGAATCCCTTTTACTTAGTTTCCGAGCAATATAGCGTGTGAGGGTGTGTGTTGATGGTTCTCTTCTGTGCAGGGAGAACCATATTTTCCGGTGAGGCTATTTTATCCTGGGGATGACGAGGCTATACACTGCTGCACATTCTAGGCAGAGCCGCGAAACGTCTTAAAGAGAGCGATCTAGTCCGCGACTTAGCCTTATAATTTTGATTGTGTTCAACCACTGCACCAAAAATTTTAAGACGTTCGTCTGCCATGTCTTTTGAACACGATTTTGTCTCTGCTGATCTGAACAAGCCTTTTCTTTTTGAAGATGCTCGCTATAAAAGATGGAAGTAGAAGATGTTGTTCTTCTTGACTGTGCGCAAAGTAGCCTCAGTGCTTAACACTGACAAGCCAGTTCTGCCAGAGAACTCGATTGAAGAACAACAGAAGAATCTGAAGAATTGGAATGAGAATGATTTTTTTTTGGTAAGAATTTTATTTTAAATGGATTATCCGATGATTTGTATGGTTATTACAGTAACAATACCACTGCTAAGGAGGTTTGGGAGATGCTACAGAAGAAGTATGACACTGAAGAGGCTGGAACCAAGAAGTATGTTGTCAGCCACTATCTGAAGTTTCAGATGACTGATGACAAGTCTGTAGAAGCACAATCCCATGAACTCCAGAAGATTGCACATGAAATCGTCTCTGAAGGTATGACTTTAGATGACTAATTTCAAGTAGATGTAATAATTGATAAGCTGTCACCTAGTTGGAAAGGCTTTAAGAACATCCTCAGGCATAAAACCAAAGAGTTCTCATTGAAGAGCTTGATAACCCGGTTGCATATAGAGGAGGAAGCCCGGAAACAAGACCAGAAAGAAGAGGTTCTTGCTATGGTTAAATCCACTTATGCTGTCCTAAAGCCGAAAGGTAAAACTATGAAATTTAAATTTCATAAGCACAACAATAAAATTGGTACTCAGAAACAGAATGGGCAAAAACCCCCCTCAGGACAACTTAGCTGTTATAATTGTGGTAAGCCTGGCCATTGGGCTAGAAACTGCCGCCTTAAGGGTCGTCCTGTCCCGCAGGCGAACCTTACTGAGGACCAACTTATTGCTATGATTTTTGAAATCAATGCTGTTGGTGGATCCGAGAGGTGGTGGATAGACACCGGCGCAACACGCCATGTCTGATATTAGGGATGCCAATGGGTACTTTACCCAATGGGAACCTGTAAAAATTATCCATGATGGGTAGGGTAATTACCCGCACAATGGGTACAGGGACAGGGACAGGTAATTACCCACAAGATTTGATGGGTATGGGTGCGGGTACGAGTACCTTAGTACCCACCCCGCCCCATACCCACATACCTATATATTAATATTTATTTAGTTATTATTATATATATATATATTTATATATATAACTATTAATATATTAAATTAAAAAAATTGAAATGAAAGTTAGGTTATTACTATTTTTCTATTCTTCTTAGGTTCCTACTCCTAGCATTGTTTTGTCTGTTCACCACTTCACCATAACTTTCTCCTTCCTATTCTTACTATTTAATTGTAGTATTTATTGTTTGTTTGAAAACATACTAGAATAGTATGCCTTGTTATTTACTATCATGATAGTTTAGACTTTAATAATGCTTTTTTTTTATTTATTGATTTTTCATAGTTAATTAAAGTGCAGATATGGGTACTTAGGTACCCAACGGATAAAGGTATGTGTACTTAAGTTGTTACCCACGCGGGTAAGGATCCGGGTACGAGTATTTTTTTAAAACGCGGGTGTGGGGATTGCTACTATAGTACCTTACCCATTGCCATCCCTATCTGCTATGATAGGTATCTGTTTAAGTCTTTTTCTGCTGCAGAAAACCAAAAAGTGATGTTGGGTGATTCACACACCACTGTTGTTGCTGGGACAGGAGATGTGGAATTAAAGTTTATCTCTGGAAAGACTGTGATTCTTTAGGATGTTATGCATACTCCAGAGATGAGAAAGAATTTGGTTTCAGGTTATCTCCTTAACAAGGCTGAGTTTACTCAGTCCATTGGGGCGGATTTGTATACTCTTACAAAGAACAATATCTTTGTGGGAAAAGTTTATGCTACTGATGGCATGTTTAAGTTAAACGTTGAGATGAATAAAATTATTTCTTTTTATATGTTGTGTTCTTTTAATATTTGGCACTTTAGACTTCGTCATGTTAATAAACGCATTGTTAAAAATATGAGCGATTGGGAATTCATTCATAAATTATTGATAAATGATTTTGAAAAATGTGAATTTTGTAGCCAAGCTAAAATTACTAAGGCTCCTCATAAATCAGTAATTAGAGAAACTGAAACTCTTGATTTAATACATTCTGATATATGTGAATTTGATGTAGTGTTAAATAGAAATGGTAAAAGATATTTTATCGCTTTTATTGATGATAGCTCTAATTTCACATATATATACCTTATGAAAAATAAGAGTGATGCTTTTGAAATGTTTAAATCATTTGTTTCCGAAGTTGAAAATCAACTAAATAAGAAAATAAAAAGATTTCGAAGTGATAGAGGAACGAAATATAACCCTGAAAGTTTTAATGATTTCTACAATTCCCATGGAATAATTCATGAGAAAACTACACCTTATTCTCCTGAAATGAATGGGAAAGCTGAAAGAAAAAATAGAACTTTTACTGAATCTGTTGTTGCTATTTTGCTTCATTCTGGTGCTACATCTTATTGGTGGGGTGAAATTTTACTAAATGTATGTTATGTGCTTAATAGAGTACCTAAATCAAATAGTAAAATTTCTCCTTATGAAATGTTTAAAAATAAGAAATCAAATTTGTCCTATATTAGAATATGGGATTGTTTGGCTTATGTTAGGATTCCTGATCCTAAAAGAAGAAATTAGGAAGTAGAGCATATGAATGTGTTTTCATAGGTTATGCAGTTAATAGCAAAGCCTATAGGTTTTTTGATTTAAATGAAAAGGTTGTCATTGAATCTAATGACGCTGATTTTTAGGAAGATCGGTTTCCATTTTAATTGAAAAATAGTGGGGGCTCAACTTCTAATAATGCACCTATTAGAACAAGTAATTCTAATAATGAATTTCTAGATGAACCCAGAAAAAGTAAATGGGCACATGTGGCTAAGGACTTTGGTCCTGACTTTTATACCTATAATGTTGAGGAGGATCCTTCCTGTATTCAGGAGGCTTTGTCCTCTCTTAATGCCAATTTTTGACAAGAAGCTATAGATGATGAAATGGGCTCTCTTGAGTCTAATAGAGCTTGGGAATTAGTAGATTTACCTCCTGGGTGCAAAGATATAGGATGTACATGGGTTCTTAAAAAGAAATTAAAACCTAATGGAACGATAGATAAGTTTAAGGCTAGATTAGTAGCTAAAGGATATAGGCAAAAAGAAACCATAGATTTCTTTGACACGTTTTCACCTGTATCTAGACTTACATCTATTCGTGTGTTATTATCTCTTGCTGTTGTGCATGATATGGCTGTACATCAAATGGATGTAAAAACTGCTTTCTAAATGGTGATTTAGATAAAGAGATTTATATGGATCAACCTGATGGTTTTGTTGTTTCTGACCATGAAAATAAAGTTTGTAAATTAATTAAATCCTTGTATGGCTTGAAACAAACACCTAAGCAATGGAATGAGAAATTTGATAATCTAGTTATCTCACATGAATTTAAAATTAATGAAAGTGATAAGTGCATTTATTATAAATCAGAAAATAATGTTTGCACTATTATATGCTTATATATGGATGATTTGCTTATCTTTGGTTCTAATTTTCATGTTGTGAAAAATGTCAAAAACATGCTTTGTGAAAATTTTGACATGAAGGACCTTGGTGAAGTAAATGTAATTCTTGGAATAAAAACTATTAGAACTGAAAAGGGAATTTCTTTAGATCAGTGTCATTATATTGAGAAAGTTTTAAAGAAATATAATTACTTTGATTGTAAACCAGCATGTACCTCTTATGATCCCAGTGTCAAGTTGTTCAAGAACACCGGTGACAGTGTTAAACAATCTGAGTACGCGAGCATCATTGGCAGCCTTCGATATGCTGCTGATTGCACTAGGCCTGATATAGCTTATGCCGTGGGGTTACTATGTAGGTTTACTAGCAGTCCTAGTAATGAGCACTGGTGTGCTATTGAGAGGGTCATGAGGTACCTTAAGAGAACCATGAACCTAGGATTACATTATCAAAGGTTTCCTGCTGTCCTAGAAGGATATAACGATGCTGATTGGAATAACCTTTCAGATGACTCCAAGGCGACCAGTGGCTATTTTTTTAGCTTAGCTGGGGGGCTGTTTCTTGGAAATCTAAGAAACAGACCATATTAGCACAATCTACCATGGAGTTTGAGATGATTGCATTGGCAACTGCTAGTGAGGAGGCAGCATGGTTGAGAAACCTGATGTCAGATATCCCTATGTGTGATAAACCGATTCCAGCCATATTGATCCATTGTGATAGTACCGCGGCTATTACAAAGATTCAGAACCGTTATTATAACGGTAAAAGGCAACCAATATGTCACAAGCATAGCACTGTTAAAGAGTTTCTCTCTACTGAAGCTGTGAGATTGGATCATGTGAGGTCTGAAGAAAATTTGGTTGATCCTTTGACGAAAGGATTAGCAAGAGAAAAGATTTTTAAAACCTCTAAATGAATGGGACTACTGCCCATAGATTAATTTGTCTCTTATAAGGGTAACCCAACCTATAGACTGGAGATCCCAAGAAATAGGTTCAAAGGGTAATAACAACTTATAAGGAGATGTAAGAATCATGCTATGATAAAATATTAAAAAGTCTCATTCATATGTTTAGAGCATTACATCCTGTAGTGTTTAAAGGTTGAATCAATGTTTGACTCTTAATGAGTTCTATACTCTATATGGAGTAGGGTACCTAGCTACAGAAGTACTCTTGATAGACTCACCTATGTGAATGTGGAAGTGAGGCCGCTTCCTATGGAATTTTGGGTCACTATACTGGGATATAAGTTTATGGCAGTAATGCACGGGCCTATAGACTACGCCCTGAAAGGTTGAGTGTGTAATGTTGTCAGAGATAGAGTTCAAGACTACGTGTCACTCAAGTATATTCTGAAGCATTATCACTATGTAATGGTTCAAGTCTACGGACATCATTATTTATGCTCAATCTTATTTTTTTGTTATGCTTTATTGCTCGATGAGATGTTTTTTAAATAAAACAAATGGGGGATTGTTGTATGTTTTATTAAAATATGAGTAGTGCATCGATGTATAAAGAAAATACATCGATGTACACAAAAGTTTTTTGAATACATCGATGTATCTTTGAAGTACATCGATGTAAAAACACCTGTTAGCCAAAAATAAATTAGTATATCGATGTACATGTTAAATACATTGATGTACAGGCTTTAAAACACGTTTTTTATTAAAAACATTTAAATACATCGATATACACGTGGAAAATTTTGTTTTCTGCCCGTTTTTGAGCCGTTTTAGCTCATTAAACCAGGATTAATTCACTAGTAACGTTTCTTTCATCTCCAACGGGTTTCTGGACTTATGGCTATATATTGGAGCTTACACTTGAAAGTTTTCTTCCAAATTCTCTGAGAATCCCTTTCACTTTGTTTTCGAGCAATATAGCGTGTGAGGGTGTGTGTTGGTGGTTCTCTTCTGTGCAGGGAGAACCATATTTTATGGTGAGGCAGTTTTATCGTGAGGACGATGAGGCTATACACTACTGCACATTCTAGGCAGAGCCACGAAACGTCTTAAATAGAGCGACCTAGTCCGCGACTTAGCCTTATAATTTTGACCATGTTCAACCACTGCAGCAACACTCGTGATCGATGCCATGTTGGAGCTGAGGTATTATTATTGTAAAGCTCGATGTTATTGGGACCACTGGGCCCGTGGTCAACACCTTATTGCGAGATGAGGCGTGATGGTTTTTGATGAACCATGTAGTTTCTTTGGCTGTCGAGTGTTTGAGAGAAACTGTGGTCTGACAAAGAAAATGACAGTATGGCTGCTGGATCACATTGGCATGTCATTTTCTTGCTACACTCCACACTGATGACTAGTCGAAGGAGTCGGTAATATTTGTAACTATGGAAGGTCTTATATCAATAAAGGATATGACTACCGGCATGATTCGGTATTACTTGGCTTTTGTTGGATGGAGTCTAAATTAGGTGTTGCATCTTGGGATCATATATTTTGTGGCCACATTAAAAATATGTTATTAGCCCGAGAGTCATTTTCGAAAATGTTTTCTGCAAAATAAAATTACACAATTGATTTTGCCCAAGTGGGAGAATGTTAGAATTTTTCTAATAATTCTTGTGGGCTACAATCAATTGTGGTTTTTGGTTTGCAAAAAACGGGCTAATGTTATGATCCATTTGATGATGCTTAAGCCTGCTAATATAGTGATCTATTCGTAAAGGGTTATTGGCACCTAATACTGATCTATGTGGGTGACAGTGTAGGCCTTAAGCCATAGGCCCATGATGGGAGGTGCCTAAGGTTAATATATATATTCTTTGGCTAGGTCCCCTCTGCCGTCATTACGATAAATATCATAATCAATCTCTCCACGGCATGCCCCATTGATAACTGTGTTTCAGGAATGCGTGAACAGGCAGGGGAAGGCTTAATCTTTCGATTTAAGAAACTTGGAGTTGGCGGAACTTGGCGTTGGCGGGGCAATTCCTATTCTCGGTGATGTCTTCAACAAGTAAGTACATAATCAAGGTTCTAAATTCATATAATAGATCCTATTTTTGCTTACAAGGAACACATGGTGAAGAATAAAATCAAAATTTATAAATCAAATTCTATTTTTATAGTGCAGAATAAACACATAAACTCTAATTACTACATTTCAAAGCAAATTCAATTTTACAGTGGAGAAGACAACATATTCACAAAGTTGTTATGTTCACATGTTATTATATTTATGTAGTGGAAAAGGAAATTGTGAACTTAAAACAAGAAAATCACTTTTATTGCTTACTATAATTGATGTGTTTGTCGTCAAGAGTATATAAATTTAATGTGCCATAGCTAAATATACACTTGCAAACCAATTCTGCTATATACTTAGGTAGCGTTTGAGACAACTTTTTTGGGGCTTAAAAGCAACTTTAAACTTAAAGTTAAAAATAAGTGCTTTAAAAGTAAAGCTAAAATAGTTTGGTAATTTATGTTAGGTTGAACTACAACTGTGGGGGGGAGAGAGGGGAGAAGAGAGGGGGGAGAAAGGGAGGGAGAGATAGAAGGGGGAGAAAGGAGAGAGATGGAAGGATGGAGGATAGAGAGGGAGGGAGGGAGACAAAGAAAAGAGAGAGATGAATGCATAAGGTGAAGAGAAATAAAGATTGAGAAATTCGATGGATTAGGGTGAGACCTTTTGTCACTAAAAAGTCATACAAAATCCACTCTACAAAACAATCCATCGAAATCAACAAGTTTTTCAATACTAAATTTTTTTTGTAAGTTGTAAAAAATCTTGATTAAATACCACCAGATTTGAACACCCTCTTTAAAAAATTCTGATAGTCCTGATTGAATAACGTAAGACTTATTTAGATTATATAAAAGTCTGGATTGAATACCAAATGACTTTTTTATCGCAAAAAATCCTTTTAAAATCTTTTAAAATTTCAATCTGACTCGTCCGAACTCGCTCTGGTCGTTTTAATTCTGGTGAAGCGGGTAAGTTAAAATGGGTGAGCTGGTAAAAAATAGAAGTTTGATACGGATAATGTTAGTTGGGTTCGGGTTTGTGTAATCCAACCCATCGGTACATGACCCGACCGAACATGATTATAAAAGCTTTGAATTTGGTAGGTCTTGGCCTAATTTGTCGCCAGACTTTCCGACTTAAGAGCCCATCACACCAAGCATTACAGAGACTTTCTAAATTTTTTAATTGTTATTCGTTAGTAGTGTTAGTGACTTTACTGAAGACTCACTGTTTTAAAAACTGGACAAACCGGAGGATCAGAAAGCAAAGCGATTCAAGTTTTAACTGATTCAATCGATTTAAGTCGAACCGAGGTGTATATATATATATATATAATTACAAATTACAAATACACATTAAAAAAGAGATTAATCAACAAGTCAAATTTCAATCAAAGTTCCAACTTCCCATACCAAGTCTGAATTGTTCAATTACAGATTCAATAACTAGTTATAATTTCAACATTGAACTACATTAACTGCAATATGTAAGAGCCCATAGCCTAGGTGAATTAGGTCTGGACCGGAGCGTCCAACCTCCAAACAAATCGGAACAAAAATACCTTCATATTTTTTTAAAAAAAATAAAATAAAAAGTGAAACACCGAATTGACCGATTTCTGAAAACCGGTTTTACGCCTTAATTGGTTTTTGCATAGTCGGATCGCTTTCCCGATTTTCTAGTCCAACCAAGATCGGAGAGGTCTTTGGTCTATGGTCTAACCGGTTGAACCGATTCGGATCGATTCAACCGATTTCTATAAATAAAAGAAAGCTATCCCCTATGCAAAGAGAGACTGAAAGGTGTCCTCTGCCACATGTCCTCACCATAAAAATCGAATTTCTACTATTTTATTAAAACGAAAAAGCTAAAATGAAACTTAATTAATTTTTTTGTTTTCCCAGGGTATCTTCCACGCGCAACTGCAGAGACTAATCCCTCGAGATACTGGACGACATTTAAGGGTTGATCTCATCCAACCAGGTTTTCTCCGTACGCAAGAGTCAGGGATCGAACCCCCGACCACTTGCTTAAGGGGCTCGAGCTCGTTACCACTCGGACCAACCACATGTTGGTAAAATGAAACTAAATTAATTGAAAAAGGAAAAAAAACCGAAATTTAATTGAAATTAATTGAAATCAATAACAAAATTTGTACCAATTTCAAATTAGGTAAAAAGATATTTACTAAAATATAACTTTTTTAAAAATTTGTATTCAATTTCAAATTAGGTAAAACAATAAACGTGAGATATTTTTTGTGCAATAAGCATTGCATATCTGATAGTTTTGGAAATATTTTGAGGTGAATTCTCTGGTACCTTAAGGGTAACTTTACCCTACCTAGGTGACCCAATCAGAAGGTGAGAACTAATTGACTTGACTCACTAATGATCCATTTAAATGAGGTAACACATTCTGGTTGGACATAATAACTTTTACTCCAAAATTATTGGGGTACCATAGAGTTAATAAAAAATATTAACGAATCTATCTATATATATAATATCTATAAATCTATAAATAATACAAAGCTAATGCAAGGAGAGACTCTCATGTGTCCTTTGTTACGTGTCCTGACCACAAAAATTGAATTTCTAATATTTTTATTAAAACAAAAAAACTAAAATGAAACTAAATTAATTGGAAAAGAAAAAAAATGAAAATTAGTTAAAATTTATTGAAATTAATTGAAAGCAATCAAAGCTTATAACCATTGCAAGCTGATGAGAGTGGAAATTTTTTCACAAGAGTTAATAAGAGATATTAACAAAAATATAACTTTTTTAAAAATTGATGATATGTTAAAAAAAATGTACTCAATTTCAAATTAGGTAAAAAATAAATGTGGGATATTTTTTGCTCAACAAACATTCCATATATGATTGGAAATATTTTGACAAGATTTAATAAAAAATATTAACGAATCTATCTATCTATCTATAAATAATACATAGTTATCCCTTGTGTAAGGAGAGTCTGTCACGTGTCCTTTGCCACATGTCTTCACAAGAAAAATCGAATTTCTACTATTTTTATTTTTTTGACAAGACTTTTTTTATTAAAAAAAACTAAAATGAAACTTAATTGATTGAAAAAAGAAAAAAAATGAAAATTAATTGAAATTAATTAAAATTTATGGAAATCAATTTAATAACAATTTAAAAAAAAAACTAATAATAATTGCAATCAAAACTAATAACATTTTTGAAAATGTTTTCAATGGGGTTACCAAAAGATATTAACGAAAATATAATTTTTTAAAAAATGATGATATATTGAAAATATGTGTTCAATTTCACATTTCAAATTAAGCAAAAAACTAATATAAACGTGAGATATTGTTTTGCGCAACAAATATTCCATATCTAATGTTTGGGAAATATTTTAATTAGATTTGAGATTAAAATAATACAGTTATGCAATATGTTACAAACTACTAAAAATAAATCATCAACCATTTACATCCATGAATAAATCTCTGGTTTAAAACATTGGTCTAGGGACATATGAGGATTGAGTAATGATGTTTTCTTCGATATTCCAATAATTTTGAGGTAAAAGTTATTCTGTCCAATCAGAATATGTCACCTCAAATAGATAGGATAAAGTTATCCTTGGGATACCGGAGAATTCACCTTAGATAAATCCCTAATTTGATTCTTGAAATTATAAGATTATATTAACTTGATCCCTAAAATTTTTGAAATTTCGAAAAGATTCCTAAAATTATTAAACATTAATTAATCTAATCTTTTCATGATCCATGGATATGAACATTATAATTTGAGAATCCAAATTATTATAAGGACCATGATTAAATTTTGGATTTACTGAATGAGGATCGACAATTTCGCACCAACTGCAAGAGAAGCTTACCTGTCCGCGAGCTTCCCCTTTCGTTTCCAGCCTTCCTTATCGCCGCGCAGCTCTCTGTCTCTGATCTCTCCCACTCTCACTCGCTCTTTCCTTCCAACTTTCCTTCCTTCGTTCGAAGAAGACAGCATCCCTGAGTTGAGGTATTCTATCCTTCCGTTTCTCTCTGTTGGAGGGAAATGGAGAGAAGGAGATACATTTTTTTCAATCATTTATATTTGATTTAATTTTTTAAAGAGAAGAAAAGGGAATAAAATCTCTTTTCCTTTAATTTTGACTTCCCTTCGATATCCATGAAAAGGTGAAGTGAATTTTAAAACATTTTATATATATCGACTAAAATATCCATTATGAATTAAGTAATTATAAGATATAAAAATAATTTAATTTTAAAATTTATTTTTTAAACCTTCTTTCAATCAAACACAATATTCAATTAAAATCTGAGCCCCCCTACTTCTTTAAAATCTTTCCCCTAGCATATTTTAAACCAAACGTAGTTTTTTTTAATTGTGATATTAATTGTTCATTTTCAACGTGCATTTCAGATTAATCCAGTAAGTTGTGAGTTGTGACTGATATTTACCCTAAAGCTGTGACTGATATTTCGGATTGTTCATTATCAAAAAACGTTTTTTACCCTAAAGCTGTGACTGATATTTTGATTATTAGTTGAGATTATCATTTGTTTGAACCAACATGCATTTTAATTTCGGATTCATGCTGAACTTTTCAATTATCATGTGTTCTGCTTAACTTGAATTGATATTTAATCCCTAGGTTGCTCTGGAAGAATCTTCAGTGACCAAAGGAAAAGATAGCCTCTTAATACCGGAACACACCGAGGTATGGAGTCTCATTTGTCCAAAACCAAATCTACATTCAAACGTATGCTCTGATCATGTTTGAACTCTGTTTTTGGTTTCTTATTTTTTCCAGTTATTTATTAATCTAGTAAGTTTGCATATTATGGCCTCTTGTAGATTATTGCCTCATGCTAATTATTACCTGTTTCTTTTACTTGGTAATAGCTTATTACAAAAATTCTTTCAGACTAAGACTGCTATGTTTAAAATGGAAAATGGTAATGATCAATTGAACCATTTCTTTTTTTGGCCATGATGATCAGTTGACCCTAAAACTCTTATTTTCTTTTGTTTTCTTCTATATTTTATTTGTGGATGGGTGGGGAAGGCTGCTAATTTATAGTGTTAATCCTAAGATGCACTACCTTTTCCTTCCTTTATTTTTACACACAAAACAAAAGGATTAATAGTGGCAATGTCTTGACACTGCCACTAATTCATATTAATTGTGTCATATCTACTTGTGATCGTTCTACACTGCCACTACTTGCTATTGTCGGTGCATGTCTCTGCTATTCCAATTTCCCTCACCTAAACTCACTAGCTTCCATTGATTTAGGTAGATTATGATTATTATTTTTAATGTTTATAACAAGCCATAGATTTAGCCTGATGGAGGACTTTAAACACTTAATATGTTTCAGCAATGGAACTGCCTAGTCCAAACTTGCCTCCTACAATTAATCTAACACAAGAAGAAACAACATCTCAAACTATGGGGGCTGTGAATCCCACCAGTTCTGCACCTCTGCACCAACAACAGGAGGTGGTGGTGGAAGCCAGCCCACAAACCTGCCAGCCGCTGTAAATGAAGCTGCAACTCCCACTCCTCTTCCTCCTAAAAATGTGTGCAGCCTTACCTCCGCAAGCGGAGAAGCTGTTTCCAGAATTTGAACCTGTGACCTCTAGATCACAAGACAATAACTTTACCGTTGCACCAAGGCTCACCCTCATTGGAGATACTATAGTATTGGGAGAAAATGCTGTACTTATTGAGTTTTCTACCCTATATGCATCCCCAAAGCCCACATTTTATCTTGTGAGCCAATTATCCCTATTAATGAATGTCTGCGCAGTATACTGTATAATTTTGAGGATGTCAATGGATTTACTGAAATCTTGGTAGCTGGCCCCACCTAGAGGGATAAGGCTTAGTAGTGGTAGCTTGTTTTCTTTGTGAATTATATGATGAGATGTTTATTAATCATCCTTTTTCCTTTCATGCTTTTATAGGCCAATGTTGCATGCAGCATCTGCCCCAGTCTTTTGTGCAACTTATCCCCGCCATCTGCATTGTCCTCGTTATATAATAAATCCGTCAGTTAAAACAAGGTTTTCTGTTCATTGTTCAGTACCCGAGACAAACAAAGGAGCTAAAGTGGAGTATACTTCTTGGCTCATTGTTGGCTTGGGTAACCCTGGGACTAAATACCACGGCACTAGGCACAATGTAATTATTCTCTAATTTGGGAAGATGCTTGAACTTGAATGCACTTCTCGTTTGTAGTGAATCTTATGGTTTTCTCTCTATTAGGTTGGATTTGAAATTGACAGCATTTCTCATGCTGAAGGGATTCGGATGAACACAATACAGTCAAAGGCCTTGATTGGAATAGGTGCATCATATGCTAGCATTGATTTTATTTTTTTGTATTTTTGTCCTCTTTTTTTTCTCCCACTTACTTACTTCATATTGATGGTAACGGTAACACTGAATTATATTTTCTTCTGCGATCTGTACAGGTTCTATAAGGGAGGTACCAGTTTTGCTGGCAAAGCCTCAAACGTACATGAATTTTAGTGGGGAATCGGTTGGTTTTCAGCATATATAGTAGCTAGATTTTATATATACACAGACACACATATAGAGACTGGTTATGGATCAACAATCTGCTTTGATGCTCATCTGTATATTCATACAAAAAATTATGGTCTGCACTTTTTGTGTTACTTTGTACCCTGATTTTATCTTATTTTTATTATTCTTAAAGGTTGGACCACTTGCTGCATATTATCAAGGTACCCTTGCGTCATATTATACTAGTATGTATTTCTTAACTTCATTCTGTTTAAAAATAGTTAGGGACAATTTACAAGTTTGTTTGACTTTTGTAGAATTTATGTAGGTTTATGATGAAATGAGCCTTCCAAATGGTGTTTTAAGGCTTCAACCTAAAGGCGGACATGGGCATAATGCTTGTTGAATTTCCCATAACATGGTTTCTAAAATTGTCATCATGAAGATATTTGATATATCATAACAAAATATGATTTAAAATGTAAGAATTGTTAGTGTAACAAATCCTAACTTATTAATATTGAGACAATAAACAGACTTTCTCTAAACTTATTGACACAAGACAGAAATGAATTAGGACATCCAAGGTTAGAGCATCTCCTATGGGAGTTGCTTAAGAAATAACAATTGATTCTTACACGGTAGCACCATTGGAGCACAAACGACATGACATCCATCTATAAGCACTGTTGCTTATAGAAGCAACCGGTTCTTATAAAAGTATTCTAACTTTTTAGAGTTGCACCATTAGAGTGGAGAGTTGCTTAAAGTAATATAAAGTAAAAAGGGGTGATGTGGTATGGTGGAGCTCATAAAAAGGAGTTGAAAAACTCCAATGAGTTACATGATTGGAGATGCTCTAAGGGTTAGGGATTTAAGATGCATTTATGGCAGCAAATAAGGTGGATACAAAGCTTATTGAAGTTTTCTTGACTCTTAAAGGTGAGGGTGGTTTGTGGGCATAGCTTTATCACTAGTTGCTTCAACTCCAAAGTAGAATTATCCTGTTTGAATTTTAACTTGATTGTCTCTTATTATGTTCTAAGATGACTTTTCCATCTTTAAACCAGGATAAGGATTCGAATTTAGGGCATTGGTAACAAGTAGCCTCTCAATTTTGTTTTTTTTTTTTCTTTAAATTTTTTCTTCAATGCATTTTGGTGAAGTTTTGTTTCAAACTAATTTATGGGTAAGACTGTGTTAGCAAACCTCCAATTAAAGGGTCCATGTTAGGAAGAATAAGGGTGAGGTTAGGGGATTGGGGCCCAAGTCTGTTACTAGCAGAAATAACTATCTATCAGACAGTTAATATTTGACAACTATAATTAGATATAAAATCATTTACATGGAGTTAGTAAAAGAAGTGATTGATTGAGAGTGGAAGAGGAGGGGAGAACCCAGGACTCTCAAATATCCTGGAGAAGGAGAGAGCTGTCATGCTAGTGTTCTACAGTGTTCTTCAATCTCTGATTCAGAATCTGATACTGATACAGATCTGTTAGACATCACATTCTTTCTGATACAGCGTTCTTCAGTTTGTTCTATCAATAAACATCACATTCTTTCTCTAAATTCTAATCCAGTTATGTTAGACTGCCATCCCAATCTTGCAAACCTTATTTTTTCAACTTATTTGGGAAGTGACAGCAAATTTCTCTGTATATGTCATCTTGTACTGGGTCATGATTCTATAACTGGTGTTAGATTGTTACAGGTTGAAAAATGTAATGGGCCATTTGGATGGATCCCGTGATTTTCCTTGACTTTCCATTGGTTAGTTCCTTGTCTAGAGTCACTTTATAAGTTGATATGTTCTCTTCAGTTGTTTCAGCAGTGCTATATTTGAAAATTTTGTTTTATAGGAATTGGAAATCCTCCTGGAACTATGGATGTAAGAGCTTATCTTCTACAGAAGTTCAGTTCGGTGGAGCGAGAACAGGTGATACCTTGTAGTCTTGTACCAACTACCAAGCATGAATTGGTTTAGTTCTTTTATTATTGCACAGCATCATTCTGCTTTTACTAGTTGTAAAATACTTTACAATTTACATGTGTTGTGAGGGTCCATAGATTTTATTAGGAGTGAAAGAGCAATTTAGAATTTGGCTATAATTATATAATTGGAGAATATAAAGAAGAAATTGAGAAGTTATGCAATGCAAAATATTTGGACAGTTAGTTTAACCTACAAAAGCAATAGGAAGATTAATAAGCTATTTGTGGCACAATTGTGTATATGTTACAAATTATGCTCCTGTATGTTTTTTCCTTATTTAAAAGTTGATGGTAACGGGTTCTTTTTTTTTTAAATGTCAGATTGATGCTTCACTGGAGCAAGGAGTTGAAGCTGTTAAGGACCTTAGTGCTCAACGGGTTCAACCACCATGTCAATAGATTCAATATAGGGCAAAAATACAAGTACCATAAAGTTTGATTTTTCTCAAATGAACCGCCAATTTTGGGCCGAGATGAAATCCATGATTACTTATTGTGTTCGCTAGCAGTTTTAACCCAAAAAACTCGTCCTAATATGTGCATATTTTTGTAAGGGGAAATTATATTGATTTCGTATGTCTTGACACCCTTCTTGTTTCAACATTTATATTTATCTCCCTTTGAGATTCAATTATCATTACACTTACTTTCCCTCCAGCGGACGTGATTATAATTACACTGATTTTCTTTTAAGTGTAGTTTTTGGAATAAGAGGGATGTTGAGTGTAATTAAACTAAACCGTATAGAATGTCAATGTAATATTCCCATTTTGTAAAGCTTACTCGTGCTCCTATTCTAGTTTTGGGCCTCTGGTCGACAGTTACTTCATGTTGAGAAAAATAAGTTGATGCTAGGCCTAGATATAAAATTGGCAGCGGGAGGGAAGCAATATTTGTCCTTTGGGCACCCCTGCCACCCTATAACCTTTTTTTTTCCACAAATTCAAAGGATGTAAAGCACAAATGAAGATCGTCTATCCTATTTTTCTGTCACACTTTCTGTTTCTCATCAATGACAATCTGTTACTTAAGAAAATAATAGCATAATTTATTAATATTTATGTATATCTCCAATCTTTGATTGGTAGGAGACATCGAAATATTATTTTTTGGAACATCAGAATTTAAGTGATGAACAAGGGAGCCTGAAACAAACCACAAAATTCAAAGAGATTACAAATTACGTGCATATCCGTAATTTTATCTAAATGGTTATATCCTTAACCGTTGTAGAATAATAAACTATAATTATTCAAACTGTTATTAATAGTTGAGATAATTACGCACCATCTTCTGTAATAACCAATAGACAACAAATATTAATAATTGGGCACAGTAACGTCTTGCAAGTGTTATGGTAGTCTTAAGACTAATGATTCCTAGTCAGCAAATGTCTTGCTATTTGGCAAGTTTTCATGACAATTGTTGTATGGTTTTAATAAGTTTTTCAGGGATACCTAGTCAGCAAATGTCTGGCTATTTAACAGCTTGGAATAACTTTTGCTTTTGGATTGAATGAATTGAAAAATTATACTAAGTTTTACATCAAAGCTGCTTTCAAAATAAAAACATCCAAGCATAAATCACTTAACTTCAAATTTCATTATATTGAAATCAATTTTACAAAATCAATTCTATTTAAAATTACGTTTGTCAAATACTCATCCAAAGATTGGATTCCAAACACACGCTAAGAATATTTGCCATCTTGCTTTTCTTAATTCACTAATTGATAATATGATCATCTTGTTTATTAAAAATTTCTATAATCTTTTATAATGTCTTCATTATTTTTTAGATCAGAAGTTAACTTTCATGATTTTTGGGACACATTATTTTTTGTAAGAAGGAGGGGATATATAGAATTGTCTTTTATTACTACAAAATGACTTTTTTTTTTTACTCAAACCAAATCAAGCTTTTTCATTCATGATAATGTTCCAAATACAATTAAGAATACGATTAAAAATCGTGCGATTAGTGAGACGACCCGCCGTCCCATTGCAGAACCTAAGTTATCAACTATCCTTAATCGTAGTATAAACGTTAGCGTGCCTTATTAATACGAAGCGAAGCGGAAAGATTAAACGCGGAAACGAAACTAAATTAAGGCACATTGCATATCAGAGTACACAAATATGAAATATATATATATATATATATATCGATTGCCCCGTTAGTAGGGTTACAATAGTAATACACAGATATAGAGTATATCAGTACAAACTGTAAGCAAAATACACCAAAAGATAAAGAGAAGACTCTCAAGCTAACAGCGATCGCCACCCAAACCTCTAGGGGCTGGGGTCCATGGCTCGTCCACCGGCATCAGGCTCGTAAGGAGTGTCATCCAATTCTTTAGCAACTGGTTCCTCCACAGGGTCTTCCCCATAAAATAAAAGAGACACATAGAGAAAAGACAGAGAGATAAGAAACATGCATCATCAAACATGGGAGAGGGGCAATAGTACAACATATAAACTTGTAGCACACATCACATAGAAAACATATAACACACCAACAACCATCTCTTGGGTCATACAACACAACCATCTCAAAAGTCACTCTCTCAGATCAAACCACTACGAAGGATACTAACCCTTATATGCATGTCATCATTCCTATATGCATGTCGGCCGATATCATCACGTCCCCAGTTGGACATCCCCGTCGGGATTAATAACATCACGTCTCAAATTGGACATCCCCTTTTGGGACGAAATATGCTATGGTATGAAATGTTATGATATTCAACAAACATACATCATAGATTGATACCGGAACCTCACACCTAATCACTCGGCCATGATGCACTGCATCCACATCGACGTCGACATCGACATCGACATCGACATCAACATCAACATCAACATCATGACGCCTTGCGTCCACGAGCCACAACTCTATGATCAGGACCATGACGGTATCAATCCGAACAACAGCGCAATCTCACCATACTTTCATCAACAATCATCCAGCCAATCACAATAATAAAATATCATAACAATAAATATGCTAATATAAATATCATCACGTTGACAGAACAGATAACCACATAGGCAGTTCAACATATCAGATAAACAGATAATCATATAGGCAGTTCAACATAATAACCTCAACGATTACATCGTCCAGGATATCGTCTTAGCGGTAGGGTCCAGGTACTTTGTTCAGGGCTCAACCTCTAGTAGGGTTTAAGGTTTCCCTACACATGCATATATTCTATACGAAGCTTGCCTTCCCGACGATACTAGTTCTTTCTCCCCACCTGAAACTGCTACGCACACTTGCCTTCACGTACAAGCTCCCAAACACAGCTCCGCAACTGGCAATTTAGCACGCTTTAGGGCGATCGAACACAGTCTGATCCTTCACAACAAATCAAAGTCTAACATTAACGAACTACACTCTCATGTACCACAAGGTATAGGTTCAGCCCTTCACTAAGTAAATAGGCTAGGGATGTTAAAATTTTACTAGCTCTTGGATTAATGATCCTTGAGTATGATAAAGACAAAATCACTACTCATTTGTCAAAAACTTGAACTAAAACCCCTTCAACCAAATATGTGAGAGTTCGGCCTCTTCATGGAAAAATGGGCTAGGGATGTCTAAAAGTTCCTAACTCTTGGATCAATGATCCTTAAGCATACATAACATTAGATCAAGTCTCATTACACAAAACTTCGAAGCAAAACTCTTAACTTTCTAAAAGTTAGGTTTCGGCCCCTATTAGAAACAAATAGCTATGCATGTTATTTGATTACATGCTCTTGGATAGTGATAGAGAATGATGAAACTAGCTCATAGAAATTGGTTTTACATTAAAAGGATTTTTCTACAATTTTCTAGAGATTTATGAAGTTTGAAGCTTAAACTTGAACATAGTTGGAAAAACAAGATTTTCAATGAAGAACGTGAAGATTAAGAGATCAAATAAAGGGTTCATACCTCTTAGAGGATGAAAGAGAGCAAGATTATCAACTTTTCTTCACAAAATCACTTGAGGATTTCTTAAGAAAAAGAGAGAAAGTAAGGAAGAAGATGAAGTTGTGAAGAAATGAAAAGGATGGAGGCTTCATGAAGGTGTGGGGGGGGGGGGGGGGGCGTGGGGATGAAGGGAGTGGCAAGGGTGTCCAAAAAAATTCACTTAAGGGGCAAAGTGGACATTTCACCTAGGGACAAAAATGTCATTTTGTGAAAAGTTAAGGGTAATTTGGTCACCTCCAAATTCACAAAATATCTAGATATTTGTTGGATTTCATGATGAGGGTGAGGGTAAAATGGTCTTTTCCTTTAGGGACAAAGATGTCATTTAGGAGAAAGTCCAGGGGCATTTTGGTCTTTTCGCAGTGTGAACGCGTTCAGATATTTTAGAACGTCATCATGACACTGGCACGCCTTCCCATGTTATTTTACTTGATGTGACTTCAAGTTTATCCGTTAGCGAGTCCCGATAAATCCACATTTAGCTCCGTTAATTACACGATTTAAGGTTTCGCCCGCATAACATATATTGATTCACTTTTTAGTGCGAAAACCCGATTTTACCAAAGTTGTTGGAAATTCAATTCTAAACCTAACTATTTCGTTCACGAGTCAAAATTAGGTTTTCTGATCAGTAAAATCTTACTGTCAGTGAAAACGCAGGTCGAGTTCCGTCTGAATTTTCAACCCAAAATTTAACCGTAGCTCTCTATGATGACGTAGAGTATGAATATAGTCTTGGTTTATTGAAAATCATTTTCTAAACCTCAGATAAAAATATAAACTCATTTATATAATTATCGATCTTAGAAAGCAATAAAAATCGGGGTGTTACAATTAGCGTAGTTGGTAGAAGCTTTTGCTAAGGCATGAGCACTACCATTTGCTTGTCGCTTAGTAAAAACAACTTGGAAGCTGTTATTGGAAAGTAAAAAGGTCCTACAGGAAGTAACAATAGAACCATATTCAGACTTATCAGATTTGACCTTGTGCACATCATCAACCACCTGTTTGCTGTCCATCTCAATGATCACATTTTGCTTCTTCATGGAGGAGAGCCATTTTAGAACTTGAAGAAGACCCCACACTTCCGCCTCTACAGTTGACATCAAGCCCCTGCTCCATCTCGTGAGAGCTAGCATGAACGCTCATTCATCATTTCTCATGCAAGCACCAAAACCCATGCATTTGTTCTCTTTGAATATGGCAGCGTCAACATTGCATTTGGTGTAACCTGCTGGAGGAGTTTCCATTCAACGGACTCGTGAGGCATGGTTGTGGCTGCCTGATTCTTTATCCCTCGGGCGAAACTCCAAGAATGAAGAACATCATCAGCTCTAGAGATCACTTGTTCCACTGTCTCATTCTTAGTTTCCCATAACATCATGTTTCTTTTCCTCCATAAGCACCATAGTAACATGCTGAAATGTGCCAGTTGTTTACTGTCTAACTCTTTAATCGCTTTGAAATAGAAGTCTTGGAAGCTCTCCACCTATTGCATTATATCCTGTACATGCTGCCAAAGTTGAGTCCTCTGCCAACACAATATGCTGCTAGGGCAAGCAAGGAAGATATACCAGTTATTTTCGAGCTCACTATTACAACAGGCACATAGGGACGAGCACTCTATTCCTCTTTTGCGCAGATTTGTACGGTTAATGAGACAGTCCCTCAACAACCTCAATGTAAAAACTCTAACCTTTGGGGGGATCTTCATTGACCAAACAGAAGGCCAATCACCTGGACATTTGAGCTCTTCTTTTTTAAGGATTGTCTCCATGCAAACCCGGTATCCACTCTTAACCGAATAAATACCTCTTTTATCAAACTTCCATACTGTTGTGTCTTGCTCATGAAGTTCCAGCAGAGGAATTTGTAAACGATCAATATTTGCACATTCTACTAAGAAACATGAGTTACTATATGTAGTAGACAAACATCTCCACTATTAATTAAAATGTTCTTTTGGGACAGAAATTTCCGTCGCAAGTAGTAGAAATTACGTCCCAACACTATTTTGGGATGGAATTTGTGACAAACAAAAATCTTCGTAATTCGTCCGTCGTAAAACATTTGGGACAAAATTTGTTAATCCGTCGCATATTTGGAATGAAATTCAGGACGGAAAATAATTAAATTTTGTGACAGAATTCTTTCCATCCGTCTCGAGTTTTTGACGGAATTTGTGAAGGTAAATATCAAATTTATTTTTGATTTATTTATTTTATTAATATATTGGGACGGATTAAGGTAACACTTGCCGTCACAATATTGTTAAGGATGCGACAAATATCAGTCAAAATATTCTGTCTCAAATTTAATGTCTTTATGACAGAATATTTCACATTAAATTTTGTCTTATCATTATTTTGAAAAAGAGTTGTGTTATTTGAACATCAAAATCTGGACACCGTATGTGACACTGTATGTGTTTATCTCTATCTCTCACTTTTTATCTTCTTAAGTATATACGCATTTCAAAAATACACCAAAAAACAAAGGGACATCGTATGGTGTCCCCTTTCTGATGTTCAAAAATATTTACTCTTTGAAAAAATATTAATTTTTTGTATTACAATAGTTTCCCGATAAACATTAATAATTACAAAACAATTAATAATAATAATAATAATAATAATAATAATAATAATTCATAGTAGTTAATCAATTTTCATAAAATTCATATGCAACTACATATCCATTTGTCCAATACTAAACATAACTTGTTCCATCATAAGCATAATATAAGTATATATGTATCTCAACTTGTGAACATAAATTTTCAAAGTTTCCTTGTAAACAAAAAAAAAAAAAAAATAGATAGAATAAATCAGCTTATGAATTGTTAGTGGTCCATGAAGATCAGAACTATATGCACCAATTCTAAATACAAGTTGTCACATCATTGCCAAAGCATTGCAGACAAACGCCAAATCAATTATTAAGCTAAAACCAAATCTAATCCTGTGAACCTTACAAGTTAATTCTTTTGGCAATATTAGTCTTAGGCGAAACAATTCTTTCTTTCATAATCAAGATTAAGCTAGCTCAAAAGGAGGAATGAAGATTCACCCCTTAAAAAGTATGGAGGGAAGGTATAAAGACTACTACACTACTCTCTAATTTCATGGTAAATGAACTTTCCTCCTTTAAAGTAAATACAGATAGTAAAAACACTATTAAAGAAACTAAAAACACTTGAATATGAATTGATTTTGTGTATTGAATAACTTGTCAGTTACATCACAATATAGCTTGGTATTTATAAGACCAATTGGCTAGAAAGATAATACAAACAAACTAACTCTATTAACTAATCTAACTATTATGTTTCTAACTTAATCTGTTTTAACAGTATAACAAATATCAGCTAATAGATCCTATCAGAAATAACTATACATAAGATAGAATAACATATATAGATCTTCTCAATACTCCCCCTCAAGTTGGAGAGTGGGGATCATGAACTCCCAACTTGCGCAACAATTCATGAAACGATTTGAACGCCAAAGCTTTAGTAAAAATATCTGCTTGCTGCTATTGTGAAGGAACACAAAATGGTAGCAATAGTTCCTGACTGCAAGTGTTCACGAACAAAATGACAATCAATTTCGATATGTTTTGTTCTTTCATGAAAAACAGTATTAACGGCTATATGTAAGGCCGCTTGATTGTCGCAGGGAAGAGGAGTAGGATTGTCACATGAAACTATCAAGGAAGAAAGAAGAGTGCACAACCAAATGATTTCACTAGTTGCATGAGCCATTGCTCGATACTCTGCTTCACTGGATGAACGAGACACTTTTGTTTGCTTCTTTGTCTTCCACGAAATTGGAGTTGAACCAAGCTTCATAAGATATCCAGAAATTGAGCGTCGAGTGATAGGACAAGCTGCCCAACCCAAATCACAATAACCAACAAGTTGCAAATCATTTTTTGTAGGAAGAAAAATGCCATGTCCAGGTGAAGACTTTAAGTAGCGAAGAACTCTTAAAGCAACTTCCCAATGTGCTTACCTTGGACTTTGCATATGTTGGCTTAGAATATGCACCGAATAAGTAATCTCTGGCCTGGTGATTGTCAAATAACTTAAGCGTCCAACAAGACGCCTATACTGAGAAGAATCTATGTAGAGTTGGCAAGTGTTCGAAGACAAGTTATGATTTTTCTCCATGGGAAAAGTACATGGTCTGCAATTAGTCATGCCATATTCTTCTAATATATCAAGCGTGTATTTTCGTTGGCCAAGAAAGAACCCTTCTAGTCCACGTGACAACTCAAGGCCAAAAAAATATTTGAGTCTTCCTAAGTCTTTCATGCGAAAACAGTTATGCAAGTAAGCCTTAAAGTTGTTGCATGCTTCTGTGTTATTGCCAACAATGATCAAATCGTCCACATATATAAGCACAACAAGAAAAACTTCACCAAAAGTATATGTGAACAAACTGTGATTCGCATGAGATTGAAGAAAACCATATGAAGTTAAGCTTTCAGAGAGTTTCGCATACCAATTGCGTGAGGCTTGCCGAAGGCCATAAAGTGACTTTTGTAATCTACATACAAGGTTCTGTTCTAGAACAACATACCCTGGTGGAACTGCCATATATACTTCTTCTTGTAAATCTACATGAAGGAAGGCATTGCTTACATCCATTTGATGTAATTGCCAACCTTTTGCTGCTGCAACTGTTAGGAGACAACGAACTGTTCTCATTTTTGCTATTGAGGCAAAAGTTTCTCTGAAATCCTCTCCTTCAACTTGAGTGAATCCCTTTGCGACCATTTGAGCTTTATATTTGTCTATTTCTCCATTAGCTTTATGCTTAACCTTGTAGACCCATCGAGAATCTACTAATTTCTTCCCTGCTGGTAAAGGTTCAAATGTCCATGTACAATTTTCTTCAAGAGCTTTTATCACTTGTTCCATGGCTTTGCGCCATTCCTGATGTTGAACAACTTGCAAATAATTCCTAGGCTCATTGTCAGTCATAATAGCAACAAGAAAGGCTCGATGTGTAGGAGATAAATTATCATAAGCAACATAATTGGAAATTTGATAGGACTTACTTGAAGAGGTGGATTGATTCTGAGACGTGCAAGAGGGTCTATGAGTAGTAGCATGACAAATATAATCCCTAAGGTATTCTGGGGACCGGCTAGCTCTTTGTTCATGTGTTGGTACTGTTTCTGAAGCAACAATGTTGAGCTCCCCTTGAATCTGATCAAGACTAGGCTCTTCAAGTGAATTCTCAGTATCAACAACAATGAACTCTTCATGAACTTCTTCAGGCGCTACATGGTCTGCTTCATTCTGTTCTTCAATGTGAACATTATGTTCAGTAATTGGATTTGGCAGCAACTCCGTAATGTTATCACTGTTAGCAGCATATGAGAAAAGATTCTCATAAAACACAACATCTCTTGATGTTAGGAACTCATGAGTTTCTAGATCATAAACACACCATCCTTTTTGGCCTTGTGGATAGCCAACAAAAACACTTCTTCTGCTCTTGATGCAGACTTATCACCTGGTTTGATGATTTTAACATAACAAAGACATCCAAAAATTCTTAAATGTTTGTAAGATGGCAACTTCCCATAAATCATCTCATAAGGAGTGACTCCCTCGTTTTCCACTGTTGGGGTTCTATTAATTAAATAAGTAATTGTTAGAACACATTCTCGCCAAAAGGATAAAGGCAAATTATATTGAAACCTAAGTGCCCTTGCAACATTGAGAATATGCCTATGCTTTCTTTCTATGCAGCCGTTTTGTTGAGGAGTTCTTACACAAGATGTCTTATGAATGATTCCTTCTTGTTGAAGAAAATGTTGCATTTTGGAGTTAACAAACTCCGTTCCATTATCACTTCTAAGTGATTTCACCTTAGTGTTAAATTGAGTTTGCACCATTTTACAAAAGTTAATGAGATGAGTAATTGTTTCAGATTTCTTCTCTCTTAGTAGATAAATCCAAACTACTCGTGAGTAGTCATCTACTATAGTGAGAAAGTAGTGAACCATTATGAGATGCAATTGCATACTTACCCTCATAAATCACAATGTATCAAATCAAAAAATTTCTCAGCTTTATTATTGCTTAAAGGAAAAGAAGATCTACTTTGTTTGGCATGATGACATACATCACAATAACCTATTTTATTGTCATCAAAACAGAAATTAAGTACACTAGAAAGTTTCTGTAAATTCTGCTTTGAGGGGTGACCCATCCTAGCATGCCAAACCAAATTTTGATCTCTTGAAATATCTGTTGATGAAGAACCTTCTGTCTTGACCTTAAGGAAATAGACCCCCTCGTGCAAGTCACTGAATCCAATCGTCCTCTTCATTGTTTGCTCCTGTATAACACAACCATAAACAAAGTATGTTATTGTGCAACCCAAATCATAAATGAGTTTGTGAATAGAGATAAGATTGCAATTAAATTCAGGAATGAACAAGATATTATGTAGCTTTATATCATTGCTAAGAGTAATTGTTCCAACTGTTGAAACATAAACAACATTTCCAGTAGGCAAAGAAATGCACATGGGATTCTAGGATCGAATATAGTGGTGTCATGTGATGAGAAGCCCCACTATCCAAGACTCATTAATGATTACCAGAAGTACCATCATGTTGCTCACTGCCTTTTCTGCCTTGAAGATCATGAAAAGCAAGGCTGTTTTGATTATGCTCTTGCCTCATTGCTGGTTTCTGGTTACCTTCTCTGCCCAAGCAAATCTTGCACCTCCACCAGAATTAGAAACTGATTTATGATCCTTGTTTTTGTTTATTCTTTGAGTGTCCTAGTGAGAAGGATACCCAATTATCTCAAAATACTTGGGTTTCTCATGTCCCAGCTTTCCACAGTGCTCACATTTTAATCTTGACTCATCTTTATTCCTTTGCTTTTGAGAATAGAAGGCTGATCCCATGTCTTGCTTGAATTCTTTGCCTTTGTCTGCAACAACGCGAGCCTCCTCTCGCAAGATATGATTAAAGACCTTTCTGAGAGATTGAGACGACCCGCCGTCCCATCAATAGAACCTAAGATATTAACTAATCTTAATCGCATAATAAACGTTAGCGCGCCTTATTAAAACGAAGCGAAGCGGAAAATTTAGCGCGGAAGCAAACAAATACACGGCACGCAACGCTTCAGAGTACACAGCTTAACATATAAAGAAATATATCACATACAGTATCGCCCCATCAGTAGGGCTACAGTAATACAGTAATACATACGAGCATACTCTTACAAACCAAAATAAGACCAAAATAAAAGTATGAAAGATAGGCCGAGAGATAGCTCTCCGACTAATCACGATCATTGCCCAACCTCTCGAGGCTAGGGTCCGCAGCACGTCCTCCAGCGTCAGGCTCGTAAGGAATGCCGTCCAGCTCTTCAGCAACTGGTTCCTCCTCGGGGTCTTCCCATAAAATAAGAGCAACACATACAGAAAAATAGCGGGAGATAAGAAACATATATCATCAATATGGGAGAGGGGCATCAGTATAGCATATATATATACATCACACAACACAGATAACATATATAACACAATCTCATCCATCTCTTAAGTCACCAATCACAATCATCTCAAACATCGTTCTCTCATATAAGCCTATGGGAGGGATACTAGTCCCTATGTATATGCTGTCTTTCCTATATGCATGTCCGCTGATACATCACGTCCCCAGTTGGACATCCCCATCGGGATTATATCACATCACATCACACCATATCCCGCCTCGGGATTGTACGTAACGTCCCCAATTGGACATCCCCCTTTGGGACCAAATGCTGTGGTATGAAATGTTATGAAAATGCAACAAACATCCATCGCAGGTTGATATCGGAACCTCACGCCTAAACACTCGTCCACGACCACGACACATCGCATCACATCAACGTCAACATCAATCATCACATCAACATCACATCATCATCAACATCACATCAGCATCAGCATCACGACGCCTTGCGTCTACGAGCCACAGCTCCACGGTCGGGACCACAACGATATCAACCCGAACAACATCAACACTCACCATACTCTCATTAACACTCAACCAATCAAATCATAATATCATCACAACAGTAATTCTACCAGTACAGCTATCATCATAAAGTCAAACAACAATTCATCACGTAGGCAGTTCAACAAAATAAAACCAACATAAAATCAAATAACCAATTCGACACATCAACTGCAATAAATCATAAATGTCATATCATCAACTTAGTGGTGATAGCCCAAAAGTACCTACACCCAGGGTCCAGGCACTTTATCCAGGGCTCAACCTCTAGTAGGGTTTTAGGGTTTCCCTACACAGATATATATATATATATATATATATATATATATATATATATATATATATATATATATATATATATATATATATATATATATATTCTATACTAGCTTGCCTTCCCGACGATATGAGTTCTTTCTCCCCACCTTAGTGATTCCCTCGAGCAGCTCCGGCTACGACTCCCCAGCTGTCAGTCGGGTGCGCTGTCGGATGTTCGAATCCTGTCTGAGTCTATACAACAAAACACAACCAGAAATTAAAATAAGGAAACCATAATCTATCTAATCTCTAGGATTAGCTACTGCCCTTAATTACTTAAGTAGGCTAGGGATATTGGAATTCTATCAACTCTTGGATCAATGACCCTTAAGCATACCTAATGCATAATCAATGATCAATTATCAAAGATTTGAATCAAAACCCCTTAAACCATCAAGTAGGGTTTCGGCCCTCACCCTGAAAAATAGGTGAGAGTGTGATTTGGCCTCCTAATCACTTGGATTACATGATTAAGGGATGACACATGAGGAATCAAGAACAAAGAACAAAACCCATTCCCCCCCTAAAACAACCCATTCGGCCCCTTTTAGATAAATAGGCTAGAGATTTTATTTCATTACAAGCTCTTGGATTATGATAGTAGGGGATGATACTAGCTCATAGGAATTGGTTTGGTCTCAAAATGATTTTTCTACAATTTTCTAGAGATTTTTGAAGTTTAGATCTAGAAATTGACATTCATGAAAATAAATGGAGAAAATAAAGATTGAGAGCTCAAGGATGAAATCTATACCTTCTAGGTGATAGAGGAGGATGAGAGGAGCAACTTTGCTTCACAAACTTGGTTGAAAATCCTTGAGGAAGCTTGAGGAAAAAGAGGTTGAAAATGGAGGAAGAAAAGAGAAATGGAGGAAGAAGAAGAAGAAAGAAGGAAGAAGAAGAAGTTGGAGGGGATGAGAGAGAGAGGGCTGCACGAAATTATGGAGAGAGAGTGAGGTGAGTCATGAAAATTTAGATATTTTCATTTGAGGTAACTTAAGAGTTAAGAAAAGGGTAAAAATGTAATTTAGTAAAAAGACCAAGGGCAATTTGGTCATTTCGCGTCCCGATATTTTGAAAATCCTCACGACACTTGTAGGAGTCCCCAAATGATTTATCATAGCTCTAGTATGAAAATCATTGGCTCAAGGCTCTCGAAAAACCCTAAGATAGCTCGAATCGTCTCCTAGAACGATTATCGGCCTGAATATAATAATATTATTTTCATTTTCGAAGGTCAGGACGAACTTTTTCGAAAATATAGGAAACGTGATTCTAAGACTAACTGTCTCGTTCACGGGTCCAAATTAGGTCTCGATAGTAGTAAAGCACTACTGTCAAGGAAAAACGCAGACCGGGCTCCGTCTGAGTTTTCGACCCAAAACTTAACCATAACTTCCCACGATAGTGTAGGGCATGACTATGGCCTCGGAATAATTTATTTGATTTTCTAGACCCTCTAATAAAATAAAATTACTTAAATACTAGTTAAATAACAAGATTAAGAAAATCGGGGTGTTACAGAGATGGCAAAGGATCAGTGTTTAGGATTGTTCCTTTAATGCGGTTGAAACAATCCCCATCAAGACCTCCAAGAAATAAGTGAACATGGTGATCTTCTTCCCTCTGTAAAAGCTGTTTTGATGCTCCACACGTGCACTCAACATGTTCACCAAGTTCATCAGTGAGACTTTTAAATTTGTTATAATACTCAGTGACTGTCATATTGGAATCTTAGACTAAGAGTCTGCCATAGTTGATGCATTCAAGATGCATTTGTCTGAGCAAAACGTTCCTCCGAGTAAATCCAAACATCCATGGCCGTTGTTGCATGCGAAATGTTGCCATGTAATGTGGAATCTATCGAATTGATGATCCACATTGTTACCATGGAGTCCGCCTTCTCCCAACACTACGCCATATTAGGGAATAATTGACGCTATCTTCACCAGCATTTCCCCGTGAAACGGTAGAAAATATGAGGCGGAAGAATATTCCCAGCACTTTCTTAAGGAAGCGCTAGCAAGTTCGGAGACTTTACCAGCGTTTTCTGAAGAAAACGTTGGGAATACTCTTATTATAGGAATTGTCAGCGCTTTCTAAAGAGAGCACTGACAAAGATGTAGAACCTTTACAAGCACTTTCTTAAGAAAGCACTGGGAATACTCTTATTATGGGAATTGTCAGCGCTTTCTAAAGAGAGCGCTGACAAAGGTGTAGAACCTTTACTAGCGCTTTCTTTAGAAAGCGCTGGCAATATCCCTTTTCTAATATTTCAATTTCCCACCTACAGGTTACTTTTCAATTTCAATCTAGTCTCGCGCGCCTAGAGCTCCGTATTCCTTCTCGCGACCCTCACCGCCCCACCGTCGTTCTGCTCGTGCACCACCCCGACCTTAAGCCCCTCACCGCCCCACCATCGTCTTGCTCGCTGCACCAAAAGGACCACCGCGACCCTCAAACCTTCCCTAATTTCCTGTCATTCTTCCTTCGCGCAACCTCCTGCTCGCTGCTCTCTCTTCTCGCTGCTATTGTTGCTTCCACTGCGAGGGTTCATTCCTCTCTGCTTGGGTTCTCAACTCCTGCCATTTGTTCTTTTGAGTTTCTCTTTGTGAGTTTCTCCCTTTTTTAATTTTGAGTTTGGAGTTTCTCAACTACTGCTATTGTTCTTTTGATTTTGATTATTAGAAATCCCTTTTTTTGTTCTTTTTTATGCTTGAAATTTTGGTTGTTTCTCAACTACCACCCAATGCTTTTGATTCTGATTATTAGCAAATTTGAGTTTCTCAACTACTGCCATAATTTTCTCACCTATTATACATTCTTTATGCTTGTGTCAATTTATTTCACCTGTTTGGTTTTAAATCATTTGTATCTTAATTGTTTGTTTTGCTTGTGTTGATTTTGCAAATTGTTTTGGTTTGCAAGGGGAAATAGATAGAACAAATGTAAATATATAAAAAAAAAATAATAATAAGGGAATTGCCAGCGCTTCCTTGAAAAAGCGCTGGTAAAGGTGCAAAATTGTTGGCGCTCCCTTGGAAAAGCACTGGCAAAGGTTCACAATTGCCAGCGCTTTTTCAAGAAAGCGCTGGCAATTGTGCACCTTTGCCAGCGCTTTTCCAAGGGAGCGCTGTCAATTGTGCACCTTTACCAGCTCTTTTTCAAGCGCTAGCGAACTTTTCCCCCGTTTTGCTAGCGGATAGATAGCTAGCGTCCGAAAGCGCTAGCGAAGGCCTAAAAAAAACGCTGGTAAAGCCCTTTTATGTTGTAGTGCAAGCACAGAATTCCGGCGAAGTCTCTAATGGTTTCTTGACCGTTCCATCAATGAACCGAGCTTCGACTTTGCACACAGAGCAGTCTTTACTGATCTTGCCCGATTGCGATAATTTTCACCAACCAGAGGCACAACAACTAGCGGCGGCCCTTGGTTGTCAGATGGTCCGAGATGATAAGGTGAAGAGTTCGTGACAGTGAACTGCTCCGATTCGTTGCCGGAGGTATGCAGCTTTTACGACTTCCCATCGTCATATTTCTCTGATGCCATAAAGAAACTAAGAACACTTGAATATGAATTGATTTTGTGTATTGAATAACTTGTCACTTACATCACAATATAGCATGGTATTTATAAGACCAATTGGCTAGAAAGATAAAACAAATTAACTAACTCTATCATCTAATCTAACTATTTTTTTCCAACTTTATCCGTTATAATAGTATAACAAATATCAGCTAATAAATCCTATCACAAATAACTATACATAAGATAGAATAAAAGAAATAGATCTTCTCAATAACTATACATATCATAAATGCAGTTTTCAACAGATAAAGAGATAATCAACATTATAAAATATAAATGCACACATAAAGAGCAGAAAGAGATGCAGCTTACCTCAAATGCCACATTGAATCATTTTCTGGTCATCTCAGATTGTCTATGCCTACATATCAGATTTGAAGCATGATTTCTCATTAACACAGAAGCAAAACTATACCCAGCTATGAAGATTCAATGCATAGAGAAAATTTTTGGACGAAACCAGCATAGAGAAACTGAAGTGTTTCCAAAACTCAAGTGTTTACTAAAACTATTTCAGGTTGTTGATCGGTGTAATAGACATACTGTTTTCTAGAGTTCTTAGTAACAGTATGGTAGTTAATAGGTCCTGTATTTTATTGTTGTTACTGTGTATATGGGTTAGAGTACCCATTGTACTCTTATTTATATATTCTTTAGCTTATCAAAAAAAAATATTTGTTATCACAGTTGGAAAAGGAGTGTTTGTATTTACATTGGACCCAATGTATGTGGAATTCGTTTTGACTGGAGAAAACCTCCAGATACCAAAAGCAGGAAAAAATTATGCTTTCAATGAAGGGAATTATAAGCTGTGGGATGACAAGTTAAAAACATACAATGATGATCTCAAGAAGCCAGGTCCTGGTGGCAAGCCTTATTCTGCAAGGTACATTGGTAGCTTGGTAGTTGACTTCCACAGGACACTGCTATATGGTGGCATTTATGGGTACCCCAGGAACAAGACAAGCAACAATGGCAAGCTCAAACTTCGTATGAGTGTGATCCCATGAGCTTCATTGTAGAACAAGCTGGTGGAAATGGTTCATATGCCTATTTTTCTCTTAACAGGAACTGACTATAGAATATAATTGTGAATGTATTTTTCATTAGGTAAATGAATGTTACAAACTTATATATATATATATATATAGACACAATTCGAAAATCTGTTATGTACTCAAGATAAGATGAAGCTAACAGAAATATTCACAGTATTACAATCACAGATTGATAAAATGTTCAAGGATTTGCATATACTCATCTTTAATACATAAGACATCATACATTCTCTCTTCACCTTCTGCAAAGCTAAATATAGATAACTATTTTTCATGTGATAGCCTAATTTAACCTATTTCTTTTCTTGTCAAGTTTCTTGCAGTTGGAGTGAATAATTTAAGTCTCAGAAGAATACTCATGTTATCTATTTAATAGCTAAACTTAGACAAAATATATATTTAGCAGCTATAGCTTTTCAGATAAATAACAAAGTTAAAGATAATTACAAGAGACAATATTTTTGCTATTAATATAGAATAAATTATGCAATGTAGGTTTGTCCTCTTCATTCCTTGTTAACAAATCTGTCCGATACAAAATTGAGAGATATTGGTACTTTAACATTATGAAAAATCATAACAGTAGTATATTGTAGATATATGCAACCATACACATCACAAAATGCTGAACATATGATAAGTTACAATGTGGAGAAAGCACCTTGGGTTAGACACAACAATGCAGCCTGTTAAGAATAAAATGCAAGAAAATAATTCCATAGTGCTGCAAATTAATAAGCCCAAAGTAGCAAATCTGAACCATGACTAGGCTAGTTGTGGAAAAAGAAAGTAAGCATATAACAACTATCCCTCCAAATTAAAGCCCGAATTGAATGTTCTCTGTATCTCCTGTCCTCATCCTTTGCCAACAACAGACACATCCCTTCCCTCATCCTTTTTTTTGTTATTTTATGTCATGTATAATTGGTAGGGGCGTAAACGAGTTGAGCCAGCCGGGTACTTGAAATTTAAGTTTGGTTTGTGAAAAAAATGGATTGTTCAAACTTGGCTCATTTATTTAAGCGAGCTTAATCAAAAGCTTGAGCTTGGCTTGTTAACTAACAAACCGAGCCCGAATAATTCAAAAACAGCTCAACTCATTTACATCCTATTTGCGAGTTACTAGCAAAGGAAAAAGAAAAAATGAGTGAGAAACTGAAAAAAATTGAAACACTAGTTTTAACAACATTAAATGAGATTAACCAACTTCCTTAATATATGTGTTACATTTAAGTTTTGCTTATAATAGAGACCGGAGTAGTACAACCACAGATAAAAAAATTCAACGAAAACAAGAAAAGATTGAGAGCCTATTTGGTAAGGCACTTCAACTAGCTTATAGCGGATATCTTATAACGAATGAGAAAGTAGCTCTGTTTGGTAAGCGCATCTGTCACGAGCTTATAGCGTTTTTTCACGAACATATAGCGTTTTTTGCAGACGCTACTTGAAGTAGCGTTTGAGCTTATAGCTTATAGCGTTTCATTTTTCTTTCCACTTTTATCGTTATTATCTTCATTTAATTCTACCTTTATTCTCTTCTCTCTCTTTTATGTAAAATCATTAATGAATATACCCTTTTATGTCATTTTATATTTTTTAGATAGTTTAACCGTTAGTTTTACCAAACACTTTCACAGAAAATAAGCTAGCTTATCCGCTATCAGCTATCTCATCCGCTATCCGTTATAAACTATTCGCTATCAACTAGCTTATCCGCTAACAACTAATTTTACCAAACAAGCTCTCACACTTTACAATCACAGATCAACTGGGCAATGGAACCAGCACCAATTCAAACACAAAATAACACAAGCCCACAAATATGAGGGAGATTGGAGAAGTGATGATTCTGGAAGATGGAGAGAGAATGGATTTTGGGGGAAATGGAGGTAATCTCACTTTTTTAGCTGCAGATCGTGAATGAATGAGAGATCATCTCACCAACAAGAGCTTTCCTTTGTTGCCCGGTGGAGCTCGGTGGTTGGTGAGGCTGAAGAGCGGTTGGGGTTTTGGAGTAGTGTTATCAGTCTCGGACCGAACAGTTTGATCGGAAATTGTACCTATAATTGGTCCTATCAACATATTAAATATGTAATTAAATCAGAGCTAACATCATTAAATCGACTGTGAATCGAAAGATTTAGCTGACGGTTGAACCGATTTGAATGGAAAATGAAATAAAAAAAGCCTCTATGTGGATGGATCCTAGGTCTTTGGGAGTTTAGGGAGAACAATTGTATCACTATACCATAACATTCAATACAGTTATGACAAATGTATTATACAAAATTTACAAATTTGACATATATCAGTTCATATGATTTGATTAGTAACCCATTTATCTAATGTCCCGGTCGAAATCCGAGATTGATAATACTGTTTTTAAGTTAACACCCTCTCATCAATTCTGGAACAATTTAGGAGAAAGTTTCAAACATATTTAATTAATTTAATAAAATAATAGAGATCACTCATGTGATAACGCTAGAGATTAATCTTTTTCAAGGTGCCGTAGAGATCACCAATGTGGTCTTTGCATCTTCCAATAATTTTTTTTATATATATGACAAAAATCGAACTCTTAACAACATGCTTAAGGAATTAAACTATCTATCAATTAAGTCAATATTTTATAGTGGATGATTAAAAGTAATATTTTAAATTTATAATGTGTGAATACAAGTTGATACGTTGATCATAAAATTTGCGGTCATAAATTGGCAATCAATCAAGTTCTCTAATGGTTTTGCCTTGTTTTCTTTTGAATGAAATTATGAATGAAACAATTTGTTTTTTTAAAAAAATTATATGGCTTAATGATGTTTTTGGTCCCTGAAAATATAGGGTTTTTTGGTTTTAGTCCCTATCTTTTGTTTGTTTTGCTTTTGGTGTCTGTAACTTTTAAAATTTTGTTTTTGGTCCCTGCCGTCAACTCCAAACGTTAACTGTTGACGTGGCAGATGGAAGTCCATGTCAGCACTGACACGTGGCAAAATAATTATATTTTATTTCATATGTCTGACATGTCAGGGACCAAAAACAAAAATTTAAAAGTTACAGACACCAAAAGCAAAACAAACAAAAGATAGGGACTAAAACCAAAAAGCCCTATATTTTCAAGGACCAAAAATTTCATTCAGTCTTTAATAAAAATGATTTCCTAGGATTAATATTTGATTTTTTGATAGATGAAGAAGAATTGTAATTTTTTTAGTGGACTAATTTTGAAGCAAATAATCTTCCGAATGTAGATGACGAGGATGTCACTTTCGTACTTAAAGCACATGTTGAAGAGCTACAGAGGAAGAGACAACAGTTGCGGTGGAAGTTAGCCGGTGAAAGAAAAAAGTCTCAAATTTTGATAATGTGTTTGGGAATTTTAGTTGGGTTTTGAGGCTTTTTTTTTTTTTACTGGCTAGCTTTAACTGCAACTTCTGTCTCTTCTTTGTAGCTTTTCAACATATGCTCAAGGTAACAAAGTGACATCCTCTTCATCTACACTTGGAGAATTATTTGCTTCAAAATCAGTCCACTCAAAAAATTGCAATTCTTCTTCATCTGTCAGAAAACCAAATTAATTCATAAATTACAAGAAATCATATTTATTAAAGGCTTATGGAAGTTTTTGGTCCCTGAAAATATAGGGTTTTTGGTTTTAGTCCCTATATTTTATTTGTTTTGTTTTTGGTATCTGTAACTTTTAAATTTTTGTTTTTGGTCCCTGTCATGTCAGACAAATGAAATAAAAGAAATAATTATTTTGCCTCGTGTTAGTGCTGACGTGGACTTCCGTCTGCCACGTCAGTAGTTAACATTTGGAGTTAACGGCAAGGACGAAAAACAAAATTTTAAAAGTTACAGACACCAAAAGCAAAGCAAAGAAAAGATAGGGACTAAAACCAAAAAATCCTATATTTCCAGGAACCAAAAACTTCATTAAACCAAATTATAAAGGTCTATGATCCACCCTGGTAATTAAGAATATTCGAACCACCTTAATTGTTAAGGATCATTTTCTATTATTTCCCCTATGCCTATATTAATATACTTGTATAAAGTAGCTTGAAAAAGAAAAACGCAAACTTATTTATCTTTAATTCAACTCTTACGGATGCATATGGAAGCAAATTAATGGGCAATGTTGAACAAAACAAGTCCTCTATATAAAATTCCAAAAATGTCAACTTAAGTATTCATAGCACTTTTAGATTAGGGTTATGTTATTTAAATAATCAAAATACGATATAAAGATAATATTTTAGTCATTTATATATGACACATTCATTTTAATTTTGCATATAGTATATAACAGTATTTTTTTTTTTTGACTATAGTACATAACAGTATTTAATCACATTGATATGCGATACGATATATATATTATTGGGAAAAAGAAATTTAAATTTTCAAATATTAATTCAAGTGAGTAGTTTCAATGCATAGTAAATTGTTATTCCCTCCGGTCAGTATTAGAAGCAAAAGTTTAATAAAACACATATATTAAGGAAATTAGTTAATCTTATTTAATATTGTTAAAAAATTACTAGGTCTATTATCTAAAATACTCTTCATAAAGGGATTTGAGACTTGGAATAAAATGAGTTATTGAAAAACAAAATTGGTAATAAATGAAAATGATACTTTAGGAATAATGTCATTAAATAGGAGGGAAACACTTGTCTTTTGCTTATATATGTGCCAAAAACTTTGGGACTTTTTTTCTTATAATATTGACCGGAGGGAGTATGTTAGTAGAATTCAATATTTGACTCTTGGGAAGTTTACATTCATTCTTGAAAGAAAGAGTGACAAGTCATCTGTGCCACATGTT
Organism: Ammopiptanthus mongolicus; assembly: GCA_039655645.1. NCBI lineage: Eukaryota > Viridiplantae > Streptophyta > Magnoliopsida > Fabales > Fabaceae > Ammopiptanthus > Ammopiptanthus mongolicus. Next base: position 50,595,359 of record CM077350.1, read on the forward strand.
AAAAATATTAATTTTTAATTCCACAAAAAAATTTAAATAAGTTTTTGGTTCCTGCAAAGTACATCAATTTTGGTTTTTGTCACTGTAAAAAAATTTATTAGAATTTTGTCTGTAATCTTAAATTTTTGGAAATAGCTTGTACCGTCACCTCTCTCTGTTGATTACTTATGTGGCAAACAGAACATCAAGTCAGCCATGCCACGTCGGGGCCAAGTCCAAAAATTAGATGTTGCAACAGTTTCGCTCAATTTGGATACATATACCGGAAGTTATGCGCGATACAATTTACAGATTGTTAGCAACCAGATTCTGCAGAAATCCAGCAGTGTTCTAGATGTTACTGGGAACAATTCGTGCATCTAAAATTTCTAATAGTTTTACCAGGCTTAGATGAGGATGTTAGCTTTAATTCTAATCTGGTTTCACTCAATTAGGATAAGTATAGAGAAAGATACGCATCTCACAAGATAGGGACTATTTACAAAAAAATTGAGATTACAGGAATGAAATCTTAAGAATATTTTTTTACAGGAACTAAAACCAAAATTGATGAACTTTGAAGGGACCAAAACTTACTTAAATTTTTGTGTGAAATTAAAAATTAATATTTTTTTACACGTGATACCGATGACATGACATTCTGTCTGTCACGTCATCACTTAACGGAGGTATCCTAACGGCAGGGAAGAATTTCAAAGTTTTAAAACGTTTAGGTACCAAAACTTAGAAATTTTTTTGGAGGGACTAAAACCAGATCTTGTCCTATTTACAGGGACCAAAATATTCATTAAACCTATCATATTTAAGTTGTAAAAAAGTAAACCTAAAATATTCGAAGAATGATTTGGTTTTGAAAATGGGAAGCCAAATGACATCCCGAGGGTATATTCGCCCTTCTAGAAATACCCCTAATTTGGTTTTGGCTCCAACATGCACATACCTCTAACAGTCCACATCGTTATCTCCTCATAAAAGCTTAGCATTCCAGTTTAATAGCTTGTGACTGCTCGTTAAATGTAAATTTGGGTGTGACACATTTTGTCACTTTAAACGTGCAGCCATAAATATCATCGATAAGTTCTAGATGCCAATCCACACCATCCAATCCGCCATCTCATAAAGCAATTAATCAATCTCCACCTTCTATGATCTCTTGAAAGATAAAAAGACACCAACACTTTTGGACATTTATCTCCCTAGCTATGCCTATAAAAACGTACCCATCCATGCACCAAAGAGAGTGAAGCCACTTCCTAAAACCACAACAATCACATATATTCCTCCCTCCCTAAAATTTTCAGAAATGGCAACAAGCAACTTGGAATATGCTCCTATGACAGATAGCCAACAGAAGCTGGAAATGCAAAACAAGGCAACAGTGGAAACACTCTACAAGGTACTGTTGGGACAAGGCCAAATGGACATGGTGGACAAGTTACTAGCAAGTGACCTTGAGTGGTGGTTCCATGGTCCACCACGGTGCCAACACATGATGAGGGTGCTCACAGGGGAAACAGCCCATGATAACGGGTTCCGGTTTGAGCCGAGGAGCGTCGCTGTCATCGGAGACAGCGTGATCACGGAGGGATGGGAAGGAAAAGATTATTGGGTGCACGTTTGGACATTGAAAAATGGCCTCATAACGCAGTTCAGAGAGTACTTCAATACATGGCTTGTTGTGAAGGGTTTGAGGCCACCGGGGTGGGGGGACAGGCTAAACAGCATGACATTGTGGCAAAGCCAGCCTCGTGACCTTTATCGCCGGTCACTGCCGGGACTTGTGTTAGCCATTTAGTGTATGTTTGGATTGCTGTTTGCAATCCCAAAAATATGTTCGCAATGACATAATCGATTTATTTTATCGTTCAACATGAAAGCAAAATTTTGTAGCGGTGGGAGAAATAAATATACCCTTAGCCATCATTCATAGTTGTGGTCAAGTGGCAACTAGGGACAAAATGTATTTATTAAGTGGCCATACGGATTAGACATGTAGTTCAACTCAACCAGAATTTTAGTACACATTTGGCTTGAGACACACCATGTTAATTGTTATTATGAAAATATAGATATTCTAATATGCTCTAAAGGTAACAACCAAATGCAAGATTTTCACTATCGATTCAAGTTAAAGAGCAAAGAAAGCTATATTATTATTATATATGTGTGTGTAATGTCCTTGCTTTGTTTCTTTGTACTTGTTGCTTGCCTTTTCCTTCTTCTGGAATGACTTTGGAACTTGGAAGACCCCTCAAAATGGAAATGAATAAATATAAAAGCCAAAGTTTTAATTGTTCACGCAAACTTTAATTAGAAAGGTCTCTTTGATGAACAAGGCTCAGAGTGGGGGGCGCATTTTCTAATTAGTTTGGCAAAGGTGGTCCTCAAAATGGTGCCTGAATTCTGGCAGGTATATGAACTCTGCATGTAGTTATGAATTATTTTTGTGCTGTTCATTGTAGCATATGCTACTTATCTTAAAATTCTGTATAACTTCCAGCTTCCCTTTTTAGATAATATAATATGCGTTTGCGATGTGTATTGTGATAGTCGACTTGTTTGGACCTGTTTAAGAAAGGCTAACAAGAGCACAGAGGTTGAATGGAGAAAACTTGGGTGTGTTTGGATTTGCGTTTGAAACAATGTTCAACGGAAAAACACACTTTACGAGGCACAAAACGTGAAAGCAAGAATTTATTGCTTTCACTCAAACATACGTTTAACCTCATTCCAACGTAAATCCAAACATGCACTTAACTACAATTTCATAAGTATTTTAGGTGTTGTTTTCCGATGGGAATATGATATGTATAACAGTTCATCAATAAAAATATAACATGTTTAACCGCTCATCAATGAAAATATGACGTGTGTAATATTCTCATTGAAAAATAGCATCCAAAGCACCTATGAAATTACACATAAGTTTGAAAGGGGGTTCTATTCAAGGCATGCTGAAAAAAGCAATTAACATGCATGTAGTAACATGACAACCACTATCATGTGGACCAATTAATGAGGCTTGCAAGTGCCATTCTTGAAGTATACTTTACTAGGATTGTGATGTCCTCTGGCTTCCACCTACAAAGAAGTACAAGATGGTAGAACCACTTTGGATGCTGGTATAGACATATGAGAGTAAATAGAGCATTAAGAATTTGATTGTTGACCTCAAACCATGAGTTTCTTTATGACTCCTTAGTAAGGATTCTATTTAACTTTCTTGTCATGACAAGAAAAATAATTGCTCCGAAGACAGCAACACAAATTATCCATAAAAGAAGTGCCATGTTCAAAACATTCTTAATCCATTGTTTGCAGATTCTACCAAGAGATCGCCAATCAATCTTCTTAGCCAAAAAAACATTGAAAGGATTTTTGAAATGTTCCCTGATGGATGAAAGAACAGAACGTGAATGTTCATCTCTTTCACCAGCTTTTTGCCAAAATTTAGTAGGTAAGGAAGCTAAATTAGGATAGGGTATGAATATCTGAAGTTTGAATATACTAGCCATAAATATCAACATTCTATATTTCCCTGTATGAAAGCTTTCATCACCCAACAATCCCTTGTGGGATGATGAAATTTGAAGAGCACTGTTTAATTTAACCTTCAAACCACTTGTGTTTCCAGCTAAGGTTGCCTATTGCAAGCTTCCTCCAATACTAGCATGAGTCATTCTACCAGCCAATAAGATTATTAAATGTTTAATTTGAAGGTCCAACAATGACCTGATTGCCTGCACTGAAGACCTACATATTCCATAAAGCTGAACAATGATGAAGATTTGAATCTTCTAAGTGAATAATAAATGTGAATTACAAAATGAATCTGCAGAGAATCATACTATAAACCAGACCATATTGAATAACTTTTATCATAATCAATATGGTTTAGCAATTTACAATTAATAATATTATTTGCTTCATTATCATTATGGAGTAAGTAATTGCATCATGTCAGCCAATAATAGTACTGTAAAAGTAACAACTAATCAACCATATGGAATAGCTTCTGATTCAGCTCCATTGGTAGACCGGTCCGAGTTGCGTAGTTCTTCGCTAGAACTATTTTTTTTTTTTTTGGCCTGAGACCCTTATTATCCGGAACTCATTTGGACTCCGATTAATCTGAGTCGAGCCTGACAGACACATTTAAGGGGGAAAAGCTCTCCCGAAACTTATTGTTTCCATTCACAATACTCGACCCGATACTTTGTTTAAGGGAACCGAGCTTTTGTCACTCAAACCTACAGACATTGGTTAGCTAGAGTTGAACTGAAATCATGAGTTGTGGTTGACTGCTTCAGATAAATGAGTGGGCAGAACCAACTTATTCAATAGAAGGCTTCCACAATTCCACCACCCCCAACAAAAAATTGAAGAGTCCAAAATTTTCATTTAATTATAGTTTAGTCCTTTATAAAAGGTCCGTCAATTAGTTTTTATTTTTCCTGTTCAGTTTTCTAATTCTAGTTCCATTAAGCATCAAGGAACTATCACATCGAAACCTTAAACATGTTATAAATTTCAGAAAACACATCCTACATAAAGAGTTCTACAACCAAACCAACCACACAACATTAAGGGTGCATTTGGATATACAATTTATTTAAGCGTTTATACAATAAGTTCTTTTTTATTTAAGTTAAAAACAACTTATTTTCATAAGCTTATCTGACAAGCTTATGGAAATAAGCTAAAAACAGCTTATGGAAAGATCATAAACTATTTTCATAAACTATTTGTATAAGTTTAATTCCATAAGCCATTCTCATAAGCTCTCCATAAGCTCTTCCAAACGCACTTTAATTATGGTGTGTTTGGAAGAGCTTATTTGGGCTTATCTTATGGCATAAACATTTCTGCAAGTGTTTGGAAGAGCTTATAGAAATAGCTTATTGGCTTATGGCTTACGATATAACCATAAGCTGTTTTCAGCTTATTTTCATAAGCTCCTCATGATAGGTTATAGAAATAGCTTATATAAAGCTTATGCAGAGTTTAAGTCCATAAGCTGTTTGATTGTCGAATCAACTTATGCATAATTTCTTATATGATTAGCGTTTATCAAATAAGCTCTTAATTAAACTGTGAATCCAAATGTCCCATTAAGCATTAAAATAGACAACTGGAATGCCAACCAGAGCTTGGAAAAGGAATACTCATAGTAATTTCTTCAAGTTAGAGATGTGGAGAGGAAACTGTCTGTGCTTTGATTGCTACTTTCCTCAAACAATCAATAGGCCTCATATTCTGCAAAAAAGTAGCATCACCGGGCACATTAATGATTGGAATAAAAATGTTACAATCACATATGTTGCTGGACAGTACATATAAGCCAGAGCCATAACAGCAAGGATTTGTAAAATAAATTGGACATATCAGTTTTCTAAAAGACAATCTTACTGCAAGTTTTTTAGTATTTAAGGATCTATTTTCTAAATTTGTTATCTGCTTGGTTTTGGAAGTTGGAAGAAGCAAACTTGCACTATTTTATTTGTGAAAAATTTCTCGTTCATGATTCATGGTAAACAAATGGTAACTACAGTGAAAAATAAAAAGGATTCTTATACATGCTGCTACTATGGTAGCGGCGGGAATTTTTCTTGTAGCTCGACTTCTTCCTCTTTTCATAGTTATACCCTACATAATGAATGTAATAGCTTTTATAGGTATAATAACAGTAGTCTTCAGAGCTATATTAGTTTTAGCATTACAGGGAAGACCCAGTTGGAGAGTGTGGGTTGGTTTTTGTATTAAGTTTGGGATTTGTCATATTGTCCACAAAGTCTACACAATTTGGACTAAAGCATTTCCAACTTATATATCACTTGATTTTCTTTGTTCCAAGCAATATGAGACTTATTCTTCAACACTCACCCCAAGTCCAACTGGGGTTTCAGGTGTGACTTGTCTTCAATCTGATATTTTTTTTTTGCTTGTTCTTTTTCCTGGACAATCTGATTTACTTATTTTAATTCTTGTTGTTTTTCCTGGACTTGTACTTATATTTTTTTTTACCCTCAGATCTATATTATTTTAATTGCCTAGGCTTCTGCATTTTTTTTATTATCAAATGCCTCAGTTTAATTTTGGCAACAAATATTTTTTTTTTACGGCCTCTGATACCATCTTAAAATTATAGCGCAGACTCAATTGAGAGAGTGTGTGTTGGTTTTTATATTAAGTTTGGGATTTTCCATATTGTTCAAAAAGTCTAGACAATTTGGACTAAATCATTTCTAGCTTATATACCATTTGTAGGTGTACATGAGTCGGGCTGGGTAAGGTTTGACCATACTCGTTACACAAACCAATAGTCTTCTATGGGTCGGGTCGGGCCTATGTATTTTTTTATTAGAACCCGACCCGACCAAATACGGGTTGGTTCAGGTCGAGTCAATCGGTCATAAATCTTGCATTTTTTTGCAATTAAAAAATTAAAATTAATAAAATGTAAACAAACATAAAGGCATTTTTATTATTATTAAAATTAAAAATATATATGTCTATGGGTTGGGTCATCAGGCCACAAGTTGGCTATCGATAAACCCGTTACCCGAACCAAATCACATCGGGTTGGTTTTTATATTAGGGTTGTACCTGAAGAAGGAAGAAATCCAACCTAAATGCATTGGGTTGGATTGGATCAACGGGTTCAACCGGACCCATGAACACCCCTAACCATTTGGTTCTCTTTGTTCCAAACAATATGGAATTTATTCTTCAAAAATTAGAGAAGCCATGTTAAATGTGATGTTGGTGAAGGGACCCTTACCAATGGATCCAATCTCGTGCCACCTATATAACTCTTTGATATGATGCAACAAGGGATCAATTGAATTAGGATTTATCCATGAGCTTAGTTATTAGTTCCTTGTGTATCACTCTTAGACTACAATGGTGAAACCAGTTCGATCCAGAAAGGAAGCTATGAACATGACAAAGAGTCCCTTGTGCGTTTGCAAAGGTGGCTGCTCTTTGGATGTGGAGTTGTTGACTTCTTTGTTGCACCTTGTAAAAGTGGGAATGTCTTTGAACTTTTTTTCAAACTAAGGAAAAATGAGAAAATAACTTCAAATTTATTAAAATTAAATTTGGACAAGTAGGTAAGAAGCGAAATGTCTTTCGTGACACTTTTTTGCATCGATGTAGGTAGCCCTTTGAAAAAACGAATGAGGGATTTGCAACCAAAGATGTAACATTGATATTTTTAGTAAAATATCAATTTGGTTCTTAAAATTTTGTCAAATGAGTAAATTTCATCTCTGGAATTTGGTCTAATTGGTCAATTTGATTCCTACAAAGTTGTGTTTGACTTTCGATTTATTTTTTTAAAAAATTAACATATCATCTTGATTGGGGTTTGCAAGCAGGCACTTAGCGTGTCCGGTGAGACACTCTGTAGATTTTAATGACGCACACTAATGCCAATGACTAAGTTTATTGATGGTTGTCAAAGTCAACGGCTAAATTTGTTTTTCCGTAACGTTGGGGTCCAAATTGGCCGATGTTGTCAATTTCAAAAACCAAATTGATGTTTTACCGATTTATAAATTCCGCCATTATTATGGGAAAGTAAATGAATTTCTTGTTAACTTTTTTAAATTGTTACTTTTATATGTTTGATCATATTACGGAAAAAATATTGCAAATTGGAACATAAAACCTAGGATGCAGACAAGATCAGGCCGATGTCAACAAGCATGGGCCACCGACCCAAGCCTATCAAAATAATGTTGCCATAATTTTAGATAAAATAAGTTGGGCCTCGTCATGTTGAGTACAGTTTTAGGCGCTTAGGAGGGTGGCAGTATATTCCCTTTAAAATCAAAATTTCTACTTCAATAAAAATTTCATTCCTTCAAAATTTAAATTTTTTATATTACTGTTTAATCTAGGCTTAGTTGCACTATACTCACCTGACATACATATCACCATTAAAATATATAAGATATCAATAATATCACATATGAATATCATGTAAGCTACCAAACTGACATCATTAAGTGCCAAATCAGTTTCACGTATGTCATGTAGGCTACTGACGTTAAAAATTGCACAATCGTGATATTTAGGGCACCAAAATTGCACAATCATGATATCTGGGGGATCCAACAATTGGCGCAATTGGAACCTGTGAGACTAAAATTGCACAATATCGTGATGCCTGAGAGATCTAATTGACACAATTGAAACTAGTGAGACCAAAATTACACAATCGTGATATCTCGAAAACCAAAAATACAATTAAGCCTTTTAATCTAATAATATGTTTGATATAGTAAAGTTCTTTTTAATAATATGAATATACATGATGTGATAATAATAATAATAATAATAATAATAATAATAATAAGTGTTAAATTTTGATACATTGTCAGTGTAAAGTTCTTTACAGTATCAAGTAATGACAAATCATCCTATATTTACATTTTAAGATAGTTATGATAAGCGTTAAACATTTTTAATTATGTGATAATTATGATTGGTTGATAGTATAAAATTTTTTTTATAAGGATAATACATATCAATTAAATTCTAATAATAATATAATACTTTTTTATATTGACAATGAATCACAACTAAATCATAAATTTTATTTGTAAATTTGTTTGATGTCATATCAATATTGGTCGCTTACTACCTTCACTCTTTGAACATGATAAGTTGGTAGTGTCTCTACTGTCCAATTCTAATTCCTGAAGATAGAAAAGGCTGTGATTATTTCAGTTGTCATTTTTAACGGATCGATTTAACTATATGCTTGGGGTGAATCATAGAGACCACCAACCAATATTTTGTACACAGAAATCTTTATACAATCAGAGCACTATACATAGCTGGCGTCTAAAATATAGTCGGTAGATAAGTGCTACACGGGTGTTTCACTTGTTGGGACTTAGAGAGACTGCTGGATTTAATAGTAAAAAATTCAACCAATAAGATTATAATGGCAAAAAAAAAAAAAAAGGTTACCCACTACTCTTTTAACAGGTTTATTTCTAATTGCAAAGAAGCCATTTTCTCATCCCCTCCTTACCGATGTCATCTTTCTCCTATATGTTAGGGAGACCTTGACCAAATGGAAGGTTGGAAGCACAACAACTTTGACTCAAAATTGGAGTCAATCTTCCAGACCCAACATCCATCTTCCTCATGGTATAAGAAGGCGGCGGCTGAAAGGACATTCTTTGGGTCTGTTTGTTATTTTGGTTTCCTTTAGGAGAAAAGAAAAAATCACCAATGACCATCTTTTGTCGGCAAAAAAATTTTCCATTGCAAAGTGAAAATAGATTCCAGATCTGTGTGTTGATATTCTGTAAATCTTCCCAAACAAACATTTCCATTTAGAGAAAAAGATTTTTATTTATAAATATAAAAAATCATCCTAAATCACAAAAAGATGGAAGCATAATCTAATTTGGGTTGAAAAAACTGTGAAAATGGTAAAAAATGATCGGTCTCGGTACTAGGTGTTGGGATTTCAAGAGAGATAAATTTTAAAAATAATTTTCAAAAACCTCTTGAGCGGAAAATCCCTTTACAAAAGGACCACAGATTGCATATGAATCACAAGGATATTGTGTTTACCTCTTGAAGCATAGTTTTATTGCGAACAATGTGAGCGCACCAACCACACTAGTTAGTCAAAAACGCTGCTACTTGCGATGCTCATAACGTTTTCTCCAGACCTTGTTTCGAAAAATCGAACGGTGAATATGTAGAACCACATGTCATGAACCTGCTATCCAAATTTAAGCCCGATCCAACGGTTAGCGAATCTCGGATCGCGAGATTAAGATAACTGTCCAACCATCAGCACCATAAGGAAAGGCTTCTCTGTCACCAGTATTGCAAAGTAACAATACCTCTACTCAGTCCACGTGAGCAAACCAACGTCAGAGATAGCGTAGTGCTAGCTATCAGGATTGGGAGAGGCGTGGCACACAGAGAGAGAAAAGAGGGCGCGCCTGCCAAGGGTGTACAGCGGTCGTTATGAGTGCTATGTGTTGTGTGTTACTTAAGTGACGTGCACAGCTTAGTAATAGCTGCCACTCACTTATCCTAACCCACTTGGGCCATTGTACGTTATAGGCACAATCTTTAATTATTAATTAAATCATATGATTTAATTAATCAATTAAATCTATCCTTATCTAATTATTAATTAAATCATATTTAATTAATTCATTAAATCAATCCCATTTAATTATTAATTAAATCATATTTAATTAATTAATTAAACTAATTCTCGAAACATTTGCTCTATGCGTGTAACCCTATAGGTTCTCAATTAATTGGCAATAATAATAAAGATTAATAATCAATTAATATTATAAACAATGAGCGACATCTAGTAATACATCATTGCTACCCAATTAATTAGAATATTGGTGATACAATTAAAACTATATTGTAAACATATATAATGTGCAGTTAACGTCCTTTCGTCTTAATCTCTTAATTGAACACAAGACATAAATGTGTCATCCTTTTTAAGTCCAATTATTTATTTCTTGATCTAGTAATTGGCGTACGATCATGTGGACCTAATATCTCATACTGTCTCACCTTAGCATGACCATGCATTTCTACGTTGCATACCATCAAGAGGCCTATAGACATTACTCATGTTATGTAGGAGGGACGAATCCTATCTACATCACTCACATTTCTCAACATGTTTCATTGCAGGCCCAATAACTATCTTTATAGTTCTCCTGTTACAAACAACATTTAATAGTATTAAAGCCTACAACTAAATATGTTAGAAATCGTAGTGACTTCAAGTCGAAGGACTACTTCACTATGGTCACTATGAAAATCACTTATGACCTTAAAAAACTATTATGCAGCGTTCTCATAGCGGGTCACTCCAGTATAAATATTCCACCAATATTTATACCTATGTGAAGACTTGATATCTTATATTTATGACCCATGAGATGTGGTCATTAGTACACTCACATAATAATCTCAATGTATTATTATTGTCCTTATTAATAATAATACTTGACTATGGATATTTAAGAATAGTGTTCTATAATTTAATGGCATCTCACGGTCAAGTCATATTTGATGTTCCATTAAATGAACTACCTATTCTAAGGACTTTATTATGATATAAATATGATCATCAAATATAATATAATAAATAAATGCCTTATACATATATTAAATATGTGATCAAAGTCATGATACAAATGATTATCTATTCAAAATAGATTGGCCACTAGGGCTTACACCAACAATTTTCCACTAGCACTAGAGCCAATCGGGCATCAATATAACACCCATTGGTCTAGTGTGAGTGCCATGCTACCACTAAGCAAGAGAGTCCAATAGTGGATTGTTCGGTGTTATCATTCTGCACATCTTCACATCTCCTCTATCGATCATCTATTGAATGAGATGGAAGCACCTAAGTATATGTTCGGATCATTGGTGAAATCATGTTTCCTTAGCTTACGCGATTACTCCATCATCATCGCAATGAGATCAATGGAGTTCGCAAAGTTAGGAACTACGATTAGTTCATAAATGAACTTCCTGATCCAAACGACGTTTTAATTTGTATTTAAGTCAACTATATACTCGGTCCCTATAATAAATCAGCAACTGTCTCAAGCTTGAAACCTTTTCAAGCTCACAGTGCCACCATTAAGGCAAAACACAAAATCAGACTGCGATTTAAAGTTATCTTTAACAGTTTAGAAGCTAGTATCGGTGTAACCTCTTACAACGAGCTTTTCCTCACCATCACAAATCAATAATGAATCCTTAGTGCTTCTCAAGTACCTCAGGATATTTTTGGCTGTGGTCTAGTGACCTTCACTGGGATTGGATTGGTACATTATCATTATGTTCGAAGCATACGAGACATCTATTCGAGTACATATCATGGCATGCATAACAGATTCAATTGTCGAAACATATAGAATCTTATTCATGCGTTCCCTCTACATCTGATGTAACAGGGACTGTCCCTTGGACAGGTATATGCCCCGTGTCATAGGTAAGATACCCTTTTTGGAATCATGCACATTTAAAGTGCCCAAGCACTTTGTCAATTTACATACCTTTGACTAAGGCCTAACAATTTTAGCGATCTATCTCCATAGATCCTGATTCCTAATATAAAGGACGTTTTGCCTAAGTCCTTCATTGAAAAATAATTCCTTAACCATGTTTTCACATTTTATGGTGTAGGAATATTGTTTCCATAAGTAGTATGTCATACACATACAATACAAGAAAAAATAATTATGCTCCCACTAACCTTCTTGTACACACAATGTTCATCCTCGTTCTTGATGAATCCAAACTGATTTAAAACTTCATCAAAACGAAGATTTCAGCTTCTGGAAGCTTGCTTTAATCCATAAATAGATGTTTGCAACTTGCAAACCTTTCCAGCATTCTCTGAATTGTCAAAATTCTCAGGTTGTGTCATGTACACATCCTTGAGAAGATTCCTATTAAGGAATGCTGTTCTGACATTCATTTTCCAGATCTCATAGTCATACCATGCAATAGTAACAAGTAGGATCTGAATCAATGCAACTGAACAGAAGGTCGCATCATAGTCATACTATGAATTTGCTTGAAACCTTTCGCAGTCAGTCGCGCCTTAAAGGTATTCTCCTTCCCATCCATGTTGGTCTTCTTGTTGAAGACCCACTTGCACCTTATGGGTTTTACCCCTTTCAGGTGACTCAACCAAGGTTCATACCCGGTTTGTGTACATGGATTCTACTCCAGATCCTATGGCTCCTAGCCACTTCTCAGAATCTAGGCCAATGACGGCCTCCTGGTAAGTCACAGGCTCATCATGATCCATGAGTGGTTCATCACCTTTTTAAGTTAGGAGTATTCCATATCTCTCAGGTTGATGACATGTCCTGTTTGACTTACGCGAGTCTTGTGTTACTTGAACTGGTGGTTGGACCACAACATCTTATGGAACCGATTCTTGTTCCATTGCAGGCGGGTCAGTACTCTGTGGTGCTTGGATTTATCCAAGTTCTACATTCCTCCCACTGTCTCCCTTGGAGATGGAGATGGAGATGTGTTCCTTCTCAAGGAACACTCCAGTCCTAGCGACAAACATTTTGTCCTCGGAGCTGTTGTAGAAATAGTGTCCATTTGCTTCGTTAGGATACCCCACAAAGATACATTTGTTACACTTGGGTCCAAGCTTATTTGAAACCAAATGTTTCAATAAACTTGACAACCCAAATCTTAATGAAAGACATACTTGGTCGCATAGCAGTCCATATCTCATATGGTGTCTTTCATCCGTTTTAGATGGAACACGGTTAGCTGTGAAAGGTGTTGTATGTAAAGCATATCCCCTGAAAAAGTCAGAGAAGTCTGATTGACTCATCATATATCGTACCATGTTCAATAAGGTGCGATTTCTCCTTTTGGACACATCATTCCATTATGGTATTCCAGGAGGAGTGAGTTGAGATATAATCTCATACTCCTTCAGATAGTCATCAAACAATTGGCTTAAGTACTTACCACCACGATCTGATCGCATGACCTTAATACTTTTCCAAAATTAGTTATCCACTTCGTTCTTGAATTCTTTGAACATTTCAAAGATTTCTGACTTGTATCATATACAAATCCATCTTTACTGAAGTCATCAGTAAATGAGAAGAAGTATGAAAACTTGCCTTTTAGCAAACTTGTTTTAGAGGTCCTCATACATCACAATGTATCATGCCAAAAGATTACTGGTCCTTTCACCTTACTGGTGAATGGAGCTTAGTCATCTTTCCAAACAAGTAAGATTCGCATACCTCAAATAATTCATAATTGGATGAGTCCAAGAGTCCATATTAGTGGAGCTTGGAAATGTGTTTCTTACTTATATGTCTAAAAGATACTACTAAAGGCATAGAGGATCCAAATCACTTGGTTGACCCTATTCGCATTTATGTTATAGATGGGCATATCGAGATCAAGGACACAAAGTCCATATCTCATATGAATACTAGCATAGAAGACATCAGTTGAATAAATGGAACAAAAAATTTTCCTTTTATTGCAACTCAAAATCTTTTCTTGTCCATACAAGATATAGAAATGATGTTTCTATTATCAGTTGTAATAAAATAACAATTATTTACTTCCATTAATGCCCATAAGGCAAATTCAAACTCTTGTAGTTAATGTAGCAACTTTTGCTCATTTCCACTCATAGAGTAGACCTTTACCTAATGGTAAATTCAAACTCCTATAGTCAATGTAGTAACTTTTGCTTCATTTCCACTCATTGGGTAGACCTTTACCTTTTAGTCAATGTCCTACTCTCTTTTATCCTTCACATTAATGTGAGATCCATATGCGGTATCCAATACCTATAATGTTGGAGTAGATATGTTGACCTACTAGTTGCGTTTGTAGCCATGATTATTTACTACAGAAACATACAGAATATAAGTATCATTATTAAAACATATTTAATAGGTCTTTTATTAAATACGCTCCCACTATTTTACTCAAATCAATGACCCTCATCATTGGTTTGAAAAATCCCTTTCAAAGATTTTCTAGTGGGACCAAGATTCATATTTCATCTCGTTCTGAGTCAGCTGTGGCTGATCACCCAAAACTCAGCTATTTAGGTAGGAAACTCCTTTCCAATTACATCCAATGTAATTCTTGGATCAGTTGGGTGAATAACTCCTTATTCTAATCGATCATATGGATTAATGCCCAACCGCATGTCTCTAAGCCATTTCAATCCTATTGAATACGCTTAGCTAAGTTCAACCTAATGGTTGGCAGTAGGTTATTTCACCTTTCGCGTCTCACCGGAATATATTAAGGTGCTCAGCTGTAGCATGACCTACACTTAAATGATTTTAGCCTTGACGAGTGTCACGCATCAAGAGGCATTTCATAACTTAATTTATCGAGGGAATTTAATAATTAAGTGATCTCACCGGCTTGCTTATCATATAAACGTCTCTCATAGCATACATGGCGTACTAGCTTACATACATTCAAAACATATTAAGCATACACTGACATACATACTATCATACAATTTAAATTCCAAATTTAAATCATACATTTCATGCATCACATACATAAACATACAAGACATATAAAAGATAAGATATTATGATTATGGCCTTCTAATGTGCAATAATTAAAACTAATTATTACAATCTTTTACCCTTGAGCAAACTTCCAAAGTTCTTTCTACTTGCGTCATGATTTGGTGTTGCCTCCATGTCAACCGAGTAATTTACAAAATTTAAAATAAAATAAATAAAGTAAATATCACGACACGCAGGCCTTATTTATAAAATAAATATAATAAATCACGACACGCAGGCTGTATTTACCAAATAAAATAAAAAACCAAAACTAGGGCCATAACCATATATCGCACATTTAATAAACAATTTATAAATATGCAAAAGGGGACAAAATCACATTCTGTCCATCAGCACGACCATGCCAAACGGTGCATGGCCGTGCTGAAAACTCGCTAAACTTGTTCAACATGTGCGCGGCCGCGTTGACAAGAGCACGACTGTGCTCAATGTTCGTTGACGCTGTTTGAAAGTGGCACGGTCGTGCCAAATGGCGCATGACCGTGCTACGCGTTCACTAAGGCTAATTCAAACTTGCACAGCCGTGCTACAGGGAGCACGGCCTAGTACGGCCATGCCAAACGGCGCAGCAGGATTCAAGAAGCGAATCCTTATTTATGTCAGGAGCACAACAAAGCTAACAAAACATGTTCAAAGAGATTTATATCACATAAAAATCATAACAACATGCTTTTAAACATACGAATCATATTTAAAAGCAATACAATGACAAACAATCCTAGAATACATTGCAAACTACGACCAAACGCTTTGATACCAGTGTTGGGGTTTCAAGAGGGATAATTTTCAAAAACAATTTTCAAAAACCTCTTCAGTGGAAAATCTCCTTTACAAAAGAACCACGCATTGCACATGAATCAGAAGGATATTGTGTTTACCTCTTGAAGTATAGCTTTATCGCGAACACTGTGAGCGCGCCAACCACACCGATTAGCCAAAAACGCTGCTACTTGCGATGCTCATAACTTTCGATCCAGACCTCGTATCGAAAAACGGAACGGTGAAGGTGTAGAACCACATGTCACGAACCTGCTGTCCAAATGTCAACCCGATCCAACGGCTAGCGAATTTCTGATCACGAGATTATGATAACTGTCCAGCCATAACCACCATAAGGATATGCTTCTTTATCATCAATATTGCAAATTAACAATACCTCTACTCAGTCCACGCGAGCAAACCAACATCAGAGAAACGTAGTGCTAGCTATCAGGATTGAGAGAGGCGCGGCGCACAGAGAGAGAAAAGAGGGCACGCCTTTCAAGGGTGTACAGCGGCCGTTATGAGTGCTCCGTGTTGTGTCTTACTTAAGTGACGTGCACAACTTACTAATCGTTGTCACTCACTTAACCTAACCCACTTGGGTCACTGTACGCTATAGGCCAAATGTTTAATTATTAATTAAATTATATTTAATTAAGTAATTAAACTAATTCTTTGAACATTTGCTCTATGCGTGTGACCCTATATGTTCTCAATTAATTGGCAATAATATTAATTATTATTAATCATATTAATAATCAATTAATATTATAAACAATGAGCGGCATCTAGCAATACATCATTGCTACCCAATTAATTAAAATATTAGTAATACAGTTAAAACCATATTGTAACCATATATAATGTGCAGTCAACGTTCTTTCGTCTCAATGTCTTAATTGAACACAATGCATAAATGTGTCTTCCTTGTTAAGTCCAATTAATTATTTCTTGATCTAGTAATTTACGTACGATCATGTGGGCCCAATATCTCATATTGTCCCAGGTTAGCATGGCCATGCATTTCTAGGTCAGATACCATCAAGAGGCCTATAGACATTACTCATGTTATGTAGGAGGGACGAATCCTATCTACATCAATCACATTTCTCAACATGTTTCATTGCAGACCCAATAACTATCTTTATATTTGTCCTGTTACAGACAGCGTTTAATAGTATTAAAGCCTACAACTACATATGTTAGGAATCGTAGTGACTTCAAGTCGAAGAACTACTTCACTATGGTCAGCATGAGAATCGCTTATGACACATACATAACTATTATATAGCGTTCTTATAGCGGGTCACTCCAGTATAAATATTGCACCAATATTTATACCTATGTGAAGACTTGATATCTTATATTTATGACCCGTGAGATGGGGTCATCAATACACTCACATAATAGTCTCAATGTATTATTATTGTCCTTATTAATAATAATATTTGATTATGGATATTGAAGAATAGTGCTCTATAATTTAATGGCATCTCACAATCAAGTCATGATACTTGACGTTCCATTAAATGAACTACCTATTCTAAGGACTTTATTATGCTATAAATATGATCATCAAATATAACATAATAAATAAATGCCTTATACATATATCAAATATATTATCAAAGTTATGATACAAATGATTATCTATTCAAAATAGATTGGCCACTAAGGCTTACCCCAACACCAGGAACCGTAAATACCCGTGTTTTGTAAAACGGATCTTGTTGACCCGGCTGGAGGTAGGGATGACATCCAACTTATTTTTCTACTTTAAATTAAATAAAGTGTCAACTCTCTTCATAATCTTCGTGTGTGGCGCATTGGTTAGCTTCCATTGGTTTAGTTAAGCGGCCTCGTGCCAAGGGTTCAACACTCAAAGTTGTCATTTCGTATTTTTTTGCGGTCATTTTTGTTTTCTTTAATGTTAAAATAAACATTAGCCTAAAGTATATATAAAAGGTGATCTAATACATACATTTATTGTTAGCCTGGTGGTTAGCCGTTTTCATATACACTGTTTGGTTGAGGTTTCGAATCCCATCTCATGCAATCCTATTTTATTCTAACACTCTTGTTTTTTAAATGAAACGTTAACGAAAAGTTTGAAAATGCAAAACTGAGGATCAAACTCCAGACGTAGTAATTGCGGGTGGTTACAGCCAACAGCTGTGCCACGATCAAAGTTATGACAATAGTTGATGTTTTTTTGTATTTGTAATTTGAGAAAAAAAATGAAGTTTGGACGTCATCTTCAACCTCTTGTCGGGTCAACAAGATCCGTTTTCTGAAAATGGGTATTTACGCTACCCAGTACGAACTCGGTCATTTTGGCCGTTTTGCCATCTTTTCGACCCAAAACTTGAGCATTCATTAGCCACACGAACCACCACAACCACCAAACGCGTCTAGCCGTCATCTTTGAACACTTAGCCATCGGACACTGCCAGTCTCTTGAACGGACCACGCCAGGCAGCCACTGTTTACCTTTTATTACAGATCCGCCTCCACCGCACCAGATTTGTGATGTCGTCCAAACCACACTTAGCCACCATTGTGCTGCCTACCGCCGTTGAGCTCAATCGCCACGACGCCGTGCAGCCACCAGGAAGAGTATGATGGAAGGAAAAAAAGATGAACAGGCTTGGGGTAGGGACTATCATGCAATTTACATAATTATTTAAGTCTGCATTTATAAAAATTTCATATTAAAATGTAACCCCCGAAATTACCTATGAAACCTTCAATAACACATCAAATTTATGCTACACCGGTGTAGTGCTATATCCTAGACGTCGCCCTATACATATTACGTATCTTTTAAGTTTTTTCAAAATCACACAAATCTAGATACAATCAAAGCACTATACACAGAAATCACCCATCAGGCAACATTTCAACAATCCTTTCAATGTTTTTTTGGCTAAGATGTTGGGATTCGGGGGAGCGCCAACGCTTAGAGATTTGCTTTCATAGGTTGCGAAATTCTTTCACAGGCAAAGTGAAGAACCATATATTTGAGTTTGACATCACATCTTGACCCAAAACCTTAAGACAATTGATAAACCCCTAGGCTAGAGCATGTGCGGAATGTATTAGTCGGGGAAGTTAGAGGGGAATGCTGATGTGGCAAGTTTGTTACAGGAGGGTTTATAGGAAAGGTAGTGGAGAGAGGGAGCCAGTTTTTTAGAAATTATGTTGTTAGGCACAAGAGGCTTTAAGCTTCTAGGTTAGGAGCTTTGCTCTGGGATTACATGGGTTATCTTGTGTAATATTTTCTTTTCAATCTATAATACAGTTTTTCGTTTCTATTGAACTGAGTTCCTATCAATTGGTCTGATCTGTCGGATTCGAGAGGGAGAGCCAGTGCTACTGGAGATGAAGGACATGTGGGCTAAGAAGGTGTAGCTGACGGAGTTTACATGGACACACCCTGTTGGGTGGATCGCTGAGGCCTCAGAGTCAGCAAATCATGGGAGGAGCCCTCTTGTGCAATTTTTGTTAGGTATCAAAATGGAGGTGAGGCCATAAAATTAGTGGGCAATGTAGAGGGCTGAGTGGGGTGGGCTAGGTGCCTAAAGCAAAGGCTTGTCTGGCCTTAACCTTGGATCGGCCATGGCGGCAAGAAGAGGGGTAACATTTATAATTTAGGAGACCTCGATTACAACTACCGATAAGGGGCATCCAATACCCATACCCAGTATAGCTGAGCGTCCACTAGCAGGAGCCGCCACTCTCACAAGTCCGCTGTGATTGACAAGCTGAGGCAAAGAATGGTTGCATCCGAGGAGCGTGAGCGTCATATGAATAATTAAACAAACCATATCGTTGTGCGTCGTACGGATACACACTAATTTAATTTATACTAATACTAGATACATAATCGTAATTAAGGAAGCAAGTCAAGAATATAATAAATAGAAAATATATACTAATTATGAGCATATTTGGGAAAAATTAATTTTTCATATTTCAGCTGTTTTTTTTTTGTTGCTAAAAAGCTGTTTCATACATAATCTATTACGTTTGAGAATTAGCTTAAATTTATAAAAAAAACTTATTTTGGGGAAAAAACTGTTTTATATCATCTAATTTGTTTTAGCTTAAGATTGTTGTGATTTGATTATTTTTCATTCCCAAAACTTTCTTTCCTATTTACCCCTACAAAACTAACTTCTAAACAAATATTATTAAATTACACAAATAACGTCATATCCTTTTTCGTAATTTACTATATAGAAGTGGTTTTTTTGTACCACCCAAATGAAATAGATTATCTTAAAATCGTTTTTTAGCAAACATACCCAAACAAAAATAGATTCTGATTATAATCGATTATCAGCATAATCTATTTTTTTCAGCTTTCCCAAACACACTCTAAAAGATCATCTAAAATAATGTAAAATATTTTAAAATAAAATAACAATATTATGAGATATTTTTTAGATATTATAAATTATTGATTGAAACAATTATTGAAATATACGCAGCTAAATCACGTAAGAGTTGCCTAAGTTTCGTTTTCCTAGGTTTCCCACCCCCTTTGGTACGAGACTAATCACATAAGAGTTGCCTATACCATGCAGATACCTGTATCTTTCTACCTGTGAATGACTATTAATTAAGTTTATCTCTAGCATTGGCTAAACTAATACTTCATGGTTTAAAAGGTTGATGCTCAATTACCCATTATGGTGGGGTCATGTTATACATAATTCTGATTTACTGTATCCATATCACATCAGAGGCATGATATCTATGAAAAATGAGATATTTTAATCATCTTTGCCTTCGTTTTCCTTTGATTGGCCAAAATTAGCAATCGTGCTTTTCACCTTGTCCCTACCCAAAAAATTTATATAATCCATATAATCTCTTTCACTAGTCAATGAGTTGAGCCATCAGGAGGGAAATTTGCAGATTTGATGATCAGCTTGCGTTACCATGACGATATGATGGTGTCAAATGCTAAGCCATTTTTTTGTTCAAAACTTTGGCAGAAGATGAAGTTATGGGCATATTTCAGGATAAATTAATTACGAGAATGTGGGCTTCAATTGGATCTGCATATGCTCCCAGCTTTTTGAAGGCTTCTGAAGAAAAAATTGGTAATACAGAGCAAGCCACACTCACCCCCCATTCTGTTTAGTGTTTAGAATACAGTCAGAATGTGCTTGTAATTGTAATTAAATTGAACATAGGTGATACATTTTTTTTTTTTTTATCTTGGATCCAGTATCCTTACAGCCAGCCTACAGACAAGCTGTGAGACTAAGCCTCGGGTCGGGGGTGGTGGTTAGGTAAAGTCATTCTCAGAGTGACGACTTTAGGATTCGAATCTCTGACATTACAAGTGAAGGTCACCTGAGATCGCAATCCGCTTCCACTGCGATCAACCATTGTTGGTTACATACGTGATGGATTTAAGTTGTAATAGTAATAAGGTTTAATGAATATTTGGGTCCCTACAAATAGGACAAGATCACCCACCGGATAGACTCTCAAAGCACATTGCGACCCCCGATTGGGAATCATAGGAACCATCCGTAGTATCTGCCTACCTCGTCGTTTGGTTTTAGTTCCTCTAAAAAAAAATTCATAGGTTTTGATCCCTAAACGTTTTAAAACTTTGAAATTCGTCCATGCCGTTAGGGAATCTCCGTTAAGTTGACAGACGGAGTGACACATCATCAGTGCCACGTGTACAAAAATATTAATTTTTAATTCCATAAAAAAAATTAAATAACTTTTTTGTCCCTGCAAAGTTTGCCAATTTTGGTTTTAGTCCTTATAAAAAAATTTCTTTCGATTTCGTTCTTATAATCTCGATTTTTTTTGTAAATAGTCCTTACCTTGTGGAATGCATATCTCCCTCTATACTTGTCCGAATTGAGTGAAATCATATTAGAATTAAAGCTAACATCCTCATCTAAGTCTGGCAAAATTATTAGAAATTTTAGATGTACAAATTATTCCCAATAATAGCTAGAATACCGCTGGATTTCTGCAGAATCTGGTTGCTAATAACCTGTAAATTGTATCGCATAACTTTTAGTATATATATCCAAATTGAGCGAAATTGTTACGGAACTCAATTTTTGGATGTGGCACCGACGTGGCATAGTTGACGTGGTGTTCCATTTGCCACGTCAGTAATTAACAGAGAAAGGTGACGGTAGGGATTATTTACAAAAAAAATTGAGATTATAGGGACAAAACTCTAAGATTTTTTTTTACAAGGACTAAAATCAAAATTGATGAACTTTGTAAGGACCAAAAGCTAGTTTAAAAATATTTGTGAAATTAAAAATTAATATTTTTTACATATGGCAGTGATGACGTGGAACGCCATCTGTCACGTCATCACTGAATGGAGGTACCCTAACAGCAGGGACGAATTTCAAAGTTTTAAAATGTTTAGGGATTAAAACCAAATCTCACCTTATTTTCAGCGACCAAAATATTTATTAAACCTAGTAATAAAATTTTAAAACTGTCGTATAAAAAAAGTTCGAAACTATCAGAATCTCCTAATTAAATCTTATACATTGTTGGTTAGCTGCAGAGAATGTTGACCACTAAACTCTTTATACGAGTAAATAGGCACATGATGTTGTTTTCAAGGTGTAGGCCTTATAAAACGTTTAATTAATTCCCACTATTAATTAAGCTGGTTTTTATTATTATTATTTAGCTCCACTATTAGACATTGTGCTTGTGAGTGATATGCCCATTAATCAGAGTGTCTAATGGCACATTACCTACTTCCTTGGTTGTCTGATCTTTCCCCCCTTCTTGATAAACACCGCATAAACCACTAGTTTCATTTGTTAGTTAATTATTTCTTTTAGAATGTGATGTCAAGTGAAGCTTAGGAAATTGACATGTCTGAAATAATATAATTGTAAATCCAAAAAGGCTTCCAAAATGTATCTTTCTTTTCATATACTCCCATTCTTTTTATCTTATAATCTATTTCGTTGATATTGTCTTCTACTACTCACATCCCTATCAGTGTCCTGGTGGAGTGGAATGCCAGATCAATGGGCCGCATCTAACATATTATTAAGCACATGACAGCAAGGACCATATGCCCCAAAAGTAGCCCATATGGTTGGACCCTGAAACTATCAACTACATGGTTAATTAATTAATATAGTGGTAATCTCATTTTAATAATAATAAATTATTACAAGGTTTGGCCACAAACATTGCAGTAATGGTACTCCATTCTCTCAGGTTGGCCTTCATTGTCAAATTTGCCAAATGTCTTGCCTTCGTTGGTTCTCAAATCCAATATGTATGAGGTGAGTCGAGAAATTCTAGGATGCTCCTGAAACATAATTAATGTAGGCTCCAAAAAAAAAATCTCTACGGTTAATCTTAAGTAAACTTACATAAATTTTAGATTATCAATTTAAAAGTAAAGAAAATGCTAACAAATATGGTTAGAATATTAGTTTAGAATACTGATTAACAAGATCCTAACATAGGTGCTAAAGAAAAGTCACTACAAAAAGTTACGAACTTCTGTTAAAAAAGAAAGTGAAAAAAAACCTTCTTGATTCACGATGATATTGATTTATCTCCTTCGTACTTTCTTCGTTTCGTGACAAGCAATGTTTCTCTAAGGGCTCGTTTGATGGTCAGGATAGGATAAGGACGGATAGGATATGAGAACTGGATAATAATAGGATAGGATATGAGCATGATAAGTTCTTATCCTATCCGATGTTTGACGTGCATCAGATAATGATAAGATATGATATAAAATATCCAAAAATGACAAAATTACCCATATATAACAATTTCATTTTTTTTTCAAAAATAATGTTAATATTATTTGGTTTTTATACATTTAGATTAAAAAATATAAAAAAAATATTTGATAATATATATTTTTGGCTTTTTAATTCAAAAATGATATTTGGACAACAACTTTCGGACAGCATACGATGTCCTTTGATTTTGTTATGTATTTTTGAAATGCATGTATACAAAGAAGATAAAAAGTAAGTAAGAGATAGAGATAAACACAAATGGTGTCAAATACGTTGTCCAATTTTTGATGTTCAAATAACAGAACTCGTTTAATTATACATTAGTCCATTTTTTAAATTATAAAAAATTAAATAAAAAAATTAACTTGTGATATTTTTTTCAATTTTTTATAAAAATTGCTAATTAAAGCACATGTTTTAATTAGTAATAAGGTTGACTAATTAGGTTTGAAAACATAATTAAATAACAATATATATATATTAAGAGTAAGGCATAAAACAGAAAATATTTTCTTATCCCCCTACCTCAAGATAAAATTATAATTACGTAGTAGGATATGATAAGCTGACAGGATAAAATTATCCTATCATGTTGGTTCGCCAAACTATGAATTAAAGCAGAATATAATAGCTTATCTTATCCTGTCTCTCTTATCCTGACCACCAAACGGACCTGGTAATGAATCTTTTCTAAATCATACATTAATTGTGTTCCAAAAACATTCAATATAATTTCTTGATGGGTAATTCTCCTGTGCAAGACCTAAAGGAATTAATTTTCAGGCTCCTACTAATCTACTTTCACTCATAGCATGTCCTCTAAGGTCGTGATGGGCGAAAACATGTCCCACTATAATGCCTTTTACAGTTACCATGACCCTTTCTTGAAGCAACAAAGAAAGGCACCATCTTAACATCTACGTGTATTGGTGTGGAACAGCACAAACTTTTTTCTAGATCAAACCATCTTCGATAGAACTTAACAGTAAAACAAATATATAGAAACCTAAATATAAGATAGGACATAGACATGTGTCTGCATATTGTATCTAGATGGCTATGGACCTCTCCGCCTTCTACCTAGCTAGACCATAGATTGCTCTAGATTAAGTGCATTACTGGCTTCTTTTTACATCTCAAAAGGCTCTAGCAGATTTCCTTGACCCTCTTAAGCTAGCGTGGATGTCTACTAGTAGTAGTACTATTTGTTCCCTATGCAAATGTGACCTATGAAAAATTCAAATGCATGGAATTCTATGTTTTCACCTTTGGTAAATTGGTATGGGGACTCAGGTTACTACTACATAGCCAAAGTTCAAGTGGTTCCAAATTTTGATGGAAGACCCAAAACTCTTCTACCTGATTCTAAACATATTATATTGTCATATTTGGCTAAACTAATAAGAATCAAGGTTAAATTGTGTCCTTACCAAACAAATATGTCACTTTCTGTATAGCTAGTCCTATAAAAATTATTTCGTTCCCTCCAAAACTCCGAAATTAAGTTTTCTTCCTCAAAGAAAAATCTATGAGATTAGTTGCATAATCGTACTTGCAAGAGCTTTGTCTTATAAGCCTAAACTTATGAATTAAAAGAGATGAGGAAATGAAAAAGATTCTCTTTTTCTTTGTACATTCTACCTAGTAGTAAGGCATGGAAAGCTTCTGTAGTCTTCTTAAGGGGAGTGGATTTGGAAAGAGACATGGCAGTCAATTGAAAGAAAGTGGGTCTAGTAAAAAAGAGAATAAGTACAATCATGAAGCTTTAAAACCTTACCACATCCACATCACCCTTCTCAACAAGGGAAAAAAGAAAGAATCATATGCTACAATAAGGCAAGTTACAGAACCACATAACCTAGCTGTCTGCTTATGTTCCATAGACCCACTATTCTGTATGAGATCTTTTGAATTGTTCAATTTTAAAGAATGGAAGTGACTGTTTGGGATTGAAAAATAGAATTCATGGGCAAATTAAAGAATGCTATTAGGTGATTGATTACAAAGCAAACTTCACTATGCAACTACTTTAGATAGTTTGACAAATCCTGCATTTGGGAAACA
The DNA here is from genome assembly GCA_039655645.1 of Ammopiptanthus mongolicus. Classification (NCBI taxonomy): domain Eukaryota; kingdom Viridiplantae; phylum Streptophyta; class Magnoliopsida; order Fabales; family Fabaceae; genus Ammopiptanthus; species Ammopiptanthus mongolicus. The sequence continues at coordinate 50,621,115 of CM077350.1, forward strand.
TGATAAATGCAATGTAGATACCATACGAAAGTGCTATCTGTAGTTCCTAGTACAGTACCAATTTCGCTTTCAAACATAGCTGGTGGAACAATAATGCAAAGAATTGAACATTTTTGCTTAATTAGTTGGGCTGCTAATTTTCTAGCATAATATATAATGTGCTTTTGAATTGAAGTATTGAACTATTGCTTAACTTTTCAATAGAGTAGTTTACCATCTACCCTTATTTTATCTTATGATTTTTGTTCTTCTTCTTGTTCATGATCTCACTTATATCAAGGCATGATTCTTGTGAGGGCATTTATATCATACTGTCCACTTCTCAATGAGGGTAAGCATATAATCTAGTAAGATGGTCTATTCAAAATCTTCGAATTCATTTCTCAGCATAGATGATGAGTGACATAACGTAAAAATTCAGAAGTTCCCTCTCTGATATTTATATTAAGTCATGATTCTTGTGATCATCACGCACATCTTGCCAAAGTTATACTCCAACTAAGCAAGGCATGCTGCAAAGCAAATTGCATTAGACCAATAAATATTGCAGTTATTGTAGGAAATTAATCCAACCTGTACGTCATAATTTGCTGCTTAAAGTCACTGAGAAGCAATGAAAAAAATTGCAACCGGAGCTACCACCGCGTAGGCCTATCTCATTGCAGACTTACCAAATTGCAGTCTCTTATTTTACCTAACGTATTGGGTTTGAGCTTAAGTTGCATGGATACGGATATGGTCGGTATCCGGTACGGATATGGGTACGAGATATGACATTTTCTAAAAATCTAAAACACATGTATGCTAATCTAAATTCCCAAATATATGTATAAGAAAGATTGCCGCGCCGGCTGAGACATGGTGATGAGAGAGTGATTATATGATTCACAAATTTAGCATCATATGGTGTGGTTAGAATACAAAAGAAAAATTCTTAAGTTTTTAGCCCAAAACGATGTAGATTTAAAACGATTCGCATCCAAAGTTTATCCAGTTATACCCAATCTGCATACCTAAATTACAAAATAATAATAATAAATTGATATGTATTTGGTAGGATACCCAGCGTGAAATCGATAATAATAAATTCAAATTTAATGTTTGGTTATATTTTCTGAAAAATGATTTTGACATAACCTATTTCGTTTGAATGATATAAAAACTATTACTTTTATGTATTAAATGACCAAAAGAGACATGAAATAATTGAAAAAAGATATTTGATTGTGTGTGAAATGATATTTATATCCCAAAATTTTGAAAGAAATTGAAATAATTTAATTCGGCCATAATCTTAATGCCCAAAATTGGAGCTTATTGAAAAAGCAGTGTTTGAGGGTTGGTTTCTGTGCAATTCAAAGCAATTGAATGAATTTAATTTGAAAGAGTTCTCCTCTCTCTTCCTGTAAGTCCAGCGTGAGATTATGAGTGTGCGAGAAAAACAATCCTGAGTGAGTTATGTGTTTGTGACATCAGTTATGCTGGTTTAAAGAAGCTTTACCTGTAATCTTAAGAATAATACCTACTCACTCGGTTATGTATCACAGTGAGATATGAAAATGACAAGGCTTTCCATTTTGGCAACATCTTCAATTAATTGATTATAAAGAAGTCGCGGTCTTGAAATCTTATAGTGCAGTGTTCGAAGGAATAAAGATCATTTTCATTTTTTAAAAAAAATGAAAGTTTTTATTACTATAATTCTAAGTGTATAAAGACATATATTTCTAAAATATATGATATTTATTAGGCTTTTATATATTTTATACATCCAAAATTATAATAATGGAAACCTCTAGTTCTTTTGAGAAATAAAGAAGATCTCAACTCTGTAAGAAGGAGCTCTCTACTGTCTATTTTCTTCTTTAATAAATTTACCATATTAGAAAATTTCCATTTTGAAGCTCAAGTGTTAAGTGTTGTGTCGTTTTGTTTTTTGGCCCATTGAAAAGTGTTATAATTGCTCCCATGACTTCTATATCCAACCCCTTGAGCTAAGCTGCGGTGGCATACAAAGTATTATGCAACAGGTTCCTTTTTTAATTTTCCCTCTTTTATGGAGGTGCTAAATAGCTAACCTTGAAAACTTTCTCTGTTTTTTTTTTCAGATGTATATATATTGTACAATAATTTATATATGTGTTGATCCCTCAATCCTTCACCTTCATCCTTAGCCTCCTGAGAGAAGCTTTCATTACTAGAAATTCATGAATTACTTACGGATTTTTCGGCTGATTTTTTTTACAGGAATTTTCTGCTAATTTTTCTGTAATTTTTTTTAAAAATAAGGTTTTTTTTTTTGTAGATTCAAATTTGTAGGAATTTTTGACATTTACTACGAATTTTCCTATGAATTTAAATTTTTTTCAAGAAAATTTACAGGAAATTTCCTGCGGATTTTAAAATTCGTAGGAAAAAATTACCCACGAAGATATTATCTATGGACAAAAACATAGGAAAAACTGTAGGAAACTTGTTTCTTGTGAACTTGCAGGTAATCAAAAAATTTCTAATAGTGTTTGACGACTAACATGAATAAAACACATGCCTACTGAGTGAATAACAAAGAGAATCTAAAATTTAGCATAGAATATGCTGAGTCCCTTGCAAACTCTATAGTTTATTTACCGATACTTACTTTTAGTGTTTACAGTCATTAAAACTGTTAGTATATGGATTGGTGTCAGTCAAACCGTAAGTAAAAATAGATAGATCATAGGTTAAACATATTGACAATCAAATACAACTGTAGGTAAATGTATGTAGATCGTAAAATAAAACCTATAATGACAGTCATTTCCCGTTGTTATTCGTCACTCATAATGGACGGTTATATCGACCGTAGTTGAATGTAAGTTTTACACATACTTACGAATTTTAAACATATAGTGACATATTTTATCTGTCACTGAAAGACAAATTTCTTATAGTTCAAAAGCATACATGCTCAGTCTGGTCTAATAATATATATATATATATTTTATGTTTACTTGAGCTCAGATGGTATCAGCATAAATTAGATTTCTTTGATACGGGAGTAAATTAAATGAATTTTGTTACTTAAACACTTAGAATATGAGTAAATACTTAATTTAGTCCCTGAAATTGTAGGATCATATCAATTTAGTCCTCCACATTATTAATATTCCAAAATGATCGCTGGAATTGGAAAACGTTAATCTGATTCATCCCTCCGTTGGTATTTGCATGGACTATAATGACATTAAGTTGGTAATGTCAATGATGCATTTGAAACTAAATGAATAATGTCAGGGATACATTTGCTACATTTTGCGATTCCAAAGATCATTTTAAAATATTGATAATGTGAAAGACTAAGTTGATACGACCCTATAATTTCAAAGACCAAATTGGATATTTAATATATAACATTCAGACGATATTTCACTCATATTTGCATACAATACATTTTTCTAGCTTTGCATATAGTATATAATTACATTCATATAATACACTATATCTCACGAGAGTATTATATTTGGGATGTAAAAAAAAAAAAAAAAATTCCAAATTAGATTGCTTCCCTAATATTGTTGTGCCTGATAGGGTGTATATGTAAATTAATCTGTATGCTCAGTAATGAGTAAGTGGTCCTATTGTAACTTGTCACAAGCAGATTGGGTTGAAAATAAAAGGCCCCACACCCAACTAATTAGCCTTCCATTTCTTGCACCCATCCCATACCCGCCTTTAAAAGCACCCTCAATTGCCTCTTTTGTCATAGAGGAGTAGGCTTGAAGCACATAAGATGAAGATGGGTATCCTAAAAATTCACCACTTTGTGAACTCTTCTGTTCTTATTTTTTTTCCTCTCCACACTCAACCTTCTCTTCTTATAAGAGTCAGAAAAACTCTTACTTTACGAGATAATAGCATGAGAAAGGTGCATGCTGAGCAAGATGGAGAAGCAGGGCACGTGCATTTCTAACTCATGAATGTATTGGAAGTGAATCCAGAGAATCACATTCTTTTATGTTTCTCTAATCAGACATATTCTGTTAGCTGCAGTGAGTTAGTCCTTCATGTGCCCCTCTTCCCCATCATGACCGCAGCACCTTATAGCAATTTTGGAAACGCTAGCTGAAAGGATGGGATTTTGATTTGTGAATTGTGAGACACTCCACATATATTGAAGGTGAGTACACTAGAGTCATCATTTTCATTTGTGTTTATTCTTCAACATTAGCATGCCTTTTTTCATTATGAGATATATTGAGAATAATATTTGAAATTAGTATAAAGTAAAAAGTAATTAAGTAAATTGGATAAACATTGAAACTTTAAGGATATGAAGTGACTGGCTTGGAATCTCGGTTTGAGTCTTACAATGCATAAAACATTGACTGAACTATTAGATAGTGACTCATAATCAGAGAAGTGACATCAAGAATATAATCAATATTATATATATGTTTATCAAAAAATGATGAAGGGCGTGAGTCACAGTCTGTCACTAACTCATTCAACACCCAAATATTTTGTAAGGAAAAAAAGGAGCAAATGTTGCACAAAAGTCAGCATGCAAGAGCTATATATATGAGCGATATTATGCTGCAATAATAGCTGATAGAAACAAGTCATTTTTTTTTTTAAGTTTATTTCTTACAAAACAAATCATTAATTATATATGTATGATGTATCATATGCATTTTCACGGGTTAATTAAATTAACATTGGAGAAATATTGTGATAAATTATATATAATTGATGAGAATTCTACAGTGTGAGTTTATATATGTTCATTGAATGATTGAATTGCTGTCTTTTTTGACTGATATTCGTCGGGAGATCGTCGGAAAGGAAGCCTTTGAACAAGACAAAATGAGAATGGGAAAGTATTTTGTCTTTTTGTACTGTAGGATGTATATATATGTAGAAAATGGATACAGTAATATACACACACACACACACACGTACAAGAGAGACACCAATATTCTCCACTCGTTATTCTGCCGACTAAATATGACATATATGCATCGTGTGTAGCCTGTAGACGTTGGATGTCATACTCATTCATAAGTTTTCTGTAGAAAAATACTAGATGTTGTACTCTTTTAAAAGAAAGAAAAAAAAAATGACAATTCATGTGGAGATTAATCACGGAAATGCATGTAAATTTATGCACACACAATTAAATTTAAGCTAATAACAACTAATGATAATTTTTTTTTTATCTACTTCGAAGAGTATTCCACCGCCAACCTGAAACGGGGACTAATCTTCCGCGGGAGTTTGTTCGGTATCTCGATGGGTGACATCCCTCCCAGCTAATGTTTTTTCCATACCCAAGGCTCGAACCCGAGACCTTGGTTAAGGGACAAAGGTCTTTAACCACTCACGCCAACCTCAGTTGATTAACTAATGATAATTTAAGATTATTATAAATACATTCTTTAGTAGAGTTTTTGTTGCCTGATCAAATTGGCAATGATGGTTGTAGGAGGAATACATTTCTAATACCAGTAATTGAAGGACTGTGATAGCAGTGGTGATTCGAGGATGCTGGTAGCAACATGGCCAGCACCGGCAACCACAAAATATTATTTTTGGGGGATGCATGCGGCAATAAGAATGAAGAATAAAATATGAACAATTATTTTTTACAATCTGTGACGCCTCCCGGGACATCACATGATTACCCGTTGCGAAAAATAAACTTCAATTAATTTTGCTGGTTACTTTCGAAAAATAACTTATTTCTAAGTATGTAACTTATTGTGAAACTCCGTGATAAAATTTTTCCTCATAACTTAGCTTACTATACATCAACATAAGTTAAACACACAGGTAAAGAAACATCAAACGGAGTATACATAATAATATACGTTAATAGCGTATGCAGGCCTTATACATACGGCCATACAAACAGTCATGGCTGTCAGTAGCCAGAGTAAGTAACTAACTGTTGTTCAAAATAGAATAGGACATATCCTATAGCTGGTCTTACTACTAAAACACTATGACTTCTCGTACGTCACGCTCCTCCGCATACTCAAACGTCAGGGAATGAAAATGTAAGGGTGAGATACCAATATATGGATTCACACATGATAACATGTATATCACATCAATAACACATAAGCATAAATAGTTATCATGTGTACGGTCCTACTGATAAACAAGTAGTATATTATAGGGTCTTATACCCGACAACCATTGTTATCAGGGCCGGCGATAAGGGCGTGCAAGGAGTGCAACAGCACAGGGCCTCAAATTTGGCCAAAATTTGGAGCCCCCAAAATTTATTTTGACCAAAAAAAAGGTGTTAGAAAGAAGGCTCTTTTTAAGTAGCTAGAAGATTGATATTAGCTTGAAGTTGTATTGGTAGGATTTTAATAATCTTCTTTGTATTTATTGTCCTGAAGTGGGTGTTTAAGATTAGAACAATTGTCCTTTTTGAAATAATATTTAAGATTGCCTTTTTTTTAAATAATATTTTGAAATAATATTTAATTATTAAAATTGTCCTTTTTTTTATTAAGGGCCCAATTTTTAAAATTAGAATAGGGCCCCCAAAATGTTTAAGACGGCCCTGATTGTTATTTTTAAAAGCGATGCATGACACTTCAATGTTCATCATCTAATTCTTTCCTTAATCTCCGGATACCATTGTGTAAAAACTGAGCTGATCAGGCTCAAGGTACATTGGCTCTAGGCACAATGACTAGCACCTAAGTGCTTATTCGGAAGTACATGAACACCATGACATTACGCGAGTACATGGAATTACATTCAGCGGTACTTAATAAACTGTAAATGGTCATACGATATTGTCCAACTCAAAGCACAATATTCGTCAGTTGTATGATACCATTGTCCATCAAGGCACAATGTTACACAATGACTTAAAGTCATCACAGGGTTCCCTGCCATCAAGGTCCCCCAATCCAGATGGCACGTCTGCCTAAAAACAAATGCATGCGAAAAACGTTCCAAGTCTTGCCACTGTTCTTTGTGTTCATTCTTTCATTGTCGTAGCTCAAAGCTCCCGACTATTCACAATTTACACTGTTTTAAAACTTCTAACACAGGACGAAACGTCCGAGTGCTCAATCGCGGAGCCCTAGACCGATGCACCAGCCCAAGGTCCGTGGTAATAGAAAACAGTATTTACCCTTAATTTCATTTCCTCGTAACAAGAGGAGGACACATAGCTAGTCCATAGGACACACAGTCCATAACATTACACGGCCTCTTGTGCTATTTTTATAGAACACTAGCATCCCGACGTCTCGTATGCTAGGTTCACGTTTCATCGTTTATCACCGTTTTTCGTTTTGTGAAACACGAATCCAAAATGAAAACTCCGCAACTCATCCAAGTTGTCGGATTTTACACGGTTGGGAAAACTAGTTTTACAGAAAACTTTTCTGTTTTGAAAACTGTTTGTAAACCATCAAATTATGATAAAACTTAACTTTTATTAAAAGTCCCTTTCCCAAAAATCAATTTTTGAAAGAAACAGTTGAGACCAAAAACGTCGTCCCAGGACAGCATTACTGTTTTTGAAAACGTTTTTCGTAAATCTTTTCGGAATTAAATCATCGCTTTAGCGTTTAAAAACGTACTTTTCCTACTAACTTCATAAATTACTTTTGGACTCACTTTTTCTTTTGAAAACTTGCGTCGTTGAAAATACCCAACGTTTCCCAAATAAATCTTTGGCATTTAATTCAAAAAATTTCAAGGATTTTATCTTCGTTAGTTAATTGAGTACTGACCACTGTCAGGCTTCCCAATCAACAGTCAACATCATAATATGTTACAGCAGATAATACATTTAAAGTGAATATTCAACTACAACATCACACATTAATAAACAATTATCAACAAATCAAGTAATTGCCGAAAGCAAATAAATCAACCACCACACAACTTAATTACATACATACAGAGCACATATGATGACATGTAGTCATCGAGAGAATCCCTCAGGCATTTCCCCCCTTACCTCTTGAAGTTCCCGGTAAGCACAAATTTGTCCAATCGGTCCGAAAATCACCCGGTTACTCGTCCGATTATTCATCGGCAACTACACATAATCAATCAATACAACAACTTTAAATCATCAAATTTTCTACTAATTGCCCTCTCCTAGCTTCGGCCATGTATAAGAAAATATGGTTAGGATTCTCAAAATTCCACATACTCTTAGATTTATGATCATAGAGTAGTCTAGTATTAAGGAAAATTGTCACAAGTTGAAAATGGAAACAAAATCATTCAATTCCCCTAGGGTATAATTTCGGTTCTCTTTAGTGCTCTAGGCTAGGGATTTTATTTGGCTTCAAGCTCTTGGATTTAATACATCTCAGCAATAGAAAGATGAAATCCATTGTTATTTGCTAAGAATTGAAACAAAATCTCATCTAACTATAGCACTAGGGTTTCGGCCCTATGAGACAAAAATAGGGCAGCCATGTGGTGTTCTTGGATGATGAATCTAGATGTCTTAATGAGTTCATAAGGCAGTCGATACCACAGGAGAATCAACCAAATCCATATCATAGGAAAGCAGAACAATAAAAGCTCTATCCTTCGTCGATGAATAAGTAACAACAAGGGTTGGTGGTTTTAGAACATATTAAAGAGCAGCCATAGGATGAAGCAGAGTAAGAATAAGAAAAGGAATGTTTAGGCTTTTTTGAACCAATAACAAAGAAAGTGGGTAGCAGGTGTGGTGTAGTAAAAGGGGTTTCGAAGCTTTACCATCGAGTCGAGCAATGATCCAATTGGAGAAGCAAGCTGCTCTTTGTCACCCCATTTCCCTTGGGACCAAGAAAAAGCTCCAAAGAAGAAGAAGGACTGATCGCAATCTCAGGTACAATGGCTAGTTGGAAAGCCTTTTCAAGCCAATCTCTTGATTCACATGAATGTGAAACTAACCTTACATCATGAAAATCCATGTAGAATCCAAGGTCTCTAGATGGGAAGAAGTGAAGCTTACCTCTTGATTAGTGGAGATTAACAAAGCTTGAAGCTTCTCCTAGTCACCTTGATTGAAGTTTCTACTTGAATTAGAAAGCTTGAAATAGTTTATGGTGAGTTTATGGAGAGAAAGTGAAAAGAGAAGAAGAGTGAAAATGGGGGAGGGGGCTGCGTGAGATGAGGAGAAGAAATGAGCGAAAAGGTGACGTTTTAAGCTTAGTAAATATAGAAGGGTAGAAGGGTAATTTGCTAAAAGGATAAAATGGTCATTTTAGCAAGTTTTAGGGACATTAAGGTCATTTGCCCCTCCAAAGTCATGATGACCTTGGTGAGTCACTAGGTGACTCACCCTAGTGAGGTGGATGGATAGTGACCTAGTAATTATCCGTTAACGGGTCCCGGTAAATCCGTATTCGGTTCCGTAAAATCACAATTTTCACTTTTTCAGTGAAAATTTTTAAATTTTCCAATATCGTAAAAAATTTAATTTAAAACCGAACTGTCTCATTCACAAGTCAAAATTAGGTTTTCTGAGCAGTAAAATCATACTGTTAGTGTAAAACACAGACCGGGCTCCGTTTGGGTTTTCGACCAAAATTTAACCATAACTTCCTACGATAGCGTAGAGCATGACTATGGTCTCGGATTATTTTATTTCACTCTCTAAACCCTCCAATAAAATACAAACAGATAAATAATGTTTAAATAAAACGAAAAGCTCAAAAGCTTGAAAAAAATCGGGGCGTTACACAATCAAAAAAAAATATGAAGAATTATTTTTTACTTCTGTCTTTGGCTAGCTAAAAATAATAACATTTTTTCACAGGAAATGATAGACATTCTAAATATTCTTGATAAGATTAAAATCAGATCATGACACTAGGTGAAATCTAAGGTCGGCGGGACTTTTTTCTTTTTCTGATTGGTGTGTTTGTCCGGTTGACTGTATGAAAATGGATGCTAAGGTATAGGTTCTGGTTAAAGAGGTATAGGTGAAGTGGCTCATGAGGTTTAGTAAGTTCTACTTGCTTTTTGATGAGTGTATTCCCTTAAGATCCATTGTTCCCCCTGGTTGTTTCCTCTACTATCTCGTTTTTTGTTTTTCTCCTTTCATCTTGTTTCAGGTACAACGCTACTAAAGCTGTCACCTGTGGCCTAGGATCTTGGAGTTTTCCTTTTGAAGATTGCAGTGACCGAGGTGGGAGAGCCTTCCAACAGGTTACTAGGATGAAGACCATGACCTCTCCTTGTCTTTTTTAGGTTATATTATGGTGGTTGAGGTGTTTTATTGAGTTCTAGAATTGCACAACAGAGCACGTTTTTATCCTAAGGTGCCTTGGCCTATTTTCATGGGTGTAGCCAAATTGGATTTTTGTGAAACACGGGTTTGGAGCTTTTAAGGGACATCTTGTTGGTTTTTTCTTGATTTTTGACTTCCTATTATAGGTGCTTTTTGGATTTTTTAAAAAGCAGACTCTGTTTTAGACTTTTTGGCATTATTATGCTTTAGGCTTAGGACGTTGTAACATATATACTATACTGTTTTGTTAGGTGGAGTATTTCCCTTACAGTTGGCCTAGTCTGTTCTATGTAAATAGGTTGACATATATATAGATATAAAAAAAAAAAAAACGTCTGTCTTTGGTGCTTGAATGATGCTTATAAAAAGTGGAATATGTCAAAAAAGACGTATGGTTCTGTAACAAAGAAGAGAAGTCAAAAAGAAAAGTGCAATCTCCAAGGCATGTGCGGACAATAGGCTTTAGGTTCGATTTGCTCCCACTAATCTCCAATCCTCGTCCAGCAACTCAACACTAAAACGTCACCACTAGGCCAAGCCACTACTTCTTTCATATTATTCACCGTTTTATGCAATTTAATCATTAAGTTCATGCAACCTTCCAATTATGTATTTTGGAAATCTCTCGCAATCTCTCACCATTTTTCAAATAAACCTAAAATCCCTTATTCCGGAAATCACATTGTTTCTTTTATAATAAACTAATTTTTTTCAATTTAATTGAATTAAACTCGAAATTGATCCAATTTATACCTAAAATAAAATGGTTAAGTAAATTTAATTGTAAAAAAATTGTAATTTTTGTAAATCTAATTCTATAGAATTAATTGTTTATGTAGCAACTATCCATTCTTTTCTCTTACGCTATATGATTAAAGTCATATTCTATTAATTAGGGTTTACTACATGTACAAAAATGAGGGGCTGCACTTAATCCGCATCATCAAATTTCATTCAATTGTGGAGGTTATTTGGGTGACCCAATTCTTCATTATTTCCAATTTGTTTGATTAATTGAATTTTGCTTTGGATCCCCTTGTACTGAGACAATTATAAAAACCTCACCATGAGAGGAGGGGATCGGATAGATGCTTGTCAATAGCGGGAGACAAGCGAGAAACTTACCATGATTACAAAAAGCATGCCTTTAATTTCACTTTTCAAATTATATTGCTGGTATAGTTATCTTCTTTGCCAATGTGTTGTAGTGCAAACTTGTTGTGAAACTATTTAGTTGGACCTTGAGTATCACATATGTTTTTAAAGTTGGATTGGACAATAAATTGGAAAGATTACCCTTCATGTTCATTTGGTGTAACTGAAAGATAAAAAATGTAAATAAAATAATCAAAATACACAAAATTAAAATCTTACAATCATGACTCAACTGTCAAATCATAAATTATCTTATAGCTAACTAAGTTTCAAAATACTTAATAAAAAACTAACTATATATCAAGTCTTGAATATAAGGTAGTAACTAACATTCATAACTCAAAAGATAATATTTATAAATAAATTTGAAAGTCATTTATTGCTTTGCGAATTAGGATTAGGTTTCTTGCTATTTTTTTTCATTTGTTTGGGCTTTGTTTTTTACTTTTTAGAAAACCGATCACATCCAGTTTAACCTGATCAACCCGATTTTGGACTAGTATAAACTGATTTGACCTTAAAAATGTTTATAGCCCTTGACCAGAACCAGAGAAGAGGTTGGTTCCTAGTTTCTCTGATTCAATAGAGTTTAACATCAAGAACGTGTTTGGATAAACAGTTTAATTAATCATTTATTTAATAAACATTTTAAAATAAGCTAAAGAAAACTTATTTTTATAAGCTTATCCTATAAACTTATTTTAATAAGCTAAAAAGAACTTATAAAAAAAGTTATTAGCTATTTCATAAATTATTTTATAAATTATTTTGTCATAAATTCAAATAAACTCTTTATAAACTTTTCGAAAGCATCCTAATTTTCTAACATACATACATCATCATCTTCTTCTTCCTTAATTAATTCTTCACAGGCAAAAATAGCTTGGGCAAATTTACATAAGTCATGGTTTGGTGAAAACAATTGATAGTGGTATGCACAAATAGAAAATGAGATAATAGCAGCCATGCATCCAAGACCAAGAGACAACAGATACTACTGGCATAGAAGCCCCCATGTCACGCTTTGGGCTTACCCTTCCGTACACCTACTTAAAGCATCACTCTTTCATTAACCACACAAGCTTTTTGAATCAACTTCGGAAATATATGGTTGTATTTACTATGTATGTAATTTGATACCTTGTTGTTTCAATGGGAGTATCCATTTTGTTAGCTTTTGTAGCATCTAAAAAGAGGATAAGAATCTTCTGTTCCATTTTAATATATCACATCATGTTCCAACCAATAATTTTTGTCATGTATTATATTTTTTCAATATTAAATAAAATGTTAACTTATATGATAAAATATTATTGATTGGGACATGATGTGATATACCAAAATAAGACTGGAGATCCTCATCCCTAAAAAGACATGGGGTCATGGAGACAGCTGATGGGATCAGACTTAGTTTACCTTCACTTACCTGTCTTAATTATAAATGCACTTTCTCACAAGATGCACTTTCTCACTGACATTTTGGAACACAATATAGGACCATTACATTGCCATTTCCATTAAAACCCAAAATATCTTTATGTGCCTTTATTTCTATACGAATCTCACATGATACTTATGTCTGCTTAATTAGTGATTGACTCACATGCTTATGTGGGGAATTGGGGAAATATCAATCAAACTTCACTTTTTTTACTTTCACAATGCTGAAGAAGTTGGCTTCTTGATTACTATCATCTGCCTTGCCAAAAACAGTAATTGCATTGTAAGAGTCCTAATCTTCACAATAATTATGATATGTGGGCCTCATAAAAAAGCAGTTTTTACTCACCATCTGCACCGACAAATTAAATTCTATTGTGAGATCATGTATCCAAAATCCTTTTATTTGTTTATTTTAGCACATTTTTCTTGGCTTCCTGTGTAATGTTATTCAAGAGTATCCCCAGGACCTAGAAAAGCTGTAATACACAAAAGGGTCACGCTAACCCGTAATTGGTTAAGGAATGAAACAAATGTTTCATTGAAAAGTTAAATATATTATTTTATAAGTATTAAATACATAAGTTTTCAATAAAAAAAATTTCTTCTTAATTTCTTAACTAGTACTTTAAGGATACTGATTAGCATTTTCCTATACAAAAACATGAATCACTTGTAAATTAGTGCTTGTCATGGTGGAAAGATTAGTAGATAAGCATTGAGTGACATCATCAAAATCTATACCTTCATCAGCGTCAAGATATATTTGAGATTTGTATTGGTTGCGGTCACTGTTTCCTGTAGTCACTCTAATATGGACCATTAGATTTCCTACATTCATCATCATAACCTTTATTTTATTTTATTTTAAAAAATAAAGAAAAATGTAATTAAAAGGAGAGAGAGATATAGAGGCATGACTGTAGGCAATCTCCATCCATTTGATCTCTGGGAATTATATTTCCAATGCTCATGTGTAGTAAACCCAAGTGTGTTTGGTACTTGTACGAGATAATATTTCTAAACAAAATAAAAATATTATTTATCAATTTCCAAGCAGCAGCCTTCCCCCCTTTTTAGTTTGTGCAACAACAAAAAAATAACAAAAATGCAACTTCTGCAACCAACATATAGGTCAGTAAAGCAGAAAAATGATATCCCCAATACTTCCCACCAACCTCAACACGGAAATCACTTTCAGACCTTAATTAGACTTGTGCTATTTAATATCACTCTATTTGGTTCAGAGAGTTGGTCATATTTAATTAATTTGCAAGCAACTTCATCGTTATAATTAATAAAGGTTGATGGAGACCAGGGTGTGGTCCATAAAACCATAACAACGGAGCTAATTTCTGGTGGTGGGTTACATTGAGTAGCTCTAGGCATGTGAGAACATAAAATAATCTGACCCACGCATAAATTGAAAAGCACATACATAAGAGTGCAAGTCGATTATATGTCGAACCAAGAATCTTAGTTTAGGTATGAGTATTTAGTTATGATCTTGTGGTTTTTAGTTTAATTGATTTCTCTGGTGCCCTGAAAGGCAGAAGGATATCGATACTTTTGAAGTGGCATATTCAAAATGTGATATGCGTTTTATATTGTCATATTTGTCGCTTAATCATCATATTATGTGTCACACTACATTTTATATTTATTTAACCTGTAATTTAAATTTTTTTTACACAATTAGCTTATAAATTTTAAAAATTAATCATATCATCTTAATTTAATAAAAATCACAAAATTTTGAAGGCCTAGGATATACAGTTGGATTCCTCAAGGAGTTTATCATAGGCAACTTGTAGATTCTCAAGCTTGGAGGTTACCTTATTATCTGACTCGTCTAAGCCAGTCATCAGGCAGCAATTGACTTCTTCTTCACCTTTTTTGCTTTTCAGCTGAACTGTCATTCAGATCTTCCCAGGTAACTATCATACCCTTTTTCCTCTTTCTGAAGAATTTTTTGCGAGACTATCTCTTCAGTTGAGGACATTTTGCCTTGATATATACGGGGTTCTTGCATTTGTAGCAGACAATTGGACTTTTGTCCGATGACCCAACTTCCTTTGATTTCTTATCTTTGTTAAATCTTCTGAAAGGTATATCCCTTCTATAACTTTTTTTGCTTCTACAACTACTTGATCTTTCTTGCGAGGAGAGACATTTCATCATCTCCTTCTGTATCTTCATCATCAGAATATTCTTCTGTCTCTTCTAATGATTATTCTACTTTGAGAGCTTTAGAAGACGTGGCTTTGTTTGTCTTCTTGTCAGCTTTCAAAGCAATAGATTTGCTCTTCTTATTGGTGTTTTCTTCATTCAACACTTGTTTCTGAAAGGTATATCCCTTCTGTAACTTTTTTTTATTCTACAACTACTTGATCTTTCTTGCGAGGAGAGACATTTCATCATCTCCATCTGAATCTTCATCATAAGAATCTTCTGTCTCTTCTAATGATTGTTCCACTTTGAGAGCTTTAGAAGACGTGGCTTTGTTTGTCTTCTTGTCAGCTTTCAAAGCAATAGATTTGCTCTTCTTATTGGTGTTTTCTTCATTCAACACTTGTTCATGGATCTGTAAAGTGCTCAGAGGTTCATCTAACTTCATGGTCTTCAGATCCTTGGCCTAAGAGATAGTTGTACTAGAGGTCTCCATTGTTTTGGAAGACTTCTTAGAATCTTGTGAATGTGCTCCTCAGTTTGATAAGTTTTGCTAAGAGACTTGAAACCATTTATGATTGTCTAGAAGCTTCCAAACATCTAACTTATGGTAATTCCATCTTCCATCTTGAAGAGTTCATAGTTTCTCAACAACATATTTATCTTTGACTCCTTGACTTTGTCAATTCCTTCGTGAGCCACTGCTTGTGAGTCCCATATTTCTTTAACTGAATCACATGCACCAACTTCCTCAAATTCTTCTCTACTTAGTGCACACATGATGGAGTATCTACCTTTCGCATTTAACCGCCATTTAGATTTTTGCTTTGTTGTCCATCTGTCAGTAGTTATAGGAATAGGTTCACCAACATCATCTGTTGGAATGTAGCGATCTTCAACTATAAGATCCAGATATCAGAGTTAGTTGATTGAATGAACCACTTCATCTTTTCTTTCCAATAAATGTAATCTTCTCCATTGAAGTATGGAGGTCTTGTCATAGATGTTCCTTCAGCTGCATTGTGACTCCTGCTTGTACTTGCTTCTCCGGCCATTTCTGTCTTCACGATCTGCTTCCTCTAACACTTGTTAGGTGCTCAACCCAGAGGTTGAGCTCTGATACCAAAGGAAATGAACAAAGTAAACACGAGAAGAGGGTTGAATTGTGTTTACATAAACTTTTTGCTAAATGAAAAATCTTTTCGCAAAACGAAAGTGACTAGACGGTTCAAAAGAGAATAGACAAAGCGTCTGTTAGAACGTTTTAAAAGGACTCGTCTGAGGAACCCTTAGACGAGTAGTCTCAAAACTTGAGGTTAGAAACACAAAAAGATATTTGCAAAACCATTTAAGTATTCACACCTTTAATCCCTTGTTAGATGGCTAGATAAAAGTAGTAAATCAATAACTAACAAGATTAAGGAAAGAGAGATTGACACACTGAGATTATCTTGGTTCACCCTTAA
Organism: Ammopiptanthus mongolicus; assembly: GCA_039655645.1. Taxonomy (NCBI): domain Eukaryota; kingdom Viridiplantae; phylum Streptophyta; class Magnoliopsida; order Fabales; family Fabaceae; genus Ammopiptanthus; species Ammopiptanthus mongolicus. The sequence goes on from CM077350.1 coordinate 50,637,594, forward strand.
CGTTGGATTATGTCCAATCCTTATCTTAACAAAGATTTTCACTACTATAAAAAAAAAGTATTTTAGCGACCGAATTAATCGGACCTTAAATATGAAAATTCGGTCGCTAAATATGAAATTTTGGTTGCTAAATCGGTGGCAAAATGGTTTAGCGACCGATTTAGCGACCACCAAACGATTTAGTGACTAGGCATTCTGCAATGACCTAAATTCGATCGCTAAATATGAAAATTCGGTCGCTAAATGATTTAGCGACCAATTTTGGTGGTCGCTAAAAACCTCTTTTTTTGTAGTTATAACTGATCAGTTTTCAAATGAGTATCTTTTGCACAGCTAGCCTCTCTAGGCTCAACAACTCAATAAGTATTGTTTTAACACCTAGCCTCTCTAGGCTCAACAATAAGTATTGTTTGCTTACCTAGACTTTTCAGGCTCAAACACTCAGAAAGAATTAATGGTAAAGTGTTTCGTTGACAACTTGCAAGTATTTCATAGACACTCAAAGAGTACAATAAATGTGAAGCTTAGAAAGATTGCGTAATAACTTCTGTAGTAAATAATGAATGGACAATTGATTAAGAATAAGAAATAAATTGAATGCTTGAGTAAATGAAGTTTGTTGAATATCACTTCTTTCTTCAAGCAATTCTTCAGGTCTTCCATTTATAGTTTTCATTCAATTAAATCCGTTAGAGACAATCTTTAGGTAGTGAGTTCTTTAATTCAAAGTCTCTGAAGCTCCATTAATGCAATGAAGTCGTTCTGGCCATCCATTTAATGTTCAATGACGTTGGACTGAGTTCCAACAGAGATGTTCTTACCTTTCCTGAAGCAAATAAGGTATCAAAGATTGCGGCAATGTTGCTTTGCATCTTGTGCAATGTTCTTTCCTTTTTAATATAAGTTGCGGGTACAACGTATAAAAGTCCATTTGCAGCTTCTATAAGAGTGATTTCTTCGTTCTTTACGTTGCACATATGTCCAATTATTTTTACCTTTATTTTAAAGTCATATTACATATATAGCTTTTTTAGACGTTTGACTTCAGACGCTTGAAAGCTATCAGTTTATAGCCGATTTCCTTTAGACGCTTCTTATATTTCATTAGATGCTTGTTACTTAGACGCTTGTAAATAGTCATTTATCGTTTGCCTTTGTTAAACACTTGATCCAAACTTATATTCTTTATAGTCTTTTATCTTTAAGACACACAAGAAATCTGCACACATAACTTAGAGCATTGCCAATATTCATTAGGTTCATTTAATCATACTTAATGTTTGGATTCATCAAAACTAAGGGTTATAAGTCTACCAAACTGCGGTAGATCTCACTGCTTTCAAATCGTGTGCTTGAAGGACAGTGAATAATGGTGTCGAAATTTCATCAAGTATAAGATATATGAACTAAGGAATAACTATTTGTTGGGGGTTTCAAGAAGGATAATTTTAAAAACAAATTTCAAAAACCTCTTGAGCGGAAAAACTCCTCAAGTAAGTACCATATATTGCACATGAATCACAAGGATATTGTGTTTACCTCTTGAAGCGTAGCTTTATCACGAACACTGTGAGCACGTCAGCACTGGTAAATCACAAACACTTCTACGGTGTGAATGGCAACTTGATCTGCACAGCTAAAGTGTCCGAGGAACATTGCTGTTATCACCACAAAGGGAGAGGTTCTTCTATCACCAGTATTGCAAGGTAGCAATACCTCTACTTAGTCCACGCGAGCAAACCAACGTCAGCGATAGCGGAGTGCTAGCTATCAGGATTGGAAGAGGCGCGGCACACACAGAGAGAAAAGAGGGTGCACCTGTCAAGGGTGTATAATGGCCGTTATGAGTGCTCTGTGTTGTGTGTAGCTTAAGTGACGTGCACAGCTTATTAATAGCTGTCACTCACTTAACCTAACCCACTTGTGTTACTGTACGCTACAGGCCCAATGTTTAATTATTAATTAAATCATATTTAATTAATCAATTAAACTAATTTTCTGAACATTTGTTCTATGTGTATGACTTTATAGGTTCTCAATTAATTGACAATAATATTAATTATTATTAATCATATTAATAATCAATTAATATTATAAACAATGAGCGACATCTAGTAATACATCATTGCTTCCCAATTAATTAGAATATTGGTGATACAATTAAAACCATATTGTAACCATACATAATGTGAAGTCAACGTCCTTTCGTCACAATGTCTTAATTGAACACAAGGCATAAATGTGTCATCCTTGTTAAGTCCAATTATTTATTTCTTGATCTAATAATTGGTGTACGATCATGTGGGCCCAATATCTCATATTGTCCCACCTTAGCATGGCCATGCATTTCTACGTCGCATACCATCAAGAGGCCCATAGACATTACTCCTGGTATGTAGGAGGGACGAATCCTATCTACGTCACTCACATTCCTCAACATGTTTCATTACAGGCCCAATAACTATCTTTATAGTTGCCCTATTACAGACAACGTTTAATAGCATCAACGCCTACAACTACATATGTTAGGAATCGTAGTGATTTCAAGTCGAAGGACTACTTCACTATGGTTACCATGAGAATCGCTTATGACACTTACATAACTATTATGCAGCGTTCTCATAGTGGGTCACTCCAGTATAAATGTTCCAGTAATATTTATACCTATGTGAAGACTTGATATCTTATATCTATGACTCGTGAGATGTGGTCATCAGTACACTCACATAATAGTCTCAATGTATTATTATTGTCCTTTATTAATAATAATACTTGACTATGGATATTTAAGAATAGTGTTCTATAATTTAATGGTATCTCACGGTCAAGTCATACTTGACGTTCGAACTACCTATTCTAAGGACTTTATTATGCTATAAATGTGATCATCAAAGATAACATAAATAAATGCCTTATACATATATCAAATATATGATCAAAGTCATGATACAAATGATTATCTATTTAAAGTAGATTGATCACTAAGGCTTACCCCAACACTATTAACCGAGTGTCGAAAAGGTTTCTTATGGAATGTGATAGTTTCATACGATGTCAAAAGAAGGAGATGGAGATCTTAAAATAATTATTCTTTTCCCCTTAATTTACTTCGTTGTAGGTTGTTCTAGCTAGTTAGCAACGATGAAAATTCCTGAAATTCGGAAGTGGATGGATAGTAGGTTGGATCATAATAGACATTTGAGGCAATAGTTCATAACTGAAGTGAACGACTTCATTATTTTCCTTAATAGGCAGGAGAACTTTCAAAAGGAACTGGAAAGTTAAGGCGCCTTTCTTCAAATGCAAGTGCATAGTTTTCAAGTATATGGATGAAGTGATGATAGATCTTTACAATAAGATATTTAAGCTTGATTACAACTACTGGACCAACTATGGTGAGTCCATGCTATTATTTTCCGCAGTCGTGATCAAAGGTTCATATTATGGAAATAGTAAGCAGAGGGAAGAATTGAATCCTTACGAGTAGATGATCTTGAATCATTTTGGACCCTCAGTTGGTCAGGCCACAGAATGTGATGGTGTAACGAGATCCTAAAACGCAAAGGAAGATCTGGATCTTGAAGCTCAAAGACTTTATGACATGTTGACGGCTGCACAAGCTCTGTTGTGGGAAGGATGTGAGAATCACTTGAAATTGTTTGCTTCTTTATCAGATCTGAGCCATAAAATTCAATTACAACATGTCGAAAGGCTTTTTTAATCACATTGTTTAGTTTATGGGCGAGACAATGCTGAGTGACAACCGAATGCCTCAAAATCTTTATCATGATAAGAAGTTGGGGTTGAATTTGGGGTTGGATTGTTTGAAAATTTATTGTTGCCCGAATGGATGCATGTTGTATTATAAAGATGTGCCAATTGAGAGCATAACAAGTTGCAAATTTTGTGGTGCGAAATGGTACAAGGAAACCACCAGAAGGGGCTCTGAAAAAACAATCGCCCTAAAAATATTGTACTTTCCACTTGTCTCAACATTTGCAATAATTGTACTCTTCAATGACCACCACATCTCACATGAGATGGCACCGTGAGAACTAAAAGGAGCCCGATGTCTTGTGTCATCCACCAAATGGAGAAGTTGGAAGCACTTTGACAGGGTGTATCTAGGGTTTTCTTAGGACCCTCGAAACGTCAGATTAGGATAATGTGAGGGTCGATTTAATCCATTTATTCAATCCGGTAAAGCATACTTGTGTTGACCGGTTATTCTAACTTCGTACAATCTTCCCCTTGGGATGTGCATGAATAGGAAGTTTATGTCGTTGACAATCATAATTTCAGATCCGTCAAATCCAAAATGTAAGATTTATGTGTACTTGTAGCCGCTCATAGAAGAGTTGACAACCTTGTGGAATGATGTCATCTTGACTTATAATTGAAGGATATTTTAACAATTGATTGTTAGGGTTTCTAAGTGTGATTTCTTGAATCCAAATTTTATTGGAATAAGGATTTATTTAACTATGTATTTGGTAGGCGGAATTATTTGCGACTTGAGAGGAGAGGGAGGGTTTAAAATTTGACCAATTATACGTGTCACGGAAATTATAGTTATAAGTTATTTTATTTTAAACAAAATAAAAACTAAAATTAAAAGGATGTAATTTTGATATAATGTTAATGCAAAAGTTTTTTATATTATCATTCAGTCATTCACTACCGTGCCATTGAAAACATATGACTCTCACAATAACACCCTCAACAGTCACACATATGGGAAAAGTCTCGTATAAGGTAAATTTGTCTCTAAAGTGAATAAGTAAGTGAGTATATATTCTTAGATTATTTAAGGAGCATTTGGAAGAAAGTATAAAGAACTTATTTGGGCTTATGAAAACAGTTTGTGACAATAAACTTATGAAAATAGCTTATAAATTTAGTTTTGACATTTTTATAAGCTTTTTTTAGCTTATTTCAATAAGTTTATTAGAGAAGTTTATGATAATAAGCTCGTTTTAGCTTATTTCAAAAAAACTTATTGAATAAACGCCTAATTAACCTATTTACCTAAACACGACCTTAGTGGATCGAGATCTTTATATACATAATCAAATTAAGGTGTATACACACCCTTACTTACTCATTTTAAAGGAGTCTTATTGTCTTATCCTAAGTACTAAATATATGATTGATTGATGATGAAATTTTCTTTCACATTTGCAATGCACCAAAATTGAGATTTATAGTTGAGAGGATATACTTGCACATTTTCTTTTCTCTTGTCAAGCACATCTTAAAAGTGGAAAGGAACCTACGTAATCAATCCGTCTAAACGTCTACAAAGTTTAAATTGGCTAGACTGAAAAATATTTTTCCCCCTAACACGTCTTGAATGTAAATGTAATAGCTCTGTCTGCAAAGCATGGAGAACGCAGAGTAGTAGGGAAGAGAACAAAAACTAAAACTTTTGGTCAATAATGTTTTGATCGATAATGGAAGAAGAATAAACTACTCAAATGTTTGATAGGAAATTTGATCAAAACGGGAACGAAAAGAACTTGTTTGGAAGTGATAACTCTTCCTAAAAAGTTCTCTTTTAAAATAAAATTTTTAAATGAATCTGACATGTTTCTGTAATAAAAAAATTTCTTTTGTTCGCTAAACTTTCACGAGAATACTATATTGCCATCAATCAAATAACTTATTCAATTACCAACATTATGTTGATCCGAGTAGAATTGGGTTTGGATCTCTCAAGTAAGGTTTCGGCCGGGTTCGAATCTTGTGGATGAAAAAACGTGATTGGGAGGGAAGATCCCGCTAAAGGTGATCAGCTAGGTTACCCGACAAAGATTTCGCCGATGAATACTTTGCACCTATAAAATAGTAAAAAAAAAATAACTTATTCAATTATTTCAAAACTGTTTGATAATTTAATATATAAAAATGATTTTTTTTACAATCACTTTTAGGTAATATATCTAAATATAACTCTGATTTCATCATAATCGATTATTTTTTTATTAAAAAAAACCATTTTAAAACAAATTTCCAATATTAGTTCACTTCATATAATGTTGTGAATCGAATTAGTATAGCTTACCATGTAAACTACTAGCATTTCAAATTAAGATAAAGGGAAATTAAGTTACACTTAACCAGAAACAAAAAAAAAAAATTACGGGAAAGTAACAATTCCTGAGATGTTATATTGATAAAAATGTCCTATTCCATAAGGTCATGATTATGACATAAACTTTTTATAAGCATGCTTCTCCTCGTGCCAGAGAAAGGCCAATATGCATGCTTAGTTAGCACAGAGGGAGAAAAAACTAAGCAAAAAGGATAGAGATCACTACATTCTAGTCGGGGACAGAGAGAACCCCCGGCCAATAATTCTCTGCTTCTTGGGAAGAGAAGCATCCTGTTCCCTCCTTGTCAGTTTAGACTTTAGACCACGTGTAACTACTGAAGATGTTTTGAGGGTATACTAATAAAAAAATTAAGCATGCATGTCACTAACACTCATGTTAAATAGCTGAACATAAAAGAATTACAGGTCGCAATCTTTGGCTCAATTTTGAATTGTGATAGCTTGCCACCTTGAAAACCTAATCCATCATATTTTATTTTTTATTACAAAGTAGGTTGGCAATTCTGCATGCAGGGGGAGAGGGTAGGCTCTACTTTAGGCTGTGAGGTTTGATCCCCCAATCAAGTAGTTCCAAAAGAGACTTGGTGCCACTTGAGCTATATATGACTCTTGAGCTAATATGTAATATATATGTGATGCAAGATTCTTATAATATTTTTCAAATCATTCATGTTAACTCACAGCTTTCTGAATTAAGTAAATTGGAATTAAGCATATTGCTTAATAGATAAAATGAATTTACTACTTAGGTTTAAGCTTATTCACACTTCAATAAAACATATCAACTACAGTTAGGACAGAAGCAGAATTAATAGACCAAAAGAAGAGAGTATTGGAGCAGTTTGTACTTGGTAGTTTACAATTCTAAACTCATGTAACAACTATCATATCCTAAATTATCATGGTTCACATCTTCTAGTCCTGAAGACTACTTGAATTCTTAACATGGTAGCCTTCACCAGCAATTATCTGCTAAGATCAAACATCTGAATGTCAACTCAAAAGATAAGGAGCGTACCTAGCTAGCCAAATACGATTTCCTTAGGCAGACAGCTCTAAAGGACAACTTAAATTTTCTAGTAGCTAGGCTAGAGAATAGGAGGAAGATCAATAATGCAAAGGCATAATATATTTATATATAGTTACACCTTATTGTTAACTTGACATTAGCAATTTGATTTGCATGGGGAACCGAGTAAAGAGGAAGAGAATAATAATAATAATGAAAAGGCATATATCTATAATTAGACCTTATTGTTAACTTGACTTTTAGCAATTTGATTTTCATGAAGAACAAAAGCAAAGAGTTTGTTTTAGTTTTAAAGTTGTTATTCTACAAACTTGACCAACTTGATCAAATAGGAGTGGAAAAGATGCCACTCATATCCACAAGTGAAAAAAGATGCAATGCAAGGATTAAGGTAAAAACTTTAGATGCATGCCATATAATTCTGAACGTTCTTCAATGAACTAAATCACCACCAACTTTAACAAACGCTTCATCTAAACAAATACGTGAGTCCTCTATCAAAACCAATTAGATTCTGCACATGAAACTCTGTGGTATCAAAAAGGAACTGCTTCATGATCATGAATGTGTTTATGGTGATTTTTGGCTATAAGAATGGTACACAAATTTAGATTCTGCACAAGAAGCATGAGTAAGCACAATTAGTACTGATTCTGCTTTCCACATCCTGGTTGAAGATTGCACACATCTCTCTAGTTTGTTAACCACAGATATGGTATGGCTCTTCAACTAAATAGGAAGAGAGCCCATAGACATCTAAATCAGATCGATCACCCAGGCCCTTTTGATAACAGATTATTTTGGGCTCAATAATTGAGCAAATATGGTTTCTGAATAATTAAGTTCAGATCCTGAGTTAAGGAGCAGTGCTTCCCAAACCCTGGCTGCTGAAGCAAAATTTTTTGCAACAAATTTTTTTTAGGCTGAAATATATTTTGATCCCTTTTCTTTATTTTAGGTTTCATTTTGGTCTCTCTTTAATTTTTTGTTCCACAATAGTCCCTTATTTTGCAAAGTTATACCAATATGGTCCCTCTTTTATTTTTTGTTTCAAAATGGTCCCTTATTTTGTAAAGTTATATCAATGTGGTTGATAACCCGCTAGTTTATCTAGTTTTTACTATGATTAACTAGTGAATTTAATTTGATTTGTTGAGCTTAATCTCAATTTTACCCATATTTGTCTTTGTTTAGTCTTAAGTTGTGTTTTGAGTCCCTTTATTATTTTTAGTAATTTTTGTATGTTTTTGAATCAGGTATGTGTAATTGGGTGCTCGTACTTTCAGGTACTCAATTAGGGTCAAAGGTGAAGCTTAGCAAGTGATGGTGTAGAGCACAAAGCTGAAGCATACTGGATGAAGATTCTCGCCTCGCGACAGCTCGTTCGCCTCACGAGACCGCGCTGATAGATTAGGATTTCAGTCATTAAATTTCGCCTTGCGAGAAGCTTTTCGCCTCGCGAGTGTACGCATTCAGGATGTATAAATTCAGTTTTTAAACACAATTAGGTCATCTACTTTTACACCATAGGCTGCGATTAGTTGAGAAAATTAGGATTTTGAAAGATTATTCAGCTTCTGTTATGGATTTTGGGTTTTATTCAATGAATTTGATATTTGTTTCAATAATGAGTAGCTAAATTACCTTTTCTAGGGTGATGATGTAGCCACTTATGAAGGTTTGGTAGAGTTATGGCTAAATCCTAGTTTATTAGCATTGCTTTTATGTTTTTCTCATGATCTTAATGCTTTCAATTGTTAGCTCGAGAAATAATTGAATGATAGGCCAATCATAATGAGACCGACGGGAGATTTATGTGTCTAGAGCATTTGTGAAAAACCATAGGGTAATTTGAGACCGAGAGGAGATAAGAATCCTGTGCAACTTCTATAGAGAGTCATAGAGCTTAATAAACTGCTTGATTAATAACCATCATAGAAATATAGTTGGTTAGGATTCAAGAGGTAAATTTTAATGTACTCTAACCCAGGCATTAGAATAAATTAGGAATCTCGGTTGATATTAGTTAATGTTAGAAATTAGGATGAATTGCCATAACTGCACCAAACTGGAGTTCGTATATGGATTTAGAATTTTGTCTATGAAATTCTAGCTACATAGATTGGTGAAATCAGAGCCCTAGAGCTTTTTAGACTTGAAATACACTTTAAATTTATTTTTAGCACTTTCCAATTTGAGTCTTAAATTGATTCTTTAATATTTCTTTGTTTTTAAAATTCATTCTCGTATTTAAATTTAATTGATGCACTCATTTGACGTTTAAATAGTTATCAAAGTTAAGAAGTGGTAATTGATCAAAGCAATCCTCGTGTTCGATTTCGGAACTTCCAAGTTCTATACTACTTAATCGATTTAGTGCACTTGCTAAATTTTACATCAAGTTTTTGGCGTCGTTGCCGGGGATTGGCACTGACCAATATCATAAGTATTGGTGACGATAACTACTTTGAACAGTTGTTTTCCTTTTATTTTGATTTAGTTGAACTTCTAACCTTGTGTGGAGTTCTTTGTGTTGGTGGTTTGTTTTGTGCATGCGAGGTACAGTAGATTCTGAGGACTTGCTATTTATTCCTGAAGTAGAGAGAACCTGCCGAGCTTTGAGGAAACAAACAAAAGCAAGAAGAAGGGGTTTACTTGCGGAGATGGCAGATCCACCACCATACCGACCTTTGGGAGATTATTCTCTTCCACGTGTGGGCGACTGCAATTCCACAATTGTGAGACCGCCTATTGATGCTAATAATTTTGAAATCAAGCCCGCTGTTATCAACTTGATTCTGCAAAATCAGTTTGAGGGGCGTGATAATGAAGATCCTCATAGGCACATCACAAGATTTTTGGAAATTCTGGATATCTCCAAGCAGCAGGGTGTATCTCATGATGCATACCGGTTGCAAGTCTTTCCTTTTTCTTTACGGGATAGAGCTCGTGACTGATACGATTATATGAACCCAGGAAGCATCACTACATGGGATGATATGGCTCAAAAATTTCTGATGAGATTCTTTTCTCCTCAGAAGGCAGCATCTTTACAAAATGCCATTCAGTCCTTCAGGCAGCAAGAAGGGGAATCTTTAAATGAAGCCTGGGAACGCTATCATATTCTGTTGAGACGATGCCCAAGCTCATTCTTTGACATGTGGAGGAAAGTGAACTATTTTTATACTGGCCTTTTACCAGAGATCAAGCAACATTGTGATGCTGCAGCTGGTGGTTCTGTGAATGTAAAGTCGGCAGAAGATGCTTGGGTTTTACTTGAAAAAATGGCTCACAATGATTATCAGAGCAGAGGTGGTGAAAGGAACGTGTACCCACAGAGAGGGAGTGGCAATGAAGTTGATGCAAAGACTTATGAAGCAATCTTGGCTCAGAATAAACTTCTCCAGCAAAATCTTGCTATTTCTAAGCGTTCAGTCAATGTTGCCAACGAATGTCAGGTAACTTGTGCTTTCTGTAATGGAAATCATGACAGTGCATTGTGTTCATGGGATCAATTCTCTCATGAGCAAGTCGATTCGTGTCATAATTTCTATGATGCAAACCAAAAAGGGAGGAATGACTATCCGAGGCAGCAGAATAACTCTTATTCCAACAATTACAATTCTAGTATGAGGAATCAACCAAATTCCACTTGGAGTAATTATGGGAATCAAGGACAGCAGAAACAACCTTATGGTATTCAAGCTCTGCCAAGATTCACGCCACAAGGCCAAGAAAGGAAGCCTGATTGGGAAATTGCATTCGAAAAGACAAATGCTTCCATTGCTGCACTTAATGCTTCAACAAATGCATCCATAGATAAGTTGGCAACTCATACTCAGGCATCAATTCAGGGTCTGCAGGTACAAATTTCTCAGCTTTCTAAACAGTTTGAAGAAAGATTGCCAGGTACTTTTTCGGGAAACACGGAGAATAATCCTAAGGGACAATGCAATGCCATTACAACTCGAAGTGGCAAAGTATTGGAACCTAAGGAAAATCCTCCAACAAAGGAAGCAGATACTATTGTTCAGAATGATGAAATGCCTCAGAAAAACAACAGAGTTGCTTATGAGAAGTTTGAGGGAGGCAAAAAGGTTTATGTGGATACATCATATGCTAATAAGAGATATGTGGAAGCAAGTGACATTCCTGCTTATGTTAATGTTCCTTATCCTCATAAGTTGAAGAAGCCGATGCAAGATAAACAGTTCTCAAAGTTCTTAGATGTTTTTCGCAAACTTCAAATCAATATTCCTTTTGCGGAAGCTCTGGAACAAATGCCATCCTATGCAAAGTTTATAAAGGAGTTGCTCTCTAAAAAGCGGAGGTTTAATGATGAAGAAACGGTTGCTCTGACTGAGGAGTGTAGTGCCATTTTGCAGAGGAAACTACCTCCAAAGTTGAAGGATCCGGGGTCTTTTAGTATACCTTGAACTATTGGAGAATTGACTTTTGGCAAAGCTTTATGTGACTTGGGAGCCAGCATCAATTTGATGCCACTTGCTATGTTGAGAAGACTTGGCATTAAAGAGGTAAAAAAATACAATGATGTCACTACAACTTGCAGATCGTTCTATCAAGCATCCTTATGGGGTAGTTGAAGATCTACTAGTGAAAGTGGACAAATTTATATTCCCAGCTGATTTTGTTGTTCTAGATATGGATGAAGATGCTCAAATTCCACTAATTCTGGGAAGACCATTCTTAGCGACAGGAAGAGCATTGATTGATGTTCAGCAAGGTGAATTGACTTTGAGGGTGCAAGATGAGAATGTAGTTTTTAATGTCTTTGAAGCAATGAAGCACCCAGTTGAGAAAGAAAGTTGTTTTAGTGTGGATGTGATTGATCCTCTTGTTCAATCAGTTGCTACTCACGGATACCATGGTTCACCACTTGAAAAAGTGTTGGTAAAATCCCATGATCTTGCAGAATGGGTGGAGATGGATAATGATTCTATCAAAGAATGCGAAGAACAAATGGAAGCATTATCATCTCTAATCAAACCAGAATCACAAGTTGAAGAGCTTCCAAGTAAAGCCAAGGATGAAGAAGTACACAAACCGGAACTTAAACGACTCCCTATTCACTTAAGGTATGCCTTTTTAGGTGAGGAGGGACACTATCCGGTCATCATAAATAACTCCTTGAAGCAGTCTGAAGAGGAGAAACTTTTGAAGGTGCTCAGAGAACATCGCACTGCTATTGGTTGGAAGATTTCAGATTTGAAGGGCATTAGTCCTTCCTTTTGCACACACAAAATTCTCATGGAAGAAAACTATAAACCGGTTGTGCAACCACAACGAAGGTTGAATCCAGTTATGAAGGATGTTGTGCGGAAGGAAGTGATGAAACTATTAGATGCATGGATTATCTATCCAATCTCAGATAGCACATGGGTGAGCCCAGTTCATGTTGTTCCTAAAAAGGGGGGCAATACTGTGATGGTCAATGAAAAAAATGAAATGATACCAACAAGGACCATCACAGGGTGGCGAGTATGTATTGATTATAGGAAGCTGAATGATGCAACTCGAAAGGATCACTTTCCTCTTCCTTTCATTTATCAGATGCTGGAGAGATTAGCCGGTCACGCTTATTATTGTTTCCTTGATGGGTATTCCGGATATAATCAAATTTTGGTGGATCCTGAAGGCCAAGAGAAGACTGCTTTTACATGTCCCTTTGGAGTGTTTGCTTATAGACGAATGCCTTTTGGATTGTGTAATGCTCCAGCAACGTTTCAAAGATGCATGCTTGATATATTCTCTAACATGGTTGAGAAATTCATTGAAATTTTCATGTATGACTTTTCCGTGTTTGGGTCTTCCTATGATAATTGTTTGGAGAATTTGGCATGTGTTCTTCAACGATGCCAAGACACCAACCTTGTTCTTAATTGGGAGAAATGTCAGTTCATGGTGAAGGAAGGTGTGGTGTTAGGGCATAAAATCTCTTCCAAAGGGATTGAAGTTGACAAGGCCAAAGTGGAGGTGATTGAGAAATTGCCACCTCCAAAGGATGTGAAGGGAATCCGAAGTTTCCTTGGTTATGCCGGGTTTTATAGGAGATTCATTCGTGATTTCTCCAAGATTGCAAAACCAATGTGTGACCTCTTGGTCAAGGATGTATCCTTTGAGATTACTGCTTCTTGTTTGCATGCATTTAATACCCTTAAGAATAAACTTGTTACAGCTCCTATACTTTCTGCTCCAAATTGGGAATATCCTTTTGAAATTATGTGTGATGCTAGTGACTATGCCATAGGAGCTGTGTTGGGTCAAAGAATTAATAAACTAGTTCATGTGATATATTATGCTAGCAAAGTCCTTAATGATGCACAACTTAATTATTCTACCACTGAAAAAGAAATGTTAGCAGGTGTGTATGCTTCGGATAAGTTTAGACAATATATCATAGGTTCTAGAGTCATTAGTTTTACTGATCATGCTGCAATAAGGCACTTGATGGCCAAACAGGATGCTAAGCCTAGACTAATCCGTTGGGTTTTGTTGCTTCAGGAATTCGATTTAGAAATAAAAGACAAGAAGGGCACAGAAAACGGGGTTACGGATCATCTATCCCGGTTGATGAACTTGAATGAAGATGAGCAACAGATGCTCATTCGGGAGGAATTTCCGGATGAAAGATTGTATGCTATTGCAGAAGTGATGCTTCCTTGGTTTGCCGACATGGCCAATTTCAAGGCAAGCAAGCTCTTACCTAAAGGCCTTACCCGACAGCAGCGGAAGAAGTTTTTTAGTGACGCCAAATATTATGTTTGGGAGGATCCGCATTTATTCAAGATATGTGCGGATGGGCTCCTAAGAAGATGTGTTCCACAATCTCAAGTGGAGGACATTTTATGGCATTATCACGGATCTGACTATGGGGGCCACTTTGGAGGGGAAAGAACAGCTCAAAAGATCCTCCAGAGTGGATTCTACTGGCCTACCATCTTCAAGGATGCTCGGAATTACATTGAAAGGTGTGACCGTTGTCAAAGAATTGGAAACATCTCCAAAAGAAATGAGTTGTCCTTAACTGGCATCATGGTCGTGGACATCTTCGATGTGTGGGGAATTGATTTCATGGGACCATTTCCACCATCCTTCTCCTTCAAGTACATTTTAGTGGGAGTGGACTATGTGTCCAAATGGGTAGAAGCAATTACAACTTCAACTGATGATTTCAAGGTTGTAACTGATTTTGTGCGAAAGAACATTTTTGCACGATTCGGCGTACCAAGAGTTATAATCAGCGATAGAGGATCGCATTTCTGCAACAAGAAACTGGATTCCCTACTTGCGAAGTATGGGGTCAATCACCGAGTTGGTACACCCTATCACCCACAAACAAGTGGCCAAGTAGAAGTATCTAACCGTGAGTTAAAGAGGATTCTCGAGAAAACTGTCAACTCCTCACGGAAGGATTGGTCCAAGAGGTTGGATGATGCGCTTTGGGCATATAGGACGGCTTTCAAGACTCCGATTGGTTGTTCACCATACCAATTGGTTTATGGGAAAGCTTGTCATCTACTAGTTGAGTTGGAACACCGGTCACATTGGGCTATTAAAGCCTTGAATTTCGACTATAAAGAAGCCGGTGAGAAAAGATTGCTACAGGTTAATGAACTGGATGAGTTCAGACTTCACGCATATGAGAATGCCCTAATTTACAAGCAGAGGACGAAAGCTTTGCATGATAAGCACATTGTGCCAAGAAACTTTGAACCAGGCCATAGTGTACTTCTTTACAACTCTAGGCTTAGGTTATTTCCGGGTAAGTTAAAATCCCGATGGTCTGGACCTTTTACTATCAAATCTGTGTTTCCACATGGAGCAGTGGAGTTAGAAGGTAAAGGCTTTGAAAGCAGTTTTAAGGTGAATGGCCATCGACTCAAGCACTATTTGGGAGGCCAGCTTGATGATAGCAAAACAACACTGAAGTTGTTTTAGCCCTTCTGGGGGCGTGTGCGTCAGGCTCACGACGTTAAACAAGCGCTACTTGGGAGGCAACCCAACTGGTATCCTTTTAACGCATTTCAGTAGGATAGTTGCATTTAGGAAGCATAAGCATTTAGAAATAGTTGCAGATAGTTCAGCATTCTCTTTTGCATAAAAGTGGCTACAGTCATATTTTCGCCTGGCGAGAATATACTCGCGACGCGAGGCCGAGACTATCAGGAATTCTGGGTTTTTATTTTCACCTGGCGAGAATATACCCGTGACGCGAGGCCGAGACTATCAGGAATTCTGGGTTTTTATTTTCGCCTGGCGAGAATATACTCGCGACGCGAGGCCGAGACTATCAGGAATTCTGAGTTTTTATTTTTGCCTGGCGCGCTGATCCTCGCCTGGCGCATAAGAATCTGCAAATCACATGGCTCTGTGTAGCCTCGCGAACCTATATTCGCTTGGCGATACAGAAAGCGAAATATATTGGTCTCTGTATCGCCTCGCGAAGGAACCCTCGCGGGGCGAAGCAGAGGGCTTATATATCATGGTGAGTTATTCGCCTCGCGGAAAGTTAACCGCCTCGCAAAGACAACGTCAGTAAAATGCAGTTCTCTGTGTCGCGTCGCGAGGTCCATATCGTCTCGCAATTCTGGGAATTTCGGAATTCTGGTTTTCCAGATTCGCCTGGCGGTAGTACCATCGCCTGGCGAGATAGTAATTAGGGTTCTGAAATTGGGGCTGAATTTAAGTCTCGCCTCGCGAATGACATATCGCCTCGCGAGAAATTGCGAGTATATAATGATTCTTCGCGAGAGAGAACGCTCATTCGTTCCAAAATTTAAAACTCTCTCGCGCGGGATCCCTATTTCGGAGCATCTATTGAGCATTACACTCATCTGCTTCATCTTCTCTTCTAGTTCTTTCCATTCATAACCATCCAAGGTCAGTCCTAAGCATTTCTAACCATTTGAAATTCTGAATTTGGTTAAAGATTCTTTAATATGAGTTTCTTGCATGAGTTTCGTCTGTGAATGTTTGAAATTCAATTCTTCTGCCTGTGTTTGTGGAGTGTTGCTATGTTAAGCTTACCGTTATATGGATAATGTGCATCTGCAACCGAAAATTGTTTGGGGTTTGGTGATTGTTTTTGAATGAACTTGGGGATTGGGTACTGTGGATATTGGTTTGTTTTCTTGCTGATATTATATACCCTTGCACTGGAATTTTTGCTGATTTTCAGGTATGGCTCCTCCAAGATTACCGAGGGAAAAATTGGGTGCTAAGTGTAGCAAGCGTACTGCAGAGCCAGGAGGCACATCTTCTGGCCATGGTCATGGGGTAGTTGTGGAAAACATCTGGTTTCGCACTGCTGACCGAGCTGAACGGTACAGGAATGTGCAGGGGAGACCAGTTGTTGCTGAGCGGAATGTGGTTTTGCAAAGGACTCAATTTCTTGAGATCCAACAGGTGTTGCATGGTAGAGGGTGGCAGGCATTGGCCACTTTCCCTAAGCGGGCTGATATACAGATAGTTCGAGAGTTCTATGCTAATGCATGGAACCCGAACCCAGAAGATCAAAAGTTTTATGCTGAGGTAAGAGGGAGAAGCATTATTTTTGATGCGGAGACCATCAATGCTTTCCTTCAGATCCATAACACTTGGGGGGATCGCTGTGAATACTCAACTCTCCAGAATGTGCAGGAATTTGTTGACTCTGTTTTGACTACTTGCTGTAAACCAGGGAGTGATTGGGACGGAGGCATGTCCGGTAATATTGTAAGGTTGTCCAGAAAGAACTTAACTCCAAGGGCTCGAGTTTGGTCCGCATTCATGCACGCCAACTTGACTGCTTGTTCCCATTAGTCCACCTTGCCTATTGTGCGGGCAAAACTGTTGTATGCCATCATGAGTGGCAAGAGCATAGATGTGGGGACTATAATCGCCCTAGATATTCAGTCAGCTGTGAACTCCAAATCTGGGGGAGCATTGGGACATCCTTACCTTATCACTGAGCTTTGTGCTCAAGCTGGTTTAGAGGTAAAGGATGAAATTGATGTCAAGCGATGGAACCCGATTGACCGAACCTATATTGAGAGCCATTGCTTCACCAAGGAGGCAATGGCACCCAGGGCAGTAGATCAGACTCAGCAGCAACGGGCTCGACCCCATCATCAGATGACATTAGAGGAGCATGCACGCATGATGACTCTCCAGTATCAGGAGACCATGAGTTCATTGGCTGCATCTCGCGAGTTAACTCATGAGCAGCATCTTGCTCAGCTGGAGCAGAGAGCCTTAATCTACCCTTCTGAGGCTAAGCTACAGTCTATACATGGCTGGCGTGACTGGTCTCGAGACGAGACACACGACACAGCAGGGGGTGGGTCGTCTAGCCAAGTAGCTCAGCGGGCAGCTCGTTTTGGAGAGTTAGAGAGAGAGTTTGATGGTGATGGTCCGGATGATATTGACTTGGCTCATGAGGAGAGACTTGCTGACATGTTGTAGCAGTCTCTTCATTATTACTTGATGTCTGTAATCTTTAACGAGTTTGTGATCATTTTGTGACATTGAATCAATTGCTTTAGTTGATCGGTTGATATATTTGAAATTCATTGTGTATTGCCGATAACATATTGTGTGGTGATTTGCTGGGTGATTAATTGCATTGCTGTTGCCTTTGTTAATTTGCTGATTTATGATGATTATATTGATGCTATTGCAAGGTTTAACAAGCTTTTGGTGACACAGATGCCTCCAAGGCGTGTTCCTTGCAGGGGTCATCCTCACAGGCGAGGTGAAGCAGTGCCTAACATCCGAATCCAGAGAGATCCGGAATCAGATCTCCAGAATGAAATCTTGGAGATAGCTAGGAGAGGACGTGTTCCTTTTCCTGATCTGGAGCAGAGGATAGAGGAGGATGAGGGGATGGACATTGAGTATCTAGCATTCCTCCGTGGGCTGAACCACCTAGCCCGTGAGGAAATTGAAGAACAGTTTGGAGCGGTTGAAGATCCAGACACTCCTCCACCTCGAACAGAAGAGGTCATTTTGGATGAGACTGAGCCACTGAGAAGGAGAGTAATGCCCTTGCAGGAGGCACCGCATAGAGAAGATGTGATGTTGAGAGAGAGTGAAAGGATGCAGAGGGCTGAGAAGAGAAGACCAGGAGAGGGTTCTTCGCGGAACCCTTGAGAGTAAAATTCTTGAACCTTATTTTAGTAGTCTCTTTTGTTCTGTTTTGTCTTGTTTGTTGAGTCGTTTAATTTGGGTCATAGCAAGTTTTCATGGTTATCTAAATTTGTAAACTCAATGCATGTTGTAAAAGAGAGTAATTTTACATATTCCCTTCAGTTTGTTGTTACGAAGTGTGAAACACCTTTGAGAGATATACCATGTTTAAAAAAATGTGCAACACTTGATTCTTGATAAGTTTGGGGTTGGGGTGCTTGACATAATTATCTTAGAGATGGGTCTTTAGTGTGTCCGGGTGAGGAATACTTTGAGCCTAAAAGTATAATTTGTTGCTGAGAGAGTAGCTCTTAAGTAATATAATCTTAGGTTTGCTTGATTCTTTGCTTGATTGCATGAATATATGATGCATGACATGACAGAGGCATTTTGTTCTGACGAGCTAGAGGCCAGAAAGCCTACCTGATTATATGATTTATCCATTGCTAGCCGTGATTGAGCCTGAGCTTGTCTTTGATAACCTTATCATTGAGCTAACTTCTGAAAAACCATGTTACCCAACCTTCTGGATCAGTGGAGCATTTGTAGGTGTCAATAGGTATCAAGTACTAAGTTTAGGGTGGCAAGGAAAATTTCAAATTCTGAATCATTCAAAAAAAAAAAAAAAAAACAAACACCAAATAGCAAGGTGAAAAATGCTTGAATGATTCAATATCTAGGAAAGGTGAAGAAAAGAATAAGAAAAAGGTTGAGCTTAGTACTTCAAAAACAAAAATAAAAAATTGTGCACTGTACCTTTGCTCCTTTGATTCTAAGGTTATAGCATATACATTCTTTCCTTGCCCTACTTTTTTTTTAACCTTGACTATGTTACAACCTTGAAAAGACCTCTTGATCATACATTCATGTATTTGATGGGATCTCTATGGAGATGATAAGCAAACCCATGGATAATGTGCTTAAGTTGTGAAAATTAACTGCAAACACAAGCCTAAACACTTGAGAGTTAGAGAGAGAAATAAATTACCCTTGTGAGGAAGAGGCCTAAGTTATCCTTTGATTTTTTGTGTTGGGTGCACTCAAACTCTTACTTGATGGATAATAGTGTTGTGGAAGTCAGAAATTGGTTTGGAGCCATCTCTTGAATGTTTTAACTTGACATAACTTTGATCTTAAGGGAATTTGTTTAAACTTGTCATAAAAATTGATCATTGTGTGAGTTTGCATATAGAAGGGATCCATGGGAACTTGCTAAGTTGAGTCTTTTGAATTTAGTTTGCTTGAGGACAAGCAAAGTTCAAGTTTGGGGTATTTTGATAACCCGCTAGTTTATCTAGTTTTTACTATGATTAACTAGTGAATTTAATTTGATTTGTTGAGTTTATTCTCAATTTTACCCATATTTGTCTTTGTTTAGTCTTAAGTTGTGTTTTGAGTCCCTTTATTATTTGTAGTAATTTTTGTATGTTTTTGAGTCAGGTATGTGTAATTGGGTGCTCGTACTTTCAGGTACTCAATTAGGGTCAAAGGTGAAGCTTAGCAAGTGATGGTGTAGAGCACAAAGCTGAAGCATACTGGATGAAGATTCTCGCCTCACGACAGCTCGTTCGCCTCGCGAGACCGCGCTGATAGATTAGGATTTCAGTCATTAAATTTCGCCTCGCGAGTGTACGCATACAGGATGTATAAATTCAGTTTTTAAACACAATTAGGTCATCTACTTTTACACCATAGGCTGCGATTAGTTGAGAAAATTAGGATTTTGAAAGATTATTCAACTTCTGTTATGGATTTTGGGTTTTATTCAATGAATTTGATATTTGTTTCAATAATGAGTAGCTAAATTACCTTTTCTAGGGTGATGATGTAGCCACTTATGAAGGTTTGGTAGAGTTATGGCTAAATCCTAGTTTATTAGCAATGCTTTTATGTTTTTCTCATGATCTTAATGCTTTCAATTGTTAGCTCGAGAAATAATTAAATGATAGGCCAATCATAATGAGACCGACGGGAGATTTATGTGTCTAGAGCATTTGTGAAAAACCATAGGGTAATTTGAGACCGAGAGGAGATAAGAATCCTGTGCAACTTCTATAGAGAGTCATAGAGCTTAATAAACTGCTTGATTAATAACCATCATAGAAATATAGTTGGTTAGGATTCAAGAGGTAAATTTTAATGTACTCTAACCCAGGCATTAGAATAAATTAGGAATCTCGGTTGATATTAGTTAATGTTAGAAATTAGGATGAATTGCCATAACTGCACCAAACTGGAGTTCGTATATGGATTTAGAATTTTGTCTATGAAATTCTAGCTACATAGATTGGTGAAATCAGAGCCCTAGAGCTTTTTAGACTTGAAATACACTTTAAATTTATTTTTAGCACTTTCCAATTTGAGTCTTAAATTGATTCTTTAATATTTCTTTGTTTTTAAAATTCATTCTCTTATTTAAATTTAATTGATGCACTCATTTGACGTTTAAATAGTTATCAAAGTTAAGAAGTGGTAATTGATCAAAGCAATCCTCGTGTTCGATTTCGGAACTTCCAAGTTCTATACTACTTGATCGATTTAGTGCACTTGCTAAATTTTACATCAGTGGTCCCTTTTTTTATTCTGTCATGATCCCTCTTTTATTTTGTTTGTTTCGAAATGATCCCTTATTTTAGAAAAGTTATACCAATGTGGTTCTCTCCGTACCACATTTTAAACGGAAAGGATCACATTAAAACCTAAAATAAAGATAAGGGATCAATTCGGAATAAAAAATAAAAGAGGAACCAAATTGAAACCTAAAATAAAGATAAGGTTCCAAAAGTATAATTTAGACTTTTTTTTATCAATTCCCATTGCTTCAGTAATAAGCGATTTTGGCACATCTGAATATGATATTATAAAATGTTGAAGATCACGGATACAAACACTTCTCCAACAATTCTTCCAATGAAAAAAGATGCATGCTTCAACAATCTCAGCTTTACCAACCAAAACGAGCATGCATGATCCCTTGCTTATGTTATATGCAAGCAAGTTTTGAGGCCAATATTCTGCTACCACATCTCCTTCACAAACCCACTTGCCTTAATTCCCCTGCCTGCCATGCATCCAATAAAGTATATTAAGGAACCAAATTCGATATGCAACCTAACTCTTCCATGTAAAGCAACAACCTTAAGAGCCTCGTCCACAATATTCTGCTTACACAAACCATTTAAACGAGTCCTAATACAAGCATTTCATCAAACAGTTTTTCTTCCTTCACATAGTTTCCTTCTGCTACAGTCCACTTAAAACCGTAGCATAATAACAACAATGTCCGGCTTTAAATGCCATTATTATAGTTCACCTATTTCATAATACCCAAATATGTCCATACCCTCCCGTCCTTTTTAACCATAGATGAATAATCCATGACAAAACATGTCCATACACCCAGACAAAATCCTAGTTTTCTCATATCTTTCCGAACACACAAAACCCAGTCAAATCCTTTTGTTTACAAAATGACGATATTATCAAAGAAATTATCTTTGTCAAGGAAATGGCGAATTCTTTTGACCGTTTCTTTTACAAAACTTCAATATCAAAATAAAGTGAAAATAAGTTGACATTTTTATAAATATTAATAAAATCATATCAATTAATTGAAAATAAAAAAAATGAATTAAACGCCTATTAATCACCCAAGAGTGATCGGATGAGAGCGCATGAGTCTTTTCCAGTTTAATCAGTGGTCTCGAGTTCAAATTTGAGCCCTGAAAATGTAGCAGCATTAAAACTTCTGAGAGAGAGTTTTGCCACTCTTTTGTAATCCTATTCAACTCGAGGGTTTAGTCTCCGCAATTACGTTCCCGATAGCCTGATAAACCATAAAAAACGCCTCCTAACTTATTTGGCCACCCAAAAACCTAATCCAAGATCCCCTACTAAACTTTACTCTCAATCTTTAGATCATATATGAATGATCAAGATTAGAACATGAAGTCATGTGATTTTTTTAACTGAACACGTGACCATTAACTAACTTTTTTTAATATTGACAATCCATGTATGGTTTAAGGTGCATTCTTCGGTACTTCCAATAATTTTGGGGTAAAAGTTACCCTATCCAACCAGAATGCGACACCTCAATTAAATGGGTCATGCTAGTGAGTCAAGTCAAATGGCTTTCACCATCTGATTGGACCACATAGGCAGGATAAAGTTATCATTGGGATACGGAAGAATTCACCATGGTTTAATGGTCCATGTTTGCTTTTACCACTCATATATATTACTGGTGCTGCTATGGTACCCTTAAAAAGTAGAGGGTTTGGTACCCTATGTCCAATTAGAATGCGTCATCTCAATTAATTGAGTCATGTCAATGTTACATGGGGTTAAGTTCTTACCATCTTATTGGTCCACACAGGCAAGAGTGTTGATACCTAAAGGATACGATAGAATCTTCCATATATTAAACAACTAAAATCTCTTTATACTTTTAAGGATCCGTTTACTGATCAGGATAAGGGAGACAGAATAGGATAAGTTATCATATACTGCTTTAATCTGTAGTTTGGTGAACCAGTAAGCTATGATAAGTTTATCCTATTAGCTTATCATATCTTGCTACTTAGTTATAATTCTATCCCGAGGGAGGGACTGAGTTAGAACCAACACGATAGGATAAGAAAGTGTTTTTTCTTTTATCCCTTATCCTTAATATTGTTATTTAATATAATTATGTTTTCAAACCTAATTAGTCAATCTTATTACTAATTAAAATAAGTGATTTAATTAGCAATTTTTATAAAAAGTGAAAAAAATATCACAAGTTAATTTTTTATATAATTTTTTATAATTTAAAAAATGGACTAATGTATAATAAAAAGCCAAAAATATATATTATCAGATATTTTTTATAATTTTTAATTTAAATGTATAAAAAACCAAATAATATTAAAATTTATTTTTGAAAAAAAATATAATTTTGATATAAAGATAATTTTGTCATTTGTAGATATTTTATATCATATCCTATTATTATCTGATGTGTATCAAACATCGAATAGAATAAGAGTTTATCATGTTCATATCTTATTATTATCCAGCTCTCATATTATATCTATCCTTATCTTATTCTAATCACCAAACTAACGATTATCATTTTGCACTAAGTTTAAATGTACGTAATACAAACCTATTTTCAAAGAAAGAAATCAATCTCCGCCTCCGGGTTGTCCCGTCTTGTATAATAGAATTAGTCCTTTCTAATTAAGATTAATTAACAACATACATCACCACCTCACTTTGAAAGCTTCCTTTTATTTATATATATATATATATATATATATATATATATATATATATATATATGACAAAATAAATTGAATGATATTATATGTTTATTTAAATTTTTATATTGATCCCATAAATTTTATTTTTTTCAAATTGGTCCTACACGTTATATTTTGTTTTCCCATTAGTCTTTTCCATCAATTTCGACCTAAGGCCGTCAGTTTTGACTTGACGTGACATTGCATTAGTGATATACGTGTCTTTTGATTTGACGTCGTATGGTCGAAATTGACGGAAATGACTAACGAGAAAACGAATTACGACGTATAGGACCAATTTAAAAAAAATAAAATTTATGAGATCGATGTGAAAAGTTAAATAATAATACCGGATGGATCGATATATTTTGTCTATATATATTATTTCAAGGGAAAAGAGAGTTTGAACTTTCAACCAGAAGTATTCTTCTATAATATCTTTCAACTCGATTGCGCGTACAAAAGTGTCCCACTCAATTTGGTCATTGACCATTTCATATATATCCTATGTCTCACACATAAACCCAACACAGCACAGAGAGTTTTCACAAGAAATTGAAAGTCCAATATCTATATTAATCAGTTTCTGTGTAAACTTCAACCTGCAATCATGCAAAAACCAAGGCCCTCCTCCTTGAACCCGAGCGGTATCATCAGCCCTCAGTATTGGGCACCATATGCCGTCGACCTAGCAATTGTGAGAAAAGTAATGACATTAGCTGATAGCTTCACTGTCACCGACGTTAATGGCAAAACCCTTTTCAATCTTAAGGGCTCTCTCATGTCTCTCCGTGATCACCGTGTCTTACTTGACGCCACCGGAAAACCCATCCTCACGCTACGCCGGAAGGTTTGACCATGTACCTACCCTATTCTCATATTTTTAATAAAAGTTTAATTTTGATATAGTTACATCCTCCATCAATCAGATATTTCATTTTTTGACATCGTATAGACAAAGTGCCATTCTTAAAAAATTGAAAACTTACGAAAAGAATTAAATTTATTCATGTAGATGATGACAGTACATGATCGATGGCAAGCTTTTAGGGGTGAAAGCACGGAGCAGAAAGATTTGATCTTCGGTGTAAAGCGATCATCCGTATTCCAATTAAAGACCAAATTAGATGTGTTCTTAGCTAATAATACTAAAGAAGAAGTTTGTGACTTTAAGGTAAAAGGAAGTTGGTTCGAGCGATCTTGTGTTGTTTATGCTGGTGAATCTCTCACCATTGTCGCACAGGTGCGCCTTAATATGTAGTTACCAATTGAATTGATTATTGCTTAAGTTAATATGCAGCCTTTTCCTTCTTTATACTGACAATGAAAATGCATATATTATGTGATTGCAGATGCATAAGAAGCATACTGTTCAAAGCTTTGCGTTTGGGAAAGACAATTTCATGGTCACGGTGTATCCCAACATGGACTACGCATTCATAGTGGCACTAATTCTGATTCTTGACGAAATTAACCAAGACGCGAGACAAGCTGCTCAGAGTTGATGATTGAGCTTTTTAGTTTTTAGTTTCCTTTGGCAAATACAACTTTTTTTTTTTTCTCTCTTTGCAAGCATCTGTTGTAACATTCAAGTAATATACTTTGATTTTACTTGTTTTGGTCTGTTGTGTATAAATTACTTTGACATAAGATAAGAAGCGGTCTCTAACGTATAAATTGTGACATTATGAACGGTTTTCTTAGCCCTCATGTAAAATTATAAAATTCTATATTATTCTTTGAGTACATTATAATAAGGTATTGTTAAGTTTTTAGTCCCTAAAAAGTGAGTCAGTTTTGGTTTTGATCTCTGTATTTTTTTTTCGTTGGTTTTGGTTCTTACAAGTTCCAAAACTTCGGTTTTGGTCCCTGCCGTCAATATTCATCCGTTAAGTGTTGACGTGACTAGCGGACCGTCACGTCAGCACTGCTATATAAGCTATTATAATATTTTTATTTTTATTATAATGTTATTATTTGTATTTTTATACTTTTATTAAACAAATGAAAGGCTGAAATAGCAACATTCAGGAATATTTATAGGGTTCTCGAATACCTCCATGTCATTAAATATTATAAAAAATGTAAAAAAATTAATATTTAATCCTACGTGACATTAAATATTATAAAATTAGCCTACATAGCAGTCCTGACGTGATGGTCCGTTAGTCATGTCAATACTTAACATATGGATAGTGAATTAGAACTTGCAGGGAACAAAACCAACGAAAAAAAAAGTGCAGTGACTAAAACCAAAATTGACTCACTCTATAGGGACTAAAAATTTAATTAAACCTTATAATAACTTACACCCTTTAATTTTAGTTTATACTGCAGACGTTTATTTCTCACGTGATATCAGAGTGTTCGCGGATCAGTTTTGAGGCAAAAAGTCATCTGATCTAAAGATTAAAACAAGATGTGGTTCAGTTTGATTTGGATTGCTTCCTTAAAAAAATCGGATCCGATCCCATCCGATTGAATGCGATTTTGATTGGATCAGTTGATTCGATTTTTACCAACACATCATTACATATTTATATTACATCAAAAAATCAAGATTACAAGTTAAATTGAACAAAATATTAAACTTGTATGTACTTGTTGATATATTCAACATTTTATAAAATATGTCTAAAATAAATAAATATCATCATTATCATCTAATTTCATAACATCTTTTTTATTTTATGTTTAGAACATTAGTAGAAAATTACGTCAAATTAAACTAGTAAGTATTAGGAAAAAACCAACAAATAAAAAATCAATAATGTAAAAAATAGAATAAACATATATTAAATTTTATATATGTCACTACGACAAATTTGTCATATATTTACGGACACTTTTAGTGACAGTCGTTAAAACTATAGGTATATATATTAGTGTCAGTCAAACTGTAGGTAAAGATAGATGGACCGTAAGTAAAGATTATTAACAGTCAAATACAACTGCAGGTAAATATACGTGAATCGTAGGTAAAACCTACAGTAACAGTTATTTGCCGTTGTTATTTGTCACTCATAATAGACGGTTGGACCAACCGTAGGTGAATGTAAGTTCTACATATACCTATGGATTTGAAACATATAGTGACAGATTTTGTTTGTCACTAAAAAGTAAATTTCTTGTAGTGTGCGGTTTGGTTTGGTCTTAAACAAAGGAATCCAAAATCCGATTTGATCTGATCGATTTTCACGAAACAAGATCCAACAAAATCCAATAGACATTGGTTTTGGTTGATTTTTGATTTTTTTGGATCGGTTTGTGATTTTTTTTTTGATCGGTTGTGATATGAACACCCTATCTAGAATAACTATTTCTTTATTTTCTCACATAGTACCGAGCCCTTCATTTGCTCCTTTTTTGTCTCTCTGCTGATCTCTGTCATAATTCTGCTTACTGCTCTCTGTTCTTCACTTCATTGCTAGTTTCATGGTGGTTGACTTTTGCTCTCCCGTAGGCCAATATTCTGCTACCACATCTTCCGTAGGCCAATATTTTTGAAGTCCTTTTTTGTCCATTGTATGTATCAATCATATTAATTCCTAAATCTTTTAGGGACCTATTTGACCATCGGATCAAACTTCTACTTACAATTTCAGGGTCTGAAATGATAATTCCCTAAAATCATAAACTAATATGACAATTGCTTACAAATAGAGGAACTGAAATGGTAGTTTAATCTAATTACTATGTTGGGCTTGTGGTGCCCTATTCAACAGTTGTTGAGAATCGTTGTTCGGGATCTATGTGTGTTTTGGATTTCCACTAAGAATATCTCAAACGGGGTGTTTAGGCAAAAACAACCAAACGTCGGCCGGTTTGGACCTACTCAACTGAAATCCAAACGCATCCTACATATTGAGGATATTTAGTCAATGTATTATTGAGACTTTTGGAATAACAAAAAAGGGAAATACTTATTTCAAATATCTTATGTGGCTACTATTTGATTTGGAAAATTTGAGAAAACATTAAATTTAGCAATATTTCATATAAATTTGATATTATATGAGATTCTATGATTGATAAAAAAAAAAAACAAAGTACAGGTTAATTTTTCTACATCTAAATCATATGTCGTTCCTATCTTACTATAGTTTCTAACCTCATTGAATACATGGTTATATCATGCTGCCAAGTTCTTCAACTAATGTGCCTAAACATAGCGCTTTCTTTGCACTCTGGAGGTTGATGATCCTTCTATATGAAATCATTTCATCAAACTAAGGTGATGCCTATATGTAGGTGATATGTACCCCAAAAAAACAAGTTTAGATAGGTGTTGCCTCAATATGTCCTTCAGCATGTGGTGTGATGTTAGATGATCCAGTTGTTAGGTTTTGAAGTGATGGATAATATTTTCTAAGCACCCTACCTTTGTTTTGGTTCCACCATTCTTCAGCTTGATTTTCAGTGAACCTTCGCTTACTGCATCGAAATAATAAAATAATAAAACTTAGGGAGAAACAGAAATGTCAAGGGCTAAAAAAGACTAAAATAAAATAGAAATTATTCAAATAATTAGAATAATCTAGTGCATTATATTTTCATGAAGAGGCAACCACTTCTCATCAAACCAAAAGATGGAGGGAAAAGCAATAACCCGATGACAGGAAACTTTTCATCAGGTTATCAACAAGTAAGAGCACATGTTAATCAGCAAAAAAGAAAAAAGGGCACATGTCACATGTGTGCTAATATTGTCTCAGAATTTTTAAAAATGTATATTACTTTGTGATATAAAGATCAAAGAATTTGTCAAAGCAAATCTTTAGATGCACAATTGGTAATGGAAATATATGGTTAATGGTACATGCAACTTTATGACCACAGGAGATGATTGAAAGCAATATATTAATTATTTTAGTCACATATACTAGTGCATATTTGAATATACATATCCTTATATTGAGATGCAAATACTATCAATTTTGTGAAACTGAGTGTTAAGTATTTCAAACACAAACACAAATCATACTGAAATAGAAACCGAAAATGTGGAATTTGTTGGATGAAAAAGTAACTCACCTGAATCTAACTCGTTTGAAAACTTTGATCCCATCAGGTCGTAATACGAGTGTCACAAAAACACCACGTTCGAATTGTTCAATTACTTGTGTTTCTCCTTGTCTCCCAGGTCTTGAAGAGTCTAATGATCTAGAATCATTTTCTGAGGTTTGTGGAAGCACTGCTCCTCCAGTATTAAACACGGATGATCCATTAGTTTCTGGGAGGACATTTCCTCCAGCCTGAGATGAGTCAATGCCTGCAGTGACAACATTTTCTTGTAGTCTGTGATTTTGATGTTTGGAAGAGATAATATCTGAGGCAGGTATATCATGTGCTTTTTTTTGCTCAGACTCCGTCATTGATCCATTACTTTCTTGAAGGACACCTTCTCCAGCTTGAGATGGATCAACTCCTGCAGCATCAACATTTTCTTCTAGCCTGTGTTCTTGCAGTTTAGAAGGGACAATACCAGAAGCATGTGTATCAGGAGCATTTTGTTGCTCAAACTCCAACTTTGCTCCATTACTTTTCTGAAGGACATCTTCTCCAGCTTGAGATGGATCAACTCCAGCATCATCAGCATTTTCTTCTAGCCTGTGTTCTTGCAGTTTAGAAGGGACAATACCAGAAGCATGTGTATCAAGAGCATTTTGTTGCTCAAACTCCAACTTTGTTCCATTACTTTCTTGAAGAACATTTCCTCCAGCTTGAGATGGATCAACTCCTACTATGTCAGCATTTTCTTCTAGGCCGTGTTCTTCTAGTGTAGAAGAGACACTATCTGAAGCATTTGTATCAGGTGCATTTTGTTGCTCAAACTCCAATTTTGATCCATTGCTTTGTTGAAGGACATTTGCTCCAGCCTGAGATAGATCAATAGTTTCTTCTAGTTTGTTTTCTTGTAGTTTAGATGAGCCACTATCTGAGGTAGGTATATCAGGTGCATTTTGTTGCTCAGACTCCAACTTTGATGGTAAGGAGCATGTTTCAGATTCTGAAATTTCTTTTAGAAAATCTTCAGCTTGAGTATGCATGGTTCTCAAAATTTTACTTTCTGGAATTTCTAGTGGCAACTTCTCAGTCATTTCCTTCAACTGAATAAAATCAAAGACAACAAGTCTAGCTATTTAGCATGATGAATTAGAAATCCTGATTAATGATCTTTTTCTTTTTGCCATTTTATCTTCCCCCCCCCCCATTAGGTTGTGATCATCAAATCTGTGTCATGCATTAAATATGAAGTTGACATAGAAATTATTTAAACTATTAGGTACAGCCTGCAGGTTCAAAAATGATTTATTTTCTAACATATCCCCTTATTCAAAAGAATTATGGCTAGAAATGTAGACAAAGCACTTGTTCATTTGAAACCTTGTAGGGATAGCAAGGACAGAATTGCTAACTACTTAGTAAAACAATTCATTGATACCATGTCAATAATTTAAACGTCTAAAGCTTAAACATCTTAAAGTGTTAGGTGCGGGCCAGCTTTGATTTCTATTTCTAACCATTGGCCTCTACTCCAAGTGTTGCAATAGAGCAAAATATCTTACCTTGTTTGTACCCACTAGCTTGATTTTGGATTCCTTTTTCCATTTATTTCGTATAAAATAGTACAATATATAATTGGATCTATGACCCTAAAATACAGAATGAAGATACCTGATCTATAGTAGACTTAATAAATTCTTTTGCTACTATAAGATTAGAATATTCCACTGCAGCCAAGGCAGTAGCTTCCGTAGCCTTTTTCTGAAGCTTCAGAATTTCCACGTCTTGCATTTCACTTTTCTGGTTCCAACTTCGAATCTATTTAAAGGAATATCCATAAACTTATTAATGGGGAGGGATCATATGTTTCTATGAGAACAAAGGAAAATGGTATTAAATTTACTTGGTTTTGCAATTTCGAGACTTCTTCCTTCAAAAGCTCACTTGTCTTTCTCAAACTATCGATACGACTTCCAGAAAATCTAGGACTAGCAGAACGTGGAGGGCTTGGCCTTCTTGAATATGGTGATGTGGATTGTGAATTAGCAGGTGGAGATTGTGGTGGACTTGGAGGTAAAACAGGCTTCAAAACATTTTGAATGACACTCAATGAACTTGGAAATACAATATCTTTCAATGATACATGTGTTGGGACTTGAGAATCTCGGACAAAGGAAGTAGAATCATATTTTCTTCCAGGCTTACTATTCCTTATCTCTAGGTATTTTACTGGTTCAGTGATGGGAGATAAGAGAGTTCTTGATGACCTTGCTACTCCTTGGCCTAATGTTTCCCTACCATCTATTGAACTATGAGAAGGAGTAACTTTCCTATGCAACTTGGAAGCACCACCTGTCTCAATAGCTTTAAGCTTAGCATAACAAGCATCACATACACGATGAGGTTTGTCTGGTGTTGGAGCCAATGCAGCTTTCAATACCTTTCTAGAACTGCAAGCATGGCAGTAAACCAATCCACAATTATAACAATTGTGCCTTTTTCTAGTTAAACCAAATCCTTGTCGACAACCGGAGCAACCAGTCTGGTCAGTTCCAGAGACCCATTTATGGATACATATACAAGATGTAAAGTTTGAACCACATGAGATATGTTTCACATGCCTATCTTTTAAGGCTACCACCAATGTTGGAGATTTCCTATCTTCTGTGTCTCCATGTCCCAATCTTCCATTAGCACCTTTTCCCCACGTATATAGTTCATTTTTCGATGTCAAGACAGCAATATGTTGTGCTCCACTTGATATTTCCTCAACAAACTCACCAAGCAACTTATCTTGGACTAGAGTAGGTACTTTTCCGACAGACATAGGATTTCCTAGTTGGCCATTTTCAGTGCCTCCCATTGTAAAGACATGACCAGATGTCGTGAGAGCAACAGTCATGGTGTGTCCACATGCTATCTGGTGGAAATTATATTCCATAAGTGAAGAGACTCGGGTGGGTTGAAGGTATGTTTCCTTGTTTCCATGTCCTAAACGATATTTGTCACCATCACCCCATGTGAAAAGCTTCCATGATGAAACATTTGAACCTGACTGAAATGTAACCTCTATAATAGCTGCGGTGTGCCATACTCCACAAGCAACCTTAATAGTCTTTAGTCCACTTAATAATTGTACCTCCTTTGGATACATCACACTCTCTTGATCTCCATGGCCTAAGACACCAAATGTTCCATCACCAAAGGTAAACAGTTTTCCATTTGAGGTTGCCAATGCTGAATGCCATGTGCCACAGGCAACAGATACAACTTGAAGTCCATCCAAAGGGCCATCAATCCTCTTTGGTATCCAGTGGCTAGTCTCAGTTCCATGGCCAAGCAGTCCAGCATTATGTGTACCGTCACCCCATGTGAAAAGATCTTCGGATTTAGATATAGCACATGTATGGTACTCTCCACATGCAACAAAATCCAAATTAGCAACAGCAACAAACTCAACTAGATGGGGGTGACCAAAATCTTTATCAATTCCATGACCAAGTCTTCCTCCAGATTCCTCTCCCCAAGTAAAAACGTCTCCTTGCCTCGTTAATATAGCAATGTGGCGCACACCGGATGCAATCTGATGAACATCAAGAACAACATTTGACTCTGAGGGCTTAGGAATCAACACATCTGTCTTGGAAGAGACCTGAGTTCTAATTCCATCAGGTGAAACCCCTTCTGCCAAAACCTCTCCCCATATATAAACATCTCCTAGTAACTCTATGTCATCTGATTCTGATCCTCCACTTGAATTGCTAGGTGCACTTGACACACTAACACGAAAACCATCTCCAACACTTGCCCTTGGTTGCATATTTACACGTTCTATCCCCACATCTGAGCTTGCCGAACACAATGAAAACTCATGAGAAATTGAATCAACATAATCCTTGCCAGGAGTAATGCCTCAGTGCTGCATCAAAAGGATGACCATTCTGAATATAGTGAAATATAGACTTGCAAATAATGGTTACTACATGATAAAACCAATATCTGGGTCTCACACTCCCTGCAGTTGAAAAAAAAATAGCAACCTCTTAGCTTGCATTTCACAAGATGGAACCTTACAGATGTAGAAAGTTAAATATTCACTTATTAAGTGAAATAATCGCCAAAACATTCACTTAAGTTTTTAATTTTATTGTTGGAAATGCAATGAACAACAACGATGTGTCAGATAACAGATAAGTACTAAGATGCAATTTTGGATCAGGATTTTCAAATATATTATCTTAAACATTGCACATTCTTTGCTGAGACTTCATTGAAACCACCTACTTGAGGGCCAAAAGATATAACCAAATGTTATACATAATTTGAACAGCTATTGGTGGCAGGAAGTAAGGATTTCATATGCATTTTACACTTTAGAGTATGCATATTCTTTATATATATATCCTATATTTTGAAATAGATGGAAGAGCTGGAATTGCAACATAGTTTTCCTACAGCTTAAAACCCTGCTCCCATTAGTGTTAAGTTGATCTATCAATGCAACGACTGTGAAAATTAATCCTTGGGAAATTTGAAGGAACTAGCAGAAACTATGTGAAATTGTGAAAGTTGTGAGTGATTGAAGCTAAAAATGATCACTTGTGGATTTATTTTAAACTCACATCAGATAAGTCTTTCTATTAATGCCTTAAAGCCTGCAAATCTTACCTATATCTATAAATAAGAAGAAAAAAATAACTATATTCAACTTTTCTTAATCAAAATTGATAAATTTAAATGCATCATGAGATCCAATATGCTTTTTAACCACAAAAAGCGATCATAATCGTTATCATAAACGAGTGAAAATGACAGATAATTTTCTGTTAGCAAATATCTTATGAAGAAAGCCTTCAAAATCGTTACAACAAGGGGGGTGCCTTTAAGAGGTTGTTACCATGACCATAAATATCAGCTAGCATCCAAAGACCAAGTATTCAATCTTCGCTTACTATTCTCTGTCCAGGGATAATATGTGAAACAGAAGACAATTTCAGATTCCTTTCTTTTCTATGAGAAAGCCAAATCAGTGTTGTTGACTTGTTGCATCCTGTTAATGCCAATAAATATGAAAATATTCAGATGGGACTATGCATGTCTAATGCTAGAACAAAAAATTAGTTATCAGTAAAATCTCACCAGTATTGGCTTTCCTTTCCCACTACACTTATTATCTGAGTCCCTTTTCTTTAAAGCAATGATTGCCTTCAAAATAATTGAAATAGAAATTAAATTCTAGTTGGCGAAGCACCTAAGTAACGTAAGCTTTAATAACATAAAATTGGCATATTGCAGCAATGCAAACTTGTCCAAAGAAGAAAGAAGAAATTACCCTATGAAAGGGCAAGCCAACACCCCTCTTACAACATGGTGAAACCAAATTACAAATTTTTATGTACTCTCACAGTAATCATTAAACACCATCTAATTAAGGCAGATTATGTGACACATTAGTTGAATTTTTATGCCATTTAATTAACTTTATAATAAAATCTAGTACATAACAGTTTCTCATACATAATAGCCATAACTAAGTGACAATATATATGAGTAGACAGGTTTGGTGAAACTAACCTGCTCAATATCACACTCAGGTTCCCATAACTAGCAGATCAATCTGTCATTCCATCTTAAAAAATGGTATAGGAACCGCCAAAGACGAAACTCAAGGAACAACAACAACATAAGTGGTGCAGCCCCAGTCATGATAGATCAAAATTCTTTTTACTTAAGCTTTTCATGAAAAAAAAAAGTCCAATAATCTTTTCACCAAAAAAGATCTCCAATAATCTTGATGAAAAAAATGAAGAAAGGAGTGAACAAGATGTAAAGCTTCAAAGCTCATATAAGAACTTATTAGGTGTGGGCATGCATCTAATGAGAAAATTTCATGCCACTCACAAAATCATGGATTCATCATCAAATTTGTCAAATGGGGTTCTGAAATTATAGCATTATTATAAAGTGTCTTAGTTTTTTAACAAAGTTAAGTTTAGCGGAAGAAACCATGGAAAAATTGCAGATGAATGAGAGAGAGAAAGGAGGCGAAATGAGAGGAAAGTACATGGTCAGATTTATGAGAACTTTGCATCTTAAAAGAAAATAAATATGGAGATTATTAGATATTTGGTACGATTCTTGCATGGCGTCCACGTCCACGGTCCACCACTAACTAAACGATTTTTGCCATTTCCCTGATGGGTTTCCATAAAATATTTAAGTACATGGACCAAAAAATGTGTAATTGGATTTCCATAAGTTGACGTATTTTCAATTGAGTCATCGAATTCAACTTTATTAGAGTATTGCTATAAATCCCTAACAGCAGACTTCTAAATTCTAATAGTAGAGATTCAATTAACAAATTTTAATTAAATAATAAGAATTTAATCATAAACTTTTAGAATGTGGAAACTTAATTTAAACTTTTCAAATAATACAAAAACTTTTTTTCTATATGAAAAAAAAAAAAAAACTTTACTAAGTACTAGTCTCAATGTGGCAGATAAAATAGAAAAAAAAATGAAAAGAGAGGAATCTCCTAATCAAATCTATTATCTACTATCTACTATTCTATTTACTATCTACTATAAGAAAGCTTCTATGGTGCACCTTTTAAAATCAGGTGCACCATGCACCATTTTCATTAATGAATATGTACCAATAGAAGTTCCATTGTGACATCAACTGTAGGTACTTTTATTTTGTCTGGTCAAACCACATTCTCAGCTCTTGTATTTGCAGATGTCACTTCCATATTTGTCTGTATTTGCAGATTTGAACAGAGAAAGACTTTATTTTTATGAAATAATAATCAAACCCAAATCTGAGAACATAAATCCCCAATCATGTTTGATACCCAAATCCCTAACTCCCCTGCTTTCTTTCTATCTCATCCCCTGTCATCTCGTCGATCTCTCTGGTTTGTGTCTGCACCGGAGCATTGTGGTCGCTTGTATTTCACCATGCAAGGTTTTGCGAGCTGAACATTGGAGCTCCCTAGTTTCTCAAGCTGAATAACGGATCTCTCCCACTTTCGCGAGCTGGGCACCGTAGGTCCCCCTTTCATATTTCCTTTTTGCCTTCCTTAGCTCTTCCCCACCCCTCATCCCGTCCATCTCCGTCCGGTCTCCTCCCACCGCAGCGCACCATAAATCTGATAACCCTCGTTCTTTTAACTGGAGCGTTGTTCTGGCAACCTGAAGATCGGAGTTATCAATAGTGACATGAGCTCCAAGACTAATGATCCGTGAACTAGCCTCCCAAAACCCTATCATCTCCATATCAGATGTGGACAGTGAACAAACACAAAAAAAAATTGCGACGATGACAATGGGTTCGAAATATTCGGCCATGGAAATGGGTTCGTAATGGACTTCCGTAAACATATTCGGCCATGGAAGCTGTTTAACAAACAAAAAAATTGGGATGATGACAAACACAAAGAAAAAAAATAACATGTGTAAATACAGAAGATGAATAAATTAATAAATGCAAATACAAATAATATAGGATCTATATCGGCAAATACAATATCTACATATACCCATTTGACCAAACTAAAATACTTTGACCAGGTCAAATCCAATTATGCACACATGTACATATGGAGGGTCCACATTGCACCTCACAAAATGGTGCATGGTTTCACCATTTTTTAAAAGGTGCAACATGGACAATACTCTACTATAATAATATATTAAAACAAAACCCCAAAGCCTACTACTTACACATCAGCCTATTATTTGCTACCTCTCCCCAATTCTTCCACGTGTCCAATCTATCTGAAGTGTCTTTATCTTTGCCTTCAGCCTATTGTAAACACAACTTGAACTATCTGCTTGCTTCTTAGCATACAATAACAGCCTCACACCCACAAATGCATCACCCAAAGCCTCATGCACAACCGCAACCACTCGGTCTGGGCTGCCCTCCAATCTATCGCCGATCACTTTGTCCTCACCGGCGTGCCTATAACGCTAACAACGAAATCTCCTTCATCACCGATGACCGTGGCGACTGCCTTCAGTACATTGCATCGAAGACGCCGTCGATGTCACGTAAAAACCTGACACACCGACCACCAACCACCGACCTTGCCTCCACCATATCCCCAATCTTCCAAAATATGGGGCGCTGGTGACTCCCGTCGCATGTTGCCAGTACTCCACCTTCTTAAATGTAGACCCCAAAGACAAAGATACACACTGTCATACTCAAAAACCAAAGGAAGAAAGCCAAAGAACGCGCTTACAGAGAGGGGCGATCACCTGGTGGAGATGAGATGTAAAGAGGAAAGGCTTCTGGAATTGGGATTGGAGGAGCATAAAGTGGATGACATCTGAGTCTTGCTTGAGGTTATTCCGTTCCATTTTGTTTTTTTTTTCTTATTGAATAAGCGAGCGGTTTTCTGTGCTTCAGTCGATGGAAATGATGCTTATGTTGTCAGTATGATTTAATTAATTTTGGATACTCTGCGATGTGGAAATTGTAATGATTTTGGTAATATAAGGTGTTTTGATCCATTGCCTATCATCTGTTTGTTGAAAAACCTTATTGCTCATACCTTGAGCAATGCCCCATACGTGGTCCTATGATACAACGGGTGCTTGAATTAGCTTTTCTTTTAATGCTCATGGCTGAATTGATGAGTAGTTCAAAACTTCAAATCACGGCCTCTCTTTGTGTGGAATGAATGCTTGATTTACTCTTTATTTTACTGTTTTATTGTCTTGCTGCATTTTTTAACATGTTGGGTTGTGTGTGCGTTTGATGGATGCTAGATGGTTCATTATAGGGTTTAAGAAATTCTAAGCAAGGACAGTTACAAGTTGCTGATTTGTATTTGATCTTTCTAGATTAGACTGTGGTGCCATGATTCCCACATATAGTACAAGTACTTGGAGATTAGTTTCATATCTATGGAAAGTGCTAAAAATATACATGTTTGAAATCTACTTTCGTCTCTATAATTCTTACTCCATATATAATATTTGATAAAGTGAAAAAGAAATAATAAAGATTGGTTGCAGTAACAACTAACAAGCATATTGACTTAAACTTGGAAACACCACTTTGGAATGGTTTAAGAAATAGCTTTATCCTTGTAACGAGGATAAAAATATTTGGAGTAGCGCCACTTTAATATTTGGAGCATGATGAGGATAAAGATAGTACTAATTGCAACTAGGAAACTAGCAATTTTTATTCTACCTTAATTTTGACTGAAACTTAACATTATGATTGGAATGGATGATGAAATAGCTGGATTACTCTTCTGCCATTGTTTCATGTTTTTGGGCTGTCAATGATTACCTATTTGCAGCTTCAAGGAGGCTATGCGGTTGTGTCTTTATAAAGGTTTGAGTTTAAGTGGTTTTGAAGACCATTGAGAAATATAGTGTCCCATTTGTGATTTCATTGTAGCTTAAGCATGATTTCATAGCATTTTATGTAAAATTTCATTCTATGGTTGTCAAGGCTTAAATTTGAAATATATTTATGATTACTTTAGTTACATGAATATCATAGATTAGTGGATCATACCTATTTTAAAATTAATATTCATAATTGATTCTTCACATAAATATTATATTTTATTACTATCTCATTTATTGTCAATTTA
Organism: Ammopiptanthus mongolicus; assembly: GCA_039655645.1. NCBI lineage: Eukaryota > Viridiplantae > Streptophyta > Magnoliopsida > Fabales > Fabaceae > Ammopiptanthus > Ammopiptanthus mongolicus. The sequence goes on from CM077350.1 coordinate 50,675,843, forward strand.
TTCTCAATTTAACATTAAAATTTTGAAATAAAATTTTAACTGTGCACTGTGGGTCACAATCTAGTACAAGATTAATTAATTGTGAGCATTAAACCAATGTCTCCACGGCCAAGAAAATTTGCACTGATTGAAGAAAGGTAGGTGCAGTTATTGTAAGTAGAGTTGTTCATGGTTCGGTTTGATTTGGATTTACATGATAAAAAATTCGAACCAACTAAAATTAAATCTGGCTAACATTGTCCTTTTTGGATAAGTTTACATAGTCCTTTTAAAGGGTAAAGGTACTCTCCATTCCATTTCTCATGAGAAATGGAGAGTTCTATTACTATGATTTTGGATTGTATAGATGATATTTGGACCTCACTCAATGTCAGATTATCATGTTTATATCCTAAAATTATAATAATGGAGTGAAAAAATAAACAGGATCTCAACTCCTTTTTAAAAACACTTTGTCCTTATTCATTATCCGGCTGAAAACGTTACAACAAGGAAACAAGACTGTAGGCGTACCAAAACTTACGGCCTCTTGCACTAGCTAGAATATACTCATGTATTAAAAAAAAAAGGAAGTTAGCTCTACCAAAAAAAAAAAGTTAGAGACACGGCAACAGTTATCTTTAATTTTTTTTTAAATTTAAATTCTTTACATGTATGTTTTAAAAAAAATATAACTATTTAAACTTAACTTCATAAATAAAACAAATTTTCCTTATGAAGAAAAATCTTATGAAAAAGTGAATTTAAATTAATATGTTAAAGCATTCATCATTATCTAAAATAATATACGCCAACTATCAATTTTATGCATTTTAATTATATGAAAATTTTATTATAACATTTCATAATATCTAATATATAGTATTTAATACATGTTTGCAAAATAAATTTTAAATAAAACTATCATAAAATTATAAATATACAAAGGGTATGGAGAAGTCTATTAAACTAATATGTTAAAGCTTTGATGATTAACCAAAATAATATACGCCAACAATATTTTATTATAATTCATTAATATCTAATAGGAAAATCAATTCTTTTTAAAAAATAATAAGTTAATAATAGTAATTGTTAATCGATTTTCCAAATTATTATCCCTAGGCTAATTTATCAAATTACCGAATTGCCCCTATAACAATTTACCAAATTATCCATAGGAAAACTCTAGACTAATCCTAAAATACCTTATTTTTATATATAAAGATATGGTATGATATTCATGAAAGTCTACTAGAGCTTCTGCCATGTTTCTGGGCTCCTATCTTTCATTTGTAATATCACACTTTGTAATACCCCAATTTTCATTATTTTCTAAGACTCAGATAAAATTCGTATAAATTATCGATATTAGAAAGTAGTGAAAATTGGAGAAATTTAACACCTCAATTTTCACTACTTCCTAAGATCGGTAATTTATATTAATTTTATCTAAATCTTAAAAAATGATTTTGAAAATTGGGGTGTTACACAACTCCCTCCATCCAAATCATGGCCTCTTGTCTTGCATGATGTTGATTTGGAAATCATTTGCTCCTCTTCCTGAATCACTTGAGCCGAAGCCCAAAAACAGTTGGGCTTATCCAAGCACAGGAAAAGAACCACTTAGTATGTTTCTGACATGCATACTTGCATTGGAAGGTTCAATGTCAAGTTTTTTTTTATTTTTTTAATAAGCAAATGTATATATAAATTAAGAGTATAATAGATATTCTAATTCATATAGAAAAGGCAACCAACAAATGAAAAGGACAGAGCAAATGATTTTAGGCTACGGAGAAAGAGTCGGGCCCAATGATTGTCCCTCCTGCAACACCAACTAGTGTAATCATTTCCTCAATGCAGTTCTGTGCTGGAAAAATTCTTATTATTATTTTATTTTTTTAGACAAATTAATTACTCTTCTCAAATTTGCCATTTTTATGATATAAGAAAAACTCTAATCTCTATAATCTTCTTTTACGGCCTAAAATCCTAATTTTTCTATATATGTTTCTGTTTTTTTTTTCTATTTTTTTGGATTTTTTATTGTTTTTTAAACTAGAATTAAATTATTTTAAAAATTAGAATAACCTAATAAACTGACTCAAGTTTAATCAAAGATTGTTTCGATTGGGGTTATATACAAAAAATTTACAAAATTTAACTAATCTGATCCAATAAATATTAATTAATTCAGACACTAAATTATTTCAAATTGGATCCAAATTAATTTGTTTACCGCCCGACATTTGTTTAGCATAATAAACAGTGTCGACATTTTCGTCACATAGGTTCCAACAAGGCAATACTTGAAATGCCGATTGTCAAAATTTTAGAACCAACAGCTCCTTCTATTGTACTAATGTCTCCATGATGTCCTCATTTCTGCCACTTTCAATTTTTTATCGCCTTGATTGACTGACACCATCTCTGACAATTTTATTCAAGACAATTACCCATTTGCCCCATTTTATTCTCTTTCTTGTTTCTACTTTCTTCTTTTACGAATGAAAAGTAAAATATATTAACACTGTATTTCGCTTTAATATATTTCATGAGATACTTTAATTTTGGTTTCAATCTTACTTAAAAAATCTTGCTGATAATTATGATAATTTATTTATAATAATAACAATAGCTATAAACCCATGCGAGATATAAATGTCTCCTTTTTTTAAAAAAAAATTCTCTAGCTCTCGTCTTTTAGTCTCATTTTTCTAGAAAACAAGTATAGTAATTTTTTATATAAAATAATTATTGTAATAATAATTTATTTATTAAAATATTATATTAAGAGTTTGTAATAAAATAATTACATGTTTATTTGTAATTAATTTAATATAAACATGATGAAGGAAAAAAAAAAATTCTAAGACAAATACAACATCAAACTAAATTTACAAAATTCTACCAAAAAGTACCACGTTTTGAAGAAATTAGATTTTGGGAATAAGGAAAACAGAGATGGCGGTAAACTCAAAATAATATTGATACAGGCGAGATGACAATGGTGATGTTATTAAGGTGAGGCATGTGCAAAACAAAAGACAAAGTACTCAAAAGTTATATTTATACTAATAGTAGACTTCTAGTTTTAATTAAATAAAAAAATAAATTGAGAAATTATAAATATAGAAATTAACCTTTATAAAATTATCTAAGATATTCTAAAATATTTTAAGATACAATAAAATATTATAAAAGATACTCTAAATTAAATATTTTCACACTATGGAATAATTTTCTCAACAACTAAATTATCCTATTTGACTTAAAATTAAGAGTTAAACAAAGACAGGCGTAAAGGTGTAAGGCATGGATCATGCAAGTTTCCATACCTTATGTGTGTATTGTGAATTTAAAAACGATATTTTCTAATTTTTTTTATAAACAAATAAAATCTTATTAACTTAAGTATAAGGGATATTTAACTCATATACAAAAAATTAAAAACATAAAAGGGAATAGGCTAAAAAAGATAAGCAACCAAGTAGGTTTACACACCATTTTGCTAAAATTCACAATCAAGATCTGAACTTAATAAGATCCAACAGATGCATTAAGTCAAAGGACCCATCTTGAAACAACATGTTTCTCATCAACTAAATAAACCACACCACTGCTCTTTAATTTTTTTCCCCCATTATCAACCCTCTATGCTGAAAATAGAGGGTAAAAACGATATTATATATATTATGTCCAATAAATGAGAAAGAAAATGAGATAATCTCATCATTAATTTTGGGAAAATGAGATAGCGGCCTTAGATGTTAACAAATACCTACAACTCTACAGTCATGAATGTTGCAAAAATAGATCTTCAGAATTCAATAAAACACGCGTTCATTAAGTGTATATCATTTGGTTAATCACTAAAAGTTTTTGAAGAGATCTAATATTAATCTAACTGTAATACACTTAATGAATGTATGAATGTATATTTTATTAATTGCAAGGGATGCAAGTTCATTGAATACTAACGTGAATCATTCAATATAGAATATAATTATAACGCATAGTAAATGTAAAAAAATTTTATACTGACAACAAATCATTTATTATCACATCATTAAAAATGATTAATTTTTATAGTAACGACCTTAAAAGTTGAGCACAAAAAAAAAAACTATCTTAAAAGTCATATATAAGGTTATGTGTGATTGGTTCACAGAATAAAATTTTTTTAATCAAAATTACACTTTATTGTTATTATCTATCAATCATAACTCGTCACATTATTAAAAATAATTGATTTTTATCTTAATTATATTAAAATAAATATTTTTTGTAAATGCATGTTGAATCTTGAAGTCTGGCTTATTGCTATAAAGTATAAATTATAAACTTTATATTTGGTGATCCTTAAAAAACAATCCGAAACAAGGGGTACCTTAGTAAAAGCAACCAAGAGAAGAATAAACAGACCCTAGGTTCTTGTCAAGGCGAGAATATCAAGAAGGAGCAAAGTGCAAATGGCTAGATACATGGCGTTCTTATCGATGTTGAGCATTGTGATTCTTAGGAAGTGTATATACTTATATCAAGAATATTCATATCTGTTGATGGACATGGCTTTCATTCTGGTGTCGTCGGTGCGATTTTCCGGCATGAGTTTTCGACAAACGGCGGAGGTTTCCGGCAGGGTTTATCCCATGACATCAATGATGGTTAGGCCTGATCGCTAGCAAGCTATGATATAATACATATATGTACTATCCTTTACTTTTTTCCCATAAAAAAGATCATAAATTTATGTTGAATTTTGTATCAGCAATAAACCAATGATCTTAATTATAGCTTCCTTAGAATTTAGTTTTCTTGCCCTTGTTTTAATTAGATAATATTCTCTTGGTGCTAATTGCTATATATATAGTATGTTGCAACACCTTAATATTTTCAGTGTGTATAATAAACTTCCCAAATGCAATTTATGGGATACTTCTGCATATTTGATGGACTCGATCGGGGCTCAAGTTGAGGTATTTCGATAATATAATAGCTAGACTTTCATATTACTGTTTATATAGCTAGGTTCTGTATTATCCTTTGCAATATTTTTATCGTATGTATGATGGTAGAGACAGAAAACAAGTTTCTCTAAATGAATTATAAAGAGAAATTGCATTTTCATGGTATGGGAGCTGGAGCTTCCTTCCTAACATCATGTCTGAAGTGTTCTCATATTTTCTCATATCAAGAAAACTTTCTTCAAGAATTATGTCATTTTGAATTAGTGATGCATTATTATATATACATTATCGCATGTCTTTTATGCGCTCTAGAAGAACTTTAAATCAAATAATCAGGGATAAGTCTCTCAAAAGATGGCAAGTTTGAAACTGAAAATCTAAAAAGCAGCTTGAGAAACTATTTTGTTTGCATATGTTTCATGTAAAATTCACGTTTTACTGACTATACTCATGATTTGGTGTATGAAATTTAACATTTTTAAGATTTATATGTTTAAATTTATTATACTTAATTTTCTAATGAGTTTTATATTAATACTAAAACTCAATTATGTAGTATAACTTTTTCTTGAAAGATTTAATTTGAATATGCTGTTAGTGTAAATGATTTTTATATATTTATTTTATCACTTATATGATCCCACTGAGTCCCATTAATGTGTGGGACTGCATCATTCACATTCGAATTTTCAACATTCTCTTCTCTATTCCTTGTATTATTGTATATGGGTTAATTGGGGTACCCTCATTCAATTTATATTTATAAAAAAATAAAAACATTCTCTTCTTCAAGTGTGAGTCTCAATACAAAATGTTCTATTTTCAAACTACCTGACTTTTGTGATCACTTGTAAGATTAGGGAGAGTTAAGGGAGATGATACTATATCTTAATCCAAAACTTAAACACTTGATATAGAAGTTCTTCTACTTGTATGGTTATTACTTAGTCTATATATTCCTTATTGATGACAAACTTAATTTATTACTCACACTTGAGTCTCAACATTCTCATCCCAAGGCTGATTGTATGTGTGTGTGTTTTGGTTTACAACAGTACTTACAGATAACTAATCAATAAAATCTACTAGCTATAGTAAGAATTGATGACCCCTAAAATCTTTACTTTAGGTGCCATTGAAACTTATTTATAGCACTATCATTGCTTGATTAATTAATAATGTGTGGTTTTTATCCCTTTTTTAAATTAGATTTGCAGTGGCTGCTGATTGCCCAAATGCAACATGTAGCTGAATCTTCATGTTTATGGTTTCTTTGTGATTTTACATATGTTCAAGTTCCTGTGTTTTGGTTATGATGGTCGCAAGCTGTAATTTAATGTCCAAGAGTAGTAATAAATGGTGAGCATTCTTGTTAATGGATAAGACTCATTTGAATTGAGCTTCTCCCTAAAGTGTGAGGGTGTTTACATCTTAGATTATTTAAGGGGTTAAAATCTTTGTACACTTTGTCAAATTAGATGTGGGTACATCTTTTTCGGCTTACTTTAGAAATCAACTCACTTATAAGTCTCACTTTTTTTTTATCAAAACACATTGGAATGCAAAGACATCACTGTAGAACCAAAATTCACAACTAGGTTGACACCTAAGGTTCTAGCTACCAATCATCTGCAGCACCCCAAAAATTTATTAAAAAAAAATAAAGAATACAAAAGAAGCATGAGGGACATAAACCAAAACTCACAAAAAGAACTCATTTGAACCTATAATTAGGAAGACCATATCTATTACGATTAAAATCCTCACTAAGAAATCTAGGCATATAGCATCCCACCAAATGAGATCATGAGCAGTAAGACCAAAGGATGCAAGCTTATCCTCAATATATAAGTCTCATTTCTTGTTAATTTATATGGTTATTTTGTTGTATACAATTTAACTTTTTGGGCAAACCTTTAAATTCCGATGGTGAGAGATTTAAATGATTAGAATGACTTCTATACTTATTGGAAGAAATTTATAATTTTGAGAATTTTGTTCAATCTTATTTTGTTTAGGTAAATTATCGCCTATTAATAAAGGTTGAATGTGAATGATAAGTGAAATGCACGCTAAAGGGATTACTAAACTTTGAACTTTGGAGTAGGGACTTGTTGGGAAGTTCTGCGTGGTGATTATTTCTTGATAAGGACTACAATAAGTGTATCGGATTGGTTGCTAGTAAAAAATGGTGAGAAATCTATCTATCGATTATAATATATTAAAACAGATCCGCGAATTTAGTGTTGTCACCTCATTCCATCATATGTCATGTAAGACAAATTTTGTCACATCACATATTTGCTTATGTAGCAGCATCTAAAATACACTTAAATTCTTGAACTTTTCATCTTCTCATTAAAAGAACGCCTCATTTATTACGTCATCATTTATTGGCTATATTAATTTGTTATGACATGTGAAGATACCTTTATAATTAGTTACCATGCATGATGCCAAAATATTATACAAAAAGTTTATGCACAATTAATAATTTTGAGTTGTTTAATTTTATTTTTACTATAATTTTAAATATTTAACAATGTTCTAAATATAACATTATCAATGACAAATTATGTAATTATGCATGAAAGTATTAAATTAAATTATCTTAACATAAAATAAAAAATTATTATAAAATAATAGGTACAAAAAAACTACAAAAAACAACCGTGAAATCGATGGGAGCATATATTAATAAATATATAATGCATAATTCACTCAAGTATTTATATTTTCCTGATAGTCGGAGAACCTAAAAAATATTTATGAATTGATTTGTCCCTAATAAGTGTCCAACGAACTATAAAGGAGACACATATATATCCAGGCACTCGCAGAATCAATTAGCTTTGTGGTCTTATAAGAAAAAGGTTGTTGTGTGTGTTAAATTTGAATGAACAATCAATTATTCCCCCAACCAAAGTGGCATAGTTTTTTTAGTTAGTGTATATATTGTTCTGTTTTTGTTTTGTTTAATAAAAAAACTAAAAATAACTCTTTGGTTAGATTTTTGAATTCATGTAGCATTTTAAGTGGGTGTTATCTTGAAAAGAAGAGAGCAGAGAAAATTTACTAGCTTGATATTACAAACATCTTCAGTGTAATGCCTCATAAGGCATGAATCTGAAAAATAATATTTTCTTTCAATGTTTGGAACACATAACTCCTTTTAAAAAAAAACTTCTTATTTGTGTTTCAAAATGATATTACCATATCATTTATTGCGCTTCTATAGTTCAAATGCTTATATTAATGTTATATTTAGAATACTAAATATATCATTTTCAAAACAAATAACAAAACAACGTGTTATAACAGAAGCTAGAAGCAACAACAACGATGACAAGAGGAAAAAAGCAAAAAAAAATTGGATAACAGCAAAAGACAATAAGCGTCCTTGAATGATATTTTCAAATATGTAATAAAATCATTTCAATTGACAGTAATTCCAAAATAAGTCTTCAATTATCTTTCAATGTATCATACAAACATTATCTCTTATTGCAATCTGACTTATTGTAAATTTAATCACAATTAAACAGTACAAAAATTTAAAACAACATTGCAACCATGCAACGCGCGGGTCACAATCTAGTTGGATATCGTTCTTAAGGATCGAGGATCAAGCACCAAGTCACAGACTTAACAACTACTTAAATGAATAATTTGGTTCAAAGGGAGCTCGAGTGACAAAGCAATCAAGTAAAAGAAAGCAATTCAATATGTTTAGATGTTTGGTTGAGAGAATAAAAAAACACCTATAATGCAAAAGGGTGAAATTCAATTAGATGAAAGAGTAGAGTTAAGCTTCTCATGAATTCACTTGCAAGCATCTCAATTCGGCTTAATACAAGTAAGTTCCATCAAATTCCACCTAAGCGCAACAATGGGTGTTTAGCTAGACATGGTAAAAACAAAGAAAAATAATAAAAAGAGGAGATGAGAAAAGTTAATTGATTTGATGTAGAAATTCAAGTTCTCACTCTTCTTTTGCTTCACCACACCTAGGAGGCTTCCAAATTAGGCTAGAAAATGCTTCCATCACGAAATGGAGGCTCAAAATTCCTTAACATTTTCCCATGATATGCATTTTATAGTAGGCTGGAAAAGTCGCGAGCGCCCGACGCTCACAAACCCAGCTTCGAGCGCTTGGGAGGCTGAGAATTGATTTTTTAGAAGCTTGGGGGCCAAGTGGTTGAGATACAACAACCTAGCGATTGCCATGACATGAGGAGTTCTTCTAGTTATGCTTGAGCGCCCACTACTAACAATGTGAGCGCCCCAACGCTCGTAAAACTTCAACCAAACCTTAATTTCACTCATATACGTCTTTAGCTTTAATGCTCCAATCACATTCTTGATCCATTCCTACAATCAAAACAAGAGGAAAATAAGATTAACTAAAATTTTAACTGAAATGAAATAAACTTACTGAAATGGAATGGATTAAATAAAAGAATAAAATAACACTTTCTTAGGTCAAAACAAGGTTAGGTGAGACCCACACAAATATGCATTTAAAAAGAGATAATTTAGCATATTATCACCGCGTGAACTTAAAACTTCGTTTGTCGTCAAGTAAAACAAAACACAATGAAAACACAATAAACTAACAAATCAATAGCAAACTGTTAGGCTTGTGGCTCATACACATGTGGCTTACTTTGTTTCCTATCGGGCTTGGCCCATTCCTTCTTACTCTCAATTTTTTGTAATCTGTTTTCTGGTTTGTTAGATTAGTTGTTGAGTAGTTATGTTTGTAACTAACTACTGACAGTTAAGGGGGTAAGAGAGTTTAGTTGGCTGTTAAATAAAAAGCCATAGGTCTCGGGTTTAAAAAAAAAGAGGAGAGGATGGAAGAGGTTTGAATCAATTCATTGTTGCTTCTTTTCTTTGTATCAGAAACTGATTGAGAGTGAGTTCAAGAGTGAGTTTTGCTGGTGAATTAGAAACTGAGAATCAGTTGGATTCTGAGAGGATACAAAACTCTGTAACAACTAAAAGAGATAGTGATCTTCTTGCTCGGATTCAGTCCCGGAGACGTAGGCAATCTTGCTGAACTCCGTCATCAATATTGGTGTCAATCTTTCTTCTTCCCTTTACTCCTATATTCAATGTTTTCAATTTTACTGCATTATAATTCTTGACATTGATCAATATCTGTAATTCAATTTGGATTGGTTTATTGGTTCTATCATTTGTGCATTGCATTGCTGTTGGTTTTGTTGTTCATCTGCAGGTATCTTTGATTGGTAATAACAATTGGTATCAAGAGCTTTTGGTTCTTGAAAGTATGGCGGCAACAAAATATGACGTTGAGAAGTTTACAGGGAAGAATGATTTCGGTTTGTGGCGTCTCAAGATGAAGGCGTTGTTGGTTCACCAGGGTTTGGGGAATGCACTCGCCGGTGACAAGTCTTTACCGGCTACGCTCTCTGAAAAAGAAAAGACAGAGATGTTGGAGAAGGCGCACAGTGCCTTGATTCTCAGTCTTGGAGATAAGCCTTTGAGAGAAGTGTCAAAAGAAACGACCGCTGCGGCAATCTGGCTCAAACTTGAAACTCTGTATATGACTAAATCGCTGGCAAACCGATTATACCTAAAACAGAGGCTATACACCTTCAAAATGCAATCTGGGAAGTCTATTGAAGAACATATGGATGAATTCAACAAAATTGTCTTGGATCTTGAAAACATAGATGTTAAGATAGACGATGAGGACCAAGCACTTCTTCTGGTTAGTTCTCTACCTAGTTCCTATGAACATCTAAGTGACACCTTAATCTATGGAAAGGATAGTTTGTCATTAGATGATGTTCAATCTGCTTTGATTTCGAAAGAAATGAAGAAGAGGTCAGAAGGAAAGGAAGAAAGGAATTCAGAAGGGCTGTTTGTGCAGGGAAAGTCAGGGAAGAAAGGTTCAAAACAGAAATACAAAAACAAGTCAAAAGAAAAGGAAAAGGACAAGTCAAATAAGAGGTGCTTCATATGCAAGAAGGAGGGGCATTTTAAAAAGGATTGTCCAGATAGAAAGTTCACTAAAGGAAAGCATAACAGTGAAGATGAAAGAGGAAATGTGTCTATTGCATCAGAAGGATATGAAAGCTCGGATGTGTTGATGGCTTCTACAAATGTCTCTGAGGAAGAATGGGTTCTAGACTCGGGTTGTTCCTACCACATGACTCCTAAAAGGGATTGGTTTGTGGACTATCAAGAGATTGATGGAGGAAAGGTCATCATGGGAAATAACACAGTATGCAAGGTTGTGGGGGTAGGCTCAATCAAATTGAGGTTTGAGGATGGAGCCGAGAGGATACTCACAAGGGTTAGACATGTTCCAAATCTAAAGAGAAACCTCATCTCTTTAGGTATGTTGGAGGAATCGGGCTGCACATATAAGGCTGAGAAAGGGCTGCTGAGAGTGATCAAGGGTTCTTTAGTTGTCATGAAGGGAATAAGAGATCATGGGATATATATTCTAAAGGGACATACCATCACGGGCAGTACAGCAATTGCAAGTTCAAGCACCAACATCACAAGTTTATGGCATCAAAGACTTGGCCATGTTAGTCATAGAGGAATGGTAATACTTGAGAAACTTGGAGTTCTAGGTGGAGACAAAATTGGTGATTTACCTTTCTGTGAAGATTGTATTTATGGGAAGATGCACCGGGTCAAGTTCTCCACTGGTCAACACAACACCAAGGGGATCTTAGATTACATCCACAGTGATCTTTGGGGGCCTGCAAGGATTCTATCTCATGGAGGTAATAGCTTTTTCATTACTTTTTTAGATGATTATAGTAGAAAATTATGGATTTATCTGTTAAAAGGTAAAGATGAAGCTATTAAGGCCTTTAAAGATTGGAAAACTATGATTGAAAACAAGACTAACAAAAGAGTCAAGGTTCGTAGAACTGATAATGGGCTTGAGTTTTGTGGTGAGGTTTTCAATAGTTATTGTAAAGAGCATGGTATACAGAGACACAAGACTGCTAGGAATACTCCTCAACAAAATGGTCTAGCTGAGAGAATGAACCGTACACTGCTAGAAAGGACGAGATGCATGTTGTCTCATGCTGGTATGCCTGTGAAATTCTGGGGAGAGGCAGTTCACACTGCTGCCTACTTGATTAATATTAGTCCCTCAACAGCCATTGGGTTGAAGACACCTCAAGAGATGTGGACTGGAAAGGCAGCAAGTTACAGTCACTTAAAAGTGTTTGGATGCACAGCCTACTACCATATAAATGAAGGGAAGCTAGCTCCTAGAGCTAAGAATGGCTACTTTGTAGGGTATCCGGATGGAGTTAAAGGTTTTAGAGTATGGTGCCCGGAAACAAAGAAGTGTATCATTAGTAGGGATGTAAAGTTTCAAGAAACTAAATTGTTTAAGGCACAAAGAAGTCCAGAGGATCAGTTGACAGATCAACAAGAATTGGATAGATTTGAGTTTGAGGTGGAGCATAAGAGAAGAAAGCAGAATACTACTGAAACCGAGACAGAAACTGAAACTGCAGAAGCAGAGCAAACTGAAATAGAAACTGCCGAAACAGGACAGATGCAAACTGAAACTGAAGTATGTCAACAACCAGAGTTGGATAGTTATCTTCTCTCAAGAGATAGGGGCAGAAGGGATATTAAAGCACCAGATAGATATGGTTATACAGCTGACATGGTTAGTTATGCACTTCAAGCTGCTGAGGAAGTCATAAGTGATGAACCAAAATGTTTTGAACATGCAGTAAAATCAGAGGACAGCAGTAAGTGGTTATTGGCTATGACAGAAGAGTTGAGTTCACTTGAGAAAAACAGCACTTGGGATTTAGTCCCTAGGCCTAAGGATGCAAAGATTGTAGGAAGTAAATGGATTTTCAAGAGAAAGGAAGGGATCAAAGGAGTTGAACCCCCTAGATACAAGGCAAGACTTGTAGCTAGGGGTTTTACTCAAAGAGAAGGAGTGGACTACAATGAGATTTTCTCACCTGTAGTTAAGCACTCCTCTATTCGAATCCTACTTTCCATGGTTGTTCAATTTGACTTAGAATTGGAACAAATGGATGTCAAGACAGCTTTTCTCCATGGAGAATTGAAAGAGACTATCTACATGAGGCAGCCCACTGGTTTTGAAGCTCAAGGGAAAGAAAATTGGGTATGTAAGTTGAAAAAGTCCTTGTATGGACTTAAACAATCACCAAGGCAATGGTACCTCAGGTTTGATTCATTTATGCTTAAACATAAATTTGTCAGAAGCAATTATGATTCATGTGTTTACTTTAAGCATTTTTCTGTTAATGTTATTTTATACTTGCTTTTATATGTTGATGACATGTTGTTAGCTTGTAAGGATATGAAACAGATTGATGTGCTTAAAGAACAACTTAAAACTGAGTTTGAAATGAAGGATCTAGGTGCAGCAAAGAAAATTCTGGGAATGGAGATTATCAGAGACAGAAATCGAGGAAAATTGATTATCTCTCAGCAGAATTATCTAGGCAAAGTGGTGAGAAGGTTTAACATGCATGAGGCAAAGGCTACTAGCATTCCATTAGCTCAACATTTCAAGTTATCAGCAGAAATGGCACCCAAAAGTGAATCAGAACAGAAAAAGATGCAGCAAATCCCTTATGCAAGTGCAATAGGAAGTATCATGTATGCAATGGTGTGCTCAAGACCAGACATATCCCATGCAGTAAGTGTAACCAGCAGATATATGGGGAATCCAGGTAAAGATCATTGGCAAGCCGTGAAGTGGATTCTAAGATATATAAAGGGGACACAAAGCTCGGGTTTGGTATATAGCAAAAGTGCAGAATCTGCCCAACAGCTCAAAGGATTTGTAGATTCAGATTATGCAGGAGATTTGGACAAGAGGAGGTCGCTTACAGGCTATGTATTCACTTTATTTGGAAATACAATCAGTTGGAAGGCAACCTTACAACATATTGTGGCTCTTTCCACAACAGAAGCAGAGTATGTTGCTTTAACAGAAGCAATTAAAGAAGCTATCTGGGTCAGAGGCATTACTGCAGAGTTGGGAATTTCTCAAGACAAAGTCAGAGTGTTTTGTGACAGTCAAAGTGCAATACATCTGTGCAAGAATCAGATGTACCACGAGCGGACGAAACACATAGATATAAGACTCTATTATATCAGAGACATTGTGGAGAAAGGAGAAATTGAAGTCACCAAGGTGCACACAAATGACAACCCTGCTGATATGCTTACTAAAGCTGTCACAATCAGCAAGTTCAAGCATTGCTTGAGTTTGCTAAGCATTGGAGATGGATGATGCTAAAAATGGACTAGAAGAATCCTTGCATATGAAGATCACATTGGTTCACATCTGTATTTTGCCAAGGTGGAGAATTGTTAGGCTTGTGGCTCATACACATGTGGCTTACTTTGTTTCCTATCGGGCTTGGCCCATTCCTTCTTACTCTCAATTTTTTGTAATCTGTTTTCTGGTTTGTTAGATTAGTTGTTGAGTAGTTATGTTTGTAACTAACTACTGACAGTTAAGGGGGTAAGAGAGTTTAGTTGGCTGTTCAATAAAAAAGCCATAGGTCTCGGGTTTAAAAAGAGGAGAGGATGGAAGAGGTTTGAATCAATTCATTGTTGCTTCTTTTCTTTGTATCAGAAACTGATTGAGAGTGAGTTCAAGAGTGAGTTTTGCTGGTGAATTAGAAACTGAGAATCAGTTGGATTCTGAGAGGATACAAAACTCTGTAACAACTGAAAGAGATAGTGATCTTCTTGCTCGGATTCAGTCCCGGAGACGTAGGCAATCTTGCTGAACTCCGTCATCAATATTGGTGTCAATCTTTCTTCTTCCCTTTACTCCTATATTCAATGTTTTCAATTTTACTGCATTATAATTCTTGACATTGATCAATATCTGTAATTCAATTTGGATTGGTTTATTGGTTCTATCATTTGTGCATTGCATTGCTGTTGGTTTTGTTGTTCATCTGCAGGTATCTTTGATTGGTAATAACACAAACTAAATGGAAGAGAGCCAAGCATGTCCTACAACTCAACAACACCAAAACAATAGCGAACCAAACTAACAAATCAATAGCAAACTAAATGGAAGAGAGCCAAGCATGTTCTACAACTCAACAACACCAAAACAATAGTGAACCAAACTCTTAGGAATAAGGGAGCATTGAAGTGCTTTTGTTGCACTTTTGCCTTCATAGATTCCAAACTCTTATTAATACTCTTTCCCTTTTCCCCGTTTCCAATGAGATAAATGACGATATAATCCTTTTCACCAAAACAACCTTATTACAATTGAGCCACCCCAAACTTAGAACATTGCTAGCCCACACATGTAAGGAATTCAATGCTCACCATTTCCTTCCAGCTTGGTAAAACATTATTTTTCAATTAAGGCAAACTATATGGGTTATCACAAAGAACTCGACACATTAGGCTTAAAGGGGTGAAGCAATGGAAATCTTTTTCATCTTGTTGGTTGTTTGGCAGGGCAATTCTAACATCCTCCATCTCAATGTTGAGGTTGGGTCAGGTTGGGTCCTCCCTAAAATTTGACCGCAAACTACCGATCACCAGGTAATATCTTTTTATTTATTTAAAAATATAAGATTTAATAACCGGTTACCATCAATTACCGTAACTTACCACCCGGTTAAGATTGTCCAAACATTCATCCCATTAATGTCGCATGAGTGAACTATCTTAGCTAGAGGAGTTTTTTCCTTCTTTTCATCGCTTTTGCGAGTCCCACATCAAGTGGTTAACGAGCCTGGTCGTTGCTTATATAGCTGGGTAGACCATCCCTTCATAACTAGTTTTGAGGGGACCTTTCGGATGCCTAACCGAATCTAATATGGTATCAGAGCCACGTTCTGTCAGGTAGTGTGGATAGTGCCGCTAGCCCTCACTTGTGGTGACGAGCCCAAGCTCAAGGGAACGTGTTGTGAGTCCTACATCGGGTGGTTAACGAGCCTGGCCGTTGCTTATGTAGCTGGGTAGACCACACCCTCATAACCGGTTTTGAGAGTACCTTTCGGATGCCTGACTGAATCTAATACAGGCGAGGACTCTGACTCCGATGAAGAGCACAACCACGATATGGGGTTGAAGAACCAACAAATGCAATCCAGCTGCATATTTGAGCAAAATTGACACACTATTTGAGGCTCACTTAGGGTTTTCAGAAGGGGAAAATTGGTTTGAACAAAGTAGGAATTTCATAGCAGAAGGGGGAAAAAATGCTCATCACTGGCGAGATTACTCTGTTATATTTATGTAACAATTTGTGAGGCTAAATCGATTGTGGTTTTTTGTTTTTGCTAAAAGTGGGTTAATGTATGATTCATATGAGAATGCATTTGAGCTCTTATTAATTTAAGTGAGAAGAAGATTTTCGAGGGCTAATGAGGAAAGTTGCTAGTAGGGTTTGCTGTTGTGCCTTGGTGCATTGTAATTCTGCTCTTGTTTGTGGTTGCAAGAAGGGAAGTGATGCCATAGGTTTATGCTTGTGATTATTTAAGTAGTAGCTGGTCATGTTGTGTAGTAGGATTATTCTATATGTAACAAGGAATTCTGAGTATCTAATGACTTGCTTTAATGGAATGAAATATTCAGTTTTTAATTAGCAATTGTATATGTTGTTGGCTGTTTTGTATTTTGCTCCAGGATGCCTCACATTTCATTCAGGCAGAGCACAATTGATGCTCACACAAGAAACAATCAATGAACTATAAGGAACCTATGATGATGAGTAGGACATTGTGCAAATTTTATGAACTCAATTGTATGATGTCAATTTTATGGAATAATGAGTCACATTAATCTCAGTTTTTTGCCAGACAGATTAGTGTTCTATCTTGGTTCTTGACCTTGTTATGTTTGATTTCAATTAGAGTTCAAAAGTATAGGTTGAAGTTCAAAGTTGGTTTTGTTCTCAGCTCATCTAGATTTTCTTTTACATACGCTCTGGAAATAGAAATCACAAGTATTATTTGGTTAATTGAAAATTAGATTATATTTATAATTTTATATTAACACTTTTTTTATGGTAACATAGGAACAGTTTTTATTAGAGAGAAAATAGAGATAGTTCAGCTGGGCATAAAAATCAAGATACAATAAGGAACATGAAAATTTTCAACAATGCAGCGAAGCTACTTGCATACCAGAAATGGAAGCTCCGTTTAAACAGCCATGAACTGAACAGGGAAGAGAAGCTGTAAAATCCTATACCATTACAAGTTTAAGGGCAATGATACACATTTGAAGATGCAAGTATTATGAACCAACCATAAGCAATTTTATGTCTTAAAAACCATAAAGGCATTTATTGAACGTTGACCGTATTTGTTGTAGGCTTCTAATTTGAGGATAGTTACTATAAGTTAGTTTGGGTATTTACGTAGTTATAATTGCCTATCATGATATATTTGAGTAAAATTTGATCCCAGATTCGCTTCAATCATGGAATTTGTCTAAGTGGATGACAAAAAGAATTGAGACTAAATACCTTAAGAATCAATTAGAAGTGGATTTTTCGCCAAACTAGAGATGAGCACTTCAACTGCGATCTCCATTATATATATATATATATAATTTTGCCTATGCTTCAGCTTTTTAATCCTATATTGTAGGCACTTTACATAGTAATTTTTATTCCAGGTAAAGCTGCTTAGGATCCCTGTTGTTATGCTTGTAAATGATTGATTTAATTTTTGATAGACCCACAATTAAACTTCAGTATAAAAGAAGAGTAATGAGAGTCAGTAGTGGGCACCAATGGCTTTATTGTAATCTCAAAGCAGCCATTAAAGTTTATAGCACAAACCACACATTGAAAATAAAAATTGAATAGATTATCCTTGCAAATAACATTTTAGTCCTCAACCATAGAAAATCTCCTGATATTATATCCAGGGTCACATTATAGTGTATGAGTGGCCAAAGTTCCCTACATATACATAACCCAAAAAAGAACTAGTACACATTATGCCCAGCCTAATTTCTAGTAGCTTCATCTCTATCAATATCGATGAGTTGTTCCAGCTCGTGATTCTTGTGTACAGGGGTCAGCCTGTGCAAGTGTACCACATTGTGCAGGTGGTTCAGCATGATGCTTTCCTCTTTTGTGTCTACAACCAAAACAAATAACCACATGAATACCCCTGCAACCAAAACCATAAACCAGTAACCCAAAGATACCAAAACCGGATTGCATTGATTACCTTATTTCCACCCTTGGGAATCTTAGTTTGCAATCATTATAGAAAATGTAAGTGGAATAAGAAGGTACAAAATTAAACAGCTAAAAGTTCTTGATTCCAATAAGATCGCAAACATCAAGTGGAAGGAAATGAATATAGGTTGTCAATAAACCAAGAAAAGCAAAGAAAAAATTGACTAATCATCAAGGTACATAACTCTCCTACACGCAAGCAGCCTAAAACTTAGCTATAAACATTCGATTCAGACTCAATACTTGTAGGAATGAAATATCCTGCATAGACTAACATGGAAACTTTACTGAATTAAGTTAAAAAGATACAGAGAACAGTAGTTATTCTACCTCTTCAGAATCATCAGTAAAGAACATTAATTCCCATTGTTTCTAACATAGAGCTGCATGTTATTTCAGATTCGAAGTCAAGTGTAGCAGCGAGTAATAACCTGTTGGAATCTCACAATGGTGATGGAATCTGGTTAGTCGTGAAATGGGATCGAAGATGCGGCTTCGTCTCAGGTGAGGGACTGAACGGAAAGTTGGAGGTTGAGCTGAAGCTGGGCCGCCTGAAGCAAACACAAACCCAGTTCCCAGTAGGGATGGGAATAGGCTACTCGTTGAGGCCTATGGCCTAGCCTATTTAAGGCCTAGCTTGGCCTAGCCTATTTAATAAAAAAATCAAATCAAGGCTTTTTAAAAAGTCTATATAGCTAAAGAGGCCAGGCTAAGGCTTTAAAAAAAGCTTATTAGGCCTATCAGGACGGCCTATTTAACGTACGTACACATATATATAATATATAATTTAATACATAATACTATAATATATTTTTATAATATAATATTTATAGCATTTGAAAGTAAAGGCCAATTGGCCCATTAAAATTTAGATATCTACTTGCATATTTATTTGTGAAGGCCTAACGGCCTATTCATCTGTATAGACCTATCAACATCTTTATCATTAGAGGCTTACAAGCCTATTTACAAGTGAAGGCCTGGAGGCATATTTAAAGGTCTTGTTGAAAAACACGCTTTTAAATAGGCTTCCAGGCCAGACCAGGCTTTGAAGTAGGCCAGGCCAGACCTTAAAAATTGGCCTATATCAGGCTAATAGGCCAGGCTCAGGCCTTGAGATTGGAACGCAGGCCAGGCTCAGGCTTGTCAGGGCCTAGCTCGGCCTAGCCTATTCCCAACCCTAGTCCCCAACCAGCGTCGAATAAACCAATTGGGGTAGTAAGTTTGTCAGTACATGTAACACCTCAATTTTCACCTTTTCTAAGATCAGTAAATTACATAAATGAGTTAATATTTTTATCTGTATTTTTGGAAATGATTTTGGAAAAACTAAAATCATATTCATGCTCCATATAATCGTAAGAGCCTATGGTTAAATTTTGGGCCAAAAACTTAAATGGAGTCTGATCTACGTTTTACGGATAGTAGTGTTTTACTACTATAAAGACCTCATTTTGACTGATGGTCAAAACCACTAGTCTTAGAATTCGATCCTCTACATTTTTGCTAAAATGCGTCCTGACGTTCAAAAGTAAAAATAATATATTATATTTGGACCAAGAATCGAACTGGATGACGATTGGAGCCATATAAGGGTTTTACGGGACCCACGAACGGATAATCTTGATGTCAAGTCAGTGTCAGGTCACCTAGGGACTCGTGCCAGTGTCATGATGATTTTCAAAATATCTGGATGCGGAATAACCAAATTGCCTGTGGTCTTTTAGCAAAATTACCAAAATGCCCTTCTAGCAAATTACAAGTTTGTTACTCATGAAAAAAATATCTATTTCTCCCACACCCACACAAGGCCATTCGGCCAACTCTCTTCGTCACTCTCCTCTCACTTTTCTTTCTTTCTCTCTTAAGTTCTCCATTTTCCTCCATTAGAGAAAGCTTGAAACTTGAGTTTTTGGTGTTTTGAACTCATTTCTTTGAAGGAAATTGATCCAAGAGGTATAGACTCTCTCCCACCTCTCTCAATCTCTCCTTTCATCCCTTGAAAATCATAGTTCATGGAGGTTAGGGTTTTAACCCATAAACTTCAAAAATCCATGAAATATTGTAGAAAAATTCTTTTAATACCAAACCAATTTCTTGGATCTAGGTTTATGGTCTCCTTTCATAATCCAAGGGTTGGAAACCAAAAGAGCTCTCTAGCTCTTATGGTGAAGAAGGGCCGAACCGACCCCCTTGGTGGGAGGATAGGATTTTGTTGGTTTTTGGTACTTTAAGCTTGTATTTAGGGTTATCTCACTTAGTTAGGGTAGCATCCAAGAGATGAGAATTTTTGGAGCTCCCTAGCTATTTTTAAAGTCAAAGGGTCGAACCCTAGAGGTAGAGAAATAGTAGAAATCTTTGTATTTTGTGTTAATACATTGATCTACTGTATGTGTGTAGTGATCGGCAAACAATCGAGTGAAGTTCAGATCGACCGGGAAGTTCTACTTACCTTTGGAACTCCAAGAGATAAGGGGACAAACATGAGGAATTCCAATTCCGATAGCTATGTGCTGTGTTTGTGTATTTGGGATGTAAATATTTATCTGTGTTCGATTATTTGTGGTATGATTTATTTTACTGCTAAAAATTGCTTATGCATGATATACCTGCTTATGTGTGGATGTATGGTATATTATTGGAATAAATGTATGGATGTATCGTGTGCCCTGTTGAGGGGATTATTGCATTAAAGGACGTAATATCGATTAGGATCCGATATTATTTAACATAAAAGCTTTAAAAAGCTTAAGATGTGAATTGGAGAAGAATAATAACATTTTATTGTTTTTCAATTAATTTTAAAAGGAAAGAAATAAATTAGCTTTGTGGAATAAAATAAAAATAAATGTTTGCTTTTTAAGTGCAAGTTGGCTTAAAGGGAAAAACAGAGAAAAATTGTCTTTATTAAAGAAAAATGAAGTTTTTAGGATGAATAGTATTTTTGGAAAACCTCATTGATCTTTGAAATAATAAAGTTAACCTTTGAGCAAAAGCGTTTTCGAGAAACGTGATTTCGATTTATTTGGTTTTATCCAAGAAAAAATGTTTTTACAAACTGTATTTCAAGGTTTGTGTTGTACCTAAAAACGACGAAAAGAAAAGAAATGGTCTTTAGACCAAGTTTTGTTTTATGGAAAACCGATCCCGAGGATTTTGTGTAAGTTTCGGCGATTTGGTTTTTAGTTTTTGAGTTTTCAAGGAAAATGTGGATTTTGACTTAGAAACTAGAAACCGAGACGTCGGGGTTCTAGGGTTCTACAAAAACACATGGATCAAGGATCCGTGTTAGTGTGTTGGTCCTGCCTGCTTGTGGACAATCTTTGTGGTCCTATAAGCTTGCGGACGCTTTTATGGTTTTGAATCCAAAGTCTTAGACTGGTGCATCGGTTAGGGATTTTTGGGGTTCGAGCTGTTTTGAACTAGATTTCCTGTTTTGAGAAAGATGTTGTAAAGGCTTAAAGAGTCTAATATATTATCGTGGTTGATAGAGTTGATGCTTTAACAAAGAAATATTGATACAACAAAGATAAACTGTCGAAAACAAAATGATTTTCTTATGCATTCATGTTTTTGGCAAACGTGCCGTGAAATAAGGGGACCTTCATGGGAAAGGAAACCTGGGGGATGACTTTGTCATCATGTAACATTGTGCCTTGATGGATAATGATTTCATACGAGCCATGTGTGTGCGTATTGTGCCCGGTGAGAGGATAATATAGTATGACTTATACATCGTAAGTACCACTGACATGCGCGCCCATGTATTATTTTCTGGGAGGTTAAGCGCCTACGTTTTACCAATTTACATTGATGTTAGTCATTGTTGCCTGCGGGTCAATGATGTTAGAGTCTGATCAACTCGTTGTTTTTGAATGATGATGGGATTTTCGGAAATTAAGAATTGAATATTAGTGGACATTTGTGAAAGTGTTCATGCGTACGGTTTGAAAATAACGTTGATTGTGGGGTACAAGGCCCTTATGTTTTACTGCTAGTACCTTGATATATACATTGTACTATATTATGCATGATGATATTTTGTGAGATATGCTTATATGAATCTGCTGTTGGTGTTTGAGTATGTAGTTGTTGCTTTTGGATTCATATATTGGTTTCTCACCCTTGCCTGTACATATTGGACACCCTGTTGTGTTTTTGGATACATGTACAGATGTTTGTCAACAGTTGTCTAGGTCATTTAGTGTAATGGCTCGGGCTGCTTTAAGGATTGCCGACTCTCCCCACAAACCAACACGAGTCTCTTCAGCGTGTTTTGTCCTCACTCACACGCTTCCTAGGAAAACTTCCCAGGTGGTCACCCATTTCAGAATTACTCCAAGTTAAGCACGCTTAACTTTGGAGTTCTTAAATGATGGGCTACCAAAAAGAATATGCATCTTGTTGGTATAGGTAGTACAAATCAATTCTTATAGGCCTTCCTTCAACTTTACAGTCCCATACCTGCACAGCCTCAGGATCCCTCTCATTCCGGTGTGAATCGGTTCATTCATGTATCCCTCCGCCTAGAAGTAGGGATGGCAATTTGGACCCTACCCGCTGGGTACCTGCAAAAAATACCCATGATGGGTAGGGTAAATACCCGCTTTGTGGGTACGGGTACGGGTCTGGGTAATTACCCGCAAACAAGAGAGGGTATGGGTGCTGGTACGGGTACTCTAGTACCAATCCCGCCATGCACCCGCATATATAAATATACATATTTATATATTTATTTATTTATTTATATTAATACATATAATTATAATTATATATCAAATTTTAAAAATAAAATCAATATAACTTAGGGTTTCTTAACTATTTTTCCCTTTCAGACTTACTCATCGATTGACCTAAGCACTAACAGCAGCCGCCGATGTTCTTTGTGTTTTTATTTTTTATTTTTTCTTAGTTAATGTGTAGGTAATTGGTGCGGGTATGGATATTTAGGTACCCAGAGGGTACGGGTAAGGGTACTTAAGTTATTACCCATGCGGGTATGGATCCGGGTACGGATATTTTTTTCAAACGCGGGTATGGGGACAGGTACTATAGTATATATCAAATTTTAAAAATAAAATCAATATAACTTAGGGTTTCTTAACTATTTTTCCTTTTCAGACTTACTTATCTATTGACCTAAGCATTAACAGCAGCCGCCGATGTTCTTTGTGTTTTTTTTTTAATTTTTTTCTTAGTTAATGTGCAGGTAATTGGTGCGGGTATGGATACTTAGGTATCAGAGGGTACGGGTAAGGGTACTTAAGTTGTTACCCATGCGGGTATGGATCCGGGTACGGGTATTTTTTCAAACGCGGGTATGGGGACAGGTACTATAGTACCGTACCCAGACCCTACCCATTGCCATCCCTACCTAGAAGCCTGCCAGGAACCGCTCCTTGTCCGTGCCTCATGCACTGGCGATCACTCCCCGCCCTTGTCAACCCCGGGTGTTACATGCCCACCAGCTTCCGCTTGGTTCGTCCCCGAACCACACCGTACTGGGAGAGGTTCGCTCTGATACCATTTGTAACGGCTCGGACTACATTAAGGATTGCCGACTGTCCCCACAAACCAACACGAGTCTCTTCAGCGTGCTTTGTCCTCACTTACATGCTTCCTAGGAAAACTTTCCAGGAGGTCACCCATCCCAGAATTAATCCAAGTTAAGCACACTTAAATTTGGAGTTCTTAAGTGATGAGCTACTGAAAAGATGCACCTCATTGGTATAAGTAGTACAAATCAATTCTTATAAGCCTTCCTTCAACTGTATAGTCTCATACCTGCACAATCTCAGGATCCCTCTCATTCCGGTGTGAATCGGTTCATTCATGTATCCCTCTGTCTAGAAGCCTGCCAGGAGCCGCCACTTGTTTGTCCCTCATGCACCGGCAATCACTCCCCGCCCTCGTCAGTCCTGGGTGTTACATTTAAGGACTCAGTAGCTTGATGTGCTCGATGCTGACGACGAAGAGGTGTGGACGGTTGAAGACGAGACTCAGTCTCAGGAACATGACGTATGTTAAGTAGTGCATTTTTTGTTAGTACTAGACCGGCTTAAGGTTTTCTTTTGAGGTAGGGCTCCTTGACTAGTCTATGAATGGCTACTAATGGCCAGGGTTTTGGAGGTAGGATTCTCAGACCCATCGCTACTTAGTATTTTGACTTATAACACGCTGCTATATATATATATATATGTAAACAAATTATATTGGTGTTCTCTTGCGTATTTGTTTATTACTGCTGTAAGAGCAAAAATTTTATCACGTTTTTACAGTAAGTAAGACCTAAGTAAAGGAACCTATTTTCCGAAAGTAAACCAGCAAATTTTTATTTTCATACTTTATGTAGTTTGGGGTTACGAAAGTGATACCCGAGTAGGAGGGGTGTTACGATAAAGAATAGCTATTATAGTGTGCACTATAAATAATAGTGTAGTGTAATGTGATTATAAAGTGAAGTGAATAAAAGTTCATTCAAGCGTATCTCTTGTATCTTTCTCCTTCTTCTCAATATTCTCACTAGTGTGTGCGTGTGTTTCAACAAATCAATGATCTAAGAAGGAGAGGAGTTGTGCTAGCTTTTTATTAAGGGGGAGGGGGCCAGGTTCAAAAGGCGCTTAGCGTCTGTGAACCAAAGGCGTGATTTTTTTCAAAATGTGGAGCGCCCAACACATCATAAGTGGCACTCTGTGCCTTTGAACCAGAGAACAAATGTTCTAAAAAAATAGTGAGCACCTGGTGCTTGCAAAACGGGCGCCTATCGCTTGAGAACCAGAGACCATGTTTTTTTCTTTAAATAAAGAGCGCTTAACGCTTAATGATAAGCGCCCAACTTTTGTGTTTTCTAAAAAGTTCTCCAGAAAACGATATGGAGGAGAATAGGGCGTTGAGCGCCCATGTACTTGTGCCTAACGCTCAAGAAAACTTGGAAAATACTTGGAAAAACTTCTACACTTCAATTTTTCTTCTTCCTAAACGTTTAAAACATACGGTTTAATTGTACTTTTGATCCTTCTATTATTATTTATGTACAATTTTGATTTCTATAATTTTTTTAGAACATTTGATCCCTCTATTCTTCCTTCACGAGTCTCCATTCTCGTTCAGCAATATCCTTTCATTTCTAGGTTTTTTCTCATTTCTTCACCTCTTCATTCTTTTCTTGGGATCTGTTGAGTTCTTCGAACTCACCTATAGAAAAATTTCAACTCTCTTGGTGCAGTCGCACTTTCTTGTTCCTCGGCAAATGTCGATGACGATGATCTCTCTCCTTTTTTTTCCCATTTTCATTTTTATGGGATTGAAATTTCTTTGCACTTTTGCTTTGGTGTATCTTTCTGTTATTGCATCGAATTTTCTTAGGGTTCAGTTCTTGCATGTGTTCTTGATGCTTCATTTCTTGGATTTTTTTTTTATCTGGTTCTGTTCCTCTCTGCAAATTCCTATTTCTCGTATGCGTAAGTAAATCACTCAATCACCTTGCATTAGTGTTTCACTATTTTATCAAGATTATAAATATGAGAGTTCCGCTAATTTTTCATCATCAAATCAAGAAACTAAAAGCCCCAGTTTTTTTTGTATTTAATTATTTCAAAATAAGAAATAAATCATTTTTATTTTTAAATTTAATTAATTATTTATTATTTATTTAATATAATTTAATTCACGTGGACTTCCACAAATGCAACATCCGTTAGCAACTTGACGGATATTGGATGGAAGGATCAAATTTGTAACATTGAAAAAAAATAAAGGACCAAATATGCTCCAAAAAAATCATAGGGATCAAAATACCACATGAATAATAATAGAAGAACTAAAAGTGCAATTAAACCAAAACATAAAACTTACAAAATCCATCAACAATGAACAAAAATCTAACTGCACAAAGATTCAAAGCAATTTATTTATTCTAAGCACAAAACAACACAATCAAACAAACACAATCAAAACAAGGCTAAAAAATAGACTGCTAATAACAACTAAATGAACTTAAAAAACTAAAGAGGAAGATTTAGAAAAACTCATGAGGAAGCTTATACTGGAATCTTGTTGCTTGTAGTATAAGGGTCAAGCGACACACAAATCATAACAACTTATTCCAGGATCCCATGCCTTGAGGCATGGATATGAATAAGCAAGTCCGTGGGGTGGGGATTCCATCGACTTCTTCAATTGTAATAATGAGCTCATTTCCTCCCGGGGTCAAATGGCAAGTCATTGGCTCCAATTATGACCTCCTTATTCATAAATTCTCCACAAAGCATATGTGGCTTAACTTCTTCAGATAACTTTCCTCTTGAGTGATAATAATATTATGGATAAGAGATAAAAAAGAAAGCATTTTTTATCCTATCCTGTTGGTTCTAATCCAACTCCACCCTCAGGATAAAATTATAATTAAGTAAGAGGATATGATAAGCTAACAGGATAAGGTTATCTTATCCCACTGGTTCACTAAACTACAGATTAAAGCAGGACATGATAGCTTAACCTATCCTGCCTCCCTTATCCTGACCACCAAACAGACCCTTAATTGTTTTGCTTGATGAAAATAAAGCTCCCTTATCTCCAAAGGACACCTAAATAGCTCTTTACTTTGGGAATTGGTACTTGAACGCAATATCCGGAAACGATACTTAGTTATTTTACTGTTTTATATACTTACATGATCGTTACACTTGTCGCAGGGAGCGGGGCTAATACAATCCAATCCAATCGGATGAGGATTTGTTTTCCCATTCTGGTATATCATATCTTGTCATCACCAATAATAGTTTGCCACATACTGGATATCTGACACATTAATGTGAAAATACTGTCGTATCGAATGTGGCCTTATTCTGCTAAGTTCTCCGCATTTTATTAATTAATTCACCAATGCTGCCACTAATGTTTTGATAGAGTTACAACCTTCAACCTTTCACTTTTGTGTGTGTTAAAAGTAGCATGCATCGGCTGTGTAAAAAGTTTTATATAACATCATTAACATTTCTGTGCTTTTAATTTAATAACTAAAGGAGAGAAATAACAATAATATTGATTTGTCAAACTATCATCGGATGTCGGTGTAAAACTCTTTTACATCGACAATGCATATCAATTAAACTCTTTTTTTAGATGCAATTGCTCAAAACATTCCCCGCTTGTGTGGTTGCAGGCTCAAATTAACTAGGAATCAAGCTTGGTTTATAAACTTTTTGCCAAAATATTTTCTCATTGATAACCACTTGCATAGAAGTAGCATTGAAGATCAATTCGCCGTATGCTTCAATTCAAGAATGATTTTCATGGAAAACGTGTCACAAAAACGAAAACCCCGTCTTTGTAGAAATCAGTCAGTGAATTTTGTTACTGAAGATAACCCACATATATCGAAGTTGTCTTAAATTAGGCTTGCAATCATCTATATTTATACTTATTTATGGTGTGTAGCAAGATATCCCAGCTGATTGTCGGAGACTAATTCCTGTCGAGACGTAAAAATCACCGGAGTAAAGCTTTTTGCATACACACGACAAGAATCGAAACCCTGATAGCATGATTAAGGAATCCAGTTATATACCAACTATGTTGGGCCTTGTTGGTGTATTTATACTTATTTCAAATCACCTTTTTTGTGTCCATCTAAACTAGCTAATTTTGGGTTGAATAAATGGAATATTTCGGGCTCAACTTGAACCTTACCTCTGACTATTTCCTCAAACGCTATTTATTATAACTATAGAGATAGAATATTTGAACTGAATAAAACTTTTTGTCAAGAAGATCAAGAAAGTTGTCAAGAAAAGGGAAAGACTTGATCAACTAACTTCAACTTATCAACTGACGATATGTTGTCTAACTAATAACTGAAAACAACTGATAACAGAGTTCAGTCATAACATAATGTAACTAATTGAACTAACTATGTTTAATACTATTGACTTTCTCAAACAACAGAGAACACAAGGCCATTTTGGAGTCCTATGTAAACCTTGGACTTGATCCATTATACAGCCGGGAAAGAAAGAGGTCATGCGCAACTCAAGTTATAACACAGAGAAAGCCTTGGACCAAGGCCCTTGGATGTAGAATTGATTTTTTTGGCCCGATGGAAATTTGAGCCACAATAAATAAGGCAAAAAAGTAAAACATGTCTTTCATGATGATTAAAGCAAGCGAAGTTTAAAAAAAATTTAAACAAAATTGCTGAGTTAATTGTTAGACATAAACTTCCAATGGCCAAAATAGAAAATCAGTTTCTGAATAATATAGTGGATTATACAAAGAAAAATATATTAAGAGCAGGATTTGCATTTTGCATAGAGTTACATAAAACAAAGGAACCGCTAACAGTATGTAACAGTATAGGACGAGAAAAGATTAAACAACTAAATGAGAGACAACGAGTTGTTGGCTCATCGTTTTATTAGAACATAGTACGCTACTGTAGGTACAGACCTGCAACTATATTTATAAATTTTACTTGCTACGAAGTTGATATAATACAATTCCACTTGATATGATAAAGGAGATATTTATTGACACTATGATCTTAGCTATGCTTCATATTCTCTAGAGCCTAGACAAGGCCAGGTCCATTGCGTCTGCGAGGAAGTCTGCAACCAACAAAATACACAAGCTGTAAGTAACACAGACTAGCACATGCGCGCTGTCAACTAAGAGAGAAATTGAGGCTGAGGCTAACCTCCATCTTCTTTGCTGAAACATAGAGGTGGTGTAATTCTGAAGACATTTCCATAGTAACCACCCTTTCCAACTAGCACTCCTAGTTCTGTAGTAACAGCAGAAGAGCCGGTTAGTAACTTAGCAAACAGAAAAATATGGCTAGAACTGGAATGTATATGTAAAGCGGAATTTTAAAATGAGGTCTGCAATTGCAATTAAGTCCGCAACGTTATGGTTTTGGTATTATCTAAAGCCAAGCTGCGATCGCAATTGCTACAACATCGCCACATTTTTCCATAATTGTCCGTGATGATGGAAAACACAACTCCACCGCAATTGCAACTGCAATTTAAAACCTAGATCTAGAGGGATGTAGACTTTACCTTTCAATTGCTCCATTACATGCAGTGTTTCAGCTTTTGCTGGTGTTTTAAGTTCACGATCAGTGACAAGTTCAACTCCAAGCATCAGGCCTCTTCCCCTGACATCACCAATTACTGCAGAAGAAAACAAGTTTGTTATTGAAATTGGAAGAAGAAAAAAAAAAGTCATGATTGTTTTGTGACATTAATGCTTCTAAGTTAAGGGCGTCTCTACTTTTCATTATGTAACTCTCTCTAGAAGGAATTCATGTATTGTGTGTATAACTACAATGGGAAAGGAATAAGAAGGGGCTAGAAATTACATTCATATTTGTTCTGGAGCGCAGTGAGTCTCTCTTTCAAATAAGATCCAACCACAAATGCATTTTCTTGAAGCTTCTCTTTCTCTATTACATTTAAAACAGCCAACCCTGCAGCAGTACAAACAGGGTTCCCACCAAAAGTGTTAAAGTAACTTCGGCGGGTCAAGACCTCTGCAATCTCTGGAGTGGTTACAACAGCACCAAGGGGAATGCCATTTCCAATGCCCTGCCAAAAAGTAAAATTAAGAAACGAGGCAACAGATGAGTCATCAACAAAGCAGAGCAGACATTTTATAACAAGGCAATCATAATTATTATGTTTATGCTATAACAGAGATAAACTACGCATTCTTAGGTGCAAATCACAGGGAAAACTTATCTAAAGTAATTTTGTCTCTAAATTAAACAAGTTAAAGTACAGGGATTTAATTAGTATGCATTCTCAGCATAAAGAATTTATATATTTTCAATTAATCATAAATTGTTATATGATTAATAAAATCATAAATTATTACATTATTAGGAATGTTTAACTTTTATTATAACTAAATCACATATAGAATGACTTGTGAATGGTTAACGGTGAAAAAAACTTTACACTAACCGTTATCAAAATTAAACTCAAATTATATCTAGGATTAAGATCACAATGCAGTTTATTAAAGGGTAGATACAATCTAAGTACTGGTTAAGGACGAAAAAAGAAGTAATCGACTTAACCAAGCTTATAAAACACCCAATACCACCAGCAGAAGAGTTACCTTCGCCATTGTCACTATGTCAGGAACAACACCGTGGGCCTCAAATCCCCAGAAATGGCTACCAGTGCGAGCAAAGCCAGCCTGAACCTCGTCTGCAATACAAAGCCCTCCTGCTTTTCTAATGCTATTGTACACATCTGGCAAGTAACCAGGAGCCAATTCAATGATGCCCCCCACTCCCTATCATAAACAAGAACAGTATGAAGGTGTGTTTCTTTACAAAAACGCATAAAAACCAATTCACTTCAGATGGAAAATTAAAACATTGAAATTAACTAAATGCAAAGCTATTTCTCGGAATTAATTCTCATTATAAATTATTCGACAATAAATTTTATGTCTGACAATAAAAAATAGTAGTTTATTGATACATATTTTTTATGGAAAAAACTCATCTATAGTCAGAAAAAATATAAAGTGAGAAAGTAAGGGTGTATCCACCCTTGATTAATTAAAACGTATTAAGATCTCAATCCACTTTAACTAATCAAGGGTGGATACACCCTTATTTTTTTACTTTACACTTCTGCTTACTTTAGAAGAGTCTAATCCATTTTTTATAATTAATTACTTGTAACAACTAACATAGGTAGAATAATTTAATGGTATAATTACAGAATGCATATTACTTCGTAGTAAGTTTTTGTAATGAATATTACAAGTTTGCACTAAGTTATAAAGTTAATATAGATGCAGCATTTTCGCTGATAATTTAAAAATATATTCAATTCTGATTATTTACTCATTAAGTCATGCAACAAGCAGTATTTCAGGAGAAAAACGGAAAATTTACAAATTACATGCCGTGAAAAAAAAAATCATGTAAGTACATTTTTTGAGTTTTATTATCCTGACTCTTAACGCATACCAAATTAAATATTGATATTTTTTTATTATTCTTTTTCTCATGTAAAAAAAAAATCAAAAGTTAATTTTATCGTATCTTGCTAATTAATCAATATGCATCCGACAATAATGGTTTTAGATTTTTGTTTTAATGAAAAAGAAGAATGCTAGATCTTTCTATATGCTTCAGGATATACCGAATATTCGAAAAAAAATGCTTCACGATATACCTGTATGGCTTCAGATAAGAACGCAGCAACATTCCCAGAAGTTCCAAAATTAATGATATCTTGGACATCTCTAGCATACTTCTCTCCATCAGAACCTAAAATACCTCTATAAGGGTCTGGATTTACTGCATGATGAACACCACTCTGTTGGCAATACCAACACAAAAACACATTAGCACACGCTATTTTACATTTTAAATTTCACACTCGTAGTCAAAATGGTTGAGGATTACAACTATAGCCGGGTATATGTACTTGGGTCCGCGGACAGTCCGTTTAGCCCGCAGCCCGTATGAGCTTGGACTATACAAAATTCATGACCATTTAAATGTGAGTTTTTTAAGTCCGATCCGTTTAATCCATGGACTAAACGGACTTAATCCGCGGACTTACACAATATAAAAAAAATCCTGAATTAGGAGGACTTACACGCCCAAAGAATTTAGGGCCCAATTTGTGACCCACCAGATTGTTTTGGATTGTGTTTGATGTACTCATGTTTGATGTACTTCAGTCAAATATTACTTACTTTGGAGAATTTTTAGATAAAATTGCATGAAAATGATGCAGGCAATTAAAGAAAGTCATATTCAGACTTTGTATTTACCAATTTCAGTCTTTGTAGAATAAAAAAGGTTTTAACTGAAGAAAATAAACAAATAAATAAAATTTAGAACTAGCCTACAAAATTTGCTCATTTATTTTTTTTGAGTCCGTGGACCAGTCCTTTAACCCGTGGACTATGCGGACTGGACGTGGACTTGATAAATACAAGTCCATTTATTTTGCGGACTATTCCGATCCGGTCCGTCTAAGTACGGACTAATGCAGACCGAATCGGATCGGACAGATCCGTATACCCAGCTCTAATTACAACTGACAGAAAAGAGAAAGCAAAGCAAAAACTGATATAAAACATATTGACTTAATAAAGTTATACTCATTTTAGTTCCATGTTTCTATATTTTAGATTGTTCATTTTAAATTAATGGTACTAGCTCTTGAATGATTTTTATTTACGTGGCCCATTATTATTTAACAAAATAAGTTGAATAAACGATCATCACAAAAACAATATTTAATGTAATTAGTAAATTAATACATTAAAACAATTTTAAAAAACAAGTTGTAAAATGAATAGAATGAAAACATAAATACATAAGTATATCAAAAACTTAATTAAAGCATCCATATATTATAATATAAAATAAGTAAATACTCAATTTAATCATTAACAAATACATATAGTATAAGATATCAAGTTGATCCTAGCTAGAAAAATCGTGAACATCAATTTGATTCTTTATAGTATACAATAAGCAGTTAAGCACCAATATCTGAATCAAATTAATGTTCAAAAGATTCATGAAAAGACAAAATGAATGCACAAAAGTGCATTATTAATTAATATTAATATTAATAAATTAAATATTTGAGAATCAATCTTGATGACCATTTATTATGGACAATTTGATATTATATACCTCCCAAGTACCAACCATGTCACCATCCGGTCAACTTGGTCATTAACTAAGGTATCTTTGGTTTAAGGTGATTTTCATGGGAGAGAACTGAGGAAGAGGGAAGTAGGAGGGAACTTCTCCACTTCTACCGTTTGGTTCCATATAAATCAAGGAGGGAGAGAAAATTTTGCTGTGGGTCTCACACAAAAAATTTTCTCCTCTCGTCAGGCGAGAGATGCAAAAAAAATAGAAAAAAAATTGAGTGGACAATTCAACCCTTTGCTTTGTACCATACAAATATATTATTAGGGACAAATTTATCTTTTTAACAAAAATTTCTTTTCTTTCTCTTTTATTTCTTTCAATCTTAACAACTTAAAAGTTTACTTTTTTTTATTCATTTTCTCTTCTCTCCTACTTCTCTCCTTCATACTTCTCTCCTCAATACTTCTTTCATTGCCCAAACAAAGCATAAGTGAACTTGTGGCCCCGATTGATTTTTATTTGGAGTACGTCATTCATTCAATGTAAATTAACAGGAAATATTTCGTATGCTCATTTAACATTATTTTTATCACTTTTTCTTTTAACCTGAGACTAATTTCTGTACAGGATTTTAAAACATTAGAGTAATTTTCTATATTCTACCGATTGATGTCGGTGTGAGGGGTTAAAGGTCTCTCACCCTTTAATCAAGGTCTCGGGTTCGAGTCTTGGGTATGAAAAAAAATCTTAGCTGAGAGGAATCACACCCATCGAGATGTCGAACAAACTCTCGCGAGAAATTAATCTCCATCTTAGATTGACGGTGGGATACTCATCGAAATAGATAGGAAAAAAAAAAAAAAAAGAACTTTCTATATTCTATATTCTTTCTTTTTTTGACTGAAATATATTCTATATTCTATATAAATAAAAATTCTATACCTGCACTACATTAAATTTCCAGATGCTTTGAGCTGTGGCGCCCATCGTCCCAGCTGCATTCCCATGGTAAGCATTCCTTAGAGATATTATGTCATGGGACCCGGTGTACAATCTTGCCATCAGTATCGCCAATTCGTTTGCTTCCGTACCAGAATTTGTAAAAAATGCCACCTACGTATAATAAATATATAATAACAAGAATTTGTCAGCAAAACCGTTCTTATTATAATTAGAGAATCATATTTGAAATTTCTAGTGCAAATAGTATAATAAATTTATTACAAGATAGATTCAATATTAGACATTTCTTTTGTGTATATAACCTTTCATTTGATAACGAGTGATAGGTGCCTCAAGAACATGCACTAGTTAAGGGCATTATTGAAGAAATTTTTGTTTTCGGTAGGTACTTATACGTGAGATGTCAAGGAATTTTTATTCTATTAATTATATCGATTTTGATCATCATTACTCATGGTTAATTAAGGAACCAAGAAAGTATTTTTTTTCTTGAAAAATTAAACATATAAATTTTTAATTTATTAAATGAATTTGATTCCTCTAAAGTGAATGAAGCTTTAAAGTGAAAAAGTAAGAGACTATTCATCATTGATTTGATTAAATACATAAAGATCTCAACCCACTAAATAATTTAATGGTGGATAATCCCTTACTTTTTCACTTTAGAGCTCCACTCACTTTAAAGGAGTCAAGTCATTATTAAATGCAGCACTTCCTAATAAAAATTTATACTTGTCAAAAAAAATTATTTATTTTGATTTCTTAACCATTTCTCTAATAGTTAGCAAAACCAAAATAAGAAAGGAAGATTCTATGGTACCCTTTGGGTATCATACCCTTACCTATGTGGTCTAATTAAATGGTGAGAATTTAGCTCCATGTGATATTCACATGACTCAAGTAATTGAGGTGGCGCATTCTGATTGGACATAGGGTACTCAAACCCTTTAAATTTCAAGGGTACCGTAGCAACTCCCAATAAGAAATATATGATTCATGAAATATAATAAGGAAAATGCTAACAAGTGCCCTAAGGAAACTCATTAAGAAAGCAAAAAAGGAAGTTTTTCATTGAAAATTGATGTATTTAATAGCTAGAGGGATGTAATACTTAGTTTTTCAATGCAAAATTATTTTTCTTGATTTCCTTAAAGAGTGTCCTAGTTAGCATGACTCATATAATAATATACTAGCATACATCTAATTAACACATTAACACATGTAATCATATTTAATAGTTTTTATATGACATTAATTAGTCATATTATGCTTAAAAAAATTCATGCACATCTTGATTAATTAACTACCCCAATCTAGTCAAAAGTAAAGTATTCAGGTAGAAATTTAAAAATTATAAAAACATAAATCATCGAAGTTGAGCCTTAAAACTTAACAAAATTTAAACTGGGACATATAAGAATGCGCTAATCTATCTCACATACTCATTTCTATTATTAACCCAACCCAAAATTTAATAATTTACAATATAGTTTTGATACAACATATATATCTTTTAATGATAGCGAAACATGTTGATAGTGGAGAGTTTATTTTATTTTTCCCGCTAAACTTAAAGGTGGATAGTTTATGACGATGACATACACAGTATTTGTTCCGTAGAAAACATGTGCTAGCGCTGATACCACCCACGTCACGCATGGCATCCCAATCCATGAGATTTATATAACATATAACATATATGACTTTTTTGGACTTGCATGATAAACTACTTAAAAATGGACAAATGAAGCAAAATTATTTTTACAAATAATATTCCGAAACTCTACCGACCCATCAATAAAGCATATTTATCTATTTAGACTGGGAACAGGGGAAAAAAAGCATTTCATACCTCTTGTTTTAAGTTTGGAATCCAATTTTATTAGCAAATGAAATTAAAAGAACTAAGTACTGTTAGCATTGATGGTGACATTTCTTATTCGTGTTTATCATCATTTAGCCCATCAAAACTTCTAGGATTTAATTTATTGTTTTTATTTTTATATATGTTCTAGAACTTAATTATCATTGACGCCTCTGATTAAATTATTGACACGTCACACGACAAGACACAAACAAACCAAATTCTAAAAGTTTTGAAATAATAAGCACACAAAAAATTTATAAAATATAAAATATATATATATATATATATATATATATATATTATAATATAGTACTGTTAACATTAAAAAACTATCAACCAGTAAGAAGTTGGCTTAATTGTACTTTTGGTCCCCCGGTTATCACGATTATTCGATTTTCATCCCCAGATTTTAATTGTGTCAATTAGATCTCCAAGTATCACGATTGTGCAATTTTGGTCCCCCAGTTTTCAATTACGCGAATTGAGTCCCCTAGGTATCACGATTGTTCAATTTTGGTTCCCCAAGTATCACAATAGTGCAATTTTTAACATCAGTAGCCTACGTAGGACATGTGGGACTGATTTGATACTTAGTGAAGTCAACTTGACAGTTTACGGGACATTCTTATAAGACATCATTGACATCTTACATAATTTAAAGGTCAAATCCACATCATTAATTATCACATAAGAATAACATGTAAGCTGCCAAGCTAATCTCATTAAGTATCAAATCAGTCGCACATGTGCTTTGTAGGCTATTAATGTTAAAAGTTGCACAATCGTGATACTTGAAGGACCAAAATTATACAATCATGATACTTGGGGACCTAAATTACACAATCGTGATACTTGGGGACCAAAATTGCTCAATAGTGATACGTGAGGGACCCAATTGACGCAATTGAAATGTGGGGGACCAAAATTGCATAATCGTGATACTTGAAGGACCCAATTGGCGTAATTAAAATCCGAGGAATCAAAATCGAATAATCGTGATACCTAAGAGATCAAAAGTGCAATTAAACCTACGAAGTATCCACGTAAAGAAAAAGGCACAAACCTTGAGATTTCCGGGCAGCTTGGAAGCCAAAGCCTCAGCAAAATCAGCTATGGCTTGGTTGAGGTAGAGAACCGTGGAGTGTTGCAACCGTTTTGTTTGATTCACGATGGCCTCCACTACATCAGGGTGACAGTGCCCGCAGCACACCGTAGCAATCCCTCCAAATGCGTCCAAGTACCTCCTCCCTTTATCATCGAACAGGTACTGTCTTCTACCCTCCACAACGTTCACCTGCAACTCACCGCAGACAACCTTTTTCTCATTAATATATTTATTATCAAAATTTAAGGCCAAAAGTAACTCTAATGCATTGACGTAGCCATTAGTTACTTTTCATTAATATTATATTTTTTAGGATACAAACTTAAAGTCAAATATCTCTGTCATTAATTCATTGACATAACGATTATTTATTTTTCATTAATCATAATAAATGATAAATCCAACAACAACGCTTTTTCCTAAAAAGGCTACAAATTTGTAAAAGTAACTCAGATGCTTTTTTATTTTCTTTTTAAAATGTTTTTCTTTTCTGGTTAAAACGTTTTGAATTACTATTATGGACTATCATTCTTGAATTTTTTAAATTTCTTTCATAACATATGGTATAGCTCTTAATATATTATTACTTTTTTTTTTGACAAGATATTATTATTTTTTATACTTTTCTAACTATTGTTTTAATATAATCTATTAAAAAATTAAAAGAAATATTACTTTTGAGTTTTAAATGTGTTAAATACTTTAGTTATTATTTAAAATGATTTACCTTACATTTTCCAACAAATTTCTTTAAGACACTCCTCAAAAAGAATTCATATACATATTTTTTTGACATAAAGGTGTATAAAGGTTTAAAAAATATGAAAAAGCTCCTCTAGAGTGAGTAAGAGTGTAAAGTAAGAAAATAAGAATGTATTCACCCTCGATTATTTTAAATGAGATGAAATCTCAATATACTTTAATTAATCAATGATGAATATATTCTTACATTCTCACTTTACATATTTATCCACGTTAGGGAAGCCTAACCCTAAAATGCTTGATGATCCCTTATAGTCACAGCTAGCACTTATAGTAACAGATAAGTCACTAACCAAGCCTGATATGATTTGAACTTTGCTAAACTTAATTCACGCAATCCCCTGACATTGTTAGCATGTTATTTATTAATTATTATTAATTAATAACATAATTATAATAATAGTAAGAATATTTATTTATTGAGAAATGATCGACTGTAGCGCATACTCACGGGATTCTTGTAGAGGTGGAAGAGGGAAGGGCTCAGATACTCCTTGCGCTTCGCCAGGATCTCTTCGGAAGTGGGCCCCACGTATGGAGGCGGAGAGTAATCGAACGGCGGAAGTTCCGGAGCAATGGCGGCGGCGGTGACGGCGTCAGTTTTGGTCTGTGCTGCCGCCTGAGAAAAGCTGCGCTTCCAGAGAAGCTGTGGTGATCCTCGCAGCAAGAGCCTCCTCGATAGGGACATCGTCATTTTCACGCCGTCGACGGAGAAGTTTCCGGCGAAGTGCTCCGGCGTGAAGAGATTTATGTAAAGAGAATACAGAGAGAGGTGAGAATGACGAATAATAACAAATGAGAGAGGGGGTTATTATATAGGAAAAAAAAGATCGTGAAAGGGTGATGACATGGATGAAGTGGATTGGATGAAGTGGTGAGGAATGAACCTTGGGCTTGATAAAAAT
Organism: Ammopiptanthus mongolicus; assembly: GCA_039655645.1. Lineage (NCBI taxonomy): Eukaryota > Viridiplantae > Streptophyta > Magnoliopsida > Fabales > Fabaceae > Ammopiptanthus > Ammopiptanthus mongolicus. Next base: position 50,714,281 of record CM077350.1, read on the forward strand.
TACGGTTTTGGGGATTTACTGTCTTAAAATAGGTTTTGTCTCTATATGGTTAATTGAGCAATGAGCGCATTTACCCTGTTTTACCTTGCAAGGTTCAAAATCCCCTATTTTTTGCTAATTAGGAAATGCCATGAATAGAGACAGTGGCATTTCCATAATTTTCTTTCTATTAAAGGATAATTCCAAAAAGAAAATCATTTTTATTGCATGTAAAAAAATGGATTTTAGTAATGGAAGATTCTATATTACCCTTTCGATAACCTATCCTTGTCTATGTAACTCAATGAGATTGTGAGAAGTTAGTCACATATGACATTGACATGGCTCAAGGACAATGCCTTTTAGACATCTCAGACTATAAACAATTTATTGGAATTCTTCATTTCTATTTTATTTATCTATTATTTATTAGGATTTAATTTTTATACACTGTCAGTGTAAAGATTTTTTACACAGACAACCAATCAGAATTTGCCACATAAGTTAAAGTGTTTGACTGTTATCCTAACTACCTTAAAAGTTATACACACCATGATTTTTGATTGGTTGTCAATGTAAAAAACTTTACACTAACAGTATATAGAAATTAAACTCTATTTATTATATCTGATTTATTTATTATATTTTTAACAATTGCTACTCACGATAACTTATGGTAAATGAACATCAAGCCCCTCAACTGTCAATTTTTCAAACACACACTTACTAACAGTGAACATTCTCCTCAAATTTTTCATTGCGGACAGCGGATTTAGCTTTGAGTCACCTAGCATAAGCGATTAGTGCACCGAGGAAATATTCTCTCATCATAACAGCACAATATTAAAGTTGGTTTTGGTGTACAAATGGGAAATGCACGGAGCTTCTTTTCAAGTGCTAAATGGAAGAATTTTGTTCTTTTTTTTTGGTGCTTGGAAGAATCTTGTTCTATTTCTGCTATTTCTGTATCCATTACCAATATCTATTTCCCATAAAAAAAAATTACTGCACTTTATCAATTTATTTATTTACTTAATTATTTTGTGCCGAAGAGTATTTTGACAATTTGATATACCAAAGTTTTATTACTATCTATTCTTGATTTTTATTGTCTTTGTTTCTTGTCAAGTTTGATTGGTCGGTAGACACAGATTTCACAACCTGGTGGAAAGAAGCTTCAAAAGCATTTCTTTTTATTTTATTAACCGATCTTGCTAATTGATTCTAATTCAAATCTATCATGATTTGATGTTTTGAATGTCCTAATTAAAATAGATTTTTTTTCTATCCTCATAATTTTTGGTTGTGTTATTTCATTGAATTTAGTTTTGAAATTGATTCCAATTGGTTCCTTTTTCTAAGGGTTAAATTAAAAAAAAAATGTATGTTGATGGGTTTTCATAATTACATTTTTTCAAAGGTTATCTGTTATCGTCTTATAATTATTGGTATTTTGATTACAATGATATATATTGACTTTCTACTTCAAGAGTTACCTGAAGAAACTAAAAGATTGTGAAACTTACGAACTAAAAGGAGTCATTAAATTTCAAGGATATAAGGAAGCATCTTAAAACCAACTTGAGGAAAATAAAATGAAATGTTGCACTTAAATAGACAACTGTTGTGTAAGTACATTTCTTTTCTTTTCTTTCTTTTTTTTTTTTTATCAAGAATGCATGATATGTGTAATCTGTGAGGAATCTACGTGATTTTCATGTTTTTTATGGGATATATCTATTGATTTTTTTTCTTCATGAAATCAATAATATGATCTATTGTTTAGTATAAGCTTTGTACCATGTCATGTGCATAATATAATGTGTGGCAAATTTGGAGGGCAAATGAATTTTCCCCGATTTGCATTTTGGAAAGCAAAACCATTGCATTTTGACAAGACCTTGCAAGTTGGGCTTGACTCGCTGAGCCAACCCGAACCAACCCGATTTTTGGAATGAGCTTGACTAGATAGTTGGAGGCCCAATCCAAAATCGGTCCATCCCGACTCGATTGGTTCACTAGGCTGGCCCGACCCGGTCCGATAGCCCGTTTTTAACCTTTTTACATTTTTTATACAGTTATCTTTAGATATAGAAACATACTTTCATAATTCATATTATTATAATTTCTAAATAAATGGACTTTCAATGTATGAATGATGAAAAATATACTTATTTGATGGCTTTTATGAAAAAATGTTTTTTTAACATTTGTTTACATATTTTAAATTGTAATTTATACTGTATATATATATAAATGCATTTAAGAAAAAAATAAAAAATATAGTGCCAAAATGGCCCGCTGGACCACCAAAATACTAGCCCGATCAAAATCTGAGCCAGGTCGGCCCGGGTTTGTACTTTGATCTGGTCGGGTCGGGCCTAGCTGTCCGACTTGCCACCTCAAATTTTGACCCTGTAAAATAATTGTTAATAAATTCTTTTAATGTTGGTGTTTGGCATGGCATGTTATGCCAAAACATGGGGAGGCCATGTGATTTTTTCAAAGTCATGCTTGCTGGTTCCACGGGTATTCAATGTGTTTGGTCGATTCTGTATTTCTTTGCCGGTTTATTTCAAATTATTGGTTGCCTTTATTTTATCTTATCCGTTTTATTTGTAAATGAAAGAGGTAATGTTGTAAATTTGTTTTCTATATTCATTGGTGGATTAGCATTGCTCGAGTGTTAAAATAGCTTATATGTATAGAAAGAGTATCAACCGAATTTTTCTTCATATAATTTGGTTTTGATTTATCATTATCAGTTGAATATGCCAATTATTAATAAAAATCTGAAGGTTACCCATTATAAGTATATGGTTATCACCGGTAAAACCTAATCTGGTCCCTAAAATTATAATGACGTATAAACTTAGTCTCTCACATTATCAATATTCCAAAATGATCCATGGAATTGCAGAAAGTTAATCAAATTCGTCTCTCCATTGGTATTTGCTGGACTATAATGACATTAAGTTGGTAATGTCAGGGATGCATTTGAAACTAAGTGAATAATGTCAGGGATGCATTTGCTAACGGATCTAATTGGAGGGACGAACCTGATTAATATTTTGCAATTTCAAGGATCATTTTGGAATATTGATAATGTGGGGGACTAAGTTGATACGATCCTACAATTTTAAGGACCAGATTGGATATTTACTCATGGTATAACTATGTGGGAGAATTGCATTTTGGGAGCGTGCAAAAATATTTGAGGTATATGAAATGAAGTTATGGTTATGATAGTGATTAGGATGTGTTTTCCCATTATGTTGACTTGAGAATGATGTGAAAAAAGATGAAATTCATGTTACGTGGGTGATTATGTGTCCTGTATGAGGTGAGTACCAATTGTCATTCTTTGGGTTATGGAATTGTGATGCCATAAATTTATGATTAAGTGTATATAAAGAGTGGTTTTATTTTGGATTAAATATGTAATTCTATGTATTAATTTTTGAAATGGATTTTAACTTTTGTCGGTATACTTGGCTTCGATACTGTGGTTCTGCAATTTTAAGTCATTACTTGTTAGAGTGAAAGTGTTATTAGCCTCAATGTCACTTAGTGAAGATATTTGTTAACTGTTTGGAAGGTTAGCTTTGTCGCTTGGTCTCTTCTGATCTTATTCTTATTTAATTCTATTATAAAAAAATGGTGTTCCTTGGTAAATGATATATTTATGTCATTGAAAATAATGAGTAATATATATTAATTTTTTACTTGTGGGGGTTGTAAGTGGAAATATCAAGTGATCATGCATTTTAATGCATATGTATGAAAAGGAATGACAGTCCTTCTATATAGGGCCAAAGATAAACTTGGTCTAAGGAGATGATATAATTGTTGTGATCATTTCTCAAGCTTGTGACAAATGTGAAATAGTGGATGGTAGACTGTGGGGCTACTACGCATATTTGTGCATACAAAAATGTTTTTCACTTGGACGCTTTTGTAGGGGATGAACTTTAATAACCTATATAATTGATTCTCCATTGTATTAGAATGATATGGTAATGTTAATTGGAGTTGATTCATGTTAGAATAAATCTACAAGTGAAATTATTTATATTCTCAATGGAGGTGTTGTCGCTTAGAAACCATCTAAGCAGACCTGTATATCCCAATCTATTAACGAGACCAAGTTTATTACGATAGACTTGGTAAGATATGTGACTGATTGAATAAGAAATTTCTTTCCAATATTCATTTATGGAAGAAATTTGTGTCTTCCTTATCTATACACTGTGATTATTATGCGACAATAGTGAATATATTTCAATAAAGACATACATATGTGTTATAATTTTGGAAAATAACTATTAAATGGTGAGGCCTAATTATTGTGAGGTCAAAAATGAATTTGATCGATTTTATCACAAAGCAAAAAACTAGCGAGTAAAACATCGAGGGGAATGGAACTTGAGCCGATGTGAAATTAACGGTGATGGTAATCCAACATTTGTAATTGGAGATCCCATGAAGGAGGTTCATATGGGTGATAACAAGTCTCTTGCTAGTTCTACTAGCACTAATAATTTTATCCTTTCCTATGGTGTGAGAAGTGCTAGCCCGCATTTATTAAGAGAATAAGTGCAAAGCTTTTAATAAATTCCATATTCCTTATGTGTGATATATAAATTGCAGTATACACTTGACAAAGTCACCTATATGAATGTGGAGTGAGGCCGCTCCTATGAAATTGTGACATAATTTCTAGAGCAATAATTAATTACCAAGTTTGGTGTGTGCACATGATTTATTAGTGCAAAAAAGCGTCAACAACAAGAACTGTGGCAGTGTAAAGTGATTGATAGACCTTTATCATAGACCAAAGTGTTTTGGTTCATAGAACTTTACTTCAGCAACTCACTTGTACGGTATGTCTTATCAGTCTAGGTCTGGTTAATAGTCCAAAAGACACCAAATTTGAAGCATTAACATCTATGACATCAACTCTAGATTTTATTATTTCTCTTCACTAATTATTTTAAAATATATGAGAGATTGTTGAATATTTCTTTTTATTTCAAAATAATTTGTTTTAAAATTTAAATATTTTAAATGCCTCCTTTATTACTTTTTATTATAATTAATATTTCTATTAATGTTTTGATTTATTTTTATGGGTCATGCTAACGAGTGCTCTAAGGACACTCTTTAAAAAAACAAAAAAAAAAGTATCTTTGCATTGAAAAATTAAGTATTCCACTACTTCAAATATTAAATACATTAATTTTCAATAAAAAATTTTTTTCTTGCTTCCTTAACGAGTGCCCTAAAAACACTCGATAGGATTCTCCTATTTTTATTATCTTTAATGGCCTTTTTAATACTTTAATAGCATTGTCTAAATCTTTTAAAACTTCAAAATTCCCAACGTGCAAAAAGTTTGATTGCACTAATTTATCGAATCCTTGAACATGTATCAATGCCTTTATTTTTTCAGTCTCCAAAACGGTACAACCGTGCTAAATCTTCTTTATTACAAATTACTTTAATAGAAATGGTGAAAAGTGATTTTATGAAAGAGAATGTTAATAAATGTCTTAAAAATATTGTTTAAGGAATCAAGAAAAGAAAATTTTTATTGAGAATCGATGTATTTAATATTTAAAAAAGTGATATACTTAATTTTTCAATAAAACTTGCTTTTATAAACTTTCTTAACCATGTTGTTATATACTTATTAGCATAATCCTTTTATAAAAAGGCTGCAACATCTGTCCTTATGGGCAGACATTACTTTCTGGTGGCATTAATCAAGTACTTGAGTGTGGTACGGTGTGTTTTACTTGAATAGATATATAGATAGGGAGCTACTGCACGGTTGATATTATTCTTGTTATTCTGTAGATCTAAGTTAAATTAGAAGAATTTATTAAATTCTGAAGAATAATCACATTATTATTATTATTGTGGTGAAATAATCCTTAAGGACAATATTTTGTACACGTCTCAAGCTATTAACAAATTATTGTTTTTCATCTTGTTCTCTGTTTGTTTCATTTTTATATTATTTTTCTAACTATGTTGATACAACATTTTTCACTAAAAGAAAAGTACACAATACATTACTTGTACAAATATAATACCCCCTAAAAATAGCTTTGTTAAATATAATCTCACTTATTTAAATATAAAATGACATAAGGTATAACTATTAAAAATAGAGAAAATATTAAATTTGATTGGCATGTTATTATAATAGCATAAGGTTTAGTTATTTAAATTAATAAATGTGTTAAATTGGTTGGCATGTTATAAATAATTTAAATTAAGAAAATTTAGAGTTTTCAAATAATAATAATTATTGTGATTTTGAAAGTTAAAAATAAGAATTAACGATGCATTAATTAATAATTAATTTAAAGACTTTATCCTTATACCCAAACGTCAAGTTAAGTGAAACTTAAGACCAGGGATGTTTTAGTAAACAATGAGGGTTTAAATAGAAAGTGTGTAGGGGTTTTGACAGCCTCTTAGAATCATATTTGCATTTCTAAATGTTCTTAAGTGGAAAAAAAAAGGAGAAGACGTAACAACTCGAGACCGAATGAATGAGTTCTTGGTGTGGGTGTGGGTCATGGACGTGAAGAACGAAGTTTTTAACACTATTATCCTTGCTTTGACGCATCAAACTAGCTAAGTGAGGGGAATAAATTCGTGGAGGTTTTCATGTTAATTGATGATTTTTTCGCATGAACAATAACATGTGTATTTGAGAATTATGTTTTTCGTTTCAGCTTGATGACATTTGTATGCCATGAGGTGTAAATTGTTGGCCTTTCTGTTTATTTATGAAATAACACAATTGAGGGTTAGGTTTTGATAAGGTTTGTGTTTTAATTTGGGGGTTTTTGGGTTAGGGATTGAAGCATGAATTTGGGTTATGTGGGATTGTGTTCTTGATAAGGAATTGATGATTTTGAATGTCAAATTCATTTTCTTGTGTATGAATAATGTTTTGGAGTGTTTTTGTGTGTGTATATATATATACGGCATGGAATGATTGTTATTGGACCTATGGTTGGATTGGGAAGGAAAGGAAAGGAACCCCCAAGATGAACCCAGCAACAACACTATCGTTTATAACAATTGCATGGTTTAGATTCAAATGTAAAAATAGCTCAATAGTATAACCCATGGTAAATACTCGTAAAAGTTAGTGATTTGTCGAGTAATTCCTAAATTCGGTCCATAAAATTGTAATACTGTATCAACTTCGTCCCTGACATTAACGAAATTCTAAAAGCTTTCATGAAGTTGTCAAAAGTTAATCAATCTTGTTCCTCCATCAATAATGTCAGAGACTATAGATTGATTAGGGTTGGGGACTAAACTGATTAACTTTTGATAACTTCGGAGACGTTTTTGCAATTTCGTTAATGTCAGAAACGAGGTTGATATGATGTTACAATTTTAGGAATCAAATTAAAAATTTACACATGATTTGTCATAGCCTTGTAAGAAGAAAACCCCCCTCTTACCTCAAACTTGGCCACACCAAAAAGGAAGGGAGGGAGAGGGTCTTGTACTTTAATTCCCAAATAAGGAAAACAAGCAACCTCCATCTTTTCTTTATTTAAACATTTAATTATAAATAAAAATGTTTTTCTCTCTTTTATTCAAGGGCAGGACAAATCACTAATATCAACCTGGATTAAGTTACAATGAGATTACAAATCACTCATCACATGGAGAAACCGTAAATTCAAACTAAAATAATGAAATTAAAATGAGCGACTAGATGAGCCCGACCCATTGATTTCAAAAGTCATATGTCTCACATTTTCTTATTGTAAAAAACCTAGGAGTGAAGAAGAAGAAATACCATAACATCTTTCCTATCTGGTTATGCCAATATGGGAAATGGCATGTTACTTTTATGAGTACTGTATACAGTATATAAAGTTGTATATAAAGAGGTAGCTGGAGTATTTATCTTAACTTTTCTTACTGATAATAAATACCCGCTACGTTTCCAATTTTCCATAAGAAATACAGAAAGAAAGAATTGGTAATTACGCAATATAAATTTCTATTTATGCCTTGTTTTATTACCTTGCGGTTTATATATATATGGACAAACAATTAATCAGCACTCTCTATAGAACCCTTTTTGGCGATTTGGCCAAAGCAAAAAGGCAATAGTTTGACCATATCTCTTTATGCCTTTTATTTTTATTCTTATATATGGGTTAGAGTACCTCTAATACTAGTACTTTGAATCAATATATTTTTAGGCTTATAAAAAAAAAAATATGATTTAAAATATGATTGAGATAAATTGATCAGTATGTATCTAATTGTGTTAATGAACCAATTCTTTCTCTCTGGATATTATATATGTGGATGTGGGTCATATCCAGTCCCCCAATCATCACTTCAAACAAATAAGGGGTCTCGTAAACTTCGGTTTTTCTGCTAAAATAATGGCCATATCCATAAGGGATGAGTTCAAGCATCACTCACACTATTAGAAATTTTCTGATTATCTATTGATTTTTTTATGGATTTTATACAAAAAAATTTGCAGGATACACAAAAATTCGCAGGAAATAAGTTTCTTATAATTTTAATTTCCTATAAAATTTATCCATAGGTAATATCTTCGTGGATAATTTTTTCCTGCGAATTTTAAAATTCGCATGAAATTTCCTACAAATTTTCTTTCAAAAAATTGAAATTAGTAGGAAAATTCGTAGGAAATGTCAAATTTTCCTACAAATTTAAATCTAAAAAAATAACCTTATTTTTAAAAAAATTGTAAAAAAATTTGCAGGAAATTCCTGTAAAAAAAATTCATAGAAAAATTCATAAGTAATTCATGAATTTTTAATAATGTCATTTCCATTATATATAAATAATTTATTCATAATAAAAAGCAAAGCAACTCAAGAGTTGGTTGTGGCCATCGCAGTAGGACCGTGGTAATAATGAATATTAAACTATGATGTATCAACATCATGATCCATTTATAGATTTTAAGTAAATAGATTTTGTATAGAGAAAGATAAAAATACAGAAAAATAAATTTGGATTTGATTGATATGCATTATCCGTCAACGTAGATATTTTTTACATTATCAACTAATTATAATTTGACATATCAAGAATGTTTGTCTATTATCATAACTATCTTAAACATAACACATAAAATAAGATGATTTGTGATTGATTGATAATGCAAAAAATTTTATTTTATCAAAATTAAACTCATTCAGAAAACAAAATGGCTTTCAACATGGTAGGTTTTTATTTTGGAGAATGCTAATGAATATTTTTAGGACACTTGTTAAGAAAGTAAAAAAAAAAATTTTGCATTGAAAATTGATGTATTTAATATTTAAAGATGTGATATAATTGATTTTTCAATGAAAAGTTTTTTTTTTATTTTCTTAAAAAATATCCTTAAAATATTTATTAGTATAATCCTTTTATTTCATGGCACCTTTGTTTGTTTGCCGTGTAGGATTTCCACACCCAATTTCCTATGGTGATGTGAATGTGTTAATGCATATTTTGTTATTATGTAGACACTGCAACCCGTAGTGAAGACAGAATCATTATACCAAAGGCCAAAACACCCGAGAGTGAGACACCTTAGTCATAAAAGGTACACACATCTTAGGTAGAGATATCCTAACAAGGCAACAACTTCGATATGGAATGTTGGAGATGAAACCTATTAATTGTTCAATATTTATTTAGGATCTCGTTAATGAGTGATATAAGGATATCGGTTAAAAAATCATTAAAAGGAATTATTATATTGAAAAATTATGTGTAACACTTATAAATATGTTAAATATATTATTTTGTCATATAAATTTTTTTTTTGATTCCTTAAACAATATTCTAAAAACACTTGTCAGTATTCTCTATTTATTTAATAGCAAGTTTAAAAAAATAAAAATGAAACATTGAGTCATGCATCCGATTCATTCCACCATAGACATCAATACAGTAATCAAGGAGATGCTTTTGGTGTCTATCATCAAACACCTTCATCATTTGCATATCTATTTGTTAATTAATTGATGACCCGGTTGAACATGAGCAACCAAATATTCAAATCCTAGCAACAGGAGAGAATCTTATCTTGACAACACCGATCAGATCGATTCCTTGCTGATGTTGCTTGAGTTTCTTAGCTTATCTTCGTTACAAATACCTTATTTTTTTGTGTGAATAAAAGTATTGTCAACTGATAGTCGCAGATTAATCTCATTCGATCCGTAAAAATAACTGAAATAAGTTTTGTCTTTTCAACAAAGCTTTTACATACATATGATAAGAATCGAATCTCTGACAACATGCTTAAGGAACTCAACTATTTATCAATTGTGCTGGAGCATAACTTCATTATAATGCAGCTCCAAATGACATTTCAGAACCATGTTAGGTGCCGCAAGTTCAGAACAAACAGTAAACCAAACCAAAAGAAATGTAAAATCAAAAGAGTCGTAATTAATTAGTATACGAATTTATAATGTTCACTTGTGTGGCTACTGGCTACACACAAAATGATGATAGAAAGCCTGATTTAACACGAATCTACATTAATCATGCTTCGGATATACGCTCCATATGACCATATCAAATGCTCCCACCAATTGAGAGAACACATTTCTTGCAAGTGTGAATCACTTGTTAAGATAGATATTACTTCAGGCAGTGCACCACGCGGTTAAGTACGGGTTTAGTATCTAGGCATTGAATTTTATTTTATATGGAATATATAGAATACTGTTACTATAACAACTTACTACAATCGTGTATAATAACTTAATTCCATACTAGTTTAATGAAGACAAATATTAGGAGGAATCTTTTAAACGCGTGTACTTCCACACAGCTAATTGAGTTAATCAAAATGAGAGATGATTAGCATTTTCCTTGACAGAGACGTCAACGACGTTCCAGGCTCCTGGCTTTCTTTTTTGTTATCTACATACAGTTGGGACGCAGTTAAGGGGAAAACGGATTTTCTACCGATAATTTTTGGCACATTCGCGCATTAATACACCGTTGAATCAATTATTAGAAATGTTTGAGGAATTTTAAGATTGATCCAATGATTCATTAATGCGTAATCGAGTGTATGCGTTAAAAATTGAATGCAGGGAATCCGAAACCCAACTACGGGTTATGGAATTTATGTTATGTATTTGATTTTTGAATAAGTTTCTACTTTCAATAAGAGTATCTCCAATGCATCATAGTTAAGTAACTCATTTTGGGTTTTTATATCACCTTTAAGTGAGTCCCATTATGCCACATCACTTTTAAGCAATTTACACACTTTTTACTCCAATGGTACATACAATAAGCAATCCACATTTTTTTTTTTATTTACACCTAATTTTATTTCATTTAAAATATTAATTAATTTATTTATCCTGTCACTTAATCTCATACCTCTATCCTTTTTTTTTTACGGTAAAAGAGCTTCATTCAATTGCTAAAACAAGGAAACATTACAAACAAATTGATCAAGCAATGTAGGGGCATTCCCCATCCAAGTTAAGGGTCTAACTCTAAATTAAGCTTACCAACTCAATAACAACGTTATACACAGATTGTGTAGAAAGCAAAGGGGCATCGAGCCAAAATCTATATCCTAGCATCCAACCTAACAATTTCTTCCTCACTCGGTTAAAGACAAGGAACAGATGAGATGCCACAGTCTTAACACTTATCCAGTTACAGATAATTTCTTTCACTTCTTCAAGCACAGTTCGACTATAGGTGGTCTCGGAATTGTCCAACATAACCCTTTGATCAGAAGCCAATTGAAGTGTGGAGAGGATACTGAAATTGGAGTCAGCCAGCCACAAGAGAATCTACACCCTCTACGGTGTTCCAAAATGCTGAATTCATGGGCTTTTTCTCAAACATCTCAAGAGCATTCTTTGCCCCAACAAAAACTAAGAGCAACCTACACAAGAGGGGCACAACAGAGGCCACAGCAGCAAGACACCCACAGTGAAAAGTTGTACCTATATTGGGTGGTTTTGACGGAGGCCGAAAGACGACCTGTTCAGGAGGTGGGGGAGTAACCTCGGTTTGCTGACAACGGAGTTCCTAGGGCATGTGTGACCATTTTTTTTCAACAGAGAGCTTAATCTGTCATATGGTGGTGGTTCAGGTGGTGGTCGCACCGCCGGTGAAGAGAACGAGACAGTAAAGGGAGACCCCTTGATAGGATCCAGAGTGTAACACCCCGATTTTTTGTGCTTTTTAAGAACAATAAACTCAATTAATGAGTTTATATTTTTATCTATGCTTTAGAAAATGATTTTGGGAAAACTAAAATCATATTCATGTTTCATATAATCGTAGGAGCCTACGGTTAAGTTTTGGGCCGAAAACTCAACCGAAGCCCGATCTACGTCTTACGGATGATAGTGTTTTACTACTATCAAGACCTAATCTTGACTAACGGACGAGACCATTAGTCTTAGAATTCGATCCTCTACCTTTTTGCTAAAATGTGTCCTGACGTCCAAAAATATAAATAATATTTTATATTCGGGCTGCTAATCGATCGGGGAGACGTTTCGAGCTGTCTTAGGGTTTTTCGAGAACCTTGAGCCGATAATTTTCATGCCAGATTTGTGTCAAGTTATTTGAGGACTCATACCGGTGTCGTGATGATTTCAAAATGTTGGGACGTAAATTGATCAAATTGCCCTTGGTTAATTTTTATCACTAATTACCTTTTCTATTACTTAACTCTTAAGTCTCTAACTTAAGTAAAATATCTCATTTTCACTCTTATCCTCTCTCACTTTATGGTCAGCTTTCTCTCCCCCAAACCCCCATCTTCTCTTCTTTCTCTTTTCTCTCCATTGGAACTCCATTTTTGGAGGCTTTAAGTTTGATATTTCTTGAAGCAATCTTCATCAAACTTGGAGTAGATCATCATAGGAGGTAGAATCTCAACTCTATCTCTCCCAATCTCTCCTTTCTCTCCTCAATTTTTCATGATCAAAGATGTTAGGGTTTTGTCCCTAAAATCTTCAAAAATCCATGAAAAATTGTAGGAAAATCATTTCAGTATCAAACCAATTTCTATGGCCTAGGTTCATGACATACTCATATAGTCCAAGAGCTTAGAGCCAAGAAATCTCTCTAGCATATTTTCTAGGAGAAGGCCGAACCCCCTATGTGTGTAGGGTAGGGTTTTTGGTTGGTTTTTTACATTTTGAGCTGATATCTAGGGTTATCACACTTAGTTAGGGTGTTATCCAAGAAATGAGAAATTTTGGAGCTCCCTAGCTATTTTTAGTGTGATAGGGCCGAACCCTAAGGTGTTGCCGTAGGAGAAATCTTTGTCTTTTTGAGTTAATGCCTTTATGGTTTGTGTGTATGTAGTGATCGGCAGCTAGCTGAGCCAGTTGTCAGATTGATCGGGTGTTCGTAGCTTACCTTGAGACTACAAGAGGTAAGGGGATAAACCTGAGGAATTCTATTTCCGACAGCTATGTGCTGCATCGGTGTTTGTATTGTAATTAAATGTTCTGTATCTGATTATTGGGTGATTGTCTTATTTACTGCTGTTGATTTGACTATGCATGACATAACTGCTGACATATTTGGATACATACTATAACTGTTAAATAATTATATAGATGTACCGTGTGCCCTACTGTGGGATTTAAGGCGTTAGAGGATCTAATTTTGATTAGGATCCGACATCGTGTAACTTAAAAGCTTTAAAAGTCTGAAATGTGAAATTGAGGAAATAAATAATGTTTTATTGTTTCTCGATTTAATTTAAGAGAAAATAAATAATTATCTCTTTTGAAATAAAATATAATGAACAGCTGTTTTTAAAGAAAATCGACTTAAAAGAGTAAGGTTGTGAAAATATGGCTTTAATAATGAAAAACGTGATTTCCAAAATTTATTGGTTTTATCCAAGAAAAAGGATATTTACAAGCTTTGTTTTAAGGTTTGTGTTTTACCGAAAAATAACGAAAGAAAAAGAAATAGTCTTTGGACTATGTTTTGTTTTATGGAAAACCGATCCCGAGGACTTTGCGTAACTGTCGGAGATGTGGGTTTTGGATTTTGAGTTTTCAAGAAAGGTGGTTTTAAAGCTTAGAAACTAGGAACCGAGACGTCGGGGCTCTAGGGTTATGCAGAAACACGTGGATCAAGGATCCGTGTTAGTTGTGATCCTGTCGGCTTAAGGACGATCTTTGTGGTCCTGTAGGCTTGAGGATGTTTTTATGATCTTGAATCCAAAATTCTAGACTGGTGCATCGGTTAGGGATGTTTGGATTTGAGTTGTTTTGGACTAAATGTCCTGTTTTGAGAAAATGTTTTTGAGGCTTAAAGAGTCTAAGACATTATGGTGGTTGTTAGCGTTGATGCTACAACGAGGAAATATTGATACGACAATGATAATTATCGGGAACTAAACAGTTTCTCATGCATTTGTGTGTTGGGCAGACGTGCCGTGAAACGGGGGACCTTGATAGGCAAGGGGAACCTGAGATGACTTAATTTCATTATGTAACATTGTGCCTTGATGGACAATGATGTCATACATGCTAGGGAGAGCGTATTGTGTCCAGTGAAGAGAACAATATAGTATGACTTATACATCGTGAGTACCACCGACATGCATGCCCATGTATTATTTCCTGAGAGGTTACGTGCTCACGTTTTGCCAAATTTTAATTCTGGCGTTTGTCATTGTTGCCTGCGGGGAAATGACGTTGAGTCTGATCAACTCGTGTTTATGGTGATCGGGTTTCCGGAAATCTAGATTGAATATTAGTGAGATATATGGAAGTGCCATGCATACGTTTAGAGGATAACGTTGATTGTGGGGTACGAAGCCCTTGTGTATTTACTGCTGTTAGTACATGATTATATATGTTGTACTATGTGATGCATGATGACTTTTAGTGAGTTATATTATATGAATCAACTGTTTGGATTGGGTATATAGTTGTCGTTCTTGGATTCATATATTGGTTTCTCACCCTTGCATAATTTCTGGACTGGTTTGTCCTTTTGGTATATATATTATATCCTGTTCATAGATGGAGCCGATCCCAGATCAGCTCCCGCACTCGGGGATACGCACCCTAGTTTTTAATCGGAGGATAGACCCAGCTGCGTGGATCATTCAGCCTGGGGTGGAGAACGCAGCATACACAGGACCAGTTTGCACCGTGAGAGGGACGATGGCGACGGGACCTCGCGAGAGTACCCACACTGTGGAGATCGTCCAGGTACCTCTACCTCCCATTTGGATGATGCTGCAGGCTCTTATGCAGCAGGGACTGATCGAGCATCATGTCCCCGCCGCACAGCCCCCGCAGCAGCAGCCACCACAGACACCTCCCCCGCCTTTTGTTTTGATAGCGGGCAAGCATGTAGTGGAGGACGTGGAGGAAGAGGAAGACCCTGAGGAGGATCCTCAGGAAGACCCGGAGTATCATCCCTTGGATGCTCCCGAGCCTCATCCACAGGAGAACGGGAACGTAGATTCCTAGGGTTCTTCTCTTGGTTCTAGCATTGGACCTTCCTTTGGAGGATTGTCCAATGGCTTCCATTAGTCTGACCAGCTTAGGGTGTAGACTTTTCTTTTGAGGCAGCGGTTTTTGGATAGTCTGTTAACGGCTACTGATGGCCATAAGTTTTAGAGATATGGTTCCAGACTGTCGTTGCCTAGTTTCTAGCTTTTAGAAGTTATTTTTCTTGTTCTTTTATAAAGAGACATGTTGTCCATAGCTTTAGTTGATGATATATATATATATATATATATATATATATATATATATATATATATATATATATATATATATATATATATATGGGTATTAAATAAGGAACAAAAATTTATCACGATTTTCAGGACTTAATAAGATATATTAAATGAACCGTTTTTCGAAAGTAAAACTAGCAAGTTTTATTTATCGTTTAATTGGTGTTTTTGGGTTATAAACAATGGCATCGGTTTGAGGGTGTCACATAGAGTGAGTGGGGGAGCAGTGGGGAATAGGTCACTAGAGAGTGAGCCAGTCTCCACTAGGAAACAGAGACCTAGCCGTGGGGTTGGTGGAGGCCGCGAGTTGAAAACCAAATACATAACTGGTGGCTTGACATGGGTGAGGTGGAGCCAGGGTGGAGGAACTGAGTTTCGGAGGTGGCAGTGGACTCCGGTGACGGGTGGAAAGGGACTTGCGGTGGTTGGCGTCGGAAAGACAAGGCGGAGGAGCAGCGGTGGGGTTGATTGTGGACATGGGAGAGCGAAGGGGATTTCACAACGGGTGGGAAGGATGGCTAAGCTCCAACCAGCAAGCCCCCATCCCTTTCTCAAACTACGTCGTCATCTTCTATAAAATTCTGTCATTGATCAGCCATACTTTGTTTAAAAAAAATTATCTCATTTCACTCACACCTCTATCCTTGATCAGCCACACTTTGCTTAAAAATAATTGTCTCATTTCACTCACTCTCTAGAAAATTATTTGTCATAATTTTCTCTCAAATGTACCCAGATCTCTTCACATAACATACCCCTCCGAGTCTCTCAAATTGCTCCCTGCAAACATTCCCTTGGTCTCTCCGACTTCTCATCTCCCTCTCTGTCGGTCTCCTTTCTCCATCGCATGCTCTCAAGCGTCATCCTCCTCCCTTTCTCAAACTACGTCGTCATCCCTCTCTGATCTCCCTTTCTCTAGCCAGCAAGTCCCATGGTGGAAACCTCAGATCCATCTTTCTTGTTGGCAAACCACTGAGCTCCTTTTCTTGTTAGCAAACCCAACACCCATATCGGATCCCCCCACCATGCGAGAGGTGCGAGCGATGCGACCAGGCAAGGGTTCAAAAGGATGAGGACCATTACAGATCTGATGATTTTGCTTACGTAGGTTTTTGGATCTGGAGTTGTATGATTTTTGTCACGTATTTTTGGATTTGTTTTCATCTTCTTCCTTTCTCATTTAACCGTTTTTTCCCCTCTTCTTTCTATGTATCCTGATCTGTTATGGTTGAGAATATACAATAAATTATTTTTTTAATGTTAAGCAACCACAAGGAACCGTTTCTTATATAAGGAACAGACCTTAAACTTAAGTAACCTGATTTGCCACGTAAGACAGCTCCAATGGTAAAAAAATAAAAAATATAAGATACGGTTGCTTAAGTTAAGGAACGAGCGTTGAAGTTGCTCTAAGTAAAGCCAGACGCATGTCGTTTCTAGCTAGAAATGAGGTTGGTATCCTAGTTTGAGGTTATGCTCCCCTACAACGCGAGTCACGCTATCTCGACATAATAGGATAACATTTTCTTTCTCCTTTGGATACATTCGGATCTCGATGCTACATATATTATATGAAATATATGCATAACTTAAATTTAAAATATATAATCTAGTAACTTTATTATTCAATAATTTAAATTTCAAAATTATAATATGGTAACTTTATTATTCAATAGTTTATAAATTGTTTATCTATGAAAACTAGTAATAATTTTTATCTACGAAAACTTTCAAAAATGTTGTGGAAAAAGCTTTAACAACCAATCACTATAATTAGACGTAGATTATTTTTAACCAACCTGATATTGGGAGAGCTGGTAACGTGATTCTCCCCCAAGGAAAAGGACGCAAGTTCAATTCCTGGAGTCGCCAAGTTGGGAGGCAGCCCAACCCCGTGTGTAAAAAATCGAACGTTCGTCGCTGCCGAATCAGGGATTAGTCCCATAGCCGATCCAAAGGGTCGAAACTGTGGCGACACCCCGGTGGACTCACTGGGAAGCCAAAGATCCTAATTACGGTGAGTTTCGAACAAAAAAAAAGACATAGATTAATGGTTGGCACAACTAGTAGGATATGTTTTGTGAGTTATCTTACTTAGTACACTCGTAAGTCCTAGTCAGCATAGAAACCTACCTTGATATTAGAGTAGGGTAGCCGCCCTTCCTTGATCCTAATTGTTGGAGTCCCACATTGGATAGTGATATGGTCTGACTAGTGTTTATAAGTTGGGGGCAACCCTCACCCCATGAGCTAGCTTTTGGGATTGAGTTAGGCCCAAACCCAAATTCTAAAATGGTATCAGAGCCTGTCCGAGATCCGTTGGGCCACCCGCAGATGTCCAATCCTGCAAACTTCTCACTCCAGATGTCCAATCCTGGGCGTGAGGGGGTGTTGGAGTCCCACATTGGTTAGTGATATGGACTGACTAGTATTTATAAGTGGGGGGCATCCCTCACCCATGAGCTAGCTTTTGGGGTTGAGTTAGGCCCAAACTCAAATTCTAAGACTAATTTTTTCCCTCACAATACAAAAAAGAGATTAATTGGGAGGGAGCTCTTCTGAGGTGTTTCACAGTATCTCGAAAAATTAATCTCTTACCTATCAGATGAAAGGATATTTTGAAAAACCCAAAAACAAAAAATGACGATTTCATGGATGGAATTTTCGTATCAAGTGAATTTGTATACTCGCGTAAAACGAATTCGTCTTTTATGAGATATCTACTAAATGGGCACTAAGGATGACAAAAACTATTACTCATTAAAGTTTCATGAATAGTATACAATTGTTTATATGATTTTATAAGAATTATTTACATAATATCAGTTCAAATCAAATGCAAACAAATTTATACTCTTACATTTATAATAATACACAGTTTATAACAAAAAAGATGTTATTTAACCTTACTTTTCTTTGAAATATGAAATGAGAGATAAGGTATTATATGCTAATATGCATTCTATATTTTTTAGGTGGTGTCCAAACCACTTATTCAATCAAAGTCAAATCATGCACATCAAAACTAATAGATTCATAAAAATATTCCTTATAAATTGATTTTAAGTAATTGGTATATAGTCAAAAATTAAATTTATATTTCGGTGTCGGCCTTCCACACACCACAAATTTGTTTACCACTAAACCAGCACATTGCGATTTA
This sequence comes from Ammopiptanthus mongolicus, assembly GCA_039655645.1. Lineage (NCBI taxonomy): Eukaryota > Viridiplantae > Streptophyta > Magnoliopsida > Fabales > Fabaceae > Ammopiptanthus > Ammopiptanthus mongolicus. Next base: position 50,733,219 of record CM077350.1, read on the forward strand.
TGTATTAGATGCTTTCGGTTTAATGTGACAATTCTTAATTTTATTTTTTTATGTTTTAGTAATTGTGTGGCTAAAGTATTTTAAATTATTAACTAATCACAAATCATTTAATATGTGACTTTTTTTATGATAAGAATTAAACAATTTTAATGATGTGTTAATTTATGATTCGTTGAAAATGTAAATTTTTTTATATTAATAATACAAATCAATTAAATCCAAACATATACCTTTTTTAAACCAAAAGATATATTTCATATTGAAAATGAAAGCAATACACATTTTCAAAAATGAATTAAGCGAGATACCCCAAACCGACTAAACACACACACACACACACACAAACGGGTCTATTTTGCATTCTAGACTCCCAAGAGGGAAAATTAACTAATATATGATATACCCTATTATGATTGGTCGATAGTCAAATATGGCTGAACAAAAGTTTCTCAAAGTTAATGTTATTGGCTGTAATAATTTATACATGGACATTCATCTGGAGCAGAGTGTGCCCTGTTTGGGTCTCAAAGTCCCATTCTCCCTCTTGGCCATCTTCTGCGAATTGATAGGCTCCCAGGCTCTTATATCTTGTGTGATATCTTTTGCTAGCTGTGTTAATTTTATCACGTGCTGTTAGCAAGCTCATAGCTTAAAAAGTAAAAAAAAAAAAAAAAAAAAAAAAAAAACCATCACATGTCCCCGTCATATGCATCTATATAGACAATGCAGTTATCACAGTACGTGTTATATTAAGGAGAAAACTTACATACAGTGCCTTATGTCTTGATGGTACTGATCTATGGTGACTTCTATGATATACCAAACATAAATGAGGTTTATAAAATGCCTCTTTTTAACTTGAAATAGGAAGTTTCTAAATATTTGCAAAAACAAACTCTTAAATAATAATAATTGCAACTTAGTCATAAGGGTCATTTTACAAAATTCCCTTCCCATCATCTTCTCCAAATAAACCCCATTCCAGCAACCGCCATCACCCTTTACCGGCGAAATCCACAAACAAAGACAGAAATGACTGAGCTACAAGGATCAAAGACAGAAACGAGAGCTAACAGTTCTTCACCATCATCATCATGATCACCATATTTCCAAGCTCCACTGTCACTCCAAAGCCCTCATTCTCAAAGCTCCACTAGCCCGATCGGAATCAGAAGATGCCCAAGATGCGGGCCACAGATAGCAGCAGCAAGCACAAGGTTTATTTGGCAATGCCCTATGAAAATCTGCAATCCCCGAAAGAAGAACTGGATCTAGCTAGGCACCTTCGCCACCCCGAAGATGGCGGCCCGTGCACACGACATGGTGGGGCTCACCGTCAAAGGTTGCTCCTCCATTCTGAACTTCCCCAAACTCACCAGTTCTTTGCCCCGACTCGCCTCAAGACGCTGGATCTTCGTCATCGCCTCAATTCCATCTCAATGATGGAGGCTTGCCGTGGTGTAGCTCGGATCCGAATCCGCATGCTCCTAGTTCGGGTCGCCAAATCCCTAATCCGAACCCGCAACAACTCAGATCTTCGTCATCTCTGTGGGTATCCTTCGTTACCAGTTCAATCATCGTGCTCTTCGTCATTGTTCCAGCCACCAAGCTCGATCCAGAGGTGGTCACCTTTGGACCATGGTCATGTGTTGGTGGTTGTTCATGGTGGCTGTTGGAGGGCGATGGTGGTAGTGCTAGAAGGAGGACCTGCTTGGCAAATATTTTTAATTTAAACATTTTTTTATAAATATTATAACATATCTTAAAGAAACCTGCTTAATTGGTAACCGGTTGATACTTATTTCATTGTATGGCAATCCAAGGGTGAGGACTGAGGATAGTAGAACAACCCAGTGAGCATGATGCACCCCAATGGTGCATAGTAGAACGCACCCTAATCTCTAATTAAAAAGAGACATGTGGATTATTTTTTCCACATCATCACCCACGTTGTCACCCATTCTGTCTCTCTTTATTAACTTTTTTTTCTTCTTTCTTTCCCCTAATAAAATTCGGTTGTCCCAAAAAATGGTATCTCAGTGATCCCTATCAATTAAAGGCTAAAGATGTGCATAAATGTTAGGCTATGTTTGGAAAGATAGAGTGTGATGATTAGTAATAGAGTGAGATGGTTAAAAGGACTTAACTCATTATTTTGAAGTTTAATAAGTAATGGAGTGGATGGTTTAGGATGATAACTCAAATCACTCCATCCCACCCAAACCCCCAATTTTTATACCCTCCAAATTGGGGGGGCGGGAGTTCCTCATTAAACTTCCATACAATGGAGTGATATACTTTTATCTCTTCATTTCACTCTATTAATAACTACTTCACTTCATCTCCTTCAAAACTCTCAAACATAGCCTTAATGAGTTAGTATTATTTTATTTTATTAAGTGACAAATTGTCATCGATGAGATACAGAGAATATGACATAAAAGTGGAACGAAAGATCTTCATCCTCTTTTTGCCTACACATCTCTCCCCAAACTCTCAGTTCTCCGTCTCTTCCATAGCAACTCTGGCATTGTCCCAACCCTATTAACTCTCATTCTTTGTCCCTTTCTTCCATCTGTCCCAAGCCTCATATCTCCATTTTTTAGATTGTGACTCTATTGCAGTCGCAGTTTCTGCACCTTTGTATCTTCTTCCTCCCCACTGAAGATGAATCTGCCAAAGGTAGCTGTAGGATAAGGTGTAATCGTGCTCAGAAATGTTCTTCCAACGACTAGAGGAATCGACACCGTCAATCAACAGTACTCAATTAGTCGCTCCTGCTGGTTTAGATTCTAATTGTAAGGGTTTTCTTCTTTTATTTTTATTCTTTGTTTGCTGGAGTTGGGTAGAAATTCTTATGTGTTTACCAATCTTATTTTTGGCATTCTAAGTGTTTGATACAGGGTTTTATTGTGATTTATGAAGATTTTCCATTTTGGTTTTTTCTTTGTACCATTCCTCTGAAAGTGGACAAATGAAAACTAAATGAGAAAGTTTTGCTTGTTACAACACTTCTAGCTTTTGTCAAATCTCACTAAATTCTATTTTATGTATTATCATTATCAAATTTTAGTTAATGTATATTAGTCTACTAGTGATACATAGTATACAAGCACACAATTCTCTTCCTTCAAGTTATGGAGACAAAACTCCAATGAACTAATTCATTCAAATGATGAAATGAAGAATTGATCTACTTGACATAACAAAGGATAGTGATTTTCATGAGCTGTAATGTTTTTATTGTTGTATTTCCTTTACTTGCAGATTGAGGCAGCTTAGACTGTGCTTGGAAAATATTATCGGGACCCAAAGAAATCTGGTCCTATTTCATTTCACCTAAGTGGGGACATGTTAAGAAGCTTGAGTTGGAAAGACCATTTTGTTAGTGACAATGAGGATGCTGTGTACTATCAAACTGATCTAGTGATTTAGTGGCTCGTCCACATCAAATTAAAGACCAGAGGAGTCTTAGAATTATTGGCATGTGACACATCAATTGAAACGCTAAAGTGAAGTGGATTTATTCACAAAGGAATGCAGATGTTTGCAAAACTGTGATCTAAATTGTGACTGTACTTTGTTTATGCTGCATCCATGAGATTGTGGCCGTTTGTCTTGTTCTTTAACATCTGTGTTGTATAATTGACGGGCAAAAACTCATTTACAGTGCATATGTAAAATAACACTTGTACATGACCAAATCCTGTGAGAATGCCCACTGCAATATTTACATGAGAATGTTGGCATTCCTCAAAACAAAATGTGGGCAACTACATAAGCTAATTAATTAAAAATTCTGGAACTCATGATATCTTGAGAGAATTGACACTTCAATGCCATATAATAATCAACTTCCTCATCGTAAAAACTTGAACTCTTAGCTTAACCGAAATTATTTGCCTGCATTTTCAAATAAGAAAAAAAACAATTAGTATATATATTTCTAACAAACAAAGTAGAGGCAATAATCATAGCTAGTAACTATTGGCTTCAATTATCAAAATGTTTCTTCCACATGTCATATATTTCAAAGATATTAGTGTTGGGTTCTGACCTACGAAATTGGAATTTTCTTTAACTCATACAATTAAGTTTTTGATGAATTGAATTTTGCGATGTCTCATTATAGTCACAGTTGCCAGACACCATTTCCCTTTCAAATCAGACATACAGGTGCAAGTATAGATCAGGGTCTATTATAGTCATTTAAGTTTCTATAATCACCTTACCACACAGCCAAAGAAAAGAAAAGAAACTTTATCCTTATCATATTTTGAAACACAATAAGAATACAAAATAGATGAAAGTAACATAATAGCAAACTGAAATGGATCAAACATTAGCACGTTGATTGACAAGGTGATTCCGATAGTCGTTGGAAGAACATTTCCGAGCTCGACTACACCTTGTTCTACAGCTATCGCCAGCGGGTCCATATTCGGTGGAGAGGAAGGAGACGCAACTATGCTGAAACTGCGATTGAAACTAAGTCACGATTGAAGAAATGGAGATATGAGATTTGGGGCAAATGGAAGAAAGGGACAAAGAACGAGAGTTAACAGAGTTGGGGGAACAAAAAATATGGCTGCGACAATGCCACAGTTGCCATGGAAGAGATGGAACCGAGAGCTTGGGGAAATATGTGTAGGGGAAAGGAAAGAAAAAAAAAAAGAGTTAACACAGCAAGGGAATGAGTGACGGTGTGAAGTTAAGTGGGTGATGATGTGGAAAAAATAATCTACATGTCTCTTTATAATTAGAGAACAGTACCACCAGGACACAAGGTATAGTATGTAAGTTTTCTCCTTATATTAAATTGAGATGAATTCTTCGGTACCCAAAAAACGGAAGGGTAAAAATTTATCCTGTTTAGGTGACCCAATCAGATGGTGAGAACCATTTGACATGACCTATTAACTTGATTCATTTAATTGAGGTGACATATTCTGATTGAACAGAGTAACTTTTACCCTTTCGATTTTTGGGTATCCGAAAATTCACCTTACATTGAAGATATGTTATCACTAAAAAAAAAAAATAAGAAAATAGCTGATAGCGGTTAAAAATTAGTTTACAATCAATATTGGAAGCTAGCTGATTTAAAGTATTAGTTGGTAGCCAATATTGGAAATTAGCTGATTGATTTTTATTAGCTGATAATCGAGTAAGATCATTAGCCGATAGTCTACACTGGACGCTAGTTGATTAAATTTATTGGCCAGTAGCTGATTTAAAGACTAGTTGATGGATGTTATGCCAAATAGGATCTTGGGTTGGGCTTTATTATTATTGGGCTTATGATGATAAAGAGAAGTGTTGATGATGACCGAAGATGCAAGTGAAGAAAGGCAAGTTTTAGGTTGTTACTTGCTTAACTACCAAATCCTAAAGTGGGGGGAAGTGAATAAAGGAACTGTTAAGAGGTTTAAACTTGACGAGGAAATCATAAGAAGATCAACGAGGTTGATTATAGCGGTTGCTGATGTATAAACATAGAGTGTGGCTAAAATATAGGATTTTCGTTGAACGTGCTATTTTCTTTTTCTTTTTTTAGTGATAATTATATATAACATTACATACCCAGTACTCACATAAAGTGTCTTTCATTTTAACAATTTTTGGTACAGTAAGAATGTAGTTACCATAATTGAATATGCAATGCATCCTAATCTTAAATGACTAAAATAATTTAATGATCCACACACACCCTTATTTGCATATTTTGAAGACAATTATTTAAAAAGTGGTTCAAACTTGCTTAATGTGAGACATAACAATATCACATTCAAATTCCTAAGGCTGCACACGGGCGGGTTGGTCGACTTTGGAGAGGTTCTTTGGAACGAACCGGTTAAATGAGGTCGGGCTGGGTTGATAATAACACGGGAATAAACATTATGACCTAGACCCCATTAAAAATTTTAGTTGATAGTTGATGATCACAGCTTCAAATTATGAACCAAACTCAACTATATGAATTTCAATGTAGGCTAAGAAGGAGGGACTATTTTAATTAAAACATGTATAACTGTAACAACTTCAAAAGCATAGCTGACCTCGGGGTGCAGGTGAGGAACATTAATACCGTCTGAATGTAAGGTTGAGGCGGCCAGGAAGAAGCCGAGTATCTTCCAGCAATTCTTTTGGGGCTGAATTTGGTATGATTGATGACACACCATGGAAGACATGCCTAGATTCACCACCAAATATCAACACATCTCCTGATTCTAGACGAACATTCTCTGCCTTCCCCACATCCCTCTGATTCCCATAAAGAAATTCTGCTGAATCACCTATAGAGAAGGACACAACAGGCAACCCTTTTTGGAGACTTTCTTTACTTTCATCACGATCCTGCATCAAGTTGTTTCAAGATAAAAGCAAAAGTTTGTAAAAACATTATCATTATCAAACAAAGGCTTTATGGCTGTAAATAAATGGATGAGAAACATTTCAAACAAAACCATTTCTTGAGCTTTGCTAAACCATAATTAGAAGACATTCAATAAAGCATACATTTATGCCAAAATTCTAAAACACTAGCTTAATGCTTTGAGTATTAACAATCGGTGAATAGATGCAGCGGCGGTAGAAAACGATATAATTAGTAGCGGTTGTTTTTATAATTTTGAGTTTTTATTTAATTTTCACAGCTTCTGCTTATGGGTAGTAATTTAGGCCAATTTATGTTAATTAAGAGTTGTGGTGTGTTATTTACGAAGGCCAAGGATTCCTAATGAACTTCAATTTGTGAGTGTCAAAGTTGGAAGGCCACGTAATCTAAAAGATTTTAGTTTGCACTATAAAAGCTAAACCTTGGCCCTTGTATAGCAGATCATTTTCTTATTTATAGAATACAGAACTATTAAGAACTTTATTTTATGGTTTGTTACACCAGAAGAACCACAATATTTGCTATGTTTGACAAGTCTCAAATCCTTCTCTATTTCTTGGTAGAACTAGAACCCTATCTAGACTCTTTGTCCTACACCAATATGTCAATATTAAGATGGGTCGAGTGGAAGAGTTGGCCAAAATTAATATTTGATGTGTAATTTTTTCCGATCTCGACTAACTCTTAATACCAACTAACTTTACTAGGATAAGAATAAAATTAAAAGTGAAGAGAAAAACAAGTCACGAGTAAGTCAACGAATAAAAAAAAATAATGGAGGGAAAAGCCATCATGCAGCATCGTCGAGTTAGAAAAGTGAAGACCGAAGAGTATATACACTTTATAATGATTTTAGTGAAGTGAAATAACACCAATTGTGGATTTTTTTAATAAAGCGGAGTCAATTTATATTTTACTATTTTATTGTATAAATTATTTAATAATGAATACTATATATATATGTAATTCATAAATTTATGAAGAATGGGGGAGCCATGGCTCCCCTCAGTCATAACTAAGCTCCGACAGCGAATGGGTCAGTGTTAGCAGACCTCCAAAAGGGTCTACGCTAGGAAATATAGAAAAGGACACAGGAGTAGAGCCCTCTGATATTGTAAACAGAAAATAACAGAATAACTGTCAGGGAGGGAACAGTTAGAATAGGACAGTTGGAGTTAGTTACTAGCAGCATAGTAGCATAAATCAGAGAGAGAAAGAGAGAGGACAGAGGATTCTGTATCCTGGAAAGTGAGAGGACAGACCAGGTCTCTCGAATACCAGGGAAGCCATTGTAACATTCTTTCATTGCTTCTACTATTTCAGTATTACTCTGACACTGTCTCAGAGATTCATCTCTATCAATGATACCCTAGTTTCTGATCCAGTTCTAATAGTCATATACTTATTGACTTTAAGTAATGATCCATAACTTAATTAAACTTTTTATCCTAAAGTTATCTCCAAAAGGCAGCAGAGGAACCACAACATTGGCTGTGTTTGACTAATCTAAAATCCTTCTCTACTTCTTGGTAGAACCCTATCTAGACTGTTTGTCATACACCAATATGACAATATTGAAATGGATCAAACTTGCTCATTGACTTTCTATGAAGCCACAGACACTCCTCCTTCTTGAGGTGTCGAAGTGGAGGACACGTTTCTGACACCGACACTTCTCCGACACCTGTACGAAATGGGCCGGACACTACTCACTAGGAGTCCAATTAAAAAGTTATTTTTTGTTGGTTCGGGCACATGCCGCACACCTTTGGAACACGGCTTGGACACTCAGCCAATACCCCAAAATGGCTTGACACTTTGAAGGACACAGCTCTTCAAAAAAAATTGTTTTTTAAATAACTTTCAAAAAAGTCTTAGATAGAATAGATCTTTTCTTAAGTTTTTGGTTGTACCTGAATAGTTTGAAGGTGAAAGATATAGTTCATATTGTTTTGGAAACTTTTTTTTGTAAAGAGACAAGGTAATATGATGCCTCTTAGTTTTTTTTGGGACAATTTATCAAAGGGAAAATGTAAAGCTTAGCAAGTTATTTTGAGTAGGCGAATATATAAATTAAGATTCTCAAATTAGATATTTTGTCATGTTGCTCATATTTACTTTCATTTGACCTGCTCATATATATAGTGGCGTGTCCCGGTGTCCTAAAATTCGGACATTGTCCATGTCCATGTCTGTGTCTATGCTTCATAGTTGACTTCAACTAATGATCCACATCTTAAACAAACTCTCTTTATCTTAAAGATTATCTCCAAATGGCACATAACTACCATACTAAGTTACTAAGTGAAACAACCAAAAGTCTAATGCTAATATTCAAAACCAAAAGCTTCAATAGATATCCACTACATTGTGTTGCAATAAAGGAAGGTCAAACTTGAAAAATAGGGATACCGTAAGAGAAGATTTGACTACTTAACCAAACATATGCTTATTGTCATCAAATACTTGGCCCAAGATCCATTACACAATTCTGCTTTCTTTTTATTTTTGCTCCTCTGAGTTCCCCTTTCTTTTCACTTTTGTTATTGTTTTCTTATTCAATTTTCAGGAAATAAGCCAACAATATTCAAACATTACATGAATTCCCATGAAGAAAATGCATTCTCAATTATTAGAAATAACAAGTGCAAGAGCTGACCTGATGAAGACCAAGCCTTCCATTGGTTGTATAAAAATTGACAATGCATATATCAGGAGACATTGAAGGGAGTATGTCCTCCACATAGCTTTCACCACATTCCTTCTTAATTAGAGAATGTGCTTCTTGCATTGCTCTTGTAACAAACTTACTGAAGTGATCGGGAATACTAGGTGGCATACTACCATCAATTACCCTTTTATTTCCATATAATCTGGTTTGAGGGTCCCAGTCTAGACCAAGACACATCATCTTCAATCGGAGTTTTGCTCCATTTTCAAAACCAGGTTGATAGAATCCTCCATGACCCAGACCAATCTCACGACAAGTTTTAACTATATCCACCTAAAATTATTAGAATAAATGAGGTCAAAATAAAATTTTTTACCACAACTGAAGAAAGGTTATGGTGCAACATTCAGGATACATGGGAAAAAATTATAAGAATGCAGTGCATGATTACAAGTGAGAAATTCTAACAATAGACAGGAGAGAAGAGTGCTTGCATGATTTGCATCATATGTATCCTCTTACACAAAGTGTTGGCTAATTCTGAAATATTTCTCCTCAAAATGTCTGTAGTTAGTGACCTAGTGTAACGTTCAATAAAAATTGCAATTTCTACTATGCAATGTCAGTGGCATTTTGAAAGATAAGAAAGAAATAGTAGCATGCATAGTGAAGCAAAGGAATATAAAGTACCTGTTCATCATGGGCTAGATGATGTTTCAAGAGAACCATCCCGGGCGCCAATATCCTATCTTTTATCCCTCCCACTTGTATTTCAATGCAGTTTTCCTTGCTTTTTTCAAGCAATGTGGATCCAATTAAAGGAGAATTTCGTTTCCCATGAAAGCAGATGTCATATGGTATAAACTTTGGAAAACTAGAGTCTAACTTGTGAGAAGCTGATGCATAGTTCAAATTGCTTTGGCTATTATGTGGTAGATTGGCAGATGCAGCTTTCTTCTTCTTCTTCCCAAAATGACCATGTTGAAGTGATTTATCATGGTGGGTTGTAAAGTCTGTTGTTGGCAATGTCTCAGTACGTGAACTATTATTTTCAAAACTGGAACTAAAACTAGATTTACAACAGTTGTCCCCACTGGATTGGACCGATCCTAAGTCAAGTCGAGTTCTCCTCTTCAATTTTCTGTATTCAGGAACAATTGTAGTTGGTGGGGAAGGTAAATGATCAGACCTAGACATCAACTCAGGGTGTTTGTGAGTAGATGACTTAGTTGAGAAGGGGAATGACTGATTCTTCACATTATTATGACGCAGCGATATAGGAATACTGCCGATGATTATAGTTACTTCATTGTCATGAGAAGTATCAGATAACAGCTTGTCAGGCTTAACAACAAAAGAAAATTAATCAGTTTTTGTTAAAATATAATCTACAATGTAGCACAGAAAGCATGATAAAAGTATTACCCAGTCCTGTAAGCCATAGCCAAATTAAGGAAAATACACACACATAACAACTTAAAAGCAGCAATGCAAAAAATTAGTACCAAATACACACAAATTAACAAACATTTCAAAATATTTTTCTATGAGACTTGAGCTGAGATTCTGAGACATGGAATATTCAACAAGCAACCAAGAAAAGGATGAAGTACTGATATCAAATAGAAACAATCAGAAAAGCTGCAAAAGGATATTAACTCTGTTTGGATGAGAGGAAAGAAAACAGTGTTTGAAATTCGAAATGAAGAAAAAACTTGCAAGTTAAAATTATAAAATTTTGTTTAAGTTCCTTTCTTCCTACTTTTCTATTTAAGCAACAATAGAAATTTTCAAATTTCAAAAAATTTCTTTCCTTTCCTCCCTATTTTTGGATAAGACTCCTCTAAAGTGAGCTTAAGTATAAAGCGAGGAAGTAAGGTTGTATCCACCATTGATTAGCTAAAGTTGATTGACAATGCACTATAACTAATCAAGGGTGGATACACCCGTAGTTGCTGATGAGCTTTATCCATTTTCTTTCTCTCCATCCAAACATAGGTTACAATTGCCCTACGAAAAGGAAGCATAACAGTATTGTTGATCCCTTGCATGATGTGAAACAACTTTCACAAACACAAGTATATTACCAAAAAGACAAAAAAAACAAAAAGAAGGGTATAATGAACATGCACAACTAAAATTCTCATACAAATAAGCCAATAAAGTCTCAACCATAACACCGCTTAACAATGACACCAAACGAGAAAAATTGGCTCTGATACCATAACCCAAAAATTTATACTGAAGAAAAAGAAAATAGGCAGCTCAGTGCACGAGGCTCCCACGTACAAGAGACTAGAGACTGTTTCCACGATTTGAAAGGAGAGAGCAAGACTCACCCTCTCAAAAATTGATACTAGAAAAATCCCAAATTCAAAAAAACGCAGACACAATATAAACTCAGAAAAAATACAATATAAAACACCCAAATAATAGGGTATTTAACTATTTATAACCCCTTAAAGGAAACGCTGTAGTCGAATCCTGATCAAACACTCACTAAAATGAGATATCTTATAAAATATTGAAAGAAAAAAAAATGAAAGAAGAATAATTAAAATTAATAAAATGCTTTGAATAAGAGGGAAAAAAAAAATAGGGTGGGTTGAAAGCTTACTGGGTCTTTGTGAATATCAAAATTTCCAGATGGAACTACTTGTGAAGACTGGGTGCCCCTTGTGTACATCGTCATGTTGAAAGCTGAAAACTTTGAAGTAAGTTGGCAGAAAAAATGGTGATTGGAGGATGATAGGGGAGGAATAAACGATAGCGTAAGATTGATGGTGCGTGAAGAAGGAAGCATCGTTGGGAATTGGTAATTAAATAACAAGTCATGATAAGCAAAGTGAACCGAACTGAACTGAATCTCGATACGAGGATCAGATTAGATTGCGTTGAGAAGTGAGGTATCAACGAACGACGGATTCGCAATTTGTTTCCGTGGCGGTTGATATGGCGCGTCGCTCCTACTAACTCGGAAGTTGAGCTGGTTAAAACCTGACCCTATGTTGGATATAGTGGGCTTGTTTGGGCAGGCCCAATATATATATATATTTTTTTACCAATATTCAAGCACAATTTCACAAGCTAATCAATATCATACACATCACCACATACACTACCCTTTTGCAATTATAGCTAAAACTGCAGCTTTGGCACAGGAGAAAAAAATGATAATGTGACAAATGAAGTCCTGAACAAGGAGAAAGAACAAGAAAACTGAACCGTGCATCATTAGCATCAAGTAGTAGTATTCAGCAGCATGAAAATAAAAAAATGAAATAGCTTTCACTATTAAAGTTCTCATGTCACAATGCCTCAGGAGAGAAAAATTACAAATAAAAGATGAAGCAGGCTACCCGAACCCGGTCATGTTAGTCCAATATGAACCCGTTTATGACACTGGCTTTATCGGACGGGCCAAAAAAGTTCGGGTTTAATTCGGGCTTAAAAATTGCAACTCAAACCCTACATTTTATTGGATATATTTGGGTCGACCCTCTTGGCCTGACTCATTTTGCTATTTATAATTCATATTGCAATTTGAAATGATTCTATACATCAATATCTTAAATTGTCGCGTGAATTTTAAAAATATTTTATTTTTTTAATAAATAAAAAATCTTTACTAACTAAAAGAGATAAAAAAAATTTGTCAAAAAAGAATACTTTTAAAAGACATTTTATTTTAAAACAACAAAATTCACCATTGAATAGGGTTAAAGATGAGTTATACGATAAATCATTAAAATCATACGGCATTCGAGGATGAAAATTTCACACAACAATGTCGCAGATTATCGTGTGAATTTAGAAAAATCTTGACTAAAATAGAAAATTAATTTCTATAAAATATTTTTTGAAAAGACATTTTATTTAAAATAACGAACAAACAAGAAGAATGCAATAAACACCCAAAGTAGAGTAATTCTAAATTATGACATTTCATGGAAATATAATTTGTAAAAAACATAAATATATACAGCTTAAAAAATTGATTCAAAATAAGATAACCCCAAACATTTGATCCATTAATAATAAAAAGAATAAGGGAATTACTTTTAACACCCCCATTTTTACTTCTCACACCCCTCACCCTTTTTGGAAAAAAAAAATTGTCCCTAAATACCCTCTCATGTTTATATTTGATGCATATAAATGACTTCCGAAAATTAAATTCCGAAATGTATATTGTAGAAATTTTTAGAGATTCCGAAAATTGTTTTTTGAAATTATGTTTGTTGTATTTCGGAGTTCGTTTCCGGAAACATATAGTGGGTGCGCTTTCCGTAAGAATGCCTTTGACCAGCCATCAAGTAAACAATATTGTGTTGCCTTGCTCCTCTCAATTCATTTTCCTTCTTCCTTTGAGGCTATGTTTGGGAGGATGGAGTTCGATAGTTAGTAATAGAATGAGATGGTTAAAAGGACTTAACACATTATTTGAGAGTTTAGTGAGTAATGAGGTGAGATGGTGTAGGATGGTAATCCAAACCACTCCATTCCACCCAAACCCTCAATTTTTATACCATCCAAATAGGTGGGGGTTGAGATTCCTTCATTAAACTTCCATACAATGGAATGGTATACTTTTACTCAGTGTTACTAAAATCGGACCGGACCTGCTGCTTGGACATAAAACCAGACCAATGGTCGGTCCGATTAGCATATTTGATTGGATGAGTCACAAAACTGGTGATGACATGAGCAAACCGCGGTTGAACCGGAATAAAACTGGTAAGTTGGTCTGTGGTTGAACCGCCATCTCTATTGTGATCATGCTATCCAAGGTCTGTGCTGCACGATTTCCTAGCTCCTTACATGCCCGAAAGAGACATGCAATGCCTGTTGGATTTGGAAATTCAGAAAATGAATGCAAAATGCCTAGATAGGAATCAAAACATGCACTCAAAGTAGTAGCAAAGTGATACTACCATTGAGCTACAAGGGATTGTTGGTACATACTTCATAAATATTTTATATATACGTATATTTATTAAAAATTTAATATACATCGGTTCATCCGGTTCAACCAGTACTGGTTCGACCAGTAACCTGTTGACCTAATGTCCTGACCGAGTCAATGACGGTCCAGTTTTAATAACATTGTTTTTACCTCTACTCCACTCCATTACTAACAACTCTACTCCATGTTCTTCAAAACTCTCAAACATAGCTTGAGTTTTCCCCTTCACAAAGCCAAGAATACTTGAAATGTAGCCATCATCTCCAGTGTTCTTAGAGCTCATGACTTATTCATAGAAGCCGAAATCAAAAGCGACCCATTATCCATTTCCTCCAAAAGTTCAAATCTGCAGAGTTTTTATGCAAAATGAGAGACATAGTTTCATGTTTTAGCGAGAACGCAGTGAATGTGTCACATTCCTCATGTTTCAGCTTTTTTGTATTGGTCAATGTTAATATTTGTTAGATTTGTTAGAAATTAGTGAGGGTAGGGGATCGAACACTCTCTCCTTATCACTCCACTCCTTAAGTCCCACACTTCAACCACCAAGCTACCTTATGTCTCCCTATGTTCCAGCTATTCAAGCAACACTTGCATCCCTCCAATCCTTACACCTTCAACCCAAAATTCAATCTCTTCTGTCTATAAAACATCCCTCTCCAACTAAAAGCACCTTTTAATCACAACCGCATGGTGTAAGAGCCACTCCAATCAAGGGCTCACCATAAGCTTTGGTCAAGAAGAACCATCAGCAGCAACAACTTTCAGACTAAACACCAATTCAAAGTTTTTCTGGGTTTGTTGTGGGGTACCCATAGCGAATTACTTGAATCTGATGATACCCATTTTTGTTGACAGGTTGTTGGTGGATTTGTTGTGGGATATTCATAATTGGTTTTTCAACCCTGCTTCTAGGTATGCAGTTTTCATATTCAGGACTAGGAGTGGGTTGGAAAGCAGGAAACGAAATGGACTATCAGCCCGACCTAAAAGCATAACACAGTTCATTTCCTGAAATTTATTTTCGGAATTCAATATCTGTGTTCCAGAATTTGTTGTTGGAACACAACAAACATACTTCTGGAAATTAATTTTTGAAATATCAAAAAAAAAAAAAAATCTACAACATATATTCCAAAATTTAATTTCCGGAAGTCATTTATAAGCATTTCAAAAATTAAATTCCGGAAAGAACATAGATTAGCAAAAAAAAGATACAAAAAGGGGAAAGGGTGTGAGAAATAAAAAGGGTGTTATTTTTTACACCACAATTTTTTCTATTACACCAAAAATCTTTTAAAAACATTTGAATATGTTTAAAATAACCTCAACTATCTTAATACACCCCATAACTTATATTCACAAATACACAACTCTCCTCCCCTCTTCTCCCTCCTCACCTAAAACTTAATATTGATGATGGATTTGTGATCCGTAACTGTACTCTCTTCAGGGAATGGGTACCAGTAATGTTCTCTTATTATCTGTGTTCGTGGGAATATTAACAAGTTTGACTCTCGCTTGTGGGGAGGATCATCCTTGTCGTCTCAGAAACATTAACAAGTTAACTTCTCTCTCATCTCAGAGCAAGTCTCCCTCATACTCATAGAGATCGATTCATCTCAAAAGAAACTTGCCTAGATGGAGAAAGAGCTTCTTGGCTATCAAAGCATTGATCTTTATAGACCCAACACTGCAAACTTTTCCTCCAACACCACCAACTCCCTATGGGCAAAGATTCTAAAATTGGCCATTCCCATGAGAAATCTACAAACTTTTTGTCTCAGTACATGAATTACAAAGTTTATGGCCCTTGCTCAGATGATTGGAATGTTGCATAGAAACTAATTTTGCGAGGATGTGAGCCTTTTCCTAGAAGGAGGTGTTTTTCTAACTCTGTTTCTGGATGGGGGTGAGGAGGGAGAAGAGGGAGAGAGGAAGAAGAAGCGAGGGGAGTGATGTATTTATAAATATAGATTATGGGATGTGTTAAGATAGTTGGGGATATTTTAGGAATATTCAAGTGATTTTAAAAAATTGATGGTGTATGAAAAAAAAAATTGTGGTGTGAAAAGCAACACCCAATAAAAATGAGGATGTTAAAACTAATGCGCAAGAAATTAAACTTCAACATCAGCCTACTACATCTTTTTTTCTAAAACTATATATTTGGCCCAAATAAAGCAACATCAGCCCACCCCAAAGTAAACACTTAATTAGGCACCGATTTAACTAAAGGCCCAACCTCTGAAAAAACGAAACAATTTGTAACCAAAGATGTTACCTAAAAAAACTCAAACTAGAGAAATGAACTTTCCTCCTTTTATCATTTTTTATTTTTAATTAATAATAGTAATAATAATAATAATTAATTTTTTATTAATTTTGGAAATGTTTTCATTTTTATTTTTGATATACTTTTTTTAGCTACATTTTTTAAGCAAACAAAGCAGTAAAGGACTAATTATTATTTTCTGAAAACACATTTTTGGGGACAATTAAATGGGCCTGCCAGCTGACCCAATTAAGTCCGCCATACTTAAAACTAAAATAAACACCATACCCAAAGTCAGAAAGATAAAACAAAGTAAAGAAGAAAAACACGTGGGTGGTGCTGATGGTGGTTGTGTGGTGGTTTGGGTATTGAGTGAAGGTTATGGGTAGTTGATGGAGAAGAAAGAGGCGTAGGTTGCTTTATGGTGGTTGGGTTGAATGTAATCTGAGGTGTTTTGGCAAAGAAAAACAAAAGTTAGTGTGGATTGAGCCTTCTTACTTTCTTGAAGATGGAAGAAGATTCAATATTTTTCCTCACCTTCTATATACCATGTTCCTCTCCATGTATAAAAATCCAAGTTTTCTTCAGACTCTCCCTATTTTTTTCCTACAAAAAAAACCTCCTCTCTCCGAGACCTCTCTATTTTGCTCACCACAACCAAAACGAATAAAGAACTTCCCTCTTGTTCTTTTGGATAGGTAGGACATGCATCAACAAGGTAGTTATTAGTTAATTATGTGAACAACATAAAATGCGTTTTGTGATTTACTGATTGTGTGGAGAATGGTAGTTATGGTTGCCTTATGGAATGATGAGGAGTGCTTCCTACCCTCTTCATATATGGAATGTGTTTTTATTAGAACTTTTTCATATTTGAAACCCGAGACATGCTATGAAGAATTTCAAGAAAATAAAAGTTGTACTTGACAAGTATATATAATTCACTATTCCATGTCCTAATTATGACAACATTGTTGTATATATAGATATCAAAGGCGGCTGCTAGCCTGCCAGGGTGAAGTAGCTCATCAAGTGCTTCACCATGAACCAGGACTAAATTGTAATTTTTTTTTATTATTTTAAGAGTCTTTCATTTTTCAAATTTCCAATTTCCACTAGTTAGCTCTCAAACCTTAAATCTCATCCTCAATACCCAATTCCAATCACTCAACAACCGATGTAACACACAGATTTCCCATTCATCCGCATTGCCAAACGTTCTCTTCTGTAGTCTTCATTCCCTCCAACCCACATGTAAACCCAACAACCCTCGCAGTGTGATCGATGCCTCTTCACCGACATCATCGAAGAAATAGGCACTGTTAAGAAACCGGGCATCCTCGAGGCAAAAGTTGTGTTTGCGCATCTATTTCTGTCAATACCAAATTCAAAATCCGTTTTCAAGATGCATCCGAATAGGGGGAGAAGTGGCTTAAGTGCGACTGAGTCCGAATATTGGCGATGGGACAACACAAAAAATAACGTGAGTGACAACACAAAAACATGAAAAATTGTTACCCACTTAATCAAGGGACAACTTTTTGTCCCATGTACAATGCAAAGGAAATGGCAAAACTATCCTTCCCATATCCCCTCTCTCTGTCACATCTTCCACGAAGTCACAAACTCCTCTCTCTCTCTCACGTCTTCTCATAAACACCAATCAATTCCAATTCTATTTGTCTTTACCTCCTTCAGTTTTGATAAATGTTCGGAATTCCTTTTTTTTTTTTTATTATTTTTCCTTAACAATTCAAAATTCTTTAATCCCTTTTGCTTCCTTCACAAAATTATCAATAAAAGCAATTTTTTTAATAAATTATTATAAATTACTTTAATTTATAATATGTTAATTTGATAAATTATTAATAACTTAATGATAAATAAAAAATTAAAATATAAAAAATAATTTACAGATAAATAAAAAATAACTTAAAATATAAAAATCTTGTTCTCTGTCTTTTCGTAATGTAAATCAAATATTATAATACAAAGGTTATTTTTGTAAATTTTGCATTGTTCTGTCCAGTACGTGTATTGACTAACAAACATCATCCAACACAAAAAGTCGTGTTGTGACTTATCTACTTGTCCTGTACTGTTCTCTTTGTTCTATTCTTCCATGCGAATCAAACGGATCCTAAGGCACCCACGACGGTGCTTTGGAATAAGTGGTTAGCATTGAGGCACATAGGTGTTACCAACGGTGGCAGTGACAATGGGGATTTAGGGAATTTTGGCTAACTATTGGAATTTGAAAAATTAAATACTTTTAAAATAATAAAAAATTATATTCTAGTTCTGCTTCACGGTGAAGCACTTGATGAGCGACTTCACCCTAGCAGCCACAAATGTCAAAAGCGTACTTCACAAACGTATTCCATGTTCGATGCATTTTAAGTTTTTCTTTATAGTTTTATTTGGTTTAGTGAAATTTTATGAGTTTTAAAGATTAACTTAACTTGAAAAATTTTATTTAATGAAATGTTATTTTTTTAAATCAATTTTTACTTTGACTGCCCTACCTTTATGTTTATGATTGTGGAGAAAGTTTGAGAAACTTCGGTAGCATTTTTTGCATTTAAAAACTACATTAAAGTTAAAGTTAAAAATAAGAGCTTTAAAAATAAAGCTAAAACTATTTGATAATTTATGTTGGGCTGAACTACAACTTTGGGGAGAGAGAGATGTGAAGGCATTAGGAGAAGAGAAACAAAAAAATGTTCCTCTAAATAGCTTTTTTTAAAAATTACATATCTTTAATTTTTTAAGTTTTTTAAAAAGTGTTTGACTCAGCTTCTTTATTTAAAAAGAAGAAAAACCAAAACAAAGCTAGGTCAAACACTACCTTAATTTTTCTAGATATCTATTGTGACTTCGATCAGTTTCTAAGTTAGTGTTTTTATATGGTCCATGCCTTCATTTAAATTTGTGGTATGAATGAAATGATATATAGTTATTTTTAATTATATTGAGTCGGGTTGATTGAAATAAACTCCAAACATTATTTTTTTTTTTGTCAATTATCTATGTATGTTAATCTGCATATGGCTTTGCTATCATTTTAAATTTAAAATATGTTTTCGATGAATAACCAGTGAGTTTTTTTTTTTTATTGGAACCCACCGTAATCAAAGCATTTGGCTCTCCAGTGGGTCCACGGAGTATTCCTACAAGCTTAGATTCTTTGGACCCGCTATGGGATTAATCTCCGATGAATAACCAGTGGTTGATATTTGTTGATATTTTTTTTAATTAAATTATCTTCATTTTGTTTGTTGTTTGTTTTATAGTTGTCCATTTCTTTGTGTTACTTAACAAGAAAAAATAATGCTATATGAATAACACTCGCAGGAGACAAAAGAAATAACAGATGTAGCCATTGGGTTGCTTGTGGGGATTTTATAGATGAACTTTGATATGACATTATATAGACTACTCATTGGCAAATCTGATGGAGGAGAAATAATTGATGTATTTGTACAAGTAAACATCGCTTATTATTTATATATTACACTTAATAATATTAGATATCTTGTACTCTCAATCAATATACTTTTTATTTTTAAAAAAAACTAATAATATTGGGTACAACGGTATATTTGATGTATGATAAAATGAATCTGCTTTTGGATAAAACTTATGAAATTCATGAGATGTTGTCATGTCTCTGGTTTTGTTTTCATAAGTTTGATCCATGTGAACTTGGATTTGTCATCCACTATTGTGAGGAAATATTTGTGACCTTGGATCGAGGGAGTGGAATAAGGTCCCCAAATATCAACATGGACAAGATCAAAAACAGAATTTGTAATAGAAGTACTAGAAGAAAATGGCAATTGCTTTTGTTTTGAGAAGTGACAAGTATCACAAGCTTTATTGACAAAAGAAGGCAGTTTACAAATCTGTTTTTGTAAGGTGTGATAATACCAGGTTGATGGATGGCCTAACCTATAATACCAAACATCAAGAGCAGAAACACCACTATTGGGTGAATGTACAAATCTTGAATTTACTTGGGTTGTGGGGTTGTATGAACTATTCTCATGAGATGTCAAAGGGTAAAAGCCTCCAATTTCTTTAGCAACGCCAAACATCTTCAGGGATGGGATCTTCTGTATGATACACAAATTGTTAGTGAAAAGGGCTTGGCAATTTAAGGATTTAGTCAATTGTGTAATGGTGATGAGGTTAATGGCAAAATTATCAATGTAAAGAGCATCATGTAAAATTAAGGAGTTTGTCAATATGATGGTACCACGGCATATTGCAGTGGCTATATTACCATTAGGTAAAGAAACATGTATAGGTTTGATGGTGTAATATGAAGAAAAGAAGTGTAAAGAAGAGGTAATGTGGTCTGTTGCCCCTGAATCAAAGATCCATGAGCATTTACCTGAGTTGGAGGATATGGTCGAAAGGCTAAAGGTGCTAACCAAACTGGAGGAATGAGCAGTAGCTGTTGGAATAGCATTGGGAAGTAAAGCAAGCAACCCATGAATTTGCTCTTTTCTCAGGCTTAAAAGCACGTTACTGTCATCATTGGCCTCATTCGCAGATTCTTGCGTGTCAATAGCATCAATGGACACATTATGAGCAGCCTTTTTAGATCAATAACCCGTAGGAAAGCCATGTTTGAAGAAACATGTGTCAACCGTGTGGTTTGTTCGATTGCAGTGGGTGCATAACTTTGAAGAACCTTGCTTTGAAGCAAAAGACTTGAAATGTTGTTTACCTTTGGCTTGAGGCTTGGTTTGAATGGCAAGAACAGTGGGATCAGGCAAGATACCGACATTGGATTGCCTTTCTTGCTGAATTATCATGGAAAAAACCTTGTTTAAGGTAGGTATAGGATCCAGTAAAAGAATCTGAGATCTAACTGCAACATAGTGATCATTCATCATTCAACCCGTGAAGAAAGCATAACACTTTGTCACTGTCTCTATAAGATTGCATAGCCTTGTGACACTTTGGTAAAGTAAGCTGTAACAGAAGGATCATCTTGTTGAATTAAGTAGATGTCACTTTATAGTTGCAAGCTTCGAAGGTAATTACCCTGGGAGAACCGGTCTTTGAGTTCTTTCCATACTGCTAAAGCCTCAGTGATCCACAAGATACTAGTGCAATTTCTGGATTGACCGAATGATTGAGCCAAGAAAGAATGAGGGTATAGCATCTTTTCCATGCCTTGAACATGGGATCTTGATTAGAAGGTTTTGTGATGGTGCCATCGATGAATTCACATTTGTTCTTCATTTCTAAGGCATTGATCATAGATCTGGACCAACTATGATAGTTAGAACCATCAAGAATTGGGGATACCAACATTGATCATAGATCCACATATGTCATATGACTTTCAAACTACACATAACAATGACGTCTCATTGCCTATCTTACTCATGAAGGTATTTCGATGTCACCTTCTCTTCAGCGATATTACTCATATTCGATATCGACCATTGTACATTGGTGGTATTACTCATTTCGACATCCCAACGTGTGGCGATGTTGCTTTCGGTACCCCATTATGGCAGTATTTCATATTTTGACATTCCAATTCATTGACGATGTTACTTTCGATACCTCTATCATAGGCGGTATTGCAGCAAACAACATTCATCACATATAACAGTTAATCATGTCAATACCACATATATCATCATATAATCCAAATATAGCATGTCATTCAACCAAATCATGTGTAAAACATACATATCATAGCATCAACTAAAGAATAAACACATAATTCAAGGTAGGAACACTTTAAAGGAAGAACCCCCAAATTTAGAAAATCAGGATTTAATTAAACATAAGAATATTTTCCAAAAACCGTGTTTTAAAAGCATATCCCAATCCCAAGACAATTTGCACCATGAAAAGGGTGAGAAAGAGTATTTCTACTCACCTCTTGAAGACCTCCAACAAGCTCCAAGCTTTTGTCACGAACACGCCAAGAAGCCTCTCAAGAATCTCCCCCTTTCTTTGCTCCTTTTTCTCCAAAATCCCCTTCTTTAAGCCTTGGATCTCCTAGAGCAGCCACCAGCGTTTTAGTAGGTATTAGGGTTCTCTAGTTCGCACTTAGGAGTCATTAGTTTGTATTTATAGGGCCCCCAAAAGTTAAAATGCTCATTTACGGTGTTTTATGAATTCTCCCCATGTACATCGATGTATTACATTAGTACGTCGATATATTTAAATCATCTTACACATTTTGACCCTTGTACATCGATGTACTTCTAATTTTATTACAGTACATCGATGTAGAGACATATGTACATCGATGTATCCTTCAAAAGCCGCAGAATAGAGATTTGGTTAAAGTAATAATTTGGTCCCTATACGTGACATGAGTTCTTCATTTAGTCCCTATACGTAAAAAATTTAGAAATGAGCCCCTACATCTGTAAACGTTAGCAAATTTGGTCCCTATATGTGCAAAGGTTAACAAATTCGTCCCTGCCATCTGGAAATTGGTTCTTATACGTGACACAAATTTTTGATTTGATCCCTAAACCTGAAAAAAAAATTAAGTCGGTTCTTATATGTGCAATCGATAGTAATTTTGTCTCTGCCGTCTACCAAGGAGCTTGAACCCAACTAAAGATTTTTTTTCGTATTGAATATCTTCTATATATTATCTCAATCTATTTTTTCTATTGAGAGTAAAAATTGTATAATTTGGTCCGTAAATGGTTTTATATTCTGAAAGTTATCCAAGTTGACTCTCAATAGAAGAAATAAATTGATATAATATATAAAAAATAATCAATACCAAAAGAAACTTTACTTAGGTCTGAGCTCCTTGACAGACGATAGAGACAAAATTATTATCGATTACACATATAGGGACCAATTTAATTTTTTTTTTTTCAGGTTTAGGGACCAAATCAAAAATTTGTGCCACGTATAAGGATTAATTTGCTGACGACAGGGACGAATTTGCTAACGTTTGCACATGTAGGGACTGAATTTGCTAACGTTTACATATGCAGGGACTCATTTTCAAATTTTTTACGTATAGGGACTAAATGGAGAATTTGTGTCACGTATAGAGACCAAATTATTACTTTAACCTAAATATTTTTATTTATGTATATCGATGTACAGTTATAATACATCAATATACCATCTCAAAAATGCGTTTCTCACTTCTTTTAGGCTATTTTCTTATTTTTGTACATCTATATATTTCTCGTTTTGATATTTGTACATCAATGTATGATTCTAATACATCAATGTATCACCCTTTTTAATTTAGTACATCAATTTATCATTTTAATACATTGATGTATCACCCTTTTTATTTTAGTAAATCAATGTATCATTTTAATACATCAATGTATCACCCCTTTTATTTTGAGATTTAAGATGTTACATTTTCTCCCATACTTTAAGAATTTCGTCCCATAAATTAACTCCACACGTACGAGGCAAATAAAGGTAATGCACCTTCAACAACGAGGTCTGGGTATTGGCTCACCAAGTCTTCTTCCAGTTCCCAAGTAGCCTCTTCATAAGTCAATCCTTCCCAAAACATCTTCACCAATGGAATCGATCATCTTATTTCTCAGAGTCTTAGTGCTCTTGTCGCTGAGTTGAAAAGGCCTAACTTTATGGATTAAGTCCTTTAGTTGAATTGACTCAGGAGCTATCACGTGTGAAAAATCAGGTATGTACTTTCGGATTTGAGAAACATAGAAGATGTCATGAAGATTTGACAACTGTGGTGGAAGGGCTAATAGGTAAGCAATAGGCTCGACTACACTTTTTAGAATTCGAGAAGGACCCATAAAACAAGGAATTAGTTTTTTGACTAACATTGACCTCTACATCCCATTCTTATGATCGACTCTCAAGTATACATGTTCTCCTTCCCAAAATTCTAAAGGTCTTCTATTCTAGTCGGCACAACACACTTTACCTATTCTGCGCAGTGCGCATCTTTCCTCTTTGAATACTAACTTTGGTCTCTTGTATTAAATCCAGTCCTAACAAGATCATCTCACCTACTTTGCTCTAACATAAGGGGACCCACATTCTCTAATCACATCATCAATATACATATATTCATTAACTATTTCACCACATATTAAGTGTACAGTAATGGCACTTTAACTATAACATAATTTTAAAGGAAGTCAATGATAACATTCACATAATAAAATCATGCACTTATGTGTTTGTTTCTGTCCATTCTCCTAAAATCATAATACTTTCACTTGCATTTCATTATTATAACCATTCTCAAAAATAGATTTATAACAAACAATTCACAAAAGAATTTGAAGTAAAGTTTTATACCATCCATACGTAAATCTTATAGTCTCTTACATATATTCCACACCAAAACTATTATATTATTTACATCACAGAGGAATTTTTATAATTAGATAAACAAATAAAATAAAACAAGGAAAGAAAGGAGAAGCAGTAGCGACATCCGCATACTAAGTCTTATCTAGCCCAAGATGATAATTTCACAAGAAAAGAAATAGTTTCACTTTCTGTTGATAAGATGATCTTACTTTAAAAAAATGTGATACCAAAATGGAGAATAAGGTTTAGTAAACTTGCAATTGAAACTGTGCAAACATTGTGCAGAAACAACTATAAAAACTCCACTATTAAACACCATAGTAATACTAAGAAATCAGTTCCATTTGATCTTTGAATAAGCATATACAAGTAAGAAATAACATTTCTCAGTTTTTTTTGACAAGAAATGTAAGTTTGTTAAGATTTGACATGCCATTAATATATATGAGAAACAAATCCAAGGGTATACTAATTGCGATTAATATTTGATCACTTAAAAACAATCTGAAATTTCAAGGAAAAATGATTCTCTAATACATACACTATAAGAAAAAAATCTATTTGGGACGGAAATATCCGTCGCATACTAGTTGAAATTTCCGTCCCTATGCTTTTTTGGGACGGAATTTGCGACAAACAAAATTCGTCGCAATTCGCACGTCGCAAAAAATTTAGGACAGAATTTATTAATCCTTCGCGCATTTGGGACGGAATGTGGGACGGAAAACAATTAAATTTGTTGACGGAATGCTTTCGATCTGTCCCCAATTTCTGACAGAATTTGTGACGGTAAATATCAAATTTATTTTTTATTTATTTTTTATTAATATATTGCGACGGATTAAGGTAACACTTTCCGTCACAAAAATGTTAAGGATGTGACGGAATATCAGTGAAAATATTCTGTCCCAAATTTAATATCTTTGTGACGGATATTTTACATTAAATTTCGTCTCATCATTATTTTGAAAAAATATATACTTTTTTGTATTACAATAATTTCTTGATAAACATTAATTATTACAAAAATTAATAATAATAATTCGTAGTTGTTAATAGATTTTCATAAAATTCATATTCAACTCCATTTGTCCAATACTAAACATAAATTGTTCCATCATAAGCATATTATATGTATCTCTAAGAAATCCAAAATATACAAGTTCTATCAATACATCCAAAAGACCAAAGTTCTCATAAATTTTACGTTCTACATTCCAAAGCCATCAATATTGGTCATCAGCATCTATATCATTGGCAGGATTGCTTCCATGAGTAGTATCACCTATAGAACGGTCATCTTCATCCAAATCCATCATAGCCAAATCTATTTTAGCATGCTTAGCAAATAAAGATAACATTTTATTTTGACGAGCAAGGATGTGATTAATGATTTGTTGTTGTTCTGCAATCTTCTGCCTTAATCATGCCTCAACCTCGTCACTCATACCACGAACAATATCAATATAATTAGCATATTGTTTTGATTTAGAAGTTGAAGCACGTGCATGCATGCTTCCATCCAAACCGAGTCCATACACTCTACCTTTTGCATTTCTTCCTCCAATAGCTTCAATCATTAATGCATCATAATCAATAGGCTTGGGTTGAGTACAACTCCCATCATCACCAGACTCAGAAGATTGAGGTTGAGATTCAACTTGTGAACATAGATTTTCAAAGTTTTCATGTAAACAAAAAAATAGATAGAATTAATCAGCTTATGAATTGTTAAGTGGTCCATGAAGACCAACAATATATGCACAAATTCTAATTTTTTTTTACAAGTTCTCTTCAATGTATATCATTCTTCCCCACAAAATCTGCAAAAATTTTCATTAATATCATCATCGTAAACACAACATGCATCCATTTACACAACAATCAATTTTCTTATAACTCAAACCCAATCTTTCAACCATCTTCTTTGTTCTATAGTAATTCGGTGGCATACGATTATTTGAGGGCCAAGTTTCTCTACAAAATTGTACAATTTTGTTAAAAGCTTCTTGAGATATATTATGCTCAGCCTTAATTGTAAGCAATTGTAACGATGCAGACAACTCTGAGTGACTAGTGCACCCCTCAAACAAAAGGGATTGGGCTACAGCCAAAATATCAAAGAAAGCTTTTGTCTTTTCATTAGGTGGCTCATCCCTACTTTGTTGATAACACCGGGCAAAACTTGGACCTGCCGCATCCATTACCATTGTCTCATACGAATTTAAGTTTTCTCCATAAGTATTTTGCCCTTCATGCCAACATGAAGCAGATGGTTGGGGACATGTTGTAGGAGTTGGTTCAGGTACTTCTTCCCCATTTGACGTCCAATAAAAATAATTTGGCCTAAACCCTTTCCTATATAAATGATCCCTCACTTGATCTGGAGT
Source organism: Ammopiptanthus mongolicus (assembly GCA_039655645.1). Classification (NCBI taxonomy): domain Eukaryota; kingdom Viridiplantae; phylum Streptophyta; class Magnoliopsida; order Fabales; family Fabaceae; genus Ammopiptanthus; species Ammopiptanthus mongolicus. The sequence continues at coordinate 50,760,237 of CM077350.1, forward strand.
TTGCATTTTTCTATAGTCACAATTAACATCTAATTGTTCCTTCATTAATAAATTGAACTAATCCACAGGCATGTGAAATAAAAGTCTCAACACCCACATAAAAGGTATTTTCAAGCCCATCTCGATTAGGCAGAACCCTTTTATACATCCATTCTCTATGCGCAGGCACATCCATTGTCTATACACAAGATACATATACACTTCTTAGTTCTTACTTTAGTTTAATCATCAAGATATCATAAAAAATATTGTATGATAAAGGACACTTCCTAATGGGAAGGATAACTATATAGTGAACAGGGAAAAAATATTTTATTGGAAGAAATAATGGGAAAATGAGTTTACCTTTCTAATAAGTGTAACCAGTCTTTAATTTTGATGCGAAAAAATTTATGCACACTTCCTGATGGGAGGGATAACTAAATAGTGAATAGGACAATTGTTGCAAAAGTTTGTTGTAAAACAATAGTCTTAAGCGAAACAATTCTTTCTTTCATAATCAAAGTTAAGCTACCTTAGATATTAATCTGTATATGTCGTATGTTTTGAAGCAGGCATATATGATTCATAAGAGATGTGGGAGATGTGACAATTTTAACTACAAACAGAAGTGCAAAGATTGAAAGGCACAATTACTTCTCATGCATTCTACCACCACAACTTTAATAAATGTCCTTCATTTCCCCGAACCAATTTGAAGTGGAAATGGTAACTTAGGTGCCTTTTCACATACTCTGCTATTAACACCCCAAACAACTTTGCAGCAAAGAAATGAAATACCTGTGAAAGCCTTACTTATCTATCATGTAACTCCTATTAAGGCTCATCTAATTTCACTTGACTAAAATGGCCCATTCAGTACTTCACCTGTTCACCACACTGCTCCCATTCAATCTATTCAGGTTTCAATGCATATGTCTTGCAATCTCTCCTATGTACTAAAGCAAAATTCACCAACTCTAGAAGATCTCATACTAAGATTAGAATTGGAGGAGGAGATGGCTATGAAAGCTTAGTTCAATGAATATAGTGGAATAAGGGGAAGGATGCACCTCTTATCAACTTAGCAATCTATAAATAGCTTGATTTAATTACTTCTGACATTTTCTCCACATAACCATTTTTCTAATGCTTCTTAGGAAGAAACAATAACATTAACATAAAATATTCAAAATAACAAACAACTGGTTTTACCGCTACATCACTTTTAGCCTCTATCTTAACGGAAAGCAACAGTATGTATCCTTGAACTTCCTCCACTAAGAACTTATGACAAGGTAACGAACACAATATGTTTCGACATAAAAGAATCATCAAACATTGGTTGTGAAGTATATAAATATTTCTATTTGGACAACATTATCAGGCGATAGCGAGACCATACTAAGAAAGACATCCAATTCCGGCATGGGTAAGCATATAAGATCAACAAAAGAAGACAAGCCTTAGTATACTAGGGAACAATTCAAACAAGCAATGGAGGTAGCAACTTTATCTTTCGTAGGGGTAGAAACACGTAATTCAAAAGGCAACTTAGAAATAGAGAAAGAGAGATTTTTCACACAAGCATGTGGTATGCAAGAATGATTGCTCCTGAATCAAACAATATGATAACTTCTTGTTATAAGCACAATTCCTCTTTGCCTTCTCCAGCTTCTGCAGGATCTGAACTGTTCTGGAAAGATGGCAGATCGTCCTTCAAAATAGCGGTAACCCCACGTGCTGAGGTTCTTGGGATGCTACCACCCTATATCCCTTCATATGACGGAGAGTCTCCGTCTGCTCTTGCACATCTATGGTCATATGATCCATAGCTGCTACAAGCGCATCATTCGTCCCTCGCCTATCAGTCATCATAAATCTGCTCACTACCAATGAAACACTGAGTTGGTCAGGCTCAATATATATCCCAAAGCATAGCATGCAACATTTACAACTCTAACAAGCATTCCTATACGCCCAAGTTTTGTTTTAAGCAAAATCCATTACCACAGTTCAATTTAGGATTGAACTGCTCTGATACCAAAAATGTAACACCCTTCGTTACATTAGTAACCCAAAATAATTATTTAAATAAAACACAGTAAATAAAAATTTTCTTAAATAAATATTGAGTAAATACTTAATGTAATAATAATCCAAAATAATTGTTTACTTCAATTCAAAAAGGAAATGACATAATAAGTTTCAAAACCTCAAACGGCGCGTCTATTACAACTCGTATAAGGAAATAACTAAACATTAATAAAGGTCCTTTTGGCATATGCCATACAATACTAACCAACAAAACTACTAGAGTAAAGGCTTCAAGCGTCTGGTTGCTCAACAGGGTCGTCATCAGGCTCTAAAAACAATACTAGTAATGAGATATAAAATCTCAGTGAACAGAAATACAGTTTAAAAGATTTTTCGTAAAAACATTGATCTCAGTCGGTGCGGTAACCAAAAAAACTTTCCATGGTACCCGTTATTTTCAAAATAATAAGCAAAGATAATATAAATTAATATTAACAATAATCAGTCATCACCAATACCACATAAATCAAGTATGTCAAAATCTCATATATCAAATAATTCCAATATCCACATATGTCACATGACTTTCAAACTGCACATAACAATGGCGTCCCATTGCCTACCTTACTCATGAAGGTATTTTGATGTCACCTTCTCTTCGGTGACATTACTCATTATTGATACCAACTATTATACACTGGTGGTATTACTCATTTCGACATCCCAACGTGTGGCGATGTTGCTTTTGATATCCCATTATGGCAGTATTTCATATCTCGACATCTCAATTCATTGGCGATGTTACTTTCGATACCCCTATCATAGGTGATATTGCAGCAAACAACATTCATCACATATAACAATTAATTAATCATGTCAATACCACATATATCATCATATAATCCAAATATAGCATGTCAATCAACCAAATCATGTGTAAAACATACATATCATAGCATCAACTCAAGAATAAACACAAAATTCAAGGTAGGAACACTTTAAAGGAAGAACCCCCAAATTTAGAAAATCAGGATTTCACCAAACACAAGAGTATTTTCCAAAAACCGTGATTTAAAAGCATATCTCAACCCCAAGACAATTTGCAACATGGAAAGGGTGAGAAAGAGTATTTCTACTCACCTCTTGAAGACCTCCAAGAAGCTCCAAGCGTTTGTCACGAACGCGTCAAGAAGCCCCTCAAGAATCTCCCACTTTTTCCTCTTTCTTTGCTCTTTCTTATCCAAAAACCCCTTCTTCAAGCCTTGGATCTCCTAAAGCAGCCACCAGAGTGTTTTACGAGGTATTAGGGTTCTCTAGTTCACACTTAGGAGTCATTAGTTTGTATTTATAGGGCCCCCAAAAGTTAAAATGCTCCTTTACGGTGTTTTACGAATTCTCCCCATGTACATCGATGTATTACATTAGTACATCGATGTATTTAAATCATCTTACGCATTTTGACCCTTGTACATCGATGTACTTCCAATTTTATTATTGTACATCGATGTAGAGGCATGTGTACATCGATGTATCTTTCAAAAGCAGCACGATATACATTTTTATTTATGTACATCGATGTACAGTTATAGTACATCGATGTACCATCACAAAAATGCGTTTCTCATTTCTTTCAAGCTGTTTTCTTATTTTTGTACATTGATGTACACTTGTTGTACATCTATGTATTTCTCGTTTTAATATTTGTACATCAATGTATGATGCTAATACATCAATGTGTAACCCTTTTTATTTTAGTACATCAATGTATCATTTTAATACATCAATGTTTCACCCCTTTTATTTTGAGATTTAGGATGTTACAGGATTAGTTTTCACAGTTGCGCGCGGAGGATACCCTATGAAACAAAAAAAATATAATTAAATATTTTTTCAATGTTCTGTATTTAGTTTATAGATTTAATTGGTATGCACTGTCAATATAAAGATTTTTTACACTGTCAACCAATCATAATTTGTCACATCAGCTAAAATATTTGATCATTATCTTAACTACCTTAAATATCATTCATACCATGTTTTCTGATTGGTTGACAGTGTAAAAAACTTTACATTGATTTTTTTTTATGAATAAACTTTACATTGATAGTGCATATCGAATATTAGTTTTTATATGAACACATTAAAATATTTAATTTGTACTTGCTGAGAACTTTATATGCAATTTTAAAACTATATTGAAATGTTTGAAATTTCAATTTAAAATAGTATTTGGTGAAAATTATTTATTATTTTATTTCAAGTATGTACTATTTTATACTATGTAAATATTCTAATATTTGTATATATTGGATATTAATTTTTTTTACATAATGTGAATAAATTTTAATATTTTATCATTTTAATTAACTCTACTGAATTTTGTTATATTTTTATAATTTATTTTCAAGGATAATTTTAAAAATATTCAAGATTTTTTATACTTTGTATTTTTTAAAAAGCGACTTTGGAAAGATATGACATTTTAAAATGCTATAGTCAGGTAAGTTTTTAAGAGATTTTAACACCTGGGTTAGGAGCATCCTAACTGGAAGGTTTGATTAAAGGGAGTTTAAAGCATGTTTTACATTAGTGGCAATTTTTATTTTATTTTAAATTATATATTTATTATTATTCACTTAGATTTTTTAAAGTTTGCCTAATTACTTTTATATTAAAAAAATTGAAAATACAATTTAAATTGCTAATTCATCTGAAAGTAGTTTTAGCTCTCTCTATAGTTTTTGGGTGCTTAGTTATTAGTCAGTTTTTGTTTTAGTTGGATAGTTAGCAGTTATTAGCTGTTATATATAGTAGGTAGTATAGCTGCGCTATATCAGTTAGTTTGTTTTCTTATCTAGTAAATCAGAGACTTCTCTCAAATCATCAACGAAATATTCAGAATTCTTTAACTAAAATTCTCTAATGTGGTATCAGTTTAAACACTTTTTTTCCTCTTCTCTTTCTCTTTTTTCTTCGTCTCCTCCCTTTCTTGGTTTTTCTGCAACAATGGCAGCCACACCAATCCATCTCAAGATACTTAGAGCCACTACTACATTCATCCCAACTACAAGAAATTTGCCTTTCAGTGACACTTAAAATCTGTCACTATATGTTTAAAATCCGTACGTATATATAAAGCTTTTATTCACCTACGGTCGCTCCATCTGTCTATTATGAGTGATGAATACCAATGACAATTGATTGTCATTATAGGCTTTACCTGCAGTCCACATACTTTGACCTACAGTTGCATTTGATTGTTAATAAGTTTTACCTATGCTCCACCTACCTTTACCTACGATTTGACCAACACTAATACCTATACCTACAATTTTAACAATTGTCACTAAAAATATCTGTAGGTATATGAAAAATTTCTTGTAGTGCAACGAAAATCCATCCCTTATTCTTGTTTCTTTTGTCCTTGATGGCCCCAATTACCACAACTGGTCTCGCTCTATGGCCATGGCATTGAAGATGAATAACAAATTCTCTTTCGTAGATGGCACTATCAAAAAACCCTCTTTTAACAGCTCTCAATTTGCTGTGTGGAAACACTGTAATACTCTAGTTCTTTCTTGGCTTATACATTCTGTTTCTCCAAAAGATTGCCCACAACATCATAAGAACTTAGGTGAGTCTTGTGAACGAAAAAATAAGTGTCTTGAGAACTTTATATCCTTAAATAGATCTTTCCAACTCAATTCAAATTAGTCAGGATACAAAATAACTTTTGAAAATCGAATATCATAAAAAAAAAATATAAAAAGCAAAGGGGAACCATATAGATGAAAGTCACTCCAACAAATAGGAAGGAATCAATAGCAGAGATAAGTGCAATGTGACTACGTGAATATAATGATCAGGGAAGAAGGATGTTAATGTTTAATGGATTTTTTAAAATCAATGACATATCATGTTTCATACTTGACAATATTTTATTGGTGGAGAGACTAGATTCAACATGGCGTTAACAAAGAAAGTTATTTGGTTTGATTAATTATAAGGCTTACCTTTTTTCTATATCTTTTGGTGGTAGAAGGGCTAAATGGGTTTATTACAAACGTTGTGTCTATTGGTAAATTGTGAGGTTTTAGCGTGAAAAATTCGGATTTGGCCAGTTATATCACACTTGCAATATGCGGATGATACGTTATTTGTAGGGGAAGCCTGCGAAGAAAATCTATGGGATATGAAGTCAATTCTTAGGTGTTTTGAGTTGGTATCAGTTAACCACTATAAGAGCAGTCTTATGGGGGTGAATGTTACAGATGGTTTTTTGTGCTATGCAGCTGATTTCCAAATGGGATTAAATTACATACTAGAACTGAAATTACATACCGCCACTGGGATTTTAATTTGGTTATGTAAGATAATCTCCTTCATGAATTGCATGACGTAATAGCCACAATCTATATCATTGGTCTGACGGGACACTATAAAACCAAAAACAGTAAATTAATTATTTTTTATAATTTCTCATGAAGTTTAGTAAATTAATATATACCTTTATCCAGATCCATCTAATGTTGTTTGATAATTAGACCGGGCCACCTTAGCTCCGCTACAGGCACGGTAAATTTGCAAAGACCTGATTACAAAATCAACAAACTTCATTAAAATACATATTTTAAACCATCACACACGCACACACGCGCACGCATACACATTAAAAATTAATGTAAAATCTTACTGATTGAAAATATTCTTCATTTTGTCACGATTATTATGATCTACAATGATCCCTTCCATGGGATTGATCACTAATAGCAACCAATGATCCCTACAATTCATGTTGAGTTAGCAAATCCTAAGAAACTCACATTTCATAGAATGTAGTATCGTTAATGAAGTCCTACAGGATAAGTGACTCACCCTACGTTGCAAGGTTCCTGTTAAGAATTCAGGCATCCGAATGGTCCTCTCAAAAACCGGCTTATAAGGGGGTGGTCTACCCAGCTATATAAGCAATGGTCAGGCTCGTTAACCACCCGATGTGGGACTCGCAACACGTCCCCTCGAGCCTGGGCTCGTCACCACAAGCGAGGGCTAGCGGCACTATCCACACCATCGGACAGAACGTGGCTCTGATACCATGTTAAGAATTCAGGCATCCTACCATATTATCCACGCATCAAGCCCAATAGTGCTGGGCGTGAGGGGGTGTATTGGAAAAACCCAAGTCCCACATTGACTAGAGATAGAGCCTCATAAGAGTTTATAAAGCTTGGGCAATCCTCACCTCTTGAGCTAGCTTTTGAGGTTGAGTTAGGCCCAAATCTAATAGTTCCAGAAATAGGGTCTGATAATCTCTCCTTGCAATTGCTACGCGATCGGCTATATATTGTGCTTTCATTTGCCCGCTTATATCATTAAACATTAATTATGTTCTATGTGGGGTTAAGAACACGAACCTCCTTGTCCTATTATTTGGGACCAACAGTTCTCGATACAAGTACCTTCAATTAAAATAAACAAATGGATTACAATGACATCAATTTTTAAATGAAATGACTAAAAAAACATTGTTAACTTAAACTTGATGTAGTATTTGATATATACGGTAAGAACGAAGGCACTTAATCGTTGATGATTAAGAAGTTCATTGATTTCATCCATACCAATCATCTCAAGGGCCTCATCACCACAAATTTCTGCGTCTATTGGTATGGACAATAGTTCATGATTCCTCATATTCTTATGTACATGTATTCTAAGATAAGCGCAATATTGCAGACTATCTACACCAGCTGTATGAGGGGAGGGTTGAGATCTTCCCCTAATCTTTTCCAGGGTTGTAATTGACCCCTTTGTGTGCCCCGCACCAACTGTAGGAGGGGAAGGTTGTGATTTGCCCTTATTCTTTACTGGGGTTCCAATTGACACTCCCTTGCCTTTGGATTTTGAGGGTATGAATATTTTGCATTTCAGTACATAAGTTAGTGACCAAGTAATGTAATAAATATAGGCAGTGTGATAAGGGATCATATCTATTAACATATCATATCATTCACAACTATGAGGCCGATTGACCATGCCACATAGGTACCTAGTGCATCTCCTATTGTCATCACACCTGCTTCATCAATAGGTACATGCAATAGTGCATCCTCCTCAAGTGTAACCTCAATTCCAACCTTCACATGGTTGAGGAGTAATGACTTGATGTGCAATGTTTCACCTTGTTGGTTATACACTTTCCCTTTACCAACCAAGCAATGAGTTGATAAATATAAATGACATGAATTGGTGCCCTAAACCAAGTGAAAACAAATTAATTATGAATTAATGTTGCTATTTAACCGTGAATGCAATATACTAGTCAAGAAAGCAATATATTGTGCTGACTTCTATGCTTTCCAATCAAACTCCTTAACAATAGCTTAAGCAAAAAATCATGAACAGTAAAGGGGAGAACTATTACATTCTTGGTACGCAATTTATTGATCACTAATGACTTCCAACATTTGGATATCCAACAAATCCCACCGATATTGCTTGTTTATCACTTTTCAGTTGAGCAAATTGTCTCAGCACAAATAGAAGTGAACCTTAAGCACAACAATGACCATTACAGAGAACAATGCACCATTACAAAGGGAATGGACGAATGATGAAGAACAACGAGTTGCAACGAGAAAACGAGAAAAAAGAAAAGAAAATGTCATACCTTGGTGGCGAATTGAAATAGTAGCTTCCTCTAAACCAAAGATTGCAACAATGAGGGAAATTAAACCTAAATCATTAAAAATCATTAAAACCTAAACCACAGCTCGGAGGAATAAGAGAGGGAAGGAGAATAAGAGCACCTTGAAAGAGAGTGAAGTTATCTGCGTTTTCTGCCCTGGAGAGTATGCGTCTCTGTGAGTAGGTGTGAATGGGAGTGCATACTCTCTGTGAGTAGTTGCGAAGGAGAGTGCTTCTCTGTGCGTACGTAGTTGAGAAGAGATGGAAGAGTGCAAGAGTGGTGTACATGAGTGAGAGTGCGTGCTTAGAATTATAAAACAAGATGGGAAGCGCTATTATAGGTTGTTTTTTTGTAATACAACAAAAGATAGTGCTTTCTCAACAAAAGATAGTGTTTTCTCAAGGAAACGCTATCTTACGTGCAAGTAAAGATAGCGCTTCCTCAAGGAAGCACTATTAAACATTTATTCGAATATTTAAATAGCGTTTCCGCTTTCAAACATTATTAAATGGAAATTATTATATGTCTTTTCTAACATAGTGTATGCAATCAAAGAACACTAATTAATAATTTTGTTTGTACCATAATTCAAACATCAATTAAATATTTCTTTTTGTACACAACCATCATTCCAACTATGATTGCATATATGAAGTAAACGGTACAGTTTACTTGACATGAAACAAAATGATTGTTCATTTGAAATATGCTGTCCACCAGATGTTGCTACAAAATTCAATAAAATTATGTTATTTAAACACTTAATATTTTTTTTATAAGACAAATATATTGAAAGGAGTACAAGAAGTACTCCAACCCATCTATACAGCAAACTAAATCACACCTAAAACATAATATTTAAATGATAGTATTTTATATATTATTCTATAATATATATTTATTTTAAATTTATATATAATATTTAATACTATTTAATCATACTTACATAAAGCATTGATGTCTCTAGGTTTTAAATTCGGTAATAGATGGATGTACCCAAAAAAATTCGGTGTTAGTAAAAACATATATTATTGTTAAAAACACACATTAAGTAGTCAATCTTCAACTCTCCGCCATCCTCCTCTCTTTCTTACGGCATGCAGTATCACTACAACAAATAATACTTTTAGCGGCAATAAATACTGTTTTTAGTGACAATAAAAATCGCCGCTAAAAGTTTTAGCGGCAATTAATCAATGGCTGGTGTATGCGATGTCGGTAAAAGCTTTACTGGCAATTAGAGAGAGTGCTGGTAAAGGTCCATTTAATTGCCGCTAAAACAAAGAATTTTTAGTGGCAATTCTAGTGTCAATTTTAATAGCCACTAAATGTGCATTTATTGCAATGCCCACTCCTTCCATTTACCGACTTTTGACTATTGCCAGTAAAAGTTTGAGAAGTTTTCCATGGCAATAACTATTGCCACTAAAAGTTATACATACTATTTGATTAACAATCGTTTTAACGACAATTATAATTACATCTAAAAAATTTAATAAATACAAATGCTCCAAATAAATTATACTAATATTAATTCTAGAAAGACAATATATTTGATTAAATTCAGAACAAAAGATAGTAATTATTAAAATATATATATATATATATATATATATATATATATATATCAATCGATATGTTTAGAACAAAAGATAAAAGTGAAGTCAGATGCACAAGGGCTCTTTCACAAAATCAAGTTTCTATATAATTTGAATGAAGTACATTTATAGCCACAAGTACAAACTATTAATGTGTTGCTCTTAGAAAAAGTTCTCTAAGAGTCAATTCCCTAAGTTCATCGAGCACGTAGTATTAAAGAGGACTTCAAATTGAAAATTGATAACCAAAAAACAGGAAAGACAATTAGCATATTGCAAGCACATTGGTTGATTGTAGTCATCAGCAATAATGTTCCAGGCAATTTGAGCAACCCTTTGTATTTCTTGTCCTTCCTTGCATTTTTTCTGAACCAAATAAGAAATTTCTCTACTATGCTGTTGCAAAGGTTTAAAACATGGATTCAGCTATTGGAGAGCATAAGATAGCAATGAAATCAAAGGAAAAGGGCATAATTCTAGGAGTCACATTGTAATAAAAAACAAGTTTCCTAAATATTCAAGTGTCTGATTTCAGTGGTTGAGAAGTTCACACAAAGATTCATACAGTTGCGACTGCTTATATATTGCATAAAATTAAAGAACCATATTGATTAATATGGCATCTTTTAACAGATTGACTATCACAATAAGTGGTTCAATTTGATAAATTTTATTGTTAATGATACATATTTTGTGTTAATTAACCACAAAGAACTTTAACAAAAATCTGTGTGTTTATCTAGACCTTCTTAAAGCCTTTATCCAATGTGCAAGTGTTATGGCAGAACTTGTAGTTTAAGTAAGTAATATAACTAATATTATGTGTTGTTATGCCTCCATTTAGGATTTTCTATAAGCCAATTTACCCATTAGAGGCTAATTTGTTGAGGTTTTGATAATTAGGGTATTTGAGTAACTAATTTTGCTTTTGAGCAAGGAATGATGGTTGTGTTACTATTTCTGAGACAACTTGATAGTTAAGGTTACTTTTTATTGTCTAATAATCTCAAGACATGTTTAAATTATGTAGGTTTTGAAAGGAAGGAAGGTGCATGTAATTTCAGCTAAATCAAGGATGTAGTGCTAACTTTATCAATTGGCAATCTCAAAGAGTTGAAGAGACTATTGAAGCCAATGTACTATTGAAGCCAAATTAAATGAAATCAACATTTCTTTCCAAAATAATGCATTCAAAAACCAAATAAAAGCTGATACCTTCATTGCACGGTTTCTAGCTTCAATCGTTAGCTTTGGCTCCGGAGACACCAATGTAGTGCAAGCACTTATAGCAAGAGCCTAAATTAAAAAAATTGAAAATTTATCAGTTTAAATTCAGAATTGACTTCACCTTAGACAACTGCTCATTCAACATCATTTTTATACACCTGAGTACACAACAGTTCATTCGCCATCGCCATGGAGAAGAGTGCACTCAAGAGAAAAAAGTTTTGACCTTTATAACACAATCAACAGAAACTCAATTCTGTAGGGAACCTTATAACACAAATTTAACACAACTACTGTCATCAATCAATAATGAATTTGGGGAAAATAACACGGAAGAGAAGATTCCATGCAATGCATGGATCTGTGTATTGTTTATTACCTAAGTGTGGATTGGGATGGTGATGAATATGAGTATGCAACATCGTTCACCTTATCACGTACTGTTGCAGAGGAGGGGAACCATCACCAGCACCAACCTCCGAGATGCAAGATCGCATGACCAATACCATCACAATGTTTAGAATATGCACTATAAGAAAGCAACTGAAAAATGCATTACAGAGAGAAAAATCAAAATCAATGGAGATTTTGAACAACTCGACGAATCAAAATCAATACCTCCAATTTCAAACAATGAAGGAAATTAAAAATTTAAAAAATAATGAAATATTTGGAAGTAAGAAACACAAATGCGTCAAAATGACTAATACAAAAGAGATTTGAGAGAAAGATCAAAGGCATTACTGAAGAATAGAAAATTCAGGGAGATTATACAAATGCAACAATCTAATTCAACGAGATTACACAAATTCAGCAAGATTTTGTAAATGCAACAACCTAATTCAACAAGATTACACAAAATCAGCGAGATTATGTAAATGTTCCCTATTAATTTGGAAATCGATGGAGAACAAGATAAATGAAATTAATCTTATAGGGATGAAAAACCTAATCAAAGAAAGAAATCAGAGAAGAATAAAATCAATCAAAAGAGGAACAACACCTGGAGAGAAAGTAATTTGACGAGGGTTTCTGAAGATGCAGCAAGCAGAGAGAACAAGAGAGAGTCGAGTGTTCGTTTGAGACAGTGTTGAGCGCAAGACAAGGAGAACAAAAATTAAAAATAAAGGTATTAATAAAAAAATATTATAACCATACTTTGAGTGGCAATTTATCGTAATGGTCGGTATATGATTATATATTACTGGCTAATACTTAATAGCCATGAAAGCTACTGTCCATAAAAGAATCAACGCCATTTGCTCTATGGCCGTTAAAAAATTGCCGTTAAATGTAAAATTTGGTGTAGTGTATGTGTCTTTTTGCCTACTCTCATTATTTGTGAGCTGATAATATATGCTTCATATTGTGAAAGGGCCCACAAAACTGCAATAATCCCAAATAAACCATGGTTAAAGAATCATTCATCTCCAATTTTCATGGGAAAATGCAGCTACTTACATAATTCAGGTCAATAACTTCATCATTTATTGTCCGAAGCAATTATAATCTGCTTAGTCATCCGTCTTGTTTCTATCAGAAAAAAATAAACAACAAAGAGATTAGAAATGCAGCCAATATTTTGAGTGGTTCGCCAATCGTTTCACTCACCCACTACCGTACGTGTGTTTGCAGTGACAGATCTTCAATCAAAAATTTGGGAAAGTCCGAATAAATTTTAATACATAATTCAAATATATGTAAAAACAAAGTTGATAAAAAAAAACAATGTTAAAAAGTAAATGACTACGAATTATCTTAAAGTGTTTTTTCAGTTTTTTTACAAGGGTTAGACGTTTTAGTATTTTTATATATAGTTTAAAAAATATTTTTAAGATTTTTGGGGGAGCCTTGTCATGAAGAAGCTTCGCCACTGCGTGTTTGGTTTTCCAGTTAATCATGAGTTATCAAAAATGAGTTTGGAGAATTTAAATTGGTTTTTGAATTTTTTAATATGTTTAATATTTTTAAAAGTTAGTAGCTATAATTAGGCTTGATGTCCAAATCTTATCTAAAGAAAAAGTAAAAAAAAAAAAAAATCAATTCTTCATTCATCAAAACTCTGTTTGAGTTTTCAATTATTCTTTTTTGTTAAGTCAAAGTATATTAAAAAAAGTATAAGAGATACTCTAACCTGTATACATACAAACTAAAAGCTAGGTCCTATATAAATAAGAGTAGAAACCAGTATGCATATTACAAAGCCCATAACCCCAAAACCAACAAGAACCAAAAAAAAAAAAAAAACTAAAAACCATTGAACGACCGATCCATTAAGTAGTAAATGAGTTTTCAATTGCTACTCTTATCATAATACTTTTCAAAAACTAACTACTTTCCAATCCCTTCAACACTTATATCACTGGTCAATTTGGTACATTTAAAAATTAGGGTGCATTTGAGTAAATAATTTAATTAAGTGTTTATTAAATAAGTTTTTTTTTTTTCAAATAAGATAAAAACAACTTATTTTCATAAGTTTCTTTGACAAGCTTGTGTAAATAAGTTAAAAAAAGCTTATAAGAAGATTATAAACTATTTTCGTAAACTATTTGCATAAGTTTATTTCCATAAACTATTCTCATAAACTCAAATAAACTATCTATAAGCTTTTTTTTAAAAGCATCTTTAGTGTGATTAATACTATCTAAACAATATTTAGTCTACCAATTATTTTAATAAATAAAATATCTAAATATAAATCAGTTATTATAAATCCATTTTTAATCAAAACTAAATTTACAAAATCCAGTTAATCAAAACTCTACCCCTTCTGCTCCCTTTAAGAACACCTTGTCTGCTTTATTGATAAAAAAAAAATAAATAAATCAAAAGGTGTGCTACATTGATGAAACTAGCCTGGTTGTTCTGCATCTAATATTAGAAGCATATAATGCCTAAAAGGGACGTAGCTGTCTCTTTTTAGACCGTAACTCAATGATGCTCCTATTTTGTTGGGGGTATACCACTAATATTAGCTGTCCTGCATGTGTGGCCCAAACTATTAAAAAGAATTAAAAAAAAAATGGATGTGTCTGTACAAATAATCTTATTATTGTTTCCGTATGATGCAGTTTGGTTGTTTCTACGTGTAGATATTGCTGGCTAAATTCAACATGTGAGGAAAAGAGACAAACCAACTTTGTACAATAATTATATATTCTCATGGAATTTTTCCCATAAGATTTTCTTTCGATCCAAATAAGTTTACAAGGCACTTGTTCGATCTTCGTAACTAGAACCAACCCGTGAACCTGGATGTCACTCGCGACTCTCATGTCAAGTAACAGATTATGGAGGGGATGGCATGTCCTTTTTTGGACTCTGGCGACTTAAACATCACCAGTCATTGGCACAAACGGACACCATATAGAGGTCCCAACACGTCATGATCAATAATAGAATATTTCTTCCTTAAATTAATATTATAATAATAATAAGAATAATATATTATATAATGATAATCATGCCTAGAGAATTTAGCTTCTTACTGGCGCAATGCAAATTATCAGAGTTCATTTTGTAGGGCTGACTTTAATAAACGGATACCGGATTTTCAGATTCTAGCTACCTAGCCAGCACATATATATAGATATAATGGTCTCTGCATGCCTCATTTATGTGTTGTAATTTTATACATATTTTGCTAAAGTAATTTTATTGGTTGCGTTTCTCCTGAGTTTGTTGAGTGCCATGAGGGTTTATGTCGCATGCTCCCAACGTGAGCCTTAATGTTGCATGCTAATCATATTCTATATCAATAACGAAACCAAATTAACCCCTTACTAAAAGTTTATTATTTTTTTCAGAAATAATTTATAGTTGTTTGACATATATCTTAGACATTTATTTCAACTGGCAGGCCAAGTAATTAACTAAGACTTGTTTGTACCTACTTAGCTAGCTAGATGTTTCCGAAATTCTCTCACTCTCTCTCTCACGAGCATGCACACAAGAGACACTATGACGTTGTCTGTTCAAGGACCTCAATTAGTCTTTCTCTCTGCAACTGCAAGTATGTCTCTTCACATTCTGCCTAGAAAGAAAAAAAAGTGGGGTTCTGCCCTGTCCAATAGCTAGCCATAAGTCCATAACGCTAGGTGATAAACGAAATACCATTTTTGTTTTTATTTCTAAAAAGAAAAAGCTAACTTATAAAAAAAGGAAAAAGAAAATAAAAATAAAAATAAAAATAAAAATATAAAAAAGCTAAATGTTCCAAATAAAAATAGGGTCACGTTAATAAGTGTTTTAAGGATATTGGTTAAGGAATCCAAGAAAAGTAAGTTTTCATTGAAAAACTAAATATATTCTTCAAATATTAAATACATTAATTATCAATGAAAACTTTCTTTTCTTAATTTCTTAATCAGTACCCTTAGGGCACTCGTTAGCATTTTCCGTAAAGGTATCATGGAACTAGTTTTCACATGAACTTATGATCAAGAGTAATCTTGGGTAATATTTTAGCATAACCCAAAAAAACCTTAAATCATATGATGAGTAGCTGTATCAAATTAACAACAGTATAAGCGCGTTTCTATTTGGCGGAGCAAAATGATTGTGTTAAAACCTAAATATTTACTCAAAAGAAGAATTCAAGTCAACTTTAAAATTTAAGGAATAAATTTTTTCATGTGTTTTTCACATAATACAGTCATGTACAGAGAGAGATAAATATATTGACTCGAGCTTATATATTTAGTACTTTATGTCTATTTTTCTACTAAAATAACTGTGTTATGTGAAAACACAAATGAAATAATCCATTCCTTAATATTTGTGACTGTACAATAGTAACTTAGGCGATACAACATGCAGGGAGACTTTTTTGGGAAAATTTCAAAGGAGTAACTGATCCTGGAATGAATACGGATAATGAAAAATGTAGTGATTGAGTGATTTTTTTTTTTTTTTTTTGATGAATAAGTGATTGAGTGATTCTGTATGCATGTAAGAAAACAAAATGTTTTTTTTTTACAGTAAACATTATTCAATAAATTTTTAAAATGCCTTAAAATTGCTTATTGGTGTGTGTTATATACAGAAAGAAAGGTAACTTCCTTTCTAAGCTCTTTCCTCTTTAGTGAATGCAAGAATCAGTTTCAAGTCATGAAACACTATGCAAAGGAATTTATCTGTTGAAAAGTTCATACACTTCACAAGCATTAATAAATGAATGAAAGAAACAGTTGTACTTGAGGAATTGTGGCGCGCAGAAGATTAGCATACCGCGTTGTCTTCAAGTTACATACAAAAATCCATTATACGTTGGAGCTGATTTATGGAAAGGATAAATAAATAAGAAAAGAGCAGTCACGAGATAGAGTTCCAAAATTTGCACTATTGAGATTAATATACATTTTGTCTGATTGGACGTGTATATAATCATTTTTCTTTACTATTATATATTCTTGGCACCGCCATTCATTTTGAGATTGCATTAGGAGAATTAGCAGGACAAGAAGGCAACACATTGCAGATCAATATGCACCACGTTTATTATCATTTTAATTGCTGGGTAAAATTCAATTAAATGATAAGCAAAGCTAGGACAAAGAGATGGTGTGATTACAGGGCCGATCCTGAGATTTTGATTATAAAAAATAAAAAAACAGGATTGACCTTGAGATTTTGGGTGACTTGTGCAAATTGACAAATTGATACCCTCATAATTATTTGAGTGTTGTGCAGTTTGTGTGTATGAGACCGTTTGACAGAAAAAGAGAAAAAGTTAAAGAGATAGAGGAAAAGAGGAAAAGTCTAATTCAAACAGATCAAATGTAACTGATTCTAGAAAGTATATTAATTTAAAGAGATATTCAAATATACACTTTCCAGATCAAGATGCATACAAATATCACCAAAGAAGAAAAGTAGAATAAAGAAAGAACAATTCAATTTGGATATATTTTTCTAAAAAAAGTAAGTTATGAAAACCTCATCAATCAATTTTTTGATACCAATTCGCATTCATACATTTACCATTTCTCTTTATATTATTCTTTTCTTAGTTTCATTTCATCACCTAAAGCACGGTATATTTTGAGATGTTTCTTGGAAATAATTAAACTTGATCCATGTATTTAATTAATTAGTATTTATGTATTTTTAGGTTCAAAGAATTTTTCTTATGCATGTATTAGTTTCTTATCATTTTGCTGGGTAAAATTCAATAAAATGATAAGCAAAGCTAGGACAAAGAGATGGTGTGATTGCACGGCCGACCCTAAGATTTTGGGTGACTTGTGTCAATTAAGAAATTGATGCCCTCATAATCATTTGTGTGCCGTGCAGTTTGTGTGTGTGAGACTGTTTGAAAAAGAGAGACAAGAGTCAAAGAGATAGAGGAGAAGAGGAAAAGTCTAATTCAAATAGATCAAGTGTAACTGATTCTAGAAAGTGTATTAATTTAAAGAGATATTCTAATATACACTTGTCGTATTATTTTCTATTAGTTTATTGTTAATTTTCAGGAACAATTTTTTTATTACTAACAAATTAATTGTATAAACTTTTATTTTAATATTTATATATACTAATTAAATTTTTACATACTATCTGGTGCCCCCTCAAAATGGGGCCTAGTGTGGTGGCCTCTCTCGAACTTTTTCAAGCCCACACTGGTGTGATTATATATGGACAAAGATTTTATTAATGCTTTATAAATTTTTGGTTAAAGTAATATTTTGGTCCCTATACGTAACACCGATTCTTCATTTAGTCCCTATATGTAAAAAGTTATTAAAAAGGTCCTCATACGTGCAAATATTATCCATTTGGTCCCTTTCGTTATGTTATCGTCTTTAATGATCCGTGAACTACTACGTATAGGGACTAAATGAAGAATTTGTGTCACGTATAGGGACTAAATGAAGAATTTGTGCCATGTATAGGGACCAGATTATTACTTTAACCTAAATTATTGGGTCCTTATACGTGGCACAAATTCTTCATTTAGTCCCTATACGTGACACAAATTCTTCATTTAGTCCCTATACGTAGTAGTTCACGGATCATTAAAGACGATAACATAACGGGAGGGACCAAATGGATAATATTTGCACGTATGAGGACCTTTTTAATAACTTTTTACGTATAGGGACTAAATGAAGAATCGATCGATGTCACGTATAGGGACCAAAATATTATTTTAACCTAAATTTTTTTAATAAGCAAAAGATATATTGATGAGAGTATAAAGGATAAAAGGAAAGGTATTAGTTCTCCAAAGACCAAGAGCTGTGCTTGAATCCAATATAGAGTTACAGTAGCTTTATAAAATCAACACTACTAGAAATTTTCTGATTACTTGCGGATTTTTCTGCAGATTTTATACAAAAATTCACATGAAACAGGTTTTCTACAGTTTTTCCTATGAATTTTTGTCTATAAGTATTACCTTCGTGAGTAATTTTTTCCTGCGAATTTTCTTGGGATAAATTTAAATTCGTAGGAAATTCCCAAGGAAATATCAAAATTTCCTATAAATTTTCTTAAAATTTGAATCTACAACAAAAAATCTTATTTTTAAAAAAATTACAGAAAAATTCGCAGGAAATTCCTATAGAAAAAATCCGCAGGAAAATCCATAAGTAATTCATGAATTCCTAATAATGAATAAAAATAGTCCATGTGGGAACCAGTCCATTAATGCTTTATAGTAATACATTTTGCTGTGGTTCATGCATGCAGAGAAAGAGACGTACTTCCTCAATGCATGTTAACAAAGCCAAATCCAATTCAAATTCTCACTTGGCAGCGATTATGACAGTGTAGTGCCCCATATATTAAGAATATTTAAGATTAAAAGAAAAAGCTTTCGTCGATTGTAGCGTTTTGGTCAGAGGCTTTTTGACTGTGCCTGAACCGGAAGTAAAATACAACGTATATAGATACACAGTGGCGGATATTCTTAGAATCCCTTTGGTTGGGTCTTTCTTTTGTGTTGTCCTTTCAGTTTTTAGTTTTCTTTCTTGGTGTTTTTGTTGCCCTTGAGGTTTGTTCACCTTAGTCTTTCTGTTTTTTGTACAATTAGGTTTGCTATGCTTCTTTCTTTTGTTTTTGTTCTTTTTCTTTTCTTAAATACGGGTTTGAGTACTCCTGAAGTATTCTTTTTTTTTCCTTATATATAATATTTTTGTGTATAAAAGAAATAATCCTCAATCTTAAATTATATTTATATTAGAGTTGCGTTATTTTTTTTAAAGACAAATGATAGTATTTGTTGGATTTGTTAAAAATGTTAATTGGTGAGAGTTGAACCCTCTCCCTCCTTATCATTCTACTACTTAACTCTCTCATCCTAACCACCAAACCTACCTTATATCCCCTAGAGCTGTGCTACTTAGCATGACAAAAGATGCGTACAAATATCACGAAAGAAGAAAAGTAGAATAAAGAAAGAAGAATTCAGGTTGGAGGTTGGATAAATTTTTCTAAAAAAAGTAAGTTATGAAAACCTCATTAATCAATTTTTTGATACAAATTCGCATTCGTACATTTACCATATCTCTTTTTATATTATTCTTTTCTTAGTTTCATTTTTTGTACACCTTTTCTAATTTAGTTTCATTTGTTTTTCGTTTTTTTTTTATGTTTGATTATTTCTTTTGTTGCTTCTCACAAGGTTTACATCACCTAAAGCACAATATATTTTGAGATGATTCTTGGAAATAATTAAGCTTGATCCATGTATTTAATTAACTAGTATTTATGTATTTTTAGATTCAAAGAGTTTTTCTTACGCATGTATTAATTTCTAAATTCATGAACTTGTAGTTTCTAGGAGTTTTAGTTTCAATGCATCTGAACTAGGGTTCAACAACTGCTAGATTTAGAAATTAATACATACGTATACCTAAGACTTTTCAGTTCAACAATTGGTGGATTCAACACCCGGGTTTTTCACAATTTGTGGCAAAAAAAGTAGAATCAACAACAAAAACAAAGGTGGCAGATCTTCTCTTTTTGAGAGAAACTTAAAAAACTTAAAGGCAGCCTAAAAGAATGGAATAAGGAGATGTATGGTGAATTACAACTTCATATTGATGAGGCAACTAGGAGGCTAAATGAGTTAGAAGATGGAGATTTATAGGAAGATGTTTCAGTTGATAGCATCAGAAGAAGAAATATTGAGGGCTTGTGGAAAAAAAGTATTCTGTGTCAAAAAGCACACGGGGCCGCTGGATAAAGGAGGGTGATGCAAACTCTTCATTCTTTCATGCGTGTATACGCTCTCATAGACAACAAAATCAAATTGTAGCGGTCGAATCTGGTAATGCTTGGATCGAAGGAGTAGAAGGGGTTGGGGCAGCAGTGCTAGATTACTATTTGAATTTTTTTGCAGATTCCTCTAGGACAGGGCCTAGTCTGGATGGTGTCCCCTTCAAACAACTGAGCAAAAATGTTAACTCCTTCCTAATGGAGCCCTTTTCGATGGAGGAAATAAAAGAAGCTATGGAGCTGCGATGGCAACAAAAGTCCAAGGCCTGATGGGTATAATCTCAATTTTTTTAAAACCTCTTGGGACTTGTTAAAGGCTGAATTGGTTGCATTGGTCCAAGAATTCCATCACATGGAAAATTGCCCGAACGTGTAACATCGTCCTTTCTTGCTCTAATTCCAAAGAAGGATCACCCACATTACCCTTCTGAATATCGTCCTATTTGTCTTATCGTAAGCATATATAAAATAATTGCCAAGTTATTAGCTTTGAGATTAAAACAAGTGTTAAGCCTAGTTATCTCTCAATGTGAGTCAACATTTTTGCCACAACGACTGATTTTAGATGGCGTATTTGTAGCCAATGAGGTGTTGGATTTGGCCAAAAGAACCAAGCATATTAGTTTTCTTCTAAAGGTGGATTTTGAAAAGGCGTATGACTCTGTTAGCTAGAGGTTTTTGGACTATATGATGGTCAGATTGGGATTCTGCTCTAAATGACGTTTGTGGATGCAAGCTTGTATTTGCTCTAGCTCAGTTTCGGTTTTAGTCAATGGGTGCCCTACTAAAGAGATTAAGGTTGAAAAAGGACTAAGGCAAGGCGATCCCCTAGCTCCATTTCTGTTTCTTATTGCGGTGGAAGGATTAATCGGTCTAATGAGGAGAGCAATAGAGTTGGGGAAGTTTGATGCTTTTAAAGTAGGAGAGGAGGTTCAAATTTCGTTGTTATAATATGCAGACAACGCCATCCTTATATGGGAGGCAACTTGCACTAAAAGAAATTTGTCTTTCAATGACAGGTAAAATCTGTCACTATATGTTTAAAATCCGTAGGTATATGTAAAACTTACATTCACCCACGGTCAGTCCAACCGTCCATTATGAGCGACGAATAACAACCGAAAATGACTGTCACTATAGGTTTTACCTACGATCCACATACATATACCCATAGTTGTACTTGACTGTCAATAAACTTTGTCTACTGTCCAGCTACCTTTACCTACAGTTTGACTACCATTAATATCTATACCTACAGTTTTAACAACAGTCACTAAAAATGATCGTAGGTATATGGCAAATTTATTGTAGTGTTGGGATAACTTATGGGCTATGAAGACCATTTTAAGGAGTTTTGAATTAGTTTCGAGCTTAGAGATAAACTTCTCTAAGAGTAACTTATTTGGTGTTCATGTTGAAAATCAGTTTTTGGAGGCCGCCTCATATTTTCTAAATTGCTCCTTGGGAAGCATTCCTTTTAAATTTTTAGGACTTCCTATTGGAGCAAATCCCCGGGAAGTAGAGATTTGGAGACCTGTTATTGATCTAATGAAAAGAAGATTGGCAAGTTGGAAGTGTAAACATATATCTTTGGGCGGGAGAATTGTTTTGATTAACTCGGTTTTATCTAGCCTAATATCTTGGTAGGTATACAAAGATCTTTCGTTTGGTCTGGTACAGAAGCAGCTAGAAAAATAGACTGGGTAAAGTGGGACATAGTTTGTCGACCGAAGAATCATGGAGTCTTAGGCATAAAGAATTTGGAGTTGTTCAATATCTCTTTGTTGGCAAAATGGAAGTGGCGGTGCTTAACATGTACAAAAGCAATATGGTATAAGTTGCTGGTCCATAAATATGGGGATTTAGCCCGGTTTAATTCAGAAACTAGAACACATCATCCTAAAGAATGTATTTAGTGGAGGGATCCGTATGCGATTGAAGGAACTCATAGTCCACACCCTTTGTGGTTTACAAATGAGGTGAGGAGGAAAATCAAGAGAGGTTCCCAAGTTAGGTTTTGGCATAATGAATGGGGGGGGGGAATGTTGCCCTAAAGGATATTTTTCCCTCGATTGTTTTTGTGCTCTTTTAGACAAGGACTCCATAGTGGCTGAGGTTGGTGAGTGGATTGAGGACTCTTGGAGCTGGTTGTGGAGGTGGAGGAGACAATTATTTTCGTAGGAAGAAGAAACTCTAGTGGCTTTAGAAAATCTACTACATCAGGCACCTTTAAGCAAAACTGGAGAGGATGAGTGGAGGTAGACATCTGATTCTTCAGGTTCATTTACAGTAAAATCAGCTTATAAACTACTAATGCAGCATGTGAGTATTGCTCCCAACGTGCTATTGTACAACAGGTTTTTAAGAGGCTTTGGAAGAGTCAAATTCCCTCTGAGGTGTTAGCTTTTTCCTAGCATCTCTTGATGGATAGATTACCCACAAGGTAGCAGCTTTTTCACAAAAACATCATCTTTGATATACATGAAATTTCATGTGTTTTCTGTTTTAGTCATGAGGAGTCAGCAAATCATACCTTTTTTTCTTGCACATATTCATACCAGGTATGGTGTTTGACATATGCTTGGCTTGATATTTTGGTGGTATTAACCGTTAGGAGTCATGAACACTTTATGCAACATGGTTCAATATTAAGGGGAAAACATTTTCGTAAGTTCCGGTACTTATTTTGGCATGCGATGACATGGTCATTATGGTTGATGCGAAATAAGATTGTTTTTTAGAATGGAATTTTTGATACACTTGTTGTCTTAGATTTAATAAAGGTGTGATCATGGTGTTGGTTTTCTACTTTGATGGAGGGTTCACACTGCTTTTTTGCTGAGTGGTGTTCCAATCCTCTAGGTTGTCAGTCAGTTAGCTTATATAATGGTTAGTTTGATTTTCATTTAAGTAGATGCACCTGAGCTTAATCTGCTGACTTTTAATATCTGGATCACGAAGTAATGATGCCTGCACTGAACTGTGTTTTAAGTCTACTTTTGGAAGAATTTATTCTGGTCTCTGGCTGGATTATGATAATCAATTGCCTTCATAACAAAATGCAAGTGGAGCTTTGCGCAGGGCAAATTTTAACAGAGTTTTATCTGCTCTTATGCTTGCTTTTCAATACTCTAATTTTCAAGTATAGGATTCGGTGTTGTATTGGTCTAGGAATTCAAAGGGTCAGTTGGATGTTAGCTACAGTGGTTAAGTTTCGTTTGGGGTTTTCAGTTTTGTTGAATTCTTTTTAGTAGGATGCTGCAGATGATGGGTAGATTTAGTGGTACTAACATATTTGGGATGACTATTTCCATTGTGATGCCTTTGCACTCTACTTCCCTTTTACTTTTGGTTTTTTATTTGTATATGGGTTAGAGTACCCCTAGTACTCTCTTTAATATTATTTTGCTTATAAAAAAATGCATCTACTTAAGTTTATTGTATCACATGCATTATAAAACACCTATAAATACTCATGGAATAAATCTCCAAGTTAGTTCCTGAAATTGTAAAGGTGTGTCAACTTGGTCCCTAAATTTAATGAAATTCCAAATTTGTCGCTGAAGTTGTCAAATGTTAATCAAGTTGGTCCCTTCGTTAGTCTCAATTAGTTGACAGTGTTGACGACGCTAAGTTGGCACGTTATCTGCCTAGGTGGCACATTACCTTCCTTTGGACCTAATTGCAATCAAATTTCAGGGGCTTTTTTCTACTATGTGAGGTTAAATTTTTTCACTCTCTCCAACATCTATTTCTTCTCTCTCTCTCTCTCTCTCTCTTTCATTTCAAAATCTGCCCCTTTGGACTTGGCCAACTTTAGAAATGCCTGGTAAAAAGGAGTTCTTGGATGCCCTCCACTCATTACATAATTTCGCTGATCTAAGTTTCTGAAGAATGATGCTTCCATCTTCGAATGAACCACCACTAGGTATTTGCTCCTGCAAAATTTCGCAAAAATGGAATTTGGATTTTGCCCTAACATGTCCAGGGGATCCATTTCCCTTAAAGCAAGAAATTGGTGGAAGAGGCTCTCTTTAGTGACTGTAATATTGTTTGATTTGACATAGAAGCTTTCCTTCTCAAAGCCACTAAACATTCTTTGGCATATTGTAAGACTCAAATGCATATTTCTTATGAGCTCTCTTTGCATAAATAACATCAAGCTCAATTAGGTTAGCAGCAACATCAAGGTCCCACCCAAATGCTTTCATCATGTTGATAAAAGGTTTAGAAAAATCTTGAATAGCCTTTTTCCGCTGCTTCCACGATAAAGGTGAAGAGATCTGAAGTTAGATCAAGAGGGAATAATCCATTTTCATCTTTTGATTCTTTGGTTGACAAACCTCTAAGCTTTAGATTTTTTTTCAAGTTTAGACCGCTTCTGACTAGCTTCCTCAATCAACTGCTAAAATTAATGGATCTCTGAATCTTCATTCTGGATTTCAGACTGGAATTTCTCCACCATGATCTCATATGTCTTCAGGAGGCTTTGTTGTTCCTTCCCTAGTGCTTTTGAAATGAATTCAGTTCAGCAATGACAACCAGTTAGAGCAGAGGGAAGAAAAGAGCACGAAGACGGGGAACAATAACTGTGAGATGATAAAA
This sequence comes from Ammopiptanthus mongolicus, assembly GCA_039655645.1. NCBI lineage: Eukaryota > Viridiplantae > Streptophyta > Magnoliopsida > Fabales > Fabaceae > Ammopiptanthus > Ammopiptanthus mongolicus. The sequence goes on from CM077350.1 coordinate 50,785,596, forward strand.
TAGGGAGTAAAAGTAAAAAAGAAATTAAAAACAAAAACCTAACATAGTATCAAAATGATCCCTGAAATTGGTCCAATGAGGTGGACACCAGCTGTCCCTTGACACGTGGCAGATAACGTGTCACATGAGCGCTGTTAACACCATCAACTAACTGGGACTGACGGAAGGACCAACTTGATTAACGTTTGACAACTTCGAGAATTAATTTGGAATTTCGTTAAATTTAGGGACCAAGTTGACACACATTTACAATTTCAGGGACCAAATTGAGGATTTACTCAATATTGCTGCGTATTTGCAATTAAAGTCAACTAAAAACAAGAGTAGGCAAGTGTAAGACAAAGTGAGAGAAAAGTCTAGAGTAAGTAGTAAAGACACAAGAAGTAAATTCAAGTGAGTTTCCTAAAGAATTTGCGTATATATTCTTGATCTTCTCTTTGTATCCACTTTATCTCCTTCAAAGTTACAACAATTTCAAATGAAATTTTCACAAGTAATATCAACATATATACACTACAAGGAATTTGTCATATACCTACGGAAACTTTTAGTGATAGTTGTTGAAAATGAAGCAATAGGTAGTAGTGTCAGTCAAACCGTAGGTAAAAGCCTATTGAAAGTCAAATACAAATGTAGCAAAAAGTATGTGGATCGTAGGTAAAACCTATAGTGATAATCATTTGCTGTTGGTATTCGTCGCTCATAATGGACGGTTGGATCGGCCGTAGGTAAATGTAAGTTTTACATGTATCTACAGATTTTAAACATATAGTGACAAATTTTGTCAGTCACTAAAAGGCAAATTTCTTGTAGTGATAGAAATGCTATGACTTCTATGAAACAGATTTGGTCATGTTCAAGGACGGAGCCAAATTTGGATGATACGAGGGGCTAACTATAAAAATTAAAGTTCATTCAATAAACGTATACGCATAAAATTTTATACCAAATATATTCATAATTATATATTCCAAAACGTTTATTACACTAGTAATCTACACAGGGTAATCTAGCCACCCATAGTGAACCCTCATTCCCCGGAACTTGCACCCAGCACCAGGGTTCAGCATGCAACGGTAACACCCCGATTTTTTTCTGCTTTCTAAGATCGGTAAGTTATATAAATGAGTTTATATTTTATCCGAGGTTTTAGAAAATGAATTTGAATAAACCAAGATCATATTTATACTCTACATTATCGTAGAGTGTTACGGTTAAATTTTGGTTTGAAAACTCAGACGGAACCTGGTCTGCGTTTTCACTGACAGTAAAATTTTATTGATCAGAAAACCTATTTTTGACTCGTGAACGAAACAGTTAGGTTTTAAATCGAATTTCTAATAACTTTGGTCATTTTGAAATAGGTTATTAGGACGAAATCTTAAATCGAGTGAACAACGGAGCTGAATACAGGATTACCAAGACCCGCTAACAGATAAACTTGAGGTCACTTCAATGATAACTCACCTAGGTGAGTCATGCAAGTGACTCACCAAGGTCATAATGGTGTGAGAGTGGAAGGACAATTATGTCCTTAACCATTTGTGTAAATTCCATTTTTGTCCCTAGGTGAAATGACTCTTTTGCTCCTAAAATGAACAATTTTGGACCTCAAATCCCTCAAGTCCCACACTTAAATCACCCACCCAAGGCCATCCGCCCATTTTTTTCTTCACAACCTCCATAAACTTCTCAACTTTCTCACTTTCTCAAGTGAAACTAAGACCAAAATTTGTGAAGGAAGTGCTTGGATTCTTGCACATTTTCATCATCCAAGAGGTATACCTTACACTCCTTGATCCATAAACTCTATGTCCTTCAGTCATTTTCTTGATTCAAAGCCATAATCAATATGTTTCAATTCCAAGGTTCTATGTTCAAAAATCTCTAGAAAATCATAGAAAAATCCTTTTAATGTGAAACTAATTTCTATGATCTAGTTTTAAATTTCTCTATCACTATCCAAAAGCATGTAATCAAATAACATGTCTAGTTATTTTTCCTATGAGGGGCCGAAACCACTACCCTTGGAAGTTAAGAGTTTTACTTCAAATTTTTGTATAATGTAACTTGATCTAGTGTTGTGTATGCTTGAGGATCATTAATCCAAGAGTTAGAAATTTTTAGACATCTCTAGACTTTTTAAGTCCCCTTGGCCGAACCTAGACCTTATGATGCAAGGAAGTGTAGTTTGTTAATGTTAAAGTTTTGAATTGATTGTGTGAAGGTGGTTGTGGTTGAGTAGTTCGGGCGATTAATCCGAAGACTCGTGAGATCAAATCGGACAACGTTCATTCAGAGATTTACCTTTGAAAGGTAGGGAGAGATGACCTGAGGAACTTAATTTCCGATGACTATGTACTGTCCTTGTGTGTAAACTGTAAATTGCAATGTAATATTTTGAATTGTGGAGTAATTTATTTCACGCTTTAGTTATTTGGCTTGATTATACTTGATATGATGCTTTAATATAATTGGCGATTGATGTTGTGTTGAGGAACCTAACATTGGTTAGCGTTCAAAATCAAGAAAAGGTAAAAGCTTCAAAAAGCTTAAGACATAATATTAAGGGGATAAAAGATTAAAAGATTTGAACACAAAGTGTCTTGACCTTCTATTTTGGGAAAAATAAAGTGAAACATACTTTACTAATGAGATGAAAAGACATGAGAAAGGAAGTTGGTAAAACAATTTTAGTTGAAGAGAAACTAGTTTTGAAAAGAAAAATTCTTTTAGAAGTCAAAATGATCAAGTGGGTTATTTCAAGAAAAAGAATTTTCAAAGATCAAGTTTTAGAAACAAGTTGATTTTAATTGGAGAAAAAAGGTTTTTCATGAACTATATTTCAAAAGATGTTTTCTTTGGTGAGAGATTTAGAAAATTTAAAGGAGGTAGAATTTCAAAGTTTTGATGGTTTAATAAAGTATTTCAAAAGAAAAGTGGTTTTGATAAAGAGTTCTGCTCTATGGAAAACCAATCCTGATGACTTTGCTTGTAAGCTTCAGAGATGTGGGTTTTGTTTTTGTATTTCACAAAGACTGGTAAATTTGAAAGTGAACCTAGAAACCGAGACATCGGGATTCTAGTGTTCTGCAAAACACGTGGAGCGAGGATCCGTGTTAGTAAAGTGGTCATGTAAACTTGTGGACAATTTGTATGCTCTATAATCCAAAACCCAAGGCTGGTGTATCGATTTATGGTTTTGTGATTGAGTTGTTGGATTGTGTGTCCTTTTCGGTTAAATATGGAAAAGACCTAAGAGTCTAAAAGTTGTGGTGGTTGATAGCCTTGAGCTTCAGCAAGGAATAACTATACGAAACATAAACTTACGAAAAACAAAGATTTTCTCATGCATTTCTTTTTGGCAGATGTGCCAGCAGATGGGGGAACTTGATGGCAAGGAACCCTGTGATGTTAAGTCATTTTGTAACATTGTGCCTTGATGGACAATGGTGTCATACGTATGAAGTATATTGTGCCTTGAGTTGAACAATATAGTATGAACATTTACAACTTGTCAAGTACCGCTGAATGTAATTCCATGTAATCGCGTAATGACATAGTGTTTATGTACCTCTGAATAGCACGTAGGTGTTGGTCATTGTTGCCTGGTGGCCAATGTCCCTTGAGCTTGATCTGTTCTTTTGAAAGAAGTTGGGATTTTCGGAAATTAAGAATCAAGTACTAGATGATATATATGGAAGTGTCATGCACATATTTTAAAAATGACGATGACTGTTGGGCATGAGACCCTTGCTTTGTCTTTATTTTCATAATATCCCGTTTTATACTTATGATGCTTATAAGTGGTATTTGATATACATGAATCTGTTGTTTTGTGTGTTGCATATATGGTTGTCGCATCTTAAGTTCATATATTGGTTTCTCACCCTTGCTCTGTTTCTTGGCTATGTTGTTTCCTTTTGGTATATATTATTATCTGTGTACAGATGGGGCCGCAGGAGGAGAATCTTGCCTACTCGGGGGTTTGATCCCTGATTTTTTAGCACCGTGAGGATCCCGCTACTTGGGTTATCCATCCGGACGCAAGTAGCGCGGCATATATCTGGTCCGTTTTACCCTTTGCGGCAGTTTAGAGGGGGGATTGCGGGAGCGGATCCATACTGTGGAGACCATACAGATTTTGTTACCATCGGTTTGGATGATACTTCAGCACCTTGTGGACCAGCGTACTTTGCAGCACGAGATCCCCGCCGTACAGCCCTTACAGTAGCAGCCACCCTTAACTCCACCCACTCTGTTTGTCTTGGTCGAGGAGGATCCTCAGAAGGCACCCGAGTACCATCCTCAGGAGGATGATGGTGTTCTGGCTGCAGGAGCCGTAGGAGCTGGGGATGCAAATAGGAATGCACCTTCCCCTGACACTCCTTCTGGTGTCGATGCTGGAGACTTTTCTGGGGGATTCCCCAATGGTTTTCACTAATTGGACCAGCTTAGGGTTTTTCTTTTGAGGTAGCGATTTTTGGGTAGTTTGTTATCGGTTACTGATGGCCATGATTTTTAGAGATATGATTTTTCAGATCATCGCTACCTAGTGATTATGACTTATAGTATTTTTACTTTTAGTTAGCCTTTCTTTTTGAAATGGACAAGTCTGTTCAAGGTCGTACTATGTACATAGTTAACTGATGATGTATATATATGAGTAGTGCTGATGAGTATCTTGAGTATATGTAGTTGAGTGTTGGAAGAAGAAAAAATTATAAGAAGGAACTAAGTAAAGAAAATTCGTTTTCCGAAAGTAACCAGCAAACTTTTAATTCATGTTTTGTGCGTCTTTGGGACACCATGTGATACCATATTAGGGTGTCACAGCAATGGGAGTGTGCTGCTAATGGCTTTTCGGACGTGACGGATTGTCAAAATCTCAAACGATCGATAAATCTTTGAACAAACATAACTTTTGATCTGAGTGAAATTTTTTTGTATATTATATATGCACAAAAAACTCTTTTCGAGACCGTCATCTTGACAACTAACCTATAGGCTACAGACCTCCCCTAAAATACACATAAATCCGTCCCTAGTCATGTTAAACTGTATTAATGGTTCTTCTCTCATATAAACTGGCACAGGTTACAACATATTATAATATGTGGACACTAACTAATAGTAAGCTGATTCAGCCTAGCTTTGAAATTTCTTTGGAGTGTTCGTAGTGTATAATATGATGGGCCTTCTAAGTTTTGTATTCACATCAGATTTATCTCAATATTGATAAGCACCATGTCACCTCAACCGTGAGAGAATTATTGTTCTCGAAGCTGGTAATTTATCCACTTTGCTACTTAAACACTTAAAATTAACACTCGTGTAATATTAGTCACATGTATATACGGAGGTGCATTCTCTTGTACTCATAATAATTTTGGGATAAAAGTTATCATGTCCAATCAGAATGCGTCAACTCAATTAAATGGGATATGTTAGTGAGTCAAGTCATATGATTCTCATCATCAGATTGGACCACCTAGGATGAGTAAAGATCCTCTTCATTTCTAAAAAGAAATATATGTCTTTATAGAGTCAAAACTATAGTAATGGAGTCCTTTATTTCTCTTGAGAAATAGAAATGATCTTTACTCACCTAGGATGGATAAAATTATTCTCAGGATATCGAAAAATTCGAGGCCACATCCATTCTAATTTATATAATATATGATAATATTTAACCTTTCTCAAATAAAAAAATTTAATATACAGGCTGTCCTAATAATGATTAAACATTTTCCTTAATCCATTTCGTTGCTCAATCAATCTTTTCACCTAACAATGGAATGGCTTTGGCATTTCTCTCAGAATAAAAACCCTTTCGAACTCTTAATCATTGCGTTAGTCAATCAAATAGGCGAGCACGTGTTGATGATTATTCTCCAAGTAATAGCTCCATTGTACATTTTATGCAATATGAAATCGAATAATGTTTCTCATGGGGCCTTCTGACATCTCCATCGTTCTCTTACAAATTATAACAAACAAAGTTAAAAGTAAAATTCATTTTAAACTATCAAGCCAAATGTGGTGGGTTTGGAACGTCTTTATTTTATTTATTTTTTATAATACAAAGGACTATGAGTCCAGAGTGTATTCTAGCAAGAAGTGGGTTGTTTATGAGTACATCCATATACCACTAAGTAACCTATTTTTTAAATTTTTTTAATTATAAAACCCAATTCTACCCTTATCTACCTCCTCCAGTCCAACCTCCAACTCTCCGACTGAACCCCTGCGATGCCACCCCATGGAACTAGATCGCCGTCACCTGCCACCCCACCGCCGCTCGTCATCACCGCCCTCAACCTCTCCAACCACCAACTCTCCGGCGCCTTCCCCTACCTCCCTTAGCCGCCTCCCTTCTCTCTCCTTCAACAACCTCAACTCCTCCCTTCCAAAAGAACTCCTCGCTTACAACCCCTTCATAAGTGGTGCAAGACCGAGCGAGTTAGGGAAACTCACTAGCCTCGAGGAACTATGGTTAGCAGGGTGCAGCCTTGTCTCGAGACAGCTTCACCTAGGACGTAATTCTCTTTCAAAGCCCTTGGTTGCAAGTTTCAACTTTCGCCTCTCTATCTCCCTCTCTACTCTTCTATTTGCAAAATGCCACCATTTTCAACTCTTTATTCCTCAGGGCGTTCTGGTCTCTGCTTCTCGATGACAGAATCGACGTCATCGAGCTTTCCCTTTCCGACAACTTCCACCTCTACCATTGGAAAGTTAGTAATATCTCGCTTTCCAAATCTAAACCCATTTTCCACTGTCCAAAATCAAAGCTTTGGGAATTCAAAGTGATGGTGGCATTGTGGTGGTGCGAGTGGCGGAGCACGCAACTGGAAGGCCCTGGATATTTTAGGGTTTGGTAGGTAGGGTGGGAGGGGAGGGCAAAGTGGTATTTTTTAAAAAAAAATTACTTTTAATTTTTTTTGGATCAATAAATCTGGACCGTTTATTATTTAATAATTATATCCAACGGTTCAAAATTGTCTACGATGAAACAAATTGGAGATACACCAGCATACCCATAAACAACCCACTTCATGCTAGAATCCACCATGAGAACAGTCTAAAAAGACAAAAAACAACATTATGCTCCTTAACTACAATACACGACCATGATCCATATTTAATTAAATCCAAAAGACTATCTAAAGACTATCTAAAACAAGAGACTCGTTATTGAAGACAATTTTATTCCAAAACAACCAAATGAACCATAAGACTGAGTCCCACAAAACCCACCAAACTGACTTAGTCTTTGTCTCTTTGACATAACCAATATGTTGCAAATAATCACTACAAGAAAACCCAGTAATACCGACGGCTTGTTACCGACGGCCGTCACGACGTCGGTAATTCATGAAGTTTCGACGGCTTAGGCCGTCGGAAAAAGCTAAATTTGTTTACCCACGGTAACTTTACCGAGGACGAGGCCGTCAGTATATCCGTCGGTATTTTTTGGCGCAAATATTCCCTCTTAATTACCGACGGGCCGTCGGTAACCTTACCGACGGATTAAACCGTCGGTACATTGAAATGTGACCGTTAGGTGACCGACGGTTTAAGCCGTTGGTAAGGTTATTTTGAAGTTACCGACGGCCTAAGCTGTCGGTAAGTTTATCGACGGTTTAATCCGTCAGTAAATGGAAATGTGACCTTTCGGTTACCGACGGTCTAAGCCGTCGGTAAGGGTATTTTTGCCTTAGCGACGACCTAAGCCGTCGGTAATCGTCCACTTACACCAGGCCCGCGCCTTCTCCCGCGACCTCCTCCCCCTTCCCCTCCTCCCCCCCTCCCATTCCGCGTCTGCTCTCCTTCGCCATCACAGCCACTAGCCACCGCCACCTTCTCCTCTCCTCTCCTCTCCTCTCCTCTGTATCTTCTTTCCTCGCCGCACCACCACCTCTTCGCGGCCCACCACCACCTCGCCGCACCACCTCGTCGCGGGCCACCACCACCAACCGCCAGTACCACCTCGCCAGCACCAGCTCGCCGGACCACCTCTTCGCCCAGCACCACCTTGCCACAGTTTGCTACCTCCCTGTTAGACTTCTCCCCTCCACGTCTAGTCAGTCATTTCAAAATCCCCCATTAGATTGTATTGTTTTTCTTTGCATTACTATATTGTTGCTGAACATGTATTATGTTGCTAAAATTGTAGTTGCTGAACATGCATTATGTTGTTGAAATTTTAGTGTCAAACTATGTATTGCTGGTCAAATTATATGTTCTGCTGTGTGGGGCTTAGGTTGAATTGAGGTTTAGGTTGTTTTTTTTTATTTGTTCTAATTCCCTAATTTTATTTTAAATTATATTCATGATGTTTTAATTTACATGTTTTTAGTGATAGTGTAGGACTTAATTTCACTCGTGAATTTTTTAGGATAAATTACATGTGTAATTACATAAGATTTAAAAAAGTAAAAGATGTCACCATATAATATTTTTTTTTAGTTTAAGTTAGAAACATCGACCCAAGGGCCTAGCCAAGTAAAATCAAATAAATAAATAAAGTAAAATAAATAAATAAATAAATATAATAAATAATACAATAATATAAATAAAATTAATTAAGATAAATTGATTGTTCTTAACACTTATAACAAGTGTTAAGCCACATCAGTCAAATAAAATACTAATGCATAGAATATCAAAATCTCTTACCACTTGTATTTGTGTGAAGCCTCAAGAGAGTTATAATTAAATAATAAATTATAAAAATAATTAGCTTAAGTTAAAAACCTGGACATGAAAAAAATGTCGGGACGGTGATGGTGGAGTCATGGCAAATTGTAGATGATTCGGTAACGGATAGTGCGATGTGGCGAGACTAATTAGTGTTAAAATTTAATCGATTAAAAAAATTAAATAAGGTAGAAATAATAAATAATATTTGGATAATTGAATAAAGACGTTAAATATTTGAAATTAAAATTAAATTACAACAATGATTAAATAACAAAATAGGTTATTAAAATAAATAAGTCCGCAACAAGGAATACAATACCAATTTTTCTTATCACTTAAAATAGGTGTTAAGGCTCATAAGACTTAAAATAGTTACTTGTTGGTTTGTTTGCAACTTTGATCCGTCCCTATCCACTTTACCCTATGAACATGACTTTCAAGTAAAATTATCTCATAGAGGTTAAAGTTTTATTTTCAAGACGAGTTATTAATACTGAAACAAAATCTTAGCTTCCCGTTTGAGGTTCAATATTATTGAGCAGACGTGTAATCAAATAGAGGTGTCGTTCATTGTATTGAACCTTGAATTGTCACCGAGAAATAGTAGGAATGAAATGGAAAATGAAACTGAAAGACATCCGTTAGCCTTGTCAGTCTTTTGTCAGCCAGGTCGTCATTCCGGGATGGAGTAGACCCATTGGTTAACAGATGCAGAGAGGAAGTCAGCTCATGTCCATGTGTTGATTAATTGCATCGAAGTTAAGCCATACCTTGAGTATCTATTGCATAGCTTTTTCTTTCAATTACATAACATAATAAATATTACTATGCTAAAAATATGAATGGTCCAATTTGTACAGAGCATTCTTGTTATTTGAAAACGAAAGTGAGCCAGAACAGTCTGCACGTATAGATGCAGATTTTCCAATGTGATTTAGGGAACAAGTAAGTATATTCAAATTCTGTACGTTCGATTACATAATTTTTTTGCATCTAACATAAGGAATTTATCTATACGTAGGTTTCCCGTGAGGCACCAACTCCTCTCAACAGACAATTAAGGAACTAATCCGACGGTCCGTATTCATGTGTCAAAAAATGGCACACATTCTTCGTGAACGGGTACAAATTTCATACCCATTCATGGACGGAGGGTAAAAAAACAATTAACAGTAGGGTTTACGTGAAGGGCATCACAGAAGGGGGTGAAGATGACTTCTACGGAGTAATCCAACATATATATGAATTGGTGTGTACTACTTTAGACTATACTAAAAGAATAGTTCTATGTTATTGTAATTGGTTTGATCCATCCATCAGAGGCACAAATTAAATCCCAAATATAATACGGTGGACATTCGCATGGGTAGCATATATCAGAACTTTGATCCATTTAACCTAGCACAGAATGTGAGACAAGTGTATTATGTCTCGTACCCAGCAACCCGAAAGGACAAACGAGGTTGGTGTGTTGTCATCAAAACGAAACCAAGGGGTCGCATTGAAGCTGATGATTAGCAGGAAGATGTGCCTTATCAAGTGGATGAAATGTCTCGTGTAAATGAAGGCATTGAAGTTGAGCGTATTGTTGGTTTACGGGAGTTGGAAGTTGCTGGTGAAGAAGTGGATACTGAAAGCTTGTCATCCGTTTAGGAGCATTTGGATGAAGAAGACGAAGTCATTGATTCAGAAGAAGAAAATATTGAAATTAGATCTGAAGATGATGGAGACTTTTTGTCAAATTCTAAATAAAACTTAAAATCATGTAACCTTTATAATTAGATCATGTAACTTGTCAAAACTATGAATGGAACTTAAATAATTATTGTTCTATCTTAGATGATTATTCGTAATTATTTTATCATGTTATTATTTTATTATTTCATCTTTACATTAAACTGCTTTATAGACACGTGGCATCTAGAGGACGTGATCCACCGCCACCCATCCCACCTACAGGTGGTAAGGGTAAGGGTGTCGACACTGCTTCTGGTTCGACTCGTCGTCGGACCAGGGCACCTCGCATTGTTACTCGTGACGTTGCAGACGGTTTCATGTCTATCCCTTCGACATCTGTCCTTGTTGTGTCTACACTCCCATCACGCCCGCCTGCACCTACACAGCAACCACATACACCGCGGGCAGCACCGCCTCCACCAGCTGCACCTACTCCATCTGTTTTACCTACGCCATTCACAGCATCCGTGATCGATATGATTCCCACCCCGGGATTTATGACACACACACATCGGGGCACTTCTAGTTCAGCTGGTGTGGGTGCATCGTCACCTGGTCATCAGGCTATAGTGCAGGAGTAGGGGTATAGTCCAGGGTATACACCCTCATCTTCAGAGGCGGATGAGGAGGAGGAGGAGAAGGTTGAGGTCATGGCCGATGGTCGACCTATCATCTGGACATCTGGTAAAGGGTAAGAATTAATAAAATAAATTTATTCAATTTTAATTATATGTTTTTACTTGATATTGATTCACATGCTTTTATTGTTAAGGTTACTTCCTTCGAAGGTAGCTTCGAAGAACATCACAGCTGTTATTGAGTCGATGTTCCATTATCCTTGGTTCACCTGGGGACAGCTCGATGACAATGAGAGGCGGAGTTTCTTTGACGCTGATAGAGTAAGTTGTAATTTTCAATTTACTTAATATGTTTTGACTTATTATTTCATATAAATTTTTAATATAATAAATTACTATTTATGTATTTCTAATGCAGAAAAAAGTTGCTTGGAGAGCCGAGCATGAAGCATTGGTCGAGAGAAACTTTCATATGAGGGGCGAGCGACCCTTATGGATGGGAGATGCAATCTGGGATGCCCTATGCCGCCACTAGTTTACTGCTGATTTCCAGAAAAAATCAGCTCAAACAAAGAAAAATAGGACATCAGAGAAGGGTGGGAGCCTGTACCCAGAAGGTTCCGTTAGCCAGGCGGAGTACTTTGAGCGTCTGGTACATTTATTCATATTTAATACATATGTTATTCGTATTGTTTTTTAATTATTGTTTACTTATAATTTATGTTTGTGTACGTACAGGTTAGGGACAGGAGGGGACCAGTGCTGATTAACGAGCTCCACCGCCACACCCATACTAGGACGAGTACTGACGAGTATATAGATGAGCGCTCTAGGCGCACTCAGGTAATGCCTCATTTATTAATAGTTTTGAAATGTATGGTTTTATTATATATAGTCTTTCATTAATTCTTTGATTATGCATAACCGGAGGAGTTCGAGGAGAGGATGTCTCGGGCAACAGCATCTTCCTCCACCCCACTTGAGCCCGAGGAGCAACAGTAGCTTGCACTGTGTGTTTGGGCTAAGGTTGTTGGCGGCCAGAAGAAAGGTCGTCTTTACGGTGCATGAGACCTTTCTGGTAATTATCGGAAAGGATCTTCGATTTTGGATATCACCACAGCATCCACTGGAGCCAGTCGCCACGCTGATCGGGAGATTGCTGAGCTGAGGCGGAGGCTGGCTAAGTCCGAGCGTCGCGCCGAGGAGCGTGAGCGGCGTGCCGAGGAACGTGAGCGTCGGATGGAGCAAATGCTACTGAGCGTACAACAAATGCACCAACAGCCCCCTCAGCAGCAGCCTCCCATCCAGATCAGCCGACCAGTCGCACCAGGGCCGACGATGATGAGGACTCTTTCGATGATCTTATCTGGTCTCCTCCTCATCATTATGATAGGGATTATTAGATTTTCAAATTAGTTTTTTTATTTATATTTCTATGTATTGTAAGAACATTTTTTATTTGGATATAATTTTAAATGTTTTAATGTTATTTTTAATTTTATTTTGCACTATTTATTTAACTAATATTTATTAAATAATTAATAACAAAGAAAAATATTTAATGAATATAAAATATAATTAAATAATAATTATTAATCAATTAAAATTTAAATTAAACAAGAATTATATATACCGGCGGTCAGGCCGTCGGTAATGACCATGAACACTTTACCGACAGTCTAGCCGTCGATAACTTTACCGACGCTCTAGACCGTCGATAAAGTAGCCGTCTGTAATAATTATCGATAAGCTTCTTTCCGACGGAAAATAGGCCATCGGAAACCCGTCGTAAATGTGCTAGTACCGACGGTTTTTGGTGATTACCAACGGTTTTAGGCCGTCGGTAATTAGCTGTTTTCTTGTAGTGAATGACTTTTAACATCAAGAGGAAGAACAATTTGAACATGAATACAAGAATCAGGGTCGGCCCAAGCATAAGGCGGCCCAAGCCCTTGTTTTAATTAGGCCCACCAGCAAAAAACTTATTTACTATTAGTATTTATAAAATTTTCATCATTAGCTAGCCTAGCATAGTGGTTTTCCCTAGAGAATGGGGTTTAAGCCCTGCTTTAGCAAAAGCCATATTTTTTTTTGTAAGCCTAAAAATATAGTGGGTCGGCCCTGCCAAGAATAAAAATTCTGCCTCACAAATATATTATTGGACATGGAAGACACAAATGCTCTATAGTTTCTAATTGATCATGACAAAAGACACACAACACAGTTGATTCAATCCAGTAAACACATTTCTAATAAACATATTAAACTTTGAGGGTATTCAGTCAAGAAGAGCTCACCAGAAGAAAGCTAATACTTCTGGAGGTGCTAAGCACTTCCAAAGTGTTTACAAATAGACAAAACAGAAGGGGACATCAAGCAGATATTAGCAGACAAATTATTTTGTAAAATAGAATAAGAAGAAGCTATTGTCAAGGCACCAAAATTATAGTAAATCCAAACCCACTTGACATCCTCTAAGAAATGAAATCGAAGCCAACAAATTATCTAATTAAGCAATCTGCTCTTCTTCCTAAGCAAAAAGACTTCTTCTCCATTTTAGGTTCCATTTCCAGCCATTGTCCATCCATTCTCCTATATCAGAAATGACAGAACATTTATCTAGGGTTATCATGAATAGTCTAGGAAACAACTCCTTTAGGCTTAAATCTCCAATCCACACATCAGTTCAAAATTTAATACTATTTAATTTCCCTCACCAAAATTTTTTCTTCATTTCTTCTTGAAATCAATCAACGTTACATACATCTCTCCACCACCATGAAGAATTTCTTATTTCAACCACAATTCATATTATTAAAGAAAGAACACAATTGCTCATATTTAGAACGCAACATAGAGCACCAAACTTTTGAAGACTCCTGTAACATCCTCCATCTTCATTTTGCTAGAAGGCTTTGATTAAACCATTCAAGGTTTTTGAAACCCAAACCACCATCCATTTTCAGCCTGCAGACATCCTCCCAACTTACCCAAGCTACTTTTTTACCATCTTCACAGTCACCGCACAAAAAATTCCTTTGAATACGAGTAAGAATGGTAAAGACTTTCTTAGGCATTTTAAAGAAAGATAAATAGAAAATTAATAGGCTCAAAGTCAAACATACTTAACAAGAGGTATCATGCCCCCAAAGAAAAGATGTTTTCATTTCTAAGAAGAAAGTCTTCTCCTCATATTTAAAAGGCATACTTCATATTTTACAGTTGAGAGAAAATTTGATGTTGAAGCCATAAATTCTGAACAGACAATGGTTCAAACTAGGTTGCTCTTATGGAAATTAACTTTCAAACTTGAAACTAACTCAAAACAGATTTGAATGTTCATAATTTTTTTGAGTTTGCAAGCCCAACCAAAAGAGTATCATTTGCATATAGCATATGAGAAATTTCAATATAATTTTTCCCGCTTTTAAAACTGTTTAACTTGTTAAAAGCTGCAGCATTCCTTAACAAACCACTTAAGCCTTTTGCCAACCATTAAAAAAAGGAAAGAAACCAAGGGATCTCGAAGCCTAAGGCCCTTAAACATCGTTACTTCTTCAGTGGGGCTTTCGTTTACTAAGATTGGCACTTTCCAGTAAAAATACAAGCACTACCTCATCGTCATATATTCTAAAAAGCCACAATCAACCGAGTCATATGCCTTTTCAAAGTCCACTTTTAGAATTAAATAGTCTTCCCCACTCCTTCTTGTCACATCTACAATCTCATTAATTAATGCAACACCATTCAAAAGTTGTCTATTTGCTATAAATGAAGATTGATTGGATGAGATAATAGCATTCAAAACACTACTTAATCACCTAATCAACAATTTTGAAATTATTTTGGCTTAATTGCATTTTTGGTCCTCCTACTCTTGCCAATATGATTTTGACCCTATGGTTTTTTAGTACATTTGGTGCTCCTATTTTTTCAATGTTGCAAATTTGGTCATTCCATCCAGTTTCAGTCAATTTGCTAATAGAAGTTGCTGACATGGCAGGCCAAGTGGAATAAAATATATTAAATAATTAATAAATTTTAATTAATTAAATTAAAGAATAAAAAATGATTTATTAATTATTTAGAATAATTAATTAAAAAAATAAAAAAAGTCAAATGAACAATTAAACAATGGTTGCACCACCATTTCTAGAACCACACCCTCCGCCATCTCCTCTTCTTCCTCCTCCACTTTCCCAAAACGCTTTTCCAAATTTACCCTCACTTTCTCTCCCATTCATAACAAACCTCATCCCCTCCGAATCACAAGCTCCCTCTCCAAACCACCCCACCTTCCGCCGCCACCACCCCCACCGAACCCTTAATTTCTCGGTTTGTCGCCGAGGAACCAGAAAGGGAGCCAATATCCTCGTTGAAGCCGTCAGCGCTTCCATGGAGATCCACCAAGCCCTCACGTGCTCCAACACCATCCGCAACGTCCTCCTGCACCACGAGCAAGGCGGCATCTTCGCGACTGAGGGCTACATCCGCTCATCTAGCCTCCCATTCTCATGTTTCCACCATGGACGTCGAACCTGTAAGTGCTCGATTCCCATCATCAATCACCATACCTTCAGCTCCACATCATAGCCTGAAATTGTGTCTCTTTTTGGGTTTAAAATTTTGGGGTTGGATATTGATTGAATGGTCCTAAGTCGTTGACCCTGTGCAAGGATTGGTGCTTGAGAATCTGGTGGGGAAGTACCATGCAGGCCTTCAGCTCATGGCTAAGAAAATGGAGGATGAAATCGCAAGTTCAGTGAATGGAATTGTAGTTTAATTTCAGTAATGGGGTATGTAATAAGATATGTTATACATGAGAACAAAAATAAATTCTGATGAGATTAATCATCCTTTAATTTGGTGCTATTTTAAAATTTTATTCACTTTATTAAATTTGGAATATCATACAAGATATTGATATGGAAGAGGTGGAAATTTTTGTGTTGTTATTAGCTCCAGAATTATTATTGTGTTTTTTTCAATCAATTCATATCTCTTTTGGTATGAGATTTTGATGCCTCAAATGTCGGCTTGGCGAGTGCGGAGGAATGCCGCGGCTTAGGGAGAGGAAGAGTTTGAGGCCATTAAAATGCAGAAGCCAGGATTCCCAGTTAACTGTGAACAGGCCGTTGAGGAAGATTGCGGTGATGTCGACGTTGTCGCATAGGATTCCATCACTATGAATTAATAAATCATTTTTTTTAATTAGTTAATTTAATGAATTAAAATTTATTAATTATTAATTATTTAATTTATTTTAATCCACCTAGACTGTCATGTCAGACACTTCTGTTAGCAAATTAACAGAAATTGGACAGAAGGACCAATTTGCAACATTAAAAAATTAGGGGGACCAAACGTCCTAAAAAAATCATAGGGACCAAAATCGTACATGGACAATAGTAGAGGGACCAAAAGTGCAATTAAGCCGATGATTTTATATAGGCAGCCAATAAAAGAGATAAGGAGAATGGGCCAAAAAGGAAGACGTGAGACTTCAAGGAATCTTAGCATTATCATAAATATTTTGCACCATTAATAGCACCTCCTCCTTGATTAGATCCCAATAGCTCTTTACAAAATTAAAGTTAAAACCGTCTAGATCTGGGCTCTTATTTCAAAGTTGCGCACATCATCTTAAGTTTCTTCCGTAGAAAAAGGCAATGATAACCTTTCTATCTTCTATTCGTCTAGCTGTTGAAACTTGACGGCCTCCAACACTGGGCATTGCCACTTTGTTTCAACAAACAATCGAAGAAAAATGATTCTAGACTATTGATTTTACCCTTTCAACACCCTTTACTTACCTTTTTTCAGCGAAACAAAGCATCAATTTGATTTCATTTCCTCCCAAATTTCATACACGCATGAAAGTATCAATCGGTTGTTAGAATCACCTTATTTGAGCCATCACAACCTTGGCTTTTGATACAACATACTTTCTTTTGACTTTAGGTTCTGCTATAATTTAACAAAAAGCATTTTTCGATTTGCAACGTCTTCTGTAAGTCTGGTATACAACCTAAGAGGGGGGTGAATTAGGTTGAACGATTTTCGAGTGACTTTTAGAGATTTTTCGTTCTTTTGTTTTATGGATAGATAGATGGAGTTTGATTGATAAACAAAAGTAAAAGGATAAGGAAGAAGATTGAGACACAAGAATTTATACTGGTTCCCCTAACCACTTGGGTACATCCAGTTCTTCTAACACCTGCAGAGCAATTCACTATGATAGAAATTCTTGTTACAAGCAAGCCTCACCCCAAGGCTCCCTAACAATCTCTATACAACAAGATAGCACCCCACTATCTTTTCAAACCAAAACCCAACACAAGGATGAGTTTAATAATTGTGAAGAATGGTAAAACATATGGCTGTATCAGATCAATATCACTTTGTAACTATACAACTTAGTGCTCAAGAACTTTTTCAGAATATGAAAATAGTATCAAAGTTCTAGGCAAGAAAGTTTTGAAGGTTTAGAGCTTGTAAAATGATATTGAACTCTTATGATTGAAAGAATGAAAGTTGTGTACCTTCTGATATAAAAGAAATATATATATATATATATATATATATATATATATATATATATATATATATAATCATCAGATTGTATCTGAAGCAAGGTGATCGTTTGGCAACTTTCCAGGGACCAAAACACACCATTTGAAATCATAACGTTTCAGAAAATTTGATTTTGAAGCAGTGGTAATCGATTACGTCGTTGTGGTAATCGATTACATGTGTACGTTGAAAATCAGCTATTCAAAAATTTAGTTTATGTAATCGATTACACCTTTTAGGTAATCGATTACATCCACATCACCGAGACTTTAGGTAATCGATTACAGCTTTGAGGTAATCGATTACTGCAATTAAAAAAAAGTTTTTTCTTGAGATTTCAATAGGATTGCTTCAACACTTAACTTTGAAAATAACTTAGATTAAGTTTTAAACTTAAGGAATGATTTGTTTGAGCACATCTAAGTTATATAATCTCAGCTTGTAATATGTCAAAGATACAAACCATACTTACAGAGAATTGACAATACATAATTAAAGTCTCTGTAGAATCTTTGACTTGATCTATCGGAGGCTTTTCTTCTTTTTGATCAGCAATCTTGTCATCATCTAAACCCAGCCAAGTTTAAGAAGGAAATCTTCTTCACATCTTCCACAGACAGACCTTCACTCTCGGGCCTCAGCCTTCACATCTAAACTGATTATATCATCTTCAATTGACTTAATATTATGATCCACAGTTCCAAATACCTCGGTAATCCACGTCGTAATTTCAGATTTCAACATTTTGAGCTTCTCTTTCAGAACATATGATGGTCAGCCATCGCAAGAGATATTATTCCAGCAATCCTTAACCAAATTAGAAAAATCGCTATGTTGAAGCCAATAGTTATTAAACCTAAATGGTTTGGGACCCTAGTTATCTTGGCCATACTTCAAAATAACGGGGCACTGATCAGATAAGTCACGATTTAACGCCCATTGTGAAGCGTTTCCCCACAGGTTAATCCACTTTTTCCGATATTAAGAACCGATCTAATCTACTCATCATAGAATCGTTTGACTTATACCACATAACCCTTCTTCCCAAAAGTGGTAGATCAAAGAGTTCCATATCATCAATAAATTGTTTGAGTTCTACACAATCATTTGTGTTCCAGTACATTAGACCCTCTCTTTTCCCTTTTAATAGCATTGAAGTACCCTGCCACACACCAAGCACCAGCTCTAAGAACTCTTTTTGACTCATGAAGTTCATCCCACAATCTTTATTATAAGAGAAATCTTATGGCAGTTATTGTTTATGATAAACATTCAAGTTAACTATTGATATATGTAACAATATCCACTACGCCAGATTCGGGATTTAATAGCGCATATTTTGGGCATTTGACGCGCTATTAAAAGAGGTAAACAACGATAGCGCTTTTGAAGCGATGTCGTAGACTTATCTGAAATAGTGTTTCCCCGATGAAACGCTATAGTAGTTCACACTAAAATGCGCGTCCAATAAGAGGGGCTGACGTGGGGTCGAACTAAAGATAGTGCGCATAGTAAGAAGCGCTATCTAAGTGACACAAAGAAGATAATGTTTCCTTGAAGAAGCGTTGTTTTTTCCACATTTTTTTAAAAATTATTTTCATTGTTTTCTTCACATCCCCTTGCATTCAGCTTCAATAAACAACATTCAACATTCAAAAATAGCATGTAACATACAAAAAACAACATTCAACATTCAAAAAACAGAATCAATCATAATCAAACTTTAGTTCTTAAATATAGATATAATAATGTAAAAACAAAAACAGATGCTCCAATGAATATACCAGAATTTGACAAAGTCCAGTTGACATCATACTCAGCACTAACAACTTGTCGGCTGTTTCCAGTTGCCAACAACAAAATTAGAACACACTTGTAAATCTATGGTCCACCTAGCCACAAATGCTCCACAAATTCTAACTAACCCTAAGCAACAAAGTTATTAAAAGAATCAAAATGTCTTTCCATCTGTAGTAACCCTAGGTATTTCAAATGAAGTGACTTACCAGTTGACGTGGAAGACGGGGAAAATGAGTTGCTCGGTGGTGTGGGAGAGAGGAAGAGAGAGAGGGTCACAGAGAGGAAGAGTCTGAGAGCGCGCGGGGGTTTGAAAGAGTGAGAGAGTAATAGTGGTCACAAAGAGGAAACACTACCTTTAATATCTATTTTAGGTTGACCATACCTTTAATAGCGCTTTGATTAGGAAACACTATTATATCTTGATAGCTTATTTAACAATGCTTCTTTGGATAAACGTTATTATATCTTGATAGCTTATTTTTGGCGGGAATTATATGAGTGACAAAACACAACTACATGTAATCTCTTCGTCTTCTCCACCAATGTTATAACTTCTATCTGAAAATACACTACTGCATGTCTTTGTCTTCTCCATGAACTACAAGACTCCACGTATTTGTCTTCTCCATTAACTCTGCTCATATGTATAAATAGAACTATTCCATACTCTGAAACCATTTCACACTCCAAAACCTTTCACTCTCCGAAACCTTTCAATCTCCAAAACCCAAATGGCGTCCAAACTTCATTCCATTATAATGAGGAGAATTAATCTTGAAGCTTAAAAATGATGGATATGACACAACTAGAGAGATTGCTTTTGAAGGATGGATTGATTACTTCAACATGTGGAGAATCGTCCCTGTTGTAAAAATTTGGAGTTCTGGTCAAATGCTGATACCAACGCTGACAGATCCATCATCGGGCACATAAGTGGTGTTGTACCAGTGATCATCACCCAGGCTCTTGTTGCTAAAATAACGGGAGCTCCAAACAAGGATTTGGAATGTTTCAGAAGTCTGGAGTTGATAAAGGAAAATCCAGATCTTTCTCTGAGTAAGGTATATCAGGGACTGTTTCGGGACAACATTGATCAAAAGAAGAATGAGACCAAACTATTGACCAACAAGTCTAGATTCTTACTGGAGTGTTGCCGCCATTTCATTCTTCCCTTAATAGACAGTGGTCTATTACCTTCTCACCTATCAAAATCTGAAATGAATGTGGTCTACCACCTCCTCACCTATTCCAAAATCAACATTTCCGTTCCTCATCATAGAATATCTAAAATACCGTCTTCGCAGCAATGACGGAAGCATCCCTTATGGAATACTCTTTATTTGGATCTTCGAATCTAATCAAGCCTACTAGCATGAAGCATTGTCAATCTGGCCTAAACCTCTCGACACTGCCTTCCTCTAAGGTAAGGGTGTTGAACCGGCTCCTCTCGACTCTTCATCTTCTAAAGAATCTACGTATCCAGAGCCTACCTCACCACCGTCTATATCTAAATCTAACCTTGAGGATTGTCCTCAAGTACGAGAAAAGGAGTTGTATGTTCTCTAGCAATTAATTCTCAAGCAAGTTGTTGCTAATGTTATAAGGATCGAAAAGGATGCTTAAAAGAAGCATCAAGTCGATGTCATTGGTATACGATATCTCATGCTTGCAATCATAGAAGCGTATGATATGATCATGCACCTTATGATACTCTAACAAGAGCTAGCAAGGCATAAGAGATACTAGAAAGAGTATAAAGACAAGAAAGGAAGTACGACTTCCTGTTCAAGCATATTTGTTATAAAAGTCAACATATTTACTTCACCATTATGGGTATTGGATATTGCATATGGATCTCATATTAATGTGAAGGATCAAAGAGAGTACGACATTGGCCATTAGGTAAAGGTCTACCCTAAGAGCGGAAATGAAGCAAAAGTTGTTACATTAATTATAAGAGTTTGAATTTGCCTTATGGGCATTAGTGGAAGTAAATAACTGTTATTTTATTTCAGTTGATAATAGAAACAACATTTCTATATCTTGTATAGACAAGAAAGAATTTTAAGTTGCAATAAATGGACAATTGTTGTTTAATTTATTCAACTGATGTCTTCTATGCTTGTATTCATATGAGATTTGGACTTTGTGTCCTTGATCTCGATATGCCCATCTATAACATAAATGCGAATAGGGTCAAATCAGGTGATTTGGACCCTCTATGTCATCAGCAATATCTTTAGACCATATAAATAAGAAACATATTTCCAAGCTCCACTAATATGGACTCTTGGACTCATCCAATTATGAATTGTTTGAGGTTTGAGAATCCTACTTGTTTGGAAAGATGACTAAGCTCCATTCACTAGTAAGGTGGAAGGGCTGGTAATCTTTTGGTATGATACATTGTGATGTATGAGGGCCTCTAAACAAGTTTGCTAGAAGACAAGTTTTCGTACTTCATCTCGTTTATTGATAGCTTCAGTAAAAATGGATTTGAGTATGACACAAGTCAGAAATCTTTGAAATGTTCAAAGAATTCAAGAACGAAGTGGAAAACTAATTCTGGAAAAGTATTAAAATCATGCGATCAGTTCATGGTGGTAAGTACTTAAGCAAATTGTTTGATGACTATATGAAGAAGTGTGAGATTATATCTCAACTCACTCCTCCTGGAACACCATAAATGGAATGGTGTGTCCGAGAGGAGAAATCGTACCTTGTTGGACATGGTACGATCTATGATGAGTCAATCAGACTTCTCTGACTCTTTCAGGAGATATGCTTTACATACAATAGCTTTCACACCTAACCGTGTTCCATCTAAGACAGCTAAAAGACACCATATGAGATATGGATTGGTATGCGACCAAGTATGTCTTTCATTAAGATTTGAGGTGGCAAGTTTATTGAAGCATTTAGTCTCAAATAAAATTTGACCCGAGTCTGATAAATGTATCTTTGTAGGGTGTCCTAAGGAAACAAACAGACGCTATTTCTACAACACCTCCGAGGGCAAAATTTTGTCACTCGGATTAGAGTTTTCCTTGAGAATGAACACATCTCCAAGGGAGACAATGGGAGGAATGTAGAACTTGGATAAATCCAAGCACCACAAAGTACTGACCCGCATGCAATGGAACAAGAAACGGTTCCACAAGATGTTGTGGTCCAACCATCAGTTCAAGTAACACCAGACTCGCGTAGGTCAAACAGGACATGTCATCAACATGAGAGACATGGAATACTCCTAACTCAAGAAGGTGATGAAACGCTCATGGATCATGATGAGCCTGTGACTTACCAGGAGGCTGTCAGGCCTAGATTCTGAGAAGTGGCTAGGAGCCATGGGATCCGAAGTAGAATCTATGTACACCAACCAGGTATAGACCTTGGTTGATTCACCTGAAAGGGGTAAAAACCATAAGGTGCAAGTGGGTCTTCAACAAGAAGACTAACATGAATGGGAAGGTGAATACCTTCAAGGCGCGACCAATTGCGAAAGGTTTCAAGCAAATTCATAGTATGACTAAGTTGAGACCTTTTTGTCCAGTTGCATTGATTCAGATCCCACTTGCTATTGGTATGACTATGAGATCTGGCAAATGAATGTCAAAACAACACTCCTTGACAGGAATCTTCTCGAGGATGTGTACATCACACAACCTGAGAGTTTTGTCTATTTAGAGAATGCTAGCAAGGTTTTGCAAGTTGCAAACATCCATTTATGGATTAAAGCAAACTTCTAGAAGTTGGAGTCTTCGTTTTGATGTAAATTGTAAGACAGTTTGAATTTATCAAGAACGAGGATGGACCTTGTGTGTACAAGAAAGTTAGTGGGAGCATAATCATTTTTTCTTGTATTGTATGTGTATGACATACTACTTATGGAAACAATATTCCTACACCACAAAATGTGAAAACATGGTTAAGGAATTATTTTTCAATGAAGACCTTCGGCGAAACATCCTATATATTAGGAATCAGGATCTGTGAAGATAGATTGCTGAAATTGTTTGGCCTTAGTCAAAGGTACATAAATTGACAAAGTGCTTGGGCGCTTTAAATGTGCATGATTCCAAAAGGTTATCTTGCCTATGACACGTGGCGTATACCTGTCCAAGGGACAATCCCTATTACATCAGATGTAGAGGGAGCGCATGAATAAGATTCTATATGCTTCGACAATTGAATCTATTATGCATGCCATGATATGTACTTGAACAGATGTCTTGTATTCTTCGAGCAAGATGAGAAGGTACCAATCCAATCCTAGTGAAGGTCACTGGACCGAAGTCAAGAATATCCTAAGTACTTGAGAAGAACTAAGGAATCATTTTTGATCTGAAATGGTGAGGAAGAGCTCGTTGCAAGATGTTACACCGATACTAGCTTCCAAACTGTTAAAGATAACTTTAGATCGCAGTCTGATTTTGTGTTTTGCCTTAATGGTGGCACTGTGAGCTTGAAAAAGGTTTCAAGCTTGAGAGAGTTGCTGATTTTATTATAGGGGTCGAGTATATAGTTGCCTTAAATACAGATTTAGAGGCCGTTTGAATCAGGAAGTTCATTTATGAAGTAATCGTAGTTCCTAAGTTTGCGAACTCCATTGATCTTGTTGCGATGATGATGGAGTAACCGCATAAGCTAAGGAAACATGATCTCACTAGTGATCCGAACATATACTTAGGTTCTTCAATATCATTCGATAGATGATCGATAGAGGAGATGTGAAGATGTGCAGAATGACAACACTAAACGATCCACTTTTGTAGTCTCTTGTTTAGTGGTAGCATGGCACTCACACGAGACCGATGGGTGTTATATTGA
Organism: Ammopiptanthus mongolicus; assembly: GCA_039655645.1. NCBI lineage: Eukaryota > Viridiplantae > Streptophyta > Magnoliopsida > Fabales > Fabaceae > Ammopiptanthus > Ammopiptanthus mongolicus. The sequence continues at coordinate 50,809,817 of CM077350.1, forward strand.
TGCCCGATTGGCTCTAGTGCTAGTGGGAGATTGTTGGGGTAAGCCCTAGTTGCAAATCTATTTTGAATAGATAATAATTTGTATCATGACTTTGATCATATGTTTGATATATGGATGTGGCATTTATTTATTATGTTATATTTGATGATCATATTTATAGCATAATAAAGTCCTTAGAATAGGTAGTTTATTTAATGGAACGCCAAGTATGACTTGACCGTGAGATGCCATTAAATTATAGAACACTATTCTTAAATAATCTTAGTCAAGTGTTATTAATAATAAGGACAATAATAATACATTGAGGCTATTATGTGAGTGTACTGATGACCACATCTCACGGATCATAGATATAAGATATAAAGTCTTCACTAGGTATAAATATTTGTGGAATATTTATACTGGAGTGACCTGCTATGAGAACGCTGCATAATAGTTATTTAAGTGTCATGAGCGATTCTCATGGTGACCATAGTGAAGTAGTCCTTCAACTTTAAGTCACTACGATTCCTAACATATGTAGTTATGGGCTTTGATACTATTAAACGTTGTCTGTAACAGGACAACTATAAAGATAGTTATTGGGCCTGCAATGAAACATGTTGAGGAATGTGAGTGATGTAGATAGGATTCATCCCTCCTACATAACATGAGTAATGTCTATAGGCCTCTTGATGATATGCGACGTAGAAATACATGGCCATGCTAAAATGGGACAATATGAGATATTGGGTCCACTTAATCCTACGTCAATTACTATATCAAGAAATAAATAATTGGACTTAACAAGGATGACACATTTATGCCTTGTGTTCAATTAAGATATTGTGACGAAAGGACGTTGACTTCACATTATAAATGGTTACAATATGGTTTTAATTGTATCACCAATATTCTAATTAATTGGGTAGCAATGATGTATTGCTAGATGCTACTCATTGTTTATAATATTAAGTGATTATTAATATGATTAATAATAATTAATATTATTGTCAATTAATTGAGAACCTATTGGGTCACACAAAGAGAAAATGTTCAGAGAATTAGTTTAATTGATTAATTAAATATGATTTAATTAATAATTAAACATTGGGCCTGTAGCATACAGTAGCCCAATTGAGTTAGGTTAAGTGAGTGACAACTATTAGTAAGTTGTGCACGTTACATAAGAGACACACAACACAGAGCGCTCATAACGACCGTTGTACACCCTTGACAGGCGCGCCCTCTTTTCTTTCTCTGTGTGCCATGCCTCTCCCAATCCTGATAGCTAGCACTACGCTATCTCTGACGTTGGTTTGCTCTCGTGGACTGAGTAGAGGTATTGCTGCTTTGCAATACTGGTGATAGAGAAGAACCTTTCCCTTTATGGTGATAGCAGCAGTGTTCCTCGGATCTGCTGCTTTGTAGCTGTGTAGATCAAATTGTCATTCACATCGTAGCAGTTTTAGTGATTTACCAGTGCTGCTGATGTGCTCACAATGTTCGTGGTAAAGCTACGCTTCAAGAGATAAACACAATATCTTTGTGATTCATGTGCGATATGTGGTCCTTTAGTAAAGGGGTTTTTTCGCTCAAGAGGTTTTTATAAATAGTTTTTGAAATTATCCCTCTTGAAACCCCTACAACAGGTTACCTATATCACATTTAATAGAGCTTCCTAGAGGAAACTCTAATAAAGTTAGCCCTATCAGATTTTTGTTAGGTTGATTATTTTTCCACCTAACCAGTAAAAAATATTTGACTATTTTATTATGAAGTTTAAAGAATTCAGCTCTATAAATCAGCTGTGACACCCTCAAAACCCGTGCCACTTTCGTAACTCAACACACACTAAGAAACGATAAATAAAATTTCGCTGGTTTTACTTTCGGAAAAAAAAACATCCTTTGTAGAAGCAGATTCTGGAAATCGTGATAAAATTTTTCTCATTATAAATACTTATAAATACCACTCCTAACAGAACAGAACTGCTCACATAACATAATAACAAGGTATATATATATATATATATATATATATATATATATATATATATATATATATATATATATATATATATATATAATGGACAACAAGTCCCTTTACAACAGAACGAATGATTACTAAACTTCTAAAAAGCTATAAAACTAGGCAGCAACAGTCTGGAACTATATCTCTATAACCTATGGCCATCAGTAGCCGTTAACAGACTACCCAAAAACCGCTGCCTCAAAAGAAGATCTACACCCTAAGCTGGTCCGACTAATGGAAGCCATTGGACAATCCCCCGGAGGGAGGTCCAATGCTGGAACCAGGGGAAGAACTCTGGGAACCTACGTTCCCGTTCCCCTGTGGATGGGGATCGGAAGCATCCGAAAGATGATCCTCCGGGTCTTTCTGAGGATCCTCCTCAGGGTCTTCCTCCTCCCCCTCTTCCTCCACATCCTCCACGACGTGCTCGCCCGCTACCAAGACAAAAGGCGGGGGAGGCGTCTGGGGTGGCTGTTGCTGCGGGGACTGTGCAGCGGGGGCGACCGACTCGATCACACCCTGCTCCACAAGGGCCTGCAGCATCAACTCGATGGGAGGGAGAGGCACCTGGATGGTCTCCACTGTCCTAGTACTCTTCTGCGGTCCCGTCTCAGTCGTCCCGCTTACGGTGCAAATCGGTCCAGTGTATGCCGCACTTTCCACCCCTGGGTGGATAACCCACGCGGCTGGGTCCGTCCTCCGATCAAATGCTAGGACGCGCATCCCTGAGTGCGCTAGGTGATCTGACGTCGGCTCCATCTGTAAACACGATACAATATATATACCAATGGACAACCCGTCCAAAAACATGCAAGGGTGAGAAACCAATATATGAATCCATAAACAACAACTATATGCCCAATCCACACAACAGACTCATATACTGTAACTCACTCAAATCATCATATAACATGTCATATATCATCAAGTACAAATGGCGGTAAATGCACAAGGGCTTCGTACCCCACAATCAACGTTATCTCCTAAACGTATGCATGGCACTTCCATATATCTCAACTAATATTCAAACTAGATTTCCGGAAATCCCAACACCATAAATACGAGTTGATCAAACTCAACGTTATTGCCCTGCAGGATACAATAACAAACGCCAGAATCAACATTCGGCCAAACGTGAGCACGTAACCTTCCAGGAAATAATACATGGACGCGCATGTCAGTGGTACTCACGATGTATAAGTCATACTATATTGTCCTCTCCACTGGGCACAATACGAACACACAGCACGTATGACATCATTGTCCATCAAGGCACAATGTTACATAATGACATTAAGTCATATCAGGTTCTCCTTGCCTATCAAGGTCCCCCATTTCATGGCACGTCTGCCCAACACACAAAATGCATGAGAAACTATCTAGTCCCGGTAATTGATCTTTGTCGCATCATTATTTCCTCGTTGTAGCATCAACGCTAACAACCACCATAATGTCTTAGACTATTTAAGCCTCAAAACACATTTTCTCAAAATAGGACACTTAGTCCAAAAACAACTCAAATCCCAACACCCCTAACCGATGCACCAGTCTAGGATGCCGGATTCAAGATCATAAAAACATCCTCAAGCTTACAGGATCACAAAGATCGTCCCTAAGCCGTCGGACCACAAACTAACACGGATCCTTGATCCACGTGTTCTGCAGAACCCTAGAACCCCGACGTCTCGGTTTCTAGTTTCTAAGCTTTAAAACCACTTTTCTTGGAAACTCGAAAACTAAAAACCCAACATCTCCGATACTTACACAAAGTCATCGGGATCGGTTTTCCATAAAACAAAACTTGGTCCAGAGACCATTTCTTTTTCTTTCGTTGTTTTTCGATAAGATACGAACTTAAAACAAAGCTTGCAAAAACTCATTTTTCTTGAATAAAATCAATATAACTTTGAAAACCACATTTCTCAAAAGGGTTAACTTATCAAATTAGGACAATTGAAGGTTTCTAATGCCCTAGTTGCTTTTAAACTCCACTTCTCATTATTAAAACACATTCCAGACTTTTAAAGCTTTTCAGTTACACGATGTCGGATCCTAATCAAAATTAGGTCCTCTAATGCCTAAATCCCACAGCAGGGCACACGATACATCCATATAAACATACAGCAAGTGTAGCATGCATTCAACTATACCCGTAGTTACATCAATACATATTTCAATCAACAGCAGTCAATCAAGAAATCAACTAACATCAGATATAAACTATTTAAATACAGTACAGACTTCGATGCAGCACACAGCTGTCGGGAATGGAATTCCTCAGGTTTATCCCCTTACCTCTTGTAGCTTCCAGCTAAAACTTTGAACACCCGATCAACTTGTTCACTGGCCCGATACGTTGCCGATCACTACATACACGCAAAACATATCGGCATTAACTTACAAAACGAAGATTTTTCCTAATGCACCACCCCTAGGGTTCGGCCCTATTACACTAAAAATAGCTAGGGAGCTCCAAAATTTCTCATTTTCTGGATAACACCCTAACTAAGTGTGACAGCCCTAGATATCAGATCAGAACATCAAAAACCAACAAAAACCCTACCCTACACACATAGGGGGTTTCGGCCTCCACCTAGAAAATATAGCTAGGGAGATTTCTTGGCTCTAAGCTCTTGGATCATACAAGTATGTCATGAACCTAGGCCATAGAAATTGGTTTGGTACAGATACGATTTTCCTACAATTTTTCATGAATTTTCAAAGATTTTAGGGACAAAACCCTAACATCCTTGATCATGAACATATGAGGAAAGAAAGGAGAGATTGAGAGAGATAGAGTTGAACTACTACCTCCTATGATGATCCACTCCAAGTTTGATGAAGGTTGCTTCACAAAAACTCAAGCTTTAGGCCTTCAAAAATGGAGTCTTGGAGAAGAAAAGAGAAAGAAGAGAAAGGAAGAAGATGGAGTGTTGGAGGGAGAGGGGGCTGCCGAAATTGAGAGAAGGAAAGTGAGAGGATGAGAGTAAAAGTTGGTAGATATTTAGGGTTTATTAGTTTAATAATAGGAAAGGTAAATTGGTAATAAAATTAACCAAGGGCAATTTGGTTAATTCACATCCCGATATTTGAAATCGTTTCGACACTCGTATGAACTCCTCAAATAACTTGATACAATCTTGGCATGAAAAACATCTGATCGTGGGTCTCGAAAAACCCTAAGACAGCTCGAATTGTCTCCTCGATCGATTATCGGCCCGAATATAAAATATTATTTATATTTTGGACGTCAGGACACATTTTAGGAAAAAGATAGAGGATCAAATTCTAAGACTAATGGTTTTGTTCGTTAGTCCAGATTAGGTCGTGATAGTAGAAAACACTATCATCTGAAAAACGTAGATCGGTTTTTGTTTGAGTTTTCGACCCAAAACTTAACCGAAGGCTCCTACGATTTTATGAAACAAGACTATGATTTTAGTTTTCCCAAACTCATTTTCTAAAACACAGATAAAAATATAAACTCATTAATTGAGTTTATCGTCCTTAGAAAGCACGAAAAATCGGGGTGTTACATCAGCCTTCAAAAGTGTATATTTTACTGAATTAGTAAAGCTTTGAATTTGAGGTTTATTGATTTGTTCTTTCTTAAACTAATATTGCAGAAACCCCGACTAACTTCTTTTCATTGAAACAGAAATTGGATTTGCAGTATTATTTATATCATTATATAAACATTAGCAATATATTTTTTAAAATTACAATCAGAGTTACGGCTCAAAAAAAAAGTATAAAGCAAAAGTTCTTTTATCATTATTTTATTATGACTCGTTCATCTCTCCCGCACATGAAAGGGAACTCCTTTAATGAAGAACATGACGGATTAAAATTTGGAGTGTGAAGGATAAGAACACAAAGAACAATTATTTATAGGAGATTTTGGTTAAATAATTCAAACTAACATTTTCAATAGTGTTGAATTATAAAGCAACAACATTGATAAATTGAGAAAATTATGTGTTTAATATCCTGTTTTGTGTGCAGAGATATTATTATTGTTCATTAACTTCATGGATTGTTTCAACTAACATGCAAAGAGTTGATCATCTAGAGGGTTTTGTTTTGAATCGGATGAAAGATAGTGTCTTCTCAAGCAAGTGTTATTATAGTTATTTCTTTAGCAACGTTTGTTTGATAAAACGTTATTAAAGGTATAACGTATAATAGCGCGTCTTCGACGAAGCACCGTAAGAGATGGAGCATGTGTTTTTTAAAAAAAGGCATTGGGTAAAGATAGCGTTTATTTGAGGGAAACACTATTAAAAGTTTATATGTTTGTATTTTCTCAGGGAAGTGTTATTAAAAACTTTCGCGCATTTTTAAAGCGATACGTTTCAAAACCACTATTAAGTGTGCGTTATTAAATTCTGAATATGGTGTAGTGATCATTTAGAGATCAATGTATTTTTAACATGGCTTAATTTTAAATTTTTCAACAAATGATGTAAATATCTAACGATAAGAATAGACAGAGTTTTCTTACAATTTTCCCCTGCCTAACAATTTTTCCTTTCGTATATGGTTTTAATGTTATGTTTTTTGTAAGCAAAATACTTTATTCCAGAAGCACAAAAGTTACTTCAACTCAATTATATTACAAAAGAAAAAAAAGAAAAAAAATTAAAATGACGTTTAGTTCATGAATATTATCAGGTAAACTATATTTCTGGGAATCTCATTCCCAGGAATATTTCTTTTCCACCTTAACACATGAGAATAAAATTTTTAACTTTCATTCACTAATTTTATTCTTAGATATCTTTTATGCCTGAGTATAGTTTTTTAAAACGTGTACCCAAATGAAAAACTTTTATTCTTATATCCATATTCCCAAAAATATTAAAATATAACTTAAACCAAATGCTAACTAAATAAGCTAGCAAAATGTCTAATTTAAGCACGCCAAAAGGTCTTAATGCTACGTAATGTTGTTTAAATATCGAATCAAAGAATGATTAGCTCTAAATCTCAATTTCTTAAGTTGAGTAGAGCTAATATAGGCAGGGTATTATTGTGGTATTTTCGTAATAAATTAAACTGCAAGACTAATGTATAGTTTATTGAAGAGAGAGACAGACTTGATTTTAGGACGTCTAGAACTAGAATAATCTTACAGTCGTGAAGGAAAAAAAAAATTGAAAGTTGTAAGGGCGGGAGACAAGGTATAATTATTTATTTTTTGTGAGCGCTGCATTGTTTTGTACTGATGATTAATTGGCACAGATGTGAACAGATAGGTACTTGATTTAATTACCTTTCTGCGGAATGGGGGGTAATGTCTGAATGAATAGATATAGAGAGACAGACCCCTTCATATCTTCCGTTTCTTGGGGATCATGGCACTTCAATTTGTAAACCATTAATATTTGCTGGAAGTCTTGTTAATATATACTATACTTTTGGTCAGTTCCCTCAACTTCACAGGCATATATGTGAGTATCTTTAATCACAACTACTAGAGTGTGCTACTATATTTTTAAGTATAGTGTGCTACTATATATATTATATAAGCTACTTTGTACGTAAGAGCATTTGTATCTGGGAATTAGAGTTGACTGTTGGGCTCGTTCACGAAAACAATATATAGTTAACCTTTTTTTGTTTGAAAAAAGTTTAAGAAGAAGAAATATTGTCTCATTCCACACTCAGGGCATGCCATAGACTTCAAGAAAAGCTTGTGGTAGCAGTTACAATGTCTTAGCATATGTTTGGATGAGCTTTTGACAAATATGATTTTGGGGGGAATTGATTTTGTAGAATTGATTTTTGATTAAAAGTGAGTTGAAAGTGAATTAATTTATTTTTGGATTCCTTCATAGAAAAAGTGATTTTTATCAAATTTCAGCTAAAAATTTTGGATGCAAATGTGGAAGCTACAAATTTCAGTTTCAAGATGAAAGTGATTTTGGGGCTATAATCACGTTTGAGTATAGGAGCCAAACATCAAAGGTAATCAGTCAAACCATGTTTGACCATAGCAAAAGCACTTCCGGCCCTTCAAACCAAACACAGGCTTAGTGTCAATTTGGCTAGCTACCAAACCGGCCTTAGATGTCCCCAAACTCTAGTTCTTACAATAATCTACAATTATCAGAGTGTTTGGATGTAAAAGTGTGTCCAATAAAATCGATTTTCAAGTGAGTAAAATTAATTTTAAGAGAAACAAGAATTTTAACTTTTTCCGTTAAGGAGAATTGATTCTAGGGGTGAAATCTACAAAATTCTTTATATTTACACCTCAAAAGTGATTTTAGTTTATCATTCAAACAAAATCAATTCTTCTGAACTCACTTGTAAAATATCATTACCAAACACAAATCAATTTTTTTAAACTCGATTTTTTTAAAATTAGTTCTTTTTTAACATCAATTCTTTCAAAATTAATTCTATCAAAATCTAAAATAAACTTGCTCTTACCTATAAATTGTTAACTTTAGACATTATTATAAAGAATTCCAGTACTTTTTTGTTCATGAATATAAATTACTCAAAGAGGGAGCCCTTTTTTAAGCAAAACTCTATTTTGATCATGACATATCCATCTTTCATTGATTTAGTCTCTTAGAGATAAATTTTATTAATTTAGTTTATAAATTTGAAATTCTCAATTGTTTTAGAGAAATTATATTTTGACCACAAAGTTAGACATCAATATCTAACACCGTAATAGATTTAAGTAATGTAAAATAATAAATTAAAATAAGAGAATAAAATAATAAATTAATGATACACCCTATGTGTATCCGGTGTTGGATGACAAATTGTTGTCCAAATATCACCTGTCATTGTTTTAACCTGCCATCTATTTGATTTTAATACTGTTATAACTTTAAAAAGTTGTTTTTAACGTTAAAATATGACATGACACGTCTAAGTCAACCAATTAGATAAGTCTGGCCAAAATGAATTCAAAACGACATACAAATACTCTGAAAGCCGTACAAGCTAAGTTTGATATGTCTGTCATCTTTTTAAGATTATAAATAAAGTTTTAAAATTAACATTGTTAAATTCAAACCGATTGAGAGAGGAAAAAATTAGAGATTTCGTATTTAAGGGATTAAATTCATTAAATTTACCTTTGAAGAAGTAAATTGATAAAGGTTGTATTTTTTTTAGGAACCAAAATAAGATTTTAGTTTTTTATTTATGGTAACAGCAAATTATGATTTTAGGTACTTATATTGGCTGCAAAGAATTTTAATAATTAAGCAAACTGACACACATTTTTACCTGTAATCTTACTGAAAATTATTAAATATTCTTAGAACAACCCTAGCTTAGAACTACTTAAATATCAATTTCGATAAAACTATAGTAGGATTCCTTATGATATTTTTACTTTACTTATAAAAACAGGTTTTTTTACATGAAAGAAAAACCGTTAATGCTAACACATACATATACTATTTTAATAGTGATGAATTATTGAAATTCTAATTGTACTAATTTCAATTGGTTGGTTGAAGATTAAATTCCATAAGGCTTAATGAACTTTTTAGTCCCTGCAAATATAATAACATTTGGTTTTAATCTCTATCTTTTTTTCTTTTCTGTGTATTGTGTATTTTTAACTTTTAAAATTTGGGAATCAATACCTGCCGTTAAAATGTTCTATTAACTGTTGATCTGTCTAATGGAGGTCCGTCTCAGAACTGCCACGTGGCTTTAAATATAATATTTTAATGCCACGCGGTTTTTTCAAACAAATTCTTATTTTTTGTAATTAATTTTTAATTAATAATTTTCAAACCTTTTAAAAATCTCATTCTCATTGCTTCTTCCTCTGTGAAACTCCCCTCGTAAAAAACCTCATTGCTATAAAACTCTACCCTTTCCCTTATAACCTTCTTATTCTTGTTCTTCTTCTCGCTTGTTGCTGTTGAATCGGAATCAGCGATGACCCACCGAACCTATTTCGAATTGGTCATCGAAAATCCAAACTTTCTCACATCGTCCAAGAATGCTTCAATGGTGAGAGGATGCGATTGATGAGGCCCTTGTTCTTAACACCAATTTGGTGGGGGTTCTAGTGGGTCTCACTTTCACTATCGACGTTCCATGATCTCCTCCGCTTCCGGCGTACAGCGAAGACCACCTGAACGCTTACACCAATGAATGCACGATTCCATATACCATTTTTTACGGTGGATCGGGTTATCAAGTTGGGGGGAAGCTCGAGTTTTTTGCCGGTGAATCGAGCAAACCCTGTTCTTGCACTCGAGCAAGGACTCGCGATCCTTCAAGGGTTTCTCAATAGCACTAATCAGGAGAAGAAGTCCAATTTGGGTGGAATGGGAATGAGGTTAGGGTTGGGAATGGCAAGGTTGTGAAGAAGCTCACTGTAATCTCTTCGAGCCCAAATCAACAATCACAAGTTTGCGAGGGATACAGAGAACTTACAAGGATTGCTATGCAGTTAGGATGATATTAGGGGTTTTAGGGTTTGTGTGTGAAAGTTGTGGAGATGTGAGGTTTGCTCCTTGTGGGATCGAATTGTAGTGGGAGTAGGAAGGTGTTTGTGTTGGAATATTTTGTATTTAATTATATTCCAATGTCATAATGTGGGCAGATATCGTTTATTAATTATATTAGCGATTTATCAATTAGGAGCCTTAATTGATATGTGATCAAATTAAGTGATAAGGCTAATTAAATTTCTGATTTGATAATAAATTAGTTAATTGATATGGACTAAATATGAGTAGATGTCATTGATGGCCCATTTCGGAATAATGGGAACCCTAATTGGCCATCACCCTATATATAGGCTATGGTCCCCAATACACCGGACACAATATCGCATACCGCCTCTTCTCCCCATCTGAAGAGAGACTAAGGCATAAGGAGTCCCGGTTGAGGAAGAACCACAAGCCAACGGGTGTTCATTACCCGTCTCTCTTTTCTCTTCCCCCTCTCTGCGTTTCAGGATTACTGCCCTCCATTTATGAAGGTTGGTGATCAAGTTCATCCTCTAAAGGACGCTTGAGGTTAGGAACATACAATGGATTCAGGTATTCCTATATCTTTGATAAATCAGCATGTTGTAGATCCTAAAGGTATCAAGTTTTAAGTTGTTCTTGATAATAAAGATGCATGCTATATATGGTTATTATGTTTCCGCAATAAAGTTTGTGATAGCATGCCTTGTAGATGATTATTGAGTTTAAATCTAACAAGTGGTATCAGAGCGGTCTTCATGTTTGATTTATTAGGATTATTTGATTTGAATCCTAATTTTGAAAATTAGGAATTTTGAAAGGAAATATTTTTTTTTAATTGGCACGTGGTATTAAATATATATACCTCTAGTACGTGATCCAAATTTTCTTCTTCTTTCGAAATCGGAATCCAGGATTCTGTATTAATAAATTATAATCAATTTTCGATCTTTGGTGAAAGTTTGGAAAGTGAATCTGGAAAGTTTGATTCATAAAGTTTCTTTCATTCATGGTTTTTTTGGTTAAAAATAATATATCTATCTTGGTTTTTCAATCTTTGAATATATGAATTGATGATGATGTTTTTTTTTTTTTACGTGATTAATGTTTCTTGATTGAATTGTTTTTTTTTTGTTTCACGTAATCATAATCATCTGGGATTGGATGTCAATTTTGTATATATATTATACAAATATGAATAGGAAAAGACTTGCTTTACCATATTGTTTTATGGTCTCACTGTGTTGAGCAATGTATTTGTTAAACTTTTCTCACATACTTATGAGCGAGACCCTAAACCCGGGCCTGAGAGCAACTTGAGATAGGGAAGAGGTTGAGTAGTGGTAGCCTTCTGGATGTACATCCTGCTTGGTTACACGAAGGCCTAACTTAGAGTGATTCATTTCGAGGATATTGCCACTTCTAATAGTTTACCTATGGTTGTGTGTAATATTTCGAAATAAGTCCAGACTCTAAGGATCAAAGTTAGAACTATAGAACCACCTATTCGGAAAATTCTTGTATTAGAAAAATCTTTTTTTTTAAAGGTTCTTTTCACACTAAACATTAAGGTTTCCATGTTTTTAGTGTGAATATGACAAATTCGGGACCCCCCATTTTAATAAAATTGTCTGGTAATTTTGGTTGAGTTGGTTGAAACAACACGTTGCCAAAGTAACCTCTGTTGCGTAAATTTGATTAAATTGGATTTACAAAAGATGTAGTATGAAATTATTTATGCGAGTTGTTGTCGGCCCGAAGGAAGGCACAACTTGGCCGGATAATTACATACCTGTGATGGTAAATGTGTGGTGATTATAAAGTATTTTCCATGTGGATAATGGGATACACGAAGGTGACCATTATTTGACAGGACTTATCACCAATATTTGATCATTGCGTTGAGAGTACCACTAGCAGTTAATTCTTACAATCCGAAGATTGGGAATTGATGGTGCGCTTGGTATCTTGTTTGGATTTTCAATTTGTCAATTTGGATTTCGAGTGAGTCAATTAAAGTGTGAAGTCGCCAAGGTGACATCTCTTATGGAAATCACTCAAAAGAAATGTTGAAGGTTATGTGGCTCTACATCCATGCGGATATTAATCAGCCCAAAGGAAGGTTAATATTTGGCAGGGTTACATTCACACTTGTAATGGTAAACACATAGTGATTATAAAGTTTTTTTTTCATGTGAATAACAGTGTCCAAAGATAGCTGTTGTTTGACAGAAATTATCACTAATGTTTGATCATTACAATAAAATACCACTAGCAATTAATGTTATTGTCCAAAGACTTAATATTAATGGTGCACAAGGTATTTTGGTGAGTATCTTTACGGTACTTATGTTCTCTTTAAGCTAACATTGCTTATGTATCTGCTCATTTAACTCAATTTCGATTCTCAAAAGTTCTGACTAATTTTTGGGATTGAAAGGAAAACATTAAGATTGTTCTTGGATCTTGACCTTGCATAAGGATGGAGAAAACCACCTTGTCTCACAAAATTCAATTTCTCTGAAGAGAGGATCAAGTATAGGAAGTGGGATCGCTCCAATTGCACGAGTCTTATGATCATAAAGGACGATATTCCGAAGACCTTTAGGGGTATTATTTTGGATGGCATAATTAATGCCTGAGATTTCCTTGCTGAAGTTAAAAAGTACTTTCTGAAAGCAATAAAGACGAAAACAAGCACTCATTGGAGAGCTAGATTTTCATTAAACATAAAGAAAAAGAAATATAAGGAGCACGTTATAGGAGTGTCCAATCTTGCTCATAAACTTAAGGCGCTAAAACATGGGCTGTCTAACGACTTGCCCATGCATTTAGTATTTAGTATTCTTCATGCATAATTCAGTCTGTTTAAGTCAGCTTATAGCTGTTATAAAGAGAAATGATATCTGAATGGATTCGTTTCATAAGGTGTGCAACAAAGGAAACAATGAAGTAAGAGACGACAAATAGTGCTCATTTGACAAATATCACTAAAGATAAGGGTTAACAAAAGAAAACTAAGGATAAAGCTGCTAAGGGCCCGTCTCAAAAGAAATAACTAAGGTCACAATTATTTATTTTATAAGGACATCGGGTATCTAAAGAAGAAATGTCCCAAATATCATGTTTGGCATGCCTATAAAGGAATGTCTGAACTGATGAAGGCCAAGTGATGCTGAAAGATGCATCTATATTGGATTTGACCAAGTAAGTAAAGGATAAGGCTATTGACATTTTAGATTGTTGTTACTGGCTAATATTTGAAATTAAAAGACATTTTGGTTTAGTCATCATTTAGATGAAATTTGGTTTTGGTTTCTTATTGAACAAATCAGGATAATTTTGTTCATTTAAAAACGATGGATTCAATTTGTCTTTTAAATTCAAATATTGTAGGAACCAGTTAAGCTATGGGCTGGACAAACTATAATTGCTTGGTATTGAGACCTCTTGTGGCAAAACATTGAGTGAGGAATCGTACGACACTAAGCGTAATGTTAATAGTAAAATTAAGGAGCACTATAACACAAACATTTAGAGCACATCTCTACGAATAGAGTTGAGCAACTTGTATGAGGGAATCCTAGATTCCATTGGCCTTATACATTTTATTGTTTGTATTAAATGCATTAAAAGTTAAATATATCAGAATATGGCTATCAAGAATGAAGTTAAGTCCAAGTAATGACGCTTAAGGGTATGGTAAGGAGTATGATTAGTCATTCTACCTTACCAAAGTCACTACGAGAGTAACAATAAAGATTGCAGCTTAAATGCTTGACAGAGTACCAACAAAAGTTATCGATCAATCACTTTCAAGTATGGGAACATCCAACTAAGGCAAGATCTTATGAGTCTTGCGAAGGAGATTGGAGCTCCCCAAATAGTGAGCGGCAACCTTATTGATACTCTGAAAGGTCAAAGGGGTAAATGAATTTGATAATCCCAAATTAAAGAAACCTTGAGACAGAAACTGACTAGTTCTTTGAGGATATTGAGTTTGGGGGGAGATAAGATTAGAGACAATATCTTTGAGGAAGAATTGGTTCTAATCCCTGAACCAATTCATACAGTTGCTATTGGTGTAGCAAATTTGGATCCTTGTGAGGATATTGTTGTTATTCTTCCCATTCAAGATAAGGAAATTATTCATGAAGGTCAAACTCAATACCCTTAAGAACTAGAGCATCAAGAGCCGATGCCTTTTGCCATGATCCACTAAAGAAATAGTGAATACTATTTTGGATAATTATATAGTATTTCTCTAGGAACATAAGGTAAGTTGTATTATGGAAGATGATTCAATCAACTCCCATCAAACCATATGACGTTTCTATTCGGAAAAGTGGATTGAAGGTATGAGTACAAGCTTTAGCTAGACATTAAGGTTTGAAACTTATCCTGATACCTGAAGGTTTCAAAGGGTAATATGGAGAGGTATAAGGTTTGTCTAGTGGCAAAAGGCTATACTCAAAAGAAAGGATTGCTTGTAAAGAGACATTCTCTTCAGTACCATTGAATGACTCTTTCAAGGACAATCATGGCTCACGTTGGTTATTATAATTTGGAGCTTCACAAGATGGATGTCAAGACGGTGTTTCTCAATGGCAACATTGATGAAACAAATGCATATAATGCAAACTAGGAAACTTTGTGTCAAAAGACATAGAGAAGATGTTTTGAAAATTGACGGAATCTATCTATGGGCTAAAAAAGACGTCTCGTTAGTGATACCACAAGTCTCATCAAGTGATTGTCTCATTTGGTTTCGAGATGAATATCGAGGACAACTGTGAGTATTACAAGTTCAGTGGGAGTAAGTTCATTTTTCTGGTATCATATGTTGATATTATGCTAACCAAGAACGATATAGGCTTATAGCGCAAAACCAAGAAATTTCTGACAAAGAATTTTGTGGGGAAAGATCTTGGGGACGCTTCTTTTGTCTTAGGAATTTCGATACTTAGAGATCATTCTCGAGGTATCTTTTGTGTTATCACAAAAGAGCTATATCGATATAGTTTTGGATAAGTTCGACATGAAAGATAGTAAACTAGGAGATACCTCGGTCACTAGGGGAGACATTTTAGTCTCACTTAAATGCCCCTATGAAAATCTGGAAATTTAGGAAATGTATAAGATTTCCTATGCTTCAGCTGTGGGAAGTCTAATGTATGCTCAATTTTGTGCGCATCCGGAAATAGCGTACATAGTAGGATTATTAGGCAGATACTTGAACAATTCAAGGATTATTGGAAAAGCAACCATAAGGAATGTCAGATACTTAAAGAGAACAAAAGGGCATATGCTCAAATATCGGAGATCTAATAGTTTAGAGATCATGATGAATTATGACCCCGATTTTACAAGATGCCAAGATAATAGGCATCCGACTACGGGATATGATTGGAGTAATTTTTTTGTCACTTGGTTGCATTTAGTAAAAGGTATTGAAATACCACTCAAGTTAGGTTGTGACAAATAAGTCAAGTCATATTGTACTTCAACAACAACATGGGTTCTACAAAGTTGAAGTTCATCGACATCAAGTATCTTGTAGTTAAGAAAAGAGTTCAGGAAAAATAGTTTTCTATGGAGCACATGGGGACAAATTCTATGCTAGCAGATCCACTAACTAAAGGCTTAACACCTAAGGTTTTTTCACGAGCATGTTGCTCATATGGGTGTTGTCACTGAGGATGCCTTAGTTTAGTGGGAGTCTCTATTTGTGTTTTATATTTGAGATACAAACCTTTTGTTATTTCGGATTTTCTGCAGAAATAAAGTTATGTTTATGAGTTCATTATGAACTTGTTTGTATCTTGTTGTGTGTAAAATTTATTTACACATTAAGGACTTTGGTTTGCAAAATTAAATTTTTGCAAAATTGATCTCACTAAAGACTTAAGTTGGACCAGTTGGAAATAGGCATGATTCAGAGATCACATTGCATGAAATTTCCATGCCACTCATCCATATCGATCTATGTCATCTAGTGCATTGATGTGGTGGTCGTCGGGGTTTAGTCACAATAGACGTTAGTGACGACAGCCGCGGTGGTCCCATTGTTGATGTATGAGGTGGACCAGATTGTAAAGGGGAAATTTAAAGGTAAATAACATTCGGATGCGCGCCTAAAGAATTCTGATATAATTATTACGATATATTGCCCAAGTGGGAGATTGTTGAAATATTTTGTATTTAATTATATTCCAATGTCATAATGTGGGCAGATATCGTTTATTAATTATATTAGCTATTTATCAATTAGGAGCCTTAATTGATATGTGATCAAATTAAGTGATAAGGCTAATTAAATTTCTGATTTGATAATAAATTAGTTAATTGATATGGACTAAATATGAGTGGATGTCATTGATGGCCCATTTCGGAATAATGGGAACCCTAATTGGCCATCACTCTATATATAGGCTATGGTCCCCAATACACCGGACACAATATCGCATACCGCCTCTTCTCCCCATCTGAAGAGAGACTAAGGCATAAGGAGTCCCGGTTGAGGAAGAACAACAAGGCAACGGGTGTTCATTACCCGTCTCTCTTTTCTCTTCCCCCTCTCTGCGTTTCAGGATTACTGCCCTCCATTTGTGAAGGTTGGTGATCAAGTTCATCCTCTGAAGGACGCTTGAGGTTAGGAACATACAATGGATTCAGGTATTCCTATATCTTTGATAAATTAGCATGTTATAGATCCTAAAGGTATCAAGTTTTAAGTTGTTCTTGATAATAAAGATGCATGCTATATATGGTTATTATGTTTCCGCAATAAAGTTTGTGATAGCATGCCTTGTAGATGATTATTGAGTTTAAATCTAACAGTTTGATGAGGATGAAGGGTTGTTGAAGAGATGGTTAGAGTGTAATGAGAATGGCTTGATTCGGTGTCCTAATTGTTGTTCTTGTGTGGATGTTGTTTTTACAATTTGCCACTCCTTATTTGTTGCTTGCACATAGACTGTAGGTGTTGGTAAATAGTTTGATGAAGGTGGAATATTTTGTTCCACCATGTCTAGAACAGCAAAGAACACCAAGATTCAAGTGCCTTTTTGAAACATCCAAAAACGAACTTCTTCAAGCCAGAAACAAACTTCAAACTGACACGTAGTTTGAAAAACACGGGAAGAAGGCACAGTTTTGAAAATGGTTTGAACTGACTGGAAAACAACTTTCGTCAATGGCTCCCAACTGTTAAGAAGTTGGCGCAAGAGAAGGTAGGTTAAAATTTAATAATAAAAAATAATTACTAATTTTATTTACGAAAATTCCACGTGGCATTAAATATTAATTTTAATGCCATATGACATGCTGAAATGGCATCTTCGTTAGACAAGTCATCAGTTAACAACGGAAACTGATGGCAGTGAGTCATTCACAAATTTTAGAAGTTAAAAATACATAATGCAAAGAAAAAAATGATAAGGACTAAAACCAAATGTCACTATATTTGTAGAGACCAAAAAGTTCATTAAACCCAAATTCAATTGAACCTTAATTCCTTAGCTGATCAATTCTATTAAATCCAATCCATTACCCTGATTCCTTAGATCTAATTAACAAGGTAGATGATTCAGCATTGTGGAATTGTTAAACAAACCTCATTAATCAAATAACTATTCCTAAATTACCCAATTAATGACAATTATTACTAGAGGTGGTATGTCCATTAATCATTATCCCTAGCATATCAATGAACCCTCAAAACAAGAGAATGGTGGTCAAACATTCAAATGTCAATAAAAATAGTAATTATTACATCAAACAACCAAATGTTATTAATTAGGTATAACTTGAGGATTTGACAAAACTTCAACAATAGTTAGACAACATCTTTACCCTAGCTAAAAAAGTTCAGCTAGACATACTAAAACTAAAATAAAAAAGAAATGAAAGAGAAAACTCCATGAAGTTGAAGTCGATGATGAAAATTACTTTTCTTTTCTCTTCAAAACCTTTAAGAATCTATGAATTAGGTCATAATGGGAGTGGGTATGTGAAAAGTGCATGAAGGATCCATCAAAATGGGAAATAAGGGCTTACATATCCTATCAGAATTTTTGTCCCAACGTTGAGCGCCCATAAGCTAGTAACGTTGAGTGCTAGCTAGGCTGAGAACGACTCTTCTTCATGTAGCTAGCATTGAGCATGGGTGAACCTATGTTGAGCACTGACTTGGTAGAGACAACTCCATTTTGTTCTCTTCGGAGTTTTCTTCTTTGTATCCTTTCTTCATTTCTCCTCTTCAAACTTCAATCTTCATGGATCATCTCTTCTAGATTATTTCCTTATTGAGAAAATAATCAAAAACGCTATTAAATTGACTCTAAAAATAAGAAATTGAAACAAAATAAGCACATAGACTAATAAGAAAATAAAATAACAAGACTTATGGACAAAACAACAAAATTAATGCAAACAAGAGTAAAACCTACCCAATAACGGAACAATAAAACTTAAATATGACGGATTATCAATAATTTTCCACAAAACAACTTAATTTTATTTTGAAAAAACATTGTTTCGGGAATAATCTAATATGTCTGCGAAACCTGATTAAATTACAAAAGTTGTTTCTATGAGAAAAAAATGATTATTGAGAAGATTGAAGTTTGAAGCTTATTTTAAAAACTGTCAGATTATTTTGAAATCAATAACATCTTCCCATTTCACCCCTGCAAAACCATTTACCAAACAAATGTTACTAAATTGTACAATTTTTTTTTGTAATTTACTGTATAAAAGTGCTTTTTTTGCACAACCCAAACAAAATAGATTATCTTAAAATCGTTTTTCAGCAAACACATCTAAACATTAAACTAATTATAGTATAGAATAAATTATAACAATAATTGATTATACATATTGATTAATGAAATAATCAATTTTTCATAGCTAACCCAAACACATTCTAAGGGGGCAGAGGTGGACACTTTTCAATGAGTCTACTTTAAATAATTATATAAAAAAATAAATTTTTAGGAAAGTGAAAATTTCATTAAAGAGAGTAAACTTTCCAGAATAAAGAGGGCATACACTCTATATACAACTCAAAATAAGCTAAATCTAATTCGTATGTCTTGAGCGTATATGTTTTTCTTTACATTGAGATGCAGCCACCTAAAGTTGATCGTATGCTATGTTTTAAAAATCGGATCAATGATTAAACTGGTAAAGGCACTGATTCACGATTCAGTGGTCGAATCATGGTCGAATCAGTGTTAATTAAATATATATTTTTAATTATTATATAATAAATTAACATGTCAAAAAGATAAAAAGAAATAGAAGAAGACTTGTTAGGTAGGCCCAATTGTGCTGGAAGATTGTTGTTTTGCTTTTCTATGAAACACTCTCATTGTATTGTTTATGGGTAGGGGTAACCCTTAATTGTATCCATTTTAATATTATTCTTTGTCTATCAAAAAAAAAAAAGTAAGTTGGACCACGCAATGGTTAGTCAATTTGGGTATACGGTGAAAGACTTATTAGTTTTAAAATATTTAAACTAAAACCCTAGTTTTAGATGTGAAAGTTCCTCCTCAGCCGTCAACACACATCTTCCTCCTTCTTCCTCCTTGCCAACTATTCTTTCATCCAAATGTTTTGGCTCCTCTGCTTTAGCCCTCACCGCTCAGGTCCACCACATCGTCCAGCACTAGCCGTCATCTTGCAGCGTCATAACCAAATCTGCGATTGTAGCGACTCCATCCACCATTACAGCACCTTACCCGCATCAGAACCGCCCATCGCAGAGCGCATCATCGTGCCAACTAGTACCCCAGCCTGACCACCACCGCGAACTAGTCTCTGTTTCCATCGTAAGAGTCACACCGCCCGTCCAGCCG
Organism: Ammopiptanthus mongolicus; assembly: GCA_039655645.1. Classification (NCBI taxonomy): domain Eukaryota; kingdom Viridiplantae; phylum Streptophyta; class Magnoliopsida; order Fabales; family Fabaceae; genus Ammopiptanthus; species Ammopiptanthus mongolicus. The sequence goes on from CM077350.1 coordinate 50,830,155, forward strand.
TCGTACCAGAAGAAATTGTTCCATGGTTTTAACAAACCAGTAGACCGTCGGTGCACCGATCGATGTCAGTTTTAACCGGTTTCACCAGTTCTGTTTCGATTTAGTAACAGCCGATTTAATGGTTGTCCAGACCGGTATCTGGTCTGGTGCATCGATTTATCGGTCCGACCCAGCGATCCAGTCCGATTTTAATAACCATGATCGTATGCACAATATTGAAGAAACAATGATCAACAGAGATACTACTTTGTCTAAAAATAGCTTAATTCGGGCCTGCCAAATAAAATAAAAGCATGAACAAAAAACGGTAGATCCCATTCGAAATAAAGTTGTCTTCTGTCCTTTATCTCTCTAAAAAATCCCATGCCTTTGATTCAGTTTTGAAGAAGGCAACAAATATCCAATTTCACTCATGACAGTTCTTAGAACATTTGAGGAATGACAATGAGAGAACAAATGAGCATGGGATTCATCCTTTTTCCATACACAAAACACATCTACCGTCAACATTAACCCCAAATATTCTAAGTTTGTCTTTTGAAACAATTTTTCCTTGAAAAACCATCCACCAAAGAAAGCAATCTTTGGAAGATTAAATCTATGCCAAACAATATTAAACCAACGATCCTGTGGTTTCTCATGCTGGAAAAGGGAGTAAATCGCGTCAGTGTTTAGTTTACCCTGCTACACCACATAATAAAAGGATATGTCCCTCCTTTTCTCCATAAGTTCATCCCTCACTTCCAGCAGTCTTTGACACAAGGAAATCTCAAATTTCTTGGCCTCAACTTCCCAAAATGTTTTACCTTTTAACACATAACAGTCCATCAATTTCACCCACAATGAAGGTGATCCTATCGGTTTATTGCAAATAAAAATTTTCACATCACGGATTTATTCCAGGACAATATCCCTTTGAAGCTTAAACCTTCTTGATCTTTTGGCAAGCAAAGAGTTTCCCAGGCCACTGGATTTTTCCGAGCACCCTTGTCCACGACAGGCCAAATGTTCAATAAGACTAATATAATAAGCTCCATACACCCAACACAACTTAGCTTCCGAGAGGACCAATGTTGAAGTCATTGAATTAGCTTGTTCAAAAGAGGTTGATACTCCTGTTATTTTAAAGAGTGAACATTCAATGCTACTTCAAGATACCTTAAAGGAAGAGAGATTAGTCTCAATCAATTCAGTCTTACTTCTCCCTAGACACCTCCAATAAACAGATGGATTTTGCAGTTTTCATTCTAAGACTCCGAGACACTTAACCAACATGTGGTTGGTTCGAGTGGCAAGGGACTCGAACACCTTAAGCAAGTGGTCATGGATTCGAATACTGACTCTTGCGTATGGAGAAAACCTGGTTGGGAGGGGAGAACCCACCTTGTGTGCCCAACAAGTTCCCCGACCACTACAAGAATTTTAGCTATTTCCCAGGGCTGTACACCCTTGGGAAATTTTGTGATTTCCCAAGGTCTAAACCCTCGAAAAACTCTCGGTAGGTTTCCCTCGGGCAGAACCGTGGGAAATTTTGGAGTGAAGCACTCCCGCAAATTTTTTCACGGTTTACGTCGTTGTAACCACATCTTGGTTTTACCCACAGGCCTAACCGTCTCTACTCACTGGTTTTCCCATGGCTACATTTGTCGCTAAGATCTCGCTGGCTTTCCCAAGTCTGAGTCCGTCGCTAAAAACTCGCTCGATTTCCCACGGCCTAGGCCGTTGCTACCCTCTCGCTGAGTTTCCCACGGTCCAGCCCGTGGGAAAGTGTTTTACATTACCCTTCCCCTTCCTACAGTCGAACCAAGTCCAGCGCCTCCCTCCCTCCTCCGCCGCAGCGACCGGCCGAGCCTTCCTCCTTCGCCCGGTAAGCTCTTTTTCCCTCTTTCCTTATTTCCTCTTCGCTGAGTTTCCCTCTTTCGCTGGGTTTCCCTGACATTTTTCTTTTGTACATTTTTTGGGGTTCCTTTCTTCTTTGCTGGTACATTTTCTTGGAGTTCAATATAGGATTGGTCCTGATATTTTTTGGGGTTCCTTTCGTCCTTTGTTGACCGTGGAGTTGGGACATCACAGTTGTCGTCATCGGAGCAAGACAATCAGAAACTCAGTTCCTCCGCACTATTTGGCTTCCAAGGTTCAGCGATTTTTGTTTTGAGCTGTTTATCTTTGAGTATGTTTTTGCTTCAATTTGAGTATGTTTTTGGAAATTTTTAGTGATTGTTACTGCTTCAATTTGAGCTGTTTTGTTTCCTAAAATGACATGAAGTTCTGGCAAAGGTGGATATGTTAATTACAAAAATTTGGGTGCTGTCTAGAATTTTCTTTTGAAACGGTCTCTTTTTTGTTTGATTATTCTCTTCTATTGTTGTTTTTATTTTGTGGGAATACTATAATTGTTTTTGTTTAACTGGGTTATGATTAGATTTATGAAATGCATGTTTTTGAAGTTGAAGTGATAGTTGCGGGAATAAGATGCTATTGTTGTGTTTTGAATAGAATTGAACATTTTGGTGCATCTGTTATTAGAATGGAAACTAAGAGGAGTCTAATGTTTAACTCAGAAAATTATTGGATTGTTTCTTAAAAAATGACTAGCTGGATAGAATTTTGGTTCTATATTATGGATATGAAGAAATGAATTAGTTACCGCTTGAATTAGTTACCGCCTTCAAAAAGGGGGAAATTGAAAAAGATGTGCCGCCTACTAGGATCACACCAGAAGTGATTTGGAGTAGAGTAAGAGAACTACCAAAAATCACTGACAATGGTCGTGTGTCCAGATTACAAGGATATAGGGAGGGGCATAATTAGACAAAAAGAAGTATTTTTTGGGACCTCCTGTATTTGAAAGATAATATGTTGGGGCACAATCTCGATGTTATGCATATAGAGAAGAATTTTTTTGACAACATATTAAACACAGTCATGAATGTGAGCGGCAAAACTAAGGACAATGAGAAGGCACGAAGGGACTTAGCTTTGTACTGTAGGCAACCAGAGTTGGAGCTGAAGTCGTAGGCTAATGGAAAGATGTTAAAACCAAAAGCAAGTTACATTTTAACTGTCGAGAAAGCAAAGTCTGTTTGTCGGTGGATAACAGAACTCAGGATGCTAGATGGTTATTCTTCCAATTTAGCAAGATGTGCCGATGTCAACAAGGGAAGAATGCATGGGATGAAAAGCCATGATTGCCATGTATTCATGGAATGTTTACTTCCTATTGCTTTTAGTTCATTGTCGGCTTGAATCCGCTTACTAAACTGAGCCATTTCTTTAAGGATTTGTGCTCTGCAACGTTGAGGGAGGATGACCTTATTAGGATGGAGCAGAATATTCCAATCATTCTATGCAAGTTGGAGAGAATATTTCCCCCTGGTTTCTTTGATTCCATGGAGCATCTCCCAATACATCTCGCATATGAAGCAAGGCTTGGTGGACCGGTTCAATATAGGTGGATGTATCCCTTTGAAAGGTAATATAACCATCCTAGAATTTTAATTTTAGACTTTTTTCCATTCGAAATGAAAGTATTATAACTATGAATTTGTTTTATAGATTCATGGGTGATTTGAAACGATCGGTAAAAAATAAGGCTAAGGTTGAAGAATCAATTTGTGCGTCTTACTTACACCACGAGACAACTCATTTTTGTTCTCATTATTTCAAGAATTTCATGTTGTCACCGACAAATAGTAGGAATGAAATGGAAAGTGAAAGTGGAAGATATTCGTTAACCTTATCAGTCTTTTGCCAGCTTGGTCGTCATTCCGGTAAGGAGTCCTCTCACTGGTTATCAAATAACGAGAGGAAGTCAGCTCATGTTCATGTGTTGATCAATTGCACTGAAGTTAAACCATACCTTGAGTACGCATTTCAAATCATTTTCTTTCAATTACCTTAATATATTTTTTTCCTAATAATATATTTTGTCCAATTTTTATAGTACATTCTTGATATCTAAAAACATAAATGAACAAGAACAGTCTGCTCGTACACATGTAGAATTTCCAATATGGTTTAAGCAACAAGTTAGTATCTTAACATCTTTGAACTATCCACTGCCTCTAAAATCTAGACATGAATTTTTTTGCATTTGACATATGTAGGTTTACCGTGAGGAACCAACTCCCATCAACAAACACTTAAGGAACTTATCTGATGGTCCTAATACAGAAGTCAAAGAATGGCACACTTTCTTCGTGAACGGGTACAAATTTCATACCCAATCGTGGACGGAGGGCAAAAAAATCGTAAGCAGCGGGGTCTACGTAAAGGGCCTCACGAAAGGAGGTGAAGATGACTTTTACGGCGTGATCCAACATATATATGAACTGGTGTACCCTTCTTTAGACTATACTAAAAGAATAGTTCTATTTTATTGTAACTGGTTTGATCCATCCATTAGAGGCACAAAATTTAATCCGAAATGTAATACTGTGGACATCCGAATGAGTAGAAGATATCAAAGGGATGATCCGTTTATCACGGCACAAAATGTGAGACAAGTGCATTTTGTCCCTTATCCAGCAACCCAAAGGGACAAACGAGGTTGGTCTACCGCCATCAAGACAACACCAAGGGGTCGTGTCGAAGTGGATGATTCAGAGGAAGAGGTGCCTTGTCAAGTGGATGAAATGTCACATATAAATGAAGTCATTGAAGTTGAGCCTATTGATGGCTTAGGTGACTTGCAAGCCGCTGGTGAAGAAGTGAATATCGCCACTTTGTCATCCATCCAGGATCATTTGGATGAAGAAGACGATAATTCCACGGAAGAACGTGAAGAGACAGGATCTGAAGATGATGAAGATAATGACTCAGCAGGAGCTGAAGACGATGTCTCAAATTCTGACTAAAATATAGACGATGAAGAGACAGGATCTAAAGATGATGAAGATAATGACACATGCACACATAACGCATCTACTTCAGCAGGCATGGCTGATGAGCAACAATATAGTCCCGGCTGTTCACGCTCACCTTCGGAGGCAGATGTGCATGAGGAGCCAGGGGAGGTTGAGCTCATGCCCGATGGTCGACCGAGTGGTCACGGGTAAGAATTAATAAACAAAATTTGTTCGCTTTTTATTACAATTTATTACTATGTGTTTGGTTGATTCATACTTCTTTACTGTTAAGGTTCCTTCCGTCGAAGAGAGCAACGACCGCCGTCTCGTTTGTCATCCAGCAGAGGTTTCATAGGGCAATCACATCATGGGGAAAGCTCACTCGCAATGAGCGGATTAGTATGTTTGACGCTTTTAGAGCAAGTTGCAAATTTCAATTTATTTAATATGATTTTTATTATTTCATAAATTATAAACTATTAGTATAATAATTATTATTTGTGTTAATACAGGGTCAGGTCGCATTGAGGATTGACCACGAGTCAGAGATCGAGAGGATCTTTCACCATAAAGCCTCTACACGCCTCTCTGATATGCTTAGGGAGGCCCGCGAGTGTGGCTCACAGCCAGACTGGATTGGAGATAATATTTGGCAGGAGTTGCGTCATTACTAGGCTTCTGATGAATTCAGCAAAATTTCAAATCAGGCAAAGAAAAATAGGGCATCGGAGAAGGGTGGGAGCCTGCATACGAGAGGTTGCGTCAACAATCGCAGTGGGCAGAACGTATGGTATGTTCATACTGTCATTCTTTATGTACTATTTATTTCAACATTATAGTTCATTAATTGTTGTTAATTAATCATCTATGCTTGTGTTACAGGTTAGGCAGTATCATCGAGGGGTGCAGATTCATGAGGTCCACAAACGCATTCGTACTAGGAAGGATACTGGCGAGTACATAGATGAGCACTCGAAGCGCACTCAGGTAATATGCCCTTTTTATTTTTAGTTTAATAATGTTATATCATATATGTGCTAATATGTTTAATAATGCATAACAGGAGGAGTTTCATGTGAGGATAAGTCAGGCTAGGTCTCAGGCATCAGCCTCTTCCTCATTCACCCCAGCTGACCCGCGGGACGACGAGCAGCTTGCGCTGAATGTTTTGGCAGACGTCGTCGGCGATAAGTATAAGGGTCATTTCTATGGTGCTGGAGACCTTGCCGGCAACTATCAGAAAGGGCCTAGCTTCGTGGACGTTAAAGCTCAGGGTTGGAGCGTCCACCAGCACCATTCGTCGCCCTCAGGAGTCAGCGGTGATTACTTAGTTGAGGCAGATGTTGGCCGCTTCCCAGAAGTGTGAGCGGTAGAGGGACGAGGAGCATCGTCAGATGATGGATTCGATGCGGCAAATGTTTGAGACAGTGCAACAAATGCAGCAACAACCATCCACACAGCAACCCTCACAGCAGCAATAGCGCCACCCCCGACCTGGTCAGGCGACCCAGGAGGACGATGACTCTCTTGACCATTTTACTGAGGGTCCTTATAATGAGGATTCTTAGATTGTTATGTTTTGTATGGATTTACATTTTTCATGTTTGTAAAAGATCATATACTATACTTATGGTTTGAATTATGATGTTAATTTCTTTATTGATGCATCAATATAAAAAATATAGTTTTTTAATTTATTTAATTAATATAATTATAATTAATTTAATTATTATATTATGAACAAATTTTAACAGAAAAGAAAAGTGGGTTTCCCAGGGTTTGGCCCTGGGAAATTTCTCACTACGTTTCCCAAGGAAAAAGCCGTGGGAAAGTTTTCCCAGGGCTTTGGTCGTGGGAAATTTCCCAAGGGCTTCACCGCAGGTAATTTCCCACGGTTTTTCATTTAGACAGTGGGAAATTATTTCCGACGCCGTTCTTTCCGAGGGACATTATGTAGCCGTGGGAAATTTGCATTTTCCCACAGATTTTAGGCCTTTCCCGGGGCTTTTGGCACTGGGAAACAACGAGAATTCTTATAGTGCGACAGAGGTTAGTTACTACTTACGATGGTGGATATTTCGTACCTACATCATGATTACAAAAAAAAAAAAGACTCTGAGGCCCTTTTAAATTCACTTTGAGATTCATTTAACACCTGATCGAAGCAACATTTCCTTTACCAAAAAGCATCAGGTCATACGCGAACATGAGGTGAGTAATTTCCGCTTTCTTGCGTTTAAGATGGTATTTAAAGTCTTTCGATTGGGTTGCAAGCTATAGAAGTCGTGAATATAATTTATTTTCGGGCTAAATTACTCTTTTGGTCCCTTATTTGTTTTAATTTATTCAAATTGGTCCATCTATTTTAAAAATATTCAAGTTGGTCCCTTACTTACCAAACGTTAAGCAATCCGGTCCTTTCCATTAAGTTTCACCGTTAAGTTATAACTAAATTACTCTTTTGGTCCCTTATTTGTTTTAATTTGTTCAACTTAACGCTGAAACTTAACTGAAAGGACCAAATTGCTTAACGTTAATTTGGCAAGTAAGGGACCAACTTAAACATTTTTAAAATAGAGGGACCAAATTAACACATTTGTATAGGAAAAAACGATTTTTTTTAGAGAAACTAGAATTTTGAAGCTTATTTAAAAAAGTTGTTTGATCATTTTGAAATCAATCACATTAATTTTACCTTTTACCCTTGCAAAACTAACTATCAAATAAATATTATTATTATATCTAACCAACTTTATATCTTTTTTGTAATTTACTATATAAAAGCAATTCTTTCGCACAATCTAAACTAAACAAATGATATTAAAATTATTTTTCAACAAACATATCCAAACATAAAATCAGTCCTATCATAATTAATTAAAACAATAATTGATTATACATATAATCAAATTTAAATAATTTATTTTTTGAGGAATCCGAACACATTCTTAAAGTATTCATAAAAACTCAAAAAATTCTCATAAAAGTTATTAATATTAAATGTTCGACCCATTCGCATGGTGACATCCCTGCTAATCTATGGCCTATATGTATATAAAAACCAAAAGCTGTGTGAATGCATAGTGACTGAGAAGTAGAGAGAGAGGGGGAGGTCACGCGGAGAGAGGGAGGGGGGTAAGCACGTGCACAGTGAGGAATGAATGTTGGTGTTGGTGTGGAGTTAACGCGGTTAGGGAGGGAATCTGCACGTGACTGAAGGAATGGGATTAGAGACATGCATGGGGGTTGGGATTGGGATTGGTCGTAGCTAGAGGATGAAGCCATGAAGGGATTCTATTCCATGATATGCATCGAAAACTGCGAAGGAAGCGTCAAAGGTTGTTTAGCTGTCAATCCCTCCAAACTCTTCTCACGGGGCTCCCATTTCATTCTCTCCCTTTCTCTATCTTCTTTGTACATCTCTACGTTTTCATGAAAAAAAATTTGTGAACACATATATATTATAAAATATGATACTTGTTTGGGATATTGTGATTTATTGTTTTTAAATATAGTGTATATATTGTGGAGTTAAAATAAGGATTAGATTCCTCTAAAATGAAAAAAAATATATATAAAATAAGAAAATAATAGTATATTTTTTTTTTTTTTATAAGCAAAAAGTATATTGAAGAGGGTACAAGGGGTACTCTAATCCGTATACAAAGATGATCCATCTAACACCAAAAGGTATGTTAAAGTGGGTTGAGATCTCAATGTACCTTAACTAATCAAGGGTAGATACACCCTTATTTTCTCACTTTACACTTTTTCTCACTTTAGAGGAGTTTTTTCCTTAAAATAAATGTATTATATTCAAATATGAAATATCATTTGAGGGTTGTGTTTTGTGTGTTTAAATAATAAAACTTACCGATCAAGAGTCGATCAAGTGGTAAATATCTCGATCCCATAAAGAGGAGGATGTAAGTTCGAATTCTGATGGCAGACACTCGAGTTGGGAGATTGCGAAAATCAAGCGTTAATTCCCTGCTCTAAGCTGCCGACCGAGGATTAGTCTCATACCTGATCCAAATGATCGAAGCTTGTGGGGATATCCTTGAATGTCATTGGGGAGCCAAAGGTCAACCCTAATTACGGTGGTTCATAAAAAAATAATAATAAAACATTTTTTTCCATAACTTTTTTTTTTTAAATTGTGCTATTTGAACATAGAGATACCTATATAACACATTATTCATATTTACATATAATATGCCGTAGTATGTAACAATATATTTACTCATTTCAGATATGGCCATGTGTTTGAGGTGTAAAAAAACAATTGTGTATTCTCTATATTGACCTTTCGTAATATCCCCTTGATACGTGGTAAGAGGCTTTATGTACAAGCATGTGATGTGTAATATCGTATATACATATATAGAAAAATGCTTTAGAGTATGAATGTATGTATCATTGAATTCAGTACAAATACTTTTGGCGATTAATTGTGCATTTTAGTTATGACTGTGTGATGGAATTATCACTTTTGCACCGTAAAAATTAGTCCATTTCATCCGATAAACTGTAGTACCAAATAGCAGCTAGCGTATGTATAACTCAATCAAAATCCAAGTGGGGCTAAATTAAACTTACTGCTACAAAACTTCGACTAAAACGTGTATATCCTTAATATATCCTTCATATTCAATTTATAGGTTGAGATTTGGATCGTTATTTTATCTCTATACTTTGTTCATTAGTTTATATATTTGCACTTTATCTCTATATGTTCTCGGCTGGTTCTTTTGTGGGTTACTAATGGCTTAGGAACTTTGCTACTGGCTTTTGGAAATATTTTTGTGGGACTAGTCAGATAACAAAGTAATATTGGCATATGAGTCTTTTTTTATGCTGAGGTACATGTTTCAAATCTATGGGTGATTGGAAATGGTCACTCTTTTGGATGGTCACTGATATGCTATTTCAGGTGGTCACTGTTATGGATGAATTGGTTGTGGTTTTTTTCCTGGTGTTAGATAAAAGGTGGCTCGTGTAAAGCTAATACTGTTTTTGATAGAAACAGTATTTTATTTATATTTGTTTGTTTTTTTATTTTTATTTTTGTATATGTGTTAGAGTACCCCCAACACTCTAAATCAATATATTTTTCGGCTTATAAAATAAAAGTTTATATATGTGCACGTCTACAATTATAACGAAATTTAAGAACATGGCTGTTTGAAATGAATATAGGAAGGGATGAAATGTAAAATGAAATTAAAATAAAGGTTGCTTTCAAAAGAGAGTGCTTGGTAAGATAGACAGAAACACTAAAAGATCTAAAAAGTAATTCATTTCACGTTGCTTGCAGTGAAATCAAGTAAAGGAGTTGAATATAAATCTATTGGAAATGGATTTTCTGCACGGTCATTTTTTGACTACATGAGATCTTGACCACAGATTAATTTTTATATGAGCAAATATATTAATGCAAAAATGATTGCATGAGATACTGACCATAGATTAAGGTAAATGCGTGAATGTAGGAAATCCTTGAATGTAGTGAATTCAGGTCGAATTCTATTAACTTTATCATTTCAAATAAAAAAGAGTTAGGGTACCTTGTATTCTACTTTAATACACATTTTGTTTATCAAAATAAAAAATAAAAAAAGGGTGAACGAAATAGTAAAGAAATCAATTACTGTTGCTCAGTTTCATATATGCAAGATGAAAAAAGGTCTATAATTTTTTGTATGCTAGCCTCTTGAACTATATATAGATGCATAATTTGGAAGCTTTTCTCCTAAACTTTCTTTTTCTTTCTATGTTTATGTTAGATTTGGGTTTTTTAAACAACTATAACTCTATAATTATATATCCAGAAAGAAAAAAACGTGAGTTAACAAAGCATAGAGGTGGTATCACTATTGTAAATTTATCATATACATACGGACACTTTTAATGACAGTCATTAAAACTATAAGTATAAGCATTAGTATCAGTCATACCATAGGTAAAGGTAAATGGACCGTTGGTAAAATTTATTGACAGTCAAATACACCTGTAGGTAAATATATGTGGATCGTAAGTAAAACCTATAGTGACAGTCATTTTCCGTTATTATTTATCGTACATAATGGACGGTTTGACCGGTCGTAGGTGAATGTAAGTTTTACATATACCTATGAATTTTAAACATATAGTGACATATTTTATCTGTTACTAAGAGACAAATTTCTTGTAGTGTATAACATTAATTGTAATGGGTTGTTTATGATTAGCAACATCATAAAATGCTTTGGCATTATTAGTGACATAAATCCTCGGGTTCTAGGAAAAGGTATACGAGCAAATAAATTGAAACTACTATACATGATGTGGCATAATAAAGAGAGAATCGGTAACAACATATAACAATTGTGGGATGAAATGAAAACGCAATATATACATGGTGATCTCGTGTCTAGAAACATGGTAGATGACCAGTACTCCAAACACCAATTTGCAATTAATTTAATTTTAATTGGCAAACAGTTTGCATATATTTTCTTCTTCAGTAAATAACATATTTGTGAGGCCAATATCGTAATTCACTTTTGATAAGCATAATGTGTTGTGGGGGATATGTAGGTAATCGACAAGGAAACAAACAACAGATCAAAATATTATTTTTGCGCCCACCCATTCTATATATAAAAAAAAACCATAGCCTCAGATGGAAAAGGGAATTGGGAGAGGAAACCAAAATCAATTAGAGCAAAGTTTGAAGAAGCATGTCTTCTAGGCTGCGAAAAAAAGCGGCTTTGCAGCACAAGTTACAACAACTTCGATCAGTCACAAATTCCAGTGCTGTAATTGAACAAGCATATATATTCACTTTGGATTTCAATGCTTGTTAAACTGGAATCAATCAAGTTTTTCAATATTTGACGTAATCATTCATTTCTTTGTTAACTTGGCAGATGAACAAAGCCTCAATTATTGTGGATGCCACCAGATACATAGAGGAGTTGAAGCAAAAAGTGGAGGGACTGAACTCAGAGCTTGGAGACCCTGAATCATCAACCTCCCAAGATGAACTACCTATGGTGCTTATTCTTTCTCTATATTTTTGCTTAGGTTATAATATATTATATAGTTACATCTTTCCTCATTTTGTATAAAATTTCTCAGGTCACCGTAGAAACCCTAGAAAGTGGTTTCTTCATTAATGTGTTTTCAGAAAGGAATTGCCCCGGTATGCTTGTGGCAATACTCGACACCTTCGAAGAACTGGGACTTGATGTGCTTGATGCTAGGGTTTCTTGTGAAGACACTTTCCAACTAGAAGCTGTGGGAGGAGAAGTAAGACTATAGGCTAGGATCTATATATGTTAATCTATATATATATTTTCCTTTTTTCATTTCTCTGCAACATATATATAATCTTAATTATTTTTCGTTTTTCAATAATTTCAAGCTTCTAAAATCAGTTCACAACTCTTGGTTTAATGGGATTATTACATGAGATGTAAACTTACAATACAAGAGTTTATTATGTCGTCCCACATCAAAATAGTAAAATTCAGAAAAGAACATCACGCGTGGGTTGTACAATTTTGGTTTGAGCGACATATCTAAAATTTCAGCTTCAAAGTCCAAAGTACTGACATAATAATGAGTGTGGCTCCCATATATGGATTCGTTTACCCATGTTCTGTAGTTGCATGGTTTGTGAACTCGCCAACAAAGCAAACAGCTAATTATTATCCATATTTTGTCATTTTTTTATATAAGCAAAGTGAATTTATTCATGAGTTATTTGGTTTAAATAATGCAGATGAAAATTCTGTCGTATATATGATTCTGATTTAATTTCCTTCCAGCTGTTTGACCCAAACCTGTGGATTTTGCAGAGTCAAGAGAACGAGAGCATCGACGCGCAAGTGGTGAAGCAAGCAGTGCTGCAAGCAATCAAGAACATGGATTAATCCAAGCACGGATGTGCAAAAATTCCAGTACCATTTTCTTTAATATTGTTTTAAATGTAAAAGTAACGTATCCCTAGTAAAAGAATTTTTCTTTTGTTTTGGGTGAAATCCTAGTGAAAGAATTTAAGTCTTATAAATAATATATGAATTTAATTGTTATGTATTGACCGTGTAAAACATTTTTTCATAGACAACCAACCACCAAGCATGATATGGATGACTTTTAAGGTAGTTATGATAAAAGTCAATTTTTTTTTACTGATGTGACAACTTATGATTGGATGTTTGTGTAAAAATATTTTACACTATCAATATATAACAATTAAACTCATAATATATTACCAAAATATAAATACCTCTTGTTTAACACCAAGAAAAGAGGTGGGACAAATTATTGGGCCGCTCCTTATTTGGGTTAAGAAGTTGTTGCGATTGAATAAATAATGGGGTAGGAATCAGTTGAACTGGGTCAAGCCAAGTAAGGTCCATAAAGAGCTGAAGTACTAGGTCTGAATACTACTACTACTATGGGTCGTGTGTTAGGCCTAATAAGAAGGTTTCACTTTGGGCTAACTGATGCTAATTCAGCCAAGAAATTATGCCTATCAGAAGAACTTGACCATGTCCAAGTGGTTCGAGAAAGATTATGTGCATTAACCATTTTCGAAGAATGTTGAGATTGCCGCCAGTAGATGTGCCTGTAGCCAACGCCCAAGCCCGTTTGAGGCCACAAGCAACTTTCTTTCCAGTCATTTTCTTTCATAAGCTTTCTTAAAACATCCCTTCATTGTCTTTAACATTTTTATATTTAATAGTAAATCGAATAAAGTGTTTTGGTGCTCCCTTATCAATTATCATGTACACGAGCGTATCCAACCTCTCATCTTCGACCAATTAGTGTTGTTAAAATGTGTCCAGTCATCAGGGTATTGGATTAAAGGGTTATTGGTCAAATCAACGAGTCACTGGTTGAACTAGTGTATATCAAATATATATATATATATATATATATATATATATATATATATATTATTTATTCTAATATTCCAATTCCAATAATAAACAGAAGGCAAAATAGGTTGATTAATTCTATATATTTTTTTTTACTTTTCACATTGATCCTATAAGTTTTTTCTTTTCAAATTAGTCCTACACGTTATGTTCTGTTTTCACATTAGTCATTTCCGTCAATTTCGACCTAACACCGTCACTTTTAACTTGAGGTGACTATCATGTTAGTCCTACACGTAGCTTTTGATCTGACATCATAAGGTTGAAATAGATGGAAATAACTAATGTAAAAACGGAACATAATATGTAGTACCAATTTGAAAAAAAAAATAAACTTATAGGATCGATGTGAAAAGTAAAAAAAACGTATAGGACTAATCAACCTATTTTGCCTAAACATAAAGATGCAGTTGGCGCAGTGGCAAAGCGCTCTGGATCTTGTCTCAGGACCAGGGTTCAAACCCTCCCATGCCCATTTTGCTGGAATTTTCTCAAATTCATTTGAGTTTCCAGCATGTGCCTTGGAAAGCGTGTGTGCGACAGCACGCAACAGGTCTTAGGAAACGTGATTGTCACATGTCCAGTTCGCTCGCCGTCCGTACACAGTTCAACCCGGTTCGACCCCGATTTGATGATATTAACTTCGATTCAAGTCCTTATCCGATCAGAAATGCTAACCGGACAGGCCATGGGTCCGATTTGCGGTTTGTAGTGTGACTAATCGGTCCGGTTCGGTTTTAATAACATTGTCTCCACTGCAGATCCGATTTTTACCCAACATCATTTTAGTTAAAAGTTAAGACAAGTCTATTGAAAATCAACAATCTTTTGCATAATTGCTTTCTTACATAAACAGTTGATGCAAGATAAATGGTTTATACTATGATCTTTTGCATAATTTGGTTGGTAAAATCTTCAAAGAGTTAATTTTGATATACTATCAGTGTAAAATTTTTTACACCCTCAACCAATCACAAATAATCTTATTTATGATTTTTAAGGTAGTTATAATAAGAGACAAACAATAACGATGTGACAATTTATGATTGATTGATAATGTTATTGTTTTTTATATAAACAATGCACACCAATTAAATTCATATTGTAATGTGATATAGAATTTGATCTAATTAATTATAAGGATGCTCATCTATAATTTATAATATATACAAAGGAAAATGTTTGAGGCTCCAACATTAAATAGTTTGTTACACGTGTCAGCTGATGACAACGTCTCAAAGGAAGCAGGACACATCTCATTCTCTCAATACAACTCACCTACAATCCGAAGTTTCCTCTTCGATTCACTACCATTGAAGGATTCTTTTAGGACAATCATGACTCTCGTTGCTCGTTATAATTTGGAGTTTCATAAGACGAATGTCAAGATGGTGTTTCTCAATGGCAACATTGATGAAACAAATGAATATAGTGCAATCGAAAAACTGTGTTGAAAGATCTAGAGGAGATGGTTTGCAAATTGACACAATCTATCTTTGGGCTAAACAAAGCGTCTCTTTAGTGATACCACAAGTCCCATCAGGTGGTTGTCTCAATTGGTTCCATATGAATATCGTGGACAACTGTGGGTATCACAAGTTCAGTGACAGTAAGTTTATATTCCTGATATTATATGTTGATATTTTGTTAGCCAACAACGATATATGTTTATTGCGTGAAACCCAGAAATTTTTAACGAAATTTTTGAGAAGAAAGATTTTGGGGATGTCTATTTTGGCTTAGACACTAAGATACTTAGAGATTATTCTCGACGTATCCATGGGTTATCACAAAACAGTTGTATCGACACAGTTTTGGATAGGTTTGGTATGAAAGATAGTAAACCAGGGGATAACCTGGTCACTAATGGAGACAATTTTTAAACTCAATTAATGCCTAAAAGGAAATCTCAAAATTTAGGAAATGCAAAATATTCCCAATGCTTCAGCTGTGAGAAGTCTGATGTATGCTCAAGTTTGTGCGCATCCGAAAATAGTGTACATAGCAGGATTATTAGGCAGATACTTGAGCAAGTCAAGAATGCGTTTTTGAGAAAGAAACCATAAGGAATGTGAGATACTGGAAGAGAATAAAAGGGCATACACCCACATATCAAAAATATGACAATTTAGAGATCATCAGAAACTCTGACTCCGATTTTATAGGAAGGGGCTCAATGTTAGTGATCTAATTAAGTGAGCTCATCATAGTACCAAAAAAACCTGATATGGGCTTAATGAGTGGATGTCCGTGTGGGCCTATTAGGGGATAATGAGACCCCTAAAAGGTTTAATACGTTAAGAACGGTTATGGTCCTCAATACACCAAATCGACATACTCAATCTCTCTTTTCTCCATCTGAAGAGAGGATAGGTCCCATCAAAGAACTAAGGAGATTTGGTAGAGGAAGAACCATAAGATCACCACTTAATTACCATCCGTGTTGATTGTCAATGTATTCCACACAAGAAGATGATCAATCCCTCTTGCTCGTGATCGATTGCAGCTTTCATTCTGCAAAGGTTGGCGTTCAACTTCTCCCTTTTAAAGAACGCTTAAGGTTAGGAACTTACGATGGATCCAGGTATATACATAATCTCTGAATCCTAGTAATCAGGCATGTCGTAGATCTTAGACTATGTGGCATATGTGCTTTAGGATGTATGTTTATAGAATTAAAGCTTTCGTATAAAGAACTAAAGAAATATCTAACACATTTGTCATGAATCATCGATTTTGAAGGTTAAGTTATTAGAAGTAGGTACACAAATTGTAATGGTCTTTCAGGTTTAAAACGTGAATAATGTATAACTATCATGTCATTAACCGTGAAAATACATTAATAATTTTATTATATTTTTAACGTTATTCTTATATTATTTTTTAATAATTAAACAGATAAATATATTTTTCAATATATATATATATATATATATATATATATATATATATATATATATATATATATATAATAGATAAATATGAAAAAATGATCTACAAATAACATAGCTGAATTTGGAACCCATGTAATGATCACACATGGTATTTTTCAAGGTTGTGAAGCATTTGGGATTTGTCGACCAAGGTGAAAGCTTTTTTTTTTTTTTATAAGCAAAATCAAGGTATATTGATTGAGAGTATCAAAGCTACTCTAACTCTTATACAAGAACAATAAAAAGGCAAAAAGGTGTAAATAAAGTCATGTTTCTAAACTTTACAGAGGAACATTCTTAGCACTACAAATTCCTTAACCCTCAAACCATAACCAGTGACAAACCACAACATATTTAAACCAAGACCCCAACAAAAGTCCAAAAACCGCTCCAAATAAAATTGCTTCTCCAAGTGCAAGAATTTCAGGTCAGATGTTGAAATTAAAATAGTTTCATAAGGCTTAGCTCTCTCCCATCCGTATTAGAGTTATAAACTAGAAAAAAAGTTCCCCCCTACGACATCATACCAACACACCAGCTTGCCACTTCCATTTTGAAATCATCATACCCCTTATGCCAACCTGAGATGCCAACATACCCTCACAATTTAATCATTTCTACTTCTTTGTAGATTTGACCCAAAAGTTGACTAGAACATTGATACAAGCCCAAAAGTAGGGGACTCCTTTCGAGTAGGAGTAGCTCAAGCAGAATGGGGAAAGAACGAAGAATTGCTAACAAATTGGGTTAATTCTTTTTCTAGTTTATTTCATTACTAACTATTCACATATATAGATGAGTTTGTTTCCTACACATACGAATCTATTGCTAGATGGAGGGTACTCCATACAAAGTTGATAATAGAATTTGAGAATTAAAATAGAAAGGGAAATCCTAGGAAATTAAAGCAGAAATTGTAAGCTATTGGTCTCATTGTCTTCTGCGGGCTGAGATGGCTCTGTTAGCCCAGTTAGTTGCTTGGTCAGGTCTAGAATGTGTATCATTACCCCGCCCATCCAAAACAACCTTGCCCTCAAGGTTGTATTCATGGTATTGGCCTCATGGGCCTGGGTCATGTGGGTTGTCATCGAAGAGCTGTGAGTTGGTGAAAAGGGTATTGGTCTCGTCAGTAACAAAAACAAGGAATTGTTTGGGTTGGCAATGATGGCCGGGCACAAACTTGTCATCACAGTTGAAGCAGAAGCCCTTAGAGAGGCATTCTTGCATTTCCGACGAGGACAGGCGGCGAAAAGAGATGGAAGGAGCCGATGGCGATGGACCCAAGAGGGACAATGAGTCGGTGGTTAGCCCAGAAAATGAGGAAGGGCAAGGGAAATTGGAAAAGTGGGTTGTCGCATCCTGAAATCTTGCTTCTAGCAATTTAGCCAAACCCCATAACCTGAGCCATGGAATGAGGTTGGAGAACAGCTAGTTCTCGTTGGATATCATCGCACTGCCTTGAAAGGAAACAATTAAGCAAAGATTCTACGAAAAGCCTAACAATATGGTTGGATAGGTTCTCGAATTGATGTTGGTAATCAATGACCGAGCCTGTTTGCTGTAGTTTGAAAAAGGTAGCTTGATGATTGGCATAAGTGGAAGGGCCAAAACACAACTCAAGGGCCATGATGAAAGCATCCCAAGTTGTAAGTTGCTGGTTAGCATGCATCCACTTAAACTAGCCCAAAGCTTGGCCTTGCATGTAGAATGGAATTAATGGAAGCCGCTGGTGAGGAAGTGTCCCGTGGAATGCAAAGAATTGTTCAGCCTGAAAAATTCAATCCAATGGGTTGGACCCGTCAAATGAGAAGAGGACAATTTTAGGTGGTTTGGGTGTTTGTGGGTTAGGGATGGGTGGATGAGCGTTTGGATGTGGAAAGGAATATGAGGCTGCGAGATGTTCTCTAATCATGGTGGCTAGCTGTGTGGTGAGGAAGGTTTGCAAATTTTGTTCAATATGGAGCTACATATCTCTCAGTTGGATGGTAATTTCTTCACTCAACTTCTTTTGTTTTTCAGGTTTTTGAGGCATTGAGAATCTCAACGAAAGCACCAAACGATACAAGCCAGAAGTAAGGGACTCCTTTCGGGCATGAGTAGCTCCAACAGAATGGGGAGGGAACAAAGAATTTCTAACAAATTGGGTTAATTATTTTTCTGCTTTATTTCATTAGTAAATGTTCACATATATAGATGAGTTGGTTTCCTACACATACAGATCTATTGCCAAGTGGAGGCTACTCCATAAAAAGTGGATAACAGAATTTGAGAATTAAAACAGAAGGGAAATTCTAGGAAATTAAAGAAAAAATTGAAAGATATTGGTCTCATTGTGTTCTATGGGTTGAGATGGCTCTATTGGCCTAGTTGGTTGCTTGGTCAAGTCCAAAAGGTATCAAACATTCCATAGCCAGTTCTAATTTACAAGTTTGAACAATTGAGTCTTTATACAAAACAAGAAATCAGCCAATAATTAGAGCAATCCATTATTGGTCGGGTACATGCTACGAAGAAAATAGTGAGCAGATCCTTCCTCTTCTGATTTGTTTGTGGCTACTACAAATCCCACATTTTGCTAAAAGGGTTATACGCATCCTTTCTCATATAACCTTAAATGCCAAAAAAATGAGGTAGCATACCACAACAATGTTTTAATGAGTAAACACCCAATTTAGTCCCTGAAATTGTAGGGTCGTATCAACTTGGTCCTCCACATTATCAATATTTCAAAATGATCCTTGGAATTCCAAAATGTATCAAATGCATCTCTAATATTATTCACTTAGTTTCAAATTCATCCCTGACATTACCAACTTAATGTCATTATAGTCCATGCAAATATCAACGAAGGGACGAATCTGATTAACTTTCTGTAATTCCAGGGATCATTTTGGAATATTGATAATGTGAGGGACTAAGTTGATACGACCCTACAATTTCAGGGACCAACTTGGGTGTTTACTCCTTCAATCGACCAAATGCAGCCGCAAAGCCTATTACTATATTGTGACTTTCTAAGACAGTTTACATGAAATAATTGAATGTAAGCTTATTTTCGCTTTGGGGCTTATATATTGTATTTGTGCCAAAACTTATGACTTTTTTGAGACAATTGTTAAAAGGAATTTTATTTAACTTACCCCTGATAATATTAAGGAAAATATTTACCGATAAGAAATTGTGAAAGTGAAACAAAAACATTATCTATCACCCAGCATAGTTGGTAGATAATCGAGTTCTTTAAACATAATATATATCACGAGTTCGATTATAAAAATACTATATTGAAAAAGACAAAACTCATTTCGATAATCTTTACAACTTGAAAGGGATTGGTCTTCACTTACTGGTTGGAAATACTTTATGCAAACTAGGGATCAGGGACGAAGCTAGAAATTTCATATGAGTCGATCAAATATACATAACATGAAATAATAATAAAAAAATTAACTAACATATAAAAACAAATTATATGAAACAAATTTGATATATAATTAAAAACTTAACATTATATAAATGATTCAAACATATTTATAGTCAACTTAAGCTTTCCAA
Source organism: Ammopiptanthus mongolicus (assembly GCA_039655645.1). Taxonomy (NCBI): domain Eukaryota; kingdom Viridiplantae; phylum Streptophyta; class Magnoliopsida; order Fabales; family Fabaceae; genus Ammopiptanthus; species Ammopiptanthus mongolicus. The sequence goes on from CM077350.1 coordinate 50,850,420, forward strand.
TATGAAATTAATTGGTAGTTGGTTTGGAATTGAGCCTTTGGTCAGGCTTAGGCAGGTTTTCATATATATATATATATATATTGAAAACATGGAAGAGTCGGGAAAGTCATGGCAATCATAGGACTTCCCCTCCCTTCATCAAAGTTAGGAATGGCAAAATTATTCGTACTTGCGGATATTTGCTGATAAAATCCGCTATAGGTATGAGGCAAGTAGCTTAACGTGTACCCATGAATCAAATAAATGGATTTTTTATACCCACTTATCAATGGGGTAGGGGTGGGAATTAAGATATTCATACTCAATAATGAAATTTCCTAAATGCCTTTATGCTTATATGCCTATATAATTGCTTCCCTAGACAAATCATGGTCCGTACATCATAATTTCACCCACACGTTAATAACTCGTGTCTCAGTGGATACATAATACATTTATGACCAATTATGTTAAAAGAATTTATTTGAATTTCTCTTTAAACAATTTCTCTTATATAATAATAATAATAATAATAATAATAACAACAGAATAATAATAATGCAAAACACTAATTTGCGGCTCAGTATATAAAATCAAGTGTACATCTTTCTGCCTGAAATATATGTTGTGTTTTTCCTGTTCAATGACTTTCACGACATTTCATTTCTTTAATCTTTCTGACAAGGTATTTCATTTGCTATAAACTCTATATATTCATATTCCTTAATATATGCAACATAACAGAAATTCCTACCAATTCTTATCAAGTTTTTACAAGTTCTTGAACTTTTATAAATATCCATGGATATCTGTCGATGTCGACGTCGAATAATCATAAAATCTACTAAAAACCTAACTAACGAATATTCATACAGATATTAGACGAATTTTCATCCGATGGTACAGGTGACACAGGACTACTATATGTGCCCGCACCACCCCGTTGTCATCCATAATGCAATAAAAACATTATCTACCATATAATTGTATATTTACCCAATTGATCAAAACTCAATGAATACACTTTCATATGGTACTAAATACTTCCTCCGTCCCATTATATATGTCACATGTATGAAAAAAATTGTCCTAAAATATGTCATTTTCTATTTTCAATGTAATATTAAATGTTTTTTTTGCCAATTTTCCCAAATTATGTTTTTAGAATTCTGTTATGTGATGCATTAACTGAAGTCATCACTTTTTTTTTTATTTTCAAAGTGAAACATTTGAATGATCAATAGCTGCATTTTATTCTATTATTAATACCTTGGAATAATAGTTTTTTCTCGTTGAATGTAATTTATCATTAATGATAACAGAATTTGTAAAAATAAAGAAAATATAAACAATATTAATTTGATAAAATTATTATTCATTTTACTTCATTTATTATTTTTTCTGAAATCATGTGATTTAGTCAAGTATATAATAGAACGGAGAGAGTATCTAATTCTCTAATATTAAATGCTCATTGCTCTGATTAGCCGGTATGATTTCAATGCAGATAAATTGATTTTGAACGCTTAATTCGAGAAAACAATAAGACAATTGCGAAAATTAAAAAGCAAAGTACGGCATGGAATTACATATATGTAATTATAACTCAGTCCCATCCATATTATAAAAAATAAAATGGTCCAATTTTTTGATTCAAAATATGAAAAACATTCATCAATTTTAAGATATATTGTCCAAGCATAAAGCGGCCCAAGCCCTTGCTTTAGGCCTCTCAAAAAAATAATTTTTTCTTTAAAAAAAAGGCCCATTTTATATTTTTCTATATTATCTTTTTGATATGTTTCATATATCAACAAACATAAGTTAGCCCATTTGGTATAAAAGCTTACCATTAACTGCAAGGTCCAGGGATCAACTCCTTATTGTGTACAAAATAATTAATATTAATTTTTTAAAAAGGCCTCATCATAAAGTTTGCTTTAGGCCTCAATAGGTGTTGGGCCGGCCCTGGATATATTAAATGCTCATATTCAATTATATCCTATTTATATTATGATTCGTATTATGAGATACATATATTTTTCATGTTAGTGAAATTTATGTTAATATCATTAATTATAATCCATCATTTATAAAAGAGATATTTTTAAAAAATAAATTAAATATTTAAAATATTAATTAAAATTATCCCATTTCAAAATATTTTTTTAATCTATATAATTTAGTCCTATATTTTTTATAATATGGACCTCAGCGAACATTACATGGAACAACCAACTGAGAAACATTTGATCACAACCGATAACTAGAGCAAAGTGTCATGAAGGCTGAAATTATGAGACGGGCTGACAAAGATGAGACTCGCATAAGTGGAGCCCTCGTCGCCCTCCCTTATCATTATTTAATGCTACGGGGCTGTCATATAGTACTCGTGTCCTGCGGTAGAAATTTGCTATGCTATCCGCATCTTCCCCATCGCAAAACTCTTCAGAACTTATTGGATGCTGCAATATTTCAGAAACCAATAAACAAATCAAGTCAGTTACCAATTTTCAGACCAAAATAACACTCTATTATGCTCCTGAATTAACTACTTTATTTTAATTCAATTATTAGTTGGCCGGTTCCATTTCTTTAGTATTTTTAATATTTTACATACAAATTAAGAAATTATGTATAAATGTATCAAAATATCCTGTGAAGAATTAAATGAAGTATTCAATCAAAAAACATAATTTAGATAGACGTAAAGCCAATTGAAGGTATATATGAAAAATATGAAAAAATTATGTCTAGGGTTTATAAAACCCCAATTGTTTTGAAATAAAATAATTGCTAAAGAGACTAAAAGATATGGAACGGAGGGAATAGTAACTAGCTAGCGAAATAAGGTTACATTTTAGCACGAATGCATATACATGATAATGATTTTTCTTCCACAGACATGTGATAATAGTATGAGTAATTAATTTGAACACCCTTTGAAGGTAAATAAATAACTTTATTATTATTTCTACTTAACATGCATGTTCCCTTTATTTGTATATTTTTATTATGCGGTTAAATTTAATTTTTATTAGAAAAAATAGAAACTATTAGAGACTAGTAGACCACATCATTATGAAAATTTAATATCATACCATAAACCAACTCTTTAAAAATATTTAGCATATAAAAAACTTTATTATTATCTTTTTAAAGTGCATTTATGTTATTTATGTAACATTTGGGACAACAACCCATGTTTAAATATATTATTTTACTTTAGACTGAAATACATAATATCTTGAGGTTCACTCACTCCCACCCACATAAATCAAATGATTTAATTGATATGTATTGTTAGAGGGTGTTTACTCATTATTAATTAAACAGAATTAGTAGGATCGATATTAATTTCAACAAATAAAAAAAAATGTGTTGAAAAAAAAAATATTAAAAAATATATTGTTGGCACTCTAATCTCAATAAAGCCTAAAACATTGTAAGAAAAACATTTATCTTTTAAAGTGCCTCAAAGAAAATACGTGAGAACTTTGGAGAGTATATAGTGAGAATTAACTACGTACATGCCACAGTTGGTGGAGATGCTAAACTTGTAGGGGATTTTGATTCTGCATTTGCCTGGGAGTGACACTGCATTCTTGTCATTGTAACCAGGGATGGCTTTAGCAGCACCTTTGAGGCAATTGCACGCGGTCTGGCGGTCAACGGGGGTCCCGACCACTAGGCTCTTCACTCCGTTGCAGCACCCTCCAGGAACTGCTCCACCAGACCTCAGGTAATTGATGCATGGAGCTACTCTGGCACTCACCTCTCCACATGTTATGGCTTCAGCAATGGCTGCACCCATTACCATTACCATAGCCATGCACATCACAACCAAGCATGCAACCTTCACGCTAGTTGCCATTACTACTTCTCAATGGCAACAAATTACAATGTATTTATTTGATTTGCTTTGGAATGTTACTTCACTTGGTGACTACAAGTGCGTGGGGTTTATATAGTTAGAAGATATATAAGAGAGGAGGGGGTATGGAAGATGTGAAAATATGACATGAGGGATGGCTATGGTATGGAGGATGCTGGGTCAGCCATCACTTTGTCGGTGGTTGTGCCCAATTCAATGCTCTATGGTACGTAGTCTCATCTTTGAGCACCTGGCATAATATTAGACGTTAGATTTATTTTACCAGAGGAAGAATGCGGTTGAATCCCAGGTTTAAAGTCAGTGTTTGGTTTAGATGTTGGACGGCGTAAAATCAGGTTTGTTTTCAATTTTGAAGGTGTTTGTTTTAAATTTAACATTCAATAAAATCAATTTTGGATTGGATAGAATTGATTTTAAGAGAAGCAAGATTTATAACTTTCCCGTTTAGAATAATTGATTCTAGGTGTGGGACTCACAATATTCTTATATTTACACCTCAAAAGTGATTTTACACTATCATCCAAACAAAACTAATTCTTTTAAACTAACTTTTAAAATATCGTTATCAAATACAAATTAATTTTTTTAAACTCAATTTTTTTAAAATCAATTTTTTAAAAATCAATTCTATTAAAATTTAAAACAAACGGACCCTAAAACAATGATGTAAATGATATTGTCTGTGTAAGTTTTTTTTTTTATATTTAATCTTTCACAAATTATGATATTTTAATTTTTAAAGTAATTACGATTAGAGTTAAAAAAATTTAACGATATGATAATTTATGATTGTTTGACAATTTAAAAAATATTTAGGTTTAATTAAGTTTTTAGTCCCTGAAAAGTGAATCAGTTTTGGTTTTAGTCCCTGCAACTTTTTTTCGTTGGTTTTGATCCCTGCAAGTTTCAAAACTTTGGTTTGGTATTTGTCATCACTATCCATCCGTTAAATGCTGACGTGACTAACAGACTGTTACATCAACATTGACATATAGACTAATTTAATTTATAATATTTAATACCACGTAGAATTGAATAATATGTTTTTTTCATATTCTTTAAAATAATATTTAATCACCAACATGTGGTTGGTCTGAGTGGTAAGGGACTTGGACACCTTAAGCAAGTGGTCAGGGGTTTGAATCCTAACTCTTGTGTATGGAGAAAACTTGGTTGGGAGGGGAGAACACACCTTGTGTGTCCAATAGATTCCCCGACGGAGATTAGTCACTTCTAACGGTGGTGGATACTTCATACCTATGTCATGGTTACCAAAAAAAAAAAATTAATCCTACGTGACATTAAATATTATAATATTAGCATACATGGCAGTGCTAAAATATGTTAAAAGAATATAAAAAATTAATATTTAATCCTACGTAATATTAAATATTATAAAATCAGCCTACATGACAGTTTTGATGTGGTGTTCCGTTAGCCACGTTAGTATTTAACGGACAGATAGTGATGATAGGGACCAAAACCAAAGTTTTGGAACTTGTAGGGATCAAAACCAATGGAGACCAAAACCAAAAGTGGCCACTTTTCAGAGACTAAAAACTTAATTAAACCAAATATTTATAATGATAATGTATCAATTAAATCTCTTATTTTATATTTATGATATTTTAATTATTTAATTATTATTAATTTAAATTTGTTATTCTACACACATATATGTTAATTACATCATATAGGAAAATTTTTTTTTTCTAAAATGAGTTTCTTTTAAAAATGATCAAGTAATATTGTAGAGCAACTTCAATGGGAGTTGCTTACATAGTTCTTAAAAATAAGAATTGGTCTTGTTGTGTTGCATTATTGGATTACGATAATGTGACATTCATATGTAAGGACAATTTAATAATTCTTCTATAAGCAATTGATTTTTATATAAGAACCCAATAACAAATCATAGAAGAGAGAAAAATAAACTAGAGAAAAAGTAGGATAACTTGTGAGACCCATTTGGTGAACTTTTTAGAGTTGAACCCTTGGAGTTGAGAGTTGCTTCAAGTATTATAAAATAAAATTAAAAAACTCCTCTAAAGTGAGTAAAAGTATAAAGTAAGAAAATAAAGGTTCACCATAGAACTGTTGAAACCAAAGTGATTATGGTCCATTAATTCTTTAATATTTTGATGTTGACAAAAGATTAATTTAAGTGAACAAATACTAGCTATGGACTAATACGTTTATCTTAAGTGTACAGGAAAATCTGGATCCAAAGACTTACAGTACGTTAAAGGCCTGAGGATAATATTAAGTCCAAAGACTAATTTTTTTTCATTTACAAAGGTTAATATTAAGAAAAATGTTTTGCTGAAATGATTGTTAAGGTCTGAGGTGTCAATCTAGTTAGGATTTTTTTTCATTATTGTGATGCTTTCACACACTATTTTTGCTTTAAAATAATAAGAAAAATGTTTGTTGTAGTTATGAAGTGAATTCATACTTACACTTAAAAACGGTTGTGGTGGGTGAGATTTTTTTTTTTTTTGGATAAAAAATGGAATACTATATCTTTATATATATAAAAGGAAGGAACATTTGGTTGCCCTAAGGGTATTTTTATAGTTTTATATATATAAATAATGACAACAAGTATAAGCAAAATAATTTATTTAATATATTGGATAATGACAACAATTGATTTAATACTTAAATATTATTAATAATATAAAAAAGTAGTAATTTTGACATTAATATTGCAACATAAGTTTATTTAAATTATTAGATTGGATTTGGCAACAATTGATTAAATTTATTGCTATAAAAAAAATTGATTAACATTAAATTATTATTAATTATTAATAATATAAAAAAGTATTAATTTTGGCATTTTTTGTCTTTTTGTTTATTTTGATTTTGATATTATTACTGCAACTTAATGGTGTGATTGGTCACCCTAAAGAGTATTGGTGGGATTTTTTATTATCTAATATATTAAGACAAAATAATTTATTTAATATATTAGATAATGACAACAATTGATTTAATACTTAAATATTATTAATAATATAAAAAATTATTAATTTTGACATTAATATTGCAATGTAAGTTTATTTAAATTATTAGATTGGATATGGCAACAATTGATTAAATTTATTGCTGTAAAAAAAATTGATTAAATTTAAAATATTATTAATTATTAATAATATAAAAAGTATTAATTTTGGCATTTTTTCGTCTTTTTGTTTATTTTAATTTTGGCATTATTACTGCAACTTAATGGTGTGATTGGTCACCCTAAAGGATATTGGTGTGATTTTTTATTATTAAATACTATTTGAATGAATTGTAACCTACAAGGCTGTACAATAGTTATATTAAACGGATTGGCTTTATTGTCACTAAACACCACTGGACTGGACGGTGTTTCTTAGAAAGGTTTTGTTTGCCTTTGCAAATGAAAGGACCCCATTGGATGGTGTTTTGATGCGAATGGCTTTACAACCATGAGAAATCAAAACGGTGCAAATTCTTCCAAATCTCAATGATCATTATGATAAATGCAATGTAATGGTAAAACATTAAAAGGAATAAAATTACTTTAATATACGTTATGGTAATTGAAGTGGTGCACGTTGCCGCAGAAAAAAATAAAGGACTTCAATGTCTTTAATATATATATATATATATATATATATATATATATATATATATATATATATATATATATGTGTGTGTGTGTGGATATATTATTGTCAGTGGAAAGAAAGGAAACTTGGCGACCCAACTCTATAGCTTCGTCCTGATAATGGAGACAAACACTAGGGGATTGATTTTAAGGTTTGTTTTCAGACAAAGCTTTGCAATGGCATTGACCTAGATTACAACTCTCATCATTCTTCTATAACACAACAGAACGTCACACTATTTTATTGGATTTTTTAAGGAGCTAAACATAGGCATCGAGTGAATAATGTTTTTATCACATATGTCAAACTTTATTTTAGCATCTTCCTTGACTTGTAATTGGATGCTTACTAGCTTTTGTTCTCAGTGTTCTCTTTCTCTAGAATATGGCTAAAGAGATCAAGTAAAGATTGGTGTCCTATTTGGCAGCTGATTTTATACTTACAATTACAAGCATCATATATCTGTATGAAGTTGTAATATCTGTCCGCCTCATAACTTGAAATTATTGTCAAATGCAATCCAAGATGGGGCAAGAAGATTATTATATCATGCAAGCTACTTGCTTTGATTTTCTCACTGTAATTATTTTTATTTTTCAGCAATTTGTTGATTTAATCTAACTCGATCTTTTGCATATCAATTTTTAAAATTAAGTTTTTAATAATTAATTTAGTCACTCGATCTATAGAATAAGTCGAAATAAAATTAGGTAGAAGGGACTACAACAAAATAAATTTTGATAAATAATGTCTTTATTAAATCTAATAAAAATGTATTTGAGTATAACAGTTTGTTGGAACCAAAGTGGTCATGGTCCAGATAATCCCTTGAGTTTTGATGTTAACAAAGAGCTAATTTAAGATGAACAAAGATTAGTTATGGACTAATGTTCTATATTAAGTGTGCAGGACAATTCCAATATAGTCCAAAGACGTTATCTCGTCCAACACCTATTCCTGGTTTACGACTGGACGATAGTTTATAGAACCATTGAGTCCAAAGACTCTTTTGGTTACCTTCTGTAATAACTAGTCCAATACATGTCTTTTAAATTTCAAGCGCGAATATCTTTGTAAAAGCATTTGAAATTATTATTCCATGTAAAAGGCTTATACTAGTGGGACAAAACATTCTCTGTAAGATTCGTACAAAAGAAAAGCACAAGCCAGAATGTCCCTATCACCTAAAGAAGTTGACCTTCTTGTTTTGGATAAACAAAAGGCAACTTTCTTCTACTCAGAGGATATGTCAGCACCACTTTTAGCTATCTCCCTGATAGTCTATTCTGCTGATCAGAAACTTCAGAAGCTATCAGACTCAACGGATCAAATGCATTCAATGCTCATCAGAACGAATCCTTTTCCATCCGTTGAAGACTGAAGACTGCTCAAAGAAAAGAGGCTATATATACCTTCATCTTTTGAAAGTGCAAGATCAAGAAACGCTGAATGAAACTGAACTTGAGCAAAAAGAAGTGAAGCAACACAAAGCAATTCAAAATCCTTCAAGAGATAAAAGAGAAAATCTCAAGCTAGAAAAGCTACTCTGATTCTAACTTTCATATTACTCTCTGTGTAGAGCTATTTTCAAGAGTCTAAGCTTTAGTTTCGAATTCTCACATTTAGTGAGTTAGTAGAACAATCTTTTTCAATACCTTAGTTTGGTTGAGCCTGAAGAGGCTTGTCTGTAAAAGAATACTTAGAGAACCTGAAGAGGTTGAGAATACTGCCTGAAGAGGTGTTGAATACTTTGTAACAAAAGGTTTTTGTTATAGTGGATAAAGCTCTCAAGTAGAGAGGACTGGACGTAGCTCTTTGGTGAAGAGTGAACCAGGATAATATCGTTGTGTTCTTTTCTCTCACTTATCTTACTTTAGTTTTTGTCTAACAAACTAACTGGGATTGAATTGCCTTTCATTACGCTGTCTTCTTATCTTAGTCAAAACTAAGTGAGCGTCCAACTTGGAGTTTGGAAGAGCTCTCTTTGCTTTTAATCGTTTTAAGTGTCCAATCTTGCGAAAATCATTATTTGCTTACGAAAAGAATTTAAAATCGCCTAAAACACAATTCAACCCCCCTTCTTGTGTTTCAAACAGGTTCCTTCACAGTTTAGTTATAAAAATTAAATAATAAAATTTTTTTAAAAAAAAGTGAAAGGTGAATAACTGAATATAGCCCCCTCTCTTTAGTTTCGTAATCGGTATATTTTAAGAGTTTAATTGTTATACACTGACAGTGTAAAACCTTTTTACACAGACATCAAATCATAAATTGACAAGTCACTAAAAAACTTGACTTTTATCCTAACTACCTTAATAGTCACTCATACCATGATTGTTGATTGGTAGACATGGTAAAAAACTTTACACCGTCAGTGCATAACAATTAAACTCATATTTTAATCTCATTATATATATTGTTTATTAGCTTTGTTATGTATTCATGTGATTGTAATCTATGAACTATTAATTACTTAGAGAAAATCCATGTGAAGTTATATACTACGGGTAATCTGATTTTAATATATTTTAAAATATAAATTTGTAGGAGAATAACGTTGAACGTTACAACTTTGATATATAGTATATGACAAATATACATTGGACTCAGATAACTAGCACCAAAATACCCAAGATTGGGGATGTTCAAAAAGAAAAAAAGAACCAAATGTACAATTCATTATTTTAGTTGTACTTTGTGATTTGGACACATTTTATCTACACTATAGAAAAAAATAACCAAATGATTCATTATTTTAGTTGTACTTTGTGATTTGGACGCAATTTATTTACACTATTTGGTTGTCATTTGGGATTAGGGTTTTTTGGCGATTTGTAGTGAAGATTAGTAAATTAGATTTTAACTTATCAAATAAATTCATTGACAAGCTAAAATATATAATAGTTAAAATTTAATTATAAATTTTATATTAAAATATGTTTAATTATTTATAGTTAATATATATTAATTTATTCGTTATAAATTACCAATTTGTCAATAATGTTAAATAATTAATATTTAGGCAAAATAGGTTGATTGATCATATACGTTCATTTAAATTTTTACATCGGTGCCATTAGTTTTTTTTTTTTTCAAATTGGTCATACACGTTTTATTTTGTTTTCACATTAGTCCTTTCCGTCAATTTCATAGCCACGTTAGGTCAAATACGTAAATTATAAATTTCGTATATAAATTTTGAAGTTACGTAACTTCTTAGTTTAATATACATTTTTTTATATAATATTTGAGTCTTTCCCTACCCATTGCGGAGCTGCCTAACATAATTACATACTTTTTGATTTTTTTTCATAAAATAAATAGAAAACTGTAATGGTGTATATCAATTAGTTTTGTATATAAATTTAATTGAATTATAAAAAAATACAAATTACATAATTAAATAGATTTATTTTTTGGTAAAACATTGTTAAATTAAAAAAAAAACATTAAAATGAGAACATGAAGTCATGTGATTTTTTTAAGTGATCACATGACCACAAACTATTACTTCAGTGAGTTTGTTGACATATAACTCTCAAATGTCATAGAATAGTAGATACATTTGCAATATGTGGTATGTGAGATAGAAATAAAACTGGATCCTAAACTGACCGAAACCTTGAAGGGTAAGTTGCGGTTGGATGCAAGGATAATACAAGAAGGTGGGAGAGGATACATTAAACATATTTTGGGGTGCAAGAAGGAGAGCAACTTTTGAAGACTTCACAATGCTATTTATACACAACTGCTCTTATTGCTGGAGTTTTGTTCATCTCCACCAAAAAGATTGCATTATGCAGTGAAAGTAAGAGGATGCGAAGGGAAAAAGCTCAATATCAGGCTTTTCATGTTGTGGTCTTTAGTATCCATCATCGCAAATGTAACCACCTAAACTTCACTCGATTTCTTATATACTCATTTTCCTAATGATTTATTTAGTATTCGTTTACAACATAAGTTTTCAACAGGGGTTTAATTTTATTGTCTAGCCTTTTGATGTAATGCATGCCATTAGCTCTTGGAGAATACTGGCATTGGATAATGGTCTTCAAGTATTAATAGGCTATGTTTGAACCAAAAAAATTATCGCAGATATTTCTTTTTGTTTTTAAGTCTCATTATCAATCACCAGCGCACTAGGGAAAAGATTTATTATTTCAAACCAAGGATTTCGAATCCTTTTAATAAAATAAATTATTCTTCCACTTTAATTTTGTAATTTTTATCACTTTAATATAGATGAAGGCATGCTTAAAGGGGGACCACCTTTTATGGGGTTCACTTTCAGTAAACGGTGCTTTTATGTTAAATGTTATTTTTTTGTAACACCAATTGCTTTAATACATGTAACTAAATTTATTTCTATATTTCCTACTTCAAAACCAAACATACATGTCCTTATTCCATTTATTATGTAAATATTTAGAAGTTCAAAATATAAATTATAAATACTAATTGTTAATAAACAATGTAAATCCCGTGCATCGCACGGGTAACAGTACTAGTATTAACTAAAGAACAAGTTTAGGGATAAAACACCTTTTACAATCAAAACTAATAAACTGGCGAAGCAAAGGGCTAACGAAATGCACTAATTGAAGCTGTAATGGAGCATTAAAGCCACTTTTTGCGAACAGATCTGCACATTGATTTGATTCTCTAAAAGCATGGTGGGTGAGATTTTTGATTACATTATGAAAGTGAAACAAAAATATAATCTATCATATATTCTTCGAAATTAATTTACTGCATAGTATGAACCGCCAAAGTAAAATGATGAATAATGTTTGCAACCAATCACACTTAAGATAAATTAAAGTTATAATAAAAGAAGAAAAGTGTAAAATAGTATCTCATGACTTAGGGTGAACCTTTCACATCATTTTTCACGAAATTTATTCGTATCAAACAACATCTATGTATATATTTTTTTTATATATTTCTCCTCTTGAGTGTTTAAGAGTTATATACAAAAGAGAGTTCGATTTATGCTAAATTTTTATATACGAGTTAGAGTATCTCTTATACATTTAATCAATAAAAAAAAATGTCTAATAAAAAAAATCGAACGCTTGCTCTAATACTAATTGTCGATTGCCTTACAAGAATATTGGTGCCTGGAATTAGAAAAGGAACTGGCGGTGATTGGGGATGTTGTCCCTTCTTCACAGTTTACTTGGTCAGATAAGAAAGATTGGTGAATGCTTTGGGGATCAATAGATATAGCATTTCTGTCTTGGGTTTTTTTTAAGCCTTTTCTACACATGTCAGGGGATTGCTCACAGACTCCTTGTGGTTGGGCCTTTTTTGTGGTGTTTTGAAAAAAATTTGGGTGATATCTTTGGTGTGTTAAGTATCTTTCTTTCGTGGTTTTGATCGGTATAATAGTCATACTGATTATTGTATAGGAGATTGAAAACAATTTTAGGCTCTGTTATCTCTGTTAACCAATCAGCTTTCCTCTCAAATAGACAGATTTTGGATGGTGTTTTGGTAGCCAACGAGGTGGTGGATTTTGCTGGAAAGATGAAACAGGAGTGCTTGATGTTCAAAGCAGATTTTGAGAAGGTATGTCAATTGGGGCTATCTAGATGATATGCAGATGAACTTGGGTTTGATGAGAAATGGAGATTATGGATGAAAGCATGTATCTTTCATGGATCCACTTCTATATTGATTAATGGATCTCCTTCGGAGGAAATAAAGGTGTCAAAAGGGATTAGACAAGGTGATCCCCTAGCTCCCTTTCTCTTCCTTATAGCAGCAGAGGGTCTAAGTGGTATGGTGTCATGAGCGGTGGAGTTGGGAGAGTTTCAACCTTTTTCTTTCGGGGATGTAACCGCTCTATGGTTTCTCATCTTCAGTTCGCCGACGATACTTTAATTATAGGAAAGGCAAACTCCGAGAATTTATGGGGTATTAAATCCTTTTTTCGATGCTTTGAGATGGTATCTAGATTAAAAGTAAATTTCCGTAAGAGTAGTTTAGTTGGGGTAAATGTTCAGGATGGTTTCTTAAGGGTAGCCTCGGAGTTCCTGCACTGTTAGATAGGGCCAGTACCCTTCTCATATCTGGGCTTGCCGGTGGGTGCAAACCCAAGATGAGTAGAGACTTGGAAACCGGTGATAGAAAAATTCAAAAAAAGGCTATCTTTCTGAAAAGCAAATCATAATTCTTTGGGTGGAAGGGTGGTCTTAATAAATTTGGTTTTGACTAATTTACCGGTTTAGTTTTTATCATTAATGAAAGCCCCAAAAAAGGTGTTAAAAATCCTGATAAAGATTCAGCGAGTTCTTTTATGGGGTGATTTAGAGGAAAAGAATAAAATAGCTTGGGTAAGTTGGGAGGATGTATACAAACCAAAGATAAAGGGTGGTTTAGGTGTGAGAAAGATAAAGTCCTTTAATCTAAGTTTGCTAGGAAAATGGAAATGTAAGATGTTACATGAGAAGGAAGCCATTTGGTGTAAAATCATTGAGGCAAGGTATGGCGTTTAGTCTAATCCTTGGGAACCTCATCAAGGAAGTTCTTCAAATATTTAATCCTCTAGTTGGTGGAGCGACTTAAGTAAAATGATCGAGGTGTCTATAGAACCAGTGGGTGGTTGGTTCAAAAATGGACTGTAAAATAAGGTAGGGAACAGAGCTTCAACATTATTTTGGTTTGATCATTGGGTTGGAGATTTCGCTCTATGTGAAAGATTTCAAAGGTTGTTCCAAATATCGGATAATAAAAATGAGGTGATAGCGGTCTTCGGCGTTAGGTGTGAAGATTCTTAGGTGTGGCGTTTGTATGGGAGGAAGAACTCCTTGATGAATTAAACCTTAAAGTGGATAAGGAGAACAAATGGTTGTGGTTACATGATTCATCTGGAAGTTACTCCTCAAGATCGGCTTACTTGCAGATACAAAACTTGCACTCTAGTCACCATAACCAATTGGAGAACCCAAGTCAAACTTTCTTTAAAAAATTCGGGTTCAACTCGGTTCCAATGAAAGTGTCGGTTTTTGCTTGGCAAGCTCAGAAATTAATGCTACACTTATTCTTTTCTTGTAGAATAGCTTTTCTAATGTGGGGAAAGGTATATTCCTGGTTGGGTTTTCAGGTGGTGTTACCTTATCAAGCTAAAGCACATTTTACAAATCATTATGGTTTGGTGAGGGGTAAAAAGGTATGGATGGTAGCTTGGTTTACAACAGTTTGGTCTACTGGTTAGCTAGAAACAACATCTTTTCACATGTAGGGATTGACATTCTGAACATTCTTGATCAAATTAAAATTAGATCTTGGCATTGGGTGAAAAATAAGATAGGTGAAAGTTTCTCTTTTTCTGATTGGTGTGTTAGCCTGATGGAATGTACGAAGTTGGCTGCAAAATTATAGTAACATGAGAGCTTGTCTCTCAGGGGGTATGAGCAGTTTTCTTGAAATCTTTCTCCTTTTTGTCCACGGGATCTCTTTGCCTTTTTTGGTTATTTGGCTTTTGTTTGTTTGAGGAGGTTTCTTTCTCTTTGGATTTCTTTTTGGGTTTCTTGTCCCTTGCCCCATCTGTTGTTTCTGTTTTTGTCAGGGTCAGGTCGATCTACTAAAAAGGGGAGCAAAGATGTGGTTGGGCTAATCGGTTGATATGGAGGTATAGCAGTCGTGTTTTTCATATCTTGGCTTCAAAGCAACAAGGGAGCTTTTTGTATATCACAAAAGGAGCTAGGTTGCCTCTAGGTCTTGTTTTTGGAAGTGGAGTCACACCTTTGGCCCTACTCTAACTGTAACTTGTATTGAAACAATTAAGGGGGGCTTGCTCGTTGGTTTTTGGAAGATGGGGTGTTTGGTTTGCAGGTTGTAGTTTTTCTTTACATTGAAGAGGGCTTCTTGTCATTCTTAATTTCTTCAAAGCTTTAGCTTTTGGTTATCTAGTTGTTTTGGGCAGGCTCTTTCGGTGTTATCGTTTAGCCAGTCGTTGGAGAGCACTTTGTTTAGGCTAGGGCTTCCAGCCTCTGGTTTTTGTTTTTTCTAGTCTTTGGTTTTTGAATTGGTTATGCTTTCAATCAAGGTGTTGTAATAAAGATACGGTACTTTTTGATTGGTGCAGTATTCTATTTATAATAGTCCATGTTTGTGTTCTTGTAAATAGGTTTGTGTACACTTTTGTATATATATATATATATATATATATATATATATACTTTGTTTATAAAAAAAATATTGATTATTGTATTGATAGAATCAGTATATTTCTTACATTTGATCTTTCCTTATTTCTTTTTTGTATACAGGTTCAAATATTCCTAAAGCTCGTTTTATTATACTTTTCTTTATAAGAAAAACTAATTTTCGATTGCCCTGATTGGCTGGTACGCGAGATTTCAATCCAGATAAATGATTTTCAATGCTCAATACAAATTTTGAGAGAAGAACCAACAAGGCAATTGCGAAAATTAAAAAGCAAAGTAACATGGAATTACTACATATAATTATTATTACAAGCAACAAAAACCAACTCAGAAACATTTTATCACACACGATATATAACTAGAGCAAAGTGTCATGAAACTACGGGGACAGGCTGACAAAAGGAGACTCGCATAAGTGGAGCCCTCGTAGCCCTCCCTTTATTATCATTAATCAATGCTGCGGTAGAAATTGGCTATGCTGTCCGCATCTTCCCCATCACATAAACTCTTTAGAACTTAATTGACGCTGCAGTATTGCAAAAACCAATAAACAAATCAAGTCAATAACCAATTTCCAGACCAAAATAACAAACTATTATGCTCGTGATGTACTTTATTTTAAGGAGAATACTTTTTAAGGATATTTATTAAGGAATTAAGAAAAAAATTTATTGGGATTTGATGTATTTAATATTCGAAGAAATAAAATACTTAATTTTTTAATAAATTTTTTTTTTTTATGGATTCCTTAACCAAAATTCTTAGACATTCGTTAGCATAACCTTTATTTTAATTATGGACTAAATTCTAGTAGCTAGCAACCAAAATAAGGTAAGTTTTAGCATGAATGCATATACATGATAATGATTTTTCCCTTAACATGTTCCCTTCTACAAGAGTTATTTGTATATAATTATGGTGTGGTTAAATTTAATTTTTATTTGATAAAATAGGAACAATAAGAGACCGCATCATTATAAAAATTTAATACCATATGATAAAACCAACACGTACACTTCAAAAATATTTGCCATATAAAAGAATTTATTATCTTTTTAGAGTGTATTTATTATTTATATAATATATTTATATAAGGATTTAGCCGATATGTACGATTAATGTAAAAATATTTTATATTATTAATCAATCATGAATTATCACATCGTTAAAAATGAATGACTCTTATCACGACTTTGAATGATTTGTGATTAGTTGATTATGAAAAACTTTAGACTAAAAATGTATCAAATTAAACTCTTTGTATAATACTTGAAACAACAGCTCATAAAAAAAAGTGAGAATTAACGTACGTGGCACAGTTAGTGGAGACGCTGATCTTGTAGGGGATCCTGACTCCGCATTTGCCAGGGAGTGACTGTGCATTCTGGTCATTGTAACGAGGGATGTTTTTAGCAGCCTGTTTGAGGCAGTTGCACGCGGTCTTGCGGTCAGCGGGGGTCGGTGACAACGCCAAGAGGTTCTTCACTCCGCCGCAGCACCCTCCGGGAACCGGTCCACCAGACGTCAGGTAACCGATGCATGGAGATAGAGAGCTAACCACCTGTCCACATGTTACGGCCTGAGCAATGGGTGCACTCATCACAGCCATGCACATTAGAACCAAGCATGCAACTTTGAGGCTTGCCATTACTTCTTCTCAATGGAAAAAACAACTCACAAACAAATTACAATGTATTTGATTTGATTTGCTTTGGAATTGGTTACTTACTTCACTTGGTGACTAAAGTACTGCAAGAGTGGGGTTTATATAGAAGATAAGAGAGGAGGAGTGGTATGGAAGATGTGAACATATGACATTAGGGATCGATATATGGCTATGGTATGGAGGATGCTGTGTCACCCATGAGTTTGTTGGTAGTTGTGCCCAATTTAATGCTATATGGTACGTAGTCTCATCTTGAGCACATGGCATCATATTATACGCTACATTTATTGCAATAGAAGAATGCAGTTGAATCCCATGATTAAGACCCAACTGGTAGTGATTTAAAAGAACAATGTTATATAATTGTTTAGTACACACGATTATACACATAATATTTTAGTATTGGAAAATGCTAACAAGTATTCTAAGGATATCAGCTAAGGATATAAAGATAAAATTTTTGTATTAAAAGTGATGTATTCAATATATTTAACATTCAAAAGTTGTATT
Source organism: Ammopiptanthus mongolicus (assembly GCA_039655645.1). Classification (NCBI taxonomy): domain Eukaryota; kingdom Viridiplantae; phylum Streptophyta; class Magnoliopsida; order Fabales; family Fabaceae; genus Ammopiptanthus; species Ammopiptanthus mongolicus. The sequence goes on from CM077350.1 coordinate 50,868,285, forward strand.
TTTTAATAATTTTTTTTTAACTTTTGATTCCTGATGACACTTGTTAGCAAAACCCTTTAGGATAAAACTATTTGAAAGTGAGTTTGAATATAAAGTGAGAAATTAAAGTTCATAATGGTGTACTTATTCTTGATTAGTTAAGTTGTATTGATATTTCAAAACACTTTAACTAATCAAGGATGAATAAATTCTTACTTTTTTCACTTTCAACTCAAATTCATTTTGGAAAAGCATAATCCATTATTTTATATTCATAATATTTTAATTATTTAATTATGATTCATTTATTTTTATTACAATTTATATTTTAATTACATCATTTTGTTAATCTAAGGGAAAATAATCTACTGTGAATTCGTTTCTTTTAGAGAGAAACTCGTTTTTCGTGAGATATGGAAAAGAAAGAAAATGTGCCAGTAATTAGTATTTTCCGATCATGTATGGTTCTTATATCACGCTTGTATTCTTGTATTTACCCTCACGCATATCACAAGAAAGCATCCCTGCCACCACAAAATTTCAGAATGGCTACCTACCTTACTGTTTTCAAATTTCACCACTGCTGTTTAGGAATGCTAACGACAGTCACGGCACCGAATTCCGAATGATCAGGGTTAGGCTGATTTTTCTCCTACCATGTTACATGGTTTGGTTTGAGAGCAAACTGAGGAAAGGAAAAAAAAAAAAGGAAGAAAAATGAGTAAAAAAAGAAGTGTTTCACTCATTTGGCTGCGTTCCGAAAAGTGAAAGAAAGAAAATATTTTACATAAAAAAGTTTTTCTCCCACTTTGGGAAGAAAATTAAGGGAGAACATCAAAATCACAGGCAAAGATGTAAACACTTATGATCTATTTTCTTTTTATATGTAAATATTAGTATTTTGTTAGATTTGTTAGGAATGTTAGTGGGTGAAAGTTGAACTCTCTCTCCTTGTCATTCCTCTCCTTATCTGTCTTACCCCAACCATCAAACCAACCTTATATCTCTTGTTTATGACCAATCTATTACATTTTATATTTATATATGAGTATTTTTGTTATTTTAAAATATGTTTTTTTTTCTTTCATCTTATTTTCTATACAATATAATAAAAGAAGAGAAAATTTTTAATTTTTTTTCAACGTTTTCTCCTGTCAAACAATTAAACAATTATTTCATTTTTTTTTTACTGTTTTTCTTTCTTTTCACTTTTTTTTGTAAGTTCTAAACCAAACAAAGTGTTGCAGATAAAGTTGCATTTTTTGTTTGGTCCTACAGTAATTTGTTCCTCTGTAATTCTAAAAGTAAATCAAGTAGCACATTTCCACTTTGCATTGCATAGTTTTTATTGTCTCAACCAATAAGTGGTGTAAGAGTCAATAAGAGATACAAATTTGTTTAAAAAGAAAAAAGAAAAGTGGGTCAATCCAATTCCATCCCACTGGAACCTATTTAACCCGCGAATTAGTGAGTCTAATTAAAATAAGGAGAATGCAAGATAGTATCCTTAGGACATTGGTTAAGGAGTTTAAAGAGATAAGTTTTTATTGAAAAATTATGTATTTAACTTACCGAAAAATGATGTATTTAGATTTTCAATAAAATTTTTTTATTTCTTGATTTCTTAATCAATATTCTTAAGACACTGATTAACAAGATCATTCTAATTAAGATAAAAGTGAATTTGCTTTTTCCCAACTCAACTAATCAATGAGCTGAGTTGGGCTGGATTGCCTTACATATTGGAACCATATTGTTAGCTCTAATATAAAAGTTGCAAAACGTAGTCGGTGACTATCATACCTAATAATCACTGTCTCGCGGTATGCTCTTCTCAACTAATCAACTATTGCTGTGCGATACCAATTAATTTATTTTTTGTATTCATTTTTTTAAAAAAGGACAAACTATTGCAGTACTAGACTGCTGGTACATGTTCTTAACTTCTTATGATGGATGGACCATTGGACCATGTCCTCAAACAACCCTTATGAATGTAATCATGGTGCGGCAAAGCCTGCACCTCTTGGTCCTACGCATAGGTCCTACCTTACGTAAACTTCAGATCGGGTAGATCTCCACATAAATGTGCTGGGGTATCACCATAGAATGGGTGGCTTCTTTATTTTCGATAAATAAATATTTCTAATAAATCATCATTTTGATTCATGAAACATATGAGTCGCTGTCAGTTCAGTTTCTGAAAGCAATTAAATTATAAAAAAATCCCTTAATATTAATTTTATTAGTCAAGTTAGTCCTTTAATATTAATTTCGTTAATCATAGGGACTAACTTGACTAACGAAATGAACATTAAGAAACTGTTTCATAATTTAACTGCTTTCAAGGACTGAACTGACTGCACCTCATACTTTCAGGGACTAAAATGATAGTTTACTCAAATATTTATTATTCAAATATTCTAGCTTTAGCCGAGAGAGATTCTCTCCACCTTTTAGTAAGGGTTCAAGAGTTCACACTCTATTATGTAGTTGAAGCTAGAGAGAAATACCAATACACAGTTCACAAAACATCGTGTGACAAACCAAACAAAAACATAGGCCTTTTACATCCAACCTTACGGGAACCGTATGTTGTGCACCCCAAAAACGGGATGTATGGTGCTCCTCCTTTAATAATGTGTTCATGACTTTTGGATTGACAAAAATTTAATTAAGTGTTAATTAAATATCTGTTGATAAAAAGTAGGGTGCATCATACAGCCCACTCATGTTTGATGCACCATAGAAGCCACCCACCTTAAGACCTTAATTGTAGAACAACCTAGAACTCGACTAAGATCAAACAGGCTCTCATCCTAACAAAAAACATATTTACAGTACAAATAACAAAAAAGCATATTTACTATCTCAAGTTTGGTGAGGATCATTGCTTTTTTTTTTTTATAGTGGATGAGATAATCTTTGATGGAGAAAAGCTTAGGTGCCTAACAATACAATGCAGGGAGGGTAGGGAGGCTCTAATGGAAATTTTTACTGTTACAGTTAATTTGGTTTGGAGGAAAAAGTAGAGTTTTAACAGTGGTGCAAGCAGGCTCGGTTTGATAAGAATTGAAAAATGACGGTGGATATACACTTGGTTTCCTCACGGCTGTGGTTAGGAAGGTTGTATACCTATACGCTACTGGATAGGTGCCTGCACTGAAGAGATCCCATTTAGATTCGTGTGCTAAGGGTAGGGACAAGGATTGCTAAAGGAGCATTGAAGTGGTCTTCTGCTGCTACAGATTTGCTTTGCAACATGTGTGTAATTTTGATGACTAAGTTCTGACTATTGTATAAGAGTAATTAGGCTTGTATACAGTTCTCCATATGTGAAGGGCTTGGAAGTGTAAGGGTTTAGGCTTTTGTAATATTAATATTGTTATCTCTTGATGGATGATTACATAGGGCTTACTCTTGGTGTTTAGGTTTTTGTATATAGATTAAAACATCTCTTATGCTCTGTGTCTAATATTTCTTTTGCTTAACAAATAACAAGTTTAGCACTTATAAAGCCCAGGATCGTACAACATTTTCCACTGTAAAAATAATGGATGGCTTCTAAGGCGAGGCACTAAAAGTATGGTTCATGGGTGATAATCTTCTAGATTATATGATTTTTGTGTGCTTAATTATGCTAATTGATTGAGTTTTGTCTCTAAGTTTAATTAGTCGAGTTCTTAATAGTATTTTACATATTTTAGTTTAATTTTATGTTTTTAGAGTTAATTTAATAATGTTTTTACATGTTTACATTTGTAGGAAATAATACAAATGAGATAAAAATATGGAGATAAATGAAAAAGAGCAGTATAGGGGCAAGAAATCAGGAAGCCCACTTAATATGCTTGCTTCTGGGCAATTAAAAGACCAAGCCAACTTGGAATGAAAATGGGGCTTCAATTTTCATACCCCCATTTTCAATTTCATACCCCCTTTAACCCACCTAAATTACCAACTCACCCCTTCAATACAAGTTTTTCACGGGTATTTTTTTTCTGGTTCACGATTTCTCCCGTATGAAACCACACGGGAGTGTAAATGACTATACTTCCGCGTGGTAGCATAAGATTGTGTAAAGTTATATAAATAGGCAACCGTATGTAATCACACGGTAGTTGATGCTTATAAATAGCCTATCGTATACAACTATACGATAGTTTTGTTTAAATAAATAAACTACCGTATGCGTTCATACGGTACGTATATTTTGGAAGAAAAATATACTACCGTATGAAACCGTACGGTTGTATATCAAATTTATCCACACGTATGATTTCATACGATAGTCTATACCACAAATTTTGATACACTACCGAATGGTATCATACGGTTGGCTAAAACATCAACCTACCGTATGATTCCATATGGTGGCGTTACATTATTTTGAATATATTACGGAAACTATGTATTAAAAATTTTGTAACGGCATCGTATGGAATCATACGGTAGGTTAATGTTTTAGCCAACCGTATGATACCATACGGTAGTGTACCAAAATTTGTGGTATAGACTACCGTATGGAATCATACGTGTGGATAAATTTGATATACAACCGTACGATTCCATACGGTAGTATATTTTTCTTCCAAAATATACGTACCGTATGGAAGCATATGGTAGTTTATTTATTTAAACAAAACTACCGTATAGTTGTATACAGTGGGCTATTTATAAGCATTAACTACCGTGTGATTGCATACGATTGCCTATTTATGTAACTTTACACAACCGTATGGTCATATACGGTTGTTTGTTTACTTAAGTTACCGTATGGCTATACACGGTAGTATAGTAAACAAGCTCCCATGTAATTATATACAATAGCTTAAGATTTTAAACAAACTACCATATTTGACTATACGGTAGTCTATTTATTTAAACAAACTACCGTATATCTCTATACAGTTGTTTATTTGTTTAAACTATCGTATATAGTCATACGGGAAAACGCGATAGAAAAGGATAGTTTTGGATTTTTAAAATATCGGGGATATGAAAATGAATTTTCTGGATATGAAAATGAAAGCCCATGAAAATGAAGCATTGCAGGCCCACGTGAATGATGCTCTGGAGGAGTGGTCTTTGAAGAAAAAATAAAAGGCCAGCCAACAGTGGCCCACCTGAAGGAGATTTTGAAGAATTGAAAAGGGCACACAAGGAAGAGAGCGATAGGAGGTGACGGCACAGGGCGATGCGCAGGAGAAGAAAACGAGGGCTGATGCTCTGAACTATTCTCTCTTTTATGGACATCTCTTTGTTATTTCTTTCTCTTTTATTGTTTCCCTTACTATGAGTTGCTAAATCCCCCATTATTGGATTTAGATGTAGCTAGTTCTAAATTTTTCTGTATTTGATTTGATCATTTATTATAGTTTTTACTTCTTTATGGGTGGTTAATTTCAATGATTAATATTTGTTATGATTTGATCATCCATGATTTAATCTTTAATTTGATTTGCAATTGGAGAGTTCTTATTGAATCTAGACATGAAATTAATCACCTAATAAACCTCATCTCTAGAAATGGAATTTGGCTTATTAGTTATCCTTGAATCCTTGATGATAATGCAAATTCACCAATTAAGCCACCTAAGAAATTATAGGGTTTAATTTGGGAATTTAGGCTTTTTCCATCTAAGGAATCAAGGATTGAGTAATTTAGTGGATTGATATTCATAATTGAAGTTTGAAATTGTATTATTTGTCATTTCATTGCATGAGGGAAATGGATTAGTGAAGTCTAATTCCAACATATTTTCTCTTGAAAATAAAACCCGTTTTTGCATATTAAGTGTTTGATAAAAATACAAAAAGATCTCGTTTCTATTGTTTTGTTCTTTTTCATTCTAATTCTTGGTTGTTGAGCTATTGAGTTCCCTTTGATCCCAAACAAATTGTTTAGATTTAATTTATTTATGTGTGTTTTTATTTGTCACACAATCCTTATGGGAACGATATCCCTTTCACCATTTTACAACTTGTACCACTTAGTATACCTTGCCAAAGTCTTAACAATGGGTGGATCACTGATCTCAACCATTAAATTTAATAATATAGTAATCGAATGGTTAAGATCAAAATTGGTTAATGCCTCAGTAGTTAATTAAAAAAATTCAAAGGACAGCTTTGTCCTACTCCACCTCTTCCTCATCCAAGTTCCTCCACAAGCACCGGCGCCGCCACTCCCAATGGAATCCTAATAGTGAGAAACATAGAAGAAGTGTTAGTGAATAAACAGTAACATGAAGCTATCTGGGTAACCCATTTCAAGTCCGGGTTGGACCGACAAGTTTCCTCCCCTATTGATGAGAGGTCATTGAGGAGCAATGTGGGAGTAGAAGCAGAGGAAGGTCAACACCTAGAAGTTCTCAATTCTATGTTGCCATCTTCACCAACACCAAACCCATAAACAAAAATCCACTGTCACCAGAAACGACCAAAAATCTTCTGTGATTTCGTAATCTCCATATCTGGTTGCAGATCTGTTCCATGGTGGCGGTGGTGACACGAAGGGAGGTTGTTCTCCCTAGTCGGAGGCGGGTTAATTGGAGGTCGGATTTGGGTTGAGCGTACAGTAGTGCGACCAAATCTGGTGGGCAAGCGCGGTTCGCGACTGATGGACGTGGGTGCGGTGCGTGGTGCGACCAGATCTAAGTTCTAAGAAATGGAAGAGACAGTAACTTAGAGAAATGGAAGAGATAGCGGTTACAAACTTCAAACACCTTTCTGCAAGTCACTAATTTTGTGTGGCCTTTATTATGATAATTAATTATTTCCTTTGTGACGCATCTTTTCTATAAATGTTTATTGTAATTTTCTTGCCTGCTATTACAGAAGACGCCCAAAAAGCAAAAGGCACTGCCAAGCTTGGTGGAGGCGAGGATGCAGAGGTGAATAATTCTTTCATAGTTTGTAGCTATAATTTTATTTCCATTTGGTTGCTTTAACTTATTCATCTCATTACTTTTTTGCAGTGAGACTGATTGTTGGTATCACCTTTCCTTAGGATTTGATGCATGTTTTTGGGAATGAAACAGGAGGGCTGATTACCCATCTATGTATTAGCTAGAGATAGGGTTCCATTATTTCTTCTTTTTCGTTGTTTCTTGTTGATTGGCCACACTCCCATATTGGTCAGGATTTGTGTTCGGGTGTCCGACTATGGAGGGACAATTAATGGTGGGATGGGATGGCTGTGGTGGTGAGGAGTTGGGGTAGATTAATGGAATTTTCAAAATAAAAAATATGTAAAAAAATTAAAAAAAATAAAAAAACCCATAAAACTACTGACAAACCTATGGTTTATCGGTGGACCACATCCTTCATTCCCCACGCTAGAAGCCATCCATGCGGTCCATCATTCCCCATGCTAGAAGCCACCCCATGGAATGACTCAAAAAAGTTGTACTAAATAATCCACTTGTTTAGTCTTAAAACAATATTTTAAAATATTATAATAAATAATTTTATTTAGAAGTTGAAAAGTTTAGTTTATTGTAAAAGACTAAGTTAAAATTTCAATTTTTTTTGGCTTCTCCTTTTTAACAAAAGTTTAAGAGCATGTTTGATATAAACATTTTGGTGCCCATCAAGGGTATCCATAATCGATAGCTGAAGACTAATCCCTTGCGAGACGTAGAGATCATCGTAGTACGTTTTGCCACTCCCAACAAGCCTTTTCCATGCAGATGATAGGAATGAAACCCCTAACAGCATGCTTAAGAAACCCAGTTATCTACCAACTATGCTGGGCCTTGCTTGTATGTTAGATACAAATTTAATCTATAGAAAGAAATTTGTTTTTAGATTTAATCTTATATATTTGGCAAACCTTATTAAATTACAAAAAAAAAAAAATTTATCTGAAAAAAACAATTTTTAAAGAAGCTAGAAATTTGAAACTTATTTAAAAAAGTTGTTATATTATTTTGAAATTAATCACGTTGTTCCATTTCACCTCTACAAAACTAACTACCAAACAAAATTTTGTTTAAACTATAGGCAAAATTAGTCTGTTTGTCTCTTATCTTAATTGTTTTGTCCAACTTGATCCCCTAACTTTTATTTGTGTCAAGTTAGTCCTCTATGTTGTCAAACATTAACACCGTTACTGTAATACCTATAAATTTGTTCTTTGTATAGTTGAGGTACCTGATTTTTTTATGAATAAATTAAATAAATTAATAATATTGCAAGGGTGTTAATGAATTAAATAACGGGTATTGTATATTTGACACATCCTTAGTAATTTAATTAAGATATTAATGAGCTAAAAATAATTATTGGACTTTTTCATGAGTGCTTTAATAAGGGGGAATATTTATCCGAAGCTTTAGCAGTGTATCTAATGGGGAAAGACTCCCTTTTCTTTTAAATATTTGGTGGCCTTTTAAAGGCTCTATGGAACATTCAGTAGGGAAGAAATAGAGAAATAAGAAGAAAGGAAATAAGAGGAAGAGGAAGAAGGGAAAGAAAGAAAACTGAGAAGATGAAAGAATAAGGGGGAGGCACCCAAGGATCTACCAAGATGTGAGGGATTAGATTGTGCTTGTATTCCTCTTGAATTTATCTATGTAAGTAATTTGGGTTTTAGAGTTATTAGTGAATGATTTGGGATGGATTTAATTTAGAGGGTTTTCTTATACAAATTGATTTTTAACAGCATTTTAACTTGTTTTGTTGTTGTTGGGCTGAAATAATGTGGTTTCGATGGATTTTGGGTGAAAGGAATTTGGAAAATGGGATTTTCGAGTGAAATTACAGAACAACAACGTTCTGCTGCATTTTTTAGATTTATGGTTAGCATTGAATGCACCATGCCTAGCGCTAAGCGCTGGCGCACAAGAGAGGAGCTCTAGAAGCATCGTTATCAACGTTGAGCGCCAAATATTGGGTCAATGCCCATATTTTGAAAAATGATGCCTTATCATAGTTTTTTGTGGTTACTCTTTCTATTTTTTCATTTAAAAAAAACATATTTGGGCACTTTTAAGTAATTAAATACCACTTTTTCATATATTGATATATATCTTGCATTATGGAGTATTTATAGACAAATCGAGGTATGTATAGACATGATGATGAAAAGTTATTTTAGACTATGTTTTGATGATGAATGTTATGACTCGTATGTCATAGAAAGAATTTATGATTGTTGAAGACATTTTCTAAATTTTCCATATGATTTGCTACCGATATGGTTTGAGAAGGAACTATGTGTAGTTTTTGTTGATGACTTTATTGTTGAGTGATATTATATGTTAGACTGAGGATTACGATAAATCTATGGATATGATGATGTATATTTATGATACAAATGATGAACATTTCTATATGGATTTGAAATGAATAAATAAATAAAAATGTATACTATGTGATGGTTGGATAGTCTCGAGGTCAATTCGATGGATATATCATTGTCTCTACGTGGTTGTGTTTGATTGTTTGAAAGGGGTACTCCGTGGAATGTATTGACATGACATTTGATTTATGAATCTTTAGGTATCCGGCAAGAGGGAGCGATATCTTCGAGATATAAGCTAAAACCTTCGAGGTTGGGGACCTTAATAAGTAACCCCGAAGTTGAGGAGGGATGATGATGACCAGATGCTGTAATATCTCTGGGATTTGAAATTAAACTGTCAAGTTGAGGGACTTTAATGAGCAACCTCAATTAATTGGGACCCAAAGACTCAATATAATGACGTATATGACATGCATCCCCTTATGAGTGAGACATGAGCTATGAGAAAATACAGTTACACCAAGACATTCCACAAGTACTATACTGAGGGATTAGAGGTCCTTATGATGTTGGACTAGTTATATAAACATGTTTGCTCAATGATAGTTGTAATTATGGCTTGGAGACTGGTTGCATAACTGTGTGGTAAAATTTTATATTTATTCTGTGTGACTGCACGTGTTTAGGTTAAATTCCTTCACCGAGTCAGTGGATTCGCCCCACATTTAAATTTTCAGTTGCAGGGATATACAAGCTCTTTTATATGCTTTGATTGTGAGCTCTACAGAAGACCTTGGATGGCATGTGGATAGAGGAGTCTTATTGGAAATTATTGGTCTTTTATGTATCAGTTGGTTATATGGCATGACTTTGTAATTTTGCTTTGGTTTGAACTCTAATGTATTAGTTGGTGTTTAAAAGATGTAATTGGGGTAAAATTACCCCATAAAACGATGCACCGTCATTTTGCAAGTAAACATCTTTATATATAGTAAGGTAGTCTAGGGTTGTCCTAGGGATAATTTGGCAAATTGCTGGTAATTTAAATAATGTTGTGGGGGTAATTTGATAAATTGGTCTAGGGGTAATAATTTGGTAAATTGATTAACAATTATTATTAATATTTTATTCCTTGTTAGAAATATTCATTTCCGTCTTTGGAAACTAATATATATTATTTTTTCATTGAATTAAAATTCTATTAAATACTAGATTCTAAGAGTTTTATTTAACATTTAAGAAAACATTGTCACCAATACATAGATCAAAAGGATGAAGATCTAACTCATAGGAGAGGTAGAGAACATATTGATACACATATGGATTCATATTCATTGATTGATAAAAGATGATAATGGTGTACAATAGTCTCTTATTTATAGGACTAACTATGTAACTAACTATTAATTGAGTTGTAACTAACTCCTCTAACTCAGAACCTCTATTACCCACCTCAAGCTGATAGGTGGGAGTGGCACAATCAACTTGAACTACAAGCATAAAAAAATATAGCAACTGAAACATGAAAAAAAAAAACATAACACGGCCCAAGCTTTGACCATAAAGGGTCAGGTCCAAGAGATAGGAAAAAAAATCTGGCTTTCCTTCACCAATCTTCTTGTAATGTTCCATGGAACTCAAGACTGAAAGCGAAGTGAAAATGGAAGGAAGCAAGATCTTGAGTGACAAGTAAGGAGAGGAAGAAATCGTGATCGTGGGAGTGAGACGCAGGTAGATGGATGCGAAACTTCGCGAGGCGACGCATGAAGGCATCGTAGACGTTGTTCCGCTGGGATCGAAGACAAAAACTGAGTGGTGTGGAGGCGTTGCGGATAGGTGTGTAATCGGATTGGTTTGGATCAAATTTGGAGTAATTTAGCATCCGATTCTATCAAATTTGATCGGATTGGATTGGATCCGATTTTGCAAAAAAAAATCTATGAATCCGAACCAACCAATCCGATCAAAGTCGAGCTAGTTCGGATCGGATCATCGGAGTACCCTATTTTTATTTTACAATAATTTTAATTTCAAAAAAATTAATAAAAACTTTAAAAATAAAATTTAAAAATATTAAAAATTTTAATATAGTAACAAGTATGAGTAAATTGTTAATAAGAATAATATTATTATAATAAAATGAATAATAATATATTATTTTTTTAAGTGATCGGTTCGGTTCGAGATGGACGGGTTCAAATTCTTTGAATCCGATATCCGAACCTATTGCCTTCGGATTCATTATTTCAAATATGATCCGATGAACCGATCCAAACCACCAAAATCGGTTCGGATCCACTGGATTCGCGGGTTGGATCGGATCCGCTTACACCCCTAGTTGCAGAGATCTGGTCAGTGCGACCATCCATCTTCTCCGGCGATGGCACGGTGGTTGCCGAAACAAACTTCTCAATGCCTGAAAAATAGATCGGATTCGGTGCGACGAAGAAGAAATGCGCGCATAACCTCAAACCATTGAATTTGCCGCCGTTCTTGATTTCTGAAGGAGCACGAATCTGGGCGAAGGCAGTGCCGAATTCGGTGCGATGATGAATGGAGGTAGAAATAGTGATCTCGGAAAACACCAAACAATCTGGAACCAGTACGACTTTCTTGAAGAGACCGGTGATGAGCTCCTTATATTCATTGGTGGTTGCAAAAATGAGATCGGCGATCTCGACTGTGGCAGAGGAACTGCTCAGATCGATGAATTCAGATGCAAGATCGGTGATGAACTCGTGCGATTTCCCTTCAACCTTCATTTTTGGATCCAACAAATCAACGTTCTTCACAGAACCAGATTCAAGATCCAAGAAGGATTGAACAACATAATTGAAAGAAGAACCTCTATTAGCGTTATGTTTAAAGGTACTTGAATGAGAATTTCTGAAGCTGTTGAAGGCCACGGGGAATTGAAGCATGTAATTTCTCCTATCTTGATGGTGGAGTCGTCGGTTGTTGGGATGATTGGAATCATCGGAGCCAAATATATGGTTTCAAGATCTAAGTGTCTTGATTGCCCGGAACTGCCGAAAACGATTTCATAGTGGTCGGTCTCCTCGTCTGAATTAGAATTTTCATCTTCATCATTGTCTTGCAAGATATCGCTCTAAGATCATGTTACAAATACATGAATCAAAGGGATGAAGATCAAACTCATAGGAGAGGTAGAGAGCATATTGGTGCTCATATGTATTCATATTGATTGATGGATTGATAAAGGATGTTAATGATTTACAATAGTCTCTTATTTATAGGACTAACTATGTAACTAACTACTAATTGTGAACACCTCATTTTGACCGGATAATCATAAAAAAGTCTTTTTTTTTATAGAAATCCAAAAAAAAAATAAAAAAAAATAAAAAAAATAATAAAAAATAAAAATAAAAATAAAAATAAAAATAAATAAAATAAATAAAAATAAAAAAAAATAAAAAAAATAAAAATAAAAGAAAAAATGTCTTTGGGCCAATAAACCAAGTTCCAGCCCATAACCCGTCTACCTCCATAACATGTCTATCTCCATAACCTGTCTATCTCCTCCATAACCCGTCTATCTCCTCCATAACCTGTCTATCTCCATAACCTGTCTATAACCTGTCTATCTCCTCCATAACCCGTCTATCTCCTCCATAACCTGTCTACCTCCATGACCTGTCTATCTCCATAACCTGTCTATCTCCTCCATAACCCGTCTATCTCCTCGTCTATCTCCTCCATAACCCGTCTATCTCCTCCCATAACCCGTCTATCTCCTCCATAACCTGTCTCTCTCCTCCATAACCCGTCTATCTCCTCCCTCACCCATCAGAAACCCTAGCCTCCACCTCATTTTCGCTCTTCCCCTTCCCTTGAAGCCCTAGCCGCACAACAGCCTCCTCCATGCGACAACTTCCCCTTCAATCACGCCAGCAGAATCCTTCTTCTCTTTATTGGCTGAACACGAATCCTCCCGAATCCGGAAGACTCTCCTCCCCTGGCTGGACATGCATCTTTTCTAATCTCCGAAAATATCTCAAGCAGTTATGCTCGAAAAGATCAAGGAGGGCGTGATTAAGATGTGAAAAGGGGAAGGCGCGATTTCTTTCCTTCCTTGGATGGTTAACGCATTGCAGCACAAGAATTTATGAGGTAAATATCGCCCCTTTCCATTTTGCTTCTCAATCATGAAATTAATTGGGTTTTGCTGATTTACAGGGGATTGAATGCAGAGGAGGACGAAAATTCTACCCATAAAAACCTAGAGGCAGACACGAAGAGGGGGGGAGAAAATGGGGGCCAGCAACAAGAAGGGAAGGGGAAACAGAGACAGCCGAAAAAATTCGAAAAACAGAGGGGGGAGCCCAACTGATATACTGTGTTGAACAGACCCAATGATAAACAAACACACAGAGCACGAACTCGAACAGAGAATCACGAAGCATACAAGGAGTAGATGAACTGAGTACCTGAGGAGAAAGCTGTGCAGTCAACAACCAGGGAAGAGAAGAATAGAGAACACCTGGAAGAAAGAAGAAAACGCAGCAACAAGCCATTGAGGGAAGGAGCAGCATACAACAGATACTGAGCTACGAAGAATTGGTTCAGAAAAGTGTTTCTTGAAACATTGCAGTGGGATGTCTATTATTCTTTGTTTAGTGACTTTTGAGTCATGCCACAGTGGTGTTCTTTGATTTCCCATTCTGTATACCAGGATTGTGGAATGCCAAATGTTAGTTGTTCATTGAGGGCATTAATGTGAAAAATTGATGGACTCACGAACATATGAAAGATAGACTCTAAATGTTTGATTTCTCTTAGTAAGCTTTCTCTGTACGGCATCCTGGTGGTGTTGTGAATGTTTTGGTAAGTCCCTCTTTCTATGACAATTCTTTTGCACGTGAAGTTTGGTATATAAATAGTATTTATCTTAGTAGTCACTGATAGCAGTTGGTGTTCATGTTTATTTTTAACTCTTTTTTGCTTTTTTTGTTTAGGTAAAATAAATTTTAAGTTTATTAATTATTTGCACAATTAATTTGGGTAACCGTTTTTTAATGGGTGTATTAGGGGTGTTGTGGGGTTTAGTCTCCATCATTCTCTATGCACAATCGACTTCCGAACTCGACTTGGTTCCAAAGACCATTTTTTAAGGGTTTTCCAATTTTCTCCTGAATTAAATAAAATTGGTGGCGACTCTACAAAATTTTTAATAAAACGTTTTCTCTTTTTCTCGCCGTTTCCTTCGCGATTTCTGTCGCGACAGATGGCGACTCCACTGGGGACAGTTAGAGAGTCAAGCCCATTAAAATTAATTGTGCAAATTTTTAATGATTTCTAACTTATTTATTTTACCCCCATTTTTTTGGCTTGTTTTGCAATGAAATAAAAATGTTGAAAAATATCATGTTTTTGTGTGTGAATTTATTTAGCTTTTTTTCATTAGTTATTTGTTTATTTATTTATTTTTATTGTGTGCTTTATACATGATTTTTTACTTGCTACTTCAACCTTTAGGTTGATGACTTTGGATCCCTTTTCTTGCTATTTCAACTCTAGGGCAGATGACCTTGATTCTGTTTCCTGTATATATGGGTAGCTTTGTTTTTCAGGTGTGTTTTTTTTTTAGTTTTTAGGATTATATGTACGAAGCCCTCCACACACATCACCGTCATTTACTGCACACACTTTTCAGCTCTGTACCCGAGCTTGTGGAAAACCAAGGATTAGGAGGTGCCTCAGCATTGTCATTGAAAGGCCTTGTGCCCCTCTGATATTTGTTGTTTCACCACTCAGATTGTTATTGGTATCATGGACTAGTCATCCTGTAAGGGTTTATCCCTACTTGTGGCTAGGATCATGAGCCAGCTCCTTGCTTTTCGAGACAGGGACAATCTGGGGACCATGACCTTTAGAAGTCTAGACCCACCTTGATGTCTGCACTGATAGATCGACTTAGTGGCTATCCCACTTAGAGTCATGACCCTAAGACCCTTGTATAGGTTGTTCCTTTTAGGACAAATGGGAGCATACTCTTTCCTCTTCTCTCTTGTTACTTTTTTTCTTTTTCTCCTTGCTTATCTTCTATTTTGGATCTTATAAAAAGAAGAAAAAGAGAAAAGGGGTAATTGGGATCCATAGTATTTCAGTGAAAAATTTCCCTTCGGGGTCGGAGGATCTACTGGAATAGATCATAAGAGGGCCATTCATTAGAGGATCATCCATATCCTTTGGGTTTATGACCCTATAAGGACCCCTTTCCGTGTTGCTCTGTTTTTTTGAATGTGTTAGGTGAATTCTGTTTGTGAAGAAGAGACTCCATTACCATTCGCGTAGCAAGAAATGGAAATGACTCTGTGATGAGAAGAAAGTTAAAAATGCAAGCAACTCGAAGATGGATATTAGAATTAATGTGAAAGTCAACAAGGTGAAAACTTTGATGGAAATAACCGATGCAAATCATTGAGGGAAAAATGCACCCATTGATCGGTCATCATCCATGCATAACCTAAGGGGGACGTGCTCCTAGAGTTGGGCATGGGATGAAAATTTCTTCTTATAAAGGCAAATTTTCCTTGATAAAAAGATTTCTTTAGTGTAAAGAAGGCGATCTTTCCCTGAATTGTTTTTCTCCTTCACTTGTTATTTACTTAAAAAAAACAAAAACAAAAACAAAAAAAAAAAACCAAAAAGAAGAGTGCAGTAAGTTCGTCCTTATAATGTGGATAAATTGAACCGTTGTGCTTTCAAAAAAGTTGATACCAATCAAACCTCGTTTCTAAGGATGGAAGTTGATGGACAAAGAGTTAAAAGAACTTCAAGTCATGAGGTGGAGGAGATAAGAAAATAAATGAGCAAGATAGTAGAAGGGCAAACTAAGATTGAAGACATGCTGAGGGCTTGCAGGCCCGTCAGAAAAGTTTGAGTCAAAATGTTAGAAAAGTAAGAAGGATCATACAATCTTAACACAATTGATGCTCGTGAGCATTATGGGATGACATAATCTTATAGCTCACCTATGTCATCTAAGAAGGAAAAAGCTACAAACCATATGATTGGGTAAAGTCAGAAGATGTTGATGAGCTATAATTGCCACATAAAGATTGCTGGATCGTATTGTTCCTGTGTTTGACTTATTCTGAAGCTTTATGGTAATGGACTTGCATGGATTGTTTTTATGTCCTCTATCTTTGAATAGAAGTTTGTGTCCTTTCATGATTGTGATGAACATGTATAGGAATTGGAAGAAGTTTCAAATCCCCTCTTCAAAAAAAAAAAAAAAAAAAAGAGAGAAGAAAATAATGAAAAAAAAAAGAAAAGAAAATAAATGGGAGCAAATAAATAAATGTGTGGTTTTTACCGTGTATTAATTTTGTCTCAAGATTAATTTTTATGTGAGATGAGTAATCTGGATTTGAAATGAGGATTGGCCATCTTTCTCTACCCTTCATAAAAAATCATTTTCCCTTGTTACCCCTGTTGGGCCTTACAAATTCTTTCAAATAACCTTAGACCAGGATCACCCCTACGCTAGGGGTTGGCATTAGTTAAAGGTTGATTGAACCAACATCGCGTGAAGGAAAGGAGGGAAATGTGAAAGAGATGCCAAAAAAAAAAAAAAAAAAAAAAAAAGAGAATAAAAGAAAAAGGATGATAAGGATGGAGGAGATACTAAAAAAGAAAAATTGAAGGATGAAACAAAAAGGGAGAAGAAATGATCAAAAAAAGAAAAAAAAAAAAGGAAGGACTTTTTGGGTTCAAGATAAAACAAGTAATGTCCTTGATGATGCGAAAGTAATCTTACCTTTGTAAGAAAGCCAAAAATCCTGAGTCTCATTCACCTTTAACCACTTGTTTGAGCCTCTTATACCTTTCTTTTCTTAAACCCTTAACCTTGGCCACGTTACAACCTTTAAAAGTCCATTCGGATCAATGAGGGGTGACTCTTATTTTCATAAATCTTAATCTTGAGACAAAGACAAAGTAATTACACCTTTTAGAAGTATTTGTTTTTGCTCCATGAAAAAAAAGAAAAGAAAAGAAAAGCCTGCTAGACCGAAAACCCGCAAGGGCGGTCTAAGCAAAAGTTAGGGCAAACAAAAAGGAAGAGAAAAAAAGAGGGATTTACGCAGGGACAACCTTCTCCATAGTTGAATCCAACCCTCTACTGGGGTAGATCTTTTGGTTGAATGTGGCCCTACACTGGGGCAAATTTTCGCATTGTTAATTCTGCTCTACACTAAGGCAAGTTTCCGCGATGTTTAAGCAAGCCCTACACTGGGGCAAATTTCTGCGTTGTCTAATTCAGCCTCACATTGAGGTAAAATCTTGTGTTGTTCAATTTCACCATAAACTGGGGCAAATTTTCTTTATTGATCAATTTGCCCAACACTGGAGAAAATTTTCGTGTTGCTCAACCGGCGTAAATTTTCAAATTCGAGTTGGTCTTGGACTAGGGCAAATTCCCCTTTGTTCAATTTCGCCCAACACTGGGGCAATTTTGTTTTACCCTTCAAAGGGTCACATGAGTCAGTAATTCTTGATTTGATTTCTTTGTTGTCCCGCCTTGTATGGTTATTCATTCATTGCACTCAAGCCTTCAAAGTCCTCAAGGAAGCTCTTTTAACTAATCTCCTTCATGAGTCACTTGTCGATCCATGGATATCCATTAGGTAATGCTTCAAGATAAGTAAACATAGGTTCAACAGTATGGTTCAAGAATCTAATGGCAATCTCCCTAGGAATCATTCAAGCCACAAGAAGCTCAAAGATCTTAAGTGGAGACGGTAGATGATATTCTCATGAAGGAATCATGATTATAAGGTAGCTTGATGAAGACAAGTGGTGTTTAAGATGTTACATCCCAAGGCAAAAGGAACAGGGTTTCACATAGATTCAACAAGACCTCGAGATAACTGAATAAGGGTTTGATTGGTTGACGCTTGGCAAGAAGCATCTGGTTCAATTTATCTGCAAGGTTACTCTTCACACTCTTTGTTTCCCTTTTGCAAGTCGGTGTCGAGTTTGCCCGCCATTGCAAATGACCAAAACTAAGTTTCTCTTTAGCGAGTCGGTGCCGAGTTGGCTCGCCATTGCAAATGGTCAAAAAGTGATGAAAAGATATACAAAAGAAAGAAATAAGAAACGGTGAGTTTGAGTCAAGTTGACTCCAAAGTTGATAAAGTTTTTGGCTCAAAGGCCAACTGCAAAAGTTATGGGCTCAAGGCCCATTTCATAAATTTTTGGCACAAGGCCTACTTCATGAATTTTTGGCTCATGGCTCAATTTATAAGTCTTTTGGTTCAAGACCCATTTCATAAATATTTTTGTGCTCATGGCCCAGGTCATAAAATTCGTTTTGGCTCAAGGCCTTTTACTAATGATTTTCGGCTCATAGCGAAAAGAATCTACAACGTTTACTCTGCACGCTCTTAGTTTCCCATTTGCAAGTCGGTGTCAAGTTGGCCCGCCATTGCAAATGACCAAAATCTAAGTTTCCCTCTTGTGAGTCGGTGTCCAGTTGGCCCGCCAGTATTTATGTTTAAAAAAATACAAGAAAGAAAGAAAAATCATGTGTCTAAGTCAAATTGACTCCAAGTTGAGACTTTGTTTTCAAAAATCTCGAGCCCATGTCTAGTTAACTTGCAAATAATAGGAAGAAAAAAGTGTAATTCTGTTGACTTTTGTGGCTCAAGGCCCATTGCTTTTTAAAGGCTCCCTTTTCCAACTCATGGTTCACTTGTTTTGGCTCAAGGCCCACTGTCATTTACTTTTCGAGCTCAGAGGCTCATTGTCATTTAATTTTTGGGATCAGAGGCCCACTGTCTTTTAATTTTCGAGCTAAGAGGCTCATTGTCATTTAATTTTGGGATCAAAGGCCCACTGTCATTTAATTTTCGAGCTCAGAGGCTCATTGTCATTTAATTTTTGGGATCAGAGGCCCACTCTCTTTTAATTTTCGAGCTAAGAGGCTCACTGTCATTTAATTTTGGGATCAAAGGCCCACTGTCATTTAATTTTCGAGCTCAGAGGCTCATTGTCATTTAATTTTTGGGATCAGAGGCCCACTCTCTTTTAATTTTCGAGCTAAGAGGCTCATTGTCATTTATTTTTTTGGGATCAGAGGCCCACAGTCATTTAATTTTCGAGCTCAGAGGCTCATTGTCATTTAATTTTTGGGATCAGAGGCCCACTCTCTTTTAATTTTTCCGAGCTCAGAGGCTCATTGTCATTTAATTTTTGGGGATCAGAGGCCCAAAGTCATTTACTTTTCGAGCTCAAAGGCTCTTTGTCTTTTATTTTTTCGGGATCAAAGGCCCATTGTTTGAGCTCAGAGGCTCATCGCAATTTAGTATCTTTGGGATCCGAGGCCCACCATCATTTATTTTTCCGAGCTCAGAGGCTCATTGTCATTTAATTTTTGGGGATCAGAGGCCCAAAGTCATTTACTTTTCGAGCTCAGAGGCTCTTTATCTTTTATTTCTTCGGGATCAAAGGCCCATTGTTATTTAATTTTTTGAGCTCAGAGGCTCAATGCAATTTAGTATCTTTGGGATCAGAGGCCCACTATCACTTATTTTGAGCTCAGAGGCTCATTGTCACTAATTTTTGGGGGCGGAGGCCCACGGTCATTTAATTTGCGAGCTCAGAGTCTCGTGATCATTTATTTTTTGGGATTAGAGGCCCATGGCACTTTGTTTCTTTCATTTGTTATTATGCCTGCATCATTTGCATTAAATATCTTTGTATAATCACATGCATTCCCGGACAAAATGTGTGTTCTTTTTCTTTACTCGTTGTTTACTATGATCACATGTCTCCTAGAAAACAAGTAAAGAGGGGCAACTGTGAACACCTCATTTTGACCGGATAATCATAAAAAAGTCTTTTTTTATAGAAATCCAAAAATAAAAAAATAAAAAAAATAAAAAAAAAAAAAAAAATAAAAAAAAATAAAAAAAAAATAAAAAAAAAGAAAAAAAGAAAAAGAAAAAATGTCTTTGGGCCAATAAACCAAGTTCCAGCCCATAACCCGTCTATCTCCATAACCTGTCTACCTCCATAACCTGTCTATCTCCTCCATAACCCGTCTATCTCCTCCATAACCTGTCTATCTCCATAACCTGTCTATAACCTGTCTATCTCCTCCATAACCCGTCTATCTCCTCCATAACCTGTCTACCTCCATGACCTGTCTATCTCCATAACCTGTCTATCTCCTCCATAACCCGTCTATCTCCTCCATCTCCATAACCCGTCTATCTCCTCCCATAACCCGTCTATCTCCTCCATAACCTGTCTCTCTCCTCCATAACCCGTCTATCTCCTCCCTCACCCATCAGAAACCCTAGCCTCCACCTCATTTTCGCTCTTCCCCTTCCCTTGAAGCCCTAGCCGCACAACAGCCTCCTCCATGCGACAACTTCCCCTTCAATCACGCCAGCAGAATCCTTCTTCTCTTTATTGGCTGAACACGAATCCTCCCGAATCCGGAAGACTCTCCTCCCCTGGCTGGACATGCATCTTTTCTAATCTCCGAAAATATCTCAAGCAGTTATGCTCGAAAAGATCAAGGAGGGCGTGATTAAGATGTGAAAAGGGGAAGGCGCGATTTCTTTCCTTCCTTGGATGGTTAACGCATTGCAGCACAAGAATTTATGAGGTAAATATCGCCCCTTTCCATTTTGCTTCTCAATCATGAAATTAATTGGGTTTTGCTGATTTACAGGGGATTGAATGCAGAGGAGGACGAAAATTCTACCCATAAAAACCTAGAGGCAGACACGAAGAGGGGGGGAGAAAATGGGGGCCAGCAACAAGAAGGGAAGGGGAAACAGAGACAGCCGAAAAAATTCGAAAAACAGAGGGGGGAGCCCAACTGATATACTGTGTTGAACAGACCCAATGATAAACAAACACACAGAGCACGAACTCGAACAGAGAATCACGAAGCATACAAGGAGTAGATGAACTGAGTACCTGAGGAGAAAGCTGTGCAGTCAACAACCAGGGAAGAGAAGAATAGAGAACACCTGGAAGAAAGAAGAAAACGCAGCAACAAGCCATTGAGGGAAGGAGCAGCATACAACAGATACTGAGCTACGAAGAATTGGTTCAGAAAAATGTTTCTTGAAACATTGCAGTGGGATGTCTATTATTCTTTGTTTAGTGACTTTTGAGTCATGCCACAGTGGTGTTCTTTGATTTCCCATTCTGTATACCAGGATTGTGGAATGCCAAATGTTAGTTGTTCATTGAGGGCATTAATGTGAAAAATTGATGGACTCACGAACATATGAAAGATAGACTCTAAATGTTTGATTTCTCTTAGTAAGCTTTCTCTGTACGGCATCCTGGTGGTGTTGTGAATGTTTTGGTAAGTCCCTCTTTCTATGACAATTGTTTTGCACGTGAAGTTTGGTATATAAATAGTATTTATCTTAGTAGTCACTGATAGCAGTTGGTGTTCATGTTTATTTTTAACTCTTTTTTGCTTTTTTTGTTTAGGTAAAATAAATTTTAAGTTTATTAATTATTTGCACAATTAATTTGGGTAACCGTTTTTTAATGGGTGTATTAGGGGTGTTGTGGGGTTTAGTCTCCATCCTTCTCTATGCACAATCGACTTCCGAACTCGACTTGGTTCCAAAGACCATTTTTTAAGGGTTTTCCAATTTTCTCCTGAATTAAATAAAATTGGTGGCGACTCTACAAAATTTTTAATAAAACGTTTTCTCTTTTTCTCGCCGTTTCCTTCGCGATTTCTGTCGCGACACTAATTGAGTTGTAACTAACTCATGTAACTCATAACCTCTGTTAGAAATATCGAATTTTTAAGCATGTATTAAATACTATATATTATATACTATGAAATGTTATATTTCTCGTGAATAGAATTCTATTAAATATTATGTTTCGAAGTTTTTTACATTGCCATCTAGTCACAAAACATGACATAGATGACTTTTAAGATAGTTAGAGTAAGAGACATTTCTAATCAATTAAGATATTAACAATATGTTTCAATTGATTGTTTAATATGCTAATTGATTGAAATATGTACTATTTTGTGCTGTTATGAAACATATCTCCTAGCCATTACCTACATTTTTGTGGCCTTTTTTATTGTCTTCATTGTCATTTAATTCCAAGCAGTCAACCTTAAATAAATACACTAATTAATACATTTTTTTATAAACATGCAGGAAGAAGTTCAAATTGAGGACCAAGTTCCAAACAGTCAACCTTACATGCAAAGTACATTTTATGAATAACCACATGGTGTTGCATATAGTGAAATGAAAGAAAAAAATAAATATGTGCCGATTAACATCACATTGCATACAGGAAGAAGAACGTATATGTAATAAGTTTTTCTGAAATTGTCCTTGTTTTTTTCTTTACCGACTATTTAAATTGTTCCCGTTGTTTTATTTATTCTATAACCATTATTGTGGCCTCAAAAATCGATAGACTTTGAATTCGCTGAAGTTTTTTCAACGTTATATAGTTTTGTTACCTTATATAATATGATACGCTTGGTTTTAAGCCAAGAGGAGAATGACACAACGAATTACATTGATTAATGATATTGTCCCCAAAAGAATTGACAGTAAGATAAGGATCTATGTCATACGTCTTTGGAAACTGCTTAACTTCAAGAATGTATTGCAAACAAATAGTATTGAAATGATTTTGCTTGATGAAAAGGTAAGCACATTTATATATATATATATATATATATATATATATATATATATATATATATATATATATATATATATGCAAGAGATCACCAATCTCTTTTTGACAATATTGGAGTAACTTATGATTCATTTGAATTGGACGAGCTTTTGTAGGAATTTGCCTATCAGTGAAACCTTGTTCATAGGGCAAATCAACTACATGTTTCTTTCTATTCAAAAATGCATTTGGCAAATCAGAACAGATTGTTTTGTGAATATCATCTAGAAGATCTTGGACCCTCTTTTTGATATCTGGTTGTTCAAGCTTTAAATCAATACTCTTAAAAGAAATTCCTTCCTTTAAGAAATTGATTTGATTTTGTTTGTCGTGAAGGAAATTTAAGTTTCTCACCAAAGGTCTATGAATATATATATATATATATATATATATATATATATATATATATATATATATGTATGTATGTATGTATGTATATTTAGCGTACTGGTTTATTGGTGCACAAAATGATCCTAAGTTGGGGAGCATATGTACGAAAAATGACCCTCAAGCCAAATGGGCATTTCAAAGGCCTATCATGGAATTAATCTGCTAATAAATCCAAATCTGAAAGAAGATCGTGAGTTGATGACAATATGAAGGTAATGGTTTACCTTGACTGTTTTCTTATGTACTTAGATACTCCAATATCTATTTGAAGTAAGCAATGTTGCTATCAATGTTGTATATTTAAATTGTTCACTTGTAGTGAATCTTAAAAAATCTGACAAGTAAAAGAATATGTATCCTATATAATCTGAATTTATTTTCAAATAAATCATTTTTTGATTGTTTTATCGGGCCAACATGAATGAAAAACAGTCCAAAAATACAGACAAGCACTGTCCTTTGGATCAATCCACTTTGGGTCATCAGTTTCTAGTTTCCTGTGGATCAATTCATGTCATATAACTATATTTCAAACCTTTTTTTATAGGCCGCAGTCTTTGGTGGATTCTAACATGAAGTGGGTTGGTAATGTACCCCCAATTTTTTTCATTGTGAATGATTTTGAACTGTTGGATATAATATTAAAATAATCAATGGTTCAGATTTGTTGATCCAAAAAAAAAATGTTAACTTTTACCTAGTAATACAGGTAACAAAAAAAATGTAAAATTACCACTTTACCTTCCACTCAATCCCTCCCTCCACCGACGCTTCCTCCAGAAGCTTCTGCCCCCTATCCTTCTGCTCCCATGCTCAAAACCCAGAAAACCATTGTCATTCACATTTTTGTTGTTGGGTAACTTAAAAATTTTCATCACCTCCTACTTGTGATTCAGGTAACAAAATAAAAATAAAATTACAATATTATCCTATCCCCTCACCCATCTCGCTGAAATTGGCAACTATACGCAGATCGGTGGCCACACTCGGAGCCACCGTGTCCGAGTTGTCTTCTCCGACCAGACGTATTACAGCCACCCTCCCACCCCTACAAGGGTTTCAGTTTCATTAGCTTTCCTTTTCTTTCGATTTCATCAAACCAGAATGAAGCTGGGGAATAGGGGAAGTCGGAGGAACGAAAAGGCTTGAGGGAGAAAGTGCTACTCTCCGACGAAAGCGGGGTGGGGAGGAGGTTGAAGGAAAGATGGCTGAAGCTAGTGCAGCAAATGCTATCGCTGCTCATAGAGCTTCTCTGCAACAGACATCAGGTGTGTTGCTAGATTGCTTGGAATACCGTGAAATGAGCAAAGCTGAGGCGCTTTTGAAGGTTTGTTGTCCATTTATTCATAAAAAAAATTTAGTACCTAAAAATAATTTTGTTCCTTCTGATGGAAATTTGTCTGATGTCAATGTTTATGCTATACTCTCTCCACTTGATTCCGTGCATTGCTACCTGAGGGGTACACCCATGGAATTTCAATGAATATTGGAGCTTAAGGATTAAACCTTGCCCACCTTATTAAAACAAACTTACTAAAACAGTGATCAAACCTCTTTAGCAAGACAAAACTTACGAGTTGGATCCCATAAGAATATTAATTGTTGAAGTTTATCTCTGTCGGATAATAGGCACTTGCATGTAATCTTACATTTTTCAATAAAGTATTTTGTGTTGCTATAGTAACCTTACACGTTAGGTATTTAAAATGAGTGATGAAGCATTTAATTAACTGTTAATTTTACAATAAATATTTAAGAAAATATAAGATGCTTAATAATTCACGATGACTACCAAACTTTTAAAAAAAGTACTATTGTAATGCCCATATACTTCTTACATGCACTGGTATATTTGCTTTGAGTTCAAAAAATTATAAATTTTCCGCATTAACTCATGCTTAGCACAAAAATATTCATGGTAAAGGATTATAATTTTTCCTTTCTTGTTTTTTTTGGTGCTAAAACTTTTCCTTTCTTTAAAAAGAAATATAATTCTTGAGAAAAGAAAAACCATGCATACACATTTTATTTCGATTAACCCAAATATTATCATGCCCGTTACTTGATAAGATCATTCCATAATGATCATTAAACCTTAAAATAGAGGAGACCCGATGATTAATTTCTGGAAAACCAAACTTGTGTGGATTTACTGCGTAATTTTTTCAACAACCCTCTCTTATTTAGTAATGAGCATTATAAAAGAAGATAGAACCACATACAAGTGTTTAAACTTCGAGGCTGGCTATAAAAGCCTAGAACACAAAGAGGAGACTAGCTCGCGTAAACATCAACCTCCTTTTATTCTGTTTCCTATTAGCCGGTACCATATAGTTTTCTTGAGGCCGATTCACCCTCCAAATCTTTCACTTCACTTGATGCTACAATTAGGAGAAGAAAATAAACAACAAATTAATACCACATATATAGCCTAAAAACCATAAATAAACCTTAGCTAAATTCCTCTCTCTAGCTTGATCATTCAATTAGCAATGAGATAATGTATTCAATTCTTTGAGCATATACATCAAGTGGTTCAATTCAAGTGAGTAAAAAGAGTTTGACAATGTGATAAACGTGCTTGAAACAAAAAGAACAATAGCTAATTAAGACAGGTTCAAGGAATTAGAAGGTGGTCAGATGGTTTAGGTTATGAGATAAAGGTGTTGAAAGTTATAAGATGAAATGTTCTAATCTCACCTTTACTGACATAATATATGTTAACAAAATAACATTTGCCTATTAAAAAAAAAAAGGCAGATTCAAGCCTTCAAGGTGTATTATATATGTAAACATGTACCTAGCACAGTTGGTGGAGGTGCTGATCTTGTAAGGGATGTTAACCCTGCATTTGCCTGGGAGTGACTGAGCATTATTAGGATTGAGTCTAGGGGTTTTAGCAGCAGCTGACTTCAAGCAGTTGCAAGCAGTACGGCGGTCAGGGGTGGTCCTGGCTGCATTCACGATGCTCTTAACCC
This sequence comes from Ammopiptanthus mongolicus, assembly GCA_039655645.1. Lineage (NCBI taxonomy): Eukaryota > Viridiplantae > Streptophyta > Magnoliopsida > Fabales > Fabaceae > Ammopiptanthus > Ammopiptanthus mongolicus. The sequence continues at coordinate 50,894,607 of CM077350.1, forward strand.
CATTGCAGCAAGCTGGAGGCACAGTCCCACCATTCTGGAGATAGTTTAGGCATGGCACTAGGTTGGTTGCAACCTGGCCACATGTAATGGCTTGAGCTAAGGGTGCACCCATAACAGCCATGCACATCAGTACCACACACGCTATCTTCATCAAGCTAGACATTCTCTCAATGGAGATGATCAGAATGATTAAGCAGAACAAAGTAATTATGAATAGAGATTAATTGCTGTGCTTTGGAATTGAATACTTTGTGTGAGTTGTAAGTGGTGAGGGAGGGTTTTTATATAGTGGTTTTGAATAGGAGTTAGTTGGGGGTTGTGGTGTCCTATTCAATGTTTGGCCATCTCGAGAGACTTGGGATATGAGCTTTCTCCTTAGTCATTACTATGCAGCAATTGAGACCATCACTACACTATTTTCAAGTGCAGCTTCAAGCTACACGTAGGTTTATTGGGACAGCACGGAATGGACTTTTATAGTCGAAACTCGAATATTAATTAACTCAAATTGAATGAACCTTTTATCCATATATTTGAAGCGTAAGCTAAGTGGTAATTGTAAGAGAAGGAGAGCTGTAGGAAACATGAAGAAAAATGAACCGTGTATATAAATCTCTGACTGATTTGTATTTAAGGAGTTTTGAGGAGAATGCTAACCATATCCTTAGGGCACCAGTTAAGGAATCAAAACAAGAAAGTTTGTATGAGAAGATGATATATTTAAAAGTGTTACACTTAGATTTTCAATACAAAATTTCCTTTTATTGATTCTTTAACTAGTGTCCTTATCGGTTAGCAAGACCCACAAAATTTCTACAAAAGTAACTCCGAAATAAATGCATATAAGAGTATTGTAGCATCCTCTCAAATTTAAGTAGGTACTAAAGAAACCAACTTAAGTTTAGAAATCAAGGTACAAAAACAGTTAGGATAATGGGCGTTGGTGAGCAAATCCGTTGGCTTGTCTAGAGTGCCAATAGAATGAGACGAAGAGCACCATAGAGAATATGGTGACGAATAAGTGATAGTCAATCACAATATATTATGTGTGCTCTTGCAAGTCATCATTGTGAACAATTTGAATAACACTACAATTCCCACAATGAAGGCCAGTAGGGAACTGTTGAGAAACATGTTGAGATGTATAAGTATCCCGCGAATTATGCAGAGGATTTCAGATGTGGTATTCTTTAGGGCCTGGTTTTTTGGCTCAGAGCTAGAGTGTGAGAGTCTGTTTTTTGCATACACCAAGAAATATGTGAAAACCAATGGTAGAATGACAACCAGTGGGATCGCTACCACAATCAGTAGAGTAAGCTTGAAGGATCATAAGAGTTTCAATCAAGAAATGAAGTCCATGAAAGAGCTTAATGAATGATATGAAGAAAAATAGCTAATTGCATGAAGCGAGCTGCAAACATGATCTGGCTGATGATATGAACAACATATGAAATGTCAGGTCGAGACATTGTAAGATAGAGCTTCCAACTATCGATGTGCAGAATGCGGCTAGAGGGATATTGTTGTGCAACTCAACAGCTTAAGAGGTGTGTTGGGAAGTGAAAACTAGACTTTGATCGGCTGAAGTGAAAGAAGTTACCCAACGAGGTCTTTTCAACAACAAAGGTAAAACATGTTAGTTCAGCTTAAACACTTAGAAGAAATACACATGAGGTAATTTTGAAGAGAGTCGGAGGACTCGACAAGATCACTTCGACATTAGTAAGTGGCGCTGGCAGTCAAAGCCCAGATGACAAGCGGTCAAGCCATTTTTAAAACATTAGTTATGAGGGAATAATATTTAAATTTGAAAGTCTTTAGTAACTGGCGAGGCAATTGTCAAACACGTTCAGAGGAGGTTAATTAACTGCCTTATACGTGTCCTATTCTTAGGAGTAAGTTTTCAATACTAAAGTTGCCTACAAATACTAGTGTTATCTTTGTAATAGAGGTTAACACTTTTCCTAAAAATCCTAAACATCCCACCTACAACAGATCAACGAAGTGGAAGCAAATATATCCTCCCTTTTCATTCCACTTATTTATCATTCAATGCAAAGTCCTTAAAAGTTCAAATATTTGCTTTACTTTAGTTCTTCGTAATCTTGTCCTTTCTTGCTTCATTCTTGCTTTTATTTCTTTTAAGTTTCTGCTTTTAAGATTTCACTACAAGTTACTTGCTTTATTTATTTTTCTTGCAGTGTTATTTCATTGCGGTTTTATTAGCCCTTTTAATAAGCTTTTTGTGTTAAAAGTTCACTTGAGAAACAAGATTACCACATAACTTTGACCCCGGACTTGACAGATTCCATATTATTTGTTGTCAGATTTGGTCACATCAAAGTTCATCGTAAAAAAAATGGCACGCCTGATGGGACGAGTTTAGAGTAACTCGTTTGTGTCCAAAAGTTTCATAATAAGTGAAATGGTTTCATGTTCTTAAGGAGCGAAAAAATTGTCCTTCCAACTTCTCAAACTACTCTAACGATGAGTAACAATAACAACTAAAAAAATAAGTCTTCAAGGACCACTAGAGAAGTAAGTAGGCCAATAGATATTGTGGCTACTGGGAGTCTCTATGGAAACCTAGTCCTGGAGGAAGTTGGGTAATCGATGAGCCATTCGTCAAACCAACATAATAGCCAAGGCAGAAATGGGAACAATACCAGGTTGGCACCGCAATATGGGTTTCCACATGGATACACCCCTCCTACCATCGCTCATACAAGCATTGGTAATGTATTGAACAACACGCCAGGAAACACCATGGCCACTAAAGGCCAAATAGGAAATAGTTCGACATTAATCAGCCAACAGATACCCGTCGATGTAGATCAGAACAGCCAAGCCATGCCAAGTACTAGCACTAAAAAAAAATAAGTGTTTAGCGACCACCAAATTCGGTCGCTAAATATGGAAATTCAATCGCAAAAAAATAAGTGTTTAGCAACGATTTAGGGATCACCAAACGTGGTGGCAGATTACCGAGTTGCTAAACCATTTAACGACCAAATTTCGATATTTAGCGACCACATTTTCATATTTAATGACTAAACTTCCATATTTAGCGACCGATTAAGTATGATCGCTAAATTCGATCGCTAAAATACCTTTTTTCGTAGTGTAGTAGCCCAACGTCTTTCTGACAGGATGGGGTGCATATATATGGGTCCTATATTCCCACACTTGTCTAGGGATTTTCCCTAAAACAAAACAGGAGCAACTCTCAATTCATTAGCTAATGAGAGTAACCATGACATGGTGCACTCGTTCACCCAAAAAATGGGAGCCGTAATAACGCCTCTTATTGAAACTACAAATACTGCATACGGTGACAGATGGCAAGGCTATATCAAGCCTTAGGTGTCGAACATGTGGAAAATCCAAATGGCGATGAAACCCAAAATGGAGCAATTGCAAGGATGGCCGCACAACAAGTGGATGTCGGCCAAGGCCAACAGAATATTGGTCAACTCGTACAAGGAAAACATGACATTCCATCACGTTTGGAGTATGGAAATGTACATATGTTCCACCTAGGTAGTGAAGATCAAATGGCTCATAATGAAGCTGCCATATGAAGCTGCCATGAGAATACTACGACATAATCTTGGGGGGCATCAAAACCAATTGGTGGAACACATTTAAATAGGTTTGGGGCTTTACCGTTGGGTATGCCAACCAACCCAATTTGGTTTCAGCTTTCCTGACTGGGTACAATAATCTGAATTACCAGAGGGATTAAAGTTCCCAAATTGTTGAAACTCGCTGGAGAAAATGGGGAGTTGATCGTCAAACACATCACACGATACACAATTGAAAAGGGAGAGTTGGACACTATTGAAGACCTTAAAATGAGATTTTCCCCAAGTTCCCTCACAAGAAATGCTTTTTCTTGGTTCTCAACTTTAATTAAGGGCCAATTCTATACATTCATGGTACCGTTGGAAAGAAGTATCAATGATCAATTCTTTAGGGGAGATCATAAAGTAGGCCTTACTGATATTTTTAACATCAAGAGAATGTACGACGAAACTATCGAAGATGATTTAGCCAGGTTTCGGCATATGAAATGTAGATGTTTCAACCTTATATTTGAGGCAGAGATTGTAAAGATTGCCACAAGGTGTTTAGACTACGATGTGAGAAATAAGCTATTTAACCAATATTTCGTTGACCCGGCTCAGTTAGATGATAAAGTCAGGCAAATAGAACAATTGGGAGTTCAAAAAATGCAAAAGCAAAAGAAATCTCAAAAATAGAGAAAATTGTATATGTCAGAGTAGATAATTCTGATGGTGATAAAGAAAGTGGTGATGACTTTGAAGTTAACGTCGCAAAGCTTAAAACTGACCCTCCGTATTTTTCTCAAGCTTTAAAGCCTACCAGGGCCAAAGATAAGTTGGAATATGTAAATAAAAAAATGTAGACATTCGACATAGATAAAGCCGATAAAATATTTGATTTATTGTTGAAAGACAAACAGTTCAAACTGTCGTAAGGCCATAAGCAGTTAAAGCATGAGGAAATTAAAAACCGGAGATATTGTAAATTTCACAATAATTTCGGTCATGTCACTAACGAATGTGTTCGTTTCAGGGAATTGATTCAACAAGCAATAATAAAAGGGACAGTCAAGTTTGCTGACAAGGCTAAAGAAGAGATCATGAAGGTTGACACTACACCTTTTCAAGTTAGGGTTTCTCATGTTGACAAACAAGTGCCTTTGAATAATGGCATGATAAATTTTAGGAATATCCAAGAAATAGGTATTGACATTGAAGATGGCACAAATCATGTCTATCCCAAACCCAATGAGTCCCTGTAAACCTTTATTGAGAGGAAGAGAGGAAATGGCAAAGTCAGATTATTCCCAAGGTGTAATGCAGTTTATGATGAGGGTGTTGCAGTGAAGAGGGAAGAATAGAATTTGGAGAGGAGAAATAAGCCTTTCGACAAGAGAGGCTCTATTAAGAAAAGGCCTTTTTATTTACCAAGGAGGCCCAACAATGAAGGATGGTTGATGGAATCCCCTAGGGAATCTGTGGGAAGCACTAAAGTTCCTAAAGAATCCATTGGGAACACAAGAACAAGAATCCCACATGCAAATGTTGCTGTTGGTAAATGGGTGAATTGTGCAAACTAAGAGTTAGACAGAGTGCAGTACCATGTGCCTAGCAAGAGATTTTAACTCGGTAAGAATGACAGGGGAAAGAAAGGGAGTGATGCTACATTGGACTCTAGAGAAATGAAAGAATTTAATGAGTTCATCGGGGAGAATGAGCTGAATGACTTACCTCTAATTGGGAGGAAGTGCACTTGCCACCGGTCGGTCGAAACATCAATAAGTAGGCTGGATCGCTTACTTATATCTGTTAAATGGATGTATACATTGGAAGACTTATCTCAGTGGGGTCTAGACATGCCTATCTCGGATCGGTGCCCAATACTTCTTAAATCATTGCCCTATGATAGGCTGCAAACATCCTTAACTTCAAAATAGGTGCACAATTTCATTTAGATTCTCAGGGAAATCCGGTAAGGGCCAATCTAAGGAGATCCGCTACATGGGTACCGATCGTCAGTTCATTACAGAAAACGTTGGAAGCATGGAGGCACAAATGTCTATCTTTTGTAGACGTATAGTTATGATTAATGTTAACCTATCTTGCCTAACGAATTATTTTTTCTCCTTCTTTAAATCTCCAAATTGCTTGGGCCAGTTGGAAGGATATTTGTTAGTCTAAGGAGGAAGGGGGACTTGGGATAAAAAACCTGCAAAAATTCAACTTGGCATTATTAGGGAAATGAAGATGGAGGATAATGTCAGAGAGGTAGAGATTGTGGAAAAAAAATGGTCGGTGCGATGTATGGAGGCTTAACTTCAGGAATAAATGATATGTCATCTGGGGGGCAATCAAGAGGGGGTTAATTTTGTGGAAGGACGTAGGAAGTTTAGATAGTTGTTCTCCTTCTAATGAGGCGTGGGTTTCTGTGGGTATTAGAAGGAGATTAGGAGACGAGACATATTTCCTTTTGGAATTACATGTGGGTTGGGAATAGTACCTTAAGTAGTCGTTTGCCTAGGCTATATCAAATGCTAGTGTCTAAAAAGAGTCTTGTGGCTGAGACGGGTGATTGGAGGAAGGGGGCTTGGTCTTGGAAAATCCCTTGGAGAAGGAATCTATTTGTTTGGGAGGAGTATTTGTGCAACAACTTGTTTGCCTTAATAACTATGTACTGCTGTAAGACAAGGATGATGGGTTGATTTAGGGTGAAGATAAGTCACACATATATATATTAATATATATATTCTGTAAAGTCGGCGTACGATGTTCTCTCTTTGGATGCTTGCTGGAGAGTGTTGTTGGACAGGATCCCAACGGTGGTTAACTTGCAAAACAGGGGGGTTTCACCGTTTCAGTCCCTGCAACACTACATGGGTGCCTTTTTTGTACTATAAGAACTGAAGACTCTTCTCACATTTTTTTTATACTTGTAAGTCTTTATACACTTTGTGGATGCATTTATACAATTGGATAAGGCTGGACTTAGTATTACCGTGTGATCCGAAGGTGCATTTTCTGCAAAATTTTGGTCTACTTGAGAGGCGTGTCTATAAAAAGACTTGGAGGCTGACTTTGTTTGCAACAATATAGTCTTTATGGTTGCACCGAAACGAGTCAATCTTCCACAGTGGTGCGCTTGATTTTGATAAGGTTTTTGATTTAGTAAGAATAAGAACATGGTCATGATGCTCTGCTGCACACCCACATGGGTGTTTCTCTTATATCGACGGGTGTATCAGCCCCTTAAGCTGTTTGGAATCTATTATTGGAAAGAGAATTTAGTGCAATATATGTTGGTCTGCTATGTTTGTTATGGATATCAATGACTTGGGGAAGGTTTTTGTGGGACACAACATATTGGTGTTTTACAATCATCAATTGTCTGTATTTGGCACGATATATGTTGAATAATTTTTTATGGATAAAAACATGGATCTGTTGATATTTCTTTGGTTTGTAAATTGGGTCTAGATTGGATTGTAACCTCATTTGTTTCTATTCTGGTTTAGATGAGCTACTATTGTTTTTTGGGTGAATGTGTAATTAATGTTATGTAACGGGTTAGAGTACCCTTTATACTTACAAACTTATAATAATACACATTTGTTTGCCTATAAAAACACACATAATCTACATGTATATGTTATATTTTCATGTACAATTAATTAACGTTGGAAATTATCTCACGAAACAAATGTATATATAAAATTTTCAGCTGAATGTAAGATACCCTATCTCTACTTATACATTTTACTACAAAAAATATATAAATAAGTACAACAAATTATAGTATCTGATGAGGAGTCTAACAAAATGATACGAATATACGTTCTACCCACAAAAAGGGGGTAAAAAGAAAAGATACAAAGATACATTGAAAGGCAAGAAATAAATTAAACAAACTTCACTATATTATAAATATAAGTTATCAAATGTTTGACTCCGCGTGGCTAAGGGTAGTGGCATGCACGCATCTAAATCCGCCATCAAATATGCAAAATTATCAACAAGTCAAATTGTTTATATAAGATAGCAATGCACATACCAGAACATTCATTACGGTATTCAAATATGGTTTCGTAATTCTTATGTCTATAATAGTGGACCATTGATTAATAATACAAGGAAAACTACAAAAATAACGAGGGAAGTAACTAAGTATCGTGTATAAATAAGTAACACATTTGAGACACACGAATCCCAAACTCACTTGACTTGTAACCTCTTGTATCTAAAGAATTCCTATGACCATGGCTTCAAGTTCTCATCCCAGGGTAACTAATTTTCATGACTTAAAAACTCAGAGTCTGTTTGTTCTTTTTTGTGTTATTGGGATAGCTTTAGCATAGTTACAACCCATTACTTATTATGACTCACGGTGTCCCAGAGCCCTTCTTTTCTTTTCTTTTTTTTTCAATAAGTTATTCTTTTATTAAATAATCCTAACGAAGTTAGGATATTGACAAGTACATGTAATAATGTGCTCCCCAAAAGCTCCCTTCCCAAGGCAAAAGTGCAGGGGCCTCATTAAAACCTTCTGGAGCAAAACCCACTTTGGGGGAAAATCAGCCAGGAGGAAAAAGAGTACCCCAATTACAAATGCCCACAAATGCGGCTTCAGCATCACAGTGAAGAGCTCTACCCACCTTCTAGGAAGGGTTGTAGATAACTCACTCTATTATATGCCAAATAACCAGATTTGAACAAAACACCCAATCCAAATACATCAAAACCAAAATCACCTCTGTTCATTTGGTGCAACACCCAAAAACAATACACCAAGGAATCCAAACAATATACAAAAACATAGAACACCCTTTGTAGTGGCTGGTGGTGTGAGTATGTTGTCATCGGTCAAGCCTGTGTTGTCCATTGCATCTATGTTCCTTCCATTGCAGCACCTGTCTTAGCTAGCTCATCTGCATATTGGTTAGCTTCTCTATTTCTATGAATAAAAACAATATTCTTTATGACCTGTATTATATTCAGAAGTTTGTTACAGTAGAATCTAAGACTCCATGGGCATTCTTCTCTTTTACTAACCCAAGATATTGCATTTTTGGAATCTGATTCAACAATAATTTCCTTATCTATCAACCATTCCTTTTGTATAGAGACCTCAAGGGCAAAAACTATTGCCAAAAATTCCGCCTCATTTGAATCTCTAACCCCTATGGATGCAGCAAACTGGGCTAGAACCTCCCCTTTATCATCCCTAAGGACCCCCCAATTCCTGCTGGGCCGGGCTTCCCTTTATAGGAGCCATCCACATTCCATTTATAAGTGTTTGGTGGAGGAGGGCACCAATCTATTGCTACCTTTTGCTGATTTTCCTTTTTCCATCGCCTAACCCCCTCCAGTCTAAACACAAAATCATTTGGGTTATATGGACATTCTGGGCTCCACCCTTTAGCCCAAAAGCCCAATCTCAGCTTAACTAAAAACAGCAAATGGTCCCAGTTAGTTTGTACATTATCAAATACAACACTATTCCTTTGGTTCCACAGTGACCAAAAAACCACAAAGAGAAGTGATACCCATAAACTTTTCTCAAAACCTCCCTCACTAATCCCAGCTATCCAACCATCTACCCATTGGGCCGGTGTTTGAGTGATGGGAAAGTGAATTCCCCACCACTCCATTACCCTCATCCATATTTTCCAGGAGTGTATACAATGGAGGAACAAGTGTCTAACAGTTTCTGGTTCCCTACCACAAAAAGGGCAGGTATCATCCTCTTCTCTAATTAGATTTAGCCTCCTGAGTCTATTCCTTGTATTCATTTTTTCCTGGATCACAAACCAGACTAGTAGTTCAGCTCTTGGTGGGGCTACCCCCATCCACACTCCTCTCACATTGTTAGTAACTCGGCATTGTTCCCATAGTTCCCTAGTAAAGGACTGGACTGTGAAGCATCCATTGTTGTTATGTTTCCACCAAACTCTATCCTGGATAGAATTAGAGAAGTTTGCTTCTTGTAATACTGTCATTAGATCCTCTAGGAGTTGAAGTTCCCATTGGAAAAGGTTCCTTCTCCATGTAAGGTTCCAGTGCCAATTCATTCCATCCCAAAAGCCCATGTTTGCCACCATCTCATCTTTTTGTAGGGATATTAGGAATAGTCTTGGGAATTTTTCTTTCAAAGTTCCATCCCCTAGCCATATATCGTTCCAAAAACTAGTTTTAGTTCCCTCCCCTACTCTCATGCACCACCCCTATCTTATAACCTTCCTAATGTTCTCCCCCCATTTTTCAACTCCCATGATCTTTCCCCATACTCCTTCTTGACATGGAGTTCTTTGCTGTTGCATTAAGGGAGCTTCCGCATCCAATCTATGAATGGAGCAAATTACTTTTTTCCACAGGGAGTTCCCTTCAACAAAAAATCTCCATCACCATTTAAACAATAATGCAGCATTTCTCATGGTGAGGTCATGTACTCCAAGTCCCCCTAGTTTCTTTGGTCTTTGGATAATTTCCCATTTTATTAGTGGTAGACCTTTTTTACTCCCCGTACCTTTCCAAAAAAAGTCTCTCTGGATTTTTATAATTTGCTTTACTATTTTTCTAGGGATTTGGAAGAGACTCAAATAATACATGGGCATGCTATTAAGGACAGATTTGATTCGCACTAGTCTCCCGACCCTAGACAATAGCTTTGTCTTCCACATTGCAAGTCTTTTCTGAATCCGGCTCAAGACCGGGTTCCAAGTTTCAATTTTCTTGGGATTGGATCCTAGGGGTATCCCTAAATATACAATAGGTAGTTCAATTAATTGACATCCCAACCTTGTGGCCATGTTCTCTCCCCAGTTTCTCTCTTTACCCAGCACTATCAATCCAGACTTTGAAAAATTAATTTTCAAGCCAGATAATAGCTGGAAGCATTCTAAGATTCTCCGCAAGTTCAACAGATTTCTTTTCCTAGCGGGGCAGAAAAACAATGTGTCATCTGCAAACTGTAAATGGGATATCTGGACTTCTTGTGACCCTACTTTCAAACCTTCTATTAAGCCTTTTTGCATTGCTGTTTTCAATAGTTGGTTGAAGGCTTCTGTGGCTAAAACAAAGAGAAAAGGGGATAGTGGGTCCCCTTGTCTCAGGCCCCGCTCCATTCTAAAAGGGGTTGTGGGGCAGCCATTCACCAGAATAGAAATTGAGGCTGTGGACAAGCATTGTTTAATCCATCCCCTCCATCTAATCCCAAAACCCATAATGTCCAGAATATGATCCATAAAACCCCAGTTTACCATGTCATAAGCTTTCTGAAAATCTAGTTTTAACATGGCTACTTCTTTTTTAGCTTTCTTTGCCCATTGTACAACCTCATTGGCAATCAAAGCACCGTCCAGGATCTGCCTTTGCATAACAAAGGCAGATTGTGTCTCTCCAATCAAATATGGCATAACCTTTCTGATTCTTTGGGCCATGATCTTAGCAATAATTTTATAGATGCATCCTACCATGCTTATTGGCCTAAAATCTTTTAGGTCCACTGCGCCCTCAACCTTGGGTATTAAAGTCACCCATGTTGTGTTAATGGCTCTTGGCAAGTCACCATTCTCAAAGAATCCAGTTATCATGTTAACAAAATCCTCCCCAATTGTTTCCCACATCTTTTTCACAAAACCAAGGTTGAACCCATCATAACCCGGGGCTTTTGTGGATTCACAAGCCCAAACTGCCTTTTTTATCTCTTCTTCCAAGGGTATTGCCTCAAGGCTTTGTGATTGTTGTTGTGTTAATTTAGGGATTCCTTCTCCACTAAGTTTCAGGCACACTGACTTGTCATCAGTGTAAAGGTTTTTGAAGAACCTTATAACCTCTTTTTTGATTGCTCTCGGATTTCTCACCATTCTCCCTTCTATTCTTAGGCCCCTCAGGGCCTTTTTATTCCTTCTGATCGATGCAATCAGGTGGAAGTATCTTGTGTTCTTATCTTTCAGGGTCATGGCCTTAGCTCTAGATAGTTGTATCCAATAGCTCTCTTTCCTTTTAAGCCAATGCCACAACTGGGCATTTAGGGCTCTTTTCCTGGCCATCTCTTCTTCACTCAGATCTTGAACCTCACTTTTTAGATCTAGTATTTTTACCTCCCCTTCGATTTGCTCAATTTTAAAGTCTAAATTTCCAAAGATCTCTTTATTCCATTTTTAATGGGGGCTTTTAAATTTTCCAGTTTTGATTGTAGAGTTTGACTACCCAGGTTCCTCCACTCATTCTCAACCATTTTTATAAAACCCGGGTTAGAGAACCAAACATCTAAGGATCGAAAAGGTTTGGGTCCCCAATTGTTATTTTCACAGCTTATCAGAAGGGGGCAGTGATCCGAAGTGGCTCTTTGCGGGCCCCATAACTTCAAATCTCTAAACATTTCTATCCATTCTAGGTCAACAAAGACCCTATCTATCCTGCTGGCAGAGTTGTTCCTATACCATGTGTATTTTCTACCAATTAGGGGCAAATCAGACATCTCCATTGCGGAGTGCCATTCTTGGAAATCTCTCATGCTGGCTGAGGAAGATGTGTTTCCTTTCCTTTCCTCAATCGAGAGGATTTCATTAAAATCCCCCATAATCATCATTGGCTCACTGACACTCTGCTTTAGATCCAAAAGTTCATCCCATACTGTCCTCCTACCCTCTCTATCGTTGGGCCCATATACAAAGACCAACGCAACAGATAAATTTTGGTCTAACAGTTTACCATGTATGGAAAGATCCCTTATCCTATATGATTATAATACCCCCACTCCTATTATCCGCTGGAATGTCTTCCCAGCAGAAGTCATCTTTTCCCCACCATCTCCTAACTATTTGAGATGTTAGGGTCGAATGCTTGGTTTCTATCAACCCCATAAGAGCTGGGTTCCTAGATTGGACCAGATTATGGATAGCAGAACACTTGCCTGACCCCCTAACCCCTCTAACATTCCAGACTATAAAATTCATTAAGACGAATAGAAAACACCTTACCTTTGGCACAACTTTCAGACGTCCCTTGGGGGAGGTGGAAAACGCTTCCTATTGCTCCTCCTCAGCTGCACCACCTTTTGGATCACCTCATCATCACTACGTGCTATTAGATTCAATCCCCAAAGCCCATGTTTTCTTTGCTTCCTCCATATCATCACTCAAGTCACCTTCCACACTTACCTCTGTATCACTTACTTCAGGTGTGCTATCGTTTCGCTCTACATTAATTCCTCTAATCTCAGTGACGCCTCCTCCCTTGTTACCCGTCACATTATCACCACTGGTAATCGCCACTCCCTGGCTTGATGCTTGTTGTAATGCGACCCTCACCCTTCTCCTACCAGGTTCAGTCCCCTCTTCATCAACCTTAGCTCCGTTTTCTTCTCCTAATTTAGGGAAGTTTTCCTTTTCACTGCTATCTTCCCCATCTCGTTTCTTCATCTTTTTGCCTTTTAATGTCCTCTCGTTCTCCTTCCAAGCCACAAGGTTGAGGGCCTGCCCAACTTCCCACAAGCGGTTTGCCTCAAGGTCATTCTCGCTTATATCCTCCTCAATACTAAGATTCTCGAACATTTCCTGGTTTTGGGAGTTCCCAATTTCTCTCTTTTCTCTCGCAGCTTGTTTGCCTTTCTTACCGTTTTTCTTTTTCTGGATATTTCTACCTTTCCTCTTACCCACCGACGCAGAATCAAATAAGCTAGCAGCTTGTTTATTTTTTTCTTTTTGTCTGGATCGGCCCAATACACAACTACCTCTAATTACCTCATTTTTGTTACTTGGGCTTGCTAGTTCAAAACCTGGTGGTGGCCCATCTACACTTTCTTTCAATTGTTTTAAAATCTCTCTTTCTTGATCCATGTTATAACTTACTGGGGCCGTTGCCGTTTGAGATTGAGGCACCTCCGCCTCTATAAAAATCCTTACACGGTCTTCCTTAAAGTCCCTCTCAATTTCCCTAGAAGGCAAATGAACTAATCCATCACTATTTTCAAAATATAGCCTTGTAACTTGAGCATCTTTTTGTGACCCTTGTTCTCCTTCATCTACCTTTTCCTTTCCCAATGATTCAACATTAATTGCTCCATTGGAATCAGAATTTTCGCTTGCCACGTCATCATCTCCTTCCTTCCATCTCCTCCATTGTTCCCCGAGGTCTGTTTCAGCAACTTTATACGGAGACTGTACTGACTTTGCTTCTGCCACTAACATCTTCTTCATAGGCCAGAATGTGGGTCTATCCACTTCTTTAACAAAAACCTCGAACTTGTGTTTACCTACCTCTAACATGATATGATCCTCAATAAAAGGCATGAGTGCAGTCCTTACTAGCACCTTCGCAGACTCCATGGAAGCACCCGATTCAGTTATTGGATCTACAAGTAGAATTTTTCCCACTAACTCCACAGCTTTCTCCAAGTTGTGCCTACACCATGCTTGTGGAGGGATTCCGAAAATCTCCAACCATACACACCTATGGTCACATACTTCTGTTCCAGACCACTTCTTGATAGACAAAGCATACTTTCTAATTTCCTCCGTATGCTGCTCATACGCCATTAACATGTCTGCTTCTGATTCAAAGGTTGCCAAAAATTTGAGGCTACCCAAGTCTCTAGTCAAGCTTAATGAGGGCCAAAGGGATTTCAGCAACTCAGAGGCTTCACCCATGCTCCACGGTTCATTTGTCTCCACTACTAGAGTTTTGCTTAACCACTCCATATTCCCCTTGCACACTTCTGCACTAACTGTTCTGAGCATCCTTTGCTGATTGGTTTTGGATGATTCTCCTATCTCCAGTTTCTTCATAGGGTTTAGCTTATCTAAGTTCCTTTCGCTTCCCTCTCTTTGGGTTAACACTTGCTTGAACGTACGATCATCTCTGAATTTGTCCATGTTCGGTCTAGATTTTTTGAAGCCTTCCTTTGTTTCGCCTCTAGTCATTTTCATTGCTACCCTCCTTTCAGTCATTTTGTTCTTCTCAAACCTTGCCCTTTTGACTAGGAGTTCTTTTCCTTCCAACAATCTACCATTTATCCTTTTAATCGCTTCCTCTGCCATCCCATTACTGCCAAAGCGGACAAAGCCAAATAGAGTTTGTTTCCCATCTCTTTGTTTCCTTGATATGAAAGTGTCCTTGACTACTCCTATCTTCTGGAATATTGCTCGCAAGTCCTTGTTGGTAACATTTGGTTGAATATTTTCTACGAACAGGGTGTAGGTATTGCCCTCCTCCAGTCTTCCAAGGTTTACTCTTTGCTTTGTGCCCATTCTGCCTGAGGGTTCTTGTCTCCAAATCCTAAAACGTTGCTGGTTTTTACCATTAGTTACTCTTCTCCACTCTCCTTGTCGTTGGTTTTTGCCATAGGGAACTCTTCTCCACTCTCCTCGTTCTCTCCCCTCCATTCGTCCCCCTTTTAAACGCCTATCACCTATCATGTGAACTTACAGTCCCAGAGCCCTTCTTACCATTAAGGCAGCAGTAAACCTTGCAGTGTTAAAAGAACGTTGAATGGGTGCATCCTTGCTTCGTCTTCATTTCCATGATTGCTTTGTTCAAGTAAGTTTTCATGTTCTCATAATTTTATGCCTTGCTTTGGAGACAGATGCTTGCATTATGAATTTGTTGCATGCAAGGAGAGTTAGAAGATTTTTATTAATGAGGTTAAGGAAAAATAATATTTTATTTGTGAGTTAAAAAAAAGTTTATAAGGTTGATGAGCAATGAAATTATTTTTAAGCAGAAGAAATGGATCTTCTTAAGGTGAGATTTTAAACTTGGTTTTCTTTTAGGTTGCTGGAGGAAAATGCATGTTTTCAAATTGGTGGTGTGTCCTTTACAATGTATGAAGCATTTTTGTGAGTTTTTTCATAAGTTGAAACCTTGTATATGAGTTAGAGTAGCTATTGTATTTTTTTAATATATTTTTATTTACAAAAAAATAAATTATATTTTTACATTTTTATTAAAGATAAATATGAAAAAATTAACTTTTTTAAAATTTTAAAGTAAAAATAAGGTTTAATTAATCTGTAGATCCCTGAATTATTAGAGAATTTCAAAATAGGTCATGGACTTTAAGAGTTTGTAAATAGATCCCTTAATTTTTAAAATTTTGTAATTGAATCTATGCACACATCTTCGTTAGGGTTCCTTAACTTTCCGCTAGGGACTTAGGATTCCATTAAGTAACCTACCCACTCATGCATTTGTGTGTCCCTGAACTTTATAGAGAAATTCAAACAGGTCCCTATACTTTTTGTGAATATTTAAATATGTACCTATACTTTTTGGGAACTCGAATAAAACCCTGACGAAGATGTGTACGGGGGACTTATTACAAATTTTTATATGTTTAGACATATCCAATTCTAAACTTTTAAAGTATAAGAACTTATTTGAAAATTTTCAAATAATTCAAAGACTTACACATTAATTAAACCTGAAATTATAACTACATATAATGGAAATTAATAACTCCTCTAAAGTGAGTTTGTCTCTATAAAGTGAGCAAGTAAGAGTGTTTCCGTCCTTGATTTAATAAAGTGGGTTAAGATCTTTATACATTTTATCAAATTAACGATAAAAACACTCTTACTTATTTACTTTAAAAACAAATTCATTTTAAAAGAAACTTACCCACATATAATATCTACATGCCACCCGTGTGCAGCTCAAGACAAAAATTACTAAGAGAAAAGTCTTGGCCAATTAAAAAGAGAGACTTTTTGGTTGAACTACAGGCTGGACAGGGAACAGGAAATGGGGTAAGAAGATTTCATTCGCATGTGCACATAAAAATAAACCCATTAATGAAAAAATAAAATAATGAAACATAAGTTAAATTCTTTTATCAGCATAACAAAATCTCATAATCGCGTGTATACTTTTTTATACAAGAAATGTGAAAGGGAAGAGAGAAACTTGATTGGTTAATCTTGAAATTTCTTTCTTTGCTCATATTTTTGTAGGGATGTGATGCATCAGTGTTATTAAAAGGCACAGCAACTTTTACCGGCGAACAAACTGCTTTTCCCAATGTCAATTCTCTAAGGGGTTTTGATGTAATAGAGAACATTAAATCTAAATTAGAGATCTTGTGCCCTGGTGTTTTTTCTTGCGCCGACATTCTAGCCGTTGCTGCAAGGGACTCAGTTGTTGCTGTAAGTATCCATTGAAAAATAATAAATTAAATTAGCCAAATTAAGATTGATCGAGATGTATGTATGTCATGACTGATCGATGCAAATAACTCTTAATTAGTTGGGTGGACTAGGTTGGGAAGTTAGCTTGGGCAGAAGAGACTCAGTCACTGCAAGTATAACCGCTGCTAATTCAGATTTGCCTGCTCCCTCTCTTGATCTTGGTGGTCTTATCAATGCTTTCAAGAAAAAGGGTTTCACAACCAAAGAAATGGTTGCTTTATCAGGGAGATGATCATTGTTAGTTGATATTTTTTTAATGAGTTAATAATTAAGGTTTAGGAGCAAAGTTTTAAATTACGATTGTGGTTACAATCGTGTTGTGTTATTCATTATTTATGGACAATTGTGAAAAAATATGATTGATGCAACCGTAATTACGACCGTGACACAATTTTGAAGACTGATCAAACTAAAATGTCGGGATCCAATTGCAAATTCGGATCCAAAATCATTGCATGCAAATTGTCCCGTGACAGGTGGTGATGACAAGTTACCCCCTTTGGATAGCACCACTATTATAGACCTTTTTGACAGTGGTTATTATAGGAATTTAGTGAATAAAAAGGGTCTCTTGCACTCCGACCAACAACTCTTTAATGGTGGTTCCACGGACTCTCAAGTTAAAAATTACATGATGAACTCGCTCTCCTCTTCCAAAAAGATTTTGCTAAGGCAATGGAAAAGATGGGCAAACTTAGCCCACTGACGGTCACCAGCGGTCAGATCAGAAAACAATGCAGCAGAGTCAATTGGGAGCCTGACGAGCTTATAGCGGAAGAGAAAGTAATTTCGTTTGGTAAGTGCCTTTGTCACAAGCTTATAGCGTTTTTTCACGAGCTTATAGTGTTTTTTTCAGACGCTACTTGAAGTAGCGTTTGAGCTTATCGGCTACTTCATCCGCTATCAGCTACTTCATCCGCTATCCACTATCAGCTAGATTATCGGCTAACAACTAATTTTACCAAACAAGCTCGGAGTTCATTGGCATTCGCCATTCAAAGTATGGTGTCTTGAAATAGATCCATTAATTTTTATGCTTGTCGATCATAGATGTATCTAGGTTGTGAAGTCTCAATTATGTGTCAGGTATTTAACTAAGTAATATATTATGTTTGCATTGGTTAATTAACCAATGTTTACACTCAAATTTGTATCGAGTCAATAATTCATTAACTATCTTTAGGACTTGATGTAGATTCTATGTTTTTGGGGTAATCTTGCCTTGTATTAATAAATGTTTATCTTCAACAATCAATTTGTAAGTAAACTTGAAAGAAAATAGCAATGAAAGAACAACAATCAAATTAAATAGAATAAAAATGCATAGTTGTCATAAAAAGAGTCAAAATAAGAGCATGAAACATAGAATAATTGAGAGGAGATTAGAAAGACAAGAGGGAAGAATGGAGTCATTTCATTGTACTTTTCAAAGTGACAACCTTACAATGCTCATAAGACCTATTTATAGGACACAAGACTTGTAACCTATCAACCTATTGAAAGCCTAAACATAATGAGCCATTACTTCATGGGTAATAGCTTGTGAAGAAAACTTTTACTCATGGAGGTTACAAGACTAATTGTACATCCATATTTTTCACATTTTTCATAACACTCCCCCTTGGATGTCCATTAAGGATATGCCTCGTTAAAGCCCTGCTAGGAAAAAGACCACCGGGAAAAAATCCTACTGAAGGGAAAAAAATACAATATTCTTTATATGAGAACTGCTTCAATAAAAATCTTACCAAGGAAAATCATGTAGGACAAAACCTTGATTAAGGGAAAAATAGTATAGTTTTCCCCCTTTTTAGAAGAATCACTTAAGAATATGAATTCCAACATGTTGATTTTCTCCCTCTGAAGCATTTTGAAGCAATATTCTTCTCTCTGACACCATTGAAATATCCTCCTTTTAATTGAGCTTTGGATGACAATATTTTCTTCAATTCGAATCACAAGATTCTTGAACGAGATGAATTATAACTTAATGGAAAAATAGAAAAATATATTTAACTTTGCTTCAGTGCTTTTTGGATGGTAATAAACTATGTCTTACCAAGAAGCTTCATGGAAAAAAAATATTATATGAAGTCATGTAATATTTAGCAATATGCGTGCATGCATCTTAATAATAAGGTGTGGTCTACAAGACAAATATATTTGTTATCTTCCGTCTAACGAACTATACTAGTGTACTCAATAGATATTATGAGTCACTTAAGAACTAGTTCTTTACATTTTCTTAAACAAAAAAATTTATTTACTAAATGCTCGATCTGTAAGCCGACAAAACTTTATCTTGCAATAATGTTTCATTTCAAGATGTTTCTTTATATTATATTGTTTGGAACAACTTCAAGTCATTTCGATAATATTCAAATCATCAAATTTTATTATATTAAACGCATTTACAAGTTTTTTTACGTAGACATCTACGAAATTAAAAATATTTTTAATTTAGTTCCTTATTAATTTAATTAGAACCAGTATCAATTTAGTCCCTAAAATTAGCGTCTCAAGTGACTCAGCTGATGTGGAACACATGTGTACGGTGACATGAAAGCCAATAGGGCACTTAACGTGTCACATTAGAGTCGTTAACGGCGTCAACTAACTAGGGTTGACGGAGGGATCAAGTTGATTAGCGTTTTACAATTTCAGGGACATTTTAGCTATTTCGTTCAGTTCAGGATCTGAGTTGATACCGCCTTATAATTTCAGGGACCAAATTGGTTATTTACTCCATTTCTAAGCTCCCAAATACTCCATATGACTGCATTCCAAACCAACGCTCGTACCTTTTTATTTCCCTGGCCACTAACAGTTGAGAAAAACTGGAGAAAACGATGAAACAAGTTCTGAGGAATAATTATGTCAACACCTAGCCAACCAATGACAAAATACCAAATCAGAGATGAGAAGTCACAAAGGGAAAACAAATGCAAAACAGATTCATTATGCTATGCTGGTCATAGAAAACACATCGAATCAAATTGTCGTCTAAGGTAGCCCTTCTGCGAAATATATTTACTCCTATTGGAACTTTTATCTAGTAACATTCTCCAGGAGAAAGCAATCACTTTCGTTGGTGTCAAACTCTTCCATAACTTAACAAACACATTTTCTTCTAAACCAGAATTAACCAAAGGCTTCAGCAACTGGGAATTCAAATAATCATCTGCAGATCTGACAGAAAACAAACCAGAATTGTGATATATATATATTTCCAACTCCACCTAGCCCCTACCTTAGAATTGAAAGTATTAAGAAACTCCACCATAAGTTGATCTTCCCAAGCAAAAAGCTCCTTCCACCAATTTAATTACCAACACCAATAATCATTCTCCCAACTTCCCAAATGAGAAACAAAGCACTCATTAAAAGGAGAAATCATGAACAACCGCAGGTAAACATCTTTTAAGGGGATGCTTCCCAACCAAATTAACATATCTATCCAAAACCGCACAGTTGGTTCATTTCCAATTTTTCCCACCTCTTGGGAAAACCAATCAAAATCCAAACCTCTAACCACTCAAATAGAACAAAAGTCCTTTCACCAAAGAGAAGGGAATTTAAAATTACCCAAACCAATCAAATTTAGGACTAGAACAAACTATATCACCATATTTTGCTCCAAGTGCTTGGCACCATAACACCTCTTTTTCAACCAACAACCTCCGCCTCCATTTACCAAGAAGGCTTAGATTAAATAAGAGCAAATTATACACACTCAACCCAGCCTTACATGGAGGTTCACACACATCACTCCATTTAACCAATGAAATTTTTTTTACAGTCGTCAGTCCCCATGGAAAACCCTTTGTAATCGAATAACAATTTCCGTCACTTTTAATTGAGTTGATATTCGGGGTGAAAATTAAGTCCAATTCGACTGATTAAGAATAGGTGGATCCAATAAGAAAGATTTTTCGTGAAGGAGGCTTTCGATAAATAGGATACTTCGATTTAAACGCTTAGGAAAAATGTGTGAAGAATTTCAGAAGAAGATTAATTAGAACACTCGACGAGTCAGTCCGACAGAAATGGGTGCATTGATCGTCAGAGCAAAACTGTGAAGTGGTCGAAATAGCATTATAGCGGTTATTTTATGTAAAACCACTTAAATTTGAAAATTAGGTAATTAACTGGCAGAGCGCATTTATCAAGTATCGTTGTAATTATAAGGGTTGAAATGCTAAACATCTCACCTGAAGCAGATTAATGGATTGGAAGCAAAGTATGTCTTCCCTTTTTATTTTTCAGTCAGTTTAATTAAATCAATGCAAATGTCTTTCAATTTCATTTAATTTCAGTCTTTTACATGCTTGCATGTTTACTTTCCCGCTGTTTAATTCTCTACACTTTACACTTCATTGCATCATTTACATGCTTCCTTTTAATTTCAATCTTTCAAAGCATCCTTTTAAATTTTCATCAACTTTTACTTCTTTCATTTACGAGTTGTTTTACTTTAAGTGTTCTTTACTTTTTTGCAAAAACCTCTTTTGACATTTGTTCCTTCATCAAAGTTCTTTTGAAAACAAGATTATCACATAACTTAAAACTCACTTACGACCGAAGCTTTGAGTATTTCTTGTCGAAAATAGTCAGACCAATTTTCCCTGCAAACAGTAAATATAAAATAAAAAAAAGATTGAGTATATAGTAAATATGATAATAAAAAACAAGATTGAGTATATAGTAAATATGTTTAAGCCAATTAAATATATGTTTTACCCACCCAATTTCGTGCAGGCACGCAGGGTCTCGTCATGATTTTTATTTCCAAATCCAAAAGAGAAGTGTTGCAGAGCTGGATTAGATCGCCCAGACGTTGACCAACTCTACCAAAACAACATAGGACACATTGTCTTTTATATATTAAACCAAATACAGCTTAAAAAAAAAAAGACACAGACTAAGAATAGGAAAGGAATGTCATGTTGTGACATCCACGACATCACCCATGTTCGAATTTTTGGTGAACTATTTTTTAATTGGTGAGTTAAACCTTAAGCAAGAAAGTATAATTCCTCAGACTGAGTTGCACTGAAGAGGTACCCTTATTAAGGTACACAATCGATCAACTTTTACTTTAAAAGAGTCAAATCCATTTTCTATGTTCAGCTAATTATTTTTTTTTCTTTTGAAACAAGTGCATCTCTCCTCGGGTTGGGATCCCTTGCAGTTAAGGAAATCCCATATTCACACTATCGTTAATGGATTTGCTTATCTCACATTTTCAATTATTGATTTTGCTTTGTCCAAAAAAATAACAAAAAAATATAAGTAGAGAGATAGAGATGACTCTAGAAATTATTGTTTATTTGTTCTAGTAAACTTAAAAGAATTGTAAAAATAAAATAAAAAATCATGTTACAGATGTCTTGATACGAGTCAACTGGTAATAGAGAAATGAATATTATACACACGAAAATTAGTAATGAATATAATGATCGAAAACATTCTTAGATAGCACGGTTTAATGGGAATTTATCCTCTCCATTTTTTTATAAGCAAAAATGTATTAATAAATAGTATAAGGATATGTAAATGCATTACAATGGGGAAGTCATTCTAACTATATATGTTGGCACCATAAACCCCAACAATCATATGCAGCATACCACATATAATAGAACACAATGAGCCAAAGATTTATCTAAACCCAAATTACAAACTATTGCACCCTGTGCAAAGCACCTACTGACATAGACAAAAAGACCATTGGCCAAGTACAAATACAAGAATCAAAATAAATGAAGCACACCAGTAATACTACATTCCAATCCACATCAACTCAAATTTATGCTTTGGTTCCATAGAATTTTTCCTTTATAAATACATTAGTTATCAAATGATTGACTTGCGTGGGCTTAAGATTAGTGGGTGGCAATTATATTCGCCACCAAATCTGCAAAACTATCAAGAAGTCAATTTGTTTAGCGCAATACAGCTAACAGCATATCATAAAACCAAAATTTAATCTCAAAACATCAGACGGAAATGGAGGTCCATAACATATTCATTGCTGTATTCATGAAATGATATCCTAAATTAATTAAAACTAAAAAATAATGCAAGGTGAGCATCATATATATATATATATATATGTGTGTGTGTTGTGACACATTTCAAGCCCTTAACCAAACACGAATCACAAACATCCCTTGCTACCCTACCTAAAGAATTCCTATAACATGGCTGCATTTATTTCTCATCCCAAGGTGACTTTTCCTGACTTTATGTTCAGAATCTGTTTGATCTTATGTATTATTGGGATAGGTTCAGGTTCAGGTTCGTCAGTTTCAGATTTAGCTTCAGCTTCAACTACTACTTTGTCTTCAGCTCTACCTAATCATGTTGACAACTTAAGCCCGGCTTTTTATACTACACGGTGTCCCCTGGCCCTTGCTACCATTAAGACACTAGTAACCGCTGCTGTGTTGAAAGAACCACGTATGGGTGCATCCTTGCTCCGTCTTCATTTCCACGATTGCTTTGTCCAAGTAAGTCTTCATTTTCTTATAATTTCTTTCAAGTATTATTAAAGGTTAGGCGTCACGACCCAATAGTGGTGGGTCGAAGTAGAAGTTACTAAAATGTGAGACCACTTTCATATGTAATATAGGGTTCGAATCGTGGAATCGTCATTCCGAAAAAGACTTTACCTAATCATTAATCTTGTTCCGACGGTTTTGTTTTATAGGCAAAAAGATTATATTAAGGAGAGTATAAGGGATACTTTAACCCATATACAATAGGGAATCAAAGAAAAACGAAGAAAAGTAATGTGGAAAGATATCATAATGAGAAGAGTCAACCCAATTATCTTGGTACCACACACCCCAACAATCATCGGCATCACACCACTAAAGAAAAACAAAGTGAAACCCAAAAACCAACCCATAACCAAGATAGAAGAGAAAATGGGATAGCCTACACGAATTCTAGCCCTGATACAGCGTGTTAGTCTTACAGCTTACATGTGAGGATATCCAATCAAAGATAAAAAAAATTACACAACAGAAACGAATCCAAAGATTATAATTGAGTGAGGAATGGACATATATTTTTAGAAATGTATTTTAAAAAATATTACATATATATAATTAATTATACAAAATAAGTTTAACACGGAGGGTAAGCTAGCATCTAGTTCGTTCCTCCCTAAATTTGTCCGCGTTAAGGTGGGATGCTTAATCCCTCAGATATTGGGTTAAGTTTAAGAGAACTTGTCTTCAATATGATAGTTTCAATAGGATTCGAGCATCTGCATGTATGTTGCTAAGGGTCACCTATTAAACCACGTATCACTTGACTTCACCCAACCACATTAAGTTCATCTTCTTTTTGGATGAAAATTTTCTATCTCACTTTTCTATCATAGTCTGTCTCCTACCAATAACAATTTGTCACTTAATAAAATAAAATTATAACTCATTAACACTTACGCACATCTTTAACCTTTGATCGGTATGAGATACCGAGACACCATTTTTTGGGATAGAAGAATTTTGTTCCTTATATTATTTTTATCCTTTACCTTTGAAACAGTTCCTCGCAGTATTCTAATACCATATCAAGTATTAGCTCTCCTTAATTGAAAAATTAAGGAGTTTAGTTGAAGAACTCTTTTACATTTGCTGCATGCATGAGCTGCAATACTCTTTGACGTGTGAAAGCTACATGTTTCATTTACTATTTAACCCAGCTGCACCCAATACATAATAATCAACACGTACTAATAGACCTTATACTTTTAATCAATATATTTTTTGTTTATAAAAAAACATGTACTAATGAAAAAGGTAAAAGAGCAATTGATTTTTTTAATACATTCTTTACAATTGGATAAAGTTCATCTTGGATTCACTAAATAAAGAGTAAACTTCGGTGATTTAATAAATTTCATATAAAATCCATCCAATAAAAAAAGTGTGCATAAAAGGATGTTGGTTATTTTTCTCCTTTCATTTATGAAAGAAAAGAGAGAAACTCATATATATCGATTAAACTGCTTCTTATTCTTGATCGTATTTTGAAGGGATGTGATGCATCGGTGCTGCTCGAAGACACGGCAACTTTCACAGGGGAACAGAAAGCTCTTCCCAACGTTAATTCTCTAAGAGGTTTTGATGTCATAGAGAACATAAAATCTACTGTAGAAAAGTTGTGCCCCGGTGTTGTCTCTTGTGCTGACATCCTAGCTGTTGCTGCAAGGGACTCTGTTGTTGCTGTAAGTATTCATTGAGAAATAACTAAATCAGCCAAATTAAGATATTTAGTTATGTGCATGCATGTGATGTGATGACTGATGAATGAGCAATAATTCTCAGCTGGGTGGACCTGTTTGGATAGTTCGCTTGGGCAGAAGAGACTCAACCACTGCGAGTTTAAGGGAAGCTAACTCAGATTTACCCTCTCCCTTTCTGGATCTTAATGGCCTTATCGCTGCTTTCCAAAAAAAGAAGCTCACAGTCCAAGAAATGGTTGCTTTATCAGGTAGTTACCCCTCAATTAGTTTTACAAATTAGCAAGCACCCACCATTTACATTAGAAGGAATTTTATTGACAAGCTGTTAAGAGTAGGGGTTAAAAAACATTAATATATATATTTTATTAAATGTTTTTTTTTATTTTTTATTAAATGCTTTTAATTAGTTACTTAAAAAGTAAGTATTAAATATTTTTATATTAATAAAGAATTTAATTAATATATATTGTCGTCACATTTTAAAAGTATTAATTTGACTCTTATCATAATTATCTTAAAAGTCATATATAAGATGATTTATGATTAATTCAAAGTGTAAAAATCTTTAGACCATTCATTTTTGTTTCCTTAATCAATACTTTAAAAATTAAAAATAATAGTCTCTCTATCTATATATATATATATATATAATGTCATAGGCATTCATTTGTTATATATTCAACAGGTTAAATTTGTCTTTCAGGTGCTCACACAATAGGGAAATCCAGATGTGTACTCTTCAGAACAAGGATTTACAACGAAAGCAACATTGATCCCTCGTTTGCAAAATCATTGCAAGCATATTGTCCCGAGAAAGGTGGTGATGACAACTTGTCTCCTTTAGACACTACCACTCCAAACTTCTTTGACGGTGCTTACTACAGGAATTTAGTAAACAAAAAGGGTCTCTTGCACTCTGATCAACAACTCTATAATAATGGATTCACAGACTCCAAAGTTATACAGTACGCTACGAACCCATTACTCTTCAGAATTGATTTTGCCAACGCAATGCTCAAGATGGGCAACCTTAGCCCCCTAACCGGCACCAACGGTCAGATCAGAAAAGTGTGCAGCAGAGTGAATTAAATTCATTGGCAAACTTTGTGTCAATCTTAATTGCCATTCGGCTATTGAAATCGTGGTACCCAGGAATGAATAATTCCAGTTATTTACATGTCGGTTGTGAAGTGTTTCTATGTATCAAGTATTTACCATTCCTTGTTGGCATTTGTTGTGTAATTAACCATCAAACAACATATAGTTTGATGAATTTTTTGGTTTAAATATAGGTTGAAGAAATATTATAATTATTGTATGACTGGGTCCCTTGCATACCATGAATTTTTGGTTAAATTTGGTTTGAAATTTATGATATTTTATATATTCTATACAATTTCTGAGGTTATGGTGTTACCTTTCAATTTGATCATTCCAAATTATGATCAATTTAGAAAAATATTTCATTCTGACTTCAGTTATAATCATGTAATATCATGGTTAACAACAGTAATATAGGTAGTTGACCAGTCGGTTAAGTTATATATATATGGACCAAAACTCATGACTATCTCGACTGATTGCCTTATTAGTTGATTGTGTCCTCCATATCCCTATTTTTAAGGGAGTGGGTGTTCATGCACGTTTTTGACTTGATCACTCATCAACTATCCTTGATTTCAGATTATCACTTTCTATCTTAATATTCTCTCTACAAAATCACCTTCAACTTCATCCCAGGAATATAGGAAAAAATTACATTTGACTTGGTCAGTTCTATGTCACTTCCTTTTTTGAAGAAGATTAAAGCCCCTTGGACCCATTTGATCACCAATCACACAAGCCCGTTAAGGTCTAATAACAGCCTCCAATCTCATCTCAACTCAGCAACTCCGTTCAACTGATTTTGCTTCCGCTAAATCTCCTCGGATAAACCCAGCTCAACTATTGCTTCTCGTCTACCTATCTCAGCTCAACGGCTACGTTCAACTCATCCTGGTTCAAGAGATCTTAGTTTAGTCGATCTTGGTTGAGCCGATTGACGAATATTTGCACTTTAGCTAAGTGGTACAATAGATGATATAGCCCACTAGCGGCTTCTAAGCACATCTTGGCTCAGTAGCTCTGCCCAGGTCATTCTACTTCAACTAAAGCTCTTCAACTATTCATGGCTCGACCAGTTCTACTCAAGTATCTACCCAATCGCTACCCTACCAACTTGATGGCCCACGACTTGATCCGTGTGATGCTCTCAAACCTTAACCTTACTAGATCTGATACCATAAAAGCACAACAAGAAAAGATTTGTTTAAAACTTACACATATAAGCAAAGATAACAACTTCAAACTTCACATCATATTTCCGCGTGGAAGCCATGGCGTAAACAGTATATACACGAATAGACGCCCCACTGGCCGTGGTAGAAACACTACAGAAGACTCAAGGATACCTTCGAGGTCTCCAGTGATAATCTTCTAGATTATGTAATTTTTGTATGCTTAAAGGGTGGATTTTTACTCCTAATTGGGCTAATTGATTGAGTTTTGTCTCTAAGTTTAGCTAGTTGAGTTTTTCATAGTGTTTTACATATTTTAGTTTAATTTTGTGTTTTTGGAGTTATTCTAATAGTTTTTTTTTACATTTGTAGGAAATAATAAAAATCAGATGAAAATATGAAGAGATCAATGAAGAAAGAGTAACACAAGGGCTGTCCATTTCTTATGAGGAAGCCCACGTAAGGTTACTTTGCTTCTAGACAATTGAAAGACTAATCTTAATTGGTTTGGTATTGAAAATTAAATGAAGCATTGCAAGGGCCCAGGTGAAAGAAGCCTGAATAATTGAAAAAGGATGCAATTGGATTTGAGAAAAAAAAAAGGCCTTATGCCTTTACTTGAAGCCCGCTGGAGGCTGAGGCTTTTAAAGGAGAACGTGAAGAATAGAAAAAGGGAGACAACATCAGGGGGCAAGGAAGCGTGAAGGTGGCAGCCGCACATGGTGTGGAGGTAAAATGGGTTGCTCTGCCCTATAGTTCTTAATGGAGTTTTCCTTCTCTCTTTCTCTTTATTTTATTTTGCTTTCTCTTTATTTTATTTTGTTTTAGGGATTAGCATGTCTAGCTAATTCCCTATTTAGCTAGGGTTTTGGTGTAATCCTTTTATGATGAAGTTTTAACTGACTCTTTGATTATATTATGAACTATTGGTTGTTGATGTGATGTTTACTTTGCTTAATGACATTTGAATGCTTAGCTACCATTCTTGTGTTTTGAGGGTTCAAGTATATGATAGGAATGGTAATATGTGGACTTGCCTCTTGTATTCATTATCATTAATTGGGTTTATCTAGAAATGGATGACTTGATTGATGTGGTTGTATCACAAATTCCATAAAACTTTCATCATCATGCCTTGTTAATTAGACCTAAGGAATTAGCTAATTGATGGGGTCTTGGTAGAATTGATTCACTAAGGAATTAGGTTTCAATTAATTAAGGGAATTTAACCTTCAACAAACCAGTTGGGATTAGGATAATCGGGGTTTCAGTAATTCATAGGATTCCTTGTCTATGGGGAACCCGGATTCATAATTGGGTGAAATTAAATCCTTAGCATTTTTATCTCTATTTTTATCTCCTAAGTGTTTGTCTAATTGTCTAAAATAAAAATCCAAAAAATATTTCAATTGCTTTATTTTATGTTTTGAGCTCTCTTCATATATATCAAAGATAAGTTTAAATAGTTGTTTAACTTGTGAATTGGTACTTCACAACCGATCCCTGTGGACGATAACTGGTTCTCACCGTTTTATTACTTGCAACAACCCGGTATACTTGTCGTGGTCGCAACTTTTCTCTACTCGAGAAGCACCACCATCAACCTTGTTGCGGAAGAAGGATCTCACTTTGCTTCAGCATCACCCACCGCAGCATTCCCATCAGTCAACCAACACCTTCGCCTTCGGATCACGACTCGAATAACACATATAAAGAAAACAAGAAAAACATACACGGGAGGTAAGAAACTCTACAACTGTGATGCATAGGAAAACTCATAGAATATAACACGTCAACACGCACAACCAACAAGCACAGCCATCTCTCGAAATCACCACAACATTCAACCTCCAGATTATCACAACTAAGGATCACTGCCTATTCTACATGCACAATTGAGTCTACATGATTGACCAATTCTACAACATGCACTCTTAGCAATGAGAATGCAACGTCAACCTCCAACTGCGAGGAATGACAAACCTGTCTCCAGCTGTGAGAGTGACCATTCGCCAAGGTAAGAGTGTTGCCTACGACTGTGAGGACTTCGAGTCGGACGTTCAGGTACGTAACCGCCTCTTGCGGTTCCAAGACAGTGCAACAGTGGTTCCTCCAATTGTGAGGAGCACTGCCTCCCTGAGCCCCTCCAACTGTGAAAAGACCCAAGAAGTTCTCCAACTGCGAGAAAGCACTCCATCCCTCCAATTGTGAATTCCGCCGTCTTGTTCTCCCCGGAGTGTCTACCTAAAACACCAACCTCGTGTGACAACCACTCAAACTGTTGTTGTAGTTGTACACACGGCTTTTCATCACAACAATGCAAATGCCATGATTATCCATCTATCACCAACTAGTTTGTACTCAACGTATGCACCTAACAACTCAACAGCATTCCAACAACAGCTTAATCAATGTCTTAGAGGTCCACATCCTCCAACTAAAATGCAAAAGGAGCGCTATTTATTGTTAGTGATACTTGGGGGCGCTGCTGGATGAACGGACTTGCTATCTCAATTGGTGGCCACCTGTCGCGCGGTGGTTTTGTTGGCCACCAGTCGCATTGTGGTTCTGCTGTGGCTGGAAGGAGATGGTTATGAGAAAGAAGGAAAGAGGGAAAGAGAGCTTACCGGGCGGAGGAGGGAGGCGTGGCCGGGTTGCTGTGGCGGAGGAGGGAGGTGCAGCCTAGTTGCTGTAGCGGAGGAGGCAGGGGCTGCTGGATTCGCTTAACCGGATTCGTTGTGGCCGGATTCGCGTGAGGAGGGAGACAACAATCGAATTTGAAAGAGAGAAGGCAAAGGGTAATATCTTAATCACTTTCCCACGGTGCAGCCCATGGGAAACTCAGCGAGATAATAGTGGCCCCGGACTATGGGAAACTCAGCGAAGCGATTGACATGGCTATGGTCGTGGGAACAATCAACACTTTCCCATGATCAAGCCCGTGGGAAACGCAGCGAGGTGATAGTGACGACCCAAGGCCACCGGAAACTCAGCAAAGTGATATAACATGGCTATAGCCCTGGGAACAATCAACACTTTCCCACGGTCCAGCTCGTGGGAAAAGCCAAGATGTAGCAGCGACAACCTAAACCATGGGAAAACTAGCGGGAATGTTTCACGACAACCTTTCCCATGGCCCTACCCGTGGGAAACCTAGCAAGAGTTTCCCGAGGGTTTTGACCGTGGGAAATAACAAAATTTTTCAGGGGTACGTATGTATAGCCCTAGTTAAAAGGCCCTGGGAAATAGTGAAAATTCTTGTTGTGGAAACAAGCTGTACTTCATCCTCTCTTCATCATTTTAGTGAAGCAAGGTGAGGAAGTTGTCACCTTGTTCATTCTCTTCCATTCCCTTCAAGTTTGAGACCTATTTTCGATTTTGCATTATATCTAACCAAGTCACGATTTTTCTTCTTCCTTTCTTGGTTTTGAATGGTGTTTAGAAGTTATAAGGAGCAAAGGAACAAGCTTTGTTGATGGATTCTTTATCTTGGCCGAAAATCATCAAGGTGGGGGAGGAAGACTAACCTTCTAAGTGGTTTGAGTAGATTTTACTCTTAGGGGGGACTCCCCATTCCACTTTGCTTCCATTTATATTTATTTTACTTGATTTTCGTTTTTGTGGATTTGATTGATTTATTGGTGATTTTCAGATTTCTCTTTGTAATGGTTGGAAGGATGTTGAAAATCCATTCAACCATAGTCTAAATGTGTTTATGTTTATATGATTTCTTGATCACGGTTTTATATGAACTTGTTGATTTTGAACTTGATTCTTGATTAGTCTAGAAGACATTTTGAACCCTAATGATGTTGGAACTTGAACATCATATTGATATTGTTGAAAATTAATCAAATGGTGGAGGCTTGGGGATGCCCACACCACACGGTCGTACTACTCAAAAAGAGGAGCCATAGCTTCATGAATTTGAACCATGACACAAATAATTAAGTTTAAGAAGTTAATTAATATATAAAAGAGATTAAATTGGAAAAGAGATTCACTAATTGAACACTAATTAGACACATTATGTAATAATCTTAGGTTAGGTTTAAACAAACATTTGATCCTTTTGGACCTAGGTAATTCGGCCAACACAGCCTATAGTGATTATCATACTCTCCTCTCAAATAATAACTTTGGCCTCCTAAATCCCAATATGATGCATCAAACTTAGGTTAATACTTAGTTTAACTAAATTATGCAAAATTGGACCAAAGACTAAGATAGGGAACCTAGCTTAGTTCTAATCTATTTGTGATTAGAGGACTCTTAAATTTAATCTTAGAAGACTTATATTAGATTAGAATGACATAAACCAAAATGGGCCCCAAAGTCCGTAACTTGGGCCTAAAACCATTAGATCAACAAGAACTAACAACAACCACTATTCTTGATCCACTAAAGCCCACGACCATGAGGCTTGATGTTGAGCAAGCTCGATTATGCAAAACCGTTTTGTTAAGGTAAATTAAAGAGTTTAGCATAAGAGGAGAGAAGGGGATTAGCTTAAAAAAAAAAGATTTGGTTAAGTATGGATCTTAGACATTATAAGTAGAAACTAAGCTTAGACCTAAATCTAACAAAATTGCTTAGTCAACTAAACTTAAGTGAGTAAACACTTGATTAACAAAGTTTTCAACTCAATGCGAAGAGAATAATTACATTTCTCTTAAGCAACTAAAGAAACCAAATTAGTTTGGAATCCACGTAATTAAATACACAAAAGTTGGATTTTGGGCTTAAAGATACCAACTTGAGCAATTGGGTCCATTAGGCCCAAATGATCCTATTTTGACCTATTGGACTTGAAATAATTGGACACACATATGGCCTTTTTGAATATAATATGTTCCCTTATACCCTATTGGGCTTGGTCTATTACTTTGAGAAGAAAATGACTATTGATGGACATTGATGTAGATAAATTATACTTGTACCATTATGCGCTTTGTATGAAACTTGTTGCAAATTGGACTCTACATGAACTATGGATACTTATTGGTGGTCTATTGTGAGATTACATGATGATGAAAGAATCTTTACTTGGCCATACTTGCATAATATTGATGGTTGATGACATTGGTAAGACTTGCACATCAAAACATTGGTCATGGAGCATTGTTGCATGTGACATGTGCATTGAGTCAAGCATGTTCGTAGAATGATGAAGAACTTAGATGTTAAGGGCATTCCTCCTGTAAGAGTTTTCAATCCCGAAGGGCATATTGGGATGGATACCAATGGAATGACTTAACAGTCTAACAAATTGATATGAAATATATTATGGTGAGGTCGTGCATGATTTTGGCATTTACAATGGCATGATGTTGGGGAGTTGATCTACACCCTGAGTGCTGGTGAGAGTACAATAGGGAAGGATTAGATGACCTAGGGGACACTCATGGTACGATACTCCACAGGTGGTCGGGTGGTAGCTCCTCCGAGCCGTGGTATTTGATGTGAACACAATGGTGTCCCACCTAGACATGTCAAAGAATCTTTCAGCATCAGGATTCAAAGGAATTTCCTCTGTGTCTTGGGGCTCCATAACACAATCGTGTTCTATGGTCTGACCCACTGAGGGTCCAGCATGATCCATGATCATCTGCTCGTAAAGATTCGGTTCTTCCCGCCGCTCACGACTTCCATAATATAAACTTTTGACCAACGCTGGGGGAAATGGGGGCAATGTCTCACCGTGGTTGGTCCACCAGTAATAATTAGGCATGCACCCCTTATTGTAAAGATGTATCATTACTTCAATCACGTACTTGAAAACTCTACACTTGCACTTTAAGCAAGGACACCTCATCTTCGGTTAAGGGCTACTTTTAAATTTCTCTTGACTAGTCGCGAACTCTAGGAAGTCATTAACTCCAGCTCTAAATTCTATCGTTAGATGTCTGTTGTGATCCAACCTTTTATACATCCACATCCGATTTTCGGGAATTTCCATTAATGATACCTAAGAGGGAAAAAATAGTTATTCCAAGATAATCAACTCTTTCTTATGGCATGGTATGAACATATCCCATTTGAGAAGAAACCTCTTCGACACTCGATCGGTTAATAGTTATTCCCTAATTCAAATGCCTTATACTTGGCGCAATTTCGACAGCATTTCCCTTCGGTCTCCAAGTACACGACTTGAGGGTGGTGAGATCTACCACGATCAAGTATGCACCCAGAGAACAAAAGGAAATGCATCGCACCGAAATTTCATTAAGTATATAAGGCATTGGCAGAGAGGAATATCTATAATACGAGTAAAGAAGAAGTTTTCTTCCAAACTGTCTGATTTGGACAATTCAAGTTTCAATGCAATGTGTGGTACCTTTTCAAAGTGCGCGTGCTCATTAATATTGAAACTCAAACGAGAAACTAAGACTTTTCTAAAATAAAAACTTTAACAATATATCTAAAGGACATTTTAGTGCAGATGGTCCATACGGTTGCATTGGTCCACCTCATTTAAACTTTGCATAGTTAAAGTGCATAGGGACACATGTAAATTGGCAAACAAACATTTAGTTAACACACCCTATTAAGCTCTGCTCTTCACTAATAAACAACTCATCATCAAATTGGCAAACATATGCATTCTAAATTAACAGCACACAATCAACAACCTGCATCTCAAACATGATCACACCTTATTGAGCTCTGCTCTCCACTAACAAACTATGCATCAAATTGACAAATGCATGCATTTTAGATCATCAGTACACAACCATACATGATCATACTCTATTGAGCTCAGATCTCCATTAACAAACAAGAGCAATTCACATCCAATAAAAAACCACAAAATAAGAGTACTTTGATTTTGATAAATCATCAGTACACAACCAGACATGCAGATCATACCCTATTTGCAATTTTGATAAATTGCTACTTCTCCACCTCAGTTTAGTACTTTGATTTGATGTTAATTAAGAGTACGGATATTTTGAAACTTTCATATGCATACCATTAGAGAAATATTTTACGGAGAATGCTAATTAATTGTACAAACCCAAATTTGAACGGCACACGAATATAAAATAATGGTGCAATAATTAGCCAACTTTTCATTCCTTTTGTTACATCAGTTATAATGTAAATGAATAACTGATTTTAAATCTCATCTTTTGAACATTTGACCAAAACTGATTCGTGATAAATAGCAGTACTGCTAATATTTTATTGATAATGCATGTAAGTATTTTAGCTAATATTATTAAATGAGAACAGTTAACTTGATTAACAAGGATTTCTAATTGTTTTTGAATTTTTCATATGAAAGTATAATATTTGGAATTGATCTAGTCGAAAAAGATGCATTCCAGGTATTTTTTTTTTCCTTTACTTCTTATTGTTTTTGCGTTTGACTTATCCATTAACAGCTCGCATGGACTAAATCAATCAATGACAAATTCCTTTTCCCGATTTCTTACACAAGTGAACTTTGGCACGTTAAATGTTGGATAAAGATTTCCTATCTCATTTTGATGTATTATATCTTATCCTTAACAATAATATTTTGTCACATAAATTAAATTTTTTTATAATTTAAAAAATATAAAAAATATGATAAAATATTATCCATAAAAACATGATATAATATATCAAAATGAGATATCAGATCTTCATTTATTAAGTACATCCCTAGGTAAGATGTAATGAAAGTTTCTTTCGGCGAAATGGTCATTTTTTAGGCCCAGTCCAACCACTAGGTACTTTATTGTGCAGCCTTGGTAATTTTTTATTTCTCACGTCCCCCTTGTTGTCTCTATAAATATAAAGAAGAAGTAGCAACCCAAATAAAGCAACACAACCCAATTAATAATATGGGTTCAACTCAATCTCCACATTTGTTATATTTTTTTTTTATAAGCAAAAAAGTATTAAGAGAGTACAAGAGATACTCTAACCCAAATACAAAAAGGATTCACAAAAGAAACAGATAGCATGCAACGACATCACAATGTGGGGAGTCATCCCAACTATGTTGGCATCACAACCCACACCAATCATCTGCAGCACACTACACAAGAAACCAAAAAAATATGTAAACAATCCCAAATCAAATCGGACCCCCTACAAAATTTAATCCCAGGAGAAACCACACCAGAAAAATGATCCTACAAGAAAAAAAAACCCCAACTCTAGCTAAGTAGTCAAATATATATACACTACTGATCAGTCATATATAGCACAATAGAAATGGCCTTGCATCGTTATTTCTCTGTTGTACTTGCCTTTTTGTTTGCAGCTCTTGCAACCACAGCTTTTTCACAACTATCGCCTAATTACTATGACTACTCGCGCCCTAAAGCTTTGAGCACCATCAGAAGTGTTGTAGAGGCTGCAATATAGAAAGAGCCCCGAATAGGCGCTTCATTGCTTCGCTTGCACTTCCATGATTGCTTTGTTAATGTAAGACTTTCTGCCTTTCAATACAACAAATTTGTCATATATCTATGGATATTTTTAGTAACAGATGTTAAAATTGTATATATATGTATTAGTGTCAGTCAAACCATAAATAAAGATAGATGGATCGTAGGTAAAACTTAATATAACTGTAGGTAAATGTATGTGGATCGTAGGTAAAGCCTATAGTGACAGTCATTTCTCGTTGTTATTCGTCGCTCATAATGGACGGTTGGACCAGCCGTAGGTGAATGTACGTAAGTTTTACATATATCTACGGATTTTAACATATAAATCCGTAAGTATATATAAAACTTATATTCACCTACGGCCGGTCCAACCGTCCATTATGAGCGACGAATAATAACGGGAAATGACCGCCACTATAGGCTTTACCTATGATTCAAATACATTTACCTACAGTTGTATTAAGTTTTACCTACGGTCCATCTACCTTTATCTACGGTTTGACTGACACTAATACCTATACCTACAGTTTTAACATCTGTCACTAAAAGTGTCTGTAGGTACATGACAAATTTATTGTAGTGTTTGTGTCAATGTGCTCGTGTTCATTTACATCTCATTTCACCCAACTATATAAATTATTTATAGAGTGAAAATCCAAATTAGTCCCTGAAAAATTTCGGGGAATCACTTTTAGTCCCTGAAAAAAATAAACTAATCATTTAGTCCCTCAAATTTACAAACGCGAGACACATTAGTCCCTAGGTTTAGTTCCGACATCCATTTAGTGGCTTACGTGTCCCATTAACCATCCTACTTGGCCCGTTAGTAATCCTGCTTGGCCAAAGACAAATTTCACCGTGAAAAATGAATGAAAAGTGAAAAAATTGCATAATTTTCAGGTATCTTGGATTTTAAAATTGTGTATGTTTTTTTTTTACTTTTTATTCGTTTTTCACAAAGGAATTTCGTCATATGTCATGCACGACCACTAACGAGTTAGGTAGGATGGTTAATAGGATACGTAGGCAAGTAAATAGACATCGGAACTAAACCTAGGGACTAATGTGTCCCGTGTTTGTAAATTTGAAGGACTAAATGATTAGTTTATTTTTTTCAAAGACTAAAAACGGATCCCCGAAAATTTTCAGGGATCAATTTGGGTCTTCACTCTTATTTATATTCCTACAAATCATAATCACCCTTTGATTAAAATAATCATTTACATCTTGTAAACGAATCATATATATATATATATATAGTTTAATTGCTATGCACTGACTGTGTAAAGCAACAAATAAGAAATGATAGTATGAGTGACTTTTAAGGTAGTTAAGATAAGTGTCGAACATTTTTACCCATGTGGTAATTTATAATTAGTTAACAGTATAAAAAATACCAATTAAATCCATATATATATATATATATATATATATATATATATATATATATATATATTCATTTACTATTGTAAAAGGGTGAGGGTACCATACTATTATACATGAATAATCAAGATTTATGGTCTCTTTATTTTAGATTTCTATCATAACATGGCTGGGTCTAAGTTGCATCTTTGAAAAATGGTAAATTCTCTGGTACCTCAAGTGTAACTTACCCTGCCTAGTTGATCTAATCAAATGGTGATAGTCATTTGACTTAACTCATTAACATGACTCATTTATTGAGGTGACGCATTCTGATTGGATAAGGTAATCTTTACCCCAAAATTATTAGGGGTACCAAAGAAAGCACCTTGAAAAATTGGTGCATGGGTGCTCCTTTTTTTTGGATCATTAAGAGTGTTGCATTTGTACATATATGATCCTCAAAATTCTGACCAGTCAAAGTGTATCCACTTGTATAGTGTGTTAAATTATCTGTATTTGCATACTGACACTGTACATTGATGTATTTACTGTACATTGATATATTTACACGGTACTTTGA
Source organism: Ammopiptanthus mongolicus (assembly GCA_039655645.1). Taxonomy (NCBI): domain Eukaryota; kingdom Viridiplantae; phylum Streptophyta; class Magnoliopsida; order Fabales; family Fabaceae; genus Ammopiptanthus; species Ammopiptanthus mongolicus. The sequence goes on from CM077350.1 coordinate 50,932,222, forward strand.
TATATTGTACTGAATTTTTTTTTTGTACTTTGTATTTAGACTTGATTTTTTATTTATTTCTGTAATACATTATTATTTATTTTGTTAATTTTTTTTACTAGTTATTATGTATTTTCTTAACAGAAATGAAAATAGAAGTATATTTTCTTAACTTTGTTTTTGTTAAAAAAATAATTATAACAAATTGCAAATACGGAATAAAAAATGTAAATATAAATTCTTATTTGTTTTGATCAAATATGACAAATATTAAAGCCACTTTGATATTTTCATTAGACCAAAAGGTTAGATCAGAATGGTGCATAGCTAGGTTCACCATTTTTTTAAAATTGCACCATAGCCTTTACCTCATAACATATATCCGCTAAAAATTTGGCTTCCCGAGCTTATGGAAAGAGGAAATTGTTGCTTCAAGAAAAAATGTCCCGGGAAGCAAATTTTTCCATTTGATGTGATAAAAATCTAAAATAAACATAGCCTTAAAATATGGTCAAGAATTCTCACATCTCATAAAAGTTACTCCTCTCACATGATATTTTATATATTAGTTCTTAGTTAATGATGTATCCAAGTTTAATAAATCACTCGGTTCTGTGATGGTGATTCAGGGTTGTGATGGTTCAATTCTTCTTGACTCCACACCCTCCATTGACAGCGAAAAAAATTCAAATGCTAATAGAAACTCTGCTAGAGGATTTGAAGTGGTGGATAAGATCAAGGAGGCGGTGGACAAAGCATTGGTGAGTGATACTACAAAACTACTACACATGCATTTATTATCTTTGAATTAGTCGATAGTTAAATTTTTATATCCATTCGTTACCATTTCAAATTGAGCAAGTGGTGTAAGACAATGAAATGTTCTTTCTTTTTTTAATAATAAAAAAAACTTTGACTGAACAGGTAAACAAAACTCATGTAATATACATTTCTCTTTTCTTTGGACTTACAGACTCTATAAGCGTCCAATATTATATAAACTTGGACTTTCTACCCACCCATAAATAAATATAAATGTCTAATTTCATATATGTAAGTACTTGGGTCATAGCATGCAGGGTGATTTTGACAAACGAAAATCATCTCTCACAAAACCGTCTCCATTTGGATCACATCAATCAAATGTTGGGATGATTTAATGAGTTGTCATTTATTTTGTTGAAGTGACAAATTATCATTTAATTGGTACATATTCTTAATATAATTTTTTTTTACACAATTAATCAATCAGAAATTGTTAAATAAGCTAAATTTTCTTAAAAGTCGCTCATACATCATGATCTCTCTGATTGATTGACTGTCTAAAAAAGTTTATACAGATAGTGCATAACAATTAAACTCAATTATTATTGGTGGAGATAAAAAAGATGACATCAAAATTGGAAAGAAGAACTTGATTCGATCTTGAAATATCCAAATTCTGATGAAATTTGAGTATATATATATTAAGAAACATAAGATTATTGTCCGTAACAAGAATGAAAATTGCTATTAACAATATTATGTGCATGCACCATGCAGTTAGGGGGCCAAACATGGAAGGTGAGACAAGGGAGAAGAGACTCCACCACAGCAAGTCGTACTGCCGCAGATGCCAACATTCCAGCACCATTTTTCAACCTTTCTCAACTTATCAGGAACTTCAAGAACCACGGCCTAAACGAGAAGGACCTGGTTGTTCTCTCTGGAGGCCACAGTATTGGATTTGCACGTTGTGTTTTCTTTAGGGACCATATTTACGATGACTCTAACATCAATCCCCACTATGCACAGCAACTTAAAAACAAATGCCCAAGAAATGGAGGTGACTCCAACCTTTCTCCTCTGGATCCAACACCAGCAAAGTTTGACGTGGCCTACTTCACTAATTTGGTTCAAAAGAAAGGGCTTCTTCACTCTGATCAGGAACTGTTCAATGGTGGTTCCACAGATGCTTTGGTTAGAAAATATAACTATGATACCGTAGCTTTCTACAAGGACTTCGCAAAATCTATGATTAAGATGGGAAATATAAAGCCCCTTACTAAGAATCAAGGAGAAATTCGTTGTAATTGTAGGAAAGTGAACTAAAATTTATTAAGAAAGTAAAGCAATAAGATATGTATTATGAATACATACATAGGAATACTAGCAGATAAGGGAATATATGCCTTTCAAATTTGAAAAATATTTGAGGCAATAATTCACATTTACATATATTTCTTTATGCTATTTTGAAATATGGAGTACCATGTTATACCAAAAAAATGTACCATATGAACTTCAGTATGTTATACTATTATATGGACTTCAGCACGTATTTTAAATTAGTCTTCACATAAATCATATAGTATTCAAATATGTTATGTTGGGAATCGAGGGTAGCCTAAAACACCGTGGAGATCTCTACATTGGGTTAAGAGCAAACATATACTATTATATGGACTTCAGTATATGCTATACTATTATATGTTATGTTGCGGCGTGATGCGGCCAAATTGCAACCATTGCGGTCCACAATCATAATCTGATGCGGTTGCGGCAATCGAGATGTTTCGGCCGCAGCATTAGGTGTATAGGTGCCTTCACTTATATGTTACTCAACATGTCTATTTCTATCCAATGTGAGACTTTTTACTCACACCTGATACTCCAACAATCTTCCACTCATGTGTGACTCCATCCATTCATCTCGTATGCTTCCCCTCAAGTGGAAGCTTTTCCATCTACATACTTATTCTTTTACCGTCGTTGGCTCACATACATCAACGAGACACACCGCCTGACCTCTACATTGCCAGGAAAACTTTCGATACAAGGAGCCAGTCACCTTAGTCACACCATCGACTTTGATATCACTGTTGGGAAATACCAAAACAATTTCCCTCTCATATCAAACAATTTTGACACATCAATTAAATGAGTGAGATATGCGATTTTAATTGACATATCAAAATATGAGTGGATGGAGACATGAAATGAGACAACAGATTTGTATTCACCAAGAAGATCAATTTAGTCTAGAGGAGTGCTAGCACTCTCTTTTCAACACTGTAATCTCTTAATACACTCATTGTCATTGGGTGAATTTCATGTGGGACCCTGAATTTCATGTGGATCTCACTCTATTTGGTAGGCCCCACATAAAATTTGCCTAATAACTGTGTTGGAGAGAAGGTTGACAATTTGAAATACCCAAGAATGTGGTAAATAACAATGTCCTTATTCACAATATATTTTTTCTATAAGCAAAAATATATTGATAGGAGTATAAGGGGTTCTCCAACCCATGCGAGACTATTTCGATTATGCAATGATTGATAAGTAAAAAATGTTTTTTATTAAAAAAAAAAAATCTATATATATATATATATATATATATATATATATATATATATATATATAGAGAGAGAGAGAGAGAGAGAGAGAGAGAGAGAGAGAGAGAGAGAGAGAGAGAGTATAGCAACCGAATTGGCGACCTCCATTCGGTCGCTAAATTTGTTAATCTGTGACTTCTTTAGCAACCAAATATGTGATCGTCAACTCGATCGCTAAGTTGGTCCCCACAGTTAATGCGACGTCGTACATAGTTTGCGACCGAATTTTATAAAATAGAGATCGAGTTAAGCAATCTCTAAGAAGTTTGGCCACCAGCCAAACTGCCACTGCGTTCGATCGGTCGCTAATTCGATCGCTACACGTGATAGCGATCGAATTTTCATCTTCAGCGACCGAATTAACTTCTCTTTTTGTAGTGCTTGTTTAGCGACCGAATTTTTATTGCTTAGCGACCGGATAAGGTCGTCGCTAATAGCTACTGAATTAAAATTTCAGTCGCTAAGGCCGTAGCGACTAGGCTTTTAGTGACCGCATCAAATTAGTCGTTGACTGGTCACTAAACAGGATAGCGACCAAATTGTTATGCTTAGCGACCGATAATTTCGATCGCTAAACACCTTATTCTTGTAGCGAGACTTGGCCTTCTTAATAAAGAAGTCAGACCAGATCAAGTCATAGGCCCCCGACGAGCGGTCTAACCTATTTTCGGATCCACCCTACCCGTCATGTGGGAGTACATACTTGTGTCTATGCAAGGAATTTTTCCTCAAAATGCATGCTTCTTTTATTTTTATTTTTAAAATATAAAGTATTGATATTAGTTTTAAGTATTTCAAATAATTTACGAGTTATCAACATGTGGTTGGTCTGAGTGGTGACGGGTTCGGACCCCTTAAGCAAGTGGTCAGGGGGTCGATCATTGACTCTTATGTATGGAGAAAATCCGATTGAGAGATGACACTCTTTCAATATCGTCCACTATCTCATGGATTAATCTGCATAGTTACACGCGGAGGATACCCCGAAAACAAAAATAATAATTTACGAGTTAAAATTAGAAACTTGCACCACCAGGAAAATTAAATTAAACATAACTTATTATGTTAGGTGTTGACTTTTAAATATTAAACATAACTGTCATTATTTTCCTAATTATAGTTTCAATAACTACTTTTTGGTCAAAGATAAAAGAGAAAAAATATTAGGCTAAAATATATTTTTGGTCTCTCGTCTTTATTTTAGGTTTTAATTTGGTCTCTTTTTATTTTTTTATTCCAAAATGGTCGCTTATTTTGCAAAGTTATATCAATGTGGTCCCTCTTTTATTTTATTTTTTCTGAAATAGTCCTTTATTTTGTAAAAGTTAAATCAACGTGATCCCTTTTTTGTTCTGACATGGTCCTTCTTTTATTTTTTTTGTTCCGAAACGGTCCCTTATTATATAAAGTTATATCAATGTGATCCCTTCCTTACCATAATTTAAACGGAAAAGATTATATTGAAATCTAAAATAAAGATAAGGGACTATTTCGAAATAAAAAATAAAAAAGAGATTAAATTGAAACCTAAAATAAAGATAAGGACAAAAAATATAGTTTAGCCAAAAACTAATCACAACAACAGAAAAGCAAAGAAGAAAAAGAAGACAAACCCATATTTTGATAAACTACTACTTCTCCACCTCAGTAGAACTTATTTGCAAAGAAAGGTGGAATACAGTAGAACTTATTTGCAATTTTGATAAACTACTACTTCTCCACCTCAGTTTAGTACTTTGATTTGATGTTAAGAGTATGAATATTTTGAAACTTTCATATGCTTACGGTTAAAGAAATATTTTATGGAGAATACTAGATTGTACAAAACCAAGGAAAATTAGTACGAACAAAAAGTTCGTCAACATATACGAAGCATGCATTAGAGGGATTTTTTTTCTTTTTCGTTATCTTTTAATTGAAATTAAATGAAAACGACAACCTATATCTTTCTGTCACGGATTTGTATAGAAACTGACGAAAAGTTTTCGTTCCATATAATATTGTTGTTCGTAAAAGAAAAATGGAAAGAATGAAAATCAAGATAAACAATAATAACTATTAGTCAATTTTTGTAATGAAGCCTTCGTAATGTCTATTATTTTCGATTTAAAATAATTAACAATGTAATTAGCCAACTTTTCCTGCCTTTACATAAGTTACAATGTAAATGGATAACTGATTTTTTTTTTTTTTTGGCATTACAGAGTATCCTTCCACTCGATAGGTGATAGGCGATTCTCTCAGTGTACGGTTAGACGAGCCGAGACCTCTGTCAATAATGTTTATTCCATACACATGAATTCAGGAATTGAACTCAAAATCACATATTTAAATGATTCAAACCCCTTTTATTTAGACTAACACCCATTAAAAAATGGATAACTGATTTCAAATCCCATCTTTTGTGCGTTTGACAAAAGCTAATTCGTGATAAATAACATTGCTCATATTTTATTGGTAATGCAAGTAAATATTTTATCGAATATTATTAAATGAGAATAGGTAACTTCATTAACAATGATTCCTAATTGTTTTTGGTTTTTCATATGAAAGTATAATATTTGGAATTGATCTAGTCGAAAAAGATGCATTCCAGGTATTTTTTCCTATTGTTTTTGCGTTTGACTTATCAATTAACAACTCCCATGGACTAAATCAATCAATGACAAATTCCTTTTCCCGATTTCTTACACAAGTGAGCTTTAAGTACATCTAGTTAAGATGTAATGAAATTTTCTTTCGGCGAAATGGTCATTTTTTAGGCCCAGTCCAACCACTAGGTAATACATAGTGCAGCCTTTGGTATATTTTTTATGCAGGCTCACGTCCCCTTGTTGTCTCTATAAATATAAAGGAGAAGTAGCAACCCAAATAAATCAACACAACCCAATAATATTGGTTCTACTCAATCTGCACATTTGTTATATTGTTATCTAGCTAGCTAAGTAGTCTAATATACACTACTGGTCAGAAATGGCCTTGCATGGGTATTTCTTTGTTGTACATGCCTTTGTGTATGTAGCTCTTGCAACCACAGCTTTCTCACAACTATCGCCTAATTACTATGACTACTCGTGCCCTAAAGCTTTGAGCACCATCAGAAGTGTCGTGGAGGCTGCAATACATAAAGAGCCCCGAATAGGTGCTTCATTGCTTCGCTTGCACTTCCATGATTGCTTTGTTAATGTAAGACTTTCTGCCTTTGTGTGAATGAGTTGGTGTTCATTTACACTCATTTCCATCTTCCTTCACCCAACTATATAAATTATTACTATTCATTAAAATCATAATCAAAATTGAAGGAAAATAAAATCATGATGACTGAAAATAGGTGTAATTGAAAAATGATTTACACAGATGTAAACAAATCCCCCATATGTATATATAAATGATTTTTATACGAGAGCGAGAGGAGCGAATCTGGACTTTCAAACCATACATGAATAATCAGTATTACAAGTTATCAGTGGTCATGTGATCTTTTAAAAAAGTCACATGACTTTATATTTTAATATTGATCATTCATGTGTCGATTCAAAGGTCCGGATTTTTTCTTTCACTCTCATATTAAAATATTCTTCCCACTTGATACATCTTTATATATATATATATATATATATATATACATACAAATAGCATATGCTAAAAAATTGGCTTCCTCATGCTTCAAGAAAAATGGTCCGGAGAAGCAAATTTTTCCATTTGATGTCATAAAAATCTAAAACAAACATAGAATTCTCATATCTCATAAAATTTACTCCTCTCACATGATATTTTAATTATATATTATTAGTTCTTAGTTAATGATGACGTATCCAAGTCTAATAAATCACTCGGTTTTGTGATGATTCAGGGTTGTGATGGTTCAATTCTTCTTGACTCCACACCCTCCATTGACAGCGAAAAAAATTCAAATGCTAATAGAAACTCTGCTAGAGGATTTGAAGTGGTGGATAAGATCAAGGAAGCGGTGGACAAAGCATGTGGAAGACCTGTTTTTTCTTGCGCAGACATATTGGCTGTTGCCGCCCGAGACTCTGTGGTTTTGGTGAGTGATACTACAAAACTACTACGCATTTATTAACTTTGAATTAGTCGATAGTTAAATTTTTATATCCATTCGTTACCATTTCAAATTGAGCAAGTTGTGTAAGACAATAAAATGTTCTTTCTTTTTTTAATAATAAAAAAAACTTTGACTGAACAGGTAAACAAAACTCATGTAATATAGTACATTTCTTTTCTTTGGACTTACTGACTCTGAGTCTGTTTGATAAAATTAGTTGTTAGCGGATAAGCTAGTTGATAACAGATAGCGGATGAGGTAGCTGATAGCGGATAGCGGCTAAGCTAGCTTATTTTCTGTGAAAGTGTTTGGTAAAACTAGCGGTTGAACTAGCTGAAAAATATAAAATGACATAAAAGGACATCTTCACTAATGATTTTACATAAAAGAGAGAGAAGAGAATAAATGTAGAATTAAATGAAGATAACAAGAATAAAAGTGGAAAGAAAAATGAAACGCTATAAGCTATAAGCTATAAGCTCAAACACTACTTCAAGTAGCGTCTAGAAAAAACGCTATAAGCTCGTGAAAAAACGCTATAAGCTCGTGACAGATGCGCTTATCAAACGGAACTACTTTCTCATCCGTTATAAACTATCCGCTATAAGCTCGTTGAAGTGCCTTACCAAACAGGCCCCCTGTAAGCGTCCAATATTATATAAACTTGGACTTCCAACCCACCCATAAATAAACAAAAAAGTCGCATTTCATATATATATAAGTATTTGGGTGATAGCCCGGGTGATTTTGAGGAAAGAAAATCCTTTGTACTAAAATGCTGTCTCGATGTGTGTCACACTAATCAAATGCTCGGGATGAGCAGCAATATTAATGAGGTGTCATTTTTTAATCTTAAATGACAAATTGTTATTTGGGGTTAAAGAAGGTGATAGCAAAACAAGAAAGAAGATCTTCATTCGATTTTGACATATTCAGATTTTAATGAAATTTGAGTATATATTAATAAACATAAGATTATTTGTAGTAAAAAGAATGAAATTTGCTATTAACAATTATGAGCCATGCACCATGCAGTTAGGGGGCCAAACATGGAAGGTGAGACTAGGGAGAAGAGACTCCACCACAGCAAGCCGTACTGCCGCAGATGCCAACATTCCAGCACCATTTTTCAACCTTCCTCAACTTATCAGGAACTTCAAGAACCACGGCCTAAACGAGAAGGATCTGGTTGTTCTCTCTGGAGGCCACAATATTGGATTTGCACGTTGTGTTTTCTTTAGGAATCGTATCTACAATGACTCTAACATCAATTCCCACTATGCACAACAACTTAAAAACATGTGCCCAAGAAAAGGAGGTGACTCCAACCTTTCTCCTCTGGACCCAACACCAGCAAAGTTTGACGGGGCCTACTTCACTAATTTGGTTCAAAAGAAAGGGCTTCTTCACTCTGATCAGGAACTGTTCAATGGTGGTTCTACAGATTATTTGGTTAGAAAATACAGCTATGATACCGTAGCTTTCTACAAGGACTTCGCGAAATCTATGATTAAGATGGGAAATATGAAGCCCCTCACAAAGCATCAAGGAGAAATTCGTTGTAATTGTAGGAAAGTGAACTAAAATTCTCTAGGAAAGTAAAGCAATAAGATACATAAGAATACTAGCAGCTAATATGAATTTATGCCTTTCAATATTTGAGACAATAATTCACATTTACATATATTTCTCTATGCTATTTTGAAATATGCAATACTTTGTTATATCAAAAAAAATGTATTATATGGACTTGAGTATGCTATACAATTATATGGACTTCAGCACGCATTTTGAAGGTTAGATTACTCTTTTGGTTCCTTATTTGTTTTAATTTATTCAACTTTGTCCCTCTATGTTAAAAATGTTTAAGTTAGTCTCTTTTTTACTTAATTTATGATTGATTCAACTTAAACATTTTTAAAATTTGAATAAGTTAAAACAATTAAGGGACCAAAATAATAATTTAGCCTATTTTGAATTAGTCTTCACATAAATCAAATATTATGTTGGGAAACCATGGGAGCCTAAAACATCGGAGAGATCTCTACATTGAGCTAAGAGCAAACATACAAGTGATTTGGACACCAACATGTTTCACCGAAAACCTTAAGGCACATTAGGTGTACAGGTCCCCTCACTTATATGTTGTTCAACATGTCTATTTCCATCCAATGGGCTTACACTTGATACTCCAACAATCTTCCGCTCAAGTGTGTGTCAATCCATTCATCTCATATGCTCCCCTTAAGCGGAAGCTTTTTCATCTACATACTTGTTCTTGCACCATCATCGGTTCACATACATCAACGGGACACGCTGCCTGACCTCCACACTGCCACGAAGATTTTCGATACAAAGAGCTAGCTGGTGGTCACCTTAGTCGCACCATCGACTTTGATATCACTGTTGGGAAATACCAAAACAATTTCCCTCTCGTATCAAACAATTTTGACACATCAATTAAATGAGTGAGATATGCGATCTTAATTAATTGATAATCAAAATATGAGTGGAGGGTGACAAGAAATGAAACATGAAATGAGACAGCTAGGGGTGGGAATAGGTCGAGCCGCTCGTCAGGGACCTATGGCCTAGCCTATTTAAGGCCTAGCATGGCCTAACCTATTTAGCAAAAAGGTCAGGTCAAAGCTTTTTAAAAAACTTATATAGCTAAAGAGGCTAGACTAAGATTTTAAAAAAAGCCTATTAGGCTGACCTATTTAACACAAACATATATATAATATATAATACTACAGTATATTATTTATAATATTTATAAAATTTGAAAGTAAAGGCCTATTGACCCATTTAAATGTAGAGATTTACTTACATATTTATTTGTGAAGGGCTAACGGTCTATTTATCAATACAGGCCTACCAACCTCTTTATTATTATATGCTTACAAGCTTATTTACAAGGAACGGCCTATGACCTATTTATAGGTGGAGGCATATTTAAAAGGTTTTGTTGAAAAGTAGACTTTTAAATAGGCTCCCAGGCCAAACCAGGCTTTGAAGTAGGTCAGATCAGACCTTAAAAGTTGGCCTATATTAGACTAATAGACCAGACTTAGGCATTGAGATTGGAACACATGCCAGGCTTTGACTTGTTAGGAACTAACTCGGCCTAGCCTATTCCCACCCCTAAAGACAACAAATTTCTATTCACCTAGAAGATCAATTTAGTCTAGAGGAGTGTTAACAACGTTCTCTAACACACTCATTGTCATTGAGTGAAGGGATCCTAAATTTCATATGGGTCTCACTCTATTTAGTAGGCCCCACATGAAATTTGTCCAATAACGTACGTTGGAAAGAGGGTTGAAATATTGAAATACCCAAGAATGTGGTAAATAACAATGTCCTTATCCACGATATTGAAATACCCATGCGAGACTATTTCCATTATGGGATTTTTACGAAAGTAGTGTAATTTGGTTGAAAAAATATGAAAGTAGTGTAAATTTTATAAAAATAATATGATTGGGGTAAATCGTGATGGAGATGCACGGCTTACACACCAAAGTCGTACATCTAACACACGATTTTGTTTTATATTGTTTAAATTAAAAAAAAAAATCTTAATTACACTGAAGGCGTAGAGGTAGAATACGACTTTTGTTTTTCCAAATTTTTTTTTGAGGAAGTCATATATGGGGAGTACGACTTCCATGAAATCCATGAAATTAAAAATGTTGGAGTCGTAGGTGAGACCTACGACTTGTGCAACTTTTACAAAAAAAAGTGAGTTAGTCGTGGGTTGTATCCACGACTTCAGTGCAATTAGGATTTTTTTTAATTTAAACAATATAAAGCAAAGTCGTGTGTTAGATGTACGACTTTGATTTGTAAGTCGTACTTCTCCATTTCGACTTACCTCAATCACGTTATTTTTATAAAATTTACACTACTTCCGTATTTTTCCAATCAAAATACACTATGTTGGTAAAAAAGCCTTCCATTATGCAATGATTGATAGTACTTAATGTTTGGCCAGATAGCTAGGAAGATAACAAGATCACTGGTAGCTTCGGGGACACCTCCAAAATGTGTTGGATCCCGTAGGTAGTGCAACTGAAGCTTTTCTTGCTGACCCCTTTCCCCACAAGATCAATCGTGGCGTGGTATATATAACCTCTTCTCCCCTCAAGTATATAATATTATATAATAAGCTTAAATAACTTGCGCTTTTTTTAAATTTATTATTATTTTATTGATTTAATTTATTTATTTATTGCCTATAGCAGCATTGGATACAAGACAAGCTGGTCTACTATCTGAAGCACAGAATTGGTCATAGCTAATGTGCTGATTGCATTAAAAGTAGAAAATTGAGCAAATACCACAGCGGGGTTATGAATTATCTTTGGTTGATCCCAATCTGTTGTGTGACCAGCAACTATGTCTGAAAAATGACCTTATTAAACTTGCCATTTCTAGAATGCTTGGCTATAAGTTTAAAACAACACCTTTTAATATACGAGTGAGAACGATTTTTGTTGCTTATCTGCACTGATAGCTTATAGATACCATAATAATTTGTACCCTCTACTAAAAAACAAAACGTATCTGATACAATGTGCACAACATTGATTTCACTCAGACATTTAGAACAATTTACATAATCTGTGTCATCTGGGCTCATCCAACGAAAATTGAGGTAGAGGAAGTACCCACAAGGATGAATGGTGGAGTTCAATTTTCTTCTTATTTAACTATGGCCACGATTATTTCAAATAAAACTTTCTTATCAGTTGCAGATTAAGAAATGATGTCAAGGTATTAGATTTTGCTGCACTCATAAATGATGTCAAGGTACCAGAATCTAACCGTGCTTCATGTCTCTTAAACAAATCTAATAAGCCATATTATCATAGTTGTTGGTTTAGTGGGCCACGAAGCTACCTGCTACAACCGAAGCAGAACACAGCAGCACAAAGGAATACAAGGCTGATGGGAAAATTGCACACAACCAAAAACTAGAAACGGTGCAATCAAACACACTCACGCAGCAGTTAAAGAAATTCTCTTTTCCAGAATAATAAACTGCAAGCAACAGAACAAAAAAAAAAAAAACACGCACTGAAGAAACATAACCCAAACGAAAGATAAAGTAAAACAGTGACGAAGACGAACATCGGGATTTACGTGGTTAGATTCAGCCGATGTGGCCTACATCCACTCTAGAGAGCAGCTACTTCACTATAATGATCAAAGATACAAAAGCTTTACAGCAGAAACCCTTCCCTTGCTTTCAATTCTTGCCTTCGAAGTGTTTGACACAATGCCTCCAAGAACCACTAGATTACTATTTCTGTTTCTGTGCACTTTTCTCCCTTCTCACAACCACTCAATGATTTTCACACAAGTAGAATTGCTGTAGAATGAATTACATGTGTTTAATAACATGATGAGTCACCAATCCTTGTGAAGACTTCTAGTTATCCAAGTTAGATGTGCCATCAACTAACTAACTAATCTTATAGAAGAATTTTTAGACACACTTTACAGTAGTATAATAGATGCATTTAGTGTTGACCTATGAAAGATCTTTTCGATTGCTTCAACAAACTGCGTTGAAGTGCATTTTAAGTTTACAATGTTATTTTATCGTATGCAAATATGGTTAGTTTTCTGTTTGTTGTAAGTTCAGAATGCACCACATTGTTCTTTCTTCTTGCTCCATCGATGCACTCACAACCCAACTGTTGTTAACCGGACTGAGGAACGTTGGAGAGAGATATCATACACATGCCAGTTCAAGGTGATGACAAATGCGATGCTTTAATATTGCTTTATACCATAAGTTTATGAATTTATAATATTTTTTGCATCAATTATTTTCCAGGTAAAAAACCAATTTCCCTTCTTTGACAAGGTTTTTCAAGCGGGGATCTTGACAAGGATGCCGTAGCACTTCGAATTTTCCTTGAAGATGGACATTTTATAGGTTTTGCTCAATCATTTTCAAAGAATATGGGATTATTTGGGCATAATGTTGGTTGTCTTAGGTAAGAAAATTTTAAATTTGACTCCACAGAATTGAGTTCTATATCCTAGTAATTAGAAGCATAGCATATGCAATGACTCTGTAATAGAACTTAGCTATCAAATATGTTTCATGATGCATTTTTGTGGCGAAGCTCAATTTTGTTATAACGTTGCCAATATGTTTTATTATTTTGATTCTTAGGTTCTTTTCAGCTTTACAGATCTACTTTAATATCTATAGCAGTGTTTTGTGCCAGGATATAAAGCAAGCAGCTGCAGTGAAAAGCCAACTACAAAAGATTGCCCATTCAATGTATAGCAGCCCTCATATTCATGGTATCTTACTAGTTACTATGATCTTGAGTGACCCAGATATGGAAGCCGTTTGGAGGAAGGAGATGAATGTAATATACAGTTTTTTAACTTTCTTTATTCTTTTTCCTTTTCTTTTGTAAATTGATTCAAGGTCAAATTACATTCGGTGGCAATTCCATGTTTGAAGGTTATGGCAAAACAGATTCAAACAATGCGATCTACTCTGCATCAAAGTCTTCAGAACTTAATTCATCTTTCAATTAGGAGTATATAATATAACTACCCAGGTTTTGGATGTTTGATTTTGTAATTTGTATAAGCAGTTACCTTTTGCTTGAGGCAACACCTTATAACTTCAGCGCACAGTTGAATACACTTTATTGCATATACAAATGCAGGTTGGCATGTTCAGCTTTTCTTGATTAACCCCTGACCAGGTTAAACTCCGGGAGAAGCTGTTCTATATATACATGACTCCTGAATCCTGATGGACAAATAACGTATGCTTCAAGGAACAATATGGATCCTCTATAGCCACAATCCCCCTCCATTCTCTCTCTAGCCAAACTGGAAGATCTCTCTCCTTCGCCGTTAGATTAATCCAACGTCTCACATTTGACTGGAGAGAGGATGGAGGGGGATTGTGGCCGCAGAGGATTTGGATTTAGGAACAATACAATTCAACCACAATCATTAATCTTAAATCCTCATTAGCTAATTATGACTGAACTAGAAAATGCTCTTGCTATAACTTCAAGGTGATACTTGCAGCATGGCAGCTGTGAGCCTGTGACAACCAGCAATCTGAATTATTTGGCAAATGCAATACATCAGGTGACTAGAATTGATGAAGAAGCCTTGAGCAAATGTAACAATAAGTTCTGATCACCAGATACATTAACCATTTTGGCCGACTTATGTAATTCTATCTGTATACCCGTCACACAACATAACCAAATTATTGGACTATCGAGTGGTGTCTTGTAATGATATTTTTATTTTTATAAACACAGCTACATATTGAGTGATGAATGAAATAGCAGATTTACTTGTAGAAACACTATTCCTTATAAAACAGTTGTACATCTTAACTTTCAACAGCTTTTGGCATTGCTTTTCTTCTTGTCCAAGTTGGCTTATTTTACATCCTTTGTCTCCTATAAGATCTTCTGTTGGTAAAGACAAAAGAATAAATAGATCTTAAGTAGCTAAGTGAGAAAAAAAATCATTTAATATAACAATAACATACAATGGAGCTGAAAACCAGTGGAGCAGTATGTGTATTTGAATGATCTAAGCAAACAAAGGGGAAAGAAAAAACTAAAATTGAGGCCGATGACTTCCCAACAATATTCTATCCCTGAAAAACCTAACTGGGACCATGTAATTATTTATTTTATTCCCTTTCCTTCTTTACAATTGTTAGAGATATAGATTGATTTGTTCCAGATATAGATTGATTTGATTAGACATGGGTTGATTTGTTGCTTTTTTTTTTTGTGTGAACAAGGGATCCTCCGGCCGATAGCGAGAGACTAATTCCTTTCGAGACGTAGCGATCACCGAAATAAGTTTTGCATCTTCCAACAAAGCATTTTCCGTACACGCGGCAAGAATGGAACCCCTGACAGAATGTTTAAGGAACTCAATCATCTACCAACTATGTTGGGCCTTGAGCATTAATTTGTACAATATTTGACTTAATGATAAGATTATCTCTGTAATTAAGTGTAGTTAATTAGGGATTCCATATGTAAATATTTCAATCCTACAAATAAGACCGCCCTTTGTACATTTGTGTTCATTCAGAAATACATTAAATATGTTTTTCTATGATGTGTCTTTATTTCTCAAAAGAACTAATGAGTTATTGTATCATGGTTAGTTGTACATGTTTCTGATATATACTAATACTATATAAAATGTGGCCCATATGCACATGGTAACTTGGGACAAGCTATAGTCACTAGCAGCTCCTCTGCCGACAAATTAGCTAAAGCTGGCACAAAAAAAAAAAACTTAGGTTGTTCAGTATCCTTCAAACCATGTTTCTGTTAATGAGGGTCTGTATTTTGCTTTTGCATCATATAAAATGTCGGTACAGAGATGTTAACTATTTTTTTCAACCATTTGTACCATAATACATTGTAAAGCTGGTTAAGACCACTCCTTTTTCAAACGCTTCTTTAAAGTAAACAAAGACAAAAGGTAGTTACTGTGTTGCTTATCTGATATAATATAACAAGGAAACCAAACAATTTTACATCAGTATCCAATTTACATTACTTAGTACCAAAGCCAATTCTATTAAGTCCCTATTTAAGCAGAACTAACCATTACTCGGATGAGTATTTGGTCACTGTTAACATTCCGAGTAAGAAGTGGTGAAGATATCCCCATTTATGAATTGATAGTTTTTATTTGAATCCATGACCGTGATCCAATGGAAATGTTGAACCAGAAGGTAACCCGAAGTAAATATAATATTCCTTTACCTACACGATACATCAACAAGCCTTCATGGGACTACAAAAGGGAAATTAACTCTCAAATGACTCCAAATGTTGCACCTATCAGGCCAAATTGATAGCATGATAGTAACTTTTAGTTAGTTAGTCATTTGTAAGTACCATTATAAGTCATGGTTGAGGCATGTAACATGCCTGACCTTAGAAATGTGGAACTTTTTCTATCTGTAAAACTATGGTTCAACCAAAAAAAAAAAAAATGACCTCCACCAGTTCTTGCTCCTTGCAATAAATAAAATACTTGAGAAAGACAAAACGAACACCATAAAGAACAGACTATTGGGGAAAAGATAAAGCACTAGTCAAAGATGCTGATTAAGACGTTTCTTTCCTCTTCCCCTCCCCTCAAGTAAAAGGACAATGTACTGTGTACATGTCAATCAAATGCTTAAACCGCATCCAGCTACAAGAAAATCTAAAAAAAAAAAAACACTACATGCTCTCTTAATCTCCCTTCTTGTGTGTGTGTTTTTATAAGTTTATCACCACCACTGCAATAACAAGAACCAATACTACTAAAGCCGCCCAAGAGCAAGGCCAGACAAGCCCATGCTTTGGGCCCCCAAGCCCACCCCACTCATTCTCTTACATAGCTCACTAATTTTATGGTCTCACCTGATACCTAACAAAAATTACACATATGAGGTCCCCTCCTATGATTTGTTCACTCTAAGCCCCCCACCTCGCTTTAGGCCTCATCTTGCCTTGCGCCGGCCCTAAATACTATATTTCTCGCTTAAAGTGAAGCTACCTAACTCTCTTTTGTCACATACTAAACACAAAAAGAAGGAACTATGATCATTTTAAAACTGCATAAAATGTTTAAGATACATCCACACACCTTAGAAGCAGGCTTGTTATTTGACAAGAAGAAAATCAAAATCAACTCTAGCATAGAAAATTGACTGCCCTCTAAACATGAAGAGCATACATAGCTTAAAAGATTTACAGAGAAAGACATTGGCCACGCCAGATCCAAGGCCAAGTTACTATGACATGAAAGTCTTAATTACCTTATGCTTTTCTCCTATAGGAACTTTGGGAGCCACTGTTAGCACGAGGAATGCCAAAGCACAATGTTGAAGTGGGTGAACCAGCACCATCTTCTTCATTGTCTCCCTTGAAATCAAAAGATGAGTCATAGCTTAAAAACCTCCTCCTTCCAAGCTTCCTCATTGGGACAACTTTGGAGGAACCTGATGATGATGACGACGACGAGGACCATGAAGAGGATGAGGATGATGAAGAGGAAGAGGAAGGTGGTGATGATGATAGAATCATTTTCTTGAGATTAAGTTTTGGGAGCAGTGCCAAAAGAAGATTGGTTTTTGAGAGTTTCTTCACTGGCTTTTTGCATGCATTGACAGTGTTGAGATGATAGGAAGGTGGAGGAGTTAGAGGAGGAGGAGTGTCCTCAGAGAATGTGTATTTGGGTGTGCCAGGTTGAGATTCCCATACAAATGGGACAGCAACTGCAACTCTGAAAGATGGGTTAGACAGTGAACTTTCCTTTGAAAGTAGCCTGCAGAAGAATTTGTCATCTTTCTTGATTTGGAGGACACTCTTCTGGGGAAGCTCAGCTTTTGCATTAACCATCTTTATTTGATTGGAATTGTACTAGGTTTCAAATGGGTTTGCAGAGAAAGATGTGAAAAAGGTTTTGGGATTGGTTTATGGTTTAAATAAGAGTGCTAAACACAAATGAAATAATCATATAGCTTGCATATCTTTTTAAATAGAAGCAACACTGTACGTCAACACATGCAACATGATGATTGATAGATAGCATTGGTATTAATATTCTCACTTTAAATGATAAAGCTTCCAATTTTATGTGCCTAACAGTTTTGACCATTTTCCTCTGCTTATTTTACTATCTGAGCAATATTCTAGGCTATAAACTCGTGCGGCTTCAGCCAAATGTTGAATTTGAAGGCAAGCCTTAATTTCTATCAGGACTGTGACGTGTGCATGTTTGTTTTGATGATTTCTAATAAGAAATTTTTGCTTAAACTCAGAATATCAAGTTTGGGAGTCAATTCATTAATTATGATATATTATACTGATTAATTATTTAATTAATTGTAGAGTTTAATTTTGAACAATTAAAATTTTGATATATTTTATTTAATTATGACACTGTAGAGTTTGCACTATATAAACAAGATATTTTTTTTTAGGTTTTTCACGAGTTACTGGATAACATTGAAAGGCTGATATCTTCCAATCAGATTTTTTCCATATATAAGAGTCGGAGATCAAATCCCTAATCATTTGTTTAAAGAGTCCGATCTCGTTATCACTCGGACCAACTACATGATTGTTATATAAACCAATTCACATGTGTGATTTTTAAGCGAGTTATTATAAGAGTAAAATATTTTTTTTAATGATATGATAATATATAATTGATTGACAGTATAAGAGTGTTAATGTTAGCTGTGCATCACAATTAAATATTATTTGACTTGTAATAATTGTGTAATTAATTAATGCACTTCTGCTCCACATTTATGCTAGAATTTCTTTTATTTACATTTATACATTCTCAAGCACCACTTAATTTCGGGAAGTAGTTACTGTATCGATTTGTATAGCATGATAGCATCTCTCCATACGTGAATAGCTTGATCTGGCATGGTACACCAAAGAAGGTGCTAAATTTATGGCTGCACATCATCTGGACTTTTTAGTGAGGCGTCAAACTTGGAGATAGCAATACAAAACTGTCACTTTTAAAGACAACTAACATGGGGCACACGTGCCACATTAAGGGATACTCCTCTTCTTTTCCACTTGCACTGTAATTATCTTGTATTAAGTGCTACCCTCAAATGCAGCTTCCATTTATGAAGAGTGAAGAAATTGATGTGGCCACATGGGTTCTTTAATATCAAAAAGACTTTAGATATATTGAGGCCATGGTGCTATGATAATGAATGAGACTGAACTAAATGAATTAGAGGGAAGATGACCTACCCTGCGGTCCATACCCATCATTTATGACAGATTTTAGTGGGCTTCCTTAGAGTGTTAATTATGAGTGCGTGGCACCTGGAGTTGGCCACGTCACGATTTTTTGTGGAGGGTTGATGGAAGGTAAATGTTATTGACATTTTAAATTATTCATCTGCATTTTTTAATAATTAATCATAAATTTTAATTTTTTATTTTAAAAAAACTATAATTAATAAGAAGTGTAAATAAATAATATTTGAAAATGTTAATAGTCTTACCCTTAATAGAATTAGATGTGTGAGGATGTAATAAGGTAGCTAAAATTCAAATAATGGCTAAGAAACTGTGACTGAAATCTTGTACAGAAACGGACAATCCGACGGTGACATCAAATTAACTATCTAATTTCCTGAAAAAGATCATCTCCATTTTTTATCTCTTCATTTTTTTTTGTTTATTTTCAAAATTTTGAGAAAATAAATATATATTATATTATATATATATATATATATATATATAATTCTTTATGCATTTATTATTCTCAAAACTTTAAAAATAGATAGGATCTCTATCCCAAATTTCCTTGATCTAGAATCCAAAAAAAAAAAATTGGAATTATGTTTGTGTGGAATTGCATTCAAGAATGTAATTGTTTGGTTCAACAGGTAATCTTTGTGTTGAGACTTAAGAATATCACATTGAATAATGATATAGTCCAAATAATGAATGTAGGAGGACAACCCTCACCCCATGAGTTAATTTTTGGAGTTGAATTATGCCCAAACCTAAAATTCTAAAAAAATTATATTCAAAATTAAGTTATATAATTGGATTAATTACCCAATTACTTATTGTCAAAAAAAATTACGCAATTACGCACGCAATAAAACCGAACCAATAATTATATATTTTATATTTGAACTTGAGCCGATATATGATCCATTCATCCATATTCAAAAATCATCACCATAAGTCTCCGTGAATAGTAGGAGTATTTAATAAATTCATTAAGCAGTAAAATCACAAAAAATACATCATCTGACCTATATATGAGTAAAATAAAATTTAACTTTATACGTATTAAAAAAATTATTTATATTAGTTTAATTGTTTTGAGTTATGTAAAAAATAAGTTATAGTTACTAATTAAACTATCTTTTTTTGGGAGTGTATAATACTCTTGAAAGTTGTTTCTTGGGAACGTATAATGCTTTTGGCAAAATAAAAAATAATAATTAAACAAAGAGTATTTTTGAAACATTGACATTAAATAGATTTAATTTGGTTGACTTTTGCTTATATTTGAGTCAAAAAAAATTAGGTATTTTTTTGCTTATATATAGATCCAAAGGGAGTATATCATTAAATGGTACATTATTGGGGAGGGAATGGAGGGAAGCAAAATCTCTCATCATCCAATTTTGGTTAGCCTTCAATATTGGGGGTTTGGAGAGTAAGGCCCTCTTTGTGAGTTAGGAGAGAAAGAAAAAGGAGATGATCAAAGAGAAACGAAGGGGGAGTGAAGGAAGAAGAACGAGAGCATTATCCTTCTCCTTGTTTGGGAGTGCATATTATATAAGGGGAAGAAAATGGAGGGTATAAGACATACTTTTACAATTTTACCCTTATTTAAAAAAATTAACATAATTATTATTCTATAAATAATATTGATGCCCCAAAATAAAAGGGGTAAATTTTAAAAATGTATGAGGGTAAGTTAGTAATTTCAATTAATTTTTCTCCAAAATACCCCAAATTTGGGAACTGAAAAAAGTGGGTAGAGGAGGAGTTTGGAGGGTTTATTAAAATCTCAAAAACCTTCCCTCCAATTTTCTAAACTCCCAAATAAGGGTGACCCTCTAATAAATCTTCTATTTCCTTTCCTTTCCCTCCAAAAATCAACTCACAAACAAAGCCTAAGAGATTTAAAACATTTTGAATGCATTGACTAAAATATCCTCAACTATGTATTTAAAAATCCAAAATTATAAAAGTATAAAAGTAAATTAGTTTTAAATTTGTTCCCCTGATCCCTTTGTGAACTAAACATGAAAATTGATATTTCCCCTCTCCACATCTTAACCAAACACAATATCTAAAGAAAATCTCTCCTCTCACCTTCCCTCCATTAAAATCTCTCATCTCTCCACCCCTCACATAGCTTAAGGGTCTGTTTGGATTGATGAAAAGGAATAATATGAAGTGGTATGAAATGTTTGAATTTTTTAAAAATGAATGAAATGGAATGAAATATGATAGGATTCATTTCATCCGATTCGATCCTCTCCTCTAATTTTCCTTCCCCCCAATTTGGGGGTATGCAATGGAATCATTCCTCTAATTAGTTAATTATTACTTATTTATCTTGGTTCTATTTCACATCCATAGGCTCGACGCCCTCTTCTTCCTCTATGGTTTGTCGCGGTTTCTTTTTTTTTTTTTTTTTTTTCACAAAATGCAATAGCTTTTGCTTTGTTGTAGATCCTTTTTGTCAATTCTATTTATATATAATATATTGTTTAATTATAATAATAATAATATATCCCTTTCGATCCTTAATATAAAAGATAAAATAATCTTTTTTTATTCAATATATAAAAAAATGATCAATTTTTATGTTAAATTTCATTTCTAACCTTATTTATTATAAAATTCATATTAAAGAGTCTCAATAATTTTTCATGTAAGTGTTTTGATTTTGTTTACTCATTAGTCAGATAGTA
Organism: Ammopiptanthus mongolicus; assembly: GCA_039655645.1. Classification (NCBI taxonomy): domain Eukaryota; kingdom Viridiplantae; phylum Streptophyta; class Magnoliopsida; order Fabales; family Fabaceae; genus Ammopiptanthus; species Ammopiptanthus mongolicus. The sequence continues at coordinate 50,954,159 of CM077350.1, forward strand.
TAGTGCTTGGATTTAGGAATAAATAAATTATCTGAATTAGAAATAATTAAATAGGGTCATTTGTGGAGTAAATTTAAAATGATTTCATTTCAATAACTTTCCTTGATCTTGATAAATTAGGGTTTTATCTCTTATATTGAGGACCGGAGTGAGTATGGTGACACTTGCATTCATTTTGGTGGCTATTGGCTACTATTTTGACCGTGTGGTGGTAGTCTACTAAGAGTGGAGATCTACTACAGTTTCGGAACACCTTTAAGGATGCGTTTGGGTAAACAGCTTAATTAAGTGTTTATTTATTAGGTTTTTTTTCTTCAAATAAGCTAAAAACAACTTATTTTCATAAGCTTATCTGACAAGCTTATGGAATAAGCTAAAAAAAGCTTATAGAAAGTCCATAAACTATTTGTATAAGTTTAAATTGGCAAGCTATTCTCATAAGCGCTTCCAAACACACCCTAAGTTTAATTGAACCCCTGACATATTGAGATTTAATGGAAGAAACAACATATTCCAATTTAATACTCCATCCGGACTCAATTATAAGCAAAATTAACTAACTTCACACTTATTAATAAAGTAAGTTAATTGTTTTGATTTATGTAAAAAAATTGAGTTACAATTGTTAAACTATCGTAACATTAATTGTCTTGGAAAAGTAAAAGGAGAATTAATCAAGGATATTTTTGAAATACTGATATTAAATAGAGTTGACTTTGTTGGATTTTTCTTATATTTGAGCTCACAAAATATAGATACTTTTTTGCTTATAATTGAGTCCGGAGGGAGTACTTCTATAGCCTTTTCTTCAAAGTCAAGTGCTAGTGTTGGAAGAAACTGCAGAAGCCATGGAAATGGAAGAACTTGCCCCTGAAACTGGTAGCAATGGATAATTTAATTATTTTAATAAAAGATAATATGTTTTAATTCCAAATAAAATTGTTTTTTTTTAAATAAGGGTAAAAAAAGGAATAAAAAGGTTATAATTCATTCCATCTTGTTCACTCTTCAAACGATGGAATAAAAACTTAGTTCTCGTCCATCATAAAATACTCAAACAATAGAATGAACAGAGTTCCATTTTGTTCCGCTCCGTTTCGTTTCATTCCGTTTTGTTCTGCTCATTTTAAAATATCCAAACAGATACTAAAAGATTCGAACCAGTTACCACTCAAACAAACCGCATATTAATTGTATCTGATAAAGTGAAGAAATGGAAAAGGACCACAATGTTTCATTTCATTTTATTTTTTTTAAAAGGATAGGAAAAATCACTTTCAGTCGAGTACTAGCCAAATTTGTATTGTGGAGAGAAAATAAGTTGCATTTTACTTTTATTTATTTTATATTTTGTTTTGTAATTAGTATAAAATAATTTTAATTCTATATTTTTCATCGTTTTAACTTTCACTCCTAGTAGGTACCTTTAATATAAGTTTTGTATTCACTTAAAATTAAGTGTGTATTTGAATTAGCTATGAAAATTTGATTATTCCAATAAATAATCGATTATGATAGAATTAAATTAATTTTGAACGTGTTTGTTGAAAATTGATTTTAAGATAATCTATTTTATTTAGGTAGTGAAAAAAATCACTTTTATATAGTAAATAACTAAAAAAGGTATGAAGTTATTTATATAATTTAATAATATTTATTTGATAGTTAGATTTGTAGGATTGAAATGAAAAGAATGTTATTGATTGCAAAATAATCTACTAACTTTTTAAATATATTTTTAACTTCTCTGAAAATAATTTTTTTTTTCATAAAAGACTTTGTTTTGTAATTTAATTCGTTCAATCAAAATACTAACATATACTGAAAATCAGGTTTTACTAAAAAAAAAATAATTGTCTTATCCAAACACCCTTTAACGGTGAACGATTCAGATGTTAATTTTACAAAAAAATATATATAGAGAATTGATTCCTGAATTATTTTCCTCATTTCTAATGAAATATTAAACCCTTTAACTTTAATGTTTATAAATGCACAAAAAGGAAAAAATACGTCAATATCAATCCGCAAGGAGGAAAAAAACACATGCTCGTGCTTGATGCATACGTTCCATCGATCCACTCACACATTTTCACACTTGAATACAGTATATCCTCCACCAGTATCATCCCGTTAATAATTTGGGTTCGTGGAATTATGGACAATTGAAGCCCAAACCAATGAAAAATGCAATGAGGTTGGGCTTTGTCGATTTTAGAAATATATATGTACACTAGTGTATTGACTTGTGCGACATTCAGGTGACATTTCTTGATTATGAATAGATTTGAAATTCAAAATGATTTCATTACATAGAAATATAATCAGTTAAAGATATTAGAGGATATGATTGAATTATAAAAATAAAAACAGTTTAAAAATTTCTTTAAAAAAATTCCAATTGACCATAATCAATAAGTATATAAATTTCAAAACAAACCGATTGAATGAAGAAAATATGTATAACCAAAAAACTTATTATTAAATACATTTTTGATTGAAATAAACCTATTATTAAATATTTAACATTATCTACCCATTTAAAACTTTAACTTCAATATAAAATATTATAGATTATACATAATACATAATTATATGTATATATAATAGTATGCTTTAATTTAAGATTTTTAACCCCAAGTCACATTAGTAATAAAGATATCACAACATAATTTCTTTCATTCGCTTCCAAATTTGACATTTTTTTTCTTCTTACCTCGGTTAAATTTTTTTCACATAACTTTATTTCCGTTAGAGTCTTTGAGTTCATGCTTTAAGTGTCATATTTGAGAATATTAATAACCATTTCCAAAAGTTATGTTCTTTCCATTCCTTTTATTTATTTTTTTGCTTCTTCCATTATATTAAAACAATTCACTTAATTTCCAAATTCACTTAACTCTGCTCTCAGCCAAATGTTTGTGTCCTTTCCATTTCCAATTTTTATTTTTTTTCAATGTATTGGAAGCCAGTATACTTAAACATCTTTCTCAAATTCACACAACTAAAATAAGTTTTAGTATCACAGTTTTTCTACTCAAACTCACGTTGATAGATCTAATAAAATTAATATATATATATATATATATATATATATATATATTTAAAAAATCATTTGAAATTCTATTACAAATCATATACGATAATTTCAGGTTTATAACTTGTTTAGTTCTAGTAGTATCTAAAACAATTCTTACTTTTATGAAAAATTTTAAGAGAGCAAAATACCAAAAAATAATTATTCTTATTGATTGATGTAATAAGTAATTAAACAAATATTTTGAAAAATGTTCAATTAACTATTTTTACAATAAACAATATTTTTTTAATGTTTTAATTTAAAAATTTAACTCCGATGCAATATAAATATATGTAAATTATTATCTACTCATTTAGAAAATTAACCACGTGGATTGTAAATACTTAAATTATTATATCTATCCATTTAAAACTTTAGCTTCAATATAAAATATTATATATTATACATAATGCATAATTATATACATCTAAATATACATATAAATATGCTTTCATCTAAGATTTTCAACCCCGTGTAAGAGGCTTCAAATTAAAACATCAAGTCACATTAGGAATAATGATATCACGGCATGATTTCCTCCCGCTGCTTACAAATTTGACATTTTTTTTTCTTCTTTTCTCAGTTCAAAATTTTTCACATAATTTTATTTTCATTAGGGTATTTGAGTTCTAGCTTTGAGTGTCATATTTGAGAACATTAACTGCTAAATTCAAGAATTGTGTTCTTTTCGTTCCTTTTTTTCTACTTCTTCCGATGTATTGGAACAATTCACTTAATGATCTCCCAACCAAACATTTGTCCTTTCCATTCTTAAGCTTTATTTATTTATTTTTTTGCTTTTTCCAATGGATAGGAACTCGACGTATTTGTACATATTTCTCAATTCACACAACTAAAATATGTTTTAGGAACATAATTTTTCTGCTCAAACTCACGTTGATATGATCCAATCATATTGAAGATATATATAAAAAATCACATGAAATTCAATTACAAATTCATATATGATGATTTCATGTTTATAACTTGCTTGATTATAGTATCTAAAACAATTCTTACTTTTATAAAAATTTAAGAGTGCAAAATACAAAAAACTTATTCTTATTGATTGATATATTAACTAATATAACAAATATTTTGAAGAGATGATCAATTAACTGTTTTTACAATTTAACTATATTTAATTGTTTTCATGTTTTAAGAGGTAAGGGAAATATTTTTTGGAGAGAATAGTGTTGCCGTCTTCAAATGCTTAATTTGATATGATTTCCATGATCAACATCTCTTCTTTGCAAAAGCATTCTCATTGGAAACTAGCTATTTTAAACATTGTTTTCTAAATGAAGAATATCGTCCTTCAACTCCACTATTATGTGGATGGATTGGCAACAAGTAGAGTTGGGTATATGGGCCAGCCCGAACCATTTAGGCTCGGTCCGCATTGGCCAGCAGTTAAATGGATCGGGCCGAATTGGTCCGCAAAACTAAAGACTTGATATTTACTAGCTCGTGACAAGACCACCTAACTTGAGGGTTCATTAATTAAAATTGAAAAAAAAAATAAAATAAAAAATCATTTGCTATGTTGTTTGCTTGCTGAGATTGTAACAATGAGAGTGATGGTGAACTTTAGTAAACGGGCCATCCATGCATTATGAGATTGTGCTCATGTAAGACTAATTTTGACAGATTGTGCGCAAATATTGATGGACTACACTCCTTTAACATCCAAATTACAATATAACAAAATTATAATCAAACATGAAATAACTCTCAAGCATATACCAGGTGCCTATGTAAGAGCTTTATGTAAATTAGGGAAAAAAATACGAAAAAGTACTCATAGAAAAGTGGGTCATCGATGAAAAATTGGAAATGGCCCAAACTAAGATTAGGTCAAAGTGTGTCAAAGTTGTCTAATTTTTCATTAAAAAAAAGTAGTGGTCCGCGGGCCAGTCTGTCAACCCGCGAATCCAAACTGTTTAACCCGCAGGTTAAACGGACCAGGCTGAAAAGGCTCGCATTTAAGCGGTCCTACGTTTTGCCTGGTCCTAATCCGCACGGATCGTAGGTTAAACGGACCGTCTGTGGGCCCAAACCCATATACCCAGTTCTAGAAACAAGTAAAGCATCATCATTGAAAACATATTATATTAAATATTGAATTTTTGAATTTTTATAGCTGACTGTTAAAAAATTTTGTAATTTTTTTCCATATTAAATCACTTTTTATTTCTAAATATGAAAGGCCCTTTAAAGGGTTGTTAAGGAAGTTTTTCCTATGGTGTTGACATCTGTCTCAACTTTCTTCCAAATGAGGATTGCTTTATATATATATATATATATATATATATATATATATATATATATATATATATATATATATATATATATATATATATATATATATATATATATAACAAAATGAAGTCACTTGTAATTAGGTCACTGGATCATTAGGACGGGTCTATGGATTAATTTTCTTAACCCGTCATCTGAACTGATCAATAGACAAGTCAATCAGGGTCTACACAAACATACTCAATGACCTGAACCAATATAAAAATATTAAATTTGGTTAGATCAAGTTGGTAGGATCATCAAGTCTACCAGAACTTCAGTGTAGCCCTACTAATAATTATATCTTAGGATAAACTATACGTTTTTTCTAGACCCTCGGTATCGAGTAGTCGCATTGGACCTCAGTTAATCCAAGTCGAGCCGGATAGACCTTTATGAGGGGGAAAAAGCTCTATCAGCACCTATTTTTTTTATTCGCAAGACTCGAACCCAAGATCTTGCTTAAGGGTAACCAAACTCCAACCATTTGGACCAACATTCGTTTGTCTAAATTATACTTTTGGTCTCTTATGCTTTATTTTAAGTTTCGTTTTGGTCCATATTTTATTTTTGTTCCGAAATAGTCCCTTATCTTTCAAACGTTATACTATTTTGGTCCTTTCCATCAAATTAAATAACCTTTTCAATGTTATATTTCTTGTAGAATCTAAGTTCTCTCACTAGAATATGGGTTTTCTTGCCGGAATATGACTTTTAGAGAGAGAAACACAAGTTTAGATAGAAAGAGAAAAGGAAAGGGAGAGACCCTTTCTGACGGATATACCCGGATTTTAGTGAGTTAATGCCGGAATCTAACACCGTTATAACAGTATTGACGAAAAGAACCAATTTGACACGATTTTAAAACTTAAAGGACCAAATCAAAATAAAAAATAAAAGGAGAACCTAAAACCTAGATGAATCGTTCAAACTCTCAAGTGGGGAGGCCTGTGTTTATGTACCACAATCATTTAATCCTTTTCAGCTACTTTTATTTAATAAGTTATGTTGACAACTAACTCTCTTGAAAATTCAAATTATTTAGTAAGAGACATAAATAATTTAATATTTCTAACACAATACACTAGTTTACTACCTCTTCTATTATAATATTAGCATATTTTGCTCATATTATTATAAAGGTAAACTTATAGTTTGTAATGTAATCAATGGAATCTCATTCATTTATGCATGCAAATTTACAAACAACAACTCTATACCTTTTTCTTTTTTCTTTTTTATTTGAGGTGGGTGATGAGAGAATAAGATTGATATATAATTATTTGGAAATTAACTAGAATTAAAAAAGTTAAAATTATGCTGGAACGTTGGTGGCGAAGCTTATTGTTTACGGGGGAGCTAAGACTCCCCCTAACTTTTTTAAAATTTCTTTAAATTCTTTTAATATATTAAGTTTATATTAAAACAAATAAAAGATTAGGCTCTTTGATTTATATGAGGTAAATGTATCATTATACTTTATGTACTTTACCTTCTCATTATCGTGATTCCTATCTCATGTTTATATTAGTATATGTTTAATTTATGTGTTAGACACTAATTTGACATCCTCAAAATTTTAGTTCATGCTTCACCAAAACTAATTGAAACACACTGGCTGACTCAATACAGTATATATACTCAATATGATATGCGTGAGATTAGTCTCTGCAGTTCCGCGCGGAAAATATCCTGAGAAACCAAAAAAATAGGATATGCGTACCGCCTATGCCTATGGGGGACAATTTCAAGCTCAAGTGCGTGTATGGGACATCATGTAGTTGTTAATCAGCTGTAATTCTCATGTGTTGGAATAATGGACATACTCAAGAGCAGGGACGAATCTAGAGGGGGGCAAGCATGGGTGCTGGCACCTCCCTCTTGCATATATTTTGTAAAATTAGTTATATATATATATATATATATATATATATATATATATATATATATATATATATAGTATTTTTCATAAAAAAATATCTTATTATAAATATTTATTCATATATACATATGTTGTTATATATTTGGCACTTCCTACAACGCTACATATTGGGCTAGCGGCCCAATGCCAAAAGATACCCAAATTTTGGTCATCAACAAGCTCGTACCTACTGCGATATTTAAAAAACATAACATCACAACATGTGAAAAATTCATGATGATGTGTTAAAATATGGCGTAATAAGTAGAGAGCAACTGAACATGAATTATAAAACAATTATTATGCATGTTTCTTAATCGCTAGGCAAAGATAAACATGCTCTGATACTAAACGTTAAATATGTAATTATTTGTATTTACTCTTTTATAATAATAATTTTTTATCACAAACTCTTTTATAATAATAAAACAACAAACTTTTTACAGAAGAAAAATAATAAACAAATTAAGAGTTGGTATGAGTCATACCAACTCTTAATTTGCCATACCGTATGACCAAACTAATCTCCGGCCATAGCTTCGACAATTTACATAAAGTGGATTCTATTGTGCAGCATTTAGAGTTTGATGCATAAAACTCCCTTGGAGAATGACCTGCAATAACAAGTCAACATGTATGTATAAAAATGACCCCTTACATAGGTATTTATAAATTGTCTAGGGGCAAATTAGCAAATAGTGGTGGAGAGTGGACCTCGGAACTGCGATCCGTCGCGCTCCACCGTCAAACCACTACGTGACCCATCTCATCCAACCACCGTGCCTCAGAAATCTCATTATGCACCATCATTTCTTAGTTTTAAAGCCTTTAGCAACAATATTGTTTTCAAATTTGCATTTGCCAAACAACGATTTGGATCTCGCAACCCAAATCTGTGTGTCTAAAAAAGGTGGTACCTTCGAGTTCTTCTACTTTGTCAGGATCTTTGTGAATGGAACTGAGAGGGGGAGCCTTAGTGACGGCAACGACAGAGGGTTGTGGAGCATGATGGGGTGTGGTGGTGATGTTGTGACAACAAAGAAGCTTGTGAGCACGACTGGGAGGCGAAGCCAAATCCCACTGTGGGGCTGGATTTGCAGAATAGCGTAGGTTATGTGGACTGCGGCTGCTCGCGAGGACATGCGGGGGCTTAGTGGCGGCATGGTTGAGCAGTGTCAGTTATGAAATTCAATACTTGTTGTGGCTTTGCATGGAAGGGTTTGTCCTTTTGGGTAGAGCTTAGGGCGAGCTTTTATTGTCAAAACATGACCAAGCCATGACCCATAATTCATTTTGTTCATTTTTTTTTTTTTTTTGGGTTGCGGTAAATTTTTTATTTTGTTTGTTTTCTGATTTTGTTCATTTTCTGACATTCATGATATAGGTTGTTCATCTTCATGTTTTTTTATGTTCATGTTCTAGGTTGTTCATGTTCATGTTCATGTTCATTTTCTGATATTATTCTGGATTTCTAATTTTGTTCATGTTCCGAAATGAGCTTCGAATATAATTCTGGAAAATCCGATTTTGATTTTGTTCATGCCTATGTTTTTCCATTTTAAATTCCAACTTCAGCATCTTATTTGAAAATACAAACAAATGTTTTCCAAAATTGAGTCAATTGGTTTCTAGTTACCACTTTAATAGATTAGGACAAATCCATAAACCTCTTTTTAGACGATGCATGTTAGACGACTCCTTTACCTAAATATTGAACCAGTAGACCAATAGATGTAACACAAACCAACAAAAGCACATACTCTTTTAGCCAGGTACTAACTATTATATGCTCCAACTAGGAAAACTAATGGCTTCATGTTGTATTTATAAGGGCTAGTCCGTTACTATAAAAGGAAAGAATACACTAGCCTCATTTGAGGTTTGACTTAATTACATCTGACACCTTATTTATTTCAAAGTTACAATCACTTTCTGGTCAATGTAATTTCAACTATTATCCTTCAGAAAGATAAGTTAATGATAACATATTTATCAAATAAAACCTCACGATTAAATCATATACTTGACACCCTATCACATTGAACTTTCCATCCTATTGAATTTATTATATTCATCTAATTAAACATTCAACACACTCATCTAGTCATCTTATATGTAGTGGATAACTAAATTATCCCTCCAAGTCCTTCATAGATTTTACCATGTAAACACAATATCTTATCTATTTGACTTATCTAGATAGTAATAACTTGATATAGTCAAAGTAACCGCAAATGGATAGAAAAATGTGGGACCATTAAAGTATATTTAATTTAATTTAAATAAAAAATCTATGCTTAATTGCATTTTTGGTCCCTTTACTATTGTTTATGTGCGATTTTGGTATGTATGATTTTTTTAGCATATTTGGTCCCCTATTTTTTCAATGTTGCAAGTTTGATCCTTCCATTTAATGTCTATCAATTTGCTAATGGAGGTTGCATACGTGGCAGTCCACGTGGATTAAATTATATTAAATAATTAATTTATTAAATTAAAAAATCAAAAATAATTTATTCATTATGTTGAAAAATTAAATAAAAAAAATAAAAAATCGAAGCAACCATTGAGTTTGCATATGTGGCAGTCCACATGGATTTGTGCTTGTGGTTGGACCTGCGACTGTTTGGTTTGATGTGAAGGTTCGCGGTGGCTTGGGGCTGAAGAGACGACGCACCGGTTCGCGTGGTTGGACGACAGGAACACGTATGGTTCTGGTTTTAGCGACAAAGCTGGACAAGTGGTGGCCGCACGCGATTCTACTCTGGCAAAGTAGTAGCATTGCAACTGGAGAAGGATAATGACTTTGAACTGTGAGTTGTTGATGTGTGGTCTTGAAGGGGGACGGGCAGTAGTTCGCGATGACAACAGAGACAGGTGCGTGACGCGGCGGGTCTGGAAAGGTGGTCGGAATGTGGTGGGAAGCGCCTCATGGTGGTTCTGTAATGGGATATCGTGAAGGACAGCGGTGGCTAGGAGTGACAGTCGTGGCGTCGTCTGGCGCGGGAAGAGCTGGACGCACCGGAGTTCTTGACGGTGGCAGTTCCGCGTGGGTTGTTTGTGTGGCTATGAGAGGCGAGGACGGTTCGCGTGGTGGCTGGTGCGCAGTCAACACGGAAGTATGTGATGGGCTCGGACTGGGGAACATCTTCCATCCTCCCATTTATTGGAGGAGGATGGATCTTCCAATGATCATGTCCATTGATTTATGATTAAAAGAAAAAGCAACGGATGAGATGACGCACGAGTAACAGGTTTAACAAGTTTTGATGTGTTGTATGTTTTATGAAAAAAAACAAAGATACATTGATATACATTTTTTGTACATAGATGTATTTTATTCGTACAATGATGTACGTTTTTTTTTTGTACACAAATGTATTTAATTCGTACATTGATGTATTTGGTTTGTACATCGATTTATGATTAAAATACATTGATGTACATGTCCCAAAACGCGTTTTTGCTAAAAATATTTAAATACATCGATGTAATAGTACATCGATGTACACGTGAAAAATGTTGTTTTTATGCCTATTTTTAGCCGTTTTTCAGCCATTAAAAGAGTTAAAATCCTTTTATGACGTACTTTGATGGTTCAGGCACGGTTTCTCATCATTTTGGCTATATAAACATGTTTTGGGAAATGTTGTTTTTCTAGTCGTTTTTAGCCGTTGTTCAGCCATTAAAAGAGTTAAAATCCTTTTATGACGTGCTTTGATAGTTCAGGCACGGTTTCTCTTCATTTTGGCTATATAAGCATGTTTTGGGAAAGGTTTTGAGAGGCAATTTTATCATATGATGATATAGAATTCTTCCAAAAATTTTACTTCCCCTTTTTTCTGAGTTTCCTAACAGTAAAGTGTATGTGGGTGTTTTGGTTGGAGGTTCTCTTCTGTGCAAAGAGGATCTATTATTGGCTGAGGTTGTTTTATCCTGGGGACAACGAGACTGTACACTGCTGCACATTCTAGGCAGAGTCGCGAAACGTCTTAAAGAAAGCGACCTAGCCCGCGACTCAGTCATCTTTATTTTGTTCGTGTTCTTTATCTGCAGCAACAATTTTAAGATGTTCATTTGCCATGTCTTCTGAACAAGAAACTGTCCCTGTGGAATGAGAACCCAACTGAAGATCAACATAAGAATCTGGAAAAGTGGAATGAGAATGATTTTTTATGTAAAAGTGGAAAAGTGGATTGTATGATGATCTTTATGATTATTACAGTAATAATATCACTGCCAAGGAAGTTTGGGAGGGGATACAGAAGAAGTATGACACTGAAGAGGCTGGAACCAAGAAATATGTTGTCGGCCGCTATCTGAAGTATCAGATGACTAATGACAAATCTGTAGAAGCACAATCCCATGGACTACAAAAGATAGCTCATGAAATCGTCTCTGAAGGTATGACTTTAGATGATCAATTTCATGTAGCTGTAATAATTGGTAAGCTGCCACCTAGTTGGAAAGATTTTAAGAACATCCTCAGGCATAAAACCAAAGAGTTCTCATTGGAGAGCTTGATAACCCGGTTGTGTATTGAGGAGGAAGCCCGGAAACAAGACCAGAATGAAGAGTTTCTTGCTGTGGTCAAATCCAGTTCTGTTGTCCTAAAACGAAAGGTAAAAGTATGAAATTTAAAAAACATAAGTATAACAACACCAACAATGGTAATCAGAATCAGAATGGGCAGAGACCCCCCTCAGGACAGTTTGGCTGTTATAATTGTGGTAAGCCTGGTCATTTGGCTAGGAACTGTCGCCTTAAGGGTCGTCCTGCCCCGCATGCGAACCTTACTGAGGACCAACTTATTGCTATGATTTCTGAAATTAATGTTGTTGGTGGATCCGAGGGGTGGTGGGTAGACACTGGCGCAACGCGCCACGTCTGATATGATAGGTCTCTATTTAAGTCCTATTCTGCTGCTGAAAACCAGAAAGTGTTGTTGGGTGATTCACACACCACTGTTATTGCTGGGACAAGAGATGTGGAATTGAAGTTTACCTCTGGAAAGTCTGTGATTTCTTAAGGATGTTATGCATACTCCAGAGATGAGAAAGAATTTGGTTTCAGACTATCTCCTTAACAAAGCTGGTTTTACTTAGATCATCGGGGTTGATTTGTATACTCTTACAAAGAACATTGTCTTTGTGGGAAAGGGTTATGCTACTGATGGCATGTTTAAGCTGAATGTTAAAATGAATAATTCATGAGAAAACCACACCTTATTCTCTTGAAATAAATGGTAAAGCTAAAAGAAAAAAATAAAACTTTTGATGAATTTGTTGTTGCCACTTTGGTTCATTCTGGTGCTGCATCTTTTTGGTGGGGGTGAAATTTTGCTAAATGTATGTTATGTGCTTAATAGAGTACCTAAATCAAATAGTAAAGTTTCTCTTTATGAATTGTTTAAAAACAAGAAACCAAAATTATCCTATCTTAGAACATGGGGTTGTTTGGCTTATGTTAGGATTCCTGATCCTAAAAGGAAAAAATTAGCAAGTAGAGCATATGAATGTGTTTTCATAGGCTATGCAGTTAATAGCAAAGCCTATAGGTTTTTTGATTTAAATGAAAAATTTGTTATTGAATCTAATGACGTTGATTTTTTATGAAGATCATTTTCCGTTTAAATTGAAAAATAGTGGGAGTTCGACTTCTAATAATGCACCAATTAGAACAAGTAATTCTAATAATGATTGTCTAGATGAACCTAGAAGATGTAAAAGGGCACTTGTTGCTAAGGATTTTGGTCCTGATTTTATACCTTTAACGTTGAGGAGGATCCTTCCTCCATTCAGGAGGCTTTGTCCTCTATTGATGCCAATTTTTGGCAAGAAGCCATAAATGACCAAATGGACTCTCTTGAGTCTAATGGAACTTGGGAATTAGTAGATTTACCTCTTGGGTGCAAGCCTATAGGATGTAAATGGATTCTTAAAAAGAAATTAAAACCTGATGGAACGATAGATAAGTTTAAGGCTAGATTAGTTGCTAAAGGATATAGGCAAAGAGAAAACATAGATTTCTTTGACACGTTTTCATCTGTATCTAGACTTACGTCTATTCGTGTGTTGTTGTCTCTTGCTGTTGTGCATGATATGGTTGTACATCAAATGGATGTAAAAACTGTTTTTCTAAATGGTGATTTAGAAGAAGAGATTTATATGGATCAACCTGATGGTTTTGTTGTTTCTGGCCATGAAAATAAAGTATGTAAATTAAATAAATCCTTGTATGGCTTGAAACAAGCACCTAAGTAGTGACATGAGAAATTTGATAATCTAGTTATCTCACATATATTTAAAATTAATGAAAGTGATAAGTGCATATATTATAAATCAGAAAATAATGTTTGCACTATTATATGTTTATATGTGGATGACTTGCTTAACTTTGGTTCTAATTTTCACGTTGTGAAAAATGTCAAAAATATGTTTTGTGAAAATTTTGATATGAAGGACCTTGGTGAAGTAAATGTATTTCTTGAAATAAAAATTACTATAATTGAAAAGGGAATTTCTTTAAATCAGTCTCGTTATATTGAGAAAGTTTTAAAGAAATATAATTAATTTGATTGTAAACCACCATGTACCCCTTATGATCCTAGTGTCAAGTTGTTCAAGAACACTGGTCACATTGTTAATCAGTCTGAGTATGCGAGCAGCATTGGCAGCCTTCGGTATGCTGCTGATTGAAGTAGGCCTGATATAGCTTATGCTGTGGGGTTACTATGTAGGTTTACTAGCAGTCCTAGTAATGAGCATTGACTTGCTATTGAGAGGGTCATGAGGTGCCTTAATAATACCATGAACCTAAGATTACATTATCAAAGGTTTCCCGCTGTCCTAAAGATACAACGATGCTGATTGGAATACCCTTTCAAATAACTCCAAGGCGACCAGTGGCTATATTTTTAGCTTAGCTGGGGGCCTGTTTATTGGAAGTCAAAGAAACAAACCATATTAGCACAATCTACCATGGAGTCTGAGATGATTGCACTCACAACTACTAGTGAGGAAGCAGCATGGTTGAGAAACCTGTTGTCAGACATCCCTATGTGTGATAAACCGATTCCAGCTATATTGATCCGTTGTGATAGTACTGCGGCTATTGTAAAGATTTAGAATCGTTATTATAACGGTAAGAGGCGACAAATACGTCGCAATCATAGCACAGTTAGAGAGTTTCTCTCTACTAGAGCTGTGAGAATAGATCATGTGAGGTCTAAAGAAAATTTGGCTAATACTTTGACGAAAGGATTAGCAAGAGAAAAGGTTTTGAAAACCTCTAAAGGAATGAGACTAATGCCCATAGATTAATTGTCTCTTATAAGGTTAACCCAACCAATAGACTGGAGATCCCAAGAAATAGGTTCAAAGGATAATAACAACTTATAAGGAGATGTGAGAATCATGCTATGATCAAATCTTTAAAGTCTCATTCATATGTTTAGAGCATGGTATCTTGTAGTGTTGAAAGGTTGAATCAATATTTGATTCTTAATGACTTCTATATTCTATATGGAGTAGAGTACCTAGCTACAAGAGTATTATTGATAGACTAACCTATGTGAATGTGGAAGTGAGGCCGCTTCCTATGCAATTTTGGGGCAAAATTCTTTAAAGCATTCACTATACTGGGATATACGTGTACGACCGTAATGCACGAGCTTATAGACTACACTCTGAAAGGTTGAGTGTGTAATGCTGTTAGAGATATAGTTCAAGACTACGTGTCACTCTAGTATTATCTCAAGCATCATCACTATATAATGGTTCAAGTCTGCGGACACAATTATTTATACTCAATCTTATTTTGTTATGCTTTATTGCTCGATGAAATATTTTTTTTAAATAAAACAAGAGGGGGATTGTCATATGTTTTATGAAAAAAAAAAAAACAAAGATACATTAATGTACATTTTTTTTGTATATAGATGTATTTTATTTGTACATTCATGTACGTTTTTTTGTATACAAATGTATTTAATTTGTACGTTGGTGTATTTGGTTTATACATAAATGTATGATTGAAATACATCGATGTACATGTCCCAAAATGCGTTTTTGCTGAAAATATGTAAATACATCGATATACTATTTAAGTACATCAATGTACATGTGGAAAATGTTATTTTCTGCCCGTTTTTAACCGTTGTACCGCCATTAAAAGAGTTCCTTTTATGACGTACTTTGATGGTTGAGGCAGGTTTCTTTTCATTTTGGCTATATAAACATGTTTTGGGAAAGGTTTTGAGAGACAATTTTATCATATGATGATATAGTATTCTTCCAAAAAATTTACTTCCCCTTTTCCGGAGTTTCCGAGTAGTAAAGTGTGTGTAGGTGTTTTGGTTGGAGGTTCTCTTCTGTGTAAGGAAGACCTATTATTGGGTGAGACTGTTTTATCTTGGAGACGTCGAGACTGTACATTACTGCACATTTAGAGCGACCTAGTCCACGACTGAGCCATCTTTATTTTGTTCGTGTTCTTTATGTGGAGCAAGATGATGAATTATGCTCTTCCACCTCCATGGAACATCTGAATCCACCACCATCGTCCATGGCTACTGATGCGACTTAGTAACAACAAAAACTGGCCCTGATTGAAAGGCGTTTGGTCATGGTTGTCCAAAGAAGATAGCCAGTTAATCACCTTTTTGAGATTAAAAAAATTAAATTCATCATCCTTAAGGTAAGACCCTCTAGCACCAGGTTCCTGAACCTACTTCTGCAACACGCTTGTTTCAAGCATTCTCCTTTTCCACCCATCAACAAAGGCTTGCTCTTTTGGTTCTCCGCTTCCAGTTCCCTCAGCTTGTCCTCCATCTCTTGAAAATCGATTAAGCCCTTGTTCGGTTCAGATTGTGAAGAACCGGCGCTGGAAGTGGCGATTTTACCGTTGAAGTGGTCCCAGCCCAGAAGCCAAAGGCTCCGTCTTTGGAATCGGAACCGGAAGAGGATAGCAGGTTCTAGAAGGTATGAGTTGGAGGCAGTTTTCTGAGATGAAGCTGTGGATGATTTGCATTGTAACGACGACGAGTGTGAAGTGGCGACGATGGGGAGGGTAAGCTAAGAAAGGAAGGAAGGAAAAGGTTTCAGAACATCGTTTGGGCGAAGGGTTAGAGTAGAAGGAGGGTGAAGTTGGATATTCAATGTTGCTGCCACCATTGAATTTGGACGGTGCTAGTTTAGGTTGGGGAAGGGAGGGAGGGTTGGTGAGGGTATGGAGATGAAGAGATGGGTTGTGGTCATAATACAATAAAAATAAAATGTGGGGTTTAAGTTCAAATAATATAAAAAGAAAAAACCGGTTATCACCGGTTAAAATTTTAGAGGATCAGTCCTCCATCTCAAAGTGGGAGGACATTAGCATCCGTTGGACTGTCATGGTTGATGAAAGCGGCTTTTTTATTAAACTATCCCAGTTTTCAAAATTATATATCAAAATAATTTGATTCTGAAATAATTTATCAAAATACTCTTATTTTGAATAAAAAAATATTTTTTGAGTGGCGCTGGTTGGATCAGGCCACTCCTTTACACGTGGCACCCTCTGATTGGGTGTCAATTATTTTACCTGAATTTAAAAAAAAAAAATCATGCAGCGCCACGTGGTGCTCTCTAGTGAGTGGCGCAACGCCACTCACCTGAGGGCGCCACGTGGCCAGTTCCTGGCCACTTCTTTTACACCTACCCCTCCCCCTCCCCCTCCCTATATGTAACCCCCCGCCCCCACCCCAGATTCCCACCCCCTAATCCTATAACTCACTCCCCCTTAACCCAACACTAATATCTTTCTTCACACATCTCACTTCTCCTTTTACCACACTATTCAACATTTTTTATTTTACTAGTACTCTTTAATATTTAGTAAGCAGTTTACATTAATATTTACTTTACCAATACGATTTACTGTTGTGTAATTTACATTAATGTTGTTATAATTCTTATCATGTTTATTAATATTGTGTAATTTAGATTAATGTTATTATAATTTATTTTTGTCTTTATTTATTGTTGTAATCACTCATATCTTTCTTCCACATCTTACTTCTCCTTCTACTGCACTCTTCAACATTATTTATTTTACTATAACTTTCATCTCACTTCTCCTGCTATTACACTCTTCAACATTATTCATTTTACTATTACTCTTTAATATTTAGGTATACAATTTAATTATAATTTTTATCAGTATTATTATACTAATATTATTATTTGTTTTTTATTTTATTTATTATTATTATTAATGTTATTATTTTATTTTGTAAATGAAATTATTATTGTTGTCATGATTAATAATTTTAATTTTGTTATTAAATTAATTTTATTATTATTGTCTTTTTTATTGTTGTCATCACTAATATTAATTGTAGGTATGCAACATATCTCAGTCCCCATTCTACTACACTGTCCAATATTATTTATTCTACTATTTGTAATTATTGTTTTAACTTCTGTTTAATCCTATATTATTATTATTATCATTATTATTTTATTAGAATTATTATATTAATGGTATCAGTAGTCTTTTGTTATTATTACTTTTGTTTCTAATGTTATTACTGCTTTTCTTAATTTTATTATTATTATGTAATGAACATTAATGTTATGATTATTGTTTTTTTTAGTGTTATGCATTAATGTTAAGATTATTATTTTTTTATTAGGTAAGATGACAGATGCGATTAATCCTGGCCCGGTAATTACATCAGTGTTGGGTGAGCAAACTACTCATGTTTCCCAACACGTATGGAAAGATGACGAAGATCGAGTTCTTATTTGTAGACGTGCCCAACAATTTCATGATAGAGGTGTGAACATACCCCCTGCCATTGCAGGGTATCTTAAGCAAGCCGGATTTTTGAGAATTGCTCAGTTATCTTTATTTCAAGTTAATCATTGACAGGTTTGCGTGTTGACGGGACTACAGTAATAGGCAAAAACCGTAAAATTGGGCTGAGTATGTGGGTAATATGTTAGGATTGATTTCATATTAATATAATAATACTATTTAAAAATGAAATATTAAATAAAATTGTTGAATAATTATAATTAAGCAAATAAAAAAGGCAATAATAATAACATTAATTAAATAAAAATATTAAAAATATTAGTGATTACAAAAATAAATAAAGAGAAAAGTAAATAATAAAAATATTAATATAAATTACATAATAGTAATAAAATTTACAAATAAATAAAATAAATAAATAATGTTGGACAATAATTATAATTAAACATTAGTGATTACAACAATAAATAAAGACAAAAATAAATTATAATAACATTAATCTAAATTACACAATATTAATAAACATGACAAGAATTATAACAGCATTAATACAAATTACACAACACTAAATCGTATTAGTAACGTAAATATTAATATAAACTGCTTATTAAATATTAAAGAGTAATAGTAAAATAAATAATGTTGAAGAGTGTGGTAGAAGGAGAAGTGAGATATGTGAAGAAAGATATAAGTGTTGGGTTAAGGGGGAGTGGGTTATAGGATTTGGGGGGGTGGGAGGCTGGGACTGGTGTGTTGGGGGTGGAGGGCGGGGGGTTATATATAGGGAGGGGGGAGGGGTAGATGTAGAAGAAGTGGCCAGGAACTGGCCACGTGGCGCCCTTAGGTGAGTGGCACCACTCCAACCAGCGCCACTCACCAGAAAGCGCCACGTGGCGTTGCATGATTTTTTTTTTTTAAATTCGGGTAAAATAATTGGTACCCAATCAGAGGGTGCCACGTGTAAAGGAGTGGCGCTGGACCAGCTCCACTCAAAAAATATTTTTTTATTCAAAACAAGAGTATTTTGATAAATTGTTTCAGAACCAAATTATTTTGGTATATAGTTTTGAAAACTAGGGTAGTTTAGTAAAAAAGCTTGATGGCAGCCATGGGTAGCAAGGCAGAGTTGAAAATGGCAAGGCATATCTTTGCCTTGGATCTCTTGATGGTTTCTTCAGTTCTTTTATTTTTTTTATTTAATTTTTTCATAATAATTAATAAATTATTTTTAATTTTTTAATTTGATAAATTAATTATTTAATATAATTTAATCCATGTGGACCGTCACGTAAGCAACTTCCGTTAGCAAATTGACAGACATTAGACAGAAGGACCAAACTTGCAACAGTGAAAAAATAGGAGGACTAAATGTGCTAAAAAAATCATAGGGACTAAAATCGCACATGAACAATAGTAAAGGGACCAAAAGTGAAAATAACCCAAAAATCTAACATGTATATGTTCTATTATTTTGTTGTTGAAAATATTTATTTAACTATCTCCTTGAGTCAGTTCAATTGGTTAAGTTGTGGGACATGATTTGTGAGTGTGTTTCGTCCCTTAGTCTTTTCCTTCTCCCATATCCCCTCCAAATATAAGGCCTCTTATGAGCCCCCTTAGACAAAAAAAAAAAATCATTTAACAATGTTATTAAGAGTGAAATATAAATGATTTGAATAATTTATAATTAATCATAGGTTTAATATTTTGTCTTATAATTATAAGCAAAATCTTCATTAAGCAATTATTGCAAATGAGGTTTCCAATTTATAATAACATAATATAATCTCCTTTTTTTTGTACATAATATTAATATTTCATAGGTGAACAACATTTAATAAATTTAACTTGAAATGATTCTCTACTTTTTTTTTTGGTGACTCAATGATTCTCTACTTTTAACAATTCAAAAGTTTTTCATAAAAATAAAAATAAAAAACAATTCATAAGTCAGAGTTTTAAAGCATATCCAATTGTGCAACTCATTAGAATTGTTTAACTTCTCTTTTTATGAGTCCTATCATATCACATTATCACTTTTTATTTTATACTATTTTAAGCAAATCTTCACTCCAATGATGCAACTCTAAAAATTTCATCTAATAGGTCTCATCTCTAGCTTATCTTTTGTTTAAACAATGACTGCTTCTATAAGACTATAAGTAAGGGTGCTTGTAGTTGGATATCATATCACTATGCTTGAACGATACTATCGTATAAGAACCAAATTTTTATTTGTTTAAGTTACTTAAGCAACTTCCTTTAAAATTGGTCTTAGATCTTAATCACTTTAAGTAAAATCATAAACATTTAAGACTAAAATATCATTTTGGTCATTTAACTTATTTTTTAGTTTTAATTTGGTCCCTTAACTTCTAAAAGTTTCAATTTGATCCCTTAACTTGTCTCTGTTAACACAAGTTAGTCCTCTCTGTCAATGATATAAGTAAAAGTGACGAAAGTGCTATACATGTTAACAACTTAAAGGACCAATTTGAAATTCATTTAAAATTTAAGAAATCAATTTAAAACTCATTTAAAAGTTAAGGGACTAATTTAAAAAGTTAAGGAATCAAAATGATATTTTATCCGACATTTAAATGGCGTTTCAGTAAGGCTTTGACATTTCTGTTTTCGGTGGTAAGGGCGGAAAAATCAACTTTCTTTCCTTTGAACAAAGAAAGGGAAAAAGATTATGGTAGGTGATAACAGAGTTTTGAAATTCAAATGTAGTGTCTTTAGTTCCTTATGCCCACTGGCAAGGGTGGGTGGGCCTAATTTTGGAACATTAACAATTTTCTATGCAACGGTTATAACATAATTGCAATGATCCATTCATTTCAGTAAAGCCTAATAATTAGGATTATGGTCTTGTACATGGTTTTAACTTTTGAAGGCCGATGTAGAACTCGGCACACTTTCCCTCTACCAGTGCTACTTTTCCTTTTCCTTTTCCTTTTTTCCTTTCCCATGTAATCAATTTTCTTTTTCTTTTCGGTTTGTCCATTCGTCTCAACCTCTTTGAGGAGCCTTCCAAGCAATTTTGAGATAATATTATTTTAATAAAATAAATACATGGTTTACTTCTGTGTAGAAACAAAAAATAAAAGATAAAAGTTATACATGTGAATAGTACAATGTGCAGGCCAAAAATCACATGACTTACACTTGTTTGCGATATGGATTATGCTAACGAGTGTTTTAAAGACACTCTTTAAGGAAATAAAAAAAACAATTTTACATTGAAAAACTAAATATACCACATCTTCAAATATTAAATACATCAATTTTTAATGAAAAATTTCTTTTCTTACTTCTTTAACAAGTGTCCTAAGGATACTCGTTAGCATTCTCCTTATTATATTAAGTTTTCATTTTGTACACAACTAATCCTGAAAATGCATCAAATGAACATTTATTATGTTAGGCCACTCCTCGAGAACTTATGGTCTGACCTGTTTAATGCTTAGTCTGACCTAGACCGTTCAACGAAAAGGTCGGTCAAAGACATTTTAAAAATCTATATAATTAAAAATGTCAAACTCTAGATTTACAAAAAGCACAGTAAACCCATCAGACTGACCTGTTTAATATTACATATTATAATTTATAATTTATATTTTTTTGTTTAATTTGAAGGTGAAGACATATTGGCATATTCACTCGTAGAGGTTTATTGACCTATTTAGCGGTGAAGGCTTATTGATCTATTTACGTGTGAAGACCTATTTAAAGGCCTAATCGGTTCATAGAGGTTTGATGAGTTGGGGAATGGTTCGTGGTCGTGAGGGAGAAAGGGTGGGTGGTGTAACACCCCGATTTTTCTTAATCTTTTAATTAATCAGTAATTAATTAATTGTATTTTATTTGAGGGTCTAGAAACTTTAATAAATTATTCCGAGGCCATAGTCACGCTCTACGCTATCGTAGGAAGCTATGGTTAAGTTTTGGGTCGAAAACTCAGACGGAGCCCGGTCTGCGTTTTTCCTTGACAGTAATGCTTTACTACTATCGAGACCTAATTGGGACCCGCGAACGAGACAGTTAGTCTTAGAATCACATTTCCTACACTTTCGAAAAAGTTCGTCCTGACGTTCGAAAATAAAAATAATATTATTATATTCAGGCCGATAATCGTTCTAGGAGACGATTCGAGCTATCTTAGGGTTTGTCGAGAACCTTGAGCCAATGATTTTCATACTAGAGCTATGATAAATCATTTGGGGCCTCCTACAAGTGTCGTGAGAATTTTCAAACTGTCGGGACGTGAAATGACCAAATTGCCCTTGGTTATTTTTACTAATTACCTTTTTACCCTTTTTACCTTTCTTAACTCTTAAGAAAACTCAAAGAAAATATCTTCACCCTCACTTTCTCTCTCCATAATTTCGAGCTCTCTCTCTCTCCTTATCACCTCCAACTTCTTCTTCTTCCTTCTTTCTTCTTCTTCTTCTTCCTCCATTTCTCTTTTCTTCCTCCATTTTCACCTCCATTTTTCTCAAGCTTCCTCAAGGATTTTCAACCAAGTTTGTGAAGCAAAGTTGCTCCTCTCATCCTCCTCTATCACCTAGAAGGTATAGATTTCATCTTTGAGCTCTCAATTTTTATTTTCTCCATTTATTTTCATGAATGTCAATTTCTAGATCTAAACTTCAAAAATCTCTAGAAAATTGTAGAAAAATCATTTTGAGACCAAACCAATTCCTATGAGCTAGTATCATCCCCTACTATCATAATCCAAGAGCTTGTGATGAAATAAAATCTCTAGCCTATTTATCTTTTAGGGTCCGAATGGGTGGGTTTTTGGGGAAGAAAATGGGTTTTGTTCTTTGTTCTTGATTCCTCATGTGTCATCCCTTAATCATGTAATCCAAGTGATTAGGAGGCCAAATCACACTCTCACCTATTTTTCATGGTGAGGGCCGAAACCCTACTTTGATGGTTTAAGGGGTTTTGGTTCAAATCTTTGATAATTGATCATTGATTATGCATTAGGTATGCTTAAGGGTCATTGATCCAAGAGTTGGTAGAATTTCAATATCCCTAGCCTACTTAATTAATTAAGGTCAGTAGCTAAACCTAGAGATTAGATAGATTATGGTTTCCTTATTTTAATTTCTGGTTGTGTTTTGTTGTATAGACTCGGACAGGATTCGAACATCCGACAGCGCACCCGACTGACAGCTGCGGAGTCGTAGCCGGAGCTGCTCGAGGGAATCACTAAGGTGGGGAGAAAGAACTCATATCGTCGGGAAGGCAAGCTAGTATAGAATATATATATCTGTGTAGGGAAACCCTAAAACCCTACTAGAGGTTGAGCCCTGGAAAAGTGCCTGGACCCTAGGTGTAGGTACTTTTGGGCTATCACCACTAAGTTGATGATATGACTATTGTAGTTTGTTGAGGTTGATGTGTTGAATTGGTTATTTGATTATTTGTTGGTTTTATTTGTTGAACTGCCTATATGATGAATTATTGTTTGACTTCATAATGATAGCTGTACTGGTAGAATTACTGTTGTGATGATAATGTGATTTGATTGATTGAGTGTTGATGAGAGTATGGTGAGCGTTGATGTTGTTCGGGTTGATATCGTTGTGGTCCCGACCGTGGAGCTGTGGCTCGTAGACGCAAGGCGTCGTGATGCTGATGCGATGTTGATGATGATGTGATGTTGATGTTGATGATTGATGTTGACGTTGATGTGATGCGATGTGTCGTGGTCGTGGACGAGTGTTTAGGCGTGAGGTTCCGATATCAACCTGCGATGGATGTTTGTTGCATTTTCATAACATTTCATACCACAGCATTTGGTCCCAAAGGGGGATGTCCAATTGGGGACGTTACGTAAAATCCCGAGGCGGGATATGATGTGATGTGATGTGATGTGATCCCGACGGGGATGTCCAATTGGGGACGTGATGTATCGGCCGACATGCATATAGGGAAGACAGCATATACATAGGGATTAGTATCCCTCCCATAGGCTTATTCGAGAGAACGATGTTTGAGATGATTGTGATTGGTGACTTAAGAGATGGATGAGGTTGTGCTATATATGTTATTTGTGTTGTGTGATGTATATATATATATATATATATATGCTGTACTGATGCCCCTCTCCCATATTGATGATATATGTTTCTTATCTCCCGCTATTTTTCTGTATGTGTTGCTCCTATTTTATGGGAAGACCCCGAGGAGGAACCGGTTGCTGAAGAGCTGGACGGCATTCCTTACGAGCCTGACGCTGGAGGACGTGTCGCGGACCCTAGCCTCGAGAGGTTGGGCAATGATCGTGATTAGTCGGAGAGCTATCTCTCGGCCTACTTTTCATACTTTTATTTTGGTTTGTAAGAGTATACTCGTATGTATTACTGTATTACTGTAGCCCTACTGATGGGGCAATACTGTATGTGATATATTTCTTTATATTTTAAGCTGCGTACTCTGAAGTGTTGCGTGCCGTGTATTTGTTTGCTTCCGCGCTAGATTTTCCGCTTCGCTTCGTTTTAATAAGGCGCGCTAACGTTATTATGCGATTAAGATTAGTTAATATCTTAGGTTCTACTGATGGGACGGCGGGTCGTCTCATTTATTGGTATCAGAGCAGTTCGAATTCTAATATCGGACTGTGTGGTTTA
This sequence comes from Ammopiptanthus mongolicus, assembly GCA_039655645.1. Taxonomy (NCBI): domain Eukaryota; kingdom Viridiplantae; phylum Streptophyta; class Magnoliopsida; order Fabales; family Fabaceae; genus Ammopiptanthus; species Ammopiptanthus mongolicus. The sequence continues at coordinate 50,978,904 of CM077350.1, forward strand.
GGAAGTATACCAGCATTGACGGTTATGTCCACTTTGGGTACCAACTGTGTTCTATTCTTGTCGGGAATAACTAAGGATCTGGGGAATTTCGCTAAGCGAAATATTGTTTCGCTAAGCGAAATATTGTTTCGCTAAGCGAATTTTGCCTCGCTGCGCGATCCAGAGAAGTTCCAATCAATTTCGCTAAGCGAAATGATCTCGCCGAGCGATCCAGAGAAGTTCCAATCAATTTCGCTAAGCGAAATGATCTCGCCGAGCGATCCAGAGAGGTTCCAATCAATTTCGCTAAGCGAAATTAATCTCGCTACGCGATCCAGACAGGTTTCAAATGGTGCATCGCTGTCTCAATTACGCCAAGCGAATGGATCCTCGCTAAGCGAAATGCACTCAGATTCGCTAAGCGGATTGATCTCGCTAAGCGAAACCTTGTTCTTGCCTTTTCTCTTGTTTTCTTCATTTTCTTTCATAACTAACAAACTAGATATTAATTTTGTTTTCTTCATTCCCTAACTAATCTTTTACCAGGAAGGAATGGCCAGAGGACGTGGTAGAGGAAGGGGAGCACTAGTTGGAACCGGGAGCCCCGACAGTAGTAGGGATACCTCGGGAGTTGGAGGTAGCGGAGATCAGGACGAAGCGATGAGGGCCATGAGAGATTTGGCCGCTGCAATGCTGCAACAAACACAGCAGAATGCTCAGTTCATGCAGCGACAGGAAGAGAGGGATGCTAGACAACAACAGAATCCGGTCGGAGGAGGTGAAGTTGTAAACACTGGACTGAATGCTTTCATGAAGGGGAATCCTCCCCAATTCCATGGAGACTATAATCCGGAGGCTGCTGAGCTATGGCTGCAAGAAATCGAGAAAGTCTTTGTGGCTATCCAGTGCAGAGAGGATAGGAAGGTTACTTACGCTGCTTTCATGCTAGTCGGAGCAGCTGAAGCATGGTGGAGAAACAAACAGAGACTGCTAGAGGCTGGGGGAAGATTACTGACTTGGGAGGCATTCCGCGAGAGCTTCTTGGAGAAATATTTTCCGAGGAGTGTTCGTCAAGAAAAGGAAAAAGAATTCCTAAGCCTGAAGCAGGGCCAGAAGTCGGTTGGAGAATACGCAATGAGGTTCGAGGCGCTACTGAAATTCTCCCAATTTTACCAAGTGCACCCGGATGAAGACTGGGTGTGCCGAAGGTTCGAAGACGGACTAAGGTCCGAGCTGAAGAGGGCCATGCTGCCGTTGAGTATCCGATCATTTCCCGAGCTAGTGGAAAAATGTACCATACTGGAAGGACACGATCAAGAGCGAATTACACAAACTCCAGTAACAAGTGGTGGACCAACCAGGAGCTTTGGTCAGAAAGGTCGAGGAGGAAAGTTCCAACCGAGGGCGAAGCCTTACAGTCGCCCGAATCAGCAACCAGCAAACTATGGAAGAGGAAATGCCAGTCAAGGGCAACCAGGATTCTCCAAGTGCTTTCGATGTGGCGGGCCGCATCCAGTGAAAGACTGTGCTCAGGCACCGAATGTCACTTGCTTCCGTTGTGGCACGTGGGGCCACTATGCCAACGAATGTCGAACAGGGGACGCCGGTAAGGGCCAAGTTCAACAGCAAGCCGGGAGGGCTCAGAGTGTTGGGACTGGACAACAAATGGTGGGCCAGCAAAACAGGCCGCAGACAACGGGAAGAGTGTTCGCCGTGAGGGGGTCTGAAGCCTCTCAATGTCCCAATCTGATACAAGGTAAGTGCTTAGTTGCGGGGGGACTCTTATCTGTTTTATTTGATTCGGGGGCTACACATTCCTTTATTTCTTTAGCGTGTGTGGATAATTTGAATTTACCTATTTCATCCTTACCATATAACTTGACTGTTTCTACACCTACGGGTGATTCCCTGACAACTCTATTTGTCTGTTTAAAATGCCCGGTTATGTTAGAAAACCGATCTTTTCTTGTGGACCTAGTCTGTCTGCCTATGCAGCAGATCGATATTATCCTAGGCATGGATTGGCTTTCGGCCAACCATGTAGTACTGGACTGTTCAAATAAAACCCTCTGCTTTTCCAAGCAATCTGGATCATTGCCTGCCAGTGATGGTGTATCGGGAGGTGTACAATCAGGAGAGTGCATGGTGCTGTTTTCTTTGGAAGCCGAAGAGACTCCAAGTCTTGATGCTTTGCCAGTGGTGCGTGAGTTTCCGGATGTATTCCCGGATGATGTGCCAGGATTGCCACCCAAGAGAGAGGTGGAGTTTGCAATTGACCTTACACCCGGAGCTGGACCGATTTCGATAGCACCCTATCGAATGTCCTTAACAGAGTTGGCAGAACTGAAGAAGCAATTGGACGACATGCTGCAAAAGCAGTTTATTAGACCGAGTGTTTCACCATGGGGAGCACCAGTGCTGTTCGTCAAGAAGAAGGACGGCAGTTCGAGGTTGTGTGTGGACTATAGACAACTCAACAAGGTGACAATCAAGAATAAGTACCCGTTGCCAAGGATCGACGATCTTATGGACCAATTAAGGGGAGCAACGGTATTTTCTAAGATTGATTTGAGATCCGGTTATCATCAAATAAGGGTGAAAGAAGATGATATACCAAAGACAGCTTTCAGGAGTCGGTACGGACACTACGAGTATCTAGTTATGCCTTTTGGTGTGACTAATGCTCCTGCAGTGTTCATGGACTACATGAATAGAATCTTCAGACCGTACCTCGATAAGTTTGTCGTTGTTTTTATCGATGACATCCTTATCTACTCCTTAGACAAGGAAGAACATCAAGAGCATTTGCGGATTGTACTTCAAGTTCTTAAGAACAGACAACTCTATGCCAAGTTGTCCAAGTGCGAGTTCTGGCTGGAGGAGGTACAATTCCTTGGGCGTGTGATCGACAAGGATGGTATCGCAGTAGATCCTGCAAAAGTAGAAGCCGTGGTCAAATGGGAAAGTCCTAAGACGGTAACCGAGATCAGAAGTTTTCTCGGACTAGCAGGATACTACAGAAGGTTCATCGAGGGATTCTCGAAGGTTGCGTTACCTCTGACGCAATTAACGAGGAAAGGAAAAGCGTACGAATGGACAGAAGAGTGTGAGACTAGTTTCCAAGAGCTGAAAGGGAGGCTAACTACATCTCCGGTACTAGTCTTGCCAAATCCATCAATGTCGTTCGATGTGTACTGTGACGCATCGTACCAAGGTTTGGGTTGTGTGCTTATGCAAGAAAGGAAAGTGGTAGCCTATGCTTCCAGACAGCTAAAAGTGCATGAACAAAATTACCCAACCCACGACCTAGAGTTGGCGGCAATAGTGTTTTCATTGAAGATATGGAGACACTATCTTTATGGCGCTAAATTCAGCGTGTTTAGCGACCATAAAAGTTTAAAGTATTTGTTCGACCAAAAGGAGTTGAACATGCGACAGAGGAGATGGATGGAATTCATAAAGGATTATGAATTTGATCTACAGTACCACCCAGGAAAGGCCAACGTGGTGGCAGATGCATTGAGTCGGAAATCTTTGCATATGTCCGCTATGATGGTGAAGGAACTGGAACTGCTGGAACAGTTCAGGAATCTGAACCTGGAGGTGGAGTTATCCAGAGATAAGATAAGTTTAGGAATGATCACTATCACTAGTGATTTTCTGAACTTGATCTGGAAAAAGCAAGGAGAAGATCAGTACCTACAGGAAAAGAACCAGATGGTAGAAGAAGGAAGGACTTCAGAGTTCAAGAAGGGTACTGATGGAATCCTGAAGTTTGGAAACAGGATATGTGTGCCGAAGGATAGTGAAGTTAGGAACATGATCTTGGAAGAAGCACATAAGAGCAAACTGAGTTTTCATCCCGGATCTACAAAGATGTATCAGGACCTAAAGGGAATGTTTTGGTGGCCTGGGATGAAGAAGGAAGTAGCAGAATATGTCCAATCCTGTCTGGTGTGTCAAAAGGCAAAGATCGAACACCAGAAACCAGCAGGGTTATTACAATCACTAGACGTCCCAGAATGGAAATGGGATAGCATTGCAATGGATTTTGTTTCCGGACTACCAAGAACGCAGAAGAGATGCGATGCAGTTTGGGTAATCGTTGACAGGCTTACGAAATGTGCTCATTTCTTGCCGATCAACCAAAGGTATTCTTTAGAAAGATTAACCCAGATTTACATCAGAGAAGTGGTAAGATTACACGGGGTACCTTCGAGTATAATTTCGGACAGGGATCCGAGGTTTACTTCTAGGTTTTGGCAGCGTCTAAATGGTGCATTGGGGACGAAGCTCAGGATGAGTTCAGCTTATCATCCACAAACGGATGGTCAGTCTGAAAGGACGATTCAATCGTTGGAGGATCTTTTAAGAGCATGTGTTTTGGAAAACACGGGAAGTTGGGACGAATTCCTTCCATTGATTGAATTCACATATAATAATAGTTTCCACTCGAGTATTGGCATGGCGCCATACGAGGCCCTGTACGGACGGAAGTGTCGAACACCACTCTGTTGGTATGAAACCGGGGAAAATCAGTTGATAGGACCCGAGATGGTACAGCGAACGACGGAGCAAGTTAAGAAAATTCGGGAAAAGATGAAAGTCGCACGGGATCGGCAGAAGAGCTACAGTGATAAGAGGAGGAGACCTTTGGAGTTCCAGGAAGGCGACCATGTCTTTATGAGGGTCACTCCAAGAACTGGAATCGGCAGGGCAATCAAATCCAGAAAGCTTACACCTAGATTCATTGGACCATTTCAAATTCTTCGCCGAATTGGTCCAGTTGCCTACCAAATTGCCTTACCTCCCAACCTATCCAATATTCACAATGTATTCCATGTATCCCAACTCAGAAAATATCATCCCGATCCATCACACGTGATAGAGCCCGAATCAATCCAGGTAAGGGATAACTTAGAATACGAAGCATTGCCTGTACGGATTGAAGACACGAGGGTGAAGGAACTCCGCGGAAAGCAGATTCCCTTAGTCAAGGTCATATGGGATGCTACAACAGGAGATGCCACCTGGGAACGCGAAGAGGATATGCAGCAGCGGTATCCACATCTATTCTAAGGTACGTCGAATTTCGAGGACGAAATTCTTTTTAAGGGGGGTAGTAATGTAACACCCCGATTTTTCTTAATCTTTTAATTAATCAGTAATTAATTAATTGTATTTTATTTGAGGGTCTAGAAACTTTAATAAATTATTCCGAGGCCATAGTCACGCTCTACGCTATCGTAGGAAGCTATGGTTAAGTTTTGGGTCGAAAACTCAGACGGAGCCCGGTCTGCGTTTTTCCTTGACAGTAGTGCTTTACTACTATCGAGACCTAATTGGGACCCGCGAACGAGACAGTTAGTCTTAGAATCACATTTCCTACACTTTCGAAAAAGTTCGTCCTGACGTTCGAAAATAAAAATAATATTATTATATTCAGGCCGATAATCGTTCTAGGAGACGATTCGAGCTATCTTAGGGTTTGTCGAGAACCTTGAGCCAATGATTTTCATACTAGAGCTATGATAAATCATTTGGGGCCTCCTACAAGTGTCGTGAGAATTTTCAAACTGTCGGGACGTGAAATGACCAAATTGCCCTTGGTTATTTTTACTAATTACCTTTTTACCCTTTTTACCTTTCTTAACTCTTAAGAAAACTCAAAGAAAATATCTTCACCCTCACTTTCTCTCTCCATAATTTCGAGCTCTCTCTCTCTCCTTATCACCTCCAACTTCTTCTTCTTCCTTCTTTCTTCTTCTTCTTCTTCCTCCATTTCTCTTTTCTTCCTCCATTTTCACCTCCATTTTTCTCAAGCTTCCTCAAGGATTTTCAACCAAGTTTGTGAAGCAAAGTTGCTCCTCTCATCCTCCTCTATCACCTAGAAGGTATAGATTTCATCTTTGAGCTCTCAATTTTTATTTTCTCCATTTATTTTCATGAATGTCAATTTCTAGATCTAAACTTCAAAAATCTCTAGAAAATTGTAGAAAAATCATTTTGAGACCAAACCAATTCCTATGAGCTAGTATCATCCCCTACTATCATAATCCAAGAGCTTGTGATGAAATAAAATCTCTAGCCTATTTATCTTTTAGGGTCCGAATGGGTGGGTTTTTGGGGAAGAAAATGGGTTTTGTTCTTTGTTCTTGATTCCTCATGTGTCATCCCTTAATCATGTAATCCAAGTGATTAGGAGGGCAAATCACACTCTCACCTATTTTTCATGGTGAGGGCCGAAACCCTACTTTGATGGTTTAAGGGGTTTTGGTTCAAATCTTTGATAATTGATCATTGATTATGCATTAGGTATGCTTAAGGGTCATTGATCCAAGAGTTGGTAGAATTTCAATATCCCTAGCCTACTTAATTAATTAAGGGCAGTAGCTAAACCTAGAGATTAGATAGATTATGGTTTCCTTATTTTAATTTCTGGTTGTGTTTTGTTGTATAGACTCGGACAGGATTCGAACATCCGACAGCGCACCCGACTGACAGCTGCGGAGTCGTAGCCGGAGCTGCTCGAGGGAATCACTAAGGTGGGGAGAAAGAACTCATATCGTCGGGAAGGCAAGCTAGTATAGAATATATATATCTGTGTAGGGAAACCCTAAAACCCTACTAGAGGTTGAGCCCTGGAAAAGTGCCTGGACCCTAGGTGTAGGTACTTTTGGGCTATCACCACTAAGTTGATGATATGACTATTGTAGTTTGTTGAGGTTGATGTGTTGAATTGGTTATTTGATTATTTGTTGGTTTTATTTGTTGAACTGCCTATATGATGAATTATTGTTTGACTTCATAATGATAGCTGTACTGGTAGAATTACTGTTGTGATGATAATGTGATTTGATTGATTGAGTGTTGATGAGAGTATGGTGAGCGTTGATGTTGTTCGGGTTGATATCGTTGTGGTCCCGACCGTGGAGCTGTGGCTCGTAGACGCAAGGCGTCGTGATGCTGATGCGATGTTGATGATGATGTGATGTTGATGTTGATGATTGATGTTGACGTTGATGTGATGCGATGTGTCGTGGTCGTGGACGAGTGTTTAGGCGTGAGGTTCCGATATCAACCTGCGATGGATGTTTGTTGCATTTTCATAACATTTCATACCACAGCATTTGGTCCCAAAGGGGGATGTCCAATTGGGGACGTTACGTAAAATCCCGAGGCGGGATATGATGTGATGTGATGTGATGTGATCCCGACGGGGATGTCCAATTGGGGACGTGATGTATCGGCCGACATGCATATAGGGAAGACAGCATATACATAGGGATTAGTATCCCTCCCATAGGCTTATTCGAGAGAACGATGTTTGAGATGATTGTGATTGGTGACTTAAGAGATGGATGAGGTTGTGCTATATATGTTATTTGTGTTGTGTGATGTATATATATATATGCTGTACTGATGCCCCTCTCCCATATTGATGATATATGTTTCTTATCTCCCGCTATTTTTCTGTATGTGTTGCTCCTATTTTATGGGAAGACCCCGAGGAGGAACCGGTTGCTGAAGAGCTGGACGGCATTCCTTACGAGCCTGACGCTGGAGGACGTGTCGCGGACCCTAGCCTCGAGAGGTTGGGCAATGATCGTGATTAGTCGGAGAGCTATCTCTCGGCCTACTTTTCATACTTTTATTTTGGTTTGTAAGAGTATACTCGTATGTATTACTGTATTACTGTAGCCCTACTGATGGGGCAATACTGTATGTGATATATTTCTTTATATTTTAAGCTGCGTACTCTGAAGTGTTGCGTGCCGTGTATTTGTTTGCTTCCGTGCTAGATTTTCCGCTTCGCTTCGTTTTAATAAGGCGCGCTAACGTTATTATGCGATTAAGATTAGTTAATATCTTAGGTTCTACTGATGGGACGGCGGGTCGTCTCAGGTGGGGGTGGAAGTGGTGGCAAATGACGACTCTGGTTGTCAGATCGAGGCGGGTGAGGAGTTTTCGTTGTTTGGGAAGAAATTGGAAAAGGGGATGAAGAAATAGAGAAATTGAAGAAGAAGTTCTAATACAATAACCTAAGAGTTGAGATTAAAATAAAAATAAAAAGTTTTACAATTATTACTGGACACTTTGTAAGATGATGAAATCACCATTTGTGGTATCTTATACGCCTTAAGGTCACATTGATAAATAAAAACGATAAATTCTATTATTAAACGTCGAAAGTATCACAATTTCGAACTAAATGATTTGGGTGTCAAATTTTTTTTATGAACCACCGTAATTAGGGTTTTGGACTCTCTGGTGACATCCCGGGGTATCCCCATAAGTTTCGGTTCTTTGGACCTACTATGAGCCTAATCATCGGTTGACTGCTTAAAGCGGAGAATTAACCCTTGGTTTTCACAATCTCCCAACCAGAGGGCCTACTACTAGGATTCGAACTTGCGTTCTCCTCTTTACGAGGTCAAAATGCTTACCACTCGACCAACCAGGGTTGGTCGAGTTTTTAAAAGAGGTGCAACACGAGGAATTCAAAATTTTCTTTATTTCTTTTCTTTTTAATTTAAATCAAATTCTTGAATGCCTTTATCTATATAACTAAGCATATTTATTTATCCAATTAATTATTCGATGCAAAAACTTATATTTAATCGGGATAAAATAACAATACGAAACTAGTAGAGATATCAAATCGAGCCACTCGGCTTGGCCAGACCATAGAAACAGGTCGAACCGGACCAGGCCGAATTTACTTCGGGCTATGATTTTGATGGCCTGGCCTAGTCCAATGTCGGGCCAACGGGCCAAATCAACCTAATTATAAATAAATAAAATTAAATAATATCAAATACCAATTCTTCTATTATAACTACAGGTTCAGGAATTGTTTTATATCAAACAAGGAATACAAGAATGGCTAAAAAATATCATTTATAACACTTGTTTGCTCAACTGTGCTATTTTCGTAATTTTCCTTTTCTTTTTCCTTGTTAATCAAAGTCCAAAGACATGAAACTCAAACGAGATTCAAATACCAAAACACGGTTCCAGTTTTGGTACTCAAAGGAGATAAAAAGAAAAAAGTACATTAATGAATCTCATTTCATATCTAAATAAACACCACAATGCTGGGCACACTAATGAAGTGCAACATAAAATGGGACACATGCTATGAGTTAACGGGACACCAAATTGTAAACCTACATACATAAGTCCACCTTGAACAAGTGTGAAGAAAATTCAAGAACCGTATAAAGCATTTACAACATACTTTGAGTTAATGGGACACCAAAATAACTTCTGTCAAACTTCCACCGAAGCCGATTACATAATAGTATACTGACATTAAGGCATTAAGCTGCAACACAACATAAGAGATTCATGAACCATATAAGCTGCAACACAACACCAGTAAGCTCAGCTCGGCCTAAAATATGAGCTGTTCAGGTGAGTCCATCGGGCCGGACAAAAATTGACACCTCTATAAACTAGTTGTAATCATTCATACACATGCGTTTATTAAGGGCATTTACAAACTAATGAATATATGCATTAGGTATATATGTATGTGCCAATTAAGCTCATTAGAATCAAGATTTCACCTATACAAGAAGGATATTTCTAGTAAAAGACATTGAATCGAGACGAACAGGGGTTGTCCACATTTGCTGTGGCTTGGGTTTGATTCTCAGGTTTCCCCTGTTGATAAGAGATATGTAAATTCCACTATAAATCCTCGTTGATGTTGGTGGTCTTCTCTGACCTTACGAGAGGGTGTGTTTTCCCCTAATCTAAACTTTTATTCACAAAAAAAAAAAACAGAACAATATAACTAAAATAAAAGAAAACAGGCATTCTAATGCAGGAAATCCAACGATGGAGATATGAATCTTCATAAAGTCCCAAAAACTATAAGTCCTCTTGAATGAGGTCCAAAACCCAAGTCCTTGCTCCAAGTCTCATATGCACGGTAGAGTCATCTTTAGTAGTTCGTACACAGAAGGGTCTAAAACATAACAAGAAAACACACATAAAAAGGGTGAGAATTCATGAATCCTAAATAGATATAATTTGAAAATAAATACATATTTACATATAGTTGGCAAACCAAATAGAATCAATAAGGCATATCAACCCCAAGTTTCACACTTTATATAATTGAAGATATCCAAGTCCAACAAAATAACACAATTATAAACCATGAACTAGTGTAATGCACGTATGTCATTGATAAATCGCCATTGTGCGTGTTTATTTGCGGGGAAATTAGGTGAATTTTTATAATATTTAAAAGCATTTAATCATAGATTTCACCTATTCCCCCTTATCTCTTGCAGAATTAAGGAGTTCAGTGGCTGCTACAAAAATGTGGCTAAAAAGAGACATTTCTAGGGAGTTTTAAGAAAGAAAGGCTTAATCTCATCCCAAAGACTTCAACATATCAAGAAGGACGCAAACAGATGAAAAACAACAGGCGTTAGCATGAGCACGACCGTGCTCATCAACAACATGGGCGTTCTAGTCAGCACACTTGTTCTCCTATCAAGTCTCCATCATGGGTTGACGTTGATTTTTCGATATGATCCTGCTCCCTATGAGGACGGTTGTGCTCATCATCAGCACGGCCGTTACCCTTTTTACCTTTCTTAACTCTTAAGAAAACTCAAAGAAAATATCTTCACCCTCACTTTCTCTCTCCATAATTTCGAGCTCTCTCTCTCTCCTTATCACCTCCAACTTCTTCTTCTTCCTTCTTTCTTCTTCTTCTTCTTCCTCCATTTCTCTTTTCTTCCTCCATTTTCACCTCCATTTTTCTCAAGCTTCCTCAAGGATTTTCAACCAAGTTTGTGAAGCAAAGTTGCTCCTCTCATCCTCCTCTATCACCTAGAAGGTATAGATTTCATCTTTGAGCTCTCAATTTTTATTTTCTCCATTTATTTTCATGAATGTCAATTTCTAGATCTAAACTTCAAAAATCTCTAGAAAATTGTAGAAAAATCATTTTGAGACCAAACCAATTCCTATGAGCTAGTATCATCCCCTACTATCATAATCCAAGAGCTTGTGATGAAATAAAATCTCTAGCCTATTTATCTTTTAGGGTCCGAATGGGTGGGTTTTTGGGGAAGAAAATGGGTTTTGTTCTTTGTTCTTGATTCCTCATGTGTCATCCCTTAATCATGTAATCCAAGTGATTAGGAGGCCAAATCACACTCTCACCTATTTTTCATGGTGAGGGCCGAAACCCTACTTTGATGGTTTAAGGGGTTTTGGTTCAAATCTTTGATAATTGATCATTGATTATGCATTAGGTATGCTTAAGGGTCATTGATCCAAGAGTTGGTAGAATTTCAATATCCCTAGCCTACTTAATTAATTAAGGGCAGTAGCTAAACCTAGAGATTAGATAGATTATGGTTTCCTTATTTTAATTTCTGGTTGTGTTTTGTTGTATAGACTCGGACAGGATTCGAACATCCGACAGCGCACCCGACTGACAGCTGCGGAGTCGTAGCCGGAGCTGCTCGAGGGAATCACTAAGGTGGGGAGAAAGAACTCATATCGTCGGGAAGGCAAGCTAGTATAGAATATATATATCTGTGTAGGGAAACCCTAAAACCCTACTAGAGGTTGAGCCCTGGAAAAGTGCCTGGACCCTAGGTGTAGGTACTTTTGGGCTATCACCACTAAGTTGATGATATGACTATTGTAGTTTGTTGAGGTTGATGTGTTGAATTGGTTATTTGATTATTTGTTGGTTTTATTTGTTGAACTGCCTATATGATGAATTATTGTTTGACTTCATAATGATAGCTGTACTGGTAGAATTACTGTTGTGATGATAATGTGATTTGATTGATTGAGTGTTGATGAGAGTATGGTGAGCGTTGATGTTGTTCGGGTTGATATCGTTGTGGTCCCGACCGTGGAGCTGTGGCTCGTAGACGCAAGGCGTCGTGATGCTGATGCGATGTTGATGATGATGTGATGTTGATGTTGATGATTGATGTTGACGTTGATGTGATGCGATGTGTCGTGGTCGTGGACGAGTGTTTAGGCGTGAGGTTCCGATATCAACCTGCGATGGATGTTTGTTGCATTTTCATAACATTTCATACCACAGCATTTGGTCCCAAAGGGGGATGTCCAATTGGGGACGTTACGTAAAATCCCGAGGCGGGATATGATGTGATGTGATGTGATGTGATCCCGACGGGGATGTCCAATTGGGGACGTGATGTATCGGCCGACATGCATATAGGGAAGACAGCATATACATAGGGATTAGTATCCCTCCCATAGGCTTATTCGAGAGAACGATGTTTGAGATGATTGTGATTGGTGACTTAAGAGATGGATGAGGTTGTGCTATATATGTTATTTGTGTTGTGTGATGTATATATATATATATATATATATGCTGTACTGATGCCCCTCTCCCATATTGATGATATATGTTTCTTATCTCCCGCTATTTTTCTGTATGTGTTGCTCCTATTTTATGGGAAGACCCCGAGGAGGAACCGTTGCTGAAGAGCTGGACGGCATTCCTTACGAGCCTGACGCTGGAGGACGTGTCGCGGACCCTAGCCTCGAGAGGTTGGGCAATGATCGTGATTAGTCGGAGAGCTATCTCTCGGCCTACTTTTCATACTTTTATTTTGGTTTGTAAGAGTATACTCGTATGTATTACTGTATTACTGTAGCCCTACTGATGGGGCAATACTGTATGTGATATATTTCTTTATATTTTAAGCTGCGTACTCTGAAGTGTTGCGTGCCGTGTATTTGTTTGCTTCCGCGCTAGATTTTCCGCTTCGCTTCGTTTTAATAAGGCGCGCTAACGTTATTATGCGATTAAGATTAGTTAATATCTTAGGTTCTACTGATGGGACGGCGGGTCGTCTCATTTATTGGTATCAGAGCAGTTCGAATTCTAATATCGGACTGTGTGGTTTAGGAAGTATACCAGCATTGACGGTTATGTCCACTTTGGGTACCAACTGTGTTCTATTCTTGTCGGGAATAACTAAGGATCTGGGGAATTTCGCTAAGCGAAATATTGTTTCGCTAAGCGAAATATTGTTTCGCTAAGCGAATTTTGCCTCGCTGCGCGATCCAGAGAAGTTCCAATCAATTTCGCTAAGCGAAATGATCTCGCCGAGCGATCCAGAGAGGTTCCAATCAATTTCGCTAAGCGAAATTAATCTCGCTACGCGATCCAGACAGGTTTCAAATGGTGCATCGCTGTCTCAATTACGCCAAGCGAATGGATCCTCGCTAAGCGAAATGCACTCAGATTCGCTAAGCGGATTGATCTCGCTAAGCGAAACCTTGTTCTTGCCTTTCTCTTGTTTTCTTCATTTTCTTTCATAACTAACAAACTAGATATTAATTTTGTTTTCTTCATTCCCTAACTAATCTTTTACCAGGAAGGAATGGCCAGAGGACGTGGTAGAGGAAGGGGAGCACTAGTTGGAACCGGGAGCCCCGACAGTAGTAGGGATACCTCGGGAGTTGGAGGTAGCGGAGATCAGGACGAAGCGATGAGGGCCATGAGAGATTTGGCCGCTGCAATGCTGCAACAAACACAGCAGAATGCTCAGTTCATGCAGCGACAGGAAGAGAGGGATGCTAGACAACAACAGAATCCGGTCGGAGGAGGTGAAGTTGTAAACACTGGACTGAATGCTTTCATGAAGGGGAATCCTCCCCAATTCCATGGAGACTATAATCCGGAGGCTGCTGAGCTATGGCTGCAAGAAATCGAGAAAGTCTTTGTGGCTATCCAGTGCAGAGAGGATAGGAAGGTTACTTACGCTGCTTTCATGCTAGTCGGAGCAGCTGAAGCATGGTGGAGAAACAAACAGAGACTGCTAGAGGCTGGGGGAAGATTACTGACTTGGGAGGCATTCCGCGAGAGCTTCTTGGAGAAATATTTTCCGAGGAGTGTTCGTCAAGAAAAGGAAAAAGAATTCCTAAGCCTGAAGCAGGGCCAGAAGTCGGTTGGAGAATACGCAATGAGGTTCGAGGCGCTACTGAAATTCTCCCAATTTTACCAAGTGCACCCGGATGAAGACTGGGTGTGCCGAAGGTTCGAAGACGGACTAAGGTCCGAGCTGAAGAGGGCCATGCTGCCGTTGAGTATCCGATCATTTCCCGAGCTAGTGGAAAAATGTACCATACTGGAAGGACACGATCAAGAGCGAATTACACAAACTCCAGTAACAAGTGGTGGACCAACCAGGAGCTTTGGTCAGAAAGGTCGAGGAGGAAAGTTCCAACCGAGGGCGAAGCCTTACAGTCGCCCGAATCAGCAACCAGCAAACTATGGAAGAGGAAATGCCAGTCAAGGGCAACCAGGATTCTCCAAGTGCTTTCGATGTGGCGGGCCGCATCCAGTGAAAGACTGTGCTCAGGCACCGAATGTCACTTGCTTCCGTTGTGGCACGTGGGGCCACTATGCCAACGAATGTCGAACAGGGGACGCCGGTAAGGGCCAAGTTCAACAGCAAGCCGGGAGGGCTCAGAGTGTTGGGACTGGACAACAAATGGTGGGCCAGCAAAACAGGCCGCAGACAACGGGAAGAGTGTTCGCCGTGAGGGGGTCTGAAGCCTCTCAATGTCCCAATCTGATACAAGGTAAGTGCTTAGTTGCGGGGGGACTCTTATCTGTTTTATTTGATTCGGGGGCTACACATTCCTTTATTTCTTTAGCGTGTGTGGATAATTTGAATTTACCTATTTCATCCTTACCATATAACTTGACTGTTTCTACACCTACGGGTGATTCCCTGACAACTCTATTTGTCTGTTTAAAATGCCCGGTTATGTTAGAAAACCGATCTTTTCTTGTGGACCTAGTCTGTCTGCCTATGCAGCAGATCGATATTATCCTAGGCATGGATTGGCTTTCGGCCAACCATGTAGTACTGGACTGTTCAAATAAAACCCTCTGCTTTTCCAAGCAATCTGGATCATTGCCTGCCAGTGATGGTGTATCGGGAGGTGTACAATCAGGAGAGTGCATGGTGCTGTTTTCTTTGGAAGCCGAAGAGACTCCAAGTCTTGATGCTTTGCCAGTGGTGCGTGAGTTTCCGGATGTATTCCCGGATGATGTGCCAGGATTGCCACCCAAGAGAGAGGTGGAGTTTGCAATTGACCTTACACCCGGAGCTGGACCGATTTCGATAGCACCCTATCGAATGTCCTTAACAGAGTTGGCAGAACTGAAGAAGCAATTGGACGACATGCTGCAAAAGTAGTTTATTAGACCGAGTGTTTCACCATGGGGAGCACCAGTGCTGTTCGTCAAGAAGAAGGACGGCAGTTCGAGGTTGTGTGTGGACTATAGACAACTCAACAAGGTGACAATCAAGAATAAGTACCCGTTGCCAAGGATCGACGATCTTATGGACCAATTAAGGGGAGCAACGGTATTTTCTAAGATTGATTTGAGATCCGGTTATCATCAAATAAGGGTGAAAGAAGATGATATACCAAAGACAGCTTTTAGGAGTCGGTACGGACACTACGAGTATCTAGTTATGCCTTTTGGTGTGACTAATGCTCCTGCAGTGTTCATGGACTACATGAATAGAATCTTCAGACCGTACCTCGATAAGTTTGTCGTTGTTTTTATCGATGACATCCTTATCTACTCCTTAGACAAGGAAGAACATCAAGAGCATTTGCGGATTGTACTTCAAGTTCTTAAGAACAGACAACTCTATGCCAAGTTGTCCAAGTGCGAGTTCTGGCTGGAGGAGGTACAATTCCTTGGGCGTGTGATCGACAAGGATGGTATCGCAGTAGATCCTGCAAAAGTAGAAGCCGTGGTCAAATGGGAAAGTCCTAAGACGGTAACCGAGATCAGAAGTTTTCTCGGACTAGCAGGATACTACAGAAGGTTCATCGAGGGATTCTCGAAGGTTGCGTTACCTCTGACGCAATTAACGAGGAAAGGAAAAGCGTACGAATGGACAGAAGAGTGTGAGACTAGTTTCCAAGAGCTGAAAGGGAGGCTAACTACATCTCCGGTACTAGTCTTGCCAAATCCATCAATGTCGTTCGATGTGTACTGTGACGCATCGTACCAAGGTTTGGGTTGTGTGCTTATGCAAGAAAGGAAAGTGGTAGCCTATGCTTCCAGACAGCTAAAAGTGCATGAACAAAATTACCCAACCCACGACCTAGAGTTGGCGGCAATAGTGTTTTCATTGAAGATATGGAGACACTATCTTTATGGCGCTAAATTCAGCGTGTTTAGCGACCATAAAAGTTTAAAGTATTTGTTCGACCAAAAGGAGTTGAACATGCGACAGAGGAGATGGATGGAATTCATAAAGGATTATGAATTTGATCTACAGTACCACCCAGGAAAGGCCAACGTGGTGGCAGATGCATTGAGTCGGAAATCTTTGCATATGTCCGCTATGATGGTGAAGGAACTGGAACTGCTGGAACAGTTCAGGAATCTGAACCTGGAGGTGGAGTTATCCAGAGATAAGATAAGTTTAGGAATGATCACTATCACTAGTGATTTTCTGAACTTGATCTGGAAAAAGCAAGGAGAAGATCAGTACCTACAGGAAAAGAACCAGATGGTAGAAGAAGGAAGGACTTCAGAGTTCAAGAAGGGTACTGATGGAATCCTGAAGTTTGGAAACAGGATATGTGTGCCGAAGGATAGTGAAGTTAGGAACATGATCTTGGAAGAAGCACATAAGAGCAAACTGAGTTTTCATCCCGGATCTACAAAGATGTATCAGGACCTAAAGGGAATGTTTTGGTGGCCTGGGATGAAGAAGGAAGTAGCAGAATATGTCCAATCCTGTCTGGTGTGTCAAAAGGCAAAGATCGAACACCAGAAACCAGCAGGGTTATTACAATCACTAGACGTCCCAGAATGGAAATGGGATAGCATTGCAATGGATTTTGTTTCCGGACTACCAAGAACGCAGAAGAGATGCGATGCAGTTTGGGTAATCGTTGACAGGCTTACGAAATGTGCTCATTTCTTGCCGATCAACCAAAGGTATTCTTTAGAAAGATTAACCCAGATTTACATCAGAGAAGTGGTAAGATTACACGGGGTACCTTCGAGTATAATTTCGGACAGGGATCCGAGGTTTACTTCTAGGTTTTGGCAGCGTCTAAATGGTGCATTGGGGACGAAGCTCAGGATGAGTTCAGCTTATCATCCACAAACGGATGGTCAGTCTGAAAGGACGATTCAATCGTTGGAGGATCTTTTAAGAGCATGTGTTTTGGAAAACACGGGAAGTTGGGACGAATTCCTTCCATTGATTGAATTCATATATAATAATAGTTTCCACTCGAGTATTGGCATGGCGCCATACGAGGCCCTGTACGGACGGAAGTGTCGAACACCACTCTGTTGGTATGAAACCGGGGAAAATCAGTTGATAGGACCCGAGATGGTACAGCGAACGACGGAGCAAGTTAAGAAAATTCGGGAAAAGATGAAAGTCGCACGGGATCGGCAGAAGAGCTACAGTGATAAGAGGAGGAGACCTTTGGAGTTCCAGGAAGGCGACCATGTCTTTATGAGGGTCACTCCAAGAACTGGAATCGGCAGGGCAATCAAATCCAGAAAGCTTACACCTAGATTCATTGGACCATTTCAAATTCTTCGCCGAATTGGTCCAGTTGCCTACCAAATTGCCTTACCTCCCAACCTATCCAATATTCACAATGTATTCCATGTATCCCAACTCAGAAAATATCATCCCGATCCATCACACGTGATAGAGCCCGAATCAATCCAGGTAAGGGATAACTTAGAATACGAAGCATTGCCTGTACGGATTGAAGACACGAGGGTGAAGGAACTCCGCGGAAAGCAGATTCCCTTAGTCAAGGTCATATGGGATGCTACAACAGGAGATGCCACCTGGGAACGCGAAGAGGATATGCAGCAGCGGTATCCACATCTATTCTAAGGTACGTCGAATTTCGAGGACGAAATTCTTTTTAAGGGGGGTAGTAATGTAACACCCCGATTTTTCTTAATCTTTTAATTAATCAGTAATTAATTAATTGTATTTTATTTGAGGGTCTAGAAACTTTAATAAATTATTCCGAGGCCATAGTCACGCTCTACGCTATCGTAGGAAGCTATGGTTAAGTTTTGGGTCGAAAACTCAGACGGAGCCCGGTCTGCGTTTTTCCTTGACAGTAGTGCTTTACTACTATCGAGACCTAATTGGGACCCGCGAACGAGACAGTTAGTCTTAGAATCACATTTCCTACACTTTCGAAAAAGTTCGTCCTGACGTTCGAAAATAAAATAATATTATTATATTCAAGCCGATAATCGTTCTAGGAGACGATTCGAGCTATCTTAGGGTTTGTCGAGAACCTTGAGCCAATGATTTTCATACTAGAGCTATGATAAATCATTTGGGGCCTCCTACAAGTGTCGTGAGAATTTTCAAACTGTCGGGACGTGAAATGACCAAATTGCCCTTGGTTATTTTTACTAATTACCTTTTTACCCTTTTTACCTTTCTTAACTCTTAAGAAAACTCAAAGAAAATATCTTCACCCTCACTTTCTCTCTCCATAATTTCGAGCTCTCTCTCTCTCCTTATCACCTCCAACTTCTTCTTCTTCCTTCTTTCTTCTTCTTCTTCTTCCTCCATTTCTCTTTTCTTCCTCCATTTTCACCTCCATTTTTCTCAAGCTTCCTCAAGGATTTTCAACCAAGTTTGTGAAGCAAAGTTGCTCCTCTCATCCTCCTCTATCACCTAGAAGGTATAGATTTCATCTTTGAGCTCTCAATTTTTATTTTCTCCATTTATTTTCATGAATGTCAATTTCTAGATCTAAACTTCAAAAATCTCTAGAAAATTGTAGAAAAATCATTTTGAGACCAAACCAATTCCTATGAGCTAGTATCATCCCCTACTATCATAATCCAAGAGCTTGTGATGAAATAAAATCTCTAGCCTATTTATCTTTTAGGGTCCGAATGGGTGGGTTTTTGGGGAAGAAAATGGGTTTTGTTCTTTGTTCTTGATTCCTCATGTGTCATCCCTTAATCATGTAATCCAAGTGATTAGGAGGCCAAATCACACTCTCACCTATTTTTCATGGTGAGGGCCGAAACCCTACTTTGATGGTTTAAGGGGTTTTGGTTCAAATCTTTGATAATTGATCATTGATTATGCATTAGGTATGCTTAAGGGTCATTGATCCAAGAGTTGGTAGAATTTCAATATCCCTAGCCTACTTAATTAATTAAGGGCAGTAGCTAAACCTAGAGATTAGATAGATTATGGTTTCCTTATTTTAATTTCTGGTTGTGTTTTGTTGTATAGACTCGGACAGGATTCGAACATCCGACAGCGCACCCGACTGACAGCTGCGGAGTCGTAGCCGGAGCTGCTCGAGGGAATCACTAAGGTGGGGAGAAAGAACTCATATCGTCGGGAAGGCAAGCTAGTATAGAATATATATATCTGTGTAGGTAAACCCTAAAACCCTACTAGAGGTTGAGCCCTGGAAAAGTGCCTGGACCCTAGGTGTAGGTACTTTTGGGCTATCACCACTAAGTTGATGATATGACTATTGTAGTTTGTTGAGGTTGATGTGTTGAATTGGTTATTTGATTATTTGTTGGTTTTATTTGTTGAACTGCCTATATGATGAATTATTGTTTGACTTCATAATGATAGCTGTACTGGTAGAATTACTGTTGTGATGATAATGTGATTTGATTGATTGAGTGTTGATGAGAGTATGGTGAGCGTTGATGTTGTTCGGTTGATATCGTTGTGGTCCCGACCGTGGAGCTGTGGCTCGTAGACGCAAGGCGTCGTGATGCTGATGCGATGTTGATGATGATGTGATGTTGATGTTGATGATTGATGTTGACGTTGATGTGATGCGATGTGTCGTGGTCGTGGACGAGTGTTTAGGCGTGAGGTTCCGATATCAACCTGCGATGGATGTTTGTTGCATTTTCATAACATTTCATACCACAGCATTTGGTCCCAAAGGGGGATGTCCAATTGGGGACGTTACGTAAAATCCCGAGGCGGGATATGATGTGATGTGATGTGATGTGATCCCGACGGGGATGTCCAATTGGGGACGTGATGTATCGGCCGACATGCATATAGGGAAGACAGCATATACATAGGGATTAGTATCCCTCCCATAGGCTTATTCGAGAGAACGATGTTTGAGATGATTGTGATTGGTGACTTAAGAGATGGATGAGGTTGTGCTATATATGTTATTTGTGTTGTGTGATGTATATATATATATGCTGTACTGATGCCCCTCTCCCATATTGATGATATGTTTCTTATCTCCCGCTATTTTTCTGTATGTGTTGCTCCTATTTTATGGGAAGACCCCGAGGAGGAACCGGTTGCTGAAGAGCTGGACGGCATTCCTTACGAGCCTGACGCTGGAGGACGTGTCGCGGACCCTAGCCTCGAGAGGTTGGGCAATGATCGTGATTAGTCGGAGAGCTATCTCTCGGCCTACTTTTCATACTTTTATTTTGGTTTGTAAGAGTATACTCGTATGTATTACTGTATTACTGTAGCCCTACTGATGGGGCAATACTGTATGTGATATATTTCTTTATATTTTAAGCTGCGTACTCTGAAGTGTTGCGTGCCGTGTATTTGTTTGCTTCCGCGCTAGATTTTCCGCTTCGCTTCGTTTTAATAAGGCGCGCTAACGTTATTATGCGATTAAGATTAGTTAATATCTTAGGTTCTACTGATGGGACGGCGGGTCGTCTCAGGTGGGGGTGGAAGTGGTGGCAAATGACGACTCTGGTTGTCAGATCGAGGCGGGTGAGGAGTTTTCGTTGTTTGGGAAGAAATTGGAAAAGGGGATGAAGAAATAGAGAAATTGAAGAAGAAGTTCTAATACAATAACCTAAGAGTTGAGATTAAATAAAATAAAAAAGTTTTACAATTATTACTGGACACTTTGTAAGATGATGAAATCACCATTTGTGGTATCTTATACGCCTTAAGGTCACATTGATAAATAAAAACGATAAATTCTATTATTAAACGTCGAAAGTATCACAATTTCGAACTAAATGATTTGGGTGTCAAATTTTTTTTATGAACCACCGTAATTAGGGTTTTGGACTCTCTGGTGACATCCCGGGGTATCCCCATAAGTTTCGGTTCTTTGGACCTACTATGAGCCTAATCATCGGTTGACTGCTTAAAGCGGAGAATTAACCCTTGGTTTTCACAATCTCCCAACCAGAGGGCCTACTACTAGGATTCGAACTTGCGTTCTCCTCTTTACGAGGTCAAAATGCTTACCACTCGACCAACCAGGGTTGGTCGAGTTTTTAAAAGAGGTGCAACACGAGGAATTCAAAATTTTCTTTATTTCTTTTCTTTTTAATTTAAATCAAATTCTTGAATGCCTTTATCTATATAACTAAGCATATTTATTTATCCAATTAATTATTCGATGCAAAAACTTATATTTAATCGGGATAAAATAACAATACGAAACTAGTAGAGATATCAAATCGAGCCACTCGGCTTGGCCAGACCATAGAAACAGGTCGAACCGGACCAGGCCGAATTTACTTCGGGCTATGATTTTGATGGCCTGGCCTAGTCCAATGTCGGGCCAACGGGCCAAATCAACCTAATTATAAATAAATAAAATTAAATAATATCAAATACCAATTCTTCTATTATAACTACAGGTTCAGGAATTGTTTTATATCAAACAAGGAATACAAGAATGGCTAAAAAATATCATTTATAACACTTGTTTGCTCAACTGTGCTATTTTCGTAATTTTCCTTTTCTTTTTCCTTGTTAATCAAAGTCCAAAGACATGAAACTCAAACGAGATTCAAATACCAAAACACGGTTCCAGTTTTGGTACTCAAAGGTGATAAAAAGAAAAAAGTACATTGATGAATCTCATTTCATATCTAAATAAACACCACAATGCTGGGCACACTAATGAAGTGCAACATAAAATGGGACACATGCTATGAGTTAACGGGACACCAAATTGTAAACCTACATACATAAGTCCACCTTGAACAAGTGTGAAGAAAATTCAAGAACCGTATAAAGCATTTACAACATACTTTGAGTTAATGGGACACCAAAATAACTTCTGTCAAACTTCCATCGAAGCCGATTACATAATAGTATACTGACATTAAGGCATTAAGCTGCAACACAACATAAGAGATTCATGAACCATATAAGCTGCAACACAACACCAGTAAGCTCAGCTCGGCCTAAAATATGAGCTGTTCAGGTGAGTCCATCGGGCCGGGCAAAAATTGACACCTCTATAAACTAGTTGTAATCATTCATACACATGCGTTTATTAAGGGCATTTACAAACTAATGAATATATGCATTAGGTATATATGTATGTGCCAATTAAGCTCATTAGAATCAAGATTTCACCTATACAAGAAGGATATTTCTAGTAAAAGACATTGAATCGAGACGAACAGGGGTTGTCCACATTTGCTGTGGCTTGGGTTTGATTCTCAGGTTTCCCCTGTTGATAAGAGATATGTAAATTCCACTATAAATCCTCGTTGATGTTGGTGGTCTTCTCTGACCTTACGAGAGGGTGTGTTTTCCCCTAATCTAAACTTTTATTCACAAAAAAAAAAAACAGAACAATATAACTAAAATAAAAGAAAACAGGCATTCTAATGCAGGAAATCCAACGATGGAGATATGAATCTTCATAAAGTCCCAAAAACTATAAGTCCTCTTGAATGAGGTCCAAAACCCAAGTCCTTGCTCCAAGTCTCATATGCACGGTAGAGTCATCTTTAGTAGTTCGTACACAGAAGGGTCTAAAACATAACAAGAAAACACACATAAAAAGGGTGAGAATTCATGAATCCTAAATAGATATAATTTGAAAATAAATACATATTTACATATAGTTGGCAAACCAAATAGAATCAATAAGGCATATCAACCCCAAGTTTCACACTTTATATAATTGAAGATATCCAAGTCCAACAAAATAACACAATTATAAACCATGAACTAGTGTAATGCACGTATGTCATTGATAAATCGCCATTTTGCGTGTTTATTTGCGGGGAAATTAGGTGAATTTTTATAATATTTAAAAGCATTTAATCATAGATTTCACCTATTCCCCCTTATCTCTTGCAGAATTAAGGAGTTCAGTGGCTGCTACAAAAATGTGGCTAAAAAGAGACATTTCTAGGGAGTTTTAAGAAAGAAAGGCTTAATCTCATCCCAAAGACTTCAACATATCAAGAAGGACGCAAACAGATGAAAAACAACAGGCGTTAGCATGAGCACGACCGTGCTCATCAACAACATGGGCGTTCTAGTCAGCACACTTGTTCTCCTATCAAGTCTCCATCATGGGTTGACGTTGATTTTTCGATATGATCCTGCTCCCTATGAGGACGGTTGTGCTCATCATCAGCACGGCCGTTACCCTTTTTACCTTTCTTAACTCTTAAGAAAACTCAAAGAAAATATCTTCACCCTCACTTTCTCTCTCCATAATTTCGAGCTCTCTCTCTCTCCTTATCACCTCCAACTTCTTCTTCCTTCTTTCTTCTTCTTCTTCTTCTTCCTCCATTTCTCTTTTCTTCCTCCATTTTCACCTCCATTTTTCTCAAGCTTCCTCAAGGATTTTCAACCAAGTTTGTGAAGCAAAGTTGCTCCTCTCATCCTCCTCTATCACCTAGAAGGTATAGATTTCATCTTTGAGCTCTCAATTTTTATTTTCTCCATTTATTTTCATGAATGTCAATTTCTAGATCTAAACTTCAAAAATCTCTAGAAAATTGTAGAAAAATCATTTTGAGACCAAACCAATTCCTATGAGCTAGTATCATCCCCTACTATCATAATCCAAGAGCTTGTGATGAAATAAAATCTCTAGCCTATTTATCTTTTAGGGTCCGAATGGGTGGGTTTTTGGGGAAGAAAATGGGTTTTGTTCTTTGTTCTTGATTCCTCATGTGTCATCCCTTAATCATGTAATCCAAGTGATTAGGAGGCCAAATCACACTCTCACCTATTTTTCATGGTGAGGGCCGAAACCCTACTTTGATAGTTTAAGGGGTTTTGGTTCAAATCTTTGATAATTGATCATTGATTATGCATTAGGTATGCTTAAGGGTCATTGATCCAAGAGTTGGTAGAATTTCAATATCCCTAGCCTACTTAATTAATTAAGGGCAGTAGCTAAACCTAGAGATTAGATAGATTATGGTTTCCTTATTTTAATTTCTGGTTGTGTTTTGTTGTATAGACTCGGACAGGATTCGAACATCCGACAGCGCACCCGACTGACAGCTGCGGAGTCGTAGCCGGAGCTGCTCGAGGGAATCACTAAGGTGGGGAGAAAGAACTCATATCGTCGGGAAGGCAAGCTAGTATAGAATATATATATCTGTGTAGGGAAACCCTAAAACCCTACTAGAGGTTGAGCCCTGGAAAAGTGCCTGGACCCTAGGTGTAGGTACTTTTGGGCTATCACCACTAAGTTGATGATATGACTATTGTAGTTTGTTGAGGTTGATGTGTTGAATTGGTTATTTGATTATTTGTTGGTTTTATTTGTTGAACTGCCTATATGATGAATTATTGTTTGACTTCATAATGATAGCTGTACTGGTAGAATTACTGTTGTGATGATAATGTGATTTGATTGATTGAGTGTTGATGAGAGTATGGTGAGCGTTGATGTTGTTCGGGTTGATATCGTTGTGGTCCCGACCGTGGAGCTGTGGCTCGTAGACGCAAGGCGTCGTGATGCTGATGCGATGTTGATGATGATGTGATGTTGATGTTGATGATTGATGTTGACGTTGATGTGATGCGATGTGTCGTGGTCGTGGACGAGTGTTTAGGCGTGAGGTTCCGATATCAACCTGCGATGGATGTTTGTTGCATTTTCATAACATTTCATACCACAGCATTTGGTCCCAAAGGGGGATGTCCAATTGGGGACGTTACGTAAAATCCCGAGGCGGGATATGATGTGATGTGATGTGATGTGATCCCGACGGGGATGTCCAATTGGGGACGTGATGTATCGGCCGACATGCATATAGGGAAGACAGCATATACATAGGGATTAGTATCCCTCCCATAGGCTTATTCGAGAGAACGATGTTTGAGATGATTGTGATTGGTGACTTAAGAGATGGATGAGGTTGTGCTATATATGTTATTTGTGTTGTGTGATGTATATATATATATGCTGTACTGATGCCCCTCTCCCATATTGATGATATATGTTTCTTATCTCCCGCTATTTTTCTGTATGTGTTGCTCCTATTTTATGGGAAGACCCCGAGGAGGAACCGGTTGCTGAAGAGCTGGACGGCATTCCTTACGAGCCTGACGCTGGAGGACGTGTCGCGGACCCTAGCCTCGAGAGGTTGGGCAATGATCGTGATTAGTCGGAGAGCTATCTCTCGGCCTACTTTTCATACTTTTATTTTGGTTTGTAAGAGTATACTCGTATGTATTACTGTATTACTGTAGCCCTACTGATGGGGCAATACTGTATGTGATATATTTCTTTATATTTTAAGCTGCGTACTCTGAAGTGTTGCGTGCCGTGTATTTGTTTGCTTCCGCGCTAGATTTTCCGCTTCGCTTCGTTTTAATAAGGCGCGCTAACGTTATTATGCGATTAAGATTAGTTAATATCTTAGGTTCTACTGATGGGACGGCGGGTCGTCTCAGGTGGGGGTGGAAGTGGTGGCAAATGACGACTCTGGTTGTCAGATCGAGGCGGGTGAGGAGTTTTCGTTGTTTGGGAAGAAATTGGAAAAGGGGATGAAGAAATAGAGAAATTGAAGAAGAAGTTCTAATACAATAACCTAAGAGTTGAGATTAAAATAAAAATAAAAAGTTTTACAATTATTACTGGACACTTTGTAAGATGATGAAATCACCATTTGTGGTATCTTATACGCCTTAAGGTCACATTGATAAATAAAAACGATAAATTCTATTATTAAACGTCGAAAGTATCACAATTTCGAACTAAATGATTTGGGTGTCAAATTTTTTTATGAACCACCGTAATTAGGGTTTTGGACTCTCTGGTGACATCCCGGGGTATCCCCATAAGTTTCGGTTCTTTGGACCTACTATGAGCCTAATCATCGGTTGACTGCTTAAAGCGGAGAATTAACCCTTGGTTTTCACAATCTCCCAACCAGAGGGCCTACTACTAGGATTCGAACTTGCGTTCTCCTCTTTACGAGGTCAAAATGCTTACCACTCGACCAACCAGGGTTGGTCGAGTTTTTAAAAGAGGTGCAACACGAGGAATTCAAAATTTTCTTTATTTCTTTTCTTTTTAATTTAAATCAAATTCTTGAATGCCTTTATCTATATAACTAAGCATATTTATTTATCCAATTAATTATTCGATGCAAAAACTTATATTTAATCGGGATAAAATAACAATACGAAACTAGTAGAGATATCAAATCGAGCCACTCGGCTTGGCCAGACCATAGAAACAGGTCGAACCGGACCAGGCCGAATTTACTTCGGGCTATGATTTTGATGGCCTGGCCTAGTCCAATGTCGGGCCAACGGGCCAAATCAACCTAATTATAAATAAATAAAATTAAATAATATCAAATACCAAATTCTTCTATTATAACTACAGGTTCAGGAATTGTTTTATATCAAACAAGGAATACAAGAATGGCTAAAAAATATCATTTATAACACTTGTTTGCTCAACTGTGCTATTTTCGTAATTTTCCTTTTCTTTTTCCTTGTTAATCAAAGTCCAAAGACATGAAACTCAAACGAGATTCAAATACCAAAACACGGTTCCAGTTTTGGTACTCAAAGGTGATAAAAAGAAAAAAGTACATTGATGAATCTCATTTCATATCTAAATAAACACCACAATGCTGGGCACACTAATGAAGTGCAACATAAAATGGGACACATGCTATGAGTTAACGGGACACCAAATTGTAAACCTACATACATAAGTCCACCTTGAACAAGTGTGAAGAAAATTCAAGAACCGTATAAAGCATTTACAACATACTTTGAGTTAATGGGACACCAAAATAACTTCTGTCAAACTTCCATCGAAGCCGATTACATAATAGTATACTGACATTAAGGCATTAAGCTGCAACACAACATAAGAGATTCATGAACCATATAAGCTGCAACACAACACCAGTAAGCTCAGCTCGGCCTAAAATATGAGCTGTTCAGGTGAGTCCATCGGGCCGGGCAAAAATTGACACCTCTATAAACTAGTTGTAATCATTCATACACATGCGTTTATTAAGGGCATTTACAAACTAATGAATATATGCATTAGGTATATATGTATGTGCCAATTAAGCTCATTAGAATCAAGATTTCACCTATACAAGAAGGATATTTCTAGTAAAAGACATTGAATCGAGACGAACAGGGGTTGTCCACATTTGCTGTGGCTTGGGTTTGATTCTCAGGTTTCCCCTGTTGATAAGAGATATGTAAATTCCACTATAAATCCTCGTTGATGTTGGTGGTCTTCTCTGACCTTACGAGAGGGTGTGTTTTCCCCTAATCTAAACTTTTATTCACAAAAAAAAAAAAACAGAACAATATAACTAAAATAAAAGAAAACAGGCATTCTAATGCAGGAAATCCAACGATGGAGATATGAATCTTCATAAAGTCCCAAAAACTATAAGTCCTCTTGAATGAGGTCCAAAACCCAAGTCCTTGCTCCAAGTCTCATATGCACGGTAGAGTCATCTTTAGTAGTTCGTACACAGAAGGGTCTAAAACATAACAAGAAAACACACATAAAAAGGGTGAGAATTCATGAATCCTAAATAGATATAATTTGAAAATAAATACATATTTACATATAGTTGGCAAACCAAATAGAATCAATAAGGCATATCAACCCCAAGTTTCACACTTTATATAATTGAAGATATCCAAGTCCAACAAAATAACACAATTATAAACCATGAACTAGTGTAATGCACGTATGTCATTGATAAATCGCCATTTTGCGTGTTTATTTGCGGGGAAATTAGGTGAATTTTTTATAATATTTAAAAGCATTTAATCATAGATTTCACCTATTCCCCCTTATCTCTTGCAGAATTAAGGAGTTCAGTGGCTGCTACAAAAATGTGGCTAAAAAGAGACATTTCTAGGGAGTTTTAAGAAAGAAAGGCTTAATCTCATCCCAAAGACTTCAACATATCAAGAAGGACGCAAACAGATGAAAAACAACAGGCGTTAGCATGAGCACGACCGTGCTCATCAACAACATGGGCGTTCTAGTCAGCACACTTGTTCTCCTATCAAGTCTCCATCATGGGTTGACGTTGATTTTTCGATATGATCCTGCTCCCTATGAGGACGGTTGTGCTCATCATCAGCACGGCCGTTACCCTTTTTACCTTTCTTAACTCTTAAGAAAACTCAAAGAAAATATCTTCACCCTCACTTTCTCTCTCCATAATTTCGAGCTCTCTCTCTCTCCTTATCACCTCCAACTTCTTCTTCTTCCTTCTTTCTTCTTCTTCTTCTTCTTCCTCCATTTCTCTTTTCTTCCTCCATTTTCACCTCCATTTTTCTCAAGCTTCCTCAAGGATTTTCAACCAAGTTTGTGAAGCAAAGTTGCTCCTCTCATCCTCCTCTATCACCTAGAAGGTATAGATTTCATCTTTGAGCTCTCAATTTTTATTTTCTCCATTTATTTTCATGAATGTCAATTTCTAGATCTAAACTTCAAAAATCTCTAGAAAATTGTAGAAAAATCATTTTGAGACCAAACCAATTCCTATGAGCTAGTATCATCCCCTACTATCATAATCCAAGAGCTTGTGATGAAATAAAATCTCTAGCCTATTTATCTTTTAGGGTCCGAATGGGTGGGTTTTTGGGGAAGAAAATGGGTTTTGTTCTTTGTTCTTGATTCCTCATGTGTCATCCCTTAATCATGTAATCCAAGTGATTAGGAGGCCAAATCACACTCTCACCTATTTTTCATGGTGAGGGCCGAAACCCTACTTTGATAGTTTAAGGGGTTTTGGTTCAAATCTTTGATAATTGATCATTGATTATGCATTAGGTATGCTTAAGGGTCATTGATCCAAGAGTTGGTAGAATTTCAATATCCCTAGCCTACTTAATTAATTAAGGGCAGTAGCTAAACCTAGAGATTAGATAGATTATGGTTTCCTTATTTTAATTTCTGGTTGTGTTTTGTTGTATAGACTCGGACAGGATTCGAACATCCGACAGCGCACCCGACTGACAGCTGCGGAGTCGTAGCCGGAGCTGCTCGAGGGAATCACTAAGGTGGGGAGAAAGAACTCATATCGTCGGGAAGGCAAGCTAGTATAGAATATATATATCTGTGTAGGGAAACCCTAAAACCCTACTAGAGGTTGAGCCCTGGAAAAGTGCCTGGACCCTAGGTGTAGGTACTTTTGGGCTATCACCACTAAGTTGATGATATGACTATTGTAGTTTGTTGAGGTTGATGTGTTGAATTGGTTATTTGATTATTTGTTGGTTTTATTTGTTGAACTGCCTATATGATGAATTATTGTTTGACTTCATAATGATAGCTGTACTGGTAGAATTACTGTTGTGATGATAATGTGATTTGATTGATTGAGTGTTGATGAGAGTATGGTGAGCGTTGATGTTGTTCGGGTTGATATCGTTGTGGTCCCGACCGTGGAGCTGTGGCTCGTAGACGCAAGGCGTCGTGATGCTGATGCGATGTTGATGATGATGTGATGTTGATGTTGATGATTGATGTTGACGTTGATGTGATGCGATGTGTCGTGGTCGTGGACGAGTGTTTAGGCGTGAGGTTCCGATATCAACCTGCGATGGATGTTTGTTGCATTTTCATAACATTTCATACCACAGCATTTGGTCCCAAAGGGGGATGTCCAATTGGGGACGTTACGTAAAATCCCGAGGCGGGATATGATGTGATGTGATGTGATGTGATCCCGACGGGGATGTCCAATTGGGGACGTGATGTATCGGCCGACATGCATATAGGGAAGACAGCATATACATAGGGATTAGTATCCCTCCCATAGGCTTATTCGAGAGAACGATGTTTGAGATGATTGTGATTGGTGACTTAAGAGATGGATGAGGTTGTGCTATATATGTTATTTGTGTTGTGTGATGTATATATATATATGCTGTACTGATGCCCCTCTCCCATATTGATGATATATGTTTCTTATCTCCCGCTATTTTTCTGTATGTGTTGCTCCTATTTTATGGGAAGACCCCGAGGAGGAACCGGTTGCTGAAGAGCTGGACGGCATTCCTTACGAGCCTGACGCTGGAGGACGTGTCGCGGACCCTAGCCTCGAGAGGTTGGGCAATGATCGTGATTAGTCGGAGAGCTATCTCTCGGCCTACTTTTCATACTTTTATTTTGGTTTGTAAGAGTATACTCGTATGTATTACTGTATTACTGTAGCCCTACTGATGGGGCAATACTGTATGTGATATATTTCTTTATATTTTAAGCTGCGTACTCTGAAGTGTTGCGTGCCGTGTATTTGTTTGCTTCCGCGCTAGATTTTCCGCTTCGCTTCGTTTTAATAAGGCGCGCTAACGTTATTATGCGATTAAGATTAGTTAATATCTTAGGTTCTACTGATGGGACGGCGGGTCGTCTCAGGTGGGGGTGGAAGTGGTGGCAAATGACGACTCTGGTTGTCAGATCGAGGCGGGTGAGGAGTTTTCGTTGTTTGGGAAGAAATTGGAAAAGGGGATGAAGAAATAGAGAAATTGAAGAAGAAGTTCTAATACAATAACCTAAGAGTTGAGATTAAAATAAAAATAAAAAGTTTTACAATTATTACTGGACACTTTGTAAGATGATGAAATCACCATTTGTGGTATCTTATACGCCTTAAGGTCACATTGATAAATAAAAACGATAAATTCTATTATTAAACGTCGAAAGTATCACAATTTCGAACTAAATGATTTGGGTGTCAAATTTTTTTTATGAACCACCGTAATTAGGGTTTTGGACTCTCTGGTGACATCCCGGGGTATCCCCATAAGTTTCGGTTCTTTGGACCTACTATGAGCCTAATCATCGGTTGACTGCTTAAAGCGGAGAATTAACCCTTGGTTTTCACAATCTCCCAACCAGAGGGCCTACTACTAGGATTCGAACTTGCGTTCTCCTCTTTACGAGGTCAAAATGCTTACCACTCGACCAACCAGGGTTGGTCGAGTTTTTAAAAGAGGTGCAACACGAGGAATTCAAAATTTTCTTTATTTCTTTTCTTTTTAATTTAAATCAAATTCTTGAATGCCTTTATCTATATAACTAAGCATATTTATTTATCCAATTAATTATTCGATGCAAAAACTTATATTTAATCGGGATAAAATAACAATACGAAACTAGTAGAGATATCAAATCGAGCCACTCGGCTTGGCCAGACCATAGAAACAGGTCGAACCGGACCAGGCCGAATTTACTTCGGGCTATGATTTTGATGGCCTGGCCTAGTCCAATGTCGGGCCAACGGGCCAAATCAACCTAATTATAAATAAATAAAATTAAATAATATCAAATACCAATTCTTCTATTATAACTACAGGTTCAGGAATTGTTTTATATCAAACAAGGAATACAAGAATGGCTAAAAAATATCATTTATAACACTTGTTTGCTCAACTGTGCTATTTTCGTAATTTTCCTTTTCTTTTCCTTGTTAATCAAAGTCCAAAGACATGAAACTCAAACGAGATTCAAATACCAAAACACGGTTCCAGTTTTGGTACTCAAAGGTGATAAAAAGAAAAAAGTACATTGATGAATCTCATTTCATATCTAAATAAACACCACAATGCTGGGCACACTAATGAAGTGCAACATAAAATGGGACACATGCTATGAGTTAACGGGACACCAAATTGTAAACCTACATACATAAGTCCACCTTGAACAAGTGTGAAGAAAATTCAAGAACCGTATAAAGCATTTACAACATACTTTGAGTTAATGGGACACCAAAATAACTTCTGTCAAACTTCCACCGAAGCCGATTACATAATAGTATACTGACATTAAGGCATTAAGCTGCAACACAACATAAGAGATTCATGAACCATATAAGCTGCAACACAACACCAGTAAGCTCAGCTCGGCCTAAAATATGAGCTGTTCAGGTGAGTCCATCGGGCCGGGCAAAAATTGACACCTCTATAAACTAGTTGTAATCATTCATACACATGCGTTTATTAAGGGCATTTACAAACTAATGAATATATGCATTAGGTATATATGTATGTGCCAATTAAGCTCATTAGAATCAAGATTTCACCTATACAAGAAGGATATTTCTAGTAAAAGACATTGAATCGAGACGAACAGGGGTTGTCCACATTTGCTGTGGCTTGGGTTTGATTCTCAGGTTTCCCCTGTTGATAAGAGATATGTAAATTCCACTATAAATCCTCGTTGATGTTGGTGGTCTTCTCTGACCTTACGAGAGGGTGTGTTTTCCCCTAATCTAAACTTTTATTCACAAAAAAAAAAAACAGAACAATATAACTAAAATAAAAGAAAACAGGCATTCTAATGCAGGAAATCCAACGATGGAGATATGAATCTTCATAAAGTCCCAAAAACTATAAGTCCTCTTGAATGAGGTCCAAAACCCAAGTCCTTGCTCCAAGTCTCATATGCACGGTAGAGTCATCTTTAGTAGTTCGTACACAGAAGGGTCTAAAACATAACAAGAAAACACACATAAAAAGGGTGAGAATTCATGAATCCTAAATAGATATAATTTGAAAATAAATACATATTTACATATAGTTGGCAAACCAAATAGAATCAATAAGGCATATCAACCCCAAGTTTCACACTTTATATAATTGAAGATATCCAAGTCCAACAAAATAACACAATTATAAACCATGAACTAGTGTAATGCACGTATGTCATTGATAAATCGCCATTTTGCGTGTTTATTTGCGGGGAAATTAGGTGAATTTTTATAATATTTAAAAGCATTTAATCATAGATTTCACCTATTCCCCCTTATCTCTTGCAGAATTAAGGAGTTCAGTGGCTGCTACAAAAATGTGGCTAAAAAGAGACATTTCTAGGGAGTTTTAAGAAAGAAAGGCTTAATCTCATCCCAAAGACTTCAACATATCAAGAAGGACGCAAACAGATGAAAAACAACAGGCGTTAGCATGAGCACGACCGTGCTCATCAACAACATGGGCGTTCTAGTCAGCACACTTGTTCTCCTATCAAGTCTCCATCATGGGTTGACGTTGATTTTTCGATATGATCCTGCTCCCTATGAGGACGGTTGTGCTCATCATCAGCACGGCCGTTACCATTTCACTCCTCAAGCACGGACTGACGTTAATTTCCCGACATGATCGTGCTTCCTCTGAGCATGGTTGTGTTGCATTTAAGCACAATTATGCTGCATTTAAGCATGGTCGTGCTTAAGCTGAGGCTTTTTCATGTTTTTGTTATTTTGGGATCTATAAATGCCCTCAAAAAGGGTTTCAAAAGGACATTAGCTACCATCTCGACACTCTCTCTTTTCTAGAACGGTTGCTGCCCGTGAGCATCATGATGGAGTTGTTACGGACCTTTCCCAAGGATTTCAAAGTTGATTGCAAGCGAGAGATCGATTCCCCTTGTGATATCAAAGGCTATTCCTATCGAAGGAGTTTTCTGGTTCTTGATTTCTTTACTGTTTTTGATTATGGATTTTTTATGGATTTAGTTCTTGTTTTGTATTTTTCTTTGGTTATGTGTAACTAAATCATAGTTAGGGCTATGTTGGATCTTATGCATTGATACCTTTGATCATTTTTCTCATTTTAATATAATATTGTGAATTCCTTATTCAATTGGATTTTTCCTATTTTTTATTTCTAAAAAGACTGATCACCCCTTGCTAAGTTAATTAGTTGACCGGCAATCGTACCACAATTAGTTAATGGAACTACAAGATAAATCATATTAGAGGTTGTGAAATACCAAACTCAACCCTTTATTTTCAATTAGTTATTGAATTAAAAAACCTTCTAAAATTTAAATTTTTCTTGACTGTTTGCCTTGTATGAACATTTGGGGGTTCAGATTAAGGAAAAAGATTATTAATATTGCATGATCATTGGGTATTAATAATATAAGAGTAGGTGATTAGCAATTGATAAGGAACACTTGTTATAGGGAAATTAGGTAATATCATAGGTATTGCAATAGGTGAATCTAGATGCCTCATGCTTTCCATAATTGAACCTTTCATTTATAATTTCTTGATTTCTTGGCTTTTATTTTATTTCCTTTTTAATTCACAAAGTTGCTTATACCTTGATAATATTCTTGACTGTCTAGATAACATAAGCATCTAATTTAACTAATAATTCTCAAACAATCTCTGTAAAAACGATATCTTGAGGTCTTTTATACCCTTATATTACTTATCGATGGGTGTACTTGCCCATAGCACTTGCACTCAACAACAATCATGTGAGCCCATATCCAGCTCAAGGAAGCATCAAGTCGAGAGTACATGTCACATGGTGCTAACTTATATAGAGTGATCATACACTCTCTACTGTGAGTGATATTGCTTAGGCTAGTTGGGATATATAGTCTCACATCCTTGCAACAATCACCTTACTTAAGAAAACTACCGAGGAAAACATATAATTCTTGATTCCAAGCTAAAGTTGTGGCAATGAGTAGGTTGGTGAGGACTTGATTCTTCTTATTTCCTCTTGAAACTTGGATCACCTTGTAGCCTTTGAAGAGCAGAGCAAAATTTGTGAAGTCTGTATTTGGAAATCCAGGCATATTAGCAGGATGTGTGTTTATGTGGAAGCTAATGTGAGTAGCTTCTACTTTTTAAACGCGATTCTGAGCATCGTCAACGTATTTCCAAACATGCTAGAAGTGGGTAAGAGAAGAAAATGAGAGGAAGAATGGTATGCAACATAAGGAAGAGAAAGAGATGTTGATGTAACAAACATATAAAAAAGATAATATAAAAAAATAAAAAATTAGCATTTTTTTTAAAAGAAAAAAATGTTTTTTAGCGGACTAAAGCAAGGACTGCTAATTAGGAATTTGGAATGTTTTATGTGGGGGTTACGAGAGGGGACCAAGTCTCAGGGGTTGTTAACACCCTATGGGTTCCTTTGGGATCTTGAATTATCCTTGGGTTCTCTTCCTAATTAATTTAATTTTATTCACTAAGATCAGACTAATTAGCCTTCTTATTAGCTTATTGTCTCAATTAATAATTTAATTGCCTTCAGATTAATTTATTCACTGAGCTTTAATTTAAATATAATCTACAGCTAAGCAATTAGTGTTAATTTATCCAATCTAGTTAATTTAATAAATTTAGCAATCTGTTATAAAAATAAAATAAAATAAATTTAGCAATCTACTAAAATTTAGCTAAATCCTAACTTAGCCTGTTTTATAAAATTTTCGCTTCCTCTAGATTGACTTAAGAGATTTATGAACTTATCTTAATTTATTTTATAAAGATTTAGGATTCTAATTTAATTTATCCTATCTATTTAAAATTATTGGGCATTAGCATGTGACTAACATATATAGATAATTACACTTATGCTTATAAGCATGCAAGTAAAATGAGGATATCACACCATTTTCTTTTTTAAGGATTGTAAAACAGCCATTGTGTAGTTGTATTGTAATACTTTTTTTCAAGTCAGATACTAATTTTCACGGATAGAATTAGGCACTTATAAATGGGGACTCTTCCCAAGAATATTTTTTCAAACAGTTAGATTTTATCGTAAAATCAATTGGCGTTAAGTGGAATTGTTCAACAGATATATAAACCACACTTCAGGAATTGAGTCAGGCGATGTGAGACTTCCAACACCATCCCTCCACAAATGCCTGACGGAACAAGCGATGCTAAAATGGCGATAAACAACGGAAGATATGGGCTCTGACTCTGATACTATGTTAAATTACATCCTAAAACCAACTGACATTAAGTGAAGTTACCCAACAGATATATAAGTCGCATCTCAGGAATTGAGTCACGCAATGTGACACTTCCAATACATACACATAAATTTGAAGATCAAACTCTGAACCTCATGTTTAGAGGAAGGATGCTCCTTTCACCTATAGAACACATATTGATAGTTGTATTGTGTTTTATGAAAGGTTGAATTTTTGTGATAATATTATGGACACTTTAAATTTTTATGAATTAATTATAATACATTATCAATGTCAAGAAATACTGTAATCAATCATACATTGATATATCATTAAAAGTATTTGATTTTTATATTAACTATCTTAAAAGTTATGATTTATGATTGGTTAACAGTGTAAATTTTTTTACATTAATTATATATCAATATTAAACTCATTATTTATTCACACTTTATACTAATTAATTATTATTCTAATTTTTATTTAGTTAAATTATCTTTAACTAATGAAGAATATAAATAAATAATTCATTATTATAGCTCGAACTTTTGTACATGTTTCACATTGTATTATTAGTGTCTTATACTTTTGTTTTTTATTTTTTATTTTCATGTGATTAATTTAAGGTGTTTGTTACCGTTGACACAAGCCTGTGACTCCGTAGTGTGAGCCACGGACCCACTTAAGTTTCGAAAATTAAGGCAATGACTCCGGTGTCAGCACGGAACGACATGACACGACTAGAATTGACCGTTTATGATATGGGTGAGAAAGTAAGATTATGTTAATGAGAGTCCTAAAAATATTTTTTAATGAAACTAAAAAAATAATTTTTTATTAAAAAATTAAGTATATCAGCTCTTCAAATGTTAAATACATTAATTTTTAATGAAAATTTTTTTTCTTGCTTCCTTAAAGAATGCCCTTAAGACATTCGTTAACATTCTTCGAGAAAGTAAGGGTACATCCATCATTGATTTGATAAATGCGTAAAAATTTCAATCCACTAAAAATGATCCAAGGATAGATATATCCTTACTTTTTCATTTTAAAGGAGTCAAATTCTTATTTTTATTTCTTTTTAAAATTATTTTTAATATTAAATGAAAAAATAAATACATTTCATGTTTAAAATTGATTTAATTGGTATGAAAATAATTTTTGTGTTTAATTTTTATATATCGTTAATCAATTATAAATCATGATTTAGATGACTTTAAATGTAATTAAAATGAGAGTCACTTTTTTATTGACATGACAATTTATGATTGATTGAAAATCTTTATATTCTCAATATATTTTAATTAAATCCATATTTTTTGATATTGTTAATCAATCATAAATTATTATTATTATTATATCATTAAAAATGTTTGATTATTATAAAATTAGAAAATGATTTATGATTAGTCGTGCTATCAAAATGAAGTTCTTAAAAATATATTCCCTCCGATCAATATTATAAGCAAAAAAAGTCCTAAAGTTTTTCGTCAGATATATAAGCAAAAGACAATTACTTCCCTCCTATTTAATAATATTATTCCTAAAATACCCTTTGCATTTATTATCAATTTTGTTTTTCAATAAGTCATTTTATTCCAAGTCCCAAGTCTATTTATAAAGGATATTTTATGTAATACATCTTATTTTTTAATAACATTAAATAAAATTAATTAATTTTTTTAATACGTATATTTCATTAAATTTTTGCTTAAAATATTAAAAGAAGGGAGTAATATTAAATAATTTTTATTTTTGTAATTAAGAAGATTTAAAATTATTGATACGTTTGTTATGATGATGGTTACTAGTACTTCTTTATGTTCTACTTCTCTGAACTACAAACACCAACCGTTTGTTGTCGTCTTATTATTATGTAGCTTTGTTTTTGCACCCTTCAAATCCTCCAACACTTTAGTTAGCTAACAAAAGCTTAAACCTCTCTCTTTGCCTTTGCTTGCCATTGTTCTCACTTCCGATTCGATCCTATGGAAGTTGATGCTGCTCACGACGATGTTCTTGGGATCTCCGATATGTCGGTGAACCGGGCCGAACCGGGTCCGGACCGAGGTGGTGGTGGTGACGGCGTTGCGAAGCAGAAGGAGGAGAGTAGTTTCACTAGTTTGAGAGCTGAGATTGATACATCGGCGCCATTTGAATCGGTGAAGGAAGCCGTTACCCGATTCGGTGGTGTTGGTTACTGGAAACCCATTCACAGCAACAATGATAATAAGCTCATGGCTGTTGAGGTAACTTCTCTATGAGATACTCTCTCTCTCTCTCTTTCTCTTGTGAAATGTATCTGATTTCATAGCTTTCTAAAGTTTGGACCTTTCTGGCTGTGAAAATATTATTTTTTAAAATAAAAAGATTCATTTCCCCTTCTAAAATTGGCTGTCTCTGTTTGTACTTGTGCGAGCTTCTATGCAGAATGTTGTTGGGAGAAAAGGGGGTTCCATTATTATTATTATTATTATTTGCCTAAAAAAGCTATAGTCTAAAAAAGATTAAGGGGGCTTGGATCTGAAGAGCTATAGCAAGGTTTTAAATTGTTCGCGATTGCGTTGCGATTACCACTATTGCTGACAATTGCGGTAAAATGCGGTGCCATCGGCGGCAATTGCATGTGGAAACTAACAAAACCACATTGTCACGGTCTCAATTACGGATCTCATTTTAAAACCTTGCGCTATAGTCTAAAAAAATTCATATAAATTGATCATGCTATCAAAATGTAGGAGGTAGACAACTATGTATATTTCAAATAATTTATTTATTTATTTATTAATATTTTGGCTGGTAAGAACCGTGCACCATCATAACAACAGCCCTCTATTTCCTGAATGAAGGGCATATATATCTTCATAATGCTGTATCGTTTCACTGGATCATATTTTTCATACTAATACCTTTTTAGGTTTTTTTTTTCCTTTAAAAAGATAAGATGATACAAAAGATGAGAATGAATTGCTTTTGGTTTAGCATTCTCTAATGCAGAGCTAAATTGTCAACATTTATCCTACACATTCATGATCAACTTGAATGAAAGTTTGTTAATATTCATTTTGAATTATACTTCTTTTAAGCATTTGCATTAGAGAAGGAAGCATTTGCATTTGAACTATACTTCTTTTAATATTCATGAAAGTTTGTTAATATCATTCTCTTCTTTTAGCTGCACCACACAGAAGAAATTGACACTGGAAAACTGGAGGAGCAAGCAGCAGTACTGGAGAAAGAACTGATCCTGAAAGAAAGGGAAACTCTTGATGTCTTAAAAGAATTAGAAAGTACTAAAAGGCTTGTGGAAAATCTGAAATCAAAGCTACAGAAGGAAGAATCTGAAGCAAATTTGAATCTTGTGATGAGTGTATGTGATAATATATCTTCTGTCAAGGAGAAAGACGATAAGGAAAACCAAGTGAGTCATGTTCTTCAGCATTCAACGGAAGGTTGTAATCCATACCCTCCACCGACTCCAAGTTTAATATTAATGGAACTGAAGCAGGCGAAATTGAATCTGAACAGAACTACAAATGATATTGCTGACGTCCGAGCTTCTGTTGAATCGCTTAATAAGAAGTTAGAAAAGGAAAGGATCTCACTTGACAAAACCCGTGAGAGGTTAACTCAGAATTCTTCAAAAATAACTTCTCTTGAGGAAGAGCTAAACCAGACTAGACTAAAACTGCGAGTGGCAAAGGATGCTGAAATTAAAGGTGGTTTAGACGATCCTTCTGATATTACAAGAGAGCTCCAGCGATTGAGTTCTGAGGCAGAGCATTTCCAAAAAATGGGAGAAGTTGCGAGATCGGAAGTGTTCAGAGCAATGTCTGATATTGAACAGACAAAAGCTACAATAAGAACTGCTGAAATCAGGTTGGTTGCTGCCAGAAAAATGAAGGAAGCTGCTAGAGCAGCAGAAGCTGCTGCCCTTGCAGAAATCAAAGCTTTATCTCATCATGAGAATTCAGCTGGAGATTGTATGCAAAAGCATGAAAGAGTCACTCTTTCCTTCGAAGAGTATACTGCTCTGACATGCAAAGCTCGAGATGCAGAGGAACATTCTAAGAAGAGAGTTTTAGATGCTATGCTTCAAGTTGACGAAGCAAATTTATCAAAAATGGACATTTTGAAAAGGGTAGAGGAAGCAACACAAGAAGTTAAAACCAGCAAGAAGGTCCTTGAAGAAGCTCTGGAAAGGGTGGAGGCTGCAAATCGAGGAAAGCTAGCAGTTGAAGACG
This sequence comes from Ammopiptanthus mongolicus, assembly GCA_039655645.1. NCBI lineage: Eukaryota > Viridiplantae > Streptophyta > Magnoliopsida > Fabales > Fabaceae > Ammopiptanthus > Ammopiptanthus mongolicus. The sequence continues at coordinate 51,019,133 of CM077350.1, forward strand.
CTTTAAGGAAGTGGCGGTCTGAGGGTCACAGAAGACGTTCTTCTATACATAACTCGACCAAGTTTAAAAATTCTTCTTATCCATCTCACCATCGGAGAGATTCTCGGTTATTTGATGTAAATGGGCTGAACCTGGCAAATGATGAAGCCAAGCCAGTTCTGAAGCCGACCCTATCGATAGGGCAAATATTGAGCAGGAAGCTGATGCTGCCAGAAGAGTTTGAAGGCTCGATGCTTAGAGAAAGAAGCTCGGTGAAACGGAAAGTGTCACTGGGGCAGATGCTTAGCAAACAAAATGATGATCCTTCCTTTGACAGGCAAGTTGAGAAAGAAAATAGTCAGAAGCAGTTTTCTGCAAAGAGGAAGAAATTTGGATTTGCTCGTTTCTCCCTTCTTTTGACAAAACAACAAAAGAAGAAGAAGCTAACTCTGAACTTGAGGTGATGGTTTGCTGGATCAATTTGCTCTTTCATCTAGTGCTGCCAAAAGTATGAGACTATAATTGCATTTTGGATCACTTCCTGTTCCTTCCTCTTATAGTGTGCTTGGCTAGATTCTTGTTTGTTGTTTACCTTATTTCGGTTGCAGTCTTGCTTGTATAATAACTGATGTTTTTCCATGGCTGGCTATGCTTGTAGAGATGATTTATATGAATTTAACTCTTGTAAGGTGGTGTTATATCATATGCCCAAGGTTGTTTATATTGTGTCTATATTTACACCAGTCCAGGGCCGGCCCAACACCTATTGAGGCCTAAAGCAAATTTTATGATGAGGCCTTTTTAAAAAATTAAAATATTAATTATTTTGTACACAACAAGGAGTTGATCCCTGGACCTTGCAGTTAATGGTAAGCTTTTATACCAAATGGGCTAACTTATGTTTGTTGATATACGAAACATATCAAAAAGATAATATAAAAAAATATAAAGTGGGCCTTTTTTTTAAAGAAAAAATTATTTTTTTGAGAGGCCTAAAGCAAGGGCTTGGGTCGCTTTATGCTTGGGCCGGCCCTGCACCAGTCTAATACCTGATTCTTTTGCATAAGTACGTTCCTATGCAATGTGCTGTTTCTTAGCAGGTAGTGTAAGTAGAAAAAAGGTTTAATGAGCTTTTTAGTCCCTATAAAGTTGGGGTCTTTTGGATTTCGTTCCTGCATTTTTTTTTGTTTGGTTTGTGTCTGTAAGTTGAAATTTTTTTGTTTTGATCCCTATCGTTAGTGACCCTTTGTTAAGTGTTGATTTGGTTAACGGTACGTCACGTCAGCACTGTCGTCTAAATTAAATTAATTTTTTTAATGCTATGTAGGTTGCCAGGTAATAACATTAAATTATTTTTTAATTTAATGAAATTTTTTGTCCCTGCAAAGTGAACGAGTTTTGATTTTCGTCCCTATATTTTTTTCCCATTGATTTTGGTGTCAGCAAGTTACAAAATTTTGGTTTTGGTCCCAACCGTTCGACCGTTAGTTTTGATAAATTAAGAAGAATATTGAAAAAGATAATGAAGTGAAGCACAAACTCAAGGAAGTGTTGTGAGTACATGTGATGAACGAAAAATTCTACACAACTACGTAACAACTAGTCCTAAAGGTGAAAAACATTTCATTGATGTTTGGATAATAGATTCATGAGAAACATAGCACATGGTTGCATGTTGATGCTAATTTTACACATATAGATGAACGTATCTTAAAAGGACCATGCCTTAAAAAGTGTTAGAATTGGTACATTTATAATAAAAAGAGTGAATGCCCAAATTGTTCGTTGGAATTTTTTGGAGATCCACTTTTAGTCTCTAAAAAAAATAAACTAATCATTTAGTCTCTCAAATTTACAAACATGGGACAAATTAGTCCCTAGATTTAGTTCCGACGTTCATTTACTTGCCTACATGTCCCATTAACCATCTTACCTGATTTGTTAGTGGTTCTGCATGACCTATGATGAAATTCCTTTGTGAAAAAGAATAAGAAATGAAAAAAACATACACAACTTTAAAATCCAAATACCTGAAAATTATGCATTTTTTTTCATATTTCATTCATTTTTCATAGTGGAAATTCGTAATAGGTTACGCAAGACCACTAACAGGACAAGTAAGATGGTTAGTGAGACACATAAGCAAGTAAATGGACCTAGAAACTAAACATAGGGACTAATGTGTCCCACGTTTATAAATTTGAGAGACTAAATGATTAATTTATTTTTTTCAAGGACTAAAAGCGGGTCCCCGAAAATTTTCAGGGACTAATTTGGATTTTCACTCTAATAAAAACGTATAATGGTACAATTCGCACAATTTAATTACGTATATATTATTTATTGAATTTTTTTGGATCATGTTTTGTGGAATCAAACCGAACTAAACCTCATATATAAAATGTAATAATTATTTATTTTATGATTAGTATGTTACATCGTATTAGATTATTATTTGTTGGTTTTTATTTTTCTAATAACATTTATTACGATGTAAATTTTTTACTATTTTTAATATTCCAAACGTAAAATTCATATTTATTAGTTCATAATATTTTAATTTTTAATATGTTAAATGTTATATCAATTAATATTTTTACTCGAATTTAATATAAGAATCAATCTAATCCAAACTCAATAATAACTTATTTTCGTTTTTGGATCAAGTAATTTCGTGACTCAAAATCAAGTGAAATCGATCTGCAAACACCCAAGCTCCGAGGCATAAATTATCTGTGAGGCATGAATTATTAGTGCGCGGCTTCAACTATCGCTTCTGTGGGTCTCCCCATACCATAGTCTACCACCATCTACCCAACAAAACAACTATTCCACGCTCCAGTACGACATTCAAAGGAATCAAAAACACCTCTCTCTGTCACCTTCTCATAGTTGCACCACACACACATTGCCCTATCTTCTTCCCCATGCACAAAGGTATAATCTTCTTCCTCCTTCTTATTCCTTTGTCGTTTCTTTCTCCGAAAAAACAAAACACTCAGAAAATTTATTTATTCTATTTTCCCCTCGTTTCTCCTTTTTCGCCTTTGGTATTCATCTTTCTCTGAATTCAATGTGAACATATGCCCTCTATTTTTTTTGGTAACGTATAATTGCAACATGGTGTAATATTATTATCACAAGAATAAAGAATATTTAATTGCTAATGTTATTCAATCATATTGGAAATATATTTTGATATTGCATTATTTAGTTCTTAAGTCTCAAAGCCGTCTAAAATTTCATTATATGCATTCATATTTAGAACAATATCTTTCCTCTGCCTTAATGTTTTTGTTTTATAACATGTACACTGCCCCTTAAAAAAAATTATTTTTTCAAGGTCTTGCTAACCGGTGCACGTCAGAATTAAAATGCAAGGTTTACTTCTCAATACACTAACTACATATCTTCCCTGTAAAATCTTGTATTTTTAATTCCTTAATAACCAGCAAACTGGTTAACATTCCCCTTTTTTATTGATTTCTAGCTTTCCTATAATGGAAATTGGAAGTTAACATTTTGTGCTTGTTACAGGCATCATGGCGGAAAGAATGGGGCTCTTATTTCTGATTGTATTGGGTGCTGCTTGGTCTTGTGATGCAAGATTACAGCTGACAATTGCAAACCCTGATCAATGGAGCAATGACACAGCAAACTCGGGTAACATCGTTTACTGATATCATTCTATTCTTTCTTGCTTTTTATAATTAATGTTGTTTAGTGAGACAGATAGAGTGGGAGGCTTGTATTATTCATTGTTGCATATATTCATCAATATCTTAGAAGGTGAAAACTGAAAACTATGGTTTTAAATTGTGGGAAAAAGTTCTCTTTACATTTAGATCATGTAGTAGGTTGAAATCCTTATACACTTTATAAAATCAACATAAATACATAATTATATATACTTGCTCACTTTAGAAATAAACTCACTCTAAAAGAGTCTTATTCTGTGGTGGCACTAATATTAAGGTTGCGAGGTTGTAAACCACAATTTAAAACTTTGGCGCAAAGTTTAATGAGTGAGGGGTTATTCTTAGCTTTTAACCATTAATGGCGAAAACAAAAAAAAACAAAAAAAAAAAAGTGTTGGCACTGACAACCAGTTGTTTGTCAAAAGTAAGCTCGGATATATGGAAATGAAGGCTGGTATGGAAAGTTTATTGTTCGTAATTATGGAGATATGCCGTTTTATTTTAGTGAGTATCTGTCTTTGAATTAGCATACTTTATCTTAAAATATATAGTATAATCAAAATCTTGTTGTGAGAGTTCTTTTTTCTTGAAAAATAGAGCGATTTTTCTTCATAAATATTCAATTAAAGCCTAACATTAAAATGAGAGAAGTGGCCAAAAGAATGGGGTGAAGACAAAGCAATATTATTGTAGATTTGTAGTTCAACTGTATAATAAACACATACAATCCTTCCTCAAATGAGCCATGTTGTGAAAGACTAAGAAGTCCAGTGATAACAAGATATATATCATATTATATATCGATATCTGATTATCTGCTAGTTCCCTCCTTCACATGAGAGAAACATATACTGGCCACTGCTTTTGGAATAGAAGCAGATTGCTAATGTTATCACTCATGACATCTATTCTTTGACGTTATACTTTTAATTTTTGGGTGTAATCTGTCACCCCAGTATTTCTCCCAATCTGGATTCTATATCTGGTAGCATAGAACATTTATGTTCATCAAATGTAGTTGATTGAATTGCTCTAATCGATTTGCATAGGAGCTTATTTTCACTTTATGGGAAAGGAAGACCAGTATAACATGGCATTTCTTTCTTTAAGCTTATCTAATGAGTGTCAATTTTATAAATTCCCTTTTTTCTTTATATAAAATGCTATAGTATTGAACTATTGATGAAGTTTTCAAATTCAATCACTTTTAATAAGCTGAGTCTAAAGGTGCCAATTTGTCAAAAATGTTGCTTGACTGAACATCATGTGTAAGTCTTTACACTTTTACTTTGGAGAATAATTTGTGCCAAGTAAGTTAGAATTTTGAAATACAAATTCAGCATGAGTAATTATCTTGTTGACATATCTTCCAAATGCAGAACTAATTAACAGAGAAGCAGATGGGTGTGCTCTTTGTGAGGAATATATTGCTGAGGCACTTGATTATCTAAATGATAACAAGACCAAGAGTGAGATGATTGGAACCCTTCACGATACTTGCTACCAGTTGCTTTCTTTAAAGAAGGAGGTTGGTCTCCTTTCCTGGATCTGTTTTGTTTTTGTTTTTGTTTAGATGATGTAGTTGTTCTCAGTTGTTGCAAAAATTGACCTTAATTGTTAAGCTCTTTAATATTCTACCAAATCCTGGGTTCAGTGTTTGTTGCACGTATGATAATTATAATTATGATAAGAGTGATTTAAGGCATAATAGAGGGAAATTATCATCACTTATTAGGAACTTATAAGGTGAATGTGTGGATTAATTAGAAGACATAAGACCCTATATTTACTTATATCTCTTTCTCCTGTATTGCAGTGCATTGAATTGGTAGATTACTATGCTCCTCTTTTCTTCTTAAAAGTAGCTTCAGTTCAGCCCGGAGAACTCTGCAAAAAGGTCAACCTCTGCTCATACAGTGCAAAGATTTCTCCACAAGTTCAAGAAAATAGCTGTGCCTTTTGCAAAGATACTGTTTCAGCCTTAGTGATTAAGTTGAAAGATCCTGACACTGAGGTTAGAAATTTCAAATTTTACCTGCTGATGTGATAGTTTACCTTGTCCATCCTTGATATATGGGGAATTTTTCTACATTTTCTGTTGAAATAAATCAAATATTAACTGTAGATAGGAATATTTTTTGGGTATTAACAGATTTGTACAGCTGTGGTAGCAATAATAGCTACATAATAGCCACAATTACGTTTTACTTTAAAATCTCCTATTATCAAGGAGAAACTCTAGAACAAAGGTGTATATATTTTTTCGTATCCTGTAAATTAAATATATCAGAATTTTATTCTCTTTGAAACTTTTTTGATATGGTATCAAAGCAAACCGATTCCTATGCTGTAGAGGAATTCGGGGTCAGCTTTGATACCATGTCAAAAGAGTTTCAAAGAGAATAAAATTTTGATATATTTCATTTACAAGATACGAAAAAATATATACACCTTGGTTCCTAGAGTTTCTCCTTGATAATAGGAGATTTTAAAGTAAAACATAATCATGGCTATTATTTAGCTATTATTGCTACCACAGCGGTACAAATCTGTTAATACCCAAAAAATATTCCTATCTACAACTAATATTAGATTTATTTCAACAGAGGAGTGCTAGCAACACACGCTTTAACAGTCTCTTTCCAACACACACCCTCCTATTGGTTGAAATTCATATGGGTCCCACTAATTCATGTGGGTCCCACCTGAATTTTTTAGGGTCCACATGAATTTCAACTATTAGGAGAGTGTGTGTTGAAAAGAGAGTGTTTGAGAGTGTGTTGCTAGCATTTTTCTATTTCAACACCCCCCTCAAGTTGGTGCATGGATATCACACATCTCCAACTTGAATAGAGATTCATTAAACACTCTGCTTGTGTTAGACCTCCTATTACTAGGACCTATGTTAGGAAACGGGCCAAGGCCAATTATCAATGGGCCTGGACCAGGGCCGAGTTAGTTAGCTAGCTGAGAGCACTTGTATAAATAAGAGAAAGAGAGGGAAAGTTAGTTAGGCTGAAAATTAGTTGGTGGGAGAGGACCAGATTCTCTAAATTCTGGTAGGGCGGTTACCTTGTTCTTTTGTACTCTTTCTCTCTTCTTGTACTCTTACTTCTCAGAATTGGGAGCATTTCCCACTGGGATTCATCAATCAATCAGTAATATTCAGCAATTCTTAGCATAAATTCTACCAGCTCTATCAACTGGTATCAAAGCTCACAAGTTCTTGGGCGAGTTTCATGGTTTCCACCCGAGGAATGGAGGCGAGGATTGAGTTCTTGGAACGCAGATTCGAGAGTTATATCGCAACGCGCAATGCAGTACAAGAATTGAGAGGTATTGCGGATGAGGAAAGGATAGAAAGGATCGAGCAGAGGAGGTTGTTGAACAAGTTGATCGAAACTGTGAGGGGATGTCGAATTAGAACGACCAACACGGACATAATCACGCGGATAATGGCAGCGGCTCTGGATCTCAGAACGAAAACAGAAACCGCGATGAGCGGTGGAGGAAACTTGAGATTCCGATCTTTGGAGGTGAAGATGCGTATGGTTGGGCGAACCGAATGGAAAGGTATTTTGAGATCAAAGAGATGAATGACAAAGAGAAATTGCAAGCAGTGATGGTTGCAATGGAAGGGAAGGCGTTAACATGGTACCAATGGTGGGAGTTCTGTGCTCAAAATCCTACGTGGCAAGAGTTTCGTGAAGCTGTCATTCGCCGTTTCCAGCCTTCTATGATCCAGACTCCATTTGAATTGTTACTGAGTCTCAAGCAAACTGGATCGATAGTAGAATACCGAGAGCAATTCGAGCTCTATGCGGGTCATTTGCGAAGTGCAGAGCCTGAGTACTTGAAAGGCATTTTCCTAAATGGAATCAAGGACATGATTAAAGCAGAGTTGAAGTTGCATTCCGCAACTAACCTCCCAGACCTCATGGATTTGACGCAGCGGATTGATGAGAAAAATGTGTTGTTGAATAGAGGAGGTTTGTGGACTGGGAAAGGGGGTGGAGCCAGCAAGAATTACACGAGCTCTAGAACTGTAACTTGGGATCCAAGTAACAAGGTCCCTTCCTCAACTACATCAGTTACAGTGGATTCTTCGGCTGAATCCAATAGTGTTAAATCGACTGGGAACACTAGAGGTAGAGCTTTTCGTAGGCTTACAGATGCTGAGGTCCAAGAGAGGTCTAGGAAGGGTTTGTGCTTTAGGTGTGATGAAAAGTTTGGGCCAAGACATGTGTGCAGTAGTAAGCAGCTTCAGGTGCTCATACTAAGTGAAGAAAGCCCAGGAGAGGAGGAAGAGGTGGTCATAGGAGAGGGAGAACTTGATTTTAAAACCTTACAACTGTCCATGTTCAGCATTGTAGGCTTGCCTTCCAAGAAATTCATCAAGCTGTGGGGAACCTTAGCAGGGGAAGAGGTAGTGGTTTTGGTGGATTGTGGAGCTTCCCACAATTTTATCTCCTCGATTGTGGTGGAAAGGTGTGACTTGTTGGTAACTGAGACTCCTCCCTATGTAGTGGAAGTTGGTGATGGCAGGAAGATTCAATGTGGTGGGGTTTGTAAGAAGCTGATCCCGGGAATTCAAGGGCTAGAAGTCCAGCAAGACTTCTTCATTTTTGAGCTCGGGGGAGTAGACATTGTGCTGGGAATGGAATGGTTGGCCAGCTTAGGGGAAATCCAAGCTAACTTCAAGGAGCTCACCTTGAACATTCCCACTAGTGCAGGGACACAGATACTGAGAGGAGAGCCTTCCCTAGCTCGTGCTGCAGCATCATTCAAGTCCATTGTGAAAGCAATGCGGAACGAGGGAGAGGGTTACATGCTGGACTATTATGAATTAGTGGTGCAAATTGAGGCTAAGGAACCAGAACCACCATGGCTGATTGAGATTTTGAAGGAGTATGAGGAAGTCTTTCAAGACCCTCAAGGTCTGCCACCGGCAAGGAGACAAGATCATCCCATTGTACTCAAAGAAGGTGCTGTCATACCTAATCCCCGACCTTACAGGTACCCCATTATTAGAAAACTAAAATAGAGAAGTTGGTAGATGATATGATGAATTCTGGTATCATAAGATCGAGTGTCAGGCCTTACTCGAGTCCCATAATTTTAGTGAAGAAAAAAGATGGGGGATGGTGATTTTGTGTGGATTATAGGGCACTAAACAAGATTACAGTCCTAGACAAATTTCCTATACCCGTGATTGATGAACTTTTGGATGAATTAGGGGGAGCCACTATTTTCAGCAAGTTAGATCTGAAATCTGGTTATCACCATATCAGAATGAGGGAAGAAGACATTCCGAAAACAGCTTTTAGGACCCATGAGGATCATTATGAATTTGTGGTGATGCCCTTTGGCCTCACTAATGCCCCCTCAACCTTTCAATCTCTTATGAATGAGATGTTAAGGCCATATCCAAGGGTATTTGCTTTGGTATTTTTTGATGATATTCTCATATATAGCAAGAGTTTGGAGGACCATATGAGACATTTGAAGGCAGTGTTGGCTCTTCTCAAGGAACATCAGCTAGTTGCGAATAAGAAGAAATGCTACTTTGGCCAAACTCAACTTGAGTACTTGGGCCACATAATTTCAGGCCAGGGGGTCACAGCAGACCCCCAAAAGTTGGAGGTCATGATGACTTGGCCTAGTCCCAAAGATTTAAAGGCACTTAGAGGATTTCTGGGCCTCACAGGGTACTATAGGAGGTTTGTGAAGGACTATGGCAAGCTGGCTAGGCCTCTGACTCAGTTGCTTAAGAAAGACAGTTTTCAGTGGGGACAAGAAGCACAAGAGGCATTTGAGTTGTTGAAGAAAGCCATGGCAGATCTCCCAATCCTTACTGTACCTGACTTTCTAAGGAATTCGTCATTGAGACTGATGCATCCAACAAGGGGTTGGGAGCAGTTTTACTCCAAGAAGGCAGGCCAGTAGCTTTCTTAAGCCAGACACTCTCGGATAAGGGGCAAAAGAAATCAGGTTATGAAAGGGAGTTGATAGCCATTGTGCTAGCTATTCAGAAATGGAGGCATTACCTAATGGGGGGCATTTTGTAATCCACACTAATAAGAAAAGCCTAAAATTCCTTACTGATCAGCGGGTCCTTGGTGAAGAATAGTTTCGGTGGACCTCCAAATTTATGGGATTTGATTTTGAAATAAGGTGCAAGCCTGGGGGTGATAACAAAGTGGCTGATGCTCTATCCAAAAAAATGACCTATGCTGCCCTTTCTATGGTCCACTTTGATGATTTAGAGGAACGGGAAACTGAAATCAATGCTGACAGCAAATTACAGAGAGTGATCCAAGACTTACTGCAGGATCCTACCTCCCACCCTGGCTACACATTCCAGAATCGGAAGCTATTGTATAAGGAGAGGTTGGTACTGCCCCGAACTTCTTCCAAAATTCCCCTTCTTCTTCAGGAATTTCACAGCTCTCCCATTGGAGGCCATTCTGGATTTTTCAGAACCTTCAAGAGGATAGCTGCACTTGTCTATTGGGAGGGTATGCGACGAGATATCCAACAGTTTGTGGCCACTTGTGATGTATGCCAACAGAACAAATACCAGACATTGTCCCCGCGAGTTTACTCCAACCCTTACCCATTTCCACTCAAGTTTGGTCGAACATATCCATGGATTTCATTGAGGGTCTCCCTAAGGTGCAGGGCAAGGATGCCATACTGGTGGTAGTGGACAGATTCAGCAAATATGCTCATTTTGTGGCCCTTAGTCACCCTTTTACTGCCAAGGAGGTGGCTGAAGTCTTCATCCGAGAGGTTGTGAAACTGCATGATTTTCCATCCACCATAGTTTCAAACCGAGACAAGGTCTTCCTCAGTCATTTTTGGATTGAACTCTTTAGGTTGGCTGGGACAAAGTTGAAATTCAACTCGGCCTACCATCCTTAGACTGATGGGCAGACTGAGGTGGTCAACCGGTGCCTTGAAACATATCTTAGATGCCTTACAGGGAGCAAGCCGAAGCAGTGGCCTAAGTGGCTCAGTTGGGCTGAGTTTTGGTTCAACACAAAGTACAATAGCTCCACCAAACTCACCCCATTCAAGGCCTTGTATGGCTGAGACCCTTAGCTGTGGCAGAAGTTACATCTATGACGAAGGAGAGAGACCTTCTCTTACATGACCTCAAGGCTAATCTCCTTAAAGCTCAAGGCCAAATGAAGACTTACGCAGATAAGTCCCGCAGGCCTGTGACTTATGTGGTAGGTGACTGGGTCTACTTGAAGTTGCAGCCATATAGGCTGGGATCATTGGCTAAGAAGAGGAATGAGAAGCTTAGCCCACGTTTCTATGGCCCTTATCGGGTTTCTAAGGTGATTGGTCCAGCCGCTTATCAGTTAGAGTTGCCATCGGGCAGTAGGGTCCACCCAGTATTTCATGTGTCCCTTTTGAAGAAGGCATTGTCCCCTGCTGCCACACCACAGCCCCTGCCCCCCATGCTGTCAGACGGTCTGGAACGGTTGGTGGAGCTCGCTGCAGTCCTCGCTACCCGCCTTGGACCTTCTGGTCAGGTGCAAGTCTTGATTCAGTGGAAAGATCTACCCGATTTTGAGGCTACCTGGGAACAGTTTGACATCATTTTGGGCCAGTTTCCCTCATTTTGGGGGGGGGGGGTATTGTTAGACCTCCTATTACTAGGACCTATGTTAGGAAACGGGCCAAGGCCAATTAGCAATGAGCCTGGACCAGGGCTGAGTTAGTTAGCTAGCTGAGAGCACTTGTATAAATAAGAGAAAGAGAGGGAAGTTAGTTAGGTTGGAAATTAGTTTGTAGGAGAGGACCAGATTCTCTAAATTCTGGTAGGGCGGTTACCTTGTTCTTTTGTACTCTCTGTCTCTTCTTGTACTCTTCTCAGAATTGGGAGCATTTTCCAGTGGGATTCATCAATAAATAAGTAATATTCAGCAATTCTTAGCATAAATTCTACCAGTTCTATCAGCTTGCTACTCCTTTAGTGAGAATATCAGCTAACTGCTTTTTAGATCTTACAAAAGGAAAGGCAATTGTTCTAGTTTCAAGCTTCTCCTTGATGAAATGTCTATCAATTTCAACATGTTTTGTTCGATCACGTTGGACAGGATTATGAGCAATCTCTATAGCTGATATATTGTCACAATATAATCTCATAGCCTTTTCTGGTTCAAAAACCAAGTCTGATAATACATTTTTCACCCATAACAGTTCACACACTCCAAGTGCCATACCTCTAAACTCTGCTTTAGCACATGATCTAGCTACTACTGCCTGTTTTTTACTCCTCCAAGTTACAAGATTCCCTCCTACATAGGTGAAGTATCTGGAGGTGGATCTTCCATCATTAGCTGAACCTGCCCAATTAGCGTCGGTGTAGTCTTTTACACTCAAATGGCCATGATTTGAAAACAATATTCCTTTACCTGGAGTGAATTTCAAATATCATAGCATTTTTTCTACAGCATCCATGTGATGCTTACGTGGGTCATGCATAAATTGACTCACAACATTCACTGCATAAGTGATGTTTGGTCGTATATGAGAGAGGTAAATCAGCTTCTCCACCAAACTTTGGTACCTCCCTTTGTTCGTGCCAATTGAGTTTAGGCACTGAAAGAGCTTATGATTCTATTCAATGTGAGTGTTTGATGGTTTACACCCAAGCATCCCGGTTTCAGATAGCAAATCAAGGATATATTTCCACACCTGAGTTTCATCTACAACAAAATTTGACAGTTGTTGCATACTTTTCATATACTTGCAAATTATACTTTTGTTTTTGGGAAGGCCTGTGACTTGCTTTTTTTTTTTTTTTTTTTTTTGAAGAACGGCCTGTGACCTGCTGCCAAACAGAAAAAGGAATTGTATTATGGTATTGATGTAGCATATAGAACTATAATGAATAATGAACAACATTTTAGTATATAATAGGTAAATAGGTAATAGGTAATAGGTAATAGGTAATGTACATTTCCCCCATCCCTTGTTTGTTATGAGAATGGTGATTAGCAAAAAAGTAAGAAAACAAGAGACCTATTATCGTGTTTGAAATTGAAAAAAACAGTGAAGATATTCTGTGAACTATTTGCCAGTATTTTAATTAATGCTTTTATAGAAGGATTAAAGCTTCATTGTTGTAATGATATATACACTTGGCACCCTCAAATTTTCAGTTTAAAGCCTTCTCTACTATTTTTGTTTTGGCCCCTCCCTCCAATCTTTTAATCCCAGTTCCTCCCCCTGCTTGGTTTTGGTCACCTATTGTTGAATATAGAACTAACAGTTTATTATAAAATGTCAGCTACAGATAATGCAGGCACTATTGAAGGTGTGCAATTCTATGGAGAATTTAACGAAGAAGGTAAGAAAAATCTGAGAAATTCCAGTGTTTCTTTTTCTCTCTCATTTATTGAATTACTCTTGCATTTTTAAACAGCATGTAGCATGGAATCTATCCTTTGATTCCATAAAATGAAGTTTCAGATGTTTATCTAGTTGAGGAAGACAAAAGCAATTAATATATAATCCATCATTATTTATGTATAGTCTATTAATTTTACTTTTGTGTCTTTACATCTCATAAAGTGAGTTTGGGTAAATAACTTAATTAAACGCATATTCAATAAGCTCTTTTTCAAATAAGCTAAAAATAGTTTATTTTCATAAACTTCTCTGACAATCTTATGAAAATAAAGTAAAAAAAACTTATGGGAAGACCATAAAATATTTTCATAAACTATTTGCATAAGTTTATTTCCATAAACTATTCTCCTAAGCTCTTTATAAGGTCTTACAAACGCACCCATAAAGCATAATTGACACTCCAAATTGTTAGTCTACACTCTTTATTAATCAATTACAATTTTATTTTTTATTTTACAAAAGTTTGATTAATTAATAGATAGTGTGAATAAACAATTGAGAGTGCTAATAGTCTCACCCCTCTCGTAAACATGGCATTACGACAGGTTCTAATCGCTTGAGCCGCTTCTTCCCTACTAGCCAAATACATCCATATAGAAAGTGCAAGAGAACATAATTATCATTATCAAATTTTCCCAGTTTATCTATATTTAGATTTCTTTGTATTTTTTTAATTGCTTAATTGTCAAATCGCTTGCAGTGCAAGAGGGTGGTTTTGGAGTATGGGTCTTTGGTCCTTGTCAATGCAGAGAAGTTCCTGAAGAATGAAGATATATGCACTGCATTACATGCCTGCCCAGCTACCAGAGTAGTTAGCCAGGAAGAATTACCCTTGGTTTCTGACTCTTAATCTTGGGAAAAGAGTTCTACCGGATTTATGGAGCGCATATTGCTTTAGTTGAACTACTACTATATAAAGAAATATTGGTGTACAAAATCTACTAATTATTTTCAATATTTGACAATTTATAATTATGAAATGCCAACTTGATATTATTTGTCTTCATCTTGAAAGCGGGGAAAGTGTTTTTACAGCTGCAATGATAGTGCAAATCTTATTCCCATTATTTTCTTAATCATCAATCTTGCAACTCCATTAGTTTACCCTATACGATATTCATTAATGTATTAATGTATTTCTAAACTCAAACATATCCTTCTCTTACACTTATCATCTTTAGTGAAAAAGAGAAAAAAATAAGTTGAATCTAACTTTTTCTCTGAAAGGAATATATGTAAAAAAATATGTATGAATTTGAGTTTAAAAATAATGTTATATAATTAAAAAATTTAGATCCCTCTAACCAATTATTCTAATAATTTTTTAATTAAAAAAAGAAAATATTAAATACTTTTTATGTTTGTTTTGGCGTCTCGCTGTATTTCTAGAGATTATCTTTCATGTATTAGATGAGAGGATACTATGGAAAAAAAATTAAATATATTTATCTTCTAGTTCAATAATTTTTTATATGGTTTTTGAAGAATCTTATAGGAGATATATCAAAACTCACGATGATATCTGTTGTTTGAAATGTGAACTCTGCCACTTGCTGTGCTCTGTTTGAAGCCCATTTTTCTCCTATAAACATGAGTAGCATTATGATCACTGGTGTTTGTGTGCAGAGCCGGCCCAAGCATGAAGCAAGTAAAGTAAGGGCTTTCAGCCTCCAAAAAAAAAATATTTCATTCTAGCTATTCCATTTTATTTTATTCTCATACTCACAATGAAAAAGAACAAGAAATTAATTAACTAGAGAGTCCACTACTAAAAATATGTATGATCCAAGTCAATGCACAAATATTGATATAAGTTTGAGAGATTTATTTGGTCAAACAAAAGTTAAGAGATTTATTAGTAGAAAATAGTCCTATTAAAGTAAATGATATAAATTTCCTAAGGATGAATCCTGAAGATACTTTTCTTCATCACTTTACATTCAAAAGTTGCCAAATAGAAAAAAAAAAAAACTTCAAAGAAGATGGCTGATTTATTCCCAAGATTTGGATAAAGTATTTTGTTTTTGTTGCAAATTGTTTAATGTTATTCCCGTAACTATTACTTCGACAGAAAGAAGTTTTTCAAAACTAAAATTAATAAAATTTTATCTAAGATTACCAATGTCACAACAAAGATTAAATGGATTAACTTTATTATTGATGGAAAAAGAAATGTTAAATGAAATCGATATAATAATTTAATAAATGATTTTGTATCCCAAAAAGCTCGAAAGATAAACTTTAAATAAAAATATAATAATTTTAATAAAATATTACTCTCTCCGTTCCATATCTTTAGTCTCTTTAGCAATTTATTTTTGTTTCAAAACAATTGGAGTTTTATAAACACAAGGTATAATTTCCCATTTTTTTCATATATAACCTGAATTGATTTTACGTCTTTTTAGGTTATGCTTCTTGATTGAATACTTCATTTAATTCTTCACGGGATATTTTGGTATATTTTATACACAAATTAATGATTTCTTAATTTGTGTGAAGAATGTAAAAAAGACTAAAGAAATGGAATGAAGGGAGTAGTATTTACTTTAAAAAGACCTCAACTTAAAGTTCGCTTTAGGCCTCGATAAATATTGGGATCGGTCTTGTTTGTGTGGTGGCACAACTTCAAACACACATCCCAAATGTACGACATTAACGTTGTAGCATTGCAGTCGTTGGGAGGATGAGTGTCAAATGAGACATTCACATAGGCGTTGTCTGACATCCTCCGTGAGAATATTGAAGGATCCATCCACCTTAGTTAGGAGCCGTAGATTAATCATTTTAAAAATGCAACGGTCCATATTTTTTACTGGAAACCTGTTTGGACAGTTTTTTTTTTTTTTTATTTCTCAAATAATCATCATCCATGGCAGCCACCACCGCCCCACACCCAACGGCCTCCTAAACCCTCAATGGCACCCACTTTCCGACCAGCTCTCTCCTCCACCTCCTCTGCACGCCACGCCGCCGTCCTTCCGCCGTGAACCCCACGCAACCATGGGTTAGAGCAACTGTAGGTTGGCCCCGTCGCGTGCACCTCTGCTGCCTCGTCACTAGAACTCCGCGAACTCACCGGAGCACCGCCTTCCAGAGTCGCACGTAGCCATGCATCCCATCGCGACAATGTCAGACTCGAACGGCTTCGCATCGGACCGCCACGAACCCCTCTGTCTTCTCCGACGTCGTCCCCTCACGCGTACCGCTCAAGCCACGCGTCCGGTTGCCCATCGCGAGCTAGCCACGCCGTCCTTAGCCACGCAGCACCATTGCTGTCCGGTCGCACGACCCAACCATCCTCTCCCATCGTGAAACAGATCTTAACCTCTGCAAGATTGAGGAAGAAATCGTGGGAGGTTAACGTTGTTAAGGGTGGCGCCAGACATGGGTCCGACAAACTGGAGCTCCGACATGGCGGGGCTATCGGGGGAGTGGACGGAGACCATTTGTTTAAAAATTTCTTTTTAAAACAAAAAAATATAAATAACTGCAACTGACTGGCTATCACCGGTAATTTTGAGGGAGGATGGACACTCAACTTGCCACATGGAGGATTATAGAATTGCTCATTCACATATAGTGTTTTATGAGGCAATGGCCCGCAAAACTAAGGGTCCAGCTTTTTAACAAGGTTGCCGAAAGGAAAATGACATAAAGGTAGAGGTAATTTTCTCAAACATTTAGGGTCCTTTGTTTTGATAAAATTGGTGTTCGAAAGAATTGATTTTAAAAAAATTGAGGGTAAAATAATTAATTTGTGCTTGATAATGATATTTTAAAAGTGAGGTTAGAAGAATTGATTTTGTTTGGTAAAGTAAAATCACTTTTGAGATGTAAATATAAAGAATTTTGTGGATCTCACATTAAAATCAATTTTACTCAACGCAAAAGTTAGTAATTCTTGTTTTTCTTAAAATCAATTCTACCTAACCTATTTTTTGGACGCAATTTTATAAACAAACAAGTTCAAAATCCTCAAAATTACTTTCACTGCATCTAGAATCACGTTTGTGTTGCCCAAAATCAAAACCAACCAAGCACTTAATAATTTGATTCCTTAAAATCACATAATTAAAACAATATTATTTGGATTCAACAACTTTTATTTGCATAATCAAGAAACATGAATAAAATTGTTGAAATACGCAAAGTTTTTATGAATTAGAAAATCATTAGAATGTGGGAGAATGGAAAGGGATGAGCAAGACATTTTATTATAGCTAAGAGGGTGTAATGTTTTTTTGTTTTGTATATGTGATTTTGGAGATGTTAAGAACAGATTGTACTTGTCCAGTTTCGTATGGCTTAGAGCATATGATAGGATGTTTGCTATTCAACCCTTACTAGAAGGTGGAAGTGTGAGTACTTTGATGCTAGAGCCAGATCGACTTGTTTCAATAAATCTCTATTTATCGAGAAAAAAATTCAACATAGAAAATAGAAATTATTCAATGACTAAAGTGCCTCGTTCATAATCTTCAATATTGTTTTGGACCATGATCCTAGACTAACGGCCCAATAGGTTGGCCACATGTATTGGGCCAGATAGTAGCCCAATTCCAACGCCCATACTAGGTTGGGCAGTGGCCCAGCTCCATGCCAACTGGGACCTTAAGTCTCGTAGGGTGGACATCCTACCTGTGCAAGGCCTTACAGGTTTGTCACCCTACTCCCGTAAAAGTAGATTGAAGAAGTGAGTGGGATAACAGAAAATCCACTTATATGCAAATGGCTGAGTAAAGTAACTGATGTGCTATCATCACGCTCCCCCTTGGGTCGGATCCACTTCACCATTAGCCTATAAATACCAAAGCATCAGAGAGTACCCTCACCTTTCATCTATCATATATTGTATACCATTACTATACTCTTTTCATATTGATACTTACATACACTCTAAACCCCTATGTTGACTTAAGCATTAGAGTGTCTTTGCAGGTATCTCAACTATCTCAACCACCTAGAACCAATCAGAATCCAAGCAGAGCCCATAAAGCTAGAATAACCAAAATACAGTGCAAATCAAGACCAGACCGAGTAGGCAGTGTAAACCAGGCAAGATCAGAAGAGGTCGAACCATAGAGTGTGTTTGGACTCAAAAAATATCTAAACTATTATGTTATTATTAAGAATTTAACAATGTCATCCATCCAATATATATATATATATATATGGTTTTTTTAATGAGTTTAATTAATATGTATTGTCAGTGTAAAAAATTTTATATTATCAACCAATCAGAAATTATTGTATAGGTGACTTTTAAAGTAGTTAGGATAATAGTCAAACATTTTAACTGATGCGACAAGTTATGATTGGTTGACAGTGTAAAAAATCTTTATATTATCAACACATACCAATTAAATCATTTTTTTAATTTAATTTTGATGTATTATTAATATAAAATTTTTTATAGTATCAATTAATAATAAATCACAGCATATTTTATTTTTTTGATGGAATGTGAGCATTTATTTGGTTGCTCACGTACTTGTTATAACGTTCATTAGTTCATTCAGAAATTCCATGCGGCTAGATACGAATCACGTGCGTTAGGAGTTAAAATACACGCGTTGTGAACGCCAGAATCAGAATCTGGAAGAGACCGTGGTCCCCACCTTGTCGACAACTCCAGCGTCATCACCAATTATTATAATACACGTGTGCGGTCCTCAATGAAGTTGGCACCTGTTAACGTAACGTAACACGGGGAAGGCAGTACCTGGAAAAGCTCTGTTTGGTGTTTGCTTTGTTGTTGAATGGTGAATGATGTTCTTCGAAACATCATTTTTATTATATATTATATGATTCAGATTCATTGTACTACATCAATCATTAAACAAACACCTAAATTAATTTTATAATAATTCTTTTATTGCTAGAGTTTATTTTTAAATAGTGAGCAATTACTAATAATAATGATTAAATTAAGTGGTCCTAACACGGTTTTTAGGTTGGCAAGTTAGCCTAATTACGTGACCAGATTGTATTAGATGGAAGTATTCTTTTATATATTTTAATACACCTAAACATTGTTAATGCATTAAAATCTCTCCTATATATATATATATATATATATATATATATATATTTATTTATTTGCTTTATATTTTTTTTTATATTTGCTTTCTATTTAGTACTTTACTTTTTCAGTAATAAATAATTAAAATGTTAATGTTTTTAAAAAATTGATTAAAAAGGTAAGTAGCAAAAATATTTGATATTATTAATAATTTAAAAAATATTTAATAATTTATTCTTCAAATAATTTAAATAATTTAATACAAAATATAAATACTTCCTAGTTTCTTTTTTTATTTTTTATTTGCCTTTGTGGTGAGAGATTACCTATATTTTTATGCAAGTAACACAAACCTTTCACTATTACTCCAATTCTAATGGCTTTTTTAATTGTGTAAGGACCAATTGCATATATAAAGGCGATCCAGTGTACGAGACTCTCACTTGATGGGATCTGAAAAGAATAAATATATATAACCTTACTTTATAAGTAAATGATTATTTTTAGGATTTGAACATGTAACTTTCATGATCCAAATTAATTAAATTCTTATGAAAAGCTTTAAACTTAGTTTTCAAGAGAACTTTTTTGGTGAAAGTAAATTTTCTTTTTGGTGAAAGAGTTTTAAATAGAATTTAATACTTTATATTATAATCATGTTTTTTTATTGTTGACTAGGTATTGCTTTAGGATTCAGATATTGTTTTTAGATTAATCTTACACAGTCGTGATTAGGATAAAGCTTCAATAATCATCTTTATCTTTTTATATATATACTTAATATTATATCTATACTAATAATAATGCTTGTATAACGACAACGAAAATATTAAAATAAATCAAAAAATAATTCCAAACATACGCACTTTCATCAATTATTTTCCAAATTATACACCTTTTTTAAACAATTGGGAAGTCTGTCTCTCACTTCCCTTCTATGTTTTTTTAAATTATCAAAATAATTAAAATTTCAAATTCATAGAAAAAAAGCAAACAACGAAAGTCCGCAATAACAAAACAAAACAAAAAGTAGTAAATAAAATTAATTAAGAAAGATGTGTAATTTGAAAATTAATTTTTTAGTTTATTTTAATATTTTTTTCCTGTCGACAACATTATATTATTAAATTTTATATTATATGTTATTTTATTATAATATTTTATATTATACATTATATGTATATTATTATATATACTAAAAAAAGGGATAATCATTGGAGTTGAGAAACAGCATATAGAAGGCATTTTTAAAATATTCTAGAATTGTATACCAAAAATGAAAATATTCTAGAATTTCTGTTGTTATGTTAAATACACTACAACTTGTCTGTCTTCTCTTCAAAGTGTCTCTCTACGCCAACCCAAAACAAAGAACAGAGAGGGAAAAGAAAAAAGAAAAAGGAAAACATATCAAATCATTTAGAAGGTAAGTCGAGATACGGATTTCAATTGCCCTCTGCATATATTCTGAGTTATTTTTTGGATCTTTATTCCTATTGTCCTTGTTTGAAATTTTGAAAACTTGATTCATTTTTGCTTTCAAGTTTGATCATTTTCGATTTTCTTTTGTTGGGTTTTAAATTGCATTTCATGATTGTTTCTGACGGTTTGTTTTCTGGGAAAATTGTTCACCTCAATTTGAGCTCGAATTTCTGGTATAATTGGATGATTGTTGTTTTTAAGAGTAACGTTGTGTTTATCTCGCATCTCTAAGTTTTTTTTTTTATCTTTTTGAGTGAGGGTATTTTTTTTTTTTTTAATTCTTTCATCTTATTCGTTTGTGGATTTTGGTTCATTCTAATGGCAATTTCATATATTATTCTATTTTTATTTTTGTAGAAGATATTTTGTTTTATGTTGCTTATTCTCATGGCATGAATAATAATGGCGATTTCAATTTTTTAATTTTTTTTAATTGTAGATGATTCTTTTTAGGCTGTTATGTTGCTTATTCTCATGAATTGGACTCTTATATTTTAGTATAACACACAGAAGTGATATTAGTCTTAGGAATTATTGAGCTGGGATGTAACCTTTTGAGCATCTTGATCACTACCCTTATCAATATGTAGTGACAAGGACTTCGTGACACAAGGTAGATAGATTTCCAAAGTTAGGTCATGATAAAGGGTGGAATCACATGCATATATAGAAATATTGCCAACACAATTATAGTTATATTGCCCATTTTCAACCTTGTAGAATGACTTTTCCTTCTAAGGATGCAGTCTAGGATGTTATACCTCTTTTTTTCAAGTCTCAAGTCCATTATAGATGTGTTGTATTGACTGTGTTTATGCGATCAGCTGATTGATTATTTAATTAAATTTTTATTTCTGTACTACCACCTTTGGCTTGGATTTATGGATTTTGGCACCGTTATATTTCTGTAATAGTTGTTCAAACTTGTTTTTTTTTTTTTTTTTTTTGCCATGAACTATTTAATATTTATTCCTAATATCTGCTGCACCAACTAGACTACAAGAAAGAACTGTAATTCATGGACTACTTTGTCTTCAAATCCTGTCCTGTCAAAATATGATTAAAAGCCACATAATACTTTCTGTTTGGAATTTTCCCCCCATTTCTTAGTCTGTTGCTGTTCAGATCAGATTGTTAAAGACTGGCATCTGAAAGAAGTTATAAATATTATTAGAAAATAAAGGTTGTCTAATCTATCATGAATTTTAATTAGGGCCTTTTGTAAATTATGCTGCTTAGGTTTTTTGTAATTTATTTAGCAGGATTATATTATAGTTTATTTATTAAATTTGCTCATCTTTCTTTTAGGCATGCCTGTCGTTTATATTTTGCGGCTCAGTAGTTGAAAGGTTAACCAGGTTTTATTCCTTCATTATTCTACAAAACTTCTAAGAAGTCCATTTTCTTCCGTGTTCTCCAGTGTCATCACAAACATTAGGGAATGCTGAAAGATGTGCTTGATGATAGTGAAAGATTCCTTAACTGAGGGTAATGAGGTTGTACCTCCGTCTAAGTTACCCTTGTTCATCCTTGATGAGATTGGATGTTTAGTCCACTACCCATATCTATTTTGTGCTCAAGGGACTGAGGTGCCTACAAATCTCAGCCATTCTATGATTTCAAAACATATTTGTGAAGACGGTTGAGCTTTGAACATTTTTAGAAGCAGTTTCATTCTTCTGGCCACATAATCACAAGTACATAGTACTGTTGATATTAGCATTGGTTGTATGCAAAAATTGTTTCTAGAAATGGAACAGAAAGGAAGTGTGCTTATGCAACGATATGAACTAGGGAAATTATTAGGCCAAGGAACTTTTGCAAAGGTCTACCATGCGAGAAACCTTATAAGTGGCATGAGTGTGGCCATTAAAATGATCGATAAAGACAAGGTTTCGAGTGTTGGGATGATTGATCAGATTAAGCGTGAAATTTCGGTGATGAGACTAATCAGACATCCACATGTGGTTGAGCTTTATGAGGTGATGGCCAGCAAAACCAAAATATACTTTGTCATGGAGTATGTGAAAGGTGGTGAGCTCTTCAACAAGGTAGTCAATGGAAGGCTCAATCAGGATGTTGCTAGGAGATATTTTCAGCAATTGATCAGTGCTGTTGACTACTGCCACAGCAGAGGTGTGTATCATCGTGATCTAAAACCAGAAAATCTTCTATTGGATGAAAATGGAAATTTGAAGGTTTCTGATTTTGGATTAAGTGCCCTTGCTGAATCTAAGCACCAAGATGGATTGCTTCACACTACATGTGGTACCCCTGCCTATGTTGCTCCAGAAGTGATAAACAGAAAGGGATATGATGGGGCTAAAGCTGATATATGGTCATGTGGGGTGATCTTGTACGTTCTATTGGCCGGGTATCTTCCATTCAGAGATTCAAATTTGATGGAGTTGTACAGGAAGATTGGTAAGGGAGACTTCAAATTTCCTAGCTGGTTTGCTCCGGATGTACGCAGATTGTTGTCCAAAATCTTGGATCCAAACCCAAAATCCAGGATATCATTGGCCAAAATTATGGAAAGTTCGTGGTTCAGAAAGGGGTTAGAGAAGCCTACTGTTATTGACAACGAAGACAAAGAACTAGCTCCTCTGGATGCTGATGGAGTATTTGGAGCTTGTGAGAATGGTAGTCATGTGGCAGAGTCATCAATTCATGAACTCTCAGAACCCTGCAATTTAAATGCTTTTGATATCATATCCTATTCATCAGGTTTTGACTTGTCCGGTTTGTTTGAGGATACTGAACATAAGAAAGAAGTGAGGTTTACATCTAACAAGCCTGCCTCAATTATCATCTCTAAATTAGACGAAATTTGTAAGCGACTTCGGCTGAAAGTGAAGAAGAAAGACAGAGGTTTGTTCAAGTTGGAAGGTACCAAGGAAGGCAAGAAAGGGCCTTTGGGTATTGATGCAGAGATTTTTGAGATTACACCTGTCTTCCATCTAGTGGAGTTAAAGAAGTCAAGTGGAGATACATTGGAGTACCAAAAGCTTCTGAAACAAGAGGTTAGACCTGCACTTAAGGACATTGTTTGGAGCTGGCAAGGAGAACAACCACAGCAATTGCAACATGGATTAGTGCAGATAGAGCAACATCCTTCTCATTCTGGCCAGTCAGAGATTGTAACACAACCTACTTCTTGATGCATATGGTGTGCCCTTAAATTGGTTGTTATGTGCTCTGGTGCTTCTTTGTTATGTTCTTGGTCAAGTGCATGTAGTCCAATTGATAGTTGTCATAGAATAAGGTGGTTAAGCATGTATCCATACTTGCTCAACTTGTGTATTTGAATTGCATATTTGATCGTTTGAGTCTTTGTTTTCTATCTCTGTAGACTATGTTAGAAACGGCATTTGCATTTGCAGCTTGATTAGCTGCATGAGGAACTTGTAGTAACTTTGATAGCATGCTTTACTATGCACCCATGATAGCCCCCTCTAAGTTCCCTCTTGAAATGAAAATGCTTGATCATGTCTTTCTATGTAACACTTTCAGTCAAACACGGTCAATTTTAACATAAATTTCTTCTATTAAGATCATTAATTTATTGGAGCAGCTGGTAATGTTTTTGTCCTAAAACATTAAATTGAGGTGCCATTTTTCTCTAAGTTTCCATTCTTTTATCAGCAATTCCCTTGCTAAACGGTGAGAAAAGCAGCTCAAAATACTTAAGCTAGTACCCTGGCCATGGAGTTGGGGAATGAATTATTATTTGACGAATCAAACTTTTCATAAGTATTGAACTTCTATTATCATTATTAGGGACCTCACTATTTTTATTAATAATAAATGTAGAATAGATAAATATATTCAACTTGATGTATCAAAATAATGTTTAACATTGAAGCAAACACATGCGTTGGACCCAAGAGACACAAGGCAATGCTCCACACTCTCTAGCCCGGTTAGCACTCACCCATTCTTTTCTTTTCCGGGACTAGGAGAACGGTGTTGCTCTCTCTTTGTAAGTCTCTTCTCATCAAAAAATAAAAGTTTAGATAACGTTTTAATCCAAGTAAATATAATGATTTTTGGTCAAACTTTATTCGGTTTTTCGGTAGATTTTGATATTTGTAGGGAGTAAAAATGAATGAAATTTTAATAGAAATTTAATCCAAAAATCATTATATTTACAAATACTAAAAAATTTTTAAACCAAAAATAAAATAACAAATGTAAATAAATTTCCTTTTCTTTAAACATTTTATTTGATGATAGTGGATGCTAAACAAAAAGAGATTAGGGCTCTGTTTAGTAATTTTATCCACAAGCTTATGGTGGATGAGTTAGTAGACTTGGTTGGTAAGTACATTTGTCACAAACTTATAACGTTTTTTTACAAACTTATAACGTTTCTTCGAGATGCTAGCGTTTGAGCTAATAGCTTATAGCATCTCATATTTTTTTTATCCTTACTATTTTAGTTTACTTCCACCTTTACCCTCTTTAATAAAATATTATTTTTTTGATTTACTTCAAGGAGCATCCCACCGTCAACCTGAGACAGGGACTAATCTCCCGCGGGAGTTTGTTCGGCACCTGGATTGGTGGCATCCCTCCCAGCTGATGTTTTTTCCATATCCAAGGCTAGAACCAGAGACCTTGGTTAAGGGGCGAAAGGCCTTTAACCACCCACGCTAACCTCAGTTGGTCTTTAATAAAATATTATAATCATTATAATAGCACATATAATTTTACATGGCATATAAACAATTGATAAATAATTTAAAATAAATACAAGTATTTAAAGTGATAATTATTTTAAAATAAGTTTTATATATATATATATATATATATATATATATATTATACATATTTATTTTGAATTATACTTATTAAACAACATTTATATAAAAGAGAAATATTAGCAACACACTCTCTAACATTCTCTTTACAACACACTCTTATTGGTTGAAATTCATGTGGGTCCTGCAAAATTCAAGTGGGACCCACATGAATTAGTGGGACCAACATAAATTTCAACCAATAGGAGAGTGTGTTGGAAAAAGAGTGTTAGAGAGTGTGTTGCTAGCACTCCTCTATACAAAAAGGTATATGAACATGGTGCTTTCTCCGGTACACCTAATAATTTTAGGGTAAAAATTACCCTGCCCAACCAGAATTTATCAGCTCAATTAAATAGGTCATGTTAATGGGTCAAGTCAAATTATTATCATCTTTTGATTGGACCACCTAGGCAGGGTAAGTTACACTTGAGGTACCAGAGAATTCACCTACTAACATATTATTTTATGTCATTTTATCTTTTTCAACTAGTTTAACCGTTAGTTTTACCAAACACTTCCACACCTATAAGCTAGCTCATCCGCTATCCGCTATCAACTACCCCATCCGCTATCCGTTATTAACTCATCCGCTATAAGTTAGCTTATCCGCCATTTGCTAGTTTTACCAAACAATGCCTAGATAAACAGGGACGGAGCCAGACTTGGATGATGGTAGGGGCCAACTATAATAATCAAAGTTCATCCAATAAATATATGCGCATCAAATTTCAAATAAAATATTCATAGCCATATGTTCCAAAACGTTAATTACATTAATAATATATCAAAACACAGAACGTCTTTCCTGCATATCACGAAAATCATCTATAATTGAATCTGCACTAAACTTTTCAGCAATTTTCTTTTCAACGTATACTAGGAGACAATCAGTCAAAAAGTCATCTTCCATCTTGTTGCGAAGTGTAGTCTTGAATATATTCATAGCTAAAAAAGATCGCTCTGTAGTAGCTGTAGAAACAGGAAGTGTGAGAATAAGAGTTACCACTCTATACACGAGAGGATAGACTTCTGCTTTTCTAGTTTTTACCATCCAATGACATAGATCAGAAATAGTTTCCAATGCTCCAAAATCGGGAATTTCCCTCACATGATCAAAGTGCTCAATTTGCCTCCTCAGTTGTATCATCTCATATTCAGTAAAGTCTTGGGGGTAAAATTTCGTTATCAACTGACAAATGTCATCAATTCTAAACGATATCCGCATCTCTCTCGGATCTAAAGCTGAACTAAGAATGAGAAGTTCCACTGTGTTATCATTGAATTTGCTATTCAGTTCCTGCAATTGAGAGTCTATTACAACGTTGAAAATATTAGCTTTGTAATAATTCTCTATTGTAATGTCATCTTGTTGATGGCGGGCTCTTCCTCGTCTTGCAATATAACGAGCATTAAAATCTTGTATGGGTATGTTGACTGATTCGCAAAAAGATTTGACATTTGCAACTAATTCATCCCATCCATCATTTCTCAACTTTTGAATGAGCGACTTAGTAGATGAAGCCAAATGCATTGCATTTAAAATATCTTGAGATTGAAGTTGCAAAGCTTGACAAAGCCCATTAGAAATCGCCAAAACATTTCTCATGAGATGCAGAATGAAAACAAATTCAAAAGAAGTTAACGCCTCATAAGCTGCATTCGCATCACCTCGTTGAGAAGCTGTAGTTCCATCCTCAATAATATTCAACAAAACCTCACACGTCGCACTGAACATGTTCATCAAGCTAGAGATGGATTTCAAGTGAGAACTCCAACGAGTATCACCTGCTCTTTGTAAAGAACCAATTTGATTACGCCCTTTCCCACTTTCAAGCTCACCATTGTGAAGTAAATGATCAACATTTGCAGCATGAGCAACTTTTAATTGGTCATTACGTTTACATGATGCACCAACAATATTGACAATGGAGTTCAGCTTGATAAAAAACTGATGGACGAGAATAACTTCCTTAGATGCAGCAACTAATGCCAATTGCAAACGATGTGCAAAACAATGAACATAATAAGCATAAGGACATTCACTTGAAATCAAAGCTTTCAAACCATTCCATTCTCCACGCATGTTACTTGCACCGTCATAACCTTGCCCTCGGATAGATTGAACATCAAGATTATGATTAGAAAGGATAGTACAAATACCTTTTTTCAATGTTAATGCAGTTGTGTCTTTGACATGAACAAGCCCAAAAAACCGCTCCTGCACATAGCCATCTTTGTCAACAAATCTCAAAACAAGTGACATTTGCTCTCTTTTAGATTCATCTCGAGCTTCATCGACTATTATGCAATATTTGGCATCACCAATTTCTTCACGGATGGCATTCCTCACTTTATTTGCCAAGACATGTAAAATTTGTTTTTGTGTTGTTGGTGATGTATATGAGGCATTCCGTGGAGCTTTATCCATAACTTCTGCAACTTTATCATTATAAGAAGCTAAGAAACTCAATAGTTCCAAAAAATTTCCATGATTATTTGATGTCTTAGCCTCATCGCGACCTCTGAAAGAACATCCTTGAAATGCAAGCCACTTAATTGCCTCAATCGAAGTTTTCAGACGAGGTCTATTTTCTGCAATTTCTTGCGACGTGAAGTTCTCAAACCTTCTTGCAATATGGTATGGTTGGTTCATAAGATCTACACATCCTCTCTCAGCATTTCTGTGAGCTGAAGTGAGATCTTTTCCGATATGCACCAGGAATGCACATTTTTTTCCATCTCTCACTTTTTTCCACGATCGAAATCCATTAACAGTAAATGCATTTAATGCACGAGGTCCATCTTTATTATGAAATAAAAAACATGGAAGACAAAATACAGCATCTACACTTGGAGAATATTCCAACCAAGACGGAAATAACTTAAACCATGATGGCTGAAAACTACGAGAATGTATTTATGTAGATTTTGGATACGTAGAAAGCATACATTGATACGGACCGACTTTAATATAAGCTCTTCAAACTTCATCACGCTTCTGAATTGGATATTCCCATATCTGTGGTCTTAACCCCGGATCACGCTCTAATGAGTTGATATCAAATCCTTCTTTGATTTCAACTTTTAAAGATTTTGCAGGACGATCTTTGGAATTCAACTGATTAGTCTCCACAGATGGATTTGACGGCTCATTAGATGTTTGAATTTCAACATTCTTTCTTTTAAATAATGTGTCAATTGTAGATGGCTTCTTCATCTAAAAAAATAATCAATGTAAATGAGACAAAAATTAAATTAATAAAAAAAAAAACTAGTATTAAATTAAATTATAAAAAATTAGTATTTAAATACATAAACTCCAATAAATATGAATATTCTATACTATGCATCTACTAAATATGCATACGTAAAATAACGGAACCTCGTAATGCATATTATTCATTTATTCCACTAATAGAAAATCATTACCAGTTTATGCATATTATTTCAATCACTCAATGTTGTTTGTTGATTTCATAGAAGACATTATAATTATAATAATTGATAAAGGCAAAGTTGCACAGTGAGGTAACAGTGATAGTACCTTTTTGACGCGCAAAGGCAGGTAGAGATGTAGAGTTGTAAAGATGCAGTGATAGAGTCAGTCTTGGGCGGCGCGCATCAACAAAAGAAAATTAAGAAAGAGTAGGGTAATTAACTGACAGGGCACCAGAGTACTGCACTATGTCTATTACTATTTCTTTTGTTGTTGGTAGGGGCCCATCCGTAATCTATCGATACTAAAATGTTACTAAGTTTAAAATTTTATAAAACCTGGTAGGGGCCCGGGCCCTCTTTGGTGTTAACATAGGTCCGTCTCTGTAGATAAAGTTGGTAAGAATTTAAATTGAAATTAAACTTCTAGATGAACTGATAATGCCGAGCTAAAATATGTGGCACTAAATTAATTTAGAAATAATATTATGGAAATTATAAATTGGAAATAGGATTTAATGAAAAAGATCTAGCATTTAAGTCTTTGTGATAAGGATTAGATCGGTGAAGATACAATTAAGATGATATTCTATATTTGTTTTTATGTGTTTTTCATTAAATTGATTGGATTTGGATCCATTAGATCTTGATCATGTTTGTCAATATATATTTCTCTTAATTGTAGATCGTTTATTTTGGTTTTGTTTTTTTGTGTCTCTTATATGTGTGTTTGGGTTTCCTCTTGTGGTTATTCCAATTTTGATGGTTTTGTAGGTAGGAGAGATTTTCAAATTTTCAATTCTATTTTGAAAGGTGGCTAATATACTCTTCATGCTACATCACTTTTCATGTTGGTCTTTGATGTGAAAGACAAGGAGCAGAACTACATATTGTTGGTTAATTTAAAGTGTAAAATGTATGTGTTTGTTTTTTTATTCTCTTTGGATCATATGTATATTTTTTTGATTTGTTACCGCTAGGTTTCATTCTTGAGACTGGGATTTGGGTGTAATATGGCTAAGCTCGACAAGTGTTAAACTAAGTTCCCTTGAAACTTTATTCCTTCAATATTTTAAGTTAATACCAAATATATATAACCTAATAATATAAAATAAGTGTTTTGAACCTTTAAGTAAAGTTTTGCTTATGATTACAACTAGAGGTGAATTACGATTCCAAATGAATTTTACTTGTGTTCTAGATAAAATATCTTTAATCAATGTCTTAAGGGTACTCGTTAGTAAGACTCTTTTATTATAATAAAAAAGATCCATGCAGCAAAAAACGTTAACTGATATCGTAGTCCTCAAAGGGCTCAATTGCACTTTAACTAAACTCTTGGGGCTTAGTTTTAAAGTTTGGAATTATATTTTGGAAAATCGCATCTCGATTGATATTATTATCAAAAATGTTATTGTTGGATATATTGAAAAGTATGCTTGGTTAGCATTTAAAGTTCTTAGAAATCTTTTTTGAAATTCCTTGGAATAACTTAGAAATTTGCTTGACTCATGGTGTATATGTCATAATTTTTTTCGGGAGCCCATTATTTAATAACTCTAAAGTTAAGCGTCCTTGGCTTGGAACAATTATGGAAAAGTGACATCCTGGGAAGTTTTCCTAAGAAGCGTGTGAGTGAGAACAAAACACAATTCAAATACTCGTGTTGATTTGTAGGGACAGTGGTCAAACCAACAAGCTGGGATGTTACAGAAGTAGGGAATGAGAATGGGGCAGAGCGCATTGCGGGGGTTTGAACCCGTACACTCACAATCATCATCTCCAGGACCAACCTAACATCTATTGAGACCTAAAGCAAACAATGAGGTGAGGCATTTTTAAATCTAAATGAGGGAGTAGAGAGCGGAGACAAAAAAGCCTTTTGAGGAAAAAAAATTGAGTTAGTAATAT
This sequence comes from Ammopiptanthus mongolicus, assembly GCA_039655645.1. NCBI lineage: Eukaryota > Viridiplantae > Streptophyta > Magnoliopsida > Fabales > Fabaceae > Ammopiptanthus > Ammopiptanthus mongolicus. The sequence continues at coordinate 51,049,897 of CM077350.1, forward strand.
TAAGTAAATTTTTTTAGGCCTAAAGCTTTAGCTTTGATAGTTTAGGCCTTGGGCGGCCCTAATCATGTACCGCAGCTATCGACTGAGCGGTCTCAATGAGACATTACGAGGGATCGATTTATATACTATTATATCAAGGGTGGAGGTTATATTATACCCAAGTGGTGCAAATATAATACACCCAACCATTGTATTGGGGATCAAAATGGACAAAAACATGGGTAAAGGACTTTTCTGAGAATAACATAATTCCTACCAATACTTTTTTAAAATTTGAACCAAACACGAGATATTTGATTCTCATCTTAACATTCCTACCAATAACTTAATATAACTTGAAACAAACACACTCTTGAGCTTATGTGGGAATGATAGCTTCACTGTGAAAACGAATTTGTTTTAAATATATATTTCAGATTTAATCTAATATGTTTGGGAAATATGGTTGAAGTATGAAAATTAGTTTTTATGAAAAGAAATGATCTTTAGCAAAGCTACAAGTTTTAAGTTCTTTCAATTTTTTTTATTATTATTTCGAAATCAATCATATTTTTATCAATTTACTTAGAGTTAACTACTAAACAATCAATTTTATAATCTTTTTATAATTTATTATATAAAAATGATTTTTTATATATCTTAAATAAAATATATTATCTTAAAATTACTTTTAATTAAGTATATTCAATCATAAAACTACCTTTCCTATAATCGATTATAATAGAGGAAGAAAGAAAAAAGGCTTAATCAACTTTTTAATCCCTATAAATATAGCCACTTTTTGTTTTTGTCCCTATCTTTTTTTCATTAGGTTTTGATGATTTTAACTTTTTAAATTTTGGAATTGGTTTCTATCGTCAAGATGCACCGTCGGCACTTGTAACGCCCCAATTTTCACATTTCACAATTCTTTAGTATTTAAACGTTTGTATTTTATAGGAGGGTTTAGAGAACGAAATAAAATATTCTGAGAACATAGGCATGCCTTACACAACCGTAGGAAGCCATGGTTAAGTTTTGGGCGAAAGCTCAAACGGAGCTCGGTCTGCGTTTTTCACGGATAGTAGTCTTTTTCTACTATCAAGAACTAATTTCGACTCGTGAACGAAACAATTAAGTTTTATATTTTATTTCCAACAATATTGGTTATTTTGAAAATATTCAAAAAAAAAATAAGTTGTCATACGACTTTCTTGGACGAAAACCTAAATCGGGTGAAGAACAGAGCGGAATACGAGATTTCAATGACCCGCTACGGATAAGATTGAAGTCACATGGTGTGCTATGACTCATCAGTGACTCATCAGTATAATGATTACGTTTAGAAAATATCTGGACGTGAAATGACTAAAATGCCCTTGACCCTTTTCATAATTACCATTTGCCCTTGAATGAAAAGGCCGTTTTGCCCTTAAGAATTTATGGAATAACCATTCTGACCCTGTGACTCACCATGTCATCATTACCTTTCTAGAAATATCTAGATATTTATAGGGGAAATAACATTTACGCCCCTAGTCTTTTATGGAATTACCAAATTACCCTTTTGGTTATTTACAAGTTTGCCATGACATCAAAATATATATTTCTCTCTTTCTCTCTCTTGGCCATTTCGGCCATCACTCTTTCTCTCTCTTCTCTCTCTTGTTCTTCATCTTCTCTCACTTGTTCTTCCAAGTTCATAGAGTTCTTCATGTGTTCTTCACATTTTTCTTCATTTTGATATTGAAACTTGAAAGTTTTTGGTGAAATCAAGTTGTTTCTCTTCAAGACTTTGAATCTAGGAGGTATTAACTCCATCCTAGCTATCTTAATCTCTCTATTTCATCTCTTGAATTTCTTGATTCATGAAGATCCAACTTTGATCCATAAACTTTGAAAATTCATAAAAAAATTTAGAAAAATCCTTTTGATACCAAATCAATTTCTATGATCTAGTTTCATCATTCTCCTCATTATCCAAGGGCATGAAATCAAATAAGTTTTCTAGCCATATCTTCTTAAAGTGGCCGAAATCTTCATGGTAAGAAAGGATGAGTTTTTGACTCAAGTTTTGAGTAATAAGACTTAATCTAGTGTTGTGTGTACTTGAGGATCATGGATCCAAGAGTTGGAAACCAAATGAGCTTGCTAGCTCATATGGGTTTTCTTGGCCGAAACCTCCGTGTGTTGGTGGATGGGATTTTGGTTCAAATTTTGGAGTAATAGGCTTTGATCTAGCCTTAGCACACCTAGTAAGGATGGAATCCAAGAGATAGGAATTTTTGGACACCCCTAGCTATTTTTTATAACTCCATGGCCGAATCCTATATAGGTAGGAATAGTAAGATTTGTGTTATGTAATATTGATGTTTGGATTGATTATGTGTATGTAGTTGTGATTGGTTGATCGGACGAGGAATCGGGAGGATTCGCCAGCCGATCGGACGACTTTTGATCGGAGGATAGCTCGGAGGATAACTACAACGGGTAAGGGGAGTTTGCCTGAGAGATTTTACGATAACTATATGTTATCCGTGATTGATTTGTGTAGCTCTGTTGGAGCTTCGTTGTGATTGTAATAATGATCTATGCTTTAGTATGCTTTACTATGTTTTAGCATATGTTGATGATGATGTATGCTTGGATGGAAAATGTTTTCATGTATGTTGAAAATCATACTTTGATCTCTAGATCAAGTAAGGATTTTTATGCTTGATGATGATTGAATGATGCATGATTATTGTTCATCATTATATTGTGAGCTTTTGAGCTATGGAGCCAAATCTTCACATCCCATTGAGGGAGCATTCGGCCATGACCAAAGAAAAAGGAAGAACACTTGTTGTTCTTGAACATTTAAAATTCTTAAAGTAAGAAATTGTTTTAATATAACTTATGTTTCAAAGGAAAACAATAAGTGATTTGATCCAAAGATTAAGTAAAGTTTCAACTTTTAAGCGTCTTCACCAAAGTGAAACATGTCTTTTACTTTAACCTTAGTTTATCTAAGTGATCAAGTGATTTAAAAGTAAAATAAAGAAGTGTTTTCATGAGAAGTTAAATATAGTTTCATAAGGCATTTCCTTTATCTTAAAACGAAGACGAAGTTCATCTTAAAACGAAGACAAAGTTCTTTTTCAAACATAATGGAGACCTTTTATCCTTAAGTTGATTAAATGAATCATAGTTAAGGAAGTTAGATGAGATTACATTTCCTTTCCATTAACTTAGACCATGGTTTTATACTAAGTTAAGTACCGAAGAACTCTTTTCAAAAATAGTTAAAGTACTTTGCTTGAGGCAAGTGCAACGTATTTCAAATCCAATGAGTTTTCAAATGAGAACAGTTTTGTTACCAAAAGAGTTTTTAACTCTTAATCGTAAAGTTTTACGCGTGAAAACCTAAGTTAAGTAATTAACTTAGAGTTGAAGACAAGGGATAATTAAGTATGGTATGTGGTGGAACAAGACCATGTACTATACCCTTGATGACTTAATGCATCAATGACTTCATAAGACTTAACTGAATCAACATTTATTTCATTGAATGAAAATCAAGGAGTAATATCTTAGAAAGGATCAAAGACTTATCTAAGAGGATTCTCAATCCTTCTTCATAATACTTAGGGTTTGAGATGTGATTCATAAGACACAAACACAAACAAGAAACGTTTTGGGTTTTGAAACAGTCGTTCGATTGTTTCAGTCTTGTAATAATTGGGACGAGAGGGACCCTGAGGCTGTGCAGGTATGGGACTGTACGGTTAAAGGAATCCTGAGGCTATGCAGGTATGGGACTGTATAGTTGAAGGAAAGCTTATGAGAATTGATTGGTACTACCTATACCAACAAGAGTTGTCTTCTTTTCGGAAGCCTAGAACATATGAACTCCAAAGTTAAGCGTGCTTGACTTGGAGTATTGTGAGATGGGTGACCTTCTGGGAAGTTTCCTAGAAAGCGTGTGAGTGAGGACAAAGCATGTTGAAAAGACTTGTGTTGGTTTGTGGGGACGGTCGGCAATTCCGAAAGCAGCTCGGATCATTCCAAAGGAATCACAAGATAATTATCCGATGGATAAATGTTTTAGATAAATGTTTTATAAATACAAAGGCGTGTATAGTTCCTAAGAAAGAGAACCTAGAGGTTTATCCGACTGTTTGTTAGCTCCATGGAGTAGGGGTTAGAGTTTTACCCTTGTGGCATATGGCTGTTGATGATTACAGTTGCTCAGTGTACATCACCATTTTGCTTAGGGGTTAGAGTTTTACCCTTGTGGCATATGGCTGTTGATGATTACAGTTGCTCAGTGTACATCACCATTTTCTTAGGGGTCAGAGTTTTACCCTTGTGGCATATGGCTGTTGATGATTACATTTGCTGAGTGTACATCACCATTTTGCTTTCAAGGTGTGTTATGCTGTTAATTGATAAATATGATATATTGCGATTTATGGTATGCATGTTGGATATGTTGTTACCCGGTGTGTTACCCTTTGTTACTTCTGTTGTTATGCTATGTTGATACTACATATGTTCATATGCTGTTTTGTGTGTCGTGCATGTAGTTATCGCGTTTAAATTCATATATTGGTTACTCACCTTTGCCTGTACATGTTGGACACCCTGTTGTGTTTTTGGATACGTGTACAAATACTTCTCAATGGTCTTTTGGGTCACTTCAGGACCCTATAGCTTGTGTTTCTCGATGCTGAAGACGAAGATGTGTGGACTGTCGACGATGAGACCCAATCTCAGTGGTATGATGCATACTAGGTAGTAGACTCTATTGTCCGTAGAGTTCTTTTATCAAACCAGCTCTTAGGATTTTTAATGTATAATGTTGAGAAAGTTGGTGTATGTGGTTTTGAAAACCTCTGTATAGTTTGAAACTTCTGTATGAAAGACAATTTCAAGAAAACTTTTATGTGATGGTTTAAGGTTTTTGAATAGACCCAGTTATGTGTATTGTCAAGAATGGTGTGATTTTATTATTGTGATGTGTATATCACTTTCTGAATTATTATGCCGAAAACTTTTTACACCCGAGTTTTCTGACTTAAAGTAAATTATTCTTTTTCCGAAAGCAACCAGCAATTATCTTTTAAATTTAATTCCGCACGTGTTCTTCATGTAATACCCAAGGGGGGTGTTACAGCACTGACATTTGGTTTCCATTCCTAAACTTTTTTCTTCTTAGGTTTTGGCCATTGCAAGTTCAAAAACGTTGAAATTGGTCTTTACCGTTAGTTCTCATCTGTTTAGTGCTAATGTGGTTAACGGTCCCCACATCAACATAGTCACGTGGAATAAATAAATAATTTTTATGTCATGTTGGATTAATAAAATATTATTTATATATTTTAATAATTTATAATAATTTATATTATTATAAATTAATAATTTTGTATGTTCTTAATATACTATTAATTGAGCATATCTATATTGAAATTTAGCAATGAAGAGATTTGATAGGCTAAAGTAAATAATAAGCTTTTGTGATAGCAACCACTGAGGTTTAAAACTCGAGCATATGCCATATGAAGCTCTGCGTCATGTGGTATAAAAAATAAATAATAATATTATAATAAAATTAAAATAAATTAATAATTATATATAATAAATAATAATATATTTTTTCAACAAAATAACAAATAATAATATTAACAATTATAAATTATAAAAAATATAAATAATCCCTAGTGGCGATCTTCCATTTCCATGCTCAAAAAACTCAAATTTATTTCTCGAAGAATACTGAACAACAGTTAAAGGATGACATTTTGCTTCACACGGGTTTTACTATGACTGCTTCATTGGGTAATTACCTAGGTGCCAATATTGCTCATGGCAGGGCCTCTAGAACGCATTTTTGCCACATTACTGATAAGGTTCAGAATAGATTGAGTGGTTGGAAGCAGCATTGCCTTAGTTTGGCGGGTCGCGTTACTTTAACTCAGTCAGTGCTCAGCTCTTTTCCTTATTTCCATATGCAGTATACTAAGTTTCCTTAATCGGTTTGTCATCACCTCGAAAAAATGCAAAGAGGCTTTATTTGGGGTGACTCTGATCACGGGCGAAAGGCTCATTTTGTTAGCTGGGATGTTTGTTGTGTGCCTAGACCATTTGGAGGATTGGGCTTGAAGAAACCTACTCATATGAATGATGCCTTCCTTATGAAAATTCTTTGGGGTTTGGTCCGTAAGCCTAATGAATTGTGGTGTCAAGTTCTTTATGGAAAGTATGGTCGGGATCATGACCTTAGACTTTCCGTGGGATCTCAGAATTATGATTCTTCTTTATGGAAGACCCTTGCTTCCATCTGGCCGCAGTTCCAACTTATTGTGGTAGGTGGGAGACGGCAAAAGTCTTCGCTTCTGGATGGACCGCTGGATTCCCAATTAGGCCCCCCCCAATGCAGAAATGTGGGGTATGTTGGTGGGTTTGGAGTTGGCCTGGCAACAAGGTATTCCTCGTTTGGTGGTGGAGAGTGATTCTAAGGTATTAGTTGGCATGGTGCAAGCAACGAACTTGTATGGGGAGGACCAACCAAAACTAGTTCGTAGAATTTGTAACTTATTGAGGAGAGATTGGCAGGTTGAGGTTGTTCATTGTTGGAGCGACGGTAACAAGTGCGCGGATTGGCTGGCAAACTACATTTTTCATCTGGACTTTTTTAGAACCAATGTGGTTGATCAGTTTGTCGGAGATCTTAGTCAGTTACTTTTTGATGATATTTCTGGGGCCTCTATGCCCCATAGAGTTAGCATAACTAGTTAGTTTTCATTGTTTTTGTTTTTTCTCTGGGCCAGTGGCCCTCTTGCTTACCAAAAAAATGAATATAATGATAGAATATATAGAATGATCTCAAAGCTAATTAAGTTTTTTCAATTTTGAGCTAGTATATATTTCGAATGTATCAATGTATAATGATTTTTTATGCAATGTGACATACAAAATCATTAATTTATTCCATGTGATAGTGGTAATGCCAACACTCAACATATGAGGACTAACGGTAAGATCAATTCCAACGTTTTTTTAACTTGTAGGGACCAAAAAATAAGGAGAAAAAAATATGGGGATCAAAATCAAAATTTTTTAAATATTTTTTTAAATGCCACATGATAGTGCTGACGTGACAATCCGTTAGCCACATCAACACTTAACGGTGCATTTTGACGACAAGGACAAATTCGAAAATTTTAAAGTTAAAATCACTAAAATCTACAACAACAAAAAAAAAAAAGATAGGGATCAAATCCAAAAATGACTATATTTATAGGGATTTGGATCCTCTCCTTTTATTCTCTCATTTTCCCTCTCATGTTAGAGAAAACAAGACAAAAAAACAGAAAATAAATTTGCTTTTATGTATAAAGTCCATTAAAAATTGATTTTTTATCTTTCACTCTCATAAAATGAGAGGGAAAAAAAGAAATAAAAGAAGAGGATCCAATATTTATTTATTGGGAGTAAAAACATCAAAATGCCAAATCTTTCTCTTCAGACAAAAGACCCCGTCCTCTTTCCCTCAAAGCCCAAGTCAAGCAACAGTCTCAAACGTGGCACATCACAATTGGGCTGTGTTAATTCCAAAAGTCACAATAGCATTGCCCTTACACCTATATAAATAAGGTGTTAGCTGGCAACACTGCCCTCTATAAGGTTCCACAGATCTTTCCACACACACAAATACATCTCTCTCTCTCTTCTTCACAATCTCAGGACAAAATCTCTCACACATAAAAGCCTCCCACAATTGCATACAAATTTCATCTCCTCCATATACCTCTCATATAAAAGAACACTGTTTTCGAATCCTTCCCGCTCTCTCTACACACTCTCACTCTTTTCTTCTACTCTTCTCTAATTCCAATTCAATTCAATTCTTGTTGATCACAGACTCGTACCCAAATCCAAACCCTAGTTCTTCGCTCAAAGGTCCGATCTTGTAACTGTTTCATCTAAAACCGAATTCCTCATATACAAATCCCTAATTCATATTTTATTTACAAAAAAAAAAAAAAAAAACAATCAATTAGTTGTGGGAAAATTCTCTTTCAACTGTTAGGTTTAAAAACTTTTGAGATCGGGGTTCTTTTTATTTTTAATTTATTTTTTTATTCTTTTGATAAAAATTGTTCCTTTTCATAAACATGGAAAAAGGGTGTAATATTTGGTACTAATTGATCTGAAAAATGGTGATTGTTATATAGACTATAATATATATAATATTAGGGTTCATGGCTGACCAAGGATTGGAAGGGAGCCAGCCGGTGGATCTACAGAAGCACCCTTCTGGGATCGTTCCTACCCTTCAGTGAGTATCTATGTTGTTTTATATTAAGTGTTTCCTCCTTCTTTTGCAGATTACAAGTGTTCGCTTGATCGGTTGCAATTGCAAGCATGAGATGGATAACTCTTACTTTTGATTGCTTCGTTGAATAAATAGGAGTGTTTTTAGTTGTGGGTTTACTTTTTTGTTTTGTTTTGTATAATGAAAAGTGACCTGATATTGTTATCCAATTGAAGTGAGGTCTCTGTGGTGTTGTATCTTCCAATATGTATGACGATATTTAGAAATCAATGTGTTTGTGATGTCACTGTAAATGATGATTTTGTTTGGGGTCACCTTGTGGTTCACTTGTGGGGAAAATCCGATGATGGGTCTACTTAGATTGGGAGTGAAGATGCCCTCGTGGTCAATATGTCTTTTTTTTTTTTACATTCCATTAGCAGTAACTATTGCTTTTGAATAGAAATAGTATTGGGAGTTGCTACATTTTCCTAGTGGGTGCCGAAGTCACCATATGTAGGATGAGTTGTAATATATTTATTGGTTGCTGGTTTCAAAATAAAATTTTGGTGGTTCATTAAATATAACCAAGAACTAATAATTATATGACAACTCATGTATGGGTTTGTAATCCTCAATACTTTTGCTTAACTTTTACCTGGAGCTGTCCACCTTCTTTTCCATATTTGTCAATACACAATTACACATTCACAAATTTAATATAACAAGGGTTTGTCATTATGTTGTCCTATCGGGCATAGCATGTATTTATCTTTCTTTGTGATTATTATCTGTAATTCTATATTGCTGAAACTAGCTCTGAATGTTTCTTAAATGAATATGTTGAATTCGGAATTTTCTATGAGGCTGTGCCTAAGAAGATGGCAAGTTGTCTTGGCCTCTTTCCTTTCCATCCAGTGCTTCCTTTTCTAGATGGACGTCTCTGTGTGTTTGTCAGTTTCTTCTAAGGTGAAATTCAAAATATATGCGCTAAATGATTTTTTGTCTGTTTTAAGATAGTTTCAGTGCTTCTGGTGGAGCGTTGTAGTGGCGTACCACGCCACTATCACAGCTTGTCACAGGGATACCATATCTGTTTTCCCCTTAAACTTCAATAGCCTGCCTCCCCCAGTTGAGGGGCCTTTTTTGTTTCCCTTGACTCATTGCTCAAATAGACCAAATTTTAGGTTTAGCAGTAGTCTTTGTGCTACATAGCCACCCAAATTAGGGAATCATACTTTCTGATCAAGGATTTCGCACCTTCTGATCCGGGGTTTTGAAGCCTCTATCGTTTGCCCACACCTGGTGCTAGAGCTTACTCCTGTTTCACAACTCTTCTAGTTCTCACACATCTTGCAACTTATCTTCAGCTTCTGTTCTCACTTGTTGAGTGATTTCGCACCGTCTTTTAAGTTTTTTCAAGTTGGCCCTTTGACCAGGGCTATCAATAGCGTGCGATAGCACCGCTATCGCGGCACCGCGGCGCGTATAGACTGGTGGCCACTTTCCTGGATTCGTCGCGTCGTGTTTCCGCATCGCTGTGATCGCGGCGCGATGCCCAATTGTTCCCTTCAAAGAGCCCTCCGACCAGGCTTTTCCAACCACACCCAACCATCACTGCCGCCATTCGATGTTCTGACTCTTCCTCTTCCGCGGCGGCTTTGAAAGGGGCCTAACCTTAGGACCAAAGAAAGGAAAAATAATCTTCTGAAACAAACAGGCCTAACCCTATGACCAAAGAAAAGAAAATAACCGTCTTTAAAAGCCTTTATAGTATTAGTTTAGATAATAGAAAACATAAATTGGATACCTGAAAAAACATGATAAATTATTTTAGAGCTTTAAACAATTATTCACCAATAAAAAATATTATTATTCATTAATAATTAATATTTAAAAACACCAAAGTTATTTTTTTATTATATAAACTCATTATGTTAAAAGTTTACATATTTTATATATTCTTTAACAATTGTATATACATATAACCAACTCCACAGGAACCCGAATCACCTAAAGGTAGCGGCCATCCCCCTACAGCGTTTTTGGGGTCGGCCGCTATCCGGGATTGATAACTTTGCCTTTGACTAAGACTTGTTGTTATTGAATATTAGTGATGGGATTGATAAACCTGTGCTGTCTTCCACCATTAACAATTTTGGGCTTGACTGCTGTTGCTTTAGATATTAGAATATCTAGTAATTTTGACTTTATTCCCATTGGAATATTTAAGGACTTTTTGCTTCTATTTATCAACTTACATTGGAATATCTGATAATTTTGTATTTACTTTGGAGTATCTAATAATTTTGGTTCTATTTGTGTTGGAATATCTACTAATTTTGCTTCTGCATACATTGGAATATTTAATATTGTTGCTTATATATTTACATTGGAATACCTAATAATCAAGCTGTTTGTACTGCCAGAAATATTGTCTCAACAGTCAATTTGGACTGTAAGTTGGACCTTAAAACAATTGCCCTTCAAGCTCGAAATGCAGAGTACAATCCCAAGGCAAGTTTCATATGTTGATAATGAATTCCACCCAAATACATGTATATGCGCAATTGCGCTTGTGCTTATGCACATGATGTTCTTTATTATTATTATTATTGTTGTTGTTGTTGTTGTTGTTGTTGTTGTTGTTGTTGTTGTTATTATTATTATTATTATTTTGCATTTCAAGTTCAATGAAGGTTAAATTGGTTTTTGTACAGTCATGTTGTCATGTATATTGGTTGATATAAGAGTAATATAATATCACTTTCGATATCAGCTACTTGTTATTATTCTTCAGTTGTTCGAAATCAATAATTAACTTTAGTAGATATTCTCCTTCTAGTTGATCATTCATACACAGTGCTGATGTTTGTCATGTAATTCGTTGTAGCGTTTTGCCGCTGTGATTATGAGGATCAGGGAACCCAAAACAACTGCACTCATTTTTGCTTCTGGCAAGATGGTATTTTCCATTGCTTCACCTGGAACTTCTGTCATAGAAGTGCATGTTAGTTTGGTTTTTAACATTGTCCTCAAATGAAAAGTAGGTGAAGTTGTACAATAGTTTGTAGTTGTATGGTTCTTTTATTGAGTTTTCCTTTTTATGTCTTGTATTTTAAGTAACCAAGTTTATAAGATCTGTGGAATGACAACTAGTGCAAATTGGTCTCTTTGTGATATTAAGAGTTGTCCATTTGCCACTGTTTTATCATTGAAGATGCTTGTAATACCATTGGCAAAATTAAATTAGTTTCTTTTTCTCTGCTTTTCACCCAACAGTTCTCTTCTGTTCCTATTGCAAAACCAAATTAATTTGGCGTGGTGCTTGTAAAGGGCTTTTTTCTGATGCTTTTAAATTTAATTGGTATGACTAGGTTTGTACTGGAGCTAAGAGTGAGCAACAGTCTAAATTGGCTGCAAGGAAGGTATTCTATTGATCTTTTCTTTTTTAACCTCATTTATTCTGTATATTATTGATGTTCCTCAATTGAAGGACCTGGAGGTTCATTAGAGTGAAGAACTATTCCATTTGTGTAAATTGTGTTAGCTTGGTTTTGAGCCTATTTATCGTGTAGTTTGGAGTAGAATAAGCTTCTTAAATTGTTGAGGGAAAATGGGTGGTTTTAATGCTCTCTTCCGATGTGTATAAGCTTGATAGACATGTTACTTTTTTCAGTAGGGATTGGGAAGCTGTTTATTCTTAACAAATTTATAGTAATTTCTAATTTGTCCCTTTTCTCCTTCAGTATGCTCGAATTATCCAAAAACTTGGTTTCCCAGCTAAATTTAAGGTACTACTTCTACTCTCTTTCGTTATCTTTACTGAAGATGTTGTATCCACTATTGTTTATTACTTCTTTTTCTATAGTACGGAAGTAGTGCTTGATGACTTGATTCTTTTGGTATTTTTCTATAGGATTTCAAGATTCAGAACATTGTTGGCTCTTGTGATGTGAAGTTCCCAATACGGCTAGAGGGTCTTGCATATTCCCATGGTGCTTTCTCAAGTGTAAGTTTTTTTTAAAGGATTATTGGGGTTCGTTTGAGCATCCGGTGACTTTTAGAGTGAAAATAATTATTATTTCACTGTCAACATTAGGCAATCATATCTTAATGTTTCATGATCATCTAACATAATTCGATGGTGTTTCATTGAATTATATTCTGATGTGAAATAATCTAAAGAAAAATTGTATCTTCTCTAATGTACTGTGTTGCAAACTATGGAAAATACTGACTTGACTCTGTTACAGAACAGATGCAAAACCAAAACTAATTTCCATGACAGCAAAAAAGCCACAAAGCTCTTTTATTTAATTTTGTTATGTAGAAGCTGCTTTGTCCCTACTAAATGCATTGCCAAACATTGCAGATACTTCAATATTTTTTTTTGGGTAGAATGATACTTCAATGTTTAAAAGGGGTTTAAAAATTTTAAAATTAAAATGGAGGGAAATAGCAAAACTTAACAAGGAGTATCATAAGTAATGATGCTTGTGTGGTAAAGGAAGCGTAAATCATGGAAAAGGCCGTCTTCAGTTGTGTCTATATATGTGCCAGTTAGTTTCCTCATGTTTTTTATGTAATTTAGTATAGGAGTAGAAGAAAATGTTGGATATATGTTGAACTTGCTTGTTTTTTGTGGTAGTATGAACCAGAGCTGTTTCCCGGACTAATCTACCGTATGAAGCAACCCAAGATAGTCTTGCTTATTTTTGTTTCTGGCAAAATTGTTCTAACAGGAGCCAAGGTAATATTCTTGCTTATAGTTCTCCCGTGTGATTTATTTTGTATTTTGTTTTTAGTTTTCTGGTTAAATGGATCATTGATATTTTGTTTTCGTATCCATTTTTTTAGGTGAGAGATGAGACTTACACAGCCTTTGAAAACATATATCCCGTGCTTACTGAGTTCAGGAAAAACCAACAATGGTATTGACATGGCTCTATTCATTTAAATATCATTGGTATTTCTTGGGTATACAGATTGTTGTAATTTCAGTGAGTTGCCGTCAGTGTCTAGTGTTTTGCTTTCTTCTCTTGGCCATAATGATTATTGGCCTGTTTGTTTAGGCTTAAAAAAAGTGATTTTAAGGTACTCTAAAAAGGTGATTTCTCAAAAAGATATTTTGAGAAGCTGAAAGTTATAAGTTTTTATAAAAGCTGAATTTCAGCATTTTTTTTTCAGCTTATGCTTTTTATTAAAAGTTCAACCAAACAAGTATGTAATGTCCGAAGTGATTTTTTATATAAAAAAATTTTTTCTCTGTGAAAAAAACATGAACAATCAGATCCTATAACTGCATGAAATATTGGTCTTGGACATTACAAATTACATACAGTAGCTTGTTAGAAATGCTCATTTACACACTATCCTACTTTTGTTTGTAAGCATTTCATGTTGTGTTGTAGCACTGTCAGTGACTGGATGTGGGTGTGTCATAATACACACATATATTTTGAGCTCTTGATGTAATATTTGATGTTTATGGCAGATTATTGTCAAGAGCAGGAGCAAAGTGTTCTCGCAGAGAAGTTCGTGTAAATGTAAATATTAAGGCAAAGGAGATATCTGGATTGATACAAATTAAGACAGCCGTTTGTGTTGTTCTGTCTGTTTTTTTGGTGGGTCTTGATGTAGTAGAGTGAAGCACATTGTTCTATTGAATTGATATTTGAGAAAAAAAAAATATGATTTTGAAGAGGCAGGAGAGAAAAAAAAGTGGAGGAGCTAGATGGAAATAACAGTGTTCTTTGACAGTTGGCATTTCATGAAGTTTAAACTTTTTTGACATGGTTTTCTTAATTTCTGACTATTTTGAATGTCTTGAACAACAAAGTAAAACTTTAATATTTTCGTTAACAACACACTTGACAAGGTGTTGCTAATTTAAAAACTATTCTTACTGTGGTTCTTTGTATTACTATCAAAATGTAAGACAAATTGTAAGGTTGTTGTATACATATTTAAAAAGTCAAGAGATAATAAATTTTTTTTTTTTTTTGGGAAAAAAATCTTCTTAAATTATAGTCCGTTTGCAAATAACTACCTTCAATTATTAATTTTTACTAATTAATTCTTAAATTATAAGAATTGGTGAAATTAGTCCTTTCGTTAATTCAAAGTTAAATCATTAACGGTGATTGGATCTAACCGTCCAAATTTTTTTCTAAAATCTCAATTGTTGATTATTTTTTTATTTTTTATTTTGTCTATTTTTAATGTTTTAATTTCCTGAAAAACAGAAAAAGAAAATTGACAAAAATGTTTTTATTTTTGTTCTTCTGATCCATTTTCTTCTTGTTCAAAGCTTCGTATCTGATCAATTTTTCATGGGTTATCTTAGATGAACATTCCAGTCTTGCAGCATAAAGTTAGGAATAGAAGAATGTGACATGTTAATGGCAAAAGGTTATCGTTAGAGATCTATCCAGAATTGGGAGATGCAAAATGCAATTTGATATGAACTTAAGAACAAGCATTTTAGAATGGTTTTTGAGAAGTCTATGTAGGAGACAACATAAAGTGAAAAATGATAGAAATATTCCATTCATGGTTTTTCCTCCTTTGTCTGGCAGAGATAAGAGAATGTGGACGTATATAATACCTAGTCGGAAAACAAGCATCTGAAATTGAGGGTGGATTTCCACCATATATGGGTATTTCTTTTCCCTGTTTTTTTTTTTTAAAATTAAACCATTCAAAAACTTAAAAAATAAATATAAAAAATAATCAAAACTTGAGAATTTAAAAAAATGATCGGTTAGATTCAGTCACCCACAGAATGACCAATTTTATCAATTCTTGTAATTTGAGGATCAATTAGAAAGAATAAGTAATTGAGGATGTCTTTTTACAAATGAACTATAGTTTAGGGGGGTTCTATGCTTTTTTCCCTTTTTTTTTTTTTGACAGAAACAAACTTATGACGTTTCAATAAAAATCAAGGTAGCAATACAATTTGGAACTTGATGAAAAAAAATGGGAGCAAGCATAAGATAAGGGCACCTTAGATAAGCTACCAGCAATCTCTTAACAAACTCAACTTTGAAACCAGAGTAACAAGAAAAGAGGGTAGAGCAGTGTTGTATAATGGCACCAAATTCAGATAGGTCTTTCTTTCGATGCAGCAAGCTATCAACCACAATTTTTGAATCAAGCTCAAAAATAACCTTGTGCAATCTTAGTGAAATGACCCATTTGAAAGCGTGGAGGAGGCAGGAAGCTTCGCCCTCTGGAATGCTTGTGCAGGGAGAGATTCATGTGGTTTGAGCAGTCTTGAATCCACCTTGAGCATCACGAATACAGATCCCAAAACCATTTTTATTTGCCTCTTTAAAGAAAGCAACATCAGTATTGCATTTGACATAGTCAAGGGGCGGTGCTAACCAGTTTGGGATAACAGGAGCATGGTGATTACATTGGTGACTAACCCCTCTTGCATGAAGCCAATCAGCGTAAAACCTATTGGTATTGAAGACAATCTCTTTAGATGTAGAATCAGAGTTATCCCAATACTTAGCATTTC